>OV884017.1:76741263-86741263 GCA_930367235.1 Sarcophaga rosellei | reverse complement strand
ATTAAAATTTGGTTCTCATTATTACACACAAGAAAAAACAACTCTATTTCTCCACAATAACTGTAGCGGAGATCGACAACAACATAACTCAATCTCTCTCTTACTGTGGATCCTAATTTAATAAAGGAAAAAACAAGGAGAATGAGGTATGTAAATTAAACACAATAATCATTAAATTCGCAAGCGTAAAAGAGGAAGGTACACAAAGAAAATATTCAAACTTATAAAAGAAAAAACCCAGAAGTAAAAAAAAGAAAAAATATAAAAAAAAAAAAATTGTAAGTAACAATAAAAATTTTTAATATAATTAATATTAATTTAAATAAAATAAAAATAATTACTTATATGAAAGAAAAAAATCAAAGTGCGAATTTAAACAGAAAAATTAATAATATTAATAAAAAATATGTGAAACAAAAATCAAAAAGTTAAAATTAGAAAAAAAAGTGTTTTACGAAATTTCAAAAAAAAAAGAGAAAAAACAACAAAAACAAATAAATGAACTTAAAAAAAAAAAAATACAAAAAAAAAAAAATATAAAAAAATCACCTACATAAAGAAAGTTTTCAAAAAAATTTACAAGAAAAAACGAAAAAATAGAAAATCATACTCAGAAAAACTAAATAAAGGTGAGTTAAATATGCAAAAATATAAAAAGTAACACAAAATCAAAGTTAACACCTAATAGTGTAAAAAATTAAACGGTAAAAAAGTAAATGTACATATAAAAAAAAGAGAGAATAGAATAAGTGCTTACACCGGTAAAAAAAGATTAGTACATTTACACACCGGTGAAAAAATGTTAGTGCAAATTAATAATAATAATTAATATATAGAAAAATTAAAAAAAAGAGATATATATTATATTAATGGTTTAAAGAAAGAAAAAATTTATAATAATAATTAATAACCAAAAAAGCAAAAATTTATAAAAAAAAAGAAGAAGAAAAAGTGCGCTTAAACCGGTATATATATCGGTAAAAAATAGAAACGTTATTAAAACAAAAAAAACCCTATTTCAAGATATATTTATATATATATATTTATATATACAGCTATGGACATTAAATTAGCACAAAACTTCGTCATAAAAATAATCATATTTTTTATGGCATTTTTGGTCTACTCATAAAAAAATGTAAACATAGGAACTTAAAATACATATTCTTCTTTAAAAACAAACAAAAATTTTGACGATATTGCTAGTCGTCTGCTCATTAAGACCTGAAACGTACCAAACGCCAGATTTTAGCTGGACAGTAAAATAGCACAAATTAAAATTTCCGGAATAAAAATGAGGTGCTTTAATAAATATAGTAAAAATATTAATGTTTTCAGCTTATTTGATTAATATTTAGTAGAGTAGCCCCTATTTTCAATCGCCGTGTGGCATCTACGGGACAATGTTCTTCGGGAAAGTTCTTTGGGAATCGAGTACGAAGGGTTCCGTATTCCAATGCTCAAATCGTCCAAATTTTTGTACTTTTGTTGAGCAATTGTACATTTCACATCATTCTAGGGGGTTTTCAATCGAGTTTAAGTCAGAACTTTGCCGGCCAGTCTAAAACGGGAATGTGCTCTTCATAAAACCAATCCTTTGCCTGCTTAGATGTTTGTTTGAGGTCACTATCTTGCATAAATATGAATAAAACTGGCATGTATTTAAAAGCTTATGGTTCCATTTTGTTCTTTATATTGTCCAAATACTGATAACAGTCCATTTTTCCATTAATTTTTACAATGGGACTTACACCGTGCCTTGAAAACGCTCCCCGCACTATTGTGTTTCCTCGAACATGTGTTATGGTCCTTTGAGCATAGCGTAGATTGAATGTCTGACATTTTGGCCAATGAACAACCACTCTACCATCCGGTCCCATACGATTGACCCTTGTTTCATCACTCCAGAATATTTTTTTCCAGAATGGGAGGTCTTTAGCATTGTGGATGCGAGCAAACATTAAACGCTTGAGTAAATTTTTCTTTTCGTAGAAGTTGCTTCTTTCGGCAATAGCGTCCAAAGAACTTTTTGTGATTAAGACGTCGTTATAGGAGCCTGTCCGATAAATTTAACCTGAATTGTGAGTTAATTTCGTTCAAAATATCGCGTGGCGACATGAAAGGCTCCTTCTTTGACTTCTGGACAATAGCACGGTCAACGATTTCGGTTTGTTTTCTTGACACGTGGCCTTCAATTTTTGTTTTTAGCGAGATTATTATGTTTGGTTTGAAGGAAATGATAACGTTATAAATCATTTTTCGTTAACAATTCGAAATTTCAAGAACTTCAGCCAGCTTTTTCCCATCATGCCACAAGTTAACGATAATGCGCTTCTCCTCTGGTGAGCAATCTTTTCCACGTACCATTTTATTCAAAAATTACTTCAAATGCCACAAAATTAAAAGAATATACCGTAAGAATAGAAATACTCGAACAAAACTTGTACCTAAAACACTTTTAAGCACGTTGTGCTAATTTACTGTCCAGCTCGAATTTAGGTACCGATACAAATTAGCAATCAAAACAAAAAATATATACGATAATGGTAATATTTTTTGGTTAACAACAGCTAGATGTGATCGTGCAACATTGCAGACCAAAACAACTAGCCTAATTACGATACAAATGAGAAAAAAATCACAATCAAAGTATATATGGATTTTGTGCTAATTTAATGTCCATAGCTGTATATAAAACCGTTAATACGGTTATAAAATTTAGTGCTTCACCAAGAAAATAAATATATATATACAAAAAAAAATTAAAAAAAAATCATATATATTTATATATAACTAATACAACAAAAAAAAATTTATAACAAATTATCCAACATACATGTGTACATAAGCCTCTATTTACGCACGCCCCTTATAAAAATTCCCCTGCATAAAAAGGTATTTATGATTATTAAAACATTTAAAATAATACATATATAAACCATTAAAAAGAAGTACATATTTCAAATTCAAATTTTTTCCAATTGCTCTTGCCATCATTTCTCAATCTCTCTCATATATAGCTGATAAATAAAAATCAACCACTAAATTTTGCGAATAATTTGATCTCTCGCAGTTAACAGTAAAAACTTTTTATAAGTGACAAAAAATTTCGTATATACCTAAAGTAAAAAAGTAAAGTACAAACAACTAAAATAGGACAAAGATAAACAGAACAAATATAAAACATAAAAAAAAAGCAATTACATTTTTGAAATTAAAAACAACAATTTGTCGCAATTATATACACATAGTAAAAGAAAAAGAAAGAGATCGCAAAAAAGGCAACAACTACAAAAAACAGTTAATGTTAAAGAAGAGCAATTGCAAAAAATAAAATTCATACGCACATACACAAACATACTCCTATACATATATCCTTATACTAGTACTTCAGAGTTGCCACATAGTAAATAAATAAATCCAAATAAAAAATAAAAATCAGAATTTAAAATTTTAAATGAATTTCATAAAGAAAAATATTATATACACTAAATAAAATATTCTCATATTATATTATATCACTTAATATTAATGTAATATTTCAGCTCTAATCATATATAACACATACAATTTTAATAAACTCAATTTATTTAAAAATAAATTTTTGTTACTCTAATTTCCAACTTGGTAACTCTACCCATATACAGTGTTTAACCCATTGCGAACCAAATTTATTTGAAAATAAATTTTTGTTACTAAAATTTTTAATTTGGTAACACTATCCCTATTTCATGCGTTTAACCCATTGCGAATCAGTGTGACTCTCATAGTCACACACAATTTCAAATAATTTTCAGTTTATTTTGTAAACTCAGAATTATTTGAAATATTTCTCGAAACAAACTTTATTGAATATAACTGGATCCCATATCCAGTGCCACGGTTGGCCCCTAATAACCCTTTAAGTTTACTAAAACCCGGAACTTTATTACTCCTGTGTTCGTTCGGAATAAACTTTATTCAATATATATCTGGATCCCATATCCAGTGCCACGGTTGGCCCCTAAGTAACCCCGCGCTTTACTAAAACCCGAAATTACTCCCGTGTACGTTTACTAATTACTATCGCTTATAGTTAATATCTTTAACCCGGTTACAGTCGCTTATTTTACTTTATTTCATTTTATCACTTGCACTTTCACTCACTTCGCGTTAAGATGACTTCTACATCTAGTTCACAAGAGTCCCTAAAGGAACACTTTCTGTTTCATAGTGAACATTTACTACAGTTTTGTAGTAAATTTCACGCAAGCCCAGCTGAGGACCAAACGGAATCAATTCTTGAGGTTAAATTAAAGGATTTGGAAGCTCGTTGGAACGAATTCGACTCATGCTACAAAAAAGTCATGTTATCCCATGATGACTTAGTCGCGCCAGATTTTAAGAAGGAGGCCAGGGTAAATTTCGACGCGTGTATGGACGCCTATTACCTGTGCAATTCGCAAATCTTAGATTTGATGAGAGTCTCTCGAATTGACGTTACAAACAACTCTGGATTTCAATCAACATCACGCTATCCTGTTTCACCTCAGTCTCAAACCCAAACATTGCCAGCGAATTCTGAAAATTGTATAAAACTACCACCCTGCGATACGGAAATATTTGAAGGAAATTACGAACAGTGGCCCTCATTCCGAGATATGTTCACGGCAGTCTATATAAACCACTCGAAGCTCTCTCCCGTCACTAAATTATATCATCTCAGGAATAAAACTAGAGGTGAAGCTGGAGCAATTGTGAAGCGATATACACTTTCCCACGATAATTTCGACCTTGCATGGAACGCGCTTCAAACTCGATACGAGAACAAACGAGTTCTCGTGGATAATCAGATAAAAATTTTATTTGACATTCCCGCCACGGACTCCGAGGATAGCGAGTCTATTAGAAGGATACAATCTGCGGTTAATGACTCTCTAGCGACTCTTAGAACTTTAGGTGTAAAAGTAGAAAGTTGGGACCCGATACTAATACGATTGATCTCTACCAAACTTCCCAATTTAACTCTAGCCCTATGGGAGCAATCGCTCACATCTCCTCGTGAGCTCCCTAAATGGACTCAAATGTCACAATTCCTTGTGGATAGATATGAGGCTGTTGAACGCTTAACTAGTATTAAGAACTCAAAGGGTGGACTTAGTCTCACCAGACCAGCGTTGCCCAATGTACAGACATATGTATCTCAGGAAAATATAACTCCCATGTGTAAACTGTGCAATGAAGATCACTCTCTTAGATCTTGTCCCAAATTCAGGAAATTTACCATTCAACAGAGAGTTGATTATGTATTTCAAAATAAATTTTGCAATAATTGCTTAGGATCCTCCCATACCAAAGCGAATTGCAAAAGTAAGCACACTTGCCTTTATTGCAAGAAAACTCACCATACCCTACTACACATGGTAAAAGGAGTTCATAACTCATCTCAAAGTAATGAAAATACTCATCTCAAAAACTCAAATAAAAGTTTCAGTTCCCAAAATTCCCCAAGAGCTTCTCAATCTAACTCACAGGATGCTCATGATGAACAGCCATCTACATCTGGTCAAATACGCGCCAATTACTCCTTCAGCTGCGAGAATATTCTATTAAGAACTGCGCTAGTGCAGATAGAAGCTCGAGGTGAACACTTCACTGTGAGAGCTCTAATTGACCCTGGTTCTCAAAGAACATTTATATCTGAAAAGATTAGGAAACGCCTTCAGCTTCCATACCACAACTCTCATTTCGAAATTGTTGGTATTGGAGGGCAGAAACAATCGGCGAATAAAGAATGTGAATTCGTTTTGTATGCTCGAAAAACGAATACAAGGATTTCCATTAAGGCAATAGTTTTACCAAAGGTGACTAAATGCCTCCCAGCTCTCAGTTTTGATGTTCCTTACTCGAAGGAACTTATGGAGTTGGATCTAGCTGATCCGACCTTTAACCAAGCCTCTCAGATTGATCTCATACTAGGCAATGACTATGAGCAATCTATTAATATTGATGGAATAAGGAAGAATATATGCGGTCACACATCTGCATATAACACTATTTTCGGTTGGGTACTAAGTGGTCCCATGGAAACTCGCACTACACATTCCTTTGCATCGATCATAGCCTCTGAAACTCCTGATCTTAACGAACTTTTGAAAAAGTTTTGGGAAGATGAGGAAATACCCACAACACAACCCAAATCTAAAGAGGATGAATTCTGTGAGGAATTCTACTCTAATACGACTACGCGAAGCGAAAATGGTAGATATATTGTAAGACTACCATTTAAACCTCAGTTTCCGGAAAAGATATTCTTAGGCTCGTCTCGGTTTATTGCCCTAGCCCAATACTCCAGAATGGAGAGAACTCTGGCTAAAGATCCTGAGCTACAATCTGCCTATCATGCAGTACTTCAGGAATACTTGGACTTGGATCATATGGAGGAAACTTCATCTCAGGAAATTGTTTCCCAAGGGAAATACTATTCTTCTTATCTCCCCCATCATGCTGTAGTTCGACCTGACCATAAGACGACCAAGGTTAGGGTCGTATTCAATGCCTCGAGAAAATCGAAATCTCAGTTTTCTCTCAACGATGCTCTCTATACTGGTCCTACTCTTCAAAACGATCTGATTACGATTATTCTGAATTGGAGGAAATATCAGTATGTTTTCAGTGGCGATATACAAAAGATGTATCGCCAGATCCTATTACATCCGGATGATAGATGCTATCAACGAGTTTTATTCCGGAATGAACCCGATGGCCCAGTTAAAGATTACGCGCTTAAGACAGTTACTTTTGGAGTCAACTGCGCGCCTTATCTCGCTATACGTACCCTTCTTCAACTGGCGTCAGATTCTGAATCTCAATTCCCTAAAGCATCTTCAATTCTTCGTTCGGAGACATATGTCGATGATATTCTATCTGGAGGATATTCATTGGAAGAAACATTGTTTGCCCAGACTCAACTCATCAATGTATTGAGGTCAGCTGGTCTTCCACTAAAGAAGATTACAGCAAATAACTCTAAATTATTATCCCACTTACCCAAGGAGGATTTATATGACTCCGAATTTTTACGGTTCCAGGAATCAAGCACCACAAAAACACTTGGAATCAAGTGGAATGCACTCTCAGATGCATTCACATACACATTCTCACCCGTAAATCAATCCCCAAGAATAACGAAACGCCAGGTTCTATCATCAGTTGCGAAGCTATTTGATCCTGCTGGATGGCTGGCACCCATTGTCATAAGAGCTAAGATTCTCATGCAACGGCTTTGGTTGGAGGGATTGGAATGGGACGATGATATTTCACATGAATCACTCAGAATGTGGAACGATTTTGTATCGGATTTATCAGAAACAGAAACGATAACGATTCCAAGATGGCTTCAGTATACTCCGACGGATTCAGTTCAAATTCATGGTTTTTGTGATGCATCCAAGGCTGCATATTGTGCAACAATATACATTCGTTGTCAGACGAAAACTCACAATGTCTTTTCGAATTTGTTAATCGCGAAAAGTAAAGTTGCGCCTATTCAGACAGTCTGTCTCCCGCGTTTGGAACTAAACGGAGCTGTATTACTAGCAAAGCTGGTTAAATACGTGCAAACATCCCTGTCATTTGATAATACAGATATTTTTCTATGGACTGACTCTTCCATAGTCCTTGGTTGGCTGTCTAAACCACCGTCTTCTTGGGAAACATACGTCGCAAATAGGATATCTCAAATTCATCACCTTGTTCCAAGGGCAATATGGCGACATGTTCCCACTCATTTTAACCCCGCCGATCTTGGAACTCGTGGATGCAAATCTCACGAACTGGCTAACAATTCCCAGTGGTGGTCTGGACCATCATGGTTACACAAACCCGAATCTGAATGGCCAAAGCGGAACCCACTCAAAATTATCGAACCTCCCAACGAGACTCAGACATTGCATGCAGAAGTCAAAATGGAAGACATTCTTCACCGATTCTCATCATACGATAGAGCCTTGCGTGTTTTGTGTTATGTTTACAGGTTTATTAACAAAAGCATGCAAAAGTTTAAACCTACCAGCTCCCTAAACTCTAAAATCAGTTTAACTTATACCGAAATCAAATCGGTTAAAATCAAACTTCTCAATTTGGCTCAACAAGCATTTTATCCCGAGGAGTACAAATGCTTACTAAACTCACAACCCGTCTCAAAGAAAAGCCCGTTGAACACGATGAATCCGTTTTTAGACTCAAATTCAACAATGAGAATAAATGGCAGACTCGCTCAGTCGTCTCTTCCGTATAATGAGCGTTATCCAATTATTCTACCAGGCAACTCCCGTTTTTGCCAATTATATCTGACTCATTTACACAATTTCCTTTGTCACGCTGAATGTAGTCAAATGTGCCGAATGGTACAGACGGAATTTTACATTTTCAGACTCAAACCCCGTGTGAAAAAGATAGTGCGAAATTGTAAAACATGCATCATCAACAAACAGCAGCCATGTACTCAAATCATGGCTCCTTTACCTCCGGATAGGTGTAATTTGTCTCTTCCCTTTCAGATAACAGGTATTGATTTCGCCGGACCGTTCGAAATAAGAGCATCCACTCTGAGAAAATCTCCATTGACCAAGGCCTACGTAAGTGTTTTCGTTTGTTTCAGTACGAAAGCTATACACTTAGAACTCTGCTCAGCTTTATCCTCGGCAGCGTTTCAAGCTGCATTTTCCCGCTTCATTGGGAGGCGGGGGCTCCCCCAGAGGGTAGTTACTGATAATGGGAGAAACTTCTTGGGCGCTGGCAGGACTCTCGAACGCGAATTCGCTGAATTCATTAATAATGCTGCTAACGAGACAGCTCACAAGTACATGACACATGGATTTGAGTGGAAATTTATACCACCCCACGCACCACACATGGGCGGCTTGTGGGAAGCTGCCGTGAAAAGCTTCAAGTTTCATTTGAAGCGCATTGTTGGATCCCAAAAGTTGAACTTTGAGGAGTTCTCAACAATCCTAGCCCGAATTGAGGGCACCCTTAACTCTCGCCCGATATCTGCCTTATCAGAGGACCCTGGAGATTTAACTGCTCTAACTCCTGGACACTTTTTAAGAGGCGCTCCTCTAATGGCTTTTCCAGAACAGGACCATCGTGATATCTCTCTCATTAACAGATGGGAAAAGTTAAAAGTACTGCATCACCAATTCTCTATACGGTGGAAGGAGGATTACCTAAAATCCTTACACAAGCGGTACAAATGGAAAAGATCAGTCCCCAACATACAAGTCGGAGATCTCGTAGCAGTGATCGATGATTTACAACCACCATGTGAATGGCGGTTAGGAAGAATCGAGCAAACATATCCCGGTGCTGATGGAAATACGCGTACTGCTGACGTGCGTACAGCCTCAGGAATAATCACCAGGCCCATTGTGAAATTATGTTACTTACCATATATGAACGATGAAACTAGTCAATAATATAATCCTTTTAAATTCATTCCTAAATTTCTCATTTCTATTTCTCTAATCGTTTATCTCATCCTACCTGACAGCTAAAAAATACTTCAGAATGTGAATTTTATTGCATATAAATTTCTAATAATTATGTTTCCCAACATTAGGCACAACCAAAGAAGTATCCGCCAAAGGTCTAGTCAACGCAGATGCCGGGCAGACGAGGAAATGTATAAGTGCGTCCTTTGTCATCGGGTCCATGCCTTGAGGTTCTGCAAAAAGTTTTTAAGGATGACCGTACCGAAGAGAGAAGCTGTAGTTGACAAACACCGTTACTGTGTTAACTGCCTAGCCAAGAGTCACGATCTGAGAAGTTGCACGTCCATGGATACATGCAAAAAATGTGACAAATTTCATCATACGTTGCTGCATGAAAAGCCGCATCAACTGAAGAAACCAAGAAGCCACAAGCTCAAATCATCACGACAGAAGAAAACAAGGGATCCAAAAACAACAACAAAAACAACAACAAAACAACAACAAAAATCATCTACGTCGCCCAATTTATCTACAACACCTGATGCCAAAATCCTAGTTGAAGCTATCCGTTCTCTGGCGCAGGTTCTTTGTACGAATACCGACGTTTCTATTGACTAACGTCAAGGCCGGCGCCATGTCCAAATAACAATTTGGACAATAAACTTTTTTTCTAAAAATGAATTTCAAACTGTATTTACGTTATATTATATTATTATCATTTTTATTGAATTAATGTATCTGAATTTAAAATATGTTTATCAACACTAGTATGTGTTCTAAAAATATCTGTACCGTATAGATAATTTATATCTGTATATATAGATTTACAGATATAGATAAAATTTAAATTTTCCTGAAGGATAAATTCATTTGTAAATTTCACTTTTCCTCTTGCGCTTGAAATATACACATTAACTTTTTCTTTGTAAACTCTCTTATTGCAAAACATAAAAAAAAAAATATTGAACTCAAATAAATAAACCATCACATTAAATCAACAATATACACACTCTCAAACCATTTGGTTACAATCCATTGGTACTCTACAAATACAAGGTAAGATTTCCCAACATTTTACCATATAAAAAAAGAATATTATTAATTCTTTTGTTTTCTCTCCCCTCTAACCCTAATTATAATTACATCACGTAATTATAATCGCAACTCTCTCTGGAAGTTTGGTACACTTGCTTTCAACCCCTATTTACCAATCTTCCACAAGAGAGTCTGCTTAAAATAACACTCGTTATTTCAACCACCTTCGCAGAAACAAGGCAAGGTCGAGAGTGAATACACCAGCCCATGTTATCGTTCCTACTGTTAGAGGACGAAACGTTTCTCTTATTGCCGCTATGAACATACATGGCGTTTTACATAAAAAAATAATTGCCAATTCCTATGTTAATACTAATATTTTCATTAGTTTTCTTGAAGAATTATTTCACATGTTAAGTGAATCCAACATCACAGGCTAATGCTTGGCTAATATTAGATAACGCACAAATTCATAAAACACAAATAGTGAAAGATAAAATTGCCGAGTTTGGGCATACATTAGTTTTTCTTCCTCCATACTCCCCCATGCTAAACCCAAAAGAAAAAGTATTCTCAAAAACTAAACTATGTGCACGCAATTTGCTAGCTGATCCTGATATTAATATGGACTTGGTAACTGTAATTAAAATCTCCGTCGAATCGGTAACACCGTCTGATTGTAATAATTACTATCTTGATATGACCATGTAGCTGCATCTGGAGAACAGTTACAATGAATATTTTATATTAAATTTATAACTATATTACTATTTATAATCTTAATTTACGGTATAAAAAGTTTTATATATTTTCAACTATTTTGCGTTAACTAAAAAATTAATTTGAAGTTAAAATAAGTTAATTAAAAATTAAAAAAAATTAATTTAAAATTAAATATATTTAAAATGACACACAAAAAGTTTAATTTGTGTTGAAAATAATTTAATTTCATTCTAATAAAATTCAATTTGTTTTGAAGAAAATTTAATTTGAGTTAACAAAAATTGAATTTGTGTGCAAAAATCTTTAATTTGAGACTAAAACCTATATTTTGTTTAATAAAGATCGTTTAAAATATACTGAAGCGATGTTAACAATTAGTAAACTAACACTTTCGAATACTCTGTAGTAAACAAATGTTTTTTTAATTAAAGAAGCGACTTGCAGTTATTATTATTTGTATTCATTATAAAACTTTTAGCTACAGATACTAAAACAAACTCTTGTAAATTCTTACGAGATTGTCTCATAGCAGATGAACACATTCTTCAGCAGATAAATTCATTCTCATATCATATCGTATAATGAAGTGTTGCATTTTATCTGCTTGCTAGTGTACGTCTGAAAACAGCCATAACAGTAGATTTCCTAAATAAAATCTAAACTGCTAGAGTGTATTAGCTCTACAATGTGAATTTAAATTTTCAAGGAATTTTTTATTTGCCTTCACCCCAATCCTGTTATTTACAATACGGGTGATTAAGTTTATAATTTTAGGGAATCCACGCCTAAAACACATCACCTGTTTGTTTTGCCTTAGTTTACAAAAAAACCAATCGAAAACGTAAACAAATTGGAAACGCAAAAATTAGTTCACGTTTCTGTGAGTTAAATGTACTTGACCCTCTCTCTCTCTCTACGGACAAATGATGTTTTACGCATCGAATCCACGCGTTGTTCTTTCAGTTTAAAATCTAAAAATCTCTTTGTCATTATTAACTTACCAACCAGATATTACTCCTGAAATTTAAGATTGTTATTGTTTGATTCGAACTACAGTTTAAATATGAGACAATGGCGTAGCTTAAGTTCAAGCAGCATAACGCAGCAAACATTAATGAAATCATAAAACAATGCTACTAACCAACCGGAGTGATTTGAAAGTTTTAGAAAAATTATGCTTTTTCCTACTGTATAACCATTCACAATAAAGTGAATTTACGAGTGTTGCATTATCAACAATTTTCAACAAAAGTTGTAAACAAATGTCGGCATTTCGTAATTTGTTGACGGTGAGCTCAACACGTATTTTAAATATGTGTGTGCAAAGATTTCTTTCTATAGTGACGTTGAACATAGAGTTGAGGATGATTTAAAATACTTACATACGTAAAATTAGTCATTTGGAGTATTCAGGTAGGCCTTATTACTGTGTATGGTTCTCAATCTTTAAATGTTAATCTCCTTTAAAGTCTTGCCTTTTGTTTAGGGTCTTAACAATGAATAATTGAAACGAATTTGTAATAATTTTTTAAATTATTAGAAAAAAATATTTACAATTGTATAAATTCATTAGATGAATAGACAATGGATTTTAATTATTTACCAACCTTTGTAAGTATAAAAAAATGCATTTAGCATTGTAGTAAAATGAGAAATCCTGATAAATCCTTCCAAAAGGTGATGTTGCTATTTATCGAAATATATCTTAAATGCGATGCTATTGTGTAGTATTAAGGGCTTTTAGAAACTCATGTATGTAACAGTGCCTGTTGAATAATTTGTGTGCTTATTTGGTAATTTCTAATTTAATTTCGACTCTTTATTGTAATATTTTTGTATACAAATTATTATGAGAAAAGTTATTCAAATTATTTTGTTTACGAATTAATTCTACGTCTTCGTATCATCATTTTAACATATTTAAGGGACGCCGAACTACCTGTGTATGTATGCCATATTATACCTTTGTCATAAGTGATTACGCCATATTTCCCATTAAGATTACTGTTGGATATAAAAACCTCGAACTTTAATTTTGAATTCATTTGGATCACAATTTCAAATAACCGACTTACCTGTAGTGACAACTCTTATACCACCATGCTCCTGTGGATTGCTCCGCGCAATGAGTAGCATTCGCTTTATCGTTGTCACGATCCTTAGTAGAAAATTTCATGCCTAAATGTGGAGTAAATGAATCCCCAGCAGTTCCAGAATAATGTCCCAATTTCTTCAATTTATACAATTCCGTTTCGTTGCCTATGGAGAATCCATTATATTTGGCAAAAACTCTTGTATTATTCACAGCATCCATTACAATTAACAATTCCTGTCGTCCCTGGAAATTTGTTAGAGCGTAAAGTTTTTTCAATCCAATGAAATGCTCTCCGTCTACACTTCCGAATCCTTCCTCGTAATCTTCCCAATTACGATAGAAGTCCTCGGTGCCATCCTCTCGACTTTGTATTACAATCCAGCCACCACCTTCAGTTTCTGCATCACATTCAACATAAAATGATTCATTACTGTGCTGCGTAATTAGAATTTTGTAAACGCCACTGCGTCGAGTGCAAGCCGTCGCTTCGACACAATTTTTTGGTAAAATTTCAGTGACGCTTAAAACAAAAAAAAAAAAAAAAAAAAGAAAACAAAAAAATTATTAAAATTAAAAATAAGTGAAATATTACATTTGTTTTAAAGGAATCCGATTTTAATTATAATTTAACAGATTTTTAATCATGGAATTTGTAAACCATGTTCTACAAATGAGTTCTCAAAGGCATATTCATACAATTAAATTCCACTCATCTGCCCCTCAATACACCATCGTAAAATCCAATAAAATTATAGTTTCCCTTACCATTTTTTGGGTAAAACATCATAACGAATATCAAAGAATTCTAAATCTGTGTGAAGAATATAAGAAAAAAATATTCATAATTTCGAATACTCAAAGCAAATTAAACTCACCCTTAGGGGACGGGTCCGATCCATTGGGACATTCTTGAATACTAAAAATAATAAAACAAAAGTACTTTTTTCTTGTTGAAATTAAGTGAAAAAGTTTTCACATTTACCTTGACTTTAAATTGTTTATTGTTTCCATAATATCACTGAAATTCGCTAATATTTTTGTAATTGCTTTCGGTCCGCCCTCAATAATTAGTTTGTCGTACTGAAACAAATTTAAAAGAACGAGAATGAAATTTCCGGATGTAGTAATGTTAGGTTACAATGGAACTAATTTTTGTTCAAACAAACTCTCTGGTGGAAGAAGTGAAAGGAACCATGAAGGCTTAGCAATAAAGAAAGCTTTTTACTGTTAACGATGTTCAAAGTGTCAAAGTTAGCTAATGTGATACCAATTTTAAAACCAGGCAAAGACGTCCACTCCCCTAAAAGTTATCGGCCCATAAGTATGCTAAATGGAATAGACAAAATTTTCGAAAATATAATATTGAGTAGATTAAAGGAATATACTAACGAAAACAACATCTTAAGCAAAGAACAATTCGGCTTTAGAAAATCCACTCAACAATACATCAAGTAAAGCGAATAGTAAACATGATAACGTCAAAAAAGGAACAACGTACAAGTACAGGAATAGTTTTTCTTGACATAGAAAAAGCTTTTGATTCAATTTGGCACAACGGTATTGTCTTTAAGCTTAACAAATTTTGATACCCGCTTTATTTGCAAAAGATAGTAAGAAGTTTTCTATCCGGTAGATATTTTAAAATTCAAATGGACGATACATTTTCAACGCAAACACCTATTCATGCAGGCGTTCCTCAAGGCTCAATTTTATAGCCTATTCTTTATTCAATATTCACTTCTGACTTTAAGCCACAGAGAAATCAGAGCACTGCCCTGTATGCTGATGACACCGCAAATATCTGGCAAAGTATCCAATGCAATTGTGAAGAAGATGAAAAATGCAATAATCCATGCAGAGAAATATTTTAACAAATGGAAAATAAAAATCAATCAGGAAAAAACGCAAGCCATTATTTTTCCGTTCAATAAATCTCCAAAAAGGATACCAAATACAACAGTTTATTAAACGTGCGAAAGGGCCATAAAATGCGGTAGTGCTCTCTATCCGCTGCTAAACAAAAAATCTCAGCTGAACACAAAAAACAAGCTCTTACTATATAAAGCTTGTATTCGGCCAATAATGATCTATGGTTGCCAAGTATGGTCAAAAAGATTCTCAAAAACAAACTTAAAGAAGCTTAAGATTATACAAAATAAAACCTTCAAAATTATTTACAATTTATCCAGAAGATATCCCATCAGTCTCTTGCATTCAAAATTCAAACAAGATATGTTAAATACAGTCATAAATAATTTAACTACAAGATTTGAAGACAGAAACAGGTCTTTTAATTTTGAAATATTAAGAAATTTGTAAAAGTTAGCCCTTCTGTGTCTTCATAGAAGAAGACGCAAGTAATAGAAAATAACAATAAAATTTCTTTAAATTTTTGTGAGGTTTTTGCTATCTTTTCCTCCAAACTGTAAATTATTCCTTAACTTGTAAATATGTATATAATTAAAAAACAAAAATAACGTAATTTATTTGCTGCAATACGTCAGTAAAAACTCAAATCTTGTAAATATAATATATTTAAATATTTTAATTGTAAACTGTGATAGAAAATAAATAAAAAAAAACAAAAAAAAAAAGTGTCCGCATGAGAATCAATTAATCAAACAATCTTTTCCATTTTTCGTTAAGACAAATGAAATCTTGGAGAATAATGTCAGAATGAAATAATGGGGACATTCGATAGTTTTGAAATCCAAATGTGTTATAATAATATTGCCATTAATCGAATTTATTTTTTATAAACTTGGATCCCTCGTCTAAGTAAAACCTTTTCAAACTTGACATCGTCGATTCAAAAAATTTACAAGAGCTTCTTGAATTTGTGGGGTGAAGAAAGGCTAGTCTATGCCTTAGAATTTCACAGAGGTATCCAAAAATATTTAGGTAGCACAGTTGCAGTAGCATATTTGGGATTATCTTCCTGCATCACCTTCAGTAATTTTGCCATGAAACAAGGCTATTGAATCAACCAAGACTCTGTATTTGGCCATTATTTATTACAATTTTTATTATTATTATTATGGTAGTCTAGTGGGTGGTGTGCTGGACTGTTAGCGTGAGGGTCGTGGGCTCGATTCCCACCAAAGGCTCTGCTCTGTTACATTACACCGAGCACATGGTCTAAGGTACTCAGCTCGTAATAATAATTATATATAATTTGTAATTGTATTATAATTAATAAATAAATAAATAAATAAAAAAATATATGATTATTGGTCGACGGATTAAAAGACAGAACTTAAGCATGTACATTGTACAACATTTAGGTTTAGAATGTTGTTTTTATCATCAGAAAAAAATTCAATATCTGAGTGTTGAATGTTTCCAATTTTAAGTTGATTGCAACATATCGCCTTAATATTGTTACGAAAATGGAAACGGTGTAACATTGTTTAACATTTAAATGATAAACAAATGCTACAAAAACAAAAACCATGAGTATGAAAGCAAAGGGGATAGACAAGTAAGCGAGAACGCAACAACAAGCAGTGTGAACAAAATACACAAACAACAATGAAATCGTGATAGAGTTCTCGAGAAGGCGAAAGTACGAACACTGTTTAGGTGGGCATATAAAAAGGCAAGACAAAGCAGGCAACGAGTAGTAAGAATTTAGACAGTCTTGTGTGAAGACGCGTTGCGTGTGAAGAGAACAATCGTGGTTTGAAGATCTCCGTTGTAAAGATCTGCGTTGTAAGCAAAGAAGTCTGTGATAGAAATGTTTTCATATACTGTTTATACGCTTTGCATAAACAATTATTCGACAGATCTTTGCAACAGTGATCTTCAAACCACGATTACTCTCTCCCTACGCACCACGTCTTCACACAAGACTGACTGAACTTCACTGACTAACTCTGCCTTGTCTTTTATTTGGCAGAGTAAACAGTCTGATGAATGTTCTTGAATGCGGAAGTTCAATACTTCGACTTCTCTAAATCTCTATAATTGTAAACATCGTTGATAACATTTGTCTATTTTGTCTATTTTTGTTCACTTGTTTATCATTTTTTATGCTGGTGTTTGTTGTTATAGCAGGCGGTATGGTAATTTGTAAACAGGTTTGTTTACTGCATTGTTTTGTTTTTGTAGGAAAATTCTGTGTACGAGATCTGCATATTTTCAATAACAAGACAAACGATACACAATATTTTAAATTCTCCCTAGAAATGCAAATCAGCTAACATTAAAACTTTAAATCGGAGCGACCCGGAGAGACTTGCGCAGAAAAGAGAGATACAAGAAATACTTCAGCGTAACAGTTTAGCCTAAAGCAATTGAGCATATTCTCAAAAGAAACAACCATACATTAAAAATTACGCGAAAAATATTAGCCACGTACAAAATCACACAGAACAATATGAGAATAAACGATAGTCTATTGCAATAACTTATGGGTTGGAGTCCGACAATATGAATTTCTTTGATGAAAACAAAACTATAATGAGGGATCTAGCAAACTGTTCAGAAAATCTTTAAAAGAATTGGAAGGTTAAAAAAATAATTCTCGAACTTAACCACAACGTAATGGCTTGTGATTTAATATTCACTAAAGGAGAAATGACGTCATGTATTGAGAACAATTAATGTGGAGCAATGAAATGCAACTTGGTTAGCAGTTTGATTAACTTTTATTTACGAAGCTAAAGACAACGAACGTGTAGATTTTCGGTAGGAACATGGCTTCCTTCAAATTATGGCAAAGTGTTAAATACTTCTTTACGTCTAAGGGTCAAGAACTGTTTTCTATTAAAAGTAACATCATAAAACTCAAACAGAGTTATAAACAGACGTACTGAAGCAATGGGATACAACACCAGTGGAGCATGTAATAATTAAAAAACATTTCATGAACATTTATCCACACCCTAACCACTTTCTTGATAAATAAATTTTTTTTTTAATTCCTGCTCTTAACTTTATTATTACAACCAAGAAAATTAAAGATTTTTTAATGCAAAAAAATTAAAATCGAAATGATTTTTTCTATGTCAGAATACTCTCTTGACAGATTGTATGAATGTGTATCCTTTTACTTGTTCTCAAGCACATAAATAAACCATAGATACAGCAACAAATAACTATGTTTTGCTTTATATGTATATCACTGATCTGATCAGATACTTTCATCAGATTAAATGGTATATCTTTTGCAGATATTCCATTTTAAAAAATCCTTGAAATTTATACGCACCTCCTCAGTTTCCGCTGAACTCAATTTATTTACTGAAAGTGTTACAAATAAAAAAAGGAAATTCAATAGAATTTTCACTGTCGACATTTTCAATTGTAAAATTTTTTTATTCACTGATTCACTGCACTTTTAAACTGAATGAAAGCTTAGAACTGAATGATGATTTAAGATTACATTGAACGTAATTTAAACAAAGCGATAAGAAATTAACACCATTTACCTTAGTATGTTAAAATTTCAGTTTCCATTCCATGTAATCGATAACTGAAAGTCATTTATAAAGCTTTATATTGCATTACATACAACAATGTCCAACTTAAAATATTTTTTTTTTGTATTTCCTTTAATATATTGAATCTTGAATTTCACATTGAACTGACAATACATGGTTCACACTATGAGAAATGAACAACCGATAGTGTGTTGGCTTATTAGACTTGAAGCAACGATTCAAAACCCCGGTCAGACATCAAAACGAAATATGAAAAAATATTTCTTCGGCGACTTCCTCTCATCGGATTTCTGGCAAAAACTCTGAGAGTAAATAAAATTGTCATGAAAAATTCCACAAAAATTTGTCGTTCGGAGTCGACTTTAAACTGTAAATGACGCCACTCATGTATAATATGAATACACACAACATGAGTGGTGTTCAGAAACTAGGCCGTAATCCTGACTGAAGGGTTGTAATGACCAATTATGTATGTATGTATGTACGTTAACAACCGCAGAACATCCGTAATGAATTTAGATTTTGCAAGGTGAGATGTTTTTAATGAAGCCATTAAGACCGCTCTCTCCTTATTTCTATAACCAATGTGGCCAATGGAAGTCGCCGTGGTCTAGTAGGTAGTGTGTTGGCTTATTAGACGAAAGGCCCGAGTTCGAATCCCAGGTCAGACATCAAAATGAAATATGAAAAAGTATTTCTTCGGCGACTTCCTCTCAGCAGATTTCTGGCAAAAACTCTGAGAGTAAATAAAATTGCCATGAAAAGTTCCACAAAAATTTGTCGTTCGGAGTCGACTTTAAACTGTATGTGACGCCACTCATGTATAATATGAACACACACAACATGAGTGGTGTTGAGAAGCTAGGCCGTAATCCTGACTGAAGGGTTGTAATGGCCAATTATGTATGTATGTAATGTGGCCACTGTAGTCCAAACTATTATGAAACGTATCATACGTAGAATATGAACTATTTCAAGAATTTTTCGATGATTAAATTTCATTTGTTTGATTTTTCTTCTTATGGCGTATCAAGATATTTGTATACGCTTGAGTTTCTAATGTGAAGATTTGCTTGGGTAAGGATTCGCAAGGTTTGTTAAGAATTTTTGTCCATGAGGCATACGTATATGTAAGTATGCATGCTAATTTGTCAAATTGCGTAAAGTCGCCTTAGTCTAGTAGGCAGTGAATCAAAACCCAGCCCAGAGAAATTAAACAGAACGAAATATGAAAAGAAAAATATTTCTTCGGCGACTTCCTTACAGTAGTCTTCTGACAAAAAAGCTCTGCGAGTAAATGAAAACAAAATTGCAATGAAAAATTTCTAAAAAACAATCTGTCGTTCGGAGTTGACTAAAAGCAGAAGGGCCCGCAACTCATGCATAAAATTAATACACACAACATGGACGGTATGAAAAAGCTAGGTTGTAGTCCCGACTAAACCAGTTGTTATGAGACATTAAGTAAAAAATTTGTCAAATTCATTATTGCTAATTTGCCTTCTATGTGAAGTTTTAATGTCAGACGTTTATCAAGATTTTATTTTTATGCCATTGCTGAGCCAATATTTATTTTCCTGCTCAGCGTACGTAAATGTTACGTGAACTCTTTTGTGTTGATTCATCTTTTCTCTCTACCAGTTTAATTGAGTTGCTAGTTGTTTTTAATGTAAAATCTGTATTTTGGGAAATCAAAATAAATCTCTAGAGATGTATAAGAGCTGTGATACAATTTCGAATATGTTTTCCTGTTATGCAGATGGAAATGGTGTTAATTTTGTTTTTATAAAATTTTTATATTCTTTACAAAACCAGCACAGACGATTACTTTCTATGTTTTTTATTTAAATTCAAATGAGCCACTTTAATAAATGTATGACGTAAACAATATGAATAATTTGAGTTGTTGTAAAACTGCTAAAAGGTCATCTTGATTACTTATGAACACAATAAATTCACACTTCAATTGATCTTAAAGTGCCCATACATATGTATGTATGTACATATGTATATGGCAGAGGCAATAAATGTTAATCATTTTTAAAATGTATTTTCACTAGAAAAGTAAAACAAAAATCTTGAGAATATTAAAAAGAAAAATACTGAATATTACTGCGATTATCTTATAAATTTTTATTGTTTTTTTTAATTTTAAACCAGAGATTGTGAAAATCGTTGACAGTTCAAATGATTGCATGAATGCATGAATGAAATGGCATCAAGAAAATAAAAACAGAGAAATACAATAATAGGATAAGGGCTGCAACTTGTTTAAGGGTGCATTGCATTCTTTTAATAGTCTTTGCAGTCTTTTTAATTAATTATACGGGCGAATGAATTTCTACATCCCTCATAAAGGAATGTTGCCAATGGGCGGACATTGCAGCGTGATCCGTACATACCTACATTCCATAAGAGAAGCATTGTAATCACTCTCTCCTAAATGCATTGACTTGTATCTGATCATAGACATTTGATCAGTCTGGGTTACGGCCACTCATGCTGTATGTGTTAATTTTATACATGAGTGGAGGAAGCTACAGTTGCCATGTAAAGCATTTCTCAAAAAAATCTGTCGTTCGGAGTCGACTTTAAGCTCTACATCCCGCCACTCGCGTATAAAATTAACACACACAATATTAGAGATGTGAGGAGCTATGTCGTAATCCCAACTGAAGGGTTATAGTGACCTATTATCGATGTATGTATGTATGATTGGAGCAGCTTGTGGAGTGGAGACATCATTGGCCCATATTTCTTTGAAAATGAGGACGGCGCAACCATTACGTTCAATGGAGATACCTATCGTCCTATGAAGACTGATTTTTTTTGTCCCGCTCTTCATGGTAGTGTTGTAAAGGACGTTTGGTTTCAATAGGATGGTGCAACTAGCTTCATATCTCATGCGACAATCGATTTATATAACCAAAATTCTAATGTCAATTGGGCGCCTAGAAGCTGCACCTCTATTGATAATTGAGCATTTAAAGACCAACATTCGTGATGCCATTGCCGAGATATGACCACATACGGTTGGCAAAATTCACGAAAATTGATCCGATCGATTGAGGTACTGTGAGGCCAGCCGCTGCAGCCATGTCAATGAAATAATATTCCATTATAACAAATAAAAAGTTCTTTGATTTTCAAAATGTTAGATTGAATTTAGGTGACGATATGCACGCACCCTTCATATATAAATACAATTTTCTTAAGCAATTGTTTAGTTTGAAAAGTTTATTCGTCGAGTTGAGTGAGTGTGTGAATTAAAAGAAATTTTTGAATCGAAAATGTTAGGACTTTTATTTGAGTTGATCGTCATACTTTCGTCTTACTCTTATTTCCGTACACTTTTAACCTTTGAATAATTGAAGAAAAGTGTTCTTCTGTTGGCCTAAAATAAATACTCGCACTTATTAGAGAATATAGTAACAACAACAACAACTAAAATATCTTGTTTTTTCATGGAATGTGATCAACAGCATTAAAAACAGTCCATGCTCTAGCTTAAGTACGTACCACGTAATACAAGTGTAATTGCATGCGTATGAGTGATATTTATTAAACATACGCATTGAGTAGGTGTTTGTATTCCACATGAGCTGTCAATAAAACAAGAAAATTTTAAAGATTTTTATCGATCACAACGATAAATCTCAATAAATTTATTCAAAATGCATTTGAATTTAGGCTTGGCAATTTAGAATATGCTCTTGAATATGTGTTGAGTATAGAAACAATTTTATTATTGAAGCACATTTCACAGAAGGTTTATAAAATTCAGTTTCAGTTTGTTTTCTACTTCTCTTGTAAATTAAGTTTATGTTTGAAAACAGAATAAACAAAATAATTATTCTTATCTTCCATTACATGCATGGATTGATGTTTGTTAAGTCAGTTTGAATACAAAATCCTCGGTTCGTACTAAAATATTGCTGCAAACAGGCGTTTCAATATCGCTCTCCAGAATATTTACAGATTTCTATGAAATGATGGAAACGATAAACGATTTAAAGTCAACGTAAATATTTACAGTCTTATGCAAAAAAAACCTTATTATGACCTTAAAATGAACATTAGTTAACAACGACTTTTAGCTTAATAATCCATTATTAAAAAAGTATATGCAAAAACAGTATTTTAACTAATATACATTTTAATGTTTTTTTTTTATTTGATGCTGGCAATACCATTATTTTATTCTCTCAATTTTTCCTTAATGTTGTGTATGAACGATTATTAGTTCATTTGGTATTCGTGTCTAATATTATTTTTCTTATGTTTTTATGCAAAATAATTGTTTTTATTAACATAAAAATGGGATTGTATTTGTTTATTTAATAAAAACAATGTACAAATAAAATAAAACAACAAATGTAATTACATACATATATAATTGGCCATTACAACCCTTCAGTCAGGATTACGGCCTAACTCCTCAACACCACTCATGTTGTGTGCGTTATTTTTATACATGAGTGGCGGGACCTACAGTTTAAAGTCGACTCCGAACGGCAGATTTTTTGAGAAGCTTTTCATGGCAATTTTTACTCTCAGAGTTTTTGCCAGAAATCTGCTGAGAGGAAGTCGCCGAAGAAATATTGATATCTGACCTGGGATTTGAACTCGGGCCTTTCGTCTAATAAGCCAACACACTACTTACTAGACCACGGCGACCAATGTAATTAAAATATTATATTTTGATTAAAGAAAGTATTCGAGTACCGGTTTCTTTAAATTTGTTTTGATAATTTAGACATCCCTAAACTATTTTGTAAACAAAATTTATATTTTTGGAAAAAGAATAATTTGGATTTTTTTTTGTTTTTTAATAAATGTTTTATGAACTGAAAAAAAATGTTTCTATTATTTCCTGAAAATACTTAGCTCTACAATGACATACACATACATATATAATTGTCCATTACAACCCTTCAGTCAGGATTACGGCCTAGCTTCTCACACTCTACAATGACGTTATTTATAAATTAAAAATATTTTTCAATAAAAGTTCTTAAAATTGGTTTAAAGTAGGGTCGAACCATTGTTAAATTTCTCAGATTTAACAATGGTTTACTACAGGTGTTTTAAGCTAATTATCGTTTTTGGATATACTTTTATCGAATTTAGCTTAACAACGGTTAGTAAGCATGTTGTAAGTTTTTTTGCATAAGACTGCTAAACTCTATCTTCATCAATGAATTAAAAAAAAAAGTTTCATTGGTTTTAGTATTAATTTCCCTTAAGTGTGAGTTTTATTTGCTTAATTTGAATCGAAGATCCACTTCTTCTATATTCGTTATGATGTTTTTTGAAGTAAAGGGTAACCCAAATAACTTTTATTTTTAAAAAGGCTGTAAAAAAACCTACTGAATATTTTCTCAAATTTCTTTATTTATTTGAAAGTACAATCCTTCCGGTTAATAATGGAAAATAATTTCATTCAAATGGCTGCCTCGGCTGGCCATTCAGTAGCCTACACAAGTAGCCTACAGAAGATGCCGATTTTGGCAAAAAATCATCTTTTCAGATGAAGCTCATTTTAATTTTGGCGGGTGTGTAAACAAGCAAAATTGCCGCATTTGGGGCACAGAAAACCCGCACGCATACATTGAAAAGCCGACGCACCCAAAACGAGTCACTGTTTGGTGCGGATTTTGGTCCAGAGGCATAATTGGGCCATGAGCAAGGAGTGGCCGTTACAGTCAATGGCGATCGTTATCGGGCCATGTTGAACGAATTTTTGTTCACAAAAACTGAAGAGGAGGATATTTGCAACATTTGGTTTAAACAGGACGGCGCTACGTGCCACACAGCCGAAGCTACACTCGATGTTTTGCGTCCCTGTTTTTGAAGATCGCATTATCAGCCGCAGAGCTGATGTCGTTTGGCCACCTCGGAGCTGCGATTTGACACCGTTGGACTATTATTTGTGGGGTGCCGTCAAAGATAAGTGTTACGACGACAAGCCAGAGACAATTGACGCTTTAAAGGACAATATTCATGAAGCCATTGGTGAAATACAGCTGCACACAATCGATAATGTGCTTAAAAATTGGACCGACCGTGTAGGCTACTGCATGGCCAGCCGAGGCAGCCATTTGAATGAAATTATTTTCCATTATTAATCGGAAGGATTGTACTTTCAAATAAAAAAAGAAATTTGAGAAAATATTCAGTAGTTTTTTTTAACAGCCTTTTTTAGAAAAAAAAGTTATTTGGCGGACCCTTTATTTACTGATAATTTAACAAAAAATTGTGCCGAAGCAACGGCATACACTCGACGTAGTGGCATTTACAAAATACTAGTCATGCAGCACAGTCATGAACCATTTTATGTTGAATGTGATGCAGAAACTGAAGGCGGTGGCTGGACTGTGATACAAAGACGAGAAGACGGCACAGAAGACTTCTTTCGTAATTGGGATGATTACGAGGAAGGATTCGGAAAAGTGGACGGAGAGCATTTTATTGGGTTAAAAAAACTCTAATCCCTAACGAATTTCCAGGGACGACAGGAATTGCTAATTGTACTGGGGGATACCAAAAATAAAACTAAAACAGTCAAATACGATGAATTGTCTATAGGCGATGAAACTGAATTGTATAAATTGAAAAAGTTGGGCAATTTTACGGGTAATGCTGGTGATTCATTAGCCTACTATTTAGGTATGAAATTTTCAACTAAAGACCGTGACAATAACGAAAGTAATGAAGATAATTGTGCGAAAAAGAGTATGGATATATGGTAGTATTATACTTTTCACTTCAGGTAAGTTTTAGTTGCAATGTGATCCTAATGCGTTCAATATTATTGTAATGGTTGCTTATCCAACGGTAATCGTACCGGCAAATAAAGTAAAATTGATACATTCACTCCTTTAGATACACACAAATTATGATACGAAAACGTTGAGTTAATTCTGTAATGAAATAATTTAAACAGTTTAATCGCTTTAAATGTTTCATAGTTTAATTAGTATATAAAAATATTGTATTAAAGAATCGAAGTTGAGCTCTAAATTACCAATCATGCCTCTAACTCTGTCACCAAATAAGATTGAATGTTTCTAACGTTGAATACATTCTCTCTGTATGTTATCATCGTTTTACAAGAATGCTGTTATCACGTGCATAAGTATAAAAACTAAACGTCAACTTTCACAAAAGAAAGACGCGATATGGTTTTGGTTCGTATGTATATAACATCAGAGATGTTCAAAGAATGCATTCTCAGAATCTCAGAAATCAGCAAATTGATTTTGTATGCAAAAACACAAATGAAAACTTATTTAAGGCGATAAATTAAATGCTTTACTTGCGTAGACTCTAAGAGAAGCGATTTTAAGAACTCTTCAGCTTAAAGGATTAAAAAAGGAAATACGTAAGCAGAACGATGGAACGAAGGTGTGTAAAAAAGGTTGGCGTTAATGAGTAAAGTGTGGTTGGTTGGAATATGAGCCTAATGGCTAACTGACACCAATATTTAGAACCTTATCCGGTTATTCTTCCAACAGCTGAGTGTATAAATGTCTGCCTAGGAAATGTCTAAAATGTAAACCGACGACTGAAATGGTTTTGACCTTTAGTTCCAGTAATTTTGATGTCAAAGGTGTACCTTGTTTTGGTGCGCCAATTCCATTACAAGTTTGATGAATTTGGCCACAGGGTGTATTGGTACGAGAATTCGTATTCAGGCTGGGCCATCGTAGGAATGGTGTTAATTTGCCTGGTCCTATTTCTCAAAGAACTAACTTTGAAATCGTCTTATAATTTCAAAATTGCTTATCAAAATGTTCGCGGACTTAGGTCTAAACTTTCTTCACTTTATAATAGTAGCTTTGATTTTGAATTTGATGGAATTGCTTTTACTGAGACTTGGCTGAATTGCAATATTTTTGATTCTGAGATTATGTCTAGTAATTTTAACATTTATAGACGGGATAGGAAGTCTAGAAATGGTGGTGGTGTTCTTATTTCCATTTGCTCTAAATATACCTCTGAATTGATTGACTTGTGTCCTTCTGAGGATATTGAGTTCATTTGCGTTAAGGTCAATGACCGTGGAAAGTCTATATACATTACCTGCTCGTATATTCCTCCCTGTTCTGACATTCATATCTATAGGGCTCACTTCGATTTGATTTCTGGAGTAATTGAATTAATGGGGCAAGAGGGAATTTTAGTGGTTCTTGGTGATTTTAATCTTCCGCATACATCTTGGAATTTTTCACCTGAGACTGGCTCATTGGTGCCATGTTCTTCAGTTCCATTCTATGATGAAATTCTGTCCGCTATGTGTGATCTAGGTCTTTTCCAGGTTAACGGTGTATTGAATTCAATGGGTAGAATTTTGGATCTTGTATTTTTAGAGGATCCAAGTATTTCTTCTTTATTTCGCATTGATCCTATATCTATTCCTGAGGATGGTTATCATCCTACGTTGTTACTTTCTATTGAAGTTGATCTTTGTTTACCTCCTGTAATTGATCGCTCATTTGGTGTAAAGGGGCGTTTTAATTTCCATCGTACGGATTTTAGTCGTTTGAATACACTACTATCCTCTGTAGATTGGTCGTCTGTACTTATTTCACCACCATATGACTCTTTTTCACTTGATAGGATCTTAGATGGTTTTTATGAGGTATTATTTAAATGTTTTAGGGAGTGTGTTCCGTTTGTAAATAGTCGTTTGGAGCGTTCTGGTCCTCCGTGGAATTCGGCTAGATTGTCCAAGTTGAGGAACAGAAAATCGAGGTTATTTAAAAAGTTTGTTAGATCGGGTACTGATATTGATTATGCTCTTTACTCTAGGGCGCGTGCGGATTATCGTAGAATGAATCATTATTGTTATGAGGAATATTTGATTAGAGTCAGGTCGAACTTGGCTAGTGATCCTAAGTCGTTTTACGACTTCGTTCGAGCTAAACGTAAATCATCTTTGTTTCCCTCTGAGATGTTTTACGGTGGCGTATCATCCTCTAGTTACCTTGATATTTCGAATATATTTGCTGACTTTTTTCAGTCTACGTATAGGCAGTTGGACTTGGGCCATGATCAGGGCAGCAGCTTTTCGTATCCTTATTCAGTGGGAAGTGTCTCTATTTCTAATATATACTCATTTGATGAGGAGTCTGTTCTTGAGTCTTTGTCTGGACTTAAACTTACATACTTGCCTGGCCCTGACGGGGTACCGGCCTGTATTGTGAGAAAGTGCGCTATTGTCTTGAGTGGTCCTTTGACCTTTATATTCAATGGGCTTCTGAGGGCTGGTTATTTTCCATCTATTTGGAAGAGTTCGTTTATAATTCCTTTGTATAAGTCGGGTAATAAATCCAATATTTCCAATTACAGGGGTATCGCCAAACTCAGTGCTATTCCCAAGTTGATGGAGAAACTCGTGACGGATTATCTCTTTTTTAATACGAAATCTTTAATATCCCCTTTCCAGCATGGTTTTTTAAAAGGTAGGTCGACTGTCACTAATCTTCTTGAATTTACTACACGTGTTTTCAGGGGTTTTCTTGCAGGCGCTCGGACTGATGTGATTTATACTGATTTCAGCAAGGCTTTTGATAGGGTTGACCATAGTATTTTGCTTCTTAAACTGTCATTAATCGGTATTCCCGATATTATTCATCGTTGGCTAGACTCCTACCTCTCCCTTAGGACTCAGAGGGTATTGTTTAGGAATGTATTGTCTAAGACTGTATATGTTACTTCTGGTGTTTCGCAGGGTAGCCATTTGGGTCCTTTACTGTTTTTATTGTTTCTTAATGATTTTCATTGTTCTATTTCTGATTGTAATATTCTAATGTATGTTGATGACGTTAAATTATTTTATACTTTTGATGATAAGCATGGTCAGGTTGTTCT
Source organism: Sarcophaga rosellei (assembly GCA_930367235.1). Lineage (NCBI taxonomy): Eukaryota > Metazoa > Arthropoda > Insecta > Diptera > Sarcophagidae > Sarcophaga > Sarcophaga rosellei. Next base: position 86,712,617 of record OV884017.1, on the reverse strand, counting down.
TCAGCGGAATATTAATTTGTTTGTAACTTGGTGCAGAGTTAATTTAATGGATCTTAACTTGAAAAAATGTAAATGCATGGTTTTCTCTCGCGGGGGCGTGATTTCGCCCACTTATGTAATTAATTCTTGCCCTTTGGAAACTGTGACTACATTTCTTGATTTGGGAGTATTATTGGATATGAAACTGTCTTTTGTTGATCATATTAGTATGATGGCAAGGCTCGGGCTGTTCTCGGTTTTGTGAAAAGATGGGCTAGGGAATTCATTGATCCTTATATAACTAAACTGCTATACATTTCACTTGTTAGACCTATTTTGGACTATGCGTCTATTGTTTGGAATCCATACTATCGTTGTCATAGTGATTCAATAGAGTCTGTGCAGAGGCAGTTTTTATTATTCTGTTTACGTGGCTTAGGATGGGATTATGCCAATGGATTTCCGCCATATGAGGCTAGATTAGGTTTGATAAAACTTCCAACTTTGGAACATAGAAGGACTGTTTTAGGTGTTTGTTTTGTTTTTAATCTGGTTAGAGGTGATATCGATTCTGAGTTTTTGCTTCGTAACCTGAATTTCAGTATTCCTGCAAGATTTTCACGGCACTATCGTCCTCTTTCCTTAGATTTCTATAGAACTAACTACGGATGTAATTTTCCTTTTCGTAGATTATGTAATGATTTTAACGTATATTACGATTTGATTGATTTTAATTGTAGTGTTTGTAATATAAAACGTAGCTTATATGCTAGCATTAATTTGTAATTATTATATAAAAATGTATTTTCATTATAGTTATAGGTAGTTCATGTTTATTAATAGTTTATTCAGCTTGTGATTAAGTTCTGTAGCTGATTTATGTTCTTGTTGCCATTACTTTTCCCTTACCCGCTATAGTCCGGACTGTGGTGTGTACGTGTCTCTACGTTATGGGGACGAGCACTCCGCGGTCGGGTGAGGGTGGGTTAGTGTGTGGCCGGGGACGTTCGATAAAAAAAAAAAAAAAAAAATTAATTCTACTCGAGCTACACATAATAATGGTGAACCAAATCAAAATTGAGGTGGCAGTGGTAATGCAGTAGTTAAGGTCCTTACTACAAGTCCAAGTAATCACTTTTCCATCCCCAGATCAGATTAATAATTTTCTACACAATTTTGAAAGTTAAAAGGATTCAATTCCTTTCAAATAATTCATCCAGAAATTATTCACTTGAAAGAGATTACGACACCATTAGTAAAGTAATAACATGAAGGGAATGTTCATTTTTGTTTTGTGTGTGTGTGTGTGTGTGTATATTTTTTTAATTTATTGTACTTACCTGGTTACACAATTTCATTCTTATTTTAACGATGACATAAAAATAGATTTATACGTGACATGATTTCATCGTTGCTTTCGATTCTAATCCCATTCGCGCTGTTATTTGAGGCTTGGAAACAAGAGTCTTCAATCGAAGATTAGGATGATGGAATAATTCCTTTCTGTCTCATGAATCTCTATATATTACTGGTGTAAAGGTCTGTTTGTCTTGGTCAAATGCGATAGAGAATAACGATATTTTCAGCATTGATTCTTAGTTTTATTCACTATAGAAGAAGATTAGATTTGTAACAGCAAAATACTTGAAAAGGAATATGATTTTGCCATTAACAGACTTTATAAAGGAGTACCAATCATAAGTAACTTGTAACTTGAAACCACAACAAATTCAATGTGTGACAGAACGATCAATTTTACTGATGACTAACAATACAATTGGCTGTTGATGATAGTCACATATAGTGCACCTTACTTTTTGGTACATCTTCCGTCTGACACATAAAATTCGTTCATCTACTCACAACCACATGAATTCATCGCGATATTCCAAAAAAGTCAAAATCATTAAAATTCTCTACAATCGGCAATATTCGATGGATCATACAAATATTTTTTGATTTACACTCAAACAAGTCAATCAATTCTCAAACATACTACTCCCATCGCATTATAAAATGAAACTTCAATTGCATAACGTGTCGGATGGTTTATGGTATAATGTAGCATGTAACACGACTCTTATAATTTCATTTGTTTCACAAATTATTGTGACACACATTCTCCACACATTATTATTTACAGGCCATGTCTGTTTTTGCTAAAACAGAAATGTAACGCATTAAAATGCTTTGATTGGAAACATGGAAACAACCGTCACGTTAAAAAAAATACTTGCAACCTGGTCATACGCAATTTGAATGTTAAAGAAAAATTAAAAAAAAAAAAATTTTAAATAAGCAAAGTAACTTTGCCCTTCGAAGTGGTTAACTGCCCTAAAATTGCTTCGAAGTGAAAATTTTCTACCGCCTACATGCGTTTGCATGTGCCCGAATTTGTCTCACCATCATCGTTGTTCAGATTGCACAAAGGAAGCATCTTTGTAGTCCTTAACACATTCAGACAGAATACTGCATTATTGTTAGGAGACGTGATCATATTGATGCACTTCATCCATAAACTTACCAAAGAGCGCACTCTCAAAGAAATTGAAACAATCAATTTGGCAGTAAAACTGTCTTCCGTTAGCACTTAGTTGCGTTCTTTGGCATCAGCAAAAAAATAATTTACCTTTAGGTCTAGCCAGCATAGATCGCCAAATGTTATCAAATTTCACTTTATTCTACTAGAAATCAGTGGTTTAGTGTTTCCCTTTTAAAATGTTAAATTGAATCGTTTGTATTTTAGGTGGCGATATGCATGCGCCCTTCATATATAAATAAAGTTTTCTTAAGCAATTGTTTAGTTTGAAAAGTTTATTCGTCTAGTTGAGTGTGTGAATTAAAATAAATTTTTTCAATTGAGAATGTTCTGTCATCTGAATATATTTGGATTTTTAATTAATTTGATCGTGATACCTTCGATGTTCGATGTTTTGTTCAGCAGATGAGGGGGGATAAGGTACGTGCATAAATAAAAACAGTGTGTTTACCACAGAAAATATTGTTATGTTTTTACCTTTTTAAAAATGTTTAAACTATGAGTTCGTTAATTGCAAACAAAGTTAAAAACAAATATGTGTTTCGTTTCTCTTAAACTCTTTATTAATCACACTACTTTTGTGTGCCACTGTATTCAACATCACGATACAACAACAAATTACAATTAAGCAATAACACTTGTACGTTATACCTGTATAGCGGAGATCTTCATACAATAGCGATCTTCAAACTAACTGCTTACTTCGAACGCAACGTGTCTTCACACAAGAATTCTTACAGACTGCTTTCTTGCCTTGTCTTTCCCTTTGAAATACCATATAAAATGCATTTGTACAATTTACATATGTACGTATGTATGTACAAATGATTTTCAAAATCTATTATCAAAAATTTTGCAACTATTTCTCTTAAGCGTCAATGAAATTCTTCCAAAAAATTGTGCCGAAGCAACGGCCTGTACTCGACGTAGTGGCATTTACAAAATTCGAGTCACACAGCATAGTCATGAACCATTTTGTGTTGAATGCGATGCAGAAACTGAAGATGGTGGCTAGACTGTGATACAAAGACGCGAAGACAGCACAGAAGACTTCTATTGCAATTGGCACGATTACGAGGAAGGATTTGGAAATGTGGACGCGGATCTCTAACAAATTTCCAGGGACGACAGGAATAGCTAATTGTAATGGATGCTGTTAATAATACAAGAGCTTTTGCTAAATATAATGGATTTTCCATAGGCAACGAAACGGAATTGTATAAATTGAAGAAATTGGGAAATTTTTCTGGAACTGCTGGTGATTCATTAACATACCATCATTAATTGTGCGAAGCGGTGTATGGGTGCATGGTGGTATAGAAGTTGCCACCGCAGGTTAGTTTGTTTTTAATGTGATTCTAATGAGTTCATTATCACAGTTCTTGTTTCTTATTCAACAGTAATCTTAATGGTAAATATGGTGAAATTGCTGTAGACCAAGGTGTAAATTGGGATAGTTATATATAGGAGTCAGGGCGTCGCTTAAGTACGTAAAAATGATGAAGACGTGGAATGTTTAATTCTGAAGGAAATTAATTCGAGTAATTTTTATTAATAATTTGTATAGAAATATACTAAAATAAAGAATTTTAATTGAATTATAAATTACCAAATTGAGGACACAAACACTATTACTCCATAAGAATGAAATTTTTTAAGGTTGAGTATTTATTCTCTAAATGTTATCGCTCGCTCTACAATTAAACAATATTGCTACACCATGCTACTTATCGAACATCTATTCAAAGCTGTTATTTATAAAGAAATTTTGTTGTGTAGTGGTCAAGACAGCTTGTCTGGAAGTTGAATCACAATGGAGTTAAAAAACCGTTCATCCTGGTTTTCAAACCCCTCCCCTGGCTTCACTCCCTCCAAGACAATCCATCTAAGAAGTCCTCTCACCATCTGGAAATGGAAAGAGGATGCTGCCACTTAGCGGAGAAAGAGTAAGAATCTACATTTAGCAAAGTTACCACTACCAAAGCACATATTCTGATGGCGTTGTTTCTAGGCAACGATGGATGGGCCTTAGCCTTAATAAATTTAATTCACCCTCAAGTCGAAATTACAGGAAATTTATAAACAATTCTACACACCCTTCAGTTAGTATTACAACCTAACTTCTCACACCCTTTACGTTGTGTATGTTAATTTTATACATGAGAGGCGAAATCTACAATTTAAGTCGACCTTTTCATGGCAATAGTACCCAACTCTAGTTGTTTCAATTTGAATGAATTTATTTTATCTGTGAGACATTATCGTAAGAATTTACAAGAATTTATTTCAGTTTCTGTAGTTTTGTTGCAAATGAAATTACACGAAATGTTGAAATGATTTACAATTGCTGTCGTTTCTTTAATTGAAATAACTTGTTTCTTTACATTTGTTTACTAATAGGCACACGATTACAAATATATTTATATGAACTGCACTTTATTAAACCAAATATATGCCATTCTGATCGATAAAATTTTACCATCAGTTTTCAGAGCGAAAATAACAGTTTCAATTGCGTTCTACAAGCCAATTGGAACTTAAACGGAACAAAAGGCAATCTGACGTTGCAAGGTATGGGTTATTTACTTGATGCATAAAATATTTTCAGCAAAGCGCTTTCCGTTTCCATTTTAATTGAATTATTTATATCGAACTCGTTATTTGTTGACAATAGAGATCATATAATAATTTACTACGTAATAGAAGGCAAAGAAAAAAGGGACTCATCATTGTAGTTATAAAACTCTTTATTATAAACTAATAAATCCATGGAGTGTAGTATTATAACATGACTTTGCTTATTTATGTTTATTTATTATTTTATTTACTATCATTGAGCTTCTTATTTATATTACATTTTGAGTTATTATCATTCTAGATATTACAACAAATATATACATTTTATAAATTAATAAGCGTACTAGAATAACTTATTATAGGAAAAAGATAGTAAAAAACCTATAGCTATAATCACAGGGGGAATTTTGAAAAGTTTAAACACATCAACTAATAGAATCTATAACTGTGTATAGAGACACTTAGCTAATGTCCTGCAAACTTCTCAGATGGGAAAAAGTAGACCTACTACATCTATCATAGAATGTCTGAGTCAATTCGTTTATTAGCATTTTAATTGTCTTTTGACCTGAAAGTCTATGCAGTTCTTTAGTGGAAAACCATCTTGGTAAGTTATATATGATTTTCAGATTTTTATTCTGGATTATTTGGAGTCTTTTTATGTGAGAGTGTGCGCAGTTCTTCCAGATAACGCAGGCATATGTAAGAATAGGTTTAATACACAGGTTGTATAAAAGACACTTATTTTTGGTATTTAGTTTAGACTTTCTATTCAAAAGAGGGTACAGAGCTCGACCACAACGAATCGCCTTGTTGCAAATGTTTTCTACATGTTCTTTGTATGTAAGTTTTCTATCGAGTGTTACGCCTAAGTATTTAATAGAATTTGAAAACGGAATCTCTGTCCTGTTTATAGACATTTTAATTGTGGGGATTCTTTTCGGAGATTTATTAAACGGAAAAAGTATCGCTTGAGTTTTTTCGTTATTGATTTTAATTTTCCACTTGGTAAAATATTCGTTGGCATGAATAAGAACTTATTGCATGCGCTTGACAATCGCGTTAGACACTTTTCCACAAGAAATAAATGCACTATCGTCGGCATAAAATGCCACGTTATTTCCAGTTGGTACTTTGTAGTCCGATATGTAAAGATTATAAAGAAGGGGAGATAGCACGGAGCCTTGTGGGACTCCAGCAAGGATATATTTTTCTGCCGAAAGGGTTCCAGCGACATCAACTACAAATGACCTGTCGGTTAAAAAGCTTGCAATTATTCTTATGAGATATGTTGGAACCCTCATTTTGGAGAGCTTATAAATTAGTCCCTTATGCCAAATCGAATCAAAAGCTTTTTCAATATCGAGAAAAATCACACCAGTTGAATATCGTCTATTTTTATTTAATTTTATCATATTTACCACTCTTTTCAATTGATGTGTAGTAGAATGTTGAGGTCTAAATCCATACTGACAGTTATGGAGGAGATTGTTTTCATCTGTGAAGTTTCTGAGTCTATTCAGTATAATTCTCTCTAGAATTATGTCTAATGAACTTAACAGACTGATTGGTCTGTAACTAGATGTTAGTTTAGGATCTTTACCACTTTTGGCAATTGGAATTACTTTGGCCTTTTCGAAACTCTTTGGAAAGTAGCAGTTTTGAATACAAAAATTATAAAATTTTGTTAGAAAGTTGTAAGCTGAATTAGGAAGTTTCTTGAGTACCAAGTTGGTTATTTGGTCTAATCCTGGATCCTTTGAGTTTTTAAGATTTTTAATAATAAATGCAATTTCCTCAGAACTAGTTAAAGTAGTTATGTCCTCATTTAAAAAAACATCGTCAGCAATTGATCTAGCTAGTAAATCCACTTTGTTCTCTATGGAACTGGAAAAATTGGTAGATGTATTATGAGCTGTAACAAACTGTTCGGCAATTGCATTTGCTATGTCAAGTTTAACCGTTACTTCACTGTTGTCAATTACTAATTTGTCTATCGCTCGAGATTTATTTCTAATACGTTTAGAAATCTTCCAGAAGTGTTTGTTTCCTACGGGTAATTTAGATAAAAAATGTTGCCACTGTTCATTTCTAGAGTTAGTTATTTGAATTTCGATTAGTTTGTTTAGTTCTCTTATCATAGCTCGGAACATTATTCTTCTAGAATCATTGTTACAGCGTTGAAATTTTCTCCTAAACATGTTTCTTAATGAAATCATTTTTTTACATTGTTCAGAAAGTCGAAAATGTTTAATGTTCCTAGTTCGTTGTGGAATCGTTGAGCAAATAGAATTATTGATCAAGTCTGTAAATTCCTGAAGTGACTGCTCCACATTAAAAAGGGATAGGTCGTTGTTAATGGCCAGAGATGAATTAATTCTCGAATTTACCTCGCTTCTAAATCTTTCCCAATTGGCATTAAAATAGTCTGGATAGAGTTGTACATTTTCCCTAACAGCTTCGTTAATAATAAATGTAATTGGAACGTGATCAGAGTTTAATTCATCTGGATGGGTTTCTAGATCTGTGAAAAGCAGAGTGGAATTTGATAAAAGAAGATCAATTGTAGACGGATTTCGATATTGTAAGTTCTGGGGAAATCGGGTAGGACTAGAAGGGTAGTAAATGTAATAGTTCGACGAATTCTGGGTGTCATATAAAATTTTCCCAGCTCTATCTATTGTATTGCAGTTCCAACTTCTGTGGTGGGAATTAAAATCGCCTAAAATGAAGTAGTCACAGTTGGAAGAAGTTAATAGGTTAAGATCTGAGCTAAAGTCGGCGGTATAACCTGGGCAGTAAGCAGATATAAATAATACTTTTCTATTGCAAATATTCATAGAAATACAGATGTTTTCAAAAACATTAGTATTGTGTGAGGTTTCTAACTTATGCTCTAATGTTAATTTTACAGCAATTGCTACTCCTCCACCATGAGATAATCTATCTTGTCTATAGACAATATATCCAGGTAGCTTAAAACTATGGTTAGGTTACAGAAATGTTTCATTAAGTAGTAAAATATCAATATTATTTTCTATTAAAAATAAGTGAAGTTGAGCTGACTGGCTAAAGTTTCTAATGCCTTGACAATTCCAGTGCATTACATGAAGGCTGGTATTTATATAGTTAGACGGCATATTTAAGCATTCGCATTATTACAGTAAGCTGATCCATCTTTGAAGTGCATTTTCGCAGGTCCAAAACGGCTCTAGAAAAAATTTCGGACAACTCATCGATGCTGAAGATATTACATTTTGTGTGATGTGATTGGTGTGGTGTCTTCACTGCTTCAGCATAACTTTTAGTGGCAAAAGTATGGCTATTTACATTCGGAACTGTGCTCGAAGATTCATCAATATGCGTAACGTTTGGGACTTGATCAAAAAGTTCACGATAGAAGTGATTTTGTTGAGGCTGATTTTTTTTGTTAACATTATCGCGCATAATTAAGTACTCTTTACGGCTAGGGCATCGAGGATCATCTGCCCTATGATGGATATTTTTAAAATTTTTCTTAATGCAGTTAAAGCATTTGAAAGAAGCATATTCTGATGTTTTATTAATTTGGCATAGAGAGAGATCATGATCACCACTACAAGCAATGCAGATATTGCTACGAAAACAATTTTTTGAACCGTGGCCATACATGGCACACTTGGTACATTGTGTAGGTCCTTTTTTGCTTTTCAAAGGGTTTCTCCAATATATTACAATATTACATAGGCGTCTAATCTTCATAATCTGAGTTTTAGATGTAGAAGTGCGATCAAAATCTAGAACATAGAGTGCGTCATCGGTAGAAGAACGTGTAGTTTGTATTTCTTTTATCTTATGTACAGTTACATTGTATTCAATTTTGAGTTCGTCTTCAATTTCTTTGGGGTCCAATTGGGGAAGTCCGTATAAAAATAATTTAAATATTTTAGTGTCTTTACATTCATGGGTATAGAATTTAAAATTTGCAGCGGTTAATTTCTTTTTAGCAATATCATAATTCACCATAGACGAAGAAATTATCTTAGTTCCAACTGATATTCTCTTAAATTCGAACTCTTTGCCAATTAATTTAAAAACACGAATGAATCCATGAGAAGGATCAACTACTATAGGAGGAATCACAACTTTATATTCCTTTATTTCATCATGGTCACCCTCACTATATGTGTCGTCATCACCATCGTTGAGATCTTGTAGCATTTTAAAACGATTTTCACTAAAATTCACTTTCATTTTTGGGGCACTTCCCCAACACTTCTTTCTTTTTAAAGCACTCATTGATAAACAATAGCTTTTTACTTTATCTGTTTTGTTCTAATTCTTTTTTTTTAGCTTAGTAAGTTTATATGAAATTGTTGTTATAAGTAACGGTTGTTTTTATTTATTCGATTTTAATAATATGTACGTCTGTTCGCTTTCAGAGGCTGAGTGGTACTGACATGACTTTGCTTAAAAAATCTGTTGATAGAAAATCACCGTTCACTATCTAGCGTGTGAACTTTCTAAAATAAGCTTATTGGACTGGCATAGAAACCGATAATCAGTAATTGTTTTATCAATTGATCACAGAATTATGTTCCTAATGAGCTGAAAATATTTTTTTTTTTGCTACTTTACCAAATTATTTTGCTGTTTTAAACCATACGAAGACTGAATTGTATTGTGAAGGAGTACTTTATTATAATTTTTTAAAATAAATCATTTATACTCAGCTTATGCAATATATTTTACGACAAAATATTTTGGAAATATTTTATTTATTTACAGATAAAAAATTAACGAATATTAGAATATTAAATAAAAGTTTACATAATCTAATCGAGATATCCGTATTTTATTATCGATGTTTTCGTTGAAGTTATAAATCTTATTTTAATAGCTTATATTTGTATTTAGTACTGTGGTGGTGCTTTTTCATTTGGTGGTAACTCAGTAAATGTATTTAAAAGATCATTAAAAAATTTCTCTATAAGTTGCTCTACATTCATCGGAAGTTTAATTTCCATGACAACCTGAAGGTCCTGATATCTCTACTAATCATACTGTTTGTATGACTATAATTGGTATTCCATCCGACGACAAGATAAAATAAGAAACTGTATGCCGGGCTGTTAGGACCTAAACTTTTCTTACACAGTCTAACTGCTATGGCTATGAAAAGACATACTTTAACACATGCTGTTCTGGCTGACAACTGAAAGAATGTCAGAGTTGTTCACATTAATGTACTAATACAAATAGAAATACCTCCACAAGAGAAAGTATCGTCTAATGAGAAAGTTGAAAACTAATCCAATGGCGTGGCATTTATAATCTACAAGAGGATTTTGTATTTAAAAAAGTTTGTTTGTTCTAGGACACTTACGTGTTACACAATTTTCACTTTATCAGACTCTGTTCTACACCTGATGCTTGTGATGATAGTATTAAAGTGTTCCTCTTACTTCCGTACACTTTAAACATTTTAAATCATTTAAAAAAGTGTTCACTGCGGGCCTCATTAATTAGATATTCGCACTGAATAGAGACTATAACATCAGAAACAGCATTAAAAATAGTCCATGGAAGCTTAAGCATGCACCACGCAATACAAGTGTAAACACATGCGTATGAGCGATATTTAATTGCCATCAGTACTCATACGAGTTGAACAACTCTTCGTATTCTACATGAGATTTTAAAATAAGAAGAGTTAATGAAAGTTATCTACCATGACAATAAATCGCAATAAACTTATTCAAAAGAGGTTTAAATCAAAAATCTGTATTGCTCTTGAATATGTATTCAGTATAGAAAAAGTTTTAGCATTTAAGTACATTTTATAGAATGTCTTTTAAATGAACATAAAACTAAATTAAGTGAAAATATGATGAAATAGTTCTTCGGCGACTGCCTCTCAAAAATTCTGAGGGGTAAATAAAATTGCCAAAAAAAACATCGTCGTTCGGATTCGACATTAAACTGTAGATCCCACCGCTCGTGTATAAAATCAAGTAACACAACATAAGTGGTCTGAGAAACTAGGCCGTAATCCTAACTGAAGGGGTTGCAAGGACCAATTATGTATGTGTATGTTATGAATGTCATATTTTATTGACACTTGTTCTTGCATGAAGTTTTTAATTTCGATGCATCGAATAAAAAGCATCGATTTTTTTTCGAAGTTTGTCAACTGGTAGGTCGATAAGTTACTTTGAGGATTTTTTTAAACATCAATGCACTTCGTTCACCAATAACGTTGCCATCGTTAACAAATGCGACATACAAAATGTTTAAATAAAAGCTGAACTGAACCTCGCGCAGAAATTTTCTTACAGATGCGGCTACCATTTGAGATGTATCATGAACTCCATAAAAATTTTCCGAAAAACCTTTCTACAATTGTGAATATTTCTTTCTATTTTTGCCAAAATTACAACATCTTGTGTTTAATGGGTTCAATAAGAAGCATTAAGCAGCAATAATACCAAGGAATTCCTTCTCAAAGAGTGCATGGAAAGGTAAAAAACTTTTTAAATGGAAAAATATTTTCAGAAAAATCTAAAAAAAGAGGAGAAAAAAATCTAAAATATATCTCGTGTGACCAACAGTACATAGGTGTGCTTGTACTTGGACACTATTTTTGTACGTCTCAATCATTTTTGCTTATAGTTTTTCAAGAGAATATTGCATTCGTTTAATGCTCAACATGGAAAATAAATAAAAACTTATCAAAATAAATTGAAAATAAAGTATTTAAAATATATTTTTGATTATGATAAATGTGAACAAAATTAAAGAAAAGCACACATCTACGCACTGGGTAGACAAATATAATCACAATGGCAATGATTCTAATGATCCATTGAATCCATGAATATTTAAAATAAATTCTTATCGTTTTTATACCTCTGTGCGCTGCTAATTGTTTGTAAATAAGGAGCTGTCGCTGGGAGGAGGCTCTATTTTGTGTTAATTGAATAATTGTTCGTCCCCTTGTTTATCTTCCTAATCTTAGGATATGGAACAGATAGTTTGGTTGCCGTGTAATTAAAATTTTATGGAGAAAAATAATAAATTTTTTAATTTTAAAGGACTTTCAAAGCTCATCTGACAGATTTGAAAAGGAACGGAAACAATTGATACTCGAGGTCCTCTGTTATTAATGTATGTGGCGGTTATTCTTATTGTAAGCGACTTTTAATTTATTGAAGTTTCTGCTGCAACAGTATCCACACAAATGGGCGGTTAATAGTTACGTTTTTACAAGAAGCATTCTTATAACAAGAGAAGTCGACTATTTTACAGCCCATAAATTCCTAAGCATGCCATATATACGATCAACGACTGTGATTGGTCCAAGAAATTTTATAGTTGAAAATAATGCCTAAGTTCTTGCATGCATTTGTAAATTTAATCTCTTCATTCTCTATTTTAATTTAAATACCATTATTCAGCACAATATTATTATTATTTATGAAAATACGCTTCGTTTTCAAGAGACTAATACATAACATAACCCATTGTTCGCAGCCCACTTTATTGATCATTGTCAAAACTGTGTTTAAAATCTCCACTTAGTAATGCATATTGCCTATCCTTCTAAAATAATAAATTTAGATCAACCTGACGACGTTGGGTAAATCGTTAATATATAAGCTGAATAATAGAGGTGCAAGTGTTGAACCCTGTTGGATTCCTCTGTCATTTCAATAAATTGCTTGAAATCATTCGGAGAGAGAGAGAGATATATATAAGACTTTACTTATTATTGGTGAAAAGCGAACATTTTTCTTCAGATTCGTCAATGAAGTTTAATCAATAAAACAGAATTAAAATTTATACACTGGACAGCATTCACTGTACACACTGCATGGCAATTACAATTGGTTCACGATAAACGATGCTAATACACGTACCATGGCTAAGGTCGTATTTGACTGGTAGAAAGCAGACTGCATGTGTGAACAATAGCTTTCCTAAGTATATGTATGTGCTATCTAGTGTTCCTCAAGGCAGCCATCTTGGTCCACTTCTTTTTTCGCTGTTTATAAACGATCTTCCCAACATGATTAATTTTGCCAATATCTTGATGTATGCTGACGATGTAAAAGTTTTTCTCTCCTTTAATAATTTCATCGTCCATATTTATCTTCAAAGTGATCTCAATAATTTCTTTTCGTGGTGCGAGTATAACATGATGGAACTGAATATTAAAAAATGCAAATGTGTGTATGCGGTTCTCAAGAAATAATTTTATCGCGGATAATTAATTGCTCGGAGGTTATCAACTGGAGATAGTGGACTCTTTTATTGATCTTGGGATCCTATTAGAGACAAAATTAAACTTTAATGATCATATCACTTTGACTGTAAATAAGGCAAAAAGCACTCTGGTCTTATTAAAACGTTGGGCAAAGGAATTTTATAATTCATATATTACTAAACAGCTATACGTATCGCTTGTTAGGCAAAGTTTGGAGTATGGATCCATCGTATGGGATCCTCACTATAATGTTTACAGCGAAACAAATTTTACTCTTCTGTTTGCGTGGCCTTGGATGGAATTATTTGAATATGCATTCATATACTTACTAGCAGACTGACATGCCTACCCTTAAAAGTCGTCGAACAATGTTAAATATATCCTTTATGATTAACCTGATCAATGGTAATATCAGCTGTGAATTTCTGTTAAGATCTGTTAAATTCAATGTTCCTTGTCGTAACTTCCACTGTTATAATCTTATTTATACGCAATTCTGCAGCAGTAATTTTGCTGTTGCTGATCCGCTAACTAGAATTTGCCGTCAATTTAAATATTTGTCAGACTTTGTTAATTTTTCTTTAAATTCTTGCGTTATATTATTGCGGAACATTATTGTTTTTCTCAATTCATAAATTTTCATAATTTTATTGTAAGTATTACGAGTATTTTTGAAGAAACTGATTGTAATTCCTGTTTAATTTTATTCGATTTGTGTTATTAGTCAGTAAGGAATTTTTCCATTGACTTAAATAAATAAATAAATAAAAGTTAAAGCGTTTTCCAAAGGGAACGCTTGAAAACCAACCCTTGACCCTAAAATGCAAAAGTATTCTCGTTTTGTTTTTCTTGCCTGTGTCCAAAAGCAGAAGAAAACAATCAAATTATCGCAAACTATTTGTTGTGAATTGTTCGCCGGTTCTTGCTTGAAAAAACGAAATAAATTATTATATTTTAAATACAAAAAACAAAGGTAACTATGATTTATAATTTCTGAATTTTAACAAGTGTAATTGGAACAAGTACATACACTACACTATTTATACTTAAATTAGTCGTACTAAGCAATTAATAGAATAACTTAATAAATAATTGGAAATGCTGATAATGCAAGTATAGCATATTTGTTGTATGTACGCAGACAACAAGTCTGCTTGCAGCGTCAGCATATCCAAGTTTAAGTGCAATGATCGCTGTGTCAGCATGTTGTATAAATTGTATGTCACACAATGGATAGATCGTGTTAACTTAAATAAATAAATAAATGAAAAACTAAACAATAATAAATCAAATAGAATTGAGAAAGATTTTGCTTTGAGGCATGCATCAAAGAGACATTAAAGACATAAGAGTCTAAAGACATAATATTGTGGACTGAAAAATATGAGCAAAGAAAATGGAAAATGCAACACAAATACATTCAATGTAAAATACTTATTAAAAATGGATCACTTTAAACGAAACACAAGCGACACGGACAATAAATATGGACTCTAGTGAATAAGTGAATAACTTATTTAAACTACATCAACAATAAACTTGAACTTAAATTTATAATACGAGCAAAAAACGTTCTATGAAATGTGCTTCATTGAGAGCATTTATTCAATACTCATCACATATCCATGAGTATATTTTAACACACAGATTTTGGATTCGAACATCTTTAGAATAAGTTTATGGAGATTTGCATATTTTAAAAACTCATGTGGAATACAAACACCTACTCAATACGTATGATAATTTGATACAATTAAATATCACTCATACGTATGCGATTACACTTATATTGCGTGGAACATAAGTTTGCTTGAACTCTTCTTTCTTAATGCTGTTGATCCCATAATTAAATAAAAAAAATTCGAAGATATTATTACTACTGTTGCTGCTATAGCGTCTAATAAGTACGGGTATTTATTTAGGCCAACAGGATCCCACTTTTGTCAACTGTAAACAGAACCTGTACAAGTTAAAATTGAGTAAGACGTATGTAGATGACTAAAGACAAACAATAAATCTGTTTTTGAGATACAAAATGCTCACGTTAAATGTAACCGATATGCAACAGGGTATCAATAATTATTGGATTCAGTAATATTGATCCACTCAGTTTGTTTTATTAGACAATATTTTCTCATGTAGAAGTCTTTCTACTTGTATTTGTACAAGATTAAAACAAGTGATTGATGTGAACAACTTTGAATCAACGATGGATTTCTTTTGAGTCTTTGCGAGTTGCCAGTCAGGAAACCATGTGTGCCAGAGGATGTCTCTTCTTTGGTATAGTAGTTAAACTGAATGAGAAGAATTCAGGTTCTACCCGCCCAGCTTACAGTTCCTTATTTTATCTTGTCATGGGTTGGATTTATATTTTTCAAAAAATCCCTAACTTGGTCACTGCATTGTGTAGTCGCATAAAAAGTAAAACCAGTACAGACAGACGAGGGAGCAGGAAAGGCGTGAGCATGAGAAAGTGTAGATGTATAGATGTAGGAATGACGCTCGAAAGTTCTATCGAAAGGTTAAGCGTCTAACCGAGGGTTATAAGCCCGGAGCGTCTTCCTGCAAAGATGAGAACGGTAACCTGGCAGCAGACCCGCAGGGGGTGCAGAGGTTGTGGAGGAAACACTTCTCTACTCTGATACTAGGCGATGACGACACCAATATCAATAGAAATGTTGTTGCGAATCAGATCGATGATGACGGCGTGGAGATTCCGCCGCCTAGCCATGGAGAGGTCAAAGTCGTGATTATGCGTCTTAAAAACAATAAAGATGTTTAAGGCCGGATGTAATGAGTTGGTAGGATGCATGCACCAGCCTATTTATAAAATATGGCTAGAGAAAAGTATGCGCAACGATTGGAACCTCAGTGTCCTCTGTCCTGTCCTAAAAAGGGGACCCTACCATACGCGCCAACTACAGGGGTATAAGCCTTCTCCCTATCGCATATAAGGTTCTTACAGGCGTATTGTGTGAACGACTGAAGCCACTCGTCAAAACACTGACTGGATCTTATTAGTGCGGCTACAGACGACCATCCACCATCGACCAGAACTTCACACTACGCCAAATCCTACAAAAGACCCACCAAAAACAAGTCGACATACACCATCTTTTTGTCGACTTTAAGGCAGCCTTTGATAGCCCCAAAAGGGATCTCCTTTTTGCCGCAATGTTTGAGCTATGCAGAATGAAGTTGAGCAATTCCTATAGCTCCGTCAAGGTAAGAATGGACCTCTCCAAACCTATTGAGACCGTGCGAGGTTCCAAACAAGGCGACCCCTTAGCATGCGGCCTCTTCAACTTCGTCATGGAGAGTGTTCTGCGAAAGGCGGGAGTGCATCGCGATTGGCAATATTTTTCAAAAAAGTGTCCAGTTGCTTGCGTACGCTGACGACATTAACATCATAGGGCGTACCAAGCGAGATGTTACTGTTGCTTTAATGCTATTGAACGGAAGTCTACCAAGATGGGTATGGCGGTAAATGAGGGCAAAACAAAGTATATGTTATCGACAAGTAGAGACGTGCGGCATAATGATTCTCAGATTACGGCCGATAACTATACTACTGATACAGTCAAGAAATTTATTTATCTTGGCTCCACGGTTATAACCAAAAATGATGTCAGTCTGGAGATCAAGCGTAGGATCACTCTTGCCAACAGGTGCTACTATGGTCTCAATAGACAATTGATTAGCAGAGACCTCTCTCGTGCGACAAAACTAACACTCTACAAGACATTCATCCTATCCGTGCTTCTTTACGGCGCAGAGACATGGACCCTATTAAGCACTTATACAGCAATCTTAAGAGTGTTCGAGAGAAAAGTAAGATCTTCGGTCCAGTGCGAGTTGCCGATGATTTCCGCATCTGATCCAACAGTGAGCTGTATGAGCTCCTCAACGACATGGACGTTGTGCAGCTTATTAATATCCAGCGGTAGCGCTGGCTCGGCCATGTCGTTAGAATGGCGGAGGATGCTCCGGCGAGACGCGTATTTGGTGCGGGAATCTGTGGAAGTCGGCGAAGAGGACGACCTTGTATCCGTTGGAAGGACCAAATCGAGGAAGTCCTGTCATCGATTGATGTGACCAAAAGGCGTAGACGCTCAAGAAGCAGAGGCGCCTAGGGGAATATGTTGTGGCAGGCCGAAATCCGTTAAACGGGTTGTTATGGCCAATTAAGTAAAGTAATTAGGACAGAAACGGCCGATGACTGTAGAACCATTTTTTCCATGTTAAAGTTCTTTTTAATACAATTACTGGGACCACCAATACAGTCCTGCCATACATACACATAATTGGCCATTATAAACCTTCAGTCAGGATTACGGCCTAGCTTCTCACTCCACTCATGTTGTGTGACTTAATTTTGTACTTGAGTGGCGGGACCTACAGTTTAACGTCAACACCGAACGATAGATTTTGAGAAAGCTTTTTCATGGCAGGTTGATTTACTCTCAGAGCTTTTGCCACAAATCTGCTGAGAGGTAGTCGCCGATGGAATATATTTTTTTCATATTTCGTTTCGATGTCTGGCCTGAGGCTCGAACGCAGGGGCCTTACGTCTAATAAGCGAACACAGTACCTACTAGACTACGACGACCACAGTTTAACCATTCACAACAAGGTGCATTCACAAGTGTTGGATTTTTAACAATTTTCAACAAAAGTTGTAAACAAATGTCCAGGTTTCGTAACTCTTTAACGGTGAATGCATTTCCTTTTTTGAGTTTCTATGTGCGACAGTAATGCGACACTGTGCAAAGGCTTTCCTATATATATTGATGTTGATCCTCCTAAATTCCTAAACCAAGTGGAGGGCATTAAAATTCAAAGACTTACGTAAAATTAGTCATGCGTCGTGTTCAGGTGGTCCTTATTATTGTGTATGGTTTTCAATTTTTATTTTTATTTCGTTAATAGTTTTTCGTTACATTAAAGGTTGTCGGAACGAATTTTAATTCGGATTTTTTTAAATAATTAGAAGAGCCAAACGAAATTAAAAATTGCAGAAATCTTACTCAGTGTATGGCTAATACTTGTCAGACACCGAAAAAAGTAAAGAAAGAAAATACATGAAACACGATAGAAAAAACAAAAATTCCTGAGCAACTCTTTACAAAAGGTGCCGCTTGCTATTTATGGTAATCTTATCTTAAATGCGATGCTATTGTGTAGTATAAAAAGCATTTAGAAAACTCATGTATTTTGTCTCCCAAAGTGGCGGCTATCAAAAGATGTTCGTCAAGTAGCACGGTTTAATAGCATTGTTTAATTGTAGAACGATAACATTTAGGGAACATCTGCTCAACTTTAGAAAATTTTATTCCTGTAGAGTAACCGTGTCGGGTGCATAATTTGTGTTCACATTTGGTAATTTCTAATTCAATTTCGACTCTTTATTGTAATATTTTTGTATACAAATTATTATGAGAAAAATTATTCAAATTATTTCGTTTACGAACTAATTCTACGTCTTCGTATCATCATTTTTAAGTAGTTAAGGGATTTCGTGTGACCTCTAAATGAATACCAATTAATACCCTTACCATAATTATTGTTGCCAAATTTACCATTAAGATTACTGTTGAGTAAGAAACCAGAAGAATAGTATTAAATTCAATAGGAACACATTAAAAAAATTACCTAAGATGACAATTTTTATACCACCATGCCCCTGTAAATTCCTCTGCGCAATGATCTTCTCCAATGTCGTTATCACGATCTTTAGTTGAAAATTTCATCCCTAAATGGTTTGTTAATGAATCACCAGCGGATCCCGAAAAATTGCCCACTTTCTTCAATTTATAAATTTCTGTTTCATTGCCTATGGAGAATCCATCATATTTGGCAAAAGCTCTTGTATTATTATCAGCATCCATTGCAATTAACAATTCCTGTCGTCCCTGGAAATTTGTTAGGGCGTAGAGTTTTTTCAATCCAATGAAATGCTCTCCGTCTATATTTCCGAATCCTTTCTCGTAATCCTCCCAATTGCGATAGAAATCTTCTGTGCCGTCTTCTCGTCTTTGTATCACAATCCAGCCACCACCTTCAGTTTCTGCGTCACATTCCACATAAAATGGTTCATTACTGTGCTGTGTGACTAGTATTTTGTAAATGCCACTGCGACGAGTGCACACCGTTGCTTCGGCACAATTTTTTGGTAAAATTTCAGTGACGCTTAAGGAAATAAAATAAATTTAAAAAAAAAATGCTTTCGATATCGTATTTTATTTAAATTATTGAAATCGTTATCACTTTTGAACTAGACGAAAGATGTATTCTACAAGTGAGTATTTTAAATGTATTTAAATGCATTCAACTAAATTCTAATAAGCTGCACTACCATCCTCAGTTGTGCTATCTTAGAATTAAATATATCATCTTAGAATCTAAAAAAATTTTAGTTTTTCTCACCATTTTTTGGGTAAAACATCATAACGAATATCAAAGAATTCCAGATCTGCGTGAAGAAAAGTAAAAAATTATCAGGACTTTGAATAATTTAATCAAAATACACTCACCCTCAGGCGAAGTGTTCGCTCCACTGGGACATTCTTGAATACTAAAAATAATACAAAATTGTTTTTTTTGTTTTGTTTGTTAAAATATTTGATAAAGATGAAGATTAAACTTTTACCTTGATTTTAAATCGCTTATCGTTTCCTTTATTTCTTTGAAATCCGAGAATATTTTTGTAACTGCTTTCGCACCGCCCTCAATAATTAGTTTGTCACACTAAAAAGAAATTTAAAAGAAACGAAATTAAAGTTACCAGAGTAGTGTTGGCAACATAAAAAGGAACGCAATTTACGAGTTATCTCGTATTTGGCAGTCAACGTTTTAAACAATAAATTCAATTGATGAGCAATTAGTTACACCTTTTGATTGAGATTTTGGCAAAACGCGATGGGTTAGCAGAGGAAATATTATACATGACCCAAGCCAGATACAAGGTGAAGAATTTTTTACGACCACAGTTGCTATAGCCTGCAAAATGATTAATCACATAAATACATATGTATATTCACATGATTTCACAGACTTCAAGCTTATAATCCGGAAATTCCATCAGCATTTTAATTGATAAGTGAAGTGAGTCCATTTCAATTTTCTTAAAGCTAATTGCCTTAAATATTTCGATGGGAGAGAAAAACACAAGAACAAGTAAGTCAAGTAACTTTCATAAGATTTTAGATTAGGAATGTCACATTATCTGAAATCATAATTTTATGAAGTTAAACAACAATTTCATGGTCATTCCAATAATATCTCATGAAAGTTACCTTACGTTTTGTGCTTGGTCTGTCCCTAATGATTAGAGAATATTGTCCTTTAAGAAATTTTTACGCATACAATCCGAAATGAAATATTTTCTATGATACTCAGAAAAAATCCTTGTGATCGTTTTTTCTTCGTTTCGTTGATTAATAAAATATTTATAGAGACGGTATCCACAGTGTTATTATTTCAGTATTATTTATACACGTACCTCTTCCAACTGAGCTGAACAAAATTTCAACATCGTAAGTATGACGATCAAATTGAATAAAAATCCAAATATTTTCAAACGACAGAACATTTTCGATTAAAAAATTTCTTTTAATTCACGTATTCAACTGCACGAATAAAGATCTCAAACTGAACCTAAAACCTAAAATGCAAAACGGCCATATATAACATTTTGAAAATAAAAAATACGATTTTTATCAGCGACATCTTCACCAATACTCTTTGAAAAATACTAACACATAGATGTCTAGTGGAATAAAGTGAAATTTGAACAAATTTTACAATCACAGCTAGTGAGGTCACTATGGAAATAAAATTTAACACAAGTTTACTGCTAAATTGATTGTTTTAATTTCTTTAGGAGAATCACTAATACAAATACACAAAAAAATAAAAAAATAATAAAGAAAACATAAAAATAAAACAAACAAAGGCCAAACATCTCAATGATGCTGTCTTTGTACAATTTGAACACAAGTCTCATCACGGTAGTTTTAAAACAAATACTTGCGGTTGATTAGCGGGCAACTTATTATTTTTTCTAGTCTTATCGATGGTCTTGAAAAGGATAAAGACCTCTTTGAGCAGTTTTAAGGAAATTTAGTAAATTTAGTAAAGTATTTCGAATGCGAAGAATTGAATTTCTAAATTGCCTTATTAAAATTGCCGTAAACCTAAATGAACATAAGATTCTCTCGGTTTCATCCCATATTAATTCCTTATCAGATTTATGCTTAACTAGGTTATAAATCCTGAATTGACGCACTTGAATTTTGTGGAGTGGTATCTGAAGAACAGTTGCGTTGTCAGCTGACATCTACGTATGTATGTGTCCATGCAGAATCACAAACGGAATTCATATGTTTTTCGTTGTCAATATCGGTTTCCACTTCAGATTTCAATTTGTGAATATAACTTCGATGGATTTTAAAGAGTTGTTATTTGCCGTTATGAAGAGCAAATGTGAATCGCTTTGATAGTTTTACTTCTGAATAATTAAAGATTTTTAATATATTTATAATATTGGGTAACAAGAATACAAATTTTATTTCACTTCCCTTGTACTCATTACACGGCGGTATCATATATCTTCTGTAACTTTGGAAGTAATCCGCCTCAATATAGATGTGTTTGGTATTTTCTTTTTTGAAATTGTACAATCAATATTATCTTTATCTGCTGTTTGCTTAAACACTATTTGAATAGAATTGAAATTAGTGGCACATGTCCATGATTGTTGTGTATTGTGTGGAGTACTCAACAGCCGTAAGTTATCGTTGCGAACATCAAACTAGGCTTTGAACATAAACCTTCTTGTTATCTCTCGATTTCAGTAAAATTAGTTAAAGATGTCATAAAAGACAAATTCGAAATAAGCGGTGTTAATATGATTTGTATTTATTTTTAATGACAATCTCTATTCAACGTTCGCAGTAAATCACAATGTAATTAATAATCTTTTAAGCGAATATGATGTTTTGGAAATTTGAAAAACAATTTAATTTACTGAAATTGTGTCAGATCTCTTCACGTTTATCTTATAAGCACTTTTGTCTTTGAAGGCGTTGTTTTTTTTTTTTTTTTTTTTGTAAATCACTCCATTTGGTCAAAAAAATTTCAATTTATTTGTGAATCTTGTAAACTTCGTTTTATGAAATACCATTGAAGTAATTAAAAGATCATTATTTCCCGTTTGCATTTTAGGTGGCGATATGTAAAACCAAGAATAATTTGTAAATAATCTTATTTGGCTTATCAAAACAAATTTGAACTGATGACTCCAATTTTAGAAGATTTTCTGTTGAAATTCAAATTCAAAATTGTTTTCTTTGATTGTTTGTTTGTTTTTATGGTGCATTGTTACGATAAGAAAACATTTTTTGGAATGCCCTGGGTCAATGGGTGTGAGTTTTAAAATTATTTGAATACACACGCACATATTCTGTGTATGATAGACACTGCAAGAGCAAACAAAAATATATATTCTGGTATTGTCCCATCACCTAAACAGTGAAACAAATTGAGACTCTTGACTTTTTATTTTAAAAATATGGGTGACAGCTTTGATTCTATTTTAAAATGTATACCTTTAGGTGTAAATTATTGTTCCTTTTTTGAACCTTTTCCTGGGCATTTTTTTTTTTTGTACATTTGTCTTGATTTTTTGCTGAAAACAGTTAATTTTTTTAAGGAGATAGGGAGATGATCACACCAGTTTGAGAGCGAGATCGAAAAGTACTGAAATCTATATTTGTTCTCCGAAATACTGCAGAAAACTTGAAATATTTGATTCACTGTCACAGGAAAATACAAATTGAAGATGAAACAAAACTGTGTACTTTAAACGCTGGCTTCATAATTTTCTATAAGAATGTGTGACATTATGAGCGAACGAAATGGAGTTTCTAGAATACTAATCGTTGTTAATTATTTCAAGTCACATTAGAAAATTTTACATTTTTTAGTTCTTATTATTATTTATTTGGTTGTACTGGAGATATCGAATACACAATTGAGTACAATTTGTTGAGATTTACTCTGAAATAAAATTCAAAATGCAATATATAAATATATATGTACATATATAATCTATTGCAATTTCTTAAAGGTATTTACCTTATCTGCTGCTGTTTTCAAAAACCTACCAAAATTACTTGTAAGATGGAAATTCAAATAAATTTCAATCGAAATTTCACAAGTAATTGTTACTAAACTGAAAGCCAGACAAAAGAAGACAAAAAATTGACATATAGATGGAAAAAATTTTGGTACGTTTTGAAAACAGCAGCAGATAAGGTAAATACGTTTAAGAAATTGCTATTATGCATGTGTGAAAACAACTTTCAATAAAATGTAAATCTGAGTCTGATGAAAACTGACACCGATTGTATGAGTTTAGGCATACCAGGTACCTTTAAAAATTTCTTGATGAATTTCTGTTATGGTGATATTGTAGAAAATAGTCCACTGATATTATCCATAAATAAGTCATTTTTGCTTTATTTTATTATACAAATTCATTGCGAAAAAATGTAAAACTTTCAATACGAAACCTCTGTATTTAAAAATACTTTTTGAATTTTCATGAACTAAATTTTTGCGTAGAAAGAAAATTAAGAAACCTCCGCTAACCAAACAGCAGGTTTCATGCTCGTAGAACAGGTAAAGTGCTAGGGGTCGAAATGTTATTGCATTGTTCTTCCAATAGATGACGTCAGATATCTCTGCCATGTATGTATACGATCGATTAAAATGGTAATGTGCTTAGTTCCAGTAATTTTGTTGTAATATATTTATTTTGCTCTGGCGCGCCAATTTGCTTAGAAGTTTGATGTACGAATTCTACTCGAGTTACAATTAAAATGACCATTTAGTAAAGATTTTAATATCTGCGAATTATGGTGAACCAAATCAAAACGCAAGCGGCATGGTGCAATGGTTAAGATCATTGACTATTGATTCTTATGTGCTGTGCCGTTGAATTTTTATTTCAAATAATAACGGTAGACATGATGTGTCAGTAGTATGTACAGTCAATATGTATCGTGACGCATCTGCTGATCCGAACATTTTCCAGTCACTACTAAAACAATTGCTCCATGCGCAGTATATTAGGTCGAACTTATCAAATTATTATTTCCTTTCAATTCGAACTGTTCGACCGACAAGATAAAAAAAAAATATACAATATAATAAAGTAAAAATTTTCTGTCTTTAATATTTATAGTGATCGAGTGTTATTAAACTCTGTTTCATAGTGTATTTTCTTTCTTTTTTAATTTATTTGAAAATGTAATGTCGTGAGGAAATTTCCTTTTTTTTTGTTAGCAAAAGTTTGAAACGTTTTTATGGCAAAGGAAAAAGAGAATACCGTTAATCCATTAAATCCATAATTTTTCTTGTCAAGCCAGAAAGCAAAAGGTATAAAAGGTATGATAAAAGCAATTTATTTATTTCTTTTCGAATATATAATTGTGTTGAAAATTTTGTTGCTATGTGTACAGAGGAGTAGGAAACAAATTGGAGAATATGGTTTATCAGGTCGCCAGTCCGTCTAACTGACAGCCTTCAAAAATCTCTAAAAGATCCCCCAAAGATCAGCAAGATGTCTCAAAGTGTTGTAAATTATTTTATTGTTTCTTATAAATCATTTTATTGCTTTAGTTTTAATCATTAATGTTAAAAATAGTTTAAGAAATTTTTTCTTTTTTTAATTATAGAGTAAGTTAGATTAAATATGTATACATGGAAACGCCCTTATGTCTAGACCAATACTAGACATATTCTTTTAATTAAATAAACCTAAAACCCTCAGCAACATAAGCATCTACAGCTTTTGAAGAGGCCTTATCAACATGCGTCATAAACATCAATATCGGTGAGTGTTTGTTTTTCTTAATTTTTAAATAATTTTTTTTTTTTTTTTTTTTTTCTTATTCCGTATTACTTTTGTATACAGAAGATCATGCATATTTCGTTTACACAAACTTGTAAGCACTAAGATTGATCACTAGCAACATGTAAAAAGCATTTTGTTATTACTTTAGCACCCTACTTGAATCCATAGGTCACATTAGTTCGATGAATTCTTTAATTATTAACTTTAATTTTATATGTATGTTTTCTATTCGTTTTTTTTTGTTTTTTTCTTTTTTTAACTAAAGTTTAAACCTTTAATTTATGAATAATTTAGTTTAACGTTATAGCTTTAAGTTACTTTTCCTTGTCTCACTACCAACATGAATTAGAAATTATTCCTTATTAAGAAATATAAACGAATGAACTGTGAAGATAACCATGAAAGAATAAAAAAATTAATGCAGTTTTCTTACTGATGTGAGGAGATTGGGTAGGATAAGCATTTAAAATTTTAACCAAAAGACTGGGGCAACTTAAGGTCTTACTCTCAAATACTGTCGTGGAGAGAAGTACCAACATTTGATTAGTTTAGTTGTTTCTGTTCAAGTAATACATACGTAGGGTTATCTTATTTCTGTATTTTTAACGTTAAGGATTAACGCCCGGTCTATTATGTTATAGTTTCCAGGAAGTCTATAATAATTATTCATGTATAATGATGAATATTATTGTTAAATGCAATTGACGGGAACAAGAATCCCTCCATCGACTGCTTGCTAGCATTTTCAATATCTCCCGTTCGTTCTCTCCTTCTAACCAGAGTATATAAATACCAATACCGTCATCAACTTCTCAGTGTATGATGCAACATTATCCTACTTTGTTCGTAAACAATACGAAATAAAGAAGATTTGTCAATAACCTTATAAGCGAATATAATGTGTTAGCAATTGACAATGCAGTGTAATTTACTAACGTCTAGTCAGATCTCCTCACGTTTATCTTAAAAGCACATTTCTCTTTGAAGTCATAGATTTTCTTCTTATATAAAATCCCTATTTTTGGTCAGAGAAATTCAAATTTATTCGTGATCCTTGTAGGCTTGTTTCGGTGAAATACTTTAGAATGAATGAAAAAGTCATTATTTCCCGTTTGCATTTTAGGTGACGATATGTAAAAAATAAAACTAATTTATAAATAATCTTATTTGGCTTATCAAAGCAAACTTGAACTGACGACTCCAATTATAGACGACTTTCCGTTGCAATTAAATTGTGAATCTGTGTTTTTGATTGTTGGTTTGTTTTTATGGTGCATTGATACGATAAGAAAAGATCAATAGGTGTAAATTTTAAATTTATTTGAATACACACGCACATATTCTGTGTATGACAGACACTGCAAAAGCCAACAAAAAAATATATTCTGGTACCTTCATATCATCTAAACAGTGAAACAAATAAAAAAATAAAAAACAGAGGCTTTGTTTGCTTTTTTATTTAAAAATACATGTTAAACCGTGGACTGTATTGATGGTGGAGATGGTCTCTTCAGAACTAAATTTCAAATTTCTGGCAACAAAAAAAGAAAGATGAAAGACAAACAGAAATTCCTTCAAACTTTGTGAAAAAAACAACACTTTCCTTTTATATTCGGTTAGCCACATAATAGATTTCTTTCTTTTATGTACAACTTCATTTCTTTTTTTGTTATAATATAATTAATATAAATTTGACACTCTTCACTTATGCAAGTTAACAAAACGAATGAAAAAAAAGAACAATATTATGAAGGCTAAAGGCTTAATATTACATTAAAATACATTGCATGTTAATTACAGAAAGCTTAAATATAGTATATAGCGCTCTCTGTTGGTAACTTCCCATTGTTCAAACAATCTCGTTTATGTCATCAGGAATGGGATGTGTAGATCGTCAGACATAAATAGGGTTGCCAGCCTGGCTGGACTTGGCTGGATTGTCCAGCTTTTTTCATGCTTTCAAGCTAAAATTTAATTTGTCCAGCTAAATAGAATTTATTTAGTACACTGCAATAACATGGCCAATAATTTTGATGTTATCTTTGTCAAATCATGTTAGCCAACACTGATTGAATATTTGTTATACAACTAAGTTATGATTTCCTTCTATTATCACTGACAAAATGTCTCAACACTTGAACAGCTGATGTCTTTAATAATACATACATACAATGGATATTTTAATAAAAATTATTAACACAAAACCAAAATTAACATTTTCTCAGTACTTTTTTATGTCCAGCTTTTTTTCGCTTTATCCAGCTTTTTAAAACCCAATGTCCAGCATTTTGCGAATCGGAATCTGGCAACCCTAGACATAAACAATACATATTGGTTGACATAATCGAATTTTTTTTTTTTTAATTCATAACTTTCGGTGTAAATTATTGTTCAGTTTTTTGAAACTGTTTTCAGAATTCTTTTTTTTTTTTTTTTTTGCCTACTCTGCTGAATTTAAGATTATTTTCATTTGAATGATGTTTTCTATGGAGAGCGATGGTTAATTTTCTTACAACAATTTTTTTTTTTGGGAAATAAGAATTTAATCAAACTTGTTTAAGAACGATAATGAAAATTACTTACTACTTATTTATTACTTATTATTATCTATATTTGAGTTTAAAATTTCTCTCCAAATTACTCTTTATGAATACTTAAAATATATATGATTTTTTGTCACAGACTACCAACAAATAGTATGTAATGATGGAAAATACATTTTGAAGAAGGAAACAATACTGTGTACTTTAAAAGCTGGTTTTATAAATTTCTATAAGAGTGTGTGACACTATGCACGAATGAAATACCACTTTATTCTTAAAAACGTTATCAATGCAATTATTTAGGGAAGCAGTAGAAAATTTGTAGATATTTTTTTTTTTACTTTTTTTTCTATTAAAATGTTACTTTTTTAAATTCTCTTATTTATTTGGTTGTACCCGAGATATTGAATACAGTGTGGAATACAATTTCTTAAGATTTACTTTGAAACAAACAACAAAAAATAAATAAAGAATTTCAATCGAATTTTCTAATTTTTACGAAACTGAAAACCAAACATAAGGAGACAAAATAATGTATATGTACTTATATCGGTTGAAAAAAATTTGGTACTTTTTTGAGCAGGCAGAGTAAAAAAGTTTGGGACTTGCAATTGAAAACAATTTTCAATAAAATGTAAATCTGAGTCTGAGGAAAACTGACACTGATAACATAAACTTTCAATTTTTTTTAATGAATTTCTATCGTGGTAATATTGCAGAAAACCAATAAATATATTTAAAAATATTCTGAAATTTAGCTGAAATAAATTCTTGGATAAAAAAACAAAAAAACCAATGCTGAACAAACAGCAGGTTTAATGTTAGAATCGAATTTTAAACGCGTTGTTCTTGCAATAAATAACTTTGAAAATCTTTGCCACAGAAATGTTTTAATCGTAAAACAGGAACTTGAAATAGTTTTGGTTTTTATTCTAAACTAACTGTGTTATTGTTGTTGGACAACAGTGGCTTCCATAATCTCTTGAAGTTTTAGTTATCGATATGCCAACTCTATGTCGTGAAGTTATTCAATTATTTCAAACATAAGCACCTCAACCTCGCATCCAAAACGTTCGTATCTTCTGTAGTAGTGTACCTCAGTAAACCATTCCTTTATCATTAAAAATAATGGTGCATCATTCTGCAGTATTTATCAAGCAAAGCCTTGGTTTAAGTGGTGTTCTCATTTTGTTTTCAAATTACTTTGAACTCAACTGATACTGGCCGTTAAACACAAATCAAATGACGCTGTAATAATAAATTTAATAAGGGATTTATGAAAAAGAACTCAAGCATATAGTGAAAGAAAAGGGAGGACAAATGGCATGACGCTAGTAAATCGAACATTATGCTAATAAAGTGAACCTTGTATGAAAGACTGACCGAAATGACATCCAAAAATCGTAAAATGATTCCAAAGAGCATCAGAATAAATTAAAAAAAATTGTAATTTATCTAACTTCAACAGATAAGAATATGTAAATATGTAATAAGTATAAGTAATATATGTATGTACATACATATATAATTTGGACTCTAAATATTATTCTTAAAAGGTGTAATGCGCCTACATACTTAATATAAGACCCATGTAGGCCGATATACCATATGTATAAATTTCAAATACAGAAGTTAAGTGACATGAATTTGCTGCCATTTATATAACTGGCGCTCTTCAACCACCCCCACGAAAGCCTTGTTCGCAATGCTAAACTGGCTTCCTACTGTGCTTCTCGCTAAGCAGGTAGCCAAGTTTGCTGCGACTAGACTTAATGCTCTCTCTCGTTGGCACATCGTACCCTCTGGTCACTCCACTATTCTGGAGGCTGATCCAGTGGCCCCTGAGAACATAGACTATTTCCCTGCTGAGTATTGTCTTGACAGATGTTTCCACTCTCTGATTCCAAGTAGGGATGACTGGGATCCTAATACGGTCGTCCCCCCGGAAGTTCTGGATATATATACCGACGGCTCTAAACTCGATAATGGGGTTGGGAGCGGTGTCTACTCTGGGAAACTGGACCTGAATATTTCTCTCCGTCTGCCGGACTACTGCAGTGTGTTTCAGGCGGAGGTGATGGCGATTTACCGAGCCGCGCAATGGATCCTCGTCAACGATGCTCCTTTCACTCGCGTCTCGATCTTCTCTGATAGTCAGGCCGCGATAGGATCTCTATCGGGTTCCGTGATTAACTCCAGGATCGTTAGGGAATGTCGCCGCTGTCTCGACCTTCTCTCGGGGCGCTTCACCAGTATCTCTCTGGTGTGGGTCCCCGGCCACAGTGGAATTCCAGGAAACTGTAGGGCAGATGAGCTCGCCAGAGCTGGTGCGCTCCTTCCGGAATCCTCTTCTGTTGAATTGGGTATGCCACTTGCCTCGGTCAAGTTGACCATTGGGCGGAGGTTCTTTCGGGACGCCAACCTATCCTGGGTCAATGAGGAGTCCTGCTCCACCGCTAGACTCACCTGGCCCAAGATGGATAGAAGGCGTACCAACCGATTACTTGGTCTTGGTCGTGATGTCATCTCGACTACAGTGGCCGTGCTTACAGGCCATTGCGTCATGGGTAGACACGCGGAAAGAATGAGGCTTCCTTTCAACGACTTTTGCCGTGGATGCAGGTCCACTGAGGAAGAGGAGACTGTTGTTCACTTTCTCTGCCAGTGCCCGTCTCTTGCTAGGTGTAGATATAGGTTATTTGGCTCCCCATTCCTTGTTAGCTTAACGGAGCTATCATCTATTGACATCAAGGATATAGCTTCGTTCATCAAACTTTCTGGCTGGTTTTCCAGTGCGGGGTAGTCGTGCTTCTGTTGTGCAGACCTTGCGCTGACCAACTTCCTCCTTTTCCCTGATTTTGGTGGAACTTGGTTAGTACAGGGACTGCGTTCACCCGTGGCATCACAACGGGCCGCTATGCGTGCTCAAGTGAGCTTTGTGATATCAGAGCTACCACTCCGACCTAACCTAACCTAAGTGTAAAGAACAAACTAAAGTTATTAATTCAAAATGCATTATGAAACAAAGAGCATAAGAGAAAGAAAAAATTTGGACAGAGGAACAAAACTGAAACGGACCGACAATATTATGTTACTTAATGAAATAATAAAGCAAAGAAAGAAATTATTGTAATCATCACTTACAGATTATAAATATTTATCCACAGGAATTGAGATTATGGGCCCAGCAGTCAATGTGTGTGTTTGTTGTCTCTAAATTCTGTTTAGTAAGTGAAATAATTGGTATTATTTTTAAAACAAATTCTCTTTCAAAAGATTGGAATGTAGGGATTAGAACAATTGGGCCAATCTTTTCAAGAGAAGTTGTTAGTATAATTACTCGAAGTAATTATAATGAGGATTGAGAAAAGAGAGTTAAAAGGGAAAGAAATATTAATATGTATTTCTTTTTAAGGTTGTTAAGTTACAACTTACCCTTTTGAGATGTGCCAAAGTAGAGAGAGAGATCCTTTTAATTTCACAGATATACAAGTATTGCAGTTTTATTTAAAAACAATATTAGATGTAACCAATCAGTTGAGCGTTGTGACAATAAGTGATTTTAAAGGTACAAATTTGATTTCAAGAAAGTTAAAAAATTATCCAAAGGATAAATTACAGATATAAAAAGGATTAAGATAAATTTGGAATGTTGGAATGGTTGAGTGTTAGAAAATGTTAAATTCATTTAAAACAGTAATTCTTTTCTAATAAATTTAATTCACAATAAATTTCAATATAATAATAAGTATCTTCAGTTCAAAATTCAATTTAATTCAAGTTTTAAAATTAAGTACAAATACTTATTTGTACAGTAAGTAAGATCATTCATATATCTTGCAAAAGTAAAGATTAATATCTTATATATAAAAATGAATGTGTGTTTGTTTGTATGTTTGTGTGTTTGTATGTTTGTATGTTTGAAGTTTATAGACGATTAAACGGCTGAACCGATTTTCTTGAAATTTTCACAGTATCTTCCTGTATGTCTGGAAGGAGTTATAGGCTACTTTTTATGTTGATATTCCAAATGAGCGAGGGGCCATGCCCACGTATGCTACATACTACATACTTAATATTTAATTGCATTTGAAATATATTACTCATACGCATAGTAGTTACCCCTACAAGTATGCTATCTATGATTCTTGATGTATAAAACCAAAGATAATAAAGTATAAAGAATGTGCATTTTGGCATATTTTGGAATATTTTTCAAAAATATTTCATGACGCGGGGGGAAAGATAGAAGGGTAGGATAAAGAAGCCAAGAGCGTAACAATGCGTTGTTCTGATCGTGTGTTTTTGTTGTTTGACTAATTTTTTTATTTATTCTTCTGAAAGAGTGTTGCCACGAAAAAAATTTTGTAACCAACATTTGTGAAAAAATCACCAAATAAGAAAAACTATAACCAAAATTAAATTCGTAGACTTTTGTTTTATTTTAGTTTTCAAGTTTAAATTATACTTAATAAAAAATGAAACAAAAAATAGCTTTTTTTATATAAGAAAAAAAAATAACCAAAACAAAAAAAGAAAAAACTACACATTGATCAAAAAATAACCAATTTTGGTTAGAAGTAACCAAAAACGGGAACACTGTTCTCAAATCACTTATCCTCAGACGTCGACATAAAGAGAACATGATAAAAATTATGAGAGGCAAGTGTTAACCCAGAGGAAAATTGTTAGTAATATTGTTGCGCCATAACTTCAACATATACTTTATTTTCCTTTTCTTTGGTAGATTCTACATGATTTATTTTAATTACTAATATGTACTTGAATTAATAATAATTGAATTAATAATAATGAATTTAGTCATCTCAAATTAGTACCACCCTATTGTTAAGTAAGTTTAAGATTATTGATATGTTACAGTTAAGGTTAATGAATACATAGGGAATAAGTAATTAGAATAAGCAATTGCTGAATTGGAATAGACAGTTAGAATTAAGTATGTAAGAACTCTAGATTTAAGAAATGTTGAAATAATAAAAGTTAGTTGAATATAGCAAGCAATAGAGCACGGTTCTTCTTAGTTCAAACAATTTGGTCTTTTCGCGTTTCACAAGTGTCCGAGTTTATAATTATAAATTATTTAATTTTAAAAGTGTCCTTAAAAAACATTAAGGAGAACCATTTTGGCGCCCGAGCAGGGACAAGTGAAAAATACGTGAAAAAAAAAATATTTAATATTTGATAATTTATTTCAATTATTGTTAAATAAAAAAGACCAAATTCGCGAAAAATTTTATAAGTTAATTAAAATTAAAAATTCGCGAGTGCTACCAATTTTATAAATTATTTAAAATTTCAAAATTTAAGTGGTAAAATCTTTTAAATTAATAAAGATTTCAAAAAAAAAAACCACTTCACACCACATAAAACGCAAACTGAAATAAACATACAATACATATAAAACATAAAACAGAAAAACAAAATAAAAACAAAATACAGTGTAGTGAAATGAATAAAACAGAAAAATAATAATAAAATGAAATAAATAAAACAGAAAAATAATAATAAACTGAAATAAATAAATCAAAAAAATAATAATAGTAAACAAAAATAAGATTACATATACATAGGTGTAAAACAAAATTACAATATAAATATCGAAAAATTTTAGCTTTAAAAATTAAAAACAAGAATCAAAACAAATAATACGAAACATAAAAAGAAAAATATACATATATATATTCAAAACAAACATAACAATATAACAATAGATACAGTGGTACAGTGGAAGTGCTGTGAGAACATACAAACATACATATAAAAAAAAAAAAAAATTAAACAATAAAATAAACAAAGCAAATAAAAGAAGAAACTAAAAGGTAAAATACAAAAAAAAAAAAAATACAAATACAAAAAGTGTAACATAATATATAACAAAGTGTGACACAACTTTCACGATACATTACATCGAACTTATAAATACGCTACACTAAGCAAAACCAGATCAACACACTACACAAACAACAATAATCTCATCGTTGGACGACTCCAGGAACGACCCAGATGCCCCGTTGTAACTGCATTCTGTGCCGGAAAAATAAGGGGAGTACTTCAGACTCTCAAGAGGTAACAAGTGTAAAATATATGTGTGTTTCTCTTTCCTTAAATTTGTAATCTAATCAAATTTAAGAGATTTTTTGTAAATTAAACAAAAAAATGCTAACCGCTTTAAATTCCTTAAAAGCAGAACACAAGAATATATTTTACATTTTAAAATTTTCGAAACATTATATTTGTTTATTATTTCATATATTTGTGATATTTCCATAAATATTTGTATTTATAAATTGAAAAAAAAAAAAAAAACACCCTTATTTAGTGAAACACATTCGCGAGTGTTAGTATTTTATATTTATTTCGAATTACACTAACAATTCGTTTCGTTATTTGTGAGAGAACATTCAGCATAGCATTTGTGTTGCTTTTGTTCATCTTCCTTTTGTTTATTTTCGTATGTTTATCTCGATCAGTGTTCCGTTTCACGCGTTCCTACATAAGTTACATATTACAGCTGTTTACAGTGTGACCGTTCACACTAGTAACAAAATAAAAATTTCAATAGAATTGTTCACACAGATTTTGAGAAGCGAATTATTTTCGATTATTGTTATTTATAATAACATAGTGTGTTCAGTTTGAAATTTTCCTTTTGTCTTACTATAACAGATCGGCTATTAAGCGATTTGCTCGGTGGATTAAGTATTTTATACCGAAGGCTGTGCGTAAAGTGTTTATATTTTTATTTTCTGAGATCAAGTAAGTTAATCTTGACTCAATTAACGTCACTTAAATTTTGGAATCGGAACTTTCGGGTATTGTGTGTGCGAATACTATCGATTAAATTCTATTATCCAAAACAAAACAAAACAAAAGTGAATACTAATAAATTCGAATATACTTCGACCAATAATTTACCTTGGTCAATTTTAAATTTTGTTTTGAGGAATTTTAAGTAGTCGAACTCACAATGACTACTAGAGGCTCTAAACGCCAAGATTCTCCTTCCAGAGTGGAAAATTTGGAGAAATTACTCGCGAAGAAAGCGAAGGTCATAACTAATATCGACAGAATTCGACAGTCCGTTATAGATAGAACTATTTCGTTCAATCCTATGGAACTCGAATGTCGATTGGAGATTTTACGATCATATATTGACCAAGCAATGAAGCTCCAGTCGGATGTGGATAATTTGGATTCCGACAATGACGATAGAGCCGAGCTTGAGAATCTGTGTGTAACCACAAAAAGTTTGTTCATGAGCTTGTTGGCCAAGGGTCGGCAATCGAATGTGCCTGAAACTTCATTCAGCGTACAAGCTCGCCAGTCAAGACTTCCGAATATGAAGCTCCCTAAATTCAGTGGAAAATATGCTGAATATAAAGATTTCATGAGCTTATTCGAGAACTTGGTTCACAATGATCCGACTTTAACGGATATTGAGAAATTCAACCACCTAATCTCATGCTTGTCCGATTCGGCCTTGGGTACAGTGAGGGCCTTTCAGATCTCCGAGGAGAATTACCCCAAAGCAATAGCGAGCTTGAAAAAAGTGTACGATAACAAATGCTTGATATTTTTCGATAACATTGCAAAGCTTTCTGATTTGCCCGAAATTACCAAGCCTTCGGCTGTTGCTTTGCGAAGCATGATTGATACTGTTTCTGCCATCTACGATTCATTGTTATCAATTGGTGATGACAAGAAAATAACTAATGCGATATTGATACATTTAGTGATGTCGAAAGTGGACCCAATCACCAAATCAAAGTGGGAAGAACAGCTTGATTTCGATAAGCTCCCATTGTGGTCAGATTGCGAAGCCGCCTTGAACAAACGATATCAGCATATTTCTGCTGACGAGTCTTCTAGTTCAAGGTCGAGGGTTAACAAACCTAGAAATGAACATTTTAATTTTCGAACGAATAAAACATCACTAAATTGCACGAAAACAAAACAATCTGTTGACAAATGCCTATTTTGCAAATCGACGCAACATATGATTAGCAATTGCCCTTCTTTTACTGCTGAGCCTATAACCAAACGATTTGATTTCATCAAATCCGTGCCAGCATGTATAAACTGTTTGAAAAAGGGACACACAGTTGCCAGGTGTCCTTCGTCTAAGTGTCGGATATGTAATGGTTCACACAACACATTACTTCACCGATATAATGCTAGTTCGAACAACACGTCAATAAACTACTCTGAACAGCCTTCGAATTCTCACGCTTCTGTGAACTATTCGGCGTCAGATGAACGCATAATTCTAGCAACGGCTGTGGTAAGAGTAAGGAGTAGTTCTGGCCAACTGATACCAGCCAGGGCTCTTTTAGATTCCGGTTCTCAACCTAATTTGATAACCGAGGAACTAGCGCAACTACTACGTTTGAAAAAAGAAGGAGGCAGATTGAATTTGAATGGCATTGGTGAAACAAATTCATTGTCCAAATCTCGCGTCAATTTAACGGTTACTTCGAGTGTCAACTCTACCCAATTTACTTCAAAGTTTTGGGTATTAAAATCAATTACAAATCTACAACCCGATCGTAGGGTCAACATAGCTAATTTGAATATTCCGTCAAACGTGGAATTAGCTGATCCTTGCTTTTACAAGCCACAAAAGATTGATTTGTTAATTGGCGCAGGTCCTTTCTTCGACTTAATGTGTGTTGGCCAAATCAGATTGGGCCCGAGTCTTCCAGTTCTTCAAAAGACTTCGCTTGGTTGGATTGTTACTGGAAGATACAATCAGTCAAAGGACTCTTTTACTTCAAAGGTATTTCATTTAAATACTTCAATCGAAGACGAGAGTAATGTTGATTCCATCGTCCGGAAATTCTGGGAGTTAGAAGAACTTCCAATCGAATCAATTCAAATTTATTCTGAGGAGCATAAAAAATGTGAGAACGAATTCAAGACTTCAGTAAGACGTCTTGCGTCGGGAAGATTTGAGGTTTCTTTACCTTTTAAGTCTGATCCTAAACTATTAGGATCTTCGTTTGAAACTGCCAAGCGACGATTTCTCTCTTTGGAACGGAAACTTTCCAAAGATGATACTATGAGGCAGATGTATCATGATTTCATGAGGGAGTACTTCAACTTGGGTCACATGTCACTTTTGGACAAATTCCCCGATACTCCCCATTATTTTATTCCACATCAATGTGTTTTGCGACCTCAGAGTACAACTACCAAACTTCGGGTAGTATTTGATGCTTCATGTAGAACTTCTTCACATGTTTCGCTTAACGAACTGTTAATGGTCGGTCCTACAGTTCAAGAAGAGTTGTATTCTACATTGATCCGTTTTCGATTCCATAAATATGTAATCACTGCAGATATTGAAAAAATGTATCGTCAGGTCATGATTGGTGACAAGGATAGAAATTTTCAATTAGTCCTTTGGCGAGAGAATCCATCTGATGAGTTGAGGCATTTTCGGCTGAATACTGTCACTTATGGTACAGCTTCAGCGCCATTTCTAGCCATTAGATGTCTGATTCACTTAAGCGACATATACAAAGAGACTTTGCCTATTGGTTCGAAAGTTGTTCGCAGTGATTTCTACGTAGATGATTTACTTACCGGAGCTGAAAGCTATGATGAATTGATTTTAATTCGAAATCAAGTGACTGAAATTTTGGCTTCGGCTGGTTTCAATCTCACCAAGTGGTTTTCAAACCACCCCGAATTTCTGAATTCTCTACAGAAAGAGAAACTAATACATAGCGATTCAGACTCTGCGAAAGCATTGGGCATACATTGGGTTCCGAAGAATGATTTCTTTAGATTTCATTTGGAAGATAAGTTTCAGGACTTAAAGGCTACAAAGAGAAACATATTGTCGGTGTCTTCTCGATTATTCGATCCTCTCGGACTGTTATGCCCGCTTGTTACGAAATCAAAGATCCTATTGCAAGAGCTTTGGATTCAAAAGCTTGACTGGGATGAATCAATTCCCATGGCGTTAAACACTTCATGGGAAAACTTCAAGGCTAATTTAATGGAAGTTGATTCAATTAGTATCCCAAGATTCGTCCATACCACGTCTACATCGAGAATTCAAATTCATGGATTTTCTGACGCTTCAATTCGAGCATATGGGTGTTGCATATACATTCGAAGCTCCGAGACAGACGCAATCGTCTCGAGACTACTTACGGCAAAGTCCAAAGTTGCTCCCCTCAAGTCTAATTCAAAATAGACGGTGTTTATTTCTGGACAGACTCCGAAATAGTACTGCATTGGATAAAAACGCATCCATCTTCTTTGACGACCTTTGTATCTAATAGAGTCGCTGAGATTCAGGAGTGGTCAGACCAAGTTTCGTGGCGCCACGTGCCTACTAAAGAGAATCCAGCTGACATTGTGTCAAGAGGATCCGATGTGAAGGATTTGAAGAATTCGCTATGGTTTGAAGGACCGTCATTTCTACTGAACGACGGTTCCAAATGGCCTGTTAATGAACATTTTAAATTAACAGAGAACCAAAGATTGTTGGAGACGAAAAGGATGAATGTATTTCTTGCAGTAGAGGGGACATCTAACTGTCTACTGGAGATGATATCAAGGTACTCTTCATATAAGAAGTTACTGCGAGTAACATGTTTTGTACTCAGATTCATTGATAATCTGAAGAAACGAAAGTCAAATCAAAGTATCATACCTACTGCAACGGAAATGAAGTGGTCATTTTATCGCCTCGTAGAGGCTATCCAGAAATCAAATTTTTCTGAGGAGATTTCTAAACTACAGAAATCTCTGATCTTACCATCGAATATGCAAAGACTTACACCTTTCATTCACACATTCACTGAGGAAGAGAGAACATTTTCACTATTAAGGGTAGGTGGGAGATTGCTTAATGCAAATTTGCCATATGATGCAAAATTCCCACTGTTATTACCGAAGCAAAATGACTTTGTCACACTTTATTTGCGACATCTCCATTTCGAGAATTGCCATGCTGGCACAAAAGCACTCATTGCTCTCTCTAGGGAGAGAATCTGGCTCATTAACGCCAAGGAAGAGTGCAGTAAGATTGTTCGCAAGTGTGTTCATTGTTTCCGCTATAAGCCAAGACTTATGTCCCAAATAATGGGAAACCTGCCCACTAATAGAGTGAGAGCTACACGACCATTTCTTATTGTCGGCGTAGACTACTGTGGTCCCGTTAATGTCTCTTTGAGAATTCGAGGTCGACCACCATTGAAAATGTATATAGCGGTTTTCGTGTGTTTCACTTCTAAGGCAGTGCATTTAGAATTAGTATCAGATTTATCCACTGATTCTTTTCTTCTATCTTTTAAAAGGTTCGCTGCAAGAAGAGGTCTTCCGAAAGAGGTGCTATGCGACAACGCAACGAACTTCGTAGGAGCCAGCAACGTACTCAAGCAGCTGCAGGAAGCATTCGACAGGAGTCGACCCGCCCTCGAATCTTACGCAGCGTCGTCCGGGGTGAAGTTCACCTTCATACCACCTCGCGCGCCGCACTTCGGAGGGCTGTGGGAAGCAGCCGTCAAACAGGCGAAGTTCCTGTTTCTGCGCGCAGTGGGCAACGCATCGCTGACGCAAGAAGAAATAGAGACGATGCTCGCAGAAACAGAGGCGGTGCTCAACAGTCGGCCCATTGCACCGCTGTCTCCAGACCCCAACGACGGAGAAGCGCTAACTCCAGCTCATCTGCTGATAGGAGAGGGTCTGCGTTCGCTGCCGCTCGAATCCGTAGGCGACGGGAAAATCAAAGAACCCAAATTATGGAAGCGTTGGCGACTACTTTGCGGACTCAAGCAGACGTTCTGGCAGGCTTGGTCTCGAGACTACGTCCTGGGTCTGCAAGGCAAAGCCAAGTGGACCAGCGAATCGCCCAACCTGAAGCTAGGTCAGGTGGTGATCATCCACGAGGAGAATTGCCCGCCGCAACATTGGCTGACCGGGAGAGTCGTCAAAGTCGTAGAAGGAGAAGACGGCAAGGTCAGAGTGGTGGAGGTCGCAACGCGCAACGGCGTCTATAAGCGCCCAATCCACAAACTGGCTCCACTTCCAATTGATTGAAGAAGCCCAGTCCTTCAATGGGGCCGGAATGTTGCGCCATAACTTCAACATATACTTTATTTTCCTTTTCTTTGGTAGATTCTACATGATTTATTTTAATTACTAATATGTACTTGAATTAATAATAATTGAATTAATAATAATGAATTTAGTCATCTCAAATTAGTACCACCCTATTGTTAAGTAAGTTTAAGATTATTGATATGTTACAGTTAAGGTTAATGAATACATAGGGAATAAGTAATTAGAATAAGCAATTGCTGAATTGGAATAGACAGTTAGAATTAAGTATGTAAGAACTCTAGATTTAAGAAATGTTGAAATAATAAAAGTTAGTTGAATATAGCAAGCAATAGAGCACGGTTCTTCTTAGTTCAAACAATTTGGTCTTTTCGCGTTTCACAAGTGTCCGAGTTTATAATTATAAATTATTTAATTTTAAAAGTGTCCTTAAAAAACATTAAGGAGAACCAAGTCTACTTATTAACTCAATAATATGTATATGTGAGCGATGAATATAGAAAAATTGTACTGCGCTAGAAACCTAAAAACACCGTATTTAACTTGGCAAGTATTCTTCCAAAAATCGATATCATTTCTCATTGATATTAGTGAATCATACTGTAATATTTCTTTGGGTGTAAAATTGAAGTCTGAAAAAAGTGACATGAACATTCTCCTTTAGAAACTGACAAGCAACTGAATGCATTATTACGCTCTCATTATGAAAGCAACACATTGTTACGCTCTTTGTTTGTGTTTATTTTCCTTCTGTCTTCCGCCCCCCTTATTCAGAAATGATTTTTTAAAAAGATTTTGGTGAGAGCGGGTCGTAATGCTACTTCTACATAATGCGCATTCTTTATATTATACATATTCTTTGATAAAACTTAATGGAATTGGATATCACTCATACGTCACATATGTAGCCTTTTTAATGAATTTTACATCTATATAAACAAAAGTGAATGTGTGTTTATTTGTTTGTGGACCGATTTTCTTGAAATTTTGACAGTAGCTTCCTATACAGAGGTAGTCAAAAGTATTTACACAAAAGAGAATTTTTACGTTTTTCTTAAAAAAGGTCTCAGTACTTTTTACTGGAGATAAATTTGGAAAAAAATTTTTACTGCTGCCTAGCTTGGAATATGCAGAAGCAAATAAAATAAATTTGGAAAAGATAACGGTTCTTAGTACTAAACAAAAAACAAATAACCATATGCTTATAAGTTGTCAAAATTATTTACACACGTTTTATTCTTTTCAAAAGTATTTACACAATACTTAAGTCCGGTTTAACCTATAATTTGTTCTTGGAAAGATCAGTAGCTTAACTTGTGTCGCAAACTAAATAAGCTGAACCCCTAGTAGCTAATAATTGCTTTTACAAATTTTATTTGAAAATGGTGAAAACAAGAGAACTATCATCTGAAGTTTGGTGTGAAATTGTTGTCAAATTCAACAATGGTATCTCGGCGTCAGAACTGGCAAAATTGTACAAAATTTCTCGAAAAACGGTGTATAATTTAGTAGAAAAAAAAAAAGAAAAATATGGTAACTTAACAAATTTAAAAAGAAGTGGACGAAAATGTGTGCTAAACCGAAGGGATTGCAAAATATTAATAGGAAAGATATTAACCAACCCTTCAATTAGTCCTGCAAAAGTTGCAACAGAATCTCAACAAATTATTGGTCGAAAGGTAAGCGGTGCTTAATACGCCGAAGATTAAAAGAAATTAATATAAAAACATATGTCGTGCGTGCAACAATTGATTTTACTCCAACAAACCAAGCTAAACGTCTCGCATTTGCTTTGGAGTATATTAAGAAGCCTATAGAGTTTTGGTACAGTGAATTGTGGACGGATGAGGCTGCATTTCAATTCCAGGGCTCGTTCTCTAAGCGCTTTATGCATCTACCACGAAACAAAAAAAAAGGCTGTATAACCACTTAACAGATTTGGTGGCGGCACGGTGATGTTTTGGGGATGTCTATCATATTACGGTTTTGGCAATTTGGTACCGATAAATGGGACTTTAAACCAGTCTGGTTATCTTGAAATTATAAATAACCATGTTTTTGAGTCCGCAAACAACCTTTTTCCAACCATCGAATGGATTTTACAACACGACAACGCCCCTTGCCACAAAGGATGGTTACCTACCACATTCTTAGAAAACGTAGGTCAGGCTGTTCTTCCATGGCCTCCTCAGAGCCCTGACCTAAACGTTATTGAAAATGTTTGGACTTTCATAAAACATCATAAAAGTCGAAAACGCGAAGAGACTATACAAGAAATTAGTGAAATTTGGTCTAAAATGACTCCCGAATTTGCCCAAAACTTAATTAACTCAATTCCAAAAAGATTACAGGCGGTCATTGATTCAAAAGGCGGTATTACAAAGTTCTAGTTAAGTTTATTAATAAACTATGAAAAAATAAAAGAAATAAAAAAATTAAAATAAAGAAAATTTAATTTTAGTCTTGTGTAAATACTTTTGAAAAGAATAAAACGTGTGTAAATAATTTTGACAACTTATAAGCATATGGTTATTTGTTTTTTGGTTAGTACTAAGAACCGTTATCTTTTCCAAATTTATTTTATTTGCTTCTGCATATTCCAAGCTAGGCAGCAGTAAAAAATTCTTTCCAAAATTTACTTCCAGTAAAAAGTACTGAGACCTTTTTTAAGAAAAACGTAAAAATTCTCTTTTGTGTAAATACTTTTGACTACCTCTGTATATCTGGAAGGAATAATAGGCTACTTTTTAAATTTTCAAGAAGGCGGGGTGCTACGCCCACATATTAAATATGTATTTAATGTCGCATATCTCATAAACTGCGAATTTTATATGGGCGACTTTGACGTATATATAAACAAAATGGGCGGATTGGCTATAGTGGGTGTGTCACCTCCAATATAAAAAATATTAAATTATTATATGTATGAAAATATCACAGTCAGAGCCCTAAAATTTTTTCGAATCCAATATGAATATTTTAGACAAAAATGGGCTGACTAGGAAAAGGGTGTGGTACTTCCCATATGAA
Source organism: Sarcophaga rosellei (assembly GCA_930367235.1). Taxonomy (NCBI): domain Eukaryota; kingdom Metazoa; phylum Arthropoda; class Insecta; order Diptera; family Sarcophagidae; genus Sarcophaga; species Sarcophaga rosellei. The sequence continues at coordinate 86,669,688 of OV884017.1, read as the reverse complement.
TTAAATTTAAAACTTCTTCTATCTCGGACATCACGTATATATAAAAATTAATGTGCATTTGTTTGTATGTTTGAAGTTTATAGACGACTAAACGGCTGAACCGATTTTCCTACTTTTTATGTTGATATTTCAAATGAGAGAGGTGCCACTCCCACATATACTACATAACCTACTATTGTAAGATAATAACAAAATGGATATATTGGAAAACTATATCAGCAAGATACTTCAAATTTTGTACAAGTAACTACGGTTTTAATATAAATATTTTGGACAAAAATAGGCGATCTATCATTAGAGGACAATGCACCTTCCATATGAAGTAAATACTAAAATCTGCCTAACTGAAGGACTTTAACAGTTAGAGTCGACAATTTTTGTACGAGTAACTTTAGTTTAAATATAAATATTCTGGACAAAAATAGGGCGTTCAGAAAAAGCGGTCGTGGCACCTCCCATATGAAGTAAATACTAAAATCTGCATATCTAGAACACCAGAACAGTTAGACTGCTAAAATTTTGTACGAATATCTAAAGGTTCAATATCAATATTTTTGTTAAAAATGGGCTATCAAGCATTAGGGGCGTGGCAACTCCATATGAACTAATTATTAAAATCTGTATAAAAAAAACTACAAAGCCTAGAGTCCCCAATTTTGTATTCCAGCTATAGGAAGGTGGTGCCTCTCTGATTTGTGGGTGTAGAAATTATTATATCTTGAAATATCCAATAGTAAGGTATATGACCCTTAAATTATTGAGTTTGAAATTTTCAACTCATATAGATAGTAAGTACTAAAGTTAATACTATTTAAATATTTATCTTGGAAAACATATACGTACATACATATGTAATAGTTATGTTATTGTTTACTTCTAAAAACGGGTAACTAATAAAAATATTATTTATTTGAAAAATACATTAGGTAAACTTTATAATAAGCATTTTAGTGGGCAATGAATTCATTACTTTTAATTACCTACGTAATAAAATGTAAACCTTCAATATTTTTCCCAAATAAAATAAGTAGTTGCAAAACTCATCAAAAAAAATCACCTGTGACCGACACAAATACAATTATTTGTTAAATTTAATAACATTAATTTTCTTCAAAAGGTTTTTGACTTGAACCGATTTCATATTAGGTAAAATATAAAGAAATAAATATAACACGCATTCGGTTTTGGAATTCAGTTGAATCTTTGATTCTAAACAAGTTAAACGTTACCTGAGTGACATTTATTTTGCAACAATTTGTAAAAATGCCCCGAATAAAAGCATCTAAAATGCATTGCGTTTGCAATCCCAGAGAGCAAATGAAAGTTCGGAAGACGTGAAAGTCGCCTCAGGACTGAAAGGAGTCGAGCTTCAATCTTTAGAGCCGCCGAAACGCCATCACAACGTGAAAAACGCCTTGAAGGCCTACGACAACGCGCCACAACAGCAAGAGCTACTGAAACACTTTCAGAAAGCCAAGAGTGCCTTAAAAGCTTCTGAAACGCCGTCATAACGCGAAAGATGTCTTCCACGAGCTACCGAGACATCGTTGGAACATGAAGGTTGGCTACAAAGCCAGCGAAATCGTATCGAAACATCACGAGCGACAGAAACTCCTTCAGAACGTGAAAGACGTCTGGAAGGCCTTCGACAATATGCGACAACCGCACGAGCTACCGAGACACCTTTGGAACATGAAGGTACCACAACAGCACGAGCTAATGAAACAGAAGTAGAACATGAATCACGAGTAGAAAGTCAGTGGATTCGAACATCAACAAGAAGAGCAGCAAAGAACAAAATCATAATCGAATGGCGGTGAATCGACGTAATGTTTTTCATGGATACTCAGGTATTGCATTTAACTACAGATCTGATATAGATGACCACATAATCGCAATTCATGCTGATAGAACTCCAGAACTCCAACAATGGCGTAACAATTTTGATGGTGGGCGATCCAGTTGCATCACGAGATATGTATTTAATTCCGATGGGGGTAGCGAAGCACACCGGGTATTAGCTAGTAAAAGATAAAATAAAAAGAAATACACTTAAAGAAAAATGTTAGTTAAAACAAAATTAATAAAATTCAAATTTAATGAAAATAATTATGAAGCTCATTTAAGAAATTTAAAGAACTTTAAAATTAAATTAAATTCATTAGAAACATTTATGATAGAACATATTTAGTTAATACAATTTCAGGTTTATGGAAAAGAAAATATTGGTTTTTCTTTTTTTTTTTAATATAAATTTAAGTAATTATACACAAAAAAATTATAAAAATACAATACATTTAATGTAATCATTTTTAAGTTAAATTTTTTTTTTCTTTATGTCATAATTGTTTTATAATTTACACATTTTGGTTTTAGGTTATGTTTGAACAATTAATGATTTTGACACAGTTTAATTAGACTTTTAATAATTAAAGATTTTAATTAATTTTAGATTTAAATGAAATTTATAATGTGAGAAATTCTTTTAGAATTAAGAAAAACTTATTTCAAATCTTTATACAAAAAAAAAATATATAAAAAATAACAGGATCACGTGATGATTAGGAACCGAGGTGCTTCTAGAAATTTCTTTTGGACCGTAAATTTGAATCCAGTATGTCAGCCTATAGTTTGTTGAAGGAGTAACCCATATATTTTGCCAGTACAGATCATTTGGTGGATATTTTTATTTTAATAATTTCAATTAAATTATTTCTTATGGACTTATAATTCTTTTTGCTTTGCACTACTTCACTTTTCACTTATAATTAAAAATAATTATTATTTAAAATTTGTCTTTAAGACCTTCTTTGCAGACTTCTGCACTCTCTGAGTTCTATTTCGTAAGTCATTCTTTCCTCCAGAAATCATAATTTAATAAGCTTACATTTTTACACCAATTCCAATGTAAAGCATCATTTCATTGGAATATGCATTTAGATATTCAAGATAAAGAAGGATGGATATATGTATGTCTATTGCTAAGAATTGTAATCTATATATAGAAATCACATGATAATCACACGATAATCACTGAGTTTGCTATAAATAACGGGATAAGACAAAAGTCTATCATGATACAAAAAAAGTATATAATAATACAATGTAAAGATTACATGTAACAAAAGTTGTGCGATTGGAAGAAAACAACTAGAAGTTGATAATACAGAGAAAAAAATATTGTTTCAGTAAAATCGTAACAACCTGTATTGTATCAAACAAGCAGAACTGGGACGAAAGAAATGCAAAAAGATATGATAGGTTTGGCATTATTCAATTCCTTATATTTAACATAGTGTTATAAAACTTTCTCCGCAAAAGACATTCTTTAATGCAAGTAAAATCTTTATTTTGCAAAATTTTGATGGGTAATCCTCTAACAAGTCACACCATAAATACTATTCAAGTCTTGACATACAATTTCTTTGTTTCACTTCGGCAACTGTTCGCAATTATTGCTTTCAACATTATCTTATATGTTCTAAAGCTGTTTATGGCCTACAGTAACGTATCAATTGTAGCGTATAACTTCTCATGTGTTGAATGTGTCAACGTCTACACACTTCCATTTAACGTCCAGTAGCCTGATTGACCTGGTATTTGAAAATCGCAGTAAAATGGTACTGTTATATGACCAAATTTCTGCTTCCGGTTTCTCCGACCGTAATAATCTGTTCCTGAATTATAATATTGGTGCTGTAGACAGATATATCACTTGTCGTGGTTTTAAGAATATAGGTTATGTAACTTTAAATATTGAATTAGATAATACATGTATGTTGGAACCAGGCCTATATAGTGGGTATAGCAAATTACCAATTATCGTTAATTCAGGAAAATGTGCGTCAAAACAAAGCTCATCAAACCCAAACAACAACCGTGATTTATTACTGAAATAAAAGCGCTAATTGAGAAAAGGGATAGTGTCTACAAGCGGTGGAAGAGGTTCAGAACTGATGACTTGAAAGCTCTTCAAATTCAGCACGGATGAAGGTTACTAGGCACTTAAAAATTGTGAAAACATTGTATTATGGTAGAAAGTCTTCCAATGCAATGGACAATAAATCTAAATAGAATGTGAATCGTAAAATATGAATTGGTAGAAAATGTCCTAAAACTGATTTTGATGTAGACGCGAATAAACTTAATGACCAGTTTGTAAATTTCAACGTTCCAACCAGAGATCAGCAATGAATCGTTTTTTCGCTACTCATAAGTACTCATGAAATTTTGTGTATGAGTGAATCAACAATATTAAAATTCAACTATGTACTCTGATTCATTCGTATTCACTACAACATTAATTTATAAGTACAGGGTGCAATGAGTATGAGTACAACGTTGACATCAAACTCATTATATTCGAAATATGTTTAATTCATACGCCTACTCATTCAGATTCATAAATTTAGAAAAATACTTATAATACTCATAAATTATTCGAGTGATACGAATCATTCATCAAAATTTACCGTCTTACTTGTTGTTGCATTTACAACTGTTGAAAAGCATTGTTTAATTAGCATCACTAATATTTCTATTAGTGGAGATTTATCTCTTATTCTAAATATTGTAATGTCAAAATAAGATCTACGTTGTTATCAACAACAAAAGAAAAAAGACACATACGCAAAAAAGATAAAGCAGCAGGCCGAGCAAACACACAACGGTCTTGTCAGTATTTCAGTGTTCGTACGCGAATCATACTTATTTTGTGATTCGTGTATACAATGAATCATGGAGAGTCGAAATCAATAACATCATGCGTACAGTTAAGTATGATTACGATGAGTATTTCAAACTTTGAATATGAGTAGTATGAGTATGATATTAAAATAAGTATGAATGCGTATAAGTATCAGAAGTTTTAAGTATGATTCGAATCTACTCATCGTTTTGAATACTTATTGCTGACCTCTGGTTCCAACGTCTATCGCTAATTTGTATGTTGAACTTTGTTGGGTCCATTCACAATACTCCTTTAGTTTTCGCTGCGTAGATCAGTTCGAAGTTTTGGAATGAGTTTCAGCGGTAAAATCGAATGCAATTGGTTCTGATGATTTAGATCCATGGTTTTTAAAAGTTTTTACACCTAGAATTTTGCCATATTATACCCACTTATTCAATACAGTGCTTACTAAGTCTACTTTTCCTGATGAATGGAAACTAGCTAAAATCCTTCCCATTCAAAAAACAATGAATTCAGGCCAATTGCTATTCTTTCTTTTTGGTCCAAGGTAATAGAAAACATTATAGTCAGACAAATCAATAATTATCTGCAGAGTCACAATTCTTAACTGTTAGTCAGTCGGGATTCATGAAAGGTAGGAGTTGTACTACCACCCTAATAAACGTAGTTGAGGATCTTAGGTCGGTACTAGATGAAAATAGTGTAGTGCAGTTCAAATGTATTACGCTTTCGAAAACCAATCAAGGGAAATAAAATTGACTTTGTCATGTCTGCAACCATTCTGGGTAATGTCTTTAATGACAGATTATCGTGGTCTGGCCATATAAGTGTCGTTGTTGGCAGAATTCACAGCATGCTTCGAAATTTATGGGCTGTCATAGATGCAACTCCTTTTGCCATGCTAAAACGTATGTAAATTGCTAAAACTTATTTAATTCCCGTACTTTTGTATGGGTGAGATAGTAATGACAACCGGAAACTTAACTTGGCATATAACAACATAGACAGATATGTCTTCGTTAAAGGTCGCCGAGATAATATTTCTCATATAGCGTACCAGATATTTTGTGTAAAATTTGATAGTTTTTTTAAAATAAAATGCCTCATTCTATTCCATAAAATAATTCACACAAAACAGCCGAAATATTCATTAAGCCGAATTAAGTTTGCTAGATCATACTGAGGCATGAAGATTATTCAACAATGGTACAGGACTCTTCTGTTACAGCAACAGTTTTTATACACACCACACCTCTTTATAATTCCATAATTCAAATTACATTCAAAAGTTAAGCAATGCAAATTCGTTCAAAAAGGAGTTATTTAAATTGTTCACTTAATGAAAAGTTTTTTACGTTATTAGTTCTCTTTTAATGTCATTTTTATAAATTTTGTGATGTTATTTTAGGTTTATATCGGTTAAATATTTATTCTTACTTTTTTAATTGATTTTTGTAAATACAGTGAAAGCTCCACTGACGGACAGCTCTAATAGGCGGACATCTCCGCTAGACGGACGATTTCCTAAGTCCGGTCAATTAGGTCGAATTTTTAGAGCAAATTCATCCCCCCTGGACGGACGCTCCCTTAGACGGACGCGGACGCCTGTTTTTCTAAAAACATCTCAGATAGGCGGACAAATAAATATTACAAAAAGCAAAGCTGAGCAATTTTATTGTATTTCAGTTTATCCCCCTTTTCTACTATGCGCAATGTGTAGAGATTACATAAATTTTTCTTTGTCGAGTGTGTAATTTTCAACTTAATCAGATTATGTAATTGTGTAGTGCGGTGATTCCCCGGGAATTAGGTAAACTAGGCTTATCGACTGTGGTCTTCGATAAGTTTCTCTCCACACAAACGTAGAAGAAAGAAGTTAATCGGCTTCATAATAATTAAAATCAAGTTCTATGATCTGACGAAAGGAAACTAATATGTCCTCAGCCCAAATAGAATATCATTTGTAGTCCTCTAATAAAAACATGGAATAACTATAAATACTCGAATAAATTATTAAACTCATAGAGAATTGGTTGACGATTTGGGAATGCATCCACAAGTCTACTATTGGAAAAAAAAAGAACACAGCACTGCTGATTATTTGGATATTCAATAATCAGTTTTAACGGGAGGCACTGCCATTGATGTGACTATAAATTTGCTGTTTCGAAAACACTTCTTCTTCTCTATCTTCTCTATAAGAACCATTCTGAGGAAGGAATTTTTTGAAATTAAAATTCATTCTCTTCGGCTTAAAAATAAGAAACACATTTATTATATTTCCCCGTAGGTTTGTTCTGATGTCGTCTATTCTAAGTACTGCTGGCGTCGTCGAATAAACTATAAGATGGTTAAACAGATCGGTGCTCACAAGTATTCAACTTTGGAGGCGACATCTATAAAACAGTTTTTGTTTTTAAAATTAACAAAAAGTGTCCCTATTATTTCAGTTATGCATTATTTTCAAAATTTTTGTATTTGTCTCTACGAAGAACGGAGAGAAGTTTTATGTGTATTTTGACGATTTCTCCTGCAGATAATTTAAATATTCTTCAGGGTAAAATGTTAAGTTTATTGTTTAATTTATGAAATAACACATGAAATTATAAGAAACAATTGAATTCTTTTATCAATTTATATTTTTATTACTTCAAATATTTCGTTTTATTGTTCCAGTGTGACAAACTAATTATTGAAGGCGGTGCGAAGGCAGTAAGAGAAATATTCACGGATTTCAATGAAATTAAGGAAACGATCAAGGAATTAAAATCGAAGTAAATATTTAAACTTTCACAGTTATTTTCTTAAAAAAGAATTCCTATTTATGTTTAATTACTTTTAGTATTCAAGAATGTCCAAAGGTAACGGATATCTCTTCCAAGTGTATGTCTTGTTTGCATTCATTGTCTTAAAATCTGTGAATAAGAATAAGAATAATAAGAATAAAAAAAAGGCAAATATTTTTTATTCTTATTATTCTTCTCATAGATCAACCACTAGTTGATGTTCGTTATGATGTTTTACCCAAAAAAATGGTAAGAAAAACTATGATCGTGTAGTCATTAGGAATGAATCTAAATGATCTATGTCCGTGTACCAAAGTTAAGAGTAATCCTCACTTAAAAAGTCATTTAAAATTTGTTTCTGAATAATCAGAAATCTTTACGATCAAACAAAGTATTCAATTAAAATAAAGAATCGATTCAATATCTCATTGACATTCTCTCGCTTAAATTCATTTATTTAAAAGTTTTACAGAAATTTTGCCCAAAAATTGCGCAGAAGCTACGGCTTGTACTCGACGTAGTGGAATTTATAAAATTCAAGTTGCTCAGCGTGTTAATGAACCGTTTTATGTTGAATGTGATGCGGAAACTGAAGGTGGTAACTGGATAGTGATACAAAGACGTCAAGATGGCTCTGTAGACTTCCACCGTAATTGGAAGGAATACGAAGAGGGATTTGGTAATCCGCACGGCGAATACTTTATTGGTTTGAAAATGCTTCATGCACTAACAAGTTTCGATGGACCGCAGGAATTATTAATAATTATGGAGGATGTGAATAATACAAGAGCTTTTGCCAAATACAATACATTCGTGGTAGGCGGCGATACGGAAATGTATAAATTATAGAGTTTGGGCAAGTTTTCAGGAACTGCTGGGAACTCATTATCGAAGCATTTAGGTATGAAATTTACAACAAAAGATCGCGACAATAATATTGAGTCGAACATGCGCTGTTAACTTTACTGGTGCATGGTGGTATCACGCATGTCATCAAAGGCAAGTATTCTTTCTTATGTTTTCCTAAAGAGTTCAGGATTATACATTTTGTTTTGTCTTCTTTCAACAGCAATCTTAATGGAAAATATGGTGACAACACCCTTGCTAAAGGAGTAGTTTGGTCTGCATATCGTGGGTACACTTCATCACTTCCATACGTAAAAATTATGATACGAAGACGTGGAATTAATTAGTGAAACACATTTGTTTACACATTGAATATATTGATTTATTATTTTTTTATTATTATATACGTCCCATACATAAGACTTAAGTCTCATGTTGCAATATGGAACCTACAAAATATTAAAATAGGATGGATTCATTAATGAAATTAAATTCAAAATATTAAATATAAGACACTATAAATACAATGAAGATATTAAAAATGGTTAAAATGAAATTATTTTTATGTAGCAATTAGGGATGCCAAACGGTATTGACTTTTAAAAATCCCGAGATTTAGAATTTCCAAAAAAAAGCGTAAATTATCAAAAATAAAAATAATTCATCTTGAAGAAACAAATTAGTATTCTTTTAAGAATAATATTTAGAGTCCAAATTATATATGTGTAAAGAAAATATCAATACAAATATATATCTCATTTTCTTAATTTACTTATTTTTGTACTCAACAGTCTTGTTCATTCATAGCAAGCCTGGAACTCATACGATTTTGACATAAAAATTTTATTATAAGCAATAATATACAAGACAATTGAATTTATAATTTTTGATATTAAAAAAAGAGTGAAATAAAGGCTTTAAATGTTGTTTCTCAACATTTTTGAAACGCAATTACGTCTTTATTTAATTTAATAATTAAAATAATAATTTTCTTATTATAAAACAACATTTTTGCGAATATTTCATTTTAATATGGAAAAACTGAAGTTCGAGTTTATTGTAAAATCGCTGCAAAGCGACAGTAAAACAAATATTATTACCATAACCTCAATTGAGAACGAGAAAAATGAAATTTTTATTATGCCAAATGAATTCCAAAATATTGCGCCCCATGAGAAATTGAAAAACACGGCTACATTTCAAAAAGTTAAGACAACATTAACAAGAAGAGGCAATACGAGAAAGGTTTGGATTTCTTTAAATGCGGATACATTGAAGGAATACAAAGATGATGATGGAAACATGCATTTTAACAATTATCTACTAGAACAACAACAACATGATAGCGAAGAAAAGGTAAATGGTATTTCAACAGATGCTTTGCAACAAATTTTGGAAAAATTCACAAAAAAAGATGAAGATAAACCCGAAATACACAATCTGAAAAATATATCAGAAAAACTTCTCATAGAAAGATTCTCCGGGAAAAATGCAAACGTTTTACAATGGATAGATATTTTTGACAGTGAATGTTCAAGATTGCAAATAAGTAAAGATATACATAAAATTGAAATATTAAGGCTCTTTCTTGAAGGGTCTTGTATTGATTGGTACAATTCAATGCTTATTAAATATACGATAAATTCTGAATGGAGCCAATGGAAAAAAATTTTCTGTGACAGTTTTGCAGACAAAGGATGGACTCCAGTGAGATATGCTATTGAATATAAATACATAAACGGTTGTTTGCTTGATTATGCTCTAAAAAAAGAAAGAATGTTATTGGAGGTAAATAAGTCACTCGAAAAACAAATTTTAATTGATCTAATTGCTGTTGGGCTTCCGAACTATGTATGTGATAAAATAGATAGAAACAATTTAAAAGATACAAAAGATCTATTCAATGAATTAAGAGGTTTAGAGCATTTAGTGAAGAAAACATTTGAAAGGAGGAAAAATGAACTTCAGGAGAAAAAGTCAAAAATTGTTGAAGTGAAAAAGCCATGCAAAATATGTAAAGAAGAGAAAAGAGGCGAACGTTACCACCCGGAATCAAATTGCTGGTTTCGAAAAACTGATTCAATGAAAAGTGTCAATAACTCAGAATTAGAAATAGAATTAAATGAAGAAGAGCCAAAAAACTAATTGTGCCACCATTAATAAAAATCAAGTTACGTTTAAACGACACTTTAGATGTTACAGCAATTTATGATTCAGGGTCAAATGTGTCTTTAATCAATGCCAATCTACTGAAAATTAAACGTACAAAAACAAATGATATTCAAACACGAAACTTGAGGACGATTAATGGTGTAGGCTACACGAATGGCAGTGTTAAAATGCAAATAAAAATTTTCAATATTGAAAAATCCATGGATATTTTTGTTATAAATGATAAAAATTTTAGATACGACTTTTTAATAGGTCTAGATTGTATAAAAGAATTTAAATTAATTCAAAATGATGATCTAAGTGTCACACAAAACTCCATTACAGAAGAGACCAAAAATAAGCATCACCCCAATACCCCTTCGTCTCCAGGCAAACAAAACAAATGTGAAGTAAATTTCAATCAACATATTAATACTGATGATTTCGATATAGCGGTAATGCTCTTAAACTTTAATCAGCGGATGGAAATTGATACATTAATTGAAAAATATAAGTCAGTGTTTGCAAAAGACAAATACGATATCGGCACTGCCAAAGACTATGAAGCTCATATTGAATTGATGATAGACAAATACTGCTCTAAACGCCCTTACAGATGTACGATTGAGGACAAAAGAGAAATAGAAAATCAATTAGCAGAGTTATTGAAGAAAAATTTAATTGAAGAATCGTATAGCCCTTTTGCAGCTCCAGTAACTCTAGCATATAAAAAGGAGGAAAATAAGAAATCAAGATTATGCATAGATTTTAGAGATTTAAATAAAATTATTATCCCTCAATCGCAGCCTTTTCCACTTATAGAGGATCTCATGGTAAAAACTAGAAACTGCAAATACTTCTCAACCTTAGACATAAACTCAGCATTTTGGTCAATTCCCTTAAGAATACAAGACAGACAAAAAACGGCATTCGTAACTCAAGAGGGGCATTTCCAATGGACTTGTCTGCCATTTGGTTTAAAAACGGCTCCAGCAATTTTTCAACGGATATTGAGCAACATCATAAGGAAGCACAAACTTTCAGATTTTGCCGTTAATTATATAGACGATATCTTGGTTTTTTCCAACACGTTCAGTGACCATATTCTCCACCTTTCAAAATTACTAGAAGCAATATTAACGGAAGGCTTTAGACTTAAATTCGCTAAGTGCACTTTTGCCGCAACTTCAGTAAAATATTTAGGACATATAATAGAAAATAATTCAATCAAACCACTTAAAGATTATTTAAAAGCTGTTAAAGAATTTCCAGTTCCGAGAACAAGAAAAAGTGTCCGCCAATTCCTTGGAAAAATAAATTATTACCATAAATTTGTTCCACACATAGCTATTATCTTGGATCCTTTACACAACCTACTAAGAAAAAACGTAAAGTTCACCTGGTCAGCAGAATGTGAGCAAGCATTTAAAAAAATAAAAACGTTACTTTGTTCTGAGCCTATATTAAAAATTTTCGATCCAGATTTACCAATTAAAATATACACCGATGCAAGCATTAAAGGAATAGGAGCTGTATTAAAGCAAGATGATGAAAATGGAAATTGTAAACCAGTGGCATATTTTTCAAAAAAATTGAACGAAGCTCAAAAGAAAAAGAAGGCGATATATCTTGAATGTTTGGCAATAAAAGAAGCTGCAAGATACTGGCAGCATTGGCTCATTGGAAAAGAATTCACAGTTTACACAGATCACAGACCTTTGGAAAATATGAACATAAAAGCAAGAACCGATGAAGAACTTGGAGATCTTACGTACTACTTATCACAATACAATTTTAAAGTAAAGTATAATCCAGGAAAATTCAATCAAGAAGCTGACTGTTTAAGCAGAAATCCCGTTTTGGAATCTTCCGAAAATGCAGAAGAAGTAATAAAAGTTGTAAATCTAATAAGTCTTCAAGATATAAAAAAAGACCAAAGTGCAAATACAGATCTGCAGAACAACAGAACTAAATTTAAATTAAAAAATGAAATATTTTACAAAACTTTAAAGAAAAAAGATAAAATTGTTTTAACAGAAAGTCTCAGTAAAAAATTAATAGAAAATGTACATAATAACTATTGCCATATTGGAAGAACGCAAATGTTAAATAAAATAACACCATTTTATACAGGAGTAAACATAACTAAAAACATTAAAAGCATCTGTGATAATTGCGAAATCTGTATAAAAAACAAATCAAGAAAATCGACTAAATATGGCTTAATGTCGCAATTGGGTCCAGCAACAAGACCGTTTGAAATTGTATCCATTGATACCATCGGAGGCTTTGGAGGGTCGCGTTCTACAAAAAAATACTTACATCTTTTAATAGATCATTTCTCGAGGTATGCATATATTTCAACATCGAAGTACCAAAACGCTAAGGATTTTATAAAACTAACTAAAAGTGTAACACAAGATTATGAAATAGATATGATACTCACAGATCAATATCCTGGCATAAATTCAGAAGAATTTAAAGAATTTTTAAGAACACAGAATATACAAATGATTTTTACCGCTGTTAATGCCCCGTTTTCAAATGGTCTCAACGAAAGAATGAATCAAACGCTGGTTAATAAAATAAGGTGTGTGATAAATGAAAGTGAAAAGAAGACATCATGGACAACCATTGCAAGAAACTGTGTCGAAAAATATAACGAAACAGAACATACAGTTACAAAATTTGCTCCAAAATATTTACTAGAAGGAGAATGTGTCAACATTTTACCACACGAACTAAAATTAAAATGTACGGCTGAAGATCTGGAAAAAGACAGAAGATTAGCTCTAGAGAACACAAAGAAATCTCATAATTACAATAAAATATTATTTGATAGACGTAGAAAAAAAAATTACATTCGATGTTGGAGATTTGGTTTATGTAGAAAACGGTAACCGCTTAAACAGAAAAAAACTAGATGAAATAAGAATTGGACCATATAAAATACTCAAAAGGATTTCTAATTCCATATACGAAGTAAACACAGGTCACAAAAAAATGGAATCAAATCTCTTTCATATCACAAAGCTTACTCCAGTGCTGTATAATAACCAATGAACAATTGAGTTTAACAACCAAATTGTTCTTCTCCTAGGGAGGGAGATGTAAAGAAAATATCAATACAAATATATATCTCATTTTCTTAATTTACTTATTTTTGTACTCAACAGTCTTGTTCTTTCATAGCAAGCCTGGAACTCATACGATTTTGACATAAAAATTTGTGTATAAGCAATAATATAAAAGACAATTGAATTTATAATTTTTGATATTAAAAAAAGAGTGAAATAAAGGCTTTAAATGTTGTTTCTCAACATTTTTGAAACGCAATTACGTCTTTATTTAATTTAATAATTAAAATAATAATTTTCTTATTATATATGTATGTACATACATATATTACTTATACTTATTACATATTTACATATTCTTATCTGTTGAAGTTAGATAAATTACAATTTTTTTTAATTTATTCTGATGCTCTTTGGAATCATTTTACGATTTTTGGATGTCATTTCGGTCAGTCTTTCATACAAGGTTCACTTTATTAGCATAATGTTCGATTTACTAGCGTCATGCCATTTGTCCTCCCTTTTCTTTCACTATATGCTTGAGTTCTTTTTCATAAATCCCTTATTAAATTTATTATTACAGCGTCATTTGATTTGTGTTTAACGGCCAGTATCAGTTGAGTTCAAAGTAATTTGAAAACAAAATGAGAACACCACTTAAACCAAGGCTTTGCTTGATAAATACTGCAGAATGATGCACCATTATTTTTAATGATAAAGGAATGGTTTACTGAGGTACACTACTACAGAAGATACGAACGTTTTGGATGCGAGGTTGAGGTGCTTATGTTTGAAATAATTGAATAACTTCACGACATAGAGTTGGCATATCGATAACTAAAACTTCAAGAGATTATGGAAGCCACTGTTGTCCAACAACAATAACACAGTTAGTTTAGAATAAAAACCAAAACTATTTCAAGTTCCTGTTTTACGATTAAAACATTTCTGTGGCAAAGATTTTCAAAGTTATTTATTGCAAGAACAACGCGTTTAAAATTCGATTCTAACATGAAACCTGCTGTTTGTTCAGCATTGGTTTTTTTGTTTTTTTATCCAAGAATTTATTTCAGCTAAATTTCAGAATATTTTTAAATATATTTATTGGTTTTCTGCAATATTACCACGATAGAAATTCATTAAAAAAAATTGAAAGTTTATGTTATCAGTGTCAGTTTTCCTCAGACTCAGATTTACATTTTATTGAAAATTGTTTTCAATTGCAAGTCCCAAACTTTTTTACTCTGCCTGCTCAAAAAAGTACCAAATTTTTTTCAACCGATATAAGTACATATACATTATTTTGTCTCCTTATGTTTGGTTTTCAGTTTCGTAAAAATTAGAAAATTCGATTGAAATTCTTTATTTATTTTTTGTTGTTTGTTTCAAAGTAAATCTTAAGAAATTGTATTCCACACTGTATTCAATATCTCGGGTACAACCAAATAAATAAGAGAATTTAAAAAAGTAACATTTTAATAGAAAAAAAAGTAAAAAAAAAAATATCTACAAATTTTCTACTGCTTCCCTAAATAATTGCATTGATAACGTTTTTAAGAATAAAGTGGTATTTCATTCGTGCATAGTGTCACACACTCTTATAGAAATTTATAAAACCAGCTTTTAAAGTACACAGTATTGTTTCCTTCTTCAAAATGTATTTTCCATCATTACATACTATTTGTTGGTAGTCTGTGACAAAAAATCATATATATTTTAAGTATTCATAAAGAGTAATTTGGAGAGAAATTTTAAACTCAAATATAGATAATAATAAGTAATAAATAAGTAGTAAGTAATTTTCATTATCGTTCTTAAACAAGTTTGATTAAATTCTTATTTCCCAAAAAAAAAAAATTGTTGTAAGAAAATTAACCATCGCTCTCCATAGAAAACATCATTCAAATGAAAATAATCTTAAATTCAGCAGAGTAGGCAAAAAAAAAAAAAAAAAAGAATTCTGAAAACAGTTTCAAAAAACTGAACAATAATTTACACCGAAAGTTATGAATTAAAAAAAATTCGATTATGTCAACCAATATGTATTGTTTATGTCTAGGGTTGCCAGATTCCGATTCGCAAAATGCTGGACATTGGGTTTTAAAAAGCTGGATAAAGCGAAAAAAAGCTGGACATAAAAAAGTACTGAGAAAATGTTAATTTTGGTTTTGTGTTAATAATTTTTATTAAAATATCCATTGTATGTATGTATTATTAAAGACATCAGCTGTTCAAGTGTTGAGACATTTTGTCAGTGATAATAGAAGGAAATCATAACTTAGTTGTATAACAAATATTCAATCAGTGTTGGCTAACATGATTTGACAAAGATAACATCAAAATTATTGGCCATGTTATTGCAGTGTACTAAATAAATTCTATTTAGCTGGACAAATTAAATTTTAGCTTGAAAGCATGAAAAAAGCTGGACAATCCAGCCAAGTCCAGCCAGGCTGGCAACCCTATTTATGTCTGACGATCTACACATCCCATTCCTGATGACATAAACGAGATTGTTTGAACAATGGGAAGTTACCAACAGAGAGCGCTATATACTATATTTAAGCTTTCTGTAATTAACATGCAATGTATTTTAATGTAATATTAAGCCTTTAGCCTTCATAATATTGTTCTTTTTTTTCATTCGTTTTGTTAACTTGCATAAGTGAAGAGTGTCAAATTTATATTAATTATATTATAACAAAAAAAGAAATGAAGTTGTACATAAAAGAAAGAAATCTATTATGTGGCTAACCGAATATAAAAGGAAAGTGTTGTTTTTTTCACAAAGTTTGAAGGAATTTCTGTTTGTCTTTCATCTTTCTTTTTTTGTTGCCAGAAATTTGAAATTTAGTTCTGAAGAGACCATCTCCACCATCAATACAGTCCACGGTTTAACATGTATTTTTAAATAAAAAAGCAAACAAAGCCTCTGTTTTTTATTTTTTTATTTGTTTCACTGTTTAGATGATATGAAGGTACCAGAATATATTTTTTTGTTGGCTTTTGCAGTGTCTGTCATACACAGAATATGTGCGTGTGTATTCAAATAAATTTAAAATTTACACCTATTGATCTTTTCTTATCGTATCAATGCACCATAAAAACAAACCAACAATCAAAAACACAGATTCACAATTTAATTGCAACGGAAAGTCGTCTATAATTGGAGTCGTCAGTTCAAGTTTGCTTTGATAAGCCAAATAAGATTATTTATAAATTAGTTTTATTTTTTACATATCGTCACCTAAAATGCAAACGGGAAATAATGACTTTTTCATTCATTCTAAAGTATTTCACCGAAACAAGCCTACAAGGATCACGAATAAATTTGAATTTCTCTGACCAAAAATAGGGATTTTATATAAGAAGAAAATCTATGACTTCAAAGAGAAATGTGCTTTTAAGATAAACGTGAGGAGATCTGACTAGACGTTAGTAAATTACACTGCATTGTCAATTGCTAACACATTATATTCGCTTATAAGGTTATTGACAAATCTTCTTTATTTCGTATTGTTTACGAACAAAGTAGGATAATGTTGCATCATACACTGAGAAGTTGATGACGGTATTGGTATTTATATACTCTGGTTAGAAGGAGAGAACGAACGGGAGATATTGAAAATGCTAGCAAGCAGTCGATGGAGGGATTCTTGTTCCCGTCAATTGCATTTAACAATAATATTCATCATTATACATGAATAATTATTATAGACTTCCTGGAAACTATAACATAATAGACCGGGCGTTAATCCTTAACGTTAAAAATACAGAAATAAGATAACCCTACGTATGTATTACTTGAACAGAAACAACTAAACTAATCAAATGTTGGTACTTCTCTCCACGACAGTATTTGAGAGTAAGACCTTAAGTTGCCCCAGTCTTTTGGTTAAAATTTTAAATGCTTATCCTACCCAATCTCCTCACATCAGTAAGAAAACTGCATTAATTTTTTTATTCTTTCATGGTTATCTTCACAGTTCATTCGTTTATATTTCTTAATAAGGAATAATTTCTAATTCATGTTGGTAGTGAGACAAGGAAAAGTAACTTAAAGCTATAACGTTAAACTAAATTATTCATAAATTAAAGGTTTAAACTTTAGTTAAAAAAAGAAAAAAACAAAAAAAAACGAATAGAAAACATACATATAAAATTAAAGTTAATAATTAAAGAATTCATCGAACTAATGTGACCTATGGATTCAAGTAGGGTGCTAAAGTAATAACAAAATGCTTTTTACATGTTGCTAGTGATCAATCTTAGTGCTTACAAGTTTGTGTAAACGAAATATGCATGATCTTCTGTATACAAAAGTAATACGGAATAAGAAAAAAAAAAAAAAAAAAAAAATTATTTAAAAATTAAGAAAAACAAACACTCACCGATATTGATGTTTATGACGCATGTTGATAAGGCCTCTTCAAAAGCTGTAGATGCTTATGTTGCTGAGGGTTTTAGGTTTATTTAATTAAAAGAATATGTCTAGTATTGGTCTAGACATAAGGGCGTTTCCATGTATACATATTTAATCTAACTTACTCTATAATTAAAAAAAGAAAAAATTTCTTAAACTATTTTTAACATTAATGATTAAAACTAAAGCAATAAAATGATTTATAAGAAACAATAAAATAATTTACAACACTTTGAGACATCTTGCTGATCTTTGGGGGATCTTTTAGAGATTTTTGAAGGCTGTCAGTTAGACGGACTGGCGACCTGATAAACCATATTCTCCAATTTGTTTCCTACTCCTCTGTACACATAGCAACAAAATTTTCAACACAATTATATATTCGAAAAGAAATAAATAAATTGCTTTTATCATACCTTTTATACCTATTGCTGTATAAACTTCTGGAAAAAAATTTCTGGCTTCACAAGAAAAATTTTGGATTTAATGGATTAACGGAAACGTTTCAAACTTTTGCTAACAAAAAAAAAAAGGAAATTTCCTCACGACATTACATTTTCAAATAAATTAAAAAAGAAAGAAAATACACTATGAAACAGAGTTTAATAACACTCGATCACTATAAATATTAAAGACAGAAAATTTTTACTTTATTATATTGTATATTTTTTTTTTATCTTGTCGGTCGAACAGTTCGAATTGAAAGGAAATAATAATTTGATAAGTTCGACCTAATATACTGCGCATGGAGCAATTGTTTTAGTAGTGACTGGAAAATGTTCGGATCAGCAGATGCGTCACGATGCGTTGCATACATATTGACTGTACATACTACTGACACATCATGTCTACCGTTATTATTTGAAATAAAAATTCAACGGCACAGCACATAAGAATCAATAGTCAATGATCTTAACCATTGCACCATGCCGCTTGCGTTTTGATTTGGTTCACCATAATTCGCAGATATTAAAATCTTTGCTAAATGGTCATTTTAATTGTAACTCGAGTAGAATTCGTACATCAAACTTCTAAGCAAATTGGCGCGCCAGAGCAAAATAAATATATTACAACAAAATTACTGGAACTAAGCACATTACCATTTTAATCGATCGTATACATACATGGCAGAGATATCTGACGTCATCTATTGGAAGAACAATGCAATAACATTTCGACCCCTAGCACTTTACCTGTTCTACGAGCATGAAACCTGCTGTTTGGTTAGCGGAGGTTTCTTAATTTTCTTTCTACGCAAAAATTTAGTTCATGAAAATTCAAAAAGTATTTTTAAATACAGAGGTTTCGTATTGAAAGTTTTACATTTTTTCGCAATGAATTTGTATAATAAAATAAAGCAAAAATGACTTATTTATGGATAATATCAGTGGACTATTTTCTACAATATCACCATAACAGAAATTCATCAAGAAATTTTTAAAGGTACCTGGTATGCGTAAACTCATACAATCGGTGTCAGTTTTCATCAGACTCAGATTTACATTTTATTGAAAGTTGTTTTCACACATGCATAATAGCAATTTCTTAAACGTATTTACCTTATCTGCTGCTGTTTTCAAAACGTACCAAAATTTTTTCCATCTATATGTCAATTTTTTGTCTTCTTTTGTCTGGCTTTCAGTTTAGTAACAATTACTTGTGAAATTTCGATTGAAATTTATTTGAATTTCCATCTTACAAGTAATTGTGTGTGAAATTTCGATTGAAATTTATTTGAATTTCCATCTTACAAGTAATTTTGGTAGGTTTTTGAAAACAGCAGCAGATAAGGTAAATACCTTTAAGAAATTGCAATAGATTATATATGTACATATATATTTATATATTGCATTTTGAATTTTATTTCAGAGTAAATCTCAACAAATTGTACTCAATTGTGTATTCGATATCTCCAGTACAACCAAATAAATAATAATAAGAACTGAAAAATGTAAAATTTTCTAATGTGACTTGAAATAATTAACAACGATTAGCATTCTAGAAACTCCATTTCGTTCGCTCATAATGTCACACATTCTTATAGAAAGTTATGAAGCCAGCGTTTAAAGTACACAGTGTTGTTTCATCTTCAATTTGTATTTTCCTGTGACAGTGAATCAAATATTTTAAGTTTTCTGCAGTATTTCGGAGAACAAATATAGATTTCAGTACCTTTCTCGTTCTCGTTCTCAAACTGGGGCCTGTTTCACTAAACTACAATTCTACAAGTATACAAGTTACAATCACAATTCTAATTATAATGCATGTGCTAATGAATTGTGTTTCATGAAAATTTTCACAATACTTGCAGCTTTTTGTACTTGTAAACTACAATTGCTACAATTACAATTTCTACAAAGATATTTTGATAAATGGAATATATGTGTGAATATATGTATATTAGAGTACTAAAATTTCAAAAATTATTTTAAATACTTTTGCAATTATGGGTACTCTAATGTATATGTATCGATAATTTGTTTTGATAGAATTAGAGATCGGGTCCATAAACCACCATACATGAAATGGAGTGATTACCATGCCAATCAACATAAACTTCTTCATGCTCTTTGGGTGCATCTAATTTTATTAAAGTGGCGTTCAAACAGGCGCAAACTAACGCCATGCCTTTCATGGCGAAGAATTTTGACACCACTTGATTCATGTTTTCTGGCCAGCTTATATACGTTTCAAATAAAGCGGAATTAATTGGAGTTACTACGCTAAATGATAAAAAGAGTTAAAACTGGTATACATTAAATCCACAGATTAAAAAAATACTATGTGTTGGCCAGAGAAGTCGCCGTGGTCTAGTAGGTAGTGTGTTGGCTTATTAGACGAAAGGCCCGAGTTCGAATCCCAGGCCAGACATCAAAAACAAAAAGTATTTCTTTGGCGACTTCCTCTCAGCAGATTTCTGGCAAAAACTCTGAGAGTAAAAATTGCCATGAAAAGCTTCTCAAAAAATCTGTCGTTCGGAGTCGACGTTAAATTGTAGGTCCCGCCACTCATGTATAAAATTAACGCACACAACATGAGTGGTATTGAGAAGTTAGGTCGTAATCCTGACTGAAGGGTTGTAATGGCCAATTATGTATGTATGTATGTACTACGCTTTTTACAACTCTGCACACAGGTATGTGGTTCCTGTTGCTATAGGCTATAGCCAGCACAACGTTATTTTCAGCTGCTGTTGTACCGTAAGAGAATCTCTCCTATTTGTCTCTCTCTCCAGTATTGGAGACAACAAATTTATCAGCAAAAGAAATTTGTTCCGTTTTAGCCTTAAATGGTCTAAATGTTCTTCTTCTTTTTAATGCGATTTCATTATAGCTTTTATCACTTGAATCGTATAAAAGGTTCATTTTGCACTCAAAAAAAGTGAAGTTGGCAACATTGTGTTATAAAGGTGGATAAAAATTGTGCTCTGAAGAAGTTTATTTTATTAGTTGATTTTTCATATTTAAATAAGATAAAAATTTGTTAAAAAACTTTTTACACACGGCTTTATAAAGCGGATTATATTAATACATTCGAATATGCCGGGTATGAGCCGTAAAAGTGGAAAAAATCCAAAATTAATTTGTGGCCATTGCAAATTGGCAATAGACCAAAAAGAGAACATCATAGAATGTGATAAATGCGAAAATGTATATCATGTTATGTGTACACAGTTAGATAAACGTCGTTATGAACGATTATTAAGAAGTAATGCAGAAGAATTTGTTTGTCATTTTTCTACTGATGCTGATAACAGTGGTATAGTTAGAGAAGAACTGCATGAGATAAAAACAAAACTCAATAAACTTGATCAGCTGTCTGATTTACAAGAGTCACTGAACTTTATGTCAACAAAATTTGATGAAATGTTAAACAGTATAACCGAAAATAAGAAGAAAATACAAATAATTGAAAAAGAAAATAAAAACCTGAGAGATGAAATAGCTACATTAAAAAGTACTGTGAAAATGTTAAATGATCAACGGGTAAAAAATGACTGCATAATAAGTGGCATTAAAGTTGACGATAAAGATAGTGCTGTTGATGCAATACTCAATTTAACAAAAAGTGCCAAAGTGGACATAGATGAATGCCAAATAGAAGATGCTTATTTTTTAAAGCGAAAAAACTTAACTAATCAAACTCAAACGATAGTGGTGAAATTTAACTCTAAAAAAGCGAAGGACAAACTTCATTCTATATCAGAAAAGATTTGCAATATATGATTGAGTATTGTGAAAGTAAACAATTTATTGAAGCTATTCAAATTTCGCTACAAAATTTCAAAATAAATCGTAAACCACTTAGAATCTGTACTTTCTACAGGTCCCAAAAGTGCGATCTTGAAACATTTTATACCTTTATTGACAAAATATTGCAAATGAATCCACGTTTACCGAAAATAATAATTGGAGACTCTAATATAGATTGTTTGAATGAAACACTATCTTCAGATCTGTTGAACATATTGGAACAGACTGGTTATGCAAACTGTCATAACATGATAACACGGCCAATAAGTGGGAAGTCAATTGATCATGTATATAGTAACGTACCAGACAATCTCTTTATTAACTGTGTTGGATGTGATATAACTGACCACAATTTAATTTCATGTCAAATAAATAGCAAGGTGAAAAAACTAGATTACACAGAGAGACATACTGTGGCCTGTAATTACAAACAGTTGCAAGAGCGTCTTCGAAATCAAATGAAAACTGTGCAACATATAGGAAATGCATCTGTTGATCTAACAACATTAACGGAAAGAATAATAAAATGTTTAAAAGACTCCACTTCAGATAATATTGAACGAACCTCTATAAAGCGTACAATAGCCCCCTGGCTACACAACAAACCTATAGCGCTCCTACCAATATTTGATAAAATTTTTGAAAAAATACTTCATAAACAGCTGTCACAGTTTCTAGAACAAAATAACCTCCTATACAAGTATCAATTTGGTTTTAAAAAAGGAAGTGGGACACAGGAAGCAGTTGTAAATGTTGTGAATTACATATGTGATAGTCTAGACAGTGGCTGTGGTGGTGTCGGTGCTGTCTTTTATGATTTTTCGAAGGCTTTTGACCTTGTTGACCACAAATTACTGATCGATAAACTTTCATATTATGGAATACAGGAAAGTGCTATCAAGCTTATCAAAAGTTTTTTGCAAAACAGGTTACAATATGTAGCAATTAATAATTATAGAAGTGATGTTGGGGTGGTTGAATTTGGTGTACCGCAGGGAAGTGTTTTGGGACCTTTAATGTTCACAATATTTATAAATGACGTATCAAACCTCAAGCTAAATGGCAAACTTATAATGTATGCTGACGACATTTGTCTTTTTTATCCCTACAATCATGAGATAATACTGAAATCTCAAATGGAACATGATGCCGAAGTATTACTGGAATACGCCAGAATTAATAGACTATCCTTAAATAAGGACAGAACAAAAGTAATGAGGTTTCGTCCATATGCTTCTAGGAGTGACGCAGTTTTTAAAATTTTTGTTGGTGATGCGGAAGTTAATGAAAGCGATTCTGTAACTTATTTGGGTATGCTTTTTCAGAGTAATCTACAATGGAATAAACACATCCAGTCATTGAAGAAAAAAGTAGCTCCAGCCATGGGCATACTTTATAAATTTAAGAATGTATTTGATGTAAAGACTAAGATTCTGGTGTATAATGCTCTTATTCAAAGCCATCTAAATTACTTGCCCATGATATATGCCTATAAAAAAACAACTGATCTTAAAGCTCTTCAGAGACTTCAAAACAAAGCACTGAAACTCGTCTATAACATTCCTAGAACGCACTCATCAATATCCCTATACCAAGATGTATCAAAAACTATTCTTCCTGTTTTGCATTGTATAAAATGCAACTGAACTTATATAT
This sequence comes from Sarcophaga rosellei, assembly GCA_930367235.1. Classification (NCBI taxonomy): domain Eukaryota; kingdom Metazoa; phylum Arthropoda; class Insecta; order Diptera; family Sarcophagidae; genus Sarcophaga; species Sarcophaga rosellei. The sequence continues at coordinate 86,645,806 of OV884017.1, read as the reverse complement.
GTATAAAGCTGTACGGAATATTGGGTATCACTCCATAGAGTTTACTATCAACCAGAGTTACTATAGTACTCGAAATAATACCAACTTAACGGTTAAGAGATGTCGGTTAGATACTACAAAGCAACGTGTGGAATATGCTGGCTGTTATGAATTCAATCATCTTCCAGATAGTATCAAAACATATACACAATTTCAGCATTTAAAGCAAGACTGAAACAATATTTACTTCAGGAAATGGATATGCTTCTGATGTAATAATTTTTTACTTTAATTTGAATTTTTGTGATATAAATTGATCTCAGTTCAAAGAGCTAACCTAGATGTAATATATGTATACTTATGTATATTTACCTAAAACTTATTTTAATATATATTTATTTTTATTTTTTTTCTTGTTAATTAATTCATAAGTACTTGCTATATATAAAATTGCCAACTTCCCCTTTTTATGTCTTGGGACGCAGGGGCACTTATACTTTTTGCTAATGAATTTCTTTGAAATAAATGGATGAATAAAATAAAAAAAAAAAAAAAAAAAAAAAAAGTATGAACAATTGAATATTTTATATGTTTGACTTGCACGTGTGTTTATTTTTTCTCGTATAACATATGATTAGTGGTGTTGCCGCTTTCGATAATTTGTAATATAGTTTGTTTTATTATATTCACATACTTAAAAAAATAAATAAATAAAAACAAACAAAATAAATAAATAAATGCTAAATAATATTTTAATTGTTTGATTTTGTGGTTATTTGAAGTAATTTTTATTAAAAAATAGTTAAAAATCAAATTTTAATTCAATTTATCATTAACTAGTAGATTGTAAATTTTTTTTGAGAGTCTTCGTCGACCCTAAGCTTTTTTTTTTACAATTCTACAAGTGTACAAGTGAAAATTTATTTTAGTGAAACATAACGACTTGTAGACGTATCTATAACTTGTAGACTTGTAAATTGTAAAAATCACGTGTAGCCACAAACTTGTAATTGTATTTTTATGAAACACAATTATTTACAAGTTCACAATTGTACAGGCAAAAACACTTGTAATTGTAAACTTGTAGCTTAGTAAAATAGGGCCCTGGTATGATCATCTCCCTATCTCCTTAAAAAAATTAACAGTTTTCAGCAAAAAATCAAGACAAATGTACAAAAAAAACCGTGTCTAGAAAAAGGTTCAAAAAAGGAACAAAAATTTACACCTAAAGGTATACATTTTAAAATAGAATCAAAGCTGTCCCCCATATTTTTAAAATAAAAAGTCAAGAGTCTCAATTTGTTTCACTGTTTAGGTGATGCGACAATACCAGAATATGAATTTTTGTTTGCTCTTGCAGTGTCTATCATACACAGAATATGTGCGTGTGTATTCAAATAATTTTAAAACTCACACCCATTGACCCTGGCATTCCAAAAAATGTTTTCTTATCGGATCAGTGCATCATAAAAACAAACAAACAATCAAAGAAACAATTTTGAATTTGAATTTCAACAGAAAATCTTTTAACATTGGAGTCGTCAGTTCAAATTTGTTTTGATAAGCCAAATAAGATTATTTACAAATTATTCTTGGTTCTACATATCGCCACCTAAAATGCAAACGGGAAATAATGATCTTTTCATTACTTCAATGGTATTTCATAAAACGAAGTTTACAAGGTTCACAAATAAATTAAAATTTCTTTGACGAAATGGAGTGATTTTGTACAAAAAAAAAAAAGAAAAACAACGCCTTCAAAAACAAAAGTGCTTATAAGATAAACGTGAAGAGATCTGACACAATTTCAGTAAATTAAATTGTTTTTCAAATTTCCAAAATATCATATTCGCCTAAAAGATTATTAATTACATTGTGATTTACTGCGAACGTTGAATAGAGATTGTCATTAAAAATAAATACAAATCATATTAACACCGCTTATTTCGAATTTGTCTTTTATGACATCTTTAACTAATTTTACTGAAATCGAGAGATAACAAGAAGGTTTATGTTCAAAGCCTCGTTTGATGTTCGCAATGATAACTTACGGCTGTTGAGTACTCCACACAATACACAACAATCATGGACATGTGCCACTAATTTCAATTCTATTCAAATAGTGTTTAAGCAAGCAGCAGATAAAGATAATATTGATTGTACAATTTCAAAAAAGAAAATACCAAACACATCTATATTGAGGCGGATTACTTCCAAAGTTACAGAAGATATATGATACCGCCGTGTAATGAGTACACGGATAACGAAATAAGAATAGTATTCTTGTTACCCAACTTTCTAAATATATTAAAAATCTTTAATTATTCTGAAATAAAACTGTCAAAGGGACTCATATTTGTTCTTCATAAAGGCAAATAACCGATATTTAAAGCATTTTAAAATCCATCGAAGTTATATTCACAAATTGAAATCTGAAGTGAAAACCGATATTGACAACGAAAAACATATGAATTCCGTTTGTGATTCTGCATGGATACATACATACGTAGATGTCAGCTGACAACGCAACTGTTCTTCAGATACCACTCCACAAAATTCAAGTGCGTCAATTCACGATTTATAACCTAGTTAAGCATAAATCTGCTAAGGAACTAATATGGGATGAAACCGAGAGAATCTTATGTTCATCTAGGTTTACGGCAATTTTAGTGGGACAAATTAGAAATTCAATTCTTGATTTTCCTCGCATTCGTCACATGTTCATTAACTCCGTGAAACGGGAATACTTGATGCCTTTACTAAACTTCCTTAAAACTGCTCAAAAAGGTCTTTATCCTTTTCTGGGACTTGTGTTCAAATTGCACAAAGACAGCATCATTGAGATGTTTGTCCTTTGTTTGTTTTATTTTTATGTTTTCTTTATTATTTTTTATTTTTTTGTGTGTTTGTATTAGTGATTCTCCTAAAGAAATTAAAACAATCAATTTAGCAGTAAACTTGTGTTAAATTTTATTTCCATAGTGACCTCACTAGCTGTGATTGTCAAATTTGTTCAAATTTCACTTTATTCCACTAGACATCTAGACATCAAATAGTATTGGTGAAGATGTCGCTGATAAAAATCGTATACATATTTTATTTTCAAAATGTTAGATATGGCTGTTTGCATTTTAGGTGACGACATGCACTTGCACACTTAGTCTTCATATATAAATTAAAATTTCTTAAGGCATCATTCAGTTTGAAATGTCTCTTCGTGCAGTTGAATACGTGAATTAAAAGAAATTTTTGAATCGAAAATGTTCTGTCGTTTGAAAATATTTGGATTTTTATTCAATTTGATCGTCATACTTACGATGTTGAAATTTGGTTCAGCTCAGTTGGAAGAGGTACGTGTATAAATAATACTGAAATAATAACACTGTAGATACCGTCTCTATAAATATTTTATTAATTACTGAAACGAAGAAAAAACGAGCACAAGAATTTTTTCTGAGTATCATAGAAAATATTTTACATCGCTATGATTAAAACGTATGAGTAAAACGCAACGTATGAGTAAAAGTTTCTTAAAGAACAATAATCTCGAAACACATATAATATTGAAAAACAAGCACAAAGCTTCAGGTAACTTTCAGGAGATATGATTGGAATGACCATGAAATTCAACAAATTCAAGCACAACAATGTACTCCGATCGAACGAAACCAATCTCACTTCAAATGGAATCGAAAATCGTATCCATATCGGCAAGCAATTAAATCGAATACGCAAAGAAGATAATTAATTGGATGCCTCGATAGTCTATTTGTCAGTGTATTCAACTAAGAATGTTGTGGTCGAGGGCTTGATTATTAATAGTAGTTCTGGTCGGATAATTAAGTCTGGGTTTTGGCCAATATTCTACATTGATGGCAAAATTACCGATGCTGATGCAGGATGACAATCATACCTCTTCAATTGCTCGACCATCCTCAGTAAAATTTTTAAGAATAAATTTGCGTATCATCAGCCTATTGCTTGAAACTCATTTAAATTCTATGAATTGGCGATGTCCGATTATTTAATGGGTAAGGATATCGAGGAACAACAACATTTTTAAAATATTTACATTTTATTTTAATCCTTTGCACTCGGCACCGTTTGGGTATTACCTACCAGCAACTTGAATTAATTACATAATAATCGATTTGGATTATATAATAAAAGAAAGGGTAAAAAATACTTTGGAAATAACTAATGGTAAATTACGAAAACAAAACACTGTCTTATTACTGCAGAGATCTTTTCTATTCGACGCCTCAGTACGAACTGAGATCTTGAACATTTCTTCTCTCGGTTATCGGTTTTCTTTATAATCGTAACAAGTTTAACACTTCATTGAGCCATACCCTTGTAGCTTTGTACGCCTAATCCACTATATCGAGTACAATTTGCTCAGCGGATCAGTGAATTGTACAGTCCGTCGTGGATGCAATTCGCACGTTCTTTTCCGACGTGTAAAACGGTTGATATTTCGATTAGTTTTTTTTATTCCATTTTAACAGAAAACTACAGGAGAACACACGTGTGTCTTAAAATATTTCAGTGGAATAATTTCATTGTCCGTAATTGCTACCAAACTATCATGTCCCTTCAGACTGGACAGCCAAGTGATATGCTAGACTTACGTTGTCCCCTCAGAGGGGACAACCGAGTGCAAAGGATTAAGAACTGTAAAATGTCCCTATTATATCCTCCAGATATAATTTTCAAAGATTTTATTTACTTCTACGCAGTACGAAGAGGATTGACTCTTTCTTATGGTTTCTCCTTCTGACAACTGCTTCTACTCTTTTAGAGTAGAATACATTCCGCGTCGTTGTTGTGCCAGTTTGTTTTACTTCTTCCACCACATGAGTTAAAAATTGTTTCCAATGTAATCTAACATTACATGCGGAGACTTTAATTTCATTCTTTTAAATTTGTTTTCAGTGTGAGAAACTAATTATCGAGGGCGGTACGAAAGCAGTTACCAAAATATTCTCGGATTTCAAAGAAATAAAGGAAACGATAAACGATTTAAAATCAAGGTAAACCTTTAATCTTACTCTGTATCAAATATTTTAACAAAGAAAACAAAATTTGTATTATTTTTAGTATTCAAGAATGTTCCAATGGATCGAACACTTCCCCTGAGGGTGAGTTTTTGTTGCTTTAATTATTCAAAGTCATGAATATTTTTTATTTTTCTTCACACAGATCTGGAATTCTTTGATATTCGTTATGATGTTTTACCAAAAAAATGGTAAGAAAAACAATAATTTTAATGGATCCTAAGATGATGTATTAAATTCTACGATAGCACAGCTGAGTGTAGTAGTGATGATTATTAGAATTAAGTTGCATACATATCACATTTAAAATACTCATTTGTAGAATACATCGTACGTACATCCAGTTCAAAAGTTCAAATTATCAATTTCATCGAAAAAAAAAAAATGTTTTTGACTCAAATGAAATGAGTTTAAAACTGAAACTTTGTACGTCTTTTTAACGACAGTTAGCAACAACAACGAATATGCTGACATTTCTTTTATTGATAAACAAGTTTCAGTGTGCATAGCTTAAGCATATAACCCCGTAAAATGAACATTTTCAGTTGAGTCACTACTGGACCAGGTATGCGATATACATATGCACATGATTTACAATTTCTACGATTAAACCTCTGTCAAATTAAAACAACAATTTCAATAATTCAAATAAAATACGATTTAGAAAGAGTTTAAATTTCTTTAATTCATTTTATTTCTATAAGCGTCACAGAAGTTCTTCCAAAAAATTGTGCCGAAGCAACGGCATGCACCCGACGTAGTGGCATTTACAAAATACTTGTCACACGACACAGTAATCAACCATTTTATGTGGAATGTGATGCTGAAACTGAAGGTGGTGGCTGGATTGTGATAAAAAAACGAGAAGACGGCAGTGAGGACTTTTATCGTAATTGGGAGGATTACGAAGAAGGATTCGGAAAAGTGAACGGAGAGCATTTCATTGGATTGAAAAAACTTTACGCTCTAACAAATTTCCAGGGACGACAGGAATTGTTAATAGTAATGGATGATGTGAATAATACGAGAGCTTTTGCCAAATATAATGGATTCTCCATAGGCAACGAAACGGAATTGTATAAATTGAAGAAATTGGGCATATTCTCCGGGACTGCTGGAGATTCCTTAAGTTGGCATTTGGGTATGAAATTTTCAACTAAAGATCGTGACAACGATATTGATGCTCGTAATTGCGCGGTGACATTTACAGGTGCATGGTGGTATAAGAATTGTCACCACAGGTAAGTTCTTTTTAATGTTTTCCTAATGAACTCAATGCTATTGTTCTGTTTTCTTACAGTCATCTCTATGGTAAATACGGCGACAATAATGATGGTATGGGAATAAATTGGTTTTCATTTAGAGGTTACCTGGAGTCCCTTAAATACGTAAAAATGATGATACGAAGACGTAGAATTAACTCGGAAAGAAAATAATTTGAATTTGTTTTTTATAACAATTTTTATACGAAAATATTGTAATAAATAGTCGAAATTGGATTGTAAATTATCAAATGAGAACACAAATTATGCAACTGTTAATGCACAAGAATGAAATTTTGTAAAGTTAAGCAGATAAGCAATGATGCTATAGCGTACTACTAGCCGAACCTCTATTGATAGCCGTTATTATAACAGACAAAAATACATGAATTTTCTAAAATTCTAGTCGCTTAAGTGTGACCTCAGTGCAAACCCCAGGTCGGACATCTCCAACAAAGCGAGAAATTAAAAACTATTTCTTCGGTGGCTTCCTCTCCGCAGCGGATTTTTAGCTCAAACTCTAAAAATAAGAAGTTATATGTTGGACCGTTATTAACTAAATTCGCCTCACTCAGTGTAACTGCCATACTATTAGAGAGACATCCTTTGACACGCAATTAGTACTTTCATGGAATACACTCTCAAAAGAAATCCATCGTTACTTTAAAGTTGTTTACATTAATCACTTGTTTTAATACAAATAGAAAGACCTCCAATTGAAAGTAGTGTTTCATTATGAATGCATTATTATTTCAGCATTCAAACATTTATGTGGAGTGGCTGTTATAATTTACAAGAGCTTTTTTTTATTTCAAAAAGGTATTCACTGTTTGTTCTTATACACATATGTATATAAGTATGTACATCTTCCTCAATGTCGCCTTTAAATGGCTCTGTTTTACAACCGGACTTTACGATGTTAGTATTAATGCGCTTCTCTTATTATTGTATTCATCCAACCTTTGAATGGTTGACAAAAATGTTATTCTGTTGGCACAAAATAAATACTCGCAGCAACAGTAGTAATAATCTCTTCTATTTATTTTACTCATGGGAGCGATAGCATTAAAAAGAAGAGTTCTTACAAACTTATGTGCCTCGCAATTAAGATGTAAATGTATGCGTATGAGTGATATTTAATTGTCATCAATTAATCATACACATGAAGTTAGTGTTTGTATACTACATTAGATTTTTTTTAATGATTTTTAATTACCACAACGATTCAATGAAACTATTCAAAATCTGCATTTTAAAATATGCTCATGAATATGTGATGAGTATAGAAAAAATGTTATCATTGAAGCACTTTTTATGGAAGGTTTATTAAATTCAGTTTCCATTTGAATTTAGCTCGTATTGTAAAATTAAGTTTATGTTGATTCTTGATGTAGTTTAAATACAAAATATGAATAAAATTATTGGAGTTGATATTATCTGAGACAATTTACTACGCAGTTTCTCTCTAAAAATGGTCCAATTAGTGTTCCTCCTGTTGACCGGAATGGTTAAGATACTAGGAAGAGAATCTTTCATGTCGATAATGAAGGTAATGTATCTATGGTCCGAAAAGGAGCATTCATGAGATACAAACCAGTCTCTAAGGTTATCTGACAAATCGGAGTTGACCAGAGTGATGTCCTCCTTCACCTCCTTTCTGTTCGAAGTAAGGAAGGTTGGTTCATCTCCCCGATTAGCTATAACTAGGTTATTACTAATAATAAAATCAAAGAGGCACTCACCACGTTCATTGGTACCAGAACTGCCCCATATCGTATGGTTGGCATCTGCTCCGATAATAACCGGAAATCCGCGCAGTCTCGCATCCGCCACCAGTCGACCAATGGGCTCCTGAGGGGGAGAGAGCCCATAGTCATGCGCCCGATATAATGATGCTCTCCAGACGGTGTCTTTGTCGCTGAACCTGTGGAGGAGAAGAGCATTAATACTAGTCTTAAACGTGACACAAACCCTAGGCTTACCTAAAGTTTGAATATACGCTATGCGATATCCGTTGGTATTGAGTCCACAAATCCTACCGTCTACGACCCAGGATTCCTGAATCAGATTGAGCTCTGCAGTTTTGGCTCACCGACTTGAGTTAGCGAGGGCTTGTTTTTGGGGTTGGGGTTCATTGCAATTGTGTCCCCACTCCCTGCCCGCAATGTGTAGTAACCCACAAATGGTACCATGGTTATATATACAAGCAGGGAGACCACGCAAGGGTTAGCACCAGCCCTTATGGGGACAGGTGCTCAGAGCCAGACCGGGTACTAATCGGGAGTCTTCTCAACCGAACCTACACCACCAACTTAACGGCGACGGACAAGGAAAGTACTTTGAGGCCTGCTAGGGTTTTAACGGGATGGGGGCAGTTGTAACCCTTGCCTGGAACCGTTCACACTGCGGGTTCCACCCCTGTGTTATCGTGAATGCGCAACTAGGACGAGCAAGCTACAGCCACCAGCTCAAGGTAATCTAATCAGAAAAAAAGGGTCGTGTTAAAAAGGGGGTGTGTTTATTGACTCCCCAATCTAGATCCGTAGAGTTTTGTTGAAGGGCGGGGCCACCTCTAGCAGGATGTGACAATGTCACGCACAAACGGTCTCGATAGGGTAGAGGCTGGAGGCTCCCAGGTTGCTGTGTACGCATTTCCCTATTCTGCTGAAACCGTTTAACCGTTTCATATCTCGAGTACAACCAAATAAATTAGAGAATATAAAAAAGTACAATTTTAATAGAAAAGAAGGGAAAAAAGCAAGTACATACAAATTTACTACTGCTTCCCTAAATAATTGCATTGATTACGTTTTTAAGAATAAAGTGGTATTTCATTCGTTCATAATGTCGCACACTCTTATAGAAATTTATGAAACCAGCTTATAAAGTACACAGTTTTGCTTCCTTCTTCAAAATGTATTTTCCATCATTACATACTATTTGCCAGTATACTGTGACAAAAAATCATATACATACGAATATGTTTCAAGTTTTATAAAGAGTAATTTGGAGAGAAATTTTGAACTCAAATATAGATTGAAGTATTTTTCATTGTCGTTATAACATAATTAACCAACTCTCTCCATAGAAAATGTCATTCAAATGAACAGAGTAGGCAAAAAAAAGAAGAAGAAATCTGAAAACAGTTTTAAAAAACTGAACAATAATTTACACCGAAAGGTACGAATTAAAAAAAAAAAAACCTGCCAAGTTGTAACATAATTAACCAACGCTCTCCATAGAAAACATCATTCAAATGAAAATAATTCCACATTCAACAGAGTAGGCAAAAAAAAAGAGGAAATCTGAAACTGTCCTGAAAAGTGAACAATAATTTATACCGTAATTCGACGATGTCAACCATGCTTTGAAAATAAAAAAGCAGAGGCATTGGTTTTTTCATTTTTTTTTTTCTCATTTGTTCCACTTCCATGGAATCCGCAAAACTTTTCTTATCGTATCAATGCACCATAAAAATAAACGTACAATGAAAAACGAAATTTCGAATTGAATTGCATCAGAAAGTTGTCTAAAGTTGGAGTCATCAGTTCAGATTTGATTTGATAAGCCAAATGAGATTAATTACAAACTATTTTTGGTTTTACATATCGTAACCTAAAATGAAAACGGCCAATAATAATTTTTTGATTTCATTCTAAAGTATTTCCCCAGAACAAGCCTACAAGCTTCACAAACAAATTTGAATTTCTTTTACCAAAAGTAGCGAATTTTATTAAAAAAAAAAAAAAAATTACGCCTGCAAAGAGAAAAGTCCATAAAGATAAACGTGAGGAGATCTGACTAAACGTTAGTAAATTACACTGCATTGTCAATTGCCAACACATTATATTCGCTTCTAAGTTTATTAAATGCATTATTAGAGTTGTATCTTAACTCCTCTCAAATTGAGATCTGAGGTGGAAACTAATATTGAAAATGCAAAATATGAAAATATGAATTGCGATTATTATTGCGCATAGATACGCAAGCAGTTAACATAATACCACAATCTAAATGGAATTCATCTTATTGTGAAATTAATCTTCAAGTTCATCAATTCATGATTTATAATCTAGTCAAGCATAAGTCGGATTAGTGATTTATTTGGAATAAAACTGAGGGAAGCCTATTTTCATACATATACGTTTACCATAATTTTAGTAAGACATTTAAGAAATTCAATTTGAAAAAGTCCTCCAATTCACCAAAGTATTATTAACTTTGATGGCTATTTTGACTGAAGCGGAAATGCTTGGGTTGGAAGAAATTCTTAACGTAGAATACATATACTTGGTGTCCGGTAGTTTGAATGTAAGAAAGAAATGTAAAATAAAAAAATAAATTTACCATTCGAACTTCACTAAAAGTGATCAGAAAGCTCTTCACTATTACCAAGGCCATCGATAAGATCAATAATAATAATAATGAGTTGCTCGTGAAGTATATGTTTTAAAACTATCGTAGATTGAAATTGTATTCAGAATGCACAAAGAAGGAATCATGGAGATTTTTAACAGGTTGCTCTATTTTGATGACATGTGATCCATAAATTTACTAAAGAGTGAAAAAATTAAACGATAAATTTGCCAGTAAAGCTATCTAAAGTTAGTATTTAGTTACGGTTTTTTGTTTCAGAAAATAGATTACCAAAGGGACCTCACTAGCTAAGACCACCAAACGTGATTAAATTCAACTTTATTCCACTAGACATCAATGTGTTAGTGTTTTTCAAATAATTATGATAAGGATGTCGCTGATAAAAATCGTGTTTTTTACTTTTAAAATGTTAAATAAGGACGTTTGCATTTTAGGCGACGACATGCGTACGCACACTCAGTTTTCCTATATAAACCAAAATTTCTTAAGCCATCATTCAGTTTGAAATAGTTCTTCGTGCAGTTGAATACGTGAATTAACAGAAATTTTTAAATCAAAAATGTTCCATCATCTGAAAATATTTGGACTTTTAATTAATTTGATCGCCATACTAACCGTGTCGAATTTTTGTTCAGGTCAGTTGGAAGAGTTATGTGAATAAATTTGAAACAGTTTACAATATTTAAACAGAGTTTACAATATTTTATTAATCAACGAGCAATAATACTCATATATTTTTTTTAATATCAATTTAAGTCGTATAATTATACATTTTTAAAAAATGAATACCTCAGGATCTCGAACATTCTTTTCTAAAGAACGTGAATCTGACCTTAGAATTGCATAATTTCCATAAATGTTCAGAATATTGGGTGTTTGCTTATATTCAAGTGAATATTACGTGGTAAATTAGTTTTTTTTTTTTCTGAAATCTGGTTTAAAACATCTGAAAGTGCATATCTTACCATTCAACTGATAACACCTTAAATGTAAAGGAAGTGTAGGGAATAGATGTACGACCATCACCTGCAACTGGATGTTAAACGACAATAGAGAAAGCTTTGCATACAAATATTTAAATTGGGAATTGTGCTTATCGATATCGCGACATATTGAAAAACCTTTTATTTTTAGTTTCCAAGTTGTTAGTGAATCGACGCACTGTGTTCTGAAAGTGTGAAGTCAGTTTTGTGGTGTTCGAAAATGAATGCAATTTGTTAATGTTCATGGTTGATTAATGTTCAAACTGAATATTAGTTTTTAATCTTTTATTATTTGATTATTATTAATTTATTTATTTTTTTTATTGAGTAATTCTATTTGAAACATAAACGAATGCACTAACTCATATTTCAACTGACTGTTGCAATAAAAAATGAAAGCTTTTATGCAACGCGGAATCGGTATATTTTTTACTGCCTCTTAAATAAACGAGCAACAGTAATCCGGAGAATAGGCATTTGTCAAAATTTCAATAAATTTCGTCAGCGTGATTTGAAGAGAAAATGAAAACACTGAGTTTGGCGACAAAATGATTAAAACACATTTGTTACTCCTCAATGCAATATAAATATGGATTCAATAAAAATACCCAAAAATATGCCAAGTAAGTTAGAAAAAAAAAATTATTTATTTGCGTAGATATCGTCTGTTCTATCGAAAATATCGATTGCTATCGCCTGCTTGTCTGTTCAGTTAAAAAGAAAAAGAAGTTTTACTGTTTGTACAGTGTACAAATGCATGTACAGATTATTGCCTTTTGCTCTAAAACAGCTACATATATAGGGTGTGGATTTGAAAGTGGCACTTGAACAACTTTAATGTGTGTAGTCCCATGTCAACCAGCAAGAGTATAAATTAATGGTGTTTTCTTTTCTACCAAAAAATGTGCACTTTATTTTAAAAATGCAATTTTGTGTTTGTTTCTTAAAAATGTTTCCCCCTCTAAAAGGGTGGTATGTTTTATTCTAAATAATTCGCACTTGAAAATGGTGGAGGGCATTGCATTTTACGCCCTGTATAAATCGAGAGTGCTGATAATGCCCTGTAAAGCAAATGACTTTTGTTTCTTTATAGGGCTACCAGATGAAATTTAAAAAAAGTCGCCTAGTATAGTTATCCAATTTTGAAGTTAATTTTTTCATTGTTTTGTGGGGTAACCTTAAGAGAACATTACATTATTAAAGCTACATGGTCAGTAATATAAAAAATTGCATTCAGTGTTAGAACTGTGTTAAAAAAATTTTATTTGGTTATAAAAAAAAGCTCTAAAAAAATTATATCGAAAAATTAGCGATCTGGCAACACCTTTTTTATGTTTACATATTTTATTGAAAACAAATAAAAAAATTAAACATATTTTTAAGGGCACGGGGCATACCCTTTTTTCATATTTGTGTTATGTTCATCTCAAATAAAAATTACATTATAACAGGGTTGGTCAGCAATTTTTTTAATGCACCTTGTAAGAGGGTGACATTTTCTTTGTAGAAAAGAAAACACCATAAGTGAACATATGAGCATGAATTTAAAATTTAATCTTTTTTTGTATATAATAAGAAAATTATTATTTTAATTATTAAATTAAATAAAGACGTAATTGAGTTTCAAGAATGTTGAGAAACAACATTTAAAGCCTCTATTTCACTCTTTATTTTAATATCAAAAATTATAAATTCATTTGTCTTTTATATTATTGCTTATACTAAAATTTTTATGTGAAAATCGTATGAGTTCCAGGCTTGCTATAAAAGAACAAGACTGTTGAGTAAAAAATAAGTAAATTAAGAAAATGAGATGTATTGTATTGATATTTTCTTTACATTTCCCTCCTAGGAGAAGAACAATTGTTTGGTTGTTAAACTTAATTGTTCATTGGTTATTATACAGCACTGGAGTAAGTTTTGTGATCTGAAAGAGATTTGATTCCATTTTTTGTGACCTGTGTTTACTTCGTACATGGAATTAGAAATCTTTTTAAGTATTTTATATGGTCCAATTCTTATTTCATCAAGTTTTTTATGTTTAAGCGGTTACCGTTTTCTACATAAACCAAATCTCCAACATCGAATGTAATTTCTTTTCTACGTCTATCAAATAATATTTTATTGTAATTATGAGATTTCTTTGTGTTCTCTAGAGCTAATCTTCTGTCTCTTTCCAGTTCTTCAGTCGTACATTTTAATTTTAGTTCGTGTGGTAAATGGAGAATGTGTCAATCTCCATCTAGTAAATATTTTGGAGCAAATTTAGTAACTGTATGTTCTGTTTGGTTATTTTTTGCGACACAGTTTCTTGCAATGGTTGTCCATGATGTCTTCTTTTATATGGATTTACTTATATGACCATCTAGGTTATCTAAGTACTTTTCGGGGCATCTTATAATTTCCATTTTAACTAGCGGGACGTCCAGATTTTTGTGAATATTCGAGTTTCTGATATACCAAGTTGCGGCAGTGATCATTCGTAAAATTTTATATTGACGCCTCTGAATTTTCTCCACGTTTGAAGCTGAGGATGTACCCCATAGTTGTATTCCATAACACCAAATGGGTTTTAATATAGACTTGTATATAAAGAGTTTACAGTCCAATTTTAGTGATTAATTTCGACCAATTAACCAATTTATTTGAGCAGTTTTTATATTTATTTGTGCCAGTTTTGACTCAATATGTAATTTCCACGTAAAACGACGATCAAGGTGTATACCTAAGTACTTTACATGAGTGCTTTGTGGTATTGTCTGATTGTTAATGCATATAGCAGGGCAGGTCTCTCTTCGCAATGTAAAGGTTACGTGGGTACATTTCTGTTCGTTAACCCTTATTCTCCATTTCTTCAACCATTCCCAGTAGGGATACTTGTTCCTGTAAAATCTGCGATGCAATCTGTGGGTTCATATGTACGCTTAAAAATGCTGTGTCGTCAGCAAATGTGGAAGTATATATGTTTTCACTTATTGGCATGTCAGCTGTAAATATCAGGTATAAAACAGGACATAGTATGCTACCCTGAGGAACACCGGAGTTAATTTTTTGAGGGGAACTCAAAAAATTACCTTACCAAATTACCAAATTTTCTATCACTTAAATAGCTCTTCATTATTTCATATATGTTTTCAGGGAATATTTGCTTCTATTTGCGTATAAGACCTACATGCCACACCTTATCAAAAGCTTGAGAGACATCAATGAAGAGTGCAGAACAATACTTTTTTCTTCGAATGCATTTCTTATTACATTAACAAGTCTATGGATTTGCTGAATGGTACTATGTTTTCTTCTAAACCCAAATTGGTGATTTGGAATACAATCGTATTCATTCAACAAAGGTGCTAGCTTACACAGCAGTACCTTCTCGAATAATTTAGATAGGTTAGGCAAGAGACTTATCGGCCTATATTCATCAACCTTGGTATGGTCCTTACCTGGCTTCGGTATCATGGTTATGAGTGAAATTTTCCATTGTGTAGGGTAATATGTATCTGAGTCGAAAATAACTTTTACAGCTATGCTAGGTAAATTCAATAGTATTTTGTTGCTTATTTTGTCAATACCTGGGGCTTTCCTTGGGTTAAGATTTTTAATGGTATTCACAATGTCATGAAGCTTAAACCTAAATAAAAATTAATTATTTCGGTAGACTTGTTAGGGGTGACAACATTTTTCAGGTGATTCACAAATAGCCTACCTTTTTCCGCATCACTTCTTGCCCAGTTACCATTTGAGTCACGTAAAGGTGGTTTACTAATAATTGGCCTTTCTAGATTCCTGGTTGCACGCCATAGTGAATAATTCGTTTAGGGAGTCGCGTCTAGATTTTCCAAATAATTTTTAAATGATAGAAGCCTTTGTGATTCGAGTAAATTTTGAAGACGTTTTGTGCTCTCAATTTGTTTTCTTTTAAGTTGAGGTGATCTGTGTAGTTGCCAGTCTCTACGGAGTCTTCGTTTTTCCAGCACAAGGTTTTCGATATCAGCGGATTAAATTCTGTTGTACCTGATTCGTTTTGGGACCTTAACAGCACTTTGGATGGCTAACGTAAGGGTTTTTTCAAAATCATGTACTGCCTGGTTCAAATCGTCAATAGTTCTTAGAGGAATATTGTCTAAACAGTGAGAGCTTATGTATTTCTTATATTTTAGCCAATTCACTGCAGTCTCTTTTTGCATTAAGTAACCAGACGGGGACACATGATTATTCCACAGTGTTATGATTGTAGGCGTATGATCCGAAGACGGATCCAGTGAAGCTTCTACCTTATATACTTCTCTAGAGATGTTCTTAACTACTAAATCTGGGATTTTTGTCTATCAGTTGGCCAATAGGTAAGCTGCCCTGAAGAAAAAACATCCAGTTTCAATTCAAAAAATTGTGTTGAAGAGTTTTCGGCCTTGTGAAGAAGTAAGTCGAGAGCCCCAATAGGAGAGCTTTGCATTATAATCCCCGGCTGCAATAAAACGAGGGCCTAGTGATCGAAAGAAGTTTTCATATTGACTCTCAATGATCGAGTATCTAGGTGGACAATATATTGACGTAATAACAAGGTTTTGCTGGAAGTCTTCAAGACAAATACTCGTAGCCTGAAGGTATTCTTCACAAAGGCCACTTATTTGGTAATGTTTTATTCGAGCCCTTATTGAGACTGCGGAGCCTCCACATGACCTATCGCGGGGATGCTTTGTGTAGTAAAATGAATAACCGTTCATTTTAAATAAGCTTTTTAATGTCAGATGAGTTTAATAAATGAATATATACATACATACACACATAATTGGCAAGTACAACCCTTCAGTCAGGATTAACGCCTAGCTTCTCACACCGCTCATGTTGGGTGCCTTAATTTTATACTTGAGTGATGGGACCTACAGTTTAACGTCGACTCCGAACGATATATTTTTGGGAAACTTTTTCATGGCAGGTTTATTTTCTCTCAGAGTTTTTGCCAGAGAGGAATTTTGCAGAGAGGAATTCGACGAAGAAATATTTTTTATTTTTTTTTTCATATCGACGCCTCCATTCTATAACGTTCTAAGTGTACTAAGAACGTTTTTAATGTTATTGCATTTTTAAATTCTACGTCCTCTAACTTAAATACTGTCAAAATTTGGTTAAGATGCGCCGATTCGTTCCGAAGTTATAGGGAAAAATCGACTTAGAATACAAATATAGTCGTATGTCGAGTGAAAACCTTGAGTGCTCATAACTCAAAACGCACTTTTTCGACTTAGAAAGTTATAGAACGGAGGCGTCGATATTTCGTTTTGATGTCTGGGCTAGGGTTCGAACATGGGCTCCATGGGCTGGGGTTAGAAATAACCAAAAACGGCAACACTGTTATCGGCACAAAGAGAACATGATAAAAATTATGAGAGGCATGTGTTAACCCAGAGAAAAAGTGTTAGTAATATTTTCAAATCTACTTATTAACCCAATAATATGTATATGTGAGCGAAAAATATAGAAAAATTGTACTGCGCTAAAAACCTAAAAACACCGTATTTAACTTGGCAAGTATTCTTCCAAAAATCGAAATCATTACTCATTGATATTAGTGAATCATACTGTAATATTTCTTTGGGTGTAAAATTGAAGTGTGAAAAAAGCGACATGAACATTCTTGTTTAGAAGCTGACAAGCAAAGCAACTGAATGCATTTTTACGCTCTCATGATGAGAGCAACACATTATTACGCTCTTTGCTTGTGTTTATTTTCCTTCTGTCTTCCACCCTTCTCATCCAGAAATGGTTTTAGTGAGAGCGGGTTGTAATGTTTGGTGAGAGCGGGTCATGATATTACGACCCGTCATAAGAAATTTAACTTCTACATAATGCGCATTCTTTATATCAATATTCTTTGGTAATACGCGAAATTGGTGTCGGACAATAGTGTCATAATATTTCTCCTGATGTCGATTTAAACATCCCAAATGATAAATTTGTTAATATTTATGTTCCGACCCCTAATAATAATGATCTTTGTTTTGTTCGACTAGAAACGCCTTTAGTTTTCGTTGCGTTAATCAGCTCGAAGTATTGGAATGCATATATGTAATTATGGTTGGTCACTGTATTTAAGTAAAAGATTGGATTCATTGATGTTTTATTTAAATTCAGTGTGAGTTTATTCAAATATGAACAATAATTGAATTTATATTATAAAAAGAAAAATTAATAAATGAGTTTTTTTGATTCAAATCCAATTTCAATTCAACCTTTCAACTTCTATTCTTCAATTGTTCTTTTAAACTTCCAAAAATTACACCTTTCAACCTCTAAAAATTTCACTTTTCTGACTTAAAAAAACACACAACTTAATTCTTAGCTTTCTTCCAACTGACTGACTCTCAACCTTTTCTTTTCTACTGATATCCTATTACATACTCCTTTTCTCTCTCTTGCACTGTATTTCTTCCTTATCTCTCTATCTATTCTACTTAAACAAGGTGTCGCCGCTGTCACTTGTTACATATATTCGGTTGAATCGATGACTTGATCAATTGGTTTTAAAAGCTTTGACGCCTAGACTTTTGCCTTATTTGCAGACACTCTGAACTTCTTTAAGAGTAAAATTGTTTCTTTGTTATTGGGTTATCCATTTCAATTCTTCAAACACTGTATACATGTGTGAATACGAATTACTTACAATTATATCTAAAGCTAGAAATGGTAACTTTAATTTCTTTCTTTTAAATTTGTTTTCAGTGTGACAAACTAATTATTGAGGGCGGTAGGAAAGCAGCGACAGAAATATTCTCGGATTTCAAAGAAATGAAAGAAACAATAAACGATTTTAAATCAAACGTTTAAACCTAATCTGTATCAAATATTTTAACAAAGAAAACAAATTATTCAAGAATGACCCACTGGATCGAACACTTCCCCTGAGGGTGAGTATAATTTGCTTTAATTATTCGAAACCACTTATATTTTCTTTTTTATTCTCTTCACACAGATCTAGAAGTCTTTGATATTCGTTATGATGTTTTACCCAAAAAATTGTAAGAAAAACTATAATTTTATTAGATTCTTAGATGGTGTATTGAATTCTAAGGTAGCACAGCTGAGTGTAGTAGTGATAATAATAAGAATTTAGTTGCATGCATATCACATTTAAAATACTCATTTGTAGAATACATCGTACGTACATCCAATTCAAAAGTGACTCAACTCATAATTTCCATTTCCATCAAAAAGGAAAAAAAACTGTTTCAGATTCAAATAAAAAGAGTGAAAAACAGATATTTCGTACCACTTTTTAACGAAAGTTAACAACAATCAAATACACTTTTATCGATAAACAAGTGTGTTGTGCATAGTTTAAGCATATTAACCACGAAAAATTAACATTTTCAGTTGAGTCACAATGGTACCAGGTGTGCGATATACTCACATGATTTTCAGGCTCTACCATGACAACTCTGTCAAATTAAAACAACAATTTGATTAATTTAAATACAATACGATATAGAAAGCATTTATTTTTAAATTTATTTTATTTTCATAAGCGTCACTGAAATTGTACAAAAAAATTGTGCTGAAGAAACGGCGTGCACCCGACGTAGTGGCTTTTACGAAATGCTAGTCACACAGCTCAGTATGAACCATTTTATGTTGAATGTGATCCAGAAACTGAAGGTGGTGGCTGGATTGTGATACAAAGACGAGAAGACGGCACAGAAGACTTCTATCGTAATTGGAACGATTACGAGGAAGCATTCGGAAATGTGGACGGGGAGCATTATATTGGGTTAAAAAAATTTACGCCCTAACGAATTTCCAGGGACGACAGGAATTGCTAATAGTAATGGGGGATGTGAATAATACAAGAGCTTTTGCCAAATATAATGGATTCTCTATAGGTGATGTAACGGAAGTGCATAAATTGAAGAAATTGGGCACATTTTCGTGAAATCCTGGGGATTCGTTAGCCTCGGATATAGGCATGAAATTTTTAATTAAAGATCATGACAATGATATTTGGAATGGTAACTGAGTGGAAAAATTTAAAGGGGGATGGTGGTATAAAAGTTCTCACCAAAGGAAAGTTTTTTTTTTTTAATGTGTTCCTAATGGATTCAATATTAAAGATCTGGTTTCTTACTCAACAGTAATCTCAATGGTAGATATGGTGACAACACTAATGCTAAGGGTATACATTGGTATGCATTTACAAAGAATGCGGTATCTCTTAAATATTGTTTCGCAAATGGAAACGGCCTAATATCGTTTTACTAGAAAACATCGTTTAACATCAACGATAAAGAAAAGTCACACAAATACATACAACGAACATGTTACAAGCAAAGGATCAACATAGGTACGAAAAAGAAGGGGAGAGACAAGTAAGCGAACGCAATAACAACGTGGACAAAATACACAAATAACAATGCAGTCGCGATAGAATTCTCGTGAAGGCGAGAACAAGAACCTTCCCCTTCGAAAACGTTCATTATAGTAAATTTGTGGACATACGAAAAGGACATACAGAGCGGCCAACGAGTCAGTAATAACTCAGTCAGTCTTGTGTGAGGACACGTTGCGTTCGTAGTAGACAATCGTAATAATTTAGAAAACTAATACCAATTGAAAGGCGGTGCTCAACAGTCGTCCAATTGCACCGTTGTCTCCAGACCCAAACGACGGAGAAGCCTTAACACTAACTCATCTACTAATACACTGCCCATTTGAACTATAACCGCAACCCTATTAATGTTAATATTTCAGCCTGTACAGCTTGTAAGAAATTTAGTTTTTTAAGATAACAGAAAATAGATCGAAAACTTACATTATATAATCAAAATAAATTAGTTATTCACTTTAGTTTCATAAATATAATTAATTTTAACATAAACAGCTGTTTCATAACTATAACCGCACTTTAACAAATTTAATAAAATTATAAATTAAACAAAAAAAAAAAATATATTTAATAATGGGTGGGACCTCCTTTATTATGAGTCAGCTCAATCACTTCTATGTTTTCTGATTTAAGCCATTCAATCGTCTGAGGACTTTGTCTTTTTGCAGCCTGGGCTTCCAAGAAAGGCATCAGTTTTTCATTAAGAATGCCTATGTATTCTCCAGAATTCATTCGAGTGCTCGCAAAGACCAAATCAACCGTCATTTAGATTCAGTCAAAGGTTATATTGACTCAGTTGTTCTCGGTGTCCATATTATGCGTGATTAGAAAACACATCCAAAACAAAATTTTAAATTTTTTGTTGGCAAATTAGCGTTTTATTTCAATTAAAATAAAATGCCGAGGGGAACATATCTTACAGATGTCGAAAAAGGGAAAATTTTGGGCTTTTTGGAAAATGGGCTAAGTTTTCGAGTGATCAGTAGAAAACTAGGTCGATCGGACAGAGTGGTAAGAAATTTTGCCAAAAAACCAGAGTCAGTATGGTAAAGACCGGAGGACCAAAAAGAAAGTTATCCGAAAGAGATCAACGCAGAATTGTTAAGGGCGCAAGCAATTCTATGAAAAGCCTTTCGCAGATTTCTGCTGATTGTGGCGTAAAAGTGTCAAATTCCACAAAATTAATGGTACGGGGAGACTTTTGCAGCGATGCAATGCTTGATTTGGCCTTTGCGAGCACTCGAATGAATTCCGGAGAATATATAGCCATTCTTAATGAAAAACTGATGCCTTTCTTGGAAGCCCAGGCTGAAAAAAACTTTCACTTTTCAGCAAGACAACGCTTCGGTAGGCAAAAGTCGTCAGACGATTGAATGGCTTAAATCAGAAAACATAGAAGTGATTGAGCTGACTCATAATAAAGGAGGTCCCACCCATTATTAAATATATTTTTTTTTTTTGTTTAATTTATAATTTTATTAAATTTGTTAAAGTGTGGTTATAGTTATGAAACAGCTGTTTATGTTAAAATTAATTATATTTATGAAACTAAAGTGAATAACTAATTTATTTTGATTATATAATGTAAGTTTTCGATCTATTTTCTATTATCTTAAAAAACTAAATTTCTTACAAGCTGTACAGGCTGAAATATTAACATTAATAGGGTTGCGGTTATAGTTAAAACGGGCAGTGTATTAGTAGATGAGTTAATGTTAAGGCTTCGCCGTCGTTTGGGTCTGGAGAAAGCGGTGCAATTGGACGACTGTTGAGCACCGCCTTTCAATTTGTATTAGTTTTCTAAATTATTACGATTGTTTACTTCGAACGCAACGTGTCCTCACACAAGACTGACTGAGTTATTACTGACTCGTTGGCCGCTCTGTCTGTCCTTTTCATATGTCCACAAATCTTTTATATAAAAATGAATGTGTGTTTGTTTGTATGTTTGTATGTTTGAAGTTTATAGACGATTAAACGGCTGAACCGATTTTCTTGAAATTTTCACAGTACCTTCCTGTATGCCTGGAAGGAGTTATAGGCTACTTTTTATGTTGATATTCCAAATGAGCGAGGAGTCATGCCCACGTATACTACATACTACATACTTAATATTTAATTGCATTTGAAATATATTACTCATACGCATAGTAGTAGTAGTAGTTACCCCTACAAGTATCCTATCTATGATTCTTGATGTATAAAACCAAAGAAAATAAAGTATAAGGAATGTGCATTTTGGCATATTTTGGAATATTTTTCAAAAATATTTCACGACGCGGGGGGAAAGATAGAAGGGAAGGATAAAGAAACCAAGAGCGTAACAATGCGTTGTCCTCATCGTGCGTTTTTGTTGTTTGACTAATTTTTTTATTTATTCTTCTGAAACAGTGTTGCCACGAAAAAGATTTTGTAACCAACATTTGTGAAAAAAATCACCAAAATAAGAAAAAATATAACCAAAATCAAATTCGTAGACTTTTGTTTTATTTTTTTTTTTCAAGTTTAAAATATAATTAATAAAAAAGAAACAAAAAATAGCTTTTCTTATAAGAAAGAAAAATAACCAAAACCAAAAAAACCTACACATCTACACATTGATCAAAAAAATAACCAATTTTGGTTAGAAATAACCAAAAAAGGCAACACTGTTCTCAAATCACTTATCCTCAGACGTCGACATAAAGAGAACATGATAAAAATTATGAGAGGCATGTGTTAAGTATATTTTTTTGTTAGTAATATTTTCAAATCTACTTATTAACCCAATAATATGTATATGTGAGCGAAAAATATAGAAAAATTGTACTGCGCTAAAAACCTAAAAACACCGCATTTAACTTGGCAAGTATTCTACCAAAAATCGAACTCATTTCCCATTGATATTAGTGAATCATACTGTAATATTTCTTTGGGTGTAAAATTGAAGTCTGAAAAAAGCGACATGAACATTCTCCTTTAGAAGCTGACAAGCAACTGAATGCATTTTTACGCTCTCATGATGAGAGCAACACATTGTTACGGTCTTTGTTTGTGTTTGTCATTAGGATGGTCGAGTGGGAGGTTAACTTACCCGTTATTCCTTATAAAATGAAAAGACTGTCCTTTTATATAAAATTAGTGTTTACTTCAATGATGTTTTGTGTACCTCTCTTCTCAACAGACTGCCTCTGCCCAACAAAGAACAATATTGTCGTTACCAACTAAAAATTAATAAGCATGTGAATCCCCAAGTTGTATTCTTTCTAGCAACCAGAAGGGTTACCAGATGTGTAAATTAATAATATTAATTATATAAAGAAATAAGATATGTTATGTTGAGTGACAGTTCGGCCATCCTGACGATAACTCGTCCCGAGTTAATCTAAATCAGATTCATCTTCATCACCATCGTCATCGTGATAGTCTTCATCCACCTCAGGGAACAATGCACACCATGGCTTGATCTTGTCGCTGCTAACTACGGTACTGAATTTTCGCTGGTTTCGTTGAGCTCCTTCAATATCTCCAATAACATACCGGTCATACCGTAAAACTTTGTTGATAATATATGGACCTCTATACTTGGAGACGAGTTTTCGAGACTCACCAGTGCTAGGCATGGCACTTTCTACTAAAACCAAATCTCCTTCTTGATAATGATGAGGTGTTTTGTGTTTCAAATCAAATCTTTGTTTCCATTTCTCACGAGCTCCTGATATATTGTTGATAGCATTCTCACGGCGTTCACGTGGTGATGGAGTCTCAAGGTTGATATTATCTTCATGGACGACTGATAAAAGTTTGTTAGCACTAAGGGCCTTTAATGGAAAATCGTAAATCAATTCAATAGGTGAATATTTAGTCGTAGCATTAACAGTTGCGTTTATTTTCCACTGCAGATTACGTAGCTCGTTATCCCAATCTTTTGTGTTAGGTGATGTTCTCAAATATGATAATACTGACTGGTTAATTCTCTCGGCAATTCCATTAGCTCTAGGTGTTCGGACAGCTACTTTAATATGCTGGATATTATTCTCGTGACAATAGTTTGTAAATACTGAAGAGGTGAAGGCAGTTCCGCGATCTGTCACAATTCTTCCTGGTAATCCAAAATATAAGGTTAAACAATCAAGAGTTTCTATTACTGGCTTCGTTTTAGTTGACTTAACTGGAACTATAATGGAATAACGTGTTAATGCGTCGACAACCACAAGAATGTATTCATTGGCTCTTTTTGTTTTAATAAATGGTCCCAAGTGGTCCATGTGTATTACATCGAATGGGACTGATGGTATGTCCATTCCATAGAGCTGACATTCTTTCCGCATTGGCTCTCTGTTATAACAGCATTCAACACAGCCTTTTACGTAATTTCGTACTCTTTTAAACCAAAAGTTCTGATAAATTTTCTTGATGGTACCCTCTAAGCCGATGTGTCCAATAGCATCGTGACACAGTTTAACTATTCGCCATCTTATACCTCGCGGAATGACAAGTAGATCTTTTCCGTCTTTGGTTTTCCGATAGAGCCGATGGCTTTTGATAGAAAAGTCATTATTATAGTTCCTCTTATGAACAGAATCAATTTCTCCCTTGAGTATATCTATGATTTGTTTCAGTTCTGGATCTTGCCTTTGCATCGTGAGAATCCAATCTTCAGTTGAAATTTCGACGGCCATTTATTTAGCAGTAACATCCTCAACTTGTCCCGGGTCTTCTACTGGGGACCGGCTCATAGCGTCTACATGTGTCATTTGGCTACCTGGTCGATGACATGCTGTAAAGTCATACTCCATCAACTTCAACAACCAGCGTGATACCCTTGGAATCATCGGTGTTTTAGATTTCATGCTTGAAATTGCTGAACAGTCTGTATAAATAGTGAAATGTTTACCCAGTAGATACACGCGAAATCGTTCACAGGCTTCCACCACCGCCAACATTTCCAGCTCGTATGTATGGTATTTGCTCTCTATTTCACTGCAAACTCGGCTATAGTACGCAATTGGATTTTTCGCCCCATCAGACTCCCGTTGAATCAAAATTGCAGCTAATCCGATACTGCTGGCATCTGTGTGAAGTTCTTGCTCCTTATCGACGTCGTACACACCTAGTACGGGATCACTGGTTATGGCATGAATTAATCTTCCAAACGCATCTTCACATTCAGCTGACCACTCAAAGGGAACAGACTTTCTCGTAAGCCTTATTAAAGGTACTGCAATATGTGCATAATTTCGGACGAATTTACGGAAATAGCCTGTTAACCCCAAGAAACGTCTGATCTCGGTGACAGTTTTAGGTCTGGGAAATTGCTGGATGGCTATTGTCTTTATACGTCCAGGTCGGATACCATCGCCATCGATTTCATGTCCGAGAAATGTAACGCTATCCTTCATAAAGAAACATTTAGACAAACGAAGCGTTAGCCCCTCCCTTTGGATTATTCTTAAAAATTCCTCAAGATTATTTAAACCCTCTGCAACCGTGTCTGATGCAACAATCACTTCATCAACATAGCTTACGACCTTTCCTTTCAATGGTTCTATAATTTTCATCATCATTTTCTGGAACATGCACGGTGCATTCTTAAGCCCGAAAGGCATACGGTTGAATTCAAAATGACCATGATGCGTAATAAAAGCAGTATATTTTTTTGACTCTTCGTCAATTTCTATTTGATAATATCCAGACATCATGTCTAATGTAGTGAAGTATTTCTTACCTGCGAGAGTGGAGAGAACACCATCTACAGTGGGCATTGGCCAGGGTTGTTTTTCGGTCACAGCATTTAATGCTCGGTAGTCTACACACAGTCTGTCTTCACCATTAGATTTCGGGACCAATATAATTGGAAAAGCGTACACCGATGTTGACGGACGGACGATTTTTAGCTTCAGCAATTCACTTACAATGCTTTCAACAGTCTGTTGTTTGGGAATGGGCACTGCATACGGTTTTCTTGCAATAGGTTTGTTTGAAGATACTGAAATGTTCATTTTCATTGCGCTATATTTACCGATTTTGTCCAATGTGTCCGCAAAACAATTCGCATATGTATTTACTAATTCAGTCACTTGTTCCTTTTCCTTGTCCTGAATTTTCTCACCACATTGTATGTCACTGCCTTGTATTGCGTATACTTGACATTTACCGTGTTCAATTACTACCCGACCGTTCGATAAAATGTCAAAACCGATAATCACGTCGTATGCGGTTGTATCATTATTTACTATATGCAAATCAGCGATAAAGCACTGGTCATCGATTGTCACTTTTGCCTCTTTTAATTTTTCATTACATTTAAATTCACCTCCAGCGAAGCCTTGGAATATTTTGTTACAGATTGCTACATCATAGTTCAATTTGTCCGCGATTGACTGCTTTATTAAAGATACAGCACTACCCGAATCAATTAATGCTTTACACTTAAAATTGTCTATTAAAATGCTTTTCGTAATAATTTTCTGGTTATTAACTGTATTTACCGGTTCTCTTGGCTTTCGCTGTGGTTTCGGGCAATTTCGCGACAAGTGTCCAATTTCCCGACAATTAAAACACTTTGGACCCGATTTAAGCGTTGGTTTATTACTTATTTGTCCCGATATTATTTCGTTATTATTTTTCTTAAATGGTACATTTGGTTTCGGAAATTGCGCTCTCGAGTTACTTGCGACACTTTGTAATGATTTCAACAGTTCTGCACACTTTGTAAAATTTATTACCGACAACTATTTTCGAAGACCATAGTCATCTATACCGTTTACTATATATTTTATAATTGCATTATCGTCTAGTTGGCCACGACGACCGATTGCCAACATATTATAATAGTATTCGATCACCGTTTCATTTTTCTTTTGTTGTGTATTCATCATTTGTATGTGTATATCTGCACTATTCACTAAACAAGGAAAATCTTCCATAAATGCGATCATAAAATCTTGCCAGTTATTAAAAATTGGTTGTGTATCAACCCACAACTTTGCTACACCTTGCAATTTGCTTCTTATCGCGAACAAAACCATTCCGTCGTTCCATTCATAAGCATTTTTTAATTCTTCAACCCTTTCAATAAATTGTGCTGAAGTAATACCGTCACTCATAGGGTTAAATGTAGGCAATGCATCAATTACCTCACGCATACTACAATGATTATTGTTAAATGCCAAATGTTCACTATGGGTGCGTGGTGGAGTAAACACATTACATAAATTAGTCGCATACGATGGATTTCTCGATGTTACAATAGGGTTTCCATATGACTGTACAGGCATAAATACATTTGCACCACTACCAACTGAACACACCCCAGAGCTTGTCGTTGTATTTAACGGCCAGTTGTATGATTTTGCGTTGATACATTTTGTTTTTGTCCAGCACCAAGTAAATTATTCGGTATTATTGATGGGAGAGTTCGATCGCGACTGTGATGAGTGACACACGCATTACGGAGATCAGAATCGTTAAAAAAAATATCAATAAACAATATCAACTTAGTTGTTTCTTTTCTTTATTTCAAAAAGCAAAAAATAAAAAAAAAAAAATCATTTAAAAAGACAAAACAAACAATAATATTATGAGTGAGCATGTAGCTCTAAAAAATAATGATAACAATATTGTGAATAACAACAACAATAATGTTAATATTGAAAATAAAAGAAAAAGAAAAAATAGCGAAATGGATTCGAATACAAAAAAACATCACAAAAACAATTATTATGCAGTTCTTGATACTGACAATGACAAACAATGTGATAAAAACCTGTTAAAGAAATTTGAGAAGCAAGTAAAAGAAAACAAAGAAAAATATCAAAAATTGAATTCAGCTATTACAGCAATGAATCAAGCACAGATTGCTAATAACAATGTATCTGCAACAAATACAAAGAATGATACAGCGGTTAATAATAATAAAAATATTAACAAAAAAAATCCCACCAATAAACATTGTTGATATTGAAACAAAACATTTAATTGAGTTTATCAAAGATGCGTTAAAAATCTATGAATTTAAAATTAAAGAATATCGTAATAAAAAACTATTATTTATGAATAATATTAATGACTTTATAAGAGTTAAAACTTATTTAGAAAAAACAAAAGCAAAATTTTTTACATTTACACCGAAAGGGTTAAAAACTAAATCTTACTTACTTAAGGGCCTTGAGGCCAATATACCTACTGATGAAATTTTAAATGAACTATGTAAATTTCAAGGTGATGAATTACAATTTATAAAAGTTAGTCAATTTTCTACTAAAAAATCTTCTGAAAAAGGATACAGTTTGCCAATATTTCTGGTTCAAATCTCTCCAGAAAGCAACATAAATAAGCTGAAAAATATCAGGGCTATTTTACATCGTTGTGTGAAATGGGAGCAAATTAGACGTCCTGAAATACCTCAGTGTCGTAACTGCCAAGGATTTTTTCACAGTGCAGCAAATTGTTTTCTTGATGCAAAATGTGTAAAATGTAATTCAAGCCATGAGAAAGGGAAATGCCCTATAAATGATGTTTCAGCAGATGAGAGAGATAAACTTTATTGTGTTGTATGTAAAAAATATGGTCATCCTGCGTCTTATAGAGGTTGTGAAGCTTATAAACAACTGCAACATAAACTTAGATTAAAGAAAAAATCCTTAAAGGAAAATAAGTCTAATAATGTTAACAATACGTTTACTTTGGACACAAGTTTTGCTCATGTTGTTAGAGGAAATGATAATGTAAATGTCAATCAAAATGTTATACAAGAAAATTTTAATAATTCATTTCTGTTAGAATTAAAAAACATGATGTTTAGCTTAAATAATCAAATAGCAAATATACAAAAACAATTACATTTACAAACATCTCGTATAGATACAATATTTTCAATGGTAGGTGTCTAAATATGAATAATAATCAGAATACAATATCTAAAAATTTAAAAATTATACACATAAATGTAAACTCATTAATATCTATAAGTAGAAGATACAATCTACAACAATTTCTTAATATACACAACCCTGACATTGTTCTTTTAAACGAGACAAAATTAAATTATAGACATAAGTTAGAGTTCTATAACTACATAATAATTAGAAAAGATAGGACAGGCGCAAAACAAGGAGGACGTACAGCAATATTAATCAAAAATAACCTCAAGTTTTACAAATATTCAAATAATATAACAGACTAATTTAATTATCTTGAAACTTGCATAATTCGCATACCAATGATTTCTAATAAATCAATTTATATTATTTCAGCTTATTTTCCTTCGGGAAATAATGACTCATTTATAAAAACTGAGATACATAAATTATTTGATTCCTTAAAATTACAAAACATAAACAACTATTACATATTAGCCGGTGATCTAAACTATAGACATTCAGATTGGGGTAACCCAACAAACAATCAGAAAGGAAATAAACTAAAAGAGTGGTTAACAGATAATGAAATTAACTTCCGATGTAGGCTTTATGCATCAAATTTTCCTTCTTTTCCTAGAACAGGATCATATATAGATGTTTGTATCGCAGATTGTAGGCTTTACATTCATACGGAAAACAATACATTAAACAATCTTGAAACCTTAGATTTCGATAGCGATCCAATGCTATCCAGATTAAAGCTTCAATGAATAATGAGCAGCAAGAGTTTGTATTCATTACGGAACCCCTAATAACCAAATATAATTTTAAGAAAACTAATTGGAAAAAATTTCAGAATAAAATTAAAAATAAATTGCAAACCGAAATGAAATTCTGAAATTGATTTCCAGGTTTCTAGGCTCAATAATATAATCGTGGATACTATGGAAGAAGTTGTGCCTAAGTATAAAAACATTGATTCATTGTCGAAAAAAGCCAACAAAATTATAGAAAAACTTCATGCAGAAAAAAGTAAAATTTTAAATTGTATTAAGAAGCATAATAGATTACAACACACTCTAACTGAGTCGTCACTAAATCTATTAAAGGTTAAATTAAAAATGATTAGAAAATTAATTCAAGAAAATTTTCATGTTCATATTAATAAATATATACAAGAAAAACTAACTGGCATAGATCCAAAGGATTCAGTACACATGTTTCAAGAGATTAAAAAAAATTTCAAGAAATTGAAACCTTTAAATCTTCAGAATATAAAAATACCAGAAGACTCGGAAAGCATATTGAACAGAGCGGGTATTTTACCTGACAACCTAGAAAAAGACAACTTTAATAACTTTATAATACGTGATCAAGAATAAATGTTGGATGCTGTTGGAGCTTATTTAGAGTCTATTCATTCACACAAACCAATTGATCTCAGTAATAGATTACAGGAGCAGGTTAGTAATTATTTTAATCAATTCTTAGAAATGAAAAGTAATTACGAAAATAATCAAACTACATTAATAAACTTTTCATGCGAAAAAACTGCTGATAACATGAATGATACTCAAGCTGCAAATTATTTCATTACGAGAGACAAAATTATATATATTTTTCATAAATTAAAAGGTAAATTATCTTCTGGCGTTGATAAAATACCAAATATCGTATTAAAAAATATACCCAATGAAATTATTTTCGAATACTGTAATTTGTTTAATAATATGCTAAACAATTCTTACTTTCCTATTAAATGGAAAGAAACTAAAGTTGTAATCTTACCTAAAAAAGATAAAGATGCAAGTAACCCAAAAAACCTTCGTGCTATCAGTTTACTTCCTAATATTAGTAAAATATTTGAAATATGTATTAATAATAATATCAACGCCTTCTGTAATGACAAAAATTTAATAAGTGAGAAACAATTTGGTTTCAAGTACAAACATTCTACAATAAATGCAATAACTTTATTGACTTCAAACATCAACTGGAATTGGAATAAGAAACTCTGCACGGGATAAAGACATGGAAAAAGCATTTGATAGCGTCTGGATTCCAGGTCTTATATTTAAATTAAATAATTATAAATTTCCGTTTTGCCAAATTTTGTTAATCTATAATATGATCACCAATAAATCTTTTAAAGTGTTTCATCAAAATGTTGAAAGTAAGAACACGTTTACAATTATTAACGGTTTACAACAAGGTACAGTGAACTCACCTACTCTTTTTAATTTATTTATATTGGAGCTTCTGAGCAAAATAGAGAATATTATATCTTTTGCAGATGATATTATAATATATAATGCTGACAGCACCATTGAAAAAATAAATCAAAATCTTCAAACAAATTTCAATAGGGTAGAAAAATATACAATTGATTGGAATATGAAAATCTACACGAAAAAATGTGAAACCATTCTATTTAGACCACCAGTTAATAAATGTAATGCTAATATAAAGAATAATTGGAAACAATTTGGAATCAAATCTAATTTAAATAACATTAATATCCCAAATAAGGATACAGTAAAGTACTTAGGTATCTATTTGGATAAATTTTTATATTTTAATAATCATATAAAGGAGATATTAAATAAAGCAAGGAAAGCTTTTTTCAAACACAAATCCTTATTTTACTCAAAGTATGTTAAACCAAGAGTCAAAGTTATTATGTACCAAACATTAATTAGGCCAATAATTACCTACGGCTGTCCTATTTGGTTCAATATTTAACCATCTTACATGGAAAAGCTAAGAGTGTTCGAAAGAAAATGTCTTAGGGCTTGTGTTTCTAAATTTAGATCATCTGAAAGTAATTATGTTAAATATATTTCTAACAATACTTTGTACAATTTATCAAATATAATAAGAATTGATAATTTTATTATTTATCTAATAAGAAATCATATAACAAGATGTATATCATGTCGTAGTAACAATTTAATAATGGCCCCTTATTATACAAATGAAGAGTATATTATTGATACATTGGAAAAAGGATTTGTACCCCCTGAAGCTTTTTTGTATTTGGATAAATCCAATATCATACAAAATGAAAACTTAGTCCCGATATTTTATCATAACTATAGACGGGCTAATGTGAAAAGTGTTTGTTGCAATTTAGCGACAAATAATTTTAGATTTAACACATGTACAGGTAATAACGTATCTCATACTATTCAAAGACTAAAAATTAAAAAATTTTGGTGGCTAAATCTATAATTTGTTATACTATCTTTCTTTTATTTTTTGACAAACTTAAATTAATTCTAAAAAAAAAAATGTAATGTTTTTTTAAATTTTTCATTACAAATATATAAAATAATATATTCTTCATTTGAAGTACATAAAATTTAATATTTACCCACAAAAGTAATTATTGTTATACATACATACATATCATTTATACTAGAGAGCTCTTGTACGAGACATTGTATAATTTAAATTAATATTGTTAACTAGTGTTTATGTAGTTTAATGTTTATGAAGAATGTAAAAAAAAAAAAAATAAAAAATAAAAAAAGTATGATTGATGGCGATCGTTTGTTCTCGTGAGCCAAAAATTGTTGAATGGATAGTTGTGTGTGTGAATATTCATACATTCTTCTTTGCGCCCCGTTGTTGTTGTTTTCTGGCAAAATTTGGTGTTGCTGTGTTGTAATATCTGGTTGCCGTTGACACGTTGTAAAGACACAATTTAATTTTCCAGCTTCGGAAGAATTCTGCGGCAGCGACATATTTGATACCATCGTCGACGTCGTCGTCATGTACGTCTGGATTTGTTGGGTGAGCGAGTCCATTGTACGCTGGAGACGCAAAACATCACCACGCAACTCTTCCATATTACCTGGCCCTGTCGTTGGTATTCCCGCTATGTCCTGCAAATTCTTTTCATCTTCACTTCGATCCACCATGTTTATTGACTCTGTTTCGAACGGTTCCGGAATTTTCGCTTCACGCAGACGCGCTATTAGTTCGCTTTTGTTTCCCGTTGTTTTCAAACCGCACTCACGCAACTTTTCTTTTAATTTTACAATGGATAATTTTTCCATAAATTTTCCCTTTCATACGACACAACAACGCCGTATAAAAAAAATATATTTTTCTTTATTCCACTTTCACATAAAATACGAGTTAACTATCCCACTTCTGATAATTGTCATTAGGATGGTCGAGTGGGAGGTTAACTTACCCGTTATTCCTTATAAAATGAAAAGACTGTCCTTTTATATAAAATTAGTGTTTACTTCAATGATGTTTTGTGTACCTCTCTTCTCAACAGACTGCCTCTGCCCAACAAAGAACGATATTGTCGTTACCAACTAAAAATTAATAAGCATGTGAATCCCCAAGTTGTATTCTTTCTAGCAACCAGAAGGGTTACCAGATGTGTAAATTAATAATATTAATTATATAAAGAAATAAGATATGTTATGTTGAGTGACATGTTTATGTTCCTTCTGTCTTCCACCCCCCCCCTCATCCAGAAATGATTTTTTAAAAAGATTTTGGTGAGAGCGGTCGTAATGCTACAATCCGCCATAAGAAATTTTACTTCTACATAATGCGTATTCTTTATATCCATATTCTTTGATATCACTCATACGTCACATAGGCAATATTTTTTAATGAATTTTACATCTAAAAATTTTTTGGTTATGTATTACTGAGGAAGAGTGTGAAAATAAGGCGAGAGTTTACAGTCATAGGAAAGTGTTAGTAATATACGCTATTTTGATTTCCATTTCATCAACATACATACATAAAGTTATATATCTTTGACTTAATAATTAAAACTTAAAATTTCTATAATTTTTTTAGATATTTGTTGGGATCTAATTTTGGTCCATAAATTCGCTCCCTTACCAATAACCAACCTTTAAATTTTTCCAAAATATTGCTTTATGTCTATAAAAAATATTTCTCTATTAACAACATCTAAATCATTTACTTGATTATTAAAACAATCAAAATGTGTTTTAAGAACTGTTGAAAATAACGCTCTCAATAAATTTAGAATCTGAAAATAATATGGCAACATTTTATTGTGAAAATGTCAATTAATTCTATCCTTCTTAAATCTCTTTTTCTTAAGTTTCTTGTCACTTTAATTTCCTTTTAAGATCCTCCCTTTTGATTTAAGCTTTCGTCTGAGCAACATCTATTGAATTTATAATCTAATAAAATCTGATTGATATAAATTATAATAAAGTGGGTTTTATTCGTAAAAAGAACATATAAGACATTGGATTTTAATAAAAGCATTTTTTAACATAAAATATTTATTAAGTGTAGCTTTCAAAAAAAAGTGTTATAGCATCCGCTGACGTATGCACTCACCGCAGCCTGAGCGACGACTAAATAAAAGAGCATAAGCAATGTGTGTGAATTCGCTCTGCGCAATTGTGCTATGAAATAGTAATCATTGATCTATACTTATATATAAAAATTAATAGCGCAGTTCACAATATTGGGCAAATGGTCTGACATCATGGCATTTGCAAATGTTGGGTATTTCATTTACCATAACACTAACAAAATACATAGAAATACCCTAGCCATGGTTTGGCACATATCCCAAAACTCAAAACCGTAGTTTATATATGCCATACATGAGCAAATGAACAGCTGATCAGAAAAATAAAATGCCAAGGGGAACATATCTTACAGATGTCGAAAAAGGGGAAATTTTGGACTTTTTGGAAAATGGGCTAAGTTTTCGAGTGATCAGTAGAAAACTAGGTCGATCGGACAGAGTGGTAAGAAATTTTGCCAAAAAACCAGAGTCAGTATGGTAAAGACCGGAGGACCAAAAAGAAAGTTATCCGAAAGAGATCAACGCAGAATTGTTAAGGGCGCAAGCAATTCTATGAAAAGCCTTTCGCAGATTTCTGCTGATTGTGGCGTAAAAGTGTCAAATTCCACAAAATTAATGGTACGGGGAGACTTTTGCAGCGATGCAATGCTTGATTTGGCCTTTGCGAGCGCTCGAATGAATTCCGGAGAACATATAGCCATTCTTAATGAAAAACTGATGCCTTTCTTGGAAGCCCAGGCTGAAAAAAACTTTCACTTTTCAGCAAGACAACGCTTCGGTAGACAAAAGTCGTCAGACGATTGAATGGCTTAAATCAGAAAACATAGAAGTGATTGAGCTGACTCATAATAAAGGAGGTCCCACCCATTATTAAATATATATTTTTTTTTTTTTGTTTAATTTATAATTTTATTAAATTTGTTAAAGTGCGGTTATAGTTATGAAACAGCTGTTTATGTTAAAATTAATTATATTTATGAAACTAAAGTGAATAACTAATTTATTTTGATTATATAATGTAAGTTTTCGATCTATTTTCTATTATCTTAAAAAACTAAATTTCTTACAAGCTGTACAGGCTGAAATATTAACATTAATAGGGTTGCGGTTATAGTTAAAACGGGCAGTGTATTAGTAGATGAGTTAGTGTTAAGGCTTCTCCGTCGTTTGGGTCTGGAGAAAGCGGTGCAATTGGACGACTGTTGAGCACCGCCTTTCAATTTTTATTAGTTTTCTAAATTATTACGATTGTCTACTACGAACGCAACGTGTCCTCACACAAGACTGACTGAGTTATTACTGACTCGTTGGCCGCTCTGTATGTCCTTTTCGTATGTCCACAAATTTACTATAATGAACGTTTTCGAAGGGGAAGGTTCTTGTTCTCGCCTTCACGAGAATTCTATCGCGACTGCATTGTTATTTGTGTATTTTGTCCACGTTGTTATTGCGTTCGCTTACTTGTCTATCCCCTTCTTTTTCGTACCTATGTTGATCCTTTGCTTGTAACATGTTCGTTGTATGTATTTGTGTGACTTTTCTTTATCGTTGATGTTAAACGATGTTTTCTAGTAAAACGATATTAGGTCGTTTCCCTTTGCGAAACAATATTTAAGAGATACAGCATTCTTTGTAAATGCATACCAATTTATACCCTTAGCATTAGTGTTGTCACCATATTTACCATTGAGATTACTGTTGAGTAAGAAACCAGATCTTTAATATTGAATCCATTAGGAACACATTAAAAAAAAAACTTTCCTTTGGTGAGAACTTTTATACCACCATCCCCCTTTAAATTTTTCCACTCAGTTACCATTCCAAATATCATTGTCATGATCTTTAATTAAAAATTTCTTGCCTATATGGGAGGCTAACGAATTCCCAGGATTTCCCGAAAATATTCCCAATTTCTTCAATTTATGCACTTCCGTTACATCACCTATAGAGAATCCATTATATTTGGCAAAAGCTCTTGTATTATTCACATCCCCCATTACAATTAGCAATTCCTGTCGTCCCTGGAAATTCGTTAGGGCGTAAAGTTTTTTTAACCCAATATAATGCTCCCCGTCCACATTTCCGAATCCATCCTCGTAATCGTTCCAGTTACGATAGAAGTCTTCTGTGCCGTCTTCTCGTCTTTGTATCACAATCCAGCCACCAAATTCAGTTTCTGCATCACATTCAACATAAAGTGGTTCATTACTGAGCTGTGTGACAAGTATTTTGTAAATGCCACTACGTCGGGTGCATGCCGTTGCTTCGGCACAATTTTTTGGTAAAATTTCAGTGACGCTTATGAAAATAAAATAAATTAAAAAAAAAAATGCTTTCTATATCGTATTGTATTTAAATTATTCAAATTGTTGTTTTAATTTGACAGCGATTTAATTGTAGAGCCTGAAAATCATGTGAATATATCGCACACCTGGCTCATTAGTGACTCAACTGAAAATTTTCATTTTTCGATTTTTTGATTATTGTTAACTGTTGTTAAAAAGTGGTACAAAGTTTCTGTTTTTAGCTCATTTTATTTGAGTCAAAAACAGTTTTTTTTATGAAAATGAAACTTTTGACTTGAGTCACTTTTGAACTGGTTGTACAATGTATTCTACAAATGAGTATCTTAAATATCTAAACTACTACACTGAGCTGTGCTACCTTAGAAATCAATACAGAATCCAACATAATTATAGTTTTTCTTAGCATTTTTTAGGTAAAACATTATAACGAATATCAAAAAATTCAAGATCTGAGTGAAGAGCAGTAATTATTGGAGTCATGGCGGGTCACTACATTATGGGTGTACATGCGAGGCACATTGGTCTAAGACACCTAGCGAACAATTTCATTTGGGACTACAGAGACGAGGAGGAAGAAGAGACGGTTATACATATACTTGGAACATGACCAGCACTATGTGAAAGGAGAAAGAAAGATCTTGGTGCCTACTACATCGATGATCTGAGTGATTTGTCGAATATTGACGTCGGCAGTTTGAGTCGCTTCATTCGTTGATTTGTTCATTTATTTCAAGTCTATAGAAAATCCTTACAGACTATTGCATTTTATATTTCAATACAAAATTATTATTACTATGATTTCAATATAAAATATAAATTAAAAAAAGAAAACATTAATTAGATGAATTTAATTGTAAAATTATAGCTTTTTTAATGGTTTGTTAAAATCTATATGATGATAAAGATTATTAAAATCATTACAGATTATACGAAATGGATCAGAGTTCTCATAGTTAGTTGTGTAATATTTTATATTACGACGCCTCCATTCTATAACGTTCTAAGTGTACTTAGAACGTTTTTAATGTTCTTGCATTTTTAAATTCTACGTCCTCTAACTTAAATACTGTCAAAATTTGCTTAAAATGCGCCGATCCGTTCCGAAGTTACAGGGTAAAATCTAGTCGTAAAAATTTTCCATTCTAAAATGTTGTAAGTACACTTAGAATACTTATGCTTGGAAATTTTTAAATTGTCTTGAAATCTAAGTTGATTTAGAATGTTGTGGAAGGGACATTTATTAACGTTGTGTTTTCTATGTCCACTTGGTATGTTCGGTGTGCTTTTTTCAGTGTCTGTAAGTGTTTTTAAAAGGTCTTTTTTTTTTTTTTTTTTTTATCGAACGTCCCCGGCCACACACTAACCCACCCTCACCCGACCGCGGAGGGCTCGTCCCCATTACGTAGGGACACGTACACACTACAGTCCGGACTGTAGCGGGTATGGGAAAAGTAATGGCAACAAGAACATAAATCAGCTACAGAACTTAATCACAAGCTGAATAAACTATTAATAAACATGAACTACCTATAACTATAATGAAAATACATTTTTATATAATAATTACAAATTAATGCTAGCATATAAGCTACGTTTTATATTACAAACACTACAATTAAAATCAATAAAATCATAATATAAATTAAAATCATTACATAATCTACGAAAAGGAAAATTACATCCGTAGTTAGTTCTATAGAAATCTAAGGAAAGAGGACGATAGTGCCGTGAAAATCTTGCAGGAATACTGAAATTCAGGTTACGAAGCAAAAACTCAGAATCGACATCACCTCTAACCAGATTAAAAACAAAACAAACACCTAAAACAGACCTTCTATGTTGCAAAGTTGGAAGTTTTATCAAACCTAATCTAGCCTCATATGGCGGAAATCCATTGGCATAATCCCATCCTAAGCCACGTAAACAGAATAATAAAAACTGCCTCTGCACAGACTCTATTGAATCACTATGACAACGATAGTATGGATTCCAAACAATAGACGCATACTCCAAAATAGGTCTAACAAGTGAAATGTATAGCAGTCTAGTTATATAAGGATCAATGAATTCCCTAGCCCATCTTTTCACAAAACCGAGAACAGCCCGAGCCTTGCCAATCATCATACTAATATGATCAACAAAAGACATATCCAATAGTACTCCCAAATCAAGAAATGTAGTCACAGTTTCCAAAGGGCAAGAATTAATTACATAAGTGGGCGAAATCACGCCCCCGCGAGAGAAAACCATGCATTTACATTTTTTCAAGTTAAGATCCATTAAATTAACTCTGCACCAAGTTACAAACAAATTAATATTCCGCTGAAGAACAACCTGACCATGATCATCATCAAAAGTATAAAATAATTTAACGTCATCAGCATACATTAGAATATTACAATAAGAAATAGAACAAGGAAGGTCATTAAGAAACAATAAAAACAGTAAAGGACCCAAATGGCTACCCTGCGGAACACCAGAAGTAACAGTCTTAGACAATACATTCCTAAACAATACCCTCTGAGTCCTAAGGGAGAGCTAGGAGCCTAGCCAACGATGAATAATATCGGGAAAACCGATTAATGACAGTTTAAGAAGCAAAATACTATGGTCAACCCTATCAAAAGCCTTACTGAAATCAGTATAAATCACATCAGTCCGAGCGCCTGCAAGAAAACCCCTGAAAACACGTGTAGTAAATTCAAGAAGTCTTCTCGAAATTAAAAAAATAATTTTGTGCGTGTAAGTATACATAGTATGTTTTAGTTTGGAAAGAGTAGTGAACCAAATCGAACGCCTAATTTCTATATTTTCGGGTATAAAATGATTTCGCGTGCAAGAAGAATGATAAATTTGGCACAAGATAACGTTAGAGCTATTATTTATTAGGTTGCCATGTTATCTGATATAATTAATAAGTCTTTTATTAGGAAAAAGTGAATTAAAAAGTATAAATTCAAGGTCATACAATTGTGCGAAAAGTCCAAGAACTCTGATGATCAAGGAAAAAAGCTTATTGAGTTTTAATTCAATCACCATTTATTGAAACGATAATGTTTTTACAGTTTGCTTTGATTTTCAAAATATTTTTTCATCACCATGTGCTG
This sequence comes from Sarcophaga rosellei, assembly GCA_930367235.1. Taxonomy (NCBI): domain Eukaryota; kingdom Metazoa; phylum Arthropoda; class Insecta; order Diptera; family Sarcophagidae; genus Sarcophaga; species Sarcophaga rosellei. The sequence goes on along the minus strand of OV884017.1, from coordinate 86,606,189 downwards.
AAGTGAGCAGTTTTTACTACAAAAGGAAATTACATGCTTATAGCTTCACTATTTTCGAGCTTCTTTCCAATATAGCATCTTGTTTTGTATGGGAGGAAACTATTCCAAAGAAAGGTGCGATAGAAGTAGCCAGATGTTTATTTAAATTTATATCAACAAAACATAAATATTTTGGCATAACTAAGTTTAATTTATGGTCTGATAATTGTGGAAATCAAAACAAAAATAAAATTGTATTCTCTATATATGTATGGATTTCACGAAAACTACTAATCGATATCAGTCACAAATTTTTATAAAAGGGTCGTACTTAAAATAGAGGCGATGGTGTACATGCACTTATAGAGAAGTGCAAGAAAAATAAAAGAATATACACGCCGATAGAATGGCACGCCATGATATGCTATGAAAACAGCGCCATTATACAATGTAATTGAAATGGACCATGATGATTTTTTGGATGTCAAGCAATTTACTTCTGTAAAAAATTGGATAAAAAATATATATAATGAAAAAGTATGTCTATCAAAAATCCGATAAATAAAAGATATAAAGAACAAAATTATAAATTATTTTATAAATATGAATTTCAAAGAAATACAGATATGTATATGATGAAACTAGGAAAAGAAGAAAAGAAAATAAAATTGTTACTGAAGAAATGCCAAAAGCATACATATTCCGATTTCCTATAACGGAAGAAAAACGTAAAGACCTTTTATATCTGTGTGACCAAAATTTAATGCCAAAATTTTACTAAAATTTCTACACACAACTTAATGGTTTTAATGGAAAAGAATATGTAGTCGAGCCAGAACCAGATAATGACGACTAAATAATTCAATGTAGCTTCTACTTATTTAATGTTATATTGAATTAATTTTATCTCTGTTATCTTTATTATTATAATCATTTTTAAGTAACCTTGGATTTATGTTATAAATACTTTTTATTTGAACTGAATTATTATACATATTTAATTTTCTATTTTGTTTTATGAATAAAATTAATTTAAAAAGCAAATAATATTTTTTTTTTGTAAAAAACTTTAACTGAAAAATCTTCTATGTTGGAAAATACAATTTACTCAAATTTTTGTCCAAGCTATAATATTATATGTACACTTAAGTGATTAACTTAAGCACAATAGACCTTGCAAAAACATGCTAAGTACACTTAGACGACCAATCGTCAATATTTTCTCCGTGCTAAAACATTCTATGTCATTTTTAGCTAGAATCCAATTAAAATTTGTAAATTCAGAAACTACTATAAAAATACTACTCAAATTTTACTAAAAACAGTGAAAGAATCAATGGCGTATCTTATATAGTTTACGACATACCGCGTGAAAACTTTGAGAGCTTTTAACTCAAAATACACTTTTTCGACTTAGAATGTTATAGAACGGAGGCGTCGATATGTGTTGACACATTACACACAACACAACGTAAAATTGTACAAAATGACGTCTTATGAAATAGTGGAGACCTTAGTAATATAAAACCTAATCAACTTGAAGAGTTTCTAGCAGGCAATGACGTAATGTTAAGATGCTTTCTATATGCGTTGGATCCAACTTCATATTCCCGTCATCTCAGAAAAACGTTTTAAAACCATGGATTATGATGGCGATCATATTGAGACTTATTTGAAATCAGCGCCACGTAATAAATTTCGATAATTCTGCAGAATGTGTTGAATCGCCGATCATATTGATAGAATACCAGGTATCTCACGCTGCGATCATTATAGAGTCTTGAACGTTATAAGAGGAACATGTTATTTATTTGCAATAACATGTCTTAAAATTTTGTGAGCCACTCTTTTACTGATGAACCTCCTGTCAAACACTTGAAGACTTAAAATTGGGGACTTCGACAAGTACTTCTTCACGCTAAAAGAGAATGTACAAGAAAGATCAGAGGAAGCCAAACAAAACCATCGTCGTAATATGAGGAACAATGTTCTAAGATCGAATGGAAAGAAAAGAATGGAAAATCCCATCAATATCGCCAACCAATTGAGTCAAATGATCCAAAATAGGCCAAGAATTGGATGCCTTGATAGTCTATTTGGCGGTGTGGTCAATTACGAGTGTCGAGAACGTGCGTTCGATTACCTCTGGTCGTATAATTAAGTTTTTGGGTAATTTTGCCAAATTTTAAAGAATAAAACTATTTGTCTTCAACCTACAAACGTGAAAAATTCTTGTAAATTCTATGAACTGGCGATATCAGGTTATTAAATGAATAAAAATATCGAGACACTTAAGGCTATTAAAAGTGAATGGGATTAATGCGAACGTTTATAAAAACTACGAATTTTAATTTTAAGAACTGTAGAATTTCCCCATTATATCCTCCATATATGTATTATTTTCAAAGATTTTATTTGCTTCTACAAAATAAGAAGATGATGGACTCTTTCTTATGGTTTCCCCTGCTGACAACTTCAAGATCCTTCAGAGTAGAATACTTTCTTCGTTATGGGGTGTTGCTTTCATTTCTTACACCACAGTGTGCGTTTGAATAAAAATTACTTCCAATGGAATCTAACATTACATTCGGCAACTTTAATTTCTTTCTTTTAAATTTGTTTTCAGTGTGACAAACTAATTATTGAAGGCGGTACCAAAGCGAATTCATGTAACCGGTGGGACTATCTAAACAGCTGAGCTCTTTCTTAATGTCAAAATTTTGTTGTTTTTGTGTGTGTTTGTTGTGCGTGTGCGTGTTGTTGTTAATTTTTTTCCTTTTCCATTTTTTTTCTTCCTATTTTGACAACATTAAGGGTCTTTAACAAAAACAAAATGCCTGTTGTTTTTGCATTGTTGTATTTGTTGTAGACCTGCGGCTACCATCTATGAATTTGCCTTGGGCGGTACGAAAGCAGTTACGAAATTATTCTCGGATTTCAAAGAAATAAAGGAAACGATAACGATTTAAAGTCAAGGTAAACATTTAATCTTACTCTGTGTCAAATATTTTAACAAAGAAAACAAAATTTGTATTATTTTTAGTATTCAAGAATGTCCCAATGGATCGAACACTTCCCCTGAGGGTGAGTTTTATTTTGATTAAATTATTCAACGTCCTGAATATGTTTTCTTTATTGCTCACACAGATCTGGAGTTCTTTGATATTCGTTAAGATGTTTTACCCAAAAAATGGTAAGAAAAACTATAATTTTATTGGATTCTAAGATGATGTATTATATCCTAAGATAGCATAGCAGTGATGGATATTAGAATATAATTGCATGGATATCGGCATTCCAAATACTTATTTGTAAAATACACGATATGTTCAGTTCAAAAGTGACTCAAGTCAAAATATTCATTTCCATAAAAAAGAACTATTTTTGACCCTGAATAAACGCGTAGGCTAATTGGGTCTTTGTTCTGTGTTAGTTGAGGATCGACAGTTAAGAGATCTACAAGGATCCAAACAATTATGCAAGTGTGTATGTTGATGTGTATTGTGAATGTTGATGTGTGTTGGTGATGTTATTGTTATTGTTTGTGTTGTTTTGTACCTCTTTTTCACAACGGTTAACAATAATCACATACACTAACCGATAATCGATTTATCAAGTGTAGTGTGCATAGTTTAAGAATTCTAACCCCGAAAAATTAAAATTTGCAGTTGAGGCACAATTGCACTAGGTGTGCGATATGTCCACATGATTTACAATTTCTATGATACATCCATCCTCTGTCAAATTAGAACAACAATTTGATTAATTCAAATAAAATACGATATTGAACGAATTTCTTAATTTTTTTTATTTTCTTAAGAGTCACTGAAATTTTACCAAAAAATTGTGCCGAAGCAACGGCGTGCACTCGTCGCAGTGGCATTTACAAAATACTAGTCACGCAGCACAGTAATGAACCATTTCATGTGGAATGTGATGCAGAAACTGAAGGTGGTGGCTGGATTGTGATACAAAGGCGCAAAGACGGTTCAGAAGACTTCTTCCGCAATTGGAAAGATTATGAGGAAGGCTTTGGAGATGTGGAGTCGGAACATTTCGTTGGATTGAAAAAACTTTACTTCCTAACGAATTTCGAAGGACCACAGGAATTGCTAATTGTAATGGGGGATGTGAGTAATACTAGAGCTTTTGCCAAATATGATGGATTCTCTATGGGCAACGAAACGGAATTGTATAAATTGAAGAAATTGGGCAATTTTTCGGGAACTGCCGGGGATTCATTAACATACCATTTAGGAATGAAATTTTCAACTAAAGATCGTGACAACGATATTGCAGAAGCTAATTGCGCGGCGTTTAATACAGGCGCCTGGTGGTATAAATCTTGTCACAGCAGGTAAGTTTTTTTTTAATGTGTTCCTAATGAATTCAATATTACGGTTGTGGTTTCATACTCAATAGTAACCTTAATGGTAAATATGGCAACAATACTCATGGTAAGATTATTATTTGGTATACATTTAAAGGTCACGAGTCGTCCCTTAAATGATGATACGAAGACGTAGAATTAATTCGTAAACGAAATAATTTGAATAATTTTATTTATAATAACTTGTATACAGAAGAAATATTACAATAAAGAGTCGAAATTGAATAAGAAATTCCAAAATGAGCACAAGGATTATGCATCCGGCACTGTTACTCCACAGAAATAAAATTTTCAAAAGTTGAAAAGACATTCTCTAAGTGTAATCGCTCTACATTTAAACAATGCTTCTGCACCATACTACTTGATGAAAATCTATTGAGAGCCTTTACTATGAGAGACAAAATACATGATTTTACTAAAAGCATTTTACATTAAACAATAAAACTGAACTTAAATTCGTTTCGAGCACTTCCAATGTAAGGAACGACTATAAACGAAATTAAAATAAAGATTGAGGACCACACACAGTATTAAGGCCTACTGGAATAATCTGAATGACTAATTTTACGGAAGAAATTTAATTTTAAAGCTTACAAAGTGCAATTGGTTTATGTTTTGACGATAAACAATCATCCACAACTGGATGTTTAACGTCAGAAACTTTTGCGCAGCTCCATGTTACTATTACACACAGAAATAAAAAATAGGAAACGTGCTCACCGTCAAAGAATTACGAAATCGGGACGTTTGTTTACAGCTTTTGTTGCAAATTATTGATAACACGAAGGACTTTATTTATGAATGATTAAACAGTAGAAAAAAGGGTAAGTTTTTAAAGTTTTCAAACTGCCGTGGCTGGTTTAGTATTGTTTTATGATTTTCTTAATGTTTGTTGCGTTATGTTGATTGAATCTAAGCTACGGGATTGTCTCATGTGCTCATGTTCGAGTCAGACAATAACAATAATATCTGGTAAGTTGGCAAGTACGAAAGTAGATTGATGACTAAGAGACTTTTGGATTTTAAACTGAAAGAACAACGTGTGGATTCAATGCGTAAAATGTCATTTGTCCATAGAGAGAGTCAAGTACATTTAACTCACAGAAAGGTGAACTAATTTTTGCGTTTTCGATTTGTTCACGTTTTCAATTGGTTTTTTGTAAACTAAGGCAAAACAAACAGGTGATGTGTTTTAGACGTGGATTTCCAAAATTTATAAAGTTAATCATCCGTATTGTAAATAACACGATTGCGGTGAATGTAAATAAAAAATTCCTTGAAAATTTAAATTTACGTTGGAGAGCTTTGAGTTGACGAATACTCCCAAGCAGTTTAGGTTTTATTTCGGCAATCTACTGCTATGGATGTTTTTAGACGTACACTGGCAAGCAGATGAAATGCAATACTGTCTGATACGATATGATATTTGAATGAATCTCGTAAGAACTTTGTTTTAGTTTCTGTAGCTAAAAGTTTTATAATGAATACAAATAATAATAATTGCAGGTCGGTTCTTTAATTAAAAAAAAAACATTTGTTTACTACTGAGTATTCGAAAATTATTGTTTCGCAATTGGATCAAAAGATAAACATCGTTTCAATATTTTTTAAAAGAACTAGATTAAATGAAATACGTGCTCTTTTAATCGATAAAATATTGCCATTAGTTTGCTAAGCGGAAAAACAGTTCCAATATCGTTCAACAAAAGATACTCTGACGTTGCAAGGTATGAACTGTTTGGTTGATGCATCATTATTCAGTTTTGAATTGCTTGCTTCAATATTTGTTGACAATAAAGATTGTGTATTAACAACTGAATATAGAGGAAAAAGATAATCTATTTAATCTGGTTGAACGATTCTTTATAATAACATGATGTGTAGTATTAGGTCATGACTTTCCCCGATAGAAGGTCACATGGCTCATTAAACTGGCATATAAATCTACAATCAATAATCTGATTTTTGTTTTAATTTCGCTCCTCTCACTTCTTATAACCTTTACCGATTTATTACAGCAGACTGTTATTAATCGGCTGAAACTAGTTTTTTACATTCGTTCGCAAATGATTTTGCTGTTTTAAAACCTTCGAAAACTAATTTGTATTGTGAAGAATTCTGTCATCATAATTTTTAAAAATAAATGAATTGAACTCAGCTTATACAATATATTCTACGATAAATATTATGCATATATTTTTTAAATTATTTGCAGAGAGATCGTAACGAATAATCGAGATATTAGACAGCATCTGTAGTGATTTGATTATCTTTGTTTTCGTTGAAGCTTTAAATTTTCTTTTGAGATTTTCAAATTCATATGTATTTAGTACTGTGGTAGGATTCTCTCTATTGGTGATCCCAGTAATTGTATTAAAAAGAACTCTAAAGGGGAAAAAATGGCTCTACAGTCATCGTCTGTTTCTCAGATCTCTGTCTAAGTCCTATATCAAGGAAGAGACATCCTGACTGAAAGATGATACTTTAGTCGAATACATAGTTTCCCGATTGGCAACTGGTAAAGTCATAAAAGAAATCAATCGTTGATTCAGAGTTGTTTACGTTAATCACTTGTTTCAATATTGTACTAATACAAGTCAAAAGATGTCCATCCAATTCAATAATTGTGACACCCTATGGCGTGGCGGTTACAATCTACAAAAGCTTTTTGTATTTCAAAAAGGTGTTCATTCTTTGTCCTTAAACACCTACGTCTCTCTCAATTTTAATTTGAACAGGAGATGTTTTACTGTTTATAAAATTGAGATCCTGTTGGACTAAATAAGTACCCGTACTTATTAGAGATTATATCACTTTGACTGTAAATAAGGCAAGAAGCACTCTTGGCTTCATAAAACGTTGGGCAAAGGAATTTACTGATCCATATATTACTAAACAGCTATACATATCGCTTGTCAGACCTATTTTGGAGTATGGTTCTATCGTTTGGGATCCTCACTATAATGTTTACAGCGAACACATTGAATCTGTTCAGAAACAATTTCTACTCTTCTGCTTGCGTGGCCTTGGATGGAATTATTCGGACATGCCTTCATATACTAGCAGACTGGCTTTAATAAAACTGCCTACCCTTAAGAGTCGTCGAACGATGTTAAATATATCTTTTATGATTAACCTGATCAATGGTAATATTTGCTGTGAATTTCTGTTAAGATCTGTTAAATTCAATGTTCCTCCCCGTAACTTCGGCTGTTATAATCTTATTTATACGCAATTCTGCAGAACTAATTATGCTGTTGCTGATCCATTAACTAGAATTTGCCGTCAATTTAATTATTTGTCAGACTTTGTTGATTTTTCTTTAAATTCTTGCGTTATAAAACGGAATATTATTGTTTTTCTTAATTCTTAACTTTTCCTAATTTTTATTGTAATAGTTACGTTATTTTTGTAGAAACTGTTTGTAATTGTATTTAATTTTATTCGTACCAATTTTTGTTATTAGTCAGTAAGGAATTTGTCCATTGACTTGAATAAATAAATAAATAAACAAATAAATATCATCAACAACAGCAATAATCTTTTTTATTGCTTTTAAAAACATCATTCATGCAAACTTATGTATGTAAAAGTGTTAATACGTGCGTATGAGTGATATTTAATTGTCATCAACTTAATATTAATCATAAGCACAAAGGGAGATATTTTTAGGATTTTACCGACCATAACAATAACAAACATAAAAATCATTCAACATGGTTTTCAAATTCTAAATAAAGTGGCTTCATCCCGCCCTCCGATACAATCCAGCTATGAAGCCCCTCCTTCACCTTCTGGAAATGGAACAAGGATAATATTATAGGGAGGTCAGTGGTGAAATGAAGATAATGAATTGAAAGTCAAGTAGTTTCTTGCTTGAATTCCAAGAGCATAATCTTATCATTTATTGAAAATTTCTCGCTTAAATACTAACAATGAGAATTTCTATTTTCTAAATTTAAAAATACACTTACATATAAACATATTTTCTAATCTTAAACATATTTACAACTTACATTACTGAGTATTATATCATTATTTTGGAGAAACGTATGCAAAAGTTTCATATTTTACCAAAGTATTGTACGCGAGCAATCGTTGTGTTTTTCTATAATATCAGATTGCACTAAAATATAGAACAAAGTTGGGTAATGACCTGTATTAACGCGACAGTTTGTTTATACTTTGGTTTTTTAAAGTTTGTTGACTCTTGCTTATTCTTTGTTTGGTTTGTTTTCAAATTTAGTTTAGCTTTTGTTTACAATAAATTATCAACTTGACTTTATTAATGGACCACACTACAGTGGTAATAGAGATAGGAAATAGAGATTTGCACGGATCCCCACAGCTATATTAAATATTCGGAAGGCGCTGTTGCTTGGCAGCGTTAGAATGGAGCCACATTATCCAAGGACCATAACAGACCAATCATTCTCTTAGCTCGAACAAAAAGAAAATTAAAGAATCGGAAACGAGTTTCGATTTTGTTTTCAAACGCATCGGACGTGTTATTGAAGCAAAAGAAAGAACGCAATTCTTCACAATCTAAAATTACAAAAACATTTAATAGAAACAATTTATTATCGTTAGTTATCCACAAACAATTTACTCTGTGTAAAACAAAAGAAGAAAAATCTAAAAATAGCTTCTAGCTAAGCCATATCATGGATTGCGAGAGCGAAAGTTCTGATGACAAGTGGCAGGCAGTCAAATCGAGAAAGCGATGTAATGGAGAATCACCAAAAATTCAACGTAAGCGCATAACAACAACAAATGACCCATGCACCAGCAATAATATGTTTCAATTACTTGAAAACGATATAAGTGATAATAATAAAAATGAAAACGAAAATAACTCTGAACCAAAACCACCACAAATTTTTCTGCCCAATGTGGCAGATATTAAAAAAATGGTAACGAGCTTTCAAAAGGTAATATGTTCTATAGATTTTACGTACAAATCAACAAACAATGGCCAGGTCAGATTAATGATAAAATCCATAGATTCCTATCGGCAGATTGTTAAATATCTTGATGGGAAAAATATAGAGTTTCATACTTTTCAACCAAAACAAGAACGGGCTTATAGAGTTGTAGTTAAAAACTTACGCTTTTCGACGCCAGTAGAACTTATTAAAGAGGAAATTGAAAAATTGGGACATACAGTCAGAAACATAGTAAACGTCAAAAGTCGGATAACGAAAAGCCCCCTTTCAATTTTTTTCGTTGATTTGGAGCCTAGTGATAACAATAAAGAAATATTTTACGTTAAATTCTTATACAATGCTGTTGTGAAAATAGAACCACCTACAAAGTACAACGAGGCCGTAATCCTGACTGAAGGGTTGTAATGGCCAATTATGTATGTGTAAGTGTGGCTTAAATCATCCTTCATCTCAATGTACAAAGAATGAAAGTGCACCTCCACAATGTTGTAATTGTCTAAAGGCTCATACTGCTAGCTATAAAGGTTGCGAAATTTATAAGGAACTACTTAAAAAGAAAAACTTTATAGAAAAACGTAATAGATTTGTTAATAACCAGGAAACAGTCTTTGACATTAATAACCACAACTTTCCTAATTTAAATAATGCAAATAAAGACGGCAATAATAATGATTTCAAAAATTCCAATCAGTACTCATACTCCCAAGCCGCCAAGTGAAGTAATCAAAATGAAAATATTTTCAGCTCATTTCGGAGAATAGAAGCGCTAATTGAGAAACAAATAGAAACTACTACCACGTTACTCAATATGATGTCTACACTTATAGCTAAATTATGCAATTAAATCTACGTATAGCTATATGGAATGCCAATGGTCTTTCCAACCATACGCGAGAATCTGAAATCTTTTTACACACCAACTACATAGACATACTTTTAGTTTCAGAAACCCATTTTACGAGCAGATCCTACTTTTGCATTAGAGGTTACGATTTAATTAATACCAACCATCACGACAATCGAGCACGCGCAGGTTCCTGTTTACTTATCAAATCGTCCATTAAATATGATATAATGGATGAAGTCAGAAAAAATTTTCTTCAAGCTACTATTATAAAAATAAATTGTAATAACAGAGATATTACCATTAGTTCGATTTATTTCCCTCAGCGACATTCTGTTATATGTTCAGATTACCAACAGTTTTTTAGATCCCTAGGCCAAAGGTTTATTGTAGGCGGCGATTATAATGCTAAACACCCATGGTGGGGCTCCAGGCTTTCGAATCCTAAAGGAAAGGAATTATATAAGTGCCTGCTAAATAGTAAATATTCCACACTATCAACTGGTTCTCCAACTTACTGGCCATCTGATCCACAAAAAATTCCTGACTTACTGGATTTTACAGTATTTTCAGGAATTCCGGGTCATTGCTTACAAATAGATTCTCTTGATGACTTAAGCCCCGATTACACACCTATACTCATAAACTACAACACTTCTGTTGATACAAACGCTATTAACGGAAACATTATTACAGCAAATACAAACATTGAATCATTCCAATACTGGCTAGATCAAAACATAAATCTAAATACACGACTACAAACAGCTGAAGAGCTAGATAATGCAGCTCCTCCTCCTCCTCCTGGACAATGCCGAATTGTTGACGCTATAACTGACGCTCTCGAAAATAAACGCTATTGCTCAGCAATTTTTCTTGATATCCAACAAGCATTCGATAGAGTATGGCACGATGGCTTACTTTATAAAATAAAGAAAGTTCTACCGGCTCCGTTCTACTTATTCTTCAAAAGTTACCTCTCTCAAAGGAGTTTTTACGTTAAAAATAAAAATGAAAGATCAGCTATATTTGAAATAAAAGCAGGTACACCACAAGGAAGCGTTCTAGGTCCAATACTATACACAATATATACCTCGGATATTCCAATTTCGAACGATGTTGTTTTACCCACTTACGCAGATGACACCGCAATAGCAGCTTCAAGCCTGTCTCCAACAGAAGCTTCGCTACATGTACAAAACCAGATAAACCTCCTAGAGAAATGGCTTACTAAATGGAATATAAAAGTTAACTCCAGTAAATCACAACACATTACGTTTACTTTAAGAAGACAAGACTGTCCAAGTGTGGCTATATATGGAGAACAAATTCCCAAAGTAGATGCAGTCAAATATCTTGGCATGACTCTTGATAGAAGACTTACATGGAAACCACACATTAAAGCTAAACATGCTCAGTTGAAAATAAAAACCCGAAAACTGTGCTGACTTCTAGGACCAAAGTCGGAATTACATTTAAACAATAAACTCATAGTATACAAAGCTATCTTGAAACCGGTTTGGACATATGGAATAATGTTATGGGGAACCGCAAGTAAATCGAACATTGATATTCTAGAAAGATATCAATCAAAAACACTAAGACTGATAACAGCAGCGCCATGGTTGTGTCAAACAAAAGGACTTAAATTTGCTTTCAGTAAGAGAAGAAATAAATAGGTTAAGTGAAAAATATCTCCAAAGGTTAAGCAACCATACGAATCCTCTGGCCGTTATGCTTCTAGATGAAAGCAATGAAACTCGTAGACTAAAGCGAACACACGTATTAGACTTGCCTTTTAAAAACTAATATATTTTTCTCCTTTATGTATATATATAAAAATGTAAATATATTTATGTAAATATAGAATATATATATAGTTTTAAATAATTATATTGTAAATTGTATATAGCTATGCAGTTCATTGGAGCATAGATTGCAAATAAAATGAAAACAATAAAAAAAAAAAAAAAAAAGAATCGGAAACAAGGCAGAAATGTTTTGTGGAAACTATATATACTTACATATATTACCCCTGTTGGTAATAGAAAAAAAAATCGACCACAACAATAAATCTGAATAAACTTATCCAAATGAGGTTTGAAATCAAAATCTGCACTTTAAATCATGCTCTGGGCTATGAATTGAGTATAGAGTAGAGTGTGTATTACATGCAGTTTCAGTTTGCTTTGTAGTCGCCGTTTTTCGTCGTAAATAAACCTGCCATGAAAAAGTTTCTCAAAAAATCTATCGTTCAGAGTCGACTTTAAACTGTAGGTTCCGCCACTCAAGTATAAAATTTACACACACAACATAAGTGGTGTTAGAAGCTATGTAGCAATCCTGACAGAAGGGTTGTAATGGCCAATTATGTATGTATGTTGAGTTTGCCTTCTGCTGTTATTGTAAATCATGTTTAGGTTTAAATGAAATGGGATTTGAAAATTATTCAAAATATTGTTTACGAACAATACGAACAAAGTGGGATAACGTCGCCGCATACACTGAGAAGCTGATTACGATATTGGTATTTACCGGCTGTTAATCCTAAAAATGCTAAACAGATAGAAATAAGATAACCCTACTTAAGGATTACTTCAACAGTAACAACCAAACTAATCAAATGTTGTTACTTCTCCCCACGACGGTATTCGAGAGTATGATCTTAAGTCGTCCCAGTCTTTTTGTTTAAATCCCAAATGCTTAACCTACCCAATCTCCTCACATCACTAAGAAAACTGCACTAATTTTTTTATTTTTTCATCTTAACAATGAATAATTTATAATTCATGATAGTAAGACAAAGAAAATAACTTGGAACTATAATGTTAAACTAAATTATTAATAAATTTAAGGTTTAAACTTTAGTTTAACAAAAAGACGAATAGAAGACATACACAAAAGAGCAAAGGTAATAATTAAAGAATTCATCGAACTAATGTGACCTATTTGAATCCATAGGGATTTTAAGGGTGTCAAAAAAATAAAAACAAAAAGCTTTTTACTTCGTTATGAAACATGTTGCTAGTGATCATTCTTACTATTTACAAGTTTGTTTAAACTAAATATGAATGATCTTCTATATAAAAAGTAATACGGAATAAGATTGCAAAAAAACAAAAGAAAAAAAAAAATAAGTTAAAAATAAAGAAAAGTAAACACTCACCGATATTGATGTTTATGCAGCATGTTACTGAGGCCTCTTCAATAGCTATATATGCTTATGTTGCTAAGGGTTTCAGGTTTATTTAATTAAAATAATATGTCTAAAATATGTATAGACATAAATTAAAATCTTACGTGTGTACATAAAAATATGTTTTGTCTAGAAAAAGGCTTAAAAAGGGAACAATAATTTACACCTTAGGTGATATGACAGTACCAGAATAAATTTTCTTGTTTGCTTTTGCATTGTCTGTCATGCACAGAATATAAGTGTATTCTAATAAATTTAAAACTTATACCCCTTAATCCACGGAATTCCCATAAAAGTTTTCTTATCGTATATGTCTTGCAATGTCTAACTATACTTACAATGAAAAACACAATTTCACAATTCAAATTCAGTTCAGATTTGATTTGATAAGCCAGATAAGATTATTAACAAATTAGTTTTATTTTTAAATATCGTCACCTAAAATGCAGACGGCCAATAATGATTTTTTCATTAGTTCAAAAGTATTTCACCAGAACATGCCTAAAAGGTTCACAAACATATTTGGATATTATTAAAGTATCTACGCCTCCAAAGAGAAAAGTGCTTTTATAATAAATGTGAGGAGAGCTAACTAAACGTTAGTAAATTACACTGCATTCTCAATTGCCAACACATTATATTCGCTTATAAGGTTATTAAATGCAAATATTAGAGTTATATCTTAAGGCGGTTATGTTTTTCTGCCCAACTTGATTACAGATTGTTATTCAAAATAAAAATAAAAGCAAAACATCAAATAAACATTATTTACAGGTAAATAAATTTATCTGTTATGACATCTTTAATTAATTTTACATATAAATCGTGGGATAGCAAGCCGATTTACGCTTAAAGCCTTAAATCTTCGCAACGACCTACCTACTGTTGAGAACTTCACATAATGCGCCTCAAAATATTAGTTAAAAAGTTCGACAATGGGCATGTGTGACTAATTTCAATTAAGTAAACAACAGATAAAAAATAAATTTGCACAAGTTGACAAAAGAAAATATATTCATGAAAATGTCAAAATACCATACACATATGTATTGAGGCGGACTACATTCTAAGTTACGGGGGATATATGATCTATTCGTGTAATGAGTATAATAAAAAGGAAATAAGAATTGTATTCTTGTACCCAATACAAAGTAATCTAATTATTCTGAATTGAAAATCTTGCAATTATCAAAGAATTTGCTCTTCATATAGGAAAATAACCCCTCTCGGGAGTAATTAAGAAACCATCGAAGTTATACTCAAAAATTGAGATCTAACGTGGAAACTAATATTGAGAATGAAAAGCATATGAATTGTGTTTATTAGTCTCCATAGATACGCATTCAGTAAATTTATTACCACAAACCAAAGTTGAATCATCGTGTTATAAAATTAGTGGGACGATTATGGATGTCATCTTGATCTCAGTTCCGTTACCAGTTGTTAAATATACTGTTAATAACGGCAACTGACAACCTACATTTAGCAGCAAGTTAAACATTTCGTGTACAAAAATAAAATTAATTCCTAAACTACAAATTACACGGTGCGACAGGGAAAATATACCCGAGCAACTACATAGCCTAAGTAATTCAATAGGTTGAGAAGAACTCAAAAATACTTTTTTTGTTATTCTCGAACCCTCCAAACTTCTTTTATTTGACACAAAATTATTGATTACCCAAATATATTTGAACCTATTTTAAGAATGCAAAGTTTTTTTAAGAAAGGGGAGAGATTAGTCTTTAAAACGGACTGCAGAAACATTTTGCTCAAACTTATATGTTATAAGTTTTGATGGGGTAAACTTAAAAAATATTATTTTTCTCTTATTTTTTCAAGCTCAAACATACTTAGTTGCAAAATTTAATTAAAATATATGAAATAAATGATGATATCCTAAAAGTGCATTCTCTTGTGAATAAATGAATACTTAATTTGATTAAATTGGACAAAAATTATCGTAGCTATTATAGTATATAATAGTTTAACAATCGTGTTATATTTTTTATATATGTCATCTTATCAAATGAACTTTCAGTTCAAAAATTGTCAAAAGTTTTGATGGATTTTAATTTTTTATCGCAAAATGTTTCAATTTCAGGTTTGCACGACTACCAGAAGTCGGCTAATATTTGTGTTTTTTGTAAATATTTTTCTTCCTATTTGGTGGCTCAAACGTGAAATTGACGCAATTTGCGATAAAAAATAAAAATTTGTCAAAAGTTCTGAAAATTTTTAAACTAAAAGTTCATTTGAAAAAATATATGTATATTAGAGCGACTCAAGTTGTATGGAAGCAAAATTCGTGCTCGATGTAGCTTTGACCTCTCGTGAGCTGGACCATTTTGAAAATGGGTCTATTTTTGTATGTTTTGTTAATTTGAGAATTTGTTTCCTAACCAACATATAGAGTATGGGTGTCATAAGAAAGGGTTTTTCAAGGCGCGTCCAGCGGTATAAACAATTTGTCCACGGACAATCATCCATGTCCTTTTTTAATACATAAAATTGTATGTATTGCAAACATACATACCTATTACATACATACCTATTATATTACATACATACATACCTATTACATACACCTAACCGCAATAATTTAAATATTAATAATACAATAACAACAAACTACAGTTTTTTAAACATCTATCCTTCACCCTTCAACTCAAATAACCTTATGATACGGGCTTCTTGGGGACGATTGCTGTAGACTGTCTAATGGTGAAGGTATAACACTGGCCATTTTATAGTCACCTAGCAGCAACTCGTTTCCTTGCTGTTCGCATCTTGAGGTAGGGCGTTTGATTTTCAATTGTACCTTATCGTGATGACGGGTCGCTTTCGCATCGATTTTTTTAACGTGCGTGGGCTGACAACTACTACTCCTTCTTTCCACCTTCCTATAACCTATTTTCGTAAACCTGCACAATGCACTGCATGAGTGCTGGTTTTACAAAAAAAAAAAAAAAAAAAAAAATTCTCATTTGTCAAGTTCACCTCATCAAACCTCATAGCATATTAAGTCAAATAATATACATATGTAGATTGTTTTAAAGGCCCATCCCTGTCCTTTCTAAATGTTTATGTAATCATGTTCAGAAATGTTTGTGTAATAAATAAATTTGTGCGTAAAGTTCAAAAATACCGTTTTTGTCAAATAAAACAAGTTTGGAGGGTTCAAGAAATATAAAAATAAAATATTTTTTAAGTTCTACCCAACAAAACTCACAACAATTGACTTATGACAAGAAATCATAGAGAAGCTTAGTGCCTTTTTTGCTTGGATCTGATCCATAAATTTGCTAAAGAGTTCTTAACGAAATTGATGAATTCAATCAATTTTGTACTAAAACTGTCTTAAGTTGGTATTTAGTTACGGTCTTTGGTTAAAAAATAAATTATCGTAAAGCCTCAAAACTAGTTGAGACCGCAAAATGTAATCAAATTTCACACTATTCCATATAGAAGACGTTGCTGATAGAAGTCTTAGATTCGTCCGTTTACATTTTAGGTGACGACATGCAATTGTACACTTAGTCTTCGTATATAAATTAAAATTTCTTAAGGCATCATTCAGTTTGAAATCTTTATTCGTGCAGTTAAGTACGTGCATTAAAAGAAATTTTTGAATCGAAAATGTTTCGTCATCTGAAAAGATTTGGATTTTTATTTAATTTGATCGTCATACTTACAATGTTGAAATTTTGTTCAGCACAGTGGGAAGAGGTACGTGACGTAAATAAAAAACAAAAACGGTACCCACCGTGTCTATAATATTTTATTTATTAACGAAACCAAGTATCATAAAAAATATTGTATTTTGGAAAGTATGAGTAAAATGCAATGTATGAGTAAAAGTTTCTTAAAGAATAATATTTTCGAAACATTAGGGTGAAGCCAAGCACAAAATTTCGGGTAACTTTCATGAAATATTATCGGAATGACTGTAATATTCATATTTTTACTATTTTTACACGTAACCATTTGTTGTTTGACTTCATAAAATTATATATAATAATATCTCATGAAAGTTGCTTGAGATTTGTTTTTGTTTTCTTCTCTCCTATCGAAATATTTAAGGCAATTAGCTTTAAGAAAATTGAAATGGACTCACTTCACTTATCAATTAAAATTATAATGGAATTTTGGATTATAAGCTTGAAGTCTGTGATGTCATGTGAATATATCTGAATAATAATTTTGCAGGCTGTAGCGAATCTGGCTTGTGTCACGTATAATATTTCCTGTGCTAACCCATCGGGTTTTGCCAAAATCTCAATCTAAATGTGTAACTAATTGCTCATCAATTGAATTTATTGTTTAAAACGTTGACTGCCAACTACGAGTTATCTGCCTAGAAGGAAACGCAATCTCGTACTCACTAAACCTGCCATCTTTGTATAGCGACGAATAAAACCGTATTATATCAGTGCTAGTATCGATAAATGGCTTCTGGGAAAAGAACAAAAAATCAATGTTGGCTTGCGTGGCCACTTTTCTGAAAATTTCAGTGGCAGTCAAAGTATTAAGAATTTTCTTTTATTCGATTCTCTTCGGATAGCAGAGTTTTCTTTAACAGCGGTCAATTAATATTTGAAGAAAAGCTGAAGCATAAAGTAACGTAGATTTTGCATTTGAGAAGAAAAATATGTGAATTGAATTCATGTTCAATTCATGACTGTTAACGGGTAGAGCCTTTGTCTTTTTGACTCCCTTAGGTAGGTAGGTAGGTAGGTAGAAGTGCATTGTCAATTAAGTGTAGCACCCAATGTGGAGAATTCATCAGAGAGTCCGGTGGTCGTGCCTCTTCTAGCCAGTACATCTGCTCTGCAGTTACAGGGAATGTCCCTATGTCCCGGCACGCATGCGATACAAACATCATATCTATTCGTCGCCTCGTTAAGACATGTGCGACAGTCATATACCGCGTTTCCTACTTGAGTTCAAGTTCCGCCCCGTACAATCTCAGTGAACGAAAAGGTGAATGCTTATACCATCTCGTGAAGAGTACGATCTCAGTTTTTCCAGTATAAATACCCAAGCCACGATCAGATGTCCATTCTCTAACCTTTCCTAGAGCAAGTTGCATCCTATCCCTGATAGTGCCGACATTCATTCTTTCATCACTAGGTTCCATAGGAGAGGGGAAAGTACTCCAACCTGTGGATGGGAGAGCACCCCAGAATTGGGTAGGTTGTTCTTCCACATAGCAGTCTGGATATCCAGTTCACCAGAGTGTTCCGTACACCCAGTCTCGTCAGTGCACCGG
The DNA here is from genome assembly GCA_930367235.1 of Sarcophaga rosellei. Taxonomy (NCBI): domain Eukaryota; kingdom Metazoa; phylum Arthropoda; class Insecta; order Diptera; family Sarcophagidae; genus Sarcophaga; species Sarcophaga rosellei. The sequence goes on along the minus strand of OV884017.1, from coordinate 86,587,562 downwards.
TAATATCACCTAACTCCAAGTTGTTGAAGACTCTTTCTTTATTCAGAAAAACAGCCAAGGTCGTACACGTCAGCTTGTGTAAGGCACTGTCAACGGACCTCCCCTTATTATACTCATGCTGCTGCCTACATTAAATATTTCCATTTAGGATCTGACGTATGTTAATACCAATGAGTTTCGCCATGGTTTTCAGCAGGAAAGAAGAGAGACTATAGGTCTAAAATCCTTAGATGTGATGTGAGAGTTTCTCCTTGCCTTCGGTATAAAGACCGCTCCCAATCTGCACCACTACAACGGCCGAATACTGGCGCAAAACATCTCTCTAAGTCTCGCTATGTGATCTAGTTTCAGACGTTGCAAAAGGGTCAGAAATATTCCGTCGGAGCCAGGGGATTTAAATCCATCTATTCCCCATTTGATGCCCCCTACAGACATAATTGAATAGTAGTCCTCCTGTGAATATTAGCTCTCTTGGCGCGCCTCAAGTTTCTCTTGTAGTCACCTAGGGACACTTTATACTGTTCCCAATATTCCGCATTACTGCATTTCCTTGCAACATTAAAAACTCTACGTTTGTGTCCAGCACTGCTGACCCTTTTTGTATACGTTCTCTTGAAAGCCTCTGCTATGACCTCTGAAAAAATAGCCACAGTAGCTTCAAGTACCAAAACACTATCAAGTCTTCTGCGCTTCAGTGGGCCCATACCCAGTTTGACAAGACGATCATAAAGATTCCATTCTGTGTTCTTAGGATTCCTAAACGTCTTAATACTTTTGGTCTTGATTGAACGGGTCTACGGTCAGAGAAGGAGTGCACCTCCGAAACTCTCCAACCTCGGACATTATCAAAACTATTTCTGGAGGCAATGGTTATATCCAGTATCTGTTTCCTAATTTTGGTCACAAACATGGGCGTGCTACCCACGTTGCATACCATTAAATGATGATAAACAAAACCATAGTCAGTGTAAATGGAACAATGTATTCCGATCAAACGGAACCAATCCCATTTCAATTATAATCGAAAATCCTGTCAATAGCGGCAACCAATTAAATTCGAATACGCTAAGAAGACAATTAATTGGATGCCTTGGTAGTCTATTTGGCGGTGTATTCAACTAAGAATGTTGTGCTCGAGGGTTCGCTTATTAATAGTTGTTCTGGCCAGATATCCAAGAACCCAATCTCAAAAGTTTTACTGAAATATTAAATTCTCTCCTCCAGATATTATTTCTAAAGATTTTATTTACTTCTACGAAGTACAAAGAGAGTTGACACTTTCTTATGGTATCTCCTGCTGACAACTGCTTCTACTCTTTCAGAATAGAATACTTTCTGAGTTGTTGTCGTACAAATTTTGTTTTACTTGTTCCACCACAGTGTGTTTCAATTAAAAATTTTTTCCAATGGAATTTAACACAGCATATGGTAAGTTTAATTTCGTTTCTTTTAAATTTGTTTTTAGTGCGACAAACTAATTATTGAGGGCGGTAGGAAAGCAGTGACAAATATATTCTCGGATTTCAAAGAAATGAAGGAAACGATCAACGAATTAAAATCGAAGTAAACATTTAAACTTCACCTGTATCAAATATTTTAAGAAAGAAAACAATTTTGTATTATTTTTAGTATTCAAGAATATTCCAATGGATCGAACACTTCCCCTGAGGGTGAGTTTTATTTTGATTAAATTATTCAAAGTGTGAATATGTTTTCTTTATTGTTCACACAGATCTGGAGTTCTTTGATATTCGTTACGATGTTTTACCCAAAAAATGGTAAGCAAAACTATAATTTTATTAGATTCTAAGATGGTGTATTAAATCCTATGATAGTATGGAAGTGATGGTTATTAGAATATAATTGCATGAATATCGCATTCAAAATACTTATTTGTAAAATACACGATATGTTCAGTTCAAAAGTGACTCAAGTCAAAATTTTCATTTCCATAAAAAAACAACTATTTTTGACCCTGAATAAACGCGTAGGCTAATTGGGTCTTTGTTCTGTGTTGATTCAACCAATTATGCAAGTGTGTATGTTGTGTGTATTGTTAAAGATGTTTGTGTTGTCTTTTTAAAAATAGAAGTTTTGTACCTCTTTTCTACAACAGTTAACAATAATCACATACACTAACCGATAATCGATTTATCAAGTGTAGTGTGCATAGTTTAAGCATTGTAACCCCGAAAAATTAAAATTTGCAGTTGAGTCACTATTGCACTAGGTGTGCTATATGTCCACATGATTTACAATTTCTATGATTCATCCATCCTCTGTCAAATTAGAACAGCAATTTGATTAATTCAAATAAAATTTTCTTAATTTTTTTTATTTTCTTAAGCGTCACTGAAATTTTACCAAAAAATTGTGCCGAAGGAACGGCGTGCACTCGTCGCAGTGGCGTTTACAAAATTCTAGTAACGCAGCACAGTAATGAACCATTTTATGTGGAATGTGATGCAGAAACTGAAGGTGGTGGCTGGACTGTGATACAAAGACGACAAGACGGCACAGAAGACTTCTTCCGCAATTGGGAGGATTACGAGGAAGGATTCAGAAATATGGACGGAGAGCATTTCATTGGATTGAAAAAACTTTACGCTCTAACAAATTTCCAGGGACGACAGGAATTGTTAATAGTAATGGGTGATGTGAATAATACAAGAGCTTTTGCCAAATATAATGGATTCTCCATAGGCAACGAAACGGAATTGTATATATTGAAGAAATTGTGCAATTTTTCGGGAACTGCCGGGGATTCATTAACACACCATTTAGGGATGAAATTTTCAACTAAAGATCGTGATAATGACAGCTATTCTGGTAATTGCACGGAGAAATATACCGGAGCATGGTGGTATTCTGGAGGCTGTCATTTTAGGCAATTTTTTTTTTTAATGTGTTCCTAATGAATTCAATAACACAGTTTTTGTTTCTTACTCAACAGTAATCTCAATGGTAAATATGGCGAAAATAATACTAAGGGTATAATTTGGCTTGCATTTAGAGGTTTCTGGCAGTCCCTTAAATACGTAAAAATGATGATACGAAGACGTAGAATTAATTCGTAAACAAAATAATTTGAATAATATTTTTTTATAAATAATTTGTATACAAAAATATTACAATAAAGTGTTGAAATTGAAGAAGAAATTACCAAATGAGTACACATGTTATGCATCGTTTAAAAATGTTTTATACTACACAATAGCGACAACACCTTCTGTAAAGGTTTGTTCAGCATTTTTTCGCTTTTCTATAGTGTTTCATGTGTTCATATTTTATATTTTTTTATTTTATTTTTTCACATTAACACCCACTGTCTATCTAGACGTAAAGCCCGGGTTCGAGCTCCTGGCTAGACATCAAAACGAAATATGAAAAAAAAAAATATTTCTTCTGCGACTTCCCCTCAGAAGATTTCTGGCAAAAACTCTGAGAGTAAATAAACCTGCCATGAAAGAGTTTCTCAAAAAATCTGTCGTTCGGAGTCGACGTTAAACTGTAGGTTCCGTCACTTACGTATAAAAGTTAAGGCACACAACATAAGTGGTGTGAGAAGCTAGGCCGTAGTCCTGACTGAAGGGTTGTAATGGCCAATGTATGTATATATGTATGTATGTATATGTCTATTTAGACTAATGGATTTCTGCAATTTTGAATTTTGTTGGGTTCTTCTAATAATTTAAAAAAATTGAATTTAAATTCCTTTCGATCACCTTTAACGTAAGGAAAGACTATAAACGCGATTAAAATAAAAACTTAGGACCGGACATAGTAATAAGGCCTACTTGAACACTGATTAATTTTACGTAAGTATTTGTATTTTAAGGCCTACAAATTGGAATTGGTTTATGATTTGACGATAAACAATCATCCACAACTGGATGTTTAAGGTCAATATGAAGACAACCCTTTGCACACGCAAATTTAAAATACGAAATACGCTCACCTCAAAGGATTCCGAAATGGAGACATTTGTTGACAACTTTTGTTAAAAATTGTTGATAATGCAACACTTGTGAATGCACTTTGTTGTGAATGGTTTAACAGTAGGAAGAAGGATAATTTTTTAATCTACTCGGAATGGTTGGCAGTATTGTTTTATGATTTCATTATTGTTTGTTGTGTTATACTGCTTGAACATAAGCTATTGCATTGTCTGGTAAGTTGCCAAGTACGAGAGTGAATCGATGACTAAAAGACTTAAAAAATGTAGACTGAGAGACAACCCGCGTGGATTCGATATCTAAAATGTCATTAGTTTAGTATGTTTTACAAACTTAAAGGTTTTGCAGGAGTTTATAGAGGTTTCAGGTAATTAATGAATTATGAATTCAGTGAATAATTTTGCTCAACCGCCAGAAGAAAGAATCAATGACACTCCGATATATTTATCTTCAGCACTCTCCATTAATATGTCATTTAAGACTGCGTTTAGATTTTGATTACCAAATCTACCGAAATGAATATTTTTAGAAGTATGTACAGTAACGACCAAATAGAATACAACACTGCGTTATATGATGTGATATTAGAATACTTTTATCTGCTGGATAATGTATTTGTCATCTGTAAGATAATCTCATAAGAATTTACAAGAATTTGTTTTAGTTCCTGCAGCCAAAAGTTTTATAACAAATGCAAATAGATTGGATGAATTGATTCAGAAGATAAAATAAATTGACTGTCGCTTCTTTATTGAAACAAAAAATTACTTTATTTCATATGTTTACTGTTGGGTATTCGATAGAGTTCGGTTACTAATTTAATCTATAATTAAGCTCCATTTCATTATATGTATTCGAAACACAATTTATGGAACCAAATATGTAGGTGTATGTGCCATTGTGATAAAACTTTTCCATCAGTTTTCTAAGCGAAAAAACTGTTCTAATTTCATTCTACAGGCAACAATGTTATTTAAATTTGCACCATCGAGAGAGAGAGAGAGAGAGTGAGAGGTCTACATAAAACGACATTATAATCTGATGGTGCAAGGTATAGGCTATTTGATCGATGTCTCAAAACTTAAGTTGCCCTTCTAATTGAATTGATGGCTTCAATCTCGTTATTTGTTGACAGTAGAGACCATATATTAACAATAGAGTACAGAGAAAAAATAAAATTAATCAGTGTAGTTAGAAAACTCTTTACTATAAATGAATAAATCCATGGTGTGTAGTATTATGTCATGACTTTGCTGTAGTCGATCATCTAGCACCAAAATCAACAGAAACTGAACTTTCTGAACAATCAGGTTATTGCCCTGGCATTGAAACCGATAATCAGTAATCTGATCTTTGTTTTAACTTAGCTCTGCTGATTATTCAATTTTTTACAGCACTAAGCTGTCACTAATGAGCTGAAACTAATTTTTTTTTTTGTTTATTTAACAAAATTTTAAAATATTTTGCAGTCTTAATAAGTTCGAAGACTGAGTTGTATTGTAAAGGAGTACTTCATTATAATTTTTTTTTAAATAAATGGAAATATTTTAATTATCTTAGCAAAGAGATCATAACGAACATTACAGTATTAAATAATAGTTTACATGATCTAGTCAAGGTATTAGCCATCACCCGTAGTGATTATCTATTTGATTATCCTTGTTTTTGTTGAAGCTTTAAATTTTCTTTTAAGAATTTCAAATTCCTGTATTTAGTACTGTGGTAGGACTTTCTCTATTCGTGCTCTCAGTAATTGTATTAAATAGATCTGTAACATGAAAGTCGCCCTGAAGTCACCGGCCGTTTAATTTTCATGACTAACAGAGAGTTTTGATATCCGTACTGGTCTTAGTTTTTGTACGACTACACATTCCACTTATATAGCTAGAGATTCTTCGAAAGATATTAATTCAGAATCTCGACTATTCTCTATAATTGGTATCCCAGCCAATGACAAGATAAAATAATATACTGTGTGCTGTTCCGGTGAGACATAAATTCCTCTCACTCATTGTAACTACTATACCAGTGAAGGAAGACAAACCCTTTGTCACACACAATTTATACTTCGGTGGACCACATGGTTTCCTGACTGGCAACTGGAACAGTGTCAAAAGATATCCATCGTTGCTTCAGAATTATTCACATTAATCACTTGTTCTAATGGTATACTATTACAAGTCAAAAGATGTCCTCAAGAGACAGAATCGTCAAAATCCAATAATTATGACAACCTATGGCGTGGCGGTTACAATTTACAAGAGCTTTTTGTATTTCAAAAAGTTTCCCATTGTTTGTTCTTAGACACATTCATCTTCCTCAATTTCATCTTTATCTGGCTCTGTTTAACAACCGGACTTTGTGATGTTAGTATTAATGCGTTTCTCATATTTCCGTATTTATCCAACCTCTGAATGGTTGATTAAAATGTTATTCTGTAGGTCCAAAATAAATACCCGCTCTTATTGTAGACTATAACAGCAACAGTAGCAATAATATCTTCGATCTTTTTTTATTTCAGTTATGGGAGCTACAGCTTTAAGACAGAACAGTTCAAGCAATCTTGTATGTATTTTCATTACAAAGTTTTTGATGTATGAATCAACTTTAAATCTTTCCTAATTCCATTTGATTTTGTTTGTTTAGTTTTAGTACAGGCATACGTCTCATAAATTTCATGTTTTTGATAATTATGTTGTTCCGGGAGATAGTGGCTATTAAATTATATTTGCGTATGATCTGTTAGCTGTAATTGATATCCCATCTCCGTTCAACACATTTTTATTGCGAAAACTTAACGAAAGTTATTTAATTCCAATAATTTTTATTATCAGATTGTTGATTATTTATTCGTACATTTTATTTGAAATATATTTAAAAAGTGTTGTTATTACTTTATTTATAGTTTAATACGGAAAAAATATATCTTTATTCTCTACGACATTACTTCATTACACTTGCATGTGCTCCTCAGTATTCGAGCCTCTTCAATCTAATCAACCAGATTAGAAGCTAAAGCAATTCTACGACCATATTGCATATTGAGAAGCAATTTCGAATCTAATCTAATATCTGAGTACTTTGGATTGATTTCTTCTTACGATGTCGCAGTAATAGGAATGAAATATAAAATATTTTATGAATCTAATTAAGAACTTTAATATGAATTACCTTCTGGAATAATTTCCAAAGAAATGGGATGAGAAGTAATTTTTTAAAGAGAAAATAATTTTCAAGTACTTATGGCCAAACAGCATTTATTTTTAAATTTTTTTTCTCTTCTTTTTAAATTTTTCTGAAAATAAATTTCTATTTTAAAAGTTTATCATCTTCGGGAACTTCGGAAGTACAATTACACTATTTTTGTATTCAAAAATAAACTTGATTTACAATATCAGCAGAAAGTAAACTAAAACTGCATTCAATAGGCATGCTATAAAATGTCATTAAACATGCAAACATTTTTTCTATACAGAATACATATTTAAGAGAAATTCAGATTTTTAATTTAAACCTCTTTCGAATATGTTTATTGCGATTTATTGTTATGGTAGATAAATCTCATGTAGAATACAAAGTGTTGCTCAACCATATGATTACTGATGACAATTAAATATCACTCATACGCAAGCGATTACACTTATTTTGCGTGGTACATGCTTAAGCTTCCATGGACTATTTTGAGTGCTGTTTTTGCAGTTACAGTCTCTACACCTACACTCTACAAAATTTATAGGTAAATTTAACCAATTTTGTTGGTTAAAATTGCACCAACCAACAAAAATAGTAAAAATAACCAATATGAAATTGTTAAAAAATTATTTACAAAAAACTTGGTTAGAGTACAATTTTTGTGGTTAGGCTACAAATTATATTGTACGAAATACCACGGATTATAGTATTTTTACAGAAATAATTGTAAAATAACTTTTTAGTGGTAAAATGACCCTTAAATTTGTAATATAGTAACAATTTTTTTTGTAATAATACAATTTTAATGGTAAAATTGCAGTAAAACTGTAACCATACTATTTTTACAGTAAAAGTACAATATTTTTTGTAAATTTACTAAAATATAGTTTTTATACTACCTTTTGTGTTTACAGTAAAAAAATAATTTTGATTTACTTAGTAATTTTTTTTATTGATTTATATGTATGTATATTAAATATATTACATTTTATTATCTTTTAATTCAACAAAGGAGATAAGTTTAACTTACATCTAGATAAGAAAATTAATAAATACTACTTGTATTTTAATAATACTTAGGTCGAATATATTTGTTTCCATTGGAAGAGCAACTTAAATGTAGTGGCGATTGTAATTTCTCCAGCATGTACCCAAAATTCCATTCTTCCAACAATTTAGACAGCTCCTCTTTCTGGCTAGAAAGAGAACAGGCTAATGAACACGAACTTTTTTCCATATTACACTGAGTATTACCACTTTTGACACTTTAATTTTATTTATTTAGTTTAATTATTTATTATTTTTTTTATTAATTTAATATTTTTCACTTCACAATAATGTTAATGTAGAAAAAAGACGCACACAAACTGAAGCCAATAAGAAATTGTTGTGTATCCTTCACAAGTTCTTTATTGCATAATCAAAATAAATTATTGTATTTTAAATACATAAAGCAAAGGTAAACTGATTTACAATTTCTTAATTTTAACAAGTATAATTGTAACAGGTACATACAGAACAGAACAGTACAGAAATAAAATGATGAAACTCACGCTTTAAGAGTTTCCATCGTTACTTTAATTAATACAATATTCACAGATTTACAAGAGCAAAGGTTATAATCTGTACATGGCGATCTTTCCGTAAGTTTGTGATAGACAAAAACAATATAAAATCCGTTATTTCAAGTATTTAAAAATTTTATTTGTTAGTTTAACCAATATAATAGTTAAATTTTATTTTTATATGTTAACCATGAGTATTGGTTAAAATTTAAGTTAAAATAAAATAACAATTTATAATAAAAGTTCTTTGACTAATTTAATAGTTATTTTAACCAACAAAATCAGTTTAAAATACAACAATAACTTACATGAGGGTCTTCTAACCACTTTGTCTTGGTTATTTTAACCACCAAAATTTGTTAAATTGCAACAACAATTTACATTTGCAGTTATGTTACTATTGTAAGTTGGTTATTTTTACCAATCAAAATTGTTTGCTTATAAAAATTCCAACAACAATTTACATTAGTAGTTCAGTAACTGTTAAAACTTGGTTATTTTAACCAATAAAAATTGTTTAACCATAAAAATTGCAACAACAATTTGCATTAACAGTAAATTAACAACTGAAATTGGTTAAATTAACCAACAATATTTTTTTGAGTGTAATATTGACTATTTTCAAACTTTACTTCAGTTTACTGTTGTCGAAGTCAGTGAAGTCATTTACTTGTTATTTTCATTTTTATTTTACTTGTAAACAATGAAATCAAACCATTGAATACTAATTGAGAATATTATTATGGATCTACTATTATTTTATTTTATTTTGTGTTGTCACATTTTATTTATTGGAATACATTTTATAGTTTGGTCAAGTAATTTGTGTTGACATTGTAAAAGTAATTTGGTTTTGATCTCTGTGGCAATTGTTTTATTGTAGGTTTTGAAACTTACAAACATAATTTAAAATGTGACAAAAAAAAAACTCCGCAACTGTGTTGCCAATAAAGTGTTTTCACACACAGAAATTGTTTTTACATTTGTGAAATACCGTTAATTTCAGCTGATCAAAAATTTATTAAGGTAGGTTTACACGTTGCAATATGTTTCTGTGACCACACAGATTTCATTGTTGTTGCTATAGTACGTAGGTGAGTTTAAGGTTTCACTTACACATTCATTTCGAAGTCGCCGTGATCTAGTAGGTAGTGTGTCGGCTTATTAGACGAAAGGCCCGAATTCGAATCCCAGGTCACACATCACAACGAAAATATGAAAATATTTCTTCGGCGTCTTCTCTGCAGATTTCTGGCAAAAACTGTAAGAGTACAAATTGCCACGAAAAGCTTACCAAAAATCTGTTGTTCGGAGTCGACTTTAAACTGTTAGGTCCCGCTACTCATGTATAAAATTAGCGCACACAACACGAGTGGTGTGAGAAGCTAGTACGTTTGTACAATAGGTCGATTCGACCTCCGGGTACTGTGCTTGTCACAGTTGACAAGTACACGTCCTCTAACCTAACCTACACATTGCAGTGCCTATATAAGAATATGAAACGTGAACGTGTAATGGTGAGTTCATTTAATAAACACATTTTTGCATCGTGTGTACCTGCTATTGCGTGCAGGAAATTTTTTTATTGCTATGTCCGCCTATTGATCCTTATTTAGTTTATTTTTGCATTTTGACGATAATAATTAAATATTTGGTTGTTCTGCCCTTCTGTGGTTGATCCAATACGCTAGATTGATGGCAAAATTGTCGATTCTGTTGCAGAAGAACAATCACGCACACATTGTACTGAAATACTAAATTCACGATCGGGCGACCTATCTCTGTGATATTCTTAAGAATAAAATTGACTGTCTTCTGTGTACAAATGCAAGAATTTCTTGTAAATTATATGAACTGGTGATATCAGGTTATAAATGGATTACAAGATTAAACCGAATATCTGTTAAACAGATTTTGTTGTCAATATTACAAAATGTCCCTTTTAGTATTTTCTTCAGATATTATTTTAAATGATTTTATTTGTTTCTACGAAGAACGAATTAATTTAATTTCTTTAATTTGTTTTGTGGAGCTACTATTTGATTTTGTGTATTCACATTTTACATGCGGACATACATTATTCAGTGTGTCAAGGAAATGTTTTGATTGATTTTGTGGTAAAAATCGTTTGATTTTAATTGTAATTTTCTTTTTATACACTCCATCGTTTTTAGAAAAATAATTTGTTTCTTAAGGATACTCTTTTAGATAATTCAAGCACTCTTAAGGGTAAAATGTAAATTTTTGTCGTTTCATAAAAAGGCTGACATATTGAAGTCTTCCTTTCAATTCTTCCACCACAGCATATGTTTGAATGAAAATAACTCGCATTTGCATCTCACTATACATGTGGCAACTTTTAATTTCGTTCTTTTCAATTCGTTTTCAGTGTGAAAAACTAATTATTGAGGGCGGCACGAATGCAGTCACAAAAATATTTACGGATTTCAAGGAAATGAAGGAAACGATAAACGATTTAAAGTCAAAGTAAATATTTACGAACATAATCATAAAACATTCTTTCGATCTTAGAAATGTTTATAAAACATGATTTGTATGAAAATTTATTTCATAAACCATTCATTAAAACGAATTTTTATGAATATTGAAGTTAAATGTAATCTTTATCAATAAAATTTTTATTTTATTACATTTAGTATTGAAGAATGTCCGTATGGATCGGCCACTACCCCGAAATGTGAGTTATATTTGCATTAATTTTATCGACGTCATGAACATTTTCTTTCTTATTCTTTTCACACAGATGTGCCATTCTTCGACATTCGTTATGATGTTTTACCCAAAAAATGGTAAGGATTCTATAATGGTACAGTATAGTGTAGAGATTAGTAGAATATGCATGAACATATCATTTGAGGTATCATTTAGAACGCATTTGTAGAAGATATGTACATATGTACACATGATTTACAAGTTCTGTTTTGGAAAAATTTGACAAATTATAACATGAATTAATTTAAAACGAATACAATCTTACAAGTATTTTTTAATTAATTTTTTATTCCATTAAGCGTCACTGAAATTTTACCAAAAAATTGTGCCGAAGCAACGGCCTGCACTCGACGTAGTGGCATTTATAAAATTCGAGTCACACAGCACAGTCATGAACCATTTTATGTTGAATGTGATGCAGAAACTGAAGGTGGTGGCTGGACTGTGATACAAAGACGAGAAGACGGCACAGAAGACTTCTATCGCAATTGGGACGATTACGAGGAAGGATTCGGAGTTCTAGAGGAAGAACATTTTATTGGATTGAAAAAACTTTACATCCTAACGAATTTCCAGGGACGACAAGAATTGCTAATAGTAATGAGGGATATGAATGATACAAGAGCTTTTGCCGAATATAATGGATTCTCCATAGGTAATGAAACGGAAATGTATAAATTGAAGAAATTGGGCATATTCTCAGGAACTGCTGGAGATTCATTAAGTTGGCATTTGGGTATGAAGTTTTCAACTAAAGATCGTGATAACGACGATAATGAAGGCATTAATTGTGCGGAGAAGTGTATGGGTGCATGGTGGTATAGAAATTGCCACCGCAGGTTAGTTTGTTTTTAATATGATTCTAATGAGTTCATTATCACAGTTCTTGTTTCTTATTCAACAGTAATCTTAATGGTAAATATGGCGAAATTACTCTAGACAAAGGTGTAAATTGGAATAGTTATATAGGAGTCAGGGCGTCGCTTAAGTACGTAAAAATGATGATACGAAGACGTGGAATGTTTAATTCTGAAGGAAATTAATTCGAGTAATTTTTATTAATAATTTGTATATAAATATACCAAAATAAAGAATTTAAATTGAATTATAAATTACCAAATTGAGCACACAAACACTATTACTCCATAAGAAAGAAATTTTTTAAGGTTGAGTATGTATTCTCTAAATGTTATCGCTCGCTCTACAATTAAACAATATTGCTACACCATGCTACTTATCGAACATCTATTCAAAGCTGTTATTTATAAAGAAATTTTGTTGTGTAGTGGTCAAAACAGCTTGTCTGCAAGTTGAATCGCAATGGAGTTAAAAAAACCGTTACATCATGGTTTTCGAATTTCAATTTAAGTGGCTTCACTCCCTCCGAGACAATCCATCTTTGAAGTCTTCTCACAATCTGGAAATGGAAAGAGGATGCTGCAACTTAGCGGAGAAAGATTAGAAATCAACCTTTAGCAAGGTCCTACAGTACGTATTCTTAGGACGATGTTTCTAGGCAACAGTGAGCTTAGCTAGAACAACAATAGAGTAACGAAATCGAAACAAGAAGAATAACAATCAATCGGAACTTATGGCAATAACAGCAACCAACCGGATAATATGAAAAATGCTTTGTGGAAGCCAAATGGCTCCAAGAACAATAAGGGGGGAAAATATTTAGAAAGAAATAAATACATGAGTTTTATAATTTTTATATAAAATTGTAAATAAAATGTATTATTTTAACAAAATTTAATACAAAAAGAAATCAAATAAGATTGTATTCCATTGTAAAAATATATGCGGTGGGGAATTTATATAAAGGATTCCTATTGGAATTAACTTGCACCAAATCGTCAAAAAGAAAAAGCTAAGATTCTATCTCTTATACTCCTTCATTTAAAGAACATTAAAGAACTCTATTTCTTTTTTGTTTCTTTATCGCTTACCCCATGATTATTTAATGGAATTACTCACGAGATATTATAGTCCAAATCTCCGCAAAGATAGCCTTAATAAATTTAATTTTCCCCCAAGTCGAAATGAAAGGAAATTTTAAGCAATTATACTTTATACATACATACATAATTGGTCATTACAACCCTTCAGTCAGTATTACGACCTAACTTATACATGAGAGGGCGAGATCTACAGTTTAAGTCGACCTTTTCAGATCAATAGTACTCAACTCTAATTGTTTCCACTTGAATGAATTTATTTCATCTGTGAGACATTATCGTAAGCGCTTACAATAATTTGTTTCAGTTTCTGTAGTTTTGTTGCAAATGAAATTACACGAAATGTTGAAATGATTTACAATTGCTGTCGTTTCTTTAATTAAAATAACTTGTTTCTTTACATTTGTTTAGTAATAGGCATTCGATTACAAATATATTTATATGACCTGCACTTTATTAAACCAAATATATGCCATTCTGATCGATAAAATTTTACCATCTGTTTTCAGAGCGAAAATAACAGTTTCAATTGCGTTCTATAAGCCAATGTGGAAATTAAACGGAACAAATGGCAATCTGACGTTGCAAGGTATGGGTTATTTTATTGATGCGTCAAATATTTCCAGCTAAGCACTTTCAATTTCCATTTGAATTGAATTATTTATTTCAATCTCTTTATTTGTTGACAATAGAGATCATATAGTAATTTACTACAAAGAAAAAATTGTAGTTATAAAACTCTTTATTATAAAATAATAAATCCATGGAGTGTAGTATTATAACATGACTTTGCTTAAAAAATCTGTTGATAGAAAATCACCGTTCACTGAACTTTCTGAAATGAGCTTATTGGACTGGCATAGAAACCGATAATCAGTAATTGTTTTATCAACTGATCACAGAATTATGTTATTAATGAGCTGAAAATATTTTTTTTTTTGCTACTTTACCAAATTATTTTGCTGTTTTAACCCATACGAAGACTGAATTGTATTGTGAAGGAGTACTTTATTATAATTTTTTAAAATAAATCATTTATACTCAGCTTATATAATATATTTTACGACAAAATATTTACGAACTATTTTATTTATTTACAGATAAAAATTAACGAATATTACGATATTAAATAAAAGTTTACATAATCTAATCGAGATATCCACTAATGACCTGTAGTGATTACGTATTTTATTATCGATGTTTTCGTTGAAGTTTTAATTCTTATTTTGAGAATTAATTTGTTTATTTAGTACTGTGGTGGTGCTTTTTCAATTGGTGGTATCTTAGCAACTGTATTTAAAAGATCATTAAAAATGTCTCTAAAAGTTGCTCTACATTCATTGGAAGTTTAATTTCCATGACGACCTGAGGGTACTGATATCTCTACTAATCATACTGTTTGTATAGCTATAATTGGTATTCTATCCGACGACAAGATCAAATAAGAAACTGTATGCCGGGCTGTTAGGACCTAAATTTTTCGCACTCAGTGTAATTGCTGCAGCAATGAAGAGCCATATTTTAAAACATAGCTTTCTGGCTGAAAAACTGAAAAAATGTCAAAGAAATCTGTTGTTCATTCAGAGCAATTCACAATAATCGCTTGTTTTAATGTTGTTGTAGTACAAGTAGAAATACCTCCAAAAGAGAAAGTATCGTCTAATAAGGAAGTTGAAAACTACTACTGATAATCTACAAGAGGTGTTTGTATTTGAAAAAGTTTGTTTGTTCTAGGAGACTTACGTGTTACACAATTTTCACTTTAGCAAACTATGTTTCACACCTGATGCTTGTGATGATAGTATTAAAGTGTTCCTCTCACTGTCAACCTTTTGAATTCAAAAAAAAGACTGTAACAGCAGAAACAGCATTAAAAATAGTCCATGGATGCTTAAGCATGT
This sequence comes from Sarcophaga rosellei, assembly GCA_930367235.1. Taxonomy (NCBI): domain Eukaryota; kingdom Metazoa; phylum Arthropoda; class Insecta; order Diptera; family Sarcophagidae; genus Sarcophaga; species Sarcophaga rosellei. The sequence continues at coordinate 86,572,257 of OV884017.1, read as the reverse complement.
ACCACGCAATACAAGTGTAAACGCATGCGTATGAGCGATATTTAATTGTCATCAGTAATCATACGAGTTGAACAGCTCTTCGTATTCTACATGAGATTTTAAAATAAGAAGAGTTAATGAAAGTTATCTACCATGACAATAAATCGCAATAAACTTATTCAAAAGAGGTTTTTGATTTAGACTCCATATCCTTACTAAGACGAGTCTCATTGCGTACATATTGGGACATAGCGATGTTTCGAGATTGGCCAAGAGCCTTTTCATAGGGGAAACTTCTAATAAAGGGTAGAGAAACAACAAAACGACCTGAGGAATTACGGTACGTAGTTCGTTGATATAATTCTTCACAATATTTGTCATCAACCGAGACTGTAGGTCGAGTAGGTACTTCTTCGAGTTCCCAAAAACGGCTCAACAAATAATTAACATCAAGCTTGTTAAAAAAAGTTGATACCGATGAGTTAATTAAACCATAATCGAGTCGACCAGTAATAATCCAACCGAATACGCTCTGTTGCGCGACAAGAGCTCGATTTTTATTCCATCGGAGGCCGTCACGAATAATCTTTGGGTATATATCTCCCCCCAGGAGTAAGTCCACATGTGAACCTTGTTGGTGATTAGAATCCGCCAAAGGTAAGTCGGAGAAATCAGATTTGTCGAGTGAAGAGGGGGGGTAACTAGGTAACGATCCAGTAAGATTCTCAACCACAAAAACATCAACATGAGCAGAGAAATGTGGGTCCAAAGTTGATTTAATTTCGATTTGTCCGATTTGAGATGAAGTCGTAGTAATAGAACCACTAAGACCAATGACGTTCGTATGTGAACTTCTAAAGGGAAGCGCCAATTTTCATTGTAGAGATCTTGATATAAACGAGGCCTCAGATGCAGGGTCAATAAGAGCACGAACCGTACAGCAAAGGTCACCGACCATGGTAGTCACGAGAGCTGTTCCTAATAGGGTCAAATTCGATTTAGGGGTTTGTAAAAGTGTCGAATACGATTGATGATTTCTTACAGCAGCAGAGGCAGATGTTGAGGGGGCATTCATGGGGAGTGAGAATGGTAAGTTATTTGAAGTTGAAGCGGCAGCATGAGTTTGAGTCTCAGGCAAAGGTCTTGAAAGGGGTTTTGAGTTAGGATTCGATAATATGGGGCGATGCAAAAGAGAATGGTGCTTTTGTTTGCAAGTAGAGCAAACAAATTGACTCTTGCATTTTCTAAAATCTTGAGACGTGGCCAAACAATTAGTGCATCGATTTTGATCTTTCACTAAAGCAAAACGCTCATCAACCGACATACCTAGAAACTGTGGACATAATCGCAGAGGGTGGCAATCTTGACACAAGATACACTTACTTGTTTTATTTTGCGAAACATTAGTATGAAAAGAATTTACCTTTCGCGATCCACGGTGATTATCAGATTTGAAATGCGAATTATTTTTTGAGTGGCTAGTGGGGTTACTTGTTGTCCTAATATCGCTCACGGACTCCAAAGTATGAAAGCGGCTGGATAAGAATGCGTCCATTTCCTCCAGGTTGGTAAACCAGTAACGTCCTTAATTGATTGCTCCCACAGATTGAGTGTAACATCGGGTAAGCAAGTTGAACAGATGTAGACAAAAATAACGTCCCAATTTTTGGTGTCTATATTCAACAAGGCCAAGTTTGATACACAATTATTAACTGTTCGTTGTAGCGCTTTTATAGTGGGACCAGATTCCTTGGTAATAGGGGGAAGGTTTAAAAGAATCTTAAGTTGTGCATTTACTAGGACGCGTTTGTTCTCATAACGTTCGATTAAATTATCCCAGGCTATCCGAAAACCCGCATTTGTAAATGGGCATGATTTGACAATATCATGAGCTTCGCCTTTAGTCTTTTTCATCAAATGACAAAGTTTCTCAACTGGCGATATATGCGCTTGGTCGCCATATATGGCTGAGAATTGATCGCGAAAAGTAGGCCAGGAGCTATAGTCCCCATAAAAGGCCTCCATGTCGCACGGAGGTAAATGAAAACGGTCCACTGATGTGGTATGGGGTTTAGTTTCATTCGAGGAGCTAGTTGGGTTAAGTTTAAAAGAACTTAAAAGCTCATTGGCCTTTGACAGACACTTGAGATGGGCATTATAAGCGGAAAAGTATTTATTCTTAATAGTTTCTACGCCAATTTCTTCCTTTAAAACCGACTTTTTAGACAAAATGTCATCATAAGCTGACCTCAATCCAGTCCATAAGTGGATCAGTTCATCCTTTTGCACCTCTAAGCTATGAGACGTATGGTCTTCTTGAGGGATGGAACAAAAGTACGCACTAAATTCAACCACGCGATCCGAGGAACGAATGATTTTTTCCAACAGAGACATGGTTCAATGAGACGATAATAAAAAATATCCAAATAATGCCCAAAACACTTTCCTTCAATAAGGAGAACAAAAAAATGTTTCCTTCTTTCTTTCGAGGACAATAAAAACCGATAAACCAATATCACGACTTCAAATTGGTAGGATCTTATTTTATCAGATCACTATTTTTCATTCCTATTTTCTATTTTTCCGTATTCTATTTTTCATATAGCAAACTCTGTAGAATTTATTTATTACAACTAAGTGAATTTTGTAAAGAAGAAAAAAAGATAACGGATCGCCAATCGATTTGTTGTTTTTTTTTTCTTATCTTTTCCTTATCTTTTGTCTCAAAACGAAACTCACTTCAGAATTTTAATACACTTTGCTTAAGCGAATATCTTTGCACAATGGGCCGTGTATGCTTTATCTTTATATTCTTTCGCTTGTAAAATTTATTTTATAATGTTTTATAACGTATATAGAAATTCCTTTTCACCTTCTTTTCGTTTTATTAAAAAAAGAACCTTTACTCACTTCCTTTAAAATTATAATTACATACCTTTATATGCTGATTTTTACTTATTTGGGGTTGGATGGCTGAAGATAAAATTAAAAGCTGGGGGCACACTTTATTTTTTCTAAAAAAATCCGTGAATCCGTGTATCCGTGTAATCCGTGGATCCGGCTCGAAGGACCAGTAAATGTTGGGGTGGATGAGGGTTCCTCAGGAATTCGAGCACCAGGAGGAAAAATAATTATTATAGAATAATAAGGAGGAAAAAATTGAGGTTAATAAAAAATAACTTTATTAATACTTCATGTGGGGGTAATTACTCTGCTTGATGGTTCTCGAGTGACTGACTAACAATAAGCAGTAGTCATCATATTTACATTTTGAGTTAGAGCATAATAAACAGTAATAATATCAGTGAGAGATGTTCTTCGTTAAGCCATCTCTTCTAAGTATAACATAATAAACAGTAATAATATCAGTGAGAGATATTCTTCATTAAGACATCTCTTCTAAGTATAACATAGTAAACAATAATAATATCGGTGAGAGATGTCCTTCGTTAAGACATCTCTTCTTAGTATAAGAGATGTTCTTCGTCAAAAACAACCATGAGGGAAAAAAGTAATGGGTCACATGAACATATGTGTTATTTTTAGTATACTATGAATCTCGCATTTTATTGACACTTGTTCTTGCATTAAGTTTTTAATTTCGATGCATCGAATAAAAAGCATCGATTTTTTTTCGACGTTTATCCACTGGTAGGTCGATAAGTTACTTTGAGGATTTTTTTAAACATTAATGCACTTCGTTCATCAAAAACGTAAACAATATCGTTCACAAGTGCGACTTACAAAATTTGTAAATAAAAACTAAACTGAACCTCCCGCAGATATTTACTGACAGATGCGGCTATCACCTAAGATGTATCATGAGCTCCAAAAAATTTTCCGAAAAACATTTCTGCAATTGTGAATATTTCGAGTCGTTTTATGTGATCAGTGTTCCCAAAATTACAACATTTTGTGTTTTATGGGTTAAATAAGAAGCACTAAGCAGCAATAATACCAAGGAATTCCTTCTCAAAGAGTGCATGCAAAGGTGAAGAACTTTTTAAATGGAAAAATATTTTCAGAAAAATCTATAAAGAGAAGAAAAATCTACAAATGAATGCTGTGCATAGGTGTGCTTGTATTTGGACACTATTTTTGTACGTCTCAATCATTTTTGGTTATGGTTTTTCAAGCGAATATTGTATTCGTTTTATACATCTGAGCGCTCCTAATTGGTTGTAAATAAGATACTGCCGCTGGGAGGAGGCTCTATTATGTGTTAATTGAATAATTGTTCGTTTATCTTTCTAATCTTAGGACATGGAACAGATAGTTTGGTTGCCGTTTAATTAAAATTTTTTTTTTTTTTTTTTTTTTTTTTTTTGTTATTGTAAGCGACTTTGAGTTCGCTGAAGTTTCTGCTGTAACAGTAGGCATATATCTCACATCCCTACAGAAGGACGGCTAATAGTTAAGTTTTTGCAAGAAGCGTTATTATAATAGGAGAGTCTTTTGTGGCCAATATATTCCTAAGCATGCTATATATACGATCAACCACTGCCGACAAGTGATTGGCCCAAGAGAGTTTATCGGCGAAAACAATGCCAAAGCTCTTGCATGCATTTGTAAATTCAATCACTGTTTTTTTTTAAATATAAATGCATTTATTTATTGTCTTAAACTAATTTACATTGGACTTCAGCGTCAAAGTAACATTATTGAGGCAAGTTGGCAAAATAAGTTAATTAAGTAAATAACAAATATATTTCTTATAATATTAAAAAATCAAAAATTTAATTGTTAATATACATTAAGAAGATTTTCATACCAGAAGCATATCAATATTTTGCGATATATATTTTTTTAAATTTGTTTTAAATAACGAAATTCTCTAAATACTTTTTAAATCATTCGGTAATTTATTAAATTCAAAACCACCAATATATTCAATTTTCTGTTTTGTGGTTTCCAATCTACACCTTGAGATACGTAATTTCGAGCTATTTCTTGTATTAAATGTATTTTGATTCCTGGGGAAAGTAATTGTATTGTGACCAATATTGTTTAGTGACTTAAACACAAATATAAGTAGTTGAAATATATATTAGGGTGTTTTTTTATAGAGGTATAGAACTTTAAGTTGCAATAAAACAACGATGGATTATTCGATTGACATGAATTTTATTTATCCGAAAGATAATCGTGTGGCATTACATTTTAAATATTATTTCTGGCATATGACCGCCACGGCTGGCGCGGATGTAGTCCAATCTGGACGCCCAATTTTTGATGACTTTTTCCAACATTTGTGGCCGTATATCGGCAATAACACGGTGAATGTTGTCTTCCAAATGGTCAAGCTTTTGTGGCTTTACCGCATAGACCAATGACTTTATATAGCCCCACAGAAAGTAGTCTAGCGGTGTTAAATCACAAGATCTTGGAGGCCAATTCACAGGTCGAAAACGTAAAATTAGGCGGTCACCAAACGTGTCTTTCAATAAATCGAAATAAAATTGCACTATTTGCAAGCGTTGTTCAGGCGTGAGTCTATTCATGATGAATTGCCAAACCAAACTGAGAATAAATCACTTGACAGCTGTTAAATCGGTCGCCATCTTGTAAAGTAATGCCAACTTAAAGTTCTATCTTATATATAAAAATGAATGTGTGTTTGATTGTATGTTTGTATGTTTGTATGTTTGAAGTTTATAGACGATTAAACGGCTGAACCGATTTTCTTGAAATTTTCACAGTATCTTCCTGTATGTCTGGAAGGAGTTATAGGCTACTTTTTATGTTGATATTCCAAATGAGCGAGGGGCCATGCCCACGTATGCTACATACTACATACTTAATATTTAATTGCATTTAAAATATATTACTCATACGCATAGTAGTTACCCCTACAAGTATGCTATGTGTGATTCTTGATGTATAAAACCAAAGAAAATAAAGTGTAAAGAACGACGCGGGGGGAAAGATAGAAGGGAAAGAAAAAAATTTTGTAACCAACATTTGTGAAAAAATTCACCAAATAAGAAAAAATATAACCAAAATTAAATTCGTAGACTTTTGTTTTATTTATTTTTTTTTTTCAAGTTTAAATTATCTATATATATAAAAATGAATGTACTTTATGGAATCGTAAACTATGCATTTAATCTTTAGCAAAGTTGTTGCGCATGAGCCGACGAAGGTTTCTAAGTTGGTATAACCAATTTCCGACAGGTGGCGCCACTGAAAATTCTTCGAAATTAATTAAATCGTAAACTGTGCATTTGATCCTGTGTTGAAAAGAAAAGAAAAGAGCATTACTAGCCTCAGAATCAGCATTGAGACTGAAAAATCTTCGAGTACAAGCCGCACAGATCCGTTCGCATGAATCACTTGAACAATGAATCACTTGATCGAATGCGTACTACTCAGGCCCGCTCGTCTGAATCATCTGGACAACGGGAAACAAAATCAATAAAATGATTCAAACTTAATTGGATATTTGTCTAATGTCTTTCCTTCAAATTTATTTTAGTTTGTAGTGCAGCAAAGCGCGCAGGGTACAGCTAGTACCTCTATAAAAAAACACCCTATACATACCCCTTAGACGTAAGATATTTTTTGCAACATCTTGGTATAGAGACATAGTTGAATACAGCAATGTCAAATTAAACACAACTTTCAATGCTTTATTCTGAATTCGTTGTAAAGATTTTAGTGATACAGTACTTCTACTTTTTGTTTTGACGTTAAATTTATTTTTAAATTTGTAAAGAAAACCAATTACATGAGATATTTTCGCTTTTAATGATTTAATGTGTAAATCCTACGAAAGATTGCATTGTAAATTGATCCCTAAATATCTTATTGACTGGCTTTCGAAAATTTCACCCTCACCAACAAAAATACTGAATTCCCCGCAATCTGTAGTCAAATGAGGACGGAACCTGAGAAGTTTTGTTTTCCTTGAGTTTATAACTAATTTGTTAAGTCTTGCAAATTCAAAAATTAGTGCTGCATCCCTTTCCATATAGGCCTTGAGTGCAATTTCATGTTTATATGGATACAATACACAAATATCATCTGCATACATGTATATTTTCCCATAGAGATCAAGATTAACAATGTCATTTACATAAATATTAAACTATAGAGGACCCAGAACTCTTACTTACGGCACACCATGCTCCACAGATCCAAGTGTACTTTTGCAGCCATTCAATTCAACATATTGTTTTCTGTTACTCAAGTAGTTTTTAAAAAGATCAAGTTCACTACCCCTTATCCCATAGTACTGAAGCTTCTGAAACAATATTTCATGATCCACTAGATCAAAGGCTTTGGAAAAGTCATAGAAAATTCCTGCTACCCCTCTATATCCTTCATCCAAACCGTTACAGATATAATTCACAACATTCGTAACTGCGTTCTCTGTCCCACTACCCTTTCTGAAACCATACTGGCACTCATATATTAGTTTATTATCTTCCAAGTACGTTAATAGTTGCCTATGTATTATTTTTTCGAATACTTTATCAACAGTTAATAGTAAAGATATAGGCCTGTAATTTTCTTCTACATTAGCACCAGATTCCTTCGGAATTGGAATAATTTTTGAAATTTTTAAAATATCAGGGTATTCCGAAGTCTGTACCATACTATTAAATACATTAGCTAATCGTGGCGATATTTCTCTATTGCATTCAAAGAGAGTTTTTGGGGATAAATTGTCATGACCACAACTCTTATTAATTGCGAGATCAGAAATAATCTGCGAAATTTCATCAACAGTGGAACTTTTAAGACGAAAGTAGTTTATATTATAACTAAATGTCTTAAGACTATTAAATGTATCCCCATGATAAGTTGTGATCTGTTGTTTTAAAACCTTGGGTACCCGCAAAAATTACTGGTTAAAAAGTTCACATCACTTCATTCTCTATTTTAATTCGAATGCAATTATTCAGCACAATATTATTATTATTTATGAAAATACACTTCGATTTCGAGAGACTAATACATAACATAACCCATTGTTCGCAGCCCATTTTACTAATCATTGCCGAATCAGTGTTTAAAATCTCCAATTAGTAGTGAATATTGCCTATCCTTCTAAAATAATAAATTTAGAATATCGTCAGCATATAAATGTATATTATTGTGCCTGACGACATAGGGTAAGTCGCTAATATATACGCTGAATACTGAACCCTGTTGGTCTCCTTAGTCATTTCAATAAATTGCTCGAAATCATCCGGAGAGAGAGAGAGAGATTTGTAAGAGTTTACTGGTTGTTGATGAAAAGTGAACATTTTTCTTCAGTTTCGTCAATGAAGTTTAATCAATAAAACAGAATTAAAATGTATACACTGGACAGCATTCACTGTACACACTGCATGGCAATTACATTTGGTTCACGATAAACGATGCTAATACACGTACCAAAACTAAACAATAAGAAATCAAATAGAACTGAGCAAGATTTTACTTCGCGGCATGCATCAAAGGCTTATTAATGACAGAATTTCTGAAGATATAACGTTGTGGACTGAAAAATATCGGCAAAGATAATGGAAAATGAAACACAAATACATTCAATGTTAAAACTTATTAAAACCGAATCATTTTATACGAAACACAAGCGATACATAATCACGGAGAATAAATATGGACGCTAAGTGAATATCAGAACATTTAATTCAATTCATGACTGAGGAATTCTACAAACGAATAGTCGCAGTAACATTTTAGCATAGACGGAGAAGACATTATTGTTCAAATTGACTCAAATAACATCAATCTTGAGGGAAGAAATGGGAACATATTCATTGAGTGTAAGATAATTGCAATTATTTGAATAATTTTTAACGTCGTTATTTTGTATTTAAACTACATCAACAAGAAACTTGAACTTAAATTTATAATACGAGCAAAAAACCTTCTATAAAATGTGCTTCAATGAGAAAATTTTTTCAATACTCATCACATATTCATGAACATATGTATTTTAACACACAGATTTTGGATTCGAACGTCATTAGAATAAGTTTATTGAGATTTATCATTGTGGTAGATAAAAATTATTAAAATTTTCATTTGTTTTAAAAACTCATGTGGAATATGAATACATACACAATGCGTATGATAAATTGATGACAATTAAATATCACTCATACGTATGCGATTACACTTATAAATATTGCGTGGAACATACATAAGTTTGCTTGAACTGTTCTTTCTTAATGCTGTTGATGCCATAATTAAATAAAGACAAAAATACGAAGATATTATTGCTACTGTTGCTGCTATAGCGTCTAATAAGTACGGGTATTTATTTAGGCCAACAGGATTCCACTTTTGTCAACTGTAAACAGAACCTGTTCAAGTTAAAATTGAGTAAGACGTATGTAGATGACTAAAGACAAACAATAAATCTGTTTTTGAGATACAAAATGCTCACGTTAAATGTAACCGATATGCAACAGGGTATCAATAATTATTGGATTCAGTAATATTGATCCACTCAGTTTGTTTTATTAGACAATATTTTCTCATGTAGAAGTCTTTCTACTTGTATTTGTACAAGATTAAAACAAGTGATTGATGTGAACAACTTTGAATCAACGATGGATTTCTTTTGAGTCTTTGCGAGTTGCCAGTCAGGAAACCATGTGTGCCAGAGGATGTCTCTTCTTTGGTATAGTAGTTAAACTGAATGAGAAGAATTCAGGTTCTACCCGCCCAGCTTACAGTTCCTTATTTTATCTTGTCATGGGTTGGATTTATATTTTTCAAAAAATCCCTAACTTGGTCACTGCATTGTGTAGTCGCATAAAAAGTAAAACCAGTACAGACAGACGAGGGAGCAGGAAAGGCGTGAGCATGAGAAAGTGTAGATGTATAGATGTAGGAATGACGCTCGAAAGTTCTATCGAAAGGTTAAGCGTCTAACCGAGGGTTATAAGCCCGGAGCGTCTTCCTGCAAAGATGAGAACGGTAACCTGGCAGCAGACCCGCAGGGGGTGCAGAGGTTGTGGAGGAAACACTTCTCTACTCTGATACTAGGCGATGACGACACCAATATCAATAGAAATGTTGTTGCGAATCAGATCGATGATGACGGCGTGGAGATTCCGCCGCCTAGCCATGGAGAGGTCAAAGTCGTGATTATGCGTCTTAAAAACAATAAAGATGTTTAAGGCCGGATGTAATGAGTTGGTAGGATGCATGCACCAGCCTATTTATAAAATATGGCTAGAGAAAAGTATGCGCAACGATTGGAACCTCAGTGTCCTCTGTCCTGTCCTAAAAAGGGGACCCTACCATACGCGCCAACTACAGGGGTATAAGCCTTCTCCCTATCGCATATAAGGTTCTTACAGGCGTATTGTGTGAACGACTGAAGCCACTCGTCAAAACACTGACTGGATCTTATTAGTGCGGCTACAGACGACCATCCACCATCGACCAGAACTTCACACTACGCCAAATCCTACAAAAGACCCACCAAAAACAAGTCGACATACACCATCTTTTTGTCGACTTTAAGGCAGCCTTTGATAGCCCCAAAAGGGATCTCCTTTTTGCCGCAATGTTTGAGCTATGCAGAATGAAGTTGAGCAATTCCTATAGCTCCGTCAAGGTAAGAATGGACCTCTCCAAACCTATTGAGACCGTGCGAGGTTCCAAACAAGGCGACCCCTTAGCATGCGGCCTCTTCAACTTCGTCATGGAGAGTGTTCTGCGAAAGGCGGGAGTGCATCGCGATTGGCAATATTTTTCAAAAAAGTGTCCAGTTGCTTGCGTACGCTGACGACATTAACATCATAGGGCGTACCAAGCGAGATGTTACTGTTGCTTTAATGCTATTGAACGGAAGTCTACCAAGATGGGTATGGCGGTAAATGAGGGCAAAACAAAGTATATGTTATCGACAAGTAGAGACGTGCGGCATAATGATTCTCAGATTACGGCCGATAACTATACTACTGATACAGTCAAGAAATTTATTTATCTTGGCTCCACGGTTATAACCAAAAATGATGTCAGTCTGGAGATCAAGCGTAGGATCACTCTTGCCAACAGGTGCTACTATGGTCTCAATAGACAATTGATTAGCAGAGACCTCTCTCGTGCGACAAAACTAACACTCTACAAGACATTCATCCTATCCGTGCTTCTTTACGGCGCAGAGACATGGACCCTATTAAGCACTTATACAGCAATCTTAAGAGTGTTCGAGAGAAAAGTAAGATCTTCGGTCCAGTGCGAGTTGCCGATGATTTCCGCATCTGATCCAACAGTGAGCTGTATGAGCTCCTCAACGACATGGACGTTGTGCAGCTTATTAATATCCAGCGGTAGCGCTGGCTCGGCCATGTCGTTAGAATGGCGGAGGATGCTCCGGCGAGACGCGTATTTGGTGCGGGAATCTGTGGAAGTCGGCGAAGAGGACGACCTTGTATCCGTTGGAAGGACCAAATCGAGGAAGTCCTGTCATCGATTGATGTGACCAAAAGGCGTAGACGCTCAAGAAGCAGAGGCGCCTAGGGGAATATGTTGTGGCAGGCCGAAATCCGTTAAACGGGTTGTTATGGCCAATTAAGTAAAGTAATTAGGACAGAAACGGCCGATGACTGTAGAACCATTTTTTCCATGTTAAAGTTCTTTTTAATACAATTACTGGGACCACCAATACAGTCCTGCCATACATACACATAATTGGCCATTATAAACCTTCAGTCAGGATTACGGCCTAGCTTCTCACTCCACTCATGTTGTGTGACTTAATTTTGTACTTGAGTGGCGGGACCTACAGTTTAACGTCAACACCGAACGATAGATTTTGAGAAAGCTTTTTCATGGCAGGTTGATTTACTCTCAGAGCTTTTGCCACAAATCTGCTGAGAGGTAGTCGCCGATGGAATATATTTTTTTCATATTTCGTTTCGATGTCTGGCCTGAGGCTCGAACGCAGGGGCCTTACGTCTAATAAGCGAACACAGTACCTACTAGACTACGACGACCACAGTTTAACCATTCACAACAAGGTGCATTCACAAGTGTTGGATTTTTAACAATTTTCAACAAAAGTTGTAAACAAATGTCCAGGTTTCGTAACTCTTTAACGGTGAATGCATTTCCTTTTTTGAGTTTCTATGTGCGACAGTAATGCGACACTGTGCAAAGGCTTTCCTATATATATTGATGTTGATCCTCCTAAATTCCTAAACCAAGTGGAGGGCATTAAAATTCAAAGACTTACGTAAAATTAGTCATGCGTCGTGTTCAGGTGGTCCTTATTATTGTGTATGGTTTTCAATTTTTATTTTTATTTCGTTAATAGTTTTTCGTTACATTAAAGGTTGTCGGAACGAATTTTAATTCGGATTTTTTTAAATAATTAGAAGAGCCAAACGAAATTAAAAATTGCAGAAATCTTACTCAGTGTATGGCTAATACTTGTCAGACACCGAAAAAAGTAAAGAAAGAAAATACATGAAACACGATAGAAAAAACAAAAATTCCTGAGCAACTCTTTACAAAAGGTGCCGCTTGCTATTTATGGTAATCTTATCTTAAATGCGATGCTATTGTGTAGTATAAAAAGCATTTAGAAAACTCATGTATTTTGTCTCCCAAAGTGGCGGCTATCAAAAGATGTTCGTCAAGTAGCACGGTTTAATAGCATTGTTTAATTGTAGAACGATAACATTTAGGGAACATCTGCTCAACTTTAGAAAATTTTATTCCTGTAGAGTAACCGTGTCGGGTGCATAATTTGTGTTCACATTTGGTAATTTCTAATTCAATTTCGACTCTTTATTGTAATATTTTTGTATACAAATTATTATGAGAAAAATTATTCAAATTATTTCGTTTACGAACTAATTCTACGTCTTCGTATCATCATTTTTAAGTAGTTAAGGGATTTCGTGTGACCTCTAAATGAATACCAATTAATACCCTTACCATAATTATTGTTGCCAAATTTACCATTAAGATTACTGTTGAGTAAGAAACCAGAAGAATAGTATTAAATTCAATAGGAACACATTAAAAAAATTACCTAAGATGACAATTTTTATACCACCATGCCCCTGTAAATTCCTCTGCGCAATGATCTTCTCCAATGTCGTTATCACGATCTTTAGTTGAAAATTTCATCCCTAAATGGTTTGTTAATGAATCACCAGCGGATCCCGAAAAATTGCCCACTTTCTTCAATTTATAAATTTCTGTTTCATTGCCTATGGAGAATCCATCATATTTGGCAAAAGCTCTTGTATTATTATCAGCATCCATTGCAATTAACAATTCCTGTCGTCCCTGGAAATTTGTTAGGGCGTAGAGTTTTTTCAATCCAATGAAATGCTCTCCGTCTATATTTCCGAATCCTTTCTCGTAATCCTCCCAATTGCGATAGAAATCTTCTGTGCCGTCTTCTCGTCTTTGTATCACAATCCAGCCACCACCTTCAGTTTCTGCGTCACATTCCACATAAAATGGTTCATTACTGTGCTGTGTGACTAGTATTTTGTAAATGCCACTGCGACGAGTGCACACCGTTGCTTCGGCACAATTTTTTGGTAAAATTTCAGTGACGCTTAAGGAAATAAAATAAATTTAAAAAAAAAATGCTTTCGATATCGTATTTTATTTAAATTATTGAAATCGTTATCACTTTTGAACTAGACGAAAGATGTATTCTACAAGTGAGTATTTTAAATGTATTTAAATGCATTCAACTAAATTCTAATAAGCTGCACTACCATCCTCAGTTGTGCTATCTTAGAATTAAATATATCATCTTAGAATCTAAAAAAATTTTAGTTTTTCTCACCATTTTTTGGGTAAAACATCATAACGAATATCAAAGAATTCCAGATCTGCGTGAAGAAAAGTAAAAAATTATCAGGACTTTGAATAATTTAATCAAAATACACTCACCCTCAGGCGAAGTGTTCGCTCCACTGGGACATTCTTGAATACTAAAAATAATACAAAATTGTTTTTTTTGTTTTGTTTGTTAAAATATTTGATAAAGATGAAGATTAAACTTTTACCTTGATTTTAAATCGCTTATCGTTTCCTTTATTTCTTTGAAATCCGAGAATATTTTTGTAACTGCTTTCGCACCGCCCTCAATAATTAGTTTGTCACACTAAAAAGAAATTTAAAAGAAACGAAATTAAAGTTACCAGAGTAGTGTTGGCAACATAAAAAGGAACGCAATTTACGAGTTATCTCGTATTTGGCAGTCAACGTTTTAAACAATAAATTCAATTGATGAGCAATTAGTTACACCTTTTGATTGAGATTTTGGCAAAACGCGATGGGTTAGCACAGGAAATATAATACATGACACAAGCCAGATACAAGGTGAAGAATTTTTTTACGACCACAGTTGCTATAGCCTGCAAAATGATTATTCACATAAATACATATGTATATTCACATGATTTCACAGACTTCAAGCTTATAATCCGGAAATTCCATCAGCATCTTAATTGATAAGGGAGTCCATTTCAATTTTCTTAAAGCTAATTGCCTTAAATATTTCGATGGGAGAGAAAAACACAAGAACAAGTAAGTCAAGTAACTTTCATAAGATTTTAGATTAGGAATGTCACATTATCTGAAATCATAATTTTATGAAGTTAAACAACAATTTCATGGTCATTCCAATAATATCTCATGAAAGTTACCTTACGTTTTGTGCTTGGTCTGTCCCTAATGATTAGAGAATATTGTCCTTTAAGAAATTTTTACTCATACAACCCGAAATGAAATATTTTCTATGATACTCAGAAAAAAATCCTTGTGATCGTTTTTTCTTCGTTTCGTTGATTAATAAAATATTTATAGAGACGGTATCCACAGTGTTATTATTTCAGTATTATTTATACACGTACCTCATCCAACTGAGCTGAACCAAATTTCAACATCGTAAGTATGACGATCAAATTGAATAAAAATCCAAATATTTTCAAACGACAGAACATTTTCGATTAAAAAATTTCTTTTAATTCACGTATTCAACTGCACGAAGAAACATTTCAAACTGAATGATGCCTTAAGAAATTTTAATTTATATATGAAGACTAAGTGTGCAAGTGCATGTCGTCACCTAAAATGCAAAACGGCAATATATAACATTTTGAAAATAAAAAATACGATTTTTATCAGCGACATCTTCACCAATACTCTTTGAAAAATACTAACACATAGATGTCTAGTGGAATAAAGTGAAATTTGAACAAATTTTACAATCACAGCTAGTGAGGTCACTATGGAAATAAAATTTAACACAAGTTTACTGCTAAATTGATTGTTTTAATTTCTTTAGGAGAATCACTAATACAAATACACAAAAAAATAAAAAATAATAAAGAAAACATAAAAATAAAACAAACAAATGCCAAACATCTCAATGATGCTGTCTTTGTGCAATTTGAACACAAGTCTAATCACGATAGTTTTAAAACAAATACTTGCGGTTGATTAGCGGGCAAATTATTATTTTTTCTAGTCTTATCGATGGCCTTGAAAAGGATAAAGACCTTTTTGAGCAGTTTTAAGGAAATTTAGTAAATTTAGTAAAGTATTTCGAATGCGAAGAATTGAATTTCTAAATTGTCCCACTAAAATTGCCGTAAACCTAGATGAACATAAGATTCTCTCGGTTTCATCCCATTTTAATTCCTTATCAGATTTATGCTTAACTAGGTTATAAATCGTGAATTGACGCACTTGAATTTTATGGATCGATTATGAATGGTATCTGAAGAACAGTTGCGTTGTCAGCTGACATCTACGTATGTATGTATCCATGCAGAATCACAAACGGAATTCATATGTTTTTCATTGTCAATATCGGTTTCCACTTCAGATTTAAATTTGCGAATATAACTTCGATGGATTTTAAAATGCTTTAAATATCGGTTATTTGCCTTTATGAAGAACAAATATGAATCATTTTGATAGTTTTACTTCTGAATAATTAAAGATTTTTAATATATTTAGAATGTTGGGTAACAAGAATATAAATTTTATTTCATTTTCCTTGTACTCATTACACGGCGGGATCATATATCTTCTGTAACTTTGGAAGTAATCCGCCTCAATATAGATGTGTTTGGTATTTTCTTTCTTCAAATTGTACAATCAATATTATCTTTATCTGCTGTTTGCTTAAGAACTATTTCAACAAAATTGAAATTAGTGGCACATGTCCATGATTGTTGTGTATTGTGTGGAGTACTCAACAGCCGTAAATTATCGTTGCGAACATCAAACTAGGCTTTGAACATAGACCTTCTTGTTATCTCTCGATTTCCGTAAAATTAGTTAAAGATGTCATAAAAGACAAATTCGATAACATAAAAGCGGTGTTAATATGATTTGTATTTATTTTTAATGACAATCTCTATTCAACGTTCGCAGTAAATCACAATGTAATTAATAATCTTTTAAGCGAATATGATATTTTGGAAATTTGAAAAACAATTTAATTTACTAAAATTGTGTCAGATCTCCTCACGTTTATCTTATAAGCACTTTTGTTTTTGAAGGCGTTGTTTTTCTTTCTTTTTTTTTTGTAAATCACTACTTTTGGTCAAAGAAATTTCAATTTATTTGTGAATCTTGTAAACTTCGTTTTATGAAATACCATTGAATTTTAGGTGGCGATATGTAGAACCAAGAATAATTTGTAAATAATCTTATTTGGCTTATCAAAACAAATTTGAACTGACGACTCCAATGTTAGAAGATTTTCTGTTGAAATTCAAATTCAAAATTGTTTTCTTTGATTGTTTGTTTGTTTTTATGGTGCACTGATCCGATAAGAAAACATTTATTGGAATGCCAGGGTCAATGGGTGTGAGTTTTAAAATTATTTGAATACACATGCACATATTCTGTGTATGATAGACACTGCAAGAGCAAACAAAAATACATATTCTGGTATTGTCCCATCACCTAAACAGTGAAACAAATTGAGACTCTTGACTTTTTATATTAAAAATATGGGTGACAGCTTTGATTCTATTTTAAAATGTATACCTTTAGGTGTAAATTATTGTTCCTTTTTTGAACCTTTTTCTAGACACGGTTTTTTTTTTGTACATTTGTCTTAATTTTTTGCTGAAAACAGTTAATTTTTTTAAAGAGATAGGGAGATGATCATACCAGTTTGAGAGCGAGATCGAAAGGTACTGAAATCTATATTTGTTCTCCGAAATTCTACAGAAAACTTGAAATATTTGATTCACTGTCACAGGAAAATACAAATTGAAGATGAAACAAAACTGTGTACTTTAAACGCTGGCTTCATAATTTTCTATAAGAATGTGTGACATTATGAGCGAACGAAATGGAGTTTCTAGAATGCTAATCGTTGTTAATTATTTCAAGTCACAGTAGAAAATTTCACATTTTTTAGTTCTTATTATTATTTATTTGGTTGTACTGGAGATATCGAATACACAATTGAGTACAAGTTGTTGAGATTTACTCTGAAATAAAATTCAAAATGCAATATATAAATATATATGTACATATATAATCTATTGCAATTTCTTAAAGGTATTTACCTTATCTGCTGCTGTTTTCAAAAACCTACCAAAATTACTTGTAAGATGGAAATTCAAATAAATATCAATGGAAATTTCACAAGTAATTGTTACGAAACTGAAAGCCAGACAAAAGAAGACAAAAAATTGACATATAGATGGAAACAATTTTGGTACGTTTTTGAAAACAGCAGCAGATAAGGTAAAGACGTTTAAGAAATTGCTATTATGCATGTGTGAAAAGAACTTTCAATAAAATGTAAATCTGAGTCTGATGAAAACTGACACCGATTGTATGAGTTTAGGCATACCATGTATCTTTTAAATTTCTTGATGAATTTCTGTTATGGTGATATTGTAGAAAATTATTATTATTATTATTATTATATATTTATTCTATCATATCACAGATAAAAATTTTTACATTATTTTATTTAATTACATTGTTTGAGGTACTACTTTTAAATAAGTATTGCAACAAATATTTGCTTTTTTAAATTTATACAAATATACTAATTAATAGATATTTACATTTTTAGGGGAAAAAGATAGTAAAAGACCTCTTAATAATTTAAAGAAATTTTAATATTAACACTTCTGTTAGCTTCATTGCTGAAGTTGACGAAGTTATTAATGTCACAAACTTCTTATTATATCATTACTTGAGGACCTGTTGCGATCTTCAAATCGTAGTGTTATTTCTTTTATAAGCTCATTAAACATGATCTGTTTATATTTTCTATGTAGTATACTTGTAGAGTATCTATCTATAAGGTAGATTAAATATAATTTTTAAGTTTTTATTCTGTATCACTTGTAGCTTTTTAATATAGGTATTCGCACATCTCCAGACCAGACCTGACCAGATTTGGTACCCATACGTCATAATTGGTCTTATACACATCTTATATAGTAGGAGCTTATTTTTACTGTTAAATGAAGATCTTCTGTTCAGTAAGGGAAATAAAGCTCTCTCACACTTAACTGCTCTTTCACATGATTGCAGAACCTGTTGCTTAAACGTCAACTTTTTATCTAATACAATGCCCAAATATTTAATGGCGTCTAAAAGAGGAATTTGCACACCATCTACGGACAGTGAAATGGAAGCATTTCTTTTCAGCGACTTGTTGAACGGGAATATTATAGCTTGAGTCTTACTCTCATTAATCTTTATTTTCCACTTCTTGTAATATGCTTGTGCGTGTAGAACATCCTTTTTTAATTTTTTGACTATAGCGTTAGATACTTTACCCGTTGTTAATATTGCGGTATCGTCTGTGTACAATGCCAAAGAATCATCTTTATGAACTTTAAAGTCCGATGTGTATATCGAATAAAGTGTAGGGGATAATACTGAACCTTGAGGTACGCCTGCAGGAATAATTCTTTGATTGGAGTACTCATCCTCAATTTTTACAACAAATGACCTTTCAGGAAAGAAACTTTGAATGAGTTTTTGTAGATAAATTGGAAAGCCAAACATATTAAGTTTATATATCAGTCCGTCATGCCATACGGAATCAAATGTTTTTTCAATATCCCAAAGCACCACTCCAGTGCTTTTACGTTCATTTTTATTTTTAGATATTAAATTAACTATGCGCTTAACCTGATGTATCGTGGAATGGTTTTTCCTAAAACCAAATTGCACTCTTTATAGTACACCTATCCCTCGTTTTGCACGATACTTGTTTTGTACGATTTCGATTTAACAAGATTTTTTTATTTCTCGTGTAAATCGAGGGATGAAAAATACCTCGTTTTGCACGTTTTTTTTTCATTTAAATGAAAACAAGCTTTTGACACAATTTATAGTAAGTAAATAACTAAAACAACGTTTATTTACTGATATTTAACCATTTTATTAAAAATACAGATAATAAATATTAATCTGGCAAAGTTAATAATGGCATTGAAAAGTGAATTCCCCGTTTATGTACTTAAACAATATAAATTCTAAAATTTACTACAGGTAATTTAACTATTTTTTAAAAATAACGATAATAAACATCTATCTGGCAACATTAGCAACGATATTTAAAAGGGAATTCCCCGTTTATGTGTGAAAAAGGCGTTTATTAATGTGTGCATTAAAACGTATACAACTAAGTCAGTATTTAGCTAACAGGTATGTGTTATTTTAAGTTAAAATATATATAGCACGAATATAGCACTATTACAGACTATATACAATGTATATGTATTAGACCGACCCACAAAATATGGTGCTTAAGCAATATATTGTATAAACATACAATATGTGGTATCATTTGAAAGGTTTTTTTGGAGTTGCATCTAACGGTGTATAAAACTGGCATGTGACTTTAAAAACTCTTAAAAATGATGTATCATATTAAATATATTGTTTCAAAAAATTACTAAAATTTTAAAAAATCACGATTTTGCTTTCCATACAGAGGAGTCGGTCTAATATACATATATAAAAGTGTATTTATTATTTTATAGAGAACTTACTTGTATTTGAGGGGTCAAGCGGTTTCCGCAGGGCTGGTGCCAACCCTCGCGTGGCCTCCCTGCTTGCATAGATAACCACTTATGGGTAACTACACTTTGCGGGCAAGGATAGCGGCTTTGAGGGGGGACCCTCCCGCAATGAATTCGATCAACCGATCCAACCTAGGACACAAACTAGCGCCAACTCAAGTTGGCGAGCGCAAAGCATCTACCGCAACCGGTGGACGCACAACCCTCTATAGGCAGGCACCTGTCAAGAATGCAGCTGCCCCTACTTCGAAAGCTAAGGCCCAAGTTTCGACTTCGGTAAAACCCCGCTTGGCACACAAGGCTTCGGCTGCGAAGGCGGTCCCTAGTGTCGCCACACCTCCTGCCCTGGCACCTTGTACCGAGGCTCCGTCTACCTCTAAGGCTGCTAAGGCATTGGCAGACAAGTCTGGCGCGCAAGCCCCCGGCACCAGTCCATCTTCGGGTGTGAACGCACCCGCAGATCAGCCATGCGTATCATTGCGAAATTTGGCTCGACCGACCCGGCTCTCCTCTCAGAGGACGAGAAGGGTCGCCTTGCCTGGGCTAAGGCCCATTGTAATGATCGCCCCCCCCCCGCTTCTCCCATCACGGCAGAGACGGCCCCAAAGAGGCAAAGATCGATCGAGCTAAACGCTCCGCTCCAGCCTCCCAAACGCTCTCAGGTGACCAACCCTAACATCCCCCCCTCTACAAGGCCCCGTTCGTCGACACAACCTAGACGTCCTGACCCCAGCAAACTTTCTAAGCCTCTCAGTGAGGTATTAAAGGAAGGTCTGATCTGGGCGGTCGTTGACCAGAGCCACCCTGATGGTTCCATTGCTCCCAGTAAGTGGAAGTTGGTGGAACATGCGCTCTTGGACGTCTTCCTAGGTGTAATGGACTCCAATCCTGGCCCCTCACCCGGCTGCACTGATGCGGGGTGGTATCAGGGGCATATCAAGCTGGTGGCTTGCTCTGACCTCCGTTCTATGGAGCTCTATAAGGAGGCTATCAGTACGATTGGTGAAGTCTTGCCAGGAGCTAGGCTTGCCGCCGTCCCTCCAGACCGGATTCCCAACCGCCCACGTTCCAAGGCGAGAATTCCGACCGGACCATCAGACCCGGAAACCATGCTGAGGATCCTCAAGGCCAGCAACACCGACCTGCCCACTCATAACTGGAGAGTGGCTAAAGTTGCTGACCAGTGGGGTGATTACCGCGAGGGGGTGATCATCCTGAATGAGGAGTCACTTCCACTTATTACTGCCCGTGGGGGCGTGATAAAATATGGTTTTAGTTCAATTGAGCTAAGGGTCTATAAGACGGATTCCCGCGCTGCCGCACATCCCCCAACAGAACCCATCCCCGAAAATCCCGTCCCATCGCAACCCATGCCACAGAACTCTACCCCTTCTGACCCTACTCCATCCGACCCCACCCCTGGACCCCTCGAACCCGCCGAAGACGTCGAATGTAGAAGCGTGTGCAGTCATTCTTCTCGACGCTCCTCATCCAGCAAGAAGTCCAATTCTGAGCTGGTGGGGGAATTCTTCGACGGCATTGATATTGACGCGGGCGCAACCTCTCCGTTGTCGGACGAAGAGGACGCTGATGTGACAATGGTTGATTCCTTGGCCAATGCTGAGAGTCATCCAAATTAACTTGCAACACTCTAAAACTGAATCTGCCGCTCTGCTCCTCCGACTAGCAGCCGAGGATGCAGAGCTCATTCTGGTCCAAGAACCCTGGGTTGTAGACGGCAGGGTTTGCGGACTCAACACCAAAGGATATCGCTTAGCGTATATCCAGAACTCAGGTAAGCCTCGGGCTTGTGTCATGGTTAAGAATAGTATTAACGCTCTTCTCCTCCACAGGTTCAGCGACAAGGATACCGTCACCATGGTCGTCGAAATGAACTTGATGACCCTCTGGATCACATCATCATATCTGGCGCATGACTATGGGCTCTCTCCCCCTCAGGAACCCATCGGTCGACTGGTAGCGGATGCGAAACAACGCGGAGTTCCGGTCATAATCGGAGCAGATGCCAACTCCCACCACACGATGTGGGGCAGTTCAGGTACCAACGAGCGGGGTGAGTGCCTCTTTGATTTTATTATTAGTAATAACCTAGCTATAGCTAATCGGGGCGATGAACCAACCTTCCTCACTTCGAACAGAAGGGAGGTGCTGGACATCACTCTGGTCAGCTCAGGTTTCTCTACTAACCTTAAGGACTGGTTTGTATCTCATGAATGCTCCTTTTCGGACCATAGATGCATTACCTTTACCTTTGACACGAACGAGTCTACTCCTTTCATGACCCCCCTGGTCAATAGGACGAACACGAATTGGACCATTTTTAGAGAGAGACTGCGTAGCAGCCTTCCCTCTACCCCCCCGACTATAACGACCCGTTTCGACGTGGATAGGGCTGCGGACACACTGTCGACTGCGCTTTGGGCGGCAGCCACTTCCTCCGTCAAACCCGCTGCCCATAGGGGTAAGCGAAAACCGCCCTGGTGGAGCCAAGAGATCGATGATCTACGCCGATCTTGTGGCAGGCTCTTTAACAGGGCGAAGACGACAGGCGAATGGTCAGCCTACAAGGACAAAAAGAGGGAACTTAAATACCCTGTAAGGCGAGCGAAGAGGGCATCGTGGAGGAACTACTGCGCGAGCGTAGAATCCTCCGCCGAAACGGGCCGTCTCCGTAAAATTCTAAGTTCCACTCACAAATCCCTTGACTGTATCCGACGACCTGACGGACGCTGGACTACTTCCAGTTTGGAGACGCTTGAGCTTCTCCTTGACACTCATTTTCCAGGAAGTGACACACTTGGTGGCCAGGCCTTTTATCAGGTTAACGAACCACCATCTGGGAACTATTCCCCCCTGACCCTTACCCCTGGCCAAGTGCAGTGGGCTGTTAGGTCTTTCAAACCATTCAAGTCACCAGGACCGGATGGTATTATCCCGGGTGACATTCAACATGGGGAGGAGATAATCCTCCCTTGGTTGCTTGCCATCTATAACGCTAGTCTCAGGCTCCTTTACATTCCTAGGAGCTGGAGAATATCTAGGGTTATCTTCATTCCCAAGGCTGGGAAACCGTGTCACACTGGGGCGAACGATTATAGACCCATAAGTCTGTGTTCCTTTCTTCTGAAGACGCTGGAAAGAGTTCTTGATGTCCATATCAGGACCTCGATTGATCCAGCGCTTCTATCCGCTTCCCAACACGCGTATACGAGAGGTAAATCAGTGGAGACTGCTCTTCACTCTCTTATCTCTCGGGTAGAAAAGTCCTTGCACCTTAAGGAATACACTTTGGCCATTTTTCTGGACATTGAAGGTGCATTTAACAACGTCGACCCGGACGCCATAGTTAGGGCTCTTGGTTCTCTGAACCTGGGACAGAATCTGGGCAGGTTCATTGAGCTTCTCCTCAAATCGAGGATAGTAACCTCCACAGTGGTAGCCACGAATTGTCAGAGAATGGTTCGTAGAGGCACACCGCAAGGCGGTGTTCTATCACCACTTCTCTGGAATCTTGCAGTCAACTCACTCTTGAGGGGGCTGGAACACTCTGGCAATGGGGCCATAGCTTACGCTGACGACATTGCCATTGCTGCGTCGGGAATTTGTCCGCAGACACTGTCGGATAAGTTGAACTTGGCGCTGTCAATCGTGCTGGACTGGTGTAGGGATTTTGGACTGTCTATTAACCCCTCTAAGACCGATACGATTCTTTTTACCAGGAAATATAAAATTCCGAACTTCTCCCTTCCCAGCATAGGTGGGACCAGACTCACGTTGAGTCGCGAGGTTAAATATCTGGGCCTGATCCTAGATCCCAAACTCAACTGGAGGGCGAATCTGGCTGCTAGGGCACGCAAGGCGGCATGTGCTGCTTACTGCTGCAGTAGAGCGGTCGGAACCAGATGGGGTCTTAGCCCAAGGATCATGCGTTGGATATAT
Source organism: Sarcophaga rosellei (assembly GCA_930367235.1). Lineage (NCBI taxonomy): Eukaryota > Metazoa > Arthropoda > Insecta > Diptera > Sarcophagidae > Sarcophaga > Sarcophaga rosellei. Next base: position 86,548,294 of record OV884017.1, on the reverse strand, counting down.
TCCACGGTCATCGAACCCAACCTCTTATACGGTGTTGCTTTCTGGTGGACTGCCCTGGACAAGAAATACAACGTCAGACTTCTTGACAAGGTCAGAAGGTCTGCTGCCATTTATATAACTGGCGCTCTTCGCACCACCCCCACAAAAGCCTTGTTCGCAACGCTAAACTGGCTTCCTACTGTGCTTCTTGCTAAGCAGGTAGCCAAGTTTGCTGCGACTAGACTTAATGCTCTCTCTCGTTGGCACATCGTACCCTCTGGTCACTCCACTATTCTGGAGGCTGATCCAGTGGCCCCTGAGAACATAGACTATTTCCCTGCTGAGTATTGTCTTGACAGATGTTTCCACTCTCTGATTCCAAGTATGGATGACTGGAATCCTAATGCGGTCGTCCCCCCGGAAGTTCTGGATATATATACCGACGGCTCTAAACTCGATAATGGGGTTGGGAGCGGTGTCTACTCTGGGAAACTGGACCTGAATATTTCTCTCCGTCTGCCGGACTACTGCAGTGTGTTTCAGGCGGAGGTGATGGCGATTTACCGAGCCGCGCAATGGATCCTCGTCAACGATGCTCCTTTCACTCGCGTCTCGATCTTCTCTGATAGTCAGGCCGCGATAGGATCTCTATCGGGTTCCGTGATTAACTCCAGGATCGTTAGGGAATGTCGCCGCTGTCTCGCCCTTCTCTCGGGGCGCTTCACCAGTATCTCTCTGGTGTGGGTCCCCGGCCACAGTGGAATTCCGGGAAACTGTAGGGCAGATGAGCTCGCCAGAGCTGGTGCGCTCCTTTCGGAATCCTCTTCTGTTGAATTGGGTATGCCACTTGCCTCGGTCAAGTTGACCATAGCGCGGAGGTTCTTTCGGGACGCCAACCTATCCTGGGTCAATGAGGAGTTCTGCTCCACCGCTAGACTCACCTGGCCCAAGATGGATAGAAGGCGTACCAACCGATTACTTGGTCTTGGTCGTGATGTCATCTCGACTACAGTAGCCGTGCTTACAGGCCATTGCGTCATGGGTAGACACGCGGAAAGAATGAGGCTCCCTTTCAACGACTTTTGCCGTGGATGCAGGTCCACTGAGGAAGAGGAGACTGTTGTTCACTTTCTCTGCCAGTGCCCGTCTCTTGCTAGGTGTAGATATAGGGTATTTGGCTCCCCATTCCTTGTTAGCTTAACGGAGCTATCATCTATTGACATCAAGGATATAGCTTCGTTCATCAAACTTTCTGGCTGGTTTTCCAGTGCGGGGTAGTCGTGCTTCTGTTGTGCAGACCTTGCGCTGACCAACTTCCTCCTTTTCCCTGATTTTGGTGGAACTTGGTTAGTACAGGGACTGCGTTCACCCGTGGCATCACAACGGGCCGCTATGCGTGCTCAAGTGAGCTTTGTGATATCAGAGCTACCACTCCGACCTAACCTAACCTAACTCGTATTTGAAATTCCTTTCATTGATTTTACTCCCAACAACTTGTTTTTACATTGACCGTCCATCACGAAGTGAGCTGTCAAGGCAAGGTATTATATTTTTGAAAAATGTTCAGTCCATAAGTCGCATGTTAGAGCATAACCAATTTTTCTTATTGATAGCATTTCTGATTTAAGTTTTTCAAAGTGTATAGAATATCTATTTTCAACATTTCTAAAAATTGTTGATGGATGTGGTAGTAAAGAGTCTATATTAAGATTAGCGCCATATTTATTTCCCAGAGACAGCATTAAATGTGAATAAGCTTTTAATCCATTATCTTTTACTAAAGAATATGGCCGGATATCTTCAAGAACCCATTCCGTTAAAACGTCGATACAAACCTTCTTAGCTTCTTGATTTGGTTCAATTAAAAGATTTTCACTTTCACTTTTTAATAATGTATAGCACTTATGTTTACTTAAATTTGAAAGTGCATTTTTATTGTACTTGTATAAGTTAAGATACTACATGTTTTCAATTTTCTAATTTTTAATATTTAACTTACATAGTTTTAAGGATTAGGTTTAAATTATTATTATTATACTAAGCCTACATAGTAGGTAGTTGTTCAATAATTTATAATAATAACAAATGTAATAATAACGAAGATAATGATAATAACGTTAGATTAAGATTAATATTTTTTCCCAATGATCATTTATTTACTACCGTTAAAAAGTTCTTTACATTTTCTTAATTTTAATCAAAAAGAAAGAAAATAATATAAATTATACCAACAACTGATTTCAAAGTCATTTAAAGTCATTCCATTGATGACTTTTAATTGATCTTTACATTTATGTTGTTGGTATCCTTTGACATTGAATTGCTATTTTTAAATTCTTTCTTTTCGTGTTTTTGTAAATTACGGGTTTAAAATTCTGCTACTGCAAATAATTGATCAGGGTTGAAGAAGTAATTAGAATTAAGATATTGATTATTAATAAAATTGACTTCAACAAAAGCAGAACATAGTTCGCAAATTAATTAAATAAAAGATTAAAATAAGAATAAAGTAAATAATGTAAAAATTAAAATATTAATAAATTAAATTTAAGTGTTAAATAAATAAAGAATAAGTAAAGAAAAGTTAACAAGTAATGTGAAAATTAAAATAATAAATGAATAAGAAAATATTAAAAAAAACAAATTGTGAAAAATAACAAAATAACTTATCATTTTTACAATTTTTGCACGCAACAAAATTTATAACATCTGAATCATTTTGGTCTTTAACTATACCTATACTTCGTCCTCTCTTTACGCAAATTTTATAGTCACCAGATACAATTTTTTCTTTAATTTCCAAATTATTCATTTTATATTCAACTTACTGCACTAATCCACATTCGTTTACTATAAATAACAATAAACACCCAAAAATACTTGTAGTACAACAGTTATTTGAGAGCAAGAAACAAATACAATACAATACACAACACAATACAATACAATACAAAACACAAAACCATAAATAACTGTTATTGTTTTTGTGGGTAGAGTAGATGAGTAAAAGCAAAAGCAGACAATATTAGTTACACTCATTCTCTCTTTTATACCAATAGTACATGGTATCTACCATGGTGTATTTGTTTTACAAATACTTTGTGGTGTACTACTGCACGTCTTTAATTTTAAGTGAAAAATATTGTTAATTGTTATAAACTAATCGAAGGATAAATAAATTTAAAATTCTCTAAATTTAAAAATATAGATATGTCGTCGAAAGTTGTAAAAAAACAATTAAAAAGAAAACCCATACCTTTAAAAACAAAAATTGAAATTTTGAATTGTCTTCGAGAAGGAGAAAAGTTATCAAAAGTTTCTAAAAAATATTCCATTCATGAAGCCACAATAAGAACAATAAAAAGGAATGAACTCACTATCAGAAAAAGTATTGCAGATGGGTTTGATGCGTCTAGGAGTACAACATCTTACGTTCGGAACAGTGTAATTGAAAAAATGGAAAAAGGTTAATGATATGGATTGAGGACCAAACCCAAAAGCGAATTCCTATTGATTCTAATGCTATTACAAATAAAGCATTGAAGATTTAAGAAAAACTTAATAATGAACTACCATCAACTTCTCCATCAGCCAAATCATTTACAGCGAGTCACGGTTGGTTTGAACATTTCAAAAAGCGTCATTCGTTACATAATTTAAAATTAAAAGGTGAACAAGCATCGGCAGATATTCAGGCTGCAAAAGAATATCCCGCAAAATTTTCTGAAATTATTACCGATAATTCTTACACTCCTGACCAAGTATTTAATGCAGACGAGACGGGTCTATTTTGGAAAAAAAAAATGCCTGAAAGAACCTTTTTATCAAAAGCTCAAAAAGTGGCAAGTGGTCATAAAGCTGCTAAAGATCGTATAACAATTTTATTCTGTAGTAATGCTTCTGGGGATTATATAATGAAACCATTGGTTATAAATAAATCGAATACACCCCGTTGTTTTAAAGGAGTAAATAAAAATAACTTACCAGTTTATTAGATGAGCAATAAGAAAGCTTGGGTTACAACTGTTATTTTTCGTGAATGTTTTTACAAGATGTTTGTCCCTGATGCAAAACGGTATTTAAATGAAAAAGGATTGCCCTTTAAAGTGCTCCTGGTAATTGATAATACACCAGGTCATCCTCTGGATTTAGAATTTGATAATGTCCAAGTAATATTTCTACCGAAAAACACAACTTCTGTTGTACAATGGGTCAATTCGACCTCCGGGTACTGCACTTGTCTTAATTGACAAGTAATTGATAATAATACATGTGTTGAAGTAATGGAAGCATGGAAAAAATTTTCAATATTAGATTGTTTAAAACATGTAGGATTATCATACACCGAAATAAAAAAAACAACGCTTAAGGGATGCTGGAAAAAATTATGGATCGGAATTTGTGATAATAATAATTCTGGTGACCTTTTACAACATGAACGAACAGCATATAATTGATTTAGCCCGAACAATTGAAGGTGAAGCTTTTGTTGACTTTGCTGGGGGAGATATTTTTGAACTAATGGTGAACAAAGAATTGGATATAGATGAACTAGTTAGTATAGTTAATGGAACTGATGAGGAAAATAGTGAGTCTGATGAAGATGATTCACAAATCGTTGAAATGACATCAGAAAATATTTCTGAAGGTCTTGAATTAGGAGGGAAATTAGGAAATCATTTTCTACAATATGATCCAAATGTTGAAAGAGCTCTTAAGTTTCAAAAATATATTTCTCAAGGCTTGGCCCAATATCGGGAGGTATATAAAGAATTAAACAAAAACTCCTCACAAATACTTATAACTAAATATATCTCAAAATCCCCACGTCCCCACATCGAACCAGAAAACATTGAGGTGTCGAGCGATGATTCTTCACCAACCGAAGAAATACGATTAGTTGTCGAAGAAAGTGATGACGAATAAAGGTACATACACTGAAATTTGTTGAATATAACTTATTTTTTTTTTTTTTGCTTAACAGTTTATATATTAATTTTTTGCTAATAACATTTTTATATATATATTTTTGTGTTTTCTCTTATTTGTATTGCATTTAATTTTTAAGTTTTATGAACTTTATAACTATTTTGGTTGTTAAATAAAATGAAATTGTTTCCTTTTGTTTGCTTTGTTACGTTATTCACATTAAAACAAATAAAATTATATTAAAAATACTATATATAGCAGTTTTTGCCATTTTTTCGATTTACACGATTTTCCATACACATTTTTTTGAATTCGTTTTACACGATTTTCTCAGGAACGTATCTATTGTGCAAAACGAGGGACAGGTGTATTTCTTAACTTTTTGTTCCAGTGTGACAAACTAATTATTGAAGGCGGTGAGAAAAATATTCACGGATTTCAATGAAATTAAGGAAACGATCAACGAACTAAAATCGAAGTAAACATTTAAACTTTATCGTTATCATTTATTTTCTTAAAAAATAATTCCTATTTATGTTTGATTACTTTCAGTATTCAAGAATGTTCAAAGGGAACGGATATCTCCTCCAAGTGTAAGTCTTGTTTGCATTCATTGTCTTGATGTCTATGAAATATTTGCATTTTTTTATTCTTATTATTCTTCTCATAGATCAACCAATATTTGATGTTCGTTATGATGTTTTATTTATTTATTTATTGTAATTAACATAGCACAACAAGACATAAATCTTATAAGTGACAGTGCTATGTTTAGAATCAAAAAGATGTTAAGTATATAAAAAATTAACATTAAATTAATTAAAATAAAAAAATTAAGTATAAAGTTCAAAGTGTATATAAAGCTATTAAATCAAATATAAAGAAAAAAGTTTTAACACATAGGAACTTAGAAAAACTAACAATATTTCTACAATATAAAAGAGTTTAAAGATAATAAATTATAAAAATATAAAAAAGGTAATAATTTAGAAAATCAGTTTAATAAAAATTTAATATAGATGTAAACCTAAAAAAATAAAAACAAAAAAATTATAAATATGCACTTCCTCTAACTTAAGGTGTTGTAAAAAATATTATTTATGAAAATAATTTAAATAACTCCTTTTTGAACGCATTTGCATTGCCTAGATTTTGAATATAATTTGGTAGAGAATTCCAAAGACTAGTAGCGTGTATAAAAAACTGTCGCTGAGACAGAAGAGTCTTAAAGCGTTGCTGAATAATCTTCATACCACGATTTGATCTAGCAAACTTAATTCTACTAAATAAATATTCAGGCTGTTTGGTATAAATTATTTTATGAAGTAGAATAAGACATTTGATCTTCAGGAGATTATCAAGTTTTATACCAAGAATCCGGTATGCCAAATGAGAGATGTGATCACGACGCCCTTTACGAAAGACATATCTAGCTATGTTATTAAATGCCAAATTAAGTTTCCGGTTGTCATCGTAGTCGCAATTTGCGAAGATTTCACACCCATACAAAAGTACTGGAATTAAGTATGTTCTAGCCAGCTGCATTCGAATGGCAGAAGGAGTCGAATCAATGACAGTCCACAAGTTCCTAAGCATACAGTAAATTCTACTGACAATGACATTTACATGGCTAGACCACGATAAACTGCCATTGAAGACAATACCCAGATTTTTTGCAGATGTGACAAAGTCAATTTTATTTCCCCTGATGCTCAACTCAGGTACGACAAAAAATCTGTTGGTCCTCGAAAGCATAATACACTTAGACTTAGAAGGATTGATGCATAGTCCATTAGCCGAGGCCCAGCTGTCAATCCTTGCTAAATCACGATTAATGTAATCCAAACAAGAATTAATATTCTCCTTAGGAGTACTAGTATATAGCTGCACATCATCAGCATACATATGAACATTACAGTTAACTAAAACATCTGGCAGATCATTTATATACATACAAAACAACAGAGGCCCAAGTATTGACCCCTGGGGAACGCCTCTACTAATGCTAAGTGGATCTGAAGAAATGGTAAGAAAAACTATATCAATATCTCACTGACATTCAAATTCACTCGTTTAAAATCTTTAATTTAAAAGTTTTACAGAAATTTTGACAAAAAAAATTGCGCAGAAGCTACGGCTTGTACTCGACGTAGTGGAATTTATAAAATTCAAGTTGCTCAGCAAGGTAGTACACCGTTTTATGTTGAATGCGATGCAGAAACTGAAGGTGGTAACTGGATAGTGATACAAAGACGTCAAGATGGCTCTGTAGACTTCCACCGTAATTGGCACGATTACGAAGACGGGTTTCGTAATCCGCAAGGCGAACACTTTATTGGTTTGAAAATGGTTCATGCACTAACAAGTTTCGATGGACCGCAGGAATTATTAATAATTATGGAGGATGTAAATAATACAAGAGCTTTTGCCAAATACAATACATTCGAGGTAGGCGGCGACACGGAAATGTATAAATTAAAGAGTTTGGGCAAGTATTCTGGAACGGCTGGTGACTCATTATCGCTGCATTTAGGCATGAAATTTACAACAAAAGATCGTGATAACGATATTGAGCCGAACATGAATTGCGCTGTTAACTTTACGGGTGCATGGTGGTATGAAGCATGTCATAAAAGGCAAGTTTTCTTTCTTATGTTTTCCTAAAGAGTTCAGGATTATAAATTTTGTTTTGTCTTCTTTCAACAGCAATCTCAATGGAAAATATGGTGACAACACCCATGCTAAAGGTATGGTTTGGTATGCTTATCGCAGGTACTCTTCATCACTTCCATACGTAGAAATGATGATACCAAGACGTGGAATTAATTAGTGAAACAAACTTGTTTATACAGCGAATATATTGATTTAATTTAATTTTTTTTATTACATACGTCCCATACACAAGACTTAAATCTCATACTGCAATATGGAACAGAATATAAATACATACATACAAAATATTAATATGCAATGGATTCATTAATTAAATTATATACAAAATATTAAATATAAGATATTATAAATACAATGAAGACATTAAAAATTATCAAAATAAAATTATTTATATATTCTTTAGAGTCTAAATTATATATGTACATACATATATTACTTTTACTTATTACATATCAAATCCTCTAATACTTCATCAGAGAGACTTGAACGTTACTTAGCTGCCAACATACGCTGCCACTGCAAAACCTCTTTTGCAATCTACACTTGTGTGTAAAAGGGTTTCAAGATAACTATACGAAGGATGTAGATATTCACCTCGAACACCTCGCGATACAAACAAATCTATTTATTTAGGAAGTTGATCATCTAAATTATCAGCTCTATTAACAGATTTTATTGGACTTTTAGATTCATGGATAACTTTTTAATAACGGAAGTTGGGTTCTCGTTAAGTTCGATGTCAGTTGATATAGAATATTCACTTAATTATTGCAAGATTCACTTGAAAAACAGCGTGGGTGTTATTTAACGCAATAATAAATAAAAGATAACGATGCCGTAAACTAATTTTTTTTCCTTACTTCATAAATAACATTAAAAAATTTACAATTCTGAAAATCCCTGGACAAGATTTAAGAAATCCCGGTATTCGGGATTTGCGAAATCTTGAAAATTCCGTGATTTCGGGATTCGGTATTCCCGATTGGCATTGCCAATACGTATAGTTAGTTGTTCAAGTTTAAAAAATAATTTGTTTGTTTTAATCATCCCATCGACTTATTGTACGTACAAAGAATTGGTATTTAGATATCTGCCAGCTATATCTAAAACAAAGTAATCTTTTACCTCTATCAAGAGTGGAAAAACACAAAATCATGAGCAAGATGACGAGTGTATATTATTTTATGCAGTAATTTTGAGAATTCTTACTTTTAAAATGTTGTCAAGATACATACCATAGAGTTTGCTTACTCATAAAGAAATATGATCATATCTCCCCAAATCATATACATAACGAATTACATACGTACATAATTGGCCATTACAACCCTTCAGCCGGGATTACGGCCTAGCTTCTCAATACCACGCATGCTGTGTGTGTTAATTTTATACTTGAGTGGCGGGACCTACAGTTTAACGTCGACTCCGAACGACAGATTTTTGAGAAACTTTTTCATGGCAGGTTTATTTACTCTCAGAGCTTTTGCAAGAAATCTGCTGAGAGGAAGTCGCCGCAGAAATATTTTTTTTTCATATTTCGTTTTGATGTCTGATTTGGGATACGAACCCGGGCTTTACGTCTAATAAGCGAACACACTACCTACTAGACTCCTCTTCCGCTAATGCGAACAAAACTGTCAAAAAGGTCACACCCATATATGTATTGAAGTAGGCATTAAGTGGATTGAATAACTCGAACATTTATGGATGTGCAATGATGAAGTTAATATGGCTAGATTATGTAAGCTTGAAGTTGAAGTAAATTCCCAGATTATTTGCAACGTTTACGAACTCAATGAGTTGCCTATTCAAAAACAAAACCCGGTGATAATCAAGTTGCAATGATTTTTTCTTAATAGTGAAACATTTAGATTTAGAGAGGTTAATCCGTAGACTATTAACGATTGCCTATTCGAAAGTACGAGGAAATTCTTCATATATAATTCCATTACTTTGCAATGTTCGAGTTTTTTTTGCTATTAAAATATTTCAAACTTAATAAACTTTCAGCTAAATTCCAGAATATTTTTAAATATATTTATTTGTTTTCTGCAATATTACCACGACTGAAATTCATAAAAAAAAAATTAAGGACACCAGGTTCATCAAATCAGTGTCAATTTTCCTTAGACTCAGATTTACATTTTATTGAAAATTGTTTTCAATTGCAAGTCCCAAACTTTTTTACCCTGCCGGCTCAAAAACGGACCAAAGTTTTTCAACCGATATACTACATATACATTATTTCGTCTCCTTGTGTTTGGTTTCCAGTTTCATAAAAATTTGAAAATTCAATTGAAATTCTTTATTTATTTTTTGTTGTTTGTTTCAAAGTAAATCTTAAGAAATTGTATTAAACACTATATTTGATATCTTGAGTATAACCAAATCAATAAGAGAATTTAAAAAAGTACAATTTTAATAGAAAAAAAAAGTTACAAAAAATATGTAAAAATTTTCTGCTGCTTCCTTAAATAATTACGATTTTTAGAATGAAGTGGTATTTCATTCGTTCATAATGTCACACTTTCAAATAGAAATTTATGAAACCATCTTTTAAAGTACACAGTTTTGTTTCCTTCTTCAAAATGTATTTTCCATCATTACATACAATTTGCCGGTATTCTGTGACAAGAAATCATATATATTTCAAGTATTTATAAAGAGTAGTTTGGAGAGAAATTTTAAACTCAAATATAGTTAATAATAAGTAATAAATAAGTAGTAAGTAATTTTCATTATCGTTCTTAAACAAGTTTGATTAAATTCTTATTTCCCAAAAAAAAAAAAAAAATTGTTGTAACATAAGTAACCATTGCTCTCCATCATTCAAATTTTAAATTCAACAGAATAGGCAAAAAAAAAAAGAATTCTGAAAACAGTTTCAAAAAACTGAACAATAATTTACACCGAAAGTTATGAATTAAAAAAAATTCGATTATGTCAACCAATATGTATTGTTTATGTCTAGGGTTGCCAGATTCCGATTCGCAAAATGCTGGACATTGGGTTTTAAAAAGCTGGATAAAGCGAAAAAAAGCTGGACATAAAAAAGTACTGAGAAAATGTTAATTTTGGTTTTGTGTTAATAATTTTTATTAAAATATCCATTGTATGTATGTATTATTAAAGACATCAGCTGTTCAAGTGTTGAGACATTTTGTCAGTGATAATAGAAGGAAATCATAACTTAGTTGTATAACAAATATTCAATCAGTGTTGGCTAACATGATTTGACAAAGATAACATCAAAATTATTGGCCATGTTATTGCAGTGTACTAAATAAATTCTATTTAGCTGGACAAATTAAATTTTAGCTTGAAAGCATGAAAAAAGCTGGACAATCCAGCCAAGTCCAGCCAGGCTGGCAACCCTATTTATGTCTGACGATCTACACATCCCATTCCTGATGACATAAACGAGATTGTTTGAACAATGGGAAGTTACCAACAGAGAGCGCTATATACTATATTTAAGCTTTCTGTAATTAACATGCAATGTATTTTAATGTAATATTAAGCCTTTAGCCTTCATAATATTGTTCTTTTTTTTCATTCGTTTTGTTAACTTGCATAAGTGAAGAGTGTCAAATTTATATTAATTATATTATAACAAAAAAAGAAATGAAGTTGTACATAAAAGAAAGAAATCTATTATGTGGCTAACCGAATATAAAAGGAAAGTGTTGTTTTTTTCACAAAGTTTGAAGGAATTTCTGTTTGTCTTTCATCTTTCTTTTTTTGTTGCCAGAAATTTGAAATTTAGTTCTGAAGAGACCATCTCCACCATCAATACAGTCCACGGTTTAACATGTATTTTTAAATAAAAAAGCAAACAAAGCCTCGGTTTTTTATTTTTTTATTTGTTTCACTGTTTAGATGATATGAAGGAACCAGAATATATTTTTTTGTTGGCTTTTGCAGTGTCTGTCATACACAGAATATGTGCGTGTGTATTCAAATAAATTTAAAATTTACACCTATTGATCTTTTCTTATCGTATCAAAAAAACAAACCAACAATCAAAAACACAGATTCACAATTTAATTGCAACGGAAAGTCGTCTATAATTGGAGTCGTCAGTTCAAATTTGCTTTGATAAGCCAAATAAGATTATTTATAAATTAGTTTTATTTTTTACATATCGTCACCTAAGAGTATCGTTTCATTCATTCTAAAGTATTTCACCAAAACAAGCCTACAAGGATCACGAATAAATTTGAATTTCTCTGACCAAAAATAGGGATTTTTATATAAGAAGAAAATCTATGACTTCGTGAGGAGATCTGACTAGACGTTAGTAAATTACACTGCATTGTCAATTGCTAATACATTATATTCGCTTATAAGGTTATTAACAAATCTTCTTTATTTCGTATTGTTTACGAACAAAGAAGGATAATGTTGCATCATACACTGAGAAGTTGATGACGGTATTGGTATTTATATACTCTGGTTAGAAGGAGAGAACGAACGGGAGATATTGAAAATGCTAGCAAGCAGTCGATGGAGGGATTCTTGTTCCCGTCAATTGCATTTTTTCGCCCGTCCCCGGCCACACACTAACCCACCCTCACCCGACCGCGGAGGGCTCGTCCCCATTACGTAGGGACGCGTACACACTACAGTCCGGACTGTAGCGGGTATGGGAAAAGTAATGGCAACAAGAACATAAATCAGCTACAGAACTTAATCACAAGCTGAATAAACTATTAATAAACAGAAACTACCTATAACTAGAATGAAAATACATTTTTATATAATAATTTACAAATTAATGCTAGCATATAAGCTACGTTTTATATTACAAACACTACAATTAAAATCATTACATAATCTACGAAAAGGAAAATTACATCCATAGTTCGTTCTATAGAAATATAGAGAAAGAGTGCGATAGTGCCGTGAAAATCTTGCAGGAATACTGAAATTCAGGTTACAAAGCAAAAACTCAGAATCGATATCACCTTTAACCAGGTTAAAAACGAAACAAACACCTAAAACAGACCTTCTATGTTCCAAAGTTGGAAGTTTAATCAAACCTAATCTGGCCTCATATGACGGAAACCCATTGGCATAATCCCATCCTAAGCCACGTAAACAGAATAATAAAAACTGCCTCTGCACAGACTCTATTGAATCACTATGATAATGATAGTATGGATTCCAAACAATAGACGCATACTCCAAAATAGGTCTAACAAGTGAAATGTATAGCAATTTAGTTATATAAGGATCAATGAATTCCCTAGCCCATCTTTTCACAAAACCAAGAACAGCCCGAGCCTTGCCAATCATCATACTAATATGATCAACAAAAGAGAGTTTCATATCCAATAATACTCCCAAATCAAGAAATGTAGCCACAGTCTCCAAAGGACAAAAATTTATCACATAAGTGGGCGAAATCACACCACCGCGAGAGAAAACCATGCATTTGCATTTTTTTAAGTTAAGATCCATTAAATTAACTCTGCACCAAGTTTCAAACAAATCAATATTCCGCTGAAGAACAGCCTAACCATGATTATCATCAAAAGTATAAAATAATTTAACGTCATCAGCATACATTAGAATATTACAATCAGAAATAGAACAAGGAAGATCATTAAGAAACAATAAAAACAGTAAAGGACCCAAATGGCTACCCTGCGGAACACCAGAAGTAACATATACAGTCTTAGACAATACATTCCTAAACAATACCCTCTGAGTCCTAAGGGAGAGGTAGGAGTCTAGCCAACGATGAATAATATCGGGAATACCGATTAAACGATAATATTCATCATTATACATGAATAATTATTATAGACTTCCTGGAAACTATAACATAATGGACCGGGCGTTAATTCTTAACGTTAAAAATACAGAAATAAGATAACCCTACGTATGTATTACTTGAACAGAAACAACCAAACTAATCAAATGTTGGTACTTCTCTCCACGACAGTATTTGGGAGTAAGACCTTAAGTCGCCTCAGTCTTTTGGTTAAAATTTTAAATGCTCCTCACATCAGTAAGAAAACTGCATTAATTTTTTTATTCTTTCATGGTTATCTTCACAGTTCATTCGTTTATATTTCTTAATAAGGAATAATTTCTAATTCATGTTGGTAGTGAGACAAGGAAAAGTAACTTAAAGCTATAACGTTAAACTAAATTATTCATAAATTAAAGGTTTAAACTTTAGTTAAAAAAAGAAGGAAAATAACGAATAGAAAACATACATATAAAATTAAAGTTAATAATTAAAGAATTCATCGAACTAATGTGACCTATGGATTCAAGTAGGGTGCTAAAGTAATAACAAAATGCTTTTTACATGTTGCATGTTGTTGTTGCATCAATCTTACTGTTTACAAGTTTGTTTAAACGAAATATGTATGATCTTCTGTATACAAAAGTAATACGGAATAAGAAAAAAAAAAAAAAAATTATTTAAAAATTAAGAAAAACAAACACTCATCGATATTGATGTTTATGACGCATGTTGATAAGGCCTCTTCAAAAGCTGTAGATGCTTATGTTGCTGAGGGTTTTAGGTTTATTTAATTAAAAGAATATGTCTAGTATTGGTCTAGACATAAGGGCGTTTCTATGTATACATATTTAATCTAACTTACTCTATAATTAAAAAAAGAAAAAATTTTTAAACTCTTTTTAACATTAATGATTAAAACTAAAGCAATAAAATGATTTATAAGAAACAATAAAATAATTTACAACACTTAGAGACATCTTGCTGATCTTTGGGGGATCTCTTTAGAGATTTTTGAAGGCTGTCAGTTAGACAGACTGGCGACCTGATAAACCATATTCTCCAATTTGTTTCCTACTCCTCTGTACACATAGCAACAAATTTTTCAAACCAATTATATATTCGAGAAGAAACAAATAAATTGCTTTTATCAAAATAAATTATTTTTAGACCGAAGTTTATACCTTTTGCTGTATAAACGTTTGGAAAAAAATTTCTGGCTTGACAAGAAAAATTATGGATTTAATGGATTAACGGTATTCTCTTTTTCCTTTACCATAAAAACGTTTCAAACTTTTGCTAACAAAAAAAAAGGAAATTTCCTCACGACATTACATTTTCTAATAAATTAAAAAAGAAAGAAAATACACTATGAAACAGAGTTTAATAACACTCGATCACTATAAATATTAAAGACAGAAAATTTTTACTTTATTATATTGTATATTTTTTTTTATCTTGTCGGTCGAACAGTTCGAATTGAAAGGAAATAATAATTTGATAAGTTCGACCTAATATACTGCTCATGTAGCAATTGTTTTAGTAGTGACTGGAAAATGTTCGGATCAGCAGATGCGTCACGATGCGTTGCATACATATTGACTGTACATACTACTGACACATCATGTCTACCGTTATTATTTGAAATAAAAATTCAACGGCACAGCACATAAGAATCAATAGTCAATGATCTTAACCATTGCATCATGCCGCCTCCGTTTTGATTTGGTTCACCATAATTCGCAGATATTAAAATCTTTGCTAAATGGTAATTTTAATTGTAACTCGAGTAGAATTCGTACATCAAACTTCTAAGCAAATTGGCGCGCCAGAGCAAAATAAATATATTACAACAAAATTACTGGAACTAAGCACATTACCATTTTAATCGATCGTATACATACATGGCAGAGATATCTGACGTCATCTATTGGAAGAACAATGCAATAACATTTCGACCCCTAGCACTTTACCTGTTCTACGAGCATGAAACCTGCTGTTTGGTTAGCGGAGGTTTCTTAATTTTCTTTCTACGCAAAAATTTAGTTCATGAAAATTCAAAAAGTATTTTTAAATACAGAGGTTTCGTATTGAAAGTTTTACATTTTTTCGCAATGAATTTGTATAATAAAATAAAGCAAAAATTAATTATTTATGGATAATATCAGTGTACTATTTTCTACAATATCACCATAACAGAAATTCATCAAGAAATTTAAAAGATACATGGTATGCCTAAACTCATACAATCGGTGTCAGTTTTCATCAGACTCAGATTTACGTTTTATTGAAAGTTGTTTTCACACATGCATAATAGCAATTGCTTAAACGTCTTTACCTTATCTGCTGCTGTTTTCAAAAACGTACCAAAATTGTTTCCATCTATATGTCAATTTTTTGTCTTCTTTTGTCTGGCTTTCAGTTTCGTAACAATTACTTGTGAAATTTCCATTGATATTTATTTGAATTTCCATTTTACAAGTAATTTTGGTAGGTTTTTGAAAACAGCAGCAGATAAGGTAAATACCTTTAAGAAATTGCAATGGATTATATATGTATATATTTATATATTGCATTTTGAATTTTATTTCAGAGTAAATCTCAACAAATTGTACTCAATTGTGTATTCGATATCTCCAGTACAACCAAATAAATAATAATAAGAACTAAAAAATGTACGATTTTCTACTGTGACTGGAAATAATTAACAACGATTAGCATTCTAGAAACTCCATTTCGTTCGCTCATAATGTCACACATTCTTATAAAAAGTTATGAAGCCAGCGTTTAAAGTGCGCAGTTTTGTTTCATCTTCAATTTGTATTTTCTTTCATTACATACTATTTGTCAGCTTTCTGTGACAATGAATGAAATATTTTAAGTTTTCTGCAGTATTTCGGAGAACAAATATAGATTTCAGTTCTTTTCGATCTCGCTCTCAAACTGGTATGATCATCTCCCTATCTCCTTAAAAAAATTAACTGTTTTCAGCAAAAAATCAAGACAAATGTACAAAAAAAACCGTGTCTAGAAAAAGGTTCAAAAAAGGAACAATAATTTACACCTAAAGGTATACATTTTAAAATAGAATCAAAGCTGTCACCCATATTTTTAAAATAAAAAGTCAAGAGTCTCAATTTGTTTCACTGTTTAGGTGATGGGACAATACCAGAATATGTATTTTTGTTTACTCTTGCAGTGTCTATCATACAGAGAATATGTGCGTGTGTATTCAAATAATTTTAAAACTCACACCCATTGACCCTGGCATTCCAAAAGATGTTTTCTTATCGGATCAGTGCACCATAAAAACAAACAAACAATCAAAGAAAACAATTTTGAATTTGAATTTCAACAGAAAATCTTCTAAAATTGGAGTCGTCAGTTCAAATTTGTTTTGATAAGCCAAATGAGATTATTTACAAATTATTCTTGGTTTTACATATCGCCACCTAAAATGCAAACGGGAAATAACGATCTTTTCATTACTTCAATGGTATTTCATAAAACGAAGTTTACAAGGTTCACAAATAAATTAAAATTTCTTTGACCAAATGGAGTGATTTTATAAAAAAAAAAGAAAAACAACGTCTTCAAAAACAAAAGTGCTTATAAGATAAACGTGAGGAGATCTGACACAATTTCAGTAAATTAAATTGTTTTTCAAATTTCCAAAATATCATATTCGCCTAAAAGATTATTAATTACATTGTGATTTACTGCGAAGGTTGAATAGAGATTGTCATTAAAAATAAATACAAATCATATTAACACCGCTTTCATGTTATATTATTTCGAATTTGTCTTTTATGACATCTTTAACTAATTTTACTGAAATCGAGAGATAACAAGAAGGTTTATTTTCAAAGCCTCGTTTGATGTTCGCAAAGATAACTTACGACTGTTGAGTACTCCACACAATACACAACAATCATGAACATGTGCCACTAATTTCAATTCTATTCAAATAGTGTTGAAGCAAGCAGCAGATAAAGATAATATTGATTGTACAATTTGAAGAAAGAAAATACCAAACACATCTATATTGAGGCGGATTACTTCCAAAGTTACAGAAGATATATGATACAGCCGTGTAATGAGTACAAGGGAAGTGAAATAAAATTTGTATTCTTGTTACCCAATATTATAAATATATTAAAAATCTTTAATTATTCAGAAGTAAAACTATCAAAGCGATTCACATTTGCTCTTCATAACGGCAAATAACAACTCTTTAAAATTCATCGAAGTTATATTCACAAATTGAAATCTGAAGTGGAAACCGATATTGACAACGAAAAACATATGAATTCCGTTTGTGATTCTGCATGGATACATACATACGTAGATGTCAGCTGACAACGCAACTGTTCTTCAGATACCACTCCACAAAATTCAAGTGCGTCAATTCACGATTTATAACCTAGTTAAGCATAAATCTGATAAGGAATTAATATGGGATGAAACCGAGAGAATCTTATGTTCATTTAGGTTTACGGCAATTTTAGTGGGACAATATAGAAATTCAATTCTTCGCATTCGAAATACTTTACTAAATTTACTAAATTTCCTTAAAACTGCTCAAAGAGGTCTTTATCCTTTTCAAGACCATCGATAAGACTAGAAAAAATAATAAGTTGCCCGCTAATCAACCGCAAGTATTTCTTTTGAAACTATCGTGATGAGACTTGTGTTCAAATTGCACAAAGGCAGCATCATTGAGATGTTTGGCCTTTGTTTGTTTTATTTTTATGTTTTCTTTATTATTTTTTTATTTTTTTGTGTATTTGTATTAGTGATTCTCCTAAAGAAATTAAAACAATCAATTTAGCAGTAAACTTGTGTTAAATTTTATTTCCATAGTGACCTCACTAGCTGTGATTGTAAAATTTGTTCAAATTTCACTTTATTCCACTAGACATCTATGTGTTAGTATTTTTCAAAGAGTATTGGTGAAGATGTCGCTGATAAAAATCGTATTTTTTATTTTCAAAATGTTATATATGGCCGTTTTGCATTTTAGGTTTTAGGTTCAGTTTGAGATCTTTATTCGTGCAGTTGAATACGTGAATTAAAAGAAATTTTTGAATCGAAAATGTTCTGTCGTTTGAAAATATTTGGATTTTTATTCAATTTGATCGTCATACTTACGATGTTGGAATTTGGTTCAGCTCAGTTGGAAGAGGTACGTGAATAAATAACACTGAAATAATAGCACTGTGGATACCGTCTCTATAAATATTTTATTAATTACTGAAACGAAGAAAAATCGAGCACAAGAATTTTTTCTGAGTATCATAGAAAATATTTTATTTCGGAACGTATGAGTAAAACACAACGTATGAGTAAAAGTTTCTGAAAGAACAATAATCTCGAAACACACTTAGAACGTTTTTAATGTTCTTGCATTTTTAAATTCTACGTTCTCTAACTTAAATACTGTCAAAATTTGGTTAAGATGCGCCGATCCGTTCCGAAGTTATATGGAAAAATCTACTTAGAATACAAATATAGTCGTATTTCGTGTGAAAACTTTGAGAGCTCATAACTCAAAACACACTTTTTCGACTTAGAATGTTATAGAACGGAGGCGTCGATATAATCTTGAAAAACAAGCACAAAGCTTCAGGTAACTTTCAGGAGATATGATTGGAATGACCATGAAATTCATATTTTCACGCGTAACCACTTGTTGTTTAACTTCATAAAATTATGATTTGAGAAAGTTTCCTGAGCTTTGTTTTTGTTTTCTTCTCTTCTATCGAAATATTTAAGGCAATTAGCTTTAAGAAAATTGAAATGGACTCCCTTCTTGCTGATGGAATTTCCCTTAAGATGCTGATGGAATTTCCGGATTATAAGCTTGAAGTCTGTGAAATCATGTGAATATACATATGTATGTATGTGAATAATCATTTTGCAGGCTATAGCAACTGTGGTCATAAGAAAATTCTTCACCTTGTATCTGGCTTGTGTCATGCATTATATTACCTGTGCTGACCCATCCTGTTTTGCCGAAATCGCTATCTAAAGGTGTAACTAATTGCTCATCAAGTGAATTTATTGTTTAACACGTTGACTGCCAACTACGGGATAACTCGTAGATTGCGTTCCCTATTAGGGTACCAACTACAAGTTATCTCGTACTCACTAAGCCTGCCATCGTTGTGTAGCTATGAATAAAACCGTATTATATCAGTGCTAGTATCGATAAATAGCTTCTGGGAAAAGAACAAAAAATCAATGTTGGCTTGTGTGGCCAGTTTTCTGAAAATTGCAGTGGCAGTCAACGTGTTAAGAATTTTCTTTTGATGTTATCGATTCTCTTCGGACAGCAGAGTTTTCTTTAACAGCGGTCAATTAATATTTGAAGAAAAGCTGAAGCACAAAGTAACGTAGATTTTACATTTGAGAAGGAAAATATGTGAATTGAATTCATGTGTGTTTAAGGCTTTCAAATCATTGAATCCGTTCTGAACATTTCATGTTGTTGTCTATTAACGCGTAAAGCTTTTGTCATTTTGTCATGTACTCCGATCGAACGAAACCAATCTCACTTTAAATAGAATCGAAAATCGTATCCATATCGGCAAGCAATTAAATCGAATACGCATAGAAGATAATTAATTGGATGCCTCGATAGTCTATTTGGCAGTGTATTCAACTAAGAATGTTGTGGTCGAGGACTTGATTATTAACATACATGGGCATACTGCATTATAATTCTAATGCATTAAGCTTTTCAGTATTCAGTAAATGTTTACTGTTTTAGTGATTACTGGAAAAAAAAAATCAGTTGTTATTCCTTAATATTTTTTAAGGAAGTTTAATAAAAAAAATCTAATAACTTATAATTTTAAATTTGTTGAGACACTGTAAAAAACACTAAGACCAAACCTTTCGTGTTAAGTATCAACCGATCGAGTTAGATGTTACAATTCAACTGTTTTATTATTTCATTTTTCCTTAATTCTATCTTATTCTATTTACTTAATCCTAACTGTATTATTAAATTCAGCAACTTCGTTGCTTATTTATTCATTTGTTTTTACTTATTATTTAATGACCTTGTATTCATGTGGTCATGAACCTTAACATTACTTAATACTATTATTAGGGTGATACTTATTTACATTTATTAAATTCATTATATATTAATTCAATTATTTATTATTATTAATAATTAGTATTATAATATTATGTTAATGTTAATGAGTTAGTAGTTATGGCGCAACATCAGTAATCAGTAAATTTTTACTTTTTTACTGAAAAAAAAATCAGTATTCAGTAAATTTTTACTGGTTACTGAAAAACAAAAACAGTATTCAGTAAATTTTACTGGTTACTGAAAAAAAATTCAGTAAGTCAGTAAATTTTTACTGATTACTGAAAAAAATCAGTATCAGTAAAATGTATTAATTATATGTTAGTGGAATTATTTTCTGGAAAAATTGCCTACAGTTCAATGATGCGAATAAAATTTGCTCTGTTCAATAAGCTGAATTATTAACAATTGTTACTGGAAAAGCATACATTAACTCAAAAAACTTGCAAGAAGAACAAAAAACTAAAATTGTCAACATTTTTTATCGTTGCAAATTATTATATGTTCTATTTTGAATTACCTTTTGTTTACATTATTGTCAGAACAATTTAAAACCAAAATAGTTTACAATATCGACTAATCAAAAATTATACATGTACCTTTTTTTTTTGCAAGTTTTTACTATAAAGTTTTCATTTACTATATAGTTTTTGATGATTTAAAATAGAAATTTTCCATATTTTTTACTTTCACTCTCTTAACAAGAATTTAATGAACATACGTAAAAAAAAAAAATTTCAAATACACTAAATTATTATTAGTGTCCACCGTTAGCTTTTCTTAAGACCAACATTTCAAAATTTGCATCGCTGTGTTTCTGCCTTCTTGAACGATTTACAATTCCAGCGAATGAAAATAATCGCTCTACAGGGGCGGACGAACGCAATGGGGTATTGTATTTAGGAAACAAATTTTTTATTGCAATGTGAGTCTTGAAGCACTTGGTCGTCGAGTCTTGTTCCGCCAGGTAAAGAATGGTTTCTTGTAGATAAATTGAACAGTTACTTTTTGTCAATTTGCCTATTTATTTATATGAAGTCGCCGTGGTCTAGTAGGTAGTGTGTTGGCTTATTAGACGAAAGGCCCGAGTTCGAATCCCAGGCCAGACATCAAAAACAAAATACAAAAAGTATTTCTTCGGCGACTTCCTCTCAGCAGATTTCTGGCAAAAACTCTGAGAGTAAAAATTGCCATGAAAAGTTTCTCAAAAAAAATCTGTCGTTCGGAGTCGACTTTAAACTGTAGGTCCCGCCACTCATGTATAAAATTAACGCACACAACATGAGTGGTGTTGAGAAGCTAGGCCGTAATCCTAACTGAAGGGTTGTAATGAGCCAATTATGTATGTATGTATGTATTTATATAGGTTTTTACTCTCAAATTAACGATTTTTGTATTCAAATTAAATTTTTTAAAAGTCAAACACAACTTTTTGCAACACAAAATAAATTTTTTTCATTTCAGATTAAATTCTTTTTATTTAAAATTAAAGCTTTTGTAATTGTAATTGGAAATTAAATTATTTTTATTTAAAATTAAATTATTTTTTTTTTTCAAATTAAATTTATTAACTTCGAATTAAATTTTTTGTTTATTTGACTAAAAATTTACTAAATAAAATAAAAATAAACTTATTGCTCAATTCATTTTTTTTTAATACATATTTGGACGGGTTTTATTGCAACAGTTCTCTAGATGCAGCTAATGACAAATTCATGGTCATATCGAGATAATAATTGTTACAATCTACATGTGTTACCGTTTCTACTGATTGTTTAATTATTGTTACCAGGACCAAATTAATGTCCCGATCAGCCAATAAATTTCGGGCATGTAGCTTTGTTTTAGAAAAAACTTTTCTATTGGATTAAGCATAAGTGAGTAAGGAGGATGAAACATTAAAATATGCCCGGACTGTGCAACCTTATCTTTTACTTCTTGAGTTTTATGCATTATCAAGGACCAGCCAAGCACCTTCGATGTTGGAAAAAAAATCAAAAGCGCCATGTTTTTAAAAAAAACTTAAGCTTTTCACAAAACTTAAAGCTTCGTTTATATTGATCGTATTGTTATAAAATTAATTTTTAAATTTTTGGCCAAATAAACAGAAAATTTAAATCAAAGTTAAATAAATTTAATTTGAAATAAAAATAATTTAATTTAAAATGAAAACGATTTAATTTGAAATGAAAAAAATTTAATTTGTCTTGCAAAAAATTGTGTTTGACATTAAAAAAAATTTAATTTGAATACAAGAACCGTTAATTTGAAAGTAAAAACCTATATATTTATTTTTAGAACTGTTTTTCACACGAATAAAAAATAAATTAGTATTGAAACAACACACTTAAATAAATATTTCGGTGGTGTTGTGAGTACAAAGGCGATCAGAAATCGGGTGGTCGTCGGTTCAAACCTCATTGGGCTACATCTTTTTTTTTAATTCATATTAGACATTATTTTAATTTTTGTTTTTTACAAATATATACTCTCTATTTCTACTAATAACATCTATTAGAAATGTTGACAATTTTTTGATAATTAATAAAAATTTACTGGTAATGTATAATGGATTTCAATTTACTGGTACTAATTTTTTTCAGTAACCAGTAAAATTTACTGAATACTGATTTTTTTTTTTTCAGTAACCAGTAAAATTTACTGAATACCGATTTTTTTTTTCAGTAATCATTAAAATTTTAGTGGTAATGTAATCTAAATTTCATTACCAGTAAAAATTTACTGAATACTGTAATTTTTTTCAGTAATCAGTAAAAACCAATTTTTACTGAAATTTTACTGGTACTGCAAAGTGCCCATCTATGATTATTAATAGTAGTTCTGGCCATATAATTAAGTATTTGTGTGTCCCACCCTTCTGGGTTTTGGCCAATATTCTACATTGATGGCAAAATTACCGATGACAATCATACCTCTTCAATTGCTCGACCATCCTCAGTAAAATTTTTAAGAATTATTATTGCTTAAAACTCATTAAAATTTAACTCAAATTATATTTAATGGTTAAGGATATCGAGGAACAACAACATGTTTAAAATATTTACATTTTATTGACTAGATTATATAATAATCGATTTGGATTATATAATAAAAGAAAGGGTAAAAAATACTTTGGAAATAACTAATGGTAAATTACGAAAACAAAACACTGTCTTATTACTGCAGAGATCTTTTCTATTCGACGCCTCAGTACGAACTGAGATCTTGAACATTTCTTCTCTCGGTTATCGGTTTTCTTTGTTATCGTATCAAGTTTAACACTTCATTGAGCCATACCCTTGTAGCTTTGTACGCCTAATCGACTATATCGAGTACAATTTGCTCAACGTATCAGTGAATTGTACAGTCCGTCGTGGATGCACTTCGCACGTTCTTTTCCGACGTGTAAAACGGTTGATTTATTTATCATGCATGCTGTTAATTTGATCATATTTCGATTAGTTTTTTTTTGTTCCATTTTAACAGAAAACTGCAGCAGAATACGTGTGTCTTAAAATATTTCAGTGGAATAATTTCATTGCCCGTAATTACTACCAAACTATCATGTCCCCTCAGACTTGGGCAGCCAAGTGATATGCTAGACTTACGTTGTCCCCTCAGAGGGGACAACCGAGTGCAAAGGATTAAGAACTGTAAAATGTCCCTATTATATCCTCCAGATATCATTTTCAAAGATTTTATTTACTTCTACGCAGTACGAAGAGGATTGACTCTTTCTTATGGTTTCTCCATCTGACAACTACTTCTACTCTTTTAGAGTAGAATACATTCCGCGTCGTTGTTGTGCCAGTTTGTTTTACTTATTCCACCACAGTGGAATTTTTCTTTTAAATTCTTTCTTTTAAATTTGTTTTCAGTGTGACAAACTAATTATTGAGGGCCGTACGAAAGCAGTCACAAAAATATTCTCGGATTTCAAAGAAATAAAGGAAACGATAAACGATTTAAAATCAAGGTAAACGTTTAAACTTCACCTGTATCAAATATTTTAAGAAAGAAAACAAATTTATATTATTTTTAGTATTCAAGAATGTCCCAATGGATCGAACACTTCCCCTGAGGGTGAGTTTTATTTTCCTTTAATTATTCAACGTCCTGAATATGTTTTCTTTATTGTTCACACAGATCTGGAGTTCTTTGATATTCGTTATGATGTTTTACCCAAAAAATGGTAAGCAAAACTATAATTTTTTTGGATTCTAAGATGATGTATTATATCCTATGATAGTATGGAAGTGATGGTTATTAGAATATAATTGCATGAATATCGCATTCAAAATACTTACATATTTGTAAAATACACGATATGTTGAGTTCAAAAGTGACTCAAGTCAAAATTATCATTTTCATGAAAAAAAAAAAAAAAAAAAAAAAAAAGGTTGCATGGAATGAAAATGAGTTTAAAACTGAAACTTTGTACGTATCTTTAACGACAGTTAGCAACAATTAAATACATATTTAGTTGAGTCACTACTGGACCAGGTATGCGATATACATATGCACATGATTTACAATTTCTAAGATTAAAACTCTGTCAAATTAAAACAACAATTTGATTGTTTGAAATAAAATACGATTTAGAAAGAGTTTTAATTTCTTTAATTCATTTTATTTCTATAAGCGTCACAGAAATTATACCAAAAAATTGTGCCGAAGCAACGGCATGCACCCGACGTAGTGGCATTTACAAAATACTTGTCACACGACACAGTAATCAACCATTTTATGTGGAATGTGATGCAGAAACTGAAGGTGGTGGCTGGATTGTGATACAAAAACGAGAAGACGGCACAGAAAATTTCTATCGCAATTGGGAGGATTACGAGAAAGGATTCGGAAAAGTGGACGGAGAGCATTTCATTGGATTGAAAAAACTTCACGCTCTAACAAATTTCCAGGGACGCCAGGAATTATTAATAGTAATGGATGATGTTAATAATGCGAGAGCTTTTGCCAAATATGATGGATTCTTCATAGGCAACGAAACGGAATTTTATAACTTAAAGAAACTAGGTAAATTCTCGGGATCAGCTGGTGAGTCATTAACACGCCACTTAGGAATGAAATTTTCAACTTATGATCATGACAACGACGTTGATATTCGTAATTGCGCGGAAACATTTACAGGGGCATGGTGGTATAAGAATTGTGTCCGGAGGTAAGTTTTTTAATGTTTTCCTAATGAGCTCAATGCTATTGTTCTGTTTTCTTACAGTAATCTTAATGGTAAATACGGTGACAATAGTGATGGTAAGGGTATAAATTGGTTTTCATTTAGAGGTTACCTGGAGTCCCTTAAATACGTAAAAATGATGATACGAAGACGTAGAATTAACTCGGAAAGAAAATAATTTGAATTTGTTTTTTATAACAATTTTTATACGAAAATATTGTAATAAATAGTCGAAATTGGATTGTAAATTATCAAATGAGAACACAAATTATGCAACTGTTAATGCACAAGAATGAAATTTTGTAAAGTTAAGCAGATAAGCAATGATGCTATATCGTACTACTAGCCGAACCTCTATTGATAGCCGTTATTATAAGAGACAAAAATATATGAATTTTCTAAAATTCTAGTCGCCTAAGTGTGACCTCAGTGCAAACCCCAGGTCAGACATCTCCAACAAAGCGAAAAATTCAAAACTATTTCTTCGGTGCCTTCTTCTCCGCAGCGGTTTTTTAGCTCAAACTATAAAAATAAGAAGTTATATGTTGGACCGTTATGAACTAAATTCGCCTCACTCAGTGTAACTACCATACCATTAAAGAGACATCCTTTGACACGCAATTAGTACTTTCATGGAATACACTCTCAAAAGAAATCCATCGTTACTTTAAAGTTGTTTACATTAATCACTTGTTTTAATACAAGTAGAAAGACCTCCAATTGAAAGTAGCGTTTCATTATGAATGCATTATTATTTCAGCATCCAAAAATTATGTGGAGTGGCTGTTATAATTTACAAGAGCTTTTTTTATTTCAAAAAGGTATTCACTGTTTGTTCTTATACACATATGTATATAAGTATGTACATCTTCCTCAATGTCGCCTTTAAATGGCTCTGTTTTACAACCGGACTTTATGATGTTAGTATTAATGCGCCTCTCTTATTATTGTATTCATCCAACCTTTGAATGGTTGACAAAAATGTTATTCTGTTGGCCCAAAATAAATACTCGCTCTTATTAGAGACTGTAGCAGCAACAGTAGTAATAATCTCTTCTATTTCTTTTACTCATGGGAGCGATAGCATTAAAAAGAAGAGTTCTTACAAACTTATGTGCCTCGCAATTAAGATGTAAATGTATGCGTATGAGTGATATTTAATTGTCATCAATTAATCATACACATGAAGTAAGTGTTTGTATTCCACATCAGATTATTTTTATTGATTTTTAATTACCACAACGATAAAATTCAATGAAACTATTTAAAATCTGCATTTTAAAATATGCTCATGAATATGTGATGAGTATAGAAAAAATGTTAACATTGAAGCACTTTTTATGGAAGGTTTATTAAATTCAGTTTCCATTTGAATTTAGCTCGTATTGTAAATTTAAGTTTATGCTGATTCTTGATGTAGTTTAAATACAAAATAGGAATAAAATTATTGGAGTTGATATTATCTGAGACAATTTACTACGCAGTTTCTCTTTAAAAATGGTCCAATTAGTGTTCCTCCTGTTGACCGGAATGGTCAAGATACTAGGAAGAGACTCTTTCGTGTCGATAATGAAGGTAATGTATCTATGGTCCGAAAAGGAGCATTCATGAGATACAAACCAGTCCCTAAGGTTATCTGTGAAATCGGAGCTGACCAGAGTGATATCCAGCACTTCCTTTCTGTTCGAAGTAAGGAAGGTTGGTTCATCTCCCCGATAAGCTATAATAACTAGGTTATTACTAATAATAAAATCAAAGAGGCACTCACCACTTTCGTTGGTACCAGAACTGCCCCATATCGTATGGTTGGCATCTGCTCCGATAATAACCGGAAATCCGCGCAGTCTCGCATCCGCCACCAGTCGACCAATGGGCTCCTGAGGGGGAGAGAGCCCATAGTCATGCGCCCGATATAATGATGCTCTGTAATAAATATATCTTTTTGTATTTTTCTCTTGTATGATGATTTCTTCAAATCACCAACAAGTAATGTACCATTTAGGCAGATGTCATAGCCTGGGGTTTTGTTGCAAGCGAAGTCCTGTGAACTATCGCTTGTAAAGGGGTGGAAAGTTCCCATGGATCTGGGTTAGACTAAGAAGACTGCGGGAGCCATTAAGCACTAGCTTCAGTCGGGTGGGGGGTTCGTGTCTACTTAGGTCTAACCTAAAAAAAATTACATAAAAATTATTATAGACTCCCTGGTTGGTATGGAACTAACATAACCAGATAGCCATACTTTGGGAAATCCGCCATATGGTTATCCTTAGAAATGACAAAAGGAAAAAACTATTGAAAAATGGTTAATTAAGGTCAGCAAGAAGATTCCTGGGTGTTATTAGGAATCGACGCCTCTCTACCCACCCAAGCCTATATTCCTTTGGCGTATAAATGATTTACAGGAACCCAAAATATATGGATTTAACCGGAATTAAGCCATGAAAGAAAAGATATATTTTACTAACGCATATTTATGACTTATAATTTATTAATTACGAATACCGATCATTTAAAAAGACTAAGAACATTTGACTTAATGACTAAACTTCAGACATCAGGATATTGATGCATATGAAAAAAAAACTTAGTTATACATACATAAGTAACCCTATAATTATTACAATTCAGTTAAAGTAAACTTTTAGCAACTTGTTGCCATAAATTCAATTCAGGAAAAATTTTGCGAAAACACTAAGGCTGATAAAAATAACGGTTAAGGAAAAAGAGAACGGTTATGAAATGGTTTTCCTACCCGAATAAGGGGGAATAGATAACTTATATACTAAAATATATAAAATGTAATTCAAAGGAATAAAATCTAATTAATTAATTCAAATAATATTTCATAGTAACATATAAATATAATGCAACAATTTTGACCAAGATTTTATTTTGCAAAGTTACTATCTACAATAAGTAATAAAAGAAATTTTTGATACACTCACCCATTGGATTCGCAGAGGCCTCCGGATTCACAGCATGATGGTGTAATACGATGAAAAATTACGATGCCTAGTACGCTTAGGTCAAAAAAGTGTATTAATTGATACAAATTGAAATTTGAAAATAAAATACCTTATTTATACAAACTTAAAACAAAAGAAATAGAATGTGATAAAGGCCATTACGTCCTTAGGAAAATGTTGCTAACACTACAATAGAGGATGATGTTGTTGGTGTGAAGTTGGAACGCATAGGCAGTTGTTGAATAGACAGGGAAATGCCGATGCTGTTGTGGAAATACATAGTGTTGAGATGAAATTGTGCGGTTGTTGAAATCGTTGTTGATACGTCGAATTTATAATAAGATGTTGTTGTTGAAGTGAAATTATGGCTATTGCTGAAATAGTTGTTGGATGGAATTTGGAATAAAGATGATGTTGTTGTAATGTAAGATGTTTCGATCGCGTATGCTGTTGTTGGTATTTTGTGGTTGAGTTGAATTTTGCATAGAGGATGATGTTATGTTGTTGAGGTCTTCTGTTATCGTGGTGAATGCTGTTGAATTAACTGGGGATGCAAAATGCGGTTATGGCTCGGATTTGTACTGGAGGATGGTGTTATTGGGTACGCCGATGTTCTTTCAATCCCAAGTGGAAGTGGCTATAGTGGAATTTTGTGGTTGTCGTTTAAAAATTGTATTAGGGATGATGCGGTTGACTGAAGATGCTGTTATTGAAGTATCTGTTGTGGTTGGTGTTTTTAGGAGCCTTTTAGGTTATCATTGATCGTTGCGGGATTGTCCAGGAGTAATTTTGAATTTTTTTATATATATATATAGAAATCGGATGTTGGTGATTTCCAAAAGGTGAAGTTTATGTATATTTTTTTAAATTTTGTGGAGAATTTCGAAATTGCAATTACTTAAGATGGTAGTATGTGCTGTGGTTGCAATTTGGAACAGAAGTGAGGGGGAGAAAATGGTGGTCGTGGAAATGGTATGCTCTAATCTTGGTGAAATAGGGAAAAAAATATTAAATACTTATTTCCTTATATACTTTTCTTATTCTCCATTAGGGTAGAAGCCTGTTCACGTAGCCGTACATCTAGACAAGGATTGATGGCCTTCCTCCAGATGCACGCCTAAACGCCACTGTACATACCATTCTCCCTCTCCTAAATTTCCACTACACTTTATTTTAATTTAATTCCAAAACACTCCGAGGACGATGTTTCCCGATTACAAAAATAAACGACACTCTCCTATGCTTCTATCACAGAAGTACCTTCCGTTTAGTCGACCGTCTTCTTCAAAAGTTCACAGCAAAAGAAAGATCTAGCGCTGTTGTCGGAAATACCAAAAAAAATAATCTTACGAAATGTCAAATATACCACTAAACACACTTAACTCGTTTAGACTACCAACTACCAAATCTACGAGCTTTTGTATATGACGTATACGTAACGATCATCCTTATACAAAATGAACAAAGCATAGACTTAAAGTTTTAATGCACAATAGCACACTCGCAAGGAAGAGAAAAACAAAAAAAATATAAAACTATTAATTCTGACAAACGACCATTACAAAACCAGTTAATATTTACTCGTTGAAGTAATAATATTAAACGGAAAAAAGGGAGTTTATTCTTTAAGGTCCTTTGCATGAAACGTTCCGATGAGTTTTCCATTTGTATCTTCAAGTTTATAGTAGTGATTACCTAATTTCTCTTTTATTTTAGCCTTGACGAATAAGGGGGCAAATTTAGCATTGAATCGCTTTTCAAAATTGCTCTGAACAAAATTTCTTCTCCATACTTCCTGTCCAATTTTAAATGATTGAGGTCTGGTTCGCAAATTGTAATAATGTTTATTTCGCTCATAAGCCAACTTGAGATGTTTAAGAAGATTACGCCTTATTAATTGTAAATTATCATCCCTTGAGAGCCCATAGGCTGGTTCATCCAATAGGTTAATTTTCCGTAGCAAAGAATAAAAAGAACCATGAGTTATCATATCAAATCCAAAAAGAGCATGGTAAGGGGAAATTTTAATTGAACTATGAATTGAATTCCTTAAAGCACAACTGATTGCACTCAAATTTTCATCCCACCGAGTATGATCATTCTTCAGATAGCTACGTATTCCTGCGATCAACGATCTATTCACTCGCTCTGCTGCATTGGACTGAGGCGAATAATAAGCAGTATATACATGTGTTATCCCTAGCGATGTGAAAAAGGCATTGAGATCATTGGCCTTGAACTGAGAACCATTATCGCTAACTATGACCTCAGGGACACCATAAGTATGAAATATTTGTTCTTCTAAAAAACTTTTAATTGCCGTAGAGGTAAATTTTCTGAGTGGGTGTAACCAATGAAATTTAGTAAGGTGATCTAAGACAATCAATAACCCTATATGACCACTTTTGCTTCTTGGATACGGACCCAATAAGTCAATATAAAGTCTTTGAAAAGGACGTTCAGACAGAATTTGTTTACCGATTTCGGGTTTCATTACAAAATTAGGAGCCTTGGTTCCCTTACAAACTTCACAGTGTTTAACAAAATTGGATACATCTGTTGACATACCTGGCCAGAAAAAATATCTTCTTAACAACTCGATTGTTTTCCCTATTCCTCCATGCGACGTAGTCAAGGTGTTGTGATGACTCGCAATCAATTCATCTCTCAATTTCTCTGGGATCCACAATTTCCATGACCTGTCTGTATTTACTTCATCTCCATAATTATGCTGGGTTCTGATATAAACAAATTTGTCCACAATCTTAATGTCTGGATAGTTCGATTGATTATTATTAATTTTGTTCTTCAAGTTTATATAATCGTCATCCATGAAATGAGAAGAGGAAAGGTCTATATTAGGAAAATCTTCTACTACTGCTGATATCTCCTCAGATGGCAAACGAGATAGAATATCTGGTACAACATTTTCTTTTCCTTTGCGATGACTAACAGAAAATTTGAAAGCTTGTAATTTTAGAGCCCATCTTGCTAACCTTCCACTTAAATTAGGTTGCTGCATCAGCCAGACCAAACTGGCGTGATCTGTAATCACCTCAAATTCCTGCATCTCTAAGTAGCATCTGAACCTTTGTATCGCCTCTAAGGCTGCCAAACATTCCCGTTCAGTAACACTATAGTTACGTTGTGCGGAGTTTAATTTCTTACTCATGTATGCTACAGGTCTCTCTCGATTTTCCTCATCTAGTTGTATCAGGACTGCGCCTATTCCATAATCGCTAGCATCACAGTGAACAAAAAATTTTTTGGAAAAATCAGGATTTATTAGGATCGGTGCAGAGGTTAATAACGATTTGATTTTCTCAAACGAAACCTGGGCTTCCGGAGTCCAAACAAATTTTCGCTTCGAAGAAAGGGTTTCGGTAATTGGAAAAACTATGGTAGAGAAATTATCGATAAATCTTCTATACCATCCTGCGATACCTAAAAATCCTCTGACTTGTCTTAAGTTCTTCGGGACAGGCCAATTAACGATTGCACTGACCTTTTCTGGGTCGGTTGTAATACCTCCATCTCCGATGACATAACCAAGGTATTTTACACTTCTTACACAAAAATGACTTTTACCAATATTCAATGTCAAGTTTGCTTTCCTAAATTGTCCAGCAATCCTTAAAAGAACTTCCAAATGTTCATCAAAATGTTCTGATACTATCACCAAGTCATCTAAATATCCGAATACATTGTTCTTAAGATCGGGTGGTATTATTTCGTCCATTAAGCGACACATTGTTTGTGGGGCATTGCACAGTCCAAAAGGCATTACCACGAATTGATACAGGGGTCTTCCAGGGACTGTGAAAGCTGTAATTTCCTTTGATTTATTCGTTAAACCAATCTGCCAATACGCATCCTTCAAGTCAAGTTTAGAGATGATATTTGCCTTCGGAAGTCGTGCAAAGATACCTTCGATCGAGGGTAGTGGATATGCATCTTTCTTCGTTACCGAATTTATCTTCCTAGCATCCAGACAAAGGCGAACCTTATTTGGTTTGATGACTAATCTCATAGGAGAACTCCATGGTGAAGTGGACTTTTCTATTACACCTAAGGATAACATCCGATCAATTTCCGAATACATTAGTTTTTCTACTGCCGGGGAGACAGGATAATGTCTTTGCTTAATCGGCTTTGCCTCTCCAACATCGATCTCATGTTCTATTAGTCTCGTTTTACCTAAACCTTTGTGTTCAAAATTGGGAAACACCGCAATTACCGTATTAAGAAGCTGCTGTTGGTTAGGAGTTAATGTATATAAATTGTCCTTATCCGAATTTGATCTGACTTCTTCACAGCCGGTAGATATTTGCTGTTCTGATAAATCCGTTGATTTGGAGTTAACTGACAATTTATCTATTAAGTCTACTGAATCTGAAATAGTGGGTACAAGGTTAAACATTTTGCAAAAATCAATACCAAGCAAGAGTCTCTGCGATATTGAAGGTATAATAAAAAGGTTAATCTTGTGAGACACTTTCCTGAAAGTCACATCCACTTTAATCCAACCAAGAACTTTCTGGTTTTTCCCGTCGGCGGTTTTGACTGTGGACTTGCACTTGTTAAAATTGGGTAACTTGGAAAACTTGCTCCAGTGTCTATCAATCCTAGTTCAGTGTATTTTAGAAATGATACTTTAGCATAGTATCGACCATCGGTGGAATTATTAATAATCGAAGATACTAATAACTTGCGACACAGTTTCCTTCTTTGAAAATAATTTCGAAGTCTTATGGTCGAACGTTTAGGTTTCCGTACTGGTGGTATTTCATTTATTGAAGAGTTACCAAAAATTTCATTTCTCTTCGCCAAATATAATTCTAATTTCGTATGAAAAGGTACATGGGGATAGATTAATTTAGAAACGTCAGAGTTGGGAGAATCAGAAACATCAAAATTTTTCTTCAAAATAGAGTAGTTAACATTATTACAGTCAGGTAAATTCGATTCTTCTTCAGTTAATTTTTCTTGGGAAGCTACACTAGATTTACAGCTATCATCGTTATTGTAATTACGCTCGACAAGAGAATTTTTTATAATGGATTCTCTTCCGATTGCTTCGGAACCATTTGATGGGAGTTTTTTGCCGATTTTCTCAATTGACACTTAGGACATTGCGGCCGGTAAGTATTCTTCTTCCCACAACCATAGCAAAAAATTGTTCTTTCTTCTAAGCAATCTTGATAATAATGACCAACTTGGTCACAATTCCAACAACTAACTGATCTCTCATTTTTATCTAAAGCCTCTACTGTAGAATCTTTAAGGGGATCTTCGAATTCAATATCCAATTCAGCTACAGCACGTCTGGGATGAAACAGCGAGTTACCTACATTTCTAGATTGGAAATTCCTTCGCACTTGTTCATCATTCAAGAAGCTTTCTCTCATCTGCACTAGTCTTCTTAGGTGCGGAATAGAATGAACTGGTACATATAATAATTCATGCCTAATTTCAGGTCGCAGATTTCTGGTAATAATCTCAATTAACTCCATTTCCGAGAGAGGAGACGGGAGCTTGTCCATGATGGAAGAAATTGCTTCGTAAAACATATCGAAACTTTCACCTGGTTTTTGCTTTCTATTTCGAATTTCCTCTCGAATGTCAAAGGAGGTCTTAAATTCTTTGTATTGCAAGCTAATGGCTTCATTGAAATCTTCCCAATTAATAACTTTTACCTGTTTATGATAACGCCAAAACCAATCTCTGGCTTTACCAGTAAGCAACATATGAAGATTCTTACAAACTACATTGAAATCTCCTTGAAAATTATCTATAGTCAGAATTTTTAATCGATAGAGAAATTCCTCAACAGTTAAGCCTGTTGATGTACCGTCGAATTTTAACCCCCAATTTTGAATAATAGAGGTAATTTTGTCATTATGTAAATTCGAAAAATTTGAATAGGATCCTGGCGAAGCATTACGATTATAATTGTTATTATTAGATGGCGGAGACGTTCTAGGTACATTATTTATTGGTGCTTGTCTGTATGTATTATGGCTTTGTGTAGGATACCGATTAGACTCGTTTGGAGCAACATTAAGGTTCTGCAAGACTCTAGTTATACTATTTTCAACTATTCTATTAAGCTCGTTTAAGTCAATGGAAATATTTCGTAAACCTGAATTTTGATTATTCGAAGGATTATCCTCTGCCACGATTTCTGATGGGTTTTCAATAAGTTCAGAAGGAGCAGTTACCAATTCCGAATTAGTGTTACCACTTAATTGAATTAAGGGTGGTTGAGAATCATTCAATATATTTCTACTTGAACTACGTGTTTGATATTGTTTAGCTAGGCCACCACGTTTAATAGGCTTTGATTTCATAGTCTTTCCCGGTAAATAAAATTTCTGCAAATCAGACAATTGACAAGGTAATCGACACACCGGACATTCACTTTCCTTGGAAAGATGGGTTTCTATACAAGGACGATGAAATGCATGACTGCAACTAACTATTATTAAACAATCTATTTTACCGTCTATACGTTCACAGCATATGTGACAGGTATCATTAGTATTTACCGCAGTTGGAATTTGTGGGGATGCTAACCCTGACATAGATGGATGAAGAGGTGAACGTTCTAAGGCCATTTTGATAACCAAAAAAATAAGGAATAATTCATATACAGAAATATTTAATAAAAAAAAATATAGATGCGTTGAAACTCAAATATCACGTAACAATATAAAATTTCCAAAAAAATTGTTTTCTTTCAATGGGATAATTCGGTTAAATAAAAAAAAATAACTATAAATATGTTTAGCTGACTCTAATTAATCATTAAATAAATTCAATCTGGGCTATGTATTCTTTGTAGCTTATCACTGCATCAACAAACTTACAAAACTGTAATCATTGTTATGATTGTAATCACTATATCTATGACAATCACAAAAGAAGAATCTCCTAGCGTAATTCGGTTAGCCAGCTCGAACCTCAAGCTGCTAAATCTCACGAATTACGTAGAAATCATCCTGGAAAATGAATCAAGGAAAAGAACCAACAAAAATTATAAAATAAAATACCTATTTATCTATAAGAGATGCAAAGTGGGAAGTACCCTTAACATTGGTCTCTTATAAAACACGTTTAGGTTTGTACAGTATGTTAACAAAATGTTTGGCTACAGAGAATTGCAAGAGTGAAAAATAAATTTTATTTCTTTGCCAATGACCAGGAAAAAATCTCCTAGAGGTAAATCGGTTAGACAGCTCGAACCTCAAGCTTCCAAATTCCTGAACTACATCGGAAACTATTCACGAAAACTGACTCTAAAATAAAATTCCTTTTAAACTCTCCAATTTAAGGAAATCTAAATGTTATTGAAGTATAATATAAAAAGTCTGGGGGAGCACAGTGAATCACTGGAAGAAAAAAAAAATTGAATTTTTAAACCGAGATGTCGCAATTGGAACTCTCTGGTCCAAGCACGAAATGGAATCACTTTCGGTCTGTTGGAGTTGAAACACTTTCGTGCCCCACGTTGTAGATGGAACACTTTCGTGCCGCTAGATTGGAATCACTTCGTGCCCCACGTTGGGCGCCATTTTATGTAATAAATATATCTTTTTGTATTTTTCTCTTGTATGATGATTTCTTCAAATCACCAACAAGTAATGTACCATTTAGGCAGATGTCATAGCCTGGGGTTTTGTTGCAAGCGAAGTCCTGTGAACTATCGCTTGTAAAGGGGTGGAAAGTTCCCATGGATCTGGGTTAGACTAAGAAGACTGCGGGAGCCATTAAGCACTAGCTTCAGTCGGGTGGGGGGTTCGTGTCTACTTAGGTCTAACCTAAAAAAAATTACATAAAAATTATTATAGACTCCCTGGTTGGTATGGAACTAACATAACCAGATAGCCATACTTTGGGAAATCCGCCATATGGTTATCCTTAGAAATGACAAAAGGAAAAAACTATTGAAAAATGGTTAATTAAGGTCAGCAAGAAGATTCCTGGGTGTTATTAGGAATCGACGCCTCTCTACCCACCCAAGCCTATATTCCTTTGGCGTATAAATGATTTACAGGAACCCAAAATATATGGATTTAACCGGAATTAAGCCATGAAAGAAAAGATATATTTTACTAACGCATATTTATGACTTATAATTTATTAATTACGAATACCGATCATTTAAAAAGACTAAGAACATTTGACTTAATGACTAAACTTCAGACATCAGGATATTGATGCATATGAAAAAAAAACTTAGTTATACATACATAAGTAACCCTATAATTATTACAATTCAGTTAAAGTAAACTTTTAGCAACTTGTTGCCATAAATTCAATTCAGGAAAAATTTTGCGAAAACACTAAGGCTGATAAAAATAACGGTTAAGGAAAAAGAGAACGGTTATGAAATGGTTTTCCTACCCGAATAAGGGGGAATAGATAACTTATATACTAAAATATATAAAATGTAATTCAAAGGAATAAAATCTAATTAATTAATTCAAATAATATTTCATAGTAACATATAAATATAATGCAACAATTTTGACCAAGATTTTATTTTGCAAAGTTACTATCTACAATAAGTAATAAAAGAAATTTTTGATACACTCACCCATTGGATTCGCAGAGGCCTCCGGATTCACAGCATGATGGTGTAATACGATGAAAAATTACGATGCCTAGTACGCTTAGGTCAAAAAAGTGTATTAATTGATACAAATTGAAATTTGAAAATAAAAGACCTTATTTATACAAACTTAAAACAAAAGAAATAGAATGTGATAAAGGCCATTACGTCCTTAGGAAAATGTTGCTAACACTACAATAGAGGATGATGTTGTTGGTGTGAAGTTGGAACGCATAGGCAGTTGTTGAATAGACAGGGAAATGCCGATGCTGTTGTGGAAATACATAGTGTTGAGATGAAATTGTGCGGTTGTTGAAATCGTTGTTGATACGTCGAATTTATAATAAGATGTTGTTGTTGAAGTGAAATTATGGCTATTGCTGAAATAGTTGTTGGATGGAATTTGGAATAAAGATGATGTTGTTGTAATGTAAGATGTTTCGATCGCGTATGCTGTTGTTGGTATTTTGTGGTTGAGTTGAATTTTGCATAGAGGATGATGTTATGTTGTTGAGGTCTTCTGTTATCGTGGTGAATGCTGTTGAATTAACTGGGGATGCAAAATGCGGTTATGGCTCGGATTTGTACTGGAGGATGGTGTTATTGGGTACGCCGATGTTCTTTCAATCCCAAGTGGAAGTGGCTATAGTGGAATTTTGTGGTTGTCGTTTAAAAATTGTATTAGGGATGATGCGGTTGACTGAAGATGCTGTTATTGAAGTATCTGTTGTGGTTGGTGTTTTTAGGAGCCTTTTAGGTTATCATTGATCGTTGCGGGATTGTCCAGGAGTAATTTTGAATTTTTTTATATATATATATAGAAATCGGATGTTGGTGATTTCCAAAAGGTGAAGTTTATGTATATTTTTTTAAATTTTGTGGAGAATTTCGAAATTGCAATTACTTAAGATGGTAGTATGTGCTGTGGTTGCAATTTGGAACAGAAGTGAGGGGGAGAAAATGGTGGTCGTGGAAATGGTACGCTCTAATCTTGGTGAAATAGGGAAAAAAATATTAAATACTTATTTCCTTATATACTTTTCTTATTCTCCATTAGGGTAGAAGCCTGTTCACGTAGCCGTACATCTAGACAAGGATTGATGGCCTTCCTCCAGATGCACGCCTAAACGCCACTGTACATACCATTCTCCCTCTCCTAAATTTCCACTACACTTTATTTTAATTTAATTCCAAAACACTCCGAGGACGATGTTTCCCGATTACAAAAATAAACGACACTCTCCTATGCTTCTATCACAGAAGTACCTTCCGTTTAGTCGACCGTCTTCTTCAAAAGTTCACAGCAAAAGAAAGATCTAGCGCTGTTGTCGGAAATACCAAAAAAAATAATCTTACGAAATGTCAAATATACCACTAAACACACTTAACTCGTTTAGACTACCAACTACCAAATCTACGAGCTTTTGTATATGACGTATACGTAACGATCATCCTTATACAAAATGAACAAAGCATAGACTTAAAGTTTTAATGCACAATAGCACACTCGCAAGGAAGAGAAAAACAAAAAAAATATAAAACTATTAATTCTGACAAACGACCATTACAGCTCTCCAGACGGTGTCTTTGTCGCTGAACCTGTGGAGGAGAAGAGCATTAATACTAGCCTTAAACGTGACACAAACCCTACGCTTACCTAAAGTTTGAATATACGCTATGCGATATCCGTTGCTATTGAATCCTACCATCTACGACCCAGGATTCCTAAATCGGAATGAGCTCTGCAGTGCGACCGAGGCGGTTTTGGCTCACCGACTTGAATTTGCGAGGGCTTGTTTTTGGGGTTGGGGTTCATTGCAATTGTGTCCCCACTCCCTGCCCGCAATGTGTAGTAAGATATAAGTGG
This sequence comes from Sarcophaga rosellei, assembly GCA_930367235.1. Lineage (NCBI taxonomy): Eukaryota > Metazoa > Arthropoda > Insecta > Diptera > Sarcophagidae > Sarcophaga > Sarcophaga rosellei. The sequence continues at coordinate 86,509,209 of OV884017.1, read as the reverse complement.
TACCGTGGTTATATATACAAGCAGGGAGACCACGCGAGGGTTAGCACCAGCACTTATGGGGACAGGTGCTCAGAGCCAGACCGGGTACTAATCGGGAGTCTTCTCAACCGAACCTACACCACCAACTTAACGGCGACGGACAAGGAAAGTACTTTGAGGCCTGCTAGGGTTTTAACGGGATGGAGGCAGTTGTAGGCCTTGCCTGGAACCGTTCACACTGCGGGTTCCACCCCTGTGTTATCGTGAATGCGCAACTAGGACGAGCAAGCTACAGCCACCAGCTCAAGGTAATCTAATCAGAAAAAAAGGGTCGTGTTAAAAAGGGGGTGGGTTTATTGACTCCCCAATCTAGATCCGTAGAGTTTTGTTGAAGGGTAGGGCCACCTCTAGCAGGATGTGACGATGTCACGCACTAACGGTCTCGATAGGGTAGAGGCTGGAGGCTCCCAGGTTGCTGTGTACGCATTTCCCTATTCTGCTGAAACCGTTTAACCGTTTCATATCTCGAGTACAACCAAATAAATTAGAGAATATAAAAAAGTACAATTTTAATAGAAAAGAAGGGAAAAAAGCAAGTACATACAAATTTACTACTGCTTCCCTAAATAATTGCATTGATTACGTTTTTAAGAATAAAGTGGTATTTCATTCGTTCATAATGTCGCACACTCTTATAGAAATTTATGAAACCAGCTTATAAAGTACACAGTTTTGCTTCCTTCTTCAAAATGTATTTTCCATCATTACATACTATTTGCCAGTATACTGTGACAAAAAATCATATACATACGAATATGTTTCAAGTTTTATAAAGAGTAATTTGGAGAGAAATTTTGAACTCAAATATAGATTGAAGTATTTTTCATTGTCGTTATAACATAATTAACCAACTCTCTCCATAGAAAATGTCATTCAAATGAAAGTGATCCCATATTCAACAGAGCAGGCAAAAAAATGAAGAAGAAATCTGAAAACAGTTTTAAAAAACTGAACAATAATTTACACCGAAAGGTACGAATTAAAAAAAAAAACCTGTCAAGTTGTAACATAATTAACCAACGCTCTCCATAGAAAACATCATTCAAATGAAAATAATTCCACATTCAACAGAGTAGGCAAAAAAAAAGAGGAAATCTGAAACTGTCCTGAAAAAGTGAACAATAATTTACACCGTAATTCGATGATGTCAACCATGCTTTGAAAATAAAAAAGCAGAGGCATTGGTTTTTTCAATTTTTTTTTTCTCATTTGTTCCACTTCCATGGAATCCGCAAAACTTTTCTTATCGTATCAATGCACCATAAAAATAAACGTACAATGAAAAACGCAATTTCGAATTGAATTGCATCAGAAAGTTGTCTAAAGTTGGAGTCATCAGTTCAAATTTGATTTGATAAGCCAAATGAGATTAATTACAAACTATTTTTGGTTTTACATATCGTAACCTAAAATGAAAACGGCCAATAATAATTTTTTGATTTCATTCTAAAGTATTTCCCTAGAACAAGCCTACAGGCTTCACAAACAAATTTGAATTTCTTTTACCAAAAGTAGCGAATTTTATTAAAAAAAAAAAAAAAATTACGCCTGCAAAGGGAAAAGTCCATAAAGATAAACGTGAGGAGATCTAACTAAACGTTAGTAAATTACACTGCATTGTCAATTGCCAACACATTATATTCGCTTCTAAGTTTATTAAATGCATTATTAGAGTTGTATCTTAACTCCTCTCAAACTGAGATCTGAGGTGGAAACTAATATTGAAAATGCAAAATATGAAAATATGAATTGCGATTATTATTGTGCATAGATACGCAAGCAGTTAACATAATACCACAATCTAAATGGAATTCATCTTATTGTGAAATTAATCTTCAAGTTCATCAATTCATGATTTATAATCTAGTCAAGCATAAGTCGGATTAGTGATTTATTTGGAATAAAACTGAGGGAAGCCTATTTTCATACATATACGTTTACCATAATTTTAATAAGACATTTAAGAAATTCAATTTGAAAAAGTCCTCCAATTCACCAAAGTATTATTAACTTTGATAGCTATTTTGACTGAAGCGGAAATGCTTGGGTTGGAAGAAATTCTTAACGTAGAATACATATGTATACTTGGTGTCCGGTAGTTTGAATGTAAGAAAGAAATGTAAAATAAAAAAATAAATTTACCATTCGAACTTCACTAAAAGTGATCAGAAAGCTCTTCATTATTTCCAAGGCCAACGACAAGATTAATAATAATAATAATGAGTTGCTCGTGAAGTATATGTTTTAAAACTATCGTAGATTGAAATTGTATTCAGAATGCACAAAGAAAGAATCATGGAGATTTTTAACAGGTTGCTTTATTTTGATTCATCTGATCCATAAATTTACTAAAGAGTGAAAAAATTAAACGATAAATTTGCCAGTAAAGCTATCTAAAGTTAGTATTTAGTTACGGTTTTTTGTTTCAGAAAATAGATTACCAAAGGGACCTCACTACCTAACACCACCAAACGTGATTAAATTTAACTTTATTCCACTAGACATCAATGTGTTAGTGTTTTTCAAATAATTATGATAAGGATGTCGCTGATAAAAATCGTGTTTTTTACTTTTAAAATGTTAAATAAGGACGTTTGCATTTTAGGTGACGACATGCGTACGCACACTCAGTTTTCCTATATAAACCAAAATTTCTTAAGCCATCATTCAGTTTGAAATAGTTCTTCGTGCAGTTGAATACGTGAATTAACAGAAATTTTTAAATCAAAAATGTTCCATCATCTGAAAATATTTGGACTTTTAATTAATTTGATCGCCATACTAACCGTGTCGAATTTTTGTTCAGGTCAGTTGGAAGAGTTATGTGAATAAATTTGAAACAGTTTACAATATTTAAACAGAGTTTACAATATTTTATTAATCAACGAGCAATAATACTCATATATTTTTTTAATATCAATTTAAGTCGTATAATTATAAATTTTTAAAAAATGAATACCTCAGAATCTCGAACATTCTTTTCTAAAGAACGTGAATCTGACCTTAGAATTGCATAATTTCCATAAATGTTCAGAATATTGGGTGTTTGCTTATATTCAAGTGAATATTACGTGGTAAATTAGTTTTTTTTTTTCTGAAATCTGGTTTAAAACATCTGAAAGTGCATATCTTACCATTCAACTGATAACACCTTAAATATAAAGGAAGTGTAGGGAATAGATGTACGACCATCATCTGCAACTGGATGTTAAACGACAATAGAGAAAGCTTTGCATACAAATATTTAAATTGGGAATTGTGCTTATCGATATCGCGACATATTGAAAAACCTTTTATTTTTAGTTTCCAAGTTGTTAGTGAATCGACGCACTGTGTTCTGAAAGTGTGAAGTCAGTTTTGTGGTGTTCGAAAATGAATGCAATTTGTTAATGTTCATGGTTGATTAATGTTCAAACTGAATATTAGTTTTTAATCTTTTATTATTTGATTATTATTAATTTATTTATTTTTTTTATTGAGTAATTCTATTTGAAACATAAACGAATGCACTAACTCATATTTCAACTGACTGTTGCAATAAAAAATGAAAGCTTTTATGCAACGCGGAATCGGTATATTTTTTACTGCCTCTTAAATAAACGAGCAACAGTAATCCGGACAAGATGCATTTGTCAAAATTTCAATAAATTTCGTCAGCGTGATTTGAAGAGAAAATGAAAACACTGAGTTTGGCGACAAAATGATTAAAACACATTTGTTACTCCTCAATGCAATATAAATATGGATTCAATAAAAATACCAAAAATATGCCAAGTAAGTTAGAAAAAAAAAAATTATTTATTTGCGTAGAAATCGGTTCTTCTATCGAAAATATCGGTTGCAATCGCCTGCTTGTCTGTTCAGTTAAAAAGAAAAAGAAGTTTTACAGTTTGTACATTGTACAGATGCGTGTACAGATTATTCCCTTTTGCTCTAAAACAGCTACATATATAGGGTGTGGATTTGAAAGTGGCACTTGAACAACTTTAACGTGTGCAGTCCCATGTCAACCAGCAAGAGTATAAATTAAGTGAACATATGAGCATGAATTTAAAATTTAATCTTTTTTTGTATATAATAAGAAAATTATTATTTTAATTATTAAATTAAATAAAGACGTAATTGCATTTCAAAAATTTTGAGAAACAACATTTAAAGCCTTTATTTCACTCTTTTTTTTTAATATCAAAAATTATAAATTCATTTGTCTTTTATATTATTGCTTATACTAAAATTTTTATGTGAAAATCGTATGAGTTCCAGGCTTGCTATAAAAGAACAAGACTGTTGAGTAAAAAATAAGTAAATTAAGAAAATGAGATGTATTGTATTGATATTTTCTTTACATTTCCCTCCTTGGAGAAGAACAATTGTTTGGTTGTTAAACTTAATTGTTCATTGGTTATTATACAGCACTGGAGTAAGTTTTGTGATCTGAAAGAGATTTGATTCCATTTTTTGTGACCTGTGTTTACTTCGTACATGGAATTAGAAATCTTTTTAAGTATTTTATATGGTCCAATTCTTATTTCATCAAGTTTTTTCCTGTTTAAGCGGTTGCCGTTTTCTACATAAACCAAATCTCCAACATCGAATGTAATTTCTTTTCTACGTCTATCAAATAATATTTTATTGTAATTATGAGATTTCTTTGTGTTCTCTAGAGCTAATCTTCTGTCTCTTTCCAGTTCTTCAGTCGTACATTTTAATTTTAGTTCGTGTGGTAAATGGAGAATGTGTCAATCTCCATCTAGTAAATATTTTGGAGCAAATTTAGTAACTGTATGTTCTGTTTGGTTATATTTTGCGACACAGTTTCTTGCAATGGTTGTCCATGATGTCTTCTTTTATATGGATTTATATGACCATCTAGGTTATCTAAGTACTTTTCGGGGCATCTTATAATTTCCATTTTAACTAACGGGACGTCCAGATCTTTGTGAATATTCGAGTTTCTGATATACCAAGTTGCGGCAGTGATCATTCGTAAAATTTTATATTCACGCCTCTGAATTTTCTCCACGTTTGAAGCTGAGGCTGTACCCCATAGTTGTATTCCATAACACCAAATGGGTTTTAATATAGACTTGTATATAAAGAGTTTACAGTCCAATTTTAGTGATGAATTTCGACCAATTAACCAATTTATTTGAGCAGTTTTTATATTTATTTGTGCCAGTTTTGACTCAATATGTAATTTCCACGTAAAACGACGATCAAGGTGTATACCTAAGTACTTTACATGAGTGCTTTGTGGTATTGTCTGATTGTTAATGCATATAGCAGGGCAGGTCTCTCTTCGCAATGTAAAGGTTACGTGGGTACATTTCTGTTCGTTAACCCTTATTCTCCATTTCTTCAACCATTCCCAGTAGGGATACTTGTTCCTGTAAAATCTGCGATGCAATCTGTGGGTTCATATGTACGCTTAAAAATGCTGTGTCGTCAGCAAATGTGGAAGTATATATGTTTTCACTTATTGGCATGTCAGCTGTAAATATCAGGTATAAAACAGGACATAGTATGCTACCCTGAGGAACACCGGAGTTAATTTTTTGAGGGGAACTCAAAAAATTACCTTACCAAATTAAAAATAATCGAAAATAACTTTTACAGCTATGCTAGGTAAATTCAATAGTATTTTGTTGCTTATTTTGTCAATACCTGGGGCTTCCTTGGGTTAAGATTTTTAATGGTATTCACAATGTCATGAAGCTTAAACCTAAATAAAAATTAATTATTTCGGTAGACTTGTTAGGGGTGACAACATTTTTCAGGTGATTCACAAATAGCCTACCTTTTTCCGCATCACTTCTTGCCCAGTTACCACTTGAGTCACGTAAAGGTGGTTTACTAATAATTGGGCTTTCTAGATTCCTGGTTGCACGCCATAGTAAATAATTCGTTTAGGGAGTCGCGTCCAGATTTTCCAAATAATTTTTAAGTGATTCGAGTAAATTTTGAAGACGTTTTGTGCTCTCATTTTGTTTTCTTTTAAGTTGAGGTGATCTGTGTAGTTGCCAGTCTCTACGGAGTCTTCGTTTTTCCAGCACAAGGTTTTCGATATCAGCGGATTAAATTCTGTTGTACCTGATTCGTTTTGGGACCTTAACAGCACTTTGGATGGCTAACGTAAGGGTTTTTTCAAAATCATGTACTGCCTGGTTCAAATCGTCAATAGTTCTTAGAGGAATATTGTCTAAACAGTGAGAGCTTATGTATTTCTTATATTTTAGCCAATTCACTGTAGTCTCTGTTTCCATTAAGTAACCAGACGGGGACACATGATTATTCCACAGTGTTATGATTGTAGGCGTATGATCCGAAGACGAAACCAGTGAAGCTTCTACCTTATATGTAAGAATGTAAGATATAAGAATGTAAGAATGTTTATTCAATTTTATTAATTTAAATATTCTATTTTAACAATTCATTTGTAACAACAAATTTTATTTAAAGTTAAGTGCAGTCTCTAGAGATGTTCTTAACTACTAAATCTGGGATTTTTGTCTATCAGTTGGTCAATAGGTAAGCTGCCCTGAAGAAAAAACATCCAGTTTCAATTCAAAAAATTGTGTTGAAGAGTTTTCGGCCTTGTGGAGAAGTAAGTCGAGAGCCCCAATAGGAGAGCTTTGCATTATAATCCCCGGCTGCAATAAAACGAGGGCCTAGTGATCGAAAGAAGTTTTCATATTGACTCTCAGTGATCGAGTATCTAGGTGGACAATATATTGACGTAATAACAAGGTTTTGCTGGAAGTCTTCAAGACAAATACTCGTAGTCTGAAGGTATTCTTCACAAAGGCCACTCATTTGGTAATGTTTTATTCGAGCCCTTATTAAGACTGCGGAGCCTCCACATGACCTATCGCGGGGATGCTTTGTGTAGTAAAATGAATAACCGTTCATTTTAAATAAGCTTTTTAATGTCAGATGAGTTTAATAAATGAATATATACATACATACACACATAATTGGCAAGTACAACCCTTCAGTCAGGATTAACGCCTAGCTTCTCACACCGCTCATGTTGTGTGCCTTAATTTTATACTTGAGTGATGGGACCTACAGTTTAACGTCGACTCCGAACGATATATTTTTGAGAAACTTTTTCATGGCAGGTTTATTTTCTCTCAGAGTTTTTGCCAGAGAGGAATTTTGCAGAGAGGAATTCGCCGAAAAGATATTTTTTTTTTCATATCGACGCCTCCATTCTATAACGTTCTAAGTGTACTAAGAACGTTTTTAATGTTCTTGCATTTTAAAATTCTACGTTCTCTAACTTAAATACTGTCAAAATTTGGTTAAGATGCGCCGATTCGTTCCGAAGTTATAGGGAAAAATCGACTTAGAATACAAATATAGTCGTATGTCGAGTGAAAACCTTGAGAGCTCATAACTCAAAACGCACTTTTTCGACTTAGAATGTTATAGAACGGAGGCGTCGATATTTCGTTTTGATGTCTGGGCTAGGGTTCGAATATGGGCTCCATGGGCTGGGGTTAGAAATAACCAAAAACGGCAACACTGTTCTCGGCACAAAGAGAACATGATAAAAATTATGAGAGGCATGTGTTAAGCCAGAGAAAAATTGTTAGTAATATTTTCAAATCTACTTATTAACCCAATAATATGTATATGTGAGCGAAAAATATAGAAAAATTGTACTGCGCTAAAAACCTAAAAACACCGTATTTAACTTGGCAAGTATTCTTTCAAAAATCGAAATCATTACTCATTGATATTAGTGAATCATACTGTAATATTTCTTTGGGTGTAAAATTGAAGTGTGAAAAAAGCGACATGAACATTCTTGTTTAGAAGCTGACAAGCAAAGCAACTGAATGCATTTTTACGCCCTCATGATGAGAGCAACACATTATTACGCTCTTTGCTTGTGTTTATTTTCCTTCTGTCTTCCACCCTCCTCATCCAGAAATGATTTTAGTGAGAGCGGGTTGTAATGTTTGGTGAGAGCGGGTCATGATATTACGACCCGTCATAAGAAATTTAACTTCTACATAATGCGCATTCTTTATATCAATATTCTTTGGTAATACGCGAAATTGGTGTCGGACAATAGTGTCATAATATTTCTCCTGATGTCGATTTAAACATCCCAAATGATAAATTTGTTAATATTTATGTTCCGACCCCTAATAATAATGATCTTTGTTTTGTTCGACTAGAAACGCCTTTAGTTTTCGTTGCGTTAATCAGCTCGAAGTATTGGAATGCATATATGTAATTATGGTTGGTCACTGTATTTAAGTAAAAGATTGGATTCATTGATGTTTTATTTAAATTCAGTGTGAGTTTATTCAAATATGAACAATAATTGAATTTATATTATAAAAAGAAAAATTAATAAATGAGTTTTTTTGATTCAAATCCAATTTCAATTCAACCTTTCAACTTCTATTCTTCAATTGTTCTCTTAAACTTCCAAAAATTACACCTTTCAACCTCTAAAAATTTCACTTTTCTGACTTAAAAAAACACACAACTTAATTCTTAGCTTTCTTTCAACTGACTGACTCTCAACCTTTTCTTTTCTACTGATGTCCTATTACATACTCCTTTTCTCTCTCTTGCACTGTATTTCTTCCTTATCTCTCTATCTATTCTACTTAAACAAGGTGTCGCCGCTATCACTTGTTACATATATTCGGTTGAATCGATGACTTGATCAATTGGTTTTAAAAGCTTTGACGCCTAGACTTTTGCCTTATTTGCAGACACTCTGAACTTCTTTAAGAGTAAAATTGTTTCTTTGTTATTGGGTTATCCATTTCAATTCTTCAAACACTGTATACATGTGTGAATACGAATTACTTACAATTATATCTAAAGCTAGAAATGGTAACTTTAATTTCTTTCTTTTAATTTTGTTTTCAGTGTGACAAACTAATTATTGAGGGCGGTAGGAAAGCAGCGACAGAAATATTCTCGGATTTCAAAGAAATGAAAGAAACAATAAACGATTTTAAATCAAACGTTTAAACCTAATCTGTATCAAATATTTTAACAAAGAAAACAAATTATTCAAGAATGACCCACTGGATCGAACACTTCCCCTGAGGGTGAGTATAATTTGCTTTAATTATTCGAAACCACTTATATTTTCTTTTTTATTCTCTTCACACAGATCTAGAAGTCTTTGATATTCGTTATGATGTTTTACCCAAAAAATGGTAAGAAAAACTATAATTTTATTAGATTCTTAGATGGTGTATTGAATTCTAAGGTAGCACAGCTGAGTGTAGTAGTGATAATAATAAGAATTTAGTTGCATGCATATCACATTTAAAATACTCATTTGTAGAATACATCGTACGTACATCCAATTCAAAAGTGACTCAAGTCATAATTCACATTTCCATCAAAAAGGAAAAAAAACTGTTTCAGATTCAAATAAAAAGAGTGAAAAACAGAAATTTCGTACCACTTTTTAACGAAAGTTAACAACAATCAAATACACTTTTATCGATAAACAAGTGTGTTGTGCATAGTTTAAGCATAGTAACCACGAAAAATTAACATTTTCAGTTGAGTCACAATGGTACCAGGTGTGCGATATACTCACATGATTTTCAGGCTCTACCATGACAACTCTGTCAAATTAAAACAACAATTTGATTAATTTAAATACAATACGATATAGAAAGCATTTATTTTTAAATTTATTTTATTTTCATAATCGTCACTGAAATTGTACCAAAAAATTGTGCTGAAGCAACGGCATGCACTCGAAGTAGTGGCATTTACAAAATACTTGTCACACAGCTCAGTAATGAACCATTTTATGTTGAATGTGATGCAGAAACTGAATTTGGTGGCTGGATTGTGATACAAAGAAGAGAAGACAGCACAGAAGACTTCTATCGTAATTGGGTTAATTACGAGGAAGCATTCGGAAATGTGGACGGGGAGCATTATATTGGGTTAAAAAAATTTACGCCCTAACGAATTTCCAGGGACGACAGGAATTGCTAATAGTAATGAGGGATATGAATAATACAAGAGCTTTTGCCAAATATTCTCTATAGGTTCTCTATAGGTGATGTAACGGAAGTGCATAAATTGAAGAAATTGGGCACATTTTCGGGAAATCCTGGGGATTCGTTAGCCTCGGATATAGGCATGAAATTTTTAATTAAAGATCATGACAATGATATTTGGAATCGTAACTGAGTGGAAAAATTTAAAGGGGGATTGTGGTATAAAAGTTCTCACCAAAGGAAAGTTTTTTTTTTAATGTGTTCCTAATGGATTCAATATTAAAGTTCTGGTTTCTTACTCAACAGTACTCTCAATGGTAAATATGGTGACAACACTAATGCTAAGGGTATAAATTGGTATGCATTTACAAAGAATGCTGTATCTCTTAAATATTGTTTCGCAAAGGGAAACGACCTAATATCGTTTTACTAGAAAACATCGTTTAACATCAACGATAAGGAAAAGTCACACAAATACATACAACGAACATGTTACAAGCAAAGGATCAACATAGGTACGAAAAAGAAGGGGATAGACAAGTAAGCGAACGCAATAACAACGTGGACAAAATACACAAATAACAATGCAGTCGCGATAGAATTCTCGTGAACGCGAGAACAAGAACCTTCCCCTTCGAAAACGTTCATTATAGTAAATTTGTGGACATATGAAAAGGACAGACATAGCGGCCAACGAGTCAGTAATAACTCAGTCAGTCTTGTGTGAGGACACGTTGCGTTCGTAGTAGACAATCGTAATAATTTAGAAAACTAATACCAATTGAAAGGCGGTGCTCAACAGTCGTCCAATTGCACCGTTGTCTCCAGACCCAAACGACGGAGAAGCCTTAACACTAACTCATCTGCTAATACACTGCCCGTTTTAACTATAACCGCAACCCTATTAATGTTAATATTTCAGCCTGTACAGCTTGTAAGAAATTTAGTTTTTTAAGATAATAGAAAATAGATCGAAAACTTACATTATATAATCAAAATAAATTAGTTATTCACTTTAGTTTCATAAATATAATTAATTTTAACATAAACAGCTGTTTCATAACTATAACCGCACTTTAACAAATTTAATAAAATTATAAATTAAACAAAAAAAAAAAAAAAAAATATATTTAATAATGGGTGGGACCTCCTTTATTATGAGTCAGCTCAATCACTTCTATGTTTTCTGATTTAAGCCATTCAATCGTCTGACGACTTTTGTCTACCGAAGCGTTGTCTTGCTGAAAAATTAAAGTTTTTGCAGCCTGGGTTTCCAAGAAATGCATCAGTTTTTCATTAAGAATGCCTATGTATCCTCCAGAATTCATTCGAGTGCTCGCAAAGACCAAATCAACCGTCATTTAGATTCAGTCAAAGGTTATATTGACTCAGTTGTTCTCGGTGTCCATATTATGCGTGATTACAAAACACATCCAAAACAAAATTTTAAATTTTTTGTTGGCAAATTAGCGTTTTATTTCAATTAAAATAAAATGCCGAGGGGAACATATCTTACAGATGTCGAAAAAGGGAAAATTTTGGGCTTTTTGGAAAATGGGCTAAGTTTTCGAGTGATCAGTAGAAAACTAGGTCGATCGGACAGAGTGGTAAGAAATTTTGCCAAAAAACCAGAGTCAGTATGGTAAAGACCGGAGGACCAAAAAGAAAGTTATCCGAAAGAGATCAACGCAGAATTGTTAAGGGCGCAAGCAATTCTATGAAAAGCCTTTCGCAGATTTCTGCTGATTGTGGCGTAAAAGTGCCAAATTCCACAAAATTAATGGTACGGGGAGACTTTTGCAGCGATGCAATGCTTGATTTGGCCTTTGCGAGCACTCGAATGAATTCCGGAGAATATATAGCCATTCTTAATGAAAAACTGATGCCTTTCTTGGAAGCCCAGGCTGAAAAAAACTTTCACTTTTCAGCAAGACAACGCTTCGGTAGACAAAAGTCGTCAGACGATTGAATGGCTTAAATCAGAAAACATAGAAGTGATTGAGCTGACTCATAATAAAGGAGGTCCCACCCATTATTAAATATATATTTTTTTTTTTGTTGTTTAATTTATAATTTTATTAAATTTGTTAAAGTGCGGTTATAGTTATGAAACAGCTGTTTATGTTAAAATTAATTATATTTATGAAACTAAAGTGAATAACTAATTTATTTTTATTATATAATGTAAGTTTTCGATATATTTTCTATTATCTTAAAAAACTAAATTTCTTACAAGCTGTACAGGCTGAAATATTAACATTAATAGGGTTGCGGTTATAGTTAAAACGGGCAGTGTATTAGTAGATGAGTTAGTGTTAAGGCTTCTCCGTCGTTTGGGTCTGGAGAAAGCGGTGCAATTGGACGACTGTTGAGCACCGCCTTTCAATTTTTATTAGTTTTATAAATTATTACGATTGTTTACTTCGAACGCAACGTGTCCTCACACAAGACTGACTGAGTTATTACTGACTCGTTGGCCGCTATGTCTGTCCTTTTCATATGTCCACAAATCTTATATATAAAAATGAATGTGTGTTTGTTTGTATGTTTGTATGTTTGTATGTTTGTATGTTTGAAGTTTATAGACGATTAAACGGCTGAACCGATTTTCTTGAAATTTTCACAGTACCTTCCTGTATGTCTGGAAGGAGTTATAGGCTACTTTTTATGTTGATATTCCAAATGAGCGAGGAGTCATGCCCACGTATACTACATACTACATACTTAATATTTAATTGCATTTGAAATATATTACTCATACGCATAGTAGTAGTAGTAGTACCCCTACAAGTATGCTATCTATGATTCTTGATGTATAAAATCAAAGAAAATAAAGTATAAAGAATGTGCATTTTGGCATATTTTGTAATATTTTTCAAAAATATTTCATGACGCGGGGGAAAGGATGGAAGGGAAGGATAAAGAAACCAAGAGCGTAACAAAGCGTTGTTCTGATCGTGCGTTTTTGTTGTTTGACTAATTTTTTTATTTATTCTTCTGAAACAGTGTTGCCACGAAAAAAATTTTGTAACCAACATTTGTGAAAAAAATCACCAAAATAAGAAAAAATATAACCAAAATCAAATTCGTAGACTTTTGTTTTATTTTTTCAAGTTTAAAATATAATTAATAAAAAAAGAAACAAAAAATAGCTTTTTTATAAGAAAAAAAAAATAACCAAAACCAAAAAAAAAAAAACTACACATTGATCAAAAAAATAACCAATTTTGGTTAGAAATAACCAAAAAAGGCAACACTGTTCTCAAATCACTTATCCTCAGACGTCGACATAAAGAGAACATGATAAAAATTATGAGAGGCATGTGTTAAGCCAGAGAAAAATTGTTAGTAATATTTTCAAATCTACTTATTAACCCAATAATATGTATATGTGAGCGAAAAATATAGAAAAATTGTACTGCGCTAAAAACCTAAAAACACCGCATTTAACTTGGCAAGTATTCTACCAAAAATCGAACTAATTTCCCATTGATATTAGTGAATCATACTGTAATATTTCTTTGGGTGTAAAATTTAAGTCTGAAAAAAGCGACATGAACATTCTCCTTTAGAAGCTGACAAGCAACTGAATGCATTTTTACGCTCTCATGATGAGAGCAACACATTGTTACGGTCTTTGTTTGTGTTTGTCATTAGGATGGTCGAGTGGGAGGTTAACTTACCCGTTATTCCTTATAAAATGAAAAGACTGTCCTTTTATATAAAATTAGTGTTTACTTCAATTATGTTTTGTGTACCTCTCTTCTCAACAGACTGCCTCTGCCCAACAAAGAACAATATTGTCGTTACCAACTAAAAATTAATAAGCATGTGAATCCCCAAGTTGTATTCTTTCTAGCAACCAGAAGGGTTACCAGATGTGTAAATTAATAATATTAATTATATAAAGAAATAAGATATGTTATGTTGAGTGACAGTTCGGCCATCCTGACGATAACTCGTCCCGAGTTAATCTAAATCAGATTCATCTTCATCATCATCGTCATCGTGATAGTCTTCATCCACCTCAGGGAACAATGCACACCATGGCTTGATCTTGTCGCTGCTAACTACGGTACTGAATTTTCGCTGGTTTCGTTGAGCTCCTTCAATATCTCCAATAACATACCGGTCATACCGTAAAACTTTGTTGATAATATATGGACCTCTATACTTGGAGACGAGTTTTCGAGACTCACCAGTGCTAGGCATGGCACTTTCTACTAAAACCAAATCTCCTTCTTGATAATGATGAGGTGTTTTGTGTTTCAAATCAAATCTTTGTTTCCATTTCTCACGAGCTCCTGATATATTGTTGATAGCATTCTCACGGCGTTCACGTGGTGATGGAGTCTCAAGGTTGATATTATCTTCATGGACGACTGATAAAAGTTTGTTAGCACTAAGGGCCTTTAATGGAAAATCGTAAATCAATTCAATAGGTGAATATTTAGTCGTAGCATTAACAGTTGCGTTTATTTTCCACTGCAGATTACGTAGCTCGTTATCCCAATCTTTTGTGTTAGGTGATGTTCTCAAATATGATAATACTGACTGGTTAATTCTCTCGGCAATTCCATTAGCTCTAGGTGTTCGGACAGCTACTTTAATATGCTGGATATTATTCTCGTGACAATAGTTTGTAAATACTGAAGAGGTGAAGGCAGTTCCGCGATCTGTCACAATTCTTCCTGGTAATCCAAAATATAAGGTTAAACAATCAAGAGTTTCTATTACTGGCTTCGTTTTACTTGACTTAACTGGAACTATAATGGAATAACGTGTTAATGCGTCGACAACCACAAGAATGTATTCATTGGCTCTTTTTGTTTTAATAAATGGTCCCAAGTGGTCCATGTGTATTACATCGAATGGGACTGATGGTATGTCCATTCCATAGAGCTGACATTCTTTCCGCATTGGCTCTCTGTTATAACAGCATTCAACACAGCCTTTTACGTAATTTCGTACTCTTTTAAACCAAAAGTTCTGATAAATTTTCTTGATGGTACCCTCTAAGCCGATGTGTCCAATATCATCGTGACACAGTTTAACTATTCGCCATCTTATACCTCGCGGAATGACAAGTAGATCTTTTCCGTCTTTGGTTTTCCGATAGAGCCGATGGTTTTTGATAGAAAAGTCATTATTATAGTTCCTCTTATGAACAAAATCAATTTCTCCCTTGAGTATATCTATGATTTGTTTCAGTTCTGGATCTTGCCTTTGCATCGTGAGAATCCAATCTTCAGTTGAAATTTCGACGGCCATTAATTTAGCAGTAACATCCTCAACTTGTCCCGGGTCTTCTACTGGGGACCGGCTCATAGCGTCTACATGTGTCATTTGGCTACCTGGTCGATGACATGCTGTAAAGTCATACTCCATCAACTTCAACAACCAGCGTGATACCCTTGGAATCATCGGTGTTTTAGATTTCATGCTTGAAATTGCTGAACAGTCTGTATAAATAGTGAAATGTTTACCCAGTAGATACACGCGAAATCGTTCACAGGCTTCCACAACCGCCAACATTTCCAGCTCGTATGCATGGTATTTGCTCTCTATTTCACTGCAAACTCGGCTATAGTACGCAATTGGATTTTTCGCCCCATCAGACTCCCGTTGAATCAAAATTGCAGCTAATACGATACTGCTGGCATCTGTGTGAAGTTCTTGCTCCTTATCGACGTCGTACACACCTAGTACGGGATCACTGGTTATGGCATGAATTAATCTTCCAAACGCATCTTCACATTCAGCTGACCACTCAAAGGGAACAGACTTTCTCGTAAGCCTTATTAAAGATACTGCAATATGTGCATAATTTCGGACGAATTTACGGAAATAGCCTGTTAACCCCAAGAAACGTCTGATCTCGGTGACAGTTTTAGGTCTGGGAAATTGCTGGATGGCTATTGTCTTTATACGTCCAGGTCGGATACCATCGCCATCGATTTCATGTCCGAGAAATGTAACGCTATCCTTCATAAAGAAACATTTAGACAAACGAAGCGTTAGCCCCTCCCTTTGGATTATTCTTAAAAATTCCTCAAGATTATTTAAACCCTCTGCAACCGTGTCTGATGCAACAATCACTTCATCAACATAGCTTACGACCTTTCCTTTCAATGGTTCTATAATTTTCATCATCATTTTCTGGAACATGCACGGTGCATTTTTAAGCCCGAAAGGCATACGGTTGAATTCAAAATGACCATGATGCGTAATAAAAGCAGTATATTTTTTTGACTCTTCGTCAATTTCTATTTGATAATATCCAGACATCATGTCTAATGTAGTGAAGTATTTCTTACCTGCGAGAGTGGAGAGAACACCATCTACAGTGGGCATTGGCCAGGGTTGTTTTTCGGTCACAGCATTTAATGCTCGGTAGTCTACACACAGTCTGTCTTCACCATTAGATTTCGGGACCAATATAATTGGAAAAGCGTACACCGATGTTGACGGACGGACGATTTTTAGCTTCAGCAATTCACTTACAATGCTTTCAACAGTCTGTTGTTTGGGAATGGGCACTGCATACGGTTTTCTTGCAATAGGTTTGTTTGAAGATACTGAAATGTTCATTTTCATTGCGCTGTATTTACCGATTTTGTCCAATGTGTCCGCAAAACAATTCGCATATGTATTTACTAATTCAGTCACTTGTTCCTTTTCCTTGTCCTAAATTTTCTCACCACATTGTATGTCACTGCCTTGTATTGCGTATACTTGACATTTACCGTGTTCAATTACTACCCGACCGTTCGATAAAATGTCAAAACCGATAATCACGTCGTATGCGGTTGTATCATTATTTACTATATGCAAATCAGCGATAAAGCACTGGTCATCGATTGTCACTTTTGCCTCTTTTAATTTTTCATTACATTTAAATTCACCTCCAGCGAAGCCTTGGAATATTTTGTTACAGATTGCTACATCATAGTTCAATTTGTCCGCGGTTGACTGCTTTATTAAAGATACAGCACTACCCGAATCAATTAATGCTTTACACTTAAAATTGTCTATTAAAATGCTTTTCGTAATAATTTTCTGGTTATTAACTGTATTTACCGGTTCTCTTGGCTTTCGCTGTGGTTTCGGGCAATTTCGCGACAAGTGTCCAATTTCCCGACAATTAAAACACTTTGGACCCGATTTAATAGTTGGTTTATTACTTATTTGTCCCGATATTATTTCGTTATTATTTTTCTTAAATGGTACATTTGGTTTCGGAAGTTGCGCTCTCGAGTTACTTGCGACACTTTGTAATGATTTCAACAGTTCTGCACACTTTGTAAAATTTATTACCGACAACGATTTTCGAAGACCATAGTCATCTATACCGTTTACTATATATTTTATAATTGCATTATCGTCTAGTTGGCCACGACGACCGATTGCCAACATATTATAATAGTATTCGATCACCGTTTCATTTTTCTTTTGTTGTGTATTCATCATTTGTATGTGTATATCTGCACTATTCACTAAACAAGGAAAATCTTCCATAAATGCGATCATAAAATCTTGCCAGTTATTAAAAATTGGTTGTGTATCAACCCACAACTTTGCTACACCTTGCAATTTGCTTCTTATCGCGAACAAAACCATTCCGTCGTTCCATTCATAAGCATTTTTTAATTCTTCAACCCTTTCAATAAATTGTGCTGAAGTAATACCGTCACTCATAGGGTTAAATGTAGGCAATGCATCAATTACCTCACGCATACTACAATGATTATTGTTAAATGCCAAATGTTCACTATGGGTGCGTGGTGGAGTAAACACATTACATAAATTAGTCGCATACGATGGATTTCTCGATGTTACAATAGGGTTTCCATATGACTGTACAGGCATAAATACATTTGCACCACTACCAACTGAACACACCCCAGAGCTTGTCGTTGTATTTAACGGCCAGTTGTATGATTTTGCGTTGATACATTTTGTTTTTGTCCAGCACCAAGTAAATTATTCGGTATTATTGATGGGAGAGTTCGATCGCGACTGTGATGAGTGACACACGCATTACGGAGATCAGAATCGTTAAAAAAAATATCAATAAACAATATCAACTTAGTTGTTTCTTTTCTTTATTTCAAAAAGCAAAAAATAAAAAAAAAAAATCATTTAAAAAGACAAAACAAACAATAATATTATGAGTGAGCATGTAGCTCTAAAAAATAATGATAACAATATTGTGAATAACAACAACAATAATGTTAATATTGAAAATAAAAGAAAAAGAAAAAATAGCGAAATGGATTCGAATACAAAAAAACATCACAAAAACAATTATTATGCAGTTCTTGATACTGACAATGACAAACAATGTGATAAAAACCTGTTAAAGAAATTTGAGAAGCAAGTAAAAGAAAACAAAGAAAAATATCAAAAATTGAATTCAGCTATTACAGCAATGAATCAAGCACAGATTGCTAATAACAATGTATCTGCAATAAATACAAAGAATGATACAGCGGTTAATAATAATAAAAATATTAACAAAAAAAATCCCACCAATAAACATTGTTGATATTGAAACAAAACATTTAATTGAGTTTATCAAAGATGCGTTAAAAATCAATGAATTTAAAATTAAAGAATATCGTAATAAAAAACTATTATTTATGAATAATATTAATGACTTTATAAGAGTTAAAACTTATTTAGAAAAAACAAAAGCAAAATTTTTTACATTTACACCGAAAGGGTTAAAAACTAAATCTTACTTACTTAAGGGCCTTGAGGCCAATATACCTACTGATGAAATTTTAAATGAACTATGTAAATTTCAAGGTGATGAATTACAATTTATA
This sequence comes from Sarcophaga rosellei, assembly GCA_930367235.1. Classification (NCBI taxonomy): domain Eukaryota; kingdom Metazoa; phylum Arthropoda; class Insecta; order Diptera; family Sarcophagidae; genus Sarcophaga; species Sarcophaga rosellei. The sequence continues at coordinate 86,490,338 of OV884017.1, read as the reverse complement.
AAAGTTAGTCAATTTTCTACTAAAAAATCTTCTGAAAAAGGATACAGTTTGCCAATATTTCTGGTTCAAATCTCTCCAGAAAGCAACATAAATAAGCTAAAAAATATCAGGGCTATTTTACATCGTTGTGTGAAATGGGAGCAAATTAGACGTCCTGAAATACCTCAGTGTCGTAACTGCCAAGGATTTTTTCACAGTGCAGCAAATTGTTTTCTTGATGCAAAATGTGTAAAATGTAATTCAAGCCATGAGAAAGGGAAATGCCCTATAAATGATGTTTCAGCAGATGAGAGAGATAAACTTTATTGTGTTGTATGTAAAAAATATAGTCATCCTGCGTCTTATAGAGGTTGTGAAGCTTATAAACAACTGCAACATAAACTTAGATTAAAGAAAAAATCCTTAAAGGAAAATAAGTCTAATAATGTTAACAATACGTTTACTTTGGACACAAGTTTTGCTCATGTTGTTAGAGGAAATGATAATGTAAATGTCAATCAAAATGTTATACAAGAAAATTTTAATAATTCATTTCTGTTAGAATTAAAAAACATGATGTTTAGCTTAAATAATCAAATAGCAAATATACAAAAACAATTACATTTACAAACATCTCGTATAGATACAATATTTTCAATGGTAGGTGTGTAAATATGAATAATAATCAGAATACAACATCTAAAAATTTAAAAATTATACACATAAATGTAAACTCATTAATATCTATAAGTAGAAGATACAATCTACAACAATTTCTTAATATACACAACCCTGACATTGTTCTTTTAAACGAGACAAAATTAAATTATAGACATAAGTTAGAGTTCTATAACTACATAATAATTAGAAAAGATAGGACAGGCGCAAAACAAGGAGGACGTACAGCAATATTAATCAAAAATAACCTCAAGTTTTACAAATATTCAAATAATATAACAGACTAATTTAATTATCTTGAAACTTGCATAATTCGCATACCAATGATTTCTAATAAATCAATTTATATTATTTCAGCTTATTTTCCTTCGGGAAATAATGACTCATTTATAAAAACTGAGATACATAAATTATTTGATTCCTTAAAATTACAAAACATAAACAATTATTACATATTAGCCGGTGATCTAAACTATAGACATTCAGATTGGGGTAACCCAACAAACAATCAGAAAGGAAATAAACTAAAAGAGTGGTTAACAGATAATGAAATTAACTTCCGATGTAGGCTTTATGCATCAAATTTTCCTTCTTTTCCTAGAACAGGATCATATATAGATGTTTGTATCGCAGATTGTAGGCTTTACATTCATACGGAAAACAATACATTAAACAATCTTGAAACCTTAGATTTCGATAGCGATCCAATGCTATCCAGATTAAAGCTTCAATGAATAATGAGCAGCAAGAGTTTGTATTCATTACGGAACCCCTAATAACCAAATATAATTTTAAGAAAACTAATTGGAAAAAATTTCAGAATAAAATTAAAAATAAATTGCAAACCGAAATGAAATTCTGAAATTGATTTCCAGGTTTCTAGGCTCAATAATATAATCGTGGATACTATGGAAGAAGTTGTGCCTAAGTATAAAAACATTGATTCATTGTCGAAAAAAGCCAACAAAATTATAGAAAAACTTCATGCAGAAAAAAGTAAAATTTTAAATTGTATTAAGAAGCATAATAGATTACAACACACTCTAACTGAGTCGTCACTAAATCTATTAAAGGTTAAATTAAAAATGATTAGAAAATTAATTCAAGAAAATTTTCATGTTCATATTAATAAATATATACAAGAAAAACTAACTGGCATAGATCCAAAGGATTCAGTACACATGTTTCAAGAGATTAAAAAAAATTTCAAGAAATTGAAACCTTTAAATCTTCAGAATATAAAAATACCAGAAGACTCGGAAAGCATATTGAACAGAGCGGGTATTTTACCTGACAACCTAGAAAAAGACAACTTTAATAACTTTATAATACGTGATCAAGAATAAATGTTGGATGCTGTTGGAGCTTATTTAGAGTCTATTCATTCACACAAACCAATCGATCTCAGTAATAGATTACAGGAGCAGGTTAGTAATTATTTTAATCAATTCTTAGAAATGAAAAGTAATTACGAAAATAATCAAACTACATTAATAAACTTTTCATGCGAAAAAACTGCTGATAACATGAATGATACTCAAGCTGCAAATTATTTCATTACGAGAGACAAAATTATATATATTTTTCATAAATTAAAAGGTAAATTATCTTCTGGCGTTGATAAAATACCAAATATCGTATTAAAAAACATACCCAATGAAATTATTTTCGAATACTGTAATTTGTTTAATAATATGCTAAACAATTCTTATTTTCCTATTAAATGGAAAGAAACTAAAGTTGTAATCTTACCTAAAAAAGATAAAGATGCAATTAACCCAAAAAACCTTCGTGCTATCAGTTTACTTTCTAATATTAGTAAAATATTTGAAATATGTATTAATAATAATATCAACGCCTTCTGTAATGACAAAAATTTAATAAGTGAGAAACAATTTGGTTTCAAGTACAAACATTCTACAATAAATGCAATAACTTTATTGACTTCAAACATCAACTGGAATTGGAATAAGAAACTCTGCACGGGAGCATGTCTAATAGACATGGAAAAAGCATTTGATAGCGTCTGGATTCCAGGTCTTATATTTAAATTAAATAATTATAAATTTCCGTTTTGCCAAATTTTGTTAATCTATAATATGATCACCAATAAATCTTTTAAAGTGTTTCATCAAAATGTTGAAAGTAAGAACACGTTTACAATTATTAACGGTTTACAACAAGGTACAGTGAACTCACCTACTCTTTTTAATTTATTTATATTGGAGCTTCTGAGCAAAATAGAGAATATTATATCCTCTGCAGATGATATTATAATATATAATGCTGACAGCACCATTGAAAAAATAAATCAAAATCTTCAAACAAATTTCAATAGGGTAGAAAAATATACAATTGATTGGAATATGAAAATCAACACGAAAAAATGTGAAACCATTCTATTTAGACCACCAGTTAATAAATGTAATGCTAATATAAAGAATAATTGGAAACAATTTGGAATCAAATCTAATTTAAATAACATTAATATCCCAAATAAGGATACAGTAAAGTACTTAGGTATCTATTTGGATAAATTTTTATATTTTAATAATCATATAAAGGAGATATTAAATAAAGCAAGGAAAGCTTTTTTCAAACACAAATCCTTATTTTACTCAAAGTATGTTAAACCAAGAGTCAAAGTTATTATGTACCAAACATTAATTAGGCCAATAATTACCTACGGCTGTCCTATTTGGTTAAATATTTAACCATCTTACATGGAAAAGCTAAGAGTGTTCGAAAGAAAATGTCTTAGGGCTTGTGTTTCTAAATTTAGATCATCTGAAAGTAATTATGTTAAATATATTTCTAACAATACTTTGTACAATTTATCAAATATAATAAGAATTGATAATTTTATTATTTATCTAATAAGAAATCATATAACAAGATGTATATCATGTCGTAGTAACAATTTAATAATGGCCCCTTATTATACAAATGAAGAGTATATTATTGATACATTGGAAAAAGGATTTGTACCTGAAGCTTTTTTGTATTTGGATAAATCCAATATCATACAAAATGAAAACTTAGTCCCGATATTTTATCATAACTATAGACGGGCTAATGTGAAAAGTGTTTGTTGCAATTTAGCGACAAATAATTTTAGATTTAACACATGTACAGGTAATAACGTATCTCATACTATTCAAAGACTAAAAATTAAAAAATTTTGGTGGCTAAATCTATAATTTGTTATACTATCGTTCTTTTATTTTTTGACAAACTTAAATTAATTCTAAAAAAAAAAAAATGTAATGTTTTTTTAAATTTTTCATTACAAATATATAAAATAATATATTCTTCATTTGAAGTACATAAAATTTAATATTTACCCACAAAAGTAATTATTGTTATACATACATACATATCATTTATACTAGAGAGCTCTTGTACGAGACATTGTATAATTTAAATTAATATTGTTAACTAGTGTTTATGTAGTTTAATGTTTATGAAGAATGTAAAAAAAAAAAAAAATAAAAAAAGTATTATTGATGGCGATCGTTTGTTCTCGTGAGCCAAAAATTGTTGAATGGATGGTTGTGTGTGTGAATATTCATACATTCTTCTTTGCGCCCCGTTGTTGTTGTTTTCTGGCAAAATTTGGTGTTGCTGTGTTGTAATATCTGGTTGCCGTTGACACGTTGTAAAGACACAATTTAATTTTCCAGCTTCGGAAGAATTCTGCGGCAGCGACATATTTGATACCATCGTCGACGTCGTCGTCATGTACGTCTGGATTTGTTGGGTGAGCGAGTCCATTGTACGCTGGAGACGCAAAACATCACCACGCAACTCTTCCATACAACAACGCCGTATAAAAAAAATATATTTTTCTTTATTCCACTTTCACATAAAATACGAGTTAACTATCCCACTTCTGATAATTGTCATTAGGATGGTCGAGTGGGAGGTTAACTTACCCGTTATTCCTTATAAAATGAAAAGACTGTCCTTTTATATAAAATTAGTGTTTACTTCAATGATGTTTTGTGTACCTCTCTTCTCAACAGACTGCCTCTGCCCAACAAAGATCAATAACCCCAGAAGGGTTACCAGATGTGTAAATTAATAATATTAATTATATAAAGAAATAAGATATGTTATGTTGAGTGACATACGTCACATAGGCAATATTTTTTAATGAATTTTACATCTAAAAATTTTTTGGTTATGTATTACTGAGGAAGAGTGTGAAAATAAGGCGAGAGTTTACAGTCATAGGAAAGTGTTAGTAATATACGCTATTTTGATTTCCATTTCATCAACATACATACATAAAGTTATATATCTTTGACTTAATAATTAAAACTTAAAATTTCTATAATTTTTTTAGATATTTGTTGGGATCTAATTTTGGTCCATAAATTCGCTCCCTTACCAATAACCAACCTTTAAATTTTTCCAAAATATTGCTTTATGTCTATAAAAAATATTTCTCTATTAACAACATCTAAATCATTTACTTGATTATTAAAACAATCAAAATGTGTTTTAAGAACTGTTGAAAATAACGCTCTCAATAAATTTAGAATCTGAAAATAATATGGTAACATTTTATTGGGGAAATGTCAATTAATTCTATCCTTCTTAAATCTCTTTTTCTTAAGTTTCTTGTCACTTTAATTTCCTTTTAAGATCCTCCCTTTTGAGTTAAGCTTTCGTCTGAGCAACATCTATTGAATTTATAATCTAATAAAATCTGATTGATATAAATTATAATAAAGTGGGTTTTATTCGTAAAAAGAACATATAAGACATTGGATTTTAATAAAAGCATTTTTTAACATAAAATATTTATTAAGTGTAGCTTTCAAAAAAAAGTGTTATAGCATCCGCTGACGTATGCACTCACCGCAGCCTGAGCGACGACTAAATAAAAGAGCATAAGCAATGTGTGTGAATTCGCTCTGCGCAATTGTGCTATGAAATAGTAATCATTGATCTATACTTATATATAAAAATTAATAGCGCAGTTCACAATATTGGGCAAATGGTCTGACATCATGGCATTTGCAAATGTTGGGTATTTCTTTTACCATAACACTAACAAAATACATAGAAATACCCTAGCCATGGTTTGGCACATATCCCAAAACTCAAAACCGTAGTTTATATATGCCATACATGAGCAAATGAACAGCTGATCAGAAAAATAAAATGCCAAGGGGAACATATCTTACAGATGTCGAAAAAGGCGAAATTTTGGACGTTTTGGAAAATGGGCTAAGTTTTCGAGTGATCAGTAGAAAACTAGGTCGATCGGACAGAGTGGTAAGAAATTTTGCCAAAAAACCAGAGTCAGTATGGTAAAGACCGGAGGACCAAAAAGAAAGTTATCCGAAAGAGATCAACGCAGAATTGTTAAGGGCGCAAGCAATTCTATGAAAAGCCTTTCGCAGATTTCTGCTGATTGTGGCGTAAAAGTGTCAAATTCCACAAAATTAATGGTACGGGGAGACTTTTGCAGCGATGCAATGCTTGATTTGGCCTTTGCGAGCACTCGAATGAATTCCGGAGAATATATAGCCATTCTTAATGAAAAACTGATGCCTTTCTTGGAAGCCCAGGCTGAAAAAAACTTTCACTTTTCAGCAAGACAACGCTTCGGTAGACAAAAGTCGTCAGACGATTGAATGGCTTAAATCAGAAAACATAGAAGTGATTGAGCTGACTCATAATAAAGGAGGTCCCACCCATTATTAAATATATTTTTTTTTTTTTGTTTAATTTATAATTTTATTAAATTTGTTAAAGTGCGGTTATAGTTATGAAACAGCTGTTTATGTTAAAATTAATTATATTTATGAAACTAAAGTGAATAACTAATTTATTATGATTATATAATGTAAGTTTTCGATCTATTTTCTATTATCTTAAAAAACTAAATTTCTTACAAGCTGTACAGGCTGAAATATTAACATTAATAGGGTTGCGGTTATAGTTAAAACGGGCAGTGTATTAGTAGATGAGTTAGTGTTAAGGCTTCTCCGTCGTTTGGGTCTGGAGACAACGGTGCAATTGGACGACTGTTGAGCACCGCCTTTCAATTGGTATTAGTTTTCTAAATTATTACGATTGTCTACTACGAACGCAACGTGTCCTCACACAAGACTGACTGAGTTATTACTGACTCGTTGGCCGCTCTGTATGTCCTTTTCGTATGTCCACAAATTTACTATAATGAACGTTTTCGAAGGGGAAGGTTCTTGTTCTCGCCTTCACGAGAATTCTATCGCGACTGCATTGTTATTTGTGTATTTTGTCCACGTTGTTATTGCGTTCGCTTACTTGTCTATCCCCTTCTTTTTCGTACCTATGTTGATCCTTTGCTTGTAACATGTTCGTTGTATGTATTTGTGTAACTTTTCTTTATCGTTGATGTTAAACGATGTTTTCTAGTAAAACGATATTAGGTCGTTTCCCTTTGCGAAACAATATTTAAGAGATACAGCATTCTTTGTAAATGCATACCAATTTATACCCTTAGCATTAGTGTTGTCACCATATTTACCATTGAGAGTACTGTTGAGTAAGAAACCATAACTTTAATATTGAATCCATTAGGAACACATTAAAAAAAAAATTTGCCTTTGGTGACAACTTTTATACCACCATCCCCCTTTAAATTTTTCCACTCAGTTACCATTCCAAATATCATTGTCATGATCTTTAATTAAAAATTTCTTGCCTATATGGGAGGCTAACGAATGCCCAGGATTTCCCGAAAATGTGCCCAATTTCTTCAATTTATGCACTTCCGTTACATCACCTATAGAGAATCCATTATATTTGGCAAAAGCTCTTGTATTATTCACATCCCCCATTACAATTAGCAATTCCTGTCGTCCCTGGAAATTCGTTAGGGTGTAAAGTTTTTTAACCCAATATTATGCTCCCCGTCCACATTTCCGAATGCTTCCTCGTAATTAACCCAATTACGATAGAAGTCTTCTGTGCCGTCTTCTCGTCTTTGTATCACAATCCAGCCACCAAATTCAGTTTCTGCATCACATTCAACATAAAATGGTTCATTACTGAGCTGTGTGACAAGTATTTTGTAAATGCCACTACGTCGGGTGCATGCCGTTGCTTCGGCACAATTTTTTGGTAAAATTTCAGTGACGCTTATGAAAATAAAATAAATTTAAAAAAAAAATGCTTTCTATATCGTATTGTATTTAAATTATTCAAATTGTTGTTTTAATTTGACAGCGATTTAATTGTAGAGCCTGAAAATCATGTGAATATATCGCACACCTGGCTCATTAGTGACTCAACTGAAAATTTTCATTTTTCGATTTTTTGATTATTGTTAACTGTTGTTAAAAAGTGGTACAAAGTTTCTGTTTTTAGCTCATTTTATTTGAGTCAAAAACAGTTTTTTTTATGAAAATGAAACTTTTGACTTGAGTCACTTTTGAACTGGTTGTACAATGTATTCTACAAATGAGTATCTTAAATATCTAAACTACTACACTGAGCTGTGCTACCTTAGAAATCAATACAGAATCCAACATAATTATAGTTTTTCTTAGCATTTTTTAGGTAAAACATTATAACGAATATCAAAAAATTCAAGATCTGAGTGAAGAGCAGTAATTATTGGAGTCATGGCGGGTCACTACATTATGGGTGTACATGCGAGGCATATTGGTCTAAGACACCTAGCGAACAATTTCATTTGGGACTACAGAGACGATGAGGAAGAAGAGACGGTTATACATATACTTGGAACATGACCAGCACTATGTGAAAGGAGAAAGAAAGATCTTGGCTACATCGATGATCTGAGTGATTTGTCGAATATTGACGTCGGCAGTTTGAGTCGCTTCATTCGTTGATTTGTTCATTTATTTCAAGTCTATAGAAAATCCTTACATACTATTGCATTTTATATTTCAATACAAAATTATTATTACTATGATTTCAATATAAAATATAAATTAAAAAAAGAAAACATTAATTAGATGAATTTAATTGTAAAATTATAGCTTTTTTAATGGTTTGTTAACATCTATATGATGATAAAGATTATTAAAATCATTACAGATTATACGAAATGGATCAGAGTTCTCATAGTTAGTTGTGTAATATTTTATATTACGACGCCTCCATTCTATAACGTTCTAAGTGTACTTAGAACGTTTTTAATGTTCTTGCATTTTTAAATTCTACGTCCTCTAACTTAAATACTGTCAAAATTTGCTTAAAATGCGCCGATCCGTTCCGAAGTTACAGGGTAAAATCTACTTAGAATATACATATAGTCGTAAAAATTTTCCATTCTAAAATGTTGCAAGTACACTTAGAATACTTATGCTTGGAAATTTTTAAATTGTCTTGAAATCTAAGTTGATTTAGAATGTTGTGGAAGGGACATTTATTAACGTTGTGTTTTCTATGTGTACTTGGTATGTTCGGTGTGCTTTTTTCAGTGTCTGTAAGTGTATTTAAAAGGGTCTTTTTTTTTTTTTTTTTTTTTTTTTATCGAACGTCCCCGGCCACACACTAACCCACCCTCACCCGACCGCGGAGGGCTCGTCCCCATTACGTAGGGACACGTACACACTACAGTCCGGACTGTAGCGGGTATGGGAAAAGTAATGGCAACAAGAACATAAATCAGCTACAGAACTTAATCACAAGCTGAATAAACTAACAATTAACAGGAACTACCTATAACTAGAACGAAAATACATCCTTATATAACAATTTACAGATTAATGTCAGCATATAAGCTATGTTTTATATTACAAACACTACAATTAAAATCAATAAAATCATAATATAAATTAAAATCATTACATAATCTACGAAAAGGAAAATTACATCCATAGTTCGTTCTATAGAAATCTAGACAAAGAGGGCGATAGTGCCGTGAAAATCCTGCAGGAATACTGAAATTCAGGTTACGAAGCAAAAACTCAGAATCGATATCACCTCTAACCAGATTAAAAACAAAACAAACACCTAAAACAGTTCTTCTACGTTCCAAAGTTGGAAGTTTTATCAAACCTAATCTATCCTCATATGGCGGAAATCCATTGGCATAATCCCATCCTAAGCCACGTAAACAGAATAATAAAAACTGCCTCTGCACAGACTCTATTGAATCACTATGACAACGATAGTATGGATTCCAAACAATAGACGCATACTCCAAACTAGGTCTAACAAGTGAAATGTATAGCAGTTTAGTTATATAAGGATCAATGAATTCCCTAGCCCATCTTTTCACAAAACCAAGAACAGCCCGAGCCTTGCCAATCATCATACTAATATGATCAACAAAAGAGAGTTTCATATCCAATAATACTCCCAAATCCAGAAATGTAGCCACAGTCTCCAAAGGGCAAGAATTTACCACATAAGTGGGCGAAATCACACTACCGCGAGAGAAAACCATGCATTTGCATTTTTTTAAGTTAAGATCCATTAAATTAACTCTGCACCAAGTTACAAACAAATTAATATTCCGCTGAAGAACAACCTGACCATGATCATCATCAAAAGTATAAAATAATTTAACTTCATCAGCATACATTAGAATATTACAATCAGAAATAGCACAAGGAAGATCATTAAGAAACAATAAAAACAGTAAAGGACCCAAATGGCTACCCTGCGGAACACCAGAAGTAACATATACAGTCTTAGACAATACATTCCTAAACAATACCCTCTGAGTCCTAAGGGAGAGGTAGGAGTCTAGCCAACGATGAATAATATCGGGAATACCGATTAATGACAGTTTAAGAAGCAAAATACTATGGTCAACCCTATCAAAAGCCTTACTGAAATCAGTATAAATCACATCAGTCCGAGCGCCTGCAAGAAAACCCCTGAAAACACATGTAGTAAATTCAAGAAGTCTTCTCGGAATTAAAAAAATAATCTTGTGCGTGTAAGTATACATAGTATGTTTTAGTTTGGAAAGAGTAGTGAACCAAATCGAACGCCTAATTTCTATATTTTCGGGTATAAAATGATTTCGCGTGCAAGAAGAAGAAATGATGTTAGAGGTATTATTTATTAGATTTCCATGTTATCTGATATAATTAATAAGTCTTTTATTAGGAAAAAGTGAATTAAAAAGTATAAATTCAAGGTCATACAATTGTGCGAAAAGTCCAAGAACTCTGATGATCAAGGAAAAAAGCTTATTGAGTTTTAATTCATTCACCATTTATTGAAACGATAATGTTATTACAGTTTGCTTTGATTTTCAAAATATTTTTTCATCACCATGTGCTGAAGTGAGCAGTTTTTACTACAAAAGGAAATTACATGCTTATAGCTTCACTATTTTCGAGCTTCTTTCCAATATAGCATCTTGTTTTGTATGGGAGGAAACTATTCCAAAGAAAGGTGCGATAGAAGTAGCCAGATGTTTATTTAAATTTATATCAACAAAACATAAATATTTTGGCATAACTAAGTTTAATTTATGGTCTGATAATTGTGGAGGTCAAAACAAAAATAAAATTGTATTCTCTATATATGTATGGATTTCACGAAAACTACTAATCGATATCAGTCACAAATTTTTATAAAAGGTTCGCACTCAAAATGGAGGCGATGGTGTACATGCACTTATAGAGAAGTGCAAGAAAAATAAAAGAATATACACGCCGATAGAATGGCACGCCATGATATGCTATGAAAACAGCGCCATTATACAATGTAATTGAAATGGACCATGATGATTTTTTGGATGTCAAGCAATTTACTTCTGTAAAAAATTGGATAAAAAATATATATAATGAAAAAGTATGTCTATCAAAAATCCGATAAATAAAAGTATATAAAGAACAAAATTATAAATTATTTTATAAATATGAATTTCAAAGAAATACAGATATGTATATGATGAAACTAGGAAAAGAAGAAAAGAAAATAAAATTGTTATTGAAGAAATGCCAAAAGCATACATATTCGGATTTCCTATAACGGAAGAAAAACGTAAAGACCTTTTATATCTGTGTGACCAAAATTTAATGCCAAAATTTTACTAAAATTTCTACACACAACTTAATGGTTTTAATGGAAAAGAATATGTAGTCGAGCCAGAACCAGATAATGACGACTAAATAATTCAATGTAGTTTCTACTTATTTAATGTTATATTGAATTAATTTTATCTCTGTTATCTTTATTATTATAATCATTTTTAAGTAATCTTGGATTTATGTTATAAATACTTTTTATTTGAACTGAATTATTATACATATTTAATTTTCTATTTTGTTTTATGAATAAAATTAATTTTAAAAGCAAATAATATTTTTTTTTTGTAAAAAACTTTAACTGAAAAATCTTCTATGTTGGAAAATACAATTTACTCAAATTTTTGTCCAAGCTATAATATTATATGTACACTTAAGTGATTAACTTAAGCACAATAGACCTAGCAAAAACATGCTAAGTACACTTAGACGACCAATCGTCAATATTTTCTCCGTGCTAAAACATTCTATGTCATTTTTAGCTAGAATCCAACTAAAATTTGTAAATTCATAAACTACTATAAAAATACTACTCAAATTTTACTAAAAACAGTGAAAGAATCAATGGCGTATCTTATATAGTTTACGACATATCGCGTGAAAACTTTGAGAGCTCATAACTCAAAATACGCTTTTTCGACTTAGAATGTTATAGAACGGAGGCGTCGATATGTGTTGACACATTACACACAACACAACGTAAAATTGTACAAAATGACGTCTTATGAAATAGTGGAGACCTTAGTAATATAAAACCTAATCAACTTGAAGAGTTTCTAGCAGGCAATGACGTAATGTTAAGATGCTTTCTATATGCGTTGGATCCAACTTCATATTCCCGTCATCTCAGAAAAACGTTTTAAAACCATGGATTATGATGGCGATCATTTTGAGACTTATTTGAAATCAGCGCCACGTAATAAATTTCGATAATTCTGCAGAATGTGTTGAATCGCCGATCATATTGATAGAATACCAGGTATCTCACGCTGCGATCATTATAGAGTCTTGAACGTTATAAGAGGAACATGTTATTTATTTGCAATAACATGTCTTAAAATTTTGTGAGCCACTCTTTTACTGATGAATCTCCTGTCAAACACTTGAAGACTTAAAATTGGGGACTTCGACAAGTACTTCTTCACGCTAAAAGAGAATGTACAAGAAAGATCAGAGGAAGCCAAGCAAAACCATCGTCGTAATATGAGGAACAATGTTCTAAGATCGAATGGAAAGAAAAGAATGGAAAATACTATCAATATCGCCAACCAATTGAGTCAAATGATCCAAAATAGGCAAAGAATTGGATGCCTTGATAGTCTATTTGGCGGTGTGGTCAATTACGAGTGTCGAGAACGTGCGTTCGATTACCTCTGGTCGTATAATTAAGTTTTTGGGTAATTTTGCCAAATTTTAAAGAATAAAACTATTTGTCTTCAACCTACAAACGTGAAAAATTCTTGCAAATTCTATGAACTGGCGATATCAGGTTATTAAATGAATAAAAATATCGAGACACTTAAGGCTATTAAAAGTGAATGGGATTAATGCGAACGTTTATAAAAACTACGAATTTTAATTTTAAGAACGGTAAAATTTCCCCATTATATCCTCCATATATGTATTATTTTCAAAGATTTTATTTGCTTCTACAAAATAAGAAGATGATGGACTCTTTCTTATGGTTTCCCCTGCTGACAACTTCAAGATCCTTCAGAGTAGAATACTTTCTTCGTTATGGGGTGTTGCTTTCATTTCTTACACCACAGTGTGCGTTTGAATAAAAATTACTTCCAATGGAATCTAACATTACATTCGGCAACTTTAATTTCTTTCTTTTAAATTTGTTTTCAGTGTGACAAACTAATTATTGAAGGCGGTACCAAAGCGAATTCATGTAACCGGTGGGACTATCTAAACAGCTGAGCTCTTTCTTAATGTCAAAATTTTGTTGTTTTTGTGTGTGTTTGTTGTGCGTGTGCGTGTTGTTGTTAATTTTTTTTTCCTTTTCCATTTTTTTTCTTCCTATTTTGACAACATTAAGGGTCTTTAACAAAAACAAAATGCCTGTTGTTTTTGCATTGTTGTATTTGTTGTAGACCTGCGGCTACCATCTATGAATTTGCCTTGGGCGGTACGAAAGCAGTTACGAAAATATTCTCGGATTTCAAAGAAATAAAGGAAACGATAACGATTTAAAGTCAAGGTAAACATTTAATCTTTATCTGTATCAAATATTTTAAGGAAGAAAACAAATTTGTATTATTTTTAGTATTCAAGAATGTTCCAATGGATCGAACACTTCCCCTGAGGGTGAGTTTTATTTTGATTAAATTATTCAAAGTCTGAATATGTTTTCTTTATTGTTCACACAGATCTGGAGTTCTTTGATATTCGTTAAGATGTTTTACCCAAAAAATGGTAAGCAAAACAATAATTTTATTAGATTCTAAGATGATGTATTAAATCCTAAGATAGTATAGCAGTGATGGTTATTAGAATATAATTGCATGAATATCGCATTCAAAATACTTATTTGTAAAATACACGATATGTTCAGTTCAAAGGTGACTCAAGTCAAAATTTTCATTTCCATAAAAAACAACTATCTTTGACCCTGAATAAACACGTAGGTTAATTGGGTATTTGTTCTGTGTTGCTTGAGGATCGATAGTCAACAGATTTACAAGGATCCAAACAATTATGCAAGTGTGTATGTTGATGTGTATTGTGAATGTTGATGTGTGTTGGTGATGTTATTGTTATTGTTTGTTAAAGATGTTTGTGTTGTCTTTTTAAAAATAGAAGTTTTGTACCTCTTTTTCACAACAATTAACAATAATCAAATACACGTAAATCGATTTATCAAATGTAGTGTGCATAGTTTAAGCATTCTAACCCCGAAAAATTAAAATTTGCAGTTGAGTCACTATTGCACTAGGTGTGCGATATGTCCACATGATTTACAATTTCTATGATACATCCATCCTCTGTCAAATTAGAACAACAATTTGATTAATTCAATAAAATATGATATTGAACGAATTTCTTAATTTTTTTGATTTTCTTAAGAGTCACTGAAATTTTACCAAAAAATTGTGCCGAAGCAACGGCGTGCACTCGTCGCAGTGGCATTTACAAAATACTAGTCACGCAGCACAGTAATGAACCATTTCATGTGGAATGTGATGCAGAAACTGAAGGTGGTGGCTGGATTGTGATACAAAGGCGCAAAGACGGCACAGAAGACTTCTTCCGCAATTGGGAGGATTACGAGGAAGGATTCGGAAATATGGACGGAGAGCATTTCATTGGATTGAAAAAACTTTACGCCCTAACGAATTTCCAGGGACGACAGGAATTGTTAATAGTAATGGGTGATGTGAATAATACAAGAGCTTTTGCCAAATATAATGGATTCTCCA
Source organism: Sarcophaga rosellei (assembly GCA_930367235.1). Classification (NCBI taxonomy): domain Eukaryota; kingdom Metazoa; phylum Arthropoda; class Insecta; order Diptera; family Sarcophagidae; genus Sarcophaga; species Sarcophaga rosellei. Next base: position 86,475,235 of record OV884017.1, on the reverse strand, counting down.
TAGGCAACGAAACGGAATTGTATAAATTGAAGAAATTGGGCAATTTTTCGGGAACTGCCGGGGATTCATTAACACAGCATTTAGGAATGAAATTTTCAACTAAAGATCGTGACAACGATATTGCAGAAGCTAATGGCGCGGCGTTTAATACAGGCGCCTGGTGGTATAAATCTTGTCACAGCAGGTAAGTTTTTTTTAATGTGTTCCTAATGAATTCAATATTACGGTTGTGGTTTCATACTCAATAGTAACCTTAATGGTAAATATGGCAACAATACTCATGGTAAGGTTATTATTTGGTATACATTTAAAGGTCACGAGTCGTCCCTTAAATACGTAAAAATGATGATACGAAGACGTAGAATTAAGTCGTAAACGAAATAATTTGAATAATTTTATTTATAATAATTTGTATACAAAAATATTACAATAAAGAGTCGAAATTGAAAAAGAAATTACAAAATGAGCACAAGGGTTATGCATCCGGCACTGTTACTCCACAGAAATAAAATTTTCAAAAGTTGAAAAGACATTCTCTAAGTGTAATCGCTCTACATTTAAACAATGCTTCTGCACCATACTACTTGATGAAAATCTATTGAGAGCCTTTACTATGAGAGACAAAATACATGAATTTACTAAAAGCATTTTACATTAAACAATAGAACTGAACTTAAATTCGTTTCGAGCACTTCCAATGTAAGGAAAGACTATAAACGAAATTAAAATAAAGATTGAGGACCACACACAGTATTGAGGCCTACTGGAATAATCTGAATGACTAATTTTACGGAAGAAATTTAATTTTAAAGCTTACAAAGTGCAATTGGTTTATGTTTTGACGATAAACAATCATCCACAACTGGATGTTTAACGTCAGAAACTTTTGCGCAGCTCCATGTTACTATTACACACAGAAATAAAAAATAGGAAACGTGCTCACCGTCAAAGAATTACGAAATCGGGACGTTTGTTTACAGCTTTTGTTGTAAATTATTGATAACACGATGGACTTTATTTATGAATGATTAAACAGTAGAAAAAAGGGTAAGTTTTTAAAGTTTTCAAACTGCCGTGGCTGGTTTAGTATTGTTTTATGATTTTCTTAATGTTTGTTGCGTTATGTTGATTGAATCTAAGCTACGGGATTGTCTCATGTGCTCATGTTCGAGTCAGACAATAACAATAATATCTGGTAAGTTGGCAAGTACGAAAGTAGATTGATGACTAAGAGACTTTTGGATTTTAAACTGAAAGAACAACGTGTGGATTCAATGCGTAAAATGTCATTTGTCCATAGAGAGAGTCAAGTACATTTAACTCACAGAAAGGTGAACTAATTTTTGCGTTTTCGATTTGTTCACGTTTTCAATTGGTTTTTGGTAAACTAAGGCAAAACAAACAGGTGATGTGTTTTAGACGTGGATTTCCAAAATTTATAAAGTTAATCATCCGTATTGTAAATAACACGATTGCGGTGAATGTAAATAAAAAATTCCTTGAAAATTTAAATTTACGTTGGAGACCTTTGAGTTGACGAATACATCCAAGCAGTTTAGGTTTTATTTAGGCAATCTACTGCTATGGATGTTTTTAGACGTAAACTGGCAAGCAGATGAAATGCAATACTGTCTGATACGATATGATATTTGAATGAATCTCGTAAGAACTTTGTTTTAGTTTCTGTAGCTAAAAGTTTTATAATGAATACAAATAATATTAATTGCAGGTCGGTTCTTTAATTAAAAAAAAAAAACATTTGTTTACTACTGAGTATTCGAAAATTATTGTTTCGCAATTGGATCAAAAGATAAACATCGTTTCAATATTTTTTAAAAGAACTAGATTAAATGAAATACGTGCTCTTTTAATCGATAAAATATTGCCATTAGTTTGCTAAGCGGAAAAACAGTTCCAATATCGTTCAACAAAATATACTCTGACGTTGCAAGGTATGAACTGTTTGGTTGATGCATCATTATTCAGTTTTGAATTGCTTGCTTCAATATTTGTTGACAATAAAGATTGTGTATTAACAACTGAATATAGAGGAAAAAGATAATCTGTTTAATCTGGTTGAACGATTCTTTATAATAACATGATGTGTAGTATTAGGTCATGACTTTCCCTGATAGAAGGTCACATGGCTCATTAAACTGGCATATAAATCTACAATCAATAATCTGATTTTTGTTTTAATTTAGCTCCTCTCACTTCTCATAACCTTTACCGATTTATTACAGCAGACTGTTATTAATCGGCTGAAACTAGTTTTTTACATTCTTTCGCAAATGATTTTGCTGTTTTAAAACCTTCGAAAACTAATTTGTATTGTGAAGAATTCTGTCATCATAATTTTTAAAAATAAATGAATTGAACTCAGCTTATACAATATATTCTACGATAAATATTATGCATATATTTTTTAAATTATTTGCAGAGAGATCGTAACGAATAATCGAGATATTAGACAGCATCTGTTTAAATTTTCTTTTGAGATTTTCAAATTCACATGTATTTAGTACTGTGGTAGGATTCTCTCTATTGGTGATCCCAGTAATTGTATTAAAAAGAACTCTAAAGTGGAAAAAATGGCTCTACAGTCACGTCTGTTTCTCAGATCTCTGTCTAAGTGCTATATCAAGGAAGAGACATCCTGACTGAAAGATGATACTTTAGTCGAATACATAGTTTCCCGATTGGCAACTGGTAAAGTCATAAAAGAAATCAATCGTTGATTCAGAGTTGTTTACATTAATCACTTGTTTCAATATTGTACTAATACAAGTCAAAAGATGTCCATCCAATTCAATAATTATGACACCCTATGGCGTGGCGGTTACAATCTACAAAAGCTTTTTGTATTTCAAAAAGGTGTTCATTGTTTGTCCTTAAACACCTACGTCTCTCTCAATTTTAATTTGAACAGGAGATGTTTTACTGTTTATAAAATTGAGATCCTGTTGGACTAAATAAGTACCCGTACTTATTAGAGATTATATCACTTTGACTGTAAATAAGGCAAGAAGCACTCTTGGCTTCATAAAACGTTGGGCAAAGGAATTTACTGATCCATATATTACTAAACAGCTATACATATCGCTTGTCAGACCTATTTTGGAGTATGGTTCTATCGTTTGGGATCCTCACTATAATGTTTACAGCGAACACATTGAATCTGTTCAGAAACAATTTCTACTCTTCTGCTTGCGTGGCCTTGGATGGAATTATTCGGACATGCCTTCATATACTAGCAGACTGGCTTTAATAAAACTGCCTACCCTTAAGAGTCGTCGAACGATGTTAAATATATCTTTTATGACTAACCTGATCAATGGTAATATTTGCTGTGAATTTCTGTTAAGATCTGTTAAATTCAATGTTCCTCGTCGTAACTTCCGCTGTTATAATCTTATTTATATTCAATTCTGCAGAACTAATTATGCTGTTGCTGATCCATTAACTAGAATTTGCCGTCAATTTAATTATTTGTCAGACTTTGTTGATTTTTCTTTAAATTCTTGCGTTATAAAACGGAATATTATTGTTTTTCTTAATTCTTAACTTTTCCTAATTTTTATTGTAATAGTTACGTTATTTTTGTAGAAACTGTTTGTAATTGTATTTAATTTTATTCGTACCAATTTTTGTTATTAGTCAGTAAGGAATTTGTCCATTGACTTGAATAAATAAATAAATAAATAAATAAATATCATCAACAACAGCAATAATCTCTTTTATTGCTTTTAAAAACATCATTCATGCAAACTTATGTATGTAAAAGTGTTAATACGTGCGTATGAGTGATATTTAATTGTCATCAACTTAATATTAATCATAAGCACAAAGGGAGAAATTTTTGGGATTTTTACCGACCACAACAATAACAAACATAAAAATCATTCAACATGGTTTTCAAATTTTAAATAAAGTGGCTTCATCCCGCTCTCCGATACAATCCATCTATGAAGCCCTTCCTTCAATTTCTGGAAATGGAACAAGGATAATATTATAGGAAGGTCAGGCATCGCCGACACCTAGTGGTGAAATGAAGATAATGAATTGAAAGTCAAGTAGTTTCTTGCTTGAATTCCAAGAGCATAATCTTATCATTTATTGAAAATTTCTCGCTTAAATACTAACAATGAGAATTTCTATTTTCTAAATTTAAAAATATACATATAAACATATTTTCTAATCTTAAACATATTTACAACTTACATTACTGAGTATTATATCATTATTTTGGAGAAACGTATGCAAAAGTTTCATATTTTACCAAAGTATTGTACGCGAGCAATCGTTGTGTTTTTCTATAATATCAGATTGCACTAAAATATAGAACAAAGTTGGGTAATGACCTATATTAACGCGACAGTTTGTTTATACTTTGGTTTTTTAAAGTTTGTTGACTCTTGCTTATTCTTTGTTTGGTTTGTTTTCAAATTTAGTTTAGCTTTTGTTTACAATAAATTATCAACTTGACTTTATTAATGGACCACACTACAGTGGTAATAGAGATAGGAAATAGAGATTTGCACGGATCCCCACAGCTATATTAAATATTCGGAAGGCGCTGTTGCTTGGCAGCGTTAGAATGGAGCCACATTATCCAAGGACCATAACAGACCAATCATTCTCTTAGCTCGAACAAAAAGAAAATTAAAGAATCGGAAACGAGTTTCGATTTTGTTTTCAAACGCATCGGACGTGTTATTGAAGCAAAAGAAAGAACGCAATTCTTCACAATCTAAATTTACAAAAACATTTAATAGAAACAATTTATTATCGTTAGTTTTCCCAAAACAATTTACTCTGTGTAAAACAAAAGAAGAAAAATCAAAAAATAGCTTCTAGCTAATCCATATCATGGATTGCGAGAGCGAAAGTTCTGATGACAAGTGGCAGGCAGTCAAATCGAGAAAGCGATGTAATGGAGAATCACCAAAAATTCAACGTAAGCGCATAACAACAACAAATGACCCATGCACCAGCAATAATATGTTTCAATTACTTGAAAACGATATAAGTGATAATAATAAAAATGAAAACGAAAATAACTCTGAACCAAAACCACCACAAATTTTTCTGCCCAATGTGGCAGATATTAAAAAAATGGTAACGAGCTTTCAAAAGGTAATATGTTCTAAAGATTTTACGTACAAATCAACAAACAATGGCCAGGTCAGATTAATGATAAAATCCATAGATTCCTATCGGCAGATTGTTAAATATCTTGATGGGAAAAATATAGAGTTTCATGCTTTTCATCCAAAACAAGAACGGGCTTATAGAGTTGTAGTTAAAAACTTACACTTTTCGACGCCAGTAGAACTTATTAAAGAGGAAATTGAAAAATTGGGACATACAGTCAGAAACATAGTAAACGTCAAAAGCCGCATAACGAAAAGCCCCCTTTCAATTTTTTTCGTTGATTTGGAGCCTAGTGATAACAATATTGAAATATTTTACGTTAAATTCTTATACAAAGAACAACGAGGCCGTAATCCTGACTGAAGGGTTGTAATGGCCAATTATGTATGTGTAAGTGTGGCTTAAATCATCCTTCATCTCAATGTACAAAGAATGAAAGTGCACCTCCACAATGTTGTAATTGTCTAAAGGCTCATACTGCTAGCTATAAAGGTTGCGAAATTTATAAGGAACTACTTAAAAAGAAAAACTTTATAGAAAGACGTAATAGATTTGTTAATAACCAGGAAACAGTCTTTGACATTAATAACCACAACTTTCCTAATTTAAATAATGCAAATAAAGACGGCAATAATAATGATTTCAAAAATTCCAATCAGTACTCATACTCCCAAGCCGCCAAGTGAAGTAATCAAAATGAAAATATTTTCAGCTCATTTCGGAGAATAGAAGTGCTAATTGAGAAACAAATAGAAACTACTACCACGTTACTCAATATGATGTCTACACTTATAGCTAAATTATGCAATTAAATCTACGTATAGCTATATGGAATGCCAATGGTCTTTCCAACCATACGCGAGAATCTGAAATCTTTTTACACACCAACTACATAGACATGCTTTTAGTTTCAGAAACCCATTTTACGAGCAGATCCTACTTTTGCATTAGAGGTTACGATTTAATTAATACCAACCATCACGACAATCGAGCACGCGCAGGTTCCTGTTTACTTATCAAATCGTCCATTAAATATGATATAATGGATGAAGTCAGAAAAAATTTTCTTCAAGCTACTATTATAAAAATAAATTGTAATAACAGAGATATTACCATTAGTTCGATTTATTTCCCTCCGCGACATTCTGTTATATGTTCAGATTACCAACAGTTTTTTAGATCCCTAGGCCAAAGGTTTATTGTAGGCGGCGACTATAACGCCAAACACCCGTGGTGGGGTTCCAGGCTTTCGAATCCTAAAGGAAAGGAATTATATAAGTGCCTGCTAAATAGTAAATATTCCACACTATCAACTGGGTCTCCAACTTACTGGCCATCTGATCCACAAAAAATTCCTGACTTACTGGATTTTAGAGTATTTTCAGGAATTCCGGGTCATTGCTTACAAATAGATTCTCTTGATGACTTAAGCTCCGATCACACACCTATACTCATAAACTACAACACTTCTGTTGATACAAACGCTATTAACGGAAACATTATTACAGCAAATACAAACATTGAATCATTCCAATACTGGCTAGATCAAAACATAAATCTAAATACACGACTACAAACAGCTGAAGAGCTAGATAATTCAGCTCCTCCTCCTCCTCCTGGACAATGCCACCGAATTGTTGACGCTATAACTGACGCCCTCGAAAATAAACGCTATTGCTCAGCAATTTTTCTTGATATCAAACAAGCATTCGATAGAGTATGGCACGATGGCTTACTTTATAAAATAAAGAAAGTTCTACCGGCTCCGTTCTACTTATTCTTCAAAAGTTACCTCTCTCAAAGGAGTTTTTACGTTAAAAATAAAAATGAAAGATCAGCTATATTTGAAATAAAAGCAGGTACACCACAAGGAAGCGTTCTAGGTCCAATACTATACACAATATATACCTCGGATATTCCAATTTCGAACGATGTTGTTTTAGCCACTTACGCAGATGACATCGCAATAGCATCTTCAAGCCTGTCTCCAACAGAAGCTTCGCTACATGTACAAAACCAGATAAACCTCCTAGAGAAATGGCTTACTAAATGGAATATAAAAGTTAATTCCAGTAAATCACAACACATTACGTTTACTTTAAGAAGACAAGACTGTCCAATTGTGGCTATATATGGAGAACAAATTCCCAAAGTAGATGCAGTCAAATATCTTGGCATGACTCTTGATAGAAGACTTACATGGAAACCACACATTAAAGCTAAACATGCTCAGTTGAAAATAAAAACTCGAAAACTGTGCTGACTTCTAGGACCAAAGTCGGAATTACATTTAAACAATAAACTCATAGTATACAAAGCTATCTTGAAACCGGTTTGGACATATGGAATAATGTTATGGGGAACCGCAAGTAAATCGAACATTGATATTCTAGAAAGACATCAATCAAAAACACTAAGACTGATAACAGCAGCGCCATGGTTTTTGTCAAACAAATGTATAAGAAAGGACTTAAATTTGCTTTCAGTAAGAGAAGAAATAAAAAGGTTAAGTGAAAAATATCTCCAAAGGTTAAGCAACCATACGAATCCTCAGGCCGTTATGCTTTTAGATGAAAGCAATGAAACTCGTAGACTAAAGCGAACACACGTATTAGACTTGCCTTTTAAAAACTAATATATTTTTCTCCTTTATGTATATATATATAAAAATGTAAATATATTTATGTAAATATAGAATGTATATATAGTTTTAAATAATTATATTGTAAATTGTATATAGCTATGCAGTTCATTGGAGCATAGATTACAAATAAAATGAAAACAATAAAAAAAAAAAAGAATCGGTAACAAGGCAGAAATGTTTTGTGGAAACCATATATACTTACATATATTACCCCTGTTGGTAATAGAAAAAAAAATCGACCACAACAATAAATCTGAATAACCTTATCCAAATGAGGTTTGAAATCAAAATCTGCACTTTAAATCATGCTCTGGGCTATGAATTGAGTATAGAGTAGAGTGTGTATTACATGCAGTTTCAGTTTGCTTTGTAGTCGCCGTTTTTCGGCGTAAATAAACCTGCCATGAAAAAGTTTCTCAAAAAATCTATCGTTCAGAGTCGACGTTAAACTGTAGGTCCCGCCACTCAAGTATAAAATTTAGACACACAACATAAGTGGTGTTAGAAGCTATGCAGTAATCCTGACTGAAGGGTTGTAATGGCCAATTATGTATGTATGTTCAGTTTGCTTTCTACTGTTATTGTAAATCATGTTTAGGTTTAAATGAAATGGGATTTGAAAATTATTCAAAGTATTGTTGACGAACAATACGAACAAAGTGAGATAACGTCGCCGCATACACTGAGAAGCTGATTACGATATTGGTATTTACCGGCTGTTAATCCTAAAAATGCTAAACAGATAGAAATAAGATAACCCTACTTAAGGATTACTTCAACAGTAACAACCAAACTAATCAAATGTTGTTACTTCTCTCCACGACGGTATTCGAGAGTATGATCTTAAGTCATCCCAGTCTTTTTGTTTAAATCCCAAATGCTTAACCTACCCAATCTCCTCACATCACTAAGAAAACTGCACTAATTTTTTTATTTTTTCATCTTAACAATGAATAATTTATAATTCATGATAGTAAGACAAAGAAAATAACTTGGAACTATAATGTTAAACTAAATTATTTATAAATTTAAGGTTTAAACTTTAGTTTAACAAAAAGACGAATAGAAGACATACATAAAAGAGCAAAGTTAATAATTGAAGAATTCATCGAACTAATGTGACCTATGGATTCAAGTAGGGTGCCAAAAAAATAAAAACAAAAAGCTTTTGACTTAGTAATTAAAAATGATGCTAAGCATGTTGCTAGCGATCAATCTTACTATTTACAAGTTTGTTTAAACTAAATATGAATGATCTTCTATATAAAAAGTAATACGGAATAAGATTGCAAAAAAACAAAAAAAAAAAAAAAATAAGTTAAAAATAAAGAAAAGTAAACACTCACCGATATTGATGTTTATGCAGCATGTTACTGAGGCCTCTTCAATAGCTATATATGCTTATGTTGCTAAGGGTTTTAGATTTATTTAATTAAAATAATATGTCTAAAATACATATGTATAGACATAAATTAAAATCTTACGTGTGTACATAAAAATGTGTATAGAAAAAGGCTTAAAAAGGGAACAATAATTTACACCTTAGGTGATATGACAGTACCAGAATAAATTTTCTTGTTTGCTTTTGCATTGTCAGTCATGCACAGAATATAAGTGTATTCTAATAAATTTAAAACTTACACCCCTTAATCCACGGAATTCCCATAAAAGTTTTCTTATCGTATACATATGTCTTGCAATGTCTATCTATACTTGCAATGAAAAACACAATTTCACAATTTAATTTCAACAGAAAGGCATCTAAAATTGGAGTCGTCAGTTCAGATTTGATTTGATAAGCCAGATAAGATTATTTCTTTTTTACATATCGTCACCTAAAATTCAAACCTTCAAAGAAAAAAGTGCTTTTATAATAAATGTGAGGAGTAATTTACTAACTAAACGTTAGTAAATTACACTGCATTCTCAATTGCCAACACATTATATTCGCTTACAGGGTTATTAAATGCAAGTATTAGAGTTGTATCTGAAAGCGGTTGTGATTTTCTGCACATTTTGATTGGAGATTATTATTCAAAATAAAAACAAAAATAAAAACAAAACATCAAATAAACATTATTTACAGGTAAACAAATTTATCTGTTATGACATCTTTAATTAATTTTACATATAAATCGTGGGATAGCAAGCCGATTTACGCTTAAAGCCTTAAATCTTCGCAACGACCTACCTACTGTTGAGAACTTCACATAAACCGCCTCAAAATATTAGTTAAAAAGTTACACAATGGGCATGTGTGACTAATTTCAATTAAGTAAACAACAGATAAAAGATAAATTTGCACAAGTTGACAAAAGAAAATATATTCATGAAAATGGCAAAATACCATACACATATATATTGAGGCGGACTACATTCTAAGTTACAGGGGATATATGATCTATTCGTGTAATGAGTATAATAAAAAGGAAATAAGAATTGTATTCTTGTACCCAATACAAAGTAATCTAATTATTCTGAATTGAAAATCTTGCAATTATCAAAGAATTTGCTCTTCATATAGGAAAATAACCCCTCTCGGGAGTAATTAAGAAACCATCGAAGTTATATTCACAAATTGAGATCTAACGTGGAAACTAATATTGAGAATGAAAAGCATATGAATTGTGTTTATTAGTCTGCATAGATACGCATTCAGTAAATTTATTACCACAAACCAAAGTTGAATCATCCTGTTATAAAATTAGTGGGACGATTATGGATGTCATCTTGATTTCAGTTGCGTTACCAGTTGTTAAATATACTGTTAATAACGGCAACTGACAACCTACATTTAGCAGCAAGTTAAACATTTCGTGTACAAAAATAAAATTAATTCCTAAACTACAAATTACACGGTGCGACAGTGAAAATATACCCCAGTAACTACATAGCCTAAGTAATTCAATAGGTTGAGAAGAACTCAAAAACAAATTTTTTTATTTTTCTCGAACCCTCCAAACTTGTTTTATTTGACACAAAATTATTGATTACCCAAATATGTTTGAACCTATTTTAAGAATCCAAAGTTTTTAAGAAAGGGGAGAGATTAGCCTTTAAAACGGACTGCAGAAACATTTTGCTCAAACTTATATGTTATAATAAATGGGATAAACTTTGAAAATATTATTTTTCTCTTATTTTTCAAGCTCAAACATACTTAGTTGCAAAATTTAATTAAAATATATGAAATAAGTGATGATATCCTAAAAGTGCATTCTATTGTGAATAAATTAATACTTCATTTGGTTAAATTGGACAAAAATTATCGTAGTTATTATAGTATGTAATAGTTTAACAATCGTGTTATATTTTTTATATATGTCAACTTATCAAATGAACTTTCAGTTCAAAAATTGTCAAAAGTTTTGATGGATTTTAATTTTTTATCGCAAAATGTTTCAATTTCAGGTTTGCACGACTACCAGAAGTCGGCTAATATTTGTGTATTTTGTAAATATTTTTCTTTCTATTTGGTGGCTCAAACGTGAAATTGACACAATTTGCGATAAAAAATAAAAATTTATCAAAAGTTCTGAAAATTTTTAAACTAAAAGTTCATTTGAAGAAATATATGTATATTAGAGCGACTCAAGTTGTATGGAAGCAAAATTCGTGCTCGATGTACACCCCAAAATGAACCTTGGACTTTTTTAAGATGACATCTAAAATATTTCGGCTCTAGCTTTGACCTCTCGTGAGCTGGACCATTTTGAAAATGGGTCTATTTTTGTATGTTTTGTTAATTTGAGAATTTGTTTCCTAACCAACATATAGAGTATGGGTGTCATAAGAAAGGTTTTTTCAAGGCGCGTCCAGCGGTATAAACAATTTGTCCACGGACAATCATCCATTTCCTTTTTTAATACATAAAATTGTATGTATTGCAAACATACATACCTATTACATACATACCTATTACATTACATACATACCTATTACATACACCTAACCGCAATAATTTAAATATTAATAATACAATAACAACAAACTACAGTTTTTTAAACATCTATCCTTCACCCCTCAACTCAAATAACCTTATGATGCGGGCTTCTTGGGGACGATTGTTGTAGACTGTCTAATTTTATAGTCACCTAGTGTAATACGTTTGTTTGGTCCGTGTAGGTATCCTATAGTTGCCTATAGTACTCTTATTTCGTTTTAAGAGCCTTTGAGTAGTAGTCGGCTCTATAAGATGGCAAAGTCAATTGCCGAAGTTTATGAGAATAAAAACAGTTGAAGTCTGAATTGATTCTGAATTTTATTTCAAATAACTATGGCTTATATACTATTCTTATTCTATGTTTCTTATAATAATCTTAAACTATTTCCCCTACTTATTCTATGTTTCTATATTTTTCTTTCTCCTAATTTGTTAATGATTTAGTGACCTACAACAATATAAACAGTAATATCAAATTCGTTTGTAATACATTTCTAGTGACCCATATTAATCAACACAAGCCACTTGAAATTGCATAGTCTGCATATTACGGTTATACTTTGTATAACCTATTTTCCTAAACCTGCACAATGCACTGCATGAGTAGGGGCCATCCCTTGAGTGCTGGTTTTACAAACAAAAAAAAAAAAAAAAATTTTCATTTGTCAAGTTCACCTCATCAAACCTCATAGCATATTAACTCAAATAATATACATACATATGTATATTGTTTTAAAGGCCCATCCCTGTCCTCTCTAAATGTTTATGTAATCATGTTCAGAAATGTTTGTGTAATAAATAAATTTGTGCGTAAAGTTCAAAAATACCGTTTTTGTTAAATAAAACAAGTTTGGAGGGGTCAAGAAATATAAAAATAAAATATTTTTTAAGTTCTACCCAACAAAACTCACAACAATTGACTTATGACTTGTGACTTATGACTAAGGCTTATGTTTAAATTTCACAAGAAATCATAGAGAAGCTTAGTGCTTTTTTTGCTTGGATCTGATCCATAAATTTGCTAAAGAGTTCTTAACGAAATTGATGAATTCAATCAATTTTGTACTAAAACGATCTTAAGTTGGTATTTAGTTACGGTCTTTGGTTAAAAAAAAAATTATCGTAAAGCCTCAAAACTAGCTGAGACCGCAAAATGTAATCAAATTTCACATTATTCCATATAGAAGATGTCGCTGATAGAAGTCTTAGATTCGTCCGTATACATTTTAGGTGACGACATGCATTTGCATACGTACTCTTCATATATATAAATTAAAATTTCTTAAGGCATCATTCAGTTTGAAATCTTTATTCGTGCAGCTGAATACGTGAATTAAAAGACATTTTTGAATCGAAAATGTTCTGTCGTTTGAAAATATTTGGCTTTTTATTTAATTTGATCGTCATACTTACGATGTTGAAATTTTGTTCAGCACAGTGGGAAGAGGTGCGTGACGTAAATAAAAAACAAAAACGGTATCCACCGTGTCTATAATATTTTATTTATTAACGAAACGAAGAAAAAACGGGCACAAGAGTATTTTCCATGTTTCATAAAAAATATTTTATTTCGGAACGTATGAGTAAAATGCAATGTATGAGTAAAAGTTTCTTAAAGAATAATATTCTCGAAACATTAGGGTGAAGGCAAGCACAAAATTTCAGGTAACTTCCATCAGATATTATTGGCATGACCGCAATATTCATATTTTTACTATTTTTACACGTAACAACTTGTTGTTTAACTTCATAAAATTATATATAATAATATCTCATGAAAGTTGCTTGAGATTTGTTCTTGTTTTTTTCTCTCCTATCGAAATTAGCTTTAAGAAAATTGAAATGGACTCACTTCACTTATCAATTAAAATTATAATGGAATTTTGGATTATAAGCTTGAAGTCTGTGATGTCATGTGAATATATCTGAATAATAATTTTGCAGGCTGTAGCGAATCTGGCTTGTGTCACGTATAATATTTCCTGTGCTAACCCATCGGGTTTTGCCAAAATCTCAATCTAAAGGTGTAACTAATTGCTCATCAATTGAATTTATTGTTTAAAACGTTGACTGCCAACTACGAGTTATCTGCCTAGAAGGGAACGCAATCTACGAGTTATCTCGTACTCACTAAACCTGCCATCTTTGTATAGCTACGAATAAAACCGTATTATATCAGTGCTAGTATCGATAAATGGCTTCTGGGAAAGGAACAAAAAATCAATGTTGGCTTGCGTGGCCACTTTTCTGAAAATTTCAGTGGCAGTCAAAGTATTAAAAATTTTCTTTTATTCGATTCTCTTCGGACAGCAGAGCTTTCTTTAACAGCGGTCAATTAATATTTGAAGAAAAGCTGAAGCATAAAGTAACGTAGATTTTGTATTTGAGAGGAAAAATATGTGAATTGAATTCATGTTCAATTCATGACTGTTAACGGGTAGAGCCTTTGTCTTTTTGACTCCCTTAGGTAGGTAGAAGTGCATTGTCAATTAAGTGTAGTACCCAATGTAGTACCCAATGTGGAGAATTCATCAGAGAGTCCGATGGTCGTGCCTCTTCTAGCCAGTACATCTGCTCTGCAGTTACAGGGAATGTCCATATGTCTCGGTACGCATGCGATACAAACATCATATCTATTCGTCGCCTCGTTAAGACATGTGCGACAGTCATATACCGCGTTTCCTACTTGAGTTCAAGTTCCGCCCCGTACAATCTCAGTGGACGAAAAGGTAAATGCTTATACCATCTCGTGAAGAGTACGATCTCAGTTTTTCCAGTATAAATACCCAAGCCGCGATCAGATGTCCATTCTCTAACCTCTCCTAGAGCAAGTTGCATCCTATCCCTGATAGTGCCGACATTCATTCTTTCATCACTAGGTTCCATAGGAGAGGGCAAAATACTCCAACCTGTGGATGGGAGAGCACCCCAGAATTGGGTAGATTGTTCTTCCACATAGCAGTCTGGATATCTACCAGAGTGTTTCTCACACCCAGTCTCGTCAGTGCGCCTACCTACAAGTTGTTGAAGACTCCTTCTTTATTCAGAAAAACAGCCATGGTCGTACACGTCAGCTTGTGTAAGGCAGTGTCAACGGACCTCCCCTTATTATACTCATGCTGCTGCCTACATTAAATATTTCCATTTAGGATCTGAAGTATGTTAATACCAATGAGTTTCGCCATGGTTTTCAGCAGGAAAGAAGAGAGACTATAGGTCTAAAATCCTTAGATGTGATGTGATAGTATCTCCTTGCCTTCGGTATGAAGACCGCTCAAAATCTGCACCACTACAACGGCCGAATACTGGCGCAAAACATCTCTCTAAGTCTCGCTATGTGATCTAGTTTCAGACGTTTCAAAAGGGTCGGATATATTCCGTCTGATCCAGGGGATTTAAAACCATCCATTCCCCATTTGATTGCCTCTACAGACATAAATGAATAGTAGTCCTTCTGTGAATATTCGCTCTCTTGGCGCGCCTCAAGTTTCTCTTGTAGTCACCTAGGGACACTTTATAATGCTCCTAATATTCCGCATTACTGGATTTCCTTGCAACATTAAAAACTCTACGTTTGTGTCCAGCACTGCTGACCCTTTTCGTATACATTCTCTTGAAAGCCTCTGCTATGACCTCTGTAAAAATAGCCACAGTAGCTTCAAGTACCAAAACGCTATCAAGTCTTCTGCGCTTCAGTGGGCCCATACCCAGTTTGACAAGACGATCATAAAGATTCCATTCTGTGTTCTTAGGATTCCTAAACGTCTTAATACTTTTGGTCTTGATTGAACGTGTCTACGGTCAGAGAAGGAGTGCACCTCCGAAACTCTCCAACCTCGGACATTATCAAAACTATTTCTTGAGGCAATGGTTATATCCAGTATCTGTTTCTTAATTTTGGTCACAAACATGGGCGTGCTACCCACGTTGCATACCATTAAATGATGATAAACAAAACCATAGTCAGTGTAAATGGAACAATGTACTCCGATCAAACGAAACCAATCCCATTTCAATTATAATCGAAAATCTTGTCAATATCGGCAACCAATTAAATTCGAATACGCAAAGAAGACAATTAATTGGATGCCTCGATAGTCTATTTGGCGGTGTATTCAACTGTTATGGTCGAGGGTTCGCTTATTAATAATTGTTCTGGCCAGATATCCAAGAACCCAATCTCAAAAGTTTTACTGAAATATTAAATTCTCTCCTCCAGATATTATTTCTAAAGATTTTATTTACTTCTACGAAGTACAAAGAGAGTTGACACTTTCTTATGGTATCTCCTGCTGACAACTGCTTCTACTCTTTCAGAATAGAATACTTTCTTTGTTGTTGTCGTGCCAATTTTGTTTTACTTGTTCCACCACAGTGTGTTTCAATTAAAAATTTTTTCAAATGGAATTTAACACAGCATATGGTAAGTTTAATTTCGTTTCTTTTAAATTTGTTTTCAGTGCGACAAACTAATTATTGAGGGCGGTACGAAAGCAGTGACAAATATATTCTCGGATTTCAAAGAAATAAAGGAAACGATAAACGATTTAAAATCAAGGTAAACGTTTAAACTTCACCTGTATCAAATATTTTAAGGAAGAAAACAAATTTGTATTATTTTTAGCCTTCATGAATATTCCAATGGATCGAACACTTCCCCTGAGGGTGAGTTTATTTTACTTTAATTATTCAAAGTCCTGAATATGTTTTCTTTATTGTTCACACAGATCTGGAGTTCTTTGATATTCGTTATGATGTTTTACCCAAAAAATGGTAAGCAAAACAATAATTTTATTAGATTCTAAGATGGTGTATTAAATCCTATGATAGTATAGCAGTGATGGTTATTAGAATATAATTGCATGAATATCGCATTCAAAATACTTATTTGTAAAATACACGATATGTTCAGTTCAAAAGTGACTCAAGTCAAAATTTTCATTTCCATAAAAAACAACTATTTTTGACCCTGAATAAACGCGTAGGCTAATTGGGTATTTGTTCTGTGTTGCTTGAGGATCGATAGTCAACAGATCTACAAGGATCCAAACAATTATGCAAGTGTGTATGTTGATGTGTATTGTGAATGTTGATGTGTGTTGGTGATGTTATTGTTATTGTTTGTTAAAGATGTTTGTGTTGTTTTTTTAAAAATAGAAGTTTTGTATCTTTTTTTCACAACAGTTAACAATAATCAAATACACGTAAATCGATTTATCAAGTGTAGTGTGCATATTTTAAGCATTCTAACCCCGAAAAATTAAAATTTGCAGTTGAGTCACTATTGCACTAGGTGTGCTATATGTCCACATGATTTACAATTTCTATGATTCATCCTCTGTCAAATTAGAACAGCAATTTGATTAATTCAAATAAAATTTTCTTAATTTTTTTCTATTTCCTTAAGCGTCACTGAAATTTTACCAAAAAATTGTGCCGAAGCAACGGCGTGCACTCGTCGCAGTGGCATTTACAAAATTCTAGTAACGCAGCATAGTAATGAACCATTTTATGTGGAATGTGATGCAGAAACTGAAGGTGGTGGCTGGACTGTGATACAAAGACGAGAAGACGGCACAGAAGACTTCTTCCGCAATTGGGAGGATTACGAGGAAGGATTCGGAAATGTGGACGGAGAGCATTTCATTGGATTGAAAAAACTTTACGCTCTAACAAATTTCCAGGGACGACAGGAATTGCTAATAATAATGGGTGATGTGAATAATACTAGAGCTTCTGCCAAATATAATGGATTCTCCATAGGCAACGAAACGGAATTGTATATATTGAAGAAATTGGGCAATTTTTCGGGAACTGCCGGGGATTCATTAACATACCATTTAGGAATGAAATTTTCAACTAAAGATCGTGATAATGACAGCAATTCTGGTAATTGCGCGGAGAAATATACCGGAGCATGGTGGTATTCTGGAGGCTGTCATTTTAGGTAAGTTTTTTTTTTAATGTGTTCCTAATGAATTCAATAACACAGTTTTTGTTTCTTACTCAACAGTAATCTCAATGGTAAATATGGCGAAAATAATACTAAGGGTATAATTTGGCTTGCATTTAGAGGTTTCTGGCGGTCCCTTAAATACGTAAAAATGATGATACGAAGACGTAGAATTAATTCGTAAACAAAATAATTTGAATAATATTTTTTTATAAATAATTTGTATACAAAAAGATTAGAATAAAGTGTTGAAATTGAAGAAGGAATTACCAAATGAGTACACAAGTTACGCATCGTTTAAAAATGTTTTATACTACACAATAGCGACAACACCTTCTGTAAAGGTGTTCAGCATTTTTTTCGTTTTTCTATAGTGTTTCATGTGTTCATATTTTATATTTTTTTTCACTTACAGGTATTAGCTGTGCACTGAGTAAGGAAATAATTAACTCATGAGATGTTAGCAGAAAACCAATCACAAAAACAGTCATTGGATGGAAGGCCACTTGCTAAAAAACAGCGAAACTTGACAAGCTCAGTTACGACCGTCCTACTCACAACATTGCTATTGCTCCCACTCGTGTCCACAGATAAAATTGAAGTAACACAGTTTGAACCCAATATCGGCTTGCACTTTTAGGGTATTGGCAATACACGAGTATCGCGGTCAGAATGGAACATCATTTCTTACTATAACTTAAAACTATACTGGCAAGAAATAAGTACCTTCGTGAACGAAACAGCGGCATTACACCGCTTGTGCAACCTTCTAATTCAAAAGACGACTTGTTCGAGCATTCTCCAGGCAGTTGACTTCAGCCTTAAAGATAAAAACCTCTTACTAAAGAGGAGAGCTAAGCGTGGTGCTATTAACATTGTTGGCAACGTCGCTAATTCACTGTTTGGTATTCTGGATTCGGATTATGCTGAACAAATGTCAAACACCATCAATGCAGTAAACGACAATGAAAACCATCTCAAACAACTCCTCATGAATCAAACATCAATTGTTGATGCAACTCTAAACGTCCTTAAACAAGATGAAGAAAATGTGAGACTAAAGTTCAACAACGTAGATAATCAATTATCAGAAATTGCATCTAGATTACAAGAAAATGAAAAGGAACAAAATCAAGCAAGGCTGTTTCGAATATTCATTTTACAATCAGTTCAACTTTCTTTAACATCAGCAAGGTTACACCGAATTCAAGCAGAAATCATGGCAGCATTAACGGATTCACACAGTGGAAAAATCAGCCCAATGCTTTTGTCACCGTCTCAACTTCAAGCCGAGCTAATACAAGTAAGAAATCATCTTCCAAGATCTCTAGAACTACCAGTAAACAAAGATAATATACTACAACTGTACAAAATTATGAATGTAAAGGGAGGTGTCACAAAAGACCACGTCATCTTTCACATATCTATTCCGTTATCTGATCCTGAGACATTCGAACTTCTGAAAACACACCCAATTCTTGTTCAAATAAATGGCACAATGCTTGCTATAAGACCATGCAGCGACTTCCTGGCTATAAATGCTCATAAAGATCAGTATTTCGTGTTGACAGAAAAACAGTGGACCACATGTGCAGCAATAAAAGAGAATGAATTTCTATGCCCACAAATGCAATCAAAATTCACTGCAAACGCTGACAAATGCTTATGCGAGCTGTCACTTATTAATTTTAACAATCAAACGAGTTGTAACATTATTCCTGTTGCTGATAGAACGTCGCTTACACAGTTAGAATACAGCAATCAATGGCTTTACACTATGCAGCAGCCCTCCCGAATAAACGCTGTATGTGGTCAAGAAAAATCACAGCTAACCCTGAAAGGATATGGCCTCCTAAACATCTCGCCGGATTGTACAATTAAGATCAACTCAATCATCATCAAAGGCCATCAAACTGTCTCCACATCTCTTCAAACATCATACACCGCAATGAGCAATATAAGTGACATCAGTTATCCAGCCGAGGTTCGAACTGCAAGAATTCACAACAAGATCTATTCCGACCAAATTAAAAATATCTCCGAAATTCAAAATAAATTACAAAAAAGAGTATCTGCTGAACTTCCATCAGAAATTAAACACATCAAATATCACCACGGGACTGTTGCCTATGCTGCTCTCGTTCTCGTAATCATAATCAGAATGTGTTGACTCAGTTGATTTGCTGGTCGGTTTTGATTTGTCCGGGCGGAATCACCGGGACAATTATACAAACAACAGAAGCACTTAAACTTGGTTGTTATGAATTTGAATAACACTAGCACTTGAACTTGGTTATTGCGGAGGGTTTGAGAATAAAACAACCGTTGTCTTTTGTTGATCAATTGTTTCTCTCAATTTATTTTTATTAAACCATAGCCTTAAATACTATTTTATTGCCAAATTGCAAGAAATTATTTTTAATGTATTTATTATAATTGTGCTTTGGACATTTTTTGTGCATTTTCCCACACGTGTAAGAAATTCCAGGAAACATGAAACCCCAGACAAATGCAATGCAAATAAACAAAAAACTACAGCAAACCTTGAAACTTAATCAGAAATTCAAGGTTTTTCTTTTATCATAATTTGAAGTAGCTGTTAAAATCAAAAATAAGGGAAAATGCATAAATCCAGCAAAAATAAAAACAAATAAAAAATTAGATGAAATCAGCAATTTAAGGTTGTTCACCTAATTTCGTGCAAGCATATGTACGCATGTATGTTTGTATTCAAAAATAAACTTGATTTACAACATCAGCAGAAAGTGAACTAAAACTGTATTTAATAGACGTTTTTCAAAACAAGCTTAAATCCCAAGCTCTTTCTATACTGAATACATATTCAAGAGCAATACAGATTTTTAAGTTAAGCCTCTTTCGAATAAGTTTATTGTGGTTTATTGTTATGGTAGATAACTTTCATTAACTCTTCTTATTTTAAAATAATTAAAATGATTACTGATGACAATTAAATATCAGTCATACGCATGCGTTTACACATGTATTGCGTGGTACATGCTTAAGCTTCCATGGACTATTTTTAATGCTGTTTCTGCTTTTACAGTCTCTATTCAGTGCGAATATGTGATTAATTAGGCACGCAGGGAATTTTTTGTTTTTTAATTCAGAAGGTTCAAAGTGAGAGGAATGCTTTAATACTGTCATCACAAACGTCATGTGTAGAACAGAGTCTGAAATTTTTGAAAATTGTGTAACACGTAAGTCTCCTAGAACAAACAAACTCTTTCAAATACAAAAACCTCTTGTAGATTATAACTGAAACGCCATAGGATTAGTTTTCAACTTCCTTATTAGACGATACTTGTATTACAACAACATTAAAATAAGCGATTAAGGTGAACTGCTCTGAAGAAACAACAGATTTCTTTGACATTTTTTCAGCCAGAAAGCTATGTGTTAAAGTATGTCTCTTCATTGCTATATCAGTTGGACTGAGTGAGAAGAATTTAGATCCTAACGGCCCGGCATACAGTTTCTTATTTTATCTTGTCATCGGATGGGATTTAGTCTTACAAAAAGTAAGATTAGTAGAGATATCAGCACCTTCAGCTAGGGTAACTTTCAGAGACATTTCTTAAAGATCTTTTGAACACAGTTACTAAGTTACCGCCAATTAAAAAAGCACCATCACAGTATTAAATACAAAAATTAATTTTCAAAATAAGATTTAAAACTTTAACGAAAACATCGGTAATAAAATACGTAATCACTACAGGTCATTAGTGGATATCTCGATTAGATCATGTAAACTTTTATTTAATATCGTAATATTCGTTAATTTTTATCTGTAAATATATAAAATATTTCCGAAATATTTTATGGTAAAATATATTGTATAAGCTGAGTTAAAATCATTTATTTTAAAAAATTATAATGAATTACTCCTTCACAATACAACTCAGTCTTTGAACGTTTTAAAACTGCAAAATAATTTGGTTAAGTAGCAAAAAAAAAAATTAGTTTCAGCTCATTAGTAACATTATTCTGTGATCAATTGATAAAACTGATTCTGTGCCAGTTCAATAAGCTTATTTCAGTTCAGTTTCTGTTGATTTTGGTGCTAGATGATCGACTACATCAAAGTCATGATATAATACTACACACCATGGATTTATTCATTTATAGTAAAGAGTTTTCTAACTACAATGATGAGTCCTTTTTTACTTTGCCTTCTATTAGTAAATTAGTATATGATCTCTATTGTCAACATATAACGAGATTGATATAAATAATTCAATTAAAATGGAAAAGGGAAAGCCCTTTGCTGAAAATATTTGATGAATCAGGGAAATAGCCCATACTTTGTACCGTCAGATTACCTTTTGTTCCGTTTAAATTCCACATTGGCTTATAGAACGCAATTGATTAAGGGTGTACTCAAATGAGTTCACCGACTTTTTAAGTATGCAATTTTTCGAAACATTCCTTTTCGACACAAAGTGATTTACAGCATTTCTTGCACTGCCAACGTACTCGGGCATGGCAAATTACGTACCGTAACTGTTTTTCTATATTTGCGGGATAGTACCCAACTCCATATGGAGGTAAACCTTCAACTATTGACCCAGACTGACGTGATTTGTTTTGTCCACCTTGGCGTAAATTATAACGCGCAATGTTTCGGCGAAACAAAAGTTGATCCATGGGACTCTCACTGCGAATTACATGTAGCCTTCATCATTGTCAACATTTTTGCGCTTTACAAAAACATCAACTGTGCCAGGAATATTTTGCAGTAGGGCTGACGAAGTCATATCATCCTCAACACCTTCCTCTTCGTCATTATTAGGTGGTATGATTGCCATATCAATTTCTTCATCTTCACTATCAGCTAAAATGTTATTAACGACCTCTTGGAGCCCTTTGGAACTATGCTGGCATTTAAAACCTATACCACTCATATTTTAAATCTAACAAAAAATAAAACATTCTTACTAATGGATGCTGTCATTGTACTCAAACGAGTACAGCCAACTTTATACCTTTCTATTTTATTTATTTTTTTATTTTTAAGTATTCTTTGAAGCCTGTATGTTTCGTTGTTATTATTTTCATAAAAATAATGCAAGAATAGTAAACAAATTTTAGTATTGTTTAAAATATTTTCAAAATAGTTTACTAACCCACACACTTTATTCGCGTCACAATACAGACTGATAGTTCTGCATAAGAAACAGAAACTACATACAAATTCTTTTTCTGCCGCTCTTATTGTTGTTGTTAAGAAACTAAATAACGGTACAAAGATTGTTTTTACCTTAGTTTTGCTTAGATACACGTAAAAATACAACTGTAATCAGTTGAGTACAGCGACTTCTAATGGGTTAATCAAGAAGCGACAGCAATTCTAAATTATTTTGTCATTTCGTGCATTTTCATTTGCTATAAAATTTTTAGTAACAGAAATTGAAACAAATTCTTGTAAAATCTTACGACCAGGTCTCAGAGATGAAATAAATCCATTCAAATTGAAACAATTATTAGTTGAGTACTATTGCCATGAAAATGTCGACTTGAACTGTAGATCTCGCCTCTCATGTATAAAATTAACACACACAACGTAAGTGGTGTGAGAAATTATGCCGTAACACTGACTGTAGGATTGTAATGACCAATTATGTACGTATGTATAAAGTATCATTGCTCATAAATTTCATTTAATTTCGACTTAAGGAGGAATTAAATTTATTAAGGTTGATGGAGATGTGTATTATGATATCTCGTAACTCATTCCATTAAATAATCATTTGGGTAAACGATAAAGAGAAAAGAAAGAAATAGAATATAGAAAAAGTTCTTTAATGTTCTTTAAATGAAGGAGTATAAGAGATAAAATCTTTTTTTTTTCTTTTTGACGATTTGATGCGAGTTAATTCCAATATGAATCCTTTGAATAAATTCCCCACCGCATATGTTTTAATTGTGGTATGCAATTTTATTTTATTTCTCTTTGTATTAAATTTTATTAAAATAATAAATTTTATTTACAATTTTATATATAAATTATAAAATGCTTTTAGAAAACTCATGTATTTTTTCTTTCTAAATATTTTCCCCCATTATTGCTCTTGGTAGCATCTGGCTGACACAAAGCATTTTTCGGCTTATCCAGTTGGCTGTTGTTGTCGTTTAAGGTTCCGACTGATTGTTATTCTTCTTGTTTCGATTTCGTTAGTCTATTGTTGTTCTAGCTAAGCAGGTGATTGGTCCTCTGTGACAGGTCCCAACCAACGTTGCCTAGAAACAACGCCCTCAGAATATGTGCTGTAGTGGTGGAGAACCTTCCAAAATGTTGATTCGTTCCACTAATCTTTCTTCGTTAAGTGGCAGCATCCTCTTTCCATTTCCAGATGGTGAGAGGAATTCATAGATGAATTGTCTTGGAGGGAGTGAAGCCACTTAATTCGAAAGTCGAAAACAGTGATGAACGGTTTTTTAACTTCATTGCTATTCGACTTCCAGACAAACTGTCTTGACAACTACACAACAAAATTTTTTTATAAATAACAGCTATCGACAAGTAGCACAGTGTAACAACATTGTTTAATTGTAGAGCGATAACATTTAGAGAAGGCATACTTAACCTTAAAAAATTTCATTCTTGTGGAGTAATAGTGTTTGTGTGCTCAATTGGTAATTTATAATTCAATTTATTTTTTTTTTTTTATTACTTTATTTTAGTATTTTTATATACAAATTATTAATAAAAATTACTCGAATTATTTCCCTTCAGAATTAAACATTCCACGTCTTCGTATCATCATTTTTACGTACCTAAGCGACGCCTTGATTCCTATATAACTATCCCAATTTACACCTTTGTCTAGAGTAATTTCGCCATATTTACCATTAAGATTACTGTTGAATAAGAAACAAGAACTGTGATAATGAACTCATTAGAATCATATTAAAAACAAACTAACCTGCGGTGGCAATTTCTATACCACCATGCACCCATACACTTCTCCGCACAATTAATGCCTTCATTATCGTCGTTATCACGATCTTTAGTTGAAAACTTCATACCCAAATGCCAACTTAATGAATCTCCAGCAGTTCCCGAGAATATGCCCAGTTTCTTCAATTTATACATTTCCGTTTCATTGCCTATGGAGAATCCATTATATTTGGCAAAAGCTCTTGTATTATTCACTGCACCCATTACTATTAACAATTCCTGTCGTCCCTGGAAATTCGTTAGGGCGTAAAGTTTTTTTAATCCAATAAAATGTTCTTCCTCTAGTACTCCGAATCCTTCCTCGTAATCGTCCCAATTTCGATAGAAGTCTTCTGTGCCGTCTTCTCGTCTTTGTATCACAGTCCAGCCACCACCTTCAGTTTCCGCATCACATTCAACATAAAATGGTTCATAACTGTGCTGTGTGACAAGTATTTTGTAAATGCCACTACGTCGAGTGCAGGCCGTTGCTTCGGCACAATTTTTTGGTAATATTTCAGTAACGCTTTTAGAAATAAAATTAATTAAAAATTAATTAAAAAATTATTTAAAAAATACTTGTAAGATTGTATTCGTTTCAAATGAATTCATGTTATAATTTGACAAATTTTTCCAAAACAAAACTTGTAAATCATGTGTACATATGTACATATCTTCTACAAATTCGTTCTGAATGGTACCTCAAATGATATGTTCATGGATATTCTACTAATCTCTACACTATACTGTATCATTACAGAATCCTTACCATTTTTTGGGTAAAACATCATAACGAATGTCGAAGAATGGCACATCTGTGTTAAAAGAATAAGAAAGAAAATGTTCATGACGTCGATTAAATTAATGCAAATATAACTCACATTTCGGGGTAGTGGCCGATCCATGCGGACATTCTTCAATACTAAATGTTATAAAATAAAAATTTAATTGTTAAGGATAACATTTTACTCAAATATTCATAAAAATTCGTTTTAATGAAAGGTTTATGAAATAAATTTTCATACAAATCATGTTTTATAAACATTTCTGAAATCGAAAGTATGTTTTATGATTATGTTCGTAAATATTTACTTTGACTTTAAATTGTTTATCGTTTCCTTCATTTCCTTGAAATCCGTAAATATTTTTGTGACTGCATTCGTGCCGCCCTCAATGATTAGCTTTTCACACTGAAAACAAATTGAAAAGAACGAAATTAAAAGTTGCCACATGTATAGTGAGATGCAAATGCGAGTTATTTTCATTCAAACATATGCTGTGGTGGAAGAATTGAAAGGAAGACTTCAATATGTCAGCCTTTTTATGAAACGACAAAAATTTACATTTTACCCTTAAGAGTGCTTGCTTGAATTATCTAAGAGAGTATTCTTAAGAAACAAATTATTTTTCTAAAAACGATGGAGTGTATAAAAAGAAAATTACAATTAAAATCAAACGATTTTTACCACAAAATCAATCAAAACATTTCCTTGACACACTGAAAAATGTATGTCCGCATGTAAAATGTGAATACACAAAATCAAATAGTAGCTCCACAAAACAAATTAAAGAAATTAAATTAATTCGTTCTTCGTTGAAACAAATAAAATCATTTAAAATAATATCTGAAGTAAATAATAAAAGGGATATTTTGTAATATTGACAACAAAATCTGTTTAACAGATATTCGGTTTAATCTTGTAATCCATTTATAACCTGATATCACCAGTTCATATAATTTACAAGAAATTCTTGCATTTGTACACAGAAGACAGTCAATTTTATTCTTAAGAATAACACAGAGATAGGTCGCCCGATCAATAGGAGGATATAGCAATAAAAAAATTTCCTGCACGCAATAGCAGGTACACACGATGCAAAAATGTGTTTATTAAATGCACTCACCATTACACGTTCACGTTTCATATTCTTATATAGGCACTGCAATGTGTAGGTTAGGTTAGAGGACGTGTACTTGTCAACTGTGACAAGCACAGTACCCGGAGGTCGAATTGACCTATTGTACAAACGTACTAGCTTCTCACACCACTCGTGTTGTGTGCGCTAATTTTATACATGAGTAGCGGGACCTAACAGTTTAAAGTCGACTCCGAACAACAGATTTTTGGTAAGCTTTTCGTGGCAATTTTTACTCTTACAGTTTTTGCCAGAAATCTGCAGAGAAGACGCCGAAGAAATATTTTCATATTTTCGTTTTGATGTCTGACCTGGGATTCGAACTCGGGCCTTTCGTCTAATAAGCCGACACAATACCTACTAGACCACGGCGACTTCGAAATGAATGTGTAAGTGAAACCTTAAACTCACCTACGTACTATAGCAACAACAATGAAATCTGTGTGGTTACAGAAACATATTGCAACGTGTAAACCTACCTTAATAAATTTTTGATCAGCTGAAATTAACGGTATTTCACAAATGTAAAAACAATTTCTGTGTGTGAAAACACTTTCTTGGCAACACAGTTGCGGAGTTTTTTTTTTGTCACATTTTAAATTATGTTTGTAAGTTTCAAAACCTACAATAAAACAATTGCCACAGAGATCAAAACCGAATTACTTTTACAATGTCAACACAATTACTTGACCAAATGTATGCCAATAAATAAAATGTGACAACACAAAATAAAATAAAATAATAGTAGATCCATAATAATATTCTCAATTGATACTCAATGGTTTGATTTCATTGTTTACAATTAAAATAAAAATGAAAATAACAAGTAAATGACTTCACTGACTTCGACAACAGTAAACTGAAGTAAAGTTTGAAAATAGTCAATATTACACGGCACTTTGAAATAGTTTTATCAGCTAATTTAGTTCAATCAAAATTAATAAATTTAAAGTAATTTCGATTTAGTGATACAGTAGTTTTGATTTAGCTGCCTTTTATTTACGTTCGCATTGCCTTTACCTGCACAAAAATTTTGAGAGTGTAATCTATAATTAAAGTAAAAAATTTAATTAAGCTGCATTTTTGACTTATCTGCACACAAATTCTTGCAAAAGTTAGTTGTGCAGGTAAGTCAAAACTACTGTATTCAAAATGTTTATAAATACACTTAAGAGTGTATGTTCCATGATAAAAGGCAAACATTTTGAATTATTATATCGCATAATGAATGCAGTGTTGCATTTCTAAGTATTTACGATTTCAAATCTAAACCTAACTTTGAATGTTTTAACTTTCCGGGTAAATACTATCGATCTGCGAGTAAATTTCTAATCTAAATTCATTGAATATTTTAATCTCATTTTCTTCTGTAAAGATAAAAAATATTTTTGAAATACACGTGTCCCTCATATAACGCGGTGATTACGTTCCAGGAAAATTCTGCGTTATGTAATTCGCGTTATAGAAGACTTAGCTTTCATATAAATTTGAGGGTTATGTTAGAATAAGCTTTTTCCAATATAGAATATTTTTACACTACAATAACAAAATATACAGAAATACTCCTGCTACAGTTTATAAAATGAACAATACTCAAACCCATAGTTTATATTTACTCAACATTTTGCAACACTTATGTAAACTGACAGCTGACAATGTATTTATTAAAAGTAATAAATTTCATTGGCTAATGGAGACCCAAAATATAAAAGAAAAGAATAATAGCCTCGATGAACATAATCTCTTCGGCAGTCTCGTCCAATATTTGTTCCTTCAAACTTTTTATAAATTGTTAACAAATATCATAAAATTAAAATCAAATATTTATTTTTTATTTTTGACAATCAGCTGGGTATTTGTGTTTTACAATTAGTGTTGCAAATGCAACCAGTAAAATTTGTTCATAATTAATAGATGGGAAATATTTACAATTACATAAATACAATTAGAAAAATACACGAGATTGTGAATTGGGCTAATAAAAAAAAAAAAAACAATCGGAAAACATAAATATTAATCATTAACTAATTTAATGTTTGTGTTTTCACTAGTCCGTGTCACTTACTTCGAACATCATATCTAACTGTAATGATATATTTTAATTCATCATTTATGTTTCGAAAGCAAAAACGGGTAATACCCAAAATTGTAATTCCCAGGAATGCATGACAAACTGTATAAGGCAAAAATAACAAGCATTGCCATTTTCAATTTCGCGTTATACAAGTCGAAATTGCGCGTTGTAATAAAACTGTTTGTTTTTTAAATCGCGTTATATCGAAAATGCGATGTAGAAGTACCGCGTTATACGAGGGATAGCTGTAAACATGCTTTACTTTCATCGCGTTCATCGAATCAACGCAGACCATTTCGATAACTCATAATCGAAAAGACTTATCTTAACTTATGGCTCGACAAACGCACATCTTAAGATAGTTAATTACACTTTCAAAGACGCACCCTATAAAGTTTCTACGGAGTGAAAAATCAATCAAATCTGTATATGCATGTGAAAAGGCTTTGTAGAGCGTACAAACTTTAAAACTTCTTCGCCCTCTAAACTGAACAGATAAAGAGGCGATGGAGTACCATTTGAAAGTTTCACTAAAGGTTCGAAAGTACAAACGATAACTACGCAAATAAAAACATTTTCTTTTACCTTTCTTTCTACACAAAGTATTTTTTTTTTAAATCCATATTTGTATTGCACTCACGAGCAATTCATGAGTTTTCACTATTTTGTCATAAAACTTAGGTTTTTCATTTTGGATGATGGAATTTGTTCAAATTTTGGCAAATGCTTGGTGACTGGAATAATGCTGTTCTTTTAGTTAAGAGGCGGGAAATTTAAAAAAAAGTCAAATACATACTTATTTACCCACTCTCGTACAATATAGAAAAATTGAAATAAATGTTCCACTATTTGATGCCAAAAAACAGTTTAAATACGACACACTTTAATTGTTTATGTTTTTGAACAGCATAAACTAAATCAAAATTAATAATATTAATGAGACAAATAAAATGATATTCAGTTTGAACAGTAATAAACCGTGAAAATATTAAAAAGTACCAATTTACACTCAAGTGAATAATTTAAAAAATAAAAATAAATAGACAATATGTTACAATAATGTAATCCATTGACCATAAGCGCATTTCCTATTTCAAACGTTTGTTTCATGTTCAATATTCAGCTGAGGGCAGTCATGTTTTTAGTGTGGATGCTGACAAATTTATAAATTCTGGTTATATTCATGTCCTTATATGTACGGCAAGGTGTTATCCGTTGAATAATAAAATTGAATTGAATTTAAGAAATAATTTTAAACCGAAATTATTGGATTAATTTTGCTGATGTTCCGCCTTCAAGGGGAAGACGATCAGAACGGCCAAAAATATTCACAATTAAACAAAAGAATAAACCTCATTAAACTTTCGTAAGATGTTAGATCATGAAACTTAGATTTTCACTTGCAATCACTCGTTTAACATCTTGTAATTGGGATTTATAAAAACCTAAGTTTGATCTTGTTTTCTCCAAAATGTTCTCAAAGACGTTCTTTCACCACACAGTTTTTATTTATTCACGTACCTCATCCATCTGCGCTGAACCATAATTCGACATTGAAAATATCACGATGAAATTAAATAAAAATCCAAGTATTTTCCGACGCAGAAACATTTTTGATTTCAATTTCTTTTAATTTACGCACTTAACTGTACGAATAAATATATTGAACTGAATGATGGCTTAAGAAATGTTTTATTTATATATGAAGGGTGCATGCATATCGTCACCTAAAACACAAACATTCCTATCACACACTTTGAAAATGAAAAGTACATTTTTATTCAGCAAGAATTTCATCAATATTTTTTTAAAAACACTAACACTCGTTCGTTTTTGATAAAATAAAAATGAAATTTGATCAAATTTGACTTTCTGTGCTGGTTAGGTCTCTATGGTAATCCCTTTTTCTGAACCCAAAAACTGTAGCTAAAGATTAACTGAATACAGTTGTACTGCCAAAGTGATTGTTTCCTTTAATAGATAGCTCATTAACACGTTGATTGCCAAGGCAATTTTCAGAAAACTGGCCACGTAAGCCAACATTGATTTTTTGTTCCTTTCCCAGAAGCCATTTATCGATACTAGCAATGATATAATACGATTTTATTCGTAGCTACACAAAAATGGTAGGTACGAGATAAATCGCAGTTGGCACCGTAGAAGGGAACGCAATCTACGAATTATGTCGTAGTTGGCAGTCAACGTGTTAATAAATTACTAAACTATCAAAAGACTAATTCCAGGTGCAAACATTTAAATAAAAAAATATTTTAAGATATCCTGTCATGCAAATAAAGAAAACGGTTAAACAGTTCTGAGACGCTTTCGTTGTACAATCTGAACATAATTCGCATCCATGATGGGGTTACAGTTTCTTAATGCGTTAAAGCACATCGCAGATAGAAATTTTATTTTTATTTTATTGGTGTTACCGGTGGCCTTGAATCTTAAGAAAGAGACCCTTTTGCGAGTGACTTTATTCTATTTGTTTAGTTTGTTTGCTTATTTTTAAATGTTCCTCCAAAAAGAGAATTTGTGTACAGTTTTAAGGGTTGCATCACACATAAAGAAGCCAAAGCATTTGAAAGCATTTCATTTCTGTTTTAATAATACCAACTAATGGAGTTAATGATACGGTGACGAATGTCTTAAAATAATTGTAGTAAAAAAATAAAATTATCAGAGCTGTGTGTAGCTATGTACATTATAAATTGTGAAATTACATTTCATAATAACATGAGTCAGCTTTGGACAGATCATTCGTGTCAAAGATTATTTGCCTTAAAAGACAAACATTTCGAGCTTGCAATAGAACATAGCTTAACATTTCCAATATTCCTACAGCATTGGATAACAATACCATACGAATTTTATTTTCTTTATTCTCATTACAAGAATCAAAATAGAGATCACATGTCAACTATAAGCTTGGCTGTCTGTCTTCAAATATACCTTTTTCGTAAATTTCTACAATGGTCGGCAAATCTTCTAATACTTGTCGAAAATAGAAGATTTTTTTCACTGTCTTCCCTTTATCTGTTGTTTCTTCAATAACCATGTAAACAGAATTGTAAGTGGTAGTGCATGTCCATGGTCGTAGACATTTTTCCGATAAACCAGTAGGGGTTAAGCATATTTGCCAACACACTTTTGTGGGGATTTTTTTTAGTAAGACTTTGTGATGAATCGTTCTGAGGCCTTAAGTTTGTTGCAAACATTCAGCAAAACTTTGAACATAAATCTTTTTGCTATCTTATGATAATTTCCGAAAGAAAATCAAAGATTTCATTACAGATAACTTTACATACATACATACATAATTGGTCATTACAACCCCTCAGTCAGGATTACGACCTAGTTTCTGAACACCACTCATGTTGTGTGTGTTAATTTTACACATGAGTGGCGGGACCTACAGTTTAAAGTCGATTCCAAACAACAGATTTTTGAGAAAGTTTTCATGGCAATTTTATTTTCTCTCAGAGTTTTTACCAGAAATCTGCTGAGAGGAAGTCGCCGAAGAAATACATTTTGTATTTTGTTTTTGATGTCTGGCCTGGGGCTCGAACCCTGGCTTTTCGTCTAATAACCCAACACACTACCTACTAGACTACGGCAACTTCAACTGCAGATAACTTTGGTAAAGTGAAATCAACATTGTCTAGAGCTTTCTACCAAAATCTTTGCCTTCTTTTATTTATTTTCTCTGTATTAAAAACTACATTTAACAAGAGGCTTTTTATTTCATTTTGTATAAAAATCAAAGCACCTTTAAGATACATGATAAGAATGCATTTCATAAGTCAATAGCACGATGATGATGGAGGCCAAGATCGTAATGCGGTAGTTTTCCCACCGAGCATACAGCTTAAGCAACTTAGTTGATAGTTTGTAGATATAATTTGTAATTGTATGGTAATGAATAAATAAACAAATAAGTAATGAAATATTCAATTTCGTATATTTTTTTAATAAAGGCCGTTTGCATTTGGGGTCACGATACGTAATTTAATAAAAAAAAAATTAAAATTTTGCAAATAGAAATAATACTGTTTGGCTTATCAAATGAAATTCCTGTGGTTTTTCTACACATTCCTCATGTTTATAAAACTTAATAGCTATAAAGTATAGTGAACTGACGATTTAAGTTTTAAAAGAGTTTTTGTTGAAACTTAAAACAAAATAAAAATAAAAAAATATTATTTGGGAATGAATGTTTATTTCAGGGTGCACAGTAATCGATAAGAAAGGAAGAGAACAAAAAAAAAAAAAAAATGGGCAGATCGGTAGTAAAAAAATTTATAAATTTCCTGAAATACGTGTGTGAAAACAATTTAATGAATCTAATTCTTAATGTATCTCTTTTTATCGCAATAGGGGGCAGACAAGTAAGGGAGAACTGAACAACAAGCAATGTGAACAAACTACACAAACAACAATAAAGTAGCAATAGAGGTCTCGAGAAGGCGAAACCCCGAACGTTCGACTTCAAAAACCTTCATTAGACTGATTACATGGGCATAAAAAAGGCAAGACAAAGCAGCAACGAGGAATAAGAATTCAGTCAGTCTTGTGACGCATTGCGTGCGAAAAGAACAGTCGTGGTTTAAAGATCTCCGTTGTAAAGAACTGCGCTGTAAGGAAAGAAGAATAGCGAACAAGCAATTATTGTTGTATACATCAAGTTGTAAACAGTGACACCCAAAAGCAGTGCAAACAATGAATAATTTAATTGATACTAAACACATATTTATTTTTATTTTGTTTGCAATCAACGAACTCATATTCTAAACGTTTTTAAAAAGGTAAAAACGTAACAATATGTACATATGTACTTGTATAAGAAAACTTATGGTGAAACAAAATCAATTAATTGTCTGGTAAGAAGAGTTGTAACACAAGGTTTGATTCTTGGTCCTGTTCTACTCAAATGATTTACCCTTACGGATTACCCATTACGAATCGAAAATTCATACTGATGACGGCCAACTGTAGTTGTTATAAAACTTACCTTAACGATTGCATATTGAAACTCATTCAAGGTCTTGACGATATTTTTAAATATGCTACAGCTAATGGTTCTTGTTTAAATGCAAACAAATGAAAATCAATCGTAATTGTAAACTCGAACTTCTTATCAGACATGCTACCATCACTAGTCTTTGGTGACACACGTACAGAAATTGTAGACTACGCCAAGAACGTATGCGTTGTCTTTAATAATTAACTCATCTGGACTAACCACATAAAAACATTTTGTGTAGAAACATATACTATACTGAGGAATGTATGCATTCCTTCGTTTCTTACATCTTGTAATATGCATACACTTTTTGCGGAAACGTATTTCATTTCTACTCGCTTCTGGTATGGTTGTGAGCCTTTTGCGGGTCTTGACGCTCAGTTAGTAAAAATAAATTTATGGACACAGTAGGTGTATTAATATTTGCATTTCTCCTACAAGATCTACAATATGTCACCAGAAAACTTTTTGAAAGTCGATTGTCGATATTCCTACATAAGATTATCTACCTTGTAGAACCAAAGCAGCAATTAAAAATTCGCATGTAACCTCTGTTGGATAAGGTACCCGAAATATGTGCCTGTAAGGCATTTTTATATCAATGCAACCAACTTCTGTTGAAAATCCAATTCAATATGCAATTAAAAGCTTGTAATAAAATTAAATAAAATTCTTTATTTGCAAGGCTAATGGATTTGATTTTTATTTTTATTTTCTAAATTTTATATGTACATACATACATACAATAATTATTAAGTTTTATAAACAATACTATTAAATAAGATTATACGACTGCTGTACTGGTTTTAAACAATAAATAAATGAAATAAAATCAAAAGAAATTCTATGAAAATCGTATGAAAATCAAATGAGCTAACCAAAGTGCCAAATACTGTGCAAAGTGTTGTGCTTAAAGAACAAAATCACAGGCAAAGGTTCTTAATCAACCAATTGTTCGCTTTCTGTGTGTACACCGTTCTTTCTGTGTGTACACCGAATTTCAAATGCACAACTGAGAAGCGTACAATGTGCAAAGTGCTAAAGCCTATGCAAATACCCTGCTTTTGAATAAACAAAACATCAGTTGGAACACTGTTTCGATTGGCATTACAGAAAATCTATTTTGAAATTATACCAAAGTTCGCAAAACAATTTCAAGAGTTTTATTAAATTTTTTGTAATAACTGCTGAGTGAAAGTCGCCTAAGAAATATGTGATTCAATTTTCCTTTTGCTTTTGCGACTTCGATGTTTTATCGAGCTTTTTGATACGTGTTGATTTATTAGTAGAAACTTAAACCGGGGAATGGATGGTAAAATATCAGTGTATAATTATCTTCTGAAATCCATGTGATTGAAATCTCAATATCGGATACAAAAAACCAAAAAAACCCAAAAAAAAAAAATAAAAGAGTCTGTAATTTCCCAATGTTTTTTAGGAATTGATTCAAATTAAATAGATTATAATTTGAATTATGAGACACTTTAAATTTACGTTCGCGAGAACAAAAATGTTTCCGTGATAA
Organism: Sarcophaga rosellei; assembly: GCA_930367235.1. Taxonomy (NCBI): domain Eukaryota; kingdom Metazoa; phylum Arthropoda; class Insecta; order Diptera; family Sarcophagidae; genus Sarcophaga; species Sarcophaga rosellei. The sequence goes on along the minus strand of OV884017.1, from coordinate 86,440,044 downwards.
ATAACTTTACCGGATGACTTTCTTCTTACAACTAACTTTATTTATTTAATATTTTCTTAATTTTAACATTTATTTACTGGATTTTTACAGTTAAGGACATTCAGCAACTCCGTTGCTTGTTTAACCTTGTAATTTATATGGTTAACCAACTTAAAATCAACTTAACATTAGGGCAATTCATTATAGAAATTCATTATTATTACTTATATCTAAAATAGATTATTAATAGAAAAAATATAAAATTCATTATTAATAGAAATTCAATATTATTAAATATAGAAATATAAAAAATGTAAAATAAACATTGAAATGATTCAACAGATTCCAATACAGAAGATGAACGCTAACTTAACTCAAGTCTCCATGTCCCACTTGTATTTCCTCCAAAAGCGTAACTCATGCTAAAATTGTCTTCCATTGCAACATTCACTTCTCATTTTCACATAAAAAACGTCTACAAATCATATACTTGGATAAAATTTACCCCTAACAATTACTGTCAATCAATAAAGGAATTGAAAAAGTCTTAAGGAATGCTTTCCTTAAATTGGATTCAAGGCTTCCAAACGGTAGTATTTAGCTAAACTTGTAAGCAGAAATCGATTTCATTAAATTAAAAAAGAAATTTCAAATTGTTATGAGAAATGGTGTTGCCGTATGGAATCACTTATATTCACTGTAAATATTCTTGAAGCGCCATTCAGTTCCAAACTTTCAGTCGGTTCAAACGTATAGTGAATCCGCGAACCAAAAAACAAATTTCACAATCGAAAATGTCAACACCGAGAATTCTACTAAACTTCTTAATTTTATTTGTAATTCTTTCTGTAACTAAAGTGAGTGCAACCGAAATTCAAGAGGTGCGTAAAGAGTTTACATATTATTTTACAGTTTTAAACAACTCAACAAAACAAAAAAACAAACAAATTATTTGAAAACTTTTTTAAATATAATGTCCGTCGATATTCCGTGCGTCGGGCTCAAAGGGCAAACAATTCATTAGAAAATTCATTAAATTTATGTGATTAGAGAATATAATGAAAATAGTGAAAAGAGAATTTGAAAAGAATATTTTTTTAGTTTTTACTTACATATTAACATTAAGAGTTGTGTTCATTAAAATATTCATTCATTCGGTTCAAGTATTTTCCACAAGAAGTGCTTATAACGCTCTTTACACTTGAAATGCGTACGACATTATGAATGGAATCGTTAGTTATGAATCACGGTGCTTGAGTAATGAGACATAAAGTTTTCTTTGGTACTTTCGTATTATTGTTGAGACATTTGAATTTCTATCCTTTTTTCCAAATGTGGATTTCAAGGGGCCAAACGTCTTTTTTAAATTATTATTTGCGACTTGGGGCCAAGTAGCCAATATGGTGCTCTAGTTTTCATTTTTAACTAGCTATACCCTGCGCACTTTGCCGCGCCACCAACTAAAATAAATTTGAAGGGAAGGCATTAAATAAATACCCAATTTATTTTTAATCATTTTATTAATTTTGTTTCCCGTTGTTCAGATGATTCAGACGAACAGGCCTGAGTAGTACGCATTCGAACAGTTTCTAATCTCCCTTCTCGTTGTTCAAGTGATTCATTCGAACTGGTCGCAGCGGCATGTCCGCGAAGATTATCCAGTCTCAATGCTCGTTGCTCGTCTGATTTTGAGGCTCGTAATGCTCTTTTTTCCGTGCTTGAGGTGTAGGTCGACCAATTGCCTATCAATCATTTTGAACAATTTTCAGTGGCGCCATCTATCGGAAATTAATCGCACCAACTTTGAAACCTCCGTCGACTCATGCGCAACAACTTTGCTAAAGATCATAGCATGATCAATTGCATAGTTTACGATTTAAATCATTTTTAGTAATTTTCAGTGGCGCCACCTGTAGGAAAGAGGTCATACCAACTTAGAAACCTTCCCGGCTCATGCCCAACAACAAACACACATTCATTTTTATCTTATATATAAAAATGAATGTGTGTTTGTTTGTATGTTTGTATGTTTGTATGTTTGAAGTTTATAGACGATTAAACGGCTGAACCGATTTTCTTGAAATTTTCACAGTATCTTCCTGTATGTCTGAAAGGAGTTATAGGCTACTTTTTATGTTGATATTCCAAATGAGCGAGGGGCCATGCCCACGTATACTACATACTACATACTTAATATTTAATTGCATTTGAACTATATTACTCATACGCATAGTAGTAGTAGTAGTTACCCCTACAAGTATGCTATCTGTGATTCTTGATGTATAAAACCAAAGATAATAAAGTATAAAGAATGTGCATTTTGGCATATTTTGGAATATTTTTCAAAAATATTTCATGACGCGGGGGGAAAGATAGAAGGGAAAGATAAAGAAACCAAGAGCGTAACAATGTTCTCAATTGTTCTCATCGTGCGTTTTTGTTGTTTGACTAATTTTTTATTTATTCTTCTGAAACAGTGTTGCCACGAAAAAAAATGTTGTAACCAATATTTATGAAAAAAATCACCAAATAAGAAAAAACATAACCAAAATTAAATTCATAGACTTTTGTTTTATTTTTTTTTCAGGTTTAAATTATAATTAATAAAAAATGAAACAAAAAATAGGTTTTTTTTTAAAGAAAAAGAAAAAAACCAAAAAAATCTACACATCTGCACATTGATCAAAAAATAACCAATTTTGGTTAGAAATAGCCAAAAACGGGAACACTGTTCTCAAATCACTTATTCTCACACGTCGGCACAAAAAGGACATGAAAAAAATTATGACAGGCATGTTTAACCCAGAGGAAAATTGTTAGTAATATTTTCAAGTCTACTTATTAACCCAATAATATGTATATGTGAGAGAAAACTATAGAAAAATTGTACTGCGCTAAAAACCTAAAAACACCGTATTTAACTTGGCAAGTATTCTTCCAAAAATCGAAATCATTTCTCATTGATATTAGTGAATCATACTGTAATATTTCTTTGGGTGTAAAATTGAAGTCTGAAAAAAGCGACATGAACATTCTTGTTTAGAAGCTGACTAAATGCAACTAAATGCATTTTTACGCTCTCATGATGAGAGCAACACATTATTACGCTTTTTTTTGTGTTTATTTTCCTTCTGTCTTCCGCCCCCCTTATCCAGAAATGATTTTTTAAAAAGATTTTGGTGAGAGCGGGTCGTAATGCTACTTCTACATAATGCGTATTCTTTATATCCATATTCTTTGATAAAACTTAATGGAATTGGATATCACTCATACGTCACATATGTAGTCTTTTTAATGAATTTTACATCTATATAAACAAAAGTGAATGTGTGTTTATTTGTTTGTGGGTTTTTTTGTTTAAAGTCTATAGACGGCTAAACGGCTGGACCGATTTTCTTGAAGTTTTGACAGTACCTTCCTGTATATCTGGAAGGAATTATAGGCTACTTTTTATTTTAAAATTTCAAGAAGGCGGGGTGCTACGCCCACATATTCAATAAGCATTTAATGTCGCATATCTCATAAACTGCGAATTTTGTATGGGCGACTTTGACGTATATATAAACAAAATGGGCGGATTGGCTATAGTGGGTGTGTCACCTCCAATATAAAAAATATTAAATTATTATATCTATGAAAATATCACAGTTAGAGCCCTAAAATTTTTTCGAATCCACTTTAGTATCAATATGAATATTTTCGACAAAAATGAGCTGACTAGGAAAAGGGTGTGGTACTTCCCATATGAATTAAATTTAAAACTTCTTCTATCTCGGACATCACCTATATATAAAAATTAATGTGCATTGTTTGTATGTTTTAAGTTTATAGACGACTAAACGGCTAAACCGATTTTCCTACTTTTTATGTTGATATTTCAAATGAGAGAGCTGCCACTCCCACATATACTACATAACCTACTATTGTAAGATAATAACAAAATGGATATATTGGAAAAACTATGTCAGCAAGATACCTCAAATTTTGTACAAGTAACTACGGTTTTAATATAAATATTTTGGACAAAAATAGGCGACCTATCATTAGAGGACAATGCACCTTCCATATAAAGTAAATACTAAAATCTACCTAACTGAAGAACTTTAACAGTTAAAGTCCCCAATTTTGTATAAATAACTTTTTTTTAAATATAAGTATTTTGGAAAAAAATAGGGAGTTCAGCAAAAGCGGGCGTGGCACCTCCCATCTGAAGTAAATACTAAAATCTGCATATCTAGAACACCAGAACAGTTAGACTGCTAAAATTTTGTACGAATATCTAAAGGTTCAATATCAATATTTTTGTTAAAAAATGGGCGATCAAGATTAGGGGCGTGGCAAACTCCATATGAACAGCTAGAGTCCCCAATTTTGTATTTCAGCTGTAGGAAGGTGTTGCCTCTCTGACTTGTGGGTGTAGAAATTATTATATCTTGAAATATGCAATAGTAAGGTATATGACCCTTAAATTATTGAGTTTGAAATTTTCAACTCATATAGATAGTAAGTTCATACTATTTAAATATTTATCTTGGAAAACATATACGTACATACATATGTAATAGTTATTTTATTGTTTACTTCTAAAAACGGGTAACTAATAAAAATGTTATTTATTTGAAAAATACATTAGGTAAACTTTATAATAAGCATTTGAGTGGGCAATGAATTCATTACTTTTAACTACCTAAGTAATAAAATGTAAACTGTCAATATTTTTCCCAAATAAAATAAGTAGTTGTAAAACTCATCAAAAAAATTACCTGTGACCTACGCAAACACAATTATTTGTTAAATTTTAATAACATTAATTTTCTTCAAAAGGTTTTTGACCTGAACCGATTTCATATTAGGTAAAATATAAAGAAATAAATATAACACGCATTCGGTTTTGGAATTCAGTTGAATCTTTGATTCTAAACGAGTTAAACTTTGCCTGAGTGACATTTATTTTGCAACAATTTGTAAAAATGCCCCGAATAAAAGCATTCCTTTCCTAAGCACTAAAAATGCATTGCGTTTGCAATCCCAGAGAGCAAATGAAAGTTCGGAAGAGCGTGAAAGTCGCCTCAGGACTGAAAGGAATCGAGCTTCAACCTTTAGAGCCGCCGAAACGCCATCACAACATGAAGAACGCCTTGAAGGCCTACAACAACGTGACACAACATCAAGAGCTACTGAAACACTTTCAGAAACGCGAAAGACGTCTTGAAGGTCTTCGACAACATGCCACAACCCCACGAGCTACCGAGACATCGTTGGAACATGAAGGTCGACTACAAAGCCAGCGAAATCGAATTGAAACATCACGAGCCACAGAAACAACTTCAGAACGTGAAAGACGTCTGGAAGGCCTTCGACAATATGCGACAACCGCGCGAGCTACCGAGACACCTTTGGAACATGAAGGTACCACAACAGTACGAGCTAATGAAACAGAAGTCCAACATGAATCACGAGTAAAAAGTCAGCGGATTCGAACATCAACAAGAAGAGCAGCAGAGAGGATAGGGCAATATGATTTGCGTCGAGAAGAAAATCATAATAGAATGGTGGTGAATCGACGTAATGTATTTCATACAGATCTGATATAGATTGTACCGAAGACGAATTAGTGGCAATTGGTGGCATAAATGAAGTTTGCCAATATTGCAATCCACTCAGTACAAAAATGAAACACCTGGAAGTTTTTCGAAATATATACTTTTTTAATTTAACAAAATATTAATAAAAAATATTTTTTTCATTTAGGAACTAATGTAGATTCACAACATTTTCTTAAAAATATAAGATAATATAATTCGTGCTTAAAATGACATCTTTTGCTGATACCAAAGTAATTCGAGACAACTTTATGCCAACGTTTCGTGTTCAAGGTCAAATTTATCATAAAATGGGATCATTGTTGCCAATTCCAAATGAAGATCCTAAGTTCTTACAAATTTATTTCATAGGAGAAGAGGATAACAATGACCAAGTGCACCACCGCCAGCATTATAACCCTGACACAAAACAATGGATTGTTGCCGATTTACAAGTGATGTTTCATGAAATCAACGAATTGGTAAGGATCTTTAAGTTCACGATTAAGTTCAGATGACCACATAATCGCAATTCATGCTGATAGAACTCCAGCTGGACAACACCAAGGATGATACAATGCCCCAACAATGGCGTAACAATTTTGATGGTGGGCGATCCAGTTGCATCACGAGATATGTATTTAATTCCGATGGGGGTAGCGAAGCACACCGGGTATTAGCTAGTATCAAATAAAATAATTTTGCTGAACTTTAAAAAAATTAATTTGAAAGCATATTATCATAAATAAAAAAGGGGCCAATCTACATTCGAAAAAAAAAAATGTTTTTGCATCTGCTTTGTATTACAGTGAGGCACCGAAAGAAGAACATCATATATTTTTCTTGTGACACAATCGCATAGTTTTGTAGGATGTCAGTCCCTGCCTTTAGAAGTGTAAAAGTGAATTGAGGTTTGACGATTTTTTCCATACAACATGACATAAAAAATCGTCGCCCAAAGTAGTCGTCAGATAGAATTTATTCTATTTTGACATAAGGACAAAAAGTGCATTTAAAATATTTTTAAATGTAATTGATAGTATTTGAAGTTGCTGTTGTCGATTTTATTATGGGCCATCTTTATTTTGACAGTGTTTTTGCTTGAAGTTGTGGACATGCACTGTATGCCAATTGAATTGAATTTCTCGTATTTAAACTGAATATGGCTTCAATCAAAAACGTATGTATTTATTTCGATTTTATTATTTTATACTGTACGAGGGTGGGTTAATTACTAAGGAGCAAGTAGTGTCAACAAGCTTTTGTCCAAAGTTCAACAAATTCCGTCAGCGAGATATGAGGAGAAAATGAAAAAACCAAGTTTCACGACAAAATGGTGTAAACCCCACTTGTGAGTGAAATACAAATATGGATTGAATAAAAAATACTTTGTATGCAAAGTAATTGTGTAGTTATCGTATCGTTTGTACTATCTAATCTTTTGTAAAACTTTCAAATGGAAATCCACCAGCTGTTGACGTCTGTTTGTCTGTTCAGTTTCTAAGGGGAAGAAGTATAACAAATTTGGACGCTCTGTAAACCTTCTCACAGACATATACAGTTTATTTGTCTTTTGCTCAGTGAAAGAGCTTTGTAAAGTACTGCGCATCAAATGTCGTTAAATATCTTAAGATGTGTGCTTATGGAGCCATGAGTATAAATTGAATGAACATAAGAACACGAACTTAAATGGAGTGTGTGGATTCGTTGAGTGAGGTAATAATTACACACATGATTATTTTAAAAATTTATAATCTTTACAGTAGACAAACGAGAATATTATATTCAATGAATTGATATTAGAAATGCGTTCACTGATTAATAATCCTTAAACGGGAGTAGAAAGTCGTGTTTAGATATTAAATCAGAAATACACTGAAATGTGCACTTTTACAGCATTTACACAGCATCTTTCTTTACCCTTAAGTGAATTACCTAAGAGCTTAAAAATGGATTTTGTTTAAACCTTGATTCAGTTGACCAAAATGTTAGTTGCTTTGTGTTTGAACTAAGTATCGTGATTCATTAATGCCGCTGTACGAAATATACACAATGTATTCTATTTCAAAACGTCGTCAATGTGTATTTTTAACGCAGTCAAAAAGCAATCACGCATTGGATTTATAGTTGATGCATTGTTTGGTTACTTTGCATATCAACATAGTTTGTATACAGTAATAGAACTATATACAAACTTTGTATTGATACGTTTTGGAAGGCAGCCTTAATTTTATTCATCTTATATTAAATTCGTTGCTAAAATTATTTTAAAGAATTCTATAAAGTTTTACTACAGTTTTCCATTGCCAACCTCAGTGAAATCCTTCACTTACTTTTTATTTATTTTTTAGTTTGCTTATAAGTAATGAACTCAGTTTTATACGTTTCTCTTTAATTTCATAAACCAATTGAATATTAATTGGGAATATTATTGTGGAGCTACTACTCATTCACATTTTACATGCAGACATACATTTTACAGTGCATCAAGGAAATGTTCTGATCGATTTTGTAGTAAATATCGTTTGATTTTAATCTCTCTGTGGTAATTTTCTTTTTATACACTCCATCGTTATTAGAAACATGATTTTTTTCTTAAGAATCCTCATTCAGATATTTTAAGCAAGCACTCTTAGGGATAAAATGTCAATTTTTGTCGTTTCATAAAAAGGCTGACATATTGAAGTCTTCCTTTCAATCCTTCCACCGCAGCATATGTCTGAATAAAAATGACTCGCATTTGCTTCTCACAATACATATGGCAACTTTTAATTTCGTTCTTTTCAATTTGTTTTCAGTGTGAAAAGCTAATCATTGAGGGCGGCACGAATGCAGTGACAAAAATATTTACGAATTTCAAGGAAATGAAGGAAACGATAAACGATTTAAAATCAAAGTAAATAAATACGAACATAATCATAAAACATTCTTTCGATCTTAGAAATGTTTATAAAACATGATTTGTATGAAAATTTATTTCATAAACCTTTCATTAAAACGAATTTTTATGAATATTTGAGTAAAATGTTATCCTTATCAATTAAATTTTTATTTTATAACATTTAGTATTCAAGAATGTCCGTATGGATCGGCCCCTACCCCGAAATGTGAGTTTTATTTGCATTAATTTAATCGACGTCATGAACATTTTCTTTCTTATTCTTTTAACACAGATGTGCCATTCTTCGACATTCGTTATGATGTTTTACCCAAAAAATGGTAAGGATTCTGTAATGATACAGTATAGTGTAGAGATTAGTAGAATATGCATGAACATATCATTTGAGGTACCATTTGGAACGCATATGTAGAATATATGTATGTACACATGATTTACAAGTTTTGTTTTGGAAAAATTTGTCAAATTATAACATGAATTCATTTGAAACGAATACAATCTTACAAGTATTTTTTAAATAATTTTTTAATTAATTTTTAATTAATTTTATTTCTAAAAGCGTTACTGAAATATTACCAAAAAATTGTGCCGAAGCAACGGCCTGCACTCGACGTAGTGGCATTTACAAAATACTTGTCACACAGCACAGTTATGAACCATTTTATGTTGAATGTGATGCGGAAACTGAAGGTGGTGGCTGGACTGTGATACAAAGACGAGAAGACGGCACAGAAGACTTCTATCGAAATTGGGACGATTACGAGGAAGGATTCGGAGTACTAGAGGAAGAACATTTTATTGGATTGAAAAAACTTTACGCCCTAACGAATTTCCAGGGACGACAGGAATTGTTAATAGTAATGGGTGCAGTGAATAATACAAGAGCTTTTGCCAAATATAATGGATTCTCCATAGGCAATGAAACGGAAATGTATAAATTGAAGAAATTGGGCATATTCTCGGGAACTGCTGGAGATTCATTAAGTTGGCATTTGGGTATGAAGTTTTCAACTAAAGATCGTGATAACGACGATAATGAAGGCATTAATTGTGCGGAGAAGTGTATGGGTGCATGGTGGTATAGAAATTGCCACCGCAGGTTAGTTTGTTTTTAATATGATTCTAATGAGTTCATTATCACAGTTCTTGTTTCTTATTCAACAGTAATCTTAATGGTAAATATGGCGAAATTACTCTAGACAAAGGTGTAAATTGGGATAGTTATATAGGAATCAAGGCGTCGCTTAGGTACGTAAAAATGATGATACGAAGACGTGGAATGTTTAATTCTGAAGGGAAATAATTCGAGTAATTTTTATTAATAATTTGTATATAAATATACTAAAATAAAGTAATAAATAAAAAAAATAAATTGAATTATAAATTACCAATTGAGCACACAAACACTATTACTCCACAAGAATGAAATTTTTTAAGGTTAAGTATGCCTTCTCTAAATGTTATCGCTCTACAATTAAACAATGTTGTTACACTGTGCTACTTGCCGAAAGCTGTTATCTATAAAAAAATTTTGTTGTGTAGTTGTCAAGACAGTTTGTCTGGAAGTCGAATAGCAATGAAGTTAAAAAACCGTTCATCACTGTTTTCGACTTTCGAATTAAGTGGCTTCACTCCCTCCAAGACAATTCATCTATGAATTCCTCTCACCATCTGGAAATGGAAAGAGGATGCTGCCACTTAACGAAGAAAGATTAGTGGAACGAATCAACATTTTGGAAGGTTCTCCACCACTACAGCACATATTCTGAGGGCGTTGTTTCTAGGCAACGTTGGTTGGGACCTGTCACAGAGGACCAATCACCTGCTTAGCTAGAACAACAATAGACTAACGAAATCGAAACAAGAAGAATAACAATCAGTCGGAACCTTAAACGACAACAACAGCCAACTGGATAAGCCGAAAAATGCTTTGTGTCAGCCAGATGCTACCAAGAGCAATAATGGGGGAAAATATTTAGAAAGAAAAAATACATGAGTTTTCTAAAAGCATTTTATAATTTATATATAAAATTGTAAATAAAATTTATTATTTTAATAAAATTTAATACAAAGAGAAATAAAATAAAATTGCATACCACAATTAAAACATATGCGGTGGGGAATTTATTCAAAGGATTCATATTGGAATTAACTCGCATCAAATCGTCAAAAAGAAAAAAAAAAGATTTTATCTCTTATACTCCTTCATGTAAAGAACATTAAAGAACTTTTTCTATATTCTATTTCTTTCTTTTCTCTTTATCGTTTACCCAAATGATTATTTAATGGAATGAGTTACGAGATATCATAATACACATCTCCATCAACCTTAATAAATTTAATTCCTCCTTAAGTCGAAATTAAATGAAATTTATGAGCAATGATACTTTATACATACGTACATAATTGGTCATTACAATCCTACAGTCAGTGTTACGGCATAATTTCTCACACCACTTACGTTGTGTGTGTTAATTTTATACATGAGAGGCGAGATCTACAGTTCAAGTCGACATTTTCATGGCAATAGTACTCAACTAATAATTGTTTCAATTTGAATGGATTTATTTCATCTCTGAGACCTGGTCGTAAGATTTTACAAGAATTTGTTTCAGTTTCTGTTACTAAAAATTTTATAGCAAATGAAAATGCACGAAATGACAAAATAATTTAGAATTGCTGTCGCTTCTTGATTAACCCATTAGAAGTCGCTGTACTCAACTGATTACAGTTGTATTTTTACGTGTATCTAAGCAAAACTAAGGAAAAAACAATCTTTGTACCGTTATTTAGTTTCTTAACAACAACAATAAGAGCGGCAGAAAAAGAATTTGTATGTAGTTTCTGTTTCTTATGCAGAACTATCAGTCTGTATTGTGACGCGAATAAAGTGTGTGGGTTAGTAAACTATTTTGAAAATATTTTAAACAATACTAAAATTTGTTTACTATTCTTGCATTATTTTTATAAAAATAATAACAACGAAACATACAGGCTTCAAAGAATACTTAAAAATAAAAAAATAAATAAAATAGAAAGGTATAAAGTTGGCTGTACTCGTTTGAGTACAATGACAGCATCCATTAGTAAGAATGTTTTATTTTTTGTTAGATTTAAAATATGAGTGGTATAGGTTTTAAATGCCAGCATAGTTCCAAAGGGCTCCAAGAGGTCGTTAATAACATTTTAGCTGATAGTGAAGATGAAGAAATTGATATGGCAATCATACCACCTAATAATGACGAAGAGGAAGGTGTTGAGGATGACATGACTTCGTCAGCCCTACTGCAAAATATTCCTGGCACAGTTGATGTTTTTGTAAAGCGCAAAAATGTTGACAATGATGAAGGCTACATGTAATTCGCAGTGAGAGTCCCATGGATCAACTTTTGTTTCGCCGAAACATTGCGCGTTATAATTTACGCCAAGGTGGACAAAACAAATCACGTCAGTCTGGGTCAATAGTTGAAGGTTTACCTCCATATGGAGTTGGGTACTATCCCGCAAATATAGAAAAACAGTTACGGTACGTAATTTGCCATGCCCGAGTACGTTGGCAGTGCAAGAAATGCTGTAAATCACTTTGTGTCGAAAAGGAATGTTTCGAAAAATTGCATACTTAAAAAGTCGGTGAACTCATTTGAGTACACCCTTAATCAATTGCGTTCTATAAGCCAATGTGGAATTTAAACGGAACAAAAGGTAATCTGACGGTACAAAGTATGGGCTATTTCCCTGATTCATCAAATATTTTCAGCAAAGGGCTTTCCCTTTTCCATTTTAATTGAATTATTTATATCAATCTCGTTATATGTTGACAATAGAGATCATATACTAATTTACTAATAGAAGGCAAAGTAAAAAAGGACTCATCATTGTAGTTAGAAAACTCTTTGCTATAAATGAATAAATCCATGGTGTGTAGTATTATATCATGACTTCGCTGTAGTCGATCATCTAGCACCAAAATCAACAGAAACTGAACTGAAATAAGCTTATTGAACTGGCACAGAATCAGTTTTATCAATTGATCACAGAATAATGTTACTAATGAGCTGAAACTAATTTTTTTTTTTTGCTACTTAACCAAATTATTTTGCAGTTTTAAAACGTTCAAAGACTGAGTTGTATTGTGAAGGAGTAATTCATTATAATTTTTTAAAATAAATGATTTTAACTCAGCTTATACAATATATTTTACCATAAAATATTTCGGAAATATTTTATATATTTACAGATAAAAATTAACGAATATTACGATATTAAATAAAAGTTTACATAATCTAATCGAGATATCCACTAATGACCTGTAGTGATTACGTATTTTATTATCGATGTTTTCGTTAAAGTTTTAAATCTTATTTTGAAAATTAATTTTTGTATTTAATACTGTGATGGTGCTTTTTTAATTGACGGTAACTTAGTAACTGTGTTCAAAAGATCTTTAAGAAATGTCTCTGAAAGTTACCCTAGCTGAAGGTGCTGATATCTCTACTAATCTTACTTTTTGTAAGACTAAATCCCATCCGATGACAAGATAAAATAAGAAACTGTATGCCGGGCCGTTAGGATCTAAATTCTTCTCACTCAGTCCAACTGCTATAGCAATGAAGAGACATACTTTAACACATAGCTTTCTGGCTGAAAAAATGTCAAAGAAATCTGTTGTTTCTTCAGAGCAGTTCACATTAATCGCTTGTTTTAATGTTGTTGTAATACAAGTATCGTCTAATAAGGAAGTTGAAAACTAATCCTATGGCGTTTCGGTTATAATCTACAAGAGGTTTTTGTATTTGAAAAAGTTTGTTTGTTCTAGGAGACTTACGTGTTACACAATTTTCACTTTATCAGACTCTGTTCTACACATGACGTTTGTGATGACAGTATTAAAGCATTCCTCTCACTTTGAACCTTCTGAATTAAAAAACAAAAAATTCCCTGCGTGCCTAATTAATCACATATTCGCACTGAATAGAGACTGTAAAAGCAGAAACAGCATTAAAAATAGTCCATGGAAGCTTAAGCATGTACCACGCAATACATATGTAAACGCATGCGTATGAGTGATATTTAATTGTCATCAGTAATCATTTTAATTATTTTAAAATAAGAAGAGTTAATGAAAGTTATCTACCATAACAATAAACCACAATAAACTTATTCGAAAGAGGCTTAACTTAAAAATCTGTATTGCTCTTGAATATGTATTCAGTATAGAAAGAGTTTAGGATTTAAGCTTGTTTTGAAAAACGTCTATTAAATACAGTTTTAGTTCACTTTCTGCTGATGTTGTAAATCAAGTTTATTTTTGAATACAAAGTTGTGTATTTGTACTTCCGAAGTTCCCGAACATGATAAACTTTTAAAATAGAAATTTATTTTCAGAAAAATATAAAAAGAAGAGAAAAAAATTTAAAAATAAATACAGTTTGACCGACAATACTTGGAAATTATTTTCTGTTTAAAAAATTACTTCTCATCTCATTTCTTTGGAAATTATTCCAGAAGGTAATTCATATTAAAGTTGTTAATTAGATTCATAAAATATTTTATATTTCCTACATTAACTTCATATATGCAAAAACCTCTGGTAAATTAGATTTTTATTATGATGATAATACACTATCTGGCATGGAGCTAATTAGATTGGCTTCGGAAATCAATTATTTTCCTGTCAATGGCTTCCATCTTAAAATAAAAAAAGAGTTGAGTTAACTTTGAGTCAATTTGCAAGGGAACCACGCAGAGAAGTCATTTACTTTAATTTCTTAAATATTTTTATTAATTCAGTAAATCTCGTCATTAAGCAAATGAAATAAAATCGATAATGTGACATCAAACCTCTCTATTGGGGAGATACATTTAAGTACTGTTGCTTGCACTATTACTGTGACATCGTAAAACAATTGCTCCTAGAAACGTGTTATTTTATTTGTAAAGCAAATATGTATTTACGATGATAAATTATAGAAAAACACAAGTCACTCCACTGTAAGGAGAAGTGTTGCAATGAAATCAATCCAAAGTGCTCAGATATTAGGTTATATTCGAAATTGCTTCTCAATATGCAATATGGCCGTAGCACTGCTTTAGCTTCTAATCTGGTTGATTAGATTGAAGAGGCTCGAATACTAAGGAGCACATGCAAGTGTAATGAAGTAATGTCGTAGTGAATAAAAATATTTTTTTTCATATGAATCAACAATCTGATAATAAAAATTATTGGAATTAAATAACATTCGTTAAGTTTTCACAATAAAAATGTTTTGAACGGAAATTTTATATCAATTACAGCTAACAGATCATAGGCAAATACAATTTAATAGTCACTATCTTCCGGAACAACATAATTATCCAAAACATGAAATTTATGGGACGTATGCCTGTACTAAAACTAAACAAACAAAATCAAATGGAATTAGGAAAGATTTAAAGTTGATTCATACATCAAAAACTTTGTAATGAAAATACATTAAAACAATTCTGACAATATGTATAAAATTGTTGAAAGAAAGCATTAATAAAGAGAACAAAGACATTCAATGTTAAATAATTGCTAGAAAAGAATCACTTTCAACGAAACAGAAGTAAATAATAATCACGGAGAATTAACGTGGACGCAAATACAACATGGGAACACACATTAAATTACATTCACGAAAGAGAAATCCTTCAAATATTCACAACAGCGGATTAGCGATGACATACTGCATCAAAAGTTTTGGTAGAAACGGAAGACTTTAATGTTAAACTTAGCTCTGAAACATCAACTCATATTCCAGATCGTGTTTCAAAATTCAGATTTTTAAATTAAACCTCTTTTGCATAGATTCATTGAATTTTATTGTTGTGAGAATTAAAAATCATTAAATAATGTCATGTGGAATACAAACACTTACTTCATGTGTATGATTACTGATGACAATTAAATATCACTCATACGCATGCAATACACTTGTATTGCTTGGTACATAAGATTGCTTGAACTGTTCTGTCTTAAAGCTGTAGCTCCCATAACTGAAATAAAAAAAGATCGAAGATATTATTGCTACTGTTGCTGTTATAGTCTACAATAAGAGCGGGTATTTATTTTGGACCTACAGAATAACATTTTAATCAACCATTCAGAGGTTGGATAAATACGGAAATATGAGAAACGCATTAATACTAACATCATAAAGTCCGGTTGTTAAACAGAGACAGATAAAGATGAAATTGAGGAAGATGAATGTGTCTAAGAACAAACAATGGGAAACTCTTTGAAATACAAAAAGCTCTTGTAAATTGTAACCGCCACGCCATAGGGAATCATAATTAATGGATTTTGACGATTCTGTCTCTTGAGGACATCTTTTGACTTGTAATAGTATACCATTAGAACAAGTGATTAATGTGAATAATTCTGAAGCAACGATGGATATCTTTTGACACTGTTCCAGTTGCCAGTCAGGAAACCATGTGGTCCACCGAAGTATAATTTGTGTGTGACAAAGGGTTTGTCTTCCTTCAATGGTATAGTAGTTACAATGAGTGAGAGGAATTTATGTCCCAACGGAGCAGTACACAGTATCTTATTTTATCTTGTCATTGACTGGGATACCAATTATAGAGAATAGTCGAGATTCTGAATTAATATCTTTCGAAGAATCTCTAGCTATATCAGTGGAATGTGTAGTCGTACAAAAACTAAGACCAGTACGGATATCAAAACTCTCTGTTAGTCATGAAAATTAAACGGCCGGCGACTTCAGGGCGACTTTCATGTTACAGATCTATTTAATACAATTACTGAGAGCACGAATAGAGAAAGTCCTACCACAGTACTAAATACGGGAATTTGAAATTCTTAAAAGAAAATTTAAAACTTCAACAAAAACAAGGATAATCAAATACATAATCACTACAGGTGATGGCTAATACCTTGACTAGATCATGTAAACTATTATTTAATACTGTAATGTTCGTTATGATCTCTTTGCTAAGATAATTAAAATATTTCCATTTATTTACAAAAAAATTATAATGAAGTACTCCTTCACAATACATTTCAGTCTTCGAACTTATTAAGACTGCAAAATATTTTAAAATTTTGTTAAATAAACAAAAAAAAATTAGTTTCAGCTCATTAGTGACAGGTTAGTGCTGTAAAAAATAACTAAAGATATTGAATAATCAGCAGAGCTAAGTTAAAACAAAGATCAGATTACTGATTTTCGGTTTGAATGCCAGGGCAATAACCTGATTTCAGAATGTTCAGTTTCTGTTGATTTTGGTGCTAGATGATCGACTACAGCAAAGTCATGACATAATACTACACACCATGGATTTATTCATTTATAGTAAAGAGTTTTCTAACTACACTGATTAATTTTAATTTTTCTCTGTATTCTATTGTTGATATATGGTCTCTACTGTCAACAAATAACGAGATTGAAGCCATCAATTCAATTAGAAGGGAGACATCGACCAAATAGCCCATACCTTGCACCATCATATTATAATGTCGTTTTATGCAGACCTCTCTCTCTCTCTCTATCTCTCTTGGTGGTTTTTTCGCTTAGAGAACTGATGGAAAAGTTTTATCACAATGGCACATACATACATATTTGGTTCCATAAATTTTGTTTCGAATACATACAATGAAATGGAGTTTAATTCTTGGTTAAATTAGTAACCGAACTCTATCGAATACCCAACAGTAAACATATGAAATAAAGTAATTTTTTGTTTCAATAAAGAAGCGACAGTCAATTTATTTTATCTTTTGAATCAATTCATCCAATCTATTTGCATTTGTTATAAAACTTTTGGCTGCAGGAACTAAAACAAATTCTTGTAAATTCTTATGAGATTATCTTACAGATGACAAATACATTATCCAGCAGATAAAAGTATTCTAATATCACATCATATAACGCAGTGTTGTATTCTATTTGGTCGTTACTGTACATATTTCTAAAAAATATTCATTTCGGTAGATTTGGTAATCAAAATCTAAACGCAGTCTTAAATGACATATTAATGGAGAGTGCTGAAGATGAATATATCGGAGTGTCATTGATTCTTTCTTTAGGCGGTTGAGCAAAATTATTCACTGAATGCATAATTCATTAATTATCTGAAACCTCTCTAAACTTCTGCAAAACCTTTAAGTTTGTAAAACATACTAAACTAATGACATTTTAGATATCGAATCCACGCGGGTTGTCTCTCAGTCTACATTTTTTAATTCATTTAGTCATCGATTCACTCTCGTACTTGGCAACTTACCAGACAATGCGATAGCTTAGGTTCAAGCAGTATAACACCACAAACAATAATGAAATCATAAAACAATACTACTAACCATTCCGAGTAGATTAAAAAATTATCCTTCTTCCTACTGTTAAACCATTCACAACAAAGTGCATTCACAAGTGTTGCATTATCAACAATTTTTAACAAAAGTTGTCAACAAATGTCTTCATTTCGGAATCCTTTGAGGTGAGCGTATTTCGTATTTTAAATTTGCGTGTGCAAAGGTTTGTCTTCATATTGACCTTAAACATCCAGTTGTGGATGATTGTTTATCGTCAAATCATAAACCAATTCCAATTTGTAGGCCTTAAAATACAAATACTTACGTAAAATTAATCAGTGTTCAAGTAGGCCTTATTACTATGTCCGGTCCTAAGTTTTTATTTTAATCGCGTTTATAGTCTTTCCTTACATTAAAGGTGATCGAAAGGAATTTAAATTAAATTTTTTTAAATTATTAGAAGAACCAAACAAAATTCAAAATTGCAGAAATCCATTAGTCTAAATAGACATATACATACATATATACATACATTGGCCATTACAACCCTTCAGTCAGGACTACGGCCTAGCCTCTCACACCACTTATGTTGTGTGCCTTAACTTTTATACGTGAGTGACGGGACCTACAGTTTAACGTCGACTCCGAACGACAGATTTTTTGAGTAACTCTTTCATGGCCGGTTTATTTACTCTCAGGGTTTTTGCCAGAAATCTTCTGAGAGGAAGTCGCCGAAGAAATATTTTTTTTCATATTTCATTTGATGTCTAGCCAGGAGCTCGAACCCGGGCTTTACGTCTAAATAGACAGTGAGTGTTAATGTGAAAAAATAAAACAAAAAAATATAAAATATGAACGCATGAAACACTATAGAAAAACGAAAAAAATGCTGAACACCTTTACAGAAGGTGTTGTCGTTATTGTGTAGTATAAAACATTCTTAAACGATGCATAACATGTGTACTCATTTGGTAATTTCTTCTTCAATTTCAACACTTTATTGTAATATTTTTGTATACAAATTATTTATAAAAAAATATTATTCAAATTATTTTGTTTACGAATTAATTCTACGTCTTCGTATCATCATTTTTACGTATTTAAGGGACTGCCAGAAACCTCTAAATGCATGCCAAATTATACCCTTGGTATTATTTTCGCCGTATTTCCCATTGAGATTACTGTTGAGTAAGAAACAAAAACTGTGTTATTGAATTCATTAGGAACACATTAAAAAAAAACTTACCTAAAATGACAGCCTCCAGAATACCACCATGCTCCGGTATATTTCTCCGCGCAATTACCAGAATAGCTGTCATTATCACGATCTTTAGTTGAAAATTTCATCCCTAAATGGTGTGTTAATGAATCCCCGGCAGTTCCCGAAAAATTGCACAATTTCTTCAATATATACAATTCCGTTTCGTTGCCCATAGAGAATCCATTATATTTGGCAAAAGCTCTTGTATTATTCACATCACCCATTACTATTAACAATTCCTGTCGTCCCTGGAAATTTGTTAGAGCGTAGAGTTTTTTCAGTCCAATGAAATGCTCTCCGTCTATATTTCCGAATCCTTCCTCGTAATCATCCCAATTACGATAGAAGTCTTCTGTGCCGTCTTCTCGTCTTTGGATCACAGTCCAGCCACCACCTTCAGTTTCTGCATCACATTCAACATAAAACGATTCATTACTGTGCTGCGTTACTAGAATTTTGTAAATGCCACTGCGACCAGTGCACGCCGTTGCTTCGGCACAATTTTTTGGTAAAATTTCAGTGACGCTTAAGGAAATAGAAAAAAATTAAGAAATTCGTTCAATATCGTATTTAATTTGAATTAATCAAATTGTTGATCTAATTTGACAGAGGATGGATGAATTATAGAAATTGTAAATCATGTGGACATATCGCACACCTAGTGCAATAGTGACTCAACTGCAAATTTAAATTTTTCGGGGTTAGAATGCTTAAACTATGCACACTACACTTGATAAATCGATTATCGGTTAGTGTATGTGATTATTGTTAACCGTTGTGAAAAAAAGGTACAAAACAACACAAACAATAACAATAACATCACCAACACACACCAACATACACACTTGCATAATTGCTTGGATCCTTGTAGATCTGTTGACTATCGATCCTCAAGTAACACAGAACAAATACCCAATTAACCTACGCGTTTATTCAGGGTCAAAGATAGTTGTGTTTTTATGGAAATGAAAATTTTGACTTGAGTCACCTTTGAACTGAACATATAGTGTATTTAACAAATAAGTACATATTTTGAATGCGATATTCATGCAATTATATTCTAATAACAATCACTTCCATACTATCTTAGGATATAATACACCATCTTAGAATCTAATAAAATTATAGTTTTGCTTACCATTTTTGGGGTAAAACATCATAACGAATATCAAATCAATATCCAGATCTGTGTGAACAATAAAGAAAACATATTCAGATTTTGAATAATTAAAGTAAAATAAACTCACCCTCAGGGGAAGTGGTCGATCCATTGGAATATTCTTGAAGGCTAAAAATAATACAAATTTGTTTTCTTCCTTAAAATATTTGATACAGGTGAAGTTTAAACGTTTACCTTGACTTTAAATCGTTTATCGTTGCCTTTATTTCTTTGAAATCCAAGAATATTTTTCTTACTGTTTTCGTACCGCCCTCAATAATTAGTTTGTCGCACTGAAAACAAATTTAAAAGAAACGAAACTAAAGTTATCATATGCTGTGTTAAATTCCATTTGAAAAAATTTTTAATTGAAACACACTGTGGTGGAACAAGTAAAACAAAATTGGCACGACAAAAACTCAGAAAGTATTCTATTCTGAAAGAGTAGAAGCAGTTGTCAGCAGGAGATCCCAAAAGAAAGTGCCAACTCTCTTTGTACTTCGTAGAAGTAAATAAAATCTTTAAAAATAATATCTGGAGGAGAGAATTTAATATTTCAGTAAAACTTTTGAGATTGGGTTCTTGGATATCTGGCCAGAACAACTATTAATAAGCGAACCCTCGAGCACAACATTCTTAGTTGAATACACCGCCAAATAGACTACCAAGGCATCCAATTAATTGCCTTCTTTGTGTATTCGAATTTAATTGGTTGCCGATATTGACAAGATTTTCGATTATAATTGAAATGGGATTGGTTCCGTTTGATCGGAATACATTGTTCCATTTGTACTGACTATGGTTTTATTTATCATCATTTAATGGTATGTAACGTGGGTAGCACGCCCATGTTTGTGACCAAAATTAGGAAACAGATACTGGATATAACCATTGCCTCCAGAAATAGTTTTGATAATGTCCGAGGTTGGAGAGTTTCGGAGGTGCACTCCTTCTCTGACCGTAGACCCGTTCAATCAAGACCAAAAGTATTAAGACGTTTAGGAATCCTAAGAACACAGAATGGAATCTTTATGATCGTCTTGTCAAACTGGGTATGGGCCCACTGAAGCGCAGAAGACTTGATAGTGTTTTGGTACTTGAAGCTACTGTGGCTATTTTTACAGAGGTCATAGCAGAGGCTTTCAAGAGAACGTATACAAAAAGGGTCAGCAGTGCTGGACACAAACGTAGAGTTTTTAATGTTGCAAGGAAATCCAGTATGCGGAATATTAGGAGCATTATAAAGTGTCCCTTCGCCAAGAGAGCGAATATTCACAGAAGGACTACTATTCATTTATGTCTGTAGAGGCAATCAAATGGGGAATGGATGGTTTTAAATCCCCTGGATCAGACGGAATATATCCGACCCTTTTGAAACGTCTGAAACTAGATCACATAGCGAGACTTAGAGAGATGTTTTGCGCCAGTATTCGGCCGTTGTAGTGGTGCAGATTTTGAGCAGTCTTCATACCGAAGGAAGGAGGAGAAACTATCACATCACATCTAAGGATTTTAGACCTATAGTCTCTCTTCTTTCCTGCTGAAAACCATGGCGAAACTCATTGGTATTAACATACGTCAGATCCTAAATGGAAATATTTAATGTAGGCAGCAGCATGAGTATAATAAGGGGAGGTCCGTTGACACTGCCTTACACAAGCTGACGTGTACGACCTTGGCTGTTTTTCTGAATAAGGAAGGAGTCTTCAATAACTTGGAGTTAGGTGATATTACCGGCGCACTGACGAGACTGGGTGTACGGAACACTCTGGTGAACTGGATATCCAGACTGCTATGTGGAAGAACAATCTACCCAATTCTGGGGTGCTCGCTCATCCACAGGTTGGAGTACTTTCCCCTCTCCTATGGAACCTAGTGATGAAAGAATGAATGTCGGCACTATCAGGGATAGGATGCAACTTGCTCTAGGAAAGGTTAGAGAATGGACATCTGATCGCGGCTTGGGTATTTATACTGGAAAAACTGAGATCGTACTCTTCACGAGATGGTATAAGCATTTACCTTTTCGTCCACTGAGATTGTACGGGGCGGAACTTGAACTCAAGTAGGAAACGCGGTATATGACTGTCGCACATGTCTTAACGAGGCGACGAATAGATATGATGTTTGTATCGCATGCGTACCGGGACATAGGGACATTCCCTGTAACTGCAGAGCAGATGTACTGGCTAGAAGAGGCACGACCAGCGGACTCTCTGATGAATTCTCCACATTGGGTGCTACACTTAATTGACAATGCACTTCTACCTACCTACCTACCTACCTAAGGGAGTCAAAAAGACAAAGGCTCTACCCGTTAACAGTCATGAATTGAACATGAATTCAATTCACATATTTTTCTTCTCAAATACAAAATCTACGTTACTTTATGCTTCAGCTTTTCTTCAAATATTAATTGACCGCTGTTAAAGAAAACTCTGTTGTCCGAAGAGAATCGAATAAAAGAAAATTCTTAATACTTTGACTGCCACTGAAATTTTTAGAAAAGTGGCCACGCAAGCCAACATTGATTTTTTGTTCTTTTCCCAGAAGCCATTTATCGATACTAGCACTGATATAATACGGTTTTATTCGTAGCTACACAAAAATGGTAGGTTTAGTGAGTAGGAGATAACTCGTAGATTGCGTTCCCTCCTAGGAAGATAACTCGTAGTTGGCGGTCAACGTTTTAAACAATAAATTCAATTGATGAGCAATTAGTTACACCTTTTGATTGAGATTTCGGCAAAAACCGATGGGTTAGCACAGGAAATATTATACGTGGCACAAGCCAGATTCGCTACAGCCTGCAAAATGATTATTCAGATATATTCACATGACATCACAGACTTCAAGCTTATAATCCAACATTCCATTAGAATTTTAATTGATAAGTGAAGTGAGTCCATTTCAATTTTCTTAAAGCTAATTTTGATAGGAGAGAAAAAAACAAGAACAAATCTCAAGCAACTTTCATGAGATATTATTATATATAATTTTATGAAGTTAAACAACAAGTGGTTACGTGTAAAAATAGTAAAAATATGAATATTACGGTCATTCCGATAATATCTCATGAAAGTTACCCGAAATTTTGTGCTTGGCTTCTCCCTAATGTTTCGAGAATATTATTCTTTAAGAAACTTTTACTCATACATTGCATTTTACTCATACTTTCCAAAATACAATATTTTTTATGATACTTGGTTTCGTTAATAAATAAAATATTATAGTCACGGTGGGTACCGTTTTTGTTTTTTATTTACGTCACGTACCTCTTCCCACTGTGCTGAACAAAATTTCAACATCGTAAGTATTACGATCAAATTAAATAAAAATCCAAATCTTTTCAGATGACGAAGCATTTTCGATTCAAAAATTTCTTTTAATGCACGTACTCAACTGCACGAATAAAGATTTCAAACTGAATGATGCCTTAAGAAATTTTAATTTATATATATGAAGAGTACGTATGCAAATGCATGTCGTCACCTAAAATGCAAATGGACGAATCTAAGACTTCTATCAGCGACATCTTCTATATGGAATAATGTGAAATTTGATTACATTTTGCGGTCTCAACTAGTTTTGAGGCTTTACGATAATTTTTTTTTTTTAACCAAAGACCGTAACTAAATACCAACTTAAGACAGTTTTAGTACAAAATTGATTGAATTCATCAATTTCGTTAAGAACTCTTTAGCAAATTTATGGATCAGATCCAAGCAAAAAAGGCACTAAGCTTCTCTATGATTTCTTGTGCAATTTAAACATAAGCCTTAGTCATAAGTCACAAGTCATAAGTCAATTGTTGTGAGTTTTGTTGGGTAGAACTTAAAAAATATTTTTTTTTATATTTCTTGAACCCTCCAAACTTGTTTTATTTGACAAAAACGGTATTTTTGAACTTTACGCACAAATTTATTTATTACACAAACATTTCTGAACATGATTACATAAACATTTAGAAAGGACAGGGATGGGCCTTTAAAACAATATACATATGTATGTATATTATTTGACTTAATATGCTATGAGGTTTGATGAGGTGAACTTGACAAATGAGAATTTTCCATATATACATATATTTTTTCAAATGAACTTTTAGTTTAAAAATTTTCAGAACTTTTGATAAATTTTTATTTTTTATCGCAAATTGTGTCAATTTCAAGTTTGAGCCACCACCAATGTTTGCGCAAAGGGAAATAATAATATTTACAAAAAACACAAATATTAGCCGACTTCTGGTAGTCGTGCAAACCTGAAATTGAAACATTTTGCGATAAAAAATTAATATCCATCCAAACTTTTGACAATTTTTGAACTGAAAGTTCATTTGATAAGTTGACATATATAAAAAATATAACACGATTGTTAAACTATTATATACTATAATAACTACGATAATTTTTGTCCAATTTAATCAAATGAAGGCTTTAATTTATTCACAAGAGAATGCACTTTTAGGATATCATCACTTATTTCATATATTTGAATTAAATTTTGCAACTAAGTATGTTTGAGCTTGAAAAAATAAGAAAAAAATAACATTTTCCAAGTTTACCCCATCAAAACTTATAACATATAAGTTTGAGCATAATATTTCTGCATTCCGTTTTAAAGGCTAATCTTTCCCCTTTCTAAAAAAAACTTTGCATTCTTAAAATAGGTTCAAATATATTTGGGTAATCAATAATTTTGTGTCAAATAAAACAAGTTTGTAGAGTTCGAGAAAAATAAAAAAGTATTTTTGAGTTCTTCTCAACCTAGTGAATTACTTAGGTTATGTAGTTACTGCGGTATATTTTCACTGTCGCACCGTGTAATTTATAGTTTAGGAATTAATTTTATTTTTGTACACAAAATGTTTAACTTGCTGCTAAATGTAGGTTGTCAGTTGGCGTTATTAACAGTATATTTAATAACTGGTAACGCAACTGAGATCAAGATGACATGCATAATCATCAAACTAATTCAACTTTGGTTTGTGGTAATAAGTTTACTGAATGCGTATCTATGCAGACTAATAAACACAATTCATATGCTTTTAATTCTCAATATCAGTTTCCACGTCAAATCTCAATTTCTGAGTATAACTTCGATGGTTTCTTAATTACTACCGAGAGGGGTTATTTTCCTATATGAAGAGCAAATTCTTTGATAATTGAAAGATTTTCAATTCAGAATAAATAGATTACTTTGTATTGGGTACAAGAATACAATTCTTATTTAATTAATTAATAACCTTATAAGCGAATATAATGTGTTGGCAATTGAGAATGCAGTGTAATTTACTAACGTTTAGTTAGATCTCCTCACATTTATCTTAAAAGCACTTTTTTCTTTTTAGGTGACGATATGTAAAAAAGAAATAATCTTATCTGGCTTATCAAATCAAATCTGAACTGACGACTCCAATTTTAGATGACTTTCTGTTGAAATTAAATTGTGAAATTGTGTTTTTCATTGTAAGTATAGATATACATTACAAGACATATGTATACGATAAGAAAACTTTTATGGGAATTCCGTCGATTAAGGGGTGTAAGTTTTAAATTTATTAGAATACACTTATATTCTGTGCATGACAGACAATGCAAAAGCAAACAAGAAAATTTATTCTGGTACTGTCATATCACCTAAGGTGTAAATTGTTGTTCCCTTTTTAAGCCTTTTTCTATACACATTTTTATGTACACACGTAAGATTTAAATTTATGTCTATACATATGTATTTTAGACATATTATTTTAATTAAATAAATCTAAAACCCTTAGCAACATAAGCATATATAGCTATTGAAGAGGCCTCAGTAACATGCTGCATAAACATCAATATCGGTGAGTGTTTACTTTTCTTTATTTTTAACTTATTTTTTTTTTCTTTTGTTTTTTTGCAATCTTATTCCGTATTACTTTTTATATAGAAGATCATTCATATTTAGTTTAAACAAACTTGTAAATAGTAAGAATGATCACTAGCAACATGTTTAATAACATGCTTAGCAACATGTTTCATAACGAAGTAAAAAGCTTTTTGTTTTTATTTTTTTGACACCCTTCTTGAATCCATAGGTCACATTAGTTCGATGAATTCTTCAATCATTACCTTTGCTCTTTTATGTATGTCTTCTATTCGTCTTTTTGTTAAACTAAAGTTTAAACCTTAAATTTATTAATAATTTAGTTTAACATTATAGTTCCAAATTATTTTCTTTGTCTTACTATCATGAATTATAAATTATTCATTGTTAAGATGAAAAAATAAAAAAATTAGTGCAGTTTTCTTAGTGATGTGAGGAGATTGGGTAGGTTAAGCATTTGGGATTTAAACAAAAAGACTGGGATGACTTAAGATCATACTCTCGAATACCGTCGTGGAGAGAAGTAACAACATTTGATTAGTTTGGTTGTTACTGTTGAAGTAATCCTTAAGTAGGGTTATCTTATTTCTATCTGTTTAGCATTTTTAGGATTAACAGCCGGTAAATACCAATGTCGTAATCAGCTTCTCAGTGTATGCGGCGACGTTATCCCACTTTGTTCGTATTGTTCGTCAACAATATTTTGAATAATTTTCAAATCCCATTTCATTTAAACCTAAACATGATTTACAATAACAGTAGAAAGCAAACTGAACATACATACATAATTGGCAATTACAACCGTTCAGTCAGGATTACTGCATAGCTTCTAACACCACTTATGTTGTGTGTCTAAATTTTATACTTGAGTGGCGGGATCTACAGTTTAACGTCGACTCTGAACGATAGATTTTTTGAGAAACTTTTTCATGGCAGGCTTATTTACGCCGAAAAACGGCGACTACAAAGCAAACTGAAACTGCATGTAATACACGCTCTACTCTATACTCAATTCATAGCCCAGAGCATGATTTAAAGTGCAGATTTTGATTTCAAACCTCATTTGGATAAGTTTATTCAGATTTATTATTGTGGTCGATTTTTTTTTCTATTACCAACAGGGGTAATATATGTAAGTATATATGGTTTGCACAAAACATTTCTGCCTTGTTACCGATTTGTTTGTTTGTGTGATTGTTTTCATTTTATTTGCAATCTATCTACATTTAGACAATAAGCAAATTTAATTAAATAAAATTACAGAAGCAATGCAGCTCCAATGAACTGCATAGCTATATACAATGTAGCATGATTATACAGTCGTCAGTACTAGCACAACATTTCACGTTTTATTTTCACACAATGTACACGAGCAAAAGAATATCCAATTGCATATGAGCAGCGGCCACTTGACACAATGTTGCTGACCGTCGCTACAGCGCAATAGTAAGGCGCACATGCGACGATCATTTGATATTTCATTGACGGTTCGCTGGCGCATTGGTTTTCGTATTGTGTGGACAATGTATGTTGTTGTTGTATTACGGTTCTTGTGATCGTGTGTGACTCTCTTCACACTTCACCGTGGGAATTATGACTGTTGTATAGCAACCATAGGCGCGCGTCATATTGCTCCCACTTGTGCCGTAATAATTATACACACAAACAAATGTAATATTGTAGAACATACCCTGTCGGAAAAATAGTTAACTTTAAACTAACTTTAAGCTAACTATTTCTCAACTAGTGCTGACTACCACTTGGATTACTTTTCAATGGCGGCAACTAACTATTTTAACATTGTGATGTCCTAGGCAGTAGTCGGTTGTTCTATACACTACTTTTCAACTAACTTAAAGCTAACTACTTATAAGTTAGCTTTAAGTCGACTAGTTATAAGTTAGCTTTTAGTTGACTTTTTGTAGTTAACTTTTAATTGACTTTTTGTAGCTATGTAGCTGTAATTAAACCTCTTCATCTTATATTTTTTTGGAATAAAATACATAATTTGTTTTGTTTAAGTTTTTGAAAATAAATTTATTAAAACTTCACTCAAATTATAAAATTCCTTCTTGGTATAAAATCTTTTCTGTCAAAACCTTTTGATCAGCCTAGGCCTTCATTATGATTTCATTTTGTTTTCTGTGGATAGATAACGAACACAATTAACTATAAAGGTATGAAAAATACTTTTATTAACAATATACCTTGGAGATTTTGAAAAATACATCACGTTCTTTTTAAAACAGCCTTCTCAACTGCCTTTTAGGTTAGGTTAGGTTAGAGGATGTGTACTTGTCAACAGTGACAAGTACAGTACCCGGAGGTCGAATTGACCCATTGTACAACGTCCTAGCTTCTCACACCACTCGTGTTATGTGCGAGACCTACAGTTTAAAGTTGACTCCGAACGACAGATTTTTGAGAAGCTTTTCATGGGAATTTTTACTCTCAGAGTTTTTGCCAGAGATCTGCTGAGAGGAAATATTTTCATATTTTCGTTTTGATGTCTGACCTGGGATTTGAACTCGGGCCTTTCGTCTAATAAGCCAACAAATCCGCCTTTTAGTAACAAATATTTTTTTTACGAAAAAATTATTATTAAATTAAAAATTTTCTAAATGTCAGAATATACACTTCAGTTAATGAAAACTCTGCATTGAGTAGTAGTTAGCTTAAAGTTAGTAAATAAAAGCTAACTTAAAAGTTACTTTTGTAGTCAGCTACTCATTCTCCTACAGGGTAAGTACAAACCTATATAATAGCATTAAGTAAATATTGAAATGTATTAGAATTAAGGGACTGATTTGGAAATGCTGAATCAGCCAATAATTAGTATAAAAGAAGGGATATTTTCCCTTAAGAAGTCAATCAAATAATAAAGCTCTATTAGTGCGTATCGAGCCGCACTTACAACAAAACAAAACTTATCTTTAATTAAGTTTCCACTACAACAATTTACAATATAATTATTTAAAACTATATATACATTCTATATTTACATAAATATATTTACATTTTTATATATATACATAAAGGAGAAAAATATATTAGTTTTTAAAAGGCAAGTCTAATACGTGTGTTCGCTTTAGTCTACGAGTTTCATTGCTTTCATCTAAAAGCATAACGGCCTGAGGATTCGTATGGTTGCTTAACCTTTGGAGATATTTTTCACTTAACCTATTTATTTCTTCTCTTACTGAAAGCAAATTTAAGTCCTTTCTTATACATTTGTTTGACAAAAACCATGGCGCTGCTGTTATCAGTCTTAGTGTTTTTGATTGATATCTTTCTAGAATATCAATGTTCGATTTACTTGCGGTTCCCCATAACATTATTCCATATGTCCAAACCGGTTTCAAGATAGCTTTGTATACTATGAGTTTATTGTTTAAATGTAATTCCGACTTTGGTCCTAGAAGCCAGCACAGTTTTCGAGTTTTTATTTTCAACTGAGCATGTTTAGCTTTAATGTGTGGTTTCCATGTAAGTATTCTATCAAGAGTCATGCCAAGATATTTGACTGCATCTACTTTGGGAATTTGTTCTCCATATATAGCCACAATTGGACAGCCATTTCTCTAGGAGGTTTATCTGGTTTTGTACATGTAGCGAAGCTTCTGTTGGAGACAGGCTTGAAGCTGCTATTGCGGTGTCATCTGCGTAAGTGGCTAAAACAACATCGTTCGAAATTGGAATATCCGAGGTATATATTGTGTATAGTATTGGACCTAGAACGCTTCCTTGTGGTGTACCTGCTTTTATTTCAAATATAGCTGATCTTTCATTTTTATTTTTAACGTAAAAACTCCTTTGAGAGAGGTAACTTTTGAAGAATAAGTAGAACGGAGCCGGTAGAACTTTCTTTATTTTATAAAGTAAGCCATCGTGCCATACTCTATCGAATGCTTGTTTGATATCAAGAAAAATTGCTGAGCAATAGCGTTTATTTTCGAGGGCGTCAGTTATAGCGTCAACAATTCGGTGGCATTGTCCAGGAGGAGGAGGAGGAGCTGCATTATCTAGCTCTTCAGCTGTTTGTAGTCGTGTATTTAGATTTATGTTTTGATCTAGCCAGTATTGGAATGATTCAATGTTTGTATTTGCTGTAATAATGTTTCCGTCAATAGCGTTTGTATCAACAGAAGTGTTGTAGTTTATGAGTATAGGTGTGTGATCGGAGCTTAAGTCATCAAGAGAATCTATTTGTAAGCAATGACTCGGAGTTCCTGAAAATACTGTAAAATCCAGTAAGTCAGGAATTTTTTGTGGATCAGATGGCCAGTAAGTTGGAGAACCAGTTGATAGTGTGGAATATTTACTATTTAGCAGGCACTTATATAATTCCTTTCCTTTAGGATTCGAAAGCCTGGAGCACCACCACGGGTGTTTGGCATTATAATCGCCGCCTACAATAAACCTTTGGCCTAGGGATCTAAAAAACTGTTGGTAATCTGAACATAAAACAGAATGTCGTGGAGGGAAATAAATCGAACTAATGGTAATATCTCTGTTATTACAATTTATTTTTATAATAGTAGCTTGAAGAAAATTTTTTCTGACTTCATCCATTATATCATATTTAATGGACGATTTGATAAGTAAACAGGAACCTGCGCGTGCTCGATTGTCGTGATGGTTGGTATTAATTAAATCGTAACCTCTAATGCAAAAGTAGGATCTGCTCGTAAAATGGGTTTCTGAAACTAAAAGTATGTCTATGTAGTTGGTGTGTAAAAAGATTTCAATTTCTCGCGTATGGTTGGAAAGACCATTGGCATTCCATATAGCTATACGTAGATTTAATTGCATAATTTAGCTATAAGTGTAGACATCATATTGAGTAACGTGGTAGTAGTTTCTATTTGTTTCTCAATTAGCACTTCTATTCTCCGAAATGAGCTGAAAATATTTTCATTTTGATTACTTCACTTGGCGGCTTGGGAGTATGAGTACTGATTGGAATTTTTGAAATCATTATTATTGCCGTCTTTATTTGCATTATTTAAATTAGGAAAGTTGTGGTTATTAATGTCAAAGACTGTTTCCTGGTTATTAACAAATCTATTACGTCTTTCTATAAAGTTTTTCTTTTTAAGTAGTTCCTTATAAATTTCGCAACCTTTATAGCTAGCAGTATGAGCCTTTAGACAATTACAACATTGTGGAGGTGCACTTTCATTCTTTGTACATTGAGATGAAGGATGATTTAAGCCACACTTACACATACATAATTGGCCATTACAACCCTTCAGTCAGGATTACGGCCTCGTTGTTCTTTGTATAAGAATTTAACGTAAAATATTTCTTTATTGTTATCACTAGGCTCCAAATCAACGAAAAAAATTGAAAGGGGGCTTTTCGTTATGCGGCTTTTGACGTTTACTATGTTTCTGACTGTATGTCCCAATTTTTCAATTTCCTCTTTAATAAGTTCTACTGGCGTCGAAAAGCGTAAGTTTTTAACTACAACTCTATAAGCCCGTTCTTGTTTTGGTTGAAAAGCATGAAACTCTATATTTTTCCCATCAAGATATTTAACAATCTGCCGATAGGAATCTATGGATTTTATCATTAATCTGACCTGGCCATTGTTTGTTGATTTGTACGTAAAATCTTTAGAACATATTACCTTTTGATAGCTCGTTACCATTTTTTTAATATCTGCCACATTGGGCAGAAAAATTTGTGGTGGTTTTGGTTCAGAGTTATTTTCGTTTTCATTTTTATTATTATCACTTATATCGTTTTCAAGTAATTGAAACATATTATTGCTGGTGCATGGGTCATTTGTTGTTGTTATGCGCTTACGTTGAATTTTTGGTGATTCTCCATTACATCGCTTTCTCGATTTGACTGCCTGCCACTTGTCATCAGAACTTTCGCTCTCGCAATCCATGACATGGATTAGCTAGAAGCTATTTTTAGATTTTTCTTCTTTTGTTTTACACAGAGTAAATTCTTTTGGGAAAACTAACGATAATAAATTGTTTCTATTAAATGTTTTTGTAATTTTAGATTGTGAAGAATTGCGTTCTTTCTTTTGCTTCAATAACACGTCCGATGCGTTTGAAAACAAAATCGAAACTCGTTTCCGATTCTTTAATTTTCTTTTTGTTCGAGCTAAGAGAATGATTGGTCTGTTGTGGTCCTTGGATAATGTGGCTCCATTCTATCGCTGCCAAACAACAGCGCCTTCCGTGGGGCTGTGGGGATCCGTGCAAATCTCTATTTCCTATCTCTATTACCACTGTAGTGTGGTCCATTAATAAAGTCAAGTTGATAATTTATTGTAAACAAAAGCTAAACTAAATTTGAAAACAAACCAAACAAAGAATAAGCAAGAGTCAACAAACTTTAAAAAACCAAAGTATAAACAAACTGTCGCGTTAATATAGGTCATTACCCAACTTTGTTCTATATTTTAGTGCAATCTGATATTATAGAAAAACACAACGATTGCTCGCGTACAATACTTTGGTAAAATATGAAACTTTTACATACGTTTCTCCAAAATAATGATATAATACTCAGTAATGTAAGTTGTAAATATGTTTAAGATTAGAAAATATGTTTATATGTATATTTTTAAATTTAGAAAATAGAAATTCTCATTGTTAGTATTTAAGCAAGAAATTTTCAATAAATGATAAGATTATGCTCTTGGAATTCAAGCAAGAAACTACTTGACTTTCAATTCATTATCTTCATTTCACCACTGACCTTCCTATAATATTATCCTTGTTCCATTTCCAGAAGGTGAAGGAGGGGCTTCATAGATGGATTGTATCGGAGGGCGGGATGAAGCCACTTTATTTAAAATTTGAAAATCATGTTGAATGATTTTTATGTTTGTTATTGTTATGGTCGGTAAAAATCCTAAAAATATCTCCCTTTGTGCTTATGATTAATATTAAGTTGATGACAATTAAATATCACTCATACGCACGTATTAACACTTTTACATACATAAGTTTGCATGAATGATGTTTTTAAAAGCAATAAAAGAGATTATTGCTGTTGTTGATGATATTTATTTATTTATTTATTTATTTATTCAAGTCAATGGACAAATTCCTTACTGACTAATAACAAAAATTGGTACGAATAAAATTAAATACAATTACAAACAGTTTCTACAAAAATAACGTAACTATTACAATAAAAATTAGGAAAAGTTAAGAATTAAGAAAAACAATAATATTCCGTTTTATAACGCAAGAATTTAAAGAAAAATCAACAAAGTCTGACAAATAATTAAATTGACGGCAAATTCTAGTTAATGGATCAGCAACAGCATAATTAGTTCTGCAGAATTGCGTATAAATAAGATTATAACAGTGGAAGTTACGACAAGGAACATTGAATTTAACAGATCTTAATAGAAATTCACAGCTGATATTACCATTGATCAGGTTAGTCATAAAAGATATATTTAACATCGTTCGACGACTCTTAAGGGTAGGCAGTTTTATTAAAGCCAGTCTGCTAGTATATGAAGGCATGTCCGAATAATTCCATCCAAGGCCACGCAAGCAGAAGAGTAGAAATTGTTTCTGAACAGATTCAATGTGTTCGCTGTAAACATTATAGTGA
The DNA here is from genome assembly GCA_930367235.1 of Sarcophaga rosellei. Classification (NCBI taxonomy): domain Eukaryota; kingdom Metazoa; phylum Arthropoda; class Insecta; order Diptera; family Sarcophagidae; genus Sarcophaga; species Sarcophaga rosellei. The sequence continues at coordinate 86,406,408 of OV884017.1, read as the reverse complement.
GGATCCCAAACGATAGAACCATACTCCAAAATAGGTCTGACAAGCGATATGTATAGCTGTTTAGTAATATATGGATCAGTAAATTCCTTTGCCCAACGTTTTATGAAGCCAAGAGTGCTTCTTGCCTTATTTACAGTCAAAGTGATATAATCTCTAATAAGTACGGGTACTTATTTAGTCCAACAGGATCTCAATTTTATAAACAGTAAAACATCTCCTGTTCAAATTAAAATTGAGAGAGACGTAGGTGTTTAAGGACAAAGAATGAACACTTTTTTGAAATACAAAAAGCTTTTGTAGATTGTAACCGCCACGCCATAGGGTGTCACAATTATTGAATTGGATGGACATCTTTTGACTTGTATTAGTACAATATTGAAACAAGTGATTAATGTAAACAACTCTGAATCAACGATTGATTTCTTTTATGACTTTACCAGTTGCCAATCGGGAAACTATGTATTCGACTAAAGTATCATCTTTCAGTCAGGATGTCTCTTCCTTGATATAGCACTTAGACAGAGATCTGAGAAACAGACGATGACTGTATAACCATTTTTTCCCCTTTAGAGTTCTTTTTAATACAATTACTGGGATCACCAATAGAGAGAATCCTACCACAGTACTAAATACATATGAATTTGAAAATCTCAAAAGAAAATTTAAAGCTTCAACGAAAACAAAGATAATCAAATCACTACAGATGCTGTCTAATATCTCGATTATTCGTTACGATCTCTCTGCAAATAATTTAAAAAATATATGCATAATATTTATCGTAGAATATATTGTATAAGCTGAGTTCAATTCATTTATTTTTAAAAATTATGATGACAGAATTCTTCACAATACAAATTAGTTTTCGAAGGTTTTAAAACAGCAAAATCATTTGCGAACGAATGTGAAAAACTAGTTTCAGCCGATTAATAACAGTCTGCTGTAATAAATCGGTAAAGGTTATAAGAAGTGAGAGGAGCGAAATTAAAACAAAAATCAGATTATTGATTGTAGATTTATATGCCAGTTTAATGACCTTCTATCGGGGAAAGTCATGACCTAATACTACACATCATGTTATTATAAAGAATCGTTCAACCAGATTAAATAGATTATCTTTTTCCTCTATATTCAGTTGTTAATACACAATCTTTATTGTCAACAAATATTGAAGCAAGCAATTCAATTGAAATGGAAACTGAAGGAGCTCAACTGAATGATGATGCATCAACCAAACAGTTCATACCTTGCAACGTCAGATTATCTTTTGTTGAACGATATTGGAACTGTTTTTCCGCTTAGCAAACTAATGGCAATATTTTATCGATTAAAAGAGCACGTATTTCATTTAATCTAGTTCTTTTAAAAAATATTGAAACGATGTTTATCTTTTGATCCAATTGGGAAACAATAATTTTCGAATACTCAGTAGTAAACAAATGTTTTTTTTTTAATTAAAGAACCGACCTGCAATTAATATTATTTGTATTCATTATAAAACTTTTAGCTACAGAAACTAAAACAAAGTTCTTACGAGGTTGTCTCACAGATGAATTCATTCAAATATCATATCGTATCAGACAGTATTGCATTTCATCTGCTTGCCAGTGTACGTCTAAAAACATCCATAGCAGTAGATTGCCTAAATAAAACCTAAACTGCTTGGGTGTATTCGTCAACTCAAAGCTCTCCAACGTAAATTTAAATTTTCAAGGAATTTTTTATTTACATTCACCGCAATCGTGTTATTTACAATATGGATGATTAACTTTATAAATTTTGGAAATCCACGTCTAAAACACATCACCTGTTTGTTTTGCCTTAGTTTACCAAAAACCAATTGAAAACGTGAACAAATCGAAAACGCAAAAATTAGTTCACCTTTCTGTGAGTTAAATGTACTTGACTCTCTCTATGGACAAATGACATTTTACGCATTGAATCCACACGTTGTTCTTTCAGTTTAAAATCCAAAAGTCTCTTAGTCATCAATCTACTTTCGTACTTGCCAACTTACCAGATATTATTGTTATTGTCTGACTCGAACATGAGCACATGAGACAATCCCGTAGCTTAGATTCAATCAACATAACGCAACAAACATTAAGAAAATCATAAAACAATACTAAACCAGCCACGGCAGTTTGAAAACTTTAAAAACTTACCCTTCTTTCTACTGTTTAATCATTCATAATAAAGTCCATCGTGTTATCAATAATTTACAACAAAAGCTGTAAACAAACGTCCCGATTTCGTAATTCTTTGACGGTGAGCACGTCTCCTATTTTTTATTTCTGTGTGTAATAGTAACATGGAGCTGCGCAAAAGTTTCTGACGTTAAACATCCAGTTGTGGATGATTGTTTATCGTCAAAACATAAACCAATTGCACTTTGTAAGCTTTAAAATTAAATTTCTTCCGTAAAATTAGTCATTCAGATTATTCCAGTAGGCCTTAATACTGTGTGTGGTCCTCAATCTTTATTTTAATTTCGTTTATAGTCGTTCCTTACATTGGAAGTGCTCGAAACGAATTTAAGTTCAGTTTTATTGTTTAATGTAAAATGCTTTTAGTAAAATCATGTATTTTGTCTCTCATAGTAAAGGCTCTCAATAGATTTTCATCAAGTAGTATGGTGCAGAAGCATTGTTTAAATGTAGAGCGATTACACTTAGAGAATGTCTTTTCAACTTTTGAAAATTTTATTTCTGTGGAGTAACAGTGCCGGATGCATAATCCTTGTGCTCATTTTGGAATTTCTTATTCAATTTCGACTCTTTATTGTAATATTTCTTCTGTATACAAATTATTATAAATAAAATTATTCAAATTATTTCGTTTACGACTTAATTCTACGTCTTCGTATCATCATTTTTACGTATTTAAGGGACGACTCGTGACCTTTAAATGTATACCAAATAATAACCTTACCATGAGTATTGTTGCCATATTTACCATTAAGGTTACTGTTGAGTAAGAAACAAAAACTGTGTTATTGAATTCATTAGGAACACATTAAAAAAACTTACCTGCTGTGACAAGATTTATACCACCAGGCGCCTGTATTAAACGCCGCGCAATTAGCTTCTGCAATATCGTTGTCACGATCTTTAGTTGAAAATTTCATTCCTAAATGGTGTGTTAATGAATCCCCGGCAGTTCCCGAGAATTTACCCAGTTTCTTCAATTTATACAATTCCGTTTCGTTGCCAATAGAGAATCCATTATATTTGGCAGAAGCTCTTGTATTATTCACATCCCCCATTACAATTAGCAATTCCTGTGGTCCTTGGAAATTCGTTAGGAAGTAAAGTTTTTTCAATCCAACGAAATTTTCCGACTCCACATCTCCAAGGCCTTCCTCATAATCTTTCCAATTGCGGAAGAAGTCTTCTGAACCGTCTTTGCGACTTTGGATCACAGTCCAGCCACCACCTTCAGTTTCTGCATCACATTCAACATAAAACGATTCATTACTGTGCTGTGTGACAAGAATTTTGTAAATGCCACTGCGACGAGTGCACACCGTTGCTTCGGCACAATTTTTTGGTAAAATTTCAGTGACGCTTAAGGAAATAAAAAAAAATTAAGAAATTCGTTCAATATCGTATTTTATTTGAATTAATCAAATTGTTGTTCTAATTTGACAGAGGATGAATCATAGAAATTGTAAATCATGTGGACATATCGCACACCTAGTGCAATAGTGACTCAACTGCAAATTTTAATTTTTCGGGGTTAGAATGCTTAAACTATGCACACTACACTTGATAAATCGATTATCGATTAGTGTATGTGATTATTGTTAACCGTTGTGAAAAAAAGGTACAAAACTTCTATTTTTAAAAAGACAACACAAACATCTTTAACAAACAATAACAATAACATCACCAACACACATCAACATTCGCAATACACATCAACATACACACTTGCATAATTGTTTGGATCCTTGTAGATCTCTCAACTGTCGATCCTCAACTAACACAGAACAAAGACCCAATTAGGCTACGCGTTTATTCAGGGTCAAAAATAGTTGTTTTTTATGGAAATGAAAATTTTGACTTGAGTCACTTTTGAACTGAACATATAGTGTATTTAACAAATAAGTATTTTGAATGCGATATTCATGCAATTATATTCTAATAACCATCACTGCAATACTATCTTAGGATATAATACATCATCGCAGAATCTAATAAAATTATAGTTTCGCTTACCATTTTTTGGGTAAAACATCATAACGAATATCAAAGAACTCCAGATCTGTGTGAACAATAAAGAAAACATATTCGGGACGTTGAATAATTAAAGGAAAATAAACTCACCCTCAGGGGAAGTTTTCGATCCATTGGAACATTCTTGAAGGCTAAAAATAATACAAAATTGTTTTCTTTCTTAATATATTTGATACAGAGTAAGTTTATCGTTGCCTTTATTTCTTTGAAATCCGAGAATATTTTCGTAACTGCTTTCCTACCGCCCTCAATAATTAGTTTGTCGCACTGAAAGAAATTAAAGTTGCCGAATGTAATGTTAGATTCCATTGGAAAAAAATTTTGTTCAAACACACACTGTGGTGGAAGACATGAAAGCAGCACCCCAACAACGAAGAAAGTTTGCTACTCTGAAGGATCTTGAAGTTGTGAGCGGGGGAAACCATAAGAAAGAGTCTATCATTTTCGTATTTTGTAGAAGCAAATAAAATCTTTGAAAATAATATATGGAGGATATAATGGGGAAATTCTACAGTTCTTAAAATTAAAATTCGCATTTTTTATAAATGTTCGCATTAATCCCATTCACTTTTAATAGCCTTAAGTGTCTCGATATTTTTAATCATTTAATAACCTGATATCGCCAGTTCATAGAATTTGCAAGAATTTTTCACGTTTGTAGGTTGAAGACAAATAGTTTTATTCTTTAAAATTTGGCAAAATTACCCAAAAACTTAATTATACGACCAGAGGTAATCGAACGCACGTTCTCGACACTCGTAATTGACCACACCGCCAAATAGACTATCAAGGCATCCAATTCTTTGCCTATTTTGCTTCATATGACTCAATTGGCTGGCGATATTGATAGGATTTTTCATTCTTTTCTTTCCATTCGATCTTAGAACATTGTTCCTCATATTACGACGATGGTTTTGTTTGGCTTCCTCTGATCTTTCTTGTACATTCTCTTTTAGCGTGAAGAAGTACTTGTCGAAGTCCCCAATTTTAAGTCTTCAAGTGTTTGACAGGAGATTCATCAGTAAAAGAGTGGCTCACAAAATTTTAAGACATGTTATTGCAAATAAATAACATGTTCCTCTTATAACGTTCAAGACTCTATAATGATCGCAGCGTGAGATACCTGGTATTCTATCAATATGATCGGCGATTCAACACATTCTGCAGAATTATCGAAATTTATTACGTGGCGCTGATTTCAAATAAGTCTCAAAATGATCGCCATCATAATCCATGGTTTTAAAACGTTTTTCTGAGATGACGGGAATATGAAGTTGGATCCAACGCATATAGAAAGCATCTTAACATTACGTCATTGCCTGCTAGAAACTCTTCAAGTTGATTAGGTTTTATATTACTAAGGTCTCCACTATTTCATAAGACGTCATTTTGTACAATTTTACGTTGTGTTGTGTGTAATGTGTCAACACATATCGACGCCTCCGTTCTATAACATTCTAAGTCGAAAAAGTGTATTTTGAGTTATGAGCTCTCAAAGTTTTCACGCGATATGTCGTAAACTATATAAGATACTCCATTGATTCTTTCACTGTTTTTAGTAAAATTTGAGTAGTATTTTTATAGTAGTTTATGAATTTACAAATTTTAGTTGGATTCTAGCTAAAAATGACATAGAATGTTTTAGCACGGAGAAAATATTGACGATTGGTCGTCTAAGTGTACTTAGCATGTTTTTGCTAGGTCTATTGTGCTTAAGTTAATCACTTAAGTGTACATATAATATTATAGCTTGGACAAAAATTTGAGTAAATTGTATTTTCCAACATAGAAGATTTTTCAGTTAAAGTTTTTTACAAAAAAAAATATTATTTGCTTTCTAAATTAATTTTATTCATAAAACAAAATAGAAAATTAAAGATAACAGAGATAAAATTAATTCAATATAACATTAAATAAGTAGAAACTACATTGAATTATTTAGTCGTCATTATCTGGTTCTGGCTCGACTACATATTCTTTTCCATTAAAACCATTAAGTTGTGTGTAGAATTTTAGGAAAATTTTGGCATTAAATTTTGGTCACACAGATATAAAAGGTCTTTACGTTTTTCTTCCGTTATAGGAAATCCGAATATGTATACTTTTGGCATTTCTTCAATAACAATTTTATTTTCTTTTCTTCTTTTCCTAGTTTCATCATTTCTGTATTTTTTTGAAATTCCCAAAAAAAAAAAAATCATATTTATAAAATAATTTATAATTTTGTTCTTTATATACTTTTATTTATCGGATTTTTGATAGACATACTTTTTCATTTTATATATTTTTTATCCAATTGTTTACAGAAGTAAATTGCTTGACATCCAAAAAATCATCATGGTCCATTTCAATTACATTGTATAATGGCGCTGTTTTCATAGCATATCATGGCGTGCCATTCTATCGGCGTGTATATTCTTTTATTTTTCTTGCACTTCTCTATAAGTGCATGTACACCATCGCCTCCATTTTGAGTACGAACCTTTTATAAAAATTTGTGACTGATATCGATATATAGAGAATACAATTTTATTTTTGTTTTGATTTCCACAATTATCAGACCATAAATTAAACTTAGTAATGCCAAAATATTTATGTTTTGTTGATATAAATTTAAATAAACATGTGGCTACTTCTATCGCATCTTTCTTTATAATAGTTTCCTCCCATACAAAACAAGATGCTATATTGGAAAGAAGCTCGAAAATAGTGAAGCTATAAGCATGTAATTTCCTTTTGTAGTAAAAACTGCTCACTTCAGCACATGGTGATGAAAAAATATTTTGAAAATCAAAGCAAACTGTAAAAACATTATCGTTTCAATAAATGGTGATTGAATTAAAACTCAATAAGCTTTTTTCGTTGATCATCAGAGTTCTTGGACTTTTCGCACAATTGTATGACCTTGAATTTATACTTTTTAATTCACTTTTTCCTAATAAAAGACTTATTAATTATATCAGATAACATGGAAATCTAATAAATAATACCTCTAACGTCATTTCTTCTTCTTGCACGCGAAATCATTTTATACCCGAAAATATAGAAATTAGGCGTTCGATTTGGTTCACTACTCTTTCCAAACTAAAACATACTATGTATACTTACACGCACAAAATTATTTTTTTAATTCCGAGAAGACCCTTTTAACTACACTTACAGAAACTGAAAAAGCACACCGAACATACCAAGTGGACATAGAAAACACAACGTTAATAAATGTCCCTTCCACAACATTCTAAATCAACTTAGATTTCAAGACAATTTAAAAATTTCCAAGCATAAGTATTCTAAGTGTACTTACAACATTTTAGAATGGAAAATTTTTACGACTATATGTGTATTCTAAGTAGATTTTACCCTATAACTTCGGAACAGAGCGGCGCATCTTAACCAAATTTTGACAGTATTTAAGTTAGAGGACGTAGAACTTAAAAATGCAATAACATTAAAACCATTCTAAGTACACTTAGAACGTTATAGAATGGAGGCGTCGTAATATAAAATATTACACAACTAACTATGAGAACTCTGATCCATTTCGTATAATCTGTAATGATTTTAATAATCTTTATCATCATATAGATTTTAACAAACCATTAAAAAAGCTATAATTTTACAATTAAATTCATCTAATTAATGTTTTCTTTTTTAATTTATATTTTATATTGAAATCATAGTAATAATAATTTTGTATTGAAATATAAAATGCAATAGTCTGTAAGGATTTTCTATAGACTTGAAATAAATGAACAAATCAACGAATGAAGCGACTCAAACTGCCGACGTCAATATTCGACAAATCACTCAGATCATCGATGTAGTAGGCACCAAGATCTTTCTTTCTCCTTTCACATAGTGCTGGTCATGTTCCAAGTATATGTATAACCGTCTCTTCTTCCTCCTCGTCTCTGTAGTTCCAAATGAAATTGTTCGCTAGGTGTCTTAGACCAATGTGCCTCGCATGTACACCCATAATGTAGTGACCCGCCATGACTCCAATAATTACTGCTCTTCACTCAGATCTTGAATTTTTTGATATTCGTTATAATGTTTTACCTAAAAAATGCTAAGAAAAACTATAATTATGTTGGATTCTGTATTGATTTCTAAGGTAGCACAGCTCAGTGTAGTAGTTTAGATATTTAAGATACTCATTTGTAGAATACATTGTACAACCAGTTCAAAAGTGACTCAAGTCAAAAGTTTCATTTTCATAAAAAAAAACTGTTTTTGACTCAAATAAAATGAGCTAAAAACAGAAACTTTATACCACTTTTTAACAACAGTTAACCAAAAAATTGTGCCGAAGCAACGGCATGCACCCGACGTAGTGGCATTTACAAAATACTTGTCACACAGCTCCTTAATGAACCATTTTATGTTGAATGTGATGCAGAAACTGAATTTGGTGGCTGGATTGTGATACAAAGACGAGAAGACGGCACAGAAGACTTCTATCGTAATTGGGTTAATTACGAGGAAGCATTCGGAAATGTGGACGGGGAGCATTATATTGGGTTAAAAAACTTTACGCCCTAACGAATTTCCAGGGACGACAGGAATTGCTAATTGTAATGGGGGATGTGAATAATACAAGAGCTTTTGCCAAATATAATGGATTCTCTATAGGTGATGTAACGGAAGTGCATAAATTGAAGAAATTGGGCACATTTTCGGGAAATCCTGGGAATTCGTTAGCCTCCCATATAGGCAAGAAATTTTTAATTAAAGATCATGACAATGATATTTGGAATGGTAACTGAGTGGAAAAATTTAAAGGGGGATTGTGGTATAAAAGTTGTCACCAAAGGAAAGTTTTTTTTTTTTAATGTGTTCCTAATGGATTCAATATTAAAGTTATGGTTTCTTACTCAACAGTACTCTCAATGGTAAATATGGTGACAACACTAATGCTAAGGGCATATAGTGGTATGCATTTACAAAGAATGCTGTATCTCTTAAATATTGTTTCGCAAAGGGAAACGACCTAATATCGTTTTACTAGAAAACATCGTTTAACATCAACGATAAAGAAAAGTTACACAAATACATACAACGAACATGTTACAAGCAAAGGATCAACATAGGTACGAAAAAGAAGGGGAGAGACAAGTAAGCGAACGCAATAACAACGTGGACAAAATACACAAATAACAATGCAGTCGCGATAGAATTCTCGTGAAGGCGAGAACAAGAACCTTCCCCTTCGAAAACGTTCATTATAGTAAATTTGTGGACATACGAAAAGGACATACAGAGCGGCCAACGAGTCAGTAATAACTCAGTCAGTCCTGTGTGAGGACACGTTGCGTTCGTAGTAGACAATCGTAATAATTTAGAAAACTAATACCAATTGAAAGGCGGTGCTCAACAGTCGTCCAATTGCACCGTTGTCTCCAGACCCAAACGACGGAGAAGCCTTAACACTAACTCATCTACTAATACACTGCCCGTTTTAACTATAACCGCAACCCTATTAATGTTAATATTTCAGCCTGTACAGCTTGTAAGAAATGTAGTTTTTTAAGATAATAGAAAATAGATCGAAAACTTACATTATATAATCAAAATAAATTAGTTATTCACTTTAGTTTCATAAATATAATTAATTTTAACATAAACAGCTGTTTCATAACTATAACCGCACTTTAACAAATTTAATAAAATTATAAATTAAACAAAAAAAAAAATATATTTAATAATGGGTGGGACCTCCTTTATTATGAGTCAGCTCAATCACTTCTATGTTTTCTGATTTAAGCCATTCAATCGTCTGACGACTTTTGTCTACCGAAGCGTTGTCTTGCTGAAAAGTGAAAGTTTTTTTCAGCCTGGGCTTCCAAGAAAGGCATCAGTTTTTCATTAAGAATGGCTATATATTCTCCGGAATTCATTCGAGTGCTCGCAAAGGCCAAATCAAGCATTGCATCGCTGCAAAAGTCTCCCCGTACCATTAATTTTGTGGAATTTGACACTTTTACGCCACAATCAGCAGAAATCTGCGAAAGGCTTTTCATAGAATTGCTTACGCCCTTAACAATTCTGCGTTGATCTCTTTCGGATAACTTTCTTTTTGGTCCTCCGGTCTTTACCATACTGACTCTGGTTTTTTGGCAAAATTTCTTACCACTCTGTCCGATCGACCTAGTTTTCTACTGATCACTCGAAAACTTATTCCATTTTCCAAAAAGTCCAAAATTTCCCCTTTTTCGACATCTGTAAGATATGTTCCCCTTGGCATTTTATTTTTCTGATCAGCTGTTCATTTGCTCATGTATGGCATATATAAACTACGGTTTTGAGTTTTGGGATATGTGCCAAACCATGGCTAGGGTATTTCCATGTATTTTGTTAGTGTTATGGTAAAAGAAATACCCAACATTTGCAAATGCCATGATGTCAGACCATTTGCCCAATATTGTGAACTGCGCTATTAATTTTTATATATAAGTATAGATCAATGATTACTATTTCATAGCACAATTGCGCAGAGCGAATTCACACACATTGCTTATGCTCTTTTATTTAGTCGTCGCTCAGGCTGCGGTGAGTGCATACGTCAGCGGATGCTATAACACTTTTTTTTGAAAGCTACACTTAATAAATATTTTATGTTAAAAAATGCTTTTATTAAAATCCAATGTCTTATATGTTCTTTTTACGAATAAAACCCACTTTATTATAATTTATATCAATCAGATTTTATTAGATTATAAATTCAATAGATGTTGCTCAGACGAAAGCTTAAATCAAAAGGGAGGATCTTAAAAGGAAATTAAAGTGACAAGAAACTTAAGAAAAAGAGATTTAAGAAGGATAGAATTAATTGACATTTTCACAATAAAATGTTGCCATATTATTTTCAGATTCTAAATTTATTGAGAGCGTTATTTTCAACAGTTCTTAAAACACATTTTGATTGTTTTAATAATCAAGTAAATGATTTAGATGTTGTTAATAGAGAAATATTTTTTATAGACATAAAGTAGTATTTTGGAAAAATTTAAAGGTTGGTTATTGGTAAGGGAGCGAATTTATGGACCAAAATTAGATCCCAACAAATATCTAAAAAAATTATAGAAATTTTAAGTTTTAGTTATTAAGTCAAAGATATATAACTTTATGTATGTATGTTGATGAAATGGAAATCAAAATAGCGTATATTACTAACACTTTCCTATGACTGTAAACTCTCGCCTTATTTTCACACTCTTCCTCAGTAATACATAACCAAAAAATTTTTAGATGTAAAATTCATTAAAAAATATTGCCTATGTGACGTATGAGTGATATCAAAGAATATGGATATAAAGAATACGCATTATGTAGAAGTAAAATTTCTTATGGCGGATTGTAGCATTACGACCGCTCTCACCAAAATCTTTTTAAAAAATCATTTCTGGATGAGGGGGGATGGAAGACAGAAGGAACATAAACATGTCACTCAACATAACATATCCTATTTCTTTATATAATTAATATTATTAATTTACACATCTGGTAACCCTTCTGGTTGCTAGAAAGAATACAACTTGGGGATTCACATGCTTATTAATTTTTAGTTGGTAACGACAATATCGTTCTTTGTTGGGCAGAGGCAGTCTGTTGAGAAGAGAGGTACACAAAACATCATTGAAGTAAACACTAATTTTATATAAAAGGACAGTCTTTTCATTTTATAAGGAATAACGGGTAAGTTAACCTCCCACTCGACCATCCTAATGACAATTATCAGAAGTGCGATAGTTAACTCGTATTTTATGTGAAAGTGGAATAAAGAAAAATATATTTTTTTTTATACGGCGTTGTTGTGTCGTATGAAAGGGAAAATGTATGGAAAAATTATCCATTGTAAAATTAAAAGAAAAGTTGCGTGAGTGCGGTTTGAAAACAACGGGAAACAAAAGCGAACTAATAGCGCGTCTGCGTGAAGCGAAAATTCCGGAACCGTTCGAAACAGAGTCAATAAACATGGTGGATCGAAGTGAAGATGAAAAGAATTTGCAGGACATAGCGGGAATACCAACGACAGGGCCAGGTAATATGGAAGAGTTGCGTGGTGATGTTTTGCGTCTCCAGCGTACAATGGACTCGCTCACCCAACAAATCCAGACGTACATGACGACGACGTCGACGATGGTATCAAATATGTCGCTGCCGCAGAATTCTTCCGAAGCTGGAAAATTAAATTGTGTCTTTACAACGTGTCAACGGCAACCAGATATTACAACACAGCAACACCAAATTTTGCCAGAAAACAACAACAACGGGGCGCAAAGAAGAATGTATGAATATTCACACACACAACCATCCATTCAACAATTTTTGGCTCACGAGAACAAACGATCGCCATCAATAATACTTTTTTAATTTTTTTTTTTTTTTTTTTTTTTTACATTCTTCATAAACATTAAACTACATAACCACTAGTTAACAATATTAATTTAAATTATACAATGTCTCGTACAAGAGCTCTCTAGTATAAATGATATGTATGTATGTATAACAATAATTACTTTTGTGGGTAAATATTAAATTTTATGTACTTCAAATAAAAACATTACATTTTTTTTTAGAATTAATTTAAGTTTGTCAAAAAATAAAAGAAAGATAGTATAACAAATTATAGATTTAGCCACCAAAATTTTTTAATTTTTAGTCTTTGAATAGTATGAGATACGTTATTACCTGTACATGTGTTAAATCTAAAATTATTTGTCGCTAAATTGCAACAAACACTTTTCACATTAGCCCGTCTATAGTTATGATAAAATATCGGGACTAAGTTTTCATTTTGTATGATATTGGATTTATCCAAATACAAAAAAGCTTCAGGGGGTACAAATCCTTTTTCCAATGTATCAATAATATACTCTTCATTTGTATAATAAGGGGCCATTATTAAATTGTTACTACAACATGATATACATCTTGTTATATGATTTCTTATTAGATAAATAATAAAATTATCAATTCTTATTATATTTGATAAATTGTACAAAGTATTGTTAGAAATATATTTAACATAATTACTTTCAGATGATCTAAATTTAGAAACACAAGCCCTAAGACATTTTCTTTCGAACACTCTTAGCTTTTCCATGTAAGATGGTTAAATATTGAACCAAATAGGACAGCCGTAGGTAATTATTGGCCTAATTAATGTTTGGTACATAATAACTTTGACTCTTGGTTTAACATACTTTGAGTAAAATAAGGATTTTTGTTTGAAAAAAGCTTTCCTTGCTTTATTTAATATCTCCTTTATATGATTATTAAAATATAAAAATTTATCCAAATAGATACCTAAGTACTTTACTGTATCCTTATTTGGGATATTAATGTTATTTAAATTAGATTTGATTCCAAATTGTTTCCAATTATTCTTTATATTAGCATTACATTTATTAACTGGTGGTCTAAATAGAATGGTTTCACATTTTTTCGTGTAGATTTTCATATTCCAATCAATTGTATATTTTTCTACCCTATTGAAATTTGTTTGAAGATTTTGATTTATTTTTTCAATGGTGCTGTCAGCATTATATATTATAATATCATCTGCAAAGGATATAATATTCTCTATTTTGCTCAGAAGCTCCAATATAAATAAATTAAAAAGAGTAGGTGAGTTCACTGTACCTTGTTGTAAACCGTTAATAATTGTAAACGTGTTCTTACTTTCAACATTTTGATGAAACACTTTAAAAGATTTATTGGTGATCATATTATAGATTAACAAAATTTGGCAAAACGGAAATTTATAATTATTTAATTTAAATATAAGACCTGGAATCCAGACGCTATCAAATGCTTTTTCCATGTCTATTAGACATGCTCCCGTGCAGAGTTTCTTATTCCAATTCCAGTTGATGTTTGAAGTCAATAAAGTTATTGCATTTATTGTAGAATGTTTGTACTTGGAACCAAATTGTTTCTCACTTATTAAATTTTTGTCATTACAGAAGGCGTTGATATTATTATTAATACATATTTCAAATATTTTACTAATATTAGGAAGTAAACTGATAGCACGAAGGTTTTTTGGGTTAATTGCATCTTTATCTTTTTTAGGTAAGATTACAACTTTAGTTTCTTTCCATTTAATAGGAAAGTAAGAATTGTTTAGCATATTATTAAACAAATTACAGTATTCGAAAATAATTTCATTGGGTATATTTTTTAATACGATATTTGGTATTTTATCAACGCCAGAAGATAATTTACCTTTTAATTTATGAAAAATATATATAATTTTGTCTCTCGTAATGAAATAATTTGCAGCTTGAGTATCATTCATGTTATCAGCAGTTTTTTCGCATGAAAAGTTTATTAATGTAGTTTGATTATTTTCGTAATTACTTTTCATTTCTAAGAATTGATTAAAATAATTACTAACCTGCTCCTGTAATCTATTACTGAGATCAATTGGTTTGCGTGAATGAATAGACTCTAAATAAGCTCCAACAGCATCCAACATTTATTCTTGATCACGTATTATAAAGTTATTAAAGTTGTCTTTTTCTAGGTTGTCAGGTAAAATACCCGCTCTGATCAATATGCTTTCCGAGTCTTCTGGTATTTTTATATTCTGAAGATTTAAAGGTTTTAATTTCTTGAAATTTTTTTTAATCTCTTGAAACATGTGTACTGAATCCTTTGGATCTATGCCAGTTAGTTTTTCTTGTATATATTTATTAATATGAACATGAAAATTTTCTTGAATTAATTTTCTAATCATTTTTAATTTAACCTTTAATAGATTTAGTGACGACTCAGTTAGAGTGTGTTGTAATCTATTATGCTTCTTAATACAATTTAAAATTTTACTTTTTTCTGCATGAAGTTTTTCTATAATTTTGTTGGCTTTTTTCGACAATGAATCAATGTTTTTATACTTAGGCACAACTTCTTCCATAGTATCCACGATTATATTATTGAGCCTAGAAACCTGGAAATCAATTTCAGAATTTCATTTCGGTTTGCAATTTATTTTTAATTTTATTCTGAAATTTTTTCCAATTAGTTTTCTTAAAATTATATTTGGTTATTAGGGGTTCCGTAATGAATACAAACTCTTGCTGCTCATTATTCATTGAAGCTTTAATCTGGATAGCATTGGATCGCTATCGAAATCTAAGGTTTCAAGATTGTTTAATGTATTGTTTTCCGTATGAATGTAAAGCCTACAATCTGCGATACAAACATCTATATATGATCCTGTTCTAGGAAAAGAAGGAAAATTTGATGCATAAAGCCTACATCGGAAGTTAATTTCATTATCTGTTAACCACTCTTTTAGTTTATTTCCTTTCTGATTGTTTGTTGGGTTACCCCAATCTGAATGTCTATAGTTTAGATCACCGGCTAATATGTAATAATTGTTTATGTTTTGTAATTTTAAGGAATCAAATAATTTATGTATCTCAGTTTTTATAAATGAGTCATTATTTCCCGAAGGAAAATAAGCTGAAATAATATAAATTGATTTATTAGAAATCATTGGTATGCGAATTATGCAAGTTTCAAGATAATTAAATCAGTCTGTTATATTATTTGAATATTTGTAAAACTTGAGGTTATTTTTGATTAATATTGCTGTACGTCCTCCTTGTTTTGCGCCTGTCCTATCTTTTCTAATTATTATGTAGTTATAGAACTCTAACTTATGTCTATAATTTAATTTTGTCTCGTTTAAAAGAACAATGTCAGGGTTGTGTATATTAAGAAATTGTTGTAGATTGTATCTTCTACTTATAGATATTAATGAGTTTACATTTATGTGTATAATTTTTAAATTTTTAGATATTGTATTCTGATTATTATTCATATTTACACACCTACCATTGAAAATATTGTATCTATACGAGATGTTTGTAAATGTAATTGTTTTTGTATATTTGCTATTTGATTATTTAAGCTAAACATCATGTTTTTTAATTCTAACAGAAATGAATTATTAAAATTTTCTTGTATAACATTTTGATTGACATTTACATTATCATTTCCTCTAACAACATGAGCAAAACTTGTGTCCAAAGTAAACGTATTGTTAACATTATTAGACTTATTTTCCTTTAAGGATTTTTTCTTTAATCTAAGTTTATGTTGCAGTTGTTTATAAGCTTCACAACCTCTATAAGACGCAGGATGACCATATTTTTTACATACAACACAATAAAGTTTATCTCTCTCATCTGCTGAAACATCATTTATAGGGCATTTCCCTTTCTCATGGCTTGAATTACATTTTACGCATTTTGCATCAAGAAAACAATTTGTTGCACTGTGAAAAAATCCTTGGCAGTTACGACACTGAGGTATTTCAGGACGTCTAATTTGCTCCCATTTCACACAACGATGTAAAATAGCCCTGATATTTTTTAGCTTATTTATGTTGCTTTCTGGAGAGATTTGAACCAGAAATATTGGCAAACTGTATCCTTTTTCAGAAGATTTTTTAGTAGAAAATTGACTAACTTTTATAAATTGTAATTCATCACCTTGAAATTTACATAGTTCATTTAAAATTTCATCAGGAGGTATATTGGCCTCAAGGCCCTTAAGTAAGTAAGATTTAGTTTTTAACCCTTTCGGTGTAAGTGTAAAAAATTTTGCTTTTGTTTTTTCTAAATAAGTTTTAACTCTTATAAAGTCATTAATATTATTCATAAATAATAGGTTTTTATTACGATATTCTTTAATTTTAAATTCATTGATTTTTAACGCATCTTTGATAAACTCAATTAAATGTTTTGTTTCAATATCAACAATGTTTATTGGTGGGATTTTTTTGTTAATATTTTTATTATTATTAACCGCTGTATCATTCTTTGTATTTGTTGCAGATACATTGTTATTAGCAATCTGTGCTTGATTCATTGCTGTAATAGCTGAATTCAATTTTTGATATTTTTCTTTGTTTTCTTTTACTTGCTTCTCAAATTTCTTTAACAGGTTTTTATCACATTGTTTGTCATTGTCAGTATCAAGAACTGCATAATAATTGTTTTTGTGATGTTTTTTTGTATTCGAATCCATTTCGCTATTTTTTCTTTTTCTTTTATTTTCAATATTAACATTATTGTTGTTGTTATTCACAATATTGTTATCATTATTTTTTAGAGCTACATGCTCACTCATAATATTATTGTTTGTTTTGTCTTTTTAAATGATTTATTTTTTTTTATTTTTTGCTTTTTGAAATAAAGAAAAGAAACAACTAAGTTGATATTGTTTATTGATATTTTTTTTAACGATTCTGATCTCCGTAATGCGTGTGTCACTCATCACAGTCGCGATCGAACTCTCCCATCAATAATACCGAATAATTTACTTCGTGCTGAACAAAAACAAAATGTATCAACGCAAAATCATACAACTGGCCGTTAAATACAACGACAAGCTCTGGGGTGTGTTCAGTTGGTAGTGGTGCAAATGTATTTATGCCTGTACAGTCATATGGAAACCCTATTGTAACATCGAGAAATCCATCGTATGCGACTAATTTATGTAATGTGTTTACTCCACCACGCACCCATAGTGAACATTTGGCATTTAACAATAATCATTGTAGTATGCGTGAGGTAATTGATGCATTGCCTACATTTAACCCTATGAGTGACGGTATTACTTCAGCACAATTTATTGAAAGGGTTGAAGAATTAAAAAATGCTTATGAATGGAACGACGGAATGGTTTTGTTCGCGATAAGAAGCAAATTGCAAGGTGTAGCAAAGTTGTGGGTTGATACACAACCAATTTTTAATAACTGGCAAGATTTTATGATCGCATTTATGGAAGATTTTCCTTGTTTAGTGAATAGTGCAGATATACACATACAAATGATGAATACACAACAAAAGAAAAATGAAACGGTGATCGAATACTATTATAATATGTTGGCAATCGGTCGTCGTGGCCAACTAGACGATAATGCAATTATAAAATATATAGTAAACGGTATAGATGACTATGGTCTTCGAAAATCGTTGTCGGTAATAAATTTTACAAAGTGTGCAGAACTGTTGAAATCATTACAAAGTGTCGCAAGTAACTCGAGAGCGCAATTTCCGAAACCAAATGTACCATTTAAGAAAAATAATAACGAAATAATATCGGGACAAATAAGTAATAAACCAACGCTTAAATCGGGTCCAAAGTGTTTTAATTGTCGGGAAATTGGACACTTGTCGCGAAATTGCCCGAAACCACAGCGAAAGCCAAGAGAACCGGTAAATACAGTTAATAACCAGAAAATTATTACGAAAAGCATTTTAATAGACAATTTTAAGTGTAAAGCATTAATTGATTCGGGTAGTGCTGTATCTTTAATAAAGCAGTCAATCGCGGACAAATTGAACTATGATGTAGCAATCTGTAACAAAATATTCCAAGGCTTCGCTGGAGGTGAATTTAAATGTAATGAAAAATTAAAAGAGGCAAAAGTGACAATCGATGACCAGTGCTTTATCGCTGATTTGCATATAGTAAATAATGATATAACCGCATACGACGTGATTATCGGTTTTGACATTTTATCGAACGGTCGGGTAGTAATTGAACACGGTAAATGTCAAGTATACGCAATACAAGGCAGTGACATACAATGTGGTGAGAAAATTTAGGACAAGGAAAAGGAACAAGTGACTGAATTAGTAAATACATATGCGAATTGTTTTGCGGACACATTGGACAAAATCGGTAAATACAGCGCAATGAAAATGAACATTTCAGTATCTTCAAACAAACCTATTGCAAGAAAACCGTATGCAGTGCCCATTCCCAAACAACAGACTGTTGAAAGCATTGTAAGTGAATTGCTGAAGCTAAAAATCGTCCGTCCGTCAACATCGGTGTACGCTTTTCCAATTATATTGGTCCCGAAATCTAATGGTGAAGACAGACTGTGTGTAGACTACCGAGCATTAAATGCTGTGACCGAAAAACAACCCTGGCCAATGCCCACTGTAGATGGTGTTCTCTCTACTCTCGCAGGTAAGAAATACTTCACTACATTAGACATGATGTCTGGATATTATCAAATAGAAATTGACGAAGAGTCAAAAAAATATACTGCTTTTATTACGCATCATGGTCATTTTGAATTCAACCGTATGCCTTTCGGGCTTAAAAATGCACCGTGCATGTTCCAGAAAATGATGATGAAAATTATAGAACCATTGAAAGGAAAGGTCGTAAGCTATGTTGATGAAGTGATTGTTGCATCAGACACGGTTGCAGAGGGTTCAAATAATCTTGAGGAATTTTTAAGAATAATCCAAAGGGAGGGGCTAACGCTTCGTTTGTCTAAATGTTTCTTTATGAAGGATAGCGTTACATTTCTCGGACATGAAATCGATGGCGATGGTATCCGACCTGGACGTATAAAGACAATAGCCATCCAGCAATTTCCCAGACCTAAAACTGTCACTGAGATCAGACGTTTCTTGGGGTTAACAGGCTATTTCCGTAAATTCGTCCGAAATTATGCACATATTGCAGTACCTTTAATAAGGCTTACAAGAAAGTCTGTTCCCTTTGAGTGGTCAGCTGAATGTGAAGATGCGTTTGGAAGATTAATTCATGCCATAACCAGTGATCCCGTACTAGGTGTGTACGACGTCGATAAGGAGCAAGAACTTCACACAGATGCCAGCAGTATCGGATTAGCTGCAATTTTGATTCAACGGGAGTCTGATGGGGCGAAAAATCCAATTGCGTACTATAGCCGAGTTTGCAGTGAAATAGAGAGCAAATACCATGCATACGAGCTGGAAATGTTGGCGGTGGTGGAAGCCTGTGAACGATTTCGCGTGTATCTACTGGGTAAACATTTCACTATTTATACAGACTGTTCAGCAATTTCAAGCATGAAATCTAAAACACCGATGATTCCAAGGGTATCACGCTGGTTGTTGAAGTTGATGGAGTATGACTTTACAGCATGTCATCGACCAGGTAGCCAAATGACACATGTAGACGCTATGAGCCGGTCCCCAGTAGAAGACCCGGGACAAGTTGAGGATGTTACTGCTAAATAAATGGCCGTCGAAATTTCAACTGAAGATTGGATTCTCACGATGCAAAGGCAAGATCCAGAACTGAAACAAATCATAGATATACTCAAGGGAGAAATTGATTCTGTTCATAAGAGGAACTATAATAATGACTTTTCTATCAAAAGCCATCGGCTCTATCGGAAAACCAAAGACGGAAAAGATCTACTTGTCATTCCGCGAGGTATAAGATGGCGAATAGTTAAACTGTGTCACGATGCTATTGGACACATCGGCTTAGAGGGTACCATCAAGAAAATTTATCAGAACTTTTGGTTTAAAAGAGTACGAAATTACGTAAAAGGCTGTGTTGAATGCTGTTATAACAGAGAGCCAATGCGGAAAGAATGTCAGCTCTATGGAATGGACATACCATCAGTCCCATTCGATGTAATACACATGGACCACTTGGGACCATTTATTAAAACAAAAAGAGCCAATGAATACATTCTTGTGGTTGTCGACGCATTAACACGTTATTCCATTATAGTTCCAGTTAAGTCAAGTAAAACGAAGCCAGTAATAGAAACTCTTGATTGTTTAACCTTATATTTTGGATTACCAGGAAGAATTGTGACAGATCGCGGAACTGCCTTCACCTCTTCAGTATTTACAAACTATTGTCACGAGAATAATATCCAACATATTAAAGTAGCTGTCCGAACACCTAGAGCTAATGGAATTGCCGAGAGAATTAACCAGTCAGTATTATCATATTTGAGAACATCACCTAACACAAAAGATTGGGATAACGAGCTACGTAATCTGCAGTGGAAAATAAACACAACTGTTAATGCTACGACTAAATATTCACCTATTGAATTGATTTACAATTTTCCATTAAAGGCCCTTAGTGCTAACAAACTTTTATCAGTCGTCCATGAAGATAATATCAACCTTGAGACTCCATCACCACGTGAACGCCGTGAGAATGCTATCAACAATATATCAGGAGCTCGTGAGAAATGGAAACAAAGATTTGATTTGAAACACAAAACACCTCATCATTATCAAGAAGGAGATTTGGTTTTAGTAGAAAGTGCCATGCCTAGCACTGGTGAGTCTCGAAAACTCGTCTCCAAGTATAGAGGTCCATATATTATCAACAAAGTTTTACGGTATGACCGGTATGTTATTGGAGATATTGAAGGAGCTCAACGAAACCAGCGAAAATTCAGTACCGTAGTTAGCAGCGACAAGATCAAGCCATGGTGTGCATTGTTCCCTGAGGTGGATGAAGACTATCACGATGACGATGATGATGAAGATGAATCTGATTTAGATTAACTCGGGACGAGTTATCGTCAGGATGGCCGAACTGTCACTCAACATAACATATCTTATTTCTTTATATAATTAATATTATTAATTTACACATCTGGTAACCCTTCTGGTTGCTAGAAAGAATACAACTTGGGGATTCACATGCTTATTAATTTTTAGTTGGTAACGACAATATTGTTCTTTGTTGGGCAGAGGCAGTCTGTTAAGAATAGAGGTACACAAAACATCATTGAAGTAAACACTAATTTTATATAAAAGGACAGTCTTTTCATTTTATAAGGAATAACGGGTAAGTTAACCTCCCACTCGACCATCCTAATGACAAACACAAACAAAGACCGTAACAATGTGTTGCTCTCATCATGAGAGCGTAAAAATGCATTCAGTTGCTTGTCAGCTTCTAAAGGAGAATGTTCATGTCGCTTTTTTCAGACTTCAATTTTACACCCAAAGAAATATTACAGTATGATTCACTAATATCAATGGGAAATGAGTTCGATTTTTGGTAGAATACTTGCCAAGTTAAATGCGGTGTTTTTAGGTTTTTAGCGCAGTACAATTTTTCTATATTTTTCGCTCACATATACATATTATTGGGTTAATAAGTAGATTTGAAAATATTACTAACAATTTTTCTCTGGCTTAACACATGCCTCTCATAATTTTTATCATGTTCTCTTTATGTCGACGTCTGAGGATAAGTGATTTGAGAACAGTGTTGCCTTTTTTGGTTATTTCTAACCAAAATTGGTTATTTTTTTTGATCAATGTGTAGTTTTTTTTTTGGTTTTGGTAATTTTTTTTTGCTTATAAAAAAAGCTATTTTTTGTTTCTTTTTTTATTAATTATATTTTAAACTTGAAAAAAAAAAATAAAACAACAGTCTACGAATTTGATTTTGGTTATATTTTTTCTTATTTGGTGATTTTTTTCACAAATGTTGGTTACAAAATTTTTTTCGTGGCAACACTGTTTCAGAAGAATAAATAAAAAAATTAGTCAAACAACAAAAACGCACGATGAGGACAACGCTTTGTTAAGCTCTTGGTTTCTTTATCCTTCCCTTCTATCTTTCCCCCCGCGTCATGAAATATTTTTGAAAAATATTACAAAATATGCCAAAATGCACATTCTTTATACTTTATTTTCTTTGGTTTTATACATCAAGAATCATAGATAGCTTACTTGTAGGGGTAACTACTACTACTACTATGCGTATGAGTAATATATTTCAAATGCAATTAAATATTAAGTATGTAGTATGTAGTATACGTGGGCATGACTCCTCGCTCATTTGGAATATCAACATAAAAAGTAGCCTATAACTCCTTCCAGGCATACAGGAAGGTACTGTGAAAATTTCAAGAAAATCGGTTCAGCCGTTTAATCGTCTATAAACTTCAAACATACAAACATACAAAAAAACACATATTCATTTTTATATATAAGATTTGTGGACATATGAAAAGGACAGACAGAGCGGCCAACGAGTCAGGAATAACTCAGTCAGTCTTGTGTGAGGACACGTTGCGTTCGAAGTAAACAATCGTAATAATTTAGAAAACTAATACAAATTGAAAGGCGGTGCTCAACAGTCGTCCAATTGCACCGCTTTCTCCAGACCCAAACGACGGCGAAGCCTTAACATTAACTCATCTACTAATACACTGCCCGTTTTAACTATAACCGCAACCCTATTAATGTTAATATTTCAGCCTGTACAGCTTGTAAGAAATTTAGTTTTTTAAGATAATAGAAAATAGATCGAAAACTTACATTATATAATAAAAATAAATTAGTTATTCACTTTAGTTTCATAAATATAATTAATTTTAACATAAACAGCTGTTTCATAACTATAACCGCACTTTAACAAATTTAATAAAATTATAAATTAAACAAAAAAAAAAGTGCTCGCTAAATTTCTTACAAGCTGTACAGGCTGAAATATTAACATTAATAGGGTTGCGGTTATAGTTAAAACGGGCAGTGTATTAGTAGATGAGTTAGTGTTAAGGCTTCTCCGTCGTTTGGGTCTGGAGACAACGGTGCAATTGGACGACTGTTGAGCACCGCCTTTCAATTGGTATTAGTTTTCTAAATTATTACGATTGTCTACTACGAACGCAACGTGTCCTCACACAAGACTGACTGAGTTATTACTGACTCGTTGGCCGCTCTGTATGTCCTTTTCGTATGTCCACAAATTTACTATAATGAACGTTTTCGAAGGGGAAGGTTCTTGTTCTCGCCTTCACGAGAATTCTATCGCGACTGCATTGTTATTTGTGTATTTTGTCCACATTGTTATTGCGTTCGCTTACTTGTCTATCCCCTTCTTTTTCGTACCTATGTTGATCCTTTGCTTGTAACATGTTCGTTGTATGTATTTGTGTGACTTTTCTTTATCGTTGATGTTAAACGATGTTTTCTAGTAAAACGATATTAGGTCGTTTCCCTTTGCGAAACAATATTTAAGAGATACAGCATTCTTTGTAAATGCATACCAATTTATACCCTTAGCATTAGTGTTGTCACCATATTTACCATTGAGAGTACTGTTGAATAAGAAACCAGAACTTTAATATTGAATCCATTAGGAACACATTAAAAAAAAAAATTGCCGTTGGTGACAACTTTTATACCGCCATCCCCCTTTAAATTTTTCCACTCAGTTACCATTCCAAATATCATTGTCATGATCTTTAATTAAAAATTTCATGCCTATATCCGAGGCTAACGAATTCCCAGGATTTCCCGAAAATATGCCCAATTTCTTCAATTTATGCACTTCCGTTACATCACCTATAGAGAATCCGTTATATTTGGCAAAAGCTCTTGTATTATTCACATCCCCCATTACAATTAGCAATTCCTGTCGTCCCTGGAAATTCGTTAGGGCGTAAAATTTTTTTAACCCAATAAAATGCTCTCCGTCCACATTTCCGAATGCTTCCTCGTAATTAACCCAATTACGATAGAAGTCTTCTGTGCCGTCTTCTCGTCTTTGTATCACAATCCAGTCACCACCTTCAGTTTCTGCATCACATTCAACATGAAATGGTTCATTACTGAGCTGTGTGACAAGTATTTTGTAAATGTCACTACGTCGAGTGCATGCCGTTTCTTCAGCACAATTTTTTTGTACAATTTCAGTGACGCTTATGAAAATAAAATAAATTTAAAAA
Organism: Sarcophaga rosellei; assembly: GCA_930367235.1. NCBI lineage: Eukaryota > Metazoa > Arthropoda > Insecta > Diptera > Sarcophagidae > Sarcophaga > Sarcophaga rosellei. The sequence goes on along the minus strand of OV884017.1, from coordinate 86,381,640 downwards.
TAAATGCTTTCTATATCGTATTGTATTTAAATTAATCAAATTGTTGTTTTAATTTGACAGAGTTGTCATGGTAGAGCCTGAAAATCATGTGAGTATATCGCACACCTGGTACCATTGTGACTCAACTGAAAATGTTAATTTTTCGTGATTAATATGCTTAAACTATGCACAACACACTTGTTTATCGATAACAGTGTATTTGATTGTTGTTAACTTTCGTTAAAAAGTGGTACGAAATTTCTGTTTTTCACTCTTTTTATTTGAATCTGAAACAGTTTTTTTTTCCTTTTTGATGGAAATGGAAATTATGACTTGAGTCACTTTTGAATTGGATGTACGTACGATGTATTCTACAAATGAGTATTTTAAATGTGATATGCATGCAACTAAATTCTTATTATTATCACTACTACACTCAGCTGTGCTACCTTAGAATTCAATACACCATCTAAGAATCTAATAAAATTAGAGTTTTTCTTACCATTTTTTGGGTAAAACATCATAACTGTTTCGGGGGGAATTGGGGTAGAGCAATAAAATAAAATATTTTGCGAGAATGCGGGTAAATAAAAAATACAAAAAGTATTAGTTAAATAATCTATTATTATTTATTCAATGTACACAAAACGTACCTTTAGCTTCGGGGGTGGATCGGGTAATGATCTCTTTTCGTTTATATTTTATAATTCACAATAATTATAACGTAAGTACAGGGGTGGTTTATTACACTTTAACAAAACTTAAATCTAAACTTAAAAGTAGGGTGGCCAGCGTGAACATCCCGCCCCCCTTGCAACATTGCAACAAGAGGACCGAGAAGTCACCTGGCTAGAGATAAAAATTAACATTTCAGGGGCATATACATATATCGATTTAGATTTCTGTATATTACAATTTTGAGCATAAACGTATAGAATGGTGTATAAAAAATGTAGTTTTTAGCTGGCGCTGAACATGAGAGCCTGGTTGTGGGTTGCGCTCTTCTTTTCCGCTTGATGTGAGTGGGTTCCCTTTTGCCGCCAACTTTTTCCGAGGAGTTTGTCTCTTAGGCGTTCGAAAATTAGCCTGCGGGGTATTAGATTCTCTGTAAATAAAACGACAAACACACAACAGGAAACGAGAGAACGAATTAGTAATGCTCTGGATTAGAAAGCCGCACGAGCTTCACAATTGGCCGTATTAGAACGCCATTGGCAGTTCGAATTTCGGCCACTCGCACTTCAAATAAGGACCAAATAAATCCATTGGCTTCGACCAAATTGCCGATCGTTAGGGGTAATTTGTCAGGAATGACAACAAGATCGACAACAACAATCCACGTGATTCCAAATGTCAGTGCCTACCTGGTCCACGATAAACGATACTCGATTTGCCGCAAAAGTTGCCCAATGGCACGGGGGTTTTTGAAACCAGGACAGAACGATAGTCGAATCTGTCCCACAATGGCTTTCGATCTGGTAAGATTCAGCTTCTTACAAAGTGAAAATACCATTTTTTGCCAACAGAGTTGCACAGCAGAGCTCTAAACGGGGTAAAGTTTACACTTATACAGGCGGAACTTTGTTTTGGCAACGAGCAAGTGGGTGACAAATTCACCGAACGGGGTTAGGACTCTACTATACAGAATGGCATCATATGCTTCCTCAGAAGCATCACAATTTGCATGAAGTAGTTCACGCTGAGGGTTAAAATTAACCCAACGGGGGATGTTAATCCAGTCGATGTACGTGTAATCATCGACAAACTCAAGCCATCTGTTAAACGTCATGGGTTCCAAACATTCGTCCCAATCTGTTCTGCCTTCACAAATTTGTCGCATAATAATATTAACAAATACGCTTGTAGGTGCCACTCACCCAACGGGGTCAAATAGCTTCGGCTATTTGAGCGAAGACAGAACGGTTTGTGACTATAGAGAAATAGGGCGTTGGAGCTGGCTTGACGAACAATTTTTCAATGCTCGCATTCCAACGGAAACCCAGAGTTTTAGCGGTGCTGGCGTCTGACAATTTCAAAAATTTGGAATCTAGTGGATATTCGGATAGCTCAAAGGAAAAGATGAATGATGTGATTTAATAACGATTTGATGGGGTAAAGATTAACAGGGTTAGGAGGAGAATAAAATAGAGTCATAGATCGGCGAGTAGTCTAGGGAAGGGTATTCCCCAATAACTTCTTTTCATTAGGTTTTAATCTCGGGGCTTTGTAATAATCCGATCTCATATTTTGAGCAAAGAGACCCTTACGAGATGGACCAAGACTCAAGTCCGTAGGGGATTTGGACTTAGAGGGAAACGAATTTGACTGACGTATTTTGCCAGTCACAATCCAACCGAAAACGGTTCGTTGGGCGATCAAAGGGTTTTTGGGGTCCTTTCGAACTCCAGAAAGCATTATCTGGGGGTATACATCTCCACCCAACAGCAAATCCATATGGGCGTGTTTAAAATCATTCAACGAGAGATCGGGTGCATCAAAATCAGCATACTTCGCTAACGAGCATGTGGGTAATTGACCAGTGAGCTTTTCAACAACATATGCTTCCGTGGTCAATTTAAACGAGGGATCAATAGGGGATCCTAGCGAAATAGTACAAACTTTGGTTGAGTTTGCTACCACTGCGCCATTAAGGCCCACAACAGTGGCAGCAGGTGCCGAATAGGTTGGAAGATCTAGCTTCCGTTGCAGCTTTCGAGAGATGAACGTAGCTTGAGACGCTGGGTCTATCAGAGCTCTCGCAGAAAACATCGCATGATCCAATTCTATGTTAACCTTGGCAGTTCCTAACAGAACTTTTGAAGATGGGGTGGACTGTAAACGGGTAGCGAAGTTTTGAAACGATCGAGCAGCAGCGGATGTAGATGGGCCATTATCCACTCCATTTCGCTCTTGTGCAGGAGAAGGCCGAGGGATTTCGGGAGAACTATCAGGGGTAGAAGGGTTAGCGGGGTAAGTTCCAGTCCTCGTCTCCTCCCGGGGGGAAGATTCGCTACGGTGAAGTAGCGAATGATGTTTATGTTTGCAAATATAGCAAACGTTAGAGCTTTGGCATCTTTTTGACTCATGAGAAACGGCCAAACAATTCGTGCAACACTTATGATCTCGAACAGATAATATGCGTTCACTAACCGACATTCTCAGAAAATCAGAACATAAACGAATAGGGTGGTTCTGATTACAAATTGGACACTTTCTTTGGGGTATATTCGGGTCAACAGTCTTATAAGTTCCTAATTTTCGGGGGCTATGAGAAATGCCTTGGCTATCATTTCGAAATGCAGATTGGGTAAAATTATGGCTGCCGATAATGTCCGAGACTGATTCCAGAGTTCGATATCTGGCAGTCAGGAATTCGTCCATTTTTCTCCACTTGGGTAGGTCTGAGCAAGGGCCTTGAGACTGCTCCCAGAGACCTAGGGTGTGTTCGGGAAGTTTAGTGGAGCAAATGTAAACGAAGATGATGTCCCAATTTTTCGTTTCGATGCCCAACAACGACAAGTTCGTTATACAGTCATTAATTGTCCGTTGCAGACTTTTAATGGAAGGGCCAGATTCCTTGGATATGGCAGGGAGGTTGAAAAGAGTTTTCAATTGAAAATTGACTAATAATCTTTTATTCTCGTAACGATCTACGAGATTCTGCCAAGCCATGTCGAAACCATCATTCGTTATGGGGCAAGTCCGAATAATGTCCCTCGCCTCACCTTCTGTCTTTTGCAAAAGATAGTACATCTTTTGGACATTGCTAATATGGGGGTTAGTTCCGTAAATGGCCGAAAACATATCCCGAAATGTTGGCCATGACGCATAATCGCCAGAAAAAGTTGGGGTGTCGCATGGGGGAAGGTGAATGGGAACTGTATTAGCAATCGGGTTCGCGGCCTTATTCTTAAGGCTGTCAATCAGTCCGTCAATAAACGAGGCAGATTGAAAATACAAAGTATATCCGGACATATATTTGACCTTCGCGTCTTTTGTTGAGACTTTGGTGTCATCGGCATTTTCCAACAAGTCGTCGTAACTATCACGAAAGACTTCCCACAAACGGGTCAACTCCTGCCGATGAACACCTAGAGAGTGAACCGAATGTTCCTCTCGCGGAATAGCCTGAATAAAGCTTTCCAAATCGCTTAAGCGGTTATAATTTCTACTTAAATTTCTTAAAGCGGCCATTTTATTGAAATTAGGGTTTTTTTTTTAATTAATTCGGCAGGAAGAAATCCAAAAGGGTTCGAAAAATTTAAATTAATTAATCGAAACAAAAAATTTCCAAAGTATAAAAATTATAACGAATAGGGTTTATCGAATAAATAGAAAGATCAAACAAAATAAATACTTTAATTTCGAAAACTTTAAAGAAATATTCGCGATAAACATTCAAAAGGGTAAAAAAGGGTTTGCGAAGACTTTCGAAACAAAATTCAGAAAAGTGGGGATGCCTCGAAAAATTTAAATATAATTTAAACGAATAAAATTATTTTATATTTTAATAAAAAATCAAATTATTAATTTAAAATATCAAAATAATATTTATATATATTATTGTGATAAAATTATCACAATCAGAATTGAAAAATATTAAAAAATATATGTATATTTCGATTAATATTAGTGTAAGAATATAAGATTCACAAATATCGCAACAGAGTAAAATGTATCAAACGCGGTCACCTTAATTAGCGACAATCTTCGAACTGTTTATAAATATACAACAATAACAACACGGCTAAATCAATGCACTGTGTTGTTTGTATATTTTTCGTTTGTTTACTTTTTATGTTTTTCCTTCTTCTGTTTTTCTTATATTCTTGCACTTCACTTTACACTTTATATTTAAAACAATTGGCACCAATTAAAATTATACACCAAGAAATAAAATACAATTTACATACCTTGAGTAAATTATTTAATTTGAAATTACTTTGTGTAAATTAATGTGAACAGTAAGAAGCGTATGGCTTTCCAAAAACAAAAACCAATGTGGCGATCTTCGAGACGAAATCTGCAAATAGAATCTCGGCAAATATTTTATTTTACTTAGGGGATGATCCGGCTCGATTGGACCAAATGTTTCGGGGGGAATTGGGGTAGAGCAATAAAATAAAATATTTTGCGAGAATGCGGGTAAATAAAAAATACAAAAAGTATTAGTTAAATAATCTATTATTATTTATTCAATGTACACAAAACGTACCTTTAGCTTCGGGGGTGGATCGGGTAATGATCTCTTTTCGTTTATATTTTATAATTCACAATAATTATAACGTAAGTACAGGGGTGGTTTATTACACTTTAACAAAACTTAAATCTAAACTTAAAAGTAGGGTGGCCAGCGTGAACAATAACGAATATCAAAGACTTCTAGATCTGTGTGAAGAGAATAAAAAAGAAAATATAAGTGGTTTCGAATAATTAAAGCAAATTATACTCACCCTCAGGGGAAGTGTTCGATCCAGTGGGTCATTCTTGAATAATTTGTTTTCTTTGTTAAAATATTTGATACAGATTAGGTTTAAACGTTTGATTTAAAATCGTTTATTGTTTCTTTCATTTCTTTGAAATCCGAGAATATTTCTGTCGCTGCTTTCCTACCGCCCTCAATAATTAGTTTGTCACACTGAAAACAAATTTAAAAGAAAGAAATTAAAGTTACCATTTCTAGCTTTAGATATAATTGTAAGTAATTCGTATTCACACATGTATACAGTGTTTGAAGAATTGAAATGGATAACCCAATAAGAAAGAACCAATTTTACTCTTAAAGAAGTTCAGAGTGTCTGCAAATAAGGCAAAAGTCTAGGCGTCAAAGCTTTTAAAACCAATTGATCAAGTCATCGATTCAACCGAATATATGTAACAAGTGATAGCGGCGACACCTTGTTTAAGTAGAATAGATAGAGAGATAAGGAAGAAATACAGTGCAAGAGAGAGAAAAGGAGTATGTAATAGGATATCAGTAGAAAAGAAAAGGTTGAGAGTCAGTCAGTTGAAAGAAAGCTAAGAATTAAGTTGTGCGTTTTTTTAAGTCGGAAAAGTGATATTTTTAGAGGTTGAAAGGTGTAATTTTTGGAAGTTTAAAAGAACAATTGAAGAATAGAAGTTGAAAGGTTGAATTGAAATTGGATTTGAATCAAAAAAACTCATTTATTTATTTTTTTTTTTTATAATATAAATTCAATTATTGTTCATATTTGAATAAACTCACACTGAATTTAAATAAAACATCAATGAATCCAATCTTTTACTTAAATACAGTGACCAACCATAATTACATATATGCATTCCAATACTTCGAGCTGATTAACGCAACGAAAACTAAAGGCGTTTCTAGTCGAACAAAACAAAGATCATTATATACGTTATTATTAGGGGTCGGAACATAAATATTAACAAATTTGTCATTTGGGATGTTTAAATCAACATCAGGAGAAATATTATGACACTATTGTCCGACACCAATTTCGCGTATTACCAAAGAATATTGATATAAAGAATGCGCATTATGTAGAAGTTAAATTTCTTATGACGGGTCGTAATATCATGACCCGCTCTCACCAAACATTACAATCCGCTCTCACTAAAATCATTTCTGGATGAGGAGGGTGGAAGACAGAAGGAAAATAAACACAAGCAAAGAGCGTAACAATGTGTTGCTCTCATCATGAGGGCGTAAAAATGCATTCAGTTGCTTTGCTTGTCAGCTTCTAAAGAAGAATGTTCATGTCGCTTTTTTCACACTTCAATTTTACACCCAAAGAAATATTACAGTATGATTCACTAATATCAATGAGTAATGATTTCGATTTTTGAAAGAATACTTGCCAAGTTAAATACGGTGTTTTTAGGTTTTTAGCGCAGTACAATTTTTCTATATTTTTCGCTCACATATACATATTATTGGGTTAATAAGTAGATTTGAAAATATTACTAACAATTTTTCTCTGGGTTAACACATGCCTCTCATAATTTTTATCATGTTCTCTTTGTGCCGAGAACAGTGTTGCCGTTTTTGGTTATTTCTAACCCCAGCCCATGGAGCCCATGTGCGAACCCCAGCCCAGACATCAAAACGAAATATCGACGCCTCCGTTCTATAACATTCTAAGTCGAAAAAGTGCGTTTAGAGTTATGAGCTCTCAAAGTTTTCACGCGCCATACAACTATATGTGTATTCTAAGTCGATTTTTTTCCTATAACTTCGGAACGGATCGGCGCATCTTAACCAAATTTTGACAGTATTTAAGTTAGAGAACGTAGAATTTAAAAATGCAAGAACATTAAAAACGTTCTAAGTACACTTAGAACGTTATAGAATGGAGGCGTCGATATGAAAAAAAACAAATAAAAAATATTGCTTCGTCGAATTCCTCTCTGCAAAATTCCTCTCTGGCAAAAACTCTGAGAGAAAATAAACCTGCCATGAAAAAGTTTCCCAAAAATATGTCGTTCGGAGTCGACGTTAAACTGTAGGTCCCACCACTCAAGTATAAAATTAAGGCACACAACATGAGCGGTGTGAGAAGCTAGGCGTTAATCCTGACTGAAGGGTTGTACTTGCCAATTATGTGTGTATGTATGTATATATTCATTTATTAAACTCATCTGACATTAAAAAGCTTATTTAAAATGAACGGTTATTCATTTTACTACACAAAGGATCCCCGCGATAGGTCATGTGGAGGCTCCGCAGTCTTAATAAGGGCTCGAATAAAACATTACCAAATGAGTGGCCTTTGTGAAGAATACCTTTAGACTACGAGTATTTGTCTTGAAGACTTCCAGCAAAACCTTGTTATTACGTCAATATATTGTCCACCTAGATACTCGATCACTGAGAGTCAATATGAAAACTTCTTTCGATCACTAGGCCCTCGTTTTATTGCAGCCGGGGATTATAATGCAAAGCTCTCCTATTGGGGCTCTCGACTTACTTCTCCACAAGGCCGAAAACTCTTCAACACAATTTTTTGAATTGAAACTGGATGTTTTTTCTTCAGGGCAGCTTACCTATTGGCCAACTGATAGACAAAAATCCCAGATTTAGTAGTTAAGAACATCTCTAGAGAAGTATATAAGGTAGAAGCTTCACTGGATCCGTCTTCGGATCATACGCCTACAATCATAACACTGTGGAATAATCATGTGTCCCCGTCTGGTTACTTAATGGAAACAGAGACTACACTGAATTGGCTAAAATATAAGAAATACATAAGCTCTCACTGTTTAGACAATATTCCTCTAAGAACTATTGACGATTTGAACCAGGCAGTACTGAATGAATGCGATTGTATCCCAAATCACCAATTTGGGTTTAGGAGAAAACATAGTACCATTAGACTTGTTAATGCAATAAGAAATGCATTCGAAGAAAAAAGTATTGTTCTGCACTCTTCATTGATGTCTCTCAAGCTTTTGATAAGGTGTGGCATGAAGGTCTTATACGCAAATAGAAGCAAATATTCCCTGAAAACATATATGAAATATTGAAAGGCTATTTAAGTGAATAGAAAATTTGTAATGAAACAAGGTAATTTTTTGAGTTCTAATTCCATATACGAAGTAAACACAGGTCACAAAAAATGGAATCAAATCTCTTTCAGATCACAAAACTTACTCCAGTGCTGTATAATAACCAATGAACAATTAAGTTTAACAACCAAACAATTGTTCTTCTCCAAGGAGGGAAATGTAAAGAAAATATCAATACAATACATCTCATTTTCTTAATTTACTTATTTTTTTACTCAACAGTCTTGTTCTTTTATAGCAAGCCTGGAACTCATACGATTTTGACATAAAAATTTTAGTATAAGCAATAATATAAAAGACAAATGAATTTATAATTTTTGATATTAAAAAAAAAGAGTGAAATAAAGGCTTTAAATGTTGTTTCTCAAAATTTTTGAAATGCAATTATGTCTTTATTTAATTTAATAATTAAAATAATAATTTTCTTATTATATACAAAAAAAGATTAAATTTTAAATTCATGCTCATATGTTCACTTAATTTATACTCTTGCTGGTTGACATGGGACTGCACACATTAAAGTTGTTCAAGTGCCACTTTCAAATCCACACCCTATATATGTAGCTGTTTTAGAGCAAAAGGCAATAATCTGTACATGCATTTGTACAATGTACAAACAGTAAAACTTCTTTTTCTTTTTAACTGAACAGACAAGCAGGCGATTGCAACCGATATGTTCGATAGAACAAACGATATCTGCGCAAATAAATAATTTTTTTTTTCTAACTTACTTGGCATATTTTTGGTATTTTTATTGAATCCATATTTATATTGCATTGAGGAGTACCAAATGTGTTTTAATCATTTTGTCGCCAAACTCAGTGTTTTCATTTTCTCTTCAAATCACGCTGACGAAATTTATTGAAATTTTGACAAATGCATCTTGTCCGGATTACTGTTGCTCGTTTATTTAAGAGGCAGTAAAAAATATACCGATTCCGCGTTGCATAAAAGCTTTCATTTTTTATTGCAACAGTCAGTTGAAATATGAGTTAGTGCATTCGCTTATGTTTCAAATAGAATTACTCAATAAAAAAAATAAATAAATTAATAATAATCAAATAATAAAAGATTAAAAACTAATATTCAGTTTGAACATTAATCAACCATGAACATTAACAAATTGCATTCATTTTCGAACACCACAAAACTGACTTCACACTTTCAGAACACAGTGCGTCGATTCACTAACAACTTGGAAACTAAAAATAAAAGGTTTTTCAATATGTCGCGATATCGATAAGCACAATTCCCAATTTAAATATTTGTATGCAAAGCTTTCTCTATTGTCGTTTAACATCCAGTTGCAGGTGATGGTCGTACATCTATTCCCTACACTTCCTTTACATTTAAGGTGTTATCAGTTGAATGGTAAGATATGCACTTTCAGATGTTTTAAACCAGATTTCAGAAAAAAAAAAACTAATTTACCACGTAATATTCACTTGAATATAAGCAAACACCCAATATTCTGAACATTTATGGAAATTATGCAATTCTAAGGTCAGATTCACGTTCTTTAGAAAAGAATGTTCGAGATCCTGAGGTATTCATTTTTTAAAAATTTATAATTATACGACTTAAATTGATATTAAAAAAAATATATGAGTATTATTGCTCGTTGATTAATAAAATATTGTAAACTCTGTTTAAATATTGTAAACTGTTTAAAATTTATTCACATAACTCTTCCAACTGACCTGAACAAAAATTCGACACGGTTAGTATGGCGATCAAATTAATTAAAAATCCAAATATTTTCATATGACGGAACATTTTTGATTTAAAAATTTCTGTTAATTCACGTATTCAACTGCACGAAGAACTATTTCAAACTGAATGATGGCTTAAGAAATTTTGGTTTATATAGGAAAACTGAGTGTGCGTACGCATGTCGTCACCTAAAATGCAAACGTCCTTATTTAACATTTTAAAAGTAAAAAACACGATTTTTATCAGCGACATCCTTATCATAATTATTTGAAAAACACTAACACATTGATGTCTAGTGGAATAAAGTTAAATTTAATCACGTTTGGTGGTCTTAGGTAGTGAGGTCCCTTTGGTAATCTATTTTCTGAAACAAGAAACCGTAACTAAATACTAACTTTAGATAGCTTTACTGGCAAATTTATCGTTTAATTTTTTCACTCTTTAGTAAATTTATGGATCAGATGAAAATATCACATGTCATCAAAATAGAGCAACCTGTTAAAAATCTCCATTATTCTTTCTTTGTGCATTCTGAATACAATTTCAATCTACGAGAGTTTTAAAACATATACTTCACGAGCAACTCATTATTATTATTATTGATCTTATCGATGGCCTTGGTAATAGTGAAGAGCTTTCTGATCACTTTTAGTGAAGTTCGAATGGTAAATTTATTTTTTTATTTTACATTTCTTTCTTACATTCAAACTACCGGACACCAAGTATATGTATTCTACGTTAAGAATTTCTTCCAACCCAAGCATTTCCGCTTCAGTCAAAATAGCCATCAAAGTTAATAATACTTTGGTGAATTGGAGGACTTTTTCAAATTGAATTTCTTAAATGTCTTATTAAAAATATGGTAAACGTATATGTATGAAAATAGGCTTCCCTCAGTTTTATTCCAAATAAATCACTAATCCGACTTATGCTTGACTAGATTATAAATCATGAATTGATGAACTTGAAGATTAATTTCACAATAAGATGAATTCCATTTAGATTGTGGTATTATGTTAACTGCTTGCGTATCTATGCGCAATAATAATCGCAATTCATATTTTCATATTTTGCATTTTCAATATTAGTTTCCACGTCAGATCTCAATTTGAGAGGAGTTATGATACAACTCGTTTATCTTTATGGACTTTTCCCTTTGCAGGCGTAATGTTTTTTTTTTTTTTTTAATAAAATTCGCTACTTTTGGTAAAAGAAATTCAAATTTGTTTGTGAAGCTTGTAGGCTTGTTCTGGGGAAATACTTTAGAATGAAATCAAAAAATTATTATTGGCCGTTTTCATTTTAGGTTACGATATGTAAAACCAAAAATAGTTTGTAATTAATCTCATTTGGCTTATCAAATCAAATCTGAACTGATGACTCCAACTTTAGACAACTTTCTGATGCAATTCAATTCGAAATTGCGTTTTTCATTGTACGTTTATTTTTATGGTGCATTGATACGATAAGAAAAGTTTTGCGGATTCCATGGAAGTGGAACAAATGAGAAAAAAAAAATTGAAAAAACCAATGCCTCTGCTTTTTTATTTTCAAAGCATGGTTGACATCATCGAATTACGGTGTAAATTATTGTTCACTTTTTCAGGACAGTTTCAGATTTCCTCTTTTTTTTTGCCTACTCTGTTGAATGTGGAATTATTTTCATTTGAATGATGTTTTCTATGGAGAGCGTTGGTTAATTATGTTACAACTTGACAGGTTTTTTTTTTTAATTCGTACCTTTCGGTGTAAATTATTGTTCAGTTTTTTAAAACTGTTTTCAGATTTCTTCTTCTTTTTTTTGCCTACTCTGTTCATTTGAATGACATTTTCTATGGAGAGAGTTGGTTAATTATGTTATAACGACAATGCAAAAAAATACTTCAATCTATATTTGAGTTCAAAATTTCTCTCCAAATTACTCTTTATAAAACTTGATTTTTTGTCGCAGAATACCGGCAAATAGTATGTAATGATGGAAAATACATTTTAAAGATGAAACAAATCTGTGTACTTTAAAAGCTGGTTTCATAAATTTCTATAAGAGTGTGTGACATTATGAACGAATGAAATACCACTTCATTCTTAAAAACGTAATCAATGCAATTATTTAGGGACGTAGTAGAACATTTTTGCATATTTTTTTTTCTATTAAAATTGTACTTTTTTATATTCTCTAATTTATTTGGTTGTACTCGAGATATGAAACGGTTAAACGGTTTCAGCAGAATAGGGACTACTAAGACTAGTATTAATGCTCTTCTCCTCCACAGGTTCAGCGACAAAGACACCGTCTGGATCGCATCATAATACCGGGCGCATGACTATGGGCTCTCTCCCCCTCAGGAGCCCATTGGTCGACTGGTGGCGGATGCGAGACTGCGCGGATTTCCGGTTATTATCGGAGCAGATGCCAACCATACGATATGGGGCAGTTCTGGTACCAACGAACGTGGTGAGTGCCTCTTTGATTTTATTATTAGTAATAACCTAGTTATTATAGCTAATCGGGGAGATGAACCAACCTTCCTTACTTCGAACAGAAAGGAAGTGCTGGACATCACTCTGGTCAGCTCCGATTTCACAGATAACCTTAGGGACTGGTTTGTATCTCATGAATGCTCCTTTTCGGACCATAGATACATTACCTTCATTATCGACACGAAAGATTCTCTTCCTAGTATCTTGACCATTCCGGTCAACAGGAGGAACACTAATTTGACCATTTTTAGAGAGAAACTGCGTAGTAAATTGTCTCAGATAATATCAACTCCAATAATTTTATTCCTATTTTGTATTTAAACTACATCAAGAATCAACATAAACTTAAATTTACAATACGAGCTAAATTCAAATGGAAACTGAATTTAATAAACCTTCCATAAAAAGTGCTTAAATGATAACATTTTTTCTATACTCATCACATATTCAAGAGCATATTTTAAAATGCAGATTTTGAATAGTTTCATTGAATTTTATCGTTGTGGTAATTAAAAATCATTAAAAAAAATCTAATGTGGTATACAAACACTTACTTCATGTGTATGATTAATTGATGACAATTAAATATTAGTCATACGCATACATTACCAGCTTAATTGCGTGGCACATAAGATTGTTTGAACTGTTCGTTCTTAATGCTGTCGCTACCATGAGTAAAAGAAATAGAAGAGATTATTTCTACTGTTGCTGCTACAGTCTCTAATAAAAGTGGGTGTTTATTTTTATTTATTTATTTATCACATCATTTACTAACATCATAAAGTCCGGTTGTAAAACAGAGCCATTTAAAGGCGACATTGAGGAAGATGTACATACTTATATACATATGTGTATAAGAACAAACAGTGAATACCTTTTTGAAATAAAAAAAGCTCTTGTAAATTATAACAGCCACTCCACATAAATGTTTGAATGCTGAAATAATAATGCATTCATAATGAAACACTACTTTCAATTGGAGGTCTTTCTACTTGTATTAAAACAAGTGATTAATGTAAACAACTTTAAAGTAACGATGGATTTCTTTTTCTAATGGTATGGCAGTTATACTGAGTGAGGCGAATTTAGCTAATAACGGTCCAACATATAACTTCTTATTTTTAGAGTTTGAGCTAAAAATCCGCTGCGGAGAAGAAGGCACCGAAGAAATAGTTTTTAATTTCTCGCTTTGTTGGAGATGTCTGACCTGGGGTTTGCACTGAGGTCACACTTAGGCGACTAGAATTTTAGAAAATTCATCTATTTTTGTCTCTTATAATAACGGCTATTAATAGAGGTTCGGCTAGTAGTACGATATAGCATCATTGCTTATCTGCATAACTTTACAAAATTTCATTCTTGTGCATTAACAGTTGCATAATTTGTGTTCTCATTTGATAATTTACAATCCAATTTCGACTATTTATTACAATATTTTCGTATAAAAATTATTATAAAAAACAAATTCAAATTATTTTCTTTCCGAGTTAATTCTACGTCTTCGTATCATCATTTTTACGTATTTAAGGGACTCCAGGTAACCTCTAAATGAAAACCAATTTATACCCATACCATGATTATTGTCACCGTATTTACCATTGAGATTACTGTAAGAAAACAGAACAATAGCATTGAGCTCATTAGGAAAACATTAAAAAAAACTTACCTGTGGTGACAATTCTTATACCACCATGCCCCTGTATATGCTTTCGCGCAATTACGAATACTAATGTCGTTGTCACGATCTTTAGTTGAAAATTTCATTCCTAAGTGGCGTGTTAATGACTCACCAGCTGATCCCGAGAATTTACCTAGTTTCTTTAAGTTATAAAATTCCGTTTCGTTGCCTATGAAGAATCCATCATATTTGGCAAAAGCTCTTGTATTATTCACAGCACCCATTACTATTAACAATTCCTGTCGTCCCTGGAAATTTGTTAGAGCGTGAAGTTTTTTCAATCCAATGAAATGCTCTCCGTCCACTTTTCCGAATCCTTTCTCGTAATCCTCCCAATTGCGATAGAAATTTTCTGTGCCGTCTTCTCGTTTTTGTATCACAATCCAGCCACCACCTTCAGTTTCTGCATCACATTCCACATAAAATGGTTGATTACTGTGTCGTGTGACAAGTATTTTGTAAATGCCACTACGTCGGGTGCATGCAGTTGCTTCAGCACAATTTTTTGGTATAATTTCTGTGACGCTTATAGAAATAAAAGAATTAAAGAAATTAAAACTCTTTCTAAATCGTATTTATTTATATTATTGAAATTGTTGTTTTAATTTGACAGAGGCTTAATCGTAGATCATGTGTACATACCGCACAACTGGTCCAGTAGTGACTCAACTAAAAATGTTTAATTTTATGGGGTTAATATGCTTAAAATATGCACAACACACTTGTTTATTGATAAAAGTGTATTTGATTATTGTTAACTTTTGTTAAAAAGTGGTACAAAGTTTCAGTTTTAAACTTATTTTATTTGTATCAAAAACAGTTATTTTTTCTTTTTTCATGAAAATGATAATTATGACTTGAGTCACATTTGAACTGCATGTACGTATGATGTATTCTACAAGTGAGTATTTTGAATGCGATATTCATGCAATTATATTCTAATAACCATCACTTCCATACTATCATAGGATATAATACATCATCTTAGAATCCAAAAAAATTATAGTTTTGCTTACCATTTTTTGGGTAAAACATCATAACGAATATCAAAGAACTCCAGATCTGTGTGAACAATAAAGAAAACATATTCAGGACGTTGAATAATTAAAGGAAAATAAAACTCACCCTCAGGGGAAGTGTTCGATCCATTGGGACATTCTTGAATACTAAAAATAATATAAATTTTGTTTTCTTTCTTAAAATATTTGATACAGAGTAAGATTAAATGTTTACCTTGATTTTAAATCGTTTATCGTTTCCTTTATTTCTTTGAAATCCGAGAATATTTTTGTAACTGCTTTCGTACCGCCCTCAATAATTAGTTTGTCACACTGAAAACAAATTTAAAAGAAAGAATTTAAAAGAAAAATTCCACTGTGGTGGAATAAGTAAAACAAACTGGCACAACAACGACGCGGAATGTATTATACTCTAAAAGAGTAGAAGTAGTTGTCAGATGGAGAAACCATAAGAAAGAGCCAATCCTCTTCGTACTGCGTAGAAGTAAATAAAATCTTTGAAAATGATATCTGGAGGATATAATAGGGACATTTAGTAGTTTGGTAGTAATTACGGGCAATGAAATTATTCCACTGAAATATTTTAAGACACACGTATTCTGCTGCAGTTTTCTGTTAAAATGGAACAAAAAAAAACTAATCGAAATATGATCAAATTAACAGCATGCATGATAAATAAATCAACCGTTTTACACGTCGGAAAAGAACGTGCGAAGTGCATCCACGACGGACTGTACAATTCACTGATACGTTGAGCAAATTGTACTCGATATAAAGCTACAAGGGTATGGCTCAATAAAGTGTTAAACTTGATACGATAACAAAGAAAACCGATAACCGAGAGAAGAAATGTTCAAGATCTCAGTTCGTACTGAGGCGTCGAATAGAAAAGATCTCTGCAGTAATAAGACAGTGTTGTGTTTTCGTAATTTACCATTAGTTATTTCCAAAGTATTTTTTACCCTTTCTTTTATTATATAATCCAAATCGATTATTATATAATCTAGTCAATAAAATGTAAATATTTTAAACATGTTGTTGTTCCTCGATATCCTTAACCATTAAATAATCTGACATCGCCAGTTCATAGAATTTTATTGAGTTTTAAGCAATAATAATTCTTAAAAATTTTACTGAGGATGGTCGAGCAATTGAAGAGGTATGATTGTCATCCTGCATCAGCATAGGAAATTTTGCCATCAATATAGAATATTGGCCAAAACCCAGACTTAATTATCTGGCCAGAGCTACTATTAATAATCAAGCCTTCGACCACAACATTCTTAGTTGAATACACTGCCAAATAGACTATCGAGGCATCCAATTAATTGTCTTCTTTGCGTATTCGATTTAATTGCTTGCCGATATGGATACGATTTTCGATTCCATTTGAAGTGAGATTGGGTTCGTTCGATCGGAGTACATTGTTGTACACTTATTACGACGATTGTTTTGTTTAGCATACTCTGATCTTTGTTGTTCATTATCTTTTGGTGTGAAGGAATAGTAATTAATCTGCAACGTAACACTCACTTGAATATAGAGTTTGCACTTTGTGGTCGGATTCAGAAGATTCATTAGAAGAGAATGATCATGATCTTTGGCTATTCATTTTTTGTATATTTGTAGTCCTGTGTAATTAGACGAATCAGATAGAAATTTAAAAAATAAATAAACGTCATGAGTGTGTGAATAAAATAATAAATAATTACGCCCATAGTATATGTATGTATTTTGGCCTTTAAAATTCTTCAGTTGGCGAACAATATTGATATGTATTTTAGGGGCGTCAAAATGACAAAAACTTTACGCGTTAATAGACAACAACATGAAATGTTCAGAACGGATTCAGTGATTTGAAAGCCTTAAACACATATGAATTCAATTCGTATATTTTCCTTCCAAAATGTAAAATCTCTGCTGTCCGAAGAGAATCGATAACCTCAAAAGAAAATTCTTAACACGTTGACTGCCACTGCAATTTTCAGAAAACTGGCCACAGTTCTTTTCCCAGAAGCTATTTATCGATACTAGCACTGATATTATATGATTTTATTCGTAGCTACACAACGATGGCAGGCTTAGTGAGTAGGAGATAACTTGTAGTTGGTACCCTAATAGGGAACGCAATCTACGAGTTATCCCGTAGTTGGCAGTCAACGTGTTAAACAATAAATTCAATTGATGAGCAATTAGTTACACCTTTAGATTAAGATTTTGGCAAAACCAAATGGGTTAGCAGAGGAAATATAATACATGACCCAAGCCAGATACAAGGTGAAGAATTTTCTTATGACCACAGTTGCTATAGCCTGCAAAATGATTATTCACATAAATACATATGTATGTATATTCACATGATTTCACAGACTTCAAGCTTATAATCCGGAAATTCCATCAGCATCTTAATTGATAAGGGAGTCCATTTCAATTTTCTTAAAGCTAATTGCCTTAAATATTTCGATAGAAGAGAAGAAAACAAAAACAAAGCTCAGGAAACTTTCTCAAATCATAATTTTATGAAGTTAAACAACAAGTGGTTACGCGTGAAAATATCAATTTCATGGTCATTCCAATCATATCTCCTGAAAGTTACCTGAAGCTTTGTGCTTGTTTTTCAAGAGGAGGCGTCGATATGCCTCCGTTCTATAACATTCTAAGTCGAAAAAGTGTGTTTTGAGTTATGAGCTCTCAAAGTTTTCACTCGAAATACGACTATATTTGTATTCTAAGTAGATTTTTCCCTATAACTTCGGAACGGATCGGCGCATCTTAACCAAATTTTGACAGTACTTAAGTAAGAGAACGTACACACAGAAAAAAATGTAAAATTAACATGGAAAAATGTTGATTTCAAATCATAGTAAATTTTCGAAAAAAATTTTAATAAATGTATTTTTAACATTGTTTCATATTGAATCAAAATTAAAAATGTTAATTTAATCTCTGAAATAGTTGATTTGACATTTTACACTTTAAAATAAAATTGTACACATAAGATTTAACATTTTATAATGTTAAAATAACATTTATCAATGTTGATTTAATATAATGTATTTTTATATTTAAAACAAAAGTTTTTAACTTAAAATCAACATTGCGTTTAGTTGATATAACATGGGCCATTGTTAATTCAACATTATATTTACATGTTTCGATGTTGAGAAAAATGTTAAAACAACATGTGACAATTTTAATTGATTAACGAATAGCGTATAAAATTGTTTCATGTTAAATCAACAACACTGTTCATGTTAAATCAATATTGGGTCATGTTAAAACAACATTTACAAATGATATTTTTTATATAAATTATAAATAACATCGGCTCAAGTTAAGCCAACATTTTGTTATGTTAAATCAACATCAGCTAATTTAAAATTGACATTGATTCATGTTGAATTTACATTGTATTCTGTTAAATTAAACTTATACCATGATGGAAACATTTCAAACAAGATTAAAATAAAGTTGTTGAATTTTCAATTAACATGAAAAAAAAGTTGAAGTGAATTCTGCAAAAAGTACCACTATTTTGGAATATAAAAGACTTTTCATTCATATATTAGTAAAGCTTGAATAAGTATTGTGGTGTATTATAAAAGCGTTGTTTTGCAGTAAATTAAATTAAATTGTTATTAATCCACAAAATCAAAAATTATGGCTTTCCTTTATATATTGTTAAAATAATTCAGTCTTTTCTAACTGACCGCTCATTTAAAGTTGTTGTTAATAACACGATTTCATCTCCACGTAATATTCCAGCTGGGGTACCACAAGGTGCGGTGCTGTCCCCAACCCTATACTCTCTATTTGTGGCTGATTTCACACCAAAAAGCGGTACCGAAATAGCACTCTATGCCGACGATACCGCAATGATTGTCAAAGGCAAACTCTCGAATGCAATTGTTGGTAAATTGATGAAAAATCTACACACATGTATTAAGTATTATAACAAATGGAAAATTAAAATTAATACAGACAAAACACAGGCCATTTTGTTTCCATTCAATAAGAGACCAAAGAGAGTTCAAACAACGCAACTTAGAAATGATAATGTTACTATTCCTTTCAGTGAATCAGTGAAATATTTGGGGATATATTTGGATAAAAAACTGTTATTCAAAAAACATATCGAACACACTGTGGATAAGGCGACTAAGTGCTGTAGAGCCTTATACCCTATACTAAATAAAAAATCGTATCTGAGTACTTAAAACAAGCTATTAATTTATAAAACTGTTATTAGACCGATATTACTGTATGGATGTTGTGTTTGGGGAAATACGGCTGAAACTCACGTCAGAAAACTGCAAATTGTTCAAAATAAAGTTCTAAAAATTATTTTTAAACTACCTCGTTTATACCGCACAAAAGACTTGCACCAACGTTATTCTCAACAAACTATCAAAGATGTCATTAAAACTCAGAATCTAGCATTTTCTAATAAATGTAGTATTTCTGAGTATGAACTAATTAAAAATTTATCAGATGATATTTCGTAGTTTACATAAGTAAACTATTTAAATTTCGTGAAATAAATTAGATCCAGTTTATATTGTTCCAGTGGTACAGTTACATTTTCAGATATACAAAGTTGTTTCTTATCTTTTTCTTTATAAATTATATATACTGATAACTTGTAATTTTTAAATTTTTATTATTTGATTTATATGTTGAAATATCTTAAATTAGATAGTAGCTCATAGACTTTTAATAAATTTTAAATGTATGTATTGCTTTATGATAACTCAATAAATAATAAAATAAAAAAAAAAAAAAATTAAATTTTTTAGTTAAAATATATTATTATGTCTTCGCCAAAGAATCATAATGATAATTTATTAAGTGTTGTGCAAGAAATTATATCAATTGAAGGAAATATGAATTTCTTAAGTGACGAAGATGGTAATATTATATTAAATATTCCAGTTCAGAATACTAGCGAAAATTCACAATTAGATGCGGTACTGCAAACTTTTAACTTAATTGAAGAAAAACCATATTTGACAAGTAAGTAACGGCATTTAAGGATTTTTGTAAGATAATTTGACAATTGTAAATAATATTTATTTATTTAGATGCACAAATTACATTTGATAGTTTAGGTATTTATCAAAGGAAGATATTAAGGAAGTCATAATATCCCCTATTAGTATTCGTGCTTGTTTCCGAAAAAAACTTTTTTGTTGGTGTAAAACTGAGGTAGTAAACATATACATATACAAATATTTAGTTCAAAATTAATTAATTCTTTGATTGATGTATCAGTACAGATTTGATGACGATACACTATCTGAAACTATAGGCAAAAAAGTAGTTTCGTGGTTACAAAATTAATCTATTATTGGCTCAACATCAACTCCGACATCATCTTTTTCATCATCAGTTGGAAGCTCTAAGCTAATTATGGTAAAGTTTGAAATTATTTTTGTTTTTTTTTATTATTAATAATTGTTTTACGTTTTATTTTAGAGTCTAAAGCAGATTTTAGAAGAAAGCCTTAAGGGGAAATCTGTAACTATGATAATTTGACCGATTCATTTCGTGCTGAACTAATCAATATAATTTTCAGGATTGTATTGAGGATGTATTTTATAACGAAGTTAAATTATCACCAAAATATTTGCCACTATAGTGGATGAAATTGTCAATAACTTCCCCAGTGAAATAAGAGTAAGTTTTAATAAAAAACAATAAATAAAAAAATAAATGTTTGTAATTAATTAAAGCTTCAAATATTACTTATATACTTATTTACCTACATTTTTATTTTATATAAATAAATGTATTTTTAAAATGATGAAAATTAATAAATATAAATTTTATTTAAAAATATATATAAAAACAAAATTAACTTCTTTTTATTGGGCGGGCTTAATATAAGCAGAAAGTCAATATGATTTTCATGTTATTTCAAAACTAGAATCCTTTTGAATTGACATGAAAATTTATGTTGAAATAATATGGTTGCATCTTATTTCAATATGAAATTCAGAGTTGAAATAAAATGATTTAATGTTATTTTAAACATAAGATCATATTGATTCAATGTGAGAATCATGTTATCTTAATAGTAATTAATGTTGATTTGAATGGTATCTTAAAGTAAATTCAACATGATCTCACTTTGATCCAACTTAAGTAGCAATGTTGTTTTATAATGTTTTCAAGTTGTTCTTAATTGAAAAATAGTTATTTTTGGTTTACTGTAAAGTCATGTTGAATTAACATGAAACACCTATGAAGCAAAATCATAGCTGAAAAATGTTGATTTAACCTTGTTTTCGGCGTTTTTACAATGATTTTTTTCTGTGTGTAGAATTTAAAAATGCAAGAACATTAAAAACGTTCTAAGTGTATTTCGATATTATTTGTTCTTTAAGAAACTTTTACTCATACGTTGTGTTTTACTCATATGTTTTAATCATACCGAAATGAAATATTTTTTATGATACTCAGAAAAAATTCTTGTGCTCGATTTTTCTTCGTTTCAGTAATTAATAAAATATTTATAGAGACGGTATCCACAGTGCTATTATTTCAGTGTTATTTATTCACGTACCTCTTCCAACTGAGCTGAACCAAATTCCAACATCGTAAGTATGACGATCAAATTGAATAAAAATCCAAATATTTTCAAACGACAGAACATTTTCGATTAAAAAATTTCTTTTAGTTCAACTTCTTTCTTTTAGTTCTTTTAGTATTCAACTGCACGAAGAAACATTTCAAACTGAATGATGCCTTAAGAAATTTTAATTTATATATGAAGACTAAGTGTGCAAGTGCATGTCGTCACCTAAAATGCAAACAGCCATATATGTATAACATTTTGAAAATAAAAAATACAATTTTTATCAGCGACATCTTCACCAATAATATTTGAAAAATACTAACACATAGATGTCTAGTGGAATAAAGTGAAATTTGAACAAATTTTACAATCACAGCTAGTGAGGTCACTATGAAAATAAAACTTAACACAAGTTTACTGCTAAATTGATTGTTTTAATTTCTTTAGGAGAATCACTAATCCAAACACACAAAAAATAAAAAATAATAAAGAAAACATAAAAATAAAACAAACAAAGGCCAAACCTCTCAATGATGCTGTCTTTGTGCAATTTGAACACATGTCTCATCACGATAGTTTCAAAAGAAATACTTGCGGTTGATTAGCGGGCAACTTATTATTTTTTTTAGTCTTGTCGATGGTCTTGAAAAGGATAAAGACCTCTTTGAGCAGTTTTAAGGAAGTTTAGTAAAGGCATCAAGTATTTCTGTACCACGGAGATAATCAAAATGTGGCGAATGCGAGGAAAACTAAGAATTGAATTTCTAAATTGTCCCACTAAAATTGCCGTAAACCTAGATGAACATAAGATTCTCTCGGTTTCATCGCATATTAATTCCTTATCAGATTTATGCTTAACTAGGTTATAAATCGTGAATTGACGCACTTGAATTTTGTGGAGTGGTATCTGAAGAACAGTTGCGTTGTCAGCTGACATATACGTATGTATGTATCCATGCAGAATCACAAACGGAATTCATATGTTTTTCATTGTCAATATCGGTTTTCACTTCAGATCTCAATTAGTGAATATAACTCCGATGGATTTTAAATTGCTCCAAAGAGTTGTTATTTGACTTTATGAAGAACAAATATGAGTCACTTTGACAGTTTTATTTCAGAATAATTAAAGATTTTTAATATATTTAGAATGTAGCGTAACAAGAATACTATTCTTATTTCGTTATCCGTGTACTCATTACACGGCGGTATCATATATCTTCTGTAACTTTGGAAGTAACAATATGTACAATCAATATTATCTTTATCTGCTGCTTGATTAAACACTATTTGAATAGAATTGAAATTAGTGGCACATGTCCATGATTTTTGTGTATTGTGTGGAGTACTCAACAGCCGTAAGTTATCGTTGCGAACATCAAACGAGGCTTTGAACATAAACCTTCTTGTTATCTCTCGATTTCTATAAAATTAGCTAAAGATGCTATAAAAGACAAATTCGATAACATGAAAGCGGTGTTAATATGATTTGTATTTATTTTTAATGACAATCTCTATTCAACGTTCGCAGTAAATCACAATGTAATTAATAATCTTTTAGGCGAATATGATGTTTTGGAAATTTGGAAAACAATTTAATTTACTGAAATTGTGTCAGATCTCTTCACGTTTATCTTGTAAGAAATCACTTTTGTCTTTGAAGGCGTTGTTTTTCTTTTTTTTTTTTTTTTTTGTATAAAATCACTCCATTTGGTCAAAAAAATTTCAATTTATTTGTGAATCTTGTAAACTTCGTTTTATGAAATACCATTGAAGTAATGAAAAGATCATTATTTCCCGTTTGCATTTTAGGTGGCGATATGTAAAACCAAGAATAATTCGTAAATAATCTCATTTGGCTTATCAAAACAAATTTGAACTGACGACTCCAATTTTAGAAGATTTTCTGTTGAAATTCAAATTCAAAATTGTTTCTTTGATTGTTTGTTTGTTTTTATGGTGCACTGATCCGATAAGAAAACATTTTTTGGAATGCCAGGGTCAATGGGTGTGAGTTTTAAAATTATTTGAATACACACGCACATATTCTGTGTATGATAGACACTGCAAGAGTAAACAAAAATACATATTCTGGTATTGTCCCATCACCTAAACAGTGAAACAAATTGAGACTCTTGACTTTTTATATTAAAAATATGGGTGACAGCTTTGATTCAATTTTAAAATGTGTACCTTTAGGTGTAAATTACTGTTCCTTTTTTGAACCTTTTTCTAGACACGGGTTTTTTGTACATTTGGCTTGATTTTTTGCTGAAATAAGTTAATTTTTTTAAGGAGATAGGGAGATGATCACACCAGTTTGAGAGCGAGATCGAAAAGTACTGAAATCTATATTTGTTCTCCGAAATTCTACAGAAAACTTAAAATATTTGATTCACTGTCACAGAAAGCTGGCAAATAGTATGTAATGAAGGAAAATACAAATTGAAGATGAAACAAATCTGCGCACTTTAAACGCTGGCTTCATAACTTCTTATAAGAATGTGTTACATTATGAGCGGACGAAATGGAGTTTCTAGAATGCTAATCGTTGTTAATTATTTCAAGTCACATTAGAAAATTTTACATTTTTTAGTTCTTATTATTATTTATTTGGTTGTACTGGAGATATCGAATACACAATTGAGTACAATTTGTTGAGATTTACTCTGAAATAAAATTCAAAATGCAATATATAAATATATATGTACATATATAATCTATTGCAATTTCTTAAAGGTATTTACCTTATCTGCTGCTGTTTTCAAAAACCTACCAAAATTACTTGTAAGATGGAAATTCAAATAAATTTCAATCGAAATTTCACACACAATTACTTGTAAGATGGAAATTCAAATAAATATCAATGGAAATTTCACAAGTAATTGTTAGGAAACTGAAAGCCAGACAAAAGAAGACAAAAAATTGACATATAGATGGAAAAAATTTTGGTACGGTTTTGAAAACAGCAGCAGATAAGGTAAAGACGTTTAAGAAATTGCTATTATGCATGTGTGAAAACAACTTTCAATAAAATGTAAATCTGAGTCTGATGAAAACTGACACCGATTGTATGAGTTTAGGCATACCAGGTACCTTTAAAAATTTCTTGATGAATTTCTGTGGTGATATTGTAGAAAATTATTATTATTATTATATATATATTCTATCATATCACAGGTAAAAATTTTTACATTATTTTATTTAATTACATTGTTTGAGGTACTACTTTTAAATAAGTATTGCAACAAATATTTGCTTTTTTAAATTTATACAAATATACTAATTAATTGATATTTACATTTTAAGGGGAAAAAGATAGTAAAAGACCTCTTAATAATTTAAAGAAATTTTAATATTAACACTTCTGTTAGCTTCATTACTGAAGTTGACGAAGTTATTAATGTCACAAACTTCTTATTATATCATTACTTGAGGACCTGCTGCGATCTTCAAATCGTAGTGTTATTTCTTTTATAAGCTCATTAAACATGATCTGTTTATATCTTCTATGTAGTATACTTGTAGAGTATCTATAAGGTAGATTAAATATAATTTTTAAGTTTTTATTCTGTATCACTTGTAGCTTTTTAGTATAGGTATTCGCACATCTCTTTGACCAGATTTGGTACCCATACGTCATAATTGGTCTTATACACATCTTATATAGTAGGAGCTTATTTTTACTGTTAAATGAAGATCTTCTGTTCAGTAAGGGAAATAAAGCTCTCCCACACTTAACTGCTTTTTCACATGATTGCAGAACCTGTTGCTTAAACGTCAACTTTTTATCTAATACAATGCCCAAATATTTAATGGCATCTAAAAGAGGAATTTGCACACCATCTACGGACAGTGAAATGGAAGCATTTCTTTTCAGCGACTTGTTGAACGGGAATATTATAGCTTGAGTCGTACTCTCATTAATCTTTATTTTCCACTTCTTGTAATATGCTTGTGCGTGTAGAACATCCTTTTTTAATTTTTTGACTATAGCGTTAGATACTTTACCCGTTGTTAATATTGCGGTATCGTCTGTGTACAATGCCAAAGAATAATCTTTATGAACTTTAAAGTCCGATGTGTATATCGAATAAAGTGTAGGGGATAATACTGAACCTTGAGGTACGCCTGCAGGAATAATTCTTTGATTGGAGTACTCATCCTCAATTTTTACAACAAATGACCTTTCAGGTAAGAAACTTTGAATGAGTTTTTGTAGATAAATTGGAAAGCCAAACATATTAAGTTTATATATCAGTCCGTCATGCCATACGGAATCAAATGCTTTTTCAATATCCCAAAGCACCACTCCAGTGGTTTTACGTTCATTTTTATTTTTAGATATTAAATTAACTATGCGCTTAACCTGATGTATCGTGGAATGGTTTTTCCTAAAACCAAATTGCACTCTTTATAGTACACCTATCCCTCGTTTTGCACGATACTTGTTTTGCACGATTTCGATTTAACAAGATTTTTTATTTCTCGTGTAAATCGAGGGATGAAAAATACCTCGTTTTGCACGTTTTTTTTTCATTTAAATGAAAACAAGCTTTTGACACAATTTATAGTAAGTAAATAACTAAAACAATGTTTATTTACTGATATTTAACCATTTTATTAAAAACACAGATAATAAATATTAAACTGGCAAAGTTAATAATGGCATTGAAAAGGGAATTCCCCGTTTATGTACTTAAACAATATAAATTCTAAAATTTACTACAGGTAATTTAACTATTTTTTAAAAATAACGATAATAAACATCTATCTGGCAACATTAGCAACGATATTTAAAAGGGAATTCCCCGTTTATGTGTGGAAAAGGCGTTTATTAATGTGTGCATTAAAACGTATACAACTAAGTCAGTATTTAGCTAACAGGTATGTGTTATTTTAAGTGAAAAATATTATTAATTGTTATAAACTAATCGAAGGATAAATAAATTTAAAATTCTCTAAATTTAAAAATATAGATATGTCGTCGAAAGTTGTAAAAAAACAATTAAAAAGAAAACCCATACCTTTAAAAACAAAAATTGAAATTTTGAATTGTCTTCGAGAAGGAGAAAAGTTATCAAGAGTTTCTAAAAAAATATTCCATTCATGAAGCCACAATAAGAACAATAAAAAGGAATGAACTCACTATCAGAAAAAGTGTTGCAGATGGGTTTGATGCGTCTAGGAGTACAACAATTTACGTTCGGAACAGTGTAATTGAAAAAATGGAAAAAGGTTAATGATATGGATTGAGGACCAAACCCAAAAGCGAATTCCTATTGATTCTAATGCTACTACAAATAAAGCATTGAAGATTTATGAAAAACTTAATAATGAACTACCATCAACTTCTCCATCAGCCAAATCATTCTGAAGAAATGGTAAGAAAAACTATATCAATATCTCACTGACATTCAAATTCACTCGTTTAAAAACTTTAATTTAAAAGTTTTACAGAAATTTTGACAAAAAAAAAATTGCGCAGAAGCTACGGCTTGTACTCGACGTAGTGGAATTTATAAAATTCAAGTTGCTCAGCAAGGTAGTACACCGTTTTATGTTGAATGCGATGCAGAAACTGAAGGTGGTAACTGGATAGTGATACAAAGACGTCAAGATGGCTCTGTAGACTTCCACCGTAATTGGCACGATTACGAAGACGGGTTTCGTAATCCGCAAGGCGAACACTTTATTGGTTTGAAAATGGTTCATGCACTAACAAGTTTCGATGGACCGCAGGAATTATTAATAATTATGGAGGATGTAAATAATACAAGAGCTTTTGCCAAATACAATACATTCGAGATAGGCGGCGACACGGAAATGTATAAATTAAAGAGTTTGGGCAAGTATTCAGGAACTGCTGGGAACTCATTATCGAAGCATTTAGGTATGAAATTTACAACAAAAGATCGCGACAATGATATTGAGTCGAACATGAATTGCGCTGTTAACTTTACGGGTGCATGGTGGTATGAAGCATGTCATAAAAGGCAAGTTTTCTTTCTTATGTTTTCCTAAAGAGTTCAGGATTATAAATTTTGTTTTGTCTTCTTTCAACAGCAATCTCAATGGAAAATATGGTGACAACACCCATGCTAAAGGTATGGTTTGGTATGCTTATCGCAGGTACTCTTCATCACTTCCATACGTAGAAATGATGATACCAAGAATTAATTAGTGAAACAAACTTGTTTATACAGCGAGTATATTGATTTAATTTAATTTTTTTTATTACATACGCCCCATACACAAGACTTAAATCTCATACTGCAATATGGAACAGAATATAAATACATACATACAAAATATTAATATGCAACGGATTCATTAATTAAATTATATACAAAATATTAAATATAAGATATTATAAATGCAATGAAGACATTAAAAATTATCACAATAAAATTATTTATATATTCTTTAGAGTCTAAATTATATATGTACATACATATATTACTTTTACTTATTACATATCAAATCCTCTAATACTTCATCAGAGAGACTTGAACGTTACTTAGCTGCCAACATACGCTGCCACTGCAAAACCTCTTTTGCAATCTACACTTGTGTGTAAAAGGGTTTCAAGATAACTATACGAAGGATGTAGATATTCACCTCGAACACCTTGTGATACAAACAAATCTATTTCTTTAGGAAGTTGATCATCTAAATTATCAGCTCTATTAAGAGATTTTATTGGACTTTTAGATTCATGGATAACTTTTTAATAACGGAAGTTGGGTTCTCGTTAAGTTCGATGTCAGTTGATATAGAATATTCACTTAATTATTGCAAGATTCACTTGAAAAACAGCGTGGGTGTTATTTAACGCAATAATAAATAAAAGATAACGATGCCGTAAACTAATTTTTTTCCTTACTTCATAAATAACATTAAAAAATTTACAATTCTGAAAATCCCTGGACAAGATTTAAGAAATCCCGGTATTCGAGATTTGCAAAATCTTGAAAATTCCGTGATTTCGGGATTCGGTATTCCCGATTGGCATTGCTAATACGTATAGTTAGTTGTTCAAGTTTAAAAAATAATTTGTTTGTTTTAATCATCCCATCGATTATTGTATTGTACAAAGAATTGGTATGTAGATATCTGCCAGCTATATCTAAAACAAAGTAATCTTTTACCTCTATCAAGAGTGGAAAAACACAATTGCGCAAAAAAATCATGAGCAAGATGACGAGTGTATATTATTTTATGCAGTAATTTTGAGAATTCTCACTTTTAAAATGTTGTCAAGATACATACCATAGAGTTTGCCTACGCATAAAGAAATATGATTATATCTCCCCAAATCATATACATAACGAATTACATACGTACATAATTGGCCATTACAACCCTTCAGTCGGGATTACGGCCTAGCTCCTCAATACCACGCATGTAGTGTGCGTTATTTTTATACATGAGTGGCGGGACCTACAGTTTAACGTCGACTCCGAACGACAGATTTTTGAGAAACTTTTTCATGGCAGGTTTATTTACTCTCAGAGCTTTTGCAAGAAATCTGCTGAGAGGAAGTCGCCGCAGAAATATTTTTTTTTTCATATTTCGTTTTGATGTCTGATTTGGGATACGAACCCGGGCTTTACGTCTAATAAGCGAACACACTACCTACTAGACTCCTCTTCCGCTAATGCGAACAAAACTGTCAAAAAGGTCACACCCATATATGTATTGAAGTAGGCATTAAGTGGATTGAATAACTCGAACATTTATGGATGTACAGTGATGAAGTTAATATGGCTAGATTATGTAAGCTTGAAGTTGAAGTAAGTTCCCAGATTATTTGCAACGTTTACGAACTCAATGAGTTGCCTATTCAAAAACAAAACCCGGTGATAATCAAGTTGCAATGGTTTTTTCTTAATAGTGAAACATTTAGATTTAGAGAGGTTAATCCGTAGACTATTAACGATTGCCTATTCGAAAGTACGAGGAAATTCTTCATATATAATTCCATCATTACTTTGCAATGTTCGAGTTTTTTTTGCTATTAAAATATTTCAAACTTAATAAACTTTCAGCTAAATTCCAGAATATTTTTAAATATATTTATTTGTTTTCTGCAATATTACCACGACAGAAATTCATAAAAAAAATTAAAGACACCAGGTTCATCAAATCAGTGTCAGTTTTCCTTAGACTCAGATTTACATTTTATTGAAAATTGTTTTCAATTGCAAGTCCCAAACTTTTTTACCCTGCCTGCTCAAAAACGGACCAAAGTTTTTCAACCGATATACTACATATACATTATTTTGTCTCCTTGTGTTTGGTTTTCAGTTTCATAAAAATTTGAAAATTCGATTGAAACTCTTTTTTTTTTTTGTTGTTTGTTTCAAAGTAAATCTTAAGAAATTGTATTCCACACTGTATTCAATGTCTCGGGTACAACCAAATAAATAAGAGAATTTAAAAAAGTAACATTTTAATAGAAAAAAAAGTAAAAAAAAAAATATGTACAAATTTTCTACTGCTTCCCTAAATAATTGCATTGATTACGTTTTTAAGAATAAAGTGGTATTTCATTCGTTCATAATGTCGCACACTCTTATAGAAATTTATGAAACCAGCTTTTAAAGTATACAGTTTTGTTTCATCTTCAAAATGTATTTTCCTTCATTGCATACTATTTGCCGTTTTTATGTGACAAAAAATCATATCTATTTCAAGTTTTATAAAGTAATTTGGAGAGAAATTTTAAACTCAAATATAGATAATAATAAGTAATAAAAGTAAGTAGTAAGTAATCGTAATCATTATCATCGAACATGTTTAAGTTCGATTAAATTCCCATTTTTTCAAAAAAAAAAAAATTGTTTTTAACATAATTAACCATCGCTCTCCATAGAAAACATCATTCAAATGAAAATAATCTTAAATTCAGCAGAGTAGGCAAAACAAAAAAAAAAAAAAGAATTCTGAAAACAGTTTTAAAAAACTGAACAATAATTTACCCCGAAAGTTATGAATTAAAAAGAAAAATTCGATGATGTCAACCGATATGTATTGTTTATGTCTGACGATCTACACATCCCATTCCTGATGACATAAACGGGATTGTTTGAACAATGGGAAGTTACCAACAGAGGGCGCTATATACTATATTTAAGCTTTCTGTAATTAACATGCAATGTATTTTAATGTAATATTAAGCCTTTAGCCTTCATAATATTGTTCTTTTTTTCATTCGTTTTGTTAACTTGCATAAGTGAAGAGTGTCAAATTTATATTAATTATATTATAACAAAAAAAGAAATGAAGTTGTACATAAAAGAAAGAAATCTATTATGTGGCTAACCGAATATAAAAGGAAAGTGTTGTTTTTTTCACAAAGTTTGAAGGAATTTTTGTTTGTCTTTCATCTTTCTTTTTCTGTTGCCAGAAATTTGAAATTTAGTTCTGAAGAGACCATCTCCACCATCAATACAGTCCACGGTTTAACATGTATTTTTAAATAAAAAAGCAAACAAAGCCTCGGTTTTTTATTTTTTTATTTGTTTCACTGTGTAGATGATATGAAGGTACCAGAATATATTTTTTTGTTGGCTTTTGCAGTGTCTGTCATACACAGAATATGTGCGTGTGTATTCAACTAAATTTAAAATTTACACCTATTGATCTTTTCTTATCGTATCAATGCACCATAAAAACAAACCAACAATCAAAAACACAGATTCACAATTTAATTGCAACGGAAAGTCGTCTATAATTGGAGTCGTCAGTTCAAATTTGCTTTGATAAGCCTAATAAGATTATTTATATATTTATAAATTCAAAGAAAAAAGTAACTGGTTTTCCATCTACCATGAGATTTCAGCAGATTGAATCTAGCGATGACAGCATTATAAGCAATTTATTTGCCAACTTCTTTTCTACAACTTATTCGGATGCAACTTATAATGATTCCATTGAGTATCCCTTTAAAATAAATACAAATTCCACTGTGTCAATATCTTTAATTAACGTTGCTACTATTTCTATGGAATTAAGAAAACTAAAGTTCTCCTATAATTTTGGACCCGATAACATTCCTAGCAGCATTTTAATTAATTGCGCCGACGCCATAGCTGTTCCACTATCATACTTATTTAATAAATCGATTGAATGCGGTTATTTTCCTAACGTTTGGAAGGATTCTTTCATTATTCCTTTGTTCAAATCAGGAAATAAATCCGATGTTACAAATTATCGTGGTATTGCAAAACTGAGCATAATTCCAAAACTATTTGAAAAAATTATTACTGATGATTTATGTTATTAAGTTTCTAACTTGATATCTCCGTATCAGCACGGTTTCAGAAAGAAGTGTTCTACTACAACAAACCTGCTTCATCTTTCAACAGTTGTTTATCGAGGATTTTTTCATCAGCAACAAACAGACGTTATCTATACGGATTTCAGCAAGGCTTTTGATAAAGTCAATCACGTACTTTTAAAGAAGAAACTTCATTTAATGGGATTTACTAATCTTTGTTTAAAATGGATTTATTCATATTTGACTGACAGAAAACAAACCGTACTGTTTAGAAACTGCTGCTCCAGAAGTATTAATGTCCTTTCTGGTGTTCCTCAGGGTAGCCATCTTGGACCGCTCCTGTTTTCATTGTTTATTAACGACTTACCTGATATGATTCACTATTCCAATATTCTAATGTATGCTGATGACGTAAAAATTTTCCTGAGTTACCGCCAAATTTCCGATCAGAAACTTCTTCAAAATGACCTAAATTCGTTTCATTTATGGTGTAATTTAAATCTAATGCAGCTTAATCTCAAAAAATGTAAATACATGAGATTTGTAAGAAAGAATCCGATTCCTGCTAACTATGCTTTTGATGGATACGAGCTTGAGCTTGTAGATAACTTCCTGGATCTGGGAGTTCTACTTGACTCCAAGCTAAACTTTATTCCGCACATAACTATGACAGTAAATAAAGCGAGAAGCGTACTTGGTTTTATAAAACGGTGGGCAAAGGAATTTAACGATC
Organism: Sarcophaga rosellei; assembly: GCA_930367235.1. Taxonomy (NCBI): domain Eukaryota; kingdom Metazoa; phylum Arthropoda; class Insecta; order Diptera; family Sarcophagidae; genus Sarcophaga; species Sarcophaga rosellei. Next base: position 86,348,625 of record OV884017.1, on the reverse strand, counting down.
CTTATGTAACTAAATCACTCTACACATCTCTTGTAAGACCTATACTCGAGTATGGATCCATAATATGGGATCCTCTATATAAAAAACATTCCGACGTCATCGAATCTGTACAAAAGCAATTTCTGATGTTTTGTCTCCGAGGACTGAATTTTAATCCCACACGTTTACCTTCTTATTCTGCGAACTAGCATTAATCAAACTTCCGACACTTAAAAGCCGCAGAACTATGTTAAATATCTCGTTCTTATTCAATGTAATTACTGGTGATATAGGCTCCAGCTTTTTAATCCATAATATCACATTTAATGTTCCTCAACGTCCGTCACGTCATTTTTCCCCATTATCAATACAATTTTTTAGATCCAACTACGCTGGTGCTGATCCAATTAGGAGAATGTGTAAAGAATTTAATAAATTGTATATGTTAATTGATTTTTCTTTATCCAATAATGTCATAAAAAATAATGTAATTATGTATTTAAACTCATAGTTTTTTAGAATTAATATCTTGTGCCGTTAATTTAAGTGCCTGCAAGGAATATTTCCATAGGCAAATAAAAATAAATAAATAAATTAGTTTTATTTTTTACATATCGTCACCTAAGAGTATCGTTTCATTCATTCTAAAGTATTTCACCAAAACAAGCCTACAAGGATCACGAATAAATTTGAATTTCTCTGACCAAAAATAGGGATTTTATATAAGATGAAAATCTATGACTTCGTGAGGAGATCTGACTAGACGTTAGTAAATTACACTGCATTGTCAATTGCTAATACATTATATTCGCTTATAAGGTTATTAACAAATCTTCTTTATTTCGTATTGTTTACGAACAAAGAAGGATAATGTTGCATCATACACTGACAAGTTGATGACGGTATTGGTATTTATATACTCTGGTTAGAAGGAGAGAACGAACGGGAGATATTGAAAATGCTAGCAAGCAGTCGATGGAGGGATTCCTGTTCCCGTCAATTGCATTTTTTTGCCCGTCCCCGGCCACACACTAATCCACCCTCAATCGACCGCGGAGTGCTCGTCCCCATAACGTAGAGACACGTACACACCACAGTCCGGACTATAGCGGGTAAGGGAAAAGTAATGGCAACAAGAACATAAATCAGCTACAGAACTTAATCACAAGCTGAATAAACTATTAATAAACATGAACTACCTATAACTAGAATGAAAATACATTTGTATATAATAATTTACAAATTAATGCTAGCATATAAGCTACGTTTTATATTACAAACACTACAATTAAAATCAATAAAATCATAATATAAATTAAAATCATTACATAATCTACGAAAAGGAAAATTACATCCATAGTTCGTTCTATAAAAATATAGAGAAAGAGTGCGATAGTGCCGTGAAAATCTTGCAGGAATACTGAAATTCAGGTTACAAAGCAAAAACTCAGAATCGATATCACCTTTAACCAGATTAAAAACAAAACAAACACCTAAAACAGTTCTTCTACGTTCCAAAGTTGGAAGTTTAATCAAACCTAATCTGGCCTCATATGAAGGAAACCCATTGGCATAATCCCATCCTAAGCCACGTAAACAGAATAATAAAAACTGCCTCTGTACAGACTCTATTGAATCACTATGACAACGATAGTATGGATTCCAAACAATAGACGCATACTCCAAAATAGGTCTAACAAGTGAAATGTGAAATGTGTCTAGTTATATAAGGATCAATGAATTCCCTAGCCCATCTTTTCACAAAACCGAGAACAGCCCGAACCTTGCCAATCATCATACTAATATGATCAACAAAAGAGAGTTTCATATCCAATAATACTCCCAAATCAAGAAGTGTAGTCACAGTTTCCAAAGGGCAAGAATTAATTACATAAGTGGGCGAAATCACGCGCCCGCGAGAGAAAAGCATGCATTTACATTTTTTCAAGTTAAGATCCATTAAATTAACTCTGCACCAAGTTTCAAACAAATCAATATTCCGCTGAAGAACAGCCTAACCATGATTATCATCAAAAGTATAAAATAATTTAACTTCATCACCATACATTAGAATATTACAATCAGAAATAGAACAAGGAAGATCATTAAGAAACAATAAAAACAGTAAAGGACCCAAATGGCTACCCTGCGGAACACCAGAAGTAACATATACAGTCTTAGACAATACATTCCTAAACAATACCCTTTGAGTCCTAAGGGAGAGGTAGGAGTCTAGCCAACGATGAATAATATCGGGAATACCGATTAAACAATAATATTCATCATTATACATGAATAATTATTATAGACTTCCTGGAAACTACAACATAATGGACCGGGTGTTAACCCTTAACGTTAAAAATACAGAAATAGGATAACCCTACGTATGTATTACTTGAACAGAAACAACCAAACTAATCAAATGTTGGTACTTCTCTCCACGACAGTATTTGGGAGTAAGACCTTAAGTCGCCTCAGTCTTTTGGTTAAAATTTTAAATGCTTATCCTACCCAATCTCCTCACATCAGTAAGAAAACTGCATTAATTTTTTTATTCTTTCATGGTTATCTTCACAGTTCATTCGTTTATATTTCTTAATAAGGAATAATTTATAATTCATGTTGGTAGTGAGACAAGGAAAAGTAACTTAAAGCTATAACGTTAAACTAAATTATTCATAAATTAAAGGTTTAAACTTTAGTTAAAAAAAGAAAAAAACAAAAAAAAAACGAATAGAAAACATACATATAAAATTAAAGTTAATAATTAAAGAATTCATCGAACTAATGTGACCTATGGATTCAAGTAGGGTGCTAAAGTAATAACAAAATGCTTTTTACATGTTGCTAGTGATCAATCTTACTGCTTACAAGTTTGTTTATACGAAACGATCTTCTGTATACAAAAGTAATACGGAATAAGAAAAAAAAAAAAAAAATTATTTAAAAATTAAGAAAAACAAACACTCATCGATATTGATGTTTATGACGCATGTTGATAAGGCCTCTTCAAAAGCTGTAGATGCTTATGTTGCTGAGGGTTTTAGGTTTATTTAATTAAAAGAATATGTCTAGTATTGGTCTAGAGTCTAGACATAAGGGCGTTTCCATGTATGTATACATATTTAATCTAACTTACTCTATAATTAAAAAAAGAAAAAATTTCTTAAACTATTTTTAACATTAATGATTAAAACTAAAGCAATAAAATGATTTATAAGAAACAATAAAATAATTTACAACACTTTGAGAGATCTTGCTGATCTTTGGGGGATCTCTTTAGAGATTTTTGAAGGCTGTCAGTTAGACGGACTGGCGACCTGATAAACCATATTCTCCAATTTGTTTCCTACTCCTCTGTACACATAGCAACAAAATTTTCAACACAATTATATATTCGAAAAGAAATAAATAAATTGCTTTTATCAAAATAAATTATTTTTAGACCGAAGTTTATACCTTTTGCTGTATAAACTTTTTGAAAAAAATTTCTGGCTTGACAAGAAAAATTATGGATTTAATGGATTAACGGTATTCTCTTTTTCCTTTACCATAAAAACGTTTCAAACTTTTGCTAACAAAAAAAAAAAGGAAATTTCCTCACGACATTACATTTTCTAATAAATTAAAAAAGAAAGAAAATACACTATAAAACAGAGTTTAATAACACTCGATCACTATAAATATTAAAGACAGAAAATTTTTACTTTATTATATTGTATATTTTTTTTTTATCTTGTCGGTCGAACAGTTCGAATTGAAAGGAAATAATAATTTGATAAGTTCGATCTAATACACTGCGCATGTAGCAATTGTTTTAGTAGTGACTGGAAAATGTTCGGCTCAGCAGATGCGTCACGATGCGTTGCATACATATTGACTGTACATACTACTGACACATCATGTCTACCGTTATTATTTGAAATAAAAATTCAACGGCACAGCACATAAGAATCAATAGTCAATGATCTTAACCATTGCACCATGCCGCCTCCGTTTTGATTTGGTTCACCATAATTCGCAGATATTAAAATCTTTGCTAAATGGTCATTTTAATTGTAACTCGAGTAGAATTCGTACATCAAACTTCTAAGCAAATTGGCGCGCCAGAGCAAAATAAATATATTACAACAAAATTACTGGAACTAAGCACATTACCATTTTAATCGATCGTATACATACATGGCAGAGATATCTGACGTCATCTATTGGAAGAACAATGCAATAACATTTCGACCCCTAGCACTTTACCTGTTCTACGAGCATGAAACCTGCTGTTTAGTTAGCGGAGGTTTCTTAATTTTTATTCTATGCAAAAATTTAGTTCATGAAAATTCAAAAAGTATTTTTAAATACAGAGGTTTCGTATTGAAAGTTTAACATTTTTTCGCAATGAATTTGTATAATAAAATAAAGCAAAAATGACTTATTTATGGATAATATCAGTGGACTATTTTCTACAATATCACCATAACAGAAATTCATCAAGAAATTTAAAAGGTACCTGGTATGCCTAAACTCATACAATCGGTGTCAGTTTTCATCAGACTCAGATTTACGTTTTATTGAAAGTTGTTTTCACACATGCATAATAGCAATTGCTTAAACGTCTTTACCTTATCTGCTGCTGTTTTCAAAACCGTACCAAAATTTTTTCCATCTATATGTCAATTTTTTGTTTTCTTTTGTCTGGCTTTCAGTATCGTAACAATTACTTGTGAAATTTCCATTGAAATTTATTTGAATTTCCATCTTACAAGTAATTTTGGTAGGTTTTTGAAAACAGCAGCAGATAAGGTAAATACCTTTAAGAAATTGCAATAGATTATAAATGTACATATATATTTATATGTATATTGCATTTTGAATTTTATTTCAGAGTAGATCTCAACAAATTGTACTCAATTGTGTATTCGATATCTCCAGTACAACCAAATAAATAATAATAAGAACTAAAAAATGTAAAATTTTCTAATGTGACTTGAAATAATTAACAACGAGTAGCATTCTAGAAACTCCATTTCGTTCGCTCATAATGTAACACATTCTTATAAGAAGTTATGAAGCCAGCGTTTAAAGTGCGCAGATTTGTTTCATCTTCAATTTGTATTTTCCTTCATTACATACTATTTGCCAGCTTTCTGTGACAGTGAATCAAATATTTTAAGTTTTCTGTAGAATTTCGGAGAACAAATATAGATTTCAGCACTTTTCGATCTCATTCTCAAACTGGTATGATCATCTCCCTATCTCCTTAAAAAAATTAACTGTTTTCAGCAAAAAATCAAGACAAATGTACAAAAAAAAAAACCGTGTCTAGAAAAAGGTTCAAAAAAGGAACAATAATTTACACCTAAAGGTACACATTTTAAAATAGAATCAAAGCTGTCACACATATTTTTAATATAAAAAGTCAAGAGTCTCAATTTGTTTCACTGTTTAGGTGATGGGACAATACCAGAATATGTATTTTTGTTTGCTCTTGCAGTGTCTATCATACACAGAATATGTGCGTGTGTATTCAAATAATTTTAAAACTCACACCCATTGACCCTGGCATTCCAAAAAATGTTTTCTTATCGGATCAGTGCACCATAAAAACAAACAAACAATCAAAGAAACAATTATGAATTTGAATTTCAACAGAAAATCTTCTAACATTGGAGTCGTCAGTTCAAATTTGTTTTGATAAGCCAAATAAGATTATTTACAAATTATTCTTGGTTCTACATATCGCCACCTAAAATTCAATGGTATTTCATAAAACGAAGTTTACAAGATTCACAAATAAATTGAAATTTCTTTGAGCAAAAGTAGTGATTTACAAAAAAAAAAAAAGAAAAACAACGCCTTCAAAGGCAAAAGTGTTTGCTTACAAGATAAACGTGAGGAGATCTGACACAATTTCAGTAAATTAAATTGTTTTTCAAATTTCCAAAATATCATATTCGCCTAAAAGATTATTAATTACATTGTGATTTACTGCGAACGTTGAATAGAGATTGTCATTAAAAATAAATACAAATCATATTAACACCGCTTTCATGTTATCGAATTTGTCTTTTATAGCATCTTTAACTAAATTTATAGAAATTGAGAGATAACAAGAAGGTTTATGTTCAAAGCCTCGTTTGATGTTTGCAACGATAACTTACGACTGTTGAGTACTCCACACAATACACAACAATCATGGACATGTGCCACTAATTTCAATTTTGTTGAAATAGTTTTTAAGCAAACAGCAGATAAAGATAATATTGATTGTACAATTTGAAAAAAGAAAATACCAAACACATCTATATTGAGGCGGATTACTTCCAAAGTTACAGAAGATATATGATACCGCCGTTCTTCATAAAGGCAAATAACAACTCTTTGGAGCAATTTAAAATCCATCGAAGTTATATTCACAAATTTAAATCTGAAGTGAAAACCGATATTGACAATGAAAAACATATGAATTCCGTTTGTGATTCTGCATGGATACATACATACGTAGATGTCAGCTGACAACGCAACTGTTCTTCAGATACCATTCATAATCACTCCACAAAATTCAAGTGCGTCAATTCACGATTTATAACCTAGTTAAGCGCAAATCTGATAAGGAATTAATATGGGATGAAACCGAGAGAATCTTATGTTCATTTAGGTTGACGGCAATTTTAGTGGGACAATTTAGAAATTCAATTCTTCGCATTCGAAATACTTTACTAAATTTACTAAATTTCCTTAAAACTGCTCAAAAAGGTCTTTATCCTTTTCAAGGCCATCAATAAGACCAGAAAAAATAATAACTTAACCGCTAATCAACCGCAAGTATTTGTTTTAAAACTACCGTGATGAGACTTGTGTTCAAATTGCGCAAAGACAGCATCATTGAGATGTTTGGCCTTTGTTTGTTTTATTTTTATGTTTTCTTTATTATTTTTTATTTTTTTGTGTGTTTGTATTAGTGATTCTCCTAAAGAAATTAAAACAATCAATTTAGCAGTAAACTTGTGTTAAGTTTTATTTCCATAGTGACCTTACTAACTGTGATTGTCAAATTTTTTTCAAATTTCACTTTATTCCACAGACATCTATGTGTTAGTATTTTTCAAAGAGTATTGGTGAAGATGTCGCTGATAAAAATCGTATACATATTTTATTTTCAAAATGTTAGATATTGCTTTTTTGCATTTTAGGTGACGACATGCACTTGCACACTTAGTCTTCATATATAAATTAAAATTTCTTAAGGCATCATTCAGTTTGAAATCTTTATTCGTGCAGTTGAATACGTGAATTAAAAGAAATTTTTGAATCGAAAATGTTCCGTCATCTGAAAATATTTGGATTTTTATTCAATTTGATCGTCATACTAACCGTGTCGAATTTTTGTTCAGCACAGTTGGAAGAGGTACGTGAATAAATAACAAAGATTATGTATACAGAGTCTATAATATTTTATTTATTAACGAAATGAGGAAAAAACGGGCACAAGAGTATTTTCTAAGTATCATAGAACGGAATTTCGGAACGTCTAAGTAAAATGCAACTTATGAGTAAAAGTTTCTCAAAGAACAATATTCTCGAAACATTAGGGAAACAAAAAGCACAAAACTTCAGGTAACTTTAATGAGATATCACAGAAATTCCATGAAATACAAGTTTTTACGCGAAGCCTATTGTTGTTTAACTTCATAAAATTGTGGTTTTTGAAAACCTAAGTTTCACGATCTACTATCTAATGAAAGTTTCCTGAGGCTTGTTCTTGCTTTCCTGTCTTCTATCGAAATGTTTAAAGCGATTAGCTTTAAGGACTCGTTATCAATTAAAATGCTGTTGGAATTTCCGGATGATGACCTTGAAGTGTGTGAAGTCATATGAATATAGTTGTCTAATAATTTTGCTGATTTTGGCCAAACTATCATAAAAACAAAATTCTTCAACCTGTATCAAGCTTGTGTCATCTTCGATATATCTTGCCATGCTTAATAACTGAAAAGTGTTGTCCAATTGCTCTAAAATTCTACAATCATTGATACAATAAATTGCCGTTTTGATGTTATTGTTTGATTATTTTCTCCTGACGTTTTAAAGCGATGCTGGAGTATGAAGTAACGTAGAATTTTCATTTGAGAAGAAAAATATGTGAATAGACTTCATTGAATCATTGAAACCGTTCTGAACATTTCATGCTGTTGACAATTAATGAGTAGAACCTTTTCGACAACGTTAATGTTCAAGTCAATATCGGCTGCCATCTAAAAAGACTTGAAAATGTTAAGGGCCAAAGGATAAATATCACGGACGTACATAGTTATTTATATTATACGCATTATGTTCTCATCACTTGTTTTTCAAATCAAATAGGTCTGCAAATATTCAAGAAATAAATACCTCAGGTCCGAAATATTTGTTGAGTATGGTTTATGGTGAATAATACGACACGTATTAATTTTGTTTATGGATATCATCCATTCATTAATAATTTGGGCAATACTCACACTATAAGGTACACGCACGACCATCCGCAACTACATACGTGCTAAACGCCAATAGAGAAATTGTTGCATACAGAAATTTAAAATAGGTATTGCGGTTATTTTTTTTTTTTTTTTCAATTTGATAACCAAAGCCATGATAGTAAGGAAAAGTTCAAGTTTGTAGTGTTTCAAAATAAACCCAAACTGTTTGTTAACTGTTAATGTTCGAGGTTAATTACTTTTTTCACTGAATATCAGCTTTTTGATTATTATTACAGTCGGGCCTCGATTATCCGTAATGTTCGGGACCAGAAACATTACAAATAATCGATTTTCACAGTTAATCGAATAACAATTGTGATTATAAATTTTTTTCTTTATATTTTTATTATTTAACAAGTGAACATTGGTGTACATACACATTTACATTAAAAAAATTAATTCAAGAAGTTTATGTACATTTTTAAATTAAATAAAGTATGTATACGTTAAATTTTCCACTGAAAACATGAGGCAAAAAAAGGACATTAAGCAAAAAAAAAAAAAAAAAATACAACTTCTTAAAAAAATTCGTGTAATATTTATTGTTTGTCTAATATTTTTCAAATTATAATTTTCTTTTATAAGTTTTTCGTGGATGCGATAAACTCGCATTTTATCCTGCTCCGTAATTCCGGAACAAACAGTTCTTTCCAGAATATGTATGCAGCAATGTGGTAGATGCCTCTATCGCTTCTTTCAAAGTGTCTTCCAATCCATTGTCTCGCTCAGGGTCATCTGAGTTACTGTTTACCATGCTTATAATTTCTGAGCTATGTCTCTATATCCTCTGTGGTAAGGTCATCCGTAATATTGATTACGAATTACGAATTTTTGCATGAAAATATTTCATAAAATTTTAAAAATATGCCTACACGCCTTCATTATCTGGGCAGAGCAAATTATTCTAATAGTTTTTTTCAAACTTCAAAAGTAACAGCGTCCCCAGCATTATCAAGGGACCACAGGACTTTCTTCATATTAAATTCTTTCTTAAAATCTTCTCTATTATTTGAAGAGACTAGTTTTTGTACTATAGTTTTAAGATAAAGGTATTTAAAATTCCATATTACACCCTGACCATCGATTGGATCAAGGACATACAATTCGGATAATAGAGGTAATCACGGTAATAAAAAAAAAAATTGACTGATCTTTGGCCATCACGGTTAATCGGGGGATCACAGATAACCGAGTTCCAATTATATTTATTTTATATTTAGTCGTTCGACTTGCCAAAAATTATATGTCTGTTCAAAAAGTATGATAGTGTGTACTAAAAAGTGTAAGTGTGCGACCGATTTTTTGACAAGTTTGTCGGATTTCATAAAATTATATTTTCTGTATAAAAAAAGTTACTTGTCCTTTGTTTATCGCATTGTATGTATTGTATTGTTGTTGCCTTTTTTATTTTTTTATTATTATTTATTATTATTTTTTTATTTATTATAATGAATGTTTTTCTGATGCGACAAGATCAATTATCTTATAAATTACAGCACCAGAATCAAATAAGTTACATAATACATTGAAATTAAATTAATCAAAAAAAAAAAACAAAGAAAAAAATAAGATATAATATAACAAAGTCAATGAAAATTGAAACGATAAATTTATGAATTTTCGTAATAACTCCTTAACAAGTTTTTAAATCGCACTGCGTTGCTAGTAAATTGAATATTTGGGGGGGAGATGGTTCCAGAGATAAATGGTATATATATAAAACTGGTGAAAAGAAGCACTCTTTCGATATTTGAATGTTCGAATATTATTGTTCCTCGCAGACGAAGTTAATACCAATTTCTTATAAAGAGAGTGAGGTTTCTTTGTTGTTATAATTTTATGTAAAAAAATAAGATTTTTAAGCTTCATATAGTCATCGAGGTGCATGCCAAGGACATGTACTAAATACGGAGATATATGGCCAAATCTTTTCAAAGCAAAAATATATCGAACAATATTATTAAACGTTATGTTGAGTTTTCGTTTCAAAGTCATATTGCATCCAGCAAAAATCTCAGAGGCATATAAAAGAGAAGGAATTAAATACGTTTTTGCAATCAGCATCCTTATCCTCATGGGTGTAAAGTGTTGAGTCTGCCATAGGGTTCTAATCTTCCCATAAACTATGCCACATGCTTGATTAATGTGATCCGACCATGTCAGCGAGCTATTAAAAGTAACGCCCAAATTTTTGGCTGTATTTACCAATTGAATTTTTGTCCCATTAAGAGAAATATTCAGATTCCCGCCGCCGCCGGAATTTTGCGAATTATTAAAAATTTGGACTTAATAGGTTTAAGAAGTAGTCCATTAGCAGATGACCATTGATAAATTCTATCTAAATCAAAATTATATATATTTCATTAATAGCAGAATTTATAGTCGTTTTCGAACAACTTAGATAAAGTTGTACGTCATCAGCATACATTTGAATTTTGGAATATCTGATCTGCAATGGAAGGTCATTTGCATACATGGAGTAAAAAAGTGGGCCAAGTATGGATACAATACTACCATTGACAACTATCTGTGATCTACCAATTAAATATGAAGATATTAATTTTGTTGCAGTTGAAGAAAATTTAAACATATTGCCAAGCTTCAGTAGCAACATTTGATGGTCAACAGTGTCAAATGCCTTGGGGTGATCAAGTAAGACCAAAAATGTTAACTTACTCTCATCTAGATTGCCACGAATATTCTCAACCACCTCGGTTAATGCCGTAGTGCAGCTGTGTTGAGGTCTAAAACCAGACTGACGGTCTGTTAGTAGATTATTGTCGAGTATGTGTTTATAAATTTGTTTATGAAGAATTCGCTCAAAAACTTTTGATATGTAGGGAAGGATAGATATTGGCCGGTAGTCACCATCATTTTTAGGCACTGGAATAATTTTCGCCGCCTTCCACTCAATTGGAAAAGTGCTAGTTGTTAAAATCGTGTTGAAAATGTGATTGATATGACGTATTATGTAAGGCAATATAAGTTTTATAAAACGTGGATATGACATCCATCTAGGCCAACAGCATTAGATTTAATTTTTAGAAATCCGTCAATTGTGTCATCCAAACTAAGATGTCGGAAGTGGAAATAATTTATTGTGGATATTTTGTTGTTACCATCATAAAAATTCATATTCACCGGTGGTTGCGGAATATTAGCAAATTTCCTATTAACAGCATTAACATCTAATGTGTCTGATTTGTGGTTGGTATTGACAACTCCCATTTCACGAATCTGCCTCCATGTATGCTTGGTATATACAGCATTCCGAAATTTATTACATTAATATAATAGTTTCTCCCGCCTTATCATTATCACAACTTCTCTTCTCGCCTTGTGATAATCCGCAAGAAACTGTGGTGTTTTGTAACGTTTCCATCGACTAAAAAGTAGATCCCGACGTTCAATAGCCGATTTTGTCTCCGATGAAAACCAGGGATTTATTCTTCTATCAGATCTTTTGGTTCTGAGTGGGACGTGTTTATTAAAAAACTGATAGATAAGACCATTTATGTGTTTGACTTGTGCATCAACAGATGGAATATAGAAAATATCGTCCCAGCTAGCTGTTGTATTTGTTTATGGTATAATAATATAAACATAATATTATATAAAATAATTTTGCTGAACTTTAAAAAAATTAATTTCAAAGCATATTATCATAAATAAAAAAGGGGCCAATCTACATTCGAAAAAAAAAATGTTTTTGCATCTGCTTTGTATTACAGTGAGGCACCGAAAGAAGAACATCATATATTTTTCTTGTGACACAATCGCATAGTTTTGTAGGATGTCAGTCACTGCCTTTAGAAGTGTAAAAGTGAATTGAGGTTTGACGATTTTTTCCATACAACATGACATAAAAAATCGTCGCCCAAAGTAGTCGTCAGATAGAATTTATTCTATTTTGACATAAAGACAAAAAGTGCATTTAAAATATTTTTAAATGTAATTGATAGTATTTGAAGTTGCTGTTGTCGATTTTATTATGGGCCATCTTTATTTTGACAGTGTTTTTGCTTGAAGTTGTGGACATGCACTGTATGACAATTGAATTGAATTTCTCTTATTTAAACTGAATATGGCTTCAATCAAAAACGTATGTATTTATTTCGATTTTATTATTTTATACTGTACGAGGGTGGGTTAATTACTAAGGAGCAAGTCCTGTCAACAAGCTTTTGTCCAAAGTTCAACAAATTCCGTCAGCGAGATATGAGGAGAAAATGAAAAAACCAAGTTTACGACAAAATGGTGTAAACTCCACTTGTGAGTGAAATACAAATATGGATTGAATAAAAAATACTTTGTATGCAAAGTAATTGTGTAGTTATCGTATCGTTTGTACTATCTAATCTTTTGTAAAACTTTCAAATGGAAATCCACCAGCTGTTGACGTCTGTTTGTCTGTTCAGTTTCTAAGGGGAAGAAGTATAACAAATTTGGACGCTCTGTAAACCTTCTCACAGACATATACAGTTTATTTGTCTTTTGCTCAGTGAAAGAGCTTTGTAAAGTACTGCGCATCAAATGTCGTTAAATATCTTAAGATGTGTGCTTATGGAGCCATGAGTATAAATTGAATGAACATAAGAACACGAACTTAAATGGAGTGTGTGGATTCGTTGAGTGAGGTAATAATTACACACATGATTATTTTAAAAATTTATAATCTTTACAGTAAACAAACGAGAATATTATATTCAATGAATTGATATTAGAAATGCGTTCACTGATTAATAATCCTTAAACGGGAGTAGAAAGTCGTGTTTAGATATTAAATCAGAAATACACTGAAATGTGCACTTTTACAGCATTTACACAGCATCTTTCTTTACTCTTAAGTGAATTACCTAAGAGCTTAAAAATGGATTTTGTTTAAACCTTGATTCAGTTGACCAAAATGTTAGTTGCTTTGTGTTTGAACTAAGTATCGTGATTCATTAATGCCGCTGTACAAAATATACACAATGTATTCTATTTCAAAACGTCGTCAATGTGTATTTTTAACGCAGTCAAAAAGCAATCACGCATTGGATTTATAGTTGATGCATTGTTTGGTTACTTTGCATATCAACATAGTTTGTATACAGTAATAGAACTATATACAAACTTTGTATTGATACGTTTTGGAAGGCAGCCTTAATTTTATTCATCTTATATTAAATTCGTTGCTAAAATTATTTTAAAGAATTCTATAAAGTTTTACTACAGTTTTCCATTGCCAACCTCAGTGAAATCCTTCACTTACTTTTTATTTATTTTTTAGTTTGCTTATAAGTAATGAACTCAGTTTTATACGTTTCTCTTTAATTTCATAAACCAATTGAATATTAATTGAGAATATTATTGTGGAGCTACTACTCATTCACATTTTACATGCAGACATACATTTTACAGTGCATCAAGGAAATGTTTTGATCGATTTTGTAGTAAATATCGTTTGATTTTAATCTCTCTGTGGTAATTTTCTTTTTATACACTCCATCGTTATTAGAAACATGATTTTTTTCTTAAGAATCCTCATTCAGATATTTTAAGCAAGCACTCTTAGGGATAAAATGTCAATTTTTGTCGTTTCATAAAAAGGCTGACATATTGAAGTCTTCCTTTCAATCCTTCCACCACAGCATATGTCTGAATAAAAATGACTCGCATTTGCTTCTCACAATACATGTGGCAACTTTTAATTTCGTTCTTTTCAATTTGTTTTCAGTGTGAAAAGCTAATCATTGAGGGCGGCACGAATGCAGTGACAAAACTATTTACGGATTTCAAGGAAATGAAGGAAACGATAAACGATTTAAAGTCAAAGTAAATAAATACGAACATAATCATAAAACATTCTTTCGATCTTAGAAATGTTTATAAAACATGATTTGTATGAAAATTTATTTCATAAACCTTTCATTAAAACGAATTTTTATGAATATTTGAGTAAAATGTTATCCTTATCAATTAAATTTTTATTTTATAACATTTAGTATTCAAGAATGTCCGTATGGATCGGCCCCTACCCCGAAATGTGAGTTTTATTTGCATTAATTTAATCGACGTCATGAACATTTTCTTTCTTATTCTTTTAACACAGATGTGCCATTCTTCGACATTCGTTATGATGTTTTACCCAAAAAATGGTAAGGATTCTGTAATGATACAGTATAGTGTAGAGATTGGTAGAATATGCATGAACATATCATTTGAGGTACCATTTGGAACGCATATGTAGAAGATATGTACATATGTACACATGATTTACAAGTTCTGTTTTGGAAAAATTTGTCAAATTATAACATGAATTCATTTGAAACGAATACAATCTTACAAGTATTTTTTAAATAATTTTTTAATTAATTTTTAATTAATTTTATTTCTAAAAGCGTTACTGAAATATTACCAAAAAATTGTGCCGAAGCAACGGCCTGCACTCGACGTAGTGGCATTTACAAAATACTTGTCACACAGCACAGTTATGAACCATTTTATGTTGAATGTGATGCAGAAACTGAAGGTGGTGGCTGGACTGTGATACAAAGACGAGAAGACGGCACAGAAGACTTCTATCGAAATTGGGATGATTACGAGGAAGGATTCGGAAAAGTGGACAAGGAGCATTTTATTGGATTGAAAAAACTTTACGCCCTAACGAATTTCCAGGGACGACAGGAATTGTTAATAGTAATGGGTGCAGTGAATAATACAAGAGCTTTTGCCAAATATGATGGATTCTCCATAGGCAATGAAACGGAAATGTATAAATTGAAGAAATTGGGCATATTCTCGGGAACTGCTGGAGATTCATTAAGTTGGCATTTGGGTATGAAGTTTTCAACTAAAGATCGTGATAACGACGATAATGCAGGCATTAATTGTGCGGAGAAGTGTATGGGTGCATGGTGGTATAGAAATTGCCACCGCAGGTTAGTTTGTTTTTAATATGATTCTAATGAGTTCATTATCACAGTTCTTGTTTCTTATTCAACAGTAATCTTAATGGTAAATATGGCGAAATTACTCTAGACAAAGGTGTAAATTGGGATAGTTATATAAGAATCAAGGCGTCGCTTAGGTACGTAAAAATGATGATACGAAGACGTGGAATGTTTAATTCTGAAGGGAAATAATTCGAGTAATTTTTATTAATAATTTGTATATAAAAATACTAAAATAAAGTAATAAATAAAAAAAATAAATTGAATTATAAATTACCAATTGAGCACACAAACACTATTACTCCACAAGAATGAAATTTTTTAAGGTTAAGTATGCCTTCTCTAAATGTTATCGCTCTACAATTAAACAATGTTGTTACACTGTGCTACTTGCCGAAAGCTGTTATCTATAAAAAAATTTTGTTGTGTAGTTGTCAAGACAGTTTGTCTGGAAGTCGAATAGCAATGAAGTTAAAAAACCGTTCATCACTGTTTTCGACTTTCGAATTAAGTGGCTTCACTCCCTCCAAGACAATTCATCTATGAAGTCCTCTCACCATCTGGAAATGGAAAGAGGATGCTGCCACTTAACGAAGAAAGATTAGTGGAACGAATCAACATTTTGGAAGGTTCTCCACCACTACAGCACATATTCTGAGGGCGTTGTTTCTAGGCAACGTTGGTTGGGACCTGTCACAGAGGACCAATCACCTGCTTAGCTAGAACAACAATAGACTAACGAAATCGAAACAAGAAGAATAACAATCAGTCGGAACCTTAAACGACAACAACAGCCAACTGGATAAGCCGAAAAATGCTTTGTGTCAGCCAGATGCTACCAAGAGCAATAATGGGGGAAAATATTTAGAAAGAAAAAATACATGAGTTTTCTAAAAGCATTTTATAATTTATATATAAAATTGTAAATAAAATTTATTATTTTAATAAAATTTAATACAAAGAGAAATAAAATAAAATTGCATACCACAATTAAAACATATGCGGTGGGGAATTTATTCAAAGGATTCATATTGGAATTAACTCGCATCAAATCGTCAAAAAGAAAAAAAAAAGATTTTATCTCTTATACTCCTTCATTTAAAGAACATTAAAGAACTTTTTCTATATTCTATTTCTTTCTTTTCTCTTTATCGTTTACCCAAATGATTATTTAATGGAATGAGTTACGAGATATCATAATACACATCTCCATCAACCTTAATAAATTTAATTCCTCCTTAAGTCGAAATTAAATGAAATTTATGAGCAATGATACTTTATACATACGTACATAATTGGTCATTACAATCCTACAGTCAGTGTTACGGCATAATTTCTCACACCACTTACGTTGTGTGTGTTAATTTTATACATGAGGGGCGAGATCTACACTTCAGGTCGACATTTTCATGGCAATAGTACTCACCTAATAATTGTTTCAATTTGAATGGATTTATTTCATCTCTGAGACCTGGTCGTAAGATTTTACAAGAATTTGTCTCAGTTTCTGTTAGTAAAAATTTTATAGCAAATGAAAATGCACGAAATGACAAAATAATTTAGAATTGCTGTCGCTTCTTGATTAACCCATTAGAAGTCGCTGTACTCAACTGAGTACAGTTGTATTTTTACGTGTATCTAAGCAAAACTAAGGAAAAAACAATCTTTGTACCGTTATTTAGTTTCTTAACAACAACAATAGGAGCGGCAGAAAAAGAATTTGTATGTAGTTTCTGTCTGTATTGTGACGCGAATAAAGTGTGTGGGTTAGTAAACTATTTTGAAAATATTTTAAACAATACTAAAATTTGTTTACTATTCTTGCATTATTTTTATAAAAATAATAACAACGAAACATACAGGTTTCAAAGAATACTTAAAAATGAAAAAATCAATAAAATAGAAAGGTATAAAGTTGGCTGTACTCGTTTGAGTACAATGACAGCATCCATTATTAAGAATGTTTTATTTTTTGTTAGATTTAAAATATGAGTGGTATAGGTTTTAAATGCCAGCATAGTTCCAAAGGGCTCCAAGAGGTCGTTAATAACATTTTAGCTGATAGTGAAGATGAAGAAATTGATATGGCAATCATACCACCTAATTATGACGAAGAGGAAGGTGTTGAGGATGATATGACTTCGTCAGCCCTACTGCAAAATATTCCTGGCACAGTTGATGTTTTTGTAAAGCGCAAAAATGTTGACAATGATGAAGGCTACATGTAATTCGCAGTGAGAGTCCCATGGATCAACTTTTGTTTCGCCGAAACATTGCGCGTTATAATTTACGCCAAGGTGGACAAAACAAATCACGTCAGTCTGGGTCAATAGTTGAAGGTTTACCTCCATATGGAGTTGGGTACTATCCCGCAAATATAGAAAAACAGTTACGGTACGTAATTTGCCATGCCCGAGTACGTTGGCAGTGCAAGAAATGCTGTAAATCACTTTGTGTCGAAAAGGAATGTTTCGAAAAATTGCATACTTAAAAAGTCGGTGTACTCATTTGAGTACACCCCTAATCAATTGCGTTCTATAAGCCAATGTGGAATTTAAACGGAACAAATGGTAATCTGACGGTACAAAGTATGGGCTATTTCCCTGATTCATCAAATATTTTCAGCAAAGGGCTTTCCCTTTTCCATTTTAATTGAATTATTTATATCAATCTCGTTATATGTTGACAATAGAAATCATATACTAATTTACTAATAGAAGGCAAAGTAAAAAAGGACTCATCATTGTAGTTAGAAAACTCTTTACTATAAATGAATAAATCCATGGTGTGTAGTATTAGATCATGACTTTGATGTAGTCGATCATCTAGCACCAAAATCAATAGAAACTGAACTGAAATAAGCTTATTGAACTGGCACAGAATCAGTTTCATCAATTGCTCACAGAATAATGTTACTAATGAGCTGAAACTATTTTTTTTTGTCTACTTTACCAAATTATTTTGCAGTTTTAAAACGTTCAAAGACTGAGTTGTATTGTGAAGGAGTAATTCATTATAATTTTTTAAAATAAATGATTTTAACTCACCTTATACAATATATTTTACGATAAAATATTTCGGAAATATTTTATATATTTACAGATAAAAATTAACGAATATTACGATATTAAATAAAAGTTTACATAATCTAATCGAGATATCCACTAATGACCTGTAGTGATTACGTATTTTATTATCGATGTTTTCGTTAAAGTTTTAAATCTTATTTTGAAAATTAATTTTTGTATTTAATACTGTGATGGTGCTTTTTTAATTGACGGTAACTTAGTAACTGTGTTCAAAAGATCTTTAGAAAATGTCTCTGAAAGTTACCCTAGCTGAAGGTGCTGATATCTCTACTAATCTTACTTTTTGTAAGACTAAATCCCATACGATGACAAGATAAAATAAGAAACTGTATGCCGGGCCGTTAGGATCTAAATTCTTCTCACTCAGTCCAACTGCTATAGCAATGAAGAGACATACTTTAACACATAGCTTTCTGGCTGAAAAAATGTCAAAGAAATCTGTTGTTTCTTCAGAGCAGTTCACCTTAATCGCTTATTTTAATGTTGTTGTAATACAAGTATCGTCTAATAAGGAAGTTGAAAACTAATCCTATGGCGTTTCAGTTATCATCTACAAGAGGTTTTTGTATTTGAAAAAGTTTGTTTGTTCTAGGAGACTTACGTGTTACACAATTTTCACTTTATCAGACTCTGTTCTACACATGACGTTTGTGATGACAGTATTAAAGCATTCCTCTCACTTTGAACCTTCTGAATTAAAAAACAAAAAATTCCCTGCGTGCCTAATTAATCACATATTCGCACTGAATAGAGACTGTAAAAGCAGAAACAGCATTAAGCATGGAAGCTTAAGCATGTACCACGCAATACATGTGTAAACGCATGCGTATGAGTGATATTTAATTGTCATCAGTAATCATTTTAATTATTTTAAAATAAGAAGAGTTAATGAAAGTTATCTACCATAACAATAAACCGCAATAAACTTATTCCAAAGAGGCTTAACTTAAAAATCTGTATTGCTCTTGAATATGTATTCAGTATAGAAAGAGCTTAGGATTTAAGCTTGTTTTGAAAAACGTCTATTAAATACAGTTTTAGTTCACTTTCTGCTGATGTTGTAAATCAAGTTTATTTTTGAATACAAAGATGTGTATTTGTACTTCCGAAGTTCCCGAACATGATAAACTTTTAAAATAGAAATTTATTTTCAGAAAAATCTAAAAAGAAGAGAAAAAGAATTTAAAAATAAATACAGTTTGGCCGACAATACTTGGAAATTATTTTCTTTTTAAAAAATTACTTCTCATCTCATTTCTTTGGAAATTATTCCAGAAAGTAATTCATATTAAAGTTGTTAATTAGATTCATAAAATATTTTATATTTCCTACATTAACTTCATATATGCAAAAACCTCTGGTAAATTAGATTTTTATTATGATGATAATACACTGTCTGGCATGGAGTTAATTAGATTGGCTTCGGAAATGAATTATTTTCCTGTCAATGGCTTCCATCTTAAAATAAAAAAAAGAGTTGAGTTAACTTTGAGTTAATTTGCAAGGGAACCACGCAGAGAAGTCATTTACTTTAATTTCTTAAATATATTTATTAATTCAGTAAATCTCGTCATTAAGCAAATGAAATAAAATCAATAATGTGACATCAAACCTCTCTATTGAGGAGATACATTTAAGTACTGTTGCTTGCACTATTACTGTGACATCGTAAAACAATTGCTCCTAGAAACGTGTTATTTTATTTGTAAAGCAAATATGTATTTACGATGATAAATTATAGAAAAACACAAGTCACTCCACTGTAAGGAGAAGTGTTGCAAAGAAATCAATCCAAAGTACTCAGATATTAGATTAGATTCGAAATTGCTTCTCAATATGCAATATGGCCGTAGCACTGCTTTAGCTTCCAATCTGGTTGATTAGATTGAAGAGGCTCGAATACTAAGGAGCACATGCAAGTGTAATGAAGTAATGCCGTAGTGAATAAAAATATTTTTTTTTTTTCATATGAATCAACAATCTGATAATAAAAATTATTGGAATTAAATAACTGTTACGATTTTACTGAAACAATATTTTTTTTTCTGTGTACTATCAACTTCTAGTTGTTTTCTTCCCATTGCACAACTTTTGTTACATGTAATCTTTACATTGCATTATTATATACTTTTTAGTATCATGATAGACTTTTGTCTTATCCCGTTACTTATAGCAAAGTCAGCGATTATCATGTGATTATCTTGTGATTTCTATATATAGATTACAATTCTTAGCAATAGACCTATATCTATCCTTTTCTATCGTGAATATTTCAATGCATATTCCAATGAAATGATGCTTTACATTGGAATTGGTGTAAAAATGTAAGCTTACTAAATTATGATTTCTGGCGGAAAGAAGGACTTACGAAATAGAACTCAGAGAGTGCAGAAGTCTGCAAAGAAGGTTTTAAAGAAAAATTTTAAATAATAATTAATTGTATGTAATTATAAGTGAAAAGTGAAAAAGTGAACTAGTTAGTACAAAGCAAAAGGAGTTAGAAGTCCATAAGGAGTAATTTAATTGGAATTATTAAAATAAAAAAAAAGATTCACCAAATTATCTGCACTGGCAAAAATATATGGGTTACGCCTTCCACAAACCATAAGCCGACATACTGGATTCAAATTGACGTGCAAAGAAATTTCCAGAAACACCTCGGTTCCTAATCATTACGTGATCCTGTCTTTTTTTGTATATATATATTTTTTTATTTTATTTATAAAGATTTGAAATATGTTTTTCTTAATTTTCAAAGAATTTCTCAATTATATATTTTATTTAAATCTAAAATTAATTTAAATCTTTAATTATTAAAAAGAGTTTAAAGTCTAATTAAACTGTGCTAAAATTATTAATTGTTCAACCATAACCTAAAAACAAAATCTGTAAATTATAAATCAATTATGACATAAAAAATATGTAACCTAAAAATGATTACATTAAATGTATTGTATATTTATAATTTCTCTTGTGTGTAATTACTTAAATTTATATTAAAATTTTGAAATTGTAACCTGAAATGTTAACTAAATATGTTCGATCATAAATGTTTATAATGAATTAAATTTAATTTTAAAGTTCTTTAAATTTCCTAAATTAGTTTCATAATTATTTTTATTAAATTTGAATTTTATTAATTTTGTTTAACTAACATTTTTCTTTAAGTGTATTTCTCTTTATTTTATCTTTTATATTAATTTTTACATTTGCAAGATATATGAATGATCTTACTTACTATCCCTAAACAGAATTTAGAGACAACAACAACACACATTGACTGCTGGGCCCATCATCTCAATTGCTGTGGATAAATATAATCTGTAAGTGATGATTACAATAATTTCATTCATATTTCTTTGCTTTATTATTTCATTCAGTAACATAATATAGTCGGTCCGTTTCAGTTTTGTTCCTCTGTCCGAATTTTTTTTTCATTCTCTTATGTTCTTTATTCCATAATGCATTTTGAAGTAGTAACTTTAGTTTGTTCTTTACACTTGCCAAGTGAGGAACTTATATGATTAATGTTAATTCTTTTTATTTCCTATTCTATTATAATAAAATTGTTTGTATATATTTAATGAATATGAAACATTAAATTATTTAATGGGGAGGGATATTTTCGACCAGGATGTGAGCGTATAGGTGACTTTGTAATTTTCTTTATGGGACAGATTTAAGAAACTATGGGTATTCTATCTGTCATTGGCGTTTAGATGATAAAGGGATGGGAAAAGTGTACCCTATGTTGGCATATTCATCTCGCTAACTTTTCATTTGGTAAAATACTTCTTTTGATAATATATTGTATTGTTTTATTTATTTATATCCTTGCTTTATTTTTGCACACTCTGGTGACATGTGGAGTGTGTTATATGTTAATGCGTCAAATCGGGTTGAGAACCAACAAAACTTAGTATAGAGCTAGCGGGTAAACATAAATTCATGTCTCTTAACTTCTGTATTTGAAATTTATGCATATGGTATATCGGCCTACATGGGTCTTATATTAAATATGTAGGTGACACGTTACATAAATAGGAATGCATTGCATATGTGACGTGGCGACGCATTACATAACATTCGTTAAGTTTTCACAATAAAAATGTTTTGAACGGAAATTTTATATCAATTACAGCTAACAGATCATAGGCAAATACAATTTAATAGTCACTATCTTCCGGAACAACATAATTATCCAAAACATGAAATTTATGGGACGTATGCCTGTACTAAAACTAAACAAACAAAATCAAATGGAAATACATTAAGACAATTCTGACAATATGTATAAAATTGTTGAAAGAAAGCATTAATAAAGAGAACAAAGACATTCAATGTTAAATAATTGCTAGAAATGAATCACTTTTAACGAAACAGAAGTAAATAATAATCACGGAGAATTAACGTGGACGCAAATAGAACATTGGAACACACATTAAATTACATTCACGAAAGAGAAATCCTTCAAATATTCACAACAGTGGATTAGCGATGACATACTGCATCAAAAGTTTTGGTAGAAACGGAAGACTTTAATGTTAAACTTAGCTCTGAAACATCAACTCATATTCGAGATCGTGTTTCAAAATTCAGACTTTTAAAATTAAACCTCTTTTGCAAAGATTCATTGGGATTTATCGTTGTGATAATTAAAAAACATTAAAAAATCTCATGTGGAATACAAACACTTACTTCATGTGTATGATTACTGATGACAATTAAATATCACTCATACGCATGCAATACACTTGTATTGCTTGGTACATAAGATTGCTTGAACTGTTCTGTCTTAAAGCTGTAGCTCCCATAACTGAAATAAAAAAAGATCGAAGATATTATTGCTACTGTTGCTGTTATAGTCTACAATAAGAGCGGGTATTTATTTTGGACCTACAGAATAACATTTTAATCAACCATTCAGAGGTTGGATAAATACGGAAATATGAGAAACGCATTAAACGCAAAAAGCTCTTGTAAATTGTAACCGCCACGCCATAGGTTGTCATAATTATTGGATTTTGACGATTCTGTCTCTTGAGGACATCTTTTGACTTGTAATAGTATACCATTAGAACAAGTGATTAATGTGAATAATTCTGAAGCAACGATGGATATCTTTTGACAGTGTTCCAGTTGGCAGTCAGGAAACCATGTGATCCACCGAAGTATAAATTGTGTGTGACAAAGGGTTTGTCTTCCTTCACTGGTATAGTAGTTACAATGAGTGAGAGGAATTTATGTTCCAACGGAACAGCACACAGTATCTTATTTTACCTTGACATTGACTGGGATACCAATTATAGGGAATAGTCGAGATTCTGAATTAATATCTTTCGAAGAATCTCTAGCTATATCAGTGGAATGTGTAGTCGTACAAAAACTAAGACCAGTACGGATATCAAAACTCTCTGTTAGTCATGAAAATTAAACGGCCGGTGACTTCAGGGCGACTTTCATGTTACAGATCTATTTAATACAATTACTGAGAGCACGAATAGAGAAAGTCCTACCACAGTACTAAATACAGGAATTTGAAATTCTTAAAAGAAAATTTAAAGCTTCAACAAAAACAAGGATAATCAAATAGATAATCACTACAGGTGATGGCTAATACCTTGACTAGATCATGTAAACTATTATTTAATACTGTAATGTTCGTTATGATCTCTTTGCTAAGATAATTAAAATATTTCCATTTATTTAAAAAAAAATTATAATGAAGTACTCCTTTACAATACAACTCAGTCTTCGAACTTATTAAGACTGCAAAATATTTTAAAATTTTGTTAAATAAACAAAAAAAAAAAAATTAGTTTCAGCTCATTAGTGACAGGTTAGTGCTGTAAAAAATCGCTAAAGATATTGAATAATCAGCAGAGCTAAGTTAAAACAAAGATCAGATTACTGATTATCGGTTTCTATGCCAGGGCAATAACCTGATTTCAGAATGTTCAGTTTCTGTTGATTTTGGTGCTAGATGATCGACTACAGCAAAGTCATGATATAATACTACACACCATGGATTTATTCATTTATAGTAAAGAGTTTTCTAACTACAATGATTAATTTTATTTTTTCTCTGTATTCTATTGTTAATATATGGTCTCTACTGTCAACAAATAACGAGATTGAAGCCATCAATTCAATTAGAAGGGAGACATCGACCAAATAGCCCATACCTTGCACCATCATATTATAATGTCGTTTTATGCAGACCTCTCTCTCTCTCTCTATCTCTCTTGGTGGTTTTTTCGCTTAGAAAACTGATGGAAAAGTTTTATCACAATGGCACATACATACATATTTGGTTCCATAAATTGTGTTTCGAATACATACAATGAAATGGAGTTTAATTCTTGGTTAAATTAGTAACCGAACTCTATCGAATACCCAACAGTAAACATATGAAATAAAGTAATTTTTTGTTTCAATAAAGAAGCGACAGTCAATTTATTTTATCTTTTGAATCAATTCATCCAATCTATTTGCATTTGTTATAAAACTTTTGGCTGCAGGAACTAAAACAAATTCTTGTAAATTCTTATGAGATTATCTTACAGATGACAAATACATTATCCAGCAGATAAAAGTATTCTATTTGGTCGTTACTGTACATACTTCTAAAAATATTCATTTCGGTAGATTTGGTAATCAAAATCTAAACGCAGTCTTAAATGACATATTAATGGAGAGTGCTGAAGATAAATATATCGGAGTGTCATTGATTCTTTCTTCTGGCGGTTGAGCAAAATTATTCACTGAATGCATAATTCATTAATTACCTGAAACCTCTATAAACTCCTGCACATTTATCTTACAAAAGTTTGTAAAACATACTAAACTAATGATATTTTAGATATCGAATCCACGCGGGTTGTCTCTCAGTCTACATTTTTTAAGTCTTTTAGTCATCGATTCACTCTCGTACTTGGCAACTTATCAGACAATGCAATAGCTTAGGTTCAAGCAGTATAACACCACAAACAATAAGGAAATCATAAAACAATACTACTAACCATCCCAAGTAGTTTAAAAATTTATTCTTCTTCCTACTGTTAAACCATTCACAACAAAGTGCATTCACAAGTGTTGCATTATCAACAATTTTTAACAAAAGTTGTCAACAAATGTCTCCATTTCGGAATCCTTTGAGGTGAGCGTATTTCGTATTTTAAATTTGCGTGTGCAAAGGTTTGTCTTCATATTGACCTTGTTTATCGTCAAATCATAAACCAATTCCAATTTGTAGGCCTTAAAATACAAATACTTACGTAAAATTAATCAGTGTTCAAGAATGCCTTATTACTATGTCCGGTCCTAAGTTTTTATTTTAATCGTGTTTATAGTCTTTCCTTACGTTAAAGGTGATCGAAAGGAATTTAAATTCAATTTTTTTAAATTATTAGAAGAACCCAACAAAATTCAAAATTGCAGAAATCCATTAGTCTAAATAGACATATACATACATATATACATACATTGGCCATTACAACCCTTCAGTCAGGACTACGGCCTAGCTTCTCACACCACTTATGTTGTGTGCCTTAACCTTTGTACGTGAGTGACGGGCCTACAGTTTAACGTCGACTCCGAACGACAGATTTTTTGAGTAACTCTTTCATGGCAGGTTTATTTACTCTCAGAGTTTTTGCCAGAAATCTTCTGAGGGGAAGTCGCCGAAGAAATATTTTTTTTTTTCTTCATATTTCGTTTTGATTGTTCAGACCTTCACAATGAATTTCTTTCATATGTCCGCATGTATGTTTGTCCATTTATACAAACATACATGCGGACATATGCTTGCACGAAATTAGGTGAACAACCTTAAATTGCTGATTTCATCTAATTTTTTATTTGTTTTTATTTTTGCTGGATTTATGCATTTTCCCTTATTTTTGATTTTAACAGCTACTTCAAATTATGATAAAAGAAAAACCTTGAATTTCTGATTAAGTTTCAAGGTTTGCTGTAGTTTTTTGTTTATTTGCATTGCATTTGTCTGGGGTTTCATGTTTCCTGGAATTTCTTACACGTGTGGGAAAATGCACAAAAAATGTCCAAAGCACAATTATAATAAATACATTAAAAATAATTTGTTGCAATTTTTCAATAAAATAGTATTTAAGGCTATGGTTTAATAAAAATAAATTGAGAGAAACAATTGATCAACAAAAGACAACGGTTGTTTTATTCTCAAACCCTCCGCAATAACCAAGTTCAAGTGCTAGTGTTATTCAAATTCATAACAACCAAGTTTAAGTGCTTCTGTTGTTTGTATAATTGTCCCGGTGATTCCTCCCGGACAAATCAAAACCGACCAGCAACTCAGCTGAGTCAACACATTCTGATTATGATTACGAGAACGAGAGCAGCATAGGCAACAGTCCCGTGGTGATATTTGATGTGTTTAATTTCTGATGGAAGTTCAGCAGATACTCTTTTTTGTAATTTATTTTGAATTTCGGAGATATTTTTAATTTGGTCGGAATAGATCTTGTTGTGAATTCTTGCAGTTCGAACCTCGGCTGGATAACTGATGTCACTTATATTGCTCATTGCGGTGTATGATGTTTGAAGAGATGTGGAGACAGTTTGATGGCCTTTGATGATGATTGAGTTGATCTTAATTGTACAATCCGGCGAGATGTTTAGGAGGCTGGATCCTTTCAGGGTTAGCTGTGATTGTTCTTGACCACATACAGCGTTTATTCGGGATGGCTGCTGCATAGTGTAAAGCCATTGATTGCTGTATTCTAACTGTGTAAGCGACGTTCTATCAGCAACAGGAATAATGTTACAACTCGTTTGATTGTTAAAATTAATAAGTGACAGCTCGCATAAGCATTTGTCAGCGTTTGCAGTGAATTTTGATTGCATTTGTGGGCATAGAAATTCATTCTCTTTTATTGCTGCACATGTGGTCCACTGTTTTTCTGTCAACACGAAATACTGATCTTTATGAGCATTTATAGCCAGGAAGTCGCTGCATGGTCTTATAGCAAGCATTGTGCCATTTATTTGAACAGGAATTGGGTGTGTTTTCAGAAGTTCGAATGTCTCAGGATCAGATAACGGAATAGATATGTGAAAGATGACGTGGTCTTTTGTGACACCTCCCTTTACATTCATAATTTTGTACAGTTTTAGTATATTATCTTTGTTTACTGGTAGTTCTAGAGATCTTGGAAGATGATTTCTTACTTGTATTAGCTCGGCTTGAAGTTGAGACGGTGACAAAAGCATTGGGCTGATTTTTCCATGGTGTGAATCCGTTAATGCTGCTATGATTTCTGCTTGAATTCGGTGTAACCTTGCTGATGTTAAAGAAAGTTGAACTGATTGTAAAATGAATATTCGAAACAGCCTTGCTTGATTTTGTTCCTTTTCATTTTCTTGTAATCTAGATGCAATTTCTGATAATTGATTATCTACGTTGTTGAACTTTAGTCTCACATTTTCTTCATCTTGTTTAAGGACGTTTAGAGTTGCATCAACAATTGATGTTTGATTCATGAGGAGTTGTTTGAGATGGTTTTCATTGTCGTTTACTGCATTGATGGTGTTTGACATTTGTTCAGCATAATCCGAATCCAGAATACCAAACAGTGAATTAGCGACGTTGCCAACAATGTTAATAGCACCACGCTTAGCTCTCCTCTTTAGTAAGAGGTTTTTATCTTTAAGGCTGAAGTCAACTGCCTGGAGAATGCTCGAACAAGTCGTCCTTTGAATTAGAAGGTTGCACAAGCGGTGTAATGCCGCTGTTTCGTTCACGAAGGTACTTATTTCTTGCCAGTATAGTTTTAAGTTATAGTAAGAAATGATGTTCCATTCTGACCGCGATACTCGTGTATTGCCAATACCCTCAAAGTGCAAGCCGATATTGGGTTCAAACTGTGTTACTTCAATTTTATCTGTGGACACGAGTGGGAGCAATAGCAATGAGTAGGACGGTCGTAACTGAGCTTGTCAAGTTTCGCTGTTTTTTAGCAAGTGGCCTTCCATCCAATGACTGTTTTGGTGATTGGTTTTCTGCTAACACCTCATGAGTTAATTATTTCCTTACTCAGTGCACAGCTAATACCTGTAAGTGAAAAAAATATAAAATATGAACACATGAAACACTATAGAAAAACGAAAAAAATGCTGAACACCTTTACAGAAGGTGTTGTCGTTATTGTGTAGTATAAAACATTTTTAAACGATGCATAACTTGTGTACTCATTTGATAATTTCTTCTTCAATTTCAACACTTTATTGTAATATTTTCGTATACAAATTATTTATAAAAAAATATTATTCAAATTATTTTGTTTACGAGTTAATTCTACGTCTTCGTATCATCATTTTTACGTATTTAAGGGACTGCCAGAAACCTCTAAATGCATGCCAAATTATACCCTTAGTATTATTTTCGCCATATTTACCATTGAGATTACTGTTGAGTAAGAAACAAAAACTGTGTTATTGAATTCATTAGGAACACATTAAAAAAAAACTTACCTAAAATGACAGCCTCCAGAATACCACCATGCTCCGGTATATTTCTCCGCGCAATTACCAGAAAAGCTGTCATTATCACGATCTTTAGTTGAAAATTTCATTCCTAAATGGTATGTTAATGAATCCCCGGTAGTTCCCGAAAAATTGCCCAATTTCTTCAATATATACAATTCCGTTTCGTTGCCTATGGAGAATCCATTATATTTGGCAAAAGCTCTTGTATTATTCATATCCCCCATTACTATTAGCAATTCTTGTCGTCCCTGGAAATTTGTTAGAGCGTAAAGTTTTTTCAATCCAATGAAATTTTCTCCGTCCACATTTCCGAATCCTTCCTCGTAATCCTCCCAATTGCGGAAGAAGTCTTCTGTGCCGTCTTCTCGTCTTTGTATCACAGTCCAGCCACCACCTTCAGTTTCTGCATCACATTCCACATAAAATGATTCATTACTGTGCTGCGTTACTAGAATTTTGTAAACGCCACTGCGACGAGTGCACGCCGTTGCTTCGGCACAATTTTTTGGTAAAATTTCAGTGACGCTTAAGAAAATAAAAAAAATTAAGAAATTCGTTCAATATCGTATTTAATTTGAATTAATCAAATTGTTGTTCTAATTTGACAGAGGATGAATCATAGAAATTGTAAATCATGTGGACATATAGCACACCTAGTGCAATAGTGACTCAACTGCAAATTTTAATTTTTCGGGGTTAGAATGCTTAAACTATGCACACTACACTTGATAAATCGATTATCGATTAGAATATGTGATTATTGTTAACCGTTGTGAAAAAAGGTACAAAACTTCTATTTTTAAAAAGACAACACAAACATCTTTAACAAACAATAACATCACCAACACACATCAACATTCACAGTACACATCAACATACACACTTCCATAATTGTTTGGATCCTTGTAAATCTGTTGACTATCGACCCCCAAGCAACACAGAACAAATACCCAATTAGCCTACGCGTTTATTCAGGGTCAAAAATAGTTGTTTTTTATGGAAATGAAAATTTTGACTTGAGTCACTTTTGAACTGAACATATCGTGTATTTAACAAATAAGTACATATTTTGAATGCGGTATTCATGCAATTATATTCTAATAACCATCACTGCTATACTATCTTAGGATATAATACATCATCTTAGAATCTAATAAAATTATAGTTTTTCTTACCATTTTTTGGGTAAAACATCATAACGAATATCAAAGAACTCCAGATCTGTGTGAACAATAAAGGAAACATATTCAGATTTTGAATAATTAAAGCAAATAAAACTCACCCTCAGGGGAAGTGTTCGATCCATTGGAACATTCTTGAAGGCTAAAAATAATACAAATTTGTTTTCTTTCTTAAAATATTTGATACAGGTGAAGTTTAAATGTTTACTTCGATTTTAATTCGTTGATCGTTTCCTTCATTTCTTTGAAATCCGAGAATATTTTTGTAACTGCTTTCGTACCGCCCTCAATAATTAGTTTGTCACACTGAAAACAAATTTAAAAGAAACGAAACTAAAGTTATCATATGCTGTGTTAAATTCCATTTGAAAAAATTTTTAATTGAAACACACTGTGGTGGAACAAGTAAAACAAAATTGGCACGACAACAACAAAGAAAGTATTCTATTCTGAAAGAGTAGAAGCAGTTGTCAGCAGGAGATACCATAAGAAAGTGTCAACTCTCTTTGTACTTCGTAGAAGTAAATAAAATCTTTAGAAATAATATCTGGAGGAGAGAATTTAATATTTCAGTAAAAATTTTGAGATTGGGTTCTTGGGTATCTGGCAAGAACAACTATTAATAAGCGAACCCTCGACCATAACATTCTTAGTTGAATACACCGCTAAATAGACTACCAAGGCATCCAATTAATTGTCTTCTTTGTGTATTCGAATTTAATTGGTTGCCGATATTGACAAGATTTTCGATTATAATTGAAATGGGATTGGTTCCGTTTGATCGGAATACATTGTTCCATTTATACTGACTATGGTTTTGTTTATCATTTAATGGTATGCAACGTGGGTAGCACGCCCATGTTTGTGACCAAAATTAGCAAACAGATACTGGATATAACCATTGCCTCCAGAAATAGTTTTGATAATGTCCGAGGTTGGAGAGTTTCGGAGGTGCACTCCTTCTCTGACCGTAGACCCGTTCAATCAAGACCAAAAGTATTAAGACGTTTAGGAATCCTAAGAACACAGAATGGAATCTTTATGATCGTCTTGTCAAACTGGGTATGGGCCCACTGAAGCGCAGAAGACTTGATAGTGTTTTGGTACATGAAGCTACTGTGGCTATTTTTACAGAGGTCATAGCAGAGGCTTTCAAGAGAACGTATACAAAAAGGGTCAGCAGTGCTGGACACAAACGTAGAGTTTTTAATGTTGCAAGGAAATCCAGTAATGCGGAATATTAGGAGCATTATAAAGTGTCCCTAGGTGACTACAAGAGAAACTTGAGGCGCGCCAAGAGAGCGAATATTCACAGAAGGACTACTATTCAATTATGTCTGTAGGGGGAATCAAATGGGGAATAGATGGATTTAAATCAACTGGATCAGACGGAATATATCCGACCCTTTTGCAGCGTCTGAAACTAGATCACATAGCGAGACTTAGAGAGATGTTTTGCGCCAGTATTCAGCCGTTGTAGTGGTGCAGGTTGGGAGCGGTCTTCATACCGAAGGCAAGGAGAAACTATCACATCACATCTAAGGATTTTAGACCTATAGTCTCTCTTCTTTCCTGCCATGGCGAAACTCATTGGTATTAACATACGCCAGATCCTAAATAGAAATATTAAGGGGAGGTCCGTTGACAGTGCCTCACACAAGCTGACGTGTACGACCTTGGCTGTTTTTCTGAATAAAGAAGGAGTCTTCAATAACTTGGAGTTAGGTGCTATTACCGGCGCACTGACGAGACTGGGTCTACAGAACACTCTGGTAGATATCCAGACTGCTATGTGGAAGAACAATCTACCCAATTCTGGGGTACTCGCTCATCCACAGGTTGGAGTACTTTCCCCTCTCCTATGGAACCTAGTGATGAAAGAATGAATGTCGGCACTATCAGAGATAGGATGCAACTTGCTCTAGGAAAGGTTAGAGAATGGACATCTGATCGCGGCTTGGGTATTTATACTGGAAAAACTGAGATCGTACTCTTCACGAGATGGTATAAGCATTCACCTTTTCGTTCACTGAGATTGTACGGGGCGGAACTTGAACTCAAGTAGGAAACGCGGTATATGACTGTCGCACATGTCTTAACGAGGCGACGAATAGATATGATGTTTGTATCGCATGCGTACCGGGACATAGGGACATTCCCTGTAACTGCAGAGCAGATGTACTGGCTAGAAGAGGCACGACCACCGGACTCTCTGATGAATTCTCCACATTGGGTGCTACACTTAATTGACAATGCACTTCTACCTACCTACCTACCTACCTAAGGGAGTCAAAAAGACAAAGGCTCTACCCGTTAACAGTCATGAATTGAACATGAATTCAATTCACATATTTTTCTTCTCAAATACAAAATCTACGTTACTTTATGCTTCAGCTTTTCTTCAAATATTAATTGACCGCTGTTAAAGAAAACTCTGCTATCCGAAGAGAATCGAATAAAAGAAAATTCTTAATACTTTGACTGCCACTGAAATTTTCAGAAAAGTGGCCACGCAAGCCAACATTGATTTTTTGTTCTTTTCCCAGAAGCCATTTATCGATACTAGCACTGATATAATACGGTTTTATTCGTCGCTATACAAAGATGGCAGGTTTAGTGAGTACGAGATTGCGTTTCCTTCTAGACAGATAACTCGTAGTTGGCAGTCAACGTTTTAAACAATAAATTCAATTGATGAGCAATTAGTTACACATTTAGATTGAGATTTTGGCAAAACTCGATGGGTTAGCACAGGAAATATTATACGTGGCACAAGCCAGATTCGCTACAGCCTGCAAAATCATTATTCAGATATATTCACATAACATCACAGACTTCAAACTTATAATCCAACATTCCATTAGAATTTTAATTGATAAGTGAAGTGAGTCCATTTCAATTTTCTTAAAGCTAATTGCCTTAAATATTTCGATAGGAGAGCAGAAAACAAAAACAAATCTCAAGCAACTTTCATGAGATATTATTATATATAATTTTATGAAGTCAAACAACAAGTGGTTACGTGTAAAAATAGTAAAAATATGAATATTACGGTCATGCCAATTATATCTCATGAAAGTTACCTGAAATTTGGAGCTTGGCTTCACCCTAATGTTTCGAGAATATTATTCTTTAAGAAACTTTTACTCATACATTGCATTTTACTCATACTTTCCAAAATACAATATTTTTTATGATAATTGGAAAATACTCTTGTTGCCGTTTTTTCTTCGTTTCGTTAATAAATAAAATATTATAGACACGGTGGGTACCGTTTTTGTTTTTTATTTACGTCACGTACCTCTTCCCACTGTGCTGAACAAAATTTCAACATTGTAAGTATGACGATCAAATTAAATAAAAATCCAAATCTTTTCAGATGACGAAGCATTTTCGATTTAAAAATTTCTTTTAATGCACGTATTCAACTGCACGAATAAAGATTTCAAACTGAATGATGCCCTAAGAAATTTTAATTTATATATATGAAGAGTACGTATGCAAATGCATGTCGTCACCTAAAATGCAAATGGACGAATCTAACACTTCTACCAGCGACATCTTCTATATGGAATAATGTGAAATTTGATTACATTTTGCGGTCTCAACTAGTTTTGAGGCTTTACGATAATTTTTTTTTTAACCAAAGACCGTAACTAAATACCAACTTAAGACAGTTTTAGTACAAAATTGATTGAATTCATCAATTTCGTTAAAAACTCTTTAGCAAATTTATGGATCAGATCCAAGCAAAAAAGGCACTAAGCTTCTCTATGATTTCTTGTGCAATTTAAACATAAGCCTTAGTCATAAGTCACAAGTCATAAGTCAATTGTTGTGAGTTTTGTTGGGTAGAACTTAAAAAATATTTTATTTTTATATTTCTTTAACCCTCCAAACTTGTTTTATTTAACAAAAACGGTATTTTTGAACTTTACGCACAAATTTATTTATTACACAAACATTTCTGAACATGATTACATAAACATTTAGAGAGGACAGGGATGGGCCTTTAAAACAATATACATATGTATGTATATTATTTGACTTAATATGCTACAAGGTTTGATGAGGTGAACTTGACAAATGAGAATTTTTGTCATATTTTTTCAAGTTTGTCCGTTCATAATTACTTTAATTAAAAATATGAAATAATTGAGAACTTTATTAAAGTGCAGTGAAGGGACTGACACTTTGTTTGATCAAATCGTACAAAAATTACCGTAGTTATTATATAAAGTGTCTAACAGTCGAGTTATATTTTTCATATATACATATATTTTTTCAAATGAACTTTTAGTTTAAAAATTTTCAGAACTTTTGATAAATTTTTATTTTTTATCGCAAATTGTGTCAATTTCAAGTTTGAGCCACCACCAATGTTTGCGCAAAGGGAAATAATAATATTTACAAAAAACACAAATATTAGCCGACTTCTGGTAGTCATGCAAACCTGAAATTGAAACATTTTGCGATAAAAAATTAAAATCCATCAAAACTTTTGACAATTTTTGAACTAAAAGTTCATTTGATAAGTTGACATATATAAAAAATATAACACGATTGTTAAACTATTACATACTATAATAACTACGATAATTTTTGTCCAATTTAATCAAATGAAGTATTAATTTATTCACAATAGAATGCACTTTTAGGATATCATCACTTATTTCATATATTTTAATTAAATTTTGCAACTAAGTATGTTTGAGCTTGAAAAAATAAGAAAAAAATAATATTTTTTAAGTTTACCCCATTAAAACTTATAACATATAAGTTTGAGCAAAATGTTTCTGCAGTCCGTTTTAAAGGCTAATCTCTCCCCTTTCTAAAAAAAACTTTGCATTCTTAAAATAGGTTCAAATATATTTGGGTAATCAATAATTGTGTGTCAAGTAAAACAAGTTTGGATCGTTCGAGAAAAATAAAAAAATTTGTTTTTGAGTTCTTCTCAACCTAGTGAATTACTTAGGCTATGTAGTTACTCGGGTATATTTTCACTGTCGCACCATGTAATTTGTAGTTCGGCATATTTCACAACTGGTAACGGAACTGAAATCAAGATGACATCCATAATCGTCCCAATAATTTTATAACAGGATGATTCAACTTTGGTTTGTGGTAATAAATTTACTGAATGCGTATCTATGCAGACTAATAAACACAATTCATATGCTTTTCATTCTCAATATTAGTTTCCACGTTAGATCTCAATTTGTGAGTATAACTTCGATGGTTTCTTAATTACTACCAAGAGGGGTTATTTTCCTATATGAAGAGCAAATTCTTTGATAATTGCAAGATTTTCAATTCAGAATAATTAGGTTACTTTGTATTGGGTACAAGAATACAATTCTTATTTCCTTTTTATTATACTCATTACACGAATAGATCATATATCCCCTGTAACTTAGAATGTAGTCCGTCTCAATATATATGTGTATGGTATTTTGCCATTTTCATAAATATATTTTCTTTTGTCAACTTGTGCAAATTTATCTTTTATCTGTTGTTTACTTAATTGAAATTAGTCACACATGCCCATTGTCGAACTTTTTAACTAATATTTTGAGGCGCATTATGTGAAGTTCTCAACAGTATATACGTAGGTCGTTGCGAGCATTTAACAAGGCTTTGAGCGTAAATCGGCTTGATGTCCCACGATTTATATGTAAAATTAATTAAAGGTGTCATAACAGATAAATTTGTTTACCTGTCAATAATATTTATTTGATGTTTTATTTTTATTTTTGTTTTTATTTTGAATAATAATCTCTAATCAAAATGTGCAGAAATCACAACTGCTTTCAGATACAACTCTAATATTTGCATTTAATAACCTTATAAGCGAATATAATGTGTTGGCAATTGAGAATGCAGTGTAATTTACTAACATTTAGTTAGATCTCCTCACATTTATCTTAAAAGCACTTTTTTCTTTGAAGGTTTGAATTTTAGGTGACGATATGTTGTAGCATGATTATACAGTCGTCAGTACTAACGCAGCATTTCATGTTTTATTTTCACACAACGTACACGAGCAAAAGAATATCCAATTGCATATGAGCAGCGGCCACTTGACACAATGTTGCTGACCGTCGCTACAGCGCAATAGTAAGGCGCACATGCGACGATCATTTGATATTTCATTGACGGTTCGCTGGCGCATTGGTTTTCGTATTGTGTGGACAATGTATGTTGTTGTTGTATTACGGTTCTTGTGATCGTGGGAATTATGACTGTTGTATAGCAACAATAGGCGCGGGTCATATTGCTCCCACTTGTGCCGTAATAATTATACACACAAACAAATGTAATATTGTAGAACATAAGTACAAACCTATATAATAGCATTAAGTAATAATTATACACACAAACAAATGTAATATTGTAGAACATAAGTACAAACCTATATAATAGCATTAAGTAAATATTGAAATGTATTAGAATTAAGGGACTGATTTGGAAATGCTGAATCAGCCAATAATTAGTATAAAAGAAGGGATATTTTCCCTCAAGAAGTCAATCAATAAACAAAAGTCAAACAGTGCGTATCGAGCCGCACTTATAACAAAACAAAACTTATCTTTAATTAAGTTTCCACTACATGGCGATCCTGCCAGTTCTTGGAGTGCTCTAGATAAAAAGCACCCAAGAT
Organism: Sarcophaga rosellei; assembly: GCA_930367235.1. Taxonomy (NCBI): domain Eukaryota; kingdom Metazoa; phylum Arthropoda; class Insecta; order Diptera; family Sarcophagidae; genus Sarcophaga; species Sarcophaga rosellei. The sequence goes on along the minus strand of OV884017.1, from coordinate 86,311,743 downwards.
TTGAGGCAGAGGAGTGCGACACTTGTTGCACCCATAAAAAAAAAAATTTTTTTTTGGCCTGGCGGATCAGCCGAAACGATCCGCCAGCAGCATAGAAGGAAGACACTGTCTGGCCAAGAGACAGTCTTCATGGCTTGGAATTTACTACTTGATTTTACCATTCATATTGAGGATAATATGACCCCGAAGGAGCCTGGTCAGTGTAAGATTTTGCCGAATGGTGCGAAGAGAAACGTCAACTATTACAAGACTGCCTGCAAGTAAACTCATCATATACGCCTCAGCAGATGCAACATTGAAAGGAGGATCAAATTGATCAACCACACCACATGAAAAAGGATAAAAGTGAAGCCGAGTGGTAACAAAAAAAAAAATAATAAAAAATTTTAAAAATTAGTTTAGCTTTAAAAGTGGGGCGTTCAGCCGCCCCATAGGCCAGAAAGCGTTAACCGCTCTTGGCAAACATTAAAAAAAAAAAAAAAATATTTTTTTTATATATAAATTTTAATTATAATAAATTTGATTACTAAATATGTATATTATAAGAAAAATATAATAAATTGAATAAGAAAAATATAATAAATTTATATTGTAAGATCCCTCTAGTTTAAAACCTAAAGAATTGATAACACAAAAGTTATTAAAGTTATTATTTTTCTTTTTTCATTTATATAAGAATAAGAACCCAAAAGGGTGTTATTTAATAAAGTTTTTGATAAATAATTTAATTTAATATGTAAATTCATATAATATTGCGAAATATTTGTTTTGCATTTTAAAGTGATTGTTAAGAAATAGATTCTAAAATTAATATATGTAAATGGACCTTGAATATTGTTAGAAAATTTGACTAGGTTAATAATAGAAAGATGGACTTTGAATGGAAAGAAATAATAACATTTACATAGAATATGAAATAAGAATATTTTTTTTTTGTTATATAATGTGCAAAACACAAACTAAGCTAGATAGGCCAACGGCCAATGTTATAAGTAAATGAAGTAGAAATACTTCAAGATAGAATGAATTTAAATAAGATAGAAATCTGTCTGATAGTGATAACTATTTTGATGGTGTTGAATTTTCTGCTTCGAGTTTATGCTATGCATAATAAAAGATTGAAGAAAAAATACTTAAGCAAAGCCAATGATTTAGACAAAATATAAATGGACTGGAAAGACATCTTACAGAAATTGAGACGAATAAAAGAAGACTTCGACAGGTCATACAAATGTTTGAACATAGAAAGAAGTGCAAAGGACGAAACTATTGCAAAGCATGTTGGAGTTTTACTGGACAAATTTGAACGAATTAGAGTAATATTAAACGTAAATTATAATAGACTCACTGCTCCTCAAAAGGCTGCAGCTGATGGTTTCTTCTCAGACATAAGAAGTAGAATAGTGAATATATTAGATAAAAAGGGCTTAGAAATAAAAATACCAAATACACTTCACGAAGAGGTTGTATATAAATTGGAAAAAGCAGATTCAGGGGCAGAAGAAGTCCTAATAAGATTGTTTGTTAACGAGGAGAATTCACATACAACGGCAAATTGACGCAAACAGTGGTAGAATTTTTGAACACAGCTTCAAAGCTTATTTCAGACTTTGATGGAAAACCTGAAAATCTGCGTTCTTTTCTTGACTCTTTGTCATTGGTAGACTCGATAAAGGGCGCTCACGAATCCGTCGCGGTGTCTCTTATTAAAACCAAATTGAAAGGAAATACCAGAAATTTACTGAGTAATGAGACAACAATTGCTGAAATTATAAACAAATTAAATGCCTCCGTGAAGGGTGAATCCGTCGAGGTATTATCAGCAAAAATAATGAACATAAAGCAGGGCGGTAAAACTGCAAATACTTACTGCAGCGAAGTGGAGAATTTAACAAAATCTTTGGAGAATGCTTATATATCGGATGGTTTGTCATCCGAGATAGCGAGTAAATACTCTCTACAGGTTGCAGTAAAAGCTTTGACCAAGAACTGTTCAATTGATAAAGTGAAACTTATCATGGAAGCGGGTCAGTTTAACAGCATGAATGAGGCTGTTAGTAAATTTGTAAATAGTTGCACTGAAGCAACAGGACAACAAAATGCTATATTGTACTTTGGGCAAAAACCCACATATAGCAATTATCGTGGAAACAACAGAAGATTTCGTGGTAGAAACAATTATCCACGAAGCAACAAAAATAATAACAACTTCAGACCCCCACAAAGACCAGAAAATAACAGAAATAGACAAAGTTTCAACAATAAACGTAGAAGTGGAAACTACGTAAGAGCAACTGACTCATATGAAAATGGTTCGGAAAACTCCGACACCCCCCTAAGATAAATTCAACACATAATAAAATATACAACCTCAATCTCAACTTAAGCTTTTTTGTACATATGGAAATTAATAATACTAACCACATAGTAACATTGTTGGTAGACACAGGAGCAGATATTTCAGTCGTAAAAAATAATTTTTTCAAACCCCAACAAATAAATAAAAACATTACTACAACAATAACAGGAATAGGACAGGGATACTTGAAATCCATAGGAAAAATATTCTTGGAAATGAAATTTAAAAACTTTTTAATACCACATTACTTTCAAGTGGTTCAGAACAATTTTCGCATACCTTGTGATGGAATTATTGGTTTGGACTTCTTGAAAAGATATAATTGTGTTTTGGATTTCAATGAAGAACATGACTATCTTGTTCTAAGACCCTCTAATCTGCATCATGCAATAGACATTCCAATAACAAATAATCATAATGAGATAACACTACCACCAAGATCAGAAGTGATAAGGCAAATTAAATTTGAAAATCTTAAAAATGAAATATTGATACCAAATCAGGAAGTAACAACAGGCGTTTTTATACCAAATATTATAGTCAAATCCAACAAAGCTTTTATTCGTTTTTTAAATACTAATGATAGTATAATTTCAATCAAACAGGATAGGATTAAAACCGAAAACATCTCTGACTATAATGTAATTACACAAAATTTGAACAAAATTGAAAATAGACAATCAAAAGTTATGGATATTTTAAAGAAAAACTTCCCAGAACAATTTAAACCTACACTAACAAAAATTTGCAAAGAGTATAGTGACATTTTTGGTTTGGAAACAGAAACAATATCTACTAACAATTTCTATGAGCAAAAGTTGAGATTGAATGACAAACAGCCAGTATATATTAAAAACTATCGTATACCGCATTCGCATAAGGATGAAATTAACAAACAAGTTAGAAAACTAATAGATGATAAAATAGTTGAACCATCATTTTCGGAATACAATAGTCCAATTTTGTTGGTTCCCAAAAAATCACTTCCGCGTTCGGATGAGAAAAGATGGCGACTTGTGATAGACTACAGGCAAATAAATAAAAAATTGTTATCGGATAAATTCCCATTGCCTAGAATTGATGATATTCTAGACCAACTTGGCAGAGCAAAGTATTTTTCTTGTTTAGACTTAATGTCGGGATTTCACCAGATAGGATTAGAGAAAAACTCCAGAGACTTGACATCGTTCTCTACGACCAATGGCTCCTACAGGTTTACTAGACTACCTTACGGCCTAAAGATAGCGCCAAATTCCTTCCAAAGAATGATGACAATTGCTTTCAGTGGCCTGAAGCCAGACCAGGCATTTCTCTATATGGATGACTTGGTCGTACTGGGATGCTCCGAAAAACATATGCTTTCAAATTTAAAGGATGTTTTTAATCTCTGTCGTAGATACAATCTTAAACTAAATCCTGAAAAGTGTTCATTCTTCATGAGAGAGGTAACTTACCTTGGACATAAATGTACTGATAAGGGAATATTACCGGATGATAGTAAATACTCGGTGATCGAAAACTATCCGACGCCCAAGGACGCAGATAGTGCAAAAAGGTTTGTAGCCTTTTGTAATTATTACCGGAGGTTTATCAAAAATTTTTCCGAATATTCTAGACATCTTACACGATTGTCCAAAAAGGGAGTGCCATTTGAATGGACAGAAGATTGCGAATTTGCATTTAGATACTTAAAGAAAGCATTAATTAATCCAACATTACTTCAGTACCCCGACTTTGCTAAGGAATTTTGTATAACAACAGACGCAAGCAAGCATGCATGCGGTGCTGTTTTGACTCAAGAACATCAGGGTAAACAACTTCCCATAGCCTACGCTTCAAAAACATTTACAAAGGGTGAAAGTAATAAATCAACCATTGAACAAGAATTAACTGCCATACACTGGGCTATCACATATTTCAGGCCATATATCTATGGAAAACACTTTTTAGTTCGTACTGACCATAGACCTCTTTCGTATCTGTTCTCAATGAGAAACCCAAGTTCCAAATTAACGAGAATGAGACTGGATCTGGAAGAATATGATTTTACAGTTGAATACCTTAGGGGGAAGGACAATTATGTCGCGGATGCATTGTCGCGAATTACTATAGATGATTTTAAGGAAATTAATAAAAAAGTATCGTGCGTATTAAAAGTCACGACAAGGTCGGCGATTAAACAAAAAGACAGTAGTAGAATAAATAATCAGCATAAAACAAATAAAACAGATGTATTAGATGAGCCCAAAATATATGTACTAATTAAGAATAGTGACGTCAGAAAGTATTATAAATTAAAGATTTATCCCAATAAATGCTACATAAAGAAGGGAAAATCAATATTAGCTAGCATAAATATAAATGATATATTTACTAAAGAGAAACTTGACTTAGGACAATTTTTCTCTAGGCTCGAGAAAGCGGCCAGTAAATTAAATATCAATAAACTACAAGTAGCACCTAGTGAGAAAATTTTCGAATTTATCTCAAAGTTTGAATTTAGAAATATGGGCAATAAGGTACTAAATAAAATCAAAATAGCGCTATTAAATGAAATAAAGATATTAGATATAAAGAATTCTAAGGAAATTCTAGAAATCATGCTGAAATATCATGATGACCCTATCGAAGGAGGTCATTGCGGGATATTTAGAACCGCAGAAAAAATAAAAAGATACTACTACTGGAAAAACATGACAAAAGACATAGCTAAATTCGTTAAATCATGTCAAAAATGTCAATTAGCAAAAACGACCAAACACATTAAAAGTCCGGTGATTCTCACAGAAACACCCACCATGCCATTTGATACGGTGTATGTAGATACAATCGGACCATTTCCTAGATCAATAAACGGAAACGAATATGCAATCACATTAATATGTGACTTAACTAAATATTTGGTAACGGTACCAATACCAGATAAATCGGTTAAAACTGTCGCTAAAGCGATATTTGAAAGCTTTGTACTTACCTATGGTCCAATGAAGACGTTCATTACAGACATGGGTACAGAATACAAAAACTCAATACTGACTGAACTTTGCAACCTATTGAAAGTTGAAAAATTAACTTCAACAGCACATCATCACCAGACATTAGGTACAATAGAACGAACTCACAGAACATTTAATGAATACGTACGTTCATATATATCTGTAGATAAAGACGACTGGGATGAATGGCTTAGGTATTTTACTTACTGTTTTAATACAACACCATCAACAGTACATAATTATTGTCCATATGAATTGGTTTTCAGTAAAATGCCAAATAGTTTTAAAAATTTCAATGAGGTAGATAGAGTTGCACCACTATATAATGTGGATGATTATGCTAAAGAAGCAAAATTTAGATTAGAAGTAGCACTTAAAAGAGCCAAACAATTATTAGATTTAAATAAAATTAAACAAAAGAATAATTATGATAGGAACACTTTAGATTGTAATTTTAGAATAGGAGATTTAGTATTTCTTAAAAATGAAACCGGACACAAATTAGATAATCAATACAAAGGGCCCTATAAAATTAAAAATATAGATTTAAGAAATAATGTAACTATAGTTGATAAGAAAAATAATAAAGAACAAGTAGTTCATAAGAATAGACTTAAGATATATAACAAATAGTTTTAACAATAACACTAAACTGCGCAGAAAAGTGAAATAATATTCTTTAAGATAAATTTTTTTTAACTAAGTGAACTCGTCACTAAACATTCATTAAAAACAAAATAAATATTAAAATTAAAATAAGAAATAATATTAAGATTGGAATACACTAAATTATAATTAATATTAATTAATAATTAAGTTTACTAATAAAATATAAATTAGAAATAGATGTAAAATCATTGTATTGTGTTGTGTAAAAGAATGTCCATAGAACAAAAGTTATATGAACATTCTTGTAAAGGGTGGAGGTGTAGCATGATTATACAGTCGTCAGTACTAACGCAGCATTTCATGTTTTATTTTCACACAACGTACACGAGCAAAAGAATATCCAATTGCATATGAGCAGCGGCCACTTGACACAATGTTGCTGACCGTCGCTACAGCGCAATAGTAAGGCGCACATGCGACGATCATTTGATATTTCATTGACGGTTCGCTGGCGCATTGGTTTTCGTATTGTGTGGACAATGTATGTTGTTGTTGTATTACGGTTCTTGTGATCGTGGGAATTATGACTGTTGTATAGCAACAATAGGCGCGGGTCATATTGCTCCCACTTGTGCCGTAATAATTATACACACAAACAAATGTAATATTGTAGAACATAAGTACAAACCTATATAATAGCATTAAGTAATAATTATACACACAAACAAATGTAATATTGTAGAACATAAGTACAAACCTATATAATAGCATTAAGTAAATATTGAAATGTATTAGAATTAAGGGACTGATTTGGAAATGCTGAATCAGCCAATAATTAGTATAAAAGAAGGGATATTTTCCCTCAAGAAGTCAATCAATAAACAAAAGTCAAACAGTGCGTATCGAGCCGCACTTATAACAAAACAAAACTTATCTTTAATTAAGTTTCCACTACAATGTAAAAAAGAAATAATCTTATCTGGCTTATCAAATCAAATCTGAACTGCCGACTCCAATTTTAGATGACTTTCTGTTGAAATTAAATTGTGAAATTGTGTTTTTCATTGCAAGTATAGATATACATTGCAAGACATATGCATACGATAAGAAAACTTTTATGGGAATTCCGTCGATTAAGGGGTGTAAGTTTTAAATTTATTAGAATACACTTATATTCTGTGCATGACAGACAATGCAAAAGCAAACAAGAAAATTTATTCTGGTACTGTCATATCACCTAAGGTGTAAATTATTGTTCCCTTTTTAAGCCTTTTTCTAGACAAAACATATTTTTATGTACACACGTAAGATTTTAATTTATGTCTATACATATTTTAGACATATTATTTTAATTAAATAAATCTAAAACCCTCAGCAACATAAGCATATAGTATAGCTATTGAAGAGGCCTCAGTAACATGCTGCATAAACATCAATATCGGTGAGTGTTTACTTTTCTTTATTTTCAACTTTTTTTTTATTTTATTTTTTTTTTTTGCAATTTCGTATTTCGTAAACAATACGAAATAAAGCAGATTTGTTAATGGTTTTTATTTGGCGCAAGCATTATATTGTTTTTAATGAAAATAATTTGAAAGAAGGAACAATCTCTGGAAATATAAAAATGATGAAAGACAAATTCTAGCATTGAATCTTATAAAAATCTAAATTCAGATCTGAAAACTGCAACATGAATGAACATTCATTGTTTAATAATTATTACAAATGAATCACGTTCAACGAAGCAAAAGAATAACTTAATTATGGGGAATTAATATGGACACTAATAGAACGAATGATGATTTTATAAATTTCAGGATAGAGATATACATAGCAACGAGTAGATTTTAGTAGTAACGGAAGATTTTAAAATTCAAATTCGCTCTGAAACATCAAACTCGCAGGAATAATAAATTAAATATTCAGAACAGCGGCTTAGCGATGACATATTGCGTCAACATTTTTAGTAAAAACGGAAATTTTTAAAGTTAAAATTGGCTCTGGAACATCAACTCATATTCCAAAACATGATTTAAAATGCATATTTTGAAATTAAACCACTTTTGTTTCTCTTTAGTTTCATTGATATTTATCGTTATGGTGATTAAAAATCTTTAAAAAAATCTCATGTGTAATACAAACACTTACCTCATGTGTATGATTAATTGATGACTATTAAATATCACTCATACGCATGCATTTACAGCTGAATTGCCTGGCACATAAGCTCGTAGGAGCTGTTCTGTTTTAATGCTGTCACTGTCATTCTTAAATATAAAAAGGTAAAAGATATTATTGTTGCTGTTGCTGCAATAGTCTACAATAAGAGCCGATATTTATTTTGGGCCAACAGAATAACATTTTAGTCAACCATTCAGAGGTTGGATAAATACGGAAGTAAGAGAAGCGCGTTGATGCTACCATCATAAGGGTCGATTGTAAAATAGAATCTGAAAAAGACAAAATTGAGGAGTATGCTCATTTCTATGAACAAACAATGAAAACCATTTTGAAATACAAAAAGCTCTTGTAAATTGTAATCGTCACGCCACTGGGTGTCATAATTATTGGATTCGGTAACATTATTAAACTATACTTTTGCTTGTGGAGCTCTCTCAAAACTGGATTTGTACAATATTAAACCAAGTGATGAACGTGAACAACTCTGAAGCAACGATGGATTTCTTTTGAGACTGTATTCCACCAAAGTATCAATTGAATGTCAAAGGATGTCTCTTCCTTGGTATAGCTATAACACTGAGTGAGAAAAATTTAGATCCAAACGACCCCGCATACAGTTTCTTATTTTATCTAATTCTAAGGAATAATCGAAATTCTGGACTTATATAATTCGAAGAATCTCTAACTGGATTACTGGAATATGTAGCTCTACAGTAAAATCAGTATAGATATCAGTAATGGCTGCCTTTGCCAATAGGGAGAGCACTATCACAGTACTAAATACAAGAATTTAAAATCCGCAAAAGAAAGCTTCTACGAAAACAAGGATAATCAAATAAGTAATCACTACAGGTTATGGCTAATATCTCGATTAGATCATGTAAACTTTTATTTAATATTGTGATATTCGTTATGATCGTTTTACTAATAAACAAAACATTTCTGAAATATTCATCGTACAGCATATTGCATGAGCAGAGCTCAAATCGTTTATTTTTTAAAATGATGATGAAATATTTCTCCATAATATAACTCAGTCTTCGAACATTTTAAAACTGCAAAATAGTTTGGATACGATGAAGAAGTTTCAGCTCATCAGTAGCACTATACTGTGATAAATCGGCAAAGGTGATGGATCAATTGATAAAACTGAATTAAAACAACGACTACATTACTGACTATCGGTTTCTATACCTGTCCAAGAAGCTGATTTCAGAAAGTTCTGTTTCTGATTATTTGGCGTTAGATAGTTGACTGTCATGTGACTTTCTATCAGCCAAAGTCATGATCCAGTACTATTCACCGTGGGTTTAATTATAATAAAGAGCAGTCCAACTACAATAATGCGTTCCTTTTTGTTCACTGTATTCTATTGTTAACATATGATCTCTATCATCAACATACATATAACAAGACTGAAACAAGCAATTCAATTAAAACGAACCGCTATCGACCGTTCGTTTAAACTATATTGAAACGGCGCAATATGTTTCTTTGTTGCCAAAATAAAAGAATCTCAAATCGAGTTAAAATAATAATAAATCATCATTTTCTTGTTCCCACAATTTGGTCAAGCAAAGCGTGAGAATTCATACGTCGGCAAATGTATGAAATATTTTTGTCTACACGCGCCAGATAGATGACATTCAACATGCATTTTGCATTGCGCAAACTGTGGGAATATGTTTTTTAAATTTTGCATTTTCACCCATTAGGGGGTGAAGTTCCCTGGCCACTCTCCTTCTATAATTTTAATCAATTATTAATAAAAATGATGTGATTAAATAGTCTAAAAAACATTTTATTCAAAAAAACTTATAGTTTTGGAGTTATAGACCGTCCGTTATAACGGACACTGCGCACTAGGTACACTTGGCGTATGATAGATTGTAAAGAATTCTTAGGGATGATTTTTCATATTTGTTGCAAATAAATTTTTTCTTTTTTTATTTCCGCAATATCCACATCAATTTTCAATTTTAGAATATTTAATAAGGTTGTTTCTACCATCATATCGTGCATATGCCAACAATTTAATTATTCGCAAAGCTCTTGTACATGGGGTACCATATGCTTCAAGGTAGGAATTAGCAAGATTTCGATGAAAAATGTGAAGAGACACACATGTCAGACCATTGGCATTATACTTCTTTAGCAGCAGCCATGCATTCGAATGATGGGCGTCAAAGAGCTATGCAAATATTGGCCACCATCATGTCTGATTCGCTAGCAGAAATAGATCCATCTTATGCCATGTTTTATTAAAAACCACTTTTGGTTAGGAAATAGTTACAGAACCTCTTCCTTCGTCGAATCGTTGGCACGATTTAATTAGCATCGGCATTTGTGACATTATTATCCTTCCATCAAATAAGCAATATATTTAATTTATTTCTAAATGAATGATCTACATATGCCCTTTCCACTGTTTTCATAATCTGGGCTGAGCTCAGAGGTCATTTTCTGTTCGCCCTTCACGTATTGTTCCCGAACTACATAGTCTGATCGATAAAAGGTGCCGCAGTAGTTTAACGCATACAAAACAAGTATCTGAACAAGTACCTGAGAGACATATAACGAGTTCTGTTCTATAAATTGTTGTATACTTAATTACGTGGAACATTGGTTTTAAAAGCTGATCAAGTACCTGCCTAGTCGATGATGGAAACTACACCAAATCTCTTAATAATGGACTAGCAATTTTTCCCACATATATCCAAACTGGATATATATAATCGTCCGTTAAATTTAATCCCCAGTCACTGTGATCCCATTTATTACCATCCTGTACTACTTCACACGCTGTAGATAATAATTAATATGATATTTCATAAGACAAGCGGTTTCAGACGAACCTTCATTGTTTGGTTTTTCCATAAGAACAGACGTTCGTTTGAAATAGCTAGTCTTACAGAAACAGCAGATGCGATTTTCTTCATGCTCATCATCACTTTTATAGCCATCTTGATCAGTTTCGGATCCACCTAGTGGGGGTATTGTATAAATTTGAATATCATGGAGCCCATTGTCGTTAATGTAGTCCAGTTCAAACAATATTGCAGAAATTGTTGGCCCATGTATGAAAAAAAAATTTACCCAATTATCATTTAACAATTGCTCTACGTGCGCAGTGTCCGTTTTAGCGGACGTTACATTGAAAATCACATTACGCGCATGGTGTTACATTTTATCATAATTTTTTTACATCAATTGAGTCATTATACTTATTCACAAATAATAAAACACAAAAACTAATAATAATTCACATCACATTTAAAATATTCGACTTTTTCTTACCCTGTTCGGAATTTTCGTTTTTTTTCAAATTGATATTCTACATTTTGCATAAAACGCAACACTCAGATCGCAGTTTTTGAACAGAATGTAATAAATCTTGTTTCGTTGGAATGTCAGCAACAACATAAAGTACTTGTTATTTAGAAATTAGAATTTTTGGAAATGGTATAGTAGAAAATTGGAGCGTTCTTTATAACGGACTCTGCGCACTAATGGGGTAAGTAAATAATAGTAGTAAGCAAATTTTGTTTGTATTATTTTTTTTTTTTTTTTGTATTGTATTATTTTTATATAAATAGAGTAACTAACGATAATAAAGCGTAGTTTACTACAATCAGTCAAATAATTAACTTGTTTGATTCAAACCCGTCGTCTTGGTGTACCAGCTTGACGAAGCTAAAGAAACTAAAATTTTATCCTTGTGTACCACTTGGATAACGTCCCATTTTCTTTATTATTTTTGACCGTTCATCAAGGCAAACGGGCGCCGATTTGAACACTATTAATGGCGTAAATTTTAATTCCGCAGTGCCCTGTAGAATGTAATTGGAACTTATAAGGACTGTTTATTGCGAGGGTTATTTACAAAATAAATTTGCAACTGCAACAATAGAAAAGCAGAGTCACAAAAATTCTAAGTATTTGCGGCCACTATCGCGACCAACATCTACATAGAATTTGTCAACCAATTTCATCTACAAAATAAGCAACGACAACCATCGCATTCACGCAGCCTATAATGCACTTGCAATTAGTTGTGCGACCTCCCACACTAGCCTGCAGCTAGTTAAGTTGAGTTGAGTTCAGCGTTGCCAGTAATTTTTTTTTTATGAAAACTTGTTATTTCTGGGGAAAAGAACTTTTTTTTCACAACTAAAAACTTGTTTTCTACAAAATTATCAAAATGTTAAAGGGAGCCCGTTGCCTCCATTGATGTTTCTTTGCCGGAACTAATAAAATACACTCTTTTGTTATGAAAATTTAAATTTGTTGAAAAAACTTGTTTTATTAGAAAATAAATTTAATGAAAACTTTTTCGCATGTCAAAAAACTTTGAAAAAAGGGAAAACTTGGCAAATAGTAACGCAGGTTGAGTTCCTTTGGATGCACTGCTTTTGTACGCTTTTCAATATGGACGTATCTCAGGAAGTACTAACTGTATTAACTTGAAATTTCATGATATCCTCACTAGCAGTGTTTTTTACTTTATGACTAGACTTGAGTAAAAATGGGGGATGGGGCCTATCTCTTACGTCAAGAGTTGCATACCTGGGTATGTATATATAATGAAATATTTGAAAATATGTTGATATTGGATCTTGATTGATATTGTATATTGTTTATATTTGTTGTAACCTGAGATCATGAGTGGCTTTTTCTTTGGACCTTGAACTTCGCATAAATAACGCATTGTGGAAAGAAGAATAAGCGACATTTATTTTTTTGGGATGTAAGAGCACAAGGTAATATTGTTACTGAAACCAAATGTAGTTAACTCTACTTCCCGTCCTTTAGATAAAGCGCAATATTGTGATACAAATACTAGTCTTCTTGTTACTGTACATAACATTGATAAACTGCTGTCCATCATTAAATTTTTGGCTAAGTTGTAAGTTGTGAAGAAATTGTCACAAACAATATTCCGTCCACTTCCACGAAGAAGATTGAAGCACAAGTCCTTCACTACCTTTTCGCCTACGTTTTTTTCCGTTCGCCGGGTGCTGCCAATCCAGTATAACTTTGTCCCTTCATTGGATAGAATGAGTCGGAGTCACATACCCACCATACTTTAATTCCATACTTGGGTTTCGATGGTTTGTATTGGGTAAACCCAGAACCACCACAAAAGGGATACAACTACCCATCAACTGTCACGTTTGGACCAGCTACGTTTCATTCAGCATTAAAAATAAGTCCGTTATGGCTGCAGCTTTGTCGGTTTTTTTACGCTGTTGACGTGTGTTTCCGTTATCGAAAAGTATACAGCGGCTTATATCCTAAAAATGCCGCACGCTCACGAAAGCTATATATAAGGGATGTGAGGTCGTATTCCGCCAGTCTTTAGTATGTACGTAACCAGAGTGCGTAAGACCACCCAACAAAAGAAGGCCCAAATATGGATCAAACACATTTTTTGTTAACCCTTTCATGTACGTGGTTCTTTTGTTTGATGTTGAATATTATAATGTTTGTAGCAACAATTTGTTTTTCAATTTGTCTCACGAATTATAATTTCATACATTTCTTCGGGTAATATTAACATGCTTGTTTCTACGATGGTTAGACAATAAGACAACACAGGAATAAGCTAAGCAACAAAAGAAATTCCGTATAAAATGTGTAGACATACCCGGGAATGCTTCTGTTGACGTACGTATAATTTTTTATCTCTTGACATAAAGGTTAAACTAGTAACAGTGTTGTGTCTTATGAAAGTCACACATGCTAGTGACGTACAATTCAATGGTAGTCGGTATGCATTATAATATTTCAATATAAAATAAAATAAGGAGACCTGCAATTAATATTATTTCCTTTCGCTATAAAACTTTTAGCTACGGAAACTAAAACAATTTTTTGTAGATTCTTACCGGATAGTTCCACCGATGATAAATACATTTTACAGGAGATAAACAATTTCAAGTATCATATCGGATAATGCAGTGTTGCATTTTTACTGCTCGTTTAAAAGTCTTTATTTCAGTACATTTCGTAATTAAAATCTAACCATTGCCATTGCATAGAGATTGTTTAAAGTAGAAATATGTAGGCATTTGACTGTCTTTGCGGCTTTAAACTGAACAGATAAAGAAACGATCGGGTTTCATTTGAAAGTTCCACAAAATTTAAACGATATCTACTCAAATAAATTATTTGAGTATATTTAACAAATACTTTAGTTGGGTATTGAACGTTAACTATTTGTGTATTTGGTTCTTGACTAACATTTGTAAAAGAAAAAAAAATCAATAAACAAACAAGAGTTCCTTTTTTTTTTAAAGTTGTTGTCGTTATATATTGCAAACTCTATGTTAATACAGTATTTGAGGAAAGCAACATTCAATTTTATTTATATGTATTTTTAATTTTTTTTTTTTTATATTCATTGATTTAACTTTGATTCTTTATTGTAATATTATTTTATTTTAATTATTATTTCTTTATTTGAATTATTTCTTTTGAGAATTAGTTTCATGACCTCGTATCATCATTTTTACGTTTTTAAGGGAGTTACTGTAACCTCGAAATTCTTTCCAATTTATACCTTTACTAAAAGTGTTGTCACCATATTTACCGTTAAGATTACTATTGGATAAGAAACCAGAATTATAGTCTTGAATTCATTAGACGTACATTAAAACAAATAACATACCTATGGTGACAATTTTTATACCACCATGCACCTGTATAAACATCCGCACAATTTTTTGTATCATAATCATCGTTGTCACGATCTTTAGTTGAAAATTTCATACCTAAATGGTATCTTAGTGAATCTCCAGCAGTTCCCGAATACATGCCCAGTTCTTTCAATTTATACATTTCCGTTTCGTCGCCTATAGAGAATCCATTATACTTGGCGAAAACTGTACTATTATTTACATCCCCCATTTCTATTAACAACTCCTGTGGTCCCTGGGCATTTGTTAAGCTGTAAAGTTTTTTTAAACCAATAAAATGTTCCTTCACATCTCCGAAACCTTTTTCATAATCCACCCAATTGCGGTGGAAATCCACAGAACCGTCTTGACGTCTTTGTATTACAATCCAGCCACCACCTTCAGTTTCTGCATCACATTCAACATAAAATGGTTCATTACTGTGCTGCGTGACCAGTATTTTATAAATGCCACTACGTTGAGTGCAAGCCGTTGCTTCAACACAATTTTTTGGTAAAATATCGGTAACGCTATATACAAAATAAAATTAAATTTAATAAAAAATTCTTTCAATATTGCAATTGTTTTAAATGAATTGAATTTTTGGTTTTAATTGACAGACTTTTTATTCACAGAACTTTTAATTACTGTTTAAATTATGAGTAAAACAGATGTTTATTTTTCTTGATTCAATACAGAATATTGTGTTGAAATATTGTGATAAATTACAATATTAATTAATTAATTAAATTAAATGATATATTTTCATTTTATTTAATCGTAGATGGAGATTTAAAAGAAAATTCATACTTCTAGCTTGTGTATCACTTTTGATACATGTTTGTAGTACATATTTTTAAATTAATTTAACTCATA
Source organism: Sarcophaga rosellei (assembly GCA_930367235.1). NCBI lineage: Eukaryota > Metazoa > Arthropoda > Insecta > Diptera > Sarcophagidae > Sarcophaga > Sarcophaga rosellei. Next base: position 86,296,045 of record OV884017.1, on the reverse strand, counting down.
TAAATAAAACTAGATTTTGTCATCATTTTTATGAAATCTACGCCAAAATTTTTGACATGATTTACATTGCGGCAAACACTTCATGTCAGTATGTTTTTATTCGGTCTTAAATGATAACAACTATCATCCTTTCATTTGGGGCGATTTAGACGTCTTCAATTTTTGAAATGGGACAGCTTATTGCCATCAACAATCAGATGGCACCAAACTTTGTTCTATTTCTTTATAGAAATTGTTTGTCAAGGTCATACGAGGTTAAAAAGTTACAACATTTACCATTTCAACAATGTTCTCTCTTGGATTCCTCTCTGGTTTCCCGGATTTCCCCAAATACCGTATGTACTTGCACCATATATGTACGTGGCACCTACATGAAATTTATAACAACTATGAAATTCAATTAGTTACTCATCTACAGTAAGAAAATTATTGGGATTATAAAAATCTGAAAGATTTTCAGCACGTTTTTCGAAAACTCGTAATTGGCGTACATTTTGCATAAATCCCGATTAGCTCATTATCAAAGCGAATGATTCTGTCATATCAGACGTACATGGTTAATCGAAATGTTATTATCTGTAATATCTTATGAAATAAAACATAGATTTAAAAACGTGAGGTAATTATGACAAAAGCAGTAAGAATGACTCTACAACAAGAGTCAAGAAACAACTGTTACCAATCTCCGCGCAAACGTATAATATTTGCTCTTCCCAAACTACTAACGGCCGTAGTCTAATAGGTAGTGTGTTGCCGCAGACATATCCAACATAACGAAATAGGAAAAAAAAATTTCTTCCTCTCAGCAGATTTCTGGCAAAAAAAATTGCCACGAAAAGTTTCTCAAAAACCTATCGTTCGGAATCGATTTTAAACTGTACGTCTCGCCACTCATGTATATAATTAACACATATATCATAAGTGGTATGAGAAACAAGATCATAATCCTGACTGAAGGGTTGTGGTGGCCAATTATGTATGTTAACTACTAAAGGCATACGGTTCGTTGCTGTAAACAGTACCATCTTTGGCGACAAACAGCGGATTATCATGTTCGTTGCTACCAATATTTTCGTCAGCTCACAAGACGGCCTTCTGTTACCTTCCTCCTCATAGTGCTCACCAACAGAAACATCAAGAGCAGTTACTTCAATCTCTTCACTTTTATCCAACATATAACTTTCAATTCCATCGCAAAATACCATAGAAAATGTATTATTTATGATAAAAAATTTCACAAAATCTTTGAAAATATTCAAAATTTATAACGCAATGCCACAGAATCAGAATGAAAGTCGAATTATGAATAAATTTTTAAGTTTTTTAAACCCTGTTTGAAATTTTCTTTTTTTAATTTAATTTAAAGCAACGGCAATACCAATACTAAAAAAGCGAAAAAAAAATCTGGCAACTAAGTTTTTCTGAATTGATGAATTGAAAGCTCGATCTACGGTTAAAAGTGTTGACTTTGCAGAAATTAAATTAAGTCTGCACCTTTTAGAAGATTTGATTGTGTTGATCAATATGACAATAAAGAATCAATTTTCCAAAACAATACAAATATAATGAGGATGGGTATTCGTTTCACTTAACTGTTGTTAACTTGTCCATATAATCTACAAATCTTTTAATGAGTCCTGTATGGTATGTTAAATGATTTGTTCATGCAACTTAATTCTACTAATCACTACACTGCACTGCACTAACTTAGAATCCAATAAAAATATAATTTTTCTTACCATTTTTTGGGTAAAACATCATAACGAATGTCGAAGAACTCTAGATCTGTGTGAAAAGAATATGAAAGAAAATATTCATGATTCGGAAAATTAAAGCCAATGAAACTCACCCATAGGGGCAATGTCCGATCCAAGAATACTAAAAGCAATTAAACAAAAATAAAATTAATAATTGCTAAAGTTTTAATTTAAATGTTTACCTTGACTTTAAATCATTTATTGATTCCTTCACTTCATTTAAATCCGAGAATATTTTTGTCATTGCTTTCGTACCGCCATCAATAATAAGTTTGATACACTAAAAACGAAAATTAAAGGAACATAATTAAAGTAGCCAAATCTATTGTTATATTCGATTGGAAGTAAATTTTATTCAAATACACACTTTGGTGAAAGAAGAGAAAGTGTTCACGTTGGCCACCCTAATGTACTGTTTTAGCTTTAAGTATTTTACAACTGTGTGTACTACATAAATGAATTTTAATTGTGAATTATTATAACGATATAAGAAAAGAGATACTTTAATACCCGATCAACCCCCAACCCGAAAGGTACGTTTGTGTACAAATAAATAATAATGAATTATTTAAAACTAATACATACTTTTTGTATTTGTTATTTACCCTACTTCTCGCACAATATTTTATTTTATTCTCCACTTGCTCACCACCACAGAATGCAATATCCCAACAGCGAAGAATGTATTCTACTCTGTAGGATGTTGAAGTTTTCAACATGAGAAATCGAAGATTCAGCGGGAAAAACACAGAAAAGCAAATAAAAATCAATTAAAAATGAAAACTAGAGCACCATATTGGCTACTTGGCCCCAAGTCGCAAATAATAATTAAAAAAAGACGTTTGGACCCTTGAAATCCACATTTGGAAAAAAGGATAGAAATTCAAATGTCTCAACAATAATACTAAAGTACCAAAGAAAACTTTATGTCTCATTACTCAAGCACCGTGATTCATAATTAACGATTCCATTCATAATGTCGTACGCATTTCAAGTGTAAAGAGCGTTATAAGCACTTCTTGTGGAAAATACTTGAACCGAATGAATGAATATTTTAATGAACACAACTCTTAATGTTAATATGTAAGTAAAAACTAAAAAAATATTCTTTTCAAATTCTCTTTTCACTATTTTCATTATATTCTCTAATCACATGAATTTAATGAATTTTCTAATGAATTGTTTGCCCTTTGAGCCCGACGCACGGAATATCGACGGACATTATATTTAAAAAAAGTTTTCAAATAATTTTTTTTTTTTTTTGTTTTGTTGAGTTGTTTAAAACTGTAAAATAATATGTAAACTCTTTACGCACCTCTTCAATTTCGGCTGCACTCACTTTAGTTACAGAAAGAATTACAAATAAAATTAAGAAGTTTAGTAGAATTCTCGGTGTTGACATTTTCGATTGTGAAAATTGTTTTTTGGTTCGCGGATTCACTATACGTTTGAACCGACTGAAAGTTTGGAACTGAATGGCGCTTCAAGAATATTTACATTGAATATAAGTGATTCCATTCGGCAACACCATTTCTCATAACAATTTGAAATTTCTTTTTTAATTTAATGAAATCGATTTCTGCTTACAAGTTTAGCTAAATACTTCCGTTTGGAAGCCTTGAATCCAATTTAAGGAAGGCATTCCTTGAGACTTTTTAATCCTTTTATTGATTGTCAGTAATTGTTAGGGGTAAATTTTATCCAAGTATATGATTTGTAGACGTTTTTTATGTGAAAATGAGAAGTGAATGTTGCATTGGAAGACAATTTTAACATGAGTTAGGCTTTTGGAGGAAATACAAGTGGGACGTGGAGACTTGAGTTAAGTTAGCGTTCATCTTCTGTATTGGAATCTTTGATTTTTTTTGGGATTTTTGGTTTTTGTATACGATATTGAGATTTCTATCACATGGATTTCAGCAGATAATTATACACTGATATTTTACCATCCATTCCCCGGTTTAAGTTTCTACTAATAAATCAACACGTATCAAAAAGCTCGATAAAGCACCGAAGTCGCAAAAGCAAAAGGAAAATTGAATCACATATTTCTTAGGCGACTTTCACTCAGCAGTTATTACAAAAAATTTAATAAAACTCTTGAAATTGTTTTGCGAACTTTGGTATAATTTCAAAATAGATTTTCTGTAATGCCAATCGAAACAGTGTTCCAACTGATGTTTTGTTTATTCAAAAGCAGGGTATTTGCATAGGCTTTAGCACTTTGCACATTGTACGCTTCTCAGTTGTGCATTTGAAATTCGGTGTACACACAGAAAGAACGGTGTACACACAGAAAGCCAACAATTGGTTGATTAAGAACCTTTGCCTGTGATTTTGTTCTTTAAGCACAACACTTTGCACAGTATTTGGCACTTTGGTTAGCTCATTTGATTTTCATACGATTTTCATAGAATTTCTTTTCATTTTATTTCATTTATTTATTGTTTAAAACCAGTACAGCAGTCGTATAATCTTATTTAATAGTATTGTTTATAAAACTTAATAATTATTGTATGTATGTATGTACATATAAAATTTAGAAAATAAAAATAAAAATCAAATCCATTAGCCTTGCAAATAAAGAATTTTATTTAATTTTATTACAAACTTTTAATTGCATATTGAATTGGATTTTCAACAGAAGTTGGTTGCATTGATATAAAAATGCCTTACAGGCACATATTTCGGGTACCTTATCCAACAGAGGTTACATGCGAATTTTTAATTGCTGATTTGGTTCTACAAGGTAGATAATCTATGTAGGAATATCGACATCCGACATTTCAAAAAGTTTTCTGATGACATATTGTAGATCTTGTAGGAGAAATGCAAATATTAATACACCTACTGTGTCCATAAATTTATTTTTACTAACAGTGTCAAGACTCGCAAAAGGCTCACAACCATACCAGAAGCGAGTAGAAATTAAATATCTTTTCGCAAAGAGTGTACGCATATTACGAGATGTAAGAAACGAAGAAATACATACATTCCTCAGTATAGTATATGCTTCTACACAAATTGTTTTTATGTGGTTAGTCCAGATGAGTTAATTGTTAGAGACAACGCGTACGTTCTTAGCGTAGTCTACAATTTCTGTACGTGTGTCACCAAAGACTAGTGATGGTAGCATGTCTGATAAGAAGTTCGAGTTTACAATTACGATTGATTTTCATTTGTTTGCATTTAAACAAGAACCATTAGCTGTAGCATATTTAAAAATATCGTCAAGACCTTGAATGAGTTTCAATATGCAATCGTTAAGGTAAGTTTTATAACAGCTACAGTTGGCCGTCATCAGTATGCATTTTCGATTCGAAATGGGTAATCCGAAGGGGTAGCTCATTTGAGTACAACTGGTATAACAATATACAATCTTATATATAAAAATGAATGTGTGTTTGTTTGTATGTTTGTATGTTTGTATGTTTGTATGTTTGTATGTTTGTATGTTTGTATGTTTGAAGTTTATAGACGATTAAACGGCTGAACCGATTTTTTTGAAATTTTCACAATATCTTCCTGTATGTCTGGAAGGAGTTATAGGCTACTTTTTATGTTGATATTCTAAATGAGTGAGGAGCCATGCCCACATATACTATATACTACATACTTAATATTTAATTGCATTTGAAATATATTACTCATACGCATAGTTACCCCTAAAGTATGCTATCTATGATTCTTGATGTATAAAACCAAAGAAATTAAAGTATAAAGAATGTGCATTTTGGCATATTTTGGAATATTTTCCAAAAATATTTCACGACGCGAAAGGAAAGATAGAAGGGAAGGAAAAAAATTTTGTAACCAACATTTGTGAAAAAAATCACCAATTAAGAAAAAATATAACCAAAATTAAATTCGTAGACTTTTGTTTTATTATAAGTTTTTTTTTCAGAAATAACCATAAAAGGCAACATCATTACTACATTCAATCTTTGCGGATTTTTTGCAAATTACAATACATTTTGACTTTTTAGAGTTAATCCTTAAACCATTTGCAGTCGCCCAAAGAGAAATATTATTAAGGTCAGTGTTAAGATCTTTAACTCCAGTGTTGATAGAAGCTATAGAGCTATCAATGTAGAGTTGAATATCATCAACATACATTTGAATTCTAGAATGTTTGAGCTGCTCAAACATATGACCCTTAAATGGTTGAGCTTGAAATTTTCCACTCATATACATAGTAAGTACTGAAATTGATACTATTTGAATATTTATTTGAAAAACATATATGTACATATGCAGTAGTTATGTTATTGTTTACTTCTAACAATGGGTAATTAATAAAAATATTATTTATTTGTTGCATATCTTGAAAAATAGATCAGGTAAGTTCATAATCAGCCTTTATTGGGCGATGAATGGGCATGTAACAATAGGCAGTAAAATTTTCATTCATTACTTTCGATTAACTTAGTAATAAAATGTAAACTGTCAATATTTTTTTCAAATAAAATAAGAAGTTGCAAAACTCATCAAAAAAAATCGAAACATCACGAGGCACAGAAACGCCTTTAGAGCGTGAAAGACGTCTTGAAGGTCTTCGCCAACATGCGACAACCGCACGAGCTACCGAGACACCTTTGGAACATGCAGGTGGGCTACAAAGCCAGCGAAATCGTACCATAACATCACGAACTAATGAAACAGAAGTCCAACATGAATCACGAGTAGAAAGTCAGCGGATTCGAACATCAACAAGAAGAGCAGCAGAGAGGATAGAGCAATATGATTTGTGTCGAGAACAAAATCGTAATCGAATGGTGGTGAATCGACGTAATGTTGTTCATGGATACTCAGGTATTGCATTTAACTACAGATCTGATATAGATTATACCGAAGACGAATTAGTAGCAATTGGTGGCATGAATGAAGTGTGCCAATATTGCAATGCTCTCAGGTACAAAAATGAAACACCTGGCATGTGTTGCTCTAATGGTAAAATCGTTTTGTCTGATTTACTTCCACCTCCAGAACCATTACAATCGCTGATTTCAGGTAAGTTTTTCGAAATATTTATTTTTTTTTTAATTTAACAAAATATTAATAAAAAATATTTTTTTCATTTAGGAACTAATGTGGATTCACAATATTTTCTTAATAATATAAGAAAATATAATTCGTGCTTCCAAATGATATCTTTTGATGATACCAAAGTATTTCGAGACAACTTTATGCCACCGTTTCGTGACAAAAGGCCAAATTTACCATTAAATGGGATCATTGTTACCAATTCCAAATGAAGATCCTAAGTTCTTACAAATTAATTTCATAGAAGAAGCGGATAACAATGACCAAGTGCACCACCGCCTGCATTATAACCCTGACACAAAACAATGGATTGTTGCCGATTTACAAGTGATGTTTCATGAAATCAACGAATTTGTTAAGGATCTTTAAGCAAGCCAAAGATGACCCACGATTAAGTTCAGATGACCACATAATCGCAATTCATGCTGATAGAACTCCAGCTGGACAACACCAAGGACGATACAATGCCCCAACAATGGATGACGTAGCAATTTTGATGGTGGGCGATCCAGTTGCATCACGAGATATAATCGTTCGTCGCCGTGACAATGTATTAAATAGGAAAGCTGAAACTCATTGTTCATATGATGCACTTCAGTATCCAATTATTTTTCCATATGGCGAAGATGGATATCACTTTGAGTTACGGCAAATTAATCCAGCAACAAGTAAGTGTAACATTTTTAAAATCTTTATATATTGTACGTTTGCTAAACATAAACTAATCTCTTTTCATCTTTTTTACTTTCAGATGAACCAACAAGAAAAAAAGTGAGTGCAATGGATTTCTACGCGTATCGTATAATGATACGACAGAATTCGGTTAATCACATTCTTAATTGCAGAGAATTATTTCATCAGTACATTGTGGATATGTACGCGAAAATTGAAACAGAGCGCCTATTATACTTACGGCGTAATCAAGCTAAATTAAGAGTGGATAATTATATTCATATTCGGGATGCATTAAACACTCATAATGATATCAATCCCAATGAACTTGGTCAATCTATATTTCTTCCGGCAACATTCACAGGTAGTCCACGTCATATGCAGGAATACTGCCAAGATGCAATGACATATGTTCGATCATACGGACGCCCAGATTTGTTTATTACATTCACATGCAATCCAAAGTGGGTTGAAATTCTGTCTGAATTGTCCCCTGGTCAAACCCCAATACATCGGCATGATATAACAGCACACGTGTTTAAACAGAAATTAAAATCGTTTATGGATTTTATTGCAAAATATCATGTTTTTGGTGAAACACGGTGCTGGATGTATTCCGTTGAGTGGCAGAAACGTGGATTGCCACATGCCCATATTCTTATTTGGTTGGTTGAAAAAATTACCCCAGATCTTAATGATGATATAATTTCTGCAGAAAGATCCGATCCAAATGTTGATCCAAATCTGCATGAAATTGTTATCAAAAATATGGTCCATGGTCCATGTGGGACCATCAATGCAAATTCTCCCTGCATGGTTGACGGAAAATGCATAAAAAAATATCCAAGGCAATTGATTCAGGAAACAATCTCGGGAAATGACGGCTACCCACTTTATCGGCGACGTTCTGTGGATAATGGTGGACGATCAATTTCAATAAAGGTGCATGGAAATGATGTTGATGTTGATAATCGCTGGATAGTACCTTACTCTCCATTGCTTTCAAAAACATTTAAAGCGCATATTAATGTTGAGTATTGTCATTCAGTTAAGTCGATCAAATACATCTGCAAATATGTTACTAAAGGGTCTGATATGGCTGTATTTTCATTACAAAATCCAAATGATGAAATTACGCAGTATCAAATGGCCAGGTACATTAGTAGCAATGAAGCAGTATGGCGAATTTTGGGATTTCCAATTCATGAGCGTCATTTATCAGTGTATCTGGAAAATGGACAACGGGTTTACTTTACAGAAAGAAATGCTCGAGAGAGAGCAGCAGCACCACCGGCTACAACATTAACATCATTTTTTGATCTTTGTAGAAATGATATGTTTGCTAAAACTTTGTTTTATTCAGAAATTCCAACGTATTATACGTGGAATGCATCAACAAAGAAATTCCAAAGTCGAAAGCAGGGGAAACCTGTTGATGGTTGGCCAAATTTATATTCAACAAATGCATTAGGTAGGGTTTATACCGTCCATCCTCAAAATGCTGAATGTTTTTATTTGAGAATGCTTCTGATTAATGTTCGAGAACCAACATCTTTTGAGACATTACGTAGTGTTGATGGCGTAGTATGTGCAACATATCGAGAGGCCTGTCAGAAACTACAATTATTGGAGAACGATTGTCATTGGGAAACAACGCTTGAAGATGCAGCAGTAATCAACCATCCATGGAAAATAAGGGCATTATTTGCGATAATATTGGTATCGTGCTCACCATCTAATCCAAAAGATCTTTGGAATAAATTTAAAACATATATGGCTGAGGACATATTACACCGTGAAAGAGTTACCACCAACAATGTAACGCTTAAACTAAGTGAAAGTATGTATAATGAGGCATTAATTCTACTTGAAGACAAATGCTTGGCGATAAGGAATGTGACACTCATTGAAGTTGGAATGATTGCTCCTATTCGGTCAGGAACTGATGCACAAGATCAAGATCTACGACGAGAGATGGAATATAATCATCAAAATTTTGAAATTTTACTGGAAGAAAATTTACCAAATTTACAACAAGAGCAGAGAATGGTATACAACAGTATACTAGCAGCAACAACAAACAAACATGGAGGTCTGTATTTCATTGACGCACCTGGAGGAACCGGAAAAACGTTTTTAATTTCATTGATATTGGCAAAAGTTCGATCGCAAAAAAATATTGCATTAGCTATTGCGTCATCCGGCATTGCTGCCACACTCTTAGATGGTGGTAGAACAGCGCATTCTGCACTAAAATTACCCTTGAAGCCTCAAATTTCCGAAGATTACACGTGTAACATAAAGAAAAATTCTTCAATGGGAAAAGTATTACAACAATGTGAAATCATAGTGTGGGATGAGTGCACCATGGCGCATAAGAAATCTTTGGAAGCCCTTGATCATACTTTAAGGGATTTTAGGAGCAATAATAACATATTTGGAGGTGCATTAGTTTTGATAGCTGATGATTTTCGTCAAACACTTCCTGTTATACCTGGATCAACGCCAGCTGATGAGCTAAATGCATATCTAAAATCGTCATATCTTTGGCGACATGTTCACACTCTAAAATTAACTACTAATATGCGTTTTCAGTTGCAACGTGATGCTTCAGCATCAACTTTTTCCAAACAATTGCTTGATTTAGGTAACGGAAGAATTCCAATGGATCCTATAACAAAGTATATAAAATGCCATCAGACTTTTGCAGAATGACACAATCCAAAGAAGAATTAATAAATTGTGTATTTCCCAATATCGTGCAAAATTTTAAAAATATGCAATGGTTATGTGAACGTGCGTTACTGGCATCCAAAAATATTGACGTTAATTCCATCAACAGCGGTATTCTCAACAAGGTTGATGGGAATCTAAGAACTTATAAATCGATCGACACAGTATCAAATATTGAGGATGTCGTCAATTATCCAGTCGAATTTTTAAATTCGTTAGATTTACCAGGCTTTCCACCACATGACTTACAGCTAAAAAAACGGTGTTCCCATTATTTTACTTAGAAACATTGATCCTCCACGACTTTGTAATGGCACTCGACTTACAGTAAAAAAAAATGATGAACAATCTTATCGAGGCGACCATTATAACTGGAAAGTTTAAGGGAACTGATGTGTTGCTGCCACGTATTCCTATGACCACATCGGAGATGCCATTCGATTTCAAGCGCCTGCAATTTCCTATTCGCCTAGCATTTGCAATGACGATTAATAAAGCTCAAGGTCAGTTCTTGCAAGTTTGTGGACTTAATCTAGAAAATCCATGTTTCTCACATGGACAGCTTTACGTCGCATGTTCGCGAGTAGGAAAACCCGAAGATTTATATGTATACTCACCAGAGGGAAAAACAAAAACTATTGTGTACCCCAAGGCATTAGAATAAGAATTATTTATTTAAGAAAAAAAAAGTATATATTAAATTTTAGCAAGTAAGAAATAAATAGCCAGTTAATGTATTATTTTATCATTTAAATGAAATATATTGTCATCAAATGAAAGGTTCATTCTCTAAGAAAAATTGCATAATTTAATTACTAAATAAATAAACTTTTTAATCATTATGTATTTAATTTCGATGGGGGGTAGCGAAGCACACCGGGTATTAGCTAGTATTATATACAATACAATATTTTTTTTATTTTTCTTTTTATTTTTATTTTGTTTTAAATTTCAACAAAAACTCTTTTAAAACTTAAGTCGTCAGTTCACTATATTTTAGCTATTAAGTTTTATAAACATGAGTGAATGTGTATGAAAACCACAGGAATTTCATTTGATAAGCCAAATAGTATTATTTCTATTTGCAAAATTTTAATTTTTTTTTTATTAAATTACATATCGTCACCCCAAACGCAAACGGCCTTTATTAAAAAAATATACGACATTGAATATTTCATTATTTATTTGTTCATTTATTCATTACCATACAATTACAAATTATATCTATAAACTATCAACTAAGTTGCTTGAGCCATATACTCGGTGTAGTTTAGCAGACAAGAGTCTCTGGTGGGAAAACTACCAACATGACGATCATGGCCTCCATCATCACCGTGTTATTGATTTAGGAAATGCATGAGAAGAATTGTATCTCAAAGGTGCTTTGATTAATGTTAATCAATCATGTTAAATGTGGTTTGTAATACAGAGGAAAAAAATAAAAGAAGGCAAAGATTTTGGTAGAAAGTTCGAGTCAACATTGATTTCACTCCACCAAAGTTATTTGCAATGAAATCTTTGATTTTCTTGCGGAAATTATCAGAAGATAGCAAAAAGATTTATGTTCAAAAGTTTGTTGAACATGTGTCCGTGACAAACTTAAGGCCTCAGAACGACTCATCACAAAGTCTTACCAAAAAATCCCGACAAGGTTTGTTGGCAAAGATGCTTAACCCATACTGGTTTATCGGAAAAATGTGTATGACCATGGACATGCACTACCACTTACAATTCTGTTTACATGGTTATTGAAGAAACAACAGATAAAGGGAAGACAGTGAAAAAAATCTTCTATTTACGACAAGTATTAGAAGATTTGCCGACCATTGTAGAAATTTACGAAAAAGGTATATTTGGCGACAGACAGCCAAGCTTATAGTTCACATATGATCTCTGTTTCGATTCCTGTAATGAGAATAAAGAAAATAAAATTCGTATGGTATTGTTATCCAATGCTGTAGGAATATTGGAAATGTTAACTTATGTTCTATTGCAAGCTCGAAATGTTTGCCTTTTAGGGAAAATAATCTTTGACAGGAATGATCTGTCCAAAGCTAAATCATGTTATTATGAAAAGAAACTTCACGACTTATAACGCTGCAACACATGACTGGGATAATTTTATTTTTTTACTACAATTGCTTTAAAATATTCGCCACCGTATCATTAACTCCATTAGTTGGTATTATTGAAACAGAAATGAAACGCTTTTAAATGCTTTGGCTTCTTTATGTGTGATGCAACCATTTGTATTAAACCCATCATGGATGCGAATTATGTTCAGATTGTACATAGAAAGCGTCTCAGAACTGTTTAACCGTTTTCTTTATTTGTATGAAAGGGTATTTTAAATCATTTCTTTAATGTTTGCACCTGGAATTAGTCTTTTGATAGTTTAGTAATTTATTAACACGTTGACTGCCAACTACGACATAATTCGTAGATTGCGTTCCCCTCTACGGTGCCAACTGCGATTTATCTCGTACCTACCATTTTTGTGTAGCTACGAATAAAACCGTATTATATCAGTGCTGGTATCGATAAATGGCTTCTGGGAAAGGAACAAAAAATCAATGTTGGCTTACGTGGCCAGTTTTCTGAAAATTGCCTTGGCAGTCAACGTGTTAATGAGCTATCTATTAAAGGAAACAATCACTTTGGCAGTACAACTGTATTCAGTTAATCTTTAGCTACAGTTTTTGGGTTCAGAAAAAGGGATTACCATAGAGACCTAACCAGCACAGAAAGTCCAATTTGATCAAATTTCATTTTTATTTTATCAAAAACGAACGAGTGTTAGTGTTTTTCAAAAAATATTGATGAAATTCTTGCTGAATAAAAATGTACTTTTCATTTTCAAAGTGTGTGATAGGATCGTTAGTGTTTTAGGTGACGATATGCATGCACCCTTCATATATAAATAAAACATTTCTTAAGCCATCATTCAGTTCAATATATTTATTCGTACAGTTAAGTGCGTAAATTAAAAGAAATTGAAATCAAAAATGTTTCTGCGTCGGAAAATACTTGGATTTTTATTTAATTTCATCGTGATATTTTCAATGTCGAATTATGGTTCAGCGCAGATGGATGAGGTACGTGAATAAATAAAAACTGTGTGGTGAAAGAACGTCTTTGAGAACATTTTGGAGAAAACAAGATCAAACTTAGGTTTTTATAAATCCCAATTACAAGATGTTAAACGAGTGATTGCAAGTGAAAATCTAAGTTTCATGATCTAACATCTTACGAAAGTTTAATGAGGTTTATTCTTTTGTTTAATTGTGAATATTTTTGGCTGTTCTGATCGTCTTCCCCTTGAAGGCGGAACATCAGCAAAATTAATCCAATAATTCTGGTTTAAAATTATTTCGTCAATTCAATTCAATTTCGTTATTCAACTGATAACACCTTGTCCTGCATATAAGGACATGAATATAACCAGAATTTATAAATTGATCAGCATTCACACTAAAAACACGACTGCCCTCAGCTGAATATTCAACATGAAATAAACATATGAAATATTAAATGCGCTTATGGTCAATGGATTACATTATTGTAACATGTTGTCTATTTATTTATTTATTTTTTTTCGATTATTCACTTGAATGTAAATTGATAATTTTTAATATTTTCACGGTTTATTACTGTTGAAACAGAATATCATTTTATTTGTCTCATTATTATTAATTTTTTTGTTGAGTTATTCTGTTCAAAAACATAAATAGTTGCAGGGTCTCTTATTTAAACTGTATGTGGCATCAAATAATGGAATATTTATTTCAATTTTTCAATACTGTACGAGAGTGGGTAAATGAAACAGTAGCATTAGTCCAATTACCAAGCACTTGTCAAAATTTGAACAAATTCCATCAGCGTGTTTTGTGGGGCAAAATGGTGAAAACTCGTGAGTTACTCCCCAGTGCAACACTAATATGGATTTAAGAAAAATACTTTGTATGTAAAGTAAGGTTAAAAAAATGTTTATTTATTTGCATAGTTATCGCTTATACATACTATTGAATCTTTAGTGGAACTTTTCATATGGTATGTTATCGTCTGTTTAGTTTAGAAGGAAAAGAAGTTTTACAGTTTGTACGCTCCCTAAACATTTCCTATTGTGTGTACAGATTATGTTTCTTTTGTTTAGTAAAAGCTTTGTAGGATGTGGTTGTGTGGGAAGTGCCACTGAATTCTTTAAGTAGCGCGTTTTTGTAGCCAGTGCAACCACTTTACAATTACGAGTTATCGAATGTGAGATGACAATTACACACATGCATATTTCAGAAATTCTTTATAATGAATTGAGATTAGAAATGTATTCACTGATTAATAATCCTTAAACGGGAAAGTGTTAAAATCAAGTTTAGATTTTAGTTCAGAAATACACACAAAAATGCAACACTGCCTTCATTCATATGATGTATGATGTTTGAATGTGTCATTCTGTTATCAAGGAACATGTTCCTTTAATTTAATTTTGGATTTCATTAAAACTGGATTACATACGTTCATTTTATTAAATTTAAATTCAATTCTTTGCTAAAATTATATCAAAGTGATGTATGATGTTGAATCATTTCATGTTCTACTTAAGTTTACTTAAGTTGTCAAAATCAGTGAAATCATTTACTTTTTATTTGTTTTTCATTTTAATTGTAACTCATGAACTCATTTTATGTTATGTATTGTTTTCATTGGATCAACCGATTAAGTTTTAACTGGGAATATACACAGAAAAAATTACGTAGTAGAAAACCGAACAAATATGCAGTTTTTCTGAACATTTCTTACGTTTTCTGCACCGTAAATGGATGTGGTAGGAAATCAAATAAGTCGTTCAGTTACGTGTTAAACGTGGATTCAGTTTTAAATTATGCAAAATTCAGCTTGCCTAAAACTAAACGCATATTCGGAAATATACTACAGTAGTTCAATTTTAGTAATACTAAACGTATGTTCAATTAAAAACAATGTGCATTCAATTATTTGTAATCTCAACGTTTGTTTAGAAATAGCCTATGCGCATTCAATATATTTACAACTAAACTCTGTTAAGGTCGATATCAGCTTTCAGATATTAAAAATAAAAGACCAACAAATATAATACAAAAAATCTTCTTTATTCGGAAAAGGGGGAAAAAAAAACGTGTATTCAATTCAGGAAATAATTTTAAAAAAAAAGTAATAAGGTTAAGTAAGAAAAAAGAAAAAGATAATATGTCAAAACGCAATATGTCAAGAGTTAAACAGTGTAGACAATGCAGCGTTTTTATTTCATATCCAACACTTCCTCCAAAGAAAAACACTGCATACCAAACCTTGTCCTAAATTTCTGACATACCAATATTCAAGCGTAGAGAACGTAGGCGGTTTGCTTCCAAGGGTTTTGTCAACAAATCAGCAAGTTGGTGTTCTCCATCGATGTGTTCTAGCTGAAGTTCTCTGTCTAAGTACTTTTCTCGAACATAAAAATGTCTAACTTCTATATGCTTTGACCTTTTATGATATTCTGGATTCTTTGCGAATTTGACCGCACTGGCGTTATCTATATAGAGTGTTGGAATCTGTTCATTACCCAGGAGTTCAAATAAAAGTCGTTTAATCCATATAAGTTCCTTCGTACCTTCACTAGCCGCTATTATTTCAGATTCAGTTGTTGAAAGAGAGACTGATTTTTGTAACTGACTTGTCCAAGAGATGGCTCCTCCTGCCAACATTGCAACAATACCAGTTGTCGATCTGCGTGTTTTAATATCTCCACCAAAATCAGCGTCGGTAAAAACTTTAAGAGGCTTATCATCAGCTTCGTATTTTAGGCCATATTTACTTGTGCCTTTTAAGTATTTAAAAATGCGCTTCACATTACTCCAATCCTTTTCTGTAGGATTTTCCATACATCGTGACGCTTTGCTTACACTAAAAGCAATATCTGGGCGAGTTGCAACTGACAGATACATAAGGCTTCCTATTGCTTCACGGAAAGGTACCCTTTCTTTAACACTTGGGCTATTTGCCACTTCTTCCTTTCCAACCGGAGTTGACACTGCGTTGGCATCATACATATTGAAGCGTTTCAAAATTTTGTTGATATAGTTTTCCTGACTTATTGTAATCGACCCATCAATATTTCGCTGAATACTCATGCCAAGAAAATTGTTTAATGAGCCAATAGTAATTTTGAATTCGTTTTTCAAAAGGTTCATAAAGCTTTCCATATCCTGTTCATTATTTCCTATAAGTAAACCATCATCCACGTATATAGCTGCATAGAGGACTTTTGATCCTTGAATTCGATAAAAAAAACGCATGGATCTGCGTTACTTAGCTTGAAGCCAGCTGAAGTCATAAATTCAATAAAGCGTTTATTCCAACATCGTGGAGCTTGTTTTAGACCATATAGGCTCTTTCTTAAACGACACACTCGGCCAGTACCATCCTCAAAACCTTCAGGCTGTTCCAGGTACACTTCCTCCTCAAGTGTACCATATAAAAAAGCAGTTTTTACGTCGAACTGTTTCATATTCATACCTTTATTTGCAGCGATGGCTAACAGCGTTCTTTTGGAGTCATTGCGAGCCACAGGGCTAAAAGTTTCGTCGTAATCTATTCCATGTTTTTGTACATAACCTTTGGCTACTAACCTAGCCTTGAATCTAGTTTCACCATTTACTGATGGCTTGATACGAAAAACCCAACGATTTTTTATAACATTTGAACATGCCGGTCGTTGTACAAGTTCCCAGGTCTTATTTTCTTGTAAAGACATTAACTCTTCAAGCATTGCCTTTTTCCATTCTTCTTTTTGTGGAGATTGTATAGCTTCAATGTACGACTGGGGATCCTTTTCACAGGTAGGTGAATCTGCAAGCAGAACAAAATCATCTGATGCCATCCATTTCGGTGGGTTCTTGTTACGATTACTGCGTCTAAGTCCAAAATTTTCCTGCCCTGAGGGTTCTTCATCATTCGGAACGTTACTTTCTTCGATTATACTGTCCACCTCATTCTCTTTTTCAGTACCAGTAGGAATTTCGTATTTTATTTCTTCTTTAGTTCTAGATGTATTATCCTCTAAATTTTTACCAACATGACCAATTATAAAATTTGTACTACATACAGCCTCAGGCTTAAACAAAACATCATGACTACAGACTATTTTATTTTTCGATGGAACCCATACTCTGTATCCATCCTTTTCATTCACATATCCTACCATATGACCAAACACTGCCTTATTGTCGAACTTTGATCGAAATTGTTTCGGAATGTGCACATAACAGCCGGTGCCAAATATTCTCAAATTATTCAAATTTCCAATTCCCCTTCTGTACCATAACTCATATGGAAACTTATCCTT
This sequence comes from Sarcophaga rosellei, assembly GCA_930367235.1. Classification (NCBI taxonomy): domain Eukaryota; kingdom Metazoa; phylum Arthropoda; class Insecta; order Diptera; family Sarcophagidae; genus Sarcophaga; species Sarcophaga rosellei. The sequence continues at coordinate 86,278,477 of OV884017.1, read as the reverse complement.
GACCTTTGTCGTACCAGTACGATTCAGAATATATACCGCTGTATGACATGCTTCAGCCCATACAAATTCTGGTAATTTGCTAGCACTTAGCATTGGGCGAGCAGCTTCTACCGTCGTTCTATTTTCTCGCTCGGCTGTGCCATTCAATTGGGGTGTGTAAGGTGGTGAAATAATATGCTCAATTCCCCATCGGCTCAATAAACTTTTAACCTTCTTATTAACAAACTCACCGCCACCATCAGATCGAAATCTCTTAACAATATGTCCGTTTGCCTTAGCCTCATTTAAAAAATTGCCCAGTGCGTTCCAAACTTCATTCTTATTCCTCAGAAAAACTATTTTTCGAAATTTACTATAGTCATCTTTAAAACATACATAGTAACGGGATCCACCTAATGAAATTGTTCGCATAGGTCCATTTACATCAGCGTGTATTAAATCGCCCACTTCCTCAGATTGGCTAGGTCTATTCTTAAAGGACAATTTATGCATTTTTCCCAAGGCACAACCATCACAAAAATCTTCCTTATTATCACTAACATTCATATTCATTCGTTGTAATATTTGCTTTACATACCTTTTATTTTGATGAGCAAACCGTTCATGGTAAAGCTGCAAGGTTTTATCTTCCTTGGATAGACTTACTTGTGCAAAAGATATTAAATTTAAAACACGCATCGCTAAGATATACAGTTCTCCACTTAGGTATCCTGTTGCAGCCAGGCTTCGATCGTCTTTTCTTATTATTTTAACAGTGCTTTCATCCAATATTGTTTTAAATCCATTTTTGGCTGCAGATTTTACCGAAAAAAGATTTTGACTTGCATCAGGAACATACCAAACATTTTCCAATCTTGCTGTCTCCCAGTTGTTCTTGCAAAACACCTCAACCTGCACTACACCATGTCCATACGCCAACATTGTAGCATCCTGTTTTCCTAAGAAAATTCTTTTAGGAACATCAAACTTTGTGTATGACTCAAAATAATGTTTATGCGGTGAAATGTGTCTAGAAGCGCCACTGTCACAGCACCAAATATCTGCACCAGAGACATCATCATAGCTGGCATTTAGACTGTAGGCAATAAAAGCATTGTTTTTCGATTTTTGACCAAAATTATTCATTTCACCAGTACTTGAGGTTTTAAGGTAACATTCTGCTGCCCAGTGGCCTGTTTTACCACATTTATGACAAGGAAACTTTTGCTTTGCACGGGCCATTTTATCTGAGTTTCTACCTTTTTTGATGGATAATTTATTTTTGTTCTTTACATCTTTCACCACAAAAGCTGTTTCGCGTTTCTATGGAACATAATTTTTCAATTAGAAGATTTAACTTTTGTTGGTCCGTAGGAATAATATCCCACAAGTCTTTAAAATTATCATATTCTTTTCCCAGTGTTGATAATATTCTACCATTTAGCATTCTCTCAGATAATTTATTTCCACCGTGTTTTTCCAATTCAACATTTAAATCAGCAAACAGTTTTTGCAGTTTTGCCACATGAATACTACTTTCTTCTTTTTCGTCTCTCTTGGCCTGAAAAAAAGATTCAATTAACATATTTAACCGCTGTGTACTGCTTCGTTCAAAACGAGCGCAAAGCTTTTCCCATATTTCAAATGCATTTGTACAAGTCAGTACTAATTCTGCCGTGACGCTATTTAATGCACTGGCAATAATACTTGCGGCCTTTGCGTCATCCTGCTGCCACTTCTGTACTGCTGCCTTGCTTTCAGGAGTTGTACCTCTTTCGGGACATTTTCTTTTTCCGTTTATTATATCTTCAAGCGCATGTGCTCGAAATACCATGTTGATGTGCCATTTCCATTTTGCCCAATCATCAGGACCTTCCAACTTCTCCACTAGTAACTTTAAATCGGCATTCGAAGACATTTTCTTAATATATGATGACTGGGCCCATAACCTGTTAAGGTCGATATCAGCTTTCAGATATTAAAAATGAAAGACCAACAAATATAATACAAAAAATCTTCTTTATTCGAAAAAGGGGGGAAAAAAACGTGTATTCAATTCAGGAAATAATTTTAAAAAAAAAGTAATAAGGTTAAGTAAAAAAAAAGAAAAAGATAATATGTCAAAACGCAATATGTCAAGAGTTAAACAGTGTAGACAATGCAGCGTTTTTATTTCATATCCAACAAACTCGAGTGTGGTTTTTTTTATCAGATGCGTTTGGTGATTAAAATAAAAGAACTTTTTGTTTGTTTTTATTTATTTTATTAAAAAATTAATATAAAATAATGCAGTATAAAATGTATACAGTACAAAAATTATATTATACATATTGATTACAAATTTTGGTAACTCAAATACATTTTTCAATTATTAGCAAATATAATATGCATAGCCTTCGAAGAAAATAATTCAATACTAGTAAAATAAAGTATATTATCATCAGTTTTTAGTTTTTCATAAGAAAAATAGTGGTCGCAAAATTCGGCCACTTTCAACTGACTACATACTAGGAGAATTTTTGAATTAATATTTATGCAAAACTTATATTTATATATAGTAATTTGATCGTCTTTCCTTATAGCTAAAATACAATTTTTCTTATAAACTATATTTTTGTATATTATACAGTCAGAAGTTAATACCATCGAAAAAGATATAAAAATTTTGAACTGATTGCAAACCTTCAATTATTACCAGTGACTGTAAAGTATTTTCCATCTATTAGCATTTTTCTTCCAATTCTTCGATTTTTAGTTGAATATCGCTTATGTTACGAACAGTAAGAATGAAAAATATTTGCGCATCCAAAATCGTAAAAACCTTTCCTCCAGATCCAATAGGTAACAATACCGCATTAAGCAAATTTAACAAAACACTGTTTTGAAGATCTGGCATAAGAAATCAATAATTAAAAGATTTGGAAGTTTATATATAATACAATTATACCTTGGTTATTAGACTCTAAAGCATTTTTTAATAATTCTCTGCAATGCTGGTTTAATTGTTTAGCTGAGTATTATTTAATAATGTCTTCTTTAAACTGAGACCATTTATCCATTAGTTTATTTTTTTCCCCGGAAATGATATTTCAAAGTCTATATTTATCTACATATATACTTACCAAATCTTTGACTCTTGCATCTTTTAAAACTGGCCATTCTTTCAAAAAAGAAAAGTTATATAGTTTTTTATGTTTTCTTTTCTCAAACAATACGTCCGCGTCCACCGATCACATATAGTGACCCAACTCTGTAACGGCCACAGCAATTCTTGCTTCAATTGCTTAATGTGTTCGTCGACTTCCTCTGTTTCATCAAATATTGATTTCTCTGAAGATGTCTGTTGAAGTTTTCTATTTTTCGCCTTATAGTTATGATAACGGTGGAATAATTTTCCTCCAGGAGCTTTTCTTCCTTTGCGAGGATAATAATAATATTCCTAAAAAGAAAAATGTATTATTTTTTTTATAAATATTTTTTTTAATGAATACTTACAGAAACTTGTTCTTCCGCAGGAAACTCTTTGCAAATTTCTCCTACTATCTGACTAAAATCGGCTGGAGTGTTTTTGTTCTTTTACAAAAGCGTTTTCCAAAATAATGGTTATTAATTTGTCCCTTATTTCAGAGGATAAAAATTGGTTTTTTTTATAAAAATTTTGAATGCTCAGTCCGACATCTGGTGTATGATAAAAGCTCTAATAAAGTCTGAAAATAAAAAGGGTAAAAATAAAACAATATGTGAGAGAACAACTAAACAGGAAACTCCTTACCTTATCAGAAAATATGTGTTTGCTTATGTGAGCCTCTTTCAAGTGCTGTTTAAAGAAATGCTTTCTCAAAAATCTGTATTATTTATTATTACTAAATACTTACCGTTTTTCTCCTCCACTTGAAAAGTTTTTCACGGAATTCTGTTCGAGGGCCAACTTTTTTGTATTGCATCAGCAATATCACGATCATTTAAGTACTCCAAGTGTCTGTATTCAATTCCTGCTTCTAAGAAAACATTACATACATATATCAAATAATTTTAAACAAAGCTCAAATAACTTACCTTTCAATTCTGGCAAAAGAAATTGAAGACTAAATTCTTCTAACAAAGCTTCCATGTAGACAACTTACATCTCTGTTAAACAAAACACATATGAAGAATATTTACTTAAACAAGACAATAAACTGTGAATAACCCAATAAACATTTTTCAAATAAAAATAGCTTTCGTTCTTTAGGCAATCGGGATTATTATTCGGCAATATAAATACACACATATGTATATTCAAGTTATTATATTATTGTTATTTTTTATATAAAGTAGAAACTTAAAACGGTTTATGTTCAGAGTAAAAAAGCGTTATGCATATGTACATATAATAGATTCGATTAAAGCACATGTATGAAATGGATTATTCGGTAACTTCAATTGTCCCGTTAGTTTTATGTTTTAAAAATCGATGTATTAAAAAAATACAAAAATTGCTGCAAAATATTTTTACGATATTCCGTTCAGGTTTTTTAAACGAAGCGTTCAGGATTTTTTTCTTTTTTTTTAATAAATCATTATGTTGAACGAAACATTTTAAATGTTCTATTGCAAAATTTACTAAATATTACATTCTGTTTTTCCGAATGATAGTTTAAAAAAAAATTAAATAAAACTTTAAAAAAGTCTGAACAAAACGTTTAACTCAGATATGGAGAAGCATACTTTTTCATTCAGTAGACATTAAATCCATATTTAAAAGTTGAACGCTGCGTATAAAAAATCAAAATACGCATTCGGTCTTTAAAGTTTTGAACGCATCACTAAAGGAGCGTAGTAAATCTACCTACAAGCTTCACGCAATATTCAGCTTTAACTTTTCTGAATATTGCGTTCAACTCATTTTGTTTTTTCTGTGTATGTATGTATGTATGTAAGTATTATGGTGGTGCTACTATTTTATTTTTAGTGTTCACATTTCATATACAGGCATACATTTTATAGTTTGATGCCGATGGAAATTGTTTTGTTACACTTCGTTTCTCTTAATAAAATAACTTTTTGTTGTTGTTGTCTTTGTTTTGTTTGCATTTTAATAAACAGGATTAGAAACTTATAAATATTGTTTATTTTATGTTTTATTGTTTAAATTCGTCTACAATAACTTCGAAAGAAAACGGTTTTACACAGAAATTGTTTTTTTATATGCGAAGTACCTGTAAAAAAATTACTGATTTAAAATTCTTTATTAAGATAGCTGAACACAAAGCAATGTGTTTCATTGTCGGTTGGATAGTGTGTAATCGTGTATAAAGTCCAATTTCGGATTTCATTCGAGGTTTCACAAACATCATCTGCCATTATTTTCAGATATTTTCTTTTCCATATCCAGCTGGGTATCTGCGTTTAGTGTTGTTGTTTATTTGATATTAATTTATTGAGTGAGTGTTCAAAAATGTTCAAATTAGGTTCATACTCATATTTTCTGATCCTTATACGCATTAATACTTATTTTAATATCATACTCATATTACTCATATTGATAAAATTTGAAGTATTCATCGTACTCATACGATGATGTTGTTGATTTCGACTTTGCTTTATTCAACATTTACAAGAACCACAAAATAAGTATGATTCGCGTACGAACACTACAATACGCACAAGAAGGTTGTGCTCTCTTTGTCTTTCTTCTTTTTTTGTAAATGCAACAACAACTAAGTCTGTAAATTTTGATGAATGATTCGATCCACTCGCATCATTTATGAGTATTATAAGTATTTTTCGAAATTTATGAATCTGAATGAGTAGGCGTATGAATCAAATATATTTCGAATGTTATACGTTTGATGTCAACGTTGTACTCATACTCATTGCAACCTGTACTTATAAATCAATGTTGTAGTGAGTACGAATGAATCAGAAAAGTTGAATTTCATACTCAAAATTTCATGAGTATTTATGAGTAGGGAAGAAATGATTCATTGCTGATCTCTGGTTCAGACCTATAAATGAGTGATATCATCTGAAGACAATTCTATGTCCGTGGTTTGACGAAGCAGTACGAAACGGATTAAGAGAAATCAAAATGGCGTGCAGAAAGACGTTTTAGAATATAATTCAAACTGCTTACGACATATTAAAAAATGTAAATTGGCTTGTTGTGCAACTACAAAAAAGAAAAGTACAATTAGGCGGATAAAAACAATAAAAACTCTGGGTATCAACGAGAAAGACTGCGCTGAAGCAGTTTCCCATGAAACAATAAGACAAGCGCTGTAAGGAAATGAAAATTCTTGAATAATTGCACAAGAAACAAACCACGTATAATTTAGACCGGGAGAACTATTAAGGGAATATATTATTCGTAGACGAAACCAAAATGATACTCAGTTATACTGACGACCATAAGGGTAAAGAAAACATTAATGTAAGCACTGGCTAGGGACATAATTCAAACCATAAACTTTGGAAAACTTTCAGTCATGGTTTGAGATTACATATATAAACAGTATAGGAGTGGAAGAACTTGAACATGAAGGTGGTGCGATACCTCTGCATTCACACCAAATATTCCTTCGCATCATTAATTCAAGCAACATTAGAATTAAGTTTATTTTCGCTTGCTTGTACAGAAATCTCAATTATTATGCATAAAGCCAGAAAATTTTTGTTTTGATTTGATCACAATTGCTGATATAGCGTTTGCTCTCTTATAATAACAATCATCCCATATAAGATCGTAGCTTTGCTTAGATTTTAATAAAAAAAAAATTGTGGCCGACCGGCACAACCGATGACATACGTTTTCGTGTAAACACATCTTCTTCAAAGGCCATATGTGCTGACACATTATACACAACACAACGTAAAATTGTACAAAATGGCGTGTTATGAAATAGTGGAGACCTCAGCAATTGTGATCGGCGGAATCGGTCAGTAAGCCAATCGATCTTAATTTAAAAATTAATTGAAAATATACAAGTTTTATGGATGTATGCATGTGGTTACTTAGAATTTTCCATTTCGACGTTCCATTTTATAATTATAATGACTGAGGGTAACATCTCAAATAATATAAAACCTAATCAACTTGAAGAGTTTCTAGCAGGCAATGACGTAATGTTAAGATGCTTTCTATATGCGTTGGACTAAACTTTATATTCCCGTTCTTTCAGAAAAATGTTTTAAAACCATCGATTATGATGGCGATCATATTGAGACTTATTCGAAATCAGCGCAAAGTAATGAATTTCGATAATTCTGCAGAATGTGTTGAATCGCCCGTCATATTGATTGAATACAAAGTGCCTCATGCTGTGATACATACAGTTTTGAACGTTATAATAAGAATTTTTTTTTCTTTTTTTTGCAGTAAAATGTGCCGATCTTTTATTAATGGAATCCCTATTTCAAGTCAGTCATTAATAAAAAAACACTTGAAGAATTTAGATTTATAGTTGGGGCCTTCGACAAGTACTCTTTCACTCTGAAAGAGAATGTACAAGAAATATCAGAGTAAGCCAAACATAGCCATCCTCGTAATACATATAACGATGTTCTAAGAGCTTTCGCTTCAAATATAATGAAAAATCCTATCCATATCGCCAACCAATTGAATGGAGTGACTCCAAATAGGCAAAGAATTGGATGCCTCAATTAAATATTTAAGAATAAAATTGCTTGTCTTCAGACTACAAATGTGAGAAACTCTTGTAGGAAGTCTATGAACTGTCGATATCAGATTATTAATTGGTTAAAGATATCGCTGCACTTAAGACTATTAAAAATGAAGAAGATTAATGCCAACATTTTTAAAATACAGTACAGTCGGGCTATAGTAAACCCATTGTAATTTGAGGACCCTTTGGTTTCTCCAAGGCAATACCGTACTAGTTATTTTTTTCATTCGTTACTCTAAATACTGAGCAACACAAAACTCTATAAAGTGAACACTGTTCAACCGCGAATGTCAAAATACGCAATTGTAATGCTATTAGTCCAATCAATGGACCAGAATGTTATTCATATAAGACGACATCAGGCAATGGAACTTTGGAGGATTCACCAAAAACAGAAATTATTCCAGCCACTCATGCTGTGCAAATTTTGAAAACAGCAATTGAGTGGACTGAAAATAATTCGAATGACTCTGAAGGCATTTTAGTTTTACATAAATTTAGTATCTTAGCGATACAGAAAGTTGAAAACATCTCGTATTTATTTGTGTTGAATCTATTCATGACACATATTAGCCAGTCATATGAGTACAAATATCAGTACTTTTTAATCTCTTAGATCAAATGAATAAAATTTATTTAATTTCCTTTAACCATAAACAGTGAATTTCTTGACTATGTGAACAGTCCTGTGCAGGAATTACTCATTACATCCCGAGTTCACTGTACACTTTATTTCAAAAACTGTAAAATGTCCCTATTGTATCCACCAGATATTATTTACAAAGATTTTATTTACATCTACGATGTACGAAGAGGATGGACTCTTTCTTATGGTTTCCCCCGCTCACAACTTTAAGATCCTTCAGGTCTTCCACCACAGTGTGTGTTTGAATAAAATTTTTTTCCAATGGAATCTAACATTACATTCGGCAACTTTAATTTCTTTCAGTGTGACAAACTAATTATTGAGGGCGGTACGAAAGCAGTTACAAAAATATTCTCGGATTTCAAAGAAATAAAGGAAACGATAACCGATTTAAAATCAAGGTAAACATTTAAAGTTAATCTTTATCAAATATTTTAAGAAAGAAAACAAAATTTGTATTATTTTTAGTATTCAAGAATGTCCCACTGGATCGAACACTTCCCCTGAGGGTGAGATTTAATTGCTTTAATTATTCGAAATTATGAATATTTTTTATATTATTCTCTTCACACAGATCTAGAATTCTTCGATATTCGTTATGATGTTTTACCCAAAAAATGGTAAGAAAAACTATAATTTTATTGGATTCTAAGATGATGTATTATATCCTAAGATAGTATAGCAGTGATGGTTATTAGAATATAATTGCATGAATATCGCATTCAAAATATGTACTTATTTGTAAAATACACGATATGTTGAGTTCAAAAGTGACTCAAGTCAAAATTTTCATTTCCATAAAAACAACTATCTTTGACCCTGAATAAACGCGTAGGCTAATTGGGTCTTTGTTCTGTGTTGCTTGAGAATCGATAGTCAACAGATTTACAAGGATCCAAGCAATTATGCAAGTGTGTAAGTTAACAATGGGTTAACGAGTTGCTTTAATTTACTACATTTCTCTTTATTCATACTTTTATTATTACTTCTTTGTTGCTAAATAGAGTAAAAATTATATTAATATGGAAGTTAACGATAGGTTAAAGAATTGTTTTACTGTATTACAATGTTACTACTCTCCTCTTCATTCATATTTTTTGTTACTGCTTTTTTGTTACTAAGTACAGTAAAAATTATGTTGAAGCTTTCCGTTAATATTCTTAACTGTTGCTATGCGGAAGAGTTTCATTCATCTTTTTTCATTGATCTTCTTTTTCATTTTATTATCCATTGCTATTTTAACATATTTCATTGAAAAGCTGAGTTTCAGTTTCACTTACGCTTCGGTTCAGTGAAGATGTTCGAAAGGATCCACATAGTGGATAAATAAAATAAAAATGTAAAAATAATATTAAATAAAATTAAAATAAACGTAGGTTAAGATCATAGTGGTTAAGATTAAATTAAATAAATATGTGAAAATAATATTCAATAAAATTAAAATAAATATAAATTAAAAACAATAGTCAATAAGTGTTGTGTATTAATGTGAGTTCAAAACTTGACTCGTTATCTTTATTATTTCATAATTATTTATCATTTACATTTCTACTTATTTCTATTCTTAAGAAAGAGGTGCCAGATCAAATTATTTATTCATTCCATAAGCTTATACTATGAGTAATACTTTTGAAATATCTTTGTATATATTAAATTATACAAGAAAGAAAAATATAAATCTATGATAATACAATTTAATTTATATAATTAATCAATTTCAAGTTTTTTTAAACACTTTACCATCAACGCGTGGCCTTAACTCTCTACCAGCTGCATTTGATGTTGTTTCAGATGCTTCTTTCGTTATGTTTCGCTCATCACGTATACTAGTATCATCAGTTCGTTCTACTTTACAATCACGGATTTGGTCCAAATGGCGCTTAATTTCACGATTATTGTGAGCAAGAATGCACGTGTATGTTTTGTTAATGTAATTGACATTTAAGTCATCAAACGTGGTCTTCGTGGCTAATTTTGTTTCCATTATCAAGGCCTTCCTCAACGCTTGTTCTAATGTGAGGGATTCATCCTCTTCGCAAAGCTTTTCAAAAATTTTAGGTGGAAGCCCGATAATAAAAAGATCAAGAATCATTATGTTTAGGTGTTCAGCAAATTTGCAGTTTAATGCCATTTTTTTTACTCGTGCGTACCATCCACTTACAGACTCTCCTTCCTCCCTTACAGATGTATGGAATTTTTTTCTTTCACTAAATATAATTGTTGGTGGAGTGAAGTGGGTTTCTAAAATTTCACATAATTCTTTAAAGGTCTTAGTTGAAGGAGAACTGGGGTGACACAAACTGTGTAACACTGAGTAAGTTTCAGATCCAACTGCTTTGAGAAGTGTAGCTTTTTTTATACTTTCATCAGTGCATTTTATTTCGCAAAAATGTATTTCTAATTGCTCCTTCCAAATTGTCCAACTTAAATTTGAATTATATTCTGGAATTCCAGAACATTGAACTAAAGTAACTGCGCTCGTCGCCATTTATGTTGTGTATTAATGTGAGTTCAAAACTTGACTCGTTATCTTTATTATTTCATAATTATTTATCATTTACATTTCTACTTATTTCTATTCTTAGGAAAGAGGTGCCAGATCAAATTATTTATTCATTCAATACTTCAGATACCTAACAATAAGATTCAAATTATGAATAATGTGAAATTAAATAACAATTAAAATAAATAGAAATTAAGAATTTAGAGGCTAAGAATAAAAATAATTTAAAATGGGAATTAAAGTAAAATTGAATTTTTTAGAATAAATAGAAATTAAAATAAGTTAAGCCATTAAAATTTCCACATAGTGGAAAGGGCAAAAGCGAAATTAAAATAAGAATTATAATTAAGACTTAATTTAATCAGCATTGGATAAACTGAAATAAAAACTATATAAGAATAATTTAAAATAAAAATTAAAATAAAAGTTAAAATAAAATTTAAGAATAAAAGGAAATAAAATTAATTCGAGTCACTAAAAGTTCCACATAGTGGAAAAGACTAAAATAAAATTAAAATAAGAATTAAAATTAAAATAACATTAAAATTAACTTAAAAACTAAAATTATAAATAACACAAATAAAATAAAAACTGAACTGAAACGAAGCCTGAAGTTAAATAAATAATTTAAAAATCAAAAACTCAATTCACCAAAACATAATATTTTATTATAAATTAACTTGTATGTTGATGTGTATTGTGAATGTTGATGTGTGTTGGTGATGTTATTGTTATTGTTTGTTAAAGATGTTTGTATTGTCTTTTTAAAAATAGAAGTTTTGTACCTTTTTTCACAACAGTTAACAATAATCACATACACTAATCGATAATCGATTTATCAAGTGTAGTGTGCATAGTTTAAGAATTCTAACCTCGAAAAATTTAAATTTTGCAGTTGAGTCACTATTGCACTAGGTGTGCTATATGTCCACATGATTTACAATTTCTATGATTCATCCTCTGTCAAATTAGAACAACATTTTTTATTTTTTAATTTCTTTTATTTCCTTAAGCGTCACTGAAATTTTACCAAAAAATTGTGCCGAAGCAACGGCATGCACGCGACGCAGTGGCATTTACAAAATACTAGTCACACAGCACAGTAATGAATCGTTTTATGTTGAATGTGATGCAGAAACTGAAGGTGGTGGCTGGATTGTGATACAAAGACGAGAAGACGGCACAGAAGACTTCTATCGCAATTGGGACGATTACGAGGAAGGATTCGGAAATGTGGACGGAGAGCATTTCATTGGATTGAAAAAACTTTACGCTCTAACAAATTTCCAGGGACGACAGGAATTGCTGATAGTAATGGATGCTGATAATAATACAAGAGCTTTTGCGAAATATGATGGATTCTCCATAGGCAACGAAACGGAATTGTATAAATTGAAGAAATTGGGATATTTTTCGGGAACTGCTGGGGACTCATTAAGACACCACTTAGGGATGAAATTTTCAACTAAAGATAGTGATAATGACAACCACTCTAGTAATTGCGCAGAGAAATATACAGGAGCATGGTGGTATTCTGTTGGTTGTCACCACAGGTAAGTTTTTTTTAATGTGTTCCTAATGAATCCAATAACACAGTTTTTGTTTCTTACTCAACAGTAATCTCAATGGTAAATACGGCGACAATAATTATGGTAAGGGTATAAATTGGTATGCATTTAGAGGTCACGTGTCGTCCCTTAAATATGTAAAAATGATGATACGAAGACGTAGAATTAACTCTTAAACAAATAATTTGTATAATTTTTTATAAATAATTTGTATACATTACAATAAAGAGTCGAAATTGAATTGGAAATTACCAAATGAGCACACAAATTATGCTGCCGGCACTGTTACTCCACAGAAATACAATTTTCTAAAGTTGAGCAGATGTTCCCTAAATGTTATCGTTCTACAATTAAACAATGCTATTAAATCGTGCTACTTGACGAACATCTTTTGATAGCCGCCACTTTGGGAGACAAAATACATGAGTTTTCTAAAAGATTTTTATACTACACAATAGATTACGATATATAGAGACAGCACCTTTTGTAAAGAGTTGCTCAGCATTTTTTTCATTTTTCTTCTTTCTATAGTGTTTCATTTATTTTCTTTCTTTACTTTTTTCGGTGTCTGACAAGTATTAGCCGTACACTGAGTAAGATTTCTGCAATTTTGAATTTCGTTTGGATTCTATAATTATTTAAAAAATCCGAATTAAAATTCGTTTCTTACGTAGGACTTTTCTTTCGAATACTCTCAAGGCTGCTGCATCAGTGATTAATAGGGTCCTCTGTAACGTACACAAATAAATGAGATGTTGTAGGACTGAATCAAATGAAACCAGTACTTTAAGAAATTGTCAAGAGAGGACTGCGGGAGCCATTGATGAGCTAGCTAACAGTCGGGCGGGGAGGTTCGGTCCTCTCTTAAAACAAAATCCTGTTTGTATACAGAGTTATTGTGTTATAGACTCCCTATTTAAAAAAAAAAAAACAAGAAAAGAAATTGAGGAATAGAGTGGACCAGAATGACTATAAGTTTTCACCAGAAGCCCGTTTATAGTCACGTAACAAAAAAAAAACAAAAGACATATTTTATCTATTATACCCAGATCAAAAGCACTATCAGATGTTGTTGATAGGTAGTCTCAAAACCCTCCCAATCTCTATGTCCTAATGACTATATATATTTTTAGGACCCCACATAGATACACACCTAACTTCTCATCAACCTAAGAAAACACTGGTATTTAATTTAGCCAGGCATTATGTCTAAATTCTCATTTTATTCATTTTATAATTAGAGTTAACATGTCTAAATAAAATTTAAGTATTTTGGTTTATTTACAAAACATAAGGTAACCGCGATAAAAATTCAATTAGTATAATAAATGTTTAGATAAACCGAAAGTTGTTAAATACGAAGGGGTTAAAATTATATTTGTATATGAAAACTGTGGGAGCATTAATATCTTTAGACTAACTATATAATTCATGAATTGACGATTATTAAGTATATTTTGTACTAACAAAATATAAGAATTTGAAAAGCAAAGAACAAAATGTAAAAACGTAACCAAAATATAATATACATATGTAAAAATGTATGTAGCAGCAAGAATGAAAATTATATAAAAACTCTTATTTTAAAATTTAACAATCGGTTGAAACCAATACCAATTGATACGATCATACTAATGAAGTAATAAGCAAGTTGATGATCATTATTGCTGCTTATACCTTAAAATGATATTAAGAATGTTTATATATTTGTGGACTCACCAAACATGTGTGCTGTCGTTGTTCTGGAAGGCCTTCAAGATTACGATGTACATGTTGATTAAAGATGAAATTAATTGCTGTAAATTTTTGTAAATTTTCTCGAAGATTATCTTCGGTTACTTATAAAACAATGTTAACCTATTAATGCTCACACCTATGCTCTTAAGTTAAACTTAGTATTTAGTTAGAATAATTTAATTAAAGTATGATTTTAAGCAGAAGATTTAAACAAACATTTGAAACATTTCTTTATCAATCGTTAATGTTCTCTTTAAATTAAGGCTGTGGTAAAACGTAATGATCATTTTGGGATAATAAACAGCTTAATTCAGAAATATTAATGATCATTTAGTTTTGTACCATAACAAATTATTAAAATATTTTAATTTTGTTTTGTTTTTGGTTTCGTACCATTTAAATGAATTATACCATTTAAATAATTTTTAAAGGAATGTATATGAAATTAAGAATATAACGATAATAGCGCTATAGTAGGTCATTTAAGCTTATTATTAAGTTTACAAATTTTTGATTTGTTACTATAAAAATTATATTTAATTTGTGAATTCTTTCTTCGAGAAAATTAAGGGGATATTTGTTGAAATTTTAATTATGTGTTACTTAGCTTTAAATCATATTGTTGTTTTTTTGAAATTTTACTAGTTTTTACTAAACATTTTAGACAATGTTTGTTAAAACATTATTGTTGAAAAGTTATATATGTTTTTTAAAAATTTATATGTTTGTTAAAAATTTGAAATTGTTTTTAGAAAATTAACTAATTTTAATTTTGACCATGATTTGGACGTAGGTTTTGATGTAATTTGTGTTACATCCTCGGAAGCAATGAGAAATTCTTAAAATTAAAAAACGATTTTTGTTTCAACACGTGGGATTATATAATACGATTTTGGTGTCGAAAATCTAGGTTAGGTGACACGTATATGAGCTCTAGGTTTTTTTCTATTAAATGCTGACAATTAAGTGTTGTATACTGGTATTGCGGGAAGATTGAATGGTGTGTAAAGTTGGATTTTGCAGGTTTCCAACCTGCTGATTGGGTCTGCCAGTAATCGTATATATATATTTATCGTCAGATTTGGGAAGTGAGGTTAGTTGCTACCGTTGGGGAAACCTATTTAAAAAGTTGTGGTCTCTTACTAGAAAATGATTTGCCAGTGGTTTTATACAATTACCTTTCCAGGGTGATACTCAGAAGTCTGTGGCCAACTTTTGAGCAAATTTTCCTCGCAGAACAATGCTGATGTTAATTATTAAAATACTTTAACACTTGTTTATAAAATTGGTATTATTTAACAAAATGGAATATAAAATTGTTGGAATTGTAAAAACTCTATTAATTTTCAGTTAAATACACTTAATTTATTTTATACTTTTGGTTATTTGCCAATTATGATGTAAGCTCGGGTAAGATATTGATCGAAATGACCGAGAATGATAATTTTCCATAAAATCTAACCTCGTAGAATAATAGTGTAAAGTAAAACACGTATAACTTTTTAACAAGTTGTAACAAGTTGTTATATTTTTTTCTTTAAACTTGTATATGGCAATGTCGGACTAAAATGAACCCTGTCTTACAGAAACCATAATGTTTGTAAAATATAATTTATAATTTCTTCAGTAAAAATGCAAATAATTACTAACAATGCTCCATTTACTAATTTAATTAATAATTATTAATTTTAATCATAATTGTTCAAATGTTTTTACTTTTAACTGTAATGTTTACATTGTATATCTTAGGAACATGTTGCTAGAGAATGTTGCTGTGATAACTGCTGATCAACATTGGTAAATAACAAAAGCTCCCAAACAAATAAACATTTCTGCAACAATAGCTCTGTACGTGAGTTTGTCAGATGAAACTTATTAGAAGGAATATTTATAGATCAAAAAAATAAAGTATATGAAAATTTGTATAAAAT
The DNA here is from genome assembly GCA_930367235.1 of Sarcophaga rosellei. Lineage (NCBI taxonomy): Eukaryota > Metazoa > Arthropoda > Insecta > Diptera > Sarcophagidae > Sarcophaga > Sarcophaga rosellei. The sequence continues at coordinate 86,262,449 of OV884017.1, read as the reverse complement.
TGAATTCTGTCATAAATTTCTCCTGTAATAGTAAACCGTTCATTACACCTCTGCGCCGTAAAGAAGCACGGGTAGGATGAATGTTTTGTAGAGTGTTAGTTTTGTCGTACGAGAGAGGTGTCTGCTACTCAATTGCCTGTTGAGACCACAGTAGCACCTGTTGGCAAGAGTGATCCTGCGCTTGATCTCCAGACTGACATCATTTCTGGTGGTAACGGCGGAGCCAAGATAAATGAATTCCTTGACCGTATCAAAAGTATAGTTATCGGCCGTAATCTGAGAATCATTACGCCGCGCGTCTTTACTTGTCGATAACATATACTTTGTTTTGCCCTCATTTACTGCCAGACCCATGTTATTAGACTCCCGTTCAATAGCATTAAAGCAACAGTAACATCTCGCTTGGTACGCCCTATGATGTCAATGTCGTCAGCGTACGCAAGCAACTGGACACTTTTTTGAAAAATATTGCCAATCGCGATGCACTCCCGCCTTTCGCAGACCACTCTCCATGACGAAGTCGAAGAGTTCGCATGATAAGGGGTCGCCTTGTCTGAAACCTCGCACGGTACCAAAAGGTTCGGAGAGGTCCTTTCCTACCTTGACGGGGCTGCAGGAATTGCTCAAAGTCATTCTGCATAGCCTTATCAGTTTCGCAGATATACCGAGCTCAGATATTGCGGCAAAAACGCTATCCCTTTTGGGGCTATCAAAGGCTGCCTTATAGTCGACAAAAAGATGGTGTATGTCGACTTTTCTAGGATTTGGCGTAGTGTGAAGTTCTGGTCGATGGTGGATGGTCGTCTGTAGCCGCACTAATAAGATCCAGTCAGTGTTTTGACGAGTGGCTTCAGTCGTTCACACAATACGCCTGTAAGAACCTTATATGCGATAGGGAGAAGGCTTATACCCCTGTAGTTGGCGCATATTGTAGGTTCTCCCTTTTTCAGGACAGGACAGTGAACACTGAGGTTCCAATCGTTGGGCATACTTTTCTCTAGCCATATTTTATAAATAAGCTGGTGCATGCATCCTACCAACTCATTACATCCGGCCTTAAACAATTAAGCGGGGAGGCCATCAGGACCCGCCGCTTTATTGTTTTTAAGACGCATAATCGCGACTTTGACCTCTTCATGGCTAGGCGGCGGAATCTCCACGCCGTCATCATCGATCTGATTCGCAACAACATTTCTATTGGTATTGGTGTCGTCATCGCTTTGTATCAGAGTAGAGAAGTGTTTCCTCCACAACCGCAGTACCCCCTGCGGGTCTGTTTCCAGGTTTCCGTTCTCATCTTTGCAGGAACATGCTCCGGGCTTATAACCCTCGGTTAGACGCTTAACCTTTCGATAGAACTTTCGAGCGTCATTCCTACATCTATACATCTCAACTTTCTCATGCTCACGCCTTTCCTGCTCCCTCGTCTGTCTGTACTGGTTTTACTTTTTATGCGACTACACAATGCAGTCACCAAGTTGGGGATTTTTTGAAAAATATAAATCCAACCCATGGCAAGATAAAATAAGGAACTGTAAGCTGGGCGGGTAGAACCTGAATTCTTCTCATTCAGTTTAACTACTATACCAAAGAAGAGACATCCTCTGAGACAGATGGTTTCCTGACTGGCAAATAGCAAAGACTCAAAAGAAATCCATCGTTGATTCAAAGTTGTTCACATCAATCACTTGTTTTAATCCTGTACAACTACAAGTAGAAAGACTTCTACATGAGAAAACATTGTCTAATAAAACAAACTGAGTGCATCAATATTACAGAATCTAATAATTATTGATACCCTGTGGCATATCGGTTACATTTAACATGAGCATTTTGTATCTCAAAAACAGATTCATTGTTTGTCTTTAGTCATCTACATACGTCTTACTCAATTTTAACTTGAAAAGGTTCTGTTTACAGTTGACAAAAGTGGGATCCTGTTGGCCTAAATAAATACCCGTACTTATTAGACGCTATAGCAGCAACAGTAGTAGTAATTTTTTATTTAATTATGGGATCAGCAGCATTAAGAAAGAACAGTTCAAGCAAACTTATGTTCCACGCAATATAAGTGTAATCGCATACGTATGAGTGATATTTAATTGTCATCAAATTATCATACGTACTGAGTAGGTGTTTGTATTCCACATGAGTTTTTAAAATATGCAAATCTCCATAAACTTATTCTAAAGATGTTCGAATCCAAAATCTGTGTGTTAAAATATACTCATGGATATGTGATGAGTATTGAATAAATGCTTTCAATGAAGCACATTTCATAGAACGTTTTTTGCTCGTATTATAAATTTAAGTTCAAGTTTATTGTTGATGTAGTTTAAATAAACAATAAGGACGTTAAAATTATTCCAATAATTGCAATTATCTTACACTCAATGAATATGTTCCCATTTCTTCCCTCAAGATTGATGTTATTTGAGTCAATTTGAACAATAATGCCTTCTCCGTCTATGCTAAAACGTTACTGCGACTATTCGTTGCCTCAGTCGTGAATAGCATTTAATGTTCCGATATTCACTTAGAGTCCATATTTATTGTCCGTGATTATGTTTCGCTTGTGTTTCGTTTAAAGTGATCCATTTTTAATAAGTATTTTACATTGAATGTATTTGTGTTGCATTTTCCATTTTCTTTGCTCATATTTTTCAGTCCACAATATTACGTCTTTAGACTCTTATGTCTTTAACTCTTTGATGCATGCCGCAAAGCAAATCTTTCTCAATTCTATTTGATTTCTTATTGTTTAGTTTTTTTAGTTATTTATTTATTTAAGTTAACACTCTCTATCCATTGTGTGACATACCATTTATCCAACATGCTGACACAACGATCATTGCACTTAAACTTGGATATGCTGACGCTGCAAGCAGGCTTGTTGTCTGCGTACATACAACAATTATGCTATACTTGCATTATCAGCATTTCCAATTATTTATTAAGTTATTCTATTAATTGCTTAGTACGACTAATTTAAGTATAAATAGTGTAGTGTATGTACTTGTTCCAATTACACTTGTTAAAATTCAGAAATTATAAATCATAGTTACCTTTGTTTTATGTATTTAAAATATAATAATTTATTTCGTTTTTTCAAGCAAGAACCGGCGAACAATTCACAACAAATAGTTTGCGATAATTTGATTGTTTTCTTCTGCTTTTGGACACAGGCAAGAAAAACAAAAAGAGAATACTTTTGCATTTTAGGGTCAAGGGTTGGTTTTCAAGCGTTCCCTTTGGAAAACGCTTTAACTTTTATTTATTTATTTATTTAAGTCAATGGAGAAATTCCTTACTGACTAATAACACAAATCGAATAAAATTAAACAGGAATTACAATCAGTTTCTTCAAAAATACTCGTAATACTTACAATAAAATTATGAAAATTTATGAATTGAGAAAAACAATAATGTTCCGCAATAATATAACGCAAGAATTTAAAGAAAAATTAACAAAGTCTGACAAATATTTAAATTGACGGCAAATTCTAGTTAACGGATCAGCAACAGCAAAATTACTTCTGCAGAATTGCGTATAAATAAGATTATAACAGTGGAAGTTACGACAAGGAACATTGAATTTAACAGATCTTAACAGAAATTCACAGCTGATATTACCATTGATCAGGTTAATCATAAAGGATATATTTAACATTGTTCGACGATTTTTAACGGTAGCCATTAATAACAGTCTGCTAGTATATGAAGGCATATCCAAATAATTCCATCCAAGGCCACGCAAACAGAAGAGTAAAATTTGTTTCGCTGTAAACATTATAGTGAGGATCCCATACGATGGATCCATACTCCAAACTTTGCCTAACAAGCGATACGTATAGCTGTTTAGTAATATATGAATTATAAAATTCCTTTGCACAACGTTTTAATAAGACCAGAGTGCTTTTTGCCTTATTTACAGTCAAAGTGATATGATCATTAAAGTTTAATTTTGTCTCTAATAGGATCCCAAGATCAATAAAAGAGTCCACTATCTCCAGTTGATAACCTCCGAGCAAGTAATTATCCGCGATAAAATTATTTCTTAAGAACCGCACACACATTTGCATTTTTTAATATTCAGTTCCATCATCTTATACTCGCACCACGAAAAGAAATTATTGAGATTACTTTGAAGATAAATATGGATGATGAAATTATTAAAGGAGAGAAAAACTTTTACATCGTCAGCATACATCAAGATATTGGCAAAATTAATCATGTTGGGAAGATCTTTTATAAACAGCGAAAAAAGAAGTGGACCAAGATGGCTGCCTTGAGGAACACTAGATAGCACATACATATACTTAGGAAAGCTATTGTTCACACATGCAGTCTGCTTTCTACCAGTCAAATACGACCTTAGCCGTGTATTAGCATCGTTTATCGTGAACCAATTGTAATTGCCATGCAGTGTGTACAGTGAATGCTGTCCAGTGTATAGGTTAGGCTAGGTCGGAGTGGTAGCTCTGATATCACAAAGCTCACTTGAGCACGCATAGCGGCCCGTTGTGAAGCCACGGGTGAACGCAGTCCCTGTACTAACCAAGTTCCACCAAAATCAGGGAAAAGGAGTAAGTTGGTCAGCGCAAGGGCTGCACAACAAAAGCACGACTACCCCGCACTGGAAAACCAGCCAGAAAGTTTGATGAACGAAGCTATATCCTTGATGTCAATAAATGATAGCTCCGTTAAGCTACCAAGGAATGGGGAGCCAAATAACCTATGTCTACACCTAGCAAGAGACGGACACTGGCAGAGAAAGTGAACAACAGTCTCCTCTTCCTCAGTGGACCTGCATCCACGGCAAAAGTCCGGTGTATAAATTTTAATTCTGTTTTATTGATTAAACTTCATTGACGAAGCTGAAGAAAAATGTTCGCTTTTCACCAATAATCAGTAAACTGTTATATCTCTCTCTCTCTCTCCGAATGATTTCAAGCAATTTATTGAAATGACAGAGGAATCCAACAGGGTTCAATACTTGCGCCTCTATTATTCAGCTTATATATTAACGATTTACCCAACGTCATCAGGTTGGTCTAAATTTATTATTTTAGAAGGATAGGCAATATTCACTACTAAGTGTAGATTTTAAACACAGTTTTGGCAATGAGCAGTAAAGTGGACTGCGAACAATGGGTTATGTTATGTATTAGTCTCTCGAAATCGAAGTATATTTTCATAAATAATAATAATATTGTCCTGAATAATTGCATTTAAATTAAAATAGAGAATGAAGAGATTAAATTTACAAATGCATGCAAAAACTTAGGCATTATTTTCAACGATAAACGTTCTTGGACCAATCACATGCCTACAGTCGTTGATCGTATATATGGCATGCTTAGGAATTTATGGGCTGTAAAATAGTCGACTTCTCTTGTTATAAGAATGCTTCTTGTAAAAACGTAACTATTAACCGTCCTTCTGTGTGGATACTGTTGCAGCAGAAACTTCAATAAATTAAAAGTCGCTTACAATAAGAATAACCGCCACATACATTAATAATAGAGGACCTCGAGTATCAATTGTTTCCGTTCCTTTTCAAATCTGTCAGATGAGCTTTGAAAGTCCTTTAAAATTAAAAAATTCATTATATTTCTCCATAAAATTTTAATTACACGGCAACCAAACTATCTGTTCCATATCCTAAGATTAGGAAGATAAACAAGGTTACGGACAATTATTCAATTCACACATAATGGAGCCTCCTCCCAGCGACAGCTCCTTATTTACAAACAATTAGCAGCGCACAGAGGTATAAAAACGATAATAATTTATTTTAAATATTCATGGATTCAATGGATCATTAGAATCATTGCCATTGTAGTTAAATTTGTTTACCCAGTGCGTAGATGTGTGCTTTTCTTTAATTTTGTTCACATTTATCATAATCAAAAATATATTTTAAATACTTTATTTTCAATTTATTTTGATAAGTTTTTATTTATTTTCCATGTTGAGCATTAAACGAATGCAATATTCTCTTGAAAAACCATAAGCAAAAATGGTTGAGGCGTACAAAAATAATGTCCAAATACAAGCACACCAATGTACTGTTGGTCGCACGGAATATATTTTTAGATTTTTTTTCTCCTCTTTATAGATTTTTCTGAAAATATTTTTCCATATACACCAATACCCCGGTTTGCGTCGCTAATTGGGACTAAAAAAATGAGACGCAAACCGAAACGACGCAAACTGAAGCAGAATTTTCAATTTCAACTTTCAGACTGAACTTCACTCCACGACATATAATTCGAAACTAATAACTACGCTTAACATGTAAAACAACGCACACCTGCAAATTTGCTTTCTACTAAACGGGAAATCCCCTTTTTCTGCTTTGGCTTTGTAAAAACATTTTCATATCAACGACGCAAATCGAAGCATTTACGACGCAGCTTCGAAGCCATGCGACGCAAACTGAAACAAAAACGACGCAACATTGAAATTCCAGAAACTTAAAAAAAGACGCAACTTCGAAGCGACGCATACTGAAGCGACGCAAATCGGGGTATTGGTGTAAAAAGTTTTTCACCTTTCCATGCACTCTTTGAGAAGGAATTCCTTGGTAATATTGTTGCTTAATGCTTCTTATTTAACACATCAAACACAAGATGTTGCAATTTTGGCAACACTGATCACTAGAACGACTCGAAATATTCACAATTATAGAAAAGTTTTTTGGAAAATTTTTATGGAGTTCATGATACATCTCAAATGGTAGCCGCATCTGTCAGAAAATTTCTGCGGAAGGTTCAGATCAGCTTTTATTTAAACATTTTGTAAGTCTCACTTTTGAACGATATTGTTTACGGTATTGGTGAACGAAGTGCATTGATGTTTAAATAATCCTCAAAGTAATTTAGTAACCAGTGGATGAGCATTGAAAAAAAAATCGATGATTTTTATTCGATGCATCGAAATTAAAAACTTCATGCAGGGAGAAGTGCCAATAAAATACGACATTCATAACATATATAACGCATGCATAATTGTTCCTTCTGTTAGGATTACGACCTAGCTTCTCATACCACTCATGTTGTGTGCTTTAATTTTATACATGAGCGGTGGGATCTACAGTTTTATGTCGAATCTGTTTTCTGGTTTTTTGGCAATTTTATTTACCCCTAAGAATTTTTGAGAGGCAGTCGCCGAAGGACTATTCCATTATATTTCCATTTAATTTAATTTTATATAATTTTATTTATTAGACATTCTATAAAATTTCATTAAAAACAGACATATTTTCTATATTGAATACATATTCAAGAGCAATACAGATTTTTGATTTAAATCTCTTTTGAATAAGTTTATTGCGATTTATCGTTGTGATAGATAAAAATCATTCAGGTATGTGATGAAAAACGATTAAGAAACAAAAACGATTTGAAACCGATAAAAGATGTGATGCGTCTGGCTACATCGTTTTGTCTAATTGATTTCAAATTCCATTTTGTTTCAAGTAAAAAACAATAGTTTTGCTATGTGATGAAAAACGATTAAAACCGTTTGAAATTGCTTTTAAAACAAGAGTATACCAAAAGTTTTTTTTCTTAATTTTTCATTTTTAAATTTTCATTTGAAACATAAGAAATGTAAGTAGAATTTTTTTGCCTAATAAGTGTTCAAAAAAATATAAATTTGTACATGCATTTTAGGGGAATGCTCAAAAATGCAAGACAAGAGGATGCATTAATAGAATAAATAGATGTTGAAAATTTGTGATCTAGTTAAAGAGCTTAATAGTTTAGGTCCCCCAATGCATGATATAAGTGGATGGAAAAAGGTAATTTAAAATAATTTTATTTCAATAAATATCTAAATTTTATGCTTTAAAGATATGGACATGCTGGAAAGCTGCTATAAAAAAAAAAATTTCAACTAACAAGAAGGAAGTTGTGGCAACAGGTGGTGGTCCATATAACCAAATTTATATTTCAAAAAAAGAGGAAACAGTGGGCCAAATATGTGGACTGTATACTTTTGTTGAAGGCATTGCAAATGCAAAATCGGCGGGAGTTGAGAGCACTTCATCATCCTCCGATGATGACTCAAGAAGTTTGAGCAAGACGGACAACAGTGGAAAAAGGAAAAGGGATGAACCCGAAGTTTTGGATGTGACTCCTGGTACGTCGAAAAGGTATAAAACGAATGTTCAAAAACCGTCAGAAAATATAAAGGACCACCTAAAAGAATACATTAAAAATGATACGAAGATAAATAAAAAATCTCATGTAGAATACGAAGAGTTGTTCAACTCGTATGATTACTGATGACAATTAAATATCACTCATACGCACGCGTTCGCACTAGTATTGCATGGTGCATTCTTAAGCTTCCATGGACTATTTTTAATGCTGTTTTTGCTGTTACAGTCTCTATTAAGTGTGAATATTTAATTAATTAGGTCCGCAGTGAATTTTATTTATTTTTATTTTTTTGAATGCTTCAAAAGGTTGAAAGTGTACAGAAGTAAGAGAAACTCTTTAATACTATCATCACAAACGTCAGGTGTAGAACAGAGTCTGAAAAAGTGAAAATTGTATAACACGTAAGTGTCCTACAACGAACAAACTTTTTCAAATATGAAAACTTCTTGTGGATTATAACTGCCACGCCACAGGATTAGTTTTCAATTTACTCATTAGAGGATACTCTTGTGGACGTCTTTCTACTTGTATTAGTAGAACAGTAAAACAAGTGATAATGTGAACAACTCTGACATTCTTTCAGTTGTCAGGCAGAACATTATGTGTTAAAGTATGTCTCTTCATTGCTATAGCAGTTAGACTGTGTAAGAAAAATTTAGGTCCTAACAGCCCGGCATACAGTTTCTTTTTTTTCTTGTCATCGGATGAAATACCAATTATAGTCATACAAACAGTATGATTAGTAGAGATATCAGGACCTTCAGGTCGTCATGGAAATATATATCTATAAAACTATAATAGCTAGAGTCTCCAATTTTGTATTACAGCTATAGGAAGGTGGTGACTCTCTGATTAGTGAGTGTGGAAATTATTATATCATATTAGGTAAAATATAAAAGAATACATATGTTTAACACGCATTCGGTTTTGGAATTCAGTTGAATCTTTGATTCTAATCAAGTTAAACGTTATTTGAGTGACATTTACTTTGCAACAAATTATAAAAATGCCCCCAATAAAAGCATCCCTTTCCAGAAGCACTAAAAATGCATTGCGTTTGCAATCCCAGAGAACAAATGAAAGTTCGGAAGAGCGTGAAAGTCGCCTCAGGACTGAAAAGAGTTTCAACCTTTAGAGCCGGAACGCCATCACAACGTGAAGAATGCCTTGAAGGCCTACGACAACGTGCCACACCATCAAGAGCTATCTCCAGTTGATAACCTCCGAGCAAGTAATTATCCGCGATAAAATTATTTCTTAAGAACCGCACACACATTTGCATTTTTTAATATTCAGTTCCATCATCTTATACTCGCACCACGAAAAGAAATTATTGAGATTACTTTGAAGATAAATATGGATGATGAAATTATTAAAGGAGAGAAAAACTTTTACATCGTCAGCATACATCAAGATATTGGCAAAATTAATCATGTTGGGAAGATCTTTTATAAACAGCGAAAAAAGAAGTGGACCAAGATGGCTGCCTTGAGGAACACTAGATAGCACATAAATATACTTAGGAAAGCTATTGTTCACACATGCAGTCTGCTTTCTACCAGTCAAATACGACTCTAGCCATGGTACGTATATTACCATCGTTTATCGTGAACCAATTGTAATTGACATGCAGTGTGTACAGTGAATGCTGTCCAGTGTATACATTTTAATTTTGTTTTATTGATTAAACTTCATTGACGAAACTGAAGAAAAATGTTCGCTTTTCACCAATAATAAGTAAAGTCTTATATATATCTCTCTCTCTCTCCGAATGATTTCAAACAATTTATTGAAATGACAGAGGAATCCAACATGGTTCAATACTTGCACCTCTATTATTCAGCTTTTATATTAACGATTTACCCAATGTCTTCAGGTTGGTCTAAATTTATTATTTTAGAAGGATAGGCAATATTCACTACTAAGTGGAGATTTTAAACACAGTTTTGGCAATGATCAGTAAAGTGGGCTGCGAACAATGGGTTATGTTATGTATTAGTCTCTTAAAAACGAAGCGTATTTTCATAAATAATAATTATATTGTGCTGAATAATTGCATTTAAATTAAAATAGAGAATGAAGAGATTAAATTTACAAATGCTTGCAAGAACTTAGGCATTATTTTCAACGATAAACGTTCTTGGACCAATCACATGCCTACAGTCGTTGATCGTATATATGGCATGCTTAGGAATTTATGGGCTGTAAAATAGTCGACCTCTCTTGTTATAAGAATGCTTCTTGTAAATACGTAACTATTACCCGTCCTTTTGTGTGGATGTGAGATATATGCCTACTGTGCCAGCGGCAACATCAACAAATTAAAACTCGATTACAATAACAATAACCGCCAGATACATTAATAACAGAGGACACAGAGTATCAATTGCTTCCTTTCCTTTTCAAATCTGTCGAATGAACTTTGAAAGTCTTCTAAAATTAAAAAATGCATTACTTTTCTTTATAAAATTTTAATTACACAGCGACCAAACTATCTGTTCCATGCCCTAAGATTTGGAAGATAAACAAGGGGACGGACAATTATTCAATTAACACTTAATGGAGCCTCCTCCCAGCGACAGCAACTTATATACAAACAAATAGCAACGCACAGAGGTATAAAAACGATAAGAATTTATTTTAAATATTCATGGATTCAATGGATCATTAGAATCATTGCCAATGTGATTATATTTGTCTACCCAGTGCGTAGATGTGTGCTTTTCTTTAATTTTGGTTACATTCATCATAATCAAAAATATATTTTAAATACTTTATTTTCAATTTATTTTGATAAGTTTTTATTTATTTTGCATGTTTAGCATTAAACGAATGCAATATTCGCTTGAAAAACTATAACCAAAAATGGTTGAGACGTACAAAAATAGTGTCCAAGTACAAGCACACCTATGTACTGTTGGTCACACGAGATATATTTTAGATTTTTTTCTCCTCTTTTTTAGATTTTTCTGAAAATATTTTTCCATATAAAAAGTTTTTCACCTTTCCATGCACTCTTTGAGAAGGAATTCCTTGGTATTATTGCTGCTTAATGCTTCTTATTGAACCCATTAAACACAAGATGTTGTAATTTTGGCAAAAATAGAAAGAAATATTCACAATTGTAGAAAGGTTTTTCGGAAAATTTTTATGGAGTTCATGATACATCTCAAATGGTAGCCGCATCTGTAAGAAAATTTCTGCGGGAGGTTCAGTTCAGCTTTTATTTAAACATTTTGTAAGTCGCATTTGTTAACGATGGCAACGTTATTGGTGAACGAAGTGCATTGATGTTTAAAAAAATCCTCAAAGTAACTTATCGACCTACCAGTTGACAAACTTCGAAAAAAAATCGATGCTTTTTATTCGATGCATCGAAATTAAAAACTTCATGCAAGGACAAGTGCCAATAAAATATGACATTCATAACATATATAACACATACATAATTGGTCCTTGCAACCCCTTCAGTTAGGATTACGGCCTAGTTTCTCAGACCACTTATGTTGTGTTACTTGATTTTATACACGAGCGGTGGGATCTACAGTTTAATGTCGAATCCGAACGACGATGTTTTTTTTGGCAATTTTATTTACCCCTCAGAATTTTTGAGAGGCAGTCGCCGAAGAACTATTTCATCATATTTTCACTTAATTTAGTTTTATTTTCATTTAATAATCATCTATAAAATGTCATTAAATGCACACATATTTTCTATATTCAATACATATTCAAGAGCAATACAGATTTTTGATTTAAATCTCTTTTGAATAAGTTTATTGCGATTTATCGTTGTGATAGATAAAAATCATTACCTTTCTTATTTTAAAATCTCATGTAGAAAACGAAGAGTTGTTCAACTCGTATGATTACTGATGACAATTAAATATCGCTCATACGCATGTGTTTACACTTGTATTGCGTGGTGCATGCTTAAGCTTCCATGGACTATTTTTAATGCTGTTTCTGCTGTTATAGTCTCTATTCAGTGCGAATATCTAATTAATGAGGCCCGCAGTGAACACTTTTTTAAATGATTTAAAAGGTTTAAAGTGTACGGAAGTAAGAGGAACACTTTAATACTATCATCACAAGCATCAGGTGTAGAACAGAGTCTGATAAAGTGAAAATTGTGTAACACGTAAGTGTCCTAGAACAAACAAACTTTTTTAAATACAAAATCCTCTTGTAGATTATGACTGCCACTCCACAGGAATAGTTTCCAACTTCCTTATTAGACGATACTTTCTCTTTTGGAGGTATTTCTACTTGTACTACAACAACATTAAAACAAGCGATTAATGTGAACTGCTCTGAAGGAACAACAGATTTCTTTGACATTTTTTCAGTTTTTCAGCCAGAAAGCTATGTTTTAAAATATGGCTCTTCATTGCTATAGCAATTACACTGAGTGCGAAAAATTTAGGCCCTAACAGCCCGGCATACAGTTTCTTATTTTACCTTGATGTCAGATGGAATACCAATTATATCTATACAAACAGTATGATTAGTAGAGATATTAGGACCTTCAGGTCGTCATGGAAATTGAACTTCCGATGAATGTAGAGCAACTTATAGAGACCTTTCTTAAAGACTTTTTAAATGCAGTTACTGGGTTACCGCCAATTGAAAAAGCACCACCACAGTACTAAATAAACAAATTAATTCTCAAAATAAGATTTATAACTTCAACGAAAACATCGATAATAAAATACGTAATCACGTCAGGTCATTATATAAAATATATAAAATATATCGTATAAGCTGAGTATAAATGATTTATTTTAAAAAATTATAATAAAGTACTCCTTCACAATACAATTCAGTCTTCGTATGGTTTAAAACAGCAAAATAATTTGGTAAAGTAGCAAAAAAAAAATATTTTCAGCTCATTAATAACATAATTCTGTGATCAATTGATAAAACAATTACTGATTATCGGTTTCTATGCCAGCCCAATAAGCTTATTTTAGAAAGTTCACACGCTAGATAGTGAACGGTGATTTTCCATCAACAGATTTTTTAAGCAAAGTCATGTTCTAATACTACACTCCATGGATTTATTAGTTTATAATAAAGAGTTTTATAACTACAATGATGAGCCCCTTTTTTCTTTGCCTTCTATTATAGTAGTTTTCGCTTATAGTCCATCGCACATATAGGAGAATTTCAGATATAGTCCAGAAAATATGCTCCTAATTTCGTCATAAGAAGAATTTCATACATTTAGTTCGTTGTATAGTCCATTTCTTATATACAGTAAACCCTCCTATAACGCGGTACTCTCAGAACGCGGTTTCCATATAACGCGGAGCCCTCCTATAACACGGTACTTTGCAGTCTTTTAGTTTAGTTTTTATTTAACTTTTTTTTTATCAGTCTTTATATGAATTCTTGAATTCAATAAAAATAATTTATAATTTATCTTGCCGTTTGAATTACTTGGTCTCCATATAACGCGGTACGAATGATGGGATTTGTATTAACTCTGAGTTTCTTATAGCGCGGTTTCCATACAACGCGATAGACGGTTTCCATAGAACGCGCTACGAATTAGCCTGGTTTGATGACATGAGATCCGAGTTTTTTATAGCGCGGTTTCCATATAACGCGGTGAGTGCGTACCGCGGGTTGACAGTAGTCGAATTTGGCATATATTCCATTGTTTTGTCACATTAATAAATATCAATGTATATAAAGTATTCTTGATATAGTCCACTGTAAAATTAATCGTCAAAACCATAAAAACATTCAATAAAATGGAACGTAATAACCGCACAATTTTATGAACAACAAATATTGGGTACACTTCTTGTGTAAATTTAGTTGGAAGCGTTAGTGTTAAAAACGGAAATCCTCGTGTTATTTGTAATATACATATACAGTGCTGTTCAAAAAAATAGATTCACCTGCTCTCCGAAAAGTTTACTGTATCTAAATCTCTTATACAAAGAAGTATATGTAAAAAAGTAACTGCACTTTGTTTACTGATGTCTTATGAATATAATCCCATTACATTTCCAAAATTTGAAGCGTCATTGTTTTTGAATTTATCGCAAGTATAGATTTGGTTGTGAAAACGCGTGTTCAATAAAATAGATTCACTTAGAAAATATAATAGAATTTTTTAATTTACAACCCGTTGGCGGGAGTTATTGAAAGAAGCGTGGAAAAATATTCCAATAGAAGCATGTCAGAGACTTGTTGACTCTATGACAAAACAGTGCTGAGCAGTAATTAAAAATAAGGGTTATTCCACCAAGTACTGAGGTAAATAAACTGTAAATAAAAATAATTATTTAGTTTAAATGCTAAAAAAAATTTTTTTACAATACCAAATTTGGTGAATCTATTTTTGTGAACAGGAAAAAATTGCTGATTTGAAGAATATTGATGAACATATAGTTTTTTTTTTTACTTTCGATGTTTTGAAGTTATATCTTTATTATGTTATAAGTTTACCAAAATAAAAAAATAAGAAGTAGTAATCACGTTTTCCTAATTAATCTATTTTCTTGAACCGCACTATATGTATATACATACGTATTTGTAAGCACAAGTTATTGTGTAAGCATTTTAATGAAATGCTGCTCTGAATGAAATTAAGAGCAATTTTGTCCTTGACAAAATTGAGGACCATATTTTGAAAAATTTTCTTTAAAAAAAAGCAGTCAAAAATTACTAAAAATTTTAAGTAGTTATGTCTATAATATTAAAATGAACTCACTTTTTTATTGTATCTCATTACATAGTCAATAAACTAGAAGACTTGTTCAAGTCTATAATTAAAGCAAATACTCTTATTTTGAAATAAAAACGTTTTTATTTATATAATTTTTTTTTTCAATTTCTAATCATATTACTGAAAATAATTGAAAACAGATATATGCCATAAAGTGGCATATACAAAAATTCGTTTAAATGTCGAATTTGGCTTATTGTCCACAAATGTTTTGCAATTATGGATGAGGACTATAAGCGAAAACTACTGTAGTAAATTACTATATGATCTCTATTGTCAACAAATAACGAGTTTGATTTGATTCAATTAAAATGGAAACGGAAAGCGCTTTTCTGAAAATATTTTATGCATTAAGTAAATAACCCATACCTTGCAACGTCAGATTACTATTTGTTCCGTTTAAGTTCCACATTGGCTTGTAGAACGCAATTGAAACTGCTATTTTCGCTCTGAAAACTGATGGTAAAATTTTATCGATCAGAATGGCATATATTTGGTTTTATAAAGTTCGTATCACACAAATAAATTTGTAATCGTGTGCCTATTAGTAACCAAAAGTAAAGAAATAAGATATTTTAATTAAAGAAGCCACAGAAATTCTACATTATTTCGTCATTTCGTGTAATTTTTCTTCAGATTCGTCAATGAAGTTTAATCAATAAAACAGAATTAAAATTTATACACTGGACAGCATTCACTGTACACACTGCATGGCAATTACAATTGGTTCACGAAAAAGGATGCTAATACACGTACCATGGCTAATACTTTCAGTTACAGAAACTGAAACAAGGTCTCACAGATGAAATAAATTCATTCAAGTAGAAACAATTAGAGTTGAGTACTATTGATCTGAAAAGGTCGACTTAAACTGTAAATCTCGCCTCTCATGTATAAAATTAACACACACGACGTAAGTGGTGTGACAAGTTAGGTTGCAATACTGACTGAAGGGTGTGTAGAATTGTTTATAAATTTCATTTAATTTCGACTCAGGGGTTAATTAAATTTATTAACGCTACCTTTGATGGGGATGTGGCAGGTCCCATCCATCGTTACCTATCAGAATACGTATGTACTGTAGTGGTGAGGAACTTTGCAAAATGTTGATTTCTACTCTGTCTCCGCTAAGTGTCAGCATCCTCTTTCCATTTCCAGAGGGTGAGAGGACTTCATAGATGGAATGTCTTGGAGGGAGTGAAGCCACTTAATTTGAAATTCGAAAACCATTATGAACGGGTTTTTTAACTCCATTGTGATTCAACTTCCAGACAAGCTGTCTTGACCACTACACAACAAAATTTCTTTATAAATAACAGCTTTGAATAGATGTTCGATAAGTAGCATGGTGTAGCAATATTGTTTAATTGTAGAGCGAGCGATAACATTTAGAGAATACATACTCAACCTTAAAAAATTTCATTCTTATGGAGTAATAGTGTTTGTGTGCTCAATTTGGTAATTTATAATTCAATTTAAATTCTTTATTTTAGTATATTTATATACAAATTATTAATAAAAATTACTCGAATTAATTTCCTTCAGAATTAAACATTCCACGTCTTCATCATTTTTACGTACTTAAGCGACGCCCTGACTCCTATATAACTATTCCAATTTACACCTTTGTCTACAGCAATTTCACCATATTTACCATTAAGATTACTGTTGAATAAGAAACAAGAACTGTGATAATGAACTCATTATAATCATATTAAAAACAAACTAACCTGCGGTGGCAATTTCTATACCACCATGCACCCATACACTTCTCCGCACAATTAATGCCTTCATTATCGTCGTTATCACAATCTTTAGTTGAAAACTTCATACCCAAATGCCAACTTAATGAATCTCCAGCAGTTCCTGAGAATATGCCCAATTTCTTCAATTTATACATTTCCGTTTCATTACCTATGGAGAATCCATTATATTTGGCAAAAGCTCTTGTATCATTCATATCCCTCATTACTATTAGCAATTCTTGTCGTCCCTTAGAAATTCGTTAGGGCGTAAAGTTTTTTTAACCCAATAAAATGTTCTTCCTCTAGTACTCCGAATCCTTCCTCGTAATCGTCCCAATTACGACAGAAGTCTTCTGTGCCGTCTTCTCGTCTTTGTATCACAGTCCAGCCACCACCTTCAGTTTCCGCATCACATTCAACATAAAATGGTTCATTACTGTGCTGTGTGACAAGTATTTTGTAAATGCCACTACGTCGAGTGCAGGCCGTTGCTTCGGCACAATTTTTTGGTAATATTTCAGTAACGCTTTTAGAAATAAAATTAATTAAAAATTAATTAAAAAATTATTTAAAAAATACTTGTAAGATTGTGTTCGTTTTAAATGAATTCATGTTATAATTTGCAAATTTTTCCAAAACAGAACTTGTAAATCATGTGTACATACATATATTCTACAAATGCGTTCCAAATGGTACCTCAAATGATATATTCATGCATATTCTACCAATCTCTACACTATACTGTATCATTATAGAATCCTTACCATTTTTTGGGTAAAACATCATAACGAATGTCGAAGAATGGCACATCTGTGTGAATAGTATAAGAAAGATAATGTTCATGACGTCGATTAAAGTAATGCAAATAAAACTCACATTTCGGGGTAGGGGCCGATCCATACGGACATTCTTGAATACTAAATGTTATAAAATAAAAATTTAATTGTTAAGGATAACATTTAACTTCAATATTCATAAAAATTCGTTTTAATAAAAGGTTTATGAAATAAATTTTCATACAAATCATGTTTTATAAACATTTCTAAGATCGAAAGAATGTTTTATGATTATGTTCGTATTTATTTACTTTGATTTTAAATCGTTTATCGTTTCCTTCATTTCCTTGAAATCCGTAAATATTTTTGTCACTGCATTCGTGCCGCCCTCAATAATTAGTTTTTCACACTGAAAACAAATTGAAAAGAACGAAATTAAAAGTTGCCACATGTATTGTGAGAAGCAAATGCGAGTCATTTTTATTCAGACATATGCTGTGGTGGAAGGATTGAAAGGAAGACTTCAATATGTCAGCCTTTTTATGAAACGACAAAAATTGACATTTTATCCCTAAGAGTGCTTGCTTAAAATATCTGAATGAGGATTCTTAAGAAAAAAATCATGTTTCTAATAACGATGGAGTGTATAAAAAGAAAATTACCACAGAGAGATTAAAATCAAACGATATTTACTACAAAATCGATCAAAACATTTCCTTGATGCACTGTAAAATGTATGTCTGCATGTAAAATGTGAATGAGTAGTAGCTCCACAATAATATTCCCAATTAATATTCAATTGGTTTATGAAATTAAAGAGAAACGTATAAAACTGAGTTCATTACTTATAAGCAAACTAAAAAAGAAATAAAAAGTAAGTGAAGGATTTCACTGAGGTTGGCAATGGAAAACTGTAGTAAAACCTTATAGAATTCTTTAAAATAATTTTAGCAACGAATTTAATATAAGATGAATAAAATTAAGGCTGCCTTCCAAAACGTATCAATACAAAGTTTGTATATAGTTCTATTACTGTATACAAACTATGTTGATATGCAAAGTAACCAAACAATGCATCAACTATAAATCCGATGCCTGATTGCTTTTTGACTGCGTTAAAAATACACATTGACGACGTTTTGAAATAGAATACATCTTATATATAAAAATGAATGTGTGTTTGTTTGTATGTTTGTATGTTTGAAGTTTATAGACGATTAAACGGCTGAACCGATTGTCTTGAAATTTTCACAGTATCTTCCTGTATGTCTGGAAGGAGTTATAGGCTACTTTTTATGTTGATATTCCAAATGAGCGAGGTGCCATGCCCACGTATACTACATACTACATACTTAATATTTAATTGCATTTGAAATATATTACTCATACGCATAGTAGTTACCCCTACAAGTATGCTCTCTGTGATTCTTGATGTATAAAACCAAAGAAAATAAAGTGTAAAGAACGACGCGGGGGGAAAGATAGAAGGGAAAGAAAAAAATTTTGTAAACAACATTTGTGAAAAAAATCACCAAATAAGAAAAAATATAACCAAAATTAAATTCATAGACTTTTGTTTTTTTTTTTTTTCAAGTTTAAATTATAATTAATAAAAAAAAGAAACAAAAAATAGCTTTTCTTATAAGAAAGAAAAAGAACCAAAACCAAACAAACCTACACATCTACACATTGATCAAAAAAATAACCAATTTTGGTTAGAAATAACCAAAAATTGGCAACACTGTTCTCATATCACTTATCCTCAGACGTCGACATAAAGAGAACATGATAAAAATTATGAGAGGCAAGTGTTAACCCAGAGTGTAATATATTTGAATTAATCGTTAATTTTACTACATACATAAATATTGCAACTTTATATTTACTACACTATTTACCCACTGTATATATACTACATTATATAACAACTCTGTTATAAATAGTCTTAAGAATGCATACACACATAATTTAAGAATACATTGAATAAATCATCAGTTCCTTTTCATCCGTATACGCGTGTTTTTCACAACTTAACATTTGGCGACGAGTAAAAAATAAAATAAAAAAAATAATAACGGTGCAGTGATATTTTTTATTGTTTGGCGTGTGTGTGAACAAAAACAAAACAATGGCGACCAATTTAGATGGTTTCGAATTGTTTTTACGACAACAACAAGAGTTTACACAGACTTTGTTGCTTCAAGAACAACAATGGATGAAGGCAATTCTCGACCAAAAGGATGGAACTCCCTTAACTGCAACCAATGACCATTCGATGGTACCAGCGTTCCACAAATTCAATAAAGATCAGCAGCAGTGGGACTCATATTTGCAGCAGCTGGAACAGCATTTCCTCGCCTATTCAGTTAAGTCTGCAGAAAAACAAAAATCATTTTTTCTGTCGTGGTGCGGTGCCGAAGTGTTTGATCTGCTTAAGAATTTGTTTGGTGTACAAAATCTTGAGAATCAAACATACATACAGCTGACAGAAAAATTGTCTCAGCATTTTACAGTTAGTCAACACATCGTGGCAGCACGTTATGCATTTTTCAAAAGAAAAATGAAAAGTTCGCAGTCATACAAAGAATGGGTAGCAGACCTTCGTGGTTTAGCCAGAGCCTGCAAATTTGTTTGCAGTTCGACCACATGTGCTAACAGCTTTACTGATGATATGATACGCGACCATATTATTGTAAATACCCCTCACGACGCATTTCGCTCTGCCGCGTTACAAAAGCAGAACGCAACACTTGCAGATGTTTTGTTAATAGCCGAGTCGTATGAAACAACAACAAGAACCGTTACTGCTATTAAAGAAATCTCAAGTGAAAAAACAATCGAAATAAACTATGTGAAAAAACAATCACCCGTTAGAAAAGACACTCAAAATAAAAAACAAAAATATAAATCGTGTTCGGGTTGTTTTAGTGCTCATAGTAGAGAAGAATGCAAATTCAAAAATGCCATATGTAACAAGTGTGGAAAAAAGGGACACATTGCGCCGGTTTGTATGTCTAAAAGCAACAATAATAACAATAACAATGAAAGAAAAAAAGGGTACAGAAACAAAAAGCAAAAGAATAATATTGATGTAGTGGAGACAGTGTATGATATTAGTGGTATAATAAAATCGAAAAATTCAAAAAGTGTAATTGACGTTGAAATAAAAAAGCAGAGAGTAAGATTTCAAATGGATTCTGGAGCGTCAATTTCAGTAATTAATTTAAAAACATACAATTTACTACAAAGGCCAAAACTTGTTAAATCGAATAGAGTTTTGTATGGATTTGGTAAAAAGAAAATTCCTATTCTTGGTGAACTACATACTAATTTAAAATGTGGTAATTGTGAAAAAAGCGTTACTTTAATCGTAGTCAATACAAATGAAGGCGAAAATTTATTTGGCTATGATTTGTTCCAAATATTTGGTTTTCAAATCAAACAAATTAATTCAATTTCTAACAAAGACAATGAAAAAGTGAGTGATATTTGTGAAAAGTTCCGTAAAGTTTTTGAACCATCTCTCGGTACGATTAAAGACTTTAAAGCGAATATTTGACTAAAGCCAAACGCGCAACCGAAATTTTTTAGAAGCCGCCAAATTCCGTTCGCTCAAATGCCACAATTTAAAGAGGAGATAGATAGATTAATTTCTCAAAAAATCATCATGCCTATTAAATTCAGCGATTGGGCTTCACCCATCGTTTTAGCAAAAAAGCCGAATAATTCCATTCGTATATGTGGTGATTTTAAAGTAGCTGTCAATTCGCAAATTGACATTGAACAGTACCCGCTTCCTACTCGTGAAAGTTTATTTTATACTATTCGTGACGGTAGATATTTCTCGAAAATAGATCTAAAAGATGCTTATCTTCAAATGGAGTTGGACGATACATCGAAACAAATAATGGTCATCAACACGCCGCTTGGATTATTTCAATACCAACGTTTGCCTTATGGTATCGCTAGCGCTCCAGCTATATTCCAAAAGTACATCGAGCAACTTCTTCACGGTATAGAAGGTTGTGCAAACTATCTTGATGATATTATAATTTCAGCACCAACACTACAAGAACATTTTCAACGTCTTGAAACTTTCATTATTGTTAGCTAATGGCATTCGTTGTAAAAAAGAGAAGTGTGAATTTTTGCAAAAGAAAATTACATACTTAGGCCGTCAAATCAGCTCAGAAGGAATTCTACCTGATGAATCTGGCGTTACAGCAGTTAAAAACTTGAAACCTCCTAAAGATCTCAAACAACTTGAAGCGTTCATGGGCAAAGTTAATTACTACCATAACTTTATACCCAATTTTTCGAATATAGCGGCACCAATCAATATGTTACGTAGAAAGAATGTACCTTTTCGTTGGGGAAAACAGCAGCAAAAATCTTTCGATGACCTCAAATCATATATTGCCAACGCAACTCAACTTGCGCATTTTCAGGACAACTTGCCGCTTATTCTTGCTACCGATGCTTCGCCATACGGTATCGGCGCTGTTATTTCCCACATATATCCAGATGGAACCGAAAGACCTATCGCATTCGCTTCAAAGACACTTGACAAAGCACAATCAAACTACAGTCAAATAGAAAAGGAAGGTCTTGCAATAATCTTTGGTGTAAAACGTTTTCATCAGTTTCTTTATGGCCGAAAGTTCATACTCATCACTGACCACAAACCTCTAGTAAGCATTTTTAACCCTTCTAAGCATTTGCCAACTATGACAGCACTTCGTATTCAACGCTGGGCCGTGACGCTCATGGCTTATACATTTGAAATAAAATATCGTAAAACTGCCGACCATGGTAATGCGGATACGCTCTCACGCCTTCCTCTTTCAACAGACGAAAATTTTGATAAGGACGAAGAATCATGTTTCCAAATTTCCTTTGATGACTTTCCTATAAAAGCCGATATTCAAAAATATTCCAAATCAGACAAAACATTACGCGAAGTCTACAATTATGTAAAAAATGGTTGGCCTGAACGACTTTCATCAGAACTACCAGCAATAAAACCGTTTTTTAATCGGAGAAATAATTTAACAATTTTCAACAACTTGCTTTGCTTAGAAACAAATTATATTCGTGTCGTCATACCGAGTGCTTTAAGGAATCAAGCTTTAAAGATGCTTCATGATGGACATTGGGGCGTTGTTAAAATGAAACAACTTGCTAGACAATACATATGGTGGAACAACATCGACGATGACATCACAAAAATAGCCTCTGATTGTGAAATCTGCAAAATTCAAAATCAATCTCCTGCCAAAGAGTACGAAAGCTGGCCTAAATCATCTAAGCCGTGGGAACGAGTACACGTGGATTTTGCTGGTCCTATATTTAATTCCATGTGGCTCATATGTGTCGATTCTTACTCGCAATTTCCCTACGTTTCTTCAATGAGAAATACAACAACAGAGGATACTATTTCCGCTCTTGCAGCTATATTTTCAATTGAAGGCATACCAAATACAATCGTAAGCGATAATGGTCCACAACTCAGTTCAGAAAAATTTGAACAATTCTGCATAAAAGCTGGCATACGTCACATAACAACAACACCTTTTCATCCCGCTTCTAATGGTTTGGCCGAACGTTTCGTTAGGACTTTCAAAACGTCTGTAAGGAAGAACATCGATGATGAAATGCCTGTGAAAGATGCTGTACACAAATTCCTCTCAACCTACCGTTTTATGCCAAATGCAGAAGGCAAATCACCTGCAGAACTAATGCGTGGTAGACCTGTACGCACTGTCTGGTCTCAGCTTTTGGAACCTTCAAAAAATCTTCAGAGAAGTTCGTTAAATGCAAGCAAATTTCAGGTAAATGATAACGTCTACATCAGATATTACGGGAAGGGGAAGAAGTGGATACCAGGCATTATTCAAGCAAAAATTGGAAAAGTTATATTTGTCATAAATACAGAAAAAGGCGTTTGCAGACGACATGTAAATCAAATGAAACATTGCACTTCTTCAATCAACATTCCATATACTGCTAGTTTTAACAATGATAACAGTCAATCTCCAGCACCTCTAGATATTTCACCATCCACGTCTCAAGCTTCTTCACGTAATACTACAGTTATTGAACCAGCCTCCACAACAAATACAAGCAACCAAGATGACTCAACCGAAAATCACCAAGATCAACAAGTGCGCCGAAGTACAAGAAATCGTCGAGAAGTATCACGTTACCAGTCAGATGATTTTCGAAAACATTGATATATTATTACTTCATTAACAAAATTATGTATAGTCTTAATGCTTATTTATAATCTTAATTTTGATATTATTTCAACCGTGAATTATGTTTAAATGAATTTAGAAGTCTATAATTTTAATCTTTATTATCGTTAAAATTTTGGGGTGGAGTAATGTAATATATTTGAATTAATCGTTAATTTTACTACATACATAAATATTGCAACTTTATATTTACTACACTATTTACCAACTGTATATATACTACATTATATAACAACTCTGTTATAAATAGTCTTAAGAATGCATACACACATAATTTAAGAATACATTGAATAAATCATCAGTTCCTTTTCATCCGTATACGCGTGCGTTTCACAACTTAACACAGAGGAAAATTGTTAGTAATATTTTCAAGTCTACTTATTAACCCAATAATATGTATATGTGAGCGAAAAGTATAGAAAAATTGTACTGCGCTAAAAACCTAAAAACATCGTATTTTACTTGGCAAGTATTCTTCCAAAAATCGAAATCATTTTTCATTGATATTAGTGAATCATACTGTAATATTTCTTTGGGTGTAAAATTGAAGTCTGAAAAAAGCGACATGAACATTCTCCTTTAGAAGCTGACAAGCAACTGAATGCATTTTTACGATCTCATGATGAGAGCAACACATTGTTCCGCTCTTTGTTTGTGTTTATTTTCCTTCTGTCTTCCGCCCCCTTCATCCAGAAATGATTTTTTAAAAAGATTTTGGTCAGAGCGGGTCGTAATGTTACAACCCGCCATAAGAAATTTTACTTCTACATAATGCGTATTCTTTATATCCATATTCTTTGCTAAAACTTAATGGAATTGGATATCACTTACACATCACATATGTAGTTTTTTTAATGAATTTTACATCTATATAAACAAAAGTGAATGTGTGTTTATTTGTTTGTGAGTTTGTTCGTTTGAAGTCTATAGACGACTAAACGGCTGGACCGATTTTCTTGAAGTTTTGACAGTACCTTCCTGTATATCTGGAAGGAATTATAGGCTCCTTTTTATTTTAAAATTTCAAGAAGGCGAGGTGCCACGCCCACATATCCAATAAGTATTTAATGTCGCACACATTGCAATATCTGATTGTTGAAGTGATCGGACGTGTTTATGTTTGTGCTCCTGCAAGATTTTTGTGTAGTATCTGTGTTTTTGAAGTTTTGCATCCTGAAAATATTTTCTATAGTTGCATTTTGGGCAATAAATCGTGACATAAAAATAGTCAAAATAACATAAAAATACCGATTTGAAATTTATCAAAGTGAAATAACGCATAGCAACAGAGTCTAACTCTTCATGCAATATTTATTTATAATTTACAAAAACAAATATAAAACGGGCAATCTTATTCTTGGTGACTCATCCTCAGAATTAAAACAAAATTAAGTAACTGAAATTGAACAACAACAAACTTACACAGTATCTTTAATCCTAACACCTACATAGCAACATTATCCTAAACAAAATAAAACAAAAACAAAAGTAAACAAATTAAAAACAACCAGCTGTTTTACACTAATTACCGGTTTATTAAGTGTTGACAGTCAATTTATATGTTAAACATTGTTACTTTTTGTAATCACTACTATTTATTGCAACTGCCTTGGTTTGTGAATTTGCTAAAGGTCGTATATTGCGGTTTATACTTTTAAATTAATATAATGGAGTGTTCAAAAGCAAATTGTTCCACTACTGGGAATGTTAGGATGGTCTCATGCTGGCTATGTATGAGCCTCTATCATATAACTTGTAGTGGTCTTAAGGCTCGTGATGCTGATGCGTTAGCTGATCCACAGAAGTTCCTTCAATGGACTTGTCTTGATTGTAGAAAAGTCAATATCGAATTCTACAAACTATTTAAGGACTCTAAGGTTAAATTTAACACAATTAGTAATGATCTCATGGAATTGCAAAAGAAGTTTACAGAGTTTGGTGAGTTATTTGCTAAATATCCTAATTTGGATAAATTTGTTAGTAACCAACATTCTGCATCACCTAAACGTAAAAGGGATGGTCTGAGATCTGCTCAAAATGTTTCTCCATTACTACCACCTGCTGCTGATCCGAATGAGAATGTTGTAATGACTCCATCTTGTGAATTGCAACCGTCATATTCTTTGAATAATAATTGTACATCACCGTCCACAAATTTAATTTCACCTTTACCTCGCGCTGCTGATATTTCGTCCGTTACTGAAAATCCTACTAACTCACAACCTACTTCAAGTTACTCGAAAGCTGCTGCAAAAGTCACTGATATTAATAACACCTTGATAACCACACCTAAGCCGTTAAGAGTCATACCACCTGCTAGAAGCATTTTTATCCCACGTTTAGCTTCTGACACTGCCATAAAGGACATTGAATTTTATATAAGATCTAAAATAGGTGACGGGATTAATTTATCGATTCATAAATTTGCATACTCGCAACCGAGAACAATAGCGTCTTTTAAAATTACAGTTCCGGACGAATACTTTGAAAAAATACAAGATTTTAATTTTTGGCCTGCAAAAACATATGTCCGGGAATATGTTTCTTCGGAAAGACAAAGGAATAATATTGTACGTCTACCTACACCGCAGATTACAAAAAACTAAATATTCACTGTGATAGTTTATCAATAGTATATCAAAATGTTCGTGGATTGAATACTAAATTGTCCAAACTCTTCGTTAATAGTCATGATTTTATGTATGATGTAATTGTCTTTACGGAAACTTGGCTTAATGACGGTGTTTTTAATGCAGAAATTCTTTGTAACAAATATCAAATTTATAGATACAATCGTAATACACGCAGAGGAGGTGGTGTATTAATTGCTGTCTCTGCATTATATCCATCAGAACAGTTTGTAACTGACACTTCCAATATTGAATTTGTTGCTGTTGTTGTAAAATTAAAAACGTCTAAAGTCTACTTCTCGTGTTCTTATGTTCCCCCTGATTCTGACTATGCTGTTTACTCTGATCATGTTGACGCAATAACATCTGTTGTCCAATGTGCCAAAAAAGACGATTCTGTTTTTGTTATGGGTGATTTTAATCTACCCTCAATTATATGGAAACATGTACCTGATGTGCCTTATTTAATTCCGATTAAAACTAAGACTTGCCATGACGTATTCCTAAACGATATTTTTGGACTATCACTGTATCAAATAAACTCACTTTGTAATGACTTTGGAAAAATACTGGATCTTATATTTGTTAATGATGTTAATCACTGTAGTGTTTTACGTTCTGAACCTGTCACTTTGCCTGAGGATCGATATCATCCGACCTTAAAAACTAATTTTTCCCTTCCAACGAATTTCAAAGCTAAGCCTTCGAAAATAAGTAAAGTTTACTGTTTTAATCGAACCAATTACCATTTATTTAATGACATGATGAAAAATACTTGTTGGAATGAAACCTTATCTATTCCTGTTAACAATGATTCTGATATTGACTTGATGATTTCTAACTTTTATAAGAAAGTGCATTCAATAATTGAAAATTGTGTTCCCTTAAAACCTTCATATACTCTGGTTGGTCCACCATGGAATTCGAAACAACTGTCACGACTGAAAAATCAAAAGAACAAGTATTACAAGAAATACAAAAGGTCTGGCTCGATTATTGATTATGGAAGATATTCTATTTGCCGGTCTGAATATAACATTCTAAATCACTTATTATATAAAACATATATGGACAAAATGAAAAATAATTTTGTTTGGGATTTTTTCCCAAACCATTATTTACTTACAAAACCCTAACTGCAAACCCTACAACATTGTAAATTCTTTAATTTCTATTCTGTTTTAATTGCTTATTTGTTACCAAATTATTTAAGTAACTAGACCTAACGGTTAATATTTTTATTTTTACTAATTACAAGTAAACATATTTTTACATAGTAATACACATCCACACAAACGTGTATGTACATATCATGTAGGTAGAAAATCATACGATATTGTCTATGATGATCTGCTTTTAAATTTTTTGGCTTGGCAAGTTAAAAACAGAATACTTTTGTCACTTGCAGTAGAAAAACCTCCTCTTCATAATTTTAAATATTTAAGTTTAAATTTTAAAATAAAGTACTACATATAAAATAAATCTAAATCTAAGTTATTTTCAAAAAATAATGTGGTGAGATTAAGTAAATCAACAAAAAATACTTCTACATAATTTTTGGTGCCGAAACCCGGGAACTAGCTTTAAATTTGTTAAAGTTTATTCCTTATATATAAAGTAACGCTGCCGTCGAGCTACGGACTTTTTTTGAACACTAATGGTGCCGTCGAGCTACGGACTTTTTAAAAACTAATACTGCCGTCGAGCTACGGACTTTTTGAAAACCAATACTGCCGTCGAGCTACGGACCTTTTTTGAGAACTAATACTGCCGTCGAGCTACGGACCTTTTTTTGAAAACCAATACTGCCGTCGAGCTACGGACTTTTTGAAAACTAATACTGCCGACGAGCTACGGATATAAAAAACTCTGTTGAATCTAATTACGTGCTTAAATTCACAACAGAATGGAGTCAACTGCTGAGGCAATTGAAGACCAAAATACTATCCTTAAGCATATTAAACGTTTATCCACAACTTTCGCTTCAAAGCCAAAGGAAGGTAAAACTAAAGGGTATGTACAAACAGTCCTCGAAGACTTAGAACAAAATTTTCGTGTTTTTAAGGATGGACACGATCAAATGATGAACTTACTACGTGACAAATCTCTACCGGAGAGAGAAGTGCCGTACATAAGCAATGATGTTTATTATGAATGTTATGACACATATATTTCTTTTAAAACAAGTTTGCTGGATTTAATTTATGAATTTGAATCCCCACAGTCTCCAACAGTTCACGCAAGCACTTTTGCTACAGGCAGTAGGAACGAATCTTTTACTGCTGGTGCTCGACTGCCTAAAATAAATTTGCCAACGTTTTCAGGAGACTATCTGCAGTGGATATCCTACCGAGATACTTTCATATCACTCGTTCATCAAAGTCCATCACTAACGAAAATTCAGAAGTTCTTGTATCTGCAAAGCTCCTGCACAGGAGTACCACTCTCCATTGTTAATGAATACCCAACCGCTGAATCCAGCTACAATTACGCATGGGAAGCTCTTGAGAGGAGATTTCATAATCCAAGGAAGCTAGTGGACAAAATTCTTCAACGTTTGTTTTCAATACCAGTAACTTCGGGTAGTGTACAATCTGTTCAACAATTACTGGATACCACCAGAAGCAGCTTATCTCAACTGAATGCACTTAGCATTGATACAACTACCTGGAATCCAATACTAGTCTACTTGACGTCGCAAAAATTAGATTTACAAACCCGTAAAGAGTGGGAACTCTCGCTTAAGACAAGCACTTCTATTCCGTCTATCCAAGAAATGTTAACTTTTCTAGAAACAACTTTCCGTGCTTTGGAATGCGTTCAAGAAGAAAACCCAAATAAAAGCTTAAGTTCAAAACGTACTAAACATCGTCGCAAACCAACGAAAATGGTTAGAGCCCATAATGCCGTCTCAACTACACTGGATGAAAACTGCCCCTGCTGCAAAAAACGCCATCCATTATACAAGTGTTTTAAATTTGCTACCTTATCCTCGACGGAGAAGAAACTTATTATCAACGAAAACCGGTTGTGTAGAAACTGTCTACGGTCTGGACATCTACAAGCTGATTGCAAATTATCAACACGTTGTCAACGCTGCGGCCAGCCGCATCATACTGTCGTTCATCAAGAATATTATCCTGCAATAACTGCGCCGATGTCCCAAACGTTTACTCAACCAGTTTCAACGTCAACTCCTACTGCAACTACTGTAAGTACCCACCATTCAAATACTAATCAAATAGCTCCAGCTTTACTTGCTACGCTGAAGGTAATTATAAAGATAAACAATATGGAGTATATCGTAAAGGCTCTTGTTGATCAGGGATCTCAAGCATCCTTCATCTCTCAGGAGTTAGCTCAGCTCTTACCAATACCACAACGGAAAACGTATGTCGATATTTCTGGTATTGGTGGCAACAAATCAATAACAGTCAAAAAGTCAATTGACCTGAAACTGTCTTCTACGTATGACAAACAATTTGTATTGAAAGTTAACGCACTAATTGTACCAGTGGTATCAAAATATGTTCCTCCAAAACTAAATATAAAATCTGTTTCAGATCTCCCACAAATCTATTTAGCTGACACTAATTTCTTGATGTCGGAGAAAATCGACCTCTTACTTGGTAATGATGTATATGGCGATCTGTTATTACCAAATATGAAAAAATTAGAAAATGGATTATTTCTTCAAGAAACTCATTTTGGATACATGGTTTCTGGTGTTCCTAAATCAGCTGATCCAAGTACAACTATATTTGCAAATTTGTGTTCAGTAGACAAACAGTTGCAGCTCTTCTGGGAACAAGAAGAAATATTGGATGAAAGGCCGTTTACACCAGAAGAAAAATTGTGTGAAAAATTCTTTGAGGAAACGCATACGAGAGATGAAAATGGACGTTTTATAGTCCATTTACCCTTTAAGAGTCTACTCTATGGTAAACCACTTCCTAATTTTTCCTTCACAGATTTTAGTGCACTAAAACGTTTGAAGCAGTTGGAAACATCATTTCAAAACAAACCGAGGCTAGCAGAAGAATATAAGAAATTTATGACAGAGTACGAAACTCTTAATCATATGGCCAAACTTGGTGAGTATCCTCATGCGATTCCAAAAAATGCTTATTGCTTTCCCCACCATGGTGTCTTAAAAGAAAGCAGCACAACAACCAAGCTTCGAGTTGTTTTTGATGGTAGAAATAAGAGGCCCCCGCAGACCTCTATAAATGAAGAACTGTCAGCTGGTCCTGCACTTCAAAATGATTTGTCAGTAATTATATCAAGATGGAGAAGGCATAAAATTGCTTTTACTGCTGACATAGAAAAAATGTTTAGACAAATCAATGTTTGTAAAGATCACCAAAACTTACAGTGCATTTTATGGAGAGACGATTCGACTAGAAAAATAAATGTTTACACTTTATTAACGGTAACATATGGCACTACATGCGCACCTTACCTGGCAATACGAGTACTACAACAATTGGCTAAGGATGAAGAAAATTTATTCCCACTTGGAAGTAAAATATTGCTTTCCGACACCTATGTTGATGACGTAATATCTGGGGCAGATGATTTGGAGGATGCTTTAAAAATACAGCAACAACTTTGCTCCCTTTTGAAATCAGGCGGATTTCACCTTCGAAAATGGAACTCTAATTCTGAACAACTTTTAAACCGTATTTCAGAGGAAGATCGTGAAAAGATTAATTACTTCAACTTGAACCAGGAAAATATGGCAAAAGCACTTGGCCTTTATTGGGATATTAACACTGATAGTTTTTGTTTCAAAATTAATTTTATATTTTCTGAAACGGTAACTAAACGCAGTTTGCTTTCGGATGCTGCCAAACTTTTTGATCCCCTAGGCTGGTTAGCCCCCACGACTATCAAAGCAAAAATTATTTTTCAGCATTTATGGAAGTTACACTTGGACTGGGATGATATGTTACCCGAAAATATTAAAATGGAGTGGCTCAACTTTAGAGCAAAATTAAAATATCTGGAGCAAATACATATTCCGAGGTGGTTAGGATACATGTCGAAGAGGTCTTATATTGAGCTACACGGATTTAGCGATGCCTCACAAAGAGCTTACGCTGCTGTTGTATACGCTAGAATTGTTACTGAATCTGGTGAAATAGATGTTAAATTATTACAATCGAAAACTAAGGTAGCACCGGTGAAAAATGAGACAGTTCCACGTCTCGAGTTAAGTGCAGCCACTCTACTAGCAAATTTAATGTCTAAAGTAAAAGCAAATAGTAATTTTAACATTAAACACATAACTTACTGGACTGATAGCACAATAGTTCTCTCGTGGCTCAAATCCTCCAATAAGCGATTGGAAGTGTACGTCGCCAATCGAGTGGCTAAAATTCAAAGCCTTTCTGATATTAATGATTGGAGATACGTACCTTCCTCTGATAACCCTGCAGATTGTGCTTCTCGTGGTTTATTTCCAGAAGAACTTAATCATCATGCACTCTGGTGGACTGGTCCACATTGGCTTAAATTCAACGCCGATTCTTGGCCCACATTTTTACATGAACCAGATATCACAAAATCATTTAAATATGCTGCAAACGAAAATGTTTCTACTAACGCTGCCATTTGCACAAACAACGTAAATAATATGGATAAAGAGTATCCTGATATTACACTGAGGTTTTCAAGTTTTTCTAAATTAACAAGAGTGACGGCATATCTCCTGAGATACATCGATAATTTAAGGTGCAAACTTTCCAATAACAAAATTGATACCAGTTGTTTGAAAACATGGGAACTAACAAGAGCTAGAAATTGCCTTATAAAAATGACACAAGCTGTTTCATTTCCAGAGGAAATACACTGCTTAAAATCAAATAAGGCGCTACCTAAAACTAGTAAAATTTTGAAATTAGCGCCATTTCTTGATGGGTTAGACATCTTGAGAGTTGGTGGTCGCATATCTCAAGCTGAAATTCCTTTTCACGTAAAACATCCTATTTTATTATCAAAACAAAATCCTCTTGCTTTGCTTATTTTTTCAGAAGCTCATAAAAAAACTTGTCATGGAAGTCTCTCTCTTATGCAGGCATATGTTTCACAGCATTATTGGGTAATTTCAGCGCGTGACTTAGCAAAAAGGGTCCAACGGCAATGCATTGTGTGTTTCAAGTACAAAGCACAAACGTGTCAACAGCAAATGGAAAACTTACCAGCAGTTCGCCTCCAGCCAACACGAGCTTTTAAACACAGTGGACTTGACTATGCTGGTCCTATTAACATAAAATCTTCCGCTTTGAGGACCGCATCAACTTCTAAAGGTTATATCTGTCTTTTTGTCTGCATGTGTACTAAAGCAATACATTTAGAGGCAGTAACCAGTTTAAACGTCGACGGTTTCTTAGCAGCTTTTCGACGCTTTACAGCGCGAAGAGGCATGTGCACCGACCTATACTCTGAACAAGGAACTACAAGTTATATATCAACGTACTAAGCTGTCTCTTCCTGAGCATCTGGCAGAGACCTTAGCTAACGAAGGGACAAAATGGCATTTCATCCCGCCGGCTTCACCTCATTTTGGCGGGCTTTGGGAGGCCGGAGTAAAATCTACAAAGCACCACTTGCGTCGCATCATGAGAGATCGCTCATTAACTTATGAGGAATTAAGCACCTTATTGGCAAAAATAGAAAGTTGCCTTAACTCCCGACCTCTATGTCCATTGTCTACTGATCCTATGGATAACAATGTGCTTACACCTTCGCACTTTCTCATAGGCGAACCATCTAATTGCATTCCCGATGATAACTTGCTAGATACCAACATAGATCGTTTAAGCAGATGGAAACTGGTAGAACGCCTTAAACAAAACTTCTGGCTGCGATGGACAAAAGAATATTTGTGCCGACTTCAAGCTCGGCCAAAGTGGAACGCAGTTAAAAGAAATATTCAGGTAGGCGACATTGTTCTACTTTTACATGAAAGAAGTATACCTGGACAGTGGCCACTTGCCAAGATAGAAGAAATACATCCTGGTCCTGATGGTTTGGTACGAGTAGTTACACTCTATTGTAATGGGAAGATCATAAAGCGTCCTATTTCAAAAATTTGCTTGCTACCGACCAACGATGCCTACCAAGCTGATAAATAAGAACATCCGTTCTTCGTGGGGGAGTATGTTTGGGATTTTTTCCCAAACCATTATTTACTTACAAAACCCTAACTGCAAACCCTACAACATTGTAAATTCTTTAATTTCTATTCTGTTTTAATTGCTTATTTGTTACCAAATTATTTAAGTAACTAGACCTAACGGTTAATATTTTTATTTTTACTAATTACAAGTAAACATATTTTTACATAGTAATACACATCCACACAAACGTGTATGTACATATCATGTAGGTAGAAAATCATACGATATTGTCTATGATGATCTGCTTTTAAATTTTTTGGCTTGGCAAGTTAAAAACAGAATACTTTTGTCACTTGCAGTAGAAAAACCTCCTCTTCATAATTTTAAATATTTAAGTTTAAATTTTAAAATAAAGTACTACATATAAAATAAATCTAAATCTAAATCTAAGTTATTTTCAAAAAATAATGTGGTGAGATTAAGTAAATCAACAAAAAATACTTCTACAAATTTTATTAAGGATCCTAGATCTTTCTTTACGTTTGTAAATTCCAAGAGAAAATCAACTGGTTATCCATCCTTTATGAAATTTGCTGATAAAGAATCCGGAAGTGTTGATGTCATATGTGATATGTTTGCTGATTTCTTCGCCAGTACTTATTCTAACTCCGCTTACATGGATACAAATAATTACCCTTTCCCGTTGACATCGGCTCCAGTAATATCTATTCCAACTTTTAGTGACT
Organism: Sarcophaga rosellei; assembly: GCA_930367235.1. Taxonomy (NCBI): domain Eukaryota; kingdom Metazoa; phylum Arthropoda; class Insecta; order Diptera; family Sarcophagidae; genus Sarcophaga; species Sarcophaga rosellei. The sequence continues at coordinate 86,228,258 of OV884017.1, read as the reverse complement.
GCGATATTTTAGTAAACCTGAAAAGGTTAAAGATGTCTTTTCGTCCTGGTCCTGATGGGGTTCCAAGTTGTATTTTAAATCGATGTGGAGAATCATTCATCACACCATTAGTCATATTGTTTAATACCCCGATTAATTATGGATATTTTCCTATGTTTTGGAAGGACTCGTATATTATACCGCTTTTTAAATCTGGCAATAAGTCTGATGTTACAAATTATAGGGGCATTGCAAAACTGAGTGCTATTCCAAAAATGTATGTAAATGAAACTGGTTGCCGATTTTTTGATCCATCATACTTCATCGTTACTATCACCTCATCAACATGGTTTCCGAAAGGGCTGCTCAACAACGACTAATGTGCTTCAGTTAACATCCATGGTAAATGTGGCCTTTTCTCAACAGAAGCAAACTGATGTAATTTTTACGGATTTTAGCAAAGCGTTCGATAAAGTGAATCACAAACTACTGTTAACTAAATTGGATTTAATGGGTGTAAACTATAGGAGCTTAAGATGGCTAGAGTCGTATTTGACTGGTAGAAAGCAGACTGTATGTGTGAACAATAGCTTATCTAAATATATTTATGTGCTATCTGGTGTTCCTCAAGGCAGCCATCTTGGTCCACTTCTTTTTTCGCTGTTTATAAACGATCTTCCCAACATAATTAATTTTGCCAATATCTTAATGTATGCTGACGATGTAAAACTTTTTCTCTCCTTTAATAATTTCATTGAGCATATTTATCTTCAAAGTGATCTCAATAATTTCTATTTGTGGTGCGAGTACAACATGATGGAACTGAATATTAAAAAATGCAAATGTGTGTATGCGGTTCTCAAGAAGTAATTTTATCGCGGTTAATTACTTGCTTGGAGGTCATCAACTGGAAATAGTGGACTCTTTTATTGATCTTGGGATCCTATTAGACACAAAATTAAACTTTAATGATCATATCACTTTGACTGTAAATAAGGCAAGAAGCACTCTTGGCTTCATAAAACGTTGGGCAAAGGAATTTACTGATCCATATATTACTAAACAGCTATACATATCGCTTGTCAGACCTATTTTGGAGTATGGTTCTATCGTTTGGGATCCTCACTATAATGTTTACAGCGAACAGATTGAATCTGTTCAGAAACAATTTCTACTCTTCTGCTTGCGTGGCCTTGGATGGAATTATTCGGACATGCCTTCATATACTAGCAGACTGGCTTTAATAAAACTGCCTACCCTTAAGAGTCGTCGAACGATGTTAAATATATCTTTTATGACTAACCTGATCAATGGTAATATTTGCTGTGAATTTCTGTTAAGATCTGTTAAATTCAATGTTCCTCGTCGTAACTTCCGCTGTTATAATCTTATTTATATTCAATTCTGCAGAACTAATTATGCTGTTGCTGATCCATTAACTAGAATTTGCCGTCAATTTAATTATTTGTCAGACTTTGTTGATTTTTCTTTAAATTCTTGCGTTATAAAACGGAATATTATTGTTTTTCTTAATTCTTAACTTTTCCTAATTTTTATTGTAATAGTTACGTTATTTTTGTAGAAACTGTTTGTAATTGTATTTAATTTTATTCGTACCAATTTTTGTTATTAGTCAGTAAGGAATTTGTCCATTGACTTGACTTGAATAAATAAATATCTCATAAACTACAATAGCTAGAGACCTCAAATTTTGCATGGACGACTTTGACGTATATATAGACAAAATGGGCGGATTGGCTATAGTGGGCGTGTCACCTCCAATATAAAAAATTTTAAATTATTATATCTAAGAAAATATAACAGCTATACTATGTTCACATATGTAATTTAATTGAGAACAATAGTCGGTTAATTGATAACAATATTTTAACCGCTCAGGTATAATAAATATACGCAATATTCATTTAACAGCTGATAAACAACAGCATTGTTTTTATTTTGGTCGCGTGTTTTTGTAATTTTTGTTTGTGTTTGTTTGCAAGTTGTCATTTTTTTTGTCGTTGTTGACATTTGAGTTGTCAAATATCAACAGGAAGTGTTCGGTTACTTATAATGTGCTCACTAAACAGACTTATGACAGTGCTGTATTTCAAGTTTTAATCAATATTATAACAATTAGCATTTAATTGATCAATAATTAATTGAGATTTTATATGAAGTATTGAGATCAATATTGGCATTAATTGCGATTTACGCAATAAAGGTGCATACGTGAACATAGTATTAGAGTCCTAAAATTTTGTCGAATCCACTTTAGCATCAATATGAATATTTTCGACAAAAATGGGCTGACTAGGAAAAGTGGGCGTGGTACTTCCCATATGAATTAAATGTAAAACTTCTTATATCTCGGAAATCACCTATATATATAAAAATGAATGTGCGTTTGTTTGTATGTTTGAAGTTTATAGACGACTAAATGGGTGAACCGATTTTCCTAAAATTTTCACAGTATCTTCCGGAAGGAGTTATAGGCTACTTTTTATGTTGATATTTTAAATGAGCGAGGTGCCACTCCCACATATACTACATTACCTACTATTGCAAGATAATAACCAAATGGGTATATTGGAAAAACTATATCAGCAAGATACCTCAAATTTTGTACAAGTAACTACAGTTTTAATATAAATATTTTGGACAAAAATGGGCAAACTAGCCATATTGGTGTGGCACCTCGCATATAAAGTAAATACGAAAATCTGTTTATCTGAAAAACTGTAACAGCTAGAGTACCCAATTTTTGTACGAGTGACTTTTGTTTAAATATAAATATTCTGGACAAAAATAGGGAGTTCAGCAAAAGCGGTCGTGGCACCTCCCATATGAAGAAAAATAACGGTTAGACTCTCAAATTTTGTACGAATATCTAAAGGTTCAATATCAATATTTTTGTTAAAAATGGGCGATCACGCATTATATATATCTATAAAACTATAATAGCTAGAGTCTCCAATTTTGTATTACAGCTATAGGAAGGTGGTGACTCTCTGATTAGTGAGTGTGGAAATTATTATATCATATTAGGTAAAATATAAAAGAATACATATGTTTAACACGCATTCGGTTTTGGAATTCAGTTGAATCTTTGATTCTAATCAAGTTAAACGTTATTTGAGTGACATTTACTTTGCAACAAATTATAAAAATGCCCCCAATAAAAGCATCCCTTTCCAGAAGCACTAAAAATGCATTGCGTTTGCAATCCCAGAGAACAAATGAAAGTTCGGAAGAGCGTGAAAGTCGCCTCAGGACTGAAAAGAGTTTCAACCTTTAGAGCCGGAACGCCATCACAACGTGAAGAATGCCTTGAAGGCCTACGACAACGTGCCACACCATCAAGAGCTACTGAAACACCTTCAGAAAGCCAAGAGCGCCTTAAAAGTCAACGAAATCTTACCTCTTTAGCACGAGCTTCTGAAACGCCGTCAGAACGCGAAAGATGTCTTGAAGGTCTTCGACAACATGCCACTACCGCATGAGCTACCGAGACATCGTTGGAACATGAAGGTCGGCTACAAAGCCAGCGAAATCGTACCGAAACATCACGAGCCACAGAAACGCCTTCAGAACGTGAAGGACGTTTTGAAGGTCTTCGACAACATGCGACAACCGCACGAGCTACCGAGACACCTTTGGAACATGAAGGTCGGCTACAAAGCCAGCGAAATCGTACCACAGCATCACGAGCTAATGAAAAAGAAGTCCAACCTGAATCACGAGTAGAAAGTCACAGGATTCGAACATCAACAAGAAGAGTAGCAGAAAGTATAGAGGAATATGATTTGCGTCGAGAACAAAATCGTAAACGAATGGTGGTGAATCGACGTAAAGTTTTTCATGGATACTCAGGTATTGCATTTAACTACAGATCTGATATAGATTATACCGAAGTCGAATTAGTGGCAATTGGAGACATGAATGAAGTTTGCCAATAGTGCAATGAACTCAGGTACAAAAATGAATCACCTGGCATGTGTTGCTCTTATGGTAAAATCGTTATATCTGAATTACTTCCACCTCCAGAACCATTGCAATCGCTGATTTCAGGTAAGTTTTTCGAAATATATACTTTTTTTAATTTAACAAAATATTAATAAAAAATATTTTTTTCATTTAGGAACTAATGTGGATTCACAACATTTTCTTAAAAATATAAGATAATATAATTCGTGCTTCAAAATGACATCTTTTGCTGATACCAAAGTAATTCGAGACAACTTTATGCCAACGTTTCGTGTTCAAGGTCAAATTTATCATAAAATGGGATCATTGTTGCCAATTCCAAATGAAGATCCTAAGTTCTTACAAATTTATTTCATAGGAGAAGCGGATAACAATGACTAAGTGCACCACCGCCTGCAATATAGCCCTGACACAAAACAATGGACTGTTGCCGATTTACATGTGATGTTTCATGAAATCAACGAATTGGTAAGGATCTTTAAGCAAGCCAAAGATGACCCACGATTAAGTTCAGATGACCACATAATCGCAATTCATGCTGATAGAACTTCAGAACTCCAACAATGGCGTAACAATTTTGATGGTGGGCGATCCAGTTGCATCACGAGGTACATATGTATTTAATTCCGATGGGGGTAGCGAAGCACACCGGGTATTAGCTAGTAAGCAAATAAAAATACTACAAATAAAAGGACAATTATTGTTAAATTTACTTAGAAACAGTACAAGGAAAACTGTATGACGGGAAAGTCTAAACTTAAGTACGTAATTTTTAATGATTTCTTGTACAAAGAATCTGTGGAGTATTTAATTATGCAAAAACTGTCAGGAAGTTTGAATACAAATATGTTTATATCTAAACAGAAGCATATCCCATATGGTCTAGCGGCTAGGATATCTGGCTTTCGCCCAGAAAGCTCTGTTTGATTCCCGGTATTCTATTTTTTGTTAAACAAATAAAAAAAAAATAAAACATTTTTTTCCATTTTAAATTATAACACAGCCTTTTTATTTAATGTTTATGTACATATCAGAGAACCGCAATAGGTGATTGAAAAACAATCATGATTTAATCCGACATGATGCTTTCACTCAACTGATCAAATATGCCTCAATACTCGTTCTGATTATTCATTTCACAAATCAATCAAAAACAATGATTGCATCAAGACTTTATTGATGAAATCATACAACGTATTCGAACCAATCATTTCGAGTATTATTCAAATGTTCGATTGACACTCGTTTGAACAGACATGGTTTTTGTGGTGTCCGGATTGATTGAAATCAAAAAGCAATGATCATAGCTGCAAAAGAGCGTAAAATCAACGAGTGTGCATATATTACGGTAATGGTAACATTAACATGATTAACAAAAGCTACACTAACGAATAAAACGAACTTGTTACAAGTAAACCAAGAACATCGGTGTGAAAGAAAAGCAGGTAGACAAGTAAGCGAGAATGCAACAACAATCTATGTGAACAAAATACACAAACAATAATGAAGTCGCTATAGAATTCCCGAGAAGGCTAAACCCCGAACGTTCTACTCTAAGAACCTTCATCAGACTGATAACGTATGCATATAAAAATGCAAGACAAAGCTGGCAACGATCAGTCTCAGTCAGTCTTGTGTGAAGATGCGTTGCATGTGAAGAAAACAGTCGTGGTTTGAAGATCTCTGCTGTAAAGATCAGTGTTGTATGCAAAGTTTAATAGCGAACAAGCAATTATTGTTGTATTCGTTAAGTTTTAAACGGTGACATTCAAAAGTTTGCGAACAATAAAGAGTTTAATTGAAATTAAACACGTATTTATTTTTATTTTGTTTGCAATCAACGAAAGCGTTTTTAAAGAAGTAAAAATGTAACAATATCATTGCAGCGGGAGGTATTGTATTGAAATTTAATCGAAGAAAATTAAATAAATAGTGCTTTTCTATGTAAATTCCGTAATATTGACTCTGATTAAACCAAAAATGTAATATTCTATAATATTAAAAGAATAAATATTTATAATGACATAAAATTTAAGAAGCAAGTGCAGACTAACTAGTACTCTTTTAATTTTGCATTACCTTAACAACACCCATCACTGTTCTGAACAGCTGACTTCGTGCAAATGTCTGCAAACATTCACTCATATACAGTTATATGAATTTCTTTGCATTGTGTTATGTTCGTGTGTGTGTTTTGTATGTTCCGTTTTTATTTACATTTTATTTAATTTAAATTTTTCGTTGATAGATGTCATGTTTTCAACGTATCTAAAAGTACACAAAAGTTCTTATGTTAACGTACGTTACGTGTTTTCGATTTCTACGCTTCGCTAACCGAGCCTTTACCGTCTGTTTGCCTCAACATTTCCTTCCCCTTTAAACTTGAGATTTTTCAAAAATTCCTGGTTATCGAATCTATGCACCCTGAAGGAAGTGTGCATTTAAGAAAAAAATGTTTAATTTAAAATTTCTACAGAAACTGGAGTCGTCAGTACACAATAACTAAAGTGCTATGTTTTATCAACTTGAATTGAAAGTAAAACCACAGGAATTTGTATTTGATAAGCTTAATAATATTATTCTTATTGTTATTATTATTTTTTTTTTATTAAGTTGCGTATCGTCACCTAAAATGCAAATTTCCATAAATAATAAAAAAAAAAACAAAAAAATAAATTCAATATTTTTCTTCATTAATTCTGATGTAATGCCGTTAAACTTGGGTTTAGTTAAAGGTACCTTTAGCTAAAGTGAACCTTAAAGTAAGCTTTAACTTATTTTTGTTATTACAACTTACGGATAAAATAGAGTTAACTTTTTCAAAAATATGGCAGTGACGCGGCAATATCGATAACATTGCTCAATTAAACAAGTTTTTTTTTAAACGCAGTGGCAATAAAGGTCCTCTTTTTTGTTGTTGTGTTTCCTCATTTTTTTTTAATTTGAAGTTGACATATTGAAAATAATATATAATATAGCAAGTTCTAACATAACCTTAACTTTAATAGTTAAAGATAGGGTGATCCTGCCTTTAGCTTAACGCTGACTTCTATCTTCTTGGGTACTCATAATAATGAAAAACAATTTATCTGCCCGTCAAAATCCTCTCAAGTTGTAGGAAGAGCTAAATGAAAGACCCGATTTCTGGAATGGAGGTATTCACCTACAAGACAAATTAAATTAAATTTAATTGAATAGTCCTCTAAATCTTGGAGGTTATATACTTACATATATCATATCGTACTTTCCTTCAACCACGCATGATTTTTTTTGTTCTCAGTTCTTGCTTATGGGTTAATTATGACTGCCATCTGAACCCTGGTTGAGTTGGCAGTTGCTAAGAATGATACAAATTAGTATTACAGATAATAAATGACAACCAGTATTTGATAGAATTCAAACATTAAAGAAATATTTTCTTTCATTAAGGGCTTGTTAATATTTGAAAACCCGACCATACGGCCAAAAGATTTTGTCTTCTACATAGATGCCGTGTACAGAAAAGAAAGTGTATTTCAAATAGAAGATCATAAATGCGTTTACATTGTGCGCATAAAGCGTAATATTTTAATACCTGCTGATTGTCTTCATCACATTATCCATATATTGGGTGCGGAGCGCTTTACATTTTGAATAAGGGTACGTTCTTTGAGTCTACCATACACTGCCATATCAAATGACCGATTACTAACCTCAGGCCACAGTCTGCTGCACAATTTAGCTGAATAGAAATAAAACTTCTTAATTTAAATATAGTGTGACATAAATTTGAATTATTAGTTATCTTAAATCTGACAATACTTATGTCATTCTATTCTGTAACAAAATTCAGTTCATTATCTCCACTGAACGTAATGGATCGATTAATGCTTGAGTAACGTTTGGATTTCTGGGACTTGTTTCTAGGACTTGTTTTTGTCAAAAGAAATCATCTTTTCGGATGAAGCTCATGTTCATCTTGGTGGTTAGATTAAAAGCAATGCACCCGTTACAAGTGACTGATGGGAGCGCCGCCGCAGTCTAGTAGGTAGTGTGCTGGCTTATTAGACGTAAGGCCAGGGTTCAAATTCCAAATATGAAAAAATAATTCTTCGGTGACTTCGTCTCAGCAGATTTCTGGCAATAACTCTGAAATTAAATAAACCTGCCATAAAAAAGTTTCTCAAAAAAATCTGTCTTTCGGAGTCGACTTTAAGCTATAGGTTCCGCCACTCGCGTATAAAATTAACACACACAATATTAGAGATGTGAGGAGCTATGTCGTAATCCCAACTGAAGGGTTGTAGTGACCTATTATCGATGTATGTATGTATGATTGGAGCAGCTTGTGGAGCGGAGACATCATTGGCCCATATTTCTTTGAAAATGAGGACGGCGCAACCATTGCATTCAATGGAGACACCTATCGTTCTATGGTAACCGATTTTTTATACCCGTTCTTAATGGTAGTGATGTAAAGGATATTTGGTTTCAATAGGATGGTGCAATTTGCTACATATCTCATTATACAATCAATTTATTGCCGTTGGATGGCCGTTTTTATCTGGAATGCTAATGTCAATTGGGCGCCTGGAAGCTGCGATTTAAAACCGTTAGACTATTGTATATTCTGTGGGGGCCGTTAAAGAAAAGTGTTATACCGACAAACCAGAGACAATTGAGCATTGCCGAGATATGACTCCATATGGTCGGAAAAATTTACGAAAATTGGTCCGATCGATTGAGGTACTGTGAGGCCAGCCGCGGCAGACTAGTGAATGAAATAATATTCCTTTTTCAAGCGGAAAAATTGTACTTCACAACAAAAAAATAAATTTGTCAACATTTCAAACCGGTTTTTGTTGTTATTGCATTTTTAAATTTAAACTTTTCAATCACCCACCCTATAGTATCTTTGTATCTCCTATTAAATTTAAAAGATATTAGAATGGCCTGTTTACTTATTAGGTGACGATACGCATGTGGAGACATAGCTTATGTATATAAATAAAAATTTCTTTGATTATTAAAATGTGTGATAGGGTCGTTTGTATTTGTGACGATATGCATGCACTCTTCATATATAAATAAAATTTTTCTAAACAATTGTTCAGTTTGAAAAGTTTATTCGTCGAGTTGAGTGAGTGCGTGAATTAAAAGACATTTTTGAATCGAAAATGTTCCGTCGTCTGAAAATATTTGGAATTTTATTTGAGTTGATCGTCATTCTTTTGATGTTCAAGCTCTGTACAGCACAGTTTGTAGAGGTACAGTTATGTGAACAAATAACAGATAACATGAATATTTTCTGAGTATAATGGAAAATCTTTCAGTTGCTATAACTTCCCGGTTCCCGAAAAAAAAAACAAATACAAAATACTTCTACGACACAACTCAAGATGGCATATTTATGGTCAATGACTTTAAGAAAACTCAAAAGGAGCACACCACAAATGAAGTCTCATTGGAAAGTTCCTCAAATTGTATATAACTTGTGCCATCAGTTATATAAGGATTTTCTCATAATGTGACTGATTCTCGATTTTTCTCATTTCATTTGTATTGCGGAAACAAAATTTGAATTGAACAGTTATCGCAAATATCGGTTAATATATACACATACTGGAATACTGAAGCATAAAGTTGAGTAGATTTTATATTTGAAAAGAATGTATCATACATACTATACATACATATATAATTGGCCATTACAACCCTTCAGTCAGGATTACGGCCTAGCTTCTCAACACCACTCATGTTGTGTGTGTTAATTTGTGTATATGAGTGGCGGGACCTACATTTTAAAGTCGAGTCCAAACAATAGATTTTGAAAAACTTTTTCATGGCAGGTTTATTTTCTCTCAGAGTTTTTGCCAGTAATCTTCTGAGAGGAAATCGCCGAAGAAATATATGTTTTTTTATATTTCGTATTTAAGTCTGACCGGGATTTCAACCGCGGTTTCGCGTCTAATAACGCAACACACTACCTACTAGACTCATGTCCCTTTAAGTCCTTCAAAATGCTGAAAATCACTTAAGAAATTCCATGTTGTTGACAAGGAATGCCTAGAGACTTTGTCTATTCGTTGTTCGAATACAAGACGACATTGGTGAATATCTGAAGATTCGATTCAATGGGCACAACATACTTGGATCCAACTGTTTATGAAAAGAGCAACTGGTTGGCATGTCCTGAGTCTTATGAAGGTATGTTTCTTTTCTGAACTGGATAAACAAGAATTCTTCTTCTTAAGTTCCCAAACCGCCGACATTGACATAGAAAATGTTCAGTTGCATTGCAGAAAAGAATTTTCGTAAATAGCGTTCAATAAATTTTTAAAGAATGGATTTAATATCTGATTGGAGAAAAGCGTGAATAGATTTCATATCACGTACGATGCTCCCTCTCCAAGGAGTAAAAACTCAAAACACTTCCAGCATAATTACTTGCAAAGGCAAATCTCCACCATGGCTTGGTAGTAATTATTTTCATGAAAACTGACCATGTCTTTCAAGCTGCAAGACGCCACATTATTTTCTTTTTTTTTTTGTTCTTTTGAACCTTAGCGAATTTGTAAACATGGAAAAATTTTTTTTGTTTTTGTTTGAATAAAAATTACTTGTAATTACATCGAGGATTCCATAATATCCTTCATTTTTTTCTTTACAGGAAAACAAAGAAATGGTTAATGGCGATGTGAACACATTGAATGAAATATTTGCAAATTTACAGGAGCTGAGGGAAACAATAAACGATCTAAAGATGAGGTTAAAAAGCAATTCACTCCTTAAATAATTATTAATCTGTCTCCTAAATAATCTTTATAGCTATGAACACTATTCCAATAGTACGGATACTGTGGCAAAGCGTGAGTTTTATTTGCTTTTATTATTCAAAATTATAAAAGTTTTCTTCTATTATTACTCTTCACACAGCTCCGCCAATATTCGACATTCGGTATGATGTTCTACCCAAAAAATGGTAAGTAAAACTGTAATTTTATTCGATGCAGAGTAGAGATTAACAATGAGTAGTTTTTTCGCTACTCATAAGTATTTGTGAAATTTTGAGTATGATTGAGTCAACCGTATTGAAATTCAACTACTCTGATTCATCCGTACTCACTACAATATTGATTTTAAGTACAGGTTGCAATGAGTGGGCGTATAATGTGCACATCAAACTCATAACATTCGAAATATGTTTATTTCATACGCCTACTCATTCAGATTCATAAATTTCGAAAAATACTAATAATACTCATAAATGACTCCGAGTGATTCGAATCATTCATCAAAATTTACAGTCTTAATTGTTGTTGCATTTAGAAAGAAAGGAGAAAGAAGAAAGAAAAAGACAAAGACAGCAAGCAAAGCAAACACACAACCTTCTAGTGAGTATTGTTGTATTCGTACGCGATTCATACTTATTTTGTGGTTCTTGTGAATGTTGAATAAAGCAGAGTCGAAATCAACAACATCATGCGTATTGTTAAGTATGAGTACGATGAGTACTTCAAACTTTGAATATGAGTAGTATGAGTATGATATTAAAATAACTATGAATGCGCATAAGTTTCAAAAATTATGAGTATGATTCGAATCTACTCATCTTTTTGAATACTCATTGCTGATCTCTGATGCAGAGATAGTGAAGTCTATAGTCGATTCAAGATTCTTCTTTTGCATACATGATTTACAAAAGCTCACAACTAACAACAACACTTTGATTCATTCAAAGTGTGTAAATTAAAAAATTCCAAGTATTTTTTTTAATTTTATTTTACTTTTTGTATGAAGCGCCACAGAAATTTTACCAAAAAATTGTGCCGAAGCAACGGCTTGCACTCGACGCAGTGGCATTTACGAAATACTAGTCATGCAGCATAGTAATGAATCGTTTTATGTTGAATGTGATGCGGAAACCGAAGGTGGTGACTGGATAGTGATACAAAGACGTCAAGACGGTTCTGTGGATTTCTACCGTTATTGGGAGGATTATGAGAACGGTTTTGGCGATGTCGATGGGGAGCATTTCATTGGATTGAAAAAACTTTTCGCACTAACGAACTTCCATGGACCACAAGAATTGTTAATAGTAATGGAATCTGAGTATAATAAAAGAGCTTTTGCGAAATTTAGTGGATTCTCTGTAGGCGACAAAACGGAAATGTATAAATTGAAGAAATTGGGCATGTTTTCGGGAACTGTTGGAAACTCATTAATTCGACATTTAGGCATGAAATTTTCAACTACAGATCGTGACAATGACATTGATTCTGTTAATTGCGCGACGGCTAATAAAGGTGCATGGTGGTATGCTGACTGTCGAGATAGGTGAGTGTATTTTTCTTAATATATTCAAAGTGAGTTCGATATTACATTTTCTCGATTTCTTCTCAAACAGTGATCTTAATGGTAAATATGGTGCAAATATAGAGTGGTATCCATATATAGCTTACGGTAAATCTCTTAAATACGTTAAAATGATGATACGAAGACGTAGAATTAATTCGTAAAGAAAATTTATTTTGAATAATCTTGCAATAATCAGTATATAAAAATATTTCATTAAATAATCGTGGAAATAAGTGTGTACAATGTGTAGTAGTAGTATTTTTGTTTTTATGGAGGGGGGTTGGGGGTTACCATGATGAGAGGTGTTCTACTAAAAAATATTTGTTTCCTTTTTTGGCAGGCCCCAAAAATATAACAGAGAAATGTTTTCAAAGATTAATGAGAAGTCGCCGTAGTCTAGTAGATAGTGTGTTGTCTTATTAGACGAAAGGCCCGACTTCAAACCGCAGGTCAGACATGAAAACGAAATATGAAAAAAATAGTATTTCTTTGCCGAGTTCCTCTCAGCAGATTTCTGGCAAAAACTCTGAGAGTAAATAAACTTGCCATGAAAAAGCTTTCTCAAAATCTATCGTTCGGTGTCGACGTTAAACTGTAGGTCCCTCCACTTAAGTATAAAATTAAGGCACACAACATGAGTGGTGTGAGAAGCTAGGCCGTAATCCTGACTGAAGGGTTGTAATGGTCGATTATGTATGTATATACTGAGAACATTCTGATACCCATACCCATAATTTGCGACCATGCTCAAATGTAGGTGATTCAAATATTGATGTTTTAAATGCTAGAGACGCCGCAAACTTTTTAAACTGAATTCACACTGCCATACATAAGTTACACGTTGATGTACTTTAAATACAAAATAAGGACGTTAAAATTATTCAAATAATTGCAATTATCTTCCACTCAATAAATATGTTCCCATTTCTTCCCTCAAGATTGATGTCATTTGAGTCAATTTGAACAATAATGTCTTCTCCGTCTATGCTAAAATGTTACTGCGACTATTCGTTGCCTCAGTCGTGAATTGAATTTAATGTTCCGATATTCACTTAGAGTCCATATTTATTGTCCGTGTCGCTTGTGTTTCGTTTAAAGTGATTCATTTTTAATAAGTATTTTACATTGAATGTATTTGTGTTGCATTTTCCATTTTCTTTGCTCATATTTTTCAGTCCACAATATTATGTCTTTAGACTCTTATGTCTTTAATGTCTCTTTGATGCATGCCTCAAAGCAAAATCTTTCTCAATTCTATTTGATTTATTATTGTTTAGTTTTTTAGTTATTTATTTATTTAAGTTAACACTCTCTATCCATTGTGTGACATACCATTTATCCAACATGTATCCAACATGACACAACGATCATTGCACTTAAACTTGGATATGCTGACGCTGCAAGCAGACTTGTTGTCTGCGTACATACAACAAATATGCTATACTTGCATTATCAGCATTTCCAATTATTTATTAAGTTATTCTATTAATTGCTTAGTACGACTAATTTAAGTATAAATAGTGTAGTGTATGTACTTGTTCCAATTACACTTGTTAAAATTCAGAAATTATAAATCATAGTTACCTTTGTTTTATGTATTTAAAATATAATAATTTATTTCGTTTTTTCAAGCAAGAACCGGCGAACAATTCACAACAAATAGTTTGCGATAATTTGATTGTTTTCTTCTGCTTTTGGACACAGGCAAGAAAAACAAAAAGAGAATACTTTTGCATTTTAGGGTCAAGGGTTGGTTTTCAAGCGTTCCCTTTGGAAAACGCTTTAACTTTTATTTATTTATTTATTTAAGTCAATGGAGAAATTCCTTACTGACTAATAACACAAATCGAATAAAATTAAACAGGAATTACAATCAGTTTCTTCAAAAATACTCGTAATACTTACAATAAAATTATGAAAATTTATGAATTGAGAAAAACAATAATGTTCCGCAATAATATAACGCAAGAATTTAAAGAAAAATTAACAAAGTCTGACAAATATTTAAATTGACGGCAAATTCTAGTTAACGGATCAGCAACAGCAAAATTACTTCTGCAGAATTGCGTATAAATAAGATTATAACAGTGGAAGTTACGACAAGGAACATTGAATTTAACAGATCTTAACAGAAATTCACAGCTGATATTACCATTGATCAGGTTAATCATAAAGGATATATTTAACATTGTTCGACGATTTTTAACGGTAGCCATTAATAACAGTCTGCTAGTATATGAAGGCATATCCAAATAATTCCATCCAAGGCCACGCAAACAGAAGAGTAAAATTTGTTTCGCTGTAAACATTATAGTGAGGATCCCATACGATGGATCCATACTCCAAACTTTGCCTAACAAGCGATACGTATAGCTGTTTAGTAATATATGAATTATAAAATTCCTTTGCACAACGTTTTAATAAGACCAGAGTGCTTTTTGCCTTATTTACAGTCAAAGTGATATGATCATTAAAGTTTAATTTTGTCTCTAATAGGATCCCAAGATCAATAAAAGAGTCCACTATCTCCAGTTGATAACCTCCGAGCAAGTAATTATCCGCGATAAAATTATTTCTTAAGAACCGCACACACATTTGCATTTTTTAATATTCAGTTCCATCATCTTATACTCGCACCACGAAAAGAAATTATTGAGATTACTTTGAAGATAAATATGGATGATGAAATTATTAAAGGAGAGAAAAACTTTTACATCGTCAGCATACATCAAGATATTGGCAAAATTAATCATGTTGGGAAGATCTTTTATAAACAGCGAAAAAAGAAGTGGACCAAGATGGCTGCCTTGAGGAACACTAGATAGCACATACATATACTTAGGAAAGCTATTGTTCACACATGCAGTCTGCTTTCTACCAGTCAAATACGACCTTAGCCGTGTATTAGCATCGTTTATCGTGAACCAATTGTAATTGCCATGCAGTGTGTACAGTGAATGCTGTCCAGTGTATAGGTTAGGCTAGGTCGGAGTGGTAGCTCTGATATCACAAAGCTCACTTGAGCACGCATAGCGGCCCGTTGTGAAGCCACGGGTGAACGCAGTCCCTGTACTAACCAAGTTCCACCAAAATCAGGGAAAAGGAGTAAGTTGGTCAGCGCAAGGGCTGCACAACAAAAGCACGACTACCCCGCACTGGAAAACCAGCCAGAAAGTTTGATGAACGAAGCTATATCCTTGATGTCAATAAATGATAGCTCCGTTAAGCTACCAAGGAATGGGGAGCCAAATAACCTATGTCTACACCTAGCAAGAGACGGACACTGGCAGAGAAAGTGAACAACAGTCTCCTCTTCCTCAGTGGACCTGCATCCACGGCAAAAGTCCGGTGTATAAATTTTAATTCTGTTTTATTGATTAAACTTCATTGACGAAGCTGAAGAAAAATGTTCGCTTTTCACCAATAATCAGTAAACTGTTATATCTCTCTCTCTCTCTCCGAATGATTTCAAGCAATTTATTGAAATGACAGAGGAATCCAACAGGGTTCAATACTTGCGCCTCTATTATTCAGCTTATATATTAACGATTTACCCAACGTCATCAGGTTGGTCTAAATTTATTATTTTAGAAGGATAGGCAATATTCACTACTAAGTGTAGATTTTAAACACAGTTTTGGCAATGAGCAGTAAAGTGGACTGCGAACAATGGGTTATGTTATGTATTAGTCTCTCGAAATCGAAGTATATTTTCATAAATAATAATAATATTGTCCTGAATAATTGCATTTAAATTAAAATAGAGAATGAAGAGATTAAATTTACAAATGCTTGCAAGAACTTAGGCATTATTTTCAACGATAAACGTTCTTGGACCAATCACATGCCTACAGTCGTTGATCGTATATATGGCATGCTTAGGAATTTATGGGCTGTAAAATAGTCGACCTCTCTTGTTATAAGAATGCTTCTTGTAAATACGTAACTATTACCCGTCCTTTTGTGTGGATGTGAGATATATGCCTACTGTGCCAGCGGCAACATCAACAAATTAAAACTCGATTACAATAACAATAACCGCCAGATACATTAATAACAAATGACACAGAGTATCAATTGCTTCCTTTCCTTTTCAAATCTGTCGAATGAACTTTGAAAGTCTTCTAAAATTAAAAAATGCGTTACTTTTCTTTATAAAATTTTAATTACACAGCGACCAAACTATCTGTTCCATGCCCTAAGATTTGGAAGATAAACAAGGGGACGGACAATTATTCAATTAACACTTAATGGAGCCTCCTCCCAGCGACAGCAACTTATATACAAACAAATAGCAACGCACAGAGGTATAAAAACGATAAGAATTTATTTTAAATATTCATGGATTCAATGGATCATTAGAATCATTGCCATTGTGATTATATTTGTCTACCCAGTGCGTAGATATGTGCTTTTCTTTAATTTTGTTCACATTTATCATAATCAAAAATATATTTTAAATACTTTATTTTCAATTTATTTTGATAAGTTTTTATTTATTTTCCATGTTGAGCATTAAACGAATGCAATATTCTCTTGAAAAACCATAAGCAAAAATGATTGAGACGTACAAAAATAGTGTCCAAGTACAAGCACACCTATGTACTGTTGGTCGCACGGAATATATTTTTAGATTTTTTTTCTCCTCTTTATAGATTTTTCTGAAAATATTTTTCCATATACACCAATACCCCGGTTTGCGTCGCGACTGAAAAAATGAGACGCAAACCGAAACGACGCAAACTGAAGCAGAATTTTCAATTTCAACTTTCAGACTGAACTTCACTCCACGACATATAATTCGAAACTAATAACTACGCTTAACATGTAAAACAACGCACACCTGCAAATTTGCTTTCTACTAAACGGGAAATCCCCTTTTTCTGCTTTGGCTTTGTAAAAACATTTTCATATCAACGACGCAAATCGAAGCATTTACGACGCAACTTCGAAGCCATGCGACGCAAACTGAAACAAAAACGACGCAACATTGAAATTCCAGAAACTTAAAAAAAGACGCAACTTCGAAGCGACGCATACTGAAGCGACGCAAATCGGGGTATTGGTGTAAAAAGTTTTTCACCTTTCCATGCACTCTTTGAGAAGGAATTCCTTGGTAATATTGTTGCTTAATGCTTCTTATTTAACACATCAAACACAAGATGTTGTAATTTTGGCAACACTGATCACTAGAACGACTCGAAATATTCACAATTATAGAAAAGTTTTTTGGAAAATTTTTATGGAGTTCATGATACATCTCAAATGGTAGCCGCATCTGTCAGAAAATTTCTGCGGAAGGTTCAGATCAGCTTTTATTTAAACATTTTGTAAGTCTCACTTTTGAACGATATTGTTTACGGTATTGGTGAACGAAGTGCATTGATGTTTAAATAATCCTCAAAGTAATTTAGTAACCAGTGGATGAGCATTGAAAAAAAAATCGATGATTTTTATTCGATGCATCGAAATTAAAAACTTCATGCAAGGAGAAGTGCCAATAAAATACGACATTCATAACATATATAACGCATGCATAATTGTTCCTTACAACCCCTTCTGTTAGGATTACGACCTAGCTTCTCATACCACTCATGTTGTGTGCTTTAATTTTATACATGAGCGGTGGGATCTACAGTTTTATGTCGAATCTGTTTTCTGGTTTTTTTGGCAATTTTATTTACCCCTAAGAATTTTTGAGAGGCAGTCGCCGAAGGACTATTCCATCATATTTTTATTTAATTTAACTTTATATATTTTTATTTTTTAGACATTCTATAAAATGTCATTAAATGCACACATATTTTCTATATTGAATACATATTCAAGAGCAATACAGATTTTTGATTTAAATCTCTTTTGAATAAGTTTATTGCGATTTATCGTTGTGATAGATAAAAATCATTACCTTTCTTATTTTAAAATCTCATGTAGAAAACGAAGAGTTGTTCAACTCGTATGATTGCTGATGACAATTAAATATCGCTCATACGCATGTGTTTACACTTGTATTGCGTGGTGCATGCTTAAGCTTCCATGGACTATTTTTAATGCTGTTTCTGCTGTTATAGTCTCTATTCAGTGCGAATATCTAATTAATGAGGCCCGCAGTGAACACTTTTTTAAATGATTTAAAAGGTTTAAAGTGTACGGAAGTAAGAGGAACACTTTAATACTATCATCACAAGCATCAGGTGTAGAACAGAGTCTGATAAAGTGAAAATTGTGTAACACGTAAGTGTCCTAGAACAAACAAACTTTTTTAAATACAAAATCCTCTTGTAGATTATGACTGCCACTCCACAGGAATAGTTTCCAACTTCCTTATTAGACGATACTTTCTCTTTTGGAGGTACATATTTCTACTTGTACTACAACAACATTAAAACAAGCGATTAATGTGAACTGCTCTAAAGGAACAACAGATTTCTTTGACATTTTTTCAGTTTTTCAGCCAGAAAGCTATGTGTTAAAGTATGTCTCTTCATTGCTATAGCAATTACACTGAGTGCGAAAAATTTAGGCCCTAACAGCCCGGCATACAGTTTCTTATTTTACCTTGATGTCAGATGGAATACCAATTATATCTATACAAACAGTATGATTAGTAGAGATATCAGGACCTTCAGGTCGTCATGGAAATTGAACTTCCGATGAATGTAGAGCAACTTATAGAGACCTTTCTTAAAGACTTTTTAAATGCAGTTACTGGGTTACCGCCAATTGAAAAAGCACCACCACAGTACTAAATAAACAAATTAATTCTCAAAATAAGATTTATAACTTCAACGAAAACATCGATAATAAAATACGTAATCACTTCAGGTCATTATATAAAATATATAAAATATATCGTATAAGCTGAGTATAAATGATTTATTTTAAAAAATTATAATAAAGTACTCCTTCACAATACAATTCAGTCTTCGTATGGTTTAAAACAGCAAAATAATTTGGTAAAGTAGCAAAAAAAAAATATTTTCAGCTCATTAATAACATAATTCTGTGATCAATTGATAAAACAATTACTGATTATCGGTTTCTATGCCAGTCCAATAAGCTTATTTTTGAAAGTTCAGACGCTAGATAGTGAACGGTGATTTTCCATCAACAGATTTTTTAAGCAAAGTCATGTTATAATACTACACTCCATGGATTTATTAGTTTATAATAAAGAGTTTTATAACTACAATGATGAGCCCCTTTTTTCTTTGCCTTCTATTATAGTAGTTTTCGCTTATAGTCCATCGCACATATAGGAGAATTTCAGATATAGTCCAGAAAATATGCTCCTAATTTCGTCATAAGAAGAATTTCATACATTTAGTTCGTTGTATAGTCCATTTCTTATATACAGTAAACCCTCCTATAACGCGGTACTCTCAGAACGCGGTTTCCATATAACGCGGAGCCCTCCTATAACACGGTACTTTGCAGTCTTTTAGTTTAGTTTTTATTTAACTTTTTTTTTATCAGTCTTTATATGAATTCTTGAATTCAATAAAAATAATTTATAATTTATCTTGCCGTTTGAATTACTTGGTCTCCATATAACGCGGTACGAATGATGGGATTTGTATTAACTCTGAGTTTCTTATAGCGCGGTTTCCATACAACGCGATAGACGGTTTCCATAGAACGCGCTACGAATTAGCCTGGTTTGATGACATGAGATCCGAGTTTTTTTATAGCGCGGTTTCCATATAACGCGGTGAGTGCGTACCGCGGGTTGACAGTAGTCGAATTTGGCATATATTCCATTGTTTTGTCACATTAATAAATATCAATGTATATAAAGTATTCTTGATATAGTCCACTGTAAAATTAATCGTCAAAACCATAAAAACATTCAATAAAATGGAACGTAATAACCGCACAATTTTATGAACAACAAATATTGGGTACACTTCTTGTGTAAATTTAGTTGGAAGCGTTAGTGTTAAAAACGGAAATCCTCGTGTTATTTGTAATATACATATACAGTGCTGTTCAAAAAAATAGATTCACCTGCTCTCCTAAAAGTTTACTGTATCTAAATCTCTTATACAAAGAAGTATATGTAAAAAAGTAACTGCACTTTGTTTACTGATGTCTTATGAATATAATCCCATTACATTTCCAAAATTTGAAGCGTCATTGTTTTTTTAACTTATCGCAAGTATAGATTTGGTTGTGAAAACGCGAATTAAGAATCTGTATTCTTAAGGTAGAAAAAAAATAATTACTTCAAAAATATTTTTGAAGCGTTCTTTATTATATTTTCTGTATCGAGTTTACTTACGAACTAGCGAGCGAAAGTATTTACACTTCTATTTATACTTTCGTTCTATCTTAAAATTATTCTTAAACATATTTTTCTTTTTCTTTATTCTTAAACTATTTTATGGTTATTTATTATTTGTGATATTTTTATGATATTTGTGTATTTATGATATTCATTGTTTACAATGTTTGTATCTTTCTTTGTTATCTATCTGACCTTGGAACTAATAATATTTTCCAGGTCTAATTACTTTGTTTACATAATATGTTTGTGATTTAAATATGTCTTATCTGTAATATTATTTTCTTTGTTACAATATATCTTCTTTCTAATATTATTTTCTTTGTTACAATATATCTTCTTTCTAATATTATTTTCTTTGTTACAATATATCTTTTTTCTAATATTATTTTCTTTGTTTTATAAAAAATAACTACCGTAGCTCTTAACTCTCCCCTTACTTAAAATGAATCGTCCCGATTCGTAATTCTCCCCTCACTTAAAAAATGAATCGCCTCGATTCATGCCTAATTAATACTAAATTCACGTCTGATTCTTTCTAGCTCTGTGTTATATAAAACTTGGAAATTCTCTCTAGTCCTAATTTCTCTTAATGTTACATAGTATTTTGTTACCTTTAGAATGATAAATGCGAGTGTTATTGTAGCCATAATTACTAAAATTATATATAAAGTGTATTTAATAGGATGTGCTTCTAATGGTATTACGAATTTCTTTAGAGAGTCTATGTTGTTAAATGCTAATTCTGAAGAGGATGATATTATTTTTGTTATTTCTAAATCCTCATCATGTTTATTATGTATTGCCTCTATTATTTGATCATGAATATTTGTGTACGTAATATTATTAATCACTACTCTGTCTGTGTATTTCACTAAAATAGTTCCAGTAATAGTTTCATTATCTACAGTGTTTACACCATCTAAGAGAATGAATCCTTCGTCTATTTTTAATAATGGGTAATTATATTCCTGTAATACTATACATTTGGCTTTTCTATTTTCTAATAAAGGTTTGATACAGTCATCATTTGTGGTGTTGGTTTTGCATATATTTTTACCTAAATAATTTTTACAATTACATACCCTAGTATAGACGTTATTACAGAGGGCGATTTCTATGTCAGTGGAGACTTTACCATGTTTAATGCTAAGTGGTGTAAATTTAGTTAACTTACAATAGTTGTTAATGATGGGGTACTTGTATATAGTAATGATTGAATCATTGGTTCTTGCTATAAGAATGTCGGAATATTCCAGTATGTTAATGATTGGTACAACCGATAATTTATGTTCTGTTAATTCTTTTACATCATCTAGATTTAGTGATTCAGCTAGGTACTCATTGTTTTTGGCAGCGTTTATTGTTCTGACCAGTGTCAATAGTTGGTCGTAAATTAGTTTGGTCGCGATGTAAGTTTCTGTTGGTTCTCTTCGTATAGAATCCATAATTTTTTCGAATCTAGAGTTAATCTGTCTTTGTTTTTCATTATTTTCAATTAGTGTATTAATTTTAGTTTCTATTTTAATTACGTCATCATGGTCTGGTATGCCAGTAATGAACTTCAGGGTCGATCCCAAAAAATTTAATCCACGTTTTTCAATTCTATGCTCATTAAGTTGATCGATTAGTGTTTCTATTTTCTTCATTAAGACCTGTTCCTCAACATTAGGGTAAGAATTTTTATCAAATATTTCTTCATATGATTTAATGATTTTTGTTAAATTAGTTACGTGAAACAAAAATGTATATTCATCAAATAAATATGTATCATCAGTTCGGGTTAATACGTATTTTTTTTCTTCTATGTGCTCTATCTCGATTGTTGCTTCTAGTTTCTGGAATAATATTGCCAACACGGCTATAATCTGGAATACTTTCTTCATTGTTCGAAAAGGTGATGTTCTTTATATTGTTTTTATGTACTGTTTTTCCTTTCTCTGTTAGGATGATGTCTCCTAAGTCTTCTTTGACGATTTCTTTTTTATAACGCGGTAAGTTTTTATTTCTAATACCAGTTATTTTCACTAGTATTTGCGTTCCTTTTGCAAATGTCCTATGTTTTGTATTTTTATTCAGACGGGTTAGGACTTGTTTCGATGCTTCTTTTAAGTTGTCTATTATTTTTTCTTTATTTATATTTGTTGATCCAAAGTATATATCCTTTGGTCGATAGCCTGTTACACTGTGTACTGAATTGTTGAGTTCTTTGATTGCTCTAAATATTTCTTCTCTACTTGAGGATTGATTACTGATTTTAAATATTCGTGTTAGTTCGTTAATTGAGTTGTGTACTCTTTCGACTTGTCCGTTTGCTGCTGATCTGTGGACTGGCGTTTCTAATTTTTGAATGCCGTATTTATAACACATTTGTTTGATGGCTGGTGTGACAAAAGATGCCTCGTTATCAGTTATCAAACGTTTACATTCAGGGAAACTTGTAGTGATAATTTCTTCTAATACGTTTTCCATTCCTACTTTAGTTTCGATTTCGCGTGCTACTATATATTTAGAGAATTTGTCCATGGTTGTTAAGTACATTGTTTTGTTGTTATAATAAATATCTGCGTGTATGAATTCTCTAGGCTGTGTTGGTATAGTTGAGTCACGTAATGGTTCTTTTATGGGATTTCTTTCATATCTGCCAAATAAACAAGCTGAACACTTGTTATTATATTTTTTTACATCCTTTTTTAATTCTGGCCAATAGTGTTTTTCAAGTATTTCATTTATTGTATTTTTGCAGCTTCTATGAGCTCTATCATGTGTTTCTTTGACTATACTTATCTGTTCATTTTTATCTAATATGTCTCTTAGTTTGATTGGTGTATAAACAAAATTAGTTCCAACAAACGTTTCTTTAATAATTTTTCCATATTTATGTAAATTTTCCATATCTGTGTGTATCGATATGATTCTCTTAGGAGGTATAAATTTTTTTAATTCTGTTATTAAGTTGTCATTGTTAATAAAGTTAACAGTATGTCGGACTTTTCCAGGAAAAATAGTTCGTGTTCGTGTTTCCACTAAGTTTCTAGTTGGCACCAATTCTACTTGAATACCATATGAGTTAAATGGTTGGGAAACTGTTTTTATGATGTCACTACTTGAACTTTCAGCTGAATGCGCAGTGTCAATTGAAGATGCATTTATAGTCTGACGAGATAATGCATCGGCTACTATATTTTCAGTGCCTGGTTTGTATTTTATTTTAGCGCCGTAGTCTTCTATGATAGCTTTCCAGCGTTTTAGCTTAGGGTTGGGATTCCTTTCCGAAATAGCGTAAGTTAATGACTGATGATCCGTAAAGATAGTAAGGTCGGCTATGCCGTATATGTAATTCCTTAATTTTTGTAAGGCCCAAATTATGGCCAAAAGTTCTTTTTCGTTAGTGCTGTAATTTTGCTCTGTTCTGCTAAGTGTACGAGATAGGAAATATATTGGTTTTTTGTTCTGACTTAACACAGCTCCAATAGCTATGTTGGAAGTGTCCGTAGTAAGTTCAAATGGTTTCTGATAATCAGGTTGAAATAATTCAACTTGTTCTTTTAATTTAATTTTCAGCTTTTGTACTGCTTCTATGGCAGCTTGGTCTAATTGGATTGCTTTGTTCTTGCTTTTATTTTTACCAATATGTGCGTTGTCGCCTTTCAAATGTATTGTTAGTGGTTTCGCGACGTGAGCATAGTCTTTCACGAAACGTCTATAGTAACCTGTTAATCCCAAAAAACTACGAAGATCTTTCAAAGTTTTCGGTATAGGGAAATTTTCGATTGCCTTTATCTTTTCCGGGTCTGTTGAAATTTTATTATGTTTAATAATATGTCCTAAATATTCAACCTCTTGCATAAAAAATTTTGATTTATCATTAGAAATTTTCAATGTTGCTTTATTTAAAGCTGCAAATACCGTATATATGTGACACATGTGTTCTTCTGGTGTAGATGAGAAAATAAGGACGTCATCTATGTAAACATACACGAATTTACCTATAAATTCTCTTAGAATGTCATCCACACATCGTTGGAAAATTGAAGGTGCATTCTTCAATCCAAAGGGCATTCGTATGAATTCATATTTGCCCCCATTAACACAAAAGGCTGTTTTTTCCCGGTCGCTTTCCTTAATTTTTATTTGATGAAATCCAGACTCTAAATCTAGTGTTGTAAAGAATTTAGCTTTCCCTAGATTTTGGAGGGTTGTGTTTACATCAGGGATGATATATCTGTCTGTAACCGTGTGTTCATTTAGTTTACGGAAATCTATTACCATTCTTCTTTTTGGTTTACCGTTTTCGTCCACACCTTTTTTATGTACTGTCAACATAGGTGAGTTATATGGGCTGTAGCTTCTTTGAATTATGCCATCATTTAATAATTTTTCTATTTCTTTATTGACAAATTCAGTATCATTCATATTACATGGATATTGCTTCGT
Source organism: Sarcophaga rosellei (assembly GCA_930367235.1). Lineage (NCBI taxonomy): Eukaryota > Metazoa > Arthropoda > Insecta > Diptera > Sarcophagidae > Sarcophaga > Sarcophaga rosellei. The sequence goes on along the minus strand of OV884017.1, from coordinate 86,203,234 downwards.
CCAGATGGGCTCTTTCGTAGTTGTCCTAATACTAGCTTCTATTGTTGTCGTAAAAGGCAAAGGACCTATTTTATTGTTTTCTTGCATTAATTTTTCTATTTCCTCTTCATATTGTTTATCTCCTATAGAGTAATTGAATTTGTGTACTAATTCTGGGACAATAAACAATTTTTTTCCTATGTCTATGACTGCATTTAACTGTTTTAGCCCTTCGACTCCTAACATTAAATCGTAATCGTCATTACTTTTAATCTCAAAAAATTCTAGTTTTTCCTTAAATATACTTATTTTCTGTTTATATGTTAAGATAGATTCACCATGCATGGTGATCATTTTAATTGGTTTTGTTCTTATTCTATCTCCAATAACTAAATTCTTATTAATATAATTATGGGTTGCACCACAATCTATAAAGATTTTATATTCTTTTTCATCTTCATCTTTCATAAATATATAGAGCAACCCATCAATCAGTTTAAATGCTTACTATATTTATAACATGACTTACTACTTCTTTCCATTGTGGTGCTACTGTTGTCATCTCTATGCTGTGTTGTGTCTATCCTGTTATTGCGTTGAAATTTTCTGTTTTGGTTGAAGTTTCCACTCTGTTCCCTCATCCTTTTCCAGGGTTGACTGTGGAATCCCTTGTTATTTTGGTGAATTTTTCTCGTATTGCCAGAGGATATATCCATTGGTTCTGGTTTCGGCTGCCAATTATTTTGGTGTTGGTTAAATGAACGAAATGAGGGTCTTCTATAATGTTGATGATATTCTCTTTGGGGTTGTTTCGTGTTGTGCTGGCCATTTTCTCTTTGATTTACGATGTTTTTGTGGATGTTGTCGTGCTCTATGGTTTGGGCAACTGCATAAGCATGCTCCAAATCCTTGATTGGGTTTCCATAGAGCGTTGATCTAATAAAATCATTATTTATTCCGTTTTTAAATGTACGCACCGCATCTTCCATGGCGTGTGCTGTCATGCATTTTATTGTCTCTGGTGGATCCCCAGACATCGATATTTTGGAAGTGATCACTGTTAAGGCTTTACTAACCTGATCATGAAATTCGGATAGTGATGATTTGCCTTGTGTGAGCTTAGTTAGCTCGTCCTTTAGGACATAGAGTGGCCGTTGATCACAATAGGTATAATCCAACCTATTTAATATTGCTTCGAAGTTAAAGATCGTGTTGTGATTTAGGAGTATATCTGCTGCTGGCCCAGTTATTTTTGATTTAACGATGGTTAGTGCTTCTACGTATTTATTCGAATTTGTATGTTGGCTGATGCTGTCCATTAAACGTATCGCATCTTCTCGCCAATGTCGATAATTATTTGCTTTCCCATCGAATGTGGATAGTGATTTAAATATCTCCAGATTAATTTCACTAGGATTACCATATGAAGCTACTCTTGGCTCCAGAACTTTAGGTTGTTGTTGAATCATAGGGTTTAGCGGTATCTGGTCCAGTCTGTTTTTTAATTCTGCATTTTCTTGTTGCATGGTTTGCATAGTTACTTGAAGAGTAGCCTTTTGTTGTAATAGTTGATTCATCATCGATTGATCCATCGTATCTAGATTTCTATTGCTGTCCAATATTTTAGCTCTAGTTGTTTTTTTTCATGAATTATCCTGTTCTATGTAGGATTCACTTCACTCACTTCACTTCACTTTTTTGGAAAAAAAAATTTTTTTACTTCCTTGCTGCGACAAGGGTCACTTGGTCCGCTCACTTAGAGGATATAAATATAATATCCTCCTGGCAGGATCGCCAATTAAGAATCTGTATTCTTAAGGTAGAAAAAAAATAATTACTTCAAAAATATTTTTGAAGCGTTCTTTATTATATTTTCTGTATCGAGTTTACTTACGAACTAGCGAGCGAAAGTATTTACACTTCTATTTATACTTTCGTTCTATCTTAAAATTATTCTTAAACATATTTTTCTTTTTCTTTAGTCTTAAACTATTTTATGGTTATTTATTATTTGTGATATTTTTATGATATTTGTGTATTTATGATATTCATTGTTTACAATGTTTGTATCTTTCTTTGTTATCTATCTGACCTTGGAACTAATAATATTTTCCAGGTCTAATTACTTTGTTTACATAATATGTTTGTGATTTAAATATGTCTTATCTGTAATATTATTTTCTTTGTTACAATATATCTTCTTTCTAATATTATTTTCTTTGTTACAATATATCTTTTTTCTAATATTATTTTCTTTGTTTTATAAAAAATAACTACCGTAGCTCTTAACTCGCGTGTTCAATAAAATAGATTCACTTAGAAAAAATAATAGAATTTTTTAATTTACAACCCGTTGGCGGGAGTTATTGAAAGAAGCGTGGAAAAATATTCCAATAGAAACATGTCAGAGACTTGTTGACTCTATGACAAAACAGTGCTGAGCAGTAATTAAAAATAAGGGTTATTCCACCAAGTACTGAGGTAAATAAACTGTAAATAAAAATAATTATTTAGTTTAAATGCTAAAAAAAATTTTTTTACAATACCAAATTTGGTGAATCTATTTTTGTGAACAGGAAAAAATTGCTGATTTGAAGAATATTGATGAACATATAGTTTTTTTTTTTACTTTCGATGTTTTGAAGTTATATCTTTATTATGTTATAAGTTTACCAAAATAAAAAAATAAGAAGTAGTAATCACGTTTTTCTAATGTTTTATTGGTCTTAAAGGTGTTAGGTCATGGTGAATCTATGTTATTCAAGTTATATAGCCATTGATATTTTAATGAAATGCTACTCTGAATGAAATTAAGAGCAATTTTGTCCTTGACAAAATTGAGGACCATATTTTGAAAAATTTTCTTTAAAAAAAAGCAGTCAAAAATTACTAAAAATTTTAAGTAGTTATGTCTATAATATTAAAATGAACTCACTTTTTTATTGTATCTCATTACATAGTCAATAAACTAGAAGACTTGTTCAAGTCTATAATTAAAGCAAATACTCTTATTTTTAAATAAAAACGTTTTTATTTACATAATTTTTTTTTTTTAATTTCTAATCATATTACTGAAAATAATTGAAAACAGATATATGCCATAAAGTGGCATATACAAAAATTCGTTTAAATGTCGAATTTGGCTTATTGTCCACAAATGTTTTGCAATTATGGGTGAGGACTATAAGCGAAAACTACTGTAGTAAATTACTATATGATCTCTATTGTCAACAAATAACGAGTTTGATATAAATAATTCAATTAAAATGGAAACGGAAAGCGCTTTGCTGAAAATATTTTATGCATTAAGTAAATAACCCATACCTTGCAACGTCAGATTACTATTTGTTCCGTTTAAGTTCCACATTGGCTTGTAGAACGCAATTGAAACTGCTATTTTCGCTCTGAAAACTGATGGTAAAATTTTATCGATCATAATGGCATATATTTGGTTTTATAAAGTTCGTATCACACAAATAAATTTGTAATCGTGTGCCTATTAGTAACCAAAAGTAAAGAAATAAGATATTTTAATTAAAGAAGCCACAGAAATTCTACATTATTTCGTCATTTCGTGTAATTTCATTTGCTATAAAACTTTCAGTTACAGAAACTGAAACAAGGTCTCACAGATGAAATAAATTCATTCAAGTAGAAACAATTAGAGTTGAGTACTATTGATCTGAAAAGGTCGACTTAAACTGTAAATCTCGCCTCTCATGTATAAAATTAACACACACAACGTAAGTGGTGTGACAAGTTAGGTTGCAATACTGACTGAAGGGTGTGTAGAATTGTTTATAAATTTCATTTAATTTCGACTCAGGGGTTAATTAAATTTATTAACGTTACCTTTGATGGGGATGTGGCAGGTCCCATCCATCGTTACCTATCAGAATACGTATGTACTGTAGTGGTGAGGAACTTTGCAAAATGTTGATTTCTACTCTGTCTCCGCTAAGTGTCAGCATCCTCTTTCCATTTCCAGAGGGTGAGAGGACTTCATAGATGGAATGTCTTGGAGGGAGTGAAGCCACTTAATTTGAAATTCGAAAACCATTATGAACGGGTTTTTTAACTCCATTGTGATTCAACTTCCAGACAAGCTGTCTTGACCACTACACAACAAAATTTCTTTATAAATAACAGCTTTGAATAGATGTTCGATAAGTAGCATGGTGTAGCAATATTGTTTAATTGTAGAGCGAGCGATAACATTTAGAGAATACATACTCAACCTTAAAAAATTTCATTCTTATGGAGTAATAGTGTTTGTGTGCTCAATTTGGTAATTTATAATTCAATTGAAATTCTTTATTTTAGTATATTTATATACAAATTATTAATAAAAATTACTCGAATTAATTTCCTTCAGAATTAAACATTCCACGTCTTCGTATCATCATTTTTACGTACTTAAGCGACGCCCTGACTCCTATATAACTATTCCAATTTACACCTTTGTCTACAGCAATTTCACCGTATTTACCATTAAGATTACTGTTGAATAAGAAACAAGAACTGTGATAATGAACTCATTATAATCATATTAAAAACAAACTAACCTGCGGTGGCAATTTCTATACCACCATGCACCCATACACTTCTCCGCACAATTAATGCCTTCATTATCGTCGTTATCACGATCTTTAGTTGAAAACTTCATACCCAAATGCCAACTTAATGAATCTCCAGCAGTTCCTGAGAATATGCCCAATTTCTTCAATTTATACATTTCCGTTTCATTACCTATGGAGAATCCATTATATTTGGCAAAAGCTCTTGTATCATTCATATCCCTCATTACTATTAGCAATTCTTGTCGTCCCTGGAAATTCGTTAGGGCGTAAAGTTTTTTCAATCCAATAAAATGTTCTTCCTCTAGAACTCCGAATCCTTCCTCGTAATCGTCCCAATTGCGATAGAAGTCTTCTGTGCCGTCTTCTCGTCTTTGTATCACAGTCCAGCCACCACCTTCAGTTTCTGCATCACATTCAACATAAAATGGTTCATGACTGTGCTGTGTGACTCGAATTTTATAAATGCCACTACGTCGAGTGCAGGCCGTTGCTTCGGCACAATTTTTTGGTAAAATTTCAGTGACGCTTAATGGAATAAAAAATTAATTAAAAAATACTTGTAAGATTGTGTTCGTTTTAAATGAATTCATGTTATAATTTGACAAATTTTTCCAAAACAAAACTTGTAAATAATGTGTACATACATATATTCTACAAATGCGTTCTAAATGATACCTCAAATGATATGTTCATGCATATTCTACTAATCTCTACACTATACTGTATCATTATAGAATCCTTACCATTTTTTGGGTAAAACATCATAACGAATGTCGAAGAATGGCACATCTGTGTTAAAAGAATAAGAAAGAAAATGTTCATGACGTCGATTAAATTCTTAAGAAACAAATTATTTTTCTAAAAACGATGGAGTGTATAAAAAGAAAATTACAATTAAAATCAAACGATTTTTACCACAAAATCAATCAAAACATTTCCTTGACACACTGAAAAATGTATGTCCGCATGTAAAATGTGAATACACAAAATCAAATAGTAGCTCCACAAAACAAATTAAAGAAATTAAATTAATTCGTTCTTCGTAGAAACAAATAAAATCATTTAAAATAATATCTGAAGAAAATACTAAAAGGGACATTTTGTAATATTGAAAACAAAATCTGTTTAAGAGATATTCGGTTTAATCTTGTAATCCATTTATAACCTGATATCACCAGTTCATATAATTTACAAGAAATTCTTGCATTTGTACACAGAAGACAGTCAATTTTATTCTTAAAAATATCACAGAGATAGGTCGCCCGATCGTTAATTTAGTATTTCAGTACAATGTGTGCGTGATTGTTCTTCTGCAACAGAATCGACAATTTTGCCATCAATCTAGCGTATTGGATCAACCACAGAAGGGCAGAACAACCAAATATTTAATTATTATCGTCAAAATGCAAAAATAAACTAAATAAGGATCAATAGGCGGACATAGCAATAAAAAAATTTCCTGCACGCAATATCAGGTACACACGATGCAAAAATGTGTTTATTAAATGAACTCACCATTACACGTTCACGTTTCATATTCTTATATAGGCACTGCAATGTGTAGGTTAGGTTAGAGGACGTGTACTTGTCAACTGTGACAAGCACAGTACCCGGAGGTCGAATTGACCTATTGTACAAACGTACTAGCTTCTCACACCACTCGTGTTGTGTGCGCTAATTTTATACATGAGTAGCGAGACCTAACAGTTTAAAGTCGACTCCGAACAACAGATTTTTGGTAAGCTTTTCGTCGCAATTTGTACTCTTACAGTTTTTGCCAGAAATCTGCAGAGAAGACACCGAAGAAATATTTTCATATTTTCGTTTTGATGTCTGACCTGGGATTCGAACTCGGGCCTTTCGTCTAATAAGCCGACACACTACCTACTAGACCACGGCGACTTCGAAATGAATGTGTAAGTGAAACCTTAAACTCACCTACGTACTATAGCAACAACAATGAAATCTGTGTGGTCACAGAAACATATTGCAACGTGTAAACCTACCTTAATAAATTTTTAATCAGCTGAAATTAACGGTATTTCACAAATGTAAAAACAATTTCTGTGTGTGAAAACACTTTATTGGCAACACAGTTGCGGAGTTTTTTTTTTTTTGTCACATTTTAAATTATGTTTGTAAGTTTCAAAACCTACAATAAAACAATTGCCACAGAGATCAAAACCAAATTACTTTTACAATGTCAACACAAAGTACTTGACCAAACTATAAAATGTATTCCAATAAATAAAATGTGACAACACAAAATAAAATAAAATAATAGTAGATCCATAATAATATTCTCAATTAGTATTCAATGGTTTGATTTCATTGTTTACAAGTAAAATAAAAATGAAAATAACAAGTAAATGACTTCACTGACTTCGACAACAGTAAACTGAAGTAAAGTTTGAAAATAGTCAATATTACACTCAAAAAAATATTGTTGGTTAATTTAACCAATTTCAGTTGTTAATTTACTGTTAATGCAAATTGTTGTTGCAATTTTTATGGTTAAACAATTTTTATTGGTTAAAATAACCAAGTTTTAACAGTTACTGAACTACTAATGTAAATTGTTGTTGGAATTTTTATAAGCAAACAATTTTGATTGGTAAAAATAACCAACTTACAATAGTAACATAACTGCAAATGTAAATTGTTGTTGCAATTTAACAAATTTTGGTGGTTAAAATAACCAAGACAAAGTGGTTAGAACACCCTCACGTAAGTTATTGTTGTATTTTAAACTGATTTTGTTGGTTAAAATAACTATTAAATTAGTCAAAGAACTTTTATTATAAATTGTTATTTTATTTTAACTTAAATTTTAACCAATACTCATGGTTAACATATAAAAATAAAATTTAACTATTATATTGGTTAAACTAACAAATAAAATTTTTAAATACTTGAAATAACGGATTTTATATTGTTTTTGTCTATCACAAACTTACGGAAAGATCGCCATGTCCAGATTATAACCTTTGCTCTTGTAAATCTGTGAATATTGTATTAATTAAAGTAACGATGGAAACTCTTAAAGCGTGAGTTTCATCATTTTATTTCTGGAGTGTATGTACCTGTTACAATTATACTTGTTAAAATTAAGAAATTGTAAATCAGTTTACCTTTGCTTTATGTATTTAAAATACAATAATTTATTTTGATTATGCAATAAAGAACTTGTGAAGGATACACAACAATTTCTTATTGGCTTCAGTTTGTGTGCGTCTTTTTTCTACATTAACATTATTGTGAAATGAAAAATATTAAATTAATAAAAAAATAATAAATAATTAAACTAAATAAATAAAATTAAAGTGTCAAAAGTGGTAATACTCAGTGTAATATGGAAAAAAGTTCGTGTTCATCAGCCTGTTCTCTTTCTAGCCAGAAAGAGGAGCTGTCTAAATTGTTGGAAGAATGGAATTTTGGGTACATGCTGGAGAAATTACAATCGCCACTACATTTAAGTTGCTCTTCCAATGGAAACAAATATATTCGACCTAAGTATTATTAAAATACAAGTAGTATTTATTAATTTTCTTATCTAGATGTAAGTTAAACTTATCTCCTTTGTTGAATTAAAAGATAATAAAATGTAATATATTTAATAAAATAAAATGTAATATATTTAATGTACATACATATAAATCAATAAAAAAAAATTACTAAGTAAATCAAAATTATTTTTTTACTGTAAACACAAAAGGTAGTATAAAAACTATATTTTAGTAAATTTACAAAAAATATTGTACTTTTACTGTAAAAATAGTATGGTTACAGTTTTACTGCAATTTTACCATTAAAATTGTATTATTACAAAAAAAATTGTTACTATACAAATTTAAGGGTCATTTTACCACTAAAAAGTTATTTTACAATTATTTCTGTAAAAATACTATAATCCGTGGTATTTCGTACAATATAATTTGTAGCCTAACCACAAAAACTGTACTCTAACCAAGTTTTTTGTAAATAATTTTTTAACAATTTCATATTGGTTATTTTTACTATTTTTGTTGGTTGGTGCAATTTTAACCAACAAAATTGGTTAAATTTACCTATAAATTTTGTAGAGTGTAGGTGTAGAGACTGTAACTGCAAAAACAGCACTCAAAATAGTCCATGGAAGCTTAAGCATGTACCACGCAAAATAAGTGTAATCGCTTGCGTATGAGTGATATTTAATTGTCATCAGTAATCATATGGTTGAGCAACACTTTGTATTCTACATGAGATTTATCTACCATAACAATAAATCGCAATAAACATATTCGAAAGAGGTTTAAATTAAAAATCTGAATTTCTCTTAAATATGTATTCTGTATAGAAAAAATGTTTGCATGTTTAATGACATTTTATAGCATGCCTATTGAATGCAGTTTTAGTTTACTTTCTGCTGATATTGTAAATCAAGTTTATTTTTGAATACAAAAATAGTGTAATTGTACTTCCGAAGTTCCCGAAGATGATAAACTTTTAAAATAGAAATTTATTTTCAGAAAAATTTAAAAAGAAGAGAAAAAAAATTTAAAAATAAATGCTGTTTGGCCATAAGTACTTGAAAATTATTTTCTCTTTAAAAAATTACTTCTCATCCCATTTCTTTGGAAATTATTCCAGAAGGTAATTCATATTAAAGTTCTTAATTAGATTCATAAAATAATTTATATTTCATTCCTATTACTGCGACATCGTAAGAAGAAATCAATCCAAAGTACTCAGATATTAGATTAGATTCGAAATTGCTTCTCAATATGCAATATGGTCGTAGCATTGCTTTAGCTTCTAATCTGGTTGATTAGATTGAAGAGGCTCGAATACTGAGGAGCACATGCAAGTGTAATGAAGTAATGTCGTAGAGAATAAAGATATATTTTTTCCGTATTAAACTATAAATAAAGTAATAACAACACTTTTTAAATATATTTCAAATAAAATGTACGAATAAATAATCAACAATCTGATAATAAAAATTATTGGAATTAAATAACTTTCGTTAAGTTTTCGCAATAAAAATGTGTTGAACGGAGATGGGATATCAATTACAGCTAACAGATCATACGCAAATATAATTTAATAGTCACTATCTCCCGGAACAACATAATTATCAAAAACATGAAATTTATGAGACGTATGCCTGTACTAAAACTAAACAAACAAAATCAAATGGAATTAGGAAAGATTTAAAGTTGATTCATACATCAAAAACTTTGTAATGAAAATACATTAAGACAATTCTGACAATATGTATAAAATTGTTGAAAGAAAGCATTAATAAAGAGAACAAAGACATTCAATGTTAAATAATTGCTAGAAATGAATCACTTTTAACGAAACAGAAGTAAATAATAATCACGGAGAATTAACGTGGACGCAAATAGAACATTGGAACACACATTAAATTACATTCGCGAATGAGGAATCCTTCAAATATTCACAACAGTGGATTAGCGATGACATACTGCATCAAAAGTTTTGGTAGAAACGGAAGACTTTAATGTTAAACTTAGCTCTGAAACATCAACTCATATTCCAGATCGTGTTTCAAAATTCAGACTTTTAAAATTAAACCTCTTTTGCAAAGATTCATTGGGATTTATCGTTGTGATAATTAAAAAACATTAAAAAATCTCATGTGGAATACAAACACTTACTTCATGTGTATGATTACTGATGACAATTAAATATCACTCATACGCATGCAATACACTTGTATTGCTTGGTACATAAGATTGCTTGAACTGTTCTGTCTTAAAGCTGTAGCTCCCATAACTGAAATAAAAAAAGATCGAAGATATTATTGCTACTGTTGCTGTTATAGTCTACAATAAGAGCGGGTATTTATTTTGGACCTACAGAATAACATTTTAATCAACCATTCAGAGGTTGGATAAATACGAAAATATGAGAAACGCATTAATACTAACATCATAAAGTCCGGTTGTTAAACAGAGACAGATAAAGATGAAATTGAGGAAGATGAATGTGTCTAAGAACAAACAATGGGAAACTTTTTGAAATACAAAAAGCTCTTGTAAATTGTAACCGCCACGCCATAGGTTGTCATAATTATTGGATTTTGACGATTCTGTCTCTTGAGGACATCTTTTGACTTGTAATAGTATACCATTAGAACAAGTGATTAATGTGAATAATTCTGAAGCAACGATGGATATCTTTTGACACTGTTCCAGTTGCCAGTCAGGAAACCATGTGGTCCACCGAAGTATAATTTGTGTGTAACAAAGGGTGTGTCTTCCTTCATTGGTATAGTAGTTACAATGAGTGAGAAGAATTTATGTCCCAACGGAGCAGTACACAGTATCTTATTTTACCTTGACATTGACTGGGATACCAATTATAGGGAATAGTCGAGATTCTGAATTAATATCTTTCGAAGAATCTCTAGCTATATCAGTGGAATGTGTAGTCGTACAAAAACTAAGACCAGTACGGATATCAAAACTCTCTGTTAGTCATGAAAATTAAACGGCCGGTGACTTCAGGGCGACTTTCATGTTACAGATCTATTTAATACAATTACTGAGAGCACGAATAGAGAAAGTCCTACCACAGTACTAAATACAGGAATTTGAAATTCTTAAAAGAAAATTTAAAACTTCAACAAAAACAAGGATAATCAAATAGATAATCACTACAGGTGATGGCTAATACCTTGACTAGATCATGTAAACTATTATTTAATACTGTAATGTTCGTTATGATCTCTTTGCTAAGATAATTAAAATATTTCCATTTATTTAAAAAAAATTATAATGAAGTACTCCTTCACAATACAACTCAGTCTTCGAACTTATTAAGACTGCAAAATATTTTAAAATTTTGTTAAATTAACAAAAAAAAAAAATTAGTTTCAGCTCATTAGTGACAGCTTAGTGCTGTAAAAAATCGCTAAAGATATTGAATAATCAGCAGAGCTAAGTTAAAACAAAGATCAGATTACTGATTTTCGGTTTGTATGCCAGGGCAATAACCTGATTTCAGAATGTTCAGTTTCTGTTGATTTTGGTGCTAGATGATCGACTACAGCAAAGTCATGACATAATACTACACACCATGGATTTATTCATTTATAGTAAAGAGTTTTCTAACTACACTGATTAATTTTAATTTTTCTCTGTATTCTATTGTTGATATATGGTCTCTACTGTCAACAAATAACGAGATTGAAGCCATCAATTCAATTAGAAGGGAGACATCGACCAAATAGCTCATACCTTGCACCATCATATTATAATGTCGTTTTATGCAGACATCTCTCTCTCTCTATCTCTCTTGGTGGTTTTTTCGCTTAGAAAACTGATGGAAAAGTTTTATCACAATGGCACATACATACATATTTGGTTCCATAAATTTTGTTTCGAATACATATAATGAAATGGAGTTTAATTTTTGATTAAATTAGTAACCGAACTCTATCGAATACCCAACAGTAAACATATGAAATAAAGTAATTTTTTGTTTCAATAAAGAAGCGACAGTCAATTTATTTTATCTTCTGAATCAATTCATCCAATCTATTTGCATTTGTTATAAAACTTTTGGCTGCAGGAACTAAAACAAATTCTTGTAAATTCTTATGAGATTATCTTACAGATGACAAATACATTATCCAGCAGATAAAAGTATTCTAATATCACATCATATAACGCAGTGTTGTATTTTATTTGGTCGTTACTGTACATACTTCTAAAAATATTCATTTCGGTAGATTTAGTAATCAAAATCTAAACGCAGTCTTAAATGACATATTAATGGAGAGAGCTGAAGATAAATATATCGGAGAGTCATTGATTCTTTCTTTAGGCGGTTGAGCAAAATTATTCACTGAATGCATAATTCATTAATTACCTGAAACCTCTCTAAACTCCTGCAAAACCTTTAAGTTTGTAAAACATACTAAACTAATGACATTTTAGATATCGAATCCACGCGGGTTGTCTCTCAGTCTACATTTTTTAATTCTTTTAGTCATCGATTCACTCTCGTACTTGGCAACTTACCAGACAATGCAATAGCTTATGTTGAAGCAGTATAACACCACAAACAATAATGAAATCATAAAACAATACTGCCAACCATTCCGAGTAGATTAAAAAATTATCCTTCTTCCTACTGTTAAACCATTCACAACAAAGTGCATTCACAAGTGTTGCATTATCAACAAAAGTTGTCAACAAATGTCTCCATTTCGGAATCCTTTGAGGTGAGCGCATTTCGTATTTTAAATTTGTGTGTGCAAAGGTTTGTCTTCATATTGATGGATTCGATGGATCATTGGTTGATTGTTTATCGTCAAATCATAAACCAATTCCAATTTGCAGGCCTTAAAATACAAATACTTACGTAAAATTAATCATGCGCAGTGTTCATGGAGGCCTTATTACTATGTACGGTCCTAAGTCTTTATTTTAATCTCGTTTATAGTCTTTCCTTACATTAAAGGTGATCGAAAGGAATTTAAATTCAATTTTTTTAAATTATTAGAAGAACCAAACAAAATTCAAAATTGCAGAAATCCATTAGTCTAAATAGACATATATGTACATATATACATACATTGGCCATTACAACCCTTCAGTCAGGACTACGGCCTAGCCTCTCACACCACTTATGTTGTGTGCCTTAACTTTTATACTTGAGTGACGGGACCTACAGTTTAACGTCGACTCCGAACGACAGATTTTTTGAGTAACTCTTTCATGGCAGGTTTATTTACTCTCAGAGTTTTTGCCAGAAATCTTCTGAGAGGAAGTCGCCGAAGAAATATTTTTTTTCATATTTCATTTGATGTCTAGCCAGGAGCTCGAACCCGGCCTTTACGTCTAAATAGACAGTGGGTGTTAATGTGAAAAAATAAAATAAAAAAATATAAAATATGAACGCATGAAACACTATAGAAAAACGAAAAAAATGCTGAACACCTTTACAGAAGGTGTTGTCGTTATTGTGTAGTATAAAACATTCATAACTTGTGTACTCATTTGGCAATTTCTTCTTCAATTTCAACACTTTATTGCAATATTTTTGTATACAAATTATTTATAAAAAAATATTATTCAAATTATTTTGTTTACGAATTAATTCTACGTCTTCGTATCATCATTTTTACGTATTTAAGGGACTGCCAGAAACCTCTAAATGCATGCCAAATTATACCCTTGGTATTATTTTCGCCGTATTTCCCATTGAGATTACTGTTGAGTAAGAAACAAAAACTGTGTTATTGAATTCATTAGGAACACATTAAAAAAAAAACTTACCTAAAATGACAGCCTCCAGAATACCACCATGCTCCGGTATATTTCTCCGCGCAATTACCAGAATAGCTGTCATTATCACGATCTTTAGTTGAAAATTTCATCCCTAAATGGTGTGTTAATGAATCCCCGGCAGTTCCCGAAAAATTGCCCAGTTTCTTCAATATATACAATTCCGTTTCGTTGCCTATGGAGAATCCATTATATTTGGCAAAAGCTCTTGTATTATTCATATCCCTCATTACTATTAGCAATTCTTGTCGCCCCTGGAAATTTGTTAGGGCGTAAAGTTTTTTCAATCCAATGAAATGCTCTCCGTCCACATTTCCGAATCCTTCCTCGTAATCCTCCCAATTGCGGAAGAAGTCTTCTGTGCCGTCTTCTCGTCTTTGTATCACAGTCCAGCCACCACCTTCAGTTTCTGCATCACATTCCACATAAAATGGTTCATTACTGTGCTGCGTTACTAGAATTTTGTAAACGCCACTGCGACGAGTGCACGCCGTTGCTTCGGCACAATTTTTTGGTAAAATTTCAGTGACGCTTAAGAAAATAAAAAAATTAAGAAAATTTTATTTGAATTAATCAAATTGCTGTTCTAATTTGACAGAGGATGAATCATAGAAATTGTAAATCATGTGGACATATAGCACACCTAGTGCAATAGTGACTCAACTGCAAATTTTAATTTTTCGGGGTTACAATGCTTAAACTATGCACACTACACTTGATAAATCGATTATCGGTTAGTGTATTTGATTATTGTTAACTGTTGTAGAAAAGAGGTACAAAACTTCTATTTTTAAAAAGACAACACAAACATCTTTAACAATACACACAACATACACACTTGCATAATTGTTTGAATCAACACAGAACAAAGACCCAATTAACCTATGCGTTTATTCAGGGTCAAAAATAGTTGTTTTTTTATGGAAATGAAAATTTTGACTTGAGTCACTTTTGAACTGAACATATCGTGTATTTAACAAATAAGTACATATTTTGAATGCGGTATTCATGCAATTATATTCTAATAACCATCACTGCTATACTATCTTCGAATGCAATACATCATCTTAGAATCCAATAAAATTATAGTTTTTCTTACCATTTTTTGGGTAAAACATCACAACGAATATCAAAGAATTCCAGATCTGTGTGAACAATAAAGAAAACATATTCAGGACTTTGAATAATTAAAGTAAAATAAACTCACCCTCAGGGGAAGTGTTCGATCCATTGGGGCATTCTTCAATACTAAAAATAATACAAATTTTGTTTTCTTTCTTAAAATATTTGATACAGAGGAAGTTTAAACGTTTACCTTGATTTTAAATCGTTTATCGTTTCCTTCATTTCTTTGAAATCCGAGAATATATTTGTCACTGCTTTCGTACCGCCCTCAATAATTAGTTTGTCGCACTGAAAACAAATTTAAAAGAAACGAAATTAAACTTACCATATGCTGTGTTAAATTCCATTGGGTAAAATTTTTAATTGAAACACACTGTGGTGGAACAAGTAAAACAAAATTGGCACGACAACAACACAGAAAGTATTCTATTCTGAAAGAGTAGAAGCAGTTGTCAGCAGGAGATACCATAAGAACTCTCAACTCTCTTTGTACTTCGTAGAAGTAAATAAAATCTTTAAAAATAATATCTGGAGGAGAGAATTTAATATTTTCGTAAAACTTTTGAGATTGGGTTCTTGGATATCTGGCCTGAACAACTATTAATAAGCGAACCCTCGAGCACAACATTCTTAGTTGAATACACCGCCAAATAGACTACCAAGGCATCCAATTAATTGTCTTCTTTGTGTATTCGAATTTAATTGGTTGCCGATATTGACAAGATTTTCGATTATAATTGAAATGGGATTGGTTCCGTTTGATCGGAATACATTGTTCCATTTATACTGACTATGGTTTTGTTTATCATCATTTAATGGTATGCAACGTGGATAGCACGCCCATGTTTGTGACCAAAATTAGGAAACAGATACTGGATATAACCATTGCCTCCAGAAATAGTTTTGATAATGTCCGAGGTTGGAGAGTTTCGGAGGTGCACTCCTTTTCTGCCCGTAGACACGTTCAATCAAGACCAAAAGTTTGGAATCCAGGGAACACATTCCATTATGATCGTCTTGTCAATCTGAAGCTACTGTGGCTGTTTTTACAGAGGTCATAGCAGAAGGCTTTCAAAGGAAACTTTAGAATTTCTAGTGTACACACACTCTCTATAGGAACTTGGATATGCCAGCGAATATTCACAGGAGGACTACTATTCAATTATGTCTGTAGAGGCAATCAAATGGGGAATATATGGATTTAAATCCCCTGGATCGGACGGAATATATCCGACCCTTTTGCAGCGTCTGAAACTAGATCACATAGCGAGACTTAGAGAGATGTTATGCGCCAGTATTCGGCCGTTGTAGTGGTGCAGATTGGGAGCGGTCTTCATACCGAAGGAAGGAGGAGAAACTATCACATCACATCTAAGGATTTTAGACCTATAGTCTCTCTTCTTTCCTGCTGAAAACCATGGCGAAACTCATTGGTATTAACATACGCCAGATCCTAAATGGAAATATTTAATGTAGGCAGCAGCATGAGTATAATAAGGGGAGGTCCGTTGACACTGCCTTATACAACCTGACGCGTACGACTTGGCTGTTTTTCTGAATAAAGAAGGAGTCTTCAACAACTTGGAGGTAGGCGCACTGACGAGACTGGGTGTACGGAACACTCTGGTAGATATCCAGACTGCTATGTGGAAGAACAAGCTACCCAATTCTGGGGTGC
Source organism: Sarcophaga rosellei (assembly GCA_930367235.1). Lineage (NCBI taxonomy): Eukaryota > Metazoa > Arthropoda > Insecta > Diptera > Sarcophagidae > Sarcophaga > Sarcophaga rosellei. The sequence continues at coordinate 86,186,570 of OV884017.1, read as the reverse complement.
TCTCCCATCCACAGGTTGGAGTACTTTCCCCTCTCCTATGGAACCTAGTGATGAAAGAATGAATGTCGGCACTATCAGGGATAGGATGCAACTTGCTCTAGGAAAGGTTAGAGAATGGACATCTGATCGTGGCTTGGGTATTTATACTGGAAAAACTGAGATCGTACTCTTCACGAGATGGTATAAGCATTCACCTTTTCGTTCACTGAGATTGTACGGGGCGGAACTTGAACTCAAGTAGGAAACGCGGTATATGACTGTCGCACATGTCTTAACGAGGCGACGAATAGATATGATGTTTGTATCGCATGCGTACCGGGACATAGGGACATTCCCTGTACCTGCAGAGCAGATGTACTGGCTAGAAGGGGCACGACCACCGGACTCTCTGATGAATTCTCTACATTGGGTGCTACACTTAATTGACAATGCACTTCTACCTACCTACCTACCTACCTAAGGGAGTCAAAAAGACAAAGGCTCTACCCGTTAACAGTCATGAATTGAACATGAATTCAATTCACATATTTTTCTTCTCAAATACAAAATCTACGTTACTTTATGCTTCAGCTTTTCTTCAAATATTAATTGACCGCTGTTAAAGAAAACTCTGCTATCCGAAGAAAATCGAATAAAAGAAAATTTTTAATACTTTGACTGCCAATGAAATTTTCAGAAAACTGGCCACACAAGCAAACATTGATTTTTTGTTCCTTTCCCAGAAGCCATTTATCGATACTAGCACTGATATAATACGGTTTTATTCGTCGCTATACAAAGATGGCAGGTTTAGTGAGTACGAGATTGCGTTTCTTTCTAGGCAGATAACTCGTAGTTGGCAGTCAACGTTTTAAACAATAAATTCAATTGATGAGCAATTAGTTACACATTTAGATTGGGATTTTGGCAAAACCCGATGGGTTAGCACAGGAAATATTATACGTGACACAAGCCAGATTCGCTACAGCCTGCAAAATTATTATTCAGATATATTCACATGACATCACAGACTTCAAGCTTATAATCCAAAATTCCATTATAATTTTAATTGATAAGTGAAGTGAGTCCATTTCAATTTTCTTAAAGCTAATTGCCTTAAATATTTCGATAGGAGAGAAGAAAACAAAAACAAATCTCAAGCAACTTTCATGAGATATTATTATATATATCAAACAACAAGTGGTTACGTGTAAAAATAGTAAAAATATGAATATTACAGTCATTCCGATAATATCTCATGAAAGTTACCCGAAATTTTGTGCTTGGCTTCACCCTAATGTTTCGAAAATATTATTCTTTAAGAAACTTTTACTCATACATTGCATTTTACTCATACTTTCCAAAATACAATATTTTTTATGATACTTGGTTTCGTTAATAAATAAAATATTATAGACACGGTGGGTACCGTTTTTGTTTTTTATTTACGTCACGCACCTCTTCCCACTGTGCTGAACAAAATTTCAACATCGTAAGTATGACGATCAAATTACATAAAAATCCAAATCTTTTCAGATGACGATGCATTTTCGATTCAAAAATTTCTTTTAATTCACGTATTCAGCTGCACGAATAAAGATTTCAAACTGTATGATGCCTTAAGAAATTTTAATTTATATACGAAGACTAAGTGTAGAATTGCATGTCGTCACCTAAAATGTAAACGGACGAATCTAACACTTCTATCAGCGACATCTTCTATATGGAATAATGTGAAATTTGATTACATTTTGCGGTCTCAACTAGTTTTGAGGCTTTACGATAATTTTTTTTAACCAAAGACCGTAACTAAATACCAACTTAAGACAGTTTTAGTACAAAATTGATTGAATTCATCAATTTCGTTAAGAACTCTTTAGCAAATTTATGGATCAGATCCAAGCAAAAAAGGCACTAAGCTTCTCTATGATTTCTTGTGCAATTTAAACATAAGCCTTAGTCATAAGCCACAAGTCATAAGTCAATTGTTGTGAGTTTTGTTGGGTAGAACTTAAAAAATATTTTATTTTTATATTTCTTGAACCCTCCAAACTTGTTTTATTTGACAAAAACGGTATTTTTGAACTTTACGCACAAATTTATTTATTACACAAACATTTCTGAACATGATTACATAAACATTTAGAGAGGACAGGGATGGGCCTTTAAAACAATATACATATGTATGTATATTATTTCACTTAATATGCTATGAGGTTTGATGAGGTGAACTTGACAAATGAAAATTTTTTTTTTTTTTTTTGTTTGTAAAACCAGCACTCAAGGGATGGCCCCTACTCATGCAGTGCATTGTGCAGGTTTAGGAAAATAGGTTATAGGAATGTGGAAAGAAGGAGTAGTAGTTGTCAGCCCACGCACGTTAAAAAAATTGATGCGAAAGCGACCCGTCATCACGATAAGGAACAATTGAAAATCAAACGCCCTACTTCAAGATGTGAACTGCAAGGACTAGGTGACTATAAAATTAGACAGTCTACAGCAATCGTCCCCAAGAAGCCCGCATCATAAGGTTATTTGAGTTCAAGGGTGAAGGATAGATGTTTAAAAAACTGTAGTTTGTTGTTATTGTATTATTAATATTTAAATTATTGCGGTTAGGTGTATGTAATAGGTATGTATGTAATGTAATAGGTATGTATGTAATAGGTATGTATGTTTGCAATACATACAATTTTATGTATTAAAAAAGGACATGGATGATTGTCCGTGGACAAATTGTTTATACCGCTGGACGCGCCTTGAAAAAACCTTTCTTATGACACCCATACTTTATATGTTGGTTAGGAAACAAATTCTCAAATTAACAAAACATACAAAAATAGACCCATTTTCAAAATGGTCCAGCTCACGAGAGGTCAAAGCTAGAGCCGAAATATTTTAGATGTCATCTTAAAAAAGTCCAAGGTTCATTTTGAGGGGGGTACATCGAGCACGAATTTTGCTTCCATACAACTTGAGTCGCTCTAATATACATATATTTTTTCAAATGAACTTTTAGTTTAAAAATTTTCAGAACTTTTGACAAATTTTTATTTTTTATCGCAAATTGCGTCAATTTCACGTTTGAGCCACCACCAATGTTTGCGCAAAGGGAAAGAAAAATATTTACAAAATACACAAATATTAGCCGACTTCTGGTAGTCGTGCAAACCTGAAATTGAAACATTTTGCGATAAAAAATTAAAATCCATCAAAACTTTTGACAATTTTTGAACTGAAAGTTCATTTGATAAGTTGACATATATAAAAAATATAACACGATTGTTAAACTATTACATACTATAATAACTACGATAATTTTTGTCCAATTTAATCAAATGAAGTATTAATTTATTCACAATAGAATGCACTTTTAGGATATCATCACTTATTTCATATATTTTAATTAAATTTTGCAACTAAGTATGTTTGAGCTTGAAAAAATAATATTTTCCAAGTTTACCCCATCAAAACTTATAACATATAAGTTTGAGCAAAATGTTTCTGCATTCCAGTTTAAAGGCTAATCTTTCCCCTTTCTAAAAAAAACTTTGCATTCTTAAAATAGGTTCAAATATATTTGGTTAATCAATAATTTTGTGTCAAATAAAAGAAGTTTGGAGGGTTCGAGAAAAATAAAAAAGTATTTTTGAGTTCTTCTCAACCTATTGAATTACTTCGGCTATGTAGTTACTGGGGTATATTTTCACTGTCGCACCGTGTAATTTGTAGTTTAGGAATTAATTTTATTTTTGTACACGAAATGTTTAACTTGCTGCTAAATGTAGGTTGTCAGTTGCCGTTATTAACAGTATATTTAACAACTGGTAACGCAACTGAAATCAAGATGACATCCATAATCGTCCCACTAATTTTATAACAGGATGATTCAACTTTGGTTTGTGGTAATAAATTTACTGAATGCGTATCTATGCAGACTAATAAACACAATTCATATGCTTTTCATTCTCAATATTAGTTTCCACGTTAGATCTCAATTTGTGAATATAACTTCGATGGTTTCTTAATTACTCCCGAGAGGGGTTATTTTCCTATATGAAGAGCAAATTCTTTGATAATTGCAAGATTTTCAATTCAGAATAATTAGATTACTTTGTATTGGGTACAAGAATACAATTCTTATTTCCTTTTTATTATACTCATTACACGAATAGATCATATATCCCCTGTAACTTTAAAAGAAGTCCGACTCAATATAGATTTGTATGGTATTTTGCCATTTTCATAAATATATTTTCTTTTGTCAACTTGTGCAAATTTATCTTTTATCTGTTGTTTACTTAATTGAAATTAGTCACACATGCCCATTGTCGAACTTTTTAAATAACATTTTAAGAAGCATTATGTGACGTTCTCAATAGTAGGTAGGTCGTTGCGAAGATTTAAGGCTTTAAGCGTAAATCGGCTTGCTATCCCACCATTTATATGTAAAATTAATTAAAGATATCATAACAGATAAATTTGTTTACCTGTAAATAATGTAAATTGTTAACCTGTAAATTTGATGTTTTGTTTTTATTTTTGTTTTTATTTTGAATAATAATCTCCAATCAAAATGTGCAGAAAATCACAACCGCTTTCAGATACAACTCTAATACTTGCATTTAATAACCTTATAAGCGAATATAATGTGTTGGCAATTGAGAATGCAGTGTAATTTACTAACGTTTAGTTAGATCTCCTCACATTTATCTTAAAAGCACGTTTTTCTTTGGAGGTTTGAATTTTAGGTGACGATATGTAAAAAAGAAATAATCTTATCTGGCTTATCAAATCAAATCTGAACTGACGACTCCAATTTTAGAGGACTTTCTGTTGAAATTAAATTGCGAAATTGTGTTTTTCATTGTAAGTATAGATATACATTACAAGACATATGTATACGATAAGAAAACTTTTATGGGAATTCCGTGGATTAAGGGGTATAAGTTTTAAATTTATTAGAATACACTTATATTCTGTGCATGACAGACACTGCAAAAGCAAACAAGAAAATTTATTCTGGTACTGTCATATCACCTAAGGTGTAAATTATTGTTCCCTTTTTAAGCCTTTTTCTAGACAAAACATAGTTTTATGTACACACGTAAGATTTTAATTTATGTCTATACATATTTTAGACATATTATTTTAATTAAATAAATCTAAAACCCTCAGCAACATAAGCATATAGTATAGCTATTGAAGAGGCCTCAGTAACATGCTGCATAAACATCAATATCGGTGAGTGTTTACTTTTCTTTATTTTTAACTTTTTTTTTATTTTATTTTTTTTTTTTTTGCAATTTCGTATTTCGTAAACAATACGAAATAAAGCAGATTTGTTAATGGTTTTTATTTGGCGCAAGCATTATAGTGTTTTTAATGAAAATAATTTGAAAGAAGGAACAATCTCTGGAAATATAAAAATGATGAAAGACAAACTCTAGCATTGAATCTTATAAAAATCTAAATTCAGATCTGAAAACTGCAACATGAATGAACATTCATTGTTAAATAATGACTACAAATTAATCACGTTCAACGAAGCAAAAGAATAACTTAATTATGGGGAATTAATATGGACACTAATAGAACGAATGATGATTTTATAAATTTCAGGATAGAGATATACATAGCAACGAGTAGATTTTAGTAGTAACGGAAGATTTTAAAATTCAAATTCGCTCTGAAACATCAAACTCGCAGGAATAATAAATTAAATATTCAGAACAGCGGCTTAGCGATGACATATTGCGTCAACATTTTTAGTAAAAACGGAAATTTTTAAAGTTAATATTGGCTCTGGAACATCAACTCATATTCCAAAACATGATTTAAAATGCATATTTTGAAATTAAACCACTTTTGTTTGTCTTTAGTTTCATTGATGTTTATCGTTATGGTGATTAAAAATCTTTAAAAAAATCTCATGTGTAATACAAACACTTACCTCATGTGTATGATTAATTGATGACTATTAAATATCACTCATACGCATGCATTTACAGCTGAATTGCCTGGCACATAAGCTCGTAGGAGCTGTTCTGTTTTAATGCTGTCACTCTCATTCTTAAATATAAAAAGGTAAAAGATATTATTGTTGCTGTTGCTGCAATAGTCTACAATAAGAGCCGATATTTATTTTGGGCCAACAGAATAACATTTTAGTCAACCATTCAGAGGTTGGATAAATACGGAAGTAAGAGAAGCGCGTTGATGCTACCATCATAAGGGTCGATTGTAAAATAGAATCTGAAAAAGATAAAATTGAGGAGTACGCTCATTTCTATGAACAAACAATGAAAACCATTTTGAAATACAAAAAGCTCTTGTAAATTGTAATCGTCACGCCACTGGGTGTCATAATTATTGGATTCTGTAACATTATTAAACGATACTTTTGCTTGTGGAGCTCTCTCAAAACTGGATTGGTACAATATTAAACCAAGTGATGAACGTGAACAACTCTGAAGCAACGATGGATTTCTTTTGAGACTGTATTCCACCAAAGTATCAATTGAATGTCAAAGGATGTCTCTTCCTTGGTATAGCTATAACACTGAGGGAGAAAAATTTAGATCCAAACGACCCCGCATACAGTTTCTTATTTTATCTAATTCTAAGGTATAATCGAAATTCTGGACTTATATAATTCGAAGAATCTCTAACTGGATTACTGGAATATGTAGCTCTACAGTAAGATCAGTATAGATATCAGTAAAGGCTGCCTCTGCCAATAGAGAGAGTACTATCACAGTACTAAATACAAGAATTAAAAATCCGCAAAAGAAAGCTTCAACGAAAACAAGAATAATCAAATAAGTAATCACTACAGTTCATGGCTATAATCTCGATTAGATCATGTAAACTTTTATTTAATATTGTGATATTCGTTATGATCGTTTTACTAATAAACAAAACATTTCTGAAATATTCATCGTACAGCATATTGCATGAGCAGAGTTCAAATCGTTTATTTTTTTAAATGATGATGAAATATTTCTCCATAATATAACTAAGTCTTCGAACATTTTAAAACTGCAAAATAGTTTGGATACGATGAAGAAGTTTCAGCTCATCAGTAGCACTATACTGTGACAAATCGACAAAGGTGATGGATCAATTGATAAAACTGAATTAAAACAACGATTACATTACTGACTATCGGTTTCTATACCTGTCCAAGAAGCTGATTTCAGAAAGTTCTGTTTCTGATTATTTGGCGTTAGATAGTTGACTGTCATGTGACTTTCTATCAGCCAAAGTCATGATCCAGTACTATTCACCGTGGGTTTAATTATAATAAAGAGCAGTCCAACTACAATAATGCGTTCCTTTTTGTTCACTGTATTCTATTGTTAACATATGATCTCTATCATCAACATACATATAACAAGACTGAAACAAGCAATTCAATTAAAACGAACCGATATCGACCGTTCGTTTAAACTATATTGAAACGGCGCAATATGTTAATTCTTTCTTTGTTGCCAAAATAAAAGAATCTCAAATCGAATTAAAATAATAATATTTCATCATTTTCTTGTGTTTACAATTTGGTCAAGCAAAGCGTGAGAATTCATACGTCGGCAAATGTATGAAATATTTTTGTCTACACGCGCCAGATAGATGACATTCAACATGCATTTTGCATTGAGCAAACTGTGGGAATATGTTTTTTAAATTTTGCATTTTAACCCATTAGGGGGTGATGTTCCCTGCCACTCTCCTTCTATAATTTTAATCAATTATTAATAAAAATGATGGGCCTGTTCGTAAATGCATTACTGCGCTGCATATTATGTGCATCATGTTCATAAATGCAAATCTTGGCAGCACTGCATCTGTCAAATGTTCGTAAATGCAACATTAAATCATATTATGCGCAAATAAACCCAAAACACTAATCATAAAAATGGCTGATGCATTGAATGAGTGAGAGAGAGAGAGAGAGAGAATGAGAGTTTTAACAATAGCTTCCTTTTTTTCTTCCTTAATGTCTTCTTTTTTGCACAAAGTGCACTTTTTTGTGCATTTAACAACATTTTGTCATTTGTTTTATCGTCCAGTTCAAAAATCAAATTTATTAATAATTTTTCCATTTCTGTAGTATTTGTTCGTTCATAAATGCAAACATATAAATCAGCAAAAAGAAGCATCAGCAACATGTGATTAGCAATGTGAGCGCAAAATAATCATATTGTGCAGCGCAATGATGCATTTACTAACAGGCCCGATGTGATTAAAAAACATTTTATTCAAAAAAAATTTATAGTTTTGGAGTTATAGACCGTCCGTTATAATGGACACTGCGCACTAGGTACACTTGGCGTATGATAGATTTTAAACAATTCTTGGAGATGAAAGCCTTTTTCATATTTGTTGCAAATAAATTTTTTCTTTTTTTATTTCCGCAATATCCACATCAATTTTCAATTTTAGAATATTTAATAAGGTTGTTTCTACCATCATATCGTGCATATGCCATCAATTTAATTATTCGCAAAGCTCTTGTACATGGGGTACCATACGCTTCAAGGTAAGAATTAGCAAGATTTCGATTTAAAATGTGAAGAGACACACATGTCAGACCATTGGCATTATACTTCTTTAGCAGCAGCCATGCATTCGAATGAAGGGCGTCAAAGAGCTATGCAAATATTGGCCACCATCATGTCTGATTCGCAAGCAGTAATAGATCCATCTTATGCCATCTTCTTCTTATATATAAAAATGAATGTGTGTTTGATTGTATGTTTGTATGTTTCAAGTTTATAGACGACTAAACGGCTGAACCGATTTTCTTGAAATTTTCACAGTATCTTCCTGTATGTCTGGAAGGAGTTATAGGCTACTTTTTATGTCGAAATTCCAAATGAGCGAGGGGCCATGCCAATGTATACTACATACTACATGCTTAATATTTAATTGCATTTGAAATATATTACTCATACGCATAGTTACCCCTAAAGTATGCTATCTATGATTCTATATGCTATATTCTATGCTATATGATTCTCAGACGCCGGCATAAAGAGAACATGATAAAAATTATGAGAGGCATATTAACCCAGTGGAAAATTGTTAGTAATATTTTCAAGTCTACTTATTAACCAAATAATATGTATATGTGAGCGAAAAGTATAGAAAAATTGTACTGCGCTAAAAACCTAAAAACACCGTATTTAACTTGGCAAGTATTCTTCCAAAAATCGAAATCATTTCTCATTGATATTAGTGAATCATGCTGTAATATTTCTGTGGGTGTAAAATTGAAGTCTGAAAAAAGCGACATAAACATTCTCCTTTAGAAGCTGACAAGCAACTGAATGCATTTTTACGCTCTCATGATGAGAGCAACACATTGTTACGCTCTTTGTTTGTGTTTATTTTCCTTCTGTCTTCCGCCCCCTTATCCAGAAATGATTTTTTAAAAAGATTTTGGTGAGAGCGGGTCGTAATGCTACTTCTACATAATGCGTATTCTTTATATCCATATTCTTTGCTAAAACTTAATGGAATTGGATATCACTTATACAAGTTAATATTTTCACTCGTTTATAACCGCTTATACGATCCTTTAAATGAATAGAACGTGTTAGAATGTCAAAATGTGACTAACTTTATTTCAATTTACTCAATTCCTTCTTACATTAAATTTTATAATTTTGGACTGTTGTTGCCAGATTAGAAATGATACAAATTATTATTTAATAAAGAAATCAATTCCCAATTAAGAAACAAAATATTACAATTTCTGTTATGATTCTAAACTTAAATTCTAATTCTAAAATTAAATATTTATTGTTAATTATTAAATCTGTTTTGAATGGGTATTAAGTGTTAACTTCCCCCCTTCTTAAAAATGAAACGTCCTCGTTTCAATAGACACGATAATCTTTATATTCTTTTAATATTAGTTCAGACTTACTATACTATTAGGAATATAAACAATTTATAAATTTAGTTAATTATAATTCACATAATTTTCAAAATATATATAAAATGGATACAAAAGATACATTATTTACAAGATGAATATCAGTTAGTATAGTTCAAAAAGAGAAACGTAAAGTAGTGTTCGATACTATCTTAAATTATATTTATGTACCTCCCTACCATCCACTATAACTTTAGTTCCTAAATCCCTCTCAACAATTTTCTCAAAATAAACTTTGTCAACTTTATTACCTAATCTTTTATTACGCCGGACAAATACTATATCGCCTGTGTTGAATTTCCGATTATCTGTGTTCCTCCTGATATAATAATATAATATAATATTCCGATGTTATTTGTTTGTAATTTTCGTGTAAGGATCTATGAGCGCGGTTATGCTCCAAATTCAATGTCTCCAATTGATCATTTTTATTTGTCAAGTCTATTACAAGTTTTTGTGTGTGAATAAATTTTTTTGATGGAAAATGATCAAGAATTTCGTCCTGAATTTCTGCTAAAGTGCTCAAATCGCAACATATTGCATTGACAGTGCTAGGATTAACGCAAGTTTGCAAAGTTAATATAAGTTGTTGAATACTACTATAAGTTATAATATGTCTTTTAGCGTTGAAATAAAATTTTTGTTACTTTACTATCTACAGGTGCTTTTGAAATAACTAGTTGATTGGTAAATTGATTAATAGGAGCGTTTACAGATTTAATTGTTTTCGAAAATGATATCTCACTATGTACGGTTTCTGAGTCTGTGCTGTTCAAGTTATGCATATACTGGCGAGATAATGCGTCCGCTACGATATTCTCCTTGCCGGGCTTATAGCAAAATTTCGGTGTGAAATCAGCTATAAACGCTTGCCATCTTTTAATTTTAGGGTTCGGATTCTTATCGGAAGTTGCGAATGTCAAGGGCTGGTGGTCGGTATAAATGGTAATATTTTTTACTCCGTACAGAAAATGTCGCAACTTTTGTAAAGACCAAACAATGCAAAGCAATTCACGCTCATTTGTTGCATAATTTTGTTCCGTGGATGAAAGCGTTCTAGAAATCATGGTAATTGGTTTCCCCTTTTGCGATAACACAGCCCCAATAGCATTAGAACTAGCATCGGTGGTCAGCTCGAATGGCTCATTAAAATCCGGGTGTTGAAGCAATACATCCTCTGATGCTAAAATTCTCTTAACTTTCTCAAACGCTTTGACAGCTTCCTGGGACAAATTTATTTTGACATTCTTTGACATTCTCGCATTGACATTTCCATTGTCTCCTCGAAGGTATGCGGTTAGTGGCTTTACTATATCGGCGTAGTTCTGTATAAATCGCCTATAATATCCGGCAAGACCGATGAAAGACCTTAGCGCCCTAAGGGTTTTGGGTTTTTGAAAATTAAGAATATCTTGAACTTTATCGGGAGATGTCTTGATTCCATTTTGTGAAACAACAAATCCAAGAAACTCAACTTCTTGTCTAAAAAATTTTGATTTTTCTGTAGAAATTCTCATTCCAGCACTTGACAATTTTTTTAATATTTTATCAACATGATTAATATGGCTATTTGCATCTTCCGAAAAAATAATTACGTCATCCATGTAAACAAAACACGTTTTCCCAATCTCATCGCGCAAAATATCGTCGATAGCGCGCTGAAATATGCTAGGGGCGTTCCTAAGTCCAAAAGGTAAACGACAAAATTCATATTTTCCGTTATTTACACTGAAAGCGGTTTTGCATCTATCCTTTTCAGCTAACGTGATCTGGTGAAAACCTGATTTCAAGTCAAGTGTTGTGAAAAATTTTGATTTACCAAGATTCGATAAAATGACTGAGATATCCGGCATAGGATATTTATCTGGTACGGTAAAATCATTGATTTTCCGAAAATCCACAACCATTCGTAATTTTTGTCTACCATCACAATCAAGGCCTTTTTTACTAACAACGTGGATGGGTGAGTTGTAGGGTGATGAGGATTTCCGTATTATGCCGTCTTTAAGTAAGTTTTCTATTTCAGTGTTTATAAATTTTGTAGCTGAAATGGGATAGGGATAACTACGAGAATAAATGGGTTCTTTTTTAGTCAGATGTATCGTGGCTGTGACCTGAGTATTTGCTGGCAAAGCTCTGTCTGGATTAGCAAATGCAATTGCGTTATTTCGAATAAGCTCGTCGAATTTATTATGAAAGCTTTTAGGAACATATTTGTTATCAATTTCTATGGAGTTAACTTGCTTGCACAAAAAATGGTTAATTTTTTCTTTTCCCGTTTTATGAAAAAGTATACCAGCCTTCGCATCAATTAAAGCTTCTATTTCCTTAAAAAAATCATAACCTAAAATTCCGTCGAAGGAATTTAAGCATGGCAGTATAAAAAAAGTTGTTGTATGATTCAAAATTGTTATTTCGCATTTATCCTTTATGACCGTAGATCCGTTTATGGATTTGATTCGAAAGGGTTTAGTCACTGGCTTAATGCCCTTAATAAAATTGAAGTTTCTTATATAATTTTTAGAAGTTCCTGTATCCACCAAAAGGCTTAGCTCTTGACCATTTATTGCTCTTTTAACAATATAAGGCAAGAGCGACCTTACACTAAAAAATTCAAAAATCAATTTCATCGCCCTCAGATTCGTTGTAAGATAAATCCTCATTGTCATACTCATCATTGTTTTGTTCACGATATTCGGCATAATTGATCCTTTGGATCTTTTGAACTGGCGACTGACCGGAGTTATAGCTATAATATTGACGTTTAGATCTTTTCTCATTGGAAAGTGTTCTTTGCATGTTTTGATTTGTAATCTGTGGTTCTAGTCGATTCGCCGGTGTTGGCTTTCTGAAATATGATGTGCTCCTATCAATTTCCATCGGAACCGGCGATAAAGTTTGAAATTTCTGCTTATCGGCGGGTAGGTTTTGAAAAGTATCTGTTCTGCCTGAATTACCATTTGAACAATATAAATTCATTCGTGATATATTTCTAGAACTAGCAAATGTATTAGCAAATTTAAAACGTTCATGGTTTTGTTCTAGCTCTTGAGCCGTCGCTAATGCTGTGGGCAGATCCGGGGGATTTGCAGAAAAACAAATATCGCATAAAGGCTTGCGAAGACCTGATATAAAAACACGTAGAGCGTTTTCTCTCGCTCGCTTGTTCAGTGCCTCGATAACCTCTTCCCTACCGGCGTTGGTCATAAGAATTTTATTCACAATGAGAGTAAGTTGTCTATTAACGCTATCATAATACTCAATAATTGACAACCTGCCTTGTCTTAAAACACTGAGCTCATTTTCTAATAAATACAGTGGTCTTTTGTCAGAATAAGGATGATCTAATCGCGATATTATGGAATCAAAATTAAGAATTGTGTTAAATGAACTCAGGGTAGAATTTGCCTCACCAACCATCTTGTTTCTCAAAATGCCCATAGCAACGTAATAAGTCTCAGACCCGTTCGTATAATAATTCATAGCAAACTTTGCAGATTCCCTCCAAGCCGGATATTCAGTCGCATTCCCACCAAACTGCGGAAGTGATTTTATCAGGTCCAAATTCGTGTTTCCAGCAGCCGTACCAGGTCGAATGGTCACGGGAACCGAAGGTTCCACCCGATTTGGTCCTAATTGTCCGACAGCAAGAGTCAAATTCCGAATCTGTCCTAAAATTTCCTCTTTAGTTACTTCTATAGCTGATTCTACAAGGCTCAATACTTCGCTCCTATTCATCTTGTTCTTTTTTTCTCTTTTCGTTTCTAAATCGATAACAAAACAAAAAAAAAAATTATAATGGTTTTGTAATGACGACTATAATTTTTTTCATTAAAAATTTTTCTTTCTCTAAAAAATCAATAATTCACTTTCACATATAAGGGTATTAATCAAAACTTAGGTTAAACATATTTATGTAAGAAATAGAAAATCATAATAGAAATGATAATAATATTGATAAGGTAAAGCTAATTAATATGAATTAAATGAAATTTAAGAATTATTATAACCTAAAATAAAGTAAATTTTATAAAAAATATATGTTGTCAGATTGTTAAATCGATTGCCTTTTACGACTGCGCTGTAACATTCAATGCAAATTTAATCGGTCCACTGCTGCATTCTGTTATTTTGTTTTTATTTCAAAAAGTTTTTTTTATCGATTTGTTTTGTTTTGTTTTCGCTTTCCGTCTTTAAGCGTTGTAGAATTCTTCTTTTAATTAAGCTTAAATAATAGTTTTATTTTTTGTCTTTTCATCATCATAATCTCTTTATTACAAATTTTTATTTTCCTTTGTAGAAATATTTCTTACAGACTCGTTAATTATGCTCTCAAATTGTTTGTGTTTTACTTTACAAAAAATATTGTAATGGTTTTGTTCTGATTACGAATTGTTTCAGAAAAATGTATTTCGTTTAATTTATTTTGCATGCTCTTTTATTGCATTTATTTAAAAATTGTTTATTTCTTTACACCAACTTTATTAGTTATTTTGTTTTATTCTGCTTATCTTCGAATAATACTTTCGATTTATTTATTATTTTCTTTTGTTTGTTTTATTTTCGAATAATGCTTTATATTTAAATTTATTCTTATTTAATTTGTATTGCCTTTTAAGAATTTGTTGCTGCTTACTTTAAATATGTTAAACTGGAACTAACGGGTCTTTACTTTTTCAAGTGCATCACTTTTTTCTTTTAAGGCTTTGTTCTTAACTTTGATTATTTTACGAAATTGGATTTTTTTTTTAATAATATTTTTTAAGTTATATTGTTTTTTTTTTTTTTTTTTTTTTTTTTTTAATTTTGTAGGCTTTAATGCTTTTGCAGAGAAACTTTTAATAATTGTATTATTAATGGTTTAAGAATCTTTCTATGATTTACAACAGAAAATATTTTTTTTTGATATTTTTCAATTAAATTACTACTATTAACACCCAATTATTTTTGATCACATAAATGTACAAAAATGTCTTTTACAAGAAATTTAAATCTGAGTTTTATTTTACCACGTTGGGCGCCAGTTAATATTTTCACTCGTTTATAACCGCTTATACGATCCTTTAAATGAAACGACGTGTTAGAATGTCAAAATGTGACTAACTTTATTTCAATTTACTCAATTCCTTCTTACATTAAATTTTATAATTTTGGACTGTTGTTGCCAGATTAGAAATGATACAAATTATTATTTAATAAAGAAATCAATTCCCAATTAAGAAACAAAATATTACAATTTCTGTTATGATTCTAAACTTAAATTCTAATTCTAAAATTAAATATTTATTGTTAATTATTAAATCTGTTTTGAATGGGTATTAAGTGTTAACTTACATACGGTGACCAGACGTTCTGTATTATACAGAACAGTACTGTATTTTAGAGCCCTGTTCTGTATAAATTATTCTTTGCTAGAAAACGTGAAAATGTTCTGGTTTTTATTTAGTGTTCTGTATTTGTTCAGTATTTCGCTATCTTTTCAATTTTACTTAAAAAATGCATAGAAAAACACAATACTACATACATTTCTTTAAAATAACGTAGCTGATGAAAATTGCAACAAAATCAACAATGACATTTGGCATACTTTGATCGATCAAATAACAATAGGAAAAACAAATACAATGTTTTCATTGTAAAACTGTCCATACCTCAACAGTTGATTTTGTTTTTGTATACAACTTCAGTTAAATTATCTCACTGAACGTGATGTGCAGATAACTCAAATTGTAACTTTGGTGGAGCTGCAAGACGAGGACAAAATAATGTTTTTAAAAAAGTACACTCATCTACTGGAAATGTTCTTATTGGAGTCAATTGTGCTGCACAGGTATTAAATAATTGTCTTCAAATGGCCATTGAATGTCTTCCGGTAGATATTGAAATTATTGTTGTCAAAATTTATTCATATTTTTATATTTATACCGTTCGTGTTGAACAATTTAATTCTTGATACAGTAGACGTAGAATATAAAAAATTACTTGTATATAGCAAGACAAGGTGGCTTACTCTTAAACCGTCCATTGAAAGAATATTAGAACTTTTTAAACCCTTAAAGCAATATTTTTTGTCTCAACCAAAGTGCCCATCTATTCTAAAAACATTTTTTGGCAATCTTTCTTCTTAAGCCTGGCTTTTATTTATACATTGCTAAGCCACTTTATTTCACGATTATATAAAGTAGATTGAGTCGCAAAAAATTTGCATGTTGGAAGTTTCTCTTATTATAAATGAGCTTAAGTTTAAAGTTACACAAAGAAGGGCTGAAATATTTTTACCTTTAGCAGTAAAAAATATTGAATGAGTTACATGAGCAAAATTTAATAGACGTTAAAGAATTTAAAAAAAATCAGCCTTTTTTATACAAATTGTATTATATTTAAATCAATGGGATGTTACATATCAAGAAGTTTTACTATTAAAATGGGTTCTTCTACATGAAGTTCCTACTTGGGACGAAGTTGAAACAAGTTGTGTTTTTATAATGGAAAAAAGGACAGAATTAAACATTAATGATTCTAATTATTTGATGAATTTTCAGTTATTAAAAATTATACTAGTTTAGAATGGAATAACGATCAAACATCTACCGAAAAAAGTTGGGTAGAAATTTTCAAACATATTCATGAAATTTTGAAAATATTCTTAAAATTGTAGAATTTTGTTTATGTTTACCTGGGTCAAATGCCCCAACTGAAAGGGTATTTTCCATTTTAAATAATGTTTTGACAAATGAAAAGACTTAAATAAAAATAGAAACTATTAAAGCAATTTTAAACACAAAATTAAATTATGAACAAAATTGTATATTTAAAACAAAATGAAAACTTAATAAAGCAAATTCATTCCTCTGAAAAATACTATAATTAAACATATTTAATTTTTTTGTTCTTGTGCTTTTTTGAATTACAAATTAATTTTATTAGTTTTTTCAGATTGATTTTGTAATATAAAAAATGGATTTTAAAACGCTCTTTTAAATATTGTCATATTTTGAAGTACAATTAAATTTTAGTGTATTTTATGTTATTTTGTTATGTTTTTTAGTATTTATGTATTTATTGCTGCGTCTTTTTGTATTTATTATTTGCTTTCTTTTTGTACTTTATTAAATTGCATCAATAAATTTTTATTTTTCTAACAATCAACATAATAATGTTTAAAACTTTATTGGCAATTGAAATTTTGACGGTTAAAAATAACCTGGTTTAGAAAATGATGATGATGTATTTTATTTTCTCCTGTTCTGTATTTTGCTGAAAAAAATATGGTCACCGTACTTATACATCACATATGTAGTTTTTTTAATAAATTTTACATCTATATAAACAAAAATGAATGTGTGTTTATTTGTTTGTGGGTTTGTTTGTTTGAAGTCTATAGACGGCTAAACGGCTGGACCGATTTTCTTGAAGTTTTGACAGTACCTTCCTGTATATCTGGAAGGAACTATAGGCTACTTTTTGTCAAGAACGCGAGGTGCTACGCCCACATATTCAATAAGTATTTAACGTCGCATATCTCATAAACTGCGAATTTTGTATGGACGACTTTGACGTATATATAAACAAAATGGGCGGATTGGCTATAGTGGGTGTGTCACTAAACGGCTGAACCGATTTTCCTACTTTTTATGTTGATATTTCAAATGAGAGAGGTGCCACTCCCACATATACTACATTACCTACTATTGCAAGATAATAACCAAATGGGTATATTGGAAAAACTATATCAGCAAGATACTTCAAATTTTGTACAAGTAACTACGGTTTTAATATAAATATTTTGGACAAAAATAGGCGACCTATCATTAGGGGACAATGCACCTTCCATATAAAGTAAATACTAAAATCTACCTAACTGAAGAACTTTAACAGTTAGAGTACCCAATTTTGTATAAATAACTTTTGTTTAGATATAAATATTTTGGACAAAAATAGGAAGTTCAGCAAAAGCGGACGTGGCACCTCCCATATGAAGTAAATACTAAAATCTGCATATCTAGAACACCAGAACAGTTAGACTTCTAAAATTTTGTACGAATATCTAAAGGTTCAATATCAATATTTTTGTTAAAAATGGGCAATAAAGCATTAGGGCCGTGGCAAACTCCATATGAACTAATTATTAAAATCTGTTTAAAAAAAACTATAAAAGCTGGAGTCCCCAATTTTGTATTTCAGCTGTAGGAAGGTGTTGCCTCTCTGATTTGTGGGTGTAGAAATTATTATATCTTGAAATATGCAATAGTAAGGTATATGACCCTTAAATTATTGAGTTTGAAATTTTCAACTCATATAGATAGTAAGTACTAAAGTTCATACTATTTAAATATTTATCTTGTAAAACATATACGTACATACATATGTAATAGTTATGTTATTGTTTACTTCTAAAAACGGGTAACTAATAAAAATATTATTTATTTGAAAAATACATTAGGTAAACTTTATAATAAGCATTTTAGTGGGCAATGAATTCATTACTTTTAATTACCTAAGTAATAAAATGTAAACTGTCAATATTTTTCCCAAATAAAATAAGTAGTTGCAAAACTCATCAAAAAAATTACCTGTGACCGACGCAAACACAATTATTTGTTAAATTTTAATAACATTAATTTTCTTCAAAAGGTTTTTGACTTGAACCGATTTCATATTAGGTAAAATGTAAAGAAATAAATATAACACGCATTCGGTTTTGGAATTCAGTTCAATCTTTGATTCTAAACAAGTTAAACGTTGCCTGAGTGACATTTATTTTGCAACAATTTGTAAAAATGCCCCGAATAAAAGCATCCCTTTCCTAAGCACTAAAAATGCATTGCGTTTGCAATCCCAGAGAGCAAATGAAAGTTCGGAAGAGCGTGAAAGTCGCCTCAGGACTGAAAGGAGTCGAGCTTCAACCTTTAGAGCCGCCGAAACGCCATCACAACATGAAGAACGCCTTGAAGGCCTACAACAACGTGACACAACATCAAGAGCTACTGAAACACTTTCAGAAACGCGAAAGACGTCTTGAAGGTCTTCGACAACATGCCACAACCCCACGAGCTACCGAGACATCGTTGGAACATGAAGGTCGACTACAAAGCCAGCGAAATCGAATTGAAACATCACGAGCCACAGAAACAACTTCAGAACGTGAAAGACGTCTGGAAGGCCTTCGACAATATGCGACAACCGCACGAGCTATCGAGACACCTTTGGAACATGAAGGTACCACAACAGCACGAGCTAATGAAGCAGAAGTCCAACATGAATCAAGAGTAGAAAGTCAGCGGATTCGAACATCAACAAGAAAAGCAGCAGAGAGGATAGGGCAATATGATTTGCGTCGAGAAGAAAATCATAATCGAATGGTAGTAAATCGACGTAATGTTTTTCATACAGATCTGATATAGATTATACCGAAGACGAATTAGTGGCAATTGGTGGCATAAATTGCAATATTGCAATCCACTCAGTACAAAAATGAAACACCTGGAATGTGTTGCAATGGCAATGTCGTTTCCACCTCCAGAACCATTACAATCGCTGATTTCAGATAAGTTTTTCGAAATATATACTTTTTTAATTTAACAAAATATTAATAAAAAATATTTTTTTCATTTAGGAACTAATGTAGATTCACAACATTTTCTTAAAAATATAAGATAATATAATTCGTGCTTCAAAATGACATCTTTTGGTGCTACCAAAGTATTTCGAGACTACTTTATGCCAACGTTTCGTGTTCAAGGTCAGATTTATCATAAAATGGGATCATTGTTGCCAATTCCAAATGAAGATCCGAAGTTCTTACAAATTTATTTCATAGGAGAAACAATGACCAAGTGCACCACCGCCAGCATTATAACACTGACACAAAACAATGGATTGTTGCCGATTTACAAGTGATGTTTCATGAAATCAACGAATTGGTAATGATCTTTAAGCAAGCCAAAGATGACCCACGATTAAGTTCAGATGACCACATAATCACAATTCATGCTGATAGAACTCCAGCTGGACAACACCACGGGCGATACAATGCCCCAACAATGGCGTAACAATTTTGATGGTGGGCGATCCAGTTGCATCACGAGATATGTATTTAATTCCGATGGCGGTAGCGAAGCACACCGGGTATTAGCTAGTAAATAAATAAAATAAAAAAAAAAAAAAAAAAAAAATATCACCATAAGAGAAATTCATCAAGAAATGTAAAAGATACATGGTATGTCTAAACTCATACAATCGGTGTCAGTTTTCATCAGACTGAGATTTACATTTTATTGAAAGTTGTTGTCAGACATGCATAATAGCAATTTCTTAAACGTCTTTACCTTATCTGCTGCTGTTTTCAGAAACGTACCAAAATTTTTTCCATCTATATGTCAATTTTTTGTCTTCTTTTGTGTGGCTTTCAGTTTCGTAACAATTACTTGTGAAATTTCAATTGATATTTATTTGAATTTCCATCTTACAAGTAATTGTGTGTGAAATTTCGATTGAAATTTATTTGAATTTCGATCTTACAAGTAATTGTGTGTGAAATTTATTTGAATTTCCATCTTACAAGTAATTTTGGTAGGTTTTTGAAAACAGCAGCAGATAAGGTAAATACCTTTAAGAAATTGCAATAGATTATATATGTACATATATGTTTATATATTGCATTTTGAATTTTATTTCAGAGTAAATCTCAACAAATTGTACTCAATTGTGTATTCGATATCTCCAGTACAACCAAATAAATAATAATAAGAACTAAAAAATGTACGATTTTCTACTGTGACTTGAAATAATTAACAACGATTAGCATTCTAGAAACTCCATTTCGTTCGCTCATAATGTCACACATTCTTATAGAAAGTTATGAAGCCAGCGTTTAAAGTACACAGTTTTGTTTCATCTTCAATTTGTATTTTCCTGTGACAGTGAATCAAATATTTTAAGTTTTCTGCAGTATTTCGGAGAACAAATATAGATTTCAGTACCTTTCTCGTTCTCGTTCTCAAACTGGGGCCTGTTTCACTAAACTACAATTCTACAAGTATACAAGTTACAATCACAATTCTAATTATAATGCATGTGCTAATGAATTGTGTTTCATGAAAATTTTCACAATACTTGCAGCTTTTTGTACTTGTAAACTACAATTGCTACAATTACAATTTCTACAAAGATATTTTGATAAATGAAATATATGTGTGAATATATGTATATTAGAGTACTAAAATTTCAAAAATTATTTTAAATACTTTTGCAATTATGGGTACTCTAATGTATATGTATCGATAATTTGTTTTGAT
Source organism: Sarcophaga rosellei (assembly GCA_930367235.1). Taxonomy (NCBI): domain Eukaryota; kingdom Metazoa; phylum Arthropoda; class Insecta; order Diptera; family Sarcophagidae; genus Sarcophaga; species Sarcophaga rosellei. The sequence continues at coordinate 86,165,351 of OV884017.1, read as the reverse complement.
AGAATTAGAGATCGGGTCCATAAACCACCATACATGAAATGGAGTGATTACCATGCCAATCAACATAAACTTCTTCATGCTCTTTGGGTGCATCTAATTTCATTAAAGTGCCGTTCAAACAGGCGCAAACTAACGCCATGCCTTTCATGGCGAAGAATTTTGACACCACTTGATTCATGTTTTCTGGCCAGCTTATATACGTTTCAAATAAAGCGGAATTAATTGGAGTTACTACGCTAAATGATAAAAAGAGTTAAAACTGGTATACATTAAATCCACAGATTAAAAAAATACTATGTGTTGGCCAGAGAAGTCGCCGTGGTCTAGTAGGTAGTGTGTTGGCTTATTAGCCGAAAGGCCCGAGTTCGAATCCCAGGCCAGACATCAAAAACAAAATACAAAAAGTATTTCTTCGGCGACTTCCTCTCAGCAGATTTCTGGCAAAAACTCTGAGAGTAAAAATTGCCATGAAAAGCTTCTCAAAAAATCTGTCGTTCGGAGTCGACTTTAAATTGTAGGTCCCGCCACTCATGTATAAAATTAACGCACACAACATGAGTGGTATTGAGAAGTTAGGCCGTAATCCTGACTGAAGGGTTGTAATGGCCAATTATGTATGTATGTATGTACAACGCTTTTTACAACTCTGCACACAGTGGCTTTGCCTATACCATTCAAGTCACCTATTGCATGGTATGTGGTTCCTGTTCCTATAGGCTATAGCCAGCACAACGTTATCTTCAGCTGCTGTTGTACCGTAAGAGAATCTCTCCTATTTGTCTCTCTCTCTCCAGTATTGGAGACAACAAATTTATCAGCAAAAGAAATTTGTTCCGTTTTAGCCTTAAATGGTCTAAATGTTCTTCTTCTTTTTAATGCGATTTCATTATAGCTTTTATCACTTGAATCGTATAAAAGGTTCATTTTGCACTCAAAAAAAAAGTATGAACAATTGAATATTTTATATGTTTGACTAGAACGTGTGTTTATTTTTTCTCGTATAACATATGATTAGAGGTGTTGCCGCTTTCGATAATTTGTGATATAGTTTGTTTTATTATATTCACATACTTAAAAAAATAAATAAATAAAAACAAACAAAATAAATAAATAAATGCTAATTACTATTTAAATTGTTTGATTTTGTGGTTATTTGAGGTAATTTTTATTAAAAAATAGTTAAAAATCAAATTTTAATTCAATTTATCATTAACTAGTAGCTTGTAAATTTTTTTTGAGAGTCTTCGTCGACCCTAAGCTTTTTTTTACAATTCTACAAGTGTACAAGTGAAAATTTATTTTAGTGAAACATAACGACTTGTAGAAGTATCTATGACTTGTAGACTTGTAAATTGTAAAAATCACGTGTAGCCACAAACTTGTAATTGTATTTTTATGAAACACAATTATTTACAAGTTCACAATTGTACAGGCAAAAACACTTGTAATTGTAAACTTGTAGCTTAGTAAAATAGGGCCCTGGTATGATCATCTCCCTATCTCCTTAAAAAAATTAACAGTTTTCAGCAAAAAATCAAGACAAATGCACAAAAAAAAAACCGTGTATAGAAAAAGGTTCAAAAAAGGAACAATAATTTACACCTAAAGGTATACATTTTAAAATAGAATCAAAGCTGTCCCCCATATTTTTAAAATAAAAAGCCTTGAGCCTCAATTTGTTTCACTGTTTAGGTGATGCGACAATACCAGAATATGTATTTTTGTTTGCTCTTGCAGTATATAACATACACAGAATATGTGTGTGTATTCAAATAATTTTAAAACTCACACCCATTGACCCTGGAATTCCAAAAAATGTTTTCTTATCGGATCAGTGCACCATAAAAACAAACAAACAATCAAAGAAAACAATTTTGAATTTGAATTTCAACAGAAAATCTTCTAAAATTGGAGTCGTCAGTTCAAATTTGTTTTGATAAGCCAAATGAGATTATTTACAAATTATTCTTGGTTTTACATATCGCCACCTAAAATGCAAACGGGAAATAATGATCTTTTCATTACTTCAATGGTATTTCATAAAACGAAGTTTACAAGGTTCACAAATAAATTAAAATTTCTTTGACCAAATGGAGTGATTTTATAAAAAAAAAAGAAAAACAACGTCTTCAAAAACAAAAGTGCTTATAAGATAAACGTGAGGAGATCTGACACAATTTCAGTAAATTAAATTGTTTTTCAAATTTCCAAAATATCATATTCGCCTAAAAGATTATTAATTACATTGTGATTTACTGCAAACGTTGAATAGAGATTGTCATTAAAAATAAATACAAATCATATTAACACCGCTTTCATGTTATCGAATTTGTCTTTTATGACATCTTTAACTAATTTTACGGAAATCGAGAGATAACAAGAAGGTCTATGTTCAAAGCCTCGTTTGATGTTCGCAACGATTACTTACGGCTGTTGAGTACTCCACACAATACACAACAATCATGGACATGTGCCACTAATTTCAATTTTGTTGAAATAGTTCTTAAGCAAACAGCAGATAAAGATAATATTGATTGTACAATTTGAAAAAAGAAAATACCAAACACATCTATATTGAGGCGGATTACTTCCAAAGTTACAGAAGATATATGATACCGCCGTGTAATGAGTACAAGGAAAATGAAATAAAATTTATATTCTTGTTACCCAATATTCTAAATATATTAAAAATCTTTAATTATTCAGAAGTAAAACTATCAAAATGATTCATATTTGTTCTTCATAAAGGCAAATAACAACTCTTTAAAATCCGTCGAAGTTATATTAACAAATTGAAATCTGAAGTGGAAACCGATATTGACAACGAAAAACATATGAATTCCGTTTGTGATTCTGCATGGATACATACATACGTAGATGTCAGCTGACAACGCAACTGTTCTTCAGATACCACTCCACAAAATTCAAGTGCGTCAATTCACGATTTATATCCTAGTTAAGCATAAATCTGATAAGGAATTAATATGGGATGAAACCGAGAGAATCTTATGTTCATTTAGGTTTACGGCAATTTTAGTGGGACAATATAGAAATTCAATTCTTCGCATTCGAAATACTTTACTAAATTTACTAAATTTCCTTAAAACTGCTCAAAGAGGTCTTTATCCTTTTCCAGACCATCGATAAGACTAGAAAAAATAATAAGTTGCCCGCTAATCAACCTCAAGTATTTGTTTTAAAACTACCGTGATGAGACTTGTGTTCAAATTGCGCAAAGACAGCATCATTGAGATGTTTGTCCTTTGTTTGTTTTATTTTTATGTTTTCTTTATTATTTTTTATTTTTTTGTGTGTTTGGATTAGTGATTCTCCTAAAGAAATTAAAACAATCAATTTAGCAGTAATCTTGTGTTAAATTTTATTTCCATAGTGACCTCACTAGCTGTGATTGTAAAATTTGTTCAAATTTCACTTTATTCCACTAGACATCTATGTATGTGTTAGTATTTTTCAAAGAGTATTGGTGAAGATGTCGCTGATAAAAATCGTATTTTTTATTTTCAAAATGTTATATATGGCCGTTTTGCATTTTAGGTTTTAGGTTCAGTTTGAGATCTTTATTCGTGCAGTTGAATACGTGAATTAAAAGAAATTTTTGAATCGAAAATGTTCTGTCGTTTGAAAATATTTGGATTTTTATTCAATTTGATCGTCATACTTACGATGTTGAAATTTTGTTCAGCTCAGTTGGAAGAGGTACGTGTATAAATAATACTGAAATAATAACACTGTGGATACCGTCTCTATAAATATTTTATTAATCAACGAAACGAAGAAAAAACGATCACAAGGATTTTTTCTGAGTATCATAGAAAATATTTTATTTCGGAACGTATGAGTAAAACACAACGTATGAGTAAAAGTTTCTGAAAGAACAATAATCTCGAAACACACTTAGAACGTTTTTAATGTTCTTGCATTTTTAAATTCTACGTTCTCTAACTTAAATACTGTCAAAATTTGGTTAAGATGCGCCGATCCGTTCCGAAGTTATATGGAAAAATCTACTTAGAATACAAATATAGTCGTATTTCGAGTGAAAACTTTGAGAGCTCATAACTCAAAACACACTTTTTCGACTTAGAATGTTATAGAACGGAGGCATATCGACGCCTCCTCTTGAAAAACAAGCACAAAGCTTCAGGTAACTTTCAGGAGATATGATTGGAATGACCATGAAATTGATATTTTCACGCGTAACCACTTGTTGTTTAACTTCATAAAATTATGATTTGAGAAAGTTTCCTGAGCTTTGTTTTTGTTTTCTTCTCTTCTATCGAAATATTTAAGGCAATTAGCTTTAAGAAAATTGAAATGGACTCCCTTCTTGCTGATGGAATTTCCCTTAAGATGCTGATGGAATTTCCGGATTATAAGCTTGAAGTCTGTGAAATCATGTGAATATACATATGTATGTATGTGAATAATCATTTTGTAGGCTATAGGAACTGTGGTCATAAGAAAATTCTTCACCTTGTATCTGGCTTGTGTCATGCATTATATTTCTTGTGCTAACCCATTGGGTTTTGCCAAAATCTTAATCTAAAGGTGTAACTAATTGCTCATCAATTGAATCTATTGTTTAACACGTTGACTGCCAACTACGAGATAACTCGTAAATTGCGTTCCTTTTTATGTTGCCAGCACAACATCTGGTAACTTTAATTTCGTTTCTTTTTTTTGATTTATTTTCAGTGTGACAAACTAATTATTGAGGGCGGTACGAAAGTAGTTACAAAAATATTCTCGGATTTCAAAGAAATAAAAGAAATGATAATCGATTTAAAATCAAGGTAAACGTTTAAACTTCCTCTGTATCAAATATTTTAAGAAAGAAAACAAATTTGTAATATTTTTAGTATTCAAGAATGTCCCAGTGGATCGAACACTTCCCCTCAGGGTGAGTTTATTTTCCTTTAATTATTCAACGTCCTGAATATGTTTTCTTTATTGTTCACACAGATCTGGTATTCTTTGATATTCGTTATGATGTTTTACCCAAAAAATGGTAAGAAAAATTATAATTTTATTGGATTCTAAGATGGTGTATTATAACCTAAGATAGTATAGTAGTGATGGTTATTAGAATATAATTGCATGAATATCGCATTCAAAATACTTATTTGTAAAATACACGATATGTTCAGTTCAAAAGTGACTCAAGTCATAATTATCATTTTCATGAAAAAAAAAAAAAAAAAAAAAAAAAAAACGGTTGAATGGAATGAAAATGAGTTTAAAACTGAAACTTTGTACGTATTTTTAACGACAGTTAGCGACAATTAAATACATATTCAGTTGAGTCACTACTGGACCAGGTATGCGATATACATACTGCACATGATCTACAATTTCTAAGATTAAAACTCTGTCAAATTAAAACAACAATTTGATTGTTTGAAATAAAATACGATTTAGAAAGAGTTTTAATTTCTTTAATTCATTTTATTTCTATAAGCGTCACAGAAATTATACCAAAAAATTGTGCCGAAGCAACGGCATGCACCCGACGTAGTGGCATTTACAAAATACTTGTCACACGACACAGTAATCAACCATTTTATGTGGAATGTGATGCAGAAACTGAATTTGGTGGCTGGATTGTGATACAAAGACGAGAAGACGGCACAGAAAATTTCTATCGCAATTGGGAGGATTACGAGAAAGGATTCGGAAAAGTGGACGGAGAGCATTTCATTGGATTGAAAAAACTTTACGCTCTAACAAATTTCCAGGGACGACAGGAATTGTTAATAGTAATGGATGATGTTAATAATGCGAGAGCTTTTGCCAAATATGATGGATTCTTCATAGGCAACGAAACGGAATTTTATAAATTGAAGAAACTGGGCAATTTTTCGGGATCAGCTGGAGATTCCTTAAGTTGGCATTTGGGTATGAAATTTTCAACTAAAGATCGTGACAACGACATTTTTTCTATTAATTGCGCAGAGATACATATAGGGGCAGGGTGGTATAAATATTGTCACCACAGGTAAGTTCTTTTTAATGTTTTCTCAATGAGCTCAATGCTATTGTTCTGTTTTCTTACAGTCATCTTAATGGTAAATACGGCGACAATAATTATGGTAACGGTATAAATTGGTTTTCATTTAGAGGTCACGAGTCGTCCCTTAAATACGTAAAAATGATGATACGAAGACGTAGAATTAGTTCGTAAACGAAATAATTTGAATAATTTTTCTCATAATAATTCGTATACAAAAATATTTCAATAAAGAATGGTTGACAAAAATGTCATTCTGTGGGCCCAAAATAAATACTCGCGGCAACAGTAGTAATGACCTCTTCTATTCTTTTAGTCATGGGAGCGACAGCATTAAAAAAGAACAGTTCTTACAAACCTATGTGCCACCAAAGAATATGGATATAAAGAATACGCATTATGTAGAAGTCAAATTTCTTAAGGAGGGTTGTAACATTACGACCCGCTCTCTCCAAAATCTTTTTAAAAAATCATTTCTTGATGAGGAGGGGGGAAGACAGAACGAAAATAAACACAAACAAAGAGCGTAGCAATGTGTTGCTCTCATCATGAGAGCGTAAAAATGCATTCAGTTGCTTTGGTCGTCAGCTTCTAAAGAAGTGTGTTCATGTCGCTTTTTTCAGAAAATTTTACACCCAAAGAAATATTACAGTATGATTCACTAATATCAATGAAAAATTATTGCGATTTTTAGAGGAATACTTGCCAAGTTAAATACGGTGTTTTTAGGTTATTAGCGCAGTACAATTTTTCTATACTTTTCGCTCACATATACATATTATTGGGTTAATAAGTAGAGTTGAAAATGTTATTAACAATTTTCCTCTGGGTTAACACTTGCCTCTCATAATTTTTATCATGTTCTCTTTGTGCCGACGTCTGAGAATAAGTGATTTGAGAACAGTATTGCCTTTTTTTTGGTTATTTCTAACCAAAATTGGTTATTTTTTGATCAATGTGCATTTTTTTTGGTTTTGGTTATTTTTTTTTTTGTCTTAAAAGAAATCTATTTTTAGTTTCATGTTTTATTAATTATAACTTATACTTAAAAAAAAAAAAAACAAAAGTCTACGAATATAATTTTGGTTATATTGGTGATTTTTTTCACAAATGTTGGTTACAAAATTTTTTTTCGTGGCAACACTGTTTCAGAAGAAAAAATAAAAAATTAGTCAAACAACAAAAACGCACGATGAGGACAACGCATTGTTACGCTCTTGGTTTCTTTATCCTTCCCTTCTATCTTTCCCCCCGCGTCGTGAAATATTTTTGAAAAATATTCCAAAATATGCCAAAATGCACATTCCTTATACTTTATTTTCTTTGGTTTTATACATCAAGAATCATAGATAGCATACTTGTAGGGGTAACTACTAAGCGTATGAGTAATATATTTCAAATGCAATTAAGTATGTAGCATGTAGTATACGTGGGCATGGCACCTCGCTCATTTGGAATATCAACATAAAAAGTAGCCTATAACTCCTTCCAGACATACAGGAAGATACTGTGAAAATTTCGCGAAAAAAAGGTTCAGCCGTTTAATCGTCTACAACGTTAAAACATACAAACATACAAAGAAACACATTTTTATATATAAGATAATTTAAATTTGAAAAAAAAAATTTTTGGTTATATTTTTTCTTATTTGGTGTTTTTTCACAAATGTTGGTTACAAAATTTTTTTCGGGGCTACACTGTTTCAGAAAAATAAATAAAGAATTAGTCCAAAGCGAATTCATAACAAGTGGCCTTAAGTCAACAGCTGACGAGTTTTGGACTGTCAAAAGTTTGTTGTTTTTGTGTGTGTTTGTTGTGCTGTGTTGTTGTTCATTTTTTCCGTTTCCATTTTTTTTCTTCCTATTTTGACATCCTAAAGGCGGTTTAAGAAAAACAAAATGCCTGCAGTTTTTTGCATTGTTGTGTTTGTTGTAGAAATAAGGTTACCTTATTGAATTTGCCTTGAATTAGTCAAATAACAAAAACACTCGATGAGAACAACGCATTGTTACGGCCTTGGTTTCTTTATCCTTCCCTTCTATCTTTCCCCCCGCGTCATGAAATATTTTTGAAAAATATTCCAAAATATGCAAAACTGCACATTCTTTAAACTTTCTTTTTTTTTGGTGCACGCAATTAAACTGTAAATGTATGCGTCTGAGTAATATTTAATTGTAATCAATTAATCATACACGTGAAGTAAGTTTTTGTATTCCACATCAGATTTTTTTTAATGATTTTTAATTACCACAACGATAAAATTCAATGAAACTATTCAAAATTTGCATTTTAAAATACGCTCATGAATATGTGATGAGTATAGAAAAAATGTTAACATTGAAGCACTTTTTATGGAAGGTTTATTAAATTCAGTTTCCATTTGAATTTTGCTCGTATTGTAAATTTAAGTTTATGTTGATTCTTGATGTAGTTTAAATACAAAATAGGAATAAAATTATTGAAGTTGATGTTATCTGAGACAATCTTTACGCAATAAATCGTCGCTATGCCACTGTTATAAATATTTGAAGAATTCCTCTTTCGTGGATGTCATTTAGTGTGTGTGCCAATGTTCTATTAGCGTCCCCGTTAATTCTGCGTGATTATTTTTTGCCTCTGCTTCGTTGAAAGTGAGGCTTTTCTAACAATTATTTAACATTGAATGCGTTTTTGTTGCATTTTCCATGTCTGACATCAGATATAAATAATATTCTGTGTTAATACCTTCTTTTAACCATTTTCTATTTTCAGGTATTATTCTTTCTCTTAATGTATGTATGTTAATTGTAAATTGGTTGATTACTGTTACAACTTAAAACCATTGCCAATTACATTTGATTTTGCACTGCTTAGATTTGCTCCTATAATTCTCATACATACGTATGGGACCTCAGAGAAATTCCTGGAGATAGTGTGTCTTAACAGTGTTGCCAAAAATTCTATTTATTCCAGATTGAGTTTCAAAAAACGCCAGAAACTGCTAAATCAATGAAGAAAAAAGCTAACATATACCGCCAAATAATTATTTATTAAAAGAACGAATAATTTAAACAAATCTGTTTAGAAACCAAAAAAAAAATGTGTTTTAAAAGTATCAATATGCATAAAAATGTTATAGAGAATACTTATATGTCTATCCATTCAAAAGTGTCATTTTGTGAACTTGAATAAATTTCGCTGGTCCCAGTTAACTGTAAAAATTTTTTTGGTAATTCGTAATCAAAGCAGCATTTATTATGGCGACGAAGCCCATATCTGAAATCATAAATTTATTGAAAATATATAAATTGAAATACAAGTCATATTACTTACTTCACTGTTAAAATTGAATTAACCATTTCAGTTTGAATACGATTTCTTAATTTTGTTTTTACAATATTTAGCTGACTGAAAACTCGTTCCACTTCGGCATTGGACCATGGCATGCAAAGAATTTGCAAAGCAAAATCAGCTAATTCTTTAAACATTGCATTTCCTGCAGAATCTTCATACTCTTGTTTGAACATGATAAAAAATTATGAGAGGCATGTGCTAACCCAGAGGAAAATTGTTAGTAATATTTTCAAGTCTACTTATTAACCCAATAATATGTACATATATGTGAGCGAAAAATATAGAAAAATTGTCCTGCGCTAAAAACCTAAAAACACCGTATTTAACTTGGCAAGTATTCTTCCAAAAATCGAAATCATTTCTCATTGATATTAGTGAATCATACTGTAATATTTCTTTGGGTGTAAAATTGTCTGGAAAAGTCTGAAAAAAGCGACATGAACACACTTCTTTAGAAGCTGACAAGCAAAGCAACTGAATGCATTTTTACGCTCTCATGATGAGAGCAACACATTGTTACGCTCTTTGTTTGTGTTTATTTTCCTTCTGTCTTCCAGCCCCCCCCTCATCCAGAAATGATTTTTTAAAAAGATTTTGGTGAGAGCGGTTCGTAATGCTACAACCCTCCATAAGAAATTTTACTTCTACATAATGCGTATTCTTTATATCCATATTCTTTGATATCACTCATACGTCACATATGCAATTTTTTTAATGCATTTTACATCTATATACAGGGATTACCAAAAATTTTTTGGTTATGTATTAGTGAGTAAGAGTGCGAAAATAAGGTGAGAGTTTACAGTCATAGAAAAGTGTTAGTAATATACGCTATTTTGATTTCCATTTCTTCAACATACATAAAGTTATATATCTTTGACTTAATAATTAAAACTTAAAATATCAATAATTTTTTTTAGATATTTGTTGAGATCTAATTTTGGTCCATAAAATATAAAATAAATATAAAATATAAATAAATTATAAAATATAATATAAATAAATAAACAACCTTTTAATTTTCCCAAAATATTGCATTATGTCTATACAAAAATATTTCTCTATTCACAACATCTAAATTATTTACTTGACTATTAAAACAATCAAAATGTGTTTTAAGAACATATAAGACATTGGATTTTAATAAAAGCATTTTTTAACATAAAATATTTTTTGAGTGTAACCCTCAAAAAAAGTGTTATAGCATCCGCTGACATATGCACTCACCGCAGTCTGAGCGACGACTAAATAAAAGAGCATAAGCAATGTGTGTGAATTCGCTCTGCGCAATTGTGCTATGAAATAGTAATCATTGACCTATACTTATATACAAAAGTTAAAAGCGCAATTCACAATCTTGGGCAAATGGTCTGGCATCATGGCATTTGCAAATGTTGGGTATTTCTTTTACCACTAACAAAATACTTAGAAATACCCTTGCCATGTTTGGCACATATCCCAAACTCAAAACCGCAGTTTATATAAGCCATACTTGAGCAAATGAACAGTTGATGAGAAAAATAAAAACATTGAAAATAAAGTCACAAAAAATGGAAACGTACAACATACAAAACGAATTAAAAAAGAAGAGCCGATTAAAAAATGGACAGAGGACGAAATAAATAAAATTATAAATATAAATTATAAATATAAATAAATAAAATAATAACTCATATCATAGTCAGCTGCGTGTTGAGAAAATTGCAATAAATGTTGAAAAGTTAAAAACAAAAAAAAAAAAAAAAACAAAAAAAAAACGGTTCCCAATTAACGGCAAATATTTACAATGGTATAAATTTACCATCTAAATGCCCAAGATTGTGAACTGTGGACGAACTAGCAAAAGTAGGTGTGGCACCTCCCATATAAAGTAAATATGAAAATCTGTATAGCTGGAAAACTTTAACAGTTGGAGTCCCCAAATTTTGTACAAGTACTTTTTGTTTAAATAATAATATTTTGGACAAAAATAGGGAGTTCAGCAAAAGCGGGCGTTGCACCTTCCATATAAAGTAAATACTAAAATCTGCCTAACTGAAGAACTTTATCAGTTAGAGTCCCGAATTTTGTATAAATAACTTTTGTTTAGATATAAATATTTTGGACAAAAATAGGAAGTTCAGCAAAAGCGGGCGTTGCACCTCCCATATGAAGTAAATACTAAAATCTGCACATCTAGAACACCAGAACAGTTAGACTTCTAAAATTTTGTACGAATATCTAAAGGTTCAATATCAATATTTTTGTTAAAAATGGGCAATAAAGCATTAGGGGCGTGGCAAACTCCATATGAACTAATTATTAAAATCTGTATATCTAGAAAACTATAAAAGCTAGAGTCCCCAATTTTGTATTCCAGCTATAGTAAGGTGGTGCCTCTCACGTGAAGTAATTACAAACATCTGTATATTCTTATTAATTAATAATATTAGAAAAATTCTCTGATTAGTGAGTGTGGAAATATTATAATCAGCATTTTATTGGGCAATGAATTCATTACTTTTAATTACTTAAGTAATAAAGTGTAAACTGTCAATATTTTTCCCAAACAAAATAAGTTGTTGCAAAACTCATCACAAAAAATCACCTGTGACCGACGCAAGCACAATTACTTGTTAAATTTTAATAATCTTAATTTTTTCAAAAGGTTTTTTGACTTGAACCAATTTTTTACTTATTCATATTAGGTAAAATATAAAGAAATAAATATAACACGCATTCGGTTTTGGAATTCAGTTGAATCTTTGATTCTAAATAAGTTAAACGTTGCCTGAGTGACATTTATTTTGCAACAATTTGTAAAAATGCCCCGAATAAAAGCATCCCTTTCCTAAGCACTAAAAATGCAGTGCTTTTGCAATTACAGAGAGCAAATGAAAGTTCGGAAGAGCGTGAAAGTCGCCTCAGGACTGAAAGGAGTCGAGCTTCAACCTTTAGAGCAGCCGAAACGCCCTCACAACGTGTACAACGCCTTGAAGGCCTACGACAACGTGCCACAACATCAAGAGCTACTGAAACACTTTCAGAAAGCCAAGATCGCCTTAAAAGCTTCTGAAACGCCGTCAGAACGCGAAAGACGTCTTGAAGGTATTCGATAACATGCCACAACCCCACGAGCTACCGAGACATCGTTGGAACATGAAGGTCGACTACAAAGCCAGCGAAATCGTATCGAAACATCACGAGCCACAGAAACACCTTCAGAACGTGAAAGACGTCTGGAAGGCCTTCGACAATATGCGACAACCGCACGAGCTACCGAGACACCTTTGGAACTTGAAGGTACCACAACATCACGAGCTAATGAAACAGAAGTCCAACATGAATCACGAGTAGAAAGTCAGCGGATTCGAATATCAACAAGAAGAGCAGCAGAGAACAAAATCATAATCGAATGGCGGTGAATCGATGTAATGTTTTTCATGGATACTCAGGTATTGCATTTAACTACAGATCTGATATAGATTATACCGAAGATGAATTAGTGGCAATTGGTGACATGAATGAAGTGTGCCAATATTGTAATGCTCTCAAGTACAAAAATGAAACACCTAGAATGTGTTGCTCTTATGGTAAAATCGTTCTATCTGAATTACTTCCACCTCCAGAACCATTGCAATCGCTGATTTCAGGTAAGTTTTTCGACATATATATACTTTTTTTAATTTAACAAAATATTAATAAAAAATATTTCTTTCATTTAGGAACTAATGTGGATTCACAACATTTTCTTAAAAATATAAGATAATATAATTCGTGCTTCAAAATGACATCTTTTGCTGATACCAAAGTAATTCGAGACAACTTTATGCCAACTAGAGTATTCAAAACATAAGACATTTTCCTAAAACCGGTTTTCGAATAATTCGAAATTTTCACATTTAAAAAAAAGCGGTTTCGAATACGGTTTTGCAATAAAAAACCGGTTAACCGGTTTTTATTTATTCATTTAATTTTTTTAAGTTAACAAATCAACATTTATAATAAATTAATGTAATACATATGTATGATTTTTGTTTAGTTTTATTAAAATTTGATGTTGAAAATACCCGCTCGCTGAAAGTTGAAGTTGGGCAGATAGTCAAAAGACGGTTATATAAATTTTCCGTTTTTTCTGTTCTTTTATTGCATTTGTCGAGGTATACGAAATCATCATATAATGATGAATGTGGTTTTATGATTTTTTTGGATTTTGTATTCCGTTTATTGAATTATTTAAATCAAAAATTAAGCTGCTGGGATTATCCGTATCAAGACTTAAATCTTGGTCAGAATCTACCACTTCATCATCTGCATCATTGCAGTGAAATAAACGGTTACACAAATCGACACCAAATTCCTTGGGCTCCGCTTTGGTGGAATACTTCAAAATATGGTCATTAGTTGGATACTTTCCTGGACTTAGGTACACAATAAGGGTGTTAATTTCTTTAATTCTATGTTCAGTAAGTCCTATCATTAGTCTGTTGCATAATTCTTGCGCATATTGTGTGTTAATTCTGTTTAAATTATTAGATAAAAATTTATGAATTGCTTCTCCTTCTATAAGTGTTACAGAATCCTTAGATAATTCTTTAATTGCTATTTCCAATGGCTGCAAAGTTTTCCAAAGATTTTCTAAGGCTTCAATTTCGATAGGTGAGAATGGTATTAAAGAAAAGTCCATCAAAGTATGGTTCACACATTTTCATATTCTTAAAAAAATTCCAATCATTTTCGATAATGAATTCCATCAGTGTTTTACGTCACATACCAATCTAAGTTCTTTACCTTCTTGGTTTTTTACAAAATACTGAAGTCGTTTTCGCTTGATTTATTGAACATTTTTACGTATCTTCGCAATTTTGCCACAACTTCTCCAACTTCAGAGCAGACAGTAAGGGTACTATCTATATCAATTTTTTTTAAATATAAATAATTTCATTTGTATACATATTTACAAAAAGAGGAGAAAAGTAAAAAAACCGGTTATTTAACAGAAAAAACCGGTTTGTCGAATACTTCGAAAATATGAAATATTCGAAACCGGTCGGTTTTTTAAATTAAAAAAACCGGTTGACCGGTTCCCGGTTTCGGTTTTTGAATACTCTAATGCCAAAGTTTCGCGTTCAAAGTCAAATTTATCATAAAATGGGATCATTGTTACCAATTCCAAATGAAGATCCTAAGTTCTTACAAATTTATTTCATAGGAGAAGCGGATAACAATGATCAAGTGCACCACCGCCAGCATTATAACCCTGACACAAAACAATGGATTGTTGCCGATTTACAAGTGATGTTTCATGAAATCAAGGAATTGGTAAGGTCCTTTAAGCGAGCCAAAGATAACCCACGATTAAGTTCAGATGACCACATAATCGCAATTCATGCTGATAGAACTCCCCAACAATGGCGCAACAATTTTGATGGTGGGCGATCCAGTTCCATCACGAGATATGTATTTAATTCCGATGGGGGTAGCGAAGCACGCCGGGTATTAGCTAGTATTCAATAAAAACAAGAAAATTTCTTGAAGGAGGTCTTTCTTTTCTATGAATTCAATTCTGACACAATTGAGCTCCGTAGCTCGACTTATAAGTAAATATTTAATTGATTTCATGACACGACAATTACAAATTTAAATTATTATTATAATTATTGTTGGAAATGGTGTTGATTTCTTATCATTTCGACTAAATTATACGGAACGTAAATATTTTTGGGGCACCATTTAGTTTCAAATCGTCATTCACTGAAAACGTACAGTGAATCCATGAATTAAAAAAAAGAAATCAAAAATAAACATGTCGACTCCGAAAGTGATATTAAATTTCTTATTTTTATTCGTAGGCCTTTCCTTGTTTACATTGTGTTCACGCTGGCCACCCTAATGTAGTGTTTTAGCTTTAAGTATTTTACAACTGTGTGTCCTAAATGAATTTTAATTGTGAATTGTTATAATGATATAAGAAAAGAGATAATTTATTACCCGATCAACCCCCAACCCGAAAGGTACGTTCTATGTGCTAATAAATAATTTGGTTATTATACACTAATTACCTTTGTTTTTATTTACCCGCATCTCGTGAAATATTTTATTTTACATCTGCTACCCCAATTCCCCCCGAAACATTTGGTCCAATCGAGCCGGATCATCCCCTATATAAAATAAAATATTTGCGAGACTATATTTACAGATTTCGTCTCGAAGATCGCCACATTTGTTTTTGTTTTTTGGAAAACCATACCCTTCTTACACAAAGTAATTTCAAATTAAATAATTTACTCAAGGTATGTAAATTGTATTTCCTTTCTTGGTGCATAATTTATTTGGTGCCTATTGTGTTTAAATATAAAGTGTAAAGTGAAGTGCAAGAATATAAGGAAAACAAAAAGCAAAATAATATAAACAAACGAAAAAAAACATACACAAACAACACAGAATATATTGATCCTGCGTGTTGTTATTGTTGTATACTTATGAACAGTTGAAAGTTCGTCACTAATTAAGGTGGCCGCGTTTATTATTTTTATATATTCAGCTTTGTTACGATATTTGTGCCTTATATTCTTACACTAATACAAATTGAAATAATAATATATACAAATATTTTTTTGTTATTTAAAATTAATAATTTGATTTTTATTAAAATACTAGCTAATACCCGGTGTGCTTCGCTACCCCCATCGGAATTAAATACATATCTCGTGATGCAACTGGATCGCCCACCATCAAAATTGTTACGCCATTGTTGGAGTTCTGGAGTTCTATCAGCATGAATTGCGATTATGTGGTCATCTGAACTTAAGCGTGGGTCATCTTTGGCTTGCTTAAAGATCCTTACCAATTCGTCGATTTCATGAAACATCACTTGTAAATCGGCAACAATCAATTGTTTTGTGTCAGGGTTATAATGCTGGCGGTGGTGCACTTGGTCATTGTTATCCGCTTCTCCTATGAAATAAATTTGTAAGAACTTAGGATCTTCATTTGGAATTGGTAACAATGATCCCATTTTATGATAAATTTGACCTTGAACACGAAACGTTGGCATAAACTTGTCTCGAAATACTTTGGTAGCACCAAAAGATGTCATTTTGAAGCACGAATTATATTATCTTATATTATTAAGAAAATGTTGTGAATCCACATTAGTTCTGGCTGGTTTTCCAGTGCGGGGTAGTCGTGCTTTGTTGTGCAGACCTTGCGCTGACCAACTTCCTCCTTTTCTCTGATTTTGGTGGAACTTGGTTAGTACAGGGACTGCGTTCACCCGTGCATCACAACGGGCTGCTACGCTGGCTCAAGTGAGCTTTGTGATATCAAAGCTACCACTCCGACCTAACCTAACCTAACATTAGTTCCTAAATGAAAAAATTATTTTTATTAACATTTTGTTAATTTAAAAAAAGTATATATTTCGAAAGACTTACCTGAAATCAGCGATTGCAATCGTTCTGGCGGTGGAAGTAATTCAGATAGAACTATTTTACCATTAGAGCAACACATTCTAGGTGTTTCATTTTTGTACTTGACTGCATTGCAATATTGGCAAACTTCATTCATGTCACCAATTGCCACTAATTCATCTTCGGTATAATCTATATCAGATCTGTAGTTAAATGCAATACCTGAGTATCCATGAAAAACATTACGTCGATTCACCGCCATTCGATTATGATTTTGTTCTTTGCTGCTCTTCTTGTTGATGTTCGAATCCACTGACTTTCTACTCTTGATTCATGTTGGACTTCTGTTTCATTAGCTCGTGATGTTGTGGTACCTTCAAGTTCCAAAGGTGTCTCGGTAGCTCGTGCGGTTGTCGCATATTGTCGAAGGCCTTCCAGACGTCTTTCACGTTCTGAAGGTGTTTCTGTGGCTCGTGATGTTTCAATACGATTTCGCTGGCTTTGTAGTCGACCTTCATGTTCCAACGATGTCTCGGTAGATCGTGGGGTTGTGGCATGTTATCGAATACCTTCAAGACGTCTCTCGCGTTCTGACGGCGTTTCAGAAGCTTTTAAGGCGATCTTGGCTTTCTGAAAGTGTTTCAGTAGCTCTTGATGTTGTGGCACGTTGTCGTAGGCCTTCAAGGCGTTGTACACGTTGTGAGGGTGTTTCGGCTGCTCTAAAGGTTGAAGCTCGACTCCTTTTAGCCCTGAGGCGACTTTCACGCTCTTCCGAACTCTCATTTGCTCTCTGGGATTGCAAAAGCACTGCATTTTTAGTGCTTAGGAAAGGGATGCTTTTATTCGGGGCATTTTTACAAATTGTTGCAAAATAAATGTCACTCAGGCAACGTTTAACTTGTTTTATTTATTTATTTATTTATTTATTTATTAATTACAATACAATTACAAATTATATTCTAATTTTATACGAGCGGAGTAACTTGACCATATGCTCGGTGTAGTGTCACAGACCAGAGTCTCTGGTGGGAATCGAACCCACGACCCTCACACTAATATTCTAGCACACTACCCACTAGACTACCAGGGCACCCATTAACTTGTTTAGAATCAAAGATTCAACTGAATTCCAAAACCGAATGCGTGTTATATTTATTTCTTTATATTTTACCTAATATGAAATCGGTTCATGTCAAAAACCTTTTGAAAAAATTAAGATTATTAAAATTTAGCAATTAATTGTGCTTGCGTCGGTCACAGGTAATTTTTTGTGATGAGTTTTGCAACTACTTATTTTATTTGGGAAAAATATTGACAGTTTACATTTTATTACTTAGGTAATCGAAAGTAATGAATGAAAATTTTACTGCCTATTGTTACATGCCCATTCATCGCCCAATAAATGCTGATTATGAAACTTACCTGATCTATTTTTCAAGATATGCGACAAATAAATAATATTTTTATTAGTTACCCGTTTTTAGAAGTAAACAATAACATAACTATTACATATGTATGTACGTATATGTTTTCCAAGATAAATATTTAAATAGTATGAACTTTAGTACTTACTATCTATATGAGTTGAAAATTTCAAACTCAATAATTTAAGGGTCATATACCTTACTATTGCATATTTCAAGATATAATAATTTCTACACCCACAAATCAGAGAGGCAACACCTTCCTACAGCTGAAATACAAAATTGGGGACTCTAGCTTTTATAGTTTTCTAGATATACAGATTTTAATAATTAGTTCATATGGAGTTTGCCACGGCCCTAATGCTTTATTGCCCATTTTTAACAAAAATATTGATATTGAACCTTTAGATATTCGTACAAAATTTTAGAAGTCTAACTGTTCTGGTGTTCTAGATATGCAGATTTTAGTATTTACTTCATATGGGAGGTGCCACGTCCGCTTTTGCTGAACTTCCTATTTTTGTCCAAAATATTTATATTTAAACAAAAGTTATTTATACAAAATTGGGTACTCTAACTGTTAAAGTTCTTCAGTTAGGTAGATTTTAGTATTTACTTTATATGGAAGGTGCATTGTCCCCTAATGATAGGTCGCCTATTTTTGTCCAAAATATTTATATTAAAACCGTAGTTACTTGTACAAAATTTGAAGTATCTTGCTGATATAGTTTTTCCAATATATCCATTTTGTTATTATCTTACAATAGTAGGTAATGTAGTATATGTGGGAATGGCACCTCTCTCATTTGAAATATCAACATAAAAAGTAGGAAAATCGGTTCAGCCGTTAGTCGTCTATAAACTTCAAACATACAAACAAATGCACATTAATTTTTATATATATAGGTGAAGTTTTAAATTTAATTCATATGGGAAGTACCACACCCTTTTCCTAGTCAGCCCATTTTTGTCTAAAATATTCATATTGATACTAAAGTGGATTCGAAAAAATTTTAGGGCTCTAACTGTGATATTTTCATAGATATAATAATTTAATATTTTTTATATTGGAGGTGACACACCCACTATAGCCAATCCGCCCATTTTGTTTATATATACGTCAAAGTCGCCCATATAAAATTCGCAGTTTATGAGATATGCGACATTAAATACTTATTGAATATGTGGGCGTAGCACCCCGCCTTCTTGAAATTTTAAAATAAAAAGTAGCCTATAATTCCTTCCGGGAATACAGGAAGGTACTATCAAAACTTCAAGAAAATCGGTCCAGCCGTTTAGCCGTCTATAGACTTCAAACAAACAAACGCACAAACAAATAAACACACATTCATTTTTGTTTATATAGATGTAAAATTTATTAAAAAAACTACATATGTGACGTATGAGTGATATCCAATTCCATTAAGTTTTATCAAAGAATATGTATATAAAGAATACGCGTTATGTAGAAGGAGCATTACCAAGGCAAATTCAATAAGGTAGCCTTATCTCTACAACAAATACAACAATGCAAAAACAACAGGCATTTTGTTTTTGTTAAAGACCTTTAATGTTGTCAAAATACGAAGAAAAAAAATGGAAAAGGGAAAAAAATGAACAACAACACGCACACGCACAACAAACACACACAAAAAACAACAAAATTTTGACATTAAGAAATAGCTCAGCTGTTTAGATAATCTCACCGGTTACATGAATTCGCTTTGGAGCATTACGACCCGCTCTCACCAAAATCTTTTTAAAAAATCATTTCTGGATAAGGGGGGCGGAAGACAGAAGGAAAATCAACACAACAAGGAGCGTAACAATGTGTTGCTCTCATCATGAGAGCGTAAAAATGCATTCAGTTGCTTGTCAGCTTCTAAAGGAAAATGTTCATGTCGCTTTTTTCAGACTTCAATTTTATTCCCAAAGAAATATTACAGTATGATTCACTAATATCAATTAGAAATGATTTCGATTTTTGGAAGAATACTTGCCAAGTTAAATACGGTGTTTTTAGGTTTTTAGCGCAGTACAATTGTTCTATACTTTTCGCTCACATATACAATTATTGGATTAATAAGTAGATTTGAGAATGTTACTAAAAATGTTCCTCTGGGTTAAACATGCCTGTCATAATTTTTCTCATGTCCTCTTTGTGCCGACGTCTGAGAATAAGTGATTTGAGAACAGTGTTCCCGTTTTTGGTTATTTCTAAGCAAAATTGGATATTTTTTAATCAATATGTAGGTGTGTAGATTTTGTTGGTTTTTTTTTTCTTATAAGAAAAAAGCTATTTTTTGTATAATTTTTTATTAATTATAATTTAAATTTGAAAAAAAAAATAAAACAAAAGTCTATGAATTTAATTTTGGTTATATATTTTCTTATTTGGTGATTTTTTTCACAAATGTTGGTTACAAAATTTTTTTTTCGTGGCAACACTGTTTCAGAAGAATAAATAAAAAATTAGTCAAGCAACAAAAACGCACGATGAGAGCAATTGAGAACATTGTTACGCTCTTGGTTTCTTTATCCTTCCCTTCTATCTTTCCCCCCGCGTCATGAAATATTTTTGAAAAATATTCCAAAATATGCCAAAATGCACATTCTTTATACTTTATTATCTTTGGTTTTATACAAGAATCTTAGATAGCATACTTGTAGGGGTAACTACTATGCGTATGAGTAATATATTTCAAATGCAATTAAATATTAAGTATGTAGTATGCAGTATACGTGGGCATGGCCCCTCGCTCATTTGGAATATCAACATAAAAAGTAGCCTATAACTCTTTCCAGACATATAGGAAGATACTGTGAAAATTTCAAGAAAATCGGTTCAGCCGTTTAATCGTCTATAAACTTCAAACATACAAACATACAAACAAACACACATTCATTTTTATATATAAGAAGATGTAATAATGAAAATAATGAAAATTAAGATGAAAGAAATAATTCAAACGAGAGATTTACAAATTTTTGTTATGTCAACATAAAATCATTTTTCTCAAATTATCATCGTAAAATTCTTGTGAAATATTTGTAACTAAATTATTCACTGAAAAAATGAAACAAAAAAATCTCATATCACAGTAATTTTCGATTAAAATTATGACGATTAATATTAAATTAAAACTTAACCTATAAATTATCAGTATTTAATTTAAAATAGTTCATAAAAGGTTTTGAGTATATCTAATGTAGGAACCACATCATCAATATTTTCTAGAGTATTGTATATACATATGTGTGTACATATTTTTCCTGGTACGATAATTGAATTATATTTAATTTTTATTTTTTTTTTTTATTATTTTGAATATGTTAAAAGTTTATTAACAATCTTTCTAATTATTGTATAATTTATGAATTTAATAAATATGTGTAATAAATGGAATGTTAAAGTAAGGCTTTGAAATAGGGGTGTTTAATGACATTGAATATGTAGAATAGTGCTACACGTAGACGTAGAATGTACAACAGTAATACAGAGCTGTACAATGGTTTCTCTATATATAGACGTTGATTATCGTCAATTCCTAAGCGGATTGCACTTTGTAGGCTTTTCAATTCAAATTCAATTAAATTTCTTAATTTTTAAATTAGTAAATCGGAGTGTTCAGGTAAGCTTTATTACTGTGAATGTTACTCAATCTATAAATTCTAATCTCGTTTATAGTATTTCCTTACATTTTAGGTGTTAACGTTGAAAGGTCGAAACGAATTTGATTTACATACATACATATTTGGTAATTACAACCCTTCAGCCAGGATTACGATCTAGCTTCTAATACCACTTATATTGTGTGTGTTAATTTTAAACGTGTCGACTCTGAACGACAGATTTGTGAGAAACTTTTCATAGAAATTTTATTTATTCTCACAGGTTTTGTCAGAAGTCGCCGAAAATATATTTTTTCATATTCCGTTTTGCTGTATCTGTCTGACCTGTGTTTTGAACCGTGGCCTCACGTATAATAAATTAACACACTATCTACTGGACTACGATGACTTTGAATTCGTATTCGTTTTTTTTTTAATTATTAGAAAAACCAAAAATATTCACATGTAATATATGATTGATTTTAGTTAGTGTCGTTTTAACTAAGACCATATAGAATTCTAAATTATTTGAGAAAGCCTCAGAATTGTAGAAGGCTTTATATCATGGCAAAGTTAATTGTCGAAGTTTTGAGAAATAAGAACAACTATTTCGAAGCCAGAATTATTTCTAATTTTATTCACAAAATTTCACAGCTTATATACTATTTCTTGTTCTATGTTTTCTTATTCTTATCATAATTATTTGAAAAACACTAACACATTGATGTCTAGTGGAATAAAGTGAAATTTAATCACGTTTGGTGGTCTTAGGTAGTGAGGTCCCTTTGGTAATCTATTTTCTGAAACAAGAAACCGTAACTAAATACTAACTTTAGATAGCTTTACTGGCAAATTTATCGTTTAATTTTTTCACTCTTTAGTAAATTTATGGATCAGATGAATCAAAATAAAGCAACCTGTTAAAAATCTCCATGATTCTTTCTTTGTGCATTCTGAATACTATTTCAATCTACGATAGTTTTAAAATATATACTTCACGAGCAACTCATTATTATTATTATTGATCTTGTCGTTGGCCTTGGAAATAATGAAGAGCTTTCTGATCACTTTTAGTGATGTTCGAATGGTAAATTTATTTTTTTATTTTACATTTCTTTCTTACATTCAAACTACCGGACACCAAGTATATGTATTCTACGTTAAGAATTTCTTCCAACCCAAGCATTTCCGCTTCAGTCAAAATAGCCATCAAAGTTAATAATACTTTGGTGAATTGGAGGACTTTTTCAAATTGAATTTCTTAAATGTCTTACTAAAATTATGGTAAACGTATATGTATGAAAATAGGCTTCCCTCAGTTTTATTCCAAATAAATCACTAATCCGACTTATGCTTGACTAGATTATAAATCATGAATTGATGAACTTGAAGATTAATTTCACAATAAGATGAATTCCATTTAGATTGTGGTATTATGTTAACTGCTTGCGTATCTATGCGCAATAATAATCGCAATTCATATTTTCATATTTTGCATTTTCAATATTAGTTTCCACCTCAGATCTCAGTTTGAGAGGAGTTAAGATACAACTCTAATAATGCATTTAATAAACTTATAAGCGAAGATAATGTGTTGGCAATTGACAATGCAGTGTAATTTACTAACGTTTCGTCAGATCTCCTCACGTTTATCTTTATGGACTTTTCTCTTTGGAAGCGTATTTTTTTTTTTAATAAAATCCCTACTTTTGGTAAAAGAAATCCAAATTTGTTTGTGAACCTTGTAGGCTTGTTTTAGTGGAATACTTTAGAATCATTATTGGCCGTTTGCATTTTAGGTTACGATATGTAAAACCAAAAATAGTTTGTAATTAATCTCATTTGGCTTATCAAATCAAATTTGAACTGACGACTCCAACTTCGACGACTTTCTGTTGCAATTAATTCGAAATTGTGTTTTTCATTGTACGTTTGTTTTTATGGTGCATTGATCCGATAAGAAAAGTTTTGCGGAAATTCCATGGAAGTGAAACAAATTAGAAAAAAGCAAAAACAGAGGCCTTTGCGTTTTTATTTTAAAAGTATGGTTGACATCACTGAATATTTTTTTTTTAATTCGTACCTTTCGGTGTAAATTATTGTTCAGTTTTTTAAAAACTGTTTTCAGATTTCTTCTTCATTTTTTTGCCTGCTCTGTTGAATATGGGATCACTTTCATTTGAATGACATTTTCTATGGAGACCGTTGGTTAATTATGTTATAACGACAATGAAAAATACTTCAATCTATATTTGAGTTCAAAATTTCTCTCCAAATTACTCTTTATAAAACTTGATTTTTTGTCGCAGAATACCGGCAAATAGTATGTAATGATGGAAAATACATTTTAAAGATGAAACAAATCTGTGTACTTTAAAAGCTGGTTTCATAAATTTCTATAAGAGTGTGTGACATTATGAACGAATGAAATACCACTTCATTCTTAAAAACGTAATCAATGCAATTATTTAGGGACGTAGTAGAACATTTTTGCATATTTTTTTTTCTATTAAAATTGTACTTTTTTATATTCTCTAATTTATTTGGTTGTACTCGAGATATGAAACGGTTAAACGGTTTCAGCAGAATAGGGACTACTAAGACTAGTATTAATGCTCTTCTCCTCCACAGGTTCAGCGACAAAGACACCGTCTGGATCGCATCATAATACCGGGCGCATGACTATGGGCTCTCTCCCCCTCAGGAGCCCATTGGTCGACTGGTGGCGGATGCGAGACTGCGCGGATTTCCGGTTATTATCGGAGCAGATGCCAACCATACGATATGGGGCAGTTCTGGTACCAACGAACGTGGTGAGTGCCTCTTTGATTTTATTATTAGTAATAACCTAGTTATTATAGCTAATCGGGGAGATGAACCAACCTTCCTTACTTCGAACAGAAAGGAAGTGCTGGACATCACTCTGGTCAGCTCCGATTTCACAGATAACCTTAGGGACTGGTTTGTATCTCATGAATGCTCCTTTTCGGACCATAGATACATTACCTTCATTATCGACACGAAAGATTCTCTTCCTAGTATCTTGACCATTCCGGTCAACAGGAGGAACACTAATTTGACCATTTTTAGAGAGAAACTGCGTAGTAAATTGTCTCAGATAATATCAACTCCAATAATTTTATTCCTATTTTGTATTTAAACTACATCAAGAATCAACATAAACTTAAATTTACAATACGAGCTAAATTCAAATGGAAACTGAATTTAATAAACCTTCCATAAAAAGTGCTTAAATGATAACATTTTTTCTATACTCATCACATATTCAAGAGCATATTTTAAAATGCAGATTTTGAATAGTTTCATTGAATTTTATCGTTGTGGTAATTAAAAATCATTAAAAAAAATCTAATGTGGTATACAAACACTTACTTCATGTGTATGATTAATTGATGACAATTAAATATTAGTCATACGCATACATTACCAGCTTAATTGCGTGGCACATAAGATTGTTTGAACTGTTCGTTCTTAATGCTGTCGCTACCATGAGTAAAAGAAATAGAAGAGATTATTTCTACTGTTGCTGCTACAGTCTCTAATAAAAGTGGGTGTTTATTTTTATTTATTTATTTATCACATCATTTACTAACATCATAAAGTCCGGTTGTAAAACAGAGCCATTTAAAGGCGACATTGAGGAAGATGTACATACTTATATACATATGTGTATAAGAACAAACAGTGAATACCTTTTTGAAATAAAAAAAGCTCTTGTAAATTATAACAGCCACTCCACATAAATGTTTGAATGCTGAAATAATAATGCATTCATAATGAAACACTACTTTCAATTGGAGGTCTTTCTACTTGTATTAAAACAAGTGATTAATGTAAACAACTTTAAAGTAACGATGGATTTCTTTTTCTAATGGTATGGCAGTTATACTGAGTGAGGCGAATTTAGCTATTAACGGTCCAACATATAACTTCTTATTTTTAGAGTTTGAGCTAAAAATCCGCTGCGGAGAAGAAGGCACCGAAGAAATAGTTTTTAATTTCTCGCTTTGTTGGAGATGTCTGACCTGGGGTTTGCACTGAGGTCACACTTAGGCGACTAGAATTTTAGAAAATTCATCTATTTTTGTCTCTTATAATAACGGCTATTAATAGAGGTTCGGCTAGTAGTACGATATAGCATCATTGCTTATCTGCATAACTTTACAAAATTTCATTCTTGTGCATTAACAGTTGCATAATTTGTGTTCTCATTTGATAATTTACAATCCAATTTCGACTATTTATTACAATATTTTCGTATAAAAATTATTATAAAAAACAAATTCAAATTATTTTCTTTCCGAGTTAATTCTACGTCTTCGTATCATCATTTTTACGTATTTAAGGGACTCCAGGTAACCTCTAAATGAAAACCAATTTATACCCATACCATGATTATTGTCACCGTATTTACCATTGAGATTACTGTAAGAAAACAGAACAATAGCATTCAGCTCATTAGGAAAACATTAAAAAAAACTTACCTGTGGTGACAATTCTTATACCACCATGCCCCTGTATATGCTTTCGCGCAATTACGAATACTAATGTCGTTGTCACGATCTTTAGTTGAAAATTTCATTCCTAAGTGGCGTGTTAATGACTCACCAGCTGATCCCGAGAATTTACCTAGTTTCTTTAAGTTATAAAATTCCGTTTCGTTGCCTATGAAGAATCCATCATATTTGGCAAAAGCTCTTGTATTATTCACAGCACCCATTACTATTAACAATTCCTGTCGTCCCTGGAAATTTGTTAGAGCGTGAAGTTTTTTCAATCCAATGAAATGCTCTCCGTCCACTTTTCCGAATCCTTTCTCGTAATCCTCCCAATTGCGATAGAAATTTTCTGTGCCGTCTTCTCGTTTTTGTATCACAATCCAGCCACCACCTTCAGTTTCTGCATCACATTCCACATAAAATGGTTGATTACTGTGTCGTGTGACAAGTATTTTGTAAATGCCACTACGTCGGGTGCATGCAGTTGCTTCAGCACAATTTTTTGGTATAATTTCTGTGACGCTTATAGAAATAAAAGAATTAAAGAAATTAAAACTCTTTCTAAATCGTATTTATTTATATTATTGAAATTGTTGTTTTAATTTGACAGAGGCTTAATCGTAGATCATGTGTACATACCGCACAACTGGTCCAGTAGTGACTCAACTAAAAATGTTTAATTTTATGGGGTTAATATGCTTAAAATATGCACAACACACTTGTTTATTGATAAAAGTGTATTTGATTATTGTTAACTTTTGTTAAAAAGTGGTACAAAGTTTCAGTTTTAAACTTATTTTATTTGTATCAAAAACAGTTATTTTTTCTTTTTTCATGAAAATGATAATTATGACTTGAGTCACATTTGAACTGCATGTACGTATGATGTATTCTACAAGTGAGTATTTTGAATGCGATATTCATGCAATTATATTCTAATAACCATCACTTCCATACTATCATAGGATATAATACATCATCTTAGAATCCAAAAAAATTATAGTTTTGCTTACCATTTTTTGGGTAAAACATCATAACGAATATCAAAGAACTCCAGATCTGTGTGAACAATAAAGAAAACATATTCAGGACGTTGAATAATTAAAGGAAAATAAAACTCACCCTCAGGGGAAGTGTTCGATCCATTGGGACATTCTTGAATACTAAAAATAATATAAATTTTGTTTTCTTTCTTAAAATATTTGATACAGAGTAAGATTAAATGTTTACCTTGATTTTAAATCGTTTATCGTTTCCTTTATTTCTTTGAAATCCGAGAATATTTTTGTAACTGCTTTCGTACCGCCCTCAATAATTAGTTTGTCACACTGAAAACAAATTTAAA
The DNA here is from genome assembly GCA_930367235.1 of Sarcophaga rosellei. NCBI lineage: Eukaryota > Metazoa > Arthropoda > Insecta > Diptera > Sarcophagidae > Sarcophaga > Sarcophaga rosellei. The sequence continues at coordinate 86,137,698 of OV884017.1, read as the reverse complement.
AGAAAGAATTTAAAAGAAAAATTCCACTGTGGTGGAATAAGTAAAACAAACTGGCACAACAACGACGCGGAATGTATTATACTCTAAAAGAGTAGAAGTAGTTGTCAGATGGAGAAACCATAAGAAAGAGCCAATCCTCTTCGTACTGCGTAGAAGTAAATAAAATCTTTGAAAATGATATCTGGAGGATATAATAGGGACATTTAGTAGTTTGGTAGTAATTACGGGCAATGAAATTATTCCACTGAAATATTTTAAGACACACGTATTCTGCTGCAGTTTTCTGTTAAAATGGAACAAAAAAAAACTAATCGAAATATGATCAAATTAACAGCATGCATGATAAATAAATCAACCGTTTTACACGTCGGAAAAGAACGTGCGAAGTGCATCCACGACGGACTGTACAATTCACTGATACGTTGAGCAAATTGTACTCGATATAAAGCTACAAGGGTATGGCTCAATAAAGTGTTAAACTTGATACGATAACAAAGAAAACCGATAACCGAGAGAAGAAATGTTCAAGATCTCAGTTCGTACTGAGGCGTCGAATAGAAAAGATCTCTGCAGTAATAAGACAGTGTTTTGTTTTCGTAATTTACCATTAGTTATTTCCAAAGTATTTTTTACCCTTTCTTTTATTATATAATCCAAATCGATTATTATATAATCTAGTCAATAAAATGTAAATATTTTAAACATGTTGTTGTTCCTCGATATCCTTAACCATTAAATAATCTGACATCGCCAGTTCATAGAATTTTATTGAGTTTTAAGCAATAATAATTCTTAAAAATTTTACTGAGGATGGTCGAGCAATTGAAGAGGTATGATTGTCATCCTGCATCAGCATAGGAAATTTTGCCATCAATGTAGAATATTGGCCAAAACCCAGACTTAATTATCTGGCCAGAGCTACTATTAATAATCAAGCCTTCGACCACAACATTCTTAGTTGAATACACTGCCAAATAGACTATCGAGGCATCCAATTAATTGTCTTCTTTGCGTATTCGATTTAATTGCTTGCCGATATGGATACGATTTTCGATTCCATTTGAAGTGAGATTGGGTTCGTTCGATCGGAGTACATTGTTGTACACTTATTACGACGATTGTTTTGTTTAGCATACTCTGATCTTTGTTGTTCATTATCTTTTGGTGTGAAGGAATAGTAATTAATCTGCAACGTAACACTCACTTGAATATAGAGTTTGCACTTTGTGGTCGGATTCAGAAGATTCATTAGAAGAGAATGATCATGATCTTTGGCTATTCATTTTTTGTATATTTGTAGTCCTGTGTAATTAGACGAATCAGATAGAAATTTAAAAAATAAATAAACGTCATGAGTGTGTGAATAAAATAATAAATAATTACGCCCATAGTATATGTATGTATTTTGGCCTTTAAAATTCTTCAGTTGGCGAACAATATTGATATGTATTTTAGGGGCGTCAAAATGACAAAAACTTTACGCGTTAATAGACAACAACATGAAATGTTCAGAACGGATTCAGTGATTTGAAAGCCTTAAACACATATGAATTCAATTCGTATATTTTCCTTCCAAAATGTAAAATCTCTGCTGTCCGAAGAGAATCGATAACCTCAAAAGAAAATTCTTAACACGTTGACTGCCACTGCAATTTTCAGAAAACTGGCCACAGTTCTTTTCCCAGAAGCTATTTATCGATACTAGCACTGATATTATACGATTTTATTCGTAGCTACACAACGATGGCAGGCTTAGTGAGTAGGAGATAACTTGTAGTTGGTACCCTAATAGGGAACGCAATCTACGAGTTATCCCGTAGTTGGCAGTCAACGTGTTAAACAATAAATTCAATTGATGAGCAATTAGTTACACCTTTAGATTAAGATTTTGGCAAAACCAAATGGGTTAGCAGAGGAAATATAATACATGACCCAAGCCAGATACAAGGTGAAGAATTTTCTTATGACCACAGTTGCTATAGCCTGCAAAATGATTATTCACATAAATACATATGTATGTATATTCACATGATTTCACAGACTTCAAGCTTATAATCCGGAAATTCCATCAGCATCTTAATTGATAAGGGAGTCCATTTCAATTTTCTTAAAGCTAATTGCCTTAAATATTTCGATAGAAGAGAAGAAAACAAAAACAAAGCTCAGGAAACTTTCTCAAATCATAATTTTATGAAGTTAAACAACAAGTGGTTACGCGTGAAAATATCAATTTCATGGTCATTCCAATCATATCTCCTGAAAGTTACCTGAAGCTTTGTGCTTGTTTTTCAAGAGGAGGCGTCGATATGCCTCCGTTCTATAACATTCTAAGTCGAAAAAGTGTGTTTTGAGTTATGAGCTCTCAAAGTTTTCACTCGAAATACGACTATATTTGTATTCTAAGTAGATTTTTCCCTATAACTTCGGAACGGATCGGCGCATCTTAACCAAATTTTGACAGTACTTAAGTAAGAGAACGTACACACAGAAAAAAATGTAAAATTAACATGGAAAAATGTTGATTTCAAATCATAGTAAATTTTCGAAAAAAATTTTAATAAATGTATTTTTAACATTGTTTCATATTGAATCAAAATTAAAAATGTTAATTTAATCTCTGAAATAGTTGATTTGACATTTTACACTTTAAAATAAAATTGTACACATAAGATTTAACATTTTATAATGTTAAAATAACATTTATCAATGTTGATTTAATATAATGTATTTTTATATTTAAAACAAAAGTTTTTAACTTAAAATCAACATTGCGTTTAGTTGATATAACATGGGCCATTGTTAATTCAACATTATATTTACATGTTTCGATGTTGAGAAAAATGTTAAAACAACATGTGACAATTTTAATTGATTAACGAATAGCGTATAAAATTGTTTCATGTTAAATCAACAACACTGTTCATGTTAAATCAATATTGGGTCATGTTAAAACAACATTTACAAATGATATTTTTTATATAAATTATAAATAACATCGGCTCAAGTTAAGCCAACATTTTGTTATGTTAAATCAACATCAGCTAATTTAAAATTGACATTGATTCATGTTGAATTTACATTGTATTCTGTTAAATTAAACTTATACCATGATGGAAACATTTCAAACAAGATTGAAATAAAGTTGTTGAATTTTCAATTAACATGAAAAAAAAGTTGAAGTGAATTCTGCAAAAAGTACCACTATTTTGGAATATAAAAGACTTTTCATTCATATATTAGTAAAGCTTGAATAAGTATTGTGGTGTATTATAAAAGCGTTGTTTTGCAGTAAATTAAATTAAATTTTTATTAATCCACAAAATCAAAAATTATGGCTTTCCTTTATATATTGCTAAAATAATTCAGTCTTTTCTAACTGACCGCTCATTTAAAGTTGTTGTTAATAACACGATTTCATCTCCACGTAATATTCCAGCTGGGGTACCACAAGGTGCGGTGCTGTCCCCAACCCTATACTCTCTATTTGTGGCTGATTTCACACCAAAAAGCGGTACCGAAATAGCACTCTATGCCGACGATACCGCAATGATTGTCAAAGGCAAACTCTCGAATGCAATTGTTGGTAAATTGATGAAAAATCTACACACATGTATTAAGTATTATAACAAATGGAAAATTAAAATTAATACAGACAAAACACAGGCCATTTTGTTTCCATTCAATAAGAGACCAAAGAGAGTTCAAACAACGCAACTTAGAAATGATAATGTTACTATTCCTTTCAGTGAATCAGTGAAATATTTGGGGATATATTTGGATAAAAAACTGTTATTCAAAAAACATATCGAACACACTGTGGATAAGGCGACTAAGTGCTGTAGAGCCTTATACCCTATACTAAATTAAAAATCGTATCTGAGTACTTAAAACAAGCTATTAATTTATAAAACTGTTATTAGACCGATATTAGTGTATGGATGTTGTGTTTGGGGAAATACGGCTGAAACTCACGTCAGAAAACTGCAAATTGTTCAAAATAAAGTTCTAAAAATTATTTTTAAACTACCTCGTTTATACCGCACAAAAGACTTGCACCAACGTTATTCTCAACAAACTATCAAAGATGTCATTAAAACTCAGAATCTAGCATTTTCTAATAAATGTAGTATTTCTGAGTATGAACTAATTAAAAATTTATCAGATGATATTTCGTAGTTTACATAAGTAAACTATTTAAATTTCGTGAAATAAATTAGATCCAGATTATATTGTTCCAGTGGTACAGTTACATTTTCAGATATACAAAGTTTTTTCTTATCTTTTTCTTTATAAATTATATATACTGATAACTTGTAATTTTTAAATTTTTATTATTTGATTTATATGTTGAAATATCTTAAATTAGATAGTAGCTCATAGACTTTTAATAAATTTTAAATGTATGTATTGCTTTATGATAACTCAATAAATAATAAAATAAAAAAAAAAAAAAAAAAATTAAATTTTTTAGTTAAAATATATTATTATGTCTTCGCCAAAGAATCATAATGATAATTTATCAAGTGTTGTGCAAGAAATTATATCAATTGAAGGAAATATGAATTTCTTAAGTGACGAAGATGGTAATATTATATTAAATATTCCAGTTCAGAATACTAGCGAAAATTCACAATTAGATGCGGTACTGCAAACTTTTAACTTAATTGAAGAAAAACCATATTTGACAAGTAAGTAACGGCATTTAAGGATTTTTGTAAGATAATTTGACAATTGTAAATAATATTTATTTATTTAGATGCACAAATTACATTTGATAGTTTAGGTATTTATCAAAGGAAGATATTAAGGAAGTCATAATATCCCCTATTAGTATTCGTGCTTGTTTCCGAAAAAAACTTTTTTGTTGGTGTAAAACTGAGGTAGTAAACATATACATATACAAATATTTAGTTCAAAATTAATTAATTCTTTGATTGATGTATCAGTACAGATTTGATGACGATACACTATCTGAAACTATAGGCAAAAAAGTAGTTTCGTGGTTACAAAATTAATCTATTATTGGCTCAACATCAACTCCGACATCATCTTTTTCATCATCAGTTGGAAGCTCTAAGCTAATTATGGTAAAGTTTGAAATTATTTTTGTTTTTTTTTATTATTAATAATTGTTTTACGTTTTATTTTAGAGTCTAAAGCAGATTTTAGAAGAAAGCCTTAAGGGGAAATCTGTAACTATGATAATTTGACCGATTCATTTCGTGCTGAACTAATCAATATAATTTTCAGGATTGTATTGAGGATGTATTTTATAACGAAGTTAAATTATCACCAAAATATTTGCCACTATAGTGGATGAAATTGTCAATAACTTCCCCAGTGAAATAAGAGTAAGTTTTAATAAAAAACAATAAATAAAAAAATAAATGTTTGTAATTAATTAAAGCTTCAAATATTACTTATATACTTATTTACCTACATTTTTATTTTATATAAATAAATGTATTTTTAAAATGATGAAAATTAATAAATATAAATTTTATTTAAAAATATATATAAAAACAAAATTAACTTCTTTTTATTGGGCGGGCTTAATATAAGCAGAAAGTCAATATGATTTTCATGTTATTTCAAAACTAGAATCCTTTTGAATTGACATGAAAATTTATGTTGAAATAATATGGTTGCATCTTATTTCAATATGAAATTCAGAGTTGAAATAAAATGATTTAATGTTATTTTAAACATAAGATCATATTGATTCAATGTGAGAATCATGTTATCTTAATAGTAATTAATGTTGATTTGAATGGTATCTTAAAGTAAATTCAACATGATCTCACTTTGATCCAACTTAAGTAGCAATGTTGTTTTATAATGTTTTCAAGTTGTTTTTAATTGAAAAATAGTTATTTTTGGTATACTGTAAAGTCATGTTGAATTAACATGAAACACCTATGAAGCAAAATCATAGCTGAAAAATGTTGATTTAACCTTGTTTTCGGCGTTTTTACAATGATTTTTTTCTGTGTGTAGAATTTAAAAATGCAAGAACATTAAAAACGTTCTAAGTGTATTTCGATATTATTTGTTCTTTAAGAAACTTTTACTCATACGTTGTGTTTTACTCATATGTTTTAATCATACCGAAATGAAATATTTTTTATGATACTCAGAAAAAATTCTTGTGCTCGATTTTTCTTCGTTTCAGTAATTAATAAAATATTTATAGAGACGGTATCCACAGTGCTATTATTTCAGTGTTATTTATTCACGTACCTCTTCCAACTGAGCTGAACCAAATTCCAACATCGTAAGTATGACGATCAAATTGAATAAAAATCCAAATATTTTCAAACGACAGAACATTTTCGATTAAAAAATTTCTTTTAGTTCAACTTCTTTCTTTTAGTTCTTTTAGTATTCAACTGCACGAAGAAACATTTCAAACTGAATGATGCCTTAAGAAATTTTAATTTATATATGAAGACTAAGTGTGCAAGTGCATGTCGTCACCTAAAATGCAAACAGCCATATATGTATAACATTTTGAAAATAAAAAATACAATTTTTATCAGCGACATCTTCACCAATAATATTTGAAAAATACTAACACATAGATGTCTAGTGGAATAAAGTGAAATTTGAACAAATTTTACAATCACAGCTAGTGAGGTCACTATGAAAATAAAACTTAACACAAGTTTACTGCTAAATTGATTGTTTTAATTTCTTTAGGAGAATCACTAATCCAAACACACAAAAAATAAAAAATAATAAAGAAAACATAAAAATAAAACAAACAAAGGCCAAACCTCTCAATGATGCTGTCTTTGTGCAATTTGAACACATGTCTCATCACGATAGTTTCAAAAGAAATACTTGCGGTTGATTAGCGGGCAACTTATTATTTTTTTTAGTCTTGTCGATGGTCTTGAAAAGGATAAAGACCTCTTTGAGCAGTTTTAAGGAAGTTTAGTAAAGGCATCAAGTATTTCTGTACCACGGAGATAATCAAAATGTGGCGAATGCGAGGAAAACTAAGAATTGAATTTCTAAATTGTCCCACTAAAATTGCCGTAAACCTAGATGAACATAAGATTCTCTCGGTTTCATCGCATATTAATTCCTTATCAGATTTATGCTTAACTAGGTTATAAATCGTGAATTGACGCACTTGAATTTTGTGGAGTGGTATCTGAAGAACAGTTGCGGTTTCCACTTCAGATTTCAATTAGTGAATATAGCTTCGATGAATTTTAAAGAGTTGTTATTTGCCTTTATGAAGAGCAAATGTGAATCGCTTTGATAGTTTTACTTCTGAATAATTAAAATTTTTTAATATATTTAGAATATTGGGTAACAAGAATACAAATTTTATTTCACTTCCCTTGTACTCATTACACGGCGGTATCATATACATATCTTCTGTAACTTTGGAAGTAATCCGCCTCAATATAGATGTGTTTGGTATTTTCTTTTTTGAAATTGTACAATCAATATTATCTTTATCTGCTGCTTGCTTAAAAACTATTTCAACAAAATTGAAATTAGTGGCACATGTCCATGATTGTTGTGTATTGTGTGGAGTACTCAACAGCCGTAAGTTATCGTTGCGAACATCAAACTAGGCTTTGAACATAGACCTTCTTGTTATCTCTCGATTTCTATAAAATTAGCTAAAGATGCTATAAAAGACAAATTCGATAACATGAAAGCGGTGTTAATATGATTTGTATTTATTTTTAATGACAATCTCTATTCAACCTTCGCAGTAAATCACAATGTAATTAATAATCTTTTAGGCGAATATGATATTTTGGAAATTTGAAAAACAATTTAATTTACTAAAATTGCGTCAGATCTCCTCACGTTTATCTTATAAGCACTTTTGTTTTTGAAGGCGTTGTTTTTCTTTTTTTTTTTTTTTTTATAAAATCACTACTTTTGGTCAAAGAAATTTCAATTTATTTGTGAATCTTGTAAACTTCGTTTTATGAAATACCATTGAATTTTAGGTGGCGATATGTAGAACCAAGAATAATTTGTAAATAATCTTATTTGGCTTATCAAAACAATGTTAGAAGATTTTCTGTTGAAATTCAAATTCAAAATTGTTTCTTTGATTGTTTGTTTGTTTTTATGGTGCACTGATCCGATAAGAAAACATTTTTTGGAATGCCAGGGTCAATGGGTGTGAGTTTTAAAATTATTTGAATACACATGCACATATTCTGTGTATGATAGACACTGCAAGAGCAAACAAAAATACATATTCTGGTATTGTCCCATCACCTAAACAGTGAAACAAATTGAGACTCTTGACTTTTTATATTAAAAATATGGGTGACAGCTTTGATTCTATTTTAAAACGTATACCTTTAGGTGTAAATTATTGTTCCTTTTTTGAACCTTTTTCTAGACACGGTTTTTTTTTTTTGTACATTTGTCTTGATTTTTTGCTGAAAACTGTTAATTTTTTGGAGGAGATAGAGAGATGATCATACCAGTTTGAGAACGAGATCGAAAAGTGCTGAAATCTATATTTGTTCTCCGAAATACTGCAGAAAACTTAAAATATTTCATTCATTGTCACAGAAAGCTGGCAAATAGTATGTAATGAAAGAAAATACAAATTGAAGCTGAAACAAAACTGCGCACTTTAAACGCTGGCTTCATAACTTCTTATAAGAATGTGTTACATTATGAGCGAACGAAATGGAGTTTCTAGAATGCTAATCGTTGTTAATTATTTCAAGTCACATTAGAAAATTTTACATTTTTTAGTTCTTATTATTATTTATTTGGTTGTACTGGAGATATCGAATACACAATTGAGTACAATTTGTTGAGATCTACTCTGAAATAAAATTCAAAATGCAATATAAATATAAATATATATGTACATTTATAATCTATTGCAATTTCTTAAAGGTATTTACCTTATCTGCTGCTGTTTTCAAAAACCTACCAAAATTACTTGTAAGATGGAAATTCAAATAAATATCAATGGAAATTTCACAAGTAATTGTTACGAAACTGAAAGCCAGACAAAAGAAGACAAAAAATTGACTTATAGATGGAAAAAATTTTGGTACGTTTTTGAAAACTGCAGCAGATAAGGTAAAGACGTTTAAGAAATTGCTATTATGCATGTGTGAAAACAACTTTCAATAAAATGTAAATCTGAGTCTGATGAAAACTGACACCAATTGTATGAGTTTAAGCATACCAGGTACCTTTTAAATTTCTTGATGAATTTCTGTTATGGTGATATTGTAGAAAATTATTATTATTATTATATATTTATTCTATCATATCACAGGTAAAAATTTTTACATTATTTTATTTAATTACATTGTTTGAGGTACTACTTTTAAATAAGTATTGCAACAAATATTTGCTTTTTTAAATTTATACAAATGTACTAATTAATTGATATTTACATTTTTAGGGGAAAAAGATAGTAAAAGACCTCTTAATAATTTAAAGAAATTTTAATATTAACACTTCTGTTAGCTTCATTGCTGAAGTTGACGAAGTTATTAATGTCACAAACTTCTTATTATATCATTACTTGAGGACCTGTTGCGATCTTCAAATCGTAGTGTTATTTCTTTTATAAGCTCATTAAACATGATCTGTTTATATTTTCTATGTAGTATACTTGTAGAGTATCTATCTATAAGGTAGATTAAATATAATTTTTAAGTTTTTATTCTGTATCACTTGTAGCTTTTTAATATAGGTATTCGCACATCTCTTTGACCAGATTTGGTACCCATACGTCATAATTGGTCTTATACACATCTTATATAGTAGGAGCTTATTTTTACTGTTAAATGAAGATCTTCTGTTCAGTAAGGGAAATAAAGCTCTCTCACACTTAACTGCTCTTTCACATGATTGCAGAACCTGTTGCTTAAACGTCAACTTTTTATCTAATACAATGCCCAAATATTTAATGGCGTCTAAAAGAGGAATTTGCACACCATCTACGGACAGTGAAATGGAAGCATTTCTTTTCAGCGACTTGTTGAACGGGAATATTATAGCTTGAGTCTTACTCTCATTAATCTTTATTTTCCACTTCTTGTAATATGTTTGTGCGTGTAGAACATCCTTTTTTAATTTTTTGACTATAGCGTTAGATACTTTACCCGTTGTTAATATTGCGGTATCGTCTGTGTACAATGCCAAAGAATCATCTTTATGAACTTTAAAGTCCGATGTGTATATCGAATAAAGTGTAGGGGATAATACTGAACCTTGAGGTACGCCTGCAGGAATAATTCTTTGATTGGAGTACTCATCCTCAATTTTTACAACAAATGACCTTTCAGGTAAGAAACTTTGAATGAGTTTTTGTAGATAAATTGGAAAGCCAAACATATTAAGTTTATATATCAGTCCGTCATGCCATACGGAATCAAATGCTTTTTCAATATCCCAAAGCACCACTCCAGTGCTTTTACGTTCATTTTTATTTTTAGATATTAAATTAACTATGCGCTTAACCTGATGTATCGTGGAATGGTTTTTTCCTAAAACCAAATTGCACTCTTTATAGTACACCTATCCCTCGTTTTGCACGATACTTGTTTTGCACGATTTCGATTTAACAAGATTTTTTTATTTCTCGTGTAAATCGAGGGATGAAAAATACCTCGTTTTGCACGTTTTTTTTTCATTTAAATGAAAACAAGCTTTTGACACAATTTATAGTAAGTAAATAACTAAAACAACGTTTATTTACTGATATTTAACCATTTTATTAAAAATACAGATAATAAATATTAATCTGGCAAAGTTAATAATGGCATTGAAAAGGGAATTCCCCGTTTATGTACTTAAACAATATAAATTCTGAAATTTACTACAGGTAATTTAACTATTTTTTAAAAATAACGATAATAAACATCTATCTGGCAACATTAGCAACGATATTTAAAAGGGAATTCCCCGTTTATATGTGGAAAAGGCGTTTATTAATGTGTGCATTAAAACGTATACAACTAAGTCAGTATTTAGCTAACAGGTATGTGTTATTTTAAGTGAAAAATATTATTAATTGTTATAAACTAATCGAAGGATAAATAAATTTAAAATTCTCTAAATTTAAAAATATAGATATGTCGTCGAAAGTTGTAAAAAAACAATTAAAAAGAAAAACCATACCTTCTTCGAGAAGGAGAAAAGTTATCAAGAGTTTCTAAAAAATATTAAATTCATGAAGCCACAATAAGAACAATAAAAAGGAATGAACTCACTATCAGAAAAAGTGTTGCAGATGGGTTTGATGCGTCTAGGAGTACTACAACTTACGTTCGGAGCAGTGTAATTGAAAAAATGGAAAAAGGTTAATGATATGGATTGAGGACCAAACCCAAAAGCGAATTCCTATTGATTCTAATGCTACTACAAATAAAGCATTGAAGATTTATGAAAAACTTAATAATGAACTACCATCAACTTCTTCATCAGCCAAATCATTTACAGCGAGTCACGGTTGATTTGAACATTTCAAAAAGCGTCATTCGTTACATAATTTAAAATTAAAAGGTGAACAGGCATCGGCAGATATTCAGGCTGCAAAAGAATATCCCGCAAAATTTTCTGAAATTATTACTGATAATTCTTACACTCCTGACCAAGTATTTAATGCAGACGAGACGGGTCTATTTTGGAAAAAAAAAATGCCTGAAAGAACCTTTTTATCAAAAGCTCAAAAAGTGGCAAGTGGTCATAAAGCTGCTAAAGATCGTATAACAATTTTATTCTGTAGTAATGCTTCTGGGGATTATATAATGAAACCATTGGTTATAAATAAATCGAAAACACCCCGTTGTTTTAAAGGAGTAAATAAAAATAACTTACCAGTTTATTAGATGAGCAATAAGAAAGCTTGGGTTACAACTGTTATTTTTCGTGAATGTTTTTACAAGATGTTTGCCCCTGATGCAAAACGGTATTTAAATGAAAAAGGATTGCCCTTTAAAGTGCTCCTGGTAATTGATAATACACCAGGTCATCCTCTGGATTTAGAATTTGATAATGTCCAAGTAATATTTCTACCGAAAAACACAACATCTTGAATTAGGCCGGAAATTAGGAAAATATATATTTCTCAAGGCTTGGCCCAATATCGGGAGGTATATAAAGAATTAAACAAAAACTCCTCACAAATACTTATAACTAAATATATCTCAAAATCCCCACGTCCCCACATCGAACCAGAAAACACTGAGGTGTCGAGCGATGATTCTTCACCAACCGAAGAAATACGATTAGTTGTCGAAGAAAGTGATGACGAATAAAGGTACATACACTGAAATTTGTTGAATATAACTAATTTTTTTTTTTGCTTAACAGTTTATATATTAATTTTTTGCTAATAACATTTTTATATATATATTTTTGTGTTTTCTCTTATTTGTATTGCATTTAATTTTTAAGTTTTATGAACTTTATAACTATTTTGGTTGTTAAATAAAATGAAATTGTTTCCTTTTGTTTGCTTTGTTACGTTATTCACATTAAAACAAATAAAATTATATTAAAAAATACTATATGTAGTAGTTTTTGCCATTTTTTCGATTTACACGATTTTCCATACAAATTTTTTTGAATTCGCTTTACACGATTTTCTCAGGAACGTATCTATTGTGCAAAACTTAACTTTCTTAACTTTTTGTTCCAGTGTGACAAACTAATTATTGAAGGCGGTGAGAAAAATATTCACGGATTTCAATGAAATTAAGGAAACGATCAACGAACTAAAATCGAAGTAAACATTTAAACTTTATCGTTATCATTTATTTTCTTAAAAAATAATTCCTATTTATGTTTGATTACTTTCAGTATTCAAGAATGTTCAAAGGGAACGAATATCTCTTCCAAGTGTAAGTCTTATTTGCATTCATTGTCTTAAAATCTGTGAAATATTTGCCTTTTTTTATTCTTATTATTCTTCTCATAGATCAACCACTAGTTGATGTTCGTTATGATGTTTTACCCAAGAAATGGTAAGAAAAACTATATCAATATCTCACTGACATTCAAATTCACTCGTTTAAAATCTTTAATTTAAAAGTTTTACAGAAATTTTGACAAAAAAAAATTGCGCAGAAGCTACGGCTTGTACTCGACGTAGTGGAATTTATAAAATTCAAGTTGCTCAGCAAGGTAGTACACCGTTTTATGTTGAATGCGATGCAGAAACAGAAGGTGGTAACTGGATAGTGATACAAAGACGTCAAGATGGCTCTGTAGACTTCCACCGTAATTGGCACGATTACGAAGACGGGTTTCGTAATCCGCAAGGCGAACACTTTATTGGTTTGAAAATGGTTCATGCACTAACAAGTTTCGATGGACCGCAGGAATTATTAATAATTATGGAGGATGTAAATAATACAAGAGCTTTTACCAAATACAATACATTCGAGGTAGGCGGCGACACGGAAATGTATAAATTAAAGAGTTTGGGCAAGTATTCTGGAACGGCTGGTGACTCATTATCGATGCATTTAGGTATGAAATTTACAACTAAAGATCGAGACAATGACATTGAGCCGAACATGAATTGCGCTGTTAACTTTACGGGTGCATGGTGGTATGAAGCATGTCATAAAAGGCAAGTTTTCTTTCTTATGTTTTCCTGAACAGTTCAGGATTATAAATTTTGTTTTGTCTTCTTTTAACAGCAATCTCAATGGAAAATATGGTGACAACACACATGCTAAAGGTATGGTTTGGTATGCTTATCGCAGGTACTCTTCATCACTTCCATACGTAGAAATGATGATACGAAGACGTGGAATTAATTAGTGAAACAAACTTGTTTATACAGCGATTATATTGATTTAATTTAATTTTTTTTATTACATACGTCCCATACACAAGACTTAAATCTCATACTGCAATATGGAACAGAATATAAATACATACATACAAAATATTAAATATAAGATATTATAAATACAATGAAGACATTAAAAATTATCAAAATAAAATTATTTATATATTATTTAGAGTCTAAATTATATATGTACATACATATATTACTTTTACTTATTACATATCAAATCCTCTAATACTTCATCAGAGAGACTTGAACGTTACTTAGCTGCCAACATACGCTGCCACTGCAAAACCTCTTTTGCAATCTACACTTGTGTGTAAAAGGGTTTCAAGATAACTATACGAAGGATGTAGATATTCACCTCGAACACCTCGTGATACAAACAAATCTATTTATTTAGGAAGTTGATCATCTAAATTCAGTTTGTGCTCGAACGTCAAAGCGCGCGCATCTAAACAAGAGAAATCATCTTATCAGCTGTTTATCTTTAATATATACAACAAATTTAAATCTATTTTATCTCTATAAAATAATAATTTCTAAATGTCCTCAAAACGCAAAAAATTCTGGGGAAATTGCCCCAAATACAAAGTGCCAAAAACTGTCTCGAATAATAGATTCCAATTGCTATCCGACATGGAAGATGGAGAAGTCTCATCTATAGACAATGATGCTTCTAAAGAAAATAGCCCTACGATCCCTCCAGTTATAGTGGATATCAGCCATAATTTCACAACAGTTTTCAAACTTATGGGAGATATCTGTAAATATAAAAGAATGTCTATTGGCACAAAGATCATAGCCAACTCAATGCGAGATTATGCGAGTATTATGGAGAAGTTGAAGTCGAACAACATGAAATTCTTCACCCACCCGGTAAAAGACAACAAAAAATTTAAGCTTGTGTTATTTGGTTTGCCACAACTAAGTGTGGATACTATCAAAGAGGAATTCAAAAACGCTTTTAACATCGAACCTGTAAACATTAAAGAAATCAAAACTATTCGGTCTAACCTAGACGATGCATTGTACATGCTAGAATTTAATCGTGATCAGATTACTAAGAGGGAGGTGGTTAAAATTAGATATGTGTATGGTATTGCTGTTCATTGGAAAAACCCTCTTAGAAACTCTAGAGGCCCAACACAATGCTCTAAATGTGCAATGTATGGTCATGGATCATCAAATTGTTATAGATCAGCTGTTTGCATAGGTTGTGGCGGTAATCATGACTACTCGACATGCCAACTAAATAAATTACCAACGAAAGGTCCTGTGATTAACAAATGTTACAACTGCATTAAAAGAAATTTGAAAAATGTTAACCATCGCGCAGATGACCCCCATTGTCCTGCAAGAAAAGAGTACTTGGAGATTCGACGCAAAGTAACTACTAGGAGTCAGTCAAAAACTTTAAGACAACGTAATCGTACTGTAATTTATTCGTCAGAGGAAGAACTATATGATGCGAGACCCGAAGTGCCGAGCATTATCAACAAAGATTCAGGTAAAAATAATAACTTTACATATGCTGAAATAGCTCGTAAAAGTCATATAGCAGCAGAAGATAGTGACTTGTCAAATGATCGACTGCTAGATATATATTTCGAAGCCATCGATGCTTTGGAAAAGTGTAAAACTAAATTTGATAAACTCAGAGTACTGGGTAACATGCTTAGACATGTAATATAAAATCATATTAAATTCGATGACTAGATTAAATATTTTGCATTGGAATGCTCAGGGCTTAACAAACCCAAATGCCATTACAGAATTAGAGCATATCTTAAATCTAAAACAAATTGATATCGTATTAATAAATGAAACATTCCTTAAACCAAAACATAAATTTAAGCTCAGAAATTTTAAAGCCCACAGGGAAGATCGCAATACACATGGTGGAGGCGTGCTAATAGCAGTTAGAAATAATATTCCCCATGAACGAATTCCAAAATTTCCAACAACAAGTATGGAAAACGTTTCTATTATTATTAAAATATCAAACAGGCTTGTTAGATTTACTTCAGTATATTGTCCATCATACACAAACAATTTTATTGATGATCTTAATATTATAACTACGTCTACAATAGATTATTTTATTTTTGGTGATTTCAATGCCCACCACACAAGGTGGAACTGTCTTCAAAATAATACAGCCGGTAACTGCCTTTATAACCACCAACTCAATTCATCTTATTACATTTACTATCCAAACTCTTTCACTCGATTTAGTTAAAATATAACTCCAACACAACCATCTGTAGTTGACATCTTACTATCGAACTCAAATTTAAATTTTTCACCCCTTGAAACCCATCCTGAATTACTTAATTCGGATCACACACCAGTGACTTGTAAAATTGATTGCATTTTTCCTAAAAATTTTAAACAGATTCCACAATATAATCAAGCTAACTGGAAAGAAATAAATAAATGGGTTGAAAATGAGATTAAAAATAACAACCTGCCAGTTGTTGAACTTACTAATGCAAACATAGAACCAGTTTTGTCTAAAGTTATATATATTTTACAAGAAGCTTCACAAAAAATTCCTGTCATTACCAGCTTTTGTTGGCAAACAAGGCTCTCACAACAAACTTTATTCCTGATTGGGCAGAGAAATCGTTATAGACGTAAATTACAAAGGAGTAGCGATACAGCTGAGAGAAATCTTATCAAGTGCATATTAAAACAGATTTCGATATTGATAAATAAAAATATCAGCATTGACAGAAATAACAGCTGGAATCAATTTATACGCAACTTGCCAACTGGTAGCAAAAAGTTTTGGAAAATAGCAAAGGCAATCAAAGGAGACAAAAACGAGTTTAGCCACTTAACGGTAGATGGCGCTAATATATATAATGATAAAGAAAAGGCAAACATTATAGCTGAAGTATTCGAAAACTATCATCAAACAACGTTTAATATGTCATCTCCAATCGACAATGCAGTTAAGAAACATATAGAATGGTTAAAACGTCAAGCTTTACCTGATAATGTACAACAATATTTAACAACAAAGGAAGAAATTATAATGTTGGTTAAGTCGCTAAAAAATTCTAAAGCCCCTGGTTTAGATGGAATAAACTCTGTTATGTTGAAAAATATGACTGATTTGTTTTTCACATTACTTACAAAAATTTTTAATTGGTGCCTAAGTAACGGCTATTTCCCAAAAAATTTCAAAACTGCAAAAATAATACCAATACTGAAGCAAAATAAGGATGCTAAATCACCTAATAGCTACCGGCCAATTAGTATGCTAAGTTGTCTTGACAAGGTATTTGAAAAAATAATATTTATAAGATTAAATGCATTTACTGAAGACAATAATATTATCCAAGATGAGCAGTTCGGTTTTAGAAAGCAACATTCCACAATTCACCAAGTAGAACGTATTGTTAAGTTTATAACTAATAACAAAAATCAGCGTAAGAGCACTGGAATACTTTGTCTAGATATAGAAAAGGCTTTTGACTCTGTGTGGCATAATGCTCTCATATATAAACTAAATTCGTTTGGCTACCCAGTGTATCTACAAAAGATTGTTCAAAGCTTTTTAGATGAGAGATCATTTGTCGTCAATATTGGTAACGAATACTACTCGCAGCGAAACATCTTGGCCGGGGTGCCACAAGGGTCAGTATTATCCCCTATACTGTATTCAATTTATATTGCTGACTTTAAAATATTAAGAAGCCAATCGGCAGCATTGTATGCAGATGACACTGCAATAATAACAACGGGCAAAGTATCAAATGCCATAGTTAAGAACTTGAAAAAAGGTTTTCTATATTCTCAGAAATATTTCTCCAAATGGAAAATTAAAATTAACGAAGCAAAGACACAAGCTATAATTTTCCCTTTTAACAAGTCGCCGAGAAGAATTCCTACGATTCCTCTGACTATTGGTGGAACTGAAATTGCTCTCAATGATACAATCAAATATTTGGGTATTGTCTTAGATAAAAAGTTAACATTTAGACAGCATGTTCTACAAACGTGTGAGAAAGCTATTCGATGTGGTAGAGCTTTATACCCTTTGTTGAACCGAAAGTCTTCTTTAAAGTGGAAAAACAAGATTTTACTCTACAAAATGTGCATACGTCCAATAATGTCCTATGGTTGTCAAGTTTGGTCAAAAAGATGTGCCAAAACTCACATTAAAAAACTTCAGGTCATACAAAATAAAAATTTAAAGATTATTTTTAACTTATCTAAGCGATATTCAACTAGTAGACTACATGAAAAATACAAACAAGATATGTTTATGACTGTAATCCGTAATATTAGACAAAGCTTTGAAAACCGCAACAGGTTTTCAAGTTACTCTTTGGTAAGAAATTTGTAATATCACCAACTTCTTCAATTTCAGTACGAAATTGACAGAAGGTTTGATATAAAAATTTCTTCAAATTTCAATAAGGTTTTTACTATCTTTTTTCCTTTAATGTAAGAAATATATTTATAGTTAATTTAAGTCCACTCTAATGTAAGCTTTAAATTTGTTGCAATACTTTTTAGTAAAATCTCAAGCTATGTACATATATAGAAAAATTTTATATTTTTTAACTTGTAATAATGATAGTAAAATAAAATAAATAAAAAAAAAAAAATCATCTAAATTATCAGCTCTATTAACAGATTTTATTGGACTTTTAGATTCATGGATAACTTTTTAATAACGGAAGTTGGGTTCTCGTTAAGTTCGATGTCAGTTGATATAGAATATTCACTTAATTATTGCAAGATTCACTTGAAAAACAGCGTGGGTGTTATTTAACGCAATAATAAATAAAAGATAACGATGCCGTAAACTAATTTTTTTTCCTTACTTCATAAATAACATTAAAAAATTTACAATTCTGAAAATCCCTGGACAAGATTTAAGAAATCCCGGTATTCGGGATTTGCGAAATCTTGAAAATTCCGTGATTTCGGGATTCGGTATTCCCGATTGGCATTGCTAATAGGTATAGTTAGTTGTTCAAGTTTAAAAAATAATTTGTTTGTTTTAATCGTCCCATCGACTTATTGTACGTACAAAGAATTGGTATTTAGATATCTGCCAGCTATATCTAAAACAAAGTAATCTCTTACTTCTATCAAGAGTGGAAAAACACAATTGCGCAAAAAAATCATGAGCAACATGACGAGTGTATATTATTTTATGCAGTAATTTTGAGAATTCTTACTTTTAAAATGTTGTCAAGATACATACCATAGAGTTTGCTTACTCATAAAGAAATATGATCATTTCTCCCCAAATCATATACATAACGAATTACATACGTACATAATTGGCCATTACAACCCTTCAGTCGGGATTACGGCCTAGCTTCTTAATAACACGCATGCTGTGTGTGTTAATTTTATACTTGAGTGGCGGGACCTACAGTTTAACGTCGACTCCGAACGACAGATTTTTGAGAAACTTTTTCATGGCAGGTTTATTTACTCTCAGAGCTTTTGCAAGAAATCTGCTGAGAGGATGTCGCCGCAGAAATATTTTTTTTTTTTCATATTTCGTTTTGACGTCTGATTTGGGATACGAACCCGGGCTTTACGTCTAATAAGCGAACACACTACCTACTAGACTCCTCTTCCGCTAATGCGAACAAAACTGTCAAAAAGGTCACACCCATATATGTATTGAAGTAGGCATTAAGTGGATTGAATAACTCGAACATTTATGGATGTGCAATGATGAAGTTAATATGGCTAGATTATGTAAGCTTGAAGTTGAAGTAAATTCCCAGATTATTTGCAACGTTTACGAACTCAATGAGTTGCCTATTCAAAAACAAAACCCGGTGATAATCAAGTTGCAATGATTTTTTCTTGATAGTGAAACATTTAGATTTAGAGAGGTTAATCCGTAGACTATTAACGATTGCCTATTCGAAAGTACGAGGAAATTCTTCATATATAATTCCATCATTACTTTGCAATGTTCGAGTTTTTTTTGCTATTAAAATATTTCAAACTTAATAAACTTTCAGCTAAATTCCAGAATATTTTTAAATATATTTATTTGTTTTCTGCAATATTACCACGACAGAAATTCATAAAAAAAAATTAAAGACACCAGGTTCATCAAATCAGTGTCAATTTTTCTTAGACTCAGATTTACATTTTATTGAAAATTTTTTTCAATTGCAAGTCCCAAACTTTTTTACCCTGCCTGCTCAAAAAAGGACCAAATTTTTTCAACCGATATACTACATATACATTATTTTGTCTCCTTGTGTTTGGTTTTCAGTTTCATAAAAATTTGAAAATTCGATTGAAATTCTTTATTTATTTTTTGTTCTTTGTTTCAAAGTAAATCTTAAGAAATTGTATTAAATACTGTATTTGATATCTTGAGTATAACCAAATCAATAAGAGAATTTAAAAAGTACAATTTTAATAGAAAAAAAAAGTTACCAAAAATATGTAAAAATTTTCTACTGCTTCCTTAAATAATTACGTTTTTAAGAATGAAGTGGTATTTCATTCGTTCATAATGTCACACTTTCTTATAGAAATTTATGAAACCATCTTTTAAAGTACACAGTTTTGTTTCCTTCTTCAAAATGTATTTTCCATCATTACATACAATTTGCCGGTATTCTGTGACAAAAAATCATATATATTTCAAGTATTTATAAAGAGTAATTTGGAGAGAAATTTTAAGCTCAAATATAGATAATAATAAGTAATAAATAAGTAGTAAGTAATTTTCATTATCGTTCTTAAACAAGTTTGATTAAATACCTATTTCCCAAAAAAAAAAAAAATTGTTGTAACATAAGTAACCATCGCTCTCGATCATTCAAATTTTAAATTCAACAGAATAGGCAAAAAAAAAAAGAATTCTGAAAACAGTTTTAAAAAACTGAACAATAATTTACACCGAAAGTTATGAATTAAAAAAAAAAAATTCTATGATGTCAACCAATAGGTATTTTTAAATAAAAACGCAAACAAAGCCTCGGTTTTTTATTTTTTATTTGTTCCACTGTTTAGATGATATGAAGGTACCAGAATATATTTTTTTGTTGGCTTTTGCAGTGTCTGTCATACACAGAATATGTGCGTGTGTATTCAACTAAATTTAAAATTTACACCTATTGATCTTTTCTTATCGTATCAATGCACCATAAAAACAAACCAACAATCAAAAACACAGATTCACAATTTAATTGCAACGGAAAGTCGTCTATAATTGGAGTCGTCAGTTCAAATTTGCTTTGATAAGCCAAATAAGATTATTTATAAATTAGTTTTATTTTTTACATATCGTCACCTAAGAGTATCGTTTCATTCATTCTAAAGTATTTCACCAAAACAAGCCTACAAGGATCACGAATATATTTGAATTTCTCTGACCAAAAATAGGGATTTTATATAAGAAGAAAATCTATGACTTCGTGAGGAGATCTGACTAGACGTTAGTAAATTACACTGCATTGTCAATTGCTAATACATTATATTCGCTTATAAGGTTATTGACAAATCTTCTTTATTTCGTATTGTTTACGAACAAAGTAGGATAATGTTGCATCATACACTGAGAAGTTGATGACGGTATTGGTATTTATATACTCTGGTTAGAAGGAGAGAACGAACGGGAGATATTGAAAATGCTAGCACGCAGTCGATGGAGGGATTCCTGTTCCCGTCAATTGCATTTTTTCGAACGTTCCCGGCCACACACTAACCCACCCTCACCCGACCGCGGAGGGCTCGTCCCCATTACGTAGAGACACGTACACACCACAGTCCGGACTATAGCGGGTAAGGGAAAAGTAATGGCAACAAGAACATAAATCAGCTACAGAACTTAATCACAAGCTGAATAAACTATTAATAAACATGAACTACCTATAACTAGAATGAAAATACATTTTTATATAATAATTTACAAATTAATGCTAGCATATAAGCTACGTTTTATATTACAAACACTACAATTAAAATCAATAAAATCATAATATAAATTAAAATCATTACATAATCTACGAAAAGGAAAATTACATCCATAGTTCGTTCTATAGAAATATAGAGAAAGAGTGCGATAGTGCCGTGAAAATCTTGCAGGAATACTGAAATTCAGGTTACAAAGCAAAAACTCAGAATCGATATCACCTTTAACCAGGTTAAAAACGAAACAAACACCTAAAACAGACCTTCTATGTTCCAAAGTTGGAAGTTTAATCAAACCTAATCTGGCCTCATATGACGGAAACCCATTGGCATAATCCCATCCTAAGCCACGTAAACAGAATAATAAAAACTGCCTCTGCACTGACTCTATTGAATCACTATGATAATGATAGTATGGATTCCAAACAATAGACGCATACTCCAAAATAGGTCTAACAAGTGAAATGTATAGCAGTCTAGTTATATAAGGATCAATGAATTCCCTAGCCCATCTTTTCACAAAACCAAGAACAGCCCGAGCCTTGCCAATCATCATACTAATATGATCAACAAAAGAGAGTTTCATATCCAATAATACTCCCAAATCAAGAAATGTAGTCACAGTTTCCAAAGGGCAAGAATTAATTACATAAGTTGGCGAACTCACGCGCCCGCGAGAGAAAAGCATGCATTTACATTTTTTCAAGTTAAGATCCATTAAATTAACTCTGCACCAAGTTTCAAACAAATCAATATTCCGCTGAAGAACAGCCTGACCATGATTATCATCAAAAGTATAAAATAATTTAACGTCATCAGCATACATTAGAATATTACAATCAGAAATAGAACAAGGAAGATCATTAAGAAACAATAAAAACAGTAAAGGACCCAAATGGCTACCCTGCGGAACACCAGAAGTAACATATACAGTCTTAGACAATACATTCCTAAACAATACCCTCTGAGTCCTAAGGGAGAGGTAGGAGTCTAGCCAACGATGAATAATATCGGGAATACCGATTAAACGATAATATTCATCATTATACATGAATAATTATTATAGACTTCCTGGAAACTATAACATAATGGACCGGGTGTTAATTCTTAACGTTAAAAATACAGAAATAAGATAACCCTACGTATGTATTACTTGAACAGAAACAACTAAACTAATCAAATGTTGGTACTTCTCTCCACGACAGTATTTGAGAGTAAGACCTTAAGTTGCCCCAGTCTTTTGGTTAAAATTTTAAATGCTCCTCACATCAGTAAGAAAACTGCATTAATTTTTTTATTCTTTCATGGTTATCTTCACAGTTCATTCGTTTATATTTCGTAATAAGGAATAATTTATAATTCATGTTGGTAGTGAGACAAGGAAAAGTAACTTAAAGCTATAACGTTAAACTAAATTATTCATAAATTTACATATACAACACTTTGAGACATCTTGCTGATCTTTGGGGGATCTTTTAGAGATTTTTGAAGGCTGTCAGTTAGACGGACTGGCGACCTGATAAACCATATTCTCCAATTTGTTTCCTGCTCCTCTGTACACATAGCAACAAAATTTTCAACACAATTATATATTCGAAAAGAAATAAATAAATTGCTTTTATCATACCTTTTATACCTATTGCTGTATAAACTTCTGGAAAAAAATTTCTGGCTTCACAAGAAAAATTTTGGATTTAATGGATTAACGGTATTCTCTTTTTCCTTTACCATAAAAACGTTTCAAACTTTTGTTAACAAAAAAAAAAAAGGAAATTTCCTCACGACATTACATTTTCAAATAAATTAAAAAAGAAAGAAAATACACTATGAAACAGAGTTTAATAACACTCGATCACTATAAATATTAAAGACAGAAAATTTTTACTTTATTATATTGTATATTTTTTTTTATCTTGTCGGTCGAACAGTTCGAATTGAAAGGAAATAATAATTTGATAAGTTCGACCTAATATACTGCGCATGTAGCAATTGTTTTAGTAGTGACTGGAAAATGTTCGGATCAGCAGATGCGTCACGATGCGTTGCATACATATTGACTGTACATACTACTGACACATCATGTCTACCGTTATTATTTGAAATAAAAATTCAACGGCACAGCACATAAGAATCAATAGTCAATGATCTTAACCATTGCACCATGCCGCCTCCGTTTTGATTTGGTTCACCATAATTCGCAGATATTAAAATCTTTACTAAATGGTCATTTTAATTGTAACTCGAGTAGAATTCGTACATCAAACTTCTAAGCAAATTGGCGCGCCAGAGCAAAATAAATATATTACAACAAAATTACTGGAACTAAGCACATTACCATTTTAATCGATCGTATACATACATGGCAGAGATATCTGACGTCATCTATTGGAAGAACAATGCAATAACATTTCGACCCCTAGCACTTTACCTGTTCTACGAGCATGAAACCTGCTGTTTGGTTAGCGGAGGTTTCTTAATTTTCTTTCTACGCAAAAATTTAGTTCATGAAAATTCAAAAAGTATTTTTAAATACAGAGGTTTCGTATTGAAAGTTTTACATTTTTTCGCAATGAATTTGTATAATAAAATAAAGAAAAAATGACTTATTTATGGATAATATCAGTGGACTATTTTCTACAATATCACCATAACAGAAATTCATCAAGAAATTTAAAAGATACATGGTATGCGTAAACTCATACAATCGGTGTCAGTTTTCATCAGACTCAGATTTACATTTTATTGAAAGTTGTTTTCACACATGCATAATAGCAATTGCTTAAACGTCTTTACCTTATCTGCTGCTGTTTTCAAAACCGTACCAAAATTTTTTCCATCTATATGTCAATTTTTTGTCTTCTTTTGTCTGGCTTTCAGTTTAGTAACAATTACTTGTGAAATTTCGATTGAAATTTATTTGAATTTCCATCTTACAAGTAATTTTGGTAGGTTTTTGAAAACAGCAGCAGATAAGGTAAATACCTTTAAGAAATTGCAATAGATTATATATGTACATATATATTTATATATTGCATTTTGAATTTTATTTCAGAGTAAATCTCAACAAATTGTACTCAATTGTGTATTCGATATCTGCAGTACAACCAAATAAATAATAATAAGAACTAAAAAATGTACGATTTTCTACTGTGACTGGAAATAATTAACAACGATTAGCATTCTAGAAACTCCATTTCGTTCGCTCATAATGTAACACATTCTTATAGAAAGTTATGAAGCCAGCGTTTAAAGTACACAGTTTTGTTTCATCTTCAATTTGTATTTTCCTGTGACAGTGAATCAAATATTTTAAGTTTTCTGCAGTATTTCGGAGAACAAATATAGATTTCAGTACCTTTCTCGTTCTCGTTCTCAAACTGGGGCCTGTTTCACTAAACTACAATTCTACAAGTATACAAGTTACAATCACAATTCTAATTATAATGCATGTGCTAATGAATTGTGTTTCATGAAAATTTTCACAATACTTGCAGCTTTTTGTACTTGTAAACTACAATTGCTACAATTACAATTTCTACAAAGATATTTTGATAAATGGAATATATGTGTGAATATATGTATATTAGAGTACTAAAATTTCAAAAATTATTTTAAATACTTTTGCAATTATGGGTACTCTAATGTATATGTATCGATAATTTGTTTTGATAGAATTAGAGATCGGGTCCATAAACCACCATACATGAAATGGAGTGATTACCATGCCAATCAACATAAACTTCTTCATGCTCTTTGGGTGCATCTAATTTTATTAAAGTGCCGTTCAAACAGGCGCAAACTAACGCCATGCCTTTCATGGCGAAGAATTTTGACACCACTTGATTCATGTTTTCTGGCCAGAGTACATACGTTTCAAACAAAGCGGAATTAATTGCAGTTACTACGCTTTTTACAACTCTGCACACAGTTGCGTTGCCTATACCATTCAAGTCACCTATTGCATGGTATGTGGTTCCTGTTCCTATAGGCTATAGCCAGCACAACGTTATCTTCAGCTGCTGTTGTACCGTAAGAGAATCTCTCCTATTTGTCTCTCTCTCTCTCCAGTATTGGAGACCACAAATTTATCAGCAAAAGAAATTTGTTCCGTTTTAGCCTTAAATGGTCTAAATGTTCTTCTTCTTTTTAATGCGATTTCATTATAGCTTTCATCACTTGAATCGTATAAAAGGTTCATTTTGCACTCAAAAAAAAAGTATGAACAATTGAATATTTTATATGTTTGACTTGCACGTGTGTTTATTTTTTCTCGTATAACATATGATTAGAGGTGTTGCCGCTTTCGATAATTTGTGATATAGTTTGTTTTATTATATTCACATACTTAAAAAAATAAATAAATAAAAACAAACAAAATAAATAAATAAATGCTAATTACTATTTAAATTGTTTGATTTTGTGGTTATTTGAGGTAATTTTTATTAAAAAATAGTTAAAAATCAAATTTTAATTCAATTTATCATTAACTAGTAGCTTGTAAATTTTTTTTGAGAGTCTTCGTCGACCCTAAGCTTTTTTTTTACAATTCTACAAGTGTACAAGTGAAAATTTATTTTAGTGAAACATAACGACTTGTAGAAGTATCTATGACTTGTAGACTTGTAAATTGTAAAAATCACGTGTAGCCACAAACTTGTAATTGTATTTTTATGAAACACAATTATTTACAAGTTCACAATTGTACAGGCAAAAACACTTGTAATTGTAAACTTGTAGCTTAGTAAAATAGGGCCCTGGTATGATCATCTCCCTATCTCCTTAAAAAAATTAACAGTTTTCAGCAAAAAATCAAGACAAATGTACAAAAAAAAACCGTGTATAGAAAAAGGTTCAAAAAAGGAACAATAATTTACACCTAAAGGTATACATTTTAAATAGAATCAAAGCTGTCACCCATATTTTTAATATAAAAAGTCAAGAGTCTCAAGAGTCTGTTTAGGTGATGGGACAATACCAGAATATATATTTTTGTTTGCTCTTGCAGTGTCTATCATACACAGAATATGTGCGTGTGTATTCAAATAATTTTAAAACTCACACCCATTGACCCTGGCATTCCAAAAAATGTTTTCTTATCGGATCAGTGCACCATAAAAACAAACAAACAATCAAAGAAACAATTTTGAATTTGAATTTCAACAGAAAATCTTCTAACATTGGAGTCGTCAGTTCAAATTTGTTTTGATAAGCCAAATAAGATTATTTACAAATTATTCTTGGTTCTACATATCGCCACCTAAAATTCAATGGTATTTCATAAAACGAAGTTTATAAGGTTCACAAATAAATTGAAATTTCTTTGACCAAAAGTAGTGATTTTATAAAAAAAAAAAAAAAAAAAAAAAACAACGCCTTCAAAAACAAAAGTGCTTATAAGATAAACATGAGGAGATCTGACACAATTTCAGTAAATTAAATTGTTTTTCAAATTTCCAAAATATCATATTCGCCTAAAAGATTATTAATTACATTGTGATTTACTGCGAAGGTTGAATAGAGATTGTCATTAAAAATAAATACAAATCATATTAACACCGCTTTCATGTTATCGAATTTGTCTTTTATAGCATCTTTAGCTAATTTTATAGAAATCGAGAGATAACAAGAAGGTCTATGTTCAATGCCTCGTTTGATGTTCGCAACGATAACTTACGGCTGTTGAGTACTCCACACAATACACAACAATCATGGACATGTGCCACTAATTTCAATTCTATTCAAATAGTGTTTAAGCAAGCAGCAGATAAAGATAATATTGATTGTACAATTTGAAAAAAGAAAATACCAAACACATCTATATTGAGGCGGATTATTTCCAAAGTTACAGAAGATATATGATACCGCCGTGTAATGAGTACAAGGGAAGTGAAATAAAATTTGTATTCTTGTTACCCAATATTCTAAAGATATTAAAAAATTTTAATTATTCAGAAGTAAAACTATCAAAGCGATTCACATTTGCTCTTCATAAAGGCAAATAACAACTCTTTAAAATTCATCGAAGTTATATTCACTAATTGAAATCTGAAGTGGAAACCGCAACTGTTCTTCAGATACCACTCCACAAAATTCAAGTGCGTCAATTCACGATTTATAACCTAGTTAAGCATAAATCTGATAAGGAATTAATATGGGATGAAACCGAGAGAATCTTATGTTCATCTAGGTTTACGGCAATTTTAGTGGGACAATTTAGAAATTCAATTCTTCGCATTCGAAATACTTGATGCCTTTACTAAATTTCCTTGAAACTGCTAAAAAAAAAGGTCTTTATCCTTTTCAAGGCCATCGATAAGACTAGAAAAAATAATAAGTTGCCCGCTAATCAACCGCAAGTATTTGTTTTAAAACTACCGTGATGAGACTTGTGTTCAAATTGCACAAAGACAGCATCATTGAGATGTTTGGCATTTGTTTGTTTTATTTTTATGTTTTCTTTATTATTTTTTATTTTTTTGTGTATTTGTATTAGTGATTCTCCTAAAGAAATTAAAACAATCAATTTAGCAGTAAACTTGTGTTAAATTTTATTTCCATAGTGACCTCACTAGCTGTGATTGTAAAATTTGTTCAAATTTCACTTTATTCCACTAGACATCTATGTGTTAGTATTTTTCAAAGAGTATTGGTGAAGATGTCGCTGATAAAAATCGTATTTTTTATTTTCAAAATGTTATATATGGCCGTTTTGCATTTTAGGTGACGACATGCACTTGCACACTTAGTCTTCATATATAAATTAAAATTTCTTAAGGCATCATTCAGTTTGAGATCTTTATTCGTGCAGTTGAATACGTGAATTAAAAGAAATTTTTTAATCGAAAATGTTCTGTCGTTTGAAAATATTTGGATTTTTATTCAATTTGATCGTCATACTTACGATGTTGGAATTTGGTTCAGCTCAGTTGGAAGAGGTACGTGAATAAATAACACTGAAATAATAACACTGTAGATACCGTCTCTATAAATATTTTATTAATAACTGAAACGAAGAAAAATCGAGCACAAGAATTTTTTCTGAGTATCATAAAAAATATTTCATTTCGGTATGATTAAAACATATGAGTAAAACACAACGTATGAGTAAAAGTTTCTTAAAGAACAAATAATATCGAAATACACTTAGAACGTTTTTAAAGTTCTTGCATTTTTAAATTCTACACACAGAAAAAAATCATTGTAAAAACGCCGAAAACAAGGTTAAATCAACATGACTTTACAGTAAACCAAAAATAACTATTTTTCAATTAAGAACAACTTGAAAACATTATAAAACAACATTGCTACTTAAGTTGGATCAAAGTGAGATCATGTTGAATTTACTTTAAGATACCATTCAAATCAACATTAATTACTATTAAGATAACATGATTCTCACATTGAATCAATATGATCTTATGTTTAAAATGACATTAAATCATTTTATTTCAACTCTGAATTTCATATTGAAATAAGATGCAACCATATTATTTCAACATAAATTTTCATGTCAATTCAAAAGGATTCTAGTTTTGAAATAACATGAAAATCATATTGACTTTCTGCTTGTATTAAGCCCGCCCAATAAAAAGAAGTTAATTTTGTTTTTATATATATTTTTAAATAAAATTTATATTTATTAATTTTCATCATTTTAAAAATACATTTATTTATATAAAATAAAAATGTAGGTAAATAAGTATATAAGTAATATTTGAAGCTTTAATTAATTACAAACATTTATTTTTTTATTTATTGTTTTTTATTAAAACTTACTCTTATTTCACTGGGGAAGTTATTGACAATTTCGTCCACTATAGTGGCAAATATTTTGGTGATAATTTAACTTCGTTATAAAATACATCCTCAATACAATCCTGAAAATTATATTGATTAGTTCAGCACGAAATGAATCGGTCAAATTATCATAGTTACAGATTTCCCCTTAAGGCTTTCTTCTAAAATCTGCTTTAGACTCTAAAATAAAACGTAAAACAATTATTAATAATAAAAACAAACAAAAATAATTTCAAACTTTACCATAATTAGCTTAGAGCTTCCAACTGATGATGAAAAAGATGATGTCGGAGTTGATGTTGAGCCAATAATAGATTAATTTTGTAACCACGAAACTACTTTTTTGCCTATAGTTTCAGATAGTGTATCGTCATCAAATCTGTACTGATACATCAATCAAAGAATTAATTAATTTTGAACTAAATATTTGTATATGTATATGTTTACTACCTCAGTTTTACACCAACAAAAAAGTTTTTTTCGGAAACAAGCACGAATACTAATAGGGGATATTATGACTTCCTTAATATCTTCCTTTGATAAATACCTAAACTATCAAATGTAATTTGTGCATCTAAATAAATAAATATTATTTACAATTGTCAAATTATCTTACAAAAATCCTTAAATGCCGTTACTTACTTGTCAAATATGGTTTTTCTTCAATTAAGTTAAAAGTTTGCAGTACCGCATCTAATTGTGAATTTTCGCTAGTATTCTGAACTGGAATATTTAATATAATATTACCATCTTCGTCACTTAAGAAATTCATGTTTCCTTCAATTGATATAATTTCTTGCACAACACTTGATAAATTATCATTATGATTCTTTGGCGAAGACATAATAATATATTTTAACTAAAAAATTTATTTTTTTTTTTTTTTTTATTTTATTATTTATTGAGTTATCATAAAGCAATACATACATTTAAAATTTATTAAAAGTCTATGAGCTACTATCTAATTTAAGATATTTCAACATATAAATCAAATAATAAAAATTTAAAAATTACAAGTTATCAGTATATATAATTTATAAAGAAAAAGATAAGAAAAAACTTTGTATATCTAAAAATGTAACTGTACCACTGGAACAATATAATCTGGATCTAATTTATTTCACGAAATTTAAATAGTTTACTTATGTAAACTACGAAATATCATCTGATAAATTTTTAATTAGTTCATACTCAGAAATACTACATTTATTAGAAAATGCTAGATTCTGAGTGTTAATGACATCTTTGATAGTTTGTTGAGAATAACGTTGGTGCAAGTCTTTTGTGCGGTATAAACGAGGTAGTTTAAAAATAATTTTTAGAACTTTATTTTGAACAATTTGCAGTTTTCTGACGTGAGTTTCAGCCGTATTTCCCCAAACACAACATCCATACACTAATATCGGTCTAATAACAGTTTTATAAATTAATAGCTTGTTTTAAGTACTCAGATACGATTTTTTATTTAGTATAGGGTATAAGGCTCTACAGCACTTAGTCGCCTTATCCACAGTGTGTTCGATATGTTTTTTGAATAACAGTTTTTTATCCAAATATATCCCCAAATGTTTCACTGATTCACTGAAAGGAATAGTAACATTATCATTTCTAAGTTGCGTTGTTTGAACTCTCTTTGGTCTCTTATTGAATGGAAACAAAATGGCCTGTGTTTTGTCTGTATTAATTTTAATTTTCCATTTGTTATAATACTTAATACATGTGTGTAGATTTTTCATCAATTTACCAACAATTGCATTCGAGAGTTTGCCTTTGACAATCATTGCGGTATCGTCGGCATAGAGTGCTATTTCGGTACCGCTTTTTGGTGTGAAATCAGCCACAAATAGAGAGTATAGGGTTGGGGACAGCACCGCACCTTGTGGTACCCCAGCTGGAATATTACGTGGAGATGAAATCGTGTTATTAACAACAACTTTAAATGAGCGGTCAGTTAGAAAAGACTGAATTATTTTAATAATATATAAAGGAAAGCCATAATTTTTGATTTTGTGGATTAATAAAAATTTAATTTAATTTACTGCAAAACAACGCTTTTATAATACACCACAATACTTATTCAAGCTTTACTAATATATGAATGAAAAGTCTTTTATATTCCAAAATAGTGGTACTTTTTGCAGAATTCACTTCAACTTTTTTTTCATGTTAATTGAAAATTCAACAACTTTATTTCAATCTTGTTTGAAATGTTTCCATCATGGTATAAGTTTAATTTAACAGAATACAATGTAAATTCAACATGAATCAATGTCAATTTTAAATTAGCTGATGTTGATTTAACATAACAAAATGTTGGCTTAACTTGAGCCGATGTTATTTATAATTTATATAAAAAATATCATTTGTAAATGTTGTTTTAACATGACCCAATATTGATTTAACATGAACAGTGTTGTTGATTTAACATGAAACAATTTTATACGCTATTCGTTAATCAATTAAAATTGTCACATGTTGTTTTAACATTTTTCTCAACATCGAAACATGTAAATATAATGTTGAATTAACAATGGCCCATGTTATATCAACTAAACGCAATGTTGATTTTAAGTTAAAAATTTTTGTTTTAAATATAAAAATACATTATATTAAATCAACATTGATAAATGTTATTTCAACATTATAAAATGTTAAATCTTATGTGTACAATTTTATTTTAAAGTGTAAAATGTCAAATCAACTATTTCAGAGATTAAATTAACATTTTTAATTTTGATTCAATATGAAACAATGTTAAAAATACATTTATTAAAATTTTTTTCGAAAATTTACTATGATTTGAAATCAACATTTTTCCATGTTAATTTTACATTTTTTTCTGTGTGTACGTTCTCTAACTTAAGTACTGTCAAAATTTGGTTAAGATGCGCCGAGCCGTTCCGAAGTTATAGGGAAAAATATACTCAAAATACAAATATAGTCGTATTTCGTGTGAAAACTTTGAGAGCTCATAACTCAAAACACACTTTTTCGACTTAGAATGTTATAGAACGGAGGCGTCGATATAATCTTGAAAAACAAGCACAAAGCTTCAGGTAACTTTCAGGAGATATGATTGGAATGACCATGAAATTCATATTTTCACGCGTAACCACTTGTTGTTTAACTTCATAAAATTATGATTTGAGAAAGTTTCCAGAAGCTTTGTTTTTGTTTTCTTCTCTTCTATCGAAATATTTAAGGCAATTAGCTTTAAGAAAATTGAAATGGACTCCCTTATCAATTAAGATGCTGATGGAATTTCCGGATTATAAGCTTGAAGTCTGTGAAATCATGTGAATATACATATGTATTTATGTGAATAATCATTTTGCAGGCTATAGCAACTGTGGTCATAAGAAAATTCTTCACCTTGTATCTGGCTTGGGTCATGTATTATATTTCCTCTGCTAACCCATTTGGTTTTGCCAAAATCTTAATCTAAAGGTGTAACTAATTGCTCATCAATTGAATTTATTGTTTAACACGTTGACTGCCAACTACGGGATAACTCGTAGATTGCGTTCCCTATTAGAGTACCAACTACAAGTTATCTCCTACTCACTAAGCCTGCCATCGTTGTGTAGCTACGAATAAAACCGTATAATATCAGTGCTAGTATCGATAAATAGCTTCTGGGAAAAGAACTGTGGCCAGTTTTCTGAAAATTGCAGTGGCAGTCAACGTGTTAAGAATTTTCTTTTGAGGTTATCGATTCTCTTCGGAGAGTAGAGTTGTCTTTAACAGCGGTCAATTAATATTTGAAGAAAAGCTGAAGCACAAAGTAACGTAGATTTTACATTTTGGAAGGAAAATATACGAATTGAATTCATGTGTGTTTAAGGCTTTCAAATAACTGAATCCGTTCTGAACATTTTATGTTGTTGTCTATTAACGCGTAAATTTTTTGTCATTTTGACGCCCCTAAAATACATATCAATATTGTTCGCCAACTGAAGAATTTTAAAGGCCAAAATACATACATATACTATGGGCGTAATTATTTATTATTTTATTCACACACTCATGACGTTTATTTATTTTTTAAATTTCTATCTGATTCGTCTAATTACACAGGACTACAAATATACAAAAAATGAATAGCCAAGGATCATGATCATTCTCTTCTAATGAATCTTCTGAATCCGACCACAAAGTACAAACTCTATATTCAAGTGAGTGTTACGTTGCAGATTAATTACTATTCCTTCACACCAAAAGATAATGAACAACAAAGATCAGAGTATGCTAAACAAAACAATCGTCGTAATAAGTGTACAACAATGTACTCCGATCGAACGAAACCAATCTCACTTCAAATGGAATCGAAAATCGTATCCATATCGGCAAGCAATTAAATCGAATACGCAAAGAAGACAATTAATTGGATGCCTCGATAGTCTATTTGGCAGTGTATTCAACTAAGAATGTTGTGGTCGAAGGCTTGATTATTAATAGTAGCTCTGGCCAGATAATTAAGTCTGGGTTTTGGCCAATATTCTACATTGATGGCAAAATTTCCTATGCTGATGCAGGATGACAATCATACCTCTTCAATTGCTCGAGCATCCTCAGTAAAATTTTTAAGAATAAATTTGCGTATCATCAGCCTATTGGGTGAAACTCATTTAAATTCTATGAACTGGCGATGTCCGATTATTTAATGGGTAAGGATATCGAGGAACAACAACATTTTTAAAATATTTACATTTTATTTTAATCCTTTGCACTCGGCACCGTTTGGGTATTACCTACCAGCAACTTGAATTAATTACATAATAATCGATTTGGATTATATAATAAAAGAAAGGGTAAAAAATACTTTGGAAATAATAATGGTAAATTACGAAAACATAACACTGTCTTATTACTGCAGAGATCTTTTCTATTCGAGGCCTCAGTACGAACTGAGATCTTGAACATTTCTTCTCTCGGTTATCGGTTTTCTTTGTTATCGTATCAAGTTTAACACTTCATTGAGCCATACCCTTGTAGCTTTATATCGAGTACAATTTGCTCAACGTATCAGTGAATTGTACAGTCCGTCGTGGATGCACTTCGCACGTTCTTTTCCGACGTGTAAAACGGTTGATTTATTTATCATGCATGCTGTTAATTTGATCATATTTCGATTAGTTTTTTTTTGTTCCATTTTAACAGAAAACTGCAGCAGAATACGTGTGTCTTAAAATATTTCAGTGGAATAATTTCATTGCCCGTAATTACTACCAAACTACTAAATGTCCCTATTATATCCTCCAGATATCATTTTCAAAGATTTTATTTACTTCTACGCAGTACGAAGAGGATTGACTCTTTCTTATGGTTTCTCCATCTGACAACTACTTCTACTCTTTTAGAGTAGAATACATTCCGCGTCGTTGTTGTGCCAGTTTGTTTTACTTATTCCACCACAGTGGAATTTTTCTTTTAAATTCTTTCTTTTAAATTTGTTTTCAGTGTGACAAACTAATTATTGAGGGCGGTACGAAAGCAGTCACAAAAATATTCTCGGATTTCAAAGAAATAAAGGAAACAATAAACGATTTAAAGTCAAGGTAAACATTTAATCTTACTCTGTATCAAATATTTTAAGAAAGAAAACAAAATTTATATTATTTTTAGTATTCAAGAATGTCCCAATGGATCGAACACTTCCCCTGAGGGTGAGTTTTATTTTCCTTTAATTATTCAACGTCCTGAATATGTTTTCTTTATTGTTCACACAGATCTGGAGTTGTTTGATATTCGTTATGATGTTTTACCCAAAAAATGGTAAGCAAAACTATAATTTTTTTGGATTCTAAGATGATGTATTATATCCTATGATAGTATGGAAGTGATGGTTATTAGAATATAATTGCATGAATATCGCATTCAAAATACTCACTTGTAGAATACATCATACGTACATCCAGTTCAAAAGTGACTCAAGTCATAATTATCATTTTCATGAAAAAAAAAAAAAAAAAAAAACGGTTGCATGGAATGAAAATGAGTTTAAAACTGAAACTTTGTACGTATCTTTAACGACAGTTAGCAACAATTAAATACATATTCAGTTGAGTCACTACTGGACCAGGTATGCGATATACATATCGCACATGATCTACAATTTCTAAGATTAAAACTCTGTCAAATTAAAACAACAATTTGATTGTTTGAAATAAAATACGATTTAGAAAGAGTTTTAATTTCTTTAATTCATTTTATTTCTATAAGCGTCACAGAAGTTCTTCCAAAAAATTGTGCCGAAGCAACGGCATGCACCCGACGTAGTGGCATTTACAAAATACTTGTCACACGACACAGTAATCAACCATTTTATGTGGAATGTGATGCTGAAACTGAAGGTGGTGGCTGGATTGTGATAAAAAAACGAGAAGACGGCAGTGAGGACTTTTATCGTAATTGGGAGGATTACGAAGAAGGATTCGGAAAAGTGAACGGAGAGCATTTCATTGGATTGAAAAAACTTTACGCTCTAACAAATTTCCAGGGACGGCAGGAATTGTTAATAGTAATGGATGATGTGAATAATACGAGAGCTTTTGCCAAATATAATGGATTCTCCATAGGCAACGAAACGGAATTGTATAAATTGAAGAAATTGGGCATATTCTCCGGGACTGCTGGAGATTCCTTAAGTTGGCATTTGGGTATGAAATTTTCAACTAAAGATCGTGACAACGATATTGATGCTCGTAATTGCGCGGTGACATTTACAGGTGCATGGTGGTATAAGAATTGTCACCACAGGTAAGTTCTTTTTAATGTTTTCCTAATGAACTCAATGCTATTGTTCTGTTTTCTTACAGTCATCTCTATGGTAAATACGGCGACAATAATGATGGTATGGGAATAAATTGGTTTTCATTTAGAGGTTACCTGGAGTCCCTTAAATACGTAAAAATGATGATACGAAGACGTAGAATTAACTCGGAAAGAAAATAATTTGAATTTGTTTTTTATAACAATTTTTATACGAAAATATTGTAATAAATAGTCGAAATTGGATTGTAAATTATCAAATGAGAACACAAATTATGCAACTGTTAATGCACAAGAATGAAATTTTGTAAAGTTAAGCAGATAAGCAATGATGCTATATCGTACTACTAGCCGAACCTCTATTAATAGCCGTTATTATAAGAGACAAAAATACATGAATTTTCTAAAATTCTAGTCGCTTAAGTGTGACCTCAGTGCAAACCCCAGGTCAGACATCTCCAACAAAGCGAGAAATTAAAAGCTATTTCTTCGGTGCCTTCTTCTCCGCAGCGGATTTTTAGCTCAAACTATAAAAATAAGAAGTTATATGTTGGACCGTTATTAGCTAAATTCGCCTCACTCAGTATAACTGCCATACCATTAGAGAGACATCCTTTGACACGCAATTAGCACTTTCATGGAATACACTCTCAAAAGAAATCCATCGTTACTTTAAAGTTGTTTACATTAATCACTTGTTTTAATACAAGTAGAAAGACCTCCAATTGAAAGTAGTGTTTCATTATGAATGCATTATTATTTCAGCATTCAAACATTTATGTGGAGTGGCTATTATAATTTACAAGAGCTTTTTTTTATTTCAAAAAGGTATTCACTGTTTGTTCTTATACACATATGTATATAAGTATGTACATCTTCCTCAATGTCGCCTTTAAATGGCTCTGTTTTACAACCGGACTTTATGATGTTAGTATTAATGCGCTTCTCTTATTATTGTATTCATCTAACCTTTGAATGGTTGACAAATATGTTATTCTGTTGGCCCAAAATAAGCACTCGCTCTTATTAGAGACTGTAGCAGCAACAGTAGAAATAATCTCTTCTATTTCTTTTACTCATGGTAGCGACAGCATTAAAAAAGAAGAGTTTTTACAAACTTATGTGCCACGCAATTAAGATGTAAATGTATGCATATGAGTCATATTTAATTGTCATCAATTAATCATACACATGAAGTTAGTGTTTGTATACCACATTAGATTATTTTTATTGATTTTTAATTACCACAACTATAAAATTCAATGAAACTATTTAAAATCTGCATTTTAAAATATGCTCATGAATATGTGATGAGTATAGAAAAAATGTTATCATTGAAGCACTTTTTACAGAAGGTTTATTAAATTCAGTTTCCGTTTGAATTTTGCTCGTATTGTAAATTTAAGTTTATGTTGATTCTTGATGTAGTTTAAATACAAAATATGAATAAAATTATTGGAGTTGATATTATCTGAGACAATTTACTACACAGTTTCTCTTTAAAAATGGTCCAATTAGTGTTCCTCCTGTTGACCGGAATGGTCAAGACACTAGGAAGAGAATCTTTCGTGTCGATAATGAAGGTAATGTATCTATGGTCCGAAAAGGAGCATTGATGAGATACAAACCAGTCTCTAAGGTTATCTGTGAAATCGGAGCTGACCAGAGTGATGTCCAGCACTTCCTTTCTGTTCGAAGTAAGGAAGGTTGGTTCATCTCCCCGATAAGCTATAATAACTAGGTTATTACTAATAATAAAATCAAAGAGGCACTCACCACGTTCGTTGGTACCAGAACTGCCCCATATCGTATGGTTGGCATCTGCTCCGATAATAACCGGAAATCCGCGCAGTCTCGCATCCGCCACCAGTCGACCAATGGGCTCCTGAGGGGGAGAGAGCCCATAGTCATGCGCCCGATATAATGATGCTCTCCAGACGGTGTCTTTGTCGCTGAACCTGTGGAGGAGAATAGCATTAATACTAGTCTTAAACGTGACACAAACCCTAGGCTTACCTAAAGTTTGAATATACGCTATGCGATATCCGTTGCTATTGAGTCCACAAATCCTACCATCTACGACCCAGGATTCCTGAATCAGAATGAGCTCTGCAGTTTTGGCTCACTGACTTGAGTTAGCGAGGGCTTGTTTTTGGGGTTGGGGTTCATTGCAATTGTGTCCCCACTCCCTGCCCGCAATGTGTAGTAAGCCATAAGTGGTACCGTGGTTATATATACAAGCAGGGAGACCACGCAAGGGTTAGCACCAGCCCTTATGGGGACAGGTGCTCAGAGCCAGACCGGGTAATTAATCGGGAGTCTTCTCAACCGAACCTACACCACCAACTTAACGGCGACGGACAAGGAAAGTACTTTGAGGCCTGCTAGGGTTTTAACGGGATGGAGGCAGTTGTAGGCCTTGCCTGGAACCGTTCACACTGCGGGTTCCACCTCTGTGTTATCGTGAATGCGCAACTAGGACGAGCAAGCTACAGCCACCAGCTCAAGGTAATCTAATCAGAAAAAAAGGGTCGTGTTAAAAAGGGGGTGTGTTTATTGACTCCCCAATCTAGATCCGTAGAGTTTTGTTGAAGGATAGGGCCACCTCTAGCAGGATGTGACGATGTCACGCACTAACGGTCTCGATAGGGTAGAGGCTGGAGGCTCCCAGGTTACTGTGTACGCATTTCCCTATTCTGCTGAAACCGTTTAACCGTTTCATATCTCGAGTACAACCAAATAAATTAGAGAATATAAAAAAGTACAATTTTAATAGAAAAGAAGGGAAAAAAGCAAGTACATACAAATTTACTACTGCTTCAGTAAATAATTGCATTGATTACGTTTTTAAGAATAAAGTGGTATTTCATTCGTTCATAATGTCGCACACTCTTATAGAAATTTATGAAACCAGCTTATAAAGTACACAGTTTTGCTGCCTTCTTCAAAATGTATTTTCCATCATTACATACTATTTGCCGGTATTCTGTGACAAAAAATCATATACATACGAATATGTTTCAAGTTTTATAAAGAGTAATTTGGAGAGAAATTTTAAACTCAAATATAGATTGAAGTATTTTTCATTGTCGTTATAACATAATTAACCAACTCTCTCCATAGAAAATGTCATTCAAATGAACAGAGTAGGCAAAAAAAAGAAGAAGAAATCTGAAAACAGTTTTAAAAAACTGAACAATAATTTACACCGAAAGGTACGAATTAAAAAAAAAAACATGTCAAGTTGTAACATAATTAACCAACGCTCTCCATAGAAAACATCATTCAAATGAAAATAATTCCACATTCAACAGAGTAGGCAAAAAAAAAGAGGAAATCTGAAACTGTCCTGAAAAAGTGAACAATAATTTATACCGTAATTCGACGATGTCAACCATGCTTTGAAAATAAAAAAGCAGAGGCATTGGTTTTTTCAATTTTTTTTTCTCATTTGTTCCACTTCCATGGAATCCGCAAAACTTTTCTTATCGTATCAATGCACCATAAAAATAAACGTACAATGAAAAACGCAATTTCGAATTGAATTGCAACAGAAAGTTGTCTAAAGTTGGAGTCATCAGTTCAGATTTCATTTGATAAGTCAAATGAGATTAATTACAAACTATTTTTGGTTTTACATATCGTAACCTAAAATGAAAACGGCCAATAATAATTTTTTGATTTCATTCTAAAGTATTTCCCCAGAACAAACCTACAAGCTTCACAAACAAATTTGAATTTCTTTTACCAAAAGTACCGAATTTTATTAAAAAAAAAAAAAAAATTACGCCTGCAAAGGGAAAAGTCCATAAAGATAAACGTGAGGAGATCTGACGAAACGTTAGTAAATTACACTGCATTGTCAATTGCCAACACATTATCTTCGCTTATAAGTTTATTAAATGCATTATTAGAGTTGTATCTTAACTCCTCTCAAATTGAGATCTGACGTGGAAACTAATATTGAAAATGCAAAATATGAAAATATGAATTGCGATTATTATTGCGCATAGATACGCAAGCAGTTAACATAATACCACAATCTAAATGGAATTCATCTTATTGTGAAATTAATCTTCAAGTTCATCAATTCATGATTTATAATCTAGTCAAGCATAAGTCGGATTAGTGATTTATTTGGAATAAAACTGAGGGAAGCCTATTTTCATACATATACGTTTACCATAATTTTAATAAGACATTTAAGAAATTCAATTTGAAAAAGTCCTCCAATTCACCAAAGTATTATTAACTTTGATGGCTATTTTGACTGAAGCGGAAATGCTTCGGTTGGAAGAAATTCTTAACGTAGAATACATATACTTGGTGTCCGGTAGTTTGAATGTAAGAAAGAAATGTAAAATAAAAAAATAAATTTACCATTCGAACATCACTAAAAGTGATCAGAAAGCTCTTCATTATTTCCAAGGCCAACGACAAGATCAATAATAATAATAATGAGTTGCTCGTGAAGTATATGTTTTAAAACTATCGTAGATTGAAATTGTATTCAGAATGCACAAAGAAAGAATCATGGAGATTTTTAACAGGTTGCTTTATTTTGATTCATCTGATCCATAAATTTACTAAAGAGTGAAAAAATTAAACGATAAATTTGCCAGTAAAGCTATCTAAAGTTAGTATTTAGTTACGGTTTTTTGTTTCAGAAAATAGATTACCAAAGGGACCTCACTACCTAACACCACCAAACGTGATTAAATTTAACTTTATTCCACTAGACATCAATGTGTTAGTGTTTTTCAAATAATTATGATAAGGATGTCGCTGATAAAAATCGTGTTTTTTACTTTTAAAATGTTAAATAAGGACGTTTGCATTTTATGTGACGACATGCGTACGCACACTCAGTTTTCCTATATAAACCAAAATTTCTTAAGCCATCATTCAGTTTGAAATAGTTCTTCGTGCAGTTGAATTCGTGAATTAACAGAAATTTTTAAATCAAAAATGTTCCGTCATATAAAAATATTTGGATTTTTAATTAATTTGATCGCCATACTAACCGTGTCGAATTTTTGTTCAGGTCAGTTGGAAGAGTTATGTGAATAAATTTTAAACAGTTTACAATATTTAAACAGAGTTTACAATATTTTATTAATCAACGAGCAATAATACTCATATATTTTTTTAATATCAATTTAAGTCGTATAATTATAAATTTTTAAAAAATGAATACCTCAGGATCTCGAACATTCTTTTCTAAAGAACGTGAATCTGACCTTAGAATTGCATAATTTCCATAAATGTTCAGAATATTGGGTGTTTGCTTATATTCAAGTGAATATTACGTGGTAAATTAGTTTTTTTTGTTCTGAAATCTGGTTTAAAACATCTGAAAGTGCATATCTTACCATTCAACTGATAACACCTTAAATGTAAAGGAAGTGTAGGGAATAGATGTACGACCATCACCTGCAACTGGATGTTAAACGACAATAGAGAAAGCTTTGCATACAAATATTTAAATTGGGAATTGTGCTTATCGATATCGCGACATATTGAAAAACCTTTTATTTTTAGTTTCCAAGTTGTTAGTGAATCGACGCACTGTGTTCTGAAAGTGTGAAGTCAGTTTTGTGGTGTTCGAAAATGAATGCAATTTGTTAATGTTCATGGTTGATTAATGTTCAAACTGAATATTAGTTTTTAATCTTTTATTATTTGATTATTATTAATTTATTTATTTTTTTTATTGAGTAATTCTATTTGAAACATAAGCGAATGCACTAACTCATATTTCAACTGACTGTTGCAATAAAAAATGAAAGCGGAATCGGTATATTTTTACTGCCTCTTAAATAAACGAGCAACAGTAATCCGGACAAGATGCATTTGTCAAAATTTCAATAAATTTCGTCAGCGTGATTTGAAGAGAAAATGAAAACACTGAGTTTGGCGACAAAATGATTAAAACACATTTGTTACTCCTCAATGCAATATAAATATGGATTCAATAAAAATACCAAAAATATGCCAAGTAAGTTAGAAAAAAAAAATTATTTTTTTGCGCAGATATCGTTTGTTCTATCGAACATATCGGTTGCAATCGCCTGCTTGTCTGTTCAGTTAAAAAGAAAAAGAAGTTTTACTGTTTGTACATTGTACAAATGCATGTACAGATTATTGCCTTTTGCTCTAAAACAGCTACATATATAGGGTGTGGATTTGAAAGTGGCACTTGAACAACTTTAATGTGTGCAGTCCCATGTCAACCAGCAAGAGTATAAATTAAGTGAACATATGAGCATGAATTTAAAATTTAATCTTTTTTTGTATATAATAAGAAAATTATTATTTTAATTATTAAATTAAATAAAGACGTAATTGAGTTTCAAGAATGTTGAGAAACAACATTTAAAGCCTCTATTTCACTCTTTATTTTAATATCAAAAATTATAAATTCATTTGTCTTTTATATTATTGCTTATACTAAAATTTTTATGTGAAAATCGTATGAGTTCCAGGCTTGCTATAAAAGAACAAGACTGTTGAGTAAAAAAATAAGTAAATTAAGAAAATGAGATATATGTATTGTATTGATATTTTCTTTACATTTCCCTCCTAAGAGAAGAACAATTGTTTGGTTGTTAAACTTAATTGTTCATTGGTTATTATACAGCACTGGAGTAAGTTTTGTGATCTGAAAGAGATTTGATTCCATTTTTTGTGACCTGTGTTTACTTCGTACATGGAATTAGAAATCTTTTTAAGTATTTTATATGGTCCAATTCTTATTTCATCAAGTTTTTTCCTGTTTAAGCGGTTACCGTTTTCTACATAAACCAAATCTCCAACATCGAATGTAATTTCTTTTCTACGTCTATCAAATAATATTTTATTGTAATTATGAGATTTCTTTGTGTTCTCTAGAGCTAATCTTCTGTCTCTTTCCAGTTCTTCAGTCGTACATTTTAATTTTAGTTCGTGTGGTAAATGGAGAATGTGTCAATCTCCATCTAGTAAATATTTTGGAGCAAATTTAGTAACTGTATGTTCTGTTTGGTTATATTTTGCGACACAGTTTCTTGCAATGGTTGTCCATGATGTCTTCTTTTATATGGATTTATATGACCATCTAGGTTATCTAAGTACTTTTCGGGGCATCTTATAATTTCCATTTTAACTAGCGGGACGTCCAGATCTTTGTGAATATTCGAGTTTCTGATATACCAAGTTGCGGCAGTGATCATTCGTAAAATTTTATATTGACGCCTCTGAATTTTCTCCACGTTTGAAGCTGAGGATGTACCCCATAGTTGTATTCCATAAC
The DNA here is from genome assembly GCA_930367235.1 of Sarcophaga rosellei. Lineage (NCBI taxonomy): Eukaryota > Metazoa > Arthropoda > Insecta > Diptera > Sarcophagidae > Sarcophaga > Sarcophaga rosellei. The sequence goes on along the minus strand of OV884017.1, from coordinate 86,094,097 downwards.
ACCAAATGGGTTTTAATATAGACTTGTATATAAAGAGTTTACAGTCCAATTTTAGTGATGAATTTCGACCAATTAACCAATTTATTTGAGCAGTTTTTATATTTATTTGTGCCAGTTTTGACTCAATATGTAATTTCCACGTAAAACGACGATCAAGGTGTATACCTAAGTACTTTACATGAGTGCTTTGTGGTATTGTCTGATTGTTAATGCATATAGCAGGGCAGGTCTCTCTTCGCAATGTAAAGGTTACGTGGGTACATTTCTGTTCGTTAACCCTTATTCTCCATTTCTTCAACCATTCCCAGTAGGGATACTTGTTCCTGTAAAATCTACGATGCAATCTGTGGGTTCATATGTACGCTTAAAAATGCTGTGTCGTCAGCAAATGTGGAAGTATATATGTTTTCACTTATTGGCATGTCAGCTGTAAATATCAGGTATAAAACAGGACATAGTATGCTACCCTGAGGAACATCGGAGTTAATTTTTTGAGGGGAACTCAAAAAATTACCTTACCAAATTAAAAATAATCGAAAATAACTTTTACAGCTATGCTAGGTAAATTCAATAGTATTTTGTTGCTTATTTTGTCAATACCTGGGGCTTCCTTGGGTTAAGATTTTTAATGGTATTCACAATGTCATGAAGCTTAAACCTAAATAAAAATTAATTATTTCGGTAGACTTGTTAGGGGTGACAACATTTTTCAGGTGATTCACAAATAGCCTACCTTTTTCCGCATCACTTCTTGTCCAGTTACCACTTGAGTCACGTAAAGGTGGTTTACTAATAATTGGGCTTTCTAGATTCCTGGTTGCACGCCATAGTGAATAATTCGTTTAGGGAGTCGCGTCCAGATTTTCCAAATAATTTTTAAATGATAGAAGCCTTTGTGATTCGAGTAAATTTTGAAGACGTTTTGTGCTCTCATTTTGTTTTCTTTTAAGTTGAGGTGATCTGTGTAGTTGCCAGTCTCTACGGAGTCTTCGTTTTTCCAGCACAAGGTTTTCGATATCAGCGGATTAAATTCTGTTGTACCTGATTCGTTTTGGGACCTTAACAGCACTTTGGATGGCTAACGTAAGGGTTTTTTCAAAATCATGTACTGCTTGGTTCAAATCGTCAATAGTTCTTAGAGGAATATTGTCTAAACAGTGAGAGCTTATGTATTTCTTATATTTTAGCCAATTCACTGCAGTCTCTTTTTACATTAAGTAACCAGACGGGGACACATGATTATTCCACAGTGTTATGATTGTAGGCGTATGATCCGAAGACGGATCCAGTGAAGCTTCTACCTTATATACTCCTCTAGAGATGTTCTTAACTACTAAATCTGGGATTTTTGTCTATCAGTTGGCCAATAGGTAAGCTGCCCTGAAGAAAAAACATCCAGTTTCAATTCAAAAAATTGTGTTGAAGAGTTTTCGGCCTTGTGGAGAAGTAAGTCGAGAGCCCCAATAGGAGAGCTTTGCATTATAATCCCCGGCTGCAATAAAACGAGGGCCTAGTGATCGAAAGAAGTTTTCATATTGACTCTCAGTGATCGAGTATCTAGGTGGACAATATATTGACGTAATAACAAGGTTTTGCTGGAAGTCTTCGAGACAAATACTCGTAGTCTGAAGGTATTCTTCACAAAGGCCACTCATTTGGTAATGTTTTATTCGAGCCCTTATTAAGACTGCGGAGCCTCCACATGACCTATCGCGGGGATCCTTTGTGTAGTAAAATGAATAACCGTTCATTTTAAATAAGCTTTTTAATGTCAGATGAGTTTAATAAATGAATATATACATACATACACACATAATTGGCAAGTACAACCCTTCAGTCAGGATTAACGCCTAGCTTCTCACACCGCTCATGTTGTGTGCCTTAATTTTATACTTGAGTGATGGGACCTACAGTTTAACGTCGACTCCGAACGATATATTTTTGAGAAACTTTTTCATGGCAGGTTTATTTTCTCTCAGAGTTTTTGCCAGAGAGGAATTTTGCAGAGAGGAATTCGCCGAAAAGATATTTTTTTTTCATATCGACGCCTCCATTCTATAACGTTCTAAGTGTACTTCGAACGTTTTTAATGTTCTTGCATTTTTAAATTCTACGTTCTCTAACTTAAATACTGTCAAAATTTGGTTAAGATGCGCCGATTCGTTCCGAAGTTATAGGGAAAAATCGACTTCGAATACAAATATAGTCGTATGTCGAGTGAAAACCTTGAGAGCTCATAACTCAAAACGCACTTTTTCGACTTAGAATGTTATAGAACGGAGGCGTCGATATTTCGTTTTGATGTCTGGGCTAGGGTTCGAACATGGGCTCCATGGGCTGGGGTTAGAAATAACCAAAAACGGCAACACTGTTCTCGGCACAAAGAGAACATGATAAAAATTATGAGAGGCATGTGTTAACCCAGAGAAAAATTGTTAGTAATATTTTCAAATCTACTTATTAACCCAATAATATGTATATGTGAGCGAAAAATATAGAAAAATTGTACTGCGCTAAAAACCTAAAAACACCGTATTTAACTTGGCAAGTATTCTTTCAAAAATCGAAATCATTACTCATTGATATTAGTGAATCATACTGTAATATTTCTTTGGGTGTAAAATTGAAGTGTGAAAAAAGCGACATGAACATTCTTGTTTAGAAGCTGACAAGCAAAGCAACTGAATGCATTTTTACGCCCTCATGATGAGAGCAACACATTATTACGCTCTTTGCTTGTGTTTATTTTCCTTCTGTCTTCCACCCTTCTCATCCAGAAATGATTTTAGTGAGAGCGGGTTGTAATGTTTGGTGAGAGCGGGTCATGATATTACGACCCTCCATAAGAAGTTTAACTTCTACATAATGCGCATTCTTTATATCAATATTCTTTGGTAATATGCGAAATTGGTGTCGGACCAGACGGACTAGAAACGCCTTTAGTTTTCGTTGCGTTAATCAGCTCGAAGTATTGGAATGCATATATGTAATTATGGTTGGTCACTGTATTTAAGTAAAAGATTGGATTCATTGATGTTTTATTTAAATTCAGTGTGAGTTTATTCAAATATGAACAATAATTGAATTTATATTATAAAAAAAAAATAAATAAATGAGTTTTTTTGATTCAAATCCAATTTCAATTCAACCTTTCAACTTCTATTCTTCAATTGTTCTTTTAAACTTCCAAAAATTACACCTTTCAACCTCTAAAAATTTCACTTTTCCGACTTAAAAAAACGCACAACTTAATTCTTAGCTTTCTTTCAACTGACTGACTCTCAACCTTTTCTTTTCTACTGATATCCTATTACATACTCCTTTTCTCTCTCTTGCACTGTATTTCTTCCTTATCCCTCTATCTATTCTACTTAAACAAGGTGTCGCCGCTGTCACTTGTTACATATACTCGGTTGAATCGATGACTTGATCAATTGGTTTTAAAAGCTTTGACGCCTAGACTTTTGCCTTATTTGCAGACACTCTGAACTTCTTTAAGAGTAAAATTGGTTCTTTCTTATTGGGTTCTCCATTTCAATTCTTCAAACACTGTATACATGTGTGAATACGAATTACTTACAATTATATCTAAAGCTAGAAATGGTAACTTTAATTTCTTTCTTTTAAATTTGTTTTCAGTGTGACAAACTAATTATTGAGGGCGATAGGAAAGCAGCGACAGAAATATTCTCGGATTTCAAAGAAATAAAGGAAACTATAAAGGATTTTAAATCAAACGTTTAAACCTAATCTGTATCAAATATTTTAACAAAGAAAACAAATTATTCAAGAATGACCCACTGGATCGAACACTTCCCCTGAGGGTGGGTTTAATTTGCTTTAATTATTCGAAACCACTTATATTTTCTTTTTTATTCTCTTCACACAGATCTAGAAGTCTTTGATATTCGTTATGATGTTTTACCCAAAAAATGGTAAGAAAAACTATAATTTTATTAGATTCTTAGATGGTGTATTGAATTCTAAGGTAGCACAGCTGAGTGTAGTAGTGATAATAATAAGAATTTAGTTGCATGCATATCACATTTAAAATACTCATTTGTAGAATACATCGTACGTACATCCAATTCAAAAGTGACTCAAGTCATAATTTCCATTTCCATCAAAAAGAAAAAAAAAATCTGTTTCAGATTCAAATAAAAAGAGTGAAAAACAGAAATTTCGTACCACTTTTTAACGAAAGTTAACAACAATCAAATACACTTTTATCGATAAACAAGTGTGTTGTGCATAGTTTAAGCATATTAACCACGAAAAATTAACATTTTCAGTTGAGTCACAATGGTACCAGGTGTGCGATATACTCACATGATTTTCAGGATCTACCATGACAACTCTGTCAAATTAAAACAAAAATTTGATTAATTTAAATACAATACGATATAGAAAGCATTTATTTTTAAATTTATTTTATTTTCATAAGCGTCACTGAAATTGTACAAAAAAATTGTGCTGAAGAAACGGCGTGCACCCGACGTAGTGGCTTTTACGAAATGCTAGTCACACAGCTCAGTATGAACCATTTTATGTTGAATGTGATGCAGAAACTGAAGGTGGTGGCTGGACTGTGATACAAAGAAGAGAAGACAGCACAGAAGACTTCTATCGTAATTGGGTTAATTACGAGGAAGCATTCGGAAATGTGGACGGGGAGCATTATATTGGGTTAAAAAACTTTACGCCCTAACGAATTTCCAGGGACGACAGGAATTGCTAATTGTAATGGGGGATGTGAATAATACAAGAGCTTTTGCCAAATATAATGGATTCTCTATAGGTGATGTAACGGAAGTGCATAAATTGAAGAAATTGGGCACATTTTCGGGAAATCCTGGGGATTCGTTAGCCTCGGATATAGGCATGAAATTTTTAATTAAAGATCATGACAATGATATTTGGAATGGTAACTGAGTCGAAAAATTTAAAGGGGGATGGTGGTATAAAAGTTCTCACCAAAGGAAAGTTTTTTTTTTTAATGTGTTCCTAATGGATTCAATATTAAAGATCTGGTTTCTTACTCAACAGTAATCTCAATGGTAAATATGGTGACAACACTAATGCTAAGGGCATACATTGGTATGCATTTACAAAGAATGCGGTATCTCTTAAATATTGTTTCGCAAATGGAAACGGCCTAATATCGTTTTACTAGAAAACATCGTTTAACATCAACGATAAAGAAAAGTCACACAAATACATACAACGAACATGTTACAAGCAAAGGATCAACATAGGTACGAAAAAGAAGGGGATAGACAAGTAAGCGAACGCAATAACAACGTGGACAAAATACACAAATAACAATGCAGTCGCGATAGAATTCTCGTGAACGCGAGAACAAGAACCTTCCCCTTCGAAAACGTTCATTATAGTAAATTTGTGGACATATGAAAAGGACAGACATAGCGGCCAACGAGTCAGTAATAACTCAGTCAGTCTTGTGTGAGGACACGTTGCGTTCGTAGTAGACAATCGTAATAATTTAGAAAACTAATACCAATTGAAAGGCGGTGCTCAACAGTCGTCCAATTGCACCGTTGTCTCCAGACCCAAACGACGGAGAAGCCTTAACACTAACTCATCTGCTAATACACTGCCCGTTTTAACTATAACCGCAACCCTATTAATGTTAATATTTCAGCCTGTACAGCTTGTAAGAAATTTAGTTTTTTAAGATAATAGAAAATAGATCGAAAACTTACATTATATAATCAAAATAAATTAGTTATTCACTTTAGTTTCATAAATATAATTAATTTTAACATAAACAGCTGTTTCATAACTATAACCGCACTTTAACAAATTTAATAAAATTATAAATTAAACAAAAAAAAAAAAAATATATTTAATAATGGGTGGGACCTCCTTTATTATGAGTCAGCTCAATCACTTCTATGTTTTCTGATTTAAGCCATTCAATCGTCTGACGACTTTTGTCTACCGAAGCGTTGTCTTGCTGAAAAATTAAAGTTTTTGCAGCCTGGGTTTCCAAGAAATGCATCAGTTTTTCATTAAGAATGCCTATGTATCCTCCAGAATTCATTCGAGTGCTCGCAAAGACCAAATCAACCGTCATTTAGATTCAGTCAAAGGTTATATTGACTCAGTTGTTCTCGGTGTCCATATTATGCGTGATTACAAAACACATCCAAAACAAAATTTTAAATTTTTTGTTGGCAAATTAGCGTTTTATTTCAATTAAAATAAAATGCCAAGGGGAACATATCTTACAGATGTCGAAAAAGGGAAAATTTTGGGCTTTTTGGAAAATGGGCTAAGTTTTCGAGTGATCAGTAGAAAACTAGGTCGATCGGACAGAGTGGTAAGAAATTTTGCCAAAAAACCAGAGTCAGTATGGTAAAGACCGGAGGACCAAAAAGAAAGTTATCCGAAAGAGATCAACGCAGAATTGTTAAGGGCGCAAGCAATTCTATGAAAAGCCTTTCGCAGATTTCTGCTGATTGTGGCGTAAAAGTGTCAAATTCCACAAAATTAATGGTACGGGGAGACTTTTGCAGCGATGCAATGCTTGATTTGGTCTTTGCGAGCACTCGAATGAATTCTGGAGGATACATAGGCATTCTTAATGAAAAACTGATGCATTTCTTGGAAACCCAGGCTGCAAAAACTTTCACTTTTCAGCAAGACAACGCTTCGGTAGACAAAAGTCGTCAGACGATTGAATGGCTTAAATCAGAAAACATAGAAGTGATTGAGCTGACTCATAATAAAGGAGGTCCCACCCATTATTAAATATATTTTTTTTTTTTTTGTTTAATTTATAATTTTATTAAATTTGTTAAAGTGCGGTTATAGTTATGAAACAGCTGTTTATGTTAAAATTAATTATATTTATGAAACTAAAGTGAATAACTAATTTATTTTGATTATATAATGTAAGTTTTCGATCTATTTTCTATTATCTTAAAAAACTAAATTTCTTACAAGCTGTACAGGCTGAAATATTAACATTAATAGGGTTGCGGTTATAGTTAAAACGGGCAGTGTATTAGCAGATGAGTTAGTGTTAAGGCTTCTCCGTCGTTTGGGTCTGGAGACAACGGTGCAATTGGACGACTGTTGAGCACCGCCTTTCAATTGGTATTAGTTTTCTAAATTATTACGATTGTCTACTACGAACGCAACGTGTCCTCACACAAGACTGACTGAGTTATTACTGACTCGTTGGCCGCTCTGTCTGTCCTTTTCATATGTCCACAAATCTTATATATAAAAATGAATGTGTGTTTGTTTGTATGTTTGATTTTCTTGAAATTTTCACAGTATCTTCCTGTATGTCTGGAAGGAGTTATAGGCTACTTTTTATGTTGATATTCCAAATGAGCGAGGAGTCATGCCCACGTATACTACATACTACATACTTAATATTTAATTGCATTTGAAATATATTACTCATACGCATAGTAGTAGTAGTAGTACCCCTACAAGTATGCTATCTATGATTCTTGATGTATAAAATCAAAGAAAATAAAGTATAAAGAATGTGCATTTTGGCATATTTTGTAATATTTTTCAAAAATATTTCATGACGCGGGGGAAAGGATGGAAGGGAAGGATAAAGAAACCAAGAGCGTAACAAAGCGTTGTTCTGATCGTGCGTTTTTGTTGTTTGACTAATTTTTTTATTTATTCTTCTGAAACAGTGTTGCCACGAAAAAAATTTTGTAACCAACATTTGTGAAAAAAATCACCAAAATAAGAAAAAATATAACCAAAATCAAATTCGTAGACTTTTGTTTTATTTTTTCAAGTTTAAAATATAATTAATAAAAAAAGAAACAAAAAATAGCTTTTTTATAAGAAAAAAAAAATAACCAAAACCAAAAAAAAAAAAACTACACATTGATCAAAAAAATAACCAATTTTGGTTAGAAATAACCAAAAAAGGCAACACTGTTCTCAAATCACTTATCCTCAGACGTCGACATAAAGAGAACATGATAAAAATTATGAGAGGCATGTGTTAAGCCAGAGAAAAATTGTTAGTAATATTTTCAAATCTACTTATTAACCCAATAATATGTATATGTGAGCGAAAAATATAGAAAAATTGTACTGCGCTAAAAACCTAAAAACACCGCATTTAACTTGGCAAGTATTCTACCAAAAATCGAACTAATTTCCCATTGATATTAGTGAATCATACTGTAATATTTCTTTGGGTGTAAAATTTAAGTCTGAAAAAAGCGACATGAACATTCTCCTTTAGAAGCTGACAAGCAACTGAATGCATTTTTACGCTCTCATGATGAGAGCAACACATTGTTACGGTCTTTGTTTGTGTTTGTCATTAGGATGGTCGAGTGGGAGGTTAACTTACCCGTTATTCCTTATAAAATGAAAAGACTGTCCTTTTATATAAAATTAGTGTTTACTTCAATGATGTTCTGTGTACCTCTCTTCTCAACAGACTGCCTCTGCCCAACAAAGAACAATATTGTCGTTACCAACTAAAAATTAATAAGCATGTGAATCCCCAAGTTGTATTCTTTCTAGCAACCAGAAGGGTTACCAGATGTGTAAATTAATAATATTAATTATATAAAGAAATAAGATATGTTATGTTGAGTGACAGTTCGGCCATCCTGACGATAACTCGTCCCGAGTTAATCTAAATCAGATTCATCTTCATCATCATCGTCATCGTGATAGTCTTCATCCACCTCAGGGAACAATGCACACCATGGCTTGATCTTGTCGCTGCTAACTACGGTACTGAATTTTCGCTGGTTTCGTTGAGCTCCTTCAATATCTCCAATAACATACCGGTCATACCGTAAAACTTTGTTGATAATATATGGACCTCTATACTTGGAGACGAGTTTTCGAGACTCACCAGTGCTAGGCATGGCACTTTCTACTAAAACCAAATCTCCTTCTTGATAATGATGAGGTGTTTTGTGTTTCAAATCAAATCTTTGTTTCCATTTCTCACGAGCTCCTGATATATTGTTGATAGCATTCTCACGGCGTTCACGTGGTGATGGAGTCTCAAGGTTGATATTATCTTCATGGACGACTGATAAAAGTTTGTTAGCACTAAGGGCCTTTAATGGAAAATCGTAAATCAATTCAATAGGTGAATATTTAGTCGTAGCATTAACAGTTGTGTTTATTTTCCACTGCAGATTACGTAGCTCGTTATCCCAATCTTTTGTGTTAGGTGATGTTCTCAAATATGATAATACTGACTGGTTAATTCTCTCGGCAATTCCATTAGCTCTAGGTGTTCGGACAGCTACTTTAATATGCTGGATATTATTCTCGTGACAATAGTTTGTAAATACTGAAGAGGTGAAGACAGTTCCGCGATCTGTCACAATTCTTCCTGGTAATCCAAAATATAAGGTTAAACAATCAAGAGTTTCTATTACTGGCTTCGTTTTACTTGACTTAACTGGAACTATAATGGAATAACGTGTTAATGCGTCGACAACCACAAGAATGTATTCATTGGCTCTTTTTGTTTTAATAAATGGTCCCAAGTGGTCCATGTGTATTACATCGAATGGGACTGATGGTATGTCCATTCCATAGAGCTGACATTCTTTCCGCATTGGCTCTCTGTTATAACAGCATTCAACACAGCCTTTTACGTAATTTCGTACTCTTTTAAACCAAAAGTTCTGATAAATTTTCTTGATGGTACCCTCTAAGCCGATGTGTCCAATATCATCGTGACACAGTTTAACTATTCGCCATCTTATACCTCGCGGAATGACAAGTAGATCTTTTCCGTCTTTGGTTTTCCGATAGAGCCGATGGTTTTTGATAGAAAAGTCATTATTATAGTTCCTCTTATGAACAAAATCAATTTCTCCCTTGAGTATATCTATGATTTGTTTCAGTTCTGGATCTTGCCTTTGCATCGTGAGAATCCAATCTTCAGTTGAAATTTCGACGGCCATTAATTTAGCAGTAACATCCTCAACTTGTCCCGGGTCTTCTACTGGGGACCGGCTCATAGCGTCTACATGTGTCATTTGGCTACCTGGTCGATGACATGCTGTAAAGTCATACTCCATCAACTTCAACAACCAGCGTGATACCCTTGGAATCATCGGTGTTTTAGATTTCATGCTTGAAATTGCTGAACAGTCTGTATAAATAGTGAAATGTTTACCCAGTAGATACACGCGAAATCGTTCACAGGCTTCCACAACCGCCAACATTTCCAGCTCGTATGCATGGTATTTGCTCTCTATTTCACTGCAAACTCGGCTATAGTACGCAATTGGATTTTTCGCCCCATCAGACTCCCGTTGAATCAAAATTGCAGCTAATACGATACTGCTGGCATCTGTGTGAAGTTCTTGCTCCTTATCGACGTCGTACACACCTAGTACGGGATCACTGGTTATGGCATGAATTAATCTTCCAAACGCATCTTCACATTCAGCTGACCACTCAAAGGGAACAGACTTTCTCGTAAGCCTTATTAAAGATACTGCAATATGTGCATAATTTCGGACGAATTTACGGAAATAGCCTGTTAACCCCAAGAAACGTCTGATCTCGGTGACAGTTTTAGGTCTGGGAAATTGCTGGATGGCTATTGTCTTTATACGTCCAGGTCGGATACCATCGCCATCGATTTCATGTCCGAGAAATGTAACGCTATCCTTCATAAAGAAACATTTAGACAAACGAAGCGTTAGCCCCTCCCTTTGGATTATTCTTAAAAATTCCTCAAGATTATTTAAACCCTCTGCAACCGTGTCTGATGCAACAATCACTTCATCAACATAGCTTACGACCTTTCCTTTCAATGGTTCTATAATTTTCATCATCATTTTCTGGAACATGCACGGTGCATTTTTAAGCCCGAAAGGCATACGGTTGAATTCAAAATGACCATGATGCGTAATAAAAGCAGTATATTTTTTTGACTCTTCGTCAATTTCTATTTGATAATATCCAGACATCATGTCTAATGTAGTGAAGTATTTCTTACCTGCGAGAGTGGAGAGAACACCATCTACAGTGGGCATTGGCCAGGGTTGTTTTTCGGTCACAGCATTTAATGCTCGGTAGTCTACACACAGTCTGTCTTCACCATTAGATTTCGGGACCAATATAATTGGAAAAGCGTACACCGATGTTGACGGACGGACGATTTTTAGCTTCAGCAATTCACTTACAATGCTTTCAACAGTCTGTTGTTTGGGAATGGGCACTGCATACGGTTTTCTTGCAATAGGTTTGTTTGAAGATACTGAAATGTTCATTTTCATTGCGCTGTATTTACCGATTTTGTCCAATGTGTCCGCAAAACAATTCGCATATGTATTTACTAATTCAGTCACTTGTTCCTTTGCCTTGTCCTAAATTTTCTCACCACATTGTATGTCACTGCCTTGTATTGCGTATACTTGACATTTACCGTGTTCAATTACTACCCGACCGTTCGATAAAATGTCAAAACCGATAATCACGTCGTATGCGGTTGTATCATTATTTACTATATGCAAATCAGCGATAAAGCACTGGTCATCGATTGTCACTTTTGCCTCTTTTAATTTTTCATTACATTTAAATTCACCTCCAGCGAAGCCTTGGAATATTTTGTTACAGATTGCTACATCATAGTTCAATTTGTCCGCGATTGACTGCTTTATTAAAGATACAGCACTACCCGAATCAATTAATGCTTTACACTTAAAATTGTCTATTAAAATGCTTTTCGTAATAATTTTCTGGTTATTAACTGTATTTACCGGTTCTCTTGGCTTTCGCTGTGGTTTCGGGCAATTTCGCGACAAGTGTCCAATTTCCCGACAATTAAAACACTTTGGACCCGATTTAATAGTTGGTTTATTACTTATTTGTCCCGATATTATTTCGTTATTATTTTTCTTAAATGGTACATTTGGTTTCGGAAGTTGCGCTCTCGAGTTACTTGCGACACTTTGTAATGATTTCAACAGTTCTGCACACTTTGTAAAATTTATTACCGACAACGATTTTCGAAGACCATAGTCATCTATACCGTTTACTATATATTTTATAATTGCATTATCGTCTAGTTGGCCACGACGACCGATTGCCAACATATTATAATAGTATTCGATCACCGTTTCATTTTTCTTTTGTTGTGTATTCATCATTTGTATGTGTATATCTGCACTATTCACTAAACAAGGAAAATCTTCCATAAATGCGATCATAAAATCTTGCCAGTTATTAAAAATTGGTTGTGTATCAACCCACAACTTTGCTACACCTTGCAATTTGCTTCTTATCGCGAACAAAACCATTCCGTCGTTCCATTCATAAGCATTTTTTAATTCTTCAACCCTTTCAATAAATTGTGCTGAAGTAATACCGTCACTCATAGGGTTAAATGTAGGCAATGCATCAATTACCTCACGCATACTACAATGATTATTGTTAAATGCCAAATGTTCACTATGGGTGCGTGGTGGAGTAAACACATTACATAAATTAGTCGCATACGATGGATTTCTCGATGTTACAATAGGGTTTCCATATGACTGTACAGGCATAAATACATTTGCACCACTACCAACTGAACACACCCCAGAGCTTGTCGTTGTATTTAACGGCCAGTTGTATGATTTTGCGTTGATACATTTTGTTTTTGTCCAGCACCAAGTAAATTATTCGGTATTATTGATGGGAGAGTTCGATCGCGACTGTGATGAGTGACACACGCATTACGGAGATCAGAATCGTTAAAAAAAATATCAATAAACAATATCAACTTAGTTGTTTCTTTTCTTTATTTCAAAAAGCAAAAAATAAAAAAAATAAAATCATTTAAAAAGACAAAACAAACAATAATATTATGAGTGAGCATGTAGCTCTAAAAAATAATGATAACAATATTGTGAATAACAACAACAATAATGTTAATATTGAAAATAAAAGAAAAAGAAAAAATAGCGAAATGGATTCGAATACAAAAAAACATCACAAAAACAATTATTATGCAGTTCTTGATACTGACAATGACAAACAATGTGATAAAAACCTGTTAAAGAAATTTGAGAAGCAAGTAAAAGAAAACAAAGAAAAATATCAAAAATTGAATTCAGCTATTACAGCAATGAATCAAGCACAGATTGCTAATAACAATGTATCTGCAATAAATACAAAGAATGATACAGCGGTTAATAATAATAAAAATATTAACAAAAAAAATCCCACCAATAAACATTGTTGATATTGAAACAAAACATTTAATTGAGTTTATCAAAGATGCGTTAAAAATCTATGAATTTAAAATTAAAGAATATCGTAATAAAAAACTATTATTTATGAATAATATTAATGACTTTATAAGAGTTAAAACTTATTTAGAAAAAACAAAAGCAAAATTTTTTACATTTACACCGAAAGGGTTAAAAACTAAATCTTACTTACTTAAGGGCCTTGAGGCCAATATACCTACTGATGAAATTTTAAATGAACTATGTAAATTTCAAGGTGATGAATTACAATTTATAAAAGTTAGTCAATTTTCTACTAAAAAATCTTCTGAAAAAGGATACAGTTTGCCAATATTTCTGGTTCAAATCTCTCCAGAAAGCAACATAAATAAGCTGAAAAATATCAGGGCTATTTTACATCGTTGTGTGAAATGTGAGCAAATTAGACGTCCTGAAATACCTCAGTGTCGTAACTGCCAAGGATTTTTTCACAGTGCAGCAAATTGTTTTCTTGATGCAAAATGTGTAAAATGTAATTCAAGCCATGAGAAAGGGAAATGCCCTATAAATGATGTTTCAGCAGATGAGAGAGATAAACTTTATTGTGTTGTATGTAAAAAATATGGTCATCCTGCGTCTTATAGAGGTTGTGAAGCTTATAAACAACTGCAACATAAACTTAGATTAAAGAAAAAATCCTTAAAGGAAAATAAGTCTAATAATGTTAACAATACGTTTACTTTGGACACAAGTTTTGCTCATGTTGTTAGAGGAAATGATAATGTAAATGTCAATCAAAATGTTATACAAGAAAATTTTAATAATTCATTTCTGTTAGAATTAAAAAACATGATGTTTAGCTTAAATAATCAAATAGCAAATATACAAAAACAATTACATTTACAAACATCTCGTATAGATACAATATTTTCAATGGTAGGTGTGTAAATATGAATAATAATCAGAATACAATATCTAAAAATTTAAAAATTATACACATAAATGTAAACTCATTAATATCTATAAGTAGAAGATACAATCTACAACAATTTCTTAATATACACAACCCTGACATTGTTCTTTTAAACGAGACAAAATTAAATTATAGACATAAGTTAGAGTTCTATAACTACATAATAATTAGAAAAGATAGGACAGGCGCAAAACAAGGAGGACGTACAGCAATATTAATCAAAAATAACCTCAAGTTTTACAAATATTCAAATAATATAACAGACTAATTTAATTATCTTGAAACTTGCATAATTCGCATACCAATGATTTCTAATAAATCAATTTATATTATTTCAGCTTATTTTCCTTCGGGAAATAATGACTCATTTATAAAAACTGAGATACATAAATTATTTGATTCCTTAAAATTACAAAACATAAACAATTATTACATATTAGCCGGTGATCTAAACTATAGACATTCAGATTGGGGTAACCCAACAAACAATCAGAAAGGAAATAAACTAAAAGAGTGGTTAACAGATAATGAAATTAACTTCCGATGTAGGCTTTATGCATCAAATTTTCCTTCTTTTCCTAGAACAGGATCATATATAGATGTTTGTATCGCAGATTGTAGGCTTTACATTCATACGGAAAACAATACATTAAACAATCTTGAAACCTTAGATTTCGATAGCGATCCAATGCTATCCAGATTAAAGCTTCAATGAATAATGAGCAGCAAGAGTTTGTATTCATTACGGAACCCCTAATAACCAAATATAATTTTAAGAAAACTAATTGGAAAAAATTTCAGAATAAAATTAAAAATAAATTGCAAACCGAAATGAAATTCTGAAATTGATTTCCAGGTTTCTAGGCTCAATAATATAATCGTGGATACTATGGAAGAAGTTGTGCCTAAGTATAAAAACATTGATTCATTGTCGAAAAAAGCCAACAAAATTATAGAAAAACTTCATGCAGAAAAAAGTAAAATTTTAAATTGTATTAAGAAGCATAATAGATTACAACACACTCTAACTGAGTCGTCACTAAATCTATTAAAGGTTAAATTAAAAATGATTAGAAAATTAATTCAAGAAAATTTTCATGTTCATATTAATAAATATATACAAGAAAAACTAACTGGCATAGATCCAAAGGATTCAGTACACATGTTTCAAGAGATTAAAAAAAATTTCAAGAAATTAAAACCTTTAAATCTTCAGAATATAAAAATACCAGAAGACTCGGAAAGCATATTGATCAGAGCGGGTATTTTACCTGACAACCTAGAAAAAGACAACTTTAATAACTTTATAATACGTGATCAAGAATAAATGTTGGATGCTGTTGGAGCTTATTTAGAGTCTATTCATTCACGCAAACCAATTGATCTCAGTAATAGATTACAGGAGCAGGTTAGTAATTATTTTAATCAATTCTTAGAAATGAAAAGTAATTACGAAAATAATCAAACTACATTAATAAACTTTTCATGCGAAAAAACTGCTGATAACATGAATGATACTCAAGCTGCAAATTATTTCATTACGAGAGACAAAATTATATATATTTTTCATAAATTAAAAGGTAAATTATCTTCTGGCGTTGATAAAATACCAAATATCGTATTAAAAAATATACCCAATGAAATTATTTTCGAATACTGTAATTTGTTTAATAATATGCTAAACAATTCTTACTTTCCTATTAAATGGAAAGAAACTAAAGTTGTAATCTTACCTAAAAAAGATAAAGATGCAATTAACCCAAAAAACCTTCGTGCTATCAGTTTACTTCCTAATATTAGTAAAATATTTGAAATATGTATTAATAATAATATCAACGCCTTCTGTAATGACAAAAATTTAATAAGTGAGAAACAATTTGGTTTCAAGTACAAACATTCTACAATAAATGCAATAACTTTATTGACTTCAAACATCAACTGGAATTGGAATAAGAAACTCTGCACGGGAGCATGTCTAATAGACATGGAAAAAGCATTTGATAGCGTCTGGATTCCAGGTCTTATATTTAAATTAAATAATTATAAATTTCCGTTTTGCCAAATTTTGTTAATCTATAATATGATCACCAATAAATCTTTTAAAGTGTTTCATCAAAATGTTGAAAGTAAGAACACGTTTACAATTATTAACGGCTTACAACAAGGTACAGTGAACTCACCTACTCTTTTTAATTTATTTATATTGGAGCTTCTGAGCAAAATAGAGAATATTATATCCTTTGCAGATGATATTATAATATATAATGCTGACAGCACCATTGAAAAAATAAATCAAAATCTTCAAACAAATTTCAATAGGGTAGAAAAATATACAATTGATTGGAATATGAAAATCTACACGAAAAAATGTGAAACCATTCTATTTAGACCACCAGTTAATAAATGTAATGCTAATATAAAGAATAATTGGAAGCAATTTGGAATCAAATCTAATTTAAATAACATTAATATCCCAAATAAGGATACAGTAAAGTACTTAGGTATCTATTTGGATAAATTTTTATATTTTAATAATCATATAAAGGAGATATTAAATAAAGCAAGGAAAGCTTTTTTCAAACACAAATCCTTATTTTACTCAAAGTATGTTAAACCAAGTCGCCGTGGTCTAGTAGGTAGTGTGTTGGCTTATTAGACGAAAGGCCCGAGTTCGAATCCCAGGCCAGACATCAAAAACAAAATACAAAAAGTATTTCTTCGGCGACTTCCTCTCAGCAGATTTCTGGCAAAAACTCTGAGAGTAAAATTGCCATGAAAAGCTTCTCAAAAAAATCTGTCGTTCGGAGTCGACTTTAAACTGTAGGTCCCGCCACTCATGTATAAAATTAACGCACACAACATGAGTGGTGTTGAGAAGCTAGGCCGTAATCCTGACGAAGGGTTGTAATGGCCAATTATGTATGTTATGTATGTATGTTAAACCAAGAGTCAAAGTTATTATGTACCAAACATTAATTAGGCCAATAATTACCTACGGCTGTCCTATTTGGTTAAATATTTAACCATCTTACATGGAAAAGCTAAGAGTGTTCGAAAGAAAATGTCTTAGGGCTTGTGTTTCTAAATTTAGATCATCTGAAAGTAATTATGTTAAATATATTTCTAACAATACTTTGTACAATTTATCAAATATAATAAGAATTGATAATTTTATTATTTATCTAATAAGAAATCATATAACAAGATGTATATCATGTCGTAGTAACAATTTAATAATGGCCCCTTATTATACAAATGAAGAGTATATTATTGATACATTGGAAAAAGGATTTGTACCCCCTGAAGCTTTTTTGTATTTGGATAAATCCAATATCATACAAAATGAAAACTTAGTCCCGATATTTTATCATAACTATAGACGGGCTAATGTGAAAAGTGTTTGTTGCAATTTAGCGACAAATAATTTTAGATTTAACACATGTGCAGGTAATAACGTATCTCATACTATTCAAAGACTAAAAATTAAAAAATTTTGGTGGCTAAATCTATAATTTGTTATACTATCTTTCTTTTATTTTTTGACAAACTTAAATTAATTCTAAAAAAAAAATGTAATGTTTTTATTTGAAGTACATAAAATTTAATATTTACCCACAAAAGTAATTATTGTTATACATACATACATATCATTTATACTAGAGAGCTCTTGTACGAGACATTGTATAATTTAAATTAATATTGTTAACTAGTGTTTATGTAGTTTAATGTTTATGAAGAATGTAAAAAAAAAAAAAAAAAAAAATAAAAAAAGTATTATTGATGGCGATCGTTTGTTCTCGTGAGCCAAAAATTGTTGAATGGATAGTTGTGTGTGTGAATATTCATACATTCTTCTTTGCGCCCCGTTGTTGTTGTTTTCTGGCAAAATTTGGTGTTGCTGTGTTGTAATATCTGGTTGCCGTTGACACGTTGTAAAGACACAATTTAATTTTCCAGCTTCGGAAGAATTCTGCGGCAGCGACATATTTGATACCATCGTCGACGTCGTCGTCATGTACGTCTGGATTTGTTGGGTGAGCGAGTCCATTGTACGCTGGAGACGCAAAACATCACCACGCAACTCTTCCATATTACCTGGCCCTGTCGTTGGTATTCCCGCTATGTCCTGCAAATTCTTTTCATCTTCACTTCGATCCACCATGTTTATTGACTCTGTTTCGAACGGTTCCAGAATTTTCGCTTCACGCAGACGCGCTATTAGTTCGCTTTTGTTTCCCGTTGTTTTCAAACCGCACTCACGCAACTTTTCTTTTAATTTTACAATGGATAATTTTTCCATAAATTTTCCCTTTCATACGACACAACAACGCCGTATAAAAAAAATATATTTTTCTTTATTCCACTTTCACATAAAATACGAGTTAACTATCCCACTTCTGATAATTGTCATTAGGATGGTCGAGTGGGAGGTTAACTTACCCGTTATTGCTTATAAAATGAAAAGACTGTCCTTTTATATAAAATTAGTGTTTACTTCAATGATGTTTTGTGTACCTCTCTTCTCAACAGACTGCCTCTGCCCAACAAAGAACAATATTGTCGTTACCAACTAAAAATTAATAAGCATGTGAATCCCCAAGTTGTATTCTTTCTAGCAACCAGAAGGGTTACCAGATGTGTAAATTAATAATATGTATTAATTATATAAAGAAATAAGATATGTTATGTTGAGTGACATGTTTATGTTCCTTCTGTCTTCCACCCCCCCCTCATCCAGAAATGATTTTTTAAAAAGATTTTGGTGAGAGCGGTCGTAATGCTACAATCCGCCATAAGAAATTTTACTTCTACATAATGCGTATTCTTTATATCCATATTCTTTGATATCACTCATACGTCACATAGGCAATATTTTTTAATGAATTTTACATCTAAAAATTTTTTGGTTATGTATTACTGAGGAAGAGTGTGAAAATAAGGCGAGAGTTTACAGTCATAGGAAAGTGTTAGTAATATACGCTATTTTGATTTCCATTTCATCAACATACATACATAAAGTTATATATCTTTGACTTAATAACTAAAACTTAAAATTTCTATAATTTTTTTAGATATTTGTTGGGATCTAATTTTGGTCCATAAATTCGCTCCCTTACCAATAACCAACCTTTAAATTTTTCCAAAATACTACTTTATGTCTATAAAAAATATTTCTCTATTAACAACATCTAAATCATTTACTTGATTATTAAAACAATCAAAATGTGTTTTAAGAACTGTTGAAAATAACGCTCTCAATAAATTTAGAATCTGAAAATAATATGGCAACATTTTATTGTGAAAATGTCAATTAATTCTATCCTTCTTAAATCTCTTTTTCTTAAGTTTCTTGTCACTTTAATTTCCTTTTAAGATCCTCCCTTTTGATTTAAGCTTTCGTCTGAGCAACATCTATTGAATTTATAATCTAATAAAATCTGATTGATATAAATTATAATAAAGTGGGTTTTATTCGTAAAAAGAACATATAAGACATTGGATTTTAATAAAAGCATTTTTTAACATAAAATATTTATTAAGTGTAGCTTTCAAAAAAAAGTGTTATAGCATCCGCTGACGTATGCACTCACCGCAGCCTGAGCGACGACTAAATAAAAGAGCATAAGCAATGTGTGTGAATTCGCTCTGCGCAATTGTGCTATGAAATAGTAATCATTGATCTATACTTATATACAAAAGTTAAAAGCGCAGTTCACAATATTGGGCAAATGGTCTGACATCATGGCATTTGCAAATGTTGGGTATTTCATTTACCATAACACTAACAAAATACATAGAAATACCCTAGCCATGGTTTGGCACATATCCCAAAACTCAAAACCGTAGTTTATATATGCCATACATGAGCAAATGAACAGCTGATCAGAAAAATAAAATGCCAAGGGGAACATATCTTACAGATGTCGAAAAAGGGGAAATTTTGGACTTTTTGGAAAATGGGCTAAGTTTTCGAGTGATCAGTAGAAAACTAGGTCGATCGGACAGAGTGGTAAGAAATTTTGCCAAAAAACCAGAGTCAGTATGGTAAAGACCGGAGGACCAAAAAGAAAGTTATCCGAAAGAGATCAACGCAGAATTGTTAAGGGCGCAAGCAATTCTATGAAAAGCCTTTCGCAGATTTCTGCTGATTGTGGCGTAAAAGTGTCAAATTCCACAAAATTAATGGTACGGGGAGACTTTTGCAGCGATGCAATGCTTGATTTGGTCTTTGCGAGCACTCGAATGAATTCTGGAGGATACATAGGCATTCTTAATGAAAAACTGATGCATTTCTTGGAAACCCAGGCTGCAAAAACTTTCACTTTTCAGCAAGACAACGCTTCGGTAGACAAAAGTCGTCAGACGATTGAATGGCTTAAATCAGAAAACATAGAAGTGATTGAGCTGACTCATAATAAAGGAGGTCCCACCCATTATTAAATATATTTTTTTTTTTTTTTTGTTTAATTTATAATTTTATTAAATTTGTTAAAGTGCGGTTATAGTTATGAAACAGCTGTTTATGTTAAAATTAATTATATTTATGAAACTAAAGTGAATAACTAATTTATTTTGATTATATAATGTAAGTTTTCGATCTATTTTCTATTATCTTAAAAAACTAAATTTCTTACAAGCTGTACAGGCTGAAATATTAACATTAATAGGGTTGCGGTTATAGTTAAAACGGGCAGTGTATTAGCAGATGAGTTAGTGTTAAGGCTTCTCCGTCGTTTGGGTCTGGAGACAACGGTGCAATTGGACGACTGTTGAGCACCGCCTTTCAATTGGTATTAGTTTTCTAAATTATTACGATTGTCTACTACGAACGCAACGTGTCCTCACACAAGACTGACTGAGTTATTACTGACTCGTTGGCCGCTCTGTCTGTCCTTTTCATATGTCCACAAATCTTATATATAAAAATGAATGTGTGTTTGTTTGTATGTTTGATTTTCTTGAAATTTTCACAGTATCTTCCTGTATGTCTGGAAGGAGTTATAGGCTACTTTTTATGTTGATATTCCAAATGAGCGAGGAGTCATGCCCACGTATACTACATACTACATACTTAATATTTAATTGCATTTGAAATATATTACTCATACGCATAGTAGTAGTAGTAGTACCCCTACAAGTATGCTATCTATGATTCTTGATGTATAAAATCAAAGAAAATAAAGTATAAAGAATGTGCATTTTGGCATATTTTGTAATATTTTTCAAAAATATTTCATGACGCGGGGGAAAGGATGGAAGGGAAGGATAAAGAAACCAAGAGCGTAACAAAGCGTTGTTCTGATCGTGCGTTTTTGTTGTTTGACTAATTTTTTTATTTATTCTTCTGAAACAGTGTTGCCACGAAAAAAATTTTGTAACCGACATTTGTGAAAAAAATCACCAAAATAAGAAAAAATATAACCAAAATCAAATTCGTAGACTTTTGTTTTATTTTTTCAAGTTTAAAATATAATTAATAAAAAAAGAAACAAAAAATAGCTTTTTTATAAGAAAAAAAAAATAACCAAAACCAAAAAAAAAAAAACTACACATTGATCAAAAAAATAACCAATTTTGGTTAGAAATAACCAAAAAAGGCAACACTGTTCTCAAATCACTTATCCTCAGACGTCGACATAAAGAGAACATGATAAAAATTATGAGAGGCATGTGTTAAGCCAGAGAAAAATTGTTAGTAATATTTTCAAATCTACTTATTAACCCAATAATATGTATATGTGAGCGAAAAATATAGAAAAATTGTACTGCGCTAAAAACCTAAAAACACCGCATTTAACTTGGCAAGTATTCTACCAAAAATCGAACTAATTTCCCATTGATATTAGTGAATCATACTGTAATATTTCTTTGGGTGTAAAATTTAAGTCTGAAAAAAGCGACATGAACATTCTCCTTTAGAAGCTGACAAGCAACTGAATGCATTTTTACGCTCTCATGATGAGAGCAACACATTGTTACGGTCTTTGTTTGTGTTTGTCATTAGGATGGTCGAGTGGGAGGTTAACTTACCCGTTATTCCTTATAAAATGAAAAGACTGTCCTTTTATATAAAATTAGTGTTTACTTCAATGATGTTCTGTGTACCTCTCTTCTCAACAGACTGCCTCTGCCCAACAAAGAACAATATTGTCGTTACCAACTAAAAATTAATAAGCATGTGAATCCCCAAGTTGTATTCTTTCTAGCAACCAGAAGGGTTACCAGATGTGTAAATTAATAATATTAATTATATAAAGAAATAAGATATGTTATGTTGAGTGACAGTTCGGCCATCCTGACGATAACTCGTCCCGAGTTAATCTAAATCAGATTCATCTTCATCATCATCGTCATCGTGATAGTCTTCATCCACCTCAGGGAACAATGCACACCATGGCTTGATCTTGTCGCTGCTAACTACGGTACTGAATTTTCGCTGGTTTCGTTGAGCTCCTTCAATATCTCCAATAACATACCGGTCATACCGTAAAACTTTGTTGATAATATATGGACCTCTATACTTGGAGACGAGTTTTCGAGACTCACCAGTGCTAGGCATGGCACTTTCTACTAAAACCAAATCTCCTTCTTGATAATGATGAGGTGTTTTGTGTTTCAAATCAAATCTTTGTTTCCATTTCTCACGAGCTCCTGATATATTGTTGATAGCATTCTCACGGCGTTCACGTGGTGATGGAGTCTCAAGGTTGATATTATCTTCATGGACGACTGATAAAAGTTTGTTAGCACTAAGGGCCTTTAATGGAAAATCGTAAATCAATTCAATAGGTGAATATTTAGTCGTAGCATTAACAGTTGTGTTTATTTTCCACTGCAGATTACGTAGCTCGTTATCCCAATCTTTTGTGTTAGGTGATGTTCTCAAATATGATAATACTGACTGGTTAATTCTCTCGGCAATTCCATTAGCTCTAGGTGTTCGGACAGCTACTTTAATATGCTGGATATTATTCTCGTGACAATAGTTTGTAAATACTGAAGAGGTGAAGACAGTTCCGCGATCTGTCACAATTCTTCCTGGTAATCCAAAATATAAGGTTAAACAATCAAGAGTTTCTATTACTGGCTTCGTTTTACTTGACTTAACTGGAACTATAATGGAATAACGTGTTAATGCGTCGACAACCACAAGAATGTATTCATTGGCTCTTTTTGTTTTAATAAATGGTCCCAAGTGGTCCATGTGTATTACATCGAATGGGACTGATGGTATGTCCATTCCATAGAGCTGACATTCTTTCCGCATTGGCTCTCTGTTATAACAGCATTCAACACAGCCTTTTACGTAATTTCGTACTCTTTTAAACCAAAAGTTCTGATAAATTTTCTTGATGGTACCCTCTAAGCCGATGTGTCCAATATCATCGTGACACAGTTTAACTATTCGCCATCTTATACCTCGCGGAATGACAAGTAGATCTTTTCCGTCTTTGGTTTTCCGATAGAGCCGATGGTTTTTGATAGAAAAGTCATTATTATAGTTCCTCTTATGAACAAAATCAATTTCTCCCTTGAGTATATCTATGATTTGTTTCAGTTCTGGATCTTGCCTTTGCATCGTGAGAATCCAATCTTCAGTTGAAATTTCGACGGCCATTAATTTAGCAGTAACATCCTCAACTTGTCCCGGGTCTTCTACTGGGGACCGGCTCATAGCGTCTACATGTGTCATTTGGCTACCTGGTCGATGACATGCTGTAAAGTCATACTCCATCAACTTCAACAACCAGCGTGATACCCTTGGAATCATCGGTGTTTTAGATTTCATGCTTGAAATTGCTGAACAGTCTGTATAAATAGTGAAATGTTTACCCAGTAGATACACGCGAAATCGTTCACAGGCTTCCACAACCGCCAACATTTCCAGCTCGTATGCATGGTATTTGCTCTCTATTTCACTGCAAACTCGGCTATAGTACGCAATTGGATTTTTCGCCCCATCAGACTCCCGTTGAATCAAAATTGCAGCTAATACGATACTGCTGGCATCTGTGTGAAGTTCTTGCTCCTTATCGACGTCGTACACACCTAGTACGGGATCACTGGTTATGGCATGAATTAATCTTCCAAACGCATCTTCACATTCAGCTGACCACTCAAAGGGAACAGACTTTCTCGTAAGCCTTATTAAAGATACTGCAATATGTGCATAATTTCGGACGAATTTACGGAAATAGCCTGTTAACCCCAAGAAACGTCTGATCTCGGTGACAGTTTTAGGTCTGGGAAATTGCTGGATGGCTATTGTCTTTATACGTCCAGGTCGGATACCATCGCCATCGATTTCATGTCCGAGAAATGTAACGCTATCCTTCATAAAGAAACATTTAGACAAACGAAGCGTTAGCCCCTCCCTTTGGATTATTCTTAAAAATTCCTCAAGATTATTTAAACCCTCTGCAACCGTGTCTGATGCAACAATCACTTCATCAACATAGCTTACGACCTTTCCTTTCAATGGTTCTATAATTTTCATCATCATTTTCTGGAACATGCACGGTGCATTTTTAAGCCCGAAAGGCATACGGTTGAATTCAAAATGACCATGATGCGTAATAAAAGCAGTATATTTTTTTGACTCTTCGTCAATTTCTATTTGATAATATCCAGACATCATGTCTAATGTAGTGAAGTATTTCTTACCTGCGAGAGTGGAGAGAACACCATCTACAGTGGGCATTGGCCAGGGTTGTTTTTCGGTCACAGCATTTAATGCTCGGTAGTCTACACACAGTCTGTCTTCACCATTAGATTTCGGGACCAATATAATTGGAAAAGCGTACACCGATGTTGACGGACGGACGATTTTTAGCTTCAGCAATTCACTTACAATGCTTTCAACAGTCTGTTGTTTGGGAATGGGCACTGCATACGGTTTTCTTGCAATAGGTTTGTTTGAAGATACTGAAATGTTCATTTTCATTGCGCTGTATTTACCGATTTTGTCCAATGTGTCCGCAAAACAATTCGCATATGTATTTACTAATTCAGTCACTTGTTCCTTTGCCTTGTCCTAAATTTTCTCACCACATTGTATGTCACTGCCTTGTATTGCGTATACTTGACATTTACCGTGTTCAATTACTACCCGACCGTTCGATAAAATGTCAAAACCGATAATCACGTCGTATGCGGTTGTATCATTATTTACTATATGCAAATCAGCGATAAAGCACTGGTCATCGATTGTCACTTTTGCCTCTTTTAATTTTTCATTACATTTAAATTCACCTCCAGCGAAGCCTTGGAATATTTTGTTACAGATTGCTACATCATAGTTCAATTTGTCCGCGATTGACTGCTTTATTAAAGATACAGCACTACCCGAATCAATTAATGCTTTACACTTAAAATTGTCTATTAAAATGCTTTTCGTAATAATTTTCTGGTTATTAACTGTATTTACCGGTTCTCTTGGCTTTCGCTGTGGTTTCGGGCAATTTCGCGACAAGTGTCCAATTTCCCGACAATTAAAACACTTTGGACCCGATTTAATAGTTGGTTTATTACTTATTTGTCCCGATATTATTTCGTTATTATTTTTCTTAAATGGTACATTTGGTTTCGGAAGTTGCGCTCTCGAGTTACTTGCGACACTTTGTAATGATTTCAACAGTTCTGCACACTTTGTAAAATTTATTACCGACAACGATTTTCGAAGACCATAGTCATCTATACCGTTTACTATATATTTTATAATTGCATTATCGTCTAGTTGGCCACGACGACCGATTGCCAACATATTATAATAGTATTCGATCACCGTTTCATTTTTCTTTTGTTGTGTATTCATCATTTGTATGTGTATATCTGCACTATTCACTAAACAAGGAAAATCTTCCATAAATGCGATCATAAAATCTTGCCAGTTATTAAAAATTGGTTGTGTATCAACCCACAACTTTGCTACACCTTGCAATTTGCTTCTTATCGCGAACAAAACCATTCCGTCGTTCCATTCATAAGCATTTTTTAATTCTTCAACCCTTTCAATAAATTGTGCTGAAGTAATACCGTCACTCATAGGGTTAAATGTAGGCAATGCATCAATTACCTCACGCATACTACAATGATTATTGTTAAATGCCAAATGTTCACTATGGGTGCGTGGTGGAGTAAACACATTACATAAATTAGTCGCATACGATGGATTTCTCGATGTTACAATAGGGTTTCCATATGACTGTACAGGCATAAATACATTTGCACCACTACCAACTGAACACACCCCAGAGCTTGTCGTTGTATTTAACGGCCAGTTGTATGATTTTGCGTTGATACATTTTGTTTTTGTCCAGCACCAAGTAAATTATTCGGTATTATTGATGGGAGAGTTCGATCGCGACTGTGATGAGTGACACACGCATTACGGAGATCAGAATCGTTAAAAAAAATA
Source organism: Sarcophaga rosellei (assembly GCA_930367235.1). Taxonomy (NCBI): domain Eukaryota; kingdom Metazoa; phylum Arthropoda; class Insecta; order Diptera; family Sarcophagidae; genus Sarcophaga; species Sarcophaga rosellei. Next base: position 86,067,492 of record OV884017.1, on the reverse strand, counting down.
TCAATAAACAATATCAACTTAGTTGTTTCTTTTCTTTATTTCAAAAAGCAAAAAATAAAAAAAATAAAATCATTTAAAAAGACAAAACAAACAATAATATTATGAGTGAGCATGTAGCTCTAAAAAATAATGATAACAATATTGTGAATAACAACAACAATAATGTTAATATTGAAAATAAAAGAAAAAGAAAAAATAGCGAAATGGATTCGAATACAAAAAAACATCACAAAAACAATTATTATGCAGTTCTTGATACTGACAATGACAAACAATGTGATAAAAACCTGTTAAAGAAATTTGAGAAGCAAGTAAAAGAAAACAAAGAAAAATATCAAAAATTGAATTCAGCTATTACAGCAATGAATCAAGCACAGATTGCTAATAACAATGTATCTGCAATAAATACAAAGAATGATACAGCGGTTAATAATAATAAAAATATTAACAAAAAAAATCCCACCAATAAACATTGTTGATATTGAAACAAAACATTTAATTGAGTTTATCAAAGATGCGTTAAAAATCTATGAATTTAAAATTAAAGAATATCGTAATAAAAAACTATTATTTATGAATAATATTAATGACTTTATAAGAGTTAAAACTTATTTAGAAAAAACAAAAGCAAAATTTTTTACATTTACACCGAAAGGGTTAAAAACTAAATCTTACTTACTTAAGGGCCTTGAGGCCAATATACCTACTGATGAAATTTTAAATGAACTATGTAAATTTCAAGGTGATGAATTACAATTTATAAAAGTTAGTCAATTTTCTACTAAAAAATCTTCTGAAAAAGGATACAGTTTGCCAATATTTCTGGTTCAAATCTCTCCAGAAAGCAACATAAATAAGCTGAAAAATATCAGGGCTATTTTACATCGTTGTGTGAAATGTGAGCAAATTAGACGTCCTGAAATACCTCAGTGTCGTAACTGCCAAGGATTTTTTCACAGTGCAGCAAATTGTTTTCTTGATGCAAAATGTGTAAAATGTAATTCAAGCCATGAGAAAGGGAAATGCCCTATAAATGATGTTTCAGCAGATGAGAGAGATAAACTTTATTGTGTTGTATGTAAAAAATATGGTCATCCTGCGTCTTATAGAGGTTGTGAAGCTTATAAACAACTGCAACATAAACTTAGATTAAAGAAAAAATCCTTAAAGGAAAATAAGTCTAATAATGTTAACAATACGTTTACTTTGGACACAAGTTTTGCTCATGTTGTTAGAGGAAATGATAATGTAAATGTCAATCAAAATGTTATACAAGAAAATTTTAATAATTCATTTCTGTTAGAATTAAAAAACATGATGTTTAGCTTAAATAATCAAATAGCAAATATACAAAAACAATTACATTTACAAACATCTCGTATAGATACAATATTTTCAATGGTAGGTGTGTAAATATGAATAATAATCAGAATACAATATCTAAAAATTTAAAAATTATACACATAAATGTAAACTCATTAATATCTATAAGTAGAAGATACAATCTACAACAATTTCTTAATATACACAACCCTGACATTGTTCTTTTAAACGAGACAAAATTAAATTATAGACATAAGTTAGAGTTCTATAACTACATAATAATTAGAAAAGATAGGACAGGCGCAAAACAAGGAGGACGTACAGCAATATTAATCAAAAATAACCTCAAGTTTTACAAATATTCAAATAATATAACAGACTAATTTAATTATCTTGAAACTTGCATAATTCGCATACCAATGATTTCTAATAAATCAATTTATATTATTTCAGCTTATTTTCCTTCGGGAAATAATGACTCATTTATAAAAACTGAGATACATAAATTATTTGATTCCTTAAAATTACAAAACATAAACAATTATTACATATTAGCCGGTGATCTAAACTATAGACATTCAGATTGGGGTAACCCAACAAACAATCAGAAAGGAAATAAACTAAAAGAGTGGTTAACAGATAATGAAATTAACTTCCGATGTAGGCTTTATGCATCAAATTTTCCTTCTTTTCCTAGAACAGGATCATATATAGATGTTTGTATCGCAGATTGTAGGCTTTACATTCATACGGAAAACAATACATTAAACAATCTTGAAACCTTAGATTTCGATAGCGATCCAATGCTATCCAGATTAAAGCTTCAATGAATAATGAGCAGCAAGAGTTTGTATTCATTACGGAACCCCTAATAACCAAATATAATTTTAAGAAAACTAATTGGAAAAAATTTCAGAATAAAATTAAAAATAAATTGCAAACCGAAATGAAATTCTGAAATTGATTTCCAGGTTTCTAGGCTCAATAATATAATCGTGGATACTATGGAAGAAGTTGTGCCTAAGTATAAAAACATTGATTCATTGTCGAAAAAAGCCAACAAAATTATAGAAAAACTTCATGCAGAAAAAAGTAAAATTTTAAATTGTATTAAGAAGCATAATAGATTACAACACACTCTAACTGAGTCGTCACTAAATCTATTAAAGGTTAAATTAAAAATGATTAGAAAATTAATTCAAGAAAATTTTCATGTTCATATTAATAAATATATACAAGAAAAACTAACTGGCATAGATCCAAAGGATTCAGTACACATGTTTCAAGAGATTAAAAAAAATTTCAAGAAATTAAAACCTTTAAATCTTCAGAATATAAAAATACCAGAAGACTCGGAAAGCATATTGATCAGAGCGGGTATTTTACCTGACAACCTAGAAAAAGACAACTTTAATAACTTTATAATACGTGATCAAGAATAAATGTTGGATGCTGTTGGAGCTTATTTAGAGTCTATTCATTCACGCAAACCAATTGATCTCAGTAATAGATTACAGGAGCAGGTTAGTAATTATTTTAATCAATTCTTAGAAATGAAAAGTAATTACGAAAATAATCAAACTACATTAATAAACTTTTCATGCGAAAAAACTGCTGATAACATGAATGATACTCAAGCTGCAAATTATTTCATTACGAGAGACAAAATTATATATATTTTTCATAAATTAAAAGGTAAATTATCTTCTGGCGTTGATAAAATACCAAATATCGTATTAAAAAATATACCCAATGAAATTATTTTCGAATACTGTAATTTGTTTAATAATATGCTAAACAATTCTTACTTTCCTATTAAATGGAAAGAAACTAAAGTTGTAATCTTACCTAAAAAAGATAAAGATGCAATTAACCCAAAAAACCTTCGTGCTATCAGTTTACTTCCTAATATTAGTAAAATATTTGAAATATGTATTAATAATAATATCAACGCCTTCTGTAATGACAAAAATTTAATAAGTGAGAAACAATTTGGTTTCAAGTACAAACATTCTACAATAAATGCAATAACTTTATTGACTTCAAACATCAACTGGAATTGGAATAAGAAACTCTGCACGGGAGCATGTCTAATAGACATGGAAAAAGCATTTGATAGCGTCTGGATTCCAGGTCTTATATTTAAATTAAATAATTATAAATTTCCGTTTTGCCAAATTTTGTTAATCTATAATATGATCACCAATAAATCTTTTAAAGTGTTTCATCAAAATGTTGAAAGTAAGAACACGTTTACAATTATTAACGGCTTACAACAAGGTACAGTGAACTCACCTACTCTTTTTAATTTATTTATATTGGAGCTTCTGAGCAAAATAGAGAATATTATATCCTTTGCAGATGATATTATAATATATAATGCTGACAGCACCATTGAAAAAATAAATCAAAATCTTCAAACAAATTTCAATAGGGTAGAAAAATATACAATTGATTGGAATATGAAAATCTACACGAAAAAATGTGAAACCATTCTATTTAGACCACCAGTTAATAAATGTAATGCTAATATAAAGAATAATTGGAAGCAATTTGGAATCAAATCTAATTTAAATAACATTAATATCCCAAATAAGGATACAGTAAAGTACTTAGGTATCTATTTGGATAAATTTTTATATTTTAATAATCATATAAAGGAGATATTAAATAAAGCAAGGAAAGCTTTTTTCAAACACAAATCCTTATTTTACTCAAAGTATGTTAAACCAAGTCGCCGTGGTCTAGTAGGTAGTGTGTTGGCTTATTAGACGAAAGGCCCGAGTTCGAATCCCAGGCCAGACATCAAAAACAAAATACAAAAAGTATTTCTTCGGCGACTTCCTCTCAGCAGATTTCTGGCAAAAACTCTGAGAGTAAAATTGCCATGAAAAGCTTCTCAAAAAAATCTGTCGTTCGGAGTCGACTTTAAACTGTAGGTCCCGCCACTCATGTATAAAATTAACGCACACAACATGAGTGGTGTTGAGAAGCTAGGCCGTAATCCTGACGAAGGGTTGTAATGGCCAATTATGTATGTTATGTATGTATGTTAAACCAAGAGTCAAAGTTATTATGTACCAAACATTAATTAGGCCAATAATTACCTACGGCTGTCCTATTTGGTTAAATATTTAACCATCTTACATGGAAAAGCTAAGAGTGTTCGAAAGAAAATGTCTTAGGGCTTGTGTTTCTAAATTTAGATCATCTGAAAGTAATTATGTTAAATATATTTCTAACAATACTTTGTACAATTTATCAAATATAATAAGAATTGATAATTTTATTATTTATCTAATAAGAAATCATATAACAAGATGTATATCATGTCGTAGTAACAATTTAATAATGGCCCCTTATTATACAAATGAAGAGTATATTATTGATACATTGGAAAAAGGATTTGTACCCCCTGAAGCTTTTTTGTATTTGGATAAATCCAATATCATACAAAATGAAAACTTAGTCCCGATATTTTATCATAACTATAGACGGGCTAATGTGAAAAGTGTTTGTTGCAATTTAGCGACAAATAATTTTAGATTTAACACATGTACAGGTAATAACGTATCTCATACTATTCAAAGACTAAAAATTAAAAAATTTTGGTGGCTAAATCTATAATTTGTTATACTATCTTTCTTTTATTTTTTGACAAACTTAAATTAATTCTAAAAAAAAAATGTAATGTTTTTATTTGAAGTACATAAAATTTAATATTTACCCACAAAAGTAATTATTGTTATACATACATACATATCATTTATACTAGAGAGCTCTTGTACGAGACATTGTATAATTTAAATTAATATTGTTAACTAGTGTTTATGTAGTTTAATGTTTATGAAGAATGTAAAAAAAAAAAAAAAAAAAAATAAAAAAAGTATTATTGATGGCGATCGTTTGTTCTCGTGAGCCAAAAATTGTTGAATGGATAGTTGTGTGTGTGAATATTCATACATTCTTCTTTGCGCCCCGTTGTTGTTGTTTTCTGGCAAAATTTGGTGTTGCTGTGTTGTAATATCTGGTTGCCGTTGACACGTTGTAAAGACACAATTTAATTTTCCAGCTTCGGAAGAATTCTGCGGCAGCGACATATTTGATACCATCGTCGACGTCGTCGTCATGTACGTCTGGATTTGTTGGGTGAGCGAGTCCATTGTACGCTGGAGACGCAAAACATCACCACGCAACTCTTCCATATTACCTGGCCCTGTCGTTGGTATTCCCGCTATGTCCTGCAAATTCTTTTCATCTTCACTTCGATCCACCATGTTTATTGACTCTGTTTCGAACGGTTCCGGAATTTTCGCTTCACGCAGACGCGCTATTAGTTCGCTTTTGTTTCCCGTTCCAACTTTTCTTTTAATTTTACAATGGATAATTTTTCCATAAATTTTCCCTTTCATACGACACAACAACGCCGTATAAAAAAAATATATTTTTCTTTATTCCACTTTCACATAAAATACGAGTTAACTATCCCACTTCTGATAATTGTCATTAGGATGGTCGAGTGGGAGGTTAACTTACCCGTTATTCCTTATAAAATGAAAAGACTGTCCTTTTATATAAAATTAGTGTTTACTTCAATGATGTTTTGTGTACCTCTCTTCTCAACAGACTGCCTCTGCCCAACAAAGAACGATATTGTCGTTACCAACTAAAAATTAATAAGCATGTGAATCCCCAAGTTGTATTCTTTCTAGCAACCAGAAGGGTTACCAGATGTGTAAATTAATAATATTAATTATATAAAGAAATAAGATATGTTATGTTGAGGGACATGTTTATGTTCCTTCTGTCTTCCACCCCCCCTCATCCAGAAATGATTTTTTAAAAAGATTTTGGTGAGAGCGGTCGTAATGCTACAATCCGCCATAAGAAATTTTACTTCTACATAATGCGTATTCTTTATATCCATATTCTTTGATATCACTCATACGTCACATAGGCAATATTTTTTAATGAATTTTACATCTAAAAATTTTTTGGTTATGTATTACTGAGGAAGAGTGTGAAAATAAGGCGAGAGTTTACAGTCATAGGAAAGTGTTAGTAATATACGCTATTTTGATTTCCATTTCATCAACATACATACATAAAGTTATATATCTTTGACTTAATAACTAAAACTTAAAATTTCTATAATTTTTTTAGATATTTGTTGGGATCTAATTTTGGTCCATAAATTCGCTCCCTTACCAATAACCAACCTTTAAATTTTTCCAAAATACTACTTTATGTCTATAAAAAATATTTCTCTATTAACAACATCTAAATCATTTACTTGATTATTAAAACAATCAAAATGTGTTTTAAGAACTGTTGAAAATAACGCTCTCAATAAATTTAGAATCTGAAAATAATATGGCAACATTTTATTGTGAAAATGTCAATTAATTCTATCCTTCTTAAATCTCTTTTTCTTAAGTTTCTTGTCACTTTAATTTCCTTTTAAGATCCTCCCTTTTGATTTAAGCTTTCGTCTGAGCAACATCTATTGAATTTATAATCTAATAAAATCTGATTGATATAAATTATAATAAAGTGGGTTTTATTCGTAAAAAGAACATATAAGACATTGGATTTTAATAAAAGCATTTTTTAACATAAAATATTTATTAAGTGTAGCTTTCAAAAAAAAGTGTTATAGCATCCGCTGACGTATGCACTCACCGCAGCCTGAGCGACGACTAAATAAAAGAGCATAAGCAATGTGTGTGAATTCGCTCTGCGCAATTGTGCTATGAAATAGTAATCATTGATCTATACTTATATATAAAAATTAATAGCGCAGTTCACAATATTGGGCAAATGGTCTGACATCATGGCATTTGCAAATGTTGGGTATTTCATTTACCATAACACTAACAAAATACATAGAAATACCCTAGCCATGGTTTGGCACATATCCCAAAACTCAAAACCGTAGTTTATATATGCCATACATGAGCAAATGAACAGCTGATCAGAAAAATAAAATGCCAAGGGGAACATATCTTACAGATGTCGAAAAAGGGGAAATTTTGGACTTTTTGGAAAATGGGCTAAGTTTTCGAGTGATCAGTAGAAAACTAGGTCGATCGGACAGAGTGGTAAGAAATTTTGCCAAAAAACCAGAGTCAGTATGGTAAAGACCGGAGGACCAAAAAGAAAGTTATCCGAAAGAGATCAACGCAGAATTGTTAAGGGCGCAAGCAATTCTATGAAAAGCTTTTCGCAGATTTCTGCTGATTGTGGCGTAAAAGTGTCAAATTCCACAAAATTAATGGTACGGGGAGACTTTTGCAGCGATGCAATGCTTGATTTGGCCTTTGCGAGCACTCGAATGAATTCCGGAGGATACATAGGCATTCTTAATGAAAAACTGATGCCTTTCTTGGAAGCCCAGGCTGAAAAAAACTTTCACTTTTCAGCAAGACAACGCTTCGGTAGACAAAAGTCGTCAGACGATTGAATGGCTTAAATCAGAAAACATAGAAGTGATTGAGCTGACTCATAATAAAGGAGGTCCCACCCATTATTAAATATATTTTTTTTTTTTTTTGTTTAATTTATAATTTTATTAAATTTGTTAAAGTGCGGTTATAGTTATGAAACAGCTGTTTATGTTAAAATTAATTATATTTATGAAACTAAAGTGAATAACTAATTTATTTTGATTATATAATGTAAGTTTTCGATCTATTTTCTATTATCTTAAAAAACTAAATTTCTTACAAGCTGTACAGGCTGAAATATTAACATTAATAGGGTTGCGGTTATAGTTAAAACGGGCAGTGTATTAGTAGATGAGTTAGTGTTAAGGCTTCTCCGTCGTTTGGGTCTGGAGACAACGGTGCAATTGGACGACTGTTGAGCACCGCCTTTCAATTGGTATTAGTTTTCTAAATTATTACGATTGTCTACTACGAACGCAACGTGTCCTCACACAAGACTGACTGAGTTATTACTGACTCGTTGGCCGCTCTGTATGTCCTTTTCGTATGTCCACAAATTTACTATAATGAACGTTTTCGAAGGGGAAGGTTCTTGTTCTCGCCTTCATGAGAATTCTATCGCGACTGCATTGTTATTTGTGTATTTTGTCCACGTTGTTATTGCGTTCGCTTACTTGTCTATCCCCTTCTTTTTCGTACCTATGTTGATCCTTTGCTTGTAACATGTTCGTTGTATGTATTTGTGTGACTTTTCTTTATCGTTGATGTTAAACGATGTTTTCTAGTAAAACGATATTAGGTCGTTTCCCTTTGCGAAACAATATTTAAGAGATACAGCATTCTTTGTAAATGCATACCAATTTATACCCTTAGCATTAGTGTTGTCACCATATTTACCATTGAGAGTACTGTTGAGTAAGAAACCATAACTTTAATATTGAATCCATTAGGAACACATTAAAAAAAAAATTTGCCTTTGGTGACAACTTTTATACCACCATCCCCCTTTAAATTTTTCCACTCAGTTACCATTCCAAATATCATTGTCATGATCTTTAATTAAAAATTTCTTGCCTATATGGGAGGCTAACGAATTCCCAGGATTTCCCGAAAATGTGCCCAATTTCTTCAATTTATGCACTTCCGTTACATCACCTATAGAGAATCCATTATATTTGGCAAAAGCTCTTGTATTATTCACATCCCCCATTACAATTAGCAATTCCTGTCGTCCCTGGAAATTCGTTAGGGCGTAAAGTTTTTTTAACCCAATATAATGCTCCCCGTCCACATTTCCGAATGCTTCCTCGTAATTAACCCAATTACGATAGAAGTCTTCTGTGCCGTCTTCTCGTCTTTGTATCACAATCCAGCCACCAAATTCAGTTTCTGCATCACATTCAACATAAAGTGGTTCATTACTGAGCTGTGTGACAAGTATTTTGTAAATGCCACTACGTCGGGTGCATGCCGTTGCTTCGGCACAATTTTTTGGTAAAATTTCAGTGACGCTTATGAAAATAAAATAAATTAAAAAAAAAAATGCTTTCTATATCGTATTGTATTTAAATTATTCAAATTGTTGTTTTAATTTGACAGCGATTTAATTGTAGAGCCTGAAAATCATGTGAATATATCGCACACCTGGCTCATTAGTGACTCAACTGAAAATTTTCATTTTTCGATTTTTTGATTATTGTTAACTGTTGTTAAAAAGTGGTACAAAGTTTCTGTTTTTAGCTCATTTTATTTGAGTCAAAAACAGTTTTTTTTATGAAAATGAAACTTTTGACTTGAGTCACTTTTGAACTGGTTGTACAATGTATTCTACAAATGAGTATCTTAAATATCTAAACTACTACACTGAGCTGTGCTACCTTAGAAATCAATACAGAATCCAACATAATTATAGTTTTTCTTAGCATTTTTTAGGTAAAACATTATAACGAATATCAAAAAATTCAAGATCTGAGTGAAGAGCAGTAATTATTGGAGTCATGGCGGGTCACTACATTATGGGTGTACATGCGAGGCACATTGGTCTAAGACACCTAGCGAACAATTTCATTTGGAACTACAGAGACGAGGAGGAAGAAGAGACGGTTATACATATACTTGGAACATGACCAGCACTATGTGAAAGGAGAAAGAAAGATCTTGGTGCCTACTACATCGATGATCTGAGTGATTTGTCGAATAGTGACGTCGGCAGTTTGAGTCGCTTCATTCGTTGATTTGTTCATTTATTTCAAGTCTATAGAAAACCTTACATACTATTGCATTTTATATTTCAATACAAAATTATTATTACTATGATTTCAATATAAAATATAAATTAAAAAAAGAAAACATTAATTAGATGAATTTAATTGTAAAATTATAGCTTTTTTAATGGTTTGTTAAAATCTATATGATGATAAAGATTATTAAAATCATTACAGATTATACGAAATGGATCAGAGTTCTCATAGTTAGTTGTGTAATATTTTATATTACGACGCCTCCATTCTATAACGTTCTAAGTGTACTTAGAATGGTTTTAATGTTATTGCATTTTTAAATTCTACGTCCTCTAACTTAAATACTGTCAACATTTGGTTAAGATGCGCCGCTCTGTTCCGAAGTTATAGGGTAAAATCTACTTAGAATACACATATAGTCGTAAAAATTTTCCATTCTAAAATGTTGTAAGTACACTTAGAATACTTATGCTTGGAAATTTTTAAATTGTCTTGAAATCTAAGTTGATTTAGAATGTTGTGGAAGGGACATTTATTAACGTTGTGTTTTCTATGTCCACTTGGTATGTTCGGTGTGCTTTTTTCAGTTTCTGTAAGTGTAGTTAAATGGGTCTTCTCGGAATTAAAAAAATAATTTTGTGCGTGTAAGTATACATAGCATGTTTTAGTTTGGAAAGAGTAGTGAACCAAATCGAACGCCTAATTTCTATATTTTCGGGTATAAAATGATTTCGCGTGCAAGAAGAAGAAATGACGTTGGAGGTATTATTTATTAGATTTCCATGTTATCTGATATAATTAATAAGTCTTTTATTAGGAAAAAGTGAATTAAAAAGTATAAATTCAAGGTCATACAATTGTGCGAAAAGTCCAAGAACTCTGATGATCAAGGAAAAAAGCTTATTGAGTTTTAATTCAATCACCATTTATTGAAACGATAATGTTTTTACAGTTTGCTTTGATTTTCAAAATATTTTTTCATCACCATGTGCTGAAGTGAGCAGTTTTTACTACAAAAGGAAATTACATGCTTATAGCTTCACTATTTTCGAGCTTCTTTCCAATATAGCATCTTGTTTTGTATGGGAGGAAACTATTCCAAAGAAAGGTGCGATAGAAGTAGCCACATGTTTATTTAAATTTATAACAACAAAACATAAATATTTTGGCATAACTAAGTTTAATTTATGGTCTGATAATTGTGGAGGTCAAAACAAAAATAAAATTGTATTCTCTATATATGTATGGATTTCACGAAAACTACTAATCGATATCAGTCACAAATTTTTATAAAAGGTTCGCACTCAAAATGGAGGCGATGGTGTACATGCACTTATAGAGAAGTGCAAGAAAAATAAAATAATATACACGCCGATAGAATGGCACACCATGATATGCTATGAAAACAGCGCCATTATACAATGTAATTGAAATGGACCATGATGATTTTTTGGATGTCAAGCAATTTACTTCTGTAAAAGATTGAATAAAAAATATATATAATGAAAAAGTATGTCTATCAAAAATCCGATAAATAAAAGATATAAAGAACAAAATTATAAATTATTTTATAAATATGAATTTCAAAGAAATACAGATATGTATGTATATGATGAAACTAGGAAAAGAAGAAAAGAAAATAAAATTGTTATTGAAGAAATGCCAAAAGCATACATATTCGGATTTCCTATAACGAAAGAAAAACGTAAAGACCTTTTATGTGACCATAATTTAATGCCAAAATTTTACTAAAATTTCTACACACAACTTAATGGTTTTAATGGAAAAGAATATGTAGTCGAGCCAGAACCAGATAATGACGACTAAATAATTCAATGTAGCTTCTACTTATTTAATGTTATATTGAATTAATTTTGTCTCTGTTATCTTTATTACTATAATCATTTTTAAGTAATCTTGGATTTATGTTATAAATACTTTTTATTTGAACTGAATTATTATACATATTTAATTTTCTATTTTGTTTTATGAATAAAATTAATTTAAAAAGCAAATAATATTTTTTTTTTGTAAAAAACTTTAACTGAAAAATCTTCTATGTTGGAAAATACAATTTACTCAAATTTTTGTCCAAGCTATAATATTATATGTACACTTAAGTGATTAACTTAAGCACAATAGACCTAGCAAAAACACTTAGACGACCAATCGTCAATATTTTCTCCGTGCTAAAACATTCTATGTCATTTTTAGCTAGAATCCAATTAAAATTTGTAAATTCAGAAACTACTATAAAAATACTACTCAAATTTTACTAAAAACAGTGAAAGAATCAATGGCGTATCTTATATAGTTTACGACATATCGCGTGAAAACTTTGAGAGCTTTTAACTCAAAATACACTTTTTCGACTTAGAATGTTATAGAACGGAGGCGTCGATATGTGTTGACACATTACACACAACACAACGTAAAATTGTACAAAATGACGTCTTATGAAATAGTGGAGACCTTAGTAATATAAAACCTAATCAACTTGAAGAGTTTCTAGCAGGCAATGACGTAATGTTAAGATGCTTTCTATATGCGTTGGATCCAACTTCATATTCCCGTCATCTCAGAAAAACGTTTTAAAACCATGGATTATGATGGCGATCATATTGAGACTTATTTGAAATCAGCGCCACGTAATAAATTTCGATAATTCTGCAGAATGTGTTGAATCGCCGATCATATTGATAGAATACCAGGTATCTCACGCTGCGATCATTATAGAGTCTTGAACGTTATAAGAGGAACATGTTATTTATTTGCAATAACATGTCTTAAAATTTTGTGAGCCACTCTTTTACTGATGAATCTCCTGTCAAACACTTGAAGACTTAAAATTGGGGACTTCGACAAGTACTTCTTCACGCTAAAAGAGAATGTACAAGAAAGATCAGAGGAAGCCAAACAAAACCATCGTCGTAATATGAGGAACAATGTTCTAAGATCGAATGGAAAGAAAAGAATGAAAAATCCTATCAATATCGCCAGCCAATTGAGTCAAATTAACCAAAATAGGCCAAGAATTGGATGCCTTGATAGTCTATTTGGCGGTGTGGTCAATTACGAGTGTCGAGAACGTGCGTTCGATTACCTCTGGTCGTATAATTAAGTTTTTGGGTGTTTGGCAAACTTGGTAAAATATCAGCATCGGTAATTTTGCCAAATTTTAAAGAATAAAACTATTTGTCTTCAACCTACAAACGTGAAAAATTCTTGTAAATTCTATGAACTGGCGATATCAGGTTATTAAATGAATAAAAATATCGAGACACTTAAGGCTATTAAAAGTGAATGGGATTAATGCGAACATTTATAAAAACTGCGAATTTTAATTTTAAGAACTGTAGAATTTCCCCATTATATCCTCCATATATGTATTATTTTCAAAGATTTTATTTGCTTCTACAAAATAAGAAGATGATGGACTCTTTCTTATGGTTTCCCCTGCTGACAACTTCAAGATCCTTCAGAGTAGAATACTTTCTTCGTTATGGGGTGTTGCTTTCATTTCTTACACCACAGTGTGCGTTTGAATAAAAATTACTTCCAATGGAATCTAACATTACATTCGGCAACTTTAATTTCTTTCTTTTAAATTTGTTTTCAGTGTGACAAACTAATTATTGAAGGCGGTACCAAAGCGAATTCATGTAACCGGTGGGACTATCTAAACAGCTGAGCTCTTTCTTAATGTCAAAATTTTGTTGTTTTTGTGTGTGTTTGTTGTGCGTGTGCGTGTTGTTGTTAATTTTTTTTCCTTTTCCATTTTTTTTCTTCCTATTTTGACAACATTAAGGGTCTTTAACAAAAACAAAATGCCTGTTGTTTTTGCACTGTTGTATTTGTTGTAGACCTGCGGCTACCATCTATGAATTTGCCTTGGGCGGTACGAAAGCAGTTACGAAAATATTCTCGGATTTCAAAGAAATAAAGGAAACGATAACGATTTAAAGTCAAGGTAAACATTTAATCTTACTCTGTGTCAAATATTTTAACAAAAAAAACTAAATTTGTATTATTTTTAGTATTCAAGAATGTCCCAATGGATCGAACACTTCCCCTGAGGGTGAGTTTTATTTTGATTAAATTATTCAAAGTCTGAATATGTTTTCTTTATTGTTCACACAGATCTGGAGTTCTTTGATATTCGTTAAGATGTTTTACCCAAAAAATGGTAAGCAAAACAATAATTTTATTAGATTCTAAGATGATGTATTAAATCCTATGATAGTATAGCAGTAATGGTTATTAGAATATAATTGCATGACTATCGCATTCTAAATACTTATTTGTAAAATACACGATATGTTCAGTTCAAAAGTGACTCAAGTCAAAATTTTCATTTCCATAAAAAACAACTATTTTTGACCCTGAATAAACGCGTAGGTTAATTGGGTCTTTATTCTGTGTTGATTCAAACAATTATGCAAGTGTGTATGTTGATGTGTATTGTGAATGTTGATGTGTGTTGGTGATGTTATTGTTATTGTTTGTTAAAGATGTTTGTGTTGTCTTTTTAAAAATAGAAGTTTTGTACCTCTTTTCTACAACAGTTAACAATAATCAAATACACTTTAAGTTTAAGCATTCTAACCCCGAAAAATTAAAATTTGCAGTTGAGTCACTATTGCATGTGTGCGATACTTTCACATGATTTACAATTTCTATGATTCATCCATCCTCTGTCAAATTAGAACAACAATTTGATTAATTCAAATAAAATACGATATTGAAAGTATTTTTTAAATTTATTTTATTCCCTTCAGCGTCACTGAAATTTTACCAAAAAATTGTGCCCAAGCAACGGCATGCACGCGACGCAGTGGCATTTACAAAACATTATTCACGCAGCACAGTAATGAACCATTTTATGTGGAATGTGATGCAGAAACTGAAGGTGGTGGCTGGATTGTGATACAAAGTCGCAAGGACGGTTCCGAGGACTTCTTCCGCAATTGGAATGACTACGAGGAAGGATTTGGAGATGTGGAGTCGGAACATTTCGTTGGATTGAAAAAACTTTACTTCCTAACGAATTTCCAAGGACCACAGGAATTGCTAATTGTAATGGGGGATGTGAGTAATACTAGAGCTTTTGCCAAATATGATGGATTCTCCATAGGCAACGAAACGGAATTGTATATATTGAAGAAACTGGGTAAATTCTCGGGAACTGCCGGGGATTCATTAACACAGCATTTAGGAATGAAATTTTCAACTAAAGATCGTGACAACGATATTGCAGAAGCTAATTGCGCGGCGTTTAATACAGGCGCCTGGTGGTATAAATCTTGTCACAGCAGGTAAGTTTTTTTAATGTGTTCCTAATGAATTCAATAACACAGTTTTTGTTTCTTACTCAACAGTAACCTTAATGGTAAATATGGCAACAATACTCATGGTAAGGTTATTATTTGGTATACATTTAAAGGTCAAGAGTCGTCACTTAAATACGTAAAAATGATGATACGAAGACGTAGAATTAATTCGTAAACGAAATAATTTGAATAATTTTATTTATAATAACTTGTATACAGAAGAAATATTACAATAAAGAGTCGAAATTGAATAAGAAATTACAAAATGAGCACAAGGATTATGCATCCGGCACTGTTACTCCACAGAAATAAAATTTTCAAAAGTTGAAAAGACATTCTCTAAGTGTAATCGCTCTACATTTAAACAATGCTTCTGCACCATACTACTTGATGAAAATCTATTGAGAGCCTTTACTATGAGAGACAAAATACATGATTTTACTAAAAGCATTTTACATTAAACAATAAAACTGAACTTAAATTCGTTTCGAGTACTTCCAATGTAAGGAAAGACTATAAACGAAATTAAAATAAAGATTGAGGACCACAGACAGTATTGAGGCCTACTAGAATAATCTGAATGACTAATTTTACGGAAGAAATTTAATTTTAAAGCTTACAAAGTGCAATTGGTTTATGTTTTGACGATAAACAATCATCCACAACTGGATGTTTAACGTCAGAAACTTTTGCGCAGCTCCATGTTACTATTACACACAGAAATAAAAAATAGGAAACGTGCTCACCGTCAAAGAATTACGAAATCGGGACGTTTGTTTACAGCTTTTGTTGCAAATTATTGATAACACGAAGGACTTTATTTATGAATGATTAAACAGTAGAAAAAAGGGTAAGTTTTTAAAGTTTTCAAACTGCCGTGGCTGGTTTAGTATTGTTTTATGATTTTCTTAATGTTTGTTGCGTTATGTTGATTGAATCTAAGCTACGGGATTGTCTCATGTGCTCATGTTCGAGTCAGACAATAACAATAATATCTGGTAAGTTGGCAAGTACGAAAGTAGATTGATGACTAAGAGACTTTTGGATTTTAAACTGAAAGAACAACGTGTGGATTCAATGCGTAAAATGTCATTTGTCCATAGAGAGAGTCAAGTACATTTAACTCACAGAAAGATGAACTAATTTTTGCGTTTTCGATTTGTTCGCGTTTTCAATTGGTTTTTGGTAAACTAAGGCAAAACAAACAGGTGATGTGTTTTAGACGTGGATTTCCAAAATTTATAAAGTTAATCATCCGTATTGTAAATAACACGATTGCGGTGAATGTAAATAAAAAATTCCTTGAAAATTTAAATTTACGTTGGAGAGCTTTGAGTTGACGAATACTCCCAAGCAGTTTAGGTTTTATTTCGGCAATCTACTGCTATGGATGTTTTTAGACGTACACTGGCAAGCAGATGAAATGCAATACTGTCTGATACGATATGATATTTGAATGAATCTCGTAAGAACTTTGTTTTAGTTTCTGTAGCTAAAAGTTTTATAATGAATACAAATAATAATAATTGCAGGTCGGTTCTTTAATTAAAAAAAAAAACATTTGTTTACTACTGAGTATTCGAAAATTATTGTTTCGCAATTGGATCAAAAGATAAACATCGTTTCAATATTTTTTAAAAGAACTAGATTAAATAAAATACGTGCTCTTTTAATCGATAAAATATTGCCATTAGTTTGCTAAGCGGAAAAACAGTTCCAATATCGTTCAACAAAATATACTCTGACGTTGCAAGGTATGAACTGTTTGGTTGATGCATCATTATTCAGTTTTGAATTGCTTGCTTCAATATTTGTTGACAATAAAGATTGTGTATTAACAACTGAATATAGAGGAAAAAGATAATCTATTTAATCTGGTTGAACGATTCTTTATAATAACATGATGTGTAGTATTAGGTCATGACTTTCCCTGATAGAAGGTCACATGGCTCATTAAACTGGCATATAAATCTACAATCAATAATCTGATTTTTGTTTTAATTTAGCTCCTCTCACTTCTCATAACCTTTACCGATTTATTACAGCAGACTGTTATTAATCGGCTGAAACTAGTTTTTTACATTCTTTCGCAAATGATTTTGCTGTTTTAAAACCTTCGAAAACTAATTTGTATTGTGAAGAATTCTGTCGTCATAATTTTTAAAAATAAATGAATTGAACTCAGCTTATACAATATATTCTACGATAAATATTATGCATATATTTTTTAAATTATTTGCAGAGAGATCGTAACGAATAATCGAGATATTAGACAGCATCTGTAGTGATTTGATTATCTTTGTTTTCGTTGAAGCTTTAAATTTTCTTTTGAGATTTTCAAATTCATATGTATTTAGTACTGTGGTAGGATTCTCTCTATTGGTGATCCCAGTAATTGTATTAAAAAGAACTCTAAAAGGGAAAAAATGGCTCTACAGTCATCGTCTGTTTCTCAGATCTCTGTCTAACTGCTATATCAAGGAAGAGACATCCTGACTGAAAGATGATACTTTAGTCGAATACATAGTTTCCCGATTGGCAACTGGTAAAGTCATAAAAGAAATCAATCGTTGATTCAGAGTTGCTTACAATAATCACTTGTTTCAATATTGTACTAATACAAGTCAAAAGATGTCCATCCAATTCAATAATTATGACACCCTATGGCGTGGCGGTTACAATCTACAAAAGCTTTTTGTATTTCAAAAAGGTGTTCATTGTTTGTCCTTAAACACCTACGTCTCTCTCAATTTTAATTTGAACAGGAGATGTTTTACTGTTTATAAAATTGAGATCCTGTTGGACTAAATAAGGACGATATATGCACATATTTTTATTCTTGTTTGTTTGTTTTTATTCTTGCTTGTATATATTCTGATATTGTTTTTTTTTTTTTTAATTTGTTTTAGTTTTAGTTTATTGTATAATACTTTTCTATTTTTTGTAATGATCATATAATCACATACTGTAATTTAAAAGATTAATTTCTTGTTGTATGTGATATGAAATAAATAAATAAATAAATAAATAAATAAGTACCCGTACTTATTAGAGATTATATCATCAACAACAGCAATAATCTCTTTTATTGCTTTTAAAAACATCATTCATGCAAACTTATGTATGTATGTAAAAGTGTTAATACGTGCGTATGAGTGATATTTAATTGTCATCAACTTAATATTAATCATAAGCACAAAGGGAGAAATTTTTAGGATTTTTACCGACCATAACAATAACAAACATAAAAATCATTCAACATGGTTTTCAAATTTTAAATAAAGTGGCTTCATCCCGCTCTCCGATACAATCCATCTATGAAGCCCTTCCTTCAATTTCTGGAAATGGAACAAGGATAATATTATAGGAAGGTCAGGCATCGCCCACACCTAGTGGTGAAATGAAGATAATGAATTGAAAGTCAAGTAGTTTCTTGCTTGAATTCCAAGAGCATAATCTTATCATTTATTGAAAATTTCTCGCTTAAATACTAACAATGAGAATTTCTATTTTCTAAATTTAAAAATATACATATAAACATATTTTCTAATCTTAAACATATTTACAACTTACATTACTGAGTATTATATCATTATTTTGGAGAAACGTATGCAAAAGTTTCATATTTTACCAAAGTCTTGTACGCGAGCAATCGTTGTGTTTTTCTATAATATCAGATTGCACTAAAATATAGAACAAAGTTGGGTAATGACCTATATTAACGCGACAGTTTGTTTATACTTTGGTTTTTTAAAGTTTGTTGGCTCTTGCTTATTCTTTGTTTGGTTTGTTTTCAAATTTAGTTTAGCTTTTGTTTACAATAAATTATCAACTTGACTTTATTAATGGACCACACTACAGTGGTAACAGAGATAGGAAATAGAGATTTGCACGGATCCCCACAGCTATATTAAATATTCGGAAGGCGCTGTTGCTTGGCAGCGTTAGAATGGAGCCACATTATCCAAGGACCATAACAGACCAATCATTCTCTTAGCTCGAACAAAAAGAAAATTAAAGAATCGGAAACGAGTTTCGATTTTGTTTTCAAACGCATCGGACGTGTTATTGAAGCAAAAGAAAGAACGCAATTCTTCACAATCTAAAATTACAAAAACATTTAATAGAAACAATTTATTATCGTTAGTTATCCACAAACAATTTACTCTGTGTAAAACAAAAGAAGAAAAATCTAAAAATAGCTTCGAGCTAATCCATATCATGGATTGCGAGAGCGAAAGTTCTGATGACAAGTGGCAGGCAGTCAAATCGAGAAAGCGATGTAATGGAGAATCACCAAAAATTCAACGTAAGCGCATAACAACAACAAATGACCCATGCACCAGCAATAATATGTTTCAATTACTTGAAAACGATATAAGTGATAATAATAAAAATGAAAACGAAAATAACTCTGAACCAAAACCACCACAAATTTTTCTGCCCAATGTGGCAGATATTAAAAAAATGGTAACGAGCTTTCAAAAGGTAATATGTTCTAAAGATTTTACGTACAAATCAACAAACAATGGCCAGGTCAGATTAATGATAAAATCCATAGATTCCTATCGGCAGATTGTTAAATATCCTGATGGGAAAAATATGGAGTTTCATGCTTTTCAACCAAAACAAGAACGGGCTTATAGAGTTGTAGTTAAAAACTTACACTTTTCGACGCCAGTAGAACTTATTAAAGAGGAACATACAGTCAGAAACATAGTAAACGTCAAAAGCCGCATAACGAAAAGCCCCCTTTCAATTTTTTTCGTTGATTTGGAGCCTAGTGATAACAATAAAGAAATATTTTACGTTAAATTCTTATACAAAGAACAACGAGGCCGTAATCCTGACTGAAGGGTTGTAATGGCCAATTATGTATGTGTAAGTGTGGCTTAAATCATCCTTCATCTCAATGTACAAAGAATGAAAGTGCACCTCCACAATGTTGTAATTGTCTAAAGGCTCATACTGCTAGCTATAAAGGTTGCGAAATTTATAAGGAACTACTTAAAAAGAAAAACTTTATAGAAAGGCGTAATAGATTTGTTAATAACCAGGAAACAGTCTTTGACATTAATAACCACAACTTTCCTAATTTAAATAATGCAAATAAAGACGGCAATAATAATGATTTCAAAAATTCCAATCAGTACTCATACTCCCAAGCCGCCAAGTGAAGTAATCAAAATGAAAATATTTTCAGCTCATTTCGGAGAATAGAAGCGCTAATTGAGAAACAAATAGAAACTACTACCACGTTACTCAATATGATGTCTACACTTATAGCTAAATTATGCAATTAAATCTACGTATAGCTATATGGAATGCCAATGGTCTTTCCAACCATACGCGAGAATCTGAAATCTTTTTACACACCAACTACATAGACATACTTTTAGTTTCAGAAACCCATTTTACGAGCAGATCCTACTTTTGCATTAGAGGTTACGATTTAATTAATACCAACCATCACGACAATCGAGCACGCGCAGGTTCCTGTTTACTTATCAAATCGTCCATTAAATATGATATAATGGATGAAGTCAGAAAAAATTTTCTTCAAGCTACTATTATAAAAATAAATTGTAATAACAGAGATATTACCATTAGTTCGATTTATTTCCCTCCGCGACATTCTGTTATATGTTCAGATTACCAACAGTTTTTTAGATCCCTAGGCCAAAGGTTTATTGTAGGCGGCGATTATAATGCCAAACACCCGTGGTGAGGCTCCAGGCTTTCGGATCCTAAAGGAAAGGAATTATATAAGTGCCTGCTAAATAGTAAATATTCCACACTATCAACTGGTTCTCCAACTTACTGGCCATCTGATCCACAAAAAATTCCTGACTTACTAGATTTTACAGTATTTTCAGGAATTCCGAGTCATAGCTTACAAATAGATTCTCTTGATGACTTAAGCCCCGATCACACACCTATACTCATAAACTACAACACTTCTGTTGATACAAACGCTATTAACGGAAACATTATTACAGCAAATACAAACATTGAATCATTCCAATACTGGCTAGATCAAAACATAAATCTAAATACACGACTACAAACAGCTGAAGAGCTAGATAATGCAGCTCCTCCTCCTCCTCCTGGACAATGCCACCGAATTGTTGACGCTATAACTGACGCTCTCGAAAATAAACGCTATTGCTCAGCAATTTTTCTTGATATCCAACAAGCATTCGATAGAGTATGGCACGATGGCTTACTTTATAAAATAAAGAAAGTTCTACCGGCTCCGTTCTACCTCTCAAAGGAGTTTTTACGTTAAAAATAAAAATGAAAGATCAGCTATATTTGAAATAAAAGCAGGTACACCACAAGGAAGCGTTCTAGGTCCAATACTATACACAATATATACCTCGGATATTCCAATTTCGAACGATGTTGTTTTACCCACTTACGCAGATGACACCGCAATAGCAGCTTCAAGCCTGTCTCCAACAGAAGCTTCGCTACATGTACAAAACCACATAAACCTCCTAGAGAAATGGCTGTCCAATTGTGGCTATATATGGAGAATAAATTCCCAAAGTAGATGCAGTCAAATATCTTGGCATGACTCTTGATAGAAGACTTACATGGAAACCACACATTAAAGCTAAACATGCTCAGTTGAAAATAAAAACCCGAAAACTGTGCTGACTTCTAGGACCAAAGTCGGAATTACATTTAAACAATAAACTCATAGTATACAAAGCTATCTTGAAACCGGTTTGGACATATGGAATAATGTTATGGGGAACCGCAAGTAAATCGAACATTGATATTCTAGAAAGATATCAATCAAAAACACTAAGACTGATAACAGCAGCGCCATGGTTGTGTCAAACAAAAGGACTTAAATTTGCTTTCAGTAAGAGAAGAAATAAATAGGTTAAGTGAAAAATATCTCCAAAGGTTAAGCAACCATACGAATCCTCTGGCCGTTATGCTTCTAGATGAAAGCAATGAAACTCGTAGACTAAAGCGAACACACGTATTAGACTTGCCTTTTAAAAACTAATATATTTTTCTCCTTTATGTATATATATAAAAATGTAAATATATTTATGTAAATATAGAATGTATATATAGTTTTAAATAATTATATTGTAAATTGTATATAGCTATGCAGTTCATTGGAGCATAGATTGCAAATAAAATGAAAACAATAAAAAAAAAAAAAAAAAAAAGAATCGGTAACAAGGCAGAAATGTTTTGTGGAAACCATATATACTTACATATATTACCCCTGTTGGTAATAGAAAAAAAAATCGACCACAACAATAAATCTGAATAAACTTATCCAAATGAGGTTTGAAATCAAAATCTGCACTTTAAATCATGCTCTGGGCTATGAATTGAGTATAGAGTAGAGTGTGTATTACATGCAGTTTCAGTTTGCTTTGTAGTCGCCGTTTTTCGTCGTAAATAAACCTGCCATGAAAAAGTTTCTCAAAAAATCTATCGTTCAGAGTCGACGTTAAACTGTAGGTTCCGCCACTCAAGTATAAAATTTACACACACAACATAAGTGGTGTTAGAAGCTATGCAGTAATCCTGACTGAAGGGTTGTAATGGCCAATTATGTATGTATGTTGAGTTTGCCTTCTGCTGTTATTGTAAATCATGTTTAGGTTTAAATGAAATGGGATTTGAAAATTATTCAAAATATTGTTTACGAACAATACGAACAAAGTGGGATAACGTCGCCGCATACACTGAGAAGCTGATTACGATATTGGTATTTACCGGCTGTTAATCCTAAAAATGCTAAACAGATAGAAATAAGATAACCCTACTTAAGGATTACTTCAACAGTAACAAGCAAACTAATCAAATGTTGTTACTTCTCTGCACGACGGTATTCGAGAGTATGATCTTAAGTCATCCCAGTCTTTTTGTTTAAATCCCAAATGCTTAACCTACCCAATCTCCTCACATCACTAAGAAAACTGCACTAATTTTTTTATTTTTTCATCTTAACAATGAATAATTTATAATTCATGATAGTAAGACAAAGAAAATAATTTGGAACTATAATGTTAAACTAAATTATTAATAAATTTAAGGTTTAAACTTTAGTTCAACAAAGAGACGAATAGAAGACATACATAAAAGAGCAAAGGTAATAATTGAAGAATTCATCGAACTAATGTGACCTATGGATTCAAGAAGGGTGCCAAAAAAATAAAAACAAAAAGCTTTTTACTTCGTTATGAAACATGTTGCTAAGCATGTTATTAAACATGTTGCTAGTGATCATTTTTACTATTTACAAGTTTGTTTAAACTAAATATGAATGATCTTCTATATAAAAAGTAATACAGAATAAGATTGCAAAAAAACAAAAGAAAAAAAAAATAAGTTAAAAATAAAGAAAAGTAAACACTCACCGATATTGATGTTTATGCAGCGTGTTAATGAGACCTCTTCAATAGCTATACTATATGCTTATGTTGCTGAGGGTTTTAGATTTATTTAATTAAAATAATATGTCTAAAATATGTATAGACATAAATTAAAATCTTACGTGTGTACATAAAAATATGTTTTGTCTAGAAAAAGGCTTAAAAAGGGAACAATAATTTACACCTTAGGTGATATGACAGTACCAGAATAAATTTTCTTGTTTGCTTTTGCAGTGTCTGTCATGCACAGAATATAAGTGTATTCTAATAAAATTAAAACTTACACCCCTTAATCCACGGAATTCCCATAAAAGTTTTCTTATCGTATATATATGTCTTGCAATGTCTATCTATACTTGCAATGAAAAACACAATTTCACAATTCAAATTCAACAGAAAGTCATCTAAAATTGGAGTCGTCAGTTCAGATTTGATTTGATAAGCCAGATAAGATTATTTCTTTTTTACATATCGTCACCTAAAATTCAAAACTTCAAAGAAAAAAGTGCTTTTAAGATAAATGTGAGGAGATCTAACTAAACGTTAGTAAATTACACTGCATTCTCAATTGCCAACACATTATATTCGCTTATAAGGTTATTAATTAATTAAATAAGAATTGTATTCTTGTACCCAATACAAAGTAATCTAATTATTCTGAATTGAAAATCTTTCAATTATCAAAGAATTTGCTCTTCATATAGGAAAATAACCCCTCTCGGTAGTAATTAAGAAACCATCGAAGTTATACTCAAAAATTGAGATTTGACGTGGAAACTGATATTGAGAATGAAAAGCATATGAATTGTGTTTATTAGTCTGCATAGATACGCATTCAGTAAATTTATTACCACAAACCAAAGTTGAATTAGTTTGATGATTATGCATGTCATCTTGATCTCAGTTGCGTTACCAGTTGTTAAATATACTGTTAATAACGGCAACTGACAACCTACATTTAGCAGCAAGTTAAACATTTTGTGTACAAAAATAAAATTAATTCCTAAACTACAAATTACACGGTGCGACAGTGAAAATATACCCCAGTAACTACATAGCCGAAGTAATTCAATAGGTTGAGAAGAACTCAAAAATACTTTTTTATTATTCTCGAACCCTCCAAACTTCTTTTATTTGACACAAAATTATTGATTAACCAAATATATTTGAACCTATTTTAAGAATGCAAAGTTTTTTTTAGAAAGGGGAAAGATTAGCCTTTAAACTGGAATGCAGAAACATTTTGCTCAAACTTATATGTTATAAGTTTTGATGGGGTAAACTTGGAAAATATTATTTTTTCAAGCTCAAACATACTTAGTTGCAAAATTTAATTAAAATATATGAAATAAGTGATGATATCCTAAAAGTGCATTCTATTGTGAATAAATTAATACTTCATTTGATTAAATTGGACAAAAATTATCGTAGTTATTATAGTATGTAATAGTTTAACAATCGTGTTATATTTTTTATATATGTCAACTTATCAAATGAACTTTCAGTTCAAAAATTGTCAAAAGTTTTGATGGATTTTAATTTTTTATCGCAAAATGTTTCAATTTCAGGTTTGCACGACTACCAGAAGTCGGCTAATATTTGTGTATTTTGTAAATATTTTTCTTTCCCTTTGCGCAAACATTGGTGGTGGCTCAAACGTGAAATTGACGCAATTTGCGATAAAAAATAAAAATTTGTCAAAAGTTCTGAAAATTTTTAAACTAAAAGTTCATTTGAAAAAATATATGTATATTAGAGCGACTCAAGTTGTATGGAAGCAAAATTCGTGCTCGATGTACCCCCCTCAAAATGAACCTTGGACTTTTTTAAGATGACATCTAAAATATTTCGGCTCTAGCTTTGACCTCTCGTGAGCTGGACCATTTTGAAAATGGGTCTATTTTTGTATGTTTTGTTAATTTGAGAATTTGTTTCCTAACCAACATATAGAGTATGGGTGTCATAAGAAAGGGTTTTTCAAGGCGCGTCCAGCGGTATAAACAATTTGTCCACGGACAATCATCCATGTCCTTTTTTAATACATAAAATTGTATGTATTGCAAACATACATACCTATTACATACATACCTATTATATTACATACATACATACCTATTACATACACCTAACCGCAATAATTTAAATATTAATAATACAATAACAACAAACTACAGTTTTTTAAACATCTATCCTTCACCCTTCAACTCAAATAACCTTATGATACGGGCTTCTTGGGGACGATTGCTGTAGACTGTCTAATGGTGAAGGTATAACACTGGCCATTTTATAGTCACCTAGCAGCAACTCGTTTCCTTGCTGTTCGCATCTTGAGGTAGGGCGTTTGATTTTCAATTGTACCTTATCGTGATGACGGGTCGCTTTCGCATCGATTTTTTTAACGTGCGTGGGCTGACAACTACTACTCCTTCTTTCCACCTTCCTATAACCTATTTTCGTAAACCTGCACAATGCACTGCATGAGTGCTGGTTTTACAAAAAAAAAATAAAAAAAAAAAATTCTCATTTGTCAAGTTCACCTCATCAAACCTCATAGCATATTAAGTCAAATAATATACATATGTAGATTGTTTTAAAGGCCCATCCCTGTCCTTTCTAAATGTTTATGTAATCATGTTCAGAAATGTTTGTGTAATAAATAAATTTGTGCGTAAAGTTCAAAAATACCGTTTTTGTCAAATAAAATAAGTTTGGAGGGTTCAAGAAATATAAAAATAAAATATTTTTTAAGTTCTACCCAACAAAACTCACAACAATTGACTTATGACAAGAAATCATAGAGAAGCTTAGTGCCTTTTTTGCTTGGATCTGATCCATAAATTTGCTAAAGAGTTCTTAACGAAATTGATGAATTCAATCAATTTTGTACTAAAACTGTCTTAAGTTGGTATTTAGTTACGGTCTTTGGTTAAAAAATAAATTATCGTAAAGCCTCAAAACTAGTTGAGACCGCAAAATGTAATCAAATTTCACACTATTCCATATAGAAGACGTTGCTGATAGAAGTCTTAGATTCGTCCGTTTACATTTTAGGTGACGACATGCAATTGTACACTTAGTCTTCGTATATAAATTAAAATTTCTTAAGGCATCATTCAGTTTGAAATCTTTATTCGTGCAGTTAAGTACGTGCATTAAAAGAAATTTTTGAATCGAAAATGTTTCGTCATCTGAAAAGATTTGGATTTTTATTTAATTTGATCGTCATACTTACAATGTTGAAATTTTGTTCAGCACAGTGGGAAGAGGTACGTGACGTAAATAAAAAACAAAAACGGTACCCACCGTGTCTATAATATTTTATTTATTAACGAAACCAAGTATCATAAAAAATATTGTATTTTGGAAAGTATGAGTAAAATGCAATGTATGAGTAAAAGTTTCTTAAAGAATAATATTTTCGAAACATTAGGGTGAAGCCAAGCACAAAATTTCGGGTAACTTTCATGAAATATTATCGGAATGACTGTAATATTCATATTTTTACTATTTTTACACGTAACCATTTGTTGTTTGACTTCATAAAATTATATATAATAATATCTCATGAAAGTTGCTTGAGATTTGTTTTTGTTTTCTTCTCTCCTATCGAAATATTTAAGGCAATTAGCTTTAAGAAAATTGAAATGGACTCACTTCACTTATCAATTAAAATTATAATGGAATTTTGGATTATAAGCTTGAAGTCTGTGATGTCATGTGAATATATCTGAATAATAATTTTGCAGGCTGTAGCGAATCTGGCTTGTGTCACGTATAATATTTCCTGTGCTAACCCATCGGGTTTTGCCAAAATCTCAATCTAAATGTGTAACTAATTGCTCATCAATTGAATTTATTGTTTAAAACGTTGACTGCCAACTACGAGTTATCTCCCTAGAAGGGAACGCAATCTACGAGTTATCTCCTACTCACTAAACCTGCCATCTTTGTATAGCTACGAATAAAACCGTATTATATCAGGGCTAGTATCGATAAATGGCTTCTGGGAAAAGAACAAAAAATCAATGTTGGCTTGCGTGGCCACTTTTCTGAAAATTTCAGTGGCAGTCAAAGTATTAAAAATTTTCTTTTATTCGATTCTCTTCGGACAACAGAGTTTTCTTTAACAGCGGTCAATTAATATTTGAAGAAAAGCTGAAGCATAAAGTAACGTAGATTTTGCATTTGAGAAGAAAAATATGTGAATTGAATTCATGTTCAATTCATGACTGTTAACGGGTAGAGCCTTTGTCTTTTTGACTCCCTTAGGTAGGTAGGTAGGTAGGTAGAAGTGCATTGTCAATTAAGTGTAGCACCCAATGTGGAGAATTCATCAGAGAGTCCGGTGGTCGTGCCTCTTCTAGCCAGTACATCTGCTCTGCAGTTACAGGGAATGTCCCTATGTCCCGGTACGCATGCGATACAAACATCATATCTATTCGTCGCCTCGTTAAGACATGTGCGACAGTCATATACCGCGTTTCCTACTTGAGTTCAAGTTCCGCCCCGTACAATCTCAGTGAACGAAAAGGTGAATGCTTATACCATCTCGTGAAGAGTACGATCTCAGTTTTTCCAGTATAAATACCCAAGCCACGATCAGATGTCCATTCTCTAACCTTTCCTAGAACAAGTTGCATCCTATCCCTGATAGTGCCGACATTCATTCTTTCATCACTAGGTTCCATAGGAGAGGGGAAAGTACTCGGATGAGAGAGCACCCCAGAATTGGGTAGATTGTTCTTCCACATAGCAGTCTGGATATCCAGTTCACCAGAGTGTTCCGTACACCCAGTCTCGTCAGTGCACCGGTAATATCACCTAACTCCAAGTTGTTGAAGACTCTTTCTTTATTCAGAAAAACAGCCAAGGTCGTACACGTCAGGTTGTATAAGGCAGTGTCAACGGACCTCCCCTTTTTATACTCATGCTGCTGCCTACATTAAATATTTCCATTTAGGATCTGGCGTATGTTAATACCAATGAGTTTCGCCATGGTTTTCAGCAGGAAAGAAGAGAGACTATAGGTCTAAAATCCTTAGATGTGATGTGATAGTTTCTCCTCCTTCCTTCGGTATGAAGAACGCTGCCAATCTGCACCACTACAACGGCCGAATACTGGCGCATAACATCTCTCTAAGTCTCGCTATGTGATCTAGTTTCAGACGCTGCAAAAGGGTCGGATATATTCCGTCTGATCCAGGGGATTTAAATCCATTTATTCCCCATTTGATTGCCCCTACAGACATAATTGAATAGTAGTCCTCCTGTGAATATTCGCTGGCATATCCAAGTTCCTATAGAGAGTGTGTGTACACTAGAAATTCTAAAGTTTCCTTTGAAAGCCTTCTGCTATGACTTCTGTAAAATCAGCCACAGTAGCTTCAGATTGACAAGACGATCATAATGGAATGTGTTCCCTGGATTCCAACCTTTTGGTCTTGATTGAACGTGTCTACGGTCAGAGAAGGAGTGCACCTCCGAAACTCTCCAACCTCGGACATTATCAAAACTATTTCTGGAGGCAATGGTTATATCCAGTATCTGTTTCCTAATTTTGGTCACAAACATGGGCGTGCTACCCACGTTGCATACCATTAAATGATGATAAACAAAACCATAGTCAGTACAAATGGAACAATGTATTCCGATCAAACGGAACCAATCCCATTTCAATTATAATCGAAAATCTTGTCAATATCGGCAACCAATTAAATTCGAATACGCAAAGAAGACAATTAATTGGATGCCTCGATAGTCTATTTGGCGGTGTATTCAACTAAGAATGTTATGGTCGAGGGTTCGCTTATTAATAGTTGTTCTGGCCAGATATCCAAGAATCCAATCTCAAAAGTTTTACTGAAATATTAAATTCTCTCCTCCAGATATTATTTTTAAAGATTTTATTTACTTCTACGAAGTACAAAGAGAGTTGACTCTTTCTTTTGGGATCTCCTGCTGACAACTGCTTCTACTCTTTCAGAATAGAATACTTTCTGAGTTTTTGTCGTGCCAATTTGTTTTACTTGTTCCACCACAATGTGTTTCAATTAAAAATTTTTTCCAATGGAATTTAACACAGCATATGGTAACTTTAATTTCGTTTCTTTTTTTAATTTGTTTTCAGTGTGACAAACTAATTATTGAGGGCGGTAGGAAAGCAGTGACAAATATATTCTCGGATTTCAAAGAAATGAAGGAAACGATCAACGAATTAAAATCGAAGTAAACATTTAAAGTTAATCTTTATCAAATACTTTAAAAAAGAAAACAAAATTTGTATTATTTTTAGTATTCAAGAATGTTCCAATGGATCGAACACTTCCCCTGAGGGTGAGTTTTTGTTGCTTTAATTTTTCAAAGTCATGAATATTTTTTATTTTTCTTCACACAGATCTGGTATTCTTTGATATTCGTTATGATGTTTTACCCCAAAAATGGTAAGAAAAACTACAATTTTATTGGATTCTAAGATGGTGTATTAAATCCTATGATAGTATAGCAGTGATGGTTATTAGAATATAATTGCATGAATATCGCATTCAAAATACTTACATATTTGTAAAATACACGATATGTTGAGTTCAAAGGTGAATCAAGTCAAAATTTTCATTTCCATAAAAACACAACTATCTTTGACCCTGAATAAACGCGTAGGTTAATTGGGTATTTGTTCTGTGTTGCTTGAGGATCGATAGTCAACAGATCTACAAGGATCCAAACAATTATGCAAGTGTGTATGTTGATGTGTATTGTGAATGTTGATGTGAGTTGGTGATGTTATTGTTATTGTTTGTGTTGTTTTGTACCTTTTTTTCACAACGGTTAACAATAATCACATACACTAACCGATAATCGATTTATCAAGTGTAGTGTGCATAGTTTAAGCATTCTAACCCCGAAAAATTAAAATTTGCAGTTGAGTCACTATTGCACTAGATGTGCGATATGTCCACATGATTTACAATTTCTATGATTCATCCATCCTCTGTCAAATTAGAACAACAATTTGATTAATTCAAATTAAATACGATATTGAACGAATTTCTTAATTTTTTTTATTTTCTTAAGCGTCACTGAAATTTTACCAAAAAATTGTGCCGAAGCAACGGCGTGCACTCGTCGCAGTGGCGTTTACAAAATTCTAGTAACGCAGCACAGTAATGAATCGTTTTATGTTGAATGTGATGCAGAAACTGAAGGTGGTGGCTGGACTGTGATCCAAAGACGAGAAGACGGCACTGAAGACTTCTATCGTAATTGGGATGATTACGAGGAAGGATTCGGAAATATAGACGGAGAGCATTTCATTGGATTGAAAAAACTCTACGCCCTAACAAATTTCCAGGGACGACAGGAATTGCTAATAATAATGGGTGATGTGAATAATACAAGAGCTTTTGCCAAATATAATGGGTTCTCCATAGGCAACGAAACGGAATTGTATATATTGAAGAAATTGTGCAATTTTTCGGGAACTGCCGGGGATTCATTAACACACCATTTAGGGATGAAATTTTCAACTAAAGATCGTGATAATGACAGCTATTCTGGTAACTGCGCGGAGAAATATACCGGAGCATGGTGGTATTCTGGAGGCTGTCATTTTAGGTAAGTTTTTTTTTAATGTGTTCCTAATGAATTCAATAACACAGTTTTTGTTTCTTACTCAACAGTAATCTCAATGGGAAATACGGCGAAAATAATACCAAGGGTATAATTTGGCATGCATTTAGAGGTTTCTGGCAGTCCCTTAAATACGTAAAAATGATGATACGAAGACGTAGAATTAATTCGTAAACAAAATAATTTGAATAATATTTTTTTATAAATAATTTGTATACAAAAATATTACAATAAAGTGTTGAAATTGAAGAAGAAATTACCAAATGAGTACACAAGTTATGCATCGTTTAAGAATGTTTTATACTACACAATAACGACAACACCTTCTGTAAAGGTGTTCAGCATTTTTTTTGTTTTTCTATAGTGTTTCATGCGTTCATATTTTATATTTTTTAATTTTATTTTTTCACATTAACACCCACTGTCTATTTAGACGTAAAGGCCGGGTTCGAGCTCCTGGCTAGACATCAAATGAAATATGAAAAAAAATATTTCTTCGGCGACTTCCTCTCAGAAGATTTCTGGCAAAAACTCTGAGAGTAAATAAACCTGTCATGAAAGAGTTACTCAAAAAATCTGTCGTTCGGAGTCGACGTTAAACTGTAGGTCCCGTCACTTACGTATAAAAGTTAAGGCACACAACACAAGTGGTGTGAGAGGCTAGGCCGTAGTCCTGACTGAAGGGTTGTAATGGCCAATGTATGTATATATGTATGTATATGTCTATTTAGACAAATGGATTTCTGCAATTTTGAATTTTGTTTGGTTCTTCTAATAATTTAAAAAAATTGAATTTAAATTCCTTTCGATCACCTTTAATGTAAGGAAAGACTATAAACGAGATTAAAATAAAGACTTAGGACCGTACATAGTAATAAGGCCTCCATGAACACTGCGCATGATTAATTTTACGTAAGTATTTGTATTTTAAGGCCTGCAAATTGGAATTGGTTTATGATTTGACGATAAACAATCAACCAATGATCCATCGAATCCATCAATATGAAGACAAACCTTTGCACACACAAATTTAAAATACGAAATGCGCTCACCTCAAGGGATTCCGAAATGGAGACATTTGTTGACAACTTTTGTTGATAATGCAACACTTGTGAATGCACTTTGTTGTGAATGGTTTAACAGTAGGAAGAAGGATAATTTTTTAATCTACTCGGAATGGTTGGCAGTATTGTTTTATGATTTCATTATTGTTTGTGGTGTTATACTGCTTCAACATAAGCTATTGCATTGTCTGGTAAGTTGCCAAGTACGAGAGTGAATCGATGACTAAAAGAATTAAAAAATGTAGACTGAGAGACAACCAGCGTGGATTCGATATCTAAAATATCATTAGTTTAGTATGTTTTACAAACTTTTGTAAGATAAATGTACAGGAGTTTATAGAGGTTTTAGGTAATTAATGAATTATGCATTCAGTGAATAATTTTGCTCAACCGCCAGAAGAAAGAATCAATGACACTCCGATATATTTATTTTCAGCACTCTCCATTAATATGTCATTTAAGACTATAGTATTATGTCATGACTTTGCTGTAGTCGATCATCTAGCACCAAAATCAACAGAAACTGAACTTTCTGAACAATCACGTTATTGCCCTGGCATTGAAACCGAAAATCAGTAATCTGATCTTTGTTTTAACTTAGCTCTGCTGATTATTCAATATCTTTAGTGATTTTTTACAGCACTAAGCTGTCACTAATGAGCTGAAACTAATTTTTTCTTTTTTTGTTAATTTAACAAAATTTTAAAATATTTTGCAGTCTTAATAAGTTCGAAGACTGAAATGTATTGTGAAGGAGTACTTCATTATAATTTTTTTTTAAATAAATGGAAATATTTTAATTATCTTAGCAAAGAGATCATAACGAACATTACAGTATTAAATAATAGTTTACATGATCTAGTCAAGGTATTAGCCATCACCTGTAGTGATTATCTATTTGATTATCCTTGTTTTTGTTGAAGCTTTAAATTTTCTTTTAAGAATTTCAAATTCCTGTATTTAGTACTGTGGTAGGACTTTCTCTATTCGTGCTCTCAGTAATTGTATTAAATAGATCTGTAACATGAAAGTCGCCCTGAAGTCACCGGCCGTTTAATTTTCATGACTAACAGAGAGTTTTGATATCCGTACTGGTCTTAGTTTTTGTACGACTACACATTCCACTGATATAGCTAGAGATTCTTCGAAAGATATTAATTCAGAATCTCGACTATTCCCTATAATTGGTATCCCAGTCAATGTCAAGGTAAAATAAGATACTGTGTACTGCTCCGTTGGGACATAAATTCTTCTCACTCATTGTAACTACTATACCAATGAAGGAAGACAAACCCTTTGTCACACACAAATTATGCTTCGGTGGACCACATGGTTTCCTGACTGCCAACTGGAACACTGTCAAAAGATATCCATCGTTGCTTCAGAATTATTCACATTAATCACTTGTTCTAATGGTATACTATTACAAGTCAAAAGATGTCCTCAAGAGACAGAATCGTCAAAATCCAATAATTATGACACCCTATGGCGTGGCGGTTACAATTTACAAGAGCTTTTTGTATTTCAAAAAGTTTCCCATTGTTTGTTCTTAGACACATTCATCTTCCTCAATTTCATCTTTATCTGGCTCTGTTTAACAACCGGACTATGTGATGTTAGTATTAATGCGTTTCTCATATTTCCGTATTTATCCAACCTCTGAATGGTTGATTAAAATGTTATTCTGTAGGTCCAAAATAAATACCCGCTCTTATTGTAGACTATAACAGCAACAGTAGCAATAATATCTTCGATCTTTTTTTATTTCAGTTATGGGAGCTACAGCTTTAAGACAGAACAGTTCAAGCAATCTTATGTACCAAGCAATACAAGTGTATTGCATGCGTATGAGTGATATTTAATTGTCATCAGTAATCGTACACATGAAGTAAGTGTTTGTATTCCACATGACATTTTTTAATGATTTTTAATTATCACAACAATAAAATTCAATGAATCTATGCAAAAGAGGTTTAATTTAAAAATCTGAATTTTGAAACACGATCTGGAATATGAGTTGATGTTTCAGAGCTAAGTTTAACATTAAAGTCTTCCGTTTCTACCAAAACTTTTGATGCAGTATGTCATCGCTAATCCACTGTTGTGAATATTTGAAGGATTCCTCATTCGCGAATGTAATTTAATGTGTGTTCCAATGTTCTATTTGCGTCCACGTTAATTCTCCGTGATTATTATTTACTTCTGTTTCGTTAAAAGTGATTCATTTCTAGCAATTATTTAACATTGAATGTCTTTGTTCTCTTTATTAATGCTTTCTTTCAACAATTTTATACATATTGTCAGAATTGTCTTAATGTATTTTCATTACAAAGTTTTTGATGTATGAATCAACTTTAAATCTTTCCTAATTCCATTTGATTTTGTTTGTTTAGTTTTAGTACAGGCATACGTCTCATAAATTTCATGTTTTTGATAATTATGTTGTTCCGGGAGATAGTGGCTATTAAATTATATTTGCGTATGATCTGTTAGCTGTAATTGATATCCCATCTCCGTTCAACACATTTTTATTGCGAAAACTTAACGAAAGTTATTTAATTCCAATAATTTTTATTATCAGATTGTTGATTATTTATTCGTACATTTTATTTGAAATATATTTAAAAAGTGTTGTTATTACTTTATTTATAGTTTAATACGGAAAAAATATATCTCTACGACATTACTTCATTACACTTGCATGTGCTCCTTAGTATTCGAGCCTCTTCAATCTAATCAACCAGATTAGAAGCTAAAGCAATTCTACGACCATATTGCATATTGAGAAGCAATTTCGAATCTAATCTAATATCTGAGTACTTTGGATTGATTTCTTCTTACGATGTCGCAGTAATAGGAATGAAATATAAAATATTTTATGAATCTAATTAAGAACTTTAATATGAATTACCTTCTGGAATAATTTCCAAAGAAATGGGATGAGAAGTAATTTTTTAAAGAGAAAATAATTTTCAAGTACTTATGGCCAAACAGCATTTATTTTTAAATTTTTTTTCTCTTCTTTTTAAATTTTTCTGAAAATAAATTTCTATTTTAAAAGTTTATCATCTTCGGGAACTTCGGAAGTACAATTACACTATTTTTGTATTCAAAAATAAACTTGATTTACAATATCAGCAGAAAGTAAACTAAAACTGCATTCAATAGGCATGCTATAAAATGTCATTAAACATGCAAACATTTTTTCTATACAGAATACATATTTAAGAGAAATTCAGATTTTTAATTTAAACCTCTTTCGAATATGTTTATTGCGATTTATTGTTATGGTAGATAAATCTCATGTAGAATACAAAGTGTTGCTCAACCATATGATTACTGATGACAATTAAATATCACTCATACGCAAGCGATTACACTTATTTTGCGTGGTACATGCTTAAGCTTCCATGGACTATTTTGAGTGCTGTTTTTGCAGTTACAGTCTCTACACCCAAAAAATTTATAGGTAAATTTAACCAATTTTGTTGGTTAAAATTGCACCAACCAACAAAAATAGTAAAAATAACCAATATGAAATTGTTAAAAAATTATTTACAAAAAACTTGGTTAGAGTACAATTTTTGTGGTTAGGCTACAAATTATATTGTACGAAATACCACGGATTATAGTATTTTTACAGAAATAATTGTAACTCTTGAACCTTTTTTTGATAACTTCAGGAATCATTCCATAGCTTATGACTTTTTTATCACTTGTGGTGACTTTAATGTAAACTTGATGGTTAAAGATGAAATTAGTAATGATTTCCTTGATATGATAAGTTCTGTGGGTATGACTACGGTTAATGATGAAATTCCCACACGTTTTTCGTCCAATTCAAGGCCAAGTTTACTCGATTTATTCCTGCTATCTCATCCAAGCTTATTACTTTTGTATGATCAAATTTCTTTCGTTTCTGACCATGATCTATTATTTTGTACATTAAACATTAACCTGACTAGAGATGATAATCTTCGGATTATAACTTATAGGGATTATAACGCGATTAATTTTTCGTCCCTCTTTGCTGACATTTCTGTTCTGAGTTGGAATGAATGTTGGTATTATGCGTCAGTGGATGATAAGTTGAACGTACTTCTTGCAACATTGCAGGGCGCTTATGATCGTCATGTACCTGAACGTAGTTTTGCTGTAAATAATCGCTCTTGTCCATGGTATACAGCTGCTGTAAAAAATGCTATTCGTGATCGCAATTTAGCTTACAACGTTTGGAAAAGGAGACCCACGTTGATGAACAGAGCTGCTTACAATAGAGCTAGAAACCGCTCCAATCTCATTGTCAGACAAGCTAAAAAATCATATTTCTCCCGGAAACTTAATTTAAATCTCCCTGCTGGCGAATTGTGGAGGAATGTGAAGTCGTTAGGTATACACTCCCGTAGTTCTTTTGAGTGCAAAATAGACCCAGATGAGCTTAATGACTTTTTTTGTATTAATGGCGTGACTAATAATCATACCAGTCCTAATCTACAAAATGAACTCTCCTGCAATACTAACTTCTCATTTTCTACAGTGTCAGAGGCTGATGTAACCAGGCATATCTTGAAAATTCGATCCAATGCCATCGGTGCAGATGGTGTAGCCATTAAATTTGTTAAACTTATATTGCCATATATTTTGGGAGCGCTGACTCATGTCTTTAACCATTGCATTACAACCACCCAGTTTCCTACAGCCTGGAAAATTGGAAGAGTTATACCAATAGCAAAGATTTCCAATGCAGTGAGTGCGGGCGATTATCGGCCAATAGGTATTTTACCAGTTTTTTCGAAAATATTTGAGTCCCTAATTGCTGAACAGATTACGTTATATCTGAATAGCAATAATCTCTTGTCCCCATTCCAATCTGGTTTTCGCATTGCTCATAGTTGTACTACTGCGGTCTTGAAAGTAATTGATGACATAAGGCCCGAATATGACAAAGGAAACCTCTCTCTTATGTGTCTGCTAGATTTTTCAAAGGCCTTTGACAGGGTTGATCATTTAATCTTGTGTCGAAAATTGGGGCACTATTTTGGTTTTACGAATACCGCTTTATCTCTTATGGAAAACTACTTATATGGGAGAGCCCAAAGGGTAATTATTGGAAATAGGCAGTCAGGGCTGAGGCGTATAACATCCGGTGTTCCACAGGGCTCCGTGTTAGGCCCCCTGCTATTTAGTATGTTCGTCAATGATTTATTTTCAGTATGCAGGTATACTAAGGTACATGCATACGCAGACGATATTCAGCTGTACATCTCAAACCGTATTGGTCTGATAGAGGATACAAGTTACAAACTTAATTATGACTTGAGGTCTATTTTAAAATGGGCTGAGGATAATAACCTTATGCTCAATCCTGGAAAATCTTACATTTTACCAATCAGTAGATGGGAATATGATTTAAGTTATTTTCCGACCATTTACTTGGGGAACACACCTCTTGTGTACGTTAGTAAGATTAAATACTTAGGATTTTGGATCAATTCCACCTTGTCATGCACTGACCATATTAATCATGTTGTGCGTAACGTATACCTCTTGCTTCGTAATTTACGAATGTCGTCTAACTTCACACCAGTCGAAGTTAAGAGGAAACTTATAATTCAATTAATACTTCCACTGATTAATTATTTTGCAGAGGTTTACAGTAAATTGGACGCTCTCTCACTACATAAGTTGCAAGTATCTTTTAATAATGCTACGCGGTATGTGTATGATTTAACTAGGTTTAGCAGTGTATCGTCCTGGAGGAAAATGATCTTGGGCTGTGACTTAATCGACTACCTTCAGATGCGAAATATTATATTTATACATAATCTTCTTTATCGGAAGAAACCATCCTATCTCTTTGAGAAGCTTGTATTTGGCAGATCCACTAGATATACAACTCTTATTACACCTAGATATACTTACATCAATACTGGCAGATTGTTTTTCGTCAACGCAATTAATTTGTGGAACTCCTTACCAATGTCTATTAAAAACATTTCGAGAAAGAGCAGTTTTAAGAAGTCACTTTTTGACTATATGTCCTCAAATATTTAAAATTTTGTGTGAAATATAATTATTGCCTTTTTGTGTATTATCTATATACTTTATAAAACAATATAAATTTAGGGAATACTAATGACTAATGTAATTTGTGTATATCCTACTGAGCTATAAAAGAATAACATTCTTAAAGCTCTTGTAAGTTCTTGTAAACAAATAAATAAATAAATAAATAAAAATAAATAAATAAAAAAATAACTTTTTAGTGGTAAAATGACCCTTAAATTTGTAATATAGTAACAATTTTTTTTGTAATAATACAATTTTAATGGTAAAATTGCAGTAAAACTGTAACCATACTATTTTTACAGTAAAAGTACAATATTTTTTGTAAATTTACTAAAATATAGTTTTTATACTACCTTTTGTGTTTACAGTAAAAAAATAATTTTGATTTACTTAGTAATTTTTTTTATTGATTTATATGTATGTATATTAAATATATTACATTTTATTATCTTTTAATTCAACAAAGGAGATAAGTTTAACTTACATCTAGATAAGAAAATTAATAAATACTACTTGTATTTTAATAATACTTAGGTCGAATATATTTGTTTCCATTGGAAGAGCAACTTAAATGTAGTGGCGATTGTAATTTCTCCAGCATGTACCCAAAATTCCATTCTTCCAACAATTTAGACAGCTCCTCTTTCTGGCTAGAAAGAGAACAGGCTAATGAACACGAACTTTTTTCCATATTACACTGAGTATTACCACTTTTGACACTTTAATTTTATTTATTTAGTTTAATTATTTATTATTTTTTTATTAATTTAATATTTTTCACTTCACAATAATGTTAATGTAGAAAAAAGACGCACACAAACTGAAGCCAATAAGAAATTGTTGTGTATCCTTCACAAGTTCTTTATTGCATAATCAAAATAAATTATTGTATTTTAAATACATAAAGCAAAGGTAAACTGATTTACAATTTCTTAATTTTAACAAGTATAATTGTAACAGGTACATACACTCCAGAAATAAAATGATGAAACTCACGCTTTAAGAGTTTCCATCGTTACTTTAATTAATACAATATTCACAGATTTACAAGAGCAAAGGTTATAATCTGTACATGGCGATCTTTCCGTAAGTTTGTGATAGACAAAAACAATATAAAATCCGTTATTTCAAGTATTTAAAAATTTTATTTGTTAGTTTAACCAATATAATAGTTAAATTTTATTTTTATATGTTAACCATGAGTATTGGTTAAAATTTAAGTTAAAATAAAATAACAATTTATAATAAAAGTTCTTTGACTAATTTAATAGTTATTTTAACCAACAAAATCAGTTTAAAATACAACAATAACTTACATGAGGGTCTTCTAACCACTTTGTCTTGGTTATTTTAACCACCAAAATTTGTTAAATTGCAACAACAATTTACATTTGCAGTTATGTTACTATTGTAAGTTGGTTATTTTTACCAATCAAAATTGTTTGCTTATAAAAATTCCAACAACAATTTACATTAGTAGTTCAGTAACTGTTAAAACTTGGTTATTTTAACCAATAAAAATTGTTTAACCATAAAAATTGCAACAACAATTTGCATTAACAGTAAATTAA
The DNA here is from genome assembly GCA_930367235.1 of Sarcophaga rosellei. Classification (NCBI taxonomy): domain Eukaryota; kingdom Metazoa; phylum Arthropoda; class Insecta; order Diptera; family Sarcophagidae; genus Sarcophaga; species Sarcophaga rosellei. The sequence continues at coordinate 86,027,412 of OV884017.1, read as the reverse complement.
CAACTGAAATTGGTTAAATTAACCAACAATATTTTTTTGAGTGTAATATTGACTATTTTCAAACTTTACTTCAGTTTACTGTTGTCGAAGTCAGTGAAGTCATTTACTTGTTATTTTCATTTTTATTTTACTTGTAAACAATGAAATCAAACCATTGAATACTAATTGAGAATATTATTATGGATCTACTATTATTTTATTTTATTTTGTGTTGTCACATTTTATTTATTGGAATACATTTTATAGTTTGGTCAAGTAATTTGTGTTGACATTGTAAAAGTAATTTGGTTTTGATCTCTGTGGCAATTGTTTTATTGTAGGTTTTGAAACTTACAAACATAATTTAAAATGTGACAAAAAAAAAACTCCGCAACTGTGTTGCCAATAAAGTGTTTTCACACACAGAAATTGTTTTTACATTTGTGAAATACCGTTAATTTCAGCTGATCAAAAATTTATTAAGGTAGGTTTACACGTTGCAATATGTTTCTGTAACCACACAGATTTCATTGTTGTTGCTATAGTACGTAGGTGAGTTTAAGGTTTCACTTACACATTCATTTCGAAGTCGCCGTGGTCTAGTAGGTAGTGTGTCGGCTTATTAGACGAAAGGCCCGAGTTCGAATCCCAGGTCAGACATCAAAACGAAAATATGAAAATATTTCTTCGGCGTCTTCTCTGCAGATTTCTGGCAAAAACTGTAAGAGTACAAATTGCCACGAAAAGCTTACCAAAAATCTGTTGTTCGGAGTCGACTTTAAACTGTTAGGTCCCGCTACTCATGTATAAAATTAGCGCACACAACACGAGTGGTGTGAGAAGCTAGTACGTTTGTACAATAGGTCGATTCGACCTCCGGGTACTGTGCTTGTCACAGTTGACAAGTACACGTCCTCTAACCTAACCTACACATTGCAGTGCCTATATAAGAATATGAAACGTGAACGTGTAATGGTGAGTTCATTTAATAAACACATTTTTGCATCGTGTGTACCTGATATTGCGTGCAGGAAATTTTTTTATTGCTATGTCCGCCTATTGATCCTTATTTAGTTTATTTTTGCATTTTGACGATAATAATTAAATATTTGGTTGTTCTGCCCTTCTGTGGTTGATCCAATACGCTAGATTGATGGCAAAATTGTCGATTCTGTTGCAGAAGAACAATCACGCACACATTGTACTGAAATACTAAATTCACGATCGGGCGACCTATCTCTGTGATATTCTTAAGAATAAAATTGACTGTCTTCTGTGTACAAATGCAAGAATTTCTTGTAAATTATATGAACTGGTGATATCAGGTTATAAATGGATTACAAGATTAAACCGAATATCTGTTAAACAGATTTTGTTGTCAATATTACAAAATATCCCTTTTATTATTTTCTTCAGATATTATTTTAAATGATTTTATTTGTTTCTACGAAGAACGAATTAATTTAATTTCTTTAATTTGTTTTGTGGAGCTACTATTTGATTTTGTGTATTCACATTTTACATGCGGACATACATTTTTCAGTGTGTCAAGGAAATGTTTTGATTGATTTTGTGGTAAAAATCGTTTGATTTTAATTGTAATTTTCTTTTTATACACTCCATCGTTTTTAGAAAAATAATTTGTTTCTTAAGAATACTCTTTTAGATAATTCAAGCAAGCACTCTTAAGGGTAAAATGTAAATTTTTGTCGTTTCATAAAAAGGCTGACATATTGAAGTCTTCCTTTCAATTCTTCCACCGCAGCATATGTCTGAATAAAAATAACTCGCATTTGCATCTCACTATACATGTGGCAACTTTTAATTTCGTTCTTTTCAATTTGTTTTCAGTGTGAAAAACTAATTATTGAGGGCGGCACGAATGCAGTCACAAAAATATTTACGGATTTCAAGGAAATGAAGGAAACGATAAACGATTTAAAGTCAAAGTAAATATTTACGAACATAATCATAAAATATTCTTTCGATTTCAGAAATGTTTATAAAACATGATTTGTATGAAAATTTATTTCATAAACCTTTTATTAAAACGAATTTTTATGAATATTGAAGTTAAATGTTATCCTTAACAATTAAATTTTTATTTTATAACATTTAGTATTCAAGAATGTCCGTATGGATCGGCCCCTACCCCGAAATGTGAGTTTTATTTGCATTAATTTAATCGACGTCATGAACATTTTCTTTCTTATTCTTTTAACACAGATGTGCCATTCTTCGACATTCGTTATGATGTTTTTCCCAAAAAATGGTAAGGATTCTATAATGGTACAGTATAGTGTAGAGATTAGTAGAATATGCATGAACATATCATTTGAGGTATCATTTAGAACGCATTTGTAGAAGATATGTACATATGTACACATGATTTACAAGTTCTGTTTTGGAAAAATTTGACAAATTATAACATGAATTAATTTAAAACGAATACAATCTTACAAGTATTTTTTAATTAATTTTTTATTCCATTAAGCGTCACTGAAATTTTACCAAAAAATTGTGCCGAAGCAACGGCCTGCACTCGACGTAGTGGCATTTATAAAATTCGAGTCACACAGCACAGTCATGAACCATTTTATGTTGAATGTGATGCAGAAACTGAAGGTGGTGGCTGGACTGTGATACAAAGACGAGAAGACGGCACAGAAGACTTCTATCGCAATTGGGACGATTACGAGGAAGGATTCGGAGTTCTAGAGGAAGAACATTTTATTGGATTGAAAAAACTTTACATCCTAACGAATTTCCAGGGACGACAAGAATTGCTAATAGTAATGAGGGATATGAATGATACAAGAGCTTTTGCCGAATATAATGGATTCTCCATAGGTAATGAAACGGAAATGTATAAATTGAAGAAATTGGGCATATTCTCAGGAACTGCTGGAGATTCATTAAGTTGGCATTTGGGTATGAAGTTTTCAACTAAAGATCGTGATAACGACGATAATGAAGGCATTAATTGTGCGGAGAAGTGTATGGGTGCATGGTGGTATAGAAATTGCCACCGCAGGTTAGTTTGTTTTTAATATGATTCTAATGAGTTCATTATCACAGTTCTTGTTTCTTATTCAACAGTAATCTTAATGGTAAATATGGCGAAATTACTCTAGACAAAGGTGTAAATTGGAATAGTTATATAGGAGTCAGGGCGTCGCTTAAGTACGTAAAAATGATGATACGAAGACGTGGAATGTTTAATTCTGAAGGAAATTAATTCGAGTAATTTTTATTAATAATTTGTATATAAATATACCAAAATAAAGAATTTAAATTGAATTATAAATTACCAAATTGAGCACACAAACACTATTACTCCATAAGAATGAAATTTTTTAAGGTTGAGTATGTATTCTCTAAATGTTATCGCTCGCTCTACAATTAAACAATATTGCTACACCATGCTACTTATCGAACATCTATTCAAAGCTGTTATTTATAAAGAAATTTTGTTGTGTAGTGGTCAAAACAGCTTGTCTGCAAGTTGAATCGCAATGGAGTTAAAAAAACCGTTACATCATGGTTTTCGAATTTCAATTTAAGTGGCTTCACTCCCTCCGAGACAATCCATCTTTGAAGTCTTCTCACAATCTGGAAATGGAAAGAGGATGCTGCAACTTAGCGGAGAAAGATTAGAAATCAACCTTTAGCAAGGTCCCCTACCACTACAGTACGTATTCTTAGGACGATGTTTCTAGGCAACAGTGAGCTTAGCTAGAACAACAATAGAGTAACGAAATCGAAACAAGAAGAATAACAATCAATCGGAACTTATGGCAATAACAGCAACCAACCGGATAATATGAAAAATGCTTTGTGGAAGCCAAATGGCTCCAAGAACAATAAGGGGGGAAAATATTTAGAAAGAAATAAATACATGAGTTTTATAATTTTTATATAAAATTGTAAATAAAATGTATTATTTTAACAAAATTTAATACAAAAAGAAATCAAATAAGATTGTATTCCATTGTAAAAATATATGCGGTGGGGAATTTATATAAAGGATTCCTATTGGAATTAACTTGCACCAAATCGTCAAAAAGAAAAAGCTAAGATTCTATCTCTTATACTCCTTCATTTAAAGAACATTAAAGAACTCTATTTCTTTTTTGTTTCTTTATCGCTTACCCCATGATTATTTAATGGAATTACTCACGAGATATTATAGTCCAAATCTCCGCAAAGATAGCCTTAATAAATTTAATTTTCCCCCAAGTCGAAATGAAAGGAAATTTTAAGCAATTATACTTTATACATACATACATAATTGGTCATTACAACCCTTCAGTCAGTATTACGACCTAACTTATACATGAGAGGGCGAGATCTACAGTTTAAGTCGACCTTTTCAGATCAATAGTACTCAACTCTAATTGTTTCCACTTGAATGAATTTATTTCATCTGTGAGACATTATCGTAAGCGCTTACAATAATTTGTTTCAGTTTCTGTAGTTTTGTTGCAAATGAAATTACACGAAATGTTGAAATGATTTACAATTGCTGTCGTTTCTTTAATTAAAATAACTTGTTTCTTTACATTTGTTTAGTAATAGGCATTCGATTACAAATATATTTATATGACCTGCACTTTATTAAACCAAATATATGCCATTCTGATCGATAAAATTTTACCATCTGTTTTCAGAGCGAAAATAACAGTTTCAATTGCGTTCTATAAGCCAATGTGGAAATTAAACGGAACAAATGGCAATCTGACGTTGCAAGGTATGGGTTATTTTATTGATGCGTCAAATATTTCCAGCTAAGCACTTTCAATTTCCATTTGAATTGAATTATTTATTTCAATCTCTTTATTTGTTGACAATAGAGATCATATAGTAATTTACCACAGAGAAAAAATTGTAGTTATAAAACTCTTTATTATAAAATAATAAATCCATGGAGTGTAGTATTATAACATGACTTTGCTTAAAAAATCTGTTGATAGAAAATCACCGTTCACTGAACTTTCTGAAATGAGCTTATTGGACTGGCATAGAAACCGATAATCAGTAATTGTTTTATCAACTGATCACAGAATTATGTTATTAATGAGCTGAAAATATTTTTTTTTTGCTACTTTACCAAATTATATTGCTATTTTAAACCATACGAAGACTGAATTGTATTGTGAAGGAGTACTTTATTATAATTTTTTAAAATAAATCATTTATACTCAGCTTATGCAATATATTTTACGACAAAATATTTTGGAAATATTTTATTTATTTACAGATAAAAAATTAGCGAATATTACGATATTAAATAAAAGTTTACATGATCTAATCGAGATATCCACTAATGACCTGTAGTGATTACGTATTTTATTATCGATGTTTTCGTTGAAGTTTTAATTCTTATTTTGAGAATTAATTTGTTTATTTAGTACTGTGGTGGTGCTTTTTCAATTGGTGGTATCTTAGTAACTGTATTTAAAAGATCATTAAAAATGTCTCTAAAAGTTGCTCTACATTCATTGGAAGTTTAATTTCCATGACGACCTGAGGGTACTGATATCTCTACTAATCATACTGTTTGTATAGCTATAATTGGTATTCTATCCGACGACAAGATCAAATAAGAAACTGTATGCCGGGCTGTTAGGACCTAAATTTTTCGCACTCAGTGTAATTGCTGCAGCAATGAAGAGCCATATTTTAAAACATAGCTTTCTGGCTGAAAAACTGAAAAAATGTCAAAGAAATCTGTTGTTCATTCAGAGCAATTCACAATAATCGCTTGTTTTAATGTTGTTGTAGTACAAGTAGAAATACCTCCAAAAGAGAAAGTATCGTCTAATAAGGAAGTTGAAAACTACTACTGATAATCTACAAGAGGTGTTTGTATTTGAAAAAGTTTGTTTGTTCTAGGAGACTTACGTGTTACACAATTTTCACTTTAGCAAACTATGTTTCACACCTGATGCTTGTGATGATAGTATTAAAGTGTTCCTCTCACTGTCAACCTTTTGAATTCAAAAAAAAGACTGTAACAGCAGAAACAGCATTAAAAATAGTCCATGGATGCTTAAGCATGTACCACGCAATACAAGTGTAAACGCATGCGTATGAGCGATATTTAATTGTCATCAGTAATCATACGAGTTGAACAACTCTTCGTATTCTACATGAGATTTTAAAATAAGAAGAGTTAATGAAAGTTATCTACCATGACAATAAATCGCAATAAACTTATTCAAAAGAGGTTTTTGATTTAGACTCCATATCCTTACTAAGACGAGTCTCATTGCGTACATATTGGGACATAGCGATGTTTCGAGATTGGCCAAGAGCCTTTTCATAGGGGAAACTTCTAATAAAGGGTAGAGAAACAACAAAACGACCTGAGGAATTACGGTACGTAGTTCGTTGATATAATTCTTCACAATATTTGTCATCAACCGAGACTGTAGGTCGAGTAGGTACTTCTTCGAGTTCCCAAAAACGGCTCAACAAATAATTAACATCAAGCTTGTTAAAAAAAGTTGATACCGATGAGTTAATTAAACCATAATCGAGTCGACCAGTAATAATCCAACCGAATACGCTCTGTTGCGCTACAAGAGCTCGATTTTTATTCCATCTTAGGCCGTCACGAATAATCTTTGGGTATATATCTCCCCCCAGGAGTAAGTCCACATGTGAACCTTGTTGGTGATTAGAATCCGCCAAAGGTAAGTCGGAGAAATCAGATTTGTCGAGTGAAGAGGGGGGGTAACTAGGTAACGATCCAGTAAGATTCTCAACCACAAAAACATCAACATGAGCAGAGAAATGTGGGTCCAAAGTTGATTTAATTTCGATTTGTCCGATTTGAGATGAAGTCGTAGTAATAGAACCACTAAGACCAATGACGTTCGTATGTGAACTTCTAAAGGGAAGCGCCAATTTTCATTGTAGAGATCTTGATATAAACGAGGCCTCAGATGCAGGGTCAATAAGAGCACGAACCGTACAGCAAAGGTCACCGACCATGGTAGTCACGAGAGCTGTTCCTAATAGGGTCAAATTCGATTTAGGGGTTTGTAAAAGTGTCGAATACGATTGATGATTTCTTACAGCAGCAGAGGCAGATGTTGAGGGGGCATTCATGGGGAGTGAGAATGGTAAGTTATTTGAAGTTGAAGCGGCAGCATGAGTTTGAGTCTCAGGCAAAGGTCTTGAAAGGGGTTTTGAGTTAGGATTCGATAATATGGGGCGATGCAAAAGAGAATGGTGCTTTTGTTTGCAAGTAGAGCAAACAAATTGACTCTTGCATTTTCTAAAATCTTGAGACGTGGCCAAACAATTAGTGCATCGATTTTGATCTTTCACTAAAGCAAAACGCTCATCAACCGACATACCTAGAAACTGTGGACATAATCGCAGAGGGTGGCAATCTTGACACAAGATACACTTACTTGTTTTATTTTGCGAAACATTAGTATGAAAAGAATTTACCTTTCGCGATCCACGGTGATTATCAGATTTGAAATGCGAATTATTTTTTGAGTGGCTAGTGGGGTTACTTGTTGTCCTAATATCGCTCACGGACTCCAAAGTATGAAAGCGGCTGGATAAGAATGCGTCCATTTCCTCCAGGTTGGTAAACCAGTAACGTCCTTAATTGATTGCTCCCACAGATTGAGTGTAACATCGGGTAAGCAAGTTGAACAGATGTAGACAAAAATAACGTCCCAATTTTTGGTGTCTATATTCAACAAGGCCAAGTTTGATACACAATTATTAACTGTTCGTTGTAGCGCTTTTATAGTGGGACCAGATTCCTTGGTAATAGGGGGAAGGTTTAAAAGAATCTTAAGTTGTGCATTTACTAGGACGCGTTTGTTCTCATAACGTTCGATTAAATTATCCCAGGCCATCCGAAAACCCGCATTTGTAAATGGGCATGATTTGACAATATCATGAGCTTCGCCTTTAGTCTTTTTCATCAAATGACAAAGTTTCTCAACTGGCGATATATGCGCTTGGTCGCCATATATGGCTGAGAATTGATCGCGAAAAGTAGGCCAGGAGCTATAGTCCCCATAAAAGGCCTCCATGTCGCACGGAGGTAAATGAAAACGGTCCACTGATGTGGTATGGGGTTTAGTTTCATTCGAGGAGCTAGTTGGGTTAAGTTTAAAAGAACTTAAAAGCTCATTGGCCTTTGACAGACACTTGAGATGGGCATTATAAGCGGAAAAGTATTTATTCTTAATAGTTTCTACGCCAATTTCTTCCTTTAAAACCGACTTTTTAGACAAAATGTCATCATAAGCTGACCTCAATCCAGTCCATAAGTGGATCATTTCATCCTTTTGCACCTCTAAGCTATGAGACGTATGGTCTTCTTGAGGGATGGAACAAAAGTACGCACTAAATTCAACCACGCGATCCGAGGAACGAATGATTTTTTCCAACAGAGACATGGTTCAATGAGACGATAATAAAAAATATCCAAATAATGCCCAAAACACTTTCCTTCAATAAGGAGAACAAAAAAATGTTTCCTTCTTTCTTTCGAGGACAATAAAAACCGATAAACCAATATCACGACTTCAAATTGGTAGGATCTTATTTTATCAGATCACTATTTTTCATTCCTATTTTCTATTTTTCCGTATTCTATTTTTCATATAGCAAACTCTGTAGAATTTATTTATTACAACTAAGTGAATTTTGTAAAGAAGAAAAAAAGATAACGGATCGCCAATCGATTTGTTGTTTTTTTTTTCTTATCTTTTCCTTATCTTTTGTCTCAAAACGAAACTCACTTCAGAATTTTAATACACTTTGCTTAAGCGAATATCTTTGCACAATGGGCCGTGTATGCTTTATCTTTATATTCTTTCGCTTGTAAAATTTATTTTATAATGTTTTATAACGTATATAGAAATTCCTTTTCACCTTCTTTTCGTTTTATTAAAAAAAGAACCTTTACTCACTTCCTTTAAAATTATAATTACATACCTTTATATGCTGATTTTTACTTATTTGGGGTTGGATGGCTGAAGATAAAATTAAAAGCTGGGGGCACACTTTATTTTTTCTAAAAAAATCCGTGAATCCGTGTATCCGTGTAATCCGTGGATCCGGCTCGAAGGACCAGTAAATGTTGGGGTGGATGAGGGTTCCTCAGGAATTCGAGCACCAGGAGGAAAAATAATTATTATAGAATAACAAGGAGGAAAAAATTGAGGTTAATAAAAAATAACTTTATTAATACTTCATGTGGGGGTAATTACTCTGCTTGATGGTTCTCGAGTGACTGACTAACAATAAGCAGTAGTCATCATATTTACATTTTGAGTTAGAGCATAATAAACAGTAATAATATCAGTGAGAGATGTTCTTCGTTAAGCCATCTCTTCTAAGTATAACATAATAAACAGTAATAATATCAGTGAGAGATATTCTTCATTAAGACATCTCTTCTAAGTATAACATAGTAAACAATAATAATATCGGTGAGAGATGTCCTTCGTTAAGACATCTCTTCTTAGTATAAGAGATGTTCTTCGTCAAAAACAACCATGAGGGAAAAAAGTAATGGGTCACATGAACATATGTGTTATTTTTAGTATACTATGAATCTCGCATTTTATTGACACTTGTTCTTGCATTAAGTTTTTAATTTCGATGCATCGAATAAAAAGCATCGATTTTTTTTCGACGTTTATCCACTGGTAGGTCGATAAGTTACTTTGAGGATTTTTTTAAACATTAATGCACTTCGTTCATCAAAAACGTAAACAATATCGTTCACAAGTGCGACTTACAAAATTTGTAAATAAAAACTAAACTGAACCTCCCGCAGATATTTACTGACAGATGCGGCTATCACCTAAGATGTATCATGAGCTCCAAAAAATTTTCCGAAAAACATTTCTGCAATTGTGAATATTTCGAGTCGTTTTATGTGATCAGTGTTCCCAAAATTACAACATTTTGTGTTTTATGGGTTAAATAAGAAGCACTAAGCAGCAATAATACCAAGGAATTCCTTCTCAAAGAGTGCATGCAAAGGTGAAGAACTTTTTAAATGGAAAAATATTTTCAGAAAAATCTATAAAGAGAAGAAAAATCTACAAATGAATGCTGTGCATAGGTGTGCTTGTACTTGGACACTATTTTTGTACGTCTCAATCATTTTTGGTTATGGTTTTTCAAGCGAATATTGCATTCGTTTTATACATCTGAGCGCTCCTAATTGGTTGTAAATAAGATACTGCCGCTGGGAGGAGGCTCTATTATGTGTTAATTGAATAATTGTTCGTTTATCTTTCTAATTTTAGGACATGGAACAGATAGTTTGGTTGCCGTGTAATTAAAATTTTATGGAGAAAAATAATGCATTTTTTAATTTTAGAAGACTTTCAAAGCTCATATGACAGATTTGAAAAGGAAAGGAAACAATTGATACTCGGTGTCTTTTGTTATTAATGTATCTGGCGGTTATTGTTATTGTAAGCGACTTTGAGTTCGCTGAAGTTTCTGCTGTAACAGTAGGTATATATCTCACATCCCTACAGAAGGACGGCTAATAGTTAAGTTTTTGCAAGAAGCGTTATTATAATAGGAGAGTCTTTTGTGGCCAATATATTCCTAAGCATGCTATATATACGATCAACCACTGCCGACAAGTGATTGGCCCAAGAGAGTTTATCGGCGAAAACAATGCCAAAGCTCTTGCATGCATTTGTAAATTCAATCACTGTTTTTTTTTAAATATAAATGCATTTATTTATTGTCTTAAACTAATTTACATTGGACTTCAGCGTCAAAGTAACATTATTGAGGCAAGTTGGCAAAACAAGTTAATTAAGTAAATAACAAATTAATTTCTTATAATATTAAAAAATCAAAAATTTAATTGTTAATATACATTAAGAAGATTTTCATACCAGAAGCATATCAATATTTTGCGATATATATTTTTTTAAATTTGTTTCAAATAACGAAATTCTCTAAATACTTTTTAAATCATTCGGTAATTTATTAAATTCAAAACCACCAATATATTCAATTTTCTGTTTTGTGGTTTCCAATCTACACCTTGAGATACGTAATTTCGAGCTATTTCTTGTATTAAATGTATTTTGATTCCTGGGGAAAGTAATTGTATTGTGACCAATATTGTTTAGTGACTTAAATACAAATATAAGTAGTTGAAATATATATTAGGGTGTTTTTTTATAGAGGTATAGAACTTTAAGTTGCAATAAAACAACGATGGATTATTCGATTGACATGAACTTTATTTATCCGAAAGATAATCGTGTGGCATTACATTTTCAATATGATGTCTGGCATATGATCGCCACGGCTGGCGCGGAAGTAGTCCAATCTGGACGTCCAATTTTCGATGACTTTTTCCAACATTTGTGGCCGTATATCGGCAATAACACGGCGAATGTTGTCTTCCAAATGATCAAGCGTTTGTGGCTTTACCGCATAGACCAATGACTTTACATAGCCCCACAGAAAGTAGTCTAGCGGTGTTAAATCACAAGATCTTGGAGGCCAATTCGCAGGTCGAAAACGTAAAATTAGGCGGTCACCAAACGTGTCTTTCAATAAATCGAAATAAAATTGCACTATTTGCAAGCGTTGTTCAGGCGTGAGTCTATTCATGATGAATTGCCAAACCAAACTGAGAATAAATCACTTGACAGCTGTTAAATCGGTCGCCATCTTGTAAAGTAATGCCAACTTAAAGTTCTATACCTCTATAAAAAAAACACCCTATACATACCCCTTAGACGTAAGATATTTTTTGCAACATCTTGGTATAGAGACATAGTTGAATACAGCAATGTCAAATTAAACACAACTTTCAATGCTTTATTCTGAATTCGTTGTAAAGATTTTAGTGATACAGTACTTCTGCAGGTTTATATGGATACAATACACAAATATCATCTGCATACATGTATATTTTCCCATAGAGATCAAGATTAACAATGTCATTTACATAAATAGTAAACTATAGAGGACCCAGAACTCTACCTTACGGCACACCATGCTCCACAGATCCAAGTGTACTTTTGCAGCCATTCAATTCAACATATTGTTTTCTGTTACTCAAGTAGTTTTTAAAAAGATCAAGTTCACTACCCCTTATCCCATAGTACTGAAGCTTCTGAAACAATATTTCATGATCCACTAGATCAAAGGCTTTGGAAAAGTCATAGAAAATTCCTGCTACCCCTCTATATCCTTCATCCAAACCGTTACAGATATAATTCACAACATTCGTAACTGCGTTCTCTGTACCACTACCCTTTCTGAAACCATACTGGCACTCATACATTAGTTTATTATCTTCCAAGTACGTTAGTAGTTGCCTATGTATTATTTTTTCGAATACTTTATCAACAGTTAATAGTAAAGATATAGGCCTGTAATTTTCTTCTACATTAGCACCAGATTCCTTCGGAATTGGAATAATTTTTGAAATTTTTAAAATATCAGGGTATTCCGAAGTCTGTACCATACTATTAAATACATTAGCTAATCGTGGCGATATTTCTCTATTGCATTCAAAGAGAGTTTTTGGGTATAAATTGTCATGACCACAACTCTTATTAATTGCGAGATCAGAAATAATCTGCGAAATTTCATCAACAGTTGAACTTTTAAGACGAAATTAGTTTATATTATAACTAAGTGTCTTAAGACTATTAAATGTATCCCCATGATAAGTTGTGATCTGTTGTTTTAAAACCTTGGGTAACCGCAAAAATTACTGGTTAAAAAGTTCACATCACTTCATTCTCTATTTTAATTCGAATGCAATTATTCAGCACAATATTATTATTATTTATGAAAATATACTTCGATTTCGAGAGACTAATACATAACATAACCCATTGTTCGCAGCCCATTTTACTAATCATTGCCGAATCAGTGTTTAAAATCTCCAATTAGTAGTGAATATTGCCTATCCTTCTAAAATAATAAATTTAGAATATCGTCAGCATATAAATGTATATTATTGTGCCTGACGACATAGGGTAAGTCGCTAATATATACGCTGAATACTGAACCCTGTTGGTCTCCTTAGTCATTTCAATAAATTGCTCGAAATCATCCGGAGAGAGAGAGAGAGATTTGTAAGAGTTTACTGGTTGTTGATGAAAAGTGAACATTTTTCTTCAGTTTCGTCAATGAAGTTTAATCAATAAAACAGAATTAAAATGTATACACTGGACAGCATTCACTGTACACACTGCATGGCAATTACATTTGGTTCACGATAAACGATGCTAATACACGTACCAAAACTAAACAATAAGAAATCAAATAGAACTGAGCAAGATTTTACTTCGCGGCATGCATCAAAGGCTTATTAATGACAGAATTTCTGAAGATATAACGTTGTGGACTGAAAAATATCGGCAAAGATAATGGAAAATGAAACACAAATACATTCAATGTTAAAACTTATTAAAACCGAATCATTTTATACGAAACACAAGCGATACATAATCACGGAGAATAAATATGGACGCTAAGTGAATATCAGAACATTTAATTCAATTCATGACTGAGGAATTCTACAAACGAATAGTCGCAGTAACATTTTAGCATAGACGGAGAAGGCATTATTGTTCAAATTGACTCAAATAACATCAATCTTGAGGGAAGAAATGGGAACATATTCATTGAGTGTAAGATAATTGCAATTATTTGAATAATTTTTAACGTCGTTATTTTGTATTTAAACTACATCAACAAGAAACTTGAACTTAAATTTATAATACGAGCAAAAAACCTTCTATAAAATGTGCTTCAATGAGAAAATTTTTTCAATACTCATCACATATTCATGAACATATGTATTTTAACACACAGATTTTGGATTCGAACGTCATTAGAATAAGTTTATTGAGATTTATCATTGTGGTAGATAAAAATTATTAAAATTTTCTTGTTTTAAAAACTCATGTGGAATATGAATACATACACAATGCGTATGATAAATTGATGACAATTAAATATCACTCATACGTATGCGATTACACTTATAAATATTGCGTGGAACATACATAAGTTTGCTTGAACTGTTCTTCCTTAATTCTGTTGCTCTCATAATTAAATAAAAAAAAAAATTCGAAGATATTATTACTACTGTTGCTGCTATAGTCTCTAATAAGTGCGGGTATTTGTTTAGGCCAACAGGATTCCACTTTTGTCAACTGTAAACAGAACCTGTTCAAGTTAAAATTGAGTAAGACGTATGTAGATGACTAAAGACAAACAATGAATCTGTTTGTGAGATACAAAATACTCATGTTAAATGTAACTGATATGCCACAGGGTATCAATAATTATTGGATTCTGTAATATTGATGCACTCAGTTTGTTTTATTAGACAATGTTTTCTCATGTAGAAGTACAAGATTAAAACAAGTGATTGATGTGAACAACTTTGAATCAACGATGGATTTCTTTTGAGTCTTTGCTATTTGCCAGTCAGGAAACCATCTGTCTCAGAGGATGTCTCTTCTTTGGTATAGTAGTTAAACTGAATGAGAAGAATTCAGGTTCTACCCGCCCAGCTTACAGTTCCTTATTTTATCTTGTCATGGGTTGGATTTATATTTTTCAAAGAATCCCTAACTTGGTCACTGGATTGTGTAGTCGCATAAAAAGTATAACCAGTACAGACAGACGAGGGAGCAGGAAAGGCGTGAGCATGAGAAACTGTAGATGTATAGATGTAGGAATGACGCTCGAAAGTTCTATCGAAAGGTTAAGCGTCTAACCGAGGGTTATAAGCCCGGAGCGTCTTCCTGCAAAGATGAGAACGGAAACCTGGCAACAGACCCGCAGGGGGTGCAGAGGTTGTGGAGGAAACACTTCTCTACTCTGATACAAGGCGATGACGACACCAATATCAATAGAAATGTTGTTGCGAATCAGATCGATGATGACGGCGTGGAGATTCCGCCGCCTAGCCATGGAGAGGTCAAAGTCGTGATTATGCGTCTTAAAAACAATAAAGATGTTTAAGGCCGGATGTAATGAGTTGGTAGGATGCATGCACCAGGTTATTTATAAAATATGGCTAGAGAAAAGTATGCCCGACGATTGGAACCTCAGTGTCCTCTTTCCTGTCCTAAAAAAGGGGGACCCTACCATATGCGCCAACTACAGGGGTATAAGCCTTCTCCCCATCGCATATAAGGTTCTTACAAGCGTATTGTGTGAACGACTGTAGCCACTCGTCAAAACACTGACTGGACCTTATTAGTGCGGCTACAGACGACCATCCACCATCGACCAGAACTTCACACTACGCCAAATCCTACAAAAGACCCACCAAAAACAAGTCGACATACACCATCTTTTTGTCGACTTTAAGGCAGCCTTTGATAGCCCCAAAAGGGATCTCCTTTTTGCCGCAATGTTTGAGCTATGCAGAATGACGTTGAGCAATTACTATAGCTCCGTCAAGGTAAGAATGGACCTCTCCAAACCTATTGAGACCGTGCGAGGTTCCAAACAAGGCGACCCCTTATCATTCGAACTCTTAGACTTCGTCATGGAGAGTGTTCTGCGAAAGGCGGGAGTGCATCGCGATTGGCAAAAAAGTGTCCAGCTGCTTGCGTACGCTGACGACATTGACATCATAGGGCGTACCAAGCGAGATGTTACTGTTGCTTTAATGCTATTGAACGGAAGTCTACCAAGATGGGTATGGCGGTAAATGAGGGCAAAACAAAGTATATGTTATCGACAAGTAGAGACGTGCGGCATAATGATTCTCAGATTACGGCCGATAACTATACTATTGATACAGTCAAGAAATTTATTTATCTTGGCTCCACGGTTATAACCAAAAATGATGTCAGTCTGGAGATCAAGCGTAGGATCACTCTTGCCAACAGGTGCTACTATGGTCTCAATAAACAATTGATTAGCAGAGACCTCTCTCGTGCGACAAAACTAACACTCTACAAGACATTCATCCTATCCGTGCTTCTTTACGGCGCAGAGACATGGACCCTATTAAGCACTTATACAGCAATCTTAAGAGTGTTCGAGAGAAAAGTAAGATCTTCGGTCCAGTGCGAGTTGCCGATGATTTCCGCATCTGATCCAACAGTGAGCTGTATGAGCTCCTCAACGACATGGACGTTGTGCAGCTTATTAATATCCAGCGGTAGCGCTGGCTCTGACATGTCGTTAGAATGGAGGAGGATGCTCCGGCGAGACGCGTATTTGGTGCGGGAATCTGTGGAAGTCGGCGAAGAGGACGACCTTGTATCCGTTGGAAGGACCAAATCGAGGAAGTCCTGTCATCGATTGATGTGACCAAAAGGCGTAGACGCTCAAGAAGCAGAGGCGCCTAGGGGAATATGTTGTGGCAGGCCGAAATCCGTTAAACGGGTTGTTATGGCCAATTAAGTAAAGTAATTAGGACAGAAACGGCCGATGACTGTAGAACCATTTTTTCCATGTTAAAGTTCTTTTTAATACAATTACTGGGACCACCAATACAGTCCTGCCGTACATACACATAATTGGCCATTATAAACCTTCAGTCAGGATTACGGCCTAGCTTCTCACTCCACTCATGTTGTGTGCCTTAATTTTGTACTTGAGTGGCGGGACCTACAGTTTAACGTCGACACCGAACGATAGATTTTGAGAAAGCTTTTTCATGGCAGGTTGATTTACTCTCAGAGCTTTTGCCAGAAATCTGCTGAGAGGTAGTCGCCGATGGAATATATTTTTTTCATATTTCGTTTCGATGTCTGGCCTGAGGCTCGAACGCAGGGGCCTTACGTCTAATAAGCGAACACACTACCAACTAGACTACGACGACCACAGTTTAACCATTCACAACAAGGTGCATTCACAAGTGTTGGATTTTTAACAATTTTCAACAAAAGTTGTAAACAAATGTCCAGGTTTCGTAACTCTTTAACGGTGAATGCATTTCCTTTTTTGAGTTTCTATGTGCGACAGTAATGCGACACTGTGCAAAGGCTTTCCTATATATATTGATGTTGATCCTCCTAAATTCCTAAACCAAGTGGAGGGCATTAAAATTCAAAGACTTACGTAAAATTAGTCATGCGTCGTGTTCAGGTGGTCCTTATTATTGTGTATGGTTTTCAATTTTTATTTTTATTTCGTTAATAGTTTTTCGTTACATTAAAGGTGGTCGGAACGAATTTTAATTCGGATTTTTTTAAATAATTAGAAAAGCCAAACGAAATTAAAAATTGCAGAAATCTTACTCAGTGTATGGCTAATACTTGTCAGACACCGAAAAGTAGTGTGTTTATGGGCTTTCGGGGCCACTTTTTCCATACATTTTTGGGAGCATGCCTACGCTACAGTCGGTCATTTTGGTTGTTCGATGGATATGTAACGCGGTATGTGAGTGGTGTATGGGTGTGTGATATGTAGGGTGATGAGTGTGTTGTGTATGTGTGTGTGTGTGTAGGGTGAAGTAATGAGTAGGTTTATGTAATGTTAGTGTTGGTTGTTTAGTGAATAGTGTGTTTAATATGTAGGGTGATGTAAGGTGATTGGTGATGTAAGGTGATTGTGATGCGTTTATGCCGGTTGTTTTAATATTTGTATAAACCTATATTAAAGTTTAGTTTTTAATTCTAATGCTATGCAACTTGCTCATCATTACATTTCAATACTTGAGCAAGCTGCGTGGGAAGTTGAAACATAACTCCCCGAAACATGCTGCACCTGCTGCATTTCATAAATCTAAAGCTTAACAACTTGCCCATCATCCAGCTTCTACATTTGTGCAAGTGGCGTGGGCAGTTGAAACATAACACCCCTAACCACAATTTCGTTTATCATTGCTCAACAGAATTGTTTATGTAAAATATTAAACTCAACCGATAACAACAACAAACTTCTCCAGCTAATTCTTAATGTTTAAAATAAAAAAGAGTGGGGTTTTTGTTTTTAAAAAGAGGAATGTAACTTACAATTTCTGTTTTTAAAATTAAATGTTTGTGGTTAGATAAAATGTGTTTAGATTATGATTACACAAAACTTCTCTAAATAATTCTTAATACGCAAAAAAATTTTGATATAAATACGGGGTGTTGTTAGTTAACAGAAATAGTACAGTTTCAGAAATCTATATTTCTTTATCATCATATAAGCTCTTAAGCACATAAAGAAAAAAATAAGAAATGGCCGGTGGTTTTATTTGTGAATTTTGTACAAAAGTGTTCACTCTGAATAGAAATCTGAGAAGACATATTAGACTCTATCATGATGGGCCATCCTCATCATTTAAATGTAAAATATGTAATAAATATTTTTCAAATCATGCGGAATGGCATCAACACTCACATTCTCACACAGAAGATAATAAAAACGGTGAAATTAGTGTTTATTGTGAAGAATGTAAAAAATATATTCCGAAAACAAACTGGCATTATCATAAAAGGACAAATGAACATAAAATAAACTGTGCTGAGAGATCAGATAATTATGACAACGATTGTGATGATATTAAATGTATAAAGTCATCATTCAACAATCGTATTATTACATATTTAGTTGAAAACACAAATAAAGATGATATAATTGCTGAAAAATTTTTTTCTACGATCAGAGATAAAATAATTAAATTATTAAGTGATGTGATTAAAAAATATGAAAGCGTAAAATTTAACATGGAACTTTTTTGTGAATATCTGTTGGTAAAGGAAGAAGATGATGCATGCATAATTGATGTTAAGTCTCATCAGACTAAAATGATTATTCTTAGAATGCTTTCAACAGACGAAGACATTCTCAATCTTTACAATGAACAATGTGCTGTAATTGTGAAAAAGATGAGTGAATTTCAGGAACGTGACAGCGGTTGGTCATTAATTGAAATATCACGCCTTGAGATAAACATTAATCAATATAAATGTATAAAAGGTTCTCAATACATCCCCCTACCACGGGAAATACAGAGAAAGTTTGCCTGTATCAATGTTCAGAATAATGATGAGTATTGTTTCAAGTGGGCAATAATATCTGCATTACATCCAATTGAAGACCATTCATATAGAATGATGTCCTATAATGTTGATAATATAGAAGATGAAATCATAAAACTGGAAAATGACATTGAATTGAATTTTAAGAACTTGAGCTTTCCGCTTTCAGTTAATGAAATTAAAATCTTTGAAAAAAATAATATTGGAATTAGCGTTAATGTGTTTGCATTAGATAATGAGAATCATATAGTCGGTCCATATTATTTTTCCCAGCACGAAAAATCTAAACACATTAATTTGCTGCTGTTGGAAGATGGTGATAAATTCCATTATGTATGGATTAAAAATATATCAAGGTAAATAACTTTATAAATAGGTGATAGTTGAAAACTTTCACTAATTAAATTTTTCCTCTCTCACATTTACAGATTAATTAAAAGTCAACTAACAAATCACCACGAATGTATTTATATATGTAATACATGTTTAATGCATTTCCATAACGAGTCATCGCTGGAAAATCATAAGAAAGAATGCAATAAGATAGTAACTAAAATGCCTAGTAGAGAAAACAGCAAGCTTAGTTATAAAAATTTTAAAAAGCAATTGGATGTACCTTTTGTTGTATATGCTGATTTTGAATGTATTCTAGAATCAATTAATATACAAAATTCCATAAATGTTAAATCAGTACAAAAACATGATCCATTTGCTTATAGTTATTATATTAAATGTTCCTATAATTCAGATTTAAATATTTTTAAAATTTACAATGGTAATAATGTACCACAACATTTTTTTAAGAGCTTAGTTAGCGATATTTTAGATATTTACACTAACCATCTAAGTGTTATTAAACCAATGAATTCTTTAACGCCACGTCAACAGATGCAACATTATGAAAGCAAGATATGTCATATTTGTAAAAAAATTTTATCAATTAAAGATAGGGTAGCTGATCATTGTCATCTAACCGGTGAATATAGAGGTGCTGCTCATAACAAGTGTAATTTAGAATATAAAATTGCGAATTTCATTCCTATATTTTTTCATAATCTTTCAGCATATGATTGTCACTTGTTTGTTAGAGAGCTTTCATCTATTGAAGGCGATATAAATATTATACCTTTAAATAAGGAACTTTATGTATCCATATCAAAAAGAATTCTTGTAAATGATAAGAATACAATTGAGTTACGGTTTCTCGATTCATTTAGGTTTATGCCATCTAGTTTAGAGAAATTAGCATCTTATTTATCCGATGACGATTTAACAATAGTAAAATCAAACTATTCAAATGTTGAAGAATTCAATTTAATGAAACGTAAAGGTGTCTTTCCGTACGATTACTTAGATTCTGAAAATCGTCTCAATGAAACTCAATTACCTCCCATTTCAGTTTTCTTTAATAAATTAACTAACGAGTCGTGTAGTGTAGAGGATTATGAACATGCACAAAAAGTATGGAAGACATTTAAATGTATAACATTAAAGGATTATTTACTTTTATATTTAAAAGTAGACGTTCTATTGCTCTGTGACATATTTGAAAATTTTCGAAAAGTATGTAAAAACATTTATAATTTAGATCCTTCTCAATATTATACTACTCCTGGTCTCTCGTGGGATGCAATGTTGAAAACAACTGAAATAGAATTAGAGTTGCTGACTGATATTGATATGTATAATTTCGTTCTTCGAGGTATCAGGGGAGGTATTGTTCAATGTTCTAATAGATATTCAATAGCTAATAATAAATATATTAGTGATTATGATCCTAACAAGGAATCAAATTATATAATATATTTAGATGTAAATAATTTATATGGTTATGCAATGTCAAAATACCTTCCGTATAAAAATTTTAAATGGGTTGAAAATTTTGAAAATTTTAATGTTAATAATATAGAAGAAGATTCTCCATTGGGTTATATATTAGAAGTAGATTTAGAATATCCATCGACATTGCACGACTATCATAATGATTTACCATTTTGTGC
Source organism: Sarcophaga rosellei (assembly GCA_930367235.1). Classification (NCBI taxonomy): domain Eukaryota; kingdom Metazoa; phylum Arthropoda; class Insecta; order Diptera; family Sarcophagidae; genus Sarcophaga; species Sarcophaga rosellei. The sequence goes on along the minus strand of OV884017.1, from coordinate 86,006,441 downwards.
TGAGAATAAGAAAATTGAAAGCATGAAACAGAGAAAATTAATAACAGATCTAAATAATAAGAAAAACTATATTATACATTATAGAAATCTACAACAATGTTTAAAACATGGATTGATTTTGAAAAAAATCCATAGAATTCTTGAGTTTAGTCAGTCTGATTGGTTAAAGAAATATATTGATTTGAATAATCATTATAGAACACTAGCTAAAAATTCATTTGAACAAAATTTCTTTAAATTGTTAAATAATGCTGTTTATGGCAAGACTATGGAAAATGTTGATAAGAGAAAAGACATTAAAATAGTATGTGAATGGGAGAGTAGAGGTAAAAAATTAGGTGCTAGAGCTCTAATTGCTAAACCTAATTTCCATAGTGTACTCAAAATTCATGAAAATATGCATGCCATTCAATTGAATAGAATTAAAACTGAATACAATAAACCAATTTATATTGGTTTTTCAGTTTTAGAAATATCCAAATGGAAAATGTATAGTTTTCATTATGATTACATAAAACCTAAATATTGTGAAAACCTTCAACTCAATTATATGGATACTGATTCCTTTATTTACAATATTAAAACAGACGATCTGTATAGTGATATAAAAAATGATATCAGTACACATTTTGATACGTCTGCATATTCAAAAGACAATCCATATAATTTTCCTCAAATTAATAAAAAAGTATTAGGAATGATGAAGGATGAGTGTAATGGAAAAAATATTAAAGAATTCATTGGTTTAAGAGCTAAAATGTATTCAGTAAAAATCGATAGAGTTGATAAGGAAATTAAAAAGATTAAAGGTGTTAAGCAATGTGTAACTAAAAAATTAAGTATAAATGACTTTAGAAAATGTTTATTAGAGAAAAAATTGTATTATGACACAATGTATATATTTAGATCTAAGATACATCAAATTTATACACAAAATATTAGTAAACTAACATTAAGTTACTTAGACGATAAGAGATTTATTAAAGAAAATGATATCAATACATATGCATGGGGACATTATAAAATAATGTCAACATCAACATCATCATCATCATCATCATCAAATTTAAATTTATATAGAGAATTTATGCAAGACGATGATGATGATATTTTTTTTAAATGTAAATATATAGATTAAGTAGTTTATAAGAATGTAATATGAAATAATAAAGTACATACATATGTGTGTATATTTGAAAATAAATCAGTTTTTTTATTTTATTTTTCAATTTTATAAAAAAAATTCAAGTTACCGCATTTCTTTAAACATAAAAACCACAATTAAATGCACTGGTTAATATAAAAAAAAAAAAAAAATGGAACAACTACTTTTATCGAATAATGTGGTTAAATTAAAACAACTGAAAAGTAAGAATTTTTATATATAATGCTAGAAAACTCTAAACACATTGTTTCTTATCAGATGTTCGAATTATTGAAAATTTGTATAAAAAGGGAGTAAGTTAACATATTGGAATTATTAAAAAAGTAAAATGTTTTGTGAAAACATGAATTGTGTGTGCCAGCTTAAACTGAGATCACAGTTTCAGCTTTGTACTCTTTGCCAGGCTTTTTCAGCTAATATTTGATCTGCTTGATGTCTTTTATTTATGTCATGTGTTTGCGAATATGCAATATCGTGTTCTTTACAGGCAGCGTCTAATAAATTTATACCCTTATCTCCTCTTGCTAGACGTTCTTTAAGTTTTGTACCAGGTCCGCAAAATTGATATCCAGGTAAATGTAATTCAAAAGGTAATTTGTTAATTAATGTGTTTACCAAACCACTTCCAGTCGTAGACTGATAACTATTTTTGTTTTTATAGTAATTTATGATCATACTTCATCCGCAAATGGTATACGATTAAGATGTAAGTAAAAAATGTTTATCTATATACAGTGTACTCTCTCCTAAGGGACACCCCTCTTAAGCGGACACCTTCAATAAACGGACACTTTTTTCAGTACCAAAAAAATTGTATGGGATTTTTAAAATATTTCTCTCTTATGCGGACAACCCTCTCATAACAGGACACGGACACTTTTTTCCACGATGAATTGGCATTTTAGTTTCCCATAAACGGACGACTTGCAAAATGGTAACATAATTTTTTTTTGTTTTTGTTTAAAACTTACAGCGTGGTAACACTTGTATACATTTCTTATTCGCTGAGTTGATTACTCCATAAAACGCGCATTCAAAAAGGGGAATCCCGAAAAGATAAAAAGGAGACAAATTCAATACAATATACAAGAAGGCTTATTTAGCCATAAGAAAACTAAAACGTTTTTCTCTATATCACAGCGACCTTGAAAATGTTAAAATGCTGACTGATCTTCAAATGCATCGCAAAAGGTAAAACTCGCCAAGCTAAAATTTCGGACTATATTAAATCCAATTGAATACATATCAGGTCTTTCAAACCTTTTCTCTTTTATTCAAAAAAATATAAATGAAATTTCTGTTTATTTTCTCTTGTCATTATATGAATGTTTTTTTGAAAATAAAAGTGTTTAGAGAAATATATATGTATGTACTTATAGTTTGTTGATTGCTCTTTTTGATTTTCTCTCATCAACGGACACTCCTTATAAGCGGACAAAATTGTCAGTCCCGTAGGTGTCCGCTTATGAGAGAGTACACTGTATATACTTATATATATATATATATATAAGATACATTGAATAATAAGACTTTATTAGTAATCAACATGCGTTTAATTAAACAAGCTAAAAGAATTGTTATTCGAAATGCTGATAATGCAGAGGAAAAACGGTCTAAAACTCGACATAGCACTCTATTACCAAATTCAATAAGAGCATTAATTGTGGGACCATCAAATTGTGGTAAGACTAATGTCATGATTAGTCTCATAGAGAGTCCTAATGGTCTTTGCTTTAAAAACATATACATACATATATTCAAAATCTCTATATCAACCAAAATACTGTTATTTAAGGAAATTAATCAATCCTATTAAGGGGATCAGTCTCTATACGTTTTCGGAAAATGACCAAGTTTTAAGTCCAGCAAAAGCAAATCCGCATTCAATAATGATTTTCGATGATGTGATTTGTGGAAAGCAAAATTCGATAAGAGATTACTTTTGCATGGGTAGACATAAAAATATTGATTGTTTTTACTTGTGTCAAACATATACGAAAACTCCTAAACACTTATACATACGTGACAATGCAAATATGATTGTTGTATTTAAGCAAGATGAAATGAATTTACGTCATATCTATAATGATCATGTTATTGGTGATATGTCATTTAATCAATTTATAGATATATGTAATAGATGTTGGAAAGATAAATATGGATTTCTTGTTGTTAGTAAAGATGATGAATTGAATAAAGGAAGATATCGTAAGGGATTTGATAATTTTATACAGATATAAGATAGATTTTTTAAATATAAAGCAGATCGTTAACAGACCGTAATCAGATTGTAAACAGATACCAGATCGTGAGCATATCATAAGCAGATAGTGAGCAGATCGTAAGCAGATAGTGATCAGATCGTAAGCAGATTGTTATCAGATCTTAACCTGATCATAAGCAGATCATAAGCAGATCATAAGCAATTCATTACCAATAAAAAATAAATATGAATAATAATAACTTATTAAAGGATATTGTAAAAACCAGAACAATATTAAAAGAAAAATTAAAAAATATTAAATTAAATAATATAGATAGGGTAAATACATTAGAAGATACATTTCAACCTATAACAAAACCTGTAAATCATATAATTGAAAAACTTGAAAGTAACAATAAGAAAAAATTAAATAACTATTCATTAATAAATGATGATTACGATGATGATGATGATGATATAAGCGAATCAAATCAAAATGATGATGCTATTAGTTTTGAAAGTATTAGCAGTTCATCTAATAAAATAAAGAATTATAATCAAAACATTCCTTCTTCCAATTACAATAATGTTAAAGATGATAGTAGATAGTAGTTACATGTCAACGTCTGATATACCATATTCTGAATATAAAAAAAACATAAACATAACTAGTACACCGTTTAGTGAAAATAAAAGGGCTGTAAAAAGGCTCAGCTCACTCTCTTATGAAAATAATAAACAATTTAAAAGTGAAAACAAAAATTTAAAAAAAATACATATATAAAGAGTAAGGTCAGTAATGAACGAAGGAAAAAGAAAAAATTTCATAATCAACAAGCCGCAAACATAAAAAATATCCAATTATTAAATAATAAAACAAATGTAAATAAAAGTGCTATAAAAAGACCCAGCTCACTCTCTTATGAAAATAAAAAACAATTTAAAAGTGAAAACAAAAATTTAAAAAAAAATACATATATAAAGAGTAAGGTTAGTAATGAACGAAGAAAAAAGAAAAAATTTCATGATAAAAATACACAATTATTAAATAATAAAACAAATGTAAATGTTCATGATAACTATAACAACAACAACAACAACAACAACGAAAATGAACTGAAATATGTACAAGCTAATACACTAAAACAAAAAAGTATGTCTGATATAAACAATGATGATAGAAAACTTATAAAAAATGAAAAAAAAGATTTAAAGCGAAAGAATATAGATGTATTTGATGATAATTATGATCGATATAAAAAACGTAACAAAACTACACATTTATTTTCAAAAAGAAAAAGCAGATTTGATATAAGCAAGAATAGAAAACGTATAAAATTTACAGACAGTAGTTTTAACAAATCATCAACACTACTTCAAAATGTTAAACTTCTTATGAATAGTAAAACTTTAGATAAAATTTATGGATTCAACATTGATGAAAGCGGCAATTGGCGATATGGCAATAACAAACTTGTCTTTAATAATGATAATTCTATTAAAATAGGAAATATAAAATTGAAAATGACTCCAGGTTTATTCGAATTAATATTTCATGCAAAACCCTTGCATTATACAAAAACCGATTTAAATAAATATAAAGATTTATTAATAGATACAAATGTATACAGACGTAAATATCATCCGAATGGTCAAATAAAAGGTACAAAAGCTTTTAAATATAAACGTATAATAAAAAAACTATTTAGTACAAAAACAAATAACTTAACGAAAGGTAGTGGTTTAACACTTAAATCTGTAGATTACAAGAAACCAAACTATATATATTGGGATAATCCTAATTAATGAGTTAGTCAATAGACTAAGACTACTTCTATCATCTACAAGTGTCGGACATAACAATCATAAAAACGAAATAATATCCATAGTTGAAGAACTGAAAGAAGCTAATATAATTTATTAGAAAATGAGTTCTATAAATAAATTTGGAGAAAGCTTAAAAAGTCGCGGCAAGATAAATGATTCAATCTTTAAGAAAAATCTATTTAGAACACTCGATATTACCGTAGACAGTAACCGTTTAGATTTACATAAAAAAAGAATATCGAATTTAACTGCACCTATTGAACCTAAAAATGCCGTTACAAAAGCATATCTTAATAACAGAACTGATTTGCTTATAAATAAAATTAATGACGTTAATGAAAAATTTAAAAACTCATTACAATTATTGCAAGAGGAAATCAATAATTCACTTAAAAGCAATAATGTAACAATTTTGAAGAATATAGAAAAAATTGAAAATATACAAACAAATAGTATTATATCGATATCGAAAGAAATAGAACGTATAAAAATTGATCTGGCAACTCTTAAAAATGATATTTTGACGTTTACTAACAAACAACAAAAGGAAAATCAAAATATTAAAAACGATTAAAATACAGTAAATAAAATTGTATTTGAAAACGAAAAGAAATTTAACAACATTGAAAATTATCTTTTTAAATCTTTACTTCCTAAACTAAAGCAACAATCTGAAACAACTCCAATAAATGATATTAGAGATATTTATACTTCCACTAAATGATTTCTATAGTACAGTACATTACAGTAATTAATTGTCATATAGAATTTTACATTTGAATAGAAAAAAATTTGAATGTGAATAAAAGAGATGTAGTAAATGAATGAAGCACGGAAAAATTTTGTGAGAAGACGAGTTATAGTTAAAGGAATTGATGATTTATGGCAAGCGGATTTAGTTGAAATGATTGCATATGAATCGTATAATAGAGGTTATCGATATCTATTAACTGTTATAGACACATTTTCTAAAAAAGCTTGGGCTGAAGCAGTAAAAAATAAAACTGCTTTAAGTGTAACAGAAGCAATGAAAAATATTTTTAATAAAAGCAAACGAAAACCGAAAAATTTACAAACAGACGATGGAAAAGAATTTTTTAATAGACATTTTACACAATTAATGCAATCTCATCAAATTAATCATTATTCAACATACAGTGTTTTGAAAGCGTCAATAGTTGAACGATTTAATAGAACATTAAAGGGAATGATGTGGAAAGAGTTTAGTTATCAAGGTACATACAAATGGATTAACATATATCAAGATCTTGTTGATGGATACAACAACACACTTCACAGAACAATAAAAATGACACCAAACGAAGTGAATTCTACAAACGAAAAACATTTACTCGATACTGTCTTTAACAATTTAAAGATTTTTAGAAAACCTAAATTCAAAGTTGGCGATAATGTTCGTATCAGCAAATATAAACATGTATTTGAAAAGGGTTATACACCAAATTGGACAACTGAAATTTTTAAAATTAAACATTTAAGAAATACTAATCCAAAAACATACCTTTTAGAAGACTATCAAGGCCATGATGGTTTCTATGAATATGAATTAATGAGAACTAAATACCCACAATGAGAACTAAATACCCACAAACATATTTAGTTGAAAAGGTTTTAAAGAAAAAGGGTAATATGTTATATGTAAAATGGTTAGGATTTTCATCAGAACACAATTCTTGGATTAATGCTAATGATCTACTATAAAAGATGTTTAATTAATTTAAAATTGTATTATTCAACAACTATACGCTAAGATGACAATAACGTTAACATTAAACGGAAACACTTCTCAACTTGTTGCAAACTACTTTCCGCCAATTCAACTTAAGGAACCTTATCTCTGCGGATTAATTAGTTTCGATAAGTATCACTCTATACCGAATGTTGATGTTGAAAATAATATATTTCATATTGGTGATTATGAAATTGAAGTTCCTATTGGATCATATGAAATATCTGATATTTCAGATTTGATTATCACTAAATACTATAGCCTTAATCCTAAAGGACAACTGAGAATTGAAGCTAATTACAATACTTTACAGACATTCATAAAAAGCTCATCAGATACGATTTATTTCGATAGAGAACGGTCAATTGGATCATTGCTTGGTTTTAGCAATAGAGTACTTCAAAATGGTGAAGAGCACTATTCGGATAAGAATATAGATATAACAAAAATAAATATAATATCCATTGATTGTAATATTGTGAGTGGCTCGTATATAAACAGCACGTCTGCACATACCCTACATCAGTTTTCATTGAACGTTAGTCCAGGCTATAAAATAACAGAAGCACCTGCTAATGTTATATATTTACCACTTAATACAAGAACAATAAATACATTAGTTTTGAAAATTGTCGATCAGGACGGAAATTTAATAAATTTTCGAGGTGAGAAAATATCAGTACGTTTACATTTGAAACCTGAACAATAATGATTATTTTCGATAAAAGGACCTCGAGTGCGGAAACAACATTCATTCCACCATCAACACTCCCTACACAACAAACAAGAGATAAATTAGCTTCTTCTTATAAAGAACACATACAATTGAAAAAAACACGAGAGGAAAACCAACCGAAAAATAATCTAAGTGAAATTAATCAAAAGTTTTTACAAAGCTTAGGATTTCAATTAAAGTAAAATAGAAGAAGAAGAAGAAAATGAGTAATATAATAAACGTATTACAAAAACCACAATTTGATACTTCAATTATTAAAAAGGAATATCATAGTTATATATCATATCTACAATCTTATAAAAATAATGATGAAATTCGAATATCAATTCAAAACCAGGATTTATATGTTTTACCAAGTGAAAGCTTTCTCTATATTGAAGGGTATGCAACAAAGGCAGATTCAACAGTCTCCCCCTCTATAGGTCTTCTTAACAACTGTATGAGTTATCCCTTTGATGAAATCCGATATGAACTTAACGGCATAGAAATTGATCGTACACGACATTTGGCAATAACTACAGAAATGAAAAACTATGTATCATTAAACGAATTTGAAAGCAATTCTTTAATAAATGCAGGATGGGCGCCAAATAATACCGAAAATCTTACACTAATGTCCGGTTATTTTTTTAATTTTTGCGTCCCATTAAAAATGTTGTTTGGATTTGCTGAAGATTTTAATAAAATTATACTCAATTGTAAACATGAACTAATTCTTCTACGCTCTAAAGATGATTCTCAAGTACTTAAATCTGTTCTCCCAACTGAAAGATTTAAATTATCTATTCTGAACATTGTATGGAAAGTACCACATATTCAAATGGCTGATGCTTACAGATTGGAAATACTTAAAACAATTAATAGTCGCCGACCGTTAAATATTTCCTTTAGAAGTTGGGATACATACTATTATCCTTCACTTCCACAAAGCACAGCTGTTCATTGGAATGTTAAGCTAGCGAGTGAAAATGAGAGGCCACGATTCATTCTTTTAGCATTTCGTGATTTTCAAAAAATATTTACTCATTGCGATTTAACTGATGTAAAAATATATTTGAACTCTGATGTATACCCATATGATGACTTAAATCTAAAATTCGATCGAAATCGTTTTGCTGTATTGTATGACATGTATTGTAAATTTCAACAAAGCTATTATTTCCGTGACTCACAACCATTATTAACAAGAGAAAAATTTAAGACAACAGCACCAATAGTTGTAATAGATGTTACTCATCAGAATGAAGCAATTAAAACTGGACCAATAGATATCCGTATAGAAATGAAAACCTTAACAAATATACCTGCAAACACATCTGCATATTGTCTAATTATATACGATAGAATGTTCGAGTATATTCCTCTTACAAATGAGATAAAAAAACTTTTGTAAATATATAAGTTGTAAATATATACATATATATATATATATATATATATATATAATTTTTTTAATAAATAAAAGTATATAAACAAAAAAATTAATAGTCTTTTAATCATTACATCTTGAATCTCTGTTAACTAAACAACAATTGGTAAGGCTTTATAATGATGAAATTAATCATCTTTCTTCTTGCATTGAGAGTAATAATTGGTACCGCATCACCAATACCTTCTATAAATACTCATCCAATAGAAATAAATTCAAAGAGTATAGAATTCAATTTTACTCTTCCCAATAACGATGTACTCAAAATTAATATATCATTTAAATTTATGAAAGAAAGTCAACCATTAGAAGTTAGAGATGATTATATAATAACGGAGAATAATGAAAATACAACAACAACTAGCACAACTACTACAACAATAACAACAGAAGAGGAACAACTCAATCCATCTACAACAACAACATCGTCAACAACATTTGAATATGATGATGAAAATGAAAATGAATTTAATGATGAATCAACTTCTCCCTTCTATCAACTCTTTAAACCAACGTTCCTAGAAAAAAAGTTTACAGTAGATGATGCAATCGAATCATTTCGTAAAGAACTAATTGAAAAAGAATTAAATATTGGTGGAATATTAGACTCTACTGATCCATTTTATCGTCATTTTAACCTACAATATGAGAACGTCGATGTACCAATCAGGTGTACATATGATAGTGTATTTTCTAAACGATATTTAAAAGTTAGTTGCTATGAATATCGTGAAATTGAACAAGAAAGAATTTTAAGTAATGGTGAAATTGAAAGAGTACGCACACCAGACTTATCACGTAAATTGGAAAATATTAAAATAGTCAAATTGAAAAATTATACACAAACATATAAAATGAATCGACGTTGAGCATGATGGCTGGGGTGGTGTGGGTGTTAAAGTTGAGCTGGATCGCTGGAGTGGTGTGGATGTTGAAGGTTCTGGAGGTGACACCGACCTAGTTGATGGCAATGTCTGCGATAAAGGAAACCATTGAGTTTCCTCATCATCTAAGTTAGCGGATCGCTGGGGTGGTGTGGGTGTTAAAGTTGAGCTGGATCGTTGGGGTGGTGTGGGTGTTAAAGTTGAGCTGGATCGCTGGAGTGGTGTGGATGTTGAAGGTTCTGGAGGTGACACCGACCTAGTTGATGGCAATGTCCGCGATAAAGGAAACCATTGAGTTTCCTCATCATCTAAGTTATCGAAGTTTAGCGACATTTTTTTTTTTAATTATAACAATTGTAATGAAAATTATTACATCAACCCTCTCTATTTATACAATTTTATTGCTTCAAATCCCTAATGAAAAACTATTTTTTTAATATCACAAAACCATAGGAAAACCATAAAACTAAAAAACCATATTTCAAAACAACAAAACTGCGTTTTATAATTCCTCATCAAAGAACTAAACTTTTCATTTAACCAAAGAACCACACGAAAAATCTAAATATAAGTTAACACAGCCGACATGCCGGCAACTTCCCATAGCACTTGTTAGGGTTAATCAGAATTGATATTCTGGTTCTTTGTTTAAACATTGCATTAGAGCAATGATAAACGAAATTGTGGTTAGGGGTGTTATGTTTCAACTGCCCACGCCACTTGCACAAATGTAGAAGCTGGATGATGGGCAAGTTGTTAAGCTTTAGATTTATGAAATGCAGCAGGTGCAGCATGTTTCGGGGAGTTATGTTTCAACTTCCCACGCAGCTTGCTCAAGTATTGAAATGTAATGATGAGCAAGTTGCATAGCATTAGAATTAAAAACTAAACTTTAATATAGGTTTATACAAATATTAAAACAACCGGCATAAACGCATCACAATCACCTTACATCACCAATCACCTTACATCACCCTACATATTAAACACACTATTCACTAAACAACCAACACTAACATTACATAAACCTACTCATTACTTCACCCTACACACACACACACATACACAACACACTCATCACCCTACATATCACACACCCATACACCACTCACATACCGCGTTACATATCCATCGAACAACCAAAATGACCGACTGTAGCGTAGGCATGCTCCCAAAAATGTATGGAAAAAGTGGCCCCGAAAGCCCATAAACACACTACTCCGAAAAAAGTAAAGAAAGAAAATACATGAAACACGATAGAAAAAACAAAAATTCCTGAGCAACTCTTTACAAAAGGTGCCGCTTGCTATTTATAGTAATCTTATCTTAAATGCGATGCTATTGTGTAGTATAAAAAGCTTTTAGAAAACTCATGTATTTTGTCTCCCAAAGTGGCGGCTATCAAAAGATGTTCGTCAAGTAGCACGATTTAATAGCATTGTTTAATTGTAGAACGATAACATTTAGGGAACATCTGCTCAACTTTAGAAAATTTTATTCCTGTAGAGTAACCGTGTCAGGTGCATAATTTGTGTTCACATTTGGTAATTTCTAATTCAATTTCGACTCTTTATTGTAATATTTTTGTATACAAATTATTTATAAAAAATTATTCAAATTATTCCGTTTACGAATTAATTCTACGTCTTCGTATCATCATTTTTACATATTTAAGGGACGACTCGTGACCTCTAAATGCAAACCAATTTATACCGTTACCAGGAGTATTGTCGCCGTATTTACCATTAAGATTACTGTTGAGTAAGAAACCACAATCGTAATATTGAATTCATTAGGAAAACATTAAAAAAACTTACCTGTCGTGACAAGATTTATACCACCATGCACCTGTATATTTCTCTGCGCAATTAGCTTCTCCAATATCGTTGTCACGATCTTTAGTTGAAAATTTCATTCCTAAATGGTATGTTAATGAATCCCCGGCAGTTCCCGAAAAATTGCCCAATTTCTTCAATTTATACAACTCCGTTTCGTAGCCAATAGAGAATCCATCATATTTGGCAGAAGCTCTAGTATTATTTACATCACCCATTATAATTAGCAATTCCTGTGGTCCTTGGAAGTTCGTTAGGAAGTAAAGTTTTTTCAATCCAACGAAATGTTCCGACTCTACATCTCCAAATCCTTCCTCGTAGTCATTCCAATTGCGGAAGAAGTCCTCGGAACCGTCCTTGCGACTTTGTATCACAATCCAGCCACCACCTTCAGTTTCTGCATCACATTCAACATTAAATGGTTCATTACTGTGCTGCGTGACTAGAATTTTGTAAACGCCACTGCGGCGAGTGCACGCCGTTGCTTCGGCACAATTTTTTGGTAAAATTTCAGTGACGCTTAAGGAAATAAAAGAAATTAAAAAATAAAAAATGTTGTTCTAATTTGACAGAGGATGTATCATAGAAATTGTAAATCATGTGGACATATAGCACACCTAGTGCAATAGTGACTCAACTGCAAATTTTAATTTTTCGGGGTTAGAATTCTTAAACTATGCACACTACGCTTGATAATCGATTTACGTGTATTTGATTATTGTTAACTGTTGTGAAAAAGAGGTACAAAACTTCTATTTTTAAAAAGACAACACAAACATCTTTAACAAACAATAACAATAACATCACCAACACACATCAACATTCACAATACACATCAACATACACACTTGCATAATTGTTTGGATCCTTGTAGATCTGTCGACTATCGATCCTCAAGTAACACAGAACAAAGACCCAATTAACCTACGCGTTTATTCAGGGTCAAAGATAGTTGATTTTTTATGGAACTGACAATTTTGACTTGAGTCACTTTTGAACTGAACATATCGTGTATTTTACAAATAATTATTTGGAATGCCGATATTCATGCAATCATCACCGCTATACTATCTTAGGATTTAACACATCATCGAATAAAATTATAGTTTTGCTTACCATTTTTTGGGTAAAACATCATAACGAATATCAAAGAATACCAGATCTGTGTGAACAAAAAAGAAAAAATATTCATGATTTCGAATAATTAAAGCAATTAAATCTCACCCTCAGGGGAAGTGTTCGATCCAGTGGGACATTCTTGAATACTAAAAATAATACAAATTTTGTTTTCTTTCTTAAAATAATTGATACAGAGTAAGATTAAACGTTTACCTTGACTTTAAATCGTTTATCGTTTCCTTTATTTCTTTGAAATCCGAGAATATTTTTGTAACTGCTTTCGTACTGCCCTCAATAATTAGTTTGTCACACTGAAAGAAATTACAGTTGCCGAATGTAATGTTAGATTCCATTGGAAAAAATTTTATTCAAACACACACTGTGGTGGAAGACCTGAAGGATCTTGAAGTTGTGAGCGGGGGAAACCATAAGAAAGAGTCAATCCTCTTCGTACTTCGTGGAAGTAAATACAATCTTGGAAAATAATATCTGGTGGATATAATAGGGATATTTTACAGTTTTTGAAATAAAGTGTACAGTGAACTCGGGATGTAATGAGCAATTCCTGCACAGGACTGTTCACATAGTCAAGAAATTCACTGTTTATGGTTAAAGGAAATTAAATAAATTTTATTCATTTGATCTAAGAGATTAAAAAGTACTGATATTTGTACTCATATGCTGACTAATATTTATATGTCATGAATAGATTCAACACAAATAAATACGAGATGTTTTCAACTTTCTGTATCGCTAAGATACTAAATTTATGTAAAAGTAAAATGCCTTCAGAGTCATTCGAATTATTTTCAGTCCACTCAATTGCAATTTCAAAAATTTCAACAGCTTGAGTGTCTGGAATAATTTCTGTTTTTGGTTAATCCTCCAAAGTTCCATTGCCTGATGTCGTCTTATATGAATAACATTCTGGTCCATTGATTGGACTAATAGCATTACAATTGCGTATTTTGACATTCACAGTTGAACAGTGTTCACTTTATAGAGTTTTGTGTTGCTCAGTATTTAGAGTAACGAATGAAAAAAATAACTAGTACGGTATTGCCTTGGAGAAACCAAAGGGTTCTCAAATTACAATGGGTTTACTATAGCCCGACTGTACTGTATTTTAAAAATGTTGGCATTAATCTTCTTCATTTTTAATAGTCTTAAGTGCAGCGATATCTTTAACCAATTAATAATCTGATATCGACAGTTCATAGAGTTCCTACAAGAGTTTCTCACATTTGTAGTCTGAAGACAAGCAATTTTATTCTAAAATATTTAATTGAGGCGTCCAATTCTTTGCCTATTCTGAGTCACTCCATTCAATTGGTTGGCGATATGGATAGGATTTTTCATTCTATTTAAAGCGAAAGCTCTTAGAACATTGTTGTTTTGTTTGGCTTACTCTGATATTTCTTGTACATTCTCTTTCAGAGTGAAAGAGTACTTGTCGAAGGCCCCAACTATAAATCTAAATTCTTCAAGTGTTTTTTTATTAATGACTGACTTGAAACAGGGATTCCCTTAATAAAAGATCGGCTCATTTTATTGCAAAAAAAACGAACAAAAATTCTTATTATGACGTTCAAAACTGTATGTATCACAGCATGAGGTACTTTGTATTCAATCAATATGATCGGCGATTCCACACATTCTGCAGAATTATCGAAATTCATTACTTTGCGCTGGTTTCGAAGAAGTCTCAATATGATCGCCATCATAATCGATGGTTTTAAAACATTTTTCTGAAAGAACGGGAATATAAAGTTTAGTCCAACGCATATAGAAAGCATCTTAACATTACGTCATTGCCTGCTAGAAACTCTTCAAGTTGATTAGGTTTTATATTATTTGAGATGTTACCCTCAGTCATCTTATATATAAAAATGAATGTGTGTTTGATTGTATGTTTGTATGTTTGTATGTTTGAAGTTTATAGACGATTAAACGGCTGAACCGATTTTCTTGAAATTTTCACAGTATCTTCCTGTATGTCTGGAAGGAGTTATAGGCTACTTTTTATGTTGATATTCCAAATGAGCGAGGGGCCATGCCCACGTATGCTACATACTACATACTTAATATTAAATTGCATTTGAAATATATTACTCATACGCATAGTAGTTACCCCTACAAGTATGCTATCTGTGATTCTTGATGTATAAAACCAAAGAAAATAAAGTGTAAAGAACGACGCGGGGGGAAAGATAGAAGGGAAAGAAAAAAATTTTGTAACCAACATTTGTGAAAAAATTCACCAAATAAGAAAAAATATAACCAAAATTAAATTCGTAGACTTTTGTTTTATTTATTTTTTTTTTTCAAGTTTAAATTATCTATATATATAAAAATGAATGTACTTTACGGAATCGTAAACTATGCATTTAATCTTTAGCAAAGTTGTTGCGCATGAGCCGACGAAGGTTTCTAAGTTGGTATAACCAATTTCCGACAGGTGGCGCTACTGAAAATTCTTCGAAATTAATTAAATCGTAAACTGTGCATTTGATCCTGTGTTGAAAAGAAAAGAAAAGAGCATTACTAGCCTCAGAATCAGCATTGAGACTAAAAAATCTTCGAGTACATGCCGCACAGATCCGTTCGCATGAATCACTTGAACAATGAATCACTTGATCGAATGTGTACTACTCAGGCCCGTTCGTCTGAATCATCTGGACAACGGGAAACAAAATCAATAAAATGATTCAAACTTAATTGGATATTTGTCTAATGTCTTTCCTTCAAATTTATTTTAGTTTGTAGTGCAGCAAAGCGCGCAGGGTACAGCTAGTTATAATTATAAAATGAAACGTTGAAATGGAGAATTCTAGGTAACCACATGCATACATCCATAAAACTTGTATATTTTCAATTAATTTTTAAATTAAGATCGATTGGCTTACTGACCGATTCCGCCGATCACAATTGCTGAGGTCTCCACTATTTCATAACACGCCATTTTTTACAATTTTACGTTGTGTTGTGTATGCACATATGGTGTTTGAAGAAGATGTGTTTACACGAAAACGTATGTCATCGGTTGTGCCGGTCGGCCACAATTTTTTTTTTATTAAAATCTAAGCAAAGCTACGATCTTATATGGGATGATTGTTATTATAAGAGAGCAAACGCTATATCAGCAATTGTGATCAAATCAAAACAAACATTTTCTGGTTTTATGCCCAATAATTGAGATTTCTGTACAAGCAAGCGAAAATAAACTTGATTCTAATGTTGCTTGAATTAATGATGCGAAGGAATATTTGGTGTGAATGCAGAGGTATCGCACCACCTTCATGTTCAAGTTCTTCCACTCCTATACTGTTTATATATGTAATCTCAAACCATGACTGAAAGTTTTCCAAAGTTTATGGTTTGAATTATGTCCCTAGCGAGTGCTTACATTAATGTTTTCTTTACCCTTATGGTCGTCAGTATAACTGAGTATCATTTTGGTTTCGTCTACAAATAATATATTCCCTTAATAGTTCTCGCGGTCTAAATTATACGTGGTTTGTTTCTTGTGCAATTATTCAAGAATTTTCATTTCCTTACAGCGCTTGTCTTATTGTTTCATGGGAAACTGCTTCAGCGCAGTCTTTCTCGTTGATATTCAAAGTTTTCATTGTTTTTACCCGTCTAATTGTATTTTTCTTTTTTGTAGTTGCACAGCAAGCCAATTTTCATTTTTTAATATGTCGTAAGCAGTTTGAATTATATTCTAAAACGTCTTTCTGCACGTCATTTTGATTTCTCTTAATCCGTTTCGTACTGCTTCGTCGTCGGACATAGAATTGTCTTCAGATGATATCACTCATTTATAGGTCTGAACCAGAGATCAGCAATGAATCATTTCTTCCCTACTCATAAATACTCATGAAATTTTGAGTATGAAATTCAACTTTTCTGATTCATTCGTACTCACTACAACATTGATTTATAAGTACAGGTTGCAATGAGTATGAGTACAACGTTGACATCAAACGTATAACATTCGAAATATGTTTGATTCATACGCCTACTCATTCAGATTCATAAATTTAGAAAAATACTTAGAATACTCATAAATGATGCGAGTGGATCGAATCATTCATCAAAATTTACAGACTTAGTTGTTGTTGCATTTACAAAAAAAGAAGAAAGACAAAGACAGCGAGCAAAGCAAACCTTCTAGTGAGTATTGTAGTGTTCGTACGCGATTCATACTTATTTTGTGGTTCTTGTAAATGTTGAATAAAGCAGAGTCGAAATCAACAACATCATCGTATGAGTACGATGAATACTTCAAATTTTATCAATATGAGTAATATGAGTATGATATTAAAATAAGTATTAATGCGTATAAGGATCAGAAAATATGAGCATGAACCTAATTTGAACATTTTTGAATACTCACTCAATAAATTAATATCAAATAAACAACAACACTAAACGCAGATACCCAGCTGGATATGGAAAAGAAAATATCTGAAAATAATGGCAGGTGATGTTGGTGAAACCTCGAATGAAATCCGAAATTGGATCTTATACACGATTACACACTATGCAACCGACAATGAAACACATTGCTTTGTGTTCACCTATCTTAATAAAGAATTTTAAATCAGTAATTTTTTTACAGGTACTTCGCATGTAAAAAAAACAATTTCTGTGTAAAACCGTTTTCTTTCGAAGTAATTGTAGACGAATTTAAACAATAAAACATAAAATAAACAAAATTTATAAGTTTCTAATCCTGTTTATTAAAATGCAAACAAAACAAAGACAACAACAACAATAAATTATTTTGTCAAGAGAAACGAAGTGTGATAAAACAATTTCCATCGACATCAAACTATAAAATGTATGCCTGTATATGAAATGTGAACACTCAAAATAAAATAGTAGCACCACCATAATACTTACATATATTCCCAGTTTAAACTTAATAGGTTGATTCAATGCAAAAAACATAACATAAAATGAGTTCATGAGTTACAATTAAAATGAAAAACAAATAAAAAGTAAATGATTTCACTGATTTTGACAACTTAAGTAAACTTAAGTAGAACATGAAATGATTCAACATCATACATCACTTTGATATAATTTTAGCAAAGAATTGAATTTAAATTTAATAAAATGAACGTATGTAATGCAGTTTTAATGAAATCCAAAATCAAAATTTTTATGAATTCACCTAAGGGAACATGTTCCTTGATAACAGAATGACACATTCAAACATCATACATCATATGTATGAAGGCAGTAAAGCATTTCTGTATTTCTGAATTAAAATCTAAACTTGACTTTAATACTCTTCCGTTTATGGATTGTTAATCAGCGAATACATTTCTAATCTCAATTCATTGTAAAGAATTTTTGAAATATGCATGTGTGTAATTGTCATCTGACATTCGATAACTCGTAATTGTAAAATGGTTGCAATGGCTACAAAACCGCGCAACTTAAAGAATTTAGTGACACTTTCAAGTCCACCTCAAAGCTTTTACTAAACAAAACAAAAAAAAAAATAATCTGTACACGCATGTGAAAAGCTTTATGGAGCGTACAAACTGTAAGACTTCTTTTCCTTCTAAACTAAACAGACAAACAAACGATAACATACCATAAGGAAAGTTCCACTAAAGATTCGATAGTACAAGCGATAGCTACATATGCAAATAAATAATTTTTTTAACATTACTTTGAACACAAAATATTTTTCTTAAATCCATATTAGTGTTGCACTGAGGAGTAACTCACGAGTTTTCACAATTTTGCCCCACAAAACATGCTGATGGAATTTGTTAAAATTTTGACAAGTGCTTGGTAATTGGACTAATGCTACTGTTTCAATTACCCACTCTCGTACAGTATTGAAAAATTGAAATAAATATTCCATTATTTGATGCCACATACAGTTTAAATAAGAGACCCTGCAACTATTTATGTTTTTGAACAGAATAACTTAAGTAAAAAAACATTAATAATAATGAGACAAATAAACTGATATTCTGTTTCAACAGTAATAAACCGTGAAAATATTAAAAATTATCAATTTACATTCAAGTGAATAATCGAAAAAAAATAAATAAATAAATAGACAACATGTTACAATAATGTAATCCATTGACCATAAGCGCATTTATTATTTCAAATGTTTGTTTGATGTTGAATATTCAGCTGAGGGCAGTCGTGTTTTTAGTGTGAATGCTGATCAATTTATAAATTCTGGTTATATTCATGTCCTTATATGCAGGACAAGGTGTTATCAGTTAAATAACGAAATTAAATTGAATTGAATTGACGAAATAAATTTTAATAAATGAATTCTTGCTAT
This sequence comes from Sarcophaga rosellei, assembly GCA_930367235.1. Taxonomy (NCBI): domain Eukaryota; kingdom Metazoa; phylum Arthropoda; class Insecta; order Diptera; family Sarcophagidae; genus Sarcophaga; species Sarcophaga rosellei. The sequence goes on along the minus strand of OV884017.1, from coordinate 85,987,168 downwards.
TCAGTATCTATATTAACGATATAAAAAATCTGCAACTTTTTGGAAAACTATTCCTATTTGCTGATGATATTAGTATATTTTATCCTTACAAGCACGAAACTTCATTAAAAGCTCAAATGGAATATGATGCAGCAATGATTACAGAGTATGCGAGAATAAATAAATTGTGTCTTAATGCTGAAAAAACAAAATGTATATGGTTTAGACCACATTCGCATCCTAATTAATTAATGAGTCGTTTTCAGCAAAATATCTTGAAATTTAATTACAAAGAAATTTATAGTGGGATATACACATAGGAATTATAAAATCTAAAATTGTATGCGCTACAGGTTTATTATATAAATTTAAAAATAATTTCAGTACTGATACGAAGCTAATAATTTACCAATCACTAATTCAAATTCACCTAAACTACTTGGCTATCGTATACAGTTGGAAAAAAAAACAATGAACTGCAGTCTCTTCAAAGAGCTCAAAATAAAGCCTCAAAAACTGTTTATAATCTGCCGCTCAACTTTTCAACATTATCTTTATATGGAGATACATATAACAGCAAATGTTTTTCCTGTACATGCTTTATACAAATTGCAGCTTTAGCTGTATGTCTTTAAATCCTTACATAATATTGGTCATCATACCATCCCGTTTCCTAGAAACTAATATATGTTTAATACACGGAATGCAACGGATTTAAGAATAGCTCGATGTCGCTTAGAAAAAACAAAACAGCGTGTGGAACATATACATAGGTAGTTTGGAGTATAATATCCTACCGCGAGAAATCAAAACAATACAATATATTGCAGGATTTAAGCGAAGAATTAAAGAATATTTACATGAAAATTTAGAAATGCTTCTACTGCATGTAAATTTTTATATAAGTTAGCGGATATGTACACATTTTTTTTTATTTATTTTTATATATATTTTCCCTCTATATTTTTATTTTTATAAATGAATTGTAAAGCATTAATTAACAATATTGTTTTTGAAAACCTTGCTAACTGGCTCCAAAAATGTCCATTGGACGCTGGGGCTTTATACATAATGTAATGAATACAAAAACAACTGAATAAATATACAAAATAAAAAAAAAATAAAAAATTACGAAATAATTTTAAACCAGAACTATTGGATTAATTTTGCTGATATTCGGCCTTCAAGTGGATGATCAGAATGGCCAAAAATATTCACAATTAAACAAAAGAATAAACCTCATTAAACTTTCGTGAGATGTTAGATGATGAAACTTAGATTTTCACATGCAATCACTTGTTTAACATTTTGTAATTGTGATTTATAAAAACCTAAGCTTGATCTTGTTTTCTGCAATATGTTCTCAAACACATTCTTTCACCACACAGTTTTTATTTATTCACGTACCTCGTCCGTCTGTGCTAAACTAAAATTCGACATTGAAAATATCACGATGAAATTAAATAAAAAACCAAATATTTTCAAACGACAGAACATTTTTGATTTAAATTTCTTTTAATTTACGCACTCAACTCTACGAATAAATATTTCGAACTGAATGATGGCTTAAGAAATATTTATTTATATATGAACGGTGCATGCATATCGTCACCTAAAACACAAACAACACCATCACACATTTCAAAAGTAAAATGTACGTTTTTAATCAGCGAGATTATCAAAAATATTTTTTGAAAAAAACTAACACTAACATTCGTTCGTTTTCTATAAAATAATGTGAAATCTGATTAGATTTGAATTCCTGTGCCGGTTAGGTCTCTATGGTAATACAGAGCCGCAATGCCAAAGTTTGATATCCGTATTACAATCCACATTTATCATAAGGCTTTTTATTTCATTTTGTATAAAAATCAAAGCACCTTTGAGATTCAATTTTTATCATGCATTTCCTAAATCAATATCACGGTGATGATGGAGGCCATGATCGTAATGCGGTAGTTTTCCCATCAGAGACTCTTGTCTGCAACACTACACCGAGCATACAGCTCAAGCAACTTAGTTCATAGTTTGTGGACATAATTTGTAATTGTATTGTAATTAATAAAGAAATATTCAATATCGTATATTTTTTTAATAAAGGCCGTTTGCATTTAAGGTGACGATACGTAATTTAATACAAAAAAAAATAAAATTGTGACAACAAAAATAATATTGTTTGGCTTATCAAATGAAATTCCTGTGGTTTTTCTACACATTCACACAAATTGATAAAACTTAATAGCTAAAGTATTAGGAACTGACGACTTAAGTTTTAAAAGAGTTTTTGTTGAAATTTAAAATAAAATAAAAAAAATATTATTTCGGAATAAATGTAAAATAAAAAAAATATTATTTCGGAATAAATGTTTATTTCAGGGTGCACAGTTTCGATAAGAAAGGAAGAGAACAAAACAAGAAATAGCAGATCGGTAGTAAAAAAATTTATTAATTTAATGAAATACGTGTGTGAAAACAATTTAATGAATCTAATTCTTAATGTATCTCTTTTTATCGCAATAGGGGACAGACAAGTAAGCGAGAACTCAACAACAAGCAATGTCAACAAAATGCACAAACAACAATCCAGCAATAGAGGTCTCGAGAAGGCGAAACCCTGAACGTTCGACCTCAAGAACCTGCATCTTACTGATTACGTGGGCATTTAAAAAAGCAAGACAAAGCAAGCAACGAGAAATAAGAATTCAGTCAGACGCGTTGCGTGTGAAGGGAACAGTCGTGTTTTGAAGATCTCAGTTGTAAAAATCTGCGCTGTAAGGAAAGAAGAATAGCGAACAAGCAATTATTGTTGTATACGTCAAGTTGTAAACAGTAACACACAGAAGGAGTGCAAACAATAAATAATTTAATTGATACTAAACAAATATTTATTTCTGTTTTCTTTGCAATTAACGAACTCATATTTTAAACGTTTTTAAAGAGGTAAAAACGTAACAATATTTACATACTAGCTAATACCCGGTGTGCTTCGCTACCATCGGAATTAAATACATATCTCGTGATGCAACTAGATCGCCCACCATCAAAATTGTTACGCCATTGTTGGGGCATGGTATAGTCCTTGGTGTTGTCCAGGTGGAGTTCTATCAGCATGAATTGCGATTATGTGGTCATCTGAACTTAATCGTGGGTCATCTTTGGCTTGCTTAAAGATCCTTACCAATTCATTGATTTCATGAAATATCACTTGTAAATCGGCAACAATCCATTGTTTTGTGTCTGGGTTATAATGCTGGCGGTGGTGCACTTGGTCATTGTTATCCGCTTCTCCTATGATATAAATATGTAAGAACTTAGAATCTTCATTTGGAATTGGCAACAATGATCCCATTTTATGATAAATTTGACCTTGAACACGAAACGTTGGCATAAAGTTGTCTCGAATTACTTTGGTATCAGCAAAATATGTCATTTTGAAGCACGAATTATATTATCTTATATTTTTAAGAAAATGTTGTGAATCCACATTAGTTCCTAAATGAAAAAAATATTTTTTTATTCATATTTTGTTAAATTAAAAAAAGTATATAATTCGAAAAATTTATCTGAAATCAGCGATTGCAATGATTCTGGAGGTGGAAGTAATTCAGAAAAAACGATTTTACCATTAGAGGAACACATTCCAGGTGTTTAATTTTTGTACCTGAGTGCATTGCAATATTGGCAAACTTCATTCATGTCACCAATTGCCACTAATTCGTCTTCGGTATAATCTATATCAGATCTGTAGTTAAATGCAATACCTGAGTATCCATGAAAAACATTACGTCGATTCACCGCCATTCGATTATGATTTTGTTCTCGACGCAAATCATATTCCGCTATCCTCTCTGCTGCTCTTCTTGTTGATGTTCGAATCCGCTGACTTTCTACTCGTGATTCATGTTGGACTTCTATTTCATTAGCTCGTGATGTTGTGGTACGATTTCGCTGGCTTTGTAGCCGACCTTCATGTTCCAACGGTGTCTCGGTATCTCGTATCTCGTGCGGTTGTCGTATGATGTTTCGGTACGATTCCGCAATGTCGTCAGCGTAAGCTATGGCCATAATGCCAGAGTGTTCCAGCCCCCTCAAGAGTGAGTTGACTGCAAGATTCCAGGGAAGTGGTGATAGAGCACCGCCTTGCGGTGTACCTCTACGAACCATTCTCTGACAATTCGTGGCCCCCACTGTGGAGGTTACTATCCTCGATTTGAGGAGAAGCTCAATGAACCTGACCAGATTCTGTCCCAGGTTCAGAGAACCAAGAGCCCTAACTATGGCGTCCGGGTCGACGTTGTTAAATGCACCTTCAATGTCCAGAAAAATGGCCAAAGTGTATTCCTTAACGTGCATGGACTTTTCTACCCGAGAGATAAGAGAGTGAAGTGCAGTCTCCACTGATTTACCTCTCGTATACGCATGTTGGGTAGCGGATAGAAGCGCTGGATCAATCGAGGTCCTGATACGAACATCAAGAACTCTTTCCAGCGTCTTCAGAAGAAAGGAACACAGACTTATGGGTCTATAATCATTCGCCCCAGTGTGGGACGGTTTCCCAGCCTTGGGAATGAAGATCACCCTAGATATTCTCCAGCTCCAAGGGATGTAAAGCAGCCTAAGACTAGCGTTATAGATGGCAAGCAACCAAGGGGGGATTATCTCCTCCCCATGTTGAATGTCACCCGGGATAACCCCATCCGGTCCTGGCGACTTGAATGGTTTAAAAGACTTAACAGCCCACTGCACTTGGCCAAGGGTAAGGGTCAGGGGGGAATAGTTCCCAGATGGTGGTTCGTTAACCTGATAAAAGGCCTGGCCACCAAGTGTGTCACTTCCTGGAAAGTGAGTGTCAAGTAGAAGCTCAAGCGTCTCCAAACTGAAAGTAGTCCAGCGTCCGTCAGGTCGTCAGATACAGTCAAGGGATTTGTGAGTGAAACTTAGAATTTTACGGAGACGGCCCGTTTCGGCAGAGGATTCTACGCTCGCGCAGTAGCCTCCACGATGCCCTCTTCGCTTGCCTTACAGCATATTTAAGTTCCCTCTTTTTGTCCTTGTAGGCTGACCATTCGCCTGTCGTCTTCGCCCTGTTAAAGAGCCTGCCACAAGATCGGCGTAGATCATCGATCTCTTGGCTCCACCAGGGCGGTTTTCGATTACCCCTATGGGTAGCGGGTTTGACGGAGGAAGTGGCTGCCGCCCTAAGCGCAGTCGACAGTGTGTCCGCAGCCCTATCCACGTCGAAACGGGTCGTTATAGTCGGGGGGGTAGAGGGAAGGCTGCTACGCAGTCTCTCTCTAAAAATGGTCCAATCCGTGTTCCTCCTATTGACCGGAGGGGTCATGAAAGGAGTAGGCTCGTTCGTGTCAATAGTAAAGGTAATGTATCTATGGTCCGAAAAGGAGCATTCATGAGATACAAACCAGTCCTTAAGGTTAGTAGAGAAACCTGAGCTGACCAGAGTGATGTCCAGCACGTCCCTTCTGTTCTAAGTGAGGAAAGTTGGTTCATCGCCCCGATTAGCTATAACTAGGTTATTACTATCGGGCACTCACCCCGCTCGTTGGTACCGGAACTGCCCCACATCGTATGGTGGGAGTTGGCATCTGCTCCGATTATGACCGGAACTCCGCGTAATTTCGCATCCGCTACCAGTCGACCTATGGGCTCCTCAGGGGGAGAGAGCCCATAGTCATGCGCCAGATACGATGATGTGATCCAGAGGGTCATCAAGTTCATTCGACGATGGTGACGGTATCCTTGTCGCTGAACCTGTGGAGGAGAAGAGCGTTAATACTATTCTTAACCATGACACAAGCCCGAGGCTTACCTGAGTTCTGGATATACGCTAAGCGATATCCTTTGGTGTTGAGTCCGCAAACCCTGCCGTCTATAACCCAGGGTTCTTGGACCAGAATGAGCACTGCATCCTCGGCTGCTAGTCGGAGGAGCAGAGCGGCAGAGGCAGTTTTAGAGTGTTGCAAGTTAATTTGGATGACTCTCAGCATTGGCCAAAGGATCAACCATTGTCACATCAGCGTCCTCTTCGTCCGACAACGGAGAGGTTGCGCCCGCGTCAATATTAATGCCGTCGAAGAATTCCCCCACCAGCTCAGAATTGGACTTCTTGCTGGATGAGGAGCGTCGAGAAGAATGACTGCACACGCTTCTACATTCGACGTCTTCGGCGGGTTCGAGGGGTCCAGGGGTGGGGTCGGATGGAGTAGGGTCAGATGGGGTAGAGTTCTGTGGCATGGGTTGCGATGGGACGGGATTTTCGGGGATGGGTTCTGTTGGGGGATGTGCGGCAGCGCGGGAATCCGACTTATAGACCCTTAGCTCAATTGAACTAAAACCATATTTTATCACGCCCCCACGGGCAGTAATAAGTGGAAGTGACTCCTCATTCAGGATGATCACCGCCTCACGGTAATCACCCCACTCTCCAGTTATAAGTGGGCAGGTCGGTGTTGCTGGCCTTGAGGATCCTCAGCATGGTTTCCGGGTCTGATGGTCCGGTCGGAATTCTCGCCTTAGAACGGGGGTGGTTGGGAATCCGGTCAGTAGGGACGGCGGCAAGCCTAGCTCCTGGCCAGACTTCACCCATCCTACTGATAGCCTCCTTATAGAGCTCCATAGAACGGAGGTCAGAGCAAGCCACCAGCTTGATATGCCCCTGATACCACCCCGCATCAGTGCAGCCTGGTGAGGGGCCAGGATTGGAGTCCATTACACCTAGGAAGACCTCCAAGAGCGCATGTTCCACCAACTTCCACTTAGTGGGAGCAATGAAACCATCAGGGTGGCTCTGGTCAACGACCGCCCAGGTCAGACCTTCCTTTAATACCTCACTGAGAGGCTTAGTAGGTTTGCTGGGGTCAGGACGTCTAGGTTGTGTCGACGAACGGGGTCTTGTAGAGGGGGGGATGTTAGGGTTGGTCACCTTAGAGCGTTTGGGAGGCTGGAGCGGAGCGTTTAGCTCGATTGATCTTTGCCTCTTTGGGGCCGTCTCTGCCGTGATGGGAGAAGCGGGGGGGCGATCATTACGATGGACCTTAGCCCAGGCAAGGCGACCCCTCTCGTCCTCTGAGAGGAGAGCCGGGTCGGTCGAGCCAAATTTCGCAATGATACGCATGGCTGATCTGCGAGTTCTATACGCCCTCACGCTAGCACTCACAGTATTCTTGACACCCGAAGATGGACTGGTGCCGGGGGCTTGCGCGCCAGACTTGCTTGCCAATGTCTTGGCAGCCGCCGAAGAGTGCGAGGGCATATTCGCAGCAGCCTTAGAGGTAGACGGAGCCTCGTTAGAAGGTGGCAGGGCAGGAGGTGTGGCGACACTAGGGACCGGCTTCGCAGCCGAAGCCTTGTGTGCCAAGCGGGGTTTTACCGAAGTCGAAACTTGGGCCTTAGCTTTCGAAGTAGGGGCAGCTGCATTTTTGACAGGTGCCTGCCTATAGAGGGTTGTGCGTCCACCGGTTACGGTAGATACTTTGCGCTCGCCAACTTGAGTTAGCGCTGGTTTGTGTCCTGGGTTGGGTCGGTTGATTGAATTCATTGCGGGAGGGTCCCCACTCAAAGCCGCTATCCTTGCCCGCAAAGTGTAGTTACCCATAAGTGGTCCCGTGGTTATCTATGCAAGCAGGGGGGCCACGCGGGGGTTGGCACCAGCCCTTATGGGGTCAGGTGCTCAGAGCCAGACCGGGTACTAATCCGGAGTCTTCTCAACCGAACATACACCACCAACTTAACGGCGACGGACAAGGAACGTACTTTGAGGCCTGCCAGGGTTTTAACGGGACGGGGGCAGCCGTAGCCCTAGCCTGAAGCCGTTCACACAGCGGGTTTCACCCCGGTGCTACCGTGCATACGCAACTAGGTCCAGAAAGCTACAGCCACCAGCTCAGGGCAATCAAATCAGAAACAGGGGGGGAAAGAGTGGTCAGAAGAAAGAAAAGGGTCGTGCCAAAAAGAGGGGGCCATAGTCACCCCGGCTGAGAGGGAGGTGTTTATTGACTGCCCAGTCTAGATCCGTAGTGTTCCGTTGAAGAGCAGGGTCACCTCTAGCAGGATGTGACGATGTCACGTACTAGCGGTCTTGATAGGGTAGAGGCTGGAGGCTCCGAGGGAGCTATGATCGCATATCCCTATCCTGCGGAAACCGCTTGACCCCATATTTAATCTAAAGTTGCTTGTTCAAAAATTGGGGACTCTAGCGGTTACAGTTTTTCATATATACAGATTTTCGTATTTACTTTATATTTTTTGTCCTAAATATTTACATTAAAACTGTAGTTAGGTTAGGTTAGAGGACGTGTACTTGTCAATTAAGACAAGTACAGTACCCGGAGGTCGAATTGACCCATTGTACAAAAAAAACTGTAGTTACTTGTACAGAATTTGAGGTATCTTGTTGATATAGTTTTTCAAATATACCCATTTTGTTATTATCTTAAAATAGTAGGTAATGTAGTATATGTGGGCGTGGCACCTCGCTCATTTGAAATATCAACATAAAAAGTAGTCTATAACTCCTTCCAGATATACAGGAAGATACTGTGAAAATTTTAAGAAAATCGGTTCAGCCATTTAGTCGTCTATAAACTTCAAACATACAAACATACAAACAAACACACATTCATTTTTATATATATAGATAAATCCATGGAGTTTAGTATTATAACATGACTTTGCTTAAAAAATCTGTTAATAGAAAATCCCCGTCCACTATCTAGCGTCTGAACTTTCTGAAATACGCTTATTGGACTGGCATAGAAACCGATAATCAGTAATATAATCTTAGTTTTAATCCAGTTTTATCAATTGATCACAGAATAATGTTACTAATGAGCTGAAACTATTTTTTATTAAATTTTACGACAAAATATTTATGAACTATTTTATTTATTAACAAATAAAAATTAACGAATATTAGAATATTAAATAAAAGTTTACACGTTCTAATCGAGATATCCACTAATGACCTGTAGTGATTACGTATTTTATTATCGATGTTTTCGTTATCTTATTTTAAAAGCTTATATTTGTATTTAGTACTGTGGTGGATGCTTTTTCAATTGGGGATAACTCAGTAACTGTATTTAAAAGATCATTAAAAAATTTATCTAAAAGTTACTCTAGCTGAAGGTCTCTACTAAGCTGACTTTTTGTATGACTATAATTGGTATCTCATCCGACGACAAGATAAAATAAGAAACTGTATGCCGGGCCGTTATTATCTAAATTTTTCGCACTCAGTGTAAATGCTATAGCAATGAAGAGACATACTTGAACACATACCGGTCTTGCTGATAACTGAACAAATATCAGAGTTGTTCACATTCATCACTTGTTTTATTGTTGTACTAATACAAATAGAAATACCTCCACAAGAGAAAGTATTGTCTAATGAGAAAGTTGAAAACTAATCCTGTGGCGTGGCAGTTATAATCCACAAGAAGTTTTCATATTTGAAAAAGTTTGTTTGTTCTAGGCATTCAAAAAAAAAAAAAAAATTACTGCGGACCTAATTAATTAAATATTCACACTTAATAGAGACTGTAGCAACAAAAACAGCATTAAAAATAGTCCTTGGAAGCTTAGGCATGCACCACGCAATACAAGTGTAAACGCATGCGTATGAGTGATATTTAATTGTCATCAGTAATCATACGGGTTGAGCAACTCTTCGTATTCTACATGAGATTTTAAAATAAGAAGAGTTAATGAAAGTTATCTACCATGACAATAAATTGCAATAAACTTATTCAAAAGAGGTTTAAATCAAAAATCTGTATTGCTCTTGAATATGTATGCAATATAGAAAATAGGACCAATTATTTATGTGTTATGTATGCTACGAATGTCGTATTTTATTGACACTTATTTTTGCATGAAGTTTTTAATTTCGGTGCATCGAATAAAAAGCATCGATTTTTTTTCTATATTTGTCCACTGGTAGGTCGATAAGTTACTTTGAGGATTTTTTTAAACATCAATGCACTTCGTTCATCAAAAACGTTGCCATCGTTACCAGATTCGACTTACAAAATGTTTAAATAAAAGCTGAACTGAACCTCCCGCAGAAATTTTCTGACAGATGCGACTACCATTTGAGATGTATCATGAACTCCATAAAAATTTTCCGAAAAACCTTTCTACAATTGTGAATATTTCGAGTCGTCCTAGTGATCAGTGTTGCCAAAATTACAAAACATCTTGTGTTTAATGGGTTCAATAAGAAGCACTAAGCAACAATAATACCAAGGAATTCCTTCTCAAAGAGTGCATGGAAAGGTGAAAACCTTTTTAAATGGAAAAATATTAAAAAAAAATCTATAAAGAGGAGAAAAATCTACAAATGAATGCTGTGTGAGCAACAGTACATTGGTGTGCTTGTATTTGGACATTATTTTTGTACGCCTCAACCATTTTTGGTTATGGTTTTTCAAGAGAATATTGCATTCGTTTAATGCTCAACATGGAAAATAAATAAAAACTTATCAAAATAAATTGAAAATAAAGTATTTAAAATATATTTTTGATTATGATAAATGTGAACAAAATTAAAGAAAAGCACACATCTACGCACTGGGTAGACAAATATAATCACAACGGCAATGATTCTAATGATCCATTGAATCCATGAATATTTAAAATAAATTCTTATCGTGTTTAAACCTATGTAAGCTACTATTTGTGTGTAAATAAGGTACTGCCGCTGGAAGGAGGCTCTATTTTGTGTTAATTGAATAATTGTTCGTCCCCTTGTTTATCTTCCTAATCTTAGGATATGGAACAGATAGTTTGGTTGCCGTGTAATTAAAATTTTATGGAGAAAAATAATGAATTTTTTAATTTTAGAAGACTTTCAAAGTTCATTCGACAGATTTGAAAACGAACGGAAACAATTGATACTCGAGGTCCTCTATTATTAATGTATGTGGCGGTTATTCTTATTGTAAGCGACTTTTAATTTATTAAAGTTTCTGCTGCAACAGTATCCACACAGAAGGACGGTTAATAGTTACGTTTTTACAAGAAGCATTCTTATAACAAGAGAAGTCGACTATTTTACAGCCCATAAATTCCTAAGCATTCCATATATACGATCAACGACTGTAGGCATGTGATTGGTCCAAGAAAGTTTATCGTTGAAAATAATGCATAAGTTCTTGCATGCATTTGTAAATTTAATCTCTTCATTCTCTATTTTAATTTAAATGCAATTATTCAGCACAATATTATTATTATTTATGAAAATACGCTTCGTTTTCAAGAGACTAATACATAACATAACCCATTGTTCGCAGCCCACTTTACTGATCATTGCCAAAACTGTGTTTAAAATCTCCACTTAGTAGTGAATATTGCCTATCCTCCTAAAATAATAAATTTAGACCAACCTGACGACATTGGGTAAATCGTTAATTATATATTAACTGAATAATAGAGGTGCAAGTATTGAACCATGTTGGATTCCTCTGTCATTTCAATAAATTGCTTGAAATCATTCGGAGAGAGAGAGAGAGAGAGATATAACAGTTTACTGATTATTGGTGAAAAGCGAACATTTTTCTTCAGATTCGTCAATGAAGTTTAATCAATAAAACGGAATTAAAATTTATACACTGGACAGCATTCACTGTACACACTGCATGGCAATTACAATTGGTTCACGAAAAAGGATGCTAATACACGTACCATGGCTAGAGTCGTATTTGACTGGTAGAAAGTAGACTGCATGTGTGAACAATAGCTTTTCTAAGTATATTTATGTGCTATCTAGTGTTCCTCAAGGCAGTCATCTTGGTTCACTTCTTTTCTCGGTTTTTATAAACGATCTTCCCAACATGATTAATTTTGCCAATATCTTGATGTATGCTGACGATGTAAAGGTTTTTCTCTCCTTTAATAATTTCATCGTCCATATTTATCTTCAAAGTAATCTCAATAATTTCTTTTCGTGGTGCGAGTATAAGATGATGGAACTGAATATTAAAAAATGCAAATGTGTGTATGCGGTTCTCAAGAAATAATTTTATCGCGGATAATTAATTGCTCGGAGGTTATCAACTGGAGATAGTGGACTCTTTTATTGATCTTGGGATCCTATTAGAGACAAAATTAAACTTTAATGATCATATCACTTTGACTGTAAATAAGGCAAAAAGCACCATATATTACTAAACAGCTATACGTAACGCTTGTTAGACCAGTTTTGGAGTATGGATCCATCGTATGGGTTCCTCACTATAATGTTTACAGCTAACACATCGAATCTGTTCAGAAACAATTTCTACTCTTCTTTTTGAGTGGCCTTGGATGGAATTATTTGGATATGCATTCATATACTAGCAGACTTTTATTAATGCCTACCCTTAAAAATCGTCGAACAATGTTAAATATATCCTTTATGATTAACCTGATCAATGGTAATATCAGCTGTGAATTTCTGTTAAGATCTGTTAAATTCAATGTTCCTTGTCGTAACTGCCGCTGTTATAATCTTATTTATACGCAATTCTGCAGAAGTAATTATGCTGTTGCTGATCCGTTAACTAGAATTTGCCGTCAATTTAAATATTTGTCAGACTCTGTTAATTTTTCTTTAAATTCTTGCGTTATATTATTGCGGAACATTATTGTGTTTCTCAATTCATAAATTTTTATAATTTTATTGTAAGTATTACGAGTATTTTTGAAGAAACTGATTGTAATTCCTGTTTAATTTTATTCGATTTGTGTTATTAGTCAGTAAGTAATTTTTCCATTGACTTAAATAAATAAATAAATAAAAGTTAAAGCGTTTTCCAAAGGGAACGCTTGAAAATTAAAGTTGGGGCCAACCCTTGACCCTAAAATGCAAAAGTATTCTCTTTTTGTTTTTCTTGCCTGTGTCCAAAAGCAGAAGAAAACAATCAAATTATCGCAAACTATTTGTTGTGAATTGTTCGCCGGTTCTTGCTTGAAAAAACGAAATAAATTATTATATTTTAAATACATAAAACAAAGGTAACTATGATTTATAATTTCTGAATTTTAACAAGTGTAATTGGAACAAGTACATACACTACACTATTTATACTTAAATTAGTCGTACTAAGCAATTAATAGAATAACTTAATAAATAATTGGAAATGCTGATAATGCAAGTATAGCATATTTGTTGTATGTACGCAGACAACCAGTCTGCTTGCAGCGTCAGCATATCCAAGTTTAAGTGCAATGATCGTTGTGTCAGCATGTTGGATAAATGGTATGTCACACAATGGATAGAGAGTGTTAACTTAAATAAATAAATAACTAAAAAACTAAACAATAATAAATCAAATAGAATTGAGAAAGATTTTGCTTTGAGGCATGCATCAAAGAGACATTAAAGACATAAGAGTCTAAAGACATAATATTGTGGACTGAAATATATGAGCAAAGAAAATGGAAAATGCAACACAAATACATTCAATGTAAAATACTTATTAAAAATGGATCACTTTAAACGAAACACAAGCGACACGGACAATAAATATGGACTCTAAGTGAATATCGGAACATTAAATTCAATTCACGACTGAGCCGACGAATAGTCGCAGTAACATTTTAGCATAGACGGAGAAGACATTACTGTTCAAATTGACTCAAATGACATCAATCTTGAGGGAAGAAATGGGAACATATTTATTGAGCGTAAGATAATTGCAATTATTTGAATAATTTTAACGTCCTTATTTTGTATTTAAACTACATCAACAATAAACTTGAACTTAAATTTATAATACGAGCAAAAAACGTTCTATGAAATGTGCTTCATTGAGAGTATTTATTCAATACTCATCACATATTCATGAGCATATATTAACACACAGATTTTGGATTCGAACGTCATTAGAATAAGTTTATTGAGATTTATTTTAAAAACTCATGTGGAATACAAACACCTAATTAATGCGTATTATAATTTGATGACAATTAAATATCATTCATACGTATGCGATTACACTTATATTGCGTGGAACATAAGTTTGCTTGAACTGTTCTTTCTTAATGCTGTTGATCCCATAACTGAAATAAAAAAAAGATAGAAGATATTATTACTACTGTTGCTGCTATAGCGTCTAATAAGTACGGGTATTTATTTAGGCCAACAGAATCCCACTTTTGTCAACTGTAAACAGAACCTGTTCAAGTTAAAATTGAGTAAGACGTATGTAGATGACTAAAGACAAACAATGAATCTGTTTTTGAGATACAAAATGCTCATGTTAAATGTAACCGATATGCCACAGGGTATCAATAATTATTGGATTCTGTAATATTGATGCACTCAGTTTGTTTTATTAGACAATATTTTCTCATGTAGAAGTACAAGATTAAAACAAGTGATTGATGTTAACAACTTTGAATCAACGATGGATTTCTTTTGGTCTTTGCGAGTTGCCAGTCAGGAAACCATGTGTGCCAGAGGATGTCTCTTCTTTGGTATAGTAGTTAAACTGAATGAAAAAAATTCAGGTTCTACCCGCCCAGCTTACAGTTCCTTATTTTATCTTGTCATGGGTTGGATTTATATTTTTCAAAGAATCCCTAACTTGGTCACTGCATTATGTAGTCGCATAAAAAGTATAACCAGTACAGACAGACGAGGGAGCAGGAAAGGCGTGAGCATGAGAAAGTTGAGATGTATAGATGTAGGAATGACGCACGAAAGTTATATCAAAAGGTTAAGCATCTAACCGAGGGTTATAAGCCCGGAGCGTCTTCCTGCAAAGATGAGAACGGAAACCTGGCAACAGACCCGCAGGGGGTGCAGAGGTTGTGGAGGAAACACTTCTCTACTTTGATACAAGGCGATGACGACACCAATACCAATAGAGATATTGTTGCGAATCCGATCGATGATGACGGCGTGGAGATTCCGCCGCCTAGCCATGAAGAGGTCAAAGTCGTGATTATGCGTCTTAAAAACAATAAAGCGGCGGGTTCTGATGGCCTCCCCGCTTAATTGTTTAAGGCCGGATGTAATGAGTTGGTAGGATGCATGCACCAGCTTATTTATAAAATATGGCTAGAGAAAAGTATGCCCGACGATTGGAACCTCAGTGTCCTCTTTCCTGTCCTAAAAAAGGGGGACCCTACCATATGCGCCAACTACAGGGGTATAAGCCTTCTCCCTATTGCATATAAGGTTCTTACAGGCGTATTGTGTGAACGACTGTAGCCACTCGTCAAAACACTGACTGGACCTTATTAGTGCGGCTACAGACGACCATCCACCATCGACCAGAACTTCACACTACGCCAAATCCTACAAAAGACCCACCAAAAACAAGTCGACATACACCATGTTTTTGTCGACTATAAGGCAGCCTTTGATAGCCCCAAAAGGGATCTCCTTTTTGCCGCAATGTTTGAGCTCGGTATACCTGCGAAGCTGATAAGGCTATGCAGAATGACGTTGAGAAATTCCTGCAGCTCCGTCAAGGTAAGAATGGACCTCTCCGAACCTTTTGCGAGGTTTCAGACAAGGTGACCCGTTATCATGCATCGCTATTGGCACTATTTTTAAAAAAAGTGTCGAGCTGCTTGCGTACGCTGACGAAATTGACATCATAGGGCGTACCAAGCGAGATGTTACTGCTGCCTTTAGTGCTATTGAACGGGAGTCTACCAAGATGGGTATGGCAGTAAATGACGGCAAAACAAAGTATATGTTATCGACAAGTAGAGACGTGCGTCGTATTGATTCTCAGATTACGGTCGATAACTATACTTTTGAAACAGTCAAGGAATTTATTTATCTTGGCTCCGCCGTTACCACCAAAAATGATGTCAGTTTGGAGATCAAGCGCAGGATCACTCTTGCCAACAGGTGCTACTGTGGTCTCAACAGGCAATTGAGTAGCAGACGCCTCTCTCGTACGACAGAACTAACACTCTACAAGACATTCATCCTATCCGTGCTTCTTTACGGCGTAGAGGCATGGACCCTATTAAACAGTGATGCAGCAGCCTTGAGAGTGTTCGAGAGAAAAGTACTACGTAAGACCTTCGTTCCAGTGCGAGTTGCCGATGATCCAACAGTGAGCTGTATGGGCTCCTCAACGACATGGATGTTGTGCAGCTTATTAACATCCAGCGTGTAATGTACAGCGTCATATTAGTTAATTATCTATAATGTACACAAGTAACCGCCATTTAAACTATCCAAAGGGACGTGACGAATAGACGCATTATTGCACTATATCAAAAAGAAACAGTGATAAAGGTGATTGTTAAGAAAGGACTGCGGAAGCCATTGATTCGCTAGCAAACAGTCGGGCGTGTGGGTTCGGTCCTTCCAATAACAAAACCCTGTCCATATACAGAAGTTTTTGTTTATTTTAGACTCCCTATTTTTAGGTATTATTTAATCTAAATGGAATAAGTGACTGTAATGTTATCTAACTAAGCCCGATTACAGTCATTTGTAACGAAAGCAAAATAAATTTAACTACAAAAAGACATATCTTACTGGCACAACTAATTTAAGAGCGGTATCTGGTGTTAGTGATACGCCTGTCTCAAAACCCGCCACTAACCTTGGCCCTAAGGACGTCATTTTATTAGGACCCCAAATAAACTATTGAACCAAAACTCTTACCCAACTACGAAAACACTGGATACTTTAATTATTCATACATAATTATTAACTTATTTATTTATAAAATAGAGCAAAGAGAAAAATTTAATAAAATTGAAAAAAAAAACATGTAAGCTACAAAAAAAATTAAGTGAAAGCATTTCTAGCATAAACTAAACTGACTGAAATATTTCATAAACTGTATCAGTGATAATGATAACAAACCGTAACAATAACTTAATGAAGTTCGATCAAACATGTTCGATGTCATTATCACTTGTGAATATTTTAAATATTAGGGTAAAACATAAAATTAGCACTCACCAAACATGCGTGTATTCGAGTTCTGGAAGGCCTTCAAGATTCGATGTACATGAGGTTGTTGCTGTTGTAGAATTTTCTTGATTTTTGCTAAAAAAATTTTTGATTAATTTGCTCTAGGTAATTATGCTGTATAAAATGCTTGCACTTACAAATTTGACAATATTTCAATATAATAGATATAAAGGTTTTTTAATGCTACTAATTTTAAAACTTAAAATATAAATTCATGTTATTGTAATTCATTTATAAAGAAAAAAAGTTACAGTATACAAACACAAATTGATAAGGAAAATTTAATATAAAAAAAAAGGTTTGATTCAGACATGCTGTGTGATCATTACAATGCATTTTTATTCTATTTGTCTATTTTTTTTTTTTTCTATTTCATGTATTCTATAACAAACCAGTTTTTATGAAAAGAGAATAAGTACACTGAAAAAAACGAACTTATGTAAATCGAAAAATTCATGTAATTGTAATGATCACTACAGTAAGCATTTCAGTTATTGTGACAAATATAAAGAATAAAATTAAGGTAGCACTAAAATTTCAAATTTAATTAAATTTAACATTTTAAATAGGAAAAAAAATACTAATTATAAATTTCAAACAATAGAATTCTAGAAACAATGAGGATTGATATGAAATATTATTAATAAAATTATATATTTTTTGTGGCTTGTTAGGTTTTAATTTAATTGACGAAAAACATTATAGAATAAAGTAGAATAAAATAGAGTAAAATTAAATAAAATTAAAAAAAATTAAATAAAATTTGACATCATCCCGGGATCTGTTAAAAAAAATGTTGTGTAAATGCTATAGAAATTCTGGTAATTTTTCTGAATAATTACCTCCTCGTTAGAAGGTCCCGAGTAAAACCCAATAGACACCAGAAAAATCCAAGAAATAATCACCGCAATAAATATCAAGAAAGACCGCGCCCTATGGCCAATAATTGAAATTTTGCACACTACACTTTACGAAACACTTTAGGTTATTTTATAATAATATTCACTTAATTTGATTCATACTATACCTCCTCTACAAGAATTCCCGGAATACAGACGAGAGATAAAAAAAAATTTATCACCAATCACTTCTTTCTATTTTTACTCTTTTTTTTTTATACAATAAATTATTTCTGCCACACTTTCGATATAGGTTAAGCTCAGATTTTCAAACCAAATGAACGAGTTGTTCAGTTTTCTTTGTAAAGAAACCTCGGTTAGCAATCAGAATAGGGTGGAATGAGAAAACATGTATAAATAAACTTTAAGGCTTGATCAAGCTCTTGACAATCAAAAAATATACAACATGATTGCCACTATTACCAACATACATGTACATTAGAGCGACTCAAGTTGTATGGAAGCAAAATTCGTGCTCGATGTACCCCCCCTCAAAATGGACCTTCGACTTTTTTAAGATGGCATCTAAAATATTTCGGCTCTAGCTTTGACCTCTCGTGAGCTGGACTATTTTGAAAAAGGGTATATTTTTGTATGTTTTGTTAATTTGAGAATTTGTTTCCTAACCAACATATAGAGTATGGGTGTCATAAGAAAGGTTTTTTCAAGGCGCGTCCAGCGGTATATACAATTTGTCCACGGACAATCATTCATGTCCTTTTTTTAAGGATATTCTGTAAAAAAACGGTTTTTGAATTTTTTCTTTTCTTCTTTTCTAACCAAATTAACTCTAATATGATGGCGGATTTAGTGTCTAGACTAGATGATGATTGGATGAAAATAGGACTAAAGAAAGAAAAAAAGGAATGATCCACGACTTTTTGTGGGCATATTTGTTTCCCAAATTATTAAAAGGTATTAAATTTTTTTGTTTATATTTACAAAACTATACTCAAAAAACGCAAACTAGGGCGAATTTCAGAAAAAGCTGAGACCCGTATTTAATTAAATCGACTAAAGATTAAAATATGTTAATTTGGTTATTTTATTACAAACAACCCCGAAGAAAAAATTCAAAAGCCGTTCTTTTTAACAGAATATCCTTAAAAAAAGGACATGGATGATCGTCCTTGGACAAATTATATATACAGTTGGACGCACATTGAAAAAACCTTTCTTATGACATCCATATTGTATATGTTGGTAAGGAAACAGATTCTCAAATTAACAAAACATGGAAAAATAGACCCTTTTTCGAAATGGTCCAGCTCACGAGAGGTCGAAGCTGGAGCTGAAATATTTTAAATGTAATTTTAGAAAAGTCCAAGGTTCATTTTTAGGAGGGTACATCGAGCACTTTTTTTGGTGAGTCGCTCTAATGTACATATGTACTGTACTAATTAAATTTCTTCTGAAAAGTGTTAATACAAAAGTGTTAATATATTTTACATTCGCATTATAAAAAAAATTACAATGAATATTATGAAAATCTCTTCATATTTAATTTCCGGAAAAATCTCGTTGGATCTATTTTTTATGGTTTTGCCATATTTATCTTGGTTTGCCTTTTACATTATAAACATTTGATTGGCTACATGTGTCTGTATGCTAGCAACATGTTGCTACGATCGAGCATAAAGCTTTTGGTGCGATCAAACAGTTTATGTTTTTGTTAACATATAAGACAAATGTTTTACAGTGGTTCAAATGCCTAAAGCGAGTGTCAGAAACATAAGATTAAGATTGTTTTCTTTTTTTCTTTAAACCGTACACTACAAGCGATAGCGCTGGCTCGGCCATGTCGTTCGAATGGAGGAGGATGCTCCGGCGAGACGCGTATTTGATGCGGGAATCAGCGGAAGTCGGCGAATAGGACGACCTTCTATCCGTTGGAAGGACCAAATCGAGGAAGTCCTGTCATCGATTGATGTGACCAAAAGGCGTAGACGCTCAAGAAGCAGAGGCGCCTGGGGGAATATGTTGTGGCAGGCCGAAATCCGTTAAACGGGTTGTTATGGCCAATTAAGTAAAGTAATTAGGACAGAAACGGCCGATGACTGTAGAACCATTTTTTCCATGTTAGAGTTCTTTTTAATACAATTACTGGGACCACGAATACAGAGTCCTGCCATACATACACATAATTGGCCATTACAACACTTCAGTCAGGATAACGGCCTAGCTTCTCACACGACTCATGTTGTGTGCCTTAATTTTATACTTGAGTGGCGGGACCTACAGTTTAACGTCAACACCGAACGATAGATTTTGAGAAAGCTTTTTCATGGCAGGTTGATTTACTCTCAGAGCTTTTGCCAGAAATCTGCTGAGAGGTAGTCGCCGAAGGAATATATTTTTTTATATTTCGTTTTGATGTCTGGCCTGGGGCTCGAACGCAGGGGCTTTACGTCTAATAAGCGAACACAGTACCTACTAGACTACGGCGACTACAGTTTAACCATTCACAACAAAGTGCATTCACAAGTGTTGCATTTTTAAAAATTTTCAACAAAAGTTGTAAACAAATTTACAGGTTTCGTAACTCTTTGACGGTGAATGCATTTCCTATGTGCAATAGTAATACGACACTGTGCAAAGGCTTCCCTATATATATTGATGTTGATCCTCCTAAATTCCTAAACCAAGTGCAGGGCATTAAAATTCAAAGACTTACGTAACATTAGTCATGCGTCGTGTTCAGGTGGTCCTTATTACTGTGTATGGTCCTCAATTTTTATTTTTATTTCGTTTATAGTCTTTCCTTACATTAAAGTTGGTCGAAACGAATTTTAATTCGGATTTTTTAAATAATAAGAAAAGCCAAACGAAATTCAAAATTGCAGAAATCTTACTCAGTGTACGGCTAATACTTGTCAGTCACCGAAAAAATAAAGAAAGAAAATATATGAAACACTAGAGAAAGAAGAAAACTGAAAAAAACCTGAACAACTCTTTACAAAAGGTGCTGTCGATATTTATCGTAATCTATTGTGTAGTATAAAAATCTTTTAGAAAACTCATGTATTTTGTCTCCCAAAGTGGCGGCTATCAAAAGATGTTCGTCAAGTAGCACGGTTTAATAGCATTGTTTAATTGTAGAACGATAACATTTAGGGAACATCTGCTCAACTTAAAAAAATGTTATTCCTGTAGCGTAACAGTGCCCGGTGCATAATTTGTGTTCACATTTTGTAATTTCTAATTCAATTTCGACTCTTTATTGTAATATTTTTGTATACAAATAATTACATGAAAAACTATTCAAATTATTTCGTTTACGAGTTAATTCTACGTCTTCGTATCATCATTTTTACGTATTTAAGGGACGACTCGTGACCTCTAAATGTATACCAATTAATACCCTTACCAAAAGTGTTGTCGCCATATTTACCATTAAGATTACTGTTGAGTAAGAAACCAGAACTGTAATATTGAATTCATTAGGAACACATTAAAAAAAACTTACCTCCTGTGACAAGATTTATACCACCATGCACCTGTAAATGTCACCGCGCAATTACGAGAATCAATGTCGTTTTCACGATCTTTAGTTGAAAATTTCATAGCCAAATGAAAACTTAAGGAATCTCCAGCAGATCCCGAAAAATATCCCAATTTCTTTAATTTATACATTTCCGTTTCGTTGCCAATAGAGAATCCATCATATTTGGCAGAAGCTCTTGTATTATTCACATCCTCCATTATTATTAACAATTCCTGTCGTCCCTGGAAATTTGTTAGAGCGTAAAGTTTTTTCAATCCAATGAAATGCTCTCCGTCCATATTTCCGAATCCTTTCTCGTAATCGTCCCAATTGCGATAGAAATTTTCTGTGCCGTCTTCTCGTCTTTGTATCACAATCCAGCCACCACCTTCAGTTTCTGCATCACATTCCACATAAAATGGTTCATTACTGTGCTGTGTGACTAGAATTTTGTAAACGCCACTGCGACGAGTACACGCCGTTGCTTCGGCACAATTTTTTGGTAGAATTTCTGTGACGCTTATAGAAATAATCGTATTTATTTAAATTATTCAAATTGTTGTTTTAATTTGACAGAAATTTAATCGTAGAAAATGTAGATCATGTGCACATATCGCACACCTGGTCCAATAGTGACTCAACTGAAAATGTTTAATATTACGGGGTTAATATGCTTAAGCTATTCACAATGAAACTTGTTAATCGATGAAAGAAATGTTGATTTTTGCTAACTGTCGTTAAAAAGATGTACAAAGTTTCAGTTTTAAGCTCCTTTTATTTGAGGCAAAAACATTTTTTTTTCGATGAAAATGATAACTATGACTTGAGTCACTTTTGAACTGGATGTACGTACGATGTATTCTACAAATGAGTATTTTAAATGTGATATGCATGTAACTAAATTCTAATAATCATCACTACTACGCTGAGCTATTCTATCTTAGAATTCAATAAAATTGTAATTTTTCTTACCATTTTTTAGGTAAAACATCATAACGAATATCAAAGAATTCCAGATCTGTGTGAAGAAAAATAAAAAATATTCAGGACTTTGAATAATTAAAGCAAATAAAACTCACCCTCAGGGGAAGTGTTCGATTCATTGGAACATTCTTGAATACTAAAAATAATACAAAATTGTTTTCTTTCTTAAAATATTTGATACAGAGTAAGATTAAAGGTTTACCTTGATTTTAAATCGTTTATCGTTTCCTTTATTTCTTTGAAATCCGAGAATATTTTGGTCACTGCTTTCGTACCGCCCTCAATAATTAGTTTGTCACACTGAAAACAAATTAAAAAAAGAAACGAAATTAAAGTTACCAGATGTAATGTAAGATTTTTTATTCAAACACACACTGTGGTGGAAGAAATGAAAGCAGCTCCCCAACAACGCAGAAGGTATTCTACTCTGAAAGATCTTGAAGTTGTCAGCAGGGGAAATCATAAGAAAGTCCATCCTCTTCGTACATCGTAGATGTAAATAAAATCTTTGTAAATAATATCTGGTGGATACAATAGGGACATTTTACAGTTTTTGAAATAAAGTGTACAGTGAACTCGGGATGTAATGAGTAATTCCTGCACAGGACTGTTCACATAGTCAAGAAATTCACTGTTTACAGTTTAAGGAAATTAAATAAATTTTATTCATTTGATCTAAAAGATTAAAAAATACTGATATTTGTACTCATATGCTGACTAACATTTATATGTCATGAATGGATTCAACACAAATAAATACGAGATGTTTTCAACTTTCTGTATCGCTAAGATACTAAATTTATGTAAAACTAAAATGCCTTCAGAGTCATTCGAATTATTTTCAGTCCACTCAATTCCGATTTCAAAAATTTCAACAGCTTAAGTGGCTGGAATAATTTCTGTTTAAAGCAAAAAAAAAAACAGTTCTTATCAAATAAAACAAGTTTGGAGGGTTCAAGAAATATAAAAAAAAATTTTTTTGAGTTCTACTCAACAAAACTCACAACTTACACTATGTCATTAGCTGGTTGTATTTTGATTATCATATTGTGTTATTAATTAAAACTTTATTTCTTTGCAGAGCAACACAAACACACAATAAGTTTTCAAATTATTTGCTATTCACTATACCTCTGGTAATTGGGCCACACAAAATTTAGATGATAAAAGCATTGCAAATAAAAAAAGAAAATCCAATAGAATATCCACCGACGACAACATGTTCGATTTAATATATTAAATTCGCAGATTCACAGCACTTTAGAACTGAATGAAGATTTACAACTGAATGATGATTTACGAATACGTTGAGCATAACTTAATCAAAATGATAACAATTTAACAGAAAGAAATATAAGCATCGCCTTAGAGCAGATTACAACGCTTATCAATATTACGCCAATTTTTTTTTTTTTTTATTAAAAAGTTCGTTTTGAGATCTTAAGTATAATCTCTATAATACAAATGGAAATGGTGTTATTTTTATTTATTTCTACAATAAATTAATAAATAAAACATATCAATTGATAGTATATGTACATTACAAATACAATTATTTTGGGGAATTTATTTTTCTAAAAACAAAAATCTTTAACATCAACTAAATGTAAACACCAGATATCAGCAATGAATCGTTCTTTCGTTACTCATGAAATTTTGAGTATGAGCGAGTCAACAATATTAAAATTCAACTACTCTGATTCCTTCGTACTCACTACAACATTGATTTATAAGTACAGGTTGCAGTGAGTATGAATACAACGTCGACATCAAACTCATAACATTCAAAATATGTTTGATTCATATGCCTACTCATTTAGATTTATATATATAAATAATATTATATTATTATTATATATATATTATATATATATTATAATACTCATAAATGATTTGAGTGATTCAAATTATTCATTAAAATGTACAGTCTTAGTTGTTGTTGCATTTATATAAAAAAAAAAGACACACCAACAAGCAGAGCACACACACAGGCTTTTAGTGAGTATTTTAGTGTTCGCACACGAATCATACTTATATTGTGATTCTTGTAAATGTTGAGTAAAGGAGAGTCGAAATCAACAACATCATGCGTATTGTTAGGCATGAGTACGATGAGTACTTCAAACTTTGAATATGAGTGGTATGAGTATGATATTAAAATAAGTATGAATGCGTAAAAGTATCAGAAATTATGAATATGATTCGCATCTACTCATCTTTTTACATACTCATTGCTGATCTCTGGTACACACACTTTAGAATTCTATACGTTCAATGTTAAACTTTTATTGTATTTTTTTTTTTTATAAAACTCTGTATCAAATCGTTTAAGTCCAGAGTTTCCCCTTCAAATTGAAACTGCAGTGAAATCTTCCCCTACGAACACCTCTCATAAAGGGAACATTCCCCGAAAATAAACAAATTTGCTGCTTCCATGCCTTTGATTGCAATTTTTATACAATACAACTTCCAATCTTATCTTATCGTACATAAATATTGTTACGAAAATGGAAAAATCTAGATATTGTTTTGTGTTTTGCTTTTACAACATACGCCAGCATAAAAAAAATTATAAACAAGTAAACAAAAATACAACAACAAATACTACAAGAATAAATGTAAACAAAATACATAAACAATTATAATGAAACAACGATGTTTACATTTACAGAGATCTCGAGAAGGCGAAGTTACAACATTCGCCTACAAGAACATTCATCAGACTGTTTACGTTGCCATATAGAAGGCAAGGCAAAGTAGTAGTAAAAGTCCAGTTAGTCTTATGTGAAGACGCGGTCTATTTGAAGAGAGTAATCGTGCTTGAAGATCTCCATTACAAAGACTTGTCGAAGAAATCTCTAGTAATTGTTATCGTTTATGCAAAGGGTGTAAAACGAAAAATAAAAAACAAGGCAATTATTGTTGTTACATCAAGTTGTGAACACTGGCACACAGAATTGTGCGAATAATTAAGAATTTTAATTAAAACTAAACACGAATTTACTTTTTTTATTTTATTTGCAATCTACGAGCTCATATTTTAAACGTTTTTGAAAGGTAAAAACGTAACAGTATGTATGTACGTCGCCATAGTCTAGTAGTAGTGACGGAACCTACAGTTTAAAGTCGACTACGAACGACAGATTTTTTTTAGCAACTTTTCATGGCAATATTGTTTACTGTCAGAGTTTTTCCCAGAAATCTGCTGAGAGGAAGTCGCCGAAAAAAATTTTTTTTTTTCATATTTCGTTTTGATGGGGTTCGAACCCGGGCTTTACGTCTAATAAGCGAACACACTACCTACTAGACTACGGCGACTATTAAGTCGAATGTTAAGTGGTATTAATTACAGCATGGCAGAAAAACAGACACACGAATAAATTTACATTCTCAGTTTCAAAGTAATCAAACATTTTATTTCAATTTATTGCTTTACATAACACTTAAATATTCTTTCACTAATTAATTCCACGTCTTCGTAACATTATTTTTACATAATTAAGGGACGACTTGAAACCACGATATGAAAACCAAATTATGCCTTTGCCATAGTTATTATCACCATATTTTCCATTTAGATTACTGTTGGATAAGGAAAATTAAAAAAAAGATTAACACAACTTATTAAGAAAAGAAAAAATTACCTGGCATGACACGCTCTATACCACCATGCACCTGTATATTTAGACGCACAATTCGAATTCGAGTCCAAATCATTGTCACGATCTTTTGTTGTAAATTTCATACCCAAGTGATGCGATAATGAATCTCCAGCCGTTCCTGAATACTTGCCTACTGTTTTTAATTTATACATTTCCGTATCATTGCCTATAGCGAATGTGTTGTATTTGGCAAACGCTCTTGTATTATTCACATCCTCCATTACAATTAACAATTCCTGCGGTCCATAGAAATTCGTGAGAGCATTAAGTTTTTTCAAGCCAATAAAGTATTCACCATGCGGATTACCAAATCCCATTTCATATTCCTCCCAATTGCGTTGGAAATCTTCAGAATCATCTTGGCGCCGTTGTATCACCATCCAGTCACCCCCAGCAGTTTCATTATCACATTCCACATAAAACGGTTCATTACTATACTGGGCAACTTGAATTTTATAAATTCCACTGCGGCGAGTACAAGCCATAGCTTCTGCGCAATTTTTTGGTAAAACTTCTGTAAAGCTTCAAAATAAAAGGAGTTAGAAATGTGCATCTGTAAGTCCATGAGATACTGAAGCGTTCCTTTACTTCAATTGAATTCTTTGCATTGATATACTATACTGTCCAACTACATATTTGTTACAGTCATGTTCTTTGATTGTAGAACTCTCTAGTCAATTACAAAGAAATTTTGAAAATAGTGGTACACTGCATTATCATTTGAATTAACGATCTCAACGAATACATGATCACAGTTTTACTTACCATTTCTTGGGTAAAGCATCATAACGAATATCGAATAGTGGCATATCTGTTGTAATAATTAAAACAACAAAAAAAAACAAGAAAATATTAAATTATTAAAGTGAGAGAGATTAATTGTTAAGAAATCTAAACAATTAATGACAATACAACTCACACTTAGAAGACATATCTGTTCTGTTGGAGCATTCTTGTATACTTAAAGTAAAGAAATAAAAATAAAATTTAAAAATTATCTAAGCGAACAACAAACGAATAAATGTTTAAATGTTTACCTTGACTTTAAATCCTTTATTGTTTCCTTAATTTCATTGAAATCGGTGAAAATTTTTGTCAACGCTGTTGCACCACCCTCAATAATCAGTTTATCGTACTGTAAAGAATGAAAGATTGCAAGTAATCTTAGGCGTTTCTTCATTTCTAATTTACTTCTTTAAGTGTCAAATTTATTTACGTATGTTATATAATGCTGAATCTAATTGGTCATATCTCAGAAGCTACTGAATATACAGAACCATTACCTTCATGTTAGTCGCTGTAGTCTAGTAGGTAGCGTGTTCGCTTATTAGACCTAAAGCCCGGATTCGTATCCTAGGTCAGAGATCAAAACGAAATATGAAAAATGAAATATTTCTTCGTCAACTTCCTCTCAGCAGATTTCTAGCAAAAACTCTGAGAGTAAATAAAACCTGCCATGAAAAAGTTTCTCAAAAATCTGTCGTTTGGTATAAAATTAACGCACACAACATAAGTGGTGTGAGAAATTAGGTCGTAATTCTGACTGAAGGGTTGTAATGGCCAATTATGTATGTATGTTGTAATGACCAATTGAATGCTATACATAGAACAAGTCTGAAAAGGAATGTCAACGTTACCGTCTGTCAAACTCGCACAGTGATATTTTTACTTAATTTTGTCATCATTAAGACGTGCCCAAATACTGTATCTTACAGACTAAGAGACTTACAAACTCTCTTCTAAGCATATTGCCTTGACAATATTCAGGATGCTGCTCGGCCATCACCTGTTATGCTCACTAGTATTTTCTGTTGGCATACACTAGATTTTCATAGGTTCCAACAATGTGTTGTGATAACGCATTATCATCATACAGATTCTACAAGTACAGTTCGAAATGATTTCTACTTTGAACGTTTTGAGTCTACAGTGCTTTTTTAAAAGACTCTTCAGGACATTCCTATATAGTCGGAGGCATGAGTTTTATTATAAGTTTTAATAGCCTCAATCTCATTATGTGTTGGACGAGTCTTAACCACACCTTACTTGTCTTTTCGTTGAGTAAACTTTTTCAAAGATCTATTTCTACTCCACAGAAAGGTTCTGTTCACATTGGTGACATGCAGACTCCCCTCTTTTTAAGTTCATCTGCCTGTACATTAGCACAAGAACTGAAACAATTGAAAAGTAATTCTATTTTTGCTGATGTTCGATTTAATCTTATATATCGATGGCATAGAGCTCTACTTGGAAGATATCCGTGAGTTTCCCCATGGCCTGATCTGTCCCAAGATTTATTCCCGTACCACGAAGTGGTTGTTCGTTTGAAAGAGTATGTAGCTTCACTTTTATTATTGATTTTGTCTAGGGGGCACTATACTCATTGGGTTACGAAGTCAACTAACAAATTTTGTGATGGACTTGCTTCCCATTAATGTAATCAAAGCCTTGAAAGCTCTGTTTTTCGTTACCATGTGTAACAGAAAGTGCCGCTGTGGGGTATGTTTTCATTGCCTCTATTATATCAACACTCGCTAGTCTACACAATACGTGGCTTACAATGGCAGGATTTTTCTCGAATTTACTGGCATGTCTGGCTGAATAGTGATATTCTCAGATATTTATTTATAGTTTATGTTAAATTATCTTACTAGGGATAGTCGCCGTAGTCTAGTAAGTAGTGTGTCGGCTTATTACACCGTAAGGCCGCTCTTCAAACCCCAGGTCAGTTATCAAAAACGAAATATGAAAAAAGAGTAAAAGAAACATGCCATGAAAAAGTTTCTCAAAAATCTGTCGTTCGGAGTCGACTTTAAACTGTAGGTCCCGCCCGCCACTCATGGATAAAATTAACACACACAACAAAAGTGGTGTTGAGAAGCTAGGCCGTAATCCTGACTGAAGGGTTGTAATGACCAGTTATGTTATGTATGTATGTTATATTATTTTTCCAAGGATTCAAATGTTTTATTATAATTCGAAGGTCTAGGTCATATTCGCTAAATTGAAATAAATAAGTCCACATAGTGGTCAATATCCACTCGTTCCAACATCTTAGTCAATAGTCTGTGTCAGAAATCAGCAATGAGTATTCAAAACGATGAATATATTCATAATTTCTGATACTTATACTCATTCATACTTATTTTAATATCATACTCATACTACTCATATGGAAAGTTCGAAGTACTCATCGTACTCATATTTAACAATACGCATGATGTTGTTGATTTTGACTCTCCTTTACTCAACATTTACAAGAATCACAAAATATGTATGATTCAAGTACGAACAATAGAAGGTTGTGTGTTTGCTTTGCTTGCTGACTTTGACTTTGACTTTTTCTTTCTTCTTTTTTCTTTTTTGTAAGTGCAACAACAACTAAGACACTGTACAATATGATAAATGATTCGAATCACTCGAATTATTTATGAGTATTAGAAGTATTTTTCGAAATTTATGAATCTGAATGAGTAGGCATATGAATCAAACATATTTCGATTTATATGAGTTTGATGTCAACGTTATACTCATGCTCATTGCAACCTGTACTTATTAATCAACGTTGTAGTGAGTACGAATGAATCAGAGTAGTTGAATTTCAATACTGTTGGCTCACTCATACCAAAAATTTCATAAGTACTTGTGAGTAGCGAAAAAAAAACGATTCATTACTTATCTCTGGTATGTGTGTCATCTATGGAACATGTTGTTCTCAATTAGCTTATTTTTATTTTAAAATTTTTATTATAACAGGAACTGTCGAAATTTGACAGTTAATAAAACAGTCATCTTGTTTAAGCAACAACTGTCAGATAAACTGTCATTTATTCAGTTTGTTTTATAGAATGACCATGGACGGATGTAACATTGAACAAAACGTGTAAATAATAATATTTTTTTTTGTTTACCAGATTGGGTGTTCTGTCTGACACTAATTTTCATTGAAAAATTATCTACAGCGATAAGGCGCATTTCTGGTAGAATGAGTACGTGAACAAACAAAATTTTTAAATTTGGTGTGTATTTTTTAGGCTTCCCACGTCAGCAGTCCTAATTTCTTTGAGAAAAACGTTGGTCAGACGATTACTATAGGTCGATGATTACCAACTTCTTTTGGCCTGAATTGAATGATCTGGACACCAAGCGACCGGCGGTTTTAACACATTGTATATTCCGTCGTTCGTAGTCGACTTTAAACTGTAGGTCCCGCCATTCATGTATAAAATTAACGCACATGACATAAGTGGTATTAGAAGCTAGATCATAATCCTGACTGAAGGGTTGTAATGACCAATTATGTATGTGTATATTGTGCACGAACGATATAAATCACAGCGGTTGCGCAACCACAGCAGTTACACTCCAACTAGAGAAGCCATGGCGGAACATAAGGATATTATATTCCACACCTAGTGGCATTAATAGATCTTTCAATCGATGATAATTTACAAACGCTTTGTATTATTATAATTTTACGAAATTTAGTAGTTTTTTTTTATCAATTTTGCCTGCACTTACGTATGTATGTCATTCTCGGGGATTTACATAAAAAATTTAAAAAAATTCCTAAAATTCGTTCGTACCTCTTCAAATTCTGCCACACACAATTTAGATATTGCAAGCATTACAAATAAGAAATGGAAATTTAATATTAATTTCTTAGTCCACATTTTTTAACTGGTGAACTTTATTAATTCACGGATTCACTGCACGTTTCAACTGACTGAAGATTTAGAACAGAATGATGCTTCAAGTATGACTTGGTCCAAGTGGTGACAATTGAACTTCATTCGCCGTTAAGATTTCTCTTTAAATTTTTTTACAATCAATTGAGTTTTTACTAAGGAATTGATGAAAAAAATATCGCTTAGAAAACAAATGCTGAATACAATTAAAAAAAACATTTTTTTTCCAAGAATAAAACATTAAAAATGTTTTGTGATCTTTGAATCAATTAGGTTTTTGTTTTTGTTTTTTTTTTCATGCAAATAATATTCAACAACAATAATATTCGACAATAAATAAAACATTTTAATTGACAAAATGTGTACATAAATAAATAAAATAAAAACTTTTAATTGAAATGTATTCGAATGGACATACAGACACCAAATAATTTTTTCAAGTATGTATGCGTGTAGGAGAAGTCTCAACTTCAAATGCTAATTAAATTTGAATTTTTAACGAATATTTATCGTCTATTATAATGAAAGTACATAAACTGATAATTTTAAAGCATAAACAAAAACAGAAACAGTTTCAAAAGGGTGGGTCATTTGAAAGTTTAATTTTAAAATGCAATAAAAACTAAAACCGGTTTGAAATGTTGACAAATTTATTTTTTTTTGTTGTGAAGTACAATTGTTCCGCTTGGAAAGGGAATATTATTTCATTCAAATGGCTGCCGCAGCTAGCCTCACTGTACCTCATGTGATCGAACCAATTTTGCTGCACTTTTTCGAGTGTATGGGGTCGTATCTCGGCAATGGCATCACGAATGACAATGTCATCAAATGCTCAATTGCCTGTGGTTTGGCGGCATAACACTTTTCTTTAACGGCGTCAATGGCGTCAAATTGAAGCTTCTTGAACATCAACTATCATCATTATTTTGGCTAATTAAACGGCCATCAAATTGAAGCAATAATCGATTGTGGCATGAGATATGTGGCAAGTTGCACCATCCTGTTGAAACCAAACATCGTTCACATCAATACCATGAAGTGGCACCTATGTACCTCTCAGCAGATTTCTGGCAAAAAAAACTCTGAGCGTAAATAAAATTGCCATGATAAAGTTTCTCAAAAATCTGTTATTTAGAGTCGACTTTAAACTTTTAGTCCCACCACCCAATTATAAAATTAACACCCACAACATGAGTGTGAGAAGCTATGTCGGTATCCTGACTGAGGGGCAGTAATGGCCATTTATGTATGTATATACTTATGTACCGGTCTAGTCCTCTGTCTTCTGTCCAATTGAGCACATAGTAGAAGTATTCTGTATATTTCACTCTGGGACTGCTACCACTACATGTCCTTGACCTACCAGTATACCACAAAATGGTCTCTTCCTTAGAAGAATACGTCCAGAGCACAGCTAAATTATTTCTTTCACTCTTATTATCCATTCTCGTTGTGGAGTCTAAGATCAAAATAGTCGGTTTACTGATATTGTCAAGAGCCAATTAAATGTGGAACTGTCTGTCACTCATTTCGTCAGGCTACGATGCTTTCATGTTAGATTTGTCTCCCATCAACCAAACTATAATGTATGTACATGACTGTGTTCCCACTACCTATGCAATGGGCTTAAATCAAACAGAACCAGCGGTGTCGTTAAAAGACAGGCTGTCATTGCCTCAAATCTGTCTATAACGTAACCAAGTCTATTTGAGTTGTGTTTATGGACGTATTTATTTAACTTCGATGAATCGAATAAAAGCCATTGATGTTTGGTCTTTGTTGATCAATAAAAAAAATTCGATTTTTCAACGTATCGATAAGTTACATCGAGTGTTTTTGAAACATCAATGTTGTATATTGTTCACCATTAGGTTATATGCCCTGCAGTATAGAGCTGACAGGACTAAGATTTCCAATTGGCTGGACAATATCCACTGCTCCAATTGACTTTGTCCTCATTTGCAGGGAGGACAACATCTTTAAAAATTTTTGAAGTTATCGGATATTGCAAAGATTTAACTACAGTACTGTTTAGCCAATACATCATTTTTCGATTGGAGCCCAATTTAGAACCTATAGTCCCCCCCTGTGAACCAACACACAGCCCTCTCTCCCGAGTATTTTTTCATCTCCTTCCAGGAAAACATTTAAAAAATTTTGTTTTTTTCTATTCTTTTTCCAGGAAACGGGAGTTTTTAAAGCTTCCAAGTGGCGTTATCTTCGTAAACAAACAGATCTCAGTTTTAATCGGTTAAACGTTACGTTCCCTTCAAAGTGTCCGAATCACTGCGATGTACTGTACAATAATGGACATGTTGTGCTAAAACACAAGAAAAAGAAACTAAAAAGAGAAACATTCGCTTGCTAAGGATTGAAGCTGCTGCTACAAATACATTTGTGGCTATATTTTAAGAGAACTTTTGAAAACGGCTTTAATTAGTCAATTAGTTTTGATCGTCACTGTAGATATAAATTTTCAAATAATTTTTTTTTTTGTTTTTTTTTTTTTGTGTAGCCAATGTGCAGTGTAAAGAAATAAATCATTTTTATCACAGTGCCATCTGAGTACGCATATCAATACCAAGCACCAACAATAAAAGTACACGAGAGTAATTTTTAGGGGATTCACTCAGAATCCCATGATCCCTCCGTTTATGACATTATCATTTTGCAATCTGTGTACTTCCCAACACAAGAACAATTAATAGATTTTTTCCTTCTCATCAATTTATTTATTTATTTAATTTTTTAATTAAGAACACCATTTCCATACAAAATTTAAAACAACACATGTACTAGAATTTTTATTTTCCGCACAATCGCTAACAACTGAAGTACTCAGTTGCTCAAGAATCTTAATTTACTTCATTGAATCAGTACAGCCAGCGAAAATTTATTTTGATAAGGCAAATTATGTATGATTGTTTTTATTTTATTTTATTAATTTTTTGTTGTTATTATTGCTATTATTGCTATTGTTGTTTATGTTTATTATTTATTTTTAATTACTTGTGTATGTATTTTGAAAAGTTTTCTTAAGCCATCATTCAGTTTGAAATTTTTATTCGTACGATTGAATACGTGAATTAAGAGAAATTTAAATCGAAAATGTTTCATTCTCCTCAAACCTTTACATTTCTATTCAATTTGTTCGCCATACTTTCGATGTTCAAATTGTGTTCAGCACAGTTAGAAGAGGTACGTACATTTGGTGAAATTTTTAATGAACACCTATAAACTTGCCTACAAGTAATACCAAAAGATTGTGTGTTTTATTCATTTAATCTACGAAATAAATAAGGAATTCAAATACCTTATAAAAATTTCCTTTAATTCGTTTCCAAATTAATTAACATAAGCCTTAAAATGAAAGTAATTTTCTGAAGACCATCAAACATGTTTAAAATTATAATTTCGGCAAAGTGCAACCGTTCTGTGCCAGTGTCGTAACGTGTTTCTTTTTAGAAATATTTCAAACCGATTGAGTGATAACAAAATTTTAATGTTTAAACGTCATCAACAGATCCCATTACCGATTAAAACCGAAAAAAATTTCATTGCTTTAATCATTTTGTTAAACTGCTTTAGATTGATAAAACAATATGGTCACATGGGGACCAGAAATCAGCAATGTGCCGTTGTTTCGCTACTCAGAAGTACTCATGAAATTTTGAATATGAGTGAGTCAGCAGTATTGAAATTCAACTACTCTGATTCATTTGTACTCACTATAAGTACACGTATGAGTACAACGTTGACATCAAATTGAGAACATACCAAATATGTTCGATTCATAAGCCTACTCATTCATACATATACATACATAATTGGGCATTACAACCCTTCAGTAAGGATTACGGCCTAGCTGCTCACACCACTCACGTTGTGTGCCTTAATTTTATACTTAAGTGGCGGGACCTACAGTTCAATGTCGACTCCGAACGACAGATTTTTGAGAAACTTTTTCATGGCAGGTTTACATATTTACTCTCAGAATCTTTGAAAGAAATCTGCTGAGAGCAACTCGCCGAAGAAATATTTTTTTTTTTCATATTTCGTTTTGATGAAAGAAAAAGACAAAGACAGCAAGCAAAGCAAACACACAACCTTCTATGAGTATTATAGTGTTCGTAGGCGAATCATACTAATTTTGTGATTCTTGTAAATGTTGAGTAAAGGAGAGTCGAAGTCAACAAGATCATGCGTATTGTTAGGTATGAGTACAATGAGTACTTCAAACTTTGAATATGAGTAGTATGAGTATAAGTATGGATGCGTATAAGTATCAGAAATTATGAATATGATTTGAACCTACTCATATTTTTTAATACTCATTCCTGATATCTGATGGGGACCAAAATAAACATTTTGTATAGCAATATACTTTAAGAAATTAATTGGTCTTTACAATCCTTCTGTCAGGGCTACAACCTAGCTTCTCACATCACCCATCTTGTGTATGTTAATTTTATCCATGAATGGCGCGCTCTATAGTTAAAATCGATCCCGAACGACAGATTTTTTTGAGAAACTTTTCATGGCAATTTTATTTACTCTCAGAGGTTTTGCCAGAAATCTGCTGAGAGGATATTTTTTCAAATTTCGATTTGTTC
This sequence comes from Sarcophaga rosellei, assembly GCA_930367235.1. Lineage (NCBI taxonomy): Eukaryota > Metazoa > Arthropoda > Insecta > Diptera > Sarcophagidae > Sarcophaga > Sarcophaga rosellei. The sequence continues at coordinate 85,951,908 of OV884017.1, read as the reverse complement.
GAGATGTCTGAGCTGGGGTCTGAACCATAGGGCTTACGTCTAATAAGCCTACAAACTACCTACTAGGCTGCGGCGAGTGAAGACCAATATCTGGGATAATTTGTTTATCAAACATGACACAGAATGGGTTCATGATATGGCGTGTTATGTGCCATATAGCCGTCTTATTGAAAATGTATGTCATAATGTATGTTCAAGTCTTCCAATTTGTTCCATTCGCTGCAACGTTTCATTTTTCATAGTTATTGAGGAATTAAGATTCAAAACAGTTGTGGCCGTAGTCTAGTAGGCAGTGTGTTGGCTGGTCAGACAAATCGATATATGTAAAATATTTCTTCGGCGACTTCCTCTCAGCAGATTTCTGGCAAACGATCTGATAGTGAATAAAAATTGAAATTAAAAGTTCTCAGAAAAATCTATCGCTCGGAATTGACTTTAAGCTGTAGGTCCCGCTAATAGAATAAACACACACAACATAAGTGGTGTGAGAAGCTAGATCGTAATCCTGACTGAAGGGTTGGAATGTCCAAAATATGTAAGCCTTCGACCCACAATCTGCACCGAAAACTACATACAGATCTGACTGATTTTCATATCAAATTTGTCAATTGTTTGCTGACGCACTTATTAGGCCAACAAACGACTTTGCCTTTTGAAATTAATTTCTCAGAAGGAAGACATTTCTCATGCTGCAATTGTTTTAATACAAAAAGTTCAATGATTTTCAGACGTTGTTCATTCATTAGGCTATTCATTCTAATCGCCGATTTACATCATGATCATTAAACGACTCTCAGAGTTTTTTTCTGGCTTCTTTACCATGCTAGCTTCTGCTAAAGATCACCCAACAACCAATCATTATTTATTAATTAACACTCCCTGCCTCGTTTAGTTTTTGCAGAATGAGAAAATAATTGTTGAAGGCAATGCGAATACATTGAATAAAATTTTCACGAATTTTAAAGAGATGCAGGTCACAATGAAAGAATTAAAGACAAGGTAAAATTCTCTACACACATCCTTACTCTATTATTTCAAAAAAAGATTTTAATTTTCTTATTGATTTCAGCATTCAAGAATGTCCCAAAGGAACAGAAAATATATCGAAAGGTATTTTTATTTTGTGATTAATTACTTGCAATTATAAATTCTTCTAATATTGGATATTTTATAATCGTTCTCACAGATCTACCTTTATTCGATATTCGCTATGATGATTTACCCAAAAGATGGTAAGAAATTGAAGTGATTTTTAATGCACTGAAGTACAGTGTAATACAGTTATGTGTATGTATGTATGTTTATTTTATTTCCGGCGAGAATCATAGGTTTGCAACAAGATTACTACACAACATTAGCTTCCAGCATTTTTAAATATTTTTCTCTTTTGTGACGTACATGTAATATATGTATGAGACGAGTCAACTCGATTATTGATTTGCTTATACTATGTTCAGATATGCACTTTTATTGAGTCAATATTCGGTTTATTGAGTACAATATTTTAAGTGTTCACGCATAATACTATACGCAGTTCAGCTGCTTATTCAATATTAATTTGACAGCTGGTAAACAAAATAGCTGGTTGTTTCAACAACATTGCTTTTTTCGTTTTTTTTTTTTTGTTGTCGTTGTTGACATTTAAGTTGTCAAATATTGAGTTCAATAATGACATTTGAGTTGTCAAATATTAATTGTAATATGCTCTCTGGGCATACTTATGACAGTGCCGCATTTTAAGTTTTACTCAAGATTATAACAATTTGCGTATTTATTGCGCAATAATTAATTGAAACTTTATATGAAATATTGAGCTCAATAATGGCGTTTATTTTGCGATTTATGCAAAAAGGTGAATATCTGAAGACCGTATTGTTCAGCTAAAATTATCAGCTTTTTGGGCATCACTTCTACACAGTGCATTTGTGGTTTATTTTTTAACAAATTGCAATGCAGTTTCAGTATGAGGCGCACTGTGTATAATTTCAATCGTTTCAGACGTTTTAATTCTTTTGCTTTGTCAACATATGACGTCCTCTGATGTCATTCAGCATACATAGGCCATATAATATCTTATTAGGTAATGCCATTGCAGCCCTAATCTATGGGGAATGAATCGGTTGGTCCATTAGGCTGACGAATCACGAAGAATCGGCTGCGATGAAAATAGTTAGAGACGCAAACATCTATAAACGGGCAAATATCTATCTGGGCACTGAGTTTCAACGTGATGAACTCCAGGATGATGTACGGCTATCCATAATGTTCATATCATATGGATACTAGGACGCAATGATATTCCAAGTAACTGCACAGCGGAAGAACTAGCCAGACGCAGCACAACTATCCAACTCTACGACGAATTCTTAACTTTGGAAATTCCTCTGGTGACCAGTAAGCTTATAAATGATAATGCGGTGATCGATTCCGCCAACCGCATATGGTTGGCTTCGGATTTGGGCACAACGGCTGAATAGAAGGCATTTGTCTAAGGCACCTTGCAAAATAATTTCTGTAGAAGCTGCAGATGTAAGGTAAATGTCAATATGTCAAACGAGAAAATGGCATTTTGGTGCCTTTTACATAGATGATCTGGAGGAACTGTCAAGTATTGAATGGTTTCAGACTTATCGGATAATAGAAAACCTGTAGTATTACAATGGACCCTATATGGCCCAAGTTTGTCCATCCTACTTCCTTGAATGGACGGCCGCCTCTAACTAGCTGCCTACCATGGGCCCTAGACAAAGTATTGATCTTCCCTCTGCTGATATTTTGTGATTATTATTCGACGATTAATGGTCATCGTTTCCAAATTCATCTGATATGGTATTGCTGTCTGACATTACATATGTTTTTCCTAATTTACTGTGCATGTACGAATGTTTTTGGTATTGGAAGCAGACATCGTTTGCAAATTCCATGTAACGGTACTTCTTGGTCTTAGAATAAGATACTGCGTACCCATGAGAAAACTCGTGGGTATTTTTCCAGCGGAAGTACGCCGTAGTCTAGTAGGTAGCGTGTTCGCTTATTAGACCTAAAGCCCGGATTCGTATCCTAGGTCAGAGATCAAAACGAAATATGAAAAAAGAAATATTTCTTCAGCGACATCCTCTCAGCAGATTTCTGGCGAAAACTCTGAGAGTAAATAAAACTGCCATGAAATAGTTTTTCAAAAAATCTATCGTTCGAAGTCGACGTTAAACTGTAGGTCCCGCCACTGAAGTATAAAATTAAGGCACACAACATGAGTGGTGTGAGAAGCTAGGCCGTAATCCTGACTGAAGTGTTGTAATGGCCAATTGTGTATGTTATGTATGTTTAATACGTTATTTTTTTTTTTCGTTTTCTTTCTTTTAAGCGTAACAGATGTTTTAGCAAAAAATTGTGCCGAGGCCACATCTTGCACTCGACGTAGTGGCATTTATAAAATCAAAGTGGAACCATATAGTTTTGAACCATTTTATGTTGAATGTGATGCAATAACGGAAAATGGTGACTGGATAGTGATCCAAAGACGACAAGATGGCTCTGAAGATTTCTATCGCAATTGGGAGGAATACGAAAAGGGGTTTGGTGATGTGGATAGTGAATATTTTATTGGCTTGAAAAAACTCTACGTATTAACAAACTACCAGGGACCTCAAGAGTTGCTCATAGTAATGGAGGATGCGAATAATACTACAGCATATGCTAAATACAATACATTCGCTATAGGCAATGAAACGGAATTTTATAAATTAAAAAAATTGGGTAAATTTACGGGAAATGCTGGAGATTCACTAACGCAGCACTTTGGTATGAAATTTACAACAAAAGATCGTGATAATGACAATCATAACACGGTTAATTGCGCCGTGCAATATACTGGTGCATGGTGGTATAAAACGTGTCACGCCAGGTTAGTTTTATTAAAGCGAAACAAACGAGTTCAATTTTACAATTTCCGTTTCTTATTCAACAGTAATCTGAATGGAAAATATGGTGATAATACTCATGGTAAAGGTATAAATTGGTTTACATATCGTGGTCACACTGCCTCCCTCAAATACGTAAGAATGATGATAAGAAGACGTAGGTTTATTTTATAAAATAAATTAATTTTAGAAATAAATTATGATTAATTTTATAATTATTATACAATATGTACAAGCAATAATGAATAAAAAAAAACTGAAAATAAAATAAAAAAGTAATTCCTAGAGAATCTATCAACTTTAAGCGTGTATTTCGAAAGCAAAAAAACAAACGTTGTAAATAAAAGTTGATGATGTTTATTAATATACGATAGCATGTGTATATCACAAAGTCTACCAGTTATGAGTGATAATTGCTATTCGGCAAGTGTCACCATACACCGTATTTTTTTCCTTTAGATATCCGTAAGACCTAAATTACGTCATATGTCACTTTTAAACGGTCTTACGTGCTATATTCCACATTTACATATTTTAAAATAAAATATTTGCGGTTGAGACATGTGGTAAATTTACACACTCATAATATGCATTGTAAAATCGATGAGAATATTTTGAAATCTATTTACAATGCAGTTTTCAATTGACGTTTGCTCCCGTAAGATGGTTTAAATATGTCGCAGATAACATCTTTAATTTTAATTTGTTTGTGTTTCACAACTTTTACTTGGGAAATTAAAGCAGATATTATTAATGTGAGTTAGTGAAAAAGCATAATAAAATTGAAAATTTCGAAAGTAAAATATTATCGGAAAATCTGCTTAAAAGAAAACCTAGAGACATTTTTTATAAAAAAAAAGAAATTAAAAATTTTGTAAAGTATTCTAAAGGTAGGCGGTAATAATAATATAATAGATACTATGGATTATTGGAAGCAGTGCTTAATAAATGGTATCGAGTTGTGTAGAAAGACATACAGGCGTATTAGAAATAATTTACCAGCATAACTTTTGAAATATCAGAAAATAATTATCTTTTCTTCTTTCATTTGTCCATTCATGATCTTTATAGTGCCTTATTTACCTTTTTAAAAATGTTTAGAATATGACTTCGTTGATTGCAAACAAAAATAAAAACAAATAAGTGTTTCGTTTCAATTAAACTCTTTATTGTTCACACTACTTTTGTGTGCTACCGTGTATACAACTTCACGATACAACAAGTTGCTTGTTCATTATTCTTCTCTGCTCACACCCTTTGCGTAAGCGCCAACATTTGCACGTTAGATCTGTATAGCGGAGATCTTCACAACAAAGATCTTCAAACCATGACTGTTTACTTCGCACACAACGTGTCTTCACGCAAGACAAACCGAATTTTTACTGACTTGTTGTCTGCTTTGTCTTGGGTTTTTTATATGCTCACGTAATCAATCTGATGAATGTTCTGGAAGCAGAACGTTCAGGGTTTCGCTTTCTCGAGAACTCTATTGAGACTTCATTATTGTTTGTGTACTTTGCTTACGTTGTTTGTTGTTGATTTATTTCTTATTTATCTCTCCTTTTCTTTCATGCTGATGTTATTTTGTTTATCGATGGTATATAATTTTCATTTTCGTAACAAAGTGTTTAGGATCTCGCCCATACGGTTTTGCTGCACCTGTAAAGTGAAATATGCCGTAGAAATAGTCAGTGTCACGAGTCCGTCAACTTCTGTAGCCTGCTTTTAAAACAGATTAGTTATATTAGCTTACTCATATGTGATAAAGAAGATATGGGTACCTATAAAATGTGTTCCGTATCATGAATGACGAAATTTAAAATTACACTCTTACATTTCAGGACAGTTCTTATTCCCGTATTCCTGGATGTTATTGCCCTAATTGTCATTTGATTATCATTGAAGATATATATTTATTTATTTATTTATTACAATACAATTATAAATTATATTCTAATTATATATGAGAGGAGTAACTTGACCTTATGCTCGGTGTAGTGTCACAGACCAGAGTCTCTGGTGGGAATCGAACCCACGACCCTCACGCTAATAGTCTAACACACTACCCACTAGACTAACAGGGCACTCTAATGAAGATATTTAAATCGCTATATGTCAAGTGTACTAGTCCATAACATATATTCTCTGATCGTACGTCCATTAAGAAAATCATATTATGGCCCGTTAACCGAAGGCATAGATTGGTTTTTAGTTCTAGAAAGCCTGTCCCATTCGTGTAGCAAGAAGCCTTCACGTATAGGTGTATCATGAGTCCTTTTGACCAATAAATTCAATCTGGTATCACAGCGATAAAATTGTCCCCATTATACTCTGGTGATATGGTGAGACATATGTATTTCACCACTGTCCCAACTCTAGACTGCGTAGCGATATGCATTCAATATTTATAGAAGACTGAAAAAAAGGAACCGAAAAGCTTAAAATAGTATTCGCGGCAACAGCACATCCTAGAGAAATGTATTCCACTTTTCATCGGATATATAGGTTGTATAAAGAAAGATGAGGGGGAAAAAATTAAAATATTTTAAGAAAATTATTCTTTCGGCATATTCCTAACTGTTTATATCCTGAGCAGTGCTAAAACAGACGACATATTAGTGCACAAGGCATGTCTCACAATTTACAAATACATCAGAATCACTAAAAACTCAAGACTAAAACGTTCAAGGTACGATAAAAAGTCACTGTGTCTCAGACTTAAAAGGCTATTGCCACCTTAAGTAGAGAAATGCGGTGACTGTACTGTTTACCGATGAGCAGATATTGAATAAAAAACAAACCCTGAATAATACATTCTCAGAACCACCGCCTTTAACGAAATTCCTAAGAAATCTAAGAGGTTTCCTTAAACTTCCGCGTCTGCTACGATAATCTATCTAGTGTGGTGGCTTATTAGACGTAAGGCTCGAATTCAAACAACAAGCCAGACATGAAACTGAAATAAAAAAAAAATTATTTCTTCGGTGACTTCATCTCAGCAGATATCTGGCAAAAAACTCTGAGAGTAAATAAACCTGCCATTAAAAAAAAAATTAATGTACACAACATGAGTGGTGTGTGAAGCTAGGCCATAATCCTGACGAAGGGTTGTAATGGCCAATTATGTATGTATGTATAATGATATATTTTTCCTCTTTTTTTTGCCAATAGTGGTCTCTTGACATGTGGCGTACTGTTCATTTCGTTGTTAAAGGCGTGGAGAATGTGGCAAATGAATTATATGGAAATATTAAAAAACAATGGGAAACCAAGTAAGTCGCTTTACAAGGTATACGTATATAGTTTGCATGCAAAAATACAATTGTGAAAAATAATAAGGACACCAATGTGACACATAAAGATTTGATGAGGAAAGTATTGAGTAACTGCACTTACCTCCGGCTTGTATAGTACACATCCCATAATCAACTTTCTTCGCAATTTTATTAAATTTATTATAAAAAATAATGAAAGTTCACCCTGTAAAAAAGCAATAAAGAAATCCCTTGTTAATTTTCAAATGCTTATAAAAAATAATAATATACTAAGGGTCATTATTGTACAATGGGTCAAATCGACCTACGGGTACTGTACTTGTCTTAATTGACTAGTACACAAGTACTAACCTAACCTAAGTGTCATTATTACAACAATTACAATGTCGTTAAAGTTTAGCTAAAGTGAACTTTAAAGTCGTCTTTAACTTCTTTTCGTTAATACAATATACAGATAAAATAAAGTTAAGTTTTTCAAAAATATGGCAGTGCCGCACTGTCAATTAAACAAGTACTTTAAAACCGCAGTGGTAACGCCGTGCCTTTTTATTTGTTTATGAAATTTGTGTGTTGAGGTTCTAGCTTTTTTATTTTTCTGTTTTTTTGTTTTAAAATAAATATAATGAATACGCCAATATCCATTGTGATTTGATAAACTATTAATATATTAACGTTTATTTTTCATGTTTATATTTAAAGTTGCCATATTGAAAATAATATAAATAATATGGCAAGTTCAAAGATAAAGTAAACTTTAAAAGTTAAAGTTAGGATGATCTTCCATTTATCTTAAAGCTGACTTTTATTTTATTGTGTACTTATAATAATGAACATCAAGTTATCTGCCCTTTAAAATCCTGCCTTTAAAATCCAACAAGTTGTAATAATGGCCCTAAGGGATTTGCACTAGTTTAAGTTCTAATGTCGTTCTAACGTGGTTAATATTTTATGGAGACTCCGGCTGGCAGATATCGTCTAAGCATATGGCCAATACGGTCTTGGCATACCGTATCTTTTCACATAGACTTAACTAGTTCCCAAAGCTTACCACAATTTGTAGGAAACTTTCCTCTGATTAATGTTTTTTACCATATTCGTAAATTCTTGATTGGTTAGGAACTGAAAATAGCCTAGGTCAGTGAAATGCTGAAGCATACATCGAAGTGGCATATTAATCCGTTAGTTTTCATAGTAGGAAATTGACCTTCAAACTACAATATTACCGGATTTATACTTTATCGCTTTAAGAGTAGATCGAGTATTGTATACTGTATTTATTAGTCTCACAAAGAAATTTATTATTGCAGTATATAACCTGAAAATAAGTGCAGCTACTTAACAGCCAATTTCTTTACCATCTAATTTCAATGTGTCTTTATTATTTTTCATGTATATACATACATATATATATACATACATATATATGTATATACATATGTATATACATACAAACGATGAAAGTGTTGTATTATTTATATTCCTTTTCCATTTTAGGATTGGTGCTTCCAGGCCTAGAATTAATAGTAAGTTACTTTCTGTTGAAGAGTGGTGTTAATAATTTTTATTTAAAGTCACATAAAATGCGCAATTTTAAAAATGTCTATATCTACAAGGGATCAGCAATGAGTATACAAAAAGATGAGTAGATTCAAATCATACTCATAATTTCTGATAATTATACGCATTCATACTTATTTTAATATCATACTCATACTACTCATATTCAAAGTTTGAAGTACTCATCGTACTCATACTTAACAATACGCATAATGTTGTTGATTTCGACTCTCCATGGCTCAACATTTACAAGAATCACAAAATAAGTATGATTCGCATACGAACACTACAATACTCACTAGAAGGTTGTGTGTTTACAACATGTAAATGCAACAACAACTAAGACTGTAAATTTTGAAGAATGATTCGTATGAATCAAACATATTTCGATTTATATGAGTTTGATGTCAACGTTGTACTCATACTCATTGCAACCTGTACTTATAAATCAATGTTGTAGTGAGTACGAATGAATCAGAGTAGTTGAATTTCAATACTGTTGACTCAATCATACTCAAAATTTCATTAGTACTAATGAGTTGCGAAAAAAACGTTTCATTGCTGATCTCTGATATCTACCAATGTTGTTTTCTATAAGAACTCTTATTTTGTGGAATAATTTATTTATTTATTACAATACAATTACAAATTATATTTAATTATTAACGTTCTGAGTAACTTCGACCGTATACATGCTAATAGAATAGCATACTATCCACTAAACTACCAGCGCACCTTACTTCATTCGAATAATTCTTGTTTCATTACTTGCATGCCTATAGCTACTTGGACAAATATAGGGTATCTAATTAACCGAATCCTGCATTTAAAAGCTAGGTATGTGTGTGTGTGTGCGTGTGTAATATCACCATAGAAATCAGGTTAAATTTGAAAGATGGCATGGATTATGTTGGCTTTGATGACTACTGTGGTTTGTGGCTTCACTGCGACTTAATAAAACTCTACAAGAAAAAGTCTAACGGAATCCAAACGGACTATATCGGTGCCCAGATCACATCACTTCTACGTGATATACAATGGGTCATCAGCTGTGTAACACGTAGCGACGCACCGTTGAAACCATGTGTCGCTGGTGGTGAAATTCGATAATTTCATTTATTCACGTACCCATTCGTTCAAAAATGCATCTCTTTACATAATTGATCATTACAACCTGTTTAGTCAGGATTACAACCTAGCAAGAATCTGCTGAGAGAAAGTAGCCGAAGAAATATTTTTCATATTTCGTTTTGTAAGAGATGTATGCCCGGGGATTTGAACCGTTGCCTTAAGTCTAAAACACTATCTAGTAGATTACAGCGACTTCATTGCAAACCTTTACAGAATTTAGATTTACACAATTAACAGTGTTCTGCAGAGATCGAAGCAAATGATAAAACTGGATATGTAAAGTTGGCTCATTATGGGGGATCCATCAACACTTCCCAGCCAAGTTCGCTCAGCTTATTTCGGGTAATCAAAGATGCAGTCTGGCATTATCATGATGAAACATAATACATTTTGTGTTTGATCAGTTTAAATAAATTCCTATTTATAGTTGATAGTAGAGATCAGAATCAATCGTTTGACAAAGTTGTAGAAGCTCACAATAATCATTTCCCTTCTATACCTACTAGCCGTAGTGCGTTGCCTTTATTGGTATCCCCATGTCCTTCTGTGATCATTTTCTCACATTATTGTGAAATTCACTGCAACGTCCTTCAGGCGAAAGTCGTGGTACAAATGGATTTGATCTATAAAACCCGATTATTTAAAACGTAACTGGATTCTGGCTTAGTAGGGTTTTTGTAAGGCAGGCGTATGTATTTGAAATATTTTCAAAAGTAAAAAATTGCTTTAAACTTAAATGATTAATTACTCGTATTCATTAACACAAGTTTGAATTTGCTTTGAATGTCACTAAAAATTATTCTCTTTACAGATTTGTCTAGAAAAGACTATGAAACAATATCAAGAAAGTTAAAATCATCCGGTAACCACATCAAAAATCATATTTTCAAAAGTGGTAATAAAATAAATGAATACAATACAATACAATACAATCAAAATTAAATTGAAATCTGACTGGAATTAGAAATTGTCTGAATAAGTACTAAAAGTATACTTTAAACAACGAATAGACTTTAAGTCACAACTTATTAATGAATGTATAAAAAAATAAATTAATTAATTAAAATTAAAAAGTTTAAGGGTGACTATTACAACTTGCTGTTAACTAAAAGGAGGATTATAACGGGCAGATTAATTGTTTTTCATAATTATGAGTGGACAATAAGGTAGAAGTGAGCTTTAAACTAAAGGGAAGATCATTCTACCTTTAACTTTTAAAGTTAAGTTTATGTTGCAACTTGCCATATTATATATTATTTTCAATATGGCAACTTCAAATATAAAGAAAATAAGCAAATACAACAAAAAACAAGAAGTCCGCGGTTGCCACTTCGTTTAAAAATAAACTTGTTTTATTGCGCAATGTTGTCGATATTGCTCCGGCACTGCCTTACTTTTGAAAAAGTTAACATTATTTTATCATTTGGTTATAATAACGAAAAGGAGTTAAAGGTGACTTTAAAGTTCACTTTAGCTAAAGTTACCTTTAACTAAACCCAACTTTAACGGGAAGTTGTAATAATGGCCCTAAAAATAATAGAGAAATAAGTCACATAAATACTAATAAATTGTAAGAGAATATTTTTTAAATACAAACATAAATAAAAATATCAATGAAACAAAATTCTTGAATGCAATTCCCTTTTCAGAATACAGTTTTATTTGTCATATATTAGCTGAGAATAAGTAAAGATACTGTTACGATACTATCAACGCAGATCTTTACAACGGAGATCTTCAACCCACGACTGTTGTCTTCGCACGCAACGCATCTTCATACAAGACTGACTGAATTCTTACTACTCGTTGTCTGCTTTATCTTGCCGTTTTATATGCTCACGTAAGCATTCTGATGCAGGTTCTTGAAGTCGAACGTACGTTGTTTCGCCTTCTCGAGAACTCTATTGCGACTTCATTGTTGTTTGTGTACTTTGCTTACGTTGGGTTTTGTTGCTTTCTTTCTTACTTGTCTGTCTCCTTTTCTTCATGCTGGTATACTTGTAACAAGTTCGTTGTATTTGTTTGTGTAGCTTTTGTTTATCATGTTTATGTTAAACGATGCTTCCATTTCGTAACAATATATTGTATTAGACCCTGACTAGATAAAAGCAGAACTTCTTTACATCTTTCATACTTCGTGCATTGTTAAGTCTTGAACTACGTAGTTTTCCATAAAAAAAAAAAATAACGTGTATGGAGTTTCTTGTAGGAACAACTACATACATACATTGTCAGATGTGGCGTTCAGACTTCAATCTTCAGACTCGATTGAGAATATTTTGCTCCTGTTTTTTGTTTGTTTTGTTTTTTCTTAATATTATTTAATTATTATTTTTTTTTTTTTTGTAAGTACATATACTATACGAGGCCTTATCAATAATAAAAAATAAAAAAAAACTTTTTTGCTTCACGTATGGTAAACCCCCGGGCAAAAAAGTTGTATTCATACGTTTGCTATATGAAATGTTTTTTTTTTCATTTTTTTGTGATGTAATGGCACATATGTATATACCCTACTCCAAAATCAGATTACTCGTAATCAGATTTATTTCGAACTTATCTTCTGGCCTAATTTCTTCAGCCAGCTGCTGTTGATTGGAATGAGCACAAATTTAATTCATCTATAAACCGATTATTTTCTGTAATAAACTAAGGTTTGTATCTAAAATGTGTAGGGTATAGAGTAGCTTGATATAAGGTAATGTTTTTTCATCCGCTTCATCTATATTTACTTAAGCTAAATCGCTAAACAAAAAAAAAACATTTCTTATGCTAAATGATGTCCGAGATGGGCGCAGTAAATTATTATCATATTGCTGATGTAAATAATAGTAAAGGCAATACACATTTGTATATGATTTTAATATAATCGTACGAATAGTACGATACCCAAACATAAATCCATGCATTTATATACCAGAGATCAGTAATGAATCGTTTTTTCATGACTCATAACTTATGAGTCATAAGTACTCATGAAATTTTGAGTATGAGTCAGTCAACAGTATTGAAATTCTACTACTCTGATTCATTCGTACTGATTTATAAGTACAGGTTGCAATGAGTATGAGTACAACGAAGACATCAAACTCATACCATTCGAAATATGTTTGATTCATAAGCCTGCTCATACAGATTCATAAATATAGAAAAATACTTAAAATACTCATAAATGATTCGAATCATTCATCAAAATTTACAGTCTTAGTTGTTGTTGCATTTACAAAAAAAGAAGAATGAAAAAGACAAAGACAGCTAGCAAGGCAAACACACAACCTTCTAGTGAGTATTGTAGTGTTCGTATGCGATTCATACTTATTTTGTGATTCTTGTAAATGTTGAGTAAAGGAGAGTCGATTTCAACAACATCATACGTATTGTTAAGTATGAGTACTTCAAGCTTTGAATATGAGTAGTATGAGTATGATATTAAAATAAGTATGAATGCGTATAAGTATCAGAAATTATGAGTATGATTTGAATCTACTCATATTTTTGAATACTCATTGCTGATCTCTGATACATATGTACATATTATTAGTCTTTTTAACTCTTAAATCAATATGACGATGTACTTTGTTGTGTGTGTCAAACAGCTTTGAGATACATTATCATGGCTATTAATTTTCGATTTTCTAGGAAATATGTTCCAAATGATATGATATAAAGTTGCCGTAGTCTACTAGGTAGTATCACTTGCACTGACCAACTTCTTCCTCTTCCCTGATTTTGGTGGAACTTGGTCAGTACAGGGAATGCGTTCACCCGTGTCGTCACAACGGGTCGCTATGCGTGCTCAAGTGAGCTTTGTTATATCAGAGCTATCACTCTGACCTAAACGACCTATACTAGGTAGTATGATGGCTTATTGGACGTAAGGCCACAGAAAAAAAATATTTCTTCAGCGAATATTTCTTCTGGCAAAAACTCTGAGAGTAAATAAAGCAGCCATGAAAACTTTCACTGTTGAGAAGCTAGGCCGTAATCCTGACTGAAGGGTTGTAATGGTCAATTATGTATTATGTATGTATGTATGAAAACTTTCACAAAAACCTGTCGTTCGGAATCGACTTTAAACTGTAGATCCCGCCACTCATGTATAAAATTGAAAGACACAACATTTGTGGTGTGAGAAGCTAGATCGTAACCCTGACTGAAGGGTTGTAATGATCAATTATGTATGTATGTTCCAAAGAAGCTTAATTTTGTCCAGAAACACGATTAATGAAAGTAATTTTCAATATTGAAGAGATTTCATAAACTATTTGAAGATACTAACTATTGCAATAACAATTACAACTGATCAGAATTTCAAATAATGAAAAACAAAATGTTGACTAAAGAGTATTTTATACTTAAAAAAAGTAGTTTATCTCCACAAATAATATTTTTCGGAAAAGTAGTTTTCCTTGATAAAGCAATTTTTGAAGTAGTTTTTTAAAAATTTAATGAACTTTAAAAAAGTACTTTTTGAAACATAGCTTGAAAAATATCGCCTCAAAAAATATATTTCGCAAAAGTATTTTTCCTTGACGAAACAGTTTTTTGAAGTAGCTTGTAAAAATTTAATGAACTTTAAAAAAGTACTTTTTGAGTAAAAATTTACAAAATATTGTACTTTAAAAATAAAATTCTTTTTATAAAAAGTCTCTTTAAGAAAAAAAAAATACTGTCTTAAGGAATACAAAAAGGACTTTTTATATCATTCATGTATTCAAATTTTAATTTCTTGTAGTTTTAAAGTCAATTTAAAAAAGTACTTTTGACGAAAATGGTTCCTGAAAAGTAATTTAGAAAAGTACTTGTTGAGAAAGTGGAACCGCTTAGAAAGGGAATAGTTAAACAAATAGCAAATGTTGCCTAAATTCTCTATTATTCCTTAAATAGCGGTACCAGCTACACCAATCGATCATTATGTTTTATTAGCCATAGCATTTGAATATTCCCATCCCTGGCTGGCTATTATGCTTAAAAAAAAATTTCTTTATAAATGCGAATTAATTTTTTTTTTGTAATTATTTTAAGGGACTTTTTTGTTTTACTCATATAAATACGTTTTATTGCCACAATAAGATTCTTAGTTTAATTCTTGAGTTCGTTTCAAAAAGTTTATTTTTTAATCGCGCGAATTTCTATCTGAACTTTGGAAATAAAAATGAATTTAAAGATTTTGATTTTTAGTTTCATTTTAATAAACTTTATCGTTGGCCTTGAGTGTGAGGTTGTTAAAAATATTTTTAATTTTTTTTAGTCACAGTAATAGTTTTTAGTTACAGGAAAAGAGTGCGATAACATATGTCGATGAGATTGAAATTCTCAAAAAAATCTTTAATAAATTAAACGAATTGAAACATGATCTAACATTGTGTAATTCAAGGTAATAAAATCGTTTTAATATTCATATCAAATTGTTAAGAAGGGTAGACGAAGGTGTAAACATGTATCTATTCTTATATCTGCAGATATGAAGACTATAAAAATAGCAGCAGTGAATCACCAAATACGGGTAAGAATTGAAATTCAATCGAGAAAAGTACTAGATATAAGGAAAACAAGAATTTATTTGTGTACTTACCTTTAAAAATATTTGCTTCGATCAAAGACAAGGTTTTTAAAGTCTTAAACCCTGGTATCATTGAATAATTAAATGTTATACTGAAGGCAACTACTCCCCTCATCCAATTCAGTCCAACGATATAAAATCACGAACAAAATATGTCCAGAAAATAGATAAAGGATACCGCTAACAGTAAATCTGATAACGATGGCCAGTTTTAACTAATGTCGGATATACCATGCCTGAAGCCGCCGTAGTCTAGTAGGTAGTGTGTTGGCTTAGTAGACGTAAGGCCAAGTTTCAAACCCCAGGTCAGACATCAAAACGAAATATGAAAAAATTATTTCTTCGGCGACTTTCTTTCAGCAGATTTCTAGCAAAAACACTGAGAGTAATTATAATTGCCATGAAGAGTTTCTCAAAAAATCTGTCGTTCGGAGTCGATTTTAAACTGAAGGTCCCACCAGTCATGTATAAAATTAACACAAACATGAGCGGTGTTGAGAAGCTAGATCGTAATGCTGCCGGAAGGATTGTAATGGCCAATTATGTATGTATACTGAAGGCAACTACTTCCCACATCCAATTCAGTCCAAAGGAATGAAGTCACGAACAAAATATGTCCAGAAAACAGATGAAAGATACCTATAACAGTGAATCTCATAATGACGGCCAATTATAATTAATATCTGATATACCATGCCTGAGTCTTATGATTCCATTTAATGTTGTCAATACAACGCATTGGGCAACTTCCACATACATAGTATTGCTTCTGTCGTGTATACAATTGTTCATATGCGCTGTATTACCCTAATGCACTTTCAGATTTCAGATTTTTCATTAGTATGCCCTTGAGATCCAAATTCTGTTAGAGTGCAATACTCCTCTTAGATCCTATACGTTCCAACATACAGCGCTCAGTAATGAAGGCCCTTGTAAACCTAATCGATTAACTGACAAAGATATAATTCTGATGTGTTGCAAGTAGTGAGTGTCTTCAAGTAGTCGCCGTAGTCTAGTAGGTAGTGTGTTGGCTTATTAGACGTAAAGCCCTCGCGTTCGTGCCCCAGGCCAGACATCAAAACGAAATATGAAAAAAAAAAATATTTCTTCGGCGACTTCCTCTCAGCAGATTTCTGGCCAAAACTCTGAGAGTAAATAAACCTGCAATGCAAAAGCTTTCTCAAAAATCTGTCGTTCGGAGTCGACGTTAATCTGCAGGTCCCGTCACTCAAGTATAAAATTAAGGCACACAACATGAGTGGTGTGAGAAGCTAGGCCGTAATCCTGACTGAAGGGTTGTAATGACCAATTATGTATGTATGTATTTATGACTGTCCTCAAGTTGGACAGCGTACACCCGACTCCACAAGATTCACACTAAAAGACGACCCTTTAGTAAGGCACACATCAAAAATATCACTCCGATTAATTCGACACGACGTCGCTTAAGCTGAGTTAGTTAGCGAATACAGCTGAAAATAGCACCTCATTCTCACTACATACATACATACACATACATACATAATTAGCCATTACAACCCTTCAGTCAGGATTACGGTCTAGCTTCTCACACCACTCACGTTGTGTGCCTAAATTTTTTATACTTGAGTGGCGGGACCTACAGTTTAACGTCGACTTCGAACGACAGATTTTGAGGTTTATTTACTCTCAGCAGGTTTATTTATTTTGCCAGAAATCTGCTGAGAGGAAGTCGCCGAAGAAATATTTTTTTTTTTCATATTTCGTTTTGAGGTCTGGCCTGGGGCTCGAACCCGGGCTTTACGTCTAATAAGCGAACAGTCTTCGAGCCATCGATTTAGGCCAAGAACCTACAGAAGTTTAGAAGAGAGTGAGAAACTTTTTCATGGCAATTAGTTTACTTCTCGAAGTAGACTGCCAGAAGACTGCTGAGAGGAAATGCACGGAAAAAATATTTATTTTTCTGAAGTCCTACGCACTGCTCATTATACCACAACGACCGCAGGTGCTAAGTATCTTTGAATGCCTCACGATACATCTCTAAACCGGAGTCTTTCATATGTCACTACAACCCTTTAATCAGGATTTTAACCTAGTTTCTCATAGAACCAATGTTGTGTGTGTAAGTGGCTGGACCTTCAATTTAAAGTCGACTCCAGATTTCCAGTTGACTACAGAGTTTTGAGAAAATTTTCATCACAATTTTATTTACTCTCAGAGTTTTCGCCAGAAGACTGCTGATAGGAGGTCGCCAAGAAATATGTTTCATTTTGATATATTTTTTTATTCGTGATGTCTGAGGTTGAGGTTCGCGTCTAGTAAGCCAACACACTACTCACTAGACTGTGGCGACTTCCTCTAAAACGGAGTACTGCTTAAAAAAATATTGACAATTAAAAAATGCGGTCTTAAATTGTTCTCCAATTCATTTTGCGGCGTTTTTGCTACTTCTCTTGTGCTGATCTTAAGCTTACATTTAAAAATAACTCTTCTACTCATATATAGTTGAAGTACAGAGTTATAAAATAGTTTTTCAAAAAAATATGTATATCGGTCGATCTTCGACCTAAACCCTGTTTGTCTGTATGCAAAACTGTTATTGTAAAAATATTTATATTTTCAGATTTTTCAATATTTGATATACGACATGATGATCTGCCCAATAAATGGTGGGTATACGATATTTTTATAATACCTATCGTAACGATAATTCTTTTATTTTTACATTTTTCCGCTCCAGCAAAAGCAATACCTTACCAAGGAGTTGTTTAGAAGCTACTGCTTGTACCAAGCGTAGTGGCATTTATAGAATCCTTGTGGGAAAATTCAGCAATGAACCGTTCCTAGTGGAGTGCGATGTTAAAACTGATGGCGGCGGTTGGACTGTTATACAGAGGCGTCAAGATGGCTCTGTAGATTTCTATCGAGACTGGGCAGAATATCGCAAAGGCTTTGGTGAAATCGATGGGGAATTTTTCATTGGCCTCGATAAATTGCATGCTCTAACAAACTACAATGGTCCTCAGGAACTACTGATTATTTTGGAAGATGATGGCGTCATTAAACATGCCAAATACACTAATTTTGTGGTCGGTGGAGAATCTGAAGTGTACGCTCTAAAGCATTTGGGTGTTTACTCAGGCGATGCTGGCAATGCTTTGCAGGGCCATTTAGGTATGAAATTCAGTACTAAAGATCGTGATCATGATACGTACGGTGGGAATTGTGCGGTAGACTATACGGGTGCTTGGTGGTATGGCAAATGTCATGTGAGGTGAGTACATTATATTTATGATCGTAAAAGTGTCAATAATATTCTATTACATACATACCTACATAATTGGCCATTACAACCCTTCAGTCAGGATTATGGCCTAGCTTCTCACACCACTCAATTTGTGTGCCTTACTTTTATATTTGAGCGGCGGGACCTACAGTTTAACGTCTGCTCCGAACGACAGATTTTTGAGAAACTATTCATGGCAGGTTTATGTACTGTTTTACCAGAATTCCGCCTAGAGGAAGTTGCCGAAGAAATATATTTTTTTTATATGATGTCTGCCCTGGGGCTCAAACCCGGGCCTTCTTCTTCTAATAAGCGAACACACTACCTACTAGACTACGGGGACTACTCTATTTATACTTCATTTATTTTCGCTCTGGCAAGCTCTTTTTTTTTTGTTTTTATTTTTTTATGACTTTGTCATGACAATTAGTTTGCTCTCATATTGTACCAAAAGAAATACTTTTTTCATATTTTTCTTTTAAACGCCCGAACTGAGGTTCTAATTTTCGACTTCTCGTCTGGTAAGCTAACACACTACTCTCTAGACTACAGTGACCACTTCTCAAATTACTTATGACGCAAAGCTCAACTGCTTGGTAAACTATATAACCATAACTGTAGAATGTCTAAAGGAAATTGCTATATCTGTATATGTACATATATGTATGTATATCAATAGTTTTCTGGTTTATTAGATGCTTTTTCATTGGCTCATTGGCTCTAATCACACGAGAACAATTGTGCTGGCGTAAAATGATAGTTTATAGGCAAGAACCGTGAAGAGAATGATTTTTTGATGGCGTAAAGTTTCAACCACCTACAACCCCGCATTACTAACACAAAACTAACACATGCACATTTTTAAAAATCAGCCAAACATCAATTGAATGCAAAAACACTAATACATACAAAGCTGTGTATACGTATATATGTCATGCCAAACTAATATTCATCCCGTGTGATTTCAAAAGATCAAAATTTGTGCGACTAAAAATTGTTCTCGTGTGATTAGAGCCATTCTATCTAATCACAAGTTCGCGATCAATGTTTCAAAATAACAATGTTTTCAATTGAACTATTGAAACAATTGAACTTTTGAAAATAACAGCCCAACGTGAGTTATAGTGAATGATACGTTCACGTTTCACAGACGGCAGTGAAACTTTACAGTACGCAATATAATGTATGTAAATAGGCAGGAATAGCATTCTTTTAATCCGCGGTAGGGTGACAACTGAGAAAAAAATCGATGGCGTTATTATTACATTACAAACATTATTTCCTTCAAAAAATTTTGAAAGGCGAATAATACTATGTTCAGACATGTACTTTTATTGAGTCAATATTCGGTTATTTGAGTACAATATTTTAAGTGTTCAGACATAATATAAGTAATATTCATTTGACAGCTGGTTGCTTCAACACATTGTTTTTGTTTTGATTTTTTTGTTTTGTTTTTTTTTTTTTTGTTTGTCGCTTTTGACATTTTAATTGCCAAATATCAACAGAAAGTGTTCGGAAAATTGTAATTTGCTCACTGAACGTATTTATGACAGTGCTGCATTTTAAGTTTTACTCAATATAATAACGCAATAATTAATTGAAACTTTATATGAAATATTGAGCTCAATAATAGCACCTATTGCGATTTACGCCATAAAAGTGCATGTCTAAACATAATATAACTCGGGTTATTGCAATTCTCCAAAACTGAATCGAAGGCATTTCTAAATGTTCAAGAAACAGCAACAGTCTCGTTGTTATCGAAAATATTTACTTCAGTTATCGTTGAATTCAAAGGAATAAAATTTTCTGAGTGTTAGCGCTGTCACTTTTAGGAATACCAGATTGACAATCGAATAAAATCGGTTCGGTTCAGTTCGAATTCTCATTTTCGATAGCTTTCTTAGATTTAGTCAAATTTTTATTTGATTTTTATTTTTAAAATTGTTTCAATTCTTCGTTTTCTCTTCTGTTTTTCTTATTTTAGCAATCTTAATGGCAAATATGGCGATACAACTTATGCCAAAGGCATTACTTGGCAAACATTCCGCGGCTATAACGTCTCCATAAAGCATGTGAAAATGATGATAAGACGACGAACGTTTGAACGCGATTAATATTTTTAAAAATTTGAATAAAAATAATTATGTATAATGAAACCATATACCAAAGCTTTTAAATCAATCTGGGTTATACTATGTTTAGATATGCACTTTTATTTAGTCAATATTCGTTTAATTGAGTACAATATTTTAAGTGTTCAGGCATGATGACTATTTGTGTCAGCAAAATGAATAAAAGATTTCTTATTACCAGTTCACGGTGGATTATTTCCCCATCTGTAGTTTATAAAATACCAACATAATCTTGTATCCCCTTGCATGGGTTGAAGTGGAGTTGAGAAGCGTCCTCTTGTGATGATGTTGGTTAGAAACCCCAAAATTCTTGCGATCATGTTCAAGAGTATCCTTTACTTCTACTCACATGCAACTTTCATTAAAGAAAAAGTCAGAATAAGGAGTAGTGTCCTGAAAGCTATAGCAGGTACTCCTTGGGGCATGAACAAGAAAACATCTCTACCATAAAAGGTCTCTCTCCTACCAGAATAGCCGCTCTCTCCCCAACAGACGTGGTACACAGTCTTTTGACAGAGCACTCTAGAAGCAGAGACAGTAATCAAACCAAATAAATTTGGTTTGCTACATATTGGTGGACATATTGTTACGAAAATGGAAACGGTGTAACATCGTTTAACATTAAAATGATAAACAAAAGCTACACAAACAAATACAATGAACTTGTTTACAAGTGAACCAACAACATCATTATGATAGAAAAGGGGATAGATAAGTAAGCAAGAAGGCAACGACAAACAACATGAACAAACTACACAAACAACAATAAAACAAAGCAAAAGAGATCTCGAAAAGGCGAAGCCACGAGCATTCGACTTCAAGAACATTCATCAGACTGTTTACGTTGGCATATAAAAGGCAAGGCACATCAGGCAACGAGTGAGTAAAAATTTAGTCAGTCTTGTGTGAAGACGCGTTACGTGTGAAGAAAACAGTCGTGGTTTGAAGATCTCCGCTGTAAAGATCTGCGTAGTTATTGTCTGCGCAATAGGGGAAAGAAAAATAGCGAACATGCAAATTATTGTTGGATACATCAAGTTGTATACAGTGGCATACAAAATTGAGCGAACAATAAAGAGTTTAATTGAAACTAAGCACAAATTTGTTTTATTTTTTTTTTCTTTTGCAATCAATGAACTCATATTTTAAACGTTTTTAAAAAGGTAAAAAGATAACAGTATGATTCGCGTATAAACACTACAATACTTACTAAAAGGTTGTGTGTTTGCTTTGCTTGCTGTCTTTGTCTTTTTCTTTCTTCTTTTTTTTTTGTAAATGCAACAACAACTAAGGCTGTAAATCGAATCAGTTATGAGTATTATAAGTGTTTTTCTAAATTTATGAATCTAAATGAGCAGGCGTATGAATCAAACATATTTCGAATGTTACGAGTTTGATGTCAGCGTTGTACTCATACGCATTGCAACCTGTACTTATATATCAACGTTGTAGTGAGTACGAATGAATCAGAGTAGTTGAATTTCAATACTGTTGACTCACTCATACTAGAAATTTCATGAGTACTTATGAGTAGCGAAAAAACGATTCATTGCTGATCTCTGGTTTATATCATCCCTCCTACACACATGTTTAAAAAATTAAATATGTATTACGAACGTTTCCTTACGTCTTTTTCTTTAATCTAGCGCCATCTAGTGGTAAGTAGAATGTATTGATAATATTTTTATACAGCTGTCCATTAATTTGATACCATTTTAACCAACTCTGTTTATTTGTTTTGATTCTTTGTCATTGTTGTTGCACTATTGTTTGTCATTTTCTTTTTTTCATTTCTGTGCAGAACGAAATAAAAATTTTGTTGTAAAAATTTCTTGCAATTCAATTGGATTTGTAGAGAGCGGATTGGAGTTTCTTTGTTATTGGAAAAGAACGAGAAAATAAAGAAAGAAAGAATGCAAATTTTTATTTAAAAGAAACAAGACAAAAATATAATAAAACGCAAAAACAAACTACAAATAATGCAAAAACAAAATCAATGTAAAATATATCGTTAAACATCAATGTAATGCTACACAATATATCGGTTTGTGTTATCAAAATCGAAATCGATTCACCAACAAGTGAAGATTCTGGTAAGTTCTGCCGATGATTGAGTTGTCTCTTCCATTCTTAGTGTAATAACGTGTTGTTGTGAAATTGTTAGGAGACGCTGGAGCTGTGTCATCAGAACATCCAAATAATCCGCGTGTGCAAAAGGAACGTGAACGCGATCGTGGTCTACGGCAATCATCGCAAATTACCATTGAAACCTATACGAACCAGCTGTGGTCAGAGCAATTAGTGTCACAGGCAGCCATGAGTTGTGCCAACGACAAGAAATTGCTGGGCGAGAAAAGACAAAGAGAAATGCCGACATCGAGTAGTAGTCGAGAAACTACACCATTGGAAGAGGGTCAATGTGCCTCAGAATTGCCTAAAGAAATTGGTTTCTTTTCGGGTAATCCCAGTGTTGAGGTTACCAATGGCATCATTCATTTGTATAAGAAAAAGTATACAATAGATTTCCGAAATGCTTTCTTTCAATTTAATACCATTTCTTTTTTAATTCCAGTGAACGTAAGGATATTAAGGAGGCTCCATCAAATCAATTGTGCCTTTTGGCAGTACCAGCTAGTTTAAGCTGCCATGATCTATTGAGTTTTGTCGCACCCTGTCATTCGGAAATACAACATATACAAATTGTGCGTGATGGCTGCCCTAATCAATTTATGGTTTTATTAGAGTGAGTATACGAAACTGTAGTTTTTTAATCGTGAAATTACGAATCAAAAACCACTTAACAGAAGTAGGAAAAGAAATTCTCTTAACAGTAGAAAATATGCAGAAACAAATATTCATACATAATTGGTCATTACAATACTTCAGTCAGGATTATGGACCTAGTTTCTCATACCACTCATGTTGAGTGTGTTAATTTTATACATGATTGGTGGGACCTACTGTTTAAAAGTCGACACCGAACGACAGGTTTTTTAAGAAACTTTTCATGGCAATTTTATTTGCGTTAAGAATTTTTGTCAGAAATCTGCTGAGAGGAAGTCGCCGAAGAAATATTTTTTTCATAAATTCGTTTTGGTCTGACCTGGATTTTGAACCGTGACCTTACGTCTAATAAGTCAACATACTACCTACTGGACTACGGCGACTTCAGGATTCACTTCTTCGAAAATATTCCAATCTGTATACGTCAAATCAAAGTAATCACCCTCATTGCTTTTTATCAAGTGTGTTGGAATTGTTAAGAAGATGGCATGTGTACTAAAATTTATTTATAATTAAATATTGTGGTGAAATACTGCTCAATACGCTGATCGATTACAATATTTTCTGCAAAAAAGCCTCAAGACAAAAAAGAGAGAGAGCAAACTTCTTCAATTGAGGTTCGCAAAATAATCACAGATAAGAAAGCAAACTCTGAGAAATAAGCAAAACTGTGGGGCGGGGGTCATTGCACTATAAAAAATATTATTCAAGGAAGGATAACTGACGAGCAGAAGGCCTCTCAAGCGTCTTACAGGCTCGGAGATAATAGTTATTGTAAGAGAAGTAATGGCTAATACATCATCTAGAACAGTAAAAATGCCTGAGGATCACTACACCACACAAAAAGCCTTACATACCATGAATAAACCAGAATACATACATAATTGGTCATTACAGTCCTTTAGTCAGGATTACGACCTCGTTTCTCACACCACTTATATTGTAAGACTTAATTTGTATACATGAATGGTGAGACCTACAGTTTAAAGTCGATTCTGAACGACAGTTTTATGAGAAACTTTTCATGCCAAATTTCTTATTTACTCCCAGAGTTTTTGCCAGAAATATGCTGAGAGGAAGTCGCCGCAAAAAATATTTTGTCATATTTCATTTAGTTGGAGATGTCTGCCCTCGACTTTGAACCGAGGCCTCACGTCCAATAAGCCAACACACTACCTACTAAACCAAGGCGACTTCATATAAACCAGAATAAAATTTAACATTAACCAAAAAAATATATTTGACCGAGCCGCTATCGTTTTAGTGGAATATTTAATAAATTAACGAAAGTAAATACGAAATATTTGGTGCGAAAAATCTCCAAAGACAGGACGAAGTAAAAACAAAACCTGTAACGATAAATGTATTAAGAAAACAGTTAATCATGGTTATGGGTCAGTAATGGTCTGGAGATGTGCGTCAGTAATGGCAGTTGACAATCTAGTTTTTATGGGATCAACGATTGAAAAGGATTATAGCGAAGAAATTGTTTCAACATGGCATACATATCTAAAAATCGTATTGCATACAGAATATACATTCACATTAGTTAACACAAATTTAACGTTAACTTTAGAGCTTGTATACCTAAATTTCATCTATGAGACGCTACTAAATAATAGCAAACTCGACGTATTTCTGAAGTGGATAGTCCTTATTTATGTTTCTTATTTATTTATCTTTATTTATTATTAATGCGTCTGTTAAATAAGTTTTAAATTAGAAAAAATAAAATAAAAACCGTGTGTATATATGTATGTATATTTGTACATACTTTTGCTCTTATAGATTCCGTTCAAATGCTGCTGCCTTAGAATTTTATCAAACTTATAATGGTGCTGCTTACAATTCATTAGAACCGGATTCTCTATGTCATGCTGTTTGGGTTTCAGAAATAGAAAGAGGAGAAGACGGTGTAGCACCCATGGGACATACCGAATTACCAACATGTCCAGGTAATTTAATTTTATGATTTAAAAATGTACATATAACGAAATATTGTAATATTTTATTAATTGTATTGCAGTTTGTCTCGAACGCATGGATGAAAGTGTCGATGGTGTTCTTACCATTCTATGTAACCATGCTTTTCACGCCAACTGCCTAATAAAGTGGGGTGATTCCACCTGTCCAGTTTGTCGTCACGTACAAACGCCAGAACTAATGGAGAATTCCGTCTGTATGGAATGTGAAGGAACCGATTCTTTATGGATTTGTTTAATTTGTGGCCACGTTGGTTGTGGTCGTTATCAAGGAGCTCATGCTGCTGCACATTACCGCGCTACAAATCATACGTTCGCCATGCAGTTGGGTACAACAAGTGTTTGGGACTATGCCGGTGATAATTTTGTGCATCGTCTTTTTCAAAATAAAACCGATGGTAAATTGGTTGCCACTCAGGCACCCAACGATGAAGGTGAAGAAAAAATCGATTCTATGCAATTGGAATTCACATATTTGCTTACATCTCAACTGGATACACAGAGAAAGTATTATGAAGAGCGAATGGAACGTTTAGAACAAGAGTGGCGAGAATTTCGTGTATCAGCTGAAGATTCTAAAGAGAAAATGAATACAATGGAGCAACGCGTACAAACGTTAACCAAAGAAAAACAAAATCTAGAGAGAAAATTACAGCAAAATAATGCAAAGTAAGTGATAAACGTAAAAATAATTTATTTCCATTTCTATGATTATAATCTTAAGTTGGAGGAGAACATGAGGAACCTCAATCACAATCTATTCAACTCGACAAAGGCCTCTGGCGTCAATTGACACTATATCGGACAGTGCTTCAAAAATATATTCCCCTGTCTACACAACAATTTGACATTTTGACCACCATTCAGAATCAGATCTGAAGCAGCTATAACATCATTCTAATAACTCTAGGTTAGGTTAAGTTATGTTAGAGGACGTACACTTCTCATAGAAACAAGTACAATACTCAACAATCAAACAATCTGTTTTCATTCTAATATATCGAATGAGATACGAAAAAGGGGGAAAGCAATAGAGAGAAAAGTTGGAGGAAAAAAGTGAAAAAGAGAAGAGGTTAGGTCCGGTTAGGTTAGAGGACGTATACCTGTCATTGAGAAAAGTACAATACCAAACAAACAACTTATCTTCTGTTTTCATCCTAATACGTATATCGAAATAAATACGAAAAAGATAAAAGAAATAGAGAGAGAAGTTGGAGAAAAAAAGTGAAAAAGACAAGATCACAATACAAAAGAGAGCGTCGAAAAGACTGTTGCCTTGATGTCCTAGCAGTCCTTAACCACTTTAAGCCCATTATAAATCTCAGTTGAAGCAAAATATCGGCTCTCGAAAGTGGATCTAAACTGACATAGGTCCTCCTACTCAGGATCCTTAACATTATCCTGCTAAGATCTGGACAGTTACATAAGAGATCTTCGATAGTCTCCAACTCCTCTTCAACGTAACACTCCCTGTAATAATCCGTCAGAGATCCTTGTCAGCGATATAACCTAGCAGTGCCCGATAATCAAGCTTACTCTGGTTTTATATGGTTATATACTGGCATTGTATATTAGACGCATAGATTCCTAGACACATAACAGCCCAATTCATCCCCCAAAGCTAATGTCGCTTTCCCTTAACCCATCTTTCGAGGAGTCCGTAGAAGTGATAGGTTATAGGCGCTCTCAGAAATTGAACCAACCGCCGTCACTTTTCCTGGTATAACGTCCCAGGTATAATGTCCCAGAACCCAGCAGATACAGTTCAGATATGACTCCTTACAATCAGAATAAACTACCAGACTGCCGCAATGTCACTTAGAGCAGCCTGACCTTCAACGAAGGCCACGTAAGATTCTGAATCTAAGTGGCTGTTCTAGCTACGGCCTCCAGAACCTTCAATATAGCAAAAATCTTTGCGTCGTCACTAGAGTATCCTGTCGGGTGCCGTTTCTAGTAACCCGATTCTCAGACGTATGATATTGTTTGACAGGCAGTTCAAAGTGTCAAGAGCAGTCTGAGGACAATGTTTCCTCACGTCGGTGATACTCAAGGAGGCAATTCACTGAACCTTAACCAAATTCGTCCGATCGAACAAACAGCACATCCATAAGTAATAACAGGTCTAAGAATCACTACATAAATCCAGCGAATGATTTTCGACGTATATAAGCTTTTTCCGATGGAATTTCTACATTGATACAAAGCCTTCAGGCTCTTTTCCATTCTTTCCTCGATGTTTCTTATCAGTTACAATTTGCTGTCTAGAATAACATCGAGATACTTGACTTTCGAAGATAATGAAAGCTCCATATCACCTAATCTTGGTAACATGAATTTTGTCAATTTTGTACCTACGCGAAAATAGCACAAGTTTCGTTTATACACAAGCAACATTTTGCAACCCATATGAAAAAAATCCCAAGATCGGTTTCCATTAGTTCTCCAAGCGGCGATATAAATTTACCACCTACCAATACCAATAACCACATAAACGACATTTATAACCCAGAACCAATGAAGAGGGGAAGTACGCCCTTTTAGAAATAAAACAATAAGCGCGGATCCAAACGCAATTTAAATTCGTTTCTTTCATGTCAGTCACTCAACTTCAATAGATCAGAATCGAAGAACCTTTACGACATAAGCAAACACAACTGTTGTATGAGACATTCCATCTCATCATCTGTGTGGCATATATTTATGTCAAAGTCTCATAGTATTTCGCCCGTGAAATCACACACTTTGCCACGCTTGTCAGCAAATTATGTTCATGCAACACTTTCACAACTGCTTTCAATCGTTTCAAAACAAATATTGAATCTTAAGTGAACATCATTGATAATTTTCTACGGTTTTAGAAGGAAGTCAGACTTATCGCTTTAAAAATTTTCAAATCCATTTAAAAGGTTTTCCCTATATCACATGGATAAAAGCAACACTATACCAAGATCTCTGATGGTAATATCTCCTCTGTAAATAAACAGTTTAAGCCACCAATTCCTCTTCTACAGATCTGCTGCCAATAATTTTATCGGACAATAAAGGCAAAACAATGTTGATTAAAACCTTCATCTTAGTTTATACATATGATTTACATGATTAGTATATATTGTTTAATATATTCATTTTTTTTATTTACAGACTTAAGGAATTGCAAAAGCAATTAGTCGAAGAACAAGAAATTTCTCGTGCTTTACAAAATAATCAAAGTTCCTGGCATATAAAATACAAACAGTTGGAACAACAATACGAAGCTTATAAAACAGCTAAAGAAACAGAATTAGATTCGATTAAGGAACAATTGCGCGACATAATGTTTTATATGCATGCTCAAAGTAAAATTGCCGAATCAGATTTAAAAGATGAAATTGTTGGAGGCACTGTTGTCGTACCAGAAACAGATACACCTTCAACTAGTGGTGGTAAAGGTAGCCGTCGCAAAAAGAAACATTAAATTGTACTTAAATGGGCAAACAAAAATAAAAGAAAAACAACAACAAAATAATAATAATAGTATGGCATGTTGTGAAAAATCATATTCCTATGATATGAATAAGATTTTTAGGTTTATCGCGCTAACTATGGGTTCTAAATTAAATAACTACAAACTTTTTTACGGCTTCTACTGCATAATAAACAACATACACAATTACATATTAAAAACAGTTTTTTTTATATATACAACGTATTTATATTTATTATTAAATGTGTTTTTAACAGAAAAATTAAATGTTTTATTAATATATTTAATTTGCGTAAAGTAAGTTTTTACCACAGAGCCTAACACTATGATTTCAGTAGAAATGTACTGAAAAGACAAGCTTTATTACTAAACAATCGATGTAAAATTGTTGAAAGTAATATCTTCTTCGCCTACAACTTCTAAGATTATAGTACATATTGGTTTTGATCTTAAATTTATTACCTTATTTTTACACATATTAAGAGTTCATAGATAAGTAGAGTTGTAAATGCTGGGGTCTGATTTTAAATCTGAAATTAGTAGGTAGGGCTATCTACCTACCTATTGGATTGATATTAAAGCCTTGAATATATCCAGTATTTTTGAAAACGGTTTTCGATATAATCACCCCTATCGTGAATATTATGGGAATAAGTTATTTGAGAGTAAACTTTTTTTCCCATCCCAAAAAATCGGTATTGCGAATATATTGGGAGTAAAAGTTTTTATTGTGAAATAGTTATAAGTGCTCTATAAATAAAAATTGTTTATTGTGAATTACCTCTCAACAATTTGGACTTTTTTAAGTTGACATTTAAAATATTTCGGGTCCAACATTGACCTCTCGTGAGCTGGACCATTTTAAAACAAGGTCTATGTTTGCATGTTTTGTTAATTTGAGAATCTGTTTCCTTACCAACATATACAATATGGGTATCATAAGAAAGGTGCGTCCAACTGTATATACAATTTATCCAAGGACGATCATTCATGTCCTTTTTTAAGGATATTCTGTAAAAAAGAATGGTTTTTGAATTTTTTTTCGGGGTTGTTTGAAATAAAATAGCCAAATTGACATATATTTTAATCTTTAGTAGATTTAATTTAATACGGGTCTCAGATTTTTTTTTTGAAATTCGAGCTAGTTCGCGTTTTTTGAGGACAGTTTTGTAAATATAAACAACAAAACTTAATAACTTTTTCTAATTTGCGAAAAAAAAATATGCCGAGAAAAAGTCGTGTATCAACTCTTTTTTTTCGTTCTTTAGTCCTATTTTCATCCATACATGATCTAGAAACGAAATCCGCGATCATATTAGAGTTACCACAAATTTGGATTTATATACATTCCAGAGCATCGTGTAAAATGCATCTAATTTGCAAAAATCAAAATTATTTACATACAAAGATGATGTACTTGGCAAAAGAAAACATTTTATACCCGTATTGCCCTATTTAAAACGAAGGGTTACCACCCTATTGCATATTTGTCAAAACGCGAATTTCAAAAATATCTGAGACCCGTATTAAATTAAATCGACTAAAGATTAAAATATAAGTCAATTTGACTAGTTTATTTAAAGCAACCCCGAACAAAAAATTCAAAAACCAATCTTTTTTACAGAATATCCTTAAAAAAAGGACATGAATGATCGTCCTCGGATAAATTGTACATATATACAGTTGGACGCGCCTTTCTTATGAAAAACAAATTCTCAAATTAAGAAAACATGCCCTTTTTTCAAAATGGTCCAGCTCACGAGAGGTCAAAGCTGGAGCCGAAATATTTTAAATGTCATCTTAAAAAAGTCCAAGGTTCATTTTGAGGGGGGTACATCGAGCACTTTTTTGGTGGATCGCTCTAATGTATGTGTGCATGTACCAATCCACATAAGATTCAAGAGCGTCCAATGCATCCCGATAAAATCACTATGTGGGGGGGCGGCATTATCAATTGATATTTCTCTGATGCTATGTGCCACACATATTGGATATTCTGCATTAGCATGGTAATCTCACGTGAAGATAATGTGAATGGCCACTGAGATTATGTGATTTGACTCCATTAGACTAATGATAATAGATGATTAGACTAAGAATAATAAATGGAATGAAATTCCGACAATAATAATAATTTTGTATACTTTTTGTTATTTAATTTTTTACATTTAAAACAAAAATGGTAATGACATGTAAAAAAAAAACAATAAAAATAACTTAAAACTATTAATTTACAAAATAATTTAAAACAAATTAAAGATAATTCGGAACAGATTTTGCAAAATCAACATGAACGAATGATAGATGAATAGACCTAAAATAATTAAGGAAATAAATTTTGATTTTTGAAATTTCCTACACGCTTTAGTAGGATTAAGGACTCTCTGATTGGTGCAAAAATTATTATTTTGTTCCGTATCTGGCGTGATATCTTCTTGTTGGTTTTTAGTTTTGTTAATTTTCTCCACTTGTTCTGTTTCAATCATTTTCGTGAGCCAATTATTGTCAAACGTATGCGAAGGTGTTAGGGAGGCCTGTCTCTGGCGATTTTTTACAATTTGCTTAAGGAGTTCGTTTAATCTGCTTAGGAGAAAGAACAGATTTTCTTCCATTGATTTTTATTTAGAATGGAATGGAAAATTTTGAAATGAAAAGTCATTTCTACTTACTTGGTATCATGTTCGGAGAGTTTCTCTTCCAATTGCCGTTTCTCTTCCGCCAAGATTAGTAGACGTTCTTCGATGTTAATCATTTTATTATTGGCTTCGGTAAGCTTACAAAACTCTAGCCATTCATGTTCCAAACGATTCATACGCCTGTCGAAATATTCCTTTAAGTGTTCGCCATCATCTGCAACATGTTCATTTTGCACCATGGCTTCGTTCAACTGGCGATGCAAATACTTTTGCTCTTTATAATCCCAAACACTAAAGTTTTCCAATTGCATGGTGTAGGGATGTTTTGTCTTCGTATAGTGCTCCAAGGCATGACGATTAAATTGTCTAGCACAACCGACGTAACTGCAAAATAAGCAAAGCCACAGTTTACCAATACCAGCCAATCCACATCGCATACAAATCGGTTGTTTAAGCAGCTTTGGTGTACTCAAGTGACGGCAAACTGGACAACAGCAACCTGTTGCCGACTCTAACTTTTCAACACAGTCCCGTAAATTAACGAGTTGTTGTTCGTTATCTTTATATTAGAAAAGAAAAAAACAACAACAACAAATATTTTGTTAATCCATATTTGAAAGTTTTAAAAATTTCAACTCACTAGTAAAGTCGTGTAATACGGCCTTCAGATTATAGTCCCATACCCTAAAATCATTCAATTCCATGGCATATTTATGTGAGGTTTCTTTATAATGTTCTAAAGCGTGAGCCTGCACACCTTGGCCACAGCCGACATGTGCACAAATCAGACAAAACCATTTCGACTCGATGGTATCGCATTTCATGCAGGCGGAACTTTTCATTAAATCGGGATTCTTTATGTAATAACATACGGGACAATTGTAAGTTTGCCATGTCACCAGACAATCGGTATGAAAGGCTTCCACACTTGTATTCATTTTTTTAAATTAATTTTAAATTTTTTTTCTATAAGAATTCTAATCAGCCAGGAGTTAAACACGTGATGCTATTTAATTTTATTTGCGTTATCGATTATAATAAGAACCGTTTTTAAATTGCATATCGATCTTGATTAATAATAATCGTATAATTATTTGCGATATCGATGTCGACTAAAATTGAAAATTTAGTTGAGATATACCATAAATACCGTTACTTTTTAAATAAACCACAAAATTACACATCATGGCAATAATTGCATGAAAATAGTCGTCGAACTACTTATTGGTATGGCTTAAGTGAGAAATGGCTTAAATGAGAATCTAACTATTCTATGATGTAAGCAAAGCATATGGAGAAGGTAAATTACCTGAAGCTTTTAATCACAGTCTTGTCATGCTCTATATAAAAACAAAGGAGTGCCATATCATGTAAAGTAAATATCCCCAACATATATAACATAGCATAATTGGGCATTACAACCCTTCAGTCAGGATTACGGCTTAGCTTCTCAAAACCACTCACGTTGTGTGTGAGTGGCGGGACCTACAGTTTAACGTCGACTCCGAAAGACATTTTTTTTTGAGAAACATTTTCATGGCGGGTTTATTTACTCTCGAGAGTTTTTGCCAGAAATCTGCTGAGAGGAAGTCGCCGAAGAAATATATTTTTAATTATTTCAATTTGATGTCTGACCTAGGATACGAATCCAGGCTTTACGTCTAATAAGCGAACACACTACCTACGGCGACTAGGAATTTTATTTTTAAGCGTAAACAAGACTTAACCCAACCTAACTGCAGAAACATATCTCTTCCATTTAATGGCACTTTTTGCAATTTTAGATTCATTATAAGCATGCAGATATTCAAGATACGGGTTACATGCTGGTTTTCAATAAAATTTCGGAATCTATGACCCTGTAACTAATACCAACACCTCTAGCCAAAGGTCATTTATTTGATGCGTAATATTTGAAAATTGCGTATGGCATCCAGCAACCCCTTAAGAGTAGAACAGAGTGTGTTAAGAAAATTATTGAAAATAATTACATGTTCTTAACCCTTGTGACAGACAGACGGACAGACAGACACCTTGTTTTCTTTTAACATGAACTTAAAGGAAAAAAAAGAAAGAATAATCGAAACCTTAACAAGGGTTGCTTAGATTTTTTTCTCTTTGGGGGGCGTTACTTATAAATCTTCTTTTTTTTCCTTTAACCCCTTAACCGAAAAAAAAAAATAATTTTTTTTTGAAATCCTTTTCCCTGACCCATTAATAAAATTCTTTCCTTAGGAAGTGAGGAAGGAAGGAAGGAGAGAAGGAATATTTTTTTTTCTTCCTTAAATGACTTACCCAAACCCATTTTAATTTTTCTCTTTTAACGATTCGATTATGCAAATCACTTATGATTGTCTTGTTCTGTCTGTCGATCATTAAATCTCAAGTCTTTAAATATTATTGATCCAAGGCAATGGTGGTGGGTATTGATCTCGGTTGGATTATTTGTTCCTGTCACTTTTATTTGTTTCTCTTCAGCATAATAATTCAAATATATCCTTTCTTGCCATGTCATACATCATTTCAATTCTATTATTTGAAATGATTTATTAAAATAAATATTTAAACAATTAGTTTTTTTGTTGCTATTGTTCAGAAAATTTCGTTAATGAAAAAAGGCGATTTTCTCGATTATAAGAAGAAGAAGAAAAAAAAAGTCACACGAGTACCACACAGTACAGCTGTTTAAATACATTAAGAATTGTATGAAAATTTGTGTGAAAGCTTATACTTGGGATATACTTTTTAAAATTATTCAATCAAAACATGTCTCCAAAAATATATGACCGTTTATAACGGCCATCTTATTGAAATAGTTGTCAGTCTGTATCCAGTCCATCATCAACTTTAGAGAGACAAAAAGTATGTCAAGAGAATGATTTCAAGATCAGAAGAATTTTTGTCTTTCCAGTGATATGATAGCACCCACCCAGAGTATGAGGGTGAGAGCACTCACCAATCCCAACTAAGACATCTCGAAACAAAACGATATATGAAAATAAAATATATCTTTCGACGACATTCTCTCATCAGTCTTCTGACAAAAAGAAAAATTACACTTTAAAAGCTTCTCAAATCTAATCGGTTAAACTGTTTAGGTTCCAACACTCTTGGATAAAATTGACACACACAACATGAGTGATGTGAGAAGAAGTGGACGTCAGACAGCAAAACGAAATATGAAAAAAATTCCTGCGGCGACTTCCTCTCAGCAGATTTCTGGCAAAAACTCTGAGAGTAAATAAACCTGCCATGAAAAAGTTTCTCAAAAAAATCGGTCGTTCGCACTCACCCGGAGTATGAGAATATCTCAGCTCTCAATGCACAGAAAATATACGACTCTGAACACCAGAGGATATAGACATTTTAATTTCTAAAGTATATAAAAAAGCTGATTATCATGCTATGTTATCTTGGCTGCTCTAGAGTTTATCCGGTAGATATAGTAGAAAGGCAAGTATGTGTAAAAAGAACACTTACTTACCTTTTAATTAATTAGCACATCCTTCCAGGTGCCTCAGCTTCTTCATCACTTGTTCACAACAATCGATGACAGAGTTTCTTCAATTTGATCCTTCCAACACAGACCAGGTAGACTTCCGCTAATCCACGCATCAAATATTCGTCTTATTCTCTTCCATCCGACTGACATAGCCGTGCCAACACAGCCTTTGGATTTTAATGCGCTGCACAATGTCCATGTCATTGAGAAGCTCATACAGCTCATTATTGTGGCAATTTGCACTGAATCCAAGATCTTACGTAGGCCCTTTCTCCCGATTACTCTCAAAACTGCTGCATCGGGGCTTAATAGAGGCCATGCCTCTGCACCAGTGTTGAAAAATTCAGTACTTTAGTACTTTTTTCAGTACTTTTCAATTTCAAAATTAACACACACAAAATAAATGCTGTAAGAAGCTAGGTCATAATCCTGATTGAAGGGTATGTATGTATGTATTTTTCTAAAAAAGTACTATTTGATAAGAAAAAGTACTCTTTCAGTTATAGCTCAGTAACATTTTTAAATTTTAATTTTGTAACACTGCTCTGCACCATAAAGCAGCTTGGGGAGTAGTACAAGAGTGGTCTCTGCAATTGCCTATTGAGGTCATAAGAGCACTTGTTAGCAAGAGTGATCCTACGCTTAATCTCCTGACTGGCATAATTTATGCGGGTAATGGCGGAGCCAAAACATTTAAATTATCGGCTGTGATCTGGGATTCAATACGATGCATGTCCATACATGTAGGCAACAAAAAAGATGTCGTTTTGCCCTGATTTACTCAGAAAAAAAGAAGACTTCCTAGAAAATGGCAGCACCATAACCTAAACATTGTTAGAGAGTCTCCATCATATATCGTCTGCATAATCAAGCAACTCTAGACGTATAATCTAGAATTATGGGAATTTCCTGTAATTTCACGTGAATACATACATACATAATTGGCCATTACAACCCTTCAGTCAGGATTACGACCTAGCTTCTCACACCGCTTATGCTATGTTTGTTAATTTTATACATGAGTGGCGGGACCTACAGTTTAAAGTCGACTCCGAAAGACAAATTTTTGAGAAACTTTTCATGACAATTTTATTTTCTCTCAGAATTTTTGCCAGAAATCTGCTGAGAGAAAGTTGCCGAAAAAAATATTTTTTTTTCTTCATATTTCGTTTTGATTTCTGGTCTGGGGTTTGAACCGTAGCCTTACGTCTAATAAACCAACACACTACCTGCTGGACTACGGCTACTTAGCAAGTTGCATACGAATGGCAAAAGGAGTTGAATCTATGACAGACCACAAATTTCGAAGCATGCTGTAAATTCTGCCAAAAAGACACTTATATGGCTAGTCCACGATAATTTGTCATTAAAGACAATACCCAGATTGGTTGCTGACTTGACAATTGCGCTGATTTGCTCAGAAAAAAAGAGAGCTCCTAGAAAATGGCAGCACCACAAATACTCTCAACCTGAACATTTTTGGAGAGTTTGTATCATATATCGTCCGCATAATTGAGCAACTCTAGACGTGTAATCGAGCCTTATGGACTTATCTGCAATTTCTGAAACAAAGCAAAGACAAATGTACATACGTATGATTCTTAAAGAAATTTACAAAAGCAATCACAAGGATCATTACTGATAAATTCTCTGTTTTAAACTTTAGATTGTTAAAAAAAAATGAACAGATGTTATATGCCATTAAGAGAAGCATTGTAAATGTAAAAAGAGTTGTTTTTTTTTGTTTGGTTCCGTTGTAACACCTTGACAAGCGAATTTTACACAATTTTGTAACTTTTTTTCTATAAAAAAAAAAAAATTGTCAAATTCAGTTCGTTTCATTTTATTTGAAGCGGAAAAAATTACTTGAAATAAAAGGGAAAATAATGATGAATGATTTAACCCTTTTTTTTTGGAAAAAAAAATCAAACTCAATGGCTGTTCTGATCTTATATGCAAATGAGTTTTTGATCTTTGCAACCAAGGTACTACTACTACTACTACTGGCATGTTTTAATTTTTTTTTTTAGTTTAACCCTTGCGTTGTCGCTTCTTTCTGAAGACAGCAACCCGAATTGGAATACGTGTGGTGCATACATTATTTTTTTTTTCTTTTCAATTGCAGTCTCTATCGTCCGTCTTCAGTAGTTTTAATTTCACCCCATTTTTTTTGAATTTTTTTTTTTATTTAAAAATCCGGGTGATCGTGGTGCAGCACAATTACTAGGAAGAAAATTAATTTCTTTGCTTGGCAGTCAAAAATTTCTTGCATGGAAAATAAGGCAAAAAAGTAAGGATTTTATTTCAGAATTCTTGTTTCCATGGGCTTTTAATTGCTTAAATGTGTTGAGATTTTCCTTAACATCCTTTCAAATGGTTTTTTTTTTTTAAGGATGATGTATTTTATCTTTCATGACACTTTCGTTTACCCTTCAAGTTTCTGCTGGCGTTTTTTTTTTTTTTCTTTCTTTGCGTGAGAAAAAAATTATGAGACTCACGTTTTTTTCATTGCTCATATTCAAATTAGTTTTTTTGCCTTCTTACAGATCGTGAAAAAAAAATATTTTTGGGTGATTTTTTTTTGTGATGCACATGTGTAGCCTTTGTGTATCCTTTTTTTCTACTTTTTATGCGTAACCCGTTTTTTTATCATCAATCCGTTCGTTATGCCAGTTTTTTACGCATTTTTTTTCTCACATTTCATTGAAATAAAAATTAAATTTCATTTCAATTTTTCGTTTTTTTTTCTAAATCAAGTTTAAGGACTTTTTTTTACATTTTTTATCATCACATACATATGTATTTGTTTCTCTCTCTCCCCAAAAAAAGGCATGTTTTTGGTTATTTTTTTTTGCCCAAAAAAATAGACAAAAAATTAAAAGGTTTCGTTACAGTTTTATACCGGTTTTATTTCAAATTACATTAATTTTTTATGTTTCTTTACACAATTTAATCGTTAGCGCGTGTCCTGTAAAAAACTTTTTTCTTTTTTTAATTCAATTAAATTTTGTGAAAGAAAAAACATTTTTTTCTTTGCATTTTAAAAAATTAAATTAAAAAAAAAAAAAAACAGATTTTCATGCTATAAAAACGGTCGCATTTAACCCTAACTGTAAAAGGTAGCACTGTTGCAAAACTGAAATTTTTAAATGGTACTGAAGTATAACTGAAAAAGTACCTTTTGTAAAAGATACATACATACATATGTGGTCATTATAACCCATAAATCATGATTACGACCTAACTTCTCACACTACTCATGTTGTGTTGTTAATTTTATACATGAGTGGCGGGACCTACTGTTTAAAGCCAACTCCGAACGAAAGATTTTTGAGAAACTTTATCGTGGCAATTTAATTTCGTAAACGTAAAAGCCCCGTTTAGTCACGTCGATTGGACGTAATATAACATACGTACGTTTTTAGCATATGAAGAGCAATGCAAATGCTTTTACCGAAATTACATTACGGTTCGGCAGGCGTTTTCATTGCTTTTCGTATTCTAAAAACAAACGTACGTTCGTTGGACGTTTGGCTAACCGGGTCTAATTCTATTATAGCATTGCGTTGAATGAAACGCATTAACAGCTGAAAAACGCAAGACATAAAATATGTAATAATTAAAAAAGTACTAAAGGCGTAGCGGTAGTACTGAAAAAGTACAAAAGTATTGCATTTTTCAACACTGAACGGTAGCGACTCTGACTAAAGAATATTTTTTGTTGTCAAGGTGTCTCTCAGTCTCTGTAATTATCACGTCCGTAACCGTAAAGAGTAGTAAAAAGAAATCCATTGTTTCTCCAACATCTTTACTAAACGGTATGTAGTGTTTTATAACTGTTGTTAGATTGCGATAGACGACGGAAGCCTAATAGGAATTCGTACTGTAAAATTTCTTTAGCCTTTTCGTAAAGAGTGCCTCAGCACAAGTGCATGGATCATGGGGAAGTGGTGCGCTTTACGAAAGCAATCGTAAATCGAGAAATATTATTCGTAGAGTATCTAAATTGAAGTCGCCGTAGTCCAGTAAGTAGTATGTTGGCTTATTAGACGTAAGGCCCGTGTTCATACCCCAGGTCAGACATCAAAACGAAAATCTGAAAAAAATATTTCTTCGGCGACTTCCTCTCAGCAGATTTCTGGCAAAACTCTAAGAGTAAATGAAACTGCCATGAAAAGTTTCTCAGAAATCTGTCGTTCGGAGTCGACTTTTAACTGTAGGTCCCGCCACTCATGTATAAAATGAACACACACAACATGAGT
This sequence comes from Sarcophaga rosellei, assembly GCA_930367235.1. NCBI lineage: Eukaryota > Metazoa > Arthropoda > Insecta > Diptera > Sarcophagidae > Sarcophaga > Sarcophaga rosellei. Next base: position 85,912,427 of record OV884017.1, on the reverse strand, counting down.
GGTGTGAGAAGCTAAGTCGTAATCCTGACTGAAGGGATTGCAAGGACCAATTATGTATGTTATCAGTTTCACAACAAATTAGTTTTATACTCGTGAGTTTGGGCTTTCGCCATAAGGCTCTCGCAACAATATAGGCTGATCTACAATTCCAATCGCGTTTGATGAATAAGTCGAATGTTTCCTCAAGAAGTCTATTGATGGTTTCACCAACTTTTCTTCTGTCGTTACCTCCAAATCCGATCCTCGTCTTGCTAGTTTATATGAAACTTCGTTGCCACTAACGTAAGAATCAAATTTCAGTAAGCCGACATAAGAACACTTAGCAGCCTTTTATACTCCCGGGAGAGATGCGTCCTAAAAATGTGTTCCTCAAAGCCTTCTGTGCTATATGTTTATATTATTGCTACTTTTGGGCTCTTCAGTATATGATGTCTGATTAGTTACGCGAACTTTACAAACCCTGGAATCAATGCCTGAAAAGTACTACATTTCCTGATATTGGCTCCAAAGATGAAGGCACCTGTTCCTGTGATCATCTACATTTTATATTAGTCCATGAAGACAACCTAACTACCAAAGATTTAATCGAACCTATCCAACAGAGTTCCTTACTGGGTATTATTAAACTCGGTGTATAACAGAAGTAAACTTATATGACGTGTTAATTCGTCATTCCGGCGGTGAAAGTTATTTGGCCCCGCCAGCTTAGTTCTTCTAGCAATACCGAGTAATCCACGTTAACGGTATATTGTCCTTAACATATTTTAGCATTTTTTATTTAAAATTAATTTAAAATTCTAACTTTTAAAGGAAAGAAAATTTCTCTGTTGCAAAATTGAAATTTTGAAATGGTACCGAGCTATAACTGAAAGAGTATTTTTTGCATCAAGTGGTACTTTTGTAAAAAGAATATTTATTTATATTCAATACACATAGGGAACGGAACAGAAAACTAACGTTTTATGCATGCTCCTCACATACAACACAAAAACCGGTAATTTGGAACGCAACAGAACATAAAAGGCCCGGTTAGGCAAGCGTCGACGGAGCATTTTTAGCATATTAAGAGCTTACCGAAATTACATTACGGTTCGGTAATGCCTCTCATTGCTTTTCGTATTCTAAAAACGAACGAATGTATGTATGGTCAGTGCACGTTTGGCTAACCGGGGCTAAAGACCAATTCCACCTTAGCATTACGTTGAACATGTTGCTAACGCATTAATATTTGAAAAGCGCAAGACATAAAACATGCAATAATAAAAAGTACTGAAATTATCGCGGACAAATTGCTGTATTTTTTAAATGAAATGGTACTGAAAATAGTACTAAAGTACTGAATATTTCAACACTGAGAGAAATATTAGATTCGTTAGTTTTTTAAACTACTTTTTACGCTGAACACGCATATAAATATGCGAAATTCATAAGTAAAATCTCGAAGACATCTAACAAGATAGTGAATTACAAAGCATCACCTGGCAACTGCGCTTAAAAAATTTTGAGAAAAAAATTTATTTAAATTCGAAACCCAGCAACATTTTACAAAAAAAAAATCCCCAATTGTTAATTAAATGCAAAGAAGACAAAAAAAATATCAAGAGGTACACAGTGATGATGAATATTCAGAACATCGTTTTACTTACAATAGAAAATGTTCGCTCCAAATGGCAAAGCAAAAAAAAAATAACGAAAACAACAACAAGAATTACAATAATATTTTGGTTATAATCAAATATTGTTTGTTGTATAAAGAAAGATTTAAAAAAAAATTATGAACTTTTTTTTTAATTTTTTTATTTTAAAAATCGTACCAAGACCGGTTTTACTAGAATTAAATTCAAAGTGAAGTTGTTTCACGTTCGATGATTTTGCTGATCATATTGTTGCTGTTGTTGTTGTTATTGTTATTGTACAGTTTTTGGTTGTCGACTGGCGTTTTTCTTTTTTTTAATTTTATTTTGCAGCCCGCAGTTTTAGCAATTAATCATTTTTTTTTTATTAAAGTTTTTAACGTTTTTATTTTATTATTTTTTCTTTACATTATGGTTTGGTTGTTGGTTCGTTTTTAACTTAAAAACGATCTTATTAACAAAAACAACAACAACAAAATATACAATTAAATACGAAAGATATTGCAAATGTTCGATACTCATTACACCCTACATACATACATACATACATACATACATACATACATACATAATTGGTCATTACAACCCTTTAGTCACGATTACGACACCACTCATGTTGTGTGTGTTAATTTTATACAAAAGTGGCGGGACCTACAGTTTAAAGTCGATTCCGAACGACAGATTTTTTTGCGAAACTTTTCATGGCAATTTTTTTTTACTCTCAGAGCTTTTGCCCGAAATCTGCTGAGAGGAAGTCGCCGAAGAAATACTTTTTTTTTCATATTTTCGTTTTGATGTCTGACCTGGGCTTTCATCCCCGGCCTCACGTCTAGCAAGCCAACACACTACCTACTGGACTACGACGACCCTACACGTGTGCATATTTTGTGTGACAGTTTGGACCAGATGGGAGCATTCCAACATTTGTTTTAAATCTGTTGGCAATGTAAGAGGCGGTTAAGCTTTCATTGGTAATAATGGACCAATTTTCTAGATCACGCAATACGCAGCCCAAACGACATTAAAACGTGAAATATTCTGACAAGTCCCTTTGTATTACTAGAGCACTCACTGTTGTAACATCTATAAAACTGTGAAACACAAGCCAACTTAATAAATATTCTTTCTGAATCTTCTTTATTAAAGAAAACTTTTGTTATCGCCTGTATGTATTTGAAAAGTTCGAAAACTAAGCATAGGTTCACACATTTTCAGCACAAAAAAAAATTCGTGACATGTGACAATAAGAAAAGTGCTCAGCAAGGTTTGTTATTACTTCAAGAATCCACTAACGAATGAATAACGCTTCAAAATCATTCAATTTTGCTATTAAAACTTGTGCTATGAAAGAAATTTGTTTCTATAGCTCCAGCATATGAGAGAGTCAGGTTAGCTTGAAATAGAAGAACACTCTCCTTTTTGGTTAACATCAGCTCATCCTTAATGGTAGCACAATGGGAAGTTGTCATAGTGTATTAGTTAGTTTATTCACTAAGTAGACAAGAGCTAGTGGTTGAAAGAGATCAGAGATCAGCAGTGAGTATTCAAAAGTATAAGTAGATTCGAATCATACTCATAATTTCTAATACTTATACGCATTCATACTTATTTCTCATACTTAACAATATGCATGGTGTTGTTGATATCCACTGTCCTTTACTCAACATTTACAAGAGTCACAAAATAAGTATGAATTACTTATGAACACTACAATACTCACTAGAAGGTTGTGTGTTTGCTTTGCTTGCTGTCTTTATCTTTTTCTTTCTTCTTTTTTTGTAAATGCAACAACAACTAAGACTGTAAATTTTTATAAATCATTCGAATCACTCGAATCATTTATGAGTATTACAAGTATTTTTCTAAATTTATGAATCTGAATAAGTGGCCGTATATATCAAACATATTTCGAATGTTATGTGTTTGATGTGAACGTTGTACTCATACTCATTGCTACCTGTACTTATATATCAATGTTGTAGTGAGTACGAATGAATCCCAGCCAGCATTTTTGGAAATTTTTAATCAAATTCGAGTCTTTTTTGATTCTTCTGCGCGATTGAAAAGCTAGAATATGCGCTCATTTTCGAATCATAAAAGACTCTTTTGTCGGGAGAAAAATGTGACTACGGGCGACTCTTCTAAAAAAGTCATTTACGAGTCATTTTCTATATTAGTGTAGAGTAATTTTCGACTCTTTTTCTAGTAGTCTTATAATCATTTTCGACTCGCTTTCTGATCATTTATTAGTCTTATTTATCGTCATTTGTGATTCTTTTTCGAGTCGTCTTTCAGTCATCGTTTAATCGCATACGAGTCTTTTATGAGTAATTTATCAGTATGTTTAGGAGTCCTTTTATTGTCACTTATCAGTCATTTTTGTATTAATTTGGATTCTTTTTTGGGTCATTTATGATTATAATTTGAGTCATTTATTAGTCGTATTTCAAAATCTGCTTTTAGTCGCTTTTCTAAGACCTACGTTTACTCTGCCGCGATTTCAAACATCACGTTCGTATGAACATTGAGTAACAAAGGAAGCATACATGCATACATACATAATTGGCCATTACAACCTTTCCCACCCGACCTGAGTTTCGAAAATAAAGATTATTCACAAAAATGAAGAAATCTCGAAATAAATATGTTCGAGAAATCATCGAAAATTTAAAAATATTTGAATCCTCGATAATTTCTCAATAATACGTTTTTTTCGTTAAAATTTCGAAACACAAATGTTCGAAAAATTATCTATGCTTTAAAATTTCTCGAAGCTTTGTTTTTCAAAAAAAAATCGCTAAATTGACGTCAATCATTTGTTAACGATACTGTGATCTTGTTTTTAGCAATTTTTTTTCCTGATTCTTAGAAAGTAAAAAAAAACATTGTGTGTTTGCAAAGGCTCGAAAGTAATATTGCGACTGTGTACTTGGCGAAAGAAAATAAATAATTTTTTATGAAAAAACTGTAAACTAACGGTTGCTTTTTTGTGCAACCAAAAGAAGAAAACAGAAAACAACAAATTTAGTTTTAAGTCGGAGTTCATTGTAAACGGATTTAATCAAAATCAAAAGTGTGAAAAAATAAATTAGTGAATAAACACAGACATTAAAAGTGCAAATAAATTAATTAAACGGTAAGAAGATGGACAGAAAAAATAGTTAAGTAACAGGTATATTTTTGGAATAATAATATATACATACATATTTTTTATATATACATGCATATAAAACTTATTCTTTCATTTCTTTTAGAAATATTAAATCTGTTGCACAAGTTGCTGTTGTTGAAGGACATATCGCAGTTTTGAATTCAAAAGTTGACCGTCTGACTGTCGAAGTAATTTCCATTAGAAGCGAGGTTTCAACAGTTAAAACAAAAGTGTATGGGGGTGTATGCTGTAATGAATATGTTGTTCCACCGCGACCCTTCGATTCTATTCAGCAGTACAATGAATTTACAAACAAGATAGAAAACGAAGATACTTTTAAACAATTTGTACGTTAACACATATTTATGTACTATTTATTTTCAATAATTATTTTTTTCTTTATTAAGGTTAAAGAACTCTCTTATTCTTCAGAAAAGTCTTTTGACAAATTTATTCGTAGCTGCTAGAAAAAGATGTTGTCCGACAGCCTTGCGGAGCAGTTTTCATGGAGAGGAACAAGTGCTAAACAATGCATTCGAGGATGCCGTGTGACTTTGGCTATTCGACGTAAGTCTAAACTTAAATTGATTAATATATAAATATTAATATATAAATATTTTTCGAATTATTTAATTAGATGCTTTTAAGAACAAATTTGCCCTAGAAGATGAGGATTTTAATAAAATCACACAAAAGCATTTCCAATACGCCCATGACAGGCTGACAAAATGTTCGAAATATACTTCCAAAAAAACAAAACATGACAACGAGCAGCAGCCACCTTAATTTTTAATTATTTATAAATAAAAATTATAAAATTTATCCATTAATTATTTTACTCTTTTATTATAACATTTACATACAATTTAATGTACTTATGTAAATTATATTTTTACTTTTAAATTTTAATTAATTTGTATATTTTTTATTAAAAGTAAGATATTTTTTTTTAAATTTAATGAATATGAAATAAAATTTTTTGTTTTTTTAAGTATTACTAGAAATATCAATTTTTATGGGAATAAAATGGGATTGAAACAAAATATTCATCCTCGAAGTATTGCTATCGCATTACCAACGAATTTTTAGCAATGTCGAATGTAAGCTGATAACAGTATCTCTAGCAAAAGTATCTCGATATCGTTAAAGGTATCATTTACGAACACGGTTGCAATGTCGATTAAAAACATTTTATAAACTTTTCTCAATAACGAGATTGAAACTTAAGAGATGTTTCTTTTAATTCATAATTAATATTGCGAAATAAAGGCTAATGATATTGTAAACGAAACTTCGAAATCGAAAGATTTGCTGCCACAAACTGAACGACAGGTGAGCTCTAGGAGCACATTCTCTTGTCGAATTCGATAGCCGTTTTCGAATGTTTTACCCGATAAATTATTGAGAAAACTTCGACGGAGATTTCGTTATCGACAGTCGTGGTCAAGTGGGTTCAGTCAGGTTACGGCCTAGCTTTACACACCACTCATATTGTGTACATTAATTTTATACGTGAGTGGCGGGACCTAGAGTTAACGTTGACTCCGAACGATAGATTTTTAAGATACTTGCAGTTCTTGCCAGAAATCTGCTGAAAGGAAGTCGGCGTTTACCCAAGAAAGAATATATTTATGTTTAAAAACAAATTGTACTTTATTTCATAGCCATCTTTTACATAAACGACAATTTATAGAGAGAGGGTGTAAAAAAGCAGTTTTTAATCATCTATCTGCTTTAAATATGATCATAAAATACGTAATTACAATCACTTTTCAAACACCTGCCTGATCTGTTTTTGATTAAGCGTTTTTCAATCTTCAGTATAAGTAGAATATAATAATAAATAACGGAAATAATAGTCACATTTTAAACGTCTGAATGATTAATTTCCGATTGCTGTACAATTTTTATATTGTATTTTAAATCGAACTCATTTTACTCATTGGCGCGAATCATTTTTGAGCCTTTTTTTAATCGCGTAACTGACTAATAAGTTTTTGATCACCAAAAGTAGTCTTAAAAGACTCAGCAAGGTGATTTTTTTAAAAACAGTCTTCCAAATGCTAGCTGGGATCAGAGTAGTTGAATTTCAATACTGTTGACTCAAAATTTCCTGAGTACTTATAAGTAGCAAAAAAAAAACGATTCATTGCTGATCTCTGGTACATACATACATATATCATCCAACAATTTTTATTACGAGCGTTACATGACGTCGGATAAATTGCTTTCACAGACTCACAAGAAAACAGTACGTAAAGTTGTTGATAACTTTTCGTGAAAGGAACCATATGCTTAACCGTAAATCACGCTAGTGAATACGCCCGTCTCATAATAGTTCATTATATAGGCAAGTAACTACATTAAAAACTTCTTAGGGGCTGTAGGGCTCCATACAGTCGTCTTTAACCGCCTGTATCTTTCATGCTGATAATTCGCGTTGTCTTTGGCGCTTTAAGTTTGGTTTTTTTTCCTTCACTCACTTGATCGAAAGTTAAATTTTGTCAAAAACTTTTTTTTTATAAAATGATGATGGTGCCAGCACCCAACAACAACAACAACAATATTGACACAAATCAATACATGCTTACATATACACGAATAGGTATGAATTTTGTCTTGAGGCTATAAATGATTTTCAGAATTTTGCATTTTTTTTATTTTATTTTAGAAATTTTATTTCTTTTTTAAGTTTTTTTTATAAAAACCATCGACAAAATTTTTTAATCGAAATTTGAAAGAAAAAAAAAGAAAAAATAAATAAAATAACTTGTAATGAGTAGAAATTAATTTCTTTTAATCATGTTTTGCTGTTTAAATAAATGGGTCTCGTATTTTTTGTGTATTTATTTATTTGATTGAATTTTTTGTTGCCTAAGAGAAATCTTTAATCATGGATTAGCTAAAGCTAGGGTTATAGGCTCGGCCTATGTAACATTCTGAATTTCATATCAATACTAAAATTACAGCCTGTGTCCGGGATACAAAGATTTTTCATTCGATTGAATGCATTATTTTCCAGAAAAAAAAAAAACAAAATTCTGGAATCTGAAATGAAATTTTTATTTAAATGGTACTACAAATGTGGAATCATCCTAAGTTGGTAATACTCAAAATTATTAATTTATTACCTCTAGCTTCAACATACAAGAAGCTAGGCCGTAATCCTGACTGAAGAGTTGTAATGACCAATTATATATGTATGTATCTACAGTCCCTAGATTTATATCGAGCTTTCTTAGGGACTGCACCGAGGTTCCATTAGATGCATTCTACCCCTTAATCCCTATCCGCCAGTGAATATCGTCGCTTGAAAAATAGCAGAATTCAATTGGCATATGTTTCTCACTACTACAGTCAACTTAAGTTCACAAAGAATATTGTAGGTATAAACAGATGGCAACTCTGTCACCCTAGTACCTGCTATAGTAGAGCAATTATCTGCAGAACTGGAAGCTTTTGATTAATGAAATTGCAATAATAAGCCTGTTACAGCCATTTAGTCCTTAAATGATCGCAAATTAATAACAAAATTAACTTTAGGTGTGATGTCAGACAACCGTTATATCTGGGCGTTAAAATCTAGTGCGATGTTCGCCCTAACCAGCAAATTTTCAAATATCGAAGAACGTCTTCAAGTACCCTGCTTCAATAGATACTTCATTTCATCTACATACATACATACGTGCATAATTGGCCATTACAACCCTTCAGTCAGGATTACGGCCTAGCTACTCACACCACTCATGGTGTGTGCCTTCATTCTATACTTGAGTGGCGGGACCTACAATTTAACGTCGACTGCGAACGACAGATTTTGAGAAACTTTTTCATGGCAGGATTATTTACTCTCAGATCTGTTGAGAGGAAGTCGCCGAAGAAATTTTTTTTTCACATTTCGTTTTAATGTCTGAACTGGGGCTCGGGCCCGGGCTTTACGTCTAATAAGCGAACACACTACCTCTTAGACTACGGCGACTTTATTTCATCTAATCTCCTTAATATTTACACTATCTTCATCACATTGACCGCATTGTCAGTCACCAGTGACTGACACTGGAGTACTCCAATGGGGCTATGACAGTTACCAGTGACTGAGTACCTACTTTAACTTGCCATTCAGTGCTTTTTACATTTTATGAAAAAACTTGTTGGCGGAGAATGTATTATCGAACCGAAAATGGAGAGCGGATTTAATCTATTGCCCAATGGCTCATAGTCTATTTTGAAGCTTCTCGATCTCATACAGAAGAGAGCAAATATTCTTTTAATAGTTAAAGAGAGGATTATCTAATTCATTGCCTTACAATGCTTTATTGACAGTACATCTGATGTGATCCAATGAAATAAAAGAATTTGTTGCCCATTATCACATGCCTTTAGATAGTAATCGTTCTTCTTTTGCTCTCTTCCTGTTTAATTATCAGCTGAATTAAATGATACAACACTTGCAAAATAAGATTCCTGTAAGGAGTAAGAGAAGTATTATACAATTTTTATTAATCAAATGAATCGAAGGAAATCTACCTGCAGAATGACAAAATACTATGATAACGTCCATATCCGCATTAAGCAACTTCATGTCAGTCAATCAACAACCAGCAGTTAATCCAATCGAACACAATACAACAGATAGGCAGATGTTATAGAAATAAAATTATTAGGTTGGGTTAAAAATCGATCTAAGATGGCAAAAATTATAATACATTGCAATGTGGCAATATTTTATTCTTATCAAAATGTTCTAAAGTTTTCTAAAGGGAAACACAAGGCAAATTCATTCATTCATTCTATATGAATTCGCCTTGGGCCAACATAATCGGTTAAAATGCAATTTATGAAATGTCCATGTGAGAAAATTTTAATTCCAAAGAGGTGCTATTCTGTTCTAAACATACAGATGTTACGAAAGTCAGATGGAGTCCATTAGGACTCCGTATGCCACAGCATTGTCTCTCTACTTAGCTTACTCCATTCTCTCTCGTTATCATCTTGTTGCGTTTAATCTCATTTAAATTGGTTCTAGAGTGGAACATTCAGAGACCATGGGAAACTAGCGGGTATCTTTCAAACGAAAACTTATAACACATCGAAAGATGTATTCAATTCCACTTGGACAGAAAGTAAAAGCACGGAACATAGCAATACTCTCTGATAGTCAAGCAACAGAGTCCGAGCACTCAGCTTTAATGAATCCTATCTGGGAAAGCTAAATAACTAGGTAGCGGAAATATGGTTGACCTCAGCTGGATCACAGTTCATGTAGTAACCCGGGCCAATTACCAGGCTAATGGACTTGCAGGAGGAAGTACTTCCAGGCAGCTAATCATAATGTTCGGAAAGATATACTCAGCGAAAGCGAAAATCGAAAGAATCAACGTCTCAACTCAAATCGAATGGGTTTTGCAGCAATTTAAACTTGTGTGGTGTAATTACAATACCAAAGTCAGATTTGAGTCATGCATTGGATTATCCAAGAATAACTTGAGATTTGTAGTCACCGTAGTCTTGTAGGTAGTGTATTCGATTATTAGACGTAAAAGCCATGGTTCGAGCCCCAGGCCAGACATCAAAACGAAATATGAAAAAAAAATATTTCTTCGGCGACTTCCTGTCAGCAGATTTCTGGCGAAAACTCTAAGAATAAATAAACCTGCAATGAAAAAGTTTCTCAAAAAAAATTTGCCGTTCGGAGTCGACGTTAAACTGTAGATCCCACCACTCATGTATAAAATTAAGGCACACGACATGAGTGGTGTGAGAAGCTAGGCCGTAATCCTGACTGAAGGGTTGCAATGGCCAATTATGTATGTATGTATGTATGTAACATGAGATTAGCAGACGGCCGTTTGGTAGAGCACTGTGGAAAAGAGCAAAAAAAAACGGAAATGTATTCGGAGCGGAGATCATCTCGAACCTAATTTGTTTGATTCTGTGATGATAACAATGACTGCTCTAAACACTTACTTGGAATCTTTGAGGTATTTCAGCAGTTTAGTTTTCCAGAAAGAGATACCTGAGTGCATTTGTACTGCTGGGCAGGGAGCAGAAATTATTGACATCGAGCAGGTAGGTAGGTTGGCATAACTGGCCGTTCCCCCAAATGAATTGGATGGACGTACTTAGGCTCCATGGGACACATTGTGATACCACAGTTCGTGTTAACTATCCCCTAGTTCTGGAACCACCTAGAGCTTACATTGAAGCGACTCAAACTGCGGACATCAATGTTCGACAAATCACTCAGATCATCGCTGTAGTAGGCACCAAGATGTCTCTTCCTCATTTCGCATAGTGACGGGCATGTTCCCAGTAGATGAAGAACTGTCTCTTCTTCCTCCTCGTCCCTGCAGCTTCTACAGAAATCGTTCGCAAGGTGTCCCAGACCAATACGCCTCGCGTGGACAAACATAATGCAGTGACCCGTCACCCGACTCCAATAACCGCACTGAGCCCGCCCCTTTGGAGTTTTAGCAGCCTTGCAGTGCACCTTCTATCCAACCTCGGCCAGATCATGCGCACCACTCTGCCCTTATCCGAAGCTGCCCACCTGCAGTTGACAGAGTCCCTGATCTCGTCATCAATAATTCGTCCCCAAATGGACCCCAATACTTAAGAATTCGTCGGAGAGTTCGATGGCCGTGCCGCGTCTGGCCAATTCATCCGCTATGCAGTTGCCCGGGATATCATTGTGTCCCGGAACCGAAATGATATGGACATTGTAACTCTTCGCTAGCGTGTTCAGGTGTTTCCGACAGCCGTAGACCGTCACGGACGCCGAGCAACATTCCGAAACTTGTCCGGGCAATAGTTTGCAAAAGACATTATAGAGGTAGGGATACCGTATATAGATTGTGATCAGTACAATTTGTCATATGGTCACCTTACTAGTGCATCTCAATGCGGCAATAATAATCGAAAAATCACAAGCAATAATGAAATGTCCTTTCAATTCATTCAATATAATATTGCCCCCATCCAATATTTCCCAGTAGTATAAATTAACAACAATCAAACAAACACAAAAAAATCCAACAACAACAACAATCTAAAGAATCTTAATCCAACTATAAAAGACAAACACTCTCACAGAGTAACAGTTGCAATCACAAGTGCACAAAATGATTGCGTTTGAAGTCAAACAAAACCAACAACAAAGCGAATGTCCTTCAGAAAAACAATAAATTAAACGAACATGTGATGGAAGGAAAAAAGGTATCTAAACAAGCAATATTAGAAGAAAAAAACGGACAACTACAAAAACAACAACAAATAACGGCAGCATATAATTTTCAAGAGATTTGCTGATGATCTACAACTACAAGAAAAAAAGACGAAGAAAGATGAGAAATTTTTTGTTGTTGTTTTTGTTTTGTTTTGGGTATTGAATTTAATTCGGTTAAATCAGAAAGTAAAAATAAACCTACAAAAACAACATAATAACAACAACACCAATGGCAAATAATATGTTTAGAAAAGAGGACAACAATGTTGCAGAAGTTTAATACGATGAAAAAACCTTTCGGCAGAGTTGTCAACTCTTAATTTTAAAAATCACCAACTACAGTGATTACAAGATACAGCAGATGACTCAAAAGAAAGTCAGCGATGGTCTGAAGTTGTGTATGAAGCAATCAATCGTCTCAATGGCTCTAAACACACGAGAACAATTGTGCTGGCGCAAAATGATAGTTTATAGGCAAGAGAGGTGAAGAGAATGGGTTTTTGATGGCGTAAAGTTTCAACCAGCTACAACCCCGCATTACCAGCACAAAACTAATACATGCACATTTTTAAAAATCAGCCAAACATCAAATGAATGCAAAAACACTAATACATACAAAGCTGTGTATACGTATATATTTTATACCAAACAAATATTCATGCCTTGTGATTTGAAAAGAAGAAAAATTGTGCGACTAGAAATTGTTCTCGTGTGATTAGAGCCAATCGTTATACTAGGTGCTAAGCAAATGACAACTGGTTCTCCGCAGTAGTAAAGAATTATAAAGCCAAAATCTAACATTATCAAACGACCAACTAAGACAGTGGTGCGATGTCACAACCTGGCATTTGCTGCCTTGTAGATGAAATCCGTGCAGCTTGGAATATAATGCGCAAATACGATGTGTCAACTGGAAAACAACAAATCGGTTGGCTTAAAACACCATATACATACATACATAATTGGCCATCACAATCCTTCAGTCAGGATTACGGCCTAGCTTCTCACACCCCTCATGTTGTATGCTTTATTTTATATTTGAGTGGTGGGACCTACACTTTAACGTCGACTCCGAACGACAGATTTTGAGAAACTTTTTCATGGCAGGTTTATTTACACTCAGAGTTTTTGGCAGAAATCTGCTGAGAGGAAGTCGCCGAAAAAATATTTTTTTTTTCATATTTCGTTTTTGATGTCTGGCCTGGTGCTCGAACCCGGGCTTTACGTCTAATAAGCGAACACACTACATTGCACAACCATTCACGAACATTTTAAGGTCAATAACTTAGAAATAAACGCCATAACAGAGGATCGGAAGAAACGAATTGTAATAACAATAACTACTTGCCTGATTTACCATAGCTGGCTTCACACAGGAATGTTTTCTGCCTGCTACTCTACAATGTAGAGTCTACATACATAACATAATTGATCATTACAACCCTTCAGTCAGGATTACGACCAAGCTTCTCGCACCACTAATGTTGTGTGTGTGTGTTGATTTTATCCATAAGTGACGGGGCTTACCGAAGAAATATATAAAAATCTCGTTTTGCTCGAGATGTCTGAGCTGGGGTTTGAATCATGGCCCCACGTCTAATAAGCCAACACACTACTTACTAGACTACAACGACTTCATCCTTTCTTATTCTACTATATTTGTTAAAGCAACTGTCAAATCTCAATAGCCCCCTTTGTTTTCGATAAAATGTATGTGAACGACTAATAGTCAATATCAATTGACTATGCAGATAAGAAGTCGTCGTAAGGCCACGGTTCAAACCACAGGACCACATTAAACTAAATATGAAAGAAAAAATTATTTCTTCAGCGACTTTCTCTCAGCAGATTTCTGGCAAAAACTCTGGGAGTAATTAAAATTGCCACGAAGAGTTTCGCAAAAAATCTGTCGTTTGGAGTCGACTTTAAACTGAAGGTCTAGCCACTCATGCATAAAATTAACACACACAACATAAGTAGTGTGAGAAGCTAGATCGTAATCCTGACTGAAGGGTTGTAATGACGAATTTGTATGTATGTATGCAGATAAGAATGGTGTCTAGATCATCTAATTCAGGCTAAAATAGTAATATCTGGCCAACTTCTTTCTCAACGAATCTCACACACTACAGTGATTTTACATTTAGACGATCCTGTATCTCATGTGGATCGGTATCGTCGGAAATTCTATAAATGGAAGGAAGCATTGGATTACATGGCTCTACACAAAAAGGCACTCAAGCGAATTTTGACTCTTTAAAAACCGCTAAAAAAAGAATTGCAAGAGCGTTAAATTGACAACGCTGCCTAAATGTCTTGATCAATATATGAAGGCATATGTGTTGGTAAATGAATTTTTCAAAGTATGTGTGGATTTTATGGCGATATGGAGAATAAGCATTAACCTGATCTGTCTTAATAAGAAAAAAATACAATTTAAAAAATCACAACAACAAAAATGTTAAGATCCTCTAGAAAAGGTTTGTTTTGAAATAATTTTTTGCATGTTTTTTGTTGTTGGCGTTTTTTGAGAAAAAAATTTCTCTTTTTTGAAGATTTTTTTTCTTTCGATTTTTGTTTGAGTCACTTGGTTTGTGGTAAAAGTGAATCTCGTAAACCTGTTTATATTTTTTTCGGTTTTTTTTTGGTTACAATACTTTGTTGTCTCCTTCTTTTTTTATATAAATTTTTTTTTTGTTTCTTACTTAGTACGTGGGAATATATTTTTTTTTGTGTTTTTTGTTTTTCACCGTATTTCACCTTTTTTATGCCTGGCCATAGATGATGTTAATTTTGATGTCAATCCTCGTTGATGTTGTTGTCTTGACAGGCAGGATTTGTTCCCCTTATTTTGTGAATTATTAGCGTCAATTGGCTAATGAAGCATATGGTAGGAAGAAATCAATATCTGTTACTAATTTTACCTACCACCTGATTAGATAAACAATTAGAAAGCGAAGAATGTTTTTAAAATTTACACGTCTGAGGCAGTGTTTAAGGGCCCATTTTTAATGGAAATTCTATGGTGGTGATTATTAATAAGTATGAACACCAAATAATATTAGCAAGCTTACCAACAAGCGCCTCAACATGCCCTGCAATAGAATTCAATTCACTCAACGGGAATCAGTTGCAAAAATGTGGAAATTTCTATACCAATATGCTGCCAATCGCAGGACAACCAACACCATCCAAATCACTAAAAAAGGTGACCTTAGCACCTTAGCAAAAACAGTAGAGGAATAACATTAGCATACAAAACTAATATCCTGAATGCAACACTCGGTGCATCACGATGTGAGTGAACTAAAGCAGGAATAACTTGCAGCTTTTCGATGTACAAAATCACGCGGCGATCCTGTCAACAGCGTTAAGATAATAGTGGACTAATCCACTAAATTCCTTTGAAAGCAGAAACCTGTAAACGTAAGTAACTTTGGATGTGACTCACCCTACAGAAAACATTAGCAAATAATGTAAGAGATTCGCGAAATTATTGTGAACCTTAGCCAAAGCGTATTAGTAATAAAGCTCTCTGGATTGTTAAGTAGTGTTAAGAGAAATCTAAAATTTATTGATCACCTGCCTAATAACCTGGAAAATCACCTTTACTCTCTTAAATATATCCACGTGGAAAAATAATTTCTCAACGCCGAGGTTATGTCAATGCCAGTTGTCAACTTTATCCCACCTGCCCAAGCATTCATAAACCCCATAAGTCTTAATTGATCTGACCTTCTTGGTATAAATCCAATGCAATAACGGTTGCAACCCCTAAGAGTTACTCTGTATGTATTTTTATCACATAATTGCCTCTCTATGAAACACTCTCTATATGGGAGAACTCATGTTCTCCTCATCTAGTTGTATTCCAAAATAATTTGCTTCCGTTTTCCGTTTGATCGCCGAACTAAGGAGTCAACTATTCTTCCATTCAGCAATATCATCCTTCTCGTAAATGTTAAGTTGATTATCAATTTCGCAAACATGCACTACCGACCAACAATCTTAAATTCTCATGTTCTTACCATCTAAAGACTACTTAATACTTCCCACAATGTCTACAACAGCTGTTTCTATAGATCTACTTGTCCTGCGTACATGATACTTAGAATGTATTGATCGCCGTTTCTATATTCCACATATAATGTATTTGTCCACTGCTTTCTCAAGTGCTTTCCCTATTAACGATATGAGAATAATTTATCTGGATTTGGAATTTGGGTGCATTCTGTCCTTTTTCCCCATCTTTCGAATGAACACCAACATTGTTCTTCTCCGGCTGTTGGTATACCTAATAAACATACTGCTGCGGCATTTTCTTATTAGGTATGGTAATAGCTCCTTTCTCGATAAGCGGCTTGGTTTGTTTTGAGACGCTTTTGGATCAGAGATCAGCAATGAATAGTTTTTTCGCTACTCATAAGTACTCATGAAATTTTGAGTATAAGTGAGTCAATAGTATTGAAATTCAACTACTCTGATTCAGTCGTACTCATTGATTTATAAGTACAGGTTACAAGGATTATGAGTACAACGTTGACATAAAACGTATAACATTCGAAATATGATTGATTCATATGCCTACTGATTCAGATTCATAAATTTAGAAAAATACTTATAATACTCATAAATGATTCGAGTGACTCTAATCATTCATCAAAATTTACAATCTTAGTTGTTACATTTACAAAAAAAGAACAAACAAAAAAAAAGCAAGCAAAGCAAACACACAACCTTCTAGTAAGTATTGTAGTGCTCGTACGCGAATCATACCTATTTTGTGATTCTTGTAAATGTTGAGTAAAAGAGAGTAGACATTTTTGTTAAGTATGAGTACGATGAGTACTTCAAACTTTGAATATGAGTAGTATTAGTATGATATTAAAATAAATATTGTTACGAACATGAAAACATCGTTTAACATTAACATGATTAACAATAGCTACACTAACAAATACAACGAACTTGTTGCAAGTAAACCAACAACATCTTTCACACTGATGTGAAACGAGAACGCAACAACAAGCAATGTGAACCAAATACACAAACAAAAATGAAGTAGCGATAGAGTTCTCGAGAACGTTCATCAGACTGTTTGCGTGGGCATATAAAAACGCAAGACAAAGCAGATAGAATTCAGTCAGTCTTGTGTGAAGACGCGTTGCGTGTGAAGAAAACAGTAGTGGTTTAAAGATCGCCGTTGAAAAGATCTGCGTTGTAAGCAAAGAATATTAGCGAACAAGCAAGTTGTTGTTGTATTGTGAAGTTGTATACGGTGGCACACAAAAGTAGTACGAACAATAAAGAGTTTAATTGAAACGAAACACATATTGGTTTTTTTTGTTGCAATCAACGAACTCATGTTCTAAACGTTTTTAAAAAGGTAAAAGTGTAACAGTATGAATGCGTATAAGTATCAGAAATTATGAGTATGATTCGAATCTACTCATCTTTTTGAGTACTCACTGCTGATCTCTGTTAAATACTAATAATAGTCATGCGGTTTTATTTTATGATTATCGTGATTATAAAGGGTCGGCCAAATAACTTTTATTTTTGAAAATGCTTTAAAAAAAAAAACTACTGAATATTTTCTCAAATTTCTTTTTTTTATTTGAAAGTACAATCCTTCCGGTTAATAATGGAAAATAATTTCATTCAAATGGCTGCCTCGGCTGGCCATGCAGTAGCCTACACGATCGGTCCAATTTTTAAGCACATTATCGATTGTGTGTATTTCACGAATGGCTTCACGAATATTGTCCTTTAAAGCGTCAATTGCCTCTGGCTTGTCGGCGTAACACTTATCTTTGACGGCACCCCACAAATAATAGTCCAACGGTGTCAAATCGTGGCTCCGACGTGGCCAAACGACATCAGCTCTGCGGCTGATACTGCGATCTTCAAAAACAGGGCGCAAAACATCGAGTGCAGCTTCGGCTGTGTGGCACGTAGCGCCGTCCTGTTGAAGCCAAATGTTGCCAATATCGTCCTCTTCAATTTTTGTGAACAAAACGTCGTTCAACATGGCCCGATAACGATCGCCATTGACTGTAACGGCTACTCCTTGCTCATTTTCGAATTATGCCTCTGGACCAAAATCCGCACCAAACAGTGACTCGTTTTGGGTGCGTCGGCTTTTCAATGTATGCGTGCGGGGTTTCTGTGCCCCAAATGCGGCAATTTTGCTTGTTTACATACCCGCCAAGATCAAAATGAGCTTCATCTGAAAAGATGATTTTTTTTGCCAAAATCGGCATCTTCTGTAGGCTACTCGTGTAGGCTACTGCATGTCCAGCCGAGGCAGCCATTTGAATGAAATTATTTTCCATTATTAACCGGAAGGATTGTACTTTCAAATAAAAAAAGAAATTTGAGAAAATATTCAGTAGTTTTTTTTACAGCATTTTCAAAAAAAAAAAAAGTTATTTGGCGGACCCTTTATTATCAATTATGCACCTGCTTGTAATCAATTTTTTCTATTCAATAAAATCCATTGTGAACGTAATGAACGTATAACAATTGAAAAATAAAGGAGATATTTAGCAAACAAATCGACACGCTCCTTTAAATGCCACAAAACAATAAAAGAATCCTTTTTTTAATTCTTAAATTTATTGTTACAAAAAAAAAGTAAATTAACAGGATCAAGATAAGGAATAAAAATAATAATGAGAACAACAAGTAAAAAAACCACCAAAAATACCACGTTGTGTAGAATAATTTTGCAAGAAATCAAAAGAAAAGGATCAATGGAAACCCAGTATCGTACTACGTATTGTTAAAGCAAAAAAAAAAAAAGAAAAATTGCAACCAATTACTATTGTAAGGATCATTGTTCATATTCTTTTCTTTTTCCTCCCTACTTTTTCCGCCCCTAAACAATAGCAAACAATGATTGATCAATGAGCCGAAACGAATGAATTGCGAAAAATGGCATCTTCAATGCAAGAGGTTTTCGAATGACAGTTAAAAAGATTGGCGTATTTGCCAATAATTGATTGCAAAATCATTGACGGAACATGTTATTAGGGGATGGAGAATTTTCTTTTCTAAATTTTCCAGTTTCCTAAGAAATGAAATGAAAAACTCATGCAAATGCACTGAAAGAAATAAACCTGAATAATCTAAAAAACAGTCAAAGGCAAGTAAGACGACTTCTACGAATTCTTTCAAATATACACCTCGTGTTTGTGGAGATATGTTTTGAACAAAACTTAATGAGATTCAGTGTAAGTTTTGTTCAAGAAATAGTTTTTGTTTTAATATAACGGGTGATTTTTTTAACCGTTTGAGTTTAGAAAATAAATAAATTTACAGAATTTTAATTAATTGGAATGTTTACAGCTTACTGCACTGTCTGACTGAAACCACATCGCAACAAAGTTCAATTCTTCGACCTTCCTTCATTGACTTCAGTCTTAAAAACAGTGCATTTTTCACAGTGCCTTAGCAACTCTTCAAGTGCCTCTGACTGAACTCATATTCGGCAATTCAAACGACATTATGGTTCGCCAACTAGCTTCGATTCCAGCAGCATCTATATTTTGAACGGTTTTAATGTCAAGACCTTTACATAAAATCTTCCAGATGGCTGAACACATACAGTGGTGGACATTAGGTTAGCACATTAGCTATATACACATTTCCGCGACCGTGCTTTACTGTTTTCGATGTGTATTTCGGGTTGTGCTGCGTGTTTGGAGGACGCCATACATAACGTTTTCCGTCAGATCCGAAACGACAGAACTTTGATTCGTCACTCCAGAGAACATTTTTCCAAAAATTTATTGGCTTCTCTAAATGCTCACGGGCAAATGAAATTCGAAGCTTCAAATTTTTCTTTGATACAAGTGGCTTATGTTGTACAATGCAGCCACGCAAATTTCTCTCATTTAATCTTCTTCTAATTGTTCGTGAGGAGATGCTGATTCCAAATTTTGAAGGAAACTCTCTATTAATTTTATTGGAAGTTACAAATGGGTCCACAAAAGCTGCTCTATAAATGAAGGAATCTTGTCTACGGGTGGTTTTTCTCGGTCTTGGGGTTTGTGTGACATTTTTGTTCGTCCCATAGGTTTGAATGTGTCTTAATCCATTGTACACCATCTTTCTGGAGCAGTTTAATATGGATGCAATATCACCAACAGTGTTTCCTTTCGAGCTCATTCGCTGAATTATATGGCGCTGCGCTTCTGTACACCATTTACTTTTAGCCATTTCTAATTATTAATTTGCATTTTTATTTAAATTTTTTAAATAAAGCATTTATAAAACTTACCAATTAAAGATTTTAAGCACAAAAATAATAAAATAAATATTTGTGTATCAGAATTTCTGAAATGTGCTAAATTAGTGTCCAGTTCAAATTACTTATTATTTGCAAATTATACAAAATAAAATAAGAATAGCAAAAGAGAAACAAGCAAAAAATAACGGTACATAATGCTTACACCATATACAACATTTATAGGTAAATACTTAATTTAATTTTCATAACTAGCAGAAATATACGCTTTTGAATTCAACGCATATGAAGTGTGCTAACCTAATGTCCACCACTGTACATATCAGAGATCAGCTATGAGTATTCAAAAAGATGAGCAGAATCGAATCATGCTCATAATTTCTGATACTTATACGCATTCATACTTATTTTAATATCATACTCATACTACTCATATTCAAAGTTTGAAGTACTCATTGTACTCGTACTTAACAATACGCATGGTGTTGTTGATATCGACTCTCCTTTACTCAACATTTACAAGAATCACAAAATAAGTATGAGTCGCGTACGAACACTACAATACTCACTAGAAGGTTGTGTGTTTGCTTTGCTTGCTGTCTTTGTCGTTCTATTTCTTCATTTTTTGTAAATTCAACAACAACTAAGACTTTAAATTTTGATGAATGAATCGAATCACTAGAATCTTTTATGAGTATTATAAGTATTTCTCTAGGCGTATGAATCAGCCATATTTCGAATTTTATGAGTTTGATGTCAACGTTGTACGCATACTCATTGCAACCTGTACGTATAAATCAATGTTGAAGTGAGTACGAATGAATCAGAGTAGTTGAATTTCAATACTGTTGACTCATTCATACTCAAAATTTCATGAGTAATTATGAGTAGCGAAAAAACGATTCATTGCTGATCTCTGGTACATACATAATTGGCATAAATCGTAGTCTAGTAGGTAGTGTGTTGGCTTATTAGACACGAAGCCAGGGTTCAAATCTCCGGTTAGATATCAAAACGAAATATGAAAAAATATTTCTTCGGCGACTTCCTCTCAGCAGATTTATGGCAAAAACTCTGAGAGTCAATAAACTTGCCATGAAAAAGTTTCTCACGTATAAAATTAACGCGCACAACATGAGTGGTGTTGAGAAGCTAGGCCGTAATCCTGACTGAAGGATTGTGATGGCCAATTATGTATGTATGTAGAAGAGATTCTGCCGGAAGTCTTTTAAAAGGACATAGCTGAAAGAAATATTTTTTCTCCATATTTATTTGTCTTCGAGATGTCTGAGCTTGGTTTTGAACCACGGGCCTCTCATCTAAGAAACCAATACACTACCCACTAGGCTCGGGCTATTTTTCAATCCCAGACAACTTGAATACCTTGTCTGTAACATGAATCTATGAAAATGGATCTTACTGTAGCAGATTGTGAGGGTATGGATGGCTGGTGTGTCCGTAAATTTTCGATAACTAATCTGACCTCTGCTATAGAAATAAGCATTGCCAGGCATATTTGAAGCCATTGTAGTATAGTAAGTAGTGTGTTGGCTTATTAGACGTGAGGCCGCGATTCAAGCCACAGGTCAGACATCTCCAACGGAGCGAAATATGATAAAATATTTCTTCGGCGACTTCCTCTCAGCAGATTTCTGGCAAAAATTCTGAAAGTAAATAAAATTGCCATGAAAAGTTTTTCAAAAATTTGTCGTTGGGAAACGACTTCAAGTTGTAGGTCCCGCCACTCGTGCATTAAATTAACACACACAACATAAGTGGTGTTGAAAGCTAGGACGTAATCCTGACTGAAGGATATGTATGTAATCTGGCCTCTGCTATTGAAATGACATTTGAAGCAACGTGGCGTTGATGCAACGATACTAAAATAAATCACACTCTGCAGCGGTTTTCTCCACACTTGACCCATATACTACACCTAGTTAATTGGTCAAAAAATGAATGGAAGTTGGAGTTTGAACCGATTCGACTTAAAATTCATTCTTCGAGAGCCTCAAACTTTTTTAAGTGTACGAGACACGATCGTCTACATTGATTAGCATACTAAGGCTATTGAATTTGCATCCATACTGGCATTTTACCTGGCAATTTCCATTGAAACGAAGAAGAAAAGAAAAAGGAAAGTGATGAAATTATCGCTTTTATAACCTGAAGCTGTTAAAGAACATTTTCTTTTGTATTGTCTATACAAAAACAATAACAAAAACACAAAAGAAATGACAGAATGGTAGAATGAGTCTGCATTTGTTTATAATCAACCATAGAATCGTCGTCTCTATTCTTGTCTCGAAAATCTTTTGTGCACAGTGTTATGCAAACGATGAGAGAATTTTCTTTTTTGCTTTAAATTTTCTTATTTTCCTATGTATGCTTGCACGTTTGACAGATAAGTAAACAACGGTTTGATGTTGTTGTTATTGTTGTCTAATGCCATAATATGCACCACCCCAGAGCTTGTAGTCTCAGAATAGAAAAACAAAAACAGTAGAAATGGAGAGAGAAAAAAAATCAAGATCCTTATAAAGTCCTTTTAACCGTCACATCCTTTAACCACCCCTTAGTGATCGATTATATTTTCTTCGGTTGAATTGTGTCCTTCTTCATCTCGATCTCTTTTCTGTCTTTTGTCTCTTCACCTTGAACATCCTGCATTCAAATGCAAATTCCTTCTTTATCTTCTATTCAAAACGAATTCTTAGGTTTCTGGTTGTATTTGATTGTGTTGAATAATTAAAAATGAAAAGGAATGAAAAGAAAAGGAATGATAAGCATAAATTATGTCAAATTCCCTTCTCGTACAACAATATTCTATTAAGGGACAATGGGAACCTTTATTGATAAAAGGGTTACTCTCCCTACAGCATCGTAGCCGAAGGTTCTATATGGATTTACATCAAGCAGATGATGATTCAAAATAGATACTAATTAAAAGCGAACAAAGACTTCGCTGAGTTTGAAAGGCATAAACAAAAATTCCGTTTGAAATTGTTTACTCATTAAACAATTAAGAAAGTTTTTAGTTGTTCAAGCTCAACTTACAACAATACCCGTCAGCAAAATGTATCTTCACAAGCCATGAGTTCGATTTTAACTAACGAATACCATGTTATTCGACCAGAGTCACAGGCCTTCACAAAAATTTAAAGCCTGCAACATAAGTTTTATTTTTATTTTAGTAAACAGAACCCTCCACCCAAGGTAATGTTTCTCAAAAGGATACTTACTACTACTAGTTGTCGGTATTTTAATATCATGGCATTAGTTTTCTTAATTTAATTTCGGCTATTAGGAGCTATACACGGTCCACTCTAATATTTGATTATTTTTTGCAAAAAATCAGTGGTAGTTTAAATATAGAATTCCCCGTAATCTAGCCGAGTTCAAACCGCAGGTCAGCCATCAAAACGAAATATAAAAAATATTTCTTCGGCGACTTCCTCTCAGCAGATTTCTGGCAATTACTCTGAGAGTAAATAAAATTGCCATGAATACCCAGCTGTAAAAATACCCATTATGTAATCGCTTATCTAAGCGATATTTCGGGGCTGTCAGTGGTGATGCTTTCACTTAGTTTCCCTCTTAACATATAACTACGTAGTTTAACTATAGTTTCTCAAAAAATATGTCGTTCGCAGTCGACGTTAAACTGCAGGTCCCGCCACTCACGCATAAAATTAACGCACACAACATGAGTGGTGGGAGAAGCTAGGTCCATAATCCTAACTGAAGGGTTTTAATGGCTAATTGTGTATGTTATGTATGTAGTTTAAATATTAGATTCCATTGCCTCAAGAGGTTCTCGTTTGTCGGCATAAGTCAATGACTTAACATAGGCGCAATAAAAACTAATCCGGAGACGTTAAATAACATGAACAAAGGAGTCAGCGGACAGAACCAGTTCTGGAAAGAAAGTTATCTTCAAATCGATTTTGCAATAAATCGATAGATAGACGTGCTTTATTGTAAGTTGCACCAACTTGTGCGATCCAAATCAAAGATCAGCAATGAGTATTCAAAAAGATGAGTAGATTGAATCATACTCATAATTTCTGATACTTATACGCATTCATACTTATTTTAATATCATGTTCATGTTCAAAGTTTGAAGTACTCATCGTACTCATGATGTTGTTGATTTCGACTTTTCTTTATTTAACATTTACAAGAATCACAAAATAAGTATGATTCGCGTACGAACACTGTAATACTCACTAGAAGGTTGTGCTTGCTGTCTTTGCCTTTTCCTCGAATCACTCGAATCATTTTATGAGTATTATAAGTACATATTTTTCTAAATTTATGAATCTGAATGAGTAGGCTTATATATCGAACATATTTCGAATCTTATGGGTGTGATGTCAACATTGTAATCATACTCATTACAACCTGTACTTATAAATCAATTTTGTAGTGAGTACGAATGAATCAGAGTAGTTGAATTTCAATACTGTTGACTCACTCATACTCAAAATTTCATAAGTACTTATGAGTAGCGAAAAAACGATTCATGGCTGATCTCTGGTATAGGCCGTACCAAAGAGGTGACTCGTTAAAGGTGCTTTAGTCTAGTAGACTAAAACCCCAGTTCAGACATCTCGAACAAAACGAAATATGAAAAAAAGAATTTTCTTTAGGCGCTTCCTCTCAGTAGTCTTTTTTGCAACAAATAAGATCAAGATAATCGATTTTTCGGTTGGGCACTTCAGACCCTAATTTTTATCGAAAAATCATCTTCAGCGATAAGGCCTATTTCTGGATGAATGCATATGTGAAGAAACGAAACTTTAAACTTTTTCGTATGTGGTTTTCTTAAGCCGGCAAATGGAAATTTGGTTAATTAAGGGCCAGTATTACAACTTGCCGTAAAGTTACCTTTAACTAAAGTGAACTTTAAAGACACTTAACTTCTTTTCGTTATTACAGCCTACAGATAAAATGAAGTTAACTTTATCAAAAATATGGCAGTGCCGGACCAATGTCAATAACATTGCGCAATTAAACAGGTTTTTTTAAACGCAGTGGCAACGTAGCAGTGGCAGTGGCAACTCGGTCCAGTTCGAGTTGGCGATGATTTCCGCATCCGATCCAATAGTGAGATGTATGAGCTCCTTAACGACGTAGACGCTGTGCAGCGTATTAATATCCAGCGGCTGCGCTGGATCGGTCATGTCGATCGATTGGAGGAGGATGCTCCGGCGAAACGGGTATTTGATGCAGGGATCTGCGGAAGTCGGCGAAGAAGTCGACCTTGTATGCAATGGAAGGACCAAATCGAGGAAGCCCTGTCATCGTTTGGTGTGACCAACCAAGATGCAGAGGCGCCTGGAAGGATGTATTGCGGCAGGCCGAAATCCGTTAATCAGGTTGTTAATGGCCAATTAAGTAAGTAAGTAATTAACGGCAAGTTATTCCAGGCATAATTAAAAGTGGATTCTTTGGAAACTCTTTGATTCTCTCTAATCTAAACTGTGCCTAAGAGCACTTAAAAATTGAATTGCTCTTAGTTGGATGCTATTTCTCCTGCTCTTTTCCTACAAAACATGTTCGCTTTAGACTACACATCCTTATACAGGATATCTTCATTGTTATCATATAAATATTGAGAATTCTTGCTATTATGTATTGTATTCATTAGAATGACATAACATTCCCAAACAAAAAACCGTTTTCGTATATTATATTGTAATTTGCAAAAAAATAAAAACAGGCTTGTTTTACAATCTTAAGGATGTCGTTTTTTTCCCCGTTCTTTTATTTTGGTCTACAAACAATCCTTTGCTTGTTCAGCAACAAAAGGACACAAAGGAACAGTAGAAATGTTAATGAGGATCATAAATAATTACAATGATGATCGCAAATTCCGCAAAGCCTTCTGTTAACCCATGTGTTGTGCAATAATTTTCTATTATCCTTTGAAATATTCTTTCTTTTTTGTGTGTTTTCTTTTAAAAGGAACTCAACAAAGTGACAATAAAATGATTATTAGTCTGCTTATGGCAGATTGCCTATCGTTTTTCTTTCTTTTCTCCTCTTCGCTGTTGTTTCCTAATCAATGCGTGTCGTAGTCGTAAATCAAAGGATATTTTCGATCGTTATTGTTCGCGTTCTTTTTTTGTTCGTTTGTCTAACTGTTCAAATATTATCCCCAGTTTGTCATTGTCTTTTATGGGTTAGCAATCGTCTTCAATTGTGTTTTTTTCTTTTTTTTTTTTGTTATTTTTTTGCCAATTCAATTGAGTCTGTCGTCCTGATGCAATTTCGTATTTGAAATTCGATTCGATTTTTTTATTGAAAGATTTTTGCACGTTCCTATTGTGTTTTTTTTTTATTTATTTTTTTCAATTTCAGTGGTTTGTTTTTTTTGGTGAAAATCATAAACAAAAACGAAACAATTTTAAAATAAAGAGTGTCATTAACCCATTAGAAGTCGCCGTACTCAACTGAGTACAGTTGTATTTTTACGTGTATCCAAGCAAAACTAAAGAAAAAACAATCGTTGTACCATTATTTAGTTTCACAACAACAACAATAAGAGCTGCAGAAAAAGAATTTGTATATAGTTTCTGTTGCTTATGCAGAATTATCAGCCTAAATTATGACGCGAATAAAGTGTGTGGTTTAGTAAACTATTTTGAAAACATTTGAAACAATACTAAAATTTGGTTAGTAATATTGCATTATTTTTATAAAAATAATAACAACGAAACATACAGGCTTCAAAAAATACTTAAAAATAAAAAAATAAATAAAATAGAAAGGTATAAAGTTGGCTGTACTCGTTTGAGTACAATGACAGCATCCATTGTTAAATTTAAAATATGGATGGTATACGTTTTCAGGGCCAACAGAGTTTCAAAGGGCTCTAAGAGGCCGTTGAAAGCATTTCAGCTGATAGTGAACATGAAGAAATTGGTATGGCAATCATACCACCTAATCCGAGTGAACTAACTAACGAAGAGGAAGGTGTTGAGGATGATATGACTTCGTCAGCCCTACCGCAAGATATTCCTGGAACAATTGATGTTTTTGTAAAGCGCAAAAATGTCGACAACGATGGAGGCTACATGTAATGAGCAGTGAGAGTCCCATGGATCAACTTTAGTTTCGCCGAAACATTGCGCGTTATTATTTACGCCAAGGTGGACAAAATAAATCACGTCAGTCTGGGTCAATAGTTGAAGGTTTACCTCAAAATGGAGTTGGGCACTATCCCGCACAAATAGAAAAGCAGTTACGGTGCGTAATTTGTCATGCCCGAGTACGTTGGCAGTGCAAAAAATGCTGTAAAACACTTTGTGTCAAAAAGAATGTTTCGAAAAATTTCATACTTAAAAAGTCAGTGTACTCATTTGAGTACACCCCTAAAACTCGTTTCCAAAAAAAATTTTTTTTAATTTTTCTTTCATTTTGTGTTTTTTTATGCTTGTTTTTATTAATAAATATATCTGAAATCAAAAACTTACAGCCGGTTTTCATTTGACCTCTAATGGGTTAATAAATGAATGATGAGATGATGATTATCTTTTTTGGATGGATAATTGCCAGTATTAATCATTTATTAACTGCTATCATCGATTGACATCGCAACAAAGGAGTGATGGCTGCACCAGTCATTCACATATTTTTCTTGTCTTGGAAAAAATAATGTTTAATTCAAATTTTAATAATTTAATTATACCAAGTACAAGGTTAAAAACAAATTAATTTCGTCTTAAGAATTTTTAAACTCAGATCATTGTGTCTGAGCTCGGCTGGAGACCTTAAAAAGTTTATTTCCATTAAACATATTTTTAATTCAGTTTTTATAAAGAATTGTTTAAAAAATTTACATTTTAGTCATTTTAGAATAAATCATTGGTCATTGCAATATGTACTTTTAGTCACCTCACTTACGTGCATTATTGTTCGTACCAGAGATCAGCAATGAGTATTCAAAAAGATGAGAACATTTTTACAACTTCCCGTTAAAGTTGAGTTTAGTTGAAGGTAACTTTAGCTAAAGTAAACATTAAGGTCACCCTTATTATAACTTACTTCTTTTCGTTATTATAACTTACAGATAAAATAAAGTTAACTTGATCAAAAATATGGCAGTGCCGTGGCAATGTCGATAAAACTGCTAAATTAAACAAGTTTTTTTTTTAAACGCAGTGGCAACGAAGGGCCTCTTTTTTTGTTGTTGTGTTTGCCATATTGAAAATAATATATGTATAGGGTTTTTTTATAGAGGTATAGAACTTTAAGTTGCAATAAAACAACGATGGATTATTCGATTGACATGATTTTTTTTTTGTCCGAAAGATAATCGTGTGGCATTACATTTTAAATATGATGTCTGGCATATGACCGCCACGGCTGGCGCGGATGTAGTCCAATCTGGACGTCCAATTTTCGATGACTTTTTCCAACATTTGTGGCCGTATATCGGCAATAACACGACGAATGTTGTCTTCCAAATGGTCAAGAGTTTGTGGCTTTACCGCATAGACCAATGACTTTACATAGCCCCACAGAAAGTAGTCTAGCGGTGTTAAATCACAAGACTTTGGAGGTCAATTCACAGGTCCAAAACGTGAAATTAGGCGGTCACCAAACGTGTCTTTCAATAAATCGAAAAAAAATTGCACTATTTGCAAGCGTTGTTCAGGCGTGAGTGTATTCATGATGAATTGCCAAACCAAACTGAGAATAAACCACTTGACAGCTGTTAAATCGGTCGAAATATATTAAAAAGTAATGCCAACTTAAAGTTCTATACCTCTATAAAAAACACCCTATATAATATGGCAAGTTGTAACATAAACTTAACTTTAAAAGTTAAAGATAGGATGATTCTCACTTTAGCTTAACGCTCACTTCTATCTTCAATTTATCTGCCCGCTAAAATCCTCCCTTTAGTTAACGGCAAGTTGTAATAATGGCCCTAAGAGTATTTGCCAAAAATCTGCTGAGAGAAATTCGCCGAGGAAATATTCCTTCATATTTCGTTTTATTGGAGATGTCTGACCTGGGGTGTGAACCGAGGCTTCATGTCTAAAAAGCCAACACACTACTTACTAGACTAAGGCGATTTCACTAGACTATATATTGCATGGTTTAAATTCGCAGTTTCATTTCAATAGTTCTACAGTTTAACATTGAATCCGATCGGCATTTTGGGCGCCTTGGTAGTGTAGTGGGTAGTGTGCTGGACTTTATCGTGGATTCGATTCCCACTTAACATGAGGTCTCCGTTACTCAGCTTGTAACAATTAGAAAACAATTACAAATTGCATATTAATTAAATAAATAAACTGAAATTTGACCCCAAGAGCCAATAAAATTCCCTGAACTACGGCAATCGAACATTCTTGCCAAACTTTTCCAAGACAATAAATCATCTCCGAGATCTCTGATATTCAAGATCTCCAAGAGGATAATAAACTGGTAATTTTTTTGCAATTGAGAAATAGCCCTACATGTCGGAGGTATTACGAGACACTGTATGATCAGACGTATGTACATATGTATATTTGGAAGCACGAGTTCACATAAATGAATTTGTAGGAACTTCCTATAAGCGAGACATAAACAACTATTCAGGCAACTTTCTGTCATACGTAGAAATGCTTGCGAATTTATGTTATGTATTGCGAAAGAGAGATTGATTAACAACAGGTTCCAATTTATTTATGGGTTATAAATATTAGGAAGAGAGACAAATTTTTTTATGGAAATGAGCGCTCTACCCCTCTAGCCTAAATTTCACAAAATTCAGCTTTCCAATATGATTCTGCCGTAGAAGCCATGAACCCTATTAGCAAATAGCTGCGGTAATTCCTCACAAAACGAGACTGGTAAAAATTGCCGTCGGTATCATTGGACTGTTCTCTTCTAGAATGATGAAAAACGATGGTACAGTCAATAGAACAAGATATTGTTCGCTGATTTCTGTTTTTTTTTATTTTTTTAACCAAATTGGAGGAATTGGTTTTGATTCACATGCTGTTCTAAAAAGTTCTACAAGGGCCACGGAACGCGTTGTCATGAATCTGTTTACAGTGTGGCAAGCAATTAATCCCCTATTTTGGAGCAGTTGACCGCAGTAGTCTATTTGTTTCGCAATATGTAATGCTTGTCTTACACAGGGCTAAGGCAGCCACAACTTCAACCTTGAAACTTAACATTACAGCTATTGGTCAGATTCTGTCAAAATTGCTGGAAGAGACTGCAAAAATATTTGCTCATAGATGAACCATCTCCATTTAAATTAAATTACCTTTAAGTAGAGGGTAGATAGTGGTGAATGCGACCGCAACAAGTTGATATGAAAATTGGCATGGACATATGTGATCTATTCAGAGTCCACAATTAACCGTTTGTCCTAGTTCTGGAACTAGCCAAAGGGACTAGAGAAGTTTGCGTGAGTGTCCAGTAATTACTTCAAGTTTAAGTTTTCTGCGCTCTACCCCGTATCCAGAGTAGTCCACACGGTATTGTCAGAATCCAGAACTATATTGCCAATTTCAAGCTCGCAGGCTTCAAAGAAATTCCTAACGTGGAGAACTCACTAGAGAATTCGATGGTTGTGTTATACCTAGTGAGTTTTCATCGGATCAGATTGCAAATAAAATAAAAATAAATTTGTGTTTAGTTTTAAATCAATTCTTTATTGTTTGCACAATTCCGTGTACCACCTTTGACAACTTGATTTAAAAACAACAATAATTTGCTTTAATTGTTATGCTTATTTACACTCGTTCTTTAGATCTTCACAACGGAGATATTCAAACCACGATTCTATTCACACGCAACGCGTTTTCACACGCAACGCGTCTTCACACAAGACTGACTGAATTCTTTCTGATCGTTGCCTGCTTTGCCTTGTCCTCTTATATGCTCACGTAAACAGTCTGATGAAGTTTCTTGAAGTAGAATGTTCGTGTCTTCGCCTTCTCGAGAACTCTATTGCGACTACATTGTTGTTTGTGTATTTTGTTCGCGTTGCTTGTTATTGTGTTCTCGCTTACTTGTCTATCCCTGTTTCTTTCATAACGATATTGTTGTCGGTTTACTTGTAACAAGTTCGTTGTATTGGTTTGCGTAGCTTTTTGTTTATCGCTTTAATGTCAAACGATGGTACGCCGTTTTCATTTTCGTAACAATATTTTCAGCACTTTTATAAGATTTCTGTGTTCTTTTCTTCAAAATTTTTAATATCCGAGCAATTTTACAACCGGCTGCTATGCGTGCTCAAGTGAGCTTTGTGATATCAAAGCTACCACTCCGACCTAAGCAATTAAAAAAAATCACCCTGTTATTTATAAACACAAACTCATTCATGTCTTGATAATGAAATTCTAATTTAAATTTAAGTGACAGTTAGAATCTATTCTGGGCCTTAATTCGTTTTTATGCGGGTAAAGACGGTATCGTGTATGAAATATTTATTCAAACGAGAAGCATGGGATCGATTAACAAGAATATTTACCAGCATTGTGGATCAATTCTAAACTAACCGATCCTGTTCTAGACTGATTACAAGTAAATTTCATAAAAGAATATTAAATATTCCACTCAAATAATGAGCTGATTGGATCTGAGCTATTTTTTGAGGCTATTTTCAGGTTTGTCAAATATAATTTCAACCACAAATTTGATCAAATGAAGTAATGATTTCCAATTTGTTTATCGAAGTGTTTTTATTGGTTTTCGAAACTTAGAATTATTCTCGTTGATACGGAATTAGAATTGCGAACGTTAAGAAATAAAACTAAGAATCATTTTTTTTGAAGAGTCACGCTAGTTTCTCTATAAAGCACACTCTAAAATACAATAATTTGATCAAAAATTTTTTTTCTCTATTTGAAAGAAGAAAAAAACGCCATTAAGTGTCTGTAATTGAAAACGAAATCGTCATGTCATACTTGAAATATGAAATATGATTTGTGAAGTCTCAAGTTTTTTTTCTTCTTCTAAAGTGGTTAACGAATATTAATGAGGAAACATACAATCATACTGCAATACAACCTCAATCTTAATATCTTTAAACTGTCAAAAGAGGATTGAATGTGGAAGTTATTAAAGATCTCAACCACCACCCCGCTTAATATGATCTTCTAGGGTATATTTTTTAATCCTTTAAAATACAACTTTTGCACCTTTTCATCTCTTCATTTTACGAAGATTCAAATTTAAACGGATTTCAAATATGTATTTCAAATATCTAAAAACCCTATCGATAAAGGCTGGCTTCATTAGAAAAATCTCTCTTTGGGTTCTAAAGGCATTTACATTTTGACTTGGTGGTTAAAAAGCCAGGATTATTTTACAAATTATTTCTTTTAATTATTCCGCAATTGCAACGATTTCAAATCCAATTTCTAATTTATATAATGCGGAGTATAACAAAGAAGTCGCCGTGGTCTAGTAGATAGTGTATTGGCTTATTACGCGCGAGGCCTCGGTTCAAAACGCAGATCAGTTATCTCCAACTAAACGAAATATGACAAAATATTTCTTTGGCGACTTTCTCTCAACAGATTTCTGACAAAAACTCTGCACAAGCGTTGTTTGTTAGTTTGTTAGTCCAAAAAGACACACTTTATCGAATATTTTTAACATTATCACATGTCATGAATCTTTATTTATAGTGAAAAATTTTATACTGAGAAATCATATCGATATCACCAAAAATTTGTATTCATTTGAAGTAGAAGAAATAACCCTGAATTAGGCGGATGGTATGGGACCGCTCTGGTTTGTGGCTTTTTCGCAATGCCTCCGACTTAAGAAAACTTCACAGAAAAAAGTCTAAAGGCATCAAATCGCATGTTCGCCGTGCACAGCTCACATCACTAGCAAGTAAGGCGACCATGACTTCAATTCGCTCGTGCAGAATATCTATTGCAGCATAAGTTGCGTGACACATAATGCCGTCCTGTTGCAAACACATATCGTTGGTGTCCAGATCATTCAATTCGGGGCAACAGAAGTTGGTAACCATCGATCTACGGTGCTGCCTGTTAACAGTGATGGCCTAGTAAATTTCGGTCTTAAAGCAATGTGGACCAATGATGCTGTCGGCTCAAATTCCAGACCCAATAGAGACTTTTTCGGGGTGCATTGTATGCTTTTGAATCTTATATGGGTTTTTATAATCTCAAATTTAACAAATTTGTTTGTTCACGTATCTATTCATCCAGAAATAGGCCTCCTGGGCCTGCGATGAACATTAGGGTTATTTGCCTATAGATGAAGAATCGCAGTATCAGAAGTAGACTCCTGGACTCTCCAGAAATAGGCCTCCTGGGCCCTCGAAGATTTTTCGATGAACAATAGGGTTAGTTGCCTCTAGACGAAGAATTTCAATGTCAGAACTGCTCTGTAATACATTCAGGGAACACTGGTCTTTGCCTATGGTTCCTGCGTGAGTTGAATTTTGTACGGGTCCAAGCTACGATGTGAACTTTTCCAAGTTATGGTCTACGAAAGCAGAGATCTTGAGAGCAAAGTGAAATAGACCGCCTCGGATTGTCCAACACATCACGGATAGCAACGATCTTACACTCATCCTTTACAACCCCTACTGAATCAATGGATTCGAATTTATCCACAACATTGCGAATAGTCTTCTAGGTTGGATGATTATACATACATACATACATAGATAATTGGAGACTAGCATTCACATCACTAATGCTGTGTGTGTGTTAATTTTATCCATAAGTGGCGGGACCTACAGTTTAAAGTCGAATCCGAACGACATATTCGTTTGCCAGAGTTTTTGACAGAAATCTGCTGAGAGGAAGTCGCCGCAGAAATACTTTTTTATTTTTCGTTTTGATCGTTATATCTGACACTAGCTACTAGACTACGGCGACTTGGCAACATGTGCTGAATGCTTTATCCGTCCAAGGTGTTTTGGAAAAACAGAATAAATGTCAACTAATTTGTCAAAACTAGATCCATAATCCTGACTGCAGGGTTATAATGACCAATGTATGTATGTATGTATGTATGTATGTAATTTGCCAAATGTAACTTCAACAAGATAGGCTTTATCTACTGTCTCAGTTTGAAAATCCTTCTTGTGCCTCTATATGTGAAATTTCACACAAAATTCGATTTTTTCCCCCTTTGGTTTAAAAAGAATTGTTGGAATTTTTATTAAATTTTAAAAAATAAATTAAATTTAATTTATTTTTTCTGTAATAATTTATACATTTTTATTTAATAATCATTATTTTTGAATTTTATATATTTTTTTTGATTTATTGTTTATTTTATTTTCAAATTAATTTAGTATTTTTATTTTATGTTGTTGTTGTTGGTGTTTATATTTCTCGTCTCCAATTAATTATTCATGCTTGAATATAATTAATTATGAATTTAAGAATACAACAAAAAATATATGTATATGAAACCGGTAATGTATTACAGTAGAAGCTTGATTAATGCGCTAAATAATACATACAATATGATTTTTTTCAACACTATGATACGAAGCTAACAGAAGAAAAAGAGAGTCAGCAGGAGATATATGTCTGTCCCATTTACTATTCTGTGTACCACTGTGCTACTATTTGCCAATTGGTTCCTTCTTCATTTCATTTATATTTGAAATTCAATATTTTATATTCTACTGTATACATATGTTTTTTTTTTTGCCAATTTATTTTTTAATTATTATTTTTAATATATTATTATACAATGTATGCACATTAGATGATGAAATTGTTTTTTTTTTCTTATTATTTTTAATTTTATTTGAGTTTTTTGTAAAAGTCACTTCCATCATCAGTTGAAAACTCATCTCAAATATTGAAACCTTAAAACATTAATTACAATCAGGAAAGACAAGACAGTTGGCGGTGATTAAACGTGGGTGATTTCTCTTCGGTCAGACATCTCTAACAAAAGGAATATGCGATAAAAATATTTCTTCGGCGACTGCCTCTCAGCAGATTTCTGGCAAAAAAAAACCTGAAACAGAGATCAGCAGCTGTGAGTGTTCAAAAAGATGAGTAGAATCGAATCATATTCATAATTTCTGTTAATTATACGCATTCATACTTATTTTGAATTTTTTAAATTCTGAATGAAGGTCTGTTATCTGCGACCCCAACAATTTTCAAGTAAATCTGATTAATTTTTAAGGACCTCCGTAATGTGTTTCTTTTTCTCTTGCACCCCTTGACATAAACCCACCCCCTACTTTAAGGGTGCATGCAATTTGGCTTAGGGCTCATTTTAAAGAGCAAAGATCAATTGTCAATTTCTAACAATAGCGATGGTTCCAGCACGTCAGTGTTTAGCTCTACAACTTTTCAAAAATGACCAAAAACGCTATTTTTAGGGCTTTCAACATCCTTTGTCTCGAAAACCTAACGTGATGGAAAGTTTTTGAAGACAGATTCGTGTTCGGCGCGCAAAATGCTTTCGGAAACATCTGGAGCCATCTTATTTGCAAAACCGATGCAGGGCTGTGTTATTATATTTTTCTCAGCTGACCTCACAGACAGTCCACAGTTACTCCATATTTCCTGGTTAATATCTTTAAAATTTCATTATTTTTTGTATCACCCCAAAGATGTTTCCGGAATAGTTCCGTCGATTTAAAAAACCCGTAAAATTTGAGACTGAAAAGCAGAGCATTCCGCTGAATGAGCATATGATTGCTTGACATTGCTTTCAACGATAAAGACGAATGATCCTGTACTGGTAACAGGTAGGTAGAGGTGGCCGTCCCCCCAAGGAATTCGGATGGAGGCACTTAGGCCTTATGGGGCCCATTGTGATCGCCACAGTTCTGCTGGTAATAGAATTGCTTTTAAAATCTTCACATACATTTATAGGCATTTCAGAATTGAATGCACAGCATCCCGATCAAAATGCTAAAATAATTGCTTTCGAAATATGAATAGTGGCTCACAGAGCAACTGAAAGCTTGGAGGAACTTCGTACATGGCGTCACACTATATCTATCTATCTATACGGTAAGACCCCGCTTAATGCGAGGGATACGTTCCAATAAGTTCTAGCGCTAAACGAAACACCGTTAAACGAGACAACTTAACACGTACATATGTAAATACATATGTAATGGGTTCGTACTGTGATTGCGACTTCGGAAATACAGTTGGAATATTTATTCTGGACAGCCTAATAAAAGAGCGTTGAAAGAGATACATAGTATAAACCGTCGCTATATAGTGCATCGCTTTTGGTTGGTGCATGGGGGTTTCATTTGCACACGTATATAACAAGTATCAATATAGTATGCGATTTAGGGGAATCCCAATACTACCGCGTAATACTGAAACAGTGTTAAGCGGAGCAGCGTTAAACGAGGTCTTACTGTATATATACAAATGAATGTTTGTTTGTATGTACCTTATAGAATCGTAAACTATGCATTTGATCATATTATGATCTTTGGCAAAGTTGTTGCGCATGAACCGACGGAGGGTTTTAGGTTAGTATGACTAATTTCCGACAGGTCGCGCCACTGAAAAATACTCAAAATGATTTAAAGCGTAAACTGTGCATTTGATTATATTATAATTTTTTAGCAAAGCTGTTGCGCATGAGCCGACGAAGGTTGGTAAGGCGATATGACCATATGACCATTTGCATTTGATCATGATATGATCTTTAGCAAAATTGGTGCACATGAGTAGACGGAGATTTCTAAATTGGTGCGATTAACTTCCGATAGGTGGCGCCACTGAAAATTATTTAAAATGAATAGCAAGCAATTGGTCGATTACACCTCAAGCACGGAAGAGAAGAGCATTACGAGCAACTAGAAATGAGATTAGAAACTGATCGAATGTGTACTACTCAGGCCCGTTCGTCTGTATCATCTGAACAACGGGAATCAAAATCAATAAAATGATTCAAAATTAATTGGATATTTGTGTAATGTCTTTCCTTTAAATTTATTTTAGTTGGTGGCGCAACAACGCGCGCATTGTACAGCTAGTTCATAATAATAAAAAAAATATTTTTTGTTTTTTGTTTTTTATGAAATACTTTTAAAGAAATTTTTATTAGCGATAAATTTATAGCTTACATTATTATATACTAAATACAGATTACATAGATACATATATTTTATATAATTTTTTTGTTTTTATTTGTTGTTTTTTTTACTTTAATATACTATATATAATGAATATAAATTATTATTTTCTTTTTATTTTTTATTTTCCTTACAATTTTATTTAAGTTTAAAAACTTAAATTTGTAATTTCATTTGTTTTGTTATTAAACATTAAATTAAAATTAAAATTTTTTATATTTATTTATTTATATTTCTTTTATTTTATTAAGACTTAATTATTTGCTTCGTTTAGATTTAGATTTAAAAATTTTAAATTATTATTGTGTGTAAAAAGTTACATGTGTTTTACATACAAGACCAGGCATGTAAAATTAATACAAAATAATTTGTTTTTATTTTAACTTTTTATTTTTAATACGGTTATATTAATGTTTTTTTTATTAAAAGAAAGAATTAATATGTTTAAAAAAAATTCATATTAAGTTTAAAATTATAATCATATATATACACATACATATGTAGAATATGTAAGTATATATAATAAAGTGTATGATACTATTTAAAAAATGAAGATAAAAACCTTAAAGGACTACAAAAAAAAATGTTTTTATTTGTAATAAAATACAAAAAAAAGAACTTATTTTAATTTAAAATAGTACTTGGTACTATTTCAAATAAATGTATATATACCAAGGGTAAAAGGGAAGGGATATAGGGGTATTGTTGATAAGGGAGTGGTAGATGGTGGAAAATATTACATTGTTTTCACCACCACTGTATAATAATAAAAAGTGTCGTTATATTTAAAAGTTTAGTTATTTTTCTATCTTCGAATATTTTAAGAAAAGTAATTAAAAATTGAAAAGAATATAAAATATATATCAGGTGTATAGATACTAGATGTACGTTAATATTTAAAAAAAGAAATCAAATAAACTACATTAAGAAAAAAAAAGTCAGTGCAATGGGTAGAAAAGCATTTAATGTAACAGAAGTAACAATGTATCCGAAAAAATTATCAAATATTTGAATATTGAATTCTGCAAGCAGTTATTAGTATCTTGTTTTCAAATATTTAAGAATTTTTTCGAATTAATTTTTAAAAAAGGATTTATTTAAGGATTTTGGTGAAAGCAAATCGAAACTTTTTTTGAAATGTTATGGGCGAATTAAGGAAGACTAAATATTTGTAATAAATAAATTTGCAAACTACAATAGAAATTCGAAGTTTATAAAGTTTGACATCCATCAAACAAAAACTCATTTATTAGAAATGTTTATTTATTCAATTTACATAAAACCAAGGCGAATCCATGGAGATGGTGTTTTATAAGCCAATTGATTCTATTTTACTTTTCCAAATTAAAATTCGAAAAACTTTTCATTTGTCTTCATATTTTAATTCTTCACTTTTTCGAAATTAAAACATACATTCCTGCAATAACTTCTCTTATTTTATATTGTTGTAAATACAGTGGGCGTCAAAAGAAATTGTACATTAAAAACAATATACATTATTATTATTTTATTTTAAAATTGTTTCCTTGCCAATTTGACATTTTCTCAAATTTTTTCCGGCACTCTCCTTAAGTGGTAAAAGTTAAGTTTGGTGATTGTTAAAATGTTATCCATAATGTACAGTTTCTTCTGATGCCCACTGTATATTTTCATAATTTATTTAGTTTTCTCAATTTAAACACAAAACAAAAAAGTAAGAATCAAATCTCATTACATTTGCTAGAACGCATTGAGCTATTATAGCACTTCTCTACCACCTCTATGAATTCGCCGCGAATGAAGATTATATTATTATAATGAATTTCACTTATATTTTTCAAAATATTTCATCGATTTCCACCAAAAAAAAATGTTTCATTTTTGTTTTGTTGCTCTCGAAACATTTTAACCTGAGTTTTAAGACATTTTTAAAAGAAGGCTTTCTTTCTTTTCTATATCAACGAGTTTAGATTTCATGTTACAACAGTTTATCGAATTTTTTTTTGCAATAATTTGTAAAGTCACAAAAATAAAAAAATATTTCATTAAGCTTGAAAATCAATTTCAATTTGGAATAATCTTGACAATGTTATAAACATATTTACAGATTTTTATAAAGGCAACTTTTTCTCGTGTTAACCTTTGGTTATAGTACTATACAGTGTCGGGGGAAAAAGTAACAAGGATGATATCTTTATTTTAAATTTGATTTCAAATTTAACTTGACTTTGTAATCAATTTGCTCCAATGCAGAAAAGTTAGAACAGAGGAATTCCCCACCATGGAAAAAAGTAATAAAGGCTAGTTACTGAAATTCATTACGTTACGTCGTTACACGCCAATTTTCAGGCTTCCCTTTTTTACTGGAGGTAAAAGTGTTAAAATAAAAAGGGAAATATTGCAAGCAATATATTGCTCCAGAAACAAAATTCTTAACACGGTTCCTAAAAAAAAAGAAGGACTATGGACATTACGTTAAATTAAAGTTTTAAAAGTAGGCATTCCAAAAGTACACACATATTGTCCGAATCATGTTTTTCTCTTTACAGAATATTTTTCTATGTACTTTTGACACACGTATTCTTGAGAGAGGAAATAATATATTTTTTAAGAACAAATCCCAGCTTGAATAGGTCTTATTTCCTGTATGAAATATACTTATCTTAAAAAGTATTCTAAACGATTTACAAATAACCGCCACAGTAAACTCAAATCATTTTCATATCGAAATCAATTTGTGTATGGATGTGCTGAGGTCTGTTACATCCGACGAATATGATAGGTTCTGCAAGAGAAACATTCGTCTGTTAAGAGAAAGTCGAACGACTATGAGTGTCTGACAAAGAAAAAAGAGACTGTCAAACACGTCGATAGATTTTTGATGAACTGCAGATTTTTACACGTTTAGCAATGATCTGATTTTCAGGAATTCAAGAAAAATTTACGCTCTAGATATTTTTGAACAGGCTGCAGAATAAATTGTTTGTATTTGCTTTAGAAGAAATCCTTCGAAATAATGATACTAAACAGCCCATTAAAATACAATTTAAATTTAAGATAATAGTTGTATGGCAGCTGCATATCTAGACAAATTGAAACCTCTAAACCATTCGCATTGAGTGCCGTATGTCACTTAGTGCACATCACAGATGTCATGTAAATACCGCAGTTATTTATTGGCCCATAGTGTCTGATGCCTCATATATACGAGGCAGTCATTTATTTGTCAATTGTTCACTTGCATTTTCGCGAAAGATTACATACTATGGTCTGTAGCGTTGTCGTGAAAAAATACAAAGTTCTCCGACGCGAAAGAGTTGATCTCTTCTGAAAGTAAATAAAAATTTAAGAAAATTTGTAAACAAATTTAAACTTTCCCTAATACAGTCGGGCCTCGATTATCTGTGATCCGTTTAACCGGTAAACCCGATTAACCGTGATGGCCAAAGATCAGTTTATTGTTTTTTTTTTGTTTGCAATGTTTGCAAATTGTTTGCTTCGATTAACCATGAAAATCAATTATCCGTAATGTTTCTCGTCCCGACCATCATAGATAATCGAGGCCCGACTGTATTTTTTCCGACACTGTATGTATGTTTGCATGGTTGGTACCAGCTTATTGTAGATATTTACCAATAAGATTTTATTAAAAAAAAGAATTCATTTATAAAAGTTAACTTTTAAAAAATTCTTTGCATCTGATAAGAAACGTTATTAGAAAAAATACTTTTTTTATTACAAAGAAAAAACATAATCACATCAAGTAACAAATAATAATCACTGGGATTAAAAAAAAAGTATTTTTTTCGTATCTTAACACGTTGACTGCCGACTACGAGATAACTCGTAGATTGTGTTCCCTTCGAGGGTGCCAACAACGAGTTATCTCGTACTCACTAAACCTGCCATTTTTGTGTAGCTACGAATAAAACGGTATTATATCAGTGCTAGTATCGATAAATGGCTTCTGGGAAGAGAACAAAAAGTCAATGTTGGCCTGCGTGGCCAGTTTGAATGAAATTGTCAAGTCATTGTCATATCATCAAATCATACTCGTTGAGTATAGAAACCTGGTTGTAAAAACAAAAGAGAAATGTCTGTTGTTGTAAAGGGTTTCTTTTCTACCATATTTTTTTTTTGTTTTAATTTGTTTGTGTAAATAATTAATTATTTGCTATTTAATCAAGAATATATTTATAAAATATTTTTTATCATTTCTTCTGCTATTTTGTATACAATTTTAATTGTTATAATATGTTGTAATAATAATAATAATAAAAATAATAATTATAATAAAAAAAAGAAACAATTTCAAATTGTTTTTTTTTTTTTTTTTTTTTTTTTGCCTAAAAAACTATTACGTTACGATTCCTATATTTGTTTGCTTTTCATTTTGTTTTTTTGTAAATGGGGGGGGGGGGGGGGGGGGGGGTTTACATTTTTGCTGTTATTTATAATTAATTATTTATTATTTACTATATTTATAATTAAAATTATACAAAAATATTTTATAAAAGAATAAAATAAAATCAAATAAAATCATATCAAATAGAAATGAAAATGGAAATATAAAACAACTTTAAGCCATTTACTGAGTTATTGGCGTATATAGAATGCGCTTAATATTACAATTTCCTTTTAAATATTTATTTGAAATTGAAAAATTTTAAAATTTTAATTTAAAAAATATACATTTTATATATGTATGTATGTATGTATATACATATGTGTGTATATAGATAAAGCAGAATAATAATTTCCTTTTGCTGTTGTTAAAAAATTTAAAAAATAAAAGTTTTAAATAAAAATTATAATAATAAATAAGAATAAAAATAAAAACAAACAAAAAATAAAAAATAAAAAAAAATTTACAATTTAAAATTTGTGGTAATTGTTGAATCTGTTAATGATATTGTTAAACCTTGTTCAGCTTACTACGTTATTATGGGAGGCTTTGAGTGATACTTGTTGTTGTTGTTGTTGCTGTTGTAGTGTTAGTGGTAGGGATTGTTGTTGCTGCTGTTGCTGATTATGATTATTATAAGATTTGTGCTTTTTATTTGTATTGTTATTAGAAGAAGATTTCATATTCGCACGATACTATTGTGTCTTATCTTTGCCAGCACCTCCAGCGGTAACACTCAGACCCAATAGATGATCACCGGTCAGCAGACCAGCTGCTGCAGCAGCACCCGGCTGATGGGCATAATTACGAATCTGATGCAATGATATGAGTTGTGTGGGGAAGCCAGCGGCTGCAGCCGCATTTTGTTGATATATATAGGCGGCAGCTGGTGGAGCACCTCTTTGTTGGGCTAAGGCAGCCGCCTGCAAGTGGGTTGGTGCTGTGGGAATGGGCGTAAAGGCTGACGTGGTTTTAACGTCGTAGGCGGAAGAGTTCACTACAACCATATTGTTGGGTGAGTGGGCTTGTTGCTGCTGTTGTTGTTGCTGTTGCTGCTGCTGTTGTTGTTGTTGATGGTGCTGCTGTGATGTCTGGCGTATCACTAAATCCTCACCCTGTTCGTTGGGACTCTGCGAATGATTAGGCGTATTGCCACTGGCCGCACTATCGCCGCCATTATTGCCATTACCAGCACCATTTACCAGCCGCTGATGATGTTGTATCAACTCCTGCTGTTGTTGTTGCTGTTGATGCTGCAGCGTTGTAAAATTATAACCATTTTGGGCGGCCTGCTGTTGTTGCGCTTGCGCCTGTTGTTGTTGTTGTATAGCTTCCGCTAAAGTAGCAGCATTTACCGCGCCATCGGCTCCCACTTTGGCCCAGTAGGCCGCATTCGCATCACTAGCCACGGCAGCGGCATTCATGACCACTTGACGTTGTAGGCTCAAACCTATGCCGCCAGCGGGTACATGATGTTGAACATTGAGGTTGGCATGCCTTTGCTGTTGTTTCTCGGCTTTTTCGGCATGCTTCTGCAAATGCTTCTCCAGATATGTTTCTTGTGTATACGACTTACCACACAGATTGCATATGTGCGTCTTCAAATGTTTCGAATCCTTGTGTTTTGGTATGTGTTCGAGCAAAGTCAACTCATCGGTAAAGCATTTATAGCACGAGTTGCATTTGAACGGTTTATCCGTTTGATGGCACCGCGAGTGTGATTGAAGATTGGAAAGTTGTGAAAAGGCCTTCGGACAGCCAGCATGGCGACATTTATACGGTTTGTCACCCGTATGCGTGCGTATGTGCTGTTGCAAATGTGACAATTGGGTAAATTTGCGTTGACATATTTCGCAACGATATGGTTTAATGCCCAAATGTATGCGCGTATGCTGGGAGAGGTACGATGAATTGGCGAAAGACTTTGGGCAAGACGTACACTTGTAGGGTTTCGTTTCTCTGCCATCCGGAGACGTATTCTGATTATGTGAACGATGGGACTTTTGATGATGATGCTGCTGCTGTTGATCCACACTGGCATTCGGGTCGTACTGTAAACAAAGAAAAGAATAAAGCATAGAAAATTAAGTTTTGATTTGATGGATTTACATTGTTGGGTAGGAAGGAAGTAAGGAAGGAGAAGAATAAACAATTATTCAACGTTTCAGTAACGAATATTCACCTTTTGTTCTGGTTGCTCCGCCATGTTTGGTGTTGGTGGGGAATTTGGTGGACTGTAGGATTGTTTCAATTGTTGTTGTTGCTGCTGCTGTTGTTGCTGATGATGCTGTTGCTGTTGTTGTTGTTCGTGGGCCTGTTGTTGCTGCTGCTGTTGTTGTTGATTTTCAACGACCAACTGTTGCTGATGCTGTTGTTGCTGCTGTTGCAAATTAACACCAACTAAACCATTCTTTATGGAATAATCCAAACGTCCGACATTCTGGCGAAATTCATTGATATTAAACGGTTTATTATACTCATGCACCAATTGGGCCGTACGTAGGTCAGCTGTGGTCAAATGACTCAG
The DNA here is from genome assembly GCA_930367235.1 of Sarcophaga rosellei. Classification (NCBI taxonomy): domain Eukaryota; kingdom Metazoa; phylum Arthropoda; class Insecta; order Diptera; family Sarcophagidae; genus Sarcophaga; species Sarcophaga rosellei. The sequence goes on along the minus strand of OV884017.1, from coordinate 85,868,172 downwards.
CGACGATAGAACGCCACGTTCATTCATTGAACGCAATTGATCAATGGTGGTGCGATGTAAATAATCGTTAGCTGACGACGTTAAAGAAGGATACACAGTTGCGGCTGCTTGTAGGGCTGAGATATCAGCCATTAATGTGACTCTTTATGAAATTTAAACGGGGAGAGAAGGATTCAGATGATGCTTGAAGAAGAAGGATGTTTTCTTGGGAGACGTTTTTTTCCTCTTTCTTTCTCATATAAATTATGCCGTGGTGTGTAGAAATAATCTCGTATAGCAATCAATGTTTCACAGAGAAGTTTGGAATTTGAACTGTTTGCACTTCACCACTGAGTCGCATAAAAAAGCAATTTTTTTTTTACCGCAAAATTCTAAAATTAAATACAAAATAATTAAAAAGAAAACAAAAAAAAAAAAAAAAAAACGTAAATAAAGTTGAAAAAAAAAAATTTCATTCACAAAAATGTTAATGTTTAATATTGTAGTGAATTGAGCAGAGCTTAATCAACAATAAATAATTATTTTGCAATTAATGCGTAAAAATTTTATTTACAAACTGTTTTAATAATTTTTTTAATTTTTTTTTGCAATAGGAAATCGAATTGTTAACTTAAAAATGTAGAACAAAAACTACATGAAATTGCAAAAAAAAAAATGAAATATTAAATATAAAAAAAACTAGGCGCACTATGCCGAAAAAAAAGAAAAAAATAAAATAAAAATTAATTAAATGCGAAAAATAGTAATAATGGGATATTAAACGACATATTGTTTCAGTATTTGTATTAAAGAATAAAAATTTTTAATTTTTACGAAAAAAAATTAAACTAACTAAAGAAGCTAGGCTGTTATCCTGACTGAAGGGTTGTAATGACCAATTGGGCTATCCATTTCGTGGTCTCAAAAGTATGGGACTGGAATTCGACATTCTGTCAAACTAAGTTGTGAAACCAATTTTTTTCTTTTCAGTTGAAAGTCTGACATTGACAAAAATGGATCGCTTAACTATCACACAATGCATAAAAATTATCAAAATCTACTACAAAAATGGTGATTGGTGGACGGCAATTTTTCGAACAAAATTTTCTTCAGCGATGAAGCACATTTCACACTCGGTGGGTATTGTCGTATTTGGGGTTCTGAGAATCCTCAAGTAATTGAAGAGAGGCCATTACATCCAGAAAAAGTCACTGTTTGGTGCGCTCTTTGGTCCAAAGGTGTGATTGGACCTTACTTCTTCGAAAACGACGATGGAACGACTGTCACCGTCAATTCGGAGCGTTATGGTCATATGATAACCGACTTTTTTTGCCTGTTATTGAGGAATACGACTTGGAGAATATGTGGTTTCAACAAGACGGTGCCACATGCCACACACCTCCAGCGAATATGGCTTTATTGCAAGAGACATTTCCTGGCCGCGTAATTTCTCGTCGTGGCGATATCAATTGGAAACCAAGATCATGGGATTTGACACCATTAGACTTTTTTTTGTGGGGCTACGCGAAAGACCGTGTTTATGCAGATAAACCTTCAACTCTTGAGCACTTAAAAACCAACATTCGTCAAGTTATGGCTGAGATACAGCCCAATATGTGTCAAAAATCAATGCTTGTAACACTTCGCGTGGAGGTCATTTAAATGATGAAGTGTTTCACACATAATGTCAACGTTCAAACCTTACAATAAAAGAGAAATATCATGAAAAAATATTTTATATGTGTTTTATTTACGTATACTTTTGAAACCACAAAATGGATAACCCTATATATGTATGTATGTATTTACAGAAGAAATGCAATGATTTTGTATGTAGTAAATGGTTAATATTTACTTTTCAATTCTTTTATTAAAGGATTTGAGAATTCAATTTCAGACCACAGATGTATTCGATTTCAGCGAATATATACAGTGGTTCAAAAGTATAATCGGACACGAGGTGTGAGATTAATGTGTATGAAGATAAACTCAAATTTAACTAGCAAAGACAAGAACCAAAATTTTTAACAGAGCTAATGTTAGAGTTAACAGAGCAATGTTAAGTGGTTAACAGCAAATACGAAAAATAGTCACTGAAGAAATAACCCAAATATACGATATCAGGGACTTGCTGCACATATCGCACTGTATACAAATTGTACCCTAAGGTGTCCCCAATTAAACCTAGTAAATGATATATCCCAAATAATTTTGGATACCCTATTCACACACATTAATTTCTTCCATCATAAAATTTCTTCGAAGCAATTATTACTGAAGTTTAACTTAAAATATCTTCTCTATAATTATAGCTTGAAACACATACACATAACACACACACGCACACAATAAAAATTTACATTATAAAAAGCAGTAAGTTTTCCTTCTTCTTTCGATAAATTAAGCGCCGATAAATGCAATAACAACTTAATTTTTTTTAATATTAATTTAACACACTTAAAAAGAATATTCATTCAAAAAAACGTTATTTTTTGCGACATCTGCAAAATAAAATAAAAAATTGAAAAAAAAATCGGTGACGCTTAAAAACCTGCATAAAATTAACACACATGACAGTTGGTATGTACGAGTATTTGGTGTAAAAACCTAGACCGTAATCCTGACCAAAACGTTGCAATGACCAATAAAGTCAGTTGCGGCACAGATATCTTTGATGGCGCGTTTATTTTCGTAAATTTTATTTTTAATTTCGTTTAAGGCTTTTTAAACTTTTTTTAACACGTTGACTGCCACGGAAAAACTGGCCACGCAAGCCAACATTGATTTTTTGTTCTTTTCCCAGAAGACATTTACCGAATCTAGCACTGATATAATACGATTTTATACGTAGCTATACAAAAATGGCAGGTTTAGTGAGTACTAGATAACTCGTAGTTGGCACACTAGGAGGGAGCGCAATCTACGAGTTTTATCGCGTAGTCGCCAGTCAACGTGTTAAATTCCAAAGATCGTCAGTTGTTAACTTCACGAATAATACTGCGGACATTTTTATTGTCGTTTATGTGCAGAGACAGTTTTAAATTACGGAGATCAGGCGATGATTTTACTGCGTTCGATCTATATTTGTATTTTGTATTGCTATTCCATGTGAAGTCGCCGTAATCTAGTAGGCAGTGTGTCGGCTTACTAGGCTTGAGGCCAGTTCAAACCACAGGTCAGACATCAAATATTTCTTTGGCAACTTCCTCTCAGCAGATTTCTGGCAAAAACTCTGAGAGTAACATACAATTGCCATGAAAAGTTTCTCAAAAATCTGTTGTTCGGAGTCAACACCAAATAACAGAACCCGCCACTCATAAAATTAACATTTTTATTAATTATAAAAAGAGATGTCAGAAACTAGGTCGCAATCTTGACTAAAGTCTTGTAATGACAATTACGTACATACATATGTATATATGCTATGTATTCGGTGCCAGCCTCCAGTTGTATTTGAAACGGATTAATGCTGTAAAGTTTCTATGTGTGTGTTCGTTTTCATCATCACAAAATCTATATGTGGAGCTAAAACTAGTTCCTATTCCATTCAAATGGTCTTTGACTCCACAAGGGTCATTCAGAAGGCCGGTTACTTTACTAAGTCTGCTTCTGAATAGTCTAAAGAATGAGTTTAAATTGAATCAAAATCGTCTGGCAAAAGAAATATCTCTACGTTCCTCTATATTACTTTTTTCGTTGGGCATACCTTTCCAAATTCTTCTTCCCCTCCACAGCAAGATTGTGGCCCTATCATATGTGTGAAAAGTACATCGTGCGAATCACTATTGTTTGTTAAGAGTACCTCGGATGTAGCAAAGGAGGACTCTGTTCCTCTTGTCCTTGCAAATTCATCTTGACCAGACGTGATAGTATACTAATCTCGAGTTGACCGCATAGTACGCGAGAACTCGGTTGTCGGCCTTACTGCTAGTACTCCATGTTCAATTTGAATTGAGCACATGTTTGAAGTTTCTCTATGGGTTCAGAAATATTTCACTCTTGGATCAAACATCTCCGCTCCGGACCTACTATCTTCTATCTTAGATTGAACTGCACAGAATAGTTCCTTAAAAGAAAATTGCAAAACATTCTGTCCAAGCCACATTTAACGGCGAGGTACCACTATCAAAGTTGATCAAACTTTCTCCTCCAGAGAATGTTGTTTATAGGCTACGTCAGATGGCAACTCTATCATCCTAGAAGCTACTACAGTAGACCGATCATTTATTTTTCTGGATAAACTTGATTAATGAAATTGGAATATTGTGGAGCAAAAAAAAAAAAAAATAACAATAATGAGGACAGGGGTCGTATACCAGTTCTGATCCTAACATAAAGGTTAGTTAGGAAAAGTGTTGCTACTGAAATATCTGTATAATACGAAAACAAAATGTGAATAAATGTACATTAGAACACTGAATAATAAGTTTCAAAGGAAGTGTTCCCAAAACAAGCAAAAGTAACTGTCTAAGCAAATGATGGCAACCACGCTCTAGCCATTTAGTTTTCATGAAAGCATTAAAAGACTTTTACTGATCAATAGATTGAATTAAGGTCGGCCAGATAATCAATAACTTTTCTACACAAAAGTCCTTGCCTTGTTTAGAAACTTTATGAAAATCGCACACCTAATGCGAACTAATGTTCTTCTCGCATAAGCTCAACCAACTTAAGGCAGGGAAAAGAGGATCTCTACTAGGCATTTGGCTTATCGTGCATTTGAAAGCGACGCTAAGCAAAGTCAATGTCAAATGTCGGTCCAGTAGCTTATCGAAACGCATATCGTTCCAATGAAGGACCTCGCATATTAACTCGTTCACGCCGTCGCTTGAATTCATTATTGTTGCCTACGGGCGGCGGCTGTTATATTTATAAGACGTTATTAATTATAATTGTTATTAAAAATAAATGCCTTTAAGAGAGCGTGACTCTCAGGTATTTTTTTTTTAAAGCCGAGGTTTTAAAGATCTAAATATTTGGTATTACATATCGTCTAATAGCATGATCAATTGCAGTTTAGTGCGAGATACCGGTGGTACGCGCCGGCGTAAACGTATTAAATTTGTTCGTCATTTCAAAGTTGTATTTACGGTTTTCTCCGATTAGTTCAACTTCAAACTTTCGTTTCTAAAGGTAGAGTCCTAGTTGGTAAACGGTTGGCCATCGACGACCAACATGATCCTTCAAGAACAATTTATAAGTGAAGTCGAAAATCGAAACGTGTAAAGTAAACGACCACGATCCTATTCCCTCTATTTTCCTTCTCTCTTTAAGGACGTTGTACAATGGGTCAACTCGACCTCCGGGTACTGTACTTGTCTTATTTGACAAGTACACGTCCTCTAACCTAACCTAAGCAAACGACCAACTTGTTTATTCAACTCAGTTGCACAACTAATCGCAACGTTTAGAAGCCGCATAAAAACAATTTCGTTTCTAATTGTAAACGATTTGATTCTTTCAACATTTTCTAAAATCCCACTGGAATTGTAATGTAAATTTTCATTATAAAATTAATCAAAATATGGCAACACTAACTAATAATCCTACAAATTAAGCTCTTTTCCAAATAAACAACGAACATTTTAAGAGTCCTATTCTCTTATAAAATAACAGTACTTCACATGAATGACATGTGAGTACTAATGTATTAAAATACAAATAAAACAAAAACAATAACAAGAAGAATGCACACGATTTTATTTACACACACAAAAAATATGTGGAAAAAATCGAAAATATAAACAAACCGCACAAAAATCACAAAAAAAAAGAAAAAGAAATGGAAAATAAAAATAAAATTATTGCTGCAAAAAATATATGTATTTATTTTATTACATTCTTTTTTTTGTTTGTTTTTTATTTCTAACAAGCCGGCTGACTGACAGGCTGGGCTGGTTGGCTGGCTGGTTGACCACAACAATGCACACACAACATAGAAATCATGAACACAGTGATGAGAGAGTGAAAGAGAAAGAAAATATAACAGCGAAAATAAATTATAACAATAGTCGCATGCCAAATTTGTTGGTGTTTCCCTGTGCTTTGTTCGCTTTTTTGCGTTCACATATTTCACCATTAAAAAAGAATTGCAAACAGAAAAAAAGGGAAAAACAACAACTGCAAAAAAAAAGAGAATACACACAAGAAAAAAAAAACAAAGAGTCAAAATACCAAAAAAAAAAACACCCTATAACCGAAGAGAGAAAAAACTCATTGATTGTTGAGTTTTAATTGATACGTGCGAGTGAGTGTTTGTTACTTTTTTATGTGTTTAATGTGCACGAGTATGTTGAATACATACCGTGTATGTGTGTGTGTGGATAATGTGTATTTTGTTATTGGTTTACTTGTGGTTTTTCTTTTTTTTTTTTGCCAGAGTAAATCAAAACATTTATTATCTGTGCAAAAAGTAAGAAAAAAAAGTACAGCAAAAACAAAAAAATAAAAGAAAACATTATAAAAAGGCATAAACATTCGTGTTATATTCGTTTTTTTTGTGTTGTTTAAATTGTCGTGTGGCAAAAGATCTTAATTTATGACCTGCAATAAAATTAGATTTTTTTGTGTGTTTGATTTTAAGGCTTTTTTTTGTTTCTTTTCTTCTTTACGATTATAAATACAACAAATACTAACATGAAAAGAAAGAACAAGAAATCTAAAAAGAAACGAGAAATGATAGATTCATTGGGTTGTCGAAACAAAAAAGCAATAAAAGAAAACAAAAAGCAGACAATAAGTAAAATCAAATGAATGAATAAATATCCAGTTTTTTTTCATCAATTCATTAATAGCAATAATATTGTTAATGTATTAATTAATAAAAAAAAACATCTAATTTTATATGAAAATTCAACATAAGCCTGGTTTAATAGGTGCCTATAAACTTCTTTTAATTTCAAATATTTTAAATTCATTTTTTTCTTTTTTTTTTGCTTATTTAAATCATCTTTATTACATTCTTTAATTTTTATTTGCAGCAGTGCCTTTTTAATCAAAATCATTAAAAGAAATTTCTTCTTTTTTTTTTCGTCGTTTCTATTATTCATGCCTCTTTTTAATCGTCGTTTTTTCGTGTTTTTTATTCATTCAATGAGCAAACTGTATGTGTATAAAAAATGTTATACATACAAAAAAAACTTGTCAGTAATATTAAAAAAAACAACAACAACATAAAAAAAATCGAAAAAAACGAAGTATGAAATAAGACAAAAAAAGAAGAGAAGAGTATTTTAAAAACATACTGAGAGTGCGGGAGTCTCTTTTTTCTGTTTCGTGTCTTATACAATTTGCGCGCGGTTAAGCAGAAATATGCATGTGTGTACAATTTTCTATAGGCATATGTAAACAAAGTAAAATTTCGCTTAAAATAATAAAAAAAAAGAAAATAGTCCATAAAAAATGAACGGCAATACAATAAATAAGAGTTGCCAAGGCTTTATTTAAAAGTAATGTAAAGTATAGTAAGATACGCATAAAATTGAGGAAAGTTTTTAACGTATTGATCGATAATAATTTCATTCAGAACAAATCGAAATCTTTTCGTTATCACTTTAATTGCATGTATAAGAGATGTCCTAGTAACTGAGATTATGCGGCCCGACCCCTACACGTTGTACAAGTTGAACCAACGGTTGTTCGTCTACTTCACTTGTTTCTCTTTTTCAACCAAATATAAGAATCAGTCAGCAACGTGTAGATGCCGCTTTAGTAAAGTTTCTAAAAATAATACTGAATGAATGAGATTTTAATAAAAACTCTTAAAAATTGTACAAATTGACCAGACAATTTCAAAACATTAAATTTTGCAAGATTAATATAAAATATTTGCAGGTTTCGTTACACTATTAAAAGAAATTAAAATTAAACATCCATTTTACTCGAAGAATTAGTCCAGAGCAAGGCAAATTCAATACGGTAACCGTAACTCTACAACAAGTACAACAATGCAAAAACAACACGCATTTTGTTTTTGTTATACCTCCTTTTGGATGTCAAAAAAGGAAGAAAAAAATGGAAAAGGAAAAAAAAATGAACAACAACACGCACACGCACAACAAACACACACAAAAACAACAAAATTTTGACATTAAGAAAGTGCTCAGCTGTTGACATAATCCCACCTATTACGAATTCGCCTAGGTCCAAAGATTATTTTATTCCGAGAATTTCCGCTTATCAAAACTCACCATTAACCACTATCAATGTCGTTATCAATTTTGGCGCTGTTTGCACAACATTTTCTCTTTTTCAAAGCCTTTTAAAATCGGTCACTAGTTTTATTATTTTTTATTTGATGAACACTGGTATTTAATGTATAAAGTTATATTTTGTTACAAAATATTTTAAAAAAAAAGTTTTAATATTCTATCGAAAAACATGTCGTTTAAATGATTATACTGTCAGATTAAAATTGACAAGACTGTAGCATATATATATACATATGTATATACATATATTAAGAAAAAAACAGCGATTTGCATTAAACGGCTGTAGTGTCATGATTTGCGATTATAAAAGCATTAAGAAAATAAAATTAATTATTCATTCATGTTTTCCCCTGTAGTGAATATTGCCAACTTGTCTATAATTTAGTAAAATATGTATAATTTTATAAAGAGACATTAATATACAATCAGAGATTAAAGGTTAAGGACACATCGGAAAGATGTAAACTTTTGACCATTTAATATTATTGAATTGGTTTAGTTATTCATTTATTTATTATTAATTAAAACACAATTTCAAATTATTTTATAATTATTACAAGCTGAATAGCATCGATATTACACCAGGTGTAGTTTAACAGATCAGAGTTTGTGGTTAAGATCGAGCCCTCACGCTAATTGTGTAACACAATACTATTATTATAATTAATTAATTCATGTTATCAATGAAAACCAAAAAAACTGTAAAGTAGACATTTTTAAAATAATTCTTTGAAAAACTTATTTCAATTGTGTATTTAAATTTTAGTCTTTGACTGTATATTCAGTTCTATTCAGCTTAAGTTTTTCTTTGACACACAATGTCTGTACCGAACAAATACTATTTAATCGGCAACGGTGTTGTCTTTTATAGAACTACAGATGGATATTCAGAATCATAATTAAAGCAATTTTATTGAAATTTAAGGACTTTTTTGTTTGCAAAATCAATACCCACCTAAATGATCATTTTAAGCTATTATTGTTATTATATTTTCAAACGGTTATTCAAACGTCAAATTAAAGTGTAAAATAAATTTTTTCATTTTTAAATTTTTTCAGGAGAAAAATTGAGTTACTTTTTTTATTATTTATGGGATCCATATTTCATGTTAATGATTCAACTAAAAACAAATATTTTAATTAAATTTCCTTTTAATTGAATTAGACGGATGTTACATTGTCACTGACGAAATATGTCGTGTATTTTATATTTGCATCACATAATGATGAATATTTTATTAATTTATTATTATCACGAGTATTTTCCATATATAATTATAAAAAATATTGAGGTAGGGCGGAAGAGAAGAATAGTAAACATCAACCTTAGAGAGAGTGCTATATTCTGAAGAAAATTCTAAACTGTTCTATAACCAGTTATGCATACATGACAAGGAAGTACTATGGACATAATATCAGACGTTTAGGAAAATCTGCACTTATAAACACATTCCCCTGCAATAATGTTAAAACAATATATGTTGATAAGATACTGTCATTAATATGAGTATACGTCTTCTTACGTAGATGATTTAGTGTCTGCAAATAGACAACCCGGACAAACGGACCAAGCACAAAAATTATACCTATCTTCTTTCACTGTTTATACATAGAAATCATAAATGGAAAGCAAATTAAATAAAGTAGGTAGGTATAATGTTTCTTGGACTGCCATAACGAAGCAAGACAATATTGAAAATAAGCGGGTTTTAACGAATATCCCGTCAGCAGTCATCCAATAAACCAACAGTTACGGATAATATATTATACTAATAAAATAAAATAATATAAATGATATAACAGCGGATAGCTTGCAAAGTCACTAAAAGTTTAAAAAAACTGATATAAAATTTATAATTATAATAGTTTTTAACGAAACATTGGATAACAAAGTAATTATTTACTTGATAAAGAACTACTTCTTAAGAAAACTTTGTTTAACTTCTTATTTATTTACAAACGATAATAAACAATATCTCCTTTCATTTCGAATTAAATTCCTTTTTTTATTAAATCACCACATTTTTTTAATTTATTTTAATACAAGTTTTCTTCTCATTTTACATCGAAGTAAATACCCATAAAATTTCTTATGAGCCTGGTAACCCTATAAGCATAAATGAGCGCGATTTCAACAGCACAGTAAAAACCGAACAGTAAAAACAAAAACTATCTGCAAAAAATATTTCCCTAAGCTCCCTCGCAAATGCACACAAACACACGCAAAAAAAACTGCAAATAAACAATCACACACACTCTGCACATACAACACAGCAAAAAACACGAACAAAAACGACGAAAACAATACACAGAGGTGGACAGAAGACGTTAAACAGACAACAGAGGCGCTAACTATGTTGGAAGTAGTGTGAGAGAAGCAAAAAAAAAAAATAATAAAAAAGACGAAAAATTCAACTCATAAAAAAGAAAGAATAATAAAAAGATAATAAAAGAAAAATCTCGTATATAAAAAATGGAAACAAAAAACACGAACAGAAAAAAATGGAATGAGAAAACGTGAATTAAAAAAGAAAAAAATGGAAATTAAATTAGGTTTTATGAGGAGGAGGAGAAAAGGGACTGAAAAACATACAATTATTGGTAGAGGTAAATAACACGAAACAATAAAATAAAAAAAATCTTTGAATAGGTATGAATAATTCAAAGATTGTGATGTTTTTATTAAAATAAATAAAAACTAATAAAAAAAAAATAGCAGAATAAATACAAAAGAAATGTTTGTAAACAAATGGAAAATATTTGGGAAATTAGAAAAAAAAAAATAAAAAAAAAACTCACCAATTGGAAAACGATTGTTGGCAGAGTTCTGGTTTTTTTATTTAATGTTGCGGGAATATTTCTAACACGTGTTCTAATTACTTTAGAGGGAGATGATCAATCCAAAAATATGCAAAAAAAAAATTTCTTATTTATGTTATAATTTTCCAGCAGCAGGTACTAAAATTATGAGATTTTTGTTTAAAATTGTTATTTTTTATTGATTTTTTTTTATTTTCTACTCGTTTTACACTTTAAAAACTTATGCTGGCTTATGGTTGTTGCCGTTGTTGCTGTTGCTGCTTATAATTTGGTCATTAACTTTTTTTATTTCAAGTATATCGCACTCTCATTTAATTAAACAATATTTTTCATTCATGCACACACATGCTTCATTTACTATCACTTTATTATAAACTTTTTATATATTTTTTTTATAATTTGCGCTCTTTTTTGGTTTTTTTTGCACAAAATTTTATTGAACAAAAAAAATTCGTCACTTGCAAAATCTTTTTTTCATTCTTTTCGATTTTTTTATTTCGCCTCCTTCTTCGGGTTTTCTTTATATTTTTTTTCGACACAAAAAACGACGACGATTTCAAAAAGCAGGCACAGGCAAAACACACAAAAAAATGGCCGCGCACCAAAAAAATTTATACACTTGATTTAATTTTGTATATAAAAAAAACTGAATTTTTAATTCTTTTTTTTTTGTTTTCAGTTTTTTATTTTCCTTTTTTTTGTTGCTTTTTCTAAACTTTAAATTTCACCAATTGACTTTTTGTACTTATTTTGTAAATAAATCTTGTATCTTTTTTTTGTTTCTTCAATTTCCCAAGAAAACTTTTTATTCTTTTCTTTTTTTTTACAAAAACATAATAGAGGTTTTTTTTTACTTTCTTACTGGCGTTTGTCCGTCCGTCGTTTACAAATTAATTCAATTCAATAATGTTCACCACGGCATAGCAAAAACTTAACTGTCAGCAGAGTACCAACAAAAAAAATCTTTTGAAGAGTAATTGAATTTTTTTTGTTTTCCCTACAACGAATTTCTCTCACTCTCAGTATCCGCTGCGCAACAATTGCCAAACAAGGAGAGGGAGAATGTTACTGTGCATTTATAAGCTGTGTGTTAATAGAGTATGACTCTATGGCTTAATAAAAATTCTCATTTATTTTTTGTTCTCTTTTAATTCTTCTTTAACAATGTTTTATTAAAGTATCAAAGCGAATTCATGTAATTCATTTGCCTTGTAAAGTATCTTTGCGTTCTTTTTTTTCTCCAATATTGTAAATTTTTGTTGTTGTTGTTGATGGCATGCTCAGATTTTTTTAGTCATTCGTTGTGTTTACGTTTTTTATATTGTTTCGTGTGTGTTTTTTCTTATTGCAAGCAGTGTTACCGTGTTCGTATAAGAACAACTAAATTAGTGCATTGTGTTTAAGTATTTTATTAAAGAAATTACTTGGAATTTTACGGATAATAAGAATTGAGACTATAAGGGATTACAGAAATAAAAATTAATCATCGACAGTAGTATTCAAATATAACTGAGCAGCGCTGGTTACTTAAATTAAGTATTTTACCGTAATTCAATCGGGTCTTTCGATTATTAAAAATTATCCAATAATTATATTAATAGCATGCTAAATATATGTAGGTATATTTTAATTTATTTATTTTTCTATTTAGGATTTGGAAATTTACGGATTTTTTTTATATAAATCGATTAGGATTCTGACAGTACTGAGTACTTTAAGCCAGTTAAACAAAATTTTTTCAATCTGCTGTCATAATATAATTTTTATTGTCTTTGCAGAATCTGAAATCAATAGTTAGTTGGATAATCTGGCGTTGTGATTCGTTGTTATAATGTAAATAGTTAAGTAATTAGTGTGATCAGGACTTTTCAATGTCTGACTGTATGGATTAATAGTACGAATGCTGATAGTACGAGTAGAGTTTAATGTCAACGTCGAATAACAGAGTGAATAAGCTTTTCAGGTCAACTTTTTTACTATCAACGTTTTTGCAGGAAGCCTGTTAGGGCGATGTTGCCTAAGAATTTTTTTTCATATTTCGTTTTGTTCGAGTTAGGAGAATTGAGGTTAGAACTCACAAGCTATGTGGTATTAAAGCTTTATTTACATACATACATAATTGGCCATTACAACCCTTCAGTCAGGATTACGGCCTAGCTTCTCACACCATTAATGTTGTGTGCGTTAATTTTATACGTGAGTGGCGGTACCTACAGTGTAACGTCAACTCCGAATGACAGATTTTTTTGAGAAACTTTTTCATGGCAGGTTTATTTACTGCCAGAGTTTTTGCCAGAAATCTGCTGAGAGGAAATCGCCGAAGAAATATTTTTTTTTTTCATATTTTATTTTGATGTCTGACCTGGGATACGAACCCGTGATTTACTTCTAATGAGCCAACACACTACCTACTAGACTACGGCGACTTCTTTTGCATTGGTTTAATAAGCCCATTCAGGTCGAATTACGCATTACATTCTTACGAAATTGGTTGCTACTTTGAAAATGATTCAAGCACATCTAGAAACCGTCTAATAGCCATAGCAATAGTTAAGACCGATTGCTTCATACCTTCATACTGTGTTCAATTGCAGAATAAATTAAGAATTTTAAATGTAGGGGATATTAATTCATAAAGCCAGAAACACTTCTGTTTGCATTTTTTAGGTATCTGTCAGCAGTGCCTACTGACTTTTTCTAACGAACTGCACTTGCCAATTAGAGTTTCCAACAATAAATTTGCAATCTGTTGATGGTATTTGTGCAATATTTAGAACCCAAATGTATAAATAGTGTTTTAATGGTCGGATTTGATGCTTTTGATTTTTCCGAATACACTTTTTATCGTTCTAAACATTTGTATTTTCTTACTTCCTTTCTGAATAATTATCTTTCAACACGAAAATACACTCTTAATTTTTTTAATACCGAAGATAATTTATATTATATCTGACTAAAGCTATTTATCAATCATTTCTCATTTATTTATGAGCAATTTGAAACCGCAGGAAAATAATTTTTTTTAAGTAATGGCAACACTGACTGAAAGACAGCGCATTTTTTATAGGTGTATTGTTTTTTTTTGTGTTGTTTTTGTTTATCCAATTGGCAACCCTTTCTTAGTTCTTTTTTTTACGAACATAAAGAGCAAACAAGCAACAACAACAAAAACAACCAACCAACTATATGGAGAGGGAGCAAAAAACATGTAAAGTAGTTTTTTGTGTATAACTTTTTTTTAGGTGGATATAGATGTGCGGTTGTTTGTTGAGCATGCGAGTATGTATGATAAAGTGGAGGCTGCTCTGCTTACGTTCACCGGTCTTTTTTATATTCTTATTAAAAATTTGGTTGATTTTTTGGTATTTCTGTACTGTTTTAATACATGTAACATACACACACATCTGTACATACAGAAACGATTAAACTACTTACTTTACTTTTTACTTACACTCCTTTTTTTGTGTATATGTGTGTGTGTATAAATTTGAATTAAAATTAAATTTTTTTAGGCTCTGTGTGTGATTTCATTCGCTAAGTTTGATTCCGGTTTTTTTTGTGTACAAACGATTTATGTTTTTCGTTGTTGTTGTTGCTGTTATTGTTTAATATTGGTTTTCTTTTTTTTGACACGATTTGTTTGTTTGTTGTCATGTTTATTTTATGTACGTTGGTTGTTGTTGTTGTTTTTAACGATCTGACTATTTTTTTGTAAAGGGAAAAAGTGAAAGAGAAAGAAAATAGGGAAACAAGGGGAAAAAATTTATTGAATGCAAATTTTGAATGCAATTTTATTCACTTTATTTTCATATTTATTTCGAAAAAAGAAAACGTCAATAATTTTTTGTTGGTTAAAATAACAAAACAATAATTATTACTACCCACCACATTTTTTTATTTTAATATAAAATATTTTTTTTTTATTTATATAATATTTTATATTTATCATTGTGTTTCCTGCAAGTAATTTCTTAGAATTCCTAAAAACGTTTAATTTTTGCTAATTTGTCTGGCATCACTCAGATCAGCATAAAATTCTTTCTCAGTAGCTAGCAGTGTTGCCGCTTTTGGTTATTTTCTAACCAAACCTGGTTTTATTTTTGTTCAGTTTCTGTTTTTGATTATATTTTTTGTTGTCAAAGTATTTATTTTAATTATTGTAAAAAAATTTTTTCCTGCAACACTGGTGGTGGTTGGAAGATTCGTTTGTTCGTTAAAAAAATAAATAATATTAATTCCCACATCCTTTTTCCTGCTCGATTTGAAAATGTAAAATTAAGATCTTAAACGTTTAAAAAGAAGGCGGTGTGTGTTGTTTTTTATTGTTGATGGTGGTGTGTCGTGTGTGCTACGATCGGGTGAGGAAAGGTCTGTTGTTGTTGTTGCTTGTTTGGGTTTGAATTTAACCCCAAAATAGTGAATTTATTCGGTATGGTGAGTTTTCAGTGTGGTGAGTTTTTGCAAAGTGTGGTGAATTTGTCCGGTGTGGTGAAAAATTTAAATTTTTTGCTGTTGTTTGAAAATTGTGGTGAATTAATGAATAATTGGTATCACTAGAATAAGTAATATTCACCTCCATTACCAGAGCCATTGCATTATGGACGAGTTGATACTTTGGATTACGGATAATTAATTTCTTTGTCGAAATTATTTATAATTTTTGTTGCATTGTTTGATAGGTATATTAATAAGAAAAAACTGAACTAAATAAAAATACTTCTAAAACATTTATTATTATTATCAGAGGTAGTAATAATCAATAGGTTTCGAAGCATACGATTCAAAGTTGATATTGGAGGAGTAAATTGCGAAGCAATTATCCGATGAGTGTGTTGTAGTTATGAGGTTTGAGAAAAAGGTTTTGGATGTATGAGAGGATTTTGAGCCGCCAAATCTCAGAACAACAACTAATAGTTTCAGTTACGTAAAAATCAAAATGACACATTTTCTTAATCAATTTCAATGGCTCATACAGTTGTAGCTTTTCCGTTTCTACTTTAATTCTCGTTACTATGGCAATCTTTTTGTGGTGCTAAATTTCGTTTTACAATTTTTAAAACAATCACGATAGAGTGATAACACAACACACAAGAAGATTATATGTGTTGGCAAGTCATATAATGGTTGTTGACTGTAATACAAATTGTTTTCAAAGTGTATGTACTAAATTAGCCAACAACAGGGTGGTACAAGTAAGAAATAAAATATTAAATTTTGAATCTGTGTGGCGTTGAAGCTTTTCATTTCAGGAAGACAATACATATAGTGAAACAATATGTAGAGAGGTTGACTGCAGTACAACTGCAGTACATACCAGAGATCAGCAATGAGTATTCAAAAAGATGAGTAGATTCGAATCTTACTCATAATTTCTGATACTTATACGCATTCATACTTATTTGAATATCATACTCATACTACTCATATTCAATGTTTGAAGTACACATCGTACTCATACCTAACAACACGTATGATGTTGATTTCGACTCTGCAGAACTCAACATTTACAAGAACCACAAAATAAGTAAGACTCGCTTCCGAACACTACAATACTCACTAGAAGGTTGTGTGTTTGCTTTGCTTGCTGTCTTTGTCTTTTTCTTTCGTCCTTTTTTGTAAACGCAACAACAACTAAGGCTGTAAATTTTGATGAATGATTCAAATAAAAGTATTTTTCTAAATGTATGAATATTAATGAGTAGACGTATGAATCAAATATATTTCGAATGTTATGAGTTTGAGGTCCACGTTGTACTCATACTCATTGCAACCTGTACTTATAAGTCAATGTTGTAGTGAGTACGAATGAATCGGAGAACATAGTTAAATTTCAATATTGTTAACTCACTTATATTCAAAATTTCATGAGTGCTTATGAGTACCGAAAAAATGATTCATTGCTGATCATGATTCGAATCTACTCATCTTTTTTTAATATTCATTGCTGATCTCTGTTTTGGAACACAAAGAATATACGTTGACAGTGATATTGAAGCATCCAACAACGTCAGAGTATAATCTGTGGTTATTTCTTTTAGGAGAAGGTCTCGATAAATGCGAGAATTTGACAATGTTGGCAGATAAATGGATCAGCTCCGAGGTCAATTAGGTGGTTACCATAACTTTTCTATGTCGATGAAAATGGGAAAACAGGCGAACTTGTAAAGAGATCGCTGTATCCCTTCAAAGACATATAGCGATTTGAGACGTAAGGGAGAGATAATTGCACACTTTGGAAAAGGCCAAGAGAAGATGGAAGAGCTGAATGGCTAGCTGGCATGCTTTATTTGACAAAGACAAACAAAGCAAATCCGATCACTTATGGATATATTGAGGACAACACGAGTTGTTGCCAATTTACCTAGAATTCAACTTAGGCACCTCATAGCGACATTCGAAGGCAAAGGTTGAAAATACCTCAAAACGACTTCTGTTGGGGCTATAATGACGACGGTGAGGCATTTGGCAATCGAAGATGAAACATTTTTGGGTGTTTAGAATTTGTTGAAAGCACTAGCTTTGGATAAAGCACACACCATCTAGACATGTAGCAAGCGGCAAGTATTACAATGAAGCCTGTAATAAGGACGCAAGTGAGCTATGCCTTAGTCCGCTAAACTAACCTTGTTTGGTAATGATTTAGCACCAGTTAGAATGGAACCTTTATTTTATTTAGGCTTGTTTCAGTGCCTCCAAAAGGGGTTGTGCAATATCTCTAGCTATTGGTCAGTCATAGCAATGATTACAATATGACGGCCCGTCTGGATGGTTTTCATAATTCTTATCGAGATTTTCGGCGATAAGAAAATTGTGATTAATATTGATGTTTAGCTAAGTTATAAACCATGGGGGAGGTATATATTTTCTTTACGGAGTTCATTTTAGAAAAGCGCTCAGATTATACTAAGAAGCTAAGGAAATCGTAAATTTATTATTGGGCAATAAATACGCAAATTGTTGTAATATTGAGTAAAATATTGAAGTCGCCGTGGTCTAGTAGGTAGTGTGTTGGCTTATTAGACGAAAGGCCCGAGTTCGAATCCCAGGCCAGACATCAAAAACAAAATACAAAAAGTATTTCTTCGGCGACTTCCTCTCAGCAGATTTCTGGCAAAAACTCTGAGAGTAAAAATTGCCATGAAAAGCTTCTCAAAAAATCTGTCGCTCGGAGTCGACGTTAAACTGTAGGTCCCGCCACTCATGTATAAAATTAACGCACACAACATGAGTGGTGTTGAGAAGCTAGGCCGTAATCCTGACGAAGGGTTGTAATGGCCAATTACGTATGTAAAACTTATATTGCAATACTGTCATAAGTACGCTCAGTGCGCATATTACAATTAACCGAACACTTTCAACGACAAACAACAAAAAAAAAACAAAATAAAAACAATGTTGTTGAAATAACCAGCTGTTTTGTTTACCAGCTGTCAAATGAATATTTAATAGGCAGCAGAACTGCATATATTGTTATGTCTGAACATTTAAAATATTGTACTCAATAAACCGAATATTGACTCAATAAAAGTGCATATCTGAACATAGTAAACATTTTATATTTTAAGTCGTATCACAATAACGGATTCAAATAAATGTATGAGCCAAAATATTAAAGCGAAGTGAGAGACAAACATTAATTCTCTCATTTATTGAGTGACACTTGCATTTGAACACGGTGTAATAATGCATAATCATCAGACACAATATTTCTATTGTTTTTATGTTACTCATCATATCTCGCCTCTCTCCTTATGATAGAGTAGGCAATATTTTAAGGATATTGTTGTTGTTGTTGTTTTAGGTGATGATGATGTTGATGGCGGTATTGGTAATTCTAATCGATGATGAAAACCATGTGCTTCTTTCAGTTTTAGTAGACAATTTAACAAAAAAAATAAACAGAAAGCGAATCATAAGAATAAAAAATTGGCCAAAATTAAGCACTTTGGCTTACTAGACAAAACGAAAAACTATTTATTAAAAACAAGAACAAGCAGAAGATGGAGCAGGATACTTATTCCGGATGCCAATTTCTTTTGCACTGCTAGAGTGTCAAAATGAGAAGAGCTGGGGGGCAAATAAATACAAAAATATTTCAAGTCATTTGTTTTGTGGCATTATCATCGTCTTCTTTGCTTAAAGTCTTCCATCGCGCTTCTTCTATTGCCTCCTGATGATTATGAGAATGCTTGTGACCTGATGATGGTAATGGCCTTTAACGCATTGCCACTTCTGTATCTGCTTTAATCCGCCTGCTTAAGTCGCATTCTACAATTATTTGTTGTGATGATTTATTTGCGTTAGATTTAGAGTTCAGGTTGAAATACTTGCTGGCCAATATTAAGGAGGGGGCGGTGCTGTAGAGATAATAAATAATTGATTACAAATTTGTTTTTCTTAAACAAATACGAATTACAAGGAATTTATTTGTTTAACAATTAATTAAAACGATAGGAAGAAATATGTTTCAATTCACAAACCAAACAAAGTAGCAAGAACAGCTACAAATGTTCAGTTATGCACCTTTATTGCGTAAATCGCAATAAACTCCATTATTGAACTCAATATTTCATATAAAGTTTCAATTAATTATTGCGCAATAAATACGCAAATTGTTATAATATTGAGTAAAATTTAAAATGCAGCACTGTCATAAGTATGTTCAGTGCGCATATTACAATTATCTGAACGCTTTCTGTTGATATTTGACGACTCAAATGTCAACAACGACAAACAAAACAAAATAAACACAATGTTGATGAAACAACCAGCTGTCAAACGAATATTGAATAAGGAGCTGAACTGCCTATATTGTTATGTCTGAACACTTAAAATATTGTACTCAATAAACCAAATATTGACTACATAAAAGTGCAAATCTGAAAATAGTATTAGACTGAATTCATTTTTTAAAGTCATCGACTTAGAGGGAGAGAGAGGAACCTAATCTAACGGAACTTTGAAATTGGACAGGGCAAATGTAATGGATGTCGATGTGTCTCAGATGTAACAGTCATTAAACGACCAAGATCGAGGTCTCAAGTCTTGCTTCCATCGCAACCGGCTGTATACCTATACCAACGCATGGAACATTCACGGGTTTTGTAAAGGAGGGTATATACCCCTATTACATAATACAGTTAATTATTAATTGATTAATTATTAAATAATTAAGTTATATAATACAGCTGCATTTCAAGTCAGTCTGTATTGTCTCTTTTGGCACTCCTTTGAAAATGTTTCAGTTCAATCTGTAACGGAGTAATACAATTAAATGCTGCCGTCCGAATCTTCTCGGATGTTCAAACTTTAAACATGAGGAGACTACTGCTACCCGTAGCCAGCTTAAGAATTATGAAATATAAGGCGTCTATATTCGATTAGTCGAGATCCGGAAAGGTAGGCTCAAAGTGTAAGTAAAGTGATCTGGGTAATGCAGATTAAACTTCACCACACAAAAACGGCAACAACGCACTTTTTGATACTTACTGAGGAGGACATCTTGTTGCCCTGGGTAACTGACGGTGCATAGAATAAACACCATAAACTTTTATTTCCAAAAGTAGGCGGCATACCCCAGCACTTCAATACAGGTAAAGGGTATTTCAGCATCCATAATGTATGACAATCAAATTGTCAGTGGATGACATTACCATGACAACATATATTCAGATTTCTGATGGTATAATGTGAAACCCAGCCAGTGAAGCTCACCAGGCTGCTAGAATATGTGACAACAACAATCTTAGAAATGGTTTTCGGATCTAATGACAGGGCAATATATTCGCTGTGTGGAAGCTCCTGGCTAAACACCAAAGGTGTAGCATTTTAATTCAGGAGTGTGTAATAAGAAGAGGTCGAAATAAAAAATTTAAAAAGATTTCTATCTGACGCTTAAGCGGCTTGAAGAATTCGCGAAACCAGAATACATTTCCCAAAGCCGTCTTAAATGAACGACTGTCTCGACTTTGACGAAAGTATGCATACCTAGTGGATCAGTTCTTTCAGTATATGGAATATGTATATTGAAAATTAGCCTTAGGTAGCCTACTAGTCATCTAAAGAGTTCTGTTCGGATCTAACCTAGTTGAGGAATATGATTTGTAAACATTTGTGTAATGATCATCGACTTTCCTGCTTGTGTTTCCAAACCTGTAGAAATCCACAGATGACAATTAATTCGGATTGCTTAAAGATATCAGACCATTCGCGTGAAATTGTATGACATCTACTAGGGCGTGATGAAAATAAATTATTAATTTTTTTAAAATTTCGCAAATTCAGATAAAGAGTTCTATTAAAACTTCGTTTACCTTTTGTTTCTATAACTACGTTCTGTCATATATCTTTCCGCACTATTAACGAATTCCATACCGGGGATTTGTCCTCAGAGTCTATTCAAAAAAATTTATCATAAATTAATCTGAAGATTAATATAAGATTCGGTAAATACATCTGATTTCATATAAGATTTCTAATGAAGGTTTCGATATGTTTTCTTTCATACTTTCTTTTAAGTACATTCAGTGGAAATATACCACTATATATATATTCTGTTAGACCTAATTTTTCCCCTTTGAAAAAGGTCACCGCTCTTAATTTCAGTTTTCAGTAATTTCATTATAAAATTCTACATCAATGGATTCTCTTAAAAAAAATTAGTGGGCGTGGCATTTAGTTTATAAATGTTATTTTATTGTCTATTTTATAAAGAATACTTTTCAAATGCATTACATAGAGGATCCTCTAACGGTAAATGATCGATTCCGTGAACCCGAACGTTAACACCATTTGTACCAAAGATTTTCGGACCCATTATGTATTTTAAAATATTTGGCGATCTGTAAGCAAAGTCAAATAGAAATTTACCATCTTTGGCGATTTTAAATTTGGTCTCGCACAATGCCACGGCCAGTTTAAAAGGTTTGCTAAATTCGTCAAATGGAAAATCGCCGTCATCTTCTTCCTGGCCAAATCTGGAATATAAAAAAGTAAAACCATCAACGTCTTCTTCATCAAATCTACAAGAAACAAAGGACAGAAAAGTATACACACAAACACATATAAGTTGTATTCACATCTAAACGTCAGCAATAATGGACTTACACCATTTTATCCGTATTCGGTTGAATGAATTTTGAATTTCTTACAATTTTGCGGGTATCAAAGCGTACACTGATGTGTAGCTCTTGTCTTTTATGATCATGAGCATGACGGAATTGTATTATAAATCTGCCTTTACTGTTGCCCTCCAAACGGGCCGATATGATTAAAACATGACCTGGTTTAAAGGTCATGGGTTGGTCATTGCTAAAATCCAAATAATCTTCAGCAATTTGTATGGCAGGCCATATGTAGGGGAAATATTTACGATGATCCAGTTTTTTCAAGTATTCCAATTCGCCTAAAATCTTCAAGGTTTGCTTTGATTGCTGATTCGAAATGTTGCTATTATTGTATTTAAAACTTATAAAAGCCTTATGATTGAGGGAAATAAAATACTTTGATTCGGCCATCAAGATAAGCAATTTAAATTCGTTTAAAAACTCGGCTAAAAGAAAATCTTGACGAATCTCATCAGTATCTGGTTGTGTGAAATATATTTGTCGTCTCTCGAAATCAATTGTTATATGGAGATCGGTAACAGTGGCAATTGAATTCAATTTTTGTCTGGTTAAGTTAATGGCAAGTCTGAAATGAAGGAGAAAAATTAATTAATATTCAAATTAAAAGTAAAAATGCAATAGATTTTGAGATCTTTAATTAAACAATTGAAAATACATGAACTCGAATTTTATGCATAGCATTTCTTTAGAGGTTTCTTTGCTTGTTTTGTACTTCACTGTAAATTTTGTTTTAACCCAGCCTGTTATAATTCTCATTCTGTTCGTGTAATAGCAAGCCTAAAAGAAATACCATCGTTAGCGGTGTGAAGGCCATTGTATTTTCCTAGTGACTTGCAATCTTATGTCGCGGCTGTCCGAAAATAAATTCCTCTTATAGCCGCAGAAATCTGTGGAAAGCTTGTAGCACTGCAACCCATAATTTTAAGTATTTGTTTCGAAACAAAGTTGTCAGATTTTCTAAATATGTTTAATTCCATTTCTGTTTATTTCTATTTCATTTCTCTTTCAGTTCCATTTAACTTCATTTCCTTTTAATTTTCTTTCATTTCCAATTCATATCCGTTTCAGTTACTTTTATTTTCGTTTTATTTTCATTTCACTTCCACTTAACACCCATTTGATTGTCGTTTCCTTTCAATTTATTTTTACTTCATATCATTTCAATTCCTCGTTATTTCATTTACACTTTCTTCGCATTTAATTTTCATTTCTTCATTCCAATTGTCATTTCATTTCATATGCATTTCCAATTCGTTTCAATTGTCATTTCATTTCCATTTTATTTCAAATTCATTTCCATTTCAATCCAATTGTCATTTAATTTAAAATTCATTTCCATTTCGTTCCAATTGTCATTTCATTTGAAATTCATATCCATTTCAATTCCCATTTTAGTTCAATATCATTCCCATTTCATTTCAAATTAATTTCCATTTCAATTTCATATAATTCCCCATTTATTTCCATTTGCTTTATTATTTAATTTTATTTCCATTTCATTTCATTTCAGTCTTGTGTGAAGACGCGTTGCGTGTGAAGAGAACAGTCTTAGTTTGAGGATTTCCGTTGCTAAGATCTGCGTTGTAAGCAAAGAAGAATAGCGAACAAGCAAATATTGCTGTATACGTCAAGTTTATAAAGAGTGGCACACAAAATAGTACGAACAATAATGAATTTAATTGAAACTAAACAACAATTTATTTTTATTATGTTTGTAATCAACGAACTCGTATTTTAAGCGTTTTTAAGAAGCTAAAAACGTAACACTTTTCACTTTATTTCACTATTGGGTGTGCTCTTTAACCAATTTTTTTATTCTTCACCAATTTGAGCATATGCGTCTGTTGAATGTCGAATTAAAATTCATTTCTTCAGCATTTTGACACCGTACCGGGTATTTTAAAAATATATTCCAGAATAAGAAATTTTAGTTGCACATAAAATTCGCACTTCATCTTACCTTGTGGCATGTTGGGGAACTTTTCCGCAAATTTCTATAAAGTGACCAAATTTTAAAGGCTCCGCCAAAGCGGCTTGAAACGACACGGACATTTTAAAGGTATTTGACTCTGTAAACTTATCCTCTTATTCCGATTTGATACTGAATGAGAAAATGTTTACTTCAATGCTTAGAGTATACTAAACGGTTAAGAAAGCGCATAAAATATTCATTTTTTTATTTCTGATTATAATTAATCGTATATTAATAATGTACAGTGGGCTCAAAGTAGTAAATGACTAATTATAAAATGAAAGAAAACAACAGCTTTTAAGTTCTTAAACAATAAAGTGATTTGATTTAAAATTTATTTAACAACGGACTACTGTTCATTGGGGTGATTTACACACGTACGTACGAGTGTATTTATGGAATTCAAATTGTGGCTATTTGTGGGACTTTTTTTTATAATACTATGCCAAGCCATGATTCATTATCAGAATCACATAAATTGTGGATAAAAACGAAGAATAATTGAAAAAGAAATATTGAAACGCATTGTTAGTAGAGTGTCAAGTCTAAATGGACGCGGTTGTTAAAAACGATTTTGATTAATAATTCAGAGATCATGTCGTCTTTCTTTCAAACAACTTTAATTAGACCTTTAGAATTTGGCCAAAGCCTAGAAATTCGAACACAAGCTGAACAAGATGCAACATGGTAAGTATTTAATTTTAAAACTCAAAAGCCTCATCATGCATGAAATGCGGTGGTACACATAGATATACTTCTACGCTATGTGGATTCAACTCTATGACGTTCTTTATTATATTGTTAGTTAGGCTATGGTATTCAATTTCGTTTGCCATTGGGTATTGAGTAACCCGTTTCTATAGTCTATTGTTTCAAATGGTAATTTAATTTATTCTCACAGAAATCTGCTGAGAGGAAGTTGCCGAAGAAATTTTTTTTATTCGTTCACCGTTTTATTGGACATATCGGACGTAAGATTTGTACCGTGGCCTCACGTCTACTAAGCCAACACACTACTTACTAGACTACGGCGACTTAAGCAAGTGCACAGAATTATTCGGCGACTTTAACTTACAAATACTGCAACGTGTATGTCAAGTTTCACATCTTGCATACAATTTAACACGTTTGGACCGATGCGACAATTTCCGGATGATTTTTAAACAGCAAAAACTCAACTATGCCCTGTGTGTAGGATAGTCAACGCGTTTACTTGTCCAGTTGCATTTCCTATTGCAGATATTTCAGCAGTGTATGTATTTCCACGTATAAATAAATAGAGGAATATGTAGCATTCTTCTCTTCTCGTTGTACTAGACTCAACTCTAACGGAATGCCATATAGTTTTTCGCGATTTACACAGAAAGTGCCGTTTGCGGAGAGGCACTTAATGAGCGATATTAGTTTTGGGAGGATGATTTTACATTTTAGTGCAGTCCACATTACATTTTGCTTTCTCAAAAACAATAAGACATATTATTTGACTAAGAGTGGATTTGAGTGCTTTAAGTCCATCTGGTACTGGTCTCTGAGTTGGTCTCACTTTTTCGGATTATATGAGAGATTATCTCAACTCATTTCCCTGAAATCTATTCTATCACTATAAATTCGTTTCTCATGCTTAAAATAAATTGTAGGCAAAATTAAACCCATGTAATGATGGTAAAAAGTACTTTTTGAATACAATGATCGAAAAAAAGTACTTTTTGAATATAATAATGGTAAAGAAGTACTTTTAGAATATAATAATGGTAAAAAAGTACTTTTTGAATATAACAATGGTAAAAAATTTCTTCTTGAATATACATACATACATAAGTAATTGGCCATTACAACCCTTCAGTCAGGATTACGGCCTAGCTCCTCAACACCACTCATGTTGTGTGCGTTAATTTTATGCATGAGTGGCGGGACCTACAGTTTAAAGTCGACTCCGAACGACAGATTTTTTCAGAAGCTTTTCATGGCAATTTTTAGTCTCAGAGTTTTTGCCAGAAATCTGCTGAGAGGAAGTCGCCGAAGAAATATTTTCATATTTTCGTTTTGATGTCTGACCTGGGATTCGAACTCGGGCCTTTCGTCTAATAAGCCAACACACTACCTACTAGACCACGGCGACTTCACTTCTGGAATACAATGATTTTAAAAAAGTACTTTTTGAATATAATGATGTTAAAAAGTACTTTCGGAATATCATGATAGTAAAAAAGTACTTTTTGAATATAATGATGGTAAAAAAGTACTTTTTGAATAAAAGGGTACTTTTCAAGCTTTACAAATAATGACAAACGAAAACTAGGAAAGTTCTTTCTTTTCCAATATGACGTGTTTATTTCTGATGTGTATTATTACAGGAGATAATTTTTTTCATTTTACATCTTTCAGGTTTAATATCAGTTTATTCGCCGCTAAACGAGAAAACGATTCAGAGACGGACATCGTTTTGCATATGCTGGTATCACTTAACAAGAACATAATTGCCTTCAAACAGTGTGTGAAAAATAAATGGAAAGAAATAAAATCTTTAGAATATGAAGCGAGTAAATTGTTTGATCTCTTCAAAATTAACATAACAGTGGATGATGAAAATTTTCATATCGCTATTAATGAGGAACCCTGTATGTTTGTAAAACATATTGGAACTTTGGAACACATAAACACTGTCAAGATAAATGGCCATCTTAAGGAAATTAAACAAATCGAACAATATCAACATTTTCCCTACACTTGGCCACCCATACAATTAAGGGAAGAGCATATTGACTTTAGTAATGAGCAGCCGATACCATTTCAACCGGGTCATGTTATTGTTATCAAAATTAAATTATCGGGTAACGATAAAGGTCGTCTTGTCATACAGTTTAGAAATGTTTGGCATATAACTAGACAGGAACTGCACATGAGTATACGCTTCGATTCGAAGAAATTCGTAAAGAATTCAAAACTACCCAAACCGAATAGTGATGAACTAGAGTAAGAATACCTTTCAATATTATGCCAACTATTTAAAGTGTTTCATTTTCATTTCTGTTTTTATTTTTCAGATTTGGTATTGAAGAGTGCTTGGAGAGATTTCCATTCGAGGACTTTTCGAAACCCTTCAAACTTGCCATAGCTTTTACTGAATCGTCTTTCAAAATTGCCAAAGATGGTGTTTTCCTCTGTGATTACAAGTATAGGACTCCAGACGTTGCCAGCGATGTAATGGGCCTGAAAATGTTTGGCACTAATGGCCTTAAAACTCACGTTTTCAGTGTAGACCACATACTTTTAAGCGATACACAATGTTATGATTTTGTAAAGTATTCGAAATTCAAATACACGTAAAATTTTATACTGAATTCGGAATATTTTCGTGCATTAAACCATTGATTGTCTATGCAAAGTAGACATAGGATGCGAATTGGTTTCTCTTGTGGTCTTATTACTAATAGTTTGAAGAGTGCTGGGCAGTCTATATGGTGATTACTTCGAACAGAAGCATCGTATTATTCTCAATGGGAGTAGAAAACAAGTCGTAGGTTCAGGTATGGTTGGGATTTAATTCGGACGAGTTCCGCTGGACCGTGCTTGTTTTGATTATAATATTACAATCATAACAAAGCCGACATTGAGACTCCGGTACCTTAGAGGGTTGAGCCATTCTCAGCTTAATCATGGCTGTATTCTACCCGAAGAGAACACTCTGATGTTAGCTATTCTGAACTTCGGTAGGAATAATAAGATTAGAATGTGTTACCAAGAAAATTTGTAATTCGGTATGATGCGATCTTCATCTTTACTGACAGATGAAATTTCTGATGAAATTGACTTTTCGGTCCCTCTCGAAGTTTTATGCCAATGATGAGGTCCCAAGATGTATTCGAGAATTTATTCTCGAAATTTCGATTATCAATATTTAACTGGACAACAGTGTTGCAAAAATTAAATTTTGAAATGGTACGAAACTATGTATGAAAGAGTAGTACTTTTTTGCATCAAATGGTACTTTTGTAAAAAAATATTCACGTATGGAATGGAATAGAAAAACTTAACGAATTATTCGAAACGTAACAGAACGCAAAAGCCCTGTTTAGTCAAACGTCGACGGAACGTATATTCGTTTGTAACATATGAAGAGCAAATTAAATGCTTACGGAAATTACATTACAGTTCGGCAAACGTTCTTCATTTCTCGTATTCTAAAAACGAACGTACATTCCGTGGACGTTGGACTAAAGACTAATTCTTCTTTTATCATTATGTTGAACATGTTGCGCAAACCCTAAAATATGGATCAATGACTACTTTGAATACTCGTATTCGGCAAATACACCTGATTTCGAATAAGATTTCAGTTGGACCTAATTTTTTTGTTTTCAAAAACCGCATCGCCGTTCTTAAAAATTCTTTACATATCATCAAAAATAAAAAAATAAGTGGGCGTGGCATTTAGTTTATAAATGTTATTTTATTGTCTATTTTATAAAGAAAGCTTTTCAAATTGATTGCATAGAGGATCCTCTAACGGTAAATGATCGATTCCGTGAACCCCAACGTTAACACCATTTGTACCAAAGATTTTCGGACCCATTATGTATTTTAAAACATTTGGCGATCTGTAAGCAAAGTCAAATAGAAATTTACCATCTTTGGCGATTTTAAATTTGGTCTCGCACAATGCCACGGCCAGTTTAAAAGGTTTGCTAAATTCGTCAAATGGAAAATCGCCGTCATCTTTTTCCTGGCCAAATCTGGAATATAAAAAAGTAAAACCATCAACGTCTTCTTCATCAAATCTACAAGAAACAAAGGACAGAAAAGTATACACACAAACACATATAAGTTGTATTCACATTTAGACGCCAGCAATAATGGACTTACGCCAATTTATCCGTATTCGGTTGAATGCATTTTGAATTTCTTATAATTTTGCGGGTATCAAAGCGTACACTGATGTGCAGCTCTTGTCTTTTATGATCATGGGCATGACGAAATTGTATTATAAATCCGCCCTTACTGTTGCCCTCCAAACGAGCCGATATGATTAAAACATGACCAGGTTTAAAGGTCATGGGTTGGTCATTGCTAAAATCCAAATAATCTTCTGCAATTTGTATGGCGGGCCACTTGTAGGGAAAATATATGCGATGATCCAGTTTTCTCAAGTATTCCAATTCGCCTAAAATCTTTAGAGTTTGCTTTGACTGCTGATCCGAAATGTTGCTATTGTTGTATTCAAAACTTATAAAAGCCTTATGATTGAGCGAAATATAATACTTTGATTCGGCCATTAAGATAAGCAATTTAAATTCGTTTAAGAACTCGGCTAAAAGAAAATCTTTACGAATCTCATCAGTATCTGGTTGTGTGAAATATATTTGTCGTCTCTCGAAATCAATTGTTATATGGAGATCGGTAATTGGTTTGTCACACGATTCAACTGCTTGTTTGGCTAAGTTAATGGCTAGTCTGAAACAAAGGAGAAAAATTAATTAAAATTCTAATAAAATGTAAATTGCAATAGAGTTCGTGACGTTTAATGATAGAATGAATTTCGCATCGAATTCGTTGTATTGTAGGCAATAAAAATAAAGAACTACACTGTTTTCTATTTTGCTACACGTTTTGTTGTCATAACTCAGTCTATTGCTGCTGAATGTTGTGATTCTCATTCAGTTCATGCAATAGAAACACTAGAATAAATGCCATCTTTACAGGGATCGTAGGCCGATGGAATTCACTTTTGAATTTCAATCTAATATCGCCAATTACCGAGAGTTTATTTAAATTAAAACTTGACTTGAAAATAGATTCGTTTCGATATTTGCTTTTCGCGATTTGAGATCTTAAAAATATTTTCCCGGATGGATGGTGGCGTAACTTAACAAATTCGCGACGAGGCATTGCTAGCTTCGCTTACTGTGGGTACAGGGCCGTTTTCTGCCAATTGTTACAATTGCGCATAGGTTTTTGAAAAATTGTCACAGCTTTTTATGTAATTAATATTTCAGTATTAAATTTTAAAGAAGGGAACATAGGAATTATTTACACAAAAATGAGGGTTTGAAATTATACTTCCAAATATTTTTGTTATTTATAATAATTATATACTTATATACATACACATTTTTCAATAATTATTAAATTTCATTTCATTGTAAATCAATATTCTTTTTTTGTATGGTATGCTTGAAAACAGTTTTCAATACATAGGGGAACTTTACAGGTCATACACATATACGACGTAGCTCGACGTATTTTGTGCGAATAACATACACGACATCAGCCCTACAGTTGCTCAAAATTCGTGTTGTTTTATATTGCCTGATAACCTTTTTGTTTGAGTCAAATCGGGGCGCTCGTGTTTAAGTTGAGGGCTCATTGGTTGCTTCTTCGGAATGAATGAATAGAATGTGATATATCTGGGCTTTATTCTATCCAACTTTCCGCTAAACTCAGTATGAAATCGTGAAATCTAATTTTTGATTGCGAATTCAGTATTTGATAAATACGGAATGAATTAAATATGGTGCAATGAATAAGGTAGAAAAATACCTTTTTAGTCCATTTGATCCAACTTAACACTGTTGTAATAATTATCTGTGATGCGATTTCTCCAAGTATGGATTCAAAAGTTTCAAGATGGTGTTTTCCAAACTAACGCTCTTTCCACAATATTAAATATTTGAATTTGAATAATGACATTTTTAAAGAATAGTTTAACGATAACTTAAATGACTACATAAAGCGTCATCCCCACCCAAGGAAAATCTTAAATGCCCACTTTAGGCATCAACCGTCGCGAATGCTTCTCACACCACTCATGTTGTGTGCTTTAATTTTATACTTGAGTGATTGGAGCTACAGTTTAACGTCGATTCCGAACGACACATTTTTGAGAAACTGTTTCATGCCAGGTTTATCTACTCTGTTGAGAGGAAGTTGCCGAAGAAATATTTTTTTTTTCATATTTCGTTTTGATGTCGAACCCGAGCTTTCTTATTTCACTTCATTTCATTTTATTCCGTTCCATTTCTATGTCACTTCACTTTCATTTCATTCCCAGTTCGATTGTATATCAATTTAATTTAATTTTCATTTCATTTTGTTTCTATTTCACTTTGTTTCTCTTATGTTTCGTTTCCATTTTATGTCTTATGTATTTTTATTCTATTACTTGCATTTCATTTCCATTTAATTTAACTGTCATTTAATTTCTTTGCACTTTATATTTATTGATCTTTTCTTGTATTCCCATTTCATATGATTTGTTTCATTTCCACAAAATTTCTTTTCATATAATTTCCATTTTATTTCATTTTTAATTAAATTTAACTTCCATTTCATATTTTTCTTTTAAAATTTTTCTTTTACTTCCGTTTTTACTCTTTTCCTTTTTTCATCTTTATTTTCTTTTTTTCTTTTAATTTATTTCACTTTTGTGTCTCAATTTTTGTGACCCAATCTGTCGAATTAAAATTAATTTCTTCAGTCTTTCGCCGAACCGAATACCGTTTCAGTATACGTGAAATAATTTTAGTGGCACTTGAAACCCGCATTTGATCTTACCTTGTGGCATGTTGGGGAACTTTTCCACAAATTTCTAAAATGTGACCAAATTTTAAAGGCTCCGCCAAGGCGGCTTGAAACGACACGGACATTTTAAGGGTATTTGACTCTGTAAACTTATCCTCTTATTCCGATTTGATACTGAATGAGAAAATGTTTACTTCAATGCTTAGAGTATACTAAACGGTTAAGAAAGCGCATAAAATATTCATTTTTTTTATTTCTGATTATAATTACTCGTATATTAATAATGTACAGTGGGCTCAGTGTGGTACTAAATGACTAATTATACAATGAAAGAGAACAACAGCTTTTAAGTTCTTAAACAATGAAGTGATTTGATTCAAAATTTATTCAACAACGTTGGGGTGATTTACACACATATTGACGAGTTTATTTATGGAATTCAAATTGTGGCTATTTGTGGGACTTTTTTTTATAATACTATGACAAGCCATGATTCATTATCAGAATCACATAAATTGTGGATAAAAACGAAGAATAATTGAAAAAATAAAACGCATTGAAACGCATTGTTAGTAGAGTGTCAAGTCTAAATGGACGCGGTTGTTAAAAACGGTTTTGATTAATAACTCAGAGATCATGTCGTCTTTCTTTCAAACAACTTTAATTAGGCCTTTAGAATTTGGCCAAAGTCTAGAAATTCGAACACAAGCTGAACAAGATGCAACATGGTAAGTATTTTAAAAATTATTCGACGAATGAAATTTGACTTTTAATTTAATTTTAAAACTCAAAAGCCTCATCGTGCATGAAATGCGGTGGTACACATAGATATACTTCTACGCTATGTGGATTCAACTCTATGACGTTCTTTATTATATTGTTAGTTAGACTATGGTATTTAATTTCGTTTGCCATTGGGTATTGAGTAACCCGTTTCTATAGTCTAGCGTTTCAAATGATAGTAAATACATAGCATACATACATACATAATAATTGGTCATTACAACTCTTCAATCAGGGTTATGACCTAGCTTCTCACGCCACTTATGTTGTGTGTGTTAATTTTATACATGAGTGGCGGGACCTACAGTTTAAAGTCGACTCCGAACGACAAAATTTTGAGAAATTTTTTCATGGTACTCGCTTATAAGTAGCGAAAAAACAATTCATTGCTGATCTCTGGCAGGTACCTTGATCAATGTCACAAGGTGGTGAAATTTATCAATCTACTCAATTTAGGTAGTTGAGGCATGTAAGTTGTTCCTTTTAATGGTCGTACGCGTTTTTAAAGGCTGAGAATTTTAAACAATTTAAAAATTTTAAGTATATGTGATTAAAATCTAATTCTAATAGATTTCTTTTTTGAAGGTTTAATATCAGTTTAATCGCTGGTCAAGGCGATAGCGATTCAGACATCGACATCGTTTTACATATGCTGGTATCACTTAATAAAAACATAATTGCCTTCAAACAGTGTGTGAAAAATAAATGGAAAGATATAAAATCTTTAGAATATGAAGCGAGTAAATTTTTTGAGCCCTTCAAAGTTAACATAACAGTGGATGATGAAAATTTTCACATCGCCATTAATGAGGAACCCTGTATGTTTGTAAAACATATTGGAACTTTGGAACACATAAACACTGTCAAGATAAATGGCCATCTTAAGGAAATTAAACAAATCGAACAATATCAACATTTTCCCTACACTTGGCCACCCATACAATTAAGAGAAGAGCATATTGACTTTAGTAATGAGCAGCCGATACCATTTCAACCGGGTCATGTTATTGTTATCAAAATTAAATTATCGGGTAACGATAAAGGTCGTCTTGTCATACAGTTTAGAAACGTTTGGCATATAATTAGAGAGGAATTGCATATGAGTATACGCTTCGATTCGAAGAAATTTGTAAAGAATTCAAAACTACCCAAACCGAATAGTGATGAATTAGAGTAAGAATACCTTTCAATATTATGCCAACTATTTAAAGTGTTTCATTTTCATTCTGTTTTTATTTTTCAGATTTGGTATTGAAGAGCGCTTGGAGAGATTTCCATTCGAGGACTTTTCGAAACCCTTCAAACTTGCCATAGCTTTTACCGAAACGTCTTTCAAAATTGCCAAAGATGGTGTTTTTCTCTGTGATTACAAGTATAGAACTCCAGACGTTGCCAGCGATGTAATGGGCTTGAAAATGTTTGGCACTAATGGCCTTAAAACTCACGTTTTCAGTGTAGACCACATACTTTTAAGCGATACACAATGCTATAATTTTGTAAAGTATTCGAAACTCAAATACACATAAAATTTTATTCTGAACGTCTTCGTACAAAAATTCGACAGAGGAACACGTTTACGCTAGGGAACAGATGATTGAGTGAGATTTTTAAAAAATTGTAATGTTAAGTAACTCCGTTTTGTAATAACACTTTAGGCGAAGTACGGATGATTGATTGACCATATAAAGGTCGCAAGTGACGAGAACCAAAAAGGAGAAGTATTATAAAGGGAAGAGGAGAAATGATGAGAAGTACTTAAAGTATAACATTCGCAATCTGTTGGATTCATACGTCTACTCATTCAGATTCATAAATTTAGAAAAATACTTATAATACTCATAAATGATTAGAGTGATTCGAATCATTCATAAAAATTTACAGTCTTAGTTGTTGTTGCATTTACAAAAAAAGAAGAAAGAAAAAGACAAAGACAGCAAACAAAGCAAACACACAACCTTTTAGTGAGTATTGTAGTGTTCGTATGCGAATCAAACATATTTTGTGATTCTTGTAAATCATGAGTCATAGAGAGTCGAAATCAACAACATCATGCGTATTGTTAAATATGAGTACGATGAGTACTTCAAACTTTGAATATGAGTTGTATGTGTATGATATTAAAATAAGTATAAACTCGGATAAGTATCAGAAATTATGAGTATGATTCGAATCTACTTATCTTTTTGAACACTTATTGCTGATCTCTGTATGCCAGGAAGTAGATATAGGCTACATTTTTTTCGATTGTGTGAGGGGAAAGAATGCAAAAGAAATTTTTATACATCTAATGAACTACATATATCAGCCAAGTCTTAAAACTTTGCTTTCCTATTAAACTGATTTAATGGAAAAAATCTAGGAACAATAGAATTAGAGGGAAAGGTATACCCCATATAAAGCAAATATTAATCTTCGTATATCTAAATGACTACTACAGTGATTTCGATAAAATTTTGTTCCAATCACTTTTAATGAATCTAATTTACTGTAATAAATGTAGGGCAGATATAAGCAGGGGGAATGGTAAACCCCTTATTCAGGAAATATTAAACTTTTACAGTCTAATTCATAAAAATTCCTTATTTCAGGTATAATGTTTACAAGAGTTATTAATCACTTTTTGTCATATAAACCTCTAATAAAAATTTGTATTCATAAATGTTTGATAACGCTGAATTAACAATTAAACGTTTTTATTTATTTTGTCGTTTAATGTTGGCAACTTCGTTCTAATTCAATTGTCATTACATATCTGGTGATGCACATAATGTACAACCGAATATCTGAGTACTTTGAAAAATGAAAAATTAAACAAATAATTTCGTTTAGTATAATTTTAAACTAACGTAAATTAAAGTCTTTGCACTTTTTATTACCAAACAAAAGCAAAAACCAATAAGAAGTTTTAAAATATTGTCTTAAAACAAATTTTGTTTATTCGAAATTCAACAAGTAGTTGATTACTCGCTGTTTTGTTTTTGTTTATGCATCACTATTTTGTTTTCTTCAATTTAAAAAAAAAAAATCAAAGTAAATAAAAGGCAGCGAAATCGTTGCTTCCAAACGCCGAAACAACGTTCCACAGTGTTTCTGGTGCCTATATGGGCAGCATTGTACTTATTTTCTTTTTCATTTTGTGGTTTAGATAGCGGAGTGAATATATATGTATGTATGCAATTTATAGCCAGAGTCTCCAAGCAACCGGCCTCTGAATTCTCCGTTTTCAAAGCGAAAACAAGTTAAAATTGTTGCAGCATAAATACTTCTCGCCGGCCCCAGCATCGCAAAGAAACTAGCACCTGCAAATCGACTGAGGTGCCGCACCCTCTTGTGTCTAGCTCAATTTCCGGCTGGACCATTTCAATGATTTTTTTAACGGTGGATTTGTTAAATCGGTATCTAGCTTTGAATTGGTCTTCCGGCATTTCAAACGGATTTTTTTTCTTCCTAAATGTTTTTGCTCGTCGGGCGCTCGCTACTTCAGCGATAGATTCTAAAATCATCCACTTAATAAAAATAATTTTAGTTACACAAATTTTTATACTCACGAATTCTGCAAATTAAATTTACTGTATCCATTGTATCCATTATTATTAAAACAAGAGCCAAATAATTTGTTATCGCTTTTTTTTTGTGAAATGTAAAAAGAAACAGTCAAATGTCACTTTATTGAATCGTTAAAGTAGGGTAAACGCCACAATAAAAATTTCTTATTAAACAAGAGTACATTAACGCTGCAAAAGGCTATTAAACGTTTATGAATACACATTCAGCCATTTTTGCTTATTAAACTGTTAATGCACTGCTAAATATCGTTTATGACTTAGACCGTTAATATCTAAAGGTCTATTACATTGATTGCGATAAAATTTTATCCCAACATTTTCCTAAAAAAAAATTCAACGGAAAAAATCTGAGCGGGATAGGATTAGGAGGAGAATTAACAGTAAGTTAATCAACAGACATCTGCTGTGGATATATTACAAGCAAGTGAAATGCCGATTTTAAGCTAAGCAGGTTTGTCGTCTACGCAAACTGGGTATGGTCCATGTGCGTATGCATCAGCCACAGAAAATATTTGATACAGTGGTGGTTATCAGTTGTTGAATATTATTTTCGCACTTTAAACTTTTTTTATTTCTTTATTTCTAAATATGTACAAAAACAATATAATTTTTTTGCCTCAGCGTCCAGTGGACATTATTGAGGCCAATAATTCCGTTTAGAACATAATATATAATATATAATATATAATATATAATATATAATATATAATATATAATATATAATATATAATATATAATATATAATATATAATATATAATATATAATATATAATATATAATATATAATATATAATATATAATATATAATATATAATATATAATATATAATATATAATATATAATATATAATATATAATATATAATATATAATATATAATATAATATATATATATATATATATAATAGAACATATTATGTACATATATACAAGAAGAGAAAAAAAATTTAATATGACAATACATATACATATATGTATATAAATAAATATTGCAATAAATTTACATAATTCTGTTAAGTTTTACTACATAAAAAGCATTTCAATGTTATTAATTAAATGTTCCTTAAGAGGAATTTTAAAGATTGAGAATATTGGAATGTTTCTCAAATTTCCCGGTAAGTTGTTATATTCTTAACTAGCAACGTGCTGCACTCTTTGTTTCGTTCTCTCTAGTCTACAGAGTGCTATTCTCAACTTACTTGCATTCCTCATATTGAAAACATTTTGATTTCTGGCAAATGAAGCAGTACGGTGTCCGATATTTGGCAAAGACTTTGAATCAAAGATTTTGTATATTAATAGTTTAGTTTGTGTGTTACATTTATTTCTAAATTTATAAATCAGTCCTGTTGCAGAAGATATCTTTTGCTTAATGTATCTTATGTGTTTATCCCACGAGAGATTACTTTGTAGATTAACACCCAGGTATTTTGTATCAAAACTCGCCTCCACTACTTTTCCATCTACGTATGCACTAAAATTTTTGTTAATGACAGTGTTAGGCCTAAACCTTAATATTTTTGTTTTTCCCGCATTCAAGCTTATAGTCTTTTCACACCGAGTGGTTTTAACGCAAAAGTTGGTTTTAACGTTAAAACCAAAAATAAAACCTGCTTTTGCCATACAAAATTATTGTGTTAAAACCAACATAAAACCTTTTTTGAATTGGTTTTAAGTAGATTTTATGAAATACAATCTTGTTTTATGTACTAAATCAGAGCTACCAGCTCTGAAATGGTAAAAACAGCCGATAAAAATTAAATAAAAACAAAATAAAAACAAAACAAATGTAAAAATACAGAAAGCCGGTTGTATAAAAATGTAAAATTTTAATTAATGAATGCTGCAACAATAATAAATAACAATATTATAACAACAATATTAATATTAATAATATTATTTCTTAATTTTCCATATTTTTTATTTTTTCTTAAACAAACACAGCTGTGGCACAGTCATAAATGTATAAAAGTTAAAACCAGATTTAAGAAAATTTGCAGTGTGAACGAAAAATCAGCTGATTATGGTTTTAATGCTAAAATCAGGTTTTAACTTTTGGTGTGAAAACACTATTAGCCTGTTAATTCTCGCATTTTCCGTAATCATTGCAGCGTCGTATTTCATATGAGCTTTTAAGACAGTTTCACATTGGTATGTGTAAAATACACTTACACTCATCTGCAAACATTACCAATTTTCCAAAAAGCTGTAGGTTTTTAATATCGTTGATATAAACGCTAAAAAGTAGAGAGCCCAATACACTTCCTTGCGGAACTCCATACTCAACAGTTCCAACAGAACTCTTCTGATTGTTTATCTCAACACACTGCTTTCTATTTGTCAAATAACTTTCCAATAGGTTTATCGCCTCTCTCTCGACTCCATAGTAAACAAGTTTCTCTATGAGGATTTTGTCGCAATCGTAATCGTAAAATATGCCGGCAACTCCATGATAACCATCATCAAGTCCTTTGCATATATTATTTATCACGTTCACAACAGCTTCCTCAGGGCCACATCTTTTTCTGAACCCAAATTGGTATTCATATAGCAAGTTATTATGGTTAAAATATGAGGAAAGCTGTTCATAAAGAAATTTTTCAAATATTTTGTCAATTATAGAAAGTAATGCAATTGGTCTAAAATTTTCTATCCGTGAAGCATTATTTGTTTTAGGTATGGTAATAATCTTGGCAATTTTTAAACTTAATTCTCAGGATTCCATCAGTAGATTAATATGCTGCTTCAATCTTACGTAAGTTAATAATCATTTAAAAAATGTATGAAAACATTAAAAATAAAGTAAAAAAACAACAACATTTAAGTGCAATTAAATTAAACAAATAATTTCCCAGCAAATAATGCCTTTAAATATGTATGTGAAATCGCATTATTTACTTTGTCAATAGATTCTGGTGTTGAATTAGTGATTACATGACCTCCATAAATGTTAAACAAATATGTAATCACAACCTATTAAAACTTTCTCACAGTGTTTGTCTTTTTCTGTCTTTAAAGACAATCAAACTTTACAATAATTGGTACTTGAGTTTAAATCCTCTTGGGGCATTTAATAAAAGCGGAAACAAATTCCTATGTGTGGAAGCAAAAAAAAGGAAAAATACCCAGAATCAGTGAAAAAAAGAAAATTGTGTGAAAATCATTTCAACCCTCTTAACAAAATAAGAGTAGAGGAGAGGAGAGGAGAGCAGGGGAAAATATCAAACTTAAACTGTAGATTGTTGTTGGTCCAATAAAACCATCGTCGGCAATAATCGACAGTTAGTGAAACATTTTATGGCATCATTGGCCGTTTTAACACCCGCAAGGACGTTTGGAAATTGAGCGAAAAAAGTTTTTTTAAAAGTTTTTCTCTTCTTCTTTTTCTTGTTTTTTCTTTTAATAATAAAAATAAATTCCGTGAAAAAAAATTATAATCGATCAAGGTCGACTCTAAGATAACCTACACTACAACTTAATCTTGTGCATTGGCCGTTGGAAGTGAATTCTCTTTCAAGCTCATCAACCTACTCATTGCTGTGAATCAGAGATTAGCAATGAGTATTACTTACATATTACTGATACTTATACGCTTTCATACTTATTTTAATATCATACTCATACTACTCATATTCAAAGTTTGAAGTACTCATCGTACTCATACTTAACAAAACGCATGATGTTTTTGATTTCGACTCTCCATGACTCAACATTTACAAGAATTACAAAATAAGTATGATTCGCGTTCGAACACTACAATACTCACTAGAAGATTGTGTGTTTGCTTTGCTTGCTGTCTTTGTCTTTTTCTTTCTTCTTTTTTTTTTTGTAAATGCAACAACAACTAAGACTGTAAATTTTGATGAATGATTCAAATCATTCGAATCATTTATGAGTATTATGTAAATAATCCTGCCATGAAAAAGTCTCTCAAACATGCGTCGTTCGGAGTCGACGTTAGACTTTAGGTCCCGCCTGACTAAATCCTGAATAAAGGGTTGTAATGGCCAATTATATGTGTATGTATATATTATGAATCAAACATACATATTTCGAATGCCATGAGTTTGATGTCAACGTTGTACTCATAGTCATTGCAAACTGTACTTATAAATTAATGTTGTAGTGAGTACAAATGAATCAGAGTAGTTGAATTTCAATGCTGTTGACTCCTTATATTCAAAATTTCATGAGTACTTATGAGTAGGGAAAACACAATTCATTACTGATCTCTGCTGTGAATCCTCTCATCACCATATTATTTTTAAGTTAACTTTGTAGCGCATAACAAGTCTTTTGTTGGCATAGATTTCGAAAAGGTTTCTAAATATTTTAGTCGCCGTAGTCTAGTAGGTAGGAAATATGAAAAAAAAATTTTTCGGCGACTTCCTCTCATCAGATTTCTGGCAAAAACTCTGAGAGTAAATAAACCTGCCATGTAAAGGTTTCTCAAAATCTGTCGTTCGGAGTCGACATTAAACTGTATATCCCGCCACTCAAGTATAAAATTAACACACACTATATGAGTGGTGTGAGAAACTAGGCCGTAATCCTGACTGAAGGATTGTAATTGCCAATTATGTATAATATGTATGTATGTATGTAAAACGCAACATAAATTGTTTAAAATGTGAAAAGTGTTCATAGCCCCGGGCTTTACATCCAATAAGCGAACACACTACCTATTAGACTGGCTTTTCATGGGCATTAGTTAAACTCTGCTCAAAACTCTGGTCTTCAAAAGAAAATATTCTCTTTTTACTACACCTTATATACTTTGAACAATTAACATAATCGCTTTATCAAGTTTAATTAAAGTGTAACGTACGTTACATTTTAGTTAAAGTACTTAACGTACTCTATAAGAAAGATAATCATCTCGACAACTTTTATTGTCCATTTTATTTGTGATCGGAAATAAAAAATGTTCCTCCAAAAACAAGGGGAGTTTATTGGAACTTTATTCGTTTTTTTGTGATGCTCAACATATTAGGACTTTAGAAGGTAAATGAACTTTCGCATTTAAATGGAATTTTATTTGTTATTTGAATACAACTTTTAAATTTATTTGACTTTTGTTAAGCCCAACAATTGAACACAATTCAAGTTCAATCAAATTTAATACAACAAATCAACACAATTTCTTCTCTTCTATGTTGTGGTGTGAGCAGTAACTACTTATCATCTTATAAATCCACTAAAATCTCATAAATTATCGCAACAAGAGTATGCGACAATAAAACATTTTCGTATTTTAATAAAACAAATGAACGAATTATTTACCAACAGGAAAACGATGTTTTATTTTGACAAGAAGAAACGAAAAAAAAATTAAATAATTTCCACTTCTGCAATGGTGTAGGGTAGGGGGTTGATCAACCCCATATATTTTGCAAATACATTCAAGACAGACTATCAAAACTATCTTATTTCATATGGCACTATCTATGAAAATTTGTAAACAGTATCGTAAGCGTTTAACAAGCAGTGTTGCCAATTATTATTATTTTTTTTTATTAAAACCCTCGAATTAGGATTACGACCTACCTTCTCACATCACTCATATTGTGTGGGTTAATTTTTATACATGAGTGCCGGGACCTACAGTTTAAAGTCGACTCTGAACGACAGATTTTTGAGAAACTTTTCATGGCAATTTTATTTACTTTCAGAATTTTTGCCAGATATCTGCTGAGAGGAAGTCACCCAAGAAATATTTTTTCTATATTTCGTTTTGATGTCGGACTTGCGGTTTGAACGGTGGCCTTAAGGTCTAATAAGACAATACACTACCTACTAGACTACGGCTACGACAGTGTTGCCAATATATTAGTTAGCTAGGTTATTGTGGTAGCTTCATACTAAAAGCTCACTTGAGCACGCATAGCGGCCCGTTGTGTCGCAACGGGTGAACGCAGCCCCTGTACTGATCAAATTTCTCCGAACTAGGGAGGGAGAAGTTGGTCAGCGCAAGGGCTGCACATTCAAAGCACGACTACCCTACGCTGGAAAACCAGATAAACGAGGCTATATCGTTGACATCAATGGACGATAGCTCCGTCAAGCTGACAAGGGTCGGAGAGTCAAATAATATATAATATATCTGCACCTCGCATGAGATGGGCATTGATTAAGAAAGTGGATAACAGTCTCCTCTTCCCTAGCGGATCTGCACCCACGGCAGAAATCGTTAAATGAGAGCCGCATTCTTTCCGCGTGTCTACCCATAACACAGTGACTGGTAAGCATGGCCACTGTGATCGAGATGATGTTACGACCAAGTTCAAGTAACTGGTTGGTGCGCCTTCTATCCAATGAGGGCCAAGTGAGCCTAGCGGTGGAGCAGGACTTATTTTTGATTCAGTTTGGCGTCTCGGAAGAATAGCCAGTTTGAACGAGTTAAGTGCCATTCCTAAGTTGATTGAATAGGATTACGGAGGTAGTGCTCCTGCCCTGGCTAGTTTGTCGGCTCTGCAGTTTCCCGGAATGTCACGGTGTCCGAGGTCCCAGATATGTAAGCGTAACACTGAAGCGCCAAAAAAGAAGGTTGAGGCATATGTTAGGAAATTTACAAAACATAAGACATCTCCAACGAAGTCCCTGGCTTATTAGATGTGAAGTCACGGTTCAAACCCCCATGTTAAACATCTCCAGCAAAACGAAATATGTCCTAGCTTTTACCGAATCGTCTTTCAAAATTGCCAAAGATGGTGTTTTCCTCTGTGATTACAAGTATAGAACTCCAGATGTTGCCAGCGATGTAATGGGCTTAAAAATGTTTGGCACTAATGGCCTTAAAACTCACGTTTTCAGTGTAGACCACGTACTTTTAAGCGATACACAATGCTATGATTTTGTAGAGTATTCGAAACTCAAATACACGTAAAATTTTATTCTGAACGTCATCGTATATAAATTCTACAGTGGAACGCGTTTACAGTAAGGAGCGGATAGCGAGGGTTTTAAAAAATTGTCGTGGTAAGCGTCTCCGTTTTGTAATAAAACTTCAGGCGAACTACAGGTGATTGATTGACCATATAAAGGTCACAAGTGACGAAAGATGAATTGATTTTTGTAACGAACTGTTACAATAATATAATTTATATTTAATAACGAACACGATAAATTCAAACCGTGGAGTATTTCAGTGTGATAAAATATTAACCACCAATAAACCACAGGTTATTAAAAAAATATAGTTGTTCGAGAGAATTTTAGTTGGTGGTACGCTACTTATAATTCCATACAGTTCAAGTTGAATTATAAATCTTTATATATAAAAAATCAATGTGCATTCGTGTGTGTGTGTTTGAAGTCCATAGACTGCAGCTGAACCGATTTTTTTTGAAATTTTCACTGTGTCATTCTGTATCAGAGATCAGCAAAGAATCGTTTTTTCGCTACTCATAAGTACTCATGAAATTTGGAATATAAGTGAGTCAACAATATTGAAATTCAACTTCTCTGATTCATTCGAACTCACTACAACATCGATTTATAAGTACAGGTTGCAATGAGTATGAGTACAACGTTGACATAAAACACATAACATTCGCAATCTGTTGGATTCATACGCCTACTCATTCAGATTCATAAATTTAGAAAAATACTTATAATACTCATAAATGATTCGAGTGATTCAAATCAGTCATCAAAATTTACAGTCTTAGTTGTTGTTGCATTTACAAAAAAAAAAGAAGAAAGAAAAAGACAAAGACAGCAAGCAATGCAAACACGCAACCTTCTAGTGAGTATTGTAGTGTTCGTACGCGAATCATACTTATTTTGTGATTCTTGTAAATGTTGAGTAAAGGAGAGTCGAAATCTACAGCATCATGCGTATTTTTAAGCATGAGTACGATGAGTACCTCAAATTTTCAATATGAGTAGTATAAATATGATATTAAAATAAGTATGAATGCGTATAAGTATCAGAAATTATGAGTATGATTCGAAACTACTCATCTTTTTGAATACTTATTGCTGATCTCTGATCCATTCCACACTCAAAAATATGCGACCAAATTAGAGATTCACTGAGTTTATCTTTGAATAACCCAGCCGTTACCCTTTCAATCTCAATACCCTATGATGTTGTCACACGCACCGTAAATGGTAATAATGTGGTCATTTAAGCAATTTACAATATATCGAAGTTCTCATTGTACCGAATATTAATATATGGCTGAGGGCCAGTGAGGATACAGATTTCTCTATTTTTAACTTTGCGATTTGCAGTGATTGGTAGAAGGTAGAATAATGGAGTTTTCTTAGTAGAAGTGGAAAAGCTAATTGCGGAAAAAAGAAGAGCCCGAAGAGCGACCTAAGGATCTTGAAACGCCGAAAAATTTCATCACTTAAAACATATTTAGAAGGTCTTGATGCTACATAAGCGTTCAACTGATAATGTTGAGGGGCAACCAGGAATCTTAAAAAGTTTGTTAAATTTAAACCTCTTTTGGAAATATTTGTTGAGTATTTAATAACCGTCTTTACAACAAATGTGTGCAATGGTGCGACACAACTGCCACCAGTAGATTAGAGAACCATTGCTCAACTCAATTCAAAGACAACGCTGGCATTTATTGAACGGTGAGTGGAAGGTTGTTCTAATTAAAATAACGCTTAAGCCTGGCAATGGTCATACGAAATTGGTGTCCTACTGGTCTGGAGGTTTATTACCAAAAGTATCAAAAGTTTTTTATTTAAAACCTGCTGATATTGCCTGTTTTAAATGTCAGTAGATGGCTTTGGTACAGGTTCGACATGAATTGTACTGGGACCCAGCAGAGGGTAACTGTATTTGCCTACCCAGTTGATACAACTTCCACAGATAGTTACATACTAATTTCGAATA
This sequence comes from Sarcophaga rosellei, assembly GCA_930367235.1. Classification (NCBI taxonomy): domain Eukaryota; kingdom Metazoa; phylum Arthropoda; class Insecta; order Diptera; family Sarcophagidae; genus Sarcophaga; species Sarcophaga rosellei. The sequence goes on along the minus strand of OV884017.1, from coordinate 85,823,343 downwards.
AAAAATTATAAGAGACAGATACTCGGATGGAGGCCTGATGTCCTGTTCTTTGCACTTTCTATCCAAGGAAAATTAACCACACATTGCGATTGCCTTTAGCGTAACTGTAGGACATTAACACACGCTAGTATACTAATAGTGCAAGATTGCTTATAATTTATATAGTATTTGATAAAACTTGGCAACCCTTATATTAAAACATTTTCCAAAATACATCATATCATTGAGTCTAATCACACGAGAACAATTTTTAGTCTTACAATTTTTGTTCTTTTCAAATTACACGGAATGAATATTAGTTTGGCGTGAAATGTATACGTATACACAGCTTCGTATGTATTAGTGTTTTTGCATTCATTTGGTGTTTGGCTGATTTTTAAAAATGTGCATGTATTAGTTTTGTGCCGGTTATGCGGGTTGAAGCTGGTTGAAACTTTACGCCACCAAAAAACTATTCTCTTCACCTCTCTTGCCTATAAACTATCATTTTACGCCAGCACAATTGTTCTCGTGTGATTAGAGCCATTTGGTATGACCATTTTTTGGCAATAATTTATATTTCTGTCTCTCTCTCTCTCTCTCTACCTCTCTCTCAGTGTGTAACTCAACATGCTTGTGTGTAATACTCAGTATTTACTTGTAAGTGTATAAGTTTTGTTGTGTTTACATTCAACTTCTTTAGAGTCTCCTTACGTTCAGAGTCGTTCTTCATCTTTTAAGGATTTCAATGGTGGTGGTCATAAATCATTATCGTTGTCTTTTGCACAAACCATACATGTTCGTTTCTCATCTACAAAGTTGCTGCTCATTTGCACCCCAAAACAAACTCTTAAAACTCTTCACATGTTGCAAGCACAGTCACGGCAAAAAATAATTGTGGGGGGGGTTTGGAAAAGCAAAAAAGGAATACGACTTGGAATATTTGCCGTTCGCATTCCTTAAGATTTGTCAGATTTATGTTTGAACAGAGCGTAACATATGAGTTGGAAGGAAATATTGTTGGCATATTTTTGTTGTTGTTATTGCTGTTGTTTGGCACTTTTTTTACTTTTGCCGTCAAATCATTTCTTTATTTAAAATTAAATTTCAATTACTTTAAAATTTGTTTTCAAATTAAATACCCAGCGAAAGAGAGAGAAAGTGAGACTAAGAGCGATGACAAATTAGTCCTCAAAGTTTCCAAGTTTTCATAAAGCAGAGTTAAAAAAAAAACACAGAAAAATTATTTAAATTTTTAAGCAATTCACTCCCTTTAAAACTTAGTTTTTTTTTGTCGAAATTGGCATGACAAGTCAGTTTTACGATTGTTTTCTCAACTGAGAGACAGTGTGAGTATATGTTTCTGCTTATTGCCACCATCTCTTAACCGGAAGGAAGTCATTTATTTTAAAACAGTTAGAAACACACTTACCAACCCTAATACGGCGGAAATGATTTTCAAAGTGTTGAAAAGTGTTTAGAAAACTTTATCGTTTGTTTTTGAAATTTTAACCCGAATATTTTTGTTTTTAATCAATTGAAATTAATTACTTGCGGCATGATGACGAGGAAAATTGTGGCTAAGGTTTGTGGAAAATTAAAATTATTCTGGAGTCGAATAATGAATGGTGCCGCGGATGTTGAGGTTTTCTAATTAAAGTAATCATTTAAAAATTTGGTCAACTCCCCTGTAGACAATCTTTTCAAGGGCATTGAAATTTGAATGTTCAAGAGGCTACTTTTTCATATGCGCTCATCACGCTAAACTGCTCACCTTATAAGATTGGAATTACTTACTTACTTAATTGGTCATAAACAACCCGATTAACGGATTTCGGCTTGCCGCAACACATCCTTCAAGGCGCCTCTGCTACTTGCGCTCCTACGCCAGTTGGTCACACCAATCGATTTGGTCCTTCGAACGCATACAAGGTCGTCCACTTCGCCGAGTTTCGCAGATCCCCGCATCAAATACCCGTCACACCGAAGCATCCTCCTACATACGAACGACATGGCTGAGCCAGCGCAGCCGCTGAATATTAATACGCTGCACAACGTCTATGCCGTTGAGGAGCTCATACAGCTCACAGTTGTATCGAATGCGGTAATCATCGCCAACGCGCACTGGACCGAAGATCTTACGTAGGACTTTTCTCTCGAATACTCTCAAGGCTGATGTATCAGTGCTTAATAGACACGGGTAGGATGAACGTCTTGTAGAGTAATTGTTTTGTCGTACGAGGGAGGTCACTACTATTCAATTGCCTATTGAGACCATAGTAGCACCTGCTGGCAAGAGTGATCCTGCGCTTGATCTCCAGACTGACATCATTTTTGGAGGTAACGGCTGAGCTAAGATAAATAAATTCCTTGACTGTTTCAAAAATATAGTAATCGGCCGCAATCGGAGAATCAATACGCAGCACGTCTCTACTAGTCGATAACATATACTTTGTTTTGCCCTCATTTACTGCCATACTCATCTTGGTAGACTCCCGTTCAATAGCACTAAATGCAGCAGTAAAATCTCGTTTGGTACGCCCTATGTGTCAATGTCGTCAGCGTACGCAAGCACCCGGACACTTTTTTGAAAAATAGTGTCATTACAATGCACTCCCACCTTTCGCAGAGCACTCTCCATGATGAAGTTGGAGAGGTCGCATAATAAGGTGTCGCCTTGTCTGAAACCTCGCACGATATCAAAAGATTCAGAGAGGTCCATTCCTACCTTGACGGAGCTGCAGGAATTGCTCAACGTCATTCTGCATAGCCTTATCAGGTATACCGAGCTCAGACATTGCGGCAAAACCAGGATCCCTTATGGGGCTATCAAAGGCTGCCTTATAGTCGACCAAAAGATAGTGTATGTCGACTTGTTTTTTGTGGGTCTTTTCCAGGATTTGGCGTAGTGTGAATATCTGGTCGATGGTGGACTTGCCAGGTCTGAAGCCGCACTGATAAGGTCCAATCAGTGTTTTGACGAGTGGCTTCAGTCGTTCACACAATACGTCTGTAAGAACCTTATATGCCAAATGGAGAAGGCTTATACCCGTGTAGTTGGCGCATATCGTAGGGTCTCCCATTTTAAGGACAGGTTCCAATCGTTGGGCATACTTTCCTCTAGCCATATTTTGTAAACAAGCTGATGCATATGCTCTACCAACTCATTACATCCGGTCTTACAGAACTCAGCGGGGAGGCCATGAGGGCCTGCCGCTTTATTGTTTTTAAGACGCATAATAGCGACTTTGACCTCTGCTAAAAAGTGGTACACCACGCTGATGGAATGTTATTCAAAATTTCTTGATTTGTTCTTAGGCAGAAAAGCAGGCACTTTTTTTCAGCGGTGTTCGATAGGCTTTAGTAAAGACCTTTAAGAAAGTCAAAATATTACCAAAAAAACTTGATTTGCACTGAAACCACGACTTTCAGCTGGAACTGAATGTTTTCAAATTTGTCGGTTTGTTCAAACAGCTATGCATAATTATCTTTCCCAGAAGAGAAGGTGTTGCTTAAGAAACTCCAATTTTTTTTCGCACATTCTGTCTGTTGAGTAGAAGTACTTTGCATGGACTCCAACATATAAGTCAACATAATGCAAAATTTTTTTCTATTATAGAACGTCCTTTACGATGGGAATTTGTGAAGACTTTTACTGCAAATACGCAACTGGTAATACTTACGGAGAGCAATTCGTTTCTTATGTCAGGCAGTTGAGGTATAATAATTTAGAGTTTTCCTGGGGGCTGGACTACACATGTTGAGAATTAGTAAGGTTAAGAACACCAAAATAACTAAGTTGATAAAGAAGCCTATTGAAAACCAAACCAAATTGAAGACTAGTTAGGTTCTGCTATGGTTAACCATGCAGCCTCGAGTATACGAATTTATTATGAAGGCAACAACAATTTAAGGCAAACAAATTTAACCTGCTCACACTGTCCTCCAGAGAATTTTGCGAACGGCAAGAACTATGAGCTCTCGGAGGATGGTAACGGAACCAGCAAAACGGTAATGCCGTTGAAGAAAAATGGTCAACTAGCGAAGATGATTACAAAAGTGCCCGTAGGAAACATATCAAGAAGACACCTGGAGTCTTGGCTCATTACTAAAACAGCACCCGCTCCAACAATTATCATTATCCTTATTAGCAACAACTTATTAAAAGTGTCCGCACAAAGTGTTTAAACGTTGAGGCTGCATGTTATAAGAAAATGGCTTAATGACACTACCAAATCAAACTCCAATAGTGGGATGAGGAGCAAGTAAAGAATTCTCTAATGCTTAAATTCGGTAAAATTAACTCTTTAGTTGTTGAAATAAAAATGAGTTTTCATTTGGGAAACGTTTGTGCTGAATTCAGATATTAACCAGAGATCAGCAATGAATTATTTTTTCGCTACTCATAAGTACTCATGAAATTTTGAGTATGAATGAGTCAACAGTATTGAAATTCAACTACTCTGATTCATTCGTACTCACTACAACATTGATTTATAAGTACAGGTTGCAATGAGTATGCGCACAACGTTGACATCAAACTCTTAACATTCGAAATATTTTTGATTCATACGCCAACGCATTTAGGTTTATAAATTTAGAAAAATACTTATAATACTCATAAAATGATTCGAGTGATTGGAATCATTCATCAAAATTTACAGTCTTAGTTGTTGTTGCATTTGCAAAAAAAAAAGCAAAGCAAACATACAACCTTCTAGTGAGTATTGTGGTGTTCGGAAGCGAGTCGTACTTATTTTGTGGTTCTTGTAAATGTTGAGTCATGGAGAGTCGAAATCAACGACATCATACGTATTGTTAAGTATGAGCATGATAAGTACTTCAAACTTTGAATGTGAGTAGTATGAATATGATATTAAAATAAGTATAAATGCGTATCATTATCAGAAATTATGAGTATGATTTGAATCTACTCATCTTTTTGAATACTCATTGCTGATTTCTAGTAGGTAGTTTATTATACGTAAAGCCCGAGTTCGAGCCCTAGGCCAGACATCAAAACTAAATATGAACAAATATATATACTTCTTCGGTGACTTCCTCTCTGCCGATATCTGGCAAAAACTCTGAGGTCCCGCCACTCAAGTATAAAAAAATAAAGAAACACAACATGAGTGGTGTGAGAAGCTAGGCCGTGAATACGACTGAAGGGTTATAATGGCCAATTATGTATATACATATGTATGAGTGCGTATAAGTATCAGAAATTATGAGTATGCTTCGAATCTACTTATTGCTGACCTCTGATATCAACTAAACCTTGTTAAATTTAGAAGTCAAATCCTTATATAAAATCTATACCTGGTAGTTGCAGAAAGGTCTGTGATGTGTTTCCTTTTACAGTCCCGAAATTTTCAGTTATTCCATGAACTTACTTTCGTTTATAGCGAAATACTGTTCTCTCGTGAAATCCCGCACTTTCAATACGAAATCCGGGAAAAGGAGAACCCAGAAGGGAAACCTTTCAAATATTTGAATAACAAACCCGAACTTGCAGGAACCTGTGAATTAATATTTTGTCTCACACATGTATTCTGATTATTTTTTCTCTTTAATTAATTAAAACAGAGCTCTGCAGAGTTGCAATTTCAATTGAAATATGGCAGACATATGAAATCATGTTTCCGTTGTTCTCAATAAATGCGATACTTTCTGTTATTTCTCAGTTCCAAAGAATAGATGAGTAATTGTCAAAAGATAAATGACAATAAAAAATTATTTAATATTTTCATATGACAACAACTATAACAATAGTAAAGCTTTCCATCTCTTTCTCACATTCAGCAAATGTAAAGGACATCTTTAAGAAAAAATAAGCAAAAGAATGAAGAAATTCTTGAAATTCAAGACATATTCAGGCGTCGATGCCAATCAAAAACAGACACTGTGATAGACAACAGTTCCATGATTAATGATGCACGAAACCGTGACCTTAACCATGACGAAATAAATTCAGAGTCACATAGTCCCCCCAGCTCAAGGAGGAAGTTAACAAATAACAGCATCTATGGGGGAATTATAAAAGAAAAGTCATGTGTGAGTGTAGTGTATGCCTGTTTTGATTTGAAAATCATATGCTTATTATGTATGTATGTATGTACGTATGTATTGTATTTAAGGAAAATAGAAGAAATTGTCACAGAAAGAAACTTAAAATGAAAGATTCCTGTTCAGACCTTCACAATGAATTTCCTTCATATGTCCGCATGTACGTTTGTATAAATGGACAAACATACATGCGTACATATGCTTGCACGAAATTAGGTGAACAACCTTAAATTGCTGATTCCATGTAATTTTTTATTTGTTTTTATTTTTGCTGGAGTTATGCATTTTCCCTTATTTTTTATTTTACTTCAAATTATGATAAAAGAAAAACCTTGAATTTCTGATTAAGTTTCAAGGTCTGCTGTAGTTTTTTGTTTATTTGCATTGCATTTGTCTGGGGTTTCATGTTTCCTGGAATTTCGTACACGTGTGGGAAAATGCATAAGTCCAACACACAATTATAATAATACATTAAGAATAATTTGTTGCAATTCAGCAACAAAATAGATTTTAAATATATTAAAAATAAGTTATTGCAATTTGGCAATAAAATAGTATTTAAGGCTTTGGTTTAATAAAAATAAATGAGAGAAACAATTGATCAACAAAAGACAACGGTTGTTTTATTCTCCACACCTCCGCAATAACCAAGTTCAAGTGCTTGTGTTATTCAAATCCATAACAACCAAGTTTAAGTGCTTGTGTTGTTTGTATAATTGTCCCGGTGATTCCGCCCGGACAAATCAAAACCGACCAGCAAATCAGCTGAGTCAACACATTTTGGTGACCCCGACGTGATTTTCAACGTCAATCCTTTTGTAAAAAAAAAAATCGACTTTAGAAAATTGAATCGTCAGCTCCCATTCCAGGAACAAATTCCTCGAACAGGCTACATACAGCAAGAGGATACAACAGTCCTTCACATCATTCCAATTCAGTAGCACAGGGCTACATACAGCAAGAGGATACAACAGTCCTTCACATCATTCCAATTCAGTAGCACAGGGCTACATATAGCAAGTGTATACAACAGTAGACGCACATCATTCCAATTCGGTAGCACAGGGCTACATACAACGAGTAGATACAGCAGACCACTCACAACTTTACATTAAAACTACAATACAATATGGATACGATGAAAGGTTTACTGGATCTTCAGTTAGAGACTGGAGAAACAATACAGAGTATTGTTCGAAATTTTAAAAAGGACCCGGCAGACAGGAAAACAAAGGTTAGCTACTTTGAGGAACGATCACGACGCCTTCAGGAATCATGGAACCAATTCCAGGAAACAGATTCCAAGATACGAGAGGTGTGCGACGATCCAATGAAATTTGAATATTTCTCAGAAGGCTACTATGATAAAATCAGAACCTTAGTCTCTGATTACATCGAAATTTTTAAAACTGAAACTGATCGCCTCAAACGAAAAATTGAGGAAACTAAAATAGCAAAAAAAACCGATCAAGATAATTTGCCTACAAGAGAGTCTACAAACGTTGGGGTTCTACGCAGGCTGAGAGCTCGTATAACAGCACTCAATCGGCTACTAAGGGGATTGATAGACACAGATAATCAGCCCCTACAGTACTTTGATTTAAACATAAATACCATCAAAAGATCATGGGATCAAATTGAGCAGCTGTATGATGAAGCTCTTGATCAATTACCAAACCCATCGGCTTATGGTCTAGATCAAGTGGAATACGATAGTGTTCATGACCTAATGCAACAAAAATTGGTCAATCTATCTGTCAGAGCTGACAGACTGCGACAGAATTCCGCTACACAAGCTACGTCTGCAGAACCCGTCACAAATGCTAGTGGTGCCCTAAATTTACCAAAATTAACCATACCAAAATTTAATGGTGATTATTTAAAATGGAGATCCTTTCACGACTTGTTTACACAACTAGTAGACAACCAACATATTCCTGCGGTACAAAAGATGTGGTACCTGAAATCAAATTTGGGGGGCGAAGCTGAAAAACTAATAAGTCATCTTTCAGCCACAGCTGAAAACTACGCAACCGCATGGAGCCTGTTGCAAGAACGATACAATAATCAACGCGTTATTGTAACTACACTAATGCAACAACTTCTGGATCAACCAAGCGCCGGACCATCAGCTGCTGCTATCAAACAATTACATGATACAACACAAGAATGTCTACATGCGCTAAACAACATCGGGATCGATACCACCTCATGGGATCCCATGCTGTTTCACATACTTGTAAAAAAATTGGATCGAGGTACTCTTATTCTATATGAGAGGACCATTAGCAACCCAAAAGGGCTACAAAAAATCAAAGACCTATTAACTTTTCTTGAAAATCGTTTTCAATCTCTAGAAGCCATACACCAGAAAGAAAAATCATCAAAGGTCTATGTTTCCACTACTTCAGCTAAACAGACAGAAGCCATCTGTTCACTCTGCAGAAATAACTTTCACCAACTGTATCGGTGTCAGAAATTTCAACAACTGCCGCCAGCAGACCGTCTCATTTTCATTCGGAAGCAAAACCTTTGTGTGAACTGTCTAAAATCAGGACACACAGCCAAAACTTGCAAATCAGGATTATGCATGACATGCAAGAAGAAACACAACTCGCTACTTCATCTGCAGAGCAACACTCAGTCATCAAACCAAAGGTCAACAAGTGAAAAGGGATCCAAGAAGACGTCATCATGCACTACCTATCAACCTAAAATAATTGAACCCGATTTCAATGAAGCGACGCCGCGTCCTCCAGAAGCATCCTCATTAGCTGCAGCAAATGGTCAGGTGTCTAAATCATACGTTCTTCTCAGCACGGCTCTTATAAAAATCAAAACTGACACAATGGAGATTGAATGTCGCGCTTTACTTGACTCTGGCTCACAAGTCAATTTGATTACAGATCGTTTGGTAAGACGACTTAATATTGCAAAACAGACGTCATCAGTAAACATCAATGGAATCGGGAACTCTAACACAAAAACACAACACCGAGTCAATGTAGCTTTGCATTCTCGAATTAATGGATTCTCAACACGTCTGGAGGCACTTGTCCTTCCTCAAATTATTGCGCCTCAACCATCACAGTTTATCAACATTGATGAGTGGCCACTACCGAGAAATATTATGTTAGCTGACCCAACATTCAATCGATCTAGTAAAATCGATATATTGCTGGGTGCCGAGCATTATCACCAACTGCTCGCAATTGGGCAAATAAAATTATCTCCACAACTTCCGATTTTGCAGAACACGGTTCTTGGCTGGATTGTAGCAGGAAAAATAAATAACGAACACCCTACAGACCCATCCTGTGGAATATGTACTGAAGATGAGGGGCTTGAAGCTTCCATCGCTCGACTTTGGGAAATAGATGAAGTTAAAACGACTAAAAAACCACTATCAATAGCCGACAGACAATGTGAAGAGCACTTTGTACAAAATACAACTAAAAACCATGAAGACCGCTTCATTGTCAGAATACCATTTCACCAAACCCCTAATACCCTAGGCGACTCACACGCAATAGCTCTAAACCGATTTCTTGCTCTCGAACGGCGTTTGCAAAAGAACCCGGAATTGAAAGCCAAATACATTGAATTTATGGATGATTATGAATCAATGGGACACATGACTAAATTGGAAACAGACTCCATCATGTCTCCAAATTACTACATCCCACATCATTGCGTACTAAGGCCAGAAAGTTCAACCATTAAGCTCAGGGTGGTATTCGATGCCTCAGCCAAAACCTCCTCAGGCTACTCTTTAAACGACCTGATGTTCACGGGACCAACACTACAAAGCGAACTATTCTCCATACTGTTAAGGTTTCGAATGCCAAGGTTCGTTTTCACCACTGACGTTGAAAAGATGTATAGGCAGATATTGGTTGCTCCTGAAGATCGTCAATTTCAGCTAATAATTTGGAGAAAGGATTCCAAAATGCCCATTTCATACTATCAACTCAACACGGTCACATATGGTACAAGAGCTGCTCCATATTTAGCAACAAAATGTCTTGATCAACTGGCTGAAGAAAATAATATACGCTATCCACTTGCTTCACAATTTATTAAAGAAAATTTCTATGTAGACGATGGCCTGGGTGGGTCAAATAGCTTATCAACAGCGATGCAATTGCAAGAACAACTTGTGCAGATTATGAAAAAGGGCGGCTTCGTGTTACGCAAATGGTGTGCTAACCATCCACAATTACTCCACAATATTCCACAAGACAACTTGGAGGTAAACTTAGATTTCGAGAGCACAGAAGTCGACACCATCAAAACATTAGGACTTGTTTGGCTGCCGAAAGCTGATAAACTAGGTATTAAGGTCAACACTGACAACATTAAGAGAGTAACTAAGCGAACAGTCACATCGGACCTTGCAAGATTATTCGACCCTTTGGGGATTCTGTCACCCATTATAGTAATGGCAAAAATGTTTATCCAAGAATTGTGGGAATTAAAACTGGATTGGGATACTTCTTTGCCTGAATCCCTGCACACTAAATGGATCACGTTCCGCACAGACCTGAATACATTGAAAAATCTTCAAACATCATACACCGCAATGAGCAATATAAGTGACATCAGTTATCCAGCCGAGGTTCGAACTGCAAAAATTCACAACAAGATCTATTCCGACCAAATTAAAAATATCTCCGAAATTCAAAATAAATTACACCAAAGAGTATCTGCTGAACTTCCATCAGAAATTAAACACATCAAATATCACCACGGGACCGTTGCCTATGCTGCTCTCGTTCTCGTAATCATAATATGCCTGAAGATCACCTGGAAAAGGGCACATTGCAAGAGAATTAAAATAAATCAACAAACTCCACAACCAGCTGTACGTCAACATATTCCAACGCCAGAATTTGAAGTATCAGTAGTTTAAGCCATTAATTCTAATCTATATGAAGGGCAATATAAGGTTGTCACATTTTTAATTTTGTTGAGCATGACTCAACGGCGGGGTATATGTTCAGACCTTCACAATGAATTTCCTTCATATGTCCGCATGTACGTTTGTATAAATGGACAAACATACATGCGTACATATGCTTGCACGAAATTAGGTGAACAACCTTAAATTGCTGATTCCATGTAATTTTTTATTTGTTTTTATTTTTGCTGGAGTTATGCATTTTCCCTTATTTTTTATTTTACTTCAAATTATGATAAAAGAAAAACCTTGAATTTCTGATTAAGTTTCAAGGTCTGCTGTAGTTTTTTGTTTATTTGCATTGCATTTGTCTGGGGTTTCATGTTTCCTGGAATTTCGTACACGTGTGGGAAAATGCATAAGTCCAACACACAATTATAATAATACATTAAGAATAATTTGTTGCAATTCAGCAACAAAATAGATTTTAAATATATTAAAAATAAGTTATTGCAATTTGGCAATAAAATAGTATTTAAGGCTTTGGTTTAATAAAAATAAATGAGAGAAACAATTGATCAACAAAAGACAACGGTTGTTTTATTCTCCACACCTCCGCAATAACCAAGTTCAAGTGCTTGTGTTATTCAAATCCATAACAACCAAGTTTAAGTGCTTGTGTTGTTTGTATAATTGTCCCGGTGATTCCGCCCGGACAAATCAAAACCGACCAGCAAATCAGCTGAGTCAACACAATTCCTGTTCACAGCTTTCATTTGTATATTTATGTTGGTTGTTGTGGTTTCTAAAAATTTTTTCCTTGTAATTGACCAAAGGTTTTATAAAACATCACCACATACATATGTACATATGTATGTAAAATTTCTTATGGCAGTCAAATGGACAGAATATCAGTCATAATCTGAAACAAACATGTTTAATGACAAGGATTTTAACTTTCTTTTGTTTTTTGATGTCCTACAAATCTTAAGATTCAAAACCATTTCAGTTTTGCTGCACACAAACACACATTGAAATGAACTGAAATTTTCTTTTCTTTTCTTGTTTTGCGTTTTCCTGTCTTTGGTTTTGATGTGGTCTGTGGTGCTTGAGGATAATTTTTTTTGTTGGGAGTAAGCGAGTCAATTTTAAGATGATTATTAGGAAAATAGTTTCGAAAGGATATGTTTATTGAAGTTCATTAAAAATTATTAAAATAATACAATGTCCTTAAAGACAAATAACTGTGAGGCAGAAGAAGTATAATGCTATACCGGTGTCATTTAAGATTTAACTGTCCTCATGAGAACAAAAAAAAATACAAACTTTCACAGTATTTTTTAACAGATTTTAGAAGCATCCTAAAGATGTTTATGAAGACTAAAATAAGCCAATCGTAGTTAACAGTATTGATTCATTCGTACTCATTACAACATTGATTTATAAGTACAGGTTGCAATGAGTATGAGTACTTTAAACTTTGAATATGAGTAGTATGACTATGATATTAAAATAAGTATGAATGTATAAGTATTAGAAATTATGAGTATGATTCAAATCTACTCATCTTTTTGAATACTCATTGCTGATCTCTGGTACACACCATACAAGCTTTATACCAGGCTCCATGCTAACCGGAACCTTAAATGATTTTTATGTTTAAGCCACCTTTACATAAGACGAGATATGATGATAAGAAAGGAAATCTGGTAAGAACCGTCTTCACCTCGAATTTGTGTAATTTGTCTCCTTTTTTGATCTAGGTATACGTTTTCCTATATCTATGCTCAAGCTAAAGAAAGTTTATGGAAGGAAAATTTCAAGAGATTATCTTCTACATCAGTTCAAAATAAAGAAAAAACTTCCAAAATATAAGAATATTCAACATCTTGCTGAGACAATATCACATAAAATGGAGATAAAAGATGGTTATATTTTTAACTTTAAAAAAAACGTTTAGAATATGAGTTCGTTGATTGCAATCAAAATAAAACCAAATATGGGCTTAGTTTCAATTAAATTCTTTATTGTTCACACTATTTATGTGCTACTGTTCACACTTGATGTTACAACAATATTTGCTTGCTCACTATTCTACTTTACAATTCTGTCCGCACAAACACTAACAACTCTTCTGTAGATCTTCGCAACAGCGATCTCCAAACCACGACTGTTTACTTCGCACGCAACGCGTCTTCTCGCAAGACTGACTGAATTATAACTGACTGGTTGTCTGCTTTGTCTTGCCTTTTTATGTTCTCAAACAAACAGTCTGATAAAGGTGCTGGAAGTAAAATGTTCTTGTCTTCGCCTTCTTGAGAGTTCTATCGCTACTTCATTGTTGTTTGTGTACTTTGCTTATGTTGTTGCTTTCTTTCTTACTTGTCTGTCTCCTTTTCTTTCATACTTGTTGTTGGTATATGCAAGCAAGTTCGTTGTATTTGTTAGTGTAGCTTTTGTTTATCGTTTTTAATGTTAAACGATGGTACACCCTAGACATACCATGCTGGTATGCAGAAGGCACTTAATGTATACCTAGATGGTCCTATCAATAGTGACCTATAAAGCAATTATCCGGGTAGAGAGAACAAATCTGAAAACAGCTTCTATGGAGTTAGACAAGATACAGAGACCAGCGTGTGTTGACATAACAGGGGCAACCAGAACCGGTGCTGGAAGCACTATTGCATTTACTATGCTTAGTCTGATGGGGGGACAAGCCTAACTTAAAATTCTTTAGGTAATTTTGTGGTCCAAGGAATTGATTGGCTGATAGTTACTTCCTCAACTGTCTACAGGACAGAACTCTACTTTTTTGACGGACTATTTCGACGAATAATTTTGTGAAGTGCTTTACTACGAGATATAGTAACAAGAATGAATGCAATAATCTGGTATTCAGATGGGTCAAGATTGAACAGGAGCGGGAGTTTTTGGTCTCACAACAATATATTCCGTGAATATGGGGAAACTCGCGATTAACTTTCAAGCGGAAGTCTATGCCATCGAAAGATGTGCTCCATTAAACTTTAACAGGAGGTCATAGCAATACTGTCTAGCAGCCAGGCTGCCATTTAAGTAAGGTTAAATTGAAGATAGTATTGGAATGTATGGTGAATCTACCTCGACTAAGTAGGGACAGCTGGGTTATAGGTCATGTGGAAATTTTCGGTAATGAGAAAGCAGACAGGCTTGTGCGGAGAGAAACTTCCATGCAGTTGGTGGGCCTAGATCTCTGCTGTGAAGTGTGGGTGCGGATTTTTGAAAAGTTATGCTCAATGAAAGGCCCTATATGGTTTAAGTGTGCCCATCCAACTTTTTTGGGAGCACAGCCACCGTTCTTTAAGAAAAGATAAATAGAGGCAGAGTGAATAAATTTTGATTAAGACACTATTTTTTCATTATTAGAGTAAAGCAGTGAATTGTAAAGTATTTAATTCACTACGTAAGATTATGCCTTGCACAAGACGAGTTTTCTTTGTTATGAAGGTAGACATATTGAATAGACTCCTATTCTTTCGTGGAGTGATCAGTTCACTTTGTTGATCTTATTTCGCCCACAGATTTCGTAGTTGTGGTGTGGGCTCCGGCCGGTCGCAGCTGTATCGCCTAGTTTAGGTCTATCCCTTGTATTTGATCAGCGATACCTTCAAAAACGTGCCTATGCCACATTTGTGAGAGAAGTGTGATCTTGTGATTGGCGTTGCTCATCACTGCATTTGAATTTTGGTTTTGAAACGATTCTTTTTATGAACAAAAGTTCTTTGAGCATAGAATGCCTGGTCTGAGGCTATACTTTCTCTATAGTTACGTAACGTAGACTAAGGTTGTCTCAAACTCACTTGGCATGAGAACAGTTTTCGCTTCTCTAGACTTTCCTCTTCGTACCACATAATAGCTTTATGAACCCATCAGTGCTGTAGACGTTCGCCACCTGGCAATTTTATTTACCTGCTTGTTGCTTTGAACTCCAACAGGTTATAGGATTTAAGGAAAGATGATTCTATTTTGTCCAGATAGTCTCATATTAATGTCAAGTCAACCATATTTTGGTTTGGCTGCCAGTTAGTAGTATCCCATCTTCTCTACCTCTTGTCCCAGTTGAATTGAGCACATCTTATGATGGCGTAAATTCAGTATATTTTATTCTGGTACCGCATACTACCGCTCTTTGACCTGTCGAATTCATTAAAACTTAAATAGGGACTGCGTTGCTTGTTCTGACGAACAATTTTTTAGACAAAGTTCTAGGAACTCGTATAAAAAACCCTTTTATTTTTCAGCACCTACTGGACTTCGTTTCACCATAATGAAACCTTGTTCTTTAGAGTTAATTATAATAGTTGACAATTGGGCATAATGCCCTCAATTCACTGTATTTGTAAGTAATCCTTCTGTAGTCGCCGTAGTCTAGTAAGTAGTGTGTTGCCTTATTAGACGTAAGGCCAAGGTTCAAACTCCAGGTCAGACATTAACACGAAATATGAAAAAATAGTTCTTCGTCGAATTATTCCTAGCAGATTTCTGGCAAAAACTCAAAGAGCAAATAAAATTGCCATGAAAAGTTTCTCAAAAATCTGTCTTTCGGAATCGACTTTAAACTGTAGATCCCGTCACTCATATATAAAATTAACACACAGGCCGTTATCCTGGCTAAAGGGTTGTAATGGCCAATTATGTATGTATGTGAGTCATCCTTCTTGTTCAACCACCTTCCAATATTTTGGTTAGACTTGGGGTGACTAAGTCTTGATATTTTTTGATTCCCCTTTAAACTTTTTGATCCCAACAAGCACGCTTCCGCCTAACCTATAATCAGTGGTGTTGTGCTAATTTTTTTTTACCGGAACGCGTTCCGGTTCAGCAGAAAAAAACGTTCCGGACTCCGGTTCACGGTTCGGAAAAACAATCCGGCTCGTTCAGGTTTTTGTTCGGGTTCGGTTCAAACCCTTGTTTACAAAAATACATATAAAAATTCGTCAAAAATTTTAATTTTAATTTTTTTTTTTCAAAACGTCAGCCAATTCTCGTTATCAGAAATCATCTTTAGTTTCGGAACGCGTTCCTGTCCAAAAAGGAAGTACCGGAACGACGTTCCGGAGCGTTCCGGCTCGACAACACCACTGCCTATAATGTGCGCCACTCAAATTTGTAATAAGCCCGCAATTAACTAACGAAACGTAAACTTCACCTCACACTGAAATTTGCTCAAGATTGTATTCAATCATTAATGATTCGTCCCATCTGTGACGATTATATCTTCCTTGCATTCTCATTTAATTTTTCAGTTGGTTGCAATGGTGTACAAGTAATGAAGAAAATGTTATTTCTAATGGCGCCTAAAATCACGCTTTCAATTATACTTCTTCTTGATGTTCCTGAAATGTTTCGTTTACAGTTCACTGTTAAAGTGAAAAGCTTTTTTTGTATGTAATTACTTAGTACCCATGTAGTACTAACAGTCGTATTTAACATTTGCGTTATAAATTTCTGCAAAGTTAACAGAATATAAACAATGAAACACGAGTATGATTCTGTATTTACAACTGTTGTCTTTTGCGGTTTGATGATAATGGGTGTGCGCTGTAATTATACACGAGATCTTCACGATGTTTCAGCAGTAAATCTAATCGAGTAAAATCCAGTTTGTTTATCGTTTTATTTTTAATTTTTTTTTTGTTTTTTTTCAATCAACCGTCAAGTGTTATCTGTAACAGTAGGTAGTTAAACACGGAAATTACATTCATCTTCTTAAGAAATCTTGAAGGTCGTTGATTATTTTTCGTTGGTCACTGTTTAAGAAAATTAAAAAAAAATTAAAAAAATATGATGTTTCATTCCTTAATTCATTATTTAGTGAGTATTTGACTTTGAAAAAATTCGACAAAATATTTGAGAAAAAGAACAGAACTAGAAATAAATATTTGCAAATAATGAACACATGAAATATCGCATACAAATATGCTCTACTACACGCCGCATGTGTTTGGTGTAGAACAGAGCTCAACAAAAGTCTCTTTTCGCTACTCAAAAGTACTCATGAAATTTTGAGTATAAGTGAGTAAACAGTATTGAAATTCAACTACATACATACATACATACATAATTGGCCATTACAACCTTTCAGTCAGGATTACGGCCTAGCTTCTCACACCAGTCACGTTGTTTGCCTTAATTTTATACATACTGTGGCGGGACCTACAGTTTAACGTCGACTCCGAACGAAACTTTTTCATGGCAGGTTTATTTGCTCTCAGAGTTTTTGCCAGAAATCTGCAGAGAGGAAGTAGCCAAAGAAATATTTTTTTCATATTTCGTTTTGATGTCTGGCCTGGGGCTCGAACCCGGGCTTTACGTCTAATAAGCGAACACGCTACCCATTAGACTGAACCATTTTCTTGAAATTTTCACTGTATCATTCTGTATCAGAGATCAGCAATAAATCGTTTTTTCGCTACTCATAAGTACTCATGAAATTTTGAGTATAAGTATTGAAATTCAACTATGTACTCTGATTCATTCGTACTCACTACAACATTGATTTATAAGTACAGTTTGCAATGAGTATGAGTACAACGTTGTCATCAAACTCATACCATTCGAAATATGTTTGATTCATAAGCCTGCTCATACAGATTCATAAATATAGAAAAATATTTAAAATACTCATAAATGATTCGAATCATTCATCAAAACTCACAGTCTTAGTTGTTGTTGCATTTACAAAAAAAGGAGAAGGAAAAAGACAAAGACAATGAGCAAAGCAAACACACAACCTTCTAGTGAGTATTGTAGTGTTCGTACGCGAATCATACTTATTTTGTGATTCTTGTAAATGTTGAGTAAAGGAGAGACGAAATCAACAACATCATACGTGTTTTTAAGTATGAGTACAATGAGTATGACTTCAAACATTGAATCTACTCATCTTTTTGAATACTCATTGCTGTTCTCTGGTAGGGATAAACAGCAGTCGATATTGCTTGATGCTGACAATGTATTCTAAAAACAAAATTATGTTGATAAAGTTGTTAATTCATTTAAATATTTATTTGTATTTTAAATAAATAAAAAAAAAACAACAACAAAAAAATTAAAACAAGTGTTTCAATATTTCAGTTTCAATATTTGCTGGACTATTTGTTGACACTCGCATCATATTGTTCGTACATTGACGGCAAGTTAGTCTCACTCATTAAAAGACAGACTATCAGTTAATAATGGAATATTTTATTTTTATTTTTTCTATTAAAAGTTTAAATTTAATTTTTAATTATATTTAAAATAGAATATCGGACAATTGCAATAACAGACAGCAAATACACCATTTCCAATAGCATTTCAGATTATATGCGATTTTAAATTCAAATTTTAATATAATTATGAATAATACATACATAATTGGTCATTACAACCCTTCAGTCAGCACGACCATCGAGCTCTCCGACGATTTATAAAGTATTGGGGTCCCTCTGAGGACCTCTAAGCTCATGGCTGATGACGAGATCCCGGACTCTGTCAACCGCAGGTGGGCGGTTTCGGATAAAGGCAGGGTGGCGCGCATGATCTGGCCTCGGCTGGATAGAAGACGCGCTGCAAGGCTGCTGTAACTCCAAAGAGGCGTGCTCAGTGCGGCTGTTGGAGTCGTGACGAGTCATTGCATTATGGGTGTCCACGCGAGGCGCATTGTTCTGGGACACCTCGCGAATGATTTCTGTAGAAGCTGCACTATGTCAAGGAAGGAAGAGACATCTTGGTGCCTACTACATCGATGATCTGAGTGAATTGTCGAACATTGACGTTGGCAGTTTGGGTCGCTTTATTGTAAGCTCTGGGTGTCCAAGTGTGTCCATCCAATTCATTTGGGGGACGGTCACTTGTACCTACCTACTTACCTCCTCTCAGCAGATTTCTGGCAAAAACTCTGAGAGTAAATAAAATTGCCATGAAAAAGTTTCTAAAAAATCAGTCGTTCGGAGTCGACGTTAAACTGTAGGTCCCGCCACTCAAGTATAACATTAAAGCACACAACATGAGTGGTGTGAGAAGCTAGGCCGTAATCCTGACTGAAGAAGGGTTGTAATGGCCAATTATGTATGTATGTCTACTGATTGCTGTTCGGTAGATTTTCAAAGATTTTAATTTGATATTCTTCTAGATCAGAATATCCTTAATTATCCTTCGGTGGACGCTCAAATTCTAACAGGCTTCACATTGCTGTCTCTCCAAGACAAATATTTCGGCTTTCATAGATGCCGTCGCTTGTGGCTTATCTTGCGACTTAAGAAAACCGCACAAGCAAATGTCTAATGGGGTCAAGACGTACAATCTCGGTGACTAGTTCCAATCATATCCACATGAGATGACCATGCCCTCAAATCGCTTGTAGGGAATATTCAATGTAACATGATCTGTGTGACACCGCATGTCGATGGCGTTCATAACATCCAATTCAAACCAAGAAAAGTTGGTAATCTACCCATAGTGCTCACCGTTGACAGCGATGGTCTATACAAAGTCGTTCTGAAAGGAATACGGATCGATCGATGACACTGCTAGACCAAAATCTACTCAAAAACAGTGACTTTTTCGGAATGAATTGGTTGTTCTTGGACCTCTCGTGGTGCGGTATCGTCCGAAATTTGATGAACTGAAAATGTGAACGAAAAAATCATGTGCATAGCGGAAGAATATAGTCAGTATATACCATTCCATTTTGCAGCTTTCTTATTTGCTCTTATTATCGCGTATTGTTTGCAGAAGAAACAAGGTTAACCATTTACTTTGTTAAGGCATTATTGACTTGCCTCCGTTTATTATCGAAAATAATCGTAAATTTTTCAATTGGCACAGTTTTTAATTAAAAATCATTATCAACAGAGAATGATAAAAAAAAAATCGAGTAAAATAATATGAATCATGTGATAAAAGTATGTGTGCAGACGAAGACGGTGCATTAAACGATTAAGAAATTGCGTTTGTCTCTGGAAAACTACCCGCCAGTGGGATATCAATTCAAATTAAAATTTCTCTTATTATCAGCAGATTGGATCGTAGGCGATTAAAAATTTCAAATAATAAAATCCCAAATAAAAAAATGAATATTTTCTAGAACTCAAGTAAAATTATTCGCAGAGCTACTTGACGGTAGAATGTTCGATGGTGATAGTCCTAAGAATGGAGGCATGGCCTACAATGTTGTGCCGTACTTTCCATCATAACGAACTTCTTAAGTTCTTGAGATAAAATATTAATTTGAGTGTGTTTAATGTGTAATCAAAAGTGTGTTTGAGATTCTTATTGATGTCACTGGGTGTGGCATATTTGCTTTCAATTGAAAGGGTCGCCATGGCCTCCAGCGGAATTTCACCGATGGGCTATGTTGACTTAGAGGGCCCCTGAGTTTGTGGCTTATTCGCATATATGTAATGTATTGTTACGCTTTTACCTTTTCAAAAACGTTTAGAATATGAGTTCGTTGATTGCAAACAAAATAAAAATAAATTGGTGTTTATTTTCATTTAAATCCTTTATTGTCCAGACAATTTTGTGTGCCACTGTTCACAACTTGATGGATAGAACAATAATTTGTTTTGTTCGTTATTCTTCTTTCCACTATTGCGTAGACCCTAACAATGCAGATCTTTACAACAGAGATCTTCAAACCACGACTGTTTTTTTCACACGCGACGCGTCTTCACACAAGACTGACTGAATTCTTACTACTCCTTGCCTGCTTTGTCTTGCCTTTTTTGTATACCCACGCAACGTTCCTGAAGTCGAATGTTCGCGGTTTCGCTTTCTCAAGATCTCTATCGCGACTTCATTGTTGTTTGAGTATTTGGTTCACATTGCTTGTTGTTGCATTCTCGCTTACTTGTCTATCCCCGTTTCTTTCAAACCGATGTTGTTGGTTTACTTGTAACATTTTCGATGTATTTGTTAGTGTAGCTTTTGTTAATCATCTTAGTGTTAAACGATGTTTCCATTTTCATAACAATATGCTCGCGTAAATAGTCTTATGAATGTTAAACGATGTTACCATTTTTGTAACAATATTCTCAAAAATTTATTGACCAATTTTGGTTCCACCCTCGTATTTTCACTGATAATTTCATAGCGAGATAATTAATTAATTAATTTATTTTTTTTTAATAATTTTATATTCGTTTTCATATTGTTTGTTGTTGGTATATTATAATGAAATGATGTTTTATTATTAAGAAGTAGGTGATGTTGTTGTAAGTGTTGTTTTGTTTTTTTAATCATTTGATTAACTTATGATTCCTTATGTTTGTTTTCGCTATTGATTTTATTGATCTTTCTGAACTATTTTGATGAGTACAAATGCTTCTGTATATGTATGTATGAGGGTTGACAGGCAAGAGGTTAAGGGTTGCAAAAGCCTTTTCATTTTTTATTTAGTATTAGAGTTTCATTGGCTTAGTATGGGTGTTTAACTAGCTGAAGCAAACAAATAAAAACAAAGAAGGGAATTCTTTAATAATTTTAATGTGTGTGTGTGTGATTTGTTGTTTTGTGTTGTGTGGTGTTATTTGTATTCAGCGGAATTGATATACATATATAGATAATATATAGAAATTCTATTCATTTTTCTGTTTTTCTTTTTAGTGTTTCGTTTGAAAACAAATAAAAAAAAAAAAACAAAACAAGAGGAAAAGTTAAATAAAATTTTAATTTTAAAAACAAATAGTTTTGTTTATTTGCTGCAATCATTTGATTTTTATTTTCTTATATTCTTGTTTTGTTATTGCAATTGCTGTCTCTTTTTTCTATTATTCTAATAATATTTTTTTTTAATTCAACACTTTCAATCATTTTTTTACTCTGGTGCGGTAAACTTGTTGCAAAACGTGAGTCGCTTGGTGTTTTTAAGAATTTTAATTCTTTTTATAATTAAAACATTAATACGGAAAAAAAAAGATTTTTATAAATAAAACATATGCTATATACATATGTATATTTCCACTTCTATATATACATATGTATGTATGTACGTGTGCGTGTGTGATATATAAAATATCGAAAATTTAAATCGAAAAACAAAAATAATTTCGAAAATAGAAACAAACAAAAAAAACAAAAATTATATCGTGTGTGCGAATATACATATTTTTTTTTGTCAACTTGTGGTGCAAAAGAATTATTTCATTTCCATAACATTTTATTGTTGTTTTCAAGTGTAAGTGTGTATGTATATTTGAATGTATGTATATTTAATATTTGTCCTATTTTCAGCATTTATTTCAAACATTTTTTATTGATATTTTAATATAAAAAATTTTCTTTGCCAAAACATTTAAGATTCAAAGATCGAAATAAAAATAAAAAAAAAATAAAAAAAAAAATTAAAAAAAAAATTTTAAAACCAAAATTCGAAAAAGGAGGTCAATAAACGACACCGCCAATCCATAGTAGGTACAACAAAATAAACAAATGTTATGATGTAATAACGTAAAATACTATTAAAAAGTTTTAATAAACAAAGGATAGTAAAATTTAAAGAAGAAAAATAAAATTTTGCACATACCTACAACAACTTTAACCTTTACATAACTGTACAGACATAACATAATTTGTCATTACAACTGTTCAGTCAGGATTACGACCTATGTAGTTTCTCCTACCACATATGTTGCGTGTGTTAATTTTATACATGAGTGGTAGTACCTACAGTTTAAAGTTGCCTCCGAACGAGAGATTTTCTATTGAGAAAATTGTCATGGCAATTTTATTTACATTTAGAGGTTTGCTAGAAATCTGCTGAAAGGAAGCCGCCTTAGAAATCTTTTTTCATACTTTTGTTTTGATGTCTCACCTAAGGTTTAAACCGAGGCCTCACGTCTAATAAGCCAACACACTACCTACTAGACTACGGTGACTTTTGAAACATTTCGGTTCGAAAAATTTAAATCTTTAACTGTAAAATTTTGTTTCAAAAAAGTTTTTCTAGCTGCCTCATTTCGTTTTCAGTGAAAACGAGTATACTCGTCAATAAACACAATAAAATGTTTCTGCTTGTAAAAGTAAGCAATTATTGCTAAAAATCAAACGTTCTTTGATGGTCTTTTAGAAAATATATATTTTAATACGCATATATTTTAAAATATAAATTTTTATAAATAATATATTTTGTAACAGTATTTCCTCAGAATTTTTCATTTCATCTTCAGATAGGCTATTGTTAAGTAAGTAACGAATGTTCTAAAATGTACATTTTTAAAAGACCTTTATTTGAACTTTCTTAGAGGGGAAAATCCAGTGCATTTGTTGAATTGTAATACAAAAGCAAACATTTTACCTCAAGACGAGTATACTCGACATTATGTGAAAGTTTTCGTTTCGCTTTGACGCGTATACTCGACATAAACAGTTGAAGGCCTAAAAAAAAAAACAAAAAATTTGCAAATCTAATACATATTTAATTAAAGCGATGAATAAATGTCATTTATTAAGATTGTTCCAAAGAAATATTGACCACTGCTAGGCCCTAACTTACTCTTAGCATTTTGGTTAGTGCCTCAGCAGCACTGGAATTTGTAGTGTTGTTTTACAGGACTGGATTTTTGGCTGGCTTGTCTATGTAGCAGAGAGTTTTCACACATCCTCACAAAAAATAGTCCAGTGGGGTCAGATCGTTCAAATCTGGGTGGCGAATGAACTACTGCAAAACAAACAAATTATTTTTGTAATAGGTTTATGGCATTGCGTGCCGTGGTTTTAACAAGACGACACCACAAATCAACTAAGTGAAATTCTTTAATTTTAATTAAAAAAGTAAGCATTGTTCACTGCAATTGATTGTGATGTCGGGAATTTCGACGCTTAAAATAATTACAATCGATTGCGAAACGGCTTTGTTCAGCTCTAATTAAAAAAAAAAATATGTCCCACGACGATCTCTTTTCCGCAGCCTGCTGACAAAGCTTTAAGTCTGCCCTAATTTCAGTAACAAAATTTTTAAATCTGCAATTCGGATTCGAGGTTAAACTTAAGGTTTCGCCATTCATGAAAAAAATTAACGCACACAACATGGGCGGCGGTAATCCTGATTAAAGTATAACAAGGGCCAATAGTGTATAATATTGATGCAATTTGAACCACTTTTCATCAAAATTCGCTTCAGAAACAAGAGGTGTATGTTTCAATTCAATAGTTTTTCAAAGTTGGAGGCTTTTTTAAGATAACTCTAGTGTTCGTTGCAGCCTCGGGATCATACTTGTATGATCCCAGACTATGTTTACGTTTAACTAATTTGTATACGGTTTTCAATGATGTGTGCAAATGTGTGATCGGGTCCAATAAAGATCTGGTGGTGTGTTGAATAATTGAAGTCCTTTATAACACTGTGATCTTTGAATTACCATTGTAGTTCCCATCCGAAAGTTTTCCGCATTACGTACTAGTTGATATGATTGTATTTCGTCGACGTATTTGACTTGACTGTATAGATATTCAGTAGCATTATGTACCATGTTTAATCTCATGTAAAAACTTGGAGATTATTTAATTCAAGTAATTGTAAGATATAAAGGGTGGGCCGTTTAAAAGTTTAAATTTAAAAATACAGTAAAACAAATACTGTTTGAAATTTTGCCAAATTTATTTTTTGTTATGAAGTACTATTATTCCGGTTAGAATTGGAATATTATTTCATTCATGTGATCCACGCGGCTGGCCTCACAGTCCTTCATTTGATCGGACCAATTTTCGTGCACTTTTTTGAGTGTATGGGGTCGTATCTCGGCAATGGCAGCACGAATGTAGGCTTTCAAATGACAAATTGTTTGTCGGCATAACACTTTTCTTTAACGGCGCCCCACAGAAAATATACCAACGGTGCTAGGTCGCAGCTTCTTGGCGGCCAAGTGACATCATAATTTCGTCAAGTTAAAAGGCCATCAAATGTTTAACGCAATTAATCGAGATGTGTGGCAAGTTGCACTATCCTCTTGAAACGAAACATCGTTCACATCAATACCATGAAGAGCGAGTACAAAAAAATCGACCCATGGGGTGATAGGTATCTCCATTGGTTGCATTGATTGAGCCGTCCTCATTTTCATTTTATATAAATTTCGACGAAGTCAACAATTAAATTGTCTTAATTCCATCCAATAAGCCAAATAATTTGGAAAACAGTTTCACACACACAGCTGTTCGAAAGGATTCCATCTCTTAATTGAAGAGTTTGCCACGCAAAAATTTAATTATGAAAATTGAAAAAAAGTATTGTGTAGTATTGTGGTATAATGAAATGGAATATTTATTGGCATTCAATAGCGATGAAAACAAAACAATTCAAATACGATGTAGGGTTTTTGGCGATTTGCAAGTGTTTGGTCTGTCGTAGGTTATATTTTCGAGATATTGAGAAAATTGCCATTATAAACTACTTGTACAGCCCGTCAACCGGACAGAATAATCAAATTTAGGCCAACTATGATCCTTTGTAATACCAAAGGCCTTAAATACTTCTAACCCTGAGGCTTCTGACAGAGATCAGCAACGAATCTTTTTTTCGCTTCTCATAAGTACTCATGAAATTTCGAGTATAAGTGAGTCAACAGTATCTAAATTCAACTACTCTGATTCATTCGTACTCACTACAACAATGATTTATAAGTACAGGTTGCAATGAGTATTAGTACAACGTTGACATCAAACTCATAACATTCGAAATATGTTTGATTCATATGCCTACTCATTTAGATTTATAACTTTAGAAAAATACTTATAATACTCATAAATGATTCGAGAGATTGGAATCATTCTTCAAAATTTACAGTCTTAGTTGTTGTTGCATTTACAAAAAAAGAAGAAGAAGCAACACACTACCTTATAGTGAGTATTGTAGTGTTCATACGCGAATCATACTTATTTTGTAATTTTTGTAAATGTTGAGTAAAGGGGAGTCGAAATCAACAACATCAAGTTAAGTATGAGTACTTCAAACTTTGAATATGAGTAGTATGAGTATGATATTAAAATAAGTATGAATGCGTATAATTATTAGAAATTATGAGTATGATTCGAATGTACTCATCATTTTGAATACTCATTGCTTATCTCTGGCTTCTGACGCATGCACTTAGACTCTAAATATCCGTCCTCTTCATCTGTGAGATCATCTGGATAGTAGCAGCCCTGGTACTTCTTTCTCCTACAAAATGTTAGCTGTATACCACCAGTATACAAGTGAGCAGGTAATAGGTAGGGTTTCCTCCTCTTCCTCGTTTATGCACCTCTACAGAGGTTTTCACGCCAAACAACGGTTGTGAAATGAATTTATAACTCTTTGGTTCTATAAGTCCTTACATACTGTTGCTAAACAACTGGCCATATGAGCAATCTGTGTAGCCTGAGTAGCTACCTTAAATGAAACACATTTGCTTCACTGACTAGCCAATATCCAAAGCTATATACGCGTCTTTAACGGAACCATCCCTAAAGATCTTAATGAATATCCGTAAAGATCGTTTACATTTTTCCATTCCCCTCTATCCTTAATGAACTTCCTTGAGGAGGCATAATGCATTATTTTATAATCCATATTTCCTTCCAATTCTGTCGAGTGACCAGTATTTGGTCCATAACAGTGACTAGCACATTGTTAAGTCCTTAGAATAGATATACAGCCGAAAAGGGCATAAAATGCATCTGTAATAATAATTCGGACTAATTTTTCTATTCACCATAACAAGTTAGGAGAGTCGCCGTAGTCTAGTAGGTAGTGTGTTCGCTTATTAGACGTAAAGGCCCGAGTTCCAATCCCAGGTCAGACATCAAAACGAAATATGAACAAAAAAAATATTTCTTCGGCGACTTCCTCTCAGCAGATTTCTGGCAAAAACTCTGAGAGTAAATAAAATTGGCGTGAATAACTTCTCAAAAATCTGTCGTTCGGAGTCGACGTAAAACTGCAGGTCCCTCCACTCAAGTATAAAATTAAGGCACACAACATGAGTGGTGTGCGAAGCTAGGCCGTAATCCTGGCTGAATGGCCAATTTTGTTATGTATGTATAACAAGTTAAAGTTGGTTGTTCTGCCAGTGGTTCTTAAACAGAACAAAACATAAAAAAATATATCCTTTGGCGGCTTGTTCTTAACAATCTTCTGAGAGTAAAATAAAATTGGCATGAAAAGTTTCTTAAATCTGTCGTTCGGGATCGATATTACACAGTAGGTCCCTCAACTCATGGATAAAATTAACTTACACAACGTGAGTGGTGTTGAGAAACTTGGTTATAATCCAAACTAAAGAATTTCAGTACGTGTCATTGAGTAGCCATTTTAATAATTCGTTTTGAGTTTATAAAAATAAATTTGATGAGAACAAATGTACAAACCACCTTGTCATGTGATGTACAATTCGAAAAGCTTGGTATATCGTTGAGACGCATTTCTGCTCGAAATTTATTAGTTTTATAAAATGACGTCATCAAGAAGTAATTAAAATAAAATAAGCCTCTCGTAGATATTAAAATAATAAACATTAAAGTGATAAAGATATAACATTTTTTATTTGCACTTGCCTCACGTGCCACCATCAATTCGTGGAGCCCTGGCTGTAATGTAGCGTTCCCTTCAAAAGTGACACTTTGTAGCACTTCTAGTCTCATTTTATCAGGTAGTTTTTTTTTGATTGTCGTGTGTATGCTAATGTTTTTCTCTTGAATAGAAAACACAAGAACTAGACCTACTTTTATAATTTGGCTTTGAATCAAATCAAATGTTGGCGAAATAAATTTAAAAATAAATTTAAAACCATGCGGGCCAAAGCTATTTATATTCTATTTTCAACTGAAAATATTTAAATTAGAAAAGATAAGTTTTTAAATATATTTTATAGTTGGTGTTGCTTAATTATTGCAATAAAAATAAAAGAAAAATTATGGTTAATTTTTTTAGCTTTAAGAGTTTACTGCAATGATGTGAATTAGAGATCAGCAATGAGTATTTAAGCACATGAGTAGATTCGAACCATACTCATAATTTCTGAGACTTATACGCATTCATACCTTTTTTAATGTCATACTCATACTACTCATATTCAAAGTTTGAAGTACTCATCAGAGATCAGCAATGAGTATTAAAAAAGATGAGTAGATTCGAATCATACTCATAATTTCTGATACTTATACAAATTCATACTTATTTTAATATCATACTCATACTACTCATATTCAAAGTTTGAAGTACTCATCAGAGATCAGCAATGAGTATTAAAAAAAATGAGTAGATTCGAATCATACTCATGATTTCTGATACTTATACAAATTCATACTTATTTTAATATCATATTCATACTACTCATATTCAAAGTTTGAAGTACTCATCGTACTTATACTCAACAATACGCATGATGTTGTTGATTTCGATTCTACTTTACTCAACATTTACAAAAATCACAAACTAAGTATGATTCGCACACGAACACTACAATACTCACTAGAAGGTTGTGTGTTTGCTGTGTTTCCTGTCTTTGTCTTTTTTATTCTTCTTTTTTTGGAAACGATTGATTCGAATCACTCGAACCATTTATGAGTATTATAAATATTTTTCTAAATTTATGAATCTGAATGAGTAGGCGTATGAATCAAACATATTTCGAATGTTATGAGTTTGATGTCAACGTTGTACTCATACTCATTGCAACCTGTGCTTATAAATCAATGTTGTAGTGAGTACGAATGAATCAGAGTAATTGAATTTCAATACTGTTGACTCACTCATATTCAAACTTTCATGAGTACTTATGAGTAGAGAAAAAACGACTTATTGCTGATCTTTGATGGCAATTACAAATGCATTTAGTGTGTCCAAGCATTCGTTTACACTGTATTTGTAATTTTTTGGGATTTTTTTCTTTGAGAATCTTTTAAGAATACAAAATTGCTTTTGTTTATCTCTTAAAAAATATTTTCATCATTTTGCGTCACAATTCAACGATAATTTAATGACACAGTCTGAGAATATTATTTTGCTTTTGGTTTTCTACACAGAAAATTATCTCGAAAATTTACAATCCGCTTATAAATGCCTTAGAATGTAAAGGTCTCTGCGCTACTAATGGTAGGCCAAAATAAAAGACTTTATAATCACAATCTGTTTATGTTTCAAACATGTTCTGTACTTTGGATAATAAATTTCCAAATTTTTAAGGTCAATATTTATGCCAAATATTTTGATTTCTACTCTGTCACTATAACACTGAATTCAGTCAATGGCTTCCCCCAATAACGTAAATAAAATGTTCGTTTAGTGATTGTTAAACAAAAATTTTTTAAGTGCTATGACAGCTCAGTTGAATAGAATTTCAAATATTGTAGTATAGAGTGGGCCATCTATCTGGCAATACTTATGTCATTCTATTCTGTCACAAACTTGGGTATATTATCTCCACTAAACGTAGTGAACCGATTTACGCGTCAGCAACGTTGGGATTTATTGGGCCAACGAGAAACTGCACGATAATGTCGATTTATATACTATGTATGTATAGTACCACCCATAAGTGGTCATTACAATCGTTCAGTCAGGATTACTATCTAGTTTCTCACACCACTCATGTTGTATGTGTTAATTTTATACGTGAATGGCGGGACCCACAGTTTAAAGTCGACTCCGATCGACAATTTTTGAGAAACTTTTCATGGCAATTTTTTATTTTCTCTCAGAGTCTTTGAAAGAAATCTGCTGAAAGGATGTCGCCGAATAAATATTTATTTTCATATTTCGTTTTATTGGAGATGTCTGACCTGGGGTTGAATAAGCCAACACACTTGACTACGGTGCCTTCACGATGATATGGATTTTGCCGAAAAAAAATCATTTTTCGAATGAAGCTCATTTTCATCTTGGTGGCTACGTTAATAAGCCGTTAATTGCCGTATTTGGGGCTCAGAAAATTCACACGTGGTCTTACAGAAACCGTGGATCGGAGGCCCATATATCTTTGAAAAGAAGGACGACGCAACCATTGTGGTCAATGGAGACATATATTGCACCATGACAACCGAATTTTTGTGCCCGATCTTCATGGTATTGATGTGAACGATGTTTGGTTTCAACAAGATGGTGCAACTTACTACACATTTCATGCCACGCATCTCGATTTATTACCTCAAACGTTTGATGGCCGTATAATTTGCCGAAATGATGATGTCACTTGGCCGGGATTTGACACCGTTGGACTGTTTTCTGTGGGGTGTCGTTAAAGAAAAGTGTTATATCGACAAACCAGAGACAATTGAGCATTTCAAGGCTAACATT
Organism: Sarcophaga rosellei; assembly: GCA_930367235.1. NCBI lineage: Eukaryota > Metazoa > Arthropoda > Insecta > Diptera > Sarcophagidae > Sarcophaga > Sarcophaga rosellei. The sequence goes on along the minus strand of OV884017.1, from coordinate 85,793,098 downwards.
CGTAATGCCATTGCCGATATACGACCCCAACAACTCGAAAATGTGCACGAAAATTTGTCCTATCGGATGAGGTACTGACTGTGTGGCCAACCGCGGCAGCCATATGAACGAAATTATAACCAATTGTACTTAAAGTTGTGGAAAATTTCAAACCGTTTTTGTTTTATTGCATATGCAACCATCGTAATAATATCTTCAATTATGTATGTATGTAATTGTAAGACGAATTTAGACGATCACACGTATCATACGACATGTACGACTAAAGGGAGGATTTTAACGGGCAGATACATTATTTTTCATTATTATAAGTGGACAATAAGTCAGGAGTGAGCGTTAAGCTAAAGGGAGGATCGTTCTACCTTTAACATTTAAAGTTAAGTTTATGTTGCAACTTGCCATATTATATATTATTTTCACTGTGGCAACTTCAAATATAAAGACAATAAGCAAATGCAATAAAAAAAGAAGTCCGTGAGTTTAAAACTAAAACTTGTTTAATTGAGCAGTGTTATCGACATTGCTCTGGCACTGCCACATTTTTGAAAAAGTTAATTTTATTTTATCATTTGGTTATAATAACGAAAATAAGTTAAAGGTGACTTTAAAGTTCACTTTAGCTAAAGATATCTTTAACTAAACCGAAGTTTAACGGCAAGTTGTAGTAATGGCCCTAAATAGTGTAAACAATTTTTTGTCGTAGGATTTTTATTCTAACTTTTAAAATACGAATGTCATTCCTTAATATTTTCGCTCTGAGTTTCTATACGTAAAGCCCTTACGGATGCCGGTCACCTTTCTGCGGGTTTTCAGGACAACAGAGTTAGTAAAAAATTTATAGGAAAACCCTGTGTTGATTGAGAGAAACAAGTTCTCTAGTCTCTATGCGACAATTATAATAAAAATTCAAGAAGCATTTCTATTAAAAAGAGAAAACAAGACAGCCAGTGTTGTAAACTCTTTTTGATTTGAAAAACATAATTTTTTAATGATAGCTATTAAATCTATTTAAATATTTCTTACTGAGGGACTGCAATGCAATAAAATTTAAAATATAAAATTTATTTTGCATAATTTTTAGATTTTTTATTTTGAATTCATAATTTAATTATTTTTTCCCCCTTCCCAACTATTTGTGTCTTTAAATGTTTATTCAAGCTGAAGCTTTATGGAATATTTTTAAATTCTTTTGTCTTTAAAATAATTTAACAAATTTTGTTTAATTATTTACATAAATAATATTAAACATAGACAGAGAGAGAGAGAGAGAGAGGGAAAACGAAACGTTAAACAAATATTTTCTAATGTACCAGTGCTTCAGAGGCAACGTTTTTTAATTTATAATTTAGTTTTTTAACATATTTGTTGGATTAATAAAATAAACAAAAAAATATACATAAATTTAAACAAATAAGAAATGGATGGTCATGGTTGATCTCTAATTACCCTTCAGTTCAATATTGATTCATTCATTGAATACGTTACGAGGTATTATTGAACATTTCTTAACAAAATTTAAAAAATAAGTTTTTAAATGTCAATTCATTTGAACTGTATGGTGAAAGTACTTAAGTTCCCGAGAAAACTGTTTTCAGCTGGTCTATATACTCTGAATATTTAATTATAAAGTTAAGATTTTAGTTACCCACGTCGCTTTCACTTTCACTTTCAATTGCACAAATTGCTTTTGTAGGAGTCGGTACAAACTCTCGCAAATAAGGGCACTACGAGGACTATATAGCAGAACCAGGAACTAGGCTTTCGTCTACCTAATCATAATACGATTTTCCAATAAGTTAGTCTATGCGCAAAGCTAATGCAAATTTGATTTGAAAATTAATATTTTATTGCCAGCCAAATACTAATTTGGGCAGTAGCTTCCAGGAATATAAAATCTAAACTATTAAGTTATCATAGAACACTAACGATAATCATGGTATGGTATTTGTGTACCAAGTCAACAGGGAATGAACGGAAATAAAGAGACAAATAATCTAACATAGCTAGGGAGGTACAGGAGGCGAAAGGTTTTCCGTTTTCGCTTTTGCCTATTGACGGGCTTTGACAAACTGCCGATCTCTAAGAGGCAGAGGCAAACCACCAACTCTTTGCTATGAGTACAGGCGCAGATGGAATTTTTGGTTGCGGACGGACGGACCCACTAGACCAACGGACAATGGGTTGGTGTATATAAGCCGCCACAACTAGCAATACAGACCTTAAATACACCGCAGGGGTAGTTCTTTTTCGTGCTCAGCTTAAAACGCTTTGACCCTGCTGATAGTGACTAATTCACTATCGTTAGCTCGACTGTAAGCATCCTTGTACCAAAGCCCACACACGGTAAGATGACCATCCATTTGCAAGGAATCCTATCCTAATGTTACAAACATTTAGAATCTTGATTATGGATGGCGAGTGTTAAGGCGTATGGTATTGACATTTTCTGGAAACCAAGTAACTAGATTTGGCTATGGAACAAAGATATCGTAGGCAAAATCACTAAGTTACTTTGCGGTTTCATGGATCATGATTGTTAGGCAGGTGTTCTTATTGGCCACTTAACTTCCAATAGCTTATGTGCATCAAATAACAGCGAATGCAAGAAATGTACAGACGACATCGTTGTCGTTACCATATGAGATTCAAACCCTACTTTGCAGATGGTATTTACTCATCATAATTAATTTTAATCATCGAAAACTAGAGGACTAAAAATACTTCCAATTAATTTATGGGGTTAGTATCTCCAACCTCAATATTCATGATATTATTATTATTAAAAGCCTGGCAATACAATCGAACCTATCCTCATACCTCAATATTTCATGTAAAGTTTCAATTAATTATTGCGCAATAAATACGCAAATTGCTATAATATTGAGTAAAACTTAAAATACAGCACTATCAAAAGTGTGTTTATTGAGCATAATACAATTAACCGAACACTTTCTGTTGATATTTGACAACTCAAATGTCAACAACAACATTTAAATAAAACAAAAATAAAAACACAACAATAAAACGAAAAAAACAGCTGTCAAATGAATATTAAATAAGCAGCTGAACTGCGTATATTGTTATGCCTGAACACTTAAAATATTGGACTGAATAAACCGAATATTGACTCAATAAAAATGCATATCTGAACACAGTATTATACTAGTTATTGGGATTTAATGTCAGTTCAATGAATATTTTTTTCATTTTATTGCTGTTGGTGTTGTTATGTTTATACAAAGAAATTTCCTCCGATTCCGATACAGAGTTGCAAGACAAGGTCCACATTGTTTACAAAAAAAAAAAAAAATAAAAACAATGTTGTTGTAACAACCAGCTGTTTTGTTTACCAGCTGTCAAATGAATATTGAATAAGCAGTTGAACTGCGTATATTGTTATGTCGGGACACTTAAAATATTGTACTCAATAAACCTAATATTGACTCAATAAAAGTGCATATCTGAACATAGTATAAGGTTACAGATGTAAACAATCTTGGTTATGGGTTTGACTAAAAGTTTATAATGGATTGCGAGTGTTTGTTATGATAATAACACAGGGTATTAAAATTTTCTCTAGTTATCTCCATTTAATGATGCGCATTTTATTTTACAATAAATCAATATTCAGATGTTACAATCTCTCAGATACCAGATAAAATAATTGTAGTACACCTAGTCATGCAGTGTTAACAACTCGCCCATTTGGTAAGACTTTTGTTGCAATGAATTATTCATAACTGATCGTCATCGTGAACAATTTTAATTTTTCTTCTTTTTTTTCAATTAATTTAGACGCCAATTATAATTTTTATTTTATTTTTCTGAAAGTAAAAAAGGAACGAATTGTTTGAACATTTTTAATTTAATTACAAACAAAATAACTATAATTGGCGTTTGCATAAATTAAAGAAAATAATTTTATCTTAATAATTCTGAATAAACAAAAAAAAAAAAATATTTATTTAAGTAATCCCACTGTGAAAAGGGCACCAGTACCACCACCAATTGATTAAACGAGTTGAGTGGAAACGGGCGTTGTTTACACTGTTGAAACAATATTTTCAGTAATAAACCCAAACATAAAGTCAAATTCATTATCATTTCTGTACTGAAAGCGTGTTAAACTAAAAATAAAACTTTCAAAAATAAGGAGTTAACGAAATTATTCTTTATCTTTAATTAAAAATATTTAGGACCATTATTACAACTTGCCGTTAACTAAAGGGAGAAATTTAACGGGGAGATAACCTGTTTTTCATTATTATAAGTGGACAATAAGATAGAAGTGATCGTTAAGCTAAATGATGATCCTCCCATCTTACCTTTAATTTTTAAAGTTAACTTTAAGTTTGAACTTGCCATATTATATATTATTTTCAATATGGCAACTTCAAATATAAACAAAATGAGGAAACACAACAACAACAAAAAGAGGCCATTCGTTGCCACTGCGTTTGAAAAAACATGTTTAATTGAACAGTTTTATCGACATTGCTCCGGCACTTTTTAAAAAAAGTTAACTTTACATATTTTATCTCCAAGTTGTAATAACGTAAATAAGTTAAAGGTAACTTTAAAGTTCACTTTAGCTAAAGTTACGTTAAACTTTAAAGTCACCTTTAACTAAACCCACGTTTAACGGCAAGTTGTAATAATGGCCCTTAAAATTTTATATGTTTTATCAACAACAACAAAAAAAAAAGAAATGAATAAAAAATAGAGATTATTTTCCACCCATTCCACAGCTTAAAATGCCTTCGCATGGCAGTAGAAAAGTACCTGATAATTATTTATTACAGACGACGATGCTAACTGATGATGATCATCATATTTAGCAAATATTTATTCACGTTGTTTTTATGTTTGTCACATTGTTTTATAATTTTTTTTTATTTGTTTTTCTCATTTCATTTATTTTTTATATAAATTATTTACTTGGCATAGGCGGCTGCTATCATGAATATTGAATTTGGTAGACATTTCCTCATATTTTTACAAGTTCATGTGAATTTCTATGGGTTTACCCACCTTGGCAAATGTAATTTATGTAATTTAATCTCTTGACTTCAGTTCAATTAAATCGTTTATAATATCGTCAATGAAGTGTTGAGAATTTTTTTACGATTTCAACAATTACAAGACATTGTAATTAGTAAGGAACTGTAAAGCATGGGTAAAACTTGCACGACTGCAACTTGCTTTCGGCCATTAAATTTTTTTAATGAACAGATTAATAAGAGAAAAATGACATGCATTCACTGGATTTTCATTTCATTAAAGCAAAATTGATCAGAAATGCTTGTGAGCAATTCGATACTCTTGTCTCTTCTTTATACAAATAAAATTATTAAAGTGTAGTAAAAAGAAAACCATTATTTTCCCAATAAATGGCGTTGTAAATATTCATTAAACTATGATAAATATTTTTTGATTACATTTTATAGCAGCATTGAAGGCGGCTTTTTGCCGTACAGCTACTTTTGATCTATTGTGAATACCAGAGATCACCAATGAATCCTTTCTTTGCTACTCATAAGTACTCATGAAATTTTGAGTATGAGTGAGTCCACAGTATTGAAATTCAACTACTCTGATACATTCGTACTCACTACAACATTGTTTTCTAAGTGCAGGTTGCAGCGAGTATGAGTACAACGTTGACATCAAACTCATAACATTCGAAATATGTTTGATTCATACGCCTACTTATTCAGATTCATAAATTTAGAAAAATGCTTATAATACTCATAAATGATTCGAATGTTTCGAATCATTCATCAAAATTTACAGTCTTAGTTGTTGTTGCATTTACAAAAAAAAAAGAAAGAAAAAGACAAGGACAGCAAGCAAGCAAACACACAAGCTTCTAGTGAGTATTGTAAATGTTGAGTAAAGGATACTCGAAATCAACAACATCATACGTATTGTTAAGTATGAGTACGATGAGTACCTTAAACTTTGAATATGAGTAGTATGAGTATGATATTAAAATAAGTATGAATGCGTATAAGTATCAGAAAATATAAGTATGATTCGAACCTACGCATCTTTTTGAATATTCATTGCTGATCTCTGGTGAATACCATCGTACACTTAGGACCTTAAGGAAATTGACAAGTGTTTTTTTCTTTTAAATTAAAGTTCCAACAAGTCCTCTTCATCCTGTGCATTAGGTTGTTTTCTTATGTTTTATTGTCACAAATATTCCATCCACTACTCTTCCTTGTATAACAATTCCAAAGAATTAGAGCAGTATGCGATAATGAAAGAAAATCTTATACAATCTAATATATTTTGTGTCTCTGCTCTGGCACTAAGAGACTGAGGTCAGATCAGGTCTTTTTTAATGGTTTCTATTTCTGACTTCGCAAAATTCAACTCTATTTCTCGTTTTCTCCATTTCTTTGTTTATTTGTCCGTTAATTTCATTCTTACTTTCGCTTTCACTTTCTGTTTATCTGTTGCATTTCTCATCAAAATTTTTTATTCTTTTTCGGTTACCTGCGATACGGATGATACCTAGAATTGACCTTTTTCTTTTTTTGTTATGGTACAAAAACTAATTAACGACTATCGATATATGAGGCCTTTCCTGGTTCTAATATCACACAAGTCAACTTCAATTGGGCAAGACAGACTTCTGATTTCCAATGAGTGAAATTCCAACTTAGCATACATACATATATAATTGGTCATTACAACTCTTCAGTCAGGATTACGCCCTAGCTGCTCGTACCACTTATTTTGTGTATGCTAATTTTATATATGAGTTGCGGGACCTACAGTTTAAAGTGAACTCCAAGCGACAGATTTTTTGATCTCAGAGTTTTTGCCAGAAGACTGATGAGAGGAAGTCGCCGAGGAAATATTTTTTTATACTTTAATTTTTTTGGAGATATCTTACCTGGGGCTTCAGACGTGGTCTCACGTTTAATAAGCCAACACGCTACCTACTAGACTAAGGCGACTTAACTTACTGAAACAAAATCCTTAAAATACTTATATATGTTCTTTTTACTCCTCTAGGGAGCATAGGGTCGCAACAAGTTGATTCCAATGAGCTCGATCATTAGCGTGATTTTTGACTTCGTTCCATTGTAGACGTAGTTTGGATAGTTCGGTTGTGATTTGGCGTTTTCAGGTATGTGATGGTTGTCCGATGAGCCTGCTTACCTGGTGGTTCCATTCTATGGCTTTCTTTATAATCCTTAGCATATCCTTGGCTAATGTTTGGCCGGTTTGAGTTGACCGGTTGTAATGGGTTGAGTTGATTTTTTTTAAGCGATCAAAAATGGTTGGCCAGACGTGGAAGCACATCGCACATAATTGGTGCTGATGCGAATAACAAAGCCTGAATTTGCTTCTCAATAAAATTCATTGCTCAACCAGAAGGTGTTGAGGTAGAATGTGGCTCGACTAGAAGATATGATCAATATGAAGTCGAAATGTTGAGTTTTTTTTTTTTTTCTCAATCAATTGTTTTTGAGATAAACTTTCAACATTTTCCTCTTCTTGTTAAAATTTGAAGCCGAATGCGTTATACTTACAAATCGCGTCAAACCTACTTCTATTCAAATTTGCCAAACATATATTGACTACACTGTCATCATACCATACTATGGTAACCACAGTATGTACTGTCATATACTTACATACTATCATAGAGAATATTATTGATGTGATTATTAGTTTATAGTGGCAGTCATAATTTAATTAATTTATTATGAGTAATTATTTAATTTCAACAATTAATAGGTCTTTAACAAAGTGCCACTTCAAGAAGGTTATAAATTAATAAAAATAAATCACGGTAATTAAATAATTTCAGTTATTTTTTTAAACTATTCCGGCAAGGTTATATTTTAATCTGAAGACGTTGGAAATCATACATACATAGAAGAGCATACAGTAGTCGTTTGATTGTAGCCTTAATGTGGAAGAAAATTGCATCAGCGATCATGATTTATTGCATCATTCTAAGTTGCATATCTAATCAGTGTATATATTACCTTGTGCTTTGTATATAATTTTTGAATTTTATTTTAATTTTAATGTGTGCTTAATTAACTTTCATTTTTATTTTCTTCATTTCGACATTCATCAAATACAGGTGCCTATCAGTCTGAGATTCTTTTTGAATGTACAATTTGATAAAATAAGTTCAATTTCACATAAGAAGAGTGTAAAAATAATTAAATTACATTATTAACATACATACATACATAATTGGCCATTACAACCTTTCCGTCAGGATTACAGCCTAGCTTTACATTATTAAACTAATGGCTTTAAGAAATATAATAAAACTGAAGCTAAAGTAAGACAGTGAATTAAAAAGTGTGTGTCGTCTAGTGCATTTTCCGTTGAGGAGGTATAACACACAGCAAATGTTTCTTTTAGAAAGCGTTCAAAAATATTACGAGTGGATTGAGATAAACATGAAATCAAATTACAATGACAAAACTACATAGAGGAGTCGCCGTGGTCTAATAGGTAGTGTGTTGACTTATTAGGCGAAAATAAGAAAATATTTCTTCGGTGACTTCATCTCAGCAGATTTCTGGTAAAAACTCTGAGAGTAAAAATTGCCATGGAAAAAGCTGTCGTTCGGAGTCAACTTTAAACTGTACACACAACATGAGTGGTGTGAGAAACTAGGACGTTGTACAATGGGTCAATTCGACCTTCGGGTACTGTACTTGTCAGAGTTGACAAGTACATGTCCTCTAACCTAACCTAACCTAACTGCATAGAGAGATCTCGAAAGATATGTGAAAAATGAACAACAATAACAAATCAACAGTTATTTTCTAGAAGTTGACACATTGAACATAAATTAGAAAAAAAAATACAGTAAAGATAACATTGTCAGCGAGTTGGAGAAAAAAGCGTAACGTATGCCTACATTGAAATTTTGAAGATTTATATTTCTAAGTAAAAGCACGGATATATGGCCATAGTTTCTGGTAATTTTACAAAAATTTTGCAGCCAAATAATAAATAATTAAAGCTTAGAAATCAAATATTCGACTTGAGATTACCTCGTTGGAGCCATATTTGAAATGATAAATGAGTCCATTTTGGGTGAACCATCTTTCCATTAATGTGAATAGCTTAGGGTTTCTTTTAAACAATTGTGTTTTGCATCCACTAAGGAATTAGATTTCAGCCCTGCCGGGACTGAAACAAATAATAATCTGTGGGAGAAAGGTGTGAGCTAAATGGAAGTGGCGTCAAAACTTCTCGATCAATCTCTCTTAATTTCTGCCTCATCACATGTGTCATTAATTGCATTCTTTCTTGCAATCTCGTCAGTTGTTGACAGTAGAGATCGGAATTAGCCTTATGACCTTTGTGTACAACAAACATACATTCTTATTTTCTTAATTGTTCATTACAATCCTTCAGTTAGGATTACGATCTAGCTTCTCGCACCACTTATGTTGTGGGTGTTAATTTATCAGAGATCAGCAATGCATCGTTTTTTCGCTGCTCATAAGTACTCATGAAATTTTGAATATAAGTGAGTCAACAATATTGAAATTCAGCTACTCTGATTCATTCATACTCATTCAACATTAATTTATGAGTTCAGGTTGCAATGAGTATGAGTACAACGTTGACATCAAACTCATGACATTCGAAATATAAATTTAGAAAAATACTAATAATACTCATAAATGATTCGAGTGATTCGAATCATTTATCAAAATTTACAAAAAAGATAGAAAGAAGAAGCAAAGCAAACATACAACCTTCTAGTGAGTATTGTAGTGTTCGTACGCGAATCATATTTATTTTGTGATTCTTGAGTAAAGGAGAGTCGAAATCAACAACATCCTGCGTATTGTTAAGTATGAGTACGATGAGTACTTCAACCTTTGAATATGAGTAGAAGTTCGATGATATTAAAATAAGTATGAATGCGTATAAGTATAAAAAATTATGAGTATGATTAGAATCTACTCATCTTTTTTAGTACTCATTGCTGATCTCTGATTCCAATCACTACAGATGCACAGCGTTACCAGACTTAGTGCCAATCCTGACTTTGCCACTGCATTTTTCGCACATTACTGGTGTACGTAATTCAGTTTTCATCGTTCGTAATAATTCGCTTCGATTTCGTTCCGTGTAGAGAAAAAGTGAATCCCAAGTGGAAATTCAGTGCGTTTAACTCTTTATTCTCAATTTATGTGGACCGTAAACATTATACTTCTTCTAATTTGATTACTAGGTTATGACAGTCTAGTCCACCTGCAACGTCCACGCTGCTAATGTGCCGCTATTTGCAATGTTTCTACAAATGTGTCGGTTTTTTAGTGACTTGTTGGCCAAAGCGAGCTGCATCTCTAACACTTCTCTGCTACTTTATACAGGATGATCTCCGTAAACTTTACAATTTTATTTTTGAACAGTCTGCGAAGCATTCTTAACTTTTCAGTAATGTTCTGAGTTTTTACTCACTTTTAAGGGCATTTAAATTTTCACATAGTAATTGGACTTTAATAATGTCTTCCAGGAATATAATACCTTTCAATCAAATTATAGCGTTGCCTGACGTAATTTATACAATATTGCCAGAGATACAATATTTTACAAACAATTTGTAATCAAACGATTTCGAACAGTCAACCTGATGAAAAACTTCAATTTATGAAAGAAATTGAACCTTGTTTGTCTCACCAAAGATCACAAATTTCCACTGAAAGCTTAAATTTGTTTCATATTTGCAAAGTGAACTTTTACATGAAAGATCCTGTATATGTCATCCGTAACAGTAATAAATAACTCCCAATGTGACACTATTTTGGGTTCACCCCTTCAACTGGTATATAAACAAATTTAATAACAAGTCAAAAATAATCTTGACAGTTGCCAAAAAAAAAAGACAAATTAAAGAAAAAAAAATTAAAACAAAAATGAAATGATTTATCACCTGTTGAATCAACTAGATGTCGCCAGAACCTGTTCTTTTGCACCCACAAATCATAATTTATTCACTCTTTATGTCATAATATTTTTTTCTCAATCATTCACAATCAAAATAATTTTTTTTTAACAAATTAAACTTGAAAACTACAAAGTTGTAATTCGTAATTATACACACTTTTTTCGTTTGATTTGAGACAAAAACCTGTGGTATTTGAGAAAGAAAAGAGAAAAAAAGTACTTGGTTTTTAAAAGACAAAATTGTGAGTACTTTTGATTTGAATTCCATCCCATACAAGTGGTATTTGTTAACAATTTGTTTATTGTTTTTGTTACCATATTTACTTATTTGTTTTTTTAATTATAATTATTATTGTTTATAAACAATTTGCCTTATTTTTAATTGTTACTTTAGTTTATACTGCCATTTCTGTTCGAATTGAACATTTTGCTGATTAAAAATGGTAAACAATTTCAATTATAGAGTGAGTGGCTTAGAATTCAACTTTTTTTATTTACACGTAAATCACTTGGTGCTGCCAAAGACGTGATATGATTTTAAGTAGCTTTTATTGGCTGATTAAAGTATACAGTCGAGGGTAAAATATTTAGCGCCATTATTACAACTTTCAGTTAAACTTGGGTTTAGTTAAAGGTAAATCTAACTAAAGTGAACCTTAAAGTTACCTTTAACTTATGTTCGAAATTACAATTTACAGATAAAATAAAGTTAACTTTTTCAAAAATATGGCAGTGTCGGAGCAATGTCGACAACACTGCTCAATTAAACAAGTTTTTTTTTTAGACGCAGTGGCAATGAAGGGCCTCTTTTTGTTGTTGTTCTGTTTCCTCACTTTGTTTATATGTGAAGTTGCCATATTGAAAATAATATATAATATGGCATGTTCAAACATAAACTTAGCTTTAAAAGTTAAAGGTAGCATGATCCTCCCTTTAGTTCAACGCTCACTTCTACCTTATTGTCCACTTCTAATAAAGAAAAACAATTCATCTGCCCGTTAAAATCCTCCCTTTAGTTAACGGAAAATTGTAATAATGACCCCTAAAATGTGTTTTATATTACATTTTAAAACAATACTTAAGTTATATTTCTATTGTGATATAAAGGGTCCGCCATCTAACGTTTTTTTCAACTAGTGCTTATTTCGTGAATGGTAACACTTAGCTCATGTCTGATTTGACAGATATTTAGTTTTATCCTTCCTCTGAACGAATATGATTGTGTATACGCTTGAACAATGCTGGGAAATATTGCGACATTACTTTGAAAATCATGGTAATGTTGCAGAATGTGTGCGAAAATTGCGTACGAATTTTGGAAGAAGAGAAGCACTGTCAGCTTCGTATGTTCGTTATCTTGTGAAACAAGTGAAAGAAACTGGCATCCTCATCGATAAACCAAAGCGTGAAAAGCCAAAAACAGTGCGTACAACCGAGAATATTGCTGCTGTGGCAGAAAGTGTGGGTGAAGCGCCATCAACATCAATTCACCATCGTTCTCAACAATTGAACATTTCGGAGACATCATTGAGAAGAATTTTGCATAAAGACCTTGGTATGACGCCATACAAAGTCCAATTGGTTCAGGAGTTGAAGCCAATTGACCATCCAATGCGTTTTCGCTTCGCTAAGTGGGCCTGCGATCGACTTACAGAAGATGCCGATTTTGGCAAAAAAATCATCTTTTCAGATGAAGCTCATTTTGATATTGGCGGGTATGTAAACAAGCAAAATTGTCGCATTTGGGGCACAGAAAACCCGCACGCTTACATTGAAAAGCCGACGCATCCAAAACGAGTCACTGTTTGGTGCAGATTTTGCTCCAGAGGCATAATTGGGCCATTTTTCTTCGAAAATGAGCAAGGAGTGGCCGTTACAGTCAGCAGCGATCGTTATCGGGCCATGTTGAACGAATTTTTGTTCACAAAAATTCAAGAGGAGGATATTGACAACATTTGGTTTCAACATGACGGCGCTGCGTGCCACACAGCCGAAGCTACTCTCGATGTTTTGCGCCCTGTTTTTGAAGATTGCATTATCAGCCGCAGAGTTGATGTCGTTTGGCCACCTCGAAGCTGCGATTTGACACTTTTGGACTATTATCTGTGGGGTGCCGTCAAAGATAAGTGTTACGCCGACAAGCCAGAGACAATTGACGCTTTAAAGGACAATATTCGTGAAGCCATTGGTGAAATACAACTGCACACAATCGATAATGTGCTTAAAAATTGGACCGATCGTGTAGGCTACTGCATGGCCAGCCGAGGCATTCCACTATTAACCGGAAGGATTGTACTTTCAAATAAAAAAAGAAATTTGAGAAAATATTCAGTAGTTTTTTTTTTAAAGCATTTGCAAAAAAAAAAGTTATTTGGCGGACCCTTAATTTGTACCCCCTGGTTGACAGATTTCATGTTCTTCTAACGGGTGATTTTTTTTTAGTTGACTGAGTTTGGAAAAATAAGAAAAAACAGAAAGTGACTGAAATAAACATTTACGGCGATAGCTAAACTGTTTGTATGGTAAAAATCAAACAAAGTCCCTGTTATAAAGGAAATTATGAGAAGGAAATGGAGATGGAATAAGTACATACAGTTTAACGGTGAATCCGAATAACAAGTTTATAAACTTTTTGCTTTCAGAGTTTTTGTCAGAATACTGCTGAATATTTTTTTTTATATTTCGTTTGAGATGTTCGAGCCAGAGATTGAATCGCAGACTCTCGTCTAACACGCCTACACGCTATCTGCTCCCCAATGGCGAATATAAATAGTTTTCGAAATATGTGCAATAGCTGCGGTTGATGTGCAATCAGTTTCCTAAAACATTTTTTGGTTTTCGACAGACCCAGAAAACTATTGTTGGGTTCAAGGCGTAGGCAACTTTCGATGTAAAATATGTCGTGCTATGCTGTCTCACATAACAAATAGATTTCCGCTTCTAATTGTCAATGTAATTTTAATAGTGAAAGGATATATAATTAAAATAATACCTTAACCTGGAAGGTATCATACTAAAGCTGAGTTATAGCTACCAATGTCCAAGGTACAAATTTTGTTGTGTAAACTTCAACTTGAGGCAATTCTGAATATGAACATATGATCCAAAATTTGATTTCAGAAGGAACCTCAACAGTATATGGAACAAACGAAAAAAGAAATACTGCGTTGAATGTAAAATTCCGATAATAACAGAACTGTAACTTTTTGCTAACTTTATGTCCAACACTGTATCATGAATTATTTATTTGATTATGTATTAATAAGGACCCATTAATTTTTAATCAAAATGTTGTTAAACAGCAGTCAACACGTTATTATTTATATGAACGAATATGCAATTAAATTGAAAAATATTACAAGTTTTTAATACGGCATCATGCATTATTATTGCATCGTATACTCTACTCTACTCCATATTTTATATGAGGAATTAAATTAAAACATTATAATAACTATTAACAACAAGAACAACAACAACAACCATCATTATTAAATGGTTGTAAATATTATTTAAATTCTTAAAGAGACAACAATTTTTATTTAAAATTCAATAAGATTGCATTAATTTAAATAAATTTAATTGCATTAAAAAATCCATAACAAATCAATTTCAAAAATAAAATAAAAACTAAACGCCTGAGATCAGCAATGTATCGTTTTTTTCGCTACTCATAAGTACTCATGAAATTTTGAGTATGAGTGAGTCAACAGTATTGAAATTCAATTACTCTGATTCATTCGTACCCATCACTACAACATTGATTTATAAGTACAGGTTGCAATGGGTATGAGTACAACGTTGCCATCAAACTCATACAATTTTAAATATATTGATTTATACGACTACTCATTCAGTTGCATGAATTTAGTAAAATACTTATAATACTCATAAATGATTCGAGTGATTCAAATCATTCATTAAAATTTACAGTTTTAGTTGTTGTTACATACATACATACATAATTGGGCATTGCAACCCTTCAGTCAGGATTGCGGCCTAGCTCCTCACACCACTCATGTTATGTGCCTTAATCTTATACGTGAGTGTCGTGACCTACAGTTTAACGTCGACTCCGAACGACAGATTTTGAGAAACTTTTTCATTGCAGGATTATTTAGTCTCAGAGGTTTTGCCAGAAATCTGCTGAGAGGAAGTCGCCGAAGAAATGTTTTTTTTTTTTTCATATTTAGTTTTGATGTCTGCCCTGGGGCTCGAACCCGGGCTTTACGTCTAATAAGCGAATACGCTACCTACTAGACTACGGCAACTGTTGCGTTTACAAAAAAAGAAGAAAGAAAAAGACAAAGATGGCAAGCTAAGCAAACACACAACCTTCTAGTGAGTATTGTAGTGTTCGTACGCGAATCATACTTTTTTTGTGATTCTTGTATAAATAAATCGAGGGGATTTAGAAAATATTAAAGTGAATGGAATTTAATTTCTGTAATCTATAGGCAATCCCATATATGCTCAATTGGAATCAGACAAATTACGTGTGAATTACTAGCAATCGATCAATTAAAACAAAAAACGAAATTCCGTGGGTATTTTAAAGGATTTAAACGTCTAATGCGTTTTTATGTTCTAATATTTTACCCATGGCTGTAATCAATGCAAATACTTGGCTTCTTCATTATTGCCGCTTATCTATGATGTGGGGCTACGTTCGACTGATAATGAGCTGATAGTACGACAGACTGGAACATTTTTATTTGAGGCAGTGATTTCGTTATTATGACTTTTGTTTTGTAATTGTTGACGTCGTCGTTGTTGTTGTTGTTGTTGATATTTGTAATCAGTTTAATAGCAATTCTAATCCCACTTAGCCCTGTTTGAGTGCTTTTATTTTGGCCGTCATAATTGTAAGATTTCAAGTGAACAAATGCGAAATACCAAAAAACGTTCAAGAGATATTATCGCTCAATGCGTATAAAATATTTAGTTGAGCACGACACGACAACCGATTAAAAATATTTGCTTTTTGTAAGAGTTAAATAGAAATGAGGATCTAAGTTAGTAAATATAGTACAGTATAACGAACAAGACGAATGTTTTAAAAACATCTCTTAAATAACATACAATTAATCGAGCAGTGTCGATTTGAGCATACTACGTAGTTGTCACATACGTACGGTTCATTTACTTAAGGTATGTAGATATTTCCGCAGGAATAATCTTTTGCCTCTGTACTTGAGAAATTGCAACAGAAATTGTCATAAACAACATTGCACAGAAATGAGCCATTAGGTGATAAGACTTACTCATCACTAATAAAGTCTTGAATTTTTCAATATTCTTTAATGCATTTGCCATATTTACTTTGTACTCTAAAATTACATATTGTATATCCACAAAGTATAATACCACACTGCATATACCTCGCGCTTTATGTTAGTTAACATTTCTGGTCACTTTTGTTCTATGCTTCCATTCATTATCGGTCTGGCAACTTCTAGAATCTCACTGCTCATTTGTTATTGTTTATTTATTTTTCTTCTTGGAATTTTTTAAAGGAGTTGTGTTATGGTAATTCTAATGTTGTTTGTCACTGTTCTTAGAATTTGTTTGTTGTATGTTTTTTTATTTTTTGTTTTTGTTTTTCGTTTTTCGTGATTTCAGAATAAACATTTACTGTTTATGTATACAAATGTATGTATGTATTGGTAGTATAACTCTAAAATTAATCATTCACTTTACATGCCACCACTTAGTTATGCGCTGTTTAATACGGTGAATCGCATTAAACGCCATTATTAAGCCCAATATTTTATATAAAGTTTCAATTAATTATTGCGCAATAAATACGCAAATTGTTATAATATTGAGTAAAACTTAAAATGCAACACTGTCATAAGTCTAGTGCGCATATTAGAATTATCCGAACACTTTCTGTTGATATCACAGCCCTGCAAATTTGGACTTTTTTTGTGCAAATAAGATGGCTTCAGTTGTTTCCGAAGGCATTTTGCGCGCTGTTCAAAAACTTTCCATCACGTCAAATTTTCAAGAAGAACGGGGTTGAAACGCCTAATAAAACGTTTTTGGCCATTTTTGAAAAATTGTAGAGCTAAACACTGACGTGCTAAAACCATCGCTATTGTCAGAGATTGACAATTGATCCTTGCTCCTTAAAATGAGCCCAAAGCCAAACTGTTTGCATGCACTCTTAAAGTAGGGGATGGGTTTATGTCAAGGAGTGCAAGAGAAAGAGAAACACATTACGGAGGTCCTTAAAAATTAATTAGATATACTTGAAAATTGTTACCGCCATTTTGAATTATGTTAGAACTAGCCATATTACATATTATTTTCAATACGGCAACTTCAAATATAAACAAAATGACGAAACACAACAACAAAAACAGAGGCCCTTCGTTGCCACTGCGTTTAAAAAACTTGTTTAATTGAGAATTTTATGGACATTGCTCCGGCACTGCCATATTTTTGAAAACAGTTAACTTTATTTTATCTGTAGGTTATAATAACGAAAATAAGTTAAAGGTAACTTTAAGGTTCACTTTAGCTAAAGTTACCTTTTACTAAACACAAGTTTAACGGCAAGTTGTAATAATGGCCCTAAATGTGTTACTAATTGAACACTTTGAAATGCTTTGGTAATTGCACATGCCATAATTTTATCTGAAATCTTTTGAGTTTTAATTCATTACCATTATGCCGAATGTTGATTTTTTTATTGAATGTTAACTTAAATAAGAACGTTATCGATTAGACATCATTATGACATAATTGCCTGCCAATAACCCACTGTTTATTCTTATCGTGTGGAGATGTTTGATTAAAAAGCGTTTTTGAAGGCATTATGCGAGTAATTGAAACAATAATTGCAGTGTCAAGGAGAGGATTACGTAAATTGCTGATGCTCCAATAGAGATGTGTTGACTTTAGCAAATACATTTTTAAATCGATTTGTTGCTATTTATTGCTTTGCGTACTCATCGTACAAATGTTATTACACACGAATAAAATTATTTAAAAAAATTATTTTTCTTCTGAAAAATTAAACGGCAACAATTGAACAAGGAGCGCAAAATGTTTTTTTCGTTTGCTTTTTGATCCGGTATTCTAAAAAAGAGTGCTTGACGTTTGGCTCAAAATTATCAGTTGATGACGGTAATAATTATCACAAATGTGCGGTGATGTTTTTCATTTTATTTTATTTTTTTAATTTTAAAATTACTGGTTCCTACAGAATAGTGTCATATAATGACCTCCACTACCGATAAGCTGAAATAAAAAAAATGTTTTTTTCGAACTTATTTGCGTTGAGTACCTTAAAACAATTTTTTTTTTAGTTTTCCAGTCTTTGAAGTACAGATAAGACATCGAAAGTAAAATTATTAAAAAAAACTAGAATGTCATCATAATAATAATCATCATTGAAACAGTATTTGATAATCACTTCTAATATGTCATATGATGGATATGTATGGACTACGATATTTTAGTTATAAAATAAAAATAATTTTAATCAGTAAGCTGTGATCATGTGGGAATTTTAAATGCTAATCTGGGTAGAATTTTAATTACCATGCATAATTGTTAGATTGAAAGTAAAAACAGTTTTTAAAATAAGGTGTGTACACTCTTCTAAGCTGACTTGAAATGCATATCTTGTTAAATCGGATAGGCTCTCAATAGAAATTAATCAAAATTGAAAATATTTTCGCCATTAATTGCATTCTAGTGCTCAGCAAAAGAACTTAGTTAAGCAGAATGTGTCAAACTGAGCATTAACAAAACTTTAATGCAAGATTCCCTAATACTATGTTCAGACATGCACTTTTATTGCGTAAATGGCAATAAACGCCATTATTGAGCTCGATATTTTATATAAAGTTTCAATTAATTATTGCGCAATAAATACGCAAATTGTTATAATATCGAGTAAAACTTAAAATACAGCACTGTCATAAGTACGTTCAGTGAGCATATTACAATTATCCGAACACAAGCAAAAAAAAAAACAAAACAAAATAAAAACAATGTTGTTGAAACAACCAGCTGTTTTGTTTACCAGCTGTCAAATGAATATTGCTTATACTATGTCTGAACACTTCAAATATTGTACTGAAATAACCGAATATTGAATCAATAAAAGCAGAGAATGGACATAACTCAAGTCCATAAAACGTAAGCAACTTTTTTTGATTAGCGGGCAAGTTTATATTATGGAACTTGGGAACGTGAATGCAAAGTTTTCCTGGTTTCAAATCTGTGTTGTAGCTTATCTGAAATGAAAGCTTTTTATTTATGGACACAAACAGATATTTCCAACAAAACGAAATTTGAAAAAAATATTCCTTCGGCGACTTCCTTTCACCAGATTTCTGGCAAAAGCTCTGAGAGTAACAAAAAATTAGTTTGTGATTGTCAGACTGTTTATATGACATTATAGGTGATTACTCACGGTAGAAAAAAGAAAGTGAGAATTATTATTAAAAAACAGTTCTAGAAAGTCTCCGTAGCCTATTATACTATGTTCAGATATGCACGTTTATTGCGTAAATCGCATTAAACTCCATTTCATATAAAGTTTCAATTAATTATTGTGCAATAAATACGCAAATTGTTATAATATTGAGTAGAACTTAAAATACAGCACTGTCAAAAGTGTGTTTAGTGAGAATATTACAATTCTCCGAACACTTTCTGTTGATATTTGACAACTCAAATGTCAACAACGGCAAAAAAAACAAAGAAAAAAAAACAACAAAACAAAATATAAATAATGTTGTTGAAACAACCGTGGTCTAGTAGGTAGTGTGTTGGCTTATTAGACGAAAGGCCCGAGTTCGAATCCCAGGTCAGATATCAAAACGAAACACATGAAAATATTTCTTCGGCGACTTCCTCTCAGCAGATTTCTGGCAAAAACTCTGAGAGTAAAAATTGCCATGAAAAGCTTTTCAAAAAATCTGTCGTTCGGGGTCGACTTTAAACTGTAGGTCCCGCCACTCATGTATAAAATTAACGCACACAACATGAGTGGTGTTGAGAAGCTAGGCCGTAATCCTGACTGAAGGGTTGTAATGGCCAATTATCTATGTTATGTATGTGGAAGCAACCAGCTGTCTTGTTTACCAGCTGTCAAATGAATAAGTAGCTGAACTGCGTATATTATTATGCCTGAATACTTAAAATATTGTACTCAATAAACCGAATATTGACTCAATAAAAGTGCATATCTGAAAATAGCATTAGTGGTAGTAGTGTTGGTCATTAGATTTTAACAACTTTTTGTCTAGATACGACCCACTGTGCAAAATATGGATTACATAATTCGATAGTGAAATACGCAAGTGTTTTATAGACCAGTTAACAACAAACAGAGGAGTTTTTTAGCACTTCTTTTGTTGGTAGAAGAATTAACTTTTTTTATTTTTTATTCTTTCAAGTGGCATACAACGAGTCTGATTGATTAAACGTGTATATTCCGTCAATTTGTGCAAATATGAGTAGCAATAGTTGTGTCATCCAGAAAATTCAAGTACGACATATGCATGATCCAATAGCGAAATTTTCTGGTGAAACTTTTAAATAAAAAACGCAAAATTTTTTTTTATTAAATTAAAAAAGAAACTAAAAATGATATGAAATAATTTGGAAAAATATTTACTAAGCAATTAATAAAGGAGTTAGGACAGGTTAAATTTAATCAAAATTAAACATTGATAATGTGCGTGAAAAGCAATCTATGGACAATAGCTACTCTTATAAGCATATGACTTATGCTTAATATTATCTCTGAAAGATATTTTTAGACAGCTTAACAGTGATATAACAACACCTATGGATTCTATTTTCAAGAGCATGAATTTCTTAAATAAACAATAGAAACACGTGCCATTTGTGAAGTATTTTTTTTTTCTTTTTAGAGAGTTCCAAACTGTCAAAATTTATACATTTTGTCACTCAAATAAATATATCCATTTAATTGTCAACTTAAACAATTTACATGTCTGGCTAATATTTTGAGTCATTTGCCTGTTTGTCCGGTACATCTGTCAGTCACGTATAACTCACTATAAGTTGAAGTTTTATTTCTGGCGTTGAATATCGATTTTTCTAATTTAAAATTTATTTTTGTGTACCTATTATTTGACAATTCAATTGATATTTTGATAGAACATGTTTGCCTTACTATTAACGCATTTGGTACAATGATCTGTCAGTGTAACGGTTGTACGGGTGTACGAAATAGTGTGTTGGGCCTATTCATTAATTGGTTCGATTGGAGTTATATAAGAGCGTGTTCATAGTGTTTTTGACAGTTTTCAACAACATTTGTGGACAAATTTATATCACATGAAGCGATGTAAATTAAATTAAGTATTTATTTTTTTTTTTTAAATTTAAATCGTGATTATATCATTATTATTAATCATCAATTCTAGTCATGGTTGATTGAATTGCGAAATTAGAAAAATAATATGAATCAATTTCCAAGTGATTGGCCATCACAGCCTGTACATTATTTGTATCCCTAGGAATTCTGAATTCTATGGACTCCATACATAATTTACAAAAATTATAAATTGTTAGGAATTCAACAGCGAAAATATAAATATTACTCTCAAAGGTAGGCTGATCCTCCCTTTGGCTTAACGCTCACTTCTATCTTATTGTACACTTGTAATAATGAAACACTATTTATCTGCTCGTTAAAATCCCCCCTTTAGTTAATGGCAAGTTGTAATAATGGCCCTTAATGTTATGTATTAATTTTATACATGAGTGGCGGGACCTACAGTTTAAAGTCGACTCCAAACGACATATTTTTGAGAAACTTTTCGTGGCAGTTTTAATTACTATCCAGAGTTTTTTTCAGAATTCTGTTGAGAGGAATTCGCCGAAGAACTATTTTTCATATTTCTTTTTGAGACCTGATGTGATTTTGATACCTCACACCTAATAAGCCAACGCAATACCTACTAAAGGGTCCGCCAAATAACTTTTTTTTTGAAAATGCTTTAAAAAAAACTACTGGATATTTTCTCAAATTTCCTTTTTATTTGAAAGTACAATCCTTCCGGTTAATAATGGAAAATAATTTCATTCAAATGGCTGCCTCGGTTGGCCATGCAGTAGCCTACACGATCGGTCCAATTTTTAAGCACATTATCGATTGTGTGCAGTTGTATTTCACCAATGGCTTTACGAATATTGTCCTTTAAAGCGTCAATTGTTTCTGGCTTGTCGGCGTAACACTTATCTTTGACGGCACCCCATAAATAATAGTCCAACGGTGTCAAAACGCAGCTCCGAAGTGGCCAAACGACATCAGCTCTGCGGCTGATAATGCGATCTTCAAAAACAGGGCGCAAAACATCGAGTGTAACTTCGGCTGTGTGGCACGTAGCGCCGTCCTGTTGAAACCAAATGTTGCCAATATCCTCCTCTTCAATTTTTGTGTATAAACGGAGAATAAGTGCGGTTACTTATCAAACTTACTTTCGCATCCAATTATTATTTTCGTTCCATCAACCTCTTAAATCCGTGCTATACTGTTTCTTAAGCCGGCACCTACTGTGTGAGCGATGGTGAGCTACCGATAGTTTCGAAGCAGTGAGTGTTGGTTCCTATCTATCCATTTTATAGTTCTGACCTAGGTTAAAATAATTATCACTTCTTCCCTGTTATCAATCAGTAGAAACAAGAGTTTCCCAGACAGCAAAGTATAGTAATTATGTTCAAAATACCGACAAGATTTGAAGTCGCTGTAGTCTAGCAGACGTAAGGCCCGAGTTCAAACCTCCGGTCAGACATTAAAACGAAATATGGAAAAAAATATTTCTTCGGCGACTTCCTCTCAACAGATTTCCGGCAAAAACTCTGAGAGTAAATAAAATTGCAATGAAAAGTTTCTCAAAAATCGGTCGTTCGGAGTCGACGTTAAACTGTAGGCCCCGCCACTCACGTGGAAAATTGACTCACACAACATGAGTGGTGTGAGAAGCTAGGCCGTAATCCTGACTGAAGGGTAGTAATGGCCAATTATGTGTATGTATGTATGTAGTAAGTTTTCTAATAGAGAGTTATTTGTAAACAATCAGAGTTGTAGCATCTACTACAGTAGTAGTAGTAGTAGTAGAGGTGGAAAGAACTTGAAATGAAGCGGGAATGTTTGTTTAATAGATGAAAGGAAAACGATTATAAAAAAAATTCATTGCTGAGTTTAGATTGAAGTGAGGGAGTGATATGTAGAATGACTAGCATGATTGTAATTTTTCTATTCATTGTGAAAACTGTCCCTTCCTATTGCTTCTATTATTTTGACACAGCAGTTGTAATTCTTTCACTGTGGACCTTACATTGGTTATTGGGATATAACATCAGTTCAATGAATATTATTTTTTTCTTTTTATTGTTGTTGGTGTTGTTATGTTTACACAAAGAAATTTCCTACAATTTCGATACAAAGTTGCAAGACAAGGTCAACATTGTTTACCAACATAAAACAATTGGAATTTCAGTTCCATTTATGCATTCCTCCTATGTTTGGGTCAGTAAACGATATACATACATTACAACATTAGTAATAACAATAAAAAAAAACAACAACAAAAAGAAAATAATTCATTTTTTTTCGTTAATTTTCAGGAATAAATTATTCATTGAAGATTAACCTGAATTTGTTTTTTTTTTGTTTTTTAATGAGATTAACTGGCATGTTGTTATGATCAGTTGTTGTTGGTGTTGTTAGAGTAGCATTTGTTATTATTTTTGTTTTTATTTTTCATTACCACTATATTATCACAATTGTTGTTGGTTCTTTTACCACAAAAATCGTGTGTTAGTGCGTCTTATCAGTTGTTTTCGTTTTATGAAAATAAAAAAAAATAGAATAACAAAAACAACAACAACAACAATATGAAAATGTTGTTGTTCTTGCGTTCATATAAAATAAGTATGTATATTATTCAAATCTTATTGTTGTTGTTCTCAGTGCTCGTCGGTAGTTCGCCTCGATTCGAATGAATCGTTTTGTTTGGATTGCCTGCTTTGGCAGTCTCGTTTCGTTTCTTTGTTGATATTCTTATTCCATATTCCAAAGTTTGACTGGGTCTATGTGGTCAGTCCCCCTGAAATTGTGAATTCAGTTTAGTTTTTACGCTCGGCGCTGTCGTAGTAATTGTCGCATAACTGTCTCGCCTATACGTTGCCGCCGTATTTCGTTTTCAAGAGTTTTTCAAAAATTATCGAAGTGAGTAACGTTCGATATCACAACGAATTGGATCGAATCGAATAGAACTGAACAGAATTGAATAGTTTTTCTCAGCTGTTTTTGGATTGTTTTTTTTTCTTTACAATATTTGAATATGTTCGTATGATAAAAACTAAATTACAAGATTTCTGGTTTTGTTTCTGTTTTGGTTTTATGCTGGAAGAATTTAAAAAATTTATTTTTGTTTTCTTTATAAGTATTATTACATAATGAATACAACAAATACAACTACAAATACATACATCTGAAGAATATTAAAAAGAGTATAAAAATTAAAAAAATTTTTATTTAAAAAACGAAAAATGTATTCCAGCCTTCTTATCATTTTGAATTAAAATCGTGTGTGTGCCAGATTTCATTTCAGTGAGTGGATGTGGTGATCGTTATTATTTTAAATAAATATTTAAAAAAATAAAATATTCAAATTTATTTCCTTTTAGAAATAATAAAACTATCAAGAGTGGAGTTAATTTTAAAAGTAAAAACAAATTTTAAAAATTAAAATTTATTTTTTTTTGATAATATTTTCGTTCATAAAATATTCATACAACCTTGACGATTGAACATTTTTATTTATTTGCGAGCAAATATTTCTCTCAAATTTTTTTTTTTTATGGTGAATTATCCAAAAATATTTGTCCGCTAATGAAAGTCAACAGCAAGTGATAGACATATTTCAAACAAATCTTTTAAACCACACGCATTAGAAAGCATATTTATGTACGTGAGCAATTTTATGACTTTTAAAAGATTAAATTACTTGATGTTAAAAGATTTTAATTGTTTTTAAAATGACAATAGTATATGCAAAATAATATGCAAAATCACAGTGCAGAGTTGCATAAGTGAGCATAATTATTTTATAATTCTTACCGCCAAATATTACTTAAAAACAGGGGAATGATCCATTTCGCTGGTCCACATTGTAAAATAGAAATAGAAATATATAATTGGCCATTACAACCCTTCAGTCAGGATTATGGCCTAGCTTCTCACACCACTCATGTTGTGTGTGTTAATTTTATACTTCAGTGGAGGGACCTACAGTTTAACGTAGACTCCGAACGACAGATTTTCAGAAACTTTTTCATGTCAGCTTTATTTACTCTCAGAGTTTTTGCCAGAAATCTGCTGAGAGAAAGTTGACGAAGAAATATTTTTTGTTCAAATTTCGTTTTGATGTCTGGCCTAGGGCTCGAAACCGGGCTTTACGTATAATAAGCGAACACACTATCTACTAGGCTACTGCGACTTCAAACCTAAGTTCGATTAAAAAAAATTAGTGACATATTCTTTCTCTCTGCATTAATATTGCACCGAAGAGGTGTCCCCCTGCTCTCGTACATCCTATAATTTCTTCTGCAAGCCTGTTGCCTTGACAAACTTCTAGATGCTAGTCGGTTTCAATAATTACAATTCCCTACCTTTCACCTGGTATGCTCACAGATGTTAGCTGATTCAGTCTCATTGTCAAAGCATCTGCATGTGGCGTTCGAGACAACTTCCATTCTCAATCATTGTCATCTGTGTCTTGTCAAAAGATCATACATAATTGGCCATTACAACCCTTCAGCCAGGATTATGGACCTCGTTTCTTACAGCACTAATGTTGTGCATGTTATTTTTCATATTTCGTTTTAATGTCTGAACCGTGGTTTCGCGTATAATAAGCCAACACACTACTTACTAGACTACGGCTGGATCAACCTCAGGTTATTCCGGGATAATTTGATGCATAACTCAGGTATCCTTTTATTGTAATGTCCCAAGAAAAGTGTTGATTGTCTCAAATCCACCAAGTTTGAGAAGAGGCTCCTTACCCTTTCTGTAAGACAAATGTAAAAATATTTAAGAATTTTGAGTTGTTTTTATACGCATTTATCGCCTATCGAGCACAGTACTAGTATTAGGCATGGAATGACTTATAACTAAAAAAGATTGTGAATTAAATTCGTTTAAATGTAACATATTTTTAATTTAAAATTTTACATTTTGTGTGTATATTAAATTACTTGCAAAATTAATGACATGAGTTTCGCAGAATTTTATTTGAAATTAAAATTTTCTTTGAATTACAAAACTTGCACGTATAAATAAAATTCTACATTAAATTCTAAATAAATAATTAATTACTAATTAGTAAATCGTAGTCGTTTGTGTATAATTTTCTTTATTAATAAACACGATTTTAGGAATACGAATTGAAGAAATGTTTCTTGTTTCATTGGAAACTAATAATAAATAAGTAGGAAGATATACAAACTTTAAGTATTCATATATAAACTATAGGCGGTATTATTATTTATTTGCTAGACTAGTAATTACAACACTCTAGTCAGGATTACAACCTAGTTTCTCACGCCATCCAAGTTGTGTGTGTTAATTTTATACATGGGTGGCAGGATCTACACTTATTGTCGAGTCCGAACAAAAAAAAAGTTGGGAAACTTTTCCTGACAATTTTATTTACCTTCAGAGCTTTTGCCAGAAGTTTGCTGACAGGATGTCGCCTTAAGGAATATTTTTTTTATATTTCGCTTTTATTGCAGATCTCTGAGTTTGGGTTTGATCCACAAATACACATACTATCTACTAGGCTAAGGCGACTTTTGAACAGACAGTCATATAAATTTATTTGGGAAATGATATTCAACTATTTATGTCATCTAGCACCTACACAAAATCTTTAAATTAGCCAACATTGATTCGGAGCAAGCCTGCAGTTTATTTACAGTCGAATTAAATTTTCTCAGTTCATGCTTTACTGGCAACTGTGCAAATGTGTACACGTGTGTGATGTACTTGGTCGATGCAAATGCTTACATAGTTGTCTGCTCTATTATTTTTACTAACTATGATGTCCAATGTTGTAGTCGCCATAGTCTAGTAGGTAGTGTGTTCGCTTATTAGTCGTAAAGCCCGAATTCGAGCGCCAGGCCACACATCAAAACGAAATAAGAAAAAATATTTCTTCGGCGACTTCCTCTCAGCAGGTTTCTGGCTAAAACTCTGAGAGTAAATAATCCTGCAATGAAAAAGTTTCTCAAAATCTGTCGTTCGGAGTCGACGTTAAACTGTAGGTCCCGCCACTCAAGTATGAAATTAAGGCACACAACATGAGTGGTGTGAGTAGCTAGGCCGTAATCCTGACTGAAGGGTTGTAATGGCCAATTATGTATTATGTATGTATGTATGATCATCGCAAAATATTGATTCCCTAACATTTCTGGTTGGGGTCCTTGTATACTTTCCAATCTGTCTATTACGCTTAGTCTTTTAAGAGGAGGATTGTTTTGATTCTAGTGGGAAATGTTAGGACAGTGTTTCATTCATTGTCTGATATCGTCGTGTAAATTACGGTGTTTTATAGGCTTGTGTGACACCCAATTCAAACAGATTTGGCTTACTTATTTAATGCGTCATTACAACATTTTAATCAGGATTACAACCTAACTTATTACACCACGTATGATGTGTGTGTTGGCTGGAACTGAAGTTTAACTACGACTTCGAATAACAGATTCTGAGAAACTTTTCATGGCTTACTTACTTAATTGGCCATAACAACCCGTTTAACGGATTTCGGTCTGCCGCAACACATCCTTCCTGGCGTCTCTGCTTCTTGCGCGCCTGCGCCAGTTGGTCACACCAATCGATGACAGGGCTTCCTCGATTTGGTCCTTCCAACGGATACAAGGTCGTCCTCTTCGCCGACTTCCGCAGATACCCGCATCAAATACTCGTCTCGCCGGAGCATCCTCATCCATTCGAACGACATGGCCGAGCCAGCGCAGCCGCTGGATGTTAATACGCTGTACAACGTCAATGTCGTTGAGGAGCTCATACAGCTCACTGTTGAATCGAATACGAAAATCATCGCCAACACGCACTGGACCGAAGATCTTACGTAGGACTTTTCTCTCGAATACTCTCAAGGCTGCTGCATCAGTGCTTAATAGGGCCCATGCCTCTGCGCCATAAAGAAGTACGGGTATGATGAGTGTCTTGTAGAGTGTTTTTTTGTCGCACGAGATAGGTCTCTGCTACTCAATTGCCTTTTCATGGCAATTTTATTTTATCTCAGAGTTTTTGCCAGAAGGCTTTTGAGAGGAAGTAGTCGCTGTAAATATTTTGTTTTATTCGAGATATCTAAGCTGGGGTTTAAACCACATGCTCTCGTTTAATAAGCCTACCTACTAGACTACGGCGAATTCAAAATACTCAAAAATTCATACACCACACCTCCAACATGTTTCTTTAATGTCTTTCGGGCCTTAGCTATCCCGATCAACTGCAGTCATTTTAACTTGTTTTGTGGTAACAGGCTATTTCGGAGCGTTCATTGTGTACATCGTTCTATTAGGATATGAGATTCTGATACCCAATATCAGTATTAATGAATAGTTATTGAGCGAGCAACCATAGTGAAATCAAATGCTGGAGTAGGGTATCACATTGGCGAACTTGACCATTTTATTTGTTATTGTTTTATTTGTACATATTTGCATATGAAAAGTGTAATTGAAGCCACTATAATTGACGCACTTGTTGAGAGCATGTAATGGAATGTAAACGAATCGATTGTTGAATATTTAAAACTGATTTAATTTTATTTTATTTGTACGCACTTTTATGCCTATTGAATATGAAATGAAGAACAAAAAAATGACAACAAAAAATGTCAAATTAAATTGAAACATTGAACAACAACAAAACAATTGTCATATTTGCTGATAAGAGACCTAAGTTAAGTGAGGTTGAGTGTAATTCGACTTTATAAAACCCTATAAGAATTTCATATAAACATTGGAATTTTGTAATAGACAAAGTCTCTTTAAAGTTAGTTTAGAGTAGTGAGGCTCTTGAATCATTGTTTGGTCTGTACCAGAGATGAGCAATGAATCGTTTTTCGCCACTCAGAAGCACTCATGAAATTTTGTGTATGAGTGAGTCAAAAGTATTGAAATTCAACTACTCTAATGCATTCGTACTCACTATAACATTGATAGGTTGCAATGAGTATGAGTACAACGTTGACATCAAACTCATAACATTCGAAATATGTTTGATTCAAACACCTACTCAGTTAACATCAAACTCATAACAATCGAAATATGTTTGATTCATAGGCCTTCTCATTCAGATTCATAAATATAGAAAAATACTTCTAATACTCATAAATGATTCGAGTGATTCGAATCATTCATCAAAATTTACAGTCTTAGTTGTTGTTGCATTTACAAAAAAAAGAAGAAGAAAACGGCAAAGACAGCAAGCAAGGCAAACACACAATCTTCTAGTGAGTATTGCAGTTGTTGAGTAAAGGAGGGTCGAAATCAATAACATCATGAGTATTGTTAAGTATGAGTACGATGAGTACTTCAAACTTTGAATATGAGTAGTATGATTATGATATTAAAATAAGTATGAATGCGTATAAGTATCAGAAATTATGAGTATGATTCGAATCTACTTATCTTTTTGAATACTCATTGCTAATCTCTGGTCTCTACTAAGCATAACTCTTCAATATTTTAAGCATTCCGCAAGCTGTCAAATCAAATATTTTCGTTTAAAAATTTCTTGTCAATTTTTGTCTGGGCGTTATCAAACAAAATTTTTGGAAAACTGCCAAATAAAGGTGAGGCAAACATTAAATTTGATTTCGAGTATAGAAGAATTTTTTGTTAATGCTCCAGCATTTAGATAAAAAAAGCATTTCATTTTCGTTTCCATTTCCATTTTGTTTAGTTTGTGTTTGAGTGATTAAATCTTATCTCGACAACCTTTCAAGTAGGCATGAAGGCAATGGATTTTTATCAAAATTATAAGATCATCAAATAACAGTAAAAGCTAATATTTTAAATATAAAAAAATTCTAACATTTCAGTAAATATTGTCATCACGTTTCTGATAAGGCAAGCAGAAAAGGTGCGATTCTAAAATTTTTATCTCAACTGGTAGTACAATCAGTAAGCAGCAGCACTTTATGGCATCATTATTAAACTGTTAATAAAAGAATTTTGGATAAAAAAAATTTAAAACTGTGGCATTTAATGGCATTTGATGGCTTAAAAGGAAATTTTTTTTTAGCAGAGTTAATAAAGTATCCGTCTTTGATTACCACTTTCATATCAACCATATTTTTATTCGTACCAAATATTATGAACTGACCGGTTCAAAGGTCTATATATTGTATGATTTTTGCGGTCAA
The DNA here is from genome assembly GCA_930367235.1 of Sarcophaga rosellei. Classification (NCBI taxonomy): domain Eukaryota; kingdom Metazoa; phylum Arthropoda; class Insecta; order Diptera; family Sarcophagidae; genus Sarcophaga; species Sarcophaga rosellei. The sequence continues at coordinate 85,762,679 of OV884017.1, read as the reverse complement.
ATTTTTGTATTGAAAGTTCCAATTATTGTTGATTATGCTGCTTTTTCTAGCACTACACTTCAAGCAACTGCCATACTGTATAGGTAAACGGTGTGGTTCGCCGCCTAGCTGTTCTTGCATTAATCGGTCTTTCATACACCACTGCATTATTTTAACGGTCCAGCGAACTTCATTTGCTATTAGCATAGTTTTGCTGTCCGCTTTAAAGAACCTCACCACTATGACACTTCCATTGTCTACAGTCAAGATCCAGCAAATCACGGAAACTATTTCCAATTGATGTCCGAATATCTCAGGCATTTGAATACAACATGTGCTACAGTTGAGCTTTCTAAATCAGCATGCTATTCAATATGTTGTGGCCTAAAGCCTCTCCATAACTTTCAAAAAATCATACAATACCTGATATTACCTACGCCGTTTAGTAGTATATCGTATGCGGTGTACAGTGTACGTTTTCTACGTTTCTATAATAAACCCAAATCCATGCCTTTAGCATACAATAATAGGTTTTATTCACTATAATAATTCCCATCAGGTTAAGTCCATTCCATTAAGTCTATCCATTATAGATGAAAAAGAAAGCACCTTTTTTGCGTAAATCGCAATAAACGCCATTATTGAGCTCAATTAGTTATTGTGCAATAAATACGCAAATTGTTATAATATTGAGTAAAATTGAAAGTACAGCACTGTCATATGTATGTTCGAACACTGTCCGAAACAATGTTGTTGAAACAACCAGCTGTTTTGTTTACCAGCCGTCAAATGAATATTCAATAAGCAGCTGAACTGCGTATATTGTTATGTCTGAAAACTTAAAATAGTGTACTCAATAAACCGAATATTGACTCAATAAAAGTGGATATCTGAACATAGTATACGGGTCTCGAAAATAATTCTTTTTTCTAAGATCTCAGAGCTAAGGCAATGGCAACCATTGCCTGTAAACATCAATTCAAATGGATTGCCATAATAAGTGTGTATGCTATCCATAATGGTGTAGGGGTTTAAATACGGACACATCAATCATGTTGCTGTTATTGTGTACATTGATCTGCTATTAGAATGGACTTGCCGGTGTTATTATGGTTGTTGTTGTTGGTCTTATAATAAAAACAAAAGAAAAGAAAACAAATAATAAATAAATTGAAACATATACAAAATAGTTCAATTTATTGACATTTAATTGAACTCCGTTTCTTTATTGCAATTATTTATTGCATTTATTACTTAGGAAAAGGGGGTCAATGACACCCAAGGGCCTTTTGGAATTTTTTGCTTTAAGGGAATATAATTTCATCAAATTGAATGCATTTGAGGGTATGAATTTGCATTCTTTAATAATAAAAAAAAGATTTAAAAAGTAGCATTTGACATATAAAATATAAACTTAATCACTTAATTGCGTTTAAACAAGGAGAAATAACGGTAGAATTGTTAATGCAAATACAATAAATGTTTATAAAAAATATTTATTTTTAAAGCTCACATACACCCACACACATACACATACGGCCACAAACACTTTCATTTTTTTTTTGTTTGTTTGTAACGTAATAATAAATGTGTTCAGCAGGTTATAATTAACCGTATTAACTAAGCTAATAACACTTATAACGGCTTTTCATTTTATTGCCTCAATATTTGTAAATTGATAAACGGAGTCATAAAAAATGAAATCTAAATTTGGATGCACATGCATGAAAACACAATCATTATTCGTTCGTATCATTTTATCCCTTCGGTATTGGGTGATTGGACTGATGATGATGGTCCGCACTGAATTTATCAACAGTTTTTTAATGCGTGAAATGCTAATCATGCTTAAAGTTGTCTTCCTAATATAATTTTAGTATCGCGACATTATTTTAATTTAGACTCATGCATAAATTACCATTTTCTGGACTTTTGAAGGCAGATGATTTCGTGTAAAATTCTACACAAAAATTGTAAAGCTTTTCTTTGTTTTCCATCCATTTAATAATCAATGATTATAATATGAACAAACCAGCAATTGTTTAGTTTTTATTGAATTTCTGAATTCAAAACATCTTAAATTTTTATAAAAAAAAGTAAAATTTTCTTATCAACTATTTAAACCAGAGATCAGCTATGAGTATTCAAAAATATGAGTCGAATCGAACCATACTCATAATTTCTGATACATATACGCATTCATACTTATTTTAATACCATGGAACCTCTACTCATAGTGAAAGTTTGAAGTACTCATCGTAGTTATACTTAACAATACGTATGATGTTGTTCATTTCGACTCTTCATGACTCAACATTTACTAGAATCACAGAATAAGTATGATTCGCGTACGAACTTACTAGAAGGTTGTGTGTTCGATTTGCTTGCTGTCTTTGTCTTTCTTCTACATGCAACAACAATGAAGACTGTAAATTTTGATGAATGTTTCGAAACACTCGAAGGATTTATGAGTTTTACAAGTATTTTTCTAAATGTATGAATCTAAATGAGTAGGCTTATGAATCAAACATATTTCAAATGGTTGGAGTTTGATGTGAACGTTGTACGCATACTCATTGCAACCAGAACTTATAAATCAATGTTGTAGTGAGTACAAATGAATCGGAGTACATAGTTAAATTTCAATATTGTCGACTCTGGTCTATACCAATTAAATAATGTCTTCTGCAACAATTATTTTGTGCATTAATTCAAAATTAATTCCAAATTAAAAGACAATGCGTTTTAGGCTCCAATTTCTTATTTGAATACAACTTAAACCTTAAGTTTTAAAATAAATTTCAAAATGTTTATTAACAAATAATAGACTAGAGGCTCTTCAACTCATGAATCCTATGCTTCTATATGCCAATTCTTTTCACTACATTTTCGCTGACATTGGCATGAAGAAGTCGCCGTAATCTAGTAGGTAGTGTGCTGGCTTATTAGACGAGGAGCCACGGTTTAAATCCCCGGTCAGACATCAAAACGAAATATGAAAAAATATTTGTTTGGCGACTGCCTCTCAGCAGATTTCTGGCAAAAAACTCTGAGAGTACATTAAAACTGCCATGAAAAGTTTCTCAAAAATCTGTCGTTCGGAGTCGTCTTTAAACTGTAGGTCCCAACACTCATGTATAACATTAACACACACAACAGGAGTGGTGTTGAGAAGCTAGTCCGTAGTCCTGACTGAAAGGTTGTAATGGCGAATTATTTATGTACGTTTGGCATGAACGTACTTATAAACAGCTTCAAATAGAGTCAATGAAAAGCTATTCAAGAGTTCTATTATCGGCCAAAAGTTTGTAGTTCATGGAACCGACCTTCCAAGTGACTTGTGAAGCGTTACGCGTCACACAGCAAATGCAGCTTTGGATATTATCCGAAATGTTGCTATTTTTCTTTTAGAGGTTTCTTAAGCGATTCTCATAGCCTATATAACCTATGACATCGATTTAATTCAGCGTGATTTATGCAACAGACCCATATTGGACGCGCTTGGTGAAACCATACGTCAGTCAAATCCAATTTTTCCATTTTGGGTAAACAAAAAACCGCAAAACAATGTCCTGTTGTTATATACTTCGAATATGATATTTAGCTGTCATAGTTCATCCATATCTTTTAATTTGAGAATTTATGAAGAATAAAAGTGAATGAACGTAAATGCGTTAAATTGGCATTCACTATACAAGGGGCAGTATGGCCCTATTTCAGTTTAATTGCCAAAGAGTATTCGACCCAAACCATCGGGTTTGTAACATCTTGGATTGTCGTACCAATACGCGTCGAAAAAAATAGCGGCAGTGTAGCTTTAAAACCAGACTTAAACTTTAATATTTTTCCGATGAATCACTATCTTTGATAAGTTTTCACTGTTCACACATTCTGTACATGGTGAAAAACTTGCTGGTACCTTCTCTAATTATGAAGTAATGAATTCAACAATTAATGCTTAATAGAGCGTTAAATTGTCATGCAAAATATTAAATAAATCAATAAATAGATCATTAATTATTATAATTAACATTGATTTGCAAATTGTTCGGACAACATCAAATATTGTCTTGTATTGTATTGTGATCGTCTCATAACATTATCAATCATTCACTAATTGTAGGTGCCAAATAATTCAAATGAAGTTTCTTTGGAAAAAAAAGTAAATATTGCCGGAATCTTTTTTACACTTCGTAGTCGTACGTGTGAGTAATGTATTAACAAATCGAAAATAAGAATGAAAAAAGGTTATGATCGGACTATATTGCACCCTATAGAAAACAATATTTTCATTTTTCGAATACATATTTCAAACGAATTTGCCTTCATGGTATCAATCATGTCGTCTAGAAGTTGACTTCAGTCCACAGAAAAGGCTTCACTATATTAGTGATAAAGGACTAAAGTAATGAGTTCAGGATTATTACGAAAAAGGGTAGGCAAAAAAGTATGCAACAAAATGTGTGAAGAACTAGGCTCTGGAATACTGCTTTTGATTTTGATTGATCAATCAAGACATCAGAAGGAGAGTGAATACTTTGTGCTAAAATAGAGCAGATTGCAGAACATCCTGACTATTTGTAGTCAAAATCGAGTGTTCTAGGAGAGAATAGGTGCTGGGTACTAAATCTACTTGCGACAGGGCATTCTGTTCGAACAGCGTGGACAAATTTGCAAATTGTTGTTTAAAGTACACAAAATTGTTTACACAAATTAGGGTAGATAGACTTATGCTATGCACTGTATGTGTGGCCGCCACAAAGTTTTCGAAGTTGAATTATTTTATACTCAAGTTTACATGGCCCTTATCATTCAATATGATATGACTTTGACATTCATTCAAGTACTTATAAAAGCTTTTAGTACAGCTAGTACAGAACACATGTAATTTCTATTGTAAAGTAAACACTCAAGGTATTCAAATTGATAGGGCTGATTAAATAAATAATTATTTAAAGAAACGAAATTGAAATTTATTGAAAGATTTCGTCTGAACTGTCAAACTTTGACAATTGATGACGACCATGCTGTTGTAGCCACAGTTGTGAAATTAGTTCTCCTTTATTCTGGCTACCATGGACAATCATTGACAACGACGTGAATTCGCGGAATGAGCTCTCAGTTGGCAATTGACTGTAATTTTCATTGAAAAATCGTCAACGATGATGCCTATTTTTTGATGAAAGAATACATGAACAAACTAAATTGCCGAATTTGGAAAGATATCAATCCATATGAGATCCAAGAACGTCCAATGCAGAACGTGAAAGTCACTGTTTGATATAGATTTTGGGCTGAAGACGTCATTGGCCCAAATCTCTTTGAGTACGATTTTGGCCAGGCCATCACTGTCAACGACAAGACCTATAGGTCGACGATTAGCAACTTCTTTAGGCCTTATCGGATGATCCTGATAATATTAGCTAATTATTGGTATTAGTTGGGTTGCCTTTTTTTGGAAATTTCTTTCCTATTATTATGCCTTCTTTGAGCTATTCAGGAAGTATTTCATTTAATCGAAAACAATTATATTATTACAGGAAATATTTATTTTTATTTTCAGAGGCATCACGTTCTAGGTTTTTGTTGACTTTGAGCGTTTTAATGGCAGTTATAACATCAGATAATATTGTGTTGTGTATATACTCTATACTTTCGTAGTAGGTAGGGTTAAATACTATTGTAGACACGTCATGGCATAGCATTGGAAAATATACCAATTTAATGCTCACAACATGGGTGATGTGAGAAACTATATCGCATCTTGACTAAAGGGTTATAATGACCAATTGTTATGTTCTTACCTTTTTAAAAACGTCTAAAATATGAGTTCGTTAATTGCAAACAAAATAAAAATAAATACGTGTTTAGTTTCAAGTTAAACTCTTTATTGATCGCACTACTTTTGTGTGCCACCGTTTACAACTTGACGTATACAACAATAATTAGTTGTTCGGTATTTTTCTTTGCTTACAATGCAGATATTTTTAACGGCGATCTTCAAACCACTACTGTTCTCTTCACACGCAACGCGTCTTCACACAAGACTGACTGAATTCTTACTACTCGTTGCCTGTTTTGTCTTGCCTTTTGATATGCCCACTCAAACAGTTTGATGAATGTTCTTGCAGTCGAAAGTTCGTTGCTTCGCCTTATCGAGATCTCAATCGTGGTTTCATTGTTGTTTCTGTATTTTGTTCACATTGCGTATTGTTGCGTTCTCGCTTACCTGTCTATCCTCTTTTCGTTCATACTGATGATGTTGGTTTACTTGTAATAAGTTCGCTGTATTTGAGCTTTTGCTCATTTTAATATTAAACGATGTACACCGTTTCCATTTTTGTAACAATATGCATGTAAAGTGTTACTAAAATTTGCCGTTTGCTTACGACGAAATGACAAATGAAGTCGTCGTAGTCTAGTTGGTAGTGTGTTGGCTTATTAGACGTAAGGCCGGTGTTCAAAGCCCAGGTCAGACATCAAAACAAAAATACAAAAAAATATCTTTTAGGCGTCTTTCTCTCAGCAGATTTCTGGCAAAAACTCTGAGAGTAAACAAAAAATTGCCATGAAATGTTTCTCAAAACAATCTGTCGTTCGGAGTCGACTTTAAACTGTAGGTCCCGCCGCTCATGAATAAAATTAGAACACACAATATAAGTGTTGTGAGAAGCTAGGTCGTAAGCCTGACTGAAGGGTTGTAATGACCAATTATGTATGTTACAACGAGTATTCTTTCAGGTTAGAGTTCTAATAGGTTGCTGCCTATTTGATGCTAATACTTGCCACAAGTAAATAATGGTGATCAAACTGGTTCTCTGTTAACGGATTTGTCTTGTTAACTTATGTCTATGTCGTAAGCATAATTTGAACCAACATAAGTAGGCACAACCAATACCATTCTGTACATACAATAAGTTAATCTGTTGTAAAGAAATGTGCGCACATTGCATCTACATATGTTTTGACCCCAAACAAATTGACTTCTTCAGTAGAGAACTAAAAAAACTTGATTTTTACGTATTATTTATTTCACTCACTCGTTTAAGCCCAATGACTGCCAAGGAAATATTGAACATTTTTATTACCACCCAACATGGGTTATAGCGGCAATGTTGCAACATAACTTATCTACTCTATGCAGTTGCAGCGCTGCATGACTGTGATAACCTCTCATGCAGACATTGGAAAATGCATTTTGTTTGTTTCGTTTCGCTTCTTTTTGTTCTGTTTTTTCTCTACATTTTCTCTAAACTGTAGAGTGAGTTGGTTTTGGATAATTAAGAGAATCAAAAATGAAGGAGACAAGTCGTACAGGTAAATTGTTTGGAAATTTTTCCAATGGCAGTTGAAAAAGTGCTGTGCCGAAGTATAGAAGTTTATTCATTTATTTATATTTTGTTTTCTTGTTGTTGTTGTTGTTGTTGTCTTTCAAACAAGAAAAACAAATATTTTCTTAAATTCAATTGAGCCGTGCTTCAAGATATAAGATACTGAAAATGGTTGAAGAAGTTAAGCAAAGGTAAAAAGCATAAAATTGTTAGACATAAACAAACAGTCGTTGAATGTAAACACAATGCTAGCGTAAAATTTTATTTTTGTAAAACACATTATGCCACGCCTACTTTTGACCGAAAAAAGTAATTTTAATTTAAAATATTTTTCTTTTCTTTTGTTTCAATTGCAGTTGCTGGTCAGAATTTTTTGATAAATACAAAATGAAGGCTGCTACTTTGGATAAAATTTGCTGTTTTCTGGCCGAGCTAATTGGTACAGGCTTGTTGGTGTTTTTGGGTTGCATGGGCTGCGTTAGTACGGAGATATTTGGCAACAATCATTTGCAAATGTGCTTGAATTTTGGTCTGGTCATTTTGGTAATCGTTCAGTGTTTCGGCTGTGTATCGGGTTCACATTTAAATCCAGCTGTTACTCTTGCTGCCTTCATTTACAATATGGTTTCGGCTCCCATGGCTATCATTTACTTCTGTGGTCAAATGTTGGGCGGTTTCATCGGCTACGGTTTGTTGAAGGTAGTCTTGCCCGCGACGGCCTTTGCTGTTAAAGGTTCCAGCCACCAATTGTGTGTAACAGTGCCTCATGTCGATGTTGGACCTCTGAAAGGTACTGCCATTGAATTCATTATTACTGCCATTTTGATTTTGGTCTGCTGTGGTGTTTGGGATCCACGCAATGCTAAATTCCATGACTCTGTACCAATTCGTTTTGGTTTGGCTATTGCCTGTTTGGCTATCACTGCTGTAAGTATTCCAACAACGATTTTGAAATACTTGAAGCGTTTATTGTTGAACTCAACTTTTTTCTGTTTTGTTAAGGGACCCTTTACTGGTGCCAGTATGAATCCGGCTCGTTCTTTTGCTCCAGCTTTGTGGAATGGTGATTTCGAGCAACATTGGGTCTACTGGTTGGGACCCATGGCTGGTGCTGGTGTTGCTGCTTTTGGCTTCAAAGTTGTCTTCAGACGCGAAGTACAGGAAGAAGCTGTCCATCATAAATTGCGTGCCATGGAAGAAGTTCCTCTCTCTTAAAACACCCTGTACAATCTTAAGCATTTCGCCTTATTGCCAATGTCGTTATATGTTGGCACTACTTTACCTTGTTGGTGTTGTCTATCCCCACCAGTGTTGCCATATGATTCAATTTATTTAGGATGCATCAAAACCAAACCAAATACTGAATTCTACTTCAACTTGTAGAGGTAGAAGAAGAATATTCGAACATTCTCGTTCGTAGTTTTTTAAAACAAAAACAAAATCACACAAACACACATACAAATTTTAGTTTAAGCTATACAATGTGCAATAAATTCTACAGAAATGTTTCGCCATCTCAAAAAATGTACTTGAAATTAAAATGAAAATAAAAAACAAAAATAAAATAAAAAAAATTGTAAAAATAGGAAAATATTCATTTCTTTTGTTAATTCTTTTGTATAATTTTTCATAATACTGATAAAAAGTCTATAATTTAAGCTCGTAAATGCATTTCACTTTTGGATGAAAGTTTCTCTGATTTTTTTTTTAATTAAGTACTAATAAATAAAATAAATGAATAAAATAAATAAATAAAAAAAACTTAACAAAAGTATGTTTAAATCAGAAATTTAAAGGCAGACCAAAATGTCTAGAGACAGAACAAACGACACACAGCATATTTTAATAATTCATCTCAGCAAGTATCACAGAACAGACTAATAAAAAGTGAATCTGTACCAGAGATCAGCAATGAATCGTTTTTTCGCTATTCATAAATTCTCATTAAATTTTGAATATAAGTGAGGAGTCAACAATATTGAAATTTCATTATGTGCTCTGATTCATTTGTACTCACTACAATGTTGATTTATAATTATAGGTTGCAATGAGTATGAGTACAACGTTAATATCGAACTCATAACATTCGAAATATTTTTCATTCATACGCCTACTTATTCAGATTCATAAACTTAGAAAAATACTTATAATACTCATAAATAATTCATCAAAATATACAGTCTTAGTTGTTGTTGCGTTTACAAAAAAAGAAAAAAGACACAAAAGCAAAAAAGGCAGAACAGCAAGCAGAGCAAACATACAACCTTCTAGTGGGTATTGTAGTGTTCGTACGGGAATCGTACTTATTTTGTGCTTCATGCAAATGTTGAGTCATGGAGAGTCGAAATCTACAACATCATGCGTATTGTTAAGTATGAGTATGATGAGTTCTCCAAACTTTGAATATGAGTAGTATGAGTATGATATTAAAATAAGTATGAATGCGCATAAGTATCAGAAGTTATGAGTATGATCGATTCTGCTCATCTTTTTGAATGCTCATTGATAATCTCTGTTTGAAACCAATTGATTGGAATACTGCTAACTTATTTAATGCGAGTAAGTGTGTTGTTGAACAATCGATTTGCTCTTCCGTACAGTAGAATCCGTAAGAACCACTTGTATTTATACGCTCATAAATTCAATATTATTTTACATACATTCAGGCAGATATTTTTAGATTCTGTTGCTTTATAGTTGCCTTAAACATAAAACGTATCTTAAGGCAGAATAAATATTTACTTAATACAGTGGTTTTGACGACATTCTGAAGAAAATATTTGTATCGTTTGAAAATAAAGTTACGATAAGACAACATTTATATTTCGCTTATCATTCTAGACGAAGACTTTTATTTCAGATAGTAAACTCTGGATCATCTGAATATCATTTGCCTTCTTGTCTCTCTTAAGTTTTTCCACAATAAATCATAGGAGCTCTACAGCGATGGATAATAATGGCAAATATGAACATGATTAAGATCACTATTCAATAAAGAAAATATCGTAACATTTATCAAACAGTTGCGATTACATTATATATACGTACATGTGACTAGAGTTTTGAAAATGTGTGAAAATATCTGTGAGCACAGTGTACGATACCCATACAGTAAAACCATAAACTAAAAATAAATAAAAATAGCTTCAATTTAAAATATTGATTAGTTTTTATACAAAATAATAGTAGGGTATGGCTCCTTCTCTAGTTCTAAAAAAACGTACAAGAGAACAGTGAAGCAGCTTTTTAAACTGTCAGTGCAGCGTTGGATTATAAATTATTTCTGTTATGATGCCATTGTCAACAGTAAAGACATAAAGTTAAGATAAACCTCCTCCCTAATGATTTCAAATGAATTTTTCCTACAATATTACGTTTCATTTAGTGTGAAAAGAACGTTCGGATAAATACAAGTCGAGACGCATTTTAATTAAAAAATTTACAATGAAATCTACACCAACGAGTGATAAAGTGACCAAAGTTTTGGGAGAACTGTTTGGCACCACCATTCTAGTATTTTTGGGCTGCTTGGGCTGTATAGGCAGTGATGCTGGCCTTTTTAAAATTGCCTTGAATTTTGGTCTGGCCGTTATGACTGTGGTCCATTGTTTCGGTTGTGTTTCGGGTGCTCATCTCAGTCCAGCCATAACCTTGGCTGCCTGGATTATGGATATTTTATCACCACGTTTAGCATTGGCTTACGTTTGTGCCCAATTCCTGGGTTGCTATTTGGGTTATGCGCTTTTAATGTATCTGATACCCACATCGTTTATACCATTGGGTGATGGTAGCGGTTTTTGTCTTACAATGCCACATTCCGATTTCAGTTATACGCAGGCTATAGCCATTGAGTTTGTAATAACAGCTGCTTTAGTTCTATTTGCCTGCAGCATTTGGGATCCCAGAAATGCCAAGGATGGAGAAACTGCACCCATTCGGTTTTGCTTTGCCATTGTTGCTTTGGCCCTATCTGCTGTAAGTTGTTTTCTGTTTTCTTTTTATAACTTTTTAACGCTTTCCGATGTAGGTATTAAGAAATGTGGCCGACATTATTTTTACAATGTTCGTAGCTTTTATACATGTGGTTGTGGTTGGTATTCAGTGTTTACATACATGTTCGATGTTTATAAATATTATGTTCAGATATGTACTTTTATTGAGACAATATTCGGATTATTGAGTACAATATTTTAAGTGTTCAGACATAACAATATACGCAGTTCAGCTGCTTATTTAATATGTATTCATTTGACAGCTGGTAAACAAAACAGCTGGTTGTTTCAACAACATTGTTTTTATTTTGTTGACATTTGAGTTGTCAAATATCAATAGAAAGTGTTCAGATAATTATAATATGTGCACTGAACATACTTATGACAGTGCTGCATTTTAAGTTTTACTCAATATTATAACAATTTGCGTAATTATTGCGCAATAATTCATTAAAACTTTATATAAAATATTGAGCTCAATAATGTCGTTTATTGCGATTTACGCAATAAAGTTGCATATCTGAACACCGTATTATATACATTGTTCGATTCCAGTCTCTTCAACTCATTTCTCGAGATGCCTTTGTTGCTAACCCTTAGCCTAGAATGTTGGCTGTCACTTTGATAGTCAAGGAAAGAAGTGATATTCGTCTCCCGTTCTTAGATTTAATGAAGTCAACTTTTTCGGTGATTTCATTTTCATGGAAGGAAAGTTCTTTGCATCAACTTTATTTTATGATTATATGATTTTTCTCTTCATGCTATGTCATCTATTACGTCACCAATATCTGGAATGCTTCACCGTTTTTGATGATACAATAAGATGTGAACAGAGTTGTCTACGATTTTCGATGTTCTGAAATTTTCATTGACTTAGCTTTGCGTATTATGTGCTCTTCGTGTTGCCCGGGGCGGAAATTGTTGTTGTTTAAGTTCTTGGTAGTCCTGTTCAGATCTCGAATACTAGGCGCTGAAGATGCTGATCCCTCTTCTTTGTCTATTCGTTTCTTTTAATGACATTTATTGTCGTGAACCTGTTGCTTCATAATCTTGTCAGAATATTTGTCGGCTTCCCGTGGTTACTGCACTTCATTGAGGGCTTTTGGCTAGGTCCAGAGTTTCAATATTTTCTATTTAGCAATTTCTGATCTCTGTTATTTATGAAGCAGCTTCATGAAGCAGGTTTTTATGATAGGCCAGCTTTATTCTTCATTCTATCATACCGTTGGGCATTGGAATAGTTAGCGCGGCAAGCTGCATTTAACAGTTTTTGAATATTAAATTTTAGCTATGAAATAGGTTTAGGTTCCATAGCGGCAATATGTGTGTTGTATGGGACCAACAAGTACGTGGTGATCTCAATTGTAGTCTTGGCCTTGTTTCAGACATACTGGAGACACTTTCGTCAGAATTTTGCTAGAACCATTATGGTGAATCTGGGTGGCTTTATATTTTTCTTTTTTGGGGGGTATAGAGTTCTCATTATACCTACCTACCTACCATCAATTTTGGTGGACCAACACATTTTTGTGGCATATTATAGCCTCACCGAATATATTAACCTACAACCCTTCCGGCTCATGTGTATATTTCACGTTTCGTAGTCAATTTGCCTTCCTTATTTATGAACTTATGAACTACTCGACCTGTTCGATGACGACAATGAAATTTCTATTTGAGATTGATTTGTGTATTCCTTTCTAGCCTTAGAATTTAAATGTTTCAAAAACTTTTGAAATTTTTAAAATGGCAAGTACATAAGTATGTATAGTATGTCGTAAAAGGTAACATTTTACATTTCATTCACATTCTAGATTCCATTGCATATGGAACATTAGAGGTGCTGCTGTAATCTTGACACTATAGGAAGGATTTCTACATTTTGAGCCACATTTTCGGCAAATCACGAAGATACGGTATAGAGTTGACTGATTGTATTGTCATGATCAAGACAAGCATTGTTTGGACAAAAATATAAAGCGTATGTATCGAAATAATATGCCTCCTTTAAGCAGTGCTTGAAAGAAAAAAAGCTTAAGTTCTTGATATACGTTATCATTTCCAGGACTTTTGTTGTTCTTGAACTTCTTAGAGGCGGCCATGACATCAAGTCAAGTTGGTGTCAGATTCATCAGAATACTAATAGCGTGAGATGTGTGAAGATTTTCGTTTAGAATTTGTACTCCTTTACCAGTCTCCTTATTTAGACGGGAATCGCCTTTGATTCTAAAACCAATATGTTTTCTATGCTGTTTTATTTACATAAAGTTTATGTAGTCGTAGTTGCAGTAGTTGTAGTCTAGTAGGTAGTGTGTTCGAGCCACAGACATCAAAACGATGTGTGACATCAAAATGAAATATAGAAAAATATATATCTTCGGCGGCTACCGCTCAGCAGATTTCTGGCAAAAACTCTGAGAGTAAATAAAATTGCCATGAAACGCTTCTCTAAAAATTTGTCGTTCGGATTCGACGTTAAACTGTAGGACCCCTCACTCAACTATAAAATTAACACACACAATATAAGTGGTGTTGAGATGCTAGGTCGTAATCCTAACTGAAGGGTTGTAATGGCCAATTATGTATGTATGTATGTATAATGTATACAATTGATTGAATCATTAACACGGGAACTAAGAAATAAATTTAAAATTTGAAATTTATTTCATGTCAAACGAAAATTTTTTGTTTTCTTTTGTTAGGTTAGGGTATGTTCGTTACGAACACATACGCCCTGAGACAGTTAAGGTTGGCTTTCAATATATAAAATGGATAATCAAATTATTCTATTTATGGATATAGAGTATGTATGTATATACTCGTACGTATGTATAATAAAATAAGAGATAACATTTTAATTCAGGTAATTAAAAAATTTGTTACAAAAAATGGAGCACCTCCATTGCACAGATAAGATAAAAATTTAAACGAAACAACAAATTTGATTGTAATAGGTTTCTGGTGAAAAAAGAAAATTTAAATAATTAAGTTCCAAAAGTAGGTTTTTTTAGTTTTGAACTTAAAGAACTATAAGTCAATTGACCAAATTTCATTTAAACATTCTTAACTGCATCTAAGGATCTACTTTTACTGTAAACTTATGTGAGACAGTGGTACTTCGTTCGTTTGCTGGCAGACAGAATTTCCATTCCATACTATACACTATGAAGTTGCGAGGCACAGCCGTAATTTATTAGACACACGCCACCCAAGTGTGAGCCAGATAGAATGGCGTTTGAAGCATCACAATCTATTATTAAGGCCGATGGGGTAATAGACGGATGGGGAGACAGTGAACGATGTCAAAACAAAGTTCAACGTGACACTACACCCTATTCGAGTGAAACCCCTGTTGACTTTTGCTCGTTTCGTTTACCGAGGTTGTAAATGGTGCTGATTTCTTAAGAATCCATAATATTAATTTGAACATGAAGTATTAAATGAATATCTGACCTGGGCCAGCAGAAAACATTGGCAACTTTTATTCTCCAATTGTTGTTAGCTTTTGTGGTATTTCTATGTAGATGTTGTAGTCGCCTTAGTTTAGTAGGTAGTGAGAGGCCACAAACCCCATATCAGACTTTCCCAATAAAACGAAATATGAAAAATTAACACACACCCAACATATGTGATATGAAAAGCTAGGTCTTAATCCTGACTGAAGGGTTGTAATGACCAACCATGTATGCATGTACATATTTCTATGTTATTGTTGTTATTGTTTACGTCTACTCGCTTAATTTATTTATTACAAATGCAATTACAAAACATGTAATTATTACGAAGTGGGTAGCTTAGAACTTATGGTCGGTGTATTGTAACCAGACCATAGTCTCTGGTGGGAATCGAACCTAGCGCGCTACTCACTAGACAACTACTGTAATTCTTGGTTATTATGATTTTTTCATTGTATTGTAAACGATTGTTTTTCTAGATTAACCATTATTAGTTTATTAATTGATTATTACAGGCCGAATGAAATTGTGAGAATTAATTTCAATGTCGGTTGAAAATTTTATTTAATAAATAAGATTCAACTTTGCGGAAAACATTTCGCATAAATTTGGCATAATTTGGAACTAATGTTTCTATTCGTTTAGAAAGTTCAGAATTATCGACTTTCAGTTTATCAGAAGACTTGGACAAATTCCAGATCTAGTACAATAGATAGCCAACGGCATGGACATGGTTTTGGGGTACAGTTTGTTTTGAAAGTCTTTGTGAAATAAGGGGTCTTTCGAATAATTTTCGATTTAAATAATTTTCAAAAATCTTTCCATATACTCGTATACCATCCAATTTCTTAAGGTCCGTATTCAATTGAATTAAACTGATATTTTATACAAATGATTGGAAATTCAGCTGTTCGC
Source organism: Sarcophaga rosellei (assembly GCA_930367235.1). NCBI lineage: Eukaryota > Metazoa > Arthropoda > Insecta > Diptera > Sarcophagidae > Sarcophaga > Sarcophaga rosellei. The sequence continues at coordinate 85,747,007 of OV884017.1, read as the reverse complement.
TTCGTACATTACTCTGCGGAGTTAAGCAATTAAAACGCCTGTACGCAAATGTTAATGATTTCGACATGTATGTGTATTGAGGTTTATCACATTATAGGGTCAAGTAAGGACGACTATAACTCTCTTGCTTGTTTAAATTTACTACAGAATACAACATTTTTTTATCGGGTCTTTCATTAAGCGTTTTCTATCACACACACACATACATAATTGGTCATTACAACCCTTTAGTCAGGATTATGTTCTGTTTTAATTTTATATAGTAGTCGCCGTATTCTAGTAGGTAGTGTGTTCGCTTATTAGACGTAAAGCCCGGGTTCGAACCGCATCAAAACGAAATATGAAAAAAAAATTTTTTTTCTTCGGCGACTTTATACATGAGTGGCGGGACCTACAGTTTAAAGTCGATTCCGAACGACAGATTTTTGAAAAACTTTTTCATGTCAATTTTATTTGCTTTCAGTGTAAATGAGAGGCAGTCGCCGAAGAAATATTATTTCATTTTGTTAGAAATGCCTGACCTGGGGTTTGAGCTGTGGCCTCGTTTTCTATCTTTAAATTTAAATCAAATTGAATGGGATATCATAGAAATTTTTTATTCCTTCTAAGTTCTTATTGATGACCTTATGTGTGGAATATAACGTTGTTAAAATGTACGTCACAGCTTCTCTGGGTGGGGCGTATTCGAAATGTTAAATTTTCTGTGGATGGGGTAAAATTTATGACATCTGTGGCTTGCGGCTAATTCACATATACCTGTTAAGAAAAAATCTCGTAAGAAAAAGTCTAAAGGGGGCTAATAGCGCTGTCCCGGGGACCAGTCCATATCACCTCGACGTGAGATGAGAATGTCCAATGTGGCGTTTGCTGTGTGACATGAAGAGCAGTTGGTTGAAATCACATACCGTTGGTGTCCAGATCATCCAATTCGGGTCGACAGTAAACAATGACCTTTTTTGGGATCCATTGGAGGCTCTTTGATCTCAATTGAATTGGTAGCTGCCACCAATTGGACAACTTAATTTGTGGAGAGGGCCTCATCACGGAAAATGATTTTTTGTTGGAGAATTTTTATTATTTGCATGTGTTGTTGAATGCTATATCCATCCATTGTGATTTAGAAAAACATACTGAATAAATGACAACCAGTTTGACAGATGTAGCTTAAAAACAAAGCCGTTGTCAAGTGTCAACTGTCAAAAGTTCGGAAGTCCCTGTTGAAAGTGTTGATAGAATATTTTATAATCTGGTGACTGATTATATTCATAAATTAAGTATTTGTTTATAAGTATACCATTTATCATAACCTAAAAAATGCATTTCCTTAATGAATTTTCGAATTTTTATTCTTTTAAGGGCAACTTTACCGGTGCCAGTATGAATCCAGCCCGTTCTTTTGGTCCAGCTTTATGGAATTCAAATTTGAAAAATCAAGGAATCTATTGGTTTGGTCCTTTTGGAGGTGCAGTTGTTAGTGCATACATCTATAAGTACGTGTTTTGGCGTGAAGCTGTCCACTAATTATGCCACAATTCTCAACTTATATCGCAGTTATTGGAATAAAAAATGAAAAATAAAAAGAAAAATAAAAACACTTAACAAATGGCGTCAAAGTAATTACGTTTTCATTTATTAAAATTAATCAGGCATTGATAAATTTCTTATGATCTTACTTGTCGTGATTTCTGTGGTATTTCTTATCAATTTGTGAAAGAGTCGCTCGCGTATCGGACTAATGTTAATCGCGATTGCGTAGAATTTCAGAGATTTCAGTTCGAGGGGATATATTATGATACGGCACTTAAGGGACATGTGTTAAATCCATTACTACTTACGTATATACGGACGTCAAGGTTAATAAGTTTGTGATCAAAGAATTGAATTAACCAAATGTCTAAATAATAGCATGAGGACTTTTATGATAGTAAACAAAATGTTTGTGGACCAAATCCTCATATATTACAGTGAAAATAAAAAAAATAAAGATTTAGGCATCATGTAATGGTGCTCGAGAATCGAATTATTCGGAAGATGAATGCGAAAACTGAATATATTTCTCATCAAAGTGTACTCCAAGTTTAGTAAGAGGCTTTTTAACTGGAACTTTTGGATTGTATTTATTTGAGGTTAAAATTTGTTACCTTAAGTGAAAAAATTGATATCGGAATCAAAGATCAGCAATGAATTGTTTTTTCGCTACTCATAAGTACTCATGAAATTTTGAGTATGAGTAGCTACTCTGATTTATTCATACTCACTACAATAAGTATGATTACAATGTTGACATCAAACTCATAACATTCCAAATATGTTTGATTCATACTCATTCAGATTCATAAATTTAGAAAAGTAGTTGTAATACTCATAAATGATTCGAGTTATTCGAATCATCCAGTAAAATTTACAGTTTTAGTTGTTGTTGCATTTACAGAAAAAGAAGAAAGAAAACGACAACGACAGCAAGCAAAGCAAACACACAACCTTCTAGTGAGTATTGTAGTGTTCGTACATGAATCATATTTATTTTGAGATTCTTGTAAATGTTGAGTAAAGGAGAGTCGAAATCAACAACATTATGATTATTGTTAAGTATGAGTACGATGTGTACTTCAAACTTTGAATATGAGTAGTATGAGTATGATAATAAAATATGTATGAATGCGTATAAATATCAGAAATTATGAGTATGATTCGAATTACTCATCTTTTTGAATACTCATTGCTGATCTCTGATCGGAATTGATGTACATAATGACATTTATTGTTACTCTTGCCATAATTTCCGGCGATATGTTTCATAATCTTTACATACATATATTCTGTTTTAAGACTCCGGAATCCCGGTGATAGGTTCTGTATTCTCTACGTATCTGGAATTTGTGAACATAAGCCCACGGCTTGTAGAAATACAAATCGAGGTAATGTGACCCAGAAATAATGCTTTCAATTGGCGGTAGTCGTTTGGCCCACGTCGTTTTAAAAAAAAGAAGTTCTAGATGGAACCTCCAGCGGTCACATCATTACTTATTGTGCTTGCAATGAAAAGCTGCGTTCCATCTTGCCTTCCAGATTTCTTGAGCGTCGGGTACACACATTTGGCGATGAACGGCTAGCAGCTAATGCACTGATTGCTCTTTATAGAGGAACATCTTTAAGTCTTTTACTAAAGTTTCCGTATTGAACGCCGTTTGTGTTGCACTTTGTTTGATAGAATCCTATGGGATGACTTAGCAACATTTCCACATTCTTCTAGAGAAGCAGCCGTTGTTGTTTGTTGATATTGAACAACCATAAATCTGCGCCTAAATTCACGTCGTGCTAATACCACCAATAAGTAAATAGGGAAGAATTATTCCGCCATTTTGGCGTGTTCAGGGACTCAGGGCTTATTAATTTATATTTTTATTTGTTTACTTTACAAATGTCGAAGCAGAACTGAAATTTACAAAAATTTTGGCATTTTCGGATAGGACAGTGACATTTGGTTGAAATTCATGTGGTTGAAATTGAAAAAATCTAACCTCCGGGTCCAGTTTGCCTTCTTCTAAAGGCTGTATGTTGGCGACTAAATTGTAAATTGTGTGTCTAGGCTTTGAGGAAATGAATCAACGAAAGTCACAAAACGATCATCAGGTTATAATTGAGGCACTGGATGGATCTATTATCCATCGAAGTTATGATTTCTGTCATATTAAGTGCGCCAGTGTTATGTCAGACCGCCTTTACTGATCAAATGGATGCATGCTACAGCTGTCTGTGGGAATTTGTTGCTACACGGATGGCTCTAAACATGGTGAGAGGACGGGCACGGGCCTCTATAAAGAAAAACCAATTATTGGCAAGGGTAACCCATGTGACCTTATGCATTAGCTCAAACTCTAATGAGTTGTATTTAGTTTAGTTGTGGCAGTGGCGGAGCAATGTCGATAATACTACTCAATTAAACAAGTTTTTTTAGACGTAGTAGCAACGACGTGTTTCTTTTGTTGTTGTATTTGCTTATTTTGTTTATATTTGAAGTTGTCATATTGGAAATACTTTATTTATTAGCTCACACTCTAATGAGTTGTATTTAGTTCTTCTGCACTTGTCCCCACATGTATACAAGTAGGTGTTATCTGAGCTCAATTATTCACTGAAATCTCTATTTAAGTGTGATTTTTATTGTTCTTTAATGAAGGCTACAAAAGTGTTCTTTGTTGCTGAAGTCAAAAAGTCTAACGAGAGTTTATAGCTGAATATCCGAGTGCGAAAGTGCATGAATATAAAAATTGTTCAAATGAGAGTTTCTGGGTCATTAGAGCATTCTTATAGTGCTTGGATAGTAAATTATGACGTTTTATTTCTTAAACTCTTTGCAAATTTGAACAAAATATGATTAAGGAAAAAAGAGATTAAAATGTAATTAAAATTTTATTTTCTTATTCGTCTAAACTGGGACTTCCAAAATATTGTTCATATCAGACCAAGTTACTGGGTTCACGTACTTGGATCATGCGCTTGTGATTTGTCTGCCAATAGATTATAACATCATTGTTTCAAGAGTCAGCTTCGCGTGACTCTTGCGTTATTATAACGCTAATATCTTCAATTCTGTATGTATTTTGACGTATTGAAGTGTTAATTTTAAAATCATCTTTCACTGCTCAAGAGGCGCACATTTTTTGTTATCAAATATTTATGTATGAAGTATGACAATACTTTCTTATGTGATATGTGATATCAGCAGAATACAATCTTAAAGTTTTCTACCAACACTCTTCAATCAGATCAGAATTTTTTTGGGTATATTTAATAATTTCCCCACAGAAGGTGTAGCTTTATAACGAGTGAGTGTATGTAGGTATGTATGTTGGCATGAAGATATCCATTGAAATGATAATGGCTTCGATAATTCTTATACGCATTATTTAATTAATCGATTAATATAATAATAAAGAAATGGACGCCTTTGCAATAATAACCTGTGGTGGTCTATATTTTTTTGGGGGGGAACGAAACCCATGTTAAGAGAGTTAGGGCCATTATAACAACTTGCCGTTAACTAAAGGCAGGATGTTAACGGCCTGATAAATTGTGTTTCATTATTATAAGTGGACAATAAGCTAGAAGTGAACGTTAAGCTAAAGGGAGAATCATTCTACCTTTAACTTTTAAAGTTAACTTTATGTTAGAACTTGACTTATTTTATATTATTTTCAGTACGGCAACTTCAAATATAAACAAAAGTAAACGCAAGAAAAAAGAGGCACGTCGTTGCCACTTAGTTTAAAAAAGCTTGTTTAATTGAGCAGTGTTATCGACATTGCCAAATTTTTGAAAAAGTTAAAATTTTTTATTATTCGGTTGTAATAACGAAAAGAAGTTAAAGATGAATTTAAAGTTCACTTTAGCTAAAGTTATCTTTAATTAAAGCCAACTTTAATGGCAAGTTGTAATAATAGCCCTTAATGACTTTAAACATTATAACTGTTAAATTGTTATGTCTAGAAAGATAATAAATAAATAAAAAGAAAAAAACCATCAAAACAGTGCGATTAGCATTAATTAAATGCAATCTGCATTAGGCAACAAATGCTGCATGAAGTAAAAGTGTTTTGGTGTTATGGAAATATCACGTTTAATTAGCGCGATAATAACCATGTCCTACTCTAATATTTATTAGAATTTCCAAAAAAAACCTACAGCAACAATTATCAATACGTACGTATATACTTATGGGTGAAGTCGCCGTAATCTAGTAGGTAGTGTGTTGGCTTATTAGACGTGAGGCCACAGGCCAGATATCTCGATCAAAACGAAGTATGAAAAATTATATTTCTTCGTCGACTTCCACTCAGCAGATTTTTGGGAAAAACTCTGAGGGTAAATAAAATTGCCAGGAAAAGTTTCTCAAGAATCTGTCGTTCGGGGTCGACTTTAAACTGCAGGTCCCGCCGCTTTTAGATAAAATTACAAAACATACAACATAAGTAGTGAGAAAAGCTAGCTCATAATACTAACTAAAGGCTTGTAATGACAAATTATGTATGTGTACTTACCGGAAATCAGCAATAAGTATTCAAAAAGATGAGTAGACTCGAATCATACTCATAATTTCTGATACTTACACGCATTCATACTTATTTTAATATCATACTCATACTACTCATATTCAAAATCTGAAGTACTCATCGTACTCATACTTAACAATACGCATGATGTTATTGATTTCGATTCTCCTTTACTCAACATTTTCAAGAATCACAAAATAAGTATGATTCGCGTACGAACACTACAATACTCATTAGAAGCTTGTGTGTTTGCTCTGCTTGCTGTGTTTGTCTTTTTCTTTCTTCTTTTTTTGGCAAATGCAATAACAACTAAGACTGTAAATTTTGATGAATGATTCGAATCACACGAATCAAGTATTAGTATTTTAAGTATTTTTCTAAATTTATGAATCTAAATGCGTAAGCATATGAATCAAACATACTTCGAATGTTATGAGTTCGATGTGAAAGTTGTACTCATACTCATTGCAACCTGTACTTATAAATTAATGTCGTAGTGAGTACGAATGAATCAGAGTAGTTGAATTTCAATACTATTGACTTACTCATTTTCAAAATTGCATGAGTACTTATGAGTAGCGAAAAAACGATTCATTGCTGATATCTGGTACATACTTATTGGTATACCTTCCCCATATTGAAATGATTTTAATCACAAATTAATCACAAACTTAGTTCACACTGGTATATCAGCATTTAGAAAGCAAAAGAATTTAAAGAGGATTTCTTTTTATTCGGTGAAAAGCAGCGCAGAGTCTTAAAATTATTTTAGGCGTGTACAGACGCGTTGTGTTATTAATTTTAATCAAATCGAATTAATTAATATTTTAATTAAACTATACTCGAAATTAAATTCCCTACAATGTCTGCATTATTTAGGAATTTAATCAAATGCTTCTTTTCGGAATTTATCGGAACTGCATTTCTAATGTTCGCCGCTTGTATGGGCTCATGGGAATCGGTCATATTTCCCAATACCCATTTTCAAATAAGTGTTAATATTTCTTTTGTTGTTATGTCTGTGGTTCAGATATTCGGTCACGTCTCGGGCGGTCATATCAATCCAATTGTTAGCGTAGCGGCTTGTATTAATGGCGTTATAAGTGTACCCATGTTGGTGGTGTATTTTCTTGGTCAATTTGCGGGAGCCATTGTTGGTTTTGGTCTTCTCGAAAGTGTATTACCAATGGTGCCTGACGGTTTCTGTATGACTTTGCCCAATGAAGAGTTGAATTTAGTGCAAGTGTTTGTAATAGAATTTGTTGGATCGAGCATATTGATTGCTGTCTGCTGTGCCATCTGGGATTCAACAAATGCGGACAAACATGATTCTGCTCCGATACGTGTTGGCTTCACAATGGGTTCGTTAGTGTTTTCAACGGTAAGTTTGTATAATATTTAAATTTTAATTTTTGAAATTTTTTAAATGAAATGAAAGAGTTTCTTAAATCGGTAGTTCGGCTTCAACGTTAAACTGTTTCGTGGATAAATGTAATGCACACAACATGGATGGTGTGAGAAGCCAGCCGGCAATGCTGGTAAATGGATTATAATGGCCAATAATTTGTATGAATATTAAATGTATTGCCGTAGTCTAGTACGTAGTGTGTTGGCTTATTAAATGTAGGGCCACGCTTCAAATCCCAGGTCAGACACCAAAACGGAAATATGAAAATATTACTTCGGTGACTTCCTCTCAGCAGATTTTTGGCAAAAACTCTGAGAGTAAATAAAATTGCCATGAAAAAGTTTCTCAAACCCCTGTCGTTCGGAGTCGACTTTAAACTATAGGTCTCGCCATTAACGCGCGTAATCCTGACTGAAGGGTTGCAATGACGAATTATGTATACAGAGCACATCCCTTGACCTTAAAATTTTGTAGGAGTAAATCGGGTTGTCTTTTTTCATTTTTTTAATGTCAGTTATTAACTGAAGAGCACCAAGTTGTGGTTAAAAACAATTCAATAGCTATCTTGTTGTCAATATACTAGGGCTACTATCTCTATGTCTTTTGGAATTTCTTACCTTTGGATACTGCTTCTGTTAACAGGTATCTGTATTATTTAATACCAGATTAAAACGTGATTTAAAGATAAAGTGGAAGGTAGTAAAGTCTGAAATAGAGACCAACAAGGCTAAGATTAAGTTTGAAAGGTACTACGGATGCAGAACTATGGAAAATATCGAACTTCCTGAATACACAGTCCTGTACACTCTTAGCAATTAAAAGAGCGAAAGATTATGGGATTTACGTGACTCAATGATTTCAAAGAATACTTGCTTAAAACAAACATTTCCATTAAATGTGCGCCGCGTTTGTTATTAGGCAGCTCCGCATGCTTTAGCGTTGTACAATCGCAATATCGATGAGCTTTTGCGCTTCTAGAAAGATGGGTCGGTGTAATGGGAATTTGAAAGTAAACGACTAAATTTGTCGATGGAAAAAGTTTCAAGATAATTAAAGTGAGCGCGTATGTATATGTAGTTTCCATGATTCGTAATTCTAAGAAATAAGCCAAGAATTGCACTCTTATGTAGTCGTCGCAGTCTAGTGTTTTGTGTGTTGGCTTATTAGATGCAAAGCCTGGGTTCAAATCCCACCTCAGACATCAAAACGAAATATGAAAAAAATAAATATTTCTTCGGCTACTTCCTCTAAGCAGATTTCTGGCAAAAACTGTGAGAGTGAATAAAATTGTCATGGAAAGCTTCTACAAAAATTTGTCGTTCGGAGTCGACTTTAAACTGTAGGTCGTGCCACTCATGTATAAAATTAACGCACACAACATGAGTGGTGTGAGAAGCTAGGCCAGAATCCTGACTGAAGGGTTGTAATGGTCAATTATATATGTATGTATGTATGTATGTATTGCTCTCTTATATGGCATATTCTTTGGATTTCACGACGAGTTAATTCTTTGGTAGTTTCCAAATTTGAAAATCTGTGGCTCATAAAGAGCTTAATATTAGATGAAATCATTTCACAAACAAGTCTAGTTCGATGACCGCGACAAAACTCATTGTTGAGGAATGGTTACAATTATTTGATAGAAGCGTACAGAGCTCAAATAAATAAAACGAGTTGTGATAGTGATCTATGCAGCTTTTCTAGTGCAATACTTATTATATTAAATTTAAATAAAAGTATAATAATTCAAAAATAAAAAATTATTTTTCTTCTTCTATTATTTTACAGGCTCGTTTAAGTGGCGGAAGCATGAATCCTACCCGTTCCCTTGCTCCTGCCCTATTGCTGTCAAATTTCGATTATCAGTGGCTATATTGGGTATCGCCTCTCTCGTCTGCTGTTGTTACAAGTTTAATTTACATTTTCTTCTTTAAGACACGCCCATCAAAGGATCCCAAGGATACCATAGAAAAGCCATAAAATTTTGTATAAAAACGAATGAAATTTTCAAATTCAAATTGAATTTATTTATACACGTAATTGTAAATTATTCATAGTATTTGTAGTTTAAGTTATGAACGATTTAATACAACTGTATCGATTTTAAATATGCTGGTTGTATTTAAAAAATTTTTTAAAATATTTTCGAAAAAACAAATCGTTTTTGTTCAATGTGAAGTTAGAAGGATATTAGAAACTCTAATCAATTGAAATTCCTTTAAAGGGTAAGTGGATAGGTTTAAAGGAAGAACCCATTATCCAAACGGACTGTTCTTATTGGCATAGAAATATAATACCATCCAAAATATCATCAACGATGAATCTTTACTCCTCTTAACTGAGAAATGTGTTGTGAAGTATTATTCATAAAATATTTGCTTCTTATTTGTCCAAAAGCTGGGCATTGACACAGAAAGTCTCCCATAATTTCGATGTTCTGTTCATATGCCCTACATTCGATACTATTTACCCTACAAAGCTGCTCGAATTCAACCTCGTAGTGGAATGTGCCGTAAGAGTACATGTTGACCTATTCAGTTCTCTTTCACCCACACCTATCAATCTCCTATCTGCGTCGCCTAGGATTATGACCTAGCTTCTCGCACCACTTATGTTGGCATATCAATTTTTATTTATCCTCAGAAGTTTTGCCAGAAGACGATGACAGAGGAAGTCGCCAAAGAAATATTTTTTATTTCATTTTTAGTTCTGTTGGAGATGTCTGACCTTGGGTTTGAACCGTGGCCTCACGATTTATAAGCCAACACACTAACTACTAGACTACGGTGACTTCATGTTACATTTTATTCAACATCTGTAATTTAGTTTATAGTACCCGGCTCTGTTAGCTCGATCGGTTTCTTGTTTTACAATAAAAATTTATAGTCGTCCTAGACTAGGACAGATGGGCTAAGTTCGGCAAGGTTCACCAGGATTGTCAATTCAGCAAAATACCTATAACTGCTACCTGGTATCAAGGAGAGGATATCATCAACAGTCGGATTCTATGGACCAAGCAATCCAATGCATCTTCTTAATGGCGTTTGTTCGGGTTGATTTGTATTTGTATCAATAAATGATATCCCGAAGAAGTTGTGTAATCGCCTTACTTACTTAATTGGTCGTTATAATCCGTTAGTCAGGATTATGACCTAGCTTTTCACACCATCTATGTTGTGTGTGTTAACTTTATGCATGAGGGCTCCCCTCAAATAAGCCAACACACTACCTAGTAATCTGCGGCTTCTTCTTGTAAAAGCCACTCGACGGAATTCATATGGCGAATATCTTAAGGGCTAAGATAGGCGCAAAATAAGTGATCAGCTGTCTGCCACCTTCTTTATATTATCTTTAAAAGTGCAATTGTTGTACAATCCGTCGGTAGTTTTAAGATTGACCAGACTTCGGAAAGTACAGAAAACAGCTTGAATAAGATCCTTCTGCTATGACCTATAATCCAACTGGAGTATCCATAATCATATTATAATCGTGCATAATCTATATATTTTATTCTTAAAAAACGCCATAGGAAACGTCAAAGCGGATGGCATTCCCACAACTCAGTTCCTCCAATTGTCGACTCGTCCGCAAGTTAATTTCCTAAGAATTCTCTAAGAGTATTGAAATTATTTTTGCCTTCTAATCGAGAGATGGCAATGTATAATCAAAGGCCAATACTAGCTGCATTGTTATCAACGAAAATACAAATGCACCCACTCTACTTGATCTGGATTACGAACTTTTCGTAAAAAATACTTAAGCTATTGGGCACAGTGTGGGGATGATTAAGATTAGCCTCGACTGAAAAAAACAGCGGATTAAACGACATAATTTATTATTTATAATATAACCAGAGATCAGCAATGAGTATTCAAAAAGATGAGTAGATTCGAATCATACTCATAATTTTTGATACTTATACGCATTCATACTTATTGTTATATCATATTCATACTACTCATATTCATAGTTTGAAGTACTCATTGTACTCATACTTAACAATAGGCATGATGTTGTTGTTTTCGTCTCTCCTTTACTCAACATTTACAAGAATCAAAAAAAGTACAAACACTACAATACTCACCAGAAGGCTTTGTGTTTGCTTTGCTTGTTGTCTTTTTCTTTCTTCTTTTTTTGTAATGCAACAACAACTAAGGCTGTAAATTTTGATGAATGATTCGTATCACTCGAATCATTTACGAGTATTATAAGTATTTTTCTAAATTTATGAATCTGAGTGAGTAGGCATATGAGTCAAACATATTTCGAATGTTATGAGTTGGATGTCAAAGTTGCATTCATACTCATTGCAACCTGCACTTATAAATCAATGTTGTAGTGAGTACAAATGAATCAGAGTAGTTGAATTTCAATACTGTTGAGTCATTCATACTCGAAATTTCATGAGTACTTATGAGTAGCGAAAAAACGATTCATTGCTGATTTCAGATATCAACCCTATTATCTTAAAACCTGCTCCAGTAGGTCAATCAATTTCAAGACCAAAAACAAAAAAAAAAAATTTAGTTGATAACGAAAGAAAGCAAAATCGATTAAGATAATTTGGTTAACTTTCGTAAAAATGTATAGAAACACGTAGATACAGTATAATACAGCCAATGGATGACAATAGTGTTTTGTATCTCAGTGCAAGTAACATTTTTTAAATTATTGTCAAACGCGGACAGATTATTAGTGAGTCTCGGCGAAACATTAACCAGAAGGAAGCAAAATGGTTTTTAGCTTGTGCATGTAGTACTTATAGGGACACTTCTATTTGGTTTTCTATTTAAATTGACATCAAACTCATAACATTCGAAATATGTTTGATTCAAACGCCTACTCATTCACATTTATAAATCTAGAAAAATACTTATATTACTCATAAATGAGTGATTCGAATCATTCATCAAAATTTACAGTCTTAGTTGTTGTTGTATTTACAAAAAGAGAAGAAAGAAAAATCATCCTTATTTTGCGATTCTTGTAAATGTTGAGTAAAGGATAGTCGAAATCAACAACATAATGCGTATTGTTAAGTATGAGTACGATGAGTACTTCAAACTTTGAATATGAGTAGTATGAGTATGATATTAAAATAAGTATGAATGCGTATAAGTATCAGAAATTATGAGTATGATTCGAATCTATTCATCTTTTTAAATACTCATTGCTAATCTCTAATTTCGATCAATGGATTGATGACAAGGTTTCTGCAATTAATATTTGCTTGGAATGTTATGACCTTGCAGAAGCTTAACCACAATGTATGAAGTACTGTGTAATCAAGTTTGCTCAACATATTTTGCATGTTTACAATTTTTACAATTCAATTTGAATTAATGAATGATTTTGTTCTTAATTCCGTTCTACGATTGCATGTCATAATCGATAAATACTTACGTATTTATTAAATTTGGCAATAATAGAATATTATTTCAATAGTTTGCAGGAAATCGATTGTATCATTAGCAACGAAGATCGATTATCAAGTATTAATTGTGTGTCATCAAAGTAAATTGCCGTGAAGATTCCCCCAAAGTTATTGACGAAAAATAATTAAAAAATATTTTTAAATTGAATGGACGATAAGAAATGTTTAAATAACGAAGAATTATTTCTGTTGAGGAAATTTTATTGTTTTGAATTTGATTTGACTGTGATTATTATAATTAATATGAGAACTTTTCACATGAATTTCAAAACAGCTTAACTGCGATCACTATTTGTCACTGATTACCAATACGCTGGTTATCTATTAAACCAGAACCTGTTACGCTACATGCCACACAACTCCATGTTCATGTATATTCTGCATAAGCGATTTGAGAGCATGGTCATCTCAATTGAAGTCGCCGTGGTCTAGTAGGTAGTCGGTAGGCTTTTTAGAAGTGAAGCATCGGTTCAAACCTCAGGTCAGGCATCTCCAACAAAACGAAATATGAAAAAAAATATTTCTTCGGCGACTTGCTCTCAGCAGATTTCTGGTAAAAACACTGCGAGTAAATAAAATTTCCATGAAAAGTTTCTCAAAAATCTGTCGTTCGGGGCCGACTTTAGACTGTAGGTCCCTCCACTCATGTATAAAAATTAACGCACACAACATAAATGATGTGAGAAACTAGGTTGTAATCCTGACTATAGGATTGTAATGACCAATTATGTTATGTATGTCATCTCAAGTGGAGGAGTTTACATCTCCACTGATGTCATGCGATATGATAGCGTAAGACTTTTTCTTATCGGGTTTTCTTAAGCTGCAGGTCTACGACAGTGGTCCTCAAATCCAACTTAACTCATCATATCAATTATTTCGAATGCACTCCATCTAGAGAAGTTGTGGGTTACATTGGAACGATGTTATATTCCTCACAGAATAGTGTTACATTTTTAACTTTTAAAAACATTTAAAATATGAGCTCGTAGTTTGCAAATAAAATAAAAATAAATTTGTGTTTAGTTTTAATTAAAATTCTTTATTATTCGCACAATTCTGTGTGCCACAGTTCACAACTTGGTGTAAACAACAACAATTGCTTGTTTGTTATTCCTCTTTACACTCTTTTGCGCAAACAATAACAATTACTAGACAATTAATTGTTCGACAGATCTATTTAACGGCGATCTTCAAACCACGACTATTCTCTTCACACGCAATGCGTCTTCCCACAAGACTAACTGAATTTTTACGCACTCCTTGCCTACTTTGTCTTGCTTTTTATATGCCAACGTTAACAGTCTGATGAATGTTCTTGAAGTCGAATGTTCGTGGCTTCGCCTGCTCGAGATCTCCGTAAATGTTCGTTGTTTTATTGTTGTTGCATTTTTGTTTACTTGTTAATCCCTTCTTTTATACTGCTGTTGTTGGTATATTTTTGTTTACTTGTTTATCATGTAAACAAGTTCGTTGTATTGTTTTTGTAGTTTACGTTTATCATTTTAATGTTAAACGATGTAATACCATTTCAATTTTCGTAACAATAGTATTAAACAAATAAAATATATCAAAGATATTTCACTAACACACTTAGTTTTATTTCAATTCAAAGATAGGAGGCTTTTAAAAAACGACTCTATTTTTGATGATCGATCATTAATAATCTAACATTATTAATCGATTACCAAAAACTGACACAGTATTATTCCGTTTTATCACTGAAAAAAAGGAGATAATTTTCCATGTCGCTGTTTAAAATAACAGGTTTTTAAGCACTGAACTAATATAGATTGTGGTGGCGGTACAATTTGTTCGTGCTGACGTTTAAAGTGCTTTTCAACAATCTGATTAAAAGTGCACTTATAATTACGCCCAACTAATCAAACTTCAGCCCACCGTGATATAGGGTGTTTAGATTTCTTAACTGTTGCACTGGTAATAATGACCCACTTTTCATCGTTGATAAATAGTCCCCTCCTTTTTCATCAGATTCGTTTCATTATATTGAGAAGTATACCCCGTTTAAATGGAAATCCAGGTTTCTTAAGAAACAATTCTTTGTCAAGAAGGAAACCGTTGAAACTAAGAAAATTCTTAAGACAAAATTTATTTCAATTAAGTTTCTTGAAAATCTTTACTTTGAGTCAATTATCGATTTCATCAATTTTAAAGCCAATGTTTTGCAATGTTTATTTGATTCGATAATTTTCGTAAACAAAACTTCAATCAATTTTCGACTGTTGAAATACTTATCTGTGACTGCAAACGATAATAAATTGCATGAGATTGATTTTGAGATTTGAAAACCTTAAGAATATAGTAGATAATGCAAGTGATAGTCTATATTTCAAAAAACATGGCACAGTTTGGGGAAAGTATACTTAGCATCGTATATGCGTCATAGCGCATGATTGAGAAAGGAAGGTAATATGAGATATTCGCTGTATTTAGAAATAATTGGTATGCATCAGAGATTAGCAATGAATCGTTAGCATAAGTGAGTAAATAGTATTGAAATTCAACTACTCTGATTCATTCGTACTCACTAAAACATTGATTTATAAGTACATCTTGCAATGAGTATGAGTACAATGTTGATATCAAACTCACAACATTCGAAATATATTTGATTCATACGCCTACTCATTCAGATTCATAAATTTAGAAAATTTAGTTGTTGTTGCATTTACAAAAAAAAAAAGAAGAAAGAAAAAGACAATGACAGCAAGCAAAGCAAACACACAACCTTTTAGTGAGTATTGTAGTGTTCGTACGCGAATCATACTTATTTTGTGATTCTTGTAAATGTTGAGTAAAGAATAGTCCAAATTAACAACATCATGTATTGTATTAGTGTGAGTGTTTTAAGTATGAGTACGATGAGTACTTCAAACTTTGAATATGAGTATGATATTAAAATAAGTATGCATGCGTTTAAGTATCACAAATTATGATTATGATTCGAATCTACTCATCTTTTTGAATTCTCATTGCTGATCTCTGATGAGTACTTCAAACTTTGAATATGAGTAGTATGAGCACGATATTAAAATAAGTATGAATGCGTATAAGTATCAGAAATTATTAGTATGATTAGAATATACTCATCTTTTTGAATTCTCATTGCTGATCTCTGGTATATATTAATAGCCTTTTGGACCACCCAAGCCATGCTCCAATTATTAACATTCAGCGAGTTTACAAGCCTTTGTTCAATTGTCAATAATCATCTGTATTGAGTTTTTATTTGACATTCTCCTCGTAAACATTTCGTTTTGTTTAAGGTCCTTTGAACCAGGCTATAGTAAAATTTGAATGCTATAGAAAGCATAAAATGATATGATATTGGTCCCAATGAGTTGATATATGCATTATTTTGTTCAACAAATTGTATTCCAAGTCACCGTAGACGCGCAAGTCGTGTGTTGGTTTTTTACCTTTATTCAAAACCAGGCTCAGACATCCCGAAGAAAACGAAACGTAAAAAAATATTTCTTTGGCGATTTTATCTCAGCAGTGTTCTGAGAAAAATTCTAAAATTGCCATCAAAAACCTGTCGTTCGAAGTTGACTACAAAACTATACAGTCCACCACTCATTTATAAAATTAACACACGAAATGGGTGGTGTGAGAAACTAGATTGTAATCTTGGCTTAAGTGTTGCAATGAAAAATTAAGTAAATTTCAGTTTTGGTTAAAAAGTTGATGGGAGTCAATATGTATTTGTCGTTCTGACAGTAATCAGTCTGACATTCATTTAATAGAACAAAACTCCTGTTTTATGGGCCACAATTAGCTTGTGGGTTCTCTTCAGAGGCAGAGAGAGAGAGAGAGGGTAATTGTTGACAGGTTCTTTTAAACCCTTTGTTTCCTTTAAGAAACATAGAACTGTTCCCTCGTCTTAATATTTCTCTGTCCTTTTATTTCAATTTTGTTAAACAGATTTTTGTACATTGCAAATGCCCCGGGGATGCCTGTATTGCATGGTTTGAGAAACTGTAGGGCTATGATTAACATGATTAATATTTTCTCGCATAGCTTGATGCGAGATTAAAATTTCCTCTCGTTACAATAATTTCGAAAACTCGTTAGAGTCTCGGCCTTTCTCTACCTTTCCCTGTGCGCGAACTTGCTTTTCAAATGGTACCGAAAGGCAAGCTAATCTGCCTGCTAATTACCCCGAATTCCCACATGTCTTGGTATTCAGATACATATTTTCCCAGTCTACCAAGCAGAACAATACAAGGTGCTTACAGCTCATCTAAGTGCTCATCTTTCGATGGTGTTAACTTTCGCTTGAAATATACATTCGATTTTCCCCATGGGCGCCAAATATTTAGTTCTGTGTGCACACAACCCTGTCCAATACTATTATCAGTCATTGAACTTCAGAAATGTATCACTTCTAAAGGTATTTAGCCTTCAAGTTCCTCCAATATTGGGGAACATTTCATAACATATTTTAGAGGATTTTATTAAGAAACCATGGAAAAATTACTGATAATTTATACTGGATTGGTTGGAACCACTTGGTGTTATGCCACCATGCAGACTGCCAAACCTATACGTTGAAAAGATGTTTTACTACGTGCTACACATGAGAGAAGCTAAGCCGTAATCCTGACTGAAGAGTTGTAATGGCCAATTATGTACATATGTATGTATGTACGCATGACATATTCCAAAAAGGGGATATGCTCACGCATATTTTATTAAGTTCGCTCGAGAGTTGTTTCTGAATATTTGTTGTAATAATATTTCTTCAACTTTTGAACTCCGAGCAAGAGGTATCATTCCTCAATTAGAATACTTATTTATAATGGCTTCATTGATTTGAAATCAGTTGCCTCGTAGACATGAAAGAATTTCCACACAAACTACTCTGAACAACAATTTATTTTTTAGAATCTGTTTTATTTTATTCAAGTTCTTGCAAAAAAAAAACAAAAAATGATCGGCGTATTCAAACAAATGATTCAGTGCCTACTTTCAGAATTTATTGCTACTACATTTCTACTTTTCGCCGGTTGTATGGGGTCTTGGCAGGCAATGAAATTTGCTGACACGAATTTTCAAATCAGCCTTAATATGGCTCTTGTGGTAATGATAGTCGTACGGTGTTTCGGTCATATTTCGGGTGCTCACGTAAATCCAGTTGTTACTGTAGCAGCCTTTATAAACGATGTCATCAAATTGCCTATGCTGCTGGTGTATTTTATTGGCCAATTTCTGGGTGCCATAGCTGGCTTTGGCCTGCTAATTGCAGTTTCAATGCCAATGCCTGATAATTTCTGTATGACTTTGCCGAATGAAGAAATAAAATCATTGCAAACGTTTGTTGTTGAGTTTTTGGCGTCAAGCATGCTGGTGACTGTTTGTTGTGCCGCTTGGGATACTCCAAATGCCAAGAATCAGGATTCATTATCAGTCCGTTTAGGCTTGACGGTAGGATGTCTCATATTTTCAGCGGTTAGTAAAGCAATGCCGTTTGGATTCTACGATATTAAGTTTAAAACACTTATTTCACATCTTAATTTCAGGGTCAACTGAGTGGCGGCAGTATGAATCCTGTTCGTTCATTTGGTCCCGCCTTGTGGCTTTTGAATTTCAATTATCAATGGATCTATTGGATTGCTCCTTTGTCATCTGCCATAGTGACTAGTTTAATTTATAAGCATTGCTTCAAAACAAATCCACAAACTGATTGTGAAAAAGCTGTTTATAATCCCCATTGAAATATAATTTCTTTAAGCAGGAGCACCACTAAAGAAATTTTTTTATGAGGAGTGCACGAATAAGTTCTCCATTTAGAGACGATGTCAATCCATATCGCAATTTCATTAAATATTTGAAATCGTTTTGATAAAAGCTTAATACTAGATCCTATACCGTAATGTAACTCTATGTTAAAAACTTCGGTAGTGAATGT
This sequence comes from Sarcophaga rosellei, assembly GCA_930367235.1. NCBI lineage: Eukaryota > Metazoa > Arthropoda > Insecta > Diptera > Sarcophagidae > Sarcophaga > Sarcophaga rosellei. The sequence continues at coordinate 85,728,180 of OV884017.1, read as the reverse complement.
TTCCAAAAACGATTTCTGTTACTGCCTTTAGAGGGGCATAGCTAATTAAGGAAACAAGTTTTGATAGTTAAAACTTAGTCGTATCCGTTTCGGCGCTGAACTCGTTTTTTTAAGTACATAGTTGCCATTATTTTCGATGACCGTTTGCCATTTTTCGGGTAACTTCTCAATTTCATAACAGTAAAACTTCTCTGTGGTATGGGAGAAAAGTATAGTCAAGGGTTATTCGACGGGCAGTTGGTTGGAATTTTGTAATTTTTATCGCCAAGCACTGCCTAAAATCACAGCCAGGTCCTCACCAGAGATCAGTAATGAATACTTTTTCGCTACTTATAAGTACTCCTGAAATTTTGATTATCAGTGAGTCAACAGCATTGAAATTTAACTACTCTGATTCATTCGTACTCACTTCAGCATTGATTTATAATTACAGGTTGCAATGAGTATGAGTACAACGTTCATATCAAACTCATAACATTCGAAATATGTTTGATTCATACATACGCCTACTCATTCAAATTCATAAATTTAGAAAAATACTTATAATACTCATAAATGATTCGAGAGATTCGAATCATTCATCAAAATTTACCGTCTTAGTTGTTGTTGCATTTACAAAAAAATAAGAAAGACAAAGACAGCAAGCAGAGCAAATACACAACCTTCTAGTGAGTATTGTAGTGTTCGTATGCGAATCATACTTATTTTGTGATTCTTGTAAATATTGAGTAGAGGAGAGTCGAAATCGCTAACATCATGCATATTGTTAAGTATGAGTACGATGAGTACTTCAAATTATGAATATGAGTAGTATGAGTAGGATATTAAAACAAGTATGAATGCGTATAACTATCGCAAATTATGAGTATGATTCTAATCAACTCATCTTTTTGAATACTCATTGCTGATCTCTGGTCCTGACTACATAGTGTTGTCCTCAAAAGTTATAACGTGCCGCTGTATTCGTAGAACTCAACACGTTTTCTCTATTTCTCTTGATCTATCTTGGAAGCTTCTTTTAAATTATTTATGTTTCGCATACTATTCCGTCAAACACATAATATAATGCTCATCACCTTCAATCTTGGCTTTCAAATTGTTTGAGAGGGGCCATATATGCCTTTGGCTATGATTTCTTTTTTAAATATTGTTACAAAAATCAAATACAAACTAAAAATGAAAATAAGCAAACAAGAAACAGCCAACAACAAAACATACACATCGTACGGTACACCGAATTACACTGACAATTTACAAGAATGAGAATAAAGCAAACGGCAAAAATGTAATTGAAAAATCGTGAGGTTCATAGAGATTAAAGAGAATATAGATAGTTAGTTATGAATTGTAAGTCAGTCTGTGATTAATTAAACGAGAGTTGTATTAAAATACTCAAATAGTCAAGTACCTCCGCTGTTCTCTAATAGCTTAAGAACCGGGTTTCCAGTGCCAGATTAGATCGATTTTTAATTAGAGTGGATTGTTGCCTAAAGCCAATGATGACATTTCAATGATAACTGGAGAATGGGTTTTGCTGCGATTAATTGTGCATGATGTGAATAAGACCCTAAAGGTTGTAATGGTCTTGCAACTAACAATTAGTGGGGCTTGACATTGGCCAAGGCAAACCTAGCAAATCGTAGCCGTATCCCTTATGATTTATTTAACACAATATATCGATTACTATGACGACGTATAAGACAAGTTGGATTTTCTCTACCCTTTTTATATACAAACATGTTTGGAATTATTGTTCAAACTGTTCCACGGTTTGGCAAAATCAACATGTTCAGGTTAAATTCTCATAAATGATAACATTTAAAAACAGCATGTCATTTTAACCATGTCTGTAAATATAAATGGCAACAACCACAGTTATGATAATACCATGTACAAAACCTTCTATACAAATTATGAAACCCAATTTAAACTCAACGAAAAGGTAATTTCTATAAGCGATGGCAAGTCGAAAAACTTTAATAAATTTTATCTTTAAGGAAAAGTGACTTTCAATTCTATTGACTGAGTGAATGAAGACATTCAGTAGACTCTGCTATTCACTGTTGTCCCATTCAAAGATTCTTATTCTTATTCGAGTAGTGGTAGTACCAACCATGTCAAATGATTTGTTTGACTGTACAATTTAATATCCTTTTAGTTATTTTTCTATTATTATTTAGTCTTGTTTAGTTCCCTCTTCCTTTTGTCAGACTGTAGGACAGTATCTGTCTGTCTATTTATCTGTTTGTCTTTTGCTCTTTTACTTTGAGCGTGTGATTTATGGCCTTTTGGCCTTTTTGGCACAACAACATTTAATACAAGATGGGACATCTTTTTTAGAAATTTTCGTTTTAGAAAATTATTGTCTTCGAAATATAAATACGATACTGCACTCCCATCCCTGTCTTCCAATTAAATACATACTCGCATTTGCCTGGTTTACTTGTCAGTTGAAAAATATTTAAAGTTCTCATACATACTCTCGCCCCCTTCTCCATTTAGTTAGTTAGTAGTTAGTAGTGTTTGCCGTCTCAGCATTTGAATTATAATAGTTGGACTCCACTAACTCTAATTTGGTTCAATTTTTGTTGTTATATCTTTTGTTGTTGTTTGCATTTTAAGTAATTTGCTGACTTTTGACTTTGAAATTGTCGTCTGTGTGTGTACATTTGGATGTATAAAATTGAAATTGAATTATTTGTGTTCGATTTGAAAATTAGATATTCAAACCACATGCTGTGATTAGTAACGATATGTTTCTATATCCGTTTCCGTTACATTTTATTGTTTCTTTTGTACGTTTGCCGATGATGTGTTACAAATAAAGGACAATTATTGTAGGATGTTATTGTCTACTGATACAGTTGCGATGATAAACACAATGGCGAAACAGTAGCAAAAGGTTTAAAATCATAAACATTTTTGCTTTCAATAAACATTTGAACACTCTCTATGCTTTTTTACTTAAAACTTTAAGGTTAGCAACTATATTTTTGAAAGTATTTCTTAAGCACACGATAGCCTAAAGGAGATTAAAAGAAGGCTTGGAAATTTGTATTGTAGTTTTACTTTCCTACTACATAAAGGAGCCATCATACGGGAACTACTGTCATACGTAATAAATATGGTTTATGGTAGTAATGTAGTCTAGCTCTTGGATGCACGCCGGCAGCTTGGCGAAGGCTGTGTGTGATACTCATTCCTACTCACCACACACTCAGTCAAGTAGACTCACGACATTCACGTTGAAAATAATTAAGAAAGTTGTGAACAACTGCATAAAATTTGGGATATTAAAGATAGTGCCGCTTAAATTCAAAAACTATCGCTTTGGTACATTTCGTGGTAGTGGATCTAGTAGTAGTAGCTTAGCAGGTAGTGTGTCGGCTTATTAGACGAAAGCCCGTAGATCAGACCTCAGCTCAGACATCACCAACAATGCGACATATTAAAAAATACTTTTTTTGGGGACATCCTCTCTTTAAGCAGTCGTCCATAAAAACTCAGAAAATAAATAAAATTGCCAAGTAAAGTTTCTCAAATCTATTCTTCAGAGTCGACATTAAACTATAAATCCTGTTTCTCTTGGATAAAACTAACACACAGAATATAAATGGTGTGAGAAGCTAGGTTGTAATCAGAGATTAGCAATGAGTATTCAAAAAGATGAGTAGATACGAATCATACTCATAATTTCTGATACTTATACGCATTCATACTTATTTTAGTATTATACTCATACTATTCATATTCAAAGTGTTCATCGTACTCATACTTAACAATACGCATGATGTTATTGATATCGACTATCGTTTACTCAACAATTACAAGTATTACAAAATAAGTATGATTCTCGAACGAACACTACAATACTCACTAGAAGGTCTGCCTTTGTCTTTTCTTTCTTCTTTTTTTGTAAACGCAACAACAACTAAGACTGTAAATTTTGATGGATGCTTCGAATCACTCGAATCATTTATGAGTATTATAAGTATTTTTCTAAATTTATGAATCTGAATGGGTAGGCGTATGAATCAAACATATTTCGAATGTTATGAGTTTGATGGCAACATTGTACTCATACTCATTGCAACCTGTACTTATAAATCAATGTTGTAGTGAATAGGAATGAATCAGAGTAATTGAATTTCAATACTGTTGACTCACTCATACTCAAAATTTTATGAGGACCGAAAAGACGATTCTTTGCTAATCTTTGGTATACACCAAGTAACAGTCCAATAAAAAATTTAATATTATGAGAGATTTATAATTAAATTGTTTTTTGCAATCGTTGCTGTGACGCAGCTCTCATCGGTAGGCAAGGCACATGTGGCATAGATTATGTCCCTGGGGAATACCTGTTTTTATTTCTTTGAGGTAGATGCAGATGTTATTAAAAAATTAAAAACCCCGTACACTTAAACAATTTAAATAATTACAAATAAATTTATAAAATGTTTATTACATGAAAGAATTTCTTTTTGCCTTCCACTTACCACATGATTTCTTATTGCCTCAGATATCAATTTAATTTTCGGATATTAAATGTCTATAAAGACAGACATTTAAATCACTTCACGCTTCAAATGGCATCCCTTAAAACAACAAACGGTAAAAGGGGGTGGAGGAGTTGGTAAATTTCCCTGAATTTAAATATGAATACTTGTAAATCGGGCAAGAGATGGCGAACAAATTCTTGGCAAATTTTTGCGTTTTTTAAAACCACTGAGTGTTCAGTTTTTTTTTTGGTTTTTTTGCCAAGAAAGGAAGGCTAATGATGCTCAATTTAACATTTTAGTTGTTATTGTTGGTTTATTTTATTTTTATTAATGCCCCACAACCCTAGTATCCGTAATGTGATTCCATTTAACAGACTTTGTCTAGTGGGTTTATTATCCGACTTTTGTTGTTGTTGTTCTTGATTTCAAATAGACTGTGTGTGCGAGTGCAAGTGTATGCCAATTGAAGTTGTATGTTCCCGGTGTCTGTTTAACATGGATTTCAAGTGTTTTATTTGCCTCCTGTTCGAGTGGATTTCCTTGTTGTTGTTGTTGCCATTTAAGTTTATGTTCATAATTTTGTGGCATTCTTTTAAGTGCCTTAAATTTATTGAGATTTTATTCAAATTGCCACACACACAATAATAATAATTTAAATTTCATTATCATCACACACAGTGATAAAATCAATAATCGTGGATTATATTTGAAAAGCTTTAAAGTTCTTTAAAATTTCGTTGAAAGTCTAAAATATTACAATAATTTTAAAGGAGTTTATATTCGGTAGCATTATTGTAGTCGTGTTCTAACAATAGGTTAGTTCAATATGATACGTGTAAACTTAGAAATTTTGACCATTTTCCTCTTACTGCACTCCAAGCTAACTAAGCCTAAGAGAACAACAATCTGCACTGCGAAAGACCTCACACACATAATGCTATAAACACAATAAAGGCAACGTAGCAAGCACAAGAATTTTGCAATTGCGGTAAGGTAAGCTGCATACATATTAATTATAATAAAGGCAGCGGCAGCGGCAGCGAAGCATAAACAGTACAAATAAATAATAAATAGTTCAATAATTCTTAATTAATAGTGCCATTAGCACATTTTTTCGTGTTAATTTTCATGCATCGCGTTTTTAAAGCCTCTATTTGATGTATGTTTTTGTATTGAAGCATTAATCCTCGCATTCCAGCACAAATCGTCTTACTGTGAATAATAATTATTATAAAAATTATTATTATTATTAATTATTATTAAAAATTATAATTTTCTCTAAAAATTTTCTGCCTAAAAACAAGGCAGCAGAATCTTTGTTTATTGCTGCCTTTAAAATAACCACTTTCATATACACCCCAGAGATATATATATAAATCGTTTTTTCGCTACTCATAAGTACTCATAAAATTTTGACTATGAGTGAGTCAACAGCATTGAAATTCAAATACTCTGATTCATTCGTACTACAATAGCCTACAACAAAAATACAATACTACAACATTGATTTATAAGTACAGGTTGCAATGAGTATGAGACATCAACTCATAACATTCGAAATATGTTTGATTCATACGCCTACTCATTCGGATTCATAAATTTAGAAAAATACTTATAATACTCATATATGACAAAGACAGCAAGCAAATCAAACACACAACCTTCTAGTGAGTATTGTAGTGTTCGTACGCGAATAATATTTATTTTGTGATTCTTGTAAATATATTGAGTAAAGGAGAGTCGAAATCAATAACATCATGCGTATTGTTAGGTATGAGTACGATGAGTACTTTAAACTTTGAATATGAGTAGTATGACTATGATATTAAAATAAGTATGAATGCGTATAAGTATCAGAAATTATGAGTATGATTCGAATCTACTCATCTTTTTGAATGCTCATTGCTCTGATACATGTATTCTATTTTTCAGAGATTACTGCATTGCTTTTATTCTGTTTATAACATAAGTCTAACCTCACTAGTTCTGAAAATATTGAGAAATATTCTGAACGAAAAGATACGGCCTCATCAATTTTCTGCTTTTGCCATTAATGCTTATCGCATCTTTTCTAGTGGTCGATCCACTGAGACTATATTTAGCTCCTTCGTAGATCACATTAAGAAGACTCTGGCTTACAAAAGTTACTTAATAGTAGCAATTCATTGATGTGAAGGGCACTTGAACAATGTCTATTTGGAATCTGTTATTAAGGCTCCCTGTAAACGCAAGTTACCCACTGTGAAATATGTTACACAACTTTTGACTTGGAGGATCATTACTGCTTCCATTGGTAAGCTCATACATCAACGAAAGTGATTAGAGGCATAACACAAATTAACGCACACTCTCACGTTAATGTCGACCCAGGCCATCAAGTTTAGAACAGAATAATGCTATTTGTGTGGTTTACGTGTCAATCTTTGTATCAATTTGTACTTTTCCCCAGATGATGCAAGATATCTCTCCGATCCTTAATGAGATTCAACTATTCTTATCAAAAATTTGAATTATCCGGTATGATTCTGGATATTATATTTGATGACATAAGATAATTGAGAGGGTAAGGCAAGTGACCATAGCGCTTTACATCTCTAAAATAGCCGAAGTTAAGTTTTGGCGACTTAGACCCAACTTGCATACTGTCCTTTACGGTGTACGCGATTGGTGGATGGCATACAAACACCTGTACCACTGCCAACTGTTAGACGGAGTACGCACTTTGTTTCACTCCAACTATATATAGCAGAGGGATAAGGTAGTGGTGTAATGCGATTAAATACTGGCCTAATCTCGACTATATTCATGGCGCAATTTTACAAGGATTTAGATCTACCCAGGTTATTTATTTGGGTTCCATTAGATGTGGATATCCTCGGAAATTGTTTTATTGAAGGATCCGCAATATCAAAGAAATTAAATTCTATTCGGATGTGTGATGGAATAGCGGAGGTAGTTGTTACTGGATTGCTTGTATTATATATTGATCTCATAATCATCACTTCACACATCGTATCATATCACTGCTTGTTATGGGAAGTGATTACTGTTGGCTTAGTGCGTGTGCATAATGACTTTTATAGGGAATCCTACAAATGTGGGAGATCACGAAACAATTACTCACTTTATCTGTTAGTGCCTTGTATTGTAGACAAACATATTTCCTGAGTTTTTTAAGAATTGGTTTATGTAGCGTCAATTGGTATTAAAAGGCTTAAAGTGTGCAAAAGAATTTATATGCAGCTAGAGTCGCGATGCACAGTTTTCTTAGCTAAGGAACATGGTTAAAAACGAAAACATCTTTGGCGATGACGTCAGTTGATTTTAGATAACATGTTCGAGGATTGGAAAGATGTCCAGACAGTTCTATAATTTCTTTGGAATCTGTATCTGAATTTGGAAAGAGTGATAGTGCAGGTATATATTGTGATGATGTTAGTCACTTTGCACTATGTGTTCTAAAAGTATGATCTAAGGGAGACTGTCATACCTTAACTTACTGATAAGGAGAAAGTACATCAATTTCTTGCCTTGAAAGCATTTCCATGTGTTATATCATGTATATACATACATACATGTATATATAATTGGTTATAACAACCTTTCAATCAGGATTACGACCAGAGATCAGCAATGAATCGTTTTTTTTGCTACTCATAAGTACTCATGACAGTATTGAAATTCATCTACTCTGATTCATTCGTACTCAATACAATATTGATTTATAAGTACAAGTTGTAATGAGTAAGAGTACAACGTTGACATCAAACTCATAACATTCGAAATATGTTTGATTCATACGCCTACTCATTCAGATTCATAAATTTTAGAAAATTACTTATAGTACTCATAAATAATTCGAGTGATTTTAAACACTCATTAAAATTTACAGTCTTAGTTGTTGCTGCATTTGCAAAAGAAGGGAAAAGGAAAAAGGTCAAGACAGCAAGCAAAGCAAACACACAACCTTCTAGTGAGTATTGTAGTGTGCATTAGCGAATTATATTTATTTTGTGATTCTTGTAAATATATTGAGTAAAGGATAGTCGAAATCAATAACATCATGCGTATTGTTAAGTATGAGTACGATGAGTACTTTAAACTTTGAATATGAGTAGTATGAGAATAATATTAAAATAGGTATGAATGCGTATGTAGAGAAGCTAGGCCGTAATTCTGACTGGGGGGTTGTAATAGCCAATTATGTATGTATGAATGCGCATAAGTATCAGAAATTATGAGTATGATTCGAATCTACTCATTTTTTGAAGCTTCTCACACTACCTATGTTGATTTATACATGAGTAGCATTTTTTTTACTCTCCAGAGTTTTTGCCAGAAATCTGCTAAGAGAAAGTCGCCCAAGAAATATTTTTTTCCATATTTTGTTTTATTCGAAATGTCTAGACTGGGGTTTGAACTGTGGCCACACGTCTAATAAGGCAACGTTTTCCAATATACCATACTCGCTTCTGTCTTAAGGAAAGAAGCTTTAAATATTTCTTTTCATTTTTAAATATCAAAGAAGAGGAAGAGGAGCTTAAACTAATGTCATATTATTCCTATTTTCTGTATGAAAATTAAACAAAAATGTTTAAACATACATACGTTCAGTGTGAAAATCATTGTAATTATTTAAATTTGTAAAATAATTTTTCTTTTTTGTTGTTGTACTCTCTATTGAGTGTCACTAGAGCAAATCATGATAATATAAACTGAAGTGTTAAATTGTCAATAATCACATGCCGCTGAAATTATACAATTGAAACACGTTTTAATTGTAGCAAAACTGATTAACTGACTGGCTGGCTGGCTGGCTTGACTGAGTGAGTTCTTTAAATGCCAATGTTAAATTGTGTTTTAAAATTCTTACCAATTTATTAACCTCGAAACGAAATAACTAGAACGTGAACATTTTAAATCACGATATTTTATGCGAAATTCAATTGTTTTCTTTGTCGATTCAGTGGTCAGTTGTCTGTGGTTATGTAGGTACTAATTAAAGTTTTCAAAAACTTTTAGTCGTATAAAGTGTCATATGCAACTTTAAATAGAACTTTTTTGATGGTATGAGTAGCAGGTACAACGGCCCATTTACACATGTTCTTATCACAGTAATTCGGCTCATTTTGAAAATTTATGACACTCTCTTGGAAAGGAAAATATTTTCTCTGATATTTTTTCGATGCCGCCAGATATGAAGGAAACAATAAAGAAAAATGGAAACCCGTTGACAAAAGTGTCTACCGTGTAAAATTTAAGTGTGGTTCACCTCCAAAAATATTTGCCATTTTTTAAAGCCACACTCTCTTCTGTCTTATACTTAACTTAACCAGCCCAAGGAAGGAAAATGTTTTATTATCCACCATTACCAACCAACAATGTCATCCATCTACTCGGCTGTAGACGACTGAATAACGTCTTCAGGGGGGTATTCATATCCATATGAACTGAAACTGACTGTCGTCGTATGTGTTCTCTGTAGTTTTTCATAATATGTTTGTGTATGTGTGGCAACATGTGTATGTGTTTGCTTAGGGAAATAAAGGAAATTCTTTTGTTTTTCTTGAAAATATTTGAAACTTTGGAATGAAAGTACTTTAACGCTTAAGCAAAATAAGTTCATTTTCCACCAAGTGTCAGTAAATTATATTCAAGAATTTTCTAAAATTTATGCTCGTTTTTCTTTTCTTTTCTCTTTCTCTTCATCTGCCTTTTTTTAGTTTTTTTTCTGTTTCTTTTCGGTTTTTTTTATTATTATTACGATACCATGTCTTGGGGAATTTCTTAATCGGCATTACCTTGTAGTTGTTACTGATGGTAACAGTTTACTTAGAACAAATAAAACAAAATCTAGTCATCGTTAATATAAATTATAGTATTTACAGTCAGCAAGCGTTAAGATATTTTAAAACAATTAAAAGTGAACAAAAACTAGGTACATTTAAATGGAATTAATGTAGGTGACTGAGGAGAATTCAATGTTTTTTCTTTGTGAAACGTGTAATTAAAAATGTTTCCGTTTTTTATAATTTGAGTTTTAAATTCTTTTTTAATCTAAAAATTTCCGTATTTAATGAAAACATTTTCTATGCCAAGAAAAATTCATTATTTTTCCTTGTAGTCATGAAATGAAATGATTTTTATGCTTAAGAAACCAGAACTGACATAAAATTCGACGCCTTTTGAAATAAATTGGACTTTGGTCATTACAACCTAGTCAGGATTACAATCTAGAATCTCACAGCACAGCACATACATAATTGGCCATTACAACCCTTCAGTCAGGATTACGGCATAGCTTCTCAACAACTTAATTTTTATACATGAGTGGCGGAACCTACAGTTTAAAGTCGACTCCGAATGACAGATATTTTGAGAAACTTTTCATGGCAATTTTATTTACTCTCAGAGTTTTTGCCAGAAATCTGCTAAGAAGAAGTCGCCGAAGAAATATTTTTTCATATTTCGTTTTGATGTCTGACCGGGGATTTGAACCCGGCTTCACGTCTAATAAGCCAACACACTACCTACTAGACTACAGTGACTGTTGCGTGCATTAATTTCATCCATGATAGGCGGGACCAGCAGTTTACCGTCGATTTTGGATGACTGATTTGAGAAGTTTTTGCTAAAACATCTCAGTATGTCGTCTTACAAAGTTCAATTGGTTCAAGAGTAGAAGCCGCATGACTATCCGCTTCGTTTTCACTTCGCTAGATGGGCCAACGAGAAACAGCACGATGATGTCGATTCATTTTTATCTTGGTGGGGACGTTAATGAGCAAAGTTGTCGTTTTTGGGGCTCAAAAAACTCACACGTGGACTTACAGAAGCCAATGTGCATCCATTACGAGTGGCTGTTTGGTGCGATTTGAAGAGCGGCGGCATCATTGGCCCATATTTCTTTGAAAATGAGAACGGCGCAACCATTACGCCTATCGCACCCATGATAATTGATTTTTGTGTAACCGCTCTTCATGGTATTGATGTGAATGATGTTTGGTTTCAACATGATGATGCAACTTGCAGCAGATTTCATGCCAAAATCGATTTATTGCGTCAAACGTTTGATGGCCGTTGATGATGTCCATTAGGCGCCAAGAAGTTGCGATTTAACATCGTTGGACCATTTTCTGTGCATCGCGCTTGAAGAAAAGTATTATACCGACAAATCAATGAAACTTGAGTATTTGAAGTCCAATATTCGTGATGCCATTGTCGAAGCTACGACCCCATATACTCCAAAGAGTACACGAAAATTGGTACGATCAAATGAGGCACTGTGAGGCTAGTCGCGGCAGCCATATGAATGAATGAATATTCCATTTCTAACCAGAACAATTGTAATTTATAAATAAATTCGGCAAAACTTCAAACCGTTTTTGTTTTATTGGCCTTTGACTGGTCGAGTGGAGGTAAGTTGTTTGAAGGGAGGATATCAAAATTGTTTTTGAAATTTTCGGTTCCAGAATGGGCTAGATAAAAAATTTCATTTGATTTAAATACAGGCATTTTATAAAGCTAAGAATTTTTTCTATACAAACCAGCAAGTTTTACAGGCTTTGTAGGCAGTACTGGTGAAAGTGAAGGTATAGATTGACCCTCTTCTGTCAAGCAGATCTATCAAAATTTACTCAAACAGTCCCATAACTAATCTCGAATCAACCTCATAAGAGCTAAGTGTTCGTATAGCGAATTGACTGCCAGGTGGTATTGTCCCATATGTCCCATTCTCTGAACTCACTCTGCACTCGAACTTCAATTGTGCACATCGTTATACGACATACATTTCGGTTTGGATCATAGATTTATCTACGAATTTTGAATATTTCACTCTGGAACCTCTCATCCATATACAGATTTTTTCCTTTAAATTGATCCATACACTTTTATCACTTTGTTATTATTATTATTGTCGTGAAGAAGTGCCAAATTATTGCCACAATATGATCTATTCAAATTTTATGGGTTATCTCAAGAATGTCTCCACAAGAAATCATGATGTTGCTCGGTATTAACAAGGAAAATTACTTGATACGCTCCCACGTCCATACATTAGTGCCTCACAGGTTACAGTATTTATTCCAGTATTTCATTCTAATTATTACAGTATCTACGTGTTGGTTTCGAGCAAGTATATTTCGTGTTTACAGTAAACAGCGATGTTTACATTTATAAAGATTTCGAGAAGGCGAAGCCATGAACGTTCGCCTTCAAGAACAATCATCAGACTGTTACTTTGCCATATAAAAGGCAAGGCAAAGCACGCGACTGAGTCAGTAAAAGTTCATTCAGTCTTTTGTGAAGACACGGTTTGTTTGAAGAGAGTAATCGTAGTTTGAAGGTCTCCGTTACAAAGATTATTGTAATTATTGTAGTAATTGTTATTGTTTATGCAAAGGGTGTAAACAGAGGGTTAGCAAACAAAGCAATTGTTGTTGTTTACATCAAGTTCTGAACAGTGACACACAGAATTTTGCGAATAATAAAGAATTTTAATTAAAACTTAACTTAAATTTATTTTTATTTTATTTTCAATATACGAGCTGATATTTTAAACGTTTTTAGAAAGGTAAGAAAGTCACAATATTTTTGGTATTTTTTTTTGTAGTTTTTTTTTTTTTATAAATACGATAGCATTTCGTTTTAAGCTTTTTATAATTCTTTTAAAACTTTCCTCTTCTAAGGGACTGAAACATTGAACTCAAAACAATTACATATGTATAAGAACCTCTGTGTCCTTTCCCTTCCCTTTCCCTTACAATAGCAGCGAAATTAATCTTAATTAATTATGAATGCAAAATATCTACAAACGCGCCAATATGCAATACAATTAATGTCATAACCGACACTTACCACAGTCAATACAATACTCGTATCAACCCTCGTTCATTATTATTAACAACGCAGTCGTTAAAAACATATTTTAACACTTCAACAGCAGCTGATACACTTTCTTCTCCAATGTGGCGAGTAAAATTTGCCAAAAAAATTTTGTAATAAAAGTTCACTTTAAACCAACGAATGACATCAGCAAAACTGTTCAAAATCAATTAAATTGTCATCAACATTAAAAGGAAGAAAAAAGGAGATAAAAAAGGAGTTTCAGGATGATGAAATGTCATTTTAATTATAAGTGGCCACAGAGATCAAGTTGCCTTCAGATATCATCAACAACATTTGCTACAAAGAAAAAAAAAAAATTGAATACGAATTAAAATAAAAAAATTCTAACATTTGAACTAATCGCAGTGAAACAGCAGATGTAAGCACAGTCTAGTGAGTAATCAGTTGTCTTATTAAAGAACATTTCAAAGTCGTGAGACTAACTTATTGCCATGAAAAATTTTCAAAACCGCTGTGGGTCCCGCTAGTGAAGTAAAGAGAACATGAATTCAGAAAAGAAAAGTCAATAAAAATAAATGGAATTGAAAAGAATGTTAGGGATAATACTGTGGTCACCCTGAATTTTTATCCTTTACGCACTCGAATCTTCTAATCGTCGCAATGGAAACACATAACCTTCTAGTGAGTATTGTAGTGTTCGTTCATACTTATTTTGTGATTTTTGTAAATGTTGAGTAAAGGAGAGTCGAAATCAACAACATCATGGGTATTGTTAAGTATGAATATGATGAGTATTTCGAACTTTGAATATGAGTAGTATTACTATGAGATTAAAATAAGTATGAGTGCCTATGAGTATCGGAAATTATGAGTATGATTCGAATCTACTCATCTTTTTAAATACTCATTGCTGATCTCTTATGCCGAACTACTGATTTTTGAAAAACTTTTCGTGGCAGTTTTATTTACTCTCAGAGTTTTTTGCCAGAAACCTGCTGAGAGGCAGTCGCCGAAGAAATATTTTATTCATATTTTCGTTGTAATAAGCTGACAGACTACCTACTAGACTATGGCGACTACTTCCTATTCAAACAGTCATTAAATTTAAATCGGCCACAACTGCTTTAAAGTGTCAACACGATTTTAAAGCAGAGACCTTATTGCAATGGTGCTCTAATGAATCGACAGAAATGGATGGCCTACTGTTAATTCTGTCATCTCCTAAAAATTGGTCCAAAACATTAGAATCAATTTCATCGCAGTTGATTTTATACTTGAAATATTTTTTTCTTTCATTCAGTTTTTAAGGAATATAGGGCATAACTGGCATAAAATACCTCGTTCAGCATCTTATTAGTTCTTTACCCTATTGGCGATCGATATATTGTGACAGGCCCCAAACTGATGCAGTTGCAATCTGTCTGTTGCAAAGTAGAGAGGTACTTTGCTCAGAGAGTAATTCTCTTTTTCTCAAAAAATGTGGCTGCTTGAGATTTTAATAATAATCAATTAAAGGGGGGGTGGTAGATTCAAGGGATTTATGGATTAATTAATTAAAGCATTTTAATTTACAAAATCTTACAATACCCTTCTACCTCGCCTTGCAGAGGAAATTAAATGGCGGCTGACGATACAAACGGCAGTAAAAATTTGAAAATAGATAAGAAATCCGTACTATCGCATGTTCGTCTAGAAACCCTCAACGTGAAATGATTTTTATGGACAACAGCAGTGCTTAAGAAGCCAGAACTGACATAAAATTCTACAACTTTTGAACTAAATTAGACTTTGGTCATTACAAACTTTGAGTCAGGATTATAACCTAGATTCTCACACCACCCCTGTTGTGTGCATTAATTTCATCCATGATAGGCGGGACCAGCAATTTACCGTCGGCTTTGGAGGACTGATTTGAGAAGTTATTTCAAAAAGATCTCGGTATGACGTCTTACAAAGTTGAATTGGTTCAAGAGCTGGCCGCATAACCTTCCGCTTCGTTTTCGCTTCGCTAGATGGGTCAACTAGAAACTGCACGATGAAGTAGATTTTGTAAAAAAAAATATCATCTTTTCGGATGAAACTCATTGTCATCTTGGTGGGGACGTTAATTAACAAAATTTCCGTATTTGGGGCTCAGAAAACCCACACATGGTCTTTCAGAAGGTAATGAATCCATTACGAGAGACTGGTTTAAGAAAGAGTGAGAGGAGTTATCATTGGCCTATATTTCTTTGAAAATGAGAACGGCACAACCATTACGCCTATCGTACCATGATAACCGATTTCTTTGTACCCGCTGTTCATGGTATTGATGTGAACGATTTTAGCCAAAATCGATTTAATGCGCCTAACGTTTGATGGCCGTTTGATTAGCCGAAATGGTGGCGTCAATCAGCCGCCAAGAAGATGCGATTTGACAACGGTAGACTATTTTCTGTGGGTCCGCCAGAGACAATTGAGTGTTTGAAGGCCAACATTCGTGATACCAATACAGAGATATGACCCCATACACTCGAAAGAGTGCACGAAAATTTGTTCGATCGAATGGGGTGCTGTAAGTCCAGCCGCGGCAGCCGTATGAATGAAATAATATTTCATTCCTACCCTGAACAATGATACTTCACAGCAAAAAATAAATTTGGCAAAATTGCAAACCGTTTTTGTTTAATTGCATTTTTAAATTTATGGCTATTATTACAACTTGCCGTTAATGTTGGGTTTAGTTAAAGGTAACTTTAACTATAGTGAACTTTAAATTCACCTTTAACTTGTTTTCGTTATTACAACTTAATGATAAAATAAAGTTAACTTTTTCAAAAATATGGCAGTGCCGGAGCAATGTCGATAAAATTGCTCAATTAAACAAGTTTTTTTTAAGCGCAGTGGCAACGAATGTTTATATGTATTTGAAGTTGCCATATTGAAAAAAAATATATATAATATGGCAAGTATAAACATAAACTTAACTTTAAAATTTACCGGTAAGATGATCCTCCATTCAGCTTAACGCTCATTTCTATCTTATTGTCCACTTATAATATTTTTATTTATTTTATCTGTCCGTTAAAATCCTCTCTTTGGTTAACGGCAAGTTGTAATAATGGCCCTTAAACGTTTGAATCACCAATCCTTTACAAGAATTTCTATGTATTCTAAATATATAATATAAATGCATACATATATAAACCGAAAAGATAACAAATTAAATTATTATACAAAATTTCTTCACTTTAATGTCCTCTTCTTTAAATACGATTGAATTAAATGACCCAATTCCTAAAAACTCTCATAATTTCATTACAAACAATCATTCATAATAAACAAACATACAAAATTAAAAAAAAAAAATGGAAACACTTTGGAAAAAAAAAGCAGCAAATATGTTGACTACATCTGTACAACGCTCCAATAAAACGTGATCAAAATTAAACCTCAAATGAACAAAAAAACAGAAGCTAAGAACTGATTTTCATTACACCAACAGCATCTGTGATACTTTTGTACATTTACGACAGCAACAACAGTGGCAGACAATATGATATGATGTGGAACAGGAAGCAAAAAAAAATTACAAGTAGAAGCTTAACAGAAACTGTAACATCTGTGTCCATGCATACTTGCCCATACATGAGTAGAAAAACTAAAAAAAAGGGGAAAAAAATAGAAAAATTTCACACTTAAACCTCAGACACCAACACCAACACCAACAGCATGTAACAGAAGAGTGTGATGAAAATTATTATGAGAAGAGAGGAAAAAAGGCCATGTTTTGTGGTCAAGTTAAGCAACTGTTACCGTAACGAACAAACTGCTTCATCATCTACTCTCATAATGGCTTAAAAGGATGACCGAATGTACATGCGGACGGTTGGGTTGGTCATCACATTTTCGGAAAATATTAAAAAAAATATTTAAAAATTCTTATCGAAAAAGTTTTCTTGGCAAGCAAAAAAGAAAAAAAGCGGACAAAAACGTTTAGAAAAGCAAATAAATGCTGTTTATATGAGAGTTTGATTGTGAATAATTTATTGAAAAAATCATAAATCAATGCTGAGAAGACAATCTTAAAGAATATTTGTTGTATGTGCCAAGACATGTCGCATTTAATAATGTATATCGATTTTTTTTTTGCCAATATAGTAGAAAACTGCTTCTTAAATAAATCCGAGCTATTTGATAATGTTTACTTGTGGAAATAATACCGTTTACATTACTTTGAAATAATCATTGCAAATAAGCCAGTCAGAAAAGATTTCTGGCAAAAACTCTCAGAGTTAATAAAATTGCCATAAAACTATGTGTCCGCCGATCATGTAGAAAATTAACACTCACAACATACGTGGTGTGAGAAGCTAGGACGTAATCCTGACTGAAAGGTTGTAATGACCAATTAAGTATATGTATGTATATGTGTCGTCATTACATACATACATACATATATAATTGGCCATTACAACCCTTCAGTTAGAATTACGACCTAGCTTCTCACACCACTCATGTTGTGTGCCTTAATTTTATACTTGAGTGGCGGAACCTACAGTTTAACGTCGGCTCCGAACGACAGATTTTGAAAAACTTTTTCATGGCAGGTTTATTTACTCTCAGAGTTTTTGCCAAAAATCTGCTGAGAGGAAGTCACCGAAGAAATATCTTTTTTTTCATATTTCGGTTTGATGTCTGACCTGGGGCTCGAACCCGAGCTTTACGTCTATTATGTTAATTAATTCTTGGTTGCAACTCAAATGACAAAAGAATTAAAGTCTGTCTGTTGGCCATTCTTAACCAATTAATGTTTTATTACTGTTAAGGCACTACAGGACCGTAAAAACGAGCCTCCGTAGCATAGTTAGCATTGCGTTGTCTTATTAGACAAGAGCCGGTGATTCAAACTAGAGATCAGCAATGAATCGTTTTTTCGCTACTCTTAAGTATGAAGTTACGAGTATGAGCACTTATGAGTAGTGAAAAAACAATTCATTGCGTATCTCTCGTAGGTACATACATATGTGCGTATTCAATCCGGAATAATAAACGAACCATTTTAAATACACAAATGTCAACTAATTTGATAGATAAAGCTTTAATGAAATCACCGTTTTCAACTGTCAAAGTTTTGAAGTCCTTGTTCGAAGACCCAATGAAATCGAAACACCTGCAAATCTTAAAAACAAATATAAACGGCGTATTTAAAAAGATAGCGGCCAGATCTCATTCGGAACGTTTGTTTGTTGAACGCCGCAAATAGTATTGCATGTGCCACATTACATCGAAGACTAACCGACAATGTTGATCGTCAAGCGTTTCGATGGTATCAGCAAGGAAGGGACTGTTTTTTGCTGATGCTCCTGCTAGAACTCGGTTTTGGTCGATTGAATGTTTGCTATACGATGTGAATTATAAATTCCCACATCGGCCATCCTTGACAACTCAATAATTACAGTGTCTTAAATTTATCTTATATATAAAAATGAATGTGTGTTTGATTGTATGTTTGTATGTTTGTATGTTTGAAGTTTATAGACGACTAAACGGCTGAACCGATTTTCTTGAAATTTTCACAGTATCTTCCTGTATGTCTGGAAGGAGTTATAGGCTACTTTTTATGTTGATATTCCAAATGAGCGAGGGGCCAGTTACCCCTAAAGTATGCTATCTATGATTCCTGATGTATAAAACCAAAGAAAATAAAGCATAAAGAATGTGAATATAAAAATGAATGTGTGTTTGTTGTTGCGCATGAGCCGGGAAGGTTTCTAAGTTGGTATGACCTATTTCCTACAGGTGGCGCCACTGAAAATTACTAAAAATGATTTAAATCGTAAACTATGCAATTGATCATGCTATGATCTTTAGCAAAGTTGTTGCGCATGAGTCGACGGAGGTTTCAAAGTTGGTGCGATTAATTTCCGAAAGATGGCGCCACTGAAAATTGTTCAAAATTATTGATAAGCAATTGGTCGACCTACACCTCAAGCACGGAAAAAAAGAGCATTACGAGCCTCAGAACCAAACGAGCAACGAGCATTGAGACTGGATAATCTTCGCGGACATGCCTCTGCGACCCATTCGCATGAATCACTTGAACAACGAGAAGGGAGATTAGAAACTGATCGAATGCGTACTACTCAGACCTGTTCGTCTGAATCATCTGGACAACGGGAAACAAAATTAATAAAACGATTAAAAATAAATTGGATATTTATGTAATGTCTTTCCTTCAAATTTATTTTAGTTGGTGGCGCGGCAACGTGCGCAGGGTACAGCTAGTAAGTTTATAAAATACCATAATCGAAGAGATGTAAGTAAAATATAAGATAAGTTTACTTAATCTGAGAAACCAAGTGACCCATTATCGACTGAGCACAGAAGTTCCTTATGATACTCATAAGGTTGCCAGGAGGAAACATTTTAAAGTAATTAGCTCAGACCAATGGCCCGAACATCTGTTATGGGCAACATTTACAATATACAGTCAAAGGAAAAAGTATACATACAATGCAAATTTTTTCACTGTTTTCTAATAATTTCCAGATTATATTTTTTATATTCGTTTTTGTCTCCAAGCATTCTTCATTGTAAGTGCGTTAAACAACGCTCTGAACACCTTTTTCAGTTTGATAAAAATTACCGCTGTATGTAGACTTTTTGCGATGACTATACGTACAGTTTAAGAGCATGAACATATATTTTTCAACAGATGTTAATCGATAAATTTGAGTCAAATTTCTTGAGTTAAAGATATAAAAAGAGCACAACAATTAAGCCTGTCTAGATCTACCAAATGGCGATACTTAAGTCTTATAATAGTCAGTTGTTGAAAAGATGCTCATCATCGAATATTCATTCATTTCATTGAATCTATCCTGCTGCCGAAGTGAGCACCTAAATATTGAGAGAGAAATTAAAATTGAAGTCGCCGTGGTCTAGTAGATAGTGTGTTGGCTTATTAGACGCGAAGCCACGATTCATATCCCCGGTAAGACATCAAAACGAAATATAAAAAAATATTACACAGATACAGATTTCTGGCAGAAAATCTGAGAGTAAATAATTTTGCCATGAAAGGTTTCTCAAAAATCTGTCGTTCGGAGGCGACTTTAAACTGTAGGTCCCGCCACTCATCTCAAAAATTAACACACACAACATGAGTGATATTGAGAAGCTAGGCCGTAAACCTGACTGAAGGGTTGTACCAATTATGTATATGTAACTACGATCACAAACTTTTAATATACTTTCGAAATGTCCGCATAATTTAATAATTACGTCTGCATATTCAGCCTCTTTAAAAATAAATGTTCTTATGAAATTAAATTCTCACAGTTATTGTACTACTTCACCAAATGAAAATCATTAGCATCGCATATTAAACCTGGTCACAAATACTCGCATATAATTTCGTACAACCTTTAAGGATCATTAACGAATTGTTTATCTCAGGACAAATGATGCCAAATGATTGTCTAATTCAACACACACACACTCTCACAACCACATGTACTCAGATGGCCAACAAATGAGAAAATCAACTCAATCTTCTTTGGCAGCCAAAAGTCCAGCCAAGCAAATAAATGACCTCAAATGGAAGCAAAAAAACAATTAACGATACTCCTCTTCTGCCTTCGTTAGTTTTAGTTAATTTAAGCAACAACAACAAATATCCAACAAGCGTACATCGTATAAATAAGGGACCATAAAAATCCTCATATAACATAATTAGCAATGACAACAACAACAACAATAACAATAATGGATATTAACAACCCCTACTCCAGTTCAAAACTGTGTTACTAATGATAGTCCATGAGATGTGGTCCAACAAAAGCCAATTGTTTATGTCCAGACAGTAGAACCCCACTGTACATGTAGATTTAAAAACTGAAAATAGAGCAAAAGCACAAGAGTGAAAGAAATTAAAATTTTCCAAAAACTTTTCTTTAATCTGCTTAAGAAAATAATCGTTCAGATTTAATGTGTAATTTAAAGTTGAAAAAAAAAAATTCAGTAAACTTGCTCAATGCAATATGAGTAAGTAGGAAAATCTCTTTAAATTTATAACAGATTTTAAAGAAGTCTTTAAAATTGCAAAGGCAGACATCTTACAGATGCTTGTTGTAGCACACACCTGTTCTTTGTATTTTAGAAGGAAAGATTTTGTAGGCATCAATTGTTTATTGCGGATTCTTACCGACCACACTCCTAGTAAGTGCCATACGGTATTATTTTACGAAAAAACTAGCTTTCTGGATACTCTACTATATCATTGCTTGCCAGAAATCAACAATGAATCGTTTTTTCACTACTCATAAGTACTCATTAAATTTTGAGTATGAGTGAGTCAACAGTATTGAAATTGAAACTACTCTGATTCATTTGTACTCACTACAACATTGATTTATAAGTACAGATTGCAATGAGTATGAGTACAACGTTAACATCAAACACATAACAGGCGAAGTTTGTTTGAGTCATACGCCTACTCATTCAGATTCTTAAATTTCAGAAAAATACTTCTAATACTCCTAAATGTACTCTTAGTTGTTGTAGCATTTACAAAAAAAAAAAAAAAAAAAAAGATGACGAAGACAGGAAGCAAAGCAAACACACAATCTTCTAGTGAGTAGTTCATACTTATTTTGTGAGTAAAGAAGAGTCGAAATCAACAACATCATGCGTATTTTTAAGTTTGAGTATGATGAGTACTTCAAACTATGAATGTGAGTAGTATGAGTATGATAATAAAATATGTATGAATGCGTATAAGTATCAGAAATTATGAGTACGATTCGAATCTACTCATCTTTTTGAATACTCATTGCTGATCTCTGGTATCTACTTACTTACTTAATTGGTCAAATTACAACCCTTCAGTCATGATTACTACCTAGCTTCTCAGATCACTTTTGTTGTGTGTGTGTTAATTTTGTACATGAGTGGCGGGACCTATAGTTTATAGTCGACTCTGAACGACAGATTTTTTGAGAAACTTTTCATGGCTATTTTAGTTTCTCTCAGAGTTTTTACAGAAATCTTTTGAGAGGAAGTCACTGAAGCAATGTTTCTTCATATTTCGTTTTGATGTCTGACCTGGGTTTTGAACTGCGGCCTTACGTTTAATAACCCAACACGTAATACTATGTTCAGATATGCACTTTGAGTCAATATTCGGTTTATTGAGTATATATATATGGTCAATTCACACAAGCCGTTGTATCGTTGTATTCATTGTATTGTTGGAAGAACCTACAACAGTGTAGTTGTTGTTGATAATTTTCATATAAAAATCCGATACACTTATACACATTTTTTCCATATGTTTTTAAAAGTTGTATTGGTTTCGTGCTATCAAATTGTGTGAATGAACAAAATGTGTATATGTTTTCATATGTTGTGTTGGTTTCGGGCTATCAAATTGTTTGAATGTCACGAAATACACAATACAGCATAGCATTGAGCGTTCACAAAGAAACAAATGTACTCAATACAACATACACGATACAAAGTTGTGTGAATTGCCCCCTATATATAGCAATATACGCAGTTCAGTTGCTTATTCAATATTCATTTGACAGCTAGTAAACAAAACAGCTGGTTGTTTCAACAACATTGTTTTTATTCTGCTTTTTTTTTGTTTGTTTTTTTTATATGTCGTTGTTGACATTTGAGTTGTCAAATATCAATAGAAAGTGTTCGGATAATTGTAATATGCTCACTGAATGTACTTATGACAGTGCTGCATTTTAAATTTTACTCAATATTATAACAATTTGCGTATTTATTGCGCAATAATTAATTGAAAGTTTATACGAAATATTGAGCTCAATAATGGCGTTTATTGCGATTTACGTAATAAATGTGCATATCTGAACACC
Organism: Sarcophaga rosellei; assembly: GCA_930367235.1. Classification (NCBI taxonomy): domain Eukaryota; kingdom Metazoa; phylum Arthropoda; class Insecta; order Diptera; family Sarcophagidae; genus Sarcophaga; species Sarcophaga rosellei. The sequence goes on along the minus strand of OV884017.1, from coordinate 85,704,956 downwards.
GTATTACCTACTAGACTATAGTGACATCTGATAATACATGTGCTTACATATACTATTTAACAGGAGTTAATTTGAAATTATAAAACATATACAAAAATTGTAAAAAAAAATTCAAAAAATATAAAAAATAATTATTAGATTGTGTTGTTAAAAATCATCATCAATGACACTAAATATTCAACAACAACAAAAATAAAAAAGAAACAAAAAAATAATAATGAATAGAGAAATTGAAGAATAAAAAAAACACTCAGAAACAATAATAATGAATGTAATGAAATATAAACAACGTTTATATATGAATGTACATATCGATGTATGTTGGTTTAAGTGTGTTTGCCACAATAATCAGGCACAATAAATATACGAGGTTTGCAGTTTCTTGCAACAAAAAAAAAAAAAAAAAATACATTTGAACTGTTGGATAAATGGCTGAATAGGACAGACAATAGTTAATTTAACAAGTTGCAAAAACTAACAACAACTACAAGTAATAACAACAAAAAATTTTTTTAAATTATGCCATGTAATAAAATGCAGACAAATGGAAAGACAGACAGACAGTCAGACAGAGTAAGAAACAGACAAACGGAAAAGTGCATAAAAATACGTTTTAAAAATGAGCACACAACCAATGAATGAATGAACGATTGAATGGATTGGCGGTTACATTAGTGATGATGAGGTGGATGGATGGATGCATTGACGGATGGTTGCATGGATAACATTTCAATTAAAACCCACTTCAATTAAGCGTTTTGTAGATGAAATTACAACCAGAAAAAGAAAAACAAAACTGTAAAACTCAACAGACGAACAAGTGCAAAACCAAAACGAGAAAATGACACTTTAATGAGTAAAAAAATTAAAATAAATAAAAACTGCAACAACAACAACAGCCCCAAACGAAAGTTATAACGATAAATAAAAATAATTATAAAACAACAACAAAAACAACAATACTATTATGCATAAAAAAACAACAAAATTTAATTATCAATTCTAACTTGGAAAGAGAAATTCAATGTTTTAAGAGATATACCCATTAAAACAAAGAGAAATACCCAACTCTCTCACAGTTTGAGTTCTTTATAGGCGAACAATAACAAACTCTTTGAGTGTAAATACTGACGATGTGTTGGAGTCCAGCATTTGGCTCCAATATATGTATATGCATGTTTATCTACGTTGTTGTTGTCATTGGATCAAATTTTGTTTCCCCCTTTTTGTTTTGCTCATTTTCTTTTGTCAACAATTGAAATTTGATTCACTCCAAAACGCAGCATAAAACAGTGATGCACTAAACATTTACGGCACTCGAAAGCGTACGTTTTTTTTCGATTCGATTTTTTCTAAGATAATGTCGCATATTTTTCTTAAATAGTCCCCCAACTTAAGGAAGGTGTAACCCAAATTAAGTCACTGGATGGTATCGAACATAAAACCTTTATGCTCGTAGATTGACATGTTACTCACTAGACCGGACTCTCCATTAAATGACTTCAGCAGGAGCTGTAGGCCTTAGGAGGAGGAAGAGAGCGTCTTTCACGTCATGAGTGCCCTACTCTTTTTTCATTAGGATTTGCTTGATGGTATGGCATTACAATGAGCCTAAATGCTGACGCAAGTCTCACCTCTTCCTGCAAGGAGGAACCTAACCTAACATGACAGTCGGACGTTACGCTTTTCATTAATTATCGATAACGCCATCTTTTAGAATTGCAGTTTTACTTTCACAGAAGAGAAAATTGTAAAACATGACGTAGTCAAGACTGTCAACAAATTTTTAGCAAGTGAATGACCATATCTTTCTTGCTCATCTCCGCGAGAATAAATTGAAATTATTTGAGAGAAATTAATTAATCTTTACTACACCCCTTATACGATATATCGTCCCTCTGTTACAGAAATATTTACTCACATAATATCGGATAGAATTTCCGAACTTCTAAATGCTTTAATAATTCGTACACGAGCTTGATTTTCGTGGGAAGTTATCATTAAGACGTTGCTAGATGTTAACGACTAGCCTCTAGAGTATGGTACAATTGGCTTTTCCATATTAACTTTATTGGTTTTAAAATGGGTCAAAAGGCTTTCTATAGAAATATCTGAAGATCAGAGGTATTTCTCGTAATAAGTAGTATGAACTAAGGTCGTTATTTGAAGTGCAACCAAGGGCCTCAAGGCATAATTTGGAAAATGAATTACGAATTAGGCGAACACAACAGATGACGTGGCTTTATCGCTATATCGCAGTGATGTAGAAATTAAACTTCCAACAGAAGCACGAAAAAGTGGTTCATCCGGCTAAAAACTAGGATCACCGTATGGTGATGTATGTATGAAGGAACACAATTCAAAATGTCAAGAAGAAGAAGATATGCGCCCAATTCAAAGGTGCAAGTCTTTGCCCTATCGCATGTAAGGTTCTTACGGGCGTATTGTGTGAACGACTAAAATCACTCGTTAGAACACTGATTTGACCATATCAGTGTGGTACCTGGCAAATCCCCCACCGACTAGATCTTCACACCACGTCAAATCCTGTAGAAGACCCATGAAAAACAAGTCGACATACAACATCTTTTTGTCGACAATCATAAGACTATGCAGAATGACGTTGAGTAACTTCTAAGGCTCCGTCAAAGTAGGAATGGACTTCTCCAAACCTTGTAATACCGTGCGAGGTTTTGAGACAAGACGATCCCTTATTATGCGATTTTGTCATGGAGAGTATTCTGCAGAAAGCGTCCAATTGCTTGGGTACGCTGACGACATTGTCATCACAGGGGGAGAATTTACTGCTGCCTTTAGTGCTATTGAACGGGATTCTATTAAATTAGGTCTGACAGTATATGAAGGCAAAATGATGTGTATGTTGTCGACAAATAGGTTCATGCGGCCTATTGTATCCCAGAATACGGCTAATAACTATACTTTCGATATAGTAAATGAATTTGTTTAACTAGGCTCCGCCGTTACTATCAAAAATGTTGTCATTCTGGAGATCTAGCATAGAATCACTCTGCTAACAGATGCTACTGCGGTTTCAGAAACTTACGTACGACAAAACTAGTACTCTAGAACGCACTCACATTCCCGAGCATCCTGGTGCATAACTTTTAAACGATAATTTTTTTTTCATTTTGCCAACAACAGGACTAACTGGAGAAATTATGTCAATACCATAGTTTAGTTATCTGTTTAACTACCTAAATATGCCTTTAATCGATTCCTTTTTCATTAATTTAAATCTGTTCGTTATTATTTAAAGAAAAAAGCGCTAAATTGGCATTATTATTTACAGAACAGAAATTTGTTCCTTTTTTCACGTGCACTGGGTTCGATTCACTCAGAGAGTAGTCGCATAACGAACGACAACATTACCATTTACGTTGGATACCAGTTGTTCGCTTGTGTTCTATGGTATCGTATCGTTTCATGTGTATTCCTGATAATCAATCCATCCGACGACCATCTATTCTCAACCGTTCGTTTGTGTCCGTCCACAGAGCTATTCATCTAACAACCAATAACGATAAAAAGTTGTCTGCAAAAGTAGGCGGAGTGCAATTGACGCGTTTTTATTAGCAGCGCCAGTCAAGCAGGCAGCATAATTTTTAGGAGTGTTTCAACAAAAAAAAACTTTTTTCTTCCCTCTTGTGTGTTTGATATTCGTCAATATTGTGCAATGCAATTTGATGTTGTTGTTTTTTTTCAAAGGATTTGTTTTACAGTTATTGGATGCCTTTTTTCATAACAAATCAAATTTGATTGCTTTGGTGCGGTTTTTATTTGTTTTCAAATTAAATTTTTCGTTTTTAGGATTTTGAAATTTTTTTAGGCGTCTATAGATTTTTGTTCGCGTGTTGTTTGTTCTCATTTCTTTCTTTTTTTAAAATTAATTTATTCATGAGTTTATTAATGCTTAGGAATCACAATGAAGGCATAATTTATTATTTTTTTCTTTGGAAGCGGCTTCCAATTTGAGTTAACGGTTACTGCAGCTAACAACAGTAATAGTGATGATGGTTTTAAATAATTTAATAAAAATAATTCGGCAATGATGGATGTGTTTTTGCGTAGTTTGATCATATTTCCAGTTGGCTACCAATCATTGAAATTTTAAAATTTTGTTTTTATTAAAAATCTTGGAAGGTTTGGGAATAATTTGTAATTTTACCGTGTGGCATATTTAGCGTGTAGAATGATTGCATTAAAAAAATCTAGAAAAGGGCCTCAAGCTCGAAATGTATGTGGCCCGATAGCATTTAGTTTTATTTTTCCTTTCACCTTCTCAATATCCCGCACGGAAAAGTCTACTGCGATTGAGCCTGGAGCACACTATTCTAAACAAACGAAAAAACGTACATACATAATTGGTAATTACAACCCTTTAGTCAGGGCTACAACCTAGCCTCTCACATCACTTATGTTGTGTCTGTTAATTTTATCCACATAAGTGGCGCGCCCTACAGTTTAAAGTCGACTTCGAACGACAGATTTTTGAGAAACTTTGGCATGGGAATTTTTTATTTACTCTCCAGAGTTTTTTGCCAGAAATCTGCTGGGAGGAAGTCGTCGAAAAAATATTTGTTCATATTTAGTTTTGTTGGAGATATCAGATCTGTGGTTTTAATTGTGGCCTCACATAATACTACTATGGCGACAATAAAAAAATGCAATGATAAAGTGTCATGTTTTTTTTTACCGAATGGCCCGTAACCAGTTAATTGGATTGAGTGAGAGCAAGAAGAGTGACTATTAATTATGGATCTCAAATTTTTATTTGCTTACGTGGGTATCACACGACATGTATTTTACATATGTACTGTCACTTTCTTTATCCATATGTAATTCCGTATGTTGTCATATTATAATTTTCGCTATCACACCTGCGTATGTTTTCCGTATGACATAACCTAAAAATGTAAACAATAGACTGACTTTTTATTGTGTATAAAATGTTAAAAATAATTTATAAAGTGAAATGGATGTAAAAACCGCTGATAAAACAATTGTAGTGTCCATCATTATTGCAATAATATTTGCAATAAAAATTAAAAATAGAAAAGAAAAAAATAAGTTAAAAAAGAATTATTTAATTCATTAAAATATGGAACAATACTTACTTTTTCATGTTCTTTACTCATTTTCTTTAAATATGTTCACAATTATTTTTTTCGAAAAAATTTTCTAAAAAACAAACACTTGTTTTGTTTATGTTTGTCACAGAAAAATAGAGCAAGCTCTAATTGAAAAAATTACATATGTATTTCCATGTGTATTTTACATATGCAATGTTTCATATATATCAGACGATGTGTACAACTTTTGCATATGGAAAATTTGACAGTACATATGTAAAATACATGTCGTGTGATAATAGCTTTACATTGCAATTGCATAATGCTTTGTCCGATTCACTAGGCAATCAACAACAAATCTATGTGATACAATTGACAGACCAGTATTACGTAAAAATTTTGGTTTTTAGTTCATCACAATATCACAAAAACAATGAAGACCTGGGCATAATACGGCTTTTATCGAATAAATCGGTAGAGCTGGATACACTACGTTCATTAAAAATCACTTTCGCGCGCTAAGAAGATCAGTTGAATCCTCACACCATCCTACGGTACTATTAAGCTTCTGGAGATACTTCAACAGCTTCTAATTTCGGAATGCCTACACCACTCAGATGACATATTAATAAAGTCGCAGTTAGAAATCAACAAGCAACATTGTGTTTTACTAAGGGTTATATTGAGCCTGAAGTCGCCGTAGTCTAGTGGATAGTGTGTTGGCTTATTAGACGTAAAGCCCGGATTCGTATCCCAGGTCAGACATCAAAACGCAATATGAGAAAAATTTTATTTAGTTAAGTCTCGGGTTAATACACCCTGAGGAATCAAATCTGAATGACGAATTTGACTGTCGTCTGTAGAAAAATAGACAGGATTGTAAGTCAAAGACAGAAATTCTTTCAAATCATTAAGAAAAGCGGAAAAAAGCTGGTGATAGAACATAACCTTTTTCCATAGGTATCCCTGAATTTAGCCTGATCTTATCTGAGAGGACATCATTTTAAGCCTACCCGTACAGTACATTGTTATACATAATTTCAATGATTTGCAAACGTCTTGACTACAACCAATCTATAACTATAACCAAATCGTTGAAAAGACGGGTTTCATCTGACGCAGACTCTAACAGGCCAGCTGTTGAATTGATCTTACGGAAGCCATAGTGCCATAATGTCAGTGACTAATCATCTTTCCCATAACCTTAAAACGTATTGGTACAGAATATGAGTTTTCAGGGTAATTAGATTCACCAGTTTTTCACCAGAAACCTTTCTACAGAAAACTGTTCATTCTAAAGCTTTACGATGATACACTTCCAGTTTTTTTACTATTACACACCACTATCGTTGTCTTTTGCTCTTTTTAGATGAATTCTTTCAATAAGGACTTCCGAACTTTGATAGCTGATAATGGCGTTTTCAAATGGTCCTCACAATTTGTAACACATTGGAAACTCAGCATGACCGGCTTGAAGGCTTGATCATAACACATGAAGATAAAGTGAGATGGCCACCGATATCATTCGATTTGACCACTTCTGGCATTTTCCTGTCTCGCAGGTGTATAAAAATAAGATGCAAAGCCACATCGGTATTTAAAGCTAGTATAACCCATTTTATCGGGCTAATTCAGTTTAATTTATACGCCAAAATCATGAAAAATTTAACACTTCAAATGCCTTCCACACACAAAAGCCTTGTCGGCCATTTGAACGATTTTACGTTGCACACATTGTGATATCAATAGGTCTTTAAAACAAATAAAAAAATTTTTGATAATAAAATTTAAAATTTGGAAGCGCTTAATGGAAGCGATCCTTTACTTCTTCCACTTCCGATCAGACAACTTCTAGAGTCTTACTACGTAGCTTTGTATATTTTTTTCTAGTAAAATCTCTGTTTCTTGTTTCATTACCATCTGTTAATGTTGCTTTTCCTTAGTGTTTCTGGAATAAACCGATGATTTTCTAATCTTCTCCTTGTGGATATCAAGAAGAAACTTGTGATCGAATGAGAAACTTCGATTGTTGGCGCCTGCTCATTGTGACATATAACTCTCTGACGATTCGATTAGATACAAAACAAAGTTTCGTTGACTGTCAACACTAGTTTAGCTATCATTTGCTTCTGTTACAAGATTCGTTTCAGCAATATTTTAATTTTGTTTTCATGCAACAGAGCGTCATAAATGAACTTAAAGTCCCCGGGGTTTTTTGCCTTAACTAGCAAACTTATTTTGTTCATAGATTTCCAAAACCATTTCAAAATTAATTGTAATAAGGCATAATTTTATTCTTATAAAATACGAGTTATATACTTATCTCTAAAGGCAAAGCTCTAAAGCTTGTTACAGCTCTTTATTGTATTATTAATATAATAAAACGGGTTGGTTAACCTAAGTTTTGTCTTTCTGTAAAGGTGGATTATATTATATTATATATATATAACATGGGAAATATAAGGCAGACTTTGAAAAAAAAAGTCAAACCGGATCGAATTTGAACTTCTCTTAGCAGCCAATAGCTTCAAAATGAATAAAGCTGACGAACTACGGGGGGCGAACTACAGTTTAAAATGGTATCTTTCCTGTAATATGGAAAAAAAACTGACGATGTGACGAGAAAGTTTCTGAAAAATCTGATGAAAAATAGGAAACAGAGTTCGACATGCTAGGGGTAAGATTTGATAGTAGATTCAAATTGATACGCCAGATAAAACATGCTGCCAAGAAAGTTGAGAGAACAATCAGAATTCTATTCAGATTAATGTCAAATATGAGAGTCCGAAGACATTTCATGTGGAATTTCATGTGGAATTTCATGTGGAATTTCGTAAAAGGTAGACTGAAGCAAAGAGTGTCATTAGCAGTCTCACGGAAAGCATTTTATGTAATCAGCGGAATTTTCTTGACTGACCTTTAAATCTATTAGGGAGTTTAAATAGAATCTAAGCGATGGCAACTTAACTGAGTGGAGGAAAAGTAGCTACAAGTAGGAAGCTGCAGAGGAAATTAAGTATTTCTGCTAAAGAAAGGAGGACAGCAAGACCGATACCAATCATATACGAAAGCATAGAAGCAAAGAAAATTTTACAAACACGGATATATCAGGAGAATGAGGAAGTGAAAATACCCTGAGCTGCTGTATGACAACAGCCGATAAGCCGAAGCGGTGATTGTTGCTATAAAGAAAGGAAAATAAAATTGGAGAACTTGTCTGTATTATACCTCAAGATGCAAACTGGCAAAGTAACGAAGTAAATAAAGTTTGTATCAAGAGAGAACAATAATAGCCACAATATTTCTTGTTTGGAGAACTTTTTAGTAAACTATTCTAAAAATTAGAAAACTATAATCATGTATCGGTAGTATTCATCTAAGTAGGTGTGGTGTATGAGCGTAATAACAATTAAAATTTTGTCAAATTAAAAGTCACGAATTCAAAATTATTTTATCTTCTCAAACGAATTGAATCTTTAAAAGAAAAGGGAAAAAAATCAATTATAACTTTAACCCCCCAACAATGCCAAAAGTATTCGCAAAATAACACTCTAACGTTACTATCGTCATAGTCGTAGTCATCATCAAATGAACTGGAGGAGGAGAAAAAAACTAAAAAACGTTTTTCTAACGACAATTAAATCGATTTTGTTGTTGTAATTTTTTTCTCTCTTAAATTAAGCGATAAATTTAATAAAAAAAATTAAAGCAATAAAATTGCAATTTGTTAATGTAGACGCCCAAATATTGACAAAAAAAAAACAAAAAAATATGAAAATTAAAATTAAAAAAAAAAAAAAAAAAATAACTGACAGCGTATAAACACATATCTGTGGTCCTAAGTCGAAAATATTATTTTCGAGAAAAATCAATTTTTATTGCACAATTAAAGATACTTAGGGCAACTATTACAACTTGCCATGTTTATGTTTAAACTTGCCATATTCCAAATTATTTTCAATATGGCAACTTCAAACATAAATAAAATGAGGTATCACAACAACAAAAAAAGGCGTTTAAAAATAACTTACTTAATTAAATATAAATAAAATGAGGAATCAGAACAACAAAAAAGGCGTTTAAAAATAACTTAATAGAGCAGGGTTATGAAATTGCTCCGACACTGCCGTATTTTTGAAAAAGTTAACTTTATTCCATCATTAGGTAATAATAACGAAAATAAGTTAAAGGTGACTTTAAAGTTCACTTTAGCAAAAGTTACCTTAAACAGAAAGTTGTAATAATGGCCCTTATACGGCCAAGACTAAGATCAAAAACGATAATGAAAGTTTTATTTGTGGTAGTTAGGTGCTTATTATACACGTAATGTGTCTTCATTATTATTTAGGTAAACATGTGTTTTGTTAATAACTTTTGAAAAAACATTGTTAAAGAAATGCGGATTTCACGTTTCATGAGTAGAATATGACCTAAGTCGACTTAGGCTGTTATTGCTTGGGATCACAGATACATAGTACCCTGCTCCCTCTACTAGCCATATTTAATCAGACGACAACATAAGTGGTGTGAGAAGCCAGGTTGTAATCCTGATTGAAGGGTTGTAATGACCAATTATGTATGCATGTATGTGATATTATGTATGTAGTGGTAAATACATATATATACATATATAGATAATTGGTAATTACAAACCTTCGGTTAGGATTACGACCTAGTGTCTCGCATCACTGATTTTGTGAGCGTTGATTTTATACATGAGAGTCGGGACCTACAGTTTATAGTCGACTCCTAACCACAGATTTTTGAGAAACTTTTCATGGCAAATTTTATATTATTCTATTTTCTTTTTATTTCGCTTTGTTGGAGATGCCTGACCTGGAGTTTGCTTACGTAAAACATCTCGAAGTACATCTGCCATACAGAAATTACTATATCAGCAGAGATAATGCTATTGCCATATCTACTGAAGGCTTGAAAATGTCTTCTACTTTCAGGATCAGAATTTTTTTTAAATCAATTAATTTGCCTTCACCATAATAACGAAATTGGTTCTGATTTTCCATGCAATGGGTATTGATGTGTTTGCAGATTTTCACGAAACTTTTCAGACTTTGGACACCTTTAATATAAGCTTAAAACCTTTATATACAATCGAATTCGAAAAATCTTTACTCCTTTTAGCCTTTTTATAAGTATAGGGTCTTTCATTAAGCGATTCCTGGTTTCATAAAACAAAGTGTGTGTGAGATATCACATTATTTTCTTCGTAAAGATCTGTTTCGTTGGACAGATCTTTTGAGAGGATTATGTCTGGAATATATTATCCTTCAGATGTCTGCTACGTATTCCTGGATGGAGTACATTCAAGGTTCCCAACTATGCATGTCTCTGGTGAATAAATCAGGCTGAATTTAAGCAAAGGCAAGGGTCGTGTCATATGGTTTGTGGCATATTCGCATACATCTTTGATTTGAGATGACCATAACCTTAAATCCGGTGTGACATGAGTTGTGTGACATGTAACGCAGCCCTGTTGAAACCCCATGTAGTTGGCGCCTAGGTTATCGAATGCTATGACATTGACAGTGATGGCACAAAGAAATATGGACCGACAATGCTTCCAGTTCAAAATCCACACCAAAATTTGACTTTGTCGGAATGAATTGGACGCTCTTGTATTTCATGTGGGTGAGTATCAGAGATCAGCAATGAGTATTCAAAAACATGAGTAGATTCGAATCAAACTCATAATTTCTGATACTTATACGCATTCGTACTTATTTAGTATCAAAGTTTGAAGTACTCATCGTGCTCATACTTAACAACAAGCATGATGTTGTTGAAATCGACTCTCCTTTACTCAACATTTCCAAGAATCACAAATTAGTACGATTCGCGTACGAATACTACAATACTCACTAGAAGGTTGTGTGTTTGCTTTGCTTGCTGTCTTTGTCTTGTTCTTTCTTCTTCTTTTTTTTGTAAATGCGACAACAACTAATACTGTAAATTTTGATGAATAATTCGAATCACTCGAATCATTTATGAGTATTATAAGTATTTTTCTAAATTTATGAATCTGAATGAGTAGGCATATGAATCAAACATATTTCGAATGTTATGAGTTTGATCTCAACGTTGTACTCATACTCATTGCAACCTGTACTTATAACTCAATGTTGTAGTGAGTATGAATGAATTAGAGTAGTTGAATTTCAATACTGTCGACTCACTCATACTCGAAATTTCATTTCACGATTCATTGCTGATCTCTGGTGGGTATGACCACAAAATCAACGACTTTGTTTGTTCACGTAGCTATTCATTCAGAAATAAATCTCATCACTGAAGATGATTTGAGACTTGCGGCAACATCGGCCAATATTTACTTGCAGACGACATTGGATAGGTCACCATTGCTTTTAGTATAAGGCACATGAGATGAATTGGATAATCTGCACACCAATGACGTGAGTTTTGAATCGGACAGCGCTATATGTCACACTACTCATGCCACATATATATGACATAGACACACTTCCCGTGGCATTAAGCATTAAAATTTTTCAGTTTCGCATGGATATTATACAACAAAAATCACTGGACATTTATTTTACTTCAATCATACATATCTGCAGCCTGCGGAGTGTATACTGTATTCGAATAAACTCGTATACAGTCAACCCTGCTATAACGCGATGAGTGTGTACCGCGTTATATGGAAACCGCGCTATTAGAAACTCGGATTTCACTGTACAAACCAGGCTAATTCGTAGCGCGTTCTATGGAAACCGCGCTATAAGAAACTTAGAGTTAGTACAAATACCATCATTCGTACCGCGTTATATGGAGACCAAGAAATACAAAAGGCAAGATAAATTATAAATTATTTTTTTTTGAATTCATGAGTTCATGTAAGGATTAATAAGAAAAATGAAATAAAAACTAAACTAAAAGACTGCAAGGAACTTATGGGTTGTTATTGAATGGAAACCGCGCAGTAAGAGTACCGCGTTATAGGAGGGCTCCGCGTTATTTGGAAACCGCGTTCTGAGAGTACCGCGTTATAGGAGGGTTTACTGTACTCGTATGTGGTATCTGTAGTGAAAACAAATTTTGTAAATGAACAATAACAACAATAAAACCTAAAACAAAATAAAGTAATTAAATTGTTGTGTACATAGTATTGTTGTTGTTATTATTGTAAATTTAACATTGATTCGATAAATGTAAGGGATTTAGAGAAAATACAACAAAAAAAGGAAAAAAAAATAAATTCATTTTATAAAAATTACGAAAGAAAACTAATTCAAATGGAATAAAAAGGGTTAAAAAAATAAAAGAAAACAAATGGATTAACAAACAACAACAGCAACAGCAGCAAAAAACCAGCAACAGCAAATCTAAAAACGAATTCATGCATGTATCGTAAGCAATCAGTTCTACTATTTGTGTGCATAAGTATGTATGTTGCATGCCACAATTCATAGACATACAGATGCATACAAATGAATAAAAGCAAAAGAAAAAAAAACATCGCAAACACAACAAAAATTGTTTGCAACATTTACAAAACGTTTCGCATTCTAGTTGCTGTATGTGATGGTATCCGCTGTTCATTAACTTTGCAATTGAAAAACGACCGAACAAATGGAAAAACAAATCGAAGAGAAGAAAATGAAAAATCAATGCAAACAATTCCTTACAATTCTGTTTGCTATTCTCTCTGTTTTTTTATTTTTTTTGTTGGCAATATTTCAAAAGTTGTAGACGACATTTAAAGTGAGCTGCACTCAGTAGGTATAAATCAACAAATAACATCACAAATTACGCATTTTTGTTGTCCAAAATACATAGTAAGTATATATAGCAAATATACAATTTAAAAATCAAATTTGGACTGATTTAGATGATGTGGACCAGAGATCAGCAATGAATCGTGTTTTTGCTACTCATAAGCATTCATGAAATGTTGAATATAAGTGAGTCAACAATATTGAAATTCAACTACTCTGATTCATTCATACTCACTACAACATTGATTTATAAGCACAGGTTGCAATGAGTGTGCGTACAACGTCGACATCTAACTCATACCATTCGAAATATGTTTGATTCAGAAGCCTACTCATTTGGATTCATAACTTTAGGAAAATACTTACATATAATACTCATAAATGATGCGAGTGATTCGAATCATTCATCAAAATTTAAAGTCTTAGTTGATGTTGCATTTACAAACAAAGCCACATAAGCAAAAAGACAGAGCAGCAAGCAGAGCAAACACTCAACCTTCTAGTGAGTATTTTAGTGTTCGTACGCGAATCATACTTATTTTTTTTTTTGTGATTCGTGTATATGTTGAGTTATGGAGAGTCGAAATCAACAACATCATACGTGTACGGTTAGAAATGGAATATTGTTTCATTCATATGGCTGCCACGGCTGGCCTCACAGTACCTCACTCGATCGGATCAATTTTTGTGCACTTTTTCGAGTATACGTGGTCATACCTCGGCAATGATTTTACAAATGTTGAACTTCAAATGTTCAATTGTTTCTGATTTGTCGGCGTAATACTTTTCTTTAACGGCAACCCATAGACAATATTCCAACGGTGTAAAATTGCAGCTTCTTGGCTGCCAATTGACATCACCATTTCGGCTAATTAAACGGCCATCAAACGTTTGATACAATAAATAGATTTTGGCGTGAGATGTATGGCAAGTTGCACCATTCTGTTGAAACCAAACATCGTTCATGCCAATACCATGAAGAGCGGGTGCAAAAAATCAGTTATCATGGTGCGATAGGTGTCTCTATTGGCCGTTATTTTCAAAGACATATGGGCCAATGATGCCTGCGGTGCACAAGACCCACCAAACAGTCACTCGTAATGGGTGCATTGGCTTTTATAAGCCCATGTGTGGGTTTTCTAAGCCCCAAATATAGCAGTTTTGCTTATTAACGTACCCACAAAGATGAAAATGAGCTTCACCCGGAGAGATGATTTTTTGCGAAAATCGACATCATCGTGCAGTTTCTGATTGGTGCATCTAGCGAAGTGAAAACGAAGCGGATGGTCATGCGGCTTCAACTCTTGAACCAACTGAATTTTGTAAGACGACATACTGAGATCTTTTCGCAAAAATTCGACGTGAAGTGGTGCGTAAAATGTTCAATTCTGGAGACCGATGACGAGTTGATGTCTATGGATGCTCACGCATGCACTCAGCCACTGCTTCGATATTTTCGTTTGTACGCATTGTACGACCACGTTCACGTCTAGGTGCATTAGCACGAACTTTCGCAATAAACTTACGTATACCGGGCACATGCATAATTGGCCATTACAACCCTTCAGTCAGGATTACGGCCAAGCTTCAGAGTTTTTGCCAGAAATCTGCTGAGAGGAAGTCGTCTAAGAAATATTTTTTTTTTGTTTTTTTTTTCATATTTCGTTTTGATGTCTGGTGAACACACTACCTACTAGACTACGACGACTACCATAGAATAATACCTTATTATTTTATTAGCATTATACTACCAACTAGACTACGGCGACTACCATTGAATAATACCTTATTATTTTATTAGCATTATACTGCGATACTGCGAATATGGATCTAATTTCCCGCTCTACATAAGGTATCCCTATAATATCTCCTAACAATTTTCACTTACAAAATTCAAAATGCTGCTCGATGACAACAAAGACAATTTCCTGCCCAGCATCTGATATGCACTCACGTGTTTTCCTCTGGGACGCATTAATGCTTCACATGTTCCAAGTAGGCATTCTGACGATTTATATTCATCATCACAGAAACTACATATTAAGGTAGAAACGATGCCATTTCTGAACAAGTTTTCTTTGAGTCGGTAACACCCTGTCAAAAGGCCGGTTTCTAACCTTAAATTATTACTAGATATTCCGGTGCATGGTTAAATCCTGTTGTAATTATCTAACAGAAGTTTAGATTGCCGCAAATAAATTTGTCTTTACTTCTCACCACTTGGCCGTTCAGTGATTATACACTTTCTAACGTATTCTCTCACTCCAGAGAAAGTTTCTGCCTTGCGACCTAATAGAGTTTTCCCAAGATCTGGAATTATTTCACTCTGTGATTCGCGGCTTAAACTACTTACTTAGTTAATTCGTCAGTTCAAATTTTATTTCGGATTGCAACCTAGCTTCTCGCACTATCCATGTGCAGTTTTACAGCCAAACGACAGATTTACTGAAATATTTGGGATGTCTGAACTAGGATGTGAATCACGTGCTCGCTTCTAATAAGCCATAGCAGTGCCTACTAGAATAAGTTGTCTTCCCAACTTCGAAATGTATCCAACTTCCACTCGATTATAGCCAAAGATAGTATTTTTCACATTTAGGTTAGGATATCTCGAAAACTTACGGTAATTCTATGGTCGAAATCCGATTCCGCGCTCCCAAAACCTTTAGGAGTGTACAGTCTAATTTCTGGGTTCAAAATCGGTTATTGGCCTGTGATATTGACGGACTCCAGCAGATTTACAGACTGTTGGCTCTCTACCATAAATTTTCCCAAAATATGGCTGTATTTGTACAGTTTTGTAAGAGTGTAGGGCATCAATCAATCTAAGATTTCATGCTGCATGTAGAATTTTATAGAAAATGTCATCATACCTCTTCGTACCATCAAATCCAAAGAAGAATACGTGAATCCAAAGAAGCTAGAAAACCGACTCATAAGCGACAATTTATACAATTTCGAATACATTCGTACAATAATAATAAGAATGATAATAATGAAGATGATGGAGATGACAATGGCAATGATGACGATAATGATGATGAAGATGGTGGTGGCGATGACAATTGCAAGGATGAGGATGATACAAATACATAAATATTTACATTTATTTTCTTGTTTTTTGTTTTTGTTTTTAGATTATGATGGTACTTTTATGTATTGATTGTACTACGAAAGAGCCAATTACAACCAGCAGTAAATATTGCAAGGAACGTACATATGTACATACGTAGCATGCAGAAGCAGGATGAACCATCAAACCAACCAACCTACTGGTTGACTGACTAAGTAGTTTTTCTTTCTTTTTTTTTGTAAATTTTTTCTATTCTGTTCCTTTTAAAAGACAAAGAAATATTGAAAAACGCGAGGCGCCATTAAGGCGTTGGTATTTTATGAATGAATGCAGAGATAGCAAGAGACCCGGGGACAGTTGTTCTAAAGTTTTCATTAAGAAATTACTTGTGGTGAGTGTTTCTTTTTTCTTCTTGGTTTCACAGTCGCTGACTGGCTGGTAATTAAAAATTTTTATTGAAATAATGCAAGAAATCCCTATAAAAATTAAAATTACTTTATTAATCGTTTCACTTAAAGTTGCTACCAGTGTTGCATTTAATGAGCCGTTTTCATCTCATCGTTGTCTTCTTCTTTTTATTTTCTTATTCTTGCACAGCTGATCGTTAGTGCCATTCCATGGTTGGAGCTGGTCTTCAGACCATAAAAGATGGTTTGAATTATTTTCGATCCAGGGATTCTTGTGGGTTTTTAATTAATTTCTGAGTGACAATGCAATCGTAATTTGAGGTAAAATCTTGATTGAATTTCATTTTTCATGATAATGAATGAATTGTGAATTCAATAGATTACGTAGGTACGCAGGCAGGCAGGCATCTTGAATATTTAATATTAATAACCGTTTAATGTATGAAATTTAGATTTCAAAGACTTTTAAATTATAAATTGTGTTGCAAGAAATACTCATTTCCTAGACAATAAAACCTTATACTCATATTCGGATTCATTTGGTTTCCTTATTCGATTTTATCAATTTCAGTTTATGTTTTATGAAAAGGTCACAGGAATACTCGTGCAATGATCCACTTGGAACAGTGGAATGTTTGACAATGACTTGCTTTACATAGCTGCCCAGCAATACATTCGGGTCTCTATCATCTATCAGAACGCGAGAAGCATTCCGTGGTAGTAAGCGACTTGTGTTATGTGATTAACATAGTTCGCGATACTTATGTGGATGGTGAATCTGGTGTCTTCAAATTGTTCTTGACAATTCATAAGGAAAATGTAAGTCTTCCTTTCAATGACTAGATAAGACTCAATTACCACATACATACATACATAATTGGCCATTACAACCCTTCAGTCAGGATTACGGCCTATCTTCTCACACCACTCATGTTGTGTGCCTTAAATTTTATACTTGAGTGGCGGGACCTACAGTTTAACGTCGACACCATTTTACGTTTATTTACTCTCAGAGTTTTTGCCAGAAATCTGCTGAGGAGAAGTCGCCGAAGAAATATATTTTTTTTTCATATTTCGTTTTGATGTCTGCCCTGGGGCTCCAACCCGGGCTTTACGTCTAATAAGCGAACACACTACCTACTAGACTACGGCGACTTCACTCAATTACAACACGTCAATATATATTTATAAGATTCTAAAACACAATGACAGTAAAACTATACACTTCACCATTAGCACCCATCAGCTTCAACCATCAAAACATCTCTATGTAAGATATTTACAGCGGTAAGGAGTCATCATTGATCTGAAGAAAAAACTCGGTGTAGGAAATCTGTTATCCACATTGAAAGATTTGCAGTCTTTCAGTCTAAGTGTGACCCTGTACTGCTCTACGTCCCTGTGAACCTTAGCTGCAATTTTAGCTAATTTTTGAACCTATTTAATGTCACAATGAATGCTTGTAAAGTGCATATATAACGGAGAAAGCGTATGACTTTTTCCGAGCTTAGATTTAAAGTCGTTCTAAGGTATGAGGAAAAATGTCTCATATCATGTCTTTCATTATACGCTTCTTATCTTTAAATTTAAATAAAACTTTGTGTGTGAAATATTATCGAAATTTTTTATTCGTTTTAAAGGCCTATTACGGTATTAATGTGCAGAATATGACTTCATTTAAATCACCGTCACCGCCTTTCCTCAAGGCTGTGTTTCTCAAAAATCTGTTCTTCGGGTACTAATATGGGCAAACGCGAAGGTCAACTATTTGTGGCAGAAACCACTTTGTCATAAAAGCTTTGCGTTAAGAATTTTCTGCGCATACAAGACAGTATCCGAAGAGCTAATTGCAATAAGAATATGAGGTTAGACTCCGATGTTAATCTACTCAGAAAAGCTTAGCTGCTATAACATGCAAAGTGCAGCACCGTTGCGGGAACGTAAGCAGAGGAGTTTTAACAAAGTATTGCAGAATGGCAGAAAGGTGACAGACGTCTCACAACGGCATGTACTATCTTATGTCAAAATGGAGATTACAAGACCACACGGCGAACTTGGTCCTCACACAGGTCCCGTTGAGTTACAGCTATTTCCAACTACCTAAGCTTCTCGAGTGAACTCGAAACAGTAGGACACCTAATTTTCGAGTGTAATAGATCCATTGAAGGACGTCGTGTACTAGAGAAGGTGTTTAGCTGCAGATTAATCGTTAAAACGAATATTATAGAAATGTGACAATTGAATATAAAATGAAATGTTTGCCAGAAGAGTTTCCGAGAGAGTATACAGAGAACAGCAGCAGCTGTACCTATAATAACATTGATGGACGTATCAGGTTAAACACACAGAGAAATACTTAATCGGTGGTTACCGTTAGATCACCGAGCTTATTTCAGTGGTGAAATTAATGCTTTAACAATAGTATTAATACGGAATCTGCATACAATATGGGGGCTTCTTCTGGCTAATGCCATCGAACTAGGTTTTCTTGGTGAACACACTCACATATCATTACGGAAATATTTTCTATGTTAGCTATACGTTCAGAAATCTTCATACATACATACATAAATGGTCATTACAACCCTTCAGTCTGGATTACGGCCCAGCTTCTCACACCACTCATGTTGTGTGCGTTAATCTTATACATGAGTGGCGTGACAGATTTTTGAGAAATCTTCGGTTATAAAGAAAACATTTTCAAATTCTATTGACTGTAATAGTAATAAGCTCCATAATTATGGGAACTGTCTTAAGCAATGAATTCCGGATGCAGCTTGCCTCTAGCGCTTAATTCATGTCTCTCTGTAACTCAAAGCAATGATTTTGGATTAGAGATTTCTGTAGTAGGCTTACAAAAAACTGATTTGTTTAAACTAATTAGAGGTTAATTTCTTTTGAGTGTCCAGGAATATGGTCAAAAGTTCGCCTGTATTTCTTTCTATTAATTTGTATGTTTCTCTTTCAGTCAATATAGTTTTTTTTCTATTTAAAGAGAAAATAGTTTCTGACATTAGGTAGTATTCGTTGCCAAAATTTTTAAATTTCAATTGATTTTAACTGGATTTGTCTATAATTTATGGAAAGACTTGTTGCGCTTGTTTTACAACAAAAAAAATTAAAAACATTTCTTTTCCTTTGAAAAGCAAAACTGAAGTCCTGCAGCAAAAAAGATCAGTTTCGTTAAACGTTAAACGGGTTTCAATGTTGAACATGTTGTTCAATGGCAATGTCCATTCGCAAACACAATTTATTATTCATTATTAAAAATGTAACATTATTAAAGAAAAAATAATTGAAACAGAATAGAAAACTACAAGATATTACATATAACTCCCACATGCTTGTGTCCCAGTGCCCAGTTTGAAGAAATTTTAATCGTTGCCTTGCTGTTACAGCACCGAATCCAACTTCTAATCTGACTCCTCCAACTTCAAATGCAACACCAACACTTTGACATCCTTTTTGAACATTATTTTGCAATTAACCTTTAACTGTACCATGTTTAACAAGATCTTTAACATTTTTTCCTACTCTTCCTCCTACTCCTCTTCCTCTTTCTATACTTATTCTTCTGTTTTTTTTTTTTTTTTTTTTTTTTTGAATGCAAAAGAAATTATTTCAACTTGAAAGATTTAAAACAGTAACAGCAACAATAACAACAACAATGGCGATTACAATATTACAGTAACAATAACAATAACAAATGAAATCTTTAAGAATCTCACCGCGAAAAAAAAATTTCTTCTTTTACTATTAAAAATTTACAAAAAACAAAACGAATGATCAGCGGCAACAGCAACAGCTACTGCAACAGCAATAACAAGATGTTAAACATGAATGCCTCGAATGCAAACATCATGTTGCACTATGTAGCGCACATAGTGCGGAGTAAATGCTTAAGTGATCAAAGATTTCCTTTTAAAAACATTTGTAAGTGAAGCAATGAACAAATACCAGGAGTCACGTTAGAAAGGAGTCCTAAAGCTTTAAATTTTAGAGAGTTTGGCTGGAAAGTTTCTAAGGTTGTTGCTTTATTTCGTAGCAGCTACTGCAAGCTAGAGGTTGCCGTAGTCTAGTAGGTAGTGTGTTTGCTTATTAGACCTGAGGCCACTGTTAAAACCCCAGGTCAGACATCTCCAACTAAACGAAATATGTCAAGAAATATTTCTTCGGCAACTTCCTTTCAGCAGATTTCTGCACAAAAATTATGAGAGAAAATAAAATTGCATGAAAAGTTTCTCAAAAATTTGTCGTTCGAAGTCGACTTTAAACTGTAGGTCCCTCCACTCATGTATAAAATTAATACATACAACATGAGTGGTGTGAGAAGCAAAGTCGCTATCCTGATTAAAGGGTTGATATGGAAAATACTATGTTCCTCAGTTAAAATAAAATTTGAGGTACACAGTAGGTATGTGTTGTTGTTGTCACTCATACTTAAGCCAAGTATTTACTTTTGATATCTCGTTTCATTACCACGAATCGTACTTTGTCAATGTGATCTCTAACCTACATTTGCACACAATTTCTCCCGTGAAGCTCACATACTGGCCTAGTGATGGAAACAAAAAATCTTGAAAGAAATATATTTTGTTTCAGTAAAAAAACAAAATTCCCCAAGATATTATATAAATTTAAAGCCGTATTGAACAGCGTTGTTACTATACAGTCTTTCATGCGGGGCTCCCATACTTTGACAGTTGTTTTACAAAATCACCATGAACGACCATTGACAATGACGTGTGTTTGCTGAATGGACTCTAATTTTCATTGAAAAAACATCTTTAGCGATGATACAAACTTCTGGATAAGTGGGAACGAAAACAAACAAAACTATCGAAGAGATTCAAGAATATTTTAAGCATTTCGAAAAGGTTACTGTTCGCTATTTGGTGAACGGCGTTGAGAGCCTATGATTGTCAACGTCGAGCATTATAGGTCCTATGATTACCAACTTCTTTAGGAGTTTTTACCAGAAATCTGCCGACAGGAAGTCACGGAAGACATATTTTTTCATATTTTCGTTTTGATGTCTGACCTAGGGTTTGAATCTTGCGTCTAATAAGCTAGCACACTACCTGTTAGACTGCAGCAACTTCTTCAAATCTTTATTCTTTTAAAAATAATAAGATTTAAAAACACAGGATATACCAATATTATCTGTGAGCCAGGCCGTCATTCGAGCACTCGGCTCTTAAGAGGTTCAATTGAAAATAGTATGGCACTGAAGAAGAAGCTGAATCAGCTCTATAGACAGAATAAGGTTATCCTCTGCTGGTCCAAGTTCTCAGTATTGTTGGCTTCTTTATTGTAGTCGCTATCCTCTAATAGGTAGTGTGTTGGCTTCTTAGACAAGAGCTTGTGAGTACAAGCCTTAACCCGATTTCGAAAAAATATTTTTTCAGAGACTTCTCAGCGCTATTTTGGCACAAACTCTAAGAATAATGTGTTGTTTCTGTAAGACAAACGATTTCCCTTGTCTGTTTGTAGTCGCCGTAGTCTAGTAGGTAGTGTGCTCGCTTATTAGACATAAAGCCCGGCTTCAAACCACAGGTCAAACATCAAAACGAAATATGAAAAAAAAATATTTCTTCGGCGACTTCCTCTCAACAGATTTCTGCAAAAACTCTGAGAGTAAATAAACCTGCCATGAAAAGTTTCTCAAAATCTGTCGTTCGGAGTCGACGTTAAACTGTAGGTCCCGCCACTCAAGTATAAGATTAAGGCACACAACATGAGTGGTGTGAGAAGCTAGGCCGTAATCCTGACTAAAGGGTTGTAATGGCCAATTATGTATGTATAGTATGGGACTGAAGAAGAAGGTTAATCAGCTCTATAGACAGAATAAGGTTATTCTCTGCTGGGTCCCAGCTTCTTCTTTATAGTAGTCACCATAGTCTAATAGGTAGTGTTTTGGCTTACAACCCAAGAGTTTGTGAGTTCAAAACTCAGCTCTAACGTTTCGAAAAAAGTATTTTTTTCAGAGGTTTTCACTCTCAGAACTATTTTGGCACAAATGCTAAGAGTAATGTGTTGTTTCTGTAAGCCCAACGATTTCACTTGTTTGTCTGTTTGCATGGGAAACACAAACAAAACACTCAATTTCGTTTGTCATTATCGTTTGTTTTATAGAAACAGGCGCTAAATAAAATTTGCCATTCCATGCTGCTTAGGTCTGTTGTTCGGAGTCGACAGTAAACTCTAGGTCCTGCTACTCATGGTTAAAATTAATAAGCACACAGTGGTGGTCAATTCATTAAAAATTAAGGAAAATAAATTTGCTTCACTATCATGAAAAAAGTATTCCGAAAAGGTTAGTTAAACTTATTCACTGCTAAGAATCAGCAAGGTATACCATTCTACCCGATTATACGATTTCTGTCTTTTGAGGATAATCAAGCTTGAAGAATTGACGTCATCAAAAGGTTTGAGACACTAATGGCAATCAAATTTGAATAATCCGTTCAAGGAAGGAAATATAAATGGAGCACCAAAATATGTAAACAAGATGCGAGTTTTATAGCGAAGTTCTTGATATCATTCTTGATATACCTTGTAATGCGATCAACTACTAAAATTTGCCTTAGATTGCCTTTAAGCTCTGATTAGCCAATGTTGTAAGTTTTATTAGTTGAATGTTGTTGTTGTTGTTGTTAAGCATGTCGTAAAAGTAACAACCATTTAATTTAAACATGAATCTTTCATGTGCATACGGGATCGTTTGTACCAACATACCAGCCAACATCCACAACATTGACTACAAGACACATTTACTAACTTGACTTAAATAAACACAACAACAACAAAAAAAACAAAAGAAATTTTAAAAAAGAAAATCAGCAATACCTACAACTAAAGATCGTGTTAACTATGTTAAGATCTTGTGTTTTTGATAAGAATCTCTCTCTGTGTGTGTGTACTTTATTCGGTCTATAAGCGCCAGTCTGTGATTTAGATTCTTATCATTTTATTGTGTAATACTTGTACAGCCCATTCGGGTCATTATCATTCGATACAACCACTGCACTGCTATCGTTTGCAGTTCTTCTCTCTCTTCAGTTTCGCTTTGTGTGGTAGGTAAAGAAAAGGGATAATCTTTAAGTCTCTCAGAGATTTCTTTTGTTTTTTTTCGTTTACTTTTACTGAAAATTCTGTACGCAATTCCAATAAAATCACGAGTAAAAAATTTAGTTCAGTAAGTGAACAGAAGCATGTTTAAGCGATAACTGGGATGATCAACTTCGTGCGATTAAGTATGAGAGTTTGATGATCGAAACAATGGAGCTGAAGAAACAATTTTTGATAAATTCATTTAGGGAATGTGATTATGATTTCTGATGTGATAAGAAATTTAAATGCAAGAAATTTAAATGATATTAGATCCTGAGTAGGAGTAAATCTATTATTGCCGTAAAGCGGTTCCTTAGTACTGTGACCATATGATCTATTGTACTTCCCTCATACTTTATGGAGTATCCCTGCAATGTATTAATGTCATACAGGTTCCAAGAATATGTTCCCATAATTCATTTTCATCGTTACAAAATCTATATGTTAGGCTCGAGACAACTCCTATCCTTAATATAAAGGGCCCGCCAAATAACTTTTTTTTTTTTTGAAAATGCTTTAAAAAAAAACTACTGAATATTTTCTCAAATTTCTTTTTTTATTTGAAAATACAATCCTTCCGGTTAATAATGGAAAATAATTTCATTCAAATGGCTGCCTCGGCTGGCTATGCAGTAGCCTACACGATCGGTCCAATTTTTAAGCACATTATCGATTGTGTGCAGCTGTATTTCCCCAATGGCTTCACGAATATTGTCCTTTAAAGCGTCAATTGTCTCTGGCTTGTCGGCGTAACACTTATCTTTGACGACACTCCACAAATAATAGTCCAACGGTGTCAAATCGCAGCTCCGACGTGGCCAAACGACATCAGATCTGCGACTGATAATGCGATCTTCAAATACAGGGCGGAAAACATCGAGTGTAGCTTCGGCTGTGTGGCACTTAGCGCCATCCTGTCGAAACCAAATGTTGCCAATATCCTCCTCTTCAACATGCCCGATAACGATCGCCATTGACTGTAACGGCAACTCCTTGCTCATTTTCGAAGAAAAATGGCCCAATTATGCCTCTGGACCAAAATCCGCACCAAACAGTGATTCGTTTTGGGTGCGTCGGCTTTTAAATAAATGCGTGCGGGTTTTCTGTGTCCCAAATGCGACAATTTTGCTTGTTTACATACCCACCAAGACCAAAATGAGCTTCATCTGAAAAGATGATTTTTTTTGCAAAATCGGCATCTTCTGTAAGTCGATCGCAGGCCTACTTAGCGAAGCGAAAACGCATTGGATGGTGAATTGGCTTCAACTCCTGAACCAATTGGACTTTGTATGGCGTCATACCAAGGTCTTTATGCAAAATTCTTCTCAATGATGTCTCCGAAATGTTCAATTGTTGAGAACGACGGTGAATTGATGTTGATGGCGCTTCACCCACACTTTCTGCCACAGCAGCAATATTTTCGGGTGTACGCTCTGTTTTTGGCTTTTCACGCTTTGGTTTATCGATGAGGATGCCAGTTTCTTTCACTTTTTTCACAAGATAACGAACATACGGAGTTGACGGTGCTTCTCTTCTTCCAAAATCCGTACGCAATTTTCGCACACATTCTGCAACATTACAATGATTTTCAAAGTAATGTCGCAATATTTCTTAGCGTTGTTCAAGCGTATACATCTGTCAAATCAGACATGAACTAAGTGTTACCATTCACGCAATAAGCACTAGTTAAAAAAAAAGGTTAGATGGCGGACCCTTTATGTACTCTGAGTCTACAGTGTCCTGTGAAAAAACCGAAAAAAAACTGGTTATCGACCTCAGCTTATATCTTGATAGATTGATGCATGACTCAAATCTGCTCTTATTATTATTTTCCAACAAAAGTTCTGAATGCCTCGATTTAAAAAATGTGTAGTTGCTTCTTTTTATATCCCCTTTTGTAGAGCATACCTTTCCATTCTGCAGAAATATTCTGACAGCATCAACGTTGTGGCAGTTCCCTCCACGTAAGCTCCTTTGCATACATACATAATTGGCCATTACAACTCTTTAGTCAGGATTACGTCCTAGCTTCTCACACCACTTATGTTGTGTGCGTTAATATTATACGTGTGTGGCGGGACCTACAGTTTAACGCCGACTCTGAACGACTCCTTTTTGAAAAACTTTTTCAAGGCAATTTTATTTACTCTGAGAGTTTTTGCCAGAAATCCGCTGAGAGGAAGTCGCCGAAGAAATACTTTTTTTTCAAATTTCGTTTTGATGTCTGACCTGAGGTTTGAACACGGGCCTTACGTCTAATAAGCCAACACACTACCTACTAGACTACGGCGACTCGAAGGCACCCAACAGAGGCTAACCTTATTCTGTCCACGTAGCTGATTCAGTTCTGCCGACTGTGCTATACTATCTTCGATTTAACCTCTAAAAAGCCGAGTGCTCAAATGGCGACCTGGCTGTCAGATAATATTGGTATATCCTGGGTTTTGTAAATCGTATTATTTTTGAAGCCATAAAGATTAGAAGTAGTTGCCGTAGTCTAGTAGGTAGTGTGCTAGCTTATTAGACATGAGGCTCCAGGCCAGACGAAATATGAAAAAAATATTTCTTCGACGACTTCCTCTCAGCAGATTTCTGGTAAAAACTCTGAGAATAAATAAAAAAGTTTCTGAAAAACCTGTCGTTCGGAGTCGACTCTGGACTGTTGGTAACGCCACTCATGTCTAAAATTTAAACACACAATACAATTGGTTTTGGAACCTAGGAACTAAAGGGTTGTAATGGCCAATTATGTATGTATGTTATGTAAAGATTTGAAGAAACATTGATCAAACAACGAAATTCAAAATCTCCCGGGCTCTGACGGCTCTGTACACTCATCTCCAAATGAAAAGTGATAAAATTTAAATGTAAACGTGAAGTATTATTAAGTTTTAAAAAGATGGAGGATAAAAAATAAATTAAAATAAGAGAAATGGGTGCCCTGGTGTTCTTGAGCGCAATGAGCTCTAGAGAGGTCAATTACACTTGACTTTCGAAGCTGAGGATGATCCCTAACCGAATAAATTTTTTCACTACTAATTACAACAAAACATTAGTCGTAATAAAGAGGATCCTTGCATGGTTTTTTTTTGTAGCCCAACGTTGAATAGAGCAGCCACGCAACAACGTATGTTTTATGATCAATTACTGGAAATTGAAATGGAAGTATTTTTTCCTTTTTTCCCTTTGTTGCTGGCCTTAAAATATCCTCAAACTATAGTAACATGCCAGAGTTTATGAGACAGAAAAACAATAAAGATTTCTCAACATTTTATAGGCCATACAGGGTCAGCTACTGTGTTGTACTTCTTTAAGAACCTTGTTTGGTTTGCAGTTGCATTGTGTTCTGTCTGTCTGTCTGTTTGGTCAGTCAGTCAAATTAAAATATGAAATTTATGAGACGGGATGAGTTGTAATTGAAACTGTTGTGATGATTAGGATTTACAAATTGTAATGAGGGCTACCACTTTTCCAATGATATTTTACGATGACGTGTGTAACTGTCTGGAACAAATTTAGGTGGAACTTCTTTGTTGTAATTGCTGAACAGTAAGATTGTTTTCACAACTTTAACTTCATTAAACGGCAGCTGATGTATGATGAATGGCATTAGTTTTACCACAAAAATAAACTGAAAGGCCTTTAAGAAATATTTAGAAGGCATACAGAAGGTATTTTGGCAAATGAAGTCTTTAGTTTTCTGTAATTGAGTTTGAAATTGAATGACTTTAGCGTGTCCTTGTTTTCTAGAAATCCAATTTGGAGCCAATGATGAACATATCAAAATCAAGAGTGTTAAAACGAAAGAAAGACAAACTACAATTGATCGGTAGTCCGTGTTGATTGTTAGATAAACTTTAACCTAAAAATAGCACACAATAATTGAGGGAAGAAGAAAATCGTTAAAACAAGTGTATTTTGCAAAGTAAATAAATATTTTGAAGTTCATTTCAATTCGACGATTTCATAGAGTAATGCTAAAACGAAGCCTCGTAAATATACAAAAAAAGGAAGTAATTGATTATCTCTGCCAAAGGGAGTAATTTACATATGTACGTACATAGCTACTAGTATTTGCAATAGAAGGTTAGAAGCAAAGACATCTCTAAACATCTAAAAGCATTGCATATCACAAAGTGTAGCCTAACCTACAAGAACTATTATTATTATCGTGAAGAGTTGCTCGAGTACTGCGATCATATGATCTATTATACTTCCTTTAAGCAAGACGCCGTAGTCATGTATGTGGTGTGTTAGCATTAAGGCCACGGTTCATTCCCCACGTCAGACATCTCCAAGCAAACTAAACATGAAAAAATATTTCTTTGGCGGTTTCCTCTCAGCAGATTATTGGCATAAAACGATTTTCAAAAATCTGTCATTCGTAGTCGACTTTATGTTATAGGTCCCGCCACTCAAGTGTGCAACAGAAGTGGTGTGAAAAGCTGGGTCGTAGTCCTGACTGAAGGGTTGTAATGATCAATGACGTATGTATAAATAAAATTGCCATGAAAAGTTTCTCAAAAATCTGTCGATCGGAGTCGGTATATGTACTTTGTGGATATCCCTATAACGACTGCTCTGGACCTATTATCCTGACACTCTTCAGGATGCAGCTCTGTATCAACAAGAACATTTTTCCGTCCAGCAGTTGATATGTTCCCAGACGTTAATATCTGACAGGTTCGAAAAATGTGACCTGATCATTCATTTTCATCATTACAGAGTCTACATCACCATTGTGAGTTACAGAATCCTTTAAAAAGACCAGCCTCAGTGTATTTCTGGACGCCCGGATGTATGACTCACAAAAGTTAAGATTGCCTAAAAACGATTTACTATGAGAGGAGTCTTTGTCTAATCATACATACATAATTGGCCATTACAACCCTTCAGTCAGGATTACGGCCTAGCTTCTCACACCACTCAAGTTGTGTGCCTTAATTTTATACTTGAGTGGCAGGACCTACAGTTTAACGTCGACTCCGAACGACAGATTTTTTGAGAAACTTTTTCATGGCAGGTTTATTTACTCTCAGAGTTTTTGCCAGAAATCTGCTGAGAGGAAGTCGCCGAAGAAATATTTTTTTTCTTATTTCGTTTTGATGTCTGACCTGGGATACGAACCCTGGCTTTTACGTCTAATAAGCGAACATACTACCTACTAGACTACGGCGACTAATCACTTGGTGCTAAATAAATTCAATATTTGTATTCAAACTCAGGAAGGAATAGGCCTCACTATGTTTGCAAACGATAACAAGAAATTCTTAGAAACAACCAAATTAAAAGGCAAAATTGTTTAGTGAAGCCGACTTAAATATTCCCTGGTTCTCTAAACGTGTTTTAATATCGCAATAAAGGCAACATGTTCCGTTCTTATTAAAAAGGCAATAAATGGGATTTGTCCGCATTGAGAATCATACTCAGAAATGGCCTCCGACATCATAATAGCTTCGGAAATTGTTCATGTGAGTAAACAAGAAATCGCGAGATATTGTTTTCGAACTGATGCAAACATCGTTTCAGTATTTTCAACGATGCCTGAACGGGGATCAAATATTTTCACTCACTGCTGTAAAGACTGATGCATTAGGATTAAAACCAGCAGTATGAGTTTGCCGATTACAAAGTAAAAAAAGTAAATCACTCAAAGATAACTAAGAGTCTACAGTATTACATAGCCGTCTGCCTTTTTGGTACAATGTACCAATGTAAAGCTTAACATACTTTACAATAGATTACTGACAAATTCCTCGAAGAGGTTAAGGGAATCTTTCCAAAGACAAAGTGAGCGATAGATGCACCCCAATCTGTTACGGATTTTGTATTAAGTCTTTTCGCCTCAATCGCTAAAGGGTTCCGCCTACCGTTAAAAGCTGTTATCATCTGTAAAAGAGTAGATTGGATTAGAAGTTAAAGAAAGAAGAAAATAAGAAATAGAGTAGAGGATATAAAACAGAAAGATGAAGATTTAAAAGGAGGAAATAAAATATTTTAGAAATGTAATTAAATTTTTAATCCATTATTAAATAATCATTTCAAATCGCATTATTTTACTGACGTTGTTACGAATTACAGATTGATATGAACTTTATGGATTCAAAGAATTTTGCAAATGAAACAAGATTAAATGCTTTAAATAAAAAACCTTTTCATTGATATTAAAATTTATTTTATTTGTATTATTTTTCTTTAAAATATTTTTTACTTTCAAATTAACACCCATACAACATGGGTGATGTGAAAAACTAGTTCGTAATCCTGACTAAAGGATTGTAATTACCAATTAAGTAAGTAATGTATGCAAATCGTATTAACAATCTTTTGATTTTATTATAAATGCCAGAATAATCTTCATTTCATTATTAAAAGCATACTCATACTCACTGCACTCCTTTAACAAAGGGAGACAGAAATACTAGAAAATACCTTTTTTATCATCGTTAACTGTCCATTTGAATTCCACTTTAATTAGAGCCAAATTACAGAATGGCTGTCTACTGGTCTGGTCTAAAAATTAGTCTCAAAAGGATATTTTAAAATAATTGTTAGCAATTTATAAGCACTTAAAATGTGTGGAAAAATTGGGGAAAAATGAGGAAAAATTTTTCTATACAAACAAACCCCCCCAACAACAACAATAAAATGACAACATTTGTGAGTGTAACTTGTTAACAAAATGACGTACCATTTATAACAGAGAGAGAGAGAGGGATTTGTTGTTTAGTTAAACAAAATGCCCAACATTAGCTTCTAATGGCCTTAACGAATTTTCCTTTTCTTCTAGTCCGACTGTGTTTGTTGTTGTTTGTTTTTATATCGTCTTGTGTCACTTTAACGTGATGACTGCAGGCGATTTAAGCGTAATTTTTTATTCAAGATTTGAAGAAAAATTCTGACAAAAAGAAAAATTGAAGTTGATCCTACCCTCACATATATTTTTTATGATTTCTTTATTTTATTTATTTTGATAAGCATTTCTCATATATTGAGGAGAACACACAGTTTGAAACCAACTTACAAAACGAAATATCCCCGTAAACCACAGCAGTTTATGAATTACAACCGAAAATTTGAAAAATGAATGAAATGACAGTAACATAAAGCATAACCATGTTACTACAACGGTCTTGAATCCGTTCGGACAATTAGAATGCATTAGACAGGCCCTTAAGATGTAACACTAAGGGCCATTTTTACAACTTGCTGTTAAAGTTGGGTTTAGTTAAAGGTAACTTTAGCTAAAGTGAACTTTAAAGTCACCTTTAACTTCTTTTCGTTATTATAACCTAATAATAAAATAAAGTTAACATTTTCAAAAATATGACAATGCCAAAGCAATTTTTTAAACGCAGTGGCGCTAAAGGGCCTCTTTTTTGTTGTTGTATTTGCTCATTTTGTTGAAGTTGCCATATTGAAAATAATATATAATATGGCAAGTTCAAACATAAACTTAACTTTAAAAGTTACCTTTAGCTTAATGCTAACTTCTACCGTATTGTCCACTTATAATAATGAAAAACAATTTATCTGCCCCTTAAAATCCTCCCTTTAATTAACGGCAATTTGTAATAATGGCCCTAAGAGGTAGATGAGTACTAGTTCGGTCAGAACAGTTCATCTGAATTATATTCCGTTATAATGACAATAAACGGTCACATTGGAACGGTGCTCTAAAGAATCAAGAAAGTTGAAATTCGAATTATATTCATAATTTCTGATACTTATACGCATTCATATTTATTTTAATATCATACTCATACTACTCATATTCAAAGTTTAAAGTACTCATCATACTCATACTTAACAATACGCATGATGTTATTGATTTCGACTCTCCTTTACTTAAAATTTAAAAGAATCAGAAAATAAGTATGATTCGCGTACGAACACTACACTACTCACTAGAATATTGTTTGTTTGCTTTGCTTGCTGTCTTTATCTTTTTCCTTCTTCTTTTCTTAGTAAATGCAACAACAATTAAGACTGTATATTTTGATGAATGATTCGAATCGCTCGAATCATTTATGAGTATTATAAGTATTTTTCTAAATTTATGAATCTGAATGAGTAGGCGTATGAATCAAACATATTTCGAATGTTATGAGTTTGGTGTTAACATTGTACTCATATTCATTGCAACCTGTACTTATAAATCAATGTTATAGTGAGCACGAATGAATCAGAGTAGTTCAATTTCAATACTGTTGACTCACTCTTACTCCAAAATTTCATGAGTACTTATGAGTAGCGAAAAAACGATTCATTGTTGATCTCGGATCTGGTACACCTGGTATTTACTACACTATGCTAGGCGCATTGTTTTTAATAGCGATTGTTCGTTTCTGAATTACAAATAAAATATTTTTGTTTCCATTCAAAATGTCGTCATCGGTCTCTTACGTTTGATTTTGACAAACATCGTTATTTTTTGTTTGAAAGGCATTGAGAGCAAACAACGGCATGATTTGATTAGCAAATGAAAGATCGCGAATGTCATTCAAAATCAGTTGTTGATTTTTATATCATTCGCTCAATTTTCCGATTTTATTTGCGAATGATTATAGAACAAATCGATTTTAAAGACCTCAACAAAATGTTTTTTAGAGACAATCCGAAAATTGAGAAATTGGATACACCGTAGAGAGGACAAAGGAAACTTTGTTGTAAATTCAAATGAATTTTTATCGAAAGACTTGTGTTTAGTATTGAGGACTTATAGACTCATTCTCATACCCCTTCGAACACGGGCAGCAGTTGTTGACTGTACTTCGCCAAGCTAAAAAGTCGCCGTAGTCTGGTAGGTAGTGTGTTGGTGACGTAAGGTCACGGTTTAAACCGCAACTCAGACATCTCCAACGAAACGAAATGTGAAAAAATATTTCTTCGGCGACTTTCTCTCAGCAGATTTCTTGTAAAAACTCTGTATGTAAATAAAATTGCCATGAAAAGTTTCTCAAAAATCTGTCGTAAACTGCAGGTCCCGCCATTCATGTATAAAATTAACACACACAACATGAGTGGTGTGAGAAGCTAGGCGGTAATCCTCACTGAAGGGTTGTAATGGGCCACCATGTCTGTATGTGTATGGCTCATAAAAAAACTTTGTTTTAAATTCTTCAATATTTTGTTACTGAATTTTGTACGAAAGGATATGAAATGAGATGTTAAACATGTGTTCCTTACAAAAAAAAATTGTTTTTTTCTTGTTGTTGTTTTCTTTCCTGGAGTTATAGAGGTAGTATGACAAACAAATGTGTTCGCCTAACTGCTGGAAAAGAGTCCTCAAACATATCGATTTCTTATCAATACAGCATTATTATAAGGATATCCCTGTGGCCATAATTGATCGAAATTAATGCAAAATTATTCCGTCGAAAATATCATTAAAACTGTTACAATTGTTGTTTGCATTAGAAAGCAAATGAATTTGTTTCCATTTTTTCAGTTTTTTTTGGATACAAAAAACGATGGTGGAATAAATAATATTTTGGTTTTGCATATTTTGCAAAACGTTTCTTGATAATCCAATGGAGTCGAGACCCAACCCAAGCCTGAAGACATGAAACATTACACATAAATTCTTCAATGTCTTGGCATTTTATATGTCAAAGTGTCAGGCTGTCAGATGGACGGACGTCTGAAGAGCGGCAGACAGACAGACACACATGCAATGTATATGTACATACTATGTACGCTCCTTAAAGTGTGAATTGCAAATGTGCTGCTTGACGGACTAAGCTGCTGCTGTTGTTGCTTGCAACAAAAGCAACAAACAATTGCATTGAAATGAAATAAAAATGGCTGACCAAAAATTGAATTTGTTTTGTGGTTTAATTTTCATTATTTTTTATTAGTATTGGTGTTATTGTTGTTGTTATTGTTATTGCCAAGCTGACTGACAGACTTGCGGTCGAAAAGGTTTGCTGACGATGATGATGACAAAGACGATAATTGCATGGAATGGTATGGTGTGGCATGGCATGGTATGGTATGGTGTGGCATGGCATGGTATGGTATGGTGTGGCATGGCATGGTTAAATTAGGATGGTTGACTGGATACTTTACTTGCCTGAATGGCTTCCAAAGCCATGGCTGTTGCTGTTGTTTTTTTATACGGTTTCTGTGCATTTCAGTATAGTTTTTGGTGATGGCCAATTTCAATTTTACCACGAAAATGAAAATTTATAGTGACACCATAAAAGGAGCTGCTTGCATGCGTGCATGTATTCATGCAACTTCTCATACTCATACTCCCAAACATTATTTAGACGTGCCACAAACACTCGTACTCATATCAGTGACAGACATGCTGTTGACAAATGCAAAAACAATAAAAAAATAAAACAACACCTTCACTCTTACCTGTGCTAAATATAAATACACTTAAGGAGCGATTGTAATTTTAATCGTTAAAGGATCTTCAAAATTAAACTCACCATATAAGAGACCCACAAATTAGTTTGATCAAACAAATTAGCATTTGAAAACATTCAGAATTGAAGGAATGCTGATATTGCGTCTCGTTTATTTCCTTTTATTTAATTCGTTTAATTCTGTTTAAAATTTAACTTCCATCACTTTTAAGCTACAGAACATTAAACGAAACTGAAAGAAATTTCACATTCTAATCTAAGTATTGCGACCTGGCAAAAATCTCTCAATGTGTCGTGTGCAATTATGACCAAAACATTTGTCAAAGTCTAGCAACAGCAAACACTTTGTTTAATAAGCATCTTTGATTCGATTTGGCCACCTTTGAAGAATTTCCACAAGGGGAAAATATTAACAAAGAATAGCCCAAGTGAAGCGCTTCTGTGCTTTGCGGAACCTTGAAAAATCTTCTACGATTTGTCGGCACTTAATCTTCGCCAGCAATTTCTGCTTCCCCTACTTCTGTAAGTGTAAACATGTCATTTAAGATGGAAAACGATAATAACGACAACGGCAACGACAACGACAACATCAACGGCAGACGCATCGTTTTTAAATGTCGTTTTCAAAAATCTAAAATTCGATTCATCATCATTAGGGCGCCGCTGGCAGGCAAACTCGCAAGATTATCGCCACGAAAAAAAGAAAAAAAAAACAGAAAAAACACAGAAACGTTTAGATTTCTTTTATGCTACTCATGGCAGTTGTTTGTGTATATTTTTCCATTCTTATTTTCATTTTATTTTTATAGTTATTGTTGTATGTAAACGGTCACACCTCTTTTAATGACCTGGCGCCTTAATTACTTTGTCTCAGCGAACACTCGCATGGTTGTTCATCAGTTCATCTTATGCTGCCAACATGTTGTCAATTGACATTAAAATGTTGCCAGATTTCTTTTGAAGAGAAATTTTAAATTTTTTTAAAGAGTTTTCGATTTGAAGATTTGCTAGATCTAGATCCGACTATATCGATCGTGTAAGCATTACTTCCTAAGTTCTATGACACAAGAATGTCTGCTTCAAACCTATTGCTGGATTCACAAATTATGTGTTCTGATGATTTGTGTTCATCAGTATAGAATCTACATATCTGGACGATCTCCATTCGGAGCAAGCTACATATGAGTCTACAGTGGCTTGCCATAAGGTCTACTATTCTCATGTTATTAATAAATGAGTTTTCTCCCAGAAGTTTCGATTGCCTAAGAGGGCTTTCCTCCCTCCTCTTCGATCTTCTTTGTGCTTAATGTAATGTAATTTTCCTTTCAAAAGGACTCTATCCAATCCATGGCAAAGATATAGTACCATCAGCGGCGTGATAGCTTTTCTTCTCTCAAGCCAATGCAGGCCCTATATCTCCTGCCTATCTGATTCAGCTTCGCCAAACATTTCTCTACAATTTACTTATAAGAACCGAGTGCTCGTATGGCGGCCTATGTGTCTGATAGTACTTTCTGTCCTTTGTACTTTCTGTTCACTCCAGATATCAGCAATGAGTATTGAAAAAGATGAGTAGATTCTAATCATCCTCAACCTACTAAGAGCTGAACAGTTACAGAGGAGGGAGTTTCCAAGTCCTCCTCGTCGCAACGTACCCTGCGATAGTTCGGCTGGGGTCTGTTCCAAATCCTTGTCAGCTATCAAATCTCGCAGTGCCCCATAATAAACCCAACAACTAATCTTAAGCTGGCTTTGTCCAAGCTTAGCAGTCAATCTGTTCTTACACTGCCTATAGCAGGCCATAGACACCTGGAAGCATAACAACAGGATTCATTCCCCCAACGCATCTGCTCTTCCCCTGACCGGTCCATTAATGAGGCCGTAGCGGTGTCCGATTTGGGAATCAGGATCAACTATTAAATCGCCCTCAGAAAGTGACCCTAACCTAGAGCATCCGTCGTCTCATTACCGAGTATTCCGCTATGGTCAGGAACCCAGCACAGACGGATTCGGTAAAATCCCATTAGTGAGCGAACCTTGATTTGCACTAGACCAACGCAATGGCCCTTAGGGCAGCCTGCCTAACAACGACGATTATATAAGATTCCGAATCCGAAGTAGGCCCACCAACCATGGCTTCAATAGCCTTCTACATTGAGAAAATCTCTGCCTGAAGTAAAGTTTAAGATCGAGTTCCCTACAGAAAACCTCAGCAACTGGGGTTTCATCAATATTTTCTGTATTTATCCACATTTGCCTTGAAATCTCTTGCAACGTTTTCAGCCATTACAAAACTTTCATCTCTGATTTGTTGTAGTCATTCTGCTGTCAAAATTATTCCATTCAATTGCTTCATATACGTTTCGTTTAGCTCCATGACTTACTTAACATATCATTTACCATTTATCATAATGTCTGGCATCACTGTTGGTGTATTATTTTGTCGGAACTCATTATGTTCACTACTTAATATATGCAGTAGCAAATGACATTATTATTATTGTTGTTGCAGTTGTAGTTGTAGTTGCCAGTGTTATTACTGCTTTTAAATTCCAAAAAGATTTTTATTTTCTTCGCACTCATGTACTGCAGCAACGTCACTCCATACATTACATACAACCAGATTCATCGTGTACGAAAGTATTTAAACTTTTAATATTTATTCGTTCAATGTCTTAATGAGTGTTTGTTTTCGATTGTTTTCTGCTTTTTCCTCCTCTTCTTCTTTTTTTTCTGTCATTTACTTGCAACTTGCCAAACAAATGCAACTCATATAAATACAGAGTCACATACATACATACATACATATATTGTAGTCGGGTTTGTTATGAGTATTGTTTCGGGCCTGGCTAATGATTTTGTTAATACTTTATCTGTTGACGTTACGTTTGTCCGGCATGTCTGTGTTTACTGCCAAGTTTACAATGTAATTGTTATGGCCCTGCTCATGGATACATTTAAAGTTTTTCAGCGCATTACCATTTTGTGGCATGATGCATCATTTTGTTGCCATTTGTTGATGTTGGTGTTGTTGTTGTGTAAGTAAGTATTAAGTAAGATTTTGAATTTAAAGAAAAACGGTAGCTATAATGACTGACGATTATTACTCGGGTAGTTGTGACGAAAACTCAAAATTCAAAGAATTTTTTTCTCAGTGTCTTTTAGAAAGAAACAGCATAAAAATGGGTTACTTGACCCAAAGGGCTGGATCTTGAGGTCATAATATTAAAATCTAATCCTATTCAAATTACTATTTATTTTACAATCGATTATTGTTTCGTTATTTTACTACAAAACTAAGATAGGAAAGCAAGACGTAATAAAAAAGCATCATATTCGCATTAGTTTGAAGAGAGCCCGTTCTCCTATCTTTACAAAATGTTCAATTGTGGTAGAAGAATGAGCAAAAAATTTGGGCTAATTTTAATCGATTTCAACTGTAACCGGGTGCATATCAGAAGGATTACTAATGGTTTGAGCAAACATTTTTGTGGCAAATGTTACATATTAGAGAATAAATTATTCGAGACAAATTGTGCCATAATTCTGCATTTAAGGTTATTAAGTTATTTTCTATGTGCTGAGATAGTTTATGTAGTGCAATTGGCACAGCACATAGACAACAGCAACATAATGTTATTCACCTAAGGAGCTCCTTATTATTGAATTAACTTTTGAAGAAGACAGTGCTGGACCATACTAAACGAAAAAAAAAGAAAAAAAATTTTATAATAGGCGAACATGAATTAATTTGATAAATAGATGGATGGGAAAGTCAAAGTGACGGAGAAATCAATTGCAACCTGACCTAAGTCCTAGTGGGATGTGATGGTTATTGAAGTTTTTTTCCATTGATTTGGATTTAAAAGTTCGACAAAATGCTCTATGGTATTCATTCATTCATTGAATCAAAAGATTCCATTTGGATATAAAATTCTATTGAGGATTACGTCGCATATTATTTTACTTCACTTTTGCTCTGTAAATACACTGCAAAATCAGTTAAAGTAAGAGTTAAAACAGCAAAAACGAATAGAAATAATTGTTATTCAAACCTTAATATACCTGCTTCGTTTTAAACACAAGCCGATGCTTCACTATTTTCTAGTGAAGACGAGTATACTCGACATGAACAGAGTAAAATGTTTCTGGCTGTTTCAAACATTGCGTGAATGTTTCTATTTTTCTTTTTTTTATAAAATATACATATATTTTTATAAATATAAACTCTAAATATAAATTTTTATAAAATAACGAATTTATAATGATACTTTTCCCAAATTTGTTATTTTCGCTTAATACAAGCTTTTGTCCAAATTAACGAATGTTTTAAAATGTTTTTAAAAGAGTTTTTCTTAGGAAAAAAATCCAGTAGATTCGCTAAATAATAACACGAAATCAATTTTTTTTTGAGACGAGTATACTCGACATGATGAGAAAAATTCCATTTCTCTCTAAGGCGTATATATATATATAGACATAAACCGAAAGAGTTTTAAAATATCGGATATATCGCTTATTTACTGCATTCCCTCTGATTCGTTAAAAATTTATCGGATGTTTAAACCCCAAGTACACATGTTTTTGTTATGCCATCGAGATCGCCAGTTTATTCTTAATGATTTATTACAACACAATTAGAAATTATATTTTATTGGATCTCACATTAAGCGCTTCCTATTTTTAGTTTGTAAAAATAAAAACAATGTGTATGTGAGATGTCATCGACATTTTGAAAACCTTTCAATGTCATTATGGGTGGAATATAAGATCTTACAAATGTCCCCTATGGCTACTCTCTGCAAATTGCATTTGAAATGCCCATTTTTCTATAACTCTGAATTTGGTGGAAGGCATGGGTTATGTTGGTCCTGAGGACCGCGGCAGTTTGTGGCTTATTGGCATTCATCTGTGATTCAAAAAAACCCACAAGATAAGGTCTATCGTGCAAATCATCTCCACATCAGATAACCATGCAAAAGATTCTCTCGGTGAAGAATATCCAATGTGTCATGAGTAAAGCATATGTGTTCAGTGTCCAGATCATCTAATTCAGGCCAAATGAAGTTTGTAATTGATTGGACTTATAGTGCTCGTTGCTGACAGTGAATGACTTTTCAAAGATATATGGACTGCTAACGCCACCAGTCCAAAATCCGCACAGAAAGTGACTTCTTCGGAATTCATTGAACACTTTTGGATGGCATGTGGATTAGAATCGTGTCAAAATCGACAATTTTGTTTACTCACGTACCCATTAGCCGTCTTCGCTAACAGTGAATTGCCAACTGGTCCAGTGCCCAATCCGCAAACACAACGCATTGTCTATGATCCTTTACCTTTAGTTCCTGTGATGCATTTTGTACGGGTATAAGCTCAAGTCACGATGCAAAATTCGCCAAGTTGTGATCATCGCAAAAACGATTGTATCACATTACCCTGCACACTCTCACGGACAGCGGCGATGTTTTATGCTGATCTTGCATTTGGTCGATGTACGGGTGTTGGGCGATCCCTTAATGAACCAGTGGATTCCACTGGGAATAGTCCACTCCTTAGAACGATTATGACAACTCTAAACTGAACTAAAATGTGCGGTACGTTGCCCGAACTGAATACCCATTTTGAAAAAACAATTTTTTTTATCTGTACTTTTTGTTGAATACTATATTATTTGTTCATTGTTAATTGGCAAAACAGACTCAATAAATGACAATTAATTTGGCAGATGTAGCTTCAGTAAGATGGCCATTATCAACTGTCAGAGTTCGAATGCTTCTGTTGGAAGATTCCCTTATTATTACTAGCTGAATAACAAAGACTACGCTCGGCGTAGTGTAACCAACAAGAATTTCTGGTAGGAATCGAACCTACTAACCTCATACTAATAGACTTGTGTCAACGATTCGAAATATTTTCTTGTAAACAGACAAAGAAATCTTTGTTTTGTAATCAAAATTTTCATTTCATTGTTTATTTTATTTTATTATATTTTTTACTTTTGAACAACAAAAAAAATGAAGAAAACATTACTGACAACTCTAAAGTTGAGAGAATTTTTGCAAAATCATTTTCAAATTAATGCCATGACAGGCAATAATGCCGGGTATTTAATTAAATAAATAATTTAAATTACAAAATATTTAAAGACGCGGTAATTTAACTCATTAGAAAATTAATTGAAAAACCAAAGTTTTATTTTAAAAATATGAATTATCTTTAGGGTGTTCATCAAATAAACAAACGCGTTCATTAAAATAAAATATTTTGTAAATAAGAAGAAACAAACGTAGTAAACTATAAAAAGGCAAATGAAATATAATTTGTCGTGTGTGGTCCATCCGTGAGCTTCAATTCTTTACGCAACTATTTGAAATACTTCACAGTTGCAGTATTTACGTTTTGCTTTCCTTTCATAGCTTCTACATACATACATACAAACATATATAATTGACCATTACAACAATTCAGTCAGGATTACGGCCTAGATTCTCACACCACTCATGTTGTGTGAATTAATTTTATACAGATTTTTGAGAAACTTTTTCATGGCATTTACACTCAAAGTTTTTGCCAGAAATCCGCCGACAGGTAATCGCCGAAGAAATATTTTTTCATATTTCGTTTTGATATCTGGCTGGGGATCGAACCAGTTCTTTACGTCTAATAAGCGAACACACTACATACTAGACTACGGCGACTACATAGCTTCTAAGCAGAAGTAAATAACTGTAAGTTAACTGTTGCGAGTGATGGTATAATACGTATGTATTTACTTACTTAGTTGTTCATTACAACCATTAAGTCAGAATTACAACCTAGTTTCTCAATTGATTCGCCAGCAGAAAAATTCGAATTAAGGAAGGTTCAATCTTATCAAAGGGGAGGATTTTAAATGGCAGATAAATTGTTCTTTATTATTATAAGTGGACAGTAAGTTAGAGGTAAGCGCTAAGCTAAAGGGAGGATCATTCTAGCTTTAACTTTTAAAGTTAAGTTTATGTTAGAACTTGATATACATACATATGTATATATTATGTTCAATATGGCAACTTCAAATATAAACAAAATGAGCAAGGAGAAGAAAAAACAGAAGATCGTCATTGCCACTGCGTTTAAAAAAATACTGCCATATTTTTGAAAAATTTAACTTTATTTTATTACTAGGTTTTAATAACGAAAAGAAGTTAAAGATGACTTTAAAGTTCACTTTAGCTAAAGTTACCTTTAACTAAACACAACTTGGTAGGTTCCCGAACTACTTATGTTATGTGTGTTAATTTTATACATGAGTGTTGGGACCTACTGTAGTCGCCGTGGCCTAGTAGGTAGTGTGTTGGCTTATGAATATGAAAATATTTCTTCGGCGACTTCCTCTCAGCAGATTTCTGGCAAAAACTCTGAGAGTAAAAATTGCCATGAAAAGCTTCTCAAAAAATCTGTCGTTCGGAGTCGACTTTAAACTGTAGGTCCTGCCACTCATATATGAAATTAACGCACACAACATGAGTGGTGTTGAGAAGCTAAGCCGTAATCCTGACTGAAGGGTTGCAATGGCCAATTATGTATGTATGTATGTAAACACAACTTTAACGGCAAGTTGTAATAATGGCCTTTAGTGTTTAGAGTGATTACAAGAACCTTGTGTTACTTCAAATACCAATCAGTCTAAACTTAATTAGAGAATACACTGTGATAATTCACTGCCAATAAAGGAACTGGAGAAAAAACTTCAGTAGTGTTCCTCCAGCTTCTGTACCCTTTATGTTTTTCAGCAAAGATAATGAAATGAAATTTAAAATTGGCCGACTTTGAATTCACTAGCATGTACTGTTGGCATTTATTTCCTCTTATTTTCTCGTCAATTTATAACGGAAGTAGCTTCCTATGAATTGCTATTTCGAATTGCGTGCAGTTAGCCATCTTTATGAGTAGCGTGAGAGCATAGTTAGTTAAGCAATGATCTTCTCGCATTGCAGACGTACATTACCTTTAAACTTGGCTATTTAACTAGACTAGACTCGTGCGCATTGTAAGCGTGTGGAGTGTAAATAATTTAATAAAAAACAAATCTAGACAAAATTTTTTTCTTCGATTTTTCTTATAGCTTTTGTAGGCTTAAAGTGATTTTTAATGGTTAACAGTGGAATCTGTTAATAACAAATAATCTTTTGTGTGTTTTTTTTTGTTCTGTTCAGTTCTCTACTGATAGTTATTTAAAGCTTAAGTATACATTATAATTGCTTAAACTCAAGTTAAACTCTTAACAGCCAACATGCAATCCTAGCCAGGCAGACAAAGTTAACGACTGACGTTTTCCATAATTATGACACACGAAGATTATCCTGAAGCCATTAAATAATGCAATCATGGCTACTGTTTAGAATATGCCTGAAAACAGAATTTTGAATTTTAATTTTTTTATTTATTTTTTTTTATTAAAAATTAATAAAGTTTTCTTGAAATTCTTTATTAATTTAATCGTTTATATACATAAAAAGACTTTCGATGGTTTAGACATGTAAATTGGTATTGATTGCCAAGTGGAGAAATTCGTTTGAAGCCTTTGAGAATTTCACTAAACACGCAGACATATTATTTGATTAGACACTCTACTATTGGGTGAGTGGTATGTTTCGACATGTTATTCCAGATGAACTTTACATCAATCGCAAGAGAATACACACATAATTGGCCATTAAAACCCTTCAGTCAGGATTACGGCCTAGCTTCTCGCACCACTCATGTTGTGTACCTTAATTTTATATTTGAATGACGGGACCTACAGTTTAACGTCGATTCCGAACAACAGATTTTTGAGAAAATATTCATGGTAATTTTATTTACACTCAGAGTTTTTGCCAGAAATCTGCTGAGAGGATGTCGCCGAAGAAATATTTTTTTTTCATATTTCGTTTTGATGTCTAACTTGGGGCTCGAACCCGGGCTTTACATCTAATAAGCGAACACACTACCTACTAGACTACGGCGACTACATCGGAAGAGAACGACTAAAATTAAAGGGGTAGAGACGAAAGTAAAGTGGAAGCCATACTTTTCACACTTATCAGGGTGCCTATACGCGACACACATGCTGGCTGATCCGCTAAGAATGAAAGCTGCAAGAACGGAACGAGGATGCACAACTGTAAAGAGGAAAGAATTTGAAAAGCGGAAAAATAAAAGCTAATACCACAATGGTTGCTAACATAGGTGCATAAGGTACGGATATATACTTCGGAAGAATTTTAACAGATATTATTATATTATATTATTTAAACACCTGATTTTAAAACCAAGATGTTACTATCAAATTAGAGATCTGCAGAGCTTCACAAAATCATGAAGACGTCGAAGAGATGGGTCGTACGGTGGAACTTTCCAGTTGCGATGGCACATCATAACCTCGGACTTGTTGATAAGGGGTGATAAGGAGTTTTAATGTCTTGAATTTGGGCACTCTGCTAAATTTTGAAAATCAGACAAAGGCAGATCTAAAGGCTGTCGAAAATGTCGAAAGAAAGGCCAGATATCCACGCAACTCATATTGCGAAAAAAGGCAGACATTATATCATATAGGCATTGATAAGATTTTTTAGCAAAAAGATTTCTTGAGATTAAGTGTTGTGTTTAGATGACCGTAACTTGGTTTTTATCCCATAGAGGTGATGCTACTGTTAGGGAAAAGCTGGTATGCAGTGAACTAGTCACCGAAGCATTATGAATATCATAAAAAATGCCGACAGACCTTACGGTATTAACATCGGGTTAAAACAGAGCGTCTCGAGTAAATGCAGCGACATATTTTGGGCCGATTAAGATGGTTTTCATCGATATAAATCCCGAATTACCAATTATAGTTATCGTATCCTTTATTAAGACTCCGTTGAGGTTTACACTGAAACTGGGTAGGTGGCGAAATTGTTTCTGAGTCGGTAGGCATAGCTTACTCCAAGAACTTTCAGGAGGTAATGCCACTTATATACCCTGCTGTAAGGTTTATTTGGGATAAAAATACCTCTGGAAAGGATATAAGCATGTGTACTGATAGTCAGGCGCCTATTAGAACACTGCGTTATTTAACACCAAGACGGTTTAAACCTTATATAGCAATATTCTAGGTAACTGTAGAGCGAATGAACTGGTTAGGTGTATCATCTATTTACAGACCTGTATCTTTGTACACGCTTTGGATATGGACATTCGAAGTCGCCGTAGTCCAGTAGATAGTGTTTAGTGTAGTCTAGTAGGTAGAGGGTTGTCTTACTAGACGAGAGATCGTAAGTTCAAATCTGACATCTTCGAAAAAGGGAATTTTCAAAAATAGGAGTAAATAATTTTAATGCAAAATCTGTTATCAACCGGAGTCGCCGTTAAACTAAAGTTCCAACCAATAATGTATAAAATTGCTGTTGTTAAAAGCTAGACCCCAAACTAAGTAAGTAAGTAAGTTTTATGAGCACTCATGCGAGACATATTGGATACTAGCCAAACGACTTCTACAGGAGCTGTTGAAATCAGGAAGTGGAGAAAAGTATTCTTCACCTATTAAACACATGCCTGGGGCTATGTCACAGAAGTCAATTTGGTATCTACTATGTAGACGATCTAAATGATCTGTCGGTAAATGACATTAGAAGTCTAAGTTGCTGTTTCAGAAACTCCGAGTGGTTGCAAGACTAATGGAAGTTAATAAATGGGGTATCACAAGAGACCTTATACGATAGACCTTAACTTTTTGTTTAGAGCCATCAAATAAGTTAAGCATACCTAAGGACAAATTCCAATTTCTGTAAGCAAACATACTTTTTTTTATTATACAGTGTTCAGCTATCCACTTTTATTGCGTAAATCGCAATAAAGGCCACTATTGAGCTCAATATTTCATATAAAGTTTCAATTAATTATTGCGCAATAAATATGCAAATTGTT
The DNA here is from genome assembly GCA_930367235.1 of Sarcophaga rosellei. Lineage (NCBI taxonomy): Eukaryota > Metazoa > Arthropoda > Insecta > Diptera > Sarcophagidae > Sarcophaga > Sarcophaga rosellei. Next base: position 85,660,205 of record OV884017.1, on the reverse strand, counting down.
ATAATATTGAGTAAAACTTAAAAAACAGCACTGTCATAGGTATGTTCAGTGCGCATATTACAATTATCTGAACACTTTCTGTTGATATTCGACAACTAAAATGTCAACATCGACAAACAAAAAATGAAACAAAATAAAAACAATCTTGTTGAAGCAACCGGCTGTTTTCTTTACCAGCTGTCAAATGAATATTGAATAAGCAGCTGAACTGGGTATATTGTTATATCTGAACACTTACAATATTGTACTCAATAAACCGAATATTGACTCAATAAAAGTGCATATCTGAACATAGCATTAGGCACGATTAAAAACAGTATATTAGATTATATTTAAATATCTAATATCTCTAGTCAACTGAATTGTTCAAGATTTCAGCTTCATTAGAAGTCTTTTCTTTTGGGCACAAGACAAAATCTTGTTCATCCTGAATAGAATTTATGCGGGTAGTAATTTAGAAGAAAAGGTTTCGCTAGCATGTTGTGAGTGGTTAATGTACAAGGCAAACTAGTATTATATAGGCGACTATAATATTCGGTTTTGACGAACTATATGCTCACTTGATATTTGTTTTAATATTATTTTCTAATGATTTAAAACACGCTAAATGATCATAATTTTTGGCTTTTATGATGATCGTCGATTTGATTTGATTTGTTGCATACCTTTTAACTCACTCCCTCTCTCGCTCTTCCTTGACCTTCTTTTAATTTGGCAAAGCTAGTAATTTTATTAATAAGCAAGGCTACCAATTTGATTGTGCCAGAGAGGCTTTCGTTTTCATAATGAATATGCAAATTCTCATATAAAATTAGCCGTTTAAAGAGCAGCAAATGAAATGAATTAAGGAATCCAAATTTTTTTGGAGCGTTATAACTGTATTTCTATCGTTTTATGAGCACGAACATGATGGACTGATTGTCTGATCAAATTGACCTTGAAATTTCTTTCTTTCTTACTTTCCTTGAAGCCAAAGAGAAGCAGAACGAAGAAATAAAAACGAAGTAAATTTTTTTATGGGCAATAACAACAACTAAAAACAGTTGAAAAGAAAAAGAAAAAACAACAAAATCATTCGAAATTGTGAATCATTCGAAACAGAGGAATTTCAAATATTTTCAAATCCTTTAGTTTGTTTCTGTTTTTTTTTTCGTTTTCTTTCAAATTGAAATAGTTTGTCTCTTTAGTTTTAAACAGAGTCGGCACAAGCATTTCATGTGTCGCTGATATTCATTTGGGAGAAATCCATCAAAACATCAAAATATTGCTGTGGTACAGAAACAAACAGACAGACAGCTGCCTGTTTATGGGTCGTCGCATTTTGGCCTAATCATCACTGAACCAATGATTAAAACTATGCCACTAACAACAACAGCCACTTTCATCGTCATCGATGTTGTCGTAATGATTTGACAATGACCCTTTTTTCCACACGTTGCTCTTTTGCTTTTGGCCCACAAAGATTTAGAGAACCGCTATTTTTGACTCAAAAAAAAAATACAATTTTGCCCAACAAATAATCAAACGGTAGCCATTTAATATTGGTGATAAAACGCCGCTTTAGTTAACAAAAAAAAATTTCGTTATGATTTAGAAAATTCCTTAACGTTGATGGCGGTACGCTTTAAAAGGTTTTCGAAGGCCAAAATTAAAACAGAAACTAAAACAACCTCAATAACAAATTAAATGAATAAGAATTTGCTGACAATATAATAAATTATGCTTAAATAATCCCAAATAAAAATTAATCGTTAATGCGAAAATTGTTCATAATTTTTGAGGTATTTTATGGGAGAGAAATGATATTTTTTTTTTTGGGCGATAAAAAAAACTTTCAAGAAATAATTATGAAGACCAACGTAATTCAAGCGTAGTTGAGAGTTTTTAAAATTTGTTTATTAGACTTCTAAAGAGGAATCTAGTAATGAAAACTCATAATTGGTGATATTAAATTGCACCAATTATGTAGGTCCCACCACTCACCTATACAATTAATGCACACAACATAAGTGGTGTGCATCCATATTGCTTCCATGATTACGCAGCAACGCAAAAACTCGTGTAAGTTTTTGTTGCAGATGCCTGTATACTTACTTATCTTACTTAATTGACCATTAACAGCCCGATTAACAGATTTCGGCCTACCGCAACACATCCTTCCCGGCGCCTGTTGGTCACACCAATCGATGACCGAGTCATAGTTGGTCCTTCCAACGGATACAAGGTCGCCCTCATCGCCGACTTTCGCAATCCAGTACCCGTCTCGCCGGAGCGTTCTCCTCCATTCGAACGACATGGCCGAGCCAGCGCAGCCGCTGGATGTTAATACGCTGCATGACGTCTATATCGTTGGGGAGCTCATACAGCTCACTGTTGGATCGGATGCGGAAATCATCGCCAACTCGCACTGGACTGAAGATCTTACGCAGGACTTTTCTCTCGAATACTCTCAAGGCTGCTGCATCAGTGCTTAATAGGGCCCATGCCTCTGCGCCATAAAGAAGTACGGGTATGATGAGCGTCTTTTAGATTACTAGTTTCGTCGTACGAGAGAGGTCTTTGCTACTCAATTGCCTATTGAGACCTAGTAGCACCTATTGGCAAGAGTGATCCTGCGCTTGATCTCCAGATTGATATCAAATAATTCAACTTTATTAACACGTTGACTGCCATGGACATTTTCAGAATACTGGCCACGCAAGCCGACATTAATTTTTTGTTCTTTTCCCAGAAGCCATTTATCGATACTAGCATTGATATAATACGGTTTTATTCGTACACTCAAAAAAATAATCAAGCCATCCGGGCTTGAATCAATCCATATCGGTCACAATAGTACGGTAAGTACGGTTTGGCTTGAATCAAGTACAAAAGAGTTGAATCAAGCCCGAATCAGCCAAGTACAAAAGTGTTGATGTTAGCGCGATTTAAGCCTTTTTGGGATCAAAGTGATCTCATCATGTATTTGGTTTAAGCATTTTTTTTTCTTGATTTAAGGTAGAATTCGTACTTGATTCAAGAGAGTCAGAAGTTGAAGTAATCCTTAAGCGCACTTGTTTCAAGAATTATAAAGTTGATTTAAGCTCGATTTCGTACTTGAATTAACTTATAAATGGGATCGAATTGAGGCAAATCGTACTTCATTTAAACCTAAATTTATCCAAAAATGAGCTTGTTTCAAGAATTTTGAACTTGATTTAAGCTCGATTTCGTACTTGAATTAACTTATAAATGGGATCGAATTGAGGCAAATCGTACTTCATTCGAGCACAGTGAACTTGATTTAAACCCTAAATTGTACTTCATTTAAACCTAAATTTATCCAAAAACGAGCTGGTTTCAAGAATTTTGAACTTGATTTAAGCTCGAACTCGTACTTGATTTAATCCTTAAATCGATTAATCCGATCATTTAGAATATCAAATTTACCCAAAAAGCGCTTGATTTAATCCATAATTCGTACTTGATTTAAGTACAATGATCTTATAATAAGATTAAATAAAAAAGGGTTTTTATTTTATATTTTTATTTATAAAACATATTTATTTAAATATTATACAAATAGTTCATTTTTTAATAAACAAAAAAAGGTAGTTTTAATATTAAATTCATTAAATATAACAAAATTAATTATAATTATAATAAAAAATTAATTAATTAATTATTAACAATAGTTCATTTTTTTTGTACTTCAATAACATGATTTCTAGGCATTGAATTCTTATTATTTAAGCTTAAAGATAAATCAAGTGCTTTAAATTCCAATTCTTGCAGATTTAATGCTATAGCTATAGCTACACAGAAATGACAGGTTTAGCGAGTACGAGATATCTCGTAGTTGGCACCCTAGAAGGGGACGCAATCTACAAGTTATCTCGTAGTTGGCAGTCAACGTCGTGTTAAATATCATTTGACATTTAAAGATAGCCCCTTTTCGTGATTAGGTCAGCAAACGCAATCTTGAATGACTTTAAATATGTCGTAATATTTTCAGTTCAAAATACCGTTGAAACATTTTAGAAAATTTTTGAAAATAAATTTCATTTTAAAGTACGTGTATAAGAAAGAGCAGCCAGTATAAGATATAAATGCAGACGTTGTAATACACGCTCTGAATCTCATCATAATTTATGTTACGGTTTGGATTCTCACAGATTTTAATTCACTTGAAATTGTACTTTAAGTATCATTTGTGGTCTTTGGATCTGTTGTTGTTGTTGCCAGTAAACAAACATGTCATCATTAAGCCCATTAACTTTACCCCAAAAAAACAAAAGAGAAAATCTTATTTGTTCCTTTCATTTAATATTTAAAGAAGAATTAAGAAAAATAATTTCTTTTTTTCTTTTCTTTTGTTGCTTTTCTTAATGGTTTCTTTTTATCTTTTTTTGGTTGAGTTTCTCAGAAGATTATTTTTGGAAATTCTTAATCCTTTCGTATGCAAAGAAAAAAAATGTTCATCCTTTAAACAGAGAGAAACAAGCAAACATTATTATGCCATAACAATAAACACCCTTCTTCGTATGCAACAAATATGTCAGTTAACAAATACTCGATACACTTGTCTACCTAACTACATACCTACCATACATGCGATTACATTGTGGCAACATGTATGTAAATGTGACTTTACAACTGTATTTAAGTCAATAAACTTCTTTACCACCTTTTTTTTTTTGGTTTCCTTCTGTTGTTGTTGTTGCTGACAGTTTGTCTCAGGTTTTGTTGTTGGCTACCTTCATATCCCTTTCCAAATAAAATTTTAATGAAATTCTATTTTTAACGTCTGTTTTAAACTCAATTGTGGTAGGAATTGAAAACAAAAAACAGATGAAAAATAAAACCGGAATATCTTGCCCTTCTCACCCATACCTCCTCTTTCTTTATCATATCATTCTATATGAATGTCTACCATTGTCGGCATTATTTTGCTGCGAACGAAATCGCATACGTTTGTCTGCAATTACTGGCAAAATTTATGGCTCGCTTTATACCCTTCATTGCCATTTTTGTTAAATTTTTTTGTTTTCTTGCATTTCATTTCACCCTTAAAGTGCATTTTTTAATGTGAACGATTTTGAAAGGCGCTTGCAAAATTTCTTAAAGGGAGTTTTCAGGCCATGAGCAGCAGTAGTACATCTATAATTACGTCACCTTTAGTGTAAACAATAAGTACAACCCACTTTTTTTTCTCGTTCCAGCTACTGCTACAGTGTCCCGGCCACGGAACCTGTTCGTTATTTAATGGCTGGAAATATTTTGTTTTTGTTTTTTTCTCTTGAATTCTTCATTTGTGTGCCATTAAAGGGTGAAATTCAATTTTTATTTCGTATTCTTTTGATGAAGTTAATAAATGAATTCGTAAACAGGAAAAAATGTATGAATGAATGTGTGGTATATACATATGTACATACATATTGTTACGAAAATGAAAAATATCTAGATACTGGTGTTTTGCTTAACATTAAAATTGTGAACAAAAAAATAACAACAAACACCATCATAAAGAAATAGTAAACAAGTAAACAAAAATACACCAACAACACTATAACAATGTTTAAATTTATAGAGATTTCGAGAAGATAAGTCATGAACATTCGCCTTCAAGAACATTCATCAGTCTGATTATCCTGCCATATAAAAGGCAGGGCAAAACAGGCGAGTGTGAAAACGCGGTGCGTTTGAAGAGAGTAATTGTGGTTTGAAGATCTCCGTTAAAAAGATCTGTCGAATAATTGTCTAGTAATTGGAGTCGCCGTAGTCTAGTAAGTAGTGTGTTCGCTTATTAGACGAAAAGCCCGGGTTCGAACCCCAGGCCAAACATCAAAACGAAATATGAAAAAATATTTCTTCGGCGACTTCCTCTCAGCAGATTTCTGGCAAAAACTTTGTTTCTCAAAAATCTGTCATTCGGAGTCGACGTTAAACTGTAGGTCCCACCACTCAAGTATAAAATTAAGGCACACAACGTGAGTGGTGTTGAGAAGCTAGGCCGTAATCCTGACTGAAGGGTTGTAATGGCCAATTATGTATGTATGTATGTAATTGTTATTATTTATGCAAAGGGTATAAACAGAGGAATAACAAAGAGAAAAGCAATTGTTGTTGTTACATCAAGTTGTAAACAGTGGCACACAGAATTAATGCGAATAATAAAGAATTTTAATTTTAGATTCAATTAAACTCTTTATTGTTCGCAGTATTTTTGTGTGCCACTGTTACAACTTGATGTATCCAACAATAATATGCTTGTTCATTATTCTTCTCTGCTTACACCCTTTGCGTAAGCAATAACACTTACAAGTTAGATCTGTGTAGCGGAGATCTTCTCTTCACACGCAAGGCTTCTTCACACAAGACTAACTGAATTATTACTGCTCGTTTCCCGCTTTGTCTTGCCTTTTTATATGCTCGCGTAAACAGTCTGATTAAGGTTCTTGAAGAAGAACGTTCGGGGTTTCACTTTCTCGAGAACTCTATTATGACTTCATTGTTGTTTGTGTACTTTGCTTACGATGTTTGTTGTTGCTTTCGTTCTTACTTGTCTGTCTCCTTTTCTTTCATACTGATGTTGTTGGTATATGCAAACAAGTTCGTTGTATTTGTGTAGGTTTTGTTTATCGTTTTAATGTTGTAACGTTGGTACACCGTTTCCATTTTCGCAACAATATTTTCCTTCTGCTGGCAGATCTTAACATCCAAGTGGTGTGTGTAACCGTAAAGGAACTACTTCGAGACACTACTGTTAAAAGACCTTGGATCTTAGTCTTGGATTTTATGGAGCGGTTAGGTTTGGTTCGGTCTTGGATGTGCTTACTTGATCATCCTTCTACTGACCAAAACACTAAGAAGATAGGAGAACATATTTTCATATGAATTTATTTAAGGATATCGCAACGAGCCCAATAGCTTAATAATGTTTCAAGTCCATAAAGATTATAAAAATAATTATTTTTGACATACTGCCCTTGGGTTGTTTCATTTATTAAAGCGAGTGTGATTGTCAAGACTAAATCTCAATTTGAAATCAGATTTTGAGTGACCCAAATTGCGGCACAATCCTTTATTTCCGACTCAATCATTTAAGGGTCAAACGCATAAACATCCTCTCCTAATATTATTTGATTAATACCACAATATAATGATGCTTTTATTTGACTATCCTGACCATCGCTGGTAAATGAGGACATGAAAATGAATCTTGTACGTTGAAATTAACTTCATTCAGTATCATCAGACCTTGATGATGGCAATTTAAGAATTTTTAAAAATTTTGAAAGCAAATGAATGCTGACATCTTATTACCCTACATATGTACATACATATTTAATTAATTGATGGAAATGTTTTACTTCAATTATTATTACAATTTGGACTGTTCGTTTATGTTGCTGATTATGGCCTGGTGGTGGTAGGGCATCAAATTGGTGGCACATGTGTATTTGTTTAACCTTTTTTTTATGGCCAAATTAACATTTTTACAAATGAAATCATTTTGAAAGCAAATCTCAAATAAACCTCAATTGTTTATACAGGATCATCCATTATATCCTCCATAGAAAGGAAAAAAAGTAAGAGTCCACCTACTTTTGCATGAAAACAATCCTTCAACCATTTGCTCATTCACTCCAAAAGATGATGATGCTTAAGTTAGTTTGCTGCAAGAACAACAACAAAAAAAAAACGTGTAACAGGAAAAGGGCTTTACAAGTCATCCATCATAAAGGTAACAGAATATAGAAAATTTCCTGGGGTTAAATCTGCTCATAAAAACAACATAAACTTCAACCGTTTAGCACTGATGGAGGCAAGTCATGTGTTGGGTTTATTAATGACCTTAAATGTGAATGAATCTTCAACTTCTTAAAGCTTTCAAATTTTGTAAACGAAATTTGTGCAGAGAGGAGGCCTAGGGTGGAATTTTCATAAACGTTTAAGTAGTACTCATACTCATACTTGTACTCATAACAAAAGGTCATGGTTTTAATTCATAAAACTTACCAGACTTGTTTACTTGTCTGTTAAACCTGAACCTTTTTTGTTTGTCTCCTTTCGATCCGTTACGTGTTATTTTTCTTGTCGTCCTGTGTCTGTCCTGTGGACATGTGTGTGCGTTCTTGGGTGTCTTAGTGTATGTCCTTTTCTTGTTTGGTGTTTTGTTGTTATTGTTTGGCTTTTTACATCATTTTCTACAAGTTGACCGCAACAAAAGACATGTCACACCAAAACAATATTACAACCGTAAACAAACACAAACAAACAGGTCAGGTGTAGTCCCCTTGGGTAAGGACTTAATTTCACATATCAAAATATAACAAAAACAACAATAACATCGAAATAGAAATTAATTTGTTGTAAAAAAAGAAGAAAAAAGTTTAACAAAAAACATACAACAAACAAGACCACGGAAATATTTGTATATGAGGTCTACAATGACTACGTAACATACATACGAATAAAAGACTTACAAGAGTGTCAATTTTCTATGACAACTGGAGTAACAAACACATACAACAACAACAAACTTAATTAATCCATTGTCTTAAGCCATTTAAATATAATCACGAAGATATGAACCCGAGATCAGCAATGCATCGTTTTTTCACTTCTCATAAGTACTCATGAAATTTTGAGTATGAAATTCAGCTACTCTGATTCATTCGTACTCACTACCACATTGATTTATAAGTACAGGTTGCAATGAGTATGAGTACAACGTTGACATCAAACTCATAACATTCGAAATATGTTTGATTGATACGCCTACTCATTCATATATACATAATTGACCATTACAACCCTTCAGTCAGGATTACGGCCTAGCTTCTCACACCATTCATGTTGTATACCCTAATTTTATACTTGAGTGGCGGGACCTACAGTTTAACGTAGACTCCGAACGATAGAAACTCAGTAGTTTTTCAAGGCAGGAAACAATGGCTCAGTGTAAGTAGTCTACTTGATAATCATGCAGTCTTTATATATGACTGTGGAGTCTGTTACTAGCCTTTATGCTCTCTGATAAGAGCAGTTCATTGAGGTGTTTGCGAACACCAATGAAGCGAATGGATTGAGTGGGGTGGTTATCAATGGGGCTAAGCTGCTCTGGAGGCAGTGGTTGGGCATGATGTTAGCTCGAGATATATTGTTGTCTCTGCGGGAGGGCTGTCACTATGCCTGCTGAGAGTAACAGAGTGATTGAGTTCCGAAACGTTGTGATGTGTATGGTAATGAAACTCTAGATGAGTTGGCAAGCGAAAAAGCCACAAAAGGGTGCAAACCTGATGGATCGATTGGTTGCACTTCCCTTAAAACATTTATTCGGCTTGATAGATCAGGTGAATATCGTTCTAGAATAGAATAGATTCTAAAGAATCCATGGATTTTTGGCAAGAAATTTCGCCTTAAAGGCAATGTCCAGAATGCTTCATTTTGTAGTATTTATTATGTAGGTAAGCAGGTATCTGTTGAGTATATTGTTTGTCTTTGCACTGGAGTGCTGAGGCGTAGACTCAGTATTCTCGGTTTGGGATTTCTTCGATAATCTGAGTCAAAATCTGCTAGGATTTCCTATGTCGTGCTTTCTGTGGGTAGTAAGATCACTTCCTTTCTTTTTCTTTCCTCTCTTCCTGAGGCAATTTCCTTTTGTTTCCGATTTTTAAGCTTTTTTTCATATTTTTCTTTTGTTTTAGTTCTTGATTAACGAATATTATGTTCGATTTGACCGATTCTTATGAAGACAACCACAGCGGACCGCTCAGGGTATCCGATTGGAGGTATCTCACTCACCTACCGAATTTAATTTAAACATTTAAGGTGATATTTTTTTGTTCTTGCATTCCAACTGAATGCCAATTGAACTACAAGTTGTGAGTCTTGATAATTCCAAGCAATTTCGTTGGGTGTGAAATAATATGCTGTGCTATTGGTGTTCGGCAGTTTAGTTCATTGTTCGCGAACTTTTATAAATATGCGATACAAGACCTTAAACCTGTACCTCCTAGCCTCTGTCGGGTTAACATCAAATCCAAGCTTCACGTGGTAAAGATGAATAACCTGACAATACCTTGGGTAGAACTGGAAATGCTAAAACTAAAAACGACATAACAAAGGTTATCTTCGACGTGTCATTTCTTCTAAAACATATTGTTACGTTTTTGACACTTTTAAAAACGTTTAAAATATGAGTTCGTAGATTACAAATAAAATAAAAATAAATTTGTGTTTCGTTTTAAATCAATTCTTAATTGTTCGTACAATTCCGTGTGCCACTGTTTGCAACTTGATTTATACAATAACAATTTGCTTTATTTGTTATTCCTCTATAAACTCTTATGCGTACACACTAACAATTGTTCGTTAGATCTTTACAACGGAGTTCTTCAAACCACAATTATTCTCTTCACACGCAAGGCGTTTTCACACAAGACTGACTGAATTCTTTCTGATCAAGTTGTCTGTTTTGCCTTGCCTTCTATATCGCAGGGTAAACAGTCTGATAAATGCTTTTGAAGGCGAATGACTTTGCCTTCGCTAAATCTCTATAAATGTAAACTTGTTGTTTACGTTATTGTTGTTTGTGTATTTTGTTTACGTTTGTCCTTGCAGTGTTATTGTTGCCTGTTTGCTTACTTTGTTTATACCTTTTTTATACTGATGTTGTTGCTTTATATTTGTTTATTTGTTGATGATGTAAATTTCATTATTTTAATGTTAAACGATAACACAATTTCCATTTTCGTAACAATATACCCCAAAAGTCTTCAGCAAATGCCTCCGAAGTAGGAAACATTATGTTAATACATCAATGCAGCTCAATAAACTTACGATTGCAAAACAAAAAAATCAGAAGATTAAACAAAAAAAAAAATGATATTCTGGTGGATGTGCCCTACATACATACATATATGCCGTCAGATATGAATTGTTACATGGATTTTAAACACATTCTATGAGCGAGCATTAGGCGGGTAGATTTCGCTACAGTGTAAAGGCTCTCTAAATGTTATTTGATATTGATTTTCATCAAATGACCTTAAATTCCTGAAAGCTTTAAAAATGTAGCATATTTTCGCCTCTGCAATTGGTTTCAATATTAAACCGTAGGCAACATTATAGTATAAAAGAAAAGAAAAATAATGCAGAATCATTTGCACAAGACAATGCCACAATTTGACTGCGCGATACAAAATACCAACAAAATAGCAACACTAATGATAATCACTTTTCTACGAATGTAGAATAAGTGTTGGGCAGTAGCTGTAGCAATGGCAGTGGCAGTGGCAGTGGCAACAGTTTCATAGGCAGCCTCCACAAAATGACAGTGAAGCAAGCAACCACCCATTAAGAGAATCGGTCAGTCATCAGACATCCATGAAGCCGTCTACTAGCTAGTCACTCTATGAATACTCGTATAGTGTTGTTATTATTATTGTTGTTGTTGTTAATGTAATATAATGTTTTATGGTCCGCCATAACGACAACAACCACAGTGGAGTTTATAGTGGAGACCATGTTAATGACTGTTAACACAATAACTTTGGATTAAGTTCAAGGAAATCTTTCTACAGAATTAAGAGATCTTCTTCAGCTACTTGTGCTTTTGCCTCTCCTTCCTACGTTTTTACGTTTCACAGCCTTTGTCATTTTCTTAATCTATGCTCGTAAACGAACACTACCTTGAATACGAAACCATTTACAATATTTAACATTGAACGATGGACCATCAGTATCAACATCAGCATCAACATCTCAGTCTTAGCATTATCATACTCGTCATCATCACCATTATCATCAGCGACTTAATGATTATTTTGCTGATGTTGTTGTGTTGTGTGTTTGTATGAAAACCCACACACAGATTCAACACACCTAAACACAAAGACGAATGGCAATTTCCAATACGAAAACTTAACATTTCTATGACACACCACGTTAAGATTGATTGTTTTTCTTATTGTATTCGTCTTCGTCTTCGTGTTTTTGTTTCTTATTTTTCCATTTTCCTGCATAATTTTCTTCAACATATCCTGGATGAGAATGCTGATGCTGCTGTTGATGCTACTGCCTGCTGCTGATGATGATTTGTGTGAAGTAAAGTGATGTGATGTTGATGTTGATGATAATGATGGTGATGATGATTTTTTTTGCAGTACTTTTTGCTGTCCATCAGTCTTATTCGAAACGAAAATATCCCCCGAATGTATTAATCAATGCTAATGACAGTGAATTTTCTTTTCAATTGTCAACATTTTTTGTTTATTTTTTTTTTGGGCTGAAACGGAAATGCAAAATTTGTTACCATTCCAGTGGCTCTTAAATCATTAATTTTTCTGAAATGCATGGCACACTATAAGAGATTAAATAGCGCGATGCGACAGTCAAAATACACCCATCTAATGACTTCGTATATGCTGCTAGTTTTGTTCAATAGAACTCAAAAAAGTTTTTTAGATTTCTCGAACCCTCCAAACTGGTTTTATTTGACAAAAACGGTTTTTTTTTGGACTTTATGCTCATATTCATTGATTACATAAACATTTCTGAGCTGATGTACAAAATTTATGCCTTATTAGAAAGGAAAAGGATGGGCCTTTGAAACGGTATACATATATATATTATTTGACTTAATATGCTAAGAAGTTTGATGAGGTAAACTTGACACATGCGAATTTTTTTTCATATTTTTTTAGTTTGTCCTTTCGTAGTAGCAAACCTTAATTAAGAAATATAAAGTTAGTGATAACATTCTGAAATTACATTATCTTGTGAAAAGATTGACACTTCGGTTGATCAAATCGGACAAAATTTACCGTAGTTATTATTAAAAAATCTAACAATCGAGTTACGTTTTTCACATATACATATGTTTTGTCAAATGAAATTTCAGTTCAAAAATTTTCAAAAGTTTTGATGAATCTTAATTGCTTATCGCAAAATGTGTAAATTTCACGTTTGCACGACTGCCAGAAGTTGGCTAATAAAGGGCGATTTTTTAGCTCTTATATTTTTTTGGGCAACACTGGTTTAAACAGCTCACCCACGTTTCGAGTTTTGTTTCACTGTCAAACATCTTCAGTTTGGTCTATAATTTAACCATGAATCGTCTTACAAACGAACAACGCTTGTTACAATTTTTTATTATTTTCTTTCTATCTGTATTCCTTTTTTTTACTTTTTTCTTTTTATTTTTGCTACTGTCTTGTGTATACTGCTTTGCTTGCAATTCTTGTTTGTTTATTATTATTTTTGTTTTTTGTTATTACATATCTTTTATTTTCTTTTTTATATATAAATAATTTACTCAGTTAGTCTATTTTTTTTATTTAATTTATTAAAATGAATATTTGTAGTGCCTCGAAGTGTATTGCAAAGAAAGAGGGTGAACGCCAGATTTCTTGCTGGTTGTGTGACGGTTTGTTTCATATCAAATGTATTGGGTTGCAGCCTCGCACCACGGACCAATTGATGGATAGTTCATTGGGTCTGCGTTGGTGCTGCCCTAAGTGTAAGGTGGTGGACGTCCAGTTTTATAAGTTTTTTGTAGGAACTCGTCGTGAGTTTGCTGAGATGCACGCTGAGTTTGCATCTCTTTCTGCTAAATTTCGGCGATTTGAGCAGTTGTTTTCGGGGTATGGCCTGTTGGATAAATTGCTTGAATCTGAAAAGGTTCCTGTCCCTCTTTCATCGGGGGCTCCTGGGCATGTGGCGCAGGTTTCTGTACCAGGGGAGACTGCGACAATAAATGAATTGACAAATGCTACTCCTATTGTTGACATTTGTCCACCTACTGCTGATAAGTCAGCTAGCAGTGCCATACCGAAGTCTGCAAATTCGGTTGAATTGAGTCCTAAGTTTACTCCGTCTCCTTCACCTTTGCCTCTGGATGATGTCACTTCTCGTGCATCTTCCAAATCGCCTTCTATTTCGCATTCAGGTGTAGTGTCCGCTAGTTTATCTACTTCTGCTCCAAGGGACTTGGTTGTAGTTAAACCTAAGAAGACTATTTTTGTGTCCCGGCTTTCTTGTAACACTTCAGTCGAGGATATAAAATGTTTCGTTAAATCGAAGATTGGGGTACCTTTTGAGTTTGGTTGCTATAAGATGAGGCCATCTTTGGATAGCAGTATGTCTTCGTTTAAATTATATGTTGCCGATGAAAGATTTGATGAAATTGTTAATCCTGCGTTTTGGCCACAGGGTGTATTGGTACGGGAATTCGTACTCAGGCTGGGCCATCGTAGGAATGGTGCTAACTTGCCTGGTCCTATTTCTCAAAAAAACTAACTTCGAAATCGTCTATTTATTTCCAAATTGCTTATCAGAATGTTCGCGGACTTAGGTCTAAACTTTCTTCACTTTATAATAGTAGCTTTGATTTTGAATTCGATGGAATTGCTCTTACTGAGACTTGGCTAAATTGCAATATTTTTGATTCTAAGATTATGTCTAGTAATTTTAACATTTATAGACGGGATAGGAAGTCTAGAAATGGTGGTGGTGTTCTTATTTCCATTTGCTCTAAATATACCTCTGAATTGATTAACTTGTGTCCTTCTGAGGATATTGAGTTCATTTGCGTTAAGGTCAATGACCGTGGAAAGTCTATATACATTACCTGCTCGTATATTCCTCCCTGTTCTGACATTCATATCTATAGGGCTCACTTCGATTTGATTTCTGGAGTAATTGAATTAATGGGGCAAGAGGGAATTTTAGTGGTTCTTGGTGATTTTAATCTTCCGCATACAACTTGGAATTTTTCACTTGAGACTGGCTCATTGGTGCCATGTTCTTCAGTTCCATTCTATGATGAAATTCTGTCCGCTATGTGTGATCTAGGTCTTTTCCAGGTTAACGGTGTATTGAATTCAATGGGTAGAATTTTGGATCTTGTATTTTTAGAGGATCCAAGTATTTCTTCTTTATTTCGCATTGATCCTATATCTATTCCTGAGGATGGTTATCATCCTACGTTGTTACTTTCTATCGAAGTTGATCTTTGTTTACCTCCTGTAATTGATCGCTCATTTGGTGTAAAGGGGCGTTTTAATTTCCATCGTACGGATTTTAGTCGTTTGAATACACTACTATCCTCTGTAGATTGGTCGTCTGTACTTATTTCACCACCATATGACTCTTTTTCACTTGATAGGATCTTAGATGGTTTTTATGAGGTATTATTTAAATGTTTTAGGGAGTGTGTTCCGTTTGTAAATAGTCGTTTGGAGCGTTCTGGTCCTCCGTGGAATTCGGCTAGATTGTCCAAGTTGAGGAACAGAAAATCGAGGTTATTTAAAAAGTTTGTTAGATCGGGTACTGATATTGATTATGCTCTTTACTCTAGGGCGCGTGCGGATTATCGTAGAATGAATCATTATTGTTATGAGGAATATTTGACTAGAGTCAGGTCGAACTTCGCTAGTGATCCTAAGTCGTTTTACGACTTCGTTCGAGCTAAACGTAAATCATCTTTGTTTCCCTCTGAGATGTTTTACGGTGGCGTATCATCCTCGAGTTACCTTGATATTTCGAATATGTTTGCTGACTTTTTTCAGTCTACTTATAGGCAGTTGGACTTGGGCCATGATCAGGGCAGTAGCTTTTCGTATCCTTATTCAGTGGGAAGTGTCTCTATTTCTAATATATACTCATTTGATGAGAAGTCTGTTCTTGAGTCTTTGTCTGGACTTAAACTTACATACTTGCCTGGCCCTGACGGGGTACCGGCCTGTATTTTAAAAAAGTGCGCTATTGTCTTGAGTGGTCCTTTGACCTTTATATTCAATGGGCTTCTGAGGGCTGGTCATTTTCCATCTGTTTGGAAGAGTTCGTTTATAATTCCTTTGTATAAGTCGGGTAATAAGTCCAATATTTCCAATTACAGGGGTATTGCCAAACTCAGTGCTATTCCCAAGTTGATGGAGAAACTCGTGACGGATTATCTCTTTTTTAATACGAAATCTTTAATATCCCCTTTCCAGCATGGTTTTTTAAAAGGTAGGTCGACTGTCACTAATCTTCTTGAATTTACTACACGTGTTTTCAGGGGTTTTCTTGCAGGCGCTCGGACTGATGTGATTTATACTGATTTCAGTAAGGCTTTTGATAGGGTTGACCATAGTATTTTGCTTCTTAAACTGTCAGTAATCGGTATTCCCGATATTATTCATCGTTGGCTAGGCTCCTACCTCTCCCTTAGGACTCAGAGGGTATTGTTTAGGAATGTATTGTCTAAGACTGTATATGTTACTTCTGGTGTTCCGCAGGGTAGCCATTTGGGTCCTTTACTGTTTTTATTGTTTCTTAATGATCTTCCTTGTGCTATTTCTGATTGTAATATTCTAATGTATGCTGATGACGTTAAATTATTTTATACTTTTGATGATGATCATGGTCAGGTTGTTCTTCAGCGGAATATTGATTTGTTTGTAACTTGGTGCAGAGTTAATTTAATGGATCTTAACTTAAAAAAATGCAAATGCATGGTTTTCTCTCGCGGTGGTGTGATTTCGCCCACTTATGTGATAAATTCTTGCCCTTTGGAGACTGTGGCTACATTTCTTGATTTGGGAGTATTATTGGATATGAAACTCTCTTTTGTTGATCATATTAGTATGATGATTGGCAAGGCTCGGGCTGTTCTTGGTTTTGTGAAAAGATGGGCTAGGGAATTCATTGATCCTTATATAACTAAATTGCTATACATTTCACTTGTTAGACCTATTTTGGAGTATGCGTCTATTGTTTGGAATCCATACTATCGTTGTCATAGTGATTCAATAGAGTCTGTGCAGAGGCAGTTTTTATTATTCTGTTTACGTGGCTTAGGATGGGATTATGCCAATGGATTTCCGCCATATGAGGATAGATTAGGTTTGATAAAACTTCCAACTTTGGAACGTAGAAGAACTGTTTTAGGTGTTTGTTTTGTTTTTAATCTGGTTAGAGGTGATATCGATTCTGAGTTTTTGCTTCGTAACCTGAATTTCAGTATTCCTGCAAGATTTTCACGACACTATCGTCCTCTTTCCTTAGATTTCTATAGAACTAACTACGGATGTAATTTTCCTTTTCGTAGATTATGCAATGATTTTAACGTATATTACGATTTGATTGATTTTAATTGTAGTGTTTGTAATTTAAAACGTAGCTTATATGCTAGCATTAATTTGTAAATTATTATATAAAAATGTATTTTCATTATAGTTATAGGTAGTTCATGTTTATTAATAGTTTATTCAGCTTGTGATTAAGTTCTGTAGCTGATTTATGTTCTTGTTGCCATTACTTTTTCCATACCCGCTACAGTCCGGACTGTAGTGTGTACGTGTCCCTACGTAATGGGGACGAGCCCTCCGCGGTCGGGTGAGGGTGGGTTAGTGTGTGGCCGGGGACGTTCGATAAAAAAAAAAAAAAAAAAAAAAAAAAAAAAACGCTTGCAAATCATTGAATTTTATTATCAAAATGCGTGCTCTGTTAAGAAAGTTCATAGCACGCTTCTTCCATTTTATGGTCTGTTTCATCGACCCACTGAAGCGGCTATTCGGGATACGTAAATAAGCAGAATTGTCGATTTTGGAGTGAAGATCAGTCAACCAAGGCATCCAGAAAAAGTCACAGTTTGGTGTGGTTTATGGGCTGGTGGCATCATTGGACCGTACTTCTTCAAAGATGCTGCGAATCGTAATGTAACTGTGAATGGTGAGCGCTACCGTGAGATGATATCCAACTATTTTTTGCCCAAAATGCTAGAGCTTGACTTGCATGACATGTGGTTTCAACAAGACGGTGCCACATGTCACACAGCACGCGTAACAATGGACTTATTCAGAGGCGAGTTCGGTGAACATTTTATTTCACGTTCGGGACCGGTCAATTGGCCGCCTAGATCGTGCGATTTAACGCCTTTAGACTATTTTTTGTGGGGCTATGTTAAAGCTCATGTATATACAGACAAGACCGCTTCAATTGACGCAATTGAGATACCGGCCGAAATGTTGGAAAGAGTATGTCAAATTGGACTAAGCGGATGGACCATTTGAGGCGCGGTTAACATTTGCATGAAATAATCTTCAAACATTAAATTATATGGACCGTACGTACTATCGATTCAAATAAAGATTTCATGCATTTTTCTGAATTTTATGTGTTTTTTTTCTAATTTTCCTATAGCTCTTAAAACATCACCCCTTATTATGTTTGGAACTATGAAAATATGTTGTGGGAAGAATCAAGAGAGAACAGTGTTTATGAACACTAGGTTTATATATTTTTACACTATAAGTAACAGGAAAGACCTCTGCACGAATTGAGTTCCACATACGAATATTCCGACTAAAAAACGTATTTGCGATCCACTGGCCAATCGACCACATACGGATGTGCTGGCGTGATGAGCATTATGTAGGAATATATGATTTTCGGCAACAAGTCCCCTTATTTCGTTCGAGCAAAATCCTTTTGAAGTAGCGATAGAACAGTGAAACACAAACCACATTGCGACGATTCTACAATGATTCAATGAAGTTGGATACACTACCGACCCATACATTAGAGTTCTATTCCATCTCGGTAAGTTATAAAAGGTGTAAATAGTAAGTTCAGATGATAAAATCTTAAGGAGGAACTGACGGAACTAAAAAATGTGTGGGGATTTTCATGCTCAGAATATCAAGAGCTTCTGAGTCCTTAATATTTACACCACCCATAAAATAAAATGATGCAATATTATTGTGACGCTTATGTGTCAATAAACAACACTGGAATAGATTGTTTAAACTTTAAACAATTTTTTACTGAAAATGATATAAAATTTCTCCATTTTTAATTTCTAACAAATTTTTGGTTTTTAAAAACTTTCCAATTTATTTATCTATATTTTCTGACGACTTCAATAAACGTCTTTGACGATTTTTTCTCAAATATTTGACGATTTGGTGCCTCATTTATCTGATCTGATAATTTTCTTAACTGTCAGTATAGAAAATAAAGAAATATTGTTGAAGTCACATTCGTTTTTGTCAAGTTTTCCTGCTTTATAGGAAATTTGGGAATCACTGCATGTGTCTGTAACACTGCTAACACCCACAACTGTAACGTGATAAATCCAATTCAATGTGTCATCTCAGCATAAATATCTTAAGACTAGAATGACAAATTCCTCTCTGTCCTATCTATCTATTCTCCCTATTGCAGTAGCAATTAAAGGATTTAAATTTTGTAAAAAACGTAAAACTAATTGAGATAAGTTCTGCGAAAAGAAATTGAAACAGAACACATTGAAGGCTGATATAAAAACGAAATTTCAATTCTTTTCTCACTAAAGACGTCATAAATTTTACTCTTTCTTAGTTATGTACATAGATATGTTTGTATGTACGGACGACATACCTTGATTTTAAAAATATTTTTTTTTTGTATTCTTTTCATTTAAAAGTTGAATCTATACGGGGAGCGTAAAGGAAAATATTTTCGAAACGCATGGTAAAAGCACATGCAACGTCCATTGTTTTCGAGAGACAAATAGGAAAAAAATTGTTGTTTTTGTTGTTCGTGTGTTTTTTTTAATTGTTTGCATAATTTTAATGGCTGCTAAAATAACATTTTTTTCTCTCCCTATTATTCCACGTTTTTTTCTGACTTCTGGAAACAAAAAAAAAAAAAAAAAGAGGCAAATCAGAAGAGAAAAGAAGGCGAATATTTTAGTTGAAAAACGTTTGTTGTTTTGTTTTTCTTTCATTTCACTAAATTTAATAAATCAACACAATTATTTTTTTTGTTGCATGCACGGACATGCATACATACATATGTATGTAGCTACACATACCTGCATCAGTATATTTAAAAGACTGGTGGCAACAAGCAACCTGTGCTCTTGGAATACTTCCATATGCCCCTTTAGACCTCTCAAAACACAACCATCACCACCATCACCACCTTTATGTTGTAGTTGCAGACCCTGTGATGGACATAAATTATCTGGAGAAGTTCTGTTCGCATTGCATTCGTTCGTGCATGGCTATGGCTTCAATTGAATGAAGAATTTTATGTAAATTTTTCATTTCATTTTTGTAGGTTCGTTTTCAATTGCATTTTGCAAACAATTTTCCAAACATAAATTATACACAATAAATGTCGGATTACAAGAACCTGACCTGCTGTTAGAGGTATGTACTGACATACATATGTATGTATGTAGAAACAATATGTACGAATATGTTCATAATTTTTAATGTTTTTCCTCTCTTGTTTGTTTTCTTTCATGAACGGAAATCAAGTCGAAAATTCTCAAGTTAAGTTTCAAAAGATAAATTGTGGAAAATATTTATGAGACCAAATGAAAAACAAAAAAGAAAAAATGGAAAAAAGGAAATTCACTAATGAAAATAATGTTGAACGGCCTTAATTACAAGATTTTATTTGAAAATACTTCATACCTTTAATAAATTAATTAAAAAGCAACAAAATATACAGAAAAATCCCTCATTCAAGGGGTAAAATATCATGGAAACACTGCAACATCTGGGAAATCAGACGCCGGCTCTATTAGCCTATTAGTTGGTTGTACAACTAGCCTTGCTTTGTGCTGTACATGTTTGGTGGACGTTGAGCAAAGATCTTGTTGAGTACGCAGATACCTAATCACCATCATTATTTACATGAGTATTCAAAAAGACGACTAGAATCGGATCATACTCATAATTTCTGATACTTATACGCATTCATACCTATTTTAATATCATACTCATGCTACTCATATTCAAAATTTGTAGTACTCATCGTACTCATGCTTAACAATACGCATGATGTTGTTGATTTCGACTCTCCTTTACTCAACATTTATAAGAATCACAAAAGAGGTATGGTTCGCGTACGAGCACTACAATACTCACTAGAAGGTTGTGTGTTTGCTTTGCTTGCTGTCGTTGTATTTTTCTTCTCTCTTTTTTTGTAAATGCAACAACAACTGAGACTGTAAATTTTAATGAATGATTCGAATCACTCGAATCATTTATGAGTATTATAAGTATTTTGAATGTTATGAGTTTAATGTCAACGTTGTTCTCATACTCGATACTGTTGACTCACTCAAACTCAAAACTTCACGAGTACTTATGAGTAGCGAAGAAACGATTCATTACTGATCTCTGTCTGGAACCAATGCAATACATGTACCTCTTTGAAATATCTGCTACAGGTATACAACATCTTTGAGTTCATTATTCATTCATTATTCAACAAATCGCTTAAATTGGGCTATTTTCCCTCCTTTCAGAAACAATCATTTATAATTCCACTGTTGAAATCAGGATCTAAATCTGATATTTCAAATTATAGAGGAATTACTAAACTCAACATTATACCGAAATTATTTGAAAAACTCTCATGTGATACACTGTCATTTGAAGCATCGTCTATTTTATCTGCATCCCAGCATAGGTTCTCTGAGTCTCGATCAACAATCACAAATCTTCTTGAATTTACAACTTTGGTAAATGATGGATTTATTGTAGGCAAACAAACTGACGTCATTTATATTGATTTCAGTAAGGCATTTGATAAAATAAATCATAACTTACTCGTTCATAAGCTTAATCAACTTGGTTTTAGTTCATCATTATTAAATTGGATTAAATTGGGATGATCTCCCTTCTGTTATTAAAAATTCAAACACATTAATGTATGCAGACGATGTTAAAATATTTTTATCATTTGATAACATTGAAGACCAAGTACTTTTACAAGGGGATATTAACTACTTGACCTCTTGGTGTAGTACTAATTTAATGGAGCTGAATGTTAAAAAAAATGTAAATATATGTATTATATGTGCTTCACTAGACCATCTGCACCCAATGGATTTTATACAATGAATAGTGCTGCTCTTGAACTAGTTAATTCGTTTAATGATTTAAGGATAGTTTTCGATTGTAATTTGGACTTCAGAAATCATTATACATCAACTGTTAGCAAAACTAAATATAGCCTGGGATTTATCAAACGATGGGCTAAAGAGTTTTCTGACTCTTATATTACCAAACAATTGTTTACCACACTGCTTCGCCCAATTCTTGAATATGAATCTGTAATATGGGATCCTCAATACGCTGTACAATCTGACAAAATCGAATCAGTTCAAATATAGTTCTTATTATTTTGCCTTCGTGGCTTAGTGAATGGATGGGATCCTAATAAAAACTCCTAGTACTCATTAAGTTATCATCTTTAAAAGATACTATAATTTCATAAATATAAAATATTACACAATTAAATATGCGATCGATCCATTTCGTAGAATCTATAATGATTTTAATAATCTTTACCTTCATATAGATTTTAATAAAAATTTGGAATCCATTAAAAAAGATATAATTTTACAATTAAACTCATTTAATTAATAATTTCAATTTTTTAACTTATTTTTTTTATTGAAATCATAATAATAATAATTTTGTATTGAAATATAAAATGTAATAGTCTGTAAAGATTTTCCATAGACATGAAATAAATCTAATATATCAAATTTTCGTGACACGGTGTTAATGGTTAAACTCCTCCGAAATTGATCGACCGATTTTCATGAAATTTTGTGTGCATATTGGGTAGGTCTGAGAATCGGACAACATCTATTTTTCATATCCATAAATGTTAAGAGGGCGTGGCAAATCGTTGAATATTTAGGTACATATTGATCGTAGACGAATAAAATTTGGTGGGTAAGTTCGTGGAGTCGATGTCGACAATCCCGCCAAAAATAGGCGTGACACCCCTTCCCCTTCAAGTGACACCTATAACTCTTAAACTACTGAACCGATTTTAACCATTCTTTTTTTGTTCGAAAGCTTATCAGGTTTAGATGGTTTAAAAAAGTAGGCGTGGCAAACCTTTAAAATTGAATACTTAGGGACATAGTAATCGTAGACGAATGCAATTTGGTGGGTAAGTTCGTAGAGTAGATATCGACAAACTCACCAAAAATGGGCATGTTAAGAGATACCTATAAGTCGGCTAATTCGATGGTTTATAACTACATATGTACATATATAACTTAGTTAGCGCTATTACCATAAATTATTACAATAAATATATAATGTGACCTGTTTTGTGCAATAAAAAATCAATTTTGGGCGGGTCGAAGTTCGCTGGGTCAGAAAGTATGGTAAAATCCCGACTGGGGATAGTTGAACCTATAATAATCGTTAATAAATGAAAGGCGCTGCTATGACTCTAGTAGTCTTATGGATTGGAATATTCCAATTGGCAATACAAAAATTCTGTCGCCCATGGAACCATTTAACTTGAAGCCTTCAGAGAAGCCTTTCACGGAGTTCATTACGAGATACACAGCTCCATTTTTTTTTAAATTTTTTTATACGGAATGAAGGATTAAAATCTTATTGAGAAGTCGTCCTGCGGTATCATGCAATAGTAAACCTTATGAATATAATTTTACGAATTTAAGGGTCCTTGATAAATCAAAATGAATTGGTCTCCTGTAAGTTATAGCAGTTATTTCTTATGAAAATTGAAATCCTCGAGTTCCGGGGAATAAACCGCTTTTGAAAAGATTAAAACGTAAGAAGATTTTAATACTGCAGTAAGTACCGCAGACCCTGTGTGTAGCTTTACTTATTTAAAACTTTTATTGCCACATACGTCCACGAATGTTAAAGAAATCTGTTTCTTAATTTTGAAACTTTTCTTTTTCAGTTTCCCCTTCTGATTTTATGAAACAAAAGACACTTAAATTGCCATAAATCAATAACGAAAGTGAATGATTGGAGCATGAGAGATTCAAAACAAAACAAAACAAAAAAATCAACAAAAATATTTACACTAAACACATGTTTTATATTTATTTGTCAAAATGTTACAACAAAAACTAAACAAAAAAAAAAATAAAAGAAAGCAACTTAATCCAGACGACCATTTAACTGCCAGCAGCAAGTCAATGTAAAAGGCGTAAAATATTGGCAAATTTACACGACAGCAGAAAGAGAAGAAGAATGAAAATAAGAAATGTTAAGAACACCGAACAGAATTCGTGAAATATTTCCCCAAACCAAAGGAATTTCATTTGCATTATAATTTACCAGCATCCTTCACATGATGAACATGTGTAAGTGAAAATACGCACACACATATGGAAATTTAAACTTTTTGACGAAATTTTTCTGAAATAATAAATTCCCACTTAGATGATGGTCGATGACGACTACGGTGAACTCCTTATTGTTAATTAAATGTGTACTGAAAATGAAATTAATTTTTCTTGAATTATGACCACCAGGTTGAATTCGTAGAGTCCATCTTATTTACTCTCTATTATCTCGGTTTAGAGAAGAGTATAGAAATGAGCAAATGCTATGCGTACAATTTTTATTGGGCGACTCAATTCTTATCTATATTCTGTTGCAATTTCCATTCGATTCCAATGTCTATTCTAAATGAAGGGAAATTAGGATCCGTAGGTGAATACACTCTTCTATTCGTCAGGTTCAAATGGTATTATAACCAACAATTGAAGAATTCTTTTGTTATTTGTTTGTTCATTGTAAATTTTTTCAGTATAAAAAATGAATCGTGATATGAGGCAATGCCAAATATGATCTTTAACCCTTTCGTTACCGCAGTCCTTGCCGACGGAGTGGTGCTACTGAATCAGCATCAGCAATGAATCGTTTTATCGCTACTCATAAGTACTCATGAAATTTTGAGTTTGAGTGAATCAACAGTATTGAAATTCAACTATTCTGATTCATTTGTACTCACTACAACATTGATTTATAAGTACAGGTTGCAATGAGTATGAGTACAAAGTTGACATCAAACTCATAACATTCGAAATATGTTTGATTCATACGCCTACTCATTCGGATTCATGAATAAGATAAGCAAAAATAAATAAATAAAAAAATACTTATAATACTCATATATGCTTCGAGTGATTCCAATCATTCATCAAAATTTACAGTCTTAGTTGTTGTTGCATTTACAAAAAGGCAGCAAGAAAAAGACAAAGTATTGTATTGTTCGTACGCGAATCATACTTATTTTGTGATTCTTGTAAATGTTGAGTAAGGGAGAGTCGAAATCAACAACATCATGCGTATTGTTACGTATGAGTTCTTCAAAATTTGAATATGAGTAGTATGAGTATGATATTAAAATAAGTATGAATGCGTAGTTGAAGTCGCCGTGGTCTAGTAGGTAGTGTGTTGGCTTATTAGACGAAAGGCTCGGGTTCGAATCCCAGGTCATACATCAAAACGAAAATATGAAAATATTTCTTCGGCGACTTCCTCTCAGCAGATTTCTGGCAAAAACTCTAAGAGTAAAAATTGCCATTGAAAGCTTCTCAAAAAATCTGTCGTTCGGGGTCGACTTTAAACTGTAGGTCCCGCCACTCATGTATAAAATTAACGCACACTACATGAGTGGTGTTGAGAAGCTAGGCCGTAATCCTGACGGAAGGGTTTAAATGGCCAATTAAGAGTATGATTCGATTCTACTCATCTTTTTGAATACTCAATTCTGATCTCTGGTACTAACACCGAATTTTGCCCTTCGTTGCCACTGCGTTAGAAAAAAAAAACTTGTTTAATTGAGCAGTTTTGTCGACATTGCTCCGGTACTGCCATACTTTTGAAAAAGTTAACTTTATTTTATTATTAGGTTATAACAAAAAAAAAAAACAAGTTAAAGGTGATTTTAAAGTTCACTTTAGCTAAAGTTACCGTTAACTAAACCCAACTTACACCGCAAGTTATAATAATGGCTCTAAAACACGAACAATAACTGTATCATTATAAAAGATGAAAACTCCTCCTCAGCCGAGCTTATAAGCCAGATTGTAGAGTGTTTATGAAGGAACACAAGACAAGAATTCTTGTTGATACCACAAGAAAACGTGTGTCACTTTTAAAAGGTCATAAATTAATATCGTGGTGTCTGATACAATGGCACAAAAACAAGAAAAACTTTCAAAAACATACAAAACCAAGTATGGAAATTAAAAAGGGGAGAATGGGTTGGCATCTTTCAAAAGTAAATGTCACTTTAATGTGAAACAATTAAAATATTCCCCCGTTTTGTTTTTTTATTTCGTAATTATCAGACTCATATAGTATCTCACTGTACTATGTATGTAAAGCAAAAACAATTCTTTAAATCGTTGAACTTTAAATAAAATCAACGAAATTAAATTAAAAACCAAAAAAAATAATTAATAGCGAAACCAAAAAGAAATGTATCCGTAACTTGGAATCTTTTTGGGGCCATAAATCATTTTCATTTTCGGTTTAGCGGGCGAATAAACAAAAAAAATACTGGAAATACGCGAACAACATTGTTTGGTGGAATAGCTTTTCCTTGTTCATTTTTTTTCTCATTTTCCTGACTGGCATCAACGCCTAGAAGACTTTATTTTCTATTTGTCTGTCTGTCTGTCCGACAATTTTTCATTGTGTATCTCGGTCTTGTGCTTATATTTTATTGTTGTTTTGATGGAAAGTCACGTTCCATTCAAGTCACTTACTTGTATTGTTTGTGTATCTATTGTTATGGTTGTCGTCTTTTCATTATGAGTATGACTTGATATTGTCGTGTTCGTATTTATGATTGTTGGTCCATGTGTCACTCGAGTGACAGTTCATTAAAGTAAAATGAAAACAATCATTTAAAGAGTTTATTTAGCGACGACGACGAACAACTCAAATTTATTAAATCGTTTCATTTGAAATATTCAGTATTTTAGTACTGAAACTTTTCCATTTCAAAAATACCTCAGTACCCCCGCAACGCTTTCAGTTTTTTTTTTATAATTACATATTTTATGTCTTTCGGTTTTCAAATACTAATGCATTACCAACATGTGCAACGCATTGCTAAAGGTAGAATTAGTCTTTAGCCCCGGTTAGCCAAACGTCCACGGAACGTACGTTCGTTTTTAGAAAAACGAAAAGCAATGAGAACGCTTGCCGAACCGTAATGTAATTTCTATAAGCATTTACATTGCCGTAGTCTAGGAGGTAGTGTGTAGGCTTATTAGACGAAAAGCCCGACTTCGTATCCCAGGTCAGACATCAAAACGAAATATGGAAAAAAATATTTCATCGGTGACTTCCTCTCAGCACATTTCTGGCGAAAACTCTGAGAGTAAATAAACCTGCCATGAAAAAGTTTCTCAAAAAATTTGTCGTTCGGAGTCGACGTTAAACTGTATGTCCCGCCACTCACGTATAAAATTAATTCACACAACATGAGTGGAGTGAGAAGCTATGCTGTAATCCACACTGAAGGGTTGTAATGGCCAATTATGTATGTATGTATTTACATTGCTCTTCATATTTTAAAAACGAATGTTTGTTCCATTAGTTTCCGTCGACGTTTGACTAAACGGGTTATGTTCCGAAGCAGCTGTTTTTATTTTTAGACTTCATATCGCTACCTAACCAAGGTAGATGGTTTTGGATTTGATTACATTGGAATTTCGTGCTTTTATAGCCGCCTAGAAGTCGCCGTTGTTTAGTTCGTAGTGTGTTGCCTTTCTAAACACGACCTCGTGGTTCAAACCCCACCACACATATCTCGAACAAAACGAAATTTGAAAAAAATATATATAGCCGCCTGGCTTTCAGGAAGTATGATGACATCTCACTTCGGGATATTTGTATTCATTGCGCCACAGCCTGTATTTCGCTTGGCTACAGTAATTGAGGCTACCTTTTCTTTTCCTATAGGTTAGGTTAGGTCGGAGTCGTAGCTCTGATATCACAAAGCTCACTTGAGCAGGCATAGCGGCCCGTTGTGATGCCACGGGTGAACGCAGTCCCTGTACTAACCAAATTCCACCAAAATCAGGGAAAAGGAAGAAGTTGGTCAGCGCAAGGGCTGCACTTTCTTTTCCTATGGATTCTGAAAAAAATTTCCACCCACAAATCCATGCAATTCGAAGCCATCGGTGAAGATTTGAAGTGAGCCCTTAAGCAGATGCGACGCACCATTTTTCCACTCCTCTTTATCCGGAATGGATGTCCCGAACCCGGTTGAGAAGTCGTATTGCGGTATTAGGATTCGCTTTCTATCCAAATCGATGTGCATGAATTGAAATTGGTCCCATGGTTGACAAAACAATTATATCAGTCACAAGGTGTCTGTTTCTTTCCAATGCTATTACGTCAATCTTAAGAAGCTAGGCCGTTATCCTGAGGGAAGGGTTGTAGTGGCCAATTAGTATGTATGTATTACGTCAATCACCTTCGTTCAGACCGATGAGGTCCATTTCTTGGGTACATGAACAAACAAAATTATCCAAATTAGAGCAAAACTAATCCAATTGAAGTCGCCGTGGTCTAGTAGGTAGTGTGTTGGCTTATTATACGAAAGGCCCGAGTTCGAATCCCAGGCCAGACATCAAAAACAAAATACAAAAAGTATTTCTTCGGCGACTTCCTCCCAGCAGATTTCTGGCAAAAACTCTGAGGGTAAAAATTGCCATGAAAAGCTTCTCAAAAAATCTGTCGTTCGGAGTCGACTTTAAACTGTAGGTCCCGCCACTCATGTATAAAATTAACGCACACAACATGAGTGCTGTTGAGAAGCTAGGCCGTAATCCTGACGAAGGGTTGTAATGGCCAATTATGTATGTATGTGTGGCAGCCCGAACAAAAACTACCAGCGGCTTATGCTGAAAGTTAGCCGCAAGAGTGTCAATAATCCGGCAACCCGACTTTTTCATCCGGCAACATTACTCACTCAGATTTTTTCTTCTGTCGTGACACCACGTTTTTTATCCTGCGCTTTTCAAAAGTTGTCAATAAAATATTTCATCATTTCAATTAATTTAACATTTAGTTTTTTTAATATAACAACTATATATGTAATCCAATTGAGAACATTCAGCTTCCAATGCATTCCAAAATGTCACTGTTTGATATACATTCAACTGGCGGCGTCATCCGCCCATACTTCTTTGCAAACGGCTGAACAGTTCGTCAATTTCACAGATCGATAACTACTAACTGCTTTCGGCATGAATTGAATGATGTGAACACCAACGACATTTGGTTTTAACAGGACGGCACTGAGTGCCACACGGCTCCTGAAACGTGGGATATACTGCAAGAGTAATATTAAGGACATGGTAACCTCACGTGTAGGTGATGGGGATTGGTCGTGCGGATAAAAAAAATACGCAGATATCTTACACACACTTTGTTTTATTTAAATTTAAGGATAGGAAGTGAATAATGAAAAACCCAATAAACTTTAGGTTTAGTGTCTTCAAAGAGCTACAAAACGCAAACCACACCAATACCATCGCCTCAAAGCGCCGATGTTGCTTCGTAATTGACTGAAATCTGTTCCTATTTTATAGATTAGAACTGGGGCAGTGTGGGCAAAAGGGGAACGTTCGGTAATTTTTGCATTTTCCTACCTACTAAGACGTTTCCAAGCAAGGAAAGGGGAATTCTACATACATACATAATTGGCCATTACAACTCTTCAGTCAGGATTACGGCCTAGCTTCCCTAGGGGAATTCTATTCTAAGATGATATCTCTGTGGGATCCTATGCGGCGATATAAATGTTAATCACTTGACATGTTAGAAGAGGTATATGCCAGAGATCAGCAATGAGTATTCAAAAAGATGAGTAGATGATTCGAATCATACTCATAATTTCTGATATTTTAATATCATACTCATACTACTCATATCCAAAGTTTGAAGTACTTATCATAATCATACTTAACAACACGTATGATTTTGTTGATTTCGACTCTCCTTTACTCAACATTTACAAGAATCACAAAATAAGTATGATTCGCATACGAACACTACAATACTCATTAGAAGGTTATGTGTTTGCTTTGCTTGCTGGCTTTGTCTTTCTTCTTTTTTTCGTAAATGCAACAACAACTAAGACTGTCAATTTTGATGAATGATTCGAACCACTCGAAACATTTATGAGTATTATAAGTATTTTTCCAAATTTATGAATCTGAAAGAGTACGCATATGAATTAAACATATTTCGAACGTTATGAGTTTGATGTCAACGTTGTACTCATACTCAAAGCTGCCTGTACTTATAAATCAATGTTGTAGTGAGTACGAATGTATCAGAGTAGTTAAATTTCAACATTATTGAATCACTTATATTCAAAATTTCATGAGTACTTATGAGTAGCAAAAAACGATTCATTGCTGATCTCTGCTGGCATACCTAGCCTAGTATGATAAATTACAGGAAAGGAAAGAAGATCAATTGTGATTCACTTAGGACTCAAACTAAGTGTTAACTGCTGTAAGTTGTTGTTGTTGTAGCAGTTCGGCTATTGTTTCCGGAAGCTTCTTCCTGTATAGAAAATATAATAAGATTAGTTTTAGTTTATGCCTTTGGTTGGTTGTATGCCATGTTAATCGGTGAAGATGGGATGGTAAGAGATGGGGTTGTTTGTAGCTAGTTGAGTGAGTATGTTGTCAATGTCATGTGGTCGGCAGTCCTAGGAAGTCCGCTGTTGTCCTTGGGCTCAGCCACAGGTCTATGGGTCGCAGGGTTGTCGGTTTAGCTGGGCAGCTAAAGATATGCACCGTGTCGTGTGGTGCCAGGTTGCATAAGGGGCAGGTATCCTGAGTTCCCGGGATGATCCTAGCCATGTAGCTATTCAGGAAGTTCAACCATCCTGATCTTAGTTGGGGCAGAATGGTTCTCGTAGCCCTTGGTAGCTGCCCTTCAGAATCAAATATAGGTGGTGGATGTTGATTTATGACCCTGTTATGGCTGAGCTCGTCTCTGGCCGTCGTGACAGTCTTTGGTGTAAGGCGTTTTGTGCCTCCCTCACAGACTGTGTGTCAACTATTGAGGGTATGTACTGCTGTAAGAAGAGTATTATGCTGAAGTCGGATTTTGAATGAAGTGAGACAGAAAGAATGAAGTGAACATTACAGCTGCCGGAAAGCATTCTTACCATTAGCTGTGAGCTTTTATTTCCTTGAAATAATAAAGAATAATGAAAGAGAAACGCCACATAATTTCCTAATTACGTTTCTTGGGACTAAGACAAGGCGTTATTTACTTTGTAAGTCAATATATTCCGATGTATACGTGTTTCGTTTTGCAATTTCTGTTTTAGTAGATGGACTACGACTACAAAGAAGAATGAGTGAATACAATTATTTGAACACAATTTAATTGCAATAAATTTCTACGCACAATATTTGTATGTCTTTGCCATTTATTTTTAATACTTTTAATTAATATTTCTATAAATTTAATTTTCCTCATCAGATTTTTCATCTTTGTGTAGCGATTGTAACACGATTGATTTTGGTTAGGATCAGATTAGTATCTCCGTCTTCGTATCATCATTTTTACATATTTAAGGGAGCATGTTAAACCATTATATGTCTCCCAAATTAGACCTTTACCATATCGATTATCACAATAGTTTCCATTAAGATTGCTGGCGGATAATAGACTACAGCCGCAGTATAGCGAATGTTATTACAAACGGATTAAAAAGAAAAAATTAAAAAAGAATATATTTTACCTCTCGTGACATTTGTTATACCACCAAGCGCCGGTATAAAACTCGGCACAATTAAATTCCTGATTAGGTGCATTGTTTTTGTCCTTTGTTGAAAAGTACATGCCCACATGGTGTACTAATGAGTTTCCGGCTGTACCACTATATCGGCCCAACTTTTTCAATTTGTACATTTCCTCAGCATTGCCAATAGCGAATGAATCGTATTTGGCAAAAGCAACGGTATTTTTCGAATCCTCCATTAATATTAGCAACTCTTGTGGTCCATCGGAATTTGTGAGAGCGTTAAGTTTTTTCAAGCCAATAAAATATTCACCCTCCACATCACCGAAACCCGTTTCGTATTCCGTCCAATTACGAAAAAAGTCTACAGAACCATCTTGACGCCTTTGTATTACGATCCAGTCACCACACTTAGTTTCGGCATCACATTCCACATAAAATGATTCATAACTGTACGAGGGCACCAGAATTTTGTAAATTCCACTGCGTTTAGTGCATTTTGTGGCTTCAGCACAATTTTTTGCCGTACATTCTTCACAACTTATGAACAAACAAAATGAAAAAAATATTAAAAAATAATAAAAATGGCTTCAAGGTACTTATTTTTGAGTTCCAATCGCACTCTGCTGAGATGCGATTAACTCATACACCTCTTTAGACTATGGTTATACAACTTGCTCAGCAACAACACTCAGATTAAAATTTCCATTTTCTTTTGTTTTCTTACCATTTTTTGGGTAATTTATCAAATCGGATATCGAATATTGGTGAGGCTGTTTTAGTGAAAAAAAACAAAAAAAAAAACAAATACAAAATGCCTTGTGATAATGTGATAAGAAATTAAATTGAAAAATAAAACGTACGTATAAGCTTCAATGATTCCATGATATCTGGCGTATCTACAGTCTCATTTTGATGTTGACTTGGACATAAGCTATCTGGAGGCGTAGTTTCTAATTCTTTGGAACATATTTGTTTATCATGAGTACTAAACAATATAAAATTAATTTATGATAATTAGTGATAAAATTTGTTTGTATTCTTACCCCGAATGCGATTCACACGTTCTAACTTTCTTTTCTTCACAATCTGAAGGTTCGCCAGACTGAAAGAAAAAAAATGTTTAAAAAATTTAAAAGAAATAATTGATACGCTTATAACGTTGGCACTTGGAATTCAATTGCTTGAATTAAATTTATAAAAATATCGTATTGTATGTACACAGAAAGTCATTAGTCATTAGACATAAGGTCACGGTTCAAACCCCGAATCAGACATCTCCGACAAAACGAAAATATGAAAGAAATGTTTCTTTAGCAGATTTCTGGCAAAAACTCTGAGAGTAAATAAAATTGCCATGTAAAGTTTCTCAAAAAAATCTGTCGTTCGTAGTCGACTTTAAATTGGGTCAATTCGACCTCCGGGTGCTGTACCTGTCACAGTTGACATGTACACGTCCTCTAACCTAACATAACCTAACCTAGTCGACTTTAAATTGTAGGTCCCGCCAATCATGTATAAGTGGAACACGCACACACCATAAGTGGTGTGAGAAGCTAGGTCGTAATCCCGACTGAAGGATTGTAATGACCAATTATGTACGTATGCATGTACCAGAGATCAGCAATAAATCGTTTTTTCGCTACTCATTAGTACTCATTAAATTTTGAGTATGAGTGAGTCAACAGTATTGATATTAAACAACTCTGATTCATTCGTACTCACTACAACATTGATTTGTAAGTACAGGTTGCAATGAGTATAAGTACAACATTGACATCAAACTCATAACATTCGAAATATGTTTGATTCATACGTCTACTCATTCAGATTCATAAATTTCAGAAACACTTATATTGCTCATGTAGTCGGCATAGTCTAGTAGGTAGTGTGTTCGCTTATTAGACGTAAAGCCCGGGTTTGAGCCCTACGCCAGACATCAAAACGAAATATGAAAAAAATATTTCTTAGGCGACTTCCTCTTAGAAGATTTCTGGCAAAAACTCTGAGAGTAAATAAAATTGTCATGGAAAGCTTCTCCAAAAATTTGTCGTTCGGAGTCGACGTTAAACTGAAGGTCCCGCCACTGAAGTATAAAATTATCCCACACTATATGAGTGGTGTTGAGAAGCTAGGCCGTACTCATGACTGAAGTGTTGTGATGGCCAATTATGATGGTATGTATGTACTTATAATGCTCATAAATGACTCAAGTGTTTCGAAAATTTACAGTCTTAAAAAAAAAGACAAAGACTGCAAGCAAAGCAAAAACACAACCTTCTAGTGAGTATTGTAGTGCACGTATGCGAATCATAGTTATTTTGTGATTCGTGTAAATGATGAGTCATGGAGAGTCGAAATCAACAACATCATACGTATTGTTAAGTATAAGTACGATGAGCACTTCAAACTTTGAAAATGAGTAGTATGAGTATGATATTAAAATAAGTATGAATGCTTATAAGTATCAGAAATTATGAGTATGTTTCGATTCTACTCATCTTTTTGAATACTCATTGCTGATCTCTGATGCGTACATTCATGCATATATTATTGGTCATTGAAATAAGTATGAATGTGTATAAGTATCACAAACTATGAGTACTTTTCGAATCTCCTCATCGTTTTGAATA
Organism: Sarcophaga rosellei; assembly: GCA_930367235.1. Lineage (NCBI taxonomy): Eukaryota > Metazoa > Arthropoda > Insecta > Diptera > Sarcophagidae > Sarcophaga > Sarcophaga rosellei. The sequence continues at coordinate 85,626,015 of OV884017.1, read as the reverse complement.
CTCATTGCTGATCTCACAGTATCGTAAGAAATTCTCTAAGTTCTAATCTATCACAAAGGTAAAAAGAGTCTCTACCATCGAGGACCTCATCACATTTAATAAGAGCTGGTCTACGTCTTCAACAACGCTTGTTAATACTACGCGTTTAAACTTGGCAAAGTACTTTCTAAATGGTTAATTTTCCTCGTTCAAACTTCCAATGCAGTCGAAAATATGATAAGTAGTATGTTGGCTTATTAAACGAGACACCCCTACCAGCAGTCTTCGACCAAACAACAAAAGTTTATCAACTCCTTCGTTCGAAGTTGACGCCACTCATGTATAAAAAATTAACACACCCAACAAACAGGTGGCTTGAGAAGATCATCTATAATCCTGACTTAAGGTCCGTATAATGTTTATCAAGTAAATCCTTGGCTTTATTAGTACTTTTAATACACGATATTCGCTTCATTTTTTCTACTTTCTTCAAACTAACATAAGCTGACTGACTCAACTTTTTCTATCCCACAAACTAACAGTCCGTTAACTGTAAATTTTGTATACGTGGCTTTTTTCATTTACTGTCAATAAAATAATAAAAAAAAATGAACTTTTGACGTCAGTTGCCTCAAAAACTAATACAAATTATTAAAATTACATTTATAACCCACGTGAAATAATAGATTTTTTTTGGAAGACCTCTAGGGATACACGAACAGAGCAATTTCGATTTGCTTGAGAGATATAAGACGTCCAAGACTTTTTCCGTCTCTCTCCGTATACATATACCTATAATTTCCTTATTACACTGGCTTTTAAATATAAATATTCACACAGTTTATCCCTACCTTGCTAGGACATTCCGCCACAGAAAGTTTTGATACTGAAAGCAGCACAAATAAAATAAGAAAATTCAAAACAAATTTCGTTTCCAACATTTTAAGTTTAAAAACCTTTTTTTTTTGATTTAAATTCACAGATCTCACTGCACGCTCTGATCACTAATGAACGTATAGAACTGAATGTTAATTTCAAAAGAAAACAAAATCATTAAGAATAACCGGTTCTAGATAATTAAAAAAATTGTATACTTTGATTAACCATACCATGGAAAATGAAATTTTCTATTTTCATTTAATGCCTCAAATGAAATTTACTTTTAAAAGTTTTACAAAGTTGAGGAACAAGAACGTATGCACCATTATACTGTTGCTAGGGAATAAGTTTTATCTGATATTTTGTATCAAACTCGCACCATAAACTAACATTCTCGCATTACTTACTTACTTAATTGGTCATTACAACCCTTTAGTCAGGGTTAAAACCTAAATTCTGAACACCACTTATTTGTGTGTTTTAATTTCGATCCATGACTGGCGAGAACTACACTTTAAAGTCGGCTCTGAGCGACAGATTTTTTGAGAAACTTTTCATGGTAATTTTTATTTACTTCCAGACAAAGTCACGCTTTGGTTGAAATGTCTGAACTGTGGTTTGAACGACGAGCTCTCGTCTAATAACTTACTTACTTATTTACTTAATTAGCCATAACAACCCGTTTAACGGATTTCGGCCTGCCGCAACACATCCTGTGCTCCTTGCGCGCCTACGCCAGTTGGTCACATCAATCGACGACAGGGCTTCCTCGATTCGGTCCTTCCAACGCAAACAAGGTCGTCTTCGCCGACTTCCGCAAATCCTCGCATTAAATACCCACTTCGCCGGAGAATTCTCCTGAAATGGCCGAGCCAGCGCAGCTGCAGGATGTTAATACGCTGCACAACGTCTATGTCATTGAGGAGCTCATACAGCTCACTGTTGGATCAGATGCGGAAACCATCGCCAACTCGTACTTGACCGAAGGTCTTACGTAGGACTTTACTCTCGAACACTCTCAAGGCTGCTGCGTCAGTGCTTAATAGGGTCCATGCCTCTGAGCCATAAAAAAGCACGGGTAGGATGAGCGTCTTGTAGAGTATTAGTTTCGTCGTACGAGGGAGGTCTCTGCTACTCAATTGTCTATTAAGACCATAGTAGCACCTGTTGGCAAGAGTGATCCTGCGCTTGATCTCCAGACTGACATCAGTTTTGGACAAATAAATTCCTTGACTATATCGAAAGCATAGTTATTGGCCGAAATCTGAGGTCAAATTCGCCGCACGTCTCTTCTTGTCGATAACATATACTTTGTTTTGCATATAACAAATGCTTATATAACACTTACTTATATAACATATACTTTGTTTGCCTGCTGCCTTAGTAGACGATGTTTGGACCTCTGAACGTGTTCACATCTAGTACACTGGATACGTGCCTTCCGTCAATCACAATACGATCAATCCAGTTGGACGTTCATTGATCGGGGACATCCAAGTGGCCTTGTGAATGTTAGGATGTTGAAACTTGGTACTACATACTGCCATGTTACGCCCCGCGGCAAAATCGATCAGCCTCATACCATTGGAGGTAGTGTTCGCGTGGAGGCTGAACTGTCCGACAGTGGGACCAAAGATAGCTTCTCGCCCGACTTCCGCATTAAAATCCCCGAGGACGATTTAGGGGTCATGGGCCGGGTATTTATCGTATACGTCCTCGAATTTAGCATAGGAGGCATCTTTAACCACATCGTCCCTTTCATCCGTCGGGGCATGAGCACAAATAAGGCTGATGTTATAGAATTTTGCCCTTATGCGGATTGTGGCTATTCTTTCGTTCACAGGCATGAACCCAAAGACAAGATAGTGAAGTCTCCGCATCCGAATTCGTGCTTATCAACCTGGCAGCTGTAATACACATCGCAAGATGCCAATGAAGATGACAATGATGTCCGTCCTACATTTAATGAGGGCATCCGCCCAGTTGGCCTACCCTGTAAAGAGTTCGAACGTTCCAAGTGCCTATTCGTATATCATAGTCCTTTAAACTTTTGCCGTGGTCGTCAACTTTCGATGGGATCTTTATAGAGGCTTGTGTATTAGTCTTCATTGGATGTTTGTTTTTACGTCGTGGGTTCCAAGCCCTACTCACAACCCAAATTTAACTTCCAGGGAATTGGACTTCGCTGCACGCATTAGTTAACATCTAGCGGGTGCTAGAATGCCATCCAGGAGGGGCTACGGAAAGGTTGCGTGTCAACTTGAATACAGCAAGACAAGGATCGTCCTCGAGGTCGTCACATTGATCACAGTCAGAAACTTTACCTTGTTTGCATGCAATCCATCCGTGCATCTCGTCTAATAAACTAACTCATATACCTACCAGACTACGGAGGCTTACATCGTAATCATTATGGATGGGTGTGGAAGCAGAAAGTGTTATTTTGTTTTCAACAAAACAGTTCCTATTATTAGCTGGATAACTTTCTGCCAACTTCTATACAATAATTCCATTAATTCTTCTCCCCCATTAATGATGTCTGCTTAATGCTATCTGAAGCTGAATATTTATGACACAAAAAAAAGGAATTCTTCTTACAATAAATATCATAAACGGTATACATACGTACTCATATCTGGTTACTTGAACTGACTTTTACTTTTGTTCACATGAATTTCATTTGACACATAAACCTTATCTAAGTGATACTTATAGTTTCACTTATACATACAATACATACGTACGTACATATGTACATACAAAAACTATAACAAAGTCTGTCTCAACATTTCCTTTCGACTAACGAAAGCGAAACTGGTGGCATAAAATGCAACCTGCATGATCATGCAGAGCAAATAACTGTGGCTACCTTTTCCATGAACATACAATGAGAAGCAAAACAAATCCACTAAAAAAATTCCACTACTCATGTAAAATATCTTGGAAATTAAATCATAAAACCGGGTCCGAAATTGATTTTTTAAAATGCAATGAGAAAATTATCAAAGTAAAGGCTACAGGAATTGTGGAATGCATTGCTAAGCCAAGTAATTGTTATTCGTCTTTATTTTTGTTAGACACTGTTATTGTTGTGATATTGCATTGAATGCTAGCGTCTTACAATTAACGCCAGTCTCATAAAATTAGAAAATGTTGTTGTGACTTTAAATGGACAAGTTTATTTGCGTACGTCCGTCCGTCTGTATGTATGTATGTATGTTTTGCTATTATTTATCCGAAAAGGAAGTCAGGCAGACAGACAAAGCGATCATTCAGAAAAAGAAAACTACTGTCAACATTATTACCTGCAACTGTAATGCAACTTGCCTGCCAATACTTGAATTTGCATTCAATTTCGTTAGTTTAGAGGAGGTAAAACAAATAAGAATTCGAGAGTGTTACTGAACCAGTCATACATTACAGATGTTGTTGTTGTTGTTGCCGCTGTTGTTATTGTATTCTAATGACTTGAGCTGGCTGCTAATGCAATTGACTGTTGCAACTGTTGCAGTGCAGCTCGTATTTAAAGAAATATTAAGAAAAACAAACAACGCAATATTGTTGACAGTGCAGACAGGTAATGTTGGTATTACAACATGATTTGTTGTGGTATCACAACAACAACAACAATCATAACAACATCGATATACTCTGCTACAACCGCTAAAATCAATTTCCTGTGTATCTCTGTCGTTCTACAAAGTCCAGCAACAGGCGATTGTCAACTTTAATACCGAAATGGGCCAATTTTATGCAAAAACTGTTAAACGAACGAACAAAAAAACAACAACAAAATCTAAAAACGTTTATATAAATAAAAACTTAAAACAAAAGACACAAAAATAACAAGAACAAGAACAATAACAAACACAAAATCCGACTCCATAAGAATATTCAATTGAATCCGAAGTGATTTAAATACAAATTTGTGCAGCGACCTTGATTGTTGCAGCAGTCCATAGTATGGGGCACTGAGCAAAACAAAAGAACTTGAATTTATTCATTCACTAAATGCCATTATTACAACTTGCCATTAAAGTTGGGTTTAGTTAAAGGTAACATTAGCTAAAGTGAACTTTAAAGTCAGCTTTAACTTGTTTTCGTTATTACAACCTACAGATAAAATAAAGTTAACTTTTTCAAAAATATGGCAGAGCCGGCGAAACGTCGATAACACCACACAATTAAACAGGTTTTTTTTAAACGCAGTGGCAACGAAGGGCCACTTTTTTTGTTGTTGTATTTGCTACATATATGTGCTTTTGTTTATATGTTGAAGCTATATCTGTCAAATTAGTTGTCATTTATTCAGTTTGTTTTGTCAAATCACCATGGGCAGATATGGTATTCAACTTCACATGATAATAACACAATTGTAAGTGCTTTGTCAGACCCTAATATGATTCCTATTTTCCGATCCTCATGAGACCAAGGAGCGTTCATTGCATTAAGAAAAAGTGATAGTTTGGTGTGGTTTTAGGATGACGTTTGTCAAGACATTACTGTCAACAGCGTGCACTATAGGTCAATGAAAAGCATATCTATTTTAACCTTAATTATACGATCTGGACACCAAAAACATGTGGTTTCAACAAACGGCGCTAGGTGCCTCACAGCTGCTAGCACATGGGATATTTAGCACGGGAGAGGATAGTCTCACATAGAGTTGATATGAACTGATAACCGAGATAGTACAATTTTCTTGTTGAATAAGACTTTTTCTACCTGGGGATTCCTTATTGTAAATATTGAAGTCGGCGTAGTCTAGTAGGTAGTGTGTTGGCTTATTAGACGTAAGACCACGGTTCAAGTCCCAGGTCATATTTCTTCGGTGATCTCCTCTCAGCAGATTTGTAGCAAGAACTCTGAGAGTAAAAGAAAATTGCCATGAAAAGTTTCTCAAAAATCTATCGTTCGGAGTCGACTCCAAAGTGTAGTTCCCGCCACTCATGTATAAAAAATTAACACGCACAACATAAGTGGTGTGAGAAACTGGGCGATCATCCTGGCTGAAGGGTTGTAATGACCAATAATGTATGTATGTACGTATATACCTCCGCCTGGGATAAATGGTTAATTGACACTGACCATAATCGTAGGAATAGAAGCCATATGCATATCGATATGAAATAAATCTAAAAATGGCAACCTACTCTGGCCAGTAGCCTCTCTAAATTTCAGCATCGACTTGACCACACGTTCCTAAATGATGTATTCAGGATGGACGAAATAACTTTTGTCATCAGATTAGTTTGGTTTTGATATATATTTTACAGTTCTTCTGGTAGTAAGATAGGCCACCAGAGTGGATAAAAGCTATGAGTCTAAAACAACCACTAAGCTTGAAAAAGTTTTTTAGTTTGATCACGGAGAGTATTGCTACAAGCCCAATTTTTGGTTTATCAGTGGTAGTACTGTCATACGAATTGCTTAAAAGCGAAAGAAATATTTGAATATTTTTTTTTTGAGGATTTCAAAGAAGTTTTGTTTCTTGATTACAGCCAAAAATACAGTAATGGAATGCAGTCTAACAGGGAAGAATTTGTGACTTGTGGCAACAACGAGTCTAAATCAATAACAAACACACAATATTTTCTTTAAGTGTAAAAGACATTTGTTACTAATGATGGCTATTAGGGCCATATTTACATAAACGATTCTTTAAAACGATGTAGACCGACCAACTGAATGCATGTACTCAAGTTTGTTGAACGGAAAAATTTGCAATTTTTGCAATTGATCACAATCAAAGACAACGTCATCAGCTGTATTAACAGCAGTTATAACAACAACAACAACAACATAAACATCAATAGCAATAACAGCAACATTATTATCATTGGCATCAGCATCAGTAACAACTGATTGTTGATCATTCATTGATCGTTTTCACAAAACAAAATCTACATCTGTTAGTGATTGTTGCTGCAACAACAACAACTGCTACTACAATATAATAAAAGTAATAACAACTGCTATTGCTTAAGACTTTTGCTAACAGCATCCGTTGTTGCCTGCCACAACTGATGTTGTGAACTCACAATGCGCCTGTTCATGTTTTTTTCTGTTTGTTTTTCATTAAATTTTTCAGTTACGCGCTTCACTAATCTTTTTGATTACTCAACTCCATTGTGGTGTGCTGCTGGTGGTGGCCACTTAAAGAATTTCAGTTGCTACCAGTCCACTTAGCGTGCTGACCACAAAACAATTTAAAAACTTAAACGATCGGCAACAAGGTGGCCTAAATTCCGTTTTAAAACAAATTAAACGGGGAGAATAGCGAATACAATTTGCATTTCATGTTGTTGTTGTTGGGGGCAGTAAAATTTTGTTATTAAGCCTAGTCATGAACGAACTGTGGATGATCCATATCTATTGGAAGACAAATTTGAAATTCTGGCACATGGCAACCCTCATTATTAGCATCATAAATATTCGATTATGTTAGCAGATATTAAATGAATACAACTTTAACCTTCGCTAATAATTTCAATAATGTTTCGCTGCAAATACAAATATTGAAAAATAATTTGTGGTTGTTAGTCCATAAAAGAACCCATTAAAGCTATTAAAATAATCGATGAGGATACGTATTACATTGTTTGTAATTTTATGTACAACGTTGTTTATGTACCAATATTTTATCACTTTAAGTTAGTCTTTGAGAATTGTAATATTTTTTGATTCACTGAAAAGTTCATTAAATTTCTGAGTTTCTTTCATGTGTCTTTAATATCATGTTTATCTGCCGGTCATAATCTGGATTTTTCTGCCGTGGCGAGTAAGTAGGTGCTTAAAATGTTTACATAGGTTTGAGCAGCTATTGTATAAACCATTCGGTAGACTATTCTAGCTCACTTAGCCGTTGTCCAATCCCTTACCTTCATGGAATCGCAGCTTTCGCTAACACAATTCGTTGCCTTTCGAACATGCTCTTCTATCCACAAAGCATATTGCTGTGCAAGTTAGATCCCTGTATGTACATAATTGGTCATTAAAACCCTATAGTCACGATTAGACCTAGCTTCTCGCACCACTCATGTTGTATGTGTTAATTTTTATACATGAGTGGCGTGATCTACAATTTAAAGTCGATTCCAAATGACAGATTTTTCAGGAACATCTCATATCAGTTGTAATTACTCTCAGAGTTTTTGCCAGAAATCTACTGAATGAAAGTCGCCGAAATTTTTTTTTTCATATTTCGTTTTGTTGGATTCTGGTGGCCTCATGCCTAATAAGCCAACACACTACCTACTAGACTACGGCTTCTTGTGGTGTAGGTAAATGTTATTATCAGCTTCTGAACTTTAACTGCTTTTTTAATTCTTTGCTCTTCAAGATCTTATAAAATGAGCGCGTTTTGCTGTCTTGATAATATTTCTGCCACCTGGGGATGGAATTCATAAATTTGGCAAATACTTTTCATTCTATCCATACTGGATCAGGAGATATTGAGAAGCAACGTAAAAATCAATTATTTGGATGAATCAGTAGAAGCTGCCGTAGTCTAGCACATAGTGTGTTGGCTCCTTAGATGAGAACATATGGTTTAAACCCTAGCTTATACCTCACAAACAAATGAATAGAAATAGACGACTTATCCTCAGCAGTCTCTAAGAGAAAATGCAATTAACATGAAACATGTCTTAAAAATCTATCTTCGGAGGCGACTTTAAACTGTAGGTCCCGCCACTCATGGACAAAATGACCACGCAACATGTGAAATACATGTATGGTGGATTTATCAAAACTTTCCTTCTAAACGTTCCCAGTATGTGATGATAGAAAATTACATCATTTCTTCTGATCAACTCTGGCTGTTTTAATTAGTGCTAGACAGTAGAAATCAATATCCATCGTTTGATTATGTTTTAAAATTTCATAATGAACAATTCCTTTACAATCCCACCAGGCACTCAGCTTTAATCTTATTGATGTCAATTCTGATGTCAATTCTTTGCTACCGTCTGCAAAGCTTTACATAGCTTCGTTTATGTTACGTTTTTATACGCCATCTACATTTCTTCAGCCGTAATCATTTGCTTCAGAAATGATTTGATTCATAAATTTGTTCAAATACCTGTAACAGAGATCAGCAATGAGTATTCAAAAAGATGAGTAGATTCGAATCATACTCATAATTTTTAATACTTATACGCATTCATACTTATTTTAGTATCGTTCTCATACTACTCATATTCAAAGTTTGAAGTACTCATTTTACTCAGACTTAACAATATGCATGATGTTGTTGATTTCGACTCTACTTTACTCAACACGATTCACGTACGAACACTACACTACTCACTAGAAGGTTGTGTGTTTGCTTTGCTTGCTGTCTTTGTCTTTTTTTATAAATTTTGATGAATGATTCGAATCACTTGAATTATTTATGAGTATTATAAGTATTTCTCCTCCTTTTCTCTGATTTTGGTAGAACTTGGTTAGTACAGGGCCTGCGTTCACCCGTGGCATCACAACGGGCCGCTATGCGTGCTCAAGTGAGCTTTGTGATATCAGAGCTACCACTCCGACCTAACCTAACCTAAGTATTTCTCTAAATTTATGAATCTGAATGAGTAGACTTATGAATCAAACATATTTGGAATGTTATGAGTTTGATGTCAACGTTGTACTCATACTCATTGCAACTTGTACTTATAAATCAATATTGGAGTGAGTACGAATGAATCAAAGTACATAGTTAAATTTTAATACTGTTGACTCCCTCATACTCGAAATTCCATTGCTGACCTCTGACCTGTAATTGTTTGCTGAAGAATGTCTCTACATTGCTTTGGTGCCGGTTTTCCCCAATTTTTTGTCAGCTTTGTTTTGGTGAATTCAAAGAGCTTTTTCACACAAAATGAAAAGTATGTAACAGGTATACCAGTCAATGATTCCATTATGGGCAGATAAATTAAAAATTGGTAACGAACGTGGTTTTTCCTAATATGAGCTATTGTAACAAACATTACCTTGACCTTTAACACAGAAAATAAAACTCTCTAGAAGTAATGAATGTAGTAACCCATTTGGTTTAAAGTATTCAATTGCTTTAATTTGTTGAAATTAAATTCCAATTAAACTCAACAACCCTTAAATGGTAATCCGAAGAGACTGTATGTATTGCCTGTGGAAGCTAACAATTCAATCACAATTTTCATCACCATCAACGTAGCATTCTATGTCCGTTCCCTCGTTCATTCACCCGTTCAGTCATCGATATTGTTGGCAAAAATAAAATCGAAACAAATAAATAAGACTGCCAATGCAAATAAACAAAATAAATTTGAGATGAAATAGAAATGAAAATGAAATAATAAATAAATAAAGAAATCATTCGTTATTTTTGTATTTCCGTTTCCTGAATCCGGTGTCATTTGTCCGACGATCAACTGAAACTTCAAATCAAAACAACAACAACAGTCACACAATTTCACTCTTTCTGTCTCTCTCCCTTCAGTTCTCTGGGTGAACAATTTCATCCCGTTATGGCAGACAATTGAAAGGGAACTTTTTTCTCCTTTCCCTTTCTATTTTTGTTGTTGTTTATACTGTTGTTGTCATTTTTGTTGTTGTGTCATTAGCATTGATTAATTTTTGTTTGAAAAATATAAATGTTTTCTCTTCTTCATCTCACGACCAAGTCAGTCAGTCGTCTTTATCGTTTTTATCTTTATTTTTATCTTTCATTGTATTTTTTGTTATCATTGTTGTTGCTGCTGTTGCTGCTGTTGTTGTTATTATTCTTTTGCATATAAAAACAATCAATCTTCGAATGAAATTATTCCACCCACTTAAAGAAAAATTAAAAGCGATGAGATGTTAAACGCAAAACATTAAAATGATTCTGATTCAATAAGAAATTCTAAGTTATGAGGACAATTTTATTAAAGTGATACTTTTATTCCTTTTTTTGGGGGGTATTTCACTGTGTTCTTTCTATTTTTCACTACGTAAGGTTATTGACCCTTACATACACACTCATCAGAGATCAGCAATGAGTATTCAAAAAGATGAGTAGAATAGAATCATACTCATACTTGATTCATACTTATTTTAATATCATGCAAACTCTACTCATATACAAAGTTTGAAATACTCATCATATTCATTCTTAACAACACGTATGATATTGTTGATTTCAACTCTCCATGACTCAACATTTACAAAAATCACAAAATAAGTATGTTTCGCTTACGAACACTAACATATTTACTAGAAGGTTGTGTGTTTGCTCTGCTTGCTGCTCAGTGTTTTTTGCTTATGAGTCTTTTTTCTTCCTTTTTTTTTGTAAATGCAACAACAACCTAAGACTGTAAATTTTGATGAACTATTCGAGTCAGTCGCATCATTTAGAAGTATTTTTCTAAAGTTATGAGTATGCTAATAAATCAAACATATTTCGATTTATGAGATTGATATCCACGTTGTATGAACACTGATTGCAACCTATTCTTATAAATCAACATTGTAGTGAGTACAAATGAATCAGAGTAGTTAGATTTCAATATTGTTGACTCACTCATACCCAAAATTTCATGAGTACTTATGAGTAGCGAAAAAACCATTCATTGCTTATCTTTGATATGCAAGCATATGTATGGTATATGACTGCTTAGGATATTTCTCTAGAATATCTTAAGTTTAGCATTTAGAGCAACTAATTCAGGTCAATTCAAAATCATTCACTATGTACACTAATTTTAACCTATTAATGACCTCAGCGATCTAATAAAGATACAAGTAAGGTATTTGAAACTGTAAAGGCCGAGAGGCGTTAAAGTCTAATAAGATTAAAAAATGTCCTTTTTTAACTTTTCAAAGCCGATACTTAAACAGTGATTTGACAGATAAAACAGATGCCAAATGTGGCACTTAGAGATTTGATGAGGGAGTAAGTACCATGAGAAAATTACTGATAAGTTACTGCATTTATTCTTAGTTTATATAGGGTGGGTGATTTAAAAGTTCAAAATTAAAAATACAATTAAACAAAACCGATTAAAAATTATGCCGAATTGACTTTTTTCTTTTGAACTACAATTGTTCCGGTTAGAAATGGAATATTATTTCATTCATATGGCTGTAGGGGTTGGCCACATAATGCATCATTCGATTGGACCTATTTTCGTGCACTTTTTCGAGTGTATAGGGTCGTATCTCAACAGTGGCATCACGAATGTAGGCCTTCAAATGCTCAATTGTCTCTGGCTTACTGCCATAACACTTTTCTTTAACGGTGCCTCACAGAAAATAGTCCAACGGTGTCAAATTGCAGCTTCTTGGCGACCAATTGAAACCAAATATCGTTGACATTAATACCATGAAGAGTGCGTACAAAAGAAGCGATTATCATGGTGAGATAGGTGTCTATGTTGACCGTAATGGTTGCACCGTCTTCATTTTCAAAGAAATATGGCCCAATGATGAGCCCGCTCCACAAGCCGATTTGCAATAATTTAAATTCTAATGTAGTTCAGAGTGATTATTATTATGTATAGATCTTGGAGTTATTTAAAACTGATAGATATCGTCTGAACATATGGCCCAAAATACTTAGGCATACCAATTCCGGTATATGATACCATCCAACCTGAAATAATTCCTAAAATTTATCAAAATTTGTGTGGGCACTTTCCCCTAATTATCGTTCGGACTGTATTCCACAAATTCCGATAGGACTTGTATCTAGTGGCAGTGATGGTCAGTCAGTCTAATAATTTGATATTGTTATCTTCGAATCATGTGTTAGTGCATGAAGGGACGTGAAGTTGAAGAGATCTGGCCACCGAGATCGTGTAAATTGACACCGTTAGACTTTTTCTCGTGATGTCACAATGACGATAATGACGGTCATGATTGATGCAAAAGTTGAATATATAGGAGGAATAAGAAGTTCTTCAAATAATCTATCAAATAGTATGGCAAATAATAGAACAGAATGCGGACAAATAGATGGAATAAACAACAATAAGTAAACAAAATATACTCACTGTTGGCGCAATAGAGGAGAGCCCGTGGTTCAAATCCCAACTCAGACTTCTCAGCAATCTTCGGGCAAAAACTCTGTGAGTAAATAAAATTGCCATGAAATGTTTCTCAAAGAAAAATCTGCCATTCGAAGACAACGTTAAAGTGCAGGTCTACTCCGAAAAAAATTGACGCAAGCAACATGGGTGGTGTGAAAAGTTAGGTCGTAACCTTGACTAATGGGTTGTAATAAGCACTAAAATAAATAAGTATGTTATTTCATAAAATTCTATAACAATCTCGTTATATATCGTAAATGCCATATGTTCTGTTCATGAATGTGTTGCAAAAAGTATCCAATAAAGGCAGAGATGATCCAAGGTTTATATTTCCAATATTTTCTTGGACATTTCATTGGAAGTATTTCCCGTATACTTGCCTTAACCTATTCAAAGCTAAACTCCAATGAACGAGTGCATTGCCAATACTACATACAAACATATATACATAATTGGCCATTACAACGCTTCAGTCACGATTACGGCCTAGCTTCTCACTCCACTCATGTTGTCTGCTTTAATTTTAGACGTGTGTGGCGGGACCTACAGTTTAACATCGACTCCGAACTACAGATTTTTGCGAAACTTTTTCATGGCAGGTTTTATTAACTATCAGAGTTTTTACCAGAAGTCTGCTGAGAGGAAATTGCTGAAGAAATATTTTTTTCACATTTCGTGTTGATGTCTGACCTGGGGTTTGAACCCGGGCTACCTACTAGACTACGGCGACTACATTGCCCTTACTACCGTGGTAAAAGTGCCGAAAGCTATAAAAGGGTAATATTCACGTTGCTAAAAGCACTCTCGATATCCAGTAAAAGCGAAGCAACATTTTTCGTTCTGTTCAGCAATACCTTGACAGTTCGATAACATAATCTGAAGTCGTTTCAACTGACACATTGTTTTGTTGAACGAATTTCTTTGTGATGCAATTCAATATACTTTCTATTATGTTCAGAAAGATATGGAGTCTTGTTCATTTGTTTTCAGCAGAGAGTCTCAATGACAGATAATTGAGCAGAATTTTGAACACTATAACCTCGTAGGTCAATTTTTATTGGGAATTTAAATATTATTTCAATAATAACTTGTTAACAACAACTTGAATTATAATACATCGTCGTTCGTTGGCTTCTATTATAACCCTTTCCTGTGAATAATTTTCAAATATTCGCCTATCAGTTGATCGTTTATGATGTGACTCATAAAATATCGTCAAATTTATTAAAGGAGGTAAAAGAAAAAGTCAACGGAAAACAATCAATAACGAAAAGAACGGGGACACTACACGCACTCTCGTACATTTGCTCTCTAAAACTTGTTAAATGTCTTCATTAAGGATGACATGTATTTGAAGGCCACAAATAATGAATGAAAGGATACAAAATTCATAATTTTCCAGGTGCTGCCACCAAAAGTGTTTACCATTTGCAACAAAACGTTGCTATATTTATCTTGGACAAACATTTGGTTGGTTGGCCTGTATAAATTGTTGATTATTTATGAATTTTTAATAAAATGAAATTCATTATTGTTGTTGTTGCTATTTTAGAATTCATAAATTGTCTGTCTGATGTAAATGTGATACAAATGTTGATGTTGAAAGAGTGATAAATTTTAAATGCCACAAATAAATAAATAAATATGATGAGTATCCACTTCCATTTCATTGTGTTCTCTTTTCCATCGAATGGTACGTCGAAAGTGTAGGGCAATAACACAATAAATGAAATAAATTTAAGAGAATAATTTCATTTGCTAATGAAGCCGTTAAAAATTTGTTACTAATCGTTTATGTTCGGTGTAGTGTAACAAACCAGAGTCTGTGGTGGGACTTTCACGCTAATAGTCTAGCACACTACCAACTTGATTACCAGGTCATCCCAAAAATTAAAAGAAAAACTCATAAAGTAATAATTTTATTGAAATTTAAGATATGCTATAAAGTAGTAACATATTGTTAAGTTTTTACCTTTTAAAAACATTTAAAATATGAGCTCGTAGATTGCCAATGAAACAAAAATAAATCGGTGTTCAGTTTTAATGCAAATTCTTTATTATTCGCACAATTCTATGTGCCACTCTGTTCACAACTTGATGTAAACAACAACAATTGCTTTGTTTGTTATTCTTCTGTTTATACCCTTTGCATAAACAATAATAATTCCTAGACAATTATTCGACAGATCTTTGTAACGGAGATTTTCAAACCACGATTACTCTCTTCAACCGCGTCTTCACACAAGACTGACTAAACTTTTACTAACTCAGTTGTCTGTTTTGCCTTCCCTTTTATATGGCAATGTAAACAGTCTGATGAATGTTCTTGAAGTCGAATGTTCATCGCTTCGTCTACTCGAAATCTCTATAAATGTAAACATCGTTGTTTCATTATTGTTTTTTGTGCATTTTGTTTACATTTATGCTTGTAGTCTTTGTTGTTGCCTTTTTTTTTTACTTGTTTATCAGTTTTTGTAGCTTTTGTTTATAATTTCAATGTTAAAAGCAATACACCAGTATCTACATTTTTTCCATTTTCGTAACAATTCTGCGTATGTCCAATAATAAAACTTCAAGTCATTTTGTGCTTTGTACTTTACTTTCCACCTTCCTTCTACAATTATAGGCTGGCCTATATTGGTGGCCTTATTCTATGGTCATCTACAGTATATTATCGGATTTTTTCGGTATTGTCCCCCGATCATTTACATATCTTTCTCAAAATTTCTTTTATAATAGGAACTTGGGTTTTGTCTAGACTATATAATCAAAATGCGCTGTAGACAGCTGTTGACAAATGCTTAACACATTCTCCGCCAACAAGTTTTTTCGTAAAATGACTGACAGCACTGAATGGCAAGTTAAAGTAAGTACTAGAGATTAGCAATAAATCGTTTTTTCGCTACTCATAAGTACTCATGAAATTTTGAGTATACGTAAGTATTCGTATTCATTCATACTCACTACAAAATTGATTTATAAGTGAAGGCTGCAATGAGTATGAGTACAACGTGGACATCAAACTCATAACATTCGAAATATTTTTGATTCATATGCCTACTTATTCAGATTCATAAATTTAGAAAAATACTTATAATACTCCTAAAAACTTCTAGTGAGTATTGTAGTGTTCGTACGCGAATCATACTTATTTTGTGATTCTTGTAAATGTAGAGTCATGGAGAGTCGAAATCAACTACATCATGTGTATTGAGTATGATGACTACTACAAACTTTGAATATGAGTAGTATGAGTATGATATTAAAATAAGTATGAATGCGTATAAGTATCAGAAATTATGAGTATTATTCGAATCTAGTCGGTGTCACTCACTGGTGACTAACAAAAAACCAAATTACAACTTAGGTTCTCATATCAACAATATTGTGTGTGTTAAGCTTAAACGTGAGTGGTTAGACCTGCAGCTTTCGCTGAATGTCGTAATACTTGTATGACAGTCAAGTTGCTCTAGCTTTGTAAGGAATCCCCAGATTATTGCACTCTGTGTAACGCACAATCGAGGCAAAGATTGAAAACCAGTGGGTTCTTACACCAACTTTAATAGAGATATTTAGGTTGATGATACCACCTTGTAGTATGCGACAGTTCGCATACATGTACAGTGTACAGAGCCAAAGAGCTACAAATAATCGAGTGACCTCTTTGCTTTGGTAATTGTCAAATGAGAAAAGTTGTTGAAAATGTTTCATGTTTACAAGAGCACCTACCGTTTCTAACTGGTTACACTGGTTAATTAACTAACTGTTACAATTTATTTCACTTAATTTTACTTTATTTATTTTATTTTATTCATTTTATAATTTGTTTTTGCAATAAGTCATGCTTGTAAATTATCACACACAATAATTACCTGCCACAATAACTTGTTACTACGCAGCCACTTAAAACACACAATTAACGAAAGCAATATTTGCCAATGTAATCCATTTATTCATTACCTGCGTAAAAATAAATAAATTTTTTAATAAATATTATACGGATTAATAATTTATAAAAAATATAACGGAAGTTGACACATTGACTGGTTTTTTTTCACATTGTAGATAGAAAACAACTGCAAATAACTATAATTGTTGGGAGGGTAATCACAGTTAAACACGGTATTTATTCATTTTACTTGAACCCAATTTAAGCAGTTTTCGATGTTTAAAGTCGACTCCGAACTGCAGATATTTATTTGAGAAACTTTTCATAACAATTTTATTTACTTTCAGAGTTTTTGGCCACTAGAATACTGAAACAAAGTCGCCGAAGAAATATTTTTTCATATTTTCATTTCGTTCGAAATGTCTGGGCCAGTGGTTAAACCACGGCCTTACGTCTAATAACTCCATACACTATCTACTAGACTACGGCGACCTCAAGCCATCCGATTAGTTATTCTAAAGTCTTCACACAGGAAAGAAATAATCGGCCATTCTCAGCTCCCAAGGCGATAATGAAGAGCTAAACAGGGCATTCATCACTATACCTCTTCATATACATACCCTTCACAACCTCTGAAGCTTATGTTCCAATAGTCTGAAAACAATATGCCAGAACATTGTTCCGATTAGAAATTAAATATTACTTCATTAATATGGCTGCAGCGGCCTCAAAGTTCTTCATTCGTTCCGAACAATTTTACTGTAGTTTTTCGAGTGTATGGGGTCGTATCTCGGCAATGGCATCACGAATGTTGGACTTAAAGTGCTCAATTGTCTCTGGTTTGTCAGCATAACACTTTTCTTTAACGGCGCTCCACAGAAAATATTTCAATATTGTGAAATCGCAGCTCTTTGGCGGCCAATTCAGATCACTTTTGACGCAATAAAGCGATTGTGGCATGAGATGTGTGGCAAGTTGCACCATTTTGTTGAAAACTCACAGCGTTCACATCAATACCATGAAGATTTGGTACAAAAAAATTGCTTATCATGGCGCGATAGGTGTCTTCATTGACCGTAATGATTGCACCTTCTTCATTTTCAATGAAATATGGGCCAATGATGCTTCCGCTCCACAAGCCGCACAAAACAGTCACTCGTAATGAGTGCATTGGCTTCTGTACATAAGACCCTGGGGCACTGTTGGTCCTTCAAAATTTGTACGACATTTTCATGTAATTTCCGACCTATTGTCTTTGTTTTGGAAATAAATTTCCAAAAAATCCCAATGTTGCTCAAGCGTAAATCGGTTCGTTACATTCAGTGAAGATAATATACGTTGTTTTGTGACAGAATAAAATGGCATAAGTATTGCCAGATGCGAAATAACCGATAGCTTAAATTTAAGCCGATTGATGGCCTATCCGATACAAGTTGTACTAAATACCAAGCCTTTGCATACAAGAGAGCGCACAGTATCGTGCAATTTATTTTGAGAGAGTACAACAGTGTGAGGAAATACGAATGGAATTCTGACATGGCATCACTCGTTTTGTTTTTTAAATGTTTCAAAAACTATCACACTTCATTAGCTAAAGGATGCATTCATCTTACTGTGCCCGGGATTTTTACCAATCGTCTAAACACAAAAAAATTACCCGTAAGATTTTTAGTCTCTGACTATACGTAGGTAGACCCTTATCGAGTAAGTTGATCGTAAACAGCTATCAAGCGTGTGAAGAAAAATTTATTCATAAAGTAGTTCGATGTATAGCAGAGATCAGCAATGAATCATTTTTTCGCTCCTCATAAGTACTCATGAAATTTTGAGTATGAGTGAGTTAACAGTATTGAAATTCAACTACTCTGATTCATTCGCACTCACTACAACATTGATTTATAAGTACAGGTTGCAATGAGTATGAGTAAAACGTCGACATCAAACTCGTACCGTTCGAAATATGTTTGATTCATAAGCGTACTCATAACTTTAGAAAATTGAATTATTCATCAAAATTTATAGTCTTTGTTGTTAGTCATTAACAACAAAAGAAAAAAGTCACATAAGCAAAAAATGACAGAGCAGCATGCAGAGCAAACACACAGCCGTTTAGTGAGTATTTTAGTGTTCGTATGCGAATCATACTTATTTTGTGATTCGTGTATATGTTGAGCTATGGAGAGTCAAAATCAACAACACCATACGTGTTTTAAGTATCAATATGATGAGTACTTCAAACTTTAAATATGAGTAGTATGAGTATGATAATAAAATAACTATGAATGCTTATAAGTATCATAAATTATGAGTATGATTCGAATCTACTCATCTTTTTGAATACTCATTGCTGATCTCTTGATGAGTACTTCAAAACTTTGAATATGAGTAGTATGAGTATGATATAAAAATAAGTATAAATGAGTATAACTTTCAGAAATTATGAGCACGATGATCGCTGATGTATAGCTGGTCCATTATTTAACAGTGTCGGAAATTGAACCATTTCTACAAGCGAATAATTATGGGCGATGTAAAGTAGATCACGAGTGACAATGATGAGCTTCTACTAACTGATCCAACAATTGATTCTGATCGAAACAAGCAGTTCAATTAAAAAGGCTTAAATTGTGACAATGTCAGACCCTTTATACATACAATATACATACAAACATAATTGGCCATTACAACCCTTCAGTCAGGATTACGGCCTAGCTTCTCACACCACTCATGTTGTGTGCTTTAATTTTATACTTGAGTGGCGGGACGTACAGTTTAACATCGACTCCGAGCGACAGATTTTTTGAAAAACTTTTTCATGGCAATTTTTATTTACTACTCAGAGTTTTTGCCAGAAATCTGCCAGACCCTTTATATCTTCAATTATCTAGCAGAAACTAAGAAATCTTGGCTGGAAAGCACCACTAAAGGGTTGCAATCACCAATTAAGTAAGTAAGAGGTGTGCAAACGCAGATTTCCTACACTGATTGAATTATGGCCGTAATAAAAAGTAAATTTCGATCTGAAATCTGTGAGTTGCCTAAATGAAAAATTAAAAATCCCTTGTGCTTTATTATGACAATTAACCGGTTAAAATGGTGAGAAATAAAAATGCTTTTGCCAGTATAATTAAAAATAAATTCAGATTGAAAAACAAATTATTTTGGAAAAATGAAAACCGTAACAAAAAATAATTTCTAAAAATGAAGAGTTTTTATGAAATAAAATTATTAAAAATGAATGTCAAATGCAAGAGCGTTTGAACTTTAGAAATGTTTTGTATTTGTTGCAAATCGTTTGCGACAACGATTGAACGATTGTCGGGTCTTTTTAACAGTAGGCTCTTCCGTACTTTGACAGTTGATAACGGCCATCTTGTTCAAGATACATCTGCCAAATGAGTTGTCATTTATTCGAAGTGTTTTGTCAAATCATCACGTATTGACAATGCGTTCAACACGTCTAAATAATAAAATAATGTCTTATGCAATCGTGTGTACGGAGGGGGCAACGTACTTAACGCTTCGCATAGTTTACAAACGCCATAATCCTCCTATCGAGAGGATTATTGGACTATTGGTCCACTGGTTCAGAAAACAATCGGCCAACCCCCTTGCCGACGAGACACAAGATCTACCAAAAACCTCGCCATTGTCCCCAAAAGTGTGCAGGTAAATTTCCGATTTCGGGACGCTCACATGAACTCGTTTTTTCGCAGAACTTTGCGAATTTTACGTCGCGACCTTTGCTTCTAGCTGTACAAAATTCAACTGATCCAAGAACTGATGAGGTTAGGCTAGGTCAATGTGGTAGCTTTCATAGCAAAAGCCCACTTGAGCACGCTTATAGCGGCCCGTTGTGACGCCACAGGTGAACGCAGTGTACTGACCAAGTTCCTCCGAACCAAGGAGGGAGAAGTTGGTCAGCGCAATGGCTTCGCCAGGAACTGATGGATCCATAGAAAACGATGTGTGTTCACTGAATATGCTGTGGAATAGCTGGCAACTCACCATATTTTCCACCGAAAACTCGTCTTCAGTGATGAATTCCATACCCGGATATCTGCATTGTCGAATGTGAGACAATGTGCACGCCCAAAACGTCACTGTTTGGTATGAATTTTGGACTGGCGTCGTAAGTGGTCCATAGTTTCTTAAGAACGACTTTGGTCCTACTGTCAACGGTTAGTATAGTAGGTCTACGGTTACGTCATCTAGTCATCAACGACAAATGCTTTTAACACAACTCATGCCACATTGGATATTTTGCATTCGATGTTGAGATGATATGAAATTGCTATCGAAATTGTGCGGGTTGACTTGGTTAGACTTTTTCTTATGGACTTTACTTAAGTCGCAGTTGTATGTGGACTACAGCGGTCCTCAAAGCCAAAATAACCGTCAAATTCAGCCTGATTTATATGCCAGAGCCCCAGAAAGTTGATGTACTCGATCCAAAGAAGACGTGTCGAAAGATCTTTTAAACGAATAAAATATACAAATCCTATTCAAACTTAAGTTTCATCGTAGAATACTTCAACAATTCAACAATTTTATTTAAAACAAATAAAATCCAAAAGAATTATTAAGTTTTTGTTGTAGAAAAATTAAATCAAATAAAAGAAAAAAAACAAAATGACAAACAATTAATTTTCAACCACATGTTTTTGAAATTCTCCCAGCCACTACAGTCAGTTGTTCAAAGCATTCGAAACTGAAAGCGATGGTGGAAAACGCAAAAACGAGTGCAAAAAAAATGTCAGCATTTGATCTCAATAGGAGTCTAAGATGTGGTATTCCCTTAACGAGATCAAATAACAGGAGACCGCTATAAATGAAAATGATCCTTTTGAAGTATTGCCGCCCCTGGGCTTATTGTCGGTTGCTTTAAGTTGCTTCACAAGTTTGTGCACGTCATTGTATACAGTTGTTGCTGTTGTTGGTGGTGGTGGACAAATAATGTTTCAAAATTGCTGAAGTTTTCTAAATCATATGTACATACGGCGTATATTTTCAAACTTAGATGTTGTGAACTTAAAAGAATGCATTCATTAAAAAGGAATTTAGTTTTAAAAGAAAATTTATTTTCAGAAAATACATCAAAATTATTGAAGTTTTCATACAAGCGATAGTAGATATGAATCATGATCTAGTCTTGAGCTACGTTAGTTTATAAATGTCAATTGATGAAAATATTGTTACGAAAATGGAAATGGTGTAACATCGTTTAACATTAAAATGATGAACAAAAGCTACAAAACAATGAAACAAAACATTGAACTTTTTCAATATGAAAGAAAAGGGGACAGACAAGTCAGCAAGAAGGCAACAACAAACAACTTAAACAAAATACACAAGCAACAATAAAACCAAGATGGAGTTCTCTTGAAGGCGTTCAATAACATTCATCAGACTGTTTACGTGGGCATATATAAACGTAAGACAAAGCAGGCAACGAGTGGTAAGAATTCAGTTAGTCTTGTGTGAAGACGCGTTGCGTGTAAAGAGAATAATCGTGGTTTGAAGATCTCCGTTATACAGATCTATCGAACAATATTGGAATTTTGAATTCTCGCCCATTATCTGTACTATCCGAAGACCCATCCGATTTAACAGCATTGACTCCGGGTCATTTCTTAAGAGGAGCCCCTCTAATGGCTTTCCCTGAACAAAAGTGGCAGGAAATGTCTGTGGTTAACAGATGTGAAAAGCTGAAAGCACTTCACCACCAATTCGCAATTCGATGGAGGGAATATTATTTGGAATCACTCCAGAGGAGATTCAAGTGGAAATTCTCAGTTCCTAATATCCATGTAGGAGATCTCGTAGTTGTAATGGACGATTTACAAACACCCTACGAATGGCGATTGGGAGGGATTGAAATTGCCTACCCAGGACCGGATAAGAATGTGCGTACAGCAGACATTCGCACATCTGAAATACAATACTTCTCCTTTTGTACACTGTGGACATCTTATGGGTGATTGTTTTCTTTAGGCTGATCAGCATTCTGAGCTTGGTTACAGGAAAACACATACATATGTGCATACATAATTGGTCATTACATGGTAATTTTATTTACTCTCAGAGTTTCTGCCAGACATTTGCTGAGAGGAAGCCGCCTTAGAAATATTTTTTCATATTTTCGTTTTGATGTCTGACCTGGGGTTCAAACCGTGGCATTTAAGCCTAATAAGCCAATACACTATCTACTAGACTACGGCGACGACAGGAAAACAACTCGTAACAAATGATTGCACGCCAATTGCGCCAAACACATTGAAAAGACTTCATGGCAGCACCAGCTCATTCACTTTTAATTTCCTACCACCGACCACATCTGCAATCGACAGCGATATGTAGATGTAATTCAAACGAAGGGCATTTTAAGCAATTTGTGCTTATTAGACTTGATGACTTTCGCCAAAATGAGGCAGAACAGTTGTTTAAAAGCATCAGATGTTGTGTGCATGATAGGCTTGTCCAATACAAAGACATTTCCAAACCGTTTGCTGCTGCCTTTGAACAAATCATACCTTTCCATCCCTGTTTGTAGCGTGTGTATTATTTAGGGAAAGAAATATGAAATGAAAGAGAAAAAAAATTAAATTCACATTCCATTTAAGGCGGCAAAATCCATTTAAGATGAGCTGCTGCTTAATTTCTGCTGCCACACAAGCTCAATAAAGTCTCAAGTCATGAACAGTAGCACAGTTCAGTTTCAATTTCATTTTTAAACTCCAACTCTTTGGTTATGCGAACCAAAGTTTAAAACGTTGACCAACTCCATGTCATGTTTGTTGCCGCTCATAAATCATGGTGTTGTTATCAAAACATTATGCCCGATTAGTGTTGGAATCATTTAGTAAGAGAGAGAGAGAGAGAGGAGAATAGTTTTCATTATGTATTGTTTTTAATTAATTAAATTTGTAGTTTAAACATTTTATTATTGTTGGTGTTGTTTCTTTGGCTCTTATTTTGAACATGTCCTGGAGTCTGTACGGCCATTAGTTGTTCACTTAAAATTAAATCATATTCTTGCGTTATTATTGTTGTTGTTGGTTATGTTTTATTAAAAAAAGAAAAAAAAAAGGAAAGGAAATAATTTCTAAATGACCACAACACCATTGGTCAAGATTTATTTCCTTTAACTGTAGTTTTCTGTTGTTTTTTCAAAATAAAATTTAAAAATTTTCTTTTCCATCCACTCGGTTGGTCAGAGAAAGTCAAGCAGAACAAACAGGAGAAGAAAATTCTGATTACCATAGAAAATCTTTTTGCTTAATTAAGTTTGTTGTTGGCGAAAGTGTAGAACAAAAAACAAAAAAAACACGGTAAGGTACTGATACATGGCTGAGGTTGCTTCGTTAGTCCGTCTGTACTCTACTAATTGCAAGAAAAAGTTTCAATTTTCCAATTTAAATAATGAAAGAGAAGTATTCCTCCAGTTCATTACATGACGGAAAGAATTTCTAAAAAAATATTTAAAGAATTTCCTGCCTTCCCTTTGGCACATAAACAATTTAAAGAAACAATTGAAATTTTCAAAACTATGTTCCTTTACTTTTTAAGGTAACTGCCAGAGATCAGCATTGAGTATTCAAAAAGATGAGTAGATTCGAATCATACTCATAATTTCTGATACTTATACGCATACATATTTATTTTAATATCATGTAACCTCTCCTCATATTCAAAGTTCGAAGTACTCACCATATTCATACTTAACAATACGCATGATATTGTTGATTTCGACTCTCCTTTACTTAACATTTACAAGAATAACAAAATATGTAAGTATGATTCGCATACGAACACTACAATACTCACTAGAAGGTTGTGTGTTTGCTTTGCTTGCTGCCTTTGTATTTTTCCTTCTTCTTTTTTTGTAAATGCAACAACAACTAATGACTATGAATTTTGATAAATGATTCGAATCACTCGAAATATTTATGAGTATCATAATGGGTCAATTCGACCCCCGGGTACTGTACTTGTCTTAATTGACAAGTACACGTCCTCTAACCTATTATAAGTATTTTTCTAAATTTATGAATCTGAATGAGTAGGCGTATGTATGAATCAAACATTCATATTTCCAATGTTATGAGTTTGATGTCATCGTTGTACTCATACTCATTGCAACCCATACTTATAAATCAATGTTGTAGTGAGTACGAATGAATCAGATTAGTTGAATTTCAATACTGTTGATTCACTGATACTCGAAATTTCATGAGTACTTATGAGTAGCGAAATAACGATTCATTGCTGATCTCCATTTCGTGTGGTATGCCATTTGTCTCCCATTAGTTGTTATAATATTTGCACTGAAAAATTGTATTTTCTTCATTGTATTCGTTCTCTTGGTACAGTTGTCAAATTGCATGTTCTTTCATGCAACTTTCATTCAACTGTGCAAGCATCTATCAAAATGTCCTTGAATTCAATGAATTGTTTTATAAATTGGAGGCAGATAATAGTTTCATGTAAGCCTTCAAGTAAGCTGCCCTGCGAAATAATTCCAAACGTCCGCGCACCTTTTATACAGTTATCCCACAAGTATATGGTTTATCCTTCCTTCACGAGGGGTAATCACCTTGTGTTGGTTGTGAAGGTGAACGTTTATATTGAATGGACTCAGTTGGCTAAACCGGTACTATACATAAGTACTCATGAAATTTTGAGTATGAGTGAGTCAACAGTATTGAAATTCAACTACTCTGATTCATTCGTACTCACTACAACATTGACTTATAAGTACAGGTTTCAATGAGTATAAGTACAACGTTGACATCAAACTCATAACATTCGAAATATGTTTGATTCATACGCCTACTCATTCAGATTCATACATTTAGAATAATACTTATAATACTCATAAATGATTCGAGTGATTCGAATCATTCATCAAAATTTACAGTCTTAGTTGTTGTTGCATTTACAGCAAGCAAAGCACACACAACCTTCTAGTGAGTACTGTATTGTTAGTACGCGAATCATACTTATTTTGTGATTCTTGTAAGTGTTGAGTAAAGGTGAGTTGAAATTAACAACATTGTTAGGTATGAGTACGATGAGTACTTCAAACTTTGGATGTCAGTAGTATGAGTATGATATTAAAATAAGTAGGAATGCGTATAAGTGTAGGAAATTATGAGTATGATTCGAATTAACTCATCGTATTGAATACTCATTGCTGATCACTGACATGAAATGAGCATGAAAACTAAAAAATTGATTCTTTATATGACGGAAACGAAATCATATGACCAACCGGAAGAACTTAAAAAGTCCATATATCCTGGCGATTAAAGTGTAGACAGAATGTCGGTGTACGCCAGATCTGAACGCGTTTAAATACACCATACATGTCTGGCTTGTGGTGGGGGGAGGAATTTGTATTCCTCATGATTTTTTTATTTTTCCCAATCACTAGGCTGTTAAACACATACGAAATAATTTTGTTTATTCAAATCTTGACGGGGTGCAATATGTTGATGACTGTTGATAGGACTTAAGACGATAGAAATTCAAAGTATCATAGATTTATTGAAACTCCATTGCAAGGTTCCCATAGGAATTAATGTTGAAAAAGAACTCGTGCTTAGAATAGTTATTAAAATCAACCCATTTTTGAAGATAAAATATGGCACCGCCAAGCATTAACCTAGGGTTTGTGTTTAATTTTTAATAGTACGTATAGTACGTATGGCTATACTTCCCTCATGCAAATGTACAAGAATAGTTTTCAATTACAAAACATTGAAATGACCACAATATCGTAATAGTAAAACAAATTGAAATCGAATAGTAAATAAGAAATAACAAACAACAAATGTATACTAAAAACAACAACAAAAAAGTATCAACAACATAAATTAACAATTTAGAAT
The DNA here is from genome assembly GCA_930367235.1 of Sarcophaga rosellei. Taxonomy (NCBI): domain Eukaryota; kingdom Metazoa; phylum Arthropoda; class Insecta; order Diptera; family Sarcophagidae; genus Sarcophaga; species Sarcophaga rosellei. The sequence goes on along the minus strand of OV884017.1, from coordinate 85,599,337 downwards.
CCAAACCAAAAGAGATTAGAAAATGTATACTAGACATATACGGCTGTTCAGTACGCTAACACCACTTACAATGCACGCTACTTACTTACTAAATCGGTTCATTATAATCCTTTAGTCAAGATTACAACCTAGCTTCTCACACCGTTCATGTTGTGTGTATAAATTTTATCAATGAGTGGCGGCACCTAAAGATTAATGTCGACTACGAAAGAGAGATTTTTGAGAAATATTCATCGTATGTTGGTAAAAATCAAGCATTGAAGTGAATGTTGGCAACTTCATACTGTCGCAAGAGATGAAAAGTTTCTGCTCTAAAAAGCCTCAATAACGAAGTCAGTGAACGTTGGGTTAAGACCAACTCCAACTTTTTCAGTCATTGCGAACTGGACTCTAGTTTTTTAGGCCTATTCTACTCCTTGATAATACAATTAGATACGTATCGGGTGGGCCATCTATCGTTTTAAATTCAAACCATTGATTACTTCGAATATGCCAATACTTATGTATTTCTATTCCGTCACAAAATTCACTTTATAATCTCCACTAAACATTATGAATCGATTTACTCTTGAGAAACCTTGGGATTTATTGGAAATTCATTTTCAAAATAAAGACAATTGGTCGAAAATTGAACGAAAATGTCGTACAAAATTCGGTCGCAGAGAAGGACCAACAGTGCTAGTTATACGCAAATTTATTGGTAGAATTCGTGAAGTTCTGGTTGAGAGTGTGCGTGAAAATCCAATCAACATCAACTCGTCATCGTTCTTCAGAACTCAACATATCATGCACCAGTTTAAGTCGAACTTTGCGAAAAAAATCTCGGTATGACGTCTTGCAAAGTTCAATTGGTTGGTTAGATGGGCCAACGAGAAACTGATGAAGATGATGTCGATTTTGTTAAAAAATAATATTTTCGAATGAAGCTCGTTTTCATCATCTGGATACGTTAATAAACAAAATTGCCATATTTGGGGCTCAGAAAACCAAACGTGGTCTTACAGAAGCCAATGCCCCTATTACGAGTGACCGTTTGGTGTGGCTTGTGGACCGGAGGTATCATTGGAACATATTTCTTTGAAAATGAGGACGGTGCAACCATTACGGTCAGTGCAGACACTTATCGCAACATGATAACCAATTTTTTTGAACCTGCTCTTCATGGTGTTGAAATGATCAATGTTTGGTTTCAACAGGATGGTACAACTTGCCACACATCTCATGCCACAATCGATTTATTGCATCAAATGTTTGATGGCCGTTTAATTAGCCGAAATGGTGATGTCAATTGGCCGCAAAGAAGCTGCGATTTCACACCGTTGTACTATTTTCTGTGGGGCACCGTTAAAGAAAAGTGTTATGCCGACAAACCAGAGACAATTGAGCATTTAATGCCATTGTCATACGTGATACCACTGCTAAGATACGACCATATACACTCGAAAAAGTTCACGAAAAAGTTCACGTGAAAAAAAATTATTCACGGAATAATTGTACTTCATACATTACAACCCTTCAGTCAGGATTACGGCCTAGCTTCTCACACCACTCACGCTGTGGACCTACAGTTTAAAGTCGACTCCGAACAACACATTTTTTTGGGAAATTTTTTTTACACTCTGAGTATTTGCTAGAAATCTGCTGAGAGGAAGTCGCCGAATGAATATTTTCTTTTTTGCATATTTCGTTTTGATGTCTGGCCAGGGGCTCGAACCCCGTCTAATAAGCGAGCACACTACCTCTTCACAACAAGAAAAAAAATTTAGAAAACTTTCAAACCGTTTATGTTTTATTGCATTTTGAAGTTTAAACGGTTAAATGGCCCGCCCTTTAGTAAATCAGAACCTCAACAACATCAAACACTTGTAAGCTTGATAGATATACATACTATATATATATGTATGAGTATATCTAAATCGGTTGTGGCGAGTGTACTATCATCAAATAAAGTGAGTAGAAAATTTACTGTCTTCAACATAAACGCGATTCAAACTCAAATCCAGAAAATAACGGAACATATCGAGTGGCATTGTCTTCCGTATCGATTCTGATCAAGAATTTCACTTAGTTCGACTCGATTGTGTGTAGTACCACCAACATTTCCCTTGTTTTTCCTTGTGTGTTTGATTTTTAATATTCCATTGTTTAACATTCAATACATTTACACCGACATACTGAAAATTTAGAAATGTTGTTGTTTTATTGCAAACTAAACTCTACAAATGTACGAGAGAGTATTTATTGCACAGCTAAAAGCCAAAAACTCAATGACAAATGCGAGTTTTGCGTGTTTTTCCAAAAATTTTATTTCATTCAATACACGGAGACTGAGGGTGTGGGGTTTTTAGTTTTGCAATTTACTATGCGATACAAGCTATAAATACTCGAAGTAGTAGTTGTAGTAAAATAAACCCTTTTTGCAAACGAGAAAAACACCAACTCATAATGATTTCAATATTTGAAATGATTTATACGTTAGTCTGGTCGTTGTTTGTGTTTAGAATTAATTTCTGCCATAATACGAGCCCACCACCACCACCTTAAGGGTCTGTGCAGAGTAATAAGGGATAGTAGTTGCCAGACTTTAGTCTACAGTTTGAATGATATGGAGGCCGATTTTAAGATTGAATTTTAGTTTAAGGCGAAGTTATGTTGTTAGCTTCTCTATACTCTCATGAATGTTTCCTAAATTATGCCAAAATAATCACCTCAAATGAATCTTAAATTATGCTGTTTTATGCAACACCACCAAATAACAACATTCACTCAATTCCAGTCAGTAAGTAAGCTAACCTACCTGCCAACAACCGCTCAGTCAGTCAGTCAGCCCGTCAACTAGACATCAGTCATCACATTCAAACCTGGTACGTCATCGATTGTTGCTTGACTGATTGTAATCAAAAATACAACAAATTAAAGGAGTGCAAAACAAGTAAAAAAGAAAAACTACTGTCGGTCATATTCGAATGCACTAGACCATACATGTATGATAGGAAACTCCGTAAATATATGGCTTTTGGGTTCAATTATGAAATGATTCTCACCAAACAAGACTTTTAGAAACAGACTTATTTGCGTCAAGTTTAATGTAATTGGTTGTAGACTTATTCTCAGATAGTATTTCAAAAATTATTTTCCTCCTGAAACTTTTATTTTGTAATGTTGCACTGCCTACAACAGATAATATCGGGTTGTATATCAGAGATCAGCAATGAATCGTTTTTTCGCTACTCATAAGTACTCATGCAATTTTGAGCATGAGTGAGTCAACACTATTGAAATTCAACTGCTCTGATTCATTCGTACGTACTCACTACAACATTGATTTATAAGTACAGGCAGCAATGAGTATGAGTACAACGTTGACATCAAACTCATAACATTCGAAATATGTTTGATTCATATGCCTACTCATTCAGGGTCATAAATTTAGAAAAATACTTATAATACTCATAAATTGATTCGAGTGATTCAAATAATTCATCAAAATTTACAGTCTTAGTTGTTGTTGCATTTACAAAAAATGAAAAAGAAAAAGATAAAGACTTCTAGTGAGTATGGTAGTGTTCGTACGCGAATCATACTTATTTTGTGATTCTTGTAAATGTTGAGTAAAGGAGAGTCGAAATCAACAACATCATGCGTATTGTTATCATCATCATTACCAGAATAAGGTCATTCTGGAAATCAAGCATAGAATTACTCTTGTCAACAGGTGGTATTATGGTCTCCACAGTCAATTGGGTCAAAGAGACATCTCTTGTGAGATATAACTGCTGCTTTAATGGTTGCTCATCCTTCCTGTGCTTTACTAAGTGCTTCTCAATGCAATAGCCTTAAAAGTATTCGAGAGAAATCTCCTACGATTTTCGTAGACGTTGAGCAGCGTATTAACACCCAGCAGCTTAGCTGGCTCTGTAGGCGCGCAATAGCAGAGGCGCCTGGAAGGATGTTTTGGTACAGGCCGAAATCCGTTAATCGGGTTATTAATGGACAATTAAGTAAAGTATGTAAGTAAGGCTCCGTCAGTCGTTCGAATGGAAAATAATTTTCTGGCGAGAGGGATATTTGCAGGAATTGGCGTAAGTCGACGTAGAGGAATGCTAAATCCAGGAAGCCCTGTCATCCATTGTTGTGACCACAGATTGAACAGGAACAGACGCGTTTGGAAGGAAGTGTTAGGGCAGGCCTTAATCCGATCAGCAGGTTGTTGACGCCAATGAAACAAGTAAGTAAATAAGTCTCGATCAACAACTGCTATCCTAGCGAATTTCAACATGCTGTCAGTAAGAATAAGTTCTTACCTTAGCATAAGCAACCAGGAATGTTCTCCGAAAAATTGTAAAAATTTTTTGGGAAAATTATGCTAATTTTTAATGCCTGCTCTTCAAATTCCTTATTCGTCACAGCAAATAAGCAGAAGTATTGTAGGGTGCCTAAAACTGAGTACAAAACAGAAAGAAGATCACAAGCAATCGTTATTTTTGTATTTTCTTTTGTGGCGATAGCAGTAGGTTTTCTTCATTTCATTTTATTTCGTATTCAAACATGTGATGAGATGTGTATCTTTGAAATGTACTTATTCATACACATTTAATTGTGTGAATATATACATACGTATATGTATGTACGTATGTACAAATGTATATGTACAAATGTATATAATATAATAAAACATTGACTATTCAAATATTTATTTATGCAATTATTTCTTTTCTCCTCTTTCTCTTTCACCTTTATCTTGCTCTGTATAAGTTTTTCATTTTGCAAGTGGTTTTATACAGCGTAAATAAATAATAAAATATTACAATTTATACAACAATAATACAAATGGTAGCAACAGCAACAACAACAACAATAACAACATTGGTTGTAGATGTAACAATAAAATGAAATAAATCGAGTGAATACTTTCGTCCTCTAGAATGTTACGCTACTCCACTCTACTATACTCAATTGCATGAATGAATGAACGTCAGTTCAGATAGTTTGACTTGATAATTTTTCATTTATTTTCCAATTTTTTTTTTTGCACAGTGGTATGATGTAGTCGCCGTAGTCCAGTAGGTAGTGAGTTCGCTTATTAGACATAAAGCTCGGGTTCGAGCCCCAGGCCAAACATCAAAACGAAATATAAAAAAAAAATATTTCTTCGGCTACTTCCTCTCAGCAGATATCTACTTCTAATTAAGCTTAAAAAGCTTTGTTGTACTGTCCCAGTCTATTAAAATTTTTGGATTTATTTGTTAGTTTCTTTGTATATGATCAACACAAATAGAACAGATCAAATATATATGTATGTATGTATATGCTGTGTAATCTTTAATCGTATTTAATTAATTAATAATGAAAACAGTTTTAAAAGAAGAGTGCTTTACACTCCAGTTCTGGGCATATGGATCGAACGCTCGCTCGGAAATGTGCTTTGCAACCCGATGGAACAGAGCCACCTAAAGTCTCTTAATTGTAAGTATTAGAAAAACTTCTGCTGTAATAAATAAAACTTAATTTTTGGTCAGTGGTCGTCTATACATGCCCCAGACAATTCCACTTTCGACAGAATATAAGTAATAAAAATTGTAACCAAGTCAACCATTGTAAAACCAAGGACCCTTTAATGTCCGTTTTAAAGTCTTAATGTATATTTCATTAGTTTCTCTAGATCAAGGCATATTTAAAGACTTCCCAACTTACTGTTTCACTTGACTGCTTAATACCCATATGTATATCTAAAGGTATTCAAACATTATATCAAGGCTAATTGGATAATTTTTTTTTCCGAATTTTGTGAAATATACTCTACGGGTACAACAAAACAGCTCAAGAAAGTTAAGCGGTGATGATATGATTTTACAGCAGATACACAGGAGCTTTTATGTCAACATATTGATATTCTAGAGTCGACTCCTTACAAGTTTCTGAATACGGAGGTTCCGAAAAGGAGGTTTCCACTTATGGTGATATATTTATTAAGGACTCTGTTACAACTGAAAATATCTTGATTTAGTCGGACAGCCAGACTGCGATTAAGTTCATAGCGAAGTTTGGATTTCTCAGGAAAATTTTAATCATTCAAAAGTAAATCTCAGTTCCGTGACACAGAGATATCGTTACTGACGACATGTTATAGGACATGTCAAAAAGTTATTCAGGGCTACGACCTAGCTTCCCACAGCAGTCATGTTGTGTGTGTTAATTTTATTCATTAGTGGCTGGACCTACACTTTAAAGTCGACTCTTCTCTTCCTCAGACAGACAATTTCGGCAGAAGTGATTAGCCGGTTTGCAGAGTTTTGCGGCATGATTACCAACAGCACAGTGGTTTATAAAAATCGCTATTGTGTGATGGATGGCCATGGGATTTAAAGATTGAAGTTAGTCGATCCTCTGCTTATCCATACTTGTTCAGCAGAGTTTACAAACTCCTTTTGCCAACGTGGGTATTAAGTGTGGATATTGACTGAGGCAATATGTGGCATAATCTAGTAATTAGACGTAAGGCCACAGGTAAAACTCCATGTCAGACACCAGGTCAGACACCTCCAGCAAAACCAAATATCACAAAATATTTCTTCAGCGACTTCCTCTCAGCAGATTTCTGGCAAAATCTCTGAAAGTAAACAAAAATTGCCATGAAAAGTTTCTCACAAATCTGTCGTTCGGAGTCGACTTTAAACTGTAGGTACCGCCATGTATAAAAATTAATACACATCAGAGATCATCAATGAGTATTCAAAAAAAAATTAATAGATTCGAATCATACTCATAATTTCTGATACTTATACGCGTTCATACTTATTTTAATATTATACTCATACTACGCATATTCAAAGTTTGTAGTACTCATCGTACTCATACTTAACAATACGCATGATGTTGCTTATTTCAACTCTACTTTACTCAACATTTACAAGAATCACAAAATAAGTATGATTCGCGTACGAACACTACAATACTCACTAGAAGTTTTTATGAGTATTATAAGTATTTTTCTAAATGTATGAATCTAAATGAGTAGGCGTATGAATCAAACATATTTCCAATGTTATGAGTTTGATGTTAACGTTGTACTCATACTCCTTACAACCTGTACTTATAAATCAATGTTGTAGTGAGTACGAATGAATCAGAGTAGTTGAATTTTAATACTGTTGACTCACTCATACTCAAAATTTCATCAGTACTTATGAGTAGGGAAAAATGATTCATTGCTGATCTCCGATACACATAACATAAGTGGTGTGAGAGATTAAGTCGTAATCCTAGGTGAAGAGTTGTAATGACCTCTGTTTTTGAAAGAGTTTTTTCTTCATATAATACAGCTTGCATAACAAGTTTTGAAATGTTTGGTGCCAGTAACAGCTTCCAAGAGTGCGCTTCTCAAGGCTATCACGCAATCAATTTGTGCGCGTCCGTTCTGCCTATATGAAGAGTATTAATAGAGAAAATAATATGACATCTGATGATACAGGGATTTCAAACTGATTTCATTACGAATCTGATACTCTCTGTTTCTTTTCATATATCAGATAATGAGATCTAACATTCCTGGGACACCATTTGGTATCCTTCCTTCGAACAAAATTTGTATCGTAGTACCCATGGAAATAAAATATGTATTCAAAGCGATAGGAACGTCAAAATTAGGACCCAGAAATTTAAAGAACCAAAAGTTTCACTGTCTCCAACAACAATAGTTGGAATAAATTGATGTTTAAACGTTTATTTTAAGTTGAATGTTTGAACAATAACAACAACAACAACATCATCATCATTCATCAGGTTGGCTGTATGCATGGCTGTTTGGTTGGTTGTTTCGTTTTCTTGACTGTGATGGGTACTCTCGCATTAAATTAAAAATTAAAATTTATTCCAAACGAAAGGAAAACATACGTTGGTTTGTTTGTTTGTGTGCATAAATAAAATTTTTAAGTTGAATTAAATGATTTCAATTAAACATGTTTCAGTTAAATGGACAGCAGAAGAGAAACAACAACAACAACCAAAAACAACAACCAAAAATAAAAAAACATGCACTCCCATAAGAAATGCACGAAAACAGGTGTTTCAACAATGTTTTGGAATATTTGAGTTTTTTTGGGTTTAAATGCCAAAAGCAAAAACAAAAAACAATACGGGCAACTAAAAATCAGTTTTTTTATTGTAATTTAAACAATTGCAAAATATTGTAAAATTGACGGATTGCTGGATTGCCATATTGCCAATTGGCGAGATTTGTTTTTAATTATTTTCACCATTTATAGGCTCTGATGATTCTTTAGTACAATCACAGTCACAAACAGACAGCCATTGCAAGTGTGCTGAACACCTTAAATGTTTTATTAGTGTCTTGTTGTTGTTGTTGCTCTTTACTATAAATATTTTGCACTATGGCTCGTGCCAATCGAGTGTCAATATCAGCACCTTATACTACCATAATTGTAGATTTGTTTTATGCAACAACAACAACATTAATACAACATATATTGTAAGTATATGTACTTACGTATATACAATTTTAATAACCAACGTTATGTTATACGACTACTACAACAACAACAACTACGACTACGATCACATAGACTACAACAATTTAGTTGGTAATTGCAAAACAATTTTCAATCAATAATCAACGATGGATGGATGGATGGCCTTTTGTAGTAACATTTGCTAAATAGGCACTGAAACAAACACTAGCAGTCAGCTAGTTAAGCAGAGAAGCAGTTAAGAAGTCAATCCATCTATTCATCCAAGACAATACAATACACCAATACCCCGGTTTGCGTCGCTAATTGGGACTGAAAAAATGAGACGCAAACCGAAACGACGCAAACTGAAGCAGAATTTTCAATTTCAACTTTCAGACTGAACTTCACTCCACGACATATAATTCGAAACTAATAACTACGCTTAACATGTAAACAACGCACACCTGCAAATTTGCTTTCTACTAAACGGGAAATCCCCTTTTTCTGCTTTAGCTTTGTAAAAACATTTTCATATCAACGACGCAAATCGAAGCATTTACGACGCAACTTCGAAGCCATGCGACGCAAACTGAAACAAAAACGACGCAACATTGAAATTCCAGAAACTTAAAAAAAGACGCAACTTCGAAGCGACGCAAACTGAAGCGACGCAAATCGGGGTATTGGTGTATGGGGTTGCCAGAGCTGATTTAAGTGCTAGCTGTGGGTGGAAAGAAACTACTACGATGTATTCATCAATCCTTGGCTTTTTTGGAAAAGCTTTTTGGAAGATATCGACTAAAAATCATAAGTAACTTATCCGACAATCGGGTGAAAATTTGGACTACTTTATGTAAGGCATTGTTTACTATCCTTAGGTCGCTATCACCATACATATTGCTGAGAACGCAACAATAAGACTGAATGCCATAGGAGCAACGAAACATAGAAACTTTGCACATACTAAAATCTTGGATACGTCTATAATCTACACAATACCTATATCTACTTTCAATGCTGGTGTTATAATGAAGATTCCGAATGGATGAATATTTTTGTGGTAATGGCTTACACCTCTATGAGAATGTCATCCAAGCATGTGCTGATGAATAGCGATATAGGCATATTTTCGAAGAATAAATCGGCCATTCGATCCCAAGAGAATGTGTAAACCACATCAAGCATCATACAGTTTTCTGGGCATCCAATAAATACCTGGGCAGCCAAGACTGAATCATTTTAGAAATGCGATTTATCAGTTTCAGCGCATAGAGAACCGAAATATATTCTGCATATACTACTGTAGCCATAGTCTAGTAGGTAGTGTCTTGGCTTATTAGATGTGAGGCCTCGGTTCAAGCCCCATGTCAGATATTTCGACCAAAACGAAATATGAAAAAATATTTCTTCAGCAACTTCCTCTCAGCAGATTTATAGCAAGAACTCTGAGAGTAAAATAAGATTGCTATGAAAAGTTTCTCAAAAATCTATAGTTCAGAATAGACTTTAAACTGTAGGTCCCACCACTCATGTATAAAACTACCACACACAACATAAGTGGTGTGAGAAAGTAGGACGTAAACCTAACTGAAGGGTTGTAATGACTAATTATGTACGTGTATTCATGTACCAGAGATTAGCAATAAATTGTTTTTCGCTACTCATAAGTACTCAAGAAATTTTGAGTATAAGTGAGTCAACAATATTGAAATTTAACTATGTGCTCTGATTCATTCGTACTCATTACAACGCTGATTTATAAGTACAGTACGTTGTACTGTTGACATAAAACTCATACCATTCGAAATATGTTTGATTCATACGTCTACTCATTCAGATTCATAAATTTAGAAAAATACTTATAATACTCATAAATTCTTCGAGTGATTCGAATCATTTATCAACATTTACAGTCTTAGTTGTTGTTGCAAAAAAAAAAAAAAGACAAAGACAGCAAGCAAAGCAAACACACAACTTTCTAGTGACTATTGTAGTGTTCGTACGCGAATCATACTTAATTTGAGATGTTTGTAAATGTTGAGTCATGGAGTGTCGAAATCAACAACATTATGCGTTTTGTTAAGTATGAGTACGATGAGTACTTCAAACTTTGAATATGAGTAGTATGATTATGATATTAAAATAAGTATGAATGTGTATAAGTATCGGAAATTAAGACCATGATTCGTATCTACTCATTTTTTTGAATACTCATTGCGGATCTCTGGCATATACTACTTCTTCATATGTTGTAGTTCCACAGAAACAAAAATACAACTTTCTACTCCGAAGTTTTATTTTATGTTTATTTCCATGCAAGCTTTCAAATTCAAGAATAATAATTTCGAGATTTCAATAGATATTCATGATAAAATTTCAAGGGCTTCTAAGGCTATATTCTAGTCAAGTGTTAAGCAAAATTTTAGCTTTTAGAAGACGACTTTATCATATGTTACATGTTTTGTAGCAAAACTTTAGCTTTTAGAAAACTTTATCATATGTTACATGTTTTGTCTGCGAATTCGAAAACTTTAATCCGTAATTAATTCATAAAATCATCAAATAAAATTGTCCTTAACAACTTAAGAGGTTAAGCAGATGTAGTGTTAATACCGGCGCCGAACCGTGCTTGTTTTCACCTTCAATGCCTTTTTAATAGAAGTACATGCATACATACATAATTGGTCATTAGAACCCTTCAATCAGAATTATGACCTAGCTTCTCACACCACTTAATGTTGTGTGTTAATTTTTAAACATGAGTGGCGGGACCTAAAGTCGACTCCGAACGATAGATTTTTGAGAAACCTTTCATGGCAATTTTTATTTACTCTCAGAGCTTTTGCCAGAAATCTGATGAAGTCGCCGAAGAAATATTTTTTCATATTTTCATTTTGTTGGAGATGTCTGACCTGGGGCTTGAATCGAGGCCTCATGTCTAATAAGCCAACATACTAGCTACTAGACTACAGCGTCTTAATAATAGAAGAACAACACAAAAATGACAAGATAAGCAATTTTTCTACTTTTTGAAAAACATTTTTCCCGAATGCACTTTTTCTTTTTCACAATAAAATCCATGGCAACTTTGTTTACAAGGGGACAGCAAAGTTATCATCGTTACCTCAAGAACATGGATGTTAATGCCTCAAGTAGATGGTTGGTTGGTTGGTTGGTTGGCTGGTTGGTTAGTTTGTTTTCTTAAAAGATGTTACAGTCAGAACACATAAGGAAATTACCATAATTGGTGGCCATTATAAATAGGCAAACAACGTTTCCATTACACTCCACTCCAATATTGCATTGAAAGCAATGAATGATGAAGTCCTTCTTATTGGCATGATTCGTTCAATGCATTCAATATTCAACAATATTGATGCATGGAATGAAGGCACATAATTTTTATAGACTCTTTGCGATTCTTGATTTGGATCTGTCATATTCATAGTTGGGTAATAAATTTTCATCAAAATTGATTAGAAAATTATGATTTTTTTTTCTGTTTGTTTGTTTGTTTGTTTGTTTTTGAAGTGACCATTTTACCAAAATAAGCGAAAACAAACTTTTCTGCAGCTGATAAGCTGTATGTATGATTCTATACACTTTTCTTTGTCTCTTTATTTATTAAAATATTCATACAAAAGAAAAAAGGAACATTTTTCAATACTACACCACAATTGCGTTGCGATGAGCGTATATCAAAACACTCATGTTTTCATAGACCGAAAAACAAATGCTCACTAAAAGCAAAATAACCTGAAAATTAGAAAGGTTTTGTCTCAAATTAACGGTTTTACTAACAGCATTACAGCTACACGTTTCTAAACTAAAAGAAATTATTGCCTTTGCTTACTTACCTACTTAATTGGCCATTAACAACCCGATTAATGGATTTCGGCCTGCCGTAACACTTCTTTCCAGGCGTCTCTACTTCATGCGCGCCTACGCCAGTTGGTCACACCAATCGATGACAGGGCTTTCTCGATTTGGTCCTTCCAATGCAAACAAGGCCGTCCTCTTCGCCGACTTCTCCTATTTCCGCATCAAATACCCATCTGGCCTGAGCATCCTCCTCCATTTGAACGACATGGCCGAGCCAAAGCAGCCGCTGGATGGAAATACGCTGCACAACATCTATGTCGTTGGGGAGCTCAGCTCATACCGTTGAATCGGATGCGGAAATCATCGCCAACTTGCACTGGACCGAAGATCTTACGTAGTACATTTCTATCGAATACTCTCAAGGCTGCTGCATCAGTATTTAATAGGGTCCATGCCTATGAGCCATAAAGAAATACGGGGAGGATGAGCGTCTTGTAGAGCATTAGTTTTGTCATACGAGAAAGGTCTTTGCTACTCAATTGTCTATTGAGACCATAGTAACACCAAGAGCGATCCTGCGCTTGATCTCCAGACTGACATCATTTTTGGTGGTAACGGCGGAGCCAAGATAAATAAATTCCTTGACTATATCGAAAATAGAGTTATTGGCCGTAATCTGAGACGCGCGTCTCTACATGTCGATAACATATACTTCGATTACATCGTTATTGCACTTTGCAGTAAATTTGTTCCTTAGGAATCGTTTCTTTCCGCAGTTCATGTCTACCAACTTATATGAAAAACTGGTGCTATGCTGCAGAAATATACTGATTCGAACGACTGCAACTGGTCGTGTTCAAATCTATGAAACGGTAACCAGAGAAATTACGTGTAAAAATATATCAGACAAGCGTACATTCATTTTCTTATACCGTTAACTGTATAAATGGAGATGCACACCCAAACCGAGTCTTGTCTTAACCCTTGAGGGGTTAACAGTGGCAGCAACGCGAGATCCGGCAGTCAAGGTTCGATCCAAAATACTTTAATTTATTCAAAATATTGTTACGAAAACATCATCATTTAACATTGAAATGAGCCAAAGCTACACAAACAAATACCCCCAAACTTGTTACAAGTTAACCAACAACATCAGTATGAAAGAAATGGAGATAGACAAGTAAGCGAGAACGCAACAACAAGCAATGTGAACAAAATACACAAACAACAATGAAGTCACGATAGAGTTCTCGTGAAAGCGAAACCACGAACATTCGACTTCAAGAGCATTCATCGGGCTGTTTACGTGGGATATAAAAAGGCAAGACAAAGCACGCAACAAGTAGTAAAAATTCTGTCAGTTTTGTGTGAAGACGCGATGCGTTTGAAGATCTCCGCTGTAAAGATCAGCGCTGTAAGTAAAGAAGAATAGCGAACACAAGCCATTATTGTTGTATGCGTTAAGTTGTAAACCGTGGCACACAAGAGTAATGCGTACAATAAAGAATTTAATTGAAACTAAGCGTAAATTTATTTTCATTTTGTTTGCAATCAACGAACTCATATTTTAAACGTTTTAAAAAAGGTAAAAACGTAACAATATTTTTTTTATTCACTTAATAATTTCGCCTTGCGGTGTTGTTGTCTTTGAATGTCCATGTTCGGATTGTTTTTTAATTTTCGCGCTGTTGTGTTTGTTCAGTTCAGTTCGAAAACGAACTGAACCTTAACGGAAGTATATTGTCTATGTATACTGTCATAAGCCTTTTGGCATTCCAACTCGTTCGTTTCTTTTAAGGCCAATCAGTAAATATATTTAACCCAAAGACTCCGAACGACAGCTAAGCTATCGTGGAGAGTGAAATAAAGAACTCAGAATACCGCCTATTATGTGTATAAATAACCGTTTAGACACAATCTATCTTATCGCAATATCACTGATACTTTAAAAACCAACACTTTAGCATATGGGCTTCTCCGATAACGGATAAAATATCCTGTGCGGCATGAGCCATGTGGCACGTAGAGCCATCCTGTTGAAACTGTTCATATCATCGAATTGAGGCCAAAGAAAGTTCGTAATCATCGACCTATGTATTCGCAGTTGATAGTGATAGCGTGTTGAACATGTTTTTCAAAGAAATCAAAGACACATCAACACTAAACAAATCAAATCAACACTAAACGATGAATTGTACGCGAAGCATTAGAAGCTCTTGCATTTTAGGTGGATTTGCATCGTCCCAACTCGGAAAATTTTATTTATTCCAGTATCCATCTATGTATACAGAAATTGAATTCATCGCTGAGGAATTCTTCGATCATAATTCTGCTTCAGAGCCTGTATGAGAAACTTAATTACTTTCTTAATTGGTCATTGCAACACTTTAGTCAGGATGACAAGCTCGCTTCTCACATCACTCATGCTGTGTGTGTTCATTTTTATCCATTAGTGGCGAGATCTCCAGTTTAAAATCTATTTCAAGTGACTGATTTCTGTAAAACTTTTCTATGTTGAAAATAATTTTACTTACATTCATATATTTAGTAGGAAGACTGCTAAGAGGAAGTAGCCGAGGAAATATTCTTTTTCCATATTTCATTTTGTTCGAGATATCTGTTCTAGGGTTTGAACCACGGACTTTCGTCTAATAAGCCAACACACTACCTACTAGACTATGGCGACTTCTTTTGTATACGGCAAAACGCTGTTAATCGAAGCAAGGAAAATCATCTTCAAGAAACTTGCATACATACATACATACGAGTACATACATACTTGGTCATTACAACCATGACGTAGCTTCTCACACCACTTATGTGCGGTGGTGCCTACTGTTTAAAGTCGACTCCGAACGACAGATTTTTGAGAAACTTTTCTTGGCAAATTTTACCCTTAGAGTTTTTGCTAGAAATCTGCTGAGAGGAAGTCGCTGAAGAAAAATTTTTTCATATTTAATTTTGTTGGAGATAACTGACCTGGGGTTTGAACCGTGGCCTCACATCTAATAAGCCAACACATTAGATACTAGGCTACAACGACAAAGAAGATTCCAATTAAAAATATCGAAAGTTTCTTATCCATTCTTTCGCTGATGGTAAATGGCGGATTGATAATTACTGTGTATGTTGGGAAACAGACCGATAACTTACTTGATAGAGGAACCCTGTTGCCGGAAATCAAATCTTTCGATTTTAAATTTCTGGCTAAGGGGTTGCCACTTCATTTTATACTTTCCTAGGGTACTTTGTAGCCCAGGAGAAATCCGAAAACCGCTACAATAGATTGTATTAATCAAGCCTCCAAAGAGCAACAAAAACAATTGTACCACAAACCAACCACCGTTCAGAAACTGACACCCAAAAGAGTATTTTAAAGATACAGAATGTAAATGATAAAATTGCATGATTTTCAAACATTTTCACTTCCTTCCTTCTGCTATTTTATTTCTTGCTTTGGAGAAAACTACAATTTTTTTCGTATTATTGACAGCACATGCATCTTTAATTATTTTGGCTGCCGAATTTAAAAATTTGTAGCGTTCAGCCTAAACAAAATGTAATTGAAGCACATGCCAATCATGTATTAACACAAATTCTTACAAAAGATAACAATTGTTGGTAATGAAAGAAGAAAGAAAAAAAATAAATAAACAGAAATGAAATGAAATCAACCTGTACTTCCGTATTTATTTATTGAAGCAGTTTAAAGTACAACAAAAGTACCATAAATGACTTAAAAACTATAAACATCAACATCAACATCCATCCATCCATCCATCCATCTATTCATCCATCCATCTCCACTCATCTATATTTCCATCATCATAATCACACTTTTTCTGGTACTGCTGAACATCCATCCATGTGGACAGACAACGACAGTAACTGAAACATCTTTCAGATACAAAAACATGCCATCAAATAAACTTAAAGATACTCGTATTGTATCTAGTATGCTAGTGGTAGTCTGTCTTGTCTGCCTCATTCGTTCGTGCGTTCGTTTATTCGTTTTATATGTCACAGAGTATTTCATTGTAGATGGCATACTGCTGAGTACTTACTTTACCTCTACTTTCTATACTTTTGTTGTAATTGTTAGTGAAAATTGTTGTTGTTGTATTTTTCCCCACCGGTTAATAATTTAGAGGCGCGAATTATTAATGCGTTCCAGCACACTAGCAATTATGCCTCGCTCTATATAAAGTTTTTCAAAAAAAAATACACGAGACGACTAGTACCTGAACAGATATTGATGATGAGCAAAACATTAAAAATCAAAAAGTAACTGACACTGTTTCGTTTTTTCTTCTTCTTCTCATTTTGTTTTTTTTTTTCTTGTATTTTTTTTTCTGTTCGTACTCCTATTCCATCATCATAGGTACGGAGGGAATATTAAGCTCGTTATTGTGTTTGTAACACAAGTGCAAGTGTATTGGCTTAGACATCTCGAACAGAACGTTCTTCGGCGAATTCCTATCAACAGATTTCTAGCAAAAACTCTAAGAGCAAATAAAATTGCCATGAAAAGTTCCTCAAAAACCTGTCGAACGGAGTCTCGGCACTCATAACATAACAAACACAACATAAGTGGTGTGAGAAGCTAGGTTGTAATCCTGACTGAAGGGTACGTATCAGAGATCAGCAATGAGTTGTTTTTTCGCTACTCATAAGCACTCATGAAATTTTGAATATAAGTGAGTCAACAATATTGAAATTCAACTATTCTGATTCATTCGTACTCACTACAATGTTGATTAATAAGTATGAGTACAATCAGTATGAGTACAATAAGTATGAGTACAACGTTGACATCAAACTCATACCCTTCGAAATATATTTGATTCATACGCCTACTCATTCAGATTCATAAATTTAGAAAAAATACTTATAATATGTACTCATAAATGATTCGAGTGATTCGAGGCATTCATCAAAATTTACAGTCTTTGTTGTTCTTGCATTTACAAAAAAAGAAGAAAGAAAAACCCAAAGACAGCAAGCAAAGCAAATACCTTCTAGTGAGTATTGTAGTGTTCGTTAGCGAATCATACTTATTTTGTGATTCTTACAAATGTTGAGTCATGGACAGCCGAAATCAACAACATCATGCTTGTTGTTAAGTATGAATGTAATGAGTACTTCAAACGTTGAATATGAGTAGAGTTTGCACGATATTAAAAGAAGTATGAATACGTATAAGTAGCACAAATTGTGAGTATGATTCGATTCTAATCATCTTTTTGAATACTCATTGCTGATATCTGAATGAGACAATGTTTAGAGAACAACAAAAAAAAAAAAGTTTTCAGAATTCCTTAATAAAATTACGATTCCTAGCAAAACTGCTTCAAACAATTTCTTTGAGTGTATAAAAGTAGAGTAACATTTAGAAGAAGAACGTGTTTGAATTGATATTGTTTGAATGAAGTTGAAGATGATGATGAAGATGATGATGATGATGATAATGATACGAATATTTTGAAAAGAGTTTTTAAAAATCGTTTACTTTTGCTCATTCTATCCGCTTAATGTGCTCGCAGCATAAATGTTTGAGTGAATGTCTGGCCAAATGACTGACTGAATGACTGACAACTGTGTGACTATGGATGTGTGTTGAAATTGCCTGTCAATAATTGCTACCAACTTTGCTTTCTCTTTTCTACCAAGTTCACTTTTTTTTTTGGTTTTTTCGTGTCGCTTCTCATTTCATTTCATATTTTAGTAAAACGCTACTCGTTTTGTTTTTTTCGTTGGGGTTCTTCACCTTTTTTTTCATTTCTTGTTATTCATTCGTATATTTTTTCGAATGTTTTTTTTTTTCGTTTGTGAAAGACATTTGCAGACAACGATTAAAAATCGATTATTATGCCGGAGTTAACCTTTGAGACACTGTGTTCGTTTGTTCGTTAATCCATCGTTTGTGTCAATAATATCGCTCTTAATGTGTGCAACGGAAATTTGCTTTTGTTGTTGTTATAGTTGTTTCAGTTGATGTCTTTTTTTTTGTCTGTTGTTATATATGTATGTTCGTTGTAAACGGTAGCCAGACAATTGTGACACTTTTGGCTGAAAGTGTCTTCAGGTGATTTTAATGGATGCATTGGAGCCGTTAAGTCTGACTACTTTAAATGCCTCACAAACGTGGTGAAAAAATATGTGTCTGAACTAAATTGGTATAATTCGTTCAGTTGATATTCAATTTCTGAAGAGCAGATATTAGAAGAGTTATTTAAACTAATTCAGTGTCATTAGATCATACATGGATTAATTGTTGAAGACAAGAAAATAAAAAAAATAAAAAATAAAAATAAAATCGAATGACATTTTATAAATTGGAACATTAAATAAATTGGAAGTCTTGGAACAATATTTAACCAATGACATCAACCATCAGATTTAAATGAAAGGGGTTTAGAACTTAATTTCACAAGGGAATAAACGATTTTTACTGAAGATTTCCCAAATTTTCACTTCAAATAACCCAATAGGGCTAGTCGAAGTTATAAAATCAGAAGATTTCGACAAGATAAATGCGATTAATGACGCTATCTGTCTCGTCTCCCAAACCAGTTGGTTAGTTTGGCAAGAAGAGCTGGGCTGGGAGTGAAAGAAAAACCCAGGCCAGACGACTGAACAACAGATACAGAGGTTTCATAATGATTAAGCGCCAAACACTCACTATGTAAATAGCTTTTGCTATCTCGATAGCATAGCCACATCAAGCGGTGCGACTAGGGTTGCCAGATTCTGATTTGCAAAAAGCTGGACATTGGGTTTTAAAAAGCTGGGCAAAACAAAAAAAAAAAACTGGACATACAAAAATACTGAGAAAATGTTAATTTTGGTTTTGTGTAAATAATTTTTATTAAAATATCCATTGTATGTATGTATTATTACAGACATCAGCTGTTCCAGTGTTGAGACATGTTGTCAGTGATGATAGAAAAAGGAAATCATAACTTAGTTGTATAACAAATATACAATCAGTGTTGGCTAACATGATTTGCCAAAGATAACATCAAAATTATTGCCCATGTTATTGCAGTGTACTAAACAATTTCTATTTAGCTGGACAAATTAAATTTTAGCTTGAAACTGGACAAGCATCAAAAAAGCTGGACAATCCAGCCAAGTCCAGCCAGGCTGGCAACCCTAGGTGCGACTGAGAAATACATATATCAACAACATACTATGCAAGGCAAGATCTTTTTTTTCAACGCCTAACTGCTGTACAGAGAAATCCAAGACTATCAGAGAATGTGGAAGTGAAACATGCCTAACAAACATAAACTTGACGCAAAAGTTGAAAGTTTATGCCAATAAGAGTCGCAGATTTTGCCAAGCCACCATCCGAAACAAAGACCTTTGGATAGTATCCAATCAGGAGCCTATTCACGTGCAAATTTTTCAGAATGAAATGGAGATGGATCGATCAGACACTTGCAGAGATCACGGAAGAACTTGTAGAGCAGCGATCTAGTCTAGAATACCCATTTAGAACTTGAAGAGGATCAATTCTGGATGATCTGAAAGCAACCAACCACACGTGGTAACCAATTGTATCATTGGCGTTAAATTAAGTTTCTTTAAAACCCTATATTGCTATGAGGAAAAATAATGTCTTTTGTACATTCATTGCCAGGAATATGAATACAGATAAGGATAATATCGTATTGAAATTCATCGAAGGGGAGGGAAGGAAGTACTTGAATAATAGAATAATAGAAGAATTGAACATGAGCTATGAAACACAATCTGTAGAATATCATTCTATACCGGGAATTCAAAGTTATTTCTGTTTTCATCATTACGCGGTCCAAGTGAGAAACACTCCGCCCGCTATGGAATACTAGTATGTTCGTTTACTGGTGCATAAAACTGGAGATATTAAAATCCGCCACTCTTTGGTGGTGACACACTCTTGTAACTTACACAGTAAAATGATAGGATGTATTCAAACAAATCCCTAGGTTAAGTTATGGTGTGGTTGGATGTCACTGACTTCACTGCATTTCATAGGCCACAGTTTAACAAGAATCTGATTTTAAAGCTATTGTAATACCACATAACCGTTCTATAGTACCCCATTCGATTGGTCCAATTTTCGTGCACTTGTTCGAGAGTATGAAGTTCCATCTCGGTAATGGCATCACGAATGTTGGCCTTCAAATGCTTAATTGTCTCTGGTTTGTCGGCATAACACTTTTTTTATCAGCGCCCCCACAGAAAATAGTCGAACGGTATCAAATCGCAGATTCTTAGCGACCAATTGGCATCACCATTTCGGCTAATTAAACGGCCGTCAAACGTTTGAAGCAATAAATCGATTGTGGCATGAGATGTGTAGCAAGTTGCACAATCCTGTTGAAACCAAACATCGTTCACAACGATACCCTGAAGAACAGGAACAAAAAAGTCGATTATCATGGTGCGACAGTTGTCTCTATTGACCGTAATGGTTGGCCGTCCTCATGTTCAAGGAAATACGGGTCAATGATGCCTCCGCTCCACAAGCCGCACCAAACAGTCATTCGTAATCGATGCATTGACTTCCGTAAGACCACGTTTGGGTTGTCTGAGTCCCAAATATGGCAATTTGGGTTATTAACGTGTCCATCAAGATGAAAATGACCTTCATCGCAAAATCGCTCCATAAAACCCAACGTTGCTTAAGCGTAAATCGATTCATTACTGAATTTTGTAATAGAATAGAACGATATCGGTTGCCCACCCGATATTTTAAGTTATTTAAAGTGATGGAAATAGGGGAAAAAGTTGTAGTTCATCACGGGACACAGTTCGTAGGTGGTATCTTGTTCGATGATTTTGTTTTTCGTAACGTTTTATTTATTGCCTAACTAAGAGTTCGCATTAGAATGTAATGAGTTGAGTAAAACATAGGACACCAGCTCTGATGATCATCATGTACTTTCAAATTACATTGTTAAAGTGAGTCTTAGAAGGAGACAAATTAGATACTTTCAAATTACTTCTAGCAATTGAAAGATACCAATTTCAGAAAGTTGTATTTCCATGGTAGCCATTATAGTGATGCTTGGTATTCAGCTAACAGAAGGCATTTTAAATACAACAGATTATGGTATTTCTTGAGAGTGTGAAAAATAGACAGACATCAGCATATTTTTCGAATTCTTTAAATGAAATTCTTTTTCAAATACAAACATGATACTCTCATACCGAAATATGTACATATGTATGTTCGAATGACTTGTTAATCTGTACAGTTTATGTTTGTTCATCTTTTCTGTCAGGCAACACATAATCAACAACGAATTACATGCTTAAAGGGAGGAGAGCAAGTGGAAGTGTGTAATTAAAGAGGTATATCATTGCACCCTACATTATGTTCAACATTAGTTACGCCACTATTAGTTACACAGCAAAAATCACGTGGTGGCAAAGCTAGACTTTACGGTCATAAAGGTATTATGTTGGGCAACTGGATCATCAAATGTGGACTGCTCTTCTTCAGAAAGTAATCACACTCAAGTGTCTAGGGCAGACGGATCTTATTCTTTATACGATCAACGATTAGAGGTTATTTCTAGGACGGAGTAGAACTGAATGGCTCGCCTATGGAACAAATACTGGACACTCGAGATATGATATTTTCAAAAGCACGATCCTTTCTTTCACTAGATCACATTCCTTCTGGCTTAAACTACTAAAGTAATAGTCACTTTGCAAAGGTTCTCAAATGAATTAATTAATGAGTTCTTCGGAAATTCTTTTTAGGTCAGATGTGAGTGAGTCATTCATTTTAAGCCTTTGGTATCGATTTTAAAAGGATACAATACTCGCCTTATAGCCCTAGTCTGGCAGCATGCGTTACGTACCAGTCTAGAAAAAACAATTTTATTGGATAAGTTCACTTCAAAGAAGTTTATAATTTCCAAATTTCATTGCCACAATGAATGACCACAGTTTAGTAGAAAATAATATCGTCTGTACATTGAACACTTTGGTATCCGCAAAGCACAGCCAATCCAGCCCAGTTTCTGCATTCTCTTCGATTTACGCGAAATTTGAATTCCGATTTTCATGCACCTCATCGCTTCAAATCTGCTGGAAAGCGGGATATTAACAGAGATTACCAGACTTAAAGTGGAACATACAGCCGTAAAATAGTTTACTTACTTAAATGGTTAAAACAATCCTTTAGTCAATATTACAACCTAGCTTCTTATACCAGCCATGTTCTGAATGTTAATTTTTATTCATGAGTAGCGGGTCTGCTAAACGCCGAGAATAATTCATTGAAAGAAATATATTTTTCAAATTTCGTTTTGTTTGAGATGTCTGAGTTTGAAGCCTAGGTTCTCGTTTGAAAGGTCATCACACTACTAGACTAAGGTGATGTAAAATGGGTTAAATTTGTAAAGATTATATGCCGTACAATGGATCAAATCCGGGTAGCACTAGAGAATATTCTCACGATGGCATTATGATAGCCCATCATCACTTATCACAGCATAGAAGTCATCAGAAATACACACCACAGATCAGCAATGAATCGTTTTTACGCTACTCATAAGTACTCATGAAATTTCGAGTATGAGTGAGACAACAGTATTGAAATTCAATTACTCTGATTCATTCCTACTCACTACAACATTGATTTATAAGTACAGGTTGCAATGAGTATGACTACAACGTTGACATCCAACTCATAACATCGAAATATGTTTGATTCATACGCCTACTCATTCAGATTCATAAATTTAGAAAAATAATTATAATACTCATAAATGATTCGAGTGATTCGAATTATTCATCAAAATTTACTGTGTTAGTTGTTGTTTTATTTACAAAAAATAAGAAAGAAAAAAACAAGGACAGCAAGCAAAGCACATACACAACCTTCTAATGAGTATTGTAGTGTTCGTACGCGAATCATACTTTTTTTTTGATTCTTGTAAATGTTGAGTAAAAGTGAATCGAAATCAATAACATCATGCGTATTGTTAAGCATGAGTACGACGAGTTCTTCAAACTTTCAATATGAGTAGTATGAGTATGTTAGGTATGCGTACAATAAGTACTTCAACCTTTGAATATGAGTAGTATGAGTATGATATTAAAATAAGTATGAATGCGTATAAATATCAGAAATTATGAGTATGATTCAAGTCTACTCATCTTTTTGAATACTCATTACTGATATCTGGTTCTGAGGAAGGCACTTTAATTCCGTGTATTACACACACGCATAACATGAAGATTAAAAATCATTTGTATGTGAAATGTATTCACCTTAAATGTTTTCACTAACAAATGCCAGAGATGAATTCTAGCAATTTTTAGGACCTACAACTTTAGAACGGAACTACGAATTGAAGTTTTGAGGAAGAAATAGTAAAGGAATGTACGTGACTTACAAAAATTGTGGCGTTATCCACAGTGCTACGGGGCCGGAACCCTCAAGGCAATACATAAAGAATATGGCCAGCACACACTTGACGGAAGCAGCTTTGGAATCAAACAAAAGCTTACATGAAATTCAGAATGCAATATTCAGCAGAAACAATTGAAGAAATTTTGTTGAGGCACTGTGCTCCCTGTAGGAATTACTTGAAGTAATGTATACGTATTTCATTACGACAGAATTGTTGAAATTATGGGCCGAAAACTGTAATTCAGATTTTGCAGCATTGTTGAAATTATAACTGAAATCTATCCACTAAGTATTCCACAAACTGTATTGTCTTGTCTTAAAGCGTGTACTGCAATCGCCCTTGCTGGACAAAAATATTTCTTTTTGTCATTAAAGAAGACAAGAAAGGGTTTCCTTTTTCAAGCCAAAGTCTTGAGAATTTGTCCGTATTTCGGTCTGTTTATTTAATGTGGCGATTTTATGAGAAATACACAAACATCAGTACTCCCATAATAATAAGCGTTGGACAGATATAGTGCCAGTGTAATCGGCTACATAATCTATTGCGCTAACAGCCTTGTATACTCTCAAATTCATTTGCATAAATTGTTTATTAAGATAAGAATTTAAGATTTTCGGCATTCAAGTGTTTGGAGAAAGTGTTGCCTGCGATTTTGGGCAATGTGTACGCAATCCCAGCGATAAATTACCAAGATTAGTTACTAATTTTAGCAACAACAATTTAAAATTCCAAATTAATTGTTGCAGTTGAATTTTAGTTCATTTTTTTGTCTCATTGTCTGTCTGTCTGTCCATCTGTCTGCCTTTATCTGCCAACAATTTCAACATCCAGTGAAAGTATTTCTTCCGTTAATTCAGTTGTTTCCGTTTGCAACATGTTACGACCAATTAAAGGAAATTGTTGACATTTCACAAAATATATAACTTTGGATGTGTCCATGTGTGTGTCTGTGTGTATGTATGTTTGCCTGTGTATTTAAATCAATATTTGCATAAATACTTCATATATCATTGAGAGATAAAATTCAAAAAGAAAAAAAAAATATGTTTTGATTTGCTTCTCCTCTTTTTCTTTATGGATGTGTGTGCCTAACATGAATGAAAAAGTTAAGAAATCAGAGCGATAATTTCACGTAAAACTTTAATTCAAAAACAACTTAATTAACACGCGATTTGGGCTAGTTTTGTCAAACCTTAAAGGTAGAAGTTTGCACAAATTAAAATGTTATCAAATCTGTATTCAAATTGTTGATTTAATGCGTTAACTGAACAAATTTTATATTGGGTGTAGTAAAAAGTATTTTTTTTTACAAGAATTGCAAACACATTCAAAAATATGAGTCTTGGTATTCTTCGATTCACTACCTTGTGCTTGTTGACAAAGGAACTGTGGCAATAGCCAAGTTCCCGAAGTCACCTGGGAAATGTGTTCCTTGCATAATTGGTCATTACAACTCTTCAGTCAGGATTACGAGCTCGTTTCTTACACCACATGTGTTTGTGTGTTAATTTCATACATGAGGGACCTGCAGTTAAAAGTCGACTCCGAACGACAGATTTTTGACAAACTTTTCATGTTAATTATATTTTTCTCCCACAGTTTTTGCCAGAAATTTGCTGAGAGGAAGTCGCCGAAGGAATATTTTTTTTTATTAGACTACGGCGACTCCTAACGGCGTATTACTAAGAGAATGCAATTAGATTCCTACTGATCAAACAGATCGCTTGCAGGCTATTACATCCGTCAAAATCTTTAATTGTTCACAGCAAAAATACAGTGAAATGTTATGTTACAGCTCTCCGTCGAAAGCTATTTGATCACAACCGTTCACTTCCTTACTTAAAAGGTCATTACAATTCTTTAGTCAAGATTACAACCTAGCGTCTCACACCACCCATGTTTTCTGTTTTAATTTTATCCATGAGTGGTGGGACCTACAGTGTAATATCGACTCCGAAAGGCAGATTGTTAATAAACTTTTCATGGTAATTTCATTTTTCTCTCATAGTTGTTGACACAAAACTGCTGAAGGGAAGTCGCCGAAAGAAATATTTTTTTTCACATTTTATTTCGTTTAAGATGTCTGAGCTAGGGTTTGATTTGCTTTGTTGTCAACTGCCATTGTTGTAATTTACGTACTTCAAAGTTACGAAGTGATTACGTTGCCACACAGTAATATTCCTTATGGAGGTTACGAATCAAATTTTAGTTCTTATCCACAGCTATATTCAATGGGTTCCTCAGTTTTTTTTTGGAAAATATTTTAGTTCCTCGGTAATAGGAACCGTACGTAGAAGAAAATGGACTTTATGATTTTCAATGTACTCGTATGCCCACATTTTCTACACAATAGCCTTGCTAAAAAGATAGGAGAGGGGATAGTGTCAATACATTAAAATGGAAGTGATCATCCATGTGATCAAACTTGTGTCACATTCTTTAGAATCACAGGAATCTTCTGCAAGATATAAAGTCCATTAAAACATTCGAATATATTGGTTAAGTGCTCGCCTGCAAAGACAAGCAATCCACGTTCGAGTCCAAATAAATTCCAATTACAGCTGGACGTATCTGGAGACTAAAACTATTCAAAATTTCGCTAATTTGGTTTTCATAGATTCACTTGATGGGATAGGGATTTTGGTTACTTTTATACGATACGGTAGGTTCTTCTGGTCATAATACACCAATACGTCTCTGTGTGAAGCCGTGAAACTATTAATACAGTGAAGCGTCACCTTTCAAACCTAACCTTAGCAGGTAGGTAGAGGTGGCTGTCCACCCAAAAAATTTTGATAGCCATACTTAGGCTACATAGGACCCATTGTGACACCACAGAATGGTTATATCTACAGTTTCTCAATAAATCCTTTGCTAGATGTCCAAGACCAAAGCTCTTCGCATGAGTGCCACGTAATAACACCAACAACCATACTGATAATACTCATGTGAAGTTTAAGTATGGTTTATGTACTGCACTCTGTCCATTTTTGGTTAGATTTTTCGAACCGTGTTGCACGTTTTTGAAGTCACTAATCCGGTGGGGCGGAATCCATGACTTTATTATCAATTGTGAGCTCGCAGATCTCAAAAGGTATTAGCAAAGTAGAGAATTCATTGCTCAGTTTGATGGTTGTGCCACACCAGGCTTGTTCATTCCCTGCAGTGGCTGGTATGTCACCGTATCCTGGAATATGATATCGATATCAAATCGTTGCCCCACCTTAATTAGATATCTGGTACAGCTATACATGCGATTTCTAAGTAAAATAGAATATTTTAACTCGAAAGGCGGTTAATAAATGTATTGCGAAGACAAAACAAAGACTGAATTTCTAGTCTTGGAAAAAAACTGGTACAGTATCAACCACAACAAAAATTACGGGAACAAGTAATAACATACCAACTATGATGAAAAACAATAACAAAATAACATCGTAGGACAATGCAAGATAAAAAAGAAAAGCATAACAATAACAATTCAACAGTAAAGATCTGGAAGTTGACAGACCGAAAATAAAATAAGAATGAATACAGCGAAGAGTAAAGTTTCAAGTTCGTTGGGGTGAAATGCCCAACGTTCGTATGGCAGGTGAATGGATATTGCAAGCTTAGCGCAAATAAAGCTAAAGCATTGCAGCTGAGTTAAAAGAGAGCGCATCATGAAAGACAGTTTTAAGCAGTTATAATTTAGGATGGCTAGTGCAGTATATATAAGGAGTTAAAAAAATGAAAATTGTTTCTGTCATGCAAAAAGATTTAGAAGTTTTGCTGCTGAAAATTCGTAAACTAACATAAGCATGGCGATACTAGTATTAAATCCATATGCATTTTAGTTCCCTTTAACCTTTTAAGGCATGTGAACGGTTTTACAACTGTCAGACTGCTAGTTTCTGGTCTGATTTAAGTGTAGCAACTTTATTTAGAATCGGGAAAATAATTTAAAAGAAATTTTGTGTTGCTACTATTGAAGCCAGCGCTTAACTTGATAATCATAAGTCGGGCTTATCACCAGAAAAATCAACCGTTGAGAAGTGGTTTGTTACGTGGTTAAGCGAGGCAATATGATCACCTAAGTCGATGCACGTTATGATTGCTTCAAAGACACTGTTACCGATGACAGCAACATCTAAAAAAGGGAACGTTTTTAAGATATCACAGGAATGTTATATGTGTTGGGCATATAACGCATTGATGTTTAGGCATGATGTATCCCTTTTCGCGACGAGTTACTATCAAAAACAACAACGGATCTTTGACACTGAGAAGTGTTTCAAGTTGTCCCACGATAAAATATTAGAATTTATGCGTCAATATGTGTGAAAGAAGTAGTCTAGTAGCTAGTATGTTGGCTTATTAAACGTAAGGCCCGAGTTCAAACCCCAGGTCAGACATCAAAACGAAATATGAAAAAAAAATATTTCTTCGGCGCCTTCCTCTCAGCAGATTCTTCAAAAACTCTGGGAGTAAATAAAATTGCCATGAATAGTTTCTCAAAAATCTGTCATTCGCAGCCGACTTTATACTGTAGGTCCCGCCACTCATGTATAAAATTAACACACTCAACATAAGTGGTGTGAGAAGCTAGACCGTAATCCTTACTGAATTTTTGTAACGGCCAATTATGTATGTATGTATGTGTGAAGGAATAAAATATGCCCTCATCATTTCACATTAGAATCAAAACGATCGTTATCTATGGAATCTGCACGTAGTGAATCAACTCCATAGCTTGCAAGGGCGCAACAGTCAACTTGAAATGTTATCTTGTCAGTATTTTAAGAAGGGTAGGATATTATATTCGCCGTAGTCTAGTAGGTAGTGTGTTAGCTTATGAGACATGACGTCTCGTTTCAAACACCAGGTCAGACATCCCCAACAAAACGAATTCTGAAAAAATATTTCTTCGGCGACTTTTTCTCAACGGATTTCCGACAAAAACCCTGAGAGTAAATAAAATTGCCAAGAAAAGTTGTTCAATCTGGAATCGACTTTAAAGTGTAGGTTCCGTCACTCATATATAAATATAACACACACAACATAAGGAGTATGAGAAGCTATGTCGTAATCCTGACTGAAGGGTTGTAATGACCAATAAATATATGTATGTATCTTAAGGGGAAGAACTAGTCTTCAGCCAGTATTGCATAGCATTATTGCATCGTATGTTGGCGAATTTTTCATTGCAATTGTCAGGATTCATTTGAAATGCAAACGAGTAAAGGAAACATAGGAGTTTAATGAGAAATCAACATGTCTCACAGTGGATAATCCTTTCACTCTTTTTCCATTGCATCAGTCATAATTGAATTGTACTTTCATGGTTACACGTTCAATGTACTCCGCTTTACATGGACATTTGAATTGATTTGTTTCATCAATCTGACTAAAGAACTTCTATGAGGTTTTCTTTTCATATGTTAAAACGTTGTGTTTTCGCTCGAAATAATTTTACCGTCGGTTTCTCAACAACATCAGTAACTGAGATCAAAGTGCATCAAATCAAACAAATCAGAATCAAAATGAAATGAATAAGAAATGCAACAATTAAACGAAAACGTTTAATTGACACATTTTACACGAATTTGATACAACAACATCGACAACAAACAAATGGGCCCAGAAGCTTGGCTCGGAAAAAAAAACCATTTTTTAACGAAATTTTAAAAACAAAAAAAAATAAGAATAAAAAACAAACGCGAGTGTGAACAATTTAAAGTTGCATGAAGAAAAAAAGTGGCAATAAAAACGTAAACACGTAATGAATGAACGAATACGCCAAGTGTTCCACATTTCAATACAACACTACGGGCAACAATTGCTGCTGCTGCTGCTGTTGCTGCTTCTGTTGTTTCCTTTTTGTTGGTGACAATTTTCTGATTTTTTTTTAACATTTTAGCGGCCGTTGCCGCTGCCGCTGCCACATATTCGAGTACCTTTTATGCGTAACGAAAGGTTGTTGTCGTTGTTGGCAAACAAATGAAATTTTACAAGCGAATCGAAATGAACAAGTTTGACTTGTGAACAACAGCAACAGCACCGGCGACAATAACAATCCAATTTAAATTAAAATTTTGGACTAAAAATAATAACAACAACAACAACGCAAGAAAACAAAAACAAAAGCAAAAAAAAACCATAAAAATTGTAATAAAAATTGAAACCAAAACTATGACAAGTAATTTCAATCGAAAAAACAAAGCAGCAGCAGCAAAATTATAACGGTTTTGATGCGAGCACAGAAAAAGAGGTTGAAATTATTTACTTGCAACAAAAAGCTGCCACACAACAGCAGAACAGCAAAAATAACCAGGAGAAGTGTTGTAAAACATTGCAATTGTGCATTAAACTGAAGCACGTGTTTCAAATGCCACTCAAAGAGGGAAGCGTCAAACGACAAAAACAAAATCGTTTTGTCGGGGTTGCCATTAACAAACGAAACTTTGTCGGCTCCTCTACACAGGTCCTTACAACGTTTTTAATTTGTTTTACTGGTAACAACTATATGAACTTTTTGATCCTTTAAAATATTTCCCCAATAATTATAAGACGTTGGCAGTGCATGAGGTCTTGTCAATCGGAATATTCGGTTTAAAAGCCCATATGAACTCATATTAAGCATTGAAATCAATGCACAGGTTCAAATAATGAAGAAAATTATCAATTTCGGTTGTTTAAGTTTAAGGACAAGCACTCTAGTGCCTAGATCTGCGATCGGCAATAAGTATTCAAGAAAATGAGTAGAATCGAATCATACTCATAATTTCTGATACTTATACACATTCATACTGATTTTAATATCACGGAACCTTTACTCATATTCAAAGTTTGAAGTACTCATCGTACTCATATTCGACAGTACGCATGATGTTGTTGATTTCGACTCTTCATAACTCAACATACACACGAATCACAAAATAAGGATGATTCGCGTACGAACACTACAATACTCACTAGAAGGTTGTGTGAGTTGCTCTGCTTGCTGCCTTTTTTCTTGCTTATTTGTCTCTTTTCTTTTTTTTGTAAATGCGAGTCATCGAGTCATTTATAAGTATTATAAGTAAGTATTTTCCTAAAGGTATGAGTAGGCTTATGAATCAAACTTATTTCGAATGGTATGAGTTTGATGTCAACGTAGCAACCTGTACTTATAAATAAACGTTGTAGCGAGTACGAATGAATGAGAGTACATAGTTATATTTCAATATTGTTGACTCCTCACTTGTATTCAAAATTTCATGAGTGCTTATGAGTAGCGAAAAGGCAATTCATTGCTGATCTCTGGTCTAGACCACCATTTTTCTGTCTATATCCGGCAAAGAATTCGTGGGCTACGCGAGTCCGCCTCTAGCTAAAGGTCATTTCGAAAGAATCTGGGCTTGAATAAATGAAGAACAGAATTTGCATTGAACCGATCAAAATTTCATTTAGTCTCATTGCAGTTACATATAACAGGACACCGAGATTTAGATTTTCACGCTAGGGAACTGGAAGTACCTCATAACAACTTCTCCAGAAGCTACAACGACGAAGAAAAATATCCTCAATTTTTTGACAAATCATATCTGGCTAAAGGCGATTTTTTCACAGGACTCTTGGTATGGTTGAGAGATGCCAACTAAGAGCTGTAATTATATAACGAAATAGGTAGTATTGGTCCCAAGTAAGATATGCCTATTGAGGCGTATGCCAGTTAAGTCCAGCCGAACCTAAACCTATGTGTGCGATCTCATCAAAATATTTTATTCGTTTGAAAGAGCTATTGAGTCCATTATGTGTGGAATATAACATCAATGTCTGCCGCGGCATCTCTAGCAGCAATTTTCCATGACTTTCGCGCGTATATTAAGATGAATTTGAAAGATGATATGTGTTTTTTGACTTTGAGGACCACCATGGCTTGTGACTATTCACTCCTGTCACTTAAGGAAGCCCGCACAGGGAAAATTCTTACGGGATCGAATCGCATGACACCACCTTCACGTGAGATGGCCTCAAATAGCTCGCGGATGATATCCAATTCAGATCCTGCAATTCAGGTTAGCCTGGCAAACATCTTTAGATGTTAAAGGTAGAGAAATAATAGAGGTACAGATGAAGAGAGATAACATTCCTCTCAGCTATGCAGGGAAGAAATCTCATTCCTCAGCTAGTTTATTCTCATTATAAATCTCAGCTTAAATATCGTCTCCAGACAGAGAATACAAATCCGCGAGGAATCGTCTACTCATTATGGACTGGATAGTTGCAGACGTGGCGTCCTATAGTTTTCAACTCCTGCTCATCTCCATATTTTCTGCAATTGTCTGGTTGACTGGGATCTACCCCTGATCCTTATCGGCCTACACATCTATTCCGGGTATCCCACAATACTACCTACTAGATACTGATACTGATACTACTGATAAGACGTCTCACCTATATACGTACATCTAAAAATCCTGACAAAACCAAACATTGGCAATACTGGCTACTTGATATTTTCGTGTCTCACAACAGAAAAAATAAAACTCGAAAAAAAGAGCAGCAATAAAGAGTAACAAAAAAGAAACTCTTCTCTTTTGAGTTTTTATTCTCCCCTTTTTTTGTTGATACAATTTTTGATACAATTTTTGATTCTCTTTTTCTGTTTCAATTGAGTAACGTTTTTGTGCAATGAGCGCTTTTTATGCCACTGTTGTTGTTGTTGTTGCTGTTATGGTTTTATCGCACAGCAGCAACTGGCTGTGTTTTGCTGACTCTGACTCTGTTTCTCTAACATATTTTTTCCAATTCATGTTTTTATGTATTGCGCTCCTTTTCTTTTGTTCAGCCATTAAGTTGGGGAGCTTCGTTCGTATTGAGTAGAGTATAACAGCACTTTTATAACCCGTTCATGTTACTGGCCTGGCCAATAACAAAAAAGTTGTCTGTCTATGCTTTGCACAAGCACACACAACATATACAATCAACAACAAAACATGGGTTTTTTTATGAGCGCAGCATACTACACTGGACAAAAAAAGGCGGAGTACGCCAAAAACATCAACTTACCAACAAACATGTGCTTTATATTTGCATGCTTATGTGTGCATGTATGTATGTATGCGAGTTGGTTGAAAAAAAACGCGTTTGCGCTTTAGTGCCAACTGCACTGGATGGTATAGTGCCTGGTTAAACAATTTAAGGCAGAGAGCTAAAGTGGTGCATTCATCGATAACAAATCATACAAATTAATGTCCAAATCTGGATGGGAATTCAAATATGACCACTTTTCGAGCATTTTGCGGTGATTATAGGTGTCACAGTGGGTCTACTGCATAAGGAATTGGCAGCATTAAAAAGATATCTGAAGTGACTTAAGCATTACAGATATATTCGGAACTGTGCATCATTGTAATGTAAGCATTGTCGTAAGTGTTGTTTCCGAATTGCCGATTTCACGGCGTTCTCAGTAGTTGCGCCTACCTTTCGGCTCATTATGGCGTATTTAGCGCTTAGTTTTGCACACCTATTTAAGCAAAGTCCAACTAACGCAAATAATTAACACGTTAATCGCCACAATATTAGAAAGTTTTTCACATGAGCCATAGTGACTTTATTAGATAATTTAGTTAAAAATGTATCAAGGAAACTTAATGTATCACAGAAAATTTTTTTCTTGCCAAAATTACTGGAAAACACCATTTTTTATGTCACACATATATGACTGACATGGCCCTATATTAAAACTCTTTTCTCGACAAGTCGCATCCAAACAAGATACAACAAGTTTTAACCTGTTGTTTTGAACATAGCGTCGTTTGCGTCGGACGTCTGTGATTGAAGTGGCCTTCTACCAAATCGTCATGTCAGACATGAATGGACATATATGTCATGGACATGTATGGACATATATGTCTGACGTGGCTCATGTAGAACTTCTTAGCGTCAGGCTCATATGACTGACATGGAGATTAACGTGTTAAAGCAGTTGACCATTCAAACCGGCCGGTCGTGGCATTCAAACCATTCGCAAACTTATAAACATAATGGGGCAATTCACATAACTTTGTATCCTGTATGTTGTATTGAATACATTTGTTTCTTTGTGAACACTCAATGCTATGCTGTATTGTGTATTTCGTGGCATTCAAACCATTTGATAGCCCGAAACCAACACAACATATGAAAACATATACACATTTTTTTCATTCACACAATCTGATAGCACGAAACCAATACAACTTTTAAAAACATGTGGAAAAAATGTGTATAAGTGTATCGGATTTTTATATGAAAATTATCAACAACAATCATACAACGGTGTATGTTCTTCCAACAATACAATGAATACAACGATACAACGGCTTGTGTGAATTGACCAAATGACTGGGTGCTAGAACAACAAGCTGTCATTGCTGACTTTTCGTATAAAATTTTCTTCACTCTTGAAGCTCATTTCTTACTTGATGGTTACGTCAATAAGCAAAATTTGAGCCTCCGTAAAAATGTAATCATTTAGTGCGCACTGTAGTCTAAGTGGAGTATAAGAGAGATGGAGAATTCAAATACTTTTTCCGCACTTCAAATATTGATGACAGGAAAAAAACTGGAAAACAGTTGTCGGAGTGTGTGGCGGGAGCTACAGTTTAAACTCGAATCCGAATGGCTGATATTTGAGAAACTATTAATGGTAATTTTATTCACTCTCTCACTTTTTGCCAGAAATTTGATGAGAGAAAAAATATTTTTCATATTTCGCTTTGATCAAGATGTTTAACCCGTGGCCTCACATCTAATAAGCCAACACACTACCTACTAGACTACGGCGATTTTAAACCTTTCTTTTTTGAGTATTTGCTTTCAGGGCTATTTAAAGTCGCTTGTCTGTGTCAATAAACGGAAGACAGTTCAACTTGTTAGAAGAATATATTTCTTTAAATGACTGGAAGTTCGTTGCATATGAAGGATCTCGTATTTCGCTTCAAATTTTGTAAAATTCGTATAAAAGTTTTCAGGGAAGCAAAAAAAAATGGAATGTATTGGTCCTTATTGTTGTTGTTGTTTGCAAACTGTCTATCAAAAATCCATTTATTCTATGGCGTCCATGACCAACCATATCGTTGTCGTCATCATGGTTTTTTTGTGTTTCCTCTTCTCCCAGTTTTTTGTTTTTTTCCTTCTGTTCTGTGTTACCTACAGTGCGTTTATGCATCATCATTATCATTTTAAGCAAAAATGATTACGATGATGACGATGATGATGATGTCTTAAATGATAATCATCTTGATTTGCTACTGTGAGTCCTTTACATTGCTTGCATTTGAGTTGAAAGGAGCAGAGTCTCTACTGATGTTCGTAAAAGACTTGACGTTTCGCTTGCATGCGTGCAGTGCAGTGCGGTTTTATTATGTTCTTCGTTTCGTCTTTTCACAATTGCTATTTCCATTTTTCGCTTTTTTTCACTTCTTCTGTTTCATGCATTCATTAAATTTTGACGTCTTCAAGCCATTATTCATTCATTTTACACTTGCCTAGCATGGCAGCATGGCATGGCATGGCATGGTATGGCTGGGTCTTCATCCAAAGAGTCTTCTTTTTACGGCCCTTTGGTTTGGTCGATTATCGGATACGTTTGAATAAATTTTCCTTCTTTTTCTTCTTCTTCTTCCATTTCTTCTCGTCCATGTTGTTTGTGGTTTTATTTCAATGATTTCTTGTGTTTTTCAAATGAATTTTTGCGAATTTCATTTCATTTTGTGGTTTTAATAACGCAATTCTCGACATACAATTTATGGGCAATTCAAACAAAATTAAAAAGAAAAAAACGGAATCGAATACAAAAACAAATTTAAAAAAAATGGCTGCTAAATTAAAAATTTAACAACATTTTCTGGAATATGCTGGTTGCCCTTAAGCTTTTCTTAAATGGAGTTTAAAATTGTGAAGAATAGTTTTTGAATAAACGTTTGGTTGTGGTTAAACAAATTTGAGAAGTGTAAGAATGTTAAATAAAGTCAATTTAGTTGTCATTATATATGTATGTACATATGTACATAGTTCGACATAATATAGAACCAATTTTTAATTCGAGTTCAAAAGAATTACCACAGTTAAGGAGTTGTTATTAGTTGAAAATATTCTTGTAAAGTACTCAATTGCACTTAAAACATGTGTACAATCGGAGCTCAACAATCGAAAACTTACATTTGGCGTTCAATCTTATCGAGAACGGGAAGTAAAATAATTTGTAGGATAGTATATTAGATATTTTACAGTAAAAATATCACAAGGTCCGCAGTAGAGATCAGCAATGAGCATTCAAAAAAATAAGTACAATCGAATCATACTAATAATTTCTGATACTTATACGCATTAATACTTATTTTAATATCATACTCATACTACACATATTCAACGTTTGAAGTACTCATCATATTCATACTTAACAATACGTATGATGTTAATTTCGACTCTCCATGGCTCAACATTTACAAGAATCACAAAAAGTATGAATCGCGTACGAACTCTAAAATACTCTCTAAAAGGTTATGTGTTTGCTCTGCTTGCTGCTCGTCTTTTTTGCTTATGTGTCTTGTTTCTTTTTTTGTAAATGCAACAGCAACTAAGACTATACATTTGACTCGAATCATTGATGAGTATTATAAGTATTTTGCTAAAATTATGGATCTAAATAAGTATGCTTATGAATCAAACATATTTCGAATGGTATGAGTTTGATGTCAATATTGTACTCATACGCATTGTAACCTGTGCTCATAAATCAACGTTGTAATGAGTATGAATGAATCAGAGTACATAGTTAAATTTCAATATTGTTGACTCATTTATATTCAAAATTTCATGAGCGCATATAAGTAGCGAAAAAACGATTCATTTCTGATCTCTGGTCCACAGCCACTCGTTTTAATCGAAGTACGAAGACACAGTTTTGAAATTTATTTGATAAAATCATAAACGAACTCTATTGGTTTTAAACAAAATCGTTTCACTATAGAATGCATGAACTTTGACTCTATTGAACGCTTTCTTTTAATTTCCTCTTAACTCTCGGTGTAGTATGGGACTTCTATAAAATTCCTCCGTGTTATTTTATTAATTCCGAAAAAATCTAGAAAAACAAACAGTTTCCGACTGAGAGGTTGCAAGAAAATTGAGAAAATTTCCTTAAAAACTTTGCTATAATGGATAGTAACAGCTGCAGGGACAACATGAAAAAAAATTATGTCGAAAACTTAAAGGCAAGATTTCGTCTACAATATCCTTATGTGAGCTTTTCTTTAGCTTTTGATTTAGATTTTTGATTCATCTCATACACAGGCTCAATATGCAGCATTCCAGTGTAAAGCATTTTACGGAGAGATTCTTTCTGGATTTATTGAAGTCTTTGAATGATGGGGTACTCCAGGGGCAGAAAGTATACAGATTTTCACATATGTGTCGAAGTTAGGTAGAGGTGCAGATGCTGGGGTTTTCTACAGGGAACTCGGTCTTGAACTTCACTTCAGGTTAAAGGATGACTATAGCGTGTTTCAGACAGAGATCTCTTCAAACTTGAAGACTATAGAGGCCATAGCTGGTAGGCCTACTTCGGATTCGGAATCTTATATGATCTTCATTGACAGTCAGGCTGGCCATTGCGTCGGTTTGATCACGGCTCGTACGCGAGTGCAAGAAGTCGTTAAGGACTTTTGGCCCAGACCGAATCCGTCTATGCTGGGTCGGGTCATTACGGAATACTCCGTAATGAGATGGCAGATGCTCTCGCTAGATTACGTTCACTTTCTGAGGGCAATGTAATAGTTGGTCCTGATCCCCCAAGCTGCCACCTCTACGGCCTCATCAATGGATGGGTAATGGGCGAAGAGCAGATGCGTTGGGGAAATGGATCGGGTTGTTATGTTTTTAGGTGTCTATGGCCTGCTATAGACAGTGTAAGAACAGGTTGGCTACTGGGCTTGGATAAGGCCAGCTTAAGGTTAGTTATTGGGTTTATTACGCGGCATTGCGAGATTAAATCGCTTACAAGGATCTGAAAAAGATCCCAGCCTTATTATTGCAGTATATGTTGCGATGTGGAGGAGTTGGAGACTACCGAACACCTCTTCTGGAACTGTCCAGCCCTTAGTAGGTTAAGAAAGCCGACATAAAGGCTCTCCATAGATTCATTACTAGTCTGAGCTGGATAAAAAGTGCTCGGGCTTCAATAGCGTAGTCACGCTCTCTTGTGTGTTTTATTAATCTGTGTAATCCCTTTGCTTCTTCATAC
Organism: Sarcophaga rosellei; assembly: GCA_930367235.1. NCBI lineage: Eukaryota > Metazoa > Arthropoda > Insecta > Diptera > Sarcophagidae > Sarcophaga > Sarcophaga rosellei. Next base: position 85,561,376 of record OV884017.1, on the reverse strand, counting down.
TCTCCTTCCTACTTCCTCTCCTTTATCCTCTCCCCTATTATTCTCCCTTCAGTTGTCAACTGGACCTACGGGTACTGTACTTTTGCCTCCGTCAAAACGGATATCGTTGCACGAATTCCGATGGCAGAAGGTAATTATGAAAGCCTTAGAAACTAATGAGGATGCCCATAACTATCATCACAAACTGAAATACACATATTCGATGCGAATATTAAGTAACAATGGCATTTCATTCAGCATTACAGTCTAATTTTTCACGGCACTTATGTTGGCATTTCAGTATGTTACGTTTTATCGCAGAGTGGCGTTATCTTCAGTTTAATTGCGACTCTAAACGACATATTTGATAAGCTTTATCATGGCAATTATTGATGCTTAGAATTATTATACATTATATATAATGTAAACAACGATGTTTACATATATAGTGATTCCGAGAAGCCGAAATCATGAACATTTGCCTTCAAAAACATTCATCAGTCTGTTCACTTTGCCATCTGAAAGGCAAGGCAATGCAGACGACTTAGCTAGTGAACTTCAGTCAGTCTTGTGTGAAGACACGGTGTGTGTTTGTTGAAAGTAATCGTGGTTTGAAGATCTCCGTTACAAAGATCTGCCGAATAATTGTCTAGTAATTGTTATTGTTTACGCAAAGGGTGTAAACAAAGGAATAACAAACGAAGCAATTGTCGTTGTTTACACCAAGTTGTGAACAGTAGCACACAGAATTGTGCGAATAAAAACGAATTTTAATTAAAATTAAACGGAAATTAATTTGTATTTTATTTGCAATCTACGAACTCATATTTTAAATGTTTTTAAAAGGCAAAAATGTAACAATATCAATACGGGAAGCATTTGTTAACCACCAGTACCCACAATAGCAGACAAGGATTTGAAAGAGATTAAGAATTTACAAGAACTCACTGAATTTTCATACACTTATTGAGTAGAATCTTTTAAAATGAACTTTAAGAATATATATGATTGCTGCAAAACCCAATTAATTTAAATTTTCAATTCTGTTCTCTATGCCAGCATGTCCTAATTGATTTGAAAATCTTTCGTCTCGTCATCAATTCATGGATTTTGTCCTTGACATTTTGGGATTCTTTTGGTTGCAAAAAAAAAATATGGCGTTTTTCTGGTGAAAATAAAAACATAATAAATTAACATGCCCTCGTAGCTACGAGTAGACTTCATTTGAAAGAAAGCAGCAGCCATTTTTAATATGAAATCAAGACACTGAAATGATTTTGACAAAAATTTCAACAACAAAAAAATTAAATAAAATAACGAAACCAGAAAAAAAAATTAAATGATGATTTACAACAATGACAACAACAACAACAAAAATAACAACATCAAAATGTATGTCAATTCTCTGAAGACATTTGGAACAGTGTGGTGGACTTGAAATCGACGGCAGACAGACAACATCAGTCTCATCAGTTCGCTTAACATCACCGGTTATTGCAATACGAGGAGAGAGAGAGAGAGAGAGTCAATCCAACATGACCAAGAACAAGTACATACGAGTATATGCCAGTCATATGATGACAAAATTATAGAATCACAACTTGGACAACAACAAACAAAAACAGCAACAGCACCAATAACAACAATAACAAACAAAAAAAGAATATACGTTCTGCCACAAAACGAAACTCAAACAAAACTTAAAGCGAAACGAACGAAATCAGGAAGGGACACCAAACATGCAACATGACATGGACACCAAAACATGTTTGTTGTCAAATAAAAATGAACCAACGACAACAACAATATTATTATTATTACGATTATCATTATAGAGATGTTCCAACAGTGGTGAGCGAAAAAATAGCCATGATGGCAGTTTACTCAGAAACCTTTAAATAACTTGCTGTGGAAGTTATATCAGCCATTAAATATTCGATATCTTGAAAGAATTAATTTGTAAATGTAACGTCAAGTCGAATTATCTTCTAAACACTCATCCAATCTGTTAGACCCTGTTAGACTTATTCTGTTTCAATTTCGAGTGGTGCTTTGGTCGTTTCCTTTAAGTTAAAATACATTAAATGGTTTAGACAGCATACTGCTAAGGCGACCAAACAATAAAAGACACTCCACTCTAAAATTTCAACTAGAAAGTCCCAAATGTCAGGCTTAGGCTATGCGTGTGAACTCTGATCAAAGCTGATCACAGAATATTTGCCATATTTGCTTCTACCATCCTACGTAGGTCACATTCTATCTGAATTTTAAGTGACCAGTGAGGTACGGAAATCATATAGTCGCTGTCTAGAATTGACAGCCGAATGTCTGCCTTAGCTAGCCTGTCAGCAAGAAGTTTTCCCTTATCTTCATTCAAGAAGATTAATATTAGGATTAATGTTAAGGACTCTCAGGCATATAATGATCGTGTAAACACCTCTCAAGTATTTAAGGCTTGAAAAGAAATCCGTATGACACTTATGTACACTCAAAAACACCACAGTCAGTTGATAACCGCGAAAAGTATGGAAGCTGGCACCTTAAGAGTACGACATTCATCTCTTAAGCTAAAACTAATTTCATAGTCCACCTTCCTGATGTAAAAACCTTCAGCGGCACAGAAATTAGATTTACATCAGCCTATAAAGGCTTTAATCCGATCCCTAGCATCATTGATACGAGTAGGGAAGATCGAATTGAGGCGTGTTAAAGTAAAGGAATAACCCAACTCGACCACATTCTCGTAATGCTTTGCTTAAAAGCTGTGATATTAGCTACTTTCCTGTCCACATCAGAGATCAGCAATGAATCGCTTTTCCCTACTCATATGCACTCATGATATTTTGAATATAAGTGAGTCCACTATATTTAAATTTAGCTATGTACTCTGATCCATTCATACTCACCACAACGTTAATTTATAAGTACAGGTTGCAATGAGTATGAGTACAACGTTGACATACCATTCAAAATAAATTTGATTCATATGCCTACTTATTCAGATTCATAAATTTAGAAAAATACTTATAATACTCATAAATGATTCGAGTGGTTCGAAATATTCATCAAAATTTACAGTCTTAGTCTGTCGAAAACAGAGTGAATAAATGACAACCAATGTGACAAAGATGGATGTAATCAATTGTCAAAGTTCAGAAGCCTCTATCGGAACTAAGTTTAAACTGCGCTTAACTATTTATTGTAGACCCGAAAGTTTTTACATTTCAAAAAGGGCTTCAAAAATAAAAAATAATCTATGCAAGCAGGATTATCTTTGAGAGAAAGAAAAACTAGAAAAAGTCTGTAGACAATATTGCTATTGAAATAGTGCTATTTAATTGCTCTCAATTGATATCCTTATACGATATAAGTATAGATGTGGCCTTTAAATGTACGTACGTATGTTTTTTAATTTTTATAAATTTAATTTCGATTTAATTTTATGCGTTCCAAACAAAATTAAAACCAAAAACGTAGACATTTTACAATCAGTTTGTCTGTCTTGTTCGTCCGTCTACCTATATCACTGACTGTCCCTATAAGCATACTCGTATAAATAATGTTAATATTCTATGTATTCATTGTTATTGTTATTGTAATTGTAAATATATTTCCAATATGAAATATCTCTAAGGAGTTACAAAAAACCTTAAAACGGAAAAGTTTTGTTTCGTCCCTTTGCCAAAACGAGTCACATTTGTGGGCAAAAAAAACAACAACAAAAAAACGTCAGAAATAAGGCGAGGCATCAGGTTTATGGCAAAATTAATGCGCATGCATTTCAAGTGTTTCTGCAACGACTACAACAACAGCAAACTAAAAACAAAAAACGGCAACAAATGAAATTGTAGTTGAAGTCGTAAAAATACTTTTTTTCCAAAGGCATAAAAGCCACCATCAGGACCAAGACAAAAAAAAAAAAAGGAAAAACCGAAAGAAATGTGCAATAAAATGTGCATTTGCACCCGATTCTGAAATTTCATTGTTGAAAATCACAACACAACTCCCTTGAGTTTGTGCGTTTATTGTTGCTTTTGAGGCTCTTCTTTTTTTCTTTCTCCAGTAAGTTTTTATTGCAAATCATGAGCAGGGATCAGTGTACAGGAAACTAAAGAAAAGGGTTACAACCATGACATTTGCTCCCCCTCCAAATGTTCATGCGCCGTTCTTGTTTTTTTTAAAGCGGGAGAAAACAAACGAATTTATTATAAACAAACAACAACAACAAACTGTTAAAAATTTATTTTTTTGAATTTTCGATTTTCTTTAACTAAAGCGGATGATGAGCTTACATTAGAAATTAAAAAAAAATAATTATTTTACGCCCACATATCATATTTAATTATGCCAAAAAGAATCAGGCTCCTAACTTTTTTCACTTTCAGTTGAAGTGAATTCAAAATGTTGAAATTGATACGATAAAAATTTTCAATGTTCAATTTTAGTTCGAGTGACAGACTTAAGTAGACTGAATAAGAACATATGTATACAATATAAGGTGTTGTAAAAAGAAATTCATTATGTTTACATGCAACTGAAAGACTTTTTTAGAGTAGAGTCGAAATACATACATACATGCCATTACAACTCTTCAGTCAGGATTACGGTATAGCTTCTCAACACCACTCATGTTGTATAAGTTAATTTTTGGCGGGACCTACAGTTTAAAGTTGGCTTTGAACGACAGATTTTTTTAGAAACTTTTCAACACAATTTTATTTACTCTAAAGTTTTTGCCAGAATCCTGCTCATGATCTGCAATAGCCGAAGAAATATTTTTTCAATTTTCGTTTTTTGATGTCTGACCGGGGATTTTAACAGTGGCTGCGTAAATTAAAAACGATTTGAAATTTTGGCAAATTTATTTTATTTTGTTTTAAAGTAATATTGTTTCGATTAGAAATGAAATAAAATTTCATTCAGATGGCTGCCACGGTGGTCACAGTACATCATTTGATCGTACCAACTTTGCTAATCGTACCAAATTGCACTTTTTCGAGTGTATGGAATCGTATCTCGGCAATGGCATATCAAATCTTGGGCTTCATATGCTCAATTATCTTTATTTTGTCGGTATAACACTTTTCTTTAATGGCGCCCCACAGAAAATAGTCCAACGGTGTCAAATCCCATCTTTTAAGCGGCCAATTGACATCACCATTTCGGCTAATTAAACGGCCATTATACGTTTGACGCAATAAATCGATTGTGGCATGAGATGTGTGATAAGTTGTACCATCCTGTTGAAACCAAACATCGTTCAAAACAATATCATGAAGACCGAGCCCAAAAAAAACGGTTATCATGGTGCGATAGGTGTCTCCATTGACCGTAATGGTTACGGCTTGCTCATTTTCAATGATATATGGGGCAAAAATGCCTCCGCTCCACAAGCCGCACCAAAATGTCACTCGTAATGGTTCATTAGCCTCTGTAAGATCACATATGGCTTTTCTGAGACCCAAATACGGCTATTTAGCTTATTAACGTATCCACGAAAATGAAAATGAAGACGTTTTTTTTTGGCAAAAACAACACCATCGTGCAGTTTCTCGTTGGCCCATCTAGCGAAGCGAAAACGAACGAACGAACGTACTCAACTTTTCAACTCTTGAATCAATTGAACTTTGTAAGGCGTCATACCGAGATCTTTTCGCAAAATTCGACATAAAATTCCTGAAATGTTGAAATCTTGAGAACGATGACGAGTTGATGTTGACTCTCAGCCACAGCTTCGTTATTTTCAGTTTCAAAAATTTTTGCAATAAATTTGAGTATACCGGGCACTGTTGGTCAGAGGGCAGCATTTATAACTGGTCTCCAACAGTTCTGTTTAGTGGAGCAAAACAGATTTATCATGTTGTTATGTAGACTTGTTTGGAGAAAATTTCGCTGCTTCATGTCGTTTCTGCGCCCTATTACGTCTAATATTTCATGAAAGTACTCTTCACGAAGAACCATGCGAAATAGTATCGTCCGAAGGGAATGCAATCTTTGATAATTTTGAGGTTTCTTAAGGATTATATGTACATTTCATGTTCCATGTTGGGCAATATTTTTGAAAATGGATTTATTGTGAGTGCGTTAATCATATTTCTTAAGATGTAGAGATGCATTCGATCCTGGGATTGACTTAGCTTCACACGCCACTTATGTTGTGTGTATTAATTTTGAACACGTGTGGCGAGACCCACAGTTTAAAATCGACTCCGAACGACAAATTGTTGAGAAACTTTTCATGGCAACTTTATTTACTCTCCGAGTTTTTGACAGAAATCTGCTGAGAAGAAGTCGCCGCAGAAATATTTTGTCATATTTCGTTTTGATGTCCGCCCATAGATTTGAACTGTGACGTCACGTCTAATGAGCCAGCACACTACTTACTAGACTACTACGACTTTGCTTCTGCTTGTCTAACTTAAATTGAAGGTTAACTATGCGCTAGGGGGGATAACCAATAAGTGTTGGTCAATAGAATCTGCTTGTGGCTTAGCAGTTTTTGTCACGTTTAGGTTAGGTTAGGTCGGAGTGGTAGCTCTGGTATCACAAAGCTCACTTGAGTACCCTTAGCGGCCCGTTGTGATGCCACGGGTGAACGCAGTCCCTGTACCCTGTAAGTTCCACCAAAATCAGGGAAGAGAAAGAAGTTGGTCAGCGCAAGGGCTGCACATCAAAGGCACGATACCCTACACTGGAAAACCAGCCAGAAAGTTTGACAAACGAAGCTATATCCTTGATATCAATAGATGATAGCTCCGTCAAGCTTACAAGAAATGGGGAGCCAAATAACTTATATCTAGACCTAGTAAGAGACGGATAACAGTCTCCTCCTCCTTAGCGGATCTGCATCCACGACAGAAGTCCCATTCTTTTGGCGTGTCTACCCATAACGCATTGACCTGTAAGCACGGCCACAGTGGTTGAGATGACGTCACGACCAAGACCAAGTAATTGGTTGGTACGACTTCTATCCATCGAGGGCCAGGTGAGTCTGGCGGTGGTGTAGGACTCCTCATTGACCCAGTATAGATTGGCGTCCCGAAAGAATTTCCGCGCAATGTCCAACTTGACCGAGGCAAGTGGCACACCCAATTCAATAGAAGAGGATTCCGGAAGGAGCGCACCAGCTCTGGCGAGCTCGTCGGCCCTACAGTTTCCCTGAATGTTACTATGCCCGGGGACATACACCAGTGAGACACTGGTGAAGCGCCCAGAAAGAAGGTCGATGCAGCGGCGACATTCCCTAACTATCCTAGAGTTATTCACCAAACCCGATAAAGATCTTATCGCGGCCTGACTATCGGAAAAGACCGAGACGTGAGTGAAAGGAGCACCGTTGACGAGGATCCATTGAGAGGCCCGGTAAATTGCCGTCATCTCCGCCTGAAACACACTGCAGTAGTCCGGCAGACGCCATGAAAAGGTTCTCAAAAATCTGTCGTTCGGAGCCGACTTTAAACTGTAAGTCCCGACACTCATATATAAAATTAACGCACACAACATAAGTGTTGCGAGAAGCTAGGCTGCAATCCTGACTGAAGGGTTGTAATGACTAATTATGCATGCATCCATTTGATGCTCGCAGTATTTCAAATATTTATAGTTCAAGTGAATGAATTTGGTAACTCCCTAGTAAAAAGAGTACTAATCTTAAAAATATATACAATCCGAACTAAACCAAGAAGGAAATTTCCCCGTATTTATTTTTTTTTTTGCTTTATTAAAATTAGGTCTACAGAACCATTTCATTAATTTCAAATAGTTTGCATCGTTAATTTTTCCCGCCAAAACAAAACAAAAAAACTGTTTGCAGAAGAATTTAATTGAATTAAATTTTTCATTGGAAAACAAATCAAAACAATTCACCTCAAATAATAGTCTTCGGCACAAACCCCCCCCCCTTCAAAAAAAACACTCAAAATCTGAAAACTGTTGCTCATTTTGTTGTCAAAGTAAAATCAAATGCCTCATATTGTTTGTTTTGTTGTTGTTGTTGTTGTAATGGGTTTAAGACTCATTATGCCTGTAAAAATTATGGCCTTTTTTGTTGTTGTGCCACTTTATCAGGCAACAACAAAAAACTCTTAATGGCTTAAAGAGATTTCGCTTGTTTTTTTGCTCTTTTAAATCAAGTGTGAGCATGCGCACTGTTGACTACTGGTTGTTTGAAGAGTTAAAAGAAGAAAACCAAGGAAAAAACGATGGAAGTCTTTGGGGAGAGCAGCATTGGCTAAAAGACTGAGTAAAAAAGCGATTGTGAGGAACAAAAGCTACTGAAACAGTAGCATAATACAGAAAGAGAAGAAGAAAAAACGGAGAAAAAACACGAAACGACGAAGATTTTTAGTTGAGCACTTTTTTAGCCGAATGCAACAACCCATCGACTGTGGGGTTTTGTGGATGCCACATACTCACTCGCTAGCTGGTCTTACTCATTGGTATGGACCAAAAACTGGTAGAAAAAACGGAGCCAGTTACGATAAAAAACAACAACAATAACAACGGGGGCAAACACAAAAAAGGCAAAAAGTTAATAAAGAGGCGGCAGTAAAAGCACACGTTTTGCTACGGAGTCGACGATATTCTTCTCATATGCTTGCTGATGGTGTTCTACGTTCGTGTAAAAACGAAAAACGAAACGAAACAACAAACAAAAAAATAGAGAAAAACTGTGGAGCACAACAACAACAAAAATTATATCCAACAGTAGCCATCCAAAGCCATCGAGGCATTTCAATATTTTTTTCCATTCATACTCAGCATTCGTGTACGGAATTCTTGCGAGCTGGCAGCAACTTTTTTGTGTGTCTCTTTTTGCCAATTCCTGCAATTGCTGCCTACCTTTTAGCGACACCAATAACTTGAAAAAAGAAAACGAAAACAAAAGAAGAAAAAAAATTACAATTTTAAACTAAAAACCCTAGTAAAAGAGACGAAAAGATTTTACAAAATTTTACAAAACTGTGACCAAAAACGCGCGCGAGATTTTTATTGAAAATTTCAGTTTTTAAGTGCTTTTCAAGTGTTCTACTTACGTTGACTCGTCGTGCTGCAAGACAAAAGAGTGTCTTCTCTCTTGTTGAATTTGCTTGTTTTTCCTCAATTGAATTGTAATTTATTTTGAAATACCACGGAATGAGGCACGATCCTTAAACATAAAAAATACAAATCGATCGTTCGAATCAATCAGGTTTTTATTGTTGCTGAATGTCAACAATTTTATGGCCAAAAAATTATTACAACAAAATATACGAAAATAAAAATGGAATAAGAAGAAGAGCTACAAAAAAAAATTCCTTTGAATTCCTTTACGAAAAAGAAGTGGCAATAAAGCCGGTCATAATTACAAGCATTTTACAATAAAAAAAGAAAAAAACGCAGAAAGGAAAAAGAAGAATAATTTTTGAATTGTGCCAGTTTTTAAATTACAGTGTGGTGAAAATAAAAAAACAAAAAGAATAGGAAATTCAACTCAAAGTCAAGGTGTCTTTTGAAAGTTTCCAATTCTGCCAAGAAAGTGAAGAAATCCTTAAAAAGAAATTTTGTATGAAAGTGAAGAAATTCAAACAAATGAAAGTGAAATCTTAAAATCAAAATTAAATTTAAAGAAATTTTAATTTTAATTTGAAAAAAAAATATTTTTCATTTAAAAAAAAATTATTTAAAAAAAAAGCTAAAAAAATAAGAAAAATTCTTAAAAAAAAATCTCAAGCCAACAGTTGTTTCTTTAAATGATTATGCATGGTACTTGGTATAAAGGACCACAATTGGCACATCCACACACGCATACCGAGTATCATCATCATCATCATCAGTTTCGTTCATATCCGTCTTTTGTTGTTACGCCATATCACGACGTCTCCTCACAATCATCCTCATCAGCGGCCGCGGTAACTTTAACCAATACTACAGCGCCTACTGGCCCAAGTGTTCCGATCTTAGTTGAGGGTACTTTTAGCGCTTCGGGTTTACAATCGTCGTCGGCCGTAAATAGTTTAACAATTCTAAGTCCCACTATAAAAATCGAACAGAATTATAGTGATCAACAGCAGACATCACATTTGCAACATCAACAACATGCACCATTGAATGGTGTCGAGGATTATGCCCTTAATGGCTTGGACTGTACATCGATCGTAGATAGTACCACATTTAAGGTAAGTCATTGGAAAACGGAATTTATTTATTTAAGAATTAATAATTACTGGGTATTGATGTGGATACGTAGGCTTTGAAAGAACATTTTTTTTAATCTTTGGACACGGCAATTTTCAGAAAACTGTCCACGCAAACTAACATTGATTATTTTGTTCTTTTCCCAGAAGCCTTTTGTCAATAGTAGCACTGATAACATACGGTTTTATACGTAGCTACACAAAAATGGCAGGTTTAATGAGTACGAGATAACTCGTAGGTGGCACTCTAGAAGGGAACGCAATCTACGGGTTATCTCGGTGTTAGCGGTCAACGTGTTAAGTACTTCAACATGGCGCTGTCGCGTAAAAGATTTTCCCAAATTGAAATCAGAAGGTATGTGTCTTGTAGTGCAAATGTATAAAGACAGCCATGGATCTGATTTTTGTGTAGCCGATTAACAAATTATTTATGTCCTTGAAAAATTGATAGCCATTTTATTTATACCTATCCTTTATGTTTAAATGGGTTACCATGTTTTTCATAAATGGCCATTACAACCCTTCAGTCAGGATTACGGCCTAGCTTCTCACACCACTCATGTTGTGTGTCTTAATTTTATACTTTGAGTGGCTGGACCTTTAGTTTAATGCCAACTCCGAACGACAGATTTTTGAGAAACTTTTTCATGGCAATTTTTCTTTTACTATCAGAGTTTTTGCCAGAAATCTGCTGAGGGGAAGTCGCCGAAGAAATATTTTTTCGTATTTCGTTTTGATGTCTGGGATACGTACCCGGGCTTTGCATCTAATAAGCCAACACACTACCTACTAGACTACGGCGACACAGTCATCGCTGCATTTAATGGTTCCGCTCGTAATGTGTATGGATCACATAAACTTCCTGTTCGGTTAGGTAAAGATAGCTTTAAAGTTTAAAGTTACCTTTAACATATTTTCGTTATAACAACTTACAAATAAAATTAATTAATTAATTAACTTTTTCAAAAATATGGCAGTGCCGGCGCAATGTCGATAAAACTGCTCAATTAAAAAGTTTTTTTTAAGAGCAGTGCCAACGAAGGGCCTCTTTATTGTTGTTGTGTTTTCTCATTTTGTTTCAATTTGATGTTGCCATATTGAAAATAACAAGTAATATAGCGAGTTCAAACATGAACTTAACTTTAAAAGTTACCGGTAGAACGATCCTCCGTTTAGCTAACGCTCACTTCTATCTTATTGTCTACTTATAGTAAAGAAGAACAATTCATCTGCCCGTTAAAATCCTCCCTTCAGTTAACGGCAAATTGTAATAATGACCCTAAACCTTGTAAGCTTTATCAGCGAAGTTGCTATGGAATATTCATTGTCTGCTGATTGCAAACAGTGATTTCCTTTACAGAATTTTTTTTAATTTAACATCCAAGGCTAACATACACTGAAGGTATTAATTTATTAATTGGAATACAATTACAAATTAAATTCAAATTTGTATATATTGTAGTGTAAAAGATCAGAGTCCCTGGTGGGAATCGAACCCACAACTCTCAAATTAATAGACTAACATACTACCAAGCAATCTTTCTGGGCACACGTATATAGGCTGATCAGAATCATTTCAATCAACAATTTGAGTTAATTTTTTTATTGAAATTGTTGCTGCAAACAACCGATTAGAGCACGTGATAAGTTGCACCGTTTTGCTGAAACTACATGTTGCTTTAATTCTCACCGTTCAGTTAAGGCCACAAAAATTCCATAGTCACGTAACTGTTATCGCCGGCTCCGACACTCGACAGATTCTTGAGAAAGTTTTTCATTGCAATTTTTTTTATTCTCAGAATTTTTGCCAAATATATTTTCATATTTCGTTTTGTTGGATATGTGGGAGCTGGGTTTGGTCCCTAGCCTCACGTCTAATAAGTCATCACTCTAGCTACTAGACTAAAGCGACTTTATTAAGATTTTTTGTAGTTTGCATCTTAAGTCAAGGACAGAATTTGAATTTGTTTATTTGTGATGAGTTAACTGTCGATCAACGATCGAGTAATTCGATTACAACATATTAAAAAGGATTTATTTTAGTTTAAGGCATTCGTGACATCTGGAAATGTGAGAAGCTAGGCCATAATCCTAACTGAAGGGGTGTAATGGCCAATTATGTATGTACGACATAAGGATATTTGACATTAGCGGTATATACATATGAGTTCCTATGCAACGCTTGCAGTTATTGTATGCATTTAGAGATGGCTTCTATAATAAGAACAGTTATTTTGTAAGTCACAGGAAAAATTTCCGCATAATGAGCATTCACCATACGGTTACTGTGATTGACGAACAAATTCTCTTTGTAATGTATTGTGAAATCAACAGGGCAATCAATTACGAGCGGATTTGCCCTACGTGAAAACAAGTACTGCGGAATAATATTGCGACGGTATTCCAATAATCCAATAGAATTCGATAGACTACCGACATCATCTTCAGCTTTCCTATAACCGGTCGAGTTGCCTCAAACAAGAATTTCAGGCACCGATTCATACACAAGAGTTGTATTCCTTTTTGCGGTGAATGATAAGAAGACGAGTTGAAGAGAAATATTTATTGTGCGGCCTTAAGAAACCAAGACACTTAAATGCTGCTTTCAGTTCTAGCGGTCGTGATCATTTTGATGCCCATAATGTATTCTGAACTTATCTAATAGAGCCCCATGAATAATAACTCATTTAAGGGGATTTTTAAGAAATCTTAATATAAATCGGGAGAAGCGACAACAGACAGGAACATCATCTACCAAGTTGGATTGAAAAACTTTGTGCGCAATTTTGTTGAAAAATGAAATCAAATTAATGAAACGGAATAAAAATTTTAATTCGAAATGCATGTTTAAGGTAAAAAGTTTCATCTAAAACATACATGCAGCCTAGTTTGTAACTCTTAAGATTGCAAGGACTTTTTTGAGGAAGATATTATTACCTATTACTTTTAAAATTATCTTGTCCAGTAAATAGAATGTGATTTTATGGAGATAAAATGAGAATTAATCGTGACAGTGAGGCGGGAAATTCTAATAGCCGATGATGAATATTTATTCAATTAATTCATTACAATTAATTGCAATATTGCTGGTATCGTGTTAATAAAAGTACAAATTGTTAATTACTCTAGTAATTGTTAACAATAAATGTTTGTTGTAATTTTAAATGATAATAACTTTATAAAGCGTTCATTGCTAAACATACTCACCGCATTACTCACCGACATGCGAATCTGTCTCATATCTTGTGTGGAATGGATTGAAAAGTATCCTGGTTTTTTTTACAAGTTTTCATCTATAAAATGACATATGTACAATTTGAAAATTTTCATTATCGATTTCATTTAAATACATAACATAATTACCCATTACAACCCTTCAATCAGGATTACGGCCTAGCTTCTCGCTCCACTTATATTGTGTGAGTTAATTTCATGCATGACTGGCGGGACCTACATTTTAAAGTCGACTTCGAACGGCAGATTTTTGAAAAACTGTTCATGGCAATTTTATTTACTCTCAGAGTTTTTGACAGAAATCTGACGAGAGGAAGTCGCCGCAGAAATATTTTTCCTTATTTCGCTATGATGTCTGATCGTAAATTTCAACCGCGACCTCACGTCTAATAAGTCAGCACACTTGCTAATAGACTACGGCGACTCTACATTTCTTTTAAACCTTCTATTAGTCTTTAGTTTGAAAATTTCTCTCTGTAATCCCTCAATCCAAAGAAATATCCTTTAATGTTAAACAATATTGATGGTCAATATAAACGGAATTAAAATGCCTCCCTTAGAACCAGAGATCAGCAATGATTATTCAAAAAGATGGAACCTCTACTCAAAGTTTGAAGTACTCATCATATTCATACTTAACCAAAAGTATTATGTTGTTGATGGTTGTCTGTTTGCTCTGCTTGCTGCTCTGTCTTTTTTCCTTTTTATGTGAATGCAACAACAACTAAGACTGTAAATTTTGAGTGACTCGAATCATTCATAAGCATTATAAGTATTTTTCTAAAGTTATTAGTAGGCTTATGAATCAAACATATTTAGAATGGTATGAGTTTGATGTAAACGTTGTACGCATACTCATTGCAACCAGAACTTATAAATCAACGTTGTAGTGAGTATGAACGCATCAGAGTACATACTTAAATTTCTATATTGTCGACTCACTTAAATTCAAAGTTGCATGAGTGCTTATGAGTAACGAAAAAACTATTTATTGCTGATCTCTGCTCAGGACTCTAGATTTGTTTTCCAATAAATTTGGATACGATGACGGTAACTAGCGAATCAATTTAATTTTTAAACATTTTAAACATTCTTGAAGCTAAAGCTGAATTATTATTAATAAAATCAATATAATAATAATAATAATAATAATAATAATAATAATAATAATAATAATAATAATAATAATAATAATAATAATAACAATAATAACAATAATAATAATAATAATAATAATAATAATAATAATAATAATAATAATAATAATAATAATAATAATAATAATAATAATAATAATAATAATAATAATAATAATAATAATAATAATAATAATAATAATAATAATAATAATAATAATAATAATAATAATAATAATAATAATAATAATAATAATAATAATAATAATAATAATAATAATAATAATAATAATAAAAATAATAATAATAATAATAATAATAATAATTGAATAAATCATAATACAGAATATTAAAAACAATATGTTAATTTAATAGCGTGTTCCTATTCAGGGTTAGACAACTTAATAATACAGAAATGAAATATTGTTGGAATTATAAACTGCTAAATGACATTTATTTTTTTGTATATAAATTCCGGCATATGTCTCCCGCAATTAGGTGTTACAAAAGTCCATTCAAATCGTTCAAATTCTTATTACTTCTCGAAAAGAATTGACCATAAGGCGTTAGTAGTAGTAACAGTAGTTCAGAAGCGTTAAGTGAACAGGACCAAACTGATAAGAAAGTTTGCACCAAAATGATTTTTGGCTTGTGCGACTAAAAATTGTTCTCGTGTGATTAGAGCCTGTGACAAGTTGTTAGAATCAAATGCCGTTGATGTTTGATGATAAATTGTTTGAAACAAAACTTCGGTAGCAGGGTTCGATAGCTTAACGACAGCTCCTTTCGAACTAAGGATCGACTGTTGCTTTATTTAGTGCTTTTACGTCTCCCAGTCGTCTCAACGTATTAGCCGGTTTATCTCTTTTGCGAGTGCACTGTGAATTTCAATGCAGAGCTGAACGTGCAATATCATCCTGGGATTTCCTGAGAATATAGCCAATACACATCCATTTGTGGCATCAGATTTTCAGTGATATCTTCTCCTGATAAGTGATGATTTTTAGAAGGCATCGTTTAATAAAAGCTGAGAGTTGATCAACTGTTGGTCCCGACACTTATAGATATCCACATTTTGTAGCTGTAACCTCTGACCTTTTTCTGACATTTAATATTTTAATTTTGATGTTGCTGGTAATATAATAATACCTCCACGTCTGTCTCTTATTACTTTTGGTTCTGATGTGTTCAGTTGTTCTAGCTTTGGCAGTAATAATGCTACCTAAATAACAAAATGAGTCCACATCGTCCTATGTGCCTGGGAGTTATATGCATTTATTCGCATTGCCTTGATTTTGAATTTCAGTATGTTTGTGGCTACTATGCAAGTGCAGTATAATGCTTAATATCGGTCAACTAAGCAGTGATGTTCATGTGTTTATGTGCGAGAATATGCATGATCGGCATATTATCCTGAATTCCGCATGTAACTCCTCTCTTAATCAGACAGAGTCACGTCGGATTTAAGTATGATATTAAAAACCAATGGAGATAAAATACATCTTTTCCGCACATATTTCTCTTTTAGAATTTGACCATTTCGTTGTTATTCGTGCCTTAGTAGTTAGCTGGCACCGTTGTACAAGCTTTTGATTAGGCAAATGACTTTGTTCAGGGCTTCTCGGTCTAGTTCCAGTTTACTTTGTTTTTTTATAGCGTTGTATGCTTTCCTGTGCGAGATATCCAACTGCCTATTCCATTATTGTGCTGAATATGTTGACATCACCGATGTAGGATCGATGCACTCTAAATCCAGCCTGATGATGTGAGCAATTGTTTTTTCACCACGCTTAGTAGGAATTGCGTTAATTCCTTCTAAATTCTTGCAATCAGAGAAGTTTTATTTCTTTGACAGCAGAGTTGCGATTCCTGTTGTGAGTTCAGGCGACAAAGTTCCACTATTCTAAAAGTCCGATATGAGGATCGTTTGGCTCCAATTGTTTTACAATTTGTATTTTATAGGGACGTAAGCCAGCACCCGTACGTAAAATTTTCCACGATTTCAAAGGACAAAGACCAACAAGTTTAGAATGACGGCAATGTGATAGTAATGTTCCCTTCAGTAAACACGGTTCTTTGCTTTGTTGACGGCTTTGAATCGAATATAATGATCCGCCACCCTTTCAAACTCCAACAGTAGTTTATTTCCGCGGCTGCATATCAAGTTAAAAAATGTAATGTTTATATATATTACCTTTACGACGAAGAACTAACAAAATTATTGAATCTCAATCTTAGTTAACTACGTCTAATCTAAACGTTTCTTCATTCTTCTCTCTATTCGGAATATATATTCCAAACTTTCCTGATAAGTTTATATAGTGATATCATGCAAACAATGCTACCAGAAATCCCAAATTAATGGCCAATATTCGATACAAGCTACTGTACAATCGTGGAGAGGCGCCTACTAATATTAGCCAAGCCCCTATAGTAAAGGTCAAGCGGAAGGAGGAACAAATTGTCTCCATCGTAAACGTAGGTATGGTACGCAGGGCACCACTAAAACTGATTCAGGCAGATTTCTGTTTCCGCCATATTAGGTTCAAGTTAGTAGTCCTGTCAAGGGATTGCCACCATACAAAGAATACTTAGGTTGAGATTGGTCTGACTACTGCCGTATAGATCTAGTGTGTTATTCTTGGTTTCAGGTCCAATTTTTTCCCAACACTTTGGACAAGCGTAGAGGGAATAGGTCTTTTTTATCCTTTTAACGATATTCCGTTTCCAAGACAGTTTTCTGTCTAGAAACGAAGCTCCTCCATGAGTTCAAGTCCCGTCCCTAAGGGGCAAATAGGTGATTAAGTCTCAATCCTCGAACAGATGCCTACTCGCTGACTTTTCTCAAAGCAAGTTGCATCATATTAAGAGACGAGAAATCTGCCCGAAACTGTAAAAACGACGTCATCTACATAGGCAATTATCCCAGTTCCAATATCATTAGCAGCTTATTTATCACAATGACCATATTTTTCCAAAGGTTTTCGGTGCACTGAGTTTTAGACGTATCCTAAAAGTGCAAAAAACATTGTTTTTTCTGAGCCCCGAATAGGGTAATTTTGCTTATAAACATACTCATCAAGATGAAAATGAGCTTCATTCGAAAATATGATTTTTTTTGCAAAAATTTCGTGCAGTTTCTCGTTCGCCCATCTGGCGAAGCGAAAACGAAGTGGATGCTTCGACGTAAACTGATGCGTGAAATGTTGAATTCTTGAGAATAATGATCAGTTGATGTTGATGGATTTCTCAAACACACTTTCAGTCACAAGTTCGATATTTTCTGGTGTACGTGCTGTACGAGCACTTGGTGCATCAAAAATGGAACCACTTTCGCAATACACTTGCATATACTAGGCACTGTTGGTACTTCTCTGCGACCATATTTTGTACGACATTTTCGTGCAATTTCCGACCAATTGGATTTGTTTTGGAAATAAATTTCCAAAAAATCCCAACGTTGCTCGAGAGTAAATCGATTCATTACATTAAGTGGACATAATTAATATTGCTTGATTCAAAATAACCGGTGGTTCGAATTTAGACCGATAGGTTATCCATTCGATACTTAGCAGTTTACTTTTTATATTTTTAGAAGAAAGAAACGCTCTGGCTTTAAAATTAAATATTTTTTATTCTTTATAGTGTTTTCACACCGAGTGGTTTTAACGCAAAAGTTGGTTTTAACGTTAAAATCAAAAATAAAACCTGCTTTTACCATACAAAATTATTGTGTTAAAATCAACTTAAAACCTTTTTTGAATTGGTTTTAAGTTGATTTTATGAAATACAACCTTGTTTTATGTACTAAATCAGAGCTACCAGCTCTGAAATGGTAAAAACAGCTGATAAAAATTAAATAAAAACAAAATAAAAAGAAAACAAATGTAAAAATATAGAAGCCGGTTGTATAAAAATGTAAAATTTCAAATAATGAATGCTACAACAATAATAAATAACAATATTTTAACAATAATATTAATATTATTTCTTAATTTTTCATATTTTATGTTTTTTCTTAAACAAAACCATTTCTGTTCCGTCATGAATGTATGAAAGTTAAAACCTGATTTAAGAAAATTTGCAGTGTGAACGCAAAATCAGCTGATTATGGTTTTAATGCTAAAATCAGGTTTTAACTTTTGGTGTGAAAACACTATTAAATGCTTGAATATTTATGAGAATTAGAAATCAATCCAACCTATATTTTTTTAGAGATAGAAAATGACACAATAGGCCGTTTTATGAACGGAGGCATTTTCCAAACGTCATTATTATTTATGTAGTTGAGATAATTATTATTAACTGGTGCTATTAAAACGATAATGACCCTACACCTACATTGTATCGAGTGGATAAGAGGTCTGTTGAAAATAGCAAAGATTTATTTACAAGAATTTCGATGGTGTATATAGATGGCGTAATCTGTTTGCTGGATACACATCCGTAACTGCTGCTAATATCTTGACGAATGTCCCTAAAGCTCAACAAAATAACGGTCTTCTTTGAATGTAATGGCTTGTGCTGTATTTTCACTACAAATACGACAATTCTGTGTACCCAAAAATGTTCTCCATCGCTCTATAAAACCGTTATTTAAGAAAATAAACAACTAAAATTGACTTGGTAACTGCAGAAATAGTTTCAGATGTCAAATCGGTTGTCATACAAAACTCAACAATCAAACAAAATTATCGAAACATCGATCAGTCGTATTTGTTATAAATCGCTACGCTTTCTAATATATTAACAGCAGTCGTCACTGTACGGTACGGTTTCATTTAAACTCGATCTCAAGGCTGCATGGTTCAGTATCAGTGTTGAAAAATTCAGTACTTTAGTACTTTTTACAGTACTTTTACATTTCAAAAATACCCCAGTACACCCTCGACGCTTTCAGATTTTTTTTATTATTCCGCTTTTCAACTAGGTATTAATGCATTAGTAACTTAATGCTAAATGTAAAATTAGTCTTTAGCCCCGGTTAGCCAAACGTTCACGGAACGTATGTACGTTCGTTTTTAGAATATGAAAGTAATGGGAACGCTTGCCGAACCGTAATGTGATTTTGGTAAGCATTTGCATTGCTCCTCATATACTACAAACGAAAGTATGTTACATTAGGTTCCATCGACGTTTGGCTACACGGAACTTTGACGTTTTGTTACTTTCAGAATCATTAGTTTTTGTTTTATACATATGTGAGGAACATGTATAAACCGCTAGTTTTTCTCTTCCATACCGTACGTGTAGTAAATATCGGGTTATCCATTTAGTGGTTTCAATAGTAAACGTAAATAAAACACATACATATAAAATATTTTTTTCATGATATTTCTTTTTTATTGTAAAGTTTGAACGTTGATATTATGCGTGAAACACTACATCATTTAAATGACCTCCACGAGAAGTGTTGCAAGCATTGTTTCTTTTGAGGTAATTTTCGACCACTTTTTAACACATATTGGGCGGTATCTCAGCCATAACTTGACGAATGTTGGTTTTTAAGTGCTCAAGAGTTGAAGGTTTATCTGCATAAACACACTCTTTCGAGCAGCCCCACAAAAAAAGTCTAATGGTGTCAAATCGCATGATCTTGGTGGCCAATTGATATCGCCACGACGAGAAATTACGCGGCCAGGAAATGTTTCTTGCAATAAAGCCATATTCGCTCGAGTTGTGTGGCATGTGGCACCGTCTTGTTGAAACCACATATTCTCCAAGTAGTATACTTCAATAGCAGGCAAAAAAAGTCGGTTATCATATGGCTATATCGCTCCGAATTGACGGTGACAGTCGTTCCATCGTCGTTTTCGAAGAAGTAAGGTCCAATCACACCTTCGGACCAAAGAGCGCACCAAACAGTGACTTTTTCTGGATGTAATGGCCTCTCTTCAATTACTTGAGGATTCTCAGAACCCCAAATACGACAATTTCGTTTATTAACATACCCACCGAGTGTGAAATGTGCTTCATCGCTGAAGAAAATTTTGTTCGAAAAATTGCCGTCCACCGCCTGTTGTTCAAGCACCCATTCCACGTATCTACGACGTTGTGAATGGTCACCTGGCTTCAGTTGTTGCGTGAGCTGGACTTTATATGGATGTAAGTGTAGATATAAATGCAAACTACACCATAATGTGCCGTAAGACAGTCCTTATTCCTGAGAACGACGAGGAATTGACACATTCGGGTCTTCGGTAACACTTTCACTTACAATAGCGATATTTTCAGTGGAACGAGCGAAACGATGATGCACAGGCCTTTCAATATTTGTAACTACTCCAGTCTCTTCAAATTTCTTCACAATTTTGCCAATTGCTTGCGTAGTTGGACGATTATGTAAACCATAATCTCCTCTTAAAGCATGATACGTGGCTGTGGCAGAATCACCATTTTTGTAGTAGGTTTTGATAATTTTTATGCGTTGTGTGATAGTTTCACAACTTAGTTTGACAGAGGTCGAATTCCAGTCCCATACTTTTGAAACCACTAAATGGATAGAACTTTATAAAAAAAAATGTAAATAGCCTAGTGGGTAGTGTGTTGGCTTACTAGATGTGGGCCCACGGTTCATACTCCATGTCAGAAATGTCCAACATAACAAAAAATTAAAAAAATATTCCTTCGACGACCTCATTCTGTCAACAACTCTGAAAGCAAATAAAATTGCCATGAAAAGGGGCCCAAAAATCTTTAAGCTGTAGATCCTGCCACTCATGTATAAAAATAACACACGCAACATAAGTGGTGTGAGAAACTGCGACCATTATCCTGATTGAAAGGTTGTAATGTACATATGTATGTACATACATATATATTTTTTTTACAAAAGTACCATTTGATGTGAAAAAGTACTCTTTTAGTTATAGTTTAATAGGTACCTATTAAATTTTTCAACACTGTTCAGTATGCAATCAGTCCAATACTTTTTGCTGCGAATAATAATAGGCGGTCTCAATAAAATATATTTTAATTTTTTCATTATTCCCTAATTTTCAACTAATCTTTGATAAAAGAAAAACATCATAAAAAACAACAACAACAATTGACAATTTACTATTCAAATAAAAGCAAATCAATTAGAAGCAGCCATTCATACTTGCTATTAAATTGACTGCTTAATTATGCAAAGCAACGCTGTATCTGTTAGCAAATAAAATAAATTTTTTAACACGATGTGTGTGCGTATGTGCAAGAGAATTTTGTTTTTTAATTCGCCGCACTAACTGTTGTTTATTTTATCACAATTATTCATCAGGAAAGCAATTTAAATTGCTTTTGACGAGCCGTCTGAAGAATCGAATACCAACACCAACGCCAGCACAACAAAAAAAACTTCACTTTTCAGAAATTAATTGAAAACATTCATACAAACACACATATACCCAAAAAAAACAATAACAAATAAAAACATTAATTCGTTAACGAATTGCAACAGTGAAACACACACAAGCCAGGAAAAATATACGAAAAAAATAAATTTTAAGCGAATGTGTGTATGGATGTGTGCGTAAATGTTTGTGAGTGCCGCCGAAACGAATAACAAAAAAGGGCGTTTTCATAACAATTTAAATAAAAGCAGCATTCGTAACAATACAAAAACAACAAATCGGATTAATGCACAAAGAAAAAAAGAAAAGAAAACAAGAAACAAATGGTAGACGAGTGCCAACAATAAAAACCACAAAAACAAGACAAAAGAAATTGAAATAAAAAACTTCCAAACAAACACGCCCACTACACGAAAAAATCCATTCTGTTGTGTTAAGTTTTTCAGTTTTTTTGTTAAACAAATTTGCAGACGAAAGCCGAATCTGAATGTTTGTTTCTCTTAAAAACTAAAAGAGTTGCTCCCTGTATTTATCAAGAGAAATTGAGTTTTTTTGTTGTTTTCATTTCATGTGTGAGAGAACCTACTCAGAACGAGTGCGTTTTCGTTTTTAAATACCTTTTTTGTTTGTAAAAGCTTTTCTTGCATAAGCATAGCTTTTATGCCAGGGCAACATGCACAGCAAAAAAGGATTGTGTCCTGACTAGTTGTCGAAAGCAGCAAGGAATTGAATTTGCAGACACAGGGTGACGTGAAAAGCAAATAATTTGTTAGTATTCGTTTAGAAATTTATGCTGCTGATGCGACTGAGAGCAGTATGCAGTTGTTAACTTACAGCAGGATAATGAATTTTGTAAGCGATAGGACTGTTTTATGTCCTTGTAAAGCAGATTCATATGTCAGCATTAAAAGTAATCACACAATAGCCTCTTTTTGAAGTAAAAACAGTTTTTGGAGATAATTTAATAACACCACAATTATGTGAAAGCGCAGATTATTTTGCAACTTTCTGCCCAATACTGAAAGGTTTCCTTCTGTAATGCATTAACGAGTCACATATTACAAGAAGACATGGCAGTTCGTTCACATTATCACATACTTTTGCTAGTCAGGCTGCCTAATAGGGTTGGAAAGTAAAACTAAGAGCTGCAGCTTTCACCTTGCTAGGAAAACTTCTTCTTTAAAGCTAGGAATAAAAACATTCGTTCCTATTAAGACAAACTATATTAACCCTATAATGTCAGGAAAGCAAACATTCAGGAATTCGCTCTACGACAGATGTACTCTCAATTGAGTCTTAAATATATACATACATACATACATACATAATTGGTCATAACAACTCTTCAGTCAGGATTACGACCTACATTTTCATTCCACTTATATTGCACCAGTTAATCTTATCCTTAAGTGGCGGACTTATTGTCCTCTCAGATTGTTTGCCAGAAATCTGCAAAGAGGAAGTCGCCGAAGAAATGTCTTTTATTATTTTGCTCGAGATGTGTGACTTGGGGTTTGAACCATGTCCTCAGTTCTACCACGGCAACACATTACGTACTAGACTACAGAGACGTAGAGTGTAATAATAAGCACGGTCAACTTATAAATTATATGTATTCTAAAACTTGTTTCTAGAACTTGCTAAAAGGAAGTCATGATGTGTTCCACTTCAGTTGCCATTGAGGCTTCTAAAAATATTGAACGGCCAGCATATTGACCTGACGTCAATAGCATGGTTCAATGGAATAACAATCATATTGTTACGAAAATTATAAATCAAGATACTGGTGTTTTCCTTTTACATCGCTTAGCATTAAAATTATAAACAAAAATACAACAACAAACACCATCATAAAAAAACGATAAGTAAGTAAACAAAAATACAACAAACGCTACAGGAATAAATGTAAGCAACATGTTTACATTTATAGAAATTTCGAAAAGGCGTAGTCATTCGTTTTCAAGTGGATTCATCAGACTGTTTACCCTGTCACATAAAAGGCAAGGCAAGGCAAAGCAGCCAAGTGAGTGAGTAAAAGTTCAGTAGAGAGTAATCGTGGTTTGTAGCTCACCGTCACAAAGATCTATCGAACAATTGTCTAGTACTACACAGAATTGTGCGAATAATAAAGAATTTCAATTAAAAGTAAATACAAATTCAATTTTATTTTATTTGCAATCTACGAGCTCAAATTTTAAACTTTTTTAAACGGAAAAAACGTAACAATATGATTTGTATAGGGTGTTTTTATAGAGGCATAGAACTTTAAGTTGGCATTACTTTTCAAGATGGCGACCGATTTAACAGCTGTCAAGTGATTTATTCTCAGTTTGGTTTGGCAATTCATCATGAATAGACTCACGCCTGAACAACGCTTGCAAATAGTGCAATTTTATTTCGATTTATTGAAAAACACGTTTGGTGACCGCCTAATTTCACTTTTTGGACCTGTGAATTGGCCTCCAAGATCTTGTGATTTAACACCGCTAGACTACTTTCTGTGGGGCTATGTAAAGTCGTTGGTCTATGTGGTAAAGCCACAAACGCTTGACCATTTGGAAAACAACATTCGCCGTGTTATTGCCGATATACGACCACAAATGTTGGAAAAAGTCATCGAAAATTAGACTTCCAGATTGGACTACATCCGCGCCAGCCGTGGCGGTCATATGCCAGAAATCATATTTAAAATGTAATGCCACAAGATTATCTTTCGGATAAATGAAATTCATGTCAATCGAATAATCCATCGTTGTTTTATTGCAACTTAAATTTCTATACCTTTTTTTGCTTTAAATTGTGTTTGACTGCTCACTATGTGCTTAAATCATATATTCTAGTAACTGAATTGTTCCGAATAATGCCAATTCTAGGAAGAATTCACAGTTACTTCACCATAATGAGAAGCAGTTCTAAAAAATACAGTCAAGAGAGATCATGTTATCAATATTTAGGTGAAGGTACTTAAGTGTGTGCTGCCGAGATTGCTCCATATATTGTAGCACACATTATCCCCATATAGATGAAGACAAAGGAAATGACCTAATTACACCATTCGTTTAAGCAAAACTAGTTTACGAAATACACTCACACAATTGAATGAAGAAGATCTCTGCGAAAATAATTATGAAAATACGAAAATAATGCTATCGATCAGTGGACCTACGATATTGAAAGTCAGAGATAAAGTTAAGAGAAGAGGTCAAAGAAGAACTGAAACATGGTGAAGTAGTACTGCAAATAGCAGTGAAAAGTCTCAAAAATTAGTGCTGGTGACGAGGAGGATTGCGACCAACGGAGGGTCTCCCCATGTGGTAGTTGAACTGATTACTGTTCATCGCTTTAGAAGTGTTATTTGGAAAAGAAGTGGCCTTGTGGAGTCGCCGTAGACTAGTAGGTAGTATGTTGGCTTATTAGACGCAAGGCCACAGTTCAAACCCCAGTCAGACATCAAAACGAAATGTGAAAAAAAAAATTTTTTTCGGTGACTTCCTCTTAGCAGATTTCTGCCAAGAAACTCTGGGAGTAAATGAAATTGCCATTAAAAGTCTCCCAAAATTCTGTCATTCGGAGTCGACTTTAAACTGTAGGTTCCGCCACTCATGTATAAAATTAACACACAGACCATAAGTGGTGTGAGAAACTAGGTCCATAATTTGACCTAAGTGCGGTTGCTAGAATCTTTTAATCTGCTTTTACTCGTTGTACCCAAAATAAATCCTTCAACACAATGCCTTCAGATTGACCCTATCTATCTTAGCTTTATTTCTAAGTATTTCTAGCGGGTAGCGCCTTGTATTGCATGTCATGTCCTGTGCAGTAGGTGGCCTGGTGTAGATGCTTATCCCAGCAACACATGTTTAAATTCAGGACAAAATAAAAAATGTTTATAACGCTTTGCGAGCAATAACACAAACCGCTCCGAGAGTATAAGATCTACTTTAAACATCACAGAAAACTCTAGGTTGCTGTCTCGAAAATTAAGCAATCAATAACTAAAGATGGTAACTCTGTAATACTAGAACTTGCTTGGCTGGTAACTAAGAAAACAAAGGTAATTAAGAAAAAAATGCAGTTATAAGAAAGGCAGTTATAGGAAAGGCAGTTAGGGAAAGCTGCTTTGTTGTAACGACATTATATTCCTTAAAGGAAAGGAAAATGTAAAAAAAAATGTTTCAAATAAAATAGGAAACGGTGTAAAACATATTCGATCACTTTTCTTTACTTCCGTCCCAAGGTTTTTTTTCTTTGCTCACCAAACAAACACCAGTTTATAAAAGTAATTGACACTCTGTTTCTCTCTCTCCCACGAAAAGAGAAAAAAATTAAAAGAATAACAACAGAAGCAATAAAAACATATAACAAAACAACATAAAAAAAGGTAAAGAAGAAGAAAAAGAAAAACATCCATAAAAATATGTTCTTAAACCAGAAGAGAAAAAAATTTCTTAAACACTGGTAACAAACACACGCAATTGCAGCAGAGACACATTCATTTATCCTGCGGCATTATTGCTCTTCTGCTGTTACTGCTCCACACGATATTTTTTCGTTTTTCCTGTTTGTTTTCTTCTTAACGGTTTATTTTTATTTTTCTTATTTTATTGTTCATTTTCATTCTTCTTCTTTCCAATAAAAATGTGTGTTAGAAGAACAATTTTCGCTTTTCTTTTGGTTCACTACAGAAGGCAAAAAACCCGAAAAAACTACAACAAAAAAATTGTTGGCGCGAAGTTTTTTTCCATTTCTTGTGTGTGTCTCGAATTTGTGAGAATTTCTTCTTATCGAAATATTATTTTCAATGCATATGAAAGTGTGAGTGAGCATGTATGCACGTGTGTGAGTGTTAGCTGGTTTTTATGTGTCTGCCTGGTTTTTATGAACGTCTTACACGCAGCCTTTTACAAATAAAAATGGAAACAAAAAATTGTCATGGAATTGTTAATAAAAAGAGGGCAGACAGGCGGGCAATGTTTTGTATGGAAATGCCCTACAATTCCAACTAAGTGGGGGGCTCTTTAAAGGCTGTTGGAGAAAAGGATTGAATATCCTTATCTTTGTAATGACCTTAATTAGCATCATTAATTTGGTTTTGTTGAGTTAGTTTTTGTGAACCCTAAAAGTATGTGTGCCATATTCTACAAATTTAAGGATTTTCAAGTAGACTCTTTAGAGGTCAATGGTTTAATAATCCAAAAAGAAATTTATTCAAATAAAAAGTTAAAGAGAGTTTCTTTGCAATATTCAGCCAAGTAAATTGAAATTGATGTACATATATGTGCTAAGGTAGACCCTTACGAACATACAATGTTGGATGAAATAATAGAGACAGGAAAACAAATAACCCTGTTATCTTCGTGCAAAACAGAAAGAATTTTTTAAATTAACAACACCCTAACTAACTTCCGTCTGGCAACGATGTCTTTCTTTCCATATACACCAGACATCAGCAATGAATCGTTTTTTCGCTACTCATAAGCGCTCATGAAATTTTGAATATAAGTGAGTCAACAATATTGAAATTTAACTCCTCTGATTCATTCATACTCACTACAACGTTGATTCATAAGTACAGGTTGCAATGAGTATGAGTACAATGTTGACATCAAACTCATACCATTCGAAATATGTTTGATTCATAAGCCTACTCATTTAGATTCATAACTTTAGAAAAATACTTGCAAATGATTCGAGTGACCCGAATCAATCATCAAAATTTACAGTCTTATTTGTTGTTAGGAATTTACAACAAAAGAAAAAAGACACGTAAGCAAAAAAACAAAGACATCTAGCAGAGCAAACACACAATCTTTTAGTGAGTATTTTAGCATTCGTACGCGATTCATACTTATTTTGTGATTCGTGTATATGTATGTTGAGTTGTGGAGAGTCAAAATCAACAACATCATGCGTGTTGTTAAGTATGAATACGAGAAGGACTTCAAACTTTGAATATGAGTAGTATGAGTATGATATGAAAATAAGTCTGCATGCATATAAGTATCAGATTCTACTCATCTTCTTGAATACTTATTGCCAATCTTTGATATACACTGCGTTTGTTTTCTGTATGGCAACTTCCAGAAGATTGTTTTTACCTCTTTTAACGGTCTTTCCATGTAGTTTTGTTTTTGTAATTACAGTTTTGTTCGTTCCTAATCACGCAATTTCTTTAATATTTTGTTTTTGTAATTCCTTGCACCACAACATGTCTACTGTTTCATATTTGTTTGTGTATTTTAGTTTTTTCTTTTCATTTTATAAAAAATTTTAATTTTTTTTCTCCCTTCGTAACAATGCTGCGAGCTTCGATTCACTCATTTCAACAATCTTGTGAAATCGCGGGTTCGTTGAATATACGAGGTTGCAACAATTTTCTGAAGTAATAGAGTACTGAAGTTGCCGTAGTTGAGTAGGTAGTATGTTGGCTTATTAAACAAAAGACAGTGGTTCAAACCTCAGCTCTGACATCTCCAACAGAACGAAATATAACAAAAAAAAAAATTTTCGATGACTTCCTCTCAGCGGTTTTCTGGTAAAAGGTTAGGTTAGGTTAGGTTAGAGGACGCGTACTTGTCAACTGTGACAAGTACAGTACCCGGTGGTCGAATTGACCCATTGTACAACGTCCTAGCTTCTCACACCACTCGTGTTGTCTGCGTTAATTTCATACATGAGTGGCGGGACCTACAGTTTAAAGTCGACTCCGAACGACAGATTATTTGAGAAGCTTTTCATGGCAATTTTTACTCTCAGAGTTTTTCCAGAAATCTGCTGAGAGGAAGTCGCCGAAGAAATATTTTCATATTTTCGTTTTGATGTCTGACCTGGGATTTGAACTCGGGCCTTTCGTCTAATAATCCAACACACTACCTACTAGACCACGGCGACTTCTGGTAAAAACTCTGAGAGAAAAATAAAATTGCCGTGAAAAGTTTCTCTAAACTGTCTTGCGAAGTATAATTGACACACACGAAATGGGTGCTGTGAAAAACTAGATTGTAATCCTGGCTAAATTGTTGTAATGACCAAGTGAATATGTAAAGGTCCCCACAGAGTTGTTCCATAGAATGCATTAAATTTTTATTGAAACTACGATTTTCTATTTACATTGATATGTCTTTGAGCATAGTCATGTATAAACTGCCCTCACAATAGCATTTCAATATCGGCAAAGGGTAGCACATTACTTTGTAGAATATCCAGATAATCAGCAGCGGCTTTTTTCCCTTAATTCACACAGTTGGACCAATACCAGCTGAACGTTTTGAAATTATGAACAAAACGTCACAATTAATAAGCTTTTTTAGAATTTGCGAATGTGTAGCTTTTTTTGAGGGCAGCGAATATACGATCTATTATCAGACCCACATAGCACGTTGTTCTACTTATTATCGCACCATGTAGCACTTGATTGATTTCCGTAGATTCTATTTGCTTAGAACGCATAGCTTTACAGGAATCCAAGACATAGTAGTGCAGTTCCCGAAAGACTTTCTCTCATTGTGGCTTGATTTTTGCGATAGTTGATAACTTCAAGAGATTAATCTTTGAAGTCAGAAATAAAACTTTACTAGTTAATATCCTAGTTGTTCCGCATTTTCTTTCTCTAGTCCCTGTAGATTTCTTTATGTGAATCGTATTAGGGACATCAATTTTACAGAATTTCATACTGCTAGGAAAATGAAAAATCTAGATACTGGTGTTCTTCGTTTACATTGCTTAACATTAAAACTATAAAAAAAGCTACAAAAATAAAGCAATGCAGTAAACAAACATGTTTACAAATTATTGTACTGTTTAATATAACAACAAACACCAGCATAAAAAAATGGTAAACAAGTAAACAAAAATACGCAAACAACACTACAAGAATAAATGTAAACAAAATACTGAAACACCACTAAAATAATAAATGTAAACAACGATGTTTAGAGATTTCGAGAAGGTGAAGTCATAAACATTCGCCTTTAAGAACATTTATCAGACTGTTTACTCTGTCATATAAAATGTAAAGCAGTCGACTCAGTTAGTGCAGTTCAGTCAGTCTTGTGTGAAGACGCGGTGTGTTTGAAGGGAGTAATCGTGGTTTGAAGATCTCCGTTACAAAGATCTGTCTGGTAATTGTTATTGTTTATGCAATAAGTATAAATAGAGGAATAACAAAGAAAGCAATTGTTGTTGTTTACATAAAGTTGTGAACAGTGGCACACATCATAATGTGAATAATAAAGAATTTTAATTAAAACTAAACACAAATTTATTTTTATTTTATTTGCAATCTATGAGCTCATATTTTGAATGTATTTAAAAGGTAAAAACATTACAACTACTGAGACAACAATGAAAATTAAACATTGCTAGGAATAAGAAAGATCAAATTACAACAAAACACTTACATAAAAAGACATACAAATAACAAACCAACAAAAGTTCTAGAAGTTGCCAGGACAATAATAAATTAAATATAAGTATGTATAGTGAATGGTGTTGTATTACATAAGTACATACATACATACATAATTGGCCATTACAACTTTTCAGTCAGGATTTCGACCTAGCTTTTCACACCACTTATGTTTTGTGCGTTAATTTTATACGTGAGTGGCGGGACCTACAGTTTAAAGTCGGCTTCGAACGACAGATTTTTGAGAAGCCCTTCATGGCAATTTTATTTATTCTCAGAGTTTTTGCCAAAAATCGTTTTGATGACTGATCTGGGCTACGAACTAGGGCTTTACGTCTAATAAGCCAACACACTACGTACTAAACTACGGCGGCTACAGTTCTTGAAACCACAGGTAAACCTATGGTAAGTAGGTAGGTTGGAGTGGTAAGGTAAAACGATATTTGGTTTAAAAACTTTTCAAGACAATTAAATAGAATTTTTTTCTGTTAAAAACCCTATAATAGTTAATACTAATGTG
Organism: Sarcophaga rosellei; assembly: GCA_930367235.1. Classification (NCBI taxonomy): domain Eukaryota; kingdom Metazoa; phylum Arthropoda; class Insecta; order Diptera; family Sarcophagidae; genus Sarcophaga; species Sarcophaga rosellei. The sequence goes on along the minus strand of OV884017.1, from coordinate 85,530,591 downwards.
TCCTTACTAATGTGTCCTTACTAATGTGTCCTTACTAATGAAGTGAGTACTTCGGACAGCATCAAACATAGTGCATATATTTGGCATCCTATTTTTTTTTTTTAACAAATCACTTTTCTTGTAGGAACAGAAGTCGATAGAAAAACTTTTTAGTTTTCAGTGAAAACCTAGTCATGGTCTTGGTTTTAAAAAGCATACGTTTACTGTGCTGAAGTTGAAGTTCTCTTACTTTGCTAGCTCTGCACCATCTATCTTTGACGGTACAGGATGAGCTTTTGAGAACGACATTGTTCAGGCCATCACTCTCAATGATGAGCGCTATAGGTTGATGGTTACCAACTTCTGCTTTAGACTTTCTGCTGTGGGGTTTTCTTTAGTCGCAGGTGTAACCAAATATGCTAGAAACCACAGAGGTCCTCAAAGCCAATATAATCCACCCCGTTGATCCAATTCAGCCTCATTTATTCGCCAGTATCATGCCACGATGGAAAGACTTTCATAATTGTGAGATACCAGCCTATGCCTGTTGAACAGACTTCCAAATGAATAATTGAAATATAAAATTAATAAGAAATAAATATGCAATAAGGAGAAGTCCTTGCAATGCCTATGGCCTCATATAATTGGATTTAGGTTCAGACTAAGGCCAGTTGAAATAATTAGCGGGTTAAATGTATGCCGCTCTCTCTAAAAATTTCTAATTGTTGTACCACCTTCTGGCAATTGTTTATTTATGATTGTGATTACGTTGACATTGTTATTAATGACGTCCTATCCCCTACTTTGCTCTCTTATTATTGATTTCAAACTCAATTTCATGCAGTGGAATTGCATCGTAAAAACTCAACGAAAATTTATTTCTTCTCGAATGTGATTCCCGTCTTTTACAAATCGCGTGAAAATTGAATTCCTTTTTTTATTTTTATTTTTACTTTTAAATGTGTTTAATTTTCTTTCATTTTCTTTTTTTTTTGTTTTTCTTCCCCTTTTTTCTTGTAAATGAAATAAAAAATAAAAAATAATACGACATGGTTTTTATTGCAAGCGAAATACTCACACAAAACAATAAAAAGCAATTGCCAGCCAAGTAACGAAGAGGAAGAATAAGAAGAAGAATAAGAAAAAATTGACTCGCAGTGCTCTTTGTGTTGCTTCAAGATGCTGCTGAAATTGAGACGAATAATGTATGTTTGTGATGGCAACCAAAAGGTACAACAACAGTCATGTATTCCTTTCTCTTTTTTCGCTGCTTCTTTTTCTTCTTCTTATTTTCTGTTGCATTATAAATGAATGAAAAAAACATTTTTTTTGTCGTTAAGAAAGTGGCAGTACGAGGAAAGGGCCATTGTGAACAGTGTTTTGTGCATACCTACAGGGAGCGTATGATTGATATTCAATTTTCGGATTATTATTGCTCATACGTATGGTAATAGAATAGAGTTTTGAATAGAAGTTTAAAGCAGAGACCACCAATGAGTATTCAAAAAGATGAGTAGATTCTAATCATACTCATAATTTCTGATACTTATACGCATTCATATTAATTTTAGTATCATACTCATACTACTCACATTCAAAGTTTGAAGTACTCATCATACTCATACTTAGCAACACGTATGATATTGTTGATTTCGACTGTCCATAACTCAACATATACACGAATCACAAAAGAAGTATGATTTGTGTATGAACACTAAAATACTCACTAAATGGTTGTGTGTTTGCTCTGCTTGCTGTCTTTGTTTGAGTGCACGAAGCTTGAATATAGTAAAACTGCTAAAACAACTGTGGGATAGCATGTCCCTAACCTGCTACCATTTCATTACAGCATGAATATTACAAAACAAATTCCTCAATTCAAATCAAATACCTTTGTGCAGTTTATAAATTCGATTTTCAATGGCGATCCTGTAATACATCTCTAGTTATACCATTAGCGAAAGCAGATGTAAAAAACCGCCAGTAAGCTGATCTTCTCAAATGATGCTTTCGTGAAGTGTGCATTTGTTTTGTAAATCTGATTCTTCATTCGATCAGTCCAGTTTTTGATAACAATTTTCAATAATTCTGGTCATATGGTGTCAACGGTGGCTTGAGTGAATGACTTAACATAGCCCCATAAAAAGTTCTCAAAAGGCATTAAATAGCTCGAACGAGAGGACCAGTTAGTAGAACCACTAAACAAAATGGTCACCAGGTTGATGTTGCTATAAACCGATTGTTGAGTAGTTTCTATATCAAATTGGGACGTTTTGTTGGAACCAAATGATTATTTGCTTAATTTCTGAAGTCGCCGTGGTCTAGTAGGTAGTGTGTCGGCTTATTAGACGAAAGGCCCGAGTTCGAATCCCAGGTCAGACATCAAAACGAAAATATGAAAATATTTCTTCGGTGACTTCCTCTCAGCAGATTTCTAGCAAAAACTCTGAGAGTAAAAATTGCCACGAAAAGCTTCTCAAAAATCTGTCGTTCGGAGTCGACTTTAAACTGTAGGTCCCGCTACTCATGTATAAAATTAACGCACACAATAAGAATGGTGTGAGAAGCTATGACGTTTGTACAATGGGTCAATTCGATCTCCGGGTACTGTACTTTTCACAGTTGACAAGTACACGTCCTCTAACATAACCAAACCTAATTTCTGAATACAAAAATTCAGTCAGCATAGCTTGACTGTAATCTAGTAGGTAGTGTGTTAGTCTAGTTAGACATGCGGCGTAGGTACAAAACTCAGATCAGACATCTCCAACAAAACGAATTACGGAAAAATATTTCTCACAAGATTTCTGCAAAAAATCTTGTTGTTCGGAATCGACTTTAAACTGTAGATCCCACCACTCATGTATAAAATTGACACACCACAACGTAAGTGGTGTGAGAAGCTATGTCGTAATCGTGACTAATGACCAATTATGTGCGTATGTACAGCTCGTCAACGCTTGTCATTCACTATAGTGGCAGCTTCTCTATCACTCCGAAAAAAGGAAGATCGCTGATACTGCCTCAAACACTCAATTTTTGTGGGTGAAATGGCGATTCGTTAACGACTTAATTTTACCTCATGACGTTGCTACTTAACCAGATTAAACAATGATAAAAAATACTCATCTTCTGACAATTTCAAATGAGCTCTATCAACAAGATTGACTAGTAAAGAATCGCTTCGCTCTACATCAGCAGCATTCTCTTCAGCACGAATATTTCTTGGTCGTGGTGGTGGTCTTGAATCGAGTTCATCAACTATCGTGCGCCAATTGCGTTCTCACAGCTTATGTCAACCGTAAAACGAAAGAAGTGCCCTATGAACTAAGCCAACTACATTTTGTTTTTTCTTTCAAAACAAATTCCCACAATTTGGTGAAGTTATTCTCATTTTAAAAGACAACTGATGATCTTACCCAAAGGAAATGTCAACACAGTTTGACATTCTCTGCTCTTAAGTCATCAATATGGATAATTATAAGAATTATCGATATCGATAGTTCACAAGTAGTTAAATCCTTAAAACCCTCGTTATCGGTGATAAAGTACTTAAATACCAGAATAGCCTTCAGAATGCCTTTTATGACATTTCTTCATGCCTTTCAATAACAAAACATTCTGATTCCGAATGATAAAATGCTTATGAGATATCAGCAAGGTAAGGTACATTAAAATTGAATTGTTTCCGATGATTAGGGAAATAGTGCATTACGTACGATAACATCTTATCTTTAAACAACTCAGAGCATTTGTAAGAAATTATTTCGAAGAGCAAAAGAAAAATGAAAATTATTTTTATTCGTTATTTCCCTTTTTTATTTTTGCTTTAGAAGGATAATAAACGCAGGATGTCAAACAAAAAAAAATTTTTTTTTGATGCGAAACACACTAAAATTTTAATTCTTCTAAATTTAATTTTATATCTTCTACGCGCTTTTAAATTAAATTTTAAATAAAATGAGAAGCTTCCGCTGAAATTAAAAAAAAAACAAAACACAGAAGATCACTTCGATTTTTGTGCCAACAGGAACACTGTTTGCCTTTTAATGTCCTTTAAACCATATAAAAACCAATAATAATAACAACAACAACACGAGAGGAAAAAATATAACAGAAACCGTTAGAAAGGATAAGTAAAATAAGGAAAGAAAAGAAAAAAGAGATTTACAAGCAACGACATCGTCAAATATGTTGCCGTAGTTTCGCTCCTCTTAAAGACGTTGGCATTGCAATGGTCACATAGAGTATAACAACAACAATAACGACTATATGCTATTACTACAGCAACAACATAAGAAAGCATCAATTGCAACAATAGGAATAACAAACGTCTCACGACAACAACAATCATTGCAAATTTATAAAATCTTACACATACGACTACCAGGACATACAAAACAGTAAAAAAAACATGATTGAAGGGAAAAGGAAGAGAGCAAGCAAAAGAAAAAATAAAAAAAAAACTAACAGCGAAAGACTCTGAACATTTTCACTAATGCTGGTACTAAAGATATGAAATGAAAGCAATACTACTTGGTATACAGCTCTAGCATCTTATATTAGAACTGTACAAACACACATATATATACACATACAAAGATGTATGAAAACATTCACATATGCATACGTACGTACTTATGCATGTACTAGATGTATGGGTATATCCAATAGCAACTAAACACACTCAGATCTATTTATTCTTAAAGGACCTTAACTTTTGCCCACATACAGATACACATACATCTATAAATACACATAATAAGAGGATCAAAATACATACGGACGCTATAGCGGTAACAGCAGGACAAGAAAAATTTTTTTTTAAAATATAATAGAAACCCCCACTATATTCTAAGAAAAAAAAAAAGCATTGCAAAATAGCAAAAACAACAACAAAAAAACAAGAAAAAGGAAGAATACAAGCGAAAGAAATAAAAGGACATGGTCGTAAGGAACATACATCGAAGAAAAAAATAAACAAGCAGGAGATTGCAATCGGCAAACTGGACAACATTGTACCGTACGCTTGCAGCACAATACTTATGCTGCAATGGCTTAACGAACCGGGTGGAATGTAATAAGTTTCGCTTACAATAGAGAATAGAAAAATATGGTTATTATAAGTATTAAACATGTGGAGCAAGAATACTCCTTTAGATAGAGCGTTGTAATGCACACTGGACTACACAAGGATCTTTCATTAGGAGCTTCCTATCTTTAAATTTAATTCAAACGAAACGTGTATAATAAAGCTTCGAAAATTTGTATTCGTTTGAAAGACCTATTGATACCATTATGTGCGGAATATGACATCATTTAAATGTCCGTTGCAGCTTTGTTGGATAGAGTGCATCCGAAATATCCAATGTTCCAATACTTGGATGGCATTGGTTATGTTGGCTTTGAGGACCATTGTGGTTTGTGGCTTATTCGCACATACCTGGGACTGAAGAAAACCCCAAGACAAAACGTCTAAGGGAGTCAAATCCCTCTATCTTGGTGGTCAGTTCATCTCATCATCATCATTATTATCTATACGTGGGATGACATCGTTATTTACATTTATTAATGTAGTTTGTAGTTTTGTTTGTGTATTTTTGTTTACTTGTTTACCATTTTTTATGCTGGTGTTTGTTGTTATATTTATTAATCACTACGATAATTTATAAACAGTTTTGTTGCATTGTTTTGAAAGTCTGACTATTTCTCTGGAATGGACGCTTCATGTATTTTTCTGAAAGCCTTCTTCTTCGGCCTTGCCACCAACCACAACTTGGCAAAGGTCTCAAGTGTCTCTTCAGATATTTGATCGGATTTTTCAGGCTAAAAGTAACACCATGGTCCAGATATTGTTGTTTTGTCTCCCTGAACTGTTTTTCCAAGAAGTTTATTAGATCCCATTTGTTAAGATTCGGCCTTGCCGAATTGATATTCGACCCTCGGCTTTCTGGCAAGGGTAACTAAACACTAATATCCACAAAAAGTGAAACATTTTTGTACCTAAGTATGATACAAACGACACTACAAATCTGTTGTGTAATGCTAATACGAAATGTTATGGAATCTTCGCTGTAGCAGACGAATTCTTGGGACTGGGAACGTGAAAAGTACTTGAAGCATTAATTCCACTTTGGCTATTGACACGATTAGGATTCGTGATTACAAACAGTTATCCTGTTTAATGGGAGTCTAATTCGGCACGAAATCTTTTTGAAAAATAAAATCGAATCTGATCTTAATACTCAAATGGAGGCATGATAACATTACGAACAAGTTTTCAAAGGCATTTTGTGCCACTCAATGACACGCTGTAATACTACATGCTTTAGACATTTTTCCGGAACAAGGAAGGGTAAGGATTTCTCCGTAATATTGTTGAGAATGTGCAAAACATATTTATGAAATATGTATAATCGGAAAAATATCTGATACCTGAGAAATGAATTTGTTTATGAAGATTATGAGTTACGCATTTCAATTTTCTCCACCACGGTAGTTTTGTAGATATCCAATGATTTTTCGGGTTAGAGATCACAGTTTAATTGCACTGTTGTCATTCAGTGTAGCTGATTTGACCTCAGGGTGTTACTAACTTTTTGTTGAATGTCTACCAAATGTCAAAAGTTTTTTTTTCGTTTATGGATCCGAGATTTCTAAGACTATGCTTGTGATACTGGTTACAAATTCAGGTCCATGAAGTAAGGTCTATTTTGTATGATTTTTATCGTGAAATGTGTGTGGATCAGAGATCAGCAATGAGTATTCAAAAATATGAGTAGAATCGAATCATACTCATAATTTCAGATACTTATACTCATTCATACTTCTACACATCTACACATATTCAAAGTTTAAAGTACTCATCGTACTCATACTTAACAATACGCATGATGTTGTTGATTTCGACTCTCCTCTCCATAACTCAAAATATATATATAAATCACAGAATAAGTATGATTCGCGTACGGTCATTCAAATATTTACTAAAAGATTGTGTGGTTGCTCTGCTTGCTGTTCCGTCTTTTTTGCTTATGTGTCTTTTTTCTTTTGTTGTAAATGCAGCAACAACTAAGACCAGTGGTGTTGTCGAGCCGGAACGCTCGGAAGGAAGGAAAAAGGAAGTACCGGAACGACGTTCCGGAACTAAAGATGATTTCTGATAACAAGAATTGGCTGACGTTTTGAAAAAAAAAAATAAAAAGAATTGCTGATTTTTTATATGTATTTTAATAAACAAGGGTTTGAACCGAACCCGAACCGGAACATTAACCGGAACGAACCGGCTTGTTTTTCCGAACCGTGAACCGGAGTCCGGTACGTTTTTTTCTGCTGAACCGGAACGCGTTCCGGAAAAAAAAAATTAGCTCAACACCACTGACTAAGACTGTAAATTTTGATGAATGATTCGAATCCCTCGAATCATTTATAAGTATTATAAGTATTTTTCTAAAGTTATGAGTAGGCTAATTAATCAAACATATTTCGAATGGTTAATGCGTTTGATGTCGACGTTGTACGCACACTCATTGCAACTTGCACTTATAAATCAACGTTGTAGTGAGTATGAATGAATCAGAGTGCATAGTTAAATTTCAATTATGTTGACTCACTTATATTCAAAATTTTTTGACGTCGCCGTGGTCTAGTAGGTAGTGTGTAGGCTTATTAGACGAAAGACCCGAGTTCAAATCCCAGGTCAGACATCAAAACGAAAATATGAAAATATTTCTTTGGCGACTTCCTCTCAGCAGATTTCTGGCAAAAACTCTGAGAGTAAAAATTGCCATGAAAAGCTTCTCAAAAATCTGTCGTACGGATTCGACGTTAAACTGTAGGTCCCGCTACTCATGTATAAAAATTAACACACACAACACGAGTGGTGTGAGAAGCTAGGACGTTGTACAATGGGTCAATTCGACCTCCGGGTACTGTACTTGTCACAGTTGACAAGTACACGTCCTCTAACCTGACCTAACCTATGAGTAGCGAAAAAACGATTTATTGCTCATCTCTGGTGTGGATCTGTTTCAAAATAAGGTGCATCTATAAGGCGTTGTGGATAATAGTGTGTTAATAGAAGCAAAAGCCCACTAACGTTATGTCAAACATGAATGGTGACCTCTAATACTGATTTCCACTTTAAAGTGTGAATCTTGAAGTGTGTTATTGGAATGAATGCAGAGAGAAAATGATGGCATCAAATACAATCACAAATCTTTGGTAGGTTTAGGATGGTGTAGGGTACCAAAAGGAACGACAACATGTAAGTAGAAATAGAATACATTTCAAAGATGTTGCTGGAACTGCTGTTGATAATGTAGCTGCAATTGTTGTTGTGGTTGTTGCTGTTTTTTATCGTTGTCGAAGTCGCTGTTGAATATGGAGCGAAAAAATACGCTAGAAACGTATAAAAGAAAATCAATCTCTTTTTATTTTATTTTTTTTTCTTTCGTCTTCTTCTTCTATTATTTTAGTTGTTTTTTTTTTTGTTGTTTTCGCTGGTTGTTATGTTTGTATGTGTTCATACAGTGGATGCACATTACCGATGCTGATGTTTTTTGTTTGCACTCGCTCCTCTATTTTTTGTGTGATTTTTTCCCTTGCTTCTCATCTGATGGCGATGTAGTTGTTGTTGTTGTTTTTTTTTTTTTTTGTTTTTTTATATGGCGAATGTACAATAAATTTTTTGTTCCTTCCTTCGCTGTACAATAGTGGAAGGTTCACATCTTAAAAAGCCCTGCTTGCAGCTGCTTTTAAGGAAAAAAAATGGAAAAAAAGTCTGAAAATCCAACTACAACAACAGCAACAGCAATAAGAACCACTGCTAGATGAGGAAGAAAACGAACGAAAAAAAAATTATTGTAGCAGTAGTAATAATAGCTGTTGTAGTTGTTGTAGTAGTCTTCGTCGAGCGCAGTGGAAATAAAAAAATAATAAGAAGTACAACAACAACAACAACAAAGAGCAACATGAAGAAGTACAAAAATAACAAAAACAAACAAAAAAACGTAAAAACAGAAACACATAAAAATCCCCACTACAAAACATTCATTCACAACATATAGAGAGCCTCGTAAACGAGGAAAAAAAACTACAAAAAAAAGGAAAAGAAAGTAGGAAAAAAAACAATATTAAAAATGAAAAAAATGAGGGAAAAACAAGAAAAATTGCACAGAGGAATAAAAAAAAAACAAAAACAAGAAAACAAAAAAAAAAAGAAGAAATGGAAACGTAACGTAACGCTTCGTTTGCTGATGCCTTTTGAAAAAAACTCCAGTTGTTTCCAGCATACGTAGCCAAGATGATGTTCATCATACACTGGTGGATATGGCTGCTATCAGCGTACAAAAACAAAACAAATTCGCGCGCGTTCTTTGAACAACAAACGCCAGTTAAAGTCTTCAAATTACGTTATCGAATAAAATTGTTTAAACAAATTGTTTCGCTCACCATAATCCAATAATTACATGTAATACGACAAAAAAATACGACAACAACAAAATAAATAAATATCTTCGATAACAGTTGTCCAAAGGCATTGTGATGCTTCATACAAGCACACAACACAAGCACAATATAGTGCTACACTGCGTATGATTAATTACAAATAAATTTGATCCAAACAACAACGAAAATATTATGAAGGAAGAGAAAAAGAGAGATTTGACCAAAGTCATGCTCTCACTCTCCCTCACTCTCATTCGATCTCTCTTTGGGAAAGTTATAAATGTGTACGATTTTAAATAGTTTTTGCTGAAGTGAAATTAAATTGTGTTATGAATGATACTTGTTTTAAAGAATAAAAAAAAAATTAAAAATTAAAAATTAAAGTTAAAAAAATAAAAAAAAAAATTAAATACACAGCTTAAAAATAATGATGGGTGCTTTGGAATATTTACTTTTTACGAGTTTTCAAAACATCGGTATCTAAATAAAATACATACAGTGTTGGTCATTACAGTACTACAGTCAGAATCAGAGATCAGCGATGAGTATTATATTAACCTTATGATTCGGGCTTCTTGGGGACGATTGCAGTAGACCGTCTAATGGTGAAGGTATAACACTGGCCATTTTATAGTCACCTAGCAGCAACTCGTTTCCTTGCCGTTCGCATCTTGAGGTAGGGCGTTTGATTTTCAATTGTTTTCCTTCCTTCCTAAACCTGCACAATGCACTGCATGAGTAGGGGCCATCCCCTGAGTGCTGGTTTTACAAAAAAAAAAAAAAATCAGCGATGAGTATTCAAAAAGATGACTAGAATCGAAACATACTCATAATTTCTGATACTTATACGCATTCATACATACATATATTAATATCATGGGACCTCTACTCATATTCAAAGTTTGAAGTACTCATCGTACTCATACTTAACAATACGCATGATGTTGTTGATTTCGACTCTCCTTTGCTCAACATTTACAAGAATCACAAAATAAGTATGACTTGCGTACGACACTACAATACTCACTAGAAGGTTGTGTGTTTGCTTTGCTTGCTTCTCTGTCTGTTTTGCTTATGTGTCTTTTTCTTGTGTTTTTGTAAATGCAACAACAACTATGACTGTAAATTTTGATGAATGAATCAAATCACTCGAAGCATTTATAAGTATTGTAATTATTTTTCTAAAGTTATGAGCAGGCGTATGAATCAAACATATTTCGAATGGTATGAGTTTGATGTCCACGTTGTGTGCATCCTCATTGCAACATGTATTTATAAATCAACGTTGTAATGAATGAATCAGAGTACATAGTTAAACTTCAATATTGTTGATTCATGTATATTCAAAATTTCATAAGTGCTTATGAGTACCGAAAAATGGATTAATTGCTGATCTCTGGTCAGGATGACAGATTGGCTTTTCACACTATCCATGTTGTGTGCAATAATTTTTTTTTCCTAAGTGTCAAACCTTGAGTTAAACATAGGGTCTGTACGATTGGATTGGATTGAATTTGCAGTTAGTTACTCTTAAATGTTTTAGCAGAACACTCTTGAATGAAATTTTTGTTCATTTTTTTTCAAATCACCGAGCTAGGTCTAGGTCCAGTCTTTTACTTTAATTAAAGGTTTTCGTTTAGATCCAAGAAAACTACTCAAAATAACATCATACAATACTTACTTACTTACTTAATTGGTCATTACAAGGCTTTAGTCAGATCTACAAACCAACTTCTCCCATCATCCCTGTTGTGGGTGTTAATTTTATCCATAAGTGACACGATCTACTGTTGTCGACGCAGAATGACAGATTTGAGAAACTTTTTCAGGCAATTTCATTACTCTCAGAGTTTTTTTTTCGGAAGAATACGGACACGAGGTTGCCAAAAAAAATATTTGTTCATATATGATTTTAATTGAGATGTTTGGGCTGGGTTTTGACCCATAGTCTCACGTCTAATATGGCAACCCACTACATTCTAGACTAAGGCGATTTCAGCATATCATACAATATGTTCAGTGAAACTGATACTTAATATGGGTAGAAAATCAATCGGCAACAGTTCTTCCTTCTTTCTGCCTTGGCATACATAAATGAAGAGTTTCAACGAGGATTAATGACGTTGAGAATTAGTTGAACGCTATATGACTGACTTTGTTATTCTTCTTCTTTAATTTCTCTTCTTCTTTAATTTCTTAGTGTTATTCCATAGCTCGACTTGTCGCTTTTATTACCGCTTCAACTTATGGAATTGAAGTTACCCAAGATAGATCGTTCCAATTCTCTGCTTGATGCCTTCCCAATTTCACGTAAAAGAATATTGACTTCAAGCATATTTTTAAACTGAAAAGTCATTAATGAAGAGATGGTGCTTACTCAGATGGTGTCTACTCGACAGGTGAACACCATCAGGCTAAGAGAGAGAATTTTAAGAGTGATGTGATAAAAAAATTTAGGTTAGGTCGGAATCTGTTTTCTCTTTAAAATAAAGAGATACGTCTGTAGGAAATCAGTTTCACAAAACAAAAGAATACTCTATCATCTAAGTGAAGTGATGTCTTTAACTTATATACCCAGCAAATTGTCTGACACCTAATGATCTGCAGAGTCGATTTTTTACATTAAAATCAATACTAAATCGATGCAATGAACACTAACCAGTTATAGAACCATACATTTCCAACAATATGGCTTTTATCATAGGAAAACTGCAACATTCTGTTTCTTTTTTAATCTACATTTGGGTCAAGCTGACATTAAACTATCAAAGAAGTTTTTTGTTCGGTAAAACATTCAATCAAATATTTACAACATGACGCCTGTTCTACTGGTGACTTTTTAGCATTACTCTCACAAAGGTGAAACCAGTCTATCGGCCGATTTGGTGAGATATTTCCAAAGCATTTTACAGAACATGATAAGGTGGTCTTATATTGAAACCCTATCTACTCTGTTAGAGACGACTGTAACATTTGTCATTCCTATTCTATTGATCGTAGATCTAGCCGCTGGTAGATTAAGGCGAAAAAGTTTAACTAGAATGACTCACTCACATCCAATTTACAGTCCGAATGGGGAATTTCTTAACTTATAAACCCGACAGATATATTCAGGAAAATGCTTGAAGAAAATAAGATTTGTTTGAAAAAATCACATAAATTTTCTTGAGAAAAACACGACTGTCACGTAGACCACATTAGCTTGTGATTAATTGGCATGTGGATCGTATAATATACTCCTGATAGAATTCGTTCTTTAGTCGCATTATCCGTATGTGGAACTCTCTTTCTGCAGAAGTCTATTTTGTTACTTGTAATCTAAAGAGATTTGAGTTACCTCCCGCCCATAACTTATTTTCTTAATATAAAAACAAAGCACTACATGAATAGGGGGTCATACCCTAAGTGTTGGTCTTAAAAAGTAAAGTTAAGCTAAAGTGTATAATAACGCATTAAAATTTATTACAGAATATGCCGTAGTCTAGTAGGTAGTACGTTGGCTTATTAGACGTAGGGCCACGGTTCAAACACCTGGTCAGACAAATCCAACAAAACGAAAGTATGAAAAAAATATTTCTTCGGTGACTTACTCTCAGCAGATTTCTGTCAAATACTCTGAGAGCAAATAGAATTGCCATGAAAACTTTCTCAAAAATCTGTCGTTCGGAGACGACTTTAAATTGTAGCTCCCTCCACTTTTATGGATAAAAATTAACACACACAACATAAGTGGTGTGAGAAACTAGGTTCTAAAACCTGACTGAAGTTTTTTAATGATCAATTATGTGTATATGTATGTATGTATCAGAGATCAGCAATGAATTGTTTTTTCGCAACTCATAAGTACTCATGAAATTTTGATTATGAGTCAGTCAACAGTATTGAAATTCAACTACTCTTATTCATTCGTACTCACTACAACATTGATTTATAAGTACAGGTTGCAATGAGTATGAGTACAACATTGAAATCAAACTCATAACATTCGAAATATATTTGATTCATACTCATTCAGATTCATAAATTTAGAAAAATATTTATAATATGTACTCATAAATGATTCGAGTGATTCGGATCGTTCATCAAAATTTATAGTCTTAGTTCTTGTTGTTCTTGCATTTACAAAAAAAAAGGAAGAAAGAAAAAGACAAAGACAACAAGCAAAGCAAACACACAACCTTCTAGTGAGTATTGTAGTGTTCATAAGCGAATCATACTTATTTTGTGATTCTTGTAAATGCCTTGAGTAAAGTCGAGTTGATATCAACAACATTTTGCGTATTGTTAAGTATGAGTACGATGAGTACTTCAAACTTTGAAAATGAGCAGAAGTTCCGTGTTATTAAAATAAGTATGAATTATGAGTATGATTCGAATGTACTTATGTTTTTGAATACTCATTGCTGATCTCTGTTATGTACATATGTTTTAAAAATTCGTTTTAATAAAGTGAAATAAAATAATAAATAAAGTGTTTTGGCTAATTTTGGTCATCCTGCTGATTATACTTGATATGGTGGTGTTATTAAAAATCATTGTTTAATACACCTTTAATACTTAAACTCTCTAACATATGATGTCAATCTTAATAATTGTAATTAAAATTAATAAATTTCTCACAGTTAAATGCAACATATGGAAGAAATGCCATTAAAATAATATTATGTTTGGAAAAATGTAAAATTAAAATGCAAAATTCAATACCGAATTTAAATAAATATTTAAATAACAACCATAAAGTTCCTAATGCCATACAATAATAGTGCAAATAATAATAATAAATAATCGCCTAAAACAAATTTGATAATAAAGCAACAAAAAGTTCCTAAAAAAAATATACAAAAAAAAATAAAAAAACAATTTTTTATTTTGGAAAACCATTTAAAAACCATATTTAACTCATAGTCAACATATCAAATTAATTTATGAATTTCCAAATAAAAATAAAACAAAAAACATAGAAAATTTCCTTTAAAAAAATAAAACAAAATTCTGCGATTCTAAATCACCCAACATCAGTGTCAAAATAAAAACAATAACAAAAAAAAAGGAAAACAAAATAAGTAACATGAATAGAATTTAATAGTCAGACATATTGTCTGTCTGTCAGAGAAAGGTTTCATATAAAATATGGCCAAAATGTATAGACTCTGGCAACAGCAACAATTTTATAACTGCAGCAGCCAATGTTCAAGGTTGCACAGTGACAAAACAAATAAATATAACCAACAACAGCAACTACAACAACAACAATAACAAATTTAGTTTCACATGTGGCAAATACTCTTCATAAAATAACACAAAAATTTTCACTTTTTTGCCGTTCATTTATATTTAAATGGTGGTGGTTGGTTGGTGCTGGCCTTAGAAAAAACCTAAATTTTCTATCACAAAATTTCAAAACAACAACAACAACAGTAGTAAAAATAAAATAAAATCGCAACAAATATAAATAAAATCGTAATAAAAATAAAAATAAGAAAATTTAAAAACGAATCGAAAAAGTAGTTCAAAAATATTTAAAAAAAAGCTCCCTTATATGTATATGGGGGTCAAAAAACAAGGCTTGACTTTAAAACAACAACAACAAAATAGAACTTAGTAAAGAAAATAAAAATTTAACAGACAGACCGCAGAGTTTTTTCTTCCTTTATTTCAAATTTTTTTTTTCCTGCTGGCCACCATATTTATATGCCAGTTAGACAAACAAATAAAAGAAATTTTTTTGAAACAGAAACTCAAACAAAAAAAATTTTTTTTTATATATAAAACACAACAACAACCCCACGTCCATTTATTTCTATTTTGTGGTCTACTTAATCTATAAAGAAATAAATCATTCCAAATGTTTTTATTCGCCACTTTAAATCGAAAAGTGAAAGTGTTTTTGAATAACGATTTTAAAGAAACTCGGTAAAGGACGAATTTAAATAAAGTTAAACATGATGTCACCTTGTTCCCAATCACACTCACCCACTATTACTTCTGCGGCCTGTTTAATGAATAATCCAAAAATGCCTTTAAAATCCCATAAATCGTTGAATAATTCTTTCAAACAGCCGCCTACTTCGCCATTCCTTATGCCGGCCGAGTTCTATAAGAGTCTTTTCGCTTCGGCTGTTTTGCATCACAACAACTGCTTAAATGAGAACAGCCATCAGCATCATCAACACTTTAATCCACAGTCACAAGATTTTGTTGGTCGTACGCAAAATCATTCTCATCTAACGGAGACACGTTATGCAACAACAAAACATGCAACAGCTGCCTCAACACCACCTGTTGCATTCACTACAATGTCATCAACAACCTCAAACTCAACCACTGCACCGAAGTCATCGTTAGCGTCAAACAATTCTACGCACTTTTCACGCAATTTTATTTTGAAATCATCAGCAGCAGCTGTTGCCGCCATGGCTGAGTCGGTTAAACGTTCTCATACACATGAGAAGGTAAATTATTGGCTACAAATTGAATTGAATTCAAATGCTTCATGAGGTTTTCTTTAATTGAGGGTGTTCGTCTATTTTTTTTCTTTTTCCTTTCATAAAATAATTTTACAGAGTGTAAGAAGATATTTCATACAAAGAAATAAAATTCTTGTTTTTGTTTCTTTTTTATTAATGAATTCAATTTATTTATTAATTCAATTTAAATTTTCTTTTTTGCTCGTTTGCCGAGTGGACTTGTAACCAAAGATCTGCAATGAGCATTCAAAAAGATGAGTAAAATCGAATCATACTCATAACTTCTAATATTTATACGCATTCATACTTATTTTAATATCATGGAGCCTTTACTCATATTCAAAGTTTGAAGTACTCATCGCACTCATACTTAACAATACGAATGGTGTTGTTGATTTCGACTCTCCTTTACTCAACATTTACAAGAATCACAAAATAAGTATGAATCGCGTACGAACACTAAAATATTTATTAGAAGGTTGTGTGTTTGCTCTGCTTGCTACTCTGTCTTTTTGGCTTATGTGTCTTTTTCCTTTTTTGTTTTTTTGCAAATGCAAGAACAACTAAGACTGTAAATTTTGATGAATAATCCGAGTCACTCGAATCATTTAAAAGTATTATAAATACTTTTTTTTATGATGTTATGAATCTAAATGAGTAGGCTTATGATCAAACATATTTCGAAGTTTGACGAGTTTGATGTCCACGTTGTACGCTTACTCATTGCCACCTATACTTATAAATCAACGTTGTAGTGAGTATCAATGAATCAGAGTACATACTTAAATTTCAATATTGTGGACTTACTGATATTCAAAATTTCATGAATGCTTATGAGTATCAGAAAAACGATTCATTACTGATTTCTGCTTGTGACCCATTGTGACCCACCTATAACGCTAAGAATTGCGATGAAGGACTATTTTAATGCACAATAGGGAGATATTATATTAAGCACATTTCTTTATTAATTTATGTAGATTTGCCGATTTTTACTTTTCAACATCGAAAGCTTTAACAGGCTTCGAAAGCATGCATAGGGGATAGCCATGAGGAACATGTTGAGATCAGTCTAAGCAATCCAATGTACACCACGTTTGCTTTAAGAACTATGACTTAAAACCCTTGAGCGGTTTGAAGCATTTTCATGCTGAACATTTTTTATTTAACATTTTGATCATGATCAAGACGGCTACCGCTTTGGAGTCCCTGATTCTTTCCTATGTTTAACAGAAAAGTGTTTCCGTTTGTAGTGACAAATTTTTGAAATTTGTTCCATGAAAACTATTTAATTTCATTTTCCATACCTAAACAATTGGTCATTACAATCCTTCAGTCAGGATTACGACCTAGCTTCTCTTTCATTTTCCATAACAATGTCTTCTGGATTGTTTACATAGTTGGCATCAAGATGCATTCTTTTTCTACGAAGTAGTGTCTGTCATGTACCCAATAGGTGAACAGTCTGCTCCTCTTCCTTCGATGGCTGTATCACGCCTGGCGTATATAATATGGATATCATATCATTCCGGTCTCTTATTGAAAGATCTGCGACAAGTGTAGGCTATCTTGGAATTCTGTGCTTTGATAATCGCCTGGCATTGGGAAAGTCTTATAATGTCCGTCTGAAAGACGTTACACTAATCTAGTAACCTTATAGACTGGACTATTTCCATTGATTCCGAATTAATTCCGCCTTCAATAGTTCCGTCCAATTTGAAGCCACCAGTGTAAATTTATACGGAGACCTTTACGAGATATGCCGCATTATTTGCTCAGACATCCATGTCCGGAATAGATGTCATTAAGAAGTCGTAACGAGGTGTCATGTACATACTGCCACCGAAAGTCTCAACTTTTTTTAGGATCCTTCAGTGACCAGTACTTAGAGGCTAAACTGCTGCCATACAGATCAAGCGAAAAAGACCTCAAATTATCGCCAATGCCAACGCAGGTGTAGTCCGTAAAGCAGCACTAATAATTATACAGCCAGACTAGTGCAGCTGTCGTATTAGGTTCAAATTATTTATCCTATTCTGGGATTCCCACCAAAGTAGCTTCAAAGTGAGCCTCATGCTTGTGTTCCAATTCCGTCACGTGCAATTTCAGCGGACGAAAAGGCGACGTGTTTGTACTTGAAGATTACTGTCCCGGTTTTTTTTCATGTTAACAGTCAATCTGCGATCTGATACCCACTTGCTGTTACATGCTTTTCCTAATAGTGTCGATAAATCTGCCTGAAATTGTAAACACAATATCATCTTTATACACGAGTATGCCATATCCAATGTGTTCCAGCATCACTAGTAGGTCATCCGTTGCCAGATTTCACAAGAGTGGGGACAACAGCTCACCTTGTGGAGATTCTCTAACAGACTAGAGGATCCTCACACTAATGCTCAAGCACACTAATCACTATACTAGCAGGGCAAGCATATTTCAGTCTATACAATACAATTTTGAATATCTTACATATTCAGTTGTTACCAACTGTTCATTTTTTTTTTTCTTTTTAACAAAATAATTAAATTAGTTACAAAGTATACATAATTAAATTTTGTTCCCATTTATTGAAGACAGTTTTGTTGAAGCATAATTAAAAAAATTAATTTTCTTTTTAATTTTTTTCTTTTTCAGAAACCCTTAAATTACACATGGACCTCGGCCAACGCCGAAATTGAGGCCAATAACAATACAATCACAGAGAGTGCACATTTAGCCAACCCTTCAACGCCGCCAACACCTCCACCCGATAATCATCTCAGTATTGAACATACGGCGAAAACATATGGTGGCGACTCCTTAAAGGCTATCGACGATACCGATTTAATAGAACGGCAACAACAACAACAGCAACATCAAGAAATAACACAAAGTCATAAATCGATCAACAACAACAAACACAAACAAACAACATCAACGTCTTCGTCATCATCGTCATCTGTGGCCGACAATCATTTGGGCAACAACAGCTCCAATATGCCAATTGGAGGAGTTCAAGGACAGAATCCCACTCAGGGTCTGGTGCATTGGATGAGTGCTGTGATGGCTGAGCACATGACCGGACAAACTCATCATGACCCTACGGGGGTGGGAATGCATTACATGTGGAACGGAAATGTGGATGTAAGTAGAAACCTAAAGAAATCTGGTCACCCCTTTCTCTTTCAGATTAAAAAAAAAAGTGTTTGCTTTTCTTTTGAAAAAAAGTTGAAAATTTTCCTTAAAGAAAAATAGACACAGAAATAGAAGAAAAAAAGGAAGAAAAAAAGAATACGACCGTCATGTTTACTTTCGTCGTTGAAAGTAGACGAGTTTAGGAGTGAAATTTGTGCTGCTTCGTGTGAATTCTTAATTGTTTTATTCTACCTTTTGCCACACATTTTGTTTTCTAACTCTTTAAAAAGCGATTAAGTTTTTCATACTTTCTCGATACAATTAAAATGTTCGAAAGTAAAAGAAAAGAGTGAAAAAATCTCACCTCAGTCGAGTACGACTGTGTGAGACTTTACACATTTTATTGCAAAACTGAAGCATGGAAGCCTCCTCATTTGTTTATGTTCTTTATTGTGTTCTGTTCATAGCTTCTTATTTCTATGTCATTGCCAATTGGATTCATGTTGCAATTTTTATGTGGATTGCTGTTATTGACAACAGTGGGACGAAAGCTATAAGAATACGTCAGAGGGCATAAGTTCGTAAAGCTAGTTCCACGCTAGATTGTACATCCATATCAGAGATCAGCAATGAATCGTTTAATCGCTACTCATAAGTGCTCATGAAATTTTTGAGTATGAGTGAGTCAACAGTATTCATATTTAACTATGTACTCTGATACATTCATACTCACTACAACATTGATTTATAAGTACAGGTTGAAATGAGTGTGCTTAGATCGTGGACATCAAACTCATACCATTCGCATTTCTGCTCATAACTTTAGGAAAATACTTATAATACTCATAAAATTTATCAAAAATTTACAGCCCTAGTTATTGTTAGGCATTTACAACAAAAGAAAAAAGACACATAAGCAAAAAAAACAGAGCAGCATGCAGAGCAAACTCACAAGCTTCTAATGAGTATTGTAGTGTTCGTACGCAAATCATACATATTTTGTGATTCCCGTAAACGTTGAGTAAAGGAGAGTCGAAATCAACAACATCATGCGTATTGTTAATTATGTGTATGATGAGTACCGCAAACTTTGAATATGAGAAGTATGATATTAAAATAAGTATGAATGCGTATAATTATCAGAAATTATGATTATCGAATCTACTCATCTTTTTCAATGCTCATTGCTGATCTCTGATCAATATAGCACTTCTGGTATAATATTTGGCTTAAAGGCTTATATTTTCGTCCAGAAAGCTGAATTCCTCTACATTTACAACCGTTTCCTTAGTTGTTCTGACTAGAATATCTTTCCTGAGCTATTCTTTGTCGGTAGTATATTGTCATTTAGCAAGAAATTGTCCTTGAACGTTGAGTTCTGTTTGTTTATAGCCGCGCTTTGCTGATAATAATCAAATATCCGTATAAGCACGGTCTCAAGTTAATCAGTGAAGTTCTAGTCTATATTCTTCTAGTATATCACAAATAAGACTAAGAAAGGGGGCAGCAAAGAGTCAGGACCCTTGCACTTAGAGAGCTCTCAATTTGAAACACTTTCTAGAGTGTATTGTGCTCTAATAAAGGATGTCAAAAACTCAAGAACCCAGTTAGTCACGAGCTATTCTCAAATGCCTCTCAAATGCTCAGACGTCTCGAACAAAGCAAACAAATACAAAAAAATTCTTTCAGCGACATCCTTTTAAAAGTTTTCTAACAAAAAATTATTTACTTCCTGAATTGGTAATTACATTCCTTTAGGCAGGATTACGACCTGGCTTGTCAGACCACCCATGTTGTATGTTTAAATTGAGTAGATGAGACAGTACGACCTGCAGTTTAAAGTCAACTCCGGACGACAGATATTTTGAGAAACTTTTCATGGCAATGGGCATGGCACAAAATTCCTACTAAACTCCTACATCTTCACTTTGTTTCAATTTGAATAATTCTTTAAGCGATTGATCATCTACAGCTTGTCCCAGATTAATAGGGTTGACATCTGTCGATGTCTAGAAATAACATTCTTTTTATATGCATTAGGTTATTGCACTGAATGTAGGCGTAAGGAACTTTGTTCATATAGTTTTACTCTTTTCTCAAGAGAAGGTGCTGATCAAGATTAATTACATATTGCTACGAAAATGAAAAACATAGGTAATGATCTTTTGCTTTTAAATCGCTTAACATTCAAATTGAAAACAAAAGCTATAAAAACAATGCAGTAAACAGAGCTGTTTACAAATTATCGTACTACTTAATATAACAAAAAACACCGGCATAAAAAATGGTAAACAAGTAAACAAGAATGTAGCAACAATAATAAATGTAAACAACGATGTTTACATTTATAGAGATTTCGAGAAGGCGAAATCACGAACGTTTACCTTCAAGAACATTCATCAGACTGTTTACATTGCTATTTAAAAATCAAGGCTAAGCAGGCGACTGAGTTAGTGAAGTTCAGTCAGTCTTGTGTGAAGACACGGTGTGTCTTTGAAGAGAGTAACCGTTGTTTGAAGATCTCCGTTACAAAGATCTGTCGAATAATTGCCTAGTAATTGTTATTGTTTATGCAAAGGGTATAAACAGAGGAATAACAAACAAATCAATTGTTGTTGTTTACATAAGGTTGTGAACAGTGGCGCACAGAATTATGCGAACAATAAAGAATTTTAATTAAAACTAAACACAAATTTATTTTAAACGTTTTGAAAAGGTGAAAACGTAACAATATTAATTACTGACGTTGTCATTTCTAGGGAATTAGAAATTAGGGGTCTTTTTGAACGATTTCTATATAGGAGAGTTAAACCCGCTTAATTATTAAAATTCGAAATCCATGAAGAATTTTTTTCATTTTCTCTCGGATTCATACCAGACTTTCTAGAATTTGTAGTCAATCGTATTAGCTAATAAGATTTTTGTCTGGTCACTCTAAAAATATTGTATTTCAGTTGTATTTTAATGTGGCCATGCCTGTTAACTCTCAAATTAAAACAAAAAAAAAATTTTAAAACTCTGCTCCTCTTGATATTAAAAATCAAACTTTTCTCTCCTCCCCTTACAGGCTTTGTGCAACAAAACCAACAAACAGCGAAGAAAATGTATGAAAGAGGACACTCGTCCTTAATACTTTTTAAAATGGAAATAAGAAGAAAACACTCACGAACACAAACACGTATATTTCTTACTCATATTTTTTTGTTTCTCTTTGTACTTGTAAACAGTTTTTTCGTCTCTTCTATGTTTTTTTCGAAGAGAATTTTGCTCTGTAGGTCGTTGTCTGTTTCTTACAAAAAAAGGGGGACAACAACAAAAAAAAAATTTTGTATAAAATTCCCTTTTTTTTGGCACCACAATAATGTTCTCTTGTTGTCCCTTCTAATGGTGCAAGTGTAGTTACGATTGTATGCATGAAAGCCAGTGTCTGGTGAGTGTGTGGGAGAATTGTTTTCTTGCCAGTGGACGTAATTGCATTTACACATGCACTCATACTAAGATATATGTTTACACACATTTTTCTTTGCTTACAAAGATTGATGGTTGCCAAGGACATTTACTTTCTTTCTGCAGCATTTACTAGGGATAGTATGTGTATGTGTGTGTGTGTTTGTTTATAAATTCTTATTTTCTTTTAAGAAATCTTCTTATCCGTTGATCCGTATGAGTCTGTGTGAGTACATCTGCAGGTACACGTCCATGGAGATGTACTTGCACGTATACGTGCATTCATCGGTATTTGTTTTCGTGTAGGTATTGTGTTCGGTAGGATTTCTAATTTATTACTTCTTGTTCTTCTCATTGTTCCTGTTGTTGTATTACCTTTGAAAGTACAGTTAATTAATTTCAATTCATTCATGCTCTCTCTCTCTCTCTCTCTCTCTCTCTCTCTGTCGCTGTCTTTTACTTTTTGTGTGTTCTTGTCTTGTCCATAATGAAGTTTTATTTCGTAAAAATTTAATGAAAAAAAGAAATCTTTTATGCTGCGTATGGTGCGTATATGGCATGGTTGCTGTCGTCCTGTATGCAAAAGCGCGTTTAAAGGTAAATTAAGCGGGTGGAAAAAATTGATTATTTTTGAGAAAAAAACACAATAGACGGGCTTAAATAATATTTTTTTTAATTAATTATTGAACAAAAACAAAAATACAGTTTATGGAATGTATTACTAATTATTTATTCATATTAAATTGAAGCATTTTTTTTAACAAGTGCAAGTCATTGCAAAGATTTTTTGAATTTTTTGTTCTTGATTATAAGCCTCAAAAAAGCCAGTCTCTGAAAGCAACAGTTGCGACTACGATCTGCGTATATACATACATATTTATATTACGGTTCAGTACATAAGTAAAACGAATTAGAACCGCTTATGGCTGCCCTGGGGCCTTCATTCGAGCGCTGCTCTATAAATATTCATCATCTAATTTAATATATCCAAAAAGGCCTTCGCTTCAGATGAGTTCTGATCAGGATAACCTGCAAGCATTTATTAATAAATTCTTGCAGTTTCTAAGTTTTGTTGGTGTTCCATAGCCATGTTTGAATTCCATAAAGGCGTGTTGATTTGAAGCAGCCATCGAAAATTAAATTTTCTTCTCGACATACTTGGATTTTTCTATATGATATTAAAGTGCCTAAAAGAACCTCTAGCCTTTGCATAGCCCCTCTGCTTAATGTAACTATACTAAAAAGATAGCATAAACTGGGTGCGTGCCAGGCATCAGCAATGAGTATTCAAACAGGCGAGTAGAATCGAATCTTACTCATAATTTCTGATATTCATACGCATTCATACTTATTTTAATATCGTATTCATACTAATCATATTCAAAGTTTGAAGTACTCATCGTACTCATACTTAACAATACACATGATGCTGTTGATAACGGCTCTTCTTTACTCAGAATTTACAAGAATCACAAAATAAGTATACTTATATATAATTCGCGTACAAATACTACAATACTCACTAGAAGGTCGTGTTTTTGCTTTTCTTGCTGTCTTTGGCTTTTTCTTTTTTCTTTTGTTGTAAATGCTACAACAACTAAGACTGTAAATTTTGATGAATGATTCGAATCACTGGAATCATTTATGAGTATTATAAGTACTTTTCTAAATTTATGAATCTGAATGAGTAGGCGTATGAATCAAACATATTTCGAATGTTATGAGTTTGATATCAACGTTGTACTCATACTCATTGCTATCTGTACTTATAAATCAATGTTGTAGTGAATATGAATGAATTAGAGTAGTTGAATTTCAATACTGTTGACTCAGTTATATTCAAAATTTCATGAGTACTTATGAGTAGCGATAAAACGATTCATTGCTGATCTCTGGTGCATACTTCATTGGTTTCTTTTTAAATATCCGGATCTATTTTTCTTGAAAAACTGATCTGCCAGTTTCTCTTAGCTTACATATCGGAGCAATCCTGAAAGATGAGACAAATATCGTCCACGTATTCTATCACAAATTCCCCAAACTATTGTTCTTTTATGGGGGACTATTTCAATCAGCAAAAAATAAAACGGACTGTGATCGCAGGGTTGACTCTGAATTAGACACTGGCTTTAATTATTTCAATTATTTTGGGAAGAATTCTACTAGATTACGTCCATTTTCCCATGGCTTCGAAATGTTTCATTCTGGGATAAAAACCTACCGCTCCTGTCTCCAGAAGCTTTCGATTTCTACCTATCTATATGCCATAAAATGGTCCCTCTTATAAAAGGTCAAATAGTTTCTAGATTATTCTGTAGTAAGTCATGTTGGTTCTGTTCAGAGTACAGTTAAGGAGGAAGCTGTCATAAAGTTAACTTTATTTTATCATTATATATAATAACGAAAAGAAGTTTAATGTGACTTTGAAGTTCACTTTAGCTAATGTTACCTTTAACTAAAACCAACTTTAATGACAAGTAATAATAATGGCCCTTAATCGTTGAAGGTTATGCTTTGAAAATTGCAAATGTCGGAGCCTTATTTACTCGATTGGTTACTACAACCACTTAGTCAGAATTATAATCTAACTTTGCACACCACCCATGTAGTGTGTATTAATTTTATTCACGAGTGGCGAGACCTTTAGTTTAACGTCGACTCCGAACGACAGATTTTTGAGAAACTATTCATGGCAGTTTTATTTACTCTCAGAGTTTTTGCCAGAAGACTGCCGAGAGAAAGTCGCTAAAAGAAAATATTTTTTTCGTATTTCATTAAGTTCGAGATGTCTAAGCCAGGGGTTGAACCCCGAGCCTAACAAGCCAACACACTGCCTACTAGACTACGCCGATTTCCAGTCTTACTGTTTTAAAAGCGTTGATTAAAATGAAGTCATCATTATACAGGAAACTATTTTAGAAAGAGGGTATTAGTCAAGCCTTAGGGATTCTGTAACTTCTACCACTGAGGAAACTGTGAAATGTATAAGATCGTGTGTAACAGTGTGGTTTTTAAGTAATATGCTTGATACCTACCGGAGATCAGCAATGAATCGTTTTTCGCTGCTCATAAGCACTCGTGAAATTTTGAATATAAGTGAGTCAACAATACTGAAATTTAACCATGTACTCTGATTCATTCATACTCACAAAAACGCGTGCAACACTGACATCAAACTCATACCATTCGAAATATGTTTGATTCATAAGCATACTCATAACTTTAGAAAAATACTTATAATACTTATAAATGATTCGAGTGACACGAATCATTCATCAAAATATACAGTCTTAGTTGTTGTTGCATTTACAGCAAAAGAAAAGTGACACATAAGCAAAAAAGATAAAGACAGCAAGCAAAGCAAACACACAACCTTCTAGTGAGTATTGTAGCGTTCGTATGCGAATTATACTTATTTTGTGATTCGTATAAATGTTGAGTAAAGGAGAGTTGAAATCAACAACATCATTCGTATTGTTAAGTATGAGTACGATGAGTACTTCAAATTTTGTTTATGAGTTAGTATGATATTAAAATAAGTATGAATGCTTATAAGTATCAGAAATTATGAGTATGATTCGATTCTACTCATGTTTTTGAATACTCATTGCAGATCTGTGATACCTACCGACACCCTATCAAATTTCTTCCACGCATTGATTGCTTTTTGTCCAGTAGGAATTAAATATTTACGATTAACTAATCTACAAGCTTAGCATAGCATTTCTTTTAAGAACTTGATACATTTTATTCCTAATGACTTAGGTGTATTCAAGGAGTATCATCTTAGCAAATAGATATTGTATTTATTCTTCACATACAGTTTCTATATTTAATGAAAAGCTATTGCAGATCCTTTTTATATTCACTTCACTGCTATTTCTTGAGTGGGAGACGCTTTAATGGGAGACGATATTTCAAAATTTAAAACTCTTTTTATATCCTTAAGAATCATGTCCATATTGTCACTGCATTACCAAAGGAAGACCTCAAAATTGGACTGAAAAAATTCTACAATTAAATAAATTTGTTAACGGAATATTCTAACATTTTAATGACCAACAATAAAAGCAACAGACACCAAACCTCTGACCACAACAAAAAAAAGGAGTAAAAGAGAGCACATAATGCTAAAAAAATACGAAAACGCAGACAAAAAAAAAAGAAAAAAGAAAGAAAAAGAATTATTATTGCAAATCTAGCATTTAATGGTTACAATTTAATAAAATTTTCTACAAAAACAGCAACAAAAGGAAGCCAAATAGAAGTGAAAAATAATGGGAAAAAAATGTTGCATAGAAAAAGGGGCACAAAAATATTGTTCAGCTTAAAAAATCAATAGAACCAGACAGAGGGAAAAAAATGCGATAAAAATTTTTTTACTTTTCAGAAAACTCGAAAAAAAACGAAGAAAAATTAGAAAAAAAAGGTTAACAAAACTGACAAAGTAAGAGGACAACAATAACAGCAATAGCAAGAAAAAAATGTTGTACCAAAATTTCTACAGACACACGCAAATAAATAAACGAAAAGCCAAAAGGAAAAATGAAAAAAAAAAAAAAATGCAGTTTGAAAACGAAACAAGAAAAAGATATCGAATGAAAATAGAAACGAAACGTTTTGTAAACGTTTGATGCTGTTCTACGGCGTGAGATCCAAAAGGGAACTGGCTAAAATTTGGTAGAAGGAACTGATATGCCAGTCGGTGTAGAAACCCGAGAAAATGGTAGAAAAACCCGAAAAAAATTCATATCAAGTTTAAGAATTTCAAAAAAAATAAAAAAAACATTTTTTTTGTAGACGAATAGTAGAAAGGAATTGCAAAACATCATTATCATCCAAAAATACTGAAAGTAATCATCAGAACAGGCATTAGCAGCAGCATCATAAGCGTCTTTATGAAGTTGCTGGCCTCAACTACATACAAATGCAACAGACTCATGTATCGTTGCATACAAACAAACACACACATTTACAATCGCCCGAAAAGTTACTCCTTCTACTGCTACTCTACTACAACTACTATTTCTACATGTCCCACTACTATTACATTTGTTTTGGGTTACAGACTAAGGCAGAAGAGGGTTTTGTAGTGTGCATTTTTCTGTTCATACCTCCACACCTCCCCTCCCCCGAATATATATTTTTTTGTGTACATAGAAGGCCATTTTCAAACGCATACTCAATTTCTATTTGATTTTTTTATATTTTTTGTTTCGTTTTATTTTTTTTTCGTTTTTCGTTTTCCCAACTACAAATTTTTTCTCCAATTTTTATTACGAATTTTTATTTTTTCCATTTCTTAATGACTGCGGCCCAATTGCCCACCCAACGCATCAATTTTAACGCGAACGAGAGTGTCCATTGCTCAGCAAAGAAAGCAAGAAAAAAATCCATAAAAAAGGAGTAGAAAATATTCAGGATGTGTAATGAAAAAAAAAGTACGAAATATTTCCTAATACTCTTTTTAATTCCTGTTCCTTCTACTCCAAACAATATTCTATACTAAGCCTCACTGGGTTGAGGTCGTATTATTAGTTTATTATCGAATTTGTAACCGTTAATGAGCTGTTGCTTAATTTTAAAAATCAATGGAGAAATATAGAGGAAGATAGGAATAAATTTGCAGGCATCTCGAAAAGCATGGCTTATTAGGGTCCTATAAAGTACCATTGTATTCCCTGGTACAATATCTGACATCTCTCAGTATTCCGAAAAGTTATCCAAGTGTTGATTCTATCTAAATCATCTCTGGCCTGACACGTTTTATCACTAATTCCAGTGTGTCCAATAATCCTTCGTCTCAGTCTGCCGAATGCCGGACAACGACAGGAGACTGAATATGGTCTCCTTTTCTTCCTCATCATTACAGCTTTTGCTTCAGCTTCTCTTCGGGCATATGCTTCTAGAGGCCAATGCCTCTGTTTAGTGGTGACGTAAAGTTTTTTCAGCCTATATTCAGTGTAGACTTGTTGGACGGAAACACTTTATTCAAATCCCAGCTCAGACATCTCGAACAAAACAAAAATAAAATTGTCATGAAGCGATTTCTCAAATCCGTCGTTCGGAATCTACTTTAAACTCTAGGTCTTGCCACTCAGGTGATGTGAGACGATAGGTTGCTGAAAGTGTTGTAAGAACATGTCGGATCAGATTCGACATACATGAAACCATTTGTTTGCCACTCTGTAGAGAAATGTCAATCTCTGGTAATCGATATTACGATAACCATCGAATGCCTCGAATGTCTGCGGAGACACCAGAAATTTTTGGACAATCTTAGATGCGTTGTAAAACTGTATAGGGATCATTAATGTAGAAATATATTAACACGTTGACTGCCGCAGCAATTTTCAGAAAACTATCTACGCAAGCCAACACTGATTTTTTGTTCTTTTCCCAGAAGCCATTTATCGATACTAGCACTGATATACATAATACGATTTTATTCATAGCTACACAAAAAAGGGTAGATTTAGTAAGTACGAGATAACTCGTAGTTGGCACGCTGGAAGGGAACGCAATCTACGAGTGTGCGAATCTAGAGATTGGCACAACGTCAGTCTATACAGCCATTATTGTAGGTTGAATGGTACTGCTGTCATCGTGTAGTGTAATGGACAATCGAAGATACTTCTTTTGATTTTCCTGAATGACACTCTTTGGGAAGTGTAAACCCTTATCATAAAAGGATGTCTAGTATCGAAAGCGAGTTCAGATATTTTGAAGGCAAAACGTATATACATAGTCAAAATTTGTTTCGACCATACCTTCTGTACTTTGGTGCTCTTGCTAGGCTTATTCTCATTGCTGTGTTCCTACTCACTGTTGGCTAAACAATACTTCTGTTGGTTGTCAGTTGAGGATAATAAACAATGCCTTAGATAAGGTACTTCTAAGCATACTTTTTTCCAAAGCACAATCACCAAACCGCTGCCCCAAAAATGGAATTGGTTTGGGCGAAGTCACAACGCTACTGCACATAACCTTGTTTAGGCGAATTGCTCACTTACTGTATTCCTTGCCGTCCAATATGTTTCCAAGATATTTAGAGCTATTGGATAGGGCAAGAAGCTACTTCTTTGATACCAGGGTTAGTTTAGTGTAGTCGCCGTAGTCTAGTAAGTAGTGTGTTCGCTTATTAGGCGTAAAGCCCGGGTTCGAGACCCAGGACAGACATCAAAACGAAATATGAAAAAATATATCTCTTCGGCGACTTCCTCTCAGCAGATTTCTGGCAAAAACTCTGAGAATAAATAAACCTGCCATGAAAAGTTTCTCAAAATCTGTCGTTCGGAGGCGACGTTAAACTGTAGGTTCCGTTACTCAAGTATAAAAATTAAGGCACACAATTTGAGTGGTGTGAGAAGCTAGACCGTAATCCTGACTGAAGGGTTGCAATGGCAAATAATGTATGTATGTATGTATCTCGTGGTCAATGATAGTAACTCTGTTTTGTTTTAGTTGATTCCACGTCCACATTCGTTGCACCATTGCTCAGCGCAAATATTAGAAATTCCGAAATTAATGTTGGATCTTTGCCGGTACTTGCTACTACCATGTCATCTGCAAGAAGCAGGATGTCCCTTTCCATGGCTTTTAGTTGATCGTTAAGGTGGTTCGAGGGACCACCTTATTGTGTGTTTTGAAAACACTAGAGACGCCCGAAATAAATTCGATACGCCAGTATTCTAGCAGTTTTGTAATGCAGTTTTGGAAACTCAATGAACGCAGAATTAATATTCAGTGACCCAATGACGCTGGTTACATTATTGAATGCAATTTCTATATCAACTAAAGCAATCAAAGCCTATACCTTGCTGTACTGGGATTTTATTTTTTACTAGTGAATATAGTACAGTTTTGATAGAGGCGTGTTATGCCTTCGAAGGAGTACTTGGTCCCAAGGATGACGTCAATGATTCTCTCAAAAGTGCTAAGGAGAAATGAAGATATGCTGGTGGTATTTGAATCTTTGAATTTTGTGTGCGATGCTCTCGACCAGTTTAACGACACATAAGATAATCGTAAACATGCTCTGAGGATTGAAAAAATATTGCGATATGCAATATTGGCAAAAATATTGCCAATGCAATGTTTTGCGATCTGTATATTCAATATGTGTTTCTCTGTGTGGGTATCCGGGGCTCGGCACGGTTAGTTATTGACAGAGTACGTCTTGAGGCGATGATGAGCCTAGGAAATCGTTCTTAAATCCGATTTAAATTCCCTTCCTTCCTTCCTTCGATTCCTAAACAATTTCACTTTGAATCGTTTGATGCAGTGTTGTCTAATGAAACGTTGCTTAAATTTTCTTTAAGCTGGCATAGCGTCTTCAAGTATTCCCTTTGGCCCACATAGTGGTTGCTTAGTCCACAACATTTGAATTTTTTTTCGTTGGGAAAAATGTTCCTATTTTTGTTTCGTTATTGTTGGTGTTATTGTAGTTTATAGAACCCTTAACCAAATTGAACTGAACAGACATCCATCCATTGAGACAGTCATTCATCCAACTGTTCCTCAGATTTTTTTTTTAATTTTGAATTTCATAAGGCTGCTGATGTTTATGAAATTTGTATGTGAATATGTGGTGGTGGTGATTGTATAGTGAAAGCGTTTGTTAAGGTGGCATCGTCATAGTCATCATCATCGTCATCATAACATTCTTCCCAAAAAAAAAAAACAGAAAAAACATTTCTACGATGATGTAGTCAAACATAATCGGTGTGTATGAAACACATTTCGCGCTTTGTATAAAGCTTTGAAGAAAACAACAACAACAAAAAAAGACACAAAAACGGTTATTTT
This sequence comes from Sarcophaga rosellei, assembly GCA_930367235.1. Classification (NCBI taxonomy): domain Eukaryota; kingdom Metazoa; phylum Arthropoda; class Insecta; order Diptera; family Sarcophagidae; genus Sarcophaga; species Sarcophaga rosellei. Next base: position 85,499,323 of record OV884017.1, on the reverse strand, counting down.
CGAAATAGGTTTGGTCCTGCCAAAGGGGTTACACGACGAAAAAAAAGGACACAAAAAAAGAAGGATACAAAAAATAAAAATACCCACTCAATGGCACAGACACATTCTGATACACACCCCACCAGCAAAGACCTAAACCCAGTAAGTTTTTGTGCTCGTGAATGTGTGAGTTTGCGATAAAGGGAGAGAGAGAGATTGTGTGTGTGTGTCTGTCTGTGCATACACAAATACTCGTGTAATATGAAAGAAAAAAAGAAAGAAAATCTAAAAAAAATTTGAAAAAAAATTTTAAAAAATTGTATTGAATTTTTTTTCTTTCTTTCCTTCTCTCACTCTCTTCTCTACGTTTTTATTTAGTTGGGTACGCAGACTAGGTTCTGTTTTTGCTTCCACTACCATTTAGAGCTGGCTGTTGTTAGCTGTATGCAAATAGAAGTGTGTGTGTGTGTGCGATATTTTTGTCCTCTTTTGCTTTCTCTCTAAAAAAAAAAAAAAATTTGTTTTCTTTATGCACGTCTGTGTGTATGAGTAAGTGCGTGCTGCTTGTTATTGTATTTGTGTGTTTATGCATTTTTTTCTCTCTCTCAGTGTTTCTTTAGGTTTTTTTGTTGTTGTTTTCTTTTCTTTTACAAACGTAATGGGACAGAGAGGGAGAAAGAGAGTTTGAGTATGGAAAAAGGCACATTTTGAGAAGGCTTTGCAAAACGGCAACTGCGTTAGTGAGCGTCTATGCTTACGTATGAGTTAAAGTTGTTGTTTTTCTTTTCTGTTTTCACACAGATCTATCTAAGTGTGAGTTTTCAAACCTTAGCCATGGTCAAATCTCTAACCCTTTAACATCCTTCAAAACCCCTGGAGGCCGGCAGTGTGAGGGCTTAAAGTGGGCTGCAAAAAGCGTTGCCATGGCCACAGCGGCCACAAGGCAGATGGACGGATGGATGGATGGATGGTGGCATAGGAATGAAACACACACACATTGATTTTCATGTTCCATGTTCCATGTTAATTATACCAATGCTGTCCTTTTTTATTTTGTTTTGTTTTCTGCTTTATTTCCTATTTCCGATTATTTCAGGTCTCACTTAATTTTATTTAAAATTTTTACAAAGAATTTAAAGAAAGAATTCTTCTTTTTGAATGGCATAAATGCACTTTAAATTTTAAATAAAAAATCTCACATTGCTAATAAAAATAAATAAAATGAGTGTGTATGTGTGGTCATATCAAATTCAAATTTTCTAAAACCCTTTCTAGTTCAATTGACTTGTCTGTCTGTCTGTCTCTGGCTATCTGCCTGTCTGTCTGCCTACGTGTCTCTATATCGATATTCATTTTTCATAACAATTCAATTTCAATTTATTTTTTGTTTTCGGTTTCTTTTTGTTGTTATTCAAATTCAATGTTTTTCCGCTGTTGTCTATTCCCTGGTTTTTGCTTCTTCTTTTCTAAAAATGGTATTTACACGCCAGACGTTTATGCTTACATTTCTATTGTATTGAGGACTGGTTAGAAAAAAATTTGACAAAAACAAAAAACAACAAAAAAATCATTTGAAACAAAAAAAATATTAAAAATATAAACTTACAAATTGTTTGTTTCGTCACTTTTTATTACATTTTGTTCTCCCCTCTGACTTAGATATGACCGTCAATGATTTCCATTTGCTTTTTTTCTTATATTTTTATTGTCAATTTTTTTCTTTTTTTTTAAGCCAATAAATTTGTTATTTTTTCTAATATTTTTTGCCGGTGAATTGAATTGTTTTTTTTTTCTATTTTTTGATCTTTGCTGCACAAAATATGTATGTACTATATGTATGTCTGTGGGTTATTAGTTTTATGTTACAAAAATAGATTTTTTTTGTTTTATGGAGTCAATAAAGTCATATCATAGGGCAGCCTAAATCAATTTTCAGTGAAACATTTATTTTAACATTCCGCTAAAAGAAGAATTATTAGCACATATGTATGTATATTAGAAAATTGGGTCGTAATTTTTGCAAGTGAATAAATTTAAATTTAAAATTTATTAAAAAAAATTAAGATGAATTTTAAATGCAGTTGAATGAAATTTATAAAATTTTTGCTACAGCGATTCTTCTTGTCTTTTCGTAGGTTCCAGCTCTTAATACCTTAAAATTGTTTTACAAAGTCCACTGTCCAGTATCAATTGCCGTCTTGTTTTTACGGCCCCATATATGTAAGTCACTAAATTTAGTCGTCCTCATTATCAGCGATTTCAAATGAACACAGGTTTATGTTTAGATTAAAGGACGTGTACTTGCCAATTGAGACAAGTAATGAATCGTTTTTTCGCTACTCAGAAGTACTCATGAAATTTTGATTATGAGTCAGTCAACAGTATTGAAATTTAACTACTCTGATTCATTCATATTCACTACAACATTGATTTATAAGAGTACAGGTTGCAATGAGTATGAGTGCAACGTTGACATCAAACTCATAACATTCGAAATATGTTTGATTCATACGCCTCAACTCATTCTGATTCATAATTTAAAAAAAAATACTTATAATACTCATAAATGATTCGAGTTATTCGTATTATTCAACAAAATTTACTTAGTTGTTGTTGCATTTACAAAAAAAAGAGAAAAAAAAAAACAAGACAAAGACAGCAAGCAAAGCAAACACACAACCGTCTAGTGAGTATTTTAGTGTTCGTATGCGATTCATACATATTTTGTGATTCTTGTAAATGTTGAGTAAAGGAGAGTCGAAATCAACAACACGATGCGTATTGTTAAGCATGAGTACGATGAGTACTTCAAACTTTGAATATAAGTAGTATGAGTATGATATTAAAATAAGTATGAATGCGTATAAGTATCAGAAATTGTGGGTATGATTCGAATCTACTCATCTTTTTGAATACTCATTGGTGATCTCTGGTCCAGTTGACCCATTGTACAACGTCCTAAAGGGAAGAGGATAATAGGAGGGATAGGGAAAAAGGAAAGGAAATAAGAAAAGGAGACTGAGGAAGCAGAGGAATTACACAGACTAACAAAACACACAATAGAGCCCTAACACTTCTCAACCAGCTCAAACTAATAATGAATCTATGGAGAGACTTTATGTCGGCTATCGGCACAGAATTCAAACTCTCAATGAAGCCCCTGCCATAGGTCTTCAACTTTAGACTCTTGCGATCTAGTCTCGCAGTGCCCCATAATAAACCCAATACTTTACCTCAAGCTGGCCTTATCCAAGCCCAGCAGCCAACCTGTTGTTACATTTTCTATAGCAGGCCATAGACACCTAGAAACATAACAATCCGATCCATTCCCCCAACGCCTCTGCTCTTTCCGCCTGAGCCATCCATTAATGAGGCCGTAGAGGTGGCAAATCGGGGGATCAGGGCCAACTATCAGATCGCCCTCAGAAAGCGTATGTAATCTAGAAAAAATGAACAAAGCTTTATTAAGTTTCATAATTATTTCAAGATTAACTGTATTTTTTAATGCAACTTTCATAATCGTTACAAGAATCACTTCAGTTCATGAATATTCTATCCTATTATACTCTCTTCATACTGACCATCTGTGGATTTACAAAATCCATCGTTTTCACTCAGCATAGCCCTTATCAATTTCGCATTGTAATTCAAATCTTTTAGTGCCACAGGCGGGATTAACCCCACACATATAGCAGCGCGATGACGGTCTGAACTTCATAATTTGATATCATTTCCTAAAGGAAAACTTTAATTAAATTGAGGAATAAGTCGTCTGGCGTCATCATTGAAATAGAAACTGCAGTCCCCGCAATCTCATTTGCCTCCTTATACCGAGAATTCCTACATAACCTGGAACCTGCACAGGGTGGATTCAGTTTCAGCTTCTCCAGACAGTCCGAAACTAAACGTGACTACATAACTCACCCAATTCCTTATATCGGGTACTTTATTAAGCGTTTCCTATCTTTAAAATGTAATTAAAACTAATAGTGTGTGAGATATCAGCGGATAATTTTATTCACTTGAAAGACCTATTGATGCCAATGTCAAATGTCTGCCAAGCTTTCTATGGGTGGAACAAATCCGAAATGTCCAATTTTCCTTGAATCTGGCACATAAATTAAAATGAATTTAAGGCATGACATGGGTTGTTTTGGCTTTGAGAACTCACACGAATTCTTTGTGAGATAACCATGCACTCAATTCGCTCGTGCAGAATATCCTTTGTGACATGCACTATCTGACACGCAGCACCCTCTTGTTGAAACCAAATGTCGTTGATGCCCAAATCATTCCATTCAGTCCAAACGAATTTGGTAATCGTCAACCCAAAATGCACGCCATCTTAAGGAAATATGATTCGGTGATGCCGCCAGTCCAAAAGAGAGTTTTTCTGGGATGCATGAGACTCTCTGGCCTCTCATGTCATCCCTTAAAATCGACAATTTTGTTCTTCACGTTTCCATTTATACTGAAATGGGCCCCATCGCTGAAGATGATTTTTCAATGAAAATTAAGGTCAATTGCCAACTGCTCAAGAGCACATTCAGCGAATACGCGCCATTGTCAGCAGTGGTTTACCTTCAGTTCTTGGATTTGTTGAATTTTATATGGGTGCAGTCCCAAAGCAAGATAAAAAATTTGCGAAGTGGGGATGAAGGGCCGGATTCTCCTGCACACTCGCATGTACAGCTGCGTTTACTGAACTAGTGCTCTGTAATTTATTTACAACATTGCGAATAGTCGCCTCGGTTATATGATTATGGCGATTTTAAAATGTACGAAGTGGGTGTTGGAGAATATCATGGGTTTAGGACTCAATAAGTTGGTGACTATCCGACTCTTAACTCAAAGGACACAGGAAACATCTTCTCATATGAGAAAACCCAGATTTCTTGGGTTATTTGGGCAGATGCCACTCCTTCTTAAAACTATCGTATGGCTATGATTTGCTATCTCATCTGTCCTATTCTTGAGATTTAGTTTCGGAAATCTCTTTCTTATTTATAGACACGAAAAAGAAAGTACAATAGTCCCTTACCTTAACGATTATGCAGGCCATATATGAAAGAATGGATGGAGGGGCAGCCAAGACGATCAGTCCGATCCTGTTTCACAGAGAGTTAAATTGAGTGGAAATGGTTTTATATTGTAACAGACCGACATGAACATGGTTAACATCTGATTCTATAAACACGACTCAGATGGATTATTAAAGTTCGTATTCATCGTTGTGTTATTATCACACAAGGAGATTAATCATTAGCTGGTCGGATTTTCAGGAATTATTTTAAATTTTATAACCAAAGTTTTCGTTCACAAGAACTCTCTCTTTTCTATTCTTGAAAAATTCTGCAATTTTCTCTTTCAACTTTCCCTAACGTGCATTTCGTGTGTATTTTCCTTTAATTCCGTTTCCTAGAAGAATTCGTTTACACACGCTATCACCCAGACATACATACATACGTACGTCCTTAAAAAAAGAAACAAAGTGGACAGCATAAATCAAAATCCACTCTCACTGACAGTTTCTTCTACAAAAACTCGTCGAAAGAACTAAGAACGCCTTGAAGTTTTTTTCTTTTCATTTTTTTTATTTCCTTCCTTTTCCTTTTTATCGTCTTAACTGTGTTTCCGTATAATAGTGATGATGTGCGATGATTTTATTATTATTGCTGTTCTTCATGTTGTTGTTGTTGTTGTCTTATTCTCTTCATTTATAAGCATTTTTTTTTGCATTGGCTTATAAAGAATACAGACTTAAAACCAACGACTACAGTCACCAAATCCACAAAACAAGTATGAAACGTAAAAGAAGAAAAAAAAAAGTAAAAGAAAAAAAAAAAATAAAGGAGGAAGAAGAAAACTGTGAATGTCTAGCAGTGAAGTGCGTGTTTTTTATTCCTCCGTTTTTTATTGTGACGTTTTTTCACACTATTCTATCATAGACAGGTCGCCTATATTATGTTTGTGCTGATATTTGTAACACATTAGGAGACAATATTACTTGTTATTATTTTAGTACCTGGTCCCCCCTTCTATTATTTCTTATAAGACCTCTTACGTATGATTTTTAGATTCAAGATTCGGAGAACTCCTGGTCTCACAGCTATACCAGAGTCAAGCACATAAAATATATGTTTTACCTAAGCCAATCATACGAAACTCCATGGGTGTTTGTTGACCGCCTGAGAAGGATTTTCACGTCGAATTTGTGGATCCGGATTTAACGGATAATAGTATCTACAGACGAATTGCTGTTTGATTCTGCTTATATTACGATAAACTGGGATAGTGCACCTAATAACCGAATTGTTTCTGTACTGCTTTGAGCCAATAGACCACGAACGGATGTACTCTACAAACAAAACTGTGCTTCGTAAAAATATACGATTTTAGGCTACAAGTCCCTTCATTTCCGTCATGGTTTACTGTATGTGTTTGAGAAACCTAGAATTTCAGGCCTAGCCGTTTAGGCCTAGCCCTTCAGGCATCCACCAGTACATCAGCTTTGTATTACATTTTCGGTCGTGTATTACCAAATGAAAATAGTAGAGAACCCAGATAGAGTTTGCAATGGAATCGAAACCTGCGGTAAGCCAGAATTAAGCCTGTGCCTGCATGTGAAAGAGTCCCAGCTAAACATACACGTAGAGTACGATTCTTATGTCTCAACATCGAAAAGTGTCAACTCAACTTGAAATACTTACGATTACGTTGATATAAGTTGTAAGCAAATGTGTCTCGGGTCACCAATTTAGCTTCAGAGGTAACTACTACACTACAAACACACAGATTGGTACAAGCATTAAGAAAAGCCTTCGAGTAAGTTCGAGCACTCGTAGGCTATATTTATCCATAAATTCCATAAATTTTCAGACAAACGTCTAATACTTCCGTCCATACTGGGTTCTGGGTCATAGCAGAATACTTGTTAAAGGGACTGCGGATGCTCTCGCTAGGTAAGGTTCACTTTCTGAGGGCGATGTAATAGTTGGTCCTGATCCCCCAATCTGGCACCTTAACGGCCACATTAATGGGTGTGTCGGTGGGCAAAAGCAGAGGCGTTAAGGGAATGGATCGGGTTGTTATGTTTCTAAGTGTCTATGGCCTGCTATAGACAGTGTAAGAACAGGTTGGCTGCTTGGCGTGGATAAGGCTGGCTTAAGATTAGTTATTGGGTTTATTATGGGGCACTGCGAGGTTAGATCGCTGATAAGGCTTAGGAACAGATTCCAACCGGACTTTTGAAGGGTATGTTGCGATGAGGAGGAGTTTGAAGACTATCGAACACCTCCTCTGCAACTGTCCAGTCCTTAGTAGGTTGAGGTTGAAGGCAATTTGTATGGGCTACTTTGAGAGTTTGAATTCTGTGTCGAGAGTCAACATAAAGGCTCTCCATATATTCATTATTAGTTTCAGTGGATTGAGAAGTCCTAGGACTCTCTTGTGTGTTTTGTTAGTCTGTGTAATTCCTCTGCTTCGCCATTCACCCTTTACTACTTGCTCTCCTTTTTCCCTATCCCTCCTATTATCTTCACCCCTTTAGGACGTTGTACAATGGGTCCACTGGATCTCCGGATACTGTACTTGTCTCAATTGGCAAGTACACTCCCTCTAACCTAACACTTCAACTGAAGTACAACTTATTAATTAATATGGCGGAAGTATTGGAAAGTTACCTAATCAAACGAAAGTTTGTTATGAGAAAAGTTTAGTGTTTCCCAGCCAATTGCAGTGGGTGTGGCACAATGTGGTATTTTTCGATACTTTCTTTATATAATTTAGGCTTTGATCAAGCTTCCTTAGTTTATTGATAAACATTTCGTGTTAGTGACTGGACTGTAAACTCTTACTCTAAAATTCTCTTCTAAAATTAATGTTGTGTTCTGGTATACAGTTATATGGAACAGTCTTAGGGCCATTATTACAACTTGCCGTTAACTAAATGGAGGATTTTAACGGGCAGATAAATTGTTTTTCATTATTATAAGTGGACAATAAGATAGAAGTGAGCGTTAAGCTACAATGAGGATCATCCTTCCTTTAACTTTTAAAGTTAAGTTTATGTTTAAAGTTGCCATATTATATAATATTTTCAATATACATACATAATACATAATTGGCCATTACAACCCTTCAGTCAGGATTACGGCCTAGCTTCTCAACACCACTCATGTTGTGTGCGTTAATTTTATACATGAGTGGCGGGACCTACAGTTTAAAGTTGACTCCGAACGACAGATTTTTTGAGAAGCTTTTTCATGGCAATTTTTACTCTCAGAGTTTTTGCCAGAAATCTGCTGAGAGGAAGTCGCCGAAGAAATATTTTTCATATTTCATTTTGATGTCTGACATGGGATACGAACTCGGGCCTTTCGTCTAATAAGCCAACACACTACCTACTAGACCACGGCGACTGTCAATATGGCAACTTCAAATATAAACAAAATGAGCAAATATAAAAAACAAAAAAGAGGCCCTTCATTGCCACTGCGTTGAAAAAGAAAACTTATTTAATTGAGCAAATTTATCGACATTGCGTCGGCTCTGCCATATTTTTGAACACAGTTAACTTTATTTTATCATTCAGTTATAATAACGAAAAAAAGTTGAAGGTGACTATAAAGTTCACTTTAGCTGAAGTTTCCTTTAACTAAACCCAACTTTAACGACATATTGCAATAATGGCTCTTAGCCTTATACCCAGAAAATAATCAAAGAACCTAAAACAAAATCATACGGTTGAATACAGGAAGCAATGATTAAAACTGGTTTTAGAAAATGCTCAGGAAGATACTTTAGCACATTGCACACATGGTCCCTATAGTTTGCGCTTACAAATATCGGGATGTCCATTTAGTGATTTCAAGACAACGGGGGTGGCAAAAATCATTTACGTAATGTGCCATTAATTTGAAAAAAACTTTGGCATTTACAAATTTACATCGTTTAGCAACAGAAAATGGGCTTATGGGTGGTAGTTCAAACTTGGAAACATTAAAATGGATCCATAGTTTAAGGAATTGTCAAGATTATAAGTCATAGACGAAGTCAATGCATTGCATCATAAGCAATTGACATATACTGCGGAAGATATCAATTCTGTTAGAGAAAGTATTGAGTCTGAATTTGTCGACTCCACGATATTCGTACTACGAATTTAGAGCGCCATTTCCATATGCAAACCGTTTTTTTTTTCTTTGTGTGCAATTGCCGATGCGATGTTGTACATTGTGTGAACAAGTATCGCACAATACAACCGATTTAGAGAGTAAATGTTATCGAAGGCTATCTCAAAAGAATCGACTGCAACAGTGAAATTAGAGGCAGTCATACCTTGCCAGGTATGTCCTGCCTGTCGAAATCATGTGTGCTTTGCTTACTAATTTACTGAATTGATCATTACAATTCTTTAGTCAAGATACCAACCTAGCTTCTTATACTATCCGTGTTGGAAGTATTAATTCTATCCGTGCAGTGCAGGATCTGTTAAGTAAAGTTGGCTTGGAAAGACGAACTTTAGAAACTTTTCAAGGCAATTTTTTTTAATTTATTCCGCTGAGAGGAAGTTGCCGGTAGGAATAATTTTGCAGATTTCGTTTTGTTCAATAAGCCTAAAGCTGTAGCTTGAACCGAGCTCTCATCTAATATGCTGGATTACTAACTTACAAGACTGTGGTAACTACTAGGCTTCATCAATAGGCTGACGGCAATATCAGTTCTGTTAGAGAAAATGTGTCGATGTCCACGTCGTCCTCAGGAATTGTGTCCACCACTAAGATTGGTTGCTAGCGTAATAGTCCCTTAGTGCCGATTTTTCAATCGAAGTTTTATTCAGCAATTAAATTCATTTCTTACTCGGTTGTTAGGCTAACAAGCAAAATTGTCTCATATGGGGGGCGTAGAATCTAGTGGTGATTGTCGAAAAGTGCATGAATTTGGAAAGAGTGTTCGCTAGGTGCACAATTTGGCCTAGAGGTGTCAATGTGACCTTTTAGCGGAGTCTTCTCTGTTGACCACGAAAAATGAAGTCAGTCTGGAGATCAAGCGCAGGATCAGGATTTTGCTAACAGGTGCTACTGTAGTCTTAATAGGCAATTGTGTAGTAGGGACCTCTTTAGTACGACAAAACTAATACCGTACAAGACGCTCATCCTCCCCGTGCTTCTTTATGCCACAGAGCCTTAGACACTATTAAGCACTAATGCAGCAGCCTTGAGAGTATCTGAGAGAAAAGTCCTACGTAAGATCGTACGATAGAACAGTGAGCTGTGTGAGCTCCTCAACGACATAGACGTTGTGCCACGTATTAACATCCAGCGGCTGCGCTGGCACTGTCATGTCGTTCGAATGGAGGAGGATGCGAGTCGGGTATTTGGTGCTGGGATTTGAGGAAGTCAAGGAAGAGGACGACCTTGTTTGCGTTAGAAGGAACAAATCGAGGAAGCCCTGTCATCGGTTGGTGTGTTCAACTGTCGTAGGCGCGCAAAAAGCAAAGGCGCCTGGAAGAATGTGTTAAGGCAGGCCAAAATCCTTTAAGGCTTGGACACTATTAAGCACTAATACAGAAACCTTGAGAGTATCCAAGAGGAAAGTACTACTTAAGATCTTCAGTCCAGTACAAGTTGACGATGATTTCCGCATTCGATCCAACAGTGAGCTGTATGAGCTCCTCAATGACATGGATGTTGTGCAGCGTATTAACATCCAGCGGCTACGCTGGCTCGGCCTTGTCGATTGAACGCAGGAGGATGCTCCGTCGGGACGAGTATTGATGCGGGGATTTGCGGAAGTCACCGAAGAGGACGAAGTTGTTTGCGTTAGAAGGACCGGATGGAGAAAGCCCTGTCATAGATTGGTGTGACCAACTGGCGTTGTTGTACAAGACGCAGAGGCGTCTGGAAAAATGTGTTAAGGCAGGTCCAAATCCTTTAATTCTTGGACACTATTAAGCACCAATTAAACAGCCTTGAGAGTATCCGAGAGAAAAGTCCTACGTAAGATCTTCAGTCCAGTGCGAGTTGACGATGAGTTTCACATCCGATCCAACAGTGAGCTGTATGAGCTCCTCAAGGACATAGGCATTGTGCAACGTATTAAAATCCAGGACTACCTTGCTTGCGTTGGAAGGACCATATCGAGGAAATCTTGTCATCGATTGCTGTGACCAACTGGCGTAGGCGCTCAAGAAGCATAGGCTCATGGACAAATATGTTAAGGCAAGCCAAACTCCTTTAATCGGAATGTTAATGGCCAGCTAAGTAAGCCTCTGTTCCACTTAATTGGTAATTATGACTCCTTAGTCAGGATTGCAACCTAACATTCCACACCAACCACGTTGTGTGCGATAATTTTTACGAAACGACAGATTAGCGAAACTAATCATTGCGAAAGACCAACATATTTTATTCGATTTTAAGAGGGCGGTATAGGGTGCCATATACAGTTAGGTTTGTCTAGCTGTGACTTTCATGTTGATGATGTTTTTATTTGTTTTGCTCTTTTGGACGAAACAAAACAAAATAAACATGGCCATTACCATGGGGGAATTCCAATGGACTTTTTTTTATTTTGTTTCTGATTTTGTTTTCTAAACGTATAAAAACAATATTTTTTTTCTTTTCCTTTTCACTTTATTTAGTCATGATATTTGATGTTATTTTTTCTAAACTCATGTTTCGTTTTATTTTTTCTATATTTTTTTTGTTTTAAAATTCAGTTTTTTTTTGCGGCAAAAAAAGAAGGAAAAAATGTTGTGGTGTAATCGTAGGTCATGTTCAGGTTCATAACCATGTTCGCGTTTTAGTTTTATTCTTGTTGTTGTCGTATTTTTATTTTTTTTTATTTTATTTTGTCTGGTTTTAGCTGAAATTGGTTTGAATTGATTTTATTAGAGAAATTTGAGGACTTTTTTTGAATATTTTTTTTGTTTTTTTACTGAAAGTAAATGAATTTTTAACCCAAATTCTATTCATGAGCGAATTTGAACAACAACAAAAAACATTCACAATATTTTTATTGTGTTAAAATTTATAAATATATTTTTTGTGTTTATTTTTTCAATATTTTATTCCTTTTTTTTAGAGTTTCTGCCACAAATTGTTTAGAGTAATAAAATTTATCGCCATTTTTTTTTTATTATTAGCTGTGTTGTTGCAAAGTTGAGCGGCTTAATGAATTTTAAGGTGTTTAGAGAAACATTTTTTATGGTTTTAAATGTAGATTTCGTGTGAAATGTTTTATTATTCATATGATTGCGATTGACGCCATCAAAAAAGGGGAAATAAAATTATAACACAGTGCTTAATTGTAGTGGAAACATTATTTCGATGTTAATAAATATGAAGTCTTGAATGAACTTTATTTAGGGTAAAGCTTTTGGGGTAAAAAAGAGAGAAAATTCTTAGTTTTCCTAAAGATTAGTTTCCGTTTTTATCTCTCTTAGGGTAATTATTACAACTAGCTGTTAATGTTGGGCTTTAGTTAAGGTAAACTTTAGCTAAAGTGAACTTCAAAGTCATCTTTAACTTATTTTTGTTATTAAAATCTACAGATAAAATAAAGTAAACTTTTTCATAAATATGCCAATGCCGGAGTGATGTCGATAACACTGCTCAATTAAACATTCTTTTTAAACGCAGTGGCAACAAAGGGCTTCTTTTCTTTTTGTTGTATTTGCTCATTTTGTTTATATTTTAAGTTGCCATATTGAAAATAATACACATGTATGACAAGTCCAAACATAAACTTAACTTTAAAAGTTAAAGGTAGGATGATTCTCCCATTAGCTTAACGCTTACTTTTACCTTGTCGTCCACTTATAACGATGAAAAACAATTTATCTGCCCGTTAAAATCCTCCTTTTAGTTAACGGAAATTTGGGACGTTTTATAAATATCTGCAGTTATTTTTAAAACCAAAGAAAGCAATGAATTTGGAATAGAATTGGATTGATTGTATACTGGAGACAACTATTGCATGAATATACAAGGTAAGCATTGTGTTAAAGCTACGCAGGTGAGAGTATTAAAGAACAAAATTGTGACCAGAAACCAAATAATGACGCTAAGCCTTTGAGACTTTTGTTGCGTTTGAACATTTATGAAAATATCTGCATTATGATTTACTACGTTTCAGTATAAATTTAATCAATATAAAAAACCGTACGCGACATGTGGCAATGTACTCAGAAATGCTAAGTAAGGTTCTTGAATTTGGAATTCGTTCTGCAGATCAATTGGCATGTGAACAAGCAGACTTATCGCATTTGGTGTAAATAACATATTCTGGCATTTCGAAAGTTGCCTTTGAAATTTACTCCGGACCGTACTTCTTCAAAAGCAATGACGATCATAAATATACAGGCAACCCAAAAAGGTACCGTTCGATAATTACTGACTTTTATTTTGTCCAAAATGGAATGCTTGGACTTACTCTTATTATTACATGTCGTTAAGAGGCCATACGATCTATTCTGCACCTCTCAAACTTGATAGGGTGTCCCTAAAATGCCTTCATCACAATGGTGCTCTGTGTCAAATATGATTATTCTTTACTAGCATCTCATATGCATCCACGTGTTTCTTCATGGGATGTATTAATACCCATAGATTCTAAGAATGTGTTCCGATGATACGTTCTCATCGTCGCACAATCTACATATTGGGCTCGGAAGAGATGAGCCTGTAGTACCCTGTCAAAAGACCGGTTACCGATCTTATGTTATTCCTAAGTAGTTTGATGCATGGGGTAGATTCGCTATTATTCCAATTTCTCAGCAAAAGATTTGATTGCCAAAAACTCACTTAGTTCAAGAGGAGCCTTTGCCTTTCTTTATCATTTCTTTCATTAAGTATAATATTTTCAAACTTCCGCTTCCCCTCCCACTCCACAGAAATGTTCTGCTTTCGCCTGTTCATTGTCGAGAATTTGCAAACGACCTGAGTCCCAACAGAGGGTAACTTTAACTTTAGCCAATTAATCTTCTACAGACAGTGTTATGCCCTATCATTTGCTCTTCTTATCCAAGTTAAATTCATGTCATCTTTCGATGGCATAGAAGGAACATCACGAGTTTTCCGCGGTTCAGAATATTATATTATGGGATCAAAAACTCTTGCTGCTGTTTTAAAATCCTTTCTTAATCCATATGTATACCACAATATAATCCCTGTTTTAATTGGCTGATATTAGGTTTCCAGAACACAATTCCGTGCGCCGCAGTGCACGTGATGCCATGAACATAATAAAAGGTCAGCAGATAATCCCACGTTTTTCAGCAGTCTATTGATTGACTACTCTTTGTGGTGACAAGTTAAGTCTCCAACCACAATTCCAAACGAGGAAGACAACATTAACTTTTAATTCACTTCTACAAAATTGTCATGTGCTTTTAAATTTTCCAAACCAAATAGAAGTCGTCTTAGTCTAATAGGTAAGTAGTTGATTTATTAAAAGTGAGCCCGTGGTTCAAACCTAATACCCAGCATCTTAAATAAAGCGAAATTTGGAAAAAAATATTTCTTCCTCCTTCGGTCACTTTTTTCAGTAATCCTCCGGCAAAAACTCTGAGTCAATGTTAAACTCATGAATAAAATTAACAATCACAAAATGGGTGGTGTGAGATGCTAGGTTAAAGTTCTAATTTTGCTTGTGATAACCAATTACGTAAGTAAGCTTAAATGTATAGGGAAACGTCTGCTTTATGCGGTATGTACCAGAGACCAGAGAGCAATGAATCGTTTTTTCGCTACTCATAAGCACTCATGAAATTTTGAATATAAGTGAGGAGTCAACAATATTGAAATTTAACTATGTATTCTAATTCATTCACACTCACTATAACATTGACTTATAAGTGCGGGTTGCAATGAGTAGGAGTACAACGTTCACATCAAACTCATAACATTCGAAAAGATATATAAGCAAAAAAGACAAAGACAGCAAGCAGAGCAAACACACAACCTTCTAGTAAATATTTTAGTGTTCGTACGAGAATCATACTTATTTTATGTTGAGTAGAGGAGAGTCGCAATCAATAACATCATGAGTATTGTTAAGTATGAATATGATGAGTATTTCAAACTTTGAATATGAGTGGTTCCATGATATTATTATAAATATGAATGCGCATAAGTAACAGAAATTATGAGTATGATATGATTCTACTCATCTTTTTAAATAGTCATTACTGATCTCTGCACCATACCTTATAACATATAAACTAGGACCCACTAGAGTGAACTAATCCCCTGCTTAGTTAGAAAAATATTATTAACGGAGGCCCAAACTCTCCTATTTATCTTTTCAAAATATTTTGAAACAATAAAATATTTTTTTTTCTTTTTATTCATTTCAAATAAAAAATTGTTTCTCTCCTTTTAAATTTCAGGCCAAAATGAATGATCATCACAATAACTTGCAAAAAGGTAAGTAAGTTTTTATACAATTTTAATTATAATATTTTCATATCTATTGAATGTGTAATTGTAAGTTTTGTTTAAAAAGCTCACTTAAGAATTTAAAGGCTTTATGGTACACACAACAACAACAGAGATAAGAGATCTTTTTGAGATATTTAACGGTCACATGACAGACAAAGAAAAAAAAAACTCCAACTTAACTTGTAAATGTCCACGGATCGCTAAGTATCAAGGAATGTGTGTATTTAGTTGTTAATAAAATCATTGTTTTTGTTGTTATTAGTTCTTTCTTCTTTTTTTTTTTGGTTCTGCTACTGTTACTGTAACTGCTACCAGGCATTGTGTTTAACACTGATACCATCTCCTTCCTTCTCCTTCCTTTTTTTATTGAAGAACAACATGAACGTAACAATTACAACAACGTTGACATTCGCTTGTTTTTTTAGTTTTCTCTTGTAAGATAAAATCTTTTAAAGGAAAATCTTCAAACTGATGTTAACAAGCCAAAAACACAAGATACTGCTGAACTAAGCCAGATGCAGAGTTTAAAAATTCTTTTCTGCAGCATCAGGGAGGTCCATCACCGTATACAGATTGTCATTGTTGAACCGTATGTGTATGAATGTGTGTACTATGCTACTGAATGCAAAATCGAACGATTGTCGTTTGCATTTTCTTAAAATTTTCTTTCGCTATTTGGTATACTTTATTGGCTGGGAATCTTATGATTAAGCATTGCATAGCCGAACAATGCTTTACGGCTGCTTGCTAATGCCGTCGTTTGTATCATGTCGTTTAATTAAATTTAACCACGGCATTCTTAAGGCATCATTATATCATTCCACAGTTTAATAGAATATTTTTATTATCGTTGTGCCATGTCACTCTCCCCATATGGGCTCATTATTAAAAACACATACATAAATACATAGCAAAGAGGGGTCAAATGTCAATATTAAAAAATCACCAACGCATAACTATGGCAATAATAAATACATACATAATTGGCCATTACAACACTTCAGTCAGGATTACGGCCTAGCTTCTCACACCACTCATGTTGTGTGTGTTAATTTTATACGTGAGTGACGGGACCTACAGTTTAACGTTGACTCCGAACGACAAGGTTTATTTACTTTCAGAGTTTTAATAAAATTGAATTTCTTCTCGATTTCGTCAGTTGAGATAAGGCATAGGAGAGCTTTAAATAAATACCCTTATTAGCTTAATAGCTGATCGGATGTTTTAAAGAGCTTGAGGACTTAATATGTTAATATCGGGTGAGCCATATATTGGTTTAAATTTGAAGCATCGATTTTTTCGAATCTGGCAATAATTATGTCATTCTATTCTGTCACAAAATTCAGTATATTATCTCCACTGAACGTAATGTAATGCTGGAAGTTATTGGAAATTTATTTCCAAAACGAAAACAATTGCTCGGTAATTGCACGAAAATGTCGTAAAATGCAAGTTTATTGCGAAAGTGAGCGTGGTCGTACAATGCGTACACCTGAAAATATCGAAACTGTGAAACACCAATTTA
The DNA here is from genome assembly GCA_930367235.1 of Sarcophaga rosellei. Taxonomy (NCBI): domain Eukaryota; kingdom Metazoa; phylum Arthropoda; class Insecta; order Diptera; family Sarcophagidae; genus Sarcophaga; species Sarcophaga rosellei. The sequence continues at coordinate 85,482,373 of OV884017.1, read as the reverse complement.
TGCCGAATTTTGCGAAAATATCTCGGCATGACGCCTTACAAAGTTCAATTGGTTCAAGAGTTGAAGCTGTATGACCATCCGCTTCGTTTTCGCTTCGCTAGAAGGGCCAACGAGAAACAGCAAAATGATGCCGATTTTGCCAAAAAAAAAAAAAAATATAATGAAGCTCCTTTTGCATCTTGGTGGGTACGTTAAGGAGCAAAATTGCCGTATTTGGGGCTCAGAAAACCCACACGTGGTCTCAAAGAAGCCAATGCACCCATTACGAGTGATTGTTTGACGCCGTTGAACTATTTTTTGTAAGGTGCCGTTAAAGAAAAGTGTTATGGCGGCAAACCAGTGACAATTGAGCACTTGAAGGCCAATTGAGTATTTGATACCATTGCCGGAATACGACCCTATACACTAGAAAAAGTGCACGAAAATTCTTCCGATCGAATAGAGTACTGTAAGACCAGCCGTAATGTAATGTAATGATATTCCGATTCGAACCGAAACAATTGTACTTTACAACAAGAAAATAAATTTGCCAAAATTTCTGTTTTTGTTTTATTGCATTTTCAAATTTAAACTTTTAAATGGCCCACCCTTTACAAGATCGAAGACAGAAGCCTTGTTAAAATGAATTCTTTTTTTTATTATAATTGGATAGATAATGTGATGGTATTTATTTTTTAAATATGATTTCAACGCGGCGGTACATTCGTCCGAATGGCATCAATGGTAACTTGACTCACAATGCTTTAAGAGTTGCTGTCTTGTTGGCCAGTGAACAGAACAACTTTTCGCTAGAAGTTTGTCTTCGAATTGATTTGGCAATAAATCGATTATTAAGCAATTAATGTTAAGTTGATTAAATTTGGAAACAAAATGTCTGCCAGCATTACCCAATAGCGCAAGATTTTCATCGAGTTTCATAAAAAATAAGCATGCGTCCAGTGTCTAAAGCTCATCAAACAATCAATTTTAATGGATGTAATAATAATTCGGTAACGGCTTGAAAAATTACTATGATGTACACGTAGGTTTCTGGAACATAGTCATCTGTTTCGCTTTTCAGAGTTACAACAGCACTGTAGATAACAACTATTATCAAACTGTTCCACCGATTCTCTATTCTTTTGCGGTTAAGAAGCTTAATTTGTGGGCATTGATTGTCTTATTGCTGCTTCTCCTAAAAAAAATACTAAATTTTAATGCTGGGTAGGAATTTTGAAAGTCGCCGTAGTATAGTAGCTAATGTGTGGGTTTAATAGACGAGAAACCATGATTCAAGGCCCGCGCTCAGGCAGCTCGAACAAAACAAAATATGAAGAAATATTTCTTCTGTAACTACCTCCTAGCAATCTTCTGACAACAGCTCTGAGAGTAAATAAAATTGCTATGAATAGTCATTCGGAATCGATATTAAACTATATAAACCCAATACTCATGGCTAAAGTTAACGTACATGACATGGGTGGTTTGAGAAGCTGAATCGTAAGCCTGCCTAAAGGCTGGTAATAACCAATTAACGCTCATTATTACAACTTGCCGTTAACTAAAGGGAGGATTTTAACGGACAGATAAATTGTTTTTCATTGTTATAAGTGGACCATAAGGTAAAAGTAAGCGTTAAGCTAATGGGAGGATCATCCTACCTTCAACTTTTAAAGTTAGGTTTCTATTTGAACTTGCCATATTATATGGTATTTTCAATATGGCATCATCAAATATAAACAAAATGAGTAAATACAACAAAAAAGAAAAGAAGTACGTCGTTGACACTGCATTTAAAAAAACTTTAATTGAGTAGTGTTATCGACATTGCTCCGGCATTGCCATATTTTAGAAAAAGTTAACTTTATTTTATTTGTAAGTCGTAATAACGAAATCAAGTTAAAGGCGTGCAACATAGATCAGCAATGAGTATTCAAAAAGATGAGTAGAATCGAATCACACTCACAATTTCTGATATTTATACGCATTCATACTTATTTTAATATCATGGAACCTCTACTCATATTCAAAGTTTGAAGTACTCATCATATTCATACTTAACAATACGTATGATGTTATTGATTTCGACTCTTCATAACTCAACATATACACGAGTCACAAAATAAGTATGCAAAAATACTAAAGTACTCACTAGAAGGTTGTGTATTTCCTCTGCTTGCTTCCTTCTTCTTTCTTTTTTTGTAAATACAACAACAACTAAGACTGTAAATTTTGATGAATGATTCGAGTCACTCGAACCGTTTATAAGTATTTTTCTAAAGTTATGAATCTAAATGAAGCCTACTCATTGAATCAAACATATTTCAAATGGCATGAGTTTGATGTCAATGTTGTATGCATACTCATTGCAATCTGTACTTATAAATCAATGTTGCAGAGAGTACGAATGAATGAGAGTACATAGTTAAATTTCAATATTGTTGACTCACTTATATTCAAAATTTCATGAGTGCTTATGAGTAGCGAAAAAATGATTCATTGCTGATCTCTGATGTATATAATGACATCATAAATTTAAGGCCCTCATTTTCACAATCTGATCGTATTACGGTTTAATTCAGAATAAAATTTGTTGGTGTAATTGGGCCATTTTTCTTAGAATGTACATCTGAGGGTTAATTTTATGTTGATAGATTCACAATATCTTCTTTTTGCCAGTTGATAATAGTACGGATACTGACGTAATGATATTTTTACCACATGGTGAGACAGACCAGACAGAATGCAAATATTTTCAAAATTTTTGATAAGGAGAATTTCATGGAATGAAATATGGAATGAAATATTTTCCATTCAGTTATACGGCGTGAAGCTTTATTTCTTAAGCAAGAAAATGTTTCTTAATAGAGTGTTATAAACTTCTATTTTGAGTTGTTAGTCAGGTGCAGAGATAGAAATAAAGATGAACGTCTAGACATATTTGATGCCAAAAAAAAGAAAAATAACAATTTTCTAAAATTTGTATTTCTCCTTCACCAGTAGCAGTAGAAAAATGCACACAAATTGAGATTCCTTTTGATAGAGGCATCTAAACCAGAGCATCAAGAAGAAACACAGCGATTGCGGGCACATTCCAGCTGTCAATCAATCGTTCGTTTGATCGTTTGTTAAACCATAACTAAGACTATAATTTTAGTCGGTTTAATTAAAACACCAGTCATGAGAAGAAACATTATTTGCCGATTGCTCTACACGTACTCTAAGACGTGTCAGCTTTTGAGTAATTTTTTCTTCGTTTTTATTTATTTTTTTTTTCTATCATGTTGAGTACAAAAGTTACAGCAAACATTGCCGCCACCTCCACCACCACCACCATCGCTGCCAGCAGTTTTTGTTTGTTCAATATAAAGAAACCGACAATTGCAAAATCCTTATAAAGCCAGTCGGCCGTAGATAAAGGCAATCGTATGCGAGTGTGTTGTATTTGAAAATTGTTACACAAACCATACATGGGTGCGCAATAGGTGGCGCCACCATTTATCTCGATCCATGCAATCTAAACGTTTTATATTGGCAACTAATGCAGCCAATATTTCTGACACACTTTATGAGCAACTCTTAAGCAATTGCCTTTGAACATAAGGTAACTCGTAAATGATTTTGTTTTGTTTTGTAGCCATAATGTATTTATTTATAAGCGTTGTTAGTTAAGCTTTGGCTCAACTCGAAGCAACAACATCATTATTATTAATAACAACCAAAACAACAACAATGTTTTCATTTGATTTACTTTCAGGTCATTTTATTGACGACAATCGTTTGGACCATCATGCTGTAACGCCACAAGGTAAGAAAGAGTTTTGAATCTAAGCAATACCCATAATCACATCACAACTCCCAGCTCAACTGCATCCTGATTCACATACGTACATACTTACATATGTGTGTACACAAGATACATACATAAATACAAACCATATTACAGAAAGTGATAGTGGCATGGATGCTAAATGATGACTGGCAATAATTCGAAATATGCTAGAGTATCATAAAGTATTTCAGTTTCAGTCAATTCTAACATCATTATTTCCTACCTGACTATTCTGTTGGCCAAGTTTTCCTCTTCATTTTCTTCACTTTAGTCAGTACAGTGTGGAGTTGAGCTGTTTGTGAGTTCGCCATATAAGGCTGGTAAAAATAAATGTGAAACACGTTACACTGTGTCAACGTTATATGCTGCATTGATTTCGTTTAATGGCAAACGCTTCATATTTCATTTGATTTGTCTTTTAAGGTGGCAGTGTCTTGGGCTCTGCAGGTGCTGGTCATCATGGCAATCATGTTGGTCATCATGGTTCAGCTTCGGCAGCCGCTTTGCTTGTTGTTCCTCAGCCCATTAATGCAACTAAAATTGGCTCATCATTGGGTGGTGCTGGTGGCGGAGGTGGTGGTGGTGGTGGCACCACTGGCCGTAAATATCAATGCAAAATGTGCCCACAGGTAAGTGATACTTCCTCATACTGTGCCATATTTATGTTTTCGGTAACATTTCTTACGAAAATTATTTTAATTCTTCAGCAGTTTATATATTGAAATGATATTTTATTTAAATAATTCTCATCCTTTTTAAAAAAAAATTCAAAAAATGTTTTCAAGAGAAATATAGTAAGGAAACAGATCTTTTGTTATACACATTATGTGTCCATTATATACATACGTGTACATATGTATGTGTTGTGATACAAAAGCGTTTTTGTAAGTCATTAATTGCTCTAAGGAAAGTCTTTTGATAGGATCTCTTCTTCGATAATCAAGAAGCTATCGTTGTCCACGTATGTTAGTCCTTTCACCTTGGTTAAGCTGTGCATCAGACAGAGACATTTATTGGATCCTGAGTTTAGACTGAATCCCATGAGGCGTCCATATGCCTTCATCGGTACATAATTCTTTGAGAAAGACAATGGTCAGACCATCACTCTCAACAGCGAGTACAAGTCCGTGATTGCAAACTTCTTTTGGCCTTAATTGAATGATCTAGAGATCAACGACATGATCAATTTCAATTGGAGGGTATAACGTGCCGTACGTTGAAGGTCAAATTGAATATTCTGCATGAGCGTTTTAAAGGCATGGTCAGCTCATTTGGAAGTGCTAAGAACTTAATCTGTTCATTCTTTTTCTTGCATGGTTCTCTTTAGTCCAAGGTATATCAGAATAAGTAACAAACAACAGTGGTCCTCAAAGCCAACATAACCTATAATACCATTCGTAATATTTATCGTAGGTTTTGGAAATGCAAAATTGGACCTTTTAGAAGTGCTCTTCTTAGCGTTGCCATGGCTGACATTTGAACGATGTTATAGTCCACGCATGATGGCATCAATAGGCCTTCCAAACGACAACAATGTTTCAATGATGTCTCACACAGACTTGGTTTATTTAAATTTAAAGATAAAAAGCGCTTAATGGAGGACCCTATATACATATATATATATGTAAGTAACGTATGCGAGTAATTATAGATGAATCGTCAGTTTATCGGTAAAAACGTTGCTTTGCGTAGTAGACAATATCCCTCTAAAATCAAGGGCCTTAAGGGTTGTTTTATCGTCTATGGACCCCTACCCATGCCATTTAATAGGTCACCCATACATACATACCACAGATCAGCAATGAATCGTTTTTTCGCTACTCATAAGTACTCATGAAATTTTGAGCATAAATGAGTCAACAGTATTGAAATTCAACTACTCTGATTCATTCGTGATTTATAATTACAGGTTGCATTGAGTATGCGTACAAAACGTTGACATCAAGCTCATAAAATTCGAAATATGTTTGATTCGTACGTATACTCATTTAGATTCATAAATTTAGAAAAACACTTATAATACTCATAAATGATTCGAGTGATTCGAATCATTCATCAAAATTTACTGTCTTAGTTGTTGTTGCATTTACAAAAAAAAAGAAGAAAAAGACGAGGAAAAAGACAGCAAGCAAAGCAAACACACAAGCTTCTAATGAGTATTGTAGTGTTCGTACGCAAATCATATTAATTTTGTGATTCGTGTAAATGTTGAGTCATGGAAAATCAAAATCAACAACATCATGCTTTTTGTTAAATATGAGCACGATGAGTACTTCAAACTTTGAATATGAGTAGTATGAGAATGATATTAAAATAAGTATCAATGCACATAAGTACAGAAATTATGAGTATGATTCGAATCTATTCATCTTTTTGAATACTCATTGGTGATCTCTAATACATACATAAATAATTGGTCAGTACAACTCTTTAGTCAGGATTACGACCTAGCTCCTCAACACCACTCATGTTGTATGAGTTAATTTTTATACATGCGTAGCAGGACCTACAGTTTAAAGTCGGCTCCGAACGACTGATTTTTTGAGAAACTTTTCATGGCAATTTTATTTACTCTCAGAGTTTTTGCCAGAAATCTGCTGAGAGGAAGTCGATGAAGAAATATATTTTTTCTTTTCATATTTTCGTTTTGTTAGATACGTCTGACCTGGGGTTTTAACCGTGACGGCACGTCTAATAAGCCAACACTCTACCTACTACACCACGGCGTCTTTAAAAGGTCACCCATTCATTCAGTCATCTCATAAGAGAATTAAGAAAGTAATTTCTTGTAAGTGAATTGAAAAGTTACTTATAGAAAAATTTAAAACGTCTTGAAGACAGATTAAGAGATGACTTTTGATAGTAGGGGCAGCATTTAGTGCAGGCAGATTTCTAAAATTCAGTGTGTGTCACTTCCTACGAAGATCACCGGCCTTAATTCGCTCTGACCCAACAGCGTAAAAAATTTTGTAGTCATAGATGAGTCAGCATGTTCCGCAGATATCAGTCCAATGGAAAATATTTAAACTTGTTTTTAAATTCCCCTAAAAGGCTTGTTTTCGCCAGAAGTTCCTAATTTAAGGATGTTTCTTCACTAAATAGTGTGTTCTTCACCAAAGACTGGTGGAAATACTGGCAAAAACTTTGCCAATGATATGAAAGAGAAAAAGTAAACTTGCACACACACCCATTTCATTTCAAATCAGGCCGAATCCTTTAAAGTTTTTAATGTATGTGTGAATCTTTTCGAAAGTACACGGGTCGTATGTGTCCTGACGACAGATTCATAAGCAAATTTTTGATTACAAAGCAAATGAACACCCTACAAAATGGACGAAATTATAGAAAACTATGCCTACATACAAATGCCCACACATACATATGTATGTATAGTGTATATATATATACTATACATACATAGTACATATCTCATACTGATAAATACCTTAAATGGAGTAAAATTACACCAATACGATTACGATACGTTGCAACTACACTAACAAAATTCTCAATCACTATTTGGTTTTTTTGTGTTTTGTTTTAAAATTTCTACAAACAAATGGATACATGCATACACACACATATAGGTGGTCTTGTATACACTGATACATACATACATTCATATATCCATACATGCATACATATATTGACAATATCGTAAATGTACTAAATATATATGTATGTATGTATGTATTTATGTATGCATGTATGCTTACATACATACATATGTGTGTGCGTATACATGCATGTATACATTTGCATGAGAAAGTTTTGTGTGTTCACATTTAAGGTACATAGATGAGGCAATTCTATCATCTGCAAACAAAGTAAAAATTATTAAGTAACACACTTATAATCGATTAACACCGACTCAATGATGTACTACTATTTCAGTGGGCATACAAAAAGAATAATAATACAAACGCTGATTAATATTACATTTACTTTTTTTATTATTGAGTTTTCAAAGTATGAGTATGAAAGTGAACGAAGCATAAGTGTAAATTTCAGTCTGGCAACTTCTAGAAACTCACTGTTGATTTGTTATTGTTGTTTGATTTTTCGTTTCAATGTTTCTTGTTCGTTCTATGTTATAATAGTCATTGAGTTTCCCTGATTTTTACTTTCCTTTCTCTAGAATAATTATTTAGTGTGTACTCAGTCTTCGTAAACCTAAGCTGTGCCGAATAGGCGTGTTATTACTATACAACGTACGTATTTATGTGGACTCTACAATCATCCTATTGAATCTTTAATTTGAGAGTTAACTCTATCCCCCGTTGTAGAGAATCAGTTAATCTTCTCTGAAAGTTTCAACTTTGGTTGCTTAACCGTATCTGGCATTTATTTTGTCACGTCACGGTTCACTTCACTTGTTAACTCAAAGAGCGCATAAAATTATGTAAGTTGTTAACTACTTTTTGCTGTTCATTTTACCACATTGCCAGATTGTTCTTCTTTTGCTGCATCAACAATAACGGAAAATATAAGGCACTAGTTGTTGAAAACTGGCTCTTGTGCCTCTAGTTTAACTTGGACTCTAGTGACGATAGTGCCACTCTTAGTGGCAATTCCTCTGCTAATAACTGCTCTTTTCGTAGTTTAAATATTTTGCTTTCATCTTCTGCCATTTGTAGTCTAATACTTGTTTTACCCTTCGCCATAACATCTATATTCCACAAATTACATGCCAGTGGCCTTGTAATTATCCGCACAGATTACTGAAATCTTCAGTGTTGGTTACTTCGTTATACGAGACTTTTATCTCGTCACTGATATTTAATTCGGGTGTAGGCGAAGTTCTGTCATTCGTCAATTTCTTTCTGATATTTACCGAAGCTGTAATGCCCTACCTGATGGAAGCTAGCTCTTGCGGCTAAAGAGACGTTTCGTAAGTCACTTGGTTATCCTCTTTTAAGGGTGCGACGTCTGTTTTTCATTTTCGTGATGCTTTACAACTGCTTTGGTAATGACTGCTCTTATCGCAGTTATAATATTTTACTATGATATGTTGTCCGTCAAACCTATGCAATATAACCTTTACATATCTCATCATGCATGTCTGTGACTTGTAATTATCGGGCAAGATTCCTAGACTAGTGTGAACGTCATGATTTCGGCGAAAGTTAATTTCTTTGCTACACATACAACCCACTTGGCCGGAATCGTGATTTCCATTGACGAACTGCTGGAATTTGAAGCGGTATTTGAAATGGTATTTGCTATTTGCTATTTGAAGTCGCCGTGGTCTAGTAGGTAGTGTGGTGGCTTATTAGACGACAGGCCCGAGTTGGAATCCCAGACATCAAAAACAAAATACAAAAAAGTATTTCTTCGGCGACTTCCTCTCAGCAGATTTCGGGCAAAAACTCTGAGAGTAAAAATTGCCATGAAAAGCTTCTCAAAAAATCTATCGTTCGAAGTCGACTTTAAAACTGTAGGTCCCGCCACACATGTATAAAATTAACGCACACAACATGAGTGGTGTTGAGAAGCTAGGCCGTAATCCTGACTGAAGGGTTGTAATGGCCAATTATAAATTATAATTTGAAATGTTCCCCGGAATAAGCAAGCAGTATTAACCTCTCACTTTTATAGCGATATCCTATGGAGACTCACCAAATATGAGACAAAATGTGCTCACATATTTTGAATTAAATTTTAGAATTAAACGGTTGTCCAAAAAGATTTCAATGCTGATATAATATTTAATATTTAAATATTTATAGAAGTGATTCCACATATTTGATAACCAGAGATCAGCAAAAAGATGAATAGATTCGAATCATACTCATAATTTCTGATACTTATACGCATTCATGCTTATTTTTATATCATATTCATACTACTCATATTCAATGTTGGAAATACTCATCGCACTCATACTTAACAATACGCATGATGTCCTTTACTCAACATTTACAAGAATCACAAAATATGTATGATTCGCGTACGAACACTACAAAACTCACTAGAAGGTTGTGTGTTTGCTTTGCTTGCTCTCTTTGTCTTTTTCTTTCTTTTTTTTGTAAATGCAACAACAATTAAGACCGTAAATTTTGACGAATGATTCGAATCCCTCGAATCATTTACGAGTATTTTTCTAAAGTTATGAATCTGAATGAGTAGGCTTATGAATCAAACCTACTTCGAATGGTATAAGTTCGATGTCAACGTTGTACATCAAACCTATACTTATAAATCAATGTTGTAGTGAGTACGAATGAATCAGAGTACATAGTTGAATTTCAATACTGTTGACTCACTCATATCAGAAATTTCAGGAGTACTTATGAGTAGCGAAAAAACGATCCATTGCTGATCTCTGTTGACAACCATCTCTACCATAACCACCTCGGAGGACCAATTCTCCGCTACGCCAAAACAAATATCAGACCACTCTGTCCTAATAAGGATATGTAGAGAAGGCGATTTACGTTATATCTACTCATAATCACAGCAGTGACAAACTTAAGGCTGTGGGAAGCGTACCGCCGCCATTACAATCACTTGACAGTGGGTATTCATGCCCAAATCTTGTAAATATTTTACAAGGCTTTTGCAGAAGCTTAAGAAGAAGAAGATACTCAGTACGTGAGATGAAAGATTTTTGACACTAAACGGCAGATTCGAAATTCTTAAAGCTTTTGCCAGAAGACTGCAGAGAAGAGATCATCGATAAAAACATCAACAACAACAACAATATCGACAGGAAGAATATTCTGTTCAAATATATGTACTTGAGCGATTTCATCGACTAAATAATTAACTAAAATGTCACTGAAACGAGGCTTCCACATAGGAAGGACACAAAAGTGCTGCCAAAGTATACAACGGCAATCCCTGTAGGGACAAGTCTATAAGCACACTCGAAATAGATCAGAAATGCAAGTCGGAGGTACTTACTTACTTTGGATCAACACCACAACGTGGTTATTAACCACTACCTAGATTTGAAACACACTACGACGCGTCGGGGAGACGACACGAGGAGAATTCTGCAGTTAGCCTTATTCTGAAGTTTAGAATCGTACGTATAGAGTTTTACAGATTTCCTGGTGATGACCATACAAGAGATGCAGTCATCCCTACCTTCATGTATATTTTACCACGACGGTATTCGTATGATGTTTTCTAAACCCTGCATATATTTTTTTGTGGCTCCATTAGAGTAGGGTACCAAAAAAAGGGGCTACAATTACTTTTGCGTTTGTATGTGAGTGGGTAGATGGCAAAGTGCTAAAAACAATTTCATCCACAAAACTGAATAGATTTTAAGCAGAAACTTAAAAGATTCAAATCATTTGATAAAAATTCGTTTGAAACTCAAAGACCTAATGGACCAATAGTAAATTTATATACGCTATGAAAACTGAACTCCTTCATCTGGACTACTACGGGAAATGTATTTATTAGAGTGAATATGGATCACAGACCGTGCATGGTTAATAATACGAAGAAAAATACGCGTAGTCATTTGCATAATTGTTCTATAAAATACCGCATTTTATAAAGTTACTCTGTGTATATCTACTGAAGTATTTTAAATCACTATCACGACCTCCTTTCGTATTGTTACGTTTTTATCTTTTTAAAAACATTTAAGAAATGAATTCGTTGATTACAAACAAAGTAAAAATAAATATGTGTTTAGTTTCAATTAAGCTCTTTATTGTTCGCACTACTTTTGTGTGCCACCGTTTACAACCTGATGAATCCAACAAAAATTTGCTTTATTCGTTATTCTTCTTTTTCACTTCTGTTCGTATACACACTAACAAATGTTCTTCTTCATTTTCACTTCTGTTCATGTACACACTAACAAATGTCTGGTAGATCTTTACAACGACGATCTTCAAACCACGACTGTTTTTTTTCACACGCAACGCGTCTTCACACAAGTCCGACTGAATTCTTACTACTCGTTGCCTGCTTTATCTAGCCTTTTTAACTATATGCCCACCTAATCAGTCTTATGAAGGTTCTTGAACTTGAACGTTCGGAGTTCTTTCATACTAATGTTGTTGGTATACTTGTAACAAGTTCGTTGCATTTGTTTATGTAGCTTTACTCATTTTAATGTTAAACGATGTACACCGTTTGCATTTTCGTAACAGTATGTTCTGTATATATTCCTCAATCCAGAATAAAAAGGTATTGTACTCTTCGATTAGGCATTTCAGGACGGTGGACCGTTTTTCAATTCAATTTTCGCTATAAAATGATGGGTCGTTGATTATAAAAATGTTTTCCTAGCCTAGCACCCTGATTAAAGAAGGAAGCAAGTCATCCACATAAGTCTTGTATGTTTATTATGTTGCAGCTCCTTTGAGAAGTGCTATGGAATTTGTCGCCGTGTTTTCCATAACCAATGATCTGAAGGAAATTTAAAATTTCAAGGCAGCAATTGATAACAGATATACACATTTATTCCACGACATTTATTTACTAACATGGGATAGTTAGGGAGGTAGGTAAGGACCCAAGATTAGTGACCCAGTAGTTCTAATGTGTATTTGTTTCTATTCACGTGAATACATTTCGTTTCACTAAGTAATAAGCAGTTCAATTAACCGACTGCCATTATTATACCTTGTATTGCTTACGACCTTGTTTGTTCAATACGCGTTTCAAGCTGCGATTATTGTAGTCGCCAATGTATGTCACCAAACACAAATCGATCACAAGTTCGATCGAGTTATTCATGAAGTCTGTTTTTAGCTGGATCATCTATATCTGCAAGATTATGATTCTCAGAAAATTTAAGAACCCCATGGTATCCTTTTAGATTGAAGGGCTGCATTACTTTACAGGAGGTGGTGAAAATGTAGAAGTGATTTTGTAGCCAGCATTGTAAACTGCAAGAATGTAATGTGTGTAGCAAATTAGTGCAATCAGATGGATTACTGTCCATATTATTACAACAATGGATTATTACAATACCGTGACATTGTAATCTTTAGTATTTAGTGTAAGGGAATGGATTAAAGTGGCTGTAGTTTTAATTCCCAGCCAAGATAAATCGGGGTTTGGCATTGTTTTTAAAATAATTACAAGCTCTGAACTTCTGCTCACAGTAACTGCAGCGATAAATCGGTAGAAATGGCTCTACAAATAAGTACGTTACGAAAAATTACGCAGAATACTATTCCTGGTCCTTAGGGTCAAATTTTGAATACGGAATAATTAGGCGGAGCGCGCACATCAATGTTTTGTAAACACTCGACGTAAATTATTCACACATATAAACAATTCGATATATTTTTTATCGATCAACACCGATAAAATATTCATATTTTCTTATTCGATGCATTCAAGTTAAACAAATGCATTTCTGACAACATCGACGGGATTACGTTGGTATAAACGTGGCTATTAAATTTTGTCCTTAAATGATGCTGCTGGCTCTGTTAAATTTAAGCCCATTTCATACATAGGTAGTGCGAATAAGCTCCATGGGGACTGTAGTTCAGTTAATGGGAGACAAGTCTAAAGGGACATTGTGACCTGACAAATCTAAAGATAACGTTTCCTTTCTTAGCTATCCCTCAGACAGCATCAGTAAACTCTCTGATCTCCTAGCAAGTGCTTCGCAACAAGACTGGGTAATAAGAGTAAAAGAAATAATTTGCCGGCTACATTCTCCTTTAAGAGAGAGTCCAGAACATATATTGATTGGGACAGCTTCAGAGTGAAATATTTACAGCACATGGTGAAATTTTTGAAAAATGTGCTCAATTCTACTTGAGCAGGACGTATAGGGGACGAGATATAGAAATATCTATATATACATATATTTCTATAAAGATATAGAAATACTATCCGACAGGCAGACTGTCATATATACACTCAGCTACTCTGAGGGTGACTCGAGGTTAGAATGGAAAGCTGAATCAGTATTGGATCTCTCTCAAGTAGAGCAGCTGCCACCCGCTGATGAAGCCAGCATATTAGGAAGAAGGATTTGGAACGGTGTGCTCGGTGAAAGGAATGCTGAAAGCAGACGTACAAACTTTTCAACTCAAACGGATTACAGAAAATCATAACTTTTATTGGGAAGTAGTTGAGGATTGTAACCGAACTTAATTTGGAATAGGGAACGATTCCAGACCACATTGCAGAACCCATGATGACATAAGTATGACATCAGTGTGTCTTAGAAGGAAACATCTTGGCGTTTGTCGAGTAATTTTTGCTGACAACGAACAACATCCTGACGAGGATGGCAGAGACATATTGGTTGAGGGTAACTACATGACGGCTCTGAGGGTTTAAAATCTGGTATACATTTCAAATGTTACCGAAGCTGTGCCTCATGAACTTAGGGACACCGTTTTATCGCTGTAAGGATAAAACCGTTAATCATATAATTTCATATTCTTGACAACGCAACAATCGTTGCGGCGAATGTATTTAATATTCAACGTTTTAAGATACGTTCTCAGTCTCAGTATTTATTATTCTTTGAAATATTGTGGTCAATAATTGAATTTGTTTTCATTCCTTTACATTCTGTTGGCCATTATGTGGATGCATGTTTCATGTGGATACCATGTATTTTAGAGAGTATTGAAGGCTTTAGAATCATCACAACGGCAATGGCAACAACAGCAACAGCAACAACAATAGTAATAATAATGACAAAAACAAAAACAACTATGACAACAACAGTAACAACATTTAAGGCCCAACATACTACATGAAGATGTTGTAGAGAACGAACCAACAAAAATTAAAAGATTTTTTTTACTTCCATTATTTACAAATGACTACCCCCAACAGCAACAACATCAATAAAACAAGACGAACAAAATTTTGTGTACCCCGAATATAAAACCGAACATGGTAACACACTCACCTAAGTATGTATGTATGTATGTATGTACACATTTAGTAGTCATGGACCGACCATACTAGTGGTAACAGTAAATGTTAGAGAACCACAGTAAGTTTAAGTGTTAGTATGTGCATGCATGTGAGCGTGTGTGCATATGTGTTTGTAAATGTGTGGGTAATTAAAAATAAGAAGAGAATAAAAATTTTTCACTATGGGCTAGAAATACAGGGGATTATTTGGTATTTCTTCTATTCTACCATCACATTTGTGGGTGTGTGTATGTGTTTGGGAGGGTAAGTTACCCTCTTTATCCCCCCATCGTATATTGATGTTATCGTTGCTGTTCTTACTTCATCATCAGTTGGTTGGTAGAAATCTATGGCATCGTGTCTACAGCACATCGTTGAGAACAATTTGTGTTCGAAAGTTTTATTAAAAGTAGGGATTGGCAAAGTAAGATTCTGGTTCGCCATGAGGACCAATACTAAAGGCTAAACATCAGGCAAAAAGGGTGTCTAAATTCTAGGGACAGTGCGTGTATTTAACAACAAATGTGTAGTTACTGAAAGCAATAACAACAACTACAACAATATTATCAACTATGTATGGGACATGGGTCTTTACTTTGACTCTAAAACAGACACACACACACACACATGCCACGCATTTAAACTTGCGAAAATTTGCATGTTTGGATGTGTAAGTCTATGCAATGGGTGCACATTCGCCCATTCGCCACCACACACGTTTGAATGAGTGTTTCTAGGTTTTAAAACTTATTAACACACACCAGAAATGTTAAAATAAAAGCCTCACAAAATGGACGCAAAAAAACCCCTAAAAAAACAGAAAATGAATCCAAAAAAAATTCAATACATAGAGAAACTGTATGCATATGTGTGTGTCATAGTACGAGTGTGGAAAAAAAACTTGAAACCAATAACAAAATTTTGCATTCAAATTTCAATTGTAAGCTTAAAGCAGCACTTTCCTCTCTACTTATAGCAGAGCAATATGAATTGAAGATGCTTTTCAAATGGATCCTAAACGAAGCGAACAGGGAGAATCTTTTAATAAAATAAAGTGGCACTTTCATCCCTTTGTTAAGAATGTAAAATTTGAAATTAAAATTTCCGAATTTTGTCAAAATTACATAAGAAAACTTCGTATAGCTTAGCAAAGAGAAGTTTTTGGTGCTGTTTCCAGAACTCTGTTGCCAAGAGCATTATTTATGTTCATAAATTTAGTTGTAATCTTCTTGCAGAATCCTAAGTTTCCAAATGAAATAATAAAACAAAACAGTTGGCAATCAAAAAAATCAATTGTTTGCGTAGAAAGTAAAAGCTAAGAAATGAAGGAAGTAAATAGTCTCCATTAAAATGCAAGTCCTTTCGTTTTTGCAGTCTTTATTTTCCCAATCGTTGCAAATTATCGTGCTTTTGTGAACTGTCGCTAGAAAAGAAATCATAGGATTGTAGTGGAGTTTTGTCGATGAACCAAGCATAGTTCATTTCATAGTTTTTCGCCAACACTTATAAGCCGTTTAAGTTAATACTCATCGTAAATGTGGTGGTTTATCAATGCATAAATATTGTTACGAAAATGGTGACGGTGTATCATCGTTTAACATTGAAATGAGCAAAAGCTAAGCAAACATATACAACGAACTCGTTACAAGTAAGCCAACAACATCAGTATGAAAGAAAGGGGGATAGACAAGTAAGCGAGAACGCAACAACAAGCTATGTGAACAAAATACACAAACAACAATAAAGTCGCGATAGAGTTCTCGAGAAGGCGAAACCCTGAACGTTCTACTTCAAGAATAAAAAACCAAGACAAAGCGGGCAACGATAGTAAGAATTCAGTCAGTAGCGTTGTGTGTGAAGAATACAGTCGTGGCTTGAAGATCTACTCTGTAAAGATCTGCGCTGTAAGCATGGAAAAGGAACGAACAAGCAAGTTATTGTTGGATACGTCAAGTTGTAAATAGTGGCACACAAAAGTAGTGCGAACAATAAAGAATTTAATTGAAACTAAACATTAATTTATTTTTATTTTGCTTGCAATCAACGAACTCATATTTTAAACGTTAATAAGGTTAAAACGTAACAATATTTTCATCTGTTGTAGAGGTGTTATCATTAAACCTTTCTCAAAAATCTATCGTATATCAAAAAGGCCTAATACCTCTATATAGTTATAGTCAGTATTAAGAGCTAGCTTGGCACATCACCCATGTTGTGTGCATTAATTTAATATCCATTAGTGGCCAACACTCAGGATATGAGTCCTATTCATACAGTGCATTGTGTTGGAATACAGGAAAGATAGTTAATTGGAGAAAGAAAATAGGGGGTAGTGTACGATAACTTTTTTAAAGGCCAGTGTATATACTTCGTGTCTTTTTTTTTTCTTTCTGGAATTGCATTTTTATTAATAATTCTCACTTTCTTTTTTTCTATTGTGAGTAAACATATGTAATATCGGACACCCGGAATCTCGGGAGGTGATCAAACCCACGGTCTCAGCGCTTGAAGTTTATCACACTAGCATCTGGGCCACCGGGGCACCCAATGTGGACTCCGAACGACAGATTTAAAATTTTTTCTTTGCAATTTTATTTTCTCTCGACGATTTTGTCAGAAAACTGCTGAGAGAATGTCGTCGAAAGAAATATTTTTCTTTTATGTCTGCGAGCTGGTTGGTATTCGAAAAGCGGCCTCGAGTCTAATAAGCCAATAGACTACCTAAGGTGATTTCATTAATTTATTGCAATTCATTTATTTTGCAGTCGCCGTAGTGTTGTAGGTAGTGTATTCGCTTATTAGACGTAAGGCCCGCGTTCGAGCCCCAGGCCAGACATCAAAACGAAATATGAAAAAGCAAAAATATTTCTTCGGCGACTTTCTCTCAGCAAATTTCTGGCAAAAACTCTGAGAGTACAAAAATATTGCCATGAAAAGTTTCTTAAAAATCTGTTGTTCGGAGTCGACGTTAAACTGTAGGTCCCGCCACTCACGTATACAAATTAACGCACACAACATGAGTGGTGTGAGAAGCTAGTACGTAATCCTGACTGAAGGGTTGTAATGGCCAGTTATGTATGTATGTATGTATGTCTGTGAGCTGGTTGGTATCCGAAACGCGGGGTAGAGTCTAATAAGCCAATACGCCTCCTGTTAGACTACGTATGGCGATTTCATTAATTAATTCATTTATTTAATGCAATTCCGTATAATCATTGAATAAATTTGTTACCCCTTCTGCTGATTTCAATGTATTCATATGGTATGTTTCAAGAGTTTTTGATTTTTCCAACCACCCAGTTAGTATCACACGCATATTAATTAATCTCCATGATGGTTATTGTGTGTCTTTTTTTTCTTATCATATTTATTGGCCAAATCTTTAATGAAATCACCGTTAATAACGTATCGATTTCATTAAATCAAGAACATCTGTTGCACATATTTGTATCATATCAGAATACGAGTATAATGTGTGCTGTATTGTGTTCTATTGTGTTGTGTTGTGATTGATACCAATCGTAGAATGCTTTTGCTTTAGTATCGATATCAGAAAATCATAAACGGTCATTAAACACCTGTGACACCTGCTAGGCATTCTTGAGTTGAGCACACGAAACCTTAAAAGAGGCCCAAAACACAAAAAACAAAAAAAAATCTCTCGACTGGCGCTTGATTGTGTGAGAATTTATTGTGGCAGAAAATGAATATTGAAGAGTTCCCTCGCCCCTTGCCTTTCAAACAAATGTTAAATCAAGTGAAAAATCTGTCTCAATTACAATAACAATACTCGTATACAGACATACATACATAATTAAATATACTTTTACTTGTTGTTGTTGTATTTTGTTGTTGTTATTGGTTTTGGTTAAAATGTTTAATTTTTTTGGTATGAATTCGTTTTCAATACGGAACGTTTGTTTGTCTTTCCAAAAATTTCTTAACGGGCCATGCAAAATATCATCAAGTGAATATAAATGAAAGCCAAACAAAGCGTCACACCGTCGTTGTCACCTGAACACTTATACATACATCCACAAGTGAATACAAGTACAAGTACATGCTCGTACGTATTCTGGCACCAAAAAAACATTACGTCTACTGTATTCTGTTGATTTTATTTCTTTTTGTTTACAGAGAATGCCTGGCTAATATATGTACGTATGTATGTATGTATGTACGTACATACATTGAGTGAATATTTGAATTTTATTCATATTTTTTATGTTTCATATTGAAATTTTAACTCCTTTATATTCATTGGTTTGCATGACATGCTGTAACTGCAGAAGATATCTTTCATCCTTGCCACAGATTTCCCACACAACTTTATTAATAATTGAATAGAATATCAATATGCAACATTTAAAGCCTGCTCTTTTACAATGTGGACCAAACTCACTTTCGCTTGCTGCTCCACTGATTAATCCTATTAAGCTTTATGCAGCTTTATTATCCAAACATATCAGTACGAGTATACCTGGAGAAGTATTTGAATTGTTTTCATAAAAGAAGAGAAAAACAATTTGAAAACTGAATTGCAACGAATTGAATTAAAAGAGAAGATGCTCTACATACGGACATACATTTACGAAAGCTGTTTAACGTTAATTGCTGAAGATTGCTTTGGCATTAAAAGCACATACATAATACGAAAGTGTTAGCAAAGAAAAGAGAATCAAATTTATTTAAATATAATTTATTTCTATTGACAGATTTATTTGGCAAAAGTCGAAAATTACTCACAAATCAGATGTTCGGAGCAAAGATCAGCAATGAATCGTTCTTTCGCTCCTCATAAGCACTCATGAAATTTTTAATATAAGTGAGTCAATAATATTGAAATTTAACTACATATCTACTCTCTGATTCATTCGTACTCCCTACAACATTGATTTATAAGTACAGGTTGCAACGTTGACATCAAACTCATAACATTCGAAATATGTTTGATTCATACGCCTACTCATTCAGATTCATAAATTTAGAATAAGAATTAGAAATACATACTCATAAATGATTCGAGTGATTCGAATCCTTCATCAAAATTTACAGTCTTAGTTGTTGTTGCATTTACACAAAAAGAAGAAAGAAAAAGACGAGAAAAAAGGCAGCAAGCAAAGCAAACACACAACCTTCTAGAGATTATTGTAGTGTTCATTGCTCCTTATAACTCTGGAACTATAAAAGTTTCTGCCAAGGATTAAAATGACTTTAAATCAGGGATTACCAATAATTTTTTGGTTTGGTATTGGTGAGTAAGATAGCGAAAATAAGTTGAGAGTTTACAGTCGTAGAAAAGTGTTAGTAATATACGCTATTTTGATTTTTGCTATTTTGATATTGCTCTATGTCTATAAAAAAGTATTTCTCTATTCATAACATGTAAATTATTTACTTGACTATTAAAACAATCAAAATGTGTTTTAAGAACATATAAGACATTGGGTTTTAATGAAAGCATTTTTTAACATAAAATATTTTTTGAGTGTAATCCTCAAAAAAAATGTTATAGCATACGCTGACATGTGCACTCGCCGCAGTCTGATCGACGACTAAATAAAAGAGCATAAGCAATATGTGTGAATTCGCTCTGCACAACTGTGCTATGAAATTGCTTTAAATAGTGCTCATTTGTAAATAAATGTAAAGAAACCTTTTTATTCCTCTAATATAACTATTTAGTGAGTTCTAAAGTCTCGTGGTCTAGTAAATCGCATGTCAACTTACTTGATGAACGATCAAGTGCTCAAATCTCAGCTTTAAAATCAAAAAAAAAAAAAAGAACAGAAATATAAACAATTTTTTTATATTTTGTCGATTATCTGTGCCAATTTGTTTTCTGTTAAAAGCTGAGAGAGAATTAGTTCTCATGAAAGAACTTTTCAAACCTATCGTTTCGACTTGATATTAAACTATAAGTTCCGCCAGTCATGGATAAAATTTAGTAATCTTGACTTCTCCGTAATGTAGTAGGTAGTGTAGGACACGGTTTAAACCCTAGGTCAGATATCTCGAACAAAGCGAATTATGAAAAAATATTTCTTCGGCGACTTCCTCTCTGCAGATTTCTGGCAAAAACTCTGAGGGTAAATTAATAAAATGAACACATATAACATAGGTGGTGTGAGAAGCTAAGTCGTAATCCTGACTAAAGGTCTGTAATGCACAATTATATATGTATGTATGTATGTATGTATGCATGTGTGTATATGGAAATGATTTTATTAAAGTCTGCGTGTCACCAAGCGTCGATACTTCTGCTGCTCATTTGTGGGTGAAAGTGAAGTGAAAAGTCATCATGATTTCGATTTCTTCAAACTCCATTTTAAATACGCCAACTATCGGTGTATAAACGTCAACAACTCTACAACAGGCAATATTTCGAATGTTGTAATGGGTAGACCAAAGTCGCCGTAGTCTAGTAGGTAGTGCGTTCGCTTATTAAAGGATAACCCTGGGCTCGAACCCTCTACAACAAAACGAAATAAAAATATATTTCTTTCGGCGACTTCCTCTCAGCAGTTTTCTGGCAAAAACTTTGAGAGTAAATGAAAGTGCCGTGAAAAATTGCTTATATTTGTCGTTCGGAGTCGACTTTATACTTTTGGATAAAATTAACACACACAACATGGGTAGCAATCTTGACAAAAGGGTTGTAATGACAAATTAAGTAATGGGCAGATCCACAGACACCCAACGTCATAACCGATATCAGGCCAACGGTATCATGGCTGTTTAAATAGTTTTTTTCTTTTGTCCTCTTGTTGTTTAAATTTTGGAATGACGAACCAGTTGTCTGCGGACTAAACATGTCAAATTTTTCTGTGGATTAATGTGTTGACTAAATCGATTTGTAGGAACGACGGACACAACTTTTGATTAATTTTTTAATGAAATTTTATTATGTAATATATTTGAAACTTCTAATTAAGAAAACCAAGTTAAATAATTTTCAATTGAAAATTAACAAAAATTTTATGCATGATTTGATGCTTTAAATTTTTAATTTTTCTGCTATCATTCTGATTTAATAAAAAAAAAGAATTTTAATACAAGACAGAGGGATTTCAATGCATAAAAACTTTAATAATAAAATCAAATCAAAACTAAGTTTTAAATTAACCGAAATGCTAAATGTTAAATGAATTGCAATTTAAATTTAATAAAAAAAACATAACCCCACCTGACCCGCCCCTCCCTCCAGCACTCATTCCTCTACCCCTTGCCTACTTTTACCTAGGCAACTCAAATAAAAAAAACTAGAATTAATAAAATAAACGATTTTGTATATAAGCACGGATGCATTCTGCATATGTATGTATATGTACATACATATATGTATGTATGTATGTACCTATATATATAGAGGGACAGGAGCCCCTCTTAAAAAATAAACGAGCTTTTTTCGTTTTTTTTTTCATTATTTCATATACATTTGCGTAGATGTACTCACGTAAATTTGTTTACATACATATGTACATATGTATGTATGGTTGTACATGTGTGCATAAATAGTGAATGTTTGTGGTTATATAATCTATAGTAGTTTAATCGTATACAGCCTATAGGTTTGTGTAACTGTGTGCTTTTATTATATACGAGTAGTATACCACCACTCACACACTCTAACTTATTTATTTCCGTTTCCATCATCTATGCTCCTGCTATGATGGCCTTCTATTTGCCCTCATACTCTCATCACTCATACTCTCATCTACGTACTCTATTAATGCATACACACATTAAGCCTTTATGAGTGTGCGTGTGTATGTATGTGCTTAAAGTCATGCAAATAAAAAAATTAAAAAAATTGCGTGTTAAAATTAAAAATATCCGCCTAGTTTTTCAAAAAATTTTTATTTCATTTTTTAGAATTTCACACACATAAAATAAAAAGCAAAACGTGTTTGAAAAATAAAAATTATTCACCTCCCATTTAGATTCAGTTGCTCTTGTGTTGCAGAATTTGACCAGGCAACAACAATAATAATTGCAATAAATATACGATAAACAGAGAATTATTTAAAAAATATTTATTATCATGCAACACAATGGTTTTTGTTTTTGTTTTAATTTTTCCTTTTCGTTTTCGTTTTCATTGCATTTTTAAATTCGTTTTGAACAACAATTGTTGTTATCGTTAACCAATGCACACCTCATCGACCAACTCGAACTCCAACTTCGTCCCATGCCAACGTCGTTGCATTCCAAATCAATTGTAGTACATTTTCCGAACAACATTTTTATCTATTTTTATTTTAGTTTAACATTCTTTTTTTTTAATTATTTTTTATTTTTTAAAATTTTTTTCTTTTATTTGAATAAAGTGAACAAAATTAGTTGCACGACTTTTCATTTGAGGCATTATGATGAAAATATGTTCAGATTTCTGTTCAACAAATTAGATGGTAATGGATTGAATATAAAAGGAACTTCAATGTATTAGATCTTTAATTTGAAGTTGCCCAAGACCTGTCAGGCCAATATGTTTTTAACACCTTTAAAATGTCCGATACGGCTTCTCTGTGCGGAACGCATCCGAAATATATAATTTTCCCCAACTTAACTTGCATCTGTCATAAGAAAACTCCCTAAGAAAAGTCTAACAAATCGTACGATATCGGTGGATAGTTCAAATTACTTCCATGGTGAGCTGACCATGCCCTCAATGCGCTTGTGCTGATTATTCAATGTGGCATGAGATATGTAGTATGTAACACCACATACCATTGCTGTTCAGGTCATCCAATTCAGTATAACCTTGACAGTTATAACCTAGCCAATGTCATTCGAAAATCATATTTTTCTATGAACGTGATTGTCGGGTCCACACCTGAGATCAGCAATGTATCGTTTTTTTCGATACATTGAAATATAAGTGAGTCAACAATATTCAAATTAAACTACTCTGATTCATTAGTACTCAATACAACGTTGATTTATAAGTATGATTACAGTGAGTATGAGTACAACGTTGACATCAAATTTATACCATTCGAAATATGTTTGATTCATACGTTTCCTTATTCAGATTCATAAATTTAGAAAAATACTTAAAATACTCATAAATGATTCGAATCACTCGAATCATTCATCAAAATTTACAGTTTTAGTTGTTGTTGCATTTACAAAAAAAGAAGAAAGAAAACGACAGAGACAGTAAGCAAAGCAAACACACAACCTTCTAGTGAGTATTGCAGTGTTCGTATGCAAATCATACTTATTTTGTGATTCTTGTAAATGTCGAATAAGGGAGAGTCTAAACAGCATGCGTATTGTTAAGTATGAGTACGATGAGTACTTCAAACTTTGAATATGAGTAGTATGAGTATATGAGTATGATATTAAAATAAGTATGAATGAGTATGATTCGATTCCACTCATCTTTTTGAATACTCACTGCTGATCTCTGGTCCATACCAAAGTCACGACGCAGAATTCGCTAATCTGTAATCTGCCAAAGGCCGAGTTTTTTTGAATGACGAGAAAACGACTGCTTTGGGTTATAAAAGTTAGCCTATCGTTTAATGAGCCAGTGAACTCGAATTTGTTCATCACATTGCGAATAGTTCGCTTGGTAGAATGAATTTGGAGATCACAAAATGTTTTTCAAAACAGACTGAATAAATGAAAACAAAAATGACAGATGGAGCTTCAACAGAATGGCCATTTTTAACTATCAAAAAAGGTGTTGTAGTTCTCAACGTTAAATTTGAATCAATTTACGTCATAAGTAAAGGGAAAAACTTTTGCAGGAAGATACTTCAATGCACGGATAATGCGGCTAAAGAACAAAATTTCTTCGAGAACACTATAGATCATCACTATAGATCACTGAGCTTCAAATTGTTTTGGTCTAAATTGTATGGCTTCAACAGTACGGAGCTACATGGCATGTAGCTCATGTCACGTTGGATATTACGCACGAGCAATTTGAGGACATGGTCACCTCACTTGGAGGCGATGTCAACTGTCTACCGAGATCGTAGGGTTTTCTTATGTCGTAGGTGTATGTAAATAAGATACAAACCACAGCGGTCCTCAAAGTTAAAAATTACCCATGCCATCGATCAAATACAGCCAGATTTATGAGAGAGTCATGAAAAAATAAATTTTATTTAAATTTAAAGACAGGAAGCGCTTAAAAAAAGACCATATAAAATACGGCGTATTTAGTTGTAACCAATGAAAGGTAATGAAGACTTTTTGGATTTTAAAACGGAAGTTCTTTATTTGATGGTAAGGATTTTTAATCCAAATTTGTTATGAACGAGTATCTTTTCAAATAAAATTTCGCTCAGTGTATGTACTTTTAATTTGATGGGTGTGATGAATTTTATTTGAAATTGTAAAAAACAGAAGAAGAAAAAATAAAAAAAAACTTTAAAAAATAAAATAAAATTCAAAAAAAAAAACTACAAATAAATTTAGTGTATATAAAAATACACATACATACACATACAATTACACTAACAATCTATTAAATATGTTTTATATACCATAATACATACACACACAGACATAATAATATATACGTATATATAAGCACAAAGTATATGATTTACATACATAGACATGCACCCAATAAATATGTAATTATTCATATAATATATATGTATGTATCTTTATATACATACATAGTTACGTACATACATGCATATATGTATATGTATATATATACGACATACAAATAATAGAGGCCTATTAGAATGAGTACAGTTCTATGGTTACATACATTTGATTTTTTGTTTTTTTTTTCCCTATTAAAATATGTGTGCCTTTGTTATGAAATACTGATTAAAAAAAAAAAGACCAGCACAATAGCAACAAATTCAACTATAATAAGTGCCAATTGATAGACAATCAATAAAATCATTCAAATCATTACTACAATAATATTTGCAACAACAACCATTAAACAATACTAAACACACACCAACCAACCAACCATCCAGGCATATGATCTTTTGATTAAATTTGTTCGATTCGTTCGATATTTGTTTTTAAAAGAAAAACGATTTTTTTTTTCATTTAATTTCATTTTATTTTTCACGCTTTAAAAATTTTATTTCAAGAAATTTAAGGAATCGCAGGTTTTTTAGAATCCTTTACATCCTTTCCTTAACAATCAATATTTTTTTTTTTTGTTTGTTTCATTTCAATCATCGATTGTTCAAGTTTGATTGTTACTTGAAGTGCAGAAATTCTACCTGAAGTAGAAAATTACCGCCTTTACCATAACTGCCAGATTTGACGAATGAGCATCATTTTGACGATTTAATGCTTAAAAAATAACATATTGACGATATAACGCTTTATGCCCTTATTTTGTCTATATTTAGATATTAAAAATTTTCTTCATATTCTTTACTTAAGTACATTAAAAGGCTCTGCAACGAGGAGTGAAGTATTATATTTTTAAGTTATTTGGGAACACCTACGATGATACTACATAAAATGCTAAGTAAATAAAAGCGCCAATTAGTAAAAGAAACTTAATAATATATATATGTAGTCGCCGTAGCCTAGTAGGTAGTACGTTCGTACCAGAGATCAGCAATGAGCGTTCAAAGAGATGAGTAGAATCGAGTCATACTCATAATTTCTGATACTTATACGCATTCATACTTATTTCAATATCATACTCATACTACTCATATTCAAAGTTTGAAGTACCCATCGTACTCCTACTTAACAATATGCATGATGTTGTTGATTTCGACTCTCCTTTACTCAACATTTACAAGAATCACACAATAAGTATGATTCGCATACGAACATGGCAATACTCACTAGAAGGTTGTGTGTTTGCTTTGCTTGCTGTCTTTTTCTATCTGTAAATTTTGATGAATGATTCGAACCACTCAAATTATAATTTAATAGATAATTATTTATGAGTATTATAAATATTTTTCTAAATTTATGAATCTGAATGAGTAGGCGTATGAATCAAACATATTTCGAATGTTATGAGTTTGATTTCAATGTTGTACTCATACTCATTGCAACCTGTACTTATAAATCAATGTTTTAGTGATTACGAATGAAGCAGAGTAGTTGAGTTTCAATACTGTTGACTTACACATACTCAAAATTTGATGAGTACTTATTAGTAGATTAATTGCTGATCTCTGGTTCGTACCCCAGGTCAGACATCAAAACGAAATATGAAAAAAAATATTTTTTCGGCGACTTCCTCTCAGCAGATTTCTGGCAAAAACTCTGTGAGCAAATAAAATTGCCACGAAAAAGTTTCTCAAAAATCTGGCTTTCGGAGTCGACGTTAAACTGTAGGTCCCGCCACTCACGTATAAAAATTAACGCACACAACATGAGTGGTGTGAGAAGCTACGCCGTATTCCTGAACGAAGAATTGTAATGGCAATTAATATGTATATATGTAACCTAAAAATGCGAGTATATGATCAGATATTTAAAGAAAAATGGTAAGCTCTGCAAATATCTGCAAATACCTTAATATTATTCAGCAAATAATACCAAGAATATTGAAATAAGAATGACACTTTTCGTAGTTGAGCATAACTTACTATATGCCGTTGAAGATCATTGTGGAAGATTCAAATAGAGCTTCTATTATTGCCCTAGGAAGACCAAAGCAAGTGCCATAATTTTTTTTCCGTACGATCAACAAATGCGCTGCCTTGTGTTGGAACTAGGAAAATATGTTTTAGGAAGGGGGAAAGAGGGAGTAGAGTTTTAAATCCTTTATACCATAAGTAACAGGAAAGACATCTGTAGGAAGGGAGTTCCACATACGAATATTCCGATTAAAGAACGAAGTGTGTCTGTAATGCAGTGTGCGATCCACTGGCCAATCGACCATAAACGGAGGTGCTCTCCAAGAAAGACGAGTGTTACGTAGGAATACATGATTCTCGGGAAGAAGACCTTTATTTCGCTCGAGCAAAACCATTGTAGTAGCAATAGAAGAGAGAATCAATAGAGTTGGATATCCTAACGTCATTAACGACAACCTTCTCTTCTGTACGCGGTCGAGAAGTCTTAAACTAGACGTTGCGGCACGTTGAGAGTTGCATTAGATTCTCGGCACGATATAAGTTGGAGTAAATAGGAAGAAGATCAAAAAAGAGAAATATTTCTTGCACCGTCTTAAGAAGGCAAGGCACTGAATAATGTGTCGGTTCTAGCGAACATCACACTGAATTTTCATGCTCAGAACGTCAAGATCTTCTGACACCCTAATATTTACCAGAGAATCGTTTTTCGCTACTCCTAACCATTCATAAAGTTTTGAATATAAGTGAGGGTTCAACAGTATTCAAATTTAACTATGTACTCTGATTCATTCATACTTACTACAACATTGCTTTGTAAGTACTGGTTGCAATGGGTATGCGTACAACGTTGACATCAAGCTCATAACATTCGAAATATGTTTGATTCATACGCCTACTCATTCAGATTCTTAAATTCAGAAAAATACTTATAATACTCATAAATGTACTCGAGTGATTCGAATCATTCATCAAAATTTACAGTCCTAGTTGTTGTTGCATTTACAGAAAAAGATAAAAAGAAAAAGGCAAAGATAGCAAGCAAAACAAACACACAGCCTTCTTGGGAGTATTGTAGTGTTCGCACTTGAATCATACTTATTTTGTGATTCTTGTAAATGTTGAGTAAAGGAGAATCGAAATCAACAACATCATACGTGTTGGTTAGTATGAGTACTTCAAACTTTGAATATGAGTAGTATGAGTACAATATTAAAATAAGTATGAATGAGTATAAATATCAAAAATTATGACTATGATTCGATTCTACTCATCTTTTTGAACACTCATTGCTGACCTCTGTCTAGAACTGAAGTCGAAATTATCGTTCTATTGCAGGCCTTAAACGCTGCTTTGCATCAAATTTTTTGTCAAGTATTTCAACCATCAGTAACAGCCTGGCATATTCATACTCATTAATGAAAAGCACAAACTCTGGCTAAATCACACTTGCATATGTATTACAAAGGCGCCTCTTATCGTGCTTTGTCCAGTGAAGACTTCAATAGATAATCGATTGATGAGTTTTCAACAGATCTTTTAATTCATTCTGTTCATACTCACACTCACTCATGGAGGCAACAGTGGTTTTATCCAGGATATTGTTACGTTTTCATCTTTTAAAAACATTTAAAATATGAGCTCGTAGATTGCAAATAAAATAAAAATAAATCGGTGTTTAGTTTTAATTAAAATTCTTTATTATTCGAACAATTCTGTGTGCGACTGTTCACAACTTTAAACAAACAACAACAATTGCCTTTTTCTTTGCTATTCCCCTGTTTATACCCTTTACATAAACAATAACAATTACTAGACCATTATTCGACAGAACTTTGTAACGGAGATCTTCAAACCACGATTATTCTCTTAAAACACACCGCGTCTTCACACAAGACGGACTGAACTTTACTAACTGAGTCACATGCTTCGCCTTGACTTTTATATGACACAGTAAAGAGTCTAATGAATTTTCTTAAAAGCGAATATTCATGACTTCGCCTTCTCGAAATCTCTGTAAATTTAAATATCGTTGTTTGCTTTAAACTCATTGATAGGGTCGGCAGCATTACATTCTGTGTCGACATCGTTATGCAATCAAACTGACAAGACAGGGGAGCTCGTTAAAAACCAATATAAAGTCCAAGAAAACAAATTTTGTTTTATTTTAAAATTCCGCTAAAGAGAAGGTTTCAGCCAAAAAATCTTATCTGCGAATGCTCTGAACCACATGCCACCACACTATGATTACTGATGGAAGTCCAGGATGAGTATCTTGAACAAAGAGCAATGGGATAATCGTATACGTAAACGCCTCTGATCAAATTTTTTTTAGGACGTCTTTAAGCTGAATGGAACTGGGGATTTAAACTCCAAATTTATAGTTGACTCGATAAGCATCTTCCAGATTGAACTATTGGCCATGCGGTAGGTTTTCATAATTATTGCAAAGAGAGCGAGAAAGAGAGAGACAATATTAGCATACATTTGGATATACAGGTAACCGCAAAAACATTGGTTTTAGACAGTAATGAAATTTTCCGATACACGGTACAGCAGATGAACTAAATAACTAGAACTTAACCAATTTCATTAAGAACCTACAAGTTCAGGTTTGACAATATAAGTATACGGCAATATAATCCGTCCACGAGACACGGACAGCTCTGAAACTGAGCAAGGTAGTGAAGTAAATCGGACCAAAGCTTATATATGGATGTACGCAAAATATGATCAGAAGCTACACTATCCAATACCTTCGTTATGGGCATTACTGATCATTAGGTGCTCATTATACGCATGGGACTTGGTGGCCTACCCAATGGCTTCCATACGATTTGCAGAGACTAGGAGAATGAAGAGAAATTCATTCTTCTCTTGCTTTTTCTATTTTCTAGTAGAATTCACTCAGCTATCGGGTACGGATTAAGGAAAATCTGAAGGTTTATCATGAACTTAGAATTATAATGAATGATTCATTATTACACTACACCAGACTCACGCTTCCGGCCCGTTCTTTTTTCGGGACAGTCTCCTCTATCTACCCTAAGGAGATTTTCCTTTGCTTGTCATTCGTCGACTACTTTTTTAATTAAAATTTTATTTTTCGTCCATCATCTGCTTGAAAATTAATACGAATTAATTTTAAAATTATTTTTAGAAAACAAAAAAAAAAAAAAAAACAAAAATATTTGTCTGTAAATTATGTTTTTGTTAAAGTTCTTAAATTCTCAATCAGAACGAATGGCAATAAAACAATTTTCAATGCATAAAATTACACACATTTTGTATTATTGATGCAGCATTATCAACACCCATTGTGCAATTGCGTTGCTAGAAAAAATTACAAAAAAAAGAATACAAAAGTATAGAAATAATAGGGTTGATCATAAAATATTGTTACGAAACTGGAAACGGTGTAACATCGTTTCGAACTGGTTACAAGTAAACCAACAACATCAGTATGAAAGAAATGGGGATAGACATATAAGCGAGAACGCAACAACAAGCAATGTGAAGAAAATACACAAATAACAATGAAGTCGCGACAGAGTTCTCGAGAAAGCGAAACCACGAACGTTCGACTTCAAGAACCATCATCAGACTGTTTACGCGGAATGTAAAAAGGCAAGACAAACAGGCAAACAGTAGTAAGAATTCAGTCAGTCTTGTGTGAAAACGCGTTGCGTTTGATGAAAACAGTCGTGGTTTGAAGATCGCCGTTGTAAAGTTCTACCGAACAGTTGTTAATGCTTACGCGAACAGAAGTGTAAGGAAGAATAGCGAACAAATTGTTGTTGTATCATCAAGTTGTGAACAGTGATACACAAAAGTAGTGGGAAAAATAAAGAATTTAATTCAAACTAAACACCAATTTACTTTTGTTTTATTAAAAGGTAAAAACATAACAATATTATAGAGAAAGCTGTGACGACAAAAGTCGGAGACCTTGTTTTTGTCCACACCACATCACTGGATAATATTTAGGATTTAATGTATTGTTTATGTTCTTTTATATGTTGGCTGTATGAATTATTATAAATAACATTATTGTAATTATTTTTTATAACAGGCCCCATTGTGCTTAAAATATGTCATATGATGATTGAGTCGATGTTATAAGCTATTTTTAGAATTAGTATTATTATTATTAGTTAGTGAGTGCGAATGAATCAGAATAGTTAAATTTCAATACTGTTGACTCACTCATAGTCAAAATTTCATGAGTGCTTATGAGTAGCAAAAAAACGATTCATTGCTAATTTCTGATATTGTATATGCAACTGGATATTTGATTCCTGTTCTTTTACACGGGTGTGAAATTTTCACAAACTGTAATACTGATCATAGAAACACAACTTGGCTTAAAATAAAGCAAAATATGTATTTATTAAGCGATGTCAATGCGATATATCCATAATTTTCTTATTTCAATTTGGAATTAATTTTTATAATCTATTAAATAGTAAATGCCTTATTCTCCTCCATAAGATTATTACCTTAAAACAGCCAATATTCTTATTTAGAAGGATTAGATTTTCAAGATCCAAGAGCGATAGGAAAATTATCTCTTTTGTCTCAACGCCAGTTTTTTTGTACATACAATCAGTATTTGAAATACTTTACCTAATTCTATTCAGAACATAGGCAATGAAATTAATTTCAAGAAGGAGTTATACAATCTGTTTAAGTAGTTGTAAGCAAGTTTTGATTATTCTGTACATCAATACTCTTCGTATTTCTATTTTTATTAGTGTGATTATTAATTTTTATTTTTCTAATTTAGTCTTTAAAGTTCACTGTTTCTTTATATATTTATTTATATATACATATGTATATACGAGTATATATATTGTTACGTTTTTGCCCTTTTAAAAACTTTTAAAGTATGAAAATATGAGTTCTTAGATTGCGAATAAAATAAAAATAAATTTCTGTTTAGTTTTAGATAAATTCTTTATTGTTCGCACAATTCCATTTGCCACTGTTCGCAAATTGCTTTAAGCAACAATAATTTGCTTTATATGTTATTCTTCTTTACGCTCTTTTGCGTACACACTAACAATTGTTCGTTAGATCTTTCCAACGGAGATCTTCAAACCACGATTATTCTCTTCATACGCAACGCGTCTTCACACAAGACTGACTGAATTCTTTCTGATCAAGTTGTCTGCTTGGTCTTGCCTTCTATATCGCAGGGTAAACAGTCTGATAAATGCTTTTGAAGGAGAATGACTCTATGAATGTAAACATGTTGTTTACGTTATTGTTGTTTGAGTATTTTGTTTATGTTTGTCCTTGCAGTGTTGTTGCAGCCTGTTTGCTTACTTGTTTATCCCCTTTTTTATACTGGTGTCCTTGCTATATTTTTGTTTATACGTTGATCATGTAAACAAGTCCGTTGTTTTTGTTTTTGTAGCTTTTGTTTTTGTATTTAATGTTAAACGATGGAACACCATTTCCATTATCGTAACAATATACTTTTTTTTATATTTCTTTATATCTGTACATACTGTTCTTTGTATTATTCTAATTTATTTTTTACATGCATATATACATTTCTTTTTTTATTCTAATTTTTTGCATCGATTGCCATGTTTTCTGAGATTATAACATGTTCTAATTCATTTCTATTTCTATATTATTCCTTACACTTTTTTTGCTTTGCTGTACTCCCATAGCACTTTCATTCATAAGACTATTATGTATCTTGTTGTGCTATAACTCATAATATATAAATAAATTGCGAACCTCCCTAATTTAAAGCGAAAACAAAACAAAACAAAATAGAAAAAAATAATTGTATAATTAATAATAAAAATAGGCAAAATATTCTAAAAAAAAAAATAAAAAACAACAAGAGAAACAAACATGCATTAACATGCGCCTTTATGCGCATATCATGTTGCAAATGTTGTCTCTATGCGGGTTTAGGTTGCAATTTTTTGGTTTCGTTTTTATTTTGCCGTTTGGATGCAACATTTTTATTTTATTTTATTTAAAAAAGTTGAAATTTTTGCTTATTTTGTTGGCCACAACAAGCTCAGTCAGTCCCCTTTGGGAATGCAGGCCCCCGCGCTATTCAAAGCTAAACTGACATCAAAAAGTGATGTGAGTGTATGTACGTCTGTATTAGTACATACATACATACATACGCAAGTGTGTAGGTAGAAATTCTTTTTCTAACAAAAACAAAACCAAAATGTGAGTGTGTGTATGTATGTGTGCATGCGTTTAAGTGTGCAAAACAAAATATAATATGGTCAAGCCACAAATTGCTCATCAATGCACACACAAATAACCCATCATCAGTTTTTTTTCTTGTTGCATTTGCTTTTGCTTTTGAACACACGCAAACACACATTCACGCATACTCCCTAATACACTCACATATGGTATATGAATGAGATGAGTTTGAAAAAATAAAAAATAGACTAAAAAATTTAAGAGCAAAAAAAAAAATTAAACAAAACAACAAGAACAACAACAACAACAACAATAATATGAACAATATCAACTACAAAAAAACAAAATGTTAAAAAGTTCACACACAAATGCATAACAAGAACTCACACTAATTAATTTTATTAAAAAAAATAAAAAAGATGTATGTGAACGTGTTGGACTATGTATGTGCGTATATGAGAGAGTCTGTATGGGTTAGAGATAGAGAGAGAGAGAGAGAGTGTGTTCCCGAGTAGGTGTTTGTAAATGGCCTATGTTTATACCATATTTAGAGTAAAGTATAGCATACTTATAGGCATATTAAGGATGAGCGATAGTGTTGTGTTGTGTTGTTGTTTGTTCGTATACATATACACCTACATATACATACATAAGCGAGTGAAGTACAGTGTTGTTAACTTAAGGCGCTAAGTAAAAACGTGGAAAATTTTAAAATTTAAAAATATTCTATGACTTGCATCAAATGTCTGTAATAAAAGTTCATGTCTTGATTTCTGTCGTTGTACTTATTTAATTGTCAAGCCACTCCTTTAGGCGTCTAAAGTATGTTTTAAATAAAAGATCTGCCGCAGAATATTGCATCCATTGGTTTATATTGTATTCTTTCGAAAAGTAGTCCTTATGTCGAGTATACTCGTCATAAAAATAAAATCGAAAAACATATTATTCTTCTTTCGAAAACGAAAGATTAGAAAGTTGATCATTTTCATTGGTTATACACATAACTGGATTAGTCTGCCCAATACTTAGTATGGACAAAAATACTGCTGCACAGATTTTATGCTACAACATTAAGCACAATAGAGATTAATAAAAACAATTTTTTCTACATATTTTACACAAAAAGCAAATATTTATGCACAATGTGCGACCTTGACCTTCATCAATAGTCCCCAGCATCTCTTTGAAAAATTAGTTACAGCATGAATCAAGGCCATCGTAACCAATGCAGAAGAGTTTTTTTTGTGGCAAACCAAGTCCTCTCAAACTGTCCGTAATTTGTAGTACAATGGGCTAAAATCAAGAGTGCAGAAGACTATTCTTCAGAGGACATGAATGCTACACAATTGTTTCGAAGCCATGTTCTGATCGTTTTACCTTAGCTTTATGAGATCGCTTAGAATCTTGCCGGAAAGAAATTCCGCGACTGGTTTTTAAACATATAATTGTAAAGTGAGCAGATTTTGCTGAATTATTGATTTGGCAGGTTAGACGAAGTCGCCGTGGTCTAGTAGGTAGTGTGTTGGCTTATTAGACGAAAGGCCCGAGTTCGAATCCCAGGCCAGACATCAAAAACAAAATACAAAAAGTATTTCTTCGGCGACTTCCTCTCAGCAGATTTCTGGCAAAAACTCTGAGAGTAAAAATTGCCATGAAAAGCTTCTCGAAAAATCTGTAGTTCGGAGTCGACTTTAAACTGTAGGTCCCGCCACTCATGTATAAAATTAACGCACACAACATGAGTGGTGTTGAGAAGCTAGGCCGTAATCCTGACGAAGGGTTGTAATGGCCAATTATGTATGTATGTACGTAAGACGACCGGTGGCATTCAGTCTTCTAAAAACAATTTTATGCACCTGAAGGCAAACGTGTCACTGAACAAACGCAAACGTCACCTTTTCTCATATCACACTCAAATATTGCAATAGAAGCGATACGGTTGTTGCTTTCTGACAACATCATGATGAAAACAGAAATAATTTGGAATTCCTGGTACAGAATGATGCTTCACAAATTATATTTCATAATTCATGTGGTAATATCGCGATATATTTTATTCTTTTATAAGTATGAGTGCGTTCAGTGTTGCACGTTTTTTCCTTTTTAAAAACGTTTAAAATGTGAGTTCGTTAATTGCAAACAAAATAAAAATAAATTTGTGTTTAGTTTCAATTAAATTCTTTATTGTTCTCACAATTTTGTGGACCACTGTTTACAACTTGATGAATCCAACAATAATTTGCTTTTTCTCTATTATTCTTTCCACTAATGCATAGATACTATCAACGTAGATCTTTACAACGGCGATCTTCAAACGACGACTGTTGTCTTCACATGCAACGCGTCTTCATACAAGACTGATTGAATTCTTACTACTACTCGTCGCCTGCTTTGCCTTGCCTTTTTATATGCCCACGTAAACAGTCTGATGAAGGTTCTTGTCTATCCCCTTTTCTTTCATACTCATGGTGTTTGTTTTTGTAACTTTTGTTTATCATTTTAATGTTACACCGTTTCCATTTTCGTAACAATATATACAAGCCGTTAATATTTCATAAAACTAATAAGACTGTTTCAGGTTGTACAATTTGCAAAATGCATCAGGTGTTGTTAGTGGTTCTGAAGCTTGTACACCCTCAACTACCGATTTCTTCTCCACCGCTTCAGAAGCAGTTTTGAAGCAAACTTCCTTTTTGCGTATGTCGTAGCCTTTACTTCTGGGATGAATTTTGCTACCTTTTTTCCCTTTAATCGGGCTGCTCTCAATTGACTCTTTAGGGTCTATAGCTTCATAATAACAAATCATTACAGAGTTGTCGCTCCAACCAATTATTGACTAAGTTTCCCTAATTCCTGTACACAGTATTTACGTAGTTCATTCCCGAGCCACCCCTTTCTATTCTGAATACCTGAACCAGAATTGGTGAGGAGTGGTAAGCTGTTTTTCTCCTTTTAAAGTGATACTGGAAGATTCATTGACGGGTCATGCCATCTTTCTTCTCGGATTTTTTGGGCTTGCATTTCCTTCTATCTTCAGCGAACATGTTTTTTAAAATGCATATATTGTCGAAAGATAATAAACGGCCTCATGCGTGATATGCACGTCCGTTTCTTTTTACAAATTTCTGTTTTCTTTTCCAATTCTAGACATCTTTGTCTAACGTTCAAGCCACGACAGACTCCCTGTATCGCGGTGGAGTTAATTACAATCAGACGACTCCCACCATCTCATGAGCACTGTGGCAAAATAGCAGGAACTACAGATTGTGGGCGACGTACTCTAATGGAAGGCCTTCAAGCTTTAATCAGTTGCTGACTTAGATCTCTGTATTCATTGAGCTGAAAATAAATAGCACTGCTACCGGTAGTTAGTATTGTAATCAGGTGCACCTCCTGCAAAAGAAGCACAAAACAACAATCGTCGACCTTTAACCTTTTGTATGTATTTTCGACGGGTTGGTAGTATTCACAAACATTGGAACAATTGAAGTTGCCGTATTCTTCTGGGGTTCAACACCTCAGACCAGAACAAAACGAAACATGAACAAAAAACAAAAATATTTCTATGGGCGACTTCCTCTCAGCAAATTTCTGGAACAACTCTGAGAGTAAATAAAATTTGCCATGATACATACATATACATGATTGGCCTTTACAACCCTTCAGCCAGGATTACTTCGTTAACTTCTTATAAATGAGTGGCGGGACCTACAGTTTAAAGTCGACTCTGAACGACAGATTTTTTGACAAGTTTTTCATGGCAATTTTATTTATTCTCAGAGTTTTTGCCAGAAATCTGCTGAGAGGAAGTCTACGAAGAAATATTTTTTTCATATTTCGTTTTGATGTCTGACCTGGAATTTGAACCTTGGCCTTGCGTCTAATAAGCCAACACACTACCTACCAGACTACGGAGACTACTGAAATTGTCATGATTAGTTTCTCAAAAATCTGTCGTTCGAAGTCGACTTTAAACCAAAGCTTCTGCCACTCATGGATAGAATATACACACTCAACGTTGGTGGTGTGAGAAGCTAGTTCGTAATCCTCTGGTGTGCAGGTCCATTTTACCATTCGTTTAGAGTCTCTTTTTAGTTTAGTCCCTCTGTAATTACATTCTAAATACGAATGTTAATGTATAATGGTTTTGCTTTTGAGCCATTTACAGTTTCTTTAATTGGCACCACTGGAAATACAGGCCAATTTTTAATGCTGAAAAAAAAACATTAAAGGAAAATATTGCAGAGACCGCAGTTTTGAAAGTGGGTTCCTCTATGAATTCATTTGTATTTTTATTTTAAAAGGTTTTCCTTTTCGTTTTTTTTATTATTTCTTCGTTTTGAATTTTTTTTTTTATCCTGTAAATCCATTTACAAGTGAAGTGCCTGTTCATTTATTTTGTTTATGTTGTTGGTTTTTGTTTTTGTTTTTGTTGTCGAATTTGTTCTTCTTCTTTATTTTTATGCAATATATTCAGCCAACACTTAGGCCTGTAACAAAAAACTTTAGTCATCCACTTGAAAAACAAAAACAAGAGTAGATAAACGCGATTTTTTTAATATTATTCATAGGCTCGTATGTGTGTGAGTGCGAGTGTGAGTGTGTATTTTTAAATATGCGTACGTGTATGGGCCTACTATACTAATGCTAGGAAACTCTCCATACTCTCGCATATTGTAGATTGCAATTAGGGTAGCCAGATTTGGAATTCGGAAAAACAGTACACTGAGGACAAAAAATCAGTACAATTAATGAAAAAACAGTACGCTTTCACAAAAACATTACAATTTCTTCAATTCATAACATTTTGAGGTGTTAATTAAAAAAACAATTAAAATATGAGGTGATATAGTAAATTGTATAGCTTTTTTTTAAAAACAAATATTAAAATATTTTTAAATGTAAGCACATACTATTAAAATGCTTTTTAGATTTTTTTTTCAGAGTACAAAATAGTTTTGTATATTATTTCTTAAAGATATTTATCACTTTTTTAATATGTTTTAAAATGCCATTCTTCCCATCTTCCGTTTCTAAAAAACTGTAAAATTCATTACAATTGTATTCATATTTTGTTTTTATAATTAATTCATTTTCCAGTTTTTCAATCAATAGTCTATTCCTCTCCTTTCCGCAAAATAAAAATATTAGACTAAAAATCCTTTCAGTGGCGGAATTTGAATGGGGTATTGAAAATATAAAAATGCAAAAATTTTCAAAATTTGGAAAACTACCACTGTTTAAAAAGTCTTTCCATTTTTGGTCAACAGTTTTTCCTGTTTGTACGTTTTTAGCAAAACTTTTCAAACTAATAAACTCATCAAATAGGAGATCCATATCAATATTTTTTATTGAGAACAAATTAACAACTTTAGTAAAATCTTGAAATAAAATGTTTGAATTTATGTTTGGAAAACTTAGTTTTCCAAATTTGTTATTTATTATTCAAATCAAATCGATCTTCAATATATTTAATTACATATGATAGAACTGCGTCAGTTCGTTTTTTAAATAAAGAAACCTCTTGTGAGTTATTACAATTGCTGAAAACAGCTATATAACCATAACATTTTTAATTTTTTTGTCACGAAGCATTTTAACTATTTTGTAAAAGTCGATTATAATTAAATTGTCCTGTTCTAATTTCTTAATTGATGACAATAATGCAATACCTGTGTGGTGGACAAATCCCAAATAAATTTCAGAAGTCTCAAGTTAAAAAAATTGTTTTAAAACAGCTGGAGAACTATCTTGAGAAATAAAATACGTTTTGATGGCTAAATAGTTCAAGTATTTTACTTTATTTGTATATTTATTATTATATTAAAATAGAGATATGTTTGGTATTGCTGCATAAAAAAGCATTTAAGAAATAAAAAACAGTACAAAAACAGTAAAAATTGTAAAAAACAGTACATTTGCGTACTGATTTGGGTCTTGTGAATAAAACAGTACAATTGGAAAAAATCAGTACATGTACTGTTAAAAACAGTACGTCTGGCACCCCTAATTGCAATGCATTTTAATATGTTTTTCACTTGTTTACGTACACATAGGAGAGTATAGTGTATGTTGAGAGTATGTATGTATGTATGTTTGTATGTATTTGTGCATAGGATGTATGAGCGAATATGGATGAGTTTTTTAGGTTTTTTGTCTATTTTTTCGCAAACATTTTTAGTTTATTTTTATGTGTAATTTGTTTTATTAATACTCACAGACATACATACGAGTATGTACATACACAAGCATGTACGCATACATGCTACATATGAATGTTGTATGTACGTATAGCGTTCGTGTGCGTTTAGAGTTTCGGTTGCATTTCATCCATTGAGTTAATCAGCCTTACAATGCCTTTTCAATAGAAGCGGCAATGGATGCACTTGTTTGCTTCTATTATTGTACTTGCCCCGTTTATTCTTTATTTTTTTTCTCTCTGTTTTTTTGTTGTTTTGTTTTGTTTTGATTTGTTTTATTTATAGTTTTCTTTTTTATTTTTATTTTATGCAAGAGGTGTGTGTTTATTTGTATGTTCATACAGCCTTTCTCTCTCTCTCTCTATGTGTGTATGTGTAATCGAGTGAGTGTATGCGTTTGTGTGTGGCATCAAAAATTGTGTCCTTTTTAAATTTTGTTAAAAATATGAAATTTTTATATTTTAACAAACAGTAGGTGTGGCCATTTCAAAGTTATTACAAGTAGAAGTACAAGTACAAGTACAAACGTACGATTATCCATCTCTGTACCGTGTATTTTATAATTATTCACTTTGTTCTTGTTGTTGTTGTTCGCCATTTGTATTAAGATTATCCTTTAGTGGACCTCTTTTTTTTGTTGTTGATCGATTGATTATCTTACTTTAAATATTAAAGCCAGCTATTGGCCTCATCGAAGTTTGCTGATTTCAATAACCGACGCATATTGTACTAGCAGCAGATTTCACCATAGAAACGACAGGAATTCAACAAATAATCTCTGATATTGAAATTGCATCTACGAAACGTGAGTATATGTTACAAGTATTTTCAAAAACTTACATCAATAGATACTAAAATTTTGCATCAATATACCTCCATCCGCTCCGCCAACCACACGAACACACACATATGGGGGGTGGAGTTTTAATTAAGAAGTTGCGTAAATTGTATACGAGTATTCTTATGTACAATATTATAAACATTATATACATACATACATACATGCATACATACGTACGTAATGTATTCTTTATATTTTGCATTGAAAAACATTCTCAAAACCATTGTATACACATGCAACAAAGATAAGATTTCTATTGCATTAATCAGATGAATTTGAATCATAATTTTCGTGATTAAAGTTTAAAAATTATTTTTAAAAAATTTGTACAATTCAATTCGTTTAAAAAAAAAAGTTGAAAACAACAAAGTTGTTTGCAATTAGGCCAACACTTGCATGGATTGACGTAGTGCAGCTGCTGTCAACAGTTCCTAATAATTTTGAAAGAAAATTTCCCAACACAAGTGATGGTGGCTATCACCAAAGAAGAGACAATGACCTGTTCGAGCTATTTGAATACCAGTACATAAATTCATTTATAAAGCCGCAACGCTTAGGAAGGATAGAAAACGCAGCATTAATGAATGACATCATACATACATACATACATACATAATTGGCCATTACAACCCTTTAGTCAGGATTACGGATTAGCTTCTCACACCACTCATGTTGTGTGCGTTAATTTTATACATGAGTGGCGGGACCTACAGTTTAACGTTGACTCCGAACGACAGATTTTTGAGAAACTTTTTCATGGCAATTTTTTATTAACTCTCAGAGTTATCTGCTGAGAGGAAATCGCCGAAGAAATTTCAAAATTTTAAATTTCGTTTTGATGAACGACATCAGACCGCAAAACTCATTATCATTACATTTACGGGGTATTACATGATGAGGAGCACTGCAATGAGATGGAAAGACGGTATAGAAAACGCCTTAAAAAAAGGAAACTGATAACAGAGAGCCAAACAGAATACAAAAATTGACAGAGTTAAAGGACATCTAAAGTCGTCACTTAACTTACGTATGTACATATATCGTAATGCCCTCTTCAACCTCATAAGCTTAAGAAGTACCTCCATACTTCTGGTCAAAAGATTTTT
Organism: Sarcophaga rosellei; assembly: GCA_930367235.1. Taxonomy (NCBI): domain Eukaryota; kingdom Metazoa; phylum Arthropoda; class Insecta; order Diptera; family Sarcophagidae; genus Sarcophaga; species Sarcophaga rosellei. Next base: position 85,440,824 of record OV884017.1, on the reverse strand, counting down.
TCATTTCTGATATGGTGAACCTGTACAATGGAGTTTTCCGCAAGATAATGCTGTAAAGATTGTAATTTTTAATGGGAAAGTAAAAAACCTACATACACATTTGGCCATTACAACCCTTCAGTCAAGATTACGGCCTAGCTTCACACACCACTCATGTTGTGTGCCTTAATTTTATACTTGAGTGGCGGGACCTACAGTCTAGAGTCGACTGATTTTTTGAGAAGCTTTTCATGGCAATTTTATTTACTCTCAAAGTTTTTGCCACAAAGCTGCTGAGAGGAAGTCGCCGAGGAAATATATTTTTTTTTCCACATTTCGCTTTGATGTCTGACCTAGGATTTGAACTCGGGCCTTGCGTCTAATAAGCCAACACACTACCTACTAGATTATGGCGACTACAAAAGTGAAAAACATTTCCATCAATTGCTGGGTACATATTTTTTCCATCTTTGAGGCAATTTTTGGATTTGGCGCCAATAAAATTGTACGACTTTTGAATCAAACCAATTAATCAGCAAATTTTCGATTTTCTCGCAGGAATTGAAAAAAATGATGAGCCAATTCGTGTCCCATCGATGAAAAGAAATATTAGTCGGAAGAAGCCAATAAGGCGATTGGAGTAGCAGTTCTCAGCAAAAAGTTTTCATTGTATTCTCAACAGGTTTTGCTCTGTGTGCAGTTGCATTGTCATGTTGCACAGTTACCTTGCCGGTTATTGTGGCACATTCCGTTCGCTTTTGGATCAATGCCTAATTCGAATTGATCATTTGTTGCCGGTAGCAGCCTGTATTCATTATTTCACTAGGTTTTAGGAGCACGTGGTATGCCACTCCTTTATGGTTCCATCACGGCATTGTCTTCCAGCTGAATCCAGCTGATTACGTGGTTGAAGTTGATGGTTATCCCGGATTACTGCGTAATTTATTCCGTTTAGTATTCTGGAAATAAATCCACTTTTAATCGCCAGTAACAATTCGATGCAACACCGATTTTCTATCGTGTCTTCGAAGCAAAATTTCACAACAAGTTGTTCCTCGGTTTTCCATCTGTCTGTCATTCAATTCATGTGGCATACATACATTTCCTATAGCATTTAAGCCATCAGAAATTGTTTATTGTGTAAAGGTATAAACACATAGACGACAGACAACAGAAAGCTGCCAAGTATAGAATACACACGTTGAAAACGATTTTTGTGAGCAGCTAAAAGCAAATTAGTGATGCCAATACAACATGAAATCATAATAAAAAACAGCTAAAAATACTTGTATTATTGAAGAGAAAGAACAATTCTAAAATTAAGAAATCAAAAGCAATCAATGTATTCATAATATTAAATAGAATTATAGATTCAATTCTGTATCTGAATTCATTTGATAAATGTTTTTTGTGTGCGTTTTTTTCATAAGTGAGTTTATTTTTGCGTACAAAAAAGCTGATAGTGACAACACTGAAAATATATTTAAATTCAAATTTGAAAATTATTGAAGTTTCTGCTCTGCTTTTAAAACATTTAAGCAGTCGGCATATGGCAGAAAAAACAGTTATCAGAATTTTCTGTCGAGCTGCCGAACTGTTGTCTGTCGTCTCTGTGTTTATACCTTAACATTTAATATTTCTGCCATTTGTTTTAGTGTCAACATCATCCACTATTGCTTCAAACTCTTTTTTATGGCCTTCCACGTTTTTCATTTCTCACACTAAAATCGTTATCACCGTCGCTGAAACCGTTGACACTGTCTTCAGGATTTAACACCTCTAGAAGCCTCTATAAGCATTGGAAGCCATTCTTCATCACATTTCTTCAAATGACTTTAAAAAAAATAAATGCTTTCCAGAAATCATCATTCAGGTCAGGTCATTTCGGAGTGGTAGCTCGGATATCAAAAAGCTCACTTGAGCACGAATAGCGCACCGTGTGATGCCACGGGTGGACACAGTCTCTGTACTGACCAAGTTCCACCAAGATCAGGGAAGAGATCAGAGAAGTTGGTCAGCGCAAGCGCTGCACCCTTATTTAACGTATAATAAATATATTTCACAGATGTTATCGCCAACACAAAACAAAAAAATTAAGGCCGATTCACAATAAATGTTCCTTATGGTGGCATTTGTATATTGAATCCCCTTTTCATACAGTTACACCTAGTCTACAATGCCACCTTATTCGTCTCAAAGTTAAGGACTTAAGTTTCTCAAAAAGTCTCCAGTTGGGAGTCGACTTTAAACAGTAGTTCGACCAACTCATGAATAAAATTAACGCACATAACATGGATGATGTGAGAATCTAGGTTGTAAGCCTGACTAAAGGGTTGTCATGACGAATAAAGTAAAGAAAGTAAAGAAATTGTCATCATTCGTTTCATATAAAGGTTTACCTATTTTTCCTTTAAGAAATATTTAAAATAAACATTGTAGGTATTGTAAATAACTTGTATCTGTGATAAATGATTGTAATATACGTTCTAGTATCCTTAGATAGAATCTCGCAAAAAAATCGTACATACATATATGTACATATATAATATTTGAATAAAGATGAAAATGAAGCTAGACAACCGAATGTCGAAGCAGTTCTGTGCAACAGATTATTGAATGTGCTCCTTTTAAACAAAACTTAATGGAGACGATGTCCAATTTTACAGGAGAAGTATGAGCTTTAATTTATTGAATGGGAAGAGGAAAATTCCCTATAAAATCCTATATAATAATATAGCATTATTAGGTTAACCTTTTGGCCGAGTTATTTGCAAGTAATTCATGTTTGGCAGAAGGCAGCTATCAGCTCTTGCAACAGGGACCTAACTATCATGACAGTTAATAACGACCATCTTGTTGAAGCTACATCTGTCAAAATCTCTTTATTTCTTCGTTAATGGCTATATTGCAATCTCCATGGTCTTTTAGGATGCCAAGCGCCTCGATCATACGCGCCGTTCCTCCAATTTTTCACACCAAGTTGAAAAAACTTTATCTTTCCGTCAGAGCCTCAATCGTTCTCCTTTGTGCTTTCCGTCGGATGCATTTTCGAAAGATCTTTTTGCCGGAGCATCTTTACACATATGCACGACATGTCCAAAATCTCTAACGTCGTCGTTGTCAGCATAAAACTCATACAGCTTATAATTCATCCTATGCCGATACTCAACGTAAAATATTCTAAGCACTGCTTTATCTGCCTGATCAAGTACCCATGCCTCTACGCTATAATACAACACGGGTAATATCAGTATTAGTGTACAGCATGATTTGGGTCCGTCGGGAGAAATCTGTGAAATTAGTTGACATTTATTGAGTCCGTTTTACCAAATCACCAAAGCTAGATATAGCATTCAACAGCGCGTGCAAAGAATAAATTTTTTATTTATCAAAATAAAAATTGCCGAGAGGACTCGTAGTGAATAAATTCAGTCATCTCCGTTGTCGATAGGAATATATTGTTACGGTTTTATCTTTTAAAAACGTTTAAAATACGAGCTCGTAGATTGCAGTTAAAATAAAAGCATAAATTTGTGTTTAGTTTTAATTAAATTCTTTATTGTTCGAACTGAACTGAACTTTTTCTGACTCCGTTGCCTGCTTTGCCTTGAGTTTTATATTTGAATGTTCGTGGTTTAGCCTTCTCGAGATCTCTATAAATGTAAACACCGTTGTTTCGTTATTGTTGTTTATGTATTTTTGTTTACATTTATTCTGGCAATGTTTGTTGTTGCATTTTTGTTTACTTGTTCACTTTATCATTTTTTTATAGGGATGTTGTGTTGGCATATTTTTTATTTGTCATTTAAAAAAGTTTTGTTTACAATTTAAACGATGTGAAAGCAAAACAATGTTTCCATTTTCGTAACAAAGAATTGAATTCAAGACAATAGATTTCGCGTCACTCGTATTAACTCGGCCTTAATTACAGCACATCTTGGCGAATTTTACATAGTGATTAGTGCCTGGATGAATGAGTATGTGGAGAAATAAAATTTTATGGGAGGACCCAGTATATTAATGACGGTCGAATTTAGCACTCAAGCCAGTTATGTATTTAAAACAGTGCCAGAAATACTTCAGCCCATTAGATAGTTTCACAATTATTGATGATATGATTGTAGAAGAGACCAAGAGCTGATGGTCATCGAATTGTATGGATTTATTAAAACGATGAAGCAAACCAGTGTTGCACTGACGAGATTGTACTCTGATTAAAATAATAACCCAAGACATTTTCCTGAAATACTAAACCACTTTTAGAACGTAAATGTAATTGTCGACCAAGGCCCTCTTTTGCAAACCGTACCTATCTCACCAAGAAGAAAATTAAACAAGCCCTATTGCCTTTTGCTTGCTGTAGTGATCGATTACTTGTGGTATTCTACAAAACGTGCCTAGAAGTTTTTGCAGTATCTTGCATACTTCGTTTAAGTATAGAAGCAGCGACAATAAAAAAAAACAGGAGAAAGAAGAAATCCTGCGCAATCAAATTATTGACCTCATAGATCATGAATTAGCCAAAAAGCAAGCTAGGTTTCAGACTAATAGATTTCCTATTAGTTTCCTTCAGTTGCTTGCAGTGGTCTCAATAGGCAGTTGAGTAGCAGAGATCTCTATCGTACGACGAAACGTATACTCTACAAGTCTACGTCCGATTCGGCAGCCTTGAGAGTAATTCACTACAATCGAAAATATCAACAAATTTTGTTGTCAGCACAGCATCAGAACACCGAACGGAAGTTCGCACCCTAGTAGGTGTGGAAAGTGGAATTAACGAGATTAGATGCGTGTCTCATGAGTTCCACAATTTCAGGAATCTGTTCGACCACCATCCAGCAACCAAAATGTAAATAAATAACATACATACATACCTACACACATAAGTGGTCACACCACTAATTTTGTGTATTAATTTTATTCATGAGTTGCGAGATCTAGAGTTTAAAGTCAAATCCGACCACTGATTTTTAGAAACTTTTCATGAAATTTTTATTAACACTCAAAGTTTTGCCAGAAATCTTCTGAGAGGCAGATGGCGATGAAATATTTTTTTGTATTTAATTTTGTTGGAGATATATGAGCTGGGGTTTGAACCAAAGTTTCACGTCTAATAAGCCAACACACTACCTACTATACTACAGCAACGCACATAAATAACGTATGTGTTAATTTCTGCTGTTCGGTGACACTGCCGAAATTGTGGAATATCTTGAGAATATTCTGACATCGAATAATCACAAGCGACGAGTTTCTCCAACTTTTACTACAAGACGACATTATCCCTTAAACTCAATGCTGACATTTGAAGTGGTTGGGTCCCATCTCTATGGATATATTAACCATGCTTAGTTTGTGTGGAACCCATAAGGCGCCTGGTGATTGAAAATTACAGAGCGAAACGAGCAATGAATTACGTTCGTTAGTAAATACACAGTGGTGGCCACGAATTTAAGACACGACATATGATGGACTTATTTGTGATAATTTTGTGATAATTGAGAAATCTCAAGAAACCCATGATATTTTGGAAAAATATACTTTGGAGTTTTGCCGCTTCGGCTCTGATGGAAAGCAGTACGTCTGGCGCCCTCCAAACCTAGAGCATCATCCAAAGTACACCCTAAAAACAACATGGTGGTGGAAATGTGACGGTGTGGGCAGCATTTTCCTGGCATGGTGTAGGTCCCATTTACAATATAAATTCTAAAATGGACCACCATGTTTACAAAATATTATAACAGACACAATGGTACCATTCGCTGAAGACAACATGCCTCCAATATAGAAATTTATGCATGATAATGACCCTAAGCACATTACACGTCTAGTGAAGAGTTGCTTAGAGGAAAACGATATCATTGTTCTTAAGTGGCCAGCTCAATCCCCGGACCTCAATTCAATTGAGAACTTGTGGAATGATGTTGAGGAATATGTACGAACAGTTAAACCAAAAAATTCAAGCGATTTGTGGGAAGAAATCCAAAGGGTTTGGTATGCAATTCCAAAGCAACGTTATGTGGCATTAGTCGAAAGTTTACCCGGGAGATGTGCTGCTGTGATGAAAAATAAAGGATTTCCCACTAAATAATAGGTTTTTTTTATGAAGCTGAGCTTCATTTAGAGAATAGTGTTATATTATGCCTATGTCTTAAATTCGTGACCAGGTAAAATTTGTGTTTATGTATATAATATGTAAATAGAAATAAATAACCGAATATAGGTAACAAAATATTATTAATTTTTCTTCATAACATTACTAAAATCCTAAAAAAATATCATGGACCCATAATTTTTTCGATAAAATATAAAAATTATCTCAAATAACTCAGTCATATGTCGTGTCTTAAATTCGTGGCCACCACTGTATATTAGATAATAATTGTGATTCTGTATCAATAGGTGACACAGATGGAGTACCACAATACACGATCTATATATGTATTGTATATAAACTGGACACCATGGATGGCAATCGCCCAGATCGATCTGCTGCTACAATGAGTGTTTATAAGAATAACGTCTTCCTATTTTGGTTTCGACACCTTTCAACCTTCATTTGGAATCTTATTTATGCACTAACGATTGACACAAAAACATTTTATTGTAGTTGACAAGGATTTCTGATTTCTAAAAACTTTAATCAAAATACTCTTCGAAGATCGTATATTTTTTTAAAAACATTAACAACAACAAGTACAAAAAATGTCACTAATTTTTCTTCAATGCTTCGCTTTCCTCTTCGCTTTTGCTTTCTGCTTACCACTTCTGCATGCAACGCACAAGGATAGACAGACTGATATACTGAACTAAAGCAACAGACGAACAGAAAAAAAATACATCCTTAAGCAGTTTTATTTGCAGGATGTTATAAGAAAATTTCAATGTCAAAGTGTGTGTACTTTTTTTTACATGCAGTTGCTGAAGTAAAATAAAAAAAACTGAAAATGTTTTTAAATGAAACAGTTTAACCGACCGACTGCCGTGTTTTTTATGCCTCAAAAGGCAAATTTTTCTTCTTTTTCTTTTTGTGTTTCAAACAACTTTTACTACTTTCGTTGCCTTCCACTATAGCTTTGAGGTGCGAGAAAAAAAAGAAACACAAAAATGAGAAGAAATAAGCAAAAAGAAAGTGGCATTTTTAGCATCCTTTTATGCTTGTACGTGCAACAGAGCACAAAAGTTTTTGTTTTTTTTTGCTGGATGTTGGATGCAACAGCAAAGGAGGAAAGCAAAAAGGAAACACACACGTTGCAAGTGTTTTTATATTTTTTGTCAAAAGGTTTTCATTGTTATTCTTTCCACAATCTTCTTTATCTCCGTTCTTCTTCAGATTCTTTTCTAATGTCACACTGTGTGTGTTTATGGACTAGAAAGGACTACGTAGGCAAAATGCATTCCCCTGATGCCTACCCTGTGATTTTTTTTATGTTTTATTTTCGCTCTTGTTTTTCTTCACCTACGTTATCGTTTGTGAGTTTCTTTATTTTCTATAAAGGACACACCAGGATAAAAGCATTCCGCTTTTGTTATTTTCAATAGGAAGGCGAAAAAATGAAAAACAACATGCCAAAGAAAATACTCCCCACCATACATGGAATGGAATAAAATGTTCCTTTGCTTTGTAAAATTTCAAAGAGAGCAAGGAAAACTTGCTAAGCATGAAATGCCTTCTTAGATGTCATAGCCACAGTAAAGTGAGAAAAATTTCACAGAATTTGCATCAATATCAAAGAGTCCTAAAAAGGGTATACCGTATAACGCAATCGAGAGTGTGTACGAGTACATATTTATGGCAGTTGCTTTGGCCAACCTAGTCACCTGGAAGGCTTCTTTTCTTTTTGATTTTCTAGGTACCTTTACACATGATGATGCTGTTGACAAGCCGAAATATTTTTCTTGTTGTTTTTTCTTTTTAATTTCTATCGAAATAACAATTCTATGTGCGTTATATTTTTAATTCCATTTTTTTTCTTTACTTTTACGAATATCCTGCATATGGATGCAGACGAATGACTAAATAAATGAATAGGCGGATGGATGGATGGCTAGATGGATGGGTATGGAATGAATGTTTGACTGGCTGCATGGCTGCATAGATTAACATTCATACTCTCCAAACCCATATTCATACATACATATGTATGTATATTGTACGCAATGAATTTGAATTTGAAATTGTATATGCACACCTATGTATCTATTGTGTTAGTATTAGTTGTAGTAGTAGTAGTAGTAATGGAAATGGTAGTTGTATTATTATTGTTATTGCTGGGATATTGCAACATGCCCATCACGCACATCTCTACAGTACAGGCTCATGCCACCCAAACACCAAACACATGTAACATACTCACTGCACTATGGGCAAAAGGTCGTAATAATTCAATGAAAATTAATTAATTTTACAAGTAATTAATTCAAAAGAAGCATGAATAAAATATATATTGCTACGTTTTTAGCTTTCAAAAACGTTTCAAATAGGAGCTTGCAGGTTGCAAATAAAATTAAAACATAAATATGTGTTTAGTTTTAATTAAATTTCTTTATTATTCGCACAATTCTGTGTGCCACTGTTCACAACTTTATGTAAACAACAACAATTGCTTTGTTTGTTAATCCTCTGTTTATACCCTTTGCAATAAACAATAGCAATTACTAGACAATTGTTCGACAGATCTTTATAACGAAGATCTTCAAACCTCGATTATTCTCTTTAAACTCACCGCGTCTTCACACATTACTGACCGAACTTTACTCACTCACTCGCATGCTTTGTCTTGCCCTTTTATATGACAGGCTAAACAGTCTGATGAATGTTCTTAAAGGCCTTCTCGAGATCCCTATAAATGTAAACATCGTTGTTTCATTATTGTTGTTTGTGTGTTTTGTTTACATTTATTCTTGTAGTTTTTGTTGTCGTATTTTTGTTTACTTGTTTACCATTTTTTTATTCTGGTGTTTGTTGTTATAATTTCTTTAAATTCGATTGCATAAAAAACACGAAGTCTTTAATGGGTCCACACAATTTTTTATTTTTTTCTGAAATTCCATTCATTAGGACCTTCATTATATTATCTGTTACGATTTTGCTGACAGCACTGTATTTCTTTTTCATGTTTAACTAAGCTTGTTTGTTGTTGTTATAATCGTGATAGAGGACTGTATTCGTAATGTGGTGATTAAATTCGTGCACACTGATTTAGTAAACGATCGACCATCACTTGTATGAAACACAAGATCTGCAGTGAAAGTCCCTGTTTTCGAGTTCCTTAGACCACAATTTGGCAAATATTGCATTGTGACTTGGGCCTGCATTCAAATAAAATTCCGCTGATCCGGGAACAGAAGGCAAACGCCCACAGACAACGACGTGTGTTCTCTGAATGAGCTCTGGAGCAGTTGGCAATGTGCTACAATGTTCAAACCATATTGGGTATTCTGCCCCAGCAATTTAAGGGCATGATCATCTCATATGCAGGTGAGATTTATTTACTTACTTTTCATAAGATGCAGGTTCTCGCGAATAAACAAGCGGTCCTCCAAACCAACATAATCCATGACATCGATGAAATTCTAATTTATCCTCCACAGTCATGGAAAATTGAACATTACGAAAGCTCTCCAACCAGAGAAGCCGTGGGGGATGGGTAAATAGTTTTGCTATCTAACTGAATAACGACATTGAATGGATATGGTCCAACAGAGTTAGAGCGGACTTCAATCAATACCCGGAAGCTGACAATTACCAGACTTGCAAGGCTTCGAATATTCAATCCATACGTAAAGTTTACTCTGTTATACGGAAATGAAACCTTTTTAGTATCAATCAGATGCACCATTTATTAATGACGTTTGCGCACTGCATCTATATTTTGTGCTTTATTGCAAGAGCTTTAAGGCTGAGATTAACAAGCGCCCCCGGGCAATAATGACATGTATCAGATACTGGTTTTGCAACAGTCCTGAAAGGTTTTGAGTCTAGCGGGAGCAAATTCGAGAAAAATCGTTCAACGCACTTCGTAAAGCATTCTGTAGGAATCTTAACGGATGGCTCTAATTGAACGGAACTGTTGATGACGGCGTGTTTATGGAATCGATTCTAATATCCCCAGTTTTTCGAACCAAATCTTCTACAGCATGAACTCATATGTCAAAATAGCCGCTCAGGCAATCCAGAAGTGGATGTACAAGGATCCATTGCATTCGGAAAAAATTATTGATTAATTTATATGCGCACCCAACTGACGTAGATCGATTGAAGCAATTTAGCTTCTTTATTTTTAATTTTAATTTCTTACCACATGCTTACCAGATTTCATAAATTGACTCCAATGTACAATGACAACTTACCTGCTTATCATATATTTTATTAGTACACTTAGAGCCATTATTACAACTTACCGTTAAAATTGGGTTTAATTAAAGTTAACTTTAGCTAAAGTGAACTTTAATGTCACCTTTAACTTATCTTCTTTATTACAATCGAATGATAAAATAAGGTTAAATTTTTAAGAAATATGGCAGTGCCCGAGCAATGTCGATAACACTGCACAATTAAATAAGTTCTTTTTAAACTCAGTATGCAATGTGGGAACTAAGCATTGCACTACGGGTAAAATAAAAACATTTTCTGGTCAAAACTATAAGAAATCACTGAATATATTACATCTATAGATGGAAATCGGTAACCAACGATTTTTGAGGTTGTTGATTTCGAATTTTGGGTAAAATTTTCAAATTCAAAATGGCGTATCCATTAAGGCTGCCAAAATTTTAAAATATTTTAAGATTTACATGAACATTGGTACATACTATATGGGGGCTTTTAACACTAAACCTACCGATACTTCATGTATTCCTATTCCTACCAAAGGGGGTCAAATGACCCCTTGCGGTATTTAAGGTACATTACATATATTTCTCGGTAAAAAAAATTGACAAGAGAGGAGTAAATCTTGGAAAACACATTCGATGTATTTTGTAACAAAAGTCGTAAAGGCAAATGGCGATGTGATAATGTTATTTTCAAGAAATTCTGGCAAAAAGTTCGAAATGGGTCATTTGACCCGTCATTGGTAGGTTTAGTGTTAATATTGCTTAAAACTTCTTCATATTTATATGAAAATAGGTATACTGGGTATTTTAAGGTTGCTGGTTTCGAATTTTGGATACAATTTTTCAAAATCAAAATGGCGGATCCAATAATAATAATAATTGTGAAATATGCAAACTTCTTCGTCAATGCCAAAGGTTGTGTTTTTTGCATTCTTTTTAAGCTCTCTGTCAGTAGTCGCAAGTTGCTGTCGAAACACACGTTGAGAAATCCTACAATTTTTACTTTGAAACCCCCTGTTTAATAAACCTAAAAATGGGCCAAATTTTTTTACTGTCCCTTCCCATAGTGCAAATACAATAATAACAACAAATAAACAACGAAATAGAAAATAATAAAAAAAAAAACCTGAAAACAAAACAAAAATGAAAACAAACAAAAACAAAACATGTTTGAAAACATTTTTTTAGTGGTTTTTGTCGGTTGTTTTATTGTGTAGGTTCATCTCTCTAACGTTTTCCGTAGACTTTCTGTTCACATTATCATATTCACGCACACATGTACTCGTTAGCACGCATATGCATAAATGAAAATGTGTGTGTGAGACTATTCAGATATGAGTGTGGAGATGTATTGTGTGTATGTGTATAATAACAACAATTTCTGTCATCGTTGTTGTTCTATACACGCATAAAAAACGCATTCATACTCTAACGCCAACCCTTCCCCCCATATGGTTAAATTCTGTTTTTTATAAATTTTTTAAATTTTTTTCCAATGTTTCTTACATACACATATGCATTTACACCTACACTCATCCAGTTTACAGATACACATGATTATTAATTCAGTGTGTTGGTGTGCATCTGTTTTGTAGTTGTATGAAAGCGTGAACGTATGAAGGCACAGGCAAAATTAAAAAAAAAAACTGAAGCGATTTTAGTATTTTGTTTTGTGCAAAATTCAACAGAAAAAAAACGAGGAAAAAGAGAAACGGGACCAAAACAAAATAAAAAATAAACAAAAAGAAAAAAATTGAAAAGTGTGGCAAAACACGTCAACAGGGCTGCCATGTTCGTAAAAAAGGATATATGAATTGGTTAAATTGGGTTGAGTTTGAAGAGATGAAATTGAATTGATTTATAATGAAACACTCATAATGCTGCAGGTTATTTTTTTTAAGAAAAATGGTGTAGCTAAGTTCTTAGATTTAGAGATTAAATCATGGACTGAGTTTCCTCAGCGTTACGTAAATAGTATAGACTTGTACAACGAAATTTGTACCACATACTTGTTTGTTACAATTTTCTATGCATTGAAAAAAAAAACTCCGCGAATTCGACCCAAACAGCTCTCAACCATTATGAATCATCCAATAATGTTTCAGTAAGAAACCTTCTAGAACTAAACATTGCAACTAACCCGCAAAAGGATAGACTAACCAAAGCTAGGATGCTCCCTCATTACCAGAGGTGTATTCGTCAGAGACTGACTTGCATAAACCGCGCATTTAGGCCAATAGTTCTGGTATATATGAGAGGTCAGCAATGAGTATTCAAAAAGATGAGTAGATTCGAATCATACTCATAATTTCTGATACTTATAGGTAATCATACTTATTTTAATATCATACTCATACTATTCACATTCATAGTTTGAAATACTCATCGTACTTATGCTTAACAATACGCATGATACTGTTGATTTCGACTATCCTTTACTCAACATTTACAAGAATCACAAAAAAAGTATGATTCGCGTACGAACACTGCAATACTCCCCAGAAGGTTGTATGTTTGCTTTGCTTGCGGTCTTTGTCTTTTTTTTTTCTTCTTATTTTGTAAATGCAACAACAACTAAGACTGTAAATTTTAATGCATAATTCGAATCATTTATGAGTATATATGTGTTTCTAATTCTTATTCCAAATTTATAAATTTTGAGAAGATAGGCCGTAATCCTGACTGAAGGGTTGTAATGGCCAATTATGTTATGTTATGTATGATTCTAAATTTATGAATATGAATGAGCAGGCGTAGGAATCAAACATATTTCAAATGTTACGAGTTTGTTGTCAACGCTGTGCTCATACTCATTGCAACCTGCACTTATAAATCAATATTGTAGTGAGTACGAATGAATCAGAGTAGTTGAATTTCAATACTGTTGACTCCTTACTCATACTCAAAATTTCATGAGTACTTATGAGTAGCGAAAAAACGATTCATTGCTGATCTCTGGTATATACATATATGTATATTCAACACACTTTTCTATACCGTCATTGGATAAAATAGTACCACTCATGAGTCTCGTTAAACAGCACACCGTTTTGTGGTCACCAGCTGCCCCATGCTAGCAAAAGCAACCTAACTTGCTTTCAGTACAACCTTCAGACTCTTATTGAAAATTACTAGGGCTGAGAATAAAAATGTTCGAACTCATCTTCAGTCATTACCATGTTCTGCTATGACATTAACATTGTTATGGCAACCCTCGTTATGGGGGTTTTGTGTACAATAACAAACAAAACTAAAAAATCTAAAAGAGGGCCAAAAACATAAAAATACATCTACAACAGCTACAGCTACATACATACATACATAACATAGTACAATACTATACATTCAGCTCGAATGATGACTACTACGTTGAACAACAACAATGCCAGCAATGACAACACCAACACTAAAGAAGAAGGCGGCACTCGTAAAAAAAAGTACCAGAAAAAAAAACAGCCAAAGATACGCAAAACATTGAGTTTTTTTCAATGCATTATCTCTCTCTCTCACACTCTTTCTGAGAAAAAAAAAACAAGAAAAAATTTGGAAAAAATCTAAAAGGGGCTTCGAAAAAAAAATTCTAAGAAAAAATGTTGGTACATAAAAAACACAAAAACAAAAAACCCGAATGCAAAAAGGGGGAGGCAATAGAAAGTAGAAAAAAATTGAGAATTCAGAGAGAAAAAATTCTAAAAAAATATACACGCACACACACATACTTCCTATAAGTTAAGGTGGCTGTAAATAAAGAGAGAGAACGTAAGTTTTACAGCTTACAGCGTGGAGAAAGGTTAGAGTTGTGGTTAATACGATGGCAATGGAGAGAGGAAGGATGAAAAGTTTAAAGACCTACAAGTAAACAAAAGTAAAGGATTGTTAGGAAATTCTAAAGGATTTTTATTTTTTCTGTGTTTTTTTATAAGGAGAAATAAAAATGAGTGTAAAAACAAAAATTAAATACGTGTACATGTGTGTGTGTGTGCCTGTGTAGGTAATGTAAGGAGAAAAAGTTGTTGTCGAGAGAGTAGTAGTAGATGAGTAGATGAGTACGGGAAACACGTGAATTACAAATAACAAAAATTGTAACAAAATTTTTACCAATAACAACAACAATAACAGCAACAGCAGTATATAATAATAATGCTGTTACTTTCTCTGCTGCTGCGCCACTTCTGCTGCTGTTGTTAATGATGTGGGTTTTGAAAGAGAACAAAAACAAAAACAGAAAAGAGAATGACAACAACCACGTGCCAGTATGCGTTTGTTTCAATAATAACAACAATAATGACAAATACTACATACTACTACACACAGCATGATTGGGTCGGTGGGGTCGATTGGGTCGAAATGTTTAAAAACTAAATATCGGGGGGAAAACACAACATGAAAAGGCAACAAAAACAAAGTGGCGGGCAATAAAAATGTTTATAATTTTTATATTTTATTCTATTTGTTGTTGTTGTTCTTTTTTTATTTTAATTTGTATATTTAAAGGCCGCTTTTTTCTGGTTTTATGATGTTTGCATTTGTGTTTGTATTTGTATTTGCGTTTGCTATTGTTTTTGTATTTTTTTGTATGTTGTTTACACAACAAATACAAAGCAAAACAAATTAAACGACATGGTTAGACATGCAGTGTTTTGTATTTGTTGACTATGCGTGAGTTAAGTGCACATACATACGTACATATGCATGTACATATGTATGTATGTGAGTGTAAGTGTATGAGAAAGTTTGTTTACATTTTTTTGTTTTTATTTTTTGTTTTGCTTTTTGGGAGTCAAATCATTGTGCACCACTACAAATGTTGTTGGTGTGTGTGTGTGTGAATAACAAACTAGAAAGGGTTCGAGTAAAAGAAATCCCCTTAAAAAGGTTGTAAATTTTTTTCCATGAATAAAGGCAAAAAATACCAAAAAATAAAGAAAAAAATGGTTGAAAAATTTTTAACGGATTTTTTATGTTTTTGTATTTACACCACATTTTTTGGCATTAAGCCTGTTTAACAATAACAACAATAGCGACAACAACAGCATCCATACACACATACACTCCCAACAAACACATCGTCACCCATCCATCTATCCATCTATCCATCCATTGCCTGGTCTGATGATGAGTAAAAAGTTAAATAATATTTCCAAATTAGAGAACCAGAGAGTTGAGTTATTGAATGCCTGTCTTCCCTTCCATTAGGTTGTAGTAGTGTTTGTTGGATTACATTGGATACTGTTGATGTTGGTTGTGTGGTGCAGCACATTCAAAGTGTATGTACTTGTTTATGTAGTGGTATTGGCTGCTCGGTTTGTTCATTCATTCATTCTATTCCGTTCTATAATTCTCTTGTTTTGTTTTTGTTTTTTTTTTTTCATCTTCTTCGTTTTTCATTTTTGTCTTCATATTTCAATTTTTTTAATTGTATCAGGCGTAAGTTTATGATGTTGTGTGTGTTTTTAAATGTTGGATGGAAAAAATTGCATAAAAATCCATGAAAAAGAATTCTAAAAAAAAGACGACAACACCAACAAGAGAGAGAGGTATTTACTACGTACGAATAAGAAGCATGCCTGTAGGAAATTTTCGATTTCTAATTTCTTCTTCACTACTTCAACTATAAATCAGAGATCAGCAATGAGTATTCAAAAAGATGATTTAATTCGAATGATACTCATAATTTCTGATATTTATACGCATTCATACTAATTTTAATATCATGGAACCTCTACTCTGTTCACTCCAGAGATCAAAAAGATGAGTAGATTCGAATCATATTCTTAATTTCTGACATGCGTATACTTACTTTAATATCATACTCATACTACTCATAATCAAAGTTTGAAGTACTCAACGTACTCATACTTAACTATACGCATGATGCTGTTGATTTCGACTCTCCTTTACACAACATTTACAAGAATCACAAAATAAGTATGATTTGCGTACGAACACTACAATACTCACTAGAGGGTTGTGTGTTTGCTTTGCTTGCTGTCTTTGGCTTTTTCTTTTTTTTCTAAATGCAACAACAACAACAACTAAGACTGTAAATTTTGATGAATGATTCGAATCATTCGAATCATTTATGAGTATTACAAGTATATTTCTAAATTTATGAATCTGAATGAGTAGGCGTATGAATCAAACATATTTCGAATGTTATGAGTTTGATGTCAACGTTGTACGCATATTCATTGAAACCTGCACTTATAAATCAATGTTGTAGTGAGTACGAATGATGTTGTTACTTTTTTATCATTTAACAAATATGCATTATTTTACTGCCTATTGAGGTTAATTTCATTCAATGACTATCTGGTGGTAATCACTGTTTGTGACTTACTATACTGCGGATATATAAGAACCTCCACATTTGAGGAGAATTTTCTTATTGAAAAGTTGGTCCTATTGGTTAAAACCCGGTGCTTATGGATTACTTCAGTTACATGATTCAACTGTGGACAGTATAGTCTGAGTACATGCGATACAAGATAGGCTCGCGGAGACTTTAAATGAGGAAAGCAGGGACTTCAACCAGAAACAAAAAATAGAGCATGTTCCACAAAGAAGATAAGCAAATATACAGTCGTCATAGCCTAGTAGGTATCATGTTGGCTTATTATACGTGAGACCACGGTTTGAACTCCGTCTCAGACAGCTCTAACAAAATGAAAGACGAAAAAATAAGCGATATGTGGTTTCAACAGGATATCATGCGCGAGTGTTTTGAAGACAATGTCATCTCCGTTGGAGGTAATGTAAACTGGCCACCGCGATTAGTCTCATTAATATTTTTCTTGTGGAGTTCTCTTAGGTTGCAGTTCTAATCGAAGATTCTCAAGGTCAACATAAGCCATGTAATAGAAGCTTATTAAATTTGTCTCGTTTGGAAGTAGCACACGGTAATATTCGTATTATATTGCCTTCGTCAACCAAACTTAAATAAAATTTGGCAAGATGAAAATATTGTGTATTAGGGCGGCATAACAGGACAAAAGTCTATAAGCTGCCTTGAAACAGCCTAGGGTCCTCTGCTCATTAGACAGCATTCAAACAAAGGCTGATGATAACATTAAACAACGTGTAACGAGTTCGACATTGGCCTTTGGCCATTTGAAATCCATTTTCCAACCAAGTGAGACTAAGAATATTGAGTACTAATGTCTGGTATCCGTATTCAACCGTTATAGCCATAAACAGGTGTTGTGGTAAAATAAAATCTCCAATCCAAGATAGTCAAGGGCCCTTTGTTGCGTATGGGAACAACGAAAGCATGTTATCATGATAGATGTAGGAATAGAGTTAGGAATTTAAATTACATAAATTATAAAACGATAAATGACACACACAGTTTACTTGCAACAAATCCCCAATAATTTCTACTGGACCATACAAAATAACAGGAACAACAACAGCAAAAAACTTTGGGCGAAAAAAAGTGTACAATAAAATGCGAAAAAATTGTTGGAAAACAAACTTTCTTTTTTTGTTTTCATTTTCATTTTTCTACTCATTTTTTTAGAAACTTCCCACCACCCCACTAAAGGCAACAAAGTCAGTTAGTTCTGCACCATGCTACTCTCCTTTTGAAATTTTTTTTTTACGAAATAAAAAATGAAAAACACTACGAAAAGAATGAGAACGAGTATGAGTTTAGTGTTCAGTATTCAGTGATGTACAAATGAATCCATGGGATATATGTATGTATGCATGTATGTATGTGTGTATGGTATGGTAAATGTTGATTGTCAGACGACAAAGCTTATTTTGAATGCCGGTTATAGAGGGCGTACAATTTTTGGGGGAGTAAAAGCAATACAACTACAACAACTACACCCCACTCCCTTCCGCTATCAAAAAATACAAAGAAAAAAGGAAGAGACGAAGAAAACTAAAAAAAAATTCTGTAATATTTTACTGTAACTTGGGTTTGAATAAGATGTTGATTGCAATTTTTATTTTTCCTCCTTTCTTTCCATTTTTTTTCATTTTTATTTTGATTTCTTTTAAATATTACTTTGTGTAGAAAGTGTTTGAGTGTGTGTGAGGGGAATTCTAAAGTTAAATAGAGAGCGAGAGAGTTTTTGGTAAGAGAGACCCAAAAAACAAAATGTTTGAAATAGAAAGAAAGTAGGGTGTATGTTGTATTGAGTTGTTTATGTGCTCTCTTCATAATGTTTACTGTCATAATGTTGAAAAAAAAGAATTATTCAATCGTTATTATTGTCATTATGAAATTATTATTTAGATAATGATGATTGTATTAATCATTATTATAATTGTTATTGTTGTGTTAAGTCCATCTGTCTATAGCTTTTGTCTGTTGCTTTATAAACCAAATAAAACGGCTGTGTTAAATCATACTCATTCTCTATTACTGCTGCTGCTGCTAACACTTTTGCTGTTGCTGTTGCTCCTGCTGCGGCTGCTAAAGTTGTTGTTATAACTGCTACTATTCTACAATTACTGCTACACTCACAACAAACCATTAGCATCGGCGTCGTCATTATCATTGTCAGCATCAACAGCATCATCATCATCATCATGAATTTTTTACAGTTTTTTCTGTTTTTGATGATGACGTTGCTGCGTCTACATTTACTTTTTTTGCTCTCTCTCTTTTGCCGTTTTTTAAGCATTTTTTTGCTGCTGTTTTTATTCGTTCCTCTTTTTTACCATTTTTTACCATTTTTTGCGTTTTTTATTTTTGCGTTGTTGTTGTTGTGTTTTGGCCCCCCGAAAAAAACAAAAACAAAAACAAAAAAAAAAGAATATATTGTTTCAGATTTTTTTCCGACATTCAGCTTTTAGTTGAGTTTTTACACTGGTGACGGATCGTGCTGCTGGCCAAGTGTTGCTCGCGTTAACGCTCGTTCTTCTCTTACAGTCTCAATAATAAGCGCTGCAGTGTTCTGATGCAAATTCAGCACAAGACAAACGAAACACAGAGTGTTTTCAATAGTGATGTAAAAAACAAAAAATAAACAACACATTTCAATATATTACATATATGTATTTCATTCTCTTTTGTTTCGTTTTTTTTTTAATATTTTAAATAAAAAAAATAAAAGAATACAAAACAAATGCAAAATAAAATAAAAAACCAAAACAAAGCCAAAGTCAAAGCAAAAGTTTAATGCTTAATATCGGCAATAAATCGCCATAAGCGCACAAACCGTATAACAATGATAAAGAAAACGGAAGAAAGAAACGTTATTTTTTAAGTGTTAAACTCACGTGTGATGTGAGGGTCCTTGCGATTCTCAAGCAAAATAATAAAAACGCGCGCTTTCAACGCTTTCTAGTCCTGCGGAGTGAGTGTTTCTTTAAGGAATAAACAAAACAACAAACCAAGATAAAAAATAAAAAATAAATACAAATAGAAATAGAATTCCACTAATCAACGATATTTATTGTTGTTGCCGTTAAATATCAAAAAGAAAAACAACGAAAAATAAAAATAAAAATGAAATTCAAAACGGAAAATAATACAAAATGAAATCCAAATAAAATCAAATGAAATAATGATTTCTTACACAACGTGTATGTTTGTTTCCTTTATCTACCAAATATATAAAAAAAAATAATTTTCTTTCTCATTTTCCTCGGTATTCCTTTTACCGTTCTTATGCTTACATCCTTCAGCTCAATAGAATTTTTGTTGTTCTGCTGTGTTGCAATTTCTTAAACATGTTTTTAACAAGTCTACGTAAGAGTGTGTGTGTGCCCACACATAAGTTAAAGTGTCTGCTGTAAGCTTGTATTGTGTGTGTATGTTTGTGTTTGTTTACATGTCTCGTATGGTTTTCTTAACGATTTTTACGCGTTTTCTTTCAACCTCTCTTTCTTAAAGTAACTGTCTTGTGTTTGAATGTATGTGTGTGTGTGTTTTGATTTTCCCTTGACTGAGCTGCACATATGTTGCGTTAACTATGTTTTTCTTTAAACCGTATATGGCTTGGGTGCGAGAGAATAAGTGATATTAAGTATGCATTTGTGTATGTGTGTGTGTGCTTGGATTTGTTTTGAATTTCTCTAAACAGCTGATATACAGTTTTTATAAGCAATTAAGGTTATAAAAATTGCAAACAACAAAATATTATTATTAATGAAATCGTTGCATACTTTCAAGGGCTAAAATGTTGTCTGAGAATGAAGAACGGAAGGAAATGAAATTAAGGAAATTAAGTCTAGCAGTAGTTTCTTAATCAATTCATTAAATCTACATTTCTTTTCAAAGAAGACAAATTAATTTACTTAAAAATAATATTAAAGAAAACATAAAACTATTATTTAACTGTGAAAACAAATTATTTAATGAGTAAACAGTGTATGAAACAATTTTTCACTTTTACCCTTTGTCTGCATTTATAAAAATTAAGTGAAAAGTGTAAAGCTATGCTAAAGAAATATTACCGATACATGCAAATAGGAAAAAACATTGCTTACCTTTTATAATAATAAAAAACATTCAGTGTCTCTAAACAGTGTTTAAAAAACGTCTGCCAAAATCAGAGGTCATGTTAATGTAAATTATCATTTGTCTCTAATAGCATATCTTATTATCAATATTTTTACCGTAAAGAGATGCCATAGTACTGCGATTATACAATCAAATTCTCTTTAATTTCAGAATACGTTGGGCTCGAGACGATCCACTTTCTGAATAAATGTAATTTGAGTCTGCAGTGCCCTATCAAAAGACCAATTACTTCATACATACTTAAATAGTTCATCATTACAATCTTTCAGTCAGGATTACGACCTAGTCCTCACACCACTTACATATGTTGTATGTGTTAATTTAATATATGAGTGGCGGCATAAAGTCGATTCCGAACAACAGATTTTTGAGAAGCTTTTTAATGGCAATTTTATTTACTCTCAGAGTTTTTGCCAGAAATCTGTTGAGAGGAAGTCGCCGAAGATATATTTTTCATATTTCATTTTTGTTGGAGATGTATGACCTGGGATTTGAACCATGGCCTAGCATCTAGTAAGCCAACACACTACCTACTAGACCACGGCGACTAGACAACGGCAATTTCAATTACTAACTTCAGGTTATTCATAGTATGATGCAACCCTCAAACCGATTTGTTTTGTGAAGAAGCTTTACCACTTGTAATCCTCCCTTTCGATGAGTATACTTTTCCAAACATCTGTTGCCACACCGTTGGCTCCATTAGTGGCAGCAGAGCATACTTGGTTCTTGAAAGATTCAATAGTACGCACATACCACGTCATACAACTATAACTTCTGGCAGCTATTTATCAGCCATCCTGATAATTTTACGAAAGTGTCGATTCTGTCAAATTTATTTTTTCCTAGACAGGCTCTGTCAATGAATTCTGGGTCCTTAAGGAACCTTTGTCATAGATTCTAAAGTGTCGGACCATAACTGAGTAAATGTCCTACGGTCTCCTCGTCTTTCTCGTCATTATAGCTTCTATAGAAGTCGTTCTGATCAACGTCTATAAGTCATAAAGTGACTGACGAGAAATCCAATAGGATCTGTTCTTAGTTGATTCCATGATTTTCCGAATTCATTCGTTTTATTCCAGATACTATGTGACAGATAAAGTTTTACAGATGTTAACATTAAGGAAAGTAGTCCGGAATATTATGGGAACCAAGCAAATTGCAGTTCCAAAATTGTTGATAGACACTGTAACTTTGGGGTCTCAATGCAGTTGATTTAATTTTTCAACTATCCTTGTGGGAAGGAGGCTATATGAAGCTCTTAATCGCCGTAGTTTAATACGTAGTATATTGTCTTATTAGACAAGTACACGTGGTTTAAAGTCCAGCTAAGATATCTTGAACGAAACGATATATGAAAACACAATAATTCTTTCATCGATTTATTCTCAGCAGTCTTCTAACAAACACTCTGAGAACAAATAAAACGGCCATGAAAAGTCTCTCAAAAATCTGTCGTTCGGATTCGACGTTAAACTTGAGGCCCCACCACCAACAGTGATAATTATCACACAACATGGTTGGCGTTAGAAGCTAGCTTGTACTCCTGACTATAGTATTGTAATAAGCAATTAAGAAAGTAATTAAGAAAACTGAATTTACTGTCATAGAGGTATTCAAACTCTAATTTGATTTGCCCACTACACTTGCAAAGTATCGTATGCTGAAATATATCTTGCCAATGATGTAAAAAATTGTTTTAAGAGATCATGAAATCCTATTTGCAAGCATTCTATCTGTTCATTGCTCCAACCCCATTTCCACTAAAATACTCTTCAGATGGTGTTGCTAAATCTGGGACAAGCTACAATATAATGCTATGTTCAATTCGAGTATGAGGTGGCAACATGTCAGTAAACATGATGGAGGTTTCCGAATCATTATACGATTCATGCTGATATAACTAATTTTTCTCAATTTTCTCCAATATTTTTGGAATATAATTTTTATAAAATTGATCACCCAGTTCACTTAAGTTTATTCAGATCACTTAATTGCAATCAGAGCCTTATCGTAATTTTATTTCTACAGGTCTTAAGTTAGGCAAAACACTTTGCAATCTAATAAGGGGCGTTGAGACAATTTCAATGTTTTCTTAAAGCAATTAAATCAACTATTACAAGATTTGTTTACAAATCAACCAGTTTATTTGGGATCGAACCAGAGATCAGCTATGAATCGTTTATTCGCTGCTCATAAATACTCATGTGTGAGTCAACAGTATTAAAAGTCAATTACTCTGATTCATTTGTATTCACTACAACATTGATTTATAGGTACAGTTTGCAATGAGTGTGAGTACAAAACGTTGACATCAAACTCATAACCATCGAAATATGTTTGATTCATACGCCTACTCATTCAGATTCTTAAATTTAGAAAATTACTTATAATACTCATAAATGATTCGAGTGATTCGAATCATTCATCAAAATTTACAGTCTTAGTTGTTGTTGCATTTACAAAAAAAGAAGAAAGAAAAAGACAAAGACAGCAAGCAAAGCAAACATGCAACCTTCTAGTGAGTATTGTAGTGTTCATACTTATTTTGTGCTTCATGAATATGTTGAGTCATGGAGAGTCGAAATCAACAACATCATGCGTATTGTTAAGTATGAGTACGATGAGTACTTTAAACTTTGAATATGAGTAGAGGTTCCATGATATTAAAATAAGTATGAATGCGTATAAGTATCAGAAATAATGAGTATGACTCGAATCTATTCAAATCTTTGAATTCTCATTGATGACCTCTGGTTCGAACATGCATTTAAAAGACAATTGGAGCCCTTTAATCTTCTAATTTTTCTGTGTTCCAGCCAGTTTTTCTCAGTAACATAAACTAACCATCAAACATTTTTAAACATTGTAAAAAATTGAAGAGAAATACTATTTTCGTATTGCGGGCGACAACTCATTTGAAAAATCCTTCAATTACTGAAACCATAAGAACTGAGAAAAGAGCACAGAAATGTTTCGGAATATGAAATATTAGAATGCCACTGGAACCTTCGCAATTACCACAAGAACGCAGGAACTTTAAGACATACAACCTTTTATTTTTTGGTGTTTATGAAATGTGGCTTATAGACGGAATGAAAAAGGTATAGTGTTACTTTAATCTTCTACGGTAAGACAGCTTCTAGAGGATTTAATGGAGTGCAGCTCTAATATTATACATAAAACCTGTTTTCGAAAACAGGCACGCTACATATAATTCGTCCAATTTATGCCACCACTGAGGTAACAGATTTCGATGATAAGAAAGAGTTATGCATCCATCAACATGAAGTCGTCATAGTTCTCAAGAATTGCAAATTTTACACACCAGTTTACGTCTAATTTTTTTGAAAAAATCTCGGTATGACGCCCTACAAAGTTCGATTGGTTCAAGAGTAGAAGCCTCATGACCATCCGCTTGGTTTTTACTTCGCTAAATGGGCCAACGAGAAACTTCACGATGATGTCGATTTTGCTATAAAAAATACATCTTAGCGGGTACGTAAATAAGCAAAATTGCCATATTTGGAACTCGGAAAACCCACATGTGTTCTTACAGAAACCAATGCAGCCATGACGAGTGGTGTGTGGTGCGGCTTCTGGAGCGGAGGCATGAAGCATATTTCTTTGAAAGTGAGGAAGGAGTAACCATTACGGTCAAAGGAGATACCAATGGCACCATGATAACCGATTTATTGTACCCGCTCTTCATGTTATTGATGTGAACGCAATTTGGTTTCAACAGAATGATACAACTTGCCACACGTGTCATGTCACAATCGATTTATTGCATCAAACGTTTAACGGCCGTCGAATTATTCGAAATGGCAATGTCAGTTGGCCGCCAAGAAGCTGCAATTTGACACCGTTGAACTATTTTCTGTGGGGCCCCGTTAAAGAACAGAGTTATGCCGACATACCAGAGGCAATTGAGCATTTGATGCCATTGTCGAGATACGATTCCATACACTCGAAAACGTGCACGAAAATTCGTCCAATCGAATAGGGTACTGTGAGGCCAACCGCGACAGCCATATGAATGACATAATATTCCATTTCTAACCGGAACTTTGGCAAAATTTCTAACAGATTTTGTATTATAACAGTTTTTAATTGAAACTTTTAAATGGCCCACCCTTTATAAAAAAAACACGGAGAAACTAGAATACAAACCATCGAAAACAAATCTGCAATCTCAGTATGGAATAAAGAAAAATGATGGCTTCTGAGAATGCGCATATGCATTGAATAGAAGACCGTTAACTTTATTACTTCCTGAACTCAGAAAGGGGCAGGCCAGTTTCTATGCTGACAAAATCTTTCATGATCGATCGTATTAGCAGTCAAAGAGTGATCATTGGACATTGTATAGAATAATAATACTATTGATAGGGCTGCTAGCATTCTGAGCCCTGTGACCATAACGAGCGCATGGGAATGCGAGTAAAACTATTTACGAACTATAAGAGAACACTGCTTGTCGAATTCTGCACGAAGGCCAACTGAAAATCAAAATATAAAACAAGCTTAAATTGACGCAAGAAGCGTCAAAAAACCGTCTCAGGCATGCAGACAAAGTTATCTGCATCACATATTGGCTTAAAAATAAATACGACGGCAAGACAAAAATAATGCAAATAAATATAAATAATGAGATGAGAGAGAATGAGATGAATATATCCAGAGTCAAACACTTGATGCAGTTGAATCATACTGTAGCGTCTGTTTTAAGCGCTTTCTATCTTTGAATTTAAGTAAGACAATGTGTGTGAACTCCAGATCAAACATCCCCACCAAAACGAAAAATTAAAAAAATATTTCTTCAACAGATTTCTGCCAAAAACTCTCAGTGTAAATAAAAATCGGAATCGACTTCAAACTGTAAGTGCCGTATAAAATTAATACACACAACATAACTGGTGTGAGAAGCTATGTCGCAATCCTGATTGAAGGGTTGTAATGACCAATTATGTATGTGGATGTGTGTATGAGATATCAATGAAATTTTTTTATTTATTTGAATGACCTATTTGTGTAATTATGTTTAAATGTCCACCACGGCTTCTCTCTGTGAAGTACATCCGAAATGTGCATTTTTCCATGACTCTGGCTGATAAATTATACTGAATTTTACGGATGGTATGGTCACTGTAGTATAGTAGGTAGTATGTTCACATCTTAGACGTAAAGCCCGGGTTCGTATCCCAGGCAAGACATTAAAACGAAAATATGAAAAAAAAAATATTTCTTCGGCGACTTCCTCTCAGCAGATTTCAGGCAAAAATTCTGAGAGTAAATAAAATTGACATGAAAAGTTTTTGAACAATTTATCTTTCGGAGTCGATGTTAAACTGTACGATGTAACCGCCACTCAAGTATAAAAATAATGCACACAACATGAGTGGTGTGAGAAGCTAGGCCGTAATCCTGACTAAAGGGTTGTAATGGCCAATTATGCATGTATGTATGGATTTGGCTTATTTGCATAATCGTGCAAATACACAAGAAAATGCCAAACGAGGTTAAATAGCAGGATTCATCAGTTCACATTACCTTCATGTCGGAGGTGACTAGAATATCAAATTCGGCTTATAACAAGTT
Organism: Sarcophaga rosellei; assembly: GCA_930367235.1. NCBI lineage: Eukaryota > Metazoa > Arthropoda > Insecta > Diptera > Sarcophagidae > Sarcophaga > Sarcophaga rosellei. The sequence goes on along the minus strand of OV884017.1, from coordinate 85,414,426 downwards.
GGTAGTTATCGCCGTTGACAATGAGGGCCTGGCTAACTTCATTCTCAAAGAAATGAGCCTTCCACACCACTCTGTGTCTCTTTCGTGCTGCATAGGATCTCATATAGAATGTATCGCCTCAAATACGGCAATTTTGCTTATTAGTGTCAATTGTTCCAGAGTCCATACAGCGAACACACATCGTTGTCTATGGACGTAAATAGTGATTTGGAAAAGCAGCCTGAATAAATGACACCTAATTTGACAAATGTGGCTACCACAATATGGCCGATATCAACTGTCAAAGTTAGCAAGTTTCAGTCGGAAGCCTGGGACTCTTTCGGTCAACTATAATTGGTTTAAAACTGTTCAAATATATAAAAAAGAACAAACTTAAAGATAATTATGCATGTTTTTATAAACAAAAGTTTGAAACAACTTTTTCTTGTCGAAATATGCAGGCACAAACGGAATTTGGTTGGACGTACAGTGCGTAACGATTCTAACGATATTACTAAGCATGACGTAAATTGAAATCCGAAAGACAATAAACACGGGACGACCATTGTACAGCTAGAATTAAAAACTAAAGTCGAGATATGTCACTTATTGCATTGGAGTGGAATTAAACAACGTGTATTGGAAAATTATTGGAGCGCGCCTACTCTGCTTACAGTAGTAGGAGGAACAAATGATTGTCCTATAAAAGGAAATCCAGGTTTATTTAAAGTGTATTTCGTAAGAGAAAATCATTCTATCAAAAGTTATTGCTGCTAGTGTTTCCTGACCAACAACAACAAAAACATTCATTCGAATTGCATTCCATTGATGAATTCAGGCTAAATTCAATTTTAATAGGAAGTATTCTCTCATAGTCATAGTCATAATTTCTGATATTTATACGCATTCATACTTATTTTAATATCATACTCATAATGCTCATATTCAAAGTTTGAAGTACTCAGCGTACTCATACTTAACAATACGCATGATGCTGTTGATTTCGACTATCCATAACTCAACGTATACACGAAGCACAAAATAAGTATGATTCGCGTACGAACACTACAATGCTCACTAGAAGGTTGTGTGTTTGCTCTGCTTGCTGCTCTGTCTTTTTTGCTTATGTGTCTTTTGTCTTTTTTTTTTTGTAAATGCAACAACAACCAAGACTGTAAATTTCGATGAATGATTCGAGTCACTCTAATCATTTATGAATATTGTAAGTATTTTTTTTAAATTTATAAATCAAAATGAGTAGGCGTATGAATCAAATATATTTAGAATGGTATGAGTTTGATGTCAACGTTGTACGCATGTTGTAGTGAGTACGAATGAATCAGAGTACATGGTTAAATTTCAATATTGTTGACTCACTCATACTTAAAATTTCATAAGTACTTATGAGTAGCGAAAAAACGATTCATTGCTGATCTCTAGTCAGTATAGCTATGGGATTAAGGCAAAGCCAAGCCATAAAGGAACAAAGCTCTTGGTGTCCCAACATCAAGGGAAAAATTCAATTTTACTTTGAAAGGTTTTTCATTTTAAAGTTTAAAGCAATCTAATCAGCCTAAGTTCAGATACTAAAATACAGACTCAATAGAAATCAGGGAAGTTTCTTCGTTTGCATTACGAGACACTTCTGTTGCACTGCAGAAACACTTTACAGAATTGATCATTGCAACCCTTTAGTCAGGATTCCGACCTAGCTCCTCACACCACTTATGTTGTGTGTGTGGATTTTATACATGAGTGGCGTGACCTACAGAAATTTTATTTTCCCTCAGAGTTTTTGTCAGAGGACTGCTGAGACGAAGTCACCGTCGAAATATTTTCTTTATATTTCGTTTTGTTCGAGATGCCTAATCGGGGTTTGAACCGTGGTCTCACGTCTAATAAGCCAACACATTCCCTACTAAACCACGATGACTGGAGAAACTCTTTGCCTATAAATATTCAGTACATAGGCGTACCACAAAATCAAACTTAATTTGATAAAGATTTTCTTTCAGTCAGAATCCTATTGAAATGAATTTTGTTTCTTCAGAGTTTCGTTTGCATTCGAATATTGTGAAACTGATGCTGACACAATAAATACCAACGAAATTATAAAAAAAAAATTTTATTAATTCTTGCAACATTTTTTGAATCCTTTTTGAAAGGCTTCACACAACAGATGTCCCAGCTACCAGTGTTAACATTCTTAAAACGCGTGTAAAGGATTTCTTTATTTATCATATTCTTCTCAGTCACACTAGAACTATTGTCAAACTGGCAAATTACTGGCCACCCAAAGGCTTAAAATAAATTATTTTTGCAAAACGTTTGGTTTGTAATACGATACGCTGTGAAAAGATTCAAAACCTGTGAGCAGAGAAGCAGAAGGAAACAAAACAGTAAAGTAAGAAAGAAAGATAGAGAGAGAGAGAGAAAAAACAAAATCTTCAACATTATTTATGAATTATAATTTTATCCGCCCAAAACTATTTAAAATACTCTTCTTACAAACAAAATACATTCTCACAGGCACCCACAAACACAAACACACACGTACACATATACACATCCAGATAATGTTGCTATTGACATTTGGTAGGTGCAGGTAGGTGTAGGTGGGTAGTATTATTGTAGTGGTGGTGCCATTATTATCTCTTCGGATGTTGTTGTTGTTGTTTTTGTTTGTTTTTGTTCTTTTTTTTTTAAGTAAATTTTAAGAGTTTAAGAAATTCCCCATCAATGAAGATATAAAACAGATGCGATAAACTTTTTAAAGTCAAAACGCACGAATAAATCATTGATACATACAAACTAGTAACCTGCCCCTTCCATATAAGCAGAGCTGGCGATTATTGAATTCTTTATCAAGAAGAAGAAGTAAAGAATGCTTCCAATAAAGTTTCGTGCACTGAAGCTTCGCTTTTTATAAATTTCCGTCAGTCGCTTAATAATAGTTTCTACTACAAAAATACTTAAAAAATCTCACCCTCCTTTTACACAGCTTGAGTCCAGTTTGTAGACTGAAATAAAATTTGTTCAAAATCGGAATCGCAAAAAGCCCAATATTTAGATTCTGAGATTTGGAGAACGAATTATCAGAGCACATACTTGAAATATGTGCAGCGTTAGCTCATTTGAGCGTTTTTCAAGCCTCAGACAGGACACAGAACAATATGCTGGAGTTGATTAGTCCAACAGGGTCGAAGGAGTCATTACAATGATAGGGACCAGTTGTCAACTGCTCTAGAGCCCAATCAGCAAAAACACGTCGTCTTTTGTTGTTTATTTTCAGTTCTAGAGTGAGTTGATTTTTTTACGGGTGCAGACTTGAATTCCTAGTATTTTACTTCACACTCTTACAGATAGCGATGATGAATTTGGCAGATCCTGCAGTGTGACGATTAAGACAACCGCAAAGTAAATGAAGTGAGCGTTACATTGACCAAATAGAACACCCATTTGAATATTTTCTCGTGTTGTTGAATGTTGTATTCGTCTATGGCAATATGATAAAATATACTGAATAAATGACAACTAACTAGACAGTTGTAGCTTCAACAAGCTTTCCATTCTTAACAAAATTTGGAAGCCCATACCGATATCTACATGCACGATACCGTTCAGAACTTGATGCAACAACAACGATTTGCTTTGTTCGTTATTCTTCTTTAATTGTTCTGCAGATCTTTACAACAGAGATCTTCAAACCACGATTATTCTCTTCACACGCAACACGTCTTCACACAAGAATTCTTACTACTCGTTGCCTGCTTTGTCTTGCCTTTTTATATGCCCAGGTAAACAGTCTGATGAATGTTCTTGAAGTCGAATGTTCGTGGCTTCGCCTTCTCGACATCTCTATCGTTGTTGCATTGTTGTTTGTGTACTTTGTTTTCATTGTTTGTTGTTGCCTTCTTGCATACTTGTCTATCCCCTTTTCTTTCATACTGCTGTTATTGGTATATGGTTTTTGATTGCTTAGTTTTTGTTTATCATTTTATCCATTTACGTAACAATATAAACAAATATTGGGTGAAGTGATGAAGAAGTAGTCGCCGTCGCCTAGAAGGTAGTGTGTTATCTTATTAGACGTAAGGCCACTCAGGTTAGACATCTTCAACAAAACGAAATATGATCGTAATCCTGACGAAAGGGTTGTAGTGACCAATTATGTATGAATGTATGAAGAAGTGTTGTTAAAACCAACTCTTTTCTAAGTGATGGCCCTCACAGACTTTTCTATGGCTTTCATTGCCGTTGTTATTCTCTCTGGTGGAGTTGGGATGATTCTTGGGTGGTGTACTCACTTTAGCCTGTACTGCTAGCCACCTCATGAACAAGGTAAAGGACATCTGCTATAAAATATTATGATACTTATAGTACCTTTTCCCCTTTAGAACGTTGTACAATGGGTCAACTGGACCCCCGCTTAATGTACTTGTCTCAATTGGCAAGTACACGTCCTCTAACCTAAACCTAAATCCATAGTACCTCCAAAACGTACACATGAATAAAACTCTAGTTTGACGCTTTTTGAGCACTCGAAGTTTACTTTGCAAAATCCTACGTTTTTAGGAGAGAGGAGAGTGCATGGCTGCCTAAACAGCAACAAAACAACCAAATAAGATAATAAAACGACTTTATCAAACTAAACTTTGAAAGTGTAAACGAAGTCCTTCCAAATACCGCAACATGTGGAAACTGCACACAATGCGTATCCTAAAATTTAGTTACCATTATTGAAGACTTTTTAACGTCAAGCTAATTTCATATTCTGCTATAAAGAAGGAAAAAAAAGCACAGAAAATAATTTTGAAAGAAAATTTTAAATTAAAAATTCTTGACTATAAAAGAAATCACTCCTCGACATACTGCCAAGAGCATTCAAACGTAAACAATGGGTTTAAATTTCTATTTGCATATACATGTTCACTCTCATACACTTAAATAATTACACACATACGCACACACACACTCATTACATACATAATGATTATGAATTAAAAGTGAGAAATAAAGAGTCACACTAATAAATGCGTGTTTAAATGCATCAATGACTGCATGCTGATGTATGTATGTGTGGTTTAAACTTTAGAAATATAAGAAGGATAAGGTTTTCATCGTTCATACTTTTGTATGTATGTATGTAGTTGTACGTGTTTGTTTGCCACAATTACTATATGGGGTATCAATATAAAGTGAGATGTTTTGGTCAATAGTATGAGAGATATACATACATACATACATTCGTTTAAGTAATACATAGAAAAGAAAAGAGAAAAATAATAACAACAACAACAACCATATAATAAACATAAGATGTAAAAAAGGAAAGAAGGAAGAAAAAAACGGTCAACAACAACATGTTTATGGACACTCACTCAGCTCAATTGCAAAGTTTATGAAACTTGAAAGATCAGTAAATCAAAGACAAGCGCGCGATTAACAACAACGAAAACAAAAGAAAGTAAAAAACACAAAAACAAAACACAAAAGAAGGACAAATTAAATAAGGATATTGAAAATAATAAAGAAAATTTATTAACTTTCTTAATAAACGCGAGACACGATACGACACTTAATTGTTTTGTTTTGTGCAACAACAAGAAAAATTTAAAGTTTTACACAAAAAGGGGGAAAAATGAAAATAAAATGAGGAGAGGAGAAAAAAATAATAGAAAATAATTTAATCAAATATTAATTAAATTTAAATAAAAAAAGAACAAAGTATGAGACATAACATGTTTAAATAAAATTATTATCAAATATGTATTAAATTATTTATGAACAGAAATAAAAAAGAAAAAATTATTAAAAAAAAGAAGAATAAAGGGAGTGAAAAAAGTGAATTATAAGCAAATTTTTTTAATTAATAAAACGAACAAAATAATGTTAAAAAAACAAATTATACATATAAATACATATGTATTGTGTGTAACGGTAACATAACAAACGAACATAAACCACTAAATGTTAATTAGTTAAAATCCTTTTTCCCATCAAATTACACACACACAAATGCACACTTACGCATGCATTCATATACTGATATGTAGATGCGTCTCTTCCTAAAACTAAAACCAATTTGACTAACAATTACCATTAACGAACGTGGGCAGCATCAGCAGATGTCATAGGCGTATTAATCATGTTCTATTTTTTCTTTTTTTTTCACTAAAAATTAAAAAACAAAATCATTAAAAATTTCAAACAAAATTGAAAAAAATAAAATTAAAAAAATTTTAATTTAAAAAAAAAAGGTATTAAAAATATACAATCTATGTACATATGTATGTACATAAACACTTTAATAGAATACATACATATGTATATATGATTGCGATATTTTTCTATGTACTCGATAACAAATTCTATGTACAACAACAATTAAAAACGTAATCAAATAGAATACAGTAGCAACAACAACAACAACAAAAATAAAATTAAAAAAATTAAATAAAACAAATTAATGTAAAATTTTTTTTAAACAACACATACACACATACATATTTACTTAAAAAAAATATAATGAATATATAAAACAATAATAATAATAACAACAACAACAATAATAATTATAATAACCAGCAACTAAATAAAAATTTCTTGTGTGTATATTTCTGATTAAATTAATCTATTTTCATGCATAGAATGTCATTAATTATCATTGTATTTGTTATTGTTATTATTGTTGTTGTTATTATAGTATAATATAACAAATACATAAAAAAAATCTCACACTCGTAAAGGCAAATATTTTCTGTTTATATATGTATGCATAGGTATGTAACTCATACTATTACAAAAAAAAACGTTATAAACATATTATATATGTATTATACATGCTCCCTCGCTCGCTCGTGTTTATTTCAATGTAGAGCATGAGTTTAGTCGTTATAAACACTCACATTTTTCTCTATTAACCCTCTAATGGTTTTATATTTAATCACGCTCTCTTTCTCGCCCGCCGCCTCTTAATGCCACAGGGAATGCAAATAAAAAAAAATGGCTTTAATCAGAGCACAAACAAACAAACTAAAAAAATTGGTTAAAACCTCAAACTATTGGATTTTTATTAGAGTTTTTAAAGTCTTTTTTTTCTTTTTTGCAAACGTGTCAAATACAGACTAATATATCCATTGTTAGTTATTGTTTTTGAATTTCCAACAACAATAGATGGAAAAAACACAACCTAAAAAATTTAATTAACGACAAAATAAAAAACGATAATGCAATAAATAACAATTAAATTATTTATTAACCACGCCCTCTGCATTTCTTTTTTAAAAAATTCTCTACGAATTGCTTCATGTCTTGCCCAAACCTGTTGATTAAAATAGTTTCATTTCAGTTATTTGATTAAAATAAACATTTTTGCTAATAAAATATAAATTTTAATTAACGTATCCATTAATCAAAAAAAAAGAAAAAAAAATTAAAAAAAAAATATTCTAATATTTATAACCACGCCTACATAAAAAAAAAACATACAAGTTTATTAACCACATAGGCAAACTTTAAAACTGACAAAGTTTAATCAAAAGTCATAGAATGCAAGCAGGGGTAAGTTTATATGGAATTTGTACCTTAAACTGACTTCGAATATAAGGTGTAGTAAAAATGAACATTTTGTTTTATGAATTGTATTTAATTGTTTGAAAAAAATTTGTCTGGTTAAAGCATGGTTGGCATAGGCGGTCAATAAAAATTCTCCAAAAGATATTCTGAAGTGTTCAATTCCTTTAATTCTGAAAGATATCCATTCTTGCTGACTCTAAAATCTGAAAAATGATTGAAATTTTTCTGAAATTCCTCTCATTACAAAACATTAAAGGTTCTATACGATGTTTTTTTGACTAGCTTGTCAACATAATGCAGGAGAGAAATATTAATGGAATGAATATTTATTTTTTTTTTCCCGTTAGCTAAAGGGAGGATTTTAACAGGCAGATAAATTGTTTTTCATTACTATAAGTAAACAATAAGGTAGAAGTGAGCGTTAAGTTAAAGGGAAGATCATTTTACCTCTAACTTTTAAAGTTAAGTTTAAATTTGAAGTTGCCATATTATATAAATATTATTTTCAATATGGCAACTTCAAATGTAAACAAAATGAGCAATCACAACAAAAAAACGAAGCCCTTCGTAGCCACTGCGTTTAAATAAAATTTGTTTAATTTGAGCAGTGTTATCGACATTGCTCCGGCACTGCCATATTGTTTAAAATGTTAGCTTTATTTAATCATTAGGTTGTAATAACAAAAAGATGTTAATGATGACTTTCAAGTTCACTTTAACTAAAGTTACCTTTAACTAAACTCAACATTAACGCGAAGTTGTAATAATGACCGTTAGTCTGGCAAATAATTCCGTGGCACTTATTTTTTAAATATGATTTTCGGTATATATACCCTATGGCTACAAGTTACATAATCAATTGGAACAGTCCAATGTTTGATTACCTTTGCAAATAAATGCGGCCATATAGCGTCAACAATGGCTGGAATATTAGCCTTCAATGCTTCAAAAATGACTGGTTTTGTCGGCATAAACCTTAACATTGCTTCATAAAAAACAATCCAGAGGTGTTAAATCGCATGAAATCGGACCACTTTAGAAATGGATTTTACAATAAATCAATTATTAAACACCCTGCAGCTCAACTTAATTCGCGGTGCTGGAACCAAATATCGTTGAAGTTAGCCTGATAAATTTTTGGAAATAAAAATTACCTCTGCATAGCTGGAGCTATAGAGCATTTCTTTTTTCATTTCGAAAGAAAAAACGACCGCAGGTGGCTCTAACATATTAACCGCAACGAACAGCTTATTAGGCGAGAGCTCATGTTTCAAATCTCAGTTCAGACATCTCGAACAAATCAAAATACACCTATCCCCCGTTTTACACGGAAGGTAAGTTCCATAAAAAACCGTGTAACTCAAAAAATTCACTCTTATATGGAAAAACCGTGCTAAACGAAAATCACTATAAAAAACCCCTTTTTGTCAGTTTTTATTATGATGGATAACAAACACATTGAACGTTATTTGCTCACCTTGAATAAATTTACGCTATCAATTATATATAAACACTAATTAAAAACAAAGTTTAAAAACAATGATGCTCTTTGTTTTGGTATTTCAAACAACCTAGCTTATACACACATAAAATTTAATTTTGATCATAAAACGGGGAGTTCCCATCTTATCTATTTCCATCATAGACATAGACTACTAAGAATTCGTAACTGTAACATACATACATTATTAGACGAAAGGCCCGAGTTCGAATCCCAGGCCAGACATCAAAAACAAAAATACAAAAAGTATTTCTTCGGCGACTTCCTCTCAGCAGATTTCTTGGAAAAACTCTGAGAGTAAAAATTGCCATGAAAAGCTTCTCAAAAAAATTCATGAATTCTAAGCAATAATATGTAAATATAATTGATGTTTTTTATATTTATTTTATTAATTTATTTCAATTTTAGAAATTTAAAACAAAAGAATTTTAATGTTTTTCACAAACCGAAAGAAAACTAAGAAAAAGTTTTTGGTGGTTCCATATTTTTGCACCGCAAAAGTGTAGATACCCCCAAGAGAACCTCAGAGTAAAATTTAAATCCAAAGGTCCAATATATTAATATGTTATAATTAACATTTAGTAGAATGCCATGAAAAGCTTCTCAAAAAATCTGTCGTTCGGAGTCGACTTTAAACTGTAAGTCCCGCCACTCATGTATAAAATTAACGCACACAACATGAGTGGTGTTGAGAAGCTAGGCCGTAATCCTGACGAAGGGTTGTAATGGCCAATTATGTATGTATGTAACATACATTTTGTAGTGTTGTATTTTGACAGTAAAACAATTATAATGTTATTGTAGATATAATAAATTATAGTTTAGTGTTTATAATTTCGTGTAAACTCAAAATGAATAAATTTCGTTGAAAAATTTTTTATATTAAAAAACCGTGTAAGATCGAAAACGTGTAAAACGAATACCGTGTAAAACGGGGGATAGGTGTATGTAGCAGGCTTGGTAACTAAAATTCTTATGTCCTATACGCCATTCGTGGATAAAATTAACACATACAACATGGATGGTGTGAGAAGTTAGTTGTAATGGCCCATTAAATAAGTAAGAAAGCCTTGCGTAAAATTTTCCACATAGTCAAAGTTTCGAGTTTTTCTTCAAGACATTGAGCTACACCAGCACCTTAGTTTTCGGTATACACAGTTATTTGTGTTGTTGATGACGTTGGATCGAGAAGTGTAAAATTATTGAAAAAATTATCAACAGCTGCATAAATTGATTAAGCACTAGGCCGATTTCGTTGACCGTAAAATATCTTCAATTTGGAAGTATTATTCTTGCTATTAAACTATTCATGCATAATATATTACCCGTTCATTTTCATCAAACTTCTCTGCTTCAGTGACAGTATTCTGGGACGAGAATTCGTACGTAGTTCAACCCCTGGCTCAGACATCTCGATTATAACGAATTATGAAAAAAAATATTTATTTCGACGACTTCCATTTCACAGTCTTCTGGCAAAAGCGCTGAGAGTAATATAAAGTTTTCATGCAAAGTTTCTCAACAAATAGTCGTTCAGGGTTTACTTTAAACTGTAGATTCCTATCTTTATGGATAAGATTAACACACACAAAGTAAGGAGTGTGAGAAATTAGGTCGTAATCCTGATAAAAGGGTTGTATACTTAGCAACTAAGTAAGTACGTAAGTAAGTACCTTAAGTAAAATTGTTCAATTAATAGGATAATTTCCCACGCAAAGGAATGGGAGTCATTTATCTTGGCGAAAGATAGTTTAGTTGTGTTTGATTATTTCTTATTCAATTAGTTATTGAGTTTGTGGGTTTTAATGTAATAAACTAAGCGCAAATTATCCTAATATGATGATGGGGTTGCCACCTAAGCCGTAATATTGATACTTGTCACCTAACTTAATCAGACGTTCTCTTTGGTAAGCCCATTGGTCTATATATCTGAAGGAAAGTAGGAATTATTGTCCAGGAATAACTTGTCTGACGGTGTGACCTGCTTTGATAATTAAGCAAATCTATCATGCCTGAAAATGGCCAAGTGGAAAACTATCAGGGAATAGTTTTTTTAATTATGTTTGCTTAATTATTTCTGTTGGAATAATTAGAAAACAAAAGTCTTTCAGAAGCTGCGATTGAAATGGTTTTTTTTTTTATTAACAAAATTATTCATCAAAGACAATTGCTAATACACACGTGATTTTCATTTCTAACTAATAAGGTAAAGGCATAAGAATACTACCAATTCTTCTAAATGCCAAAAAAAAACATTGCAACAACAACAGTCACCATCTGCCTTACAAATTGATCACTTAATCAAATTAAAACTTAAAATGAAAATTAATTCATTAACCAACTCGTATGGTACTGTTGTATTCCGGCTTCACAGCTTGTTGTCATTGTTTTGCTTTGTTTCATTTTAAATTCCAGATTTTTCATTCAGCTAAGCAGGTGATTAATCTCCTTTTTGTAATCTGATAGCTGCCGCGTAGCATGATTCAATCCTACAACATGCAAATTAATTAAGCCATGTACTGTAATTGCGGCCGATTTCATTTAACCACAGCTTTTATTTAAAATACAAAGAAGATACTTTAACTAATTGTGAATATTAAACAGTACAGTTCGATTAAAATTACTATTCTGCAATCATACAATTTAGCTCGTTTTAAGCTAATTAGAAATCTTTTTTTTTATTTTTTGTCAAAATCTACAAGTCATTGAGTGATGTACTACAAGAATGAATTCTTACGTACCTTAGATGTAAATGTTGACAGTATTTTGTAAAGTCAATAGGGATGTAAACTTAAATATTAGAACATCAAATTGAAACTAATCGTGAAAATTCAAATTCGAAATTTACAAATATTCCCACTTACTCAACATGATCCATTACGGGAGTAATTCTGTAGAGCAGTTAAAGGCATCAATTAGTTCCTTACGGTTATTTTTTAGTTTGCTTGAAAGGCAGATCCAAAATGGATTCAGATATCGACTGGTCATAGCATATGTCACCAGACATCAACTGAATACTGTTTTGGTTTCTACTAATCCGTCAAACTTTCAAAAACCATTACCACCTCTCGAAGTATTTTCAATCTAAGCTCAATAAAATCATCATAACAAACATACGAAATATCGAATGTTCTGCTATTGCTGCCAACAGGTAAAGTACTTCCCATAGTTCAAAACCATTTTCAATTCAAATACATGGATTCTCTTATGTTGATATCACCCTCCTCTCTTTCAAAGGTTGAGCAATTTACGACTGTTAAACTTCTCTCGTGATTTTCAACATTGTTTAGAAATGCACGTCCAGTTAGCAGTTTGATATCTCTTCTGAATACTCATTTAATACGTTAACATATCTGTACCAAACTAAACGCCATTCTTCGTATACCACTTTCGGTCCATTTAAGGAACAAAGCATCTGCCCATCATTGTCTCACAATTTATTTATAAGCGTTTTTATCTAAGCAAGAGACAGTAGCAGGTTCCAGCATGCTACCTAGAAAATATCGCTTTTATGAAAATATATTGGAATTTTTCCATTGAGTTTAGTGATGAGGAAATTTTAGTCACATTTTTCCTAAGTAAGCGGAGCAACTTGGTCTTCATGTGATGTTAGTTGTTGATGTTATACACTCGGGGGATCAATGGGCTTTTGATTTTTGATTTTTAGAATTCAGAAACCATAATCAAAATATGTTTGCTTACACTCGAACTTAAGGTTAGTAAAACATAGATTAACATAATCTTCAAGTCTAGTTTTTTCAGAACTATTCGGAAGCAGTTAGAACTCAACTGTTGTATGAAGATTTGAATTGATGTTAAGTGCGTACTCCCTTATTTTTGATCTTTGATAAACAATGTTCAAAGACAAGTTTATTTAATCATAACCGATCTGGTGAATAAGGAATCCGAGGCATATTCAAAAAAAAAAAAATATTTTTATATCATTCCCCGGAATCCTATGCACTGCAGCTCTGTAAAGACTACAGACTACAGTACCTATTTCCTATATTTGAGCGCTATAAATTATGGAATGATAATTTGTTTGTTGTAGTGGCCGTAGTCTAGTAGGTATAATGTTGGCTTATTAGACGTAACGCCCGGGTTCGAGCCCCAGGCCAGACATCAAAACGAAATATGAAAAAAAAAATATTTCGCCGGCGACTTCCTCTCAGCAGATTTCTGGCAAAAACTCTGAGAGTAAATAAACCTGCCATGAAAAAGTTTCTCAAAATCTGTTGTTCGGAGTCGACGTTAAACTGTAGGTCCTGCCACTCAAGTATAAAATTAAGGCACACAACATGAGTGGCGCGAGAAGCTAGGCCGTAATCCTGACTGAAGGGTTGCAATGCCCAATTATGTATGTATGTAGTCGCCGTCGTCTAGTAGGTGGTGTGGTGGCTTATTACACGTAAGGCCTCGGTTCAAACCCCAGGTCAGGCATCAAAAACGAAAATATGAAAAATAAAATATTTTTTCGGCGACTTCCTCTGAGCAGATTTCTGCCAAAAACTCTGAAAGTAAAGAAAATTGCCATGAAATGTTTCTCAAAAATTTGTCGTTTGGAGTATGGCTTCAAGAGATGAGTAGATTACAAGTTCTTTACCAGAGAAACTACTGCAAGTAAATAAGTATGAGTCGAGAATACTGTCTTTTCTAAATACCTCTAGATTTCTACACTATCCGTAAGAGTTCGCATTCTGCTGTTAAAGTTATCTAATATTCTAAATGCACTTCAATCAATTTTTTTTTTATTATATTTCCCTAAAATGTGTTCATTTATAATACTTCTCAAAAACATTATCAGTATTTAACAGAATTTGTAATTGTAATCATAGTTCATCACACTGTGGTTCGAAAATACTTCATTTGTTGCAAGCTTGTTACACAATTTTTATATCTGCGCTATTGAATATTAAAACATCGAATGAAATTCGAACATCAAAATTCTGATCTACTTCCAATCAGCAATATACAGAGATACGATTGTCACAAACAATGATCGCAGCTGTGCAGTGAAGAGTATCTGATCACTTTATTTCTGATCATCACTGTTATTTTGTCTGATCGACGGTATCAAACAAAGAGTCGAAGGATACTATCTTAACCTGTACCATAATAATGCTATCAGATATCACCGTAGTCTAGTAGGAAGTGTGTGGGCTTAGCAGACGAAATATTACTTTCGGCGTCTCTTCTCAACAGTCTTCTGGCAAAAGCTCTGAAAATTTGCTGTGAAAAGATTCTCAAATCTGTCGTTCGCAGTCACACTCATGAGTCATATTAAAACATACAACATGAATGGTGTGAGAAGCTAGGTTGTTATCCTGACCAAAGGCTTTTATGAATCAATTTAGTAAGTAAGTAAGATATCAACTGAAAACTGTCCCTTTTATATCCCGAACATCGAAGATTGCAACTGAGCATGTAATTGATGTACCTTAACCAGTCATAGTATTATAAAGTTGCCATTCTTTAATGGGGAAAAACTTTTCTCATATCACATTACGTGAAACTCTCTTATAACAATGATCCATATGCTCTCACAATTGGCAATGTAACACGAGTAAGGGTGCTAGGGGCTAATGGCAACGCATCCTACTACTTAATTACTTACTTAATTGGTCATTACAATCCTCTAGTCAGGATTACCACGTAGTTTCTCACACCGCTGGACATACTAAAAGATCTTGGCGTAACAAGGCTCATAAAACACGAAGAAGCCATTAAACCAGTAGGAGTTATTTGCTCTACAAAAACGTTACTTTATATAAACTAGTGGTTTTAAAATTGTGCGTCGGGAAATTCAGTTTAAAGCCGATTTCAAACGACAGATTTTTGAGAAACTTTTCATTGGAATTTTATTATTTTATTATTTTTTGCTAGAGCACTGCTGAAAGGAGTTGCCGAGGTTTAAACCACACTCTGCGTCTGCACCTTACCAACAAGACAAAGAGGACTACGACTACCAAATGGTAAATACACGGCAACATCGTTTTTCAATAACATCTTGAAAAATTAAGTTTTATCTTATGAATCAGGCCTCTCTGTCAATGCCTCTGGAAGAGCTACCAAAATAAGGGAGTATTTCTTTTCTTAAAATGCTAAATTATGGTTTTATTGAGTAGTGCTATGAGAGTTCGTTGTCAACACAATTTTTCAGTATCCTCAACCTGGAAAGTATTGTTACGTTTTTGACCCTTTTAAAAGCGTTTAAAATATGAGTTCGTAGATTGCAAATAAAATCGAAATAAATTTGTGTTTAGTTTTAAATTAATTCTTTATTGTTAGCACAATTCCGTGTGCTATCTTTGCCAACTTGATTTAAACAACAACAAGTTGTTTATTTCCTATTCTTCTTTATACTCTTCCGCGTACACGCTAACAATTGTTCGTTAGATCTTTTACACGGAGTTCTTAAAAGCACAATTATTCTCTTCACACAAGTCTGACTGAATTCTTTTTGATCCCGTTGCCTTGCCTTTTATATCGCTGGGTAAACAATCTGATGAATGCTCTCGAAGGGGAATGACTTTGCCTTCGCGAAATCTCTATAAATGTAAACATGTTGTTTTCGTTATTGTTGCAGTGTTTTTGTTGCCTGTTTGTTTACTTTCTTTATCCCCTTTTTTATACTAATGCTGTTGCTATATTCTTGTTCATTGATTGATCTTGTGAACAAGATTTGTTTTTGTAGCTCTTGTTTATCATTTTAATAACACCATTTCCATTTACGTAACAGTATTATACAATTAATATCCTCAATATGATCTTCACAACTTGTGTTTGAATGACGAATACTACCAACTCTTTTTCAGTAGGGTTCCGCCTAACCTCTCTATAGAAGTCAAAGTGTCAGACGCTTTCATGTATGAAATATTTGGGTAGAATTGAAATATTTTTAGTTTTTACAATTTCGAAAATCATAAAACGATTGGTGATGAAGTCCGTTGTATGAATCTCCCAAGTCAACATGACGAATTCTCATGAACCAAGCTTCCACATGGAAATAGAAGCTGCAATGCAACTTATTCAGTACATTTATGGTATCTGATGATGAAATATAAGCCTCTAAAATAAACTTCAAGCTAAGTCCCAGCAATCAAAAGCAATTGAATTGGCCAACCCATTTTGTATGATTGATCCTGATTTACACTCTCCAACAGTTAATTTTCTTAACCTAATTCGTAGAATGTTCTGAATGTCAAACACAGTCATGTATCTTCAGCCAATCCGAAGATAAATTACTGACTCTTGAGAAGAATTCCTAAATTTGACGCTGAAATATCTCTCTTTTTTATGTGCAGACCAACAATGAGTATTCAAAAAGATGAGTAAAATCGAATAATAATACTAACACTACTACTCCTATTCAAAATTTGAAGTACTCATGATATTTATACTTCACAACACGTATGATGTTGTTGATTTCGATTCTCCTTTACTCAACATTTACAAAAATCAGAAAATTAGTATGATTTGCGTACGAACACTACAATACTCATTAGAATCTTGTGTGTTTGCTTTGCTTGCTGTCTTTGTCTGTTTATTTCTTCTTTTTTTTGTAAATACAACAACAACTAAGACTGTAAATTTTGATGAATGATTCGATTCACTCAAATCATTTATGAGTATTATAAGTATTTTTCGAAATTTATGAATCTAAATGAGTAGGCTTATATGAATCAAACATATTTCAAATGGTATGAGTTTGATGTCAACGTTTTGTTCGCATACTCATTGCAACTTGTACTTATAAATCAACGTTGTAGTGAGTACGAATGAATCAGAGTACATAGTCAAATTTCAATATTGTTGACCCACTTGTAAGCAAAATTTCATGAGTGCATGAGTGAGTAGCGAAAAAAACGATTCATTGTTGATCTCTGGTGCAATCCGTATTAAATTAGCCACAAATAAAATTAAATAAAATCAATAGTTCTTTAAAGATGTTGATGTCATTAAAGTATAAAGTTTGTTTAAACAAACATTCCGCCTTAGGACGGTTTAAATTTCCATCGAATGGGCTTGCCTTTAATGGGTTAATTTGATTTGGTTTGCTTGGAATCACACACTGTAATAATAATTTACTCTTTCCAGTGTATGACTTTTTTCATATTTACATACATATGTATGTATGTATGTATATATGTATGCTTGTAAATCTATGTATTACTAATGTGTGTGAGTATGAGTATGAGTGTATAATATAAAGCTTTTATGTAATTGTTTTTGTATTATTTGATTTTACACTCATACGCCAGCGAGCGAGACAAATTCTAATAAACATTTATGCTGTTACTATGATTGTATGAGTGTCTGTTTTATTTCCTGTTTTTTATGCAAATCTGTGTGAAAAAATGAGTTTCAGTTTTTAATTTGGCATGAGAGACGCAACAAAAAAAAAAAAAAAGAACAAGAAATGGACACAAGAAGAAGCATTAATAAACAGAAAGCAATAGTTTGAGTCAATCAGGGATTCGTTGCCTATTGAATAATTAATAATGCAATAACAATTACCATACAACACATACATACATACATACAAATTCAAATAGCAAAATATTTCAAATGAAAATCCCTTATTAGTGATTGAATTACGCCTGTTAATGTTGATTTGCGTTGGAATGTGAACAAATTTTATAAAAGAAAACACAATTTTTTTTTGCTTTAATTCGTGAATTTATTTGATACCAGTTCCTGTAATGGACACTAGAAATCATTGACTTGTATTTCTTTTACACTTCCTGATCAATAAACATCAATAGACCATTATCGCCGTGGTCTAGTAGGTAGGGTGTTCGCTTGTTAGACATAACGCCCGGGTTCGAGCTCCAGGCCAGACATCAAAACGAAATATGAAAAATATTTCTTCGGCGACTACCTCTCAGCAGATTTCTGGAATAAACGCTGAGAGTAAATAAAACTGCCATGAAAAGTTTTTCTAAAAAATCTGTCTTTCCGAATCGACTTTAAACTGTAGTGGCCGCCACTCATGTATAAAATTAATACACACACAACATAAGTGGTGTGATAAACTAGGTCGTAATCCTGACGGAATTACCAATTATGTATATGTGTATGTGTGGTATAAATATAAGGCTCATGGATTATAGTACATCTCAATGTGTTTTTAGGGCAACATCGATTTCTTAAGTTTGAAGGATTACGCTCTAGTGCCAACTTTCTTATACTATCAGGCTTCCGAATAGAATGGCCTACACTCACTTACTTACTTAATTGATCATTATAACACTGTTACTTTTATTACAATCTAGTTTCTTATATCATTGATGTTGTGTGTGTTAATTTCATCCACGAGTGGCGGAGCCTATAGTTTACTATCGACTACGAAGAGCGGAAACTTATCAAAGCAGAAACTTATCAAAGCAATTTCATTTCGCCGAATGAAATATTTTTTCATATTTCGTTTTATGAGAGATGTTTGACATGGGTTTGGACCCAGGGCTCTCGTCTACATACTAGACTACAGCGACATCTTAGCTCTTAGAGTTCCTAGATCCTTATGGCCTGTAGATGATTTCAGCTGTACTAAGCCCTTGCAGGGATTTTTACCAGCATACATTTAATTTGTTAATTTGGAGTCATTGTTGGATGTTACGTGATAGCTTGATAGGACGAGAATGCTTCATTATGTCCAATACAGGTTTTTTGATCAAAAATTATTCAATTCTTAAACCGTTTCAAATCATTTTTTTCTTTTCCTTCCAAAAAATTTAAATTTGACGAAATCATCAAAAAATGATTGTTTTGTGTTTGGAAACAAGAAATAGTTACTCGGAGCTCACAGGTTCGTTACGGCTTATATTTTTTTGTTCGAAGGCAAACCGTATTTTTACTTCATCAAGCAAAGCATTTGAATGTTTTCTGAAAACTGAAGTCTAAACACTCCACTCTTACATTATTTAGTTTGAACCAAAAACTTGTAAACTAACCCTCATCTAGGTAACATCTCCACACATAATCCAATCAGGTTTAAATTTATTAGACCCATTCTATTATCGTGTTTTATTTGAAGAGGAAAGGCATAACTAAGGCCACTTATACAGTGCAATGTCCTTCAATTTAACTTCAACCGATTTAGTCAGAGATCAGCAATGAATCGTTTTTTCGCTACTCATAAGTACTCATGAAATTTTGAGTATGAGTGTGTCAACAGTATTGAAATTCAACTACTCTGATTCACTCGTACTCACTACAACATTAATTTATAAGTACGGGTTGCAATGAGTATGAGTATAGCGTTGACATCAATCTCATAAAATTCGAAATATGTTTGATTCATACGCCTACTTATTCATATTCATAAATTTAGAAAAATATTTATAATACTCATAAATGATTCGAGTGATTCGAATCATTCATTAAAAATTAGAGTATTAGTTGTTGTTGCATTTACAAAAAAAAGGAGAAAGAAAAAGACAAAGACAGCAAGCAAAGCAAACACACAACCTTCTAGTGAGTATTGTAGTGTTCGTACACGAATCATACTTATTTTGTGATTCTGGTAAATGTTAAGTAAAAGAGAGTCGAAATCAACAACATCATGCGTATTGTTAAGTATGAATACGATGAGTACTTCAAACTTTGAATATGAATAGTATGAGTATGATATTAAAATAAATATGAATGCGTATAAGTATCAGAAATTAAGAGTATAATTCGAATCTACTCATCTATTTGAATATTTTTATCCTCCCCCGAATTGAAACTTGTTCACAAATCATGTCCACGCCTCCTCAAACCTGGGGAAGTGACCCGAAGGGGCATAAACCACTTAGAATACGTCCAGTTGATATAGAAAAACAAGCTGTTTCGTTTCTCTTGCTAGCAAGTGCTCTCTTCTAGTCAGTAAGCATTGGTGGAATTTGCATGGAGTGAAATTTATGTTTAAAAGTTGTGAAGTCGCCGTAATCTAGTAGGTAGTGTGTTAGCTTATTAGACATAAGGCCACGGTTCAAACCCCAGGTCAGACATCATAACGAAATATGAAAAATTATTTCTTAGTCGACTTCCTCTCAGCAGATTTCTGGCAAAAACTCTGAATGTAAATAAAATTTCCATGAAAACTTTCTCAAAAACCTGTCGTTCGGAGTCGACTTTAAACTGCAGAGACCGCAATTCATGTATAAAATTAACACACACTACATAAGAAGCTAGATCGTAGTCCTGACTGAAGGGTTGTAATGACCACTTATGTATGTATGTTTGTACATATGTTATGTATGTCGGCGAAATGTATGAACATATTTGAACATTGATTGAACGTTTGAAAAAAACTTTGTATTAGTCTGGCTGTCAGTGTAGACTAGGATTTTTTAGCGAATATTGTGCTACTGAAAGCCATTTAAATTGCTGTGAGGATAGCCTTGAGATCAGTTATACAGGACTTCTTGTACAAATGTCTAATAACTACCCAACGTTGTCTGTATATATTTCCAAAGAATGTGTATGAGGTTCTGGTTCCGCATTCCCGTGATCTCTACTTGGGACAACGTTGGCTCAGTTAAGAGACACCATATATGATATAGTTAACCGATAGCGAAGAATAAGTGTCTATAATCCTAGCATTTCCAAGCACCTGCTTATGTTAGTAATTCGTTGTATTCAACATGATTGCTGCAAGGTTTACTGCCTGCTTTTAGAGAATTGTATTTGGAAACTCATTCTGTGTATGTCGAATGTTACCCCCGTACCTAAAGTATCAACTTAAAAAAGTGAAACATAAATAATGAAATGATGCCAATTGAAAAGTATTTTTTTATAAATTCAAAAATATTTGTTGCCCTAAAATATTCGAAAAATTCCCAACGTATGGATATATGTAAATACGTATGTACACAGTTGCAGTTTGCATGCATATGAATACATTTAAATCTATTGTATTCGAGTAGTAGATCATCAATGTCACTTTTAATTCCTTCTAAACAATATTTAGTTAACAACAAAAAGTCAAACAACAACAATAACACAAACCGTGTCTAACCACCAGCCATGCATGTGCAGTCTACTATATATTAGACACGCGTATCAAAAAAAAGTCACTTTTTCTATTCAAGCAATTTTTTTTTTTGGTTTGTTTTTATTTTTATTTCTATTTTTTTTTCTAAATTTCTAACATCAATTTTCAAGGTCGATTTAGTCATAAACCCAAATAAAATAATTCGAATTTCTAAATTCTACTACGACTACAACAGCAACAACAACGTGCAACTAGAGCACACTGCTGTGAGTGCATGTGTGATTGTAACTACTAACACATATACGATGATGTAGCATTAGAAAACGTAGTGGAACTTTTTTTTTTTGTACATCCTTTCTTTACTAACCATTCATATTGTTGTTGGTGTTTTTTCTAAATAAACTGCATATAAAATAGAGAGAGCGAGGGTGAGAGAGAGTAATAAAAACATATACATTTGCATTGCGTGTATGTAAATGTGTATGTATAAGTTTGCTTACAATGTATATGTATGCATATTGTATACAAATATTCTATTTTCTATTTTCTATACTCTACACTCTAAATAAATTTGACTAAATCATTGCAAGGGAGCAAGAGGATGAGAGAAGAAGAGATTTAAAGCGAAAGAATCAAAATGAACTTTCACCTGCCAAACTAAAGGACTGCACAATATATTTCCATACATACACTCACACACACATCCACACTCACTACCATGCAAATACTTTTGCAAATGAATTCCAGCATAAATGAAAACAACTTCAGTGTATATGTACATGTATGTATTCATATCTGTGGCATGTACATACATATGTATGTACTCGTATGTTATCTATGTGTGGTTTGTATGAATAAAATATTGAATAACGTTTAGTACGGTACTCATATCTAACATTTTATACGTGTTACTTGCGCATGTATAGGTGGCCATATGAATAATATAAATTCGTTTATAATCGTATATTTGGCTGTATGTGCCTTGTAATTGAGCCGTGTTGTCGACTGTCTGGATGATTGTCTACCAAACGAGAAAAATAATAAAAAAAAAACAAAAAATTTCGATAAAATTGAAATAAAAATAATGGATGAAAACGAAAAAATAAACTAAAAATCATAGAATAAAAATAGAACACATCACATATACAAACACACACACAAATAAAAACTTTTGATATTAGAGATGCTGGGATACACGGATTAGTTGGAAACCTCAAAAAAAGGATTTAAAAATCAACATAAATTTTCCCCCCTTTTAAATAAATATTTTGACAATCTAAGCGTTGTATTCAATTGCTGAATTCTTGTTTTATTTTTTTTTTTTAATTTTTTTTATTTATTTTTTTATTTTTTCCGTTTTTTGTCTTTTTTTCGTTAAAACACTTGTGATTTCAGTCGCCAATACTCTGTAATGGCTGTCACGTCTATGTTATGCTGTTTTCTTTCCTTTTCTCCGCCAAATTTATGTTGTATTTGTCCACTTGTTTTTTATGTATTTTGTTTTTTCTAAGACTCTCTTAAGAACGAAATGATGTCGAAAGCGGATTTGAAAATTTTACAAAGAAAATCAAAACAATTAAAAAGTTTCTCAAGAGACAAAGTCATCTTTAGTTATGATGATATTGTATTCTGTTTTTGATTTCAAATACTTTAAAAGGATCTGCACCTTAACACGTTGACTGCCGCGGCAATTTTTGGAAAATTGGACACGTACGCCAACACTGACTTTTTTTGTTCTTTTCCCAGAAACTGATATAATACGATTTTAATCGTATCTACACAAAAATGACAGGTTTAGTGACTACGAGATAACTCGTAGTTGACACCCTAGAAGGGAACGCAATCTACGAGTTGTCTCGTATTTGGCAGTCAGCGAGTCAACATACCTCGCTGAAGTTATAAAAAAATGAAATTCTTTCTTAGAAAGTGCTGAGTCCAGTCGAATAATTTTGTAAGTAGGATGTTGATGAGTATCTCGAATTAAAAATTCAAATCAACTCAAGTCTGGGACACACAAAAATATGAAAAAAGTATTCCTTTCGATAACTCCCTCTCATTACTCTTCTAGCTAAAGTTACATAAAATAAGCTTTCCAACTCTATCATTCAGTCTGGAGTTGTTCATGTCTCTCTAATAATAAATGACAAACTTCAGGATGCTGCTTGATGTCAACAAGAACAATTCCCTTGCCAGCAACTGATGCACTCAATGTTTCCATCTTGTATGCAATAATGCCTCCATAATACATATTACAGAATCTACATGTTAGGTCCGAGACGATAGCCATCTCGAACCAGTGTACTTTGTGTACTCGGTCAAAAAGGCTAGTAATTAAACTCAGGTTTTTTCTAAAAAGACAGATGACTGAATCAAGGCTCGACTTTAGCTTGAAAATGTCCCCCATGCATTCGGAAATTGCAATCTGAGAACAATAACACTGTCCCAACATTCGTTCTCGACTCATCAATATACCACATAACGGACCCTCTTTTAAAAGAGTATTGAGTCTTTAGAATACACCATTAATTTTTGTTACTAAGTTTGGTTGCGATGCATTTCGCAAAATCATAGAATCCTCTGGCTCTGTCCAGCTAACAGCTAGAAAGGAAGCTGTCTACCACTCAATTCAATAGGTCACGAAGGTACCTGATGAACTCATGTCAGATTTGTGTCATATTATACAAACCATTGTCTGAAGATCTCTGGTATCCACTCCCAACAGAGCCTCTAGCGCCGGTATAGGGCACGTTTACATTGCCCGTATTATATAAACACCCATTGGTCCTTGTCTTAGGGCGCTGCTATTTTTCGAGTCATTCTATCAGATTTCGACCAAATAAGTCACTTTGGTCTGACCGTTATGATAAACATATGCTTAATGCACATAGTCGCCGTAGTCTAGTAGGTTGTGTGTTGGCTTATTAGACGCGAAGCGACGGTTCAAATCGCCGGTCTGACAACAGAAAACGAAATATGAAAACATATTTCTTCGGCGACTTCTCCTCAGCAGATTTCTGGCAAAAACTCTGAGAGTAAATAAAATTGCCATGAAAAGTTTCTCAAAAAATCTGTCGTTCGAAGTCGGCTTTAAACTGTAGGTCCCACCACTCATTTATAAAATTAACACCCACAACATGAGTGGTATTGAGAAGCTAAACCGTAATTCTGTATGAAGGGTTGTAATTATGTATGTATGTATGTTAATGCACGTGTTGCATCTCCAGAATGCTCTTCTTCCTATTTCACACAACAAAACTTTGTATTCTAATTAATCAATAGAATACAGTCCACGGTTCAAGATGCAGGGTAATTGATTTCAGCTTCATTTGGGTTAGACCTTGATTCAAATGGACACAAAAGTACTTTACGTTGCCTTTTTGAGGTACATGGTGTTAAACATTTTATAGGTGGCCAGAAACTTCTTAGAAACGTAAACGTGGTATTGAACATATTTGCTCGTGTTGTTTACAATTCAAGATTACTGGTGCAAGTCTGTAATTTCTGTGATACAGTCGTAGGGTCTCTATGAATGCTTGCCAAAGCTGTATTATCCGCATATGTATTCAAGTATTGAAGCAGTAGTGGGCTTAGTAGAAGTATAAATAATATATTGGAAGTCACTGTAGTCTGGTAGGTCGTATGTTGACTTATTGGACGCGACGACTTGATTCAAACCCTAGTTTAAATCACTCGACCTTCTGCAATGCCAGCAAATTTTTTTTTTTAACAGAAAGTTGTATTTTTTAATTGATTTGGAACGATCGATTTGATAAGTAATTCGCGAACAGCTGAAGTGCATTGGTCCTTAGTCTAAATAATTTCTTTTTTGAAAATGCTTTAAAAAAAACTACTGAATATTTTCTCAAATTTCTTTTTTTATTTGAAAGTACAATCCTTCCGGTTAATAATGGAAAATAATTTCTTTCAAATGGCTGCCTCGGCTGGCCATGCAGTAGCCTACATGATCGGTCCAATTTTTAAGCACGTTATCGATTGTGTGCAGCTGTATTTCTCCAATGGCTTCACGAATATTGTCCTTTAAAGCGTCAATTGTCTCTGGCTTGTCAGCGTAACACTTATCTTTGGCGGCACTCCACAAATAATAGTCCAACGGTGTCAAATCGCAGCTCCGAGGTGCCCAAACGACATCAGCTCTGCGGCTGATAATGCGATCTTCAAATACAGGGCGGAAAACATCGAGTGTAGCTTCGGCTGTGTGGCACGTAGCGCCATCCTGTTGAAACCAAATGTTGCCAATATCCTCCTCTTGAATTTTTGTGGACAAAAATTCGTTCAACATGGCCCGATAATGATCGCCATTGACTGTAACGGCAACTCATTCCTCATTTTCGAAGAAAAATGTCCCAATTATGCCTCTGGACCAAAATTCTCACCAAAAAGTGACTCGTTTTGGGTGCGTCGGCTTTTCAATGCATGCGTGCGGGTTTTCTGTGCCCCAAATGCGACAATTTTGCTTGTTTACATACCCACCAAGATCAAAATGAGCTTCATCTGAAAAGATGATTTTTTTGCCAAAATGGGCATCTTTTGTAAGTCGATCGCAGGCCCACTTAGCGAAGCGAAAACACATTGGATGGTCAATTGGCTTCAACTCCTGAACCAATTGGACTTTGTATGGCGTCATGCCAAGGTCTTTATGCAAAATTCGTCTCAATGATGTCTCCGAAATGTTCAATTGTTGTGAACGACGGTGAATTGATGTTGATGGCGCTTCACGCACACTTTCTGACACAGTAGCAATATTATCGGGTGTACGCACTGTTTTTGGCTTTTCACGCTTTGGTTTATCAATGAGGATGCCAGTTTCTTTCACTTTTTTCACAAGATAACGAACATACGGAGCTGACGGTGTTTCTCTTCTTCCAAAATCCGTACGCAATTTTCGCACACATTCTGCAACATTACCATGATTTTCAAAGTAATGTCGCAATATTTCCCAGCGTTGTTCAAGCGTATGCACAACCATATTCGTTCAGCGGAAGGATAAAATTAATTATCTGTCAAATCCGACATGAGCTAAGTGTTAGTTACCATTCACGAAATAAGCACTAGTTGAAAAAAAAAAGTTAGATGGCGGACCCTTTATTACACCTTACAACACTTACTCCTGGATAAAATTAACATACATAGCATCGTTAGCGTACGAAGCTATACCGATATCCTAAGTAAGGGGTTGTAATGGCTAATATTATAACCTCATGCGAGGATCATCTGAAGTGATATTTAAAATATTTTTGGTAAACGAATACAAAGAAAAAATAAGCAATTGTAGGCAACAAGTTTAATTATTTCTCAGCCCTCACTAGATCTATCTGACCCGATATTGTATTTTAAATGTTTTTGGTGTAGAAAATAGTTCCCTTGAAAGAATGTTAAAAAATTGTGAAATTTCAAGAAAATATCATGAACTGTTCCTAAATTAAAACCGAAAAGAAAAATGCTTATAAAATTGAAAATATTGAAATTGAAATAAAAAAGTGTTTCAAAAACCAAAAAAAAAGAAAAAGAGTCGCCAAAGCATCTGTTTGAATATGAATTGCTTAAAAGAGACAATGGAAAGCCGTCTACTTGAATATCGGCCGATTGGTGGTGGCCTCGATTATCATCACAATTCACCATTAATCGGCGAGATACCACCCGGTGGAGATTATTCACAGGCTGTACATCGTTCCATCGATCAACTGCGTAACACTCTAAATGAACGTGTAACCTTGGGACCATTGAGTGTATTCTCCAATACAGCCGATTTAAGAACGTCCGTCTTAAACTATACCAACCAACAACATCAACAGCACCTCCAGCCACAATACCAACTGCAAGGCACCGTTTCGACTACAACGGGCAATGGTACTGGCACAGAAAATGTCCAAATGCAACATACAAAGGGCGCATGCATGGATGCAAAATTGGCCGATTCTACAACGGGCGGCCCAGTTGTAACATCCAGCCAGCCAACGTCTGGTGGCGGCAGAGGACGTAAATCGAAAATCTATACGAATCCAAATCAGCACATAGTTGTCACCAGCAACAGTGTAGACAATGGCGGAACACGTCAACAGCGCCAACAGCAAAATGAAACCAACAACAATGGAATATCATCGTCGACTTCATCACCTCATCATCAAATGCAAATGCAAGACATTAAAGATACGAAGGTATTTTGGTTTCCACAGCGTTTAAAATTGTTTTTTTTTCTTTTTTTAATTAAGTTTTATGAAAAATGTTACCGAAAGCATCACAGAGATAGATAGAGAGAGAGAGAGAGAGATAGTTTCTTAATTATTTTGAGAAATACTAACGATTGCCTTTTATTTTTGCAGATCTTTACATCCAAAGCTGATCTTCAATTGCATACACAGATGCATATGCGTGAATCGAAACCATATAAATGCACCCAATGCTCAAAGGCCTTCGCCAACTCATCGTATCTCTCGCAGCACACACGAATACATTTGGGCATCAAGCCCTATCGCTGTGAGATTTGCCAGCGTAAGTTCACTCAATTATCCCATCTGCAGCAACATATACGCACCCATACCGGCGACAAACCGTACAAGTGTCGACATCCCGGTTGCCAAAAGGCCTTCTCACAGCTCTCCAATCTGCAATCACACTCTAGGTGCCACCAAACCGACAAACCCTTCAAATGTAACTCGTGCTATAAATGTTTCTCGGACGAGGCCTCACTTCTGGACCACATACCGAAGCATAAAGAATCGAAACATTTGAAGACACATATTTGCCAGTATTGCGGCAAATCGTACACGCAGGAAACATATCTAAACAAACACATGCAAAAACATTCGGAGAGAACTGACAAACGGCCGCCCATTGTGGCCACCAATGCTGGCAGCAACTCAGCTACGGGATCCGTAACGGCAACAGCAACAGGTAATAGTAACAATAACGCAGCTGTAGGAAGTAATGCAACCACTAATAATGCTACTGCCACAGCAGGTGTAGGAGGAGCGGGAGGAGGAGGAGGAGGCGGAGGCGGAGGCGGTGGTGGAGGTCATCCTGGCACAGGAAATCAACACAACCGTAATAATATTTCATTACCACCGGTAACCATAGCACCCACCGACAATTCGTATTGGCCCAAAGTCAGTCCGGATTCGGCTGCCAATATGAACGATGTTATGCATCAGCAGCAAACACAGCAACAGCAGCAACAGCATACACATCAACATCATCAGCAGCAGCAACAACAACAACAGCAGCAGGCCCACAATACGCAACAGGCAAACGGGCAACAGCAGCAACATCATCATCCGCAACAAACAAATCCCCAACAACAGCAACAACCTCCGACTCAACAACAAGGCCAAACTCATATGGACTACAGCAGCCATCAGGCAGGTGGAGCCGGCCAATCCAATAATCCACACAATGATTTGCAAGGCCATCATCGTATGAACGACAATGGCCGTGAGGATATCGGTAAGAAATCTCCGAAAAACATTTCCCCACCCCAAAATATTCGAATGCAAAAAATCTGTTCTTTTCTTTAGTTTCGACGCCCTCAACCGTTGGCCCCTATGACGCTTCAAGTATTACGAAAACCACCACAAATTCAGCATTTACACCAATCAATTCAATGCCACCACATTTGAATAGCCTCTCACATCATGCCATGAGCCAACGTCCCTATTTGTACGATGCCATTAGTTTTCAAAATAAAAACGTGAATCAAAACAACGCATCGAATTCATTTCCGAATCAATTGATTTCCTTACATCAAATACGCAACTACGCCCATCAACCAGCCGGTCTAACAATGGCCGGCGAACATCTGTTGGGTGTGAGCGTTGGACCAGGTAAAGATAAAGGATAGCTATACTTCTAAATCTCATTTTTATTTATGTCACATCATCACATCTAAGCAAATTATTATTTTAATTTCATTGCTTTTTTCTTTTTCTTCTTACTTTTTAAAAATATCGTTATCGGTTTGATATTTAATTTTTAAATTTTTGCTTGTAATAGTTTAACTTGTAAAACAATAGAAAGAACATGATCGTAACAAATAAATACAACAGAAATTAGAGGGAAAGGTAGGTAGGTAGGTAGAAGTGGCAGTCCTCTCGATGCAATCATGAGCGGACACACTTAGGCCGCAAACCGGGCCCATTGTGATACCACAGTGCCACATTTCCCCTATTCCAGGAACCACTTGGAGCTTCCGATGAAGCGATTCAGACTGCCAATATCCGTGCATGACAGTTCAGCTAGGTCCTCCATGTAGTAGGCACCCAGGTGTCTTTTTCTCCTTTGACCAAGTGCCGGGCATGTGCACAGTAGATGAAGAACAGTTTCTTCCTCTTCCTCATCTCCACAGCTTCTGCAGAAATCATTCGCGAGGTGTCCAAGTCCAATACGCCTCGCATGCGTTCCTATAATGCAATGCCCCGTAATAACCCCGACAACAGCGCTGAGCCTGCTTCTTTGGAGTTCAAGCAGAGCCGCCGTGCGCCTCCTATCCAGCCTTGGCCAGATTTTTTGCGCTGTTCTGCCCTTATCCGAAGCCGCCCACCTTCTGTTGACAAGGTCCACGATTGCATTGTCAATTATACGCTTGCAGGTATCCAAAGGGATCCCTAATGTAGAGAATTCATCAGTGGGTTCGATGGATGTACCCTTTCTGGCCAGTTCGTCCGCTCTGCAGTTGCCGGGAATATCTCTATGTCCCGGTACCCATGTAATACAGACATCATATCGGCTCGCCATCTCATTGAGACATCTGCGACAGTCGTTCACCGTCTTTGAGTTTATTACACTAGAATCCAGTGCCTTGATGGCCGCTTGGCTATCGGAAAGTATGGTGATTTCTCGCCTGCGAACATTTTTGTCCACAATAATTTTCACCGCAGCCTGAATTGCCGACACTTCCGCCTGAAATACGCTGCAGTGATCTGGTAGCCTTATAGACTTGGATATTCCAATTGATTTCGAATAGATACCAATTCCAACGGCTCCCTCCAATTTGGAGCCATCGGTGTAGATTTGTACGGCATTCCCCGCGGGATGCACCGCACCTTTCCTCCAGTCCTCCCTTTTCGGGATGGAAGTTCTATAGTTTATTGAGAAGTCATATCGCGGTGTCATATAGTCAATGCTCCCGGCAATATCAGTTTCCTCAAGTATCCTTGTATGGCCAATGATCGATGCATGCCATTGTCCAGTCGCCCAAAGACGCCTACTTACCCTAGCCGCCACACCCCTGCAGTATAGGTCTAGTGGTAGAAGGTATAGGATCATCTCCAGAGCGATCGTCGGAGCAGTGCGCAGGGCACCACTTATAATCATACACGCAGATCGTTGTAACCTGCGTATCAGGTTTAAATTCGTTGTCCTATTCAGGGATTCCCACCACACCAGGCATCCGTAGGTCAGGATAGGTCTGACCACCGCTGTGTAGATCCAGTGAGTCATCCTAGGTCTAAGGCCCCATTTTTCCCCAACGCCTTGTTGCAGGCGTAGAGGGCAATGGAGGCTTTTTTCAGTCTGTTAGTGATGTTTGGTTTCCACGATAGCTTTCTATCCAGGATAAGGCCCAAGAATTTTGCTTCATCCTTGAGTTCAAGTTCCGCCCCATACAATCTCAGTGGACGGAAAGATGGAGGCTTGTATTTTCTCGTGAAGAGTACGACCTCCGTTTTTCCGGGATTTACACCCAAGCCACGACTAGATGCCCACTCTCTAACCCTTCCTAGGGCAAGTTGCATCCTGTCTCTGATAGTGTCGACAAATCTGCCCGAAACCGTGAGAACTACGTCATCCGCATAGGCTAGAGGGAAAGGCTTTTAAAACAAAATTTTCAATGCATTCAACTGCATTCTAACACATCGATTGTTGATCACAATGTCTCAGTATGTATAATAACAGGGCAGTTAGTATCTGTCTTTTGCCAGTGTTGACTTTTGAGAATAACCCTTGGGTACAAAATGACCCATATGACAAAAATTTAATGGCCATTATTACAACTTGCCATTAAAGTTGGGTTTAGTAAATGATAACTTTAGCTAAAGTGAAGTTTAAAGTCATCTTTAACTTCTTTTCGTTATTACAACTTACAGATAAAATAAAATAAAGTTTTTCAAAAATATGGCAGTGCCGGAGCAATGTCGATAACATTATCTCAATAAAAACAAGTTTTTTCAAAACTCAGTGGCAACAATGAGCTTCCTGTTCTTTTTGTTGTGTTTGCTCATTTTGTCTATATTTGATAATAATATGCAATATGGCAACTTCAAATATAAACATAACTTTAAAAGCTTAACGCTCACTTCTATCTTATTATCCACTTATAATAATGAAAAACAAATTATCTGTCCATTAAAATCCTGCCTTTACTCAAAGGCAAGTTGCAATAATGGCCTTAAGTGTAAAGTTGGAAGCGGTGTTCGTTATTTCTCCACTGTTATACAATATTATACTACATGTAGTGCTTTATCTCCTTTAACCGTGAAAATATCTGAAGAGAAAAATCACAGCTTATACTGGTATGAGCAGAACTTAGAATATCTCATATTGACGTAGAACCGAAAGTAAGATGCAATGTAGCATTAAAAAAGGTTGAGGTACAAGAAATAAAACTGATGGGATCTCCTACGAACATGGCCATCTGAATGAAAAAAGACACAATTTTTTAATAAGTCTAGAAACATCATCGTACCAAATTAGTTAATTTTTGTTTGTTCACGTACCCATTCATTCAAAAATGGCTACAAACAGAAAGCCTATTTTGATAAAACAATTTTATATTTGTTGATTTTTTCCTTTTCAACTGTCAAAGTTCGGAAGTCACTGTTAAAAGACCCTTTTTTAGATGACAGATGTTATAGATGTGACAGCGAAAGCGACACAAATAAAATAATTTTTTCAGCCGCAATGAGTTTGTTCGCAAGCTCGCCGCCAGCAGACATGTCTTTTCACCCTTGCTAGCGGCACTGCTTACTCAATAACACTAATCCGTTCATTGCAGCGATCAAAAATAGAAATTAGCTATGTGAACAGCAGATGAATGAGATGTTATGCCATATTTTTAAAATAATTATTTCCATATTCATACATGATTCTACCAGAGATCAGCAATGAATCGTTTCTTCTCGTTCACTACTCATAAGTACTCATGATTTTTCGAGTAAGAGTGACTCAACAGTATTGAAATTCAACTACTCCGATGCATTCGTACTCACTACAACATTGATTTATAAGTACAGGTTGCAATGAGTATGATTACAACGTTGACATCAAACTCATAACATTCGAAATATGTCTCATTCATATGCCTACTCATTCAGACTCATAAATCTAGAAGAATACATATAATACTCATAAATGATTCGAGTGATTCGTCATTCATTTATTTACAGTCTTAGTTGTTTTTGCATTTTAGTACGCGAATCATACTTATTTTGTGATTCGTATAAATTTTAAGTAAAGGAGAGTCAAAATCAACAACATCATGCGTATTGATAATTATGAGTATGATGAGTACTCCAAACTTTTAATATGAGTAGTATGAGTATGATATTAAAATAAGTATGAATGCGTATAAGTATCAGAAATTATGAGTATGATTCGAATCTACTCATATTTTTGTATACTCCTTGCTGATCTCTGTTTTCTACGTTGTGGCGTTGCACGTGGTGCGTGGAATGTGTTTATAGCATTACTCTTTCTAGCGCCACTGCTTATTTAATAGGTATTAAGATATCGATTGCAATTCATTTCTAAATATGTTTTATAGTGGATTGCATTAGATTTTGACATTTCCTTTTTAGAACAAATCTTACAACGTATTTCCTCGCTGACATTTATTGTACAGATATGCAAACATATTCCTGTCTATTTGGCCAACTTCAAACAAAATACTTTGCATTTAATAACATCGAATTTGAACTACAAAAGTCTTAACTTTCTAATGCCAAAGCTTAAGCGAGTGGAGGAAACTATAGTTGGTGGATAGGATCAAATATTGAGTCTGATATTAAGCGAGTAATTTTCTTTTGGCTTAAACGTCCAAGAAAGTGAAATTAAATGTCTGCATAATTTGATTACCGATCTGTATGAACGTTTATTGAGTTGAATTGAATACGGCGGTCAGATATACACCTTTATTGCGTAAATCGCAATAAACGCCATTATTGAGCTCAATATTTCATATAAAGTTACAATTAATTATTGCCCAATAAATACGAACACTTTCTGTTGATGTTTGACAGCTCAAATGTCAACAACGACAGACAAAAAAAAAAAAAAAAAAAAAAAAAAAAAAAATAATATAAAAACAATGTTGTTGAAACAACCAGCTAGCTGTCAAATGAATGTTGAAGAAGCAGCTGAACTACGTACATATATTGTTATGCCCGAACACTTAAAATATTGTAGTCAATAAACCGAATATTGACTCAATAAAAGTGCATATCTGAACATACATAGTATGACGGCATTTCTTGCATTGTCAATTGTGGCATCATTGTCAATACTGCAGTTGGTTGTATAGTCAGCTATAAGTTTGTATTGATGTTTTTTATAAGCTTTAAAAGCTCTTTCTCTCTAATTTTTCTCTCAAATCTGTTGCATTTTTAAAAATCTGAAAAAAAGGAAGTTACGTTATATAAATTGCTATTCAATAGGAAATAGTTTAACAAACAATAATTTCTTTAAGTGTACAGTATTTTAAATTTTTAAACATTTTTACAGTTGTTTTTCTACTTATAATTTGTAAAAGACAAAAAAACCGTCCATTAAGTTTAATATTGTAATTAAATTTTAATTTAAATTTAAATTACAAAATTACTCATGATATTTTTATTTCTATTCCATTATAATTATTTTATTATTTATCTTATTAAAGGCATTAAATTAACATTTAAATTAATAATAATAACAACAAAAAAATATTAAAAATCTGAACAAAAATTTACAACAAAATTCAAATCAAATCAAACATTATGATTAAAAATAAAATGTGTTGAAAATGAAATGAAATGAAATGAAGAAATCTGTCTTGAAAAGAAAATGAAATTTTTAAATCATATTGGATACGCGGTATTTTGAATTATTTTATTATTATGTATTATTATTATAATAATAATTATATATGATAATATAATTATTAAGTATTAGGATTAGATAATAATAATTATTATTATTATTATATTGATTGTATTATTTAATATAGTTTTGTATATAAATTTTATTTTTTTATTTTTAATTTTTTTTTATAAAGAAAAGAACAAAAGAGACAAAAACTATGATGTTAAAATTTAATATTTGGATTTTTAAATACGATACAATAACAACAAAAATTTTAAATTATTATAATTGTATTACTAGAAACTAAAACACATACTCACACACACATCTATACACATACACATGCACACATACATATACTATATGGTATCTTTTACATATATTTTCATAAAATGTAATTTCTTAAAGAAATTAAAAAAAAAATTTTAATTAAAATTAAAAAAGAAATTAAATTACAATAATTTTTATAAAATCTTTCGTACGTGTAAGCAATTTAACTGCATTTGCATGAATAAATTAATATTTTTTATAATTTACTTTTTCTTCTTGATTTGCTTACTAAATAAAATATAATTTTCCAATTTTTGTCATTTTTTTTTTGTTGGTATTTATAAAGAAAATCAATATTATTTAACAAAGACTGAAACTTGAACGATACAAACCCGCAAACATTAAATGATATGATTATGCAAAAAGAAATATTTTTGTTTAATTTTACTAAATAAAATGTAATGAAATGAAAAAAAATAGTGAAGAAAAATTTTCCTAAACAACAACAACAAAAAAAAACAGAAAATATTGTAAAAATTTTTTTTAAATTTTCATGATTACTATTCCATGATAAATTGTTAAAAAAAAAAAGATTGATTTACCATAGACCCCGATCTACTTCATTAAATTTTATTTTAATCTCTTAAGACTGTAGCAAAGAATGCTATATTATTCGTATATCCTTGCTTTGTTTCAGTTCCATTAAACAACAAGACTTCTTACTGCAAAAAGCCAATTTACACGATATGCGATAACGTACATAAAGTCAGTGAGAAAATATCACAGAATTTCATCCACAGTTTGCAAATGCTTTTACAACAAAATAGCAAATCAAAGTAATGAATGTATCACTAATCGAGTAAAGTGTAATGATTTTTAAAATGGTTCTGAACTATAACTGAAAAAGTTCGTTTTTGCATCGAATGGTACTTTTATACAAAAAATACATACATACATAATTAGTCATTACAACCCTTAAATCAGGATTATGACCTAGCTTCTCATACCATTTATGTTGTGAGCGTTAATTTTATACTTGAGTGGCGGGACCTACAGTTTAAAGTCGACTCCGAAGGAGAGATTTTTGAGAAACTTGCCCATGGCCAGAAGGGGGTCGCCAAAGAAATATTTTTTTATTTCATTTTTCGTTTGTTGGATATGTCTGACATGTGGTTTGAATCGTGGACTCACGTCTAGTAAGCCAGCACACTACCTACTATTTAATAGAAATACTAACGACGAAAAACTAACGACCTATACGTGTTCCTCATTTACAAAACAAAAATAACTGATTCGAAACGTAACAAAACGTAAAAGCCCTGTTTAGTAAAACATCGTCGGAATGTAATAGAACATGCCTACTGAAAATACATTACTGTTCGGCAAACGTTCTCATTGCTTTTCGTATTCTAAAAACGAATGTGCGTTTCGAGGACGTTTGGCTAACCGCGGCTAAAGACTAATTATACCTTTAGCAATACGTTGAACATGTAATATGTAACAATAAAAAAGTAGTGAAAGCACCGCGGGGATATTGCGGTATTTTTAATATGGAAAAGTACTGAAAAAAGTACTATAGTACTGAATTTTTCAACACCGCTTACTGTTCTGCACAAAAACTTCGTGTACTGCAACCTGTTATGTAGCACGTTCTAGAAAGAACACCTACTGTAAGAACTCATTGGGTTTGTTATATTTTCCATCTTCACGACAATAGTAATGTGTTTTAAGCCAAGTTGCGATGTGTTGAAATACCCGAAAAAAAAACTACATGAGAAAGGAGACGGGTAGTGAGCGACAAATTCAGATTAAATGATTTTTTTTTTTTTCATTTTTTTATGCCCAGTGTAAATTAACAATTTCTACACAGACAATCTCAGACAAATGAATTTAACAATCAACACGCACTCGGAGTCTACTAGATTTTCAGGTCAACAAGACACTCCGGGTAATTATGTAACTGATGACCCTGCTATAGCAGCCCCCGGTCGTTACCTTCGTTAGTGAGTTCATTAGAAAAAACCATTTATTGGTCACTAAGAAGTGGTTTATGTAAATAATCTTTGTTCATTGTTGGATTCAACCGATCTTAATTGGAAAAGTTGCGTACATTTCTGTCACCATATCTATTGAGAAGAAAGATGGTAATGTCAATTTTATTTGTCATTGTCCGTCTCTGGCTCGTCACAGGTTACTCTCATTTGACTTGACTTCGATAGTGTAACGGCGCTATCGTTACTTGATATCAATTCAATCATTCACTAAATTGTTGACTGGCTTTCAGCTTGGTTCTGAAGGTGTAACGCCTTACTGCGAATTCCTGATGCTGAATGTCGAGATCGATAATCAACATTATTTTTACTCATTGTGTAGTATACCCTTTATTATAGTTTTTCAAATTAACATTGATCACTTTTATACTGCTTAACACGCCAAAGAAGCGAATTTATCGAAACTTTATATGAAAAGTATTCAGATTCTCATATATTTTTGAATTTTATTCCAAAAGAATTTTTGATCGCCGAAAATCGATAGTCTCACTGAAATAGATTCATTACATAGAGCAATAAAAACGCGAATATATTGTATTAACCGGAATCTATACAGCTTGTCCAGAAGACAAGCTTCAGACTGCTATTCTGTAGTAGTTATGATAATGTGGGCTTAAGATAACCCCATTCTAAATGTACTTTGAGTCTACAGTACATAGTCTGATGCATGACTCAGACCTTCTCTTATTGTAGTTTTCCAACAAAAGTTACAATATAAACACAATTTTTTTACAAGTAGAATGCCAGAAACCCTATGATTGGTCTTGAATTATTTTATACACCAGAACCTTTGGGCGAAATCCGATCTCACAGCCATACAACAGCTGTATAGTTAATCATACACTATCCTACCTCGGAACATTTTAGCCAGCTATCGCATTCGAAATAAATTGGAAAAATATAATTCCTCAAACCGTATGAGACTTGGTTCTTCTATGATTCTAAGAGAAGGTTCCTCAATTCGCTGCAAGTAGCTTCTGCTCATTCCACTATTTATTTATTTTTCGCCACTTCTATTTCGAGCTATTGGTGCCATATGCACCGTTGTCTGCTCTGAAGATTCCAGTCTCCGCTTCCAATCAGGAATCTGAATTTCAGTTTTGGTTTGTGCCCAGAGTTTGAGTATTGGTTAGAGTATTTGGTCAAAATATCCCAATCCAATATTGCAAAATGATCTGCTAGTGTAATATTAAAGTTGCTATCCCGAATGTTAAACATCTTGCGCTTGGTTTTGGATTAATTTGATCATGACTTTTATGTTGAGACCATAATGAGCCGCTTAAGTACCTATTTTTTTTTTGTGTTTATCCGTATAATTTAAGTACTTTAAAAAGATGTATGTCGTCTATCGAATTCGAGTTAAACTCGTTGATTGTCTTATTTAGACACCAGAGTCTATGGTAAATACTTCCCATGTTTATACTTGCCTACCTTCAATTCTTATGCTGAAGTTTTTGTTCATATTACAACGCAATGGTGGATATATCTTGACATATTCATAACGATTATTGTCTTTCAAGGCTGCAATTTAAGCTCTAAAATTTAAACAAAACGCAAGATAGGTAGAAGAGGCTGTCCCCTCGATGGAGTTATAAGCGGACACACTTAGGCCGCACACATGGCTCACAAGAATTCAATATTTTTTTATTTAACAAACTATCAGGAATTATGTAATGCAACAGTCAAAAAAGAAAATAAATATAAAGTCATCCATTAAAAGAAAAACTCAATGTATCCTAACAATGCAAACTATTTAAAAATGAGATAAAAATTAAAAAAAAAATTAAAATTTTTTACATAAAAAACAAAGAAAAACTCATTTAAAAAAATCTAACAAAATAAAATAATATTAAAAAAAATACAATAAATAAATAAAAATTTAAATCAAAAGTACATTTATAATTAAATAAAAAATAACAAAAAAAAAAATTATGAAAGAATTTCTTTAACTAAAAACACAAACTGAGAGATGAAACTTATTGTTGTAAGAACAATATTTTGAAAAAAAAAAACAAAAAAAAATATTAAAAAAATTAAAAAAAAAAATTCAAAACAAATTTATTAAATAAATGTAGTTTTCTTAGAAAATTAAAAACTTTAAGTATTTATATTACATAGACAACAACAAAAATATAAAATGAAAAATGGAAGAATATCTTCAACAAAAAAAAAAAAAAATCAAATTAAACTATAAATATAAATAATAATTAAAAAAAAAAAAAACAGAAAATAATTAAATTAAACAGCACTTGTATATGTAAAGACAAAAACAAACAAACTATGAAAGAGAGAAAAGAGGAGGAAAATAAAAAAAATTTAATCCGAATTATTAATACAAATAAATGTAAATCTTTTTTAATAAAAAAAATTATTAAATGATTTATTGTTTAAATAACTAATTTAACGCATTTTGATTTTTTATTATAATTTAATTTTATTATTATTATTATTATTTTCCATGTAAAATTACATTTATTTTCATCATGCAACATGAGAAAAATTAAAAAAAAAGAAAAGAGAGAATCACTCTCTTCACAATTCCCAAGTGAATGAAGAATATAAGAAACAAGTAATAATACTACATATATATAAAATAAATATATTTTTTATGTATTGTAAGTTATAAATTAATAGTATTAAATTTAAAACTTAAACTAAAATAATATTAAAAAAAATAAAATAAAATCCATTAAATGAACAAAAAAAATAAGAAGAAAAAAATAACATTAAAAAAGTTACTTAAATAAATGTCTTAAATATTACAAAAAAAAAAGAAAAAGAAAACAGGAAATTAATTTAAAAAAAAAGAGAACACCAACATGGAGTCTTCTTTTCGTTTCACATCTAATTATAGCATGTAATCGTATTTTTTGATTTCACGATTTATAAACGGTACATAATGGTAGACGTTGACATACGCCAAGGTTTTGAGACCGTTTGGCTTATCCTCGACACTGGCTATTAAATATTCCAAATTGGTTTTGGATGTATCATGCATAGCGGGACGTCCTATATTCAATTTGCTATCAGCATAGTAAGGAAAAACGTTACTCTGGGCCGTAGGCAAACATATCGGCTTCAGCAATTCGGAAAATTGAAAATAATTCACCACAACTAAAACTGCCAAATCCTGCATCCTGTGTATATTTTTTCTGTTTAAGAAAATCCATTTAAAAAAGAAAAAAAAAGACAACATGAACTACAAGGGACAAACACATACACACATAGACACATACCCACACTGCAACAAGAACTAAACTTACATGCTAATACTGGAAAGATTATGGACGACAGCATTCAAATGTTGCTCACTGCTATAGGATGAATTGTAGTAGCCCTCGATTAGATTATAAAACACATGATCGGTATTATAGCCGCTAGTGTTTTCCATGAAACAATTACCCGCTGTTACATAATTTTATTAGAATTTATTCATCATCAAAATTCATCAAAATTTAACAATTCCGCTTACCCGTCAATACAATTTTGGGTGACACTATAACTCCACTACATATGGGTTCATAAATGGGAGCATAAGTTCTTCTAAATATTGTCACTTCCCAGGGCTTTGTTGGACTATTTTTTTGTGCTTCCGTTAAGATGCCACACTCTGGAGTACATTTGATTTTAGGCCGGGTCCATTCGCCATCCAAGTCACACTGTATCCGAGAGCTATTGCTTTTCATATTTTTACCCACATAGCCAGGAGCACAGGCAACATTTGCAATAGTGCCTGGCCGTATACCACGTAAACAACTGACATCTCGCTGATTATAATGACAAGTAGCCACTGAGGAAATTCCGCGTGAAAGCACAGAAGATGAACAGAAATTATCGCTTTGATATGGTAATTCGGTTGTTGTTGTTACGGTAGTCGTAGGTCTTAATGTTGTTATATTGTAAGAATCTGGTATTATAGTAGGAGTGGTGACAGTTGTAGGAGTAATATCACGGGTGATATTCGAACAAATGCTGTTGATTTCATCAGAACCGTCTTTGCAGTCTTTATAGCCATTACATGCCGCAACGCCTGCTACACAAGCACCATAACCGCAACGAAAAGAATATTCTGGACACTTAAAAAAACTACAAACTTCCACTGTCTCATCACTGCCATCGCGACAATCATCTTTGCCATCACACAATCTCTCATTAATAATACACTCCCCCGACTTGCATTGAAAGCTGGAGGGGAACCTAATGATAAGAAGCAATAAATTATTTCGCTTTCGTATGATTTTAGTCTCAGTAGCTTACATGCAATGACCCTGCATTTCCTCTTCGTAATTTATTTTCGGAGTACAAAGAAATTTCGTCTCGTCCGAGCCATCAACACATTGTACGATGCCATCACATTTAAAATTGCCTGTTATACAGGCACCATAAGCACACTGAAATGCATAAGTAGGGCAGGGTCTCAATAGACACTCATCCACTGTCTCATCAGATTTGTCCGCACAATCGTAGTTGCCATCACACAGCTCTTCGAACTTAATACACTCGCCATTGTTGCACTGCCACGTATACAGGGGGCATATTGTTGATTCTATAAAAAAAACGAAAAGTAATTGGAAATGTAAAATAAGATGTATGTATAATATGTATCAGTGCATTCAGTGCTTGCATGAACTTTATAAATAAAGCCTCAACAATCTACAGTTTCGTATTGATTTCATGTATTGCATCACGACAACTAAGCTTACTCTTGCATTGTATACAGCATTTCAAACTATTGGGAATGGATCGACGGAATAGGCTATTTGTTTCAGTTCTCACCTCGTCAATCTCATAAAGTCCTCATAGTAAAGACGAGTAAAATCATGTGGGAACTCAAATTAGAATTCAAAGACAATCACTAAATGTATCAGAATTCATGCCGTATCCACCATCTCGAAATGAGACGTTTATAGATTTTGTAGTCCTCTACAAGCCATAAGGAATATGCGAGAGAGAGGTGCTAAAGTCGATAGTAAATATTGATCAACTACTTTGAGAAGTGCGTCTCATTTAAAAATGTTTTCCAAAATTCTATTCGAATGCATAGAAAGGTACTATGCTATGATTACATATATATCTTTTTTTTTTTGCACAAAATAGAAGTAATGGTCCTAGTTATCATGTGGTTCCTAAATGACCATCTTATATCTTATCTTATATCTTGAATCTTATCAATTCAATTTTATTGCTTTACCTTAGAGTGGTAATATTGTTACGTTTTTACCTTTAAAAAACGTTTGAACTATGAGTTCGTAGATTGCAATAAAAATATAAATAAATTTGTGTTCAGTTTTAATTAATTTACAATTCTGTGTGCCGCTGTTCACAACTTGATGTAAACAATAACAATTGCTTTGTTTTTTATTCTGGCATACAGTCCTTTTCGTAAGCAATAACAATTGTTCGATCGATCTTTATAACGGAGATCTTCAAACCACAATTATTCTCTTTACACGCAACGCGTCTTCATACAAGACTGACTCAATTTTTTCTGACTCCGATGCCTGATTTGCCTTGTCTTTTATAATGCGACGTAAATAGTCTGATGAATGATCTTGGCTTCTCATTCTCGAGATCTCCATGAATCTAAACATCGTTGTTTCATTCTTGTTTGTGTATTTTGTTTACATTTATTCTGACAATATTTGTTGCTGCTTTTTGTTTACTTGTTTATCCTCTCTTTATACTGATGTTATTGCTATATTTTTGTTTATTTGCTGATCATGTAAACAAGTCCATTGTTTTTGTTTTTATGTTTTATGTTTTCATTTGAATTCATTTAATCCCATTGACTCGCGAAGAATTTATGCCGTTTAAAAAATTTGGAATGAAGTACAGACCCTCTGACAACCGAATGGATGACCGTGGTTTTTTCACACAATCTAATAGAACAAACGCATGTGACGAAATACTAAGGGTCGGTACGATCTAAGGCTGTTCGCAAGTGCTTAAGAAGTTACAGAGAAAAATTACATATACCAATATTATCTGACAGTCAGGCTGCAAACCGATCTTCTATAAGGTTGAAATAGAATGGTATGGAAGTGTCTAGGCAAGCTAAATCAGTCAGAATGAAGCCATATTTGGCTTTATTACAGGTCATGTAATAATTTATGTCAATGAATGAGCAGACGAGCTGACCAAAAGGAAAGCTGATTTAAGCAACCAACACCTGGGATGTTGCCAGAATTCATACTTGAAACTGTGCGGTGTTAATGAAGGCGTAAATTTTGAAAGGATATGACCACGGTTCAAACTCCAGGTCAGACATGTCCAACAAAAGAAAATATAAAAAAAAATATTTTTGCGGCGTCTTCCACTGGCAAAAACTCTGAAAGTAAATAAAATTGTCATGAAAAGTTTCTCAAAAATCTGTCGTTCAGAGTCGACTTTAAACTCTCACTCATTTATAAAACTAACACACACAACGTGTGTCCTGTAAGAATGTAGGACATAATCCTGACTGCAGGGTTGAAATGACCAATTATGTATGTATGTATGTATGTATGACATTGGCCGAGTGATTCGAATCATTCATTAAAATTTACCGTCTTAGTTGTTGTTGCATTTACAAAAAAAATAAGAAAGAAAAAGACAAAGACAGCAAGCAAAGCAAATACACAACCTTCTGTGAGTATTTTAGTGTTCGTACGCGAATCATACTTATTTTGTGATTCTTGTAAATGTTGAGTCATGGAGAGTCGAAATCAACAACATCATGCGTATTGTTAATAGTGTTTTTCACGGGAAATCCCGGGACGGGAATTCCCGGGAATTCCGCAAATTTTTCAATCCCGAAATCCCGGGAAATTTGCTCGGGAATTCCCGGGAATTATTGTGCATGAAAATGTTTGACTATTTAGCAACATTTACACATACTTCACTAGGAAGGACAATGTTTGAATCTCTTATATACCGAATTAGAGAAAGAAGAGATATAAAATTGTATACCTTCACAAAATACTTGAAAGATCCAGAAATTTTTAATAAAAATAATAAATTTTTTCCGAATGCTTCAAAACATTCAATTATTTTATATGCAGAACAAATTTGTAACCGCCTTTTTATTGAAAAAAATATAGAATTAGAAGAAATAGAAAGCAACGATAATGATATTTTAGAAGATAAAAGTTTTGAGGACATTTAAACGATGCAATAAATAACATTAGTGAAATATCTACATCAAACACTAATGTACCTACCGGTTCGATAAATAAAAGACTTAAAATTTTTTGGAGAATCTGGTAAGCAAACGGAAAATATAAAAAATCTTTTAGAGGCCTTGTTAACTATAAGCCAACATCTGTTGAAAGCGAGAGAGTTTTCTCTCTCGAGAGGCAATACGTTACTAAAATTAGAAACCGATCTCAGATGCATCAATAAACGCATTGTCGGTTTTAAAAACTTATTTTAAAAGTATTAAATAAATATGTTAATAGATTTATGTTTTATGTATATATTTTTAACTAGTTTTTAAAATACATTGAATTATTTATTTTTTAAAGAACTGTACCTTTTATATGTTTCTATTGTTATTTTGTTTTATGTTTTTGATCTCATTAATATGAATTTAAAATAAAAAATATATACTTAACAAAGTAAATATATGATTTTATGTTCTAGGCGGGAATTCCCGGGATCCCGGGAAATTTCAAAATCAATTCCGGTTTCCCGGGAAATGAATAAGTCCGGGAAATGAAAAACACTAATTGTTAAGTATGTGTACGATGAGTACTTCAAACTTTGAATATGAATGGTATGAGTATGATATTAAAATAAGTATGAATGCGTATAAGTATTAGAAATTATGACTATAATTCAATTCTACTCATCATTGCTGATCTCTGGTTTAGAGAGCCATTACAGGGACATCCTTTATAGGTTATGTACGGTCCAATAGATCGTTTGATTGTATGTCTACACGATAACAACAATAATTATAAACTCTTGTAG
Source organism: Sarcophaga rosellei (assembly GCA_930367235.1). Taxonomy (NCBI): domain Eukaryota; kingdom Metazoa; phylum Arthropoda; class Insecta; order Diptera; family Sarcophagidae; genus Sarcophaga; species Sarcophaga rosellei. The sequence continues at coordinate 85,370,052 of OV884017.1, read as the reverse complement.
AGGAAGAGTATTTATTAATTTCTTTGTTTCGTAGGTAATATAACATTTAAAGAACACATTACAAACATAAGCACAAAGTCAATAATTTATTGTTCAATTAACTTCTTATCTGCGTCAATATTTTGGATTTTCCCAAATCAAAAAGAAAACAAAAATGTAAGACAGTAAGAAAAAAAAGCAAAGAGAAGATAAAAAGGAAGGAACCATTTAAAAGATGAATCAATGAATGAAGAGTATAATTATTTAAAAATATCTTCTCTTAAACTTGAATAGAAAAACTCTGAAAAATTCTCTTAAATTCAAATAAAGTAGTTTCGCTCTAAAAAGTTTGGTTCAAAATATGTCTTCGAAGGTCAATGGCAAACAATAGCATTTGCAAAGCTGTAGTTATTCAGGATGAATTTGTTTTTTTTTTTTTTTTGCAGTAGCACTGGATTGAATAATAAATTCATATTGAAAATGTTAACTTTTAAACAATATTTGTTACCTATAATTGCCATAAGTATTGTGATTTAAAAATAGATACGAGTACATGCACTGTACTCTCCAGTTTCCTGTAAAGCAGATGTTTTAGATGAGCTTTGTTAAAGTGTGGGTAAAAATTTCATGACAAAATCGTACGTTTTGTACATGTATCCCCCATATTAAGAAGAATAGAAAACCGGTTAAAATGTATTCATGGATGCACACAATACTTAACTTCATACATACTTGGTAATCAAAATTATAAGAAGAAGAATTTCAACAAAAACAAGTTCTCGGTCTTATCAATGAATCTCTCGCGTCAAAGGTTAGTACATGATTATGAATGTATATTGGAAAGTATCCGATAAGTACTATAGAAATTTAATAACAACAACAAGAAATATGCACTCTATAAATATTTGAAATTATCAAGAATGTAACAAGAAATTGTTAATTCGAGTTTTTTCTACTTTTTTCCATATTTTTGTCTTAAAAAATTTAATTCCAGCGTAATTAGATGAAGCATTTGTTTATAAACAAATGATTTGCATACGTCACGCAAATGAAAACAAAAACTTTTCAAAATGTGTTGCCTCTCTGTTAACAATAATTTCTTTATTCCTCACACTTAAACCGGCTCTCTTAAATAAATAAATAAAACACAATGATTTGCAGAGATGTAAACAATAAATCGTCAATAATTAAAAAAAAATCGTTTAAGGCGCCTAGTACGACGACTAGCGGCTAGTGTGCTAGACTATGAGCGTGAAAGTCATGAATTCGATCACACTTTACTTTACTGGTCATTGAAATCCTTAGTCACGATTACAACCTAGCTTCTCACACCACTCATGACTTCGAACGCCATTTTTGGAAAATTTTTCATTACAATTTTATCTGGCTCTCAGTGTTTTTGCTGAAAGGAAGTAGCTGAAAGTATTGTTACGAAAATGAAAAGATCGTTTAACATTAACGATAAACAAAAGCCACACAAACACATACAACGAACTTGGTTGCATATACCAACAACATCAGCATAAGAAAAGGAGACAGACAAGTATGAAAGAAAGCAACAACAAACAACGTAAGCAAAATACACAAACAACAATTAAGTGACGGTAGAGTTCTCGAGAAGGCTAAGACACGAACATTCCGTTTCAAGAACCTTCTGATATGCGAGCATATAAAAAGGCAAGACAAAGCAGGTCTTGTGTGACGACACGTTGCGTGAGAAGTAAACAGTCATGGTTTGAAGACCGCTATTGTGAAGATCTACCGAAGAGTTGTTAGTGTATGCGCGGACAGAAGCGTGAAATAGAATAGTAAACAAGCAATTATTGTTGAATCCGTCAAGTTGTATACGGTGGTACACAAAAGTAGTACGAACAATAAAGAGTTTAATTGATACTAAACACATACAATGTATTTGTTTTTATTTTCGTTGCAATAAAAAAAAGGAAAAACGTAACAGTATTAATTTATCAGTTGTTGAACCTCGGGCTCTCGTCTAATAGGCCAAAAAAGCACGCACTAGACTACGGCGAATTCAAGCCATTAGCCTTAGGTTAGATTAATTTAAAAAAGATATCGTACCCTTGTGTCACCTTTTTCTAGGAGTCAAAGAATTCAGTAGAAAATTCACCAGAATAAAATACAGCAGAAAACTGAGCCTAAGGTTGTCAGAGGAAAGGTCGCCGTAGTCTAGTAGATGGTGTGTTGGCTTATTAGACGTAAGGCCAAAACGGAATATGAAAAAAATATTTCTTCGCCGACTTCCTCTTAGCAGATTTCTGGCAAAAACTGTGAGAGTAAATAAAATTGCCATGAAAAGTTTCCCAAATGTCTGTCGTTCGGAATCGACTTTAAACTGCAGGTCCCGACACACAACATGAGTGGTGTGAGGTGCTAGTCGGTAATCCTGACTGAAGGGTTGTAATGGCCAATTATGTATGTATGTATGTATGTAAATAAAGAAAGGAATAGCGTGGAATGATATCAGCCTAGCTAGTTAGCCCCGTTCACTAACCCTATTAGATCCTTAAGCTTATAATTTTTCAAAAAATTGAGTACATAACCACTGCAGACAAGAATAGTGACATAAAATAAGATTCACTGGCCTACATTTATATAATTTAACACAAATCTGACCCACTGAAATGCTTCGAAATATATTTCACAGAAATAACTTCCGTACAAATTTTCATTTAAAAGTCTGTAAAATTCCCGATTAAATTAATGTCACTTCACGTAACGTCACTTCAATGTTTATTAACTCTTAATGCAGTTTACCACGCTAACTCAGTTTCGATACGAACTATACAAAGTACTCGTATAATCACTTCTGACCTGATTGTAATTTTATTACATTGTTTTCATTTCATTACGGCTGACTCTACACATCACAAATAAATATCTTCCATCTCTGTATTTGCATTCACATATTTATATATACACACACACACACACACACACATTTAAATAATCTTCACTTTTTTAAACTTACTGGTTTCCCCACTGAATGCCATTTCTAGAGAAAGCATTAAAAATGCGAGTTTTACATAAAAACGTTGCATTTCTTTTGTTTTTGTTTTACGTCACAGAATTTAAAAAAGAAAATTTAATTAAATTTTGTTGAAATTTAATTTTGTTGTTGTTTTACTGTGTTATTTATAAATATTATTATTTTACAAACGAAACTTGTATCAATGCGAAATTTATTTAAAGAACAAACTTTCTTTCACGATCTAATTGAAACCCGTCTAACTGCTAGTAGAGTTCAGCAGATACTGAATCTCATTTATTGGATTTTGTTTCATGCCGTACAGATAGAAATTAATTATTGACATCGAAGAGATAGAGTAGAGAACGTTGAAAGATGAACGAACAACGCTCTTAAAATAAATACCATGGTACTCTTTGCTCATATTTGTTCAAGTCATTTTGTTCTAAGTGTTCGACGTTACGTTATTAAACGATGCCGGTCATTAATTGAAATGGGAACAATACTACACCAACCATAAGAGACTTTCTTAGTTAGAATGGAGTCCTACAAGAGAAACAGCGAATCTTTCCGGTTTTATATTTGAAATCAAAAATTTGTTGCAGACGGGGATATTTTTTTCAAATAAACGAAATCGAAATGAAGGAAATACATTACGAAAGCCGTTAAAAAATCGTTAAAATTGACGAGATGTGGTGTTTTCAAAATTTTCGTGATATTATTCTCTACACTACAAGTACAATCGAACACGAAGGATTAATTTATTCCAAGGTCTCATGTCATGTCATGTCTCATGTAAGGTTCTTACAGGCGTATTGTGTGAACGACTGAAGCCACTCCTCAAAACACTGATTGGACCTTATCAGTGCGTCTTCAGACCTGGCAAGTCTACCATCGACCACACTACGCTAAATCCTGGAAAAGACCCACGAAAAACAAGTCGACACACAGTATCTTTTTATCGACTATAAAGCAGCCTTCGATAGCCCCATAAGGGATCGTGTTTTTGCCGCAATGTCTGAGCTCGGTATACCTGCTAAGCTGATAAGGCTATGCAGAATGACGTTGAGCAATTCATGCAGCTCCGTCAAGCTAGAAATGGACCTTTCCGAACCTTTTGATACCGTGCGAGGTTTCAGACAAGGCGACCCCTTATCATGCGACCTCTTCAACTTCGTCATGGAGTGTGTTCTGCAATGGCACTATTTTTCAGCTGTCCAGCTGCTTATGTACGCTGACGACATTGACATCATAAGGCGTACCAAGCGAGATGTCACTGCTTTCTTTAGTGCTATTGAACGGGAGTCTACCAAGATGGGTTTGGCAGTAAATGGGGGCAAAACAAAGTATATGTTATCGACAAGTAGAGAAGTGAGTGAGAATTGATTCTCAGATTACGACAGAGTATGAGTACAACGTTGACATTAAACTCATACCAAGGCAAATTCATATAAGGTAACCGTAACTCTACAATAAGTACAACAATACAAAAACAACAGTCATTTTGTTTTTGTAAAACACGACTTAGGTTGTCAAAATAGAAAGAAAAAAAATGGAAAAGGAAAAAAAAGTTAACAACAAAACACACACGCACAACAAACACACACAAATTTTGACTTTTGAAATAGTATCAGCTGTTTAGTCAATCCCACCTATTACATGAATTCGTCTAGACTCATACCATTCGAAATATATTTGATTCATAAGCCTACTCATTCAGATTCATAACTTTAGAAAAACACTTATAATACTTATTCATTATTCCAGTATTTTAGTGTTCGTTTACGATTCATACTTATTTTGTGATACAGTCAAGGAATTTATTTATCTTGGCTCCGCCGTTACCACCAAAAATGATGTCAGTCTGTAGATCAAGCCAAGGATCACTCTTGCCAACAGGTGCTACTATGGTCTCAATAGGCAATTGAGTAGCAGAGACCGATCCAAAAGTGAGCTGTACGAGCTGTATGTGTATGACTTATATATATAATAATTAAGGAATGTTTTTTAGATATTTATTTACTAGGATATAATTTTAGTTCATTAATTCCATCACATATGTACGTCTGATCGACAACTAAATAAAAGAGCATAAGCAATATGTATGAATTCTCTCTGCACAATTGCGGTAATCACTGATCAAAAACCTACAATTGCAGGACAATGACATAAAAAGTGTTACATCGTTTCAATGTCTACATCGCGTACACAGCATGAATGATTTACCAACACCCCAATATGGTTCAGATGTACATGTGAGGCGCTCATTAGCGTACTAAAGTCGGGTTTAGTTTTAAAATACTAATGATATTCGTCTCACCGGGATCGCTCCAGAGTATCTTTATAATGCTTCCTACAGTGTCATTAGTGTCAATAGTCGATGCAACATTTACGTCCACTTGCCAACTTGGTATTCAATGCAATCAAGCTGTCTAATATTCGCTGTCTAATTTCCGATTACTGCATGGTAATAAGGTGCCCATATAATGGCTAAAGTAATTGATAATCACCTTTACATTCCAAAACGGTCCTTGAACCTATATCTCTAGATGTTATTGATTTAATTCTCACTAGAAAATTAAGTTTTCAATTAAAAGGCCTTATACATATTGTACTATCCTAAATGTGGACCTCTGTACCATATAACAACTTGTTATTGCAAAATATGTATTCTCAGTTATTTAACCCGAAGCTATTAGAGAAATATATAAAAAACTTTTTTAGAAATTACAAATTGTGGGTCTTTTATTATTTCTTATCAGCAAAGTGGGGAATAACAATCTCCAAATGAGTTCCTGTTTATTTTTAGTAAGAAAATGTACAAATTTTTATAAAACATCGATATTTAGTGAATCACAATTTCTTATCGTTCAACCGAAGATCAAGTGCATAGACAACAACCATAAAATGCGTACTTGAATCTAAAAAAAAAAAAAAAAAAAATGAATGCAATTGAAAATTAATTTAACAAAATTTACCTGATCATAGGATCAAATAATGGATTGATGCGTACTAAACTGTAACAATTTGAATCTCAAAAGGAAGAAGAAAATACGAAATAAATTCAAGATTTTTTGTAAACCAATGCCTGGCATCACGACGATTTAAATATAGAAATTCGTAACATAAAATTTATGTAAATTGATTAGATTAGCTGTGGAAACCTTCTAAAGGAATCTGCAAATATGTCTTCACATTAAACTCACAAAATAGCAGAAGAAAGAGACTTCTAAAATAAGGTGAAGGCCTTCCATAAAGCAGATAGAAGCAATGACGACCTATCTATGGCTAATGTACTAATAGAGAATGAGAATTTCTCTTGTTGACGTCTAAAAAATATGTTTTTTAGAGCCTAAGATCCATTACTACATTTTGCCGTTAAACTTGAGTTTAGTTAAAGGTACCCTTAGCTAAAGTGAACTTTAAAGTCGTCTTTAACTTATTTTCGTTATTATAACTTGCAGATAAAACAAAGTTAACTTTTTCAAAAATATGGCTGTGCCGGGGCAATGTCGATAACACTGCTCAATTAAAAAAGTTTTTTTAAACGCAGTGGCAACGAAGGGCCTCCTTTTTTTTGGTGTCGTGTTCCCTGATTTTGTTTATATGTATTTGAAGTTGCCATATTGAAAAGATTATATAATATGGCAAGTTCAAACATAAACTTAACTTTAAAAGTTACCGGCAGGATGATCCTCCCTTTAGCTTAACGCTCACTTCTATCTTATTGGGTACTCATAATAATGAAAAACAATTTATTTGCCCGTTAAAATCCTCCCTTTAGTTAACGGTAAGTTGTAATAATGGCCGTAAGTTTATAAAATATTGTGTCAAAAATAATACACAATAAGTTTCCTATCGCAAGTAGCCCGTAGTTTATTCGTAATAGATAATATGTTGGCTTCATAGATCAGCAATGAATCGTTTTTTCGCTACAAGTACTCATGAAATTTTGAATGTGAGTGAGTCAACAGTATTGAAATTCAACTACTCTGATTCATTCGTACTCACTACAACATTGATTGATTAAGTACAGATTGCAATGAGTATGAGTGCAACGTTGACATCAAACTCAAAACATTCGAAATATGTTTGATTCATACGCCTACTCATTCAGATTCATAAATTTAGAAAAATACTTATAATATGAGTAGTATATGATTCGAGAGATTCGACAGCAAGTAAATCAAACAAACAACCTTCTAGTGAGTATTGTAGTGTTCGTACGCGAATCATACTTATTTTGTGGTTCTTGTAAATGTTGAGTAAAGGCGAGTTGAAATCAACAACATCATGCGTATTGTTAAGTATGAGTACGATGAGTACTTCATACTTTGAATATGTGTAGCATGAGTCTGATATTCAAATAAGTATGAATGCGTATAAGTATCATTAATTATGAGTATGATTCGAATCTACTCATCTTTATGAATACTCATTGCTGATCTCTGGTTGGCTTATTGGACAAAAGCCCTTGATTCAAAGCACAATTCAGACATGTTAAGCAAAACGAAATTTGAAAAAATATATTTCTTTCAGGGACTTCCTCTGACTCCAGAAGTAAATAAAATTGCCATGAAAAGTTTCTCAAAAATCTGTCGTTCAGAGTTGACACCCGCCACTCATATACATATAAAATTTACACACACAACATGAGTGGGATTGAAAAGCTAGGCCGTTTCCAGACTGAACGATTGTAATGGCCATGTAATGATATGTATGTATGCATGTATGATATCATCAGTGTGTAAACCACAAGTAACAGTCGATAACAGTAATCGAAGCACAAATGCCAACAAGTTAAGATATACGAACAATCGACATTGAACGTCTTTTTCAAGTCTTCATGCTACAGCAGCTATGTATATCCTCTTCAGTTAGCACGTGTATTTATATTGTTAGTTGTTCCAAAGCATAAATAGGTGCATGGTTTGCATATTATGGTCATTAGACTGACTTTTTTTGCCATAAAATGATCGAAGTAGAGTGAACTACGAAAAGCTGATTTTTTCCTTTTTTTGATTTGAAAGCGTTATTGCGCCGCAGAATTATTCATAACAACCTGGCAAACGTTGCTGAACAGAAATGTCAACTTAATTTGAAATTCTCCGATGTCAAACCATAATTATCGATATCGATTTACTTAGCGGCATTAAAAACACTCGGTACCACAACAGAAAGTACAAAATAAGGTTCATATACGGTAAGTTTAGGTTTTTTATGTTTGTCTCAACTACAATGAAAATCTATGAAACGATTTGGAATCATAATATTGTTATGAAAATGGAAACGGTGTAATATCATTTCACATTAAAACAATAAGCAAAAGCTACAAAACAAAGATCATGAGTAAGAAAGAGAAGGGGATATATAACGAAACGCAACATAAGCGAACGCAACAACAAACAAACGTGAACAATGCAGTCGCGATAGAATTCTCGAGAATGCGAAAACAAGAATCTTCTGCTTCAAGAACATTCATCAGACTGATTTTGTGGACATATAAAAAGGCAAGACAAAGCAGACAACGTGTCAGCAAGAATTCAGTCAGTCTTGTGTGAAGACGCGTTGCGTGCGAAGTAAACAGTCGTGGTTTGAAGATCGCCGTTGAAAAGATTTGCGTTGTAAACGAAGAATAATAGCGAACAAGCAATTATTGTTGGAGTTGTAACAGTGGCACATAAAAGTAGTGCGAACCATAAAGAGTTTAATTGAAACAAAACACATATTTGTTTCCTTCTTTGTTTGCAATCAACGAACTCATATTCTAAAAGTTTTTAAAAAGGTAAAAACGTTACAATATCGAAATAAAATTTCTCATGCAAAATTGATCAATTAACGACAATAAGAACAAGATGATAACTTTTATTCGTGGAATTTCTCTTGCCAGAAGATGTAAATCGAATAAAGAATATTTTTGATTTCATTCTTTCCAAACCGACACAGTTGACACACTGATCCTAAACTATACATATAATAAGTAATCTTTATTGCACAGTTTCTTTTAGAAATATTCACACTTACATTGGTAAACTTAATCGTATTAAAACTAAAATAGGGTAACATCCTCGCTTATGGCATTTTGCAATTTCTTATAGAATTCCGGATCCATGTAGAATATATTAGTTATGGCCACATATGAATCGTCCTCGGTACGCGTACAATCATTTTTCGTTGTGGGCGTATTACTAATAACACCCATTAATCTGTACGTATTCTCGATGTCATCGAAATTCTTAAACTGTTGAAAGAAACCACCACCGCTGTCACCACGACAAACCGATGCACCTTCATTGTTGTAAATGCAAAATTTATCAGTTGCTATAGGGGCATCCGGAGGACTTTTATCACTGCAATCATGATATGCTAACGTTATCATTTTCAATCTTTCCAATTGATTCATGAGACCGTAACCGGTGATGAAACCCTTCTGATTAGACAACATATATTGCTTTGCTGTATCACGTTTCAGTGTCGGTATGCAAATCGATGCAATGGTTTCGCTGTATCTTAATGGATTCTTTAGTTTGACGAAGGCAATGTCATCCTGTTGGCGCATGTTTTTACCACGATATCTAGAAGAAATACAAATAAAAAGTAAAAACACAAGTATTTGCAAATGGAAGATTATCAATAATGTGTATTTTATTAGCTTTAAATTGAATACAATAATAGCCTAGTATTGTTAATACGAAGCACTTGTTGCATCGTGAGTGAAGCTTGGCTAAGTACTAGCGTCATTCAGAAGTTACAGATAGTGGAAACCTGTATGTGAATATACTAAAAGGCGAAGACAATTGAACAATAACGGGTAATTCACAATTTAATAGCCATTGTATTAATTATGATATGCATATGTATATCAAAGTCGATCGTTCAATCTTAAACTTTATCAATCATTGAAATTTTGTTACCCTCCTTCTAGGTTCCTAATTACTGAAGACCAATAGGAATTTTCTTTATAAACATCTAGGGCACTGATTTCTGGCATATGGCCATTACACGAAAATGTCGTACAAAATTTGGCCGCAGAGAAAGACCAACAGTACCCGGCACACGCCAGTTTAATGCTAAATTTCGTGAAACTGGTTTCATTGTTGATGCGGCAAGACGTGAACGTACTCGTACAGTGCGTACACCTGAAAATATCGAAGCTACGGCTGAGAGTGTGCGTCGTCATCAACATTAACTCTTTGTCAAGAAGTGAAGATTTCACGCACCAGTTTACGTCTAATTTTGCGAAAAGGTCTCGGCCTTACAAAGTCCATTTTAGTTCAAGAGTTGAAGCCGCATGACCATCCGCTTCGAGAAACTGCACGTTGATGTCGATTTAGCTAAAAAAAAAAAAAAGGAATCTTTTCGGATGAAGCTCATTTTCTTGGTGGGTGCGTTAATAAGCAAAATTGCTGTATGTGGGGCTCAGAAAACTCACACGTGTTCTTACAGATGCCATTGCACCCATATTTGAGTGTCTGAGTGACAATTGATTGATGGTGGTAGTAACCAAAAGTATTTCCGGAGATTGGGTTCAAGATGAGGCTTTACTGGATTTATTTTCGGACCATTCACCTACTATTATAAGAACCTAGAACTACATCCACTGCTAATATTATAGTGAGTAAACATGGTTAACATTTAGAATGTATCTTAACACATAGTTTAAAGCAAATATACTGCTGAGGACAACACAGGATGTAAAAATTTTCATCGGAAATGTTATAGAAGACCTCAACCAACCTGCTAATCATGCAACTGCCCTGACGCCGCAGTTGGGAAACAATTGATTTTTTCTATGAACTTCTTAGTCCAATAAAAGGATATAAGATCAAGGACCGTCCTGGAATGTAAAAGGCGATTAATAATTACACCAGGTATCGCACAGTACGCATTATACGAGTACCTAGTCATCAAGAATTGATCGGAAATCAGGAAGCGAATATTCTAGCTATTAACGCCAAAGTACTGCATACCATAAGGGTGATAGCAAAACGGCTTTCATTGCATTGAATATCGAGCTGAGAAGGAAGCCGGAAGAGTCACATCGTCTATGATACAGTAGAAAAAATTGCGAAGATACTTTGGAACAATCCTGATTAGAGAAAAACCATGAGCATATTAGGACTGCCGTACATGTTCAGGAATGCTGGACATGGAACACTTTTCATATAATTGCCCAGTTTTCGCGTACTTGAGGTTCCAATATTTTAGGGAAGATATAGACGGACATAACCCGTCTTAGAGGACTGAAAAATGTATACAAACTATAGACTTTCTACAGAAGGATTGATGACTTAGTTGGTGTATTCCAATACGAAAATTATTACATTATTCAAACTTATGTATGCGGGTCTAAAATTGCGCCCAAAAACTACGTTTATTTTAGGAAACGCTACATAATATTTTCGGTAAATACTAAGCAGAGGTGTATTTTATTAGTGCCGCTACTAACATCGGACAGGCGTCGGTTAAGTTAGCAAGTTAGCACATATAACTGATAAAACAGCAGTAGATCAACGACTCACGAAATATTTCGTTATTTCTCTGTCGTTACAAAACGCATTCAAAAGTAAAATCAGACATTCGGAACACTACGAAAATTTTGCTTCAGATTTATCTTAAAATATTGTTACGATAATAGAAACGGTGTAACATCGTTCAACATGACAAACAAATGTTACACAAACAAATACAATGAACTTGTTTACAAGTAAATCAACAACAAAGAATGTAAATAAAATACACAAACAACAATGAAACTACGATAGAGTTCTTGAGAAGACGAAACCTCAAGAACATTCATCAGACTGTCTACGTGGGTATATAAAAAGGCAAGACAAAGCAGGCAACGAGTAGTAAGAATTCAGTCAGTCTTGTGTGAAGACGTGTTGCGTGTGAAGAGAACAGTCGTGGTTTGAAAATCTAGGTTGACAATATATCTGCGTTGTAAGTAAAGAAGAATAGCGAACAAGCAATTATTGTTATATACGTCAAGCTATAAACAGTGGCACACGAAAGTAGTGAGAACAATAAAGAATTTTAATTAAAACTAAACACAAATTTATTTCTTTTTTGTTTGCAATGAACGAACTCATATTTTAAACGTTTTTAAAGAGGTAAAATCGTAACAGTATGAAATCTGCTCTGCAAGCGACGTATACAAACACTACGAATTCTGTGGAAACATTTATTCACCGCATTACCTCTAAATAAAATGATAAAACTGATGAATACGCATATGTATATTTATGAACTTACTCCGGTGGCACGTGTATTTCCGCTATATCTACTATCTGTGAGTATTCATTCTGTTCTTTAGTATAGTTGCTATTGCTACGGCCAGCTATAATTTGATATTCTGTAAAATTTCTCACGGTTAAAGTTGGTTCATCCCAGAAGCAATGAGCAGCTAAAATAATACAAAACAGAAATACAAACAATTAAAAAAAAAAGATCCAAAGAGCAGATTTATTCCAGTGAGTTATTTATTACCTGTCATAATGATACGTGGTGAAATAATAGAACCACTGCATATGTAATCGTAATTAACACTGTTATTCTCATAAATAGCTGCATGCCATGGTGCCGAACTGGGATCAATTATAATGCCGTGCTTAGTTAAAGGCACAGCATTGGATGCAATCCGACCACAACGTTGCTCACAACTTATGGGACTTTTATCAAATGAACCATCAGGTAAGCATTTAATATACTGTGGAGTGTTTTCCGATCTCGAATAGCCATAAGCACAATTTATTTGAATTCCAGTACCAGCGCGAATATTCTTCGGACACTCTATAAAACGAGTATTGTAGTCACATATGGCACGTATAGAAATACCACTCAGTAGAGTACCATCACAGAAACCTATTCAAGTAAAATATTAAACTTTGTATGAATGAATTTGTACGACTGCAATACGAATTGTCCTACTTACCTTGGCAGAGAGGAAATTCATAATTCCAGGCACCATTTTGACACAAGAGACTCGGTTGACCTCTAAGGGTAAATTTGTTTGTGCATTCAATATGGATTGTATCGAAATCATCCACCAGTGAACCGGCTGCAATAGTTTCGTTTTGAGGATGCAATTTGAATGACATGTCACGAGTTTGTGGTGTGTTTGGTATAAGACATCTGCTATATTGATTTGGATTTGGCGTGGGCGTAGGTATAGGTGGTTTTGTAATTAGTTTTCTCTTTCTGGGTTTGCCACATAATTCCCAAGCTTCATCAGAACCATCAGCACATTCGATAGTACCATTACATCTTGCATTTGAATCTATGCAGGCACCATAACCACATTGAAAACCATAAGATGCGCATCCAAAATTAACACACAACGGCAGGGATTCATCAGAACCATCTCTACAGTGCGCATGGCCATCACACATGTAATTTGAATTTATGCACTCTTTTGAGGTCACACATTGTATTTCATTTTCATCGCTGGAAACAGAAACAATAGGTTTTCCATTTTCAAATATTTTCTTATAAAATATTGGCTACGAATTCACTCACCAAGTGCCCTGAAAATCGGTATCGTCCTTTTTGGTACATATTAACTCGTCCGATTTATCAGCACATTCCTGGATGCCATTGCATTTCGCTTGGCCATTGATGCAAGCTCCATAGAAACAGCGAAAAGCGAATTTTTGGCAAGTGTCATGATAATGAATACAGTTTTCTGCTGTTTCATCGGAACGATCACGGCAATCCACTATGCCGTCACATCTATTGTCTTCGTCAATACACTGTCCGTCATCACAATCCCATTCACTGTCATTGCACGCAGACCGTGCTAATTACATACGCACATCGAAATAACAGTAATTCAGTTTTAATAATTTTAAAAGAGAACATCTTTTGCATAAATTAAGAGAAATTTTCAAAGAGCATAGTATTGCTAAGAGCACAAAAACCAGAGCTACCAGATATATTTTAATATTTAGTGGATATTGCTACGCTATTAAGTTATATTTTAAACCAGAGCCAGGCAACACTTGCTATTGGTCAGTTGTTGCGAGAGCGAAAAATAAGAAAAGAGAAAAATTTATACTCTTACATTCACTACAATGCAGGCATGGAAAATTTGAATTTTTAAATGGTGGTATTTTAATTAAAAATATTAGTTTATTAAATTAAAATTTGTAAAATTCGTTTAGACTTCTTTGATTATATTGATTTAAGAAAGCATTTTAGATTAAAATTTGTTTTTTTTTTGGAAATATACATATTTAATAGAAAACTTTCTGGGGTATTCATACTGTACATCCCTGCATTAGCAGATCTTCATGTACAAAAGCAAGAAGCATGCGACAACACAACCTCTTTCAATGAATGCTCAAACGAGACTGAGTGCGTTTTTGATCGTGAGAGTAAATTTAGTAATGGCTGACTTGCACGCGTGCATAGGAATTGCCTGGCTCTGTTTTAAACTATATTAGCAAACTCCTAGCACGTAGTCGAGTCTAACCGAATTAAAAAAGATTTGAACACATGCTTCTAGAGAGTGTTCCCCCAGGCAATAAGTTAATGTAATTCATTGTATTGCATATTTGAATTAGAAGTGTCACAAGTTTCTGAGAAGATAAAAAATGTCCACCGTTTAAAATTGGCTACCAAGTAAATATCCAAGAGTGTAGCCAACAGACATCTAAAACGGCTTTTCTACATGCCAATTGGGCGTCCTGTAAAGTTTCTAGCTAATGTATGCTTTCTATTAAATTTTGTCACTTTTTTTTCATTTTTTTGTTTGGTGCTGTAAACACATTAGATGCAGCATTTGCAGTGCGGCAATAAAAATGGAAACCATCAACAAGCGTCTATGCTGCTGCTGCGCCCTTAGGCTAATTTCTATTTTAGCTCGTGGCAATAAGACAATTAGTGCTTGCAGTGGGAGAATTGTGTTGAAAATAAACGTATTAGGGCTTTCAATACAACAATAACATGTTTGAAATAGGGATTTTAAAGACGCGATACATACAATATATGTATGTATTAAAAACGCAAAAAGATATTTTAGTGGCACCATTGATGAAACATAAATGAATCGTTAATTTTTTAATTTGTTTTGGCGCTACTTTAAAATAATTCAGGCGCATACTGTATGCAAATGTTTTGCTGTTAATTATTTTGTTTAAATTTTTTTTTGACGTTAACCAGATTAAAAATCAAGATACTGCTGTTTTGCTTTTACATCGCTTCATATTAAAATTGTAAACAAAAATACAACAACAAATACCAGCACAAAAACGTGGTAAACAAGTAAACAAAAATACAACAACAAACGCTACAAGAATAAATGTAAACAACATGGTTACATTTATAGAGATTTCGAGCATCTTCAAGAGCATTCATCAGGCTGTTTACCCTGCCACTTAAAAGTCAAGGCAAAGCAGGCGAGTTAGTCAGTAAAAGTTCAGTCAGTCTTGTGTGAAGACGCGGTGTGTTTGAAGAGAGTAATGAGTAAATGAAGATCTCTGTTACAAAGATCTGTCGAACAAATGTCTAGTAATTGTTATTGTTTATGCAAGGGGTGTAACAGAGGAATAACAAACAAAGCAATTGTTGTTGTTTACATCAAGTTGTGAACAGAGTGGCACATAGAATTGTGCGAATAATAAAGAATTTGCATTAAAACTAAACACAAATTTATTTTTGTTTTATTTGCAATCCACGAGCTTATATTTTAAACGTTTTTAAAAGGTAAAAACTTAACAACATATTGTTTGGAAATTGACAAAATCGATTGATATCGAAAACAGAATGGAATGTGTGACATGCCCGATAATTATAACGCAACACACAGTTGTAATATCATACAAATAAAATATGGATTTTTTAGTGAAGTAATCATAATCTTTTTCACGATAATGAAATAACAAAAAATCTAAACAAATTCATTTTAAAATTTCAATTTATGAACATGCACACAATTCCCCATTATCTGGCAACTCTGCATTTGAAAATCATCTGTTTGTTTTAACAAATTATTTTAAAAAATAAAGAATCACAACAACAAAGACAATCAAGTCTCTGATGGCTAAACTTGTATTGTATTGTATTATATTCGGGTTTTTTATTTTTTCTAAATAATCATCAACAAAAAACATCAAATCGTCTCTTATCAATAGCTTACCTTCTGGGAAATTTGTCCAGCATATCAAAATCACAATTATCAGAGATCGATGAACATTTTGATGAATTTTCATAACTAAACTTCCAACAATTCTTTTTTGTTTTAGAATTTAAAATCAATTTTTTTTCGCTTTTTTTATTTTTTCTGTTTTACATATAAAATCACCACATGTAAGCACGTATTCTGAAATAAAAATTAATTATTTTTGTTTGTTGTCGTTGTTTTGTTGCTATAATTCAATTATTATTAAATTTTATTAACGTTTTATGTGCGTAAGAAAAAATTCCCCGCTTTAACTTGACTCACAGAACATCTCTTTGGAACTGATTTACGATTTAATGCATGCAACCGGATTGAGACTTGTAAAGCTTAGATAAGAGACTTAAGCATGAAATTGAGCAATTCTTAAACCAATTTCTGTTCTCCATGAACACTTAAACGTAAGAGTATTAATTGGCACTTTTAAGAGAGTTCATGTATTATTTTTAGAAATATTTACACGATGCAGCACAGTTTATTTTGGTAAGAAATGTTTATTTTATTTAACAGCACGAATAAATTTTTTTTTTTTTAATTTTTATTTCTAAGTAATACTATATACAAACATGGAGACCACCATGGGCCAACACGCACTGGGGAGAATGTCTGAAAATGGTCAACTTTTCTCATTGCATGTGCATGTACAACAACCTAGTTATAGGAGGAACGTTATTCCCTCACAGAAAAGTTCACAAAGTTACCTGGGTTTCGCCTGACCAGACTATTCAAAATCCGATCGACCACATCGCCATCAGTAAAACTTGGCGCAACTGTCTCCTAGTCGTCCGGAATATGAGGGGAGCGGACTGCTCCAGTGACCATCATTTAATTATTGGCACAATAAGATTGAAAGTCGCTGCAATAAAGAAAAAAAAACGTGGTGCAAAAGAGATTTGATATCCGAAAACTGCACAATCCCACACACCATGCAGCCTACGTAAATAACATCCGGTCATCTCTGGATGAAGCACAAAACCGCGCTGACTGGCCAACCATAAAAAACTGTTTTACAAATGCCTCAAGAGAAAACATTGGATACAGAATCTCGGAGCGAAAAGAGTGGATTTCAGATGCAACCTGGAACTTAATAACAAACAGAAGAACATGTAAAGCGAATCTCAATAATGCCAAGACTAGGAACGAAAAGAGAAGATTGCAAGAGATTTACACACAAACCGATAAAGAGGTCAAGAAAAGCGCTCGACGAGGCAAACGCAGTTGGGTGGATGATATCGCCAAAGAAGCCCAAGCAGCTTCCGAGTCCCATAGAAGCCGCGATCTGTACAGAATAACAAAGCATTTAGGACGCATGAGCTTCAACTCAAGCAAACCACTAAAAAACAATCAAGGCAAACCACTAAAACAATCACATCGAAAACCGGTCAAATTGATATATGGGTGGAACATTATGAGAAAATGCTAAACACTACTCAGCTGACTATACAGCCAACATGTCTTTGCCCCCAACACACTGAAAGACAGGACATATCGATAAATAAACCCAATACGAATGAAATTGAGACTGCAATTAAAGCACTTAAAAACAACAAAGCACCAGGAATCGACAACAAATCGCCAGAACTATTAAAGGCGGATCCTGCTATAAGTGCTCAACTCATACAACCCATAATAGACAAGTTCTGGGACACCAATCACTTAAGCGACGACTTAAAAGAGGGTATCATAATTGAGATCCCAAAGAAAGGATACCTGACAGAATGCAAGAATTGGAGAGGTATTACTCTTCTGAGCATGGTAAACAAGATCATTGCCAATATAATAAACAAACGTCTGTCAACCGCATTGTCCAACGATATTCGGAGTGAGCAAGCAGGTTTCCGCGCAAGTAAGTCTGGTATCGACCATATTAATAGCCTTAGAATAATAACAGAACAATCAGTCGAATGGCGTTCCCCGTTGTATCTAACATTCATTGACTTTGAGAAGGCATTCGACTCGATTCAACACGCTGCAATATGGAACGCACTTTGTTGCAAGGGAATACCAGAAAAGCTTATTACATTAATTAAAGCGCTATACGAAAATGCTAAATGCCGCATCCTACATGAGGACACAATCAGCTGTCCAATAGACGTCAAAGTGGGTGCACGACAGGGATGCCCACTATCCCCCTTGCTCTTCAATGTAGTAATCGACAACATCATGGAAAAGGTCACAGCAACACCAAGAGGCATCACCTGGCGACTAAACGGCCGCCTCGAAGATTTAGATTACGCAGACGACATCTATTTGCTCTCCCACAGATTCGACGATGCGCAGTCAAAGCTTAATAACATCGAAGCCGAATCTGCAAATTGCAGTCTCAAAATTAACATCTCAAAAACGAAAACCATGAGAATCAACACAACAAATACACGACAATTCATGCTACAACAAAAACTGATCGAAGACGTATAAGCATTCTGTTCTAGAGAGGACGTTGGAAACCGCATTAGCAAGGCCAGGCAAGCTTACGGTCAATTAAAACACATATGGAAGTCCCCCCATATCTCAAAGCGCACCAAAATCAACGTCTTCAACAGCTGCATAAAATCAGTTGCGCTTTACGGATGCGAGTCCTGGAACTCAAACAAATGTGACATTAATGCCTTACAAGTATTCATCAACCGTTGTCTACGTCGCATACTAAAAATTTTCTGGCCAAACACAATCACAAACGAATACCTATGGGCCGAGTGCGGACAAACGCGGTTTGAAGTCGAAATCCGGAAACGGATCGTAGCAGCAGATAAACATGAATGGAATGAAATAGTTAAGGCCCTATGCTCCTTATAGGAACAACAGGAACTTATATATATATATATATAATACTATATTCATATATACACTTTTATTGAGTCAATATTCGGTTTATTGAGTACAATATTTTAAGTGTTCAGACATAAGAATATACGCAGTTCAGCTGCTTATTCAATATTCATTTGACAGCTGGTAAACAAAACAACTGATTGTTTCAACAACATTGTTTTTATTTTGTTTTTGTTTGTCGTTGTTGACATTTGAGTTGTCAAATATCAACAGAAAGTGTGCGGATAATTGTAATCTACGCACTGAACATACTTATGACAGTGTTGCATTTTAAGTTTTATTCAATATTATAACCATTTACGTATTTATTGCGCAATAATTAATTGAAACTTTATATGAAATATTGAGTTCAATAATGGCGTTTATTGCGATTTACGTAATAAAGGTGCTTATCTAAACACCGTATAACGCTCTTAGTGGGAATTGTACGTTCAATTTATAAAATTTAGCAAGTACAGACACTCAGAGGCGTAAAATTAAATGTATATTCCTATGTAAAATGGCTGCAAGGAGTCCTTAGTGACGTTTGAAAAAATGTCACCTGCATATCTTTTTTGGTGTTCTTTAATGTTAAAATTAAAAAAATAATACATTTATATGCAATTTTATTCTGACCCCTGCCTATTCACATAGGGAATAGAACGCAATCACTAAAGTTTCTCACCCCTTTAGCCAATACAGTTCACTAAGGGCCATTATTACAACTTTCCGTTAAAGTTGGGTTTAGTTAAAGGCAACTTTAGCTAAAGGGAACTGTAAAGTTACCTTTAACTTATTTTCGTTATTACAACCTAATGATAACTTTTTCAAAAATATGGCAGAGCAATGTCGATAAAACTGCTCAATTAAACAAGTTTTTTTAACGCAACGACGGCAACGACGGACTTCGACAAGACATCACAATATCCATCAGGCTAGCTCAAACGGCGATCTGTTGGACAAAAGATAGAATCATTTTATTCCAATTACAAGTCAAGGAAAAATAGTTACTTTCCTCCATTTGAGCCACCTTGCACACCATACTCGTATTGTTAAATTGAATAATTTCGAAGGAGTTGCAATTGTAATGTGTCATATCAGAAGTTCGCCATCCAATTAATTTTACTCATTTAACTTTTAATCCTATTTACAATCGCCCAAGTGACAGCGCTATATTTCATTTATTACCTTCACTAATTACGTTTGGAGATTGGATTGTATTTATTGAGTAGTCACAAGCTTGATATATTCTGGGCATTAAAAATCAATGCGATATGCGCTAGAAACAGCTTAACTATTAGTGTAATAAGAAATATAAAAACGACATGCCGCTGTCTACAACACTATTTATACTACGTATAACCGACGAAATGCAGTATCATGTATGGGCCAGTTTCCCTAGGGTTATTATCAGTGTCCCTAACCCAGGGGTTACCAAAACTTTTTTGGTCGTGTATTAGTGAGTACGAAAGAGAAAATAAAGTGAGAGAATTTATTTATTACAGTTAAAGAAAAGTGTTAGTAATATACTGTTACGAAAATGGAAACCGTGTAACGTCGTTTAACATTAAAATGATAAACAAAAGCTACACGAACAAATACAACGAACTTGTTTACAAGTAAACCAAGAACATTAGTATGAAAGAAAAGGGGATAGACAAGTAAGTGAGAACGCAACAACAAACAACGTGAACAAAATACACTAACTACAATAAAACCGCGATAGAGTTTTCGAGAAGGCGAAACCACGTACATTCGAATTCAAGAACATTTATCAGGCTGTTTACGTATGCATATAAAAAGGCAAGATAAAGCAGGCTTGTGTGAAGACGCGTTGCGTGTGAAGAGAATATTCGTGGTTTGAAGATCTCCGTTGTAAAGATCTGCGTTTTTAGAGTCTACGCAATAGTGGAAAGAAGAATAACGAATAAAGCAAATTATTGTTGGATTCATCAAGTTGTAAACAGTGGCACACAAAATTGCGCGAATAATAATTTTTTGAAAAGGTAAAAACGTAATAATAGGCTAATTTGATTTTAATTTCAGCAACATATATAAAGTTATACATCTTTTACTTAAAAATTGGGGAATGTTTTTTAGATATTTGGAGGAAGCTACTTTTGGTTTATGAATTTCCTCACCTACTAGTAACGAACTTTTTAATATTTCTAAAAAAATTCATTTATATCTACAATATAAAAGAGCATAAACAATGTGTGTTATTTCTCTCTGCACAATTGTGCTATGAAATGGTAACCACTGCCCTAACTTTATTGATTTAATACAGCATCGCCATAATGTGGCCTGTGCTTAATTTTTGCTTAATTTCGTAGTCGTTTGACTCGTGGATCTCTTAAGGCATCACAGTGAGTATAATGAACTGTTGATATTGCGATGTCATTATTCAAGTTATTGATCATTTTATTTATTCACAGAGTGAAGGTGATAACCTTTCCGCGTCGACTCCACGGCGGAATGCAATTTTGTTTTTTCTATTTTTTATGAATAAAATGTTTTAAAGCTGATCCTAAACTATATAATAAGTAATCTTTATTGCACAGTTTATTTTAGAAATATTCACACTTACATTGGTAAACTTAAACGTATTAAAACTAAAATAGGGTAACATCCTCTTTTAGGGCATTTTGTAATTTCTGAAAGAAAGCCCGATCCATGTAGAAAATATTAGTTATGGCCACATATGAATCGTTACCGGTACGCGTACAATCATTTCTCGCAGTGGGCACATTACTTATAACACCCAGTAATCTGTACGTATTCTCGATGTCATCTACATTCTTAAACTGTTGAAAGAAACCACCACCACCATCACCACGGCAAACCGAAGCCCCTTCATTGCTATAAGCGCAAAATTTATCAGTTGCTATAGGGGCATCCGGAGGACTTTTAGCAGTGCCATCACGATATGCTAACGCTTGCATTTTCAATGTTTCCAATTGATTGCCGAGACCGTAGCTAGTGATGAAACCTTTTAGTTCGGACACCACATATTTGGAAGTAATGTTGAGTTCCATTCTCGGTATACAAATCGATGCAATGGTTTCACTGTATTTTAATGGTTTCTTTAGTTTTACGAAGGCAATATCATCCTTTTGGTGCAAGTTTTTACCGCGATATCTAGAAGAAATCAAATAAAAAGTAAAAATTTTAAAATTCATTCATTTTAATGAAAGATCATAAATAATGGAAGTATTATTATTGGCTTTAACTAAAGTTCAATATTAGTCTATTTATCGATCAATTTTACTCTTCCTAGTAGTCTGATCCAAACCTGGTGTTCTGTGATGAAACATTGCTTCGCAATATATTAAGCACATAATACGAGACAGTAACAGCATCGAGACATACATATGACTAAATGCGCACAGTTTCGTTTCGAAACCTCAGTAGATATGATATAAACTGAGAATAAAATTACTTGTATTAAATACATTTGTAGTCGACACTACTAAGTGGTTTAAGTAGTGACAATCAAATGCGAAGGACCATTCTTCGATAAACAAAAATGCATTTTTTAAATACATTTGTTGTCGACACTGATAGGTAGTTTAATATCAAATGATGTTCGTAGAAATATATCTAATAGAAATAATCTCTTATTGGCAATGAAATGCGAAGGACCATTCTTTGACCCATAATCCATTTTAAATGAAGAACGTAATTCGGAACACGGAGAATTTTTGAGCTCACACAAACACCATTATTCATATTGTATGCATTAATTTTATCCATGAGCTGCGGGACATACATACATATATCTTCACGTGGTCTCCTGAGGACAAATTTGAATATCTATAAGCTATGCGAGAAAGATATACCCGATTAGGTATCCAAGCAAGACTGTAACCCAATTTCAACAGGTCACCGAAATAAACAACCCTACTGTAGAATACGCCGCTCTTTTACAAATCAAGTAATCAGTTCATATCGCTGAAATGGCAGACCTCATTATATAACTATTACAGACAACAATAATTTGCATTAGCAGGCATTCTAAACGTTGGAGTATGATGAGCGTGCATTTATAAGCGTTGTAACTCAATATCGTACATGACTCAAACATACCAACAATACGCAATAAAACGAATATGAATGGTCAACTGAAAGATCCAGACTCTGCCAATTATCAGTGAACGGTTACAAACATCGACTAAATACAAGCAAACCCTTCCTGGTGCTTTACTGCTTGGAGAACATCATATCCCCAACCGATTGCTCAGAATACAAAACGCGCAAAGCACTAATTTCCGCATTTGGACCACTACATAAAGGTATGGAAATCAACCAAAAATTCTGTGAAACTGAGCTCCAATATACCTTTTGATATATAAAATCTTGCTATATTATCCGTTCCTGACCACTGTTGGAGTCATACTGCAATAACATATCTAAGTGTTTATATTCTATTGGAACGACCAATTAAGTACGCCGACGAATTAGTAAGTAAGTTACCGAATGGACTACGTTGTCTAATATTAAGATGGCAGATATACACAATAAATTTTTATAAACTTACTCCGGTGGTACGTGTATTTCCTCCACGTCTACTATCTGTGAGTATTCATTATGTTCTGTGGTATAGTTGCTATTGCTACGGCCAGCTATAATTTGATATTCTGTAAAATTTCTCACTGTTAAAGTTGGTTCATCCCAGAAACAATGAGCAGCTAAAATAATACAAAACAGAAATACAAACAAATAAAAACGAACTCCAAAGAGTAGAATTATCCCAGTGAGTTATTTATTACCTGTCATAATGATACGTGGTGAAATAATAGAACCACTGCATATGTAATCGTAATTAACACTGTTATTCTCATAAATAGCTGCATGCCATGGTGCCGAACTGGGATCAATTATAATGCCGTGCTTAGTTAAAGGCACAGCATTGGATGCAATCCGACCACAACGTTGCTCACAACTTATGGGACTTTTATCAAATGAACCATCAGGTAAGCATTTAATATACTGTGGAGTGTTTTCGGGTCTCGAATAGCCATAAGCACAATTTATTTGAATTCCAGTACCAGCGCGAATATTCTTCGGACACTCTATAAAACGAGTATTGTAGTCACATATGGCACGTATAGAAATACCACTCAGTAGAGTACCATCGCAGAAACCTTGAGCTTGAATAAAATATTAAATTTTGTATGAATGAATTTGTACGACTACAATAGGAATTGTCCTACTTACCTTGGCAGAGGGGAAATTCATAATTCCAGGCACCATTTTGACACAAGAGACTCGGTTGACCTCTAAGGGTAAACTTGTTTGTGCATTCAATGTGGATTGTATCGAAATCATCCACCAGTGAACCGGCTGCAATAGTTTCGTTGGCAGGATGCAATTTGAATGACATGTCACGAGTTTCTGGTGTGTTTGGTATAAGACATTTGGTATATTGTGTTGGATTCGCAGTGGGCGTAGGTGTAGGTGTAGGTGACCTTTTAATTATATTTTTCTTTCTGGGTTTACCACACAGCTCCCAAGCTTCATCAGAACCATCAGCACATTCAATAGTACCATTACATTTTGCTTTTTCATCTACGCAGCCACCATAACCACATTGAAAACCATAATCTAGGCATCCAAAATTAACACACAACGACAAGGATTCATCAGATCCATCTCTACAGTGCTTATAACCATCGCACATGTAAGTTGAATTTATGCACTCCCTTGAGGTCACACATTGCATTTCACTTCCATTGCTAGAAACATAAACAATAGGTCTTACATTTTCATATGTTTTCCTATAAAATATTGCATACGAATTCACTTACCAAATGCCCTGAAAATCGGTATGATTTTTTGTGGCACATATTAACTCGTCCGATTTATCAGCACATTCCTGAATGCCATTGCATTTCGCCTGGCCATTGATGCAAGCTCCATAGAAACAGCGAAAAGCGAATTTTTGGCAAGTGTCATGGTAATGAATACAGTTTTCCGCTATCTCATCGGAACGATCACGGCAATCCACTATGCCGTCACATCTATTGTCTTCGTCAATGCACTCTCCATCATTGCACTCCCACTCAATGTTACTGCACGCAGACCATACTAATTATAAGCGAAATAACAGTAATTCCGTTTTAATAAATTTAAAAAAGAACATATATTAAGAGAAATATTCATTACATACAACTTTCTTAAGAGAAGAAAAACCAACGTTGCCAGATTTATTTTAATATTTTGTAGATAAATTATATTAAAAAATAGCGAACAAGCTCCTTACGAATGAAAGGATAACTTCAGTATTGTATTCATAAAGAGTGAGTTCTTTAACACCTTTAGTGCCAGTCATCTGAGTACAACTAGCAAATTTCCATCCATATTCTCTCACTACCGTACGCTGTCATTACATATTCTCATTCTACACAAAAACACGAAATTTTTTTTGTCTTGGGCCGGAGGTGGGAATCTTCGAAAGATACTTTTGTTCCAAAAAAAGAGTGCACAATTCACCATCACTGGTGCCAACGTACGAAGCCCAGCCCCCACATACTTCAACCATTCTCCCACCGCGGGACTGCCGTAAGGTATTACCTCGCGGAAGGCTGGTTAGCTTTAAAGCTTCATCAAACATAATATAATTGGCTATTCCAACCCTTTAGTCAGGATTTCGACCTAGCTTCTCACACCACTTATGTTGTGTGCCTTAATTTTATACATGAGTGGCAGGGCCTACAGTTTAACGTCGACTTCGAACGACAGATTTTTGAGAAACTATTCATGACAATTTTATTTACTCTCAGAGTTTTTGCCAGAAATCTGCTGAGAGGAAGTCGCCGAAGAAATATTTTTTTTTCATATTTCGTTTTTGATGTCTGACCTGGGGTTTGAACCGAGGCCTTTCGTCTAATAAGCCAACACACTACCTACTACACTACGGCGGCTTCAAAAAAGCTTCCATAGAATCCTAGAATTTAACACTTCTTCCATAAGCCGGTTTGGTACTAAACTCATTTCTCCGGGCCATCTAAATCTGGTGTAGCATGTTAGAATATGCTCCGCATCTTCCTCCCCATCTACACAGTTTGGGTATATAGGGGAAGTGCCATGTGCAAATCTGTGCAGATACTTCCTGATGCACCCACGACCAGTTAGGAACGGGTCACATAGTAGTTCAGCTCGCAATGTTTGTCCTCCACCCAAGGGCTTTTATCAGGGACAAGGTGAAATGTCCATCTTCTCTTTAAGCTGTACTCCAACCGTGACTGCCATTTGTGCATGGATATCTTTCGTTCCTCTGCTTTTATAGCTGCGGTTTGTCCTATCCACCTCATCTCATGCGCCAATATGTTTATCGGTATTGTCTTTGTCAATACCAGCACCGCTTCATTAGACACAGTCCTGAAGCCACTTATCTGTATAATCGCGCTTAGACGATACACTGAGGACAGTTTCCTTCTCGTCGTCTCCACGGGGAGTGCCTCCGACCATATTGGGAAACGACGTTACAACCCTCGATATTATTCTCCTCTTAAATGGATTTAGTCCTCCAATATTTGGCATCATCCTCGATGCTTATTCACGCGCTACTTTTAAAATAATCATCTACATACACATGCATGCCATAGTCTAGTAGGTAGTGTGTTCGCTTATTAGACGTAAAGCCCGGGTTCGAGTCCCAGGCCAGATATCAAAACGAAATACGAAAAAAAATATTTCTTCGGCGACTTCCTCTCATCAGACTTCTAGCAAAAACTCTGAGAGCAAATAAACCTGTCATGCAAAAGTTTCTCAAAATCTGTCGTTCGAAGTCGACGTTAAACTACAGATCCCGCCAATCAATTATAAAATTAACGCACACAACATGAGTGGTGTGAGAAGCTAGGCCGTAATCCAGACTGAAGGGTTGTAATGGCCAATTATGTATGTATGTAAGAACCTGCATTACGGAAGCTAGGTCGTAATCTTAACTGAAGGGTTGTGATGGCGTTTTGATGTCCGACGTGGGATACGAACCTCGGCTTTACGTCAATAAGCGAACACTCCAACTACTAGACTACGACGACTTCAATTGTTAAATAACAATTTATAAAATGTTTATACAGTTTTTTTATTTTTCGTCATCGACATTATTCTTCAGCAAATATAAAATATCTGTTGTTTTTGTATTATTGTATTTGTTGTAGCAATGAGATCATCTACATATATTTAAATACACCTTGGGTTTTCCTAAAGCAATAATGGAGAAAAAATCACTTATTATCAAGAGCTTACCTTTTGGGAAATTTGTCCAGCATATTAAAATCCCAATTATCAGAATTCGATGAGCATTTCGACGAATTTTCATTCTCAAAATTTCCAACAGTTTGTTTATAATATAAAATATATTTCTTTTTAATATAATTATTTTTATTTGTTGTTGTTTTCAGGTAACAATTCAATTATTTTTAATAAATTATTAACGTTTTATACTCGCATAAGAAACAATTTTAACTTGACTCGCAGAACAACTTATTCAAACTGATTTACGATTTAATCTAAACGTATTTTAATAGCAGAATAATGGTTGCCTCAAATATCAATCTCATCTCATAATTTCATACAGCTGCGCTATTGCAGTCACCGTAGTCTAGTATTTAGTGTGTTGGCTTATCAAACCCCATGTCAGACATCAAATAGAAATAAATATGAAAAAAATATTTCTTCGGTGACTTTCTCTCAGCAGATTTCTCGCAAAAGCTCTGAGAGTAAAATAAAATTGCCATGAAAAGTTTCTCAAAAATCTGTCGTTCGATCGGTCGACTTTAAACTGCAGGTCCAGCCGCTTATGCATAAAATTAACACACACAACATAAATGGTGTGAGAAACTAGGTCCGTAATCCTGACTGAAGGGTTGTAATGCAAACAATTATGTATGTATGTATTGCCAGAGGTCTTCTCTTATAGGTGTACGAGTATATTGCTTTGTTGTAATGTGCTATTATGGTCATCTTATACATACACTTTCGATTTAATGCAATGTCAAGGTTTTGAAAAGAGATTTTAATAATAAAAAAGGCAGATCTTAAATCGCCACTTAGTTCTCATTAAAAACTTAAACGTCAGAGCATTATAAACGCATTTGTTTTTTTAAATAATTATAATTAATTGATTATTTCTTTAGAAATAGTTACACAATGCATTACAGTTTGTTGGTATGAAATGTACCTGTCTTTCGGAGTCGATATTGAACAGTCGGTACCGTTGCTCATGAATTGCATTAACACTCACAACGTGAGTGGTGTGAGAAGCTAAGCTATAATGCTGACAAAAGGGTTGAAATGGCTAATGCGAGAAAGGAAGCTTCAACGCCACTGATGGGGGTCAGTACCTCTCAAATCTTTGAAAAGATATACTCAACGAAAGAGAAGATAAAGAGAGGCAAAGACTCTTCACAAACCAAATGGGTTTGAGGCAATCACAACTTCTGTTGTGATATTACAATAGCACGAGATGTGAGTAATGCATTAGACCACCCAGGAGGAACCTATGGTTAGTCTTTTAAAAGTTCACACTGTAAACTCAAACTAAACACTGGTTCAGAATGATGACGAGAATGAATTATTAGAATACATTCATAAAAGAAACATCTGGGAACATATCAGGTATTGGTACGAGGAATTATTAAGACCGAGCAGAATAGAAATAGACTAGAAGGAGACGTTTAAAGGAGTACAATAGCTCAAATGGTATTCACGACAATAATATTTATTTATATTACTAATTAGAATACAATTATAAATTATATTATAACTCTTATGAGCTGAGTAACATAGACCTCATGCTCGTGGTAGTGTCTCTGTTGGGAATCGAAACCACGACCCTCACGCTAATAGTCTAGCCCACTACCCACTACATTACTAGGACAAAAATAATAACAACATTTGCTTATCAAATGTTTTTTCTGTTTTTGTATCGCATTTAAGTGATGCAAATAGTAATGCCGATAGAACAGGTCTTACGTCATTTTGTCTGTCTGATATTGCATAATCTGATGTTTCATCATACTTCCCATAATCGTGTGAAGTGTGGTACATATTGCTATTAAGCCTCATTCATTTTGAGCCTTGGGATTACATAAGCAAACTTCTATAAATAAATCAATATATGGAGGTCATAGCAGCCAGATTTGACGATTAATCGTCATTTTGACGATTTTGTGCTTCAAAATCTCATATTATCCCCTTATTATGACCATTTTTGGAAATTGCATTTTGGAATTTTAATACATTAAAAGCCAACTTAAGCGTTGTATTTGAGTTGCTGTTGTTAGTTTTGTAAGTTTAGGTTAGTAATAACAAGGAGTAAAGTATTATATTTTTAAATCAGTTACGAATATCTGTGATGATACTGCACAAAGTGCTCAATAACCTAAGTGAATAAAAGCGCCAATTAGTAGAGAAACTGAAAATGAAATGATCAGATATCTAAAGAAAAATTGTGAGTTTTGCAAATATTTGTAAATACCCTAACATTACTCTGCAAATAATAACAATACCAAGAATTTTGAAATAAGATTAGCACTTTTCGTAGTTAAGTATAATTTACCATTTGCCGTTACAAAATGGATAAAGATTCGTATATAGCTTCCAATATTACCAACTATGATCTAATGAATCAATGGTGTTGGATATCCTACCGTCATTAACGAGAACCTTAGCCCTCTCCTATACGCGGTCGGCCCATACATGAGAGGTTGTATTTCATTATCGTTCGGATATATATATGGTGTAAATAGGAAGAAAATCAGATGAAGTGAAATATTTCTTGCACCGTCTTAAGAAGCTAAGGAACTGAAGAATTTGGCCTTAACTAAATTTATTAAGAAGTATTAGTATTACAACTTTCCGTTAACTAAAGAGAGGATTTTTAACTGACAGATAAATTGTTTTTCAATATTATGAGTACCTAATAAGATAGAAGTGAGCTTTAAGCTAAAGGGAGGATCATCCTGCCGTTAACTTTTAAACTTAAGTTTATGTTTGAACTTGCCATATTATATCAATATCAATACGGCAACTTCAAATTTAAACAAAATGAGCATATACAACAAAAAAAAAAAAAAAACGAAGTCCGCCGTTGCCACTGCGCTTAAAAAACTTGTTTAATTGGGCTGTTTTATCGACATTGCTTAACTTTACAGTTCCCTTTAGCTTTAACTAAACCTAAGTTTAACGGCAAGTTGTAATAATGGCCCTTAGTGTTATCACATTCTTTTGCTAACGTGGAGAGTGTTAAGCCAAGTTAATTTAAATTAAACTAAATTCCTTATAACTGAATTCCTTATAACTAAATTCCTTATAACTTAACAATTGTAACTGCTTCGACATTAATGTTTTTAATTTACATACAAGTATATAATATACTGTATATTATATAAAATACTCGTTTATTATTTTTAAATGTATTTATATTATATTTACTTATTTTTTGACAATTTCAATGAACGTCTTTGACGATTTGATGCTTTATTTATCTGGCTGCTATGATGGAGGAGTAGATATCCTCACTTTTTCATATTCTCACATCTCCAGTTTTCCAAGTTGGATGTTTAGATAAATCGAATACATTTTACAGATTTCGATGGAGACAGTTATCGTAAAATAATTGAATGGAATTGAGTGATGCCAGAGCTTGGAAATGAATGTTACTTAAATGAATGTTACCATTTATCAAAGGGGGTAGGGAAAACAATTGAATTTTTTTATTGGTTTTTTTTTATTTTTTATTATTATTTTTATTTTTGTTTTTGTTTTATAATATATATTGTTTATTGAAATTAACATTATTCCAATTATATGCAATCTATGTATGTATGTATGTATGTAAGTATGTACGTTGTATGTAAGTTGTCTTAGGTTTTCTTTAAATTTTTTTTTCTTTTTTAATTTGAATTTGAATTTAATTTTCTTCTCAGTTACTTAGATTTTTGGAGTATAATTGATTTAATTTGAATGGTTATATGGTTTCACATTTTCAAAATTCTTCATTTAATTGTATTTAAAAAGTTTTTGTGTTTTTCTTTATATGTATGTATTTGTTAAATACGTATGTATGTATTTATGTTTATATAGTTCGGTATATTTGAGTTGTACTGTATATATTTCAAATACATAGAAAATTTGAAATGATATTTTCAGTGGAATGTTTTCTTCAAATAAATATTCAAACAAATACAATCAATAGATCAATTCAATGGTATTGTGGTTGTAATTAATAATTGAAAAAATAAAATATTTTTGAAACATTTTTTTTAAATCGAAACGAATTGAATTACCAAACGAAAGGATACACAAAATAATTTCTTAAGATTGAAAAGAAAGTAATCAGAAAGTTTGTTAATGCCGTCCTTAAAGTAGACTTTATATATTTCATTACATAAGGAGTAACTAAAAGTATGCAATTGTTTTTTTTTTTTTTTCTTTTTTTCGTCATTACTACACTAATAGAAATTGTATTGTGTATCCTTTTGTTAAGTGGAAATTTCAATTTCTTTCGTATGAATATTTCATTAAGGATTTTATGTTTTAAAAGAGAATTTATTTTGTTTGTTAGTGGTTGTTGTTATTGTTGTGTTTCTTTTTTTTTTTTGCTTTTTATTTTAATTTCAATTCAGTTCAGTATATAAATTTTATATTACAAAGTGTTTTTATTTTTTGTTTTTTGTTTTACTAAATATATGAACTCATCTTTTACACAATAAAAATTATAATAATATAATATTAATAATAATAGTAATTATAATAATAATAAAAAATGAATAAAAATTCTACGTTCAAAAACAATTTTTCTTAATAATTTTTTTTTTTTTGTTACAGAAATAAAGGTTTGAATTTATTTTAGAATTATTGAGATTTCCTGTGTATTTCTTCTTCTTTTTTTTTAATTCTTTATAATAAATATATATGTTTACTTTGTTTTAATTACTTTTGTTTCCTTTTTTTTATAATTGGAGGGATCAATTTTTGTTTTTTCTTTAGATTTTTGTAATATTTTTGTTTTTTTTTTATTGAAATCTTCTTAGCATTTGTTTCGTTTAATACTTTATTTAATTTTATTTTATTTTTCTTTTTTAATTATGATGTGAGTTTATAAATTATTTTATTAAGAGTTCGTTTTCTATTCTATTTCTCTCTATTTAAAGCAATTCTTTGAAATATTTTGCGTATACTCGTATAGCATATATACGAGTGTAAGTGTGTGTGTATGTTTTTTATTAAATTTCTTTTAATATTTTAAGTACATTGAGCTGTTCTACTAAAATTATTTCCCATACAAGTTGGTTACAAAATTAAAAATAAAGTTTGTTTTAGCAACAAGTCTTAAGAATATAAAAATCTCTTGTTCTTTTCGTTTATTATTGGATTACTTTGTATTTTAGTAAATAAGGAAAGTTGCAATAATAAAAAAAATAATAAAAAATTTAAAAAATTTTTTTTAAAAAAAGTGACCCAGCACTAGTTTTTAAGCTGCATTTATTAATTTACTTAATTTTGTAGCATAATTTTGCATGCTTTCTTCGAACAAATAATTTTATTTTAAATAATTTGAATTCATTTTATTTAGACCCAGTTTGTTATCCAAAAAAAACGGCTTAAAATTCTTAACAAAGCAGTTTTATTTAGCTATTTATGGCATACTAAAAAGCAAATGTAATACGGAGTTTTAGTGCTCAATAAATAAATAAATATTTCAATAAGATAGGAAACTAAGTCATTAATATTCAGACCATTTGTTACATGCAGTTTTCAGGGCTTTTGGACTGCAATGCACAATGCAATACCAGATCAAGAAATATGTAAACAAACGCATACTTTCGGGCATCTTAATAAGACTATGACTATGCCAT
This sequence comes from Sarcophaga rosellei, assembly GCA_930367235.1. Taxonomy (NCBI): domain Eukaryota; kingdom Metazoa; phylum Arthropoda; class Insecta; order Diptera; family Sarcophagidae; genus Sarcophaga; species Sarcophaga rosellei. The sequence goes on along the minus strand of OV884017.1, from coordinate 85,337,234 downwards.
TAAATTCTAAACAAATTGTATAAAAAATCATTTAACATTAAACATTTAAAGTTTTGTCAAGTAATATTGAAGATCTCAATATTACTGAGGGTAAGGTCAACAGCAATAATCTAAGCAACTGCCGTGACCAGCCGAATACCAATGTAAAATTGTTTATTACACTCTTAGTATAAATAAATTAAAGTATGCGTTTGGGCTGCTTATAACCTCTTGTCGACTTATTTAATTTAAAACATATTTTTTAGCAAGTCCTTGCTTTAGAGCTCAAAAAAGAGCAACTTTTATGTCAATAATCAATAAATAAGCACTCCACAATTAAAGCTTGTTAGGCAGTTTGAAAACTCTGTTTATAGGGTTTTAAATTAAAAGTTTTTTTTTTGGAAATTATTGTTCTTATCTCAAACAAAGCATAGCTAAATGGTTTTCAATTTTTTAGTGGATTCCCATCGAGCTCAATTAATGTTTGAAACTAGCTACTGAGCTTATCACATATAAAATACCAAGAACAGTTTTAGGCATCCTATAAATTTTTAGTTGCCAACTTTTAGGGTTATAAAAATGAAATAATTTAAAAATTCAAAAAATTTAATACAAAATTTTTTCAACAGTTTCGAAAATGGTACCATTTTACGCAGTTTTAGGTTTATCAAGCACAGTTTTAGGCATCCTATACATTTTTCGTTGCCAACTTTTAGGATTATGAAAACGAAATAATTTAAAAATTGGTACCATTTTGGGTACCTTTAAAGGAAAGCGTAAAAACTCTATTCATTTAACATGAAACTTGTAATATTTGTATTAAGCAATAAAACATGTGTAGCCAACTTATATGGTTTTACTATATCGCATATTCCTTTAAATAGTTCCTATAAAAATTGTGTGTCTGCTAGTTTTAGTATAAAAGAAAAGAAGCTGTGAAGAAGTTGAATTTAATTTTGAATTTATTTTCGTTATATTATTGGTTTTTAGATTTTTAGATTTTTTTAAAATTTGAATTCGATAATTTGTATTATTCATGGTGCTGTAGCTAATAAAGTTTTTATCGGTTTCTGTTTTTGTTGTAAATTTATGGAATTTTTCTTTATTTTTTTGTTGTCTAGTGTATAAAATTTCGTTTTTGTGATTTTTATTTCTTCTTAAATTTTCATTTTGCATTTTAGCGTGTTTCGAGCGTAAATTCTTACTATCTTTGGGTAGAAATTTCTGAATTAGTGTGTGTGTGTATCTTTTTATTAAAGCATTTTAAGCGATTTTCTCTTCTTAAGTGTAATTTTTTTAATGTTTTTACCGGAGTATTATGTGATTTGATATTTAAATTGTTTGGAAAAATCTTGCTTTCTTTTTATACTTGATTGAGTTTGAAGTCATTTTTTTCTTTTTTTTTTTTTGTGTTTAATTTTATCGTATTAATTTCTTAATTTAATTGTTTTTTTTCTAACAAAAAAGAAATAATTTGTATGCATAATTATATAAAAAAGATGTAAATTAATGAAATGTATGTAAATTATTTGTACTTTTATTTTTTGTTTTATTAGAAGTTAAATGGATATTGGCAAACACAATCAACCACCGATGAAAGAGTAAAGTTGGTATGAAATAATTTAAAAACATTTCTACTTCATTTCATTTCTTAAATTTTTGTAAATAAAAAAATTATTCAATTTACCCACTATTCGGAATGATTAGATGTTGTCATCCAACATTTGCATTCAATTTTTTAATTAAATTAAATTTTAATTTTTAATTTTCAAAAGTTTTCCAGATCATTGGCATCATAAGTACTTTTCACTCGACGTGAACTCCTTTGGGGAGTTATAGCACATCAAAACAATTATTTAGAAAGCTTCAAGAAAACAATAATCATACCTTTTATCACATAAACTCATCAAGGGCCCAGCATGCGTACACAAAATGTTCCCTTACCGAAACTGGACTTCACTCACCAGTTAGCCGTCAAACCCAACAGAGTAGATTATTGATTACAAAACTATTTAATCAGATGAAGCAGATTATTGTGTTGGACATGAATTCTATGCAATGTAATGTAATAATGCGAGTCTTTTAAAATTTTCAAAATTTAAAATATTATGTAATTAAAATTTATTGCGATTAAAGTTATTTAAAGGTACAGTCACATTAAGCAAATATTTTTGGAGCAAACGTAATCAATGCGAACAAATGTACATATACGAATTTCGCAAGAACTGCAGTTTGAAATGATTTAAAAAAAGTTTCTTTTTTACATCAAATGAATGTTAAGATAAGTAGAAATTTTGTTTTTTTTAACAAATATTTGTTTAATGTGACTTTAAGACGGCGTATAAAATCTAAATTTTTGTAGTGAAAAAAAAAAATATCCATAAAGTCCTTCAGTCAAAAGAATGTAAAACTGTTTTGAGATATTTAAAGACAAATTTGGTTTTCATGTGCTGTTGATCGCTTAAGACCAGTTTTCCGGGAAATAAATTAACAAAAAAAAAGCGAAATTGGAGATTCACTAGAATTAAATCGTTCAACTACAGCCTCTTAGGATAAGCTATACTACATGAAGGGCTTTTGACAGAGCACGGCAAAGAACATCATCAAAGCAAGGAATGTAGATGAGATTGTGGTATGGTAAATCATTGTCAATTATTGACAATGCTAGGCAATGGCGAAAAAAGTTAAAAGCATTCTATCGTGAGCCTAACCCTAGAGTAGTCCAGGAGTAGATTTGCCTCTCTATCCGTTTTTGTTTTGCAGCTCCATGTCATGTTATGCGTGTAATGGATGTAAATAAACTTAAATTTTCATTTTAGCAGCCGATGCTCTCTTGCTTTCATTTTTAATAGAAGATAAGACCAGTTTTCCGGGAAAAAATTAAGTGAATTAAGGAATAGAATTGATACGTGAATTAAGGAATAGATTTTTCAATCTATAGACGTAATACCATTAAACGAAAAAAATTTTTTTTTTTAAGTACAACATGATATCTGAACTGAAGTAGGGCAACACCTAAGTGGTTAGTCGTAAAATTTAGACTTCTTAGCCGCATAAACCCATTTAAAGCACTAATCTGAATTCACATACATTTATAATTGGCCATTACAACCCTTTAGCCAGGATTACGGCCTAGCTTCTAACACCACTCATTTGGGTGCCTCCATTGTATACTTGAATGGCGGGACCTACAGTTTAACGTCGACTGTGAACTACAGATTTTTGAGAAACTTTTTCATGGCAGATTTATTTACGCCCAGAGTTTTTGCCAGACATTTGCAGAGAGGAAGTCGCCGAAGAAATATTTTTTTTCATATTTCATTTTAATGTCTGGCCTGGGGCTTGAACCTGGGATTTACGTCTATCTACTAGACTATGGCGACTTCGGAATAGCTATATCTAAACAACTGAAAATAGCAACAAAAATAAAAATATCCAAGCCAATAAACTTTAAGTTGATTACAAAACAAAAGAGATTTTATTTAACAATTAAAAAAAACTTTGATGGCTCAACTTACAATTTCATCGATTGAGTTTGCATTTGTTTAGACCAAAATCATTTTATAAATTATTATTAATAAATAGGATAATTGTAAAATGATTATAAATTATTCTAATAAAACTAAATTTAAAATATCGTATATTTGTTTAAAGTATCAAAATTAAATTGTTTATCTTTCGTTTCTATTTCTATTTTTTTTTTCGTTAATAATAATAGAAAAATAATATTCGATTAAATGATTGTAATACAATGTATTCGATTTTGTATGTGTTTTGTTTGTGTAAATTTGTAGATTCATTTCGCACTTAATGTTAAATTAAATAAATAAATAATTTTTTTTGTTTTTTTGTGATTAATGGGAGGAGGAAACTAAAATGTAAGGAAATAAAAAAGAAAACTTAAGTGCTTTCTGTTAAGGGAGATTGGTTGGTTTAAGGGTTGTTGTGTACTTACAACTAATTGCATATAATTCTAATACAATTTTTTTTATAATCTTGTCTTGACTAACATTTAATTTTTATTTTTTTTTTTTCTCTTTCTTTATGCTTTTGGAAAATCATTTCTTTTTTTTTTGTTTTCTTTAATACATAATTTTATGTATTTTGTTTTTGTTTTTTTATTATTATTATTACGTAGAAACATAATACATTTATAATATTTATACTTCTGTTTTGGTTTTTTTTTTCTTATTTGAAAATTTTTATTTTTTCATTATAATTTAATAATAATAATATTTATTTTAATGTTTTTTAATACATATTTATTATTTTTTTCTTTTAATTTAAATAATTAAGCAATATTCATTCATACAGTTTTACTTTTTATTTTCTCTTTTGTTGTTGTTGTTATAATACAAATACTTTTTTATTTTTTAAATAAAATGTAAAGAATATAATTTAAAAAAATATAAGAATATAAACAAATAATAATAATAATTCAAATGATAATATCATTACTAACATTTATGCTTTGAGTGTATATTTTATTTATTTAAACATATTCAGACGTATGTATGTATATATGTAGGTAATGCAACTGACATTACTTTGCTTTATAATACTTGTATTCTTGAGTATTGTAGCTTGTTTTTTTTTTTTTGTTATACGGTGTTAGAATTAAACTCAGTTTTTTAAAATTTATGCTTCAAACATAATCCTGGTCTTTTTTTTTTTTTTGTTTCTTTAATTCAAATTTAATATCGTATTTATTGAATTTTAATTCACATATTTCGTTTTAATTTTAAATTTCCTTTGTAGACATAATTTACATAAAAATTCTTGTTTAAAGAGATTTTTCAGATTTCCTGTTTGTGTTTTCCTCTTGTATTTTTATTTTATTTTTTTTTTTTAATAATTTTTTTTTAATTTTTAATATTGAGTTTTGTTTTTTTGTGTAAAAGATTTTCATTCTGTTTTTTGTTTTTTTTTTTTGTTGGTATATCTCCCATTCTTAAATTAATTTATTTTTTGTTTTTATCGTTAACTTATTATACGTTTAATATTTTCTCTAATAATTCTTTTTTTTTTTTTTTGGTTTTTTGTTACGATTTCAAATCATATTATCCTCCAACATCCCTCTCTCTCTCTCTCTATTGTGTACTCTCAATAGTCGTTTAATGTTTAATGACGAGCCCATTTACTCGTTCAACTTATGCCATTCGGCAATTTGCCTTCGTGGTGAATTGCATACTTCATTCCAATGGTTAAGAGCTGTACCACTCGAATTGGGGCCACCCAATTCAAGTCGTCCGATTACCTGTTAAACAAAAACGAAAATTAATATTTCCCATGTATTTAATCGCACTAATAATTCATATTCTTTGTAAAAGAAATATCAAATATTGGGGGTTTTTCTAATTAAAACAGAAATTTTTATTTACAATCAAATTTTTGAATTGATTTTTACATTGAATCATAGTTTTTAGGGTTAAAATAAAAATCGGATTGGAAATAAACTGGACCACATGATATATATTTTTTTAGGACCAAACCGTTTGATTAAACTACTCTGATTCATTCGATTTCCAGAACAAATTAAATCAAGAAATTCTGATGTCAACTGGACAAGAATTCAATTCAATATTTAATTTACTCGAGTGATTTTTTCTGCGGGAATTTGTGAATACCGGGGTTTTTGCGAATAACTTACTTTCTTACTTAATTGGCCATTACAACCGTTTAATAACGATTACAACCTAGCTTCTCACTTCACTTATGTTATGTGCGTTAATTTTATGCATGTGTGGCGGGTCCTACTGTTTCATGTCGACTCGTAACGATAAATTCGAGAAACTTTCCATGGCAATTTATGCTCTCTCAAAGTTTTGCTGAGAGGATGTCGCCGAAAGAAATATTTCATCATGTTTTGTTCGAGATGTCTAAGCCATGGATTGAACCACGAACTTTTGTCTACTAAGCCAACATACTACCTATCAGATTACAGCGACATTGTCATCGTGCAAAAATCAGGGAACGTAGTAATTGCCTGTCATCAGAGACATTTTACAGGGCATTTTACAGATATTTTATTCCACACTTAAATGGAACGTGTCTTATTTACAATCCAATAAACCAATCGTAATTGTCTAAGCAAATAGAAGTTTTTATGTTTACGGGAAAGTGTATAAGAAAGTGTATTGAGAATACCCTTTATGTATGTACGTATGTATCAGAACTCAGCAATGAGTACTCAAAAGATGAGTAGATTAGAATCATACTAATAATTTCTGATACTTATACGCATTCATACTTATTTTAATATCATATTCATAGTATTCATATTCATAGTTTGAAGTACTCATCTTACTCATGCTTAATAATACGTATGATGCTGTTGATTTCGATTCTCCTTTACTCTACATATAAAAGAATTACAAAATAAGTATGATTCGCATACGAACAGTACAATACTCACTAAGACTGTGAATTTTGATGAATGATTCGAATCACCCGAATGATTTATGAGTATTTTTCGTAATTTATGAATCTGAATGAGTAGGCGTATGAATCAAACATATTTCGAATGGTATGAGTTTGATGTCAACGTTGTATTCATACTCATTGCAACCTGTACTTATAAATCAACTTTGTAGTGAGTGCGAATGAATCAGAATAGTTAAATTTCAACACTGCTGACTCACACATTCTCGAAATTTCATGAGTACATATGAGTAGCGAAAAAACGATTCATTGCTGATCCGTGCATCAGATCTCAATGCTACTAGAGTTTGATTATTTGGAAAAACTTTGGAATGTAAATCTAAAAAAAAAGCAAGAATTGGCATCTAAGGCAACAGATTGCATCTCTCTCTATAACAACCTTAATGCTACCGAAATAAGTTTAAGTAATAATAACGAGATTAGATCGAAAACTGGCTGCTGTAGTATTAATGGCAGCTGTTCCATATTATTACAGTCCAAGTGAAAATAAATTTTATCACGATGAAGGGAAAGCATCATGATCCTCTATCTGATCGTTTAGAAATTAATCGACTGAATCATGATTTAACAGATCTGCCTATTTAGCAACGATCTAATGTCATATTTAGGGAACTGAATACCTAGAGTTCTTTGAGCAAAACTAATACAATAAATTGGGCAAATATGCACATCAAACTTTAATTTTGATATGGAACTACGTCCAAATCATTAAAAGCAGCACTTCGAAATATTTACAAATAAATTAGTGATTCAGATCAACTTACCTCATTCTTGGTAACACGATCCCAGTCGAGCAACATCAATTCTAGTGACACTCCTTCCAATGTGGCACCAGTACCCTAAAACACAAACCGCTCGTTTTACACAATTTACTTCACATTAATTGAATAACGTGACACTTACCTCAGCTGCTGGTATATCGAAAGCAAAGCTTTCATTAAAAACTGGACTTAGTGTACGTTTCTTGACATGCGTCTTCTTCTTGGCAATACGCTGGCCATTGTATAGCAAATAGATCTTGACATAAGGATCAGCCAAGCCAGTCACATCCATACGAGGCAAATTACGGGCCTTCAATAGCACAACAGTCAAGCGTCCGGCAGCCGGTTGCCAGCACAATGAAATCAATAATTCACCACGACCTTGAGCGCGTATTTTTAAGCTGCGTGGCTGAATTTCCTTGCTAATCGACAAGGCTTCCTTGGAAATGTCACCAATTTCAATGGAGGATAGAGGGCAAACTACTTCACCAATAACATCATCACGTGAGTAGCGATCAAAGCTCAGTATGACAAAATGCAAAGACATGTTCTGTAAATCGTTAATGTTTAAGCCATAGAAAGTGAAATCCTCATCGTAGACAGGGTTACGGGTATTGCGAACAACGCGAGTCTTAACCTTGTGCTGTTTATCCGGCAATAGTTGCAATTTAACATAAGGATCTGTAGCCGATTGGGTGCGACCATTCAAACCGGCTGGTATCTCGCTGGATTTGTTGCCATTAGACGAATTGCTGCCGCTATTGCCACCACCACTCTTGCAGGGCAAACCACGACAACGTATGATTGAGACCATCAAAGCGTTGCGCTCAGCCAAGTAACGTAATTTAAAGAATATTGAACCCAATTTACCATACTGTTCCATATTCATTTCACTTACACTCAGATTGCTAACCATAGAGTCCTGCATCACCGCTACTTGATTGCCATTGGAACCTTTAGCGCCATTGCTATGCATACCATTGCTGCCGTTACTGCCGGAAGGGCTCTTGGCTTCCATGGGTGAAAGTTTATCATTGCCATTGTATTTGTTTAACTTCGATGACTTGGTCTCATCCTCTTCCATATACTTTACTGTCTGTGGTGAAATGGGCGAGGTAGCGGTCTGTTCCTGCATGGGTTGCAATATGCCCAACTGTTTGGTGCCGGTAGGTGAGGGTGATTTCTTCAAATAGTGAGGCGGTTGACCACTAGGCGAACGAACAGCTGTCGGACGACGTGTTGGTTGGAATGGAAATGTGGAATCATGTTGATTCTGTTTGCGATTACGTGCACGCATCTGACGGGCACATATACAAGCAACTGCCCAGAGGGCACCTGCTGATATGAGACCCAAAATAGCAGGAAGTACTGAAACGAAGAAGAAAAAGAATTAAAAATGTTGAATACTTCGCCAGTGCAGTTTTAAATTGAATTATTTCCGGCACTTATTGTACATTTATGAGTAAGTTTTAAGTCATGTACACCACATATGACAATTTCTAATGACACTATGCTGAGTTTGTGTTAACATTGACTGTTAGTTGCAGGACTAGTCTCACGCATATTTTAATTTAAATTGAATCTCCGTATTATATTTTATAACTCGACTACTCCGTATCATACCATTCATTCTAGGGCGGTCAAATATGTTGTGAAACATTTCTTCACTATGACTTACGTTAGAACATTAACAGTAACTTCTAGAGAAAAGGTTGGAATGGTTCAAATGGTGACTTTGTCAGAATTCTATGCTTGAAGGAAACAATCAACTACAGGTAGCTAGCAGTGTTCAGTACGAGCCCATCCGGATAACATAGTATGCTGGGAATCGCTAAAAGCCCCATAAATGTAAAAATAATAAATCTATTGGGTTATCCATTCCAGTCGCTTCAAACCCTCACAAGGCTCTAACAGCATACACTCTCATTTATTTTTGTATAAGATCTGTCAGTTATATGTGAAACTTACAACAGAAATGATGAATACGGTCATCATAATCATCCTACTTAGGTTTGCTAAGATTATATCAAAATTTAAAAACATTGGAAGCCTTGCAAATGTATTCTTCGTAATGTACATATTGCTGTAGATATCGCTTCTGAAAGAACTTGTGATGGATGATCCAAATTTATCGATTCCAATTTCGAATAAAATTTTCTTCATTTCTCACTCGATGCTTACGTCAATAACTAAATTAGATTGGGGAACCCATAATTAATTGTGAAATTGCATTGCAAGCAGAAAAGTGATTGTCTGGTCTGATGGCCTGATTTGGGCCGTATTTTTTCGAAAATTTAAATGTTATTGTATTTCAGCCGTAATGGTCAAGGCAACGTTTGAGCATTATGGTGAAACAAAAGTTTCATTGAAATTAGATCCATGTCGGAGTGGTAGCTCTGATATCACAAGGCTCACTTGAACACTCATAGCGGCTCGTTGTGACAAGGGCAAATCCAACACCATAGAGGAGAGCTGATGTTTGGTGAGGTATGCTCAATAAAAGTTAAGATAAATAGATGCAAAGGCTCTTTGCAAATTAAGTGGGTTTGTGGCAATGAAAACTTTGGTTCGGATACTACAATAAGAGGAGATCTGAGTCATGCATCAAACTATTTATGAATAATCTAAGGTTGGTAGACGGTCTTTCGACAGGGCACTCTAGGGTCCGAGTACACTTTTGCAGACTGCGGGTTGCTTCAAGCAAAACACATAGATGATGCGAAATTAGGAAATTGGAGCTATGTGTGCATATTATTTCACTCTACTTTGAAGTTTTGAAGGAATTAAAGAGAGTAGCCATATTATTTAGTTTATTATTATTATTATTATTATTATTATTATTATTATTATTATTATTATTATTATTATTATTATTATTATTATTATTATTATTATTATTTATTATTAATTAATTGCGCAGCATAACTTATTTCAGTAAAGTCACCGTAGTCTGGAAGGTAGTATGCCGTGATTCAAAACCAAAATATAAAAAAAAAATTTCTTCGGCGACTTTCACTCAGCAGATTTCTGGCAAAAACTCTGAAAGTAAATAAAATTGCCAGGAAAAAATTTCACAAAAATCTATCATTCGGAGTCGACGTTAAACTGTAGATCCCGCCACTCAAGTATAAAACTAAGGCACACAACATGATTGGTGTGAGACGCTAGGCCGAAATCCTGACTGAAGGGCTGTAATGGCCAATTATGTATTACGTATGTGTGTATGTGTTCATTTTGTACATAAGTGGTGGACCTACAGTTTAATTTTTTAAATTTGACTCCGAACAACAGATCTTTGAGAAACTTTTCATGGCAATTTTTCTTTACTCTCAGATTTTTTGCCAGAAATCTGCTGAGAGGGAGTCGCCGAAGAAATATTTTTTCATACTTCGTTTTGCTGGAGATGTTTGACCTGGCGTTGGAACCCTGAACTCAACATCAAATCATTTTTGCTTAATAGTTGTGCGATCTGAATGTGTGAAATACTGACTAAAAAAGCAGATTTCAATCGTGATGCTCGTGCTATCCCTATCCTATAGCAATCGTATGTTATCAGAATGTGTTTCAAAACCATCGAAAATGCTGTGTTAGTACTGTACATTAAATGGATGACTAAGTCGACAATTAACTCCCAACATATTGAAAAAAAAAATTAATTTGTTTGCTGTAGGGATTACTCAGCAAATGAAAATGTTGAAATACGGCCGCAAAAGTAAAGGAAATTTTGTTATGAAATTAACTACATATGGACAGACAGATATTTGAAAAAAAACTGGTCTAATGAAATATTATTGTAAGAATAATAAAAATTATCACAATTACAATATTCTAATGATTAAATTTTTTGTAATACTTTTTTGTTTGTTGCAAGGACCTTGAGACTTACACAATCCAATTTTCTACTTTTTTTTGCTCCTGCTAAGCATTAATGTTCACTAAAATTAGTCACATAATGAATGTTTTTGATTTAACAATATGGCAAGAGTGTTTCGCTTCAAAGACAGAAAGATGAATTGAAAAATCCATTTGTCATCAACAACGCATTTGCAACACCCACAAACAAACAAAAAAAATGATACATTGTCTGAAAGCATTGTAAGACTACTCAGCTACCATATATACGAGTATCCCTTTCACAACTAACGTCCTTTTAAGGCAATTAAATGTTCATACATAATAATAAAAAAAACTCACAATGAAGTGTATTTAAAAAGGATTTACATTAATTTTTGGTTTTTTTTTATTGTAGTTTTACTTACTTGTTGTCATAGCGCTGATATCTGGGCTATATTCTTCGCCCATTTTTACAAATTTAAATTGGAGTTCAATTTATTTTTATTTCGAAGTTTGTGGAGTTTGTTGTTTTGTTTTTCTCTTTTATTTTTTATTTTCTACGTTTTCGTTTCGAGAGTTTACAGTATTTTATGGAAATGCGTAGAAGAGAAAAGTAGTTGAAGTAATGAATCCTTCTCCTCTACAAAAATACGTGCAAAATTTCAATTTTCTTTTTGCTCTGTTTTTTCGTATCGATAAACTTAAAATAAAATTAAATCGATATTATACCTTAAAGTATGCTACAGTTATTTTGCTCTCTCACTCTCACCAACTATTATGGGGAGATAGAGTATATTCACAAGTAACAAATGGTCTGTTACAGAACACACACTGAACGAGAAAAAAAAACCGAAACACACCACAATTGTTATTGCTGTTGCTTTTCACTCTCGCTCACACACTTACTCTCTGCTTTGCGACTACGAGAGACGCAAATTTTGTGTAGATGTGTCAGCGTTGTACACTGTACAGCTAATGTAAAAGAATAAATGACTTTGAAAGGATTTCTAAGGGAGTATGAGAGAGAGTATTTTCTATTTATCGCTCTCACTCTCTTTGTTTGTTTTTTTTTAATCCAAATAAAGGACCAAAATATTGTTGTAGTAATAAATTGTTTCTTTATTTTTTTTTTTTTTGTTGTTGTTGTTTTGCCTACAAATGACAAGTATGAATCATTCGTTTTGTTTTTTTCTGTTTTTTTTTTTTTTGTTCTCTTTCAACTCGTAATTTGTATGTTTTTTTCTTTTCTTTCTATTGTAATATTTTGTTCCTTTGACTGTGCTTTTCCGTGTGTCCGTGTGTGGTGGAAAAAAACAGCCTTTGGATGATTAATAAATTTTCACTTTGGATTTTCTCTAGGCTTTTTGTATAATTTCAAGTTCAATGTAATGAAACACAATTATTTCGTATGAGTTTGTTTGAACTATTTCGTGATTTTTTTTTTTGCAATTTTCTTCAATTTAATTTTCAATGAAATTTTCTGTATTTTTAATATCGAACCTTAAAGCGTATCTACTACACACACAGTATTTTCCGTACTTTTCTAGTACAATTTTTACGAATTTTTTCCAATTTTCTTCTTTCAACCAAAATACTTTTGGCTATTATCGTTTAAAATTTCCTTTTTATTTAAATTTTCATTCACATTTTCACAAAATCTCTTCATTTATTCTCAATTCTTTTAATGAAAAAGAACGAAATGTTTGATTAATGAAATGATTTTAATGGGAAATTTTAGATTTTATTTGCAAACTATGGAACGATATGCTGTTTTAGAGGAACTTGGTTTTCGTGTTCGCTCGTCTACGTTCCGTGTTTTACATTAAATGAAAATCTAAACTTTTACTTTAACAGTGGCCGTTCTGAAAATCACCACACTTATAATAAGCCAAGAAATAATCGTTAAATTTAGTCATGCGCAGGTCAGTTCTATTAACGGTGATGCCAATTGTATGTCATCGAAAACGTTTTATTATTTGTAAATAAATGAACAAAGTGTTGTTAAAAAACCTTTGCTTTCTGTTTTCCTTTTACAGCACAATTTTAAGCACAATATCTTCACAATTATAATTTTGCTATCAAAATTGCTTACAAAAATATGAAAATTGTAATCAACTCTCATAATTTTATCATCGAACAAGTTTATATTTTCAATTCAAATTACATCCTTAATAAAGTCCTTCCACTGTTGAACATATCCCTGTTGAACATACTAGCACTTGTAGAGTTCTAAGTTTCAAACGTTATCTGCGAATACAATTATACATTTTCGGTATCATTTCATTTCATTTCATTTATGATCGTCCTATTGAAGAAGAAAAGGAATGGAAAGACGTCGGCACCAATGTCCCTCAGGGGAAGAACATCTTCGGCTTTTTACACACATAGGACACGAACATCAACAATGTTCGTTAAAAAGACCGGAAAATGCATTCAGTTGCTTGTCAGCTGAGAACCATTTACCACTCGGCCAGTTCAATCCAAATACAAACATTTGAGAAGAGACTTTAAAGCCTCAAAAATCGGCAGCTAAGCTGTTACAGATAGTCCCCATTTTCTTCTTTTATGCTACAATAATGGTCTGACTGGGGATCTATGTCTGATCCTCATCAGCAAAATGATCTCGCGAAGCCCTATAAGGAACCCTGTCATCAATCTCACACTAGACATATCAACCTCCAATAGCAAGCCGGTTCTACTATTGTCTTTACCCGATCCCGATCTATCTTCATTGCGTCTACGCTCCATTTCCCTCATCAAGGATCTCAGTTATGAAAGTACACCCCATATCGAGTCCTTATGACCACGAAATAGTCGCAACTTACACCAAACGACAGTTAATATGAATGCGTTTTCGAAAAAACCGAATCGGCTACGGCTTCTATAACCTATTTTGGTTTTTATACATCTCTGACTTAATTAGGGAATGTTTTTTAGATATTTGCTGGGATCTAATTTTGGTTCATAAATTTTCTCGCTTACTAATAACCAACCTTTTAATTTTTCCAAAATATTGCTTTATTTTTATAAACAGAGGGAAATTCAACAAAATTTAATTTTTTTGAAGTGTGGTGAATTTTTTGTTGTGGTGAGTTTCCAATGTGGAGAGTTTTTTCAAAATGTGGTGAATTTATCCGGTGTGGTGAATAAAATCGAAACTCACCAAAGTGCAGTTATTCGAAATGGTACTGTATTACCATAGATACATGTACTGCACATAGTGATTTGGACGTTGTTGTTGCTTGGTTGCTCTGCTGTTAGTTTATGTGAGAGGAGAAAGAAGTGAGCAAAAGGGAAAAGGGTAGGTAGGTTGTTGTGATTGTGGTTGTGTTGCCGCTAAGCCCGCTCTTCGTTGTTTTGGAGTATACGACGGACAGAGAGGGAAAGGAAATGTAATCATTTATTTTTTATTATTTTTTAAATGTTGTAAATTTTGTTGTTGTATGAGTTTCCAGTGTGGTGAGTTTATAGAAAATGAGGTGAATTTATCCGGTGTGGTGAATAAAATCGAAACTCACCAAAGTGCAGCTAATTTTAAATACACTTTTAAGTACATATTACATTAGATACATGTACTGTATATCGAGAATTGGACGGTGCATGCCTAGAATAAGTAATTTTCACATCCGTTAGCGGAGGCATTCACCGATATATCTGGTTACTGTATGCACTGCATTACCAACCGTGTGGTTTGTGTTTCGATTAAGGATAATCAATCTCGATTAGGGAAACACTAAATAAAAGGAGGTACACTGAACGAACGAGTAAGGTAGTATTGCCATTGTGTCGGTCTATTTCAAATTTTAAAAAATTAAAATTAGAAAACTTTTGTATACAAATAACTAAATTTAAATTAATTTGTAAATGAATTTTTTTAATACATAATATATTTCTTTTATATTTTATTCAAAATGCTTGCAAAAAAGGCTACAAGTTGGAAATTCTTTGTCACAATATTTATAATTTCTTGTGCTTTTTCTAAAGGCATAACTATGAATTCATAAAGTTGCTTGGATTGTTTCCTCTTTGACGATTTCTTCTTCAACAGTTGATTACAGATTTTTAGGTTCCTGGCAACCGATATTGGATACAATGTTAATCATCAGTGTTGAAAAATTAAGTATTAAGTAAAAATAAATATTTTTTTATAAGAGTACCACTTGATGCAAAAAGGTACTCTTTCAGTTATAGTTGAGTACTATTTCAAAATTTCAATTTTGCAACACTGGTGTGAATTCTCTCTGCACAATTGCGCTATGAAATGGTAACCACCAGAGATCAGCAATGAGTATTCAAAAATATGAGTAAATTCGAATCATGCTCATAATTTCTGATACTTATACGCATTCATATTTATTTTAATATCATATTCATGCTACTCATATTCACACATTGAAGTACATATTCATCGTACTCATATTTAACAATACACATAATGTGATTGCTTTCGACTCTCTATGACTCAACATATTCAAGGATCACAAAAGAAGTATGATTTGCGTACGAACACTACAATACTCACTAGAAGGTTGTGTGTTTGCCTTTTTCTTTCTTCTTTTTTTTTTGTAAATACAACAACAAGTGTACCTGTAAATATTGATGAATGATTCGAATCATTCGAATCAGTTATGAGTATTATAAGTATTTTTCGTAATTTATGAATCGAAATGAGTAGGCGTATGAATCAAATATATTTCAAATGTTATGAGTTTGATGTCAACGATGGATGTACTCATACTCACTACAGCCCGTACTAATAAATTAATGTTGTAGTGAGTACGAATGAATCAAAGTAGTTAAATTTCAATATTGTTAACTCACTCATACTAGAAATTTCATGAGTACTTATGAGTAGCAAAAAACCGAAAAACACCGCAAAAAATGGCGATTAACACCTCCACAAATTTTAACTCTACAGTAATTGTGTTAGCAAAGTCACAAACCGTGTTCAATGAAGTCTGTACACTTTCTCAAATGTATGGGTAAATTAAGTCAACAGAGAGAACTCTCTAAAACGAAAGCTTTCCTCTCCCGCTCTTATTTTTTTGGCCTTTAAAGCTAAAGCTTTGAGTGGCATTTTATTTACAAACAATGACTACAGCACGTGAGTCAACAGACGCTAGCTAGACCAGGCTAAAATGCAAACATAATGTGTAGCGGTAAATATGCTGTTTTTTTAAACTCTTGACGAACTGAGAACGAACTGATGATGCTTCTTCGTGTTGAAAACTTATGTGGGATACGAAACGGCGACACACATTTTGTGCAGTTTTTCCTCTTTTTTTTTGATTCGTTTTCTTTTCTTGTTTCTTCTTCTATTAGTTTTACTCAATTAACAACAACAAACATTTTAAAAACAAAGAGTAAATTTACGTTACTACCACTAATACTATTTGCTATTATTGTTGTTGTTGTTTTAGCTTGATGGATTTTCTTGAAACAAATGTTTTGGTGGTAAAAAAAAAGAATTTAAAACTTAAGAGCAAACGGTGCTGGCAATTAGTCGTGTACGGAACGCGCTTAAGCGAACATTTAAAGAATAAAATCGAAACGATTTTATTTTTAAATTTCGAATTTATTTATTTTTTTAATTTAATTTAAATTAAAATTTAAGCTTAACTGTGTAAAAAACAAAAAGTGATTTTTTTGGGAATTAAAAAAAAAATTATGGAAAAAAGTTAAACGAAATTACATATCACAGAGTTTAAGTGTGCGTGCGTGTGTATAAATCAGAAATTTTTAAGCCAAAGAATTGTTTGGAAATTTAAAAATTTATTTTTTTTTATAAAATTTTGTAAGTTTTTTTTATTTGATTTTATTAGACGTTTGGTTTTTCTATTGTTTAGTTTTAATATTTTTATCTGCATTAAATGGGCGCAAACAAACGTCCAATTGTCTTTATTAAAAAGTGGTGCACGACTTTTCGTGGCATGCAGTGTACCCTACACTAGGGCATTTAAATTATGTGGAGCACATTTCTTATCCTGGCCAATAATTATTGGTTATCATGTCTCAAAAAGTGCAATTATTGGCTTGTTTTTATAATAAATTATAAATTTTAAAACTAAAAAAATAAGAAAAACTAGAAAATCTTGCAATATTTGTAAGACGGATAAATTGTGTAACGAATTATTTGAAAAAAGTATATTTGTGATGCAAATCAAATCTAAAAACGCATTCAATAATATTTAATCAAGGAAACTTGCATTATAACCTTGCTTATAATTTTTTCAAGCCGTGTGAAAAATTAATAAAAAAAAATATTTTGTCACAGTGTGGTATCACACACGAGACTATTTTTTAAGCCGCACAATTTTTGTTCTTTCAGTCACACACGAGTGTATTTCATCTGGCATAAAATTGTATACATGTACTCTGCTTTGTGTGTATTAGTTTTTTTTTTACTACTCAATGCACAACGAAAGACTAAATATGCTCTATACAAAAAATGTTTCTGAACCTGCTGTTTTATAAATGTACATATGTGAATTAGTTTTGTGTTGTTTATGTATTGGTTTGTGCGGGGTAGAAACTGGTTAAAAAATTATGCCAGCAAAAAAAACATAATTGTGCCAGCATAATTGTTCTCGTGGGTGAACACGCCCAATAGGCGTAAATGCTGTCCTAAGTGTTTCATCGAAGAGTTCCGCCACCTAACCTAATCGACGTTTTTTTAAATATGTACTTAAAGTTGCAATAAATTGACTGAAAGTTGAGAACATAATTATTTTTGAAGGAATTGGCCTTACTGTAGCCGAATCAAATCTCAACCCCAAAATCTCTCCATCGGCAGTAGCTCCTTCAGCATTTTATAATTTTATGCCACAATAGTTACAATCAATAATGGCTGCTTAATGGGTCTGTTAAGACTATCAAACAAACTATAGTTGCGTTGTCAGTTGGCAACTAAAAATTTGTGGAACATCTTTTTAAGAAAGTAAAATATTTAATGCTGGTTAGAGCAGTTGTCATTTGGAATACCATTTTTGGCAATTGACACACACTATTGGAGAACTTTGTCACGTTTAAACATTGTGAATGAAGGTCTTTGTCAGAAGAGCCTATCGTAAACAGCTGTATGGCTATTCTTTGATCTCAAGCATGTATCTCTAGTAGAAAAGCAAGATAATGGAGCAAAAAATAATCGCATTTTATACAAAGTGACCCATCGTAGCAGTGACGAGGCAAATTTTATTAACTTCAAAAAAGCTTTCTTCTCATTAAACTTCAGTGTTTTTGTCAAACAAAAATTTACTTTTTAAATTCAATCGACATTAGCCAGTGGAAAAGAGGCCTTTCACTTTATTTAAAGATTTAAAGTCCTCAAAATCCTGAGATTCAGACTCTTAATTTCTTTTTCAATTAATACTAACACTACACAGGCAGTGTAGATTATATGAAGGAGAACGAAAAGAGAATGATGCTCCTGAGTTTTAAAATCTGATTTGTTTAAATAACAACTAAAAATACAACAAAAATTGTTTCTGTATTGCATTGTGAGATTCTCTACCCAATATACAGCGATAGAGCAGAGTCCTAGATGCTTGTTCCTGAATTTGATTTGAAATCGTCTGATGAGATATGTACTTTCTATATAACAACACGTATTGAGCGACTCATAAAAAACGTTAATATAAATCAAGGTATGATTATGATGACGTCAAAAACATTAAAAACAAATATTTCAATACTTTGGAAATGTGTACAACCAAAATCTTATTCTCAGCAAGTCAGCAAATGAACTTATTTCAAGAAGTTATCACTAAGGCGTATCTAACGCAAATCTGGTGCTTAGCACATATATTTTGTGAAAATTTTATTAAAAGTTAGTTTCTAGATTGGCAAGCCACACATTTCTTAAGTGCGGTTACATACATACGTACATAATTGGCCATTACAATCCTTCAGTCAGGATTACGGCCTAGCTTCTCAACACCACTCATGTTGTGTGCGGTAATTTTAGACATGAGTGGGCGGGACCTTCAGTTTAACTCCGGACGAAAACGAACGAACGATTTTGAGAACCTTTTTCAATGCAGCTTTATTTACTCTCAGAGTTTTTGCCAGAAATCTGTTGTCTGGCCTTTGGCTCGAACCCGGGTTTTACGTCTAATAAGCGAACACACGGTGACTTCTTAAGTACGGCTTAGCATTACGTTAATAACTTCCCAGGCTTATGAGTCTCCAAAAATATTATCTAACGGAAGACTGAGTGCCAAAGAGTGGCTTATTTTAGATCAAAGAAGTGATCATCTGTTCTCTTGCTTTAAAATATGTTTTGGATAAGAAGTGCATTAACTTTTGCACCAAAAATAATGCTTTTAAAAGCGGAAAGAAATTAAAAGAAATTTCGGCAGAACCGATGTTTATTTACAAATTAGCATTCACTTCATTACTGATAAAATATACTTATTTGTTTTTAATTAAAAGTAAATAAAAATAAAAATTTTTCACATCCGACACCGCAAACCCATAGGATTGCCTTCAAACTATTTTAGTATTCATGTTAATTTTTTTTTTTTTTTTTTTTTTTTGTTTGATGAGCAGTATTTAAACAATTAACACGATCGTATATTATAATTCTATGAGAAGAAAAAACCAAATAATACTTTTTAAAAATTATTGCAATTAGACAGGTTTTTAATGGTCATAACAGTGCATTTATTATGGCCTCAAATTTCTATAATTATAATAGAGTGTCAAATGGAGTCTGCCATTGGTTTTGTAATTGTTGCCAAATCAATGTGCAGTACCATGGACTTTTTAGATTAACATATTGACTTGGTTTTTAGCATTGGTTTATTGCCTTTTTGTCTTTTTCTCTTGGCGGATTTTCATTCTAAAATTTGTTTTAGTTTCACATCGTGATTTGTTTTTATTTTTTCTGTATTTTGTTTGATTTCGATTTTAATTTTTTCTGTATTTTTGAAATACAGGTTTTATGGTTAAATAAGCCTTCACCCAAGTCGAATATAAATAAACAAACGGACTCAAAGCATGTTTTCGATATTTTGATAAAAATTAACAACAACAACGAAAACAACAACAACAATAAACAAGTATTTAAAACATTATGCGCTGCACTGAGTCTGAAAGAAAAAAGAACACACACGAGAATACAGTTACACTTGCATAAGCACATGTATAGTATATGGTCATAAAAACAAAAGACTTAAGACACAAGCGCATGTAAATTTTGTTGATTGTAGAGAATCAAAACAAAACTGTATCACAAGTATTTTTATTTCGTATTGCAATTTGATTTTCGTTTTTTTATGCCTAAAAACTGTTATTGAGCAAAATGCTATCAACTTTTGCTTCTAGACAATATTTTATTTCCAGCGTGTTTTTTCTAGTTTTTTTTCTTGTTTTTGTTTTTTTTTAATCTTCAAATTCATAGCAAGTGATGTTAAATTAGACTTAATGATGTTATTAAAGTTGTACTGTTTCTTCTTGTTGTTTTGTTGTTGTTGTTGCTGTTGTTTTTGTTGTTGCATTTTTAATAGAATTCACACAAAATTGGAGCAACTTGAAAGCGGTTCTTATTGAATTCTTTTTTTTTTTTTTGCATATTTTTTTTTTTGCGTGAATCTTAAATCCGATGCTCATTAAATAACGGGTTCTTGCAAAAGCAACTGCATAGAAAATATTTCTTCCAGCAGTGTTGATAATTACGTTTGGATTTTATAATAAAATTACTGAAATTATAGTCTATAAAACCATTTGAAAGTTACTTATGAGTAAAAATAAAAAACGGATTTAAAATATCACGTAATAATGTGCATAATTATGGATCATTAATAAAAGACTTTTACTTTTTGTTCGAGTTAGTTTATGCTGTAATGTTTGGATATAGGATTTTACCGATTCAAGTTTGATATTCAAATGCTAATTAAACATTTGTTAACATATACACTGGGGGATCTATAATTTGTAAATGAATGAATGACACATCAATAGTGACTGTACTTCGGCACCTTCACAGCGATCTTTACTTATTTTAATAAATTCTCTTGAGACAATTGCATAGAACTGTAAATCTGATCATCTTAACGGTCAAAGAGGCGATTCAAATGGTTAAAGAAATTCTCCTTGTCAGGAATGTCATAAATTCATTGCTGCATAAGCTGTACAAAATACTCATATGTAAATCGTTCTTAAAACTTCGATAATAATAATCATTTGAGGTTAAACACGAAGGCTTTATTTTCTATTGAGCAAATGGCATGCAAATTTTCAAATATTCAAAGTCTGAAGTATGAAGTCTTATGAATCAGAATGAGCAGGAGTATGAATCAAACATATTTCGAATGTTATGAGTTTGATGTTAACGTTGTACTCATACTCATTTGCAACCTGATACAATGTTGTATCAGAGTAGTTGAATTTCAATACTGTTGACACACTCATACTCAAAATTTCATGAGTACTTATGAGTAGTGGAAAAACGATTCATTGCTGATCTCAGATCGGGAGGTATTCGATATTTTTCTACAATTTTTTGCAAAGCACTAGAAGGTACGGATTCTTACGCAAAATTATAAAAAAAATCACTCGCAAAAGTTGACTTAGTCTTTATAAATACTTACTTCCATACTATATTAGTAATTACAACCCTTCAGTCAGGACTACAACCTAGTATCTCACACCACCATAATGTTGCGTGTGTTAATTTTATTCATGAGTGTCAGATTAAAGTTAAAGAGTTAAAGTTAACTCCGAACGACAGATTTTTATTGAGAATCTTTTAACGCCAATTTTATTTACTCACCGAGTTTTTGCCAGAAGACTGTTAAAAGAAAATCCTAGAAAGAAATTTTTTTCATATTTTACGAAATTTTTAATTGGGGTTTGAACCATGAGTTCTCGTCTAATAAGCTAACAAACAACCCCCTAAACTGTAGAGACTTATAAATAATATAGTATTTAGTGACGTTCAGTCAAATCTGTTGATAATGACATGCGACATTCAAGTATTTAATACCGCTCTGAGAATAGCAATGTTTACCTTGCCTTCTAGTGAAAAAAAGTACGTGTGACCTGACACGATAAAATATTTTTGTCGAAAGCACAAGATTAACACAAATAAATTTCTTGTTGTGAATTGACGAAATAAAGTTGGCCTTCTCACTGGACCATATACATATATGTATTTCTATCTAAGGTGTGTTATCCCTTAAAGTCGAATGAAGCCTTATTTGTATTCCTATTCGTATTCTGTATTCCCACTTCTCTGGCGCATAAATCATGACCCATGATCATTATGATTTGTAGCTTATTCGCATACTCCTGCGACTTAAGAAAACTCCTATAAGAAACAGTCTAACATGGTCAAATTGAACGCTCTAGGTGGCTAGTTTACCTCACCCCCACATGAGATGACCATGACCTTAATTCGCTCGTGCAGAACATCAAATGTAGCATGAGCTGTGTTGGTGGAGAGGTATTACAATTCATATCAAAATAAGTTGGTAATCATCGACTTATAAAGCATGCTGTAGATCGTTATGGTGTAACCAAAGCTTTTCTCAGAAAAAATATGGGTCCAATGATGCTTCCAGCTAAAAATTGATACCAAACAGTGATTTATTTGTAGTGTATTGGCCATTCTTGCGTTGACATCGTCCGTAATTAAACAATATCGTTTGCTGATGTACCTATTCATTCTGAAATCTGCTTCAGGGCTGAAGACTGCTCCAGAGTCCATTCAGCAGGAACATGTCGTCGTCTATGGCAGTCCATAGTGACGTGGCAGAACAGACTGAATAAGTGATAAGTAACTTGACTTTGTCAACCTTCGTGAGTTTCATTTTTAAGACCCTATACAACGTTGGTCGCCGTGGTCTAGTAGCTAGTGTGTTGGCTTATTAGATGTGAGGCATCGGTTCAAACCCCAGGTCAGTCATCTCCAACTAAACGAAATATGAAAAAATATTTCTTCGGCTACTTCCTCTCAGCAGATTTCTGGCAAAAACTCTGAGAGTAAATAAATTTGCCATGGTTAGTTTCTCAAAAATCTGTCATTCGGAATCGGCTTTAAACTGTAGGTCCCGCCACTCGTGTATAAAAATTAAAACACACAACATAAGTGGTATGAGAAACTAGGTCGTAATCCTGACTAAAGGGACCAATTATGTATGTATACAACTTTGGAACTATAACGTGCATTAAAGCGATGATTTGGTAAATAATTTTCTTCATAAGAAAAAAATCGCCTCCCCTAAAGCTTTTGAAAATCAACCATCATCTACAAAATTGGTTTATATTTCATCTAAAGGATGTTTTTTACTACACCTTGTTATTGAAATTTTTTTCCAAATAATTTCAATGTTTTCTAACATTGTGTTGCCTGTTAAAATTTATGGAAATTTAAAAAAAATAAATTAAAATATTCCAGAGTGAAAGGCTGTGTTAGGTTTAAGGGCAAAATTAATGGAAGCAAAACAAATGCAGCACAGCATGTAGTAAAGAATAATAAATTTAAAGCTTATCTTATGGTTTAAATCTGATAAGCATTCAAGGTATACTTGACTTTCTTTAGGTTTTTGTTCTTTAAAACGTATCCATGCAAAATTGTAAAACATTTTAACATGTTCAGTTATGGTATTTGCGTTTGTTGTTGCATTCATTTTGTTGTTCTGTTTCTTTAATTATTTTTTTTATATTTTTTATATGATTCTGCTTTTAAAGTTCAAATATTTTTATGTGTTTTTTTGTTGTTGTTGTTCCGTTTTTGCAAATATTTTTTCTTATTATTCTTTTGCAAAAACAAAAAAAAAGTTTTTATCTGTTATCCGTTTATTTATATTTTTTTTTTATGCATTTGCCACGGTTATTAAATCTGATTCGACATTTATTCTCTCAGATACTTTTTTTCTTTACTTGTTTAACAATCTTTGTAGCTGTTGTTATTGTTAATTTTTTTCGTTTTTTCTGTTTTTTCTTTTATCTTAATGTCAATGGAATAAAAAACAATGTTGCTTTATTTCATATCTTTTGAAATAATGTTTCAAGTTTCATGTCTTATTGAATGCTTGAATGGTTGGTTAGCACTCTCATGCAAAGCTAGTAAATACGTGACCTAGACCCATATTAAAACAATAAGATATTCTCGCAGTTGCCATATAACGTTTTAGTAGTGACGGTTCTTCTTCCTTTTTTGCTTTGCATTGAGCGGTTAGAACAAAAGTCTTGAGACACATGCGCACATACATAGAAAGAAGCAAGTTAATCATGATTAGCAAATTTCAAATAAATTTAATGAATTTTATTTAGAATTTCGTATTTCGTACACATTTTGTATGTTCAATACAACAACAAATTCATTGCCATAGAACGAACTGGTCCAATAAAAAAATATCCAAAACTTTTATTAGACAAAAAAAGTCATACGTTTAATGAACTTTTTTTTTTGTTTTTTCTTCTGAAATTAATTTGAAATGACAAGTATTCTAAACAAATAAGTCCATTTGATATTTAATGATACTGCTTTCTATTATCGCTATACATACATACATACGTACTAAAATAGAACAAGTTTTATTTGAACTTGATTAAGATACAGTGCGAATTTCTTTTGAATACGATTCATTTGAGTATGAATTCCTTTTGATTATTGTTTTTGAATCATTTAATTTAGAACTGAATTAAGGAAGTTATAATGGATCAAACCTGATTCAAAGTTTAGTTCGTTTCCAGTGTACTATTTCAACATCGTTTACCTTTCACCACCGCTCTCTTTGAACGTTTTATTATCGAATGGGCATTTAGATGATTTCTTCGAAGAGCCTTTTCTGGATCTAATTTTTTGGGTATTTGACCAGTTTCATGCTGTATACTCACGTTTCTTACAATGTTCGGATTACGCGGACTACCTGCAAGACAGCAGTCGCTTATATTTTTTTAAGTCAGCTCGTACAGCATTCTACAATTCGCAGAGTCATATGGCTACAATATGTGAATATCTGCTTTCGTGAGTTTCTGTATGTGACCAGCTGCCCTACCATTGCTAAATTGGCGAATATGTAGCAGAGATCAGTGAATCGTTTTTTCGCTACTCATAAGTACGCATGAAGTTTTGAGTATGAGTGAGTCAACAGTATTGAAATTCAACTATGTACTCTGATTCATTCGTACTCACTAACAATATTGATTTATAAGTACAGGTTATAATGAGTATGAGTACAACGTTGACATCAAACTCATAACATTCGAAATATGTTTGATTCATACTTCTACTCATTCAGATTCATAAATTTATAAAAATACTTATAATACTTATAAATGATTCGAGTGATTCGAATCATTCATCAAAGAAGAAGACATGCCCAAGATAGCTTGTGTTCCATTTGCCTCATTCCATTCAAGGTGAGGTTTTCTGTGTGCTTAAAATAAAGATGCGAGCCTTATGGCTTATTAAATTTATGGTGGTCGAAATGCTATACCGAAATGTGAGATTAATTAATTGCTCACCAAACTCGCCTATAAAGGGGTTCTTAATATCTTAAACTATGTGACATGAGGTCTCATATTCATAATGTCAACGAAGTCCAATACCTTAATTTATTTAATTATTCTTTCAATAATACCGCCCGCTCACAAACCATACCAAATGATTTATTTTCCACGGTATATTATTAGCTCTTGGATGGCAGCAGCTCTCACTGTTGAGTACCCATTGAACCATCGCTGAAGATAACTTTTCTATTTTTCGAAGTCTAACTCAATCACCAGACTGTAACAGGAGACGAATTGAAAGATTTTTCTACATATTGATGTAGAGTTCGGCAATTTTATTTGTTTACGTACTCACGTACTCATTCAGATAAAAACTAGATTTATCCGTTTACTCTTCAATATAATTAAGGATTTCTTTGCATTTTTTTCACTTATTGGATCATCTTAACTTTTTAAAGTCTTGTTGATCAATTTTTACAATTAATTTTCACCTTTTCGTAGTTACCAAGAAGTTAGTTTGTAGTTTGCAGTTGCGATCAGAGATCAGCAATGAGTATTCAAAAAGATGAGTAAATTCGAATCATACTCATAATTTCTAATACTTATACGCATTCATACTTATTTTAATATTATACTCATACTATTCATATTCAAAGTTTGAAGTACTCATCGTACTCATAATTAACAATATGCATGATGTTATTGATTTCGACTCTCCTTTACTCAACATTTACAAAAATCACAAAATAATTATGATTCGCGTACGAACACTACAATACTCACTAGAGGGTTGTGCGTTCGCTTTGCTTGCCGTAATTGTCTCCTTCTTTCTTCTTTTCTTTTTTGTAAATGCAACAACAACTAAGACTGTAAATTTTGATGAATGATGCGAATTACTCGAATCATTTATGAGTACATATTATACGTATTTTTCTAAATTTATGAATCTGAATGAGTAGGCGTATGAATCAAACATACTTCGAATGCTATGAGTTTGATGTCAACGTTGTACTCATACTCATTGCAACCTGCACTTATAAATCAATGTTGTAGTGAGTGCGTATGAATCAGAGTACATAGTTGAATTTCAATACTGTTGACTCACTCATACTCAAAATTTCATGAGTACTTATGAGTAGCGAAAAAACGATTCATTGCTGATCTCTGGTGGGTACCAAATCGTTAATTGATATGCAGTTGCGATCGATACAAAGTCAGTTAACTAAAACTTATCGATAGAGTGTTTTACTTCAGTCTCTGTCTCCAGTCTTGCTTTAGCGGGTAAATTACTTTACTAGAGTATTTTAATTATTTTTATAGAAAAAAATAAAGAAATATAATTCGATAGAAATATAAAATTTCCACACGTTAACAATTGAATTCTATAAGACCCTATAAAATTCGTTCAGTATACGCATTCTGAGGAAAACAAAAGTACTCAATCAATTGCCAATAATGCTGCAAGACACAAACAAACAAACAAAAAATGCCATATTTTCACAAGTAGATCACTTAGATGATGGAATGTCTGTTGGCAAATTTAAGGCCTCAGGGTATTTTTTTTTGTTTTCTGTTGTTTTTAAATAAACTCGATAAAAATTTGAGTTCAAAAAACTTTATTGTCATTGTGTATCGATTGAATTTATTAAAATTATTTTTTTGCCAGTCGTTATAAATCACGAGACAAAAAAAAAAACACACAAGTTACAGTTTCTCCCTCTACATATAATCTGAACAATTAAATCCACAGGCATCCATCATTTCGACGTATGCAGATTGCTTAAATCAATTTAATGGCCAGAAAAGAGGTTGTATTTTAATTGGAACACGATAACAGATACATTAGTTATGCTCTTAAAATATTATTCACATGACTTTTATGGTAAAGAAAAGAGGAAAAAAACTAGAAACAGCCTTTGGCTATCAAGTCAAGTCTGTTGTTTTTGTTTTTTTTATTGATTTACTGCCAAATTCGGAAGAAAGTTGCCAAACTTTCTTTTAATAAATTTTCAATTTTGAATGGTACGACGTTATAAAAAATGTATTTTTATTTGTCTGTAGTTAATTAAGAAGGCGAAATAAATTTGCATTTCATTTGAATGATGTTTGAATATTCATTTAATTTTTTTGGTTGCTTTTAATTCACTTGAAATTTATTTCTTTTTTTTTTAAATTCCCACAGTTTATTTTAATTAGTTTTCAATTTAAAGTGCTTTTTTTTTTAAATAAATTTTTAAACTTTTTTCTTATTGTTGTTTTTTTTTTCGTTGAACAACATTTTGGAGTTTTTTTTTTTCGTTTATAATACATAAATGAATTCATTGTTATTTTATTCCATGAAGTTGTTGTTGTTCTCGTTGTTTTATTTTTTATTGAATATAATTTTATTTACTTTTTAAGCCATTAATAATCACGTTACACTTTATTAAGACTGATGGCAATAGAAATCCAAAGAAAAATTAAAGTTTAACACGGTCAGCGTAATGAACCAGTGTTCCAGTATGCTGTAAAGGAATGCAATCTTGTTTGGAAATTTCTGCCCATCTACATACATATGGTACTATGGCAGTAGCAAATCTATTAACCTCCATTATTTTGAAAAATATAAAGGAATAACATTATTAGGACCTTAAAAGGGAGTTAAAATGTTAGAAGTTTATTTAAAAACAAAAGCATAAGGAAGGGAAATATCTGACGTTTTTTAAAACCTTTTCATGAGAAGTCGCCGTAGTCTAGTAGGTATTGTGTTCGCTTATTAGACGTAAAGCCCGAGTTCGAGCCCCAGGTCAAACATCAAATCGAAATATTTCTTCGGCGACTTCCTCTCAGCAGATTTCTGGCAAAAACTCTGAGAGTAAATAAACCTGCCATGAAAAAGTTTCTCAAAAGTCTGTCGTTCGGAGTCGAGGTTTAACCGTATGTCCCGACCCCCAAGTATGAAAGTAAGGCACACAGCACGAGTGGTGTGAGAACCTAGGCCGTAATCCTGACTGAAGGGTTGTAATGGCCAATTATGTGTCATGATAAATACCTCCATTGCAGTTTATATTTTTAAAATGTATTAATTGAATGAACATTTTATTCCTTATAATACTTACTTACTTACCAGAGATCAGCAATGAGTACTCATAATTTCTGACACTTATACGCATTCATACTTATTTCAATATCATACTTATACTACTAATATTCAAATATTGAAGTACTCGTCGTACTCATACTTAACAATACACATGATTTTGTGGATTTCGACTTTCCTTTACTCAACATTTTCAAGAATCACAAAATAAGTATGATTTGCGTACTAACACTAAAAGGTTATGTGTTTGCTTTGCTTGCTGTCTTTGTCTTTTTCTTCCTTCTTTTTTTGTAAATGCAACAACAACTAAGATTTTTCCAAATTTATGAATCTGAATGAGTAGGCATATAAATCAAACATATTTCGAATGGTATGAGTTTGATATCAACGTTGTACTCATACTCATTGAACATATACTTATAAATCAATATTGTAGTGAGAACGAATGAATCAGAGTAGTTAAATTTCAATACTGTTGACTCCTCACTCATACTCAAAATTTCATGAGTGCTTATGAGTAGAGTAAAAACGATTCATTGCTAATCTCTGTTACTTATTTACATATTTAGTTGATACATTATTACAACTCTATAGGCAGAATTACATCTCAACTTAATATCGTCTCCGAATGATAGATTTGAGAAACTTTTCATCGGAATTTTATTTGCTGTGACTACGAAGGAAGATTTTTGATCTTATTTTGCTTTATTTTTTTTAATGCTTGAGCTGTCGTTTGAACCACAGATTTGGCATAAAACAATGACAGAACAACATAAAGAGTAATCCAGAGCAATAAAATCCCACAAAAATGAGTACCAGTGATCTCGACCATTTCAGGAAAAAAAAACTTTTCAGCAAATTAGTTTTGAAATAAAACGATTGTTAAGCATGCTATTTGGCAAGTTATGCCGTCTTACTGAAATCAAATTATCGTCCATGTTTACCTGATTAATTTTTGAAACAGCTTGGAGCGATAGCGGTCACTATTAATTGCAACCGCACTCACCGTTGAATATTTCGGTAGACAATGATGCGGCCAGTGTGTTAATCGAATCAAATAGTAAGTTTTAATGGATGATTGTCCCAAAGCGATAACTTTGCTGATTGTTGCACCCACTTACACTAAAATGAGCTTCATCATCATATATTTGATAAAAAAAGACTCATCTTCGGCCAGTTTCATATGCAATAATTTAACGAGCTATATTTTCCAGGCACACAAGCCAAGATCCTTCTGCAAAATTTTCCACACAGTCGTAAGACAAAGACCGACAGCTTCAGAACGAGAAGGAATCGACATTATGGCGTTTTGTTTAAGATTGCACGCTACAGCAGCAATATTCTCTTCGGTACGAAAATTTCTTTGTTTTGCTCATAGTTTTATGGAATAAGATTATTACAAAAACGATCAATAACTGCTCGCAAATAAACAGTAAGAAAAGAGAAAGCTTTCAACTTGAACACTTATCCCCACAACAATGATGTTTTTAGTTGAACGAATATTTCTGTGGAACCATAAACTTTATTACTCAGACATTAAAGGTTGTAGCAATCAAATAATTCTTAAGTGTGTTTTTTTTCACAAATTTCATCACTTTAGTCTTCAGAATGGTCTTTAGATTTCAAAGGACATGGGTCTTAGCTGAACTGATTTCAGATTGTATTTGAGAACTGCTTGACATCTTAAACACTATTGCAGTAGAAAATAATTGTATTTGAACGAGTTGTAGATGAATTTTATAGGCGGCTTTTTTGTTTATCATTAGACCATTCACAATTCGCCCTGATTTTTGTTAAAGCATCAGATCAAATGAAAATGCTTCAAGAATGATTGTTTGGTATTCTAAAAAGCTTTTTAATGGAACATACATACATACATAATTGGCCATTACAACCCTTCAGTCAGGATTACGGCCTAGCTTCTCAACACCACTCATGTTGTGTGCGTTAATTTTATACATGAGTGGAGTTTTTAATGGATCGTAAATATGAAATTACAATCTAAATCTATTGGTTTGATTTACAATGTTTTCGTTTTTTTATTTTTTATAAAAATACTAGCTGTACTCTGCGCGTGTTGCTGCACCACTACCTAATTTAAATTAGAAGGAAAGATATGACACAAATATCCAATTAATTTTGAATCATTTTATGGATTTTGTTTCACGTTGCCCAGATGATTTAGACGAATCGTTGTTCAAGTGATTCATGACAACGGGTCTCAGCGGCATGTACTCGAAGATTTTCCAGTCTCAATGCTCGTTGCCCGTCTGATTCTGAGGCTCATAATGCTCTTTTCTCTTCCGTGCTTGAAGTGTAGGTCGACCAATTGCTTGTCGCTTTGAAGGCATGATTGCACAGGAACGTCCTGAAAAATGCCTTTAAATTTATTAGGATCTCACAATGTACTCAATCCAATTGAACACAACAGCATTTTTAAAAATTTTTCAAAATTAAAATGTTTCAAATATGTGATTGACATTTTATGGGAATAAGTTATACTAAATGTTATTAAAATCATAAATGATGAATCCTAAAATGTCTGGTATTTGTCCGATCAACACATGATCAAATGCATAGTTTACGATTCAATTCATTTTGAATAATTCTCAGTGGCGCCATCTATCGGAAATTAATCGCACCAACTTAAAGCCCTCCATCGACTCCTGCGCAACAACTTTGTAAGAGGTCATATCATGATTAAATGCACAGTTTACGATTTAAATCGTTTTTAGTAATTTTTAGTGGCGCTACCTTTCGGATATTGGTCACACCAACTTAGAAACCTTCGTCGACTTATGCGCAACGACTTTGCTGAAGATCATAACATGATTACATGCATAGTTTACGATTCTTCATTAATTTTTCGTAATTTTCAGTGGCGCCACCTGTCGGAAATTGGTCATACCAACTTAGAAACCTCCCCGGCTCATGCACAACAACTTTGCTAAAGATCATAACATGATCAAATACACAATTTACGATTTAATTCATTTTTAGTAATTTTCAGTGGCGCCACCTGTCGGTTTTACCAACTTAGAAACCTTCGTTTACGATTCTATAAGTTACATACAAACAAATATTAATTTTTATATGTATATATAGATTTGAAAAAACAATGCTTTGTGCATCATGTTTACTGCGAGAATTTTTTGAAATACATACAAAATATTTAATTATTCCGGCTGACGTTTCTTCTTCTTCTTAATTTTAACATTATAAATTCGATTTTATGTTTTCATTAATATATCTGAATTAATCTTTACTTTCAGATTAAAAAAAATCATTGAAATCATTTGAATAATTTAAACTGGTAAGTATTTATTAATAAAAATTCAAAGATTTTATAATTAGAATTGGAGCGTATTATTACCGTATACAGTACAACAACACCAACTTCATAATTTTTGTTAAGTAAGTTTTTGTAACAGCAAAAAACAAACAAAACAGTAATAATGAAAGGTGAAAATTATTGGCACAACTAATTTCGATAATTTCGTTTTTATTGTTTTTCAAATGAAATTATTTCTTTAAAAAAAAATATAAAAATTAAAAGCAATTTTAAACCAAAAAATCTTATTTTATAATACAAGTTTTAGTGCTCATTACTAAACACTAAAACTATCGCGTCTATACCTAGCGTATGTGTGTTATCTTGAAGCCGTAGAGGAAATACTTGTCGTATTAATTACAAAAGTAAAGATAAAACCAAACCTAACAAATCAACTTTATTTTTATTTTTATTATTATTTTTTTAAAAAGATCACAGTACTAAAATCAAATAAATTTTGTAATTAAAAGTTTCTCCATTAAAACAACACACGTTAGTAAAAATCATAATTAAATCAGCATTAAAGATTTCTTTCTAACCCGTTGTCAGTTTGCTTTCAAGACGAATGGGGTTCATGTAGCATTAAAAAGTTTGTGGCTCTTTCTTTATGATTTGCCTGGTAATTGTTTTGAAAATAAAAAATAATTTAATAAAGTTACGTTTAACCACTTGAACCATTTAAAAAATGTTTTATGATGCCTACAGCATGGTCTCAACATCTGAAGCGATATTTAAACTGTAAAACTGTTGCAAAGCTTATTTGATACGGTTGGAGATCTAGACCAGAGATCAGCAATGAGTACTCAAAAAGATGAGTAAATTTGAATGATACTCATAATTTCTGATACTTATACGCATTCATACTTATTTTGATATCATACTCATACCATTCATATTCAAAGTTTGAAGTACTCGTCGTACTCATTTACTCAACATTTACAGGAATCGCAAAATAAGTATGGTACTCACTAGAAGGTTGTGTGTTTGCTTTGCTTGCTGTCTTTGTCTTTTTCTTTCTTCTTATTTTGTAAAAGCAACAACAACGAAGGCTGCAAATTTTGATTAATGATTTGAATCACTCGAATCATTTATGAGTATTATAAGTATTTTTCTAAATTTATAAATCCGAATGAGTAGGCGTATGAATCAAACATATTTCGAATGTTATGAGTTTGAAGTCAAGGTTGTACTCATACTCATTGCAATATGTACTTATAAATCAACGTTGTAGTGAGTACGAATAAATCAGAGTGTTGAATCTCAATACTGGTGACTCACTCATAGTCAAAATTTCATGAGTACTTATGAGTAGCGAAAAACTATTCATTGCTGATCTCTGGCATATACATATGGCAAATGGAGTGTTCAAAGTTTTGAGATTAATTCAAACTCACCAAACACAATCCTTAACCGTTTAATTGCATCACACACCGTGTGACCGTCTTGATGACACTATGTGTTAACCACGTCTATCTATCTATCCATTTTAAAGAAAACATAAGTCAGTAATCATCGCACAATAGCTTTTTCCATTAACTGTAACGTTGCAATTACCTACATACGTTATCCCTGCAATTTGTCTCCCGATTCGGTATATCTGCCAGAGTTCATGATGCTGTGCGGTATTACTTCGGATGTGCTAATAAACACCTAAAAGTATCCCTCTGATACGTATTACCGCCGCACAGGTTCCAAGTATAGGTTGCGGTGATTCGTTCTCCTCTTCTCCTCAGACTACTTCTGAATACAAAAGCATTACTATATTCTAGGGACTTAAAATCAACAAAATTATATGAAAGGTTTGCTTTGCCATAGTTATACCAACAAAGCCATTTTCATGAGTGTATTTGCAAACCGTTTTATGTACCATCAATTATGTATGGCATATTATACATTTGTCTTAAGGTTTTTAATTCGCTGAAAGCAGTATTATCTTATCGATGTTTAACCATTAAAAAAAACAGTGAATTGTTTCGATGTATCGATAAGTTACATCGTGTGTGTTTAAGTCACTACAGAGTACGTACGTACGTCAATATTCTAACAGTTCTGTATAGGACCCAAGTAAGCTATTCCATAACCTAACCTTCTATAAAAAGCATAAAGATATGGGATCATAGTGATGCTGTTTAACATACATACATACGTGGTGGTCATATAATTAAAACATTCGCAACATAGTAAATTATTCGTTTTATTTTGGAAATTAAAAAAGATAGCAAAATTATTTTTCCACATCTTAAATCTAAAACTTAAACAGTTTCCAGCACACTTATTAAATATATAATTTTAAATTCTGTAAAGAAAAAATATTTAAAAATGTTTTATTGGATTGGTCATATAATTAAACCATTTACTATTTTAATTTTAATTACAATATTTGTTTTTTTGTACTTGCGATCAATATTTCGCGGGGTAACCTTTGTTTTTAATAACATTAGCACATCTGTTTGCAAACTCTAAACTAAATGCTTACAGAAAGATCGAGGAATAGCCTCCAACAGATTTCAATGTTTTGCCACAATTCATCAGCATTTTTGGGATTTTTGCCTTCCATCCTCTTTTCAACTTCACTCCACAAGTTCTCAATTGGATTGAGATCAGGGGCTTTATATTTTGTTCCTCTAAGCAGCTCTTCACAAAATCAGATCAAAAAATGTTTTAGTTATATGACCACCACGGTACATAATTGGCCATTACAACCCTTCAGTCAGGATTAGGGCCTAGCTTCTCAAAACCACTCATGTTGTATGTGTTAATTATATACTTGAGTGGAGGGACCTACAGTTTAAAGTCGACTGCGAACGATAGATTTTTGAGAAACTTTTCATTGCAATTTCATTCACTCTCAGAGTTTTTGCCAGAAATCTGCTGACAGGAAGTCGCGGAATAAATATTTTTCATCTGTTCATTTTGATGTCTGGCCGGGAATTTGAACCATAGCTTCGCGTCTAATAAGCCAACACACTACCGGCGACTTAAAGTTGTTTTACTTCTATTAAATTTCGTACATTTCAATTCATCTGCAACATGTATAAACTGTGGTATATAACAACCTCCAAGGCTGGCTTGAAAATTGCCCTCTAAAGCAGTCCTGGTGATATCTATAGTTATTTTAATATTTAAATAATTATGCGGTGAATGCGTCAAAAATATTTGCGCAACATTTAATTATTAAAACCTTCACGGCATACATACTACTTTTCATATTTCGCTGGCATTAATCAAATAAAATGTTAATAAAATATTAAAATTGAAAATATTTCTAATCTTGTTGCCTATGACCAGTTAAATAATTTTTTTTAAGTAAACCAAGGCAAATAATAATTAAAAATGAAAAAAAAAATAATTCATTTATCCAAAAGAAAAACAAAAAAAAAACTTTTAAAATCATCATCTCTCTCTCTCTCTCTAAAAGGTCAATAATCTGACAATTTCTTATGAAATTTAATTAAAATCATCAGCCAAAGTGACTCCATTTAGTAATAAAATTTGCATAGAAATATAAACTTTAAAAATCCCACAGAAGAAAACCCAACAAATTTAAAATCAATAAGAATCATGTTTATGGTTAAAACTCATAATCTGGCATTGTAAATGGAAATTAATTCAACATAGAATTCGAAATTTTTCACATGAAATTCGTCATAGTTAAAGCGTAAACAGTAGCACACACTATTCTTACAATTAGTAGGGATAAATTGTTTTTATTACTTCTAAAGAAGAAAGTCTTATTTGCATAAATCATTAGAAATGCTTTGAAAATTTGTTACGTTGATGAAACAAAAATTAAAAAAAATTCAAATTTTTTTTCTTGACGTTGACGTCTTGTTTGCTTGCAAATCATTTGGGATTTAACAATGACGCATCTTCAAACGTTTTTTAATGCCGATTTTTTTATGTCTTCTTAACGCAAAACAAAAGACTTAAGACTGAAGCACGATTTCGTTATTATTTTTTTTTTTTCGTTAGAAAAACTTAACAAAACCATCCATTCATTGTAAACAATAAATAAAGTAAACAAATTAAAATTGTTAAAAAAAACAATTTTTAATGTGCATTCAAACGGAACTTAACAAATTTTGTTATTCGTTTGTTTTTATTTTTTTTATTTTTTTAACAACAACAGAAATAAAAGAAAGATTAACACAATTTTAAAGTATTTTTTTGTCCCTTGTTTAATGTGATTCCTAGAAAAGCATTTCATTTTTAATTTGTTTCTGTCAAATTATAATCAATTCCGTAGCACGTTTTTTAGTTTTCCTTTTTTTTTTATGGCCCGGTCGTTTGGCATAAACTTTTGCAAAAATACAATGTAAAACGAAATGAAAACAACGTGAATAACATCAACAGCAGCATCAACCGCAGCAGCAGCAGCAGTACTTGCGTAAAACAGCAAATTACATGCTTAAGTTTGAGTACCATTTTAGGAATTTTTGTATAATTTTTTACGCAATTTAGTCAATATTTTACAACATTTTAGTGTTATTGGAAAAATATGAAAAGAAATAAAGAAAAATATTTTTTTGCTTTTCTTTTTCAAACAACAACTAAAATTTTAAAAGCTTTGATAAAAAAAGTCATTTCACGCAAAATCAAATTACAAAATGCAAACCGAATTAAATTAAATTTAAGCGCAAAACAAATCGAACATAACGTTTTAAAAATCATTAAAATATATTTTTAAAAATTTTTGTTTTCATATAAAATCGTAATTTTAATTGTATGGTGTACAGTCAACGGCATAATTGCTCATTACAACCCTTTAGTCAGGATTACGACCTCACACCACTTATGTTGTGTACGTTAATTTTTATACATGAGTGGCGGGATCTACAGTTTAAAATCGACTCCGAACGACAGATTTTTGAGAAGCTTTTTTATGGCAATTTTCTTTTACTCTCAGAGTATTTTTTTCTATTTGAAAAAAAAGCAATTAAACAACAAACATAACCTGTATAGTATTGTATCTGTTTCATTTTTTATTTTATTTTTTTTTAAGTTGAGGCAATATTTTTATTATTAAGTCTTCTATAAAAAATTAATTATTAATTCTTTTTTTTAATTCAAATTAATTTAGTAATGTAAGCTGCAATAAAAATATTTTTTTGGAAATGCTTTTTTTGTTCACGTGCTATTCCTATTTAAACAAAATTATTTCTCATATATTTCCGAATCACTCGAATCATTTATGAGTATTATAAGTATTTTTCTAAATTTATGAATCTGAATGAGTAGGAGTATAAATCAAACATATTTCCAATGTTATGAGTTTGATGTCAACGTTTTACTCATACTAAATGCAACCTGTACTGTATCAATGTTGTAGTGAGTACGAATGAATCAGATTGGTTGAATTTCAATACTGTTGACTCGTTCATACTCAAAATTTCATGAGTACTTATTAGTAGCGAAAAAAACGATTCATTGTTGATCTCTGATTGCCACAGTGCTATCAATATACAGGCTTCTGAAAATTTTTACAAAGAGGTCTTGACTTACGTCTTTATAAAGTTGGATTCACCACGTAAATGTAAATTGAGCTTAAAATACAAGTCATACAATTCATAAAATAGAAGAAATGGCTATCTCTATAAGCAAAATGAGTCATTTGTTCCAAAATGGGCCTTATTGCTGAGAGTAATTTTCAAGGAATGTTAGGCGAAGTCGCCGTAGTGTAGTAGATAGTCTACTGGCTTATTAGACATGTAGCCACGGTTCAAATCCCAGATCAGAATTCAAACAGAAATATGAAAAAAAATATTTCTTAGGCGACTTCCTCTCAGCAGATTTCTGGCAAAAACTCTGAGATTAAAATAAAATTGACATGAAATGTTTCTCAAAAAATCTGTCATTCGGAGTCAACGTTAAACTCTAGGTCCCGCCACTCATGTATAAAATTAACACACACAACCTGAGTGGTGTTGAGAAGCTAGTCCGCAATACTGACTGAAGGGTTGTAATGGCCAATTATGTATGTATGTATGTTTAAAAAGTAAGTGCTGAAAGTAATTTTCAAAGAACGGACTTTAACGAATGAAGCTTCAACAAGGCAGTCGTTATCAGCTGTCAAAGTTCTACACTTTCAACATTAACACTCTATGCATCATTCCACAATCAAACTGAACCTTAGGGCGCCCTGGTAGTCTAGTGGGTAGTGTGCTAGACTGTTAGCGTGAGGGTCGTGGGTTCGATTCCCACCAGAGGCTCTGCTCTGTTACACTACACCAAGCACATGGTCTAAGTTACTCAGCTTGTAAT
This sequence comes from Sarcophaga rosellei, assembly GCA_930367235.1. Classification (NCBI taxonomy): domain Eukaryota; kingdom Metazoa; phylum Arthropoda; class Insecta; order Diptera; family Sarcophagidae; genus Sarcophaga; species Sarcophaga rosellei. The sequence goes on along the minus strand of OV884017.1, from coordinate 85,299,091 downwards.
AAATAATTATATATAATTTCTAATTGTATTATAATTAATTAATAAATAAATAAATAAATAATAAACTGAACCGTATAGTTAAGGAAACATTTCAATTTATTTACATAACAAGCTAAAAATCAAATAAAATAAATTCAGATAAATGTTACGTGCGCAATAATTAGGACAATTTATAAATTAGCAAAAAAAAGTGTCCATTACACTTTCAGTACACTTTCTTAAACATGTTCAATCTTGTTCAATTGCGTGACAAAAGTGAAATTGAAAATTTCCAAAAATAAATGTGACTTTCAGACGTTGGCACTCCTTTAATTTACCTTTTACAGCTTAAATTGTATATCCACTCTGTTCAATTCATTTTAATGATCCTGATATTTTTCTTTTTTTTTTTTTGTTCAGTAGCAAATACATCCGCTTTACCTGAAACAGAAACAATTTCAAAGAGAAACTAGTCAGCCACAGTCTTCAAATAAGCAACTCGAATGTATTTTCATTTGAACTGATAATTGATGAGACATTTATGTATGTATGTCCATATGTTATTAGTTTTTATTTTATTAAAATTATTAATTAAATTTTAATCAAATTGGCTTGACATGATACTTGACTGGGATACCAATCACCTTGGTTATTAGCAAATGTTGTCAATCTGGAGGGACATGTTTTGCCTCAATTAAGTTGATAAAAACCATTTCAATAGATTTCTCTTCATTCGTTTTTTTTTCATTTTCTATTTTTTTTTTGTTCATTATTTCCGCAATAATAAAAACCAGTAAGTACGTTGACATTTCTGTCGTCTATTGTTTCATACAATCTATTGAAATAAAAATTTAAAATTTTATTTTTTTAAAAACTATGACCAGACAAGTTCAATGGCCATGCTAAGCAGCACCATACAGAATCGTAGAGAATGGTGATCACCTAATTTATGATCCTGAACTTATTTGTTCAAAAAAAAAATATCAGCGAAGTATGATGTGAATTTAATTTAATTTAAAATTAAATAACAAATATTTTGTATTAACAAAAAAACTCGAATTTGCTTCCGCCAGCAACATAAGACGTTTAACAGACTGTGACGTGACAGCAATATATTTTTAATAAAGAATTTGTAGATTTTTTTGGAATTGAACACGTTGACTGCCGACTACGAGATAGATCGTAGATTGCATTCCCTTCTAGGGTGCCAACTACGAGTTATCTCGTACTCACTAAACCTGCCATTTATATGTAGCTATGAATAAAATCGTTTTATATCAGTGCTAGTATCGATAAATGGCTTCTGGGAAAAGAACAAAAAGTCAATGTTGGCTTTTGCGTGGCCAGTTTTCTGAAAATTGCTGCGGCAGTCGACGTGTTAAGGGCACTCTCATTTACACTAACCATTAAAGATATAAAACCAAATATAGATTATGAAAAATTTCATTATTTTATTACAACTCTTTCGACAGACTTTACAATCAGAGATCAGCAATGAATCGTTTTTTCGCTACTCATAAGTACTCATGAAATTTTGAGTATGAGTGAGTCAACAGTAGTGACATTCAACTACTCTGCTTCATTCGTACTCACTACAACATTGATTTATAAGTACAGATAGCAATGAGTATGAGTACATTGTTGATATCAAACTCATGGCATTCGAAATATGTTTGATTCATACGCCTACTCGATCAGATTCATAAATTTAGAAAAATACTTATAATACTCATAAATGATTCGAGTGATTCGAATCATTCATCAAAATTTTAATCTTAGTTGTGTCTTAGACAAAGACATCAAGCAAAGCAAACCCACAACCTTCTAGTGAGTATTCTAGTGTTGGTACGCGAACCAATCATACTTATTTTGTGATTCTTGTAAATGTTGAGTGAAGGCGAGTCGAAATCAGCAACATCATGCGTATTGTTAAGTCTGACGTTCAGAGTCAATGTTAAACTGTAAGTGCCGCCACTTGTGGATAAAATTAACACACACAACTTTCGTGGGTGATATGAAAATCTAGATTGTAATCATAGATCAGCAATGAGTATTCAAAAGATGAGTAGATTCGAATCATACTTATAATTACTGATACTTATAGGCATTCATACATACATACATAATTGGCCATTACAACACTTCAGTCAGGAGCTGAGAGGAAGTCGCCGAAGAAATATTTTTTTTATATTTCGTTTCGATGTCTGAATTGGGGTTTAACCTTACGTCTAATAAGCCAATACACTAACTACTAGATTATCCTCATCATTAGTTTTATGGATTTTAAAATGAAATGAAGAGAAATTAAATTTTTTAAAAGTGTTCTAATAACAAGCACAGCAAAGCTTGCTATTAATCCAACACATAAGCAACATCCATTTCATGCAACGGCAAGTCAAAGTCTTTGACTTTCAAACACTTTCGTTGTTGTGCCGATAACATTTTGACTCGGCATAAATGACTTCCAAAATTCAATCCAACACTCCACACCACATACATACGTTCACTTACGCTTGCGTCTTCATTTTCTGTGCTTATTTGTTTATGGTGCGCAGCATGCTCCACATGCTTTACACATTTATTTGAATGAAATTAATAGCAACTACAACAACATATGGTTCTTGTTTAAGCATCCAACTAAACAACTAACAATTGCAGCGAATTTCAACTCTTCATACACCTGAGAGAGATTCACAAAGAAATGCAAATCAGTCATGATTAATTGCGATTACGTGTAGTGGACAAGGGGGGGGAGGGGGGTATTATTTGGCCTTTTGTCGTGAAATCAAATACTCCTGATGTTGATGAATTTCCTGACAAATTAACTTCAGACATCAGCTATTCCATTACAACAGTTGTGTGCTTGTGCTTGTGTTAGTCTTTAACAGCATGAAAATTGTTTTACTTTCTCACGTTGCAAATGCATAATTTGTTAATGGAAAATGAAAAAAGAAAATTATTTTAACAGAAAAGAAGACGAAGAAGAAAAACAACTTACTTTGTTGTTATTATCAATTTATTGTGTTATTTTTTCTTTCTTTTTTTTTGCTTTTGTTGGTGTCTTTAGGGGGTTAGTGTGTTACCAAGTGTTTGTTGGATTATTATTCGGCAATTTTACAGGTCAAATTCCTGAGGTCAATGCAATTGAAATTCAACGAAAATTTTCTTTAATTTAATAGCTGCACAAAGAAAATATATTTGCAATTAATTTGGAAAAATTTTCAAAGGAATTTTATGCAAATTACACCACGAAAATACATGAGAAAACAATTTCTAAACATGGTGTGGGAAATGTAGGAAAGGTTTTACAAGCTCCAAGCATTTTATGATGAATAAACACATCCTTTTAACCATTTTTGAAGAATTTAACAATTCACAATCTCAATACAAATCATATAAGTCATGTTTTAAATCAATATTATATATACATATACATACACTGAACGCCAAAAGTGAGTAAACACCACTGAAATAATTTAGTTTCTTAGGATAGAGAGAAAAGTAAATGAGAATAGTCGAATAAATTTCCAAAAATAAAAACCTTTATTTATTACTTATAAAATATTAAAACAAAAACAACAATTCATGATAAAGGAACTTTTTTTATACTTAAGAACATAATAGAAAATTTAAAATTATAGTGGGTGTTGACTCACTTATGGCGCTCTCTGTACATATGTATATAAAAATGAATGTTTGTTTGTATGTAACTTATAGAATCGTAGAGTATGCATTTGATCATATTGTGATCTTCAGCAAAGTTGTTGCGCAGGAGCTGAAGAAGGTTTCTAAGTTGGTATGACTAATATGCGACAGGTGGCGCCACTGAAAATTTCTCAAAATCAATTAAATCGTAAACTGTACATTGGATCAAGTTATGATCTTTAGCAAGTTGACGGAGGTTTCTAAGTTGGTGTGATTAATTTCCGACAGATGGCGCCACTGGGAATTATTCAAAATGAATTGAATCGTAAACTATGCATTTGATCATGTGTTGATCGGACACTTTAGGATTCATCATTTATGATTTTAATAATATTTAGTATAACTCATTCCCGTAAAATGTCAATTACAAATTTGAAACATTTTAATTTTGGGAAATTTTTAAAAATGCTGTTGGGTTCAATTCGATTGGATACATTGTAAGATTCTAATAAAATTAAACGCATTTTTCATTCAAAACGACAAGCAATTGGTCGACCTACACTTCAAGCACGGAAGAAAAGAGCATTACGAGCCTCAGAATCAGACGAGCAACGAGAATTGAGACGCGTTCGCATGAATCACTTGAACAAAGAGAAGTGAGATTAGAAACTGATTGAATGCGTACTACTCAGACCTGTTCGTCTGAATCATCTGGACAACGGGAAACAAAATCAATAAAATGATTCAAAATTAATTGGATATTTGGTGTAATGTCTAACCTTCAAATTTATTTTTGTTGGTGGCGCAGCAACACTCGCAGTGTACAGCTAGTTAAATATAAATACATTTGATACAATTCGTTATTTGGACGGATACAAAATTGCACATACAGTAGCACTAACATAAGCATCAATTCAGCATTCCACTCTAAATAACAAAAATGTTGACATTTTTCCAAATAACCAGTCACCACTAACAACAGTGCTGCCATAGATAAGAGAATTCTCTTGATTAATTCAGTCTACAATAAAAACAAAATTCTTTGCTCAAATATGCTTAACGTTGTAGGCTTTAAATTTGTTTAAAAACATGTATGCACATAACTGTCTCAGAACATTTCAACTTAATTTAGTTGTTACGTACATACCAGTAATGGTTGACTTAATAGTATAGCCAGCCAACCATGTAGTTAAAATTAATTGATTATCGATAACGAAAGATTTAAAGATTATTATTATTAATTAAACATCGACTCCATGTTATTGAAAATATTTGAAGAATTATATTGAAAATGAAATAAATTTTGGTTTAGCAGATAACTTCTGCTGCTTAAACTGTAAACTTTATGAATAAAAGCATAAGATTGCCTTTTAAATGATGCTCTGAAGTTAATAGTTTAAAACTGACGAATTAATTTGATTAAATTAAAAGCACTCTAAAATATCTGCTGAACATTATTCTACACAGATATCTGTAATCGTAAAGGGAGCTCTACACCAGAGGTCATCAATGAGTTTTCATAAAGATAAGTAGATTCAAATCATACTCATAAATTCTAATACTTATACGCATTCATACATATTTTAACATCATACTCATACTCAAAGTTTGGATTGCTCATCTTACTCATACTTAACTATACGCATGATGTTGTTGATTTCAACTCTCCATGACTCAACATTTACACGAATCACAAAATAAGTACGATTCGCGTGTTTCATTGTTGTTTGTGTATTTTGTTTACGTTGTGTGTTGTTGCCTTCTTGCTTACTTGTCAATCCCCTTTTCTTTCATACTGCTGGTGTTGGTATATGATTTTTGTTTTTGTAGCTTTAGTTTATCATTTTAATGTTAAACGATGTTACACCATTTCCATTTTAGTAACAGTATGTTGACAAAATTCTGATTTAATTTAGATGTCAATATTGATAAATTCAATGTATAAGTTATTTTATTCTTTTTTCACAATTGGTTTTTCTAATATTTTCTTTATTCATTTCTTATTTTAACATTACTTGTTTTTTGTTTTTCTATTCTTTATTTATTTAACACTTAAATTTAATTTCTTAACATTTTAATTTTCACATTATTTATTTTATTCTTATTTTAAGTTTTTTATTTAATTAATTTGCGAACTATGTTCTGCTTTTGTTGAAGCCAATTTTAATAAAAAACAATATCTTAATTCTAATTACTTCTTCAACCCTGATCAATTATTTGCAGTAGCAGAATTTTAAAACCGTTATTTACAAAAACACAAAAAGAGAGAATTTAAAAAACAAAATTGAAAAATAGCAATTCAATGTCAAAGGATACCAACAACATAAATGTAAAGATCAATTAAAAGTCATCAGTGGAATGACTTTAAATGACTTTGAAATCAGTTGTTGGTATTATTCTTACTTTGTGATTAAAATTAAAAAAATGTAAAGAACTTTTTAACGGTAGTAAATAAATGATCATTGGGAAAGAATATTAATCTTAATCTAACTTAATTATCATTAATCATTATTATTATCATGATAATTATCATTATCATTATTATTACAATTATTATTATTATAAATTATTTAATAACTACCTACTATGTAGGCTTAGTATAATAATAATAATTTAAACCTAATCCTTAAAACTATGTAAGTTAAATACAAAAATTAAGAAATAGAAAATATGTAGTATCTTAACTTATAGAATTCATGTAGCAGATGATAAGAACTGAACAGTTAATCAAGTTATAAAATTTAAAAACTTTTTCTATAAAATGTTGTGCAAATATGACAGAATAAAGTCTTCGAAGAGTAAACTGTTTTCTGTCTTTACCTTTTAATGAAGAGTATATTTATTGAGAGTCTACAAACAACTTACATCTTATTTTGGCTAAATTACGATCACGTCTATATTTAGTTTTTCGAGTCTTTAAATTTCAAAATGTTTTATTTTATTTTTTATTGTCAACAATACTGTACAAATGCAAACAGAAGCCAATGATTTCGTTACTTTTAAACTTTTGAAGTAATCCTCAGAATCATGACTCTTTTCATTTCCAACCATAACTATTTCGTTCACTTTTGCAAAAACAAACAAAAGATTCAAATGGATTCATCATTAGACATTAAGTATACATACATATGTATGTTGATATATCTGAGAGTCTTAGTATTTGTTTTGTTTTATTTAAACAATCAGCTGCTTTTTGAATGGTATTTATAACATGTAAAACTCTAAAAATGATGCTGTAATGCTCTAATCACACGAGCACAATTGTGCACAAAACTAATACATGCACATTTTTAAAAATCAAATGAATCCCAAAATACTAATACATACAAAACTGTGTATACGTACACATTTCATGTCAAACAAATATTCATCCCGTGTGATTTGAAAAGACCAAAAATTGTGCTACTAAAAATTGTTCTCGTGTGATTAGAGCCTAAGTGACATTTAAAATAAAAATTCAGCGAAGAAGAAGAAGAAGAATATTGTAAACCATATTTGGCGAAAACCATTCAAAAAAGGAAAAGGCAGTTGACCTCGTTTACAGCAGACTCTCAGGCAGGGGAGGTATGTGTGTTTGAAATTGAAAAAGAAAAACGGGAAAACTGGTTTAAAAACAATGACTTTTTTTAATGTGCTCTTCTAAAATAATTTTGGCTAAAACCACTTCATTCCTTAATTTCAATTTAAATTAAATTCTTTTAAAATTTTTTTTTTAATTTTCATGAATTAATTTCTCTTAATAACATTTGAAATTAAATTATAATATTGTGGAGAAAATATTAAAATTAACAAAATCAACAAAATTATACGACAGGTTCGTTTTGCCATAGTTATACCAACTAAGCCGCTTTCAAGAATGTCGAATCGATTATGTATGTCATATTACACATTTGTCTTAAGGTTTTTAATTGGCTAAATGCAGCATTATCTTATCGATGTTTAGCCATAAAAATAACAGTGAATTGTTTCGATGTATCGATAAGTTACATCGAGTGTTTTTAAGTGACTACATAGTACGTACGGTAAATATTCTAACAGTTCTGTATAGGACCGAAGTAAGCTATTCCATAACCTAAGCTTCTATAAAAATTATAAATATCATATGGGATCATAGTGATGTTGTTTTACTTCTATTAACTTTCGTACATTTCAATTCATCTGCAACATGTATAAACTGTGGTACATAACCAACTCTAAGGCTGGCTTGAAAATTGCTCTGTATGGCAGTCCTTGTGATATCTGTGGTTGTCTTAATATTTAAATAATTATGAGGTGAATGCGACTAAAATATTTGAGCCACATTTAATAATTAAAACCTTCACGGCATACATGTTGAGAAGGCCTACCTTTAATATTTCGCTGGCATTAATCAAATAAAATGTTAATAAAATATTAAAATTGAAAATATTTCTAATCTTGTTGCCTATGACCAGTTTAATAATTTTTTTTAGTAAATCAAGGCAAATACCTAAAAATTAAACAAAAAAATAATTCATTTGTCCCAAAGAAAAACAAAAAAATTCTTTTAAAATCATGATCTCTCTCTCTCTAAAAGGTCAATAATCTGACAATTTCTTATGAAATTTAATTAAAATCATCAGCCAAAGTGACTATATTTGGTAATAAAATTTGCATAGAAATATAAAAATCCCCAAAGAAAACTCATCAATGAGAACCATGTTTATGGTTAAAAATCATAATCTGGCTTTTGTAAATACAAATTAATTCAACATAGAATTCGAAATTTTTAACATGAAATTCATCATACTTAAAGCGTAAACAGTAGCACACACTATCCTCAACATTAGTAGGCATAAATTGTTTTTATTACTTCTAAAGAAGAAAATCTTATTTGCATAAATCATTAGAAATTCTTTGAAAACTTGTTACGTTCATGAAACAAAATTAAAAAAAAAATTAAAATTTCGTATTTTGATGCTGACATCTTGTTTGCATGCAAATCATTTGGGATTTAACCATGACGCATCTTCAAACGTTTTTTAATAGCGATTTTTTGTATGTCTTCTTAAAGCCAAACAAAAGACTTAAGACTGAAGCACGATTTCAGTTTTTTTTTTTTGAAAACTTAACAAAACCGTCTATTCATTTAACAAAATTTACAACAAATGTACTTAGCAATTCTACACCTAGTAAATATAATCCAGAGAAATGCCTTAAAGAAATAAACCACAAAGTTTTTATTTGAAATATTGTAACACAATAAATGAATGTAATTTCGGGGGTTGGCGCAATGTCAAAAACTGATACAAATTATTTCAGTTACTTTGTAGTTTAATTCGTAGGATTTTATGGTTTGTTTATTTGCTACTCTAAGCATCATCTGTCTGGATTGCCAATAACGTAGCTGAGTGCTTTAATGAATAACAAACGATTTGAAAATCTTCAAAAGAAGACAAAAATTAAGTTACAAAATAAAACGAATAAAACGTTAGTTTATGTTGTAACCACGAAAAGCAGCAACTGCAACTGCAACATCACCGTCACCGTAACCCCAACCCCAGCATCTGTTTGATTGCAAATAAATTCAGTTTTTTCAATTCCTGTTGCTATTCTGCTATTTAATTTACCTTTGATCTCCTTTCATTTAAATATTTGATTCGATTAAATCGTTTTGAAATCAATAAATATTATTAAATATTTAATGCTTGATTGGTGGTGGTAAAAGGCATTTAATAATACATATTAAAATCGCATAATTTCACATTTTAGTTTTATTATTGAAATTTCTTTTTTTTTTATAAATAGAAAAATAACAGAAAAATAATTGTCATGACTAATGCAAAAAAGATTTTCTAATTTCAGTGAAATATTACGGTTTAGATACGGCATTTTGTTTTCTTATTTTAATTTGTAGAAAAACTGTAGAGAATATAATAATCATTTGATTAACAACTATAAGTGAACTATTGTACATTTTACAGGAGATAATCATAAGCCATAACAGTGGCTTATTTGAGCTTATACAGTCAACCCTCCTATAACGCTGTACTCTCAGAACGCGGTTTAAATATAACGCGGTTTAAACATACCGCGGAGCTGAATTTGCGACAGCCCTCCTATAACGCGATACTCTTACAGCGCGGTTTCCATTCAACAACATCCCATGAGTTCCTTCCGCACAGACTATGAATGACTCTAGTAACTAGATATTGTAAGAGAATTTAATATCAATTTTATTATCGACGCAAAAGCACAGCCGAGATACATATATAGACAACAAATTTATATAAACATGCCAGCTTATCTCATAGCCGTCTACGACATCGTCGTCTCAAAACTGTTTCACATTACATACGTTTTGTTGGTGACCAAGTATTTCCAAAAAATTCTGCAACTCATACCAGTGAGGATGAATGTTGAAAAATTACATAATTTTACAAAAGTCTTTCTTATTTTTGTTGGAAAACATTCTCTTTGTTTAATTTTTTTTTCAATCCTTATATCGACGCCTCCGTTCTATAACATTCTAAGTCGAAAAAGTGTGTTTTGAGTTATGAGCTCTCAAAGTTTTCACGCGCCATACGACTATATGTGTATTCTAAGTAGATTTTTCCCTATAACTTCGGAACGGATCGGCGCATCTTAACCAAATTTTGACAGTATTTAAGTTAGAGAATGTAGAATTTAAAAATGCAAGAACATTAAAAACGTTCTAAGTACACTTAGAACGTTATAGAATGGAGGCGTCGATATGAACTCTTTAATTCAATAAAAATAATTATGTATGTATGTATGTTATGTAATGTTTGATCAACGGTCTTCCGTCGAATAAGCAAACGCACTACGTGCTAGAACACGGCGACATCAATTTGAATTCTTAAAGATTATTTCACGTAAATGTTGTGCCCGCTACTAAGCTGTGTGTTTGGTCTATGCTTAACCTCCCTTTTTATATGATTTTCCATCATTTCGGTCGTTATCTCATCAATGGCCGTTGTAATGTTGTCTTCAAACATTGGAATTACGCATAGCTTGTCCCTGTGCACAAGTAAAATCACGTAACCCCACAAAATAGTCTAGTGTGGCTAAGTCGCATTGCCTTGGCGGCCAAAGAGCTGCTTAAAATTTGCCTCTTAATTGGTTTATGGTAACTTGTGCCTTGTGGCTTGTGAACAAAATTCAATTCTTCCATTTTCATGTCTGTAATCATTGAACACAGTACGATTGCGATTTATATCACTCTTGAACAAGTACAGTCCAATAATGTCGTCGGCCCCCAAACCGCATTAAAAAGTGCATCTTTCAGGATACATTTAAAGATCTTGAATTGCCTCTAGTTGTTCTGTTTGTTGACATGGCCAATCTGATAAAAGAGAGTCTCGTACCAGAAAATAATTTTCAATTTCTCACACGGCATAAATAATGATAACAAAATTCCATAACCTGCAAGCATTGTTCATGATTCATTGCTCAAGATTAAATAATTTGTACAAAGCTATAACGGGGTCTTGATTGATCATATTACCATACAAATCTCTCGTGCAATATACGGCATGAACAGCATGGCACGTAGGGCTATTCTGTTGTAACCTCATGTGGTTGGTATCAAGGCGAACTAATTCAAGCCAAAAGAAGTTGTTAATCATCGATACAACATATAATATATAAAACAAGGTTGCTCTCATGAAAATATGGACCGATGACGTACATACATAATTGTTCATTACAATCCTTCAGTCTGGATTACGGCCTAGCTCATATTGAGTGCTTAATTTTATACTTGAGTGACGGGACCTACAGTTTAACGTCGACTCCGAGCGAGAGATTTTTGAGTAATCCTTCATGGCAATTTTATTTTACTGTTAGAGTTTTTGCCAGAAATCTGCTGAGAGGATGTCGCCGAAGAAATATTTTTTTTTTTCATATTTCGTTTTGATCTCTTGCCTGGGGCTCGAACCCGGGATATGCGTCTAATAAGCGAACACACTATCTACTAGACTACGGCGACTATACGATGACGTTACCAGCTGAAAATCAGCATTAGCCTACAGACTTCTCCGGGACTTATTGGATGCTCTTGCTTTTCATTACAAATTAAGGTCAGTTGCTCCAGAGTCCATTCATCAAATACACATCGATGTCTGTGGTCGTATACCTTCAGTTCTTGGGCCAGTCGACCTAAAATTCACAAAATTGTGGTGTACGAAAGGCTGAGTTTCTGTTTGTTTTTCTAGTACACTCTCATGGACAGTGTTAGATCTTGCGTTTCCTTATTGCATGCACGTTAGTTGATCGTTTACTGTACCATGACTCTGATGCATAAAATTTTATTGCGATTAGTTTTCTCTGTATGACACTTACGGCGATCAGCAAAACGCCTGTAGTTGCATGCTATATCCATCCATGATGATTTAGCAAAAATTAATATATAACAACTAATTTGACAGATATGAATTCAACAAGATGGCTGTTTTCAACTGTCAAAGCTCGAATATTTGTCCTTCTTATGATTGAAATACACTCTTAATATTGAAGGTTTTTTTTAAATTTATTGAGTCTGGCTTATAATGGATTTGATGAGTAGATAGATATTCCCATTCAAAAAAAATAAAAATTAAATTTTCAGGTTTCACATTGAAACCAACTATCAAATTAAAGAGAACAACTTTTACCAAAACGTATACATAAGTGAAGTTTGTTTCCTTTTTTATGACATTCACAATACGATACAGTGAATAAAAATAAGAAAAACTTATTGACATTATCAAAATTATGTATGTGCGTAAACAAATATTATTATTTCCTATAAAATAACGTATGTACATATACATATATATACTATGTAATATACGTAGTATTGGTATTGGTATTGTGTTTAAAAAAAAACACGACATTAAGTTTAAAAGTCTTAATAACTGGACGCTTGTCTAGCTAATCTCTTTGGCAATTATTTCAAAATTATTTACGCCGATTTTTTTTTCTTTTTGGTAAAGAAAATATAAAATCAACACTTCTATGATGAGAAAAATTATGAAAATCAATAAGAAAACAACAAGAGAATTGAAAGAAAATAAATAAATTTTTAAAAATGACAAGATTTATACACTAAACGATAAATATGTTGTGATTAATATACGTAAAAACAAAACATCAAAAAAAAATAAAAACAGAAGAAAATACAGCAACAATAAATATGTTTGAGCCACTAACAATGTCTTGTTTAAACCAACAAAAGAAAAAAAAAAAAACAACCAAAGAAAAAAAAAACAGTGTGGCATATACGAATTTTAAACTCCCGTAACGAAATCTTTGCTCGTAATGCAAAACCAAGCGAATCAATAACAGTTGAATGATTCGGTACAGTGAAAAATAAAACTATATTTCCTTTTTAAGATTATTTAGTTTCCAATTAAATTATATTTCAATAAAAAGGCTAATAATTATAACTAAAAACAAAAGACTTAAGAAACAAACTTCAATCAGTTTATTTTAAAGCCATTTTACTACATAGCAAACTATTAATTCGCTGCGTTTTTTACTTTAAAATGTTTTCTGTTTGCCAGTGTAATTATTTTTTTTTTCTCTCATATACGGCATGTTAAGTCGTACAAGCCTTGGCAAAACAAACAACTCATAAATTTTACATAAAAAAATCAAAAAAAAAAAATAAAACAAGAGGTGTCTGAGGAACACCCAATCGATCCAAAATGAAATTTTCTACCCAACATTGTTAAGAAGAATTAATGAATTTTTTCTTTTACACAAAATTCATACATACATACATAATTGGTCATTACAACCCTTTGGATAGGATTACAACTTAGCTTCCTACACCACTTATGTTGTGTGTGTTAATTTATAAATGGCGGGACCTATAAAGTGCACTCCGAATGCCAAATTTTTTGACAATCTTTTCATAGCAATTTTATTTACTCTCAGATTTTGCCAGAAATCTGCTGAGAAGAAGTCGAAGAAGAATTATTCTTTTATATTTTCGTTTCCATGTCTGGTCTGGGGTTTGAACCGTGGCGGCCTTACGTTTAATAAACCTACACACTACCTACTAGACTACGTTGTATATTTAACACAAAAAACAATTTCAAAACATCGTTTAACATTAAAATTATAAACTAAAGTTGCAAAAACAAAACAATGAACTTGTTTACAAATTATCACACTGCTTAATATAACAACAAACACCAGCATAGAAAATGGCAAACAAGTAAACAAAAATATACCAACAAACACCAACATAAAAAATGGTAAACAAGTAAACAAAAATGCAACAACAAATAGTACGAGAAAAAATGTAAACAAAATGCACAAATAACAATAATGAATGAACATACATACATACATAATTGGCCATTACAACCCTTCAGTCAGGATTACGGCCTAGCATCTCACACCACTCAAGTTTTGTGCCTTAATTTTATACTTGAGTGACCTACAGTTTAATGTCGACTCCGAACCACAGATTTTAAGAAACTTTTTCATGGCAGGCTTATTTACTCTCAGAGTTTTTGCCAGAAATCTGCTGAGAGAGGAAGTCACCGAAGAAATATTCTTTCTTTTTCATATTTCGTTTTGATGTCTGACCTGGCCTTTGAACCCGGGCTTTACGTCTAATAAGCGAACACTCTACCTACTAGACTACGGAGACTACATAATGAAAGAACGATGTTTACATTTATAGAGATCTCGAGAAGGCAAAGCCACGAACATTTGACTTCAAGAATGTTCATCAGACTGTTTACCTTGCAAAGCACAGTAGGCGACTGAGTTAGTAAATTTCAGTCAGTCGTGTGTGAAGACGCGGTGCATTTGAAGAGAGTAATCGTGGTTTCAAGATTGTCTCGTAATTGTTATTGTTTATGCAAAGAGTATAAACAGAGGAATAACAAAGAAAAGCAATTGTTGTTGTTTACATCAAGTTGTGAACAGTGGCACACAGTGCGAATAATAAAGAATTTTAATTAAAACTAAACACCGATTTTTGCTTTTATTTTATTTGCAATCTACGAGCTCATATTTTAAACGTTTTTAAAAGATGAAAACGTAATAGTATGCTTTTATTTTTATCATTATATTGTATGTGTCGGTTGCAAGCCCTCAGTCGACAATGCTTAAAAAGAAATTTCGTGAAAAAATAAATTTATTTACACAACCGAATCTGAAAACATTTTAAAGTGTACGAATGAATGAATGAATTGTAAACAGTCGAAAATAACATGCATTAACAACAAACTCTTACCATACTAGCGTTTCGCGTATATCTTTTACTGAACAGCCAAATTGGCTGTTAACTTTGGTACGCCTGACATAGTGGAAATGCACATTTGTATGCAACACGGGAAACATATCGCTTGGCTAAGGGCGGAAAGAGGATAAAATGGAGTGTAGTAGGTTTTTGGTGGCGTTCATTTATATCACAGACAGCTACTGTTGTTGCTTGTAAACTCACACACTTTAATTCACAAGACAGAGTATATACAGGCAGAGTATAACTTCCTATTTTCACTTTCCAAATGCCAAAAAAAAAAAAAAAGAAATGGAAAAATAATTTTGGTACAAAAAAAAAAGAAAAACTTAATAATGTTTCGAGGTTTATTACTGTTTGTTTTTCAGTTTGTTTCTATTGGCACAAATTGCCCGTATTGTCATTTTAAGACTTTGACACTTAAATTACATTTGGCCAATAGGTTCACAGTACGTATTTTCTTTGATTTCTTTATAGCCAAAGTTAAGGTTTAAGTTTAGTTTTCTACGTTTTTTTTTAATTCAAAAACAAAAAAACTATACTCTTTGAGTCATGTGTGTCTGAAAATGCATTATTACGACAACAAAATTTATCACCTTTCGAAAGAAATAAGAGAGAAACACTGTCGCTATCAACTTGTAATAACTGGTATGAATGATTATGAGTTTTAAAGTGGTTTTGATATAAAACTACTAATTGAATACCAACCAACCAGCCTTACCAGCATTTGAACGACAGGTTATCATTTCTAAAGAAAACTTTTAATTTACTGGATTCACATAAGAGTACATACATATCTTATGTGAGGTAAGATTCATGAAGTGTATTCGTAGTTTGTGGTGTAAAAAAATATTTTTTTTATGTCCAGTCATGAAAATCTTTAAAGATGGTTTTATGTTATGTTATGATATTGAAATTACGCTGAAACTTGGGAAAAAAATAAAAATATAAAGAGAAAATGATTTCGTTTAAATTGATTACTAGCTTCAGGCAGTGCCATCAGTGACAAATTTTGCAATGTTTTCTATTGAACACATGCGTACATATCTGCTGAATACAAAATAATCTGTATGTATTCTTAATTTTAAAATCAAATCTGCAATCGTCTAATTGGTGCCTGAATTCAAAGTTTATAAGGATCGATATTCGCATTCATTGTTTGAATTAATTTTTTAAAGACACTATATATTGCACAATTCAGTAGGAGGTACTTTAAAGCTTGTACCTATTGATTGATGGATGTCTTTATATTGTTAAGTTTTCATTTAAAATATGAGTTCGTTGATTGCAAACAAAATAAAAATAAATTGGTGTTTTCTTCAATTAAATTCTTTATTGTTCGCACGCAGTGTGCCACTGTATCTAACAATAATTTGCTTGTTCGTTATTGTTCTTTGCTTACACTCTTTGCGTAAACAATAACAACGCAGACATTTACAACGGAGATCTTCAAACCACGAGTGTTTTCTTCACACGCGTCTTCACACAAGATTGACTGAATTCTTACTTACTGGTTGTCTGCTTTGTCTTGCCTTTTTATATGCCCACACGTAAATAGTCTGATGACTATTCTCGAGATCTTTATCGGTGTTTTATTGTTGTTTGTGTATTTTATTTACATTCTTTGTTGTTGCTTCTCGCTTACTTGTCTATTCCCTTTTCTTTCATAATCATGGTTTTTGTTTTTGTAGCTTTTGCTTATCATTTCAATGTTAAACGATGTTACACCGTTTCCATTTTCGTAACAATATGAAGTTCTGTCAAATTTAATTACAATCGCATTTTGCCCCAACCTATTTAATTCATCAAACTGAAACTCAACTAATATCTTAAGCAAACTTTATTCGAGGGCATATGCAAACAAGTCTTCGTAGTTTAGTAGCTAGTTTGTTGGGTTATTAGGCGAGAGCTCGTGGTTCAAATCCCAGCCCAAACATATCTAAAAAAAAAAAATATAGAAGAATATATTTCCTTTTCCGATTTCCCCTGATCAGTATTCTGGCAAAAATTCTGAGAGTAAATAAAAATTGCCATGAAAAGTTTCTCAAAAAAATCTGTCGTTCTTAGCAGGGATCAGCAATGAACCGTTTTTTGGCTTCTCGTAAGTACTCATGAAATTTTGAGTATCAGTGAGTCAACAGTATTTAAATTCAACTACTCTGATTCATTCGTACTCACTACAACATTAATTTATAAGTACAGGTTGCAATGTGTATGCGTACAAAACATTGACATCAAACTCATAACATTCGAAATATGTCTGATTCATTCATCTACTCATTCAGATTCATAAATTTAGAAAAATACGTATAATACTCATACATCAAAATTTACAGTCATAGTTGTTGTTGTATTTACAAAAAAAAAGAAGGCAGAAAAAGACAAAGACAGCAAGAAAAGCAAACACACAACCTTCTAGTGAGTATTGTAGTGTTCGTACACGAATCATACTTATTTTGTGATTCTTGTAAATATTAAGTCATGGAGAGTCGAAATAAACATCATACGTATTGTTAAGTATGAGTACGATGAGTACTTTAAACTTTGAATATGAGTAGTATGAGTATCATATTAAAATAAATATGAATGCGTATAAGTTTCAGAAATTATGAGTACGATTCGAATATTTTTCTCTTTTTAATTACTCATTGCTGATCTCTGCTTTAGTCCACAACATCTAACTGTTATACTATAACAATGGAGGTGTACTATAGAGTGTGATGTTAAGAAATAAACCAAAGCAGTTGAAAACAAAAGACTTAAGAAACAAACTTTTATTATGTTTAATCGTTTAAACAGTTGAGTTAGAAATTGGGTATCTATTCACGAATGTTTTAATTCCATCCATAAATCTGAAGATGATCTAAATCCAATTAGAAGTCGAATAAGTTCTGATCAATTCTGAGAAGTTGTCTATCATTTGTGTTCAATTGTATTTTATATTTCATTACAAATAGGAGATATTTTACTGTTCCATTAAAATTGTTTATAATAATTTAAGTTATTAAACAGAGTTCAAGCCCCAGCTTAGGCCTCTCGAAATATGACTTCATCTCTGCAGTCTTCTGATAAAAGCTCTGTGAGCAAATGATAAAAAGTTTCTCTAAGTTAAAATTAACACCTACAACATGAATAGTGTGAGCAGCTAGGTTGTATTTCTGGCTAAAGGGTTGCGAAAAAATATTACAAAAATCCACAGAAGATTATCTAGGTTTATGTCCAAAAAGAAAGTACTTTTTCCAGTATCTCTTGTGATTCTTACACCAAATGTTGTTGTTGTAATTTTCACATCTTCGTATGTAAGACAAGCGGAGGTGTTGGCAATACAGGCTACGGTTAGGATGATTTGGGATTCGAATATCCCCAATCGAAACATCACCATACTCTCCAATAGCCAGGCGGATATCAGGGCTCTGGGTTCCAATGTGGTGAACTCCAAGACGGTCTACGGTTGTCGGAAACACCTGAACAGGGTAGCGAAGAGGTATGAGGTGAATATCGTATGGGTTCCGGGACACAATTATATACCGGAAAACTGCAGAGCGGATGAATTGGCCAGACACGGTACGACCGTCGAGCTCTCCGACGAATTCTCAAGTATTGGGGTCCCTTTTAGGACCCCTAGGCTCATGATTGATAACGAGATCACGGACTCTATCAGCCGCAGGTGGGCAGCCTCAGATAAGGGCAGAGTGGCGCGCATGATCTGGCCGTGGCTGGATAGAAGACGCACTGCAAGGCTGCTGAAACTCCAAAGAGGCGTGATCAGAGCGGTTGTTGGAGTCGTGACGGGTCATTGCATTATGGGTGTCCACGCGAGGCGCATTGGTCTGGGACACCTTGCAAACGATTTCTGTAGAAGCTGCAGGGATGAGGAGGAAGAAGAGATGGTTCTTCATCTACTGGGAACATGCCCGACTATGTCAAATAAGGAGGAGACGTCTTGGTGCCTACTACATCGATGATCTGAGTGATTTGTCGGACATTGACGACGGCAGTTTGAGTCGCTTCACTGTAAGCTCTGGGTGGTTCCATGGCTAGGGGATGGTAAACGCGAACTGTGGCATGGGGACTAAGTACATAATTGGCCATTACAACCCTTCAGTCAGGATTACGGCCTAGCTTCTCAACACCACTCATGTTGTGTGTGTTAATTTTATACCTGAGTGGCAGGACCTACAGTTTAACGTCGACTCCGAACGACAGGTTTTTTTTGAGAAGCTTTTCATGGCAATTTTTACTCTCAGAGTTTTTGCCAGAAATCTGCTGAGAGGAAGTCGCCGAAGAAATATTTTTCTTTCATATTTCGTTTTGATGTCTGACCTGGGATTTGAACTCGGGCCTTTCGTCTAATAAGCCACACTACCTACTAGACCACGGCGACTAAGTGCGTCCAATAAATTCATTTGGAGGGACGGCTAGTCATACCTACCTATGTAAGATTGAATTGTCCTAGTACTGGAATTACTATACATCTCCAGATAACATTTGGCTGTCCAAAGTGTTTTAAAACTACGACAAATGGCAGCCCCCTTATTCTAGAACTTGCTAAAGTAGACAAATTACCCGCTTAGCTGAGACAACAACCGACTAAAGAAACAGAAAGAAATCAAAATATTAATGAATTGGATCTTATGGTTCAAAATGAAATTTTTATTCTTTTGAAATGTTTTTATTCTTTTAAAATTGAAACAAAAAATATATTGTTTTAGTTCGTTTAAAAATTTTTTTAATTATAGTTTGTAAACATTGAATATTTATTTAAATCTATAGTGATAAATTAAGTAATAATTTATTTGAATTTTAAATTTAATTTATTTTAATTTTAAATTATTACTTAGAAAAACAAAAATGACATGACAAATAGCTGACAATTAAAACTAATAAAATGATTAAAATAAGAATTAAGAATTGCTTAACTTTACTTAATTGTATGTTTTATTGTGTATAATTATGGTTTCAAAAATTCTTATTTTTTTTTTTGTTTTTTTGCAACAATATTGTTTTCAGTTGAATAATTTAAAAAAAGTTTAATTAAAATTTTATTTTATTTTAACAATTATGTTTTTAGTCAAACATGAAAAAATGCAAAAAATTAAAAAAATTAAAAAAAAATTGTTTAGAAGGTCATGTGAAATTCACAGACAACATCTTTATTTTAATTTTTTTTTTCTTTTTTTTTTGAACATCGAATAGAAACCGCAGTAAAACCTAAAAAGAGAAGAGAGAAGAAAAAGAAGAGAAGATAAAAATTGTAATTATTTGTTGCAAACTCCTACTGTTGTTGGCTGTTATTGTTGCCATTGTATTGCTATTGTAATTGTTAGTTATTGAGGCCTAAATAAATATTTTTTTTTTTTCGTTTGTTTTTACAGAAAATAATTTCTTTTGTATTAATTCACGATTGCATATTTTCCTAAAGCAGCATTTTCCTTTTTTTTTTTTTATTTCGCTTCAGTTTCAACAAACAAGACACAAAAAAAAAGAAAATAATTACTTGTGATTTATTTTTTAAAGGTTGTGATTAAAAAAAATTGATGACTCTGGGGTTTAAATAGTTTCTTTATTATGATTTTCTTTTATTCATAAAACAATAACAATGTTTTTTTTTTATTTTTCTAATAAAATTAGATTTCGTTTCTTTGGCGACGACTATACGCTTTAAAGGTGGAAGGTTAAATACACGATTTTTTTTGTTTGAAAATGACTGATTGCAGCATTACAACGGATTTTAACATGAATTCATTACTTGAGGGTCTTACGAGATGTTGAGATGATTTTTGTTTTAATTTTTTGTTATTTTAGTTTTTCTTTTGCCTAGTGTTTAAGCGTAAAGATGTTGTTTTTTGATATTATAAAGTGTAGCTATTATTTCTTCTGTTTTTAGGTTTTTTATGTTACATTTAGCGGTTTCTTGCAAACGTACATATGTTCGGTTAGTCAGTCATTTGGAACCGTACAGCTTCTTTTAGCTGCGGTTTGTTTTTCGTTTGTTTGTTCTGTTTCTGTTGCTGCAAATGAAATTTGTTTCATAACTTGGATTTCGCACGAATATTTGTAGGAAATGGTTTTTCGAGCATGCAACCTTTTTACCAACACATATAGTATATGGAATGAATTCCTAGTTTAAGCAGAAAAACCCTATAAATCCGACTTACCCAAGCACTATCATATGCAACAGAAAAAATTTCATTTTCAGAAAATTTTACTCAACAATTAATAATTTTGTTCTAAACATTCTTGACTGCATTTTGGTTACAATCAATCAATTTTTTTTTTGTAATAATCTATCGAACTGCTAAATAAAGTCATCTGGTTTAACACGTCGACTGCCACGGCAATTTTCAGAAAACTGGCCACGCAAGTCAACATTGACTTTTTTTGTTCTTTTCCCAGAAGCCATTTATCAATACTAGCACTGATATAAAACGATTTTATTCGTAGCGCTACACAAAAATGGCAGGTTTAGTGAGTACGAGATAATTCGTAGTTGGCACCCTAGAAGGGATCGCAATATACGAGTTATGTCGTAGTCGGCAGTCAACGTGTTAACTTCATATTCTCCTTTTTCAAGAACGAAAATATTGTTCATAAAGTTGAATAGAGAACTGTGGAACAATATCATCTCGTTTGCTTCTTTTTGAACTTAAAGGCTTTAATAATATTCATCATTCAAGGTTCAATTGTTGATCCCACAATTGTATTTAAACGAACATTAACAAAAACGTAAACCTTTTATGAAAGAACAATCATCTCGTTTTGGTCGAAGATATGGAAAATAATTTTCTCATACGATGCTCATTTTAATGTTTAATGAGTATAAAAACAAACAAATTTGCCCTGTACAGATATTAAAAGTGGTGAAATGTGTTAAGCGTGTTCAACGCAGACGGTATTGTTCGAAATTATGATGATTGAGCCATCTTGGCCAGAATCGATTTGGAAAATACTTTCAATATCCTTTGATTGGTGAATATTGTTACGTTTTTGCCTTTTTAAAAACCTTAAGAATATGAGTTCGTTGATTGCAAACAAAATAAATTGATGTTTAGTTTCAATTAAGTTCTGTATTGTTCGCACTACAACTACTGCTACAACTTGACGTATACAGCAATAATTGCTTGTTCGCTATAGTTATTTGCTTACATCGCAGATTTTTACAGCGGAGGTCTTCAAACCACGACTGTTTTCTTCACACGCAACGCGTCTTCATACAAGACTGACTGAATTCTTACTACTACTTGCCTGCTTTGTCTTGCCTTTTTATATGCCCACGTAAACAGTCTGATGAAGGTTTCGCTTTCTCGAGAACTCTATCGCGACTTCATTGCTGTTTGTGTATTTTGTTCACATTGCTTGTTGTTACGTTCTCGCTTACCAGTCTATCCCCTTTTCTTTCATACTGATGTTGTTGGTTTACTTGTAACAAGTACGTTGTATTAGTTTGTGTAGCTTTTGCTCGTTTTATTAGTAATCGGTGTTACGCCGTTTCCTTTTTCGTAAAAATAGCATTATAGTTTAGATTTTGCACCACTTTTGAGAATGCTTCAGTGTTACCTGAAGGATCGCAACATACGATACACCTATGGGCCAAAAGAGCCATAAAGGTCACGCCTGGCACCAACCAGTCATCCAACGTTCATCTAAATACTTGAAATCTGGGTTATAATGAGATCCAGAAGATAGAAATTTTAGAAAACACGTTCTTCCTGGGTTGTGCAGAAGATATTGTGGCGGTGATTTAAGCCTACGCCACTGATAATGCCAGGAAAAAGTTAAAGTTAAAGTTAATTACATTTGTTTTTTAAATGTTGACTACATACATAGGTATTACGTACATGCTGTAGCCGTCCGAGTTCATAATCGTATTTCAATTGTTTTATTAAACACAATAAATTTATATTCAAAATATGGATTTTACTTCCATTTGAAACGAACTTGTAGTCTTCACGATAAGTTTTGCTTGTCGTTATTTGATTACGAGAAACCTGGACATAGATTGGACATAGACTGTGTAAAAATTATCTCCACCTTAGTTGACGTCAATTTTATTTCTGAAATCCTGCAGAGTGTATCGTCACCCGGCGGTTTTTGGCGTTGATCTTACTTCCTTAAGGGCCATTTTTACCATTTGCCGTTAAATAAGGTAAGGTTTTTTAAAGGCGAAATAAATTGTTTTTTATTATTATACGTGAACAATAAGGTAGAAATGAGCGTTAATCTAAACGGCGGATCATCATACCTCTAACTTTTAAAGTTAAGTTTATGTTTGAACTTGTCATACATATATATTATTTTCAATATGGCAACTTCAAATACAAACATAATTAGCAAATACAACAAAAAAATAAGTCCGTCGTTGCCACAGCGTTTAAAAAAGACTTGTTTAATTGAGCAATGTTATTGACATTGCTCCGGCGCTGCCATATTTTAAAAAAAATTAACTTTATTTTATCATTAAGTTGAAATAACGAAAAAAAGTTAAAGGTGACTTTAAAGTTCACTTTCGTTAAAGTTACCTTTAACTAAACCCAACTTTAACGGCAAGTTGTAATAATGGCCCTAATTTCCTATTTATCCAAATTTGTTTCTGCAAATCTCTAAGTTTACATCCGCCATTTCTGTCTCAGTCCAAAGTTTTGCAAAATTATGCATGACCATTAATTCTGAAAATTCAGAAACACTCTCAGTTTATTTTGTAAGTTGCTTATGAGATACCAAATCTCACAACCATAAAGTAGCACGGAAAGAATGCAAGCCTTGAGGGTTTTTAGCTGCAATCCAATACCCCAGGAATTAATGCACACTGCAAGCCGTTGAATGGAAATCTTTCAAAACTACTTCATGTTGTAGTGCAACATGTAATCGGTCCTTGTCCTTGTCTTACCTTTATTGACTCGAAAAAAAAATTATTTTCTAATTTTCTAATCTAAACAAAAGGGGCTGACATAATTTCTTCATATCTTTTTTAGATTGTATGTTTTAAATCAAAATTATTTTTTGATTGATAGTCAATCGTGTTAACAACAATTTAAAAAGAAATTTCATTAAAAATTAAGCAATTTCATCATAAAATTACTTTATAACGGGATATAATAAGCTGGAGGTGTGTTTTTCAATTTGCCTTGGCAACATAACCTAAATTAGAATGCTTTGTCACTTAATTATTACCGTTAAATGGTAATTGAAAATTCAATTGCAATTGTATAATAATTTCATTAAAGTGCAATTTAAATAGAAAGCTTATAACAAAATTACTTCTCTTAATAATTATTAACAAATAATTAATGAATATTTCAAAAATAATAACAATAAAATGAGGTTTGCAAAGCAGAAATATTTGAAAAGCTTTCACATCAGAGAGATGAATTTGAAATTTATTATTGTAAAATAAAAAATGTTTAAAGCATATATTTGCTTATATTTTATTCTATTATGTAATAAAAATAAACTTTTACATAATTTTGTAGTACAATAAGTAACACAATATCAAAGTTTAACAAAAAAATACAATTTATTTTAAATGTATTTTGATGATGATGATCTTAATTATCTTCTATTGTATATAGAAGAAAAAAAAACAGATGATAAAAAAAGACCACAACATTTTTTTTAACGAAATGAATTTAAAAATAAAAATAATAAAAAAAACCACATGAAATTCAAAAACCTAAAATCACTGTATGTTCAAGATCGTAACTTTTGATTTTCAAATAATGAAACCCATCGCACAATAGCACAATAAAACTTACATCAGTTGTAGTATGCACTCGTACTGCAAGTGATTTTTGTTATTTGTTTTGTAAAAAGTTTCCTTTCTTCAATAACTTTCAATATGTGTGTTATCATAAGTTATGCTGTGTTATTGAAAGTCAATTAAATTACAATCCATTTTAGTGAATTCACTGTTTCCCATTCAAGAATGGGCCAATTCACATGACTTTATACCGTGTATGTTGTATTGAATACAATTTTTGTTTGTGAACGCTCAATGCTATGCTGTATTGTGTACTCCGTATTCCAAATGTCAGAAAACGATAAGAAGAAGAAGATCAGTATTCATAATTTGACTTTCAAGCAACAAAATGTGAATATATTACGGAAAAAAGTAAATTAATTAATTATCTGTGCTAATAATTATAATTTTGAAATGTTAATTGTTGACACTCAAGTTACATAGAAAACAGTTTGCGTTTTTATTCTTCTTCTTGATTACTGGCATTTACATAAACTGATAGCACGAAACCAATACAACTTCCAAAAACATATGAAAAAATGTGTATAAGTGTATCGGATTTTTATATGAAAATTATCAACAACAAGCATACACTGTTCTATATTCTTCCAACAATACAATGAATACAACGATACAAGGGCTTATGTGAATTGCCCAAATATTTTAATCGATTATATGCGATTTGTTTAGAATTCAAAAGTCAAGTGAAAATTGAAGATGAATTGTTTAAATTATTTTTAGTTTTTAAGCATCTCTTTCTTATATGGTATCAGTAGTGTTGGCCATTAGATTAACAATTTAAATTCTTAGCCTCTTTGTTTCGCTCAAATTGTAAATCTAGCGAGTTGCGATAAGGACCGCGGAAAAAAATTGTTAAACAGAGATTAGAACGTCTGGTCAGACAATTCATTTCTTTTGGATATTTAACTCAGCAGAGGTTTTAAAGAGAATACAACATACATACCTACTTCATCATGTTGCATTACATTATTACAACACTTCATTCAGGACTACGACCTAGCTTCTCACACCGTTTATGTTGTGTATTGCGGGACCTACAGTTCAAAGTCGACTCCGAATCAGATATCAGCAATGAATATTCAAAAAGATGAGTAGATTCGAATCATACTCATAATTTCTGATACTTATACGCATTTATACTTATTTTTATATCATACTCATACTACTCATATTCAAAGTTTGAAGTACTTATCGTACTCACTCTAAACAATACACATAATTTTGTTGATTTCAACTCGCCTTTGCTCAACATTTATAAGAATCACAAAATAAGTATGATTCGCGTACGAACACTACAATACTCACTAGAAGGTTGTGTGTTTGCTTTGCTTGCTGTCTTTGTCTTTTTCTATCTTTTTTTTTTTTTTTGTAAATGGAACAACAACTAAGATTGTAAATTTTGATGAATGAATGAATGAATCAAACATATTTCGAATGTTATGAGTTTGATGTCAAAGTTGTACTCATACTCATTACAACCTGTACTTATAAATCAATGTTGTAGTGAGTACGAATGAATCAGAATACATAGTTGAATTTCAATACTGTTGATTTACTCATACTCAAAGTTTCATGAGTACTTATGAGTCTTATGTCTGCTCCGAACGACAGATTTTTTTGAAAAACTTTTCATGACAATTTTTATTTACTCTCAAAATTTTTGACAGAAAACTGCTAAGAAGAAGTCGCCGAAGAAATATTTTTCATATTTCGATTGGATCGAGATGTCTGACATGGGGTATGAACCGTGGCTTGATGTCTAATGGGCCAATGTTATTAAAATCACCATGTTAACGAACGTTACCATACAGCACTGTTTGTGGTGAAGGGTCTTTTCTAAGTAAATTAGCAGAAAACTAAAAACCAGTTGAGTGGTACGAACTGTAGAAAATACATCGTGGGTATTATACTTTTTGAAAAAGTTGGACATGGTTGTGGAAATTATAAGCACTCCATTTATACGATTCTAGCGTATTATACATTTTTAAAAAAAATTTATAACTTAGCCAAGTTATTTTTAATCACACGTAAATTTCCCACAACCTTCTTCTTCTTCTTATAAACGAAATTTGTTAGGAAATAGTTTAAAGTTTAAACGTAAGTCACAAATCTTATTCGAAATTGTGTATTACATTCAAGACTTACTGTGGCGTGTTTTAATTTAATTTAAATAGGTCAAGGTTATCCTAAGCACAACATGTTGAGTATATCTATATAATTAATAGTAATGTGCTGAGTTTACTACAACCATAAAACAGCATAACACCTGTGCCAAATACATAATTAATCATAAGAAATCATACAAAGCCTCTAAACAGTGTGATTCGTCAAACAAAATAATGTTTCTTTTTCCTTATTTGCTTTACAATAAAGCCCTGAACTGTAATTTAATGAAATTTTAAAAAAATTTGACTTCCATAAACACATATGGGCAATTCACACAAGCTCTTGTATCGTTGTACTCATTATATTTGGTCAATTCACACAAGCCGTTGTATCGTTGTATTCATTGTGTTGTTGGAAGAACATACAACAGTGTATGATTGTTGTTGATAATTTTCATATAAAAATCTGATACACTTATACACATTTTTTCCATATGTTTTTAAAAGTTGTATTGGTTTCGTGCTATCAAATTGTGTGAATGAAAAAAATGTGTATATGTTTTCATATGTTGTGTTGGTTTCGGGCTATCAAATTGTTTGAATGCCACGAAATACACAATACAGCTTAGCATTGAGCGTTCACAAAGAAACAAATGTATTCAATACAACATACACGATACAAAGTTGTGTGAATTGCCCCATTGTTGGACGAATATACAACAGTGTATGCTTGTTATTGATAATTTTCATATAAAAATACACTCATACACATATTTTCATGTTTTTGGAAGTTGTATTGGTTTCGTGCTATCAGTTTATGTAAATGCCAGTAATCAAGAAGAAGAATAAAAATGCAAAATGTTTTCTATGTAACTTAAGTGTCAACAATTAACATTTCAAAATTATAATTGTTCGCAAAGATAATTAATTAATTTACATACTTTTTTCCGTAATATTTTCACATTTTGTTGCTTGAACATCAAATTATGAATACTGATCTTCTTCTTCTTATCGTTTTTTGACGTTTGGAATTCGAAATGCACAATACAGCATAGCATTGAGCGTTCAAAAACAAAAAGTGTATTCATACAACATACACAATACAAAGTCGTGTGAATTGGCCAATTAAAAAAACAAAGGTTGTTCAGGAAGATTTTAACAAATTTTTCTTCATTATTTTTTTTTTTTTTGTTGCTAAGTTTGTTGTTAACTTCAGATTTTGATAAACAATAATTAATTTTTTTTTTGTATTTGTAATGATTTATTTGTAAGTCATTAAATATTACAGTTTTTTCCCCCGGTGCTTAGTTAAACACAATAGTTTTGTGCTAAATGTTGCATGAAATTGCTATACACAGTGTTTGCCTGCATTAAATTGTTCATTTTGTTATTCATTCATTTAAGGAATATTTAATTTGATTTATTTGTGGGAATTTTTACATTCTTTTTTTTCACGAAATATGATAATATTAAATTAATATTTAATGACTTGTAAAAGCCGTTGATAACAAATAACTTATGAACGGAACTTACTAAGAAAAAAACACACACGAAGTGAATAAAATATAATCAGTCAAGTTCAACAATAGAATACACGGAAGACATTGCTTCAATGATAACAATAGTCATCTTGTTTATCGGTTAGTATTCAGCTTTTTACCAAAAACCTGATAAATTTATCATTTTTACTCTATTTTTGCTTTTTTTTATGACGTCTTGTCAGTGTCAAACTTTAACAATACAGTTTATTAGGAATTGTATAAGAATAGAGTCAAGATCAAGTCACTCTACTGCCAACGGTTTAAAAGATTTTGGCTCACACCATATAAAAGGTTGTCCTCAAATACGGATATCCGTAACCAAAAAAAATACATCTCACTGCTTCTGTATGAACCGCATTAGAAACGTCGAATTGTCATTAAGCTTCCATCGTATGCGTATTCATTGAATTCGACAGCATCTATCATCACAGTATTTAACGAGTACATCGAATTAAAACAATGAAGTGAGTTGTATGCAACCATTCAGACAATTTATAGATACAGTATTTCAATATTGTTACGTTTTTACACTTTTAAAAACGTTAAAAATATGAGTTCGTATATTGTTAATAAAATAAAAATAAATTTGTGTTTAGTTTTAAATCAATTCTTTATTGTTCGCGCAATTCCGTGTGCCACCTTTCGCGACTTGATTTAAACAACAACAATTTGCTTTAATTTTTATTATTCTTTACACTCTTCCGATCTTAGATCTTTATAAACAGAGATCTTCAAACCACGATTATTCTCTTCATACGCAACGCGTCTTTACACACGTCTGACTGAATTCTTTCTCATCTCGTTGCCTTCTTTGTCTTGCCTTTTACATCGCAGGGAATACTCTCGAAGGAGAATGACTTTGCCTTTCGCGAAATCTCTATAAATGGAAACATGTTGTTTTCGTTATTGTTGTTTGTGTATTTTGTTTACGTTTGTCCTTGCAGTGTTTTGGTTGCCTGTTTGTTTACTTTGTTTGTCCTACTTTTTATACTGATATTGTTGCTATATTTTTGTTTATTTATCGATCATGTAAACATGTCCATTGTTTTGTTATTGCAGCTTTATTAAAATCATAATAATAACACCATTTTCACTTTCGTTACAATATTTTTACGACGATTAAAAATAAACTAAAAGAAAATACATAAACAAACTAAACAGATAACAACAAAATATACATATCGTACGGTACATAGAATTACACAAATAAATACGTAGGAATTTGCGAGAAAAGATCAAAACAAAAATCATAAATGCAACAACAATACATTGAAGAAAGATATTAAAGTTGCCAGACGTGAAATAAGGCAGTATAAGCAATGCAGCCAACTAGAAAATGAGAGAGAGAGGTAAGTCTGTGATAGCGGAGTGTTATCAGTTAAAGTGTGCGATTATTGAAATAAATAAAGGATAATCTGAATAAATAAAAGATTTCAAGAAAGAAGTAAATATTCATTAGAAGAAAATAATTTTATTTCAATTGGTATTTCTGGTGCCTAAATAGCTCCAGAAGAGCTTTTATTGACAGAGAAATTAAATTATTGAACACACATAAAAATTCATTTACAAAAGCACACCGCAGCATAAATGTGGGCAAGTAGGAGAGTGTAAATAGTGTAAATAGACATGAACAGGAATTGCATTTGCACCGATTTGGAAAACGAATTGAGTAAATAAAGATGCAAATTACTGACCACATTCCATAACCAAACATACCAGTGACATATATAATATTCTCCTGATTTATGTCTCTTCTCTAGCGTATAAGATATTAATTATTAAGCAGAAAAAATCTTTCGAAATATGCAGTAGCTTAAGGCGGTATACAAAAGGTTAGAGCGTGGTCCTTGCCAATGCAAGAGAATGAAAGAAAGAAGCAGACAGAACAGACGTTCCACATACGGATATTTATTTTTCTATTTATTAATTAGAATACAATTAAAATTACGTAGTCGCCTGTAGTAGGTAGTGTGTTCGCTTATTAGACGTAAAGCCCGGGTTCGAGCCCCAGGCCAGACATCAAAACGAAATATGAAAAAAAATATTTTTTCGGCGACTTCCTCTCAGGAGATTTCTGGCAAAAACTATGAGAGTAAAATAAAAACCCGCCATGAAAAAGTTGTTGAAGGTCTATCGTTCGGAGTCGACGTTAAACTGTAGGTCCCGCCACTCAAGTATAAAATTAAGACACACAACATAAGTGGTGTGAGAAGCTAGGCCGTAATACTGATTGAAGCGTTGTAAGGGCCAATTATGTATGTATGTATACAATTACAAACTAAATTATATATATATCTATATGTATATATATATATATGATTCGTGTAATATACCAGACCAGAACATCTGGTGGGAATCGAACCCACGACCCTCACACACTAACCGCTAAACTACCAAAGCACTCACACGATGGCCAATCGATCACAAATTCATTTTTTCTATAAGAAAGACAATTACTTTGAAAAAAATATGCGACATATTTATTTTTCAATTGAGAGATTGAATACTGAAGTCGCCGTACACTAGTAGGTAGTGTGTTGCCATATTAGGCGTTACGCCACGATTCAAATCTGAAAAATATTAAAAAATATTTTTTCGGCGACTGGCAAAAACTCTGGAAGTAATTAAAATTGCAGGGAACAAGTTTCTTAAAAATCTGTCCTTCGGAGTCGACGTTAAATTGTAGATCTCACCACTTATATGGATAAAATTAACACGCACAACATAAGTGGTGTGAGAAGCTAGGCTGTAATCCTGGCTGAAAGGTTGCAATGACCAATTATGTAAATGTACATATATGATTGAATACTGAATGGTTTTCAATAAATTTAACATTTTAACTGGTAAACCAAACAAAGATAAAGACATTATAAGAGTACTTGGATCAAATGCGTAACGACTCTAAAGCTGGATTCACCCATCGTTTCGGAACAAAATTTTTGTTACGAAACAATTTTTTTTATATGTATGTAGTTTGACGTTTCTCTTTTTGAGAGAAAGAGCGAAAAACACAATTTCAGCTCGAATTGGTTTAATTTTAATTTTTGTTCCGAAACAATCGAATTGTACGGCCAGCTACTTTAATTTTTTATGTAAAGTTGAACTGAGCTGCCACATCCTACTATATGTACATTTTTATGTGTGTATGAGCTTACTTCAACTCAATGGCTATTAAAAGAAGAACTTTACGTTTATCAATTTTTTTCACCTAGATTTGTTTTAATTTACAATTTCTTTGTAACACAATAAAAAATATGATCACACTCAAGCCAAGAAAACAAACGAATTGCAATCACCTGCTGCTGTGCTGCCTAATTGTAAAAGTAAAACGCATAGTTTATAAAAATATTTCATATGGTAACCTTGTTTTCACAGAACAATTGTTCGAAGTGAACCTGATTCGGAACAAGCATTTTGTTCCGAAACGATGAGTGAATCCAGCTTCAGGATCGTTTTAACACAATGAAAATTGTAAAAATTCTTGCTTGAAACATAATTTTGTTTAGATTGAGTCAATATAAGAATAAGATTATATAACATAGCTTTAAAGTCCTTCAAAGAATACAATAGCTTTTAAATCTCTAGATTCGAAAATTTAAAAAAGCTTTATTAGCGCCTTTCTATTGTTATCCTTTGAAAATCGGTATTAAAGTTAAACACGAATTTTATGTAAATTTCGATAGAGACTGTACAGGATTTGCAATCTCCCACTTTTTACATACAATTCAATGCAATAATTCACCTTTTAGTCATTACTTAATACGTTTTCTTTGTGTTACAATTTAAAACAGGCTAAGTAAGTTAAAAGAAAAATAAACAGACATTTTGGCAATTAGCAAACCGAGAAACTGTGTTAATCTATTTATTATATCATCAGCATATAATTTTCACATTTTTAAATTATTTTTTTAATTTTGCAATTTTTCTTTCTTTCTTCCTTTCAATCTTGCAACCATTAATTTTCTATTTCCAATAGAGTTCCCCAACAGCTTTTTCCACATGATGTGTGTGCGTTTTTTGTGTTTTTTTATTATTGAAACTAGTGACCGAAAGCTAACCGGTATATATATGTATATATGTTTTATCAATTAAAGTTATAATTATAACTACAATCATGATTATTTTATTAAAGTTGTCAAGCATCTACATATGCATGCATGCATGGCAATATGATGGATGCATGAATGTACACTATGTATGTATGTATGTATGTATTAATGATTGTTGGTAATTATTGAGAATTATGTCAACAAGAAAAATTATTCATTCGAACACTTTCATAGTGATTTAGAAACCGGCAATTTTCACTTTTGTGAAACTAAAGACTTAAGACACATACTTTAGTTGATAATATGCGGAATATGTATTTGCATTTTTTTTTTCTGCCGCTTAGAAAGCTTGTTAATGGTGTTGTTATGGCCATAGAAAATTATGCAAATGGTCTTGAGAGCATTTCCTGTACATAATGAAGAGCAGCTAATCATGAAAAATGGATGATGTTTGCAAAAAAAGAAAATCTTTTAAATTGCCTAGAATTGCAGTCATATATTATCATCGTGCAGTAAAATCAACTTTTATTAAACATATTTGAATTAGACCTGTTTGTTTAATAATTCAAACATTGCATTCAGTTTTCTTGCTCCTGCTGCTAACATTTAATCAGGTTTCAAATCAATTATCCAACATGCGGTAACCGTTTATGTACAAACTTTATCCAAAAAAAAATAATACAAATATTTGGTTTTGAATAACGATTTTTATTACAGTTTTTATTTATTTATTTAAATTTTAATAAGACTTAAATAAATATGTATGTTTTCAACCAGTATAATTTAATTGATAGCGGCTTTTGATAAACAGCGATATTCCCCATAGACATACATACATGTCAGGGAGTGCAAAAACATACTGTGTTCGAATCATATTACATATAACGGCTTAATGCAGAATAAGACGGAAGTGTTATTAAGATAATTCACAAATGAAATGAAAGCCAAGCTAATAAAAAGTAACTCATCAAGCAAAAGATTTTGATACCCTACATAACAATGAGTTATGTATTGTAAGACTCCGCTTAACGCTGTTTCAGTATTACGCGGTAATATTGGGATTTCCCTATATCGCACACTGTATTGTATAATTGTTGTATATGTGTGCAAATGAAACGGCCATGCATCAATCAAAAGCGGTGTACTATATAGCGGCGATGTATACTATGTATCTTTTTCAACGCTCTGTTGTTTTGTTGTCTGTCCAGAATAAAGATTCCAACTGTATTTTCCGAAGTCGCAATCACGGAATGAACCCATTATATATGTACGTGTTAAGTTGTCTCGTTTAATGCTGTTTTGTTTAGCGCTGGAACTTATTGGAACGTATCACCCTCGTTAAGAGGGGTCTTACTGTACCTATCACAGTAAAAAAAATAGGACCTAATGCAAGGGGGTTTTTAACAGAATCTTAAGAGACAATTAGCATTTTATAACGGCCATCTTGTGAAGTTATATCCGTCAAATTAATTGTCAATTATAAGAAATCTGTTTCCAAATCACCATGGACAGCTATTGCATACAACAAGACGAAATATGAAAAAAAAATATTTCTTCGGCGACTTCCTCTCAACAGATTTCTGGCAAAAACTCTGAAAGTAAAAAAACCTGCCATAAAAAAGCTTCTCAAAATCTGTCTTTTGGAGTCGACGTTAAACTGTAGGTCCCGCCACTCAAGTATAAAATTGGCGCACACAACATGAGTGGTGTGAGAAACAGCCTTCTGGCAAAAAAAAACCTGAAAGTAAATAAAACTGCCATGAAAAGTTTCTCAAATTCATCGTTAGGAGTTGAATTAAATATGAGAAACTAGGTTGTAATCCTGACTAAAAGGTTGTAATGATCAATTAAGTAAGTAAGTACTGCTCTTCGCCCATATTCCAATCGTCAAATCGAGGCGACTAATCGCAAACATCTCCCGAAAAAAATACCGCTGGCTATGGGACTGTGCATGAGAATGCGAAACAGTCGATTTCACGTTGCTCCCTAAAACTCAGTCTTTTGGAAACCACAACTTCGGAAATTTTGCATATTACTTGGGCCTACAACCACGTATAATCGTCAACCGATTCATGAACTGAAGGCAGAAGAAGTATGTAAGCAGAATGAGCTTTGGAGCATTTGACCCCAATTTTCATAGAAATATCATATTTAACGATGAGGCCCTTTTCGGAATGAATGGGTATGTGAACAAATAAAATATTCCAATTTGGGACAACAGCAACAGAACATGAGATCCAAGAGCGTGCAATGTATTCTGAAGAAGTGTGGTGTGGTGTGGATTTTAGGCTAGCATTGTAATTGATCCATATTGCTCTGAGAACGACATTGGCCAGGCTATCACAGTCGACGGCGAGCACTATTGGTTGATGATTACAAACTTCTTTTGACCTGAACTAGGATACACACGACCTGTGGTTTAATGCCACATTAGACTGGACCAATTCACACGACTTTGTATCGTGTATGTTGTATTGAACACACTTTTTCTTTGTGAACGCTCAATGCTATGCTGTATTGTGTATTTCGTATTCCAAAGAAGAAGAAGAAGAAGACCAGTATTCATAATTTGATTATCAAGCAACAAAATGAAAAATATTACGGAAAAAAGTAAATTAATTAATTATCTGTGCGAACAATTATAATTTTGAAATGTTAATTGTTGACTCAAGTTACATAGAAAATATTTTGTATATTTATTCTTCATCTTGATTACTGGCATTTACATAAACTGATAGCACGAAACCAATACAACTTCCAAAAACATATGAAAAAATGTGTATGAGTGTATCGGATTTTTATATGAAAATTATCAACAACAAGCATACACTGTTGTATATTCCTCCAACAATACAATGAATACAACGATACAAGGGCTTGTGTGAATTGCCCAACTATTTCTAGCGGAATTTTCTTAAGTGGCAGATGTATGCGAATAAGTCACAAACCACACCAGTACTCAAAGCTAACATAACCCATGCCATCAGTCAAATTCAATTTGATTTATGCCCCAGAGTCATTTTTTTAACTAAGAAATTGGGTTGCTGGACAAAAAAGAGGGAGTATTGTTTAAGAACATTAGACTTAAAATTGTTTACTTCATAAGCAACAAGAGAAACCTTACTGCAAGAACGCTTCATATATGCATAGTGTGATTCTCTGCATTAAGCTCCGATAAGCTACACGACCACGTAACGTAACGAAACGTACGTAACGATTTCTACGCTTCGCTAACCGAGCCATAATGTATTACGCAATCCACTGCCTAATCGATGACAAACTGAGGTTTTGTTTAAACAAAAAAAATACTATGAAGGAATATTCGAATTATTTGTTTTTTTTTTTTGTCAAATTTTGTATCTGATAAATAGATACACATATAAGAATTAGCAACGAATACCAAGTGATTGTAAGCAATTTAGCATTATAACGGACAATTAAAAAATAAGGGTTTCTTAGACAAATTCCAATTCAATCGCCACGTTCAAATACGATATCAGATAAGGAAAGCGTTGACCAGCTAAATTTCAATAAGTCTCCACTTATAAAAAGCTTTAATGTGTTATTTTTTATCAATAAATTATAAGAGTATTTGCAGCAAATATATGACAATCTTAACATTAGTTTAAAAACTATGAAAAATTGAAAAAATTTAACTTAAACTAAAATTTTCCTTTGGTCCTGAGTCAATTTTTGAAATTAAATCCAGGTATGATGCATTATTAGCGTAAAGAACAAGAGTTTTTAATCATAAAATTCGAATTTCAAAATATCATCAGGTTATCTTAAGTTTACCCACTAAACTAATCGCAAAACCTACAAAAAAGTCTCTTTTAAATATTTTTATTTACGAAAACACAATAAATTTATAATAAAATTAAAATTAAAATAAAAATATGTATACAATTTAAATTGATTGATTTTTTTCGTTTTTATTTTTCATTGCAGATATTATTGTTTTTGTTGTGAAAACCACTGAACCAGTAGTTGGATTTACACGAAAATAAAAAAAACAGTTATAAACACAGTTTAACCAGCAGCTGTACTATATACAAAAGAAAACTGCAGTAAATTTTTTATTAGTGTGTGTGTGTGTGTAAATTCAAATTTGCACAATAACCGAAAATGTCTACAACGTCATGTGATTGTTTAGTGGGGGTGCCCACTGGACCAACATTGGCCTCCACCTGTGGAGGCAGTTCATTCATGTTGTTTATGGGTCTCTTAGAGGTGTTCATACGTTCACAATGCGATCTTGAGGATCCTTGTGGTCGTGCTAGTTCAAGGGTAAGTAACTGAATAAACGACCGACTGTTACACGACTGTTATTTCGATTTTTATTTTCTTGTATTTTTTCAATACAATTCAATACAATTTACATTTAATTCGTTGTAACGGATTTTTGTTTCTCTTTTTTTTTTTTTGATTTTTCATTTGGTTTTTATTTCACATACAAAAAAAAATACAAAAAAAATAAAAAAATCTTTTCATTACAAACAGTTTCGCTCGGAGCCTGATTATGAGTATGACTTTATAGTGATTGGCGGTGGTTCAGCCGGTTCTGTAGCTGCCGCACGTTTATCCGAAGTGGCACAGTGGAAGGTGTTATTGATAGAAGCCGGTAAGTGTTTAAACATTTTTGTTGTTTTTTTGTTTCTTTCTTTCTTTTCGCAGGTTGTTTAATATTTCAAATGTCTACATTTGCGACATTCGTTTTATTTGTATTTGTGAACATAAAATATTAGTCAGTATTAGATATTGAAATAAATTATGGTGTCAATTCAATTAATATTGAGACAAACATACAAACAAATGTCTATTGACTAAGGTAATAGCAAACGGTTACAACGAACTTTTATCGGACGATATTCTTATTAAAATTTTGCCATGGATTACAATTTGTATGACAGTCATCTACAAATATTTGATACAAGTTATGTTTTATATAAACAGACCACAAGTTATGGACACATGATCAGACCCAAGAACTGAAATTTTTAAGGAAAAGTGGAACCTCCCAAAACTCTTTTGTGAAGCTGTTTAAACCATCTCAAAACGAGCCCGAGATTATGCCTCTATCCGAACTTTAAATATCAAATTTCTTTCTTTGTATTACAATCTAGTGGCAAAATTTAAATGCCTCTAGTTAGGTAGTAATGTATGTAGAAGGAGAAGCAACCAACTAAGGTCTCAGGCCTTATACATACATACATACATAATTGGCCATTACAACCCTTCAGACAGGATTACGGCCTAGCTTCTCACAACACTCATGTTGTGTGCCTTAATTTTGTACTTGAATGGCGGGACCTACATTTTAACGTCGTCTCCGAACGGCAGGTTTTTTGAGAAACTTTTCATGGCAGTTTTATTTACTCTCAGAGCTTTTGCCAGATTTCAGCTGAGAGGAAGTCGCCGAAGAAATATTCTTTTCATATTTCGTTTTGATGTCTAGCCTGGAGGTCGAACCCGGGCTTAACGTTTAATAAGCGAACACACTACCTACTAGACTACGGCGACTCAGACCTCGCGACATTCACCAAATGTCATCAGTATGTCAGCTTGTTTTGCTCTCACCATTGAAGTGTGCCAATTAAGTCTCAATCTTATACAAGCTTCCTTAGCGTCTTCTTCGTTACTTTAATATGAGTTATGTATGGTCAAGGTCTTCTCCAAAATATTACGATCTCGAAAGCTGGAGCCAATGACTTAGAAAGTATTTCATCGTTTCAATGCGTTCACCTCATGCTTGCATTCATTATTACATTCCATGCCTATGAGTTTGAGTTGTATGTACATATAAAAAGAAATGCCCCGTAAGGATTCCCATTGGTATAGCCGAGGCACTTTTATTCAATCTTTACATAGTTCTGGTTTTCTTTCATCAGGATCATTGCAGAGCAATTTTTGCAATTGTTTCTGCTGTATCCATTGTTCCACAATAGTCGATGCAACAGTTCTGCCCACTTTTATATTCTGATCTAAAAAGTTTTCTAGCTTCATTAGCCAGATTACACGGTGCGACAGTGAAAATACACCCGAGTAACTACATAGTCTAAGTTCTTCACTAGGTTAAGTAGAATTCAAAAATACTTTTTTAATTTTTCTCGAATCGTGCAAACTTGTTTTATTTGACAAAAACGGTTTTTTTGATCTTTTCACACAAAATTATTGATTATCCAAATATGTTTGAACCAATCCAAAAAAAATCCAAAATGTTTTGGAAAGGCGAGAGCTCAGCCTTTAAAACGGTATGCATAAACATTTTGGTCAAACTTATATGTTATGAGTTTTGATGGGGTAAACTTGGAAAATATTATTATTTTCTCATTTGGAAAATTTAATTAAAAAATATGAAATAAGTGGAGACATTCTTAAAGTGCATTCTCTTGTTAAGAGTTTGACACTTCGTTTGATGAAATTGAACAAAAATTACCGTAGTTATTATTTAAAGAGTATAACTGCTTAGTAATATTTTTTATATATGCTGTCTCATCAAATGAACTTTCATCTCAAAAATTTTCAAAATTTTTGATGGATCTTGATTGTTTACATCAGAATTTGCTCTTTGCACGTTTGAACGACTACCAAAAGTAGTCTAATATGTCCATTTTTCGCAAATATTATTATTTCGCTTTGCGCAAACATTAACAAATTTCCGGTGGTTGGTCCAATGGAAAAAGGACGCATTTTTCAATAAACACTTAAGATCCATCAAAAATTTTGAATATTTTTAACTCAAAGTTCATTTGGTATGACAACATTATATTACAACTTATGATAATAACTACAGTAATTTTTGTCCGATTTGATCAAACGAAGTGTCAATCTTTTCACAACAGAATGCACTTTAAGAATAACACCACTTGTTTTATATAAATTTCTATATAAATTTTTCAATTAGGAATGACCAAACTTGAAAAAATAAGAAAAAAATAATATTTTCCAACTTTACCCCATCAAATCTCATAACATATAAGTTTGAACAAAATATTTATGTATGCCGTTTGAAAGGCTAATATCTCCCCTTTCAAAAAAACTTTGGATTTTTAAAATAGGTTGAAACATAGTTGGATTATCGATAATTTTGTGTAAAAAGATAAAAAAAGAAACGTTTTTGTCAAATAAAACAAGTTTGGAGAGTTCGAGAAAAATAAAAATAAAAGTATTTTTGAATTCTGCTCACACTAGGTAGTTACTCGGGTGTATTTAATTGTTTGTATTTTGTCGCATAGTGTTATTAGTCTAATTATTTCAGGTCACTCTTTGGTTACTAGGTATCCATATAATTCATACAGTGCCATTCTAGGAGTAACTGCTAATCGCCTTCTTACAGGACAATCTTGGATAGTCCTGGCATGCGTTTGACCAAGAATTTCGATCTAGCCAAACGCATGACATGATTGCAATCGGTCGCGATTAATATTTTAGCAAACCCTGTCCGCGTCCCAAGTCAACTTCCGGCCTAATACTTGATAAATCTCCAAGAATCTTCTCGTATGTCTCTTACAAATTTTGAACCTGCAAAACGAAGGACTTACAACACAGATTTGATGTTAAAACATCCAGTACATGGATGTTTCACTATATTAAGATTTCCAGTAAAAACGTTAAGCCTTGTTAATCTTACTTCGTTTTTCTGTTTATTTTTTAAAAACAATTTTTTCTGTAGAGAGCATATTTTTCAATTAAAGAAAAACAATTATAATTATGAGACTTTCAAAACGAAAAACTTAAGAGACATACTTTGTCACACAATATTCAGAGCATTTGTGAAATAAATTTTATTTGAAGAAAATCCAACAAAATTTTTTTTTATCCACCTAAAAACAACACCTTTTTTCTGCGATAAATTGCTAAGCATTACGAAAATCATTAGACAAGACAAGTGGTTTTGTATTAAATAAATATGGCCAAGATTAGTTTTTTGCTGTTGTTGCATTTAAGCGAGACAAGTATCTTGTTATGGCGCATGTTTTATAAACTGAAAGTCCAGTTTAGTTCATCTGACAACAATTTGTCTTCTTATTGGTATTTTATAGCCAAAGATGACTTTTGGATTACAATGGGTTCGATGATCATCATCTTTTATTTTGTTTTCGAAAACAGCGATAAAAATAAAAACACCACTAACAAATGTCAATAAACTGACAGTTGTTTATTAGGAGCCATTTTTTTTTATTTAATTTTTTTTTTTTTGGCAATTACGAATGCTCTTTACACCTTTGGTCTTGTAATTGATTTTATAGGCAACCAATTGTGTTTCATCATTTTATTTATTTACAAAAAACAAACCTGATGAAAGTATTGAGAAATCATGACATCAGCAATATTATATGCGATTTGTTTTTTTTAAATGACATTTGCTTATAAGGGGTCCGCCAAATACCTTTTTTTTTTAAATGCTGTAAAAAAAAACTACTGAATATTTTCTCAAATTTCTTTTTTTATTTGAAAGTACAATCCTTCCGGTTAATAATGGAAAATAATTTCATTCAAATGGCTGCCTCGGCTGGCCATGCAGTAGCCTACACGATCGGTCCAATTTTTAAGCACATTATCGAATGTGTGCAGCTGTATTTCACCAATCGCTTCACGAATATTGTCCTTTAAAGCGTCAATTGTCTCTGACTTGTCGGCGTAACACTTATCTTTGACGGCACTCCACAAATAATAGTCCAACGGTGTCAAATCGCAGCTCCGAGTTGGCCAAACGACATCAGCTCTGCGGCTGATAATGCGATCTTCAAAAACAGGGTGCAAAACATCGAGTGTAGCTTCGGCTGTGTGGCACTT
The DNA here is from genome assembly GCA_930367235.1 of Sarcophaga rosellei. Lineage (NCBI taxonomy): Eukaryota > Metazoa > Arthropoda > Insecta > Diptera > Sarcophagidae > Sarcophaga > Sarcophaga rosellei. The sequence continues at coordinate 85,257,998 of OV884017.1, read as the reverse complement.
AGCGCCGTCCTGTTGAAACCAAATGTTGCCAATATCCTTTGTTCCCAAAAATTCGTTCAACATGGCCCGATAACGATCGCCATTGACTGTAACGGCCACTCCTTGCTCATTTTCGAAGAAAAATGGCCCAATTATGCCTCTGGAGCAAAATCCGCACCAAACAGTGACTCGTTTTGGGTGCGTCGGCTTTTCAATGTATGCGTGGGGGTTTTCTGTGCCCCAAATGCGACAATTTTGCTTGTTTACATACCTGCCAAGATCAAAATGAGCTTCATCTGAAAAGATGATTTTGATTTTGCAACATTACTATGATTTTCAAAGTAATGTCGCAATATTTCCCAGCGTTGTTCAAGCGTATACACAACCATATTCGTTCAGCGGAAGGATAAAACTAATTATCTGTCAAATCAGACATGAGGTAAGTGTTACCATTCACGAAATAAGCACTAGTTGACAAAAAACGTTAGATGGCGGACCCTTTACTAATAACTGATTGGTTTCAATCCAAAAGGTTTATACTACATGAACTTCTGTTCATAATACAACTTAATATGCAATTTAGCTCCATTATTACAACTTGCCCTTAACTAAAGGAAGAATTTTAATGGGCAGATAAATTGTTTTTCATTAGTATGAGTACCCAATAAGATGGAAGTGATCGTTAAGCTACAGGGAGGATCATCCTACCTTTAACATTTAAAGGTCACTTTATGTTTGAAATGACCATATTATGTATTATTTTCAATATGGCGCTCCCGACACCCGTGGTACCAAAATTAAGCCTCCAATCGAGCTTCGCAGTCCAGCCTGCTACCAGTCGAGCCTCAACCTGTTCGGGACTTGTAACCCTTTGAACACAACAACCCAACTTTGAAGGAGCACAAAAAACAAAGCTAATAAACTAACAAAAACGACAATCAACTACCAGAGGAAAACTATTCAACGGCAATAACAACACTGGACAAAGGGCACAAAAAACGGCAAGATCAAGAGCCACTGGCGATTGAAGTGAAGGGGAAAACCTCCACTAACGTCCTGTTCTTCTTCTCCTAGAGACATCATTGGCGAAAACGCCTAACCTCCTATTTGTCCGAACGTCTTCTAAGGCCCCACAGTAGTCATGTAGTTGACCCATCACCATAGTTAATCTCGAGCATGTTTTGCTAGCCTGTTCATGTGCCCAAGCGCAGGGGTTCCATAGAATACTAGCAATTGCAATTTAGGGGTTTATCAATCTAAATGAATGCAACGCAAACCAGTGTTGCAAAACTAAAATTTTGAAATGGTACTAAACTATAACTGAAAGAGTACTTTTTTACTTTAAATGGTACTTTTGTAAAAAATATTTATTTATACTTAATACACATACGGAACACTAACGACTTATATGTTTCTCATAACCAAAAAATATCTGATTCGGAGCATAATAAATAGCTATGTAAGTCAAATGTTGACGCACCATAACTGAACATATATGTATTCGTTTTTAGCATATGAAGAGCAATGTAAATTCTTACCGAAATTATATTACGGTTCGGAAAGATTTCTCATTGCTTTTTCGTATTATAAAAACGAACGTATGTGGTATTTTTGAAATAGAAAAGTACTAAAAAAAAGTACTAAAGTACTGAATTTTTCAACACTGACGCAAGCTCCAAACTAGCTTTAAACTGTCAGACTATATTTAAAGAACTGAAGATGAATACCTCAGTAAACCTTAGCCATTACCATTTAACTAATATTAAACAATAACAATGACGAATGCCAGTTTAATCTAAAGGGTCCGCCAAGTAACTTTTTTTTTTGAAAATGCTTTAAAAAAAACAACTGAATATTTTCTCAAATTTCTTTTTTTATTTGAAAGTACAATCCTTCTGGTTAATAATGGAAAATAATTTCATTTAAATGGCTGCCTCGGCTGGCCATGCAGTAGCTTACACGATCGATCCAATTTTTAAGCACATTATCGATTGTGTGCAGCTGTATTTCACCAATCGCTTCACGAATATTGTCCTTTAAAGCGTCAATTGTCCCAGAAATAATACACAGCCAAACTCTATCATTTCTTCTGATCAGCTTGCAGTGTAGAGTATCTAATGAACTGACTCGTTATTTTTTCCCCCTTCAAAGTGTGGTACTTTTTTTGTTTCAAAAATTGTAAATAATTAGACGCTGATTTGATTTACTGTTTAATTAATATTCTTATTACATTGAAAACTAAAGGCTGGCCTTTAGTGACACTGACGTTTGGATTTTTTAGAAAAAAAGAAAAGCCTTAAACACGTGTTGATAAAATCGTGATTGCAATTAAAATATAATTATCATTATAACGAATAAAATAAACACGGATATGAGAAGAGAAAAAAACCCTAATTTAGATAAAAAATACTAGACAATGACAACAAAATCGAAAAAATTAATAATAAACAAAAGACTTAAGCAATAAACTTTTTTAAATTACCTTTAAATCTTTGCCATTCTTATTCAAAAATTTGTTAGCCAAATAACCTCTTCTAAAATACTTTAATTTATTGTGTCATGGAATGAAATGCTTCTCCTTCTTCTTCGGCACATTTATTTACTTTGCCATGAAAGAAATCTTTGTGTCAGAATTCCCATCAACTTATGACATAAATTTAACACTTACGGTAGCCAACAGAGCAGTACGGCGGTTAAATTTTTTTTTTTGTTAGGCATTCCATGTTTAGTGCGGATGCTTTGATTGATTTAAAGCTTAAATAAAACACGCAATATAATGAAATAGAAAATAAATGAATTTTATTGTAATTTTTTTTTATTGGTTACGCTTGATGGTGATGTCAAATCTGCAACGACTATAACAGTCGTTACTTTGTTTCAAAAAAATAAACACGCTAACTCGGAAATATGCGCAGGAGAGTAATCAAAATAAGTACATAAAACTTATTTAATGATTAAGTTTAAGTAATGGACTGTGTTAGATTGAAAAACGTTAAGATTCTCTATTGAAATGTTGGCTCATGCTAAAACCATAAACTTTTTGGTTTTGATTAAAGTAAGTGCAAATAGCGTACTAGAGGGGAGTGGAGCATTTTTCATTAGATCTGTGTGTGAAAATATATCATTCGTTATATCTATATGTACTGAATGTAGTTTTAATAATTAAAGATTTACTGGGGTTTGTTAAAATTCATTCAATTGGGCAATTCACACAAGCCTTTGTATCGTTGTATGGCGTGTGTTGTTGGACGAAAATACAACAGTGTATGTTTTAAAAATTCGATACACTTATACACATTTTTTTCATATTGTTACGCAAATGGAAACAACTTAATATCGTTTCACAAGAAAACATCGTTTAACATAAACAATAAGTAAAAGCTTCAAAAACAAAGACCATGAGTATGAGTATATGTACACAATACACACTAACAAATGCATCGAACACGTTTCAAGTAAACCCACAACAACAAGAAGTATCAAACACGTACCAAGTAAACCAACAACAACAAGTATGAGAGAAAAGGCTATAGACAAGTAAGCAAACGCAACAACAACAATGAAGTCGCAATAGAACTCCCGAGAAAGCGAAAACGCGAACATTCACATCGAGAATGTTCATCATACTGACTACGTGCGTATATATCGCTATAGTGTGAGGATCTCCGCTATACAGCTGTAACGTACAAGAGTTATTGCTTACAAAAAGGTTGTAAGCAGAGAATAATAGCGAACAAGCAAGTTGTTGTTGTATCGTGAAGTTGTATACGATGACACACATTTTAGTTGGTGTCTAAAAATGACTTTTCATTGACATGTATTGATAAACCCTTTAGTCCTCGTACATGGGAATCAATCAAAAAAAATTCTGGTTTGTTTGTAACGAGTACAACATTTTTTAAGTATTTAAAACTTTTGTTACACGATCCTTTACATCGGATTTATGCTTATCACTAACACTATCCAGGTAATAGATTCTACATCTTCGATTAGGATATTATTGCTATATGTTAGAGTGGAGTCCTTTCTTATATAGTAGTAGTTTGCTTGACATAGCCGCATGTTTGTATTCTGTCTGATATAACCAAAGCCTTTCAATCATAGTCTTGGCCATACCAAGTGATGTTGTTATTTTCCGTCATTGCTTCCTGCATAAGAAAGATATTAAAAAGAAGTGGTGCCAATACACGCTCTCATGCGACACCTTGTAGTCTAGAATTTTATGTTTTTGGAATATGATCCTTAAGCCGTATAATTAATAAGACTCTATATCGTCGAAACAGTTTCACAAAAGTTTTTAGAACATAAAATTAAGTTGCAATCAAATTTACTTGCGAATTTATTCAACTCAATCAGTTATTACCACCCTTTAGTCAGGATTACAATTTAGCTTCTCACACCACCCATGTAGTGTGTACTAATTCCATTCATGAGGAGCGGGCCCTATAGGTTAATGTCGACTCCGAACAACAGATTTTTTTGAAAATTTTCATTTCAATTTTATTTATGAGTTTTTGCCAGAAGACTGAGACTGAGAGGAAGTCGCCGAAAGAAATATTTTTTCATATTTTTATTGTCCGAGCTGAAGCTTGAACCAGGCCAGCACACTACCTACTAGACTACGGTGACTTGAGAATAAGTTTTTCTAATCCACTCCTATTTCTGTGCTAGTAGGCGGAAATAGGGTATCAAATAGACCCATTTAAAGTACTTATTTCTAAAGTACTAATTTCTGAAGTCATTCATAAAGCGATTAATTTTATCACACTCAATCTGTATAGTGGGAGCTAAATTGTCATTGATGGAAAAGAAATATTTTGTTTCGTTTTTCTTCTTTGTTTTTTTTCTAGCATTTAAAAATATAACATTTCATTGCGAGTTATTATTACTAAAACAACAAATTGTAAAATTATATAACAATTAAATTGAAATGTAATGAAAACATATTTTTTTATTTGTTTTGTTTTAGCGTTTGTTACACGCAAATAAAAGTGGGTCAAATTATCGATAACAAATTGTTTTAAAATTAAAACTTAAACAATAATTGTTAAGTGTAAATAACAAATGTTTTTTAATAGTTATCTTGTATCCATGTATTCGTAATTGCCATGAGTATGTACACAGAGAAACAAAATATTCCAATTAAGAAACAGGCAGGGGTGTTAAAATTTTTTTTTTCTCTATCAATTATATTTATTTACTCGCAATTAATTTATGAAAGAAGAAAAGAATTTAATTAGAATTTATTTTTTAAAATTTTTTCGTAATTAAAATGCTGCAACGAAATAAATATTTATTTAAATTATTAGCTGTACCCTGCGCGTGTTGATGCGCCACCACCTAATTTAAATTAGAAGGAAAGACATTACACAAATTCCCAATTAATTTTGAATCATTTTATTGATTTTGTTTCCCATTGTCCACGTAATTCAGAAGCACAGGCCTGAGAAGTACGCATTCGATCAGTTTCTAATCTCACTTCTCGTTGTTGAAGTGATTCATGAGAACGGGTCTCAGCAGCATGTACTCAAAGCAGCATGTACTCAAAGATTTCCCATGCTCGTTGCTCGTCTGATTCTGAGGCTCATAATGCTCTTTTCTTCCGTGCTTGTCATTCATTTTGAATAATTTTCAGTGCCGCCATGTATCGGAAATTAATTGCTCCAACTTAGAAACCTCCGTCGACTTATGCGCAACAACTTTGCTAAAGATCATAACATAATCAAATACACAGTTTACGATTTAATTAATTTTTAGTAATTTTCGGAGGCGCCACCTGTCGGATATTGGTCATAACAACTTGGAAACCTTCGTCGGCTAATGCTCAACAACTTTGGTAAAGATCATAACACGATCATGCATAGTTTACGATTCTATAAGTTACATACAAACAAACATTTATTTATATATATACTTACATATATAGAAGATGTGACAATGTGCGTTACTTTAAAAAATATTCTTATCACTCATCATGCAAATTTTGGGCTAACCAATGCAACATTTGATACCCTGCATTAATGTTTTGAGTAAATGGTAATTCACGTGGAGGTGCTGTGACCTGGTTACCCATATAGCCTAATTTGACCCAGCTTTAAAAAATGTCAGAGGGGAATTTTTTACAACTTTTATATAATAATTGTGATCTCGATTTTGTTCATTATAATTAAATCGTTAATATTATTGTACAAGAATAATAATCAATTGTTTTAATTTATATTAAATATTGTATTTTCAAGTTTACAAGTTGTTAATATCATTAACAGATTAAAATTATTACAAAATTTAAATTTAAATTAATACGACATTAAAACCGGATAATAATTTCATGTTAGTTTATGTTTACAAAAGAATTATTCTCAAAGCTAACAGAACAACACATAACATTTACACGAACGAATGACACATGTCACGATACACTAGAACTAGAAGAGAAAGAATGACAAGCAGTGTTGCAATTAAAATTTTAAAATGGTATTGAACTATAACTGAAAGAGCACTTTTTCGCATCAAATGGTATTTAAAAAAAATATATACATATACATAAATGGTCATTACAACCCTTCAGTCAAGATTATGATCTTGCTCCTCACGCCACTTATTTTATGTGTGTTAATTTTATATATGAGTAGCGGGCCCTACAGTTTAAAGTCGACTCCGAACGACAGATTTTTTGAGAAACTCTTCATGGCAATTTTATTTGCTCTTAGGGTTTTTGACAGAATGAGGTTGGCGAAGGAACATTTTCATTTATTTATTTATATTTAATACACGTACGGAACTGAACAGAAAGCCTAACGACTTATACGTGTTCCTCACATGCTAAACAAAAACTGCTGATTCTGAACGTAACAAAACGTAACGTAGCATGTGAGGAGTAATATAAATGCTTACCGAATTTCTTTACGGTTCGGCAAGCGAACATATTCTAAAAACGAACGTATGTTCCGTGGACGTTTGGCTAAACGGAGCTGAAGACTGATTCTACCTTTAGCAATACAAGACATAAAATATTTAATAATAGAAAAAGTACTGAAATTTAAAAGTACTGAAAAAAGTACTAGAGTACTAAATTTTTCAACACTGATTACAAGCTATTATCCAATTTTTTTTTTGACCAACACTGAGAAGATGAACTCGTGCTCATGCTGTGCATTATGTTGGAATAACATAAAGATAGTTACAGAAGAGAGGCAAATTTTACGCATACTTTAATACAACTTTGGGTTATCAATCACAACTCACGATTGACCGACAGCACGTTCTTCACTATATTTTTACTGCCTTATATACCGTCGTTTCTAATAAATGTAGCCGGATTTTTTAATTTCTCGTTAATTCTTACCTATTATGTTGCATAATTCTATGAACCGTTGCATATGTGTATTTTGTTGTTGTCTGTTTATCTCGTTTATTTATTTTCCTTGAATTTTTCTTGTTCGCGTCATGCTATAAATAGGAATTAGAAACTATTTACAACAAAACTTTTCCATATCCATAATCATATTAATTACACCGACCTACAAATTTTCAAAAAAAAAAAATATAATAATAATCCAGAAACCAGACTGTAGTTTTCTAATGATTTTTTAGAGCGCTGAATGCTAAATCAGACCAACTGCATGTTTCTGTAAGATTTGCACCAAACTGCTGTTGTGTTAATTTTCTTTCGCCGATACTCCGAGACTATAAAGGATATTGGAAAAAATCAAAAAAATTATTTTGATTGGTAAGATTAGCAACAAGATTTCAAAAAGATTTATTTCGTGACGTAATATCCCCTCTTATCCTTACTTAGTATAGCCATAAACCTTCCTTTTTTTTGCATTTCCAAGTTAAGGTTTCTCGTTAACATAGTAACAGATCAGACATAGATCAGTATTCACTTGTGGTTCAGAGGCAATCTTGTTGGCCTGTGTTAGCTATATGATTACGATGCTATCAATCTAGTTATATTCAAACTCTCAGGATTAGGAGAAAATCGAACGGAAAGAATGTCGGTAAATAATGATCTGCTTCAAAACTAGTTCAAGTGATGATATTGTCACCAGAAAAAATTCAAATATTGTTAACGATAATAGACTTAATTAATTAATCATTACAACCCTTTAGTCTGGATTACAACCTAGATGCCAGCCATATTGAGTGTTTTACAGACCTACAGTTTAAAATCGAATCTGAACGACAGATTTCTGATTTGTTCTTGCCAGAAGACTGCTGAGAGAAACTTGCTAAAAGAAATGTTTGTTTCATACTTCGTTTTGTTCCCAATGTCTGAGCTGGGGTTCGAACCATGGACTCTTGTCTAATAGGACAGCACACTATTACTAGACTTTTAACGGTAATACAGCCTAATTAAAAAAATAGAAATGTGTATAAAAAGAGCCTGCAAGAAGTATACCACTCTGTTAAGTGAGATCTTATGATTATTCCAAGGAATAATAATAATAGTTTATGTAATCTCTAATTCGAACTAAAATTGCAATATGAAAATCGTTGACCTTGAGTAACATCAACTTAAATTGGCTTTAATTTGTATCAATTTACTCCTAATGATCTATAATTTAAAAATTATATGTTTTTTTATTATAAAATAAGTAAAAATAAAATATACGTATTTTAAATACAACAAGAATTTGTTACTGGTGGGGTTTTATCGATAACGGAAGCCTTTGTTGAAAGTCATCAATTATCAATAAAACACGAATGTTGATTTCAGCTGTCAAAAGAACAATTCAATTTAAGCACCTTTAAAATAATTTAACAATGCTTTTGAAAAATAGCAACAACAACAACAACACTAAAAACTACAAAATCAAACAATTTAAATAAATTAGACAACAAACATCTAAAATTTATGAAGAAACACATATCGTGGGATTAAAAAAAACTGAAATTGGCCAAAACAAAACAAAATTCGCAATGCAAAATTGAAAAAAAAAAAAAAAATTACGGATCATTAACAAAACGAAAACCAAAAATTAATTTTGCATTTGGACTTTTAATTCCAATGAAAATACAATTTTTCTCTTTTTTTTTTTGCAATTAATTAAAGAAATAAAAATTGTTCACACATTATTCATGGGACCATGAAGGCCAATGAAGCTGAATTGAAAAAAGCCTTCTACAATTAAAATTTTCTTCTTAAAAGACCAGACCAATTGATTCAATATCAATATTGCACTTCGGTTAAACTCTCTAGCACAGTCGTCGAACAGTCGAAGGTAGAACATAATTGTTTGCATTTATTTACGGCAGTTTTTTTAGCTGCATGTATACCTGAGATCAGCAATGAATCGTTCTTCGCTACTCATCAGTAAAATTTTGAGTCAACAGTATTGAAATTCACCTAATCTGATTCATTCGTACTCACTACACATTGATTTATGAGTACGGCTACAACATTGATATCAAATTCATAACATTCGAAATATGTTTGATTCATTCGCCTACTCATTTAGATTCATAAATTTAGAAAATTACTTATAATACTCATAAATTATTCGAGTGATTCGAATCATTCATCAAAATTTACAGTTTTAGTTATTGTTGCATTTTGCAAAAAAAAGAAAAAAGACAAAGACAGCAAGCAATGTAAACACACAACCTTCTAGTGAGTATTGTAGCGTTCGTATGCGAATCATACTTATTTTGTGATTCTTATAAATGTTGAGTAAAGGTGAGTGTGGAAATCAAAAACATCATGCGTATTGTTAAGTATGAGTACGATGAGTACTTCAAACTTTGAATATGAATAGTATGAGAATGAATGCGGATAAGTATCAGAAATTCTGAGTATGATTCGAATCTACTCATCTTTTTGAATACTCATTGCTGATCTCTGATGTATGCTATCGATATCCATAACTATAGTTTGACAGATGAGAATGTCATACAGTCAGGCAGGTAGTAATTTAACTGTTACCGATTCAAAATCATTCGTTAGATAAAAAAATATACGTACGAAGGAGAAAATTACTGCTGTAGAGGGAGTCTAAAAGACGAATTCTCGGTTCGTCTTCATTCTCAAGTTGTTGGCCATTCTACTTCAACGACGTGGAATACAATACACCTCGTACAAGAATTGATTGGTCAAACGACCATCCGTTGCGTTGCATTTTTGCTGAAAATGACAATTTTTATCAATGCATTGTTTTCAGTACATACATACAACATAATTGGCCAATACAACCCTTCAGTCAGGATTACGGTCCACTCATGTTGTGTGTGTTAATTTTATACATGAAAGTCGACTCCGAACTACGGATTTTTATTTACTCTCAGAGTTTTTGCTACAAATCTGCTGAGAGAAAGTCGCCGAAGAAATATTTTTTCATATTTCGTTTTGATGTCTGACCGGGGATTTGAAACCTGTCTTCGCGTCTAATAAGCCAACACACTACCTACTAGACTACAGCGACATCGAATTGTTTTCAGTGATGAAGCTTAATTTTGATTAAACGGCTCCATCAATAAGCAAAATTGCATTTCACGGCTCTCTGACACATCTATTAAAACTGACTGTTTGGTCTTTCGAAATGACCAAGGCGTAGTTGTTACGGTCAGTGACAAGCGCTATCAAGTTATCATGTCAACCTTGGTTTAAGGCAGTCAACTGTTCTGGCAGCTGTTCTGCTACAAGCAAGCCATTGTTTGCTATACTCAATCGTCTCCCCTCTGACCTTAAAAGAGGCAGATGCTGTGCTGGTGGCAGTAAGACTCAATGCAGTCAAATTTTGGCCCAACGAAGACTATGGACACGCAGCAATTTAGGGAAGACTTGGACACACCCGACTCGATTATATGGTTTCTTATATCTTTCTGAATCGAACATTTGATTTTAAAATTCCAATCAAAGACTTGGCTTGGGCTAAAAATCCGGATGATTCTAAGATCCATGACAGAGTGGACTATGTTGAATTTACTAAAGATTCTGATATTAAACCTTCTTATATTCTGCTTGACAACTGCAATGTTTTCAAACAGAGGTCAAAGCAGCACAACGCTTGTTGGGTGACGGAATTTTCCCTGATAATCTCTTTATTTACTCGGATCGATAGGCTGCGATTCAATCCATAATGAACGTTCGTCATGGTAGTCGCCGTAGTCTAGTAGGTAGTGTGTTTGCTTATTAGACGTAAAACCCGGGTTCGAGCCCCAGGCCAGACACCAAAACGAAATTCAAAAAAAAAAATATTTATTCGGCAACTTCCTCTCAGCAGATTTCTGGCAAAAACTCTAAGAGTAAATAAACCTGCCATGAAAAACGACGTTAAACTGTAGGTCCCGCCACTCAAGTATAAAAATGAACGCACACATCATGAGTGGTGTGAGAAGCTAGGCCGAAATCCTGACTGAAGGGTTGTAATGGCCAATTATGTATGTTATGTATGTATTAGGCAAGCAATTAAAATAATTACAGTTTCTTATTCGTTTTTCGTCGTTTATCGAAAATATTTCAATTACAAGTTTTAAATGCTTTCACTTGATGCGCAAAACAATAATAAAAAGTTCTTTGCGATTTTAATTCCAATATTGTGTTGGCGTATAAACAACAATAAAATCTTTTTAATTACATTTTTTTAAATTAAATTCAATAAATGTTGTCTAATGAATGTAATGTTCCTGTTTTTTTTTAATTTATTTTTTTTATTTCTTTTATTCTTTTAGGGGGTGATGAACCGGTCGGTGCTCAAATACCATCCATGTTTTTGAATTTTATTGCCAGTGATATTGATTGGAAATATAATACAGAACCGGAAAAATCCGCTTGTTTATCGTCCGAAGGTCAGCGTTGCTATTGGCCAAGAGGCAAAGTATTGGGTGGTACTTCCGTATTGAACGGCATGATGTATATTCGAGGAAATCGTGAAGATTATGATGATTGGGCGGCAATGGGTAATCCCGGCTGGAGTTATAAAGATGTTTTGCCCTTTTTCATAAAATCTGAAAATAATTTACAAGTCGATGAAGTAGGCAGAGACATACATGGTACAGGTGGTCCAATGCCCGTATCCAAATTCCCATACAATCCTCCATTGTCATATGCTTTACTGAAGGCGGGTGAAGAGTTGGGTAAGTTGAATTTATTTTAATTTCCACAATACATATTTATTTTCTGTTTTCAATGTAATATATTGTTTCATTGAAGGTTTCTCGGTCCACGATTTGAATGGCAAAAATTCAACCGGTTTTATGATTGCCCAAATGACTTCACGCAATGGCATTCGTTATAGTTCAGCTCGTGCCTTCTTGCGGCCCGCTCGCATGCGCAATAATTTACATATTCTTCTAAATACGACAGCGACTAAAGTTTTGATTCATCCGGGCACAAAAACGGTCTTGGGTGTTGAGGTTATCGATCAATTTGGTAGCATGCGCAAAATCATGGCCAAAAAGGAGGTTATCGTTAGTGGTGGTGCTGTAAATTCACCACAGATTTTGCTATTGAGTGGTATTGGACCCAAAGATGATTTAATGAAGGTAAAATTTAAAAACAATACCGTTTATTATTATTTATTATATTGGAACTATCGGCTACAGTAGAGCAACAAGAAAACTGTAGTACCTCTCAATAAGTATAACACTAGAGAACAGGGGTGTATTTAGATTTCGGGTTTGACGGAACTGGGAAAAACTAGTGCCGAAATAAAGCTACTGACACAAGACTGATCCAAATGGATGAGTTTTGTTTAAAACAAAATAGCTTATAATGTCAGAATAGTGATGATGAAATGGCCTATCTGGCCTATTTAACCTCAGATGGAGGTCTTGACTACATCATTTGGGAAATTGTTCTGAACGACCTATTAGTGTTCTGGTGAAAATGATTCTCTGTTCGCAACATACATATATAATTGGCCATTACAACCCTTTAGTCAGAATCTAGAACCTACCTTCTCACACCACTGATGTTGTGTGTTAATTTTATAAATGAGTGGCGGGATCTACAGTTTAAAATCGATTCCGAACGAGAGATTTTTGGGAAACTTTTTCATGACAGGTTTTATTTACTCTCAGAGTTTTTGCCAGAAATCTGCCGAGAGGAAGTCCCCGAAGACATATTTTTGTTCATATTTCGTTTTGATGTCCGACCTAGGGTTCGAACCCGGGCTTTACGTCTAATAAGCCAACACACTAACTACTAGACTACGGCGATTTAAACAAAGTATTATTATTACCCTACCAACACCCTGATCGTTGCATTAGTTTGGGTTTCTAAATTTAGTTTTTCTGATTGATTATCTTTTTTATAAAAAAAAAAAAACTTAATTTTGAAACTTATTTTTCTGCATTTTCTTATTTCTTAGGTGAATGTCCGTCCCATACACGATTTACCTGGTGTTGGCAAAAACTTGCATAATCATGTGGCGTACTTTACAAATTTCTTTATCGATGATGCCGATACAGCTCCCCTTAACTGGGCTACCGCTATGGAATATCTTTTATTCCGTGATGGTTTAATGTCCGGTACCGGCGTTTCAGATGTTACCGCCAAAATGGCTACACGTTTTGCTGACAAGCCCGGTGTACCTGATCTACAGTATTATTTTGGTGGCTATTTGGCTAGTTGTGCACGTACCGGACAAGTGGGCGAACTGCTATCAAACAATTCACGCAGCATACAAATCTTCCCGGCTGTCTTGAATCCCAAATCTAGAGGTTATATTACATTGGCATCCAATGATCCCTTGGCACCGCCACGTATATTTGCCAATTACTTAACAGACGAACGTGACGTGCAGGTATTAGTTGAGGGTATTAAATTTGCGATACGCCTATCGCAGACAACGCCACTGAAACAGTATGGCATGCGTTTGGATCGCACTATGGTAGCGGGTTGTGAAAAATTCACATTCGGTTCCGATGAATACTGGGAATGTGCCGTTCGACAAAATACTGGTCCCGAAAATCATCAGGCTGGTTCATGTAAAATGGGCCCTGCTAGAGATCCTTTGGCTGTGGTGGATCATGAATTGAGAGTGCATGGCATCAGAGGCTTAAGAGTAATGGACACAAGTATTATGCCCAAAGTAACAGCCGGTAATACACATGCACCAGCCGTTATGATTGCTGAAAAGGGTGTCTATATGATTAAACGTGCCTGGGGCGCCAAAGTTTGACGATTGGACGCAACATGGACAATGCATAGAGTAATTTAAATTAATATTACAACAAATATACATGTATATGTAAACAAATTATAAAATTATTAACAAAAAACAAAAGCAAAGCAATATACCATATGCATACATACAAATTTTAAAATTAAGTATTGAAAACAAAAATGTTAATGACGTGAATTTCTCATCCTTTTTTTCTCCCCCACTTTCGAACTTTTACTAAATCTCCATTGGAACTTAATACATATATATCTGGACTATTTAATCGCTCACTAACGCTAACACTCTTTGCCAGTTGTCTATTGTTGCGCTGGATTTTCTTTAACCACAATTACTTTCCTTGTAATTTTCCTTTATTAAACGACCTCAACTCTTACACTCTGCCTACTTAAGTTGTAACACGATCATTGGCCCCATTGGGCCAATTTACACGTTTTTGTATCGTGTATGTTGTATTGAATACACTTTTTGTTTGTAAACACTCAATGCTGTATTGTGTATTTCGTATTCCAAAGAAGAAGAAGAAGACCAGTATTCATAATTTGATTTTCAAGCAACAAAATGAAAAATATTACTGAAAAAAGTATGTAAATTAATTAATTATCTGTGCGAACAATTATAATTTTGAAATGTTAATTGTTGACACTCAAGTTACATAGAAAATATTCTGAATTTTTATTCTTCTTCTTGATTACTGGCATTTACATAAACTGATAGCACGAAACCAATACAACTTCCAAAAACATATGAAAAAATTGTGTATAAGTGTATCGGATTTTTATATAAACATTATCAATAACAAGCATACACTGTTGTATATTCCTTCAACAATAGTACAATAAATACAACGATACAAGGGCTTGTGGGAATTGCCCAATTTAGGTCAATTGACCAATTTGGCTCTGCTATTGTATTTAATTTTTAGTTATGATATACAATAATATGAATATTTTTTTAATTAATTAATAATTAAACAAATTCACAATCAATCAACAACAACAACAAATTGGTAATGATATTGTAAACAAACAAAAATTTCGAGATTTGAAACAGCACAGCACAGGTTTGGGTTTTAAACAAAACAAAACGCACCTATAGTTTAGGGAAATTGATAAAAAACGCAACAGAAAGAATTTAAATTATTTTAAATACAATTATTTCCATCTATAACAATACTTTTATTATATGAAATGAAAATGAAATAATTTCAAGCATTAACTGTAATATTTGTAACTATTTTACTGTTAAATAAAATGATTGGACGAATGCATACAAAGCCAATTAAATGTTTGCTTATTATATCGTATGTATATCATATATCGTATTCTATTATTGTTTATTTAAAAATAGTTTCATTAATATAAAATTTGCACAATTAAAGTATACATACATACATATGTATGTATTTGCATGTAAGTATATTTATCAATAAAAAAAAATATTGAATAAAAATAAAATTTAAATTTAAAAAAAAAAAAATAAATAAAAATTGTTTATTTCGCTTCGCATGGCACTTGGTAAGTGTCAACTAATTTGCCTATATAATGCTCATTTACAATAAGCTTATCCAGTATTCAATGCGGTAATTTAAAGGCGTAATGTTGTATCGTTCATTGTGTTATTTGATAATTTTTATTATCGTCGTACTCGAATCAATTGAGACTTTACAAAAGGCCAAGGATAATGGCGATATTTATATAGTTGATGAGGATAAATTTATTAAAGAGATAAGAAAACAAATGCAAACGGAATCGGTTTTAAATTTAAATGAAAATGAAAATATAAGCACTACTACAACAATACCATCCGATCGGATTAATTTGGATGACATGATTTCTGTTTGTAATTCTAGTTTTTCCATACCAATGCGTAAGCCTTACACATTTATTAACACAATTTTAAAAATAATAACATTTGTAATCTATATTTGTATTCGTGATATGTTAGATTATTACCAGGTATTCAATACAACAGCTACTTTACCGGATTTAGTTGATAAAACTGGAATGGTAAGTTTATGTTCATATCAGACAGAGATCAGAAATGTATGGTTTTTTTCGCGTCTCTTATGAAATTTTGAGTATCAGTGAGTCAACAGTATTGAAATTCAACTACTTTGATTCATTCGTACTCACTACAACATTGATTTATAAGTACAGGTTGCAATGAGTACTCAAACTCATAACATTCGAAATATGTTTGATTCATACGCCTATTCATTCAGATTCATAAATTTAGAAAAATACTTATAATACTCATAAATGATTCGAGTGATTCGAATAATTCATCAAAATTTACAGTTTTTTTTTGTTGTTGCATTTACAAAAAAAGAAGAAAGAAAAAGAGAAAAACACCAAGCAAAACAAACCTCACAACCTTCTAGTGAGTATTGTAGTGTTCGTAGGCGAATCGTACTTATATTCTGAGCCCTGTAAATGTTGAGTAAAGGAGAGTCCAAATCGACAACATCATGCGTATATTTATGTATGAGTACAATGAGTACTTCAAACTTTGAATATGAATAGTATGAGTATGATGTTAAAATAAGTATGAATGCGTATATTCGAATCTACTCATTTTTTTGAATACTCATTGCTGATCTCATACTGATAATCATTCGTACTTGATTTATAAGTACAGATTGCAATGAGTATGAAAACAACATTGAATTCAAACTCATAACATTCGAAATATGTTTGATTCATACGCCCACTCATTCAGATTCATTAGTTTAGAAAAATGCTTATAATACTCATAAATGATTCGAGTGATTCGAATTATTCATCAAAATTTACTGTCTTAGTTGTTGTTGCATTTACAAAAGAAGAAGTGAGTATTGTAGTGTTCATACGCGAATCATACTTATTTTGTGCTTCGTGTAAATGTTGAGCAAAGGAGAGTCAAAATCAACAACATCATGCGTATTGTTAAGTATATGAGTACGATAAACTTTGAATATAAGTAGCATGAGTATGATATTAAAATAAATATGAATGCATATAAGTATCAGTATAAGTATCAGTATCTTTTTAAATACTCATTGCTGATCTCTGGTTCATGTGTCCAGTGTTAGTCATAATATAGGGCCATTATTACAACTTGGTACGATTTAAACAGCCAGATAAATTGTTTTTCATTATTATGAGTACCCAACAAGATAGAAGTGAGCGTTAAGCTAAAGGGAGGATCATCCTGCCGGTAACTTTTAAAGTTAAGTTTATGTTAGAACTTGCCATACATATGTATTATTTTCAATATGGCAACTTCAAATATAAACAAAATGAGCAAATACAACAAAAAGAAAAGAAGCCCGTCGTTGCCACTGCGAAAAAAAATTGTTTAATTGAGCAGTTTTATAGACATTACTCCGGCACTGCCATATTTTTGAAAACAGTTAACTTTATTTTATCTGTAAGTTGTAATAACTAAAATAAGTTAAAGGTGACTTTAAAGTTCACTTTAGCTAAAGGTACCTTTAACTAAACCCAAGTTAACGGCAAGTTGTAATAATGGCCCATAGACTTAAAATATTCATTGTCACAGCAAACAATATTACATAGTCTTGCATAAGAACTGATGCATTTTGAAAAAATTCTGTATATTAATTCAATTCCATATACATTCCCATGCTGATTAATGGTACACCATACATAAAGTTCTACATTAAATCATCACCCGTAAAATTTAATTTCATTACTTCAAAACGTATTTTTCCAAAAACTTATAATTCTTACACTTACAGTCTATTCTTGATTTATTTTGCCCATCATCAGAGGAACACCATTATTTCTTCATCTAATTGTTATTGATGAAACGCATTTATGCCATATGATGAATACTGCACTTCAACCTTGGTTTCGAATTGGAACTTTTAAATGGATCAGCATTTCTTCCTTCTTATTAGTTTTTCGCTATTTGTAATGTTTTTACGAACATCTTTAGTTGTGGCAAATATATTTAAATGATTTGTGGCATTATATACTCTTCCTCAGAAGCAGTCAAATTAGAAATTTCTGTTAATTTTTTTTTTTTAGAATTTTTCAGTCTAATCATAACTGTTCTCTCTTCTTCCGAATAATTTGGAGCTCAACACATGTTATGATAATTAATATAATAAAAAAAATACTCTTTTTTCAGATATTAAAAATATTTTTATTTCAGTTAAAAATTAAAAACTATATCGGTCAAGTGCCGTAAGTACAGGCTTGGCACACTGCCCATATTTTACCAAAA
The DNA here is from genome assembly GCA_930367235.1 of Sarcophaga rosellei. Lineage (NCBI taxonomy): Eukaryota > Metazoa > Arthropoda > Insecta > Diptera > Sarcophagidae > Sarcophaga > Sarcophaga rosellei. Next base: position 85,239,663 of record OV884017.1, on the reverse strand, counting down.
CTCTCGTTTTTCAATAAACTGTCCTCAGTGGTTGATATCTACTCGAAAATGCTGGTTTTAAGCTATTGCACTGATGTACATAGTATTATTGCTGTACACTTTCAATTTCAAAAAACCCCCCTTAAAAAATTTAAAGCTGTCGAACTTATGATCTCGGTGGCCAATTTACTCCTGCTCTACGAGAAATAATGCGATTTTCGAACTTTTCTTTCAAAACACCATCCTGTTGAAACCACATATTCTCTACGTCTATATCATCAACTCTCCACTACTAAAAGCCTCTTTCTCATTTCCATTTTCGTCAAAAATAATGACTGAATGATGAATAATCGTTCAATAATTTCGCCGAACCACAAGTCACACCAAATAGTAACTTTTTGTAGATGTAATAAATGCTCTAAGATAACTCTTGGATTCTCATCATCACCCTAAATGCGGCAATTCTGCTTGTTGATGACAAATGGGCTTCATCGCTTAAGACTATTTTTGTTAATAAAAATTCAGATTTTCTTCTTTTTTCCTGATGGCCTAAGTAACAAATAGTCGACAAAATGTGTGATCTACATACAGACATAATTGGTCATTACAACCCTTCAGATGGGATTACCCAATATGTAGCTTCTCACACCACTTATGTTGTGTGTGTTCATTTTATACATGAGTGGCGGGACCTACAGGCAGATTTTTGAGAAACTTTTCATGGCAGGTTTATTTACTCTCAAAATTTTTGCCAGAAATCTGCTGAGAGGAAGTCGCCGAAGAAATATTTTTTCACATTTTCATTTTGATGTCTGCCCTAGGGTTTGAACCGTGGCCTTTCGTCTACTAAGCCAACACAAATTTATGAAGCACAACACTGCCAGACGAAACTTTTACTTTACATCAAACCTTTCATTATCCCACAAAATATTATGACTTAGTTTAATGTTGAGAAATTTTAAATTCTCGGATTCTCACATTGGATTTTCATAACCCCTTCTCTTCTGGCAATATATGGCTTGAAAATTGTGTTTCTTTAACATTCATAGTCAATTTATTTATTCTTAAGAACCCAGGTAACATCACGGCGTCATACTTAATTTTCGTTTGTAGAACTTTTTTTATTCATTAAGAAAATATGTATAACAACTTGAAGTTCGTGACATTAATTTCTTTATATTGCTGCTATAATTATAACGTAAATGACTGCTTTAATATTACAATACACTCTAGTTTTTAATAAAATTATTAATACAAACTCAACTTTGGTGTGTGTCTAGTTATTGTATTTTTAGGAATATTGTTTTTGGTTTGTTTGTTTTGTTGAGTTTGGTTAAACCTCTAGATATCTCGAAAACGTTTGTCAGGAAAACGTATATTTAAAACTTATAGTTTTTGTGCATCATTAATCATGTTTTCCAATTCAAATTCGAGCTTTCACAAGTATCGCACCAAACGAATGAAACAAACAAGCATCTCATCTTTCTTAACAAAGTATTGAATTTAAAATTCCTTCTTTTTTCCTGCAATTGTATATTATGTTCAGTGCTTCATTCGCTGCTTATATGAAAAATCTGGCTTTATTGAAAATTGGAAATTGAATGCCAAGAAGATACGAGAGAATATTTGGCCTGCAATGGGTGACACCATGGAGGTTTGTGAAAAACAAGGATGTAAGTAACAATAACGCAAATCTACAGATTTGAAATTTTTATTTTGTTTCAAATAAGAATGTTTAGTTAAGTTACATTAAATATACAATTATGTTCGATAACGTAGCGCCAGAATATTTTAAACCGAAAATAATGTGCAATAAACTTATAGGGAACTCCTTTTTTCTTTTCGTTTATTGTCCAAATCAAAAACGTACATATGTATGTTATGACATAAAAATTGAATTTAAAATAAAATTCGTTCTCTTCGTTTATGGTGTTTTTTATGAAAACCAGTACTTTTAATGATAACTCCCGCGCAAATCTATTCCTAAGCATACCAATAGAATTTGACTATACCAAGTATGCAGCTCAGTTTAAGGCCACAATATTAATGTTGTTAGACCAAGACTGGCGCTGTTTTATCGAACATAACTGCATTATTAATAATTTTATCAAATGAAATTTTCTTATAATTTTCAGCCAACGAGACAAACGCCTGTGTACGCGCATTTGCAATGGCAAATTGCTTAAAAATACGTTCATTGGTTGATGCCCGAAATAATCCATTATAAATAAATAATGTTTTATAATCTAAATAAATAACTTCTTATTTTTAATTTTTTTAATTGATTGATTATTAAATTAAAATTTTATAGATTTAAGTTCTTAAAAATTCTGTCCTTAAAACTTGATATTCATGTTAAGTCCAAATTAAATATGTATTTTATATAAAAATTTGAATGAGATAAACTTTATTGAGGAATTCATACAAATGTATTTGTATGTGTCCATGTAAATACGTATTATGGTATATTAGCCTAGAAAGTTTAAAGATTTTGCAACAAACTCGAACTTGAACTCAATTGACTAAATAAATTATTAGGAGTAAACTCACAAAAAGTTAAACTTCAAATTTCATGCAAATGACAATCGTTAGTGGTGGTTAGCGTATGCTCTTCGTTCTTTGCAGTTCTACAAATTGTGCTGTAATTTAATAAACGATTAAGACGTTTACCAATTTGCTTGGGATATTGATTATTTTTAATTCTAAATTCTTTGGATTGATGTTCTACGGCTCCATTTTCAAGTTGATATTTGCACAGTGTATGCAGAGGCCGTACTAATAGTTCTTTTAATTCTGATCGTCCTTCTAAAACCGTCAATGACTGAGCAGCAGTTTCTAAAGTGCTTAAGCAGCCTTCTGTGGGTTGAGTACGTATGATGTAATCACTAGAACCAGCCGCTATTAGTTTAACTTGTGTCATATGATGCAGCATTGGACTGCTAGCATATATAGCTTTAGCCTGAGGCCAAGTACCATCAATTAATACAAGAGTAAATGGTCCTTTGACACCTTCTATAGTTTGAGATTTTTCTTTTATCGTCTCTAAAGGCACTGATTGTCTGCTAGGATAAAGTAATAGTGAGTTGGGTGAACTTAAAATCGGTTGGAGTTCATTTTGATTTTTTGGCGTTGGAAATTTCTTGCCTTTATATACAGTGCACTTGCCGGGCTTCAATCCCAATTGCAGCATAAGAGCTGTGCGTAGGGAACGTTTTTCTTCAGCGGGATGTTGGAGTATAACTATGGAACTTTCTATATCCAATGGTGGATTAGGCAATGAGGAACACCAGCAAACTACCTGTGGACGTCTATTTTAAATTAATTAATTAATTATTGTGAATGTAAAACAGATGTTTATAAACAAAATAAAATTTCAATTTAACTCACTTGCACTGTTCACATTTATCACGTCGTTCGGGTGGGTCCGCTGTTATTCCAAGTAAGTCTTGCCAAGAATCTTCACTGCCTTCCCCTTCCTCGTTTGTACTAATATTTTGATTATTTGTTACCATTATTTATAAGATTATTTATATTTATTTATTTTTTCCAATTTACAATGTACAAAACGTGCAAAACAATTAAATTCTGCAATAAAGAAACAGCTGTCTCCAAGCACAGGGTGTTCCAGTTATTGATATTAATAAAATGAAAATTAGCGTATTAAACACAAGTGATATGTATTTTAAAATTGAAGAATGATATCTACATATTCAATTAATGAAGTAAGTTTAAAAATTTATTATTTTACTTAATCAAATGTTAAAAAGAGAGCAAGAGTAATCAAACAAAATATCGTCTGGGCAATGGACTTTTCACAAATACATACACATATGCAGCCGAATTGATGCTTTTCATATTGACCCAAACTATTTTATTGTATTCTTTATGCATTTTCTTCTGTATATTTTTAATTACACAGATTTAAAAGTATTTATAGTGGAAACTCCTTAGGTATTCGCTGCTAACCCTTCTTACAAAAAAATATTGGGTTTTAAACGATTTTATTATTTCCACCTATCTATTTTCTCCGTGTGTCATTATATCTCTCACGTCTTAGCTATTGCTTTCATTCCCAGGGTATTATTTTTATTCCACATGCAAATCCTTCAATTTTGAATTTAAGTTATATTTAAATAGAATAGGTTTTTGTGTTTTGGACATGATTTTCAGTGCTTACTTGAGGAAAAGACTCAATTTTTGTATACGTATACAATATATATCGTTGGTCTCATGTAGAAAGGCCCTAACTCACATTTTTTTCGTGATTCCAATGTGTATTTGTGTTAACCCACTTGGCGCCGAATTTTTTTTTTTTTGAAAAAAATTTTATTTTGTTTTAAAAAAGCAGATCAATAGATCAAGTGTTGGTAAAGAAATAGAAGAAAAAGAACAGGACCTTTTAAAAGGACGGTGGCGCCAAATGGGTTAAATGCATTGTACGATATGTACTTTTAAGGGCTATCACACATGAGACTATTTTTAAGCAGCACAATTTTTGTTCTTTCAGTCACACACGAGACTATTTCATCTGGCATAAAATTGTATACATGTACTCTGCTTTGTGTTTATTAATTTTTCTTCACTACTCAAAGTACAACGAAAGACTAAATATGCTCTATACAAAAAATGTTTCTGAACCTGCTGTTTTATACATCTATGTGTATTGGTTTTATGTTGTTTATGTATTCGTTTGTGCGAGGTAGAAGCTGGTTGAAAAATTATGCCAGCAAAAAACAATTCTCCTCACCTCTCTTGTCTACAAGCTGCCATTTTGTGCCACCATAATTGTTTTCGTGTGTGATTGCCCAAAGATTTATTTATCAGAAATAAAAAATACCGTTAACTTTAACGCATTATTAAACAGATTCGATTCACCCCGTTGCTGCAGCTGTTTGTCTTTTGCAATCATCATCCACACATTTGAAGACAGCTGATGGTCTGTAGAGATAAATTTGGATTGTATTTTGTTGCCTCTTAAATGATTTCACTTTTTTTTACAACAAAACTTAATCATTTTTTTAAAGTAGAAATTAGTTTAACAAAAAATAACTAAAATCGTGTTATATTTTCAAAAAAAGTGCAGAACAGAGTGTGTAAATAAGAAAACATTATGAATAGTTTAGGATGGGCTCTCATTATAAAACGCGGATGCTTTTGCACCAAAGAAACTTTAACAATCAATGGGACCAAATATACTGTTAAAGATAGACTGGCACAGGGGTAAGGAAGTTTACAGAAAAAAAAAATAATAAATAATATTCTAATCTTATCAATATAATGATGAGAAGCAGATCATAACGGTGTATTATTAATTGTCTGTGGTTTTATTCGTGTAAATAGCGGTTTCAGTTTAATTGACCTTGCGGAGAATTCAATCACCCGGAAATTATATGCCGTTAAAAGAATAACATGTCACAGCATAGACGATCAAAATATAGCTTTGCGTGAAATTGAAAATTGTCGACGTATCGAATCGGAAAATGTTATCCATGTAATTGACTATGAACTTAAGGGTTCTGCGGATATTGTGATAAATACAACGAGTACTCTATACATAGTGCTGCCCTACTATAAGCATGGCTCTCTGGCGGATCATTTACAACTGAGGGCCAAGAAACAAGACCACATGCCTGAAGCCCAAATAATGCAAATATTTTTAGGCATATGTGAAGGTCTGAGGGCCATTCACGATGCGAAACCAGTGCCTTTGGCTCATAGGGATCTTAAAACGGCCAATATTTGTCTCTCGGATTCGTTTGAACCCATTATAGTAGACCTTGGCTCGATGACAGAAGCCCGTTTGCAAATCTGTGGTCAATCGGAAGCTCAGCGCTTACAAGATGAAGCCGAAGAGCGCAGTTCAATAGTATATAGGGCACCAGAATTATTTTCAGTGAAATCATACTGTACCATCGATGAAAGGACTGACATTTGGGTGAGTAGTAATATAAGAATGTATTCACTGAGTGTTCGTTGTTATTCGATTTTTAATTCTTTATAGAGTTTGGGATGTGTACTATATGCAATGTGCTTCTTTCACTGTCCCTTCGATCCTATTTATGAAAGGGGTGACAGCGTAGCGTTAGCTGTTTTAAGCGGTAACCTAAATATTCCTGAAAGTTCCATCTATTCAGAGGTATGTATCCCAGGTCAGACATCAATATGCAAATATTTCTTCGCCGACTTCCTCAGCAGATTTCTGGCAAAAACTCTGAGAGTAAATAAAAAGTTGCCATGAAAAGTTTTTAAAAAATCTGTCGTTCGGAGTCGACTTTAAACTGTAGGTCCCGCTACTCATGTATAAAATTAACGCACACAACACGAGTTGTGTGAGAAGCTAGGACGTTGTACAATGGGTCAATTCGACCTCCGGGATACTGTACTTGTCACAGTTGACAAGTACACGTCCTCTAACCTAACCTACAAAGCTTTTGGAAAAGTAGTCAAACTTATGTGATAAGCTTAGTGACATGTTTCATTAAAATATTTTCATTTTTTTATTTAATGTTTAGAACAAATTAAAGTTGTATTTTTGTAATCAAACATTTACTTAACGTTTATGTTGATTACAAATAAATTAACGTAAAGTAAGTATTTCTAAGGTGTTTATGAAAAATAAAAACTTAAAACTTTCTTAAAAATAAAACTAAGTACTTATGCAGGTTTTGTTGAGATTTTGAAATTAAAGACTACAAATTATTTCTAATCTTTTACCAGAATACATCAGTAAGTGTTGTTAGAAGTTACAGGTGTTTTAATTTTTCTCACTGATTTCATAACATTACTTGTATTTTCATTTTTCAACGACTCATGCAAATATGATACCTAGAACCTTGAACAAAATTTAGGAAATTGCGGCAAGAAAATTACTTCGATTTAGTGGCTTGGAAGTCGCTTATTGTAGTCGTATTTCAGTATCTCATATTTGAAGCTGTCGGAATGTGAGATCCTAAACAGTATTAGTCATGTATGGAATGGCAGTAAGGACTACGTAACAATCGACTTCCGAGGTGTACTTTGAGTCGAAAAATAGTTTCAATGGACATGTGTTAACAAGTTTTTGGAAAAATATTTTTTTAACTATTCTTGTAACCAACTAATGATTTCAAGATGTCCTAATTATTCTTTTTAAACTTTTAACTGCAAATACAGAAACATTAAAATATTAGAGATTGTATTTATCATGTTTTTTTATTTTCAATTTTTCTTTATAGGACATGCATGATTTAATCAAATATATGCTTCGTATAGACCCAATGGAAAGACCTTTTATATATAGCATCATAGAAAAGTGTCATGATTTGATACAGAAACTAGACGGACGTGTTTAGCAGCATTCCAGAGATTTTATTTTCGTACTTTATATTTCATTTAATTACTTTTCCAATATCTTTTTATAATCAATTCTAATTTTAAGCCTAATTAGTTTAATTGTTTTAAAAATATATTTTTAAAGTGTTTTCCTTAATTTCAAATTGCATTTGTACGCGTAAATTAATTCTTATTCATAACTAAATTAATTATTAAGTAATTGACAATTGTATAACAAAAATAAGAAGAAAAGAAAACAAATAAATAAAATAATTATGAAATACCTGACTAAATGTGCCTGGTTTAACCTTCATAATTCTTAATAAATAATTTCGCATTAATGGTCATCCTTTGTCAAGCCCGGACAATTGTCGTTTAAATCCTCTTCATTATTGTAACGCACACCACACCAATAGCAAAACAGATAGGAAGTTCGTATATAATTTGTAAGCATTTCCAGTTTTTCGCTGTTAGAAAACTCTTCCTGCTCCTCTTTTAGGTCATTGTCGTCATCTTTTTTAGGGTCTTCCTCATCGCTTTCTTTATTTTCTGTGGTTCTTTCTGGCCAAAACCAAGATAATTCTGGGGTATCCACATTACTTTCCAAGTCTAAATTTTCACAAGTCACTTGACATCGCTTAAGTGCATTTAACACAAATTTTTCTTCGTATTTTTGATTTGTTCGACGACGAAATTCTTCAATACTTGTTTCTCCCCCCAATTTTTTCTTTAGCCTTTGCTCTCGTATTTTTTGTCTTCTCTCATTCAATTCTTGCAGAGCTGCTTGCCGGCCCAAGCCTTGGCGATCTGTTTTTAAAGTAATGCCTATAGGTTCTGTTAAACGTGATTCCATTATACCTGAGCTGGAGGAATCACTAGAGGTAATTTTACCCAATGCTTGCCCAGGTTTGTAGCCCATTTTCGCCAGTAATTTAAAGCCTTTATTTTCTTGAGGCAGTGGTTTATTTAAGGCAGCCTGTAGCCTATCGTTATCAACCACAGCTGTGGACAACCGGAATTCCTTTTGTTTTTTAATGTGTTCCTTTTGTTTGCATTCCACATCAATCTGTCTCTTTTTCGCTCGATTATGTACCAGACTGGGACGTACATCTTCCAATCTGCAAAAAAGAATTTTTATTTAAATGACTCCTTAAAGCATCTGAAGGTAATGAATTAACTTACCCAGATAGAAATTTATCAGACATGTAGTCCTCCTCGTCAGACATAATTGGGTGGGAAAAATCTGCAATTATAGAAAATATTTCTTGACGGTATTTTTGTTTACATAAATTTTTTTTTTGCTGTAGCAGGGTGGCTCGTATTATGCAAGTATATAAAAATAATACGGAAACGATTGTCATATTAATTATACACAGGAAGGAAAGATATTGAAAATCATATTCGGAAATGACAGTTAAGACGATAAGGCTTCAAATACGTAAAGACAGTGGAAAAATATTATAGAATTCTCCTCGTTTTTAAAAATGAGAGTAAGAACCTTACGATGGAATTTTTTAACTGATCCTATGTTTGCGTTTTTATATGTTTACCCAAATCAAGTCGTACAACAAAGCACAATATTGGAAGGCTGTCGGTTGTAATTTTTAATTTAGTCCTATTTATTTCGTGTATTAATTATAATTGAATAGGGTATATATTGTTCTTATCAGATCAAGAATTTATTGATTACAATTCGGCCAATAAAAAAGTTATAAATGAACTTTAAGATTTCTATTGATTATGTCGGACAAATATGGTTCAATTTTATATAATTTTGAATAGCAGTAATGGTGGTTAATAAAATTAGCTATATATTGAGATAAAATTTCAAGTTTAATTCATTCTATTTAATAAGTAGGTGTACAATAAATCTTTTTTTCTTGGACATTAGTTTTGTGGATTGTATATTGTCTTTCGTCTGGCAACTCTATCAAGTGCAACATGTGCTCAAATAAATGTCATTTCATTTGTTTTTCTTCAGTCAAAGGACTGGATTTGTTTTAGATTTTAGTGAAAAATAGTTAAAATTTCCAATTTAAAAAATTATTTTAATATATTTTAAATTAAAATGGGAACAGTAAGTTCTATTGAATTAATACACTTATTTATTTTTATTACCGTATTCTTTCCCTTTAAAGAAAAAGGTAAAAATCAGTTCCGTAAAACGTTCTGCCCATTTGAAGAATAAGAAGACTCCTCTAACAAAACAACAACAACAAAAATTGGCTCAACAAAAGGCAGCCAAAGAAAGAGGAGCGAATATCTTCATACAAAAAGCCCGTAAGAAGGATGATGTGTTTCAAAAGAAAAAACAAAATAAACGTGAATCCATGGGTCTGCCTTTAAATGTCGACGAAGATGGTGAACAAGATGAGGATGAGTTGTTGGACAACGTGGCTGATATGTTGGATGGCGAAGATCTGGAATATCTTCAATTGAAACGTGGTGTAAAGCAACGAAAACGCAAACATGCTATCGATGATGAGGCAGAACATGATGACATAAAATATTCAGTGGGTTTAGAGAAACAATTTGCAGTGGATACTGCTTTAGAGGAAGAAACTAAGAAAATCAAAATTGATCTTCTACCCATAAAAAGTAGAGATGGTGAAATCATTACGCGAACAACGGAAGTTGACTATAAGCCTAAACCGAAACTAAAGAAGGAAGAGGATCCGAAGGAAGAACAGGCTGAAGGTCAAGATAATGAAGAAGCCGTTGAATATGAAGACAGTGATGACGATGTAGTCAATGACGAAGAGGAGAGCGCCATTAAAGCAGCAGCTGAAAAAAAGTTAATATCCACCACGGATTTGCTCATAGCCCGACAACAAGAAATTGAAAGACAAAAATACCGCATTGGCATTATTTGTTCGGGTATCTTAGAAAAGCCAGAGGATAAAATGCGTAACTTTAGTGCTTTATACGAGCTGATGGATGAAACTACTCAGGCTGGTATACCTAATCTATTAACCGTGCGTAAATTGGCCATCGTTTCATTGACCGAAATCTTCAAAGATATACTACCGGAATATCGTGTTGGCCAGATAGATACTAAAATGCAACAAGTACGTAAGTCGACATTAGAAAGAGTCACCTATGAAAACGCCCTTTTACAACAATTCAAAAAATTCTTACAACGCCTGGAAAAATTGACGGCCGCAGTAAATCGAAAAGGCCATGGACGAATAACCCCTCAGGCCGTTAAAATGGCCGAAGTGGCTGTACAATGCATGTGTGATTTACTGATAGCCCATCCCTACTTCAATTATGTTAAGAATATAGCTCAACTATTGGTCTATATGTTAAACTGCAACTATCCACGTATGCGTGAAGCCGTCAATAAATGTTTCCGTTTTGTCTTTGCCAATGACAAAAAACTAGACATGACCCTTTTCATTATACGTCGCATAAATCATCTGATTAAAACCAAAAACAACAATGTGCACTTAGAGTGTATAACCTGTCTGCAGGATCTTAAAATAAAGAATGTTAATTTAGATGCGGAAAAGGAAAATGAATTGAAACAGAAGAAACTAGAGGCTCATCGTCAGCGACTGCTGAGTCTATCGAAGAAAGAACGTAAAAGACGTAAGAAATTATCCGAATTAAACAAGGAATTGGAAGAAACAAGAGCTGAAGAAAATAAGCAGACCAAACATTTTAAACTGACAGAAATTGTTAAAATGCTATTCAACATATACTTCCGAGTCTTGAAAAACGATCCAACTTCAAGGGTTTTAAGTGCAATTTTGGAAGGTTTGGCTGAGTAAGTGTTGAGATTTTTCTTTTTTAAAATTGTTCGTATAACGTCACAACAAATCTATTTTTCAATTACAGGTTTGCCCACGTTATAAATTTGGATTTCTTTTCCGACTTGATTGAGGTTCTAAATAATATTTTAGAGACCCAGGAAGAGCTGGGTTATCGGGAACAATTGCATTGTATCAAAACGATTTTTGTTATACTCTCTGGGCAAGGTGAAGTTTTAAACATCGATCCAATACGTTTCTATCAACATTTCTATAGAAATATGCTGGCGGTTACTGCCGGTAAAAATCATGACGATTTTCGTATAATTTTGGAAACACTTGATGAAGTCTTGGTTAAAAGACGACGCAACATTAGTCAGCAGCGCTTAATGGCATTCATTAAACGCTTGTTGACCGTAAGCTTAAATTTGCTGCATCATGGTACATTGGCGTCTTTGGGCACTATCAAGACGACCTTCCAATTAACATCCGTGTTGGATATATTACTCGATACAGATGATAGTATTGGTTCGGGAAAATACGATCCAGAGCTAGAAGATCCCGAATACTGTAATGCATCGTGTACTGCTTTATATGAGTTGAGCATGTTGTGCAAACACTACCATCCAACTGTGCGTAAAATGGCAATGCATATTGCTAATGGAGTGCCAGCCTCTGGTGAAGGTTGTTTGCCTTCGGAAATTGGCAAATTGTAAGTTTTTTAAGCTACTGAGTGCATGATGAGCATGTTCAATATAAATATCTTTCTCTTTCAGGTCGGCTTTTGAATTGTTCGAACAGTTCGATAGCACCCAAATGGTTTTTAATCCCACTATACCCTTACCTAAACAGGGTGAACCTAAATTGAAGCGAGGACGTCATAATTTTATTAACAAAAATTTTAAGCCCTATTATCAGTCCAGGCTAAAGCATAATTCAGTACAAAGCAATTGTAAAGTGAAAGAAACATTCTTTGATTTTTATAAAGATTTCAAAAGCAAATAAAAATGTACATACTTGAATATAAATTTGGAAACAATTTTCTTTAAATTTAAAAAAGTTATACTTCGCTACAAAGAAAGCTCGCGCATCGCCATGAGTATGCAAATAATTTGTGAATAGGAATAAGCACAAACGAGTGAAACTGGCCTTGATCATTATGCAATCTGCAATTGTCGCCTTACGTCATGTAATTATTTTAAAGTCGGTGGAGTTAAAGTAACAGTAAAATTAGAATCTATTTCAAGCGTCTTATAGTATTAACAGCACTAATCCATTTAATATTGCGAGCAAAAATCGAAATTATTCCAAGTGCGTAGCACCCGCAATGGCGCATGTTTACGCTCTGCCATTAAAATCATCCTTTCATGCATGTGTGGAATTTTATATTTAAAAAAGGTATTTTCTTAAATTATTCATAATTATTTTATCAATTTAAACATAAAATTAATATGATTACATTTGATAAAATATTGTTGTTTGCCTTGCAATAAGTTTAAAATTTTCTTTTGAAAAACGCTACATTAACCACATCATTAAATCAAAATAAAAAATATGGCAACTCATGAGTTTTATTTTTATTAGTGTAAAACCGTTAACTGTGATCGGATGGAGTGCTTAGGAATTGCCGCATTGTTTGTTTTTATTCATCAATATCAATATTTCTCATAATTTCGAAGAAATGGATATATTAGGTTTGATAATATCGTATTATCGTGGAATTTATTTCGATAATAATATTAATGATTGTGTTTACGGCAATAGCTACAATCAACAACAGAGTGCTCCGCCATTAAGACGTAGAAGAAAACGAAATGCCAAACGAAACTTTAATGGTAGCAATTCCAGTAACAAAAAACATTAGGAAGAACAAGCAAAAGCTTTGGAAGCGTTGAATATGAAAAAGAAACTTGGAAGTGAAATCGGTAAGGAAAATACAGGAAACGAGTTGATAGTCAAAATGAATTGCGAGAATGGCAAGGGATTGGGCAAGAATGCAGAAGGTGTTACAAGGCCTCCAACGTTAGTACAAAAAGGTGACGGCAAAGGTTTGACTGTCGGGGAAGCAATTCAGTGCTTGTCAAAAGGTCAAAGACAACGGTTAAGACGTCGGTTAAGAAAAGAGGCCGAATTGCTAGCCAAGGAGAGAAATAGTGAGGAAGCATGTGAAAACCATAAACAAGCACATGTGCCACCATACACAACACATGCATCCGTCTCAAATATTCTTAGGAAGGAGGATCAAATTGAACAGAATACTAAAGCCAGATTCTCAGTTAAAGATCCGTGTACCCCGGAATTTCTAAATGCGATCGCACATTGTTTCAAATCTGAAATTAAATTGATGCAATTACGTTTAAAAGCCACAAGTACGCTCAATTCGAACGATAACGAGCACGATATGGTAATAGCCAAAATTTCTGTCGATAATACGGAAACTATAGCGAATCATGTGCTTGAATTTATACGCAACGATTTAATAGGTTGGATTGGTGCTTACCAGCGAGAAGGTTTGGATACACCAATATTCCATGGTATTGAAAATAATAACCGCCATATTAAGGTTATTTGCGAAAATGATTATGCTTATAATTGTCTGGAACAATGTATAAATGAAATTTCAGGACTAACATCTGTTGGCTCATTACAGCTCTTCCGGCAGCCAGCTGTAACTCCAGTTATTTACTGTTTCGACTTTATTTACGAGGGTCTAGCACGTGATGCAAATTTGTTCCTTACCCAATTGCATTTACATAGGCCAAAATTATATACGGAAAATTGGGTGGTGGCCTCGCACGATGTTTGTGTACAGGAAAAGGTAACATATTTTATATTTCTTGTTGATGAACGTTCAGCACTTGCATTAAACTTTCAACATAGTCGTAGTTTTCTCGTGTGCATGCAAACTGTTAAATTCCGCTATCGCGGTATGGTAGCGGAAAAGATTTTAAATTAATTTCGAATTTTTTAAGTTAATTTTCAACTAGTAGCAAATCATTTTTGCTTATAATAAATTATATTTTCATTTTATTTCCTTTCGTTAAAGAACACATGAATTGAATTTTTGTATACGATTTTAATAAATTAAAAGCTCCAAAGGATTTTGTATCGATATCTTAATACTTTGTTCTTTTTTTTTTTGTTTGGATAGTTTAAGTTTTTTCTGTTTCAAGCCCGAAATATTTTGAAAAATAAACACAATAAAACAAGAATTTTGATTTTTAGTGTTGAAAAATGGTGTTAATGCGTTTAGATTTGATTTATTTATTTTTTAATATGTACACCCTTTGTACGTTCAAAGTACTTTTTAAAGCACTTTGAGTTTGTTAGAAAGAAGGGAAAAATTAGCGTAGGTATGTTCACACTTTGGTTGTTTTAAATCCAATATCGTAGTAAAAATGCTTACACTTGCCCAGAAATGTTGAATGAAATTCAATTCACCTACGGAACCATGAATTTTGTAGTTAAACCACACATAAATTGCTTTTCGTAAACATAATGGAACATTACATCGTTCGGCTACTTTTCATCATTAAGATTTTGTACTTGCTTAGAGTGTCAGCCGAAGTTGTTCCAAAATTACTACAAATTTGTAGGTAAGTAGACAAACTTTGCGTTGATCGATCCGTAACGTGTGTCTAATAATCGTAGAATTTAAAGTGATCGCTCTACTTCACTTTCACAAAGATCATATCCTATAGAAGATGCGTTTGCACAATTATAAATTACTGCAAAATTTTATATTGTTCTGTGCGCCATAATGTTTGTTAGATGTGGGATGGGCTCATACGCCTTATCTTAAAATTTTATAGTTGTATAGTTTCGTCTGTGATAAGTTCTAAAAGTTTGTGACAGAATCGGTTGGTCTGCCAGACTAATTATAATGTTCTCGCATATTGATACTTACGAATAGTTTTTTTTATTGTTGTTATTGCCACTGCAACGTACAACTAAAAGTGCTCATCAGAAGTAAATTTATCTGATTAGATCACTTGTTTGAACCCTCTTGAGACATCTGTGACCCTCGAATACAAGTAAGTCTCTTACAAGACTTGGGATGTTCTGTAATCCTAGAGACGTAGTTGACACTTGTTATTTTTATTTTCTCTCGAACTAGGGGCACTTTCAGATCTTTGTGGATGTTACTGTTTCTCATATACCAAGGAGCACCTGTTATTATTCTAAGAAGTCTAGATTGCCGCCTTTGCAGCTTCTCTACATTGAATGGTGAGGCTGTTCCCCACAGTTGGACGAAATAAAGCCAAATAGGTTTCAATACTGATTTATACAAAAGCAGTTTTAGTTCAAAGTCAAGGGTTGACTTAGGTCCAATATGCCAGTTAAGTTGTGCTGTTCTGTGAGCCCATGTAAGGTGACGGTCGAGATGGATGCCCGGATATCTTACACTATTATGTTCTGGTACTGTCACACCATTAATCTTGATGGGCGGACAATTTCCCCTTCTCAGTGTAAAGGTAATGTGCACGCACTTAGAAACGTTGACTTTTATCCTCCATTTCAGTATCCAATTTTCCAATTCACTAACGAGAGATTGAAGTCTTTGTGACGCAACTGTAGAATTTCTATGAATACTTAAAAACGCCGTATCATCCGCAAAAGTAAACGTGGAAGGCATATCTGCAGTGAACAATAATTATAGGAACGGCCCTAGTATACTTCCTTGAGGTACGCCAGCAGATATCTTTATGCGGGAAGAGTTGACATCTTTTGATTTCATTTGGAAATATCTATTCCATAAGCAGCTTTTTAGCAATTTATGCACATTCGTTGGTAAAAACTGCGTGATCTTAAGTAGAAGTCCTTCGTGCCCCCGACCTTATCGAAGGCTTGAGATATATCAATAAATAGTGCAGAGGAATACTGCTTGTTCTCAAAAGCACGTCTAATTAAATTGGTAATTCTGTGCACTTGCTGAATCATGTTATGTTTTCGCCTAAATCCAAACTGATGGTCGGGAACTATGACGTTGGCATCCATATATGGTATTAAACTTACGAATAGTAGCCACAGTGATTAAAAGAAAGCTTTTATTTTATTTATTGTATTTGATTTTTATTACAATTTCACAGAAATAATATTTTCTTATGTTGTTACAATTTTTCTTCAGATCCCATTTCAACTTCCGGTTCTTCGTCTTCTGTATCCGATTCTACAGATTGAACTATTAAATGTCGTTCGAGGATTTCCATTTGTACCTTCAAAATGGCAGCTACTTTTTGGATGCGATCAGCCCTTTCCCCATCGGCTTTTAACTGTTCATCTTCTGTATTGACATTCTTTGTATTATCCGAATTGGATTGTTCTTCTTCTTGTTGTTTCTGCTCCAACGTATCCAATTGATTGTGAATATTTTCTGTAATTGTTTGTTTTTCTATCGTTTTCTTTTGTGAAAAACATTTCTGAAAAAGTACTTTGATATGTAAATATTCCATTTTCAGAAATTGCCAATAGGTCAGCTTGTTCGGTGGTTCCCGATCTCTTTCCTCACGAGCATTAGAGAAATGATCACATATTAAAGTGATGAACATGTTAATCAGAAATATGGCCACCACAAACATTAAACTGAGATACAGTAAAAATCCCAAGACACCGCCGCCATGATTCAAATCAGCCGGATCAGTGCGCGAATTGAAACCAAAGGAAAAACTCATAATGGAGGTCATACTTTTGAGGTAACGGGAGAAAATTTCTGTTTGACTGCCATTTAAAATTTCAGCTGATAGACTGACGGCAAATAGGAATATATGAATGCCCAGTATGGTGGACAAGAGCGGTACAGAGGAAGTGTAAAGAGTACGATTAAATATACGAAATATACTGGAAAACTGTAAAAGTTTCCATATCCGTATTGAGGCAAGACATATGAGAATTCCTGTTAGTACGTCTTTGAAGTAGCCAAATAAACAGGCGAGACGAAAATCAACATATTCAACCTTTTTGGACAATAAGAAAGTTTTTATCACATATAAGACGTAATATTCCCGGCTAATGGTGATAATCAATAATAGAATATTAAGCAGAATTATTGTAAAGTCCACTCTATTCCAGCGGGATTTAAAAAATCCCTTCGAAAACCATGCACGTATAATCAATACTTTGCAAAATTGTATCAATTGAAATATATACAATCCTATTAGCAGCCACCACATGAGGCCGATTTCATTCATATTCCATAATAGTTGCACTGACTGTACACTTAGACCCCAGGATAAGTCTCCAAATGGCGTCTGCTCCACTAATATAGAGCAAATGCTGAATATGTTGGAGTCGGTATTATATAAAGTAAAGTCTATGAACACGGCAATTGTTCGATTGTCCAACCAATTTTGGGTTTTAAGAAATTTTAAAATCTTTTCACTATTTTCACGATCACGGGCTAACAGAGTCACATAAGCGTTGTGACCGCTGTATTCGTAAAGGGGATATATGTGAATAAACGCCATCAACCAACTGGTTAAGCCTTCGTATTGTTTCGAAAGCCACGGATGATAAATTCGCCAGTATTTGTCCATGTAATGATGAGTTTCATTTAGCTCTTGCCAATTGGGTAAGTAATCCTTTTCATCAAAGTAAAGAGTGGTTAAACCTTTCACTTTTATGGCATGCCTGACTTGTTGCAGGCGTACAACTCCTAGTAATTTGGCCAAATGAAAGTTTACCCAACCAGGTTCATCGATAGGTAGACCATCGTAGCCGTAACCCTCATTGAGAGCAGATGTTAACGTATCATTTACCCAGTAATACAAATCGTTAAGGGTCAATACCTTCTCCAGTTTGTAGTTAATGTAAATGCTTCGATTTAACATCGTACGTACAGTGTTTGTGTTGTAATAACCATAGGAATTACGTGAATAGACGATTACAAGCAAAAGCAATAGGAAATATTTGCCGAAAAGCCAAAAATCTTGAGTCAATTTCTTATATTCCACATTAAGAGATTCATTCTTGTGGCATTGCTTTAGATTTAGTTGAGATTTTAAGCTCTTCAAACGTAATTTTAAATATTCCATGGGTTTATAATGTTGATCGTCTCCGTCATCTTTGCCTTCCCGCTGAATAAATGTTTTCTCGCTATTGCCATTACGATCACGCAGGGCACAAATTGAGGCGTATATAACAAATTCAATATGTTCGAAAATTAAATAGCGTAACAGCATGACAGCAACTATGGTTAATAGGAACTTTTTGAATTTTTTGTATTCATAACGATATCCTGAGAGTGCCGTTATAAGTATGAAACATACCGTTACGATTCCAACAAACAGAGATAAACTTAAAACGATTCTTTTACGAATTTTCATTTTTAAAAATTGAATTAATTTTCCGTTTTTGTATTTGAATTTTTCGAAAGCGATAGATCGATAACAAATATTTATTGTTATTGTATCATGATGTATAGATGATGATAAATGGGCTACTTGGAAAATTCGATACATATTTGAAAAATAAATAACACAATGCAGCCTGCCGATTATCAGTATCACATTATGGATTATCCTGGTGAACAACAGCTTTACCAAAACCTTTGACGACACATTACTTCGCAATTTTTCTTACCAAATTCGGATGCCTACATCGTTAAATTCTTTTTTGAATTCAGTCAGTTCCCTGATAATCGCCGCTATTGTAGAAAGTGCCAGTAGCTGCGAACCAGGGTGGGATATCAGTGGGGAGTACACTATTGAAATTGGTCTCAAAATGTTTTTTCTTTTGTCAGTTGCTGTTGAGCGGATGTCACTGTTTCTAATTAATGAGCATTGACCAAATTTACGACATGAACGCTTAAGGAACGTCTTATACAATCTACGCATAGTAGCTCTCGTCTTTGCAGCAGTCTCAGCTGCTTGAACAAGAACGATTATTGCCCATCTCTTATTACTGTCCTTCAGGCTTGAAAATCGATAATCGATTTTTTTCTGGCATTATTGCAGCAATGTTTAAACCTTAATCACCTAGCTTGTACGGATTTGTCTACCGTGTCAGTGGTAACTACTTTATATTAGGTTAGGTTAGGTTAGTGTGGTAGCTTCATACAAAGAACTCACTTGAGCACGCACAGCGGCCCGTTGTGACACCAGTGAACGCAGTATCAGTACAGACCAAGTTCCCCCGAACTTAGGAGAGAGAGGTAGGTCAGCGCGAGATCTGCAAATCCAAAGCACGACTACCCCGCGCTGGAAAACCAGCCAGAAAGTTTGATAAACGAGGCTATATCCTTGACATTAATGGACGATAGCTCCATCAAGCTGACAGGGGTCGAAGAGCCAAGTAACCTATATCTGAACCTCGCAAGAGATGGGCATTAACAAAGAAAGTGGATAACAGTCTAGTCCTCCTCAGCGGATCTGCACCCACGGCAGAAGTCGTTAAATAGGAGCCGCGTTCTTTCCGCGTGTGTGTGACACTGAAGCGCCCAGAAAGAAGGTTGAGGCAACGGCGACATTCCCAGACGATCCTGGAATTATTCGCAATGTTGGACAGAGACTTATGGCAGCCTGGCTATCCGAGGATCCATTATGTGGCCCGGTAGATGGCCATTACTTCCCTCTGGAACACGCTGCAATAATCCGGCAGTTAGTGTGAAATGTTTAAATCCAATTTCCCGGAGTAGACTCCGCTACCCACCCCGCCATCGTGTTTGGAGCCGTCGGTATATACATTAAGGAGTTCCGGGGGGACGGTCGTGTCAGGGGTCCAATCGCATCTGCTCGGGGTCAAGAATTTGAAACCTCTGTCAAAACAGTATTCTACAGGAAGACAATCGATTTCCATTGGGGCACATGGTCGATCTCCAGAATAGAGGAGTGACCAGAAGGAACGACGCGCCAACAAGATAGGGCATTGAGTCTTGTCGCTGTGAACTTAGCCATCTGCTTAGCGAGGAGCTCAGTAGGAAGCCAGTTAAACATTGCGAACAAGGCCTTTGTGGGGGTGGTGCGTAGAGAACCAGTGATACGAATAGCTGCGGACCTTCTGACTCCGTCCAGGAGTCTGACATTGTGCCACTTGTCCAGAGCAGTCCACCAGAAGGCAACACCGTATAGGAGGTTAGGTTCGATGGCTGGAGAGTAGATCCAGCGCATGACCCTTGGGCTGAGACCCCATCTAGATCCAACTGCCCTGTCGCAACAATAAGCAGCACGCGCTGTCTTTCGCGCCCTGGCAGCCAGATTAGCCCTCCAATTGAGTTTGGGGTCGAGGATCAGGCCCAGATACTTAACCTCGGGACTTAGCGTGAGTCTGGTCCCCTTAATACTAGGAAGGGTGAAGATCGGGACGTTGTATCTCCTAATGAAAAGGATTGTATCTGTCTTGTGGGGATTGACGGATAGTCCAAAAATCCCGCACCAGTCCAGTACATTTGACTGTGCCAAGTTTAACTTATCGGACAGCGTCTGTGGACATATTCCCGACGCAGCAATTGCAATATTGTCAGCGTAAGCTATGGCGTTGTTACCAGAGGATTCAAGTCTTCTCAGGAGTGAGTTGACTGCGAGATTCCAGAGAAATTTTTATATTGGTAGACAAATTTCTTGTATATTTAGTTAACCAGTTGGAACTTTTGGCATATGATTCTGTTGGAATTTTATTGTGACTATTTTTCTACCCACCCATACACGTAAAAGATAATAATTAGATCCAATATTTGCGCTTCCTTTAACACGATCCCCCTACCAATTATTTTTGATGTAATAAAATCTGTTTGATTTTCCATTATCCCTTTCCACTCCAAATTATTTTATGATACTTACGATGTAAAAATAAAAAATCAATTGTTTCGAGGTTTACAACGATGGAAAACCGATACATTGTTGTTTCTAAATCTAACCTTTTCTTTTCCTTTAATGTTAAATTAACGAAATCGCCCATTACCATTTATACATATCTGTTTGGAGAAAAGTTTTGCATGCGCTTCACAGAGTAGACCTAACCTTAACATACATATA
Source organism: Sarcophaga rosellei (assembly GCA_930367235.1). Classification (NCBI taxonomy): domain Eukaryota; kingdom Metazoa; phylum Arthropoda; class Insecta; order Diptera; family Sarcophagidae; genus Sarcophaga; species Sarcophaga rosellei. The sequence continues at coordinate 85,218,653 of OV884017.1, read as the reverse complement.
CATACATAATTGGCCATTACAACCCTTCAGTCAGGATTACGGCCTAGCTTCTCACGCCACTGGTGTTGTGTGTGTTAATTTTATACATAAATGGCGGGACCTACAGTTTACAGTCGACTCTGAACGTCAGATTTTTAAGAAACTTTTTAGGGCAATTTTATTTACTCTCAGAGTTATTGGCAGAAATCTGCTGAGAGGAAGTCGCCGAAGAAACATTTTTTTTCATATTTCGTATGTCTGGCCTGGGGCTCGAACTCGGGCTTTATGTCTAATACCGATACCATATTATCCATTCGTTCGTTAACTGGTTTCCACTAAGGCTTCAAACTAGATGTGCATGTTGGCGAAACAGGTGGTTTTAACCTAACGAATGAATTTTTTCTGTTAGTGTTCGGTCTCATGTTTCCTATGGAAATGATAATGACTTAGTGGGTTTTGTACAGTATTTCGAAATGCAGGCTTTGGAGGATTTTACATGCATTACAGAAACTTGCTCCAGTTCTTGAGCCACTTAGGGTGAGAGGATTCATTGCTGCTAATAACAAAGAATCCGACAGATGCTGGTTGTGTTGTATATTGTTAGAGATGTACTGAGAGTAGCAACGCTACCATCAGCAACACTCTCAGAGAGCGTCTTCGCTACGACTAGGCTACAATCAACAAAAAGAATTATGCGCGTTAAACTGGAATATTTTTTGAGGAAAGTTTATGAGTTTAAGGGCCATTATTACAACTTGCCGCCATTAAACTTGGGTTTAGTTAAAGATGCCTTCGCCGCAGTCTAGTAGGTAGTGTGTTCGCTTATTAGGCGTAAAGCCTGGGTTCGAGCCCCAGGCCAGACATCAAAACGAACATATAAAGAAAAATATATCTTCGGCGGCTTTGTCTCAGCAGATTTCTAGTAAAAACACTGAGAGTAAATAAATCTGCCATGAAAAAGTTTCTCAAATCTGTCGTTCGGAGTGGACGTTAAACTGTAGGTCCCGCCACTCATGTGCAAAATTAAGGCACACAACATGAGTGGTGTTGAGAAGCTAGGCAGTAATCTTGACTGCAGGGTTGTAATGGAGAATTATGTATGTATGTATGTACCCTTAGCTAAAGTGAACTTTAAAGTCACTTTTAACTTCTTTTCGTTTTTATAACCTAATGCTAAAATAAAGTTAACTTTTTCAAAAATATGGCAGTGCTGGAGAAATGTCGATAAAACTGCTCAATTAAACAATTTTTTTTTAACGCAGTGGCAACGAACGGCTTCTTTTTGTTGTTGTTGTATTTGCTCATTTTGTTTATATTTGAAGTTGCCATATTATAAATAATATACATATAATATGGCAAGTTCTAACATAAACTTAACTTTAAAATTTAAAGGTAGCATGATCCTCCTTTTAGCTTAACGCTCACTTTTATCTTATTGTTGGCTTATAATAATGTCCACTTTAGTTAACGGCAAGTTGTAATAATGGCCCTAAGTGAAACATGAATAGAATCTAACCAAATGGAGTAAAACTTTTTACTCGTCTTGTAGGGATAGTTTATGCATCTCCTTATTCGTTACCTTTTTAAAGCAATATGCCTAAAGGTGTAACCTCTTAGATGTTGGCAAAGTACGTTAATTAATAAGAACATTATTTTTGTATTCCAAAGAAACACTTTTATTTGCTAAAAAAACAGAAAATAATATTTTACATAATGAGTGAGTGAATGAATGAATGAATTGAAAAATGAAATGAAAATGATTTTGTTGGATATAATGAATAATTAAGTAATTAATTAAGAATGTAAGGCATGCCTATGTAAATTTAATACATTTGTGATCGATCATATAATACAAATAACTAACCTATGCGTAAATAATTTTATACAGAAGCTAAGAAATAGCAACGTCGGGGAATGAATATCTAAACCGGGTACAAAAGCCAAAAATCGTTATCAATGTGCCGGGGATTCTATCTGTGGAAAATGCGCCTACATTTCACTAAAAGCCTTTAGATCTTATTGTCTGCGGGAAGGAGGAGGCAAATATTCTCTTGCTTTATTTGCTGGCGTACCAATTGCAGCATTGCCGAACGCAGTTTCTGGTATGTTGGCATTGAAACCGGTATTTCCGCCACCACCTCCGGGCGAGGTTGCCACTGAGGGGTTAGCGGGTCGTATGACTGAGCCAAAGGTTGCTGGGGTGGCAGGAAATGTTTGAGTTCCGGCATTAGCTGAAGCGGGATTAAAACGACCCGCATTCGTGGCCACTCCCGTTAAAGAAGAAGGCTGTACGGCTATATTTCCACCGCCACCGGTAACCGAGGGTTGTATTCTCTGTGATGAAAATAGTCCAGTAGAGGGTGTAGGCGATCTTCCGGCTGCTGACGATAAGATACCTGTTTGTGGTCTACCAATCTGTTGAGTAGAGCTGGACTGATAGCCAGCATTTGTGGGAATTCGTTCATTTCCATAATCGTAGATAAAAGCATTGTTCGCATATAGGCTGGGAGCCGAAGCGCAGTCATATTGATTCCACCATATACATACCAATACCTCTTGGCTGAAGATTGTTCCGTTAGGACACAAGAATGAGTAGGTACGATTTAGGGCACAGATGTGAAATGCCTGACATTGCGCTTCGATGTCCGAGTAATAGCCTGGTAGCGCCTGTTGAGCACAATCGAAATTAGTTTGTGGCACCTGACTATAGATCGGGTAATCCACACCTGGTACTCCTGGTATGGCCGAAAAATCTCCATCATAATCCTCATCTATGGCATTACCACCGCCACTTCCTCTACCTGTGCCGGTACTGGAAAATTGCGTGTTGGGCGCATAAATACTACCAGTACCGCCAGTCCCAGTTGCCGAGGGTCTCTGGGATAAATTCGGACGTTTACCGGTAGAGCCAAAAGCAGTTGGTCCACTCGCCGCTATACCACCTATAGCTCTTTGGTTTTGCCCTGGAAATCCACCAAAAGGTCCTGGGGCGTTGCCTGCCGTTCCACCAACACTAGAAAAAGCCGTAGGAGCAGTTGGATAAGCTGCCGTTGCTGTAGAAGCTGCAGAGAAACCAGCTGTCAAAGGTCTAATGGGAGCTGCCGCAGTGGCTGGTATATTTCCTGTCTGCCCATAATTGTAACCACTCTGAGCCTATAATTTTTAGAGATTTTTTTTTATAATATTTTGATTTTAATTGATGTTATTATGAAAAAACTTACCCTACATATGGGACTGAAGAACAGAAATCCTGAAAGTATTCCAAAAATATAGAAAATGTTATCGATTACAGAACTGCAAGCATAATGTCAAGAGTAAAATTTAGTTCAGAGATTTTTACCGACTAAATAAAAAGTAATTAAAGAGGCTTAAGGTATCTGCCAATATGATGATATTAAGTTGAATGCACTTTAGGTTTTTTTCAGGGCTCCCAATAAAATTGAGGTAAAATATCTAGGAATTTGACCGGATAGCAAATTGGCATGGAGGGGTCATCTTAGAAATACCACACAAGCCAGAAGGCATGCTGGGAAATTCAGATCCAAGGTAGTCAGACCATTAGTAACATACGGAACGATTGCAGATAGAACAGCTCAGACTAGTGAATGTGGGTATAGGAGGGGCAAGTCGCCGCCGCTGGTAGTTAAGAGCAAAGCTTTGCAGACCATAATTAGGTTTTTGTGACACGTTTAGCAAGAAATTCATTAGGAGACTTTATGACCTATGAAAACGATTCCCTGACAACTCCTTTCTTAACTGTCCCGTGGACAATATCAGTAGACTATGATTTTGGGAAGTGTTCCGCAACGAGACATACATACATACATAATTAAGCTATCTACAGTTTAACGTCGACTTTATCATGGCAGGTTTATTTACTCTCAAAGTTTTTGACAGAAATCTGCTGAGAGGAAGTCGCCGAAGAAATATTTTTTTTTCCATTTTCGTTTTGATGTCTGGCCTGTGGCTCGAACCCGGGCTTTATGTCTAATAAGCGAACACACTACGATACGCTCGATAAATTCAAGTATGTAGTATCACTTTGCATTTGAAATCGGTTTCGCTTATATTTCTATAAGGCGCCTTAGATGTAGTGGAACCCCAATACTACCGCGTAATACTAAAACAGCGTTAAGAGCATGAGTGAGTGTACTATGCAAAGAGAGTGTACTATATTGAAATTCGGAAATTCGGTTTTCGATTAGTATTTTACTAATCGTGTAAGCTAAAAAAGCCGGTCGTAGGATTTCTACTTTCATCTATAAAATATTTATAGAGTTCTGTAATATTTTCTCTAACGTTGCATACATAGTAAACCCTTATCGTGTAAACGGGATTTAATAAGATGTCGATCCTGTTCTACGGTTACGAAATCTGAGTCGATATGCTTCCGCAAAAATTGACAAACAAAAAGCTGCAGTAAATTCCAGTCAAAATCGCATTCATAGAGCGTGGAGAAGATCGATTAGAGTGGAGTTACCGGCAGCAAACTACTCTTGGTGATTGGGGCCCTTAGTAATATAATCCTGTGCTTAAGGGAATTTTGTATTCTGATGAAAGGAAGAGTAATATCCAAGCTGGACAAGAATTCATTATGTAAACCTGTGTTACTGGCCATTACATACATATGTACATACATACATAATTGGCCATTACAACCCTTCATTAGGCCAACACACTACCTACTAAACTACGAACACAAAATCGAATTTTGTTCATAAATATATAAGGGGAACGTTTCCTTATTAAATATTGAGAAAAATTAACATTTTTTATAATTTTTTTTTCAAATACCTAATATGTATTGGCTACCCTGAATTCCAAAAAAAATCGAATTAAGTGCTCACGTTTTCCCTATTTTTCATTTTAATTTCCAAAACCAAAAACTTTTCTTAGTTTTCGCCTCATCATTAGAACTCTAATGGTGTTCATTCTATTTGGAAAAATATTTGTTGTTGTTTTTCATTCTAATGCTCCGCTGCCAAATATTTTATATTCGTTATGCTTTTCGCCAATAGTATCTAGTAGTAATAGAGATTTAAGGCCAAGTACACATGTCTCCGGTTAATGATAAGAATCGTTGCAAAATGGTTTTCAATTTTATTTATCATCTAGTACGTTGGTCCGTTTATCATTTTTTTCCAAATCAACTTTGGTAAAATGTACTGTAAAATACAGTAGAAAAACAGTTAACAGAAGTGGTACGTGAAGTAAATGAATAAGAAAAAAATCTCTAAAAGAGCACTCCAAGAGATGAAATATTCTCAATAAAACGGTATTTATACACAATGTATGTAAATACAGTTAGCAAAAGTATTGCTGTATAATGTTTAAAATAATCGGTTAACCGTTACAAATACATATACATGCATACATTTTGAAAACAAATTTCAATAAACCAAATGTGCTATCACACACGAGACTATTTTTTAAGCCGCACAATTTTTGTTCTTTCAGTCACACACGACACTATTTCATCTGGCATAAAATTATATACATGTACTCTGCTTTGTGTGTATTAGTTTTTTTTACTTATTTTTCTGAACCTGCTGTTTTATAAATGTATGTTTATTGGTTTTGTATTGTTTATGTATTGGTTTGTGTGGGGTAGAAGCTGGTTGAAAAATTATGCCAGCAAAAAACCACTCTCCTCACCTCTCTTGCCTACAAGCTGCCATTTTGTGCCAGCATAATTGTTCTCGTGTGTAGTGTCCAATGATGTGTATTCTTTTGCTCACAGTATTCTGAGAAATGATTTCTCATTTGAGACATTTATTCGAATAACTAAGTACTGAGTACGATGTTGCTCACAAAGAAAAAAAAACTCGTGACCTTGTCCTTAGTACAGTTTTTGGGTTACTAATGTTATTGCTTTTTAAGGGATTCAAACTCACCATTTATAAGTAAAATAAATATTTTGAAATCCATTGAAAATATTGAGTTTTCTTGTTTATTTTTTTAAATATTTTTTTTTTAATAAAAAAATTTCAAAATTTTGTATTGAAATATCACTTTGATTTTTTCTTCTTTTTTGAGAATTTTTTTTTTAATATACTTTTAAAAAATTGCTTCTGTTCTCCGAAATTATTTTCCAAGTTGAAGAACCTAATGACCCGAGAAGACTGCAACTTGTGCTGGTAAAGTTCTAACGTTTTATACTTCGATGAGATTTTCTGCCTTCGAAAAAAGCTTCTTGAATTTCTCACTTGCTGTTGGGTGGCACACTCTACGTACACACACGTTACACGTCTGTGTTGAATTCATATGTAAACCTTTGATAGAACAAGCGTAACATGTGCAGTTGCAGTTCTCCAATTGTATCATCTCAAGTTTAGTTTCGTTGTGTGTTTGAAGAAAACCTCCCTTTAGTGCATCTTATTAAAATTTACGATTTTCGATTCATTATCAAATAATTTTCAACTTAATTTTTTTCTTTTGTTTTGTTCGCTTATGTTGCTGTTGCTGTCGTATGCATGTACGTCAATATTGTTAGTTAGTCGGTGTTTCAATATCCATAGAATCATCATCACTTTGCTCTAACGATGCTTACTTTTGTAGGCTGTGGTAGATGGAATGCAAAAGTATCCCGTAAAATAGTTGCCAGATGTAATGCCATTAGAAATGGTTAGGAGTCAACATATCTTCATATCTTCAGACTAGATGAAGATAACTTGGTCAAGTCATTATAACTCTGTAAATTAAGTTTCAATCTCGCTCTTAAGGATCTTCACGAAATTTTAATCGTATATAGCTTAGGTCGGTTAGGTCGGAGTCACGGCAAATTCATATAAGGTAGCCGCAACTCTACAACAAGTACAACAATGCAAAAACAACAACATTTTGTTTTTGTAAAACACTACTTCGGCTGTCAAAATAGGAAGAAAAAAAAATGGAAAAGAAAAAAAAATTAACAACAAAACACACACGCACAACAAACACACACAAATTTTGACAATCGTAGTAGTATCAGCTGTGTAGATAATCCCACCGGTTACATGAATTCGCCTTGGTCGGAGTGGTAGCTCTGATGTCAAAAGCTCACTTGAGCACGCATAGCGGCCCGTTGTGATGCCACAAGGTGAACGCAGTCCCTGTACTGAGCAAGTTCCACCAAAAATCAGGGAAGAGAAAGAAGTTGGTCAGTGCAAGGGCTGCACTGGAAAACCAGCCAGAAAGTTTGATAATCGAAGCTATATCCTTGACATCAATAGATGATAGCTCCGTAAAGCTGACAAGAAATGGAGAGCCAAATAACCTGTATCTGCAACTCACAAGAGATTGTGATTCCTCAACGGATCTACATCCACTGCAGAAGTCGTTAAATGGGAGCTGAATCCTTTCCGCGATTCCTCCCATAACACAATGACCTGTAAGCATGGTCACTGTGTTTGAGATAATGCCACGACCAAGTCCAAGCAACTGGTTGGTACGCCTTCTATCCATCAGGGGCCAAGTGAGTCTAGCAGTGGATCAGGACGCCTCATTCACCCAGGATAGGTTGGCATCTAGAAAGAATTTCCGCGCAATGGCCAGCTTGACCGTAGCGAGTGGCATGCCCAAGCCCACTGAAGAAGATTCCGGAAGGAGTGCACCAGCTCTGGCAAGCTCATCGGCCCTGCAGTTCCCCGGAAGCTTACTGTGCCCGGCGACTCGGTCCAGTGAGATACTAAAGCGCTCAGAAAGAAGGTCGAGACAGCGATGACATTCCCTAACGATCTTGGAGTTATTCACCACACACGATAGAGATCTTATGGCGGCCCGACTGTCAGAGACGACCGATACGCGGGTAAAAGCAGCAACGTTGACGCTGATCCATTGAGCGGCCCGGTAAATGGCCATTACCTCTGCCTGAAACACGCTATGGTAATCCGGATACTCAGGTTCAGTTTCGCAGAATAGACTCTGCTCCCAACTCCATTGTCGAGTTTAGAACCGTCCGTGTAGATGTCCAGGATTAATCGTACATACATAACATAAACTTTTGATCGGGCACTATAGATTCTGCGATGAGGAGAATGAATGAATTATCAGAACTCCTGTACGGCGGTTATGCATCTCCTGGCCAGGTAGTCATTCGTACTAACCCCGTAAGTACTTTACTACTAAGTAAAGGAAAATTGTTGGGAATACCTTAATCACTTCGCAACTACAGTAATAACAACGACCTTCTCCTTTTTAAACTCCAATCCTATTTACTTTTTTCAAGCATTTTTTAATCATATTCCTTAGAACATTGCCCATGACCGTAGAGCATGGCATTGATGATGTGCGCGTGCGTAAGTATTGGAAAGTCAGAAATACTTCACCGAGAATACAATTCTTATGCCTCGAAACCTATTATGAAACCGGTCACACGAGAAAGCGAAAGTGCTCCTTAAGGTCGACTTTCATGATAAGGCTTTACGTAGTCAGAGAAAATTTTACAGAATTCCATCAATATTTTAAAAAGGAGAGTAAAAGAACTTGCAACAAACAACAAACTTAAAAGGTTTTAGAAAAATACTAAAAACGAGGATAGCCGTAGGACTACCAAATGTCGAATCGTATTTTTTCTCAATGTCGTAAGCCTTCGTACTATTCGTTCTCTTCCACACAAAATCTTAACAAGTCGTACAACTTGAGTGATCGTCTAAATTCCCCTTTAATGGTAACAGGATATCCAACTCTACTGACTAGTTAGAGAACATGTGGAATGTAATCTGTGTTTTACTCTTTACTGTGCACATAGCAACATTTTTTTAATTCACGAATACATAAACGACAGATTTTTGAGAAATACTCCATGGCAATTTTTTTTACTCTCAGAGTTTTTGCCAGAAATGTGCTGAGAGTAAGTCGCCGAAGAAATGCTTTTAAATTTCGTTTTGATGTCTGGCTTGGGGCTCGAACCCGGGCTTTACGTCTTATAAGCGAATACACTACCTACTAGACTACGGCAACTACAAACAGGTGATGTTAATGCAAAAGATACTATTTTTATATGCGAACTGCTTCTGAATCGTATAAAAATCGAGTCATTTCTAAGTGAGCATTAGCTAGTGCTGAACAATGGGTTTCTTCAGAAGACATTAAGTCAGAATTCGCAATCAGGAAGGAATCAGGAATTTCTCTTCTGCTAAACTCCAAACGGAGACCTACATCGTCACTAATTGAAGTAACTGAAGAAAACAATCATGCACAAATTTTCTATTTTAGCCTGTAGAAGATAAATGCTTTCCGCCAGGACGATATCAAACTACCAATGAGTATTTGTGAGGTTATGATTCATCAATCTTATCTCTTCCTGTCTTTTTCTGTCAATGTCGGATAGTTTTTTTTAGTGGAAAATTCTTTTATTGATTGTTAGAAATTTCTGTCAATACAAAGTAACTTGTAAAATAGACATAAGGAGAAGGAAATATTTTTGAAATGCCAACAACATCGAACAGTGGAGGCACTGAACTCACTAAAATATTGCCAAATAAAATCTTCAATTGCAAGTGTTTTGCTTTACTGCTTTGTAGGTTCATTTATATAAGTTGGAGTTGTAAAAAATTAACTGCAATTAATAATTATACTGTGCACACTGGGGAAGTCGTTGTAGTCTAGTAGGTAGTGTGTTGGCTTGTTAGAGTTAAAGCCTCGGTTCAAACCCTAGGTCAGACATCAAAACGAAATATGAAAAAATATTTCTTCGGCGACTTCCTCTCAGCAGATTTCTTGCAAAAACTCTGAGAGTAAATAAACCTGCCATGAAAAATTTTCTCAAAATCTGTCGTTCGGAGTCGACGTTAAACTGTAGGTCCCACCCACTCATGTATAAAATTAACACACACAACATAAGTGGTGTGAGAAACTAGGTCGTAATCCTGGCAGAAGGGTTGTAATGACCAATTATGTATGTACATATATGTATGTATATGTACAACTGGGGATCTTATAGAATGTAGAAACTTTTCTTAATGGGTTGTTGGCAGCCATAATATTCTCGAGAAATGAAAAGTTCTCTACTAATCTATATATCAAAGTGAAGCACCTTGTGAAGTGTCGTTTCTGTAGCAAGTAAAAGGCTACTGGACGAGTCATTGTCATTTAATATGTGTGTGAAGTTAAATTCTTTTTCATATTCTTTTTTTTACAGTGAATGTTATGTTAACAGACACTGTTAACTTAACATAATCAAAAAATTTGGAAAGGGAGGAAAGAAAATCGCTTAAAAATTGCAAAAATAGGGATAAATTAGAGAAAAAAATTAAAGGAAGATGAAGCTAAACCTTTGAACTTTACAAAAAACCAATATGTATGAAAATAACATTTTGCTTATTGGAGATAATATGTCATTTATAAATCGTGAAAAGTTCGATACAATTTAAAAAGGTGCGGTTTTCTGGCCTATTGGGCTGGATAGCTATTGGAGCAAGGATTCCAAAACAATTTTCGCTATGGTCGGGTCACGACCGAGAGCGGAGATATAGCCAACGAAGCTAACTTTTTTATGCGACCAAACAACATGCTCTATATAAATCGTGAAAAATTCGATAAAATTTAAAAAGGTGCGGTTTTCTGGCCTATTGGGCTGGATAGCTATTGGATCAAGGATTCCAAAACAGTTTTCGCTATGGTCGGGTCACGACCGAGAGCGGAGATATAGCCGACGAAGCTAACTTTTTTATGCGACCAAACAACATGCTCTATATAAATCGTGAAAAATTCGATAAAATTTAAAAAGGTGCGGTTTTCTGGCCTATTGGGCTGGATAGCTATTGGATCAAGGATTCCAAAACAGTTTTCGCTATGGTCGGGTCACGACCGAGAGCGGAGATATAGCCGACGAAGCTAACTTTTTTATGCGACCAAACAACATGCTCTATATAAATCGTGAAAAATTCGATAAAATTTAAAAAGGTGCGGTTTTCTGGCCTATTGGGCTGGATAGCTATTGGATCAAGGATTCCAAAACAGTTTTCGCTATGGTCGGGTCACGACCGAGAGCGGAGATATAGCCGACGAAGCTAACTTTTTTATGCGACCAAACAACATGCTCTATATAAATTGTGAAAAAGTCGATAAAATTTAAAAAGGTGCGGTTTTCTGGCCTATTGGGCTGGATAGCTATTCGATCAAGGATTCCAAAACAGTTTTCGCTATGGTCGGGTCACGACCGAGAGCGGAGATATAGGCGACGAAGCTAACTTTTTTATGCGACCAAACAACATGCTCTATATAAATTGTGAAAAAGTCGATAAAATTTAAAAAGGTGCGGTTTTCTGGCTTATTGGGCTGGATAGCTATTGGATCAAGGATTCCAAAACAGTTTTCGCTATGGTCGGGTCACGACCGAGAGCGGAGATATAGCCGACGAAGCTAACTTTTTTATGCGACCAAACAACATGCTCTATATAAATTGTGAAAAAGTCGATAAAATTTAAAAAGGTGCCGTTTTCTGGCCTATTGGGCTGGATAGCTATTGGATCAAGGATTCCAAAACAGTTTTCGCTATGGTCGGGTCACGACCGAGAGCGGAGATATAGCCGACGAAGCTGCTTACGTACTATTGTGTAATATTGCGTAATAAGAACTGCAATAAACAGATAATCACACATTTCCGAAAGCTATTGTAATCCGATAAATAAATCAATATTGTGGGAAAACAGGACTGAGTGGGCGGACAAAGTAAATTGCTTTTCAAGCTTTTTACGTCCTTTTAACTAACCCAATCGCCAGAACCCTTAACAGAGAGAGTTGTCATAGTCAGAGCTTAACAGAACAGATTTCAGATTTTAACAGCACAGATTTAAGATTCTAACAGAACAGATTTCACATTTTTTACAGAACACATATGAGATTTCACAGAGAAACAGCGTTGTTTTTAAGTTTAGTTTTTTGTCGGACAGTTTATTGTAGACGATATACAGCATACTAATTTGAAGTCGCTGTGGTATAGCAGGTAGTGTGTTGGCTTGTTAACCGTAAAACTACGGTTTCATTGTCATTTAATTGGATCGAACATTTTGAATCAGTAAAATAAAGCTACGACTCATAGTAACTAGCACTCATTTTCAGTACTACCAACTCCTCAAGATTCATTGTGTACAACGTGAAATCCGAAGACGTCATTTGGATTGCTACAAACGTTTGGAAATTTTGTCATATTCACACTTCTATATTTCTTTTCAATTTGTACAATATTCGCTACTATATGATTGTTAGTCTGGGAATTATAGTGCAAGGTTAGGTTAGATTAGGTCGAAGTGGTAGCTCTGATATCAAAGAGCTCACTTGAGAACGCATAGCGGCCCGTTGTGGTGCAACGGGTGAACGCCTACGTCATCTGCTTGTGAAAATACTAAAAATATTTCGAAAGAATGCAATTTCCGCTAGAGAAATGGAATTCAATGGAAGTCGCCGTAGTTTAGTAGGTTAGGTTAGGTTAGAGGACGTGTACTTGTCAATTAAGACAAGTACAGTACTCGGAGGTCGAATTGACCCATTGTACAACGTCCTTAAAAAGGAAGGATAATAGAGGGAATAGGATAAAAAGGAGAGGATGTAGGAAAGGGAGAATGGGAAGCGGAGGGGCCACACAGACCAGACACAATAAAAAAGAGAGAGCGCGACTACCCTGATGAAGCTCTAGCGCCTCTCAACCAGCCTAAGCCACTAATGAATCTGTGGAGAGCCTTGATGTCGGCTCTCGACACAGAGTTCAAACTCTCAAAGGAGGCCCTGCCAAGGGTCCTCAACCTCAACCTACCAAGGGCTACCTAGTATAGTAGGTAGTGTGTTGGCTTATTAACGTGAGGCCGAGGTTCAAGCCCCATATCAGATATATCCAACAAAACGAAATATAGAAACAAATATTTCTCCGGCGACTTCATCTCTTCTGGCAAAAAATCTGAGAGTAAATAAACCTGCCATGAAAAGTTTCTCAAAAATCTGTCGTTCGAAATCGAACTTAAACTGTAGGTCCCGATATGTAGTATATACGGGCATATATTCGATTTAATTTTATTTGGCCTTATTTGTAAGTTCTAATGCTACTACTACTACTTTCCAATCACTCTGGTAACGTTTGTGTCCACCAAAACAGTAGCAGAGCAACAAATAACAGCAACACAACATCATTTTTAAGATGAATTTTATGCAAAAGTTTATTTTTCTTTATTTTTTTTTCTTTCAAAAGATTTATTACCAGGGATTATCCATTGTTTGTGACTTTTGCTGTGAATGAACAGACACCCTATAATAAGCAATTTACCATTAATCACATCTCAATACATAATCTAATGGTTATAATCAATTCATTCATTCATTTATTGATTCACTCCAAGTATTCAATACAATTGAATTCAATACGTTTTGTTCAATTAAGGTCAGATTGTATCCTTAACAGTGATCTGTTCTTGCATTGGCTACGGCTCTCAAGTGGATCGTAAATAATTTCAATTTTTGTGTTCAATTTGACAATTTTCTTGCTAAATAACCTTCACTTCAGAATTGTTTGGCTGTGTAGATGCATAATAAACTGGGTTTGTTAACCCAATTCGATAACTGTCGCTTAGTGTTTGGGCCATAAAACTAATCAAATTAAAAAAAAAAGATTCTATTTCTATATAATTTTTATGTATGAATACGGACATGCATCTGTATGTATGTGTACATTTTCGATTCATTTGTTTAATAATGCAATTGTTTTCACCACCACAATTGTATTGCATATGTATGTATGTATTGTAATACTGCTTCATACTCGTTAAGCTTTTAATGCCGCATGTGTTGGATTTGAAATTTATTTTTTGAAAATAATTAATCTCCAGTCAAATGAATGGCCATGAATTCGAAAATTGATGTTTCTAAATTGAATTGTCACTGTAAGTGTGGTTTAATAAAAATTCTTCAAAAGAAAATCTTATAAATTTAAACGGACTGGAAATAATTGAATGCATCATTAAACCGTGTCGCCGGCATGTTTATTTTAATCAATTTGTAGTTGAATTTCATTTAACAATTCATACAATATTATTAACACATGTTCTCGCTAATGAGATGAGATGATGAGACTAAAATGCCAAGAATATTTACGTAAAATTACATGTAAAATTATTACCCTTTAAAGATCTGTTAGCCAAAGAAAATGTTCGTGTTACTTTCTTCTGTAACAACTAGTAGTTCAATAGGCCTAAGTCCTGGAACCAGTCGGAGCTTATGATGAAGCCACTCAGACCATCCATTTCCATGCTTGACAATTCCTCCAGATCGTTCATGTTTTTCTCCTTTGTCATAGTGCCACGCATGTTCCTAGGTAGGTGAAGAACAGCCTCATCCTCTTCTTCATCTCTACAACTTCTATAGAGATTATTTGCCAGGGGACTAATGCGCCTCGCATACTTAACATAATTGGCCATTACAACCCTTCAGTTAGGATTACGGCCTAGATTCTCAAACCACTCATGTCGTGTGCGTTAACTTTATACTTTGAGTGGCGGGACCTACAGTATCAGGTCGACTTCGAACGACAGATTTTTGAGAAACTTTTTCATGACAGGTTTTATTTACTCTCAGAGTTTTTGCCAGAAATTTGCTGAGAGGAAGTTGCCGAAGAAATATTTAATTTTTGTTTTCATATTTCGTTTTGATGGGTGACCTGGGATTTGAACCCTGGCCTTGCGTCTAATAAGCCTACTAGACTACGGCGACGTTCTGGCATGCGTGCCCATAATCCATAATCCGCTTTTCAACCTCCGACAGCCATACTGATCAAACTTTTTTGGAGTTTAAACATCCAGTTTTGGGCCAGATTTTCTACACCATTCTAACCCTGGCCGTAAGCGATTACATGCGGTTGAAGAAATCAATGATAGCATTGTCAATTATAAGCACATTATAGGGTTCGATCTCCAAAGTCAAGACTTCTTTGGATTAATATGATTAAAAAATTAATCGTTTAAAAAGCAAATGGGATGGAGGGGAGCAATATTGCTAGACTCTGCTGGACACGTATGGATAAGAACAGGATCGTATCATTACTGCCATTAAATCGTATGGTCATCCAACACACAATAGCGATTCTTACGGGCGATTGTCATTTTGATATGCATGTCGAAAGACTCTGCATTTCGGCAAACGACTCTGCAGGAGCTGTGGTTCTGATTAGCTGCAAGTGACGGTCTTTCACGTCATGTGCCTCATTGCCGTGCTGTGGGCATAAGATTTTGACAAGCTTTTTCATGGCAATTTTTTGCCAGGAATCTGCTGAGAGGATATCACCGAAGAAATATTTTTTTTTCATATTTCGTTTTGATGTCTGGCCTGGGGCTCAAACCCGGGCTTTACGTCTAATAAGCGAACACACTACCTACTAGACTACGGCGACTACATTTTGTGCCATCTTTTATTTCGTTTTCGGTTTAGTTTTATCTAGAGAGTGTTAAATATCCGGGTAGAATTAATTGTGGTATCACAATGGACCTAAATGCTGGTCTAAGTGGGACCATTTACTTTAAGGGCAGTTCGCCATCTTATCTACACATAATATACACAATTGGTCGTTACAATCCTTCAGTCAGGACTGCCACCTAGCTTCTTACACCACTTATGTTGAGTGTGTTAATTTTATACTTGTTTAAATTCTATACTGAACGACAGATTTTTTGAGAAACTTTTCGTGGCAATTTTATTTACTCACAGAGTTTTTCCAGAGTTCTTTGCTGAAACGAATTCGCCGAAGAAATACTTTTTTTTCATATTTCGTTTTGGTGGAGATTTCTGACCTGGGGTTTGAACCGAGGCCTCATGTCTCGTAAGCCAATATACTACTATCTAGACTATGGCGGCTTTCATCCATCCATCTTACCTAACCGAACCTAACAATCAAATAAACCAAAAATATTTAAACGTTGTCACTTTAACGTACCAAAAGTCGACTTTAATAAACGAAGTGTTTAGACGAGCTCTCTCAATAAGGTTGCATCTCCCCGTACGGTAGCAACTGAATTATCATTTGAGAAATTGCTAAAGCGACGATATCATAGTTAGCTCTTGTCATGTAATTTTTTTGATTTTTTGAACATGTGCTCCTATTTATAAAAATAGTTAATCTTGATGACAAGAATTCTTAACGGAACGGAAAATGTTCATATACATACATATGTGTGTATATAATACATAGCACCTCAAAAAACTTATACGTACGTAACATAATTTTCCATTACAACCATTCAGACAGGGTTACGGCCCAGCTTCTCACACCACTGATGTTGTGTGCGTTAATTTTATACATGAGTGCCGGGACCTACAGTTTAAAGTTGATTCCGAACGACAGATTTTTGAGAAACTTTTCATGGCAATTTTATTTACTCTCAGAGTTATTGGCAGAAATCGCCGAAGAAATATTTTTCATATTTCGTTTTGATGTCTGACCTAGGGTTTGAACCGTGGGCTTACGTCTCATAAGCCAACACACTACCTACCAGACTACGGCGACTTAAGGAAAGCTAAAACCAAAAGAAATTGGTACAAAGTTAAGGTTTAGCTCTCTGTGAATACCGTAATACCGCAGTATATTGCATCAGGTCTGCATCATACATAGTCCTAATGATAAGAAAAATCAAAATCACGTGTACTTTTCTTATTCTGGATAACGTGAAGACTAATGAAGAGCAGCAGATTGCATTATTGAAGAAACTCAGAACTGTGAAGTTATTATAAGAAGCGCTTCAAGATTGTATGAAATTGAAGGTTAGATTATTTTATTCTGTTTTATTTCATTTGTTATCATTTGGAAAGTAGCAAGAACAGAGTGTAATCGCTTTCTGTCAACTTTAACTAAAATTTTGATAAATAATTCTATTGCAATTTTCAGACGGGTTTGCGTTTCTGAAGATTTTTTATTGTGTCAAGTCGATAGGACTCATTCCCTGGCCTGGTTTTGGCATCCAGTCTCAGCAGATGTAAATATTTTGCTCGTTGGCATTATTTTATTGATACTTTCCATAGTAGTCGCCGTAGTCTAGTACGTAGTGTGTTCGATTATTAGACATAAAGCCCGGGTTCGAGCTCCAGTGCAGACATCAGAACGAAATATGAAAAAAAAAATATTTCTTCGGCGACTACCTCTCAGCAGATTTCTGGCAAAAACTCTGAGAGTAAATAAACCTGCCACGAAAAAGTTTCTCAAAATCTGTCGTTCGGAGTCGACGTTAAACTGTAAGTATAAAAAAATTAAGACACACAACATGAGTGGTGTGAGAAGCTAGTCCGTAATCCTGACCGAAGGGTTGTAATGGCCAATTATGTATGTATGTATGTATGCAGATGCATTGCACACTCTTGGATCTCAAGGGAATTGTTAACGTCCCAAATTCGATAATTTTGTTTGTTCACGAAATCGCCTCATCGCTAAAGACAATTTATCGATGAAAGTCAATGTTGCACAGAACATCCAATTAGATAAAACAGTTTTATTATTTGCACGGGTTGTTGAGTGCCATATCCATCCATGGAGATTTTATAGAACAGTAATTTGATGGATATAGCTACAGCAAAATGGCCGTTATCAATTGTCAAAGTTCAGAAGTGCCTGTTGGTAGACCAGATACAACAATATTATGCGCCTTCGATTTTCTCTCTATCATGAAAATGATCTGAAATATGTACTTATGATCGCTAAACTAGGAAAATGACAAATTTAGTCGTATGGGCCAAACAACCGGTAAAAGAAATTAACACCATATACAATAACGAACTATATTATTTCCGATGACTCGTATGGATTTCGACTGAGGTCAAGCTCAAGTGCAACGTATCATATCAATCAGAAAAGACTTTGAAAGCGAACAGAACGTTTAACCCTTTCCAAGGGTTTCAAGCTGACGTTTAAGTAAACTTCAATCATTTTTTCAGCATTTTACCGTAATGTTTCAAATTTTTTAATGTAGAAAAAATTTCATAGAATAATATCTGAAGGGATTAAACGTAACCTTGCACAGAAGCTATAGTGGTGTCTGATACAACATAATGTTGCCGAGAATTTGTAAACAGCATTTTTGTTTTCTATAGAGTCTTAAAACATGGACTTTTGAACTTTGACAGTTAATAGCGTTCATCATTCACCGACAATAATGGGTTAAATGAACTCTGGGGCATTTGACAACTGAACTTAATCTTCAATGAAAAAAAATGTTCAATGGTTTTCAGTGAACAAATAAAATGATCGAATTTGAGACGATACCAATACACATGAGCGTCCAATGAATGCATCAATAAAAAGTTACTTATTGAATGGCATTTTGGGCTGGCGGATCATCAGAATATATTTCTTTGTGAACGACGTTGACCAGACCATCACCAACTTCCTTCGGCCTGAATTGGGTAATCTGTGCATCAACTACATGAGGTTTCAACAGGATGGCGCGACGTGTCACATAGTCCACGCCGCTTCAGATATTCTACACGAGCGATTTGAGAGCACGGTCATTTAACGTTAATTGGTTACCTAAATTGTGCAATTTTGCAAGACTGTTTTATATGGAAGCCTTATTACTAATACAGTTCCTGCATGCTTTTCTTGGCAGCCTTTTTCTTTAAAGCCTTTATTGTTTGTTAGAGCCTACATCTCGAACTTTCATTTCCGAATTTTATGTTAATAACGATACCAATTTATCGTACTTGATATCACTTTTTACTTTTGTAGGAGGTCGAAGTAGTGAAGATTGTTCCATTTGCACAACCAGATAAGCATAACGATTTAGCGACTTATATGTGGAAATCTGGCAAATTTCCATTTATGCCGAATATAGGATCTCTTCATTGAAAAATACCCAAAATATGATCAAATGTTCATGTTGTTCACTTGTTTCTGATTTCCAATTTAATGTGATGTAATCGTAAATGCTTTTTTTCATTAAATATCATTTAAAGGATTCATACTAATCAAACACGTTTAGATCTAAGTATACTTTAAACATCTATTTGCACGGGTTTAGAAGAAAACTTACCACATTTAATACCTTTTTGCCCATTCTTCTTTCAACGACCCCGCGGTAGTTGAGATTTGTATGACATGTGCATGAGTCTATTGAGAGACACGTTTGGAAAGCAGTTATCTCACATTTTGTAGTAGGGAATTGACCCTACTAGTTTCAAATTGCTGGTACGCCAACATGCGAATAACATTTCCATAAAATAATCTTAAAATGGTAAACGTCAGGCATATGTACCTTAATCGTCGCAAAACTAAATATTTCATCCACTTTCAAAAATTGTCTGTTTTATTTTGTTCAATTTTAAATTCCAAACGACTTAAAAATCACCCGTTATATGTAAATGAAAATCATTCACATTAGGGTTATACGTACGTAAAGTCAAAGGCTCTAATTACACGAGAACAATTGTCCTGGCGTAAAATGATAGTCTATACTATAGACTATAGACAACTAAATAAAATAGCATAAGCAATGTGTGTGAATTCTCTCTGTACAATTGTGCTATGAAATGGTAATCCCTGGTCCATAGGCGAGAGAGGTGAAGAGAATGGTTTTTTTGGTGGCGCAAAGTTTCAACTAGCTACATACAACCCCGCATTACCAGCACAAAACTAATACATGCACACTTTTAAAATCAGCCAAACATCAAATGAATGCATAATCACTAATACATACAAAGCTGTGTATGTATAGGTATAATTCATTCCAAACTAATATTCATCCCGTGTGATTTGAAAAGAACAAAAATTGTGCGACTAAAAATTGTTCTCGTGTGATTAGAGCCAAAAAGATTGACAGATTTTTTGCTTTGACTCGAGTAGTAAAATACCTGATCATGGGAAGTACGATGCTTTTTGAAAAATTTAAAAAAAAATCCATACGCTTGCAAAATTTCTATCTTTATTTTCTCCGCAATGTCGTATGCCCTCAATGCATATTGAGTTTTGAAATGTAGCACCTGTGCAGCCTTTAGGGCCTTTATTATAACTTGCCGTTAACTAAAGGGAGGATTTTTCATTATTATAAGTGAACAATAAGGTAGAAGTAAGCATTAAGTAAAGTCGCCGTAGTCTAGTAGGTAGTGTGTTCGCTTATGAGACGTAAAGACCTGGTTCGAGCCCTAGGCCAGACATCAAAGCGAAATATGAAAAAATATTTCTTCGGCGACTTCCTCTCAGCAGATTTCTGGCAAAAACTCTGGGGGTAAATAAAACCTGCCATGAAAAAGTTTCTCAAAAATCTGTCGTTCGAAGTCGACTTGAAACTGTAGGTCCCGCCACTCAAAGTATAAAATTAAGGCACACAACATGAGTGGTGTTGAGAACCTAGGCCGTAATCTTAACGAAGGGTTGTAATGGCCAATTATGTATGTATGTATGTAAGCGTTAACCTAAAGGGAGAATGATCCTACCTCTAGGTTTTAAAGTTAAGTTTATGTTTGAACTTGCCATATTATATAATATTTTCAATATGGAAACTTCAAATATAAACAAAATGAGCAAATACAATAAAAAGAAAAGAAGTCCACCGTTGCCACAGCGTTTAAAAAAACTTGTTTAATTGAGCAGTGTTATCGACACTGCTACGGCATTGCCATATTTTTGTAGAAGTTAACTTTATTTTATCATGAGGTTGCATTAACGAAAATAATTTAAAGTTGACTTTAAAGTTCACTTTAGCTAAAGTTACCTTTAACTAAATCCAACTGTAACGGCAAGTTGTAATAATGGCCCTTAATGAAATAAAATTATGAAAATAACATTTTAACTGTTTTTTTTTAATTATTTATTTTATTTAAATATACAATATAAAGGTAATAAAATAGTTGAAGCCATAATAATAATAAATATTTACAAAAAAAAGTTCAGAGAGCAATTTTGTAGAGGAAGCACATTTAATAATAATAATAATAATAAAATGCAATAAAATGTATGTATTTAAGGGTAAAAGGTTTCCCCTTTGCTGACAGAGTTGCATAGAAATAGAGTATTTTGTTGTTTTTTTTTTTTTTGTAATTGTTTTTAATACTTTTTGTCTTGTAATAATAATAATCGTATATGTTTTTATGTATTTTATATATGTAAGTATGAAATATTTATTTATATACATACAAGGCAGTTTCATTTTTGTAAGTCTTAATACATAGTTAAGAAAAATAAAAATTAAAAAATAAGTACAAAAACAAGGGGGAAAAAACTTAAAATTATTTAAATAATAAAATAAACAAAAACAAATAAAAAAGAAAAATATTATTAAAAATTTTAATCTAAATTTTATGTTCGTTTTAAATTAAATAATTTTGTTTTAAATATTCTAATTTCGAAGGGACAGAAAGATAGCAGTTTAAAGAGAAGCTTTTCTTTTTTTTCTTACAAGCTAAGCTTATTTCTTTTGTTTTTTTTCACTTATCTTTACTTAAGTTTTTCAAAATGTAAAAGGAAAATTTTGACTACAATTTTGTTGTTGTTTTTTAATATTCTTGTTCGAGAGAAAAAAAAAAATAAAAAATAACGGTAGTTTTTTAAATTAAATCTAGGTTCTCTGTAGAAGCTTTTTTAAAATAGTTTTTTGTGGCAACACTGGGTTTATGCTGATTATTAGGAATAGTGTGTTGAGCTTTAAAAGCTTTGATTATTTTCTGTTGCGTTTTTTTTTTGTTTGGAAGCATAATTAACTAGCAAGCCCATTATAGTGGTCTTAGGAATCATTGATCGTTGACAACAGCGTTTCATAAAAAATATAGAATTGAAAGCTTTTACCGACTACTTGTGAATTTGGAAGCTAAAGAATATAATGACTTCAAAAGCTCTAGAGCTCTTTTATCCGAATTGCCTTCGGTGTTGGCAGGCAGACTTGCAAAGCTGGACGTGGAGCCCTCCTTTTCATTATCTTCCACTTTTATAACGAACTTCGGAGTGGTGGTCGATTCTCCACTGCTAATACCATCAGTTGTAGTATGCGAAGAAGATCCAGTTACGGTGGTAGTAGGAAAATCTGTGGTTGTAGAGGGATATGTTAGAGTGGTGGTAGTTATTTCCTCTCCACTGCCTGTTCTTCTGTAGGTGGTTACAGGCAATTGTTCCGTGGTGGTAAATGGTTTCTCCTTGTGATGAGAACTCTTGCTTGCATTTGTTTCATCTTCCGCTTTACCGTCCATATTGATAAGAGCATTGATTAAATGTTTGCGTGATCTTTCCAAAGCTTTGCCATTTTGATCGTCACAGGTCTGTATGAGTAACAGTAAAAGACGCAAGATTTGACGATTGTGTTCAGCCTCGGCCATAACGTTTCTTAAGTGATAGGCTTCATTCTCATTGAGTCCACCAAATAATTTATTGGCAATGCGCTGTAAGCCAGTATTGGCAGGTAAAGACTCTTTAGGTAAACCATAAGAATCGAAAATATCTTGCCATGGGTCTGCTGCAGTTTCCGAACGTGATCTGGGTGTTTGTTTGTTGGCATCCAATAATTCTGAACTGCCGAAATGTAAATTATTTCTTTGTCCACTACCAGAAAGTACTTGAAGATTTCCCTTAGAACGAGATCTAGGTAAAACGGTAGTTTCGTCTCTTGGCTGGAAGGCATTAGGACTTAGAGTTGTGGTTTTAGATTTGGATTTCATTAAGCCATCGTTAATTTTTAAAGGATCTAAAACATCATCCTCTTCAATGAAAGACCACGGCTTGTTTGTGGTAAACTTGCCTGGTTTATCTGTGTTCTGTACGATCTTATTACGTGGTTTAACAAATGATTGGGTTTGTTCCCTTTGTAAAAATTCCTCACCTTCACCAGAATCGGGTGTAGGGGGGCCCAATTCAGCTGACAGTTCCAAACTGGATTTTTGTTCTGACGAAGTTTTAAACGTGGTAGAATCAAAGTCTTCTGTAGTGCTAGCCGAGTCAGGTGATATGGTGGACGTTATAAGATTAGTATTGATTACAGAGGCAATATTGGATTGGGTACTGGAACCAGGCGTTTCAGTTGTTGGCAAATATGTGGCCGCTGTACCCTGATTAAATAGTGTAGAATCGGTAACAGTAACGAATTTTGAATTTTTATCCGTTGTTGGATCAGTCGGCCTTACTGCAGCTAAACTTTCTCGGAATTTATTAGGATCATTAAGGTAGTTGGTCAAAGCCGTTGAGAATACTTGTGCAATTTGTCGTGATTCCGGTTTTTCGGCTAAGGATTTAATGGTTACGTCTGTGGAGCCTATTTGAGGGAAGGGAGCATTAACATCTTGGGTGTTAGGAGCATTGGGATCGGCCAAACCATGTGATGTAGTTTTAGCAGAGCTGTTTTCTGTGTTTAATCCGAAGAGAGAATTGTATCTCTTAACAGTGTTATTGCTCAATAGACTAGTTTTTATATCATCACCGGCAACTACCAAGCCAGGCGTAGGTACAGTTGTCAAAGTGGCTGTAGTATCAGATGGCTTCTCTTTAGGAGGCAAAGATTTTGTTTTAATTGAATTTTCAATACGGCTACCAAAAGTATTACTACTACCACTGTCACTACCATACCCATTACCATTGCCATTACCACTGCCATATCCATTACCACTGCCATTACCGTTACCATTAGCGGTACCATATCCATTACCACTGCCACTGCCATTGCCATTACCACTACCGTTATCATTACCACTGCCATGACTACTACCATTACCGCTACCGCTACCATTACCGTTACCAATACTGCTACCATTACTACTACCACTTGTATTTCTATTTGCCACGTTACTATTACTCTTGTGGCTCGGTTTCTTGTTGCTGTTGTCTTCCAAAGAATTTAGATTCTTGGAAGTATTATCATTGTGTTGCTCAGTGGCAAAGTATTGAGCCAAAGAAATTAAAGCATCTGGTCCCGAGGAGGGTGGTATATCCAAACCTTGACGATTCTTTCCATTAATTTTAATTAATTCTACATCTTCAAAATTATGCTTTAAAACGTTTATGGTCTTTAACATGTCATCGACATGGCGAGAAATTGCGTCCTGAGGCACACTTATCGGAGCAAATAAGAAAGAGTCACCGGCAGCATCTTCCAGTGCTTTCGGGGACGACTTTGACTTGGGCAGATATGTGGGACCTGTTGTAGCCGGTGTAGTCGATGGCAAATATTCATCGGCTTCATATTTCTGATTCGATTTTCTGGCTGGGAATTCAGTTTCTGACGAAAAGTCTTTCGTGAAATAGTGGCGCATGCCTAAAATGATGGGTCTTAATGTAGTGGGAGCGGTAAATTCAAATTCCACTGGATTGGCTGTAGTTTTGGCTCCAGCAGATTCGAGGAAAATACCGGCACCTTTTTTATTTACATTAAAACGATGTGGAGTGGGTGTGGTCGCTGTGGCTCCCTTAATGTAAAAATTTTTACCTTCGGTCGTTTTGGTTTTGCTAACAGAAGGTACTGTGGGCGTATAGAAGGGTGTGGTTCTTGTCGGATCGAAACGTCGAACCGTTGTATATGCTCCTGTATTGTATGAAGGTGTGGGACTATTTAACTTATCATTGCTTTCGACTATAAGCTTGTCTTTTTGGGTAGCCTTAACTTTTTCCTTACGATCATTAGATTCTGATTTCTTCTCATCGCGATAACGTTGTTGGCCTCTTTGGCCAAAGCGAGTTTTTTCTGTAGAATCATTGTTCAGTTCGGTATAACCATGTCTTTGCGAGCCACGATCGCCAGCTGCTCTACGATTACTTTCAAGCTTAGTTGTCAAACTCGCCTTGGCATTATTCTCCGCTTTCACTTTGTCGTAATTGAAACTGTTACGATTACGGTTGCTAACGAAAGAAGCCGATTCGGCTGTGATTTGTGATTCATTATCGTTGTCGTTATTGTCATTGGAGGAAATTTCTGGTTTTACTGATGCGCCACGCTGCTTCTCTGCAGATAAATCATCGAAATCAACACTTTCCAAAGAAGGAGCCTCATCTGAATCAATACGCCTATCAGATTTGTTGGTAGATTTTGAACGACCCGTACCCTTAGCTGGTGTTCTTGGTTTAATATTTAAGCCACCGCCTACAATATTAAAACCTTGCACCGGCACTGCGGGTTTCAAGCGTTGAACTCTTTGTTTATTCAATAGCTCCGTACTGTCGGCATAAAATCCCGAAGATCCCAAACAATTAACTTTAAACCACCAGTCACAAGTTAATTCACTTTGTTGAAATATGGTTCCATTAGGGCAGAGAAACGATATTTTTCGACCTTCTTCACATATATGGAATACCTAAAAAGTATTTGACATGAGTTTAATTGAGATTAATTTTCTAAAGTTTCATGAAATCTTTTATTCTTACTTGACAGTCAGTTTCCATATCGGCGAAATAGCCATTGCCATACGATTTACAACTGAATGAAGTTTTGGGTATGCGCGGATATATAGGAAAATCAATTCCTGGCCTTCCCACCACTCCCTGATAGACCTCATAGTCCACATCTTCATCGGAAGCCCTCTTCTTTAGATGATGCTTATGATCAGTGCAGTCAGCATGGGTCTCATAGTGTTCCTCTTTGAATTGTGTAGCTCCAGTCTGTTTGGCCAATATACGAGCCGGTATATGGGTCTAGGAATATTAAAAAAAAAGAAAACAAATTAAAATAATAATAAATGTTTGTGGTAGATTAAGATATCTCTATGGCCTAGATAAGTATAATAATGTTACGAATATGAAAAATCATCATATTGGTGTTTTGCTTTTACATCGTTAAACATTAACATTATAAAGAAAAGCTACAAAAATAAAACAATGCAGTAAACAAACCTGCTTACAAATTATCGTACTGCTAAATATAACAACAAACACCAGCATAAAAAATGGTAAACGAGTAAACAAAAATACAACAACAAACATCAGCATGATTAAATGTAATCAACTATGTTTCCATTTATAGAGATTTCGGTAAGGCGAAGTAATGAACTTTCGCCTTCAAGAACATTCATCAGACTCTCTACATTGCCATATAAAAGGCAAGGCAAAGCAGGCGACGGAGTTAGTGAAGTTCAGTGTGAAGACGCGGTGCGTTAGAAGAAAGTAATCGTGATTTGAAGATCTTCGCTACAAAGATTTGTCGCATAATCGTCTAGCAATTGTTATCGTTTATGCGAAGGGTATAAACAGACGAATAACAAAGAAAAGCAATTGTTGTTGTTTACATCAAGTTGTGAACAGTGGCACACAGAATTGTACGAATAATAAAGAATTTTAATTAAAACTAAACACAAATTTATTTTTATTTTATTTACAATCTACGAACTCATATTTTTAACGTTTTTAAAAGGGTAAAAACGTAACAAGAAGTTAACGATGAAACTGCTGGACAAAAGCAAAACGATTCATTACACGATTGAACAGGGATATGTATTTCTGAAGACATTAAACTTATTTGTAATGACAAAAAGAGGAATTGCCCGAACGCATTTGAGGAGGAAACTGTGGAGAGAAAATCATTTTATTTGGTTCTTGACTATATTAGGAATCATTGCCAGATGGAATGAACTTTTTTTCAGAGTACGGTCTGTATATTAACAGCATCTGCAGTGCATCTGAGTTATGAAAACAGGCTGTGGTAGAGCGAACGAAAGGGAGTCTGTCTCTTCTGTGCGTAAAGAGCAAATAAGACAATTGAAACAATGGTTTTCTTAAAGCATGGCGCGTGATGTGTTGCTTTAATGTCTTGGTTACACAGAACATCACGTTAAAGTCTCTTGCCTAGAGACTCGCGTGCTTAAAATTGACTTGGCCTTGACGCAATATAAAAAATAATGTTGTTGCCATCTGTTCTTAATTAGCTTCACACTTCATCTTCAACACTTCCTATCTTTAAATTTAAATAAAGCAATGTGTGTGTGAGATATCATCGAATATTTTTTGCTCGTTTGAAAGAACTAAGTATGTATGGCACTATGTGTGGAATATAACTTTGTTCAAATGTTCATCGTGGCATCTCTGGGTGGATTGCATTCGAAATATTTAATTTTTTATGACTTTTGCGCATGAACAAGACTGAATTTAAACGATGGCATGGGTAATGTTAGCTGTGGGGTCCACTGTAATTTGTTGGTTATTCGCATACACTTGAAACTTGTAAACTCCACAAGAAAAGTTTAACGGGGTCAAATTGCATGATCTAGGTGGGCAGTTCACATCACCTCCATGTAAGATGACTATCAAATTGTTCGTGCAGAATATTCAACGTGTCATAACTACATGTAGAAACCTGTTGTCCTTGGTGTCCAGATAATCCAATGTCCGCCGTTGACGCCGATGTTCTGCCCAATGTCGTTCTCAAAGAAGTATGTAGCGATGACGCCGACAGCCCAAAATCCATACCAAACAGCTCAAAATCCACAAAAAATAATAAAAAATCCTCAACTGTCACTTTATTGCCGCCGCAGGTAATAATAGGTAGTGTATTGGATTATTAGACGAAAGCAGGTGGCTCAATAATTTGGTCAGACAAGTGGAACAAAACGAAATACATATGTCTGCTAGCAAAAATTCTGAGAGTAAAATAAAATCGAGAACAAAATTTTTACAAATTTATCGTTCGAAATCGTCCCGTCACTCATGAATAAAATTAATACACACTACATGAGTGGTGTGAGAATCTGAGGAGATAGGTTTTAGTCCTGACTAAAGGATTGTAATGACAACACTGAGAAATTGTGATTGTTGTTGTTGTTAAACAATTTATTAAATTGTATGAAAGCATTCAACTACCGTTCATGGATTAAATTGAGAAAGTAAGAGGGAGTTATGAGAGGAGTTTAACGAGCATTTAACCTTAAATTTTGTAGGAGTCCATTAGCCGACGAGATCATGTAATTTGACCCCAATAAACTATTTTTGTGTTTGTCATATCCAAGCTATGTCACACCAAGCAATGATCGAAAAACAATGTTACAGTGTCTATTGGAGGGAGAGATATCGGCCGAAATGCTGGAAAGAGTATACCAAAATTGGAGTTTGCACATGAACTGATTGAAGTCGCCGTAGTCTAGTAGGTAGTGTGATGGCTTATTAGACGCTAGGCCCGAGTTCAAACCCCAGGTCAGACATCAAAACGAAATAGGAAAAAAAAATATTTCTTAGGCGACTTCCTCTCAGCAGATTTCTGGCAAAAACTCTGAGAGTAAATAAAATTGCCATGAAGAAGTTTCTCGAAAATTTGTCGTTCGGAGTCGACGTTAAACTGTAGGTCACGCCACTCATGTATAAAATTAAGGCACACAACATAAGTGGTGTGCGAAGATAGGTCGTAATCTTGACTGAAGGGTTGTAATGGCCAATTATGTATGTATGTATGAAAGCACTATGACAGCAACCGTTGGTGTGACATTTGACGAAATGCTGGAAAGACTATGCCAAAATAGGAGTTTGCAGATGAACCATCTACGGCATAGAGACGAGCACATTTTACTTTAAATGATCTTTTAAAAATTAACGGATAACATCTTTTTTTTTTGTTTAAATAAGAAATCAATACAGTTTTGCAAATTTTTGTTTTTTTTTATTTTTTAAAATCCAAACGATTATAAAATCATCCGTTAAATGAAGGTTGAAGGTTGTTTTCGCACAAATTTTTGCTTAAATTAAGCGTAAAAATCATACATTTTTGAATAGATGACGTAAAGATAGGAAATTAGAATGAAATCTCGTTAAGTTCTCTATAAACTGAATTTCATAGTCTGCAACCAACTTGAGCTGAATGGTAATTCGAAATGCAGCACAATTTCTTATGGCATATCAAGCTTGTAATCAAATTAAATTTAAATTTGTATTTGCATGTTTTTTACACGACAAGGGTAACCAATTGATTTGAAACAAATGGCTTGAATACGATGAGAAATTTAAAAAAACTTTAATTAGAAGATATTTTCAATAAATTTTTATATTTAAATAAGGCGGAAATTGAAGTTCTGTCAAATGCTAATGCATGTTCCTAAAACTTACCCGTGAATCGGCAACTGTGAGATTCAGCAAAATCGTAAATACAAAAGCTGAAAGAGAAGAAAACAAATAATCGGAAATTAATATGCATTTCAAATGAAATAAATACAATATAAAGTACACAATATAATAATAATAATAAATCACTCATATACATACATACGTAATTTAATTCAAACTTATAATCGTATGGTAAATAGGTTTTTAATAATTAATTACCTACTCATACGCAATATTTTTGTGAGTTATGCAAAAAAACTGTAGAAACGCACACGCTTACTTCATTATGGGTACCTTTATACACCTGTACAGATGGTACACATGTACATACATAAGTATTTACAACTAATGTTTAATTAAATTCATAATTATACATGAGTTTTCATTAATTCGGACAATTAAATTATAATTTATATACGCGTCAGTTGAAGCATTATCAACCAACCAATCGCCACAAGAAAAAAAAAATCTTCAAATATTATTTGAAAAACAGTTAGTAAGGCCAACTAACATACATTTACCAAGTTTTTGTATATGTTTTCGAGGTTGTCTTAATTATTAAACAAATTATTTTGTATTTTTTTTTTTTTCTTTTTTTGTTTAAAACTCACACAAAAAAATTGTTTCATACCATTTTAATAATGTTTTTTCATTCATGTTAACAATGTTAATATAAAGAAATTTGATGGGAAGGGGAAATATATTAAACAAATCATTTCATTGCACATGCACACACTATCGTTATCGTTAGCATCTCCTATACAACTCATGCCGCTTTTATAAGTATGTATTTAAAATAGACCCCGGGTATAATATTAACCTTTATTTACTCAAAATCATTATTACAATTTACAATAGCATTCGTGAGCTTTTTCTTTTTATACCATTATAATTTGTAATCTTTTCTCTCCCGTTGCGTTAAAGTTCATTGCTAAAGCAGGCTTTTCTTAATTTATACCCATAAATACAGTGGTAACAATCTGATATCATTTCTCCTCGTAATATATAATAGAGGAGCAGTAACTGAAGTCAAGGTCAGCGAATTGTAAACACTGTTAGTTAGCTAAAGTATAGCAATAGATATCGTTTGTATTTATTTATTCAATAATTTTTATACCCAATAAATACTTACACAATATGAAAAAAATTTGAGATATAATTGAGGCGTGATTAGTAAAAAAAACTATTCTTATTAACAGGAGGCCAATCATTGTCAGTCAGTTGACCTCTATCATTTTGTTTTTGTTTGACTGTCCTTGATAGTAGAGTACTCCGTAATTTGAGGGAAAAATGTAATGGAAACGCATACAAATTCCGCGAGTGCCTTTATCGTCAAACTATTTTCAAATATATTCTAAAAATATTTCAATAGATAATAAATGTCCAGAAGTACTTGAGCATGAAATTGACACTCCCTCAGAGTCATTTCCTATGTTTAATATAGCATCTGATTTATCCAGAGGATCTTCTGATGTGAACTCACAACATTCGAGAAATAAAGCTGCAGGGCTTAAAAAGAAATTCTTAGAAGAGTCATTGCCAAATATTTCTGTATAAATACTGAATTGCCCATCATTGGAAGTCTTACCAACTGACGGTTTACCTGATTTAGTATGCTGTAATTGCAAGTCTTACTTAGAGACGTTCTGGAAGTTCAGAGCAATGGCACACAGAACAAATGCTGCATTGAAAGATTGTTTGAAATTGTGCAGATCTTCAGATATAAGTTAAACTGATATTAACCTGTGTTTTAATGACCTTTTAATTTCTCCCCTTCGTCATACAAATCCACATCAGAATAAATGGCAGCAAAAGCGCTGACAGAATTAAGTTCATTTTCTATAAGAAATTGTTTTTTTTTTGAGGAAAATTGAAAAGAAATAAGACATCAGTCGTATTTCAAAACAGTCATGGATTAAACTCCGAGAACAAAAGGAACTTTCTTTAAGTGCAATAGATTTGAGTACAAATCTATTTCTTGTTTAAGAATTGGTTCAAGGCCATGAACATCGATTTTATCTTTCATGAACTCAATATACTCTAACCCCTGATACCAAACGATTACAGCAGCAGTTCCTGCTTACGGCGAATTAATTTATTGGTGAAAAATCTCCCACGAGAAGGCTTAAATTTCATTACTGGCAAAATGATATCGATTCTAAATAAAGCATTGGATCTCATGTAAAAGTTTTGGTTGTCTTTTAAAGATTAAATTCATTTCCACTGACTTACAAACTTGCTTAATTGGTCATTACAACACAGGGTTACAATTTAGCTTCTTACATCACTTATATTGTGTGTGTTAATATTATACACGAGTAGCGGGATCTACAGTTTAAAGTCAACTCCGAGCGTCTGAAGACTGCAGAGAGGAAGTCGCTGTTGGAAATATATTTTTGTATTTCGTTTTATTCGAGATACCTGTGCCAGGAGCTGAACCACTGGCTTTCTCATAGGAACGTGTACTTATCAAATGAGAAAGTACAGTACCCGGAGGTCAAGTTGACCCATTGTACTGTACTAGACTATGGCGACTTGCATTATTATTATTGTAAATTAACAAACAATGCAAATCGTGTCATAATTACTGCCATCTGAAACATTTTTACGAATTATTTTTCAATTTTGTTTTTCAAAAGGGTTTGGTTCTTCGACTTTGCAAAATTCAGTGGGTATAGAAAGTGTAGTTAATCGACCACCACTAAGGTCAACAACTTTGTAATTTTATTGTATTAATTTTTATAATATTTTTTTTCAATTGTAAGATTTTGCTTTAATATTGTCTTTTCAACAATTATGTTAAACAAAGGATGCATAATTAACGAAAGAAATTGTCAATTTTCGGCTTTCCTAAATCCATGCCGACATCTACAAAAATCTTTATATTCTGTTTAGTACTCATTTGGCGCTGGTGTTATACGAATTCTAATTAATGATTGTATTTGGAAAATGCGAATTATTAAGGCACCGTAGTCTACTTGCTAGTATGTTGGCTTATTAGACGTAAGGCCAAGGTTCAAACCCCAGATCAGACATCAAAAACGAAAATATGAAAAAATATTTCTATGAAGACTTCCTCTCAGCAGATTTCTGGCAAAAGCTCTGGGAGTAAATAAAACTGCCATGAAAAGTTTCTTAAAAATCTGTCGTTCGGCATCGACTTTAAACTGTAGGTCCCGCCACTCCAACATAAGTGATGTGAGAAGCATGGCCGTAATCCTGACTGAAGTGTTGTAATGGCCAATTATGTGTGTGTGTGTGAATTATGACATTTGAAAATTGTTTTCGAATTGATCACATTTCGCATAAAATTCCTATGAAAAGAAATTTCACAAAATTCACAAGCAATTTAGTCGTAAGGATGGTCGGAAATACTTTCTGAGGTGTTATCTTAAAAATATAAGCAATTTTTTGAAGATAAGAAGAAATAAAAGTCAATAAAATCATGGAAAAAAATTGAGGCATATAAACAGCGTAGAACTTACTAAAGAACTTGTTACTCATCTTTAAGCCGTAATCAACCATTTGAAAAAATATACATAAAGACGTTCGATGTTCGAGTGTCATACGGATTTTGAGAAACTTTCTCGCGGCAATTTTATTTACTCTCAGAATTTTTGCAAGAAGAAAGTCGCCGGAGATATATTTTTTATATTTCGTTTTGATGGAGATGTCTGACATGGGGTTTGAACTGTGGGCTAACGTCTAGTAAGCCAGCACACTACCTACTAGACTATTTATTTATCTATATTTAATACACTAACGGCACGGAACAGAAAACCTGACGACTTGTTCGTATTCCTCACATACAAGACAAAAACACCTGATTCGTAACGTAACAAAACGTAAAAGCCCCGTTTACGTCGATGGAACGTAATGTAACATACGTTCGTTCGTTTTTAGCATATGAAGACCAATGCAAATGCTTACCGAAATTACAAGCAAGTGTTTTCATTGCTAATCGAATTCTAAAAACAAGTGTACGTGGACGTTTGGCTAACCGAGGCTAAAGCCTAGGTCTACCTTTTTATCATTACGTTGATCATGTTGCTATTGCTCTAATAGCTGAAAAGCACAAGACATAAAATATGTAATAATAGGAAAGTACTGAAAGAGGCCCGGGGGGGTACTGTGGTATATTTGAAATGAATAAGTACTGAAAAAAGTACTAAACTACTAAATTTTTTAACACTGATAGGCAATAGCAATGTTGGTGTTTCATTTTAATTCGATTGGCTTGAAATTCGTTAAATTGTAAATCAAACTTACCGCTTAAAAATATTTTTCCTTTAAAATTTCGCGTCGCAGACATTTTGTGTATAAAAATACCTGAAATGATACAAAAAGAAAGAAAGTCTCATTAACATTTTAATTTTTCATTATTCGCTGTTCACTATTTTATTTGTAATTATATAATCAAATATGTAATACAAATAAAATTATTAATCGTATATTTTAATGCTTTTGCCATTTAAATTAAAAGCCAAACCAAACGTCACAGCAAAAATAATTATTTTCGTGTTAAAAACGAAAAGGAGTGTGGGGTCATATGGTTTGGGATTTCATAAATTTAAAGTTTTTTTCTGTTTTTTTTTCTTAAATAATATTTTGTAAAGGGTTTTGTTATTCACTTTCGGCATTTTTTGCGGTTGAATTTTTTTTGAATTGATTTAAAAAAATCTCCTCTATTGAGCGGTACTTTTGATTTATTAGGTGAAATTTTTAAAATGATTTCTTTGTTTTCATAATCGTGTCTCCTTTTCTTTCGTAAAGTGTGTCATTGTTAAGAAATTTCTTTTAAAATATTTACAATTTTTTTTTTGATTTTATTTTTTTCGTTCATTTCTACAACATTTAAACACTTCCTTAATGTCAACCATTGAATGAAAAGGAAATAAAAAAAATTAAATATAATAGATAACGGTAAAAATGTAAAGGTTAAGTGGCAAGTTGGCAAAAAGGTTAAATCTTTTGTTTACCTTTTTGGTTAAGTTTTTGCACAATGGGTTGTTTTTGGAAGAATTCACATGGAAAGTTTTCTGTTCATATAGCCTTGCTAATGATGTTGATTAAATCGTGTTTGAGCTTTAATTTTTGTAACTGGAAAGTCAGTTTCATATTTTCAAGGCTTCAAATATGATTGACAAAATCTTAGGATCTGAAACTCCTTCAAATATGGCTGACTATTCCTTAGGATCTGAAACCTCTTATTGTGAAGTGGATAATATATCAGTCTCATCATCTGTTTGCTTAACTATCCCAATGGTTTCTAAGAAGAAAATGAAAACGGCCTTAACGAAGTAGGGAGCAACAGTTCAGTTCTCGCCATTCTTGGAAATAGAATACCAGTCTGTATGTTGCTTAATTTTAGTTACCATGTATTAAATTCTATTAGAACTGTTATTGCAGACTACTTGAAAACCTTTTGAACAACTGCAACCCATTGTGCCTATGCAGTATACTACTGCCAAGACAAGTTGATTTAAAGAAATTGCCACAATAGTTTTTGAACGATTGTTCAAAATGAAAATTGAAAAACAAAAACAGAAACAAATAACGATGACGATGACATCAAGACAAGAAGATGTAGGAAAACATGCTTATCACTGTTGTAAATCGTTAGCAGATGCTGCAAAACCTTAGAAAAAGAAAAAAAAATTAGAAAAGTGGCGTTGGAAAATGAAACCTTTAAATGTTGGCTGGCAAAATAAACGTAAAAAGTATGAACATTTAACAAATGACGTGATGGTTAAAACTGTGCAACTGTCTGCCACCTGTTTTTTCTTTAATTTTTTATTTCTACGTTTTTTTTTGTGTTTTTTTTTTGCCAACATATTGTCAATGATCGCAACAGCAGCAAACAGCATCAAACAGTTGAAGAAAATAAATTCCTGAGATTAAAGAAAAATTATGCTGGTAATTCGTTAACCGGCTATGCATTGGCATCTACATACAATAATAACAACAATGCAAATGAGAAATGACTTCCTTATTGGCTAAAAATGGTGCATCATTTGCGGTACGACGGCAATGATGATGATGATGATCATCAAAAGATGGTCCATGAAATTGAAATGTTTCTATTTAAATAAAGAAAATACACACACAAATAAAAGTCGCGGTCAACATCGACTATATGGTACTGTACATAACCATTGATTTTTGATCACTTAAGTTACTGATATGGATGCAAGAGATTAGGGTTCTGTAAGCCAAGCATTTACTTTCCAAATTGGCTTAGCTTCACGGGTATTTATTTACAGATTTACTGAGTTTTCTTAATTTAATAGTAGTTAGGACCGATTATAAAAGTATTTTTTTAAAAGTTAAGTACAGTCATTAACTGTTCAAAACCACTGCGGGACTATAAGCTATGAAGTAAATAGCTGTGGCCGAAAAGACAAACAAACGTAAGTGGATGAATATTTTTGATATCACAAGGCACATGTTCTAATTGAAATAAACTGGTGACTTGGTGACATTTATTCATCAAAAAATTATTAAGGCCTTTGATAAGGAATTAAAGAAGATGCATAAAAGTTGGATCTAAGATAGAGGAAGTTTGTTGAAAACATATGCCCCTTACAACGCCTCTATGTTAACGCCCTTTCGTAATACTATGTTCACTAATGCACTATTATTGCGTAAATCGCAATAAACGCCATTATTGAGGTCAATATTTCATATAAAATTTCAATTAATTATTACGCAATAAATACGCAAATTGTTATAATATTGAGTAAAACTTAAAATACAGCACTGTCAGAAGTACGTTCAGTGAGTATATTACAGTTTTCCGAACAATTTCTGTTAAAGTATGACAAGTCAAATGTCAACAACGATAAACAAAAACAATGTTGTTGAAACAACCAGCTGCTTTGTTTACCAGCTGTCAAATGAATATTGCTTGTATTATATCTGAACACTCAAAATATTGTATTCAAATAATCAAATATTGGCTCAATAAAAGTGCATGTCTGAACATAG
The DNA here is from genome assembly GCA_930367235.1 of Sarcophaga rosellei. Lineage (NCBI taxonomy): Eukaryota > Metazoa > Arthropoda > Insecta > Diptera > Sarcophagidae > Sarcophaga > Sarcophaga rosellei. The sequence goes on along the minus strand of OV884017.1, from coordinate 85,182,760 downwards.
CATAACAGTTTTAATATTAAATAAACGAGTCTGATTATCATTTCAAAAAATCTGGCATTCGGAGTCGACGTTAAAGTGTAGGTCCCACAACTCCAGTATAAAATTAACTCACACAACATGCATCCCTTCAGATGACCTGAGGGTTGTAATGGCCAATAATGTATGTATGTATGTATATTCCATTTAACGTTGGTATAATGGTATGTACGTTGATGTCACATTCAATTGCATTTAAAATTGTGACCGAATATTTTTCCGGAAGAGTTTTAAAGTCGATTTAAATATTATTGTCTGCCTTTAGGGTACTTAACCAAAAAGTCCTGCCTATTTTACATAATTTTCTTGATGTGAATCTTCATGTGCCATATGTTTATGTACGAATGTAATGCAAATAGATTTTGTTTGTTCATTTGTTTTACTGAACCATATAAAATAATAGTCGACCACAAATAAAACCGGAACCGGATGCTGAATATGAGTTTTAACATTAAAGATCTTATAACATAATTTTTTGTTTTAAATGTTTTTTTTTGCATTTATTTTCAGTTTTCTACTTCTTCTATGGCTGTTTATTTGAAATAATTTATGGAGCATAACATAAAATGAAAAATCGATAACAAAAAAATGAAAATGAAAATGAAAAATTGAATGATATTAACAGAAACATTATTTCATAGTTATGATGGCACTAAGGCAAGCCAGGCATTCGTATGTCGATGCATCTGTTTACTTCCAATGTATGGAAATTGTATTTCATTGGAAATGGAAACCATGAAATTGAAATTTTTTTTTATTATTATTTCGTTTTTAAATTTTGTTTTTATGTACATATACATATATGTATATTTTTTTAAATGCATTTTTATATTTTTTTTTATTTCCATTGTTTTTATTTTTTTTTCTAATTTCGATTATTTATTATTTCGATTATTTCGTTGATAAGTTGGTCAAGTGCGTGTTAGAATTCGTTTTGATGCTATTAAACACAAAGTGTTAAATATTATTTTTCACAAAATTTAATTGATTTGTTAATATTTCTTTACGGTAATTTAGTTCATTGGCCGTCAAATGATCATTGATTAAATTTTGTAAATTTATCATGCTATTAAGGTTGCTTTTTTAAAGCTGTCATAAGCTATGTATGTTTTTTCCCTATTTGGGCTAAATGGTTTTCTTAAGAGAGAGAGAGAGACTATGAAAAAAAAAACAAAATTATATGGACACAATAAATTAAAAACTAATTAAACTTGAATATAAGTTTTTTTTTCTCATTTACTTTTTATGCTGCCAACCAATAATAGAAGTCTTAAGGTATAAACACATAGACGACAGACAACAGTTCGGCAGCTTGACAGAAAATTCTGAAAACTGTTTTTTCTGCCATATGCCGATTGCTTAAATTTTTTGAATGCAGAGCAGAAACTTCAATAATTTTCAAATTTGAATTCAAATATATTTTTCAGAGTTGTCACTATCTGGGTCACAGAATACACACAGAATCGAATCGAGATTTTGACGTTTAACCTAGCATTGTGAAAGGGACAGAAAATATTACCAAAAAGTATTTCTGTCCCTCTCTAAATACAACTCTTTTTTTATTTATTTACGTTTTTTTTAGTTTTCGGGGTGGGTTTTTTATATTGACGAGAGTTAATAAAAAATATAATTTTTGTCTAAAACTATCAATAAATAATAAAAACAACTAATAACAATAACCTTTTTAACTTTTCCTTTCAAGAAATTAAAAAATATTGACATTTTTAAGCAAGAAACATTTTTTATGAGCAGTACGTCTTATTTTGATCTTGTAATATTTAGCTTCTTAATTACCTCTTGCACATGGAACTATATTCATTGTGACCGAAAATCAACCACATTTCGATTAATATTTAAATATTTAAGAATCTTTAAACTTTTCATTGAAGAAATTAAAAAATATTCCAAATTTTCCCTTTTTTAACACAAAATAAATGTTTATTTACATTTAGTTTTTCTACTTTAACCGCCAGTTTTCAGTCTGTATATCTGTTGCTTCTAACACATTTGTTTCGCAATACATTTTAATATTTTTTTTCTCCCTCTAATTGGCAGGTTAAGCTACTGCTTTGAGCGTTATTAAACGTCAAAGGTAAGTATTCTGTGTGTATTCTGTGATCTGGGTTTTTGTACGCAAAAATAAACTCACTTATGAAAAAACCGCACACACAAAACATTTAACAAATGAATTCAGATACAAAATTGAATTGTTCTTTCTTACTCTAATATAAGTATTTTTAGTTGTTTTTTATGATTTTATGTTATATTGGCATCACTCATTTGCTTTTAGCTGCTCACAAAAGTTTAATTTGGACAGCCACTGCTTAGGTTGTTGTCTTGGCTTTTTCTGTTCTGCCTTCAATATAATCGTTTTCATATAAATGCGTGTATTCTATACTTGGCAGCTTTCTGTTGTCTGTCGTCTGTCGTCTATGTGTTTATAACTTTACACTCCAAGTAATAATTATGCTGATGTTATTAATCCATTAATAAACTAGTTAAACGATTTAGAATACTTCAAATAAAGTTTTTGTATTTTAGAAATTTTATAAATTTAAAATATATTTATTTAGGATAGCCGGGTTGTTAGTTTTAACGTTATTATATTTGTTCTAATGTTTATAAAACATTAAACAAAAATACGTCATTAATAAACTATTGAGTTTTTAAATTAAAAAAAAACCGGCAAATTATCTTCCTATGGCGTTAGCAAGAATGTCATTCCCTATACGATGTTATCGAAGCAAATCAACTGAATCCTAGTCTGGGTTTAAATCAGTTAATTAAAAATCATTAGATTTTAAGTTCTCTAACGTTTTTTAGACAAACTAATTGAAAGATTTTCAGATTTCCGAACAAGTTTCGTGATGTTCAGCCATTTATTACTTCTTTTAGACAATTTGAATTTAGAACCATCAAGGTCTAACTTCCAGTTACGGGACAAGAACCTCTAAAGTTACCACAAGGTTACTGTAATGCAATATCCAAGTATAGGAATTGTAGATATTAGGATATCCAAACCCTCCATTAAACTATTTATTCAACAAATCACTTAAATTGGCACATAGTATTTTCCCTCCTTCTGGAAACAATCATTTATACTTCCACTGTTTAAATCAGGATCTAAAGCTGATATTTCAAATTATAAAGGAATTACTAAACTCAACATTATACCGAAATTATTTGAAAAACTCATATTTTATCTGCATCCCAGCATGGATTCTGTAAGTCTCGAGCAACAATCACAAATCTTCTTGAATTTACAACTTTGGTAAATGATGGATTTATTGTAGGCAAACAAACTGACGTCATTTATATGTATTGATTTCAGTAAGGCATTTGATAAAGTAAATCATAACTTAATCGTTCATAAGCGTTCAACTTGGTTTTAGTTCATCATTATTGAATTGGATTAAATCATAGTTAGTAACCAGAAAGCAATGCGTTAAATTCAGTAATACGCAATCTAACTTTATTCATATACTGTCAGACGTACCACAGGGTAGTCATCTTGGGCCGCTCCCTTTTGTTATCAAAAATCCAAACACATTAATGTATGCAGACGATGTTAAAATATTTTTATCATTTAACAACATTGAAGACCAAGTACTTATACAAGATGATATTAACTACTCAACCCCTTGGTGTACTAGTACTAATTCAATGGAGCTGAATGTTAAAAAATTTAAAGAAATATGGTCACCGTAGTCTAGTAGGTAGTGTGTTCGCTTATTAGACGAAAAGCCCGGGTTCGAGTCCCAGGCCAGACATCAAAACAAAATAAAAAGAAAAAAAAAATATTTCTTCGGCGACTTCCTCTCAGCAGATTTCTAGCAAAAACTCTGAGAGTAAATAAACCTGCCATGAAAAAGTTTCTCAAAATCTGTCGTTGGGAGTCGACTTTAAACTGTAGGTACCGTCCTCTTAAGTATAAAATTAAGCCACACAACATGAGTGGTGTGAGAAACTAGGTCGTAATCCTGACTAAAGGGTTGTAATGATCAATTATGTACTCGTATGTATGTTACAACAAATGCTTGAAGCAAATTCATCATATCTTCTGCCTGTATTGAGTTCTAAAGATGAACAATTGCTTTCGGTGGTACGGCATGTGGAATCCGCAGATATAAATATTCAAAAGTAGGAGACATACATATAGTGACATCGCTAGAGAAGCGCTATAGAAATCCTTATTAGTATCGATTCGATTGTAATTATTTTAGGAAACCAATATCAATTCTATATCACATTTAATAATCGCAATTTGTGCATTAATAAATGGAAATTATTTAATTTTGCTTGTGTTTTTAATTCAGCTGATTCACTACCTGTTTATCAATCGCTGTATGTATGGCATACTCGTGGCAGCATCTTCTTTTCCTTTCTTTCAATTCATTTCAGTTTTTTTTTCTGTAACTTATGTTTCCATGTTGCAGTTGTTTTGTGCTTTTATATGTATTTGATTCCCACAACTTCCTATTTAGATTTCAGATTTTGTTGTTAAAGTGCAATTTCAATTGTTATTTGCTTGTTGTTGTCTTTTTTTGTTTTTTTTTTAACCAGGCAAACAATAAAATCGACATGGCTTTTGAAAACAAAACGTTTAGTTAACAAACAAAACAAAATAAAGACAGAAGTACTCGTACAGTGAATAAACTCAATAATGGATTCGTAATGGAAATATTATTCTCTCTACCCGTTGATAAGATTTCAATCAGAGTTGTTGGTTTTTTTTCTGTTTTGGTATACGATTAATAAACTTGTCTAATTTATTACCATTTATTTCTGTGGCTCTAATGTTAAAATATTTAGTGTGACAATAACGAAAGGCATGAGGCATACTAAACCATCAACAGACTGGATGTAGAGATGCAAAGAAGAAAATGTTACTGAATCTCTTCAAGTTTATTAAAGTGTGTGATTGTACATCTCTCCATTCATCCATCCATCCATCCATCCATCTATCCATCTATTCAAACACTTAACTGTTCACATTAGAAGGTGTGAGGCGTTGTTGGATAAGATTCGTATCATTTTGACTATAAATTAAATAGACAAGAAGCCCGATAAATATAATGGAAATATTATATCTGAAAAATGTCTAAAGATAAAAACAATTTATTTTAATGTATTCGTCATGTTATTGAACATTGTTTGGCTAATGTTAACATATGAAAAGCAATTAATCAACGATTAAAATTTGTAATTGTTTTGATTAAATGTTTATTTGTTGAACAATTTGTAATTAACACTTTGCAATATATGTAATGTAATTGTATTTAAAAGGAGATAAGATTAGTACACAGTACCTTAATGAACTACACGGTACATGGTTTTTCAAGTTTGAGTCGCTAAATATTTCAATAGCGAATTATTTTCATTTTAAAAATGTTTTCCATTTAAAAGGTGTCACGTATAAATTGTAAAGCAAAAAAAAAATGTTTACGTTTGTACTCTAGAATTACACAAAAATTAATTGAAGTCTACCAACAAACTGGAACTATATAACCACATGAATTTTATAAAATTTGTTCAAACGACCATCAATAACTCTTTAGTAATGCAATCCAAGTTTATTTTCCTTTATGAGGCCCTTTATTTAGTCACACTAACTTCTTCTATTACCCCCTTCTATTACTCTTTGTAGCATTTTTTTGGCTGATGCCAATTCTAAAATAAATATGACCGAAATAATTGTCAGATAGAATGGTTATGATTTAATTTATTTGAAGATATTTTCAAAATAAATTTTAAAAAAATACTACAGCAACTATTAGTGCCTTTAAATAGTGCTTTCGAAAGCTCATTTATATCGGAATGTAATCGATAATTATGTCAAACCATCAAACAAAAGATTTCTGTAGGTGAGTGTGTGTGAAACTTTTGCCACAGTTACTCACTTACTTAAGTTTTCATTACTACTTTTAGGTCCGGATTTAATACCTAGCTTCTTTCACTACCCATGTTGTGTGTGTTAATTATATTCATGAGTGATTTAAGTCAATATCGAACGATAGACTTTGAGGACGTTATCATGACAATTTTATTTACTCCCAAATTTTTTGCCAGAACACTGCTGACAGGAAGTCATATTTCGTTTACGCGATTAGTAAGTCATTCAATTAATATTCACAGTTCGTCTTGTACACATTATTAGACGAAAGGCCCGAGTTCGAATCCCAGGCCAGACATCAAAAACAAAATACAAAAAGTATTTCTTCGGCGACTTCCTCTCAGCAGATTTCTGGCAAAAACTCTGAGAGTAAAAATTGCCATGAAAAGCTTCTCAAAAAATCTGTCGTTCGGAGTCGACTTTAAACTGTAGGTCCCGCCACTCATGTACATATACAATTAACGCACACAACATGAGTGGTGTTGAGAAGCTAGGCCGTAATCCTGACTGAAGGGTTGTAATGGTCAATTATGTTATGTATGAGTAAGCAGTTTAAGAGTACACATGCCGTATATTTTTGAAAATTCATCTTTTAAAACTGATGTCATCGACCTGCTTATCAACGACACATACAAAATATATATTCCAATTTATTTTTGAATTCCTGAAAATGAGGCCTGTTGAGCCTTGCTTCAAGATTAGAACGAACATGATAATGCCAGTTTATTGTCCAATAATTTGTTACTATGTGTACCAATTATCGATTTTAATATGATGCCTGCAATGGAATTTTACCCAGTTTGCCTTTTTTCTAAACGCAAATAAAAACCTTCGTATTAAAAAGTATACCACTGCACTGTAGGCAAAATAACCACATTTTCTGGCCAAAACGAAAAGGAATCAGTGAATAACGATGAAATTTGGTATACGAGGTTTTTTGAGATTGTTGATTTCGAATACGAGGTAAAATTTTTAAATACAAAATGGCGGATCCAAAATATTGCGGCAAAAATTTTAAAATTTCTTAGACTTAACTGAAAATCAGTATAGAGGGGTTTTTAAGGTTCCTGATTTCGAATTAGAGGTAAATTATTTCGTATTCAAAATAGCGCATCAAATATGGCGGCTTAAATTTTTCAAAAATTTTTTCAGGTTTACATGAAAATCGATATGCAGTGGTTTTTGAGGTTATTGATTTGGAATCTGAGGTAAAATACAAGATGGCGAATAAAACATTCAATATTAAAATTTTCTTCTGATTTAAGTGTGTAAAAAATAATTGGAAACTTTTGTGGAAATATTTTTATTTTTATTTAAAAAAAAATTAATTAAATATTGCCAGCGGAGGCTGCCTACAGAGAATTGTATTTATAAAAAACGTATAAAATCGGAACATGAAATTAACAAAAATAAACTCCAAATTCTTCAATTAATATGTTTTTGATTGCTTTAATGCGATCATATTCGCCCAACTTTTTAAAAGCTTATACAAAACTTAATTTTTAAAATTTAAAGGTTATGTCGGGTTTAAAGTTTTTTTTTTAATAAAATCTTTCTCTTAAACTATTAAGCACCTACTATCACTTTTGTTTCCCATATTTAATTAAAATTTACGCTTGATTTTAGCTATTTAAAGAAATTTAAAAATTATACCAAATGGCATTGTAATATTGTGTTCAACACTTTCATGATGACCACCAGCTAAACAGCCGTCGTTAATTATTTACAAAAACAAAACATGCCGTTATTAGCTTTGACGTGTTCTTTATCAAAAACCAACCAAAAAAATGAATTCTTGCTAAGTGCGAAAAATGACTTTTCGCTACAAATATGAGTCAAATTACCTAAAGTGCACGTCTCCAGAAAACGTGTTGGACCACATATTTTTGGAGTCCTAGAGCTGAATCTCCGGCGAGAATTCAAATTGAAGTGTTGACATTATCAAACTTAGCGATATTCATATAGAATAATTATTATTATCTATTACCGCCATTTGAGAGGCCTAATGTTATGTATAAATTCTTTAAACACTATGATATCTAAGTAATGTCTTGATCTAAGTCCAACAAAGATTCTCGTTCACAAACTTTATTTCGTATGTCCAGGTCGTCATTTAGAAACAGCTCTAGCAGATTCCAGAAGAATGCTTGCCTGGCAATATTAAATGAAGGCTTCCACAAGTGTAATCTATTTTTCAGTCTTCCTGGCATATACTCACTCTAAGGTTCTTTAGGCCATTTGTTTCTACTATTATTGCCTATAAATCCATTGTAGATCGAAAAAGCCCATTTAGAAGAGACACTGTTTGTTGAAACAATAGAAATTAAAAATGTCAACAACAAAATAATTATGCTGTGCAAAATTAAAGTGTGGAAAAACAATAAACAGTACTTGAAAATCAGTTCAAAGAGGGTTTGTTTTCTAAGTTTTTTGATTTATTTTGCATATTTACATTTGCAATAAATATTAACGTTTGATTAATTAAAAAAAATTCAAAACGTTTTTTCATAAACGTCGGCCACCAACAAGTCTGCCAACTTATTATAGCAACAATAATTGTTGTTGTTGCTGTATTCTGTTATTTTTATTGTTGGCCGTTTTGCTAAACATAATGTTAGACAAATGACCTTATGAACTCATAAAATTCGTTTTTTTTCTCTGCATTTTTTTTGCATTAATTTTTTTGGCTTCTCTGCGAAACAAACAACAAATTGGCAGCTGTTGATTTAAACTCATGCTTCACAGTTTTCTGACATTAATTTCTGGTCAAGAATCTAAAGAAAACAACAAATTAGATTGGAGCCAACGAAAAAAAAGGCAGCAAATGCAAACAGAATAAGATATGCAAGCAAAGAAAATCTTGTAAAACAAAACAAAACAAACAACCAACAACAACAACTCCAACATAAACTTTTTGGTAGTTTACGGTTATTCTATGTTTTTTTCGTGGTTTTTTGTTTTTGGTAAATGATTTGCTTGTTTTTATGACCAGACATAGTAATAGATTTTGAGGTCATTGGTTGGAGGGCTATTGGCAACTACATGCACAATTGCTGGTGGTACTCTAAGTTAGCCGTGAGCTGAGGTTGTGCGTTGTTAACAATTGTTTGGTTAAACCAAAATTTTTTCGGTGGTTTTCAAATATTTTTCCAAAAAAAAAATTGTTTTTTATCATAAGAAGATGAAACACATTTTACATGGTTTTTTTACTTTTAGAACATCCGCCTTGCGTTTTAGTGGAATGGCTGAATGCCTCAATAAATGAATGAAATTAAAATAAGCAAAATTTTAAAGTTTCTAAATACACGTTCACATTATACATATGCACATACATACATACTAACATGTATACATGTATACATTCATATGTATGTGTATATGGTATGTAAATAAAGTGTGTAAAATTTTTTTACGTTTTCATTTCTACAATACTTTTTACAGTTTTATTTCCATTATACAGCATACGTTTCATTTTCATTTTCAATTTTATTTGTTTTTAGTTGTTGTTGTTGTTTTTGTTTGATTTGATTTTCTGTTTTTGGCAGCAACATGATATTTAACACCTTTTAAGTTTTTGCTCTCCTCGGTAATAATGTTCTGCCAGCCAACTTCTGTTTGTTAATGTGGAATTCAGTTGAAACAAATAAAAACAATCATCAAATAATTGAAGGTTAACGATTTTGTACTATTTTTAAAGTTTTTTAAAAGTCATCAATGAATGAAAAATGTCAGATATGGCCACAGCAAACAGCGCATAGCACATTCATAAATGGAGTACATATTTTAAATGCTATTCGAAAGACTTAAGACACAAACTTGTTGAAACAATTATAGTTTGGCACAATCAACTACATACTCTGCTATAACACATACAAGCACAATTAATTCATTTATTATTGTTGTTCAAAGATAAAGACAAATATTTTTTTTTTGCTTGTAATCTTGTTTTAAATATTCATCTCGTATTAATGTAAACATCATTTACAATTGAAAACTTCTGATTATTACGTTCGATTTTTTAATTGATCGGCTTTTGAATTTTTCAAAACCTAAATGGGTGATCAAAGCGTAGAAGTTCTTGAATATGAGAAATTTCATAGATTTTCGAGGCTTTAAAATGTAAAATCATGTTAATAATGATTAGTAAACCATTTTGAAAATTAAAAAAAAAAACTAATTCGATACATTGGCAAGACTTTTTCTTGACGTAACCATTGTCACATTCATTGTTACTCTCCGAAACCAAGAGTTACATGTAATGAGTACTATAACCTGATGTGATTAATATTCAAGCTATTGCAAAAAAGGTCTTAGTTTAGCTGAAAGCAGTTAAAAATTGCCAATAAGAAGAAAATTTAGATAAAAATCAGGCACCAGTTTTTTCCGTAATATAGGCGGGAACCGTATATTTAACAGACTAAAGCGTAAGCCTGAATAGGTCTGTTGGAAATGCCAAAATAAGGTTGTCCTGATTTAATTTAGAACGTGAAGAACGGCATACATACATAATTGGTCATTACAACACTTCAGTCAGGTTTACGAGCTACCATCTCATGCCACCACAATGTTGTGTGTGCCAATTTCATACATGAATGGCGGGGCCTACTGAGAGAAAGTCGCCGAAGAAATATTTTCTCATATTTCGTTTTGATGTCTTACCTGGGGTTTGAACAGTGACCTGACATCTAGTAAGCTAACACACTACCTGCTAGACTACAGGGACTACAACTGAATTGAACGACTGAAAAATGGCACAACTTTTTAATAAAAAAGAAATCCTAGCGCTGTCTTTGTCAAGGGTGAAGTACATTTTGCTATTTTCTTAGATATCCTAAAAAAAATTGCTTCAAATGCTATTAGACGTGGCTACGATAATAACAGAGGTTGATGAGCAAATGTAATCGATTTTATAAGTCCACGTGGTCTGTTCGGTAGCATTGAATAGGATATTCTCCCTCGTAGGCAGTCTTTTTGATTGAGTGCAAGATTTCAATAAATTTTATGCTTTTGCGAATTACAAGTTGCACTTTTTTTTGAAGACGCTGTAGTCTAGTAGATAGTGTGTTGGCTTATTAGACGTAAGGCCACTGTTCAAACCCCAGGGCAGACATCAAAACGAAAATATGAAAAAAAAGAAAATATTTCTTCGGCAACTTCCTCTTAGCAGATTTCGAGCAAAAGCTGTGAGAGTAAATAAAATTGCCATGAAAAGCTTCTCAAAATCTGTCGTTCGGAGTCGACGTTAAACTGGAGGTCCCGCCACTCATGTATAAAATTAACGCACACAACATGAGTGGTGTTGAGGATAAGCAAACCCAATAAAAAAGAAGTTCGTCATTATCACTGCGTTTTAAAAAACTTTTTTTAATTTGGCACATGTTATCGACATTGCTCCGGCACTACCATATTTTTAAAAAAGTTAACTTAATTTTATCTGTAGGTAGTAACAACGAAAAGAAGTTTAAGGTGACTTTAAAGTTCACTTTAGCTAAAGTTACCTTTTAATAATCCCAACTTTAACGGCAAGTTGAAATAATGGCTATAAGACAGTTATACTAGAGTCCAATAAACATTTTCGTGTACTTGACTCTTGCTATGTTCTACATATTAACAAATTACATACATACGTACTAATTTACAAAATTTTTGTGTCACTCTGTTAAAAATACAATTCGTTTCATATACATATGTAAACATTCAGAAAACAAGGACATTTCAGTCGGATTATATTTGTAAACCTTTCATTTGTCGAACAAAAAAAAAAATTTATAAAAAAAATATTTTTTTTTGTGAATTTTTTTGTAAATACAAACTGACTTTTACTTTTGCTTTTAGACTTTTAAATTGTAATACTTTGCTAAACAATAGTCTTAAAGGCGAAATAAAATAAAAAAGAAGAAAAAAATTGAAAACTTGAAATCGTCTGCCAGTTGAGGTCTTTTACTGTGATCATCGTTTTGATGCGAGTCTGCGTATTTTGGCCAAATAAGAGAAAAATTACAACAAAATGAATAAACTTGATGCAACATTAGATGATGTGCAGAATACGCGCTTTAGCAATATTTACCATGATCTAGTCAAACAAATGTCAAAGCAAACACAATTCACTGAAAGGGAAGTGGCAAGCATACTCTTGCTCTATCATAAATTTGTTTTGGCCAATGGACCCAAGGCCAAATCGATGACCAAAAAGCAATTTCACAATTTGTTTTTGGTTCTATTCAAAGTCTATGATTTACAAATCATTGAAAGAATTCTTATGTTAATAACATCGGATTTGAAGAAGGAAGTTGATCCGGTGGCCTGGGTGAAATTATTTTCGGTATTCATGTCCAATAAATTGGAGCAAAAAATGAAATTCACTTATCAGGTGATTATCGATCGAAACTAAACTCTTTTACCAGCAAACAACTGAGCTTCTAACAGTAATCGAACTTCAATTGCATTGCCAACCTTTAATTATTATTGTTTGTAATTGGAGTTTTTGGAAATGTTGATTGCCATCTGTAATATCATTTGTGGGCAACTGGCAATGCAACTGAGGTTCAATTGCCCTCCATAATCGAGACATTAGTCCACCAATTCGCTATATATCGCTTGAAAATAATATTCTTTAGATTTATAATGTAGGAACGACTGGTTCTTTGACTCGCGAGAATGTTACTTTGGCTGTGGAGAAATTTTTCACTGGTGACGATGAAGATGAGGTCAATGAATTGAGATCGGTGAGCGAGACTTTAAAGCCTATTCTTGATTTTTGTTATTATTTGTTTTTAATTTGTTTTTAGGATATGGTGGAATTACTTTTTCGTAAATTCGATGTTGATCGTGATGGTTTTATATCGTATGATGATTATGCTTCGGTGGTTACCAAGCAACCCATGCTGTTGGAGTTTTTAGGACAATGTTTTCCAAATGTTGATGGCATGACTGTCATTGCCTACTGTGCTAATATTTTATCGAAAATCACTTTTCCAATACCCAGTATTGAGGAGTAAATTTCAATTACATCATTCCGAGACTGACTGGCTGGTTGGCTGGCTGGCTGTTAATATAATTGATTTGCTTCTATTATTTATAATGATTGCCATGAATGATTAAATGATTAAAGAAAAGAGAGAAGAAGTAATGAAAACATATTTATCAATTTTTTTCTTTTAATTTGTTATACTCGTAAGATCTTTGTTTTGGCCGTGAGTATGTCATTAATTTTATTATCGATTATATTGCTTTCGTGGTGTGGTTTGCTTAATCGCATTAATTTGTTAAATGACTGAAATTGTGGAGTGTGAGATTTGTAAAATAATAAAAAGATGTGGTGATTTGATGTGTGATAGTCAGTAGAGAGTTTGAAAAGATGATCGTAATAATCACAAAATACAATGCCGTCTCTACGCAAACGAAAGATACACATGATACATTTGCGGCGTACAATATTTTGTCATGAACATGTCATGTGTACAATTCGAAGAATGGCAAGTGAAAATGGAATCCGATTGGAATCCAAGATTCTAATGGTTACAAATGCATTAGGAGAGATTTGATTGTCCAAGACCAACGTGTTATTGTACTGTCCTCAACCTATATAAAGTCTCCTCTAACCCCTTTCCGCTGATGTTCAGCCTTAGTAGGTATAACTGCGTGCATATTACTTGATAAATATTCTAGTGTTTGCTTTTGAGATAAATTAAAGTCGCACAGAATCCACAAGAGTCTGTTCTGGTGATTTATTTTCCTCATAATGAAATCTACATATTGGCATTGTGCGTCGATCACTATACCAAACCAAGTGTTCTTTGAGTCACAATGCTCGGTCAAATGTCTGGTTACTGTCCTTAAGGTACTTTTGGAGCGCCTGATGCATAAATTAAATCTCTTCTCATTGTAACAACATTTCAACTGTTTTTGAGCACTTAATTCCATTTTTTACACATTTAAGGCAACTACTTTGATCCATTTTTTCGCTAAGCACGCAACACACTTGTCCTATTAATGCCTCACACAAACAAACTAAACATGCTATATAGCCAAGACTGTGAACATGTGTGCGTGACCAACCAACTTAAAGTCGAATGAACAGAGCCCGCGAAGATCAAAAATTCACTTATGTTTTTTGAACAGACCTCGTACGGTCAATCCATTTTAGAAGAGTTTATATTAACCAAATTGCTCATTTCGCTTTTATTATTTAGCCTCGTTGCAAAGTAGTACCCAAAATTATACTGGGTTTGCCCAGTCGACAGTTAAGTGGGAAACAGTCAGACATTCGATTTATCCGGTCACGTTCAGAATGGATCTTCTGTTACTTTAGTCTCGTACTCGTGTACGTATCGATGTCAATGCCTCGAAGCTGCAGTTGTTCGTTTAACCACCTCTGCAATTCATTTTTCGTGCCCGTTGTTGGCAGCTCTAGTTTACCCAACTCTCGTTTCAGTCGTTCCACTCTTAGTTCAGTGAGCTTCATTTTAATTATTTTTTTTTCTTTTTTTTTCTTATTTATTTCTTTATTTTTATTTTTGGATTTTGCAAATCCCACTTCTGACACCAATTGTTACGTTTTTACCTTTTTAAAAACGTTCAAAAATATGAGTTCGTTGATTGCACAACAAAATAAAAAGAAATTGATGTTTAGTTTCAATTAAATTCTTTATTGTTCGCACTATTTTTGTGTGCCACTATTTACAACTTGATGTATGCAACAATAATTTGCTTGTTCGCTATTCTTCTTTGCTTACAACGCAGATCTTTACAACGGTGATCTTCAAACCACGACTGTTCTCTTCACACGCAACGCGTCTTCACACATGACTGACTGAATTCTTACTGCTCGTTGCCTGCTTTGTTTTGCCTTTTTATATGCCCACCTAAACAGTCTGATGAATGTTCTTGAAGTCGAATGTTCATGGTTTCGCCGTCTGGAGAAATCCATCGTCTTTTCATTCTTGTTTGTGTATTTTGGTTACATTCTTTGTTTTTGCGTTCTCGCTTACTTGTCTATCCCCTTTTCTTTCATACTCATGGTTTTTGTTTTTGTCAGCTTTTGTTTATCATTTTAATGTTAAACGATGTTACACCGTATCCATTTTCGTAACAATGCTAACCACAGTCTCTATGGATCTGGCCATCACAACCCTATGTATGCACCGAGCTTAAATGCAATAGTTGGAGGCCGTTATTGGACAGATTCTCAATGCCACCATTATCTCATTCACCTCTACCAGAGCTATTTTCCACAACATATAAAAATTATTATATAAATTATAAAATATTTTATTTGATTGAGTTTATGGATCGATCAGAGATTGTACTACGTTTTTAACTTTGACGCTTCCCATAATACACATTAACATTTTATCGATCCCGATCAATTAAAAATACTTGAATTGTTTCAATTGAAACAATTGAATTGTTTCAATGTATCGATAAGTTGCATTGATTGTTTTCAAAACATTGATGTGCACTATCGCCCACCAATATTGTTTGATCAATAAGGGGCGTCAAGTTCTACAATTTTTTATGATTTGTCTGTAATAATTTTCTTTTTATTTTAATTTTTCCAAGATTAAAATTAATTCAGTTGCGTAAACTAACGTCAGTATATTTGTATCCTTAAGTTTCTATTTTATTTAAAAGCTGCGCTGCTTTACATATACCCTTTTTTTCTTGATTACTACACATATTTATCGATATAATCGATATTGGGTTACCACGCATATTAATCGGTATTTATCGGTATTTATCGATAATGTAATGAAAACTCAATGAAGTTGTTATAGGTGAAAATGAGCATTAAGAGACTTCATGGTTTTAAAGTTCGTTACTTAAGTCTTTTGTTTTTAAAACAAAATTATCAGCAATTGAGTACGCCTTCAAATATTATCTTCTTTTATGTTTCTATTAAAGTTAACAGTTTTGAAATAGGCTTTTCTTAAACAAAATAGAAAAAAGAGGATTTAATTACTCGTTGTAAATACACAGCAATAGCAGTCACAAGAGGTGTTGTACTCGAATACATAATTAACATAAATCAGGTATAAAAAAGTTTCTATGGCTAATAAATATTCATTAACAAATTAAAATAAATAAATAAATATTTAAGTTTTCATACAATATAAGTAAATATGCAAACATATACTGAAATTAAATACATAGATGGCTAGCAAAGTACATACTATGTATGACTAAATGTTGGCCACAACAAATTTATGTAATTTTATGTTCACTTCTTTAATATTCATCTTTTGTTTTTGTTGTTTTCTTCATACAATACCAGATAACCAGACAATACCAATAACAATGAATAGAAAATTTTTGTATTTATTTTGCCACACAATATAAACGACAACAACTTACGACTAAAACACTTGATGCTCAAATAATCGTGGTATAATTAATTAGACATGTTGTCTTAGTTTCTGCTTGTGTTTAAATCTTTTCTCTCGGCCTATTGCCAACTCAAATTGTCAGTCAAAGTGTCATCCAGTGAAGCAAACAGACAATCAGCAGCCCCTCAGCCCAACAAACCCACGAAAACACAACCAGTAACCAGCGACAGCATTCAAGTAAATATTTCAACTTGTGGTAATTGTTTGTTGTCTTTGTAATATTTTGGTGTTCATCGTTGGCGTTTTTATGGCATTTATGTCTGTGTCACTGTGTTAATTTCATTTTATTTCATTTCCAATTGTTTCCCTTCCTCCATATAGCACGTATGTATGTATATGCCATACAATGTGTGTTGTGTTTTAGTCAAATTATCCATGTAAATATCACAGTAGTGAGTGCCCTGCTTCTAGATTTCTTATTTCTTCTTCTACTGTTAGGTTTTTTTAATTCAGTTGTTACTTTGTTTTTAATTGTAATTTTAAGTTTATTTTCTTTACTGTTTGTTGCATTATAATTATTTAAAATAAATTGTTTGCTTTCTTCCAAGTGATTTTAAAAAGACTACAAAGGTAAAATGAAGACAATATAAATGCTATCAGATGGTGATGCTGACAATGATGATAATCATCATCAGCAGCAATACTGCCAACGCCACACTGGCGATTACCACACTCTCGAGCTGGTAATTCAATGGTTGTTGATTTTGCAATGAGAAATTTTTTTATTTTTCTTGGATTTTTATTACTCAAATAAACTCTAAGAAAGAAAAAAAAACAAATACAATAATTGTTGTAATACATTAAAATCAAATGGAAATTCTCACATCATTTGTGATATCACAAAGCTTTAGAGTTGTGTTTAATTGTCGTATTTAAAATCAGCATAAAAATTATTATACAATAATAAAATAAGATATACTACCTATCAATGGGCAATTAAAGTTAACCAAGTGGATCTAATTTATTTAATTTTGTTGCTTCTTTTTTATTTCAATATGCAATCGGTTTCAAAAGAAATTTAATTTTAAACGACTTATTTCAACAATTTTAATGTTTTTTTCAAAAGTTTAGTACTGTGTGCTTGTGTCTTAAGTCTTTTGTTTTCGTTTATAAAGGAAAACCAAATGACAATTCTATACCGACCATTGGAGATTTTGTAGCTTTTATTATTATTTAAAACTCCTTTAAATTATATTCGTCATGGATTTTATTCAAATTGATCACCAGTAGATTTTTATTGTTTATTTATCATCGAACAATTGCAGACAAAGAAAACACTTTTGCAACACCGTGTATAAGTTATAGATGTAGAAACAATTTACAATTTAATACTGACACTGTATCGAATCGCCGTAGTCTAATAGCTAGTGTGTCGGTTTACAGCTCAGACATCTCGTCCCAAACGAAATATGAACAAATATTTCTTCAGCGACTTCCTCTCAGCAGTCTTCTATCAAAAACTAGGTTGTAAATCAAATCTGATGAAAAATTCTGAAATTGATTTATAACTTATTGATAAAATGTTTTGGCATCACTGAATTTATATAAAAATATACGACGAAAATTATACGAAGGAATATTAGTCGCCGTAGTCTAGTAGTTATTGTGTTTCTTCGGCGACTTCCTCTCAACAGATTTCTGGCAAAAACTCTGAGAGTAAATAGACCTGCCATGAAGAAGTTTCTTAAAAAATCTGTCGTTCGGAGTCGACTTAAAACTGTAGGTCCCGCCACTCAAGTAGAAAAATTAACGCACAGAACATGACTGGTGTGAGAAGCTAGGCCGTAATCCTGACTGAAGGGATGTAATGGCCAATTATGTGTGTATGTATGTAATAGGCTAATATGGGCTCTTGTAAGCCAAACCTATGTATAATAAGATAAGGTGCCTTTGTTTGCTACAATACTGTATTTCACTTCACATTAGGCAAGTGATGGCAAAATCAATTAACAAAAGCAATCTAATCGTGTTAACATTGCAAGACTTGTACATGGCTTAGGAAAATATGACCATGTTTCTTGTTTTACCGCAAAGTTTTGTGGCAACCGAATCAGAAACATCATGATTTTTTAAATATAAAGTTAGGTTTGGCTACACTGTCTTTTTGTCTTTGCATTTCAATGGCATTCTTCATGCATGCTGCACGTCTTTGTAATTGTTTACCACAAATTCAGTAAGTCAATAGCAAAGAAAATTTTATTTAATTATTTAATCTTTAATAAACAATAATAATAGTAATAATTTATAGTTAAGTACAATTATTATTAAAATATAAATAATTAATAATTAAACTTATATTTTCAACTTTAAATGAGGTACCTTGTTGCAAGGCATGAGTAATGCTTTCCTATAATTTAAATAAAATACGATTAAGATTACATCTTCTACAGCAAAATGAAGTATTTAATAAGTATATGTATCTACGAGTATATATGTATATAAAAATGAATGTTTGTTTGTATGTAACTTATAGAATCGTAAACTGTGCATTTGATCATCGCATGAGCCGACGAAAGTTTCTAAGTTCGTATGACCAATATCCGACAGGTGGCGCCACTGAAA
The DNA here is from genome assembly GCA_930367235.1 of Sarcophaga rosellei. Taxonomy (NCBI): domain Eukaryota; kingdom Metazoa; phylum Arthropoda; class Insecta; order Diptera; family Sarcophagidae; genus Sarcophaga; species Sarcophaga rosellei. Next base: position 85,163,884 of record OV884017.1, on the reverse strand, counting down.
ATTACTAAAAATGAATTAAATCGTAAACTGTGTATTTGATCATGTTATGGTCTTTACCAAAGTTGTTGCGCATGAGCCGGGGAAGGTTTCTAAGTTGGTATGATCAATTTCTGACAGGTGGCGCCACTGAAAATTATTCAAAATGAATTAAATCGTAAACTGCGCATTTGATCATGATATGATCTCTAACAAAGTTGTTGGGCATAAGTCGACGGAGGTTTCTAAGTTGGTGCGAATAATTTCCGATAGATGGCGCCACTGAGAATTATTCAAAATGAATTGAATCGTTAACTATGCATTTGATCATGTGTTGATCGGGCAAATACCAGACCATCATTTATGATTTTAATAACATTTAGTACAAATCATTCCCGTAAAATGTCAATCACAAATTAAAAACATTTTAATTTTGGAAAATTTTTAAAAATGCTGTTGGGTTCAATTGGATTGAGTACATTGTGAGATTCTAATAAATTTAAACGCATTTTTCACGTCGTTTCCGTATAATCATACCTTCAAAGCGACAAGCAATTGGTCGACCTACACCTCAAGCACGAAGAAAAGAGCATTACGAGCCTCAGAATCAGACGGGCAACGAGCGTTGGTGTAATGTCTTTCCTTCAAATTTATTTTAGTTGGTTGCGCAGAAACACACGCAGTGTACAGCTAGTATAGAAATAAAATAAATGGAAACATTTGCTATCAGCTTAAATCCTAACCTTCTCGAAGAAGGAATTGAACACAATCAACCAGATTTGGCGACCAAAATAAAAAATAATTATGTTATGCTTCAGTCATCGGGAAATCTTTATAGGATTACTGCTAAGATTATGAATAAACCGTATAATATGCGCCTGGCTGGCATCAAGACGTTATCAACTTTGCCAAAAATAATTATACGATTAAATTTCACACGACAATAATGAATTTTTCATTCCTGTACTTTGTGCTCAATTTTCACTCCTCGAAAATTGGACAATTTTGTTTGGTCACAAACACATGGAGCCTAAAGTGGACTTCACTGCTAAATATAAATTTTTGCTAAAAAGACATTTCTTTCACAGAATGAATTTTGATAATAAAATTCCAAGTATTTTTGGTATGTTAGTTTATTCATGATGAAATGGCACAACCTGCTTGGCATTCTGCTCACTGTACTATGTTACAAATCTTAGAGAATGTACACTGATAAACTACATAGTAAATCAATACATACATAAAATATATAATTGGCCATTACAAACCTTCAGTCAGGGTCATACATGATTGGCAGGACCTACAGTTTAAAGACGACTCCGAACGACAGATTTTTTTGAGAAACTTTTCATGGTAATTTTATTTACTCTCAGAGTTTTTGCCAGAAATCTGTTGAGAGGAAGTCGCCGAAGAAATATTTTCGTTTTAATGTCTGACCTGGGGTTTGAACTGTGGCCTCATGCCTAATAAGCCAATACACTACCTACTAGAGTACGGCGACTTCACATAACCCGCCAGTTATTATTCGAATGACTGTAAGTTAGATTACATTTGTCTTTTGAGCTACTACTTCCTACTCATGTCAACCAGATGGAACTACTTATAAACTCATAATCCCCTTTAACTTTAAATAATACTAGATTGGCCATTTAATTGACAAATGGTCTAACCAAGAGATTCTCTCCAGTTGTAGGCAATGCGCATTTATAATTTATGTAAAAGGCGTATAAATAACATCAATATAGGGTGCCCTAGTAGTCCAGTGGTTAGTGCGATCGACTATTGTTGCGAGGGTCATACGTTTGATACGCACTAGAGAATCTGGTGTATTACACTACATGGAGCATAAGGACTGTAACTGTATTATAAAGAATACATTTTAAAAACACCAATATAATGTCAATAAAGGAATATAATGACAGCGAATAAATATTAAAAAATCATTAAAAATACCGACAATAACAATTGAGTTGATCAACAACATTAGAAATCCATCATTTCTATTTTTATACAAAAAGAATAGAAATAAAAAAAAAGAAATCATCGTCATAATTAAGAATCTCTTCAATTAATTGTTAACATTTATGATTGGCAACAAACTGGATTTAATAATAATAAAAAAATAATTATCATATTATTTATATGAATATAATAGAATATAGTAAAAATAAAATTTCAAAAATGTTTTAAATATTATAATAAATGTTTAATTAAAAGCCTTAATAACAGATTTAATCAAGAAAAGGTAAGAATATAAAGTAAAAAAAAAAATTATACGATCATTTATTAAAAACATCAAGAGAGAGAGAGAGAGAGAGAACAAAAACAACAATATAAAAATAATAATCATTAACATTATTTGGTGTAGTAAAAGAAGAAGAAGTCTTTAAAATATAAAACAGAAGTTCATATCAATAAGACATAAAATGAGGAAAAACATTTAATAAATAAGCCAATACGTAACAAGAACAAACAAAAACAATTCGTGAAATAATAACAATAGCAATAATAATAATAATAAAAAGAAAAACAAAAACACTTTAAGAAACAACAATAACTTGTTTAATATTTATTTGTTGATTTGTAAAGCCGGCATTTAAGTTTAATTTTAATTTTTTTTTTATATGAAAACAAAGAAAAAACAAAACCAGATGATGATGATGCTTATGATTTCAAGTAAACATCATAATTATTATTCTAACTTATCATTATTATCAATTTTTTATTATAACAATGATCATCTTCATCATTATTATGTTGCTAGACTTTAATAGTAACCGTTTTAAATATGTACATACATACACGGACATGCTGAAGTTTAGTTTTTTTTTTGTTGTTCGAGTTGTAATTCAAACAATAATAACAACTACAAACAAACAACAAAATAAGAATGTAAAAGAATAGTCATTTAGTAGAAGGAAAAATAAAACAAAACAAAATAAAACAAAATAAGACAAAAATATTAGAATTAAAATGTGAACATATCAAGTTCGTTGTTTAAGTCTTTTGATTTTAGTCTTCTTCATGCATATTTTTTTGTGTTGCTGTTTGTTTGTTTGTTTTGTGTTATTTTATTTTTGCTTTAAATGTTTGTTGTTTGTTGCCTGGCTGGCTAAATAATTATTTTAATGAATGAATAAGTGAATGACTGACTGGTTTACTCTACGTTTGGCTGATTGTTGTTTGTTCCATTACAAGGTGATTCAATAAGAAAAATGTCAAAATCTTAATTCTATTGCGGCAAGCATTTGTTTGTGGTAACTTTTATTATTTTTATTCTTAACTTTATTTTATTACAAGTTTTTATTTAATTTTTCTCCTGCAAATTTTTCTTTATTTTTTCCTATTTTTATTTTTTATTTCGTTTTTCTTTTATAGGTATTCAAAGCAACGAATGTTGAAGATCAATTAGTAAATGATGGTGTAATTAAGTGTATAATTAAACCACACAATGGAAATAATGTCATTGCTATACATTTCTACATTGCTACACTGGTAATATCATCATCGGTATAGTGTTATTACTTAAACTTTAAATTTATATTGGTTGCATTAAAAATAAAATAAATACAAATAAAAATAAAAATAATTTTAAATAAAACAATTAAATTAAATTAGTTCTGCAATATCATTTAATTGAATTGCTTAATTTTGCTTAAAGACGCTGAGAAAACAATTTTTGTCTTAGTGTATATGGAGTTTCTTATTTTCTATCAATTTAAACAAAGAAGAACCATTCATTTGAGGACTAATATTATAATGCAATGGGTGATTTTTTTAATCATTTACGTTTGGAAAATTTCTAAAATGTACAAAAAATTTGAGGCCAGCATTTCAGCCGGTATCTCATCCATGGTAGCTGTAATAAGTGCTATCTTGTGCCTATACGAGGGTGACGTCACATATTAGCACAAACAATTATTTTCAAAATTCGCATCGCATGATTTGATAGTCTAATGGACAGCTCATTAGATTAATTGCTAATAAAACTCAAATCTCAGTAAATTTCTGGTAGAGGTTATAGTGTCAAATGTGAAGTCGCCATAGTCTAGTAGGTAGTGTGTTGGCTTATTAGACGTGAAGCCACGATTCAAATTCCCGGTCAGACATCAAAACGAAATATGAAAAAAAAATATTTCTTCAGCGACTTCCTCTTAACAGATTTCTGGCAAAAACTCTGAGAGTAAATAAAATCTGCCATAAAAAAGTTTCTCAAAAATCTGTCGTTCGGAGTCGAGGTTTAACTGTATGTCCCACCACTCAAGTATAAAAATTAAGGCACACAACATGAGTGGTGTTGAGAAACTAGGCCGTAATCCTGACTGTAATCGCCAATTAGGTATGTATGTTATGTATGTATGTACGACACACCTTACAGAACATTTCTCACATTATTGCATATCACAAATCTTTTTTATTTTGAATAATTTACACTGAAAAACCAGACTACTTTCGTTGCAAGGGGTAGGCAGATGGTGGTGCCCATTCAAGCCAGATAGAACTGTTTATGAACCCATAGATCCCATTAACTTTAATTGATACTATATAGTCGAGTACACCATTATAAGAAAAATAACATTTTCATGCAAAAACCTCTACTAAAAGTTAACCAATAATCATACCAAGCTATGTATCTTTGTTGTCTTGTGTTTTTACCAAAAAGGGGACAATTTTGTAAAGTCATAATGCAAACAGGTGTTGTATATCATATTGTTACGTTTTTATCCTTTTAAAAACGTTAAAAATATGAGTTCGTAGATTACAAATAAAAATATATTTGTGTTTAATTTTAAATTAATTTTTGTTTTTTTTTTGTTCGCACAATTCCGTGTGCCACCTTTGGCAACTTGATTTAAGCAACAAAAATTTGCTTTATTGTCGTTCTAACACACGTTCGTTAGATCTTTTCAACGGAGATCTTCAAACCACGATTATTATCATCACACGCAACGCGTCTTCACACAAGACTGACTGAATACTTTCCGATCACGTTGTCTGCGTTGTCTTGCCTTTTATATTGCTGGGTAAAAAGTCTGATGAATGCTCTCGAAGGAGAATTACTGCCTTTCGTGAAATCTCTATAAATGTGAACATGTTGTTTTCGTTATTGTGGTTTGTGTAATTTGTTTACGTATGTACTTGTAGTGTTGTTGTTGCCTGTTTGTTTATATTGTTTATCCCTTTTTTATACTAATGCTGTTGCTATATTCTTGTTTATTCGTTGATCATGTAAACAAGTCCATTGTTTTGTTTTTGTAGATTTTGTTTATTATTTTAATAACACCATTTCCATTTTCGTAACAATATCATTCTAGAGAGACTATTCGCTCGCAGACTTTGCGAAAAAGGTTATCTGGTATTTCGTTTAAATTGGTATTTCATTTGATGGATTATTTATAAGAGCTGCTTGATCTGTACAAATTCAGATAGTATTACTGCAACACGTGACAATTAAAATTCCAAAATTCGATTTTGATTCATTTCATAGATACTTATTCTATCGATCTTGTTATAAACTATATCCAGCAGCGAAATATTCATTACGAATCTGTGAGAAATGTTGAACGAGATATAGTAGAAAGATGTTGATCTGGGATATCTAATACGGACTTATCTTTATTAATAATTTATAAATTTTTCATTCTTTTAAACAACAACAAATTTATTATTTACTGTGCTTTTTTCAGTTTCTGTAAATCAAGATTTGTTTTCAGCTAAGCAATGGATTGATCGACTGAGTAGGTTCCAGGATGACGGCAGGTCTACTTGTGATTATATATACATACATACATACACATACATAATTGGAAATTACAACCCATCAGTCAGGATTACGAACGACAGATTTTTTTGAGAAACTTTTCATGGCAATTTTTTTTACTCTGAGAGTTTTTGGCAGAAATCTGCTGAGAGGAAGTCGCCGAAGAAATATTTTTTCATATGTTCGTTTTGATGTCTGACCTGGGGTTTGAACCCTGGTCTTTAATCTAATAAACCAACACACTACCTACTAGACTACGGCGACAGTGGTTGAAAACCACTGTTTATCACATGTTTATCCACAATTCTATAATACTTTCACTTCTGCGGGTGAAACTTGCACTTGAATCTTAAACATTTTTGCTTGGATATTCAGCTGCCATTGCCAAATTCGCATCAAAATTCTCGTCTAACGCCTTAGTTTCATAAACAAACTGCAACTATGCTTTGTTAAGTCTGAAAAATGGCTAAGTCTAGTGAAAAGTATGAGATCTATTTTTCTTGAATTCAACTCTTTCATCACAAATTTTAAACAGTCAGCAAATAGCTACATTCGCCAGCTGCCTCTTTATTACAAGGATTCGTATAAAGGTTGATAGTACTTTTCAGTGAAGTTTATCGGTTTGTCAATTTAGATATCTCTTAGTCATACATTTGGTTTTCATTGGTATACAATTTTTACGTGATGGGTTCTAAGCCCTACGCTCAATCAATCCAAATTTAACGTCCAGGGGATTGGATTTCGCTGCACGTATTAGTTAACATCTAGAATGACATCCAGAAGAGGCCACGAGGAGGCTGCGTATCAACTTGAATACAGCAAGACAAGGATCGTCCCGTTTCTTTATGGCGTAGAGGCATGGACCCTACTAACACTGATGCAGCAGCCTTGAGATTATTCGAAAGGAAAGTCCTACGTAAGATCTTCGGTCCAGTGCGTATTGGCGATGATTTTCGCATCGGATCCAACAGTGAACTGTATGACCTCCTCAACGACATGGACATTGTGCAGCGTATTAACATCCATCAGCTGCGCTGGATCGGCCCTGTCGTTCGATTGGAGGAGGATGCTCCAGCGAGACGGGTATTTGATACAGCGATCTGCGGAAGTCGGCGAAGAGGATGACCTTGTATGCGTTGGAAGGACCAAATCGGGGAAGCCCTGCCATCGATTGGTGTAATCAGCTGGCGAAGGCGCGCAAGAAGCAGAGGCGCCTGGAACAATGTGTTGCGGCAGGCCGAAATCCGTTAACCGGGTTGTTAATGGCCAATTCAGTAAATAAGTAAAGTCATACCTCTGGTCGAAATTGTCATCCTACAATACAAGAATTCCCCGAAAGCTCCATGGAAGGCATTGATATTTATGTTTAAAATATTTTCAATAGATTTGCTATGCTACTGCCCGCATTATAATTCATATTTAATTGGTTTTTTTTTTTGAGGAGTTTTAAAAGCTTACCTCACTTGCATGAGCTTTAAGGATTATTGAATATTTTATTACAATGGTCATGCGTTAAAACTTCTGAAGTATTCAGAGTGAGGTTTCACAAGCAATTTGTTGACGATAAAATATTTATGTTATGTTTTGCTTTGGCTATTTTGGACTCACAAAAATTAAAAGTGTGCCAAAATTGATTCGGTAAATTAACGCTTGTATGTGTATAATGTGTATAAAATTTGAGTGAAAAATTTTACAGCTTATGTATGATTAAAACGAAAGACTTAAGAAACAAACATGCAAATGAATAAAACAAAGTATTTTTCAATTTGACTCTATACTTTGGTTTTTATTATACCTCAACACCTTGTTGTTGCAACGTTATAACGTTATATAGCCATGTTTACTATACTGTATGTAATCAGGTAGATAATTATACGTTTATTAACTTCAACATTTGCAATATTTTATGCAAAAGACCCTTTTCCATACATATCATTGTATGGTATGTGTGTGTAAAACAGTATCTTGGGAAAATCTATGTTTATAATGTTTAATGTCATACATATGTATGTATATACCATAAATATTTTGCACTATGGGTCCAAAAATATAATAAATAGGTAATAATTTAAAACAATGCATTACAATTTTATTATTTAAGAGTGCAATAATAATGTTGAAAAATAAGAATGTTAAAGTAGTCACGGGGAAGTCACTGTAGTCTAGTAGGTAGTGTGTTGGCTTATTAGACGTAAGGCCCGAGTTCAAACCACAGGTCAGACATCAAAACGAAAAAAAAATATTTCGTCGGCGGCTTCCTCTGAGGGTAAAATAAATTTGCCATGAAAAGTTTCTCAAAAATTTGTCGTTCGGAGTCGACGTTAAACTATAGGTCCCTCCACTCACGTATAAAATTAAGGCACACAATATGAGTAGTGTGACGAGCTCGGCCGTAATTCTGACTGAAGGGTTGTAATGGCCAATTATATATGTATGTACAGTAGTCACGGGGTCGATAGTGCATTCAATGTTATTATTATTTTACACAAATATGCAAATATTTATTTGTTTTTATTGTTATTGCCCTTTTCTTGTTTGTTTCATATTTTTTTTTGTTGTTGAAATTTTTACGTTTTTCTACGGTGTTTGTAAATGTAAAATATTTATAACCGTAAGTGTGTGTGTACTATGACGGCAATGTATGACAGGTAAGCCCTTAAGGTATTTGATGCCATCAGTGGAGATGTTCAAATTAAGTGGAGTAGAACATTTACATGGTGTTTGAGAAAACAAAGTAATAAATACAATGTAGAAAATTAAAATTAAAATTATAAATTTGAAACAAATTTGTAAGAGATAATTATTAATTACGGGGGCAATGGAAATAATAAAATGGAAAATGAAATACAATTCAAGTGCTTTATTATCTATTAAAGGCAAACAGAAATATTTGTTAATGTGTGTCAGTTACCACAAATGAATTCAATAAATGAAATAAATTTTTGGAAAGCTTGTCGCCAAACCTTTAACCCCTCAGGTCTCTGTGAGGTAATATTCGTTAATATTAAAGTTCCTTGTAGGCGGTAGTTTCTCCTTTTTTTTATTATTTTCCAATTTTTACCACAAAGTCTTCAAGTCTTCTTCCTTGGGGGAAAGATCTTTCGTAATCGATTTCTTTAAAATTTCATTATTACCACAAATAATAGTGATTTTCGTCTTAAATGACTTTTAAAGTTGTCTATTACGACACCTTTGCTGTTTCTTCTTTATTTCTCTTCTTTTGTTATATTAAAGACAACTTAACATTTCACCTCGAAATGGTGAAAAAAAGAAGAGTTTTTCAAACACTATCACATAATCATGTGGCCAAAGAAGAAAATTTAAGTGTTTTTGTTTTTTTTTTGTCTTCTTTTTTATTAGAGATTAAAACGTTACGGTGTATATAAAGTGTTTTTTAAATTGGCCTAAGCCACGTTTTGAGATACAAGTGATGCGATACAATCACAACTACATTGACAACATCATTATGATCATATTGCAACAAACAAAATTTCTTTCGATGATCAAGTTCCAACAGGCAGGTGTCTTAGTTTGTAAGCGAGTGTTTGCTTTGTTTATGGTAAATAAATTAAAAATTAATTCAAGCACAAACAATACATATTATTGTGGTTTTATTTGCTCTCTCTCTCTCTCTCTCCACCTCTTTTTTTCCTTTTTATTGTAATGATTTTCTTTGTATTGCGTGTGGCAATAAACTGCCAAAGCCACAAGTTAAACTCCCCTTCAAAAATGAAGTGTATTGTAGTGTTAATTAGCCAAGCACCCTACAAAAGTAAAAGCATTTTTGAATACATCTTTGTGTGTCATTTCTTTCTTGACTGATTTAAATTTTAAAAATTAAAAATTAAAAAACCCAAGCTATATTATCTTTCTTTATTAAGAGTTTAAAATTCATGAAGCTTTTACTGACAAACACTTTTGGAATCTTGACTTTTCTTATTTCAAACTTACAGCGTCAAACAAAATATTGAAGACACAAACATACATATTTAAACTATAAACGTATGTATACGATTTATAATGCAGCAGACAAAAGTAATGCATTAGTAGCGTTAAAGCAATACTGAAATATACAGAAATAAATAAATAATTTGCTTGAAATCTATTTTAAATTTACATTTCTTTTATCGCCCATAAATATGGGTGGATTTATATCTTTTTTCTTTTATTTCATGGAAATCATGTCGCTCACTTCAGTCAATTATTATGAAATATTGTCGTAATAAATGTTTATGGGTGCCATAGTAATCTAGTGGATAGGGTGCTAGACTATTAGCGTGGGGTTTGGCTTCGATTCCCATCAGCGATCAGCAATGAATCGTTTTTTCGCTACTCATAAGTACTCATGAAATTTTGAGTATACTCATGATTCTCTTCTCATTAGGATCGTCACTAAGTTTTTCTATAATTCTTAATTGTGTGTCATTTTTCTACAATATTCGATCTGACGCCTGCTTTTTCAGTTTGATCTGAACCAGAGACCATCAATGAATCGTTTTTTCGCTACTCAAAAGTACTCATGAAATTTTGAGTATGAATGAGCCAACAGTAATGAAATTCAACTACTCTAATTCAATCGTACTCACTACACATTGATTTATAAGTACAGGTTGCAATGGGTATGAGTACAACGTTGACATCAAACTCATAACATTCGAAATATGTTTAATTCATACGTCTACTCATTCAGATTCATAAATTTAGAAAAATACTTATAATACTCATAAATAATTCGAGTGATTCGAATCATTCATCAAAATTTAGTCTTAGTTGTTGTTGCATTTACAAAAAAAAGAAGAAAGAAAAAGACAAAGACAGCAAGCAATGTAAACACACAACCTTCTAGTGAGTATTGTAGTGTTCGTATGCAAATTACACTTATTTTGTGATTCATGTAAATGTTGAGTAAAGGATAGTTGAAATCAACAACATCATGCATATTGTTAAGTATGAGTACGATGAGTACTTCTAACTTTGAATATGAGTACTATGAGTATGATATTAAAATAAGTATGAGTGCGTATAAGTATCAGAAATTATGATTATGATTCGAATCTACTCATCTTTTTGAATACATATTGCTGATCTCTGTTACCCACCAAAGACTCTGGCCTGTTAATATACCAGCGTACTTATATCACATCTTTTTATTAAAATAAAAACCATAGGAAAACTTTAAAAACCTCAAAAATAAACTGAAAATTACTCACTACAACTGATAATGTTTTATACCACAATTACGGTAATGAAAAGATTAATCTACCTAATGTGGAAAATTTTAATCGATTAAACTGTAATCTCAAATAATAGCAATTTATTTATTTAACCACTTATGTGCTCTTATTTCATATGTTCATTTTCTATGCAGCTGAATAAAATCTCTTGTCATTATTTTATTGTTGGATTTTATTAAGTGCTGTTATATCATATGCTTTTAAATGTTACGCCGTAGCACTTTGTCCTTAGAAAAATAACTCTATTCAGCATTGATATATAAAAAGGTCTTAATTATGTCCTTAAGACAGACTTTTAATTATGGCGTCAAAGATGCACAACGCTCTCGCAGCCGACATTAGATAAAATAATTCAAGTGTTTGAGTCATAAGGATAGTCTGAGGATGCACAGGAACTTAAAATTTAACAAGAAACCTTTAGTAAACCAGATATAAGAAGAGTTTGGTTTCCCAGAAGTTAGCTTTAATTAGTATGTGGAGCAAATTCATTAAAAATGTATTTATTTCCGTAATGGATGATGGTTGCATTGACTATAAAGATAGATTTGCAGAATGAACTGCTCTCCTACGATCAAATTCTTAATGGGGATCTATAATGTCATTAAATAGCCCATTAGCCATACATCCCTTATAAATCATATGGAAAAGATACATACATAATTGGCCGCTACAACCCTTCAGGCAGGATTACGGTCTAGCTTCTCACACCACTCATGTTGTGTGCATTAATTTTATATATGAGTGGCGGGACCTACAGTTTAACATCGACTCCGAACGATAAATTTTTGAAATATTTTTCCATCGCAATTTTAATTACTCTCAGACTTTTTGCCAGAAATCTGTTGAGAGGAAGTCTCCCAAGAAATATTTTTTTTTCATATTTCGTTTTGATGTCTGGCCTACCTACTAGGCTACGGCAACTATATGGAAAATATATGTTTTTTAAAATTAATGGATGATGAGGTTTTTTTTATTAGCAATAGCAATATTGCGTAATTACGAATACTATGCTTCATAAAAACTTTAATTTCATGCCAATTATTGTGATTTATTTACGTGCTATCCACGTAAGAAGTACATTTTTAATCGGTTTTATATTAGGATTTAAATATGATTGGGAGGTGATAGGTTTAGTCCGATTTATGCTAAGAGGTACATTAATCAGCCTTGTTTAGTCTTTTCCTTCTGTTCAAGAGCTGTTTTAAAGTAGTAGTCCGAACATTTTCATTGCACAGAAAACTAACTGTTTTGTGCTTTCTATCGAACGCCCACAATAATAACTTAATTTGGAGTGACTGCAGGATTTTATTTATCGTGTAGAAACATAGCCTTTGTAAGTATGTTACTCGCAAATCTGTTACATTATCGGAAACGATAGTCATTGAGCTCTGTAAAACCCTTATAGTTCGTTAATCAACGATATTTTTGTTTTACTTTTAAGATCTTGTGTGTTAATTTTTATTAAGGTAAACTTTACAGCTTAAGAGCGTTAAAAAATTCTGCCTAAATATTGTCAAATTCGCATGAATAGATGTGTAAACACAGAGGACTTTTAAACTTAACACATGTGTTCACCTTCTTTAAGTAGTCTAGTATTCGCAAGTACAGCTTTAAAAATTCATTGTTGCCACATTATCACATTATTTCGAATTTTTTTTTTTTGAATAAAACAAAACTCGAAAACATTTCAATTTCGATTTATCCGTTTGAATTGTACAATTTTAAACTGGAATAAAATTTATTACTTGAAACGTCATTATTTGCCATTTTAATGGCCTAATAGATGGGCTCATTACTAACCCAATAATGCTAATGATCATGAGAACAATAATAATGATGATGAGGTGCGTTTCTTATAACACATAAGCTTATTTCAACTTTTACTAAAGAAAAAAGATGTACTTTTTACGATTTTACTTGTATGTGTGTATGTATTTGTGCTGTTGTATAAATTCACTTTAATGTTGTTGTAAGTATTTTTTCTTTTTTTTTGTATTAAATTGAAGCGCCGCCTTTCCCAGTATTTTTAGGTTGTTTCAGACGTTAATGATTAATGAAGTGTAAAGATTGGGCCTACCAGCAAATGTTGTTTGTTTGTTTTTCTTGTTGTTGTTGCAGTCATTTAGTTAATAATTTTTTGTTGTAGATATTTACAACAAATATTGCAATAATCAAATTGTTGTTGTCTATAGTAAAGAAAAAGTCAATTAAAGATTGTATCTACGCTAATGCGTATCTAAGCATGTGAAAATCCAAAATTTAGTATAACAAGTGTATTGCTAATGACTTTTCATTGTTCCAATCTTATATTGTCAATTACTGTAATTATTGCCAATAAGCAAAGACTCCGCTTTTTGCAGAATTACAATATTTTATCGTGTCTTTTATTTGATACAATGTCATGTAATACGATGTTCAGACATGCACTTTTATTGAGCCAATATTCAGTTATTTGAGTACAATATTTTAGGTGTTCAGATATAATATAAGCAATATTCATGTGACAGCTGGTAAACAAAACAGCTGGTTGTTTCAACAACATTGTTGTTTTGTGACATTTGAGTTGTCAAATATCAACAGAAAGTGTTCGGAAAACTGTAATATGCTCACTGAACGTACTCATGACAGTGCTGTATTTTAAGTTTTACATACTCAATATTATAACAATTTGCGTATTTATTGCGCAATAATTAATTGAACCTTTATGTCCTTGAGCTCAATAATGGCGTTTATTGCGATTTACGCAACAAAAGTCCATGTGTGAACATAGTATATACAGTAGTTTTGATTTAGCTGCCTTTTATTTACGTGCGCATTGCCTTTATCTGCACAAACATTTTGTTTCGTGTCTTTATTTCTACAAATTCTATACAAAATTCTTTTTTAAGTGCACTTTTTATACCTGCACATTTAACATATGTGCCTTATATTTTTTGAACTTTAAAGCTTTTTTCATAGCAAAAATTAAAGTTAGCTGCGTCGAACAAAAAAGAAATCTTTATAAAATTTTTTATTTAAAAAACGAACATCTCAATTAATTTTGTCGTTAAAAACCCCCAAGACAGTCTTTAGGCATTGTTGTCCGGTGCTGGGTTTTGACAGAGTAATTCATAATTATTCCATGCCTGCTCAATTAGGCAGCTAAAAACAATTAATTTAGCTGCATTTTTGGCTTATCTGCAGAAAAATTCTTGCAAAAGTTAGTTGTGCAGGTAAGTCAAAACTACTGTATAAATTAAAACTAATTAGCCTAGACACTAATTAGCCTAGACACTACATACTTGTTTAAGGAGTGCGAAGGAAAATGTTGGGCATAACCAATTCTTAACATCTTAATCAGGTCCAACGAATTTTGACAGTTGATAATAGAGTCTGTCAGTTGTTTATACAATCTGTTTGTCATATCACCATGGCATTCAATAATAGGCAATCTCTTAATGAAAACCCCGATATATGTATGTTAAACACGATTTTAATTTATTGTTATTTCTATTCTTCAAAATTAGTAAATATTTGCAATAAATCATAACACAAACTAGAAGAAGAAAAACAACAAAAAAGCGAAAACGAAATATAATTTATCTTCTCACCCTCAATGCTGTTGAAATATTAATTTTTGCTATGTATTAAAAGCGAATGTACAAGTTCATCATCATTCTATGAAGAAGATATTATTGCCTCCTAATAGAATTATTTATACAATGTAGTTAATATTTTTTCATTTTATTATTCTTATTTATTTGCCATGTACATTTGTTTAATAAATTTTATTCTATTCGTTTGTGAGTAAGTTTTTTTTCTTCACCCGCTTTAATGTTTGCATTTGGTTCCGTCTATTGATTTTAATGTCAGACTCGCAGACATTGATGGAACGTCATTATGATTGTCAGTTTATTGTATTTCATAATGTGGAATATAAACATAAACATATTTTTTTATGGAGTTTTTCTTTTTTTTCTGTTTTTTAAAGAAAATATTTTATTGACTTAATGCCACAAAATCAATATTTTTAAAATGATTTTTTTTCTTCTATAAATTTGCATGTACCTCATACGGAATATTTTTGTTAAATATGCAAAAAAAAAATATTTATTTTTGGTAATAAAAAATTTCTGATTGACTTTAAAATCTTGTCTGCTGGTATTTGTTTTGAAGAAGAGATGTATTGAAAATGAATATTAAAATTTTATATTTTTTGACCTGTTGTAATAGTATTGTAAAAGTCGTAATTTAAAGTTATAGCCTTAGGCAATCGTTATAGTGAATAATATTGTTTTAAGACTCTCTAGTGTGTTTTATATACAATTTTATATTATATTGTGAGTTTAATTTAATAATCAGGCGGTAATTGATTACCATATTACTGTTTTGAAACTGCTGTGTCATATCATTTTCTCAATCATTGTCTTGCCAAATTAAGATATTTTTTACAATTTCTCAGTCATTTTAATAGGTATGCAGAGGAGAAATAAAATTTTTGCAAAGGAATTTAATTGTGTTCGGTAGTGTGTTCGCTTATTAGACGAAAAGCCCGGGTTCGAGCCCCAGTCCAGACACCAAAACGAAATATGAAAAAAATATTTCTTCGGTGACTTCCTCTTAACAGATTTCTGGCAAAAACTCTGACAGTAAATAAACCCGCCATGATAAAGTTTTCAAAAAAAACTGTCGTTAGAAGTCGACGTTAAACTGTAGGTCCCGCCGCTCATGTATAAAATTAAGGCACACAACATGAGTGTTGTGAGAGGCTAGGCCGCAATCCTGACTGAAGGGTTGTAATGGCCAATTATGTATGTACATATGTATGTATGTATGTATTAAAATACATTCAAATATATTGAAGTTTGAAACTCTCTTGTTAATATATATGTGTAGAAGAAGAACAAATATATATTTACTTCTATTTTATTTTATTTATTTTTTTGTTCAGTAAGAGGTCAATTAAAATCTTCGAAGTAAGAACATCCAGAGTTTACTTTTATCGGAGACCCACAATTCCCTATCTAAATAGCGTAAAGAACATTAGTTGATCAAGTATGGCAGTTAGAGATGATGTAGAGAATAGAAGGGTCGGACAGATGTGTAAGAAAAGTCTGAAGATTTCTGACAGTAGGTAAGACGGTTTAATTTTTTACTCTTTTATATGAGAGATATGTATGTATATCAAAATAAAGTATTAAAGTGTACAGTCTACATAGTGATATTAATGAAAATTCAAATATTTCGCAAGAATCACTCGTATCCCTTTACTGTATTCACATTGCATTTCGATGTTCTCGAAACAGCCATTCAGCTCATTGCGAACATGGTTCGTATGTGTTGTGGTAATCCGATATAGTTTATAATTATTATTGCCGCTGGCTTATTATTGCTCCACAAAAGGATGATCACCACGTCGTTGTGTGGCGGCTGATACTCATACGCGGATGAATTCGCTTTCTGGTTTGGACTATCATGTTAGAAAGGTAGTTGCAGAGCTGAGACTAAGAATTTTTCAAGAAGCTGGAATAAAGCTTTACAGAAGAATCAGTTTAATGGGGAGACTCCATACATCCATCAGTCAGTGTGTCGGGAACTACATTTTTAAGTTGACTCTGAACGACAAATTTTTTTGAGAAACTTTTCAGGGCAATTTTTATTTATTCTCAGAAAATTTTTTCCAGAAATCAGCAGAGAGGAAATCGCCGTAGAAATATTTTTTTATTCAAATCAATTATTGCCATGCCTACGTAGGTTAGGGGTGTCAAACTATCGATAGTGCTACTATCGAAAATTTTTGATAGTTCATAAAAATATATCGATATATCGAATCTAAACTATCAGTTCTTATACAAAATATCGATATATCGACAATACTATCGTAACACTGTCGGACTCTCTCATATCACTTGAACGTGTCTAGAAATAAAATAATTGTTTTAAGTTAGAAATAAATACATCTAAGTAGCACATGTTAGTCAGTTAATGTCTTTACTTTACTCTCCATTTTATAATAATACTGTGGGAATCACCAGTTTATAAATGCAAACAAAAAATTAGTGTTGGAACATTTACTATCGATATTGGCAAAAACTATCGATAATAGTTAAATGTTTATATTTTGTAAAAAAAAACATCGATAGTAACGAAAAATATAAACTATCGATACTATCGATAGTGCAATCGATATTTTGACACCCCTAATGTCGGTATATGTGACCCCTTTGAAGCTATGATGGACTAATTTGCTAAAGATCATGGCTTACTTCCTTTCATTATCATATACACCTATCCCCCGTTTTACATGGTATTCGTTTTACACGTTTTCAATCCTACACGGTTTTTGAAAATAAAATTTTTTTTAACGAAATTTATTAATTTTGCATTTACACGAAATTATAAACACTAAACTATAATTTGCTTATATCTACAATACCATTTTCATTGTTTTACTGTCAAAATATTTTACTGTCAAAATACAACACTACAAAATGTATGTTACAGTTACAAATTCTAGTCTATTAGTAGTCTATGTCTATGATGGAAATAGATAAGATGGGAACTCCCCGTTTTATGATCAAAACTACATTTTATGTGTGTATAAGCTAGTTTGTTTGAAATAACAAAACAAATAGCATCATTGTTTTGTTATTCATCATATTAAAAACTGACAAAAAGGGCTTTTTTTATAGTGATTTTCGTTTAGCACGATTTTTCCATATAAGAGTGAATTTTTCGAGTTACACGGTTTTTTATGGAACCTATCTTCCGCGTAAATCGGGGGATAGGTGTATTGTGTCTGTAAACCCGCAAAAAATGCTGAGTCGCTGAGGTTAGAACAATAACACAGTTTTTCATGAGTTCGAATGTCATTTAGATTTTACAAATAATGCATTATCGCTTCTCATTAGGGTTTTTGCGTGTTAAATACTTTCAAATATTTTTTTCATTTGATATCAGATGAATACTTACAAGTCGCTGTAATTTAATACATAGTTTGTAGGCTCATAGGAAGAGAGTCTGTGGTTCAAAGCCCAGCTCAGGCATTTCGAAGAAGTTAAAATATGGAAAAACATTTCTTTAGCGACTTCATCTCAGCAGTTTTCAGGTAAAAACACTAAGAATAAATACAATTCCCAAGAATGAACAAAATTAACACACATCGCATAGTTTTTAAGAGAAGCCAAAACTCTAGCATTTTCTGCATAAAAATTTCTCTTTTAAACTTATTCCTATCAAAATTTGGATTCGTCTTGGGAATAAAATTTTATCTCTACCTTTTATGAAAAAAGATATGATATAAATATGTACAAAAGAAACAACCGGCTCTTCTATGGTGTCGTCTTGGCTTGCTGAACGGCGAATGCAACAGTGCTGGTTGTTTATGGATTTAAGCATAACATTGGAGGAAATATCATCTCCGTTGGTAGGGTATAATCAATATTTGATGTGATGATTTTCTAGAAGAGACTAGAGCGTACAAGAAGGTGGTACTGTTTTACAATTTAAAAGTTCAATAAATTTTCTTGGTACTGTTTGTTACAATCATGATCGCTAATGGATAAAATAAATAAAAATAAGTTACATTTGCTTACTAAGTAAAGAAAGAAAATCCTTTAAAACACCACTCTACTTACTGTAAAGTAGGGTATCAAAACCACATTTAACAATAAAATTGTTACATTTTAGTTTAACGACTATAATTAGCCTTAATTGGAGTGTAAATTATTTTCACACACAGTTATTTAAATTTAAATAAATTTAAAATATAACCAACAAACAACAAGAAAAAAATAACAACAGCAAAAAAAACAAAAATTAAATCTAAATAAAGAAGAGTTATAATTTGTAAGTTTGTTGCTTAAGTCTTTTGTTTGTTTACTTGTGTATCTTTTGCCAGTGATGATCCCATTAGCTATGTTAAAAACTCTAGACAAAAACAAAAATTAATACGATTACAAATGTTTGTTATTGTTATTTTAAATGGCTGACATAATATGTAAATGTACCATGAAACTCATTTACAAATTGAAGAAGGATTTTTAAAATAAAAGTGTATGTGAATAACCATTCCTGTGCTCAGAAGTAATAAGAAATGTTTGTGTAGAAATAAAACATTAACAAGTTCTGTTTTAAAATTTAGAATTGCTGACACCACCATTGTTTAAAACATAATTTATTTTATTTTAAATCATGTTATTAACTGAAATGTTTATGGTTTTAAGCGTTTTTATTATGATGCCATTTTATGTTAATTTAATTAATATGAAAGAAACATATTAAAGCATAATATAATGACACTTGAATTATAATAGAAATTATTAATTTGTATACATTTTACAAATAAGAAACAGAGATAAACAAATTTGTTTAGTTATTAACATAAAAAAGAACTACAACGAAAACATATCATATGAAAGAACATATCTTACGAAAGAATTTCAATGTTGTTTCTATAAACATTTTATTAAAATCGGAAATGATATCATTGCCTAATTCCTTGGGCTTCTGTCAGAATGTTAGCGTTTCGCTAAAAATAAAATTCTAAAGAAATGTGTTCTTCTTTAGGTTCATAAGATCTGGAATTTTCGTAAAAGAAATTATTAATACGCCGCAAAAATGCCCTCTTGGGTATATATTTAGCATGTGATGTCATTTGATTTTGCCAAACCCATAAAAACAATACTCAGAACTAATTTCTTCTCTCTTTTCTTTTTTGTTTTGTTTTATGGATCTTAAGCATTAAATTTCATTTTTTATTTTTTCCTTTTCTACCGTCTTTCGAAAATTTCTTTGATAACCATTCTGAAACCTGACTGAAACCTTTTTATTGAAAATATTTTTTTTTGTGTGTCTTAAAAAACGTATTTTTTTCTTTAATTCAAATGGAAGTGGCCTTTTTGAAATAAATTATAATTTATTATTGGTATTACTGGCTATATTTGCAGTGTCTTTTTGTTTTTGACAGTGAGGTTAGGCCAAGAGTTTCAATATGTTGCCTGCATAGTTGCAGACAGAAATTAGAAATCTTTTAAAACCTGTCGTATCTTTAAAATTTTGTTTTTTTTGTTAACAAATCGATTGCCTATGTCTTTATGAATTTATTTATAAATTAAACTTTAAATACGCACAATAAATTGTAAATTTTCGAATTACCACGAATTATACAACTAAAAAAAAAGACATCTGAATTGACACTGCAATTAAATGTACATACCTATCTACATACATACATGCATATTTATATTGACGGCATTGAATAAGTTAAACAGAATATCTCAGCAGAAATTATAGAGAATTATTGATTACAAAAAAAAATCTTCTGTTAAAAGAAGCGTTGACAACAATTCTTGCAGAACCGGAATGTACTGGATTCACTGTATTGTTTATTTATTTAATTTCATCTGCACTTAGCTCAGGGACCCAGTATATGCAGCAACAAAGACTTATGTTAACTATAAAAATGCTCGATATTTTCGTTTTACATTAAATTCCTATTGCAGGAAATGTGATGCGCTAAAATAAGAATAAAGCTTGAGCTTGTTTATAAGGATGACAAAATTAGATTGTAATTTGCTTCCGGCTATATCAAGTCCATATGTAACATGAGAAGTTTAAGACACGTAAAGTGGATTCTGTTTTATGAAATGTTTTTTTTGATGTTTGATTCGATGTTAACTAATTTGCAAATAATACCCTTTCTCTCCAATTTTCATGCTTAAAGACGTGGTTCAAATTACGACAAGTTGCAAAACAACGTTTCATAATAAATCGTCGTAATCTAGTAGATAGTCTGAAGGCCTTTTACACAAGAACTCGTAGTTCAAAATCCAGCTTAGCCATCTTGACTAAAACGAAAGAATATAATTATTTCGGAGACTTCCTTTTAGCGGTCTTCGGGCAAAAACTCTGTCAATAAATGAAAAGGTTCTCAAATCTGACGTCGATGTTAAACTCTCAACCCCGCCCTTTCATGGTTGAAATTAACACACATACAGCAGCGTGTGTGATGTGAGAAGCTAGATTGTAATCCTGATTAAAAAGTTGTAATGATTAATGAACTAAGTAATGCTGGTATGTCATAAGATTTGGATTAAACCTATAAATATATGTATAACGATTTGAAGTAAAATCAATTGGCGTTATATCATGCAGCAACATTTACTGTTTTCATATTTTACAAAACCTTTTTATGGATGCCTTAAACAACATACTCAACTGTTATTTAGATTCTATATTGGACCTTTCATTAAGCGCTTCCTATCTTTAAATTTAAATAAAACAAAGTATGTGTGTGTGTGTGAAATATTATCGAATTTTTTAAATTATTTGAAAGATAAATGGCTCTACCACACAAATCAGACTGAATTTGTTTGAATACATGAGCTGATTTTGCTTTGATAACAGCCGGTGTTTATGGCTTATGTGGGCTCAAATACGTGCGATCTCAGTAGTGAGTTTACAACACCTCCACTTGAGATGCTCTCAAATCGCTCGTGTGCTATGAGTTGTGTCCGTCAGATCTCCGTGTTTTTAGTGCCCAGAGCATCAATTCAGCCCAAAAGACGTATAGTGCTCCAAAAATTATTGACCGATGAGGCAACCAGATCAAAAACCATGTGGCTTGGTCCGCGTTTGTTCACGTACCCATTCTACAGTCTATTCAGCAACCTCTCGTCGTTGTCTATGGTCGCTTACCTTCAGTTCCTGGCTTCAGTTGAATTTTGTATGGGTCCAGGCTCTAGTCACGATGCAAAATTCATCAGGTTATATTGTGCGAATGGACGAGTTGTTGTTAGCGTAAAAGAGGGTAGGTTACACAGACACCGATAGAGCCCGTAGGTGATGATAGGTTCTCGTCTTAATTAGAAGTGCTATGGTCGTCTTCTTTACCTTCTATGCTATATTATCCCTCAGGAGAGTTTGGCGTCAAATATAACAACGTCCGGATACTTTACCTGCGTGGAAATGGATGCCGTTGATGACCAGCGGATTAAAGTAAATATCTTGCATATGTTGGTAAAAGCATCAATCGATTGTCGACTAAAAAATGCAATGACCAGTTATTTGTTACAACGCTGAAGGGCTGCTTGCACTTTAAAGGAAGCGTATGCCCATTAAACCCTGATACTATAATTGCCAGATCATTCGCATAACCAAAGACCTTTCCTTTCGCTGCAAACTGCACAACATAAGATGTACCGAAAACCCTATCAACCACCGCAGACCGGACATTGTTACGTTTCTCACAAAGAGGTTTAGTACATAAAGAGGACACTGTTTTTGTCAATAATTTGATTTACATGCATACATACATACTGGCCATTACAATCTTTTAGTCAGGATACAGCCTAACTTCTCACAAGACTCATGTTGTGTGCGTTAATTTTATACGTGAGTGGCGGGACGTACAATTTAACGTCGACTCTGAACGACAGATCTTTGAGAAACTTTTCATGGCAATGTTTTTTACTCTCAGAGTTTTTGCCAGAAATCTGCTGAGAGGAAGTCGCCGAACAAATATTTATTTTTTCATATTTCATTTTGATGTCTGACCTAGGATACGAACCCGGGCTTTGCGTCTAATAAGCCAACACACTACCTACTACACTACGACGACTTCTTTACTTTATTTACTTAATTGATCATTGCAATCATTTAGTTAGAATTAC
This sequence comes from Sarcophaga rosellei, assembly GCA_930367235.1. Lineage (NCBI taxonomy): Eukaryota > Metazoa > Arthropoda > Insecta > Diptera > Sarcophagidae > Sarcophaga > Sarcophaga rosellei. Next base: position 85,141,262 of record OV884017.1, on the reverse strand, counting down.
AACCGAACTTCACACTTCACTCATGTTGTGTCGACTTCGAGTGACAGAAACTTTACATGACAATTTTATTTTACTCTTCAAGATTTTGCCAGAAAACTGCTGTCACAGAAAGAAATTTTTTTCATATTTCATTTTGTTCAAGATGTCAGAGTTGAGGTTTGAACTTACGGGCTTTTGTCTAGTATGTATGTCAACATACTACCTAATTGGGAAATTTTATTTTCTACTGTAGCAACATTTTTCATAGCTTTGTATGCAAAAGAACGGATGTACATAATTCATCATACGATATAGAATTTTTGATGGGATTATAAGTCTTATTAATCAGATGATTATGAAAGTGTATGAACATCATTATAAACTTTTATTCACCATTTGACGTTTCCTACGAACTAATATACGAACTAATATTATGTATTGAAATTGATTAACTACCATAGAATTTATGTATGTATGTGTGTAATACAATTTAAATCTTCAAAATACTACTTGTAATTAATTTTGATGTTATAACTGAAAAAAAAACAAAAACTATATAAAAATTATAATTGCTTGTCATTTTATGTAAAGTATGCAATAATCCGTGTTATTTGGACAAATCAGTCACTTGTAATCCATAGGGTTTCAACAATTAATCATTCAATCTTTTGAACCAATAAATAATCTTTTCAAAGCCATAAAGCCTACTAGACAACTTTATGATTAAGACGCTTATTAAAGAAAGAAAAAACATCAAGATTATGCAAAAAAGCGAAATAAAAAAAAACTAAAATTAAATTGTTTTTTACAACTCATTTAATCAATTAATCATTTCAATTTAACCTTTAGTTGTTGTACAAAACGATACTTTTTATAGTTTTACAACAGAATAAAAGAAAAACAAAACACACACACACGAAACCATTTTAAATGAAATTTAAACTATAAAAGCATTAAAAATACCCCCGTATGAAATAAAAGCCATACACACAAATACATACACATACAATGCACATATATTGTTTACTTTTATTTAAAAAAATCTTTTGTTTGTTTGTTTTGTTTTGTTGTTTTTTTTTTGTTATAGAAATTGTGGACATGACATTTATGAAACAAATAAGAAAACAAAACCATGGAAATTAATATTTGAGATGCGATAACCAATAACGGAGAGAGAAAAAAATAAAAGAAAAATCAAACAAAAAAAAAATAAAAACAATAATGAAAATATGCTTTTCATAGACAAAGTGACTCGCATAGATTTCGAGTGGCGGAATGAATGTTAAGAAGATGTGAAAGGTCAAATATGGAAAGAGTATAAACGCATTATTAAACATTTGGACAAACACCCCAACACTACATAAAATTACTGAATATTTTTTAAATGACCATAACCGAAAAAAAAAATAAAAAATATTAAATAAAAGAAAAAAATTATTTAAAAAAAATAACAAAAAAAAAATTGCCAAAAAAAAAAAAAAAAATAACAAATGTTAACAGCGAGAAACATTAACACGATTGCACTTCTCCGCTTTTTATTGCTTTTTAAGATGTTGTTTTTATAACTTTTTTTTTGTTTGTTTTATTCTTTTAAACGCAATTCAAATTGTTTAAAATATTAAGGAGAAGAAACAGCAAAAAAGTTATAACAACTGGTAATCACGCATTTTTATACACAAGGCTATACGTACATACATATGTACTTATGTACATATATGTATGTTTTAATGATTTTTTGCATATTTTTTTTTTCTTTTGCAAAAATAACGGATGAATTGCTTGTTATCAACACGATGATATTTAAGCCTCTGGACCAGCTGTATGGGAATATAAGAGCGGCTTGTTAAGGCAAACCAAAAACGTGTATAAAATTGCTTTCATATCTGTTCACATAATTAAATATTCTGTGATTTAATAAAGCGCAATCAATCTGGTCTGTTTCATAATGAAATCATTCAATGAAATTTTTAATGTTCCTCTGCTTTAGGCAATTAAAAAGCATGCCAAATTCTGTGCATTTGTACATTCAGTTTGAAATCCTTACTTCATTCTATAGGCAAAAGTAGTTTTCTTTTGAACGAAACTTTTGTGCAAACACTTTCGAAAAAATTCCCACCAAATATTTAAAATTCAATTATAATTGCTGTATTGGAATCTCAAGTGAAGGTTTTTTGCAGTTTTTAAAGGTACGAAAAGGCATTGGTTAGGTTAGGTTAGAGGATGTGTACTTGTCGTCAACTGTGACAAGTACAGTACCCGGAGGTCGAATTGACCCATTGAACAACGTCCTAGCTTCTCACACCACTCGTGTTGTGTGCGTTAATTTTATACATGAGTATGAAAGCTTCTTTTTCAGTATCATATATCATCAATGAGTACTCAAAAAGATGAGTAGATTCGAATCATACACATAATTTCCAATACTTATACGCATTCATACTTATTTTAATATCATACTCATACTACATACATACATAATTGGCCATTACAGCCCTTCAGTCACGGCCTCATACCACTCATGTTGTGTGGCTTAATTTTATACTTGAGAGGACGGTACCTACAGTTTAACGTCGACTCCCAACGACAGATTTTTGAGAAACTTTTTCATGGCAATTTTATTTATCTCAGAGTTTTTGCCAGAAATCTGCTGAGAGGAAGTCGCCGAAGAAATATTTTTCTTTTCATATTTCGTTTTGATATCTAGCCTGGGCCCCGAACCCGGGTTTTACGTCTAATAAGCGAATACACTACCTACTAGACTACGGCAACTACTACTCATATTCAAAGTTTGAAGTTCTCATCATACTCATACTTAACAATACGCATGATGTTGTTGATTTCAACTATCCTTTACTCAACATTTAAAAAAATCACAAAATATGTATGATTCGTGTACGAACACTACAATACACACTAGAAGGTTGTGTGTTTGCTTTGCTTGCAGCTCTGTCTTTTTTGCTTATGTGTCTTTTTCTTTTGTTGTAAATGCCTAACAATAACTACGACTGCAAATTTTGATGAATGATTTGAATCACTCGAATCATTTATGAGTATTATAAGTATTTTTCTAAATTTATGAATCTGAATGAATCTAAATTCGAATGTTATGAGTTTGATGTTAACGTTGTACTCATACTCATTGCAACGTGTACTTATAAATCAATATTGTCGTGAGTATGAATGAATCAGAGTAGTTGAATTTCAATACTGTTAACTCACTCATACTCAAAACTTAATGAGTACTTATATGTATGTACATACATATATACATAATTGGCCATTACAGCCCTTCAGTCAGGATTACGTCCTACGTTCTCATGAGTGTTTATTAGTAGCGAAAAAACGATACATTGCTGATCTCTGTTCAGTATGTATATGCAACAATGGAGTCAATTTATTCGAAGTTTCGAAATTCTATATTTTACTCTTTAGTCTATAATAATCCTTTACGAACCCACATATGTTATTTTGCTGACTGAGATTTATGAATAATTACGTTATTTCGTTTTGTTCGAGATGGGTGAGATGGATTTTTTTACTACAGGCTCTCGTGTAAAAGGCTGAGTTTAACTTCAAAACAAATATTTCATAAAACAGAATCCACTACACGTGTCTTAAATTTCCCATTTAACATAAAGACCTGATACAGCCGAAGGCAAATTACAATCCAATTTTGTCATCCTTATATTTAGACAAGCTCAAGCTTTATTCTTATTCTAGAGCTGATCTACAGTTTAATTTTCGAAAAACTGTTCATGGCAATTTGATCTACACTAAGCGTCAGAAGACTGCGGAGAGGATGTCGCCGAAGAAAAAATTCATATATTGTTTTGGTTGCGATTTTTGAGCGAGGGCTTGAACCAAGAGCTGATGTCTAACAGAACACTACTTACTAGACTACAGCGACTTTTTTTGACATTTATCTTTTAGGAAACATGTCTTGCCTATGGAATCCGGGATCTCATTTGTCCAATGATTGTTTCATTTTTGTTGGAAACTTTTAAACAAGTCCTTTATTTGTATACGTTTAACATCTAACTTTTGTCAATAACATTACGCTATCAATTTTCTAATACGTTTCTTTTTCTACAAATTTAAGCTTTAGGGTATTAACAGAACATAATTCTTCTTGGTTTTTCTATCAAACCTAACTGATATTCACCCTTATTGTCAAAGGCGTTGTTGCCGGCGTCGTCAATTTTAAACTGTTGTCATATTTGGGCAACGGCGTCGTCAACTCAACAGCAAATCGGTATTATTTTGGGCATGTGTGTTGACGACGTCATATTATCGATAATTTCAAAGAAAAAAATATCATCCCTATATACTTTGACAGTTATTTAATTTTTTTTTTAATTTTTGTTGAAAAATGTTGTTTATGTACGACTCGAGTGAAGACAGTGATGAAGAAAATAAAGAAATGTTAGTGCTTCAGAGGAAAATAATGAGGCAGAGATCAACAATTTTCAATTTGCCGGACAGCACGTAAGTATTTAAACAGTTTGCCTAAGTATTTGTATTAATGCAAACACTTTTTACATTTGTTCTTTTATATAGATTTATTGAATACTTTCGACTAAACAAAGCCGCATTTAAGGTAGTTTTAGCGAAAATTGAACCTTTCATGAAGAGCCCAATTCGTTCAATCGCCATTTCCAACACTTTAAAGCTTGCAACAACATTGAGGTTCTTGGCGCAAGGGTCATATCAAACAAGCGTGGGAAATGATTTTAATCTTGGTCTATCGCAGCCTACAGTCTCTTTAATTTTAAAAGAAACAATCGATGTTTTGGAAAGAGTAATCTGTCCTCTTTTCATTAAATTTGAAATGACAGAAGAGGAGAAGGCAGAATACAAGATATATTTCTTTGAGAAGACGGGTTTCCCTGGCGTTATAGGTTGCGTAGATGGCTCGCATATAAAAATTCTAGCTCCTAGAAAGGATGATCAAAATATGTATTTCAATAGAAAAGGATTTTTTAGTTTAAATGCGATGCTTGTAATATAGAAAACTTAAATTTTTTTCAGTAAATAACCGATGACTAAATTACTTAATATTTTCAGATCTGTGATCACAAGATGAGACTCAGATATGTAGATGCTCGCTATGCAGGCTCTTCCCATGACTCCCTCGTTTGGAAAGTTAGCCCGGTTAGACAAGCTCTAAGAGAACGTTATGAAGCTGGTGAGAGAAATTGCTGGCTATTAGGTAAGAAAGCAAACTGTATTTGCGTATACATGTTTATGTATGTATATATTTGTATAGGTGACGCTGGTTATCCTCTCGAACCTTATTTAATGACACCCTATCGGTCTGCTGAATTAAGAAGCCCTGAAGCAATTTTCAATAGTAAGCATGCAACCGCCAGAAATATAGTTGAGAGAACGATAGGTGTGCTAAAGAATCGTTTCCGTTGTTTACTTGGTGCACGTCAGCTCCATTATAAGCCTAGTAAAGCAAAGAAAATCGTAAATGTTTGCGCTGCATTACATAACGTTTGTATTGAATATCACAGTCACACTGAAATTCTTTATACCCCGACGAATACTGAAAACACCAACAATATTTTTGATATTAATTCAGAATATTTGCCAAATAGTGAAGCATCGCAAATAAGAGAACAAATAAAAAATAGTTTCTTGTAATTCATATTTAATTTTTTATTATTCATATAAAAATATGTATATACATAAAATTTGGACTCATATGCAGTATGTACATTTATTCCTACTTCTTATAAAAAAATAAAACAAATAATTTAATTCAAAAACAAAATAATTCAGTCTTAATATTACTAACAAAACTAAAATTCTAAATCCTATCTTATTAACACACCCTACGTATGTTGCTTTTATTTTAATAGCCTTTCCATTTTAATGGCCTTTAATTTCATTTCTGCTTGGAACAATTTTTCTTCTCTTTGGGATTGTTTTTCCATCAGCTTCAATTTTTTATTTTCAACCTCCCAAAGTTTTCGCTGGTAACGGCAGGTGTCCTTTAAAATGTTTTTTTATTTCGGACAATGTATTTTGTTGATCATCTTTGTTCGCTTCCAAAATAGTTTTGAGTTCACATATTGTTTTTGAAATTTTACCGAAAGCTTGCTCATGGGTGGCATTATGTCTTTCGAATAGATCTTTCCGTTCATCCTTAGCATGTTTCCTTTTTCTTGGGTTGGAATTGATGTTCTCTTCACATACAGTTGCTGAGGTTGATGGCATGTTTTCTTCATCCAAAACCGTTACGCCAATGTCAGAAACATTCTGTGGAAGAATTTCATCGACAGTAACTGAAATCCCTTGAACATTACCACCCGGACTCAACTGCTTTTCAAACTGCAGAAAATTAGCTGCAGCTTCTTCCAATGGTGATAGCTGCAATTGTTTGTATATACCACCACCTGTAGCATTCACTTCTGCCTTGTTGTGAGTAAGTTTTCTTTTTAGCTTACATTTAAAATCTCTCCATACCTATAAGTATACAAAATTTAAAAATTTATTTTTTAACTATTCTTAAGACTTACCCTTTGCCAACCCTCACTATCTCTAATAGGCGGGCCAATGGAATTTAATTTTAAAGTTATCTCCTCCCACTCCTGTTTGAAGTTATGAGGGTTTAAAGTCCTTTGAAAACCTTTTGCCAAATCAACTTTATTTTCCAGTTCAGCAATAAGGGTCTCAAATTGCTGAGAAGTTGTTAACTTTATTTTTTTTTCCATATTTTTCCTTAACTTTTGAATTTAAAAAAACACACAACCGTAATACTCAACGCTTTGAAAGTTGTTGACAAAATCAAAGTCAATTCGAGTCAATGACGCCGTAAAGTCGTCTTAGAAAATACCAATTCTACGTCAACAGTAATCGATTGTCGTCAATATTGCCTACGGCAATGCCATTAAAATATTGTCGATGTCACATGCGACGCCGTTTACATTCGTAATAGGGGTGATTATTACCTTTCACTGTATATATAATATGTTTATTTTCTAGCAACTTCGAGAATCTTACTGTTGATTTGTTATTGTTATTCCTTATTTTACTATATTTTGTGGTCTATGAATGTAGTTTTTTACTGTCATTGGATCACTTTTATTCCTATTATCGTAATTTCTTCGTTGTTTTTGTTATTCTTGTCCTTTGTTGTAAACATTTTTGTTAAAAGTATTCTGAAGAAATTGGTTTTGTTTACATTCTTTTTATAATGCGTTACCCGTAAAACGATTTTCTTAAATTTCTTTGTGAACTCTAAGGTTAAGTGCTTTTTTTAAGGGTCCTATTTTTTTTCTTCTTCAAACCACTTAACTTGCTAAAATAATTAATTTTACTGTACACATTTCTTCAATTTATATGATCAAACAAAATAAGTACCAGTTAAATGATTTTTGCCTTAACATTTAAAAGGAATGATATGAGATTTTAATGCTCTGTGGTAGATTTTGTAATAAAACCTAGTTTTTTTTTGTCTTTTCTATTACTTTTTATTTAAAATTCGTTCACACATATTGTTACATTAATTAAAAAATGCCTCGATGTGTGCAGAAACCAAAAAAGAATTTGTTTCAAATTATAACTTTTAATATTCATGCATATTACAAAATCTATTTTAAATCTTGAAAGCCAAATGGATTGTTAAAGATTTACATTCCAAATCTTTTGGAAAAACTCTACAAATTTTTATTATTGTGCTTCTTAGAGGTTAGTGGTAGTGGATGGTTAAAAGACATTTAATAGCAGTCAGTGGGTACTCACTTTTCAAAAGCCGCATTTTTTTGCCAACAACAGAATTTATTTTTCTGTTAACGATTCTGATCGATTGGCGCTTACGTTGAAGATGATTTCTTAAAAAAATTTTTTTTGTGATGATGTTGCTGCTACAATTGCTGATGTTGGAGCTGTTGAATGATGATTTGTTGTTAAAGGTTTATTTGTATTGAATGTTGAATGTTTTATTTTTTATTTTTATATTTTATTTTTTTCAATGGTAGATGTTATAAATTTATTTGTCTTTTTTCTTTTGTTTCTTTTGTTTTTTTGCTTTTAAGTACTGTGTATAGAAAAGCAATTCGTGATTTTTTTAAATCTGCCGTAAAAGCAAAAAAAAAAAAAAAATAAATAAAAATTTTTTAGTGCCTTTACTTTGATGTTTACTTCTTGTATATCTTCTTGTAGTTTTGCTTTAAATTATAATTTTTCTAGACGTTCAACGAGTGAACATTTTGTAATTCTCTGTTATTCTTTTTGGAAATATTTTCCTGCAGTTGTGTTTTATTTTTTTGTATTTCTTAATAGAGAAGAAAAAAACAAACAAACAATAAAAAGTGTTTCAATTTATTTCTTTATTTGTCGCTGCTACCCTCGTTTAGATTTTTAATATTTTATTTTTTTTATTTATTTTGAATACAAAAAACGCATTTTTTCCTTCAATAATTATTGCAACAAAAATATTTGATTTTGTAATCAAAAATATTTATTTTTTAAACCTAAAAAAGGGCTACAAAAACGTTATACATTTCCAATGTATCTTAGTTTTTGGTCTTCCTGTTTTATAACACCACAGTTTCTGTCATTATGCGTACTAATGACCATTTTCCGTCTCAGATGAATGCCAAGTGCTTTAGTTTTGATAGCACAAAAAAGGTGCTGCTAATTACTTACGACATACTAATGGTGGTTTCTGACATTTGCTCCAAAGTAAATGTTTGCCACTGACTGAAATAAACGTTTCATCATCTTTGTTTGGGTATGTGGTTATATGTTATAATTAAAGTTTTGTGTGTATCAGAGATCAGCAATGAGTATTCAAAAAAATGAGTAGATTCGAATCATACTCATAATTTCGGATACTTATACGCATTCATACTTATTTTAATATCATACTCATACTACTCATATTCAAAGTTTGAAGTACTCATTGTACTCATACTTAACAATATTCATGATGTTGTTGATTTCGACTCGTCTTTACTCAAGGCATTTACAAGAATCCCAAAATAAGTATGGTTCTACTCCCTAGAAGGTTGTGTGTTCGCTTTGCTTGCTGTCTTTATTGTTTTCTTTCTTCTTTTTTTTGCAAATGCAACAACAACTAAGACCGTAAATTTTGATGAATTATTCCAATCACTCGAATCATTTATGAGTATTATAAGTATTTTTCTTAATTTATGAATCTGAATGAGTAGGCGTATGAACCCAACATATTTCGAATGTTGAGTTTGATGTCAACGTTGTACTCATACTCATTGCAAGCTGTACTTATAAATCAATGTTATAGTGAGTACGAATGAACCAGAGCGCATAGTTGAATTTCAATACTGTTGACTCACTCATACTCAAAATTTCATGAGTACTTATGAGTAGCGAAAAAACGATTCATTGCTGATCTCTGGTGTATACCAATAAAGTAATTCAGAATTAGTTAAGGTTTTCCCCTTTACTCGAAAACAAGATACAGTTTAATAAACAGTATGCAACAGTAAATTAATTAAATTCAGCATCTACGACGTTTCTCCGGATCAATTATAGTCGTGCATGTCTGAGACGTGAGACATTCTATTTTGACCCTTACATGAATGTATGACAAGCAGACATTGGAAATAATTCATTCGTCCATGAACTGGTAAAGGTAGTCGCCACCAGATACAGACAGGGTAGCCTACAACAGCCAAAATTAATTTTTATGAACTTCTGAAGAAATTAAACTTTTTGTTCAACTATTTAGTACCACATAAGATCAAGAGTTAGTTTATATCTTGTATAAGTATCGTATTGGGACTGTTATGTGGACTTTAGTAACTGCATTAAGCTCACTCTTCGTAGCTAACGAAAGTTAATGAATTGTGAACCACTGGACTTTACAGGATTCTGTAAAATGCTGATCTTAGATAGAAATATTTCCTTGGGCTAAATTTGACTTAACATGTCTGTTTAAACCTATATACAATACACATTATTGGACATTACAATTATATAGTCAGGATGCCGGCCTAGCATCTCACACTCGTGTGGAGTATTTTATTTTTATCAATGAGTGGCGGCGGAACGTACAGATTTGAGAAGCTTTTAATGAAAAGAAACATTTACTTCTTGCCTGCCTTTTTTTACAAAATTATGAAGCTGAGTTTCGGACTGTGCGCTTTTTACTAAGCCAATATACTTCGCACTAGATTACGGCAAATGCTCTGTTCAAGTTTACTTGTCTCTACTTATGGTAGCAACTTGTATGACAATTTAGGTTACATACATGCATAAATAATTGGCCATTACAACCCTTCAGTCAGGATTACGGCGTAGCTTCTCACATCACTCATGTTGTGTGCGTTAATTTTATACGTGAGTGGCGGGGCCTACATTTTAACGTCGACTCTGAACGACAGATTTTTAAAAAAATTTCATGGCAATTGTCCAGAGGCAATCTTCTGAGAGGAAGTCGCCGAAGAAATATATTTTTTATATTTCGTTTTTATGTCTAACGTGGGATTTGAACCGTGACCTCACTACTAGACTATGGCGACTTCGAAATTAATGGAGCTTTATTTAAAAAAAAATTTCTATTTAGAGTGTACTTGTCTATGGATCGGGAGTTATTCTAAGAAGATATTATCGCAATACTGTAGTGCATCTTTATGATAATAACAGCGATGGTAGTGCTTAGCTGTTTGAAGTTATTAAAAAAGTTTGAAGGTTTTTAAAATGTATGTACAATTGCTTGGGCCTATAAAAGAATAATCTAAATGAGCATGGAGTAAACACTGGAACATATCCAGTTGGAATTTTGAATCATTTGTTATATCAAGAAAAAAAAGGGGGCGGCAAAATTAAGTGAGCCATGCCTTGCGAAAGTGGCACAAACAACTTGAATAGTTTTTTGTTCCACAATTAATTTTTTTTTGTAAAATAATAATATTTGTTTGTATTAAATATGGAACACAAAAAATTTAGCATATTCCATATTGACAGTAAATATTATTAAATATTTTGGCAGTAGCCAATATAGAGTTATGTATGTATATAGGGTGGAGTAGCGTTTATTAAAGCTCGCTACTGAAAGTTTTTTCAAGAATTTTAAGAACATTTTTTTATACAACATGGCAACATGGCATCCGAAGATATTTGAATTTATCGGTTGCAAAATAACTTCATCAGCCCATTTTTTATAATTTATTTTGGCTTTTTATATTAGTTTTGGTTGATGCTACAAAGTTTTGGTTGCTTCTACAAACAAGTGGAATCAAGTTTGTTGTTGATAATAAACGTTTGAAATAAATTTATCTCTTCTGTCTTACGGACTTCCTACTCCTATAAACCACTGTGCAATAAAAAATTTCCATTTAAAACACAATATTTATTAAATATAACATTTTTTAAATATTCTTGTTTATCATAATGAATAATTATTTTAATTTGATTTAATTTTATTATTTTTTTATTATAAATTTTGAACTTTTTGGAAAAGATATCACATATGCAGCCCTTTTTTGATGCAATTTAAATAAGAATCGATTTTTGTTTTTCTTTTGCCACAATTAAGTTTTAATAAAATCACTTTAATTTTATTATTATTTGTTTTAATTTTACAATTGTTTTGTTTCTTTTATTTTGTTCATAAACTTTCAAATTTAATTTTTTTTTTATTTCAAAAATCTTTTAATTTTTAAAAGGTTTTTCAATTCTTGTGTTCTATTGCATTTGCATGTTTTCAATTCGACGTCACACTTTTTGAATTTTTTTCCTTAATTTTTATCAAATTTTTAATAATTTTTTATTTTTTATTTTATTTATTAATTTTAAATTTATTACTTTTGTGGTGGGGGTAGGCGATGTTTTTTTGGGGATTTGTTTGTGTTGTTTTTAACGTATTGTTGTTTTTTGATCTGAAAGACGTCCGTACACGTTCGTTATTCGCGTTTGAATGTATCATTTGGCAAAAACATCATCCAACTTTAGGTGATTTTTCAAACCTGGTTTTGAGCAAAGAAATTTATTTTTTGTTGTTGTTGTTATTTTTCTTTTATTTTATTGTTTTTGCTTATAATGTGATGGGCTGCTGTTATTGTTAGTGTTGTTCCGAAGAAGCAACAAGAACAACAACAACAACAACAATGAATATAAAAAGATGAAAATAGAAACAGCAGAAGAAAAAGAAGAAGAAGAAGTAGTAACATAAAAACAATAACAACAACAACATGAACAGTGGCAAAAACAAAACAAAACAAAACAATAGACAAAATCATAAAACACATTAGTTGTTGCTTTTTTTTCTTCTTTGTATAGCCACAATTGTTGTTGTTGTTTTGATTGTTGTAGCAGTATAGTGTATTTTATTATTATTTTTTTTGAGGTGTTGTTCATGGTATGAAGATGGTAAAAATCATCATAATCATTACAATAATAATTAAGCAGATCATAATGTTCATAACCATTATTATTATTATTGTAATCATTGTAATAGTAATTATGATACATTTATATTATTTATCATAGGTTTTTACCATTCCATTCCTCAAAATGATCATTAGCATTTGTAATGTAATGATCATTATTATAACGCTGCTGTTATTATTCTTGCATATATGTCTGTATATGGCGACTTCATTTGATGGTAGTAAGTCGCGCAAGGAAGGAAATAAAAACCAAATCCTAGAAAACAAAATAAAAACAACAACAATATTTAAATTTCAAATACATACATACAACAACAACTGATGGTCAATCAGCTAAATATGCTCTCTTAAAGTGTGGCATCTTCAATTGTCTCATTCCATACACATATGTATGTACTCGTACACAAGAGTTTCGAGTTTTATTAATAAAGAGTTTTAAGTTTATTTAAGAGCTACTATTTGCATATCTAAAGAGATATTCATGTTAAAAATATGGTCTGTTATTATCAGAGCATGTTAAATATTGTTTTCTTTTAACATAATATGCCTTTGAAAATCTATTTAGAACTCATAGCTATGTTATGGTTAACCCATTTCGCTCCGCTGTTCGATTTTTCGAACAGTAAAAATTTTCTTTTTCCAAAAAATATTTACGTATGAAAAAAAATTTGGGTTTTGGTATTAAGTCTCAACTTTAGGAAAATAATAAAAAAAAATTCGCCCGTAAAATATCCCCCTCCCCCCCGATGCTAGGGGTAAATTTCTTCAACCCATATTTTTGGATACTTTATAAATTAATTTTTAAAAATAATAAACAAAATAAAATTTAAAAAATTATTATGAGCAATTACTGCCACATATATGTAACCGTTTTATAAAATATAAAAAATATGATTTACATGCACATGCGTGCCTTCACATATGGTAAACTTGTTCTGTTCGAAATTTCGAACGCTGGCGCCTATCCTATAGTTACTGACAGACGTAACTTTATTCTTTTATACATTACTGTGGATCTACGGACCAATATAACAACGTTGTTGCATTGGGAGCTGATGTGGTTATGCGTTTGCTTTCGAATGTTAAACATCTAATGCGACATGAAGTTTATTTTGACAACTTTTTCACATCATACCATTTGCTTTGTTTGTTGCTTGATAAAGGGTTTTGCACTTTGGGAACCGTTTGTTCCAATCGACTGGCTGGTGAATCTGATAAACTAAAAACCGGCAAAAAACTACCAAGAGGTGATTGTGATTTGTAATGTCTTTTAGAGAGTGGTCTAATTTTATTTATAATAGAAAAAGAGTTGCCATATACATGTTATATAAATAAGTACTAAATAGTACATTTGGGCATTATTTTACATATACAACATCTCTCTTTTTCAGATATTATTACAATTCTTAAAATAAATTTAAAAATATATTTTTAGTACTTAAATAATAATTACAATGTTGTTATTATTTTTTATATTATTATATAAATATAATTACAAATACGATTGATAATACAATTTACAAGTTTAATTTTTTTGGTTCTTTGACAATTCTGCCACTTCTTGTAACATAGCTATTTTTATTATTTTCTTGAACATTAAACGGAATTTCAATACTTGTCTCATTTGGAATTTCGTCCTCATTAGGCACTTTAACATTTTCATCATTATTAAGAATTTTATCTTCAATTTCGGTTGTTTTAGTTACATTAGGATTTTCAATTAATTTGTTGTCTAAAGTTGTTTTTATGTGTTCCTGATTTCTCCTATAAAAAGTTTCATTGTCGTCTTGTATTAAAAATGATTTTGGCTCCTTGCAATTATCCATTATACGTCCTGGAAACCAACAGCCTGTGGGTGTCTTTTTAAACATCACCTTATCACCCTTTTCAATGGGTCTAACTATTTTCCTTGCATTTTTATTGTAATTATCACAATACTTTTGAATGCTTGCATTTAATTCCCTTTTGTACTTATTGTGGTCGATGACTTTTGGTCGAAAATTTCGAGTTAAGGAAGGAATTTTTGTCCTAAGGGATCTCGACATTAATAATTCCGCAGGACTGGGTAAGTTGCCCTTAGGAGATGTACGATAATGCAGTAATGCCATATAAGGGTCCGATTTACCTTCGTAAGATTTCAATAATAACTTTTTAATAGTTTGAATCGACCGCTCCGCCAAGCCATTGGATCTAGGTAAATATGGACTAGACGTTTTCAGGTCAATTCCCCAATCTTGACAGAATGTTCTAAAATCTCTAGAATTAAATGGAGGCCCATTATCCGTTACCAAAATATGCGGAATACCATGTCTTGAAAAAATAGATTTAAGTTTGGATATAACTTGTGAGCTGCTATAACCAGAGCTCAATGATTCCAATTCAATGTATTTGGAGTAATAATCGACTACCAGTAAATACATATTTTTGTTAAATTCAAAAAGATCACACCCTAATTTTAACCAAGGTATATCAATTATATTATGAGGTGACAATTCAGATTTCGGATTTGAGTTCTGATGTCGCATACAAATCTCACAATCTGTGACAATATTCTCAATGTCGTTATAAATATTTGGCCAATAAATTGACTGACGGGCTAAATCTTTGCATCGCTGCATACCTAAATGACCCTCATGTATTTTACCCAAAATAGATTTCCGCAAACTCTTTGGTATTAAGATCTGATTGTCCTTCAACAAAACACCATTCAACGTGGAAATATTGTCCTTCATTTTAAAATAAGGCATAACATCTTGATCAACATTTTTCTTGTTTATTGGCCATCCATTCTCCAGATAATTAAATAACTTCCTAAAAGTTTCATCATTGTTAGAATGTTCCCTTACATCACTTATATTTGAAAATGGGGTTCCCAAATGTGAAGCCACGAAGTTGCAGTGTAGTGAAATCTCATTGTCCATTTCCGTAAAAGTTGTTCCCTTTAGTGGAGCTCTGGACAAAGTATCTGCTATATTCAAATTTTTACCCGGTTTGAAAACCACTAAAAGATCATAACACTGCAAGCGTAACATAAACCTCTGCAACCTGGCCGGAATTTTATAAAGAGGTTTGTCAAATAAATTAACGAGAGGCTTGTGATCGGTTTCGACTATAACTTTTGAACCGTAAACAAATTGATGGAATCTTGTGCACCCAAAAAGTATGGCAAATAGTTCTTTTTCTATTTGTGCATATTTTTGTTGGGCTTCTGTTAATGATACTGATGCATATGCAATAGGGTGTTTGTCATGCATAATTGTAGCACCCATAGCGAATTTCGATGCATCAACTGACAAAATTAAATCTCTTTTGGGATCAAAATATGTTAGAACAGGCGATTTAGTAATTTCATGTTTAAGATTCTCAAATTCCTCCTCGTGTTTAGACGACCAATGCCACTGAATTTCCTTCTTTAAAAGCTCCCTCAAATGTTTATTCTTTGACGACAAGTTTTCTATAAAAGAACCGAGATAGGTAATCATACCTAAGAAACGTTGTAATTCCTTAACATTACCAGGTCTAGGCATATTAATGATCGATTTGATCTTCTCCCCATCGGGTTTTATACCAGTTTTATCAAAAATGTGTCCTAAAAACTTTATTTCAGTTTGCAACAATTTGCATTTGGATTTGTTAAATTTCAATCCAACCTCGTTGGCTCTTCGAAAAACCTTTTCAAGAATTTCAAAATGTTCCTCTCGTGAACTTGAATGAATTAAAAAATCGTCGATATAAATAATTAAACCTGAAATATCTCCAAATAATTTTACCATCTCCGCGTGAAATATTTCTGGTGCTGCGTTAATACCAAAAGGTAACCTCAAAAAACGATATCGACCAAAAGGTGTATTGAAAGTACACAATTTTGAAGATTTCTCATTTAGTGAAATCATCCAAAAGCCACTATTGGCATCTAGCGAGGAAAAATAATTAGACCCATGTAATTGAGACTTACAGTCCTCAATATTAGGAAAAGGATAGTGAGGACGCAAGATGGCCTTGTTCAGATTCCGTGGATCTAAACAAATTCTTAGATTCCCGTTTGGCTTAGATACGATAACTATAGAACTCACCCACTCTGTTGGTTCACTGACCTGCTTAATAACATTTAAATTACACATTCTTTCCAATTCAATTTTCAATTTATCAAGTAATTTAAATGGTATTTTGCGTGGTGGATCCACAACAGGGGGAACGTCTTCACGTATTTTCAAATTACATTTACTTTGCAAAAGGCCAAGACCATTAAATACATTAGAATAGTTTTCAAGTAATTTATTCATAGTTATTGAATTTATAATTTTAACTAGTTTCAATTTAATAGCAGAGTCAAGACCAATAATATTTTTACAATCAATGTTAACAACATAAAATTTAATATTATAACTTTGGTTTTCATAACCCACTGTAAGATTAACAGCACCTAAAACTTTTAACAGTTCACCACTGAATGTAAATATTCTAATATTGGTCTCTCTCAACAAATGTTTTACATTTAACATTCTCATTGTTTCAAATGATATTATATTGGCCTGTGACCCTGTGTCCACTTGACATACAATTTTGTTGTTGTTTACCGTTACCTCAATGTTCCACTCAGCCGCTGTTGTTGTTTTTTTAGAAAGCGCGCCAATAAACAGGTTTTCTTCTTCTTCATCAATTTCGTTTTGATTTTCATCAGCACTTACATATTTAATGTATTTCTTCTTTAAAAAGCACATTTTCTCAAAATGTCCTATTTTTCCACAATGGTGACATTTTGCATTCAATGCAGGACATTTATTACGATGATTTTGGCCACACTTAGTACATGGCATATTTGTCTGCTTCACTTTATAATTGTCTTTTTTAATATAATTAATAATAGGCTCCCCATCATCTATTTGTTGCAGCATATTTGCATTTTCCCTGGCTTTTGCCATATTCTTTGCGATGTCTACTGCTTTTTCAAGAGTAATACCACCTTCCGAAAGCAGCCTTTCCCTTATATTATTCATTTTGGCAGACAAACCGCAGGTAAATACGTCTCTTACCAAGCTTTCACGAAGGGATCCAAATTCACAGCTCAAACTTAAGTTTTTTAATAAAGTCACATACTCTTCAATTGGCTGTTCCGGCTGTTGCTGACAAGTGAAAAATGCATGTCTTTCCATGGCAATATTTATCTTTGGAATAAAATATGCCTCGAATTTGGATACCAGAACCTCATATTTTATTGAATCCACATCTTCATTAAAAGAATGGAAAATATCCAACGCTCCACTACCAAGGTGGTGGAGTAAAAGAGCAACTTTACGTTGATTCGAAGCATCTTCCAAATTAGATGCTCTGACAAAAATTTTAAACTGTGTATACCACATTTTCCATTCACGGGACATATTGGTCGCTTTCAAGTTGATTTGTGGTAATGTAGCAGCAAAAACTTGACCACTTGTCTCCTTTATTTGTGTTGCTTCATTTTTTGTTGCCATTTTATTTTAACTTTTATTATATTTTCTTCACTAATTCTTTATTTCAGACTCAAACACTTCTGACACCATGTAATGTCTTTTAGAGAGTGGTCTAATTTTATTTATAATAGAAAAAGAGTTGCCATATACATGTTATATAAATAAGTACTAAATAGTACATTTGGGCATTATTTTACATATACAACATGATTATACATTTGATGACAAAAAACAATATTGCTGTGTAGATGCCAGGACAAGAAAGTGGTGAGCATGGCAACAAATTTTGATCAAGTCTTGCCTTTGCACAAAGTACAACGTTGGGAAAAAGCATCGACATCCAAAAAGAACCCGGAATTGGTAAATACGTCACGTATGGTCAGCCAGTCGTGTTACACAATTATAACAAGGGCATGGGGGTGTAGATTTTCACGACAATGCAATCCAGAACTACAGAATTAATATTCGGGGAAAATAACGGTATTGGCCATTGTGGTGTACTACTTTAAATTCGGCAGTTGTGAATGCTTAGAAATTGCATTGCTTTGCATTGCAAAACGCAAAGTTGAGAAGCCTTTGGGTCAAAAAGAATTCAAAATCTCGGTGACAGAAGCTCTTCTTTTGACTGAAAGGAAATAAACTACCGATGATGATGTCGACGATAAGGGATATCAACCTCCAAATCTTCCAAAAATGCAGAGAAAACACGTTGTAATCAGAATTCCCGAGGGAAAACATCGTCGTTGTCAATTGAAGGGTTGCGGTAAGCCCACAACATTATTATATGTGCGAGAAATGTAATATTCATCTGCATACAAAATGTTGCAAACTAAAACATGAATAAAAACATTATTTCGTAGCTTCTATTTCGGCTATTTCGTATTTTTTTTCAAATTTTTATATTAAATTATTACAACATAAATTTAAAGGAGAGTTTAAATCAATAAAATCATGCGTATTGTTAAGTATGAGTATGATGAGTACTTCGAACTTTGAATATGAGTAGTATGAGTATGATATTAAAATAAGTATGAATGCGTATAAATATCAGAAATTATGAGTATGATTCCAATCTAATACAATCTATTTTGAATACTCATTGCTGATCTCTGTGGCGAACCGATCAAACCGGTCTACTACCGCACACAATTGAAGTAATATAGGCCAACATAATAAGTCATATGTTTCATCATGATGGTCACATACATACATATTTGATGACTTGCCAGATTTAACAAAATAATGACGGTATGGTCTGAAAATAACAGACTTTGTTACGATTACTGTACGAGGCTTACGTCCATAAATTCTAGCCGGTTAAACCATCCATATTCCATCGCAATGTTTGAAAGCGGAAACTTACCATTTTGTTCTCGATAAAATTGAAAAAATTCAACAGAATTTTATGGCGTTCTTTCTAAACATCACAATACAATTTCAGTCTTCTAAACTTCTTCGCCGTAGTCTAGTAGGTAGTTTGTTAGCTTATTAGACGAAAAGCCCGGTTTTGAGCCCCAGGCCAGACATGAAAACGAAATATGAAAAAAAGCAGATTTCTGGCAAAAACTCTGAGAGTAAATAAACCTGCCATGAAAAAGTTTACATACTCATGTATACGTATTTGGCCATTACAATCCTTCAGTCAGGATTACGGAAACTGTAGGTCCCGCCACCCAAGTATAAAATTAAGGCACACAACATGAGTGGTGTGACCTACTTAGGTGGTGAGTGGTGAGAAGCTAGGTCACACCACTCATGTTGTGTGCCTTAATTTTATTCTTGATTGGCGGGACCTACAGTTTCCGTAATTCTGACTGAAGGATTGTAATGGCCAAATACGTATACATGAGTATGTAAACTTCTTCTTATTATGTTAGATTTCTTCGATAATTCCTCAGGTATTCGCTGGGTTTTATATGATTAAGTAAATAATTATGCGGTTGTCGTTAGGGTTTATATTCAAAGTAACTTAGTACCACTAACGGAGAAGGTCAGTCGTCTAATTAATAAAAAATGATGAATGAAAGGTGGCGTCATGTACTTGATTACTCGTTGTATAACAAAATCACATTGGCGTGACGTTATTACTCACAAGTGCGCAAGAAATTAAAATGTTTCATAATCTCCTTTACTATTATACTACTAGGAATATAATCTGAACCAATATGAGGAAATTTAAACTTTTACCGAACGGTGTTTGCGCCAGGCTCTTTGAGTATTCTGGCACTATTGGGTTAAGCGCGAACAAATTTTTACTTCAGTGCTTCCAAATGTGAAATGTAAGTACATAAATGCAGCTGGAAGAATTGATTGATTAAAAAACAAACTAAATTATGGTAAAAGATTGCATTCGAAATATGATTTAATACAGTTTGATGGGTTCAAGTGATTTGAGAGAAATGAAATTTGTATGAAAAATGCAACAAAAAAAAAAAAGTTCGTGCCTTAAGTATTTTGTTTGGAAACAAATACATACATATTTGCCTTTACGTTCTATTATTGCATTCGGGTTTTTTAATATTGAATGACAGTTCAACAGTTAGAATCCGAATGTAAGACGACTTTAAAATGTATTGTTTAATTGAATTTATTTAAAAAAAAAAAAATTTAAGAAATTAAAAATTTTGAATTAATTATGTCTCATGGCAAAATGTCTACCAAAAAGTTAATTAAATTTTTGTTACTGACAAATAATTATTTTTATTCATTAAAATAATACATTTACGTTCATTAAGGAATTGTAACAAATGAAAATTGAAATTATTTTAATTAATTAAAGAATACTGACGGAAATGCAGAAGCAAACAAAAATTTTAACTATTTGAGAGTTTCGTATGCTGGAAAACGTAAAAATAAAATTATTTTATTTCCCCTATTTTGGTATCTTTCATAAGAATGTCCCACAATTCTTGCCAAAAATTAATCATCAGATTTATAATCTTGTCTAGCATTGTTAATTGCAGTCACACGACTTATTACCTGAAATACAAATGAAAAAATTAAACTTTGTATTAAAAATACTGCGAGAGTTAGTCAGTTAAAACACTTTATGACCTTGTTAGTACTATTGAAGGATTTCAAGACAAAGCAAAAAAAAAAAAGGTTTTTGAGAATTAAGTTATGTAAGCTGAATATATCCTCAACTTCCGAGCTTTGGCAATAGATGTAAGCCTTATAGTTAAGGCTACATCTGTGAAATTAATTGTCATTTATTCAGTCTGTTTTCCTAAATCACTGTGAACAGCGTGTGGAACAGTTAGGCCTAATTTTCATCAACAAACCGTCGCCGTAGCCAGGTAGATAGTGTGTTTGCTTATTAAACACAAGGGCACTGTTCAAACTCCAGGCCAGGCATCAAAACGGAATATAAAAAATATTTCTTCGGCGACTTCCTCTCGACTTAAAACTGTACGTCTCGCCACTTATGTATAAAATTAACACACACAACATGAGTGGTGCGAGAAGCTAGGCCGTAATCCTGACTGAAGGATTATAATGGCCAATGTATGTACGTAAATCGCTTAAGATGAGGCCCATTTCTGAATGAATGGGTATGTGAACAAACGAAATTATAGAATACAAGATCGTCCCGAATGTATTTTCAAAAAGTCACTGCTTAGTGTGGATTTTAGGCCGGTGGTGTCCTCTGTCCGTATTTATTTGAGAACGACGTTACCCAATCACAGTCAATGGCGAGTATTTTAGTACGATGAGTTTCAAATTCTTTTGCAATAAATTGGATGATTTGGATACTAACGACATGTGGTTTCACCTCTCGTAAAGATGATGTGAACTGGCCACTGAGATCGTGTGATTTGACCTCATTAGACTTTTTCTTGTAGAGAATTTATTAAGTTTTTGCGCACAAGCCACAAACTACAGTCGTCCTTGTAGCCACCTTAACCCATGGCGTCAGTCAAATTTATGCTCAGTCTGACTTATGCACCACACTCAAGGAAAATCATACATTTCGAAGGCACTCCAGCCAGAGAAGCCATGACGAACATTTGTATGTTGTTATATTCCACACATAATATCATCAATCTTTCAGACGAACTGCTGAAATCAATCTTCCAAGATAATCTGGAGAAAGTGCTTCCTTTGGCAGATCTCTATCCTTAGATCTCTAAATTACGAATACAAATTACATTGTACGCAAATGCAAACTTAAATTCAGAGAGGCTGATGGGGTGCAACTTTATTGATCGGTATATCGGATCACATTGGACGAACTAAGCTGAATGGTTCTCTGAGCTCTATCGTCTATGATGCGTTATTTGTCTCTCTTATTTTCTGTGGCTTAATATCGTCTGATATACCATCTGGCCATATATGTACCTAATGAAGGTTGAAATCTTCTTAAACTCTTACATTAAAACACTAAACTCTAGTTTACATAACGCAACACAGAGGAAAATGTATATGGATCAGCTGTATATAATACGATATAGATAAATTACGTCTGTATTATCGTGTATATAATTTACAGGGTAATTTTGGCAAGCTGGATATGTCGTTATCTTTTGCTCTTACTCCACATCATTTTTTAATAAAACGTGTGTCTAGGCATAAGGAAAACGAAATTAATAGGACGTACCGTGACGTGCAAAAAAGACAAAACTATACTACATTTTCGGTGCAACCGTCTGGTTCTAGGAAAGTAGTATTTAGTTAATCACTTTAGTTATTCCTAATGAACTAAGTGACGTTACACATTTAATGGATTATTAATGTTACCACAATGACTCTGTCATCTAACATTGTTTAATTTATATTCCTAGCATAAAGAACCTTATTATGTTCATTTCACATTTGACAATACAATTCATAAGAAGAATTTCAAGGCAAAAAGTGAACAAAAACCCGTTACGTTTACGACTGACGTTTGCAGCGCCCACCCTGAGCTTAGCTTGAGACATTTGGTGAGCAAAGTAACGGGGTATAGTATCAATGAGTCGTGTTGTGACCATCAATAACGTTTTTTTATTTTTTTTTTTTTTTTTAAATAATTTAAATATTTTTTAGTGATTCATTTCTTTAAGATTAAAAACAAAACAAAATTTTAACAATTAAAAAATTAAAAAATTTAAAAACAAAAAAAACTGCGAATCAAGTGATGTCGTAACGGAATGCAAGAGAAATTCACACAAAACCATTTTTAGAAAGAAATAAATATTGAAATTAAATCTTCTTCTTCTTCTTCTTAGACGTCTTGACCTTCAAGTAATTAAACAATAAGTCGTTAAAGATTTAAATTAAAAAAAAAAAGTCAAGTTCATGTGATAATTAATTACAAACAAACGAATTTCAAGAAAAAGAAGAAGCACAGCAACTGATGTTAGACTGACTGGCTGATAATCTTCGCACATTTAACGGCAATTTTGTAAATGTTTAATTAAGTCCAGACTATAAACAATTCAAATACAAAACAAGGCAGCACAAAAGAAAAAACAAATCATTTAGGCCCTGCAAAAAGGTCGATAATAAATCAAAACAAATTTACAGTTCGTTGGTAGTTGTAAGTGACAAAAGTTTCCGATGAACGTCCATTTTCTGATTTTAGCTTTTAGTTTTGATTACCACTTTAAAATGAAACAAAACATTAGGCTTAAACAGTCAAATATTCGATGTGAAGACGAGATTCGTTGGTAACCAAAAATTACCTGACGGACGGAAGGAAAAGTTTTCGTATATATATTTGGTTTTAGAAGCACTCGATGTAATTTATCGATACATTGAACCGATTGGTCGATAAAACATCGATGTCTTTTATTTATTGCATCGATGTTGATAAACTAATACACAACATAATCGACCCATAAACTAAATAAAAAAAAAACACTTTTTAACCGCGAAACAACCCCTAAAAATAGCTTAGGTGGAGTGGGATAAAATAAGATAACCGTGGCAATGACAGCTGTCCTATAACGGCGTTGGATGTTTTCTCCTCCTCCCTTACTGTCAATTGCACAAAGCCAATAAACTCTAAGGACCATTATTACAACTTGCCGTCAAATTTGGGTTTAGTTAAAGGTATCTTTAGCTAAAGGGAACTGTAAAGTTACCTTTAACTTATTTTCGTTATTACAACTTACAGACAAAGTTAATTCAACAAGTTTTTTTTTACTAGCTGTACCCTGCGCGCTTTGCTGCACTACAAACTAAAATAAATTTGAAGGAAAGACATTAGACAAATATCCAATTAAGTTTGAATCATTTTATTGATTTTGTTTCCCGTTGTCCAGATGATTCAGACGAACGGGCCTGAGTAGTACGCATTCGATCAAGTGATTCATTGTTCAAGTGATTCATGCGAACGGATCTGTGCGGCATGTACTCGAAGATTTTTCAGTCTCAATGCTGATTCTGAGGCTAGTAATGCTCTTTTCTTTTCTTTTCTTTTCTTTTCTTTTCAACACAGGATCAAATGCACAGTTTACGATTTAATTAATTTCGAAGAATTTTCAGTGGCGCCACCTGTCGGAAATTGGTTATACCAACTTAGAAACCTTCGTCGGCTCATGCGCAACAACTTTGCTAAAGATTAAATGCATAGTTTACGATTCCATAAAGTACATTCATTTTTATATATATAGATAGATAATTTAAACTTGAAAAAAAAATAAATAAAACAAAAGTCTACGAATTTAATTTTGGTTATATTTTTTCTTATTTGGTGAATTTTTTCACAAATGTTGGTTACAAAATTTTTTTCTTTCCCTTCTATCTTTCCCCCCGCGTCGTTCTTTACACTTTATTTTCTTTGGTTTTATACATCAAGAATCACAGATAGCATACTTGTAGGGGTAACTACTATGCGTATGAGTAATATATTTCAAATGCAATTAAATATTAAGTATGTAGTATGTAGCATACGTGGGCATGGCCCCCCGCTCATTTGGAATATCAACATAAAAAGTAGCCTATAACTCCTTCCAGACATACAGGAAGATACTGTGAAAATTTCAAGAAAATCGGTTCAGCCGTTTAATCGTCTATAAACTTCAAACATACAAACATACAATCAAACACACATTCATTTTTATATATTTTTTTTTGTACGCAGTGGCAACGAACGGCCTATTTTTGTTGTTGTTGTATTTGCTCATTTTGTTTATATTTGAAGTTGCCATATTGAAAATAATATATAATACGGCAAGTTCAAACAAAAACTTAACTTTTAAAGTTACCGGCAGAATGATCCTCCCTTTAGCTTAACGCTCACTTCTATCTTATTGGGTACTCATAATAATGAAAAACAATTTATCTGCCCTTTAAAATCCTCCCTTTAGTTAACGGCAAGTTGCTACAAACGATATGATATACATATATATATATAAAGTGGGATAGCCGGGGTCCAAGAGTGACATGTCCAGAACTCATGGATTTAGACAGGAGGTAGCAATATTGAGCTCATAAGAGATTGACTCGTGATTAAAAACGGATTATTTAGGGAAAGGTTGGTAAGGATGCATCCTGTCGCCAACGCTCTTTCTCTTTTTGCTGGACGCCATACAGTATTCGCTAGACAGCAAATAGCTTGTGTTTACTGGCTCATAGCTATGAACATACGAAATTCAAGCTGAAATATCTTTTAAACAATGTTGAGAAAATTGGCCTGAAGATCAATATAGCCAAAACCAAATTCCTAAGAATAGGCACTACAAATGCAAGCCCAGTAGCAATTAATGGCGAGGCCAGTCAGGATGTTGAAAATTTGTGCTACATAGGCAGCATGATAAACAAAAATACAGGTTCAAATGCTGATGTAGACTCACGTATTAATAAAGCTTGCAGCACTTTTCACACGCTGAAT
Source organism: Sarcophaga rosellei (assembly GCA_930367235.1). Taxonomy (NCBI): domain Eukaryota; kingdom Metazoa; phylum Arthropoda; class Insecta; order Diptera; family Sarcophagidae; genus Sarcophaga; species Sarcophaga rosellei. Next base: position 85,115,637 of record OV884017.1, on the reverse strand, counting down.
AAAATTAGGAAATTCAGAAATATCACCATAAGATCAAAATTTATAAAATCTTCAATTGCAGCATCTCCGTGAAATACTGCGTGTTTTCTGGCCTGTATATACTGTATACCTATCGAGCGAAGGCAACTGATTGGATATGCTATGCAGTTTTTAATATTTCAGATAAGAATTCAATAAAACGAATAGAAAAAACTAAGAATTTAATGAATTTCAATTTAATGCTTTTAGTTGTGTTTTCTTAACATTTTCAAATGATTTGATTTGAATTGTCTGTATGGTTCTATAAAATAAATTTTATTTTTACGAGTTACCATAAGTGGCTAAATTAACTTCAATGCCAAACTGTAGTATAATAGAATCGATTATTAATTATTATGTTAAATGTTCCATTGAAATTGTTTTCAATAAACTTGTATTTTATATCTTAAGAACTGGAAATTTGTTCAATAATTTACATCTTCAGTCTGAAAATAGTAAACAGTTAAGAACTTAATTTAAAATTTTAAAAATATACAAGACATTTAAGAATATTTCCTTTTTTTCTACAAGACATTTAATTTCAACTTAAAGAACTTGTGTACGATGTACCCAAAAACGACATTAATTAAGCGACTTTAAGAATAGTTCCAGCTCGTGATTTGGTTAAGGTGGTGGAGAGTACTCTCGTTTGGACAATTCTGGCTATCGTAAAACTAACTAAGCGCGTGTAGTTGCTCGTGTAGTTTAGAAAAAAACAATTTTATTACACATACACACATAAATACATATTTGGTAATTCCAACCATTCAGCCAGGATTTCGACCTAGCTTCTCACACCAGTTATATTGTGTGTGTTAATTTTTATACATGCGTGGCTGGACGTACAGTTTACAGTTGATTCCGAACGATAGATTTTTGGATAAACTTTACATGGCAATTTTATTTATTCTCAGAGTTTTTGCCAGAAAAGTGCTCAGATTAAGCCGCCGAAGAAATATTTTTTCATATTTTCGTTTTAATGTCTGACCTGGGGTTTGAACTGTGGTATTTACGTCAAATAAGCCAACACACTACCTAGTAGGTATCTAGTAGGTACCGAGGTAGGTGATTCGAATCATTTATCCTAATTTACAGTCTTAGTTGTTGTTGCATTTACAAAAAAAACCAAAAATAACAAGCAAAGCAAATATGAGTACGATGAGTACTTCAAACTATGAATATGAGTAGTATGAGTATGATATTAAAATAAGTATAAATGCATATAAGTATCAGAAATTATGAGTCTGATTCGAATATACTCATCTTTTTGAATACTCATTGCTGATCTCTGCTAGCTACTAGACTATCGAATGCTATACCCGTCCATAATTTGACAGATGTAGCTTTAACAAGTAATGGGGGTTCACTGTCTATACTAATGCAAATTTAACATGAATCGGATCGATCTAACATTGTATAATAAAATATTAAATTACTCATATGACGTTATCACTACGAATTTATCGACAACTTCAACAACTTTTGAAATTCTTTAAATAAATTCTTAATTAAATATTTTTTATATTATTATTTTAAATTTTTATTAAGGCTTTCTAATTTAATTTAACTTTTTTTGTATTTTCTGATAACTATTTGAACTCATTAACGTTTTGTTGTTTTATGTTTTATGTTTGAGTCGAGTCGATTATCAATTTATTGCTGATGGGCTTCAAACATTCGCATTTCGAACACTTTGAACATTAATTTGGCGTCTTCTGCCTGATAATGCCAGTCATTAATCATTAATTTATTTCTTATGATTTAATATGTCAAATAAATCACTCATACCAGTATGATTTAAAAAGTACAATTTGGCCAATATTTTATTATCTTTTCTCATTTTATTTTATTTCCTATTTTTTGATCTTATTGTTAACAAAAAAAAATTATAAAATATTTCAATCATTTGAGTAATTATCAGCCTTCAACACTTTTAAAACTACAATAAAATCATGTCAACGTATACATTTCATCATCTACGATATTATGTTATTGTGTTTTTAATTTTTTTTTTCTTTTTTTGTGGCTCACTTTAATGTTTTACTATTTATTTGGGTAAAACGACTAGGTTTTAAGCACAAAAGTGCACTTGACAATACCATCGAAATATAATTTTGGCACATTTGGGAAATGACACATTGGTAAATAAATCATGTAAAGTCATTATTCATATTCATTATATACCCTACACCATTACATGTGGTATGTATTGTGTATGTATGTATATTAGAGCGACTCAAGTTGTATGGAAGCAAAATTCGTGCTCGATGTACCCCCCTCAAAATGAACCTTGGACTTTTTTAAGATGACATCTAAAATATTTCGGCTCTAGCTTTGACCTCTCGTGAGCTGGACCATTTTGAAAAAGGGTATATTTTTGTATGTTTTGTTAATTTGAGAATTTGTTTCCTAACCCACATATAGAGTATGGGTGTCATAAGACACGAAATCATCCATGTCCTTTTTTTAAGGATATTCTGTAAAAAAAACGGGTTTTGAATTTTTTATTTTCTTCTTTTCTAACCAAATTAACTCTAATATGATGGCGGATTTAGTTTCTAGATGATGTTTGGATGAAAATAGGACTAAAGAAAGAAAAAAAGAAATGATCTACGACTTTTTGTGGGCATATTTTTTTCCCAAATTAAAAAAAGGTTTTAAATTTTTTTGTTTATATTTACAAAACTATAATTAAAAAAACGCAAACTAGGGCGAATTTCAAAAAAAGCTAAGACCCGTATTTAATTAAATCAACCAAAGATTAAAATATGTTAATTTGGTTATTTTACTAGAATATCCTTAAAAAAAGGAAATGGATGATCGTCCTTGGACAAATTGTATATACAGTTGTACGCGCCTTAAAAAACCTTTCTTATGATACCAATATTGTATATGTTGGTAAGGAAATAGATTCTCAAATTGACAAAATATGGAAAAATATACCCTTTTTCGAAATGGTCCAGCTCACGAGAGGTCAAAGCTGGAGCCGAAATATTTTAAATGTCATCTTAAAAAAGTCCAAGGTTCATTTTTAGGAGGGTACATCGAGCACTTTTTTTGGTGAGTCGCTCTAATGTATATCCATCTATACAATTTAGAATTATTTTTTTTAGTCGACTGAAACAAAAATCAAGTATATTTGATTTGCTATCACGCATATGGGCATTGAAAACAATACTCTTTATCCAACCAATAGATATACCGGTTTGATATGACGATTCAAGCTTTACGGGGGAATGGATCAACCAGAGTCACAAATCGTATCAATGTATATAGTATAGTAATCCTTTTCTCGCTTGACTCGCAGTTATCCGACAGGATGCCCAGATTGGTCAAATTAATTCAAGACATTGACGGCTTTGCGTACTAGTTGCTACATGGATGATTCTAAATATGGGCATAAGGAAGGGACTTCTATATAGAAAAACCAGAAATCAAACTTTACCTCCTGCTACCTGACCTTAATACGGTTACTCCAGCAGAGGTACTCACGATCAGGAATTATATGATTTGTGCTAGTAATCATTTGGTAAGCTTGACGTAGAGGAACTTAAATATCTTTGCAGATAGTCAAACGACAATTCGAGCAACAACATCTAGGAATACCGTCCTTCAGTGTATAAAATACGATTAAAAATTACTCCAGGCATGGAATGGTTCGCATTATATGGGTTCCTAGTCATAACGAAGTGATTGGAAATAAGATAGCAAATATTCTCTATCGGCCAGAGTGTTACATACCATCAGCTTGCACAACCCCAATGCCCTTCAGTGCATTAAAGACCAAGCTGAAAAAGTGGCCGGGAGACGTCACATCGGGTATTGTGTCTCCTAATGTGGAGAGAATCATATCAATAATGAATCAATATTTTGGAGATGACACTATACCAGACATAAATCGTCTCAATGTTATGTTCTGGGGTATCAAAATGTGTTATTCTATGTCTTATCTTTATCTGTGATTTCTCTGGAGGGAATGATGTTTGTAATCCTTTTCTCTTTGACGCTTTCTTATATTACAGCGGGCGAAGTCTATTTTGTGGTTTCTCTATCTCTATCGTGAAAAGTAAGGTGCTCAGCTCAATTTGATTTATTAGTGTAACGAAGCAGAGTTGTATTTTACTTGCGGTTACCGCATAATCTTAGTACTCGTACAGTACAAACGCTTGAGTTTGATTGGCTAGTATTTTGCAAATGGTATTACAGACAGAATTCATCGTTTAACTGTACTTTTAATAAGTGGAATACGTTTCAAGCCCAAGTCTTTCTTGTGTGTTAATACTAATGTAAACAGCTTAAACTGTCCATGTTCATAAAATATACTTGCTCATCAGAATCGTTTTCTTAGTTCCATGAAGAATTCTTCATGTCATTATCGGCGATCTATGCAACAGAGATCAGCGATTAATCTTTTTTCGCTACTCATAAGTACTCATGAAATTTTAAGTATGAGTGAGTCAACAGTATTGAAATTCAACTACTCTGATTCATTCGTATTGACTACAACATTGATTTATAAGTGCAGGTTGCAATGAGTATGATCATAACGTTGACATCAAACTCATAACATTCGAAATAGGTTTGATTCATAGGCCTACTCATTCAGATTCATAAATTTAGAAAAATACTTATAATACTCATAAATGATTTGAGTGATTCGAATCATTCATCAAAATTTACAGTTGTTGTATTTACAAAAAAAGGAAGAGACAAAGACAGCAAGCAATGCAAACACACAACCTTCTAGTGAGTATTGTAGTGTTCGTACGCGAATCATTCTTATTTTGTGATTCTTGTAAATGTTGAGTAAAGGAGTTTCGAAATCAATAACATCATGTGTATTGTTAAGTATGAGTACGATGAGTAATTCAAACTTTGAATATGAGTAGTATGAGTATGATATTAAAATAAGTATGAATGCGTATATGGAGCAGAAATTATGAGTATGATTCAAATCTACTCATCTTTTTGAATACTCATTGCCGATCTCTGCTATGCAAACAGGTTCATCAAAAATAAAAATAAAGAAAAAAAATATTAAAAATCGTTTTTAAACATTTTTTTTAATAATTTATTTAAAATTACGCTCCAAATACGTTACTTCCAACATACATATATCTTCTCAATTCCAATACATCGCCTAACAGATAATATTCAATGCAGAGTACATATACTATTTCGTATTAATTGTTAAATAAAATATTAAAAAGAAAAAAAACTGGCACAAACGCGTGATTTGTTTATTTTCTTTTGAAGATTTTGCGTTTTTTTTTTCTTTGTGATACCAAAATATGTAATCTTAAATGCGTTGCCGGCAATATTTTGTTGTCTATTGTGCATTGACGATGACTATTTATGAATGAAATGGATGTCGTTGATGATGTTCAAGATGAAGACGCCCTCAATCTCTTAATGACATGCTTTTAGGGGGTTCGCCTTTCATTATCATGTTACTGCTCTAAATGAAGTCGGTTTCATATCACAATTTATTAAATAACGAAATTGTTGAGGATTTGAAATGTTTTCGAAATAATTGTTTAAGAAACATGTGAAAATCTCAAGTTTTAGGACCATTTAGATTGGAAAAAAATGTTAAATCCGTGCTTCTTCGTTGTTGAAAGACGTGGGCGATGTCAACCATAATGTTTCATGGTCTTCAATCGTTTGTTAACTTATGAGTCAGTTGAATATTACAAATATTCAGACAAATATCTGTAAGGATATTTATAGTCGTTTCACGTCTTGAACTTTAAATCTTGTGTCAGTTGTAATTATCATAAATATTTTTGGATCTACCAATTTGGTATTTTTTTTTTTGTAATTAACTGAACTTACTGAGTCTTGTAGTCCCCGAAGTCTAGTAGGTAGTGTGTTCGCTTATTAGACGTAAGGGTACGTTCTGATGTCTGATCTGGAATTTGAACCGAGGTTTTACGTCTAATAAGCCAGCACACTACCTACTAGACTACGGCGACTACGGCCGTAATATGTAATATGGGTGGTGATTTTGACATGAGCAATTTTTAGGACTTTTCTTCTGATTCTTGCCAAGCTTAGGTTTCATCTTAAATAGTGAAACAATGAACTCTTTGCGGTAATGTTCAAGCCCCAAAATTGCTTAAGAAAAAAGTAAAAATTCAAATATTTTACGTTTCATTAATTTTTTTTATTTTTTTTAAATTATGAAATAATTTTATTTAAGCCTGACTTCAACACAGGGAGCCAAATAATATTACATTCGATTTATTTTAATGGCATTAAGCAACAACACCAAGAAAAATATCATAACATTACATAGATTATTTGGTAGTTTTCATAAATTTTTTTTTTTGTTTCCTATTTATGAAATTTAATGAAAACAAAATTAATTCATGATACTGTCTTGTACATCGTTTCATTAGAAAAAAACACACAAAAAAATACGAAAAAGTTTTTTAAATTCATGTCAGAAGATTATATTATAAGCACATCACTTAAGTGCACTAATTTACCCCTCATGAATGGTAATTGTCTGAACAATTACATGCATTACTTAACTTCATCTCAGGTTTTTTTACTCCTTCTTTATTTCTTTTTTAGTGTCTATTTTTTTATTTTTCATGTTTTTTATTGCTTGAACACAGATTCATTACAGCTCAACAAATTATGTATACCACCAACAACGAATCATTTTAGCAAATATTTCGAAAAAATAAAATAAAAAAACGGCAAAAACATTTTTCGAACTACTGATACAAAAGATCCATGAAATAAGTAGACACAGTCGCACGGATGAATGGATGGTCAAAGAGAGACAGTTAAACAAAAAACCAAAAAAAACAAGAAAAAAGAATGTAAAGCTAGCTAAAGTTGGTAGGCGGTGTTATATACAATCATTTCGTGAGTATTTAACCAAAAAAAATAGAAAAGACCATAAAAAGCATAAAAACCCCAAAAAAACACGCTTAAATTTCACTATTCACTCAACAACAGCCCACCATACCATACCATAAAAAGAAAGAAATGAAACAATTTTACATAAAAGAAATCCATTTTTCATACTTACACCGAAACTTTAATAGTCTGCGCGCCAGTCCTGACATAAATTCATCATCTTCTTCTTCATTTTTTTTGTAGTTTTTTTATGTTTTTTGTTCAGGAAAAAGCTGAACATTGTTTGGTTTCATTAGACTTGTTCAACTATGTAATATGTAAGTGTTGTTCTCTGTATTGCATTTTGTTTAGTCATCATGCTATTAAAGGACCGATTCCCTTTCTTGTCTCAACTGTATGTTTTTGAATTAAAAAAAAACCCACTCCGTAGTATTTAGTTTAGTTGTTGTGTAAAACCTTTTTCGAATTTCGTCTTTGGGAAAATTTTGGAAATTGTGAAATGGTTTACCATGTTTCTTATTAGCTTTTGAAATTAATTACCGTTACCACCCCTTTCTGAGGCTGAACATGGCAATTTGAAAATTGTGTAGATGCACCAATTGAATGCACCATATTGTAACACGTTGTATTTTGGGAAGTGTTATCAATTAACTCATGTATGACGCAATCAATTATGTATATGAGACCCCGATAAACCAAACGGTAATATGGGTTTAACTAATTAAAATAAATGTTGAACGTATTTTATTACATTATATTTCTTGCATTCAAACTTTAAAGCTTTTCATATTTTTTATAACCAGTAAAAATGTCTTTTTTGCTCAACGTGTGCGAGTATAGCTTTTTTTTTGTGCATTTATATTAGAGAAGTAGACTTCTATTCAATATCTCATATACATATTTTTATTTACTGGGACCGGTAGTGCTTCATGATAACCTCCTGGGATCTCCGCAGTGTAACATCTTTATTGCTCTTTAATATGGTGATTCTGATCAGAGATCTGCAATGAATCGTTTTTTCGCTACTCATAATTACTCATGAAATTTTGAGTATGAGTGTATACATATACATACATACATACGCATGATGTTGTTGATTTCGCCTTTCCTTTACTCAACATTTAAAAGAATCACAAAATAAGTATGAATCGCGTACGAACACTACAATACTCACTAGAAGGTTGTGTGTTTGCTTTGCTTGCTGTGTTTGTCTTTTTCTTTTTTCTTCTTTTTTTTTGCAAATGCAACAACAACTAAGACTGTAAATATTGATGAAAGATTCGAACCATTCGAATCATTTATGAGTATTATAAGTATTTTTCTAAATTTATGAATCTGAATGAGTAGGCGTATGAATCAAACATATTTCGAATGTTCTGAGTTTGATGTAAACGTTGCACACATACTCATTGCAACCTTACTTATATATAAAGATACATAAAACGTATGTATCTTTGCAAGGGGAACAAACAGCTTAGAATTAACTATAACTATAACTGTATAACTGTTGCTGTGTGTTGCAAAAGCTGCAAATAAACTGCAATTGCAACTGGCAAAAGCTTTACTTTTGGCGCCAAGATAAACTCCCTGCAATAAGTCTTATTTTGTAAAATATACTTGCAAAACTTCAATAAATTCTGATTTGAACTGAACAATCATTTCAAATACATAATTTGATTTCAACACATTGAGCAAGAAAAATTTATCGTATGACCTTAAATTTTGAAAGAAGCTCCCAACACATCACAGATAATAATTTCAAATTGCAGTGCAATTGAATTCGTGTGTGTGTGTGTATGTGTTTTTGTATTTTAACATTCTCTTCATGGCATCACCTAAAATTAAAATTAAAAAAAAAAAATTAAAAAATAAAACACAGACAATTGTTATCCAAAAATATTCCCACAAATTAAAGATTTTTTCTATTAATTTTCTTCACAAACCGACACAAATGAAAAACAAAAACAAAAAAGCAAAAAAAAAAAAAGAAGAAAAAAATTGAATTAAAAGAAATACAATTTTTGTGTTTATTTTTCATTGCGCTCATGCAACTTTTAACAAAAAATTTTTTCCTCTTTTTTTTTAGTTTTTATATTATTTGGTGTTGAAAAGGTTAAAAACAAGAAGTGGAGGAAGAAGAAGAAAAAAATTAAATATTTTGAAATTTAAAGCAAACAATTGATTTATTTGTTGGGTCAAGTTTAATTTTTCAATACATTCTGTCTGTTGATTTAAAATGTTTTTTTTTATTTTCATTTTAATGTTTAATGTTGAAAACTTCACCACAAAACTAAATGAATTTAAGACGTGGCTTAGATGCTTATTAAAGTAATTTTTTTTTCAATTTTCTTAATTTTTTTTTTTTTTTGTTCTAACAGGAAACTAGCCTTTCCATAGGGTGCTTATAAATCAATTAGCACATGAATTGTGAATTATTCTAAATTGTTAACTTGAATAGAATTTAATAGAATTATAAATAATGAACGTTTTGATTTATAATTTTTTATTTTATGGCATAATCATATGAGACTTGATTTGATTTGTTTTATTCATATTTTTTCTTTTTTTTTGATGATGATGCTCTCAAGCAATCAACATTATTCATTTCGTTAGGTTTTGAATTATGATTTAAAGAATGCCAAAATTATTAAATGAAGTATTCTGTTGTATTAAATTAAAGTTCAGTGAACGAATTCTCTTCTGAAAGTGATTTGTCCTTGATAAACCTTTTTAAGAAATACAATAATTACATGCGATATTTTATTCCTATAGTATGCATTATCAATTAACACTAAATCCACCGATAGTTTATGTATTGCTCTTCCTACCAAAGCGACATGATTCGTCCTTAGAATGTTTCACATTGTTACGAAAATGGAATGGAAATTATAAACAAAGCCTAGAAAAACAAAAACAATGAACTTGTTTACAAATTATCGCACTGTGTAATATAACAACAAACACCAGCAGAAAAAAATGGTAAACAAGTAAACACAAATGCAACAACAAACTCTACAAGAATAAATATAAACAAAAATACACACATACATACATAAATGGCCATTACAACCGTTCAGTAAGGATTACGGCCGGGCTGCTCACACCACACATGTTGTGTGCTTTAATTTTATACTCTGAGTGACGGGACCTACAGTTTAACTTCGACTACGAACGAGAGATTTTGAGAAACTTTTTCATGGCAACGTTATTTTACTCTCAAAGTTTTTGTCAGATATCTGCTGAGAGGATGTCGCCGAAGAAATATTTTTTTTTATATTTCGTTTTGATGTCTGGCCTGGGGCTCGAACCCGGGCTTTACGTCTAATAAGCGAACACACTACCTACTAGACTACGGCGACTACAAAAATATACAAACAACAATAATGAAACAACGATGTTTACATTTATAGAGATCTTGAGAAGACGACGCCACGAACATTCGCCTTCAAGAACATTCATCAGACTGTTTACATTGCCATATAAAAGGCAAGGTAAAGCATGCAAGTGAATTGGTAAATGTTCAGTTAGTCTTGTGTGAGGACGCGGTGCATTTGGAGAGAGTAATCATGCTTTGAAGATCTCCATTATAAAGACCTGTTAAACAATTGTCTAGTAATTGTTATTGTTTATGCGAAGGGTATAAACAGTGGAATAACAAAGAAAAGCAATTGTTGTTGCTTACATCAAGTTGTGAACAGTGGTACACAGAATTGTATGAATAATAAAGAATTTTAATTAAAACTAAACACAAATTTACTTTTCATTTTATTTGCAATCTACGAGCACTTTTTTTAAAAAGTAAAAACGTAACAATACATTAAAATGTCTAACGAAAAACATATGAATTAGTCATTTGGAAAAGCAATGAATGCATTTCAATTTGCGGGAGTTAGATTCCATTGAGGTCCCAATATTGGAGAAGCTTCTTCTTCATTTGGCATTTTCTTAGTTGTTTTTTTACGCCATCATCTATTGCAAAAAAAACACTTGTTGCCTTGTCGTTTATAACATTTCGTTTGGTATATGCTGTCGGGCATACCAACTTACTAAAAATATAAATTGGAGCTCGTCCAAGTGCTGAGCTTTGCTCAATTTCAATTTGCCAAATGGTACTATCAGCCATAATTTCAGTACATCGGTTTTCCATATCGCATTTACTTTCTGTACGTGCTAAAGGCCTTTTACACTTCGTACATTCACAATATTCTCGCTCCTTTACTTTAGAACTCACATTCGTCAGCAGTATCAAGTGAATGACCGTATGCAATTCCCTGCACTTTCACTATAATCCTAAAACTCTTCATCTGTATTATTTATAATTTCTAACGATTTCAAATCTCTTGAATATTACGACATTTTAGGGATAAGAATTATTAGTAAAACGTAAAATTTTAAAACTTTAAAATTAAATTAAACTTGAAATTTTCACTGTAACACTTGCTCGGGGTAGAGTGAAATTAAGTCAGCCAACAACAAATATAGTAGAATACATCGAAATGTACCACGCATTGCGAAAAATGTCTAATACAGCGGTGGTGTATCATAAGGAATGCAAAACAAGATACAGTATTCAGTATTCCACGGAACCAATGACCTTTTGCGGAAGTTAGGACAGATTAACTATATTTCTTAGTTAAAAATTTACACCAGAGGAGTAAATCTTAAAAAATACATCGAATGTAAGTACATTGAAATAAAGTCGTAAAGCCAAATGGCAATGTGATAATGTTGTATTGAAGAAATTCTGTTAAAACACTTAAAATAGGCCACTTGACCCATCGTGGTAGGTTTAGTGTTAATAGTGCTACCATTTAATTTTGTAATTCTTTACTTTTATCTGTTGTAATATCGGGTGGATGATTTAAAAGTTTAAATTTAAAAATGGTATAAAACAAAAACGATTTGAAATTGTGCCAAATTTATTTTTTTGTTTTAAATTACAATTGTTTCAGTTAGAAATGGAATATTATTTCATTCATAAGACTGCCGCGGATGTCCTCACAGTACCTCATTCGATCGGACCAATTTACCGCACTTTTTCGAGTGTATGAGGTCGTATCTCGGCAATGGCCTTAAAATGCTAAATTGCCTTTGGTTTGTTTGTAAAACACTTTTCTTTAACGGCATCCCTTTGAAAATAGTCCAATGGTATCAAATCGCAGCTTCTTGGCGACCAATTGATATTACCATTTCAGGCCATCAAATCGCCATGTGCGATGTGTGGCAACTTGCACCATCCTTTTGAAACCAAACATCGTTTACATAAACACCATGAAGAGCGGGTACAAAAAAATGGTTTATCATGGTGCGTTAGGGGTCTCTATGGACCGTCAATTTTTTTTTTGGGGCTTAGCGACTACGTAACCGTTCTTCCAAATGATCTCTAAATACTCTCTTAGAGTTATGTCCGGACTTTGTACAAGAATATTAAGCTTGTGAGGACTTTGGTAGACAAATCACGTCTTCACATTAGCATCAGTATGATTTGGGTGAATTATAAACCATGCTTAACCCTTTCTTGAGATCGAACGCTTCATTTCCTTTCTCTGCATACTAAAGTACGATTTGAAAAACATAAAATATTTTTTGTGTTATCTATAATAAAAGGGAAATAAATAAATAAAATAAATATAAACATTTCAATTATTTTTACATGTTTTTGCTTGAAAATCATGAAATTGCTAAAATATATAGGAGTACTTAGAGTCTTGGTGTCCACTGTATAAATGACACGTTCAAACATAAACATAACTTTAAAAATTACAACTAAATTACATGTATTATTGTATCTTAAAATAATAGTACTTAAAATAATAATAAAAAAAAACAAATTATCAGCTCGTTAAAATCCTGCCTTTAGTTAAAGGCAAACTGTTATAGTAGCCCTTTATAGTATACACCTCGCTTTGCGTCATTTCGTTTTGCGTTTTTTCGAAGTTGCATCGCTGCTGAATGAGTACTAATTTTCACTGTGTGTCGTTAGATTTACGAAATTGCTTTGTTTTGGGTTCGAGTTTTTAATTTTTTTCCTTCTTTTTTTTCTAAAAGATGACACGACTTTAGTTTCCAATTGCACCATGATATCAAAACATGGGGATTCCCTTTTTAACTGAAAATAATACACTGTTATTTCACCTTGTTTTTCTAATTGTTTTTTAAATGTTTACTTTGTTCAATTTTCTTTTTAAAAATTAGTATTTTCGTAATCCTGGAACCTATCTTCAATCTTTACATGATTTGCTATAGAAAATCGTAGTTCATGTTGCGTTGTTTCAATTTGCGTTGTATTTTTTGGAACGTAACCACGACGCAAAGTGAGGTATGTTTGTATAGTGCATAGTAAAAATGTTAACAAAAGCAATTTTTTTAATAATATTTTGAAGCAAAATTAACCATGTTTAAGCAATTTGGTAATTCAATAATTTAAAATTGAGTTGAAACAAAATGTTTTAATGGGCAACCAAGCCTTTTATTTTTTTTTTTTTTTTGATGCACATTAGCTCGTGCTATAAATTTTTTATTTATTTTTAATTGCATATTTAATTAAAGAATATTCGTACATAAAACTCTAAATGGCATTATATTTAGAAGCAATAATAGTAATTACCTAACCGATGACCTTTTTATTAATGTTTACAGTTTTTTTTTTAATTTCTTCAGTTTTGTTGTAAATTGATGTAGAACGAGATGTAATAAATTATTTCAATTATTTTAAAATTTATTTGTTGGCAAATGCTAATAAATTTGAAATTAAAACAATAAAATAAAAAAATTGTACAGAACATCATACGTATATGATGTTAATAAAATTATTGACAATGATGATGATATTAATCAAGCTAATGTAAAATTTTTTATTAATTAATCTTTTGTTTTCTTTTTTATATTAAACTGGTTTCAAATAATATTAGGCATTCAATATAAATGAAATAAATCTCTAAATTTTGTTGTTTTTTAATTTTTTTTTTTATTTTGATATGTATGTATGTTGTTTGAATTCTATTCTTCTCAATAATTTATGTCCAGAACATCAAGTGACAGCGTTTCGATTAATCATCGAAGTTTGAATAAAAAAAAATAAAGAAATTAATTTATTTAAAATTTATAACGGTGATTGAGATGTTTCAGTAAATTTTTTTTATTTTTCTTTAATTAGATCAACACAACGGTCATAAAATGATATACAGTTATAGTATGTGGGCGATAGACAATGCGAATAGAGAACACAAGGCGCTTCTATAAATACAAACTACGCTTTGCTCGCATTATGCATTTGCAAACAGCAATAGTACAACAATCTACCAAAAAAAGGGTTGAATCTTTCGCAGCAAACAAATAGAAAAAATATTTATGATTATTTAAAAATGTCCTTTTTTGGACCAACATTCAAGGGATGACTCCTATTCATGCTGTGCATTGCGTTGGAATACAGGAAATATAGTTTATAGGAGAAAGGAAAGAGGCATAGTGTGCGACAATATCTTTTTTAATGAGCAGTGTACTCCACTTTATCTCGAGAATTAATAATCCTCACTTTCTTCTGACTATTGTAGTTAATCATTTCCTACAAACATAATCATAATAAAACAAACACCCAGAGTCCGCGGTGGGAATCGAACCCACGGCGTAGAGCAATTGACTATCAACTAGACTATCGGGGCACCCAATATTGTCCATCCTAGCAAGGGAAGAGACAACATAACATAATTGGCCATTACAACCCTTCAGTCAGGATTACGGCCTAGCTTCTCACATCACTGATGTTGTGTGTGTGTTAATTTTATACATGAGTGGCGGGACCTACAGTTTAAAGTCGACTCCGAACGACAGATTTTTGAGAAACTTTTCATGGCAATTTTATTTGCTCTCAGAGTTTTTTTTTCCAGAAATCTGTTGAGAGGAAGTCGCTGAAGAAAAACGTTTTCATATTTTGTTTTGATATCTGACCTGGTTTGAACCGTGGCCTTATGTCTAGTAAGCCAACACACTACCTACTAGACTACGGCGACTTGTCGACAGACAACGTATGAATAAAATATGCAAATGGCAATCTGTTAACAAACACTATGGACCAAACTAGACGATCACTTCTGGAGAACAAGCAATGTGCAAAAGTGGTCGCTAAAGTAAAATTAAATTTTGTTTAGAAGAAAAAAAATTTTTTTTTCTTCTTTTCCTAAGAGAAGTAAGAGCTTTTCTTCAGTCATTAAAAGATTAAGGGATAATTCTGGTTCGTTCTCTACTTTTATAATAAATTGCCGTCTATTCTCTGTAAAATTCGGAAATAATTCCAATCTGCCGGAAAGCCATCAACCGCTGTCCGATCTCGAAATAGATATCTTTAACTATGCCTAGTGTATTCTTTCGGGGCTGTAGGGTTCACACTGATCACAACTTAAACAAATCTTCCGGGACGAATGCTATTCCACCACTAGTCGTGTAGCAATGTTCTTGCAATGTTTGCTCGTCCATTATCTAAACTTTTTAGAGTCTCCTATAAAGCCGGTATTTGTCTTGGCTAATGTAATGCTAGGTATTGGCCTATAACCCTGAAAACAAACGACTAATAGCCATATGTTTAGGCACAAACTATCTTCTTGGAAAATATATAGACTCTAACAACGTGATCAGCGACAAGGTTTTGAAAGACCTATTTTACTGGTAACTCTCTATTTATTTTTAGCTTTTTAAGGATCACACTATGCGGGTCATTATATTTAGAAGAGATTCCATTAAGGCGCTATACTTTCTTGAGCTTTATTTCTTATTTTTATTAATGATATTCTCTCTTCTACTTCTAACCCCATCTACTGTTATACAGATGACAGTCATATTTGTCATTCTTATTCTTTGTATCGTAGACCGAGCTGTTTGAATGACTCATTCACTACAGAGCTACAGTCTATCTTTGAAAGGGTTCGATTTTTGTGAGCTAAAAACCTAAAATTGTTTGATTAATCAATATACTTACTTCATTGATATCATAACTTAAGTCAATTATAATCTAGCTTGTCACACCACCACTGTTGTGCATGTTAATTTTGTCGATGAGTGGTGGGACCTTCAGTTTAACGACGCGTCGGCAGCAGATATCAACAATGTGTATTCAAATAGATGAGTAGATTCGAATCATACTCATAATTTCTGACGCTTATACGCATTCATAATTATTTTAATATCATACTCATACTACTCACATTCAAAGTTTGAAGTATTGATCGTACTCATACTTAACAATACGCATGATGTTGTTGATTTCGACTCTCCTTTACTCAACATTTACAAGAATCACAAAATAAGCATGATTCGCGTACGAACAATACAATACTCACTAGAAGGTTGTGTGTTTGCTTTGCTTGCTGTCTTTGTTTTTTTCTTTCTTATTTTTTTGCAAATGCAACAACAACTAAGACTGTAAATTTTGATGAATGGTTCAAATCACTCGAATCATTTATGAGTATTATAAGTATTTTTCTAAATTTATGAATCTGAATGAGTAGGTTTATGAATCAAACATATTTCGAACGTTATGAGTTTGATGTCAACGTTGTACTCATACTCATTGCAACCTGTACTTATAAATCAATGTTGTAGTGAGTACGAATGAATCAGAGTAGGTGAATTTCAATACTGTAGACTTACTCATACTCAAAATTTTATGAGTACTTAGAGTAGCGAAAGAACGACTCATTGCTGATCTCTGATATTAACTTCAGTCACGACTACAACCTAACTTCTTAAACCACCCAAGTTTTGTGTGTTAATTTTGTATTTTATCTGTTCTTAGATGGATTACCAGAAGATTGCTGACAGGAAGTCGCCATAGGAAACATTTTTTTATATTTCGTTTTGTTCGAGGTGTCTTAGCTGAGGTTCGAACCAAGGAACCTCTGCATCACACACCCTAATAGACTTTGACGACTTTACTTAACTCTCTTCCAAAAACAACCTTGTGGAATTACTCTTATTATTTTTGAGGATTTCTAATAACATAAAGCGAAATATATTCAACTCATTTGTTAAATCCAAATAAAATCATGAACTTAAACAGTAACTGAAACTACTTGATAGTTATCTTAGCATTCTTATACGGACAAGAGAATAGATTTGCAATAAATTTTTTCATCGATCTTCCCTTAGCATTCTACTGGCAATAGGTTTGAGTGCAAATAAAAACCTTCTTAAATCTAACGTTCAGAGTAGACTGCAACCATTCGTGAACAAGGAACATACTTAGAACATGAATGGTGTGAGAAGCTTGGTTGTAATTCCGATTAGAAGGATATAATGGCTAATAAAGTAAGTAAAGAAGGCAAACCTTTAAATTTCTGTGATGCCTTTTTCAATAAGAAACATTTCATGTACCATTTTTACCATTGCGGTTCTTAAATCACTACGGTTTTGTAGTTCATATTTCATTGCAAACAACACATTTTAATTTGCCAGTGTTTAGTGTTTTAATTAAATTTGTAATAAATTTAATGGTTATCGAACTTTAAATGCAACCAAAAAAACAAATTGCCCAAAATGGGCAATTAAATGTTAAAATTAAAGATCCATAAATCTAGGCAACGACACATACCCACAATTAACTAAAACATGCTAAGAATACATGTTGTAGAAAATTAATCCAAATTAATTTATTTGTTTACTTCAACGTTTCTTAATTAAACCAATCGAATATAAATTTCGAAATTCATTGATAATAAATTGCATCATTTACTGACTGGAGACCAATTTTATGATGATCTAAACTGAAAAATATTTTTTTTAAAGTCTTGCAGAAGTTCTTTAAATTATTTAATTAAATAAAACCACACAAAAATGGAACGAAGGTAAATGAACTGTTTAAGAAATCTGAATCTGGTTTAAGTGAATTATAGCCTCAACAAAAGAAAACAAAATATCGTAAATAGAAACAAAAAAAACAAACAAATGAAAAGAAAATTATGCAAGAATTTTTTTAAAAATTATGGTAAAAATAAAATTGGAAATCTAAACCTGGCTTTAAAAGACCAGCCAGTCTGTTGCTGTTGTAATTTTGTATTTAAATTTATTCTTTATCTTTGTATCTGATTGAAATTTTTGTGTTCAAATACAATCTATTCAGTCCAGTTAAGTTCTGTTCGGTTCGGTTCGGTTGGGTTCAGTTCAGTTCAGTTCTTTTCTTATTTTAATTTTAATTTTATAATTTGACCAATTGTTAAAAAATTTATGTTTTTCTGTTTCTGTTCCTTTCTTTTTTCATTCGATTTGATTTTTATGTTTCTGTCATATTTTGTGCACGAAATTTTTTATAAAAGTAAACCAAAAATAAAAGCCATTTCAAAAGCAGAGTATTTATGCTAATCTGCCATATAAATATCTTTTTAATTGCAAATTGTGTAATTCTTCTCTCTCTATTTTTAACGTTTTTAGCTTTGTTTTCAAGAAAATTCATTGAAGAAAAACCCGTCATTCAAATAATTTCTTTTGTTCGCATTACGTTTTCATAGCCCACATAAGCGGTGTTTGGCATTGTATTTCATTCAGAGCATTTTCCCACACGTGTCATCATTTGTAAGTAAATTCGTTAAAAACGATGAAAATTTTGTAATTTGTAATCAGTTTAAAAGATTGTTTTTTTTCATTTTTTTTAATAATTTTGTTTGGTTTTTGGATTTATAATCGCCATTCTTTGCGTAAATGTTTACATTTGTTTTTGTTTCATCAAGTACGCCGCAACGAAAAGCGAAAAACAACAAACAAAAACAAAAGACTTAAGACAGGAACTTGAATTTGAATAAAATACAGATTCATGCGTTAATTATGCGTGTAAAAGTGGCAGTAATTTGTACAAGTTAAACAAAATAAAACTATACGGCTTCATTAGTCGTTTAATATTTTCACACACCATTATGTTCGATTGAAGTTGCCATAGTCTAGTATATATACGGTGACCAGACGTTCTGTATTATACAGAACAGTACTGTATTTTAGAGCCCTGTTCTGTATAAATTATTCTTTGCTAAAAAACGTGAAAATGTTCTGTATTTTATTTAGTGTTCTGTATTTGTTCAGTATTTCGCTATTTTTTCAGTTTTACATAAGAAACGCATAGAAAAACACATAAGAATACATAAATATTAAAAAATTCTGACGCAAATGTAGGTAATAAATTTTTTCAACTATAAACATTTACCAAAAATGATAAGTAGTGTCGATATTTTTGATTATTCAAATCATAACAACATAAAAATATATTCAATACTTGTTCGTTTTTTTATACCACTGAAAGGTGTGCAAGTAAAAATACTAAAGGGTCCGCCATCTAACATTTTTTTTTTCAACTAGAGCTTATTTCGTGAATGGTAACACTTAGCTCATGTCTGATTTGACAGATAATTAGTTTTATCCTTCCGCTGAACGAATATGGTTGTGTATACGCTTGAACAACGCTGGGAAATATTGCGACATTACTTTGAAAATCATGGTAATGTTGCAGAATGTGTGCGAAAAAAATCATCTTTTCAGATGAAGCTCATTTTGATCTTGGCGGGTATGTAAACCAGCAAAATTGTCGCATTTGGGGCACAGAAACCCCGCACGCATACATTGAAAAGCCGACGCAATCAAAACGAGTCACTGTTTGGTGCGGGTTTTGGTCCAGAGGCATAATTGGGCCATTTTTCTTTGAAAATGAGCAAGGAGTGGTCGTTACAGTCAATGGCGATCGTTATCGGGCCATGATGATGAGGATATTGGCAACATTTGGTTTCAACAAGACGGCGCTACGTGCCACACAGCCGAAGCTGCACTCGATGTTTTGCGACCTGTTTTTGAAGATCGCATTATCAGCCGCAGAGCCGATGTCGTTTGGCCACCTCGGAGCTGCGATTTGACACCGTTGGACTATTATTTGTGGGGTGCCGTCAAAGCTAAGTGTTACGCCGACAAGCCAGAGACAATTGACGCTTTAAAGGACAATATTCGTGAAGCCATTGGTGAAATACAGCTGCACACAATCGATAATGTGCTTAAAAATTGGACCGATCATGAAGGCTACTGCATGGCCAGCCGAGGCAGCCATTTGAATGAAATTGTTTTCCATTATTAACCGGAAGGATTGTATTTTCAACTAAAAAAAGAAATTTGAGAAAATATTCAGTAGTTTTTTTAAAGCATTTTCAAAAAAAAAGTTATTTGGCGGACCCTTTATTTATTATTTGCATTCTTTTTGTACTTTATTAAATTGAATTAATACATTTTTATTTTTCTAACAATCAATATAATAATGTTTAAAACTTTATTGACAATTGAAATTTTGACGGTTAAAAATAACCTGATTTAGAAAATGGTGGTTAGTGTATTTTATTTTCTCCTGTTCTGTATTTTGCTGGAAAAAATATGGTCACCGTAAGTATATAGTGTGTTGGCCTATTAGACGTAAACCCCGGGTTCGTATCCCAGGTCAGACATCAAAACGAAATATGAAAAAAATATTTCTTCGACGACTTACTCTCAGCAGATTTCTGGCAAAAACTCTGAGAGTAACTAAAACCTGCCATAAAAAAGTTTCTCAAAAATCTGTCGTTCGGAGTCGACGTTAAACTGTAGGTCCCGCCACTCAAAGTATAAAATTAAGGCACACAACATGAGTGGTGTGAGAAGCTAGGCCGTAATCCAGACTGAAGGGTTGTAATGACCAGCTATGTATGTATGTATGTGACTCATTCATACTCATAATTTCATGAGTACTTATGAGTAGCGAAAAAACGATCAATTGCGGATTTCTGTTCTGTACCTAAATTGATTCTCTTGAATATTCGAACCAATATGGCTTCACTGAATATCTTGTACGGACGAGAAAGTAATGTTGTTCAGTGTTATTTGTTGGAGTTGTACCGTTGTTAGGTATACATGAGTGCCAAGCTATTAACATGGTCTTCGTATAATAATTAACACTGTAACAAGTGCAGTTCGAATGCATCGATTGACTTTGGTCTGTAGAGAGTACCACATCCGTGTGTGTGAAAAATACAAATTATACGAGTCAGTGTCTTGAAGTAAACAGCATTCTATATCGAATACTTAATAGTGGCAACGATTTATTATCGGAGGGATGATTAAAAAACAATGAATTGAAATGAAAATGGAACAAGGGGACTCTTCTTAGTTATATAAAACACTGATTTTTAATTCCTTATTTGCGTTTATGAAATAATATTTTTCGAAAGTAAACTTCCACAAACAATGTTGCGAAATTTAATTTTAGTTTTTAAATTATCACACAAACATTATCTGAAAATTATTTGGCATTAATGTGATGTTTTTTAAAGGCAGGCTATTTCACTTGCTTGTCTGTTTGCACGGAAAGCAAGCAAGTGAAATAGTCTGCCTTACAAAAACATCACATAAGTTATACGTCAGCGATAATTATGTGCTCGCTCTTATTGTCGTACATTACAATACATATTATAGGATAGCAGGGAAGGAAATCAAATAATTAAAAAAACTCGTAAATTAATATAAAAAAAAAATAAACAAACATAAAAAAACGCGAAAATGAAGAACGTGTTTCATTTCGTTTCATTTCTATGAATTGTTGGCTTTATTAAATTGTTAATATTTTATATTATATTGTATAAACTGTTGTTGTTATTGTTGTTGATGATGGTGTTAAATTATAGATTAACTGAATGATGCCTGACATGATATATGAAATAACACCACCCTGTACAAATTCAAAAAACGTCAAAATATGAAGAAGAAAAAAGACGAAAAAAGATGATATAATTTGAAAGAAAAATACTACAACAACAATATCGTGCTTATAATTATAAATTAAAAAAAAAAAGAATGTGTTTTTTATTATTAACATATGAATAATTTTTCAAAATAAATTAAATAAATTAAGAAAAAAACAAAAACAAAAAACATTTAAATAAAATAAAGTAATAAATTATCAGACAAATACGTGTGCTCATATGAATATTCAAAGAAGAAGATCCAGGCATTAGTCATTTACGAGTTTCAGAGTTTCGTTTCAGTAACGCTTAAGAAGAGTGATGTCAACGATGATGGAAAAGGTTTTTCTAATGAATTTATTCAATTTCACATGAGGATGATGTCTTATGTTAATGTTATGCTACATTTTAAGTTGTTACTTAGTAGCTGGTCAAGTGACTGAATACTGCTGATAGAGACTCTTCTTATGAATGAAAAGTTATGAATGTCTTCGAACGATTAGTTTAAAGTTTATTTTAACCCTCTCATGCCCAATGTTGCCTATACGCAACATCCTGTAGCTCTTGAACCAGGACACCTAGGACATTGAAATTTTTGTCAGTTGCCATTGAGGCAACTTCTTATATGTCTACTTAAAAATAATTTTACTCCTCAAAATTTTACTACTCAAAGATAATTTTAGCCACGCCCATTTTAATTCGGGCATAAGAGGGTTAAGATATGGAAGAAAAACTTTACAATCACTTGAAATCGTCTCACAAGCCTTACGCTTATGAGAGTACGCTTATGAAAATACCATTAAGAGTGCAGTGATTTAATTAGATTTTCATTTCCGGGAATGAAATTATGAATGAATGAATTAAGCAGTCTATGATTTATCCCCATAAACAGGTAATAAGCACTTCGAAGCCAAAGTTTTCGATGAACTTACTGGATGATTTTTGTGTCCGAAAAATACTGTGTAAACAAGTAAATGTTCTGACCATCAATTGTAGAGTAATTTATAGAGAGAATTTCTTTATAATATAGGGTCTTAAAGTTCGAGTTTTTAATTTATTAAAGTTTAAATTTCTGTTTACAGATCTTTTTGATTATTCTTCTGAGCACTTGCTAGTTTCTGATTCAATGTAGTTTAAATTGGCAGCCGTTCGTAGAATCATAGCTTTTTAGTGTCCTACATAAGGATACATACATAATTGGCCACTACAACCCTTCAGTCAGCATTACGACTTAGTTTCTCACACATAAGGATAATCTACATAAGGATACTCGTGGTTATTTTCCGAACGGAAGTATATGCCATCAAAATATGTGCTCAGTTCAACATGGAACGGCGGTACAAAAAACAGGACGTAGCAATACTATTTGACAGTCAGTTCGCCATTGGAATATTCGGCTTTTACGTGGTTTAATCGAAGATAGTATGCAAGTCGCCGTGGTCTAGTAGGTAGTGTATTGGCTTATTAGACTTGAGGCCTCGGTTCGAAACCCAGGTCAGACATCAAAATGAAAAATATTTCTACGGTGACTTTCTCTCATCAGATTTCTGGCAAAAACTCTGATAGTAAATAAAATTGCCATGGAAAGTTTCTCAAAAATCTGTCGTTCGGAATCGACTTTAAACTGTAGGTCCCGCCACTCATGTATAAAATTAACACACACAACATCAGTGGTAGCTAGATCGTAATCCTGAGTGGAGAGTTGTAATGACCAATTATGTATGTAGTATGGGACTGTCTGGGAACGCTGAATCAACTAGACAATGTTAATCTCTGCTGGGTCCCAGGTCATGGGAAAATTTTCGTCAGCGAGCTTGAAGATGAGTGCAGTTGAATGAGGCCAGAACTCTTCTGTGTAGTGGAATATTTGGGAAAGTATTCCAAACGAAAAGAAGTATAAAGAGCGGCAAAGACACTTTCCAAACCAAGTGGATTTAGGCAATCAAAACTTTTATTTGGAAATTACAATAAGTGGAGATCAGAGTCATACATCAGACTATGCTGTATTAACCCGAGGTTGGTAACTGATCTTTTGGCAGGGCACTGCGGACTCAGGGTACATTTATTTAGAATGGATGGTGTTTCTGTGACGACGAGATTGAACACATGCTTGAAAACTGTTGTGCATAAATGCATCCGAGGAACAGCTTGTAGAATAATGCCCTATAAAGTCGGAAGGGACTGTATTAACTCAAGTAACCAGTGTCGTATAAGTTTCCTTTATAACACCGATACTCAAAGTGTGGTTTATATCCAAACCAATAAATCAATCCAATTAATTAAACTCTCAGTACCCAAGAATACTTCGTTTCAGGTTCCTAAGTGCCGAATGCTTTATGGTTGCCTTTTTTCATTACCACATTCAGCCAGCCTCCAGAGGCCAGTATCCCATTATAACTATTATGAGGTTTATAAGATGAACTCTTAATTTAATTAATTGGTTATCAACACCTTTAGACAGGATTACAACCTTGCTTCTAGCTTCATGAGTGGCTTTGATGGATAATTTTGAAAAACTATTCATAGCAATTTGATTTACCATAAGACTGCTGAAAGGAAATCGTCGAAAGAAATACGTATTCCTTCATATATTATTTTGTCTGATGAAATCTGAGCTATAGTTTGAATTACGTGTTCTTATCTAATAACCTAACCCACTACCTACTATACTATGGTGACTTCTAAGATGGATTCTAGTTAGGTTTTAAGCAGAATTTGTACTGATTATTTACATAATGGTCTCTTTACAAGTGGCTTTATTCTTCTATTTTTCATATGCAAATGAGTACATTTGTGTGAAGTCAATTGCATGCTCCCTTGCAGAGGAATACCAATCACATGTATGAAATCTTTTGAATTTTCTGTTACACAAAGCTTTGCAAGTGCGATAGCTTTCTTGTATCTTTCAATATCGCCACGTCCAGTCAGGCATATTAAAGTAGTCTTCGTATGTCTCAATATCTTCTTAAGAGACTCCCGGCAATGTTGGACATTTGGAAATGTGATATAAACACTCTCTAGTAATCTTCTGGCATCTTCATTTCTACTGGCTACACACATGGCAACTTAACTTATGAATTTTATATAAAAAAAAACAATGAAAACGTGAATACTTATGTAAGCCGAATGACCGCATGTATCTCCAATTTTTTCGCCAGGATTTTAATTATTTTTTTTTTACCGTAAATTGTAAACCTTGTGACTGATACCCATCAGAAGTCAAAATAAATGAAAAATCAAAGTAAAAGAGTTCATTTCAAATATATACACAAACTTTATTCATGACATGTTTAGCACTTAGCAAATTTAAAAATAGCAATCAATATACTACATACATATACTGATCGCAGAACTCTAGCATTGATTCAAGTTATTTATATCGCAATGATTTTTGGCTACTTAAACATTAAGAAGAAAAAAAAAATAATAAATAAATAAATAATAAAAACTCGTTGAATGAAGTCTTCAATTTCTATTAAAATCAAGTTTGTGTCTTCATTATCTCAATAATAAATAATTTTTAACTTGAATACAAAATTTCGGAAATCGTTACACCTGTTTTTAGAGAAGCAAAAATTTAAATACAATTTTATTAAATGATAATCGGAATTTGGGAATTTGTTTTTCGTTTTTTTTTTCAATAAGCCAACCAGATCTTCAAGATGTTTTGCATGAATTTTATAAAATTTAAAACTTTTTATTTGTTTATAAACCCCGCTAATAAAATATATTTCCAAACAATGAAACAAATTAAAAAACAATTATGAAATCTAACTGTCGTTTCAGTTGTTGCTTAAGTAACTCAAAACGAAAGACTTAAGCAACAAACCTAACCTAAAAATATTTTTTGAAAATTTAATCACACAACGAATAAAATAAGAAATCATCACAAATCAATTAATGTTTAACAGCATTCAATATGAAATATGTAATAATTAAAAAAAAATTTCTGTTTATTTCATTTTATATCGTGTCATGTCTTTAACAAGGTTTGTAATTCAAAACTCAGCATGTTCCAATAATACATTTCGATTTAACACATTTTTATTATTGTTTTTGTAATCACTTTCATTATCTTTTCAATTTAAAAAAAATAAATAAATTTTCTATTAAAAAAACAAACACAAGAACAAAGCAAAAAACAAAAATAATCAAATATTTCCAATACATGCATACGAGTACATTTCCTCACCTTTGATTGCAGTTGATTGCCTGTTAGTTGGGGGATTGCCAGTGAAATTCGTAATTTTTGAAACCATTTAGCACTGTCAGCTAATGACGTTTTAAATTCAACTAATTTCTCTCTTATATGGTATTCAGTGTCAAATGGCTGAGTTAAAAATTTAACATTTCTACACTTAAAATTTTGCTGTCGAATATTCCTTTAAATTTGAAATTAGTTTCTCGTTAAATTTTTTTGGATTTGTTTTACGGCCTGAGGATATTTCTACATTATCACGATTACATTGTGTTGTATTCCATGTAATTTGATTCAGGATAAATTGTGGTATTTTGGCAAAGTGTTAAACTCACGTATGTTTATAAACAACCAAAAAAATTATTCAAATAAATTTTGAATTGGGAAATAATCGACAATAATTAAAAAAAATACTATTAGTTCCTCCCAGAATTTAATGCGACCATAAAATGTCGCCGTGGGTCTAGTAGGTAGTGTGTTGGCTTATTAGACGAAAGGCCCGAATTCGAATCCCAGGTCAGACATCAAACCGAAAATATGAAAGTATTTCTTCGGCGACTTCCTCTCAGCAGATTTCTGGCAAAAACTCTGAGCGTAAAAATTGCCATGAAAAGCTTTTCAAAAAATCTGTCGTTCAGAGTCGACTTTAAACTATAGGTCCCGCCACTCATGTATAAAATTAACGCACACAACATGAGTGGTGTTGAGAAGCTAGGTCGTAATCCTGATTGAAGGGTTGTAATGGCCAATTACGTATGTATGTATAAAATTTTTTCAAGAATGAAACAAAAACAAAAAAAATGTATTCTGGGCTAACAAATATTTTTAGTAGGAATATTTTCATAATTTTTAAGTCAAAAGAAATATTTGTTATTAACAAAAAACAAAAATGTGGGATATTAGAAAAATAAAATTAATTTAAATTTAAAATTGAATTTTTTAAAATAAAATTTTTAGATTTTGCATCTAATCTACTCAAGAAGCCTGACTACAGGACGGGTTATGATACCCACTTAAATTTGAACAATAGATTATTTCGCATCTGCCAATACTTAAGTCATTCTATTCTGCCACAGAATTCAGAGTATTATCTCCACTAAACGTAATGGATCGATTTACTCTTGAGCAACGTTGGGAATTCTTGGAAATTTATTTCCAAAACAAAGACAATTGTTCGAAAATGGCACGAAAATGTCGTACAAAATTTGATCGTAGAGAAGGACTAACAGTGCCCAGCCTTCTGATTTCATTGTTGATGCTCCAAGACGTGAGTGTGCTTGTACAGTGCATACACCAGAAATTATCGAAACTGTGGCTGAGAGTGTGTGTTAGGAGAATCCATCAACATCAACTCATCCTCGTACTCAAGAATTGAACATTTCACTCACCAGTTCACGTCGAATTTTGGGAAAAGATCTTAGTATGACGCGTTACAAAGTTCAATTGGTTCAAGAGTTGAAGCCAAATGACCATCCGCTTCGATTTCTTACAGAAGCCAATGCACCCACTACGAGTGACTGCTGGGTGCCACCTGTGGAACGGACGCATCATTGGCATATAGGTTAGGTTAGAGGACGTGTACTTGTCAACTGTGACAAGTACAGTACCCGCAGGTCGAATTGACCCATTGTACAACGTCCTAGCTTCTCACACCACTCGTGTTGTGTGCGTTAATTTTATACATGAGTAGCGGGACCTACAGTTTAAAGTCGACTCCGAACGACAGATTTTTGAGAAGCTTTTTCATGGAAAATTTACTTACTCTCAGAGTTGTTGACAGAAATCTGCTGAGAGGAAGTCGCCGAAAAAATATTTTCATATTTTCGTTTTGATGTCTGACCTGGGATTTGAACTCGGGCCTTTCGTCTAATAAGCCGACACACTACCTACTAGACCACGGCGACTTCATCATTGGCCCATATTTCTTTGAAAATTAGGACGGCGCAACCATTACGGTCAATGGAGACATCCATCGCACCCTGATAACCGATTTTTTTGTAACCGCTCTTCATGGTATTGATGTGAACGATGTTTGATTTCAACAGGCTGGTGTAACTTGTCACACATGTGTAACGACACGTTTCCGCTCGGGTGCTGGGGTAGGTCAGCGGCGTCCAGTGGTTACATAAAAAAAACACTTAGTTTAAGTTTACAGCTATTTATTTACAATACTGCAATAACTTACACACTAAACTAAGTAAAACTAAATACAAAGCAAAAATAATTAAATTGGATATGAATTAAAATATCCTAGGCCGGCCTAACAACGGTTCGTCACGTCACAGTACCGAAGGCGTCAAGGGGGGTTGAGTCAGAACAACAGTTAAACGGCATGCGCCCAGGATGACTGCGGTCATACTGGTCCTTGTTGTTGCCCCGGTTCGTCAAGTGACAGTGCCGAGTACGTCAAGTGACAGTGCCGAGTACGTCAAGGGGGTTTGGAGTCAGAAGAACAGTCAAACGGCATACGCTCTGGATGACTGTAGTTTCTACTCGTCCTTTCGGTTACCCCGGCACAGTCAGTCAAGTCAATCAAAGGAGGATGTCAGAGCAACAATCAAACGGCATACGCACAGGATGATTGCGGCTCCAAGATCTCCCTTTGTTCGTCTGGTCAGTCAAATTCTCCGGAGGAGGTTGTCAGAACGTAATCAAACGGCATACGCACAGGATGATTCTGGTTCTGAGGCCACCGGAGTCCGTCCAGTCACAGTTGCCAATGTTTTGCCGGTTGTAAATAAATCACAAGTGGGGACGACCACACCACTTGGGATTTATCATATTTCCAGCACAGCCGATATCTAGATCGACCTGCCTTACCAGCAACTCATCACCAACTGCCCCGACCGCTGAAGTCACGCTCGCTTTTATACACAAAAGTAACGAGTAACGGATCAAACATGATCGAACATCAAACATGTTGTGTCCTACTCTACAACTTACAAATGTGAGAGCATCAATTGAATTCAGCAGAGAGGTCTTGTAGGTCAAACGTGAGTCGTACGACAACCGTTATAAAGAATAACAATATTACTTAAAAATAGATTATAAGTGCTTAGCAAAATTACTTTAAATATTTTAGGCACAGTGGGGCCTGTTATAAAAAAATAGTTACAATAATGTTATAAAATAATTCATACAGCCAACATATAAAAGAAAATAAACAATACATTAGATCCTAAATATTATCCAGTGATATGGTGTGGACAAAAACAAGGTCTCCGACTTTTGTCGTCACACATGTCATGCCACAATCGATTTATTGCGTCAAACGCTTGATGGCCGTTTAATTATTCGAAATGGTGACGTTAGTTGGCCGCCAAGAAACTACGATTTCATACCGTAGGATTGTTTTCTGTGCGGCGCCATTAAAAAAAGTGTTATGCCAACAAACCAGAGACAATTGAGCATTTGAAGGACAATATTCGTGCTGTCATTGCCGAAATAGGACTTCATACACTCGGAAAAGTACACGAAAGTTGGTTCGATCAAATGTGGTACTGTGAGGTTAGCCACGGCAGCCATATAAACGAAATAATATTCCATTTCTTAACGAAAGAATTGTACTTTACAACACAAAAATAAATTTGGTAAAATTTAAAACCGTTTTTGTTTAATTGCATTGTTAAATTTAAGCTTTTAAGTGGGCCACCCTATTACACATTCTGTGAAGCATCATTCTGTACCAGAGACATCTAAGTTTTTTCAGTTTCCAAAGTGGAATGGTCAGATGAGGATAACCGTATAGCTATTACAACGCTATTAAAACGTGTGATATAAGAAAAGATGATATTTTAAAAATACTTCGAAAGCTCGAGATTAGTAGCATGTTCGGTATCAGAGATCATCAATGAGTAGTCAAAAAGATGAGTAGATTCGAATCATACTCATAATTTCTGATACTTATACGCATACTCATATTACTTATATTCAAAGTTTGAAGTACTCATCGTACTCATACTTAACAATACGCATAATATTGTTGATTTCGACTCTCCTTTACTCAACATTTACAAAATTCACAAAATAAGTATGATTCGCGTACGAACACTGCAATACTCACTAGCAGGTTGTGTGTTTGCTTTGCTTGTTGTCTTTGTGCTTTTCTTTCTTATTTTTTTGTAATTGCAACAACAACAAAGACTGTAAATTTTGATGAACGATTCGAATCACTCGAATCACTTATGATTATTATAAGTATATTTCAAAATTTATGAATCTGAATGAGTAGGCGTATGAATCAAACATATTTCGAATATTATGAATTTGATGTCAACGTTGTACTCATACTCATTGCAACCTGTACTTTTAGATCAATGTTGTAGTGAGTACGATTGAATAGTTGAACATAGTTGAATTTCAACACTGTTGACTCATTCATACTCAAAATTTCATTAGTACTTATGAGCAGCGAAAAAACGAAAGTTGTATGTACTGTTCGGTACGCACAACTGTTTGAGGAGATTGAAGGGAAAAAGTAACGTCTGCCACCGGTTGGATCATCTACACATAATTTGACCATCACAGATCATCAAAGCTATGAAATTAAGAATTCAGCAAAAGCCGGTCCATAAACAGAAAATGATAGCGCGTCAGATGAATGTTTCGCAAAGTCCCTCAATCGAATTATTAAAAAAGACTTGGGACTCAGTGCTTTTGAAAAAAAGAAAAAAAATCAGAATGAAAAAATTGAAACTTTTTTGAAAAGGCACGCTGATAACTTACACAGAAATATTTTCTGTACGGGTGAAAACATTTTTAACTCGCAGGAAATTTTAACAATCCACTGGACGCATCTGAACAGATTTTTCGAGTTGGATGATGACCATCACCCAGCTTCAGCCATGGTATGGTAGTGTTGCTCTTACGATGCGTTTATTGACTTGCATGAAGCCACCGTAGTCTAGTAGTAAGTGTGCTAGCTAATTAGATAAAAACCCGTGGTTCAAACCCCAGCTTAAACATCTCGAATAAAACGAAATATGCAAAAATATTTCTTCGGCGACTTCCTCTGTCATTCAAAGTTGATTTTAAACTGCAGGGCGAGCCGCTCGTGGATAAAATAAACACCCACCCAGCATGGGTCGTAATCCTAAAGAGTTGTAATGATCAATTATGTAAGTAAATGACTTGCATTTCTGTGACCAACTTCACCACTTAGGCTTCAAAATCAACCATGGACTTTTCAACAAACTCATGAAGCCAAATTGATTCAAATTTAAAATAGTAAAACAGTTTAGTAGCACTCATCTTCTCTGAAGTATGGCCATCTGGCAGTCCAGCTTTGAATCCACTGCACTACAAATTGTGGAGGGTTTTAGAAGACATTTCATTCATTATCTTACGATAGCCTTGATTCATGCTGTGGCCAATTTTCGATCGAACAAGGTGTGTGCGACCATTAATGATTGATGTGTAGAATAGTAAAACTAATTCAGATTTCGTCGAATGAGTCATGAGATATTTAATGACACAATCGGCGAATGTTTGATGTAAAATGGTAAGTCAATTGATATCTTTTGCTTTTATAATACTTATTTGGCAACATGAACATGGATACCAGACGATATGCAACGTCTTTCGTTTTCGTTAGCCATGGAGGAGCAATCTCTTGAGCAATACAACGTCAATGCGCAATCACTCAATCGATTATTGAAACCATAATTGTGTCATTAGTTGCACCAATTCAATAATCCATTTGGTTGAAGCAACTCCAAAATGATCTCCATTGCAATTAACAAAAATGCTTTACACAGTGCAACGAATAATTAATTTTTCAACCCACATAAAACATATGAATAGAAATACAAAATTTATAACTGAGGCTATTAAAATTAATACAAACAATTGCAAAATATAATATGTATACTCGTATTGAGCCATAATATTAACAAAAGGCGTAGTCGCTACCAAACAAATAATAATTTTAAGCGATTTTGTAATTGCGTGGAGTACAAGATACAGTATTTTTAAGATGATTTTAAGATCTCTCATTAAAGATTTAAGTGTTCATAAACGTGAATTATTAGCAGAAATTTAGCAATAATCTAATGATCTGACTTTACGTTAACAAGAAGTAAAGGTAACAACATAGAATACTTTTTTTTTATTATCCAATGGGTTGGTATGGCAATCATGTATACATACTTACCCACTAAAATTTAATGTGTTTACAACAACAACAACATGGGTTATGTTAGCTTTGAGGGTCGCAGTGGTTTGTGACTCATTCTCACACTTCTACAAATTAAGAAAACACCATAAGGAAGCGACCCACAGGATCAAATGGCACAATCTCGTTTCATATCACCTTTCCAAGAAATGACCATGCCCCCAAATCGCTCGTGCAGAATATTCAATGTTGTATGAACTGTATGGCACATAGCGCCGTCCTGTTGAAACCACATGCCGTCAGTGTCCAGAACATCCAATTCAAGCCAAAAGAAGTTTGTAATTTAATCATCAATCTATAGTGTTCGCCATTGACAGTGATGACGTCACCAACTGTTTTCAAAACCACCAAATAGTGGCTTTTTCAAAATGCATAGTACGCCGCAAAATGTAGTCGCCGTAGTCTAGTAGGCAGAGTGTTCGCTTACTAGACGTAAAGCCCGGATTTGAGCCCCAGGCCAGACATCAAAACGAAATATGAAAAAAATATATTTCTTCGGCGACTTCCTCTCAGCAGATTTCTGGCAATAACTCTGAGAGTAAATAAACCTGCCATGAAGATAATTTATCGATGAAATCATTCAGTCAAATCAAATCAACACATGTCATTGTCATTCATAGTGATTTTGCAGTTGAGAAGCTAGGCCGTTGGGGGTTGTAATGGCCAATTATGTATGTATGTATGTATGTATTTAAATAAATGAATTCGCTGTATTTAAGAAGATATAGTGTTGGCTTATTTAACGTGAGCTCGTGGTTCAAACCTCGGTTCAATATAAAAAGATATTCTTTCAGTGACTTCATCTCAGTAGTCCTCTGGCAAAATCTTTGAATGTAAATAAAATTACTATGAAAAGTTTCAGTGGTAAGAGAAACTCAACTCAGCTTTATTTCGGCCATATTTCACAGGCCTAAACATAATTCCGATTTCAAAATTACGCAATGTGGAGAGAAGTGAATATATAACATGCTCTGCTGTTAGTGCTATAAGGATACATATCCAAAATTATAAAAAAGAATGGCATGACATGGAAGTACATCAGCGATTCCTGAACTTTAATTACGAATTCATTTTTTTGATTGGCCGTCATCTTAAGAATTAATTACTTGGATGCCATAAAGGTCTCTGGTAATATCGAATTCTATGTATTTTTTTATGAAGTCGCCGTAGTCTACTAGACTAGACTAAATTATGAATCCATTTTTTTGATTGGCAGCCATCTTAAGAATTAATTGCTACTAGTTTCCTAGTTCTCAGAGTTTTTGCCAGAAATCCAGAAATTCCACTGAGAGGAAGTCGCCAAAGAAATATTTTTTCAAGTTTCGCTTTGTTGGAGATATCTGACCTGGGGTTTGAACCATGGCCTCACGTCTAATAAGTCGCCGTAGTCTACTAGACTAGACTACTAGACTAGTATTTGAAAAAATATTTTTTCGGTGACTTCCTCTCAGCAGATTTCTGGCAAAAACTCTGAGAGTAAATAAAATTTGCCATGAAAAGTTTCTCAAAAAAACTGATGTTCGTAGTCGACTTTAACCTGTAGGTTAAACTTGTGTACTTGTGGATAAAATTAACGCACACAACATGAGTGGCGTTGAGAAGCTAGGCCGTAATCCTAACTGAAGGGTTGTAATGGCCAATTATGTATGTATTTACTATTTGTTGTTGACGTAGCACCAAG
Organism: Sarcophaga rosellei; assembly: GCA_930367235.1. Taxonomy (NCBI): domain Eukaryota; kingdom Metazoa; phylum Arthropoda; class Insecta; order Diptera; family Sarcophagidae; genus Sarcophaga; species Sarcophaga rosellei. Next base: position 85,081,969 of record OV884017.1, on the reverse strand, counting down.
GGCGACACTTTCACGCACTCAATAAAGCATGTATTAGTAATTGCAATTTAATTAGAATTTAATTTTGGTGCTTTCCTTTGTGAACTTAAAATTCCATTAATTAAATTAAATTCAATTAATTTTCAACATCAGTGAATTAATTCTATTCTAAAAGAAATAACAGAAAAAAAATAAAAAACTTCTCTTTTTCTTTACGCTTGTTTAAAACATTGTATATATATTTAATAGGAAATATCGGAAATGATTGATTATTGTTAAAACATTAACATTTTAAACAAATTATTTCGAAATTTGAATTTTGTCGGTACTTAATTTTATTTGTGGAAGTTAAATTTTAATTCCCATGAACATTTAATTATTTTTGTTAAAAATAAATAACAAAACAAAAACAAATAAAATCTTATACGTGATAATAAAAATAATTGTGAATAGAATTCCTTGCATTTTCATGTCATATTGCAACAAATTAGAAGAAGAAGAAATAAAAAATTGCATTTCGCAAAAATATTGAATAAAACGCTTAATAAATGACGTTTAAAAAGCAATTAAAAAAAATTTGTTTTTATAGTTGTTGTTGTTTAAACACAAATTGTTCAATTTTCTAGACATGGTTGTTATTTGTATTTTTTTTATTGTTGTTGTTGTTGTCATAATAAGTGGAAGATGAAGCAAATTATGAATTTTATTATGCTGTTTAAATGCTTAAGGAGGTGATGTTTAATGAACAATAATGATCACGCTATATGGGGCATTAACAACAAATTAACCCGTATGTGCCCAATTTGTTTTTCTTTTTTTTTTGTATTTATTGCACATATAGGTTAAATGAATAACTGTCTTCATTTAAACATTGGGGCAATTCACACAACTTTGTATCGTGTATGTTGTATTGAATACATTTGTTTCTTTGTAAACGCTCAATGCTATGCTGTATTGTGTATTTCGTGGCATTCAAACAATTTAATAGCCCGAAACCAACACAACATATGAAAACATATACACATTTTTTCATTCACACAATTTGATACCACGAAACCAATACAACTTTTAAAAACATATGTGGTCAATTCACACAAGCCTTTGTATCGTTGTATTCATTGTATTGTTGGAAGAACATACAACAGTGTATGATTGTTGTTGATAATTTTCATATAAAAATCTGATACACTTATACACATTTTTTCCATATGTTTTTAAAAGTTGTATTGGTTTCGTGCTATCAAATTGTGTGAATGAAGAAAATGTGTATATGTTTTCATATGTTGTGTTGGTTTCGGGCTATCAAATTGTTTGAATGCCGCGAAATACACAATACAGCAAAGCATTGAGCGTTCACAAACAAACCAATGTATTCAATACAACATACGCGATACAAAGTTGTGTGAATTGGCCAATGGAAAAAATGTGTATAAGTGTATCGGATTTTTATATGAAAATTATCAACAACAATCATACACTGTTGTATGTTCTTCCAACAATACAATGAATACAACAATACAACGGTTTGTGTGAATTGACCAATTAAAGTAATTAAAGTCTGATACAGTAAGATATTGAAAGACTAGACTTTTCTGCTCTTGACGGGCAGAAGCAGTGATCGATACTGATTTTTTATAGATATTTTCGAACAATCTGTGCCATTTTATTTCTCGATAATTGAATCTCATGCATCAGATGAGGAAATTTTTTTTTTTTTTTGAAATTATTGTTCTTGGTTATGAGCTCAGAAATTGTTTGCCCTTTTAGAGCCATATTCTAAACGAGTAACAGTTGTTCTACACCATATGGCAGATAAGTTAAGCCTTTTTCCAACAAATATAATACAGTTCTTAACATTAAAGGAAGTCGCCATAGTCTAGTAAGTAGTTTGTTAGCTTATTAGACGTAAGGCCACGGTTTAAACCCCAGGCCAGGCATCAAAACGAAAATATGATAGAAATATTTCTTCGTCGACTTCCTCTCAGCAAATTTCTGGAAAAAACTCGAAAAGTAAATAAAATTGCCATGAAAAGTTTCTCAAAAATCTGTCGTTCGGTATCGACTTTAAACTGTAGGTCCCGCCACTCAAGTATAAAAATTAACACACACAACATACATAAGTGGTGTGAGAAACTAGGTCCATAATCGTGACTGAAGGATTGTAATGACCAATTATATGTATGTATATAATTATTTTTTGGTGACTTTTGGTGTCCTGCGATTGCAATAGTATGGAAAACAATGAATATTGTCTGTAGTGTAGCTAAGAGTAGCACCAAATTAGCACCTAATAGGCTATCGTGAACCTTAAAGTCAAGACAGAAAGATCTAAAAAAATGATGTCCATGGAAAATTATTTGTTCCACAGTTTCAACATTTGGTCGTATGCACAGAAATTCGACAAACATTTAAAATACCGCATGTTGCAAAAGTTACATCATAATGTGAATATGCCAACAAGCAAGGGAGCAATACATATCTCAGGATGTGTAAAATTATTGGTAAAAAAGAAACCAGATCAAATGCTTTAATGTAATATGGATTTCGTCGTTGTCCATCATGTGCGTGACAAATGAAATGTTTGACAATGCGACTTATCTGCTCGAGAATGTGAGAATGTAAATGTCAGAACGTAAAATAATCATTTCCATGTACAACAATTGACGAATGTATTGATATCCTTTAAGAAGAATTTGACAATTTTGATGCAGTGACAGAAGAATCAAGAAGTGAAAAGACAGCAGAAGAAAAAAATGTAAAATAAAAATCGCAGCTGCACCTCTGCACCCTTATATTACATCAGCCACAGAAGAGTCAGCTATGGTAAAAATATACATTTAGTCTGCCGGACACCATATACAGAATAATGTTAGACATAATAAAAGGATGAATTTAAAACGGAACCCAAACGATCTTGGCATTAAATATACAAGGAATAAAAATTAAGAAATCAAAGCCAAGAGAAATAAAAGCGTTGATATGCAAGAACGTTAGCAATCCGGCGAAAGTCCATTGTGCTGTACGAAAATAAAACTTGATCCTGAATCAAGTACAATCATGTTGGATACTCTGGATCATCTCTAACACTAATCTCAAAAATGATGGTAAATAACAAACAATCCATGCAAGCAATTAAAATTTTGTTGCATCAACATAGGAGCTAACCGATTATTATTGTCATGAAGACGTGTTTTAGTACTGCGGACATAAGATCTACAATATTCCCATACTTCGTAGAGTATCTTCATAGTGTCTCGTCCGAGTCAATTTACATGACAAACTTCAAGATGCTGCTCTGTACAGTAAGACCCCGCTTAACGCGGGGGATACGTTCCAATAAGTTCCAGCGCTAAATGAAACAGCGTTAAACGAGGCAACTTAACACGTACGTATGTAAATATAGGTGCAATTTGTTCGTTGGAATCCTTATTCTGGACAGACTAACTAAACAGCGTTGATAAAGATACGTCGCATACACCGTCGCTATATAGTGAACTGCTTTTGGTTGGTGCATTGGGCGTTTCATTTGCACACATATACAACAAGTATACAATACAGTATGCGATTTAAGGGAATCCCATTACTACCGCGTAATACTGAAACAGTGTTAAGCGGAGCAGCATTAAGCGAGGTCTTACTGTATTAACAATATGATGTTCTTATCCAGCACCTGCTATGCACCCGGGGGTTTCCTTTTGGGATGAATTAATATCCCAATAATGTATTCCAATGATTCATTCCAATAGTTACTAATTCTACATGTTGTACTCGAGGAAATTTTTAGGTAATTTCTTGATTGTGTGACATACATATGCCTTGGATCTTCCTCTTATTGTAATTTCCCATTCATAGTTTTGAATGCCTTTAACCCATTTGGTTTGTGTAAAGTCTTTGCCTCTGTTTATTTTCCATTTCGTTGAGCATAACTTACTAAACAGTTGCCGTCACTCCCCGGAAGGTTTCTTCCTCCTCGCAAACTCATCCACTTGCTCAATGCCGAGAATTCCCACGACTAAGGAACCAGAAGAAGGTAGCCTTGACAGTCTCATACTATTTATCCCATATTAATCAGATTTACTATGAAAAAAAAGACAAACAAAATAATTGACAAACGCTACAACAAATCGAGTATACCCAGAATAATATATTCCAGTTCGAAGCGAAATAATATGAAAATAATCATCGTTTAAAAAGTACTTAAAAATTTTTATTCAATAGAAATGTAAAACATGCTAAAGAACATCATCGTTATTTACTTTTGATTATTTTTTTTAATTCTTATTTTATGATTGAAAGAAATTCGTGATGGCACATAATCAGTCATGATGTTTGACATGAAATGACATGGAATTGATTTGATGGTGAAGATCACAGTTGTTATTAGACAGAATGAAGTAATAACAACGACACTAAGAAATAAACACGGCTGTTCAAACGAATTAAGCCGCATACCGTCTTCCAAAAGTTTGTTATTTTGGTCAATGTCACTCCATAATTTAGACATTTTACATTCAAATACGAATATATTTTGTTGTAAATCATAAATTTCATTTTATTTTATTTTAAATATTGTAAATATCTTTAGCATAATGTTTTTATTATTATTGTTATTGTATTTATTTTTTTCTTATTTTTTATTACAAATACATACAACATTTGTAATTTGGCATTATTTTTTTTTTATTTCAAACAATCAAGGCACTATTTAAAAAGCCATAAATTTTTAGACCAAACGTGCAGCTGATTTGCCTTAAAGCCTGACAAGTAGTTGCAAATGGAATGAAAAAAACAAACAAACAAACAAATAAAAAAAAACAACGAATTTAATAAAGGTTTGTTTTAAAAGTTTTCGGTTGTGACTTTGCCTTTGGCCATTAACGCCCTTTAATAGTTAATTTCTGTCTTGATGTCGATGTTGAGAATTAATTATGCATTTCTGATTCGTAAAAGAGGAAACAAAATAAAATAAAACCAAATCAAATCAAATATCCTCTCATTATTAATTTGCAATTAATTCAATAAATGAAGCTTTATAACAGATGGACCATATGTATGTAGGTTTTGTTTGTATCGATCGTCTCAGAATCACTTTAAACTTTGATCAGCGAATACGGCATTATCATTTCTTAGAATTTGTTTTCAAAGTAGCTAAATTATTATCTGTTATTACTTTCTTAAATTATCTGCTTAACCTAAGTGGTCATTACAACCCTATAGACAGCATTACGACCAAAGATCAGCAATGAGTATTCAAACAGATGAGTAGATTCGAATCATACTCATTATTTCTGATACTTATACGAATTCATACTTATTTTAATATCATACTCATACTACTCATATTCAAAGTTTGGAGTACTCATCGTACTCATACTTAACAATACGCATGATGTTGTTGATTTCGACTCTCCTTTACTCAACATTTACAAGAATCACAAAATAATTATGATTCGCGTACGAACACTACAATACTCACAAGAAGGTTATGTATTTGCTTTGCATGCTGTCTTTGTGCTTTTCTTTTTTTGTAAATGCAACAACAACTACATTCATACATACATAATTGGTCATTAGAACCCTCCCCAGGCAAGATTACGATCTGGCTTCTCACACCACTTACGTATGTTGTGTGTGTTAATTTTATACATGAGTGGCGGGACCTGCAATTTAAAGTCGATTCGGAACGACAGATTTTTGAGAAACCCTTAATAGCAATTTTATTTGCTCTCAGAGTTTTTGCCAGAAGTCTGCTGAGAGGAAGTAGCCGAAGAAATGTTTTTTCTTTCATATTTCGTTTTTATGTCTGACCTGGGGTTTGAACCGCGGCCTTACAGTCCACTAAGCCGACACATTACCTACTACACTACGGCGACTACAACTAAGACTGTAAATTTTGATGAATGATTCGAATTACTCGTATCATTTATGAGTATTATAGGTATTTTTCTAAATTTATGAATTAAACATATTTCCAATGTTATGAGTTTGATGTCAACGTTATACTCATACTCGTTGCAACCTTTACTTATAAATCAATGTTGTAGTGAGTACGAATGAATCAGAGTACATAGTTAAATTTCAATACCATTGACTCACTCATACTAAAAATTTCATGAGTATTTATGAGTAACGAAAGAGCACCACCCATATTGTTTGTGTTAATTTTATGCATGAGGAACGTGGTCTACAATTCAAAATCGACTCCAAACGACAGCTTTTTGAGAATTTTTTCATTAGCTTGAGCTGGTTACAGACAATAATTTTGCTCTCGATTCAAATATCTGTAGATTGTCAAATACTATTACGAAAGTTTAGTCGCCGTAGTGTAGTAGGTTTTGTGCTCGCTTATTAGACGTAAATCCCGGGTTCAAATTACAGGTCAGACATAAAAACGAAATATGAAAGAAAAAATATTTCTTCGGCTACTTCCTCTCAGCAGATTTCTGGCAAAAACTCTGAGAGTAAATAAACCTGCCATGAAAAAGTTTCTCAAAAATCTGTCGTTCGGAGTCGACGTTAAACTGTAAGACCCAACATTCATGTATAGAAATTAACGCACACAACATGAGTGGTGTGAGAAGCTAGGCCGTAATCCTGACTGAAGGGTTGTAATGGCTAATTATGTATGAACATAACCAAAAACAAATGGGTTCTTAATAAAAATTCAGGGATCGCTGATGTACTTCCATTTCACGACATTCTTTTTTGTAATTTCGGTATGGTGCCACATACACTGCTGTTCAAAAAAATAGATTCACCTGCTCTCCGAAAGGTTTACTATACATCTCTTATGTAAAGGAGTATATGTAAAAAAGTAACTGTACTTTGTTTACTGGCCTCTTATGAATATAATTCCGATACATTTCAAAAATTTGAAGCGTGACGCTTCTTTAATTAATTGCAAGATGTTGATCATGGTGAATCTATTTCATTGAACAGCAGTGTATAACTATCAGCATAGCATGTTATATTTTCATTTCTTGCCACATTTGATCATTTTGAAATCGCCCGTGAAATACGGCCCAAACAGAGCTGAGTACTTTTTCCAGTAAGAAACGTTGAGTTTTTCTTAGCAGATATTTTTCTAAAGCTAAAATTCTCTACTTATAAGGCACCAGGGATCAATGCAATAAAGGAACACATCTCTCTTTGCACATTTCGTTTTTATTTCGTTTTTTCATATTGAAATTGCAAAATCCTTTCAAGCACTTTATGAAACGAAAATGAAATCATATTGATTTTGATCTCCAAACCTCTAATTATCAAAAGCAATAAAAGATGAAATATTTTACAATTGGAAGTGTTGAAATGCTCACTAAATTAAAATAACGTTTGAATTGAACTACTGGGCGTTTCATTATAAAGTATTGGAAAGACAAACAACAAAAAAAACAAACAAAAATAATAAAACTGAAATGGGCAAAAATCAGCAAAATCATCCAAAGATTTCACAAAATTTTAATACAACATAATTATTACAGAGCAATTGAAATTTTCAAATTGAAAGATGATTTTATTTTATTTTTTATATGAGAGAGAAAGAGGGAGAGAGAGAGAGCATCATAAAAATAGAATCATAACAAGCATTATAATTATAATGATTGCTGGAACGCCATAAGCCACCATCTTTCCATGCAATCAACTGAATTCAATATGAATTCCTAACACAATAATAATGTTTTCATCCAGACCCGCTTAGTTCTTTGAATGCACAGAAGTCAGTTTAATTCATTAAGAAATTTTTTTTTTTTTTTCTTATTGATTGCTGGGATTGAATTGTTTTCTGTTGCAAATTATTAGCGCTTGAACTAAATACTGCAAATTTGACAAGCATAATTGAATGAATGAATGATTGACTGCCATTAGTTGACTGGAATAAAATCTTTTGTTACACAAAAATTCACAAGTCATTCTGCCAATAAAAGTCTCAACTACCATTTAAGCCATTATGTGTTTATGATCAATCATGGCATGTGCACAGCCTTTACTATGTACATACTTTAGGCAATAGGCAGTTGTAAGATGAATTGAATGAATAGTCGTCGTCAGCTAGACGTTTAGCCACATTATGTTACAGTGTTGTTAGTAATGATGTAACCGGATATTGTATTATGAAGAGCACTTAATTAAAACTTAATTCCCATCGTATGCAATATATGTAAGTCGTTGGTTCGATTCCGTCCACTGGTATGTTTCGCTCCATCCAGCTCAAGGTCTAACTTACTTAGTTGGTGAATAATTATAATATTATTTGTTATTGTATTCTAATTATTTATTAATAAATAAATAAACAAATAAAACATAGCGAATTTGCTGAAACAGATCCAAAAGATCTTCTTAATCTGGATCTTATTGAGATATTGTTCGAAACGGTAGAACTGGCAAACTTGACAGAAAAGCTTCGACAGCTACTATGCCAAGCGTCAAAGGGGAAATTTTGCATACTTTTCCTTAGGATATCACAATATTTCTTAAAGCCTTTGCGGTTTCGGTATTAACGGGGTAGGACATTAAAACTTTTTGATATCTCCGCCCCACCCGTTTCAAACTAATAGTGGCACAAAAAGTTCTTTGGACCATCAGTAGGGCCGCAGAGAAAGTGGGTTCTCTTTTTAACCTTCGTTTAACCTTTTGAAATTAAGACAATCATTCAATATATTCATGACTGTCTGGGTATTACAATCAGACAATTAAGTTTTTTTTGCGTACCTTTTGTAATTACACTTTTCACTTTTCTACTTTCGCTAGTTGATCTTCTGTGGCCTCAATATGGTTTCAAAACCGAGACTATAATGCTAATTAATAGAGTGATAAATTTTATAATAATGTTGGTACTTTTCTGTGGTCACTACTATCGAATTAGGATAGTGTGTTTACTTACTATACGAGTGCATCAGAGATCAGCAATGAATCGTTTTTTCGCTACTCATAAGTACTCATGCAATTTTGAGTATGGGGTGAATCAACAGTATTAAAATTCAACTACTCTGAATCATTCGTACTCACTACAACATTGATTTATAAGTGCTGGTTGCAATGAGCATGAGAGTATAACGTTGACATCAAACTCATAACATTCGAAATATGTTTGATTCATACGCCGACTTATTCAGATTCATAAATTTAGAAAAATACTTATAATACTCATAAATGATTCGAGTGATTCGAATCATTCATCAAAATTTACACTCGTAGTTGTTGTTGCATTTACAAAAAAAATAAGAAAGACAAAGACAGCAAGCAAAGCAAACGCACAACCTTCTAGTGAGTATTGTAGTGTTCGTACGCGAATTGTAATTATTTTCTGATTGAATCGATTGATTGACTGATAATGTTGAGTAAAGGAAAGTCGAAAACAACAACATCATGCGTATTGTTAAGTATGAGTACGATGAGTACTTAAAACTTTGAATATGAGTAGTATGAGTATGATATTAAAATAAGTATGTATGCGTACAACTATCAGAAATTATGAGTATGAGTCTTTTGACTACTCCCTTTTAGAAGTATACTTGAAAAAGCTCTGAAAGCAATTAATTGCCATGAAAAGTTTCTCAAAGCTGTTGTTGGAACTCAAAATTAAACTGTCCAGAACTTATGAATAAACTAAACTATACCGTATGCCGACTAAGCGATTGTAATTGCCAATAATGTATTTATGTATGTAAACTTGTTCGCATCTGGATCAGAGTCACTGACAATTAAATATGTGCTGCCACAGTTAGACATCATATTCCTTCCCCAAGGGTCTACTACTATAATCATGTCATACTTCAAATTTGATTCTGATAAAAAAAAAATCACAAGAATAGTTACAAACGCTTTTGAAATTCTTAAAGGAAACTACTCAGAGAACATAAATTGTTAACAAAAGATTATTTAAGTGTGAAAACTGCATACAATTCCTAAGATTATCTGCAGTAATCAAATGGTTTTTGAGGCAACAATTGAAATTCTTTGACATTTTTTTCCAGCACAAAAAATTAAAATCAAAAATAAAAAAAACAAACACTGACAAAATAAATGCAAAATTAAACACCATCTTAGGGAGTCTACAAAACGAAAGAATACAACAACAACACAAATTAAATAAAAAACAATACAATATTCACACTGTAATTACAGCAATAATAATTCTTTGTTCTTTTAAATTACTCTCTTAACTGACTGACTTTTAACAAAAAACAACAACAAACAAAAAATAAATTCTTTTCCAAACAATTCTTTTTTTTTTGTTGTTTTGTTTTTTTGTTTTTATGTTTGTATTTAAAAATAATTAAATGTAAAACTATATAAAAACAAAAAGAAAAAATTTAAAAAAAAACTAAGTAAATAAACGTGTACAAAAAATCCAAGCCAAACATACACACATGAATAGTAAATACCAAGTGAGATAATTTTTGGGAAAATAAAAAAAAAAAAAATCCAACAGAAAGATTAATGAAAACAAAGGTCGAGCATTAAATACGCTACCTTAATATATGGGCAGATATACATACTAGAGATCAGCAATGATTATTCAAAAAGATGAGTATTCAAAATAATAATGAAAGATGATGAGAAGATTCGAATCATACTCATAATTCCTGATACTTATAGGCATTCATACTTAATTTAATATCATACTCATACTACTAATATTCAAAGTTTGAAATACTCATCGTACTTATGCTTAACAATACTCAACATTTACAAGAATCACAAAAAAAGTATGATTCGCGTACGAACACTACAATACTCACTAGAAGGTTGTGTGTTTGCTCTGCTTGCTGTCCTTGTCTTTTTCTTTCTTCTTTTTTTGTAAATGCAACAACAACTAAGACTATAAATGAATTTAATGAATGATTCAAATCACTCGAATCATTTATGAGTATTGTAAGTATTTTTCTAAATTTATGAATCTGAATGAGTGAGTAGGCGTATGAATAAAACATATTTCGAATGTTATGAGTTTGATGAAAATTTCACACATTCACAGCACATCCATTTTGATAAAAACAATTTTATTATTTGCAAGTACATACGCTGATTTGGCAAAACAGATTGTATGCCAAGATCTTTAACAAGATCACCGTTATTAACTGTCAAAGGTCGAAAGTCACTGTCAGAACACCCGACCGTAATGTATCTCAAGAATTTGTTGAGTGGCAGGCCGTTGTGATTAGACTGATAACTTTGCTCATCCTAATATGTCATGTAGACCTCTGAAGAGAGGCGCTCTATCAGCAGAGGCTTGAACAGCTCATATTGACAGACGAATAGGGACTGAGACAAGTAGAGTCTGACCTATTTTGATAGGTGGAGCTTACTGTGATGACGAGTTGATGGAATTTCCTTTATAAAGCGTATGCAGGGCCTGGTAAAATGCAGGCTGTTATTCCTCACAAAGATAAAAATCTTAAACAAATTTAATAAAACAGTAGTATTAAGTTAAGTATGTCTCTGCTTTTACTGAAATCAATACAGTCTGTAAAAGCCTTATTGCTTCACTGTAACAGTTAGAAAATTATCTATAAATGGTATTTATATACCTCGAAAAGAAATCACAAGACATTCACGGAAATTTTATTCTTGGGTAATTATAAACAATGAGTAGAAACAATGAGTAATGAACTCTTTAGTTGAAAAACAAAACAGTTAAAGAATTAGAATCAGCCAACAAGATTAGTTGATAAAAAAGTATTTTCATAAATTCTGCTGAAGATCAGAATTTTTTTTGAAAAAATTAACATTATCTGGGTATGTGGTAGGGATAAATAAAATCTACGACGAAAAAAAAAGAATTTAATTCGCAATTATTTTAATTAAGTAAACAAGCGAAGAAAATTAATACAAAAAATGCAATTGCAAACAATTTTAAATGTATACGATATAAAAAGAAATAAAAAATAAAAACCAAAGATTTCACAGCCTCTTCAAAAAACAGACACAAAAACACTTACGAACCCACAAAAAGAGACAAAAAAACAGAAGAAAAAAAGAATAAAAATAATGAACAAAACAAAACCGCTGAAGAAGAAGACAATTTTTTCTTACATATTTAAAAAAAACTTAACAAAATAATAGAAATTATGCAATTTTTGTAAATTTATCTGAAGTTTAGTTTTTTTCAATTTTTTCTATTTGATGGTTTCATTTGCGTTCAACCAATACCCTTACCCCACTCCCCTCCCCCACCCAACATTTGCATTACAACAATAACTCCATTCAATCTTGTTAATTATGCAAATTTTTTTGTCCGTAGTACGAATATCTTCCCTTTAAACTCAACTACCGATTACAACTTTAACTGAATCCAACTAAATTCGACGCTTGTTATTAACTTTACTACGACTTCTTAACGATGGTTATTTAAACAATAATTATATACTTAAACAGAAATACAAAAAAGCAAAACAACAAAAAAAAAAAACAAAATAAGGCAAAAGAAGTTAAAAAAAAAAAATAGAAAAACTTTTAAAAAATGCCGAAAAATTAAAAAAACAGAAAAAATTTCTCAAAGCAATTATTGCGCTTGTATGCGACGAACCTACGAATGATGATGACGACGACTTCCAATAATTTAAGCGGAAAAAACTTTTTTTTATCTAACATGCAATAATCGATGAAGATGCCAAAAACTTAGTTGTGTCTGTATTATTTCTGATATTTTATTTTATTTTTTTAACTTTATTTTGAACGGATGAAAAATCAAAATATGACTTTTTGATTATGGACCATGTTCTCTACTCCTATTGGAAAATGCTTTTGTAAAGCTTACAAAACAGCAATAAAAAGCAACACCTTTTGATTATAAAGTTCTCATTTTATAATGCATTTGCATGGCTGTAAAAAACACAAAATTAAATATTTGAAGTGACCAGCCAAAAGAAAATTTCTAAACTTAAAAATAAGTACATACATATGTGTATTGACTTTTTGTTTCCATAGCAAACCTTTGGAAAGTTACCCTGAACGTATAAAACGACGTACTGTCTACTCCCGTACTATGTTCAGACATGCACTTTTATTTGCGTAAATCGCAATAAACGCCATTATTGAGCTCAATATTTCATATAAAGTTTCAATTAATTATTGCGCAATAAATACGCAAATTGATATAATATTGAGTAAAACTTAAAATACAGCACTGACATAAGTACGAATTTTCCGAACACTTTCTGTTGACATTTGACAACACAATGTCAACAACGACAAACAAAAAAAAAAAAAAAAAAAAAAATGTTGTTGAAACAACCAGCTGAATTGCTTATATTATGTCTGAACACTTGAAATATTGTACTCAAATAACCGTACATTGACTGAATAAAAGTGCATGTCTGAACACAGTATTAGGGCCATTATTAAAACTTGCCGTTAAAGTTGGGTTTAGTAAAAGATAACTTCAGCTAAAGTGAACTTTAAAGTCACCTTTAACTTATTTTCATTTTTACAACCGACAGATAAAATAAAGTTAACTGTTTTCAAAAATATGACAGTGCCGGAGCAATGTCGATAAAACTGCTCAATTAAGCAATTTTTTTAAACGCAGTGGCAACGAAGGACCTCTTTTTGTTGTTGTTGTATTTGCCCATTTTGTTTATATTTGAAGTTCCCATATTGAAAATAATATATAATATGGCAAGTTCTAACATAAGCTTAACTTTAAAAGTTAAAGGTAGGATGATCCTTCCTTTAGCTTAACGCGCACTTCTACCTTATTGTCCACTTATAATAATGAAAAACAATTTATCTGCCCGTTAAAATCCTCCCTTTAGTTAATTACTGTGTTAATTGTATCCATAAATTGCGGCACCTATAGTTTAACGTCATCTTCGAAAGACAGATCTGAGAAACTTTTCATGTCAATTTTATTTTCTCTCACAGTTTTTACAGGAAGACTGCTGGCTGAGAATAGCCATTAAAAGAAATATATTTCTTATATTTCAATTTGTTCGAGATGTCTGAGCCGGGGTTTTAACCATGGACTCTCGTCTAGTAGGCCATCAAAAGGCAAAAATAATGTTGGAATTAAATTTTTTTTATTATAATTTGATAGATTAAGAGTCAGAGTGCCCTGGAAGTCTAGTGGATAGTGTACTAAACTATTCGCGTGAGGGTCGTGGATTCGATTGGAGACTCTGATCTGTTACACTACACCGAGCATAAGGTTTAAGTTTCTTAGCTTATAATAACTATAATAATATCTGAAAATTGATCTTAAATTTATTCATTTCTGAAGAGAATGGTTATGAAAAATAAATCATTGGCTATAATGTCTAACTCAAAGTATTATGGTCGAAATGCTATTAGTCGGCACAAACACTACTATAAGCCACTACACTACAGTCAAATTCTGAATTCGTATCTTTACATGATATATGTCTTACAAAAAAGTTCGTAACTGTTTGGCTTTGCATAATAGCTAAGAAAATGTAGTATGCGGACAAACACGTCGAAATTACTTCGTCTAAAGGATATTGAGTTCAATGGGCATTTTCTTATGCATTCACCGAATAGAGCTTATTGGCACTAACACGTCGAAATTACATCGTCTGAAGGATATTGCGTTCAATGGCCATTATCTGAAGTCGCCATAGTCAAGTAGGTAGTGTGTTCGCTTATTTGACGTAAAGCCCGGGTTCGAGCTCCAAGCCAGACATCAAAACGAAATATGAAAAAAAAAATATTTCTTTGGCGACTTCCTCTCAGCATATTTCTGGCAAAAACTCTGAGAGTAAATAAACCTGCCATGAAAAAGCTTCTCAAAGTCTGTCGTTCGGAGTCGACGTTAAACTGTAGGTCCCGCCACTCAAGTATAAAATTAAGGCACACAACATGGGTGGTGTGGGAAGTTAGGCCGTAATCCAGATCGAAGGGTTGTAGTGGCCAATTATGTATGTATGGTCATTATCTTATGCATTATCGAATAGAGGTTGTTGGCACCTAGACGTCGGAATTACGATTAAGTTAGAAACTTGTGATAACTCTGTTTTAAGACGTAAACAGGATTTTGGAACAATATATACATGGAGTGGCCAGGTAGTCTCGTGGGTAGTGTGCTAGACTAGCGTGAGGGAAGCGGGTTCGATTTCCACCAGAGACTCCGGTCTGTTACACTCAGCTCGTAATAAGCCATGCTTTAGAAGCCATGAGAAACTGGTGTGTTAAATAATTATTCGATTTCAATTTCATTAAAACCGCCTTTATTATTTTAATTTAAAGTTAATCATGTGGACAATAATTTATTTCTGAAATTAGTAGATGGTCTGCTAATGTAACCAAAGAATACAACTGATGTGAGGGAGTGTCTCATTTTCTTTAAAGAAACATTAAAAAATTAAATTTTTTAATGAAATAATTAACAACAACAATAACAAAAATGTTGTGAATTTTTGCAAGAAGCCTCAATTGTTTAAAGAATCATTAAAAAAAAAAAAACAAAAAAAGAAGCAAATACTTTAAACGAAGAATTCATTGTAAAATAATCGTAAAGTTCTGATCAATGGCTGACGGTTGTATTTGAAACTGCAAATTGCCACAGAACATACATTATAATTATCGATTCAATGAACAATGAATGAAAAACCAACAATAATAAAAACAATAAAATATTACAAACAAAAAGTGTTGCAGGCAGCTGTTTAATGATTCTTATCATTTAAGGATTTACAAATGAATGTTTGAAGTAAAATTTTTCATTTCATTCATCGAATTTCATAATTTCAATGAATATTCTGATTTATTTACCGTTATAATTAATGATGCAACAACATTAACTGAACGAAAGAGTTATGAATTTATGTTTAGAGCTGTAGGGGGTTCTAGAGACTAAACGTAACAATAGATATGCTTAAAACATACACACATACATATGTATGGTTTTGTGTATTTTGCTTCTGAATATTTTAAAATTTATATGTTTGACCTCCTTTGGTTATAATAATCGCATAAAAATGTTAAGAATGTTCAACTTTATGTTAATTAAAGATTAGTTCACTGTCTTAATAGATCAACAAATTGTCTACAGATGAAGAAATTAAAAACCCTTCAGATTTTAATACATAGGCGGGTTTGAAATGAAAAAGAAATTTAAAAAGAAATGAAAAAGCGAATTATTTAACGAACCATTCAGTATAAAATCCAATCCCCAAATGGAGAGGGATTAACAAAAAAGTTCATCCCTATACTGAAGAAGTGTTGTGTGTATTCCACAAAAAATATATATATAAGGTAGTGAGTTCCATAAGCAGGGCTTTAAAGAAAACATTAAATCGGTTTTTTTTCAACATTCCTCGGACATGCAATAAAATATGGCACTAGGGCTTGATTTGTTGAGAAGAAATTTGCCACCAAATAACGAAGATACCTATTCGAGTGAAGTCTTAGGGCCATTATTACAACTTGCCGTTAACTAAAGGGAGGATTTTAACGGGCAAATAAATTGTTTTTCATTATTATAGGTAGACAACAAGATAGAAGTGAGCGTTAAGCTAAAGGGAGGATCATTCTACCTTTAACTTTAACTTTTAAAGTAAAGTTTTTTGTTAAAACTTGCCATATTATATATTATTTTCAATATGGCAACTTCAAATATAAACAAAATGCATCTACGTTTAAAAAAAAAACTTGTTTAATTGAGCAGTTTTATCGACATTGCTCCGGCACTGCCATATTTTTCAAAAAGTTAAGTTTATTTTATCTGTAAATTGTAATAATGAAAATAAGTTAAAGGTAACTTTACAGTTCGCTTTAGCTAAAGGTACCTTTAACTAAACTCAAGTTTAACGGCATGTTGTAATAATGTCCCTTAGAATTAGAAAAGACACATGCTGCTAATAAGTCAAATATTTTTCTGTTATTTTAAGTCTCTATCATAAGACGCAAGAGACAAGTCGGTAATTGTCATATTGCTTTGCATATGCCCATCTGTTCTAATTGATAACCAAATAATTACCCAGCATTCTAAGGCTATATATGCGGTTATTAATCTTCCATCGGCTAACATGGAAATGCCGCGTAGACCTAAGTTGAACCCAATGAAACTGCAGTCGATTCAATTAAATTGGATAAACAACAAACTGTAAGATTTTTCTCTAAGGGCTACTGTGACACCACTTTTGTGTTACGAAATATAGTTACAGGGCAAAACTTCAAAAAGAGAAGTTAAGAATGATAACAAATGCCTCAAGGTGCTATGGGGTATTGAAGTTAATAATAAAGCTGGCACACTTGCAAATATTTGTGTAATATACATAATTGGCCATTACAACCCTTTAGTCAGGATTATGGCCTAGCTTCTCACATCACTCACGTTGTGCGCCTTAATTTTTTTATACTGGAGTGGCGGGACGTACAGTTTAACATCGACTCCGAAGGACAGATTTTTGAAAAACTTTTTGATGCCAGGTTTCTTTACTCTCAGAGTTTTTGCCAAAAAATCTGCTGAGAGGAAGTCTCCGAAGAAATATTTTTTTTTTCATATTTCATTTTGATGTCTGACCTGGGGCTCGAACCCGAGCTTTACGTCTAATAAGCGAACACACTACCTACCATTTGCGTAAGAGATAATTTAAAAAAAATTATATGAGATATTATTGATCGAAAGATACGAATGTACGCAGAACAATATCTGCGATAGCCCTACCATCGCATTGCAGTTGTAACGTTACACTAGCTCCTAGACAATCATGAAAAACTTCATTAACATTTTTTCCTGAAAAAGTTGAAAGGAACTGGGCAACTTCGCTAATGTTATACGACACTTGGGAACGTGAGGCGATAAATTTTTGAGCATCCAGAATTAAATGGTAGGACTGATGTAGCTTCCTATGAAGCTCGTAGTGATAGGCATCCGGGGCTCATGGAAAGTTCTTCGCCTTTTCTAGGATTTAAAGTGTATTCTTCGATTTTGCAGACTGGCACTTTAACCTCTACACCACGTTTCCTCACTGAAGTTGATTAAACCGTGAATAAATAAAATAAAATGTAAATAAGTTCAGCAATATTTCTTTTAAAATTCAAAAATTAATTTAAAATTTTTCCTTTTAATGCTGAGGTTAATTTTATTTATGGGTCAACTAAAGTAATAAAAATTCAAAAAAAAAAAATCTAAAAATTTAAAGTTAAATCAACGAACAAAACAGAAGCTTTAACAGTACAACGATTTATTGTTTTGGAAATAAGTTTTTATTTGCCTTCCAAATGAAAAGATTGGCAAAGAAAAACTACAAAATAAAGCCATAAAATTCAAATTTTCAAAGGAATGAAAATAAATGAAAACCAATCTTAACAACTGTGATAATAGAAACCGACCGACACAGAAACGAAAACAAATTCAAATTGTCTTTGAGGTAATCAATCAAGCTAAGCAACACAAACGGTTTGTAACAACAGAAAAATAAAAAAAATAAAATTAAAAAAAGTTTTCGAAAAAAGGGTACAAAACCTTTGGTAAAACCATCAACCAACAAATCAGTCAAAGAAAATTACTTTAACACGGCACGTTTTAACGTTTTTCCAGCAATCATCTATTGTATAAGGAAATCAATAGTGAAACCATTCATACCAACAACAACAACAACAACAAGGCTTTATAACAACATCAACAAAAAAAAATAAAATAAGAAGTTTGAATAGCGAGCAAAATGACTTGAACTAATCCAAATAAAAATTATTCAAAGCAAATGTAAATAAAACACAACAACAACAAAATATTAAAAACCATTTATGGATATGGTAAGAAGACAGACGTCAGTACTCCAAAGAGGTTTACTTTCATCTATCGAATGAAAAACGAAACAATTTTGCTTGAATCCATTTAGGAAAATGAATCAAAAAAATTTTTGTTTGTGTTATAAATTTCGTTGCCAAGAACGACAAGAGTCAACGAAACTTTAATTGAAATAAAATTCAGATTTAACAAATATTTCTTTTCCTTCTAATAAGTGTAAATGTTTTAATTATTTTTTTGAATAATAAATCCCATTTTTTAAAATATCCTCTCATCGAGAGTAAGTATATGTTGCGTTAAGGCACAAAATGGTGGGCCATCTATCGATTTAAATTTGAATCATCGGTTATTTCGAATGTCATCCCACTCAACTTAATACATAAACCGGTTTACGCTTGAGCAACGTTGGGATTTATTGGGCCAACGAAAATCTGCACGATGACGCCGATTTTGCCACAAAACTCATCTTTTCATTTGAAGCCCATTTTCATCTTGGTGGCTACGTTAATAAGCAAAATCATCGTATTTGGGGTTCAGAAAATCCATACGTTGTCTTTCAGAAGCCAATGCACGCATTACGAGGGACTGTTTGGTGCGGTTTGTGGAGTGGAGGCCCATATTACCTTGAAAATTAGGACGGCGTAACCATTACGATCAACGGCACCTATCGCACCATGATATCCGATTTTTTTACCAGCTCTTCATGGTATTGATGTGAACGATACAACCACAACAAGCACAATCGATTTATTGCGTTAAACGTTTGATGGCCGTTTAATTATACGAAATTGTGAAGTCAATGTGCTGCCAAGAAGCTGTTGAACTATTTTCTGTGGGGCGCCGTTAAAGTAAAGTGTTATGCCAACAAACTAGAGACAATTTAGCATTTGAAGGCCAACAGTCATGATGCCATTGCCGAAATACGACTTCATACACTCCAAATAGTGCATTCAAATTGGTCCGATCGAAAGAGGTACTGGGAGGCCAGTCGCGGCAGCAATATGAATGAAATAATATTCCATTTCCAACCGGAACAATTGTACTTCACAATAAAAAAATAAATTCGATAGAATTTCAAGTCATTTTTGTTTTATTGGATTTTTAAATAATCCACCCAATATATAGGCTAGCTACTATATCATAGGCTGTAGTAAGTTATAATCGAGATACGCAATAGTAGGCATTTTTTTAAATGTGCCCGTTTTTTCCCATCAATATTTGGCGTTTTAGAGAAAATTTTAGGTCTTTCTTATATAAAAATAAGTACGATATTCAAAAATTGATTTCTATAAGTATCTATTGCGTCATATCTCCTCAGATCTTACCGTTTTATTTTTTAATTTTTTTTTTTTAAGTTAATTAAAATACTTCACTTCATCTGATCTCCTTCAATATTGTAAATGATGAGAGTCTCAGATAGATAGTCTATTAAGGATAAACGCCTAATTGATACCATCCCATACGACATGACCCGCAAGGCATTAGGTACTCCAAATAATGATGATTGAAAGAAACTTGTGGAGAAAGTCAGAACAGAACACACCCTAAGTATTTAAGCCAAAACGAAATTCCATTTCTTAACATCTGCAACAAATATTTGTCCCATACATGTCTTCAATATTCACATTAAGGGCCATTATTACAACTTGTCGTTAACTAAAGGCAGGATTTTAAAGGGCCGATAAATTGTTTTTCATTATTATGAGTACCCAATAATATAGAAGTGAGCTTTAAGCTAAAGGGAGGATCATTCTACTGTTAACTTTTAAAGCCCACTTTATGTTTGAACTTGTCATATTATATATTGTTTTCAATATGGCAACTTCAAATTGAAACAAAATGAGCATATACAACAACATATACAACAAAATAAAAACTTGTTTAATTGAGCAGTTTTATCGACATTGTACCGGCTCTGCCATATAGTTAACTTTATTTTATCTGTAAGTTGTAATAACGAAAATAAGTTAAAGGTAACTTTAAAGTTAACACTAGCTAAAGGTATCTTTAGCTAAATACAAGTTTAACGGCAAGTTGTAATAATGACCCTTAAAATATTTAAAATCTTGTTGTTATTTTTTCTCTTACAAAATGCGAACAATATGTTTGCAAATTCCAATGTTTTAAACAATATTTTAATGTTAAAATTTAATACATAAAATGTTTCAGTTTTGAAAATCATGTCAGTTTTATTATAATATTACCACCTTTATTTTGGCATAAAACATCATCAGCATCGATGTTTGATGTTTGCCTATCACATTTTAATGGCAAATCGAATAAATCATAAATTGAGGATGTGATTCGTTAAATTAAGATGAAAACCAAATCGAAAATAAAAATTAGACAATAGCGGAACACCCCTCGTGAGGTTATGGATACCCAACTATTTGTCTCTGTTATACAATTCTTTTATGACGGATCACACTTTGTTGGTGTTTATTGCAAATTTCTTTCGGTTTTCGTTGTACTAAAATGCCAAAAAATTTATATAAAATGTAATTCCATTTCACTTTTTGTTGCTGAGGTCTTAATTTGATTTAGAAATTGTTTTTTTTTTATTATTACTATTGTATAATCGTTATTAGAAATCATCAATAAAGCAATGCGTCACGCTTTTTGATTAGCAGCGGAATAGCAAAAATTGTACCATACTCCCCACTAATATTGTTTATTTTTTTTTTCATATAATTATTGGAAAGAAATCAATGCTTTGAACATTAATTGATACAAACAATAAAAAAAAAATATTTGTTTTAAATAAAATAAGAAATGAAAAAACATACGCTTTGAAGTTTGCAAGAAATGAAAACATTTTATTGGTTAAGCTTTCACTATCAGTTGTCCTCGCTAGATTTTTGTGCGGTGACAGTAATGTAAAGCGTACTTATGCCAAGGGTTTACATTCTATGAGAAGTATTCGTATTTAGATTTCTAACTAAGAATAGTAATTCTCAGAATACAATACCGATTGTATTATTTTTATAACATTTACAGTTCTTTACAAAATATTTCTATTTTTAATTAATGGTAGCAAATAAAGGGTGGGCCATTTAAAAGTTTATATTTAAAAATGCAATAAAACAAAAACGATTTGAAATTTTGAAAAATTTATTTCGGTTGGAAATGGAATATTATTTCATTGATATGATTGCTGCGGCTGGCCTCACAGTACCTCATTCGATCGCACTAATTTTCGTGAACTTTTTCGCGTATATGGCAGCGTATCTCGGCAATGGCTCGCGATAGGCTCAATGGTTGCGCCGTTCTCATTTTCAAAGAAATATAGTGTGTGCCAATGATGCCAGTCACTCGTAATGGGTGCATTGGCTTCTGTAAGACCACGTGTGGGTTTTCTAAGCGCAAAATACTTCAATTTTGTTTACTAACGTACCACCCAAGATACAAATGGAGCTTCATGCGAAATAATGATTTCTTTTTTGGCTAAATCGACATCATCGTGCAGAGCCAACGAGAAGCCCATCTAACGAAGCGGGTGGTCATGCGGCTGCCGCTCTTTACCGAATTGAGCTTTGTAACGCGTCATACCGAGATCTTTTCGCAAAATTCGACGTAAACTGGTACGTAAAATGTTCAATTCTTAATAACAATGACGAGTTGATGTTGACGGCTTCTCAAGCACACTCTCAGTCACTGCTTCAATATTTTACGCACTGTACGAGCACGCTCACTTCTTGGCGCATCAACAATGAAACTGTTCGTCCTTCTCTGCAACCGAATTTTGTATGACATTGTCATGCAATTTCCGACCAATTGTTTTTGTTTTGCAAATAAATTTCCAATAAATCCCAACGTTGCTCAAGCGTAAATCGATTCATTACGTTTAGTGGAGATAATACTTACACTGACTTTTTAAACAGATGGTTCAAATTAAAATCGATAGATAGCCCACTCGATATTTATTAATTACAATACAATTACAAATTTTATTGAAATTATACCAGCCAAGTAACTAACACCATACACATGTTCGTTGTACTGTAATAGACCAGTGCAACCAGTCTGCTGGAAATCAGACCCTCACACTAATAGACTTGGATACTATTAACTAGACTACAAGCGCACCTAAAATCGGGAATAAATTCCGCTTGTCATAGTTTTTTAGGTTTGAAAACAACTTTCATGTCTTGATAAAATGAGTGCCCGGGTTCGAGCCCCAGGCCAGACATCAAAAGGAAATATGAAAAAAAATGTTTCTTCGGCGACTTTTTCTCAGCAAATTTCTGGCAAAAACTCTGAGAGTAAATAAACCTGCAATGAAATAGTTTCTCAAAATCTGTCGTTCGGAGTCGATTTTAAACTGTAGGTCCCACCATTCACGTATAAAATGAGAAGCCAGGTCGTAATGCAGACTGAAGGGTTGTAATGGCCAATTATGTATGTATTCCTCCTATTACCGTGTAAAAAAAATTCCCTTCCAATTCCAGCAGACACACGGGGTTACCTTTCTTGATGTCAATTCTGGTTTTGTTATAATTTTCGTAACGATTCGATTACTGTTTGTTTGAGAAGAGAATTTTTACTGTTAATTCATGCGGCTCCCAATCATCGGGTTCCTGTGAGTATCAGGATCATCAAATGGTTGATAACTATTTGATGATGAATGAGCGTCCAACGTGCTTATTTCTATTGCTCGACCTGAGCGAATTTGGAACTTTTAATACCAAAATTATCTGATCGAACACAAACAAATAATATTTCACTGCTGTTTCTCTGAGCAGCATCGAATCATATGAATCTTAAAAATGGGAGACCCTACGATATGCGCCAACTACAGAGGTATAAGCTTTCTCCCTATCGCATATAAGGTTCTTACAGGCGCATTGTGTAAACGACTGCAGCCACTCGTCAAAACACTGATTGGGCCTTATCAGTGCGGTTTCAGACCTGGTAAGTCCATCATCGATCAGATCTTCACACTACGCCAAATCCTGGAAAAGATCCACGAACACACACCATCTTTTTGTAGACTATAAGGCAGCCTTCGATAGCCCCATAAGGCATCGTGTTTTTGACGCAATGTCTGAGCTCGGTGTACCTGCAAAGCTGATAAGGCTATGCAGAATGACGTTGAGCAATTCCTGCAGCTCCGTCAAAGTACGAATGGACCTCTCCGAATCTTTTGATACCGTGCGTGGTTTAAGACAAGGCGATCCCTTATTATGCGACCTCTTCAACTTCGTATTCTGCGAAAGGCAGGAGTGCATCGCAATGGCACTATTTTTCAAAAAAGGGTTCAGTTGCTTGCGTACGCTGACGATATTGACATCATAGGGCGTACCAAGCGAGATGTTACTGCTGTCTTTAGTGTTATTGGACGGGAGTCAACTAAGAGGGCTCTGGCAGTAAATGAGGGCAAAACAAAGTATTTGATATCGACAAGTAGAGACGTAAGCCGTATTGATTCTCATATTACGACCGATAACTATACCTTTGATATAGTCAAGCAATTTATATATCTTGGCTTCGCCATTACCACAAAAATTGATGCCAGTCTGGAGATCGAGCCCAGGATCACTCTTGCCAACAGGTGCCACTATGGTCTCAATAGGCAATTGAGTAACAGAGACCTCTCTCGTACGACAAAACACTCCACAAGGCGCTCATCCTACCCGTGCTTCTTTATGGCGCAGAGTCATGGACCCTATTAAACACTGATGCAGCAGCCTTGAGAGTATTCGAGAGCAAAGTCCTACGTAAGATCTTCGCTCCAGTGCGAGTTGGCGATGATTTCCGTATCCGATCCAATAGTGAGCTGTATGAGTTCCTCAACGACATAGACGTTGTGCAGCGTATTAACATCAAGCGGCTGCGCTGGCTCAGCCATGTTGTTCGAATGGAGGAGGATGCGTGACGGATATTTGATGCGGGAATCAGGCCGAAATGCATTAATCGGGTTGTAAATGGCTAATTAAGTAAGTAAGTATGAATCTTAAAATTCTATACTCAAATACGCGGTTAGTTTGACTGATACAACTGATATCAGCTGAGATATTACATTGCTAAACTGGCCTGCTATAAGGAGTAATAAAAAAATATTTAAAAGCTACTCTGGTGCCTTAAAAGCAAGAAAATTTAAAGATTTAATATGAAAATTTTTGTATAATTTCCCATACATATTTGATGATATATGTACATTTAGAATGTACATATTACAGACGAAAAACTCTCTGTCATTATTAAATAAAAATAAATATTCCAACCAATAATGAATGGAATCCAACAAGGAAGTTTCAAAAGCACATCACGTGATGAAGTTGTGAAATTATCATTCAATTTAAATCTTGCCAATTTAGTATTTGCAAATTTATTTCGTATACCATACAACAACAACAACAACAACATAAGAAGAAAAGCGAGAGACTAAAGCCAAAAAATACACCTTCAAACACGTCTTTCTAGCCATAATATCCAACGAGTGATAGACAATCTACGAGAGTTTTTTATTTTCTTTCATTTAAAAAATTTAATTAATTAACAATTGTCACATAAACTTACCTCTAGGCAAAGGCAAGTCAGAATATCTATTTGTCTGTCTCTCTCACTCTCTCTGTCTAGCTCCGTCTATCTGAATTAACATGCATTTAAATAGGAAAAAAAATTCATTTCATATTGGCTTGTATCGCATTTACTTCATGTTGATGCCAGAAATTGCATCTTCTGAAACGTATAAAACGTGTAAATCCATATGTCAAGTGCATAAATTAAAACTCATATTTGTTTAAAATAAAACGTGAACAAATATTCATTTTATTTCAGCAGACAGTCTCGTTCTGTCTCTGGTATAAAGGTTTTTCACAAACAAAGAAAACAAAAAATTGTGAACTTTATTGAGGATAACGCTTAGCTTTAGCTTCGAAGACTGAACAAAAGTTGTTAGATTTACAGGAAAAAAAAAATTATTTTTCACAGCGTGTTGAATGGCTCTATCTATCGTCTGTTGGCTTGACAATCAATATCACTTTGCGAGCATCTCTTAAATGATTTGCGTGGGTGTCAAAACTGGTGTCAATTCAATCAACACTTTTTTTCAACCACCAGCACTAGCAACAACAAAACAACAACAAATAAAACAAGCTAAAGGAGTTCCCTTTTATAGTGTCGTTGTCTTCCACTGATTGTTAATTCCACTTGTTGTAGTAGGAAGTTTAAAATCTCACCTGATGATGATGGCAAAATAAACGTGACATTTAAAATAAGCAAAAATAAACAAAAAAAAATATTTAAAAAATGTTTCCCCTCTCTGCAATAAGACATGTAAAATCTTATATATAAAAATGAATGTGTGTTTGATTGTATGTTTGTATGTTTGTATGTTTGAAGTTTATAGACGATTAAACGGCTGAACCGATTTTCTTGAAATTTTCACAGTATCTTCCTGTATGTCTGGAAGGAGTTATAGGCTACTTTTTATGTTGATATTCCAAATGAGCGAGGGGCCATGCCCACGTATGCTACATACTACATACTTAATATTTAATTGCATTTGAAATATATTACTCATACGCATAGTAGTTACCCCTACAAGTATGCTATCTGTGATTCTTGATGTATAAAACCAAAGAAAATAAAGTGTAAAGAACGACGCGGGGGGAAAGATAGAAGGGAAAGAAAAAAATTTTGTAACCAACATTTGTGAAAAAATTCACCAAATAAGAAAAAATATAACCAAAATTAAATTCGTAGACTTTTGTTCTATTTATTTTTTTTTCAAGTTTAAATTATCTATATATATAAAAATGAATGTACTTTATGGAACCGTAAACTATGCATTTAATCTTTAGCAAAGTTGTTGCGCATGAGCCGACGAAGGTCTCTAAGTTGGTATTACCAATTTCCGACAGGTGGCGCCACTGAAAATTCTTCGAAATTAAATAAATCGTAAACTGTGCATTTGATCCTGTGTTGAAAAGAAAAGAGCATTACTAGCCTCAGAATCAGCATTGAGACTGAAAAATCTTCGAGTACATGCCGCACAGATCCGTTCGCATGAATCACTTGAACAATGAATCACTTGATCGAATGCGTACTACTCAGGCCCGTTCGTCTGGACAACGGGAAACAAAATCAATAAAATGATTCAAACTTAATTGGATATTTGTCTAATGTCTTTCCTTCAAATTTATTTTAGTTTGTAGTGCAGCAAAGCGCGCAGGGTACAGCTAGTATCTTCTATAGTTTGTATGTCTGCCTTGAGTCTTTGTGTTATGAGATGTTAAAAACACACAATTAATTTGCCAATAATTATGAAAAACAGTAGTTGAACGAATAAATACAAACAAAATCTAAGAAGAAGCTGTATGGGTGGGTGCGTTTTATGTAATGAAAGTAATGAAGAATATGCTTTTAAGCAAATATGCTGTCATTTATTTGCATATTAAATGCAATCAACAAATATTGTCCAATGCGTCAAATGTTTTCCATAAAATTTTATGTTTTTAAAATTGACAAAAAAAAAAATTAATTTAATATTAATTAAACGATATGTATGTCTCATACAAACATATTACCACAGAAATAAAGGATAAGAAAAATATCACAGGATAAATAAAATCCCAAGTTTTTGTTATGGATATACACACGTGTTTGTGTAACAATTTCATTCTTGAGTAGAACAATTTTAAATCAACTCTTCTTAGCATGGATGGTTAAAAAAGAGTGTAAAATTTTGATCCAACTAAGTCCAATGGTGACTGGAATGATGATTAGATTCAATTATAGCCGAGAAGGTCCAGAAACACTTACTAGAAGCCGATACTCTTCTTAAACCTATTGGACTTAAAGCAATTAAAGACAAGTAGCCGTAGTCCAGTAGGTAGCGTGTCAACTTCTTTGACAAGATCCCGTGGTTCAAACCTCAGCTCAGACTCCTCGAACAAAAGAAAACAAAATATTTCCATTGGCCAATTCCTCTCCGCAAACTTCTGGCAACAACTCAGACAGTAAATAAAATTGCTATGAAAAAACTTTTCAAATCGATCGTTCGAGTCGACATTACATTAGAGGTCCCGCCACTCATGGCAAAAACTTAACACATACAACATGGGTGGTATAAAAAGCGGAGTTGTAAAGACCAATTATGTATGTATGTATGTATGTAAGTAAGTTTGAACTCACTGCGATTATTAACTGGCACTGTGAGCTCAATGTGCACTTGTAAAGAATGGAGATTATCTCGAAACTAACATACAGATTTTGTAATGATGAGAGTTAACACCTGTGCGGCATTAATACATTTCAATAGAAAATTCAGTGGATGCGTATTAGGTGTTGGTCAGGGAATTTCCCATATTGACACCGAGCAGCATTTTGAACTTTGTCATGGCAATAGAATTAGACGAGGTTTTATAGGGATTCTCCTTACAGATTAAGTGCAGTTCATAGCCCGACAATAGTAATAATAATACGCACTAGCAACAACCCTACAAGAAATGAATGAACGAAGCTAATACGTACAAGATCCACTTACTAATACATATATAACATTTTATAGTTTTTTTTTTCAACTATACAGTTGCATTTCCAACAATACATCATTAGTGACGGTAAAATGACCGATCTTTTTATAGATCACTAGCTGAAACGGCGAACTTCGTCCCGCCCAAAATTGATTTATTTTATTGCCCATAACAGGTACATTATATATTTATTGTAATAATTTATTGTAATAGCTCTGACGAAGTTGTAGTTGTTGTACTCGCTCTAAAACAAAAACTAAGAGACATATATACATGTTATACATATATGTACATATGTAGTTATAAACCATCGAATTAGTCGACTTATAAGTATCTCTTAGAGGGGAGGGGAATGGCACGCGCATTTTCGGTGAGTTGGTCGATATCGACTCTACGAACTTACCCACCAAATTACATTCGTCTACGACTACTATGTCCCTAAATATTCAATTTTAAAGGTTTGCCACGCCTACTTTTTGCTATATCCAATTTTTTTTTAAACCATCTAAACCTGATATGGTTTCGAACAAAAAAAGAATGGTTAAAATCGGTTCAGTAGTTTAAGAGTTATAGTTATCACTTGAAGGGGGAGGGTTGTCACGCCTATTTCTAGTGGGATTGTCGATATCGACTATACGAATTTACCCACCAAATTTTATTTGTCTACGATCAATATGTACCTAAATATTCAATTTTAACGATTTGCCACGACCTCTTAACATTTAAGGATAGGAAAAATAGATGTTGTGCGATTCTCAGACCTACCCGATAGGCACATAAAATTTCATGAAAATCAGTCGATACATTTCGGAGGAGTTTAACCACTAACACCGTGACACGAGAATTTTATATATTAGATTAGTGATGGTAAAATGACCGATCTTTTGATTATTTTTGACAATATCTTTCAAAAGAAAAAATTTCTTTTAAGAAAAATTTTTGAATGAATCATAATCGTGTGTTAAAAATTTTAAAACTTTAGAAAAAATTAATAAAAAAGAAACAACATTAATAAATTAAAAAAGAATTTAAAAAAAATTTAAATAAAAAATATAATGAATCTAATCTCTTTACTAGTCCATTGTAAAACTAAAGCTGACGATACATTTAAGAACTCTGAAGAATAAAGTGAAGGAGGAGTGCGTCAACTATACCAGTGACAAAAAATGTGACGGCAAATGAATTCGGTTGTAAGTTACCTCTTGATGAATGCGACTGTTTTCAATATTTATATGAAATTTTTATTCAAATATCAAAACGTTAACTACTCACAGTATTTAATTATGTATTAAAATTTTATTTAATAAATATAAATTATTTATAAAAAAAATATGTCTTTTAAGTAAAAAGTATGAATCAATTTGGTGGTCAACTGTGACCCAAATACACGTCAATCGTGACCGGTATATGCTTCAAGTTTGACTGGTCAACTGTAACCAATTTTCTATTCAACTTGCAGTAATATTCACATCAAGTGTGATTTAGGAAGAGCAGTAGAGTGAACAGATTAGATAAACGTTAGAAAGAGAAACAAAATCACACTTTAATTTTAAATTCCCGATACTAGTCTATTTAATAATAAAATCAAAAAGTTTTTTCCATTCTGATTCCTCTCTATGGTATCATCCCTTAGGTGGAGTACATAGTTGTAGAACAGACATTTAAACATTTTTAAATTAGTTTTTAATACTTTATTTGATCACAAGTTTCCTAAGTGAAATTATAGTGGGATTCTGCAGGGTTCCTTCTTCCGCCATGCTTTGGCACATGTCGTACTCGTATGTATACAGTGAGATAAAAAATTAAATGAATGAAAAGCAACTAAGACGCAAAATCTAAACTTAAAATAATTATTATTTCTCCTCAATTTCGTCTTTAGTTAACTGAAATAAAAGTGATTAATTGTTATAGAAAACGGAATTACATAATATCGCATATTTCTTTTATTTTTTTTCTTTTCTTAACTTTTTCTTTATTTTTTGTTTTGTTACCATATTATTATTTTGTTAATTCGTCTCTATTTTCAAGGTCAAAGTGAAAAAAAATAATTTAAATATTTGTTTCAGCACAGCACAGCACGGCTAGTGATTTATGTGTTTATTTTCAATCATCATTTAGTCATTTTCAAAACGAAATATTCTTGTTTCTTAATCAATCAGAACTAAAGTATTCACCCACTTGATTGAAAGAAGGAGAAATTCTTTTTCATTGGATCATAATGTAAAAATATATTTTTCGTTCGTAATTACCACTCATTTGAATTATGATTACTTTTTTTTTTGTATTTAATTCATAATCTTTCTTTCTTTCTTTATTCGTTTCTTTTTCTCTTTTTTTTGCCAATTCACATACCATCCATGTATTAATGATTTTTAATGTTGGCATTAATTTATTGTGGCTTAATGCCATCTTTAATCATTTAATTAATTTGTTTTCTTAAAATTCTTTCACTTTTTCCTATTAATGATGGTAATTTATACAAAAAAATCGATTCTTCGATGGTCTATTATGAATAGTTTTTAGAGTAATAAATGCGTTTATTGACCCTAAACAAGACAAGGGATAGTATGAGTATATTTCCATACACCTCGAAATTTATTTGTTCTTTCATTTCTTTTTCTTTTGGGAAGAAATAATATTTTAAATTCCAATTTTTATTTTAAAGTCATTGTACTACAGATTAAGATATAAAAAGGTAGAAAAAATGTTTATTTGCCGTAAAATAAATTACCAATAAATTCAAATATGCCGTGATTAGAAATATTTTTGCCAACAACATTCTGCAATCAAGTATTCACTAGAATTCTTGTTCATCAATTTTAAAATTTTTAGGAATTTTTAGAAATTTAGAATTTTATTGGATGGAAACATGATTGCCACTTAAAAATATTTACTTTGAACTACTTTGAAACAATTATACTATTTTGAATTCTTTTCGGGGTTTATTTTTATATTGCTAAGAATAGATTATTATTACATATTTAATTGATCGTTACAACTTTTTAGTCAGGATTACAACCGAGCTTTTCACATCACCCATGTTGAGTGTGTTGAATTTATCCATGAGCTGCCGATCATACACTTTAACATCGACTTCGAACTGATTTGCAAAACTTTTCATAGCAATTTCATTTCCCCTCAGAGTTTTTTTTTCATATTTCGTTCAGTTCAAGAAGTTCGACCTGGAGTTTGAACTCCAGTCTCTTACTAGACTACGTCGACTTCATTATCCACATATTTTTGTATACATATATTGTTTCTTTTGTACAGGTGTCCCTCGTATAACGCGGTGGTTACATTCCAGGAAAATTCCGCGTTATGTAATTCTCGTTATAGAAGACTTAGCCTTCATATAAATTAGAGGTTTCTGTTCCAATAAGCTTTTTCCAAAATAAAATATGTACTAAATTTAAGAAGTACATATGTATGTACCTTTACAACTCAAAATCAAAATTCTTACTTTATTTAAAAAAAATTTTAAAATATAATGAAAAAAAAAACATTCGGAAAAAATAAATATTATTCATTAAGGAATTAATTTTTGTGCTTTCATTAGTCTGTGTCACTTACTTCGAACATCATATTACGTCAAAATAGTGAGCGATTTGGGCGCATAACTTCATCAGAAGAAATTTCCTCGGCTTTTGTTTGCATTTTTTTCGAACTGTTTTTCGATTTCGTAATAAGGCGCTAGATTCATATCTATTTGCCTCTTGAATTTGCTTGATCTCTCCGTTGACGGATCATTGTCTGAAAAAAAAAAGATTTCAAATTAAAAATTTCAAATTAAAGCCCTCTCGTATGCGCTTTGAGGTGAAATCTGGAATTGATTCACATATATCTTCATCAGGATCAATGTCTTCATTTTCATGTGCGATATGTGAAACAGTTTGAGATCCAGTTGCTAATAGAATCAACTCTTCTTCGTTGAAATCTTTAGCTTCATATATTATTTCATTAATATCATCTTCGTTCATATCATTTATGTCATTTATGTTTTGAAAGCAAAAACGAGTAATACCCCAAATTGTAATTCCCAGGCATGCATCACAAACTGTATAAGGCAAAAATTAAAAGCATTGCCATTTTCGATTTCGCGATATACAAGCCAAAATTTCGCGTTGTAATGAAACTGTTTTGTTGTTTAAATAACGTTATATCGAAAACGTGTTGTAGAAGTACCGCGTTATACGACGGAGACCTGTATTAAGAAACTTTCAAGTTTCATAAATAATTTCCGAAATATTTCTTTCCTGTTCACAGATTTTTTGGCAGGTGTATGGTAGAAAATATCTATTCAACAAATTCCAGCAAACGTAGGCTTTATATGTATAAACTTTTTTATCATTTGCTCTATATACCTGAACTTTGTAATAATAAGTTTAATTTTGCTCAAGTATCGTATAAAAAAAATTGAAATCTAACATCAAACCACCTTTCGCAAAATCATGAATATAATAATAATCTGTGCACATCTGGTGCCGACAAATGTTGCCACAGCATTGCACAACTACTACCATGCTTAGGCGTTTCTGAAGATAGAATTATACATTTCTTTGTGCTCCATACTAAAGTATATCCGTTCGAGCAAAAATGATTTGTTTTGACTCGTCGGAATTAATCTCATTATTCCAAAATTCACTTGACGTGCTTTAGTATGGCGGAGGAAAAGTAAAGTGCTCAAGCCAAAGAACTTGCATGAAATAGTTAAGTACGGTCGTAGTAATGCAATGTTGCAGATATGTGCAGTTTAGAATTTATTGGGGATATAATGAATAAGGGTGAATATTAAAACATTATAAAGAACGAGTTCATCTAAAGTGCGAAAGAATTAGCAATTCGTAATGGTTATTACTTTCAACAAATCAATCAACCCAGTCATGCTGCTGCTAATATGAAAAAATGTGATTTGCCTACCAAAGCTCCCACAGGCTTAATACAATTTCACAAAGTGCCAATACGTCTCCAAGAAAGTATTAAGGGGATCATTTGAAAGAACCGTTGCATAGTCGCTAAACGTCAAACAAAAGTCAATTGATAAATTTTTGTAATCAAGAGAAAACACAAAAAAATACTGGTACCTTCCATTCCAAATAGATTAAATGAAGTGCGTGCTTGACCTTAAGGGATATCCTACTAAAATTTCGGTATAACATTTTAATACATTTTAAATTAACTCTAAGTTCTGCTTGGAGGTATCACCACTTTTGGCGTAAAAACCAAAAAGGTTTCTTTATTTTTCTTTTGGTTTGTGAAAAAGATTAATTTTTTCTTATTACAAAATGAAATAAGATAATAAAATAAATATAAAAAACATTAATTTTTTTTTTACAAATTATTGTTTAAAATTCATGTAGATGCAGACAGAAAATCATGATGAATATTTTCCGAAGTAATTATTTGTTGTAGTAATACAAAATTTATTTAATCAGTATAACAAATTTCTTTCTTGTTATAATTTTAGTATGAAGTTTCATTCTACACGCAATGTTATTACGAACCAATATATGTACATACATACATGCCATAGTAAAACAGCTATGTATGTATTTGGCATACTCCGTTATCAGACAAAGAGGAGCGCACACCTACTAAATTATACGAACATTATGAACATTTGGTATGCAGTCCAATTTGTGAAACTAGTGATTGCAGATTCAACATCGGTTATGCAGCTTAGCATACTACTACGGTCAAAACTATGCCGCTGATTTCTTTCTTTCTTATGCGATTTGATGCCCAGTATATTTGATGCAGAGACGTGAAGCCTGATGTGTACAGCGTAAAGTCAGCTACTACAATATTTAAAGAGTTAAGATAATAACCTTTATCCGCACACTCCCTCTTTGAGATGTAACCAGGATCTAAAGCTAACAACTTTCGCGTGGTTAAAGGGTCAATCCTATTCTCAGACCAACCATTACATATTGGCACTATCGGGCACTATCGAGCACTAACATTGGATATTAGAATTCCATTTTAGTCTGAAGATCCGGAGGTTTCGAATGGTACACTTGAGGTTTACACAGATGTTTTAAAGATGAGTGACAGGGTGGGCTGTGGTATATTCATTAAGGGTGCTAATATTTAACTTTCTGTTTGGGTTGTCTAACCACAAGCAGAGGTCATAGCAAGTTTGAAAGCGGCACAATGCTTGTTGTGTGGTGTGATTTTTCCTCAAAATCTCTTGATATACACAGACAGTCCGGCCGCGATAAAGTCCCTAACGAACGTAAATTCAACATCTATTCGTGCCCATGGATTTCGAAGATTTCTTAAAGAAATTCAATCATTCAAAAGTATATGGATTTCGGAATATAGGGTTATCGTTAGATCTTCGACAAGCTATATTCCGATTGTCTCAGTTAATTTTGTTATTATCCACACTTATTACAGGGAAGCTCAATCTTGTTTCCAGGCGGATTGTGAAATATTGCTAGACTCTGATGGACACGTATAGGAGAGGACCGACTCACTTCTCTCATTTAAGCGCGCGGATATCCACGTGGATACTGATTCTGCCTTTTGGTAGGCTTATCGAAAGATTCGGCATACTGGCAAATGACTTCTGAGCCTAAATGCTAGGCTAAGTAGGAATTTTTCTTTTAGGGGCTCCGCTACTTTATCTTACCGAATCTGAAGATAATTCTCTTTTACAGGCAAGCATCCTTTTTTCACCTCAAATAAATATTTCAGACGCATATGCAAATTCTTATTACTTTTTTCTGATTTTCCATTTCCCAAAACCAAAGCGATTAAAACTTCATTAGTTTGTTCACATGAAGCATGATGTAAGAATTCTATTTTAATTATTTTCCGCCCATAATACCTATTAATTATTCGAATATCCAATTCAATAATTTTTTACCAGAGGGAGTTCTGAGAAGATTTAGACATTATTTCCATTATGGATTCATATTATGAATTGTATTGTATTATATTGTACAAGTGTAAAGTGATTAGTTTGTATCTTTTAATCGTTTCTGACAACAAAATCGTCAACATATTGGCAAAAAGAATATTTTTAGAAATGAAGTAAGATGATGTCCAGTTTAAGATTTTAAGAAATTCGCCAACAATATTTGCATGAGAGATTTGAAATGTTTCTTTAAGAAATTTTTTTTGGTTACTTTTTTTTATTCATATTTTATGGTTTTAATTTACGTCACAATGGTTGAATGTTTCATAATAAATGCGAAATATGTGAAAATCTCAGAGAAGAAAGATTTCAATCTGTGGTCTTTTGTTTTATTTCCAGTATATTTGTGATACCAATTAAAAGTAGAACTCTTTGGATTTGAGCTGAAAGCAATGTGAGTTGAGGGGAATTACTTATTCACATAGGAACCTATCTATAGAGTAGCCCATTTATGCATAGTACTTATGAATAATAATATCATGCACAAGTATGTGAAATTCACATTTCATGCGTTTCTTTCAACTCTTTTATGTGTGTAAAAATCGCGTTTATCTTGATCCATATCCAGCCTAAATAATTCCTTATGTACGGCTGTTTGAACTCATTTGAATTGTATTCCTATGGTATCTACGTATAGTATGATTGTAGTTTGTACATATTAAGAGGTAATCTCTTACAGTTGTTACTTACATCTAAAATGATTATCTAGTAACCACAAATTATAAAATGAAACATTTTTATTCATGTCTCCGCAATACGTATTAAGAAAGCTTTGAAACGAAATTCATTTACATTTTGATATGTTTGTAAAAGCTAACATTTTGTTCCCTTTCTAAAACATAGTTTCGGTTTCTGTATATGTGTGTGTGTATGACAGACAAATGTAAAGTAAATCTCTACCTCATTTAACGAGATATCGAATTTAATTCAATTAGTATTCTTTCAAATTATTTTACCAAAAGAAAGATGCTTAGCATGAAATCACCAGCCTTAATTTTTTATTTTCATTTGAAATAAAAAGTACAGGAGAGTTGCATCGAATGCGGCTGCAAAACCAGATCGGTTAGGCAGGAAGACTATGCTATGTGTTTGGTGAGACCAGAAAGGTGTGGTGTACCACGAGCAGCTAAAGCCTGGTAAAATGTATTGAACAAAAAGCAAAACCCATTCTGCATACAATCAAAGCAATAGCCAGGGAACTGCTACCCCACCTACCGAATTCACCAGACTGGACTCTTTCCGACTACTAATTGTTTTCGTCGATGAGACACACATTGGCTGAGCAGTACTTCGAGTTCTACGAGGAAATCGAGAATTGGGAGACTATTTGATTTGCTTCAAAACACAACAGTTTTATTAGCATAGAATCCACAAATTCAAGATTCAAGATTTAAGGATTTAAGAGCCTTCACAGCATGCTTGTCAACGTATAAAGGGATAATGTGGTCTCTTGGTGACCTTTAATATTTATTTTGCAACTATCCTTACCATTGCATTTGTTGAAATTACGAACAATCCGCCAATAAAGCAGAAAGTAAAACACGCCATTAAACGCAACAAAGGCTAAAACAACGGTAATATCTCTGCAGACTTTCGTTTACGTGATGCAGAAAAATCAGCAATGGTTTGTGTCTAGGTTATGGGAAGTATGAAAATAAAAATAAAAATAAGGGATACTCTAAAGAGTGCAGCAACTGCCTTGGAATAAAATTATAAATATATGCTGCAAACAATACGAAAAAAAATAATTCATCCTATGACTTCCTCTCAGAAGTCTTCTGACAAAAACTCTGAAAATAATATAAACCATACATGGATAAATTTGAAACGCATAACCTGGGTGCTATGAGAAACTAGATTGCGATCCTTACTAAGGGCAATTATTACAACTTGCCGTTAAACTTGGATTAAGTTAAAGGTACCCTTAGTTAAAGGGAGCTGTAAAGTTACCTTTAACTTATATTCGTTATTATAACTTACAGATGAAATAATGTTAACTTTTACAAAAATGCGGCAGTGCCAGAGCAATGTCGATAACACTGCTCAATTAAACAAGTTTTTTTTAAACGCAGTGACAACGAAGAACCTCATTTTTTTTTGTTGTTCTAATTGATCATTTTGTTTATATTTGAAATAAAATATATTGAAATCAATATATAATATGGCAAGTTCAGACATAAACTTAACTTTAAAAGTTACAGGTAGGATGATCCTCCCTTTAGCTTAACGCTTACTTCCATCTTATTGGGTACTCATAATAATGAGAAACAATTTATCTGTCCGTTATAATCCTCCCTTTAGTTAACGGAAAGTTGTAATAATGGTCCTAAGGGTTGTAATGGCCAATCAAATAAGAGTACTTAATTAATTAATTCAATTCCCTTACCAATTTATTGACAAAAACAGAAATTAATTTGAAATAATCGCCGTGGTTAAAGAGCACAGAGAATTAATAAATTAGAAGCACAAGTCAATATAACCTCTGAGCTAGAATAATTTCGATTGCCAAGGAATTTCAATATTTGCGTGATAGTAGAAAATATATCCGAAGAAGAACTGATGTACTAAAGTTAGCTGCATAAACTCTATGCTTTTTTGTGTTTCTGGTGGTATTGGCAGCGAATCAATACTTTGCTTAAATTCAAATATAATTCCAACCTAAACTGCCAGTTTTGACAAACAGTACAGAAACTAAGACTCATCGGTACAGTATTAGTCCACATTTCTTAAGATCCCTATTAATGCAGTACATTGTGTTGGAATAGAGGAAAGATAGTTTATAGGAGAAGGAAAAGAGGTCATAGTGTGTGACAGTTATATTTTTTTTAATGATCAGAGAATTGTTTTTTCGTAATAATCACAAGTATAATGCCAGACAAACAATCAGAAAACCACAAAGATTCTCTGATGGGAATAGAACTCACAGCCTCGGCACACTACCAACTAGGCCATAGGACATTGTAACCTCAACTTAGGAAATAATTTCCAAGTGAGAAACTTCAAAACAAAAAAACTAGAATTAAGACTACAAGAATATAGAAGGATGCAAGTCTCAGTAGTCTAGTAGGTAGTGTGTTCGCTTATTAGACGTAAAGCTCGGCTTCGAGCACCAGGCCAGACATCAAAACGAAATATGAAAAAAAAAAATATTTCTTTGGCGACTTCCTCTCAGCAGATTTCAGGAAAAAACTTTGAGAGTAAATAACCCTGCCATGAAAAAGTTTCTCAAAATCTATCGTTCGGAGTCGACGTTAAACTGTAGGTCCCGCCACTCAAGTATAAAATTAAGGCACTCAACATGAGTGGTGTGAGAAACTCGGCCGTAATCCTGACTGAAGGGTTGTAATGGCAAATTATGTATGCATGTATGTATGTATGAATATAGAATTAATAAAACCTTCAACGGTTTCGACAAGAACCTCTGGTAGAAACGTGTTTATGTATCTGTCTATCTGTCTGTCTGAATCTGTTTCCGTCTAAGACGAATCAATTTTCGATTCGAATGAAGTGAAAATTCTCACGGTATTGGTATACATATGTATGTCTCTCCAAAAATGGTATACATTTCTCCCAAAACTGTTATTACTTCCTTTGAGTACCAAATATGAGATACCGGTATGAGAAAAATTATAAAAGATGCACTAACTATAACAGTGAATGACCGTGAAATGACTCATGACTATAGTGATGAGTATTGTATTCCAAACGATTTTCTAGAGTCACCAGTGTAAATTCATTTTAAAATTTAATAACTATACAGTGAGTATTGTACTTATGAGTTATACTAGTGGTATGGATTTGTTAATTGGTTTAATCTCATTTCTCTGTATTTGGTTGATCTAAATTTTATGCGAAAAATCCATTTTATTGAGGCAATAAAAATAAGTACAAGCAACTAAAAGTTTATCATGACATTAAAATCTGGTGATAACTTTAAGCACGAAAATAAATAATAACAAAAAAAAAACAAAAACAAAACAAAACTAAATACATATACAAATAAATAACAAAAATTATTTTTTCACATACAAAATAAGAAATAAAAATTAAGTGAAAAGGAAAATGAAAATGAAATAAATTTCAAATACTCATCATTACGTACATAGTACGTCAGCAAAAGGGGGAAGAAAATGGTTACATAGCTTGATTTGAAGTACAAGCAAATAATTTATTTTCAAAAAGAAAAAAAAAACGATTCAAGCTGGATATTGTTATTTCGCTAATATTTTATGATACGAGAACACCAGCAATGATTTGCCTGAGATTACCAGATGCGTTTTACTCCCCATTTTTTTATTCTAAAAGAAGTTTACAGCTGATAACAGAACTGAACGATAACAACATGAATTTTGCGTGCAACTTTTCAAGTGCTACTGGTAGAATAATTACGAAATTTTTTCGTAGATTTAATAAATAAAAAAATAATTACGTTAGTTTTGCATAAACATTATGTTAGCAATGAAAATGAACTCAAATCAGTATTTCCTGTCAAATAAAAAAAAAAAAATAATTATATAACAAACATATGTATGTAGTTAAAGGCATTTTCTGGAATACGAATACGTAAATATTTGTTAAACAAAATTAATTAAAAAAATCCTCAATGCACATATAAAAACTGGAAAAATTAAAAAAAAAAAAATACACAAAAATGGAATTTGAACAAAAACATACGCCACCAACAGGCATAGGTGGGAAGTGCTTTGCATCTGATCAGAACTGTAAAATACGTTTATAAGACTCTCCCCATCAAGCTATGGGAATTTCAGATCTACTGGCCTAATATGCTGATCAAAGCTGATCGTTTGTGACGGGTTTCTTTTTCATTTCATTTTCATTGTTGCCCTTGTATTTTAAATCAATGGTTGGGCTTTATAGGAAGTCGTCGTAGTCTAGTAGGTACTGTGTTGGCTTGTTAGATGTAAAGCCGGGTTTCGTGTCCCAGGCCAGATATCAAAAAGAAATATGAAAAAAAATATTTCTTCGACGACTTCCTCTCAGCAGATTTCTGGTAAAAACTCTGAGAGTAAAATAAAATTGCCATGAAAAGTTTCTCAAAAATCAGTCGTTCGTAGTCGAGTTTAAACTGTAGGTCCCGCCACTCATGTATAAAATTAACACGCACACCATGAGTGGTGTTGAGAAGCTAGGCCGTAATTCTGACTGAAGGGTTGTAATGGCCAATTATGTATGTATGTATGTATGGCTGGGCTTTATAGAGGCTTTATTCGTTAAAGTGTGTGTTCGAAATTCTATTTATAAGCAGTCTTATAGTTTTTAAGTTGTTCCCAACAGTTTTTATGTAATGTTTGTCTACTTTTTGTGCTAACTACATGTGTCTGTTTACGATTTGCCAAAAAATTTAATCAAGTTGAGTGGTTTCATCAATTAGGTGTGTATATTTATATGTATATATTTATTGCACTATGTTGCTTATTCACCGTAATATAGTGGAAAGAGTTCGTTGTTCAAACCCCAGCTCAGATATCTCGAACAAAAGCAAAATATGAAAATCAAATATTACATTCGGCGACTTCCTCTCAGCAATCTTTTCGTAAAAACTCTGTGAATAAATAAAATTGCAATGATCGTTGTCGTTTGTAGTCGACGTTAAACTGTACGCCCCTTCCCCCACTCATGGATAAAATTAACAAACACAACATAAGTGGTGTGAGAAACTAGGTTGTAATCCTGACTAAAGGATTGTAATGGCCAATTAAGTAACTAAATAATTAAGGAATCAAATTTAGATCGATTTGCATTATCAAAGGTATTCAAGTTTTTCTCCAAGCATCGTGCATGCAAAGCTTGTAATGTTTAGAAGGCTCTTGATAAATCAAACCTTTTCTATCATAAGATTTCAAGCACCGAAGTTCAAATATAAAAAAATCCTTCTAATTTTTCAGAAATATTGCGCTTCCAAATAATTCAGTATTGTCAGTTCCGTGTGATTCTTTCAGCTTTGGTTAAAAACTCTCGAGGCAAGTAACCATACATAACTGGCCATTACAACCCTTCAGTCAGAATAACGGCCTAGCTTCACACACCACTCATGTTGAGTGCGTTAATTTAATACATGAGTGGAGGGCGTACTGTTTAACGTTGAGTGCAGACAACAGATCATTCCAACTTTATTTATTCACAAAGTTTTTGCGAAAAGATTGCTGAGAGGAATTCAACGTCGACTTCGAACGACAGATTTTCGAGGAACTTTTTCATGGCAATTTTATTTGCTCTGCCTTTCATTTCAATAGGTCCAATGGATCCAGAGTTATAAGCGGTTCAAAATTTCTATTAAACTCGATACTTTTTGGACTCTGAATTGGACTTGGTCATTTTTATTTGGGCACTATCTGAAAGTATGACCTCAGTCCTTTCCAATGGCACCCCTTTCATTTCAATAGGGGTCCGGAGTTATAAGCTTTTAATAATTTCTATTAACCGGCATTTGCTTGCTGTATGTTTCTGTTGGCCTGGTCTAATAAGGGCCTTACATCTAACAAGTCAACACACTACCTACTAGACTACGGCAAGTAACCCCAGAATACAAAATATGTTTCTTAGCCTCGTTATACTTAATCGATGGCGGCGTTCAACAAATTTTGTTTTATTTTTCAAATCGAAACTTTAACTCGTCAATCACAATGCAGATGTCGGAGGACTGTGAAATTGTTTAAAATTGTATCAAAAATATCACTTCTTCTTTAAATTCACAACCATTCTTTTTGATTTCTAAACACTGCACTGAATCCAGTGAAAATGTTTATCAAGCAATTTTTTCGCTATATTTATGGACTGGCTGACATCATTTTCATTGGAAGCTATGAATTGTGAGCTATTGCTGCAAACGAGTATTTAAGAGATTCACTTCTATGGGTTCCTAGTTCTCTGAATAGTTGACGTACGCTAATAAAATGCTAGTCATGGTGTTCTCTACTGCGACCAAACAGTATCATAAAGTTTTTCATTGCCACTAGATTGGAAGAGACATTACAAGGAAACCCTTATAGATTATCATCTGATCACAGTACGCTAGCATCTCTACGCTGCAATAACAAGCAAGAGAAGGATGTCAAAATTATGAAGTATTGGATGCTGGTTCTACCACATCATATAGTAGTGACAAGGAGCTTACGACAGTTCAGGAAGTTGAATTTAATTTTAAATTAAATTTTTGATTAATTTTTTCAAATCTTAGTTCTCATAACTTCACATTTATTTAGAAATTAAATAGAAAAACGATTTTAATTCAATTTATATTTGTAGTAAATCGTAAAATTTAAGAGGTCTTTTTCACTCCCTTCATGCTAATGGCTCTAAATTAATTTTCCGATAGCTTTGACTGGCACCGATATGCATCTCAATACTACTATCATGGTGTGGGCATCTTTGGTGGAGCATTTCGGTAGCAAAATTTTAATTCTGTTCTCCTCGAGTGGTATAGCTTTGGGTGTCTAAATGATGACATGAAATTGTTATACAACTGGTTGCCACCAATTATCATGACTTTTGTAATCTTGACAGCCAGTATTGTAGTTATTTCTCCACTGTTTACAAGTATAGTGGAAATTTTACCAGCACAAGTGTAAAAACATTGACTTATATGACTATAATCCATTTCATTTTAGATACGTGCTCCAGTTACATTGATTTGTATGGCTGTCATGCGTTCCATGGTGTTTGTAGTCCTTAAATTGTTTCCAATTCTAATATTGTGGAC
Source organism: Sarcophaga rosellei (assembly GCA_930367235.1). Taxonomy (NCBI): domain Eukaryota; kingdom Metazoa; phylum Arthropoda; class Insecta; order Diptera; family Sarcophagidae; genus Sarcophaga; species Sarcophaga rosellei. The sequence goes on along the minus strand of OV884017.1, from coordinate 85,039,160 downwards.
CAATTTTAAGTAAATGGGTAGGTAAATAAACAACATTGTTGAATTTATAACGATACCAATCCACATGAGATCCAAGAGCGTTCTATGCATTCCGAATAAGTGACTGTTTGGTATGGATTTTGCGCTGGCGGCGTCATTAGTACATACATACATACTTCTTTGAGAGCGACACTGGCCCTTCCATCGCTGTTAATAGCTAGCAAAATAGACTGATGATTACCAATTCGTTTTGACCTGAATTGGATGATCTGGATACTAATGACATATGGTTTCAACATATCGGGGCTACGTGACACACAATTCATGCCACATTGGATATTCTGCACGAACAATTTGAGTGCATGGGCATCTTACGTGGAGGTGGTGCCAACTGACCACCGAGATCATGTAATTTGTTTAACGGAGATTAGCGGAAATCAGCATAGAGGACCTTGCCTACTTTGGAAGGATCGGTTTGTTGAAGCCCTCAAATCAATTGGCGCCTGGAAGGATCTGTTAAAGCAGGCCGAAATTCAATAAACAAGTTGCTAGTGACCAATTAAGTAAGTAATTTTTTTCTTTTGGGTTTTCTTCGGTTGCAGGAATGTGCGAATAAGCCTTAACCCAAGGCTGTCCTCAAAACCAACATAACGCGTGCCAACGAGCGTTCTCAGCCTAATTTATCCCTCACAGTCAATTCATATGACCCAGAGCTCACCCACTGATGTTACATTCCACACATAATGGCGTCAATAGATCTTTCAAACGAAATTAAAGCTTCGATGATATCTCACACACAAAAATTTAAATAAAGGAAACGCTAAACTTTCGTTTAGCATTTAAGACTTTCGTTGTCTTTTTGTGAGAATAGCCCACGATGCCTACAATCATTACATGTGGTTATGAGATTAATAGAAATGAGATTATGTTGTCTCGTGCTCAGTGGTATTAATATCTGAAAAAGGATTTAACAATACACGTTCTGTTCACACAATTTCATTTTGGTACTTAAATTACAAACATATGTACATACACACACATACATGCATACATACATACATACATACATACATACATAATTGGTCATTATAACCCTTCAGTCAGGATTACGACCTAGTTTCTCACGCCATGTGTGTGAGTTAATTTATACATGAGCGGTGGAACCTATAATTTAAAGTCGACTCCATACTACATATTTCTGAGAAACATTTAATGGCAATTTTATTTACTCTCAGAGTTTTTGCCAGAAATCTGCTGAGAGAAAGTCGCCGAAGAAATATTTTTTCATATTTTCGTTTTGATGTCTGACCTGGGGTTTGAACTCGGGCCTTACGTCTAATAAGCCAACACACTACCTACTAGACCACAGCGACTTCATACTTAATTAATTGTTTCAAACGGTTGTTCTGGTTACTCGAACCTGGTACTTAAATATATTCAAACACCGCAGCGACCATAAACTGGTTCCTCATGTGAGTTACCGATCCTTTTTTTGCCTTTCGTTAACCTAAAAAGCTAATATTCTCTCAACATCTTCAGCGGCGGATACGTATTATTTCTCAATACATTTGCCTGTTATATCAAGGAAACAATAGCCTTACTTGAGGGTGCTATGTTGTCTATGACCCCCAGTTATGGCTCTTATTTATGCAGTAGTAAAAGGGGTTTAAGATTTTAAAATTCTCAAAATGAACCTGGCGTGCTATTTCGATAGTTTTTTTTTTCTTCTCTATGCGCAATATTATCAGTATTATCAACCTGCCGAGATGATCTTATTGCGATCTATTCTAAAAATATTTCCGGGTCTAGATTTATTCATCTCTTTGATAATTTTAATATTGTTGTGATAATATTTAATTTAATTGACCAATAAAAATGCATAGATTCCTAAAATTATTTTAAAAAAGCGTATTTTTTTTAAATTAAATTAATTTTTTTTATTTAAATAGTATCAAATTAATAATAAAATATCATCATCATCATAACATATATATGTACATATCAATAAATGCGAGTGCCTGTTTAAATAAATTTCAAAAATCTTTTAAAGTCTTATAAAATTATTTTAAGATTTCTTCTCACTTCCTAGTCTAGTCGAGGGATGTGCCTTTGGTTTCCTTTAAACAAAACAAAAGATAAAACCAGCCCAAGACACATACACAGCCACAGCAGAAGAAAAGCGTGGCTAAACCATAATTTTGTAATAAAAGTGGAAAGATTTTTAAGGCTATAAAAACCATAAAGCTCATGGAAGCCATGCACATGGAAGTAGCTGGAGCACGTATCTAAATTTGGAATGAAACAGCAGGTTGGTTATATTGTATATAAGCTTTCCTTAATTATAAATAAATACATATATGTATGTATAATGGTTACCTTATTGGGTAAAATTTCCACAACGACTGTAAATAGTAGAGCAACTATACCAATGCTGGCGATTAGTATAATAAAAGTCATGATAACCAAAGGCAACCAGTTGTATTTCAATTTTAATTCAGCAGAGGTAAACTCTATATACATGCCGAAGCCTATCAGACCGACAGCCATGCCACCGGTTGATAGTAACATGAGTAGTTTGCGACCGAAACGATCGACCATTATCATTGTCATGCAAGTGCCCGTAATCTGGGCTACACCCATGACAATCGTACAAGTATTGGGATGAATATCAGTGCCCGTCTGAGCAAATATATCCGACATATAATTGAAAAAAGCAAAACTACCCGAAAACTGATTCAAGGCCATTAGCATGAAGGCCGTAAAGAATGCCTTCAATGAATCAGCACACACTGAAATAAAAATAAAAAAAAAAATTCCAATGAAATTTAAGGTAGAAAAGGCACTAAGTGTGTATGTATACATTACCAAAATCAGCCAGTTTAAGTTTTTCGGTCTGACCATTGCTGGATAAAATACTTTCTTTGAGTTCGCGAAATTCTGCATTTTCCTCTACCTCCTGTTGCTTAGCCGAAGTAGCTTCAATATGTGCCGGCTGTTTTGGTAGATTCTTATAAAACTTGAATGCCTCGCGTGCTTTATCAATCTGTTGTTTTTTCAGCAAATACTGTGGTGTCTCGGGAAACTGTGTGGCTGCTATCAAGTACACGATGGGAAAGATAATAATTATACAAGGATTAAGATAATAATCCACATGCGATGAAAGCACAAATCCCACCATAATGCCAAAACTTAAGAATAGCATGGCCATTGAAGATAAGGCACCGCGTATGCTAATAAAAGATTAAATTAATTTCGTATATGCAACCAACATTTAAAACCACCATAGCAACCAACATAGTACTTGTTGACTCATGGCAAATGCAAGTGATTAATTGCGAAATCTTACCTTGGATCAGCAATCTCGCTAATAAATATTGGCACAACAACATAATTGCCACCTCCAGTCATGCCGCTTAAAAATCTTGCCACATACAAATAAACATACGTTTTCGATAAATAAATTAAAAGCCATGCAATCTAAATAATAATAAAATAATTCGAATTCGAATTGTTTTTTTAATTTTCTTTTTCTTTTTCATAAAATTCTATGTTTTCAACACAAACTTACCGCATAAGGAACTGCTATTAAGTACATGCACCATTTGCGTCCGATGCGATTTAAAAGTAAACCAAACACTATATTGCCCGACAACGAACCGAGACCAAATAGAGAGCCAATCCAGGATACCTCCTCCACGGATACAACGAAATTTGTAGGCGAATCGTAAGACTGTAACTGATGCAGTGTGGGTGAAATCCAACCAGTGGCAATGCCATGTGCAAAGGTTATCAGTTGAACTAGAAACGAAATAATTAAAAAGAAATTCTATTAAATTCTGTTGCTTAAATGATTACAAGAGAAAACTTCTAAAACTTAGTTGGTGTTCGAACTAACTGACTCACCTGTTATGGCAGCCAATATTTGATAACGATATCTATGACTCAGCACAGACTTACTGCGCTGGGCGATTATATCTTGGCTACTTACAACCATGTTTTCAAATTAAAAAAAATAAAAAAAAATTTTACTTTCGTTCGTATTCGCAACCGTAATGTTTCACATTAAATTGTAGAATGATGCCAAAATTTCAATTTTAATCACACTTGGCAATGACACTTAATTTTATCACACACTGATGCTCATTTAAGTTGTAAATTTTAATTATTTTTACTTTTTGTTGTTTTCTCTGCTTTTTTTTGTCATGAAAATGTACGATTAGATAAAAGATTTGTTGGATTTGCAATTGAAATGGAAAACATACCCCTTTTAATATGTAGTTGGCATGCATAATAACTTATCTTATCATATCGGAAACACTATAGCATTGACCATCTTTACTTTTTATCTCTGAAAGAAAAGAAGAAAATTGCTTTTGGGAACAAAAGTTCGTCATCATAAAACACGGCTTCATAATTTATGACGTTTCAAATGCAAACAAACAAAAAAAGACGGCTGTGGCATGTGGTACAACACTTTCAACATCAACATCCCAATGGTGCAACGAATTGTGTTAAATGCCTCATCCGCTATAGTTGTGAAAATTGTTCATTAAAAGTGCTTATGATTCTTACAGGCGTTGTGATTTTTATTCATTTTGTTTTTTTTTTTTTGTTTTACAACATTTGTGCAATCGCCAAAAAACGATAAATATTTAATTGTTGTATTTTCAATACAAAGTATCTTCCAATCCCACTTATTTTTATTACAGTACAGATGGCATAGATAGTGTAGACTTGTGTTATTTGGGTAGTTTCTTAAGCAAGTTAGAAGTAAAAAAAACGATCTATGCTTCCTATATATACGAGGTTTGTTTTAAAATTGTTAAAAAATTTAAAATGCCGACTTAGAGACACTTGGAGAAACAAAACGAAAACTGAAAGCACTGAGAAGCCGCACGTAACTGAATTCATACATACTTACCGATCGACAGATTTTTCTGAGAAACTTTTCATGACAATTTTATTTAGTCTCGGAGTTTTTGCCGGAAATCTGCTGAGAGGAAGTCGCTGAAGAAATATTTTTTTTCATATTTTTATTTTGATGTCTGTCTGGCCTGGGGCTCGAACCCGGGCTTTACGACGACTAACATCAAGTGATATTTTTAATGAAATACAATTAACACATGTTTTCAGTGGGTGATGAAATATCATATGGATTTGAAATCGTAAGAAAGGAAAGCAAGTACAGTGAAACCTCAACTTTGAAAAGTAAAAAATGATTCCGATATTTTCAGTCTGGTGCTGATCATGGCATAATATGTTTTCTCTAATATTTAGACAACTCAACAGTTCTAGTAACGAATTATTATAATTGGTATACATTTTCAACTGTTTCACATTTTTAAAATTCACTTATTTCACAATAATAAAAGCTTTTATTGTATTAACTACTCTATCTTCTCATCTTTATTAAATGTTAAAAAAAAAATAATACAATTTTACTACTTTTCCAGATTTCAAAGTTTTTATAGATCCATAAACATTCATTCATTCATGTACAATAATTGCTATCTTTAATGCGTTCGTTAGCAACAAAGTTGTCTTTTATTAATCATTTAGAAAAGAGGAAAAAAAACAACTAAAAAAAAACAGTGAAAAGTAAATCAATCAATAAATTCAGGTGTAGTAGTATTAATCGATTTCGTTTACAAAATTTAAATCCTTTCCTGTACGATCATTAAAAAAAATTCGTACCATCAAGTAACTATTAAACAAAGTATTACAGTAAACAAAATCATCAACAGGTATTCCTGTGATAACATGAAAATGTGTTATTTGAGATACAAAATTAAATTTAAAAAAATGTAATTCATGAAATCAGTGTTGAAAAATTCAGTACTTTTCCATTTCAAAAATGCCGCAGTACCCCCGAGACGCTTTCAGTACTTTTTTATTATTACATATTTTATATCTTGTACTTTTCAAATATTAATGCAACATGTTCAATGTATTGCTAAAAGTAGAATTAGGCTTTAACTCCGGTTAGCCAAACGTCCACGGAACGTATGTTCGTTTTTAGAAAAAGCAATGAAAACGCTTGCCAAACCGTAATGTAATTTCGGTAAGCATTTGCTTTGAAGTCGCCGTGGTCTAGTAGGTAGTGTGTTGGCTTATTAGACGAAAGGCCCGAGTTCGAATCCCAGGCCAGACATCAAAAACAAAATACAAAAAATATATCTTCGGCGACTTCCTCTCAGCAGATTTCTGGCAAAAACTCTGAGAGTAAAAATTGCCATTAAAAAGCTTCTCAAAAAATCTGTTGTTCGGAGTCGACTTTAAACTGTAGGTCCCGCCACTCATGTATAAAATTAGCGCACACAACATGAGTGGTGTTGAGAAGCTAGGCCGTAATCCTGACTGAAGGGTTGTAATGGCCAATTATGTTTGTATGTATTTGCTTTGCTCTTCATATGCTAAAAACGAACGTATATTACATTACGTTTCATCGACGTTTGACTAAACGGGTCTTTTACGTTTTGTTACGTTCCGAATCAGCAGTTTTTGTCCTGTACGTGCATTAAATATAAATAAATAAATAGTTTAGTAGACAGTGTGCTGGCTTACTAGACCCGAGCCCACGATTCAAACCTCATGTTAGACATATCCATCAAAAAGAAATGTGAAAAAATATTTCTCCAGCTATTTGCTTCTGGTAAAACCTCTGAGAGTAAATAAAATTGTCACCATAAAGTTTCACAAAAATCTGTAGTCCGGAGTCGACTTTAAACCCACTGTCCCGTCACTCATGTATAAAATTAACACACACAAAATAATTGGTGTTAGGTCATCATCCTGTGACCAATTACGTACATATGTCTGTATGTATTTTGTTTACAAAAGTACAATTTCATGCAAATAATCCATCAGTACCATTTCAAAATTTCAATTTTGCAACACTGGTAAAAAACCAAAGATGTTCGGCTCCCCTATGTTACGAACCGCAAGATTTGATGGCAATAGAAGCTTTTTACAACTGATTACAGGATGTAAACTCAGTTTGGAACGATTTCGCTTTAAGAAAGTCATGTAAGTTTCTTCTAGTTTTTGGTGTACTATAGTGCTGCTGTAATTCATGAATACGATCTTATTTTGGTTTCTTTGTAGTTTTTTATTTTTTATTTTTGAAAGTGATACAATTCTACTTTGCGAAAAACCACTCTACTCCTTGGGTATACAATTTAATTTAAGCTAAAGGTTATATTTTGTACTTCGTTGAATTATTTCAGTGGTCGGCACCAATATTCACCGGGAGCCGAACATACATACATACATAATTGGTCATTACAACCCTTAAGTCAGGATTACGGCCTAGCTTCTCACACCACTCACGTTGTGTGCCCTAATTTTATACTTGAATGGAGGGACCTACAGTTTAAAGACGATTCCAAACGACAGATTTCTGAGAAGCTTTTAATGGCAATTTTATTTACTCTCAGAGTTTTTGCCAGAAATCTGCTGAGAGGAAGTCGCCGAAGAAATATATTTTCATATTGCGTTTTGATGTCTGGATTTGAACCGTGGCTTCGCGTCTAATGAGCCAACACACTACCTACTAGACTACGGTGACTTCATGCCCCCTTAGTACCCCTATAATAGCTCTCATCTCCCTCCTTTTTAGCCTAGGATAAGCTTCGCTCCTGTCTTCGTTCTACATCCCCATACACGGTTTACGATTCAATCAATAATCCCAAAAATAATCATTCATTGGTGGTACAGCCTGCAAAGCTGATCCTGATCTTAACAGTTCATCTGCAATAGTTGTTCGTACTAACGGCAAACACCATAAAATGAAGGACTTTCTTCTGTATTGAACTTTTCTATGATTAAAAAGGGATTACAGTGCTAAATTGTAAGACATGCTTATTAAACATTTCATAGCATCATAGTCTAATCGCAATCAAAAACACTTTGTAGAGATGTAAAGATCCTAAATAATGTTCTCATCATGAACATGAGGAATTATCATAATTTTAAATTGCCATGAGCATTGCAAAACTTCACATTCATACGAGTCTACCTACCCTCAGGCGATACGATCGATTATGTCTTTATTAAAACCGAAACCGATACACTAAACTCGTAGAAAAATTGAAAATATTCTCTGGATAGTTTACCTAGAGACAATAAATGTTTATTTTGTTTTTGTCGATTCTGTTCATTGCTCTTTTAAAATCTCTAACCAAAACATGTAAAAACCAAAAATACTGTCGAATATTGAAGATGTTTTGAAAAGGAAAACAATTATTTTTGTATGAGTCTGCATTTGAATTGTGGTTGCTTTGGTGATGATCTGGTATCATGAATCCAACATGACGAAACATGATGAAATACAAGACAGAAAACATTGTTGTTTAAGCATTGTTTCTATTATCAAATACAATAGCAACGACAACAACAACAACAACAATAATAATAATGACAACAAGTAACAAAAAATTGTTATTGATGATCAAAACCGGCTCTATGATACCCTTCATCATTATAAAGCAATCTAATGAAACAAATAAATTGAATAATTGCCTGAATTTTACTAGTATTGTGCATCAAATAAGGAACAACATATCTGGACCAAGCTTCTGGGCTTATCTTAACTTCTTGTGCATTTTTTTAAATACAGTGTGTTACACTAAGCATCACATTACAAACCTTCCGTCAGGATTACGAGCTGAGATCAGCAATGAATCGTTTTTTCGCTACTGATAAATACTCATGAAATTTTGAGTATGAGTGAGTCAACAGCGATGAAATTGATCTACTCTGATTCATTCGTACTCACTACAACATTGATTTATAAGTACAGCTTGCAATGAGTATGAGTACAACGGTGACATCAAACTCATAACATTCGAAATATGTTTGATTCATATGCCTACTCAATCATACTCATAACTTTAGAAAAATACTTATAATATGATTCGAGTGATTCGAATCAATCATCAAAATTTACAGCCTTAGTTGTTGTTGAAGAAAGAAAAAGACAAAGACAGCAAGCAAAGCAAATACACAACCTTCTAATGAGTATTATAGTATTCGCAAGCGAATCATACTTATTTTGCGATTCTTGTAAATGTTGAGTAAAAGAGAGTCGAAATCAAAAACATCATACGTATTGTTAAGTATGAGTACGATGAGTACGTCAAACTTTGAATATGAGTAGTATGAGTATGATATTAAAATAAGTATGAATGCGTATAAGTATCAGAAATTATGAGTATGATTCAAATCTACTCACCTTTTTCAATACTCATTGCTGATCTTTGATTACGACCTAGTTAATTTCAACTCAAGCTCATCTTGCCCATTTGTGTTGGGGTAGGGTATAATAACAAGCTGCTCAAAGGAAAGAGTTCATGAGGTCATGTGGTAAGATACAGCAGCTACAACAATAACAATATGTTTTAACATGAATTTACAACAGCATTTTTACAAGTTGTTGCTATCGTTGGTCTTATAGATCTCAAAATGAAATAAAGTCGTGTTCAATTTATGTAACGTCTTTCGTTTAATAATAACTTCTTTTTTTTTGAACGTTTTCTACTCTTTTAAACCAAAAATCAATTGCTTTGTCGTCGTTCATTTGTCTGACAATATTGGGGGTGTTTTGTTTTTTGTTTTTTTAAACACGGGGAAGTTGTATGCTATTCAGGAATTAAGATTTTTTTAAACTTTGTTTTGTTTTGCAAACTTGAAGTTTAAAACTATTTGATGGTGATTTGATGGTATCCTTCCCCGTATGGGTTATAGTTTCTTAGATGAACTATGATTTCATCTTCATTGGATGTCACATAAAACGTATTTGTAGTCTGATAATGATACAACCCCCGACAATTTGTTCAACTTAAATTTAATGAGTTTAATAACACAAAATGTAACAAACTTCACAACATAATTAATATTTATTTAACAATAATTGGCTGGTATGGTATATTCATACTGTGTTATCGATAACACAACATTTATTTTCTAATGAAATACAAAATAATAGACATTAAATATTGATTGTTTTTTATTGATTTTATAATTTAGTTTTCATTTATTTGGTTTGGTTAAGGAATCTTAGGAATTATTCGCTGTAATTTTTAATCAAAGAAAAGGGTTCAAAGGAATTCGGACAGATTGAATGGGTCATTTCTCATTATGAAGCCGCATTTTAGTAACGTTTTACACACATATGAGTGTATGAAAAGATACTTTTGTACTCCGGCCAAACAATCAGTTTTACTCCTCTTAACATTTTTAGGGTATCCCCACAATTTCTTCTCCAGGACTGTTGCCATGACAGTTGCCAACAATGACAATTCCCTTCCTGGCGCCTTCTCGCAAGCTCGTCTGCATGTCCATTGCCAAGGATTCCCACATGACCTTGGACACAGCAAATTGTAACATTATTTTTTCTACCAATCCAATTCAGCTTTTCCATTCCAAATCAGCGTCAATTCAGCGTCTCATACTATCTTCGATTTAACCCTATAAGGGGCGAGTGCTCGAATGATGGCCTGCCTCTCAGATAGTATGGCTACTTCCCATTCAAGTTGGCATCTTTCGATGACACAGATTTCCACTCCCCATGAGCTTGGAATATTTCGTTCTGGCACCATTTGTATACTTTCCGATCCCATTTGTATACCACAAAATAATTTCACTTTTAAGAGAGTATGCAACTTCCAGATTCCTTCATTCATTTATGTTGCCAAAGTCTCGTTGCGAAGCACTTTCCAAAATTATAGAATCTACTGGTTCTGCCTAGGGCACAATTTAAGAGGGTACTGTCAGCAATTCGATTCTATGGGTCACGAAACCCCGAATGAATTTCTATAAAACTAACCATAATCTTCAAAGCTTTGGTCATCACTGCCATGTAGGACATAAATGTAACAGAGCTTCCAGCGCAAGTGTGAGACAGTTCGCGCTAGTCTCTCTATTTTTTTTTTAACTTTATTTTCCGATTTATTCCATCTGATAATGTTCCATAATGATAAACAACCTCTCCATAACTCCTAGGTTGCATCTTCAGAATTTATTTCCAAGCCTTTCCTGAGATGCTCTCTATATGAACCCTGCATGCCAATTTACCATACATACATAGTTATTTGACCTCCATTTTCTGTGATACTATCCCCCACGGGGGTTAGTAATTGTAACAGTTTGGAAAGATTTTTGAAATGCAAATAATGACAATAACCCTAGTCTGGTCAAATTATTATTTTTTCTTTTTTCTAAAAACAAAAAAACGTTCCTGTTGTACCTTGACAGTGATGAGTTATTAACATTGCTGTCAGATGTTTATTCTGTAGTTCTTTCAACTGAATATTGTATGGCTTAACCCTTGCGTTAATCGCCATTTAGTAGTTGGGGGCAAATTTAAACCGTTCGTACTGCGACATTATTTTCAATGGCGGTGAGTATGCGTTTTTTCATTAACTTCGATTGGACGATTATATCAACCAAGAAATCACCAAACATTGTTTGGTGATAGATTTTTAAGTTTTTAATACGATTCTCAAATAAACTTCATAGCATCCATGAAAACGTCGTAGTCTAGGAGGTAGTGAGGCCATGGTTCAAACCGCAAATCAGGCACCTCAAACGAAGAAATATGAAAAAATATTTCTTCGGCGACTTTCCCTCAGCAGATTTCTGGCTAAAACTTTGAGAAAAAATAGAATTACCATGAAAAATTTCTCAAATATCTGTCGCTCGGAGTCGACTTTAAACTGTAGGTCCTGATGTATAGAATTAAAACACACAGCATAAGTGGCGTGAGAAGCTAAGTTGTAATCCTGAGTGAAGGGTAGTAATGACCAAATTATGTTTGTCACCTACCAGAAGTAAATAAAAAAATTAAAAAAAAAATTAATCGCGATTAAAAAATCGCCAAACAAGTGTAGGAAGAACTGAATTTCATTGATAACTCACAGCAGTGTAAAATAGTACTGAACTATAACTGAAAGAGTACTTTTTCGCATCAAATAATACTTTTTTTAAAAACCTACATACTTACATACATACATAATTGGTCATTACAAACCTTCAATCAGGATTACGGCCTAGTTTCTCACAACACTTATATAGGTTAGGTTAGGTTAGGTCGAATTGACCCATTGTACAACGTCCTAGCTTCTCACACCACTCGTGTTGTGTGCGTTAATTTCGTACATGAGTGACGGGACCTACAGTTTAAACTTTAAAATCGACTCCGAACGACAGATTTTTTGAGAAGCTTATCATGGCAATTTTTACTCTCAGAGTTTTTGCCAGAAATCTGCTGAGAGGAAGTCGCCGAAGAAATATTTTCATATTTTCGTTTTGATGTCTGACCTGGGATTCGAACTCGGGCCTTTCGTCTAATAAGCCAACACACTACCTACTAGACCACGGCGACACTTATATTGTGTGTGTTAATTTTTATACATGAGTGGCGGGACCTACAGTTTAAAGTCGACTCCGACTAACAGATTTTTGAGAAATTTTTTCATGGCAATTTTATTTACTCTCAGACTTTTCGACAGAATGAGGTCGCCGAAAATATACTTTCTTAATTTTTCGTTTTGTTGGAGATGTCTGACATGGGGTTTGAACCGTGGGTTCACATCTAGTAAGCCAGCACACTACCTACTAAACTATTTATTTATGTATATTTAATGCACGCACGGAACGGAACAGAAAAACTAACTATTTCTACGTGTTCCTCATATACAAAACAAAAATAACTGATTCGGAACCCTACATAACGTAAGAGCATCGTTTAGTCAAACGTCGACGGAACATAATGGAACTTACATTCGTTTTTAGCATATGAAGAGCAATGTAAATGCTAACCGAAATTACATGACGGTTCGGCAAGCGTTCTCATTGCTTTTCGTATTCTAAAAACGAACGTAAGTTTCGTGGGCGTTTGGCTTACTGGGACTAAAGACAAATTCTGCATTTAGCATTACGTTGCTAATGCATTGATAGTTGGAAAGCACAAGACATAAAATATGTAATAATAAAAAACAACTTTAAGCGTCGCGGGGGTACTGCGGTATTTTTGAAGTAGAAAAGTACTGAATTCTTCAACACTGATTCACAGTCTGTGGTTTAACTACAATTCAATATGAAATTGATTTACTAACATCAATTTGATTTAAAAGTGCGATATCTTCCATCGATAATCATCCTCTCATGTGTTAATTCTTCTTCCATGTCCTCTTTCCAAATCAAATAAACAATAATTAATAACATTTTAAATGCAAATGTGTTTCGATAATTGCATTCCTTATACAATTCCTATAAATATCTATTCACAATTCATTCATTCCCAACCTATCGTAATCATAAATGTAAAATTCAACAGATATTATGATCATCACCTTCTTATTTTTATTTTTCTTTACTTTTTTGGTTTTAAAACTTAAATCTTCAAATTTTTTGATGTGATTATTAAGTCCAGTCTTGTCTGCCTGCTAACTCACAATATACATATGTATAGCCGATGTGTATAACAGATTTCTTAAATCGTCAATCCGTTAGTCGGTCAATAGATCGATGAATGGCATCATGATTTTATAATTTATCGATAATTTTTTTGTTTTTTTTGTTTTGAAGAGTCAATCAAGAAATTAAATCGAAAAGAAAATAAATGAATAACTAACAACAGAAATAAAAGTAAGGATTGGTCGCCACTTTGGCTGGCGTATTGGTGGTTGACTGTTGCTTGGTTACTTACTTACTTACATGGATGGCAGTGGAATGAATCGTGTCACAGAAAGAAACACGAAAAAATTATGATTATGGTTTTCCTGTGTTGAAAGGCATTTAAAAGAAAAGGAATTATAGAATGAGGCATCTAATGAGATTATCGTGATTTTTCAAGCTTGATTAAGGATATTGCATACATTGCAAACAAGTTTTCAAAAAAATTATTATTAAAGAAGCTATTTGGTGTTCTATTATTTAAATTATTTGGTAATCCCCGGGAAAGAATGTCATGTCAAATAATTTAATTGTGAAGACAAAAATTAATGAACGATTAATAAATAAAACAAATTCCCACGCTATTGCGAAAAAAAATCGATAAATTTACAATTAAACCATTAATGCGGGCATTTGTTCTTAAACAATAGATTCAAAACGCAAAACGAATTGTACGACTTTGAATAATAAAATCAATTTTATTTTATTTTCAATATACACAAAGTTCTTTAAAAATTAAAAACGAACATTGTACATTTGCACATGACATTGAAATTCAAACGTTATTTAGACGGACATACATACAAACATTCATACATAATTTGAATTATAAACATAATTATTGTATCTATTCGCATCAATAAACTTCCAAAATAAAAAAAAATTTAATTACAAATGAATTCGAAATCATTAATTAAATTGAATACAATAAACAGCAAATATTTTCATAAAGTTTAACCACAAAACATGTAAAATAAAATAAATAATAAAATCAACATGAATGAATGATATTTGCTAACAAGAATAAAAATAATTGCAACTGACAAGAAATTCACCCAAAAAAAACATCTCTAAAGCATACGAAATAAAATAAATTCTCATAATACAAAACTGCCTTTATAGTGAAAAAGAGAAAATCAACCATCAAATGTTACACTACTCGGCAACATAGAAATGCTTGACACTCTTCAGCATATACATATTACAGTAAATAATTAACAGCACAGTTGTAGAACATAGCACAGCTCTTAGTTGATAATGAATGTTGCAATCTGCTTCCGAGAGAGAAATACGATACCCATTAAACCAAAATGATTTCGAACATCTTGCTGACATCTTAACATACATACATACATACATACATAATTGGCCATTACAACCCTTCGTCAGGATTACGGCCTAGCTTCTCAACACCACTCATGTTGTGTGCGTTAATTTTATACATGAGTGGCGGGACCTACAGTTTAAAGTCGACTCCGAACGACAGATTTTTTGAGAAGCTTTTCATGGCAATTTTTACTCTCAGAGTTTTTGCCAGAAATCTGCTGAGAGGAAGTCGCCGAAGAAATACTTTTTTGTATTTTGTTTTTGATGTCTGGCCTGGGATTCGAACTCGGGCCTTTCGTCTAATAAGCCAACACACTACCTACTAGACCACGGCGACTTCGACATCTTAACATACATCCAAATATGTGATGGACTATATATATTCAGCATGATCCGATATAATATCCATTTCAACATGATTGCCAGTTTAATGTGGAAATAATTACTGTCATTCTTTTTCCACTGATAGTTTTCTGAGCTAAACATTACACTAAAAAATATATGTATAAAGAATGGATTTAAAAGATATAGTGGTTCCTTTTTGCTGGTCTGCCATTACATACATATGCATGGCCCATGACCCACACAGGCCCCATTGTGATGCCACGGTTTCTCATTTCCCCTATTCTAGGAACAATTCGGAGCATCCAATGAAGCGACTCAGACTGCCAATATCCATACATGACAGTTCATCTATATCCTCCATGTAGTAGGCACCCTTGTACATCTTTCTCCTCCGACCAAGTGCCGGACATGTGCACAGTAGTTGAAGAATAGTCTCATCCTCCTCTTCATCTCCACAGCTTCTACAAAAATCATTTGCAAGGTGTCTAAGACCAATACGCCTCGCATGCGTTCCTATAATGCAATGCCCCGTAATAACCCCGATAACAGTGCTGAGTCTACTTCTTTGGAGTCTTAGCAGAGTCGCCGTGCGCCTCCTATCCAGCCTTGGCCAGATATTTTGCTCCGCTCTTCCCTTGTCCGAAGTTGCTTACATTCTGTTGACGAGATCTACGGTCAATTATAAGTTTGCAGGTACACAAATGGATCCCCAATGTAGATAATTCATCAGAGAGTTCGATGGTCGTGCTCCTCCTGGCCAGTTCATCCGATCTACAGTTTCCAGGAATATCATTATGTCCTGGTACCCATATGATACAGATCATATCGTTATGCCACCTCATTGAGATATCTGCGACAGTCGTACACCATCTTGGAGTTTATTACACTGGAATCCAATGCCTTGATAGCCGCTTGGCTATCGGAAAGTGTGAACATTTTTGTAAACAATAATTTTCACCGCGGCCTGAATTGCCGACACTTCCGCCTGAAAGACGCTGCAGTGAGTTCGAATATACTATACCGATTCCAAGGGCTCCTTCTAGTCATCGGTGTAAATTTGTGCGGAGTCCCTTGGGAGGTTTGCTGCACCACACCGCTAGTCCTCCCTTTCCGGAGTGGATGTCCTAAAGCTCCTTGAGAAGTCATATCGCGGTGTCATGTAATCACTGCTTCCGACAATATCAATCTCTTCAAGTATCCTTGTATGGCCAATGCGCGACGCATGCCATTGTCCAGTAGACCAGAGACGCCTACTAATCTTAGCCGCCACGTTCCTGCAGTAGAGGTCAAGCGGTAGAAGGTATAACATTATCTCCAGAGCGATCGTAGGAGTAGTGCACAAGGCACCACTGATAATTATACAAGCAAATCGTTGTAACCTGTGTACAAGGTTTAAGTTCGTTGTCCTCTTCAGGGATTCCCACCACACTAGGCATCCGTAGGTAAGGATAGGTCTGACCACCGCTGTGTAGACCTAGTGAGTCATCCTAGGTTTTAGGCCCCATTTACATATACATATACATAATTGGTCATTACAACCCTTCAGTCAGGATTACGGCCTAGCTTCTCACACCACTCATGTTGTGTGCCTTAATTTTATACGTGAGTGGCGGGACCTACAGTTTAACGTCGACTCCGAACGACAGATTTTGAGAAACTTTTTCATGGCAATTTTTTGTTTACCCTCAGGGTTTTTGCAAGAAATCTGCTGAGAGGAAGTCGCCGAAGAAATATTTTTTTTTTATATTTCGTTTTGATATCTGGCCTGGGACACGAAACCGGGCTTTACGTCTAACAAGCCAACACACTACCTACTAGACTGGGAAACTGGACCTGAATATTTCTCTCCGTCAGCCGGACTACTGCAGTGTGTTTCAGGCGGAGGTGATGGCGATTTACCGAGCCGCGCAATGGATCCTCGTCAACGATGCTCCTTTCACTCGCGTCTCGATCTTCTCTAATAGTCAGGCCGCGATAGGATCTCTATCGTGTTCCGTGATTAACTCTCGACCTTCTCTCGGGGCGCTTCACCAGTATCTCTCTGGTGTGGGTCCCCGGCCACAGTGGAATTCCGGGAAACTGTAGGGCAGACGAGCTCGCCAGAGCTGGTGCGCTCCTTCCGGAATCCTCTTCTGTTGAATTGGGTATGCCACTTGCCTCGGTCAAGTTGACCATTGCACGGAGGTTCTTTCGGGACGCCAACCTATCCTGGGTCAATGAGGAGTCCTGCTC
Source organism: Sarcophaga rosellei (assembly GCA_930367235.1). Lineage (NCBI taxonomy): Eukaryota > Metazoa > Arthropoda > Insecta > Diptera > Sarcophagidae > Sarcophaga > Sarcophaga rosellei. The sequence goes on along the minus strand of OV884017.1, from coordinate 85,021,823 downwards.
CACCGCTAGACTCACCTGGCCCAAGATGGATAGAAGGCGTACCAACCGATTACTTGGTCTTGGTCGTGATGTCATCTGGACTACAGTGGCCGTGCTTACAGGCCATTGCGTCATGGGTAGACACGCGGAAAGAATGAGATTCCCTTTCAACGACTTTTGCCGTGGATGCAGGTCCACTGAGGAAGAGGAGACTGTTGTTCACTTTATTTGCCAGTGCCCGTCTCTTGCTAGGTGTACCTTATGCAATCCCGAAAATCTAAGTCAGTCAATATACAGTTTTGAGTGTTACAAACATCAACACAAACGCTGTATACTGCCAACAATATCTCTTCTGTTTAGAGTATAAAAAACAGAAATAGAAGCTGAAAATTCGTAGCTGTCAACATGACTGAATCACACTATAACTGACTGACTAACGGTTGCTCGTTGAAGGTGGAACACCATTATAACGCTACAATTTTGCTATACGACTGCAACAGCCATTTGATCTTCTGTCTACTGTGACTCATTGATATGCAAATTTTTTCAATTTCAGTTTAAACTCTTTTGTACTCAATAATTATCACTTGAAATTGTTTTTTTTTTTTCTTCAGATATATTTTTTTTTTCGTACTAAAGACAAAGACAAAGACAATCTTAAACTAGAGAAACAAAAATTTCATTAAGTTTGTTCATCTTCATCTCAAACAGCAGCATCATTTCGTATGGGATCTGAAAAGCAGCTAAAGATATATTAAGAGAAGCAGAGTACAAGTCTTAAATTATTTTTAAGTTGGCTTTAAGCAAGTAGCAAAAATAATTCCTTTAGTAAATATTTAATATCGACTGTGAGACAGAATTTACTACACTGGAGGAAAATATTTGTTTAACTCGAATATATGATTGATAACGGCAAATATAGATTTTAGAAATGAATTCGGCTACATTATTAATGCACTAATGAGACTAATAGATGTAGTGAGTAATCATCGGTATTTCGCCTATATAGTGCATACTGTAATGAGATTGGATTAAGTGGCAGGTATTCGGTAATGAAATCAAAACAAAAACTTTTTATATTGCTTATCTTAGATCCACAACAGTACATCATAGACTAGAGAACAGTTAAAATAAATATATTTTATGAGTAGAGGTCGCCGTAGTCTAGTAGGTAGTGTTTTGGCTTATTAGACGAGAAGTCCTGGTTTAAATCCCCGGTCAGACATCAAAACGAAATATATAAAAAAAATATTTCTTCGGCGACTTCCTCTCAGCTGATTTCTGCCAAAAACTCTGAGAGTAAATAAACCTGCCATGAAAAAGTCTCTCAAAAATCTATCGTTCGGAGTCGACGTTTAACTGTAGGTCTCGCCACTCACGTATAAAATTAACGCACACAACATGAGTGGTGTGAGAAGCTAGCCGGATTTCCTGACTGAAGAGTTGTAATGGCCAATTATGTATGTATGTATGAGTAGAGGCAAAAGGCAGACAAGGTTAGTCTGTCAGCCAAAAAAGTTATGGCAATTTAATGATTTAAAAAGAAACTAAAAAAAGAAAAAAATAAGAAGTTGTTTTGTACCAGGACAATCCAAAAGTACTATTTTCATGGCAATTATTCATAAATTTATTATCCATATTCAGACTTAAAGCAATGACAAGACTGAAAGACATTTGACTTCAACAATGAAAACATCTCTCGAGCAAATCTATTTTGATGATCTTGCCAAATTCTATTCTTTTTGAAGCGTTAAAAAGTAATAAGAAGTAATAAGTACATAAAGTTCAAGTTGACATAAGTTTGACGTATATTTTATCCAGATTTGATTAAAGAAAGATCCATAATAGTAATATGTATCTCTGGCTGTGTGTTAGGTAGGTAGGTATAAATGGCTGTCCTCCAAATTAATTGGATGGACGCACTTAGGCCCCATGGGGCTTATTGTGATACAACAGTTCTAGTCCTGAAACCACCTAGAGCTTACAATGAAGCGACTCAAACTGCCGACGTCAATGTTCGACAAATCACGCAGAACATCGATGTTGTAGGCACCAAGATGTCCCTTTCTCCTTTGACATAGTGCCGCGCATGTTCCCAGTAGATTAAGAACCGTCTCTTCTTCCTCCTCGTCCCTGTAGCTTCTACAGAAATCGTTAGCTAGGTGTCCCAGACCGTCACGACTCCAATAATCGCACTGAGCACCGCCTCTTTGAAGTTTTAGCAGCCTTGCAGTGCGCCTTCTATCCAGCCTCGACCAGATCATGCGCGCCACTCTGCCCTTATCCGAGGCTGCCCACCTGCGGCTGACAGAGTCCGTGATTCTTTCCATTAATTGGCCATTAACAATCCGATTAACGGATTTCGCCATGCCGCAACACATCCTTACAGGCGCCTCTGCTTCTTGCGAGCCTACGCCAGTTGGTCAAACCAATCGATGACAGGGCTTCCTTGATTTGGTCCATCCAACTCAGGCAAGGTCGTCCTCTTCGCCGATTTGCGCAGATCCCCGCATCAAATACCCTTCTCGCAACAGCATTCTTCTCCATTCGAACGATATGGCCGAGCCAGCGCAGCCGCTGGATGTTAAAAAGCTGCACAACGTCTATGTCGCTGAGGAGCTCATACAGCTCACTGTTGGATCGGATGCGGAAATCATCGCCAACTCCTACTGGACCGAAGATCTTACGTAGTACTTTTCTCTCGAATACTCTCAAGGCTGCTGCATCAGTGCTTAATAGGGTCCATGCCTCTGCGCCATAAAGAAGCACGGGGAGGATGAGCGTCTAGTAGAGTATTAGTTTTATTGTATGAGAGAGGTCTCTGCTACTCAATTGCCTATTGAGACCATAGTAGCACTTGTTGGCAAGAGTGATCCTGCATTTGATCTCCAGACTGACATCATTTTTGGTAAAGGCGGAGACAAAATAAATAAATTCTCTGACTGTATCGAAAGTATACTTATCAGCCGTAATCTGAGATCCAATACGCCGCCTGTCTCTACTTGTCGATAACATATACTTCGTTTTGACCTAATTTACTGCCAGACCCATCTTAGTAGAACGCGTTCGTGATTCATTGATGTTAAAATAAATAAATTTCAGTTAAGCTGTAAAATTTTATTGTAATTTTTCGTACTATTATGTAGAGTGTAGAAAAGGTAGTATTTTTACCTCAACAGACAGAGAGACAGACAGACAGACATAGATTCTTTTGAAGATGGGTTGGAATGTATCCAAAATAATTATTGGGTTTGTTTTTAGGGTCTTTTTACTTTTTGTTTTTGTTTTTTTTTTTTGTTTTTTTGTTGCGACTTTATCGCAACATTACATGAAGTATAATTTGTTCAGTTCTTTGTTAATTCCAAAACAATCGTCTTCCATGTGCATCAAGTATGTATATCTTTTTTTTTTTGTTTTGTTTTTCTTTGTTTTAATTTCATTCCCTTGTTGTATTATATACTGCACTGCACTGCACTGTACTCTACGATGCCGATCCATTGTGTCAGGGTGTTAAGGTGAGTGACATTTTTAGGTTAAATATAGGTTAGAAATTTTATTATTCAAATCGTTTTATGTTTTCTTTTTCTCTCTCTCTCTCTCTGTTATTTTCTTTCTTTTTTCAATTTTTCTGGGATAGATAGACAGACAGACTTGTTACAACTTTTCAACATTAAACATTTCGAATGAAATGCCGTTTTATGCAAATTACAGTTAAAATGCATGAAAAGTTTTCGGAAAAATCAAAAAAAAAAATTAAAGAAAACGAAACGAAACGACCTTTAAAGGTTGTTTGGAAATGGAACGTATTTATTTGAAATATTTTTTATGTTTCTCTCAGGCATAACAACATTTGCCGCTTAAACTATAAAAGGCATACGTAATCTTAAAACGTTTTTTTTTTTTAATTATTTATGCAGAGAATCATAAAATAAATTAATTTAAAGGAATTATTAAAATTTAATTTAATTTTTTTTTAATTAAAATTAAAAACGGCACATGCGTGCTGAAATTGCAGCTTAATTGTAGGCATACCTCGACCATTTAACTCTTTATGTTGCTTTTCGTGTGTTCACTTATTAAATGTAAAGCTCAGGTTCGAGCCACAGGCCAGACATCAAAACGAAATATGAAAAAAAAGATATTACTTCGACGACCTCCTCTCAGCAGATTTCTGGCAAAAACTCTGAGAGTAAATAAACCTGCCTAGAAAAAGTTTCTCAAAATCTCATAATGGCCAATTATGTATGTATGTATGTTGCTTTTCGAAGCTTCAACAGTTTTTCCATGTCGAAACATGGACAATGGGCACCAGAAGTCGTCAACTTACTTAACTTAACTTCTTTTGGCATGAGTTGGATGATCTGGACACCAATGACATATGGTTTGCAACAGGTTGCACATTTGGTATTATAAATGAAAACTCTCATCTCCAGAGGACATGATGTGAACTTAATGCCGAGATCGTGCGAATAGATCTCGTTGATGTTATATTCCACAATATTGGCATCAGTAGATCTTTCTTTATTTTATAATAAGAGCCCTTTAGGTGCAATATTAATAAATTAATAAATGTTGCTCCTATTCAATGGTCGTTCTTGCAGAGACAATATTGTTACGTTTTAAACGTTATAAATATGAGTTCGTAGATTGCAAATAAAATAAAAATAAATTTGTATGTAATTCTAAATCAATTCTTTATTGTTCGCACAATTCCGTGTGCCACCTTTGATAAAATTGATTCACACAACAAAAATTTACTTAAATTGTTATTCTTTTTGTACACTCGTTCGTAAGAACTCCAAGCCACGATTCTCTGAACACGCAACGCAACGTGTCTTCACACAAGACTGACTGAATTCTATCTTCTCGTTGCTCGCTTTGTCTTGCCTTTTATATCGCTGAATCTACAGTCTAATGAATACTCGCGAAGGAGGATGAATGCCTTCGCGAAATATCGAATAATGTAAACAAGTTATTTTCATTATTGTTGTTTGTGTATCTTGTTTACGTTTGTCCTTGTAGTGTTGTTGTTGCTTGCTTACTTTGTTTATCCCCTCTTATATACACTGATGTTATTGTTACAATCTTGTTTATTCTTTGATCATGTAAACACGTCCATTGTTTTTATTGCTATATTTTTACTTATTCGTTGAAGTCGCCGTGGTCTAGTAGGTAGTGTGTTGGCTTATTAGACGAAAGGCCCGAGTTCAAATCCCAGGCCAGACATCAAAACGAAAATATAAAAATATTTCTTCGGCGACTTCCTCTCAGCAGATTTCTGGCAAAAACTCTGAGAGTAAAAAATTGCCATGAAAAGCTTCTCTAAAATCTGTCGTTCGGAGTCGACTTTAAACTGTAGGTCCCGCTACTCATGTATAAAATTAACACACACAACACGAGTGGTGTGAGAAGCTAGGACGTTGTACAATGGGTCAATTCGACCTCCGGGTACTGTACTTGTCACAGTTGACAAGTACACGTCCTCTAACCTAACCTAACCTAACCTTACTTATTCGTTGATCATGTAAACAAGTCCATTGTGTTATTTTTGGAGCTTTCGTTTATTATTTTAATGACACCATTTCCATTTTCGTAACAATATTTATTATTAGACGACACTCCAACGGCGGATTATAATATTACAAGATGTCGTATTTATAGATCCACAAGTGTAATAGTTGAGTTCAATTATTTTTATAAGATTTTCGATAAACTCTATAGGTTCTACCTCGCATCGATCAAAAGAAAAATATAAATTCAAAAAATTTGCGATATTGTGGTCAAATGCTTAGTAACAGTTCAACCAAATAATCTTTTATAACTGCGCCATAATGGATGGAACTTGATTTAAATTGAACGATTTTCAAAATAGAATCTGTATTAATTTAACATATCTCTTGCATTTAAAATAAAACTTTTCAAAAATATAAAATTCATACTTTTCAAAACTAATAAATAATAAGAAAGAATAAATATAATAAAGAACGATAAGACTTTTAGTTTGTTAGGACACAAGTATTCTTAGCACTGCTGAGTATAAAAAAAATGCTTAATCTTCCCATATATTATTAAAGCTTTAGATTTTGAATTAAATTATAAACAAAAAGTATTGTGGTTATCATCATTAACTGTTAAACTAGATACTTACCACTAAACAATTAAAAATAAATTGCACTCTGATGATGATGACTTGCGTTATAAAAATGTTACCGTCCGATACGACGCCGCATAGTTCCGATAAAGAAAATTTTTCTTTTACGCAAGTAATGGGTATTCTATTTGTTTTAAATATAAAGTAAATTATTTTGTTTTTTTTATACAATTGTAAGTCAAGATCTATTAAGGCACCTTGAAATTTACACTGTTTGATGCGGCTTGTAAGCTGGCTGAATAATTGGATCGTACAACTTCAAGAACAATGATGATTACAATGTTACGGTCAATGGCATAAGGTACCAAACGATAGGTTAGAGCACGTGTACTTTCAATTGATACAAATACAATACACGAAGTTCAAATTGACCCAATTCATGGTCGCCAAGGTCATGCGGTTTAGCCCAGCTAGCCTTTTTTATAGAGATTCGTTACTCCTATAGTGTACGAGAGTAGCATATCGATTCAATCGATAATGTGCTTAACAATTGGACCGATCGTGTAGGCTACTGCATGGCCAGCCGAGGCAGCAATTTGAATGAAATTATTTTCCATTATTAACCGGAAGGATTGTACTTTCAAATAAAAAAAGAAATTTGAGAAAATATTCAGTAGTTTTTTTTTTACAGCATTTTCAACAAAAAAAATTATTTGGCGAATCCTTTACCTTATTGCCCACTTATAATAATGAAAAACAATTTATCTGCCCGTTAAAATCCTCACTTTAGTTAACGTCAAGTTGTAATAATGGCCTAAAATCTCATTATTTCACTTCAATAGCCCATTGATTACCAACCAGACAAAATGAGACATACAAGCCATCGACAAAATTTATTCGACTATGGAACCACAATGCATTAAAATACAATCAAAATATTTGAATTAATTTTAAAAAATATTGTATGTTTTAATAACTACTCGAGTACTCTAACAGTGTTACAATTAAAAAAATATTAAAAAAAATAAATAAATACAAACAAACAAAAAAAAAACAACAACAGGAAAAAAGTGTTTGTTTACTTGTCGATTGCGCTGAATGACTGTGCCCTCCATTGTTGTGAAATTCACTGGCAACAGTAACTCTGATTTCTTTAAAATTGATAACGATGTTGTTGATGTTGCTGATGATTTTGTTAATATTGCTGTTGATCGTTACCAATTTGTGGTGTGTGTTTCTTTTTCTTTTTATTATTGGCTCGTTGAAAAGGATGGATTGAGAGTGACACGTCGTTTGTAACAAATCGTTTAATTAATCATGATTTTGTTATATGTTTTGGTAAGCAAGAGTAAGCAAAAGTTCAAAGATCAGACATGTGTTCATTATCTGATACATTTTTGTCTATACAAATGGAGGAATAAACTAATACCTTATGAAACAAACTTTTAATTAAATTATTCAAATGCATTTAAAGTCGCCGTATTCCTTCTTGTACGTTGTATGTTGGCCTATTAGACATGAGGCCTCGGTTCAAATCCCAAACGAAATACTACGAAAGTAAATAAAATTGCCATGTCTCTCAAAAATCTGTCGACTCTAAACTGCAGGTGCCGCTACTCATGTATAAAATTAACACACACTACATAAGTGGTGTGGGGAGCTAAGTCGTAATCCTGACTAAAGGGTTGTAAAACCATACATACATATGTACATAATTGGTCATTACAACCCTTCAGACAGGATTACGCCCTAGTTTCTGACACCACTTATGTTGTGTGTGTTAATTTTATGCATGAGTGGCGGAACCTACAGTTTAAAGTCGACTCCGAACGACAGATGTTTGAGAAACTTTTCATGGCAATTTTATTTACACTCAGAGTTTTTGCCAGAAATCTGCTGAGAGGAAGTCGCCGAAGAAATACTTTTTGTATTTTTTTTATGTCTGGCCTGGAGCTCGAACCCTGGTTTTTCGTCTAATAAGCCAACACACTACCTATTGGACTACGGCGGCCGTAATCTCAACTTGTTAGAGAATAAAATCTACAAGTGGGAAAAAACTTCTATCAACAATTAGATTTTAAGACTGCAGGAAATATGTATAAAGTTATAGTAGGAATGGAAAACATTACAGAGTTTGAGAGATACTCTCCAAAATGGTTGTAAGACCAATTATGTTTTATTGTATGTATGCATTTAGAGATCTAAAAAATTATGGAAATTTTTTAAATATTAATCCTGAAAGGTGAACTCTTTTATGATGGAAACATAATAGCTATTCATCTGTAAGTGTAAAAGATGTAGATGTTGGAACTTTCTAATCTTCAAGCTTAATGGTAGTTAAATTTAATTTTTACAAATTAACAAGGAACTTCGAAATCCAAGCGTATGTGCTCAGTTGAGGACAGCGTTATACACTTTAATGTCTCTTAAGAAGAAGTCGCTTTAATATCTCTTAAGAATATTACATACATAATTGACCATTACAACCCTTCAGTCAGGATTACGGCCTATTTCACACCACTCATGTTGTATGCCTTAATTATATACTTATGTGGCGAGACCTACAGTCTAACGTCGACTCCGAACGACAGATTTTGAGAAACTTTTTCGTGGCAGGTTTATTTACTCTCAGAGTTTTTGCCAGAATTCTGCTGAGAGGAAGTCGCGGAAGAAATATTTTTTTTTCATATTTCGTTTTGATAACGCTAGAACTTTTTACAACACTTTGAAGTGAAGTACACTTAAAGTAATTATGCACCACCAATATTCCCAACAGTTGTTCAGGGATTCACATTGTTTCTTGTGCTCTAATTTTTTCATATGTTTGTTCTTGGTTTATTTGCCTCCACTGTCTTCAAAATAAATTGACGAAAATTACAATGAAATTGTGAAACTCAATCCAGGTCAGACATCTCTAACAAAAGGAAATATGAGAAAATATATATTCGGCAACTTTCTCTCAACAGATTTCTGGCAAAAATTCTGCGAATAAATAAAACTTACCATGAAAAGTTTCTCAAAAATATGTCGTTCGATCGAAGTCGATTTAAACTGTAGGTCCTGGCAGTCATGTGTAATACTAACACATACAACATAGGTGGTGGGAGAAACTATGTCGTAATCCTGACTGAAAGGTTGTAAGGACATGTATGTACCAGAGGTCAGCAATGAGTATTCAAAAAGATTCGAGTCATACTCATAATTTCTGATACTTATACGAATTCATACTTATTTTAATATCATACTCATACTACTCATATTCAAAGTTTCAAGTACTCATCTTACTCATACTTAACAATACGCATGATGTTGTTGATTTCGACTCCCGTTTACTCAACATTTACAAGAATTACAAAATAAGTATGATTCGCGTACGAATACTACAATACTCACTAGAAGGTTGTGTGTTCGCTTTGCTTACTATCTTAGTCTTTTCCTTTCTTCTTCTTTTTTTTGTAAATGCAACAACAACTAAGACTGTAAATTTAGATGAATCGAATCACTTAAATCATTTATGAGTATTATAAGTATTTTTCTAAATTTATGAATCTGCATGAGTAGGCGTATGAATCAAACATGTTATGAATTAGATGTCAACGTTGTACTCATACTCATTGCAACCTGTACTTATAAATTAATGTTGTAGTGAGTACGAATGAATCAGAGTAGTTGAATTTGAATACTGTTGACTCTCTCATACTCAAAATTTCATGAGTACTTATGAGTAGCGAAAAAACGATTCATTGCTGATCTTTGGTATGTACTCAAGACCGTATGTCAGATCCTCTAATGGAAAAAATGTTTATTCTGAAATAAACCGCCAACAAATAGTTCACCTGAAATAATGAATCGTGCATCTTTTTCAAATAGTAGAGAAGTTTTTGTTACTTTTTTCTGTTTCATGTATTTTTAATTTAAGAAACTTTGTGTGGTAAATCTTTAATGTGTAAACAAAAGACTTAAGAAACAAACTTTCATAATATTTTACATTTCATGTCTATTTTTCTGTTTCGATTTCAACGTTAAGAACTCTTTATGAATTTTTTTTCTTTTAAACAAACTTCTTGCAAACATTTCCTCAAAGAAAACACATGAGGGCAGACACAGCCCCATAAGCATTAAAAATTAAAACAAAATAAGAGATTTTCTTGTGGTTAACGGGCATTTTTTGCAAAAGTATTTAACGCTATAACGAAATATTTTGATTATATGCACTCCAAGTATCTGAGTATAAATTACATTCATTCAGTCACTCACTCATACATTCACATGCAAAAAGGTACATACGAGTATGTACGTGTGTGTGCTATTGCAACAAATTAACTTCAACAATAACTGTTACCCTGTAGCCATCATGAATGAAATACTGAAAATACTCGTACAGCATGAGGTTAGAAACTATCAGCCAAATGGTTTGTTGTTTTTTTTTTAATTTTTTTTTTTACATTGCAACGCACTTTGTATAGAGAAGAAAAACTTCAACTACCCGTACAATAACAACAATAAAAGGTTGTTTTTTTTATACAATTCTTATGTCTACGAGACTATGTGTCTATTTTCTTGGTGAGTTTTTGTTGCATTTTACACGACATCAAGTGTTAACATGACGTGATTTTGTCGACACTTTATTAACGCCTTCATTCACATTATGCTGCAGGTTGACATGAAAGAAAATGTTGCTTTTGTTGTTGGCATCATCATTATTATTATTGTGATAAACACAACGACAATATATGTACATGGTTTTTGATGTGGGGGAGATGAAATAAAATTTCTGTTTTCAATTTCTAGTCGCCCGTTCCAATACCCTACGCTAACTTACAATGACCATATGAGTAAAGACATAAACAGTGCTAGTTTGAATTTGATTATCAATTAAGCCAGAATGCTTGGATTCTACATGATACTCGTATCATTAATAAATTTGGCTATCAATACAGTTTATAACATCTCATCTCTGTATTGTACTCTTTGTGTGTGTGGAATAAAAAATTCGTTTTGTATGAATTATTTAAAATTTATTCAATTTATTTTACATGTGATTACATTCCAGATGGTTAAAAGATAATTGCTGTTCATGTCAGACAGGAGTTGCATAAATCAAATGCAATCTTAATGGCTGGGTGCAGCAAAAGAAATGTTACAAATTATAATTGTATCTACTCAAACCTATGTATGTAGATGCATAAGACTACTTACAAGCCAAGAATATTGCAAATGAATATAAAAGCCACTGACTATTCCTATACAAAAGCCTTAAGCAGTTCCTACACTAAAGGCTACATAAGAATGTGTAACATTGCTTGGCTGTGTTTATATTTATTTCTTAAGTTTTTTGTTTTACTACGCATCAATCTTTAGTTATATGTATATACTATGTATGCATGCGCATACATTTACATTCACATTAATGTACTACGATGGCTATCATTTTGCAATCTGTCTGTTGTAAAACTAAGAGTAGTTTTCCATAAGAATCTTGTTAGTTCACATTATACATTTTAAAACTGCTGCTTGACTACAATGTCAATACAATAGAACGCCACTCACTATAGTAGGACATACTATGTAGTCACTGGTGGTAGACTCCTTTTCACTACTCTCCCAGGGTTTTACATTTCCAGCATATAGAAAAACTTTTGAGGTTTGACCAAAAATGCAAGCCTCGATCGTCTTATATCTATGCACCTTTATTGCGTAAATCGCAATAAACGCCATTATTAAACTCAATATTTCATATAAAGTTTCAATTAATTATTGCGCAATAAATACGCAAATTGTTATAATATTGAGTAAAACTTAAAATGCAGCACTGTCATAAGTATGTTCAGTGCGCATATTACAATTATCCGAACACTTTCTGTTGATATTTGACAAATGAAATGTCAACAACGACAAATAAAAAAACATCAACAAAATAAAAACGATGTTGTTGAAACAACCAGCTGTTTCGTTAAACAGCTGTCAAATATTGAATATTGAATAAGCAGCTGAACTGCGTATATTGTTATGTCTGAACTCTTAACATAGTATTACAATTGGGAGTTACCGTAATGCTGACCTTGTTAGGATACTTACAATAGAGAACCATTGCCCCGTTATATCCTGCTCTAGTCTTCAACAAATTAACATTTTGAAAGAGCCTCAAAACCTATGATGAAGAATCGTTTCACAGAAGTTGCTGAAAGATATCAGTTTGCTGCTAAATATTGGCCTGAGACCAAGGTTTGACGGTCTGAGTTTTCATGGTTTGGTCATTTAATCAATAATCAGGAAATTGAAAACATGAACTCTAATGAATTTCAAACTTTCGTATTTTAACATACAATATAGTTTTGATGTTGTAGTTTTAAACAGATCGGCATTACAAATTCCGCATTCCCTTTAGCCTCTAAGCTTTAATTGCCTATAATTGATTGAAAGAAACAAACTTAATTTCGAATTTCTTTTTGAATTTTATTGAAATTGATTTAGCTTAGTATTGGTAGATTTAATTGTATAAGACTTTAACCGACACAGACTCTGACACAGGCGTTTTACGAAACTTGACGAAAGGTAAACGAACATTTGAGAAAATCCAAATTTTCCAATTATCCTCTAATGTGCATCAGTTATTCGTCTTTCCTTAAATGTTCCTCAACCAATCGAGCACTAAGCGCCTTGATTTGACGGCGATTCAATATTTTTTGGTAGTCCTTTACTTCTTCCATCAGATCAATTTCTGCATCGGGTGCTACATTGAATGCAAAACGTGAACCCCGATTACTTACTACATCACCCTCAACACCGCTCAGCATTTCGCTGCAGAATGAAAGTTTCAGATCGTTCATGGTGCTCTGGTTCAAATCTGCACTTATCACACTCGTTAATATTTTCAATTTATATTGAACGATTTTAAGCAACGAAAGTACTAAAAATTATAGAACGGCAGACAGAAAGATTAAAATTAATGGCTGGTTTAAAAGAAAAAAAAAACTTACGGTTTTCCTCGAAAGGTTCGGGCGGAGTTGCAATCGAAAATAACGTTTCAAATTTCAGCAAAGGCAACTTGAGATAGGGAACAGGATAAGTCATGCGTGGTACAGTTTTGCGGCCAACATGTCGCATGATATCGTATAAATTCCATAACGAGCAACGTAGCAATACAAATAGGGGCCGATGATTTTTTATATATTCCATCGTTTCTTGTTCGAATTTATCCTCCTGAGCAATGGCCTCTTTGAGTTGTTTGATTCTTTCCAAACTCCTGCTCAAAAAAAGAAAAATATTAAATTTATCAACAATGTGATGAGAATAGCAAAAAAAAAACGATAACTTACGCTATAACATCTTCAGCCAAATTATTGATTAAAACGCCTTGCAATACGGAGGAACATTTCATTTTTGTTTCAAGCACTTCGTGGCTCAACATGTCGTTTTCAATTTTGGAACCCAACTTTAAATTGTTATTCACTTGAGACTTAATTCTGAAAGTAAACAAAGAATAGAATATACGAGCAATCGTCGTGTTTTAGTGACGCCGCAAAACAAACATCAACTGACTTCGACTAAGCCCTCTTAGCGATCTTATGGCAAAATCTCTGAAAGTAATTAATCGTCACGCAGAGTCGTTAAATTGTAAGTCCCGCTACTTATAGATACAATTAGCACACACTGCATGGGTAGTGCAAGAGCATGGTTGAAATCCCAGCTAAAGAGTTGTAATCGTAACTAATACAGGAGGTATGTACATATGTAGCATTATAGACCCTCGGCATGATGAATTGATGGAAATACGCAAATTCGTTAGTTCATTAATCCATATCGGATAATTTCACATCACACCAGCACTTACTGTGACATGCGCAGCTTTTACTGGCAATGAGCACTTCAAAAGCAAGTTTCTGAGAGCAACGTTATAATCTTCGGTGTTCTTTAGCCATCACCGCCGGAACTACAAACAGCCACAACTGATCGTAATTAAACGCGAAGAAATTTCGATGACTTACTGGCTACTTTAAAAAAGTTTTTCGCGCTCTAATTGATAAACTTGCACATAGGGAAAGTTAAAGGTATGATGGTGGACTCCGCAATGCTACTTATAAGGAGATCTATCTGCTATAAGTTTATAAATGAAATCGATGTTGCGGGAAACGGAAACGGGAAATACTAGTATGCAAGCGACTAAGGTTTGTTGACGTTAGTCAGAAATTTTGAAAAGATTAAGGTGTTTTGAATTCCAAACCGATATACGTACATAAGTCCGAGGTGTGATCAAAAAATAACCATTATTTTTAAATTTCGTGAGTTACGTATATTCGATTTTCGCACTTTTTTCTGTTATGTTGTCTGTATACATGTCTGTTATATATGTTGACAATATCAGCCATTTTGGATTGCCAATTTGTTTTTGACAGAAAAATATGTTAGTCGTGTTTTGGTGTGCTCTTCGATTTTTTACTATTCGATGAAAACATTGAAGCAGTGAAGAAAATGATTTTGGATAATCGTCGAATCACTGTTAGAGAGGTTTCTAATGATGCAACCTCGTATGTGGGAAATATTAAAAACCGAAATGATGATAAAGAATTTTCCATTAACATTTCCAAGCTAAGGTCATGGCCATTTTGAAAGCGGCGCTAAGCTAGTTGGACGGCGGGATATACTTGGTTAAGTCCCTAAGGAACGCATTTTTAAAGTCCGTTCTTGTCCACGAGTTTGGGGGTAACTTTTCAGAGATCATGCCAAGATAACGCTTGTATGGGATCCGGAGCATATGGATATCGCTATAAATCGCATTGCTGATGAGCTGGCCAGGGCGGGTACGGCCAGCTTTGTCATGCAATACTGCTAGACACAGACCCACTTCTATCCTTTAATCGTATAGGTCTGCAGGCAAGTGAGCGGAAGAGAGTGTGGAAAGCTAAGAGAGACAGTAAATGTCGACGACGCCAGAAAGCGAACCATACAAGAATGGCAAGAGGAATGGAACACTGAGACGAGTGGTAGATGTATGGCAAATCTTCTCCCAGATATTACCCGTTGGATGGAGAGGAAATTTGGTGAGGTTAACTACTATCTGACACAACTGTTATCTGGACACGGTTATTTTTATAAGTACCTATTTGAAATGGGGAAGATGACACGACGAAATTGCATCTATGATGATGCGTCAATAGATGATGTGGAACACACTTTCTTTCATTGTGAGAGATGGAGATTGCAAAGAAGGCATCTTGAGGCCAAAGTCGGCGTCTGTACTGTTGATAACTTCTGCGATGTAATCCTGAACAGTGAGGAGAATTGGTATAGTAATACTCTTACTAAAATCTAAGAAAATTGACTTGGATGAGAGAAGTAGAAGGGACGTTTAAACACCTTCTCGGAATTCGTTACGCAATCCGGACGCGGATATGGATGTGAAGGGGCCAAATGGCCAAACGGACTCCACTTCGAAGTAATACCACAGTAGTTCCGGAGTGGGCATAAGGAGTCCGAAAGAGGAGGGGGAGATTTAGGGGGTGAGGGCCCCACACACGGGGGATAGTGACGACAACCCCTATGGTGCGGTTAGGTACATTTACTCCTCCTCAGCGTAAAAAAAAAAACCTTTAATCGGTTGGCCATCCAATAGCGATTCTCACTGGCCACTGTGCTTTCGGTAGGCATGCCGAAAGACTTGGTATTTCGGTAAATGACTTCTGCCGGAGCAGAGGAGGCACCTCGTATGCCAGTGACCTTGTCATAAAAAGATGAAGGTTTCAGGCCTCTCACTTTCTGACTTACTTGACCGAACTCTGTACTATAAAGATTGATGCAATTACAAGATTTATTTTGGAATCGAGTCATTTTCTTTACGATATGTTTGCTCTCGAGTTGTATCCTCTTCTATCAAGCAGGATCCGTCGAAAGACGGGAACAGAGATATCGTAAACTACCACTACCAATAAGATCTTTACATTTTTAAGGTCTAGACATGTTCAAAAGTATTGTATTTATTGCTCATACGAGGAAGAAGAAAATACTGTAGTGGAAGCGTGGAAATATATTTAGAATGTATATTTTTTATTATTTTTATACCTTACCACAGAAATGACGAGAGAACTTCAATAATGAATATACTCGTATGTATAGTACTACCCCGGAAAATGATTTTGGGTTAATTATTTTAATTAAAAGTACTATTCGATTGCAGGCAAGTCGTCGTAGTCTAGCAGGTAGTGTGTTCGCTTATTAAACGTAAAAGCCCGGGTCCGAGCCCCAGGCCAGATATCAAAACGAAAATATGAAAAAATATTTCTTCGGCGACTTCCTCTCAGCAGATTTCTGGTAAAAAAATACTGAGAGTAAATAAACCTGCCATGAAAAAGTTTCTCAAAATCTGTCGTTCGAAGCCGACTTTTAACTGTGGGTCCCTCAATTCATGTATGAAATTAACACACACAATATAAGTGGTGTGAGAAGCTAGGCCGTAGTCCTGACTGAACAGTTGTAATGGCCAATTATGTATGTATATATTAGATTGCAGGAAAACGCTTGAGTCTAATCCTATCACTGACGTTGCATCATGGTTAGAAAAAATTCATTCCCTGTTTCGAATATTACAGATTTACCTTGGATATATATGCTTTTCCTTCGAACACAACGTGGCGATTTGTATCTTTTTTATAATGTCTTCGATTTGCTCAAACTGATCCTTTAAGTTTTGCATACTTCGGGTTTCTCTCACATAACGACGAATTTTAATTAAAACTGGTTCATCGTGTGGTTTCGACTGTTTCGCAGCTGATTTACCAGTCATTTTTCGAATACTTGCCCATTCGCGAACTGTCTTGCGTGTATTATTACGTATGCTATCGTCTAAACGCTATAGAAAAAAACGATATGATGAAATTAAAACTCAATACCTAACATTAATTATTTTTCCCGACTTACTTTGTATTCTTCGGATAACTCTTTGAATCGAGCGAGAGCCGGAGTTCCTAAAAACAGAATATGTTTTATAAAACTCGACTGATCCTCGATATCCTTGTCTAAGGAGTTCAGTATTGGTTCGTAGAATATTTCATCGTGGCGCAATATTTGTATAATCTTCTTGTAAGTGGCATTTATAGTTTGTACTGCTTTCAAACGTACATTCGTGTTCTCAACTTTAATTTGCAATTGTTTTATTTGGTATTCCTCATCCAATTTGAATTCATTTGCATACTTTATACGATTTTCTAGCGAGGCACGCTCCAATTGCAGTTTCTCATAGAATGCTTTCCTCTTCTCTAAGCGATATTGCAAACGATCACGTTCCCTGCGCAATAGAAACGTACGTTGATCGATGTTTTCCCACACCATATGTATTGGCATATTTCTATATAAACGTTGCATATCACGATGATCCTTGAGTAAATTTCTTACTTCTTGCGATCCACCTTCTCTTAAACGATTCAAAACAGAGCGGCCATCACGACATTGCTTTGTCAACGAATGACTCTCTTTCACTAATTTTTCATTGCAGACATTCTTTTCCAATGAATGAAATTGGGCATGTTTACTCAATAGCGCGCCCATCTTACTGAATTCTTCCGTTAGTGAATCTGGAGTCCAACGCTTATCGAACATCATATGTTGTTTCACAAACGTTTTGCCAAAAAATCCATGATGTATGACGTTTCTCGTTTGTACAGGTCTTGGAGCAATTATGAGCTCTTTCGTTTTTGTTTTCATTGTTGCCTTTTAATCGACGATTAGCCAACGGTATAAACGAAACGAATCTTTCAATTGATTTCTAAAGAATATTGCCAAAGTATTCCAAATAGTATTTTTTATAAAAAATAAATATTGTATAAAAAAAATTGATATAAAAAATATAAAAAAAATATAAAAATTATAAAAAAAAAACGTCTTTAAATAGCTTCGATACGCATTTGACTAATAAGAAAAAATTTGGAAATTTTTGATGGACATTTTTTTCTGGGTTTAAACAATTTTTTGAGCGGTTTTTTCCTAAATTAAAAAAATAGAAATAAAGGGTGATTTTTTAGCTATTATCTTTTTGGCAACACTGGTTTAAACAGTTCACGCACGTTTCGTGTTTTGTTTCACTGTCAAACATCTTCAGTTTGGTCTATAATTTAACCATGAATCGTCTTACAAACGAACAACGTTTGCAAATCATTGAATTTTATTATCAAAATGCGTGCTCTGTTAAGAAAGTTCATCAGGCGCTTCTTCCATTTTATGGTCAGTTTAATCGACCCACTGAAGCGGCTATTCGGGATACGTAAATAAGCAGAATAGTCGATTTTGGAGCGAAGATCAGCCAGAAGCATTGCAAAAGCTACCAATGCATCCAGAAAAAGTCACAGTTTGGTGCGGCTTATGGGCTGGTGGCATCATTGGACCATACTTCTTCAAAGATGTTGCGAATCGTAATGTAATTGTAAATGGTGAGCGCTACCGTGAGATCATATCCAATCTTTTTTGCCCAAAATGCAAGAGCTTGACTTGCATGACATGTGGTTTCAACAAGACGGTGCCACATGCCACACAGCACGCGTAACAATGGACTTATTGAGAGGCGAGTTCGGTGAACATTTTACTTCACGTTCGGGACCGGTCAATTGGCCGCCTAGATCGTGCGATTTAACGCCTTTAGACTGTTTTTTGAGGGGCTATGTTAAAGCTCATGTCTATACAGACAAGCTTGCTTCAATTGACGCATTGGAAGACAATATTGAAGCATTTATTCGTGAGATATCGGCCGAAATGTTGGAAATAATCTTCAAACATTAAATTATATGGACCGTACTATCGATTCAAATAAAGATTTCATGCATTTTTCTGAATTTTATGTGTTTTTTTTTTTAATTTTCCTATAGCTCTTAAAAAATCACCCCTTAAATCGATTACTTTATTGCTAATAATAGAACACACAAATACTCACACGCAATGGTGGAATAAATGAACAGATAAAGTGGTTTTGATTGAACGAAAAGGCGGGTTAAGTATTTATACATGTTCAAGCGTTTTTTCATGGACAACCTCATTGACAATACCATGATCGCGTGAAGTAATCTGATCGCCTGTACATCCTATACTGAAAAGTTTACAGAAATCAACTCACATATCGTGTATCGGAAAGCAACTTACCTCACACTCTAAAAAGTATGAAGTGAAGGTACTTCCACCTCTCGGAACCATTTTTGCTTCCTTTTCGTTATCCGGACTTCTTGGCATTTCACCACCATCTGTAAAACGATCGGTTTTTGTATGCGAAAAGGCGCGTTGGGCTGAGCTCAACAATTTCTTTAGGCATTTCAATTGGAAACTATTTTTCCACTAAACCATGGCAAAAGTGGTTGAAAGAATAATATGTATGCCTAGGGATGAAAGCTTTCATCCATTTCGAATAAACCAAGACGCAAATCTAGATTTAATCGAATATGCAGTCCTATCCAGAGAGAAGACTCTCAGAAATTGGCACAGTAATAACTGTGCGTAAACTGATATGCTCTGCAAACAGTCATGTGTCGTGCTTTTAGTCATTTATTGAAAGGGTGCAGGATAATGTTAGTTCCATTCCTACCCTTATAATGAATGACCGTCCTGGTTCACTAGTGCTGTTGAAAAAGCTAGTCTTTTAGATGAAATATGTTCAAATAATTCCCGAACCCAAGCAATTAAAAGAGTTCTTACGGACCTCAACACAAACAAATCTTCTGGGACAGTTGGTACTCCAGCACTGGTTCTGAAGTAGTGTTCTTCTACGCTGGCTAGTCCATTAGCTACATAACCTGGCTTTTATTTTAATTAAAGATATTAGGGTGTGTAACGCCATTTAACTTATTGGATTCGGATACAGTAATAGTCAGATATATCCTGAACCAGAAATTCCTGGTATGGTGGAACTCCCTTGGCAGGACAACTAACTTCATCCTGATAAAGCGGATACAATCAAAAATATTATTACTCGAACACTGCATACGACATCTACGTTGGCAGCGGTGATAATTTTGCGCCTCTTCTCGCTAAAGCTCAACTGTAAGGGGACATATCGATCATATAAAGATCCTGATGGAATTGGGTATATACAGATTACTCACTATGACTTCTCTGGGATATTCAAAACGTCCACTCCAGATAAAAGGATATAGTAAAATATTATGATCCACTTCGTGAGTAATTACATATACCATATGTTTTCACGGCTGTTCCGGAAAGGGATAGCGCATCTTTTTGTGTTGCATATCTGAAAAATATATTGTCGTACCTTCTGACACCCAGATGGCTGTCACGGCACTGAATTCTATCATAACGACCTGTAGGGGATCTACGGATGCTGCAAAGTTATCAACGAGATGACAGAGCGGATCAATTTGTTCATAAATTAAGTACCAGGACATAGTGGTATTCCTGGAAATTGCGAAGCAGATGAGTTGGCAAGATATAGTACAGTCAGCGATCTTTCGGATGAGTTCACTACAACAACCTACTCTGAGAACGTTATATTCATGACTGGTAATGCAGTAGATTCCGATCCACCAAACGGATCACTTTAGCTGCAGACAAGGTAGCACAGTAAATCTGGCCAAAATCAGATGAAGAGCGCACGAAAAGTCTTTTTAAACTCTAAAGGAGTAAGCTCAAAAGCAAGAGTAGCTGCTGGAGTCTTTACCAACAACTTACCGCAACGTGTAGGTGCCGCATAAAAATCAAAAATATGAGACATATGGTCAATTCACACAAGGCTTTGTATCGTTGTATCCATTGTATTGTTGGAAGAACATACAACAGTGTATGATTGTTGTTGATAATTTTCATATAAAAATCCGATACACTTATACACATTTTTTCCATATGTTTTTAAAAGTTGTATTGGTTTCGTGCTATCAAATTGTGTGAATGAAAAAAACATATTCGGCCAAAGGCCACTAATACTATTTTCAGATATGCACTTTTATTGAGTCAATATTCGGTTTATTGAGTACAATATTTTAAGTGGTCAGACATAACAATATAAGCAGTTCAGCTGCTTATTCAATATTCATTTGACAGCTGGTAAACAAAACAGCTGGTTGTTTCAACAACATTTTGTTTTTTTTTTATTTTGTTTGTTTGAGTTAGCAAATATCAACAGAAAGTGTTGGGATAATCGTAATATGCACACTGAACATACTTATGACAGTACTGCATTTTGAGTTTTACTCAATATTATAACAATGAAAAAAACATTCGGCCAAAGGCCACTAATACTATTTTCAGATATGCACTTTTATTGAGTCAATATTCGGTTTATTGAGTACAATATTTTAAGTGGTCAGACATAACAATATAAGCAGTTCAGCTGCTTATTCAATATTCATTTGACAGCTGGTAAACAAAACAGCGGGTTGTTTCAACAACATTTTGTTTTTTTTTTATTTTGTTTGTTTGAGTTAGCAAAGATCAACAGAAAGTGTTCGGATAATCGTAATATGCACACTGAACATACTTATGACAGTACTGCATTTTAAGTTTTACTCAATATTATAACAATTCCGTATTTATTGCGCAATAATTAATTCTAACTTTATATGAAATATTGAGCTTAATAATGGCGTTTATCACGATTTACGCAATAAAGGTGCATATCTGAACACCGTATAAGATATAACTCTCTCAAAATTCTTTTAGACAAAGACTTTTTTTTTATAAAAACAAAGATCGCGTATATTTGTTAAATATTAAAAAAAGCACTTACAAATATATTTCTATATAAAAAAATTATAAAAAGAAAAAGCACACAATGTGGAAATTCTTGACGAACTAATCATCCTTTTTGGAAAGTTCTTCAACAATTTTAGCACTTTGTATTTTGATTTGCTTACGAGTCGGTACGTTCTGTGCAATTTTCGAGTTCTCAAATAGATCTTCATCTTGTGGCGGAGCTGTTTTATCAATGTCTTCGGGCAATTCTTCAGGTTCGTTGTTGTCCAGGAAAGTATGATGATATTGCTCCCACAATTCATTAATATTTTGCGTAGCTTGGGGTTCAGCGGCTTCCGCACCTTTTCTACCTGTTAAACTCGAATAACCATCCATCAGTAGTTTAAGTTTCTTTTCAAGTTTCGATAACAAGGATTTCACTGAAATTAAATTCAAATTACAATAATTTTTTTCGTTTGAATGTTGATTGGTAAACACTTACAGTTTGTTTCGAAATTTTCAGGTGGAACAGCACGCATTGTAAACATTTCATACTTCAATAATGGCAATTTTAAATATGAATTTGGATACGATATGTAATAGATTTTTGTCGGTTTTCCTACATATCTTAATATATCCGAGAGATTCCATAGCGTGTATCTGAGTATGACAAAAACATCAGCACGATTCTTCATGTACGCCAAGATATCTTCTTCAATAACATCCTCAGCTTTTATAAGCTCCTCTAATTCTTTAATGCGTGTTAAACGCCTAAATATAAAATTCAATATACGAGTATGTATGTACGTTTGGTTTCTATGTGACATTAACTTACTGTTCTTCCTCCTTAGAGAAGTTATGCAGCAAAACGTGTTGCTGTTCCTCGGCTACCTTTTCTTTAAAATTCAAAAATTCATGATGCATTTGACCGATATCGTTCTCTTTGATCAATTTAAAATTGCTCTCAATTTGTGATTTAATTCTGAAAATTAATGTATTCGTTGCGTAAACTGCTGCGTAAAATTAATCATTGGAAGCTTGTGTACACACCTTGGAAAAATCTCTTTGGCATGTGAACACAATGTCGCCATTTTGATTTGTTTTATAACCGACTCTATCTCTTCCAAGTTATTCTTCAACTTTAGCATACTTTTCGTTTCGCGTGTATAACGCTTGCTTATATCCACTACCAGATCTTTAGCTGTCTTTACCTGTATAGATCTCGGTGCCACTTTGCGAAAGCTGGAGATTGTTTGAATTTTCGTTTGTGCACTTTGACGTGTTCTCAATTCTAATGTCTTAAACGATCAAGATAAGCAATTTTATTACATATGTATATTCGAAGGCACAAAATAATCGTTTTACACAATCAGTATTCGAGGACTCCAATTAAGAGGACAACAACTGTTGTCCTCTTCTTCTGTTGCACTCATCCGAGAATAATTTTTAAATTTCTCAGCTTGTAATAACAAAATACAAACAATTAAATACACCCGAGTAACTACCTAAAGGTATAAACACATAGACGACAGACAACAGAAAGCTGCCAAGTATAGAATACACACGTTTATATGAAAACGATTATATTGAAGGCAGAACAGAAAAAGCCAAGACAACAACCTCAGCAGCTCCTGCCCAAATTAAAATATTTTTGTGAGCAGCTAAAATCAAATTAGTGATGCCAATACAAAATAAAATCATAATAAAAAAACAGCTAAAAATACTTGTATTATTGAAGAGAAAGACCAATTCTAAAATTAAGAAATCAAAAGCAATCAATGTATTCATAATATAAAATAGAATTATAGATTCAATTTTATATCTGAATTTATTTGATAAATGTTTTTGTGTGCGGTTTTTTCATAAGTGAGTTTATTTTTGCGTACAAAAAAGCTGATAGTGACAACACTGAAAATATATTTAAATTCAAATTTGAAAATTATTGAAGTTTCTGCTCTGCTTTCAAAAAATTTAAGCAGTCGGCATATGGCAGAAAAAACAGTTATCAGAATTTTCTGTCGAGCTGCCAAACTGTTGTCTGTCGTCTATGTGTTTATACCTTAAGTTGCTCAGTTAGTTAAGTAGAACTGAAAAATACCTTTTTTATTTTTCTCGAACCCCCCAAACTTGTTTTATTTGACAAACACTGTTTTTTTGGACTTTAAGCACAAATTTATTGATTACACAAACATTTCTTAACCGATCTCCTGAATTTAAACTTTATTAGATAGGAGAGAGATGGGCCTTTAAAACGATATATAATAATTTGACTTAATAGGCTATGTGGTTTGATGAGGTAAACTTAACAAATGCGAATTTTTTTCATATTTTTTCAAGTTTGTCCGTTCATAGTAGCAAACTTTAATTGTAAAATATGAAATAAGTGACAATATTCTGAAAGTGCATTATCTTCTGAAGAGATTGACACTTCGTTTGATCAAATCGGACAAAAATTACCGTAGTTATTATTTAAAGAGTCTAACAGTCGAATTATATTTTTCATATGGATATTTTTTTCAAATGAACTTTTAGTTTAAAAATGTTCAGAATTTTTGACGGATTTTGATTTTTTTATCGTAAAATGTATCAATTTCACGTTTTCCGATAAATAATCAAGATTCATCCAAAAATTTTGAAAATTTTTGAACTCAAAGTTCATTTGATAAGACGACATATGTAAAAATATAACACAACTGTTATACTATTTAAATAATAACTACGGTAATTTTTATCCGATTTGATTAAACAAAGTATCAATCTCTTCACAAGATAATGCAGTTTTCAGAATGTCATCACTTATTTTATATTTTTTAATCAAATTTTGCAATTAAGAACAGCTAAACTTGGAAAAATAAGAAAAAAATAATATTTTTCAAGTTTACCCCATCAAAACCCATAACATATAAGTTTGAACAAAACGTTTATGTATGCCGTTTTAAACGCTAAACTTTCCCCCTTCTAAAAAACTTTGGATTTTTAAAATAAGTTCTAACATTTTTGGGTAATCAATAATTTTGTGTGAAAAGATCAAAAAAAACATTTTTTCAAATAAAACAAGTTTGAAGGATTCGAGAAAAAAAATCAAGTATTTTTCAGTTCTACTCAACCTAGTGAATAACTTAGACTATGTAGTTACTCGGATGTATTTTCACTGTCGCACAGTGTAATTATCAAATAATTTGTAATTCTATTATAATTAACAAATAAATAAACAACAAACGAGGATCATCCGCTCTGAGAGCGTTCTCTTATTTTCCAGATTTTAAGTTACAGATGATTAACACTGAAATTTCTAGAAATCTCTTGTCAAGATAATTAAACCTAACAAAATTACGCCCAGAACAGGGATAATATTACTATCTAGACAAATTCAAACAAACAAATTCATAGGCAAATAGGCAGCACTGCAAATAGCAATACTTTCCTAATTTCTACGATCCCCAGCAATTACAATCGTAAGTACTAGACCACTCCACGAAGTAATACCATATGACGATTTTGCCGAGTCTGGTGTTCACGATGGCAGTGCTTGTAGTCGACATAACATCAAGGACTTAGCAAGGCTTCCACTTCCTACTACATACATACATAATTGGCCATTACAACCCTTCAGTCGGGATTACGGCCTAGCTTCTCCACTCCCTACTCCAAAATGGAAAAAATCCCACATTTTAACTCCACGCTTACGGAAAATTTTAGAGTAACCAAATTCGCTAGTGTAACACATGATTTATCGCAAAGTTAAATTTTAATAGCGTAACTTAAAGCATTTTGACAGAGTTGCACTAATTTTCCTTTCGTATCGAATATTAATATGAGCCTTAACAATTTTCCGAATAATTAAAGTCCTCGAATACCCACTTAAAAGAAATTCATTGAAAATATCTGAAAACTTACTCTGTATTCCTCACTCAATTGTTTAAATTGAGCTATTGCCGGCATTCCCAAATACAATATATGCTTAATAAAATTGGATTGATCATCGATATCTTTCAAGAGGGATCTCAAGATTGGTTCATAGAATATCTCATCATGTTTTAAAACCTGTAGGATTTTCTTATATGTTGAATTAATCGTGGTGATTGCCTTCAAACGTATTTGAGAATTTTCAATCTTTTTGCAAAAATCAAAAATTTGCTTTTGCTCATCCAAAACAAATTCATTCTGATATTTAATACGATTCTCGATATTAGCACGCTCCATCAATTTAAGCTCGTATTGCTGTTTCAAGACATTTAAGCGATACGACAAACGATCCTGTTCCTTACGCATAACGAACGTACGCTGATTAATATTATCGACCACTAATTGTACGGGCATTTTCTGATAAAGACGTTGCATATCCTTATGATTGATTAGGAAATTTCTTATGGCCGTAACATTATTACCATGAAGAATTTTGTGCAATTTTGTGCGGCCATTGCGGCACTGAATCCGCAAATTTCGTGTCGCTTTATGTAATTGTTTTCGATAGGCGCGATTTTCCAAATTCTTAAATAACAAACGTTTACCTTGAGATAAGATACAAAACATTTAATTTAAATGAAATACAAATACATACAGTACAGTCGGTAGTGCCCGACTATGTAACAGTCTAAAATTTAATGAAGATCAGAAGGGCCGTGCCAACCATAATCAAAGTCAAAAAAATTATCGATAAGCATGTGACGATGTGAAAATTTTTGTCAAACGACCGCTCCCAAATAATTTAAATGGGTTGGCTAGCGATCAAACATATTTCAGGATGATTGTTTTCCAATTTGGTTATACGAAGTGCGATCAAAAAATAACCGTTATTTTCAAATTTCGTGAGTTACGTATAATTGATTTTCGCTTTTTTTCAGTTATGTTGGTACACATGTCTGTTATATATGTTAACAATATCAGCCATTTTGGATTGTCAGTTTGTTTTTGACAGATAAAAAGGTTAGTCGTGTTTTGGTGTGCTCTTCGATTTTTTGATTTGACGTGATTTTTCGGTATTGGCTCTTCTGGACGCTTCCATTGGGATGATTGGGCTTTGGTTTCAATGTCATAGTCACACACCCATGATTCCTCACCAGTTATGACCTTTTTGAGTAAATCTGGATCGTCGTTGAAAGTCGTCAACATCTCTTAAGCAATGTCCATGCGACGTTGTTTTTGCTCAAAATTTAGCAATTTTGGAACAATCTTCGCTGCCGCACGTTTCATTACTAAAACATTCGTAAAAATTGTCTGTCAAAAACAACTGTTTTCACGCTTCAAATCGTGTTTCTGTTATTGTGAATGAGCATGACAGCTACCATTTTGTTTGGAAGTTAAGGAAATCAATTTCGGACTATTGTTATAAATCAAGCGTTATGCACAAAAATAGATTCTTTAATTAACGGACATAATCGTTCTTCGTATAGATACATACAGGCGTATGAATGTATGTTATATAAAAGCACGAATAAATGAAATGAATATCTTACTTAATAAATTGGCCATTCCCTGGAATTCATCGACTAGAGCTCCTACGGACCATCGTTCATCGACAACCATGTGCTGATTAACAAAAGTAGACCCGAAAAGTCCATGATGTCGTATTGCTGTGGGGTGAACTGGCCTTGGTGCCAACATTTTCTTCTTTTTTTTTAATTTAAATTTAAAGCTCTTGAAACAACAAATCAAAATAATCTCTATACGCGTATTATATATACGTTAATATATTGTAAAAAAAAATAAAACACAAATGAAGCCTCTACTGACAATTATGAAAATATATTTATATGTACGACATGTATTTTTTTAATACAATATCGGTGTTGTTAATTGTTTAAAATAAAAATTATTTATACTTTTAATTGTAAATTTAAAATTTAACCCACTGTTTAGCTTGAAAACTTTAGATTTTTTGAACCCGTCTAGGTATGCTTTCGGAATCGGGTAAAGTATTCCCCTTACTTAATTAATTAGAATTAAGTAAGATTGCTCAATGCAACCCTTAAGTCAGGATTACAACCTAGCTTCTGCTTCTCACACCACTCATGTTGTGTTAACTTTATTCATGTTGACCTACAGTTTAACGTCGACTCCGAATGACGGATTTGAAAAACTTTTTAGGGCAAGTTATTTGCTCTTAGAATTTTCAGAAATCAGAAGGCTGAGAAAATGGATGCGGACGAAACTCAGCAATGAGACTAAACACAATGGTTATCCTAAATGATACTATAAACACCCTCCAGAGAACATCATCAAGCATTTTCTGATGTAACAAGATTACAAGATTTATGGGCAGATAAACTGGTTTTTTCGGGTGAGGCGAAGCTTACTAAAGGTATATTAAATGCTGCCATACACACATTTACTTAGATCAAGACGATCATTTGATGCCTATAGAATGTATATAACACATCCAATTTCATCCAAGATTTGTTGGATATCTCTGGAGGAGATAACGAAACACTCAGTGGTTATCATTATGAGGGTTGCTGGACACAGAAACATAAATGGTAGCAAGTCTATTCCGCACGAATTCAAAAGATTGACATTCCATCTTTGGGACTCAAAAAAAAAGGCAAAATTACCACACACTTTTAGTGAAAGCACAAAATGTTGAACTGACTCCGCAGTTTCATCCTGTGTGAAGCTATATCTGTTATGTTGGTTGTAAATTATTCAATCTTTCTTGCGGAATCATTATGAATGACTAAAGACAATGGACGTATGTGCTCTGATTGGGCTTTGGAGCAATAGGCTGCTCACTTAATTTACATTGAAAAATCATCTTCAGCGATGATGTCTATTACTGGCCGACGGGTGTATCCCAAAAAAATTACTATTTGGTATGAATTTTCGGCTGATGTCGTCATCACTACTACTACTCTGCTACAAGGCGATGACGACACCAATTCCGCCTTTAGAGATGATGTTCCGAACCCGATCGATGATGACGGTGTGGAGATTTCGCCGCCTAGCCATGAAGAGGTCAAAGACGCGATAATGCGTCTTACAAACAATAAAGCGGCGGGTCCTGATGGCCTCCCCGCTGAGTTGTTTAAGACCGGATGTAATGAGTTGGTAGGGCGCTTGCACCAGCTTATTTACAAAATATGGATAGAGGAAAGTATGCCCAACGATTGGAACCTTAGTGTCCTCTGTCCTGTCCTGAAAAAGGGAGACCCTACGATATGCGCCAACTACAGGGGCATAAGCCTTCCCCCTATCGCATATAAGGTTCTTACAGGCGTATTGTGTGAACGACTGAAGCCACTCGTCAAAACACTGATTGGATCTTATCAGTGCGGCTTCAGACTAGGCAAGTCCACCATCGACCAGATCTTCACACTAAGCCAAATCCTGGAAAAGACCCATGAACAACAAGTCGACACACACCATCTTTTTGTCGACTATAAAGCAGCCTTTGATAGCCCCATAAGGGATCGTGTTTTTGCCGCAATGTCTGAGCTCAGTATACCTTCGAAGCTAATAAGGCTATGCAGAATGATGTTGAGCAATTCCTGCAACTCCGTCAAGGTAGGAATGGGCCTCTCCGAATCTTTTGATACCGTGCAAGGTTTCAGACAAGGCGACCCCTTATCATGCGACCTCTTCTACTTCGTCATGGAGAGTGTTCTGCGAAAGGCGGGAGTGCATCGCAATGGCACTATTTTTCAAAAGAGTGTCCAACTGCTTGCGTACGTTGACGACATTGACATCATAGGACGTACCATGCGAGATGTTACTGCTGCCTTTGGTGCTATTGAACGGGAGTCTACCAAGATGGGTATGGCAGTAAATGAGGGCAAAACAAAGTATATGTTATCGACAAGTAGAGACGTGTGGCGTATTGATTCTCAGATTACGGCCGATAACTATACTTTTGAAACAGTCAAGGAATTTATTTATCTTGGCTCCGCCGTTACCACCAAGATTGATGTCAGTCTGGATATCAAGCGCAGGATCACTCTTGCCAACAGGTGGCAATTGAGTAGCAGAGACCTCTCTCGTACGACAAAACTGATACTCTACAAGACACTTATCCTACCCGTGCTTCTTTCTGGCGCAGAGGCATGGACACTATTAAGTACTGATGCAGCGGCCTTGAGAGTGTTAAAGAGAAAAGTCCTACGTAAGATCATCGGTCCAGTGCGTGTTGGCGATGATTTCCGTATCGCATTCAACAGTGAGCTGTATGAGCTCCTCAACGACATTGACGTTGTACAGCGTATTAACATCCTGCAGCTGCGCTGGCTCGGCCATGTCGTTCGTAGCCGTTGGAAGGACCAAATCGAGGAAGCCATGTAATCGATTGGTGTGACCAACTGGCGTAGGCGCGCAAGAAGCAGAGGCGCCTGGATGGATGTGTTGCGGCAGGCCGAAATCCGTTAAACGGGTTGTTATGGCCAATTGAGTAAGTAAGTCGTCATCAGCCCATATTTCTTTGAGAACGACAGTAGGTAAGCCATAATTGTCAACGGCGCGTTTCATAGGTCTTGGATTACCAACTTCTTTTGAGCTGAATTGGATGACCTGACCACTAAACACGTGTAGTGCTACATGTCACACAACTCGTACCACGAAGATATACTGCACAAGTGATTTAAGGCCCATGGGGATGATGTAAAATGGCCACCGAGATCTGCGATTTGAGCGCGTTATACTTGTATTTGGGTTTTCTTGAGTCGCAGGCGTATGCGAATAAGCCATAAACCACAGTGGTTCTCAAAGCCAATATAACCTATGCCATCGGCCAAATTCAGAGTGATTTATGCACCAGGAAATTAAAAAATCGAATGCATTTTCACCCAGAGAAGCAGTGACGGACATTTAACTTTTTAATAGAATAAAAAATGTCTATGATTTCACACACACCTGCATAACGCATACGACCTGGCTTCTTACACCACTTATGTTGTGTGTGTTAATTTTATATATGGGTGGCGATACCTAAATTTTAAAATCGATTCCGAAGGACAGATTTTCGCGAAACTTTTCATGGAAATTTTATTTACTTTTAGAGTTTTTGCCAGAAATCTGATGAAAAAAGTCGCCGAAGAAATATTTTTTTTATATATTTTCGTTTTGATGTCTGATCTGGGATTTGAACCGGGGCCTTACTTCTAATAACTACTAGGCTACTAGACTACAGAGTAGAAATCTTGTTTACAAAATTTTTTTTTGTAATATTTATTTTCCAAAATAAATGAATTCTTTATTAACATTTAAGCACTTAAATATTAAATGAATTACACAATTTTTGTTTCTTTTTTTTCTTTTTGTTATTTCAATGAAAATTTCTAATACGATTAATAATATATAGTATATGTAGTTACAAATGTAGAGGGGGTATAAGTAGTATGTATGTATGTATGTCCTGTCTTTTAATGTCTTGAAGTATTTGCAAAATACAAGATGCATACTTTTGTTACATAAATTCAATAGAATTATTTTAAATAAATTTATACTTTAATTAAGAAAAACAAAAAATTAAATAACATTTAGCGTAATTTGTTCAAATCTTATATTGTCATAAATTTTCAATTCTTTTTAACTCGTTTTGTTTTGTATTTTTTAATAGTGGGGATTAGAAATGTTTAACAGTTGTTTTATTATTCTTTTGTTTATTTTTTTGTTCGTTTTAATTTCTTTTTTATAAAAATTTATTTTTAATTTGTTTTTGTTTTTATTTTTTTTTTTCAAAAGAAGCAATAATTTATTGATTTGCAATGCAATGATTGTAATTGTTAATGACCTTTTACAACAATTTTTGTTTAATTTATTCATTCTGTTTCTGTTATTTTAATTCATTATTTTATAACTTTTGTTTTAAGGTGCTAGTGAAAGTTTAACTATTTTTTTGTTTTTTTTTTTGTATTAGTTTTCTATATTAATTTAATGGTGATTTATATTTGTGAGTAAATTTCTATTTCTTTAACTACTTTTATACACTTTTTTATAATTAAATCCCTAAACAATTTTATTTATTTTTTTTTTAAATTAATTTGCTTTAATTTTTTTCTATTTTCTTGATTTAGTTTATTTGGAAGGGCAACAAATTCATCTTAACAATAAAACACTTATAAAATTCTCTGTTATCGGTTTTCTTCTTTTTTTTTTATAAATAAAGTAAATTTCTTAATTTGTCTGTCTTATGTAAAAAAAAGTCCTTTTCCTGCTTCAAAAACACAAAGTAGGTCCGTTTCAAATAAAATAATTAAAAAAAATTTTCGTATTCTTCAAATCTTAAAAGATTTTATGAAGCTTGCTCGAACGACAATGGCAGGCTGACTTAAACAAGTCCGGGAGGGCACTATTGTTAACTTTCCTCCACTATATTACAAAATATTAACAGTAGTTAAGTCACTTAGTAAAAGTTCTCCTCTGTATGACAAAGTTTTGGATGTAATGAAGTTGATTTTTGAAAAGTTTGTCGTCTAATGATTTATCACATCGAGATTTGGATTTAAAAACTGATAGCAATACTTCAAAGCATATTCAGATATACAAAGAATAGAAGTTGCTCACTAATTAACACGTTGACTGCCAACTACGAGATAACTCGTAGATTGCGTTTACTTCTAGGGTGCCAACTACAAGTTATCTCGTACTCACTAAACCTGCCATTTTTGTGCCGCTACGAATAAAGCCATATTATATCAGTGTTTGTATCGATGAATGGCTTCTGGGAAAAGAAAAAAAGAGTCAATGTTGGCGTTAAGAGAACCACGCATATACAGTGGTGGCCACGAATTTAAGACACGACATATGATGGACTTATTTGTGATAATTTCGTGATAATTGAGAAATCTCAAGAAACCCATGATATTTTGGAAAAATATACTTTGGAGTTTTGCCGCTTCGGCTCTGATGGAAAGCAGTACGTCTGGCGCCCTCCAAACCTAGAGCATCATCCAAAGTACACCCTAAAAACAACATGGTGGTGGAAATGTGACGGTGTGGGCAGCATTTTCCTGGCATGGTGTAGGTCCCATTTACAATATAAATTCTAAAATGGACCACCATGTTTACAAAAATATTATAACAGACACAATGATACCATTCGCTGAAGACAACATGCCTCCAATATAGAAATTTATGCATGATAATGACCCTAAGCACATTTCACGTCTAGTGAAGAGTTGCTTAGAAGAAAACGATATCATTGTTCTTAAGTGGCCAGCTCAATCCCCGGACCTCAATTCAATTGAGAACTTGTGGAATGATGTTGAGGAATGTGTACGAACAGTTAAACCAAAGAATTCATGCGATTTGTGGGAAGAAATCCAAAGGGTTTGGTATGCAATTCCAAAGCAACGTTATGTGGCATTAGTCGAAAGTTTACTAAGATAAGAGATGTGCTGCTGTGATGAAAAATAAAGGATTTCCCACTAAATAATAGATTTTTTTTATGAAGCTGAGCTTAATTTAGAGAATAGTGTTATATTATGCCTATGTCTTAAATTCGTGACCAGGTAAAATTTGTGTTTATGTATATAATATGTAAATAAAAATTCTTAACCGAATATAGGTAAGAAAATATTATTAATTTTTCTTCATAACATTACTAAAATCCTAAAAAAATATCATGGACCCATAATTTTTTCGATAAAATGTAAAAATTATCTCAAATAACTCAGTCATATGTCGTGTCTTAAATTCGTAGCCACCACTGTATGTACATTTGCTCTGCATGTGTCATTCGGGCACTTCAAATGATGCTAAAATAACTCATCTAGCTAAATGAAAAAGGCTCAATGTAAGGATTAAGAATCACCGTTAAATCAAATGTTAATATTAAAATGACTCAATTTTGGGATTTTTTAACATCACCTTAGAAGGCCTGATTTGGATCAGAATATCATATTAAATGCTATAGATCAAATGAAATTTGTTTTATATTAGAAACAATACTGAAAAACAAGTTTCGATTAGGTTAGGTACTATTCTAGCTTAGGTACTTTCCTAGGTTGTATATCATATCCTATCTATCTGCATTTAAGTTGAAAAATTGATTTCATGTAGGACGAAGCAATTGATTAATTATAGTTGCTGGAGTAATTTCAGCATTACTTTGTATAATGCCACAGTCTCAATTAAAAGAAGACACCAACGTTGGCTATTGTTAACAAAAGATTCTTTGAGAGTTTTATAACTTGTTTGTAGATGGCAGATGAACTGCGGTAGCATTACTAGTTATATTTAAAAATTTCACTTGAAAACAAAAGTTTTCGATAAGTTTTCGTGGTTCGATTAGTGTTCAAAATGGATGCAGTAATTCTCAAAGCAAGAATTGGATAGAGAATCTGAAAAAAGTAATTCCAAATATATTTTTTAAATGTATGTAATTTGATTGTTTGATCACTATGGAAAAGGACAAATACAATGAGCGCCATAAGTGAGTCAACACCCACTATAATTTTAAATTTTCTATGTTCTTAAGTATAAAAAAAAGTTACTTTATCATGAATTGTTGTTTTTGTTTTAACATTTTATAAGTAATAAATAAACGTTTTTATTTTTGGAAATTTATTCGACTATTCTCCTTTACTTTTCTCGCTATCCTAAGAAAATTAATTATTTCAGTGGTGTTAACTAACTTTTGGCGGTCACTGTAAGAGTTTTTAAATTTTAACTTTTCATTTGATTACTTGAAAAGTGCAAATAAAAGCAAGAGAACTTTGATTTTGGAAACTTTATCTCATACTAGTCCTATATGTCAATTATATTACAGCCTATGCCATGGAAGTTATTCAAAAGGATTCTTTAAATCAAATAAACAATATAATCTAGTATTTAAACTTTAAATCATATTTAAGTTGGCACATGTTACGCATTGCAAATACATAAGTTGTTGTGCAGTATTTCAAGACTTCTTCCAAGTATTCGACAAGTTGGGTTTCGGGTAGGCTTCTCATTAAATTAACAACCTATTGAATATTGTTAGTTTTTTTTATCCATTCCTTCGTAATAAATTGAAAATACAACATATTCAAAACTGAAAGATATGAAGGTGATAAAGGACTGGACTATAATAGTTGTTGTATATGTTTTTTACAAATAATGTTCCAGAAAGCAATGACTGAGAATTAATTCTTTCAGCAGACAGACTTGTTAATATTATATTGTAAAAATTAGGGACAGTTAATGCACAATATTATCGAATTTTAGAATTTTAAAGAATTTCTAATATTATCTTTTCAATATATTTTTCTTTTTTTTTTTTTTTTGAATGACAAGAAAAAAAAACAAAATTTTATTTCTCTATAACATAATTAGAACTTTATTTAAACATAATTGAGAATTTATAATAATTATTTCAGTGTTTGATTGTATTTACAAAATTTAAATATAAAAATTATGCCAAAACAAATAGAAAATAATATTAAAAAAATATAATTTTTAATTGAATTGATTAATTGAACTTTCAAATAAAAACAATAATAATAGTTATTTAACTCGTTTAATTGGAATGTTTAACAAAAATTTTCAATCATATTATATGCCAATTCAAAATGGTTTAGATTTTTTGTTTATAAATATTAACAACTTCTTATTATAATAAAACAATTTCCTAAAAAAAAAAAACAAACTCATGACACTCGAAAAAAAATTTTTATTTTAAAATAAAACAAAAGAAATATTACGAATAATTTTTTTTGTAACTATTGTGGTTTGTTTTTCTTTCCTGAATTTAACACTCGTACAATTTTTATCATTTCTAATAAATAGATTTATAATAAATTAAAATTAAAATTTTTATTAGGACTTTTCAATATTGGACAATCAGTTTCATTTCATTTATAGGTTTAAAATTTTGCATTTTATACACGCTTAATATTTGTGATTCACTTTTAAAAATAAGTTTATTTGTAAATTATTTTTAAGTTGGCTTTATTTGTATTTGTTTTTTTTTTTTTTTTTTTTTTTTTTTTAATTTATTTATAATTTAGTACATACACATTTATTATATATTTATAAAAGGGCTTTTATGATTGTGATTAATAGCTGTTTGCATATCAATAAAAGCTAAAATATAGTTAAAGCGACTTTATTTTTCTTTTTTCTTTTAATTGCCAAACATTTCTTTTTAATGTCATCTTTCATAATGAAATACAAGCCTTGTCAAGAGCCTGGAAAATTGTATTTAAATGTTCAAACATTCTTTATTGGTAATTTGCAACAAATGCCTGTATGCGAGATTCTGTTATTGTAGTTTATTAAAGTTCGGAATTAAAAAGAGTTTTATTGGTTTACGCAAATGTTTAGTATATATTAAGAAAATATGGCACACTTTATGGTAATGCTCAATACAAATAAAGTATCTTGGTTTTTGGCGATAGTCTAAAGGGGTACAGAGCCTGAGAATTTCTTAAGTTATTTCAAATATGGAAATGAAAAAGAACAGAAACTATTATTTTAAATCTAAGATTATTTTAAACTAAACTATTATCAAAAATAATAATAATATAGTACTCGAAAAATTAAATAAGAGTTCAGAAATGCACACATAAACTGTTCTTCCATATTCCTAGATGCACCCAGGACATTCGATAAATCATTAAAAATCTCTCTATTTAAATAGAGTTACAAGAAATGCTGAATCAAATTCTAAGCAAAATTAAAACTTTTCCGCTCTATTTTAACGTACGTAGACAAATCGACTTTCAAGATATGCAATAATACAAAGTAATTTCAAACAAAGAATCATTTGATATTGTTTTCTTAAAACTAAAGCCATCCCATCTGTTGTATTCCTCTTATCGTGAATAAATTTTCCCTTGGATTTTGTTTTCTGTTCCCTGAATATTAGGAAGGAAATAAATACATAAACATCTCCAGGCTATTTGCAAGACTAAAAATATATACAACCGAAATAACAACAATAAAAATGAAATAAGATTGTTTAGCGATAATTAAAGGAAACTTATGATGTATTTTAAAAAGTTTAGTTTCTTAATGAAAACAGACTTCTAAATTATTGATACTAAAAAAAGTTATTGTACAAAAATTTTGAACATATTCGCCAATGTTTCCACAGCGAGATTTTATTAATTAAACAATAATCATTCCACTGAAAAAAATTGAATACAAAACTAGTGATGTTAATGAGAATATTTTCCATTTATTGGAAGTTGAGTAATGCATTTTCTATGGAAAATGTTTAATAGAACTCAAGTATATCAAGAACATAATTTAGTAAATATTGGCATAAATTTTAAGAAAAAAAGAAACTAAAACTTTGATTTCGCCGTGTGATATCTAAAGTGGCCCAACAACCAATAAATACAGAATTGATTTCTTGTTTAAATTTCTTGAGGCATTCTATCAAAGGCAGACAATAAAAAATTTGCCTTAAGAACAAATAATATATGAATGTAGGCATATATAAATATAATATAAGTATATGTATTTGGTCTGACTGCTACTAAGATACTTTATAAAATATTTATTTTCTTGCAAAAAAAGATAAGAGAAATGGAATAAATAAAGCCGCATATAGGAAATGGAAAAAGGAAATTCTATTGTATTTAAAGTTAAATATATAACGTATTATATATTTTGTTTTGTTTTTTGTTTTATTATTCTTATTATTTGTATAGATTTCTCTTTAATTTCATTTTTCTTTTTCATAATCTTTATGTATATAAATAGGTATTGTATATATATGTATGTATGTATAATATTCATGTATTTATGTATTGTTTTATATTGTATATATATATAGAGTTATTATATAAACTAATAAGTTATAGTTTAAAGTTGGTTTTCGTGTTGCATTTTATATATATATATAATATAGTTTTAAATATAAATATATTTTTATTTAATTATACTTTTTTAATATACTCTTTTCAACATTTGTTATATTTTATTTTCATATTTTTATTTTATTTTTTTTTTGTTTTCTTTTTGTATTTACTTAAATCTTTGCTTTATTTTATAGGGTATATAGTAAATTTGTTTCCTCTTTTGTTTTTGTTGTTGTTGATTTTATTTTAATCATAATATTTCATATTTTCTTTTTTTGTTTTTTTTTTGTTTATTTGTTTGTTTTTCTCTTTTAATTATTATCTTTATATATTTATGTTTTTTTTTTGTTATTATTGTAATTTATATAAATTATCTTTAGTTAGAACATTTATTTATAACGCTCCAAATGGATCTAATGGCTTATTACCACCGCCATTTGTTTGCATCATTGTTTGCATTTGTGTTTGGCTTGTCGTTTGCATAAGGCCAGCCGGATTACTTTGCATTACCATCGGCTGCTGCTGCATCGTCGGTGGTACGCCAGTCAAAGAGGCTTGTCCCATCATTGGTTGACCCATCACCGGCATTCCCTGCTAATAACAAACGAAAAAACAAACATTTTTCATAAATTTAATTTAAAATATAAAAATTCAGTGTAGAGATTTAGAATTCATTTTGCATGTTTCTTCAATTACAAAAGTATATTAAAAAAAATCCATGCATTTCAAACAAGTTGTTGTAGCTATATGGTATTTTGTTATTGCATTGTAAAATATTGTATTATTTGCTTCTAAATTTGATTGTTGCTGACATATTATCAAACGTTTTCTGTATTATCGTATTATTTAAGTTAAATTAAAGTTAAACGTTTACTTAAATCAAAGAAAAATAAAATTAAAAGTGCCCAATAATAGAAAAGATTTTACTAGCATTCTCATTAACTCTCGAGTCTAATGAAAGTTAAATTTATTGTTTTTAAATAAAATACAAACAGAACTTCAAGAACCCAACAGGAAAGATTTAACTTAACTTGAATATAAAGTTTGAAATGAATTGAAATAGATTTTAATAATGTTTCAGGTTTTTTTTTTGCAAATTTTCGTTTATTTAAATTAATTTCACCAGAGAACTGCAGCTAAATAATACCCAACTGAGGCGGATGATAAATCAGATTGGTCCGGTTATTTATTTTATAATTTTTTTTAAGGAAAAGCTTCTTGTAAAATTAAATTTTGTTAATTGGATGACGTTATATTACAACTACAAGTTTGAAATTTTTTTTTGTACGAATCTCTTCTTTAATTCATATGGTAAGAAAAAACGCAAACTTTTCATATATGAAAACTCAATAACTCTTACCAATATGTGGAGAATCGTTTACATGCCTTTCGTGCTTGATTTGATATTGATATTGATCCTACATTTTCTGGCGAAATATTTACCGCAAGAGTATCGATATGTATATGAAATTGCCATAGTATAGTATTTAGTATGTTGGCTTATTACATACTAAACAGTGATTTATTGAAAGTGAAGAACAACTTTATGAATATTGATTAGATTTGAATGCTATTTGACTCTCAAACTAGTTGATTTAAGCATCTCGAAAAAATTCTTTAGAAAAATTCAAGACTATATTTTGATATCAGTTGTAAAAAGGCAGTTTAGGCTTCGAATAGCCGTTTACAGCAATTGAGAATCAGTATTGGAAATGAAAAGAAATAATTTATAGAAAAAAAATTGTACAGAAGTTTTGGTTTCTTTTCACATGCACACAGAATGAGACTGGAGCCAATTTGAAGTAAACTTGCATTAATTTTTTGACAATACGTTTCATCATATGGATGCTCGCAAAAGTATTGGGATCATGTATGAGAAATTGTTTTAATATACAGTGAGCGCCATAAGTGAGTCAACATCCACTATAATTTTAAATTTTCTATTATGTTCTTAAGTATAAAAAAAGTTCCTTTATCATGAATTATTGTTTCAGTTTTAACATTTTATAAGTAATAAATAAACGTTTTTATTTTTGGAAATTTATTCGACTATTCTCATTTACTTTTCTC
Organism: Sarcophaga rosellei; assembly: GCA_930367235.1. Taxonomy (NCBI): domain Eukaryota; kingdom Metazoa; phylum Arthropoda; class Insecta; order Diptera; family Sarcophagidae; genus Sarcophaga; species Sarcophaga rosellei. The sequence continues at coordinate 84,982,310 of OV884017.1, read as the reverse complement.
GCTATCCTAAGAAAATGAATTATTTCAGTGGTGTTTACTCACTTTTGGCGCTCACTGTAAATAATTTCATAAAGTATTTAAATTGCCAGTACAAATGCAAGACACATTTCTAATTTCCTTGAGTTACCGGGAAAAGAAGTATAAATAAAGGAATAATCTCCGAAGCAGATCTACTTAAAGACGCTACATGAGGGGATATAAAATTCAAGCAGCTAATTCTCGCTGTTGATGTAAAGTTAGCTTTACGTGAATTTTATTTTGACTTTTGGAATTCTGTCACTCGTCGTCGAGTAAAGATTTCGAGTGTTTATCAAGTCTTTTCTCATCTTTTACAATACTTTACTTTTAAAAAATTCGCAAGGTATCGAGTCCTATCATTAGAAAAACTATTACCATCGAAATTAATTTGGATACGAATTTATTTCGATTTCGATTCCCGTAATACGTCTCCAGATCAGAAACCAAATATTATCGGCTGGGATGTGAAATGATTTCATACATCATCTACATCTTGTGAAGCGTTGTTTTAAAGTGGCTATTTGGCATATGGCGACTATAAAGAACTTGTGAATTGACAAAAGTTTGTGGGAGAAAAAAGGTAATATTTAAACAAATAGCGCATTTGGAATTTGTTCACTTAATTTTTCTGTTAAAAGTCTAAAAAATTATTGTCACAATGTGATCTAAAAATTGGTTGGGATATTTTAATTTCCTTTGACGTGAACGATAGATTCTTTAGTGTTCTTCTAATTTCCCAACGGTTTTACTGTCATTTTACACTTTTTGTCAAAAAAAAACAGTTTTTTGTTTGTTTTGTTTTAAATTCCGGCATATTCAGAAAAATAATATTTAAAGAATTTACATAATTTAAAAAAAAATCTGATATTTATTATATAAAAATTTCCTTTCCTATTGAGTTCAAATTTAAACTACAATTAAAAACAAAATACTAATTAAATATGTAAACTAAAATTGTACATAGAAAAGGGAAATAATATCTATATACTATATAATATGTATATATATTTATATTTATATAGACTACAATGTAAATAATGTACAAACTACTGGTGCTATTTTTCTGAAACATTTCATAGAATAGTAGAGTAGAGTATCAATTAATTAGAAGGAGACTGAATGTTAGTGGAGAAAGAAATACGCGTTTCTAAATACTTGGAAAAGAAAGAATGATGATTGATGAGTTTTTATTTTCATGTGAATTAAATAGTATAGTTATTGTATTAATTTATAATCAAAAAAAAAAACCAAACCAAAACAAAACTTAAATCATAACCAAAAACACAAACAAAAAAATAAAAAAATTAATAAAAATCAAAATAATAAGTAAAGAAAAATAAACAAAAATAAAAATAAAAATAAAACGGAAAATAAAAATAAAAGTAAAATAAATCTTACCTGCATATAATTTGGTATTACAGGATAACTAGCATGTATATACGGATGATTAATTGTGATTGGCGCAGGACTTACAGTCATGCCATGTGCCTAATACAATCAATTTCAATTTCAATTGGATTTTGTTTTGTTTTTTTTTTTTAAATTATTTTACACAAAAAATATATTATTGATTTTTTTTTATGAATAGTATTAAATAATTAAATTAATTTTATATATTTTCATTTAATTATAAATAATTGTTATCATTATCATTATTAGTTTTTAAGGTGGCAGTTACAGTTTTTGATTTTTTTATTTTAATTTTTAGTAATTTGTTGAAGGTGGTAGGTAGGTAGGTAGGTAGTTGATTGATTGATTGATTGTTTTTTTGTTGAAATGAATTGATTTGATAGTGATTGTTTTCAATTTTGTTTCAATTTTTATTTTTTTGGTGGTCATAGAATAGAGTTTCCAAAAACGATTTAATTTAAAAACAAATCAAAAAGAAAAATATTACGGAAAAACAAATCATAAAAAGAAAAGAGGGAAAATAAAAATAAGTTAGTTAGTTGGGAAATGAAATTAAATAAATAAAAAATCACAATAATAATAATAATAAAATGAAAATAAAAAACTTAATAAAAATAAAATTGTAAATAGAGAAAAAGAAAATACGAGAGAATTATAGAAAAATTATAGCCTATAAAAATAAGCATTTCTTCCTTATAGCCGTTTTACCTAATTTGCAAAATAATGATAAACTAAAAATAAACATTTTGTATTTAAAAAAATTAAATTAAAATTTGTGCACTTTTAATATATAAAAACAAAAATTAAATAAGCAACCTTTTAGCTTAAGAAAAGTATTAAAAAAGTAGAATACATTCCGAAATTAAGAAAATTATTATTTTGTTATTGTATGTTTAAGTCACATAAAATCGAAACGTCTCTGCATGTCCAACAAACGTTTTCTATAAGAAAGTTTTCGCAGATCTGTATTAATAAATATTATATTAATTAATGATGCACCTTTTTTAAAAGAATTTGTTTAAAGTGCCAATCAAATTAATTATCCTAATGATTACATAACAAGAAAAATTTACATCTAATATATAGAACTTCCTATAACTCTGTGGCATTTTATTGTTTCTTCACAGAGGTTAGCTTAGGTTAGAGACGATGGGTTGAAATAGTAGTCCGACTGAAATAATGATTATACATAGTGAAACGTCGGGCAATCTGTATTAATTCAATCCAACTATTTATTTCTAAGTCGGCTAAGATAATACAACAATTGCCGGTAAGTGGCTTGCGTATTATGGCCTTTGTTCAGCTCGACCCGAAGGCAGCCGTCCAGTAATGCTGTATAGGCCAGTCCATCAAAACAAGTTCTCTAAATCACGCTTAAACCATTTATGAGGACTAGCAAAATAGGATATAGAAGGAAAACAACCGAATGTCGCGTTTATGAACTTTAAATTTAAATCTATGAACACTTCGTTGTAAATTGTAGCATAAAGAAAGGCTTCTGAACAATTACCGTTTGAGAAACAGTCCTCTAGTTGCATTTTTAGTATGAGAAGCAGTCTTCCTCTTTCCGTTTTATAATTGAAGGTTTATTTGTTATAAACATTCTTTCTAAAATACATTGTGTAACAGACAGGTCGATCGACTGCGAGCACATTTCATTATTAGAGCACAGAATTACGGCCTAACTCCTCACGCGACCTATGTTGAGTGCGCTCATTTTATTTATGAGTGACGGGGTCTTCAGCTTAGAGAAGCTTGTGATGGCAATTTTACTCATTCTTAGAATTTTCGCAGAAGACTACTGAGATAAGATCTCCTAAAGAAATATTTTATTTTACTCGTACTTCTTTTCTTGCATTTCTAGTAAGCCAATGGGTCAATTCGACCTCCGTGTACTGTACTTGTCTAATTTGACAAGTACACGTCCTCTAACCTAGTAAGCCAACACACTATCTTCAAGACTATCACTACCATCATTAAAGCTTATTTCGTGGCACTATTTATAAAATTGTGAAACACATTACATCGCAAACCCCACAGTTAGTACTGACCCTTTTGTACAGTATATGGTCGAAAAACCTTCATTGTTGGTCGGAATTATGGAACACAAATGACTGCCTATTGCAATATCAAAAGCTCGACATTTATGCTACCCAACATCACAGATGACCTATAACAACTGCCGCTTTTATAAGGCAATAATCAACATTCGTTGTTATGTACATTGAAGTCATGTCCTTCCAGCGCCGCCCTAAATGAAGATCGCATGGAGATTAGATATAAGTGAGTGATACATGCTCGTCTCAATCTCACAAAGGTCTAGTGAATATGAATGACACCCATTGGACGCCAATCGCAAGAGCAAAAGAAGGAAGATTAAACTGTAATCGATTCCCAATGACAGAATTTTTTAGATACTTTTCATAGCAATTCTATATACTCTCAGAGTTTTTGACAAAAGACTGCTGAGAGGCAGTTGCCAAAGAAATACTCGCGTCTAATAAGACAGCACACTACCTACTAGAATACGGCTACTTCAAAGCATGATCAATACGATCTATGTAGTTGCTCTCAATATAAGATCTCCGAAAAAGGTGACAATAATGAAATTTTTAACAATTGCTACTTTAAACATACAATTACAAAATAAAGGAAATGCATAGAGAAAATATAAAAATAATTTAAAATTAACTACGGTGTGGGAATAAGAAAATAAAATAAATCGAATTAAGTAAGTGTTAAAACGATTGAAGTGATGTGTTCATCAAGTAAAAATGAAATATTTATCGAAACCTAAAAACTTATTTGTTTTTTGTTTTGTTTTTTTTTTTTTTGGCACAAATTTCAATGAAGCAAATTAATCCCATTTCTTATGATTTTAACATTTACGCTGTATTATGCATATTTCTTAAAAGAAAACTTAACTATGCTCATAATTCCGTTAATTTTTATGTTAGAAAATAAAAACAAACAAAAAAAAAATGATTTAAAAAAGCAATTATTTTCTTTTTTGATTTTTTTTAATCAAATCAAAATTTAAAAAACAAAATTAAGCAAAAAAATATTTGAAATCTGTATTTTAGTTTTAGTTTTTCCTTTTTTGTTTGTTTGTTTCCATATCTTATTATGTATAATTATAATAAAAAAAAAACAGAATCAAAGACAGAAAGATAGACAGAATGACACTCACCATTGGACGATAGCCAGCACCCGTAGTTGCAGCCATAGGTTGAGGTGTCCAATTAGCACCAGGTTTCGCAGTATTTTTAGGTGAATTCCATTGCACAGGTCTATGGAATGAATATAATGGGAAGAAGTTTTTGTTTTCTGCTTTGATTTATTTTTCTTTTTTTGTTTTTTTTTTCTTTTATAATGAATAAATGAATGAATGAATGGATGATACAATACAAATATAATAGTTAGATGGTATGAGTATGATAGAGTTTATTTATTAAGGGAATATAAGAATAAATGTACAGTGAACCGTCACTTAACATTTAATTTTGGAATTGTTAGATTTGTGGTAGAAGGGTTACTAACTTTGGAATGGGAATCCATTAACATTTCAAATTTTTAGTTCAAATAATGGAACAAATTCTTTTTTTATAATTATTTCAATTAATCCAATATGTTTGAAAAAAATCAAAATCTCAAGACTGGGATCAAAAGCTAACGTATGTAACAAAAAATCATACAGCATGAAATATCAAATATTGTATCCTTATGTCTCTTTGCTTCAAGTATCCAAATTCAAAGTGGAAACACATATCAGGGCATTGAGTTAAATACACGTTTTTTCTCTTATTCATTCTAGCTGTCCAGAAAGATGTGTACATACAGTGGTGGCCACGAATTTAAGACACGACATATGACTGAGTTATTTGAGATAATTTTTACATTTTATCGAAAAAATTATGGGTCCATGATATTTTTTTAGGATTTTAGTAATGTTATGAAGAAAAATTAATAATATTTTCTTACCTATATTCGGTTAAGAATTTTTATTTACATATTATATACATAAACACAAATTTTACCTGGTCACGAATTTAAGACATAGGCATAATATAACACTATTCTCTAAATTAAGCTCAGCTTCATAAAAAAACCTATTATTTAGTGGGAAATCCTTTATTTTTGATCACAGCAGCACATCTCCTGGGTAAACTTTCGACTAATGCCACATAACGTTGCTTTGGAATTGCATACCAAACCCTTTGGATTTCTTCCCACAAATCGCTTGAATTTTTTGGTTTAACTGTTCGTACATATTCCTCAACATCATTCCACAAGTTCTCAATTGGATTGAGGTCCGGGGATTGAGCTGGCCACTTAAGAACAATGATATCGTTTTCCTCTAAGCAACTCTTCACTAGACGTGAAATGTGCTTAGGGTCATTATCATGCATAAATTTCTATATTGGAGGCATGTTGTCTTCAGCGAATGGTATCATTGTGTCTGTTATAATATTTTTGTAAACATGGTGGTCCATTTTAGAACTTATATTGTAAATGGAAAATGCTGCCCACACCGTCACATTTCCACCACCATGTTGTTTTTAGGGTGTACTTTGGATGATGCTCTAGGTTTGGAGGGCGCCAGACGTACTGCTTTCCATCAGAGCCGAAGCGGCAAAACTCCAAAGTATATTTTTCCAAAATATCATGGGTTTCTTGAGATTTCTCAATTATCACAAAATTATCACAAATAAGTCCATCATATGTAGTGTCTTAAATTCGTGGCCACCACTGTATGTATGTTTCATAGATTATGAAAAGGCATTCGATACCGTCCAACACGCAAAATTTATTGAAATATTGAAGGTTAGTGGAATAGAAGAAAAAGATATTAGATGCATCCGAAATCTATACTGGAACCAAACTGCAAGAATTCAAATAAATGGTAAACTGACCAATGAAATTACAATATCGAAAGGAGTCAGGCAAAGATGCATACTATCACCGCTCCTCTTTAACATATCTTGCATTTTTAAATTCTACGTTCTCTAACTTAAATACTGTCAAAATTTGGTTAAGATGCGCCGATCCGTTCCGAAGTTATAGGGAAAAATCTACTTAGAATACACATATAGTCGTATGTCGCGTGAAAACTTTGAGAGCTCATAACTCAGAACACACTTTTTCGACTTAGAATGTTATAGAACGGGGCGTCGATATACTCCCAACAAATATTTCATGAATCAATAGAAGGAGAAAGAATTGGCATAACGGTACAAGACAAAATTATAAATAACATACGCCATGCAGATGATACCACCATTATTGCTAGCAGTATATCGGGACTACAACAGCTTCTAGACAAACTCACGTACACAAGTGAATCATATGGCCTCAAAATAAATATAAAAAAGACAAAATAAATGGTTGTATTTCGAAAACATAAATGAAACAATATTAAAAATTAAATAGTCGAACGAGTGAAAAACTTTAAATACCTTGGCGTTTTAATAAACGACCAATGGAACACATCTAACGAAATTAAGCGTCGTGTGGAGATTGCCAGAGATGCATTTTTTAAATACAAAAACGCACTTACAAACCACGAACTAAGTCTCGCAACGAAAATAAGATTTGTCAAATGCTATACATATATGTTCTGTATTATTATATGCAGTAGAGAGCTGGACCATCAAAGGTGCAGACCGGAAAAAAATTGAAGCATTTGAAAGGTGGATATATCGATGAATTTTGAAGATACCCTATACTTCCCACATTACAAATCAGGAAGTTCTGAGACGAATGAATATCGACAGACAACTACTGAAAACGGTCAAAAGAAGGAAAATCGCATATTTGGTACATCTGATGAGGAATGAAAAATACAAATTTATACAATCCATAAAAAAAAGTACAATTGAAGAACGCCGAAGCAGAGGCAGAAGAGAGATATACTGGCTTAGAAACATTCAGAATTGGACAGGATACAGGGATGAAACAAACATACTACATGCTGCCAAATATCGAGAACTGTCACAGTTACTATAAAATATAATGAGATTCAAAACATTTACTATTGTATGATCGCTTTATATCCGAATAACGCTTTATATCCGAATAACGGGTCTTCTTGAAGTCTCCGTGGTCTAGTAGGTAGTGTGTCGGCTTATTAGACGAAAGGCCCGAGTTCGAATTCCAGGTCAGACATTAAAACGAAAATATGAAAATATTTCTTCGGCGACTTCCTCTCAGCAGATTTCTGGCAAAAACTCTGAGAGTAAAAATTGCCATGAAAAGCTTCTCAAAAATCTGTCGTTCGGAGTCGACTTTAAACTGTAGGTCCCGCTACTCATGTATAAAATTAACGCACACAACACGAGTGGTGTGAGAAGCTAGGACGTTGTAGAATGGGCCAATTCGACCTCCTAGTACTGTACTTGTCACAGTTGACAAGTACGCGGCCTCTAACCTAACCTAACGGGTCTGCAAATAAAGAAGAAGATTCTAGCTGAGAACAAGCCTCTTTAAAATTATTTTATCAGGAGTTTTTTTCACATATATTGTATTTGGAGTTTTTCGGACGATCATGGTGCTGTCTTTGTGATTTTAGGCTTAAAAAAGTAAAATTGTACAACACAGCGTATACTTTTTTCCAGCTGCGGTGGAGGTTTGTTTGCAGCAGTTCTGAAAGTATTCCATTTTCTCGCGGAACCATGTTAATTCTTCTTTTTTAGTATTTTATGTTTCGTACAACACATAGGCTTAGCCAGACATCTGGTCTGTATAATCATCAAGATTTCTTACATTCTTCGACTAATATTGCATCCGCTCTTTGTTTTAAAAGTTTAAAAGTGTACAAGGAAATTTCGAATGTACAAATGATAGAAACTAACTTATTATCGCTTCTTCAGCTTTTAGTCATTCGCCTATGATTTCCTAACTATTTAACTTCTTTAATGTGCCCTGACATGTAGTAATTTTTTTTATATAAATAATGTCTTTGACAGTACTTGCCAAAATACCCAAACAGTATGTATTCCACTTGTAAGAAATATTACAAATTGGGTTTAACTGCAGAATGTTCAGCATATAGAGGTAAAGAGAGATAGAGAGATGATACATATGTATATACATAATTGGCCATTACAACCCTTCAGGCAGGATTACGCCCTAGCTTCTCACACCATTCATGTTGTGTGCCTTAATTTTATACTTGAGTGGTGGGACTTACTTCGAACGACAGATTTTGAGGCTTATTTATTATCAGAGTTTTTGCCAGAAATCTGCTGAGAGGAAAGTCCCCGAAGAAATATTTTTTTTTCATATTTCGTTTTGATGTTTGGCCTGGGGCTCAAGCCCGAGCTTTATGTCTAATAAGCGAATACACTACCTACTAGACTACGGCGAGATGATAGATTATGGTACAATTGGCCCAAAAGAATTAGAATGCATCTAAAATTAAATTACGGAAGTATTACAAATAATACTCTTGAACCTATTTCAACGTAAGAGAAATCAAATATACAGAATGAACGCTAAGGATAAAAACTATTTGAATTTTTTAAAACACATTGGATTAATAACTACTACATACATATGTACGTCCATTGGTACGTAGAATATACATTATTTTTAATGAGTAAAATGTGAAATGAAAATGAAATGGGAGAGCGAGGAGATGCACAGAGAGAGACAGAGAGTTGAATAGAGTGTATAGTTTTCATTTTTCTTGTACGGTTTTACTCACTTTGTTGTAGCTGATTTGTTTATATTAAGATTTTCAACAAGAGACATTAGGGAACTGTCCAAATCACCAGTTAATAGTTTTCCAGTGCTGGCTGGTTGTTGCTGTTGCTGTTGTTGTTGATTCTGAAGTAGTTGATCTTGGGAAGCAATACCTGTGTTATTAATATTTGTTTGATTGCCTGCTGCTGGTACGTTACCAGCAGTTGTTGTAGTATTAGAGGTTATGCCGGGTTTTAAAACATCACCCAAAGCATCAAAGCCTTTTTTATTTTAATTGATTTGATTTGATTTGATTTTTTTTTTTTTGTATTTATAATTAATTTTAATTTTTTTTTTACATAAAGTGAGGACAATGGAATGTGATATGCGCAGAGAATATTGTTTGATTTTGTTTGTTTAACAATTTTAATATGATTTGTGTTGTGGATTATTTTTTTAATTGGCATTATTTTTTAGTGCATTTTCAGCAAATATAAGATTATAATTTACAAATGAAATACACACACGCACACACACACACACATAGAAGTAAATTTATAAATTACAAAAATAATTTAATGAATTTAGAGGAAGAGAAATAGGATGATAATGGGTTAATGTCCGTATGAGAATTTCAATGAATTGACCAAAACCGTTATGATAATTTTATGTAACACAAAATCACATTTATTATTATTAATGAAAAAAATACATATATATATAGATATACATATATATTTAGGCCACCATTTTGTTTATAGATTTATTATTTGTAATTATTGTTTTTATGTATGTGAGATTCCACCATTATTTTTACACATAATTTTATTATTTATTGTTGTTGGTTTTTTTGTTTTTTTTTTAAATTTTTGTTTATTAAGATTTGTGCCACCACAGTTTTTTTTTTAGACAAATAAATGGGATGTTTTGTTTTTGTTTAAATAAAATAAAAACATAAAAAGAGAAGAAGAAAAAATATATTTGCAAATAAATATTGATGAATTTGTTGTTGGACTATTATATTTTGTTTTTTTTTTAGTAAAATTAACAATTTTCAATTTGTAATAAAATTAATAATACTAAAAGGGAATATAAACTATGAGTGAAAGAGAATGAATTGAAGTAGAGATAAAGGTAGAGAATAAAAAAACAAAATTTTAATGTAAAACAACAAAAAAAAAATTAAAACAATTTATTAACAAGGGACATTTGTATTAGAATACAAGATGAAAAAAATATTATTTTCAATTTTATGACTGATTATTGTTAAAAACTTCAGCATATTGTAAAACCATTTTTAATTTTTGGTAAAATATCAATGATACTCCTCTAGAAGGCTTTAAACATAACACGAATGTGATCTAATGGTATTTTACACCATTTTTTAACGAACTGTTGACCGTCCAATTTTTTTCTAAATGAATACACACACTGGGTGTAAGCCTGATGAATATGGACTGAAAATAAAATAATTTTCATAGGCTTTATGGAATGATACCCAATGTTTAAGATCTATTCACAATACACATACATATTTATTATTCGTTTGTGTTTGTTGTCTAAGTTATCATTACATTTATCAACTCTAATCACAAAACCGCATGGAATTGAATCAAACCCTACAGCGGCTGAATATTTTCACAAAGTAAATTTAACTTTAAAATCTTTTATTAATTTTTGTATTTAATAAACGTGAATAAAAGAATTTTTTATCCATCAAAACAACTTTTAAACAGAACTTTAAACCGTATGTGCCCTATTTTCTTTTTCTCGTAAAAACATGGATTTTTTGTTATTATTGGAATCTATTGGGTCCGCCATCTAACGTTTTTTTTTAACTAGTGCTCATGTCTGATTTGACAGATAATTAGTTTTATCCTTCCGCTGAACGAATATGGTTGTGTATACGCTTGAACAATGCGTTTTCGCTTCGCTAAGTGGGCCTGCGATCGACTTACAGAAAATGTCGATTTTGGCAAAAAAAAATCATCTTTTCAGATGAAGCTCACTTTGATCTTGGCGGGTATGTAAACAAGCAAAATTGTCGCATTTGGGGCACAGAAAACCCGCACGCATACATTGAAAAGCCGACGCACCCAAAACGAGTCACTGTTTGGTGCGGATTTTGGTCCAGAGGCATAATTGGGCCATTTTTCTTCGAAAATAAGCAAGGAGTGGTCGTTACAGTCAATGGCGATCGTTATCGGGCCATGTTGGACGAATTTTTGTTCACAAAAATTGAAGAATAGGATATTGGCAACATTTGGTTTCAACAGGACGGCGCTACGTGCCACACAGCCGAAGCTACACTCGATGTTTTGCGCCCTGTTTTTGAAGATCGCATTATCAGCCGCAGAGCTGATGTTGTTTGGCCACCTCGGAGCTGCGATTTGACACCGTTGGACTATTATTTGTGGGGGGCGTCAAAGATAAGTGTTACGCCGACAAGCCAGACACAATTGACGCTTTAAAATACAATATTCGTGAAGCCATTGGTGAAATAATGTGCTTAAAAATTAGACCGATCGTGTAGGCTACCATTTGAATGAAATTATTTTCCATTATTAACCGGAAGGATTGTACTTTCAAATAAAAAAAGAAATTTGAGAAAATATTCAGTCGTTTTTTTAAAGCATTTTCAAAAAAAAAAGTTATTTGGCGGACCCTGTATATGGTATACCACACAGCTGATCAATATCTTTTACCGTTTTAAAAATGGGGCGATAAGCATATATGGGTTAATGAATATCCCATGAATACTGGTATAATTTTATTAAACATTTTATTATTATATTTTATCAAAGCATTTCGTATTATTTTCGCATAACAATTTCCCTTGTTAATAAAGTATTGTATATAATAGTAATTAAACAATTATTAAAAAGAAATAATAAAATAATTACTATATAATAAGCAAGCAAAAGTTATATAAATGTTATGTTTATATTACAAGATAAAATGTTTTAACCACCACCGTAATAACTTAAATTTTTTTAGTTTAAAATGTTGATTACTTTTTTGGAATTTAATAATTTAAATAATCCTAAAGTAATATAGAAGTATACATTAAATCAAACTTAACAGCTAAAGAAATGTCAAATAAAATGTTAATATAAAAGCCTTAAATGCAGAATTCATATAAACCAAAATTAGCCAATTCACAAAGTATTTTATAATTCTAAAGTGTAAAATATTGTGTTACTCTTTAGAATAAATTCTGACATTTTGAATAAAAACAATAATAAATTCAAAAAACAAATACTTTTTCGGAGATCTCATCGCAGTAGTCTTTTGGCAAAAGCTTTGAGATTAAATAATTCCCATGAAAAAGTTTTACACACTTACGGTTCGAAGTTGACGTTAAACTGAAGGCCTCGTCACTCATGCATAAAACGAACGCACACAAAATTTGTGGTACGAGAAGCTAAGTTGTAACACTGACTAAAGATTAAAATCAAAAATGAAAAACAGAACTCACAGAAACATGAACTTATTTTTGCAAAGGGTCTTCAAGTTTTCGATTGATTTTTGGTAAATTAAGGCAAAACAAAGATATGATGAGTTTTATACATATCGTGAATAATACGATGGTGGCGAATGTAGATAAAAAAAATTCGTTGAAATTTTTAATTCAAGTTTTGGAGATTTCAATTTTTGTGCACGTTATAGAATAGTCAATGTAATAAAAAACTCTTCATCTTTCTGAAATGTTCACGTTTCTGAATAATCCCTTTTTGGTGAAATCGTAAAAATTAATTTTTATTTCAATAAATTCTCCAATTTTCTTAATAAGACCGTAATGGAGAAAGATTAAATTATATGACTAGTAAATGTTGCTTTAATATGTTGCTGCTTTAATATGTTTTGAACGAAGACGAATTTTCGGTTCTTTTCTATACACATAAAGGATCGACTTTATGTTTATTCGGAAACAAAAACTGTCGTTGCAAGAAATGACAAAACAACTGATCATCGTAGTAGCATTTTCGCCGTTGTGTTTGATGATTTAATATGATAATATAATATGATATAATGTGATATGATGATAAAGTTCAGCATTGAGAACAATTTTAAAAGAACCAGCCTTTTCTTAAGAAGTCAATAGAATGGACCTTGGGCGTTTTAAAATTGCACTTAAGTTTTGTTCACGAACAGTTCTACTGAAGGTCAGTTCCGTTGTGAAACAACGGTAGAGATTAAACTTAAGTTTAAAGTTAAAGTTGCAGACAGACAGACAGTGGCAAAGCGTGTTATATATATAAAATACTAAGTTCACTTCAGTATATAGATATAGTATAGAAAAGAAAATTATTTTATATCAGACATTAATTTATTATATTTTAAAGAAGACAAATTTAAAAAAAAAAATAATATTGTCAACAAATTATTTACATTTTGATTTGAATTATTATTCTCAGGTCATAATAAGTATTTTGAAAGTGGACATAAAAATGAAAACAATTATTTCTGATTAAAAAGTATACTGATATACATATACATATACTATATACTGATTATTTTTCTTTAATATACTGAATTCCCTGATTTTAAAATAAAACAGAAGACAACATACATATATGCTGCGATTTAACACTTTGTGAGTTGGCTAAATGATATGCAACTATAGAGTTGTTTTTATATTCCTAAAAACTGTATAAAGTTTATTCATACATACATATATCTGAAATCTGTTTCACACTAAACATCTTTACATAGAAAATCAAATAATATTTGTTTGTGTGTTTTTTTTTGGAATTGAATAACTGCAACAGACAATCGAGATAATTGTTTTTAAACATAGTTTCTCTATTGTAATAAAAATCGCCTGTCTTGTATACTTAAAAATAAATTCAAAATCCAATATTTGTTTTCTATAAGTCTTCATTAATATTATCTTAGTTTTAAATTATTCTATCTTAAAATAAATTCTATAATTAAAACTAAAATAAAAAAAAACGTATTTTATGATTCCAATAGCAATACTAGGCACAGGCGCACAATTAATGAGTACGACTTAAAATACAATTTTCAACAAAGAAATGAAGCATAAACAAAAACCAATTTTATATCTATTTTAACTAAAACATTATTGAATAAAAATAAAAATAAAAACATAAAAATAAATGTATACACAAAAACAAACGAAACAAAATTAATCAAAAAACAAAATTACTTTCAACTAAAAATAAAACAAATGGAAGCAGCAAAACAAACTCAAAAGGGCATTAACATATTCTCGAAAGGTCCAAAAGGACATTTTTTTTATGAATTGATTGAAACACTTTTACAAATACACGGTACATACATACATTTCCATTACAAGAAATGTATGAGCGAAAGTAGCAGTAGATAAACATAAGCAGAGCGTACAATTAGAGGAGATTTACAAAAATACTATTCATAGAATGAATGATTTTGACTGTAATTGCAACTACAACAAAACAAAAACTGCTAAAGAGTTCAATAAATACTGACTGAGGAGTACTGAGTACGGTGGAGTGGAGTAAGAGTGAAGGAGTACAAGTACAAGTGATGAGTGTTATTTTTTTTTTTTTTTTTTTTGTTTAAATGGAATACAAAAAACGCTTTCGAAACCAAGGGTTTTGCTTCTTTTTTGTTTTTAAATCGTTTGGAAAATTTTTAAATGTATTTTTTTTTAGATAAATTTTAATTCACCTGATGTCAGAGAAGTCGGTTGAGATGACGGCGTCATGAATAAGTTTGTATTGGAGGCAATGGAAGTCGGATTGTTGGCTACGTTGGCTACACTCGCTACACTATTAATTGCTGATGATGATAACGACGATGATGTGGAGGTATTAAACAAGTTTTGTGGTTCCATTGAATCAAAAAATGGATTTGCTAATGCTGCTCCAGTTGCTATTTTTAAGCATTTTTATGTATTTTTTTTTATTTCATATTTGAAATATACCAATTATATACACACACATATTTATTGGTTTATTTTTCATTCATTACGATACGATCAAATTTCGAAGGAAAAAATTTTAGATAACATATATAAAAAAGAAAAAGGGAAAAATAATTAAAATTAAAAAATATTTCACTAAAAAGGATTCATAAATAATTAAAAACTAAAACATATCTCTCATTATAACTCTACACCACTGCGAATTAAAATTTATTTATCGTGTTACAATACAATTAAAGATTATTACGAGCTTAGTAACATAAGACATTATGCTCGATGTAGTGCAACAGACCAGAATCTTTGTTGGGAATAAAACAAGCGTGACCCTTACACTAATAGGCTGGCGCACTAAGAAATTCAAATTGGAAATAAATTTTTTGGTTACTAATAACATTTACTTTAAAATCTAATACACGAGTTGCACATTCAATTGGACATTCATATAATTTGTACTTCGAATAACAATCATACGTACAATTTATTCCTTAAATGTTTTCTATTTCACATAATTTAATCCGGTTCTTAAGGTTGATATTGTGATCAGAGATCAGCAATGAGTATTCAAAAAGATGAGTAGATTCGAATCATACTCATAATTTCTGATACTTAAACGATTCATACTTATTTCATTATCATACTCATACTACTCGTAGTCAAAGTTCGAAGGACTCATCGTATTCATACATACATACATACATAATTGGCCACTACAACCCTTCAGTCAGGATTACTGCCTAGCTTCTCAACACCACTCATGTTGTGTGCGTTAATTTTATACGTGAGTGGCGGGACCTACAGTTTAACGTCGATTCCAAACGACTGATTTTTGAGAATCTTTTCATGGCAAATATAATTTACTCTCAGAGTTTTTATTTTTTTTTTTTTTATATTTCGTTTTGATGTCTGACCTGGGATACCAACCCGGGCTTTACGTCTAATAAGCCAACAAACTACCTACTAGACTACGGCGACTACAATACGCATAATGTTGTTGATTTTGACTCTCCTTTACTCAACATTTACAAGAATCACAAAATAAGTATGATTCCCGTACGAACACAACAATACTCACTAGAAGGTTGTGTGTTTGCTTTGCTTGTTGTCTTTGTCTTTTTCATTATTATTTTTTTGTAAATGCAACAACAACTAAGACTGTAAATTTTGATGAATGATTCGAATCACTCGAATCATTTATGAGTATTATAAGTACTTTTCTAAATTTATGAATCTGAATGAGTAGGCGTTGAATCAAACATATTTCGAACGTTATGAGTTTGATGTCAACGTTGTACTCATACTCATTGCAACCTGTACTTATAAATCAATGTTGTAGTGAGTAGGAATGAATCAGAGTAGTTGAATTGAATGAAACGATTCATTGCTGATCTCTGATTGTGATATTACTTTTGTTGCCCTGACCGAGATTCACCACTTAAACGCCATTTACAAGAACATAATGGACGGTAGAATTCTTCGAAACTCTCACAAAGATTAGCTAGTCTTTAGACTGGTCCTTATCAAAAATTTCTTTTTCGTTCCAGATTAGGGACTTGATATACTGTAAAGGTTAGCAAAGCGAAATCTTCCAAAATGCCTCGAAAGGGCTTTAGACCGATAGCCCTTTATTCATTCCATGCTAAAGGAAATCATTAATGATTACTGAACATTGACCACTGATGTCTGCCGAAAGGCAGGCTTTTGTAACCTTGGGATCGCTGTAGGCATCAGTCGTGAATGCATAACTTTTTGTATTGAGAAGAGAACGTTTGTGTTATAGGGTAATAATTATCATGAGAATAACTATAATGTCGAGAAGGAAAACATAATACTCGACAGAGTAGAGTTGTATTAACATACCTAAGCCAACTACGTGAGATTCTTGACTATCCTACTGACAATGGTGTCAACAAGTGCAGAGGAGCAACATATGGCCTCAGCCGTAGGTTAGGTTAGCTTAGGTTAGAAGACGTGTACTTGTCAATTAAGACAAGAACAGTACACGGAGGTCGAATTTACCCATTGTACAACGTCATTAAAGAGGGAAGGACAACAGAGGGAACAGGATAAAAGAAGAGGATGTAGGAAAGGGAGAATGGGAGAATGGGAAGCGGAGGAACCACACAGACCAGACACAACAAAAAGGGAGAGCGCGACTACACTGATAAAGCTCTAGCACCTCTCAACCAGCCTAAGCCACTGATGAATCTGTGGAGAGCCTTGATGTCGGTTCTCGACACAGAATTCGAACCCTCAAAGAAGCCCCTGAAAAGGGTCCTCAACCTACCAAGGGCTGGGCAGTTACAGAGGAGATGTTCGATAGTCTCCAACTCCTCCTCATCGCAACATGCCCTGCAATAGTCCGCCTGGGATCTGTTCCAGACCCCCATCAGCGACAATAACTAGCTAAGGTAATACCTGACATCTCAAAAATTATCCTGTACCGGATAGTATTCATAGAAACCACCTGGTGATGCCTAATACATAGGGGCACAGGTTCCACTTTATAATGGGGATCTCATTATTCCCGAATCATTTGAAGTGCAAATGGTAGCAATGGCCTATTTTGCATAGTATGGGTGCTTGTTTCAACTAGTATCAGGGGATACTTGATTTGAGTTACAATGCGCAGGACCTCGTAAAACTAGATAATTTGCTGTTGCTTAGTTTTCTGCTGTAATGAAATTGTTACACTTAAAAGTACTTTACACTTGGAGTTTTTAAACAAAATTGTTGTAATTCTTATTCAAAGTACATTAATGTTTTACGTGGAATTTGTGATAACAATTTTCGTGGGAAGATAAATTAATGTTCTGCGTGAACACAACTTTCCGTTATTACGGACGAATAAAGGAGTAAAAAATAATTCAAATATGATACAAGTGGTGTAGAATTTTTTAGAAATCTAAATTTTGTTTAATTAAATAAACTCATATATGTACATATATATGTACATACATATGTATAAAAACAATACAATATTTAAAAATTATACAAACTTAACATTTATAAAATCAATGAACAATAAAATAAAAAAATCATAAAAAATTAAACATATACAAAATCACAGATAAATTGAAGATTAACATTGTCGTCGATAGAGATTAGTAGTGTATGTCTTAGTATTAAATGAAATGTAACATATACAGGTTATGTATATTATCAATAAATGTATTGTTAGTTAAAACAGCGCTTCACATGCTATTAATTGTTATTAATATTATTGTCTAAACCAAACCAAAGAAAACTAAATAAAATATTCAAACACAAATGTTACAAATAAAATTGTTAAGACAGAAAGAAAAACTAAATTTTTTATAATTATTTATGTATAGATTGATTTGTTTTTTTTTTAAGAATTATTAACATTTTATTAAGTTAGTTTAAAATAGTATATAACAATATTATACAAATTGTCTATTGTAAAATTAATGTTTAATAAAAGAAAACAAAGGGAAACTTTATCTTTCGAGAGGGAAGTTAAACGAGAACCATAAATTAATTTTTGAAAAGAAAAATCAAAACAAATTTTAAAAATATACTCAATTAAACATAAACTTACCGGCTGGTTCAGTATTACCAAATACAGATGAAAAATTGCTGTCGGAAACAAAAGCGTTTGCCGCAGCTGAAGGTACAGCAGCTCCATTGAAACCTTAAAGTAAAAAAGAAATTTATTTAGTTTTAAATAAAATTTATTTGTAAAAGATAAAAACTATGTAAGTAATAATTAATTAAACTAATAAAATATTGAAATATTAAATAAATTACGTAATAAAATGATAAGATATTGGAAAAGGGTGAAAAAAAATTATAGTTTTATAATATAGTACATAATAATTTTAAAGGTGTATAAAAAAACTAGATTTACTTTTAATTTTAAAGATTAAAAAAAAATACAATACAATAAATATTTTAAAAATATAAATTTAAATCGTGTAAAACTTTTGATTGGTAATTGTAGGCGTACAGAGGAATGCCACTATGTAGTGATAATTAAATGTTTTTGTTTTAAAATACCCGCAATTCACGCTTTGGTTTATCATCCTCATCGATAAAAGAAAGCCAAAAACAGTGCGTACACCCGTGAATATTGCTGCTGTGGCAGAAAGTGTGCGTGAAGCGCCATCAACATCAATTCACCGTCGTTCTCAACAATTGAACATTTCGGAGACATCATTGAGACGAATTTTGCATAAAGACCTTGGTATGACGTCATACAAAGTCCAATTGGTTCAGGAGTTGAAGCCAATTGACCATCCAATGCGTTTTCGCTTCGCTAAGTGGGCCTGCGATCGACTAACAGATGCCGATTTTGGCAAAAAAAATCATCTTTTCAGATGAAGCTCATTTTGATCTTGGCGGGTATGTAAACAAGCAAAATTGTCGCAGTTGGGGCACAGAAAACCCGCACGCATACATTGAAAAGCCGACGCACCCAAAAGGAGTCACTGTTTGGTGTGGATTTTGGTCCAGAGGCATAATTGAACCATTTTTCTTCGAAAATGAGCAGGGAGTGGCCGTTACAGTCAATGGCGATCGTTATCGGGCCATGTTGAACGAATTTTTGTTCACAAAAATTGAAGAGGATGATATTGGCAACATTTGGTTTCAACAGAACGGCGCTACGTGCCACACAGCCGAAGCTACACTCGATGTTTTGCGCCCTGTTTTTGAAGATCGCATTATCAGCCACAGAGCTGATGTCGTTTGGCCACTGTTTTGGAAGCCATTGGTGAAATACAGCTGCACACAATCGATAATGTGCTTAAAAATGGACCGATCGTGTAGGCTACTGCACGGCCAGCCGAGGCAGCAATTGAATGAAATTATTTTCCATTATTAACCGGAAGGATTGTACTTTCAAATAAAGAAAAAAATTTGAGAAAATATTCAGTAGTTTTTTTTTAAAGCATTTTCAAAAAAAAAAGTTATTTAGCGGACCCGTTATATAGAGAACACATAACGCGCTGTAAACTAAAAGAAGAAAATTCATTTAATATAAAATTGAA
This sequence comes from Sarcophaga rosellei, assembly GCA_930367235.1. NCBI lineage: Eukaryota > Metazoa > Arthropoda > Insecta > Diptera > Sarcophagidae > Sarcophaga > Sarcophaga rosellei. The sequence goes on along the minus strand of OV884017.1, from coordinate 84,962,258 downwards.
ATGGGGATATACTCCCCCAAAATGTCAACAGTTATACATGGCACAAAATCATTGGCGATGTTTTAAAAAATTGTAAGTTTAGATTTTATTACATATATAGCTGTATCACGTATCCCCGTGTAATCAAATGAACAATGAATAAAAATAAATACTACGAAAAACTTCAAGTAAGAAAATTCAGTTCGCTAGTATTATTTGTGTACGATTTAAACCACAACCTTAAACTCCTGATATTAATTATACAAAAAGCTCTAACTCGATGACATAAAATTAATTTCGTCTAAAATTTAATGAATTTAATTGCATTATTTTCCAGCAAATGTTAGATTTGGAAACATTTTCATAAATAATGTATTTGAAAAGCAAGAATTGTATCATTTTTTTTTTGTTTTTGATAAATAGTAAAGTTAAACCTCAAATAATTTCCGGGGGAGAAATAAAAACTAATTGCAGTTAATTTTTACATACTCAATTAGAAGAACGAACAGATAACATGCGCGAAAAAAATTGATATTAATATACTTTAACGTTGTAAAATAAAAATAAATAAAAATACAATTATGTATTTGAAAACTTAAATTAAAAATAATATGAAATAATAAAATAAAAATGTCTACCATTATTATTCATCCAAATATTATTTGAATTTTGAGCACCTGTAGCAACGCCTCCAGCGCCACCCGCCAGCGGAGCATCAAACATATCGGCAAATGGATTACCCAATTGAAGTAAATCATCTGAAGCTTTAGCATTACCAGCAGCAGCGGTGGAGCCAGAGCCTGGCTGTGCTGAGGCAGCACCAAACAAATCAACTATCGGTTGACCAGCTGCAGCAGCTGGTGGAGACGATAAGAATGGATTTGTTAATGCAGCGTTAGCAGCAGCACCGCCGCTGGTGGGTGATGAAACTTTATGTTGCTTTATTAACAAAATAAAAAAGAAGATTAATTCATCATTCAATATAAAATATAGTTAGGTATACATATACGATATCAAAATATTATTTGAAATGAATTTACAACCTTATATTGATTCATAGCAGCTTCTTCCTCGGCCAGAGCTTGGGCTTTAAGTTGTTCATCTATACCGTTGGTCGTGTCAAACTTACTTGAAGCAGCAGCTGTACCAAATGAAGAGCTAGTAGAAGATAGGGCAGAAACAGCGGATTTTACGTTCTTTTGGTTGCTACTATTATTAATTGTTATTATTTAATTTTTGTTTTTTTTTGTTTTTCAAATAAAACAACGTAAAAATTTCTCAAAATATTGTGTAGAGCAACCAAAATTACAGTAACAAAAGAATAAAAGCAAATTAAGAAAATTAAAAATTAAAGCATTTTTGATAATCATTTACATTTACAGAAAGGAATTTATGAGGTTAGTAGGAAGAAGAAAATTAGTGGGAAAAAATTAAATAAAAAAATGAAACAAAGAAACAAAGAAAAAATTACAAAAAATAATATAAAATTAAAAACAAATTTAATTGAAATTAAAATTAAAATTAAAACACTAATAATAATAACTATATAAATCAAATCAAAAAAGTGGTTTTATAATTTTGTATATAGCGAACAAACGTTGAATGAAAACAGGCGAAAAAAATCTGAATAATTAACGAAAATTTAACTTTGTCAGATTAAAAACTAAATATTTCCAAATAAAACAAATTCTACTTGGAACAAAATTTTATATGTTGAGTCACGAACATGGAAATTTAGAACTTTAACTTTTAGAGTATATTCATAAACATCCATTTTGATAAATGAAAATCGTAAAATTAAATTCGGAAATTAATTTCACACCAAATTCCATTTTTAAGAAAACTTTTTTGAACGATTAAAAACGTACAAAATTTTCTAATTTTTAGTTAGAACTTGTCCAACTGAATTGTGTATCGAAATGCTGAACAAAGTGTTAACTAAGATCATCTACACTGATGGCCAAAAAGATGGTCTTGTAGATTTTCCTTTATTCTGGCAGTTTATATCCCGGAAGTATAGAATACGGCGTCCCGTTCCCTACTTTCAGAAACGATTTTCCTTAAAACGATAGGAATAGGACTAAAACCTTAAGAATGAATCCAAGGTTATGAAAAGAAAAGGAAAATAATAAGCTTCAGGCTTTCTGTAATCTAAAGAGCTATAAACTGGATAAGCTAATTAGGAAAATTTAATAGGTATATCCGAATTGTAATGCTAGTCAAAAAGCCTTAAAAGGATGTTTTCACGCCATTCATTCCGATCAGAAGATGCCGGAAATTTTTAAATGACATTGAGAGACAAATGTCAATGAAAACATATTCATTATGCACCTCTAATAATTTCAGGCGATGCCGTCAGGTTCTGCTGTATTGGAAGCTCAATGTACAAAAATGACGTGCTAAGCGAAAATATTAACAATCTCCTACAAAAACTGGGATATACCATCGAGATATATGTACCTTCTTCCCTTTTTGTATATTTTTTGTTTTGTATTCTAAAGAATCCAAAAAAGGTCTGACAAGCAGTATTATTAACTAAATCGCCTGGGATAAAATATCGAAACTAATTTTCTATCAAAGCAGTAACTAAATAATTAAAGATATGTATATATACCTGGCTGATTGTGTAGGTGTATTTGCAGCCGAAATTTTGCGTCCTTCCAATGTAGCCAAATGTTGCTCTAAAGCGTCCAACAAAGAACTAGGAGCTTTAGTTAAATCAGGTATGTCTCCTTTATCTATGCCGACGTTCTAAAAACAAAATGAAAAATAGAATGATGAATAAAAAAGAAATTGTATTATAAAACAGAGAATCCTTTACCTCAGCCACTTTTAAAAATTCACCAACACGATCCATACGTACTAAAAATTTTTTATACAAATCCAAAGCATCACGTGCTTGTTTCTTATTCATATCGAAATATTTTTCCAATAAATTAATAATACCGTCATTGTAACAGGCAAACAAACGTATGAGATCACGGAATAACAACATAAATGACATGTTAATGACACCTTCATTTGTTTATTGATGCACAGTTGAATGATTTCGATTTAATTTCAAGGGAAAATATATTAAAAAAAAACAATAAATTAAATAAATTTTGTGTTCTAATACAATAATAAAATTTTATAATATCACCATTTGTTAAATCATTTGATTGGCAATCGAATTCCAAAAGGGCATCCAATTGTGCTTGTAAAACGGGCAAAGTCTTCAGCAATTTATCAGCATGCATAGTACGCAGCGAACCTTCTTCTTTGCTATAATTGAAGGAAAAACACATTTTCTTTAAAAAATAAAATTGGAAAAATAAAGAATAACATGTCTTACCCTCTTTTAACTTTACAAAAATCGAAAGCCATTGCTCGATAAGACAAAGATTTTTCGTTTAAATACTTGGCATAGCGTCTAATAAATGGTGACATATCATAACCTGCATACAATTAAACAAACAAATTTTTAAAAAGGTCAAATCCAATAATATTGTATACATTTGAAATACTAAATAATTTACAATAAATATAAAATATAAATTGCGAATTGTAATTTTGACAAAAGAAATAGAAATTGTATAAACGTGGAAGAAAAATTTAATATTGCCAATATTTTTATATCTTTAGTAAGTAGTATCACATAACATAACTTAGATACTACATATATATATTTAAAATCTATACATTATATATTTTTATTTTTTCTTTATATATTTCACTTGTAAAAATTTTACTCACCCATTCTGCCACCAGGTACCGACATACCACCATCTTGTTATAAGCAAAATTTACATGATTTTTTTAAATTGTTTGTTTTGTTTTTTTTAGTTTTTAGAAGGAGAGATGAGAGTTTGAGCAGAGGTAGTAGTACATAAAATAAGTATTAGAGTAAGCGAATAAATTTAAAGGATTTGATATTTTTTGTTTTTTTTTTTAACAATACAATATAATATAATGTGATGTTAGATAGTCGATGTCCATATATGTATGTAAATGTTATACAAATTATAAAGTTAAAGATTTAATGTTGATGATGATTTGTTTTTATTTTGACGATATTAAGAAAACAAAAATAGTAGATCCAAGTTAATGAAGTTTTAAATTTGGTTTGTAGTGTAGTGTAGAATATTTGTTTGGTTGATATAAAAAAACAGGAATAAAAGAAAAAATTATAAAAAGCATCATATTGTTACCACAAAGAAAAAAATTAAAAAATATTAAAATGCTGATAACGAGAAATATTAGAAATTTTTATACGAAACACCATTAGGTTTTCATTGAAAGATGACTGTTTGTGTGCGTTAGAATACAAAACTAGTGCATGGCAAAATTCCTAGTTACCTTGAACTCCTCCTTTGTCCAAAAAATTACTGAGATTAAATGTGGAATTTGAAGAAGCTAAATACTGCATAAAACGCTGCCATATAAAATAAAAAAGAAAATAATAATTTTATTATTTATTATACATTTTTTAAAGTCCATTTTAAACTTACCTCATTTCCATAAGCCATTAAATGATGTGTGGTTATAAGAGATTTATAAACTACCACCCAATTGGCATTCTGTGAGCGTTCGATAAGTAAATTGGCCAAATGTGGTATAGAAACGTTGGGCTCATTTGTGCAATGTACTAAATCTGTAAAGAAATTGAAAAGAAAAATATTAAAAATGTATTATATGTACTGCTTTAATATAAAAAACATTGTTGTTGATGTAGCCTATTGTATGGAATTTGGGCTTTCAAGTTCGATTTGTTTCAAATGCATATTTAACACTCATTTTAAATGTAAACTGTATAAAGTTAATTAAATAGTGTAGTTGAGACACTACAATTAAAACATTTTTAAGTTTTATTTGGTGTACTTTTCGATATTATTTAAGCGTAATCGTCTATTTATCTCGTCAATTTTCCTATGAATGAATACCTTCCTCAGCTTTATTCGATTAATGTCTATCATTGAAATAGATCACAAATCTCCTTAGCGACTATATTTTGAGATAATTGATTAACCAACTGCGAAGTAGAGTTCAGTAATTTTTATACTAATATTAGTAAACTGTGCAATCTCTACCTGATACCAGCCAAAAATGATATATATGACTACAGAAATAAAAGAAACAAGAATTAAAGACTAAAAGGATATAAGAATATATGTATATTTAACATTTCAAAAAAGGAAATATTGAATTATAGTTACAAAAATATCGCCATTTACCAACAGTCTATGTCCAACTGTATAAGCACAGAACAATAATTACAATTAAATGAGAGAATATTTGCACGGTTCACATTGTTTTCTATGTATATTACATCTGATTAATTTTTGAACATTTCGTATCTTGGCGATTTTAGGAAAAAAATTACCTTTATAACCTGTGTGAGATCTAATTTGATTCGTCTTCATTTTTTCCTTTTTTTTTTGTTTTATAAGTGCAATTGTTCAATTTTAAAATATTTAACATTAATTTTATATATGCATTTAATTATCATTTAATTAATGATCATAAAGCAAAGAATATATACATATATAGGTATATTAATATTTAACTTATCGGTTGCAAACATATGTATGCCCAAATGCAATATAATTGCAATTTAATTTATCAATAAACAAATTAAATTTTAACATGAAAACAATATACAATGAAAGAAAATACATGAAATAAAGATTAAACAATTTTAAAACAACGAAGATTTTAATATAAAATTCTTATCACGTTCTGACATATTTGCGTAGGTATTTAAAGCATAATGTAAAGAAAATAAAATCAAATATTTAACATTTTCCACTTTAAAATATCAATAACTGCATCTATTGTTTCTGGGAAATACAATATTGATGAATTACAATATGCGTCATTCTTCATTTAAGCCTTTTATGTTCGTATCAATTAAATGCTTAAAACAAATTGTTTATATTTTTTTATCACAGAAAAAGTTTGCATTTGAAAATATTTAAAACATTTAAATTTCGTTTCAATTATAAACTTGTAAGCCAGATCATGAAAAAAAATTCCATTTTCCAAACAAAATGCGCTTTGCATCAATTGAGTCTGCTGATAATTTTCATGGTTTTAAAAAAACAGAAGTGATAAAATATAAAAAATAATGAGAGAAACATATGCATGAAACAAAAATCATTATAATTTTCAACTGATAATTCATTAAATTATTTAATAAACGATTTATTTAATGGAAAAAACAACATTTGTATGTACATATGTATGTATTTAAAACTGTACAAAATGTAATGAATTATATAAAAGGGGCGTTTTTAAGTTTTCAATTGGCAATTGCAATATCAAATGAAATGAGACTCTTAGATATAATTTGAAATTATTTTTCATCAATTCAAAGACATTAATTTAAAACGCCTTTTAAAATAATTATTATGTGTATTAAATTTTAATACTAAATATCCTTTAAAGTTCATTTGCAGTTACACAAGATATTATAAAAGTATTTAAAAGGTATAAAAGGCATAGTTAAACGTATACATATGGTATGTACATATATATACAATGAGTTGTACAATTTACAAGCCTTTGAAAACATTATATTTCAGCTATGCAAAATTCATCGTAATGAGGTTTAAAAGCCACAATATCATGCGGCTTCGTAATGTTTGTAAACAAACAAAATGAACATGAATTAAAATGTCCATATTTTTTTATAAATTTTATATTTTCCGATATTATTCTTCAGCAATACATAAGAGTTTTATTTGAATAGCAATTTAGACCAGAGAATTACGCTGCAAAAGCAAGCCCCAGCATTTACTATGCTTTCGGCCACGGTAGCGCACACTTTTTCATGTCATAGAACACAAATGACATTTTAACATCACTATTTATGATATATACTCCAGTTTGTTTACTGTTTTATGCGAAAATTTTGGATAACGTTTCACAATAATCCAATTTTAATGGTATGGTTATGGCTGGTTATTTTTAAAAGCTTTTTGGAATTATAAAGCTCTCTGCAACTGAGAAAATTAAATTAATTCTATTCAATGAGAGTCATCAAAACCAATATATAGAAAGAAATTAAAACTTATATAGTATTTCTTAAAGAAACGAATCTAATACTATCGACTATAAAAATCGTAAATAGAGCTTATAAATATCCATCTTTTCTACAGCACCAATTCACTATGAATATACATATATATATACAATCCATATTTAAATATTCTGATTGAACGTAATTTCCAATTGAGATAAAATGTATTAAAGATGGCCATCGCCTCTAACTAAGAGAAATAATAATTTTCTAATAAGCGAAACAAAAAAATGTACAAGGCTTCATCAATTACCAAAATCAAAATAATTTTTTTGTAATTTTTTTTATTGTTTAAAACAAAAAAGTAAAACAGAAAAAAAATGCTTCAAAATTGGACAAAGTTTTCTCCTATAATATTTCAGCCTTCCCTTATGAATCTGTTTAAATCAGTGCTCGAAAAAATACTCTAAAGTACGCAACGTTTATATGTATACTGTACTGAATGTCGTCGGTAAAGAACACAACACACATTCACTACAACGAGAGCAAAACTCTTCGTTTCTATTTTAATTTTGTGAACATGTACGCAAACTCTAACATAACGTAATGAACAAAGTTCACAAACACTATTTATTAGTGTTTGTGTACAAAGTACGCTAAAAAGATCAGTACACAACGAAAAAAATTGGCTTTTAGTGATCTTTTTTTGAGTACACTAAAATTTTTAGTGTACTCGAAAGTTCATGTTCTCGCATTCAGTATTTGTAGAGATCACGTTGTGGTTTTGATGCCATTTGTTATTCTTCAGGAATAATAGACATATTTCGCTTAAGAATACAAAGAAAAACTGGCCGTTTTTCTCTCTCTTTCTCTTACTGAATGAGAACATACACTCTCGCGTACACTAAAAATGTTAGTGTACCCAAAAAAAGATTGTTGTGTACATGTTGTGGACGTAATGTGTTTGCGTACGAGTTCACAAACACTTAAATGAAAGTTAAAAGTATTTTATCAGTTACGTACTCAATGGTTAGTGTACAGTATTTTTTCGAACACTGGTTTAAATAATATTCATACAGCAACATAAAGTTAAAAAGTTATTCATTTAGACAGTAACTAAATGAAGAGACCTTTACAAGACAAATGAATAATATTCCAACATTAACAATAAGCACAACGAAATGTAAACATCGTAAATCGAAGAGCGTAACATTAGCCATATGGATACAATTGATGAATTTTTCAACAATAAACAGAATTAAATTTACACTCGCCACAAATTTTGTATACCTTAAACAATCAATTTAATTCACCTACATGAATAAATATTTGTTCACCGACTTTATCATTTGGGCGCACAAACAAAATTTCAACAGGAACAAAAAAAATCTCTTACTCCATAAACTGGACGACGACACTGAAAACGAAGCGGTTCGTCAGTCAACATAATGTGAAATGAGTCATCGTTTATACATTTTTCAAAGTTCTGGTAATTCTACCCGTACAATGGTATGAGCTGATGTAAATTTCTACTTATGTTTCGTTTGAATAAAAGATTATCGTGCAAAAAGGTAAAGCGATAAGAGAACTGAGAGCAAGAAAATGAAATTGTTCTAAAAATTGATAATAAAAATAAGGACATAAATACTTTATTTTAAATAACCTGATATGGTTATAAGCATAAATATATGTTTTAGTTTATAAAAAAGAAAAGTTAATGTAAACAGTTGTGCCATCCATCCATCTATATGTATGTATGTATGTACGATGAAGAAGAAAAATAGGTTAAACTAAATTGGCATTTTCAATTTTGAAAAATGCAACAACACTCTTTCGTTCCCATACAAAAATTTCCAATTTTTCATTTCTTTGTATGCCAACAGTTACAAATTTATGTAAATGTTTGCGTGATTGTGTATATGAGAGTACACAAGTGACGTAATATTTGAGTATAAAAAGGGGGTGTATAGGAGGTGGGAAACATTACTTCAAATCTTCACTATCATATTAACTTACACTATTTTCACTAGCTCCATTTGAGCTTTGTTTTACAACAATTGTATAATAAAAAAAAGCAAAAGTGAATACATGTGCTCACGTTGAATTTGTTAGGAAAACGAGTACAAGCGCACTAACAACACTGTAGTAAAATATCCAAAAAATACAACAACAAACTTTAAAATAAAGCAGTAGACAGTGATGTTGGCTTAAAACAACTGTTATCTCTAAAATGACCGTTACAGATATCCATACAATATTTAAATTTTTAAATTGAAATCGGAATGATATACAAATAAACCATAAACGGATTTATGTTGAGATAATTTGTCTGAATGCGACGAGTTCATAATAAATTTAGAAGTTTTGTTGTTTTACCGGCTCTTATGGTTTTCCTGCAATCATACAATGGAAACACTTTCAATTCTGATGAGTAGGTCCTTCTAGTTTAGTTCCACAATAAATTTTACTATGTATATCCAACTTGATGTACTGAGTGAGTAGCTATAATTCCCTTAGGGTTTGGGGTATATAAATAATCCAAATATTGAAAATAAGTTAATGAAATTTGTTTCAAGAGATTAAGTCAAAAGTTTACCCATAAGTTTTACATTTTCATCCATTTCAATATACACTCTATGTTCAACTAGCTATGCCTAACCATATGTACACGACATTATTTAAAACATCAAAACGCCTCTGAAATTTTAATGAGTCGATATTGCAATATGTAAATTAATGAAAACCCATTTGAGAAAATGATAGTAATGATAACAATCTAATAGATAAATAATAACATAAAATAATAACTAATAATAAATAAAAGCTATCGGTATATACAGTAATTTTTTCATTTGAATTTACAGTTTATCATCTTTTGTAAATAAATCTGTTCTAAAGTTAAAAAGCATAAAATATTAACACAACGTTTTGCACAATTTCTGTTCAGAACAAATCTTAGTAAATATTCAATAAATTATTTATCACACAGAAGTCTATTAAACCTCCCACAATTTTGAAATTTTTATCGTCTCTGTGCCATTGTCGGCACTATTCAATAAACATTTAATGATTAAATTTTAAAAAATATCAAATTGGAATTAAAAAAAAATTAGAAAGTGTAATGTATTAAAGGATAATATTATAATTTTTGTTTAACGGTTTAAATATGCCACGTTTAACGGTATAATGTTTTAAAAACTTTTTCCGATATTAATTTAATTTTAACAAATGTATTTACACATAGAAAAAACAGTTTTTTTAAATTAGACTTAAAGACGATGGTAGTTTTATTGGTGAGTTTTCGGCTAATTAGTTTCTTTAAAATTTCTTAATATAACCCACTATGAAAATTAATTACGCCAATCATTAGTTACATACATATGTAAAATGAATGTGACTTGAATATTGCATTTTAAACGTTCCCAGTTGGAACTATTGCTGCGTTATTTCACACAGTGGATTTACATTAACACTATCATGGGAGAGCCCAAATATAAATACAAAGCTGTCTAAATACAAAGTGTAGTCCTTTAAAGTAATTCTTTCATCTCACTAAAAATTAAAGATTTAAAAAAAATTATTTTAATTCACTTATTTAACTACTCGGCAACTCCACTTTAGTTGTCGCACACGCACAAATATTTTGATGAAAAATAATTATTTTATATGATAAGAGTTTATTGGCTCACTACATTAGTTCATTGATCCGCTTATTGATGTGAATTAAGGCATTAATTTACCTTAAGAAGCTAGTTTGTAAACGTTTGTGACATTAATTTTAATATAAAAATTATAAGACAGTGAACTGGTTTGTTGAAATCGCCGTAGTCTTGTAGCTAGCGTGTTGGCTTATTAGTCGGGAGCCCGTGGTTCAATCCATGGCTCAGGCATCCCCAACAAAACGATATATAAAAAATATTTCCTTCGGCAACTTCTTCTCACCAGTCTTCTGATAGTAAATAGTATATAAAATTGCCATGAAAAGTTTCTAAAAATCGGTCGTTCCAAGTCGACTTTAAACTGTAGGTCCCGCCCCTAATGGATAAAATTAACTTGACTTGACAAGAATTAACAAAGTAAAGATTGGTTCGTACGATACAAGGCTAAGGAGAGCAACAAAAATATCTAACTATTTCTTATGTAAACATACATCCATAATTGGCCATGACAACCCTTCAGTCAGGATTACGGCCTAGCTTCTCACACCACTCATGCTGTGTGCCTTAATTTTATACTTGAGTGGCGGGACCTACAGTTTAACGTCGACTCCGAACGACAGATACTGAGAAACTTTTTCAAGGCAGGTTTATTTACCTACTCTCAGAGTTTTTGCCAGAAATCTGCTGAGAGGAAGTCGCCGAAGAAATATTTTTTTTTCATATTTCGTTTTGATGTCTGGCCTGGGGCGCGAACCCGGGTTTTTACGTCTAATAAGCGAACACACTACCTACTAGACTACGGCGACTACATATTGTGTAAAACTTTAATTATTTTCTTATTTTTGAATTTGGACTCTGATCCTATGAAAGTGAGAGTTTCTCGTATTTTTTATTGAAAATTCTTTGATATCCTATTTGATTTCAGAAAATTTAAGGTACAAATTCAACCAAGAGTGGTGTTTTTCCATTTTAACGTTTCGATAACTTTTTTGGTGAAAGAGATTTTGAGGTTATAGAACAAAACTGCACATAATATTATTTTATGGAGATTGATGAAGTTTAAAAAAGAAATCATACATTTCAAGTACATATTATGAAAATAAATTAAGAGCGTTCATTAATGGTTGAGTATGTAAATACGTAAGCGTATGTACATATATTTTAATTACTCTTGCTGAGTAAACTATATATGTATGATGAATTAATTTTCTATACTATTCTCTACTAAACACTGTTATAAGTTGAATTGACTTCAATTGTTTACATATTCCGTCTGCATATATGTTTGTATGTATGTAGATACTCATTAAATGCATATACATACATATTTATTAAATATAAGCTATACAAAAATATACATAAATTTATATATAGATGTAGTATGTCTTCAGCGACAACAATAACGAAACCATCAGCTGAATATGAAGAAAGTGAAATTTGTTGCATTATTGCTTAAACAAAGAATTCAACGATAATTAAATTATTACGTTGTCAACAACGCCAGCAACAACAACTTGGTTGATGATTGTTGTGGCGACAACAACAATAGCTATTTATTAAGTTCATTTACACTTCAGAAGAAAAAAAAAAACAACGTTGCTTTAAGATTTCTCGTTTTCCGATTAGGGGTAGCAAAGGAAATAACAAACGAAATGATAAATTTCTTGCATTTATACAAAAGAAGATGTTTATATACGACATAACGCTTATTGAATCTTTGACATAAGATATTTTCGAACGTCCCCGGCCACACACTAACCCACCCTCACCCGACCGCGGAGGGCTCGTCCCCATTACGTAGGGACACGTACACACTACAGTCCGGACTGTAGCGGGTATGAAAAAAGTAATGGCAACAAGAACATAAATCAGCTACAGAACTTAATCACAAGCTGAATAAACTATTAATAAACATGAACTACCAATAACTATAATGAAAATACATTTTTATATAATAATTTACAAATTAATGCTAGCATATAAGCTACGTTTTAAATTACAAACACTAAGGAAAATTACATCCGTAGTTAGTTCTATAGAAATCTAAGGAAAGAGGACGATAGTGCCGTGAAAATCTTGCAGGAATACTAAAATTCAGGTTACGAAGCAAAAACTCAGAATCGATATCACCTCTAACCAGATTAAAAACAAAACAAACACCTAAAACAGTTCTTCTACGTTCCAAAGTTGGAAGTTTTATCAAACCTAATCTATCCTCATATGGCGGAAATCCATTGGCATAATCCCATCCTAAGCCACGTAAACAGAATAATAAAAACTGCCTCTGCACAGACTCTATTGAATCACTATGACAACGATAGTATGGATTCCAAACAATAGACGCATACTCCAAAATAGGTCTAACAAGTGAAATGTATAGCAATTTAGTTATATAAGGATCAATGAATTCCCTAGCCCATCTTTTCACAAAACCAAGAACAGCCCGAGCCTTGCCAATCATCATACTAATATGATCAACAAAAGAGAGTTTCATATCCAATAATACTCCCAAATCAAGAAATGTAGCCACAGTCTCCAAAGGACAAAAATTTATCACATAAGTGGGCGAAATCACACCACCGCGAGAGAAAACCATGCATTTGCATTTTTTTAAGTTAAGATCCATTAAATTAACTCTGCACCAAGTTACAAACAAATTAATATTCCGCTGAAGAACAACCTGACCATGATCATCATCAAAAGTATAAAATAATTTAACGTCATCAGCATACATTAGAACATTACAATCAGAAACAGCACAAGGAAGATCATTAAGAAACAATAAAAACAGCAAAGGACCCAAATGGCTACCCTGCGGAACACCAGAAGCAACATATACAGTCCTAGACAATACATTCCTAAACAATACCCTCTGAGTCCTAAGGGAGAGGTAGGAGCCTAGCCAACGATGAATAATATCGGGAATACCGATTAATGACAGTTTAAGAAGCAAAATACTATGATAATAAATAGACTTGATATGACTAATGGTCACTTTGTTGCTATCTGACATTATAATTATATTGTAATGGACGACTCAAAATATCCTTTTACAAAGCTCACATTCTGAAAAATTGTTCAGTATTATTAAAAATCATAGAAGTTTCTCCTGAAATCGGTAAATGAGAAAAGTTTGTATTGCAGATGAATAACTTACATATCTGGTGTAAAATATTAAGAAAAACAAAATAGTTCACCTACCTTAGTAATAATTATGAGTAAACACAACGTCCTTAAATTTTAAATATTTATAAAACATGCATTATAACATGTTTTTAGTCTGCAAATATGTATTGAAATTTGACTTGTAGATACATTAGGTAATGTAAATTGGTCAAAAATACACACTTATCAAAAAATACACATACATACTTCGATTTTTTAGAAAGATAGCAAAAATAAACACAAATATGTATGGGAAAGTATATTCGTAAACAAATACAGATACTAATCTGTGTATAGAAATTTCATAAAAGATGGATTTAAGTTTAATCTTTTAGTCTTTATAACTTGCATTATATATCACGATAACCTCTCAGTATCAACGGGTACATTTCAATTAGTGGTTATGTTATGGAAATTTAAACATCCTTTGAAAATCTGTTACATAAAGTATGTTTTTCACTTCCACTCTTAATTTAAACATAAGATTTTGAAATTCGGAAAATTGTATAAATTTGAACAAGAATTTAATTGTTATGGGTCCTCTACAAATTGCGACTAATTGTGCAACAAAGTTGAATAAAGAAGATTGTCGTTTGCCGTTCTCGTAGCACAGTGTTGGTCGCCGGTTGAATAGTAATCGTTTTGATCTTCAACCAACCAACGACTAACCGTTTACCAATCAGCCCTCCTATGATACAATTGGTTGTACAACTTAATCTAGTTGTCCAACAAATCGCTACGTATAGGGGCCGCTTTATAAGACATTGGAAAAAGCTTTAATAATTACACATTTATTTCGTCAATTGGGCGCCGGCTCAAAAAATCCAGACACTTGTCTCTTACAATGTCTATAGTAGGTTGATTATAATTTTAACTCGATTCCCTTCGCTTAATATACTTTTTTTTACTGTTGTATGTACACAGAGTGGAACACTTCTTTACAATAAAATTGGCGATAATCTATTCGAAAATACATTCAAAATACAACTAAAAGAAGAACATTTATTATTATTGTACTATTTTTGAAGACGTTTATAAATAACGTTTGTATCTGGTAACAGTGATGTCACTGTAAATGTCCTAAAAGCATTTCATTAAAAATAACGTCAGACTGAAAATGAAAGCATGCCTCCCATAAATTGTAGTTGTTTTACATAAAAATGTTGTTTGAAAGTATTATTTTTGAATTACTTACAATCTAAATGTTTCTTCTTGGGTCCAATGCACTCTTCCGTTGTGGCCTTGCAAACTGACTTGGCCAGACCTTGACCGGCAAGACTGTGCCTGGCAGCCAACAGCCTATCATTGATTGTTTGCCCAGCCATGGACATGATGAATTCTTTTTAATATTTATTTACTTTTTAATAACTTTTCAAAAAAATTTCACACAAAAATAACACAAAATAGCACAAAAATTAACAATTCTTTTTTTCTCACAGGCTTTTTTTATTATTTATTGCAGTTTTTATTTATATGTATGTCTTTAGTTGTCGTTGTTGTTGCTTTTGTCGTAACAAAGTACCAGCTTTGATTACAAACTGTAATGAGCAGAGATGAATATTAATGTAACAATCAAATGTAAATTTATTAAAAAAAAACAATAACAATTATAAAATGTTTGTTTAAATAGACATTTTTATCAAAAACAAAAATAGCAAAGCAGAGCAAAGATATTTGGTTGTGACCCATAAAATCAAGGTTTTAAGTGGAGAATCATAACGTACGCAAGCACTAACACGTACAACTCTCACGCCCCCCAAATAAAGTTATCCGTTATATGACAGATATTGATTAATACCATTTAAAAATTTATTTAAAAAACCACTATTTAGTTCCTTTTTCAATTATTATTTTATTGAATTATTTATTGATTTTTATTCTTTAAAACATTTTAAATAGACAACGTCAATGTATAGCAGAGCATAAACTTCTCTGCTGCGTTTGCATTTTTGTTTTTGACAACAGAAATGTCAATTTGTTGTTTTTTTCTCCCCGATTTTTGTCTCATTCATTATTACACTTGCTTTGCTTATGCTTTTTCTTAAGAACTATTTTTTTTTTCTTTTTGGATATTGGAAATTTTTTTGTATCCACTTTTTATTGATGTGCTCTCAATACGTGGCTGGTTAAACAACAAATTATGTGAAATACTTCCAAGTTATTTATTTACCGTTAAAAACAACAAATTATTAAATTATCGTATTGATTGTTACTTGACTTTGTCTCTGTTATCACTTTTATACCTTCTGCTTTATACAAATTGTAAATTCTTTTCTTACAGGAATTTTCTTCTCGTACAATTTTTTTCTTTTCTTTTTTGTTATACAAACTTCACAATTGAATATATTTTACAAAATTGGTTCAGTTGATAAAGATTTTTGAAATCATTTTTCTTACAATATTTTTTAAAATAATTATTTATTACTCTGTTCCTGCCACAATTCAGATTTTCTGGTTTTGTCAGGAGTTCTTTCTCATTCGATTTTTCCCAATTTTATTTGCGTAAAGTGATGAATGAAGAAGCAGAATACCGTTAGAGATGTACAATTTTGACGTGTATAATGATTACTTCTTTACAATATCAATTTGACAGCACTGAAATTTATCTGTGCAGTTTTACACTCAATTGAAAAACTAGCAATGCCAGATGTATTCAGCGCAATTCAACGATAGCGGATATAAATATATTCGGGTATTTATTTGTAAAAATATAAAGACAATATCATATCATTCAAAATAGTAATAGCATTTGCATATTATTGTAAATAGCTCTGCTATATTTAATCTGTGTTTATCTGCAGAATTGTTTATTTTAATTAGCCTATTTTTGTTGAATTAGTTAATATTCGTGTATATACATTATAGTGTGTAATTAATTAAATAACTAATTTAATCTGAAATTCGTCTCTGATAACATGTTTTTCTTTACGAAGTATAGGCAAATATTTTAAAAATTTAATAAACATTTTAAAATGGATATGAAGATTTTGAAACACTGCCAGAATTTTATTGGAAAACAACAAATTAGTATTTCTTGGATCTGGCAAGTCCAGATGAGAAACCACTCATTTAGAGAAAAACTCAATGCCCAACAATAACATTTTTCCCCAAATAAAAACAAATGTCAAAAACAGCTGTAATAATAAATAAATAAAAGTAGCGAAAATGTCATGTTTTATACGTAAATCCATAAGTGAAAAGGTATTTTATTCTTCTTTTATTAAATAATCGTGTTAATGAATGAAACACCAAATTTTTAATGAATGACAATATTACTTAATTTTTGTGGTTCAGATTGCGAAAGTGGTAAAAACTTCCAATGTATACTACGAGTTAGAAGCACCGCTGAAAGCTGAATATGGAAAGCCGGTATTGCAATGGAGTTTTAAAGCAAATGGTCCACATCAAGAAGAAGTTCTGAAGGAAATTTATAATTTGAATTATGATAAGGAATTAGTAGAACAACTGAATTTTATACCACAAAATGGTAAATTGCCAGCCAAGTTGGAGTTTTCTCTTAACAAACAGTTTTTTGTTGAGTCCGTTTTAAGGAATAATTCTACTGAAGACTGGCCAAAACGAAAGGAACATATGGTATTTGAATATAGTTCTCCCAACATAGCTAAGCCTTTTCATGTTGGCCATATACGTTCTACAATTATAGGCAATGTATTGGCGAATATTCATAAAAAACTGGGATATCCCGTAACTAAAATGAACTATTTGGGTGATTGGGGTACACAATTTGGACTTTTGCAAGTTGGTGTGGAGATATTACAAGTTAATGAGCATCATATGCAAGAAAATCCAATTGAGACTCTATATAAAGCATATGTGACTGCTAATAAAGAAGCCGAAACAGATTCATCCATAGCAGAAAAGGCGAGAAGATATTTTAAAGATTTAGAAAGTGGTAACCAATCTGTGGAACTAACTAAACAATGGCAAAAATATAGAGAATATACCATTAAGAATTTAGAAGGCGTGTATAAACGTTTAGGTGTATCGTTTGATGTCTATGATTGGGAATCACAATATAGTCAACAGCATATTACTGATGTTATTCAACAATTGGAATTAAAAAACTTATTGCAACCAGAGAAAGATGGTCGCAAAGTAGTGATAGTTAATGAACGTCGAGTGCCTGTAATAAAAAGTGATGGTTCCACATTGTATTTAGCACGTGATATTGCTGCACTTTTAGATAGATGGCAACGATTTCAATTTGAGAATATTTATTATATTGTGGACAATGGTCAAACGGATCATTTTAAGGCTTGCTTTCAAACTACCTCCAAACTTGAAGACAGTATTAAAGAATCAAAACTTAAGCATGTAAAATTTGGACGAATCCATGGTATGAGCACACGAAAGGGTCAGGTTGTCTTTCTAAAGGATTTACTAGATGAAGCCAGAGATGTTATGCACCAAAAACAACTGAAAAGTCAAAGTAAGAACAAACTTTACTACGATAGTTATGACTACAAGGTTAATTTATAGCATAACGGCATAATAGATTTAGAATGGTTATTAACAGTAATTCTAATAATTTAAGTTAGCTAAGTTTTTATTTCATAATTAATACTATTATTGTACATACAAGAATTTGTCTTTCTTGTAAGCGAATACTTTTATACGAATTGTGTCCTTTACAATCGTTCTTAGCTCTATTCTAAACAAGTTTCAGACTATTATTGTAGATTAACTGTTTGTACATTATTTTTTTTTTTTCGATTTTAGCAATTTAATTTTTCTTTATTTTCATAATTTTACTTGTGTTGACCCGTTTTATATTAGAATCTATCACTTTGGCTGCAGTCTCATTACACATAGAATTATGGCTGCCGTAAAGAGTAGTTTTACACTTTCATTCGATTGATTGTAAGGACAACAACAACGTATTTTCCAGTTGGAAATATAGCTTTTTAAAAGTGAAAATAGTTTTGGCCAATTAGTCAAACAACTTTTTTATTACCATTAGATTCTAGTTTGAATTTTAAAAATCATTCATACTAGCAGACACCTTAGAGCTAATTGATCTAAAAACTATTTGTATTTATTCCCTTTTTCCTAAAAAATTTCTAAAATGTCCGTTTGCTATATTTTGCTTTGTTGTCAGAAAGAACTCGGCCATTAAAAACAAAAAGTTCACAATAGTAGATGATTTCATATTAATCACACCTAACATGTAAAAACAATGCCTTCCCACTCATTTGCACAGGCTGTACGAATTTCGATTACTATCATTTCCCGCATAGATGGGCACTTTGCAGTACCAGTAAAATTTCAGTAAAAATTGATTTTTACTGATTACTGAAAAAAATTTCAGTATTCAGTAAAATTTTACTGGTAATGCAATCTAAACTTCATTTAAATTTCATTTAAATGTCATTTAAATTTAGACCGCATTAACAGTAAAATTTTACTTTTTTTCATTTAAATTTTATTTAAATTTCACTCAAATTTAGATTGCATTAACAGTAAAATTTTACTGAATACTGAAATTTTTTTCAGTAATCAGTAAAAATCAATTTTTACTGAAATTTTACTGGTACTGCAAAATGCCCATCTATGATTTCCCGTCGCCGTTATCGTTACCTTAAAAACAAATTGAATTTGTTGTGATTTAAATCCAATTTGTATTTCTTTTTGAACCAAAGCTTATTTAAATTATTCTAAACGAGGGGACAACTGAAGACGGATTTCTTTAACGTTATTAGGATCATAGAAAAAATACAGTTAATTGTTAGGAATTTATTCTTTGGTGGCTTTCATTTTTTTACACACACTCAAGCCTTATTCAGTCAACCAATCAGAAAACTATCAATGAAGTTCATTTTATCGCGATTTGCAACGCAAAGGATTATTAAAGCCTTTCATTGAAAAAGTACTTCTACTTTTTTTATTACAGCTTATATACATAATATGTAAATATATATTTAAATAAGGCGGCGATTAATACTATAAATATTTATACTTATTTAATTGGTTACAACAACCGTTTAGTCAGGATTACGACCTAGCTTCTCTCACCACCTAGCTTCTTATTCACTAGTGGTGAGACCTTTAGTTTAATGTCGACTCCAAATGACAGATTTGATAAACGTTTCATGGCTATTTTATTGACTAAGAATTTTTTGTCAGAATGTATTTTTTTCATACATACATACATATATACATAATTGGCCATTACAATGCTTCAGTCAGGATTACAGCCTAGCTTCTCGCAACATTCATGTTGTATGCGTTATTTTAATCTGTGAGTGGAGGGATGTACAGTTTAACGTTGACTCCGAACGACAGATTTTTGAGAAACTTTTTCATGGAAGGTTTATTTACTCTCTGAGTTTTTGCCAGAAATCTGCTGAGAGGAAGTCGCCGAAGAAATTTTTTTTCATATTTCGATTTATTGGAGACGGCCACGGTCTCTCCTCTAATAAGCCAACACACTACCTACTAGACTACGGCAACTTTACAATATTTATACCATTTATTAAATCATTAATATGCCATTTTATATTATATTATTATAATTGAATCTTTTAGCCACCAAAGTTGATGTAACATCTTCAGAAGTCGCTGACAAATTGGGAGTTTCTGCTGTAATTATTAATGACTTGAAGCAAAGGCGGCAAAAGGATTATGAATTTCATTGGGATAAAGCTTTGCAAGTAAATGGTGATACCGGCGTTAAACTACAGTATACTCATTGTCGACTTAACAATTTAATTGAGAATAACAGTCTTAATATCGAGAACATACAATTGTCACTAAACTATTTACCAGAACCGGAGGCGTTTGAGTTATTAAATGAAATTACCAGATTTCCACAAATTTTATGGCAGTCAAAAGAACAATTGGAAGCCTGTATTTTAGTTAACTACTTATTTACATTAAGGTAAATAACACTTCTAAATACTGAATTAGACCGTAGTATTTAAATTGTATAAATTTTTTTTTTTTACAGCAACGTCACAAGTCGTGCCTTAAAACGTTTGCCTGTTAAAACGGAAACAAATTTGGAAAAACAACAGCATCGATTTTTATTATTCAAAACAGCTAAAAATGTACTAAAACAAGGCATGGAAGTATTAGGCTTAAAACCATTAAATAAAATGTAAAATTTTATTTCATTAATTAATAATAAAACAATTTTATTGGGAAAAATAATAAGCAACGTACATATACAATATTAACGTTTCTTCCATGTATATTTGCGACGTGCGCCTTCTTGACCAAACTTCTTACGTTCACGGCGACGATAATCACGTGTTAGTAGGCCAGCTAAAAAATTATAAAATAAAATGCATTTCAATTAAAGGCAATCAATTTTTGATCTCAATAAAACAAAAAATATTATATATGCTTTTATTTTACCTAGGCGCATCGATTCAATCATTTCTTGATCGACAAAACTGCGCAAACACATAGCAATACCCCAGCGTATAGCGCCAGCTTGACCTGAAGTACCACCACCCTCTACATTAGCCTCAACATCACATTTTCCCAGCATTTCGGCAAAAATTAAAGGAAACAGTACCTAAAAAAATGTAAAAAAATTAAAAAAAAAAGAACAAAATGAGTATTTGTAAAATGGAAAGTTTAAATAATTTGATATGCATGTGCATATGTATGTATATTTGAAATTTATAAATAAGCATGATCTTATATTGTATTTATATGTACATATATATTTGATTTATTGCAAAAATATCAATCATTTCAAATGCAAAAATACAATATTTCATGTCTATAGAAAGAAATGCTAATGCCATATACATATATAAATTGTTAATTTCTTTTATATTTTTTTTGGCCTTCCATTGTAAAGTTCAAAACACTTTTTTGTAATCGCTATCGTAAAAAACGTAGTCCAAGACGACGTCATTTTTATGCGTAGGATTTATGTTTTATTTGTCAAATTTACATTTCAGCGTGTTTCTAACTGGTGACACACTAAGAGTAAACCTGATTATAAACAAATTATTTAAATTTTACTTTCCACACACAGACTAACGTAAAGGCATAATGAGAGATGATGCTTTGTAAACAAATTGACAGATTTTGAAAATATTTTGCTTATACATAAATAAAAACAAAAAAAAACCCAAACATGTTAATGACAATCAATCATTTATACCATCATAAACATAATAATTATTATACAATTCATCTGCGAAGTAAGAGCGTCTAGTTAACAAATAATATTTTTTTTTGATGCTACTTCCATCAGGTTAATGATTTACAGATTTTTTGTTTTCTTTTTTGGCAAGATATTTAGACATTTCATAAAAGTGACTAATAATCAGTATAATGGCAATACATGTTTCTTTTATTCAGAACTTTATTTGTTATTACAAAAACAGTTTCAGTGGACATACAATGATATAGGAAATAGTAGGGACATTAATGGGTGTGTGTGTGTGTAAAGAGAAAGTAAGTAAAATTAAAGACTTGCTTACACTTATTCTCAGTTAATATATGTACACCAATGCGGTTTTACTGAATAATTAATTTAATTTTATTTTACTTAAATTCAGATTCAGCATGCTAAAAAATAACGTTATTATTTTGTGAAATCAGGTTATTTTCAAAATATTTTTAAAAATGACACTTATTATAGAACAGCAGAAATTTAATTCCAATGGTTAGTATTATAAATATTATGGTTGTCCTTATTTTTCCACAGGTTGAATTTATAAAAGTGTATAAATATATTATCAACTGAGAATAGGTACAGTTATATACATACATACATATCAGCCCCTTTCTTATTTTACATTTGTGTTCCTATTATTGTACACATCGCAGTGTATGTTTGAATTCAGATTTATTTAAAACTCAAAAGATAAATTTCGTTAAGAAACTAGAAAGAAATTTTTAATTTTATTACCAAATGAAAGAACGGAATATAATTGTAACTTCAGGAGAAACACTGCAAACAGATTACACTATGCAATAAAAAAATTAAATACACCCAGCTAATGACATAGTGTAAGTTGCGAGTTTTGTTGAGTAGAACTCAAAAATATTTTTTTATATTTCTTGAACCCTCCAAACTTGTTTTATTTGACAAAACATTTTGCGATAAACAATCAAGATCCATCAAAACTTTTGAAAATTTTTGAACTAAAAGTTCATTTGACATATAAAAAATATAACACGATTGATATACTCTTTAATTAATAACTACGGTAATTTTTGCCCGATTTGATCAAGCGAAGTGTCAATCTCTTCACAAGATAAGCACTTTGAGAATGTTATCACTTCTTTTATATTTTTTAATTAAATTTTGCAATTAAGAATAGCTAACTAAACTTGAAAAAATTAGAAAAATATCATATTTTCCAAGTTTACCCGATCAAAAATCATAACATGTAAGTTTGAACTTTATGTTTATGTACACCATATTTCCCATTTTCAAAAAACTTTGGATTTTAAAAATAGGTTAAAAAATATTTGGATATGCAATGATTTTGTGGGAAGAGAACAAAAAAAACAGATTTAGTCAAACAAAATAAGTTTGGAGGGTTCGAGAAATATAAAAAAAAGTATTTTTGTGTTCTACTCAACAAAACTCACATCCTACACTATGTCATTAGCTGGGTGTATTTTGACTGTCGCACCGTGTTATACGCCAAAATTAAATTTTAGCCCATAACATCAAAGTGTGTCATTTCAGCAACAATTGCAATTTTGAACGTTTTTCTTTTCCGAAATTTTAAAATATAATTTATTTATGCAGCTAATTTATGATCTCGTTTTGTTTACAAAATGCATAATATTTATTCGGAGTGTAAACATTGGCCAGAGAGTGTAAGAAAAACATGCTGTCAAAATAAATCGAAATTCCTAACTATGTATTCGTATTCTATACTATTGTTTATATTATTATTATTATTTTTTTTTTGAGTCTAGAAAAAAGCTAAACCTAATATTATTTAACATAATTGGTTATTACAACCCTTTAATTAGGATTACGAGCTAGCATCTCTCACCACTTATGTTGTGTGAGTTAATTTTATACATGAGTGGCGGAACCTGCAGTTTAAAGTCGGCTCCGAAGGACAGATTTTTGAGCAACTTTTCACGGCAAAATTTTATTTACTCTCAGAGATTTGGCCAGAAATCTGCTGAGAGGAAGTCCCCGAAGAAATATTTTTTCATATTTCGTTTTGATGTCTGACTTGGGGTTTGAACCGTGGTCTCACGTCTAACAATAATAAGCCAACACACTAACTACTAGACTACGGCGATTTAAACAAAATATTATTATTACTCCTGTAGTCGCCGTAGTCTAGTAGGTAGTATGTTCGCTTATTAGACGTCCGGGTTCGAGCCCCAGGCCAGGCATTAAAACGAAATATGAAAAAAATATTTCTTCGGCGACTTCCTCTCAGCAGATTTTGTTGTATCCAAAAAAGGGTAACTCTATTCACCAGGCCTATTCAATTTCTAGACGTAGGTACTAAGTGCGCCGACTGTGTTAAGTAATAAGTATTGAAGTGTGTTTCAAACCGAACAACTCGATCATTTTTAGTGCTTTAAATTTTATGACATTATAGAGTAAGACTAACATTCCGTTTGATCAAGCAAAGCCAACTTGCTGTGAATGACATGGAGACATTAAGAATATTCAGTCGATTCAAGCTTCGAATACTGATCACTGCCCTAATCCCCTATGTTGATGCTCCAGATGGTTCATAGAATTTGCTTGTGCTGTGGGACACAAATTATATTAGGCCTTCTACACCGATTATTCATTGGGATTTCGGCATAATGACTTGTGTACATGCAGTACCTCATTGTCCAGGACTAGAGAGAGTTTCCTAAGTAAAGCATTTTTTGTTGGATTGACAGCAGGGCCTCGTGTTAATTTGACTGTTGCATTAGAACTTATAATTGCTTCAGTTATTAACATGTATATAGTTTACTAATATTGAAATACTATGTCCGTCATAAAAATTCGTGGAATATATCGACGCCTCCGTTCTATAACATTCTAAGTCGAAAAAGTGTGTTTTGAGTTATGAGCTCTCAAAGTTTTCATGCGACATACGACTATATGTGGATTCTAAGTAGATTTTTCCCTATAACTTTGGAACGGATCGGCGCATTATAACCAAATTTTGACTGTATTTAAGTTAAAGAACATAGAATTTAAAAATGCAAGAACATTAAAAACGTTCTAAGTACACTTAGAACGTTATAGATTGGAGGCGTCGATATATGAGATTGTCTCTATGATTTCTTTAGGTAAAAAATTAAAATGTATACATATAGGGAATCTTTCTTTTTACATTTTGGCTTGACAATTGACGATTTGTTTAATTTTACTTTTATATACTTTTAGTAGGCTCCTACGTAGGATCCTCGGTCCAGTGCAAATTAGCTATAATTTCCGAATACGATCCAACAATGAGGTGTATGAGCTCTTCAACCATATCACTCCTCGGCTATGTCGTTCGAATGGAGGAGGATGCTCCCCGAGACGGGTATTTGATGCAAGGATTTCCGGAAGTCGGCGAAGAGAACGACCTTGTTTTCGTTAAAAGCACCAAGTCGAGAAACCCTTGTCATTGAGTGGCGTGACCATCTGACAAGGCTCGCAAGAAGCAGAGGCTCTGGTAGGATGTGTTAAAGCAGACCGTAATCCTTTAATCGGGTGGCTAATAGCCAATTAAGCAAGTAAGTGTAGTAGACTGTTAACAAATTTACTAAAACGTATTAAATTTACCACACGAATAGCATAAAAACGAATAAAATAGTTGGAAAATAGCTTTCTACAAAATTGTGAATACTTATGATGAACTGCAGATGAAAATAAAAATAGTTAAACGAATTAAAGTGCAACGTTCGAGCTAGCTTGGCCATAAATGAAATAAAATGGGAATAAAATGTGCCAGGCCTAAACGTTTGCATGTAGTGAGCTAGATAAACATAGGACCGTCAGCACACGCATAAGCCATCATATTGGCTTGTTGTTGTTGGAAATATGTATGTACCCTGAACAAACTTTCGTAGTTTATTCCCGTCCACTCCTCTGAGATGAGTTTTGTCTGGAATAGTATCCTCCTTACAATATTGGAACCTCGAGCTTACGAATACTTGTCAATGACATATAAAGCGTACAATCATTTCGATGTCCTTCCCGCATATATTGCTTTATTATTTACCACGTTTATGCGTTATAAAACGGAATGGCCCGTACTTGGTCTCTATATACATACATACATATATAATTGGCCATTACAACCCTTCAGTCAGGATTACGGCTTAGCTTCTCACACCACTAACGTTGTGTGCGTTAATTTTATAAGTGACTGGCGGGACCTACAGTTTCAAGTCGACTCCGAACGACATATTTCTTTGAGAAACTTTTTCATGACAGATTTATTTACTCTCAGAACTTTTGCAAGAAATCTGCTGAGAGGAAGTCGCCGAAGAAATATTTCTTCATATTTCGTTTTGATGTCTGACCTGGGGTTTGATCCCTGGCTTTATGTCAAATAAGCCAAGACACTACCTACTAGACTACGGCAACTTCAATATATTCATAATATATGTATACAAATACAGTCTACCCTCCTATTCCAGATTCCATAACGCGGAACTGAAATTGCGACAGCCCTTCTATAACGCGGTACTCTTACAAAAAACTACCATCTAGGATCTTCATTCTAAAAAATCAAAGGCGAGCTCAGGGATTTAACCTTCAAAAGAACGTACCACCCTTCATGTGTGCAGCAATCTATCAGGGAGCCTGATGATAAAACCAATGATAATTAATCGTTCCCCTTGTAATGAAAAACATTAATAAGACCCAATTGTCTGTATTCTGGCGATATAATAAGAAAGTTTGGATGACTCAAGATTAATTCATGGATTGGTTTTATAATTGTTTGATCTAATCCCGGCAGTGGAAATCTATACGATGAAAAAAAATTTGTATATCAAAGTTTTTTTTTGCGCAGCGCAAAGTTTAAAAAAGAGTTAAGAAATTGCCTAGCTCCCTATAAAGAGGTTTTAGTGGACTTACATAAAAAAAGCTGTAATCGAAAACCAATGTGAAGGTGAAACCAGTGAGGAGTCCATTAAAAGAAGACGAGTTAGGTGACAGTTGAAAAATTACATAATTTTACAAAAGTCTTTATTATTTTTGTTGGAAAACAGTCTTTTAGTTTAGTTTTGGTTTCATTTGTTTTTATCAATCCTTATATGAACTCTTTAATTCAATAAAAAATAATTTATAATTTATCTTGTCTTTTGCATTTCTTGGTCTTCATATAACGCGGTACAAATGATACGATACATATACTTATTCCGAGATTCTTATAGCGCGGTTTCCATACAACGCGGTAGACGGTTTCTATAGGACACGCTACGAATTAGCCTGGTTTGTACGGTTAAATCCGAGTTTCTTATAGCGCAGTTTCCATATAACGCGGTACGCACTCACCGCGTTATAGGAGGGTTGACTGTTGATTCTGGCAGTTGACTGTTGATTCTGAAAATGGTGTAAACGGAATATTCGTTCCTTATCATGTCATCTGGCTTAAAGCAGTTTATTTTTTTTTTTCTAAGGTGAGAATAAATTTGTTAAGACAAATTGTTTGTATTCAAATGAACCCGTGTAAAGTTCATTAAAATTAATAATATTGTAAAAAGCAAAAACATCTCTATTTTAAAAATTTAATTAATGAATAAACAGAAAAGAAAAAAAAACAAATTTTCCAATATATTTTAACGTTGATAGGAAATGACAAAAATTCACATGCCGAGGAAAACAATTTAAAACAATATTGGCAGTACCATTGTTTTCACTAAATTGCTACTTGGATGGGGCTACGAATGGAGGGGGTGGACAGAGAAATTCATGTATAGTACAACAGCATGGAGAGATTGAAAATTAAACGAGGAGTTAGACAGGCAGACTTTTAAATGGAGATTTACAATATGCCGCTACATTTTAAATATGCATAGAAATCAAAACAACGGTTGTTTTTGTTTGTTTCGGTTGTTTCGTCGATTACTACATGAAAATATCATAACAACAGCAACTGAAACACCTAAATATTCAATAAGATATTGTGTATTGGTGTGTAGGTGTATTGTATACATATTAATAAAATTTTCTTTTTAGAACAGTTTTCATAGTTGTATGCGTATATCGAAGATGATAATGACGATCATGATGCTTGACTAAATAGTAGAATGCAAATGAAGAAAAATCAACGATTATCAGAAATAATGTAAAGCCAAGTATTGTGATGGATTAAAATGCGACTAAAGTTTAAATGAAAACAAATTTGTCGAGTTATAATACAATCAAACTATGTATAAGATCATACACAAACATTTGCAATTTTTGTGCACACACCTACATTTCTGTGACTATGTGTTGTTGATGGAAAAAAATCAAATAATTTTCTTTTTTATTTTCGTTTAAATTTTTTTTTTTTTGATTTGTTTTGTTTTTGTGTAAAACACAATAGTTTGGAGACGTAGACGGACACACGGACGGACAAATGAACCGTGTTTTTGCAAAACGAACTTTTATGTCATCCGTAAAAAAGCCGTTTTAATATTTGAATGTTCAACGTCGTGGTGAAAAGTTCGTACGGGTCAAAACTCAAATCGGAATCGCAATAAAATTCTTATAGAGACAACATACATACATATATAATATATAGCATATCTGTATAATACAATCAATTCAATCATCAACACTTAAATCTTCTAATAAAGTCGACTATAAGCATATATTCAAGAATTTAATTCATCTGCAATTATTACTAATATATACATATATTGCAAATAAAATAAAAAAATAAAAAAAAAATTAAAAATTAAATAAGTTTTTGAATAGATTCGGGAAAAATTTATAATCCAAAAATTATTATTGAGTATCAGTTAAAATAATGAAAATGAAAAATATTTCAATTCATGTGACAAGTATGGAAAAATGTACAGAAAATTACCAAATTACAGAATTATAACTACTGATGCGAATTTAAAAAATTCGATCTAAAAAATTGTAATTATGTATAAAAATTAAGAAATAATAAATTCCAAAAATTATGAATGTATAATAAATTTCAAAATTAATTTAAATTAAATAAATATGTGAATCAAAATTACCGTAAAAATTATGAAAAATAAAAAAATTAATTTAAAATAAATTGTTTCCCTGACTCTGCTGCACAAAGGAGTGGCGACAAACAGAAAATGAAGGCTCATAAAGGATCTTAAACTGACAAAAATTGTTAATTGTGTACTATTAATGTCAGAGAAAAAGTAAAGTTTTAATCACAAAAGGAATTTAAATAAATAAATAAAAATAGTACCGAATCGAAAAATGTTAATAATTTTTTTTTTTAATAAAATGAAGGAACGTTATTCAGACAGTATAGTTGTTAATAATTTTTGTGGATTGTAAACCACTACAAAAAAATTTAAATATATATTTTAACCAAAATTGCTTAAACGATTTTTCATGGATTTTGTTAAAAGTACGTTTTATATAATAACAGTAAGAAATTCACGATTTATTTTATAAATTTTTGAAATTGATTAAGTTCACCAATTGGTGTCCTGCAAGTCTAGTGTATTGCAATAAATAAATAAATAAATAAGTTGGGCAATTTTTTAAATAAATTACGAATATGTGCATATTATGATTTCTATTGCACTAGGTTTGATAAAAGAAACGTTAAATGGTTATATACTTCATTTTAATTACATATGTATAGTATTTCACTTGGGCCAAATCATTCAAGTTCTTCATCACAGTTCCCTAATTTAAACTACACACAGCCATAATATTCTAAATATTTTGCGCAAACAGAGTTTATCAATATATATTTCGGTTTTAATAGTGACAAGGTTTTATTTCAAAATCTTATGATCAGATCAAAGGAAAAATAATGCTACGTGCAACTAAATGCAACTTAGAACTAAAAGGGTTGCCAGCAGATGCTTTTCATTTCATTTTATACAGTCGAGCCTCGATTATCCGTGATCAGGTTAATCGGTAACCCCGATTAACCGTGATGGCCAAAGATCAGTTTATTGTTTTTTGTTTGCAATGTTTTCAAATTGTTTGCTTCGATTAACCGTGATTACCTCTATTATCCGTGATGGTAGAATTTTTTTATTGATTTTAAAAACATTAGACAAACAACATTACACGACTTTTTTTAAGAAGTTGTATTATTTTTTTTGCTTAATGTCCTTTTTTGCCTCATGTTTTCAGTAGAAAATTTAATGTATACATACTTATTTAATTTAAAAATATACATAAACTTCTTGAATTAATTTTTTTACTGTAAATATGTATGTACACCAGTGTTCACTTGTTAAATAATAAAAATATTTAAAAAAAACTGTATAATCAAAATGGTTATTCGATTAACCGTGAAAATCGATTATCAGTAATGCTTCTGGTCCCGACCATCACAGATAATCGAGGCCCGACTGTATTAAAAATCTCTATACATTTGTCAAAACTATATGCAAGTAATCGCCGTAGTCTAGTAGGTAGTGTTTTGGCCCACATCAAACATCGCCAACAAAATGAAATAGAAAAAAAATATTTCTTTGGCGACTTCCTCTCAGCAGATTTCTGGCAAAAACTCTGTGAGTAAATAAAATTGAAATGAAATGTTTCTCAAAAAATCTGTCGTTTGGAGTCGACATTAAGCTGTGTAGGTCCCGCCACTTACATATGTACATACATATAAAATTAACACACTCATTATAAGTAGCGTGAGAAGCTAGGTCGTACTCCTGACTAAAGCGATGTAATGACCAATTATGTATGTAAACGCAAAATGAAACATGGATTTTAAAAATGCAGTATCATAAAAAGATAAAATTATACTTCAAATATAATGCTATACTCGTACTATAATGATTACGACGAGAAATGGTGTAATAAAAACAATATATTTAAATTTTTAAAAATAATCAAAAATCCCCGAAAAATTTTATAAATAGAATTACGTAATGATCACGTCGCGACGTCTAAAATACAATTCATTTTAGAATCTTGAAGTTTTGTGAAGATTTTAATTAATAAAAACAAATCTGCCATATCATAATAATTATTAAAAAAAAAAATACGAATAAAATAAATAAAACAATTTTAATAACAAAAAAAAAAAAACAAAACAAAAATACGGATAAATATAAACAAAACAAAAAATTTAACATCAAATCAAAAAATCTTAATTCGCGAGAAATTAAAACATTTTTTTTTCAGATCTAATGAAATGTGTACAATGAATGGATGATAGATTGTAGGATGCACTGATAGATTGTAGGATGCATTGCGAATAATGCACAATTTATAAGTAATTTTCTTCATTTTACTTTAGTATATGCGATACGCTGCCCTGGCATTTTCGCTGCTAACCTAGTAAACCATAAATTTATTAAAATGACTTCTTTTCTAAAAAAAGAAAATTATTTTTCTTGCGTTCTTTTCTTATTTTTCTTTTTTTTTTGTTTTCTTTTTATTAATTTCAAAGAAAAATCTCGCCTATTCTGTATGTTATTTTAGAATTTTTTGCTCAGGTTCAAGGGTAGATTTAGTTAGTTAGATAGTTGTTACTGTTGTTGTTGTTGTAGTAGTAGTTTTCAGAAAAATTCAAAATAAAGAAAGAAAATATTAGCAAAGTCAACGATAACAACAAACAAAAGCGACATCAACAACATCATCGCCGTAATAAAATTGTATACTTCATATGTATGTAATATATATATTGTATACGCCTATACGTACATACATATGTACATCACATGTACATGTTTTAATAATAACTATAAGATGATAAAAATATAAATATTATGGATAAGACGACTTAACGATCGTAGTGAAACTTTCGAATGAAAATGAATACTTTGAACAATGGGACAATAATACGTTATACAAACATATCAACTGGAATTCGAGTTAAATATACCACCAACAAGTAAGAAAGTTACCACCTATACAATAATTGCACTTTGGTTCATTTAATTAATTGTAACCAATGACAGAGGAGATTGTTTTGGTAATATTTTGTTTAATTTTTGTTTGGTTGTTGGCCAGCTAATACCGATTTTATCTGGTCTTAGATAAAATGGATGACTTGAAAATCTTTCATCAGGATGATTTGTGATGAGAATACATAACATTAAGTTTGGATACCGTAGACTCAGGCTCTCATTAAAAAAAACATATGAATGTGCTAGATTGTAAACTATGTATGACTTATAATTGGTTTAGAATAAATATAAATAGGGGTGGCTAACCGCAGACTTTATCACCTCGACAGTATCATGAGCGGTCAATGAAAATGCTATTATGTACATATACACTCGGGTCTCGTGTTATGCGGGTTTTTTATGCGACTTCGAATTTATGCGATTTTAAATTAAAAATAATTTTTTCGGATTTTTTATTGATTTTAAAATGTTATGATACTTTTTTTATGAAACTTTAACATCATTTTTAAATTAAATTGTGTTGCTAGAAGTACTGGCGTTGAAATGTTGACACCGACCAGTGGTATAAGTGATTATTTAGCTCATCAAATTGGAGGAGCTTTGGATTTGACTCGTTGAAGCAGAATAATATAGAAGAACTGTTAACTGACGAACCATTAGCAGATATCGACGTCATTAGTTTAGTCACCGACAGTGAGAAAAACGTGGGTAGTGAAGAGAGTGATTCCGAAGAAAGTGTTGTACAATTCAATTCAAAACGAATATCCTCAACAAAGTTAATGAATTACAAAATCTTATTCTTAGTATGGACCCAGATACCGAAAGAGCACTGAAGAGAACGTGGATTGACTGATCTGTTTTCCGGATATCATGAGTTGCAAAGAATACGAAATAAAAATAAACAATTAAACTTTCCACAAATTCGTCGATCTAGTCCCCTTCATATGTATGTACTACCTGATAGGTATGTAATGATAAAAGTGACGTCGAACCAATTCCAAAACGATGCAGAATGATTGATCCTACATTCATAATTATAGATAATAATTATATTTATTATTCAATTTTATTTTTTCTGCAATTAACGAATTAATTTTTGTTGATTTTTTATGCGATTTTGCTTTGATTTTTCAATTTATACGAATTGAATTTATTCGGATTTTCAGGATTTTGGAACGAATCATTACTTTTTCTATGAAGCTAGAGTATCGTTTTATGCTGATCTCTGATTTATATGCTGTTTATAATGTTGAAAAATATAAAAAAATTTCATTTTTTTTAATACATAAACAACATGGATGATGTGAGGACGTAGGGCAGAATCCTAACTAAAGAATTCTATGCCAAGATATGCAAATTTCACCAATCGTCCTTTGTTATACACTTTCTTGGGATAAATTTTAGATGTCATTAATTCCTGGTATATATAAATAATACTTTAATAATTGTTTTTTTTTCAATTTTTTTTTTTTTTTTTTTTTGTTCAAAGATTTAAGGATCAAAATTAAAAATTCAACAAGTTTCCGGAATACACGGCGGTATTGTAGTTCAAATAAAAACTCCAATTTAAGTGATGTAATTACATCATTAAAATGATTTCTAAAATGTTTGAATTGTTACTTTTCTTCAAGAAGTCGCCGTGGTCTAGTAGGTAGTGTGTCGGCTTTTTAGACGAAAGGCCCGAGTTCAAAGTAAGTATGAAAATATTTCTTCGGCGACTTCCTCTCAGCGGATTTCTGGCAAAAACTCTGAGAGTAAAAATTGCCATGAAAAGCTTCTCAAAAATCTGTCGTTCGGAGTCGACTTTAAACTGTGTGTCCCGCTAATCATGTATAAAATTAACGCACACAACACGAGTGGTGTAAGAAGTTAGGACGTTGTACAATGAGTCAATTCGACCTCCGGGTACTGTACTTGTCACAGTTAACAAGTACACGTCCTCTAACCTAACCTTACCTACTTTTCTTCAAAATAAAAACTTACATTTTAATGTGTAAATAGGTCAAGGCAGTACCTTTCTTCCTGTACTCATATAAATATGTCACACTGTAATGTGCAGAGAAGATAGTCAGTTTGTAACGCAAGAAAAACGGCTACGTATCACGATCAACGACAATATCATCATAAACTGTATCTGTGTGGATACGAGTATGTACGTATAATAACAATTGATTTAAATTGTAATTGAATAAAAGAAAAAAGAAGAAGAAGCAGAAAACAACTGTTTTTACGAATCAACGAAAAGAACAAAAAAAGTACTGAAAAATATTTAAATAAAAAAATATAAGAAACAAACGAAAAAAAAAATACCACTTAATAAGAAGAAGAAGTAGGAGAAAAAAATAATAATTCTTAAGGAATGTAAAACACATTTTTGTTCGCAAAACCAATATGCAAAGGAAATAAAAATTCAAAGAAATTAAGAGAAAGACAAAAAAAATATAATTTGAAAATGGCGCTTGACGAAAACCAGTAAAGAAATAATAGACAGACATTTTCGAAACGTCATAGTTTTAAACTTCCGTTGCGCTTTTGTTGTTTCATTTGATTATTTTGTTGCTGTTGATTACAAAAAAAGAAATGCCGGCTAAAAAAGTAATTATTTTATAGCATTTTATTTAAAAATAAAAAATAAAAAAAAATATTTGATTTGTTTTATCAAAGGCGCTTTTATTTTAAATATCGCATGTACATGCACACATATTCCTACCGTTTTGTATATTTTTTTAATATTTGAATAATTATTGCTTTTGTTCATGTGTTTGTAACAATAATGAGCATGTATATATATACATATAATAGCAATTTGATTTCTATCCGCAAATACATTATAATTAGGGGATTGATCCGGTTATTTTAGCCGGTTAAAACAAGTTTTAAAACCATTTATTGGCGTTTGAATAGCTAATTTTATTATTATTGTAAGGACCTTCTACTCATTGGTGGCCTTATAATAAAATTTCATTATAAAATTTAACAACAAACCAATTTTATTATAAAATTTAACAATAAATATATGATTATTATTATTATTGTCATTATAATAAACAATCATGCTCGCCGTTCTATTCAGTGAACCAACCATAAAAACAGAGTATGACTTGAAATTCCTACGCATCAAGTTTGGTAAAATATTACTCATCATTGAGTCACAAATTTTTAATAGTTCAGAATTTCCTGGAACATACATTTCTGAAGCTAGTTTTTTTGTAAAGGAATAGTAAGAAAGTTGCCGTAATCTAGTAGGTAATTGCCATGAAAAGTTTCTCAAAAAATCTGTCGTTCAGAGTCGACTTTAAACGGTAGGTCTCGCCACTCACGTAAAAAATTAACGCACACAACATGAGTGGCGTGAGAATCTAGGCCGTAATCCAGACTGAAGAGTTGGAATGGCCAATTGTATATGTATGTAAGTAAGAAGTGCCGTGTTCTGCGCCTCATTCCATTTTTAAACGATACCTTTTGCTACTAAAATGTTACCATTCTTTCGGCGATATGTTTAATTATTCGAAAAAGAATGATTTCTAAGTTATTTCATAACACACCCAATGTTAGCATCAATAATTATAAAAAGTATACGATTGATTTCGTCTTGCACTGTCCCTCACAAAGTAAAGTCATTCTAATCGTTAGTCCAGGCTCCAACACTAATTTCAATACTAATTGTAAATGGATACTTGGTCCATGATTGTTTCTTTGAACTCGTGCGGGTCCTTTAAAATTTTTTTTATATTTTTAATCACTCTTCTTAGAAGATGAATTTTTTAAGGATAATTTTAAATTTGAAATTAAAATTAAAATAATAAAAGCTGTTGATATATCGATGGCTTAATATAGAAAGGTCGTATCTCGTTTTTTCAAAAT
The DNA here is from genome assembly GCA_930367235.1 of Sarcophaga rosellei. Classification (NCBI taxonomy): domain Eukaryota; kingdom Metazoa; phylum Arthropoda; class Insecta; order Diptera; family Sarcophagidae; genus Sarcophaga; species Sarcophaga rosellei. The sequence continues at coordinate 84,926,600 of OV884017.1, read as the reverse complement.
CGGGGTTTTTACATATTCTGGTAGACAAAACCCCCATACACATCCTCTGAAAAATTCAGGCTCCTATGTTGACGAATGGTTGATTTACAGTAATTAAAAGAAACAGAACATAACATATTTGTTTTAGATTTTGTTAATTTTTTTCCTTCTCCTGTAAAGTACTGAAAATGTAAGATACGACCTTTCTATATTAAGCCATCGATATATTGTATCACTGTACAAAATGAAAAACAACTGGGCAAGATCATCAAAATAAAAACCGGAGTCCGCCAAGGATGTGTGTTGTCACCACTCCTCTTTAATTGTCTCCTCGATGTAGTGATGCAAAAGTCAACAAGTCATAGGAGAGGGATTAAATGGGGGTTTGAAGATAGACTGGAAGACTGCGAATGATATATGCTTGCTAAGTCATTCTTTCTCCGACATGCAGTCAAAACTAAATCTAATTAGCGAAGCCCCAAGGAAAGCTGGACTGAAGAATATCCACAAAACCAAAACACTCAGGTTAAATGCTAACGCAGAACAAAAATTCCTAATATACGGAAAGGATATTGATGATGTGGAGTTCTGCTGCTATCTAAGTATAGTCTAAGTATAATTGATAAATCCGGTGGATCATTGGCAGATGTTGCCAGTCGCATTAATAAGGCTCGCAATGCTTTTGCCCTACTTAACCCTGTTTGGAAATCGTCTAACATATCGAGACGCACCAAAATTAAAATTTTCAATTCCAACGTTAAATCTCGATTGCTGTACGGTTGCGAAACGTGGAATATGGCACCGCGCGATGCCCTGTCTCTTCAGGTATTTGCTAACAAATGCTTGCGTAGAATCTTGCGTGTTTCTGGCCTTCCGTAATACCCAATACCCAACTCTCGTCAGATACAAGCCAGCAACCAATCGAGAGGGAAATTAGGAGACGCAAGTGGGGTTGGCCTGGGCGCACTCTTCGTAAGCCAAGGAAAGCCATAGACTGGAACCCCCATGGAAGCAGGCGAATCGGACGACCATCACTCACCTGGAAACGCCAAATCACAACCGAACTAGCCAAACGACGTCTACAATGGAACGAAGCCAAACATCGCGCTGATGATCTAGCTCATTGGAATCAACTTGTTGCGACCTTATGCGGAACATATATATGCCTAATGGTTATTTCAATATCGAAAATGTAAATACGAAAATGTAAAAAATATTGTGACGTAGAACAAAATGAAATGGAATATTTTTCTTTGTGCACACAAGCGGCCGCTGGGCAAACTTTAATACGTTAAATATATACTTTAACTTATTAGAGTTGGTTATTGAAATCACCATTAGGCAGAAATGGGTTAGAATTGGATTGTATTTGAAGTTTTCAAGTACTAATTAAAGTAATCGTTGTAGTCTAGTAGGTGGTATGTTGTTCAGATCCAACTCAGATATCTCGAGCGAAACGAAATAGGGAAAAAAATTTTTCTTTTGGCGATTTCTTTTTAGCAGTATTGTGTCAAAAACGCTGGAATTAAATAAATGTCATAAAATTTTTTTCAAATCTGTTGTTAGGAGTCTATGTTAAAGGGTACTTCCCGCATTCATAGATAAAAATTCATACACACAACATGGCTGGTGTGAGAAGCTATGTTGTAGTCCTGTCTAAAGGATTGCAATTAACAATCTTCGCAAAAGTAATTTTTTACCCAAAATCCAGGCTATGGCGACGGCACTTTCAGTTAAAACTTGTTTTCTAAATTATTTTGTATTATTTTCTGAATTATTTTTGAACCGAAATTATTTGTTTTCGTTTATCCTAGAAAAGATTAGAACCTTTTTTGAAAAAAATTTTGTCATTAGTTGGTTTTATTCTTCTTCTATTTTGTATCTTGTATATGTTACGCTATTCTTTTATAAAAATCTCAGTTGATATACATATTCAAATAATTTTTATAAATTTCAGTATTTATTGGCTGCGGGGGAGTCAGGTGTTAGATATTTAAGTAACAAACAACAGACTTTTCACACACAATTTTATATGTTCAATTAAACAAAGTCGTTTATTTCAATTGTGTAGACAAAACAAAATTAAAAAATATAATCATAGAAAACCAGATTTGTTGAAGATACAGTAACATATTGTAATTATCACACGTTATAATATACTATGTATGTATTGTACACAAAGATCACTCAAAGAGACCACTAGAAGAAAACCGAATAAATTGTATAAAAAAATGTGATTATTAATGGAACTAGACTTGACTTCTTTAATTTTATGATTTTTGATATTTAATAGCTAAAGTGTTGAAATAATTAAAAAATGTATGATTACTTGCAGACATTACTGTATGATAATTGTTTATTTATCTAATTCTGCAGTATTTTTTTTTTATATTAAATTCGATAACAATGCCAAGCAGACTAAAAAAAATCGTTTTGAAAAGAAATCGCACACAATAAAATGATTTGTAAGCAATCTTCGCACTTGAAATCTGTTACTTTTTCGCATATTTTCTAAAAATTTCTGTTTATGTATTTTTCTGCTCATGTGCCTTCAATAACGCTACTTAGAATAATTAAAACAAAATTAATGAAATCGTAGGCGTTAATTATTATTATTATTATTATTAGTTTTTTTGAGTTACTATTATTAGTTAAAAAAAAAGACCGCTTCGATTTAAATTTTAATAAAAAAAAATATTTTCTTTATCCGGCACTTCCTCCGATACTAACATACATAGTAGGGATGCAAATCCCAGGTCAGACATCAACAAAATTATTTCTTCGTCCACTTCTTCTCAGCAGATTTCTGACAAAAACTCTGGGAGTAAAATAAAATTGCCATGAAAAGTTTCTCAAAAAAATCTGTCGTTCGGAATCGACTCTGAACTGTAGGTCCCACAACTCATGTATGAAATTAACACACACAACATCAGTGGTGTGAGAAACTAGGTCGTAATCCTGACTCAAGGGTTGTAATGACCAGTTATGTTATGCATGTATGTAATTGCTCAAAATTATGAACACGAGCAATTTGGCATTTTAGATTCACCGTCGTGATGAGTGAATGATTATTTTCTACTACAATACAGATTTGTTTAAATTAGGTCTTTATATTCCAATGGTTGGTTCAATATAATTCGAAGGAAGAATTCTATTATGATGCTCCTCTAGGCGAAAATTTTTTAAGATCGCAATGAAATTTCTTATTGTTTATACTCTATCTGCCATTGTAGCAAGGCAAGGCCTGTTATAATTAGCTTTGTAGCTAAACATACCTTATATGGAACGTGTTCTGTTTAAAATTTCTCAAATTCATACATACATAATTGGCCATTACAGCCCTTCATGTTGTGTGCCTTAAATTTATACTTGAGTGGCGGGACCTGCAGTTTAACGTCGACTCCGAACGACAGATTTTTGAGAAACTTGTTCATGGCAGATTTTTTTATATATACAGTGGATCACAGTGAAAATGGCCCACCATGAAATTAATCAGTATTTGGTTAATATTTATTAAAAAGGAAGAAAATAAAATCAATATTTTTGTTTAAAATAAAGTTTATTTGGTATTAAATATAAGGAACTAAAAATTCTTTTAATTACATTATTAATTCATTGATTTTTTATATCAGAAACAAAAACAGTATTAGGTCACAATGAAAATGGCCCAGTATATTATTATTAAAGAAATAAAGTTTTTTTAATTTTTAATATTTTGTAGGAAAGCCTTTTTGACTTATTACCGATTTTAAACGATTAGGAATGGATTCTACTAACGTTTTTTTAAATTGGCCATTTTCATGGTGACCTAAATTTGAACTCCTTTTGTTTCTGATGTAAAAAATCAATGTATTAATAATGTAATTAAAAGAATTTTTTAGTTCCTTATATTGAATACCAAATAAACTTTATTTTAAACAAAAATATTGATTTTATTTTCTTCCTTTTTAATAAATATTAACCAAATACTGGTTCATTTCGTAGTGGGCCATTTTCACTGTGATTCACTGTATATATATATTTATATTTTTATAGGGGGTCACAAAAAATTATGAAGCGTTTTAAATAAAAATTAAATATTATTTTATTTTTTTAATTTAAAACAGAACTTATTAATGCAATCAGTTCGTTTGTACTATGGTTATAGCTTAAAAACTAAGCATTGCTTAAGCAACCGTACTACAACCCTTTAGTTTGGGTTAGAACCTATTTTCTCCCACCACCCATGTTGTGCGTGTTAATTGTATCCATAATTGGCAGGATCTACAGATTCACATCGACCTCCATCACCAGACTTGAGAAAATTTTCATGACAATTTTATTTGCCTTTAAGGTTTTTGCCAAAAGACTGCTTACAGAAAAGCAATACACATATTTTTTCATATTTCGTTTTGTTTGAGTTGTCAGAGCTGCGGTTTCTGATACAGCTGGTTGGAGTGGTAGCGGTGATACCAACAGCTCAATTGAGCACGCATAGCGGTCCGTTGTGATGCCACAGGTGAACGCAGTCCCTGTACTGACCAAGTTCCACTAAACTAGAAAAGAAGAAGTTGGTCCAGCGCAAGGGCTGCACATTAAAAGCACAATTACCGTACGCTGGAAATCCAGCCCGAAAGTTTGATAAACGAAGCTATATCCTTGACATCAATGGATGATAACTCCGTCAAGATGACAAGGATTTGAGAGCATAATAACCTATATCTGCACCTCGCAAGAGATGAAATGACCACGAACTATCGTCTAATAAGCCCACACACTACCTACTAGGCTACTACGACTTTAATAAAAAATAAATGGTGGATATAATAAATTTAGTCATATATGTATGTAAGTCCCACACGAGTTAACGCATCAAAATCGAATTTTCATGTAGGACAGTATAAAAGCGTATTTGGTGGGTTTGGCAGAGAATCACCTCCTATGAGCCGTTGTAACACAAATTTTCAGCTTTAAATAGTTCGGTCAAACACTTATTAAGCTGTAACTGCGAGAGAAAAGTTCTTATGCACTTATCTTATAGTGTGAAGTCATTGTAAAAAATTATATTGGAAAAAAATTTGTCTTCCTGCTTTTGGAACATCTTTTACAAAATGTGATCATTCCCGCTATCTTATAATGGGTAAACATTTAATTGTTTGAGTTATAAAAAGAATAAAAAATTTTCATATATTAAATTAATTTTTATTTGATTCGATATTCTCTAGTAGGTAGTGTGTTCGCTTAGTAGACGTAAAGCCCGGGTTCGAGTCCCAGGCCAGACATCAAAACAAAATACAAAAAGTATTTCTTGGGCGACTTCCTCTCAGCAGATTTCTAGCAAAAACTCTGAGAGTAAATAAAATTGCTACGAAAAGTTTCTCAAACAAAATTTATTCTATATTAACACATAAAAACTATTCATGATATAATTAAAATATTTTGTAATTTGATAATTAAATAATGAATTGAGGTAACGCTTGACTAAAGAATATTTATATTATTATAAATAATTTCTATAACGTAAAAAAATTCAAAACAATACATAAGCAAAAAAATGGTTAAAAAATTAATTAAACATTTTTAAATGTAAAATTATTAAAATTTATTATTTATATTTTGAATCACGTTTTGATAATGTAAAGTACTAAATGCATATATTTTATATGATAAATTACTTTAAATAATGTTTTCGATAATATTGCTGGTACTCGTAATATTGATAAAAAAATATTGATCAGGAAAGATCACAAACGACCGGGTTAAAAATTATTTCCACTTGAAGTTTCCAGAATGAAACATAAAACGATACATGTGCTAAGGAAATGCTAACTTATAAACTAATTTTTTTATTATTTTTAATGGTAACCAATCCATTTAGTTATGAGAAGAGGTAAAAATTTTGTTTAATCATCCTAAGTCTTCACCTTTTTAAAAACAAAACATCTACCTACTTAACCGGAAGAGCGTTTGTAGGGGTCTATGTATTATATGATTTCCGATGTGAATATGTTGTACAGAATCTTTTAACATAGAATTTATGTATTTTCTTTTGAGAAAATTTTATTTTCTGTTGGCAAATACCATTTAAAAAGTGTACAATCCTTTCGAGATAAATAAAAAATTTAGGGGTTATGGACTACTTTCTGTAGGACTGCGTCAAAGTTAAATAAAAAAATGAACTAAAATAAAAACAATTGTAGCTATTTCAATAAAATTATACACACATACATAATTGGCCATTACAACCCTTCAGTCAGGATTACAACCTATCTTCTCACACCACTCATGTTGCGTGCCTTAATTTTATACTTGAGTGGCGAGACCTACTGTTTAACGTCGACTCCGAACGACAGATTTTTGAGAAACTTTTCTTGGCAATTTTATTTACTCTCAGAGTTTTTGCCAGAAATCTGCTGAGAGGAAAGTCGCCGAAGAAATATTTTTTTTCCATATTTCGTTTTGATGTCTGGCCTGGGGCTCGAACCCGGGCTTTACGTCTAATAAGCGAACACACTACCTACTAGACTACGGCGACAGCCATAAAATCTCCAATCCCAAATCAACATTAATTTAATATTATACCGCCTAAATTGTTTATGAATCATTAAAACTGTTATTCCTTAATATTTAATTTAATTTAAGGCAAGAATTATTCCGTACATACACAAGTACCAAATCCAGTGTCTTAAGGCGTGATCGTCACGTCTATATTAGCCGTTAAAGAGTAACGAGAACATTTTCCTGACATTATTTATAATTCGGTAATTATACAACACCTTCAGCAATTTTTTCGGATATAATTCTGAAAGTGTTAATTGTTATTCGGAAAAAGCCAATTGTAATTCAGAAAATAAATAAGAAATCATTCAAAATCTATTAAATTGTAAATTTTTCATCAATGAAAATAGGTTATGAACTCCTTTTTAGGAAAACTTTAGAGAATACATTTTTAACAAGGCGCCCTGGTAGTCTAGTGGGTAGTGTGCTAGACTGTTAGCGTGAGGCTCTGGTCTGTTACACTACACCGAGCATATGGTAAAGTTACTCCGCTCGTATATAATTAGAATATAATTTGTAAATGTATTGTAATTAATAAATTAATAAATAAATTTTTAACAACCACTGTAGAAATGGAATTAAAAAACACTGCACTATTTGGCAGTTTACAATGAGAAAAAACCAGTATTGCGATTGCAGCCATGTAAAAATTAAAACTAGGATGAGGATCGGAAAGAAATAAAATTTAAGGTCGCATATATCATTGGGTCTAATTAAAAAGATGCTAAAAAAAATTAAAAATTCTCCAGAACCCAGTGGATTTAATGCTTTCCAAGATAGAGGAAGATTGTAAAGCTATGAGAAACTTCAACAAATCGTTATCACTGGCAACTGTAGATAATTATTTCGAAATCAACCTGTTTACCACCATACAATTACACACAGAATCTGTGCTATGAATTTTAGGGCGTATAAAAAAAACAGAAAACAAATTTTAATTTGTTTTATTGTCGAAGTACAGGCCATGATAAAATTAGGAATAGATCAATATAAAAGCTTCCAGCATCAAGAGGTCCACTAGTGAACTCCTTCACAAGGAACACAGAAGGAGTTCCTTCACTGCCCACTTAGCAAATGAATGGTGTAACCATTTTAATGCAAAAATGAGAAGATTCCGGAAATCATCTGGCGGATTTAGTGATTATTTCATACAACTTATCTTGTAACTTCAAGTTAGAAAAAATTATAACACACCAGCATCTCTTTTGAGACAAGGACACTAAGTTCCATTGAGAATATTTTGTATAAAATAAAAACCTAAGCCAAAAACAATATTTGTATTCTCAACCTTTTAGGTCGAGGCATAATAGAACAAAGATTGACCTACTAGAAGTATATTGTTGAACATGTGCTGAACACTACTACGAGGAAGATTGCGATTGTCTTGCACAACACTATACAGTTCATAAAAAGTGACATGGCGGGTGGTCGATCATTTCTTTAAGTACAATATATTTTATTTTATTTTTTCTCGGAGTAGAAAATAAAATAAAACTTTCTGTATATTACAATTTACATTTAAGAGAGAAAATCAAATTCGTAAGATCATTGAGAGAGTCAAATTTAAAGATATATTGCATATATTCCGTAGAGCCTTATTTTAGGTTCGATTTTTCAACAAGACGCAAACAATATATTGGCTTTCTATGGCCAATGGCCATAGAATGGCGGGACCTACAGTTTAACGTCGACTCCGAAACCAGATTTTTTTTGAGAAACTTTTTCATGACAGGTTTATTTACTCTCAGAGTTTTTGCCAGAAATCTGCTGAGAGGAAGTGGCCGAAGAAATATTTTTTTTTCAGATTTCGTTTTGATGTCTGACCTGGGGTACGAACCCGGGCTTTTACGTCTAATAAGCCAACACACAACCTACTAGACTACGGCGACTCGTTGCTTTCTAGCACCTTTGGGTAAATAATTGCTAGTCTTTGATCCACACTTTATAGACTGCTTACCCAAGAATTATGCTTTTGAAGAGTATGTATGCCAATTTAACTTTCTATAAGTATTTATTTAAACAAATTTAAAGTAAAATTTTTAAAACATACCTCGCCTACCATTGTATATGACGGAATAAACATTCTACGTTATTTATTTAGAAAAAATAACGAAACACAGTTCATTTGTAAAATATTTTCAATATGATTATCAAATTTTAGATAAAAGTTTTAAGAAAAAATCTGCAGTTACGTACAATATATGAAAGATGCTGTTGCTTATCTGATCTAAGATAGTAACTGAATGATAAGATCTGTTTTTTTTGCAAAAATCTTCAATTATAATGCATGGAATTCGTACTAAGAAATCTCTAACGTGACGCAAAAAATACACAAATTTAATAGGAACATAAAAATTATAAATAAAAATCCCTAAAATAAGAACTTAATTGCCTTAAACAATCTGTAAGATCGTTCGTCTGTATTTCGAACTCAATGGAGTGAAGTTGTCTAGCAAAAGGAAACAACAGTAACGGAATCACTTATATGGGCCCGACTATAAAAACGAAAAAGGTGATTTAAAAGTGCTAATAAAAGTGATCAAATTAAAATAAATAAAAAAAAACAAAGAAAATTTCATTAATTTTTAAAAGCAGTTATCTACACCAAAAAGATAGACGGTTAATTACAAAATGGAATGCAATCATGTATAGAGTAAAATAATAATAAATACATATTTTGTTTAAAATTGTAGTAAAAACAATTAAATTTAAATTAATTTGAAAATGAAATTACCTCAATTGTTTACGGGTTCCATCACATTTTTGTTTTCTATTAAAAGTGCTTTGACTACTTTAGGCAAATAAATATTGCCAACATTTTAAATAGTGAGAGAATTCTAATTATTTAATATATTTACGTAATTCTCTAAGAAAAATTAACAAAAAAAAAAAATAGATATTCAATTATTAAATATGTACATAATATTTATTTAATAGAATTCTTATTTAAATAATCATTTTCTTTTTGTTTATTTATTTATTTATTTTTTTTGTGTTTTCTGACAAACTAAAAGAAAATATTGATCACTGACTGTATCAAGCTTACTCAGATATTATTTCAAATAAAAAACAACACTTTAAGCAGAGATTTTGAATGCATACACTACTATACGATATTCAAGTGAAGGACAACAAGTGTCAGGAACAGCGACAGCAACAGCGACAACGCCAAAGACCAGTATATTCAACATGGAAAATCTTGGTTACAAAGAAGGCAGTACAAAGCCGCGACGTATGACACGTTCCATCAGCGTTGTTACCAAAAGTGAAGCCGAACAACCGTTGGCAGAGAATAATACCAATCGGTAAGTGATAAATATTGTACATAAATTAACATTTTTATTGGTTTTTTTTTAATTTTAATCAATTCTTTTTTTTTCATCTTCAATATTTTTAATGTCATTTAAAATAAAAAAGCAAATTATAATGCACTAAGAATAAAATGTTAGCAGAGACCATAAAATACCTTAAACTTGTATGGTATTAAGAGAGCAAGAATTGCATTTACTCTTATGGTACAAATATTCCAAATATTCTTAAATAATTTACCAATTTTATATGGTAATATTTAGATTATCTTGAGTTTTCTATAGTCGTTGTCTTAAAAGTATCCTATCATTTGGTTATTAGCATAGACTACTATACTACCAAGTCGATTAGTGATGGAAATCAATTTGATGAAAATTAAAAGTTATTTGCATGTGTTCAAAGTCCTACTGATCTATATTTTATTTTACCAGCAACCAGTAGGGTTATAGTAAATCAAAAAATTTAATTGAAGTTTTCTGACTTTGGAAAATCCATTGCAATCGTATCAGCTTAAATATTTTAAAAGTAAATTAGGATTTATTCTATAAATGAAGCTGATAACATAAAATGCATTGGTCATATTATACAAAAATCTTTTCTAAAAATAATTTCTGTTTTTTTTTATTGGTAAACCTGATTTAATAAACTCAATGGAAGATTTTTGAAAAATTTAATATCAAAATGAATGAAACAAAAATCTGTTTGTCTTCACAAATCTATTAATAACAAAATTTAATTAATTTACCTAAAAACATATTCAAATACTTCATTGTTTAATTTAAAATACAATTTTTTATATAAAAAGATTATGCAATAACAATTAATTTTCTATAAGGGTCAATAGAAATTGGACATTTGGACATTTGAGAGAAATACATCATTAATATCTTTACTTTAATAATATTAATTTTGATAGATAAATTCAAAAACGAATATGTATCTATTTATGGTAGTGCTAAAAATTTATCAAGCTTGATGTCTGCGTCTTAAAAACTTATTGTTGCTACCTACGTTATGGCATGGCATAGTGAAAAGTTAAAACTGCTAAATACCAAACAATACCATACCTATGAAATTTGGCCACGAAATTTATTTCTTTAAATATTATGAGATAAATTATTTCCCCTTTTTATTTATGATTGAAAATTAAAAAATTTTAATTTTCTTGCATAATTTTAATTTAATTCAATATATTTTAATTGTTTAAAATAGAATTAACTATTGTTAACTTTAGTCTGCCATAGCAACTAAATAGCCAATAACACCATAATAATTGTTAGGCAAATACTAAACCGTTACACCCACGTAGCTATGTCGGTTTAGTCTCTATTAAAAAAATTGTCGGAATAGTTCTCAGACGTATCGTATTTGCCTGCTATGGTTAAGAAATGTACAGTGAGCGCCAAAAGTGAGTAAACACCACTGAAATAATTCATTTTCTTGGGATAGCGAGAAAAGTAAATGAGAATAGTCGAATAAATTTCCAAAAATAAAAACGTTTATTTATTACTTATAAAATGTTAAAACAAAAACAACAATTCATGATAAAGGAACTTTTTTTTATACTTAAGAACATAATGGAAAATTTAAAATTATAGTGACTCACTTATGGCGCTCGCTGTATGTATCGAATTTCAATAATGGTGAAAGCATCAAAAAAATGCTAATAGATGTAAAGATTCAAAAACAGGAAATTTACAAGAAATGGTTCTAAAGGTAAAAGCTACAATTGAACTTAATATACGGCAAAACACAGTTAAAAAAACTCAACATTTAAATCTTTTACAAAAGACAGGTCACACATCAGGAGTAATATTTCGAATAAACAAACAAAATGATCGTATTAACACAATTATCGGTTAATAAACCAATGGAATTTTTCATGCGATCCAATCCAAAGCCAATTTTCTACTAAAAATATGAAACAGTCAATAATTTAAAAATGTATCTTCACTAAAAGTCATATCGTAACAAATATTTCTTAGGGCCATTATTACAACTTGTCGTTAAACTTGGGATTAGTTAAAGTGAACTGGAAAGTTACCTTTAACTTATTTTCGTTATTACAACTTACAGATAAAATGTTTCAAAATTATGGCAGTGCCGGAGCAATGTCGATAAAACTGCTCAACGAAACAAGTTTTATTTTTAAACGCAGTGGCAACGAACGGCCTCTTTTTTGTTGTTGTATATGCTCATTTTGTTTAAATTTGAAGTTGCCATATTGGCAAGTTCCAACATAAACTTAACTTTAAAAGTTAGAGATAGGATGCTCCTCCCTTTAGCTTAACGATCACTTCTAGCTTATTGGGTACTTATAATAACGAAAAACAATTTATCTACCCGTTAAAATCCTCCCTTTAGTTAACGGCAAGTTGTAATAATGGCCCTAAGGCAAGGGTCGGCAAACTTTTGAGACGGAAGAGACAAATATTGCAATTTGCAAAACTTAAGTTTTAAAAGAGCCATACATTTTTTTCACAACAAAAATGATAAAAAATTGATTGGTTTTGCTCATGTACGGAACGATTGAAAATATTAAAAGCTGTGTACATTATGGAAACGTTTACGAAATGATTTCTTAATTTTCATACACTTCTTGTTAATCGATTCTAAACAATTATTTTTTTTTGATACAAAAAAAAAAGAGCCACAGCGTCACATCCAAAGAGCCGCATTTGGCTCGCCAGCCGCAGTTTGCCGACCCCTGCCCTAAGGCCCTAAAATATGAAATATTTCAATGGTAGGCTGAAATTTTTAAATACAATAAAACCTTTGAAAAGATTGCCGCATTGGTAACACATTGAGCGCTGACACTTGATATTTTATAATAATTTATTGTAAATCATAGAAAGTAAATGATTTTGCATCTTCTAGTTATTGAGCATTATTAAGAGTTATTAAATTCGTTACAGCCACAAATTAGCCGTTATTATTAATTTGGCTAACATAACATTAATTTTATAATCGTCTGAAATGTTAAGGTAATTTAATGCAAAATAACTGCGACAGCATCATCATCTTTAACCAAATATCATACAATAATTATTAATAAAAATTTCGCATCGCAGTTAACTTTGTACCGTAATTGGTTGTTTTCCTTTATGCGTTTACCGTATAAATAAAATATAATAATATATGTAAACAATTCATTAGACCATAGGAAAATGTAAAATAAATAAACAAATATATGTCACACATGATAATACATACAAATAAATTGCCAAAAAAAAAAGAGAAAAATTAATATGTCTGACGATCAACAAAAAAACACAACAACAAAAATACAAACCCCTAATTGTGTGTTAATAATTAATTTTATAAAAAAAAAAAAACAAAAACAACACATTTTATTTTTAATAAAATATTGATCGTACAAAAACTACGACACGAACAGGTTTGAAATTTTTTTGTCTGCATACAAAAAAAGAAACAAATTGATGTGATTAAATTCCAATTTTTGAAAAGATGTTCTCTGAATTCTATTTTATTTGTTGGACAAAAACTTTTCAAACAAAAAAATAAAAAACAACATACATACATACATATTTAAATAGAAGTTTTTCATTTCATTATAAACTAATCGAAATGATGATTTAAGCCAAGTTTGTAGGTGCTGTTGTTTGGATACAACTTTTAAAATTTTACTGCCACTATTCTATACGTTCACAGCTGTTGCTATTACTGCCAGTTTTTATTTGTATTTTTTTTTTTAATTTTTTTTTTCACTATTGCTAAAATCAACAACTTCGATTGCCGATCGTTGAGTGTTGATCATTTTGTTGAATTTCGAATTTAAATTTCAGTTTAATTTGAACTAACAATGAATATAGACGTTATAAATATGGCTCGATTAACGAGAGTTTTGAAATAAAAGTGAGATCTGAAAACGGTTGTTGTAACAAAATTGATTTGAGTTTTTTTAAATTAAAAATATAAAACAATAAAAATAAGAAATAATAATTAAAATCATTTAAAAGAAATCTTTTAAATAAAAAAAAAAAGAAATGAAATTAGAGAATACTTTATCAAATTGGCAGCATCCATGGATATGGCTGGAAACAGTGTATAGTGTCATTTTTTACTAAAAAAACAACATTTTTAAAAATATTTTAACAAAATACAAAACAAACCAAAAAAAAAAAAAAACAATTACAATTATGTACAACTTAAAACGAAAACCAATTCAAAAATTTTAACCAAAAAAATTCCCATCAGCATTTTAACAATTTTCTTTAGTAGAGTGTAGTACATAGTTTGTATTTGTGTGTTTATTTCTATTTAAAAAAAATATAAAATTGTTTTTACTAACAATTAAAACTGGGCTAAATCTGCATAAATTATAAATTAAATAATTTTTTTTTATTTTATTAATTGTGTGGAAAAAAATCTTTAAATCTTTGAAAAAAATTCAAATAAATCACGGGAACAAAAAAAATTACAATTTGATTTGAAATTGAGAACAAAAATTCAAATGTACGATATATTATTGGATGAGAAAAGTAACAAATAATGCAAATAATAAAAAGAATAAAATAAATAAAATTTATTTATGGTGTTGGTGTTTCTAAAATTTAAATTTTAACACATACATACTATATAATTTCCGTTTTAATTAAATTTCAATACAAATAAATTATAATACATAATGCATCAATTGTTTAAATTGTTCAATTTTCTTATTTAAAGAAAAAAATCTCAATAATATTTAAATTATGCATAGAACTTTTATTCATGTTAAGTATTAAAAAAAAGGCCCTTACGATTCAAACGTGAATTTATGAGTAAGAGTTGAATAAACTTTCGATTCACACATACATGCCACTTTATCGACATAGGCGTGTTAAGATGAAATATGAAAAAATATCAAATTTCAAACTAATAATCTAATAACTGGTAAAAGAATAAACAAAATTAAAAAAAAAATAATTTAATTAAGAAAAAAAATAAAAAAAAAAAGCTAGGCCGTAATCCTGACTGAAGGGTTGTAATGGCCAATTATGTATGTATGTATGAATTTAATTTTTATTTAAACAATATTTCATCAAATGAAATATAGTGTTTGAGAAAGAATAAAAATAAGAATAAAAATAATTAATTAAAAACAATAATAATATCCAAAAGGATGAAAAGAAAACAATAACAATTGAATTGAAATTTCATATTTAGAAAGAAATCGCCTTTAACTCCATCAGATTTGTATAATAAATATACAATACAATTGTGCTACACAGCGGAGCAGCGTCATAGCACTCCTATTGAAAATTAATAATAAAAAGATTTTAATTTGAAACTTGAAAAGAATTTTTGTAATTAGTGTGCACTCGCTTAAATAACACGATATTTACATAATTTTTATGCAATTTTTTAATTTTAGTTTTTTGTTGTTGTTGTTGTTATACTAAAAACTTAAATAAGATGATGCACAAAAATGTTCAATTGATTGAATTTGTTAAACAACTTTATTTCTTTTACTTTTCTTGTCTATTGAACAGATTCAAGTCAATACCGCCTAATCTTATGGTAAGATGGCGTAATAATACGGATGCTATGATAGAAGCACAATACCCAACACCTGGAGAATTTGAATATATGGAATGTGGTCCATCGCCACCAGCTGAAAGTGCACCCAGTATGTATGATAGTTTCGAAGAGCCGACCAGTGAATTAAGTGTACAAATATGCAACGACACATTGCGTATAAGTTTGATCGATCAAATGAAAAATGCCGCCGGCCGCATACGCTATTTCGAAGATATCGAACAGGGCAACGTGATCGGCGATAATACGAAAAGCCATTTTGAATCAGCTTCACAAACAGAGAAAAATTTATGTTTCCTATGGTCCGCATTTTTAAAGAGATGGGATTTATTGCAAAGTCTACTAGATATAGGTGCAGAATTGAATTTTTGCGATCAAAATGGAATTTCCGCTATACATTTGGGTGCGTTTAGCGGTTGCCTGTCAACGCTCACATTTCTGGTGGGCAAAGGCATGAATGTAAACTTTCAACCGAAATGTTATACACCCTTACACTGTGCAGCATTTGGTAATGCCCCAGAGGCAGCGAAATATTTAATAAATAACGGCGCTCAGCTATCCATAGATACAAATAAGCCCAACTGCGAAGAGAGTCTTTTGCATTGTGCCGTTAGAGCGAATGCATTGGAATGCCTGCAGCTGTTTATAGACGAAGGAGCAGACGTTAATTCCTTAAAGCCAAATGGCACAAATGCCATACATTTGGCAGCCGATTTGGGTAATGCTCAGTGTTTAGAAATTTTACTGAAAGCGAATGGCGCAGACCCTAATGTTAGAATATGTATACGAGAGAAAGAATCTACAGCTCTGCACTTAGCTGCCGATGAGGGAAATGTAGATTGTGTGGATCTATTATTGGCCAAAGGAGCTGATGCTAAATTAAAAAATCATCGTGGTTTCACGGCTCTCCATTTAGCATCTCGCACCTCAAGTTTGGAATGCGTAGAGTCTCTATTGAGAAACGGCAATGCTGATCCAAATGCCGAAGACTTTGATCATAGAACTCCCTTACATGCCGCCGTTGGTAAATCTGAAAATGCTTTTGATATCTTGGAGCTGCTTATACAATGGGGAGCGAACGTCAATCATAAAGATATTTACGGATTTACTGCACTTCATTTAGCCGCCTTAGATGGTTTGGCTCAGTGTGTGGAAATGCTTATATATCATGGAGCTGATGTGACTACAAAATCAAAGAAAGGTACTTCTGCACTAAATGTTATTACTCGAAAAACACCCGCATCGGTAGCCATGATAAGACAAAAATTAGATGCTGCTATCACTTTACATCATTCACAAGATCCAGTCAATCGTGAAGTAGAATTGGAGCTAGACTTTCGACAACTCCTACAACATTGTCATCCTAGAGAGATAAGCTATTTGAATACATTCGTAGATGAAGGACAAAAAGAAATATTAGAACATCCATTATGTTCCTCATTTTTATACATTAAATGGGGCAAGATACGAAAATACTATATAGGACGCTTGATATTTTGCTTCTTTTTTATACTCTTCCTAACACTGTACGTACTCACTGCCTTGGCACACAATTGCTATAACGGCAGTAAGGATGACAACACGACAATACAAGCTCAGGAATTATGTCAGAAACAATCAATCTTGGGTGATATGCTACGTAATAATCCATTCGTTATGGAAATGCAATGGTGGGTACTTGTAGCCATTACAGTCGTCGAAATATTTCGAAAACTGTACGGCATAACTGGTTATTCATCGTTTAAGCATTATGTAACCCAAGTGGAAAATATAATGGAATGGTTTGTTATAACCAGTGTATTTGTTATTTCGTATATATATACGAAACAGACATATACATTTCAAAATCACATCGGCGCATTTGCCGTTCTGCTAGGATGGACGAACCTCATGTTAATGATTGGACAATTACCGGTATTTGATGTTTATGTGGCTATGTATACCAGGGTACAAGGAGAATTTGCCAAATTATTTATGGCCTATTCTTGCATGCTAATAGGCTTTACTATATCCTTTTGTGTAATATTTCCCTCGTCATCATCATTTGCTAATCCATTTATGGGTTTCATCTCTGTACTGGTGATGATGATTGGTGAACAAGATCTTTCCCTACTCATCAATGATCCCGATGGCAAAGACCCACCATTCCTCTTGGAAGTTAGTGCTCAAATAACATTTGTGCTCTTTCTACTATTTGTTACGATTATATTGATGAATCTGCTGGTGGGTATAGCAGTCCACGATATACAAGGCTTGAAAAAGACTGCTGGCCTTTCAAAACTCGTTAGGCAAACGAAATTAATTTCTTACATAGAATCCGCTTTATTCAACGGTTATTTGCCAACATGGCTACGAAATTTACTGCATTACACGGCTCTGGTATCACCGCAAGCATATCGTGTCGTTTTATGTGTGAAACCTTTAAATCCAAGCGAAAAACGACTACCACGCGATATCCTTATGAAAGCCTACGAAGTGGGTAAAATGCGTAAACACTTTGGTCACACCATATCGGCTAAATCATCTGACGCTACTTATCTTTCATACAAAAACAAGTATAACAGTGAAAGCAATCAAACACCAACCACACCATATGCCACGGAAGACTTTGAAGCTACTGTTTTATCAAATATCAACACGAAAATTGACGACAACAGCGAACGTATTGAGTATTTAACACAAGAGATACAAGAGCTTAAGCAAGCTTTAATCACCCAACAACAGCAGGCTAGTAAAGTTATCGATAAGTTGTTAATTGTTATATCGAATCAGCAAAAGAATAATTTAAGAAAATAATTAAACGATCAAAGAAGAAACAACATAAGACAATTTGAAATACTACATATAGTGCCTTTTTATACTAATCATAAGTGTCCCTGCAATGGGAATCATTCCAAAATATTGAAATTTTAATAGTCTAAATATCTATAAATATATAGAACGTAAAACGTAAAGATAATTAAATTATTATTAATGTATTACTCTTTTTTTTAAGTTTTAAGAAAAAGTTGAGATAATTTCTAAATAAAGAAAAACAAAACGAATCTTAGTTTTAACTAATTCCCATTTTTTTTGTTGTTAAATATTAACAAATAGTACGAGTTCTTTAAGTCTGTTCAAATTATATATGTATGTATGTATGTATGTAGTTTATTTATTTCAAATTAAATTTAAAAAATTATTGCAAAAAAATCTTCTACTCATTTCTAGAAACATAAGTAAATAAGAAATTTACAAATTAAATCCAGTATTAGTAGTAAAATTTCATGTTGGATTTAATAAAAAACAACAGCAACAAAATAAATAAAACAAAACGAACTTTTGTAAAGTTCTAAAATCCCATTTAGTAATTACTGTTGATTTCAAAACTAAGTTCAACAACATATATTTTAAAATTAAAAAAGCGATAATTGTTACCATTAAACTATCTATATCCCAAACAATTTAATACATTTCTCTACATTTGAAGTATTTCTGTAGTAAAGTATCGTTTAGAAGATCTTCGTATCATAATGAATGGAGAGACACATATAGAATTATTTATTTATTTCTATTTAAATTCATATCGATTGTATGTATACTTTAAGATTCTTTCATTAGTACCTATTTATTAAAAACAATTACTATTATAAATATTCTTCTACTTTAGTTTAATATTAATGATTATTTTTTTATTATTTTAAGGCTGTGTGTGTTTTTGCCGAGAGAATTTGCGAAAAAAAATACATTTTTAATACGTATTGTCTTTAGCAGATAAGTTTTGTTATGATGACAAAATATCTATTCTTTGTTTTATGATTCTTTATTTTTTTTTTAATAAGTATGTATGTATAATTAAAATAAACAATTTATATTTTATCGTTATGTACATAAAGCTATAAATGTCAGATTTATTTGTTGACTCTAAATGACTAAAAGGTAAGTCTAGCATCTGCTTGAAGAATTTTATAAATTGTAGAAACTAATATACATATATAATGGAATCTTTATAGTTGAAGGAAAAATAAATAAAATTATTCGAATTTACTTTTAATGACATGCTAAAGTATTGCTTAATTGCATAATTGATTGATTAGTTATTCATTATTTGATTATTATTAATCTAGCATTTTAAATTAATATAATGAAGTTTTGAAAACTTCATTCTATGACTCCCTTTCACATCACTAAACATGTTTAAGGAGGTAAGAACTTTCATACAATCAGAAACGAATTGAGAAATCTAGCATATAAAAATGTTTTAATTTTTTTATATACATAATTGGTCATTACAATTATTCAGTCAGGATTACGGACCTAGTTTCTCAATTTAATTTTTTTAATAATCTTAATTTTCCGATTTATAATTTACGCACCTAATTGCTTTGCAATTTCACATTTTTGACAATAATACGATTCACAAAGTGGACATATTTAATAACAACTTATATTCAAACGTTTTTCTCAAAAATATGTCTGAAACTATTTTAAATTTATTAATATTTTTAACATATTTGATTGGGTAAAGCACTAAGATTCTTTGAAAATATTCAGATATCTTTGATTTTTCCAGAGTGTTCGAATACTAAAACAAATTTCTCATTCTGACCCATTTAAATATTCCCGACAGATATTGGTTACAGCAAAGGCTTCGTTTGGGAAGAATATAAAAACTGAATCTATGTTTGCCAACGATAAGCTTCATGAAGCAATGCGTTTTTAAAACATCGTAAAGACATACATACATACATAATTGGCCATTACAACCCTTCAGTCAGGATTACGGCCTAGCTTCTCACACTACTCATGGTTGAAAAATAGATTTTTAAATATGTAAGCCTATAAATGATAGATAGAATGCGAACTGAAAGCGAACTCAAAACTGTGCTTATTTCGTCACATTAAATATAAAAAAATTCCATGAATTACACCATTGCTCTGATATATTACGCACCAAATTACATTCTGCAGACTACATTTGAATACGTACTTATGGAAAATGTTTAATCAGCAATGTTAATTCTAAATAAATAAAATCTTTGAAATCAAAGAACTATTTGAGTGGAAAAGAATAAAATTTTGTTTTTTTTTTAATTTTTTTGGAATCTTTTAAATAAATATCTACGTAAGTAACAAATTGTATGGCCTCGGATATAAATAAACCTTTACAAAGAACTACGATACTATTCGATATTTTTACAATTAAAAAAATTTGTTATGCGAACCCTAACTTAAACAAAAAATTTTTAATAATAAATAATTTAATTCTGCCAACAAGAGTGTATTTTATGAAAGCTCGTGTTCCTTTTAACTAAGGACAACTGCATAACTTAGCGTGGACTTATCATACAAATTGGACTGATTTCAAATAACGTTCATGAATAACAAATGTTACATAGCTTAAAAACAAATAAATATTGGCTACAATGCAAATGTTTTTGATTTCAGTTCTAAAATTGAGAAAGTTTTTCGAATATCATATTTAATTATATTTCAATGCACTTGAAAAAAATAATACATCCGTCACACAAGTGGGTTCGTCGTTATCTAAGTGGCGACTTCTGTACAATTGTGATATTATAGAAAACAAAGGGTTAAAATGTCAAAATCATCAGTCTATAAGCCGTAAAAATTAAGGCTGAGGAATATATAATTCATCCACAGAGGTGGACGATATAAATGCGTCGCAATTGAAAATTTAATGCAAGTACTTACGCAAATACGATAAGTCAAGCAAAATCTACTCATAAATGTAATAAAACATTCTGTAAATACATTCTTTAAAACCGCTCAGTTGGAGTTGGATAAGATACATAGAAGGACATGCGTTGGTATAGCCGTGATAATGAAAACCTGTCCTATATAAGCACATTACATATAGTAGTAAGGATCAGAGCCATGGAGGCTATGGTTCGAGTAATGAGAGATGAAATTTAATATGAACTGTCAAATGGGCGACAGTTCTCTCCTCAACTGACTGCTAAACTGTATCAGAACACTCTATGGGGTATACTTCGCAATGAGACTAATATAACCCAGATGGTAACGATGTATTTTGTGATGAATTGATTATTATTTACGATGCATTGCGTCGAAAAAAATATTGAATCTAGAAATAAAGCAAAACAAATTCCCTAATAGATGTCAAAGTATTCGTCGTACGTCAAAAGTTAGTTTCCAAACTTAATGCGTTGCGTTAACTCAGAAGCACCGAATGAAACAAAGCAGATAGGGACAAACGTATTTCAACTTTAAGTTCAACTCTCTGTTAAAAAAATTCAAAGTGCAATGTATAAAGGATTCTATGTATGCGCCCAGGTCCTTACGATCACATAAGTATATTTTTTATACAACTTGCATTAGAATTGAAATTTTCAATTGGATTAGAAAAAAAGTAGTACAAGAGCTGGATAAAATATTTAACAAGCAAAAACAATCGTAAGAAATAGATAGTCATTAAAGTTCTGTTGTATGTAGAGAAAAGATTGTCACACTAATTTCATAGTCCGAAATATGTAAATACATGCCGACATACAGCCAGTTTTGATTAATATAAGTGGAGTAGCGGGAGCTTGTGTAAGCTAATGAAAGTCAATTGCCTCAGTTTTTTTTACCATTTTCGATAAGAATCACAATTTCATGATCTTAGTTATTGTAAAAAGTTATGGTAAAAAACAATGTATATATCACCTAAATGAGATCATTCTAAAAATGCTAAAAAGCCTTATATCTTAAATAAAAATAATGTATCTCCTTTTACAACACTACTTTATATAAAGTTATTAGTTGAATTATATATTTTTTTTAATTCAACTGGGTTCAGAACTGATTAAATAAATTAAAAATATTTCACTAACCTGTTCACGTGGTTGTATATCATCAAAGTATGTAATGTCTTTGCCATTTATGGAAATTTTTCCTGAGCCAGGTACACGAATGGTTACATCAGCACGAGCAGTTTTACGTAAACATTCTGAAAAATATTAAGAGTCGATTGTTGATGAATTAAATTTTCTGAAATTTTTAAGAATTTTTATTTATTACCATATGTGGTGATAAATTGACGACCTTGTTCATCGATCTGGGGTTTGGGAATCTCTAACTGGCTGGATTTATCCATTAAAGGTTTTGTATAATTATCAATAAATGCTTTACATTTATAAGAATATGGATGAGATACCAATCTTTCCATTGATGAAATGAAACTGTTATATTCGATGTCGGAGATTTTTTCTACTAAACTTAGTTCCATTTGTTCCTTTGTTATCCAGTTGAAACCACTTAAATCTCTGTATTTGAAAACAAAAAATTATTTGTTAATGTAAACCAATAATTTAATAAATATATTATAATATAATAGAAATAAGTTCAGATATAAATGCATAGAAATATAAAATTTGGACTAATAGTCGAAAACAGAGCCACAATATTGACGACATTTTACCATAAGAATCGAGATGTATGTATAAGCATTCATCTTTCGTTATATTAATGTGATGGTAAAATTCCGTTCGAATGTTACTTAATTTGCATTAGCATCCCACTGCCCTATTCGGTCCAGTACCAATAACCGAATCGTGCTACCCGCATGAGATATTGTAAAATTTGACAAAGTTATTTAAACTACAGTCGCTGTCTTTAGGCCCAATTCGAAAACCCTCAAAATCCTGGTATATCCAAACAAAATATATGAAGCAATATATACTTGTTTACTCTATGCACGAATATCCGTTTGATAATTTACAACTCCTAAGAAAACTTGTTCATTCCAAAATCGGTCTTGTTATTCTCAATTTAAGATGTAAAAATATAGTATAACGAATCATATCAGTAGATCAAAAATGTAAAATAGTTCTATAAGCAATAACAAATTTTGAAAGCTTACACTTGTTGGTTTGGATCTGGTTTTTGCCCACGACGCATCATTCGCTCTTCCAAATCGTACAACTTATTCAATTCTTCAACAATGTCCTAAAATATCGTTATTATTTAATTATATTTCAAAGTTAGAATTCTATAACTTACATATAACAATTTAAAGAAATTTGGATTGCCAGTGTAAAACATGGAATGGAAGGGCCTACCGGTTTCATCGAATTCAGCTGCTTTTCGCGCGGGGAATACTTCTTCGGGCCTCTTCATCATTGGACGGGCTTTTTTATCATAAATACCCGAAGGAAATAGGTATTCAATGGCATTCTTTAATTATAAAACACGTTGTTTTAGCGAGACTGTTTGATTTTTAATATTTATATTATAAACTTACATCTACATCGTCCTGCGTAAATGTTTCGGGATCCTCACCCATCATATTGGCCAAATGTCTTTTACCGATTTGATAGTCTAGTTGTTGTGTTTTCATAAATTCATCGTGTTCCTGTGCACGTTCTAAGTAGGCCTTCATAGCTTTACTTACTTTTTGTCTTTTCACTGCCAATGGTGCAGCTTGCACGGTAACTTCGGCGCTATAGTTGGCATATTGCTGGAGCGGTAAAAGAAAAAGTAGAGGTTATGCAAGAGTGTCGAAATCATACAATTCCGTAAAGAATTCTGCGGCAAATTAAATGAATGCCAGACAAATTTTAAACTTACTCCACTTGCTGCAATGGTTTTACTTAAATTAAGTAGATTTTGTGTTAAATTTTGATTACTTTTTAATAAATTTAAACCAAAAACACGCACTGCCATTATTGCGGTTGAACACTTCTTTTCATTAAAGGCCGAATGACAATCAGCTGTTAACTAATAATTTTTTTGTTGCATGAAAGACAGTATAATTTGTAAACAGAGAGCAAATGAGGGTGTAATTTGTTATTAGTGTAGCCAGAGCTTATGAATTAATAAAATATTACACTTAGCAAAATTTAACAACTAACTTATCATCAGATACTAAGTTCAACTAAAACATAGAAAAATTTATAAATTCATGGCACTACCGACGTGGTAGTACTGTAATTTATATTGCATTATCAACTGTGCGGTTTTATCTGGATTATGGATAATTAATATCGATTAGTAAAGTCAGAAACACTGAATAAAATAAGTATACTTATCGAACGTACTGTTGCCATTGTGTCAGTAAATTCTATTTATAACGCATCTAAAAAAATTAAAATTAAAAAATAAAATTTTAAATTATTTATTTGTAAATAAATTTTTGAATGGAGTGTAGGTAGAAAATAGAATTATTCAAAAATTCATTTACAAAATAATTTAAATTTAGTTTGTTGCATGCAGTTTTCTAATTTTAATTTTTTAGAATTTTAAATAGAATGACACACAATGGCAACACCATACTTTCCTTACTCGTTTGTTGAGTGTACTTTTTTGAGTGTTTCCTAAACGAGATTAATTTATCCTTAATCCAAGCACAAACCACACGGTTGGTAATGCAGTTCATACGGTAGCAGTGCTGCTGGTAAATATCTCCGCTAACATAGGTGAAAATTGCGTATTCTAGACATGCACCGTCCAAATCAGGTTATTCAGTACACGAGTTTATGGTAATACAGTACCATTTCGAATAACGGCACTTTGGTGAGTTTCTATTTTATTCACCACACTTGATAAATTCACCACGTTTTGTAAAAACCCACCACACAAAAATAAAATTTTAATTATATCCCTCTCTCCCTTCGTCCAAACCTAACGAAAGAGGGTGCAATCAACACAATTGGTAATTTTGTAATAAATACCACACACACACCACATAAATTCCTATTATATTATTTTATTATGGTACCTTTTCGTTTTGATGTCTGACCTGGGGTTGAACCGTGGCCTTTGTGTGTCGTTTAACAAGCTACTAACTACCTACCTATTAGACAGACAGACCACCAAGCTCATTAAACAAACAGGGGTGCTTAATTTTTACTTACTTACCGGAAACGGAAAAAGAATGTGCGAATTAGAAGAAGAATGTTGGATGAACAAAAACGAATTTTTTTTTCACCAGTGTTGCCAGCACATCTTCCATTTTTAGAACACTGCATGGTAATGCCATATCAATATTCAGTATCCGTTTAATTCTTGATCTCTTCTCTCCTACCTTAGATTTTGCTTGAAAAAAAGCTACATAAATTGGGAATTGCTTGTCGAAATTTTTATAATTTTTTGTGCTTAGTGCGAAAGATACATATATCGGATCAAAATGAAAATGAAGGAAAAATGAACAAAAAACTACTAATAAATCAAGTTTGATTATTTCTTTTTCTTTTTTAGAAGTTGGTTTTTGTAAAATGTTTTATTTCCTGGCAACATTGATTTCTACTGTCAAGAACACATCTTCCGTTTTTAGAACACTGCACAGTGATGCCACTTTAATATTATCCGTTTAATTCTTGATCTCTTTCTCTCCTACCTTCTGTTTCACACACTCTCAGTTAGAATTTCAATACCAAAAGAAAATTGTCAAAAATTTAGTTAAGCTTTAATTTACAGGAAATTAATTAACTGTATATAAACAAATACAACAAAGAGAGTCAAATATAAATTTATTTATTGAGATAACATTTCAAATTGAAATGTTGCCGGAAACAGTTATATTCGCTTTAACGCTCATTGTATATGGAGCTATATTATTTTTATTGATTTACTATGTAAGTCTGTAATAGGATGTTTTGTTTTATATTTCCTTTAACGAATAAAAATAATTAAACGGAATTAATTTTATCAACAGGTATTAACTTTAGCCGATCTAGAATGTGATTATTTAAATGCTCAAGAATGTTGCAGTCGCTTAAATTTTTGGGTTATACCGAAATTTGGTTCACATTTGATATTGTGTGTTCTGTTGCTATTGGGCGGCCATTGGTTAATGTTGGTGCTAAATTTACCTATGGTTACCTGGTTGGGTTATGAATTATATAAACAGCCCCGTGATAGTCTGGGTGTTTATGATCCAGTTGATATTCATAGCAGAGGTTTACTGAAAATTCATCTGCGTAACACGTTGATTTATTTGGGTTATTACTTTATAATGTTTTTCATTGCCTTGTATTTGTAAGTATATATGTATTTTGGTTAAACTAACTTGAATAATGGAAACATTAATATTATTTTTAGCATGATATCTGCACTACTTAAAGGAGATCCCATTAGAAGGCATGAAGAGGGAGAGATTATAACAGACTTTTAATAATACAACCCAAAGACAGACATTCAATTAAAGTTGTATTTTAAAAGAATTATTTATTAAACAATATTGTGTGATATTCGGATTTAGTCTTCCCATTCATAATAAGACACATCTAAAGAAACAACAATGAAAGCAACAAATAACAAGACAACAAACAGTCTGTCCCCGCTAGTCCATTTAAATAAACGTATACATACGTACATATGTACGTGCATAAGTATATATGGTAGATCTTTAATTTTTAAATCACACAAATTTATTACTTTGAATCTCTCATATTCAAAACTGTATGCATTTTATTTATACATTATTATTATTAAATTACTTATACACTAGTACCTACTATATAATACAGTTCACCAGCATTTGTTTATGATTGAAATTGAAGCCTTTCCTAAAAACGTATATATATATAAAACTGTACTACTACAGTTTTAGAACTTGCCGCAGTGCTTTGATTTTCGAATTATTGTTCTAACTAAACCACACATGCGTATGAACAAATGGGCCTAATTTTATTTCTATTAGCAAAAAAGAATAATTGTGTTCATTGAAACCTGTGAAAATTGTTGGCAGTAATCAAATGTGTAACATATTCTTACGCTTTTATTTACTTTTAGATAAATGAAATTAGACACATAAGTATATACGTGGAATATAGGTAATCGACTTCTTTGCGTAAAAATATACAAAAACAAACATATAATGGAGTTTTCGACTAACTTATACAATTTTAAAAATATATATGTATACAGTACAACTTCGACAGTCCGGACATGCCAGTCCGGTCACTCCAATAATTCGGACGCTTCTACATTTCGGACAACTTAAAATGTTCACCTCTACAATCCGGACAAATTTTTAACGTGTTTCCCCGTTTTACATTTATTTACATTTTACACTACATATTATTACTTCAGTTTCGGAACATTCTTTCGCAAGCGTGTTTGTCTAATTCATACCAAGAAGAAGATATCAATGATGGGCAACTGATGCAAGTGAATTTTCATTGGATTTTTCCGATGAAGAAATAATACACCACGCTAAACGAAAGGAATCGCCAGTGCTGCTCACAGACTCTGAAGACGACTTTGTAGAAATGGATGCAAAAACAAAGATATCTAATGCAGATGCATAGAAATCATTTTCAGTTTGTATTCTGTGGGCTGAGGAGAATAATATAGATATGCAGGATATACTATTGTTGAATAGGCTAGAGCAAAAAGCACAAATCAACCACCTTAACAAAGTTAGTCAGCACAAAATAACTTTGTTTTTTAATAAATCATAGTATGTATGTATTCAATTCACTTAGATTATTTTAATAATGTTCACTACTATAGTCCGGACAACTCGATAATCCAATCCGAACGTGCCTAAACTATATGTGTCCGGATTGTCGAAGTTGCACTGTATATTCATTGAAAAATTAGGCACTATGAGCATATCATTTTGAAATGAATCTTTCATTTTAAATAGATCTTAACTCGCTTAATTAATTATTATTATTTTGTTTTTATTGTTTATTTATTAAATCTTCAATTTGTATACTGAACTTACAATAAGTTCTTAAATCTTATATGTACGAAACAAAAATTAATTATTCATGGTCGTTCAATACCAATACACATCCAACATAAAGGTCATTACGACCTAGCATCTCACAGCAGTGGTGGAACCTACAGTTTCAAGTAGACTACGAGCGACAATTTTTTTTTTTTGGAAACTTTTCATGGCAATTTTTTATTTGCTCTCAGAGTTTTTGCCAGAAATCCGCACGTGGCAAAGAAAATTTTTTCACAGTTTCTTTTGTTGGAGATGTCTGATCTGGGGTTTGAACCGTGCCCTCACGTCTAATAAGCCAGCTAGACTACGGTGACTATCAGAAATAGTTCAGCCGTTTATTAAATTTGCTACAGTGTCCTCTTTTTTAAACGAATATGTCCACGATAGTCCGATATATTATGAGTCCGGTGATTGACATGAAACAGTACCATTTTCATATAATTTTCAAAATATTTTTAATGCTTTGTATGTATTGACGTTTTTGAAGTTTCTCGATATAGGAAGTATAGATAGTTCCCCATAACCTTCAAATATCCGCGAAACGGAATCCCATATTTATTCTATTTTAAACTATATACACCCCTATCTACGTTTCGATAACATCCCCGCATTTAGTTACAATCGAATCTTATGAAAGAGAGGAAGAGCGTTTTTTGTTGTGGAGCCGGTGAAAAGGGAACAGAAAAATGTTACTGTTTTTTAAAAAAAATTAATAAAATGTAAATAAAACAGTGCTTGAATATATAAAATAATAAGAAATTAATATTAAGAATTCTGTTGCGCCGGGGGTGATATTAAAGGATTTTATTGTATTTATATTTATACTATTGGAAGAGGAGGTCAACGTTCTAGAATCTAGTGAATAAAGATTTGAAAAGGGAAATTTTAGAGTTTTTAAACCAATTACTATTACAGGTCTATTCCTTAACATATTTTGCACTGCTTAACCGAGCTGTGATTACTTTACGATTTTTTCCAGAAGCAAAATCAACTTGGAACACATTATAATGTTGGGTTAACTCAATCCATGGTGTCAAAATTTTATAAATTTTTCTTTACATAATGCAATCAACGTCCATTTTGACCTGCAATAAATAAAAATCTTCACTTTCTAATACAAAAAATAACAAAATTAAATAAAAACAATTACTGAAATCATTTATAAAACATTCTATTTATTATATTTTATAATATTATTACTTTTTTTTGTCAAAGACACCAAAAATCTAAATAACCACTGTTACTGAGAAGACAAATTAAAATTAGAAAAACGTAACTAAGATCGTAACGTAATATACATTCAATTGAAAGAAACAGAACGAAATTGAAACGCAGAATACCAAAATTGTCAAACAGAAAAAACTTCGAATCGAATCTACAGCCATGGACATTAAATTAGCACAAAACTTCGTCATAAAAATAATTATATTTTTTATAGTATTTTAGGTCTACTCATAAAAAAATTTAAACATAGGAACTTAAAATACATATTCTTCTTTAAAAAGAAACAAAAATTTTGGCGATATTGCCAGTCGTCTGCTCATTAAGACCTGAAACGTGCCAAACGCCAGATTTTAGCTGGACAGTAAAATAGCACAAATTAAAATTTCTGGAATAAAAATGACGTGCTGTAATAAATAGTAAAATATTAATGTTTTCAGCTTATTTCATTAATATTTAGTAGAGTAGCCCCTATTTTCAAGCGCCGCGTGGCATCTACGGGACAATGTTCTTCGGGAAAGTTCTTTGGGAATCGAGTACCAAGCGTTCCGTATTCCAATGCTCAAATCGTCCAAATTTTTGTACTTTTGTTGAGTAATTGTACATTTCACATCGTTCTAGGGGGTTTTCAATCGAGTTTAAGTCAAAACTTTGCGATGGCCAGTCTAAAACGGGAATGTGCTCTTCATAAAATCAATCCTTTGCCTGCTTAGATGTGTGTTTGGGGCCACTATCTTTCATAAATATGAATAAAACTGGCATGTATTTAAAAGCTTATGGTTCCATTTTGTTCTTTATATTGTCCAAATACTGATAACAGTCCATTTTTCATTAATTTTTACAATGGGACTTACACCGTGCCTTGAAAACGCTCCCCGCACCATTGTGTTTCCTCGAACATGCGTTATGGTCCTTTGAGCATAACGTGGATTGAATGTCTGACATTTTGGCCAATGAACAACCACTCTACCATCCGGTCCCATACGATTTACCTTTGTTTCATCACTCCAAAATATTTTTTCCAGAACGGGAGGTCTTTAGCATTGTGGGTGCGAGCAAACGTTAAACGCTTGAGTATATTTTTCTTTTGGTAGAAGTGTCTTCTTTCGGCAAGAGCGTCCAAAGAGCTTTTCGTGATTAAGACGTCTTTATAGGAGCCTGTCCTATAAATTTAATCTGAATTGTGAGTTAATTTCGTTCAAAATATGGCGTGACGATATAAGAAGCTCCTTCTTTGACTTCCGGACAATAGTACGACCAACGATTTCGGTTTGTTTTCTTGACACGTGGCCTTCAATTTTTGTTTTCTGAGATATTATTCTGTTTGGTTTAAAGGAAATGATGACGTTATAAATCATTTTTCGCTTGTAGTTCGAAATTTCGGCAATTTCAGTCAGCTTTTCCCATCATGCCACAAGTTAACGATAATGCGCTTCTCCTCTGGAGAGCAATCTTTCCACGTACCATTTTTTTCCAATAATTACTTTAAACGCCACAAAATTAAAAGAATATTGCGTAAGAATAAAAATACTCGAACAAAACTTGTACCTAAAACACTTTTAGGCACGTTGTGCTAATTTACTGTCCAGCTCGAATTTAGGTACCGATACAAATTAGCAGTCAAAACAAAAAATATATGCGATAATGGTAATATTTTTTGGTTAACAACAGCTAGATGTCATCGTGCAACATTGGAGACCAAAACAATTGGCGTAATTACGATACAAATGAGAAAAAAATCACAATCAAAGTATATATGGATTTTGTGCTAATTTAATGTCCATGGCTGTAAACATAGAATAGAGGTGAAAAATTTGGGATCTCACTAACCTATTTCAACGATACATCTTCTTTGACAAATATATTCAAATGACAACAGTAATATTTTCTTATATTCGGAAAAATGGATCCAATGCCGATGGATACGTTTTGCCAACTCTCGACAAACTTTGCGCTGTTGCTTAGTTTCCTTCTCTTGCCAGAAAAGTTTATCTCCAATTCTAAACATTCAAAGTAAAATTGTTTGTTTTTTTTACACAAATTTTATTTATTTGAATTAATTTATAATTATTTGTTTTTTAAATTAAATCTATACAATTTGTTTTATATGTATTTTAAATAAATGACTGCTGTGTTTTATTTCAGTTTATTTTTAAAAACAAATCAAAATTATAACAAGAATTATCGGTAAATTTAATTAAACAAAGTTGGATATATATTTTGTGAATAACTACTGCAAACATGCTACATAATTTAACCAAAAGTTAAATTTTAAACAGAAGGAAATTTTACAGTGTACAATTTTAAAAGCAATATATTACAGTAAAATAAAGTGTTGACAATTAATAATTTGAACAGAAATTCATTAAATTAATAAATGAAATAATTTTCCTATGTAACTTTTATATATCTATGTGTATATAAAATTGTAATTATTTTAATATGTAATGCTGCTAAAAAGTCATTTTTGTCTTCAATTATATTTATTTTACACACAAAAAAAATAAACCTATTTCCAAGCTTGTTTAATCGATTTGCGCGATGCTAAATGCTTGGCCACTAATGAACCTGAAGTTAGAACCACCAAAACAATTGAAATTAATATATAGTCAAAATCTTCTTTAAGTAAATCGAATGTTTTTGATGGAGCTATACGAGTGACAAATAAATCTGAAATGTGTAAAAGAGAAATATTATAATTTTTTTATTGTAATTTTGCATGAAATGTTTGTTGAATATTTACCTAAACCAGCCGCCACTACCAAGCAGGTACTTTCTAAACCACTAGGTGCAGTGTAAATATAACGTAATCTGGCTATAGTTTGATTATAATTGATCATATTTTCAGTTGGCAATGGTAATTCTGGAATGTATGGCATTGCGCCCTCATCACGGCCATTCGATGATGATGAGATAGGTCTTCGCGGATCTAGTAAGGCCCAGGGTAACTCAACAATTGAACCACTAGCAGTACCAACTAAATAAATAAATAAATTTCAAATAATTACTTTATCATCATATTATTAGTTTCTTAAAGTATAATTTACTTAAAACATCTTTATTTGTAATTCCGCGTTCTGTAATAGTTTCACGCATTGCTGTTACACCGGTTGGTATAATATATGATTGTCGTTCAACCATTGGCATAGGTGGTGCATTTAAAGAACTCCAAACTGTGCTATTTGCTTGAGTTTTTCCTTCATATAATTCAATAGTAGCTAAAATGAATTTATAGAGTTAATATATGGACATGTATAAATTATTAAAATAATTAGAAACGAAACTTGGACGACTACAACTATCAATGTGTAGTTCTAATTACAATTCCCGGTATTTTCAATCAAAATTGTATTAATCTTTATGAAACGTCAGGTGACTTCCAAAGTTAAATGTGGGAATTTTGAATGATTATTTACATTTTATAATTAAAACAAAATGATGTAATGAAAATTCGTTCGAATGAATACTCGTGTATGTGCCAGTTTCACTGATTTGTATAACTGAATCAATATTGCTTTCAACAAACTGTGAATCAAACGGCATCGCTTTTCGCATTAGTAAGTACCGATTCATACATCGAAATTTATATATTTATCCCAAAATGCCTTGGACAATGCCTTGATTTTTTTCTTGGCAAAAAATTTGATTCCCTCACAAACATAACGCATTAATAATTTTAAACTCCTGCACGAAAAATCAATCGTAAGGAGTTGTCTTAACCTTAAATAATCATTTAATAATCATTTCTAAACTCTTTGCATTGTTATTTACTGAGATTGTGAAGAAAAATAATGAATAATACTTACTGATTTCGGTACGTCTAACTTTATCATTGTAGTGAGCATAGGCTAACCAATTTTCAGAATGTACAACATGTAGTGGTGGGCGAATTTTGCGATGCATCATTGAGAAAACAATAGAACCAGAAACAACATCCACCAAAAACACGTTAAGCAAATCTATATTAAAATAATTAATTATTTGTAATTGTCTTTTTTTTTCTTTTTTGTTTGTTTTTTAAATAAAGTTTTAAAGTATAACTTACGTTTATGTATGCTATCAGCAGCTTGAGTAAAGACCGCTACTAAATTGGGATTTATGTATTTATATAAAACCGATCGGTCAGGCATTACACGACCCTGTGAATGGACTCTTTCAATGGGATTTTTGGCAGCAACAGTTACAATTTTATGATCGCCACTATGACCACTCAAGTCAACATTCCACAAAAATATAGTATTCAATTCCTTTTAAGAACAAAAATTATCAATACTTTAGAAAATGTATGCGATATACAACAAAACTTACATTATTTGTATATTTAACATAAAAACCATTCAATTGAGCAGTAGATTTATCTGCCGTAAACAAATATAATCCATGAGCCTGTAATTAAAGATTAGTTAATAATCATCATTCATCACAGATGTCATAATTTTGAATTTTAATGCGTACTTTTGATTTAGCATGATCGGGAAAAACTGCAACCTTATTATTTGCATCCATAATTAAAATACCCTTAACGAAATCATTTTCAGTTTCGGACAATAAAGAAAGTTGTTTGATTTTGTAATTCAGTTGTAAGAGACCACCTTCGGCTGGTGCACCGGTTATGGGATTAAATCGATATAAAACACCGTTGCCAGTTTCTTTATCTCGAGTAACAATGGTACAGAGAGGTTGCAATGGGAAATGCTTACTAGTCCTTTGTATAAGTAGTCGCATTGGTTCGCCATAAGCAAATTCGTCGACATTTTTTAAGTATATTTGCCAGTGATGTCTGCCGCTAATATTATCAATACCAAAAACCTTGCCACACTTGGTCAGAATCACTAACATTTTGTGCAAACCAAACGAATCCCGTACTAAGCCAGCTCTTTGGGTATCGGATGGTTTTGGACCCAAGCCCATAACATGAAGAAATAGACTTTTAACGTGCACAATTTGTGATGTTAAACGATGTATAAAAGCACTGGCGATATCAGCTATAATTTAAAAATATAATCAATAAATAACAATTCTTAATACTCTCAGATGTCTGTACATACGATATGTCTTGAATGAATTTAACAATAATAAAAAAATCAAAATTGGGATAAATTATGGTAAAAAAATAATTACAACAAATAAATTAAGCTTTAAGGAAAATAAACATTTAACGAAATTTTCGTTTTTTATAAGCATTCAATAATTTCGAAAACTTTCAAAATGATTATTTTTCAATGTAATAATGAAACTAACATTTATTCTTCTAAGACTATATGGTTCGAATATATAACGATTATACAACAACTGAAACTCAGTTCAAATAATATAAATGACAACATATTTACTGTACACAAGTTTTTTTCGTCAACTAAAGATCGGTTTCTATCCATAATCCATATGGCAATGAAGCTATAAATGATTGCGATAATTTATAAGCAAATATAAATTGTTGTAAACAAAAACACAAAATATACACTATTATCTTATATGTCTGTTTACTTTGGCGTAAGGATAGAGCATCATTGAGCATCAATTATCAAGGTTTGTTAGAACACAAAATATTTTTTAGTCAATTACTGTTTTTTTTTACTAATAACACATGATAAATTAATGTAAAATAGATTGCATTTCTATTTTTAGCAAAGCTTGTTTAAATTTCTTTATACATCATACGTATGTATGTAGATATACAATACCTACATAAGTATATTTTTATAGTAAAAAAAAAAAATACAAAACTATCCATTTTGTGGTTTCAAAAGTATGGGACTGGAATTCGGCATCTGTCAAACTAAGTTGTGAAACCAATTTTTTTCTTTTCAGTTTAAAACCTGACATTGACGAAAATGGATCGCTTAACTATCACACAACGCATAAAAATTATCAAAACCTACTACAAAAATGGTGATTGGCGGTGGACGGCAATTTTTCGAACAAAATTTTCTTCAGCGATGAAGCACATTTCACACTCGGTGGGTATGTTAATAGACAAAATTGTCGTATTTCGGATTCTGAGAATCCTCAAGTAATTGAAGAGAGGCCATTACATCCAGAAAAGTCACTGTTTGGTGCGCTCTTTGGTCCGAAGGTGTGATTGGACCTTACTGGCTGAGATACCGCCCAATATGTGTCAAAAAGTGGTCGAAAATTACCTTAAAAGAACCTATGCTTGAAACACTTCGCGTGGGGGTCATTTAAATGATGTAGTGTTTCACATATAATGTCAACGTTCAAACTTTACAATAAAAAAGAAATATCATGAAAAAATATTTTATGTGTTTTATTTACGTTTACTTTTGAAACCACGAAATGGATAACCCTATATTAACCTCTATAATTTAAACACTTTAGTAAGACGGGAATGTTCAGGATTTAAGATGTTAGGATTATTGAGATAAAACTGTAATGATATGCTAACAGTATACAAAACTCGCCAAAAATAATTTTTAAATCAATATAAACTTAATTATTAACTACTGAGTTATTAACCCAAGATAGTCGAGTTAACCAAATAAGCATAACTGATGGCCTATCGTAATTAAAGAACTTATTTATTATGATATAACAATAAAAAATATAGAGATTAGGAGGATAAATTACTTGGGCAATTTTTGTATCCTTATTAGTTTATGATATTGCCTTTTATATTACTCACAATGCTACGTTGCTTACTTTCTTTTGTTATAAAAACTTTCTACCTCAACTTAAGAAAGGTTCAAGGTTTGCAATACATCCTGCATTTGGTTCATTTAATTCTGTGGAAACGGATATTTTACCCGACTTGGAACTCGTAAACATTAAGGAAACAATAATTAAAAAATGCTAGATGGCTAAGTCGCTTTTTGCCATTCAAAAAACTATTTCCACCTTATTTTAACAATAAACATTTTATTATGAAAAAATAAAATTAATAACGAAAAAATTAAATAAAAATATAAATTTGCACAAAAATAAAATTCACAATTATGTACACAAATGAATTTTTATTTTGTACAATAGAAACGAAAGCAAACGTCGAGCAAACTCAAAAATAATGTAATAACATATTATAAACAAAACTGATAAACACAAGCATTAAAACAAAACGCTACTTACTCTCCAGACTTGGATCAACACCTTTTTATCGTGACAGAACACATTTTTCATTTGTACGGATACAATATTAAGAAAAATACAATTTAAATAAGCCAAAGATAAACATATCATTAATAAATTAATTTGAATCAGCATTTGAGGTAGACAGACGTAAACAAAGTTACCTTTAAATAATGGAAATTATCTATAATTTGCTGTGTGTACTCACCAGTTTTTCCCTTCATTTCATTCTCCAATTCACCCTCGCTGTCGGCCAATGGCAAATCTATAAATTCTGTTGCAATAACATTTGATAACGCTTCCGATTTTGTCCAGCGGAATTTTGATTGTTGTACAGCTAAAATACTATCGTCTGTCGTATCAATTATGAAAAGACATCCTTTGCCATCATTATTGCGATTTGTTTTACAATCAAATGTTCTGAGTGTGGGCGCGCCATAATGTTCGGGGTATGTAACTGAATTCGATAATTCTACCACCGATTGGCATGTATCAGCGTAATAACCTTCAATATTTAAAACCTTCAAAAAGGAGATTTTGATTCGCAATTTACATAGAAATAGTATATTTAACTTACATTATCTTTAACATCGGCTGTTAAAATCACATTTTCATTTTTAAAACGGTCAAACAAATAATTTTGACTCGATAACATGTTACATGCTTGTATATCGTCCTTAATTGGAACAAGTTTGCCATCAACTACAATAACACCACTTGTACCCTATTAACAAGACCAAAATTGATATATATTTTAATATGTAGATTCCAAGGTCACTTACATCCAAAGGTTTAATTGATTGACGAGGTATACTTCCAAGTTCTTTACTAACTACTTGAGGTTGCGATGCGGTCAAATCTAAACTAATTAACTTGTTGCCTTCAACGCATGTATAATATACTCCAGCTAATACACATTTTTCTCTTGTTATCCAAGGGGCTGTAATTTTAGCTGTGTTACCAGTTGTTTGTCCAGATGTTGCAAAGTACTCTGTTACTTCCAAATGAGATTTCCAAACAGGTATAACATGGTACAGTATAGAACTGCGATAAAACCAAACCGAATTGATAGCCTTATCTGTTTGCAAAGGCATTAAAGACCATTCCCATTCCAAATGGCCAGTATTTGAATTCCATCCACGCACCAAAGCCGGCGCATGACCTTGAACAGTTAACATATCGAATCCGTGACTAGAACCAGCTGTGGCAGCAGCAGTACTATCAACTACTCCTGGAGAAGATGAAAGTTGCAATAGTTTGATATCACCCCTAGCACCAGTTTCGAAAACTTGTCGCCATATAATTTCTCCTGTTTTGGGGCATAGAGATGACACCACATTCTCTCTGGTGCTGACTATTAGACGAGGTTGAAATCCGTTCAACTCCAAGAATGCCTGGTTTACACCACCAATCTGTAAAGTTCTCCTACATGATTTAAAAGAAAACACAAGTACTTTCAATCATAAGTCTGTCATACAAATTACGTGTCTCTGATTCGAAATTAAATCGAAAACCTTTGCTCTACTTACCAATCAAATTTTTTTATTTGGTCTTCATATAGGGAATTGACTAAATTTCCTGCCAACAGCATGAAAAGCACAAGCAGACTCACTGAGGTGTCCCTTAGAGTGTGCATTTTTAGTTATTTATTAACTTAAACTTTAAGAATGGTTTAATACTAATTATTTTAATTATTTTTAATTCTTTTAATTAATAATTTCTCATTTCTCAACGTGAAAAAATTGGGGATGAGATGAAGAAAAAAAGTAATGTGCGGCTGTCAAAAGTTTTTAACGCTGCCATATTATTGAAAGTCAATTCATAATCTATTACGAGTAACATCTGTAATAGTGCATTGACAGAAATTGATCAATTGAAATTAATCACTTTTAATCAAAGTATAACAGATCGAGCGAGATATTTTCAGAAATAAAATAACAATAACATGAAATTAATTCCAAATTTAAGTTTGAATTTTAAAAATATTTAACTTACTTTTGGAATGATTTTCAAAATATTTGTGTCTTTAAAATTATTATAGCAATAATAATTCAGAACAAACTGGATACCAATTCTTTACGACACTTCAATAAAGAATCATAAAATTTAATTAACTTCTATTTTTAAAATAAAATTAGCAAAAATAACTTTATTGGTAACTAGTAATAATCCAACTTTAAATTTTAAAATAACACGAATAACATGATATTGAACTACTTTACATTTTTAAATTATATAATATTATTTTATCCAATTATTTCGTATTAAAATGAAAATCCCATTCAATTAAATTATTGTTTTGAAATTTCCCACAGCACTGTATTATAATCATTATTAAATACTAACTTTTTTTAGTGTATTAGCCTTTGCAACACTTTACAACACTATTTTTTTAATCAAAATAAACAAAAATTAATTTTCTGGAAACAAAAGCCTCTATTTGCGTTGAAAAGTCCATCATAAAATGATTTACAAGAAAGGTGATACAAATAAACAAGAACAGAAACCACGAGATGATGGTGTTGAGCTCGAAAACCAATTTATTCTACGGATGCCCGAAGAACCTGCAAAAGCTTTGAGAGAAATCTTACAATCGGCCAACTCGAACCTAAAAGATCGCATGTCTATTCAACTGGACAACGATTTACGTTATGGTGAAGTAAGATTTGACCATTGGCTGTTGCATGCCAAAATTGTAGACTTACCTACTATTATTGAATGCCTAAAGACAATAGATAACAAAAGCTTTTACAAATCAGCCGATATTTGTCAAGTGGTAGGTCTTATGCTATTGTGAGGAGGAGAATAACTTGATAATTTCATGTATTATTTTTGTAGATGATTTGTAAAGAGGAACCTTTAGATTTAGACAAAGAAGAGTCACCAAATAAAGGTAAAAAGAAGGATCCCAATAAGGTAGATAAGAAATTTTTATGGGCTCATGGCATAACGCCACCATGCAAGAATGTTCGGAAGAGACGGTTTCGCAAGACATTAAAAAAGAAAAATGTTGAGGCACCTGAAATTGAAAAAGAAGTTAAACGCTTGCTACGTGTAGACAACGAAGCTGTTAAAGTAGAGTTTGAAATTATTAATGAAGATTTATCAATATCTTCATCAGATGCCCAATTTAAAGAACAAAATGAAGGCGAAGAAGACTATAATGATGAAAATATTAGTGCAGCTGACAAAAACATTCACGATTCGTCTTCACAAAAGGATATTAATGTTGAGTCGGATGGTGATGACGATGATGGTCCGTCTGGTTCATTACCAATAGGTGGCGTAGGCGAACACGACATTTTCGGCGAAGAAGTTTCATCTTCCGATGATGATGACGATGTCAAACATCGCGGTACATCACATATGCGTGATTTGGATGAAACTTCGCGCCTTTCGGCAGACGATTCCCGAATGTCGGATTATTCTATGGGACATAATACAACTTTAGGAGGAAATAATCGTGGTCTAAATACTTCTAAGGAAGATATAACTGATTACAGCAAAACACTTTTTGGAAGTCCAAAAGCTGGCGATGACAATCAATCTAAATATGGTGGTTCAAATTCAAATCTCGCCGCTTCTGGTTATTTTGAAGAACGCAAACGTACTCTATCAGAAGACGATTCTTCTAACGATGCACCACCACAAATGAGTGCAGAAGATATACAAAACAAAATATCAGAATTGCGTCGTCAATTAGAGGATACCAAGGTCCAACATTCTCAAAAGGCTAAGGAAATTTCCTCAATACAAAATCCAACATTACGCCAACGTATGCAAGACACTGTAGACAACTTGGCCAGTAAAATGTTAGAAAAGGAACTTGAGTTAAAAGACTATGAAAATATGCTTTAAAAAAAATTCATTAATGCATAAATACTTATAATTTAACGTATTTAAAATAATTAAGAAGTAATAAAGAAAACATTTGAAATCTAACTAAGAATAAAAACAA
Organism: Sarcophaga rosellei; assembly: GCA_930367235.1. NCBI lineage: Eukaryota > Metazoa > Arthropoda > Insecta > Diptera > Sarcophagidae > Sarcophaga > Sarcophaga rosellei. The sequence continues at coordinate 84,886,290 of OV884017.1, read as the reverse complement.
ATTCTTATCATTTTATAGCCTACTCGAAAGAATACATATATTAAATTACATATTTAAAGCAGACTAGGAAAATATCAGTGAAAATGGAAATTATAACATTAATGTTATTAATAAAATTATGTCTGAGAATTTTATAAAACATTTAAATTAATGGCAGAAAGGTGTCATGTGTCATCAAATTTTAAATTGTGAAAAACTTATTTGTATCATATTTTCCCATTGTATTACCAAGTAATATGGAATTGTACACAATCGCAATACATAGTTGACGTAAATGTGTCAAATGTTAAATAAAAGCGCAGCAAACATATGGATTCTTATACGAGACTTCAGCAAGTTATAATTTTGATTCGGAAACAATATGTCTTGTTTAGTTGTACATGTACTTCTCTAACTGAGACAATCGGCAATATTGTATTTTACAAAATGAAAATAGGTCACTTATTATTATTCAAGCCGTTCTTAATTTTTTTCTTTAACCAGAAATTGTTTCTTTTATTATTATTGATTTTAATGATCGGCTGAATAAACACTTCCCCTACACAATTATATTAAAATGAACACACTTAATATTACAATACTTAAAAATAGACATTACTACTAAAAACTTCCGGGTTCAATATAGAGTCATCCCAATTATTTGGAATAATTTGAATGAATGAATAATGAATGTTGAAGCTGTTAAAATTTCTAAAAGTGCTGAATTAAGACAAGCTTCCAAGTAGATAATACCAATTAATGTACAATTTCCCTTTGCTTTGAATCATGTACTTCCAATCTCCACTTGGTTTCAATCGTAATGTGAGCTCCTCCGTGGAAAAAAGGAAAAGTACTCAGATAAAATAGCTTTAAACCATTGTCTATCATATAAAATATATACATACATAATTGGTCATTACAACCCTTCAGTCTGGATTATGACCTAGCTCCTCAACAAAACTTATGTTGTGTGTGATAATTTTATACATCAGTGGCGGGACCTACAGTTTAAGGTCGGTTCCGAAAGACGTATTTTTGAGAAACTTTTCATGACAATTTCATTTACCCTCAGAGTTATTGCCATAAATCTATATGAACCATATAAAATATATATGTATTTCAAATAATCTGAAAATAAAATCATACAAACTTTTTATTTCCTAAGCTGTATTACGCCTAATTATCCACTTCGAAACAGAAGGTAGACAATGGACTACTGTTCTTGAAATTTCTAAACTAAAGCTTTGGCAACAAAATGTAGTTATACAAGGTGCTAATTTTCTAAATTTTACGGAATCAATAATTTGTACATTGTATTATTCCTAATTCAACATTCTGTTTACATACCCAATGGATATGAGCTGTGTCAGACCAAATAAATGTTTTTTTCAACGTTGTGAATGAGTTGTTTATGGTCCTTTAATTTAAATCATTGGCCTTATTGACGCTAAGGCTTATATCGCTTTGTTCCAGTTGTAATATCGCTGGTACTTATTTTCCAGTACGTTTATCGACATCGTCTTTGGCTAGAAACGTTCTGTCGAAAACTATAATAAATTCGAATTTCTGCGATTGCCATCCACAAAGCAGTGTTTTAATTAATCGACCAAGACAATTCTCATGGCCAAAATATCTACAATTTTGCAAACTGTGGTTGTAACAAAAAGCTGAAATCGATAACATTTATGTATATAAATTCGATAAGAGTTCTTTATCCTTTAATTAGAAAACAAACAAAATAAATTTCGGTTTTATGTAAGCCTATTTCAAAACTTTTTAAAACAAATATAGAAAGCCAAGAATTTAATTGTTTTTATGTATTTATTTTAATGTTTTTAGTTTGTAGAGTAAGTCGGGAAAATAAAATTTATTAAATACATACAAGTAGTTTTAAGTAAATTGAATTCAAAGTAAGAAAGAAAATTGTATGCAACTGTTAAATAAATACAGTTATAAAATTTGCGGTTAGTTCTTACATACATGTTTCAAATAAAATACTAACTAAATGCAAAAAAATCAACTTAAATCTAACAGAGGAAATTTTATTCGTATATAAATATATTGTATATTTCATTAAAATTATAAGAACAAATAAGTAACAGTCCCAACTTTTGTAGCGAACTTCTATTTGTATTCATTTAGTACTGGACAAAATTTATTTTAATATTTTCCAAATCTTTTTTTTTATAGTACGATGCAGTTTTTTGTTTTACATTTTTCGTTATTATAAAAATGTACTCGTATATAGGTATTTAGAGTTAGTTATGGTAAACAGTTATTAAATATATATTTAATGAAAATTAATAAAACAAAAAGAAAAAAATAATAATAATAATAATAATAAAATAGAAATGAGTTATTTAAATTGTATTTGTATTATGATTTTACCTAGAACTTTTTATTTTATAAAGAGTTTACTTTAGGGCAGTTTATTTGAGGTATGTTACTTTGTTTTTGTTAAATGCTTGCTTTAGAATTGTAAAAATTATTTTGATTACGCTTATATACATATATATATATTTTTAATTTTAATAATTCATTTCTCATATGATTTGTTTTACTTTCTAATTAATGATATGATTATTTTCACCAAAATCCATCTATTCTGTTATTAATTTCTCACTACTGTCTACCAACTTAGTTCGTCAGGTAAACCTCCAGGGTATTCACCGGTTAAACAAGCCTTGCAATGACCACTCTTACTGGGATTCAAAGGTTGACGATTCAAATTAACAGCTTTTACTAAGCCCTCTACAGACAAATATTCCAAACTGTCTGCTCCTACTTTACGGGCTAATTGTTCAGCATTTAATTGATTGGCAATTAACTCCTCACGCGTTGGTATGTTAATGCCCATATAACATGGATATTGCAATGGAGGGCTAGCCACCCGTATGTGTACTTCTAGAGCACCTGCATCTTTCAATAACTTTATAATGGGACCAATTGTATTACCACGCACAATAGAATCATCCACCAACACCAAACGTTTACCAGTCACATTTTCGGAAAGTGCACCAAATTTTTTAGCAACGCCCAATTGACGCAAACGGTTCGAAGGTTGAATGAAAGTTCGGCCAACATAACGATTCTTGCACAAAACTTCAGCAAACTCTAAACCAGATTCTTTTGCATAACCATGAGCAGCAGCCGTACCCGATTCGGGAACAGAGCTTACGATATCTACTTGAATGGGCGCTTCTCTCGCCAATTGGCGGCCACATTGCATACGGACTGAATAAACCATTTGTCCTTCAAATATTGAATCTCCTCGAGCAAAATACACGTATTCAAAGATACAGAAAGCCATCTTTTTATAGTCGGGTCTTTCAACAATATCCACAGTACGATAGCCGTTGCGAGTAAGTTCTATGATTTCACCAGGTTCCACTTCACGTACGTAACGAGCGCCTATGGACAGGAATCCACAGGATTCACTTGAAACTACCCAGCCTTCCGCGGCTGCGTCTTCAACTTTAGTCGAACCTGTGTTGAGGGGAACAATTTTACCCAAACACAGGGGTCGATTGCCATAAACATCACGCACAGCATAAATTTTATCTTTAATCATAATAACCAGGGAATAAGCAAGATGGGCCAATTGCATAAAGTGACGAATACGAGCTGGCCAATTGGGGCCATCATCTTCGGAAACGCCCTCTGGACAACAGCACAGGCTCTGAGCAATCAATTCGCTGTCACTATGAGTCGATAGGCCTACACCGCGACCCAAAACTTCTTTGCGCAACGACTCACTATTCACTAACTCACCATTATGAGCCAAAGCCATGGCACCATGTGTAGTATGTACCACAAATGGTTGGCAGTTAACGGCTTCTGAGCCACCCGATGTAGAGTAACGGGTATGACCTATACCCAAGTTGCCCTTTAATTTCTTCATTGAGTCTTCATTGAATAGGTTACTTATCATGCCCATGCCCTTGTGAACATTAAAACCTTTCGTACATTTTCCTTCACTAGTTACTATGCCAGCAGATTCTTGACCGCGATGTTGCAAGGCTACCAAACCCAGACATATCACGTGTGCGATTTCAATTTGTGTAGGCCAATCACCACAAGCAATAGCTCCAAATACCCCACATTCATGTGTTAGACCGGTTACCTCTTTACCGCACCCTGACGGCTGTAATTGTTTTTTCTCTTCTTCAGTCATTATCTTTGTCGAAGTTGTTGTTGTATCTTCTAGTAACACGCTCATATTGCTCGCATTATTATTATCAACATCAGCAACACCATTTGTTTTACAACAATTATCAGTATCTGTAGTTGTGGTACAACATGCCTTCCCAACTACTACCAATTCATTCTCATCAGCTCTACAGGTGTTTGTTGTTTCTGCAAATCCCTCCATGTGTTTTTCGTTGATTTAAATTATTCTTACTTCGTTCTTAAATTAAAAATTAATTATTTTCCTTGAAGATCTAGATTTTCTGGTACTGTTTGAAACAAACCTTCAAATTTACGCAACTTTATTTGCACGAATTCTTTGTCTATATATATTTTTTATAGAATATATTACTCTATTTCAATTGCTTATTCAATAATTCATAAATTCTGCAAAGCCAATTACGTCGATTACCAAACACAACCAGAGACACAGACATTCAACCACTACTAAGCACTCACTAAACTCACTAAAAATAATACAATATTTTTTAAATGCTCGCACGCGCAATCTACTACTACTTACCAATATTATGACATTGGCATTACTACATATTTAGTGAAACGCAAAAAAGTAGTAAAAACTAGAAAAAAAATATTGTATATATGTTCTTCATATATAATAAAAATTATTGTTTTAAATTTTTCTTTGAATTCATTAAATTTATACTAAATTAATAATTTTTATGCATTTATAATTAATAGAATAATCTGTATTATGTCTATAAAATTAATAATATTTTAAAAATTTGCTTTCAACAAATTTAATCCATTTTTTTATTCAATCAGTTTGCAACACTAACTCCCTATATTTTTTTAGTACAACTCCTAATATTGAAGGGCCAATCTCTTTTGTTTTGTTTTCTTGTTCTCTTTTGATCTCTGCCAAATTTTGTTGTTAAGTGCCCATGTTGTTGCCCTTGATTTTATTTGTTTAATCTATTAATAGTTTTTGCTTTGGTTTATTTCTGCTTTGGCTTTATTCTGGAGATCATATTGTATCTCTAGGTGTATTCCTAATACGCAAATAACTGGTTGTTTGTTTTTAAATTTTGAATTAAATATAAATGTTGTAATTTTCTTTCTACAATTGTTGAATTGGCAATGATGTAATTAACATAGGTGTTACCAATAAAAATTTTGTACATTTGACAAAAAGAAACAATAATGTAATGTAATCACGATTAAAAGCTTATTTTAAAAAAGGAATGCAGAAAAATGTTTAACATTTTGAAAAATAAAATTGCAATTTTTTACAGTTATTTCGCTTCTAATTTTCAGGACTAGAAAATAATGATATTTGTTAAATCTTAAAATTTTGTTTTAAAAATTCACAAAAATTTTGCAATTTTTATAACGAAACTGAATTTATTTTAAATTTAAATTCAATTTGATAAGTCAATTGAAATGGACTGTTTTATTAACAGCTATGAAAATTTATAAGGTATGTATTTTATTTAACGCATTTAATGATTTACACATAGTATCTGTTATGCGGACCTACACGTTGCCATTAGTTGTACAAAATGTTGAATCAACGTTTGGTCGGTCGTTTACGCATTTCGATTTTTCAACCAAATTTGCTTATGAATTGCTATTGAATGAAAATCAAAATTTTTTGATCTTCAACCAACCGACTACCAACCAGCATTCAATTGTTTATACAAAATAATAAAGTTGTAGTTGTAGTCGAAGTTAAGCATATTCCATAAGAAGAAAACGTTTGGTAGATTTGGTCATAAACAATACCAATATGTTTTCTTCATTCTAATTTCTAATTTAAAACTATGTACCATAATTATTCATCAAAGACAGAATATATAATTGCATATATAAAAACATATAGCATGTGACTTTCATCAAACATAATACACATATAATTGGAATTATGATTTGAAGTGTTTTTTTAATTATACTTAAACATGCATCAGAAAAATTAAGAAGGCAAATTGTTTTAACATTAAAGGTTGGCTACTTTTTATTCTTTCACATATATATACAATTGTTTAACTATTTTTATAGCTGAATTATTTAAATTACAATTTGCACTGTTAAATTTAAGAACATAGAAACAGAATAATAAACTACTTAAGTACTTTTAAAGTAAATAAAATAAAATAATATACATAAATATGAGGTAACAATATTTTAGAAATAAAATCAAACCAAAACTAAAATTTCTATGTATGTATGTACTATAATAAGATTTTAACTACATGTATTTTTTGTATGATTGTCATTATGTATACGACCGTTCTCATGGAAAAACTTATGATATTGTAATTGTTTATAAGTGTCATTTGATTCGAGTAATTCTTCAGCATTTTTTATATCATTTCTAATGCAGGTAATTAAATCTTCTAGTGATTTGAAATTTTGTTCTGGTCTTAAATAGCCAACAATACAAACTTTAAGTACACAGCCGTATAAGTCACGATTAAATTCATGTAAGATGTGGGTTTCCTAAAAGGTACAAAAGAAAAAAAATAAAAATGTTTTCCTCAATAAAAAATGTTATATTATACATTTAAAAAATCTTTCGCATAGAATAACCATATTATAAAGAATAATAAAATAAGAGAGTTATAGTTTTAAATTATTATCAAATTTAAAAATTATTTCTCATTATGTCATGGAATAAGCAAGATTGATTTAAAAAGAAAATTTTAAATCAATTTTAGTACAATTTTGAAACTATTTACAGCTTCTAGTCATATTTTTCTCCGAAATCAAAAGGTTTTGTTACCTAATGCAATTAAAAATAGTCTAGATTTAAATAAATGCCTTCGAATTTTTGATGGTTAGTAGGTATGCATAAATATTTTAAAATGTATTGACAGTTTCTTAAAAAAGTTCATTATTATTTGCTCTTTACTATATGTATAACATAAAACATTGCATATAAATGCAGCACAGAAAAACAATATTCATTTTGAATAAAATAGAAATAATTAATTGGAAGATAATAATTTACTGTTGGCTAAGTCACATTAGATTTTATATATGACAGCTGAAAAAAATATTAACACAATTTGGAGATTATAATTCCTTCTTAAGGTTTATTTCAAATAGTTTAATGTTGTAAAAGAATTTAATTTAATTTTATAGCAACAAATTTCAAATGTATCTAAAAGATAAAAAAAAATTTCCGTTACTGTATCGGCAAATTATAATTGTTAAGCATTTGCATGATAAGATTGACAATTAAGTGTACTCATGTTAAGAGTTCGTATATTTATTGAAAGCGGTATAAGGCATGCAAGGGGAAACTATGTTATGTGATTATAATAAAAAAGATTCATCAATACATTTTTGTATTGTGCTTGCTAATAAAGAATCTGTCAAGTCATTCAATTAAAAACTTATATCAAATGAAAAGATTTTTATTGGCTTTTATTACTTACAATACTTTTTTCCTTATTGTCATAGAATGGATTCCAGCCAATGCTCATGACCATTTTATATACTGGTTCATTATCAACCTTTGCCCAACCATAATAGACACCTGGTTTAAACGATTCTGGCAAAGATTTGACAACATCTAATGGATAATTTGCTAAACAAAAAATAGTAGAAATGAATACCATATTGTATCTTGATTTATAACAAAACAATAATTAAAAAATTACCTGTGGGTATACCCAACTCTTTTGAGCCGCGACCGAATCCGGAAATAATTTCACCGCTAAGAAAAAATGGTAGATAATTCAACATTTTTAGTCTGTCGCTGCTCAATTGCGACGACACACGACGTTTTATGATGCAAAATTTGCCGTCAGGAAATTTTATCGCTTGCAAAGTCCAAGTTGATCTACAACAAAATTTACACTGTTGTGGCTGATAACGATGACCAACTGATATTGTTGAATTTACGAGAGAACGTCTAAATTTACGTATGTTATTTACTACGGCATATGATAAACTAACTTGCCGTATAGCTTGTAAACTTTACTTAGCAAAAACGACGTTGAAAATGTAATATAAAAAACATATAAAATCAATTTACTATTTACAAAATTATACAAAAATTTGATAAACTTACCTTTTTGTAAACATTTATTGTATGCATTTAAAAATACGAATTAACTAAAAATCTAAAACAAAGTCGAATTTCTTTTTTCAAATTAAATCATTTATTATTCTTACAAAATTGCAAGTTTATTTGCACACTCAAATATGTATGTCAAAATGTCAAAATCATATGGCCACTGGTTTCAGTGTTGAATAACAAAAGGGTAAATAAAGATACACTCGACGACATACCGAAAGTTATCGGTAATGCAGTGCAGAAATCATCTCGTTTGAAACAAAATAAAACATAAATTATGTATTATATGAATTGTTATAAAACAGGAGCAAATTATACAGTGGTGAATAATATATACAGGTAACCCTCGATTTACGCGGTTTGTTGGGACCGACGAAATTATGTTTAAATCGAAAACGCGTAAAATGAGGTTAAGAATTCATATAAAAACTTATTTTGGGACCAAAAATGACGTATATCGCGTAATTCGAAACATAAAATACATGTAAAACTCACTTTTGGTACTTAAAAATCGTGTAAAAAACACACCAAATTATTTTGTATTATTAAACTTCTATTATTTAATTTGTACTTTTCATTTATTAAAAATAAATTTCTGTGTTTTCTTAAATACTATAGTTATCAAAAATAACGTCAAAAATAAATTCAGTTTCATATTTTTTTTTTTCATATTCATTTTTTAAGTTTTAAAAATTGATAAACGAAAATAAAAAATAACAAAATTTAGAAAATAATAAAATATATTTCTACTCTTGGTCAAGTGTGAAGAAATCTGTTATCCGCTTCTGTTTTTTCCATTTCATACTTCTTGAGAAGTTCTTCATATGGAGCTAACGTTTTCAAATATTTCATTTGATTGAGTGACTTCTAATATTTCAGAAATTTCAGAAGATAGGGGACTGTCCATGTTGTCAGTACCTACAACTTCCGGCCAAAGTTTTTTCCAACAACCATTAAGCGTAAAAGATTTTAAATCTTTAATGGATTCTGATGTTATATTAACGCAATTTAAAACCGAAAATTCTTTGCATAAATCTGGTAGACTTAAATTTGGCTTCTCTTTCATTAAATTTAAAATAAATTGGAACCATTTCTAAATAATATTAAAATATACTCAATCTTTTTGTACTTACACTTTTCCATACATAGTTGTACATTATAATTTTAGAAAATTAACTTGTTAACATTTGGAAAAAAATTAACTTTTCTAACTTGCTTTTCATGTAAATCGAGGGTTGCCACTATTTTTTAAACGCGTTATATCAAAATCACGTAAAAAAAGTCGCGTAATTAGAAAAATGGATGTTATTTTTGAATCGCGTTGTATCAAAATCGCGTAAATGAAGTATCGCGTAAATCGAGGGTTACCTGTATATGAGTTTTTATAATGGAGAACATACCCACCGCCACCATAACCAAAATTATTTTTAATTCATAGTTTTTTTTTATTAATTTTTCTAATGTTAAATTTATATCTTATATACCCTTCGAACAAGCACAAAAATATTAAAAATATTTCCACAAGGAATTTCCAATTTGTAGCTTTTTTGCTAACATTTTGGATAAAATATAAAAGAAAAAATTATTAAATTCATTTTCAAAATAATTTAAATTTAATTAATTGTAATTTATAAAATAAAATTGTTCGTAATGCAGTGCATAATGGATTCGTTGGTGAATGTCTCCGCTAACATAGATGACAATTACTTATTCTAGACACACATCGCTCAAGTCACAACATACATACGGACATTGCAATCTATGGGAATACAGTACAATATCGAATAACGGCACTTTGGTGAGCCTTTATTTTATTCACCACACTGGGTAAATTCACCACACTTTGTAAAAACTCACCACAACAACAAAATTCACAACGCTTCAAAAAAAATAAAAATCTATTCATTTTATTTTATTTTCTCCATCCGTCATATGTGGCCAACAACAACGAAAAGCGAGGCAGCAGCAAAAACAAGCAGGGCTTACATTTTTACCGGAAACGGAAAATGAATATGAGAAGTAGTTAAAAGAACGTTCATTTTTTTGAACAAACAAAAACGAATTTTTCTAACCACCAGTGTTGGCTAGGAAGAAAAAGTTTGGTACTCAACTGCATCAGTGTTGCCAGGAAGGACAAAATATTGCAAAAAAAAAAACTCACTAATGACCAGTGTTGCAAAACTAAAATTTTTCCTGAACTAAAACTTAAAAAGTACTATTTGCATGAAATAGTACTTTTGTAAAAGATACCTACATACTACATATTACGATCTACCTTTCTCACACCAAGTATTTTGTGTGTGTTAATTTTATACATGAGTGGCGAGACCTACTGTTTAAAGTCGACTCCGAGCCACAGCTTTTGAGAAACTTTATCGTGGCAATTTTATTATTTCCTCTCAGAGTTTTTGCCAGAATTAAATCATATTGCGTTTTGATTGGTATGTCTGCCATTGGGTTCGAATCGTGGGCTAAAGTCTAATAAGCCGGCACTAGACTATTTATTTATATTTAATAAACATACGGGACAAAAACAGCTGATTCGGAACGTAACAAAACGTAAAAGCCCCGTTTAGTCACATCGATATGAATGAAAATGCTTACCGAAATTACATTACGGTTAGTTAAGCGTTTTCATTGCTTTTAGTATTCTAAAATCGAATGTACGTTCCGTGGAAGTTTGACTAAATAAAATGGAAATTGCTCATTTTGAAATGTACCGAACATCGTATCGATGTACAAGTGCTAGAGAGCTGAAAGCACTTGTTTTCAATTTTTGTGTATAAAAAAAATATAGTAACTACCTTGATGAAGAGTTAAATTTTTTCAAATTTGTTTTAGAACAACGGTATGATTCGTAAAAATGTTATCTTTTTAAGCCCTTTTTTAATTTTTTCGGACATTGCAACCACTTGTAAGAAAAACACCAAACCAAGGCAAATACATATAAGGTAGCCGCAACTCTACAACAAATACAACAATGCAAAAACAACAGGCATTTTGTTTTTGTTAAACGACATTTAGGTTGTCAAAATAGGAAGAAAAAAAATGGAAAAGGAAAAAAAATGAACAACAAAACACACACGCACAACAAATACACAAAAATTTTGACAATCGAAATAGTATCAGCTGTTTAGATGCCCCCACCTATTACATGAATTCGCCTTGCACTAAACATTTAACTGTCTGCTATTTAGTACTATTTTTCCCCTTGTGTATCATCACTACTTGAATATCGTTACGAAAAGGAGAATGAAATAAAGAAGAAGAAAATATGTGAAGTCAATATTCAAGAAAATCTTTTACAAACGAGCCGCTTGATTCACCAGAAAAATGGGAAAATCTTTTAAAAAGAAGTGTCACTAAAACAAAACTCATTTGTTATTGTTTAAAATCTTCAACATCGAATTGTATTTTAAATAGAATTAGTGTAGATATACTCGAAAAAGTAACATGAAAAGTGATTTTTATTAATTAAACCAACTTGGTAGAAGGAGGTGAAAAAATTTCTGCAAATTGAATTTTCTATACAATACCAATAAATAATAAAGCAGAGATCTAAAAAAATTCGATCATTTGTGAAATTTATGGAAAATTATTAATGATGTTGTAAAATGTGCTTAAATTTAAATGAAAATCTTTCGAAAATGCAGAAAACTGCCACAAGCTGTGTTAATTTGTGCATAAAAATAGATTTTTGCGATTGTGTAAAACAAAGAAAATCCTATCAAAGTATAAGTGCGAAAAAGAGCGGCATATAATAATTTGTGTATGTGTAAAAACTTTTTTCTATTTCTTTCTATTCTTTTGTTACTTTACTTCAAATCAACATTTATTTTGTTTGTGATTTTTAACATTAAACAAATAATAACAACAACGAAAAAACAAATATAACATAAAGAAAGTGTAAAAGGAAAAAGAAAATCTCATTGTTAAGAAAAATAGGAACCGAATTGCTTGTAATTTTTTTCTATATATTCGTCAACAAAAATTCCAAACAAAAAGAACAAGTTTTTAGTGTATGAGTGAATGGTTTAATTTGTTTATGCAGCGTGTAGTGGGGTTTTGACAAGTTTTTGTTTTGTTCTGCTATTCGCGTGCTTAATAATTTTTTTATATTATTGAATTTCTGCCGATTATTAGCAGAATTAAAAAACCGCATATAATACAGTTTCCATCAGAACGCTTAGGAAAATAACATCGACACTTTGTGGGCATCGGTGGGATTCAGTTATTGTGACGGCGACAATCCAAACGCCGGCAAAGTGGATAGCCGCGGAGGCCTAGGTCCCCAGGACTATACAGGCATGGTGGGTTTGCCTGGTAGTGGCACTGGGGGCGTTTCAAATGGAGGTCCAGGTGTGGGAGTGTCACCAGTTGGTCCGGCTGGAGTGGGACCAGGTCATATGTACGCCGCCGTCGGACCACAAGATAGTAAGTGATACTGATGCTTGAGAATATCAAAATCATTTCTAAAACTATTTTAACTTGATAACAGTTCGTGATATTGTACAAATGCCCCCGCCGTCAAATGCACCTACTTCAGCCGATGCTTGTCTAAGTATAGTTCATTCGTTGATGTGTCATCGTCAAGGTGGTGAAAGTGAAGGTTTCGCTAAGCGTGCCATTGAGTCATTGGTAAAGAAACTGAAAGAAAAACGTGATGAATTGGATTCTCTTATCACTGCCATTACAACAAACGGTGCCCATCCCAGTAAATGTGTAACCATACAGCGAACATTGGACGGTCGCTTACAGGTGAGTTTTGCAGCGTATTTGTATAGGTGTCAAATAATTGTGTGTGCGTGTGTCCTAATCAATCATTTCAAGTATTTCCGTTTATTAGCATTGGTGTACTTTCAACATTTATTTTCTCTGTTCTTATCATATTTGTATGGTACAGTATAGCCAATATCATTCAGCAAGATCAATTAGTCTAGACAAATTCTACCGTAACCACATGTTAATAAAAAAATATTTTTTCTTTTAATATATATTATCATTGTAAAAAGAATTTTGTTTTCATAACCAAAGTGAAGTTAAAGAACAATTGCTCATTAATGGCAAATGAGAAGCTGTGAATATCGTTTCTATTACATTTATTTATTCTTTTCTAAACCATACATTGAAATAAGCTGTGTTAACGTAAATTGATATTTCCAATTCGTAAATATGTATTGTTTGTTTCTTTTACTTTACTTGCCTATCCACATTTGGATTTCAGTGGTTTTAAAATTGTCTAGTTCGAACATGTAAAAAATTATATTCAAAATATATAAAATGCATTCAGTAATAATTAATTGTCTATTCTTAGCAGTACGTATGGCATAACGTTCGTCTGGTGTAATCTGTCTAGTTTTGAATTTTTCTTATCCAAGGAATTGTCTTTATTCTCTTGATTTTCTTATCTTATTCTAGTATAATGTGATGAAATATTCAATTTCTTTCTTCTGACATGTTTTATTAACTTTCGATAAGGTATCTACATATATTCCAAACTCTTCTAGTTTCTTTTCGTTTTTTCCTTTCAATACTTATCCCTTACTTCGAATGCAATGTTCGGATAAGGCGATAAATATTTTAGTACATCCACCGAATGAAAGATATTTTAGTTGACATATACATGTCATCGTAACTAGGGTCAAAAATTTTTAAAAAAAATATTGTTTGTAAATGTAGTCAAAGAACAGTTTTATTTTCCATATATTTTGGACAATAATACAATTGCAGTTTACATTCGATTAAGTGTGAGTTTAATTAACTAAGCAAATGATTTTTTTCGAAGAAACACTTTTTAAGACTCATCGTTAAATGCTTAGTATTAAATTTTGTTTCTTGATTCATATTCTATCAACACTCCAAGAAAATAATCTGTTATTATTATAATTTGAAGCCCTGGAAATATTATTTTCTAACCCTTATATTTTCAATTGTGTAGTGATATTCATTCTTAATGTTTATAAGATACAAGTTCTTTATAATATATTTACAAAGGATCTACTCTTTGTGTCAGGTTGTGAAACAGAAAATGTTTAAGACTAACTAATTTTGTTTAAATTTCTGTACAATGCTAATGTAAAACTTGTTTGTCGGTGTAAGACACAATAATAATTTATTTGCATTTTATTTACAATAAACCTTATCCTCCTGTACATTTGTTTAGCAGTAATTTTTGATTACAAAACTTATAATTAGGATTTTTTTTAAATTTTCAACTTTTTTACGCTGCAAATTAAAACCTTTAAATAATTTTCCATCATGAGTATATTAAAACTTGAGGAAATCTTATTACTATCTCCATTGCGAGTCTTTAAGTATTATTGTTTTTTATTTTAAATTGAAATAATTTGAATTGGTTATTTTGTGTTCTTCTTAAGGTTGCTGGACGCAAAGGTTTTCCTCATGTCATATATGCTCGCATATGGCGTTGGCCGGATTTACATAAAAATGAATTGAAGCATGTTAAATATTGTGCATTCGCCTTTGATCTCAAATGTGATTCAGTGTGCGTGAATCCTTATCATTATGAACGTGTGGTATCCCCGGGCATTGACCTTTCTGGTCTCAGCTTGCAATCGGGTCCAAGCCGACTTGTTAAAGATGAATACTCAGCTGGACCTCTTGTCGGTGGCATGGACATTGATGGTAATGACATAGGTACCATACAACATCATCCATCACAAATGGTAGGACCACCTGGTGGTGGCTATGGATATCCGCAGGGACCAGGTAAAGAAAATATACAATTTTTAACTTTAGTAGTTTAGTTCTTTCTTTTAGATTGTTTTCGTTTGTTATTTGTGTTTGATAATTTATTATTTGTTTTTCTTTTTTTTTAATTTATGTTGGTTTATTAATTTTATGATTTAGTTACTGATCCAAATCATATGAATGCTGCTGCTATGTACGCTGCTGCTGCTGTAGCTGGACGTACAATACCAAAAATTGAACCAAATGAAAGTGGTGGAACACGCAATTCATGGATGGTGCCGCCACCTCCACGACTGCAGCCACCCCAGGCCATACAACAGCAAACACAGCAATCACAGCCACCTGTGCCACCGCAACAAACTACAACACAACAACAACAGCAACAGCAGCAGCAACAACAACAACAACAACATACCACTCAAACACCACAACATTCGCTTTGTAAGACAGATTATTTTATTCTTAATAATTATTTTTACTTCATTTAATTTTCATTTATTATTTGAATTATTTGTTTAAATAATAATTTTAAATTAAATATGTATGTACATATATTTCATTGAATTTTAATATTTCTTTTTAATTTGAAGCAGTGGGTCATGCTATGCAAATGCCTGGCCCTATGAATCCAGGTCCAGTTATGGTGCCGCCTCAACCTCAAAACCCTCAGGGCAATGGTCATGGTGGTCCACCACATCATGGCCAAACAAATTCTCCAAATGATCCTACTGGCCTAGGAATGCAACAGCCCCCACAACCAGGTACACAAACTAGTGCATCTAATAATGGACAACAGGATAGTTATTACAACTCTCCAACAACATCGCAAATACCAAATGTTGCAGAAGCCAAATTTAATGCCGCTCTAAACAGTGGAGGCGGGCAGCAGCCAATTTCACCGCATATGCAACAAAATGGTTATGTCTCGGGACAACCACCTGGTCAAGCCAATTATGGTCAACAAGTGACTGGTAGCAATGCACAAAATGCTAATCAGTCCAATGCTACGGGGGCAGTCCCAGGAAATAATACACCTGCAGTGGGTACTTGGACAGGTTCTAGTACTCTCACCTATACACAGGCTATGCAACCACCAGATCCGAGAACGTTGATGCCAGGTGGCTATTGTATGTGGTTTGATTTGAAAGCTATTAAAGCATTAAAAAACTATATATTTTTTAAATGTCTTTAATAGGGAACAATATAAATGTTATGCCGCCTCAAGAGCCTCCGCGTTTGTTATCACGACAACCTCCTCCGGAATATTGGTGTTCTATTGCATATTTTGAACTGGACACTCAAGTGGGAGAAACTTTTAAAGTACCCTCGGCCAAACCGAATGTTAAAGTTGATGGTTATGTTGATCCGTCGGGTGATAGCCGTTTCTGCTTAGGTGCTCTGAGCAATGTCCACCGCCAGGAACAATCAGAAAAAGCAAGGTAAGAAGACCCTTATTATTATTATTATTTTTTTTAATTCCTAAACTAATTTTTGTTTATTTATTTTATGAAGACTTCATATTGGCAAAGGCGTGCAATTAGATTTACGAGGCGAAGGTGATGTTTGGCTGCGTTGTCTTAGTGACAATTCCGTATTTGTACAAAGTTACTATTTAGATCGTGAGGCTGGCCGTACACCTGGCGATGCTGTACATAAAATATATCCAGCTGCATGCATTAAGGTTTGTGAATTTATAATGTTAATTGCATAAGTATCCTTAGCTTGGGCCATAAGAGAATAATATAAATGACATTTTCGAATGGTTTATTGTAATCAATTCTTTTATTAAAACTATTTGCTATACAAATTGTGTAAAAACATGTTTACATTGCGAATTAAAACTTTATCAATGTTTATAGCAGATACTTATCCGATTTTTAATGGAGCAACCATTTAAAAATTTTAGTTGTTTCAGTAAAATATTTATTTTTTTATAATTTATTGTATTCATTTATACTTTTTTAGGTATTCGATTTACGACAATGTCACCAACAAATGCATTCACTAGCCAGTAATGCGCAGGCTGCTGCCGCCGCTCAAGCAGCTGCTGTTGCCGGTCTACCCAGTTCGCAATTGGGTGCACCACCAAGAAGTATGTATATTTTAAAATAATGTGTAAACTTCTATATTTTTAATCTTCTAATTAATATTTAAAAGACATTTCGGCCGCAGCTGGTATAGGAGTTGATGATTTGAGACGTCTGTGTATTTTACGTTTAAGTTTCGTAAAAGGCTGGGGACCTGACTATCCACGACAATCGATCAAAGAAACACCTTGTTGGATTGAGGTACATCTGCATCGTGCTTTACAATTACTGGATGAAGTCTTGCATGCTATGCCAATAGACGGTCCACGAGCTCTTGCTTAGAATTTAAGAATTTAGTAAAGAAATGAGAAGAAACCTTTTCATCGAGTGTTGTTGAAAAAATGATATAAATAAACAATACTTGTAAATGAAGGGAAATATTTGCAATTTTATTAAAAAAAAAAAAACAAAAATACGTTGTTCAGATACATAACATAAAACATGCATACATAATATATACATACAATGTAACTATTTTTTAATTAACTATTGTTTAATTTAGTTTATTATTATTATTTTTCAAATAATGCCTTTGATTAATGCTTTAAAAAGTGTAAACTTAAAAGATTACATTAAAACATTACAAGACGTAAGAAAAAGTCAAAATTTAATATTTAAATTTAAAACAAAAATGAAAAAATATGATGCTACTCTATTTTTTATTGAAATTAAAATATAAAAACAAACAAAACAAATATACAAGTTGCTATTAAAAACAAATTTTGTAAAAATTATATATAAAAAGAAAAAATTGTTTTGACATTTTTTTTGTTTTTGGTTTACATTGTTCAGTTTCGATAAACATCACTTTAATTATTTTATTTTTGGTTGGAGTATGTTAAGTAAAATAATTAGAATTTCAGTTTCGTTATATAAAACATTTACTAAATTTAATTTAATTCAATATTATTACGTTTTTATTTCTTTTCCATTCTAATATTCAGTATGGTTTCTAAAAACAAGTTCAAGCAATTAAATCAGATTTTTTACTCAGTTTTCTGTTTTTTTTTTCTATTCAAAACAAAAGTCTATTTACAAATACATACAAAGTATTATACAGATGTATTTGTTTTATATAGAGATCGAAAGTAAGAAAAAATATCATTAACTTCTGATCATTTATAATAACATATTAAGAAGATTTAGTTTCCACGCAACAAAATGTAGTTTTATTGTAAAATAAGTGAATATAAATTAAAAATATATTTATACAATTAAAAATAGTATTTTCCTTTGTGAATAACCCATCAAACATATTGGCAAGCGTTTTGTAAATTAATGTTGCAGCAAGCTTGCATAAATAAGAGTTTTGCGAACGTCGTTGACAATTTGCTTGCAAATGCAAGAGTTTTGCGAATGGCGTTGACAATTTGCTTGCAAATGCAAGTGTTTCATAAATTTAAGCAAAACGTGTCATTCTCGCTGTCAAAAAAAAAAAACCTTAAGGTTCAGTGCTACAAAAAGTGTATCTACCAGATAATTTCGGTCTGATAAAGACATTGAAGTCACCGTAGTCTAGTAACTAGTGTGTTGGCTTATTAGACATGAGACCACGGTTCAAACCCCATTTCAGACATCTTCAGCAAAGCAAAATATAAAAAATATTTCTTCGACAACTTCCTCTAAGTAGATTTCTGGCAAAAAGCCTGAGGTAAATAAAATTGCCATGTTAAAGGTTCTCAAAAATCTGTCGTTCGAAATTGACTTTAAACTGTAGGTCCCGCTACTCACGTATAAAATTAACACACGCACAACTTATGTAGAGTAAGAAGCTAGGTAGTAATCCTCACTGAAGGTTTGTAATGCCTAATTATGTATGTATGTACGTGTCTAATGACGTTAGCCGACTTCATCATAAAAAATGTACAGCTGAAAAGGCGATTACCACTATCTATCATACTTTTTTTTAGTCAACTACTAATGATGTGGACATTGACGATACATATGGCTCCAGAAAGACTGTACGGTACGACGTTTCTTACAGGATCCACAATTATGCGGAATATCCTGGCATGCATACAGCATATAGAAATCATGCCAGGTATCAACCATTAATTAATCACCAACTAGTTCCTAGATATATTAATAAACACAACCAATATTCGTTACAACTGAACTTCAATTGTGTTAAAAAAATTTCGAACTCAAAAGAGCTTGCATATTATAGTAAAAATATTTATTTATTCACTATATACTTAGACAAAAAGTTTATAGGGTCGGATTAGAAATAAAAATAGCATAATTTTCATAAATTGAAATTCCTAAAAATGTATTAAAAAATTCGAAATTGTTTTTCAAATGTTTGATTTATGTGTGTATATGTTCAATTCAATATTCTTGAATTTGCAATTTAACTTGACTATCTAACCACTGTGTCCAATCGCTTGTTACCAACCTTTCTAAAGTAATTTCGCGAAAAACTTCCACTCTTCGGACTTCTTTAAAATGCATTTTTTCAAACATTTTGATCGATTTTTCATTATCCATGCCGATTTTTGCTTCAAATTTTTGGATTTGCAAATTTTCCTGAGCATATTTCATCATTAACAGCATGGATTCCCATCCGTAGCCCTTACCACGCACATGGGGTTCAGCTATCATTATCTGAGCTTCTGCAATTTTCTCATTTGTTTCTGGATCTACTGTTAGAAACAAATTTGTATCACCGACTAGAGCTTCAATTTCATTGTTTGTTCTTTCGTATGTGTCGCGGCAGAGAATAAGAAAGGTGCACTTGTCTTCATCTTCACGCCAAGAACGCTGCATTTCATATTCTTCTTCAAGTGTCAATGGTTCCGAAGCTGTCAACTCCTGTAATTCCTTAGATTGCATCCAAGTATGGTATTTAGGCACATGTTTAGCTTCATACGGTACTAGTATGACCCGATTTCCAACAAGTTTTGTTTTTTCATTAAGTTTCATTGCTTTACGGAGTGAAAGATGGTAAAAAGTGTAAACAAATGATTTCAGCTGATTGTTCAGATACACTATTGTCAACTACGTCGTTTTATGTTTAGGTCCAGCGATTTTCTGTTTTCTAATGTGACAAAAATAAAACAAAATAAAATAAAGGGGATTTGGTATTTTTGCCGTTGATTTTTACAAGGCTGATAAGGTTTTTCAATTGCCCTACAAACTCAGGTTCCAGATAGTGAAATAAATTGTATTACCTTAACATGAAGACTCTTTGGAATTAAAGAATTAAAATCTGAAGAAAAGAATAGAAAGTGTAAATAAAAAAATGCAGTTTAATAAAATGAAAGAAGCATTCAGAAAGATTTGTTTCAGTGTATTTTTATTTTTTATCAAGAGATTTTAAAATTAATTTCTGAATCAAGCTGAACATATTCGATGTTTATAATTTTTAAAGCCAAGAAAGTATTTGAACGTAGAACTTGGCAACTCTTAAGGAAATGTACAGCCATTAACTAAACATACCCTCACACCAAGTGTTGTTAACCATTATCTTAGTTTTTGATGTTATGCTTAAATATTTTAAATATGTATGTTTAAAAATATTATATTTTACATTATATTGCGTATATTACATATTCATATCTATATTCACATGTTATGTGACATATTCAATATTTAATAAAACATTATTTTCCCTTTTTAATAAAACATTATTTTTCTGAGCAATGTATTTTACTTTAACTACTTCTAATTTTTCACAGCGTTAGCAACACTGACGAAACTTTGGAAAACTAACAAATGGTGGAAAATTTCTTCTGCGTTAGCAATTTTATTTTCTAAAAGTGATAATTCAGTTTTTCGTCGTTCAGGTAGCAAATCCTAAGACAAAATAAGTGGAGTACTTTTGCAATAGGTTTTATGTCGATTTTATCTAAAGAAAATATCATAAGATAACAAAAACCATTGTGAAAGCTGCTTCGGCTCTAAAATTACTAAAGCTGCACAAAAATCGATACGGCCAAAATCAAGGATACGGTACAAAAGGAGAATAACGATTAATATAATTTTAATAAGTTTTCCTTAGAATTTTAATATATTTTAAATGAACTCATAGAAAAGTGTTTGATAAAAGAAGAAGTATAAGGAACAACAATCTTAAAAGGGTTCTCGAACATAATCAATTTGATTTAATCCAATGTCATGCTTTTGTCATTACAAAAAGCATTTGTGGAGTAGATTTGTATTTGGATTAATTCATAATTGGCTATTAAAACGAGTTGTCCCACTGTCTTCGTTTGCATACTATTTATATAGTAATAAATAAAGAATTTGTTCATTAGTACATATAATAAAGCGAAATACAAAGAATAAGAAATGGACGCTGGCGAATCGTATAAAAAGAAAACGGATTCCTGTCCATCTATGGCCGGTCCTGAGAGTAAAAAATTGAAATTGGATACTACAACATCTTCAGCTGTGGATGATCATGCAAAAGCAATGAAAGTAGCTGGTTTTTCGCTGAGCGCAATTGAGGAAATGCGCAATCGTGCTGACGAGGACAGTAATAGTCATAGTTTGGACCAACAGCTGCGACATTTTCAAGTTCTCGATGAAGTTGGTTCCAATTCAGATGATGATGACTGTAAGTTACTTTTTTTAATTTAAAATTTTCTAATTTATGTGGTGAATAGAAATAGTAATATACAGTGATTCCATTAAATACTCAAGACTGAGTTTGTTTGATCTAATGGTTCATTAAAGTATGAATTTAATTAATATTCTGTTTTACCGATATTATTTATATATTATCTAAACAACATTGCAATTTCTATAATTCGTAAATAATTTGATATTCGACGCTCCACAAATTACCGGACTAGATAAATTAGTAATAATAAAAACGCATGGTTACATATGTCAATATTCAGTTGTATATCGTTCGTTATTTAGGAATCGATTTAACTATGAGTTCAATATTTCCAGTAAAACTGAGATAAAGTGTAACAGGTTTTAATCTTTGAATGTTAAATGCTTTTCGTTTGACGGTTTAAATTAAATATCGGCTATTTAGGTTTTTCAAAGGTTTATTATAGGTTTACGCTGGTTTATGTTTTTTGCTATCACAATACTTCCCTTCTTTCCTTTTTTAGGTCCTATGACCACCAGGTCTTTTGAATTTTTTATTTATTACATGTCGTCAAACTTACCTACCATGATATAAGTTCGTTTGCGGTTTTATTGGAATTTTGTCAAATTTCTTCCTATATAGAACGCTCTTCTCGCTCTGTTAACATATTGTTTGGTATTAACCGCTTTTGTTAACCAAATTAATTTCTTTTCGAAATCTCTTGATAATGCTGTGAACTTTTCCAACTGATTTAGCAGGTTTCCTCACAGACTTACTTTCCGCATAAAGGAATTTTAATAAAAACTGACGAAATTCGATTTAAACATTTATTTAAGAAAAAAACCGTTTTGAAGTGTTTATCTTGAATTTAAATTTTTTTTTGTCCTATTAATGTTTTGTTCTATTAAAATACAATTGATGAACATTTATTTGGTGTTTGTTTCTTGTTTGTATAAATAAATAAATTCATATATTTTTTAGGAGAATATTTACGTTGGACAAAATCTGACTCGATTATTCGATGGAACCTACTGTACAAGTATTCATATGTACTATATAAATAATAATTGCTCGGAACATATTATTTTATGTGACTCGAATATTGAACAAATTTTAAGAAAAACCGAGTTTTAAACTTCAATTCAACTTGCAATTCTTTTACCCTGTAATAATAATTTAATAATTAATAATAATTTAATTTAACACGTTAAGCGCCAGGATAATATCAGAAAAATTTTCACATGGGCATGGTAACTTTATTAGATAATTTAGTTAAAAATGTATCAAGGAAACTTAATGCATCGCATATAAAAATTTATTTTTGCCAAAATTCCCGGAAAACACTATTTTTTATGTCACTCATACATATATGACTGACATGGCCCTATATTAAAACTTTTTTCTCGACAAGCCGTGTCAGTCTTCTATGTCTGATGCATCCAAACAAGATACAACAAGTATTAACCTGTTGTTTTGAACACAGCGTTGTTTGCGTCGGACATCTGTGATTGACGTGGCCTTCTACGGAATCGCCACATATGTACATATATACATATGTCTGACATGGCGATTAACGTGTTAATAATAATAAAATAATTCATAAAATTTAGAGTATTTAATCACATAAACTTATTTTTAATACATATTTGTGTTACTGGAAAATTGTTCAAATTCCAATTAATAATTGACTGTTAAACATTTAAATTTTTTCAAATCATTAGGAATGGACAACGTCCAATTTGTTAAGGCTATTTTTCTTTTCCGAAAACCTAAATATTCTAAATTAAATTAAAGCTTGTAAAATCTCTTTTAAATGTAAATTCATTTTAAGCGATATATGAAGTGAAGTAATTTGACTAAGTAATGTATGTCGATAATAACGATTGATTCATTTTTACATTTAATATTAGATTTTGAAAGTAGGAGCGCCAAAAGGTTTTTCAACTTTGCAGGCTATCCAAAAAAAGGACAAGAAAAATGTCAAAGGAGAGAGTAGAAATAACAGGAAGAAATAAATAAACGAAAAGATTAAGGATACGTTAATATTTTAGTCAAAAAAGAAGAGAGAAGAAAAAAAAAATAGGTGAAAAGGAGATGACAAAAGAAAGAAACAGAGTCATCTCAAAGTCGCTTACGTCATAGCACCGTCAAATCGTTAATACCTTTCCAAGAGCCCTTTGGGGAATTTTCTGCCGACAGGAATTAACCTTGCGCTGACATAATGCTCAGTTAGAGTTTTTAAGGCACAAATAAAGCTATTCTATCCTATGCTATGTTTTGGTGATCACAAACTTGTCAGGTTGAAATACACTTCACACATCAGGGTGTCTATAGGATAGTTTCATATTATCTTAAGATTTTTTGACCGTCTATTCAGCTTTTTGCGTTACAAACATTGCTCTCAGTTTCGAAATACCACTTGAACATATACAGTGCTGATCAAAAAAAAAAAAAATATGTATAGATTCACTTACTCTCCAACAAGTTTGTTATATCTAAATCCCTTATACAAAGAATTATATGTAAAGATGTAACTGCACTTTACTTACTGATCTCTTATGAATACAATCACGTTACATTTCAAAAATTTGAAGCGTTACATTTTTTTAAATTTATTGTTGGTACAGATTTGGTTTTTCTAACGTTTTATTTGCCTCAAAGATGCTAAATCATGGTGAATCTATTTTTTGAATAGTACTGTATATCCTGACCATATATGCAATCCTTAACACCCGGATCCATGGGCCTTAATCGACAACTCTGGCATGGCTGAGCTCCACTCTCTCAGAATGATCCCCTTAAGATAATCTTAAAAAGTTGTCTCCAGTCTGTTAACCACCATGGGAAGTAGGTCCAATAAACCTAAAAACATATGCTTAAATAGACACATTTTTGCATCCAATCAAGCAATTTCTTTCACTCGCCGATTTAAAATACCTTACAAATCTTCTACCAATTTATAGTAAGAATTGTGTTCTTTCATCATCTTTTCTAAGGAGCATTCCTTCAAAGACAGTTTCTTATTAAAAAAAAAACCAGAAAGCCTCAACTCGATTTCATTCAACCAGGACGACACAAAATTTTCAATTTACATCTCATTGTGAAGGAGCCAGTTCCGCCTTAAACTGACCGATGCCACGAACCTTAACAGACGCCCACCTAACTGTAAACCGTAATCACCATATCATCCCCAAAGAACAAACAACTTCTTTCCCTCAACCTCAGTGTTGCAGGATGCTATTCATCTCCAGATTCTGTAGCTGAGGAGTGTCCCGGGACACCGATTACTTTAGATAGGTTCCGCCTAATTCGGAGTTAATAATACTTTAATTTACTTAACGTAGACAAACAATTTTAAAAATTTTGGCTCCGATTTTCTTTTTCGTGGTCGTGTTATGAACTAAAGTTTAGGTCCATGCGCTAACATTGCAAATTTTATATACATAGTTGTTTAACATTCATAATTGTTTACATATATCTAGTAGTTATATCAAGAAGATTTGAAATAGAGAGTATATTTACTTGCAAGGGAAATTACACAACAATTGAATTTTATATACAAGTATAGCCATTAAAATAGTATTTTAAATTCTTGCTTCCAGTTTATGCATTTTCATTATTCCATTATAATTTTGAATTGTTATTTTTGTTCACCTTCAGCCTTAATTTAATATGCAATACAGGTCAAAACATTCAAAGTGCTACACTTTTTCGTTTACATGTTACTCTCAGATTTGTATTAGTGCTTGATTTTGGCACACCATATTTATAACAATAACAAATCAACGTATTCTTAGTAAAATTTGAGTAAAAGGATCTAAATTCCTCAGCTAAAAAAATTTGCAATTTTCATCTCTCATATTTTATATGAACAGTTTTTTAAATACAAACCTCTAGAAAGAACGATAAACACATTTCTTGATAATACACGTTTCAAAAATTTCTAATTTTTAAAAAATACCACATTCGTTATCCTGTTATTTAAAAAATAATAGTTTTCCTTAAAACACGCAGTACACGTGAATTTTGATTTAAAAATAAGAATTTTATATGATTATAGTAGCGAAATTTAAAAAAATACATTTCAATTAGTAAATGAGGGCAAAATGAAGTATATGTTGGATCCCAGATTACGATCGATAACTATACTTTCTATATAGTCATTGAATTTGTTTATTTTAACACTGCCGTTACTACCAAAAATGATGTTACTTGGAGATCAAGCGTAGATCAAGCACCTCTTGCCAACAGCATAGTTGCTACTATGGTCTTAATAGGAAATTGAGTTATAGAGACCTCTCTCGTACGACAAAACTAATACTCTATAAGACGCTCAATCACCCGTGCTTCTTCATGGCGCAGAGGCATGGACGTTATTAAGTACTGATGCACAGCCTAGAGAGTATTCGAGAGAAAAGTCCTACGTAAGATCTTTGGTCCAGTGCGATAATAATAAGCTTTGTGCTCCTCAACGACAAAAAGAAATAAAAAAATTGTTTCGTGAAAGATCTTAAAGTAATTCCTAGAGAAGCAAAACCGACATTCCGATGACTGGTAGTATGGGAATACGTCTCAACTGTTATAGTATAAAAACCTTATATATCCAAGAAGGCTAGGTTAGGTTAGGTTAGAGGACGTGTACTTGTCAATTAAGACAAGTACAGTACCCGGAGGTCGAATTGACCCATTGTACAACGTCCTTAAAGAGGAAGGATAAGAGAGGGAATAGGATATAAAGGAGAGGAGATAGGAAAGGGAGAATGGGAAGCGGAGGGGTCACATAGACCCAACAAAGAAGGGAGAGCGCGACTGCCCTGATGAAGCCCTAGCGCCTCTCAACCAGCCTAACCCACTAATGAATCTGTGGAGAGCCTTGATGTCGGCTCTCAACGCAGAGTTCAAACTCTCGAAGAAGGCCCTGCCAAGGGTCAATATATCCAAGAAAGAAAGAACTGAAAAATGTGTCTTTACTTTTCACGAGCACATGCGAATGATGAATGAATGAAAAGCATTATTATGATCGGACGGGTGTATGGTGTGTTTAATATTTCAAGGAAATGTTTTGATCACTACTGTATATTGAATGGAACGAATTTAGAGTTCATTTAGAAGTCGTTCAGTTATACAATTTTGTTATAGTGGTAGAGGCACATCTGATTACTTACTTAATTAGACATTAGAACACTTCAGTTAGGGTTATAACCTAGCTTCTCACACCACTCATGCTGTGTGTGTTAATTTTATCCATGAGTAACGGGACCTACGGATTAATGTTGACGCCGAATGACAGATTTGCTGCAAAGAAGTGCCCGAAAGAAATATTTTTTCGTATTCCGTTTTGTTCGATATGTCTGAGCCAGGAGTTAAACCATAGGTTCTCGTCTAATAAGCCCGGCTATTTATATTGTATATACAGTGCTGTTCAATAAAATAGATTCACCATGATCTAACACCTTTGAGACCAATAAAACATTAGAAAAATGCGATTACTAATTTCTATTTTTTTATTTTGGTAAACTTATAACATAAATAACATAAAAAAGATATAACTTCAAAACATCTAAAGTAAAAAAAACTATATATTCATCAATATTCTTCAAATCAGCAATTTTTTCCTGTTCATAAAAATAGATTCACCAAATTGGGTGTTCTAAAAAAAATTATTTTTAGCATTTAAACCAAATAATTCTTTTTATTTACAGTTTATTTGCCTCAGTAATGGTGGAATAACACTTATTTTTTATTACTGCTGAGCACAGTTTTGGCATAGGGTCAACAAGTCTCTGACATGCTTCTATTAGTAATATTTTTTCACGCTACGTTCACTAATTCCCGGCACTATCCTTTATTTGAAGAGTTTCTAGCTCGGAGAGCTGCTTTGACAATTTTCCATAGATTTCTGACAGGATTTAAGTTCGGTGACTGTGCCTGACAGCTCAAAACCTCGACGTCATTATTCTGAAACCAATTTTTTGCTCGCTTCGATGTGTGTTTTGGGTCATTATCTTGTTGAAACACCCAATAAAGTGGCATTTCCCATTCGGCATAAAGCATCATGACGGCCTTTAATATATTGGTATAATAAATGGCATCCATTATTCCTTGTATTCTAAATAGAGGCCCTGTGCCATGGCAGGAAAAACATCCCCATACCAATATACTTCCTCCACCATGTTTAATGGTTGTTATTATATATTGTGGAAGGAGTTCAGTGTTTGGGGGTCTTCTTAACGTCAAACTACTTCTGTCAGAGTTAAAAAAATTAACTTTAGTTTCATCTGACCATAAAATATTTCTCCACTTATGCATAGGCCAATTTGTACGCTGTTTTGCAAATTCTAATCTTTTGTTCAGATGTTGTTTAGGCCACAATGGAACTTTTCTGCTACTTTTGGCTTTTACATTATTTCTGAGTAAAACCCTTGGAGTGGAAATATGAAGCTTATATTCCTTTTTAATGGCAACAGAGGTTGCAAACGGGTCTTTTTTGACATGACGCACAAATTTTCCTTCCATGAGGGGTGTGAATTTTGGATTTTTCCCTCTGGTTTCTGTCTGAAACTTATAATTTATTGTGTTTTGGACCATTTTATATGAATACCCGATAATTTCAGCAATTTTTCTATAGCTTTTGCCTTCATTATGAAGTTTTTTTATTATTCCCTTGACTTCAGGACTGCAGTGTTTACCTCTGCCCATTTTCAATTCTAAACTTTCATTTTTTACTTGATTTTTTTTTTAATATTATTTAAAATCAATCAGATTTACTGTTTAATACAATTACTATCAACCAACGGGTTGTAAATTGAAAAATTCTATTATTTTTTCTAAGTGAATCTATTTTATTGAACACGCGTTTTCACAACCAAATCTATACTTGCAATAAATTAGAAAAGAATGACGCTTCAAATTTTGGAAATGTAATTGGATTATATTCATAAGAGATCAGTAAACAAAGTGTAGTTACTTTTTTACAGATACTGTTTTGTATAAGAGATTTAGACATAGTAAACTTTTCGGTGACCAGGTGAATCTATTTTTTTGAACAGCAGTGTATATGTGTTAAAATCGTTAATAACTTAAATTTAGACATGAAAATGCGAATATTTTAAAATATTATATGTTCACTGTTTTTATAACTTCACCTCTATTTGAAAAAATCGACTTAAAGTTAATTTTTTGAATTTTGAAACAGAATAAAAATTATCCTTAATGCTTACAATTTATTAGAGAATTGTTGTTAATTTTTAACTTCTACAAACAAAAGTTTTGCTCAATTTCATTTGATTTTAAAATTCGCGCATTGACTTGTTTCTAGAGTTTTGTACTTTTTGTTTAAATATTTTTTTTTATCAATGTTGTTCTTGTTGTTGTTGTAAATTTTTCAAAAAGTAAATCTAAATTTCTTATCTCTACATCAACGCGCTCGCACTCATTTGATATATAAATGTACACAGATAATATTTGTTAAACTTAAGATAAGAATTTACCTAAAGAGGCTGTATCATTTCTTGTAATTCATTTAATAAAGAATAAATAATTTTTAGTTAAACGTTTAATTTATAAATACTAAGATCGTGAACTATATAATACTTCTAAAGGCATGTAGATGACAATAAGGATATTTGTTTACACATTTTTCTCTCTACGTTCAGTGCATGACAAATTATAATTAAAAATAAAAAAAAAAGAAAAGTAAAAATTTACCAAAATGCGTATGATACCAATACTGCGTATGGATTTAAGCGAACCATTCCATAATTATAAAGCAGGTGAAGTCTTTTTGTTTATCTTATAGTTAATAAAGTTGAACAATTAATTGCCTTTGATATTGTGAATAGCCATAAACTATATTTAATGTAACATTGTTTTGATGTTTTACATTGATTTGAGTTTAATGAATTCATAATAAATTTGAATTAC
Source organism: Sarcophaga rosellei (assembly GCA_930367235.1). NCBI lineage: Eukaryota > Metazoa > Arthropoda > Insecta > Diptera > Sarcophagidae > Sarcophaga > Sarcophaga rosellei. The sequence continues at coordinate 84,856,814 of OV884017.1, read as the reverse complement.
CCAAAAACGGTTTGAATATATACATAAAAACATTCTACCTACGCCTATTTAATAAAATATATTAATACATTGATTGTATCTTACACACATATATATTTAATTTATCCATCTATAACACATATAACTCGAATTCAAAATAAAAAATCACAATAAAACAAAATTTAGATAATGCGAGTGAGAATGGTGATGACGTTGGCCAGCAAAATGGTGAAGATGACGTTGATGGCGGTGACGATTCATCCGAATTAGACTTAGACGATGAAGAAATTGAGCATTTACTTGATGAAAACTTGCCAGATGACTTGAAGGGAACTAAGAAACCTAAGTACGAGGAACGTTTTAAAACCGTTTTAGAAGGTAAGCAAGTATCATAAATACACGATTTTTTTTTTACAAAATTGTATGTATGTATGTAATGCAATAACCCTATTTATTTGGTTCATTTAATTATATTAGAAAAACGTATAAATCATTTTGAAGTACTGCCAGAAGGATGGGTCCAAGTAACGCACAATAGCGGTATGCCCCTGTACTTGCACAAAAAGACAAGGGTGATAACAACTTCGAGGCCATATTTTCTGGGAACTGGAAGTGCTAGGGTAATTAAAAAAATATTTTTATTTCAGTAAAAGTATAATAATAACCTTTTGTATTTTCTAACACATGACATTCAAGAAACATGCGATTCCGGTAGGTTCTATACCATGTCTTAACTATAGACGCGCTTTAGAAGAAGAACAAGACGCTGAACGCAGAAGGTCACAGGCTGTAGAAAGTGCCGAAGATCAAGCAGAAGTGACTTCATCTGATGCCAATCCTGTGAGCAGTAATTCAATTGGCGCTCCTTCAACAACTCGATGTCCCTTGGGCCATAGTGCGAACAGAAGCGATAATAATATCGCACCAAATACTCAAGTAGAACAATATAGTTTACCTAGAAATAAAGAAAATAGCAACGATAACTCTACTCCTTCCACAACAAATCCTATTGATACAGACAAATTACGTAGTTTAGTGCCTGCTGCCAAAATTGTGACTGTTAACGAAAATATACAAAAAGAATCTCTTACACCCGATCAATTTAATCAATATTGCAAAAAGTTGTTCAAGTTTCGTGTCATACGGGTTTTGCGCTTTCGCTCTTGGAATGCGAGACGTAAATTTACTAAAAATCGTAAAAATCTTAAAAATATACAAAGACCCACACTTCCGGATGGCACTAAATTAATTAAGTTTCCTGTTTTAGTACCTGGAGATGGTAAATCAAATCCTCGCGCCCGTAGAGAGTGGATTATGAATCCTAGCGGTAAAAGCTATGTTTGTATTTTACATGAGTATGTTCAACATGCTTTAAAAAAACAACCAACGTATGAATTTAAAGAATTGGAAAATGCTGCCACACCTTATGCTGCCACAGTTTCGATAAATGATTTAAAATATGGCACTGGCTATGGCACTAGTAAGAGACAAGCCAAATCTGAAGCAGCCAGGGAAACATTAGAAATTTTAATACCGGAGATGAAGGATAAAATAACCGGTGTGAAACAGGATAAAAGTGCGATGGCTAATAGTAATCAAAAAGATTTATCGGTGAGTCTAATATTTGTTAAACCAATTTCAATAGGAAATAAACTAAAGGTTCGATCAGAATCACAAAAGTCGTAACACATATCTTTTGTAAACATTTAAGTTCGAACAGTTAGATTGAATATCATTTGACTAGCTTCTATCTTTTGATTTTATTTTATTTATGTAGGTTTTCGACGATATACGAATAGAAGATCCTCGTGTGACAGAATTTTGCAATAAAACCACCGAACCTTCCCCTCATGCAATACTCCTAACTTGCTTGCAGCGAAATTTCGGTTTAGGCGAGGACGTACAAATTAACTACGAGATAAATCGTACACATAATAAAAAGAATGAATTCACCATGACTGTGGGTAAACATACTGCGAAAGTTTTATGTAAGAATAAACGTGAAGGTAAACAGCTCGCCTCCCAAGCCATATTGCAGGTATAATAATTAATTATTTATTATTGTTTTCATTAATGTTAATGTGTATATTATATTTTTACTGTTCTTTCCATACGATTAATTACTTAGATTTTACATCCTCACATTAAAACTTGGGGTTCACTGTTGCGTCTATATGGTAATAATTCCATAAAAACGTTCAAGGAAAAGAAACAAGAAGAACAGGAAATTACAGTTTTACAAAGCAAAGCCGCTATTAATCAACCAAATCATGCCATATTGGAAAAACTACGTAGTGAAATGTTAAAACTAAGCGAAAAGAACAAATCCGTACAGAGTAAAGGAACATTCATACCACCAAGTGATGTTGATTTACCATCGTCCTCGGGTTCAAACTTAAATAATGTCGAACTCTAGAAGCAATTAATGACACAAATGACACTAGCTTACTTATAATATAATGACAACAAATCTATTTTTTATAGAAATCTGTTGGACATTTAAATAAAATGAAAACAATTTATGAAAAACTGATGAAAAATATAAAATTGTGATTCCAATAATATGTAGTAGTTATAGACTTTAACATTCTATGAAATTCTTACGTGGATGTCTTTTACATACATACATATATATTGTTACAATTAATATTTTTTAATATTGAAAATAAAATAACTTAAGTATAAGTTTATCAATAATAAGTTTGAATTGTAGAATTTTGAGTTAATTTTTTATTTCCTAAAAGGGAAATCAATTTCTAATATCGTAAATTTCTAGATATAAAATTATTAGGCATTGTGAGGCTTAATAAAATTTGAATTAATTTTAGTATCTCTAGCTTTATATTTTTTTGTTTAAATTCTTTTATTGTAATTTTTGTAAATCATAACCTATTCATCGAATTCGTGTTATTTGTTAGAATTGCGTTTACATACGTATGATTTTCTTTAGTTTTCGCGCTTGTATAGCTCATACTAAATGACTTTCTTTGGTAATTATGATGACAACAAACGTAGGATGAGGTGTGTGAACCAACTTATTAATTGTTAATCAACAGAATGTAAAATTTAAAAACAATTGATGCACTAGTGTAAGTGAAATTCTATCACATTACGTTCTTGTTGGAGATTTATTTTGTGCTATATCAACTAACAAGCTGTTCTTATTGTCTTTATTTTGCGTTCAGTAGAATGTTAGCCTTTTATTAAAAAACACACATATATTTTTGCATTTTTATTTGAGAAAACCTTTTCGTACAAAGAATTTTAAAAATTATTCTGTAATGACGTAATTACTATTAATTTTTTTTTTGGATTTTCGAAGTTTATAATTTTTACCACTGCCGTCCAACATAAATCATGAGTTTAGAAACTTACCATAACTCTACACTGGCGCGATTTCAATAACCTGGTAACACTAAACAAAGTACTGAGAGGGTTGCGTGTGTGTGTATGTAAAGAAGAGAGAACAAAAATGCGGTGTTATATTAAAACAAACCTTAACAAAATCAACATCGTCGTAGTGGAGAAATCCCATTAAAAAAGTTGGAAAATGTGAATATTAAACATTAAATATTGGCTGAAATTCATTAAATAATATAAATACAGTATTCAAACTATTGATAGTAATTTTTAGATTTGCTTATTTGAAAATATAAAAAGTAAGTTTTGCTAATATCTATGTACAAGCAAAATTTGTCCACAACAAACGAAAGAAAAAAGAAAATATAAGAAACGCGAGGAAGCAGAAGAAGAAAAAGGAGAAGAAAACCAATACAAAACAGGAAATATTCAACACAACACATAATAAGACGAGAGGAAAGACAAAATAGAAGCAAATGACCAACTATTGAAGACAAACAATGTTGGTCCATTTGGTTGTCTAAAGTGAAAAAATAGAAGAATTCCTAGTGATGTTAGAGTGGCAAATAAAGAGAATAGATAAGAAACAAGTTGTGGAACGGTAAACAAAATTGATACACCGAGCTCAAAGTGATTGATTCTGTTACTCCTGCAATAGAGAAATTGACTTGTGGAAAGAAATTTGGCACTCCATATGAAATAAATCAAGTAAGTATTCTTTATGAATTGCTTTAATAACAATCAGAATCAAGAATCATTTAAATAAATAAATACTGTTATTTCTCTTTATTGCCACATTATGGTTATTTTATAATATCCATTTGACCCTTCAGTCAGTCCAGTCAGTCTGTCGAATCTTCCAAGAACATAGTCGTTGAGCGGTTGCTGCTGTCGTTGTTGGGTTAGTATAGTTGGATGTGTTTTAATGTTTCTTGTAGTACACTTCGTTTGTTCGTTTTGTTGTGTAGTGCTAGGAAGCAATATTACCTTTTGCTTACACTTTTGTATTGTCGGGCAGAGTCTATTATATTCACGCGGTAGAATCATGTAAAAATTTTAATTTTTTTGTAAAAAATATTACTACCAATTTTTAAAGAAGCATAAGGATAATTCCTCATCTACATATATTGTATGTATACATATAGCCATTCCAAAAAAGAAAAAAAAATTATCTTAAAATTTGAAAGCATTGAACCTAAAATGTGCCAACAAAGATAGAAAATGAACATTTATTGTTATCGACTGCCACAGTTAGCACTAATTTTTTATAACAAATTTTATATTAAATTATCTATATGCATAAAGAGTTATTAATACATACATACTTATACTCACATACACTATTATTATATTATTACATATATGCATCGCTTATAAGCATTCTTCGAAACAATTTCTTATAATAAATAATAGTTTTGGGTTAAAGTTTAATGAGTTAGTATTAAAGATTTCAATTGTTTTTACAGAACTCAGTATGTATTGTGTTTTGCAACTGTATTTGTAGATCCAGGTTATATTAAGATAACATACCCAAAATAAATTGTTTAGCGCCATTGTCAAATTCAATTAACGAAATGTTTAATCTCTGTGGACCTACAAAATTTACTGATAGATACACATTTTTAGTCGTTTAGGAGTAGAGTAAATACATGATTCACGTGAAACTTTTCTAATTGAATTATGCATTCATAAAAACCCGATTGAGAGCAACTTTAAACATAAGAAATTTGTGTGCTTATAAGTACCGAATTAATTTTCATGATTAATGAACATAGGCATCTCCTCCATATTTTTATTACTTCTGTACTATGTTCCAACTTCATATATCAATTTATTTACAGTTACGAGTGTGATTGGTGTACTGTAGCAGATTACTAAGATGATAATTAAAACTAATTTCATATATTTTCAATGCAAATTTTAATGATTTCAATTGTGCATCGTTCGCAAAGAGCAATTCTTTATTCCGTGTACTCTAGAAAAAGAAAAACGGTTTTACTATACTGTTTTTAGAACAATATCATCGATTTAGGGTTTTCCGATTTCATAGACTTGAAAAATATATACAAGAAGAAAATGTCATTTATAGGTTATAGAAAGATTATAAAAAATATATACATACATAATTAGTTATTGTAGTATAAAAATACGTACATATATATTAATTTTGTGAATGTACATATGTATAGTATATACATATTATCCCATCGAAATGGAATTTTGCATGACTTTAAGAACTTTATATTTTAATTTACCTTGCAAAAGTTTTTAGATTGCCGTAATATAGGTACATATAATATATTTAAATACATACTTACATACATATGTGCCTAAAGGGAACTGAGGTGAAATACATAGTACTGCTAAAATCTGTTTATAATATTATTGGGCTCGTATTTGGAATTATTGATTATTATTTAATCATTTTTATAGTTTGTTGGTTGGCTGTACATAAATAGAGAAACTAATAATAATATGTATTACTTTTAGGATTATGTATTAAATTAATGAAAAAGAAAAACTATTGATTAATTAGTAACTGTATTTGAAAAAGAGTTTTTAAAAACTTGATTTTTGATAAAAACAAATTTTTTAAAAAAAATTTTTCCTTTTTTATTTTTAATTTAGCATTAAAAAAGAAATATGTATAACTCTCCACAATTAACAATTAATACACAAGTATTTCTTTTTTACATTAAGCTCTCAGTATAAACAAAAGAGATTTCAACAATGTCTACAAACGTCGAACGAACGACGACGACAACAAACAAATTGTATCAAGTCTACACTTTATATTTGCCATGTGGTATTTTTTGTTGTTGGTATTAAATTTTAATAGTCAACCAGCCAGTCAGTCTCACTCAGAGTAAGATTGTGTTTTGTATTGCTTAGCTCCCATTTTGCGTACATTATTTTGTATATTACTTGTTTTTTTTTTTGTTTTTATTATTTTGTTGTTTTATTATTTATATTATTTTCGTTAGTTCATTCGTTTCTTCTTGATTATTATAATAATATTGATGTAGTGCTTCTCTAGTTGTATTAGTAGTACAACAAACGTAAACTGACGATTCGGTATATATTTTCAATAACAATCGTTCGTTCGGCATTCATTATATAGTAGAATGGTCTCTGCATAGAAAATTGCACTCACGAACGAATAGAATATACCTAAAAAAGTAAAAGAAAATTTATGAAAAAAAAAGTGGATTAATGTGGGCTGACAGTATAAGAAAAATAAATTTTGCTACAACTTACTACACGATACCTCTCCAACTTATGTAATTATTTAATAATTAAAAAAAAAAAAACAAAATAAAAGACGAAAGCGTTAATTTTAAATTGTATTTTTAATCTCTTGTTTTCTTCCTTCCTTTCAATTGCAGATTAGTCTTAGAATACTGAAATAATAGACGGAATTTGGAATTTATTTGTTTGTTAACTCAACAATATGGAAAGTAATGATATGGCTGATGAAAGCCTTGATTCAGTGCCGCAACCGGTATATGAACCTTTAGAAGAGGAAGACGTTAACGCTTTTAATAGTATTAAACCTACGACGGAGGAAGATGTTCATTATGCCTCGTATGTTGAAGAAGACAAGGAGGATGATGGATGCACAAATGCGGCAGACGGTGAAGTGGAACAGTCATCAACATCTACTGTGCCAGGTCCACATGATGTAGGTGTAGAGAGAAAAAGTAGCCGACAGAACATTGATGATGAGGACTTTTCACTGGAGTATGAAGATGAAGAGGGAATATCTGAAGAATATGTACATGATGAATCGGATGTACAAGCATACACAGAACACACACCACTGGACAATAAGAACGACACATTAATTGTTCAGGGCAATGATGGGATGATAAAGAAAATAAAAATCTGTAATACAAAAGAAATTAATCATACACAATTGGGTCAATCTAAAACGGATGGTAAAAATAATAAATCATTAAATAATTCACCAACAGAAACTAATAACATTTTGACACAACGCAGTAGTACGCCTTTGTCTAGGGAATATTTAGCTTTACAGAGATCAGTAAATGAATCGAAAATTTTAACTGAATTTGTAACTGAAGCTGCATACGAAAAGCCACGTAAACTGCGAACAAAGGATCCTGCTACTGTAACATCTACAGCAACAGATCATTCGTATTCAACGGTACGGAAAAATAATCAATTGACTCCGGAAAAATACGGTCATGACGATTCTATAAATAGTACAAGTCCGTCGCACGGCAAGCGTCAACATAAACGATATGCTCCACTAAAAGATGTCGATACAGAATTGGACTCCTCGTCACAACTGCGACCAAGATCTCGCAGCAAAAGCATGCACAATAGTGAACTTAATTTGCCTCGTTCACATAAGAAACTTAAGAAATGGCCGTCAGAAGAACGTTTACACAAACGGCCAAATATGCGCTCAGAAAACTCTGAATTTGCTCAAAAACAAATGGAATTTCTACAACGTGTAATACACGCTTGTGAAACACCAAGAAGTCGTTCTAGATCACGATCTCGCTCATGTGGCAGAAGAACTCCAAATCAAATGTGTGAAACTCCCACAGGAAGAGAAAATGTTGGTGGGAGTCAAAAGAATAGCATAAGTAAAGATCGTAGTGTAAAACGTAACAAAAATGAAACACTTTTTGAAAATGATGACAATCAGTCACAGCTATTGCAAGGATCCTTAGCCGAATCATCCGAACCACAAGACGATGATCAGTCTGTAAACGAAAGTAATGCCTCTGTCCTGGGCGTCAGTTTATCTGGTGACACGTTGATGGCAGACAACAATGATACCGTTGAAACTCATCTTAAATCTATTTGGCAAGCACCACCTAAGGTAAGTCAAAAAAATCTTTTGCTTACATATTTTTATTTTCATTTTATGATGTTAATCGTTTTAAAACGCCTTTTTAATAGTATTTTGTGTTACAAATTTATAACGGGTGCCCCGGTGGTTTAGTGGATAGTTACCACTTAAAAGTTACATTTCATTTTCGGTTATGTGAAGATATAATCATATTTTAGTGAATTTGTTTATCTCTAAGACAGCATTTAAACTTAATATTTGTGTGAATGGTTTGTAACGCTTAAAAAGTGATGTGAGGTAGTGTTAATCGACAGTTAAAGAATTTTTCAACAGAAGCCTTTAAAATTTGAAAAATCTAATTTTCATATTTTAAAATAACTTTCTCCACGATTTCAGTTTAAACAAAATATTATTGCTTAATGATATAAATGAATTTAAATTAAGTTTATAATAATTAGAATTTTAAACAAGTAGTAACTTGAGTAAAAATAACGATGATTCATCTAAAGTATTCATACCCACATACTTAAAAATTAGATAATAAATGTTTATTTTATTGTTATTTTTTTTTATTATGTATTTTTCTTTTTGTTAATCTATCTATTTTTCAGTCCGGTTATGATAGCTTCTGCTGGAAATGTCACGAAATCAATGTAAACCTATGTTGTTGTAAATGTATTCGCAGCTTTCATGCATCATGCATTAAAATTAATAAATTTGACAATATATGGTTGTGTCCAGAGTGTACCACTGTTGAAAACATGTTAAATAATCCAAAAAGGTATCTTATCAATTTATTCTCAGTATTTATATGAATATAAATTAGCCTAATGTTGTTTATAATTTTTTTAAGGTCACGACGTAATGAACTATCTTTAGATTTGCTGAGTCAATTACTTTCATTTGCCTTAAAACGTATGCGTTATGCCAAGGGGGTAAGTATTTCAAATGAAATGTTTATTAATTAACTCATTCCAATTGTAGATATAATTAAATTCTATTTTATTAAAAAAAATTAATTAAAACACTTAAAACTAAGTATTTTTCAATTTGTACGACATATGTACAACCGTATTATAGGAATTTCATAGATATTTCTTTGTAATAAAATTGAGCGACTTCAGTATTTTTAGTTTCTAATAAAAAAAAAGTAGTAAATTTTCTTCGTTAGAGTAAAACCAAATAAAATTAAATAAAAATACCTTAGCAATAACACTTTTAATATAGTTTTTGATTTTAAGCTATATATGTATGTACTATATATGTATGTACTATATATGTACATACATATATATCTATGATAATGATTGTAATACAGTTTTTGATAGAAATGCTTCTAATAGATAAAATAGTCAATGCTCCTTTCCTCCTATCATTGCTTGTTGCCGATAAAATTGATTTTTCCTGACACACCTAAACAAGGCAAAAATTAAAATCATTAGTTAGTACTTAAAACATTAGTTACCCGATTCAATTGATCCATTTTCTCAAAATTTTTAAAAGGATCTGCTGCATTTACTATAAAAAATATGAAAAAGCTAATATAAATATAAAAAAACAGATATTAATGTTTCGTATGCGTATATTGAAATACTTATTGTTTTTATTATCAAAACTCTGGACAGATTAATATACTAATTCCTTTTTTTGTATACCAGAGTTGTTTACCAATTTGCTTTATTAAACACATTTAATATTTGTTAGCAAAGTTTATTTAGGCTCCTTTAACTAAGACATTCAGTCAAAAAATTTACTAGTGTGTCTCATAGTATTACTTTGTTAGCCAAATGCAAATAGTTTCGAAAATTATGATTTACAATTGATATTTAATTCTATAATTAGATAACCCTAATTTGATAAAGTTTTGAAAATGTTTTGTAATGCGTTCAATATTGTTGCTCTATTTATTTTTTCTAATGTACTCTTTAAACATAAAATAAGTGTTGATTAAGTCGAACATCGACATTATTGGAGGTCTACGATATGTGGCTACTTTTAGAAATACTTGAATTACTTACGGAACTTCTTTTTTCTTACACGAGAGATCACAGTTTCATATACACAGTTTGAAAAGGGTTTGCATTCAAACTTAGACTATTTGTTGAAATTCACTGAATTCGTACATTTACATTTACAGTTACATTTACAGAATGTTTGATGAGAGTGATTTTATAATTCGAAAACAAGATTTGCATACAATTTTTGCTTAAAAACTAACATATCCTTGTTCTTTTCTGATTAATCTATAATGTGTTGCAAGATAAGTCATTACTCATAATGTGGCTACTTCCGTTGATTAATGTATAAGTTAATTTTCTTCAAAAGAATCGTAGCGTGATCAGTACACAGAAACTGTTGAATGATGTTATCTGTTTGAGAAGCCCCAAGGTGCATAATCAGCAACAATTAGAATTTAAATAATTTAAATTAATTTATTAGGCAATACTGCCAGTACGAATAGGTCTCTATTTCCATTAAATAATGGTCATCTCATACACAAAGCTTCTGTTCATGTCCCGCACGTAATAAGGGTATTTCCTCAAAGTCCCATTATAAATTGTATGGAATTTTATTGGGGTTATCTTAATTGCAATGAAAATATTACATCAACAAAAATAAGTATGTACTATTTCTAGACATTTCGATATAAAGCTGTTCGAATTCTCTTGTAATTTTTTTTCTTAATTGCAGTTTTTATTTATTATTTCTGTATGTCTATAATGTACTGTGACCATATAACGGAATTTTATGTATTAATGGAACTTTAAATAGAAGTTTTTCTTCTTGTTCTTATTATCTCAAATCTATTTTATTATTTTTTTTTTAAGTTAAAAGCTTGAATAGTGAGTTAAGTTTAGAAAAAGTAGTATTTAAATCAATTTGTGCTCTGCAGAAACTATATATGTATATTAAGTATAATGATAAATATTTACTAGGAGCCACAAATACACAAAAAGTGTGTATGTATATGTATTATCATCACATATATTCCACTATATGCATATTCATTTACTTATTCAATTAGCGTTTTATTTTTCAAAACTATTTTAAATGTATTCTCATTATCTCTCATACACGTTACCGCTCTTAAGAAGAGTTCATACATACACATTTTACATTCATGTCAATAATTAATTTGTAATTTTGTATAAAATAAAAATTGAGGTTATGATTGTAGTATATTTTTTACTCTATTTCAATTAAACAAAGAACAAGCATTCATGCTTTCGCATAAAGATATATTTTATTACGAATTTTATCTATAGATATTTGATGTTGTATGTATGTACGCTCTCACATATGTACATATATGCATACGTACGTATGTATATAATATTATAAATGCTTTTGTAATTTTGTGTATACATATGCTGAACAAATTTATTTGATTAGAATTCAGTTCTCATAAGCCTTTAATTAATTTAAATGTTTTAAACAACATTTGGTAAACCAATATGAAAAATACCAAATTTGTTTAAATATTCTTCTTTTACTCATCAAGAAAAAATACAATCGCACATTTTCGTATATCTACCTTTTTTTTCCCTCGCATATAATACTAATTATTATAAGTGGTATTCATTCTAATAAGAAACATATTTCTGTTGCTTCTTCTATTATTAGTTTAGCGTATTTGGAGATTGTTTATAGAATTTAAAACCTAATTTTTTTTTATTATTGATTTGACGTTTGTCTAATTGCCTTTTATTTCATTTTTAGCACTATAATTTTATAATGCCCTATGAAGAGTCAGCGTCTTATATGAAATATATTGTTAATCCGATAACGTTATCCTTACTTCAGACGAAAATTGAAAATAAAGAGTTTCGTTGTGCGGAAGAATTTGTAAATGAAACTAAATGGATGCTGCATAATGCCTATGTGCTAAGTAGTCGCAGTAAGTTTTCTTTATACATATGTACATACAAATGTAGAATTTGAATAAATTTTAATGTGATTTCAAATATTTTTGCAGACAATACTAAAACCGTTTTGACTGCAAAATCGATATTTAAAATTTGTCGGCAAGAGGCAAATGAAATTGAAACGTGTGCTGAATGCTATCTTAATGCAAATACAAGAACTGATTGGTTTGTAGACGTTTGTTCACAGCCACATCTTTTGTTGTGGGCGAAATTGAAAGGATTTCCGTATTGGCCGGCTAAAGCGATGGGATTAGGCCAAAATTCTTTAATTAATGTTCGATTTTTTGGAGAACACGATCGAGCTTTTGTACCCTTAAAGGATTGTTTTTTATATTCTGAACAGGATCCTAACACGGCTACAGGTAAAAGAGCCGCAAGAGAACTGGCAGATTGTATTAAGGAAGTAGAAGAGCATATTGGAAAGATAAGAACGAAAGTAGGAGGTTTTAAATATGCACCCTTTAAAACACCTTATGAACCGTCAGAAGAAATGAAACAATTATCTGAAATGATGCCAGGTGTAGAGGATTTCATGAGAAAACAACAGGGGATGATAATAAAACCTTCGCTGCAATTTAAAATTTATAAAACTGCCGACAACAATTTGTCTATTGTCCAAAAAGCCTCCACCACACCGGAACTGCAGTCAACTGCACATGATAGTGATGAGAAGAAAAAGAAATCTTTACTTGACAGTAACAATGATTTAAAGAAAAGCGAAGAGAACATTAGTTCACCTCCAAAGTATGAAGTAGTTTCAAAAGTAAGTTCCGACGATAGTAATTCGTCCAAATTAAGTACCGTTATATTGAAGCGTAAATCCATGAATGGTGAGAGTAAGAAATTAGCAGACGATGAAGCTGTTGAATTACCCTTACCAAAAATGACAAAAATTGAGGATTCTTCGTTAGAAGAGGACTCAAAAAGATTAAATGTAAAACGTAAACTGGAATCACAAGGCATTGAAAAGCCAAAACAGAAACATAGTAAATTAGAATTGAAAGTTCCAATCATGACCATTAAAACTTCTTTGGCAAAGGAACAAGCAAGTATAAGTTCGAACGGAACGAATAATAAAACGCACTCAGAAACAAATTCAAAGAATATTGATAAACCTAAAGACGCGCCAAAGTCTCCACAATTGGAAGCTACCACACCATCATCATCCACATCGACATCAACATCGACTCAAAAAGTTGTAGAAAATTTGGTGAGGAACAAACAGGGTGTTACCATAAAAAAACTTTCTAAAGAAGTTTCCAATAACCCAGAGGAAACTAAACTGAATAATTCAAAGGAATTAATTGAAACCCAAAAAGAAAAAGTGATTAAACAAAAGGCAGACGACGAAAAAGCACGTGAAAATCAGAAGGTGAATAATATTTTAAAGGGCTTGATACCATTTGTGGAAGTTAAAAAGGAAATTATTTCAGACAACGAAGAGGAAACAGAAAAACTAGAGCAAATGGAGAAAACTGACGATAAGCTAAATATGGAAACAAATTCTCCGGAAAATACAAACCATAATAAAACTGAAAAGTCTCCAGAGCCACAGCCGCAGGAAAATAAAATGGTATCTGCAAATACTACAAATACTAATAGTTCCTCCCTCCCAAAATCACCTCAAAAAGAGGAATCTCCGCTCTTATTGACTCAAGTTAAAGAAGAAATTTTATCAGACGATGAAATGACAAATTCAAAAAATAATTCGAACATCCAAAAAACAAAAATAGTAAATGACACAATTATTGAAAAGCAAACTTTGAATTCGAATAATGTTCGTATCGTGGGAGATACCACGATACAGAAATTATCAAACAAAAGTCAAAGTCCGTACCCAATAACTTCATGTAGTAGTGTAGGCCTTAGCAACAATAGTACGAATAGTTATAGTAACACAAAACGTACAGCACTTAAAGGTGTTCCGTACGGCCCTTTGCCAGCATCAGCATTTCCAAAATCTTTAACATCGAAAGCGTATCAGCAGCCTCCTGACGTTAATTTGCAGCCCAGAGCAAAAAAATCATTTCCACAGCATTCTCCACCAATAGAAAAACTAAGACCCAGTTGTAATCAAAACTCTTTAGCACAGACTTCTAATCCCATGACAAATCAGCATCATTTAGACCAAAAAAGAGCAATGGCAAAACATACAATGGTTACCATACCAGTTGACGTCGCCGCAAATCGCACTTCAACCTCGGCTGGTACAATAATCATTGGAAGCATACCTGTGCCGCCTTTGACAGCCGTTTCCAAAACAGTTCCTTCATCAGTCGGACACAATTCTACCGCCAGAAACTCCCCAGCTACTGTAACTGTATCTGGAACCTCAAGTAGTATAACAACCGCAACGGTTCCTACGCAGGCAAAGACTACTACCACAGCAGCAGCAACCTCTCCTACAAACGTTAGAAATTCTCCTACACCTGTGATTTCAACATCTCTAATAGCAACTGTGCCACCAACAAATCAAATAAATCCTATAACTAGGTCTACACCACCTCCATTAGCTGGTTTATCTAACACAAGTTTAGTAAATGCACAACAAACAAATGACACCCAAAGCAATACTACAACAATTGGCACAGCATCTACTCAGCAATCCACCGATACTCATCTTTTAGGTGGTCTTGTTACACCCACATTAGCTTCAGCGATTACTGATGTTATTTGCAGGGGTCCACCAAAATTAGCTGCACGACCGAGCGGGCCATTACAATCAGAAGGCCACCCGATGTTTCCATCTCAGGCTGGACCTGTATGTAAACGTTTGGTAGAAAATGTTCATAAGGTATTAAGAAGTCGTTTTATTTTTTATTCTATTCATAATTAACATTTTCACTTTATTTTTCTTTTCTAGCTAACGGACTTCTTTATTTCGGTTGTAGAGGACACAATGGGTGAAATGGCCCAAGGCGATGAACCAAGCCTTCAGGCTAAAATTACCCTTCTAACAATGGAATTAGAACGTAGTAAACAAGCTTACGAACAAGAAATAGCCGAATTGAAGCGTACATCCGATCTCATGTTATGCGAAATGCGTAAAAGTATGGAAAATGAAAAAACTCGCTTAGCAATTGAGATACGAAAACAATGTGAAATGGAGCGTTTGCGATCGGTAGAGGAAACAAAACGAAAACAATGGTGTGCTAATTGTTTTCGGGAAGCCAATTTCTATTGTTGTTGGAATACCTCATATTGTGATTATCCCTGTCAACAGTTGCATTGGTCACGACATGCGCTCACCTGTGCTCAAACACGTCCCAGTGTAAGTGAGACTGCCTCTGTTAGCACAAGTACTACTGCAACGCAATCGGAAGTATAACAAAATAATACTCAATAATTTATTTCTGAATTAATAATTTGTTCTCTATTCTTTTCTCTCAATCAATAGCGTTATCATACCAATAAATCGAGTAGCTCAATATCAATGAACTCATCTGGAAATTTTAATAAACCATCAACAACAATAAGTCAGAAAAAAGAGAAGAGTGCTGCAAAGAATTCAGCAGCAAGTCACATGATGTCATCATCGTCAATGTCAGCTTCAGCTACAACATCGCGTACAAATAGTGACGTTTTAAAATTACCAACGAATACATATTTGAGACCAGTAACGTCGAATAGCCTCAGTAATCAAACATTACGCTGTAATACAACGTATAGTATACCTGTTCAACGTTTTAATAATCCGGTAAGTTTATAAATACATATAAACGCTTAATTTAATATTTTATTTAGAAGAACGTACAAGATAAAATCTATAAAAGTAATTTGCATAAATTTCTCAGTCGATAAGAGAAAAAGAAAGAGAGAGAGAGAGAGAAAAACTTAACCGTATGATTGATTTTTATTTAATCGTAATCGTTTGTGATGTATTTATGGTATAATTTGTTCGGAATATATAAGGAGTGGTTTACATTACCTTACTTATATCATACAATATCGTACACCATAAATATTTCGATATTACCCAACTACGTTATGAGATAATTACAATACAATATTCGATAATGAAGAAAATTATTAACATCAACTCTAGTGGCATCCATGCATTAATGCATTAATATTAACAACTTTTTATTGATTTTTATTTGAAATTAAAGTAATGATTGTCAATTATTATATGAAGAAAGTAAATTGATTTAATTGCTCTTCTAATTGCTCTTCAGAAATAGTAAATTTGTCGTCTTTTTCAACTTGACATCTTCTAAGTTGGATTCATTTGTTTGTTTCAAATTTTTTTTAAATTAATTTTCTTTGTTTTCGTTTAACTCTCTGTGGAGAAGGTGGCATCTCTAAAAACTTATCTCAGTATTAAAGAAACAGGCTTATTTTACACGTATTCTTTCAGCCGAATTCTACCCAAGAGTGTATTCTATCCATCCATTTCCATCTTCTTCTGTTAACAATTATAGGTATAGATAAATATTTAAATTTAGCTTATGAATCGTCACTGCTTGTAACCGGTTTTTTCACGATATTTTGAATGATGAACTGAACACAATGAACTGATATGTTATATACTTTTGTGCACACCATTTATTGTAACTGTGTCTAGAGTTTTCCAAACTATTTTTAACACGTTATTTATTAAATTTCTGTAAGTTTTTTTTTAAATAATTGGAATAATTTTTTTTGTTATAATTTTTCAGCTTCCCATTACAACGCCAGCTAACACTAACATTCCTCAAACATATACACTTGTACAGCAGGGAAGTAGCTGGGTCATGAGTTGTCCTAATAGCAATGGCGGCAGTAGTACTACAACGAATTCATCAACAATAGCAGCTCCTGTAGCAAGTGTACCACAAGTATCTGGTCAACAACGTTCCAATTCGAGTTCAATAATTACTAATAAACCTCCTAAAGCCCAAATTCGCTATCATCATCATGTGTAAATAATTTTAAACATAAACACATCAGTATATTTCCTTAATTTGTGAAAAGGAAAATATTCATTCAATTGTGATAAATATTCGATTGTTGACGCTCTAACTCAATACCATTCGTACCAGAATTAAGAATGAGGATAAATTAAAGCAACGGAATTGTTCTGCAAAAGAATACATGTGCAACGATATTTCGTAAAAAAACAACAAAAAAAAGAAAAATATTTTGTATATAATTTTAAAAAATATAATAAGTTGTAAGTAATAGTTTTAATACTTTTTATTGTTTTCGTTCTGTTTAAAAAATTAACTTAATTTCGTCAAAGAAATAACACACACACACACATACACACACAACTTATGATATAAGAAAGTAGAAAACGTTCCATTATCTATTTATAACTCTGTACATATACGTATATTTTTTATCTCTTATTTTTGTTTAAATTTTTAAAGTTAATTGTTGTGTACAAATACATATACACACATTTCTATCTATAATACATACATATATATATATATATATATATATATATATTTTTATTTAAGCTAGAACTGTTACTATAGACTTTTATTACTTTAAACAGAAAAGAAAAATGAAAACTGAAAGATAATTAAAAAAAAGCTAATCTATAGTAAATGTACCTTAATGAGAAAGGTACATTTTTGTACATAAAAGCAAAAACAACAAATAAAATGAATATAAAATATTTACATAAAAATTATATTTTTTTTAATATGTGTACGCCAATGAATAGTAGATTAGTTGACTGCATTGCTTACAATGAAATAAATTCCATTTGTTTCGATCATCTGTTTGTCGAACAGTTTCCCATTAAAAGAAGACAAATGTTGGTAGTGAAGATGCACTTCTTTTAAGACGTGTTTTCATTAGCAAGTTTAATTGCAGAAGTTGTTTCCAGCTGTTAACTGCAAGATGCAGAAGAAGTCGACTGAACGTTTTATTGTATGCTCTTCTTTTTTATTTTATATAAGCAAGTGGAAGTTTTATATTATGTACTCACTTGTACATACTTATTATATGTACATTTATACCTATATTGCCACTTCACTCCTCCTTCTGGTAAAATAAAATATTCATCAAATTTGTGTTCGTACACTTTTCGGTTGTTGGGCTTAACTGCGCGAATTATGCGATACAAATGGTAACAAGTTTCTTTCTGGTTTCTCTTCTGTACGGCACTCTGCTTGATTTTCGGATACAGGAGAATGAAATGTAATAGACGACGCATATTGAGAATTGCCACTTGACAGACAGTTATACAGAATGCAAATGGCCACGGCAAATTCATATAAGGTAGCCGCAACTCTACAACAAGTACAACAATGCAAAAACAACAGGCATTTTGTTTTTGTAAAACACTCCTTCGGCTGTCAAAATAGGAAGAAAAAAAATTGAAGAGAAAAAAAAGTTAACAACAAAACACACACGCACAACAAACACACACAAATTTTGACACTTGGAATAGTATCAGCTGTTTAGTCAATCCCACCTATTACATGAATTCGCCTAGCAAATGGCCTTACGTAAAAATCGATAACGAGCTGTCAAAAAAAATCAACTGCATTCCGGCCCTAGAAAAACGATAATTGAAAACACGATTTTTCACTGGCTGGCGCTTGAAACCTAAAGTCTTCATAATTAATTTTTTAAAACGAAATCTTAATTTTTAATAATAACGTATGACGTTGGAATAATTCTAGCAGGAAGTAATGGTGGAGAAAGCATATTCAATGTATTTTGTTCAAAGCATTTCGATAATTCACTATTGTTGTATGCTCCTCCGTCCGAGAAACCCACCATTACTGTCCACATCAAATTATTTGTTATTAGGTCCGATTAATGTAAAAAGTACGATGCTATGGGTGCTTTTACAACTGTACTAAACATTGCTTTCTTTCTTTGGTGCCTGTATCACCACATGCTAGGCAGCTAGGCATTTGCGACATTTCCATTTGTTGTGAAATTCGTTGGAGTATTAAAGCCAAACTTATCAGTATCGAAGTATTATAAGTATTTTTCTAAAGTTATGCATCTGAATGAGTAGGCGTATGAATCAAACATATTTCGAATGTTATAAGTTTGATGTCAACGTGGTACGCATACTCATTGCAACCTGTACTTATAAATCAATGTTGTAGTGAGGACGAATGAATCATAGTGGTTGAATTTCAATACTGTTGACGCACTCATAGTCAAAATTTCATGAGTACTTATGAGTAGCAAAAAACAATTCATTGCTGATCTCTGCTACAGATGTCGATAATGACTGGCTTCAAACCTTTGTGAAATTAATTTGGAGATGTTTACGCGTGATTAATACAGTGATTAACACTTGTTCTGTAAATTTTTTGTAAAATTTTAATGTTAAAAGTTTAATTAATTTAAATAAATAATTTAAAATTGATTACTTGATTTTTTTTCAATAGTAACGAAATGCAATGGAAAATCACTAAAGAAGAACTATGCTAAATGCAATGAATACCGAACATCTGAATCGATAAGAATGTAATTTCCATTCACATTTTATTTCTTTAATAAACAATTTTTGTACAATACATGATTAGGAATTGAAATTTTGTTTTTCTTAAATTGATTTCAATCGATATCCAATTTCTTAAAATTTCCTTCTATACCAAAAAGGTCAGAAGCATTTTTTGGTTTACCCGGTCGTAACTTTTCATTAATACGATGAGTTTGTTCAAGCTCAATAATTTCCTTGCGATTGTCACGTAATTTCTTATAAAAAATTTCTGTAAATAAAAAATAAAAGAAAATATTTAAGCTTTAATGCAATCTGGTGATATTATATTCAATTCAAACCTCGTAAGTTATCCATTTCCATTTCGGGCCCATGGTAATCTATGGGCAAAATTTCTTTCGGCACAAACTTATAAAAGTCCTCTAAAGTGTTGTGCAAATGTAAAATACTTAAAAGTTCCTTTTTCATAAATGGATTCATAAGTGCTAAAATTTTATCCATAAATGGAACGATATTGATGAAATGGAATCCAACGAGCCGGACTGCAACAGCTTCCTGAAAAAGTAAAAAAAATCAAGTTTTATGATTTAGTGACAAATGGTTTCAAAACACGGACGGACTGTGTAAAGTTGGACTTATTGGTAGGAAGGCAGAAAAAAATATTTCTTTTTAGCAAGGGAAACAAACATTGGTTGGGTGTTTAATGATTAATACTGCTCGGACAGCCAAGCTGCGATTAAGTACCTAACGAATGTAGTTTTCACGTCCGTTCTTGTCAATGAATGATGAGGATTTCTCGATTCAAAGGTAACTCGATTCTTTCAAAGGTAACTCTTATATGGGACATATGGATATCATTAAAAATTGCATTGCTGACGAGCTGGCCAGGACCGGTACGGAGCTCTCAATCTCCGACATATTACAGGGTATAGGTATACTTTCGGATGTTGTCCACTCATGTTACGAGAAGACTCTGTCGGAGACGTATTGACTGGAAGAGGCCATCCATTTCACAAGGGCGATTCTTACGCGCCACTGTCGTTTTGGTACTTGATATTTCGGCGAATGACTGACTGTCTTTCACCTTATGTGTCAGTGACCTGCTCTTGCCATAAAAAGACGGTGGTTTTTAATCTCTCATTTTCAGACATCGAAGTTTTATTTTTGTCTCGGGATGGTTTCCTTTAGGGAATGTTTGATCCCCGAATAGAATATCACAATGTACCTGAATGATGGGACCTCTTAATTTAAGGCGGGTCTACCACCTTACTTAACCTAAGCTTAATGATTAAGATTTGTAGCTTGGACCAATTAAAAGAAAATTAATTCACGAGTTTCTAAAAATTTGCGAAGATTATCCTTCTTTCGGCTTTGGTCCAGTTTTATGTGAAAATATTGCTGAAGAAGAAATGCCGTTGAAGTGTAAGTTCAGTTAGTATAATGATCCTTAAAGCAATATAATTCAACTATTATGGGAAGGCTGTCACTTGAGTTTTATAAAGTATTATTGGAAAGTTTCAAAAAGTAATATTGGTGCATATAAATGTATAAGTATCTTTATAATCTGAAAATAGCTATCTTGGAGTTGGAGAAGATACAGGGACTAGCGTGTTGGCTTAACAAAGGGCAATTAGAACTACAGCAGCGTTGGAAGCTCTGTTGGATTTAAGTCGGCTGCAAATGGTAATGAAGACCAAAGTTTTGCAGATTATGATTGGGTTGACGGGAGACAAGTCTTACATAAAATTCATAAGAGGATTTCCTAATATAAGGATCATAACTTTCTTAATTCAAATTGGATAGGCAGAACAATAAAGAACATAGCAATACTATTTGACAGTCAAGCCGCGGAATTCGAATAATCGCCTCTTATGAGATTAAATCTAAGACAGTAAGGGACTGTATGCGGAAGCAAAACAAGGTTACATTCTGCTGAGTCGGAAAGGAAAAATAAGAAGAGGCTGGGTTTGAAGCAATCAAAACTTTTGTTGGGAAATTACAATTAGAACAGATCTGAGTCATGCATCAGACTATACAGGAATAACTTGAGCTTGGTAATGGCACATTAGGAGTATACTTATTCAGCATGGGGGATGTTTCGAGCCCAACTATGAGAATGACTCATCGTAGCAGATTTTTGGAAGCTTTAGAAGCTGGTGCAACTAAATATCCCAAAGGAAAAATCTGAGTGTATGTCAGATGCTAGGCAGGGAATTGGGATTTGAGACAACGAACAGCATTCTAAAGTGTGTCAGTGCAATAGGCTTGAAAGAAACATACGGATAGGCTATGAAGTTCGAGAGGGGTATGGACTATAATGATAATAAACTTTGTATAACATTTCTTTCGATATCTGAGTCTACCTTGTGCGTTTAATTATCCAGTAATGCATATACATTATTGAGCGTTACAAGTGTTTCATGGCGTTTAGTTTTACTCTGCCAGGGTTTTTGCTAAAATAAGCAAAAGTAAACTGAACTTATAGGTTAGAATGTGAACGGAATGTACGAAAAATAATAGATTTTGTAATGATTTTTTATTGCAAATTTGATGAGATGTATACATGCATACATGTACGCATGTATGTACGCATACATACTATGTACATGGCGAAACTATATCCGCCGTCTTGAGTTTCCAGGACGAACTGCAGCTATAAAAGCGGAGGAACGAAGGACTTCCATGCACAAATGGCAGTCACGATGGGAGAACAGTTTAAAGAGAAGATGGACATTTCACCTTGTCCCTGATGTAACCCTTTGGATGGAGAACAAACATTGCGAGCTGAACTACTACGTGAGCCAGTTCCTAACTGGTCATGGCTGCTTCAGGAAGTACCTGCACAGATTTGGACATGATACTTCCCCTTTATGCCCAAACTGTGTTGAAGAGGAGGAAGATGCAGAGCATATTCTAACATGCTGCCCCAGATTGAGATGGTCCGGGAAAACGAGTTTAATTCTAGGATTCTATGGAGCCAATACAGTCAGAGAATGGCCAAAGTTATGCTAGATCTCCGAAGGCTGGAGGAACGGAGGCGAAATTTGACTTAGTGTGACAAAGCTTTAAAGCTAACCCTCCGCTAAGTAATATCTTATGGCAGTCCCGCGATGGGAGAGTGGTTGAGTGTGTAGGGGGTGGGTTTACTACGTAGGCACCAGTGATGGTGAATCGTGCACTTTTTTGTTGGAACAAAAGTGTCTTTCGGAGATTCCTACCTCCAGCTCAAGACAAAAAAAAAAAAATACTATGCACATACATACTATGTACATACATACACATAGATATGTACATATATAGTGTTGATATTAGATAATGAAATATTAAGTAATCTAATAATTATTAAATATTATTCAGACATTTTGTAGACTCACCTGCAAGTAAAACAAAAACTTTTTCATTTGCAATAAGCCAACACGTGCCACATGCCCCAAAGTACAACCTTTTAAATCGATAACAATTATATGACCGGGACGTAAGCCATCCTCTTGAATCCAAAGATCAAAGATTAAACAATATCTAGAAATTTTAAAAACGTTTCATATTCATTTATTAATTCATATAATAATTTCATTTAATTACATACATACATATATCGTAAATTAACATTGCGTGTCATATTTTTGTATATTTCTTTCTAAATTTCAAATGTTTTACACGAGTACAGGTTTTTGTATTGACATTAATAAGTACGAACGTACAGTGTCGTGTAAATATTGATATAAACTAACTGTCACAGATACATATAATCTTGATTTTGAAACAATTTTTATAGGAAAAATAATAGCGATTTGTTTATATTATATCGATAATTATTTTATTATTTTAACTCTTTAATTTTTAACTTCTTTTTGTCTTCTTGCCGATCTTCAGGGCTCAGACATTTGGTGAAAATTTATTGGAACATATAAAACTGTCCAATGGCAGTTTACTTTTACAGATTCAATTTCGACTGCAGTTTTAGAGGAAGAAAAAGCTCAAAAAGGATGGCAGTTGTCAATGCTACTATTATTTTTTCCTACACTGTATGACATGGAACTGTGTATGTGTACGTACATATATATATATATACATATACTGTATATACATATATGTATTTGGGGTATAATTAATGTTAACTGCGATTTAAACAGTCAATTTTAGAATCTTATTATTATTATTAATTATCTTAAATGTTTTTATTGTTGATGCTATGTTGCCTTTTACTGTTTTAAAATTTAGATTATAATTTAAGTAGAATTAATTAATTAACTAAATGCTACACATTTATTTGGATGAGCAAACAAGTCATATTTCTCGCCAAGTACAGTATTGCTGAGTACCTATTTCCTTTTTATTAGATCTACGCTTGAATGGAACCCACATTCATAGTGACAACCCAGGATACCATGGAACATCTGAGTGTTCCAGATGCTAAAGGTATAACATCAGACAGAACCAATATCTATATCTCTTTATAGAAGAGAGGCGTAATGCAGTTGTCTTAGAATTTGAACAAAATTATCGAATACAATAGTACACATACATATGTATGTACATCGGGTCTATTCCAGCTGGGTTTATTCCAGCTATGCTAAACACAGTCTTCAATTTCAAATTAAGGTTAATCCTTCTGCAGGAATACGACCTAGTTTTTCACACCACTTATGTTATACATGATTGACGGTATCTAAGTCAGCAATTCCTAGGGACCTGATCAATAATTCACTGACAAATTGATGGATTTCAACCGCTTTATAATGAAATGGAAATTTTTCCATTTTCTCCTGCATTCACACTGTAGTCTTGCCATCAATAGTAGTGGAACACTACTGTAATGATGTAGTCTGTTCAAGTTTTGATACATAATATTGTTACGAAAATGAAAATTGTGTTTTGCTTTCACATAGTTGAAATTGTAAACAAAAGCTACAAAAACAAAACCAATGAACTTGTTTACATGATAAACAAGTAAACAAAATTATACCAACAAACACTACAAGAATAAATGTAAACAACTAAACTATCGATTCCAAACATAAAAAGGAATTAATCTTAACTATTAAAATGGATGTGTGCTTGTTAACTGGGACTTTATAAACAGTTAAACTACTGAAGTCGGCGTAGTCTAATAGATAGTGTGTTCCGCTCAGCAGATTTCTGGCAAAAACTCTGAGAGTAAATAAAAATTGAAATGAAAAGATTTCTCAAATATGTGTCGTTCGGAGTCGACTTTAAACTGTAGGTCCCACCCATTCATGTATAAAATTAACACACACAACATGAGTGGTGATGAGAAGCTAGGGCGTAATACTGACTAAAGTGTTGTAATGGCCAATTATGTATGTATGTGTAAACTACTGAACCGATTTTCTTAAAATTTTTACAGTGTCTGCTTGGAAGGAACTATAAATTCATTTTAAAAATTTCCAAACAACATATTATACATATTTATTTGCCTATATCTACATATGCGAATATGTTAATATGGTTACGGCAAAAAGGCTTTAAATTTTAACCAAATTGCTTCGTAGTTAATACACAAATTATTTTAAATAGTCGGTATTGGACAAGTGGGTACATTGGAATAATAGAGAAAGCCATCTCAAACTTATACGTTTGGTTAATAGCTTATGCCCTGATATAAAATGTCACATTGACGAGAGGAATTGTGGAAACGATCGTTGAAAAAGCTCTCGATAACGGAAAGGGAATAGTGTGGGAATTTTTCAACGATTTTGGTATTTGTTTACTGACTTTCAGCTACTCCGATATAGCGTAAAACTTACAAAATGGCTCCAGAATCCACAGATTTGATTGAAAATGACGTCTTGAAGTTAAAAAAATTAGGTATTAATATAAGCTTACGTGATATGCTTACAATTGATGAGAGCGAAATCGAGGATTTTAGTCAATTTAGATATTTTGTTTGCGTTATATCTACGAACGGGAGATTGGGTGATGATTTCGATAAACCCTTTTATTAGCACTTTAAACATTTGGTCGATTAAAATTTATTTGGAAATCACCCTCTTTTAGCATATGGGAATTGCAATCGTTAATGTGAACGTAAAATCCCCACCTTGGTATGGTTATATAGCTTAGAACGCTGTCACTCCTTGTAGAAATGACGAGAACTTACGGAAAAAGTGGGCGAGTATTGTAAATATTTATTCTTGTGTGAACGGTTATAGTGAGAGTTTTTAAGTTTGCTTCAAATAACTTTGTGGACTGTATATATCATCAGACAGTAGGCGGTGTTTGGCAAGTAGGCGTGCCACTTTTATACTTCGTAACATTATAAATCAAAACATATGTCTTAAATTAAACTTTTTATTTGCTTCAAACACAGCACCGAAATACGTTATATTTTGCAAGCAAAAAAGATAACTAATAATACAATTTAATTCGTTAATTTTTTAGAACACTAACGATCAAAATATGCACATATATCGTTTCTAACAGAGATTGTAGTGAAAGATTGCAATTTAATTCGAAATTGATAAATGTTTTTTTGTTCTACTTACAATTTCATTGTGTCTGCAAAATTATAATTTGAAGTATTCGTATCCGATAATTTGCCAATAATAACTCTGTAGCCTTCTGGTGTCGTTTTAGGTATCGGACAGATTGCACTGAAATTTTATAAAATACAAACATATATATGTATTGTATTTCATTTGTATTTTACATTGTTTATATATATCGCTTACAGTGTATTCATAGCACGTTTAAATTCGGGACGTTCCACATCTAAGTTGGCAAAAAACTCATCAACATGGGTGCGACAGGTTAAATTTGTATCGATAACTTGCTTTGAATATTCCATGCTACAGCGACAAGCGAAATAGAAAAGCAATATCACATGTTCACCCAAATTCGGCATATGAGGTTGAGCTTGGATCCATTGTTGTAGTTTTTGAACGTCTTCCCGTTTAATTTCGGGAAAACGTGCATAACTCTCTTCTAAATTGAAATATTGAAACATTATTTACGATAGGATGTATGCGGATAATACGATTTAAACGCTTCAACTGCTAAATTTATATTGAACAATAAATGTATTTTTCTATTGTGTTATAAACCTGTGTGAATGAAATGAATTTTTATCAAATGAATCTGAAAACATGAAATTAATATAATACGACGGACGACACATTAATTTATTAGTCAGTCACAGTCAAATGCATGCTGATAATGCGAGTACGAGTACAGAGAAATCAAAGTGTAATGGACCCGTAACATTTATTTTAAGTATTTAGAATAATGAAATAAAACTGAAATGATTTTATCGTTCAAAGTGCACTGTTAAGATAGATATTGTGCAGGGTCTTTCAAGTTGGAGTCACAGTTTTTCTAACACACAGATTAATTTCTCATATTAAATGGAAATTCATCGCGATCATTAAGAACTTTCGTAGAGTGTCTATCTTAAAATATCCTCGGCATTTATGGTATATGATTCGTATTTTGATTATATTGAGGCAATGTTAATGTTAATGATAAATGTTAATTACTTCATTAACCAACAAATTATTGAGACATTAACACTTGGATGGTTACTTCATATTTTTAAAGGGTGTTTTTTATAGAGGTATAGAACTTTAAGTTGCAATAAAACAATGATGGATTATTCGATTGACATGAATTTTATTTATCCGAAAGATAATCTTGTGGCATTATATTTTAAATATGATTTCTGGCATATGACCGCCACGGCTGGCGCGGATGTAGTCCAATCTGGACGTCCAATTTTCGATGACTTTTTCCAACATTTGTGGCCGTATATCGGCAATAACACGGCGAATGTTGTCTTCCAAATGGTCAAGCGTTTGTGGCTTTACCGCATAGACCAATGACTTTACATAGCCCCACAGAAAGTAGTCTAGCGGTGTTAAATCACAAGATCTTGGAGGCCAATTCACAGATCCAAAACGTGAAATTAGGCGGTCACCAAACTTGTCTTTCAATAAATCTATTGTGGCACGAGCTGTGTAACATGTTGCGCCGTCTTGTTGAAACCACATCTCCTGGACATCATGGTTATTCAATTCAGGAATGAAAAAGTTAGTAATCATGGCTCTATACTGTTCACCATTGACTGTAACGTTCTGGCCACCATCGTTTTTGAAAAAGTACGGACCAATGATTCCACCAGCCCATAAAGTGCACCAAACAGCCAGTTTTTCTGGATGTAACGGTGTTTCCACATTCACTTGAGGATTACCTTCACTCCAAATGCGGCA
Source organism: Sarcophaga rosellei (assembly GCA_930367235.1). Taxonomy (NCBI): domain Eukaryota; kingdom Metazoa; phylum Arthropoda; class Insecta; order Diptera; family Sarcophagidae; genus Sarcophaga; species Sarcophaga rosellei. The sequence continues at coordinate 84,829,100 of OV884017.1, read as the reverse complement.
GTTTTGTTTGTTGACGTAGCCATTCAACTAGAAGTGCGCTTCATCGCTAAACAAAATTTACAACCATTATTTTCGAAATAAAATTGCACTATTTGCAAGCGTTGTTCAGGCGTAAGTCTATTCATGATGAATTGCCAAACCAAACTGAGAATAAATCACTTGACAGCTGTTAAACCGGTCGCCATCTTGAAAAGTAATGCCAACTTAAAGTTCTATACCTCTATAAAAAACACCCTATACATCAAGGTTACTCTTCGTTGGATCGACGAACAATTTTTACATCTACTCACTACAAGCTTTCGTTATCAACTAACGTTGTTGATAAATAGAGCGAAATTTGGTCAAACATAAAAGAGTTGTATGAGCTTCGTCGATTCGAAGAACAGTAACCATCCTCAGAAACGATGTTGTTGAAGCTACATCTATCAAATTAGTTGTCATTTCATCGAAAAATCATTTTCGGCGATGAAGTCCATTGTTGCATGAATGGGTACGTGAACAAACAAAATTATCGAATTTGGTACGATACCAATTCATATGATATGCAAGAGATTTCAATGCATCCTGAAAAAGTCACAGTTTTTAGTGGCATTTTGGCTGGCCGCATCATCATACATACATATATAATTGGCCATTACAACCCTTCAGTCAGGATTACGGCCTAGCTTCTCAACACCACTCATGTTGCGTGCGTTAATTTTATACATGAGTGGCGGGACCTACAGTTTAACGTCGACTCCGAACGACAGATTTTTTTGAGTACCGCATCATCGATACTTATACTTTTGAAAAGCACCTTGGCTAGGCCATCACGGCGTGTACTATAAGTCGATGATTACCATCTTCTTTTGGCCTGAATTGAATGATCTAGATACAACCACAAAGCTTAGACCAGATTGGATATCCTGCACGAGCGATTTGTGGCTGTGAGCATCTCATGTGAAGGCGATGCCTTTCTTGTGGGGTTTCCTTAAGTCGTAGGTGCATGCAAATAAGCCACAAACCACAGCGGCCTTTATGACCCATGCCACCGTTCAAATTCAGTCTAATTTGTAGGCCAGAGCCATGAAAAATGAGATTTTCATATGACCTCTAACCCGAGAAGCCATGGCGAATATTTAAATGAAATTATATTCCACACATAATGGCATTACAAAATTTTTTAAACGAGTAAAAAATGTCGATGATAGGTCACACACACTTTGTTTAATTTAAATTTAATTGTAGGAAGCGCTTATAAAAAGACCCTATGTATATGTTAACTTGCATTCAAATAAATTTCAATTGCATGCATATTCTAACCCATGACGTAAGTATGACTAGCTATTTTAATTTATTATTGTTTTTGATTGTCATTTTTGACAATTAAAATGTCCACCATAAAATTAACTTAAAGATTTTATGTTCTCAACAAAGTGCAAGTTAAATTATAAAAAAGTTATATTAAAAATCTACTTTTTAAAATAAATAAATGTATGATACGTATTTCAGAATTAGAGTTAGGGATTCGACTTGAAAAATGCATACATTCTGGTGTTTTATATCAAGCATGTAATGTAAGTATTTTTATATATAATTTCATATATAATTGATCATTACAATCCTTCAGTCAGGATTTTGACCTAGCCTCTCACATCACTCATGTTGTGTGTGTATTAATTTTATGCATGAGTGGCGGGACCTACAGTTTAAAGTCGACTCTGAAAGAAAGATTTTTTAGATACTTTTCATGAAAATTTTATTAACATTCACAGTTTTTGCCAGAAATCTGTTGAGAGGCAGTCGCCGAAGAAATATTTCGTATCGTATATCGTTTTGCTGGAAATTTCTGACCTTGGGTTTGAATTGTGTCCTCATTTCTAATAAGCCAACACACTATCTATTAGACTAGGGCGACTATATTACCAAAATTTTTTGGTCTGAATTGAATGGTCAGCATGAATCAAAGATCAGCAATGAATCGTTTTTCGCTACGCATAAGCACTCATGAAATGTTCAATATAAGTGAGTTAACAATAAAATTTTTAACTTTGTACTTTGATTCATTCGTACTCACTACAACATTTATTTAATTAATTTATAAGTACAGGTTGCAATGAGTATGAGTACAACGTTGACATCAAACTCATGACATTCGAAATATGTTTGATTCATACGCCTACTAATTTAGATTGATAAATTTAGAAAAATACTTCTTATAATACTCATAAATGATTCGAGTGATTTGAATGATTCATTAAATTCATTTACAGTCTTAGTTGTTGTTGCATTTATAAAAAAATAAGAAAGAAAAAGACAAAGACAGCAATCAAAGCAAACACACAACCTTCTAGTGAGTATTGTAGTGTTCGTAGGCGAATCAGACTTATTTTGTGATTCTTGTAAATGTTGAGTAAAGGAGAGTCGAAATTAACAACATCATGCGTATTGTTAAGTATGAGTACGATAAGAACTTCAAACTTTGAATATGAGTAGTATGGGTATGATATTAAAATAAGTATGAATGCGTGTAAGTATCAGAAATTATGAGTATGATTCGTATCTATTCATCTCTTTGAATACCCATTGCTGATCTCTGATACAAATATCATGTTGTTTCAACAGTAGCTCATTGGATATTTTGAACGACCGATTAGAGGGCATGGACATCTCACTTGGACATAATATAAATTGGCCATTGAGATTGAACTAGTTGACCCTGTTAAACCTTTTCCTGTGGCGTATTCTTAAGTTTCAGGTGTATGCGAATGAATCACAACCACAGTGGTCATCAAAGCCAATATAATCCGTCTCAACTGTCAAATTCAGTCTGATTTATACGCGAGGTTATGGAAAATTGCACAATTTGGATGCACTCCACCGTATACATACATACATACATAGTTGGCCATTACAACCATTCAGTCAGTCCACTCATGTTGTGTGTGTGTTAGTTTTATACTTGAGTGGCGGGACCTACAGTTTAACGTCGGCTCCGAACGACAGATTTTGACAAACTTTTTCATGGCAGCTTTATTTACTCTCAGCGTTTTTGCCAGAAATCTGCTGAGAGGAAGTCGCCGAAGTAATATTTTTTTTCATTTTTCGTTTTGATGTCTGGCCTGGAGCTCGAAGTCGAGCTTTACGTCTAAGAAGCGAACACACTATACATTTTATAATATTGTAGCTGCACATATGATTCTATTTCATCTCGAGTTTCTAATTTCCAGTTTTAAGAAATATTATTCTAAAAAAATGTCAATTAAACCCTCCATTAAATACATTTGAAATTAAAAAAACACATTTATAGTCTTTTGCATTTAATATACATATGTATACGAGTATAGGAAATTAAAACAAAAACAATATAAATACAACACGATATATAATTTAATAAAAGACACGCTAGGCTCCAAATCGAATGCAAAAACAAACAAAGAAACAAAGTTCAACGAGTAATTCGTTAAATAATTAATCCTTCACGTAACTAACCAGTCGGCAGCATTAATAGAATAATTCATATCCCCCTCTCATGCCTTTTAATACAAAAAAAAGTTCAAATTCTTTATGGTTAAAAGAAAAATTATGCAATACTTTTATTATTTTATCGTATGGATATTAATACTCGTTCTTTGGCTTGAAGATTTACGTCTAAGCGTAAGCCTTAAATAAATATGACTACAATAACCTACATTTTCTTTTTAGATCCGGTCTCTGGCATCGCTGTCTATGATCACTGTCTTAACACTCATCACTCTCTGCATCGTAATTAACTGTGTTTGTAATTTTGTAATTCCGAAACTGGAAATAGTTACCATCTAGTCTAGTAATTTTATTTTTTAGGATCTCTTTTTGGGGGGATTTCTTATTTCTTCCAAAAAAATAGCGTTTAACTGGTATTAAATATAAATGTTGCTTGTTGCCAACTTTTTTTTTTTTGACCAGTTATTGTTTTTGTTGTTGTGATAAATTTTGTGCAGATTAACATGACGATCAAGTGCGCGCACAAGTTCATAAACATTGAATGATACGGCACTACAACGAGTCTTATTGTCTGGCCGTTATGACTTGATTTCGTTGCTGTTCAAATACTGGTTTTAAAATTTAGTGTACCCTACCTCAAGTATATATTTTTTAAAATCGAATTTAAGTCGATATATTTTGCACAGTTGAGTGCATCCTTTCATATTACATACATACATACATAATTGGCCATTACAACCCTTTAGTCAGGATTACGGCCTAGCTCCTCACACCACTCATGTTGTGTGCGTTAATTTTATACGTGAGTGGCGGGGTCTACAGTTTAAAGTCGATTCCGAAAGAAAAATTTTTTCTCTCAGAGTTTTCCCCAGAAATCTGCTGAGAGGAAATCGCCGAAGAAATATTTTTTTTTCGAATTTTGTTTGACCAGGGATACGAACCCGGGCTTTACGTCCAATATGCCAACACACTACCTACTGGACTACGGCGACATCCTTTCATATTAAGTGTTCGAAAAAAATTCGGTTATAAACAGAAACGCCATCTTCTTTTAAAGCAGGCTTTGTAGTTTCTGGCTTATTCGCATGTAAGATGATGACAACGTTCTCAAATTGCTGTGAGACAAGTAATTGAATTTGATCGGTTTAATGGGTTATGTTGGCTTTGAGGACTGCTGTGGTATGTGAATTATTCGCATACACCTGCAACCTAGCCATGCTCGCAAATTGCTCGTGCAGGATATTCAAAGTGGTCTGAGCTGTGTGGCACGTAGCATCGCCAATTTGTCATTACATTTTCGGGCTAAAATATGTTAGTAATCAGTAATCTATAGTGCTCGCCTTCATTCTCAAAGAAGTATGAACCGATGATACAGCCAAAACGCCGAACAGTGACATTTTCGAAAGCATTGAATACTCTTGGATCTCATACGGATTGGTATTGTCCCAAATCCTAGAATTTTAATTCTCCATATACCTATACATTGAAAAGTGTTGCCAACTGTTCCAAAGCCCGTGTAGCGAACATACGTTATCGTCAATGGTCGTCCACATAAGCATTCGCTTTAGAAGTGGTCCGATTTTATTTCGAACGGATGGAAACTTGGTATCATAAATTTTTCAATTCTAATTCTAATTCATGGCCGAGCCAGAGCAGCCGCTGGATATTAATACGCTGCACAATGTCTATATCGTTAAGGAGCTCACTGTTGGATCGGAATGCGGAAATTATTGCCAACTCGTACTGGACAGAAGATCTTACGTAGGATTTTTCTCTCGAATACTCTCAAGGCTGCTGCATCAGTGCATAATAGGGTACATGCCTCTGCGCTATAAAGAAGCACGGGTAGGATGAGCGTCTTGTAGAGTATCAGTTTTGTCGTACGAGAGAGGTCTCTGCTACTCAATTACCTATTGAGACCAAAGTAGCACCTGTTGACAAGAGTGCGCTTTGCTCACCAGACTGACATTATTTTTGGTGGATACGTGCCTTCTGTCAATCCCAATATGATCAATCTGGTTGGATGTTCATCAATCGGGGGACATCCAAGTGGCCTTGTGTATGTCGAGATGCTGATACTTGGTGCTGCATACTACCGATCGATCAATCTCATACCATTGGAGGTAGTGTTCTCGTGGAGGCTGAACTGTCCGACAATGGGGCCAAAGATACCTTCCTGCCCGACCTTCGCATTAAAAACTCCGAGGGCGATTTTGGCGTCATGGGCCGGGCACTTATCATATACGTCCTCGAGTTGAGCATAGAACGCGTCTTTAATCACATCGTCTTTATCTTTCGTCGGAGCGTGAGCACAAATAAGGCTGATGTTGTAGAATTTTGCCCTGGTGGGGATTGTGGCTATTCTTTCATTCACAGGCGTGAACGCAGAGACAAGGGATTATCCCCAAATCCGCATCCGAATTCGTCTTATCAACTTGGCAGCTGTAATACACATCGCAAGATGCCAGCCTTTTGCATCCTTGTCCTATCCATCGCATTTCCTGTATGGCAGTCATGTCCGTTCTACATTTCATGTGGGCATCCGTCTGCTGGGCGAAAGCGTCTGCCCTGTGAAGGGTGCGGGCGTTCCATGTGCCTATTCTTAAATCGTTATCCTTTAAACGTTTGCCGTGGTCGTCAACTTTTGAGATGGTGTTTTTAGAGGCTTTTGTTGTGGTTTCAATTGGATACAATTTTTATGTGGTGGGTAAACCCAACTCTAAACCCTATGCACAACCCAAATTTAAAGTCCAGGCGATTGGACTTCGCTGCTTTAGTTAACATCTAGCGGGTGCTAGAATGCCATCCAGGAGAGGCCACGAGTAGGCTGCGTGTCAACTTGAATACAGCAAGATAGGATCGTCCTGGTGGTCAGCACTTTGACCACAGTTAGAAATTTCATCTTGGTTGCATGCATTCCATTCCTCCGAGTTACACGATAAATTTACTTATTCGCCTGTCTGTTGTTTTTAAAACTCAAAACAAAATTCTCGCTGTAGGCTACTCAACTGGTCGGTCTTGATCAGGTAATAATTTTCATTCATTTTGTTTTTTTGTGGGAGATACAATAAAACGTGATGCACGTTACCCAAATAATAGCCAGAGAAGAAACGAAAAATTGAGAAAAAAATAAAAGAATTCTTTATGGAAATTGAGAGTTGAAATGCTGTGCTGCAGACAATCAACGAATCTTCGCCAATTCGAAAGAAGTTGCAAAGAATAATAAAAAAACAAAAATAAAATCAGAAAAGAAATCATTAAAAAAGTGAATTGAATTCTAAACTGTGATGTAATTTTGTATAGATTTTCCCACAACATAAAGGTCGATGATCTTTGTATGCAAAAAGTCAATCAGGGGTTAGTTTAAGAGTCTTTCTGAATTGTTTTCATATTTTTTTCTTATTCTCTTCATTTCAAAGGATTTGAATTTTTCACTAAAAATTGCAATTTTAAATAAAAAATCATGTTTTGTTGCAACATCACCTACAATGGTGCAACCTGGTCGCGGTTGTTTGATGAAAATTTGGATTTTTATTTTTCGTAAGAACTTCATTCTAAGAATTTTAAATGTCATCAGGTTTTTAGTGGCCATTACAAAATCTGATGAAAACCGAACAACCCACTAACACACTAACACACTAATACATCAACACAAAATAAGCCGTAAAAAGTTGCTTTATTTCAACGATATTTTGTTTCTTTTTTTATGACTTTTATTGTGGTTAAATAGGTTTTTTTTTCTTTCATTAAAGAAGCAGAGAAAACAAACAAGGATCCGTTATAAGAATGGACGTTACGTCACTTTTGATCAAATCATCTTTTGATCTTCTGCATAAATTTCACAATATCTTTTTGTTGCCATTGGTATAGTACAGGATGTAATTATTCGTACACCTTGGGTGCTCTGGTAGACTCCCAGCTCCTTATAATTCTAATACAATTTGTAATTCTATTCTAATAAATAAATAAGTGAGTAAAATAAATATTCGCACCAGAGATCAGCAATGAGCAATGAGTGTTCAAAAAGATGAGTAAATGCGAATCATACTCATAATTTCTGATACTTATACGCATTCATACTTATTTTAATATCAAACTCATACTACTCATATTCAAAGTTTGAAGTACTCATCGTACTGATGTTTAACAACACGCATTATGTTATTGATTTCGACTTTCCTTTACTCAACATTTACAAGAATCACAAAATAAGTATGATTCGCGTACGAACCTTACAATACTCAGTAGAAGGTTGTGTGTTTGCTTTTCTTGCTGTCTTTGTCTTTTTCTTTCTTCTTTTTTTGTAAATGCAACAACAACTAATCGAATCATTTATGAGTAGTATAAGTATTTTTCTAAATTTATGATATTTCGAATGTTATGAGTTTGATGTCAACGTTGTACTCACACTCATTGCAACCTGTACTTATAAATCAATGTTGTAGTGAGTACGAATGAATCAGAGTACATAGTTGAATTTCAATACTGTTGACTCATTCATACTCCAAATTTCATGAGTACTTATGAGTAGCGAAAAAACACCAAGTGACTAACAATTTAAAATAAATGGATGGTGTTTAATTTTTTTAAAGAGATTTTTCTTTTGACGAATGGTGAATATGTGAAGCCATATTTTGCTAAATTGGATCACTGGGTCAAAAAACTAAAGTCAATTGACTTGGTACAATACATAAAACTACCAGTACTGCAGAAGGTAAAGCATTTCAAATAATAAACATTTATTAACTCAGCGATATTTAGAGTAATTGGCGACATCTTCAACCATTATAAAACGAACTTGATGCGATTTTGACACTTAAGCTTTAAAAGATTCAGTGGATGTAAGAACTGATTATGAGTAACATTATCCTTAATACTCATTTAGTGCATTGTTTTTGCAAAGGAAAACAGGTTTTATGAGAGAGTGGAAGGAGGGTGTAGAATTTATGGGCGTTAGATTTGAGTCTACTATATTGTAAGTGATAAATTTCTTCAGGAAAATGGTTTCACATTTAGTCGCATTAAAGATCGAATTCTTTGTGTAATGTTTGTACGATTCCCTGGCCAATCGACCACGAACGGATGTGCTCTTCGAGCAAGAAGAGTTATACGTACAAACATGCGATTTTGAAGACGAAGTCTCTTTAATTCATTCGGCTATGTGCGGTTGAAGTAGCGATAAAACACTGCGGCGCTTCAAAAGAAATTGGATTCTCTACAGTTAATAATAAGCACCAATGCCCTGTACAGTTACATTCTATTTTCGTTCAGATATAATTGATGCAAAGAGTAAGAAGATTAGATGCAGTGAAGTATTTTTTGCAACCATCTTAAGAACCCGAGGCACTTGAAAGCTTCATTCGGTTCATTCTAAATATACTGGTTCTAGGGAACATTGTAATGAATTTTGATGCTCAGAACATTAAAAGCTTCTGATTCCCCCAATATTTACATCATCCTTAGCAACAGATGACATTGGAGAATTTCATTAAAATCGACTCTATACTTAATCGATCCTATTCAGAGATTGATTGAAGGTGCGATGCGAGTGAGTTATACCGGCACATTATCTTATATATAAAAATGAGTGTGTGTTTGATTGTATGTTTGTATGTTTGTATGTTTGAAGTTTATAGACGACTAAACGGCTGAACCGATTTTCTTGAAATTTTCACAGTATCTTCCTGTATGTCTGGAAGGAGTTATAGGCTACTTTTTATGTTGACATTCCAAATGAGCGAGGGGCCATGCCCATGTATACTACATACTACATACTTAATATTTAATTGCATTTGAAATATATTACTCATACGCATAGTTACCCCTAAAGTATGCTATCTATGATTCCTGATGTATAAAACCAAAGAAAATAAAGTATGTATAAAGAATGTGAATTTTGGTATATTTTGGAATATTTTTCAAAAATATTTCACGACGAGGGAGGAAAGATAGAAGGGAAAGATAAAGAAACCAAGAGCGTAACAATGTTCTCAATTGTTCTCATCGTGCGTTTTTGTTGTTTGACTAATTTTTTATTTATTCTTCTGGAACAGTGTTGCCACGAAAAAAATTTTGTAACCAACATTTGTGAAAAAATCACCAAATAAGAAAAAATATAACCAAAATTAAACTCATAGACTTTTGTTTTATCCTAAATAAAGCATATTTTCATTGTCTAGAACGCTTTCGATTATAAGTACATTCACACACACTTATAGTAAGTTAGCTTTTTAATAACTGTTTTATGCAGTGTATTACAATAAATACATAATGCGGCCTGTTTTGGGCAATAAAAAAAAATCAATTTTGGGCGGGACGAAGTTCGCTGGGTCAGCTAGTAACAAATAAAATGTGAGATGTGCAAGCTTCGAAGAATATTGCTTCCGGACTAGTGTTGAAATACTCTTCTATACTGAAGACTTGAACTCAATAAGAACTCCTTTATTTGGCAACTCCTCTAAGAAAACAAATCACGGGACTGTGAGCAACTTACGAATGAAAATTTTTTACGCAATTCTGAAATCATTTGAACGTTAAGACCGATGTGCAACATCAATATGGATTCCAATATGCAATCATCTCTTTAGACGATAGAACCAACGCACTCTGCGATAACTTGTAATGAAAATGTAACAAGGATTTGCAAAGAGTTATAAAAAAGTTTAAATTGTTTTAAATGAATGCATCCGCCACATACTTTTACTAAATACTGTATACTGGTAAAACAACCAATCAACCTCACAAAAAAATACTCTGAAGTAATTCTACACACTCATTCATATCCATACAATCCATTTAATCACCTATATCCATACATACGTATGTACATATGTACATACGTATGTACGTGTAAGTAAGTAAGCCAAGTCAATATTGTATTCCTCTGTATTAATACAAATGTTGTTGACTTCGTGGTAAACGGCATGACGATTGCAACTGCAAATAAAAATTGAGGTTAAGAAGTAATGTAATACTTACTTTACGATTATACATATGTATGCAAACATACAATACATACGAGTATGTACATACATATATGTATGTAAATGCGTAAAAATTTTAGGGATGCCAATTGAAATGGATTTCATTTTAATTTGAAATTACTTAAGTGGAGTCTGGTTTAGTTTTTCAATTGAGAAATGGCATTTAAGAGAGCATTGAAATTGTTTTTGTCGTTGCTGCGTGTAAGGTGAAGGGTAAAAAAATTTGCCTTTCTCCAAACAATTTAAATTTATATGTCTCCAAATTGAACTTTAATGTAGTTTATCTAACACATCCGACAGCTTATCCACTGTCTCTGTAAAGCGACTGCCACAAACCCATTTGGGATTTGAGAGACTGCGCTTCTCTCTATCTTCTCTTTAACGACGTAGAAGTTCTGCTCTTCGCAAGTTCACTTGCCTAGGACTATATTCCCCTGCATATGTAATTCAGCTTCAACGCACTATTTACAAGTTGATTTCATAGGACCGTTGTACTCTGCCCTGCCTTTTGTACCAAGTTGAAATGAGAACATCTTTCTACAGCGCAATCTTCTTTTTGAAAGATACCGGCGAATATCACCGTGGATCAGGATATTTCACTCTACGATTGAAAAACGCCGCTCCTGTACCACGGGGTGAATTTATTTTAAAAGGGTGTACAGTCTCCATGTTGTCCCTTAGATAGAGTTTACGTTTGTTAGTTAGCTGAAAGCGTTGGCATTTGGCCTTCAAGAATTTTGAGTGCAAAGCTTTAAAAATTACGATTTAATAATAAAGAGATCTTCTTCGGACCTAAGCTTCTGCCAAGTTAGCAGACGGTTAAGTTTTAACCATATCATAATTAACATAATCATAATTCCGTTATACTGCTAAGGGAATACACCCCTTATAGTTTCACTTTCAATATTTGAGTTCAACTTTTAATAAGGAATTTCTACACTTGGGTTATACAAGTGGCTTCTTCAAGTGCCTGCTTTTAACCTACTTACTTACTTAATTGGCCATAACAACCCGATTAACGGACTTCGGCCTACCGCAACACATCCTTCCAGGCACCTCTGTTTCTTGCGCGCCTACGCTAGTTGCTTACACCAATCGATGATAGGGCTTTCTCGATTTGGTCCTTCCAATGGATACAAGATCGTCCTCTTCGCCGACTTCCGCAGATCTCCGCATCAAATACCCGTCCCGCCGGAGCATTCTCCTCCATTCGAACGACATGTCTGCTTTTAACCTAGATACAAATTTTTCTAAGTGTACATAACCACTGCAGTCATCAAGTTTCGTTCCTTTGAATGTGCAAAATTAACATATGCTTTGTGGCCGGTTTCACATAAAGACTAGGTTGATGATAACTGAAATAGAAGTTTCGATTGCCAAAGTTTCTTCGTTCTTTTCCTTTTACAGCACATCATTTCTGTTGGACTTTTCCTATTTGACAGGAATTATTTGAATATAGTGGCTGCTATTATCGTCGTTCAAAAGTCATGAAGTATTTCAGCAATGATGTGCGTTATACGGCTTCTCGGAGAATGTACGAAAACTAATTTAAATACTCTTATGAATTTATCACATCGTGGTAATGACTCCTGTTGTACTAAGGAGCACAGATATTCAGATATGTCTGATCGAACTTGCCATTAACTCCATCTTGGGGAATTAAAGTCGCTTTAGTTTTAAAATACCAAAAATACGAATATTTTTTCGGCTTTTGTCGGATTCGAGTTTTGTAAAGGGTCCGCCAAATAACTTTTTTTTTTGAAAATGCTTTAAAAAAAACTACTGAATATTTTCTCAAATTTCTTTTTTTATTTGAAAGTACAATCCTTCCGGTTAATAATGGAAAATAATTTCATTCAAATGGCTGCCTCGGCTGGTCATGCAGTAGCCTTCATGATCGGTCCAAATTTTAAGCACATTATCGATTGTGTGCAGCTGTATTTCACCAATGGCTTCACGAATATTGTCCTTTAAAGCGTCAATTGTCTCTGGCTTGTCGGCGTAACACTTATCTTTGACGGCACCCCACAAATAATAGTCCAACAGTGTCAAATCGCAGCTTCGAGGTGGTCAAACGACATCAGCTCTGCGGCTGATAATGCGATCCTCAAAAACAGGGCACAAAACATCGAGTGTAGCTTCGGCTGTGTGGCCCGTAGCGCCGTCCTGTTGAAACCAAATGTTGCAAATATCCTCCTCTTCAATTTTTGTGAACAAAAATTCGTTCAACATGGCCCGATAACGATCGCCATTGACTGTAACGGCCACTCCATGCACATTTTCGAAGAAAAATTGCCCTATTATGCCTCTGGCGTCGGCTTTTCAGCGGAAGGATAAAACTAATTATCTGTCAAATCAGACATGAGCTAAGTGTTACCATTCACGAAATAAGCACTAGTTGGAAAAAAACGTTAGATGGCGGACCCTTTAATAACAGGCGTTATGCTATAAACGCAACGCAGCAATCTCTAAAAAATGGAATACATGAGCGTATATGAAAATGATTACTTTAAAAGCATCGCGGCAACAAGCAAATCGTTGCTGCAGAATTGCTGTGTTTGCTGCGTTGCGTTTATTGTGTTTATATCGATCGGACGTTAATTATAAATGGTATTGGATTAGTGATGTTTAATAATACAAAAAATTTGGTATTCCCAATATTGTGTCAATTAGAAATTAGTTGGCAGCCCTAACACCAAGTTCCAATGCATTGTCTGCAAAGAAAGAAGTGATTTAAAGAGAGGGAGGATTTGATGACTATTTTGTCAGAATTTTCAGTTACACGAATAAATAAATTATAAACATTTAAATGCGTCTGCATACTTCTTGACCCAAGAAGTATTATGGGGCAAAGAAGCAGAAATTCCTGTGAAAAATATTTTGAACGTGCTTCTACGATCAATTTCTCCTGGCCAGCAAGAGTTGAGCATTTTCAGCTTAAATGCTTGACATGAAGGTTTTAAGCGAGTTTGGTGTGTTTTCGTATTTGTTTTGGATTTAAAAATTTCAAAACTTTTATAGGAAAGAAAGAAAAAAGAATTTAAGATTATCAATCATGATGATTTTTCATTTATTCCTTGTTAAAGTCCTGTACCAATTCAGAGACAGTGTATTTGGTTGTTTGAAGTTATTGCTGCTTGCGAGCCAATTCGATAAAAGAACACAAATAATGGATTTGAATTGTTTCTCCTTTTGCGTATAAAATTGCATTCGCTTAATATTGGGTAATATAGAGAAATTTTTGGTGATTTTTTTTAGAAAAACGTAAGTCTTTTCACTGGTAGGTAGAGCCCGAAATTAGTAGTGATACTCACTCCAACAGGTTTTCGGAATGCTAAAACTTTACGAATTAATAAAATGTACAAATCAATTAAATTTTCATTCAGCGCTTCCTATTTCCATTCAATTTAAATAAAACAAAGTGTGTGAGAACTAACAACGAAATTTTTAATTTCTTCGAAAGACCTATTGATGCCATTATGTGGGGAATATAACATTGTTCTAACGTTCATCACAGCTTCTTCGGGTGGAGCGCATCCGATACTTAAATACATAAATCAGGCTGAATTTGACTGATGGCATGGGTTGAGATGGCTGTGGAGACAGCTGTATATATGGTGGCATATTCGCCTACACCTGCGTCAAATCGCACGATCTCGGTAGTCAGTTCAGATTACCTCTACGTGAGATGACCATGGTCTTAAATCGTTCATGCAGAATGTATAGTGTGACATGAGCTATGGGGTATGTAGAGTCGTCCTGTTGAAACCAGATGCAGTTGGTGTCCGGATCATCCAATTCAGACTTAAGGAAGTTGGTAATCATCAGCCAAGAGTACTCGTCGGTGACAGTGATGACTTGGTAAAGTAGTTCTCGTTGAATTTTTAGCTCTTCGATCTCATATACATTGATGTTGTCAGAAATTCTAAAATTTTGTCTGTTCATGTTCCAAGTCATTTAGAAATGGGCCTCATAGCTGAAGACCATTTTTCATTAAAAATTAGGATCAGTCGCCAACTGCCCCAGAGCTCATTCATTGAGCACACGCCATTATTTATGGTCGTTGTATGTCTTAATTTTATACTTGAGTGGCGGAACCTACAGTTTAACGTCGACTCCGAACAACAGATTTTTGAGAAACTTTTTCATGGCAGGTTTATTTACTCTCAGAGTTTTGCCAGAAATCTGCTGAGAGGAAGTCGCCGAAGAAATATTTTTTTTTTAATATTTTGTTTTGATGTCTGACCTGGGGCTCGAACCCGGACATTACGTCTAATAAGCGAACACACTCCCTACTAGACTACGGCGACTATAAGGCACGAACGCAAAATTCGTCAAGTTATTACTGAACTAGTGTATAATGTGTTAATCTACGAGTTTCGGACTTTGGGTTCTATGTATTCCCTTAAGAGAATCTGGTCTGCTACACTTTATAGTTATAGTTGATGGAACATCTGTCTTTTGTAACATTTTTTAGAAATTTCTTTTAAAACTGATTAGTTTTAGCCGGGAGAATTGAGGCTTAACGATAAATAGGGAAACGTCAATGGTGATGCCGATTTGATTAATAGTTTTTCTATCTCAGTTTCTGACCAGTTTCCAAAGAAATTACCACTTTTCACTGCATTTGATAGAGTAAAGTGCCGCACCAAATTATTTTAAATATAATCTAACTTAATATTGAATTTATGGTAGATATTATGGTGGATATAGATTATAAATATATTTCTAATAAATTTCTTTACAGGGAAAAGAACCAACCATACCATATACCATATATCAGTTGTACTTAAGACATTGTTTTGTTCCTTAATTAATACGTGACCTAATAAAATAGGGATCTGAATAGATTTTTCTATGTTAACACATAAACTACATATATACATACATAATTGGCCATTACAACCCTTCAGTCAGGATTACGGTCTAGCTTCTCACACCACTCATGTTGTGTGCGTTAATTTTATACGCGATCTACAGTTTAACGTTGACTCGGAACGCCAGATTTTTGAGAAACTTTTTCATGGCAGGTTTATTTACTCTGAGAGTTTTTGCCAGTAATCTGCTGAGAGGAAGTCCCCGAAGAAATATTTTTTCATATTTCGTTTTGATGTCTGACCTGGGATATGAACATGGGCTTTACGTCTAATAAGCCAACACACTACCTACTAGACCATGGCGACACATAAACTAAGGGTCTCTAATTAAAATTTTCGAAGAGCGTGAAAAGTATTTCAAACTCGATCAATGGTCAATAAGAAATATCAACGATTCAGTTGGCGATTATCCAACCCCTCACCCTCGAAGAATATCAGAGCAAAAGTGGGGTTGTTGAGGTACAATATTCGGAATAATCTTCGGAATAATCTTCGGAATAATCTTTCCGAGATAACTCTTCTAAACGTATTTTATAGTTGTTTACTTAACTTTATAGTTTTCCATGTTTGCGATTTCTTTCCACAAAAAAATAATCGTATTTCTATACATCTGAGACGGAATACCTACCTTGAGTACAGGTTATAAAAGAGTCGATCTTCACCGTCCATAATTTCATATTTGTTTGTCTACTGATTTCGAGGGAAAAAAAAGAAGAGAAAAATTTATATTCCTGGCAGGCACTGTAACTGAATGGCATGGCTTGGCTTGGCTTGGCTTTTACTGATGACCCAATTTAATGTGGCAACATTTTTATAGTCGTCGTCGCCAGACGCAGTTCTTTTTGATTCTTTTATATTCATGTTGTTGTTGTAAATGTTTGTAACCAAATCGAATATACAATATAAACAACAACAACAACAAAAAGTAGAATAAATATTACGCACTTTGATTTTAATACTTTAAACATTTTTATTCTTCTCTTTTTTGTTTTTTTTTTACTGGCAACATGTTTTATGCAGTTGCTGTTGCCTGTTGTCTGTTTTTTATTTGTATTTGTTCTCTTGATATGGCTTAATATTGTAAGCATGTATGTAGGCATGTATGTAAGCATGTACACATGATGACTGACAACTGGTTTTTGTTTTATTATTTGCCGTTTTCAACTGTAATTCAGTGGATAAAATTGCGTTTGTCTGACCGGCCAGTCCAACTGTCTGACAGAGTGCCTAACTGTCTCTGATTTTAGTGCAATGTAATGCAACATGTTTGAATA
This sequence comes from Sarcophaga rosellei, assembly GCA_930367235.1. Lineage (NCBI taxonomy): Eukaryota > Metazoa > Arthropoda > Insecta > Diptera > Sarcophagidae > Sarcophaga > Sarcophaga rosellei. Next base: position 84,812,504 of record OV884017.1, on the reverse strand, counting down.
AATCTATTTTTTGAAATCCATAACTGACACTTAAATACAACACATTATTGTAGGCTATCATAAATGCCACTCTACTACGTATTGCCACTAAACTAGTTGGTACAACTTATTCTCTGTCGCCTTTACCTGTTTGATTAATTTTGAGAGTTTTTTTTCTTCTCTTCCCCCGATTCTGGCAAATCTAATGCAAGACATCCGTTAACAGATTTATGAGTGCCTTGTGAGCATTTCTGTCAAGGTTATTGGTTTCGAACTTGTTTTTCAAATATAATACATGCATACGTACATATGTATGTATGCCACTGAATATATCGAAATATGATTGTGGAATTCAAATTGAATTACAAATCAAAGTTTATGACAAATTTCGTGGGTTCACATACATACATACATGTTATTAAACACACACATCTAAACATAGTTAATTATTTAACAAATTTTATTGGACAACTTTTAATAATTTGATTAACATTAAGGGGGATTTTTTTTCTCGCCGAGGGGGAGTTAATGTACCTAACCGCACCACAGAGGAAGTCGTCACATCCTCCGTGTGTGGGGCCCTCACCCACTAAATTCCCTCCCTCGTCTCGTGGACACGTTGTGCCCACTCCGGAACTACGGTGGTATTACACTGAGGGGGATAAGTCTTTTGTGTTTTCTATTATCATGTCTGAACACTTAAAATATTGTACTCAATAAACCGAATATTGACTCAATAAAAATGCATATCTGAGCATAGTATAAGATAGTAAGAAAACATTTACTGAATTCAACTGTTACGATTTTGCCGGTTACGGGCGGGTGCTTCAAGTTTATCTCTTATCTAAAGCGTCATATACATTAAAACATTTACGTAAAACAGCTTTATCTGAAAGTAGATAGCATATCCTTCTTTTACTCTGTTAACTTTAAACCCTAGACTACGATATAATCAGGGGTGTTGTCGAGCCGGAACGCTCCGGAACGTCGTTCCGGTACTTCATTTTTGGACAGGAACGCGTTCCGGAACTAAAGATGATTTCTGATAACGAGAATTGGCTGACGTTTTGAAAAAAAAAAAAAATTAAAAAGAATTCCTGATTTTTTTCTAATTTTTTCCGTGTTTTATATGTATTTTTATAAACAAGCGTTTGAACCGAACCCGATCCGGAACGAACCGGCTTGTTTTTCCGAACCGTGAACCGAAGTCCGGAACGCGTTCCGGTAAAACAAAAATTAGCACAACACCACTGGATATAATTTGTCTCGTGTGAATATATGATATGTGTATATTGAATCCTACCAACTCCATGATGGTTTTGTTCTCACCTCAAATACATCGTGGTCCATAGTATTTTACAGTAGTAAACCTAGAGCAGAATACCATTGAACCATTGCCATGGTGACATATAAATCAATACCACAGTAAGTTATCCAATGCAGATACTGTTTAGAAAGTAGCCTTAAACTAATAATCCATGGTGTGCCCCTATACAGAAGAGTTTAAAGTTTTCTTTTTAATACGGTACAGTAAATGGCGGACATCGCGGCACATTTTATGGTACTGAATTATAACTGAAAAAGTACTTTTTTGCATCAAATAGTACTTTTGTAAAAGATACTTACATATATATGTACATACGACCTAACTTCTCACACCACTGATTTTGTATGTGTTAGTCGCAGGACCTAATGTTTAAAGTCTACTCCGAACGACAGATTTTTGAGAAACTTTATCGTGGCAATTTTATTTGCTCTTAGAGTTTTTATCAAAAGGAAGTCGTCGGAGAAATATATGTATGTGTTATCCATTTCGTGGTTTCAAAAGTAAACGCAAACAAAACACATATAAAATATTTTTTTCATGATATTTCTTTTTTATTGTAAAGTTTGAACGTTGACATTATGTGTGAAACACTGCATCATTTAAATGACCTCCACGCGAAGTGTTGCAAGCATTGATTCTTTTGAGGTAATTTTCGACTACTTTTTGCCACATATTGGGCGGTATCTCAGCCAGTAAGGTCCAATCACACCTTCGGACCAAAGAGCGCACCAAACAGTGACTTTTTCTGGATGTAATGGCCTCTCTTCAATTACTTGAGGATTCTCAGAACCCCAAATACGACAATTTTTTTATTAACATATCCACCGAGTGTGAAATGTGCTTCATCGCTGAAGAAAAATTGCCGTTCACCGCCAATCACCATTTTTGTAGTAGGTTTTGATCATTTTTATGCGTTGTGTGATAGTTAAGTGATCACGTCTAGTAAGCCAGCACACTACCTACTACTAGACTATTTATTTATTTATATTTAATATACATACAGAAGAACAAAAACAGCTGATTCGTTACGTAACAAAACGTAAAAGCCCCGTTTAGTCACGTAGATGGAACGTAATGTAACATACGTTCGTTTTTAGCATATGAAGAGCAAGGCAAATAAATGCTTTTTACCGAAATTACATTACGGTTCGGCAAGCGTTTTTATTCTTTTTCATATTCGAAAAACAAACATGCGTTCTGTGGATGTTTGGCTAACCACGCCTAAACCCTTATTCTACTTTAGCATTGCGTTGAACGTGCTGCTAATGCATTTATAGTTGAAAAGCTCAAGACATAAAATATGTAATAAAAAAGTACTAAAAGCGTAGCGGCGGTACTGAGGTATTTCGGAATTGAAAATGTACTGAAAAAAAGTACTAAAGTACTGAATTTTTCAACACTGTCACAGGTGTTTCTTTAATTTTTTTGTATCCCTTTCAACAATTCAACAACAATTTTTCACTCCATTAAAAAGGATTTGTTTGTACAATGATTTCATTGTTGAAGTGGAACTTCTTTCTGTTAATCTATTTGTTCTGTTTTTGAAAAAAGAAAGTACTTTCTAGCCTAATTCATTAATTTTTGCCATGGAAAGGACTTATGTATGATCCTTTGCATTGCCCTGGTGCAAAAGAAGTGTTTTCTAATAAAATGCCGTCATTTTTTTCATATCCTCCTTGAATCGTCTAATATATTCATTGATTTTTGAAGTTTGAATGCAGGTATCCAATTAATGGTGGCCATTACCTTATTAGCTGACAAATCCGATCAAAAAATCTATAATTTGGTTGCAGTTTGTTGAAGTCGCCGAAGTCTAGTAGGTAGTGTGCTGGCTTATTAGACGTAAAGCCCGGGATCGTATCTCAGGTCAGACTTAAAAAACGAAATATGAAAAAAAATTTTTCTTCGGAGACTTCCTCTCAGCAGATTTCTGGCAAAAACTCTGAGAGTAAATAAACCTGCAATGAAAAAGTTTCTCAAAAAAATCAGTCGTTCGGAATCGACTTTGAACTGTAAGTCCCGCCACTCAAGTATAAAATTAACGCACACAACATGAGTGGTGTGAGAAGCTAGGCCGTAATCCTGACTGAAGGGTTGTAATGGCCAATTATGTATGTATGTATGTTTGTTTTCTAAAGTGTTGTGGTGATGGTTACGTCCACGGTTACGAAACGACGTAAAAACACTTTCATATTGCGATCGAGTAATTCCAAATATTCGAATAGAAACGAATTACGGCAATACGTCTCGAAAGGAAAGGTTTTATTGATCGCCTATGTACACTACCAAGGTAGCTCGGTATTCGTGCCACGATATTTCTTAAGATAACGGCCAGTCCTAATACTATAAGCAGTTGTTGCAAAACCTCTTTTCTATTAAATTCTTCTAATTTTTGTTTGTTTTGTTTTTAATTCAAAATTAGCATCTAACTTCGAAGTGTGTATTCGTGTGTCTAATTGAATCTCCTTAACACCTCTTGAATTATTTTATTGTGGCCCAATTCAATGTATAAAACATTTACAAAACAGGAATGTTTACCATGTTAAGGCAATAAAAGTTAAAAGCAAAAACAAAAAAGAAAAAAAATAAAAAAAATTAAAATTAAATAAAAAAATTCGTTTCAAGTGTTTATTTAAAATGACTGTGTGTGTGTGTGTGTGTAGAATAAAAAGAACATTCGTATGCAAGAATTTGAATTTCGAATGAAATTTTCTATGTGAAGTTGTGGCATTTAAAAGTGCGTTTCTTTTTGTCGCATGTTGCACAAACACACCTTTTTTTCTGTTTAAACGAAAGAGAAAAAAAATGTTTATTAAGCGGTGAGTGTAGTAGAAGGTAATGACACCCTACATTTAATTGTTTTACGTGTACTGGAGACATTCGCATTCAAAACTACTTTGTAGATGCATATTATATCGTATCATTGAATTGAAGATCAATCTTGTTTTTTTTTTTATTTCAAAGATAATTTGAGTGGAGAAGTCCTCGGAAATCAAATTGTTTTGCAAATGCTGCCTTTGCTTACATTCAAATTGATATGGAACCAAATGATACAGCTCTCGTCGGCTATTACAACATGCAACGTGATCAGTTACATGTTCTTCGTCAACAACCAAACAGCGATAGAAGTCCTTACATTAGTCAAATCGTTTTCGAGTCTTATCTCACTATACAAAAAGTAAGTGATTCGTTTGAAGTCACTGACGAAACTGTTTTAATTCTATTCAAAGTTTTACAAAATGAAGAGCCTATGAAATAATCAAAACATAACACCAAAGCGGTACTACTCTATTCTAGGCACTGAACGTTGGAAAATCACGTATGCTGTGTTGATATACATACATACATAATTGGCCAATACAACCCTTCAGTCAGGATTACGGCCTAGCTTATCTACACCAGTCATGTTGTGTGTGTTAATTTAATACATGAGTGGGTGGGACCTACAGTTTAACGTCGACTCCGAACGACAGATTTTTGAGAAACTTTTTCATGGCAGGTTTATTTACTCTCGGAGTATTTGCCAGAAATCTGACTGTGTTGATATAGTCGACAATAATTCCTTCCGTAGGAATGCCGGGAAAATGACAGTGAAGAAACTGTGGCACACCTGTTTTACGAGTATTGATATTGAAAAGCAATGATATTCCATTGGATCTCAGGATACACTTTACTCTTATAATTGATTTAGTAAGGCTTTATCAACAAAAGAATATCAAAAGAACTACCATTGAAAACGTTGATAAATCGACGCCTCCATTCTATAACGTTCTAAGTGTACTTAGAACGTTTTTAATGTTCTTGCATTTTTAAATTCTACGGTCTCTAACTTAAATACTGTCAAAATTTGGTTAAGATGCGCCGATCCGTTCCGAAGTTATAGGGAAAAATCTACTTAGAATACACATATAATCATATGTCGCGTGAAAACTTTGAGAGCCCATAACTCAAAACACATTTTTTCGACTTAGAATGTTATAGAACGGAGGCGTCGAAATGTTGTCTTTCACCAACTAACACTAATTGGAATTCGAACGTATTGCAGTGATCAAAATGCGAATGAGACTTTAGAGGCTGATATGAGATAAAGATCAGATTGTTTGATGAACAATTTAAAAGAGGCTTATCATTGACCTAGTGTAGATTTATTTAGGAGCTTGAAAACGAGAATGATAATACAAGGCAGAAATATTGATCGCCGTAGTCTAGTAGGTAGTGTGTTGGCTGATTAGACGTACGCTTCACGCTTCAAACCCCTGGTAAGACATCAAAACGAAAATATGATAAAATTATTTCTTCAGCGACTTCCTCTCAGCCAATTTCTGGTAAAAACTCTGAGAGTAAATAAAATTTCCATGAAAAGTTTCTCGAAAATCTATCGTTCGGAGTCGACTTTAAACTGTAGGTCCCGCTACTCATGTGTACAGTTAACTCACACAACATTAAGTGGTGTGAGAAGCTAGGCCGTAATCCTGACTGAAGAGTTGTAATGGCCAATTATGTATGTATGTAAGGAACGATGTCGCCAGCGCGTAAATCTTATCAAACAGTTTATTTTAATGGATACGTGGATGGTGTTTTTGTTAACCAATTATCTTCGCTTTAAATGCGGCTAATTAATGTAGCCATTGAGTACAATTCTTTAATAAATATACCCATCTTCGACCAGTTCCAAATGAGTCCAATCAGCAAATGATGGTCGTTTAGACTCAATTATAATTGTTCAACGAACTGTATTTTTGTAGAGATGTAACCCAAGATCTTTGGTTGATGGACTAAGCCTAACAAGTTAAGTTAAGCACGGTGACGAACCGAATATCAAGAAAGTCTAACTTCATGCATAGACTTCTATTTTTAATCACCTTATAATCGCTCCTAATGGAAATTTAGATGCGTATAATGTTTTATAACAACAACAACAAGTAACTTACAAATGTTTTCCATCTCAGAGACAAAAAAAAAATATTTCTGTTATTTTAATTCGAAAAGTCTCAGCTGGAGTTTGCACCGCGGGTTCTTGTCTAATAAGGCAACACACTACCTATTAGGTTACGAATATGAAATCTGCTGTTCGGCGTCGACATTAAAACCTAGGTCCCGCTATTCAGATATAAAATTAACTCTCACAAGACGGGTGGCGTTATAAGCTAGGTTATAATCCTGACTGAAAGGTTGTAATGACCAATTAAGTAAGTATGTTCAGTGGGTTGTAGGGTATATTCAAGTGAAAGAATACTTTTCAATTGTTTTTCATGGTAAAAATGTTTTTTTTTTTCAAATCAAAAAAAATTATTTTTATATGCCAAGACACACTGACATGTAGAAGAAATCTGTCTGTCTGTTTGACTGACTATAAGTTTTCAGACTAGACTTGGGCTGGCCAATTCTTCACTTTCTTTGTCTGTTTGTTTGGCTTTTTGTATGTGGCAAACAAACAGGAAATTTAATACGTTTTGACCCTGTTTCTGTTTCTCTCTATTTTGTGTTTTAATGCTGTTGTTGTTGTTGTTGTGGTTGTTGTATTTGTAATTTTAATGCAAAACACTATTAACACACAATTTCGAATAAATAAGAAGAAAAGCAAAAAATAAAGCTATACGATTACAAAGAAAAACAACAACAATAACAACAATAAATTGCAAAATAAAGTTGTTGTCTTAACATAATTATTTTTATCAGGCAATTGTTGCAACAAGGAGGATTACGAATACAATAAAGGAGAGAAGAAAATCGTTCAATTGGCAATTGGCAACACGATCAACGTTAACGTATGTATGTATGTATATACATGCATATGTATGTAAGTGTATGTACGTAATTATATTTTATTTCCTTTTTTAGGTTTCGAAAACTAATATAAAAGGAAATGATTTATGCACCATTATCGGTTGCAACATTACAACGTTGCAACAAACATTCAATCGAATCGAATAATGCAATATTTAATAACAATTTAACAATTTAAAAAAAATTATTTTCAACTTGTGCTTCAACGTTGATTTGTTTTTTTTTTATTGCATTTCCTAAACGTTCAATTGCATCCTGTTTTATGGTTCGGTGAACTTCTGCGGACAGGATATTTGAAAGGTGAATACTTAGGTTCTTCGTATGCTTTGCCTGGCTCATCCAACACTGATTACTGAATTGTTTTTTTCTCTCTCTTCTTGAATTTCATCATGTGGAACGTTAAACGTACAAATCTACCCTACCCAGTACCCTGTACCCTGTACCCTATGTATTTCCATTGAGGAATATGCATACATTCAAACAGGTTCGTCGTTTTATTCAACTTTTGTTGTTTTTTAAGTTATTTTATAATGTTTTACTGTGTTTTACTATTCCTTTTCTTTTTTTTTTGGTGTTCTGATATTATAATTATTAAAAAGAAAAAATAATAATAAAAGATAAAAACCAACAGTTAGGTCAGAGGGTGAATTGCATTACGGCCGTTGAGATGAAAAGCAGAAGGTATGTTAGCGATCTAAAATATTTTGAATACTAATCTACCATCATATTACACTGAGAAAAAAATTAAATTAAAATTCTTAATTGCTTCCATTTCTCGAGAGTTGATATTTCCTCCTTTTAATTCGAAAGGCCCTTGATTATGGAGTTTGGTCACCGCCTGTTTATGGTAGTAGAGTGAAAGGTTGCTTCAAAGGCCCATTTGAATTATATTTTCAGATGGTCCTGATTAACCTTAAAAAAAGAAGTAATAAGAAGTTATCTTTCAATATCTCTTGGCCCAGTTAGGCAAAGTAAAATTCGGACTAATAAAAGTCGCCATAGTCTAGTAGGTAGTGTGTTCGCTTATTAGACGTAAAGCCCAGGTTCTGGCCCCAGGCCAGACATCAAAACGAAAAATATGAAAAAAAATATTCTTCAGCGACTGCCTCTCAACAAATTTCTGATAAAAACTCTGAGAGTAAATAAACCTGCCATGAAAAAGTTTCTCAAAAATCTGTAGTTCGGAGTCGACTTTAAACTGTAAGTCCCGCCACTCAAGTATAAAATTAAGGCACACAACATAAGTGGTGTGAGAAGCTAGGCCGTAATCCTGACTGAAGGGTTGTAATGGCCAATTATGTATGTACTCGTATGCATGTATGTAAAATTCAGACTAATAACTCAGCTACAACAAAATGAAAAGAATTGACTTTTCCAATTGTCTCATTACAGAAAATCAAATAAGGATTCTCATGGTCTGGGCAGATAACTTAGTAGACGGAATGGTCGAATACACAAGCAAGCAGCTTTAGTAATCTATTTCTCAGAGACTACAAATGCTATCAAGTACCTTCAGTTAGCATTATAGAGTTAAGGTTTGTACTTAGAAATCACATGGTTGACAGGATTTAGAAATGAATGAAAGAGATATTATGCAATATTTTACAGAGTTTCGAAAGACTAAATTTGTGAACACAGCTTACATAATATATATGCATACATAATTGTCCATTACAACCCTTCAGTCAGGATTACGGCCTAGCTTCTCAACACCACTCATGTTGTGTGTGTTAATTTTATACGCGAGTGGCGGGATCTAGAGTTAACGTTGACTCCGAACGACAGATTTTTTTTGAGAAACTTTTCATGGCAACTTTAATTACTCTCAGAGTTTTTGCCAGAAATCTGCTGAGAGGAAGTCGCCGAAGAAATATTTTTTCATATTTTCGTTTTGATGCCTGACCGGGGATTTGAACCCTGGCTTCGCGTCTAATAAGCCAACACACTACCTAATAAACTACGGCGACTTGCAGAACAGAGCTTATGATCCTCATATTGTCACAAGCCACCACATGTAATTTACATTTCATCGATTCTGTTGTATTAATTTTAATGTCAAGGGTGGACCCCAAGGTCTGGCAGGCCAGTTGTGAAAAATCTTTATTAAGAAAATAAACTTTCTGAGTTATCTTGGAAGCATGGTTTAGGTTGTTGAAAAGCTGAAGAATGCACATGAAACAGTTTGAAATCAGAAGTTGATTTATGGGTCTTATTTAAAAAGTCTCATGGTCTAAGTTTCCATTGTGCTGAAGCGGATGCTCACCATGAAGAAAAATTGATCACTTACGACAGTGTGCACCGAAAATGGTCGATGGCAAGTCGATGCATGTTTTTTTGTATTAATAAGCAACTCTCCTAATGGATCATTATTTAGAATAATCGAGCCAACTGAAGAAATCAATAAGCTATGAGTGTTTAGTTTTATGAGGAGTGGAGTTGACTGCCCTCAAAGGAATGCGTTGATGCTTGGCTGAGAGGTACTTATAATCAGAATATCAAATATAGACATTCGAAAGGATTTGTTCTTTTTGGGCCTGAATATTCACATCAATCGTCAAAAGAACCAAGCATCGGAATGAGGAAACCACAATGAAATTGTAGTTAAAATTACAATACGTTATCGACTTTCTTACTTAATTCGACAATACAACTGTCTAGGCAGGATTACATCCCAGATCCTCTCACCATCCATGTTGTGTGTGTTAATTTTGTGCATGGTACCTACAGTTTAAAGTCGATTGCGAACGACTGATTTTTTAGATACTTTTCATGACAATTTAATTTACTCGCAGAGTTTCAGTCACAAGACTGCTGAGAGGCAGTTGCCAAAAGAAATATTTTTTCATATTTTGTTTTGTTCAAGACTTACGAGCTGGGGTTTGAACCACTGGCTCTCGTTTAATAAGTCAATGCACTACTTATTAGACTATGGCAACTTTGCAATGAACTCAAGGAGATTTTTCTAAGAAATATGAATAAAATTTTTAGTTTGACTATTTCACTATTTATTTGACTATTTCATTGCCTGTTATAGTACGATTAATTACTGCCTGCTTAAGCCCTGATAGTGTGAATCACACAAGTAATATGATCTGTCAAAATTGTATGTAGGAGAGTACGGATGGGATCGTCTAAACATAATATGTAATGAAACTATCACACAATGAGAGAAAATACGGATGAAAATTTGACAGTCGTATGGCTCTCTTCATTTTTTGAAATGTTTCAAAAAACAAGAACATTTCATTAGATCAGGGATGTATTTTTATGTAAACAAAACAAAAAAGTGTAAAACACATGTGCAAAAAAAAAACAAAAACAAAAAACATTTTTGGCACAAACAATTATTCCTATTTTGTGAAAATATTTTTAGAATTATATTCAATATTTAATTAATAATTTAATGGATTTAGAAAAAGTTGTTGATTTGTCTCCAGTTTTACGCCGTAGTAGCCATTCCCGGCATTTTAATTTCAATAGAAACTTTAAGCAAATTTTTTCACTTTGTTTATGTTTTTTAACAGCTGTTTTCGTCTTACTTTATTATTGTCTTATACCAATCGTGTAAACGCAGAAAAAATAATCATACGACTATTATTCTCTTTTTTGAAATACGGATGGAATTTCATTTTACTTTTTCATCAGACTTTACATATTACTTGTGTGATAGTGTGAAGGGGGCTTTAGTTATACAACCATTGTTTGTAATGGCACCATATTGTGCTGTGAACGGACTTCAAATGATACTACGATATCTTTCAGGACGTCATTTCATCTGACATAGACCTAGATCGGTATCTGGAACTTAAAAGCATGGGAAGAAGTTAAACATTCAAACAGTGTCTTAAAGGTGGAGTACTCTATATTACTATCAGAAAATCTGGTACTTTTACTACTAGTAAGTAGTGTGTTGGCTTATTAGACGTAAGGTCACTGTTTGAACCCCAGATCAGACATCTTCAATAAAATGAAATATGAAATATTTTTCTTCGTCGACTGTCTCTCAGCAGATTTATGATAAAAACTCTGAGAGTAAAAACAAATTGTCATGAAAAGTTCTCAAAAATTCGAAGTCGACTTTAAACTCTAGGTCCCGCCACTTATGGAAAAAATTATCACACACAATATAAGTGGTGCGATGAGCTAGGTCGTAATATGACGGAAGGTTTCTAATGAACAATTATGTTTGTCTGGATGTATTTCTCAATCTCGCAATACATGAACTACTACATAGGCCAACTGTACACCATTGAGGTGACTTAGTTTATATGTTAACTCCCTTTGCCATCCGATCGTATATAATTAATAATTAAATAAATAAGACCTTCCTACACGATTGGTAATCAAACTTATATCTGAGCTCTACTGCTGTTTGGAAGTGTATTCCGGTTTCAATACAAGATCCCTTACGATAATGCAGTACAAAAGTAAAATCAATTTTTTTTTTCAAGTTTTACAACGAATTAAAAATTTTAGGCGAGTTTGATTAGAAATTACTTTTAAGTGTATTATCGTGCCACACCTGCGAATTCATCCTTTAAATCCTGCTTGTACACCTGAACTATAAAGAAATGGCAGCGTCTATTTCAACTGTCAACTCAACGAAGCTTAACAATTCCTTTAAATGGCAATTAAGACGGCAGGCGAATACGTTACGTTAACGTCTTTAAATCTAAATATTTAAGGAAAAATCAACCCTTGGAATCATCCCTATTTCGAAGACGTTAAAATAGTTTCAAAACATGTTACACAATATACCTGTGACTCAAGGAATCAGTGTCTTCCGTGTTCTATGTCATCAACATTAACATTTCACGTCACATTGACTCTACAGGTACAATAAATGTTGACCGTTAATAGCTCAAGTGTGAACATTATTTGAATATTTAAATTGTTCCTTAAATAGTTCGTTCAGTGGCATAGGGGATAATGATGAGTTTTTAGGGGTAGACATATGCACGTACATACATATGTACATAAATACTATCTGAATAAAAATTTATTCATTGTACAATCTTATCATAAAAAATTCTAACACAAGACGTATAACGAGTGTGCAGGAACCGTAAATTTTTACGAAATCTTTAAAATTCTTGTTCTTTTATAATCGTTTCCTTGTAGGGGCATTCTTATACATCAACTGTAGAGGTGCTTTACTCATCTGAAATTAATTGAATTTTTTAATTTCATTTCTTAATAAATTTTGAATTTTTATCTTTGTTATCGTAGTTCCATTTGAGGACTTTTAAGTGCAGCCTATGGCCATCAGAAATCGTGAACTATAGAGCATAAAGTCCTCAGGGAATGATAAAGTGAAGTCAGCAAATAAATCCATTCGCGGGAAAGATAATAGGAGCGGCATCAAGTACGGGAGAGAATAAAAAACAAGAACACTATCAATGCATTACGTACATATCGTTGGTCTCATGTAGAAAGGCCCTAACTCACACTTTTTTCGAAATTGATTTTTTTTTGTGATTCCAATGCATTTAACACAAATACACATTTGAATCACAAAAAAATCAATTTCGAAAAAAATGTGAGTTAGGGCCTTTTTACATGAGACCAACGATATATACACCTACAAAATAAATGTTCTGGACTCTCAAACGTGTATAACCTCCTGGGACCTGATTATATAAGAAACCGCTATGTCGCTATGTTTTACTCCATCTACGGTCTATTGAAGTTCTTATAGTAGAAGTTTATGGGTAGTAGATAAGTTCCAGCACTGTCTTTGGGTAGGATCTGTTTCTTCCACTTTCTATATTGTATACGGAAATCGCCGTAGTCTAGTAGGTAGTGTGTTGGCTTATTAGACGTGAGGCCTCGGTTCAAACCCCACGTCAGACGTCTCCAACAAAACGAAATACATATATACATAATTGGTCATTACAACCCTTCAGTCAGGACTTCGACCTAGCTTCTCACACCACTTAATTTTATACATGAGTGGCGGGACCTACAGTTTAAAGTGGACTCCGAACGGCAGATATTTGAGAAGACCTTCATGGCAATTTTATTTACTCTCAGAGTTTTTGCCAGAAATCTTCTGACAGGAAGTCGCCGAAGAAATATTTTTTCCACATTCCATTTTGATGTCTGACCTGGGATACGAACCCGGGCTTTACGTCTAATAAGCCAATACACTACCTACTAGACTAAGAGTTTGTGATTAAGAGTTTGAATTTTTTGTTATAAAAACCAAGTCCTTATATTACCTTTTTTATCACTGGTCCGAATAGCTGCTATTAAATTAAAGTACAAAGTTAAGCTTTTTATGTCAAATTTTTCAAAGATTTTGTCAGAAGGCGGCTGAGGAGAGATCTCTGAAAGCAATATTTTTCATATTTGTTTTTCAAGATGTCAAAGCTAAGGTTGGAACTCAAGAGCTGTGGTGTAGTAAATCAACACTTCCTACTAGAATACGTTTACAATAAATATTGGCATATGGTATGCAGTGTACCAACGGCTAATTGGCTATAATATAGCTGAAAGTCATACAGGCCTGTAGGATCCCTAAGTTCTTATGGCGAAAATTTTGGTAAGTCAGTTATGGCACCATTTAATCTCAAGGCTATTTTACTACCAACTTTATCTTTAGAGTTGGATTGAAATTCGATGGGAGCATAATGGCTGGGGTCTTCAACTAGGCAAATACGATTTCTTACGTGATCTTCGTTGGCTGTTGTTGACGATTAGGTCGGCCAGTTGTAAGTTGTAATTGTAAGGACCCTATAAAAGCTTTTGCAACTGATCGGATCTGTTAAACATAGTGGGACATAGTGGTTTTCCTGGGAGCAATATGATGGATGCGGCAGACTTGGTGGTCCTAATCCTAAATTCTGATACCCCCATGGTGTTATTGGTGGATAGATAGGAATGTTGTCTGTCTTATCTGATTAACCGATTTGCTGCTAGGGTTGAATACCTCCAGTGTGAGACTGGCGGCTAAAGTTTTTCCGCGGCATTGTGATGTTAGATAGCTGATGGATCTGGAATGGATCCCAAATAAGGAGGAGTTGGAAACTATAGTGCTCTTCTAAGGCTTTTAATCGGATTGGGCTGGCTGAAGTCACGTTTACTGTACGATCAATTAATTCGTTCTCCGGATATTTTTAGTTTTTATTTCTGCTTTTTCTTACACTCTCCTCTTTCTATTCTGCTTTCTCCTTCTTCGTCTTTAGGATGATCAGAATGGGTACAACAGACTACGAGTGCAATTGTACTTGGCAGTTATAGGTATTATAGGTCACTGAAGTTGTTGTAGTCTAGTAGATAGTATGCTGGTCTAATAGACGCGAGCCCGCGATCCAAACCACATCTCAAATATATCGAACAAAACGAAATATGAAAAAATATTACTTCGGCGATTTCCTATCAGCAGTCTGCTGGCAAAAGCTCTGAGAGTAAATAAAATTGCCATGAAAAGTTTTTCAAAAAAATCTGTTGTTCGGAGTCGACTTTAAACTGTAGGTCCTGCCATTCATGAATAAAGGCAGCACACGCAACGTAGGGTGGTGTGAGAAGTTAGGTTCTGGCTAAAAGGTTGTAATGGAAAATGAAGTAATTATAGGTCACTGTATTACCGGATGTACGGCTGAGCGCATGAGATACATACATATGTACATACATGCAGGATTAGGTTCTAAATTTGGGACTGCTGGAGTCATAAGAATCTTACTCACTCTGGCTGATGAAATTGTTTTTTTTTTGTCTTAGCTAAACTAATCTTAATTGAATTCTATTACAATAAGTGTTTATAATACCATCTGTCCAGATATACGTAATTTGCTCGATGTATGCCGATCAAAAATGCCCTAGACCGTCGCATAACTACGTTAATAATACATCCTCTAACGAATTCAAATCTTTTTATGCCATATTGAACTGTACAAACTTGCATACATACATATGTATGTATCTGTTTTGTTATGTATTTCTGCTTTAACACAAATGCATTTAAATTAATTGGAATTAAAAGATACTCCTCCATTTAATATTTCCTTAAGATGTTTATGAAATGCCTGAACTTACTCGATCCACTCGTTTATGCTCTCTTGTTGTTTGCATTTCAGTAACAGTTTGAATTCATAAATTGTTGTATCCTCTTAAGAGTGAACGCAGAGAAGCATTAATAGAGTAAAGTGGAGTAGAGTTGAGACTCCACTCCCTTGATTTTTTTTTGTGAATTAAAATTCAACACAAACAAAATTTAACTGAAAACAAAATGTTATTGTAATGTTCTTTTGTAGAACAACAATACATACAGACAACTATACAAAGTAAATAAGGGTCAGTGTACTCCCAGGTCTGAAAAGGAGCCCGCAAAAGCCACCAAAAATGAGAAAGAAAAAGAAATAAATTCAACCACTTGGAAATTCCAAGCACTTACAGTGCATCACATAAACACACATCACATTCACTCACTCACTTACTTACACCGCTAAAGGCGGACGGGAACAATTAAAATTTCGTAAGAAACCAAACTGAACTGTTGATGACGAGAGAGGGACAAAAGTGAAATTGCGGAAAAAAGGCAAACACGATGGAAGTTGTTGCAAAACAACAAAAAAAAAAAAGGAAAAGAAAAAGAAAACGACGAAGGAACAACAAAATATCGGGGAGATTAATTTTTTGTTTTATTATGTTGTCGCTGCTTTATTTGCTTGTCGTTCTATGTATTTGAAGAGAAAGCAACAAAAGGAAACGTAAGTGGCGGCTATTGTTGTGTAGTGTTTTTGTTGCTGCTGCTGCTGTGTTTGTTACTGTTGATGCAGCAAGTGAAGTGCATAAAGGCGATCGAGTCAAGAATACGACAAAGTGGATGATAATCACGATGATCAACCGCCAGGCTATGGACAAGCACGTCCCAATCACACTCACAAACCCATTTACATACACAAGCAAACATCATTGTTTTGCAGTTAGTCTTCCCTCACACAATGATGTACTGGCAATCAAACCGACATCCCGACTGGCGTAACAATAGCAGCAGCAACTACAACCATAACCCAACACAAAAATGATATCGTCAGGCGAATTTAACGTTCACCAACTCCCTCCTGCTGTATGACTAGATGACTGAATTAATGACTGCTTTTGATTATTTGTTTGGCCGGTTGGATGGTTGGTTGACTGGATATATGTATGGCCTGACAGGAAGCAAATACGTCGCATATATACGCCCGTATATGAGCTAATTGAAGTTGCAATTCCTCAACTCAATCTCTCTCTCTCTCACTGTTTCAGTTACTGTTTCTTTGTAATTTTCTTTATGATTTTCCTTTCTTTATACACACGAACTCATTGTCCATAAAAGAGTCCATGCCACAACAGCGACAGCAACAACAGCAGCAACAGCAATGACATACTATTTGGATTTCTTCCCTCTATGGCTGTAAAAATTACCAACAATCCGGTAATATCTAGTGATGTTTGCTTCATAGTGCATATGCGAGGGTTAGTTTGTAAAGTTTATGTTTCTTTTTTGTGAGTTTTTAATCTAAGCAATCTTAGAGAGCGAAATTTATGGATTCACAAGCCATATTGGGTCTTTCATGAAGCGTTTAAAATAATTTTTTTATTTATTTGGAAGACCTTTTAATGACATTATATATGGAACATAATATCGCTTAAATTTCTACGACGGCTTCTCTGACAGTTCCAATTTCCCCTGACTTTGGCGCATAAATCAGGCTCAATTTGATCGATAGCATGAGTTACATTGGCTTTAACGATCGTTGTAACACATTTGCATACACTTGCGACTTAATAAAACCCAACAAGAAAAAGTCTAACGGGGTCAAATCACACGATATTGGTGGTCAGTTCACATCACTTTAATTTGCCGTAACCATGAGCTCAAATCGCTCGTGGAGTAGATCCAATGTGGTATCATGTGTGGCACGAAGCAACGTCCTGTTGAATTATCCAATTCCTGCAGATCAAGATTTACACCAAAACATCGGGATACATCGGACACTATTGGATCTCGTGTGGACTGGTGTCGTTGCACATTGCTTGTCAAAAAAAAAATCTAGAAAGTCTGAGCTTTTTTGTGGATAAGAAGGTCAGTACTTGAGTTTCCGGTTAAATATAACTGAAGTTACAGTAGTGAACATTAGCTGCATGAGATTGTTTAAACGAAAAATGTGTTTGTATTGGGCAGCAATTATTTTGCAGTTGTCCCTATTATTTACTGAATCTTCAAAACTAGTGAGGCATGGACCCTATCAATCACTGATGCAGCAGCCTTAACCCATTAACGCCGAATGGGTAGAAAAAATATCCAAAAAAAGAAGATTTTTTAAGAAATTCAATCTTGACCCAACTAAAAGAGAGCCCAAACTCTTTTTTAAGAACGAATAAAGAATGCATAGAACGGTTTAAAAAAGTTAGTATGGCATGATATTCATATATTTTGGATGACAGCGAAAAGGTCAAAGGTCACGAATTTTTCAAAATCAAAATTTTGTTGAATGAACTTCTGCCGAATATGTATGGATGATATTCTCAGAAAAACCTTCAGATGCCATATAATATAATATATCTTCTACCCGATGAAAATACTTTTACTTGAATTGTTCTACTTACGTAAGCTACAGGTGCGATTAAATGACATGGGTATAAAAATACACCCATTTAGGCATTGGTATGAAATTTTAAAAAAGCAAAACAATCCCTTGGATGCACATTCAAACCGCATTTTGTACAACCGTACTCGGTTTTCCCACCACTTTGCTATTTGCTGCGCATTTGTGACAACTTTTCCATCACGGCGTCGATTTTCACGAATTTTTACCAATGCTTCAACAACGCTAACTCGAAAATTGAGTTTTCTCATAGGTGGAAAACCTTCACATCCCCTGCACAAGCAGTGTAGTTTCCATGTGTTTACCATACCTGTGTCAATAGCGTTAGTGAGTAATGGCCAATACCACTTTTTTCCGCGGACTCGAATACGATAGACGCCAATTCCACCCATTCGCTGATTATATACATGTATTATGTATGGTTGTTCAACGACAGCCTTCTTACGATGTTTACGGTCATATCTTTTGGTTTTGCATCATCGGCTCTATATCCAAAAAATTAGACATCACAGTCACCACCTTCAGAAAGATTTAAAATATTACAACCCTTCAGTCAGTTTTACGGCTGGCTTCTCGCACCACTCATGTTGTGTGCGTTAATTTTTTTATACGTGAGTGGCGGGACCTACAGTTTAAAGTCGACACCGAACGACAGATTTTTGAGAAACTTCTTTATAGCAGATTTATTTACTCTCAGAGTTCTTGCCAGAAATCTGCTGAGAGGAAGTTGCCGAAGAAATATTTTTTTCATATTTCGTTTTGATGTCTGACCTGGGATACGAACCCAGGCTTTACGTCTAATAAGCCAACACACTACCTACTAGACTATGGCGACTTCATCGGTTTAACATGATAACAAAAATGTGTACAGGTAATTACCTAATTATCGTTCCAGCGAACTGCGATAATATTGTTATTTTTGCCAAAGCAAAATTCTGATTAACCCATTAAATGTCATCCAACAATGCGTGATTGTCTCGAACAGTACCGGTTGCAAAATAACCTTTTCGGGATAATGTACATAATAAATTATGGTTGTCGAATGTAACATTATATTGTCTTGTATCTGAAATATTATCTAATAGTCTTAGTACCACGTTTTCTCCAAGGCAGTATTCAGCATTATCATTAGCAAAAGCGCCAGCATATGGGATAAAGGAATAACAATATCCTGTCATAGAAGCTAACACCCAGTATTTGTAGCCAAATCGTATTGGCTTGCCCTTTATGTACATCTTTAGGGAATGGCGACCATAATATGCGATCATCTGTTCATCCGCAGAAAGACTATTGGAAAATATGCCATTTCATATCTTAGGCACATTTTTCAATAAATCTCTCAAAAATAGTTTAACTATGTTGTTTAGCCGTCATATAATAAAGAGAAAAAATTTTTATTTCAGAACACACTTATGCCGAAGTGGGTAGAAAAATACCCATGTCCTACAGAGGCCCCCACAACACTTAAAAAAAATAGAAATATTCATGTTAATACAATTACTCCAAATAGAATTTGTGTCAGACTTCACCCAAATCGGACCACGGATTCTGGGGTCAGGCGTTAATGGGTTAAGATTATTCGAGAGAAAAGTCCTACGTAAGGTCTACGGTCCAGTGCGAGTTGGCGATAATTTCCGCATCCGATTCAGTGAGCTGTATGAGCTCCTCAACGACATAGACGTTGTGCAGCGTATTAATATCCAGCGGATGCGTTGGCTCGGCCATTTCGTTCGAATGGAGGAGGATGCTCCGGCGAGACGGGTATTTGATGCGGGGATCAGCGGTAGTCAGCGAAGAGGACGACCTTGTATCCGTTGGAAGGACCAAATCGAGGAATGGCCAATTAAGTAAGTAAGTCAAAACTAGTGATGTAACTACTCCGTGCACTACAATAAGCGAATATGGCCCACATTGTTGAGGATGTAACAGGCTAGTTCTGGACTCTTTAATGGATCTCTGTCGGTTTTCAGATATTATTATAAATCGGATGCTATTATGAAAATATAATTGTGTGCCAATAAGCTGATATATTTGAGCTGTTTTCAGTTTTAATTAATCTTGGCGCCAATATGCATGAGATATGCAATAGGAAGTTTCTAAGATAATTATCTATCCAGATGGATACCAAGTTACTTAACCTTAAATGATTACTTGCGTGATTGGTGGACATTTTCCACTACATAATGTAAACGTTACGCTACGTTCTGCTTTGTTTGTGGACCACGATTTTTCATGTTCACAATTATATTTTCAATTGAAGCATGTGACTCCGAAGACGTTGTGATACTTTTTATGCACTTGAGTGGATACCTAGAAAAGCTGACTCATCGGCTGTAGGCAAATCTGGAGTACCGAAAGGCATATTTTTGTATCAATTTTGTAATGTGTTTGGAGAATTGTAAACATAATATATCCGTTTGATTCGAAATGCTAAAATTGTGGTCCATCACTCCAAGTCGAACGAGAAGCTTATGCTGTACAATACAATTCTTTTAATTTTCTTATTAATCATGAGCAGGCTCTAATACATACATACATACATAATTGGCCATTACAACCCTTCAGTCAGGATTACGGCCTAGCTTCTCAACACCACTCATGTTTGTGCGTTAATTTTATACATGAGTGGCGGGACCTACAGTTTAAAGTCGACTTCGAACGACAGATTTATTGAGAAGCTTTTTCATGGCAATTTTTACTCTAAGAGTTTTTGCCAGAAATCTGCTGAGAGGAAGTCGCCGAAGAAATATTTTTTCATACTTCATTTTGATGTCTGACCTGGGATTCGAACTCATGCCTTTCGTCTAATAAGCCAACACACTACCTACTAGACCACGGCGACTTTAAATTATATTAAAAATACCAAATTATATTAAAAATTGTTTTTGAATGTCATATGATGTTTTAAATGCGGACTGAGACTCTGTCAGTAACAATTCCCACTGCATGAAAGCTCATTAATGTTTGAACTAAATAAAGAAGATTTTAAGTATTTTTATACCGTTCCCGAGTGCAATTCTCTCTCCCAAAAATTCTACTCCCTCCTTTCCACTCACCTCATGAATTGGGATGATCTCCCGATTAACTAAAATTTGCCTAGAGAAAGCACATTATTATTGAAAAATAAACTTGAACTTGAAGACAGTGTAGTACAGCTGTGTAGAACTTCCTTAACTTTAAGATTCCTTGATAATCTGAAATATTTAAAAATTTTACAAGAAATCCCTCTTTATTTCATTGAAAACAAAAGATCCTCTCTTAATCACTCAGGCTTATCAGCAGACAGTCTACAGTCTATACCTCTACCTCAACCTACCGTATGCAACTTTTCTCTTGAATGCAGTTGTTTGTGTAACAATTAACACACATTCTCAAATACCCCAAAACAGATACGCTTTTTGAATATTAAAATACAAATAAACAAAAAACAAAACGAATGAATAAAGAAAAAAGGAGTGGAATGGGGTAGAGAAAGAATAAATAAATTAAAATTAAACCACGTTCTTTTAGGGAAAGATCACTGCCGTACACTTTTAGTTGTTGTCTGTTATTGTTGTTGTTATTTTTTTTGTTATGAATTTTAATAAGAAAAGCTCCTTTTGGCTCCTCACATTTTCACAATTGTTTACAATTCGTGCACTCACACACATATACACTCACGTACGGATAATGTTTTCTCTCTGCTCTATCGTTGGACGCATCTCTTTTGTTCAACTGTTTGTGTTATAAAACGGAATATGGGGCTGCGTTATCTCTTCAATACATATTTAATTTCATTCCTAGATTTGTTGCTTTTATTACTGGCATGGAGCGGAGTAGAGCAAAACAGGCAAACAAATAAACGAAGAATAACATGAACTAAAAAAAAAAAAAAAAACAAAATAATATGTATTGTATACGGAAAGAAGAGACTTGGCGAGATAGAGAGAAAAGAAAAAAAAATAATCAAGCGCGTGGACGCAATCTGAGCACGTCTATGAGTGTTTTGATACAGTTCGTTGAACTTTTTGTTTGTGACTGGACTATAAAACGAATGATAATAATGATAATGATGATTATAATTATGACGATGGCAATGATGATGTTAATGATGATCCCAATGACGTTGTCTGTGCTGTTCATCATTGTCATCATAGCATACGGGTATTGTGTGAAATATTAGTCAATAGCAGGAATATTTTAACAATTATATTGTAACTGTCGGTTCACATATGAATTCTGATTGCATATGTAATCGGTATAACCCTGATTATTTAAGATTTTTTTCAATGCATCACTTTTGGGATTTACCTCAAGGGAAAATCTCCAAAGGTTTTTGAAAGTGTTGGTTTGTTAATTTCAAAATTATGGGTGGGCCTGTCATGAATCGAGAATGATAGTTAATGTTCATTAGAAAGTAATCAGTTGGTGCCCTAGTCCTATTCCCCTCGTGATTTTGATATCCATATATGCAAGTACATATCTTGAAACAAATGCAAAATCATTGATGGATGAAATCTAGTCTGTTAACAATACGAAAAGGAAATCGATCGACGGAAAGGTAATGTCAGAAATTATTGTGTTTCAGTAACTCAGGTGTGAAGACTATCAAGAGCCGATGCCAAGTTTACCGAAGAATCTGTTGGGTCTATCAGCTTACATTGGTAATGAGTCATGCGCCATTATAGCAGTACCCACAGCCATTACGGGATTCGGCGTTGGGCAAAACAATAGGAAAACGTGCAGTTCCTAAGGTTTATAAATTAGAATCAGAGGTAGTAAAGTATCGCGACCAGGCGGTATATTGTAAACCTAAATATCCTTTTCAGTAGTCTGTTTGGCGTTAATAAGAATAACTACCTGTTACTTGATAAACCCGTAGGTATTTCCTTCTCAAGTATGTTTGATTTGTTCTTCTCACCATAGACTTACATCGATCTCTAGTCTAAAACAAGTGTTAAATTGCCAATTATTCTCTGGCCACTGTACGATAGTGAAGCATTTCTCATTGTAATTACCCAACAAACCCTTTCGAGTTGAGAAGAATGTCCGCCTCTCTTCATCTTTCCTTTTACCGTGCCTATCCTTCCAAATCTTTATTGCAATTCCACATAAAGTTTTTAACTACGTCCGTGGCGTGGAACTTAGTCTCCCGGAACTCTGATTTGCTTGCTCATTGGTCTTCACATTAAATCAAATTTTTGGCTCATTGGGTACTTCAACGTGCAGAACTGTCGAATTTGGCATGAAGAGTAGTCAGAGGCAGCTTAACAGCTGCGAAGGCTTCTTAGAAGATATCCTGTTTGGTATAGTTTGTGGGCCGGTGGACTATCGAACTCCCGCAAAAGCAGGGTACCGTGCGATTATACCGGATTTTTTTTGCTAAATATTGCAGAATTGAATTTGGTTGGCATATTAGTTACATAAGATGGTGGCACACGCCTTTCAGCAGGCGAGAGTCTATTGAGAGACGAGATAAATGACCAATAAATTTCAGGTTTTGAAGCAATTCATTTGGTGAAGTATGACCAAACTACTTTTTTTGGAGATCCTTTAAGTCTATCACGACTGGGGTATCTGCCGAAATGTTGAATTAAGTACTGCAAAATTGAAGTTTTCGGATGAACCACCTAAGGCCTAGCCGCGGATCACTTTAACATGAAACAATCTTTAAATAATAAATGTCGTGCATTCATTGATCATCATAAATAAATATTTCGTTACCTTTTTCAGGAAACGGTATAAAAGCAGGCAAATGTTCAGTGTGAAATCGCCTCAGTCAAGAAGATAGTATGTTGGATTGTTAGACGAGAGCCGTGGTTCAGCCCCGTATTACGAAAATAAAAATCTTATGACGACTTGCGACAAAATCTCTAAGAGTAAAATAAAATCGCCATGAAAAGCTTCTTAAATCTGTCGTTCGAAGTCGACATTAAAAATTAGGTTCCGACAGTCATGGAAAGAAATTAACACATCCGATATGAGTTGTTGCGAGACCTTGGTTGTAGTCCTGACTAATCGGTTGTAATAATCAACGTTCAGTGTAGTTTTTCTATTCAGGGACTTGTAAATTTTTTTGTCAGAAACAATTATTGTTTTAAACAATGAAAATGAAAATAAATTGTTTGTGGCTCAAAAGCTATTGGCAGGTATGTATGTTTGAAAGAATTTTAAATTTTCTTAAAGAAAATTTTCTTAATGCCACCTGATGAAAAATTTTCTTCTGAACTCATTTGAATAACACCCCAATTTGTCATGAGCGGATGTACGTACATATACGTATGAGTCCGTATACTTAACATAGCAAGTGTCTCAAGAAATACAAAATAAAACGTTTATAATTTTCTAAAAATTAAAAATTTTTTTTAAATAAAACAAGTGCAACCAGCGAAGCAAAGAAATTGTTGCCTTAAAGACGTTAAAGACGTTACAAAATGGAAGGAAATAAGGAATCCTTGTGTATGGACATGGAATGTCTTACCCTAAATGTCTTAAAGAAAAACCATCCTTTTGGAAAAAAAATTATTATTTAAAGACTCTTCATGACCAAAGAGGGAAGGGCATAAAAAAAGGGGCTGATAATAGAGGGTTTCCTTTAAAACATAGCAATGGTAAGTGGTTGCTTGCGAACGAGGTGGTGGTTTATTTACGAATAATTTCTGTTTTAATTGTAACATGTAAGCAGGACTTTATTATGAATCCCACATAAAATTTGCATCTCATTTCCGGACACTTGGACTTTGTCGGTTCTAAAGTTATTTGTTTTTTGTTGTTATAGTCGTTGCTTTTATTGGAAAACTAAGCAACTAATTCGAAAGGAAACTGTTGACTGTTGTTTTCATTCATTCATATGTAGGGTTTGTATAGGGGGGATCATGTTGTGTCCATTGTTTAGGGAAGTACAACAATTTGAACAATGAAACGGAAATGATCAGGAAATAATGCCATTAAAGTCAAAAGCGTAAAAATAGAGGGTGCATACATAATATTTGTATTTTTTGGTCTTTTAGGGCATTTGATAAATTATTATTTTTGATTTCATTGTTGAAAGCGGTGGTTGGTAGTGGTGGTGGTGGCATAATAAAAGGAAATATTTTCACCGTGAAATGTTTTGATTTTTTTTCTTTTTTTGTATTTGACTGATTTAATTTTAATATTGAAAAATTTATTAAATCAGTTAACCCTAAATGCATTTCCCTTTTGATAATATTTTTAATTTTAATCATTTTTAAAGAAATTACTTTTTACCCCACGACACAAATTCTTTTTTCAAACGTATTTCATTCAACTGCATGGCAGATCGCCTGATGAGCGAATAAAATATATAAGTTAATTTAGTTAGCTTGTAGGTATAGATCAGCAATGAATCGTTTTTTCGCTACTCATAAGCACTCATAAAATATGGAAAAAAGTGAGTCAACAATATTGAAATTTAACAATGTACTCTGATTCATTCATACTCATTACAACGTTGATTTATAAGTACAGGTTGCATTGAGTATGCGTAAAACGTTGCCATCAAACTCATACCATTCGAAATAGGTTTGATTCATAAGCCTCTACTTATTTAAATTCTTAACTTTAGAAAAATACTTCTTATAATACTTATAAATGATCCGAGTGCCTCGAATTATTCATTAAATTCATTAAAGTTTAATGAACTGCCTTAGCGTTCTGACATGGCTCGTTTAGATTGCTTCAAAGTTGATTTGAAATTTTAATTTGTCTGATTATTTATCATTCGCTGTCATATTCATTTAACAGGACATTGGGTGTGTGTGTGTGTATAGTTGAGACAGGTGTTCATGCATTTGAAGATCAATTGATCCCTCCATTGTATCATGACTGTACGTTTAATGTTCAATTTACTTAAGGATTTAACATTTCTAATCTCAGTTACTATACCTACATACATACATATGTATGTATGTGTATATACGCACGTAATAACAGCTGCCTTAAGGAAGACGCATGGCAATGAAAAAAAGGTGTTCAAGTTAAAGACTAAAACGTAGAAAAATTATAAAAACAAACAATTAAAAATACAACAACAACAACTACATAAAATATAAAATCGTTTTCTAAAAAAACAAAAATCGGTCAATGAACCTGTTGGTTCACGGGATTTTAAAGTCTTTTTCTCTCTCGTGAAACCCAAAAACCTAAAACAACAACAACAACAATAAGAATAAGATAGAGAAACAGAAGGTAGAAAGAAATTTAGTTAAGACTACGATTTCTAACTGGCATTCATACAAACATTGTTGTTCATTTGTTTTTGTCATTTACGGATATTTATTCCGTCTCTCCTGGTTATTTTTGTTTGTGTTTTGTTTGAAGGGAACCTGTTGATAATTTTGTTCATGATTGACTGACTGGCTGGCTGGCTGATTTTTTCTCATCGTTTTGTTCATTAGACGCGGGCTGTTTACTCAACAACAACAACAACAATAACACCAACAACAATGGTTATAATTTGAGAAAAAAAAAACTTTCTTTTTGAGGATTTTATTTCTCTTTGCAGCGATACCAAGTCCAAATCACCATTTGAGAGGAGATTGTGTGACATTTTTTTTTCAGTGAAAATCCAACAACAAAATTTAAGGTGAACGAGCGTTACAAAGTCTGTCTCCATTGTTGTCATTGTTGTTATTGTTTAGTTGATTACAAAACATTTGTGACTTGCATATTAGAAACGGAATTTTTCTATTGTCGCCGTATCCATAAATTTAAAGCTCATCAGCGACGACGACCATAAGACAGATGATAAAATATTTTTGTTGAGGCAATCGCTGAGTGAGTGATGGTAGCCAACAATTAAAAATAAAAATAAGAAGACGAAACCCTATACAATCGTCGTATTATCATCATCATCATCATAACAGTATATCGAATCGTACCGTATCATTAAAGCTAATGAAAATCTGAAGAAAACAAAAAAAAATCTTTCGTGATCATAAAATCGTTTTTACCCTAAGAAATCAGTAGTACTTTATCGAATCGATAAATGTTCGATTCTGTACGAGGTTCACTGAAAAAGTAAATGATTTTGTAAAGTAATATTCGAACAGTTTTGTGATTGCTGAGCTCCGTACGGTTTGGGGGTCAGTGAAAAATGATTACTCGAATAGAGAATGAAGTGCATTGAAGGCATGTGTGCCGTATGCCCTGCTTTTGGGAATTCAGATGTAATAAAGAACTTCATGGGTTTCATAGTTGGTGAAAATATTGGGGAGCCATAGCTTCTTGATATTCTGAGCATAAGAATTAGTAACGATGCACGCTGGATCCAGCCTATTTTTAAAGAGTCGGAAAAAGCTTTTATGGGCCTAAGTTTCCTAAGATGGTGCAATAAATTTACTTTGTCTATGATTCTCATTACTTACACCACTTATAATACCACTTATAGGTCGAAAATGGTATACAACTGTTAGGTATGTTATCTCAAATCAATTTGTTATCTCAGAATCAATTTTAAGGCTTCTAGACCATGTATAATAGAGGGTCATTATGCTCATTTGATGACAGTGAGGTATAAAATTCTCTTGGCTCATTACTACACCATTGCAATAAGTCGTCTGTATCACTGTTCGAATAATGCTACAACGCATTGTGCTCTACTGAATTAAAGGAATTTGTTATTGAAACTTGATAAATTTTTCGTACTGTTTGTAGAGCCTCATCCGTTCGTGGTCGATTAGAAGAATTTGTCCTTTAGCCACACTATCTGTAATTGGAACACTCTCTTTGCAGAAGTTCCTCCTGTTGCTTACGATATTCATAGATTTAAATCTAATGTCCGAAAACCTATTTCCCTCCTTTATTTCTCTATCACATTCCATTTGCTTGCAAATGCAATGCACTGTATACGTAAAAAACCTCTTTTCAAAGTTTTCCGCAGTATTTCATTTTTGTCTAAATGTACACGTAAATAAAGTATCCGAAACGTGAGTATAAAAATTGCCTCCGCTCACATAAAGCGACAGTTTTTTTATTTCTTCCTTCCTTTTAAGAATCTTTCTTTCTATCTTTTATAGCAGGTTCTAGAATTATAATATTGCCATCTGTCGTAGGCTAGAAATTATAAACTCTCTGAAGAGTATTGAGTTGTTCTGTTGGAAACATTGCTCTTTGCGTTCTACTTTCTCTCAAAAAGTGACTCTGCCTGATTTTCTAAGAAATTCATAGTTTGGTGTTGATGTTGTAACCTCTGTGACCTTACTTACTTACTTACTTAGTTACTACAACCCCTTAGTCAAGAACCTAGTTCCTTAGTGCAACCTACAGTTTAACAGGTCTCCGAACAATAGATTTGAGAAATTTTTCATGTCAATTTCATTTACTCTCAGAGATTTCGCCAGATATTACGACTATGGGGCGATGAAGACATGAAGAGGAAGATGGACGGCGAGACTTATCCCGGATACTGGGCTATGGATAAGACGGAAATTCGGAGAGGTAAACTACTACACTACAGAGATGCTATCGGGTCATGGGTATTTTAAAAACTACCTGCACAAAATGGGTAACATCGCCTCCCCTGATTGCCTTTACGAGGAAGAGGAGGTAATTGATGATGCAGAGCACAGTATTTTCGAATGTGCACGCTGGCTGAGCTATCGCTCTGTACTGGCGTTTACAGTTGGAACGATCACGGTCGCTAACATTGTTGATATTATGATTGTGAATATTGAAAATTGGATCTCAGTGGTGAATTACGTGGAGCGTATTCTGAGACTAAAAAGAGAGATCTTGAGGCCGCAGAACATGTAAGCATGTCGGCATAAATGATATTGGCACACGTGCTAAGCGAAACCGAAACAGGGACTTAGACGAAAGGAATAGTGGAGACGCTTAGATGTCTCCTCAACTATCAATACGCAATCCGGAAGCGGATATGAACACGCAAGGGCCAAAGGGCTAAAAGGACTCCACTCCGAAGTAATACCACCGTAGTTCCGGAGTGGACACAATAAGTCCACGAGAGACAAGGGGTGGATTAAGTGGGTGGATTTAGTGTGACGACCTCCTCTAAGGTACGGATAGGTGCATTTACCCCCCTCGGTGGAAAAAAAACGTTCTACGGAAGGCCAGAGTGCAATTCAATGACACTATTATCCACAAAAGTGTGGAGTTGGTTGCGTATGCTGACGACATTGACTACATTGGGCGTACCAAACCCTTTGCGTGGCAGTAAATGAGGGCAAAACGAAATATATGTTGTCGACAAGCATAGACATGCGGCTTATCGGATGTTGATGCTGCCTATGACTTTGTTTATCTTGGCTTCGCCGCTACCAGCAAAAATAATGTCAGTACCGAGATCAAACGTCGGATCACTCTTGCCGACAGATGTTACTACGGTCGCGATAGGTAACTTAGTCTCAGGGACGAAATCAGTGGTCTACAAAGCGCTCATCCTCCCCGTGCCTATCTATAGCGCAGTAGCATGAACACTGTTACGCACCGATGGAACAGCCATGAAAGTATTCGATAGAAAAGTTCTACGTATGATCTTTGGTTCAGAGCAAGTTGTCAATGATTTCCTCGTCCGATTCAACGATGACCTGTATGAGCTGCTCAACGACATGGACGTTATGTAGTGCATCAATATTCGGCAGCTGCTCTAGCTCGCCCATATCGTTCGAACAGAATATAATGCTCTGGCAAGACGGGTAATTAATTCGCTGGAACTAATGGTGTTTTCTTTTCTACAAAGAAAATGTCACCCTCTTACAAGGTGCATTAAAAAAATTGCTGACCAACCCTGTTATAATGTAATTTTTATTTGAGATGAACATAACACAAATATGAAAAAAGGGTATGCCCCGTGCCCTTAAAAATATGTTTAATTTTTTGATTTGTTTTCAATAAAATATGTAAACATAAAAAAGGTGTTGCCAGATCGCTAATTTTTCGATATCATTTTTTTAGAGCTTTATTTTATAACCAAATAAAATTTTTTTAACACAGTTCTAACGCTGAATGCAATTTTTTATATTACTGACCATGTAGCTTTAATAATGTAATGTTCTCTTAAGGTTACCCCACAAAACAATGAAAAAATTAACTTCAAAATTGTATAACGATACTAGGCGACTTTTTTAAATTTCATCTGGTAGCGCTATAAATAAACAAAAGTCATTTGCTTTACAGGGCATTATCAGCACTCTCGATTTATACAGGGCGTAAAATGCAATGCCCTCCACCTTTTTCAAGGGCGAATTATTTGGAATAAAACATACCACCCTTTTAGAGGGAGAAACATTTTTAAGAAACAAACACAATATTGCATTTTTTAAAATAAAGTGCACATTTTTTGGTAGAAAAGAAAACACCATTAGTGTCTCGTGCCGCCAATATTGTCTAACCTAATGCGTTCTTAAAACGCTGGAAAGGATACTGGACTTTGAGATAAGGTCCAACCACTTTCCCCTGCTTGCTACTAGTACGCTTAAAATTTTTTAACTAAAAAATTAATTTTTCAAAGTGTTACTTGTTTCCAGAGAAAACTATTTTAGCATCAGCGATTCTAATATTTTTATGAAAATATTCCCTAAGTGGATAACAAAATAAGTGAAAAAACTACTTGTGTGCGTTTTTAAATAACATTTTTATTTCTTTAATTCAAATTCTTTAATTTATTTAAACTACAAATTCATTTATTTATTAACAACGCCAATAATTAATATGGGGACGTATATTAGATTTAAACTTAAAAACATATTTCAATTGTAATTCAATTATAACTTTAAAGAAAACTCCACTTCATTGGATTTATAAAATAAAATAAAAAATAATTCAAAATAATAAAAATTAAACAAATATTCATTAAATTATAACTTTAAAGAAAACTCCACTTCATTGGATTTATAAAATAAAATAAAAAATAATTCAAAATAATAAAAATTAAACAAATATTCATTAAATTATAACTTCAAACAAAACTCCACTTCATTGGATTTATAAAATAAAATAAAAAATAATTCAAAATAATAAAAGTTAAACAAATATTCATTAAATTATAACTTCAAACAAAACTCCACTTCATTGGATTTATAAAATAAAATAAAAAATAATTCAAAATAATAAAAATTAAACAAATATTCATTAAATTATAACTTTAAAGAAAACTCCACTTCATTGGATTTATAAAATAAAATAAAAAATAATTCAAAATAATAAAAATTAAACAAATATTCATTAAATTATAACTTTAAAGAAAACTCCACTTCATTGGATTTATAAAATAAAATAAAAAATAATTCAAAATAATAAAAATTAAACAAATATTCATTAAATTATAACTTCAAACAAAACTCCACTTCATTGGATTTATAAAATAAAATAAAAAATAATTCAAAATAATAAAAGTTAAACAAATATTCATTAAATTATAACTTCAAACAAAACTCCACTTCATTGGATTTATAAAATAAAATAAAAAATAATTCAAAATAATAAAAATTAAACAAATATTCATTAAATTATAACTTTAAAGAAAACTCCACTTCATTGGATTTATAAAATAAAATAAAAAATAATTCAAAATAATAAAAGTTAAACAAATATTCATTAAATTATAACTTCAAACAAAACTCCACTTCATTGGATTTATAAAATAAAATAAAAAATAATTCAAAATAATAAAAATTAAACAAATATTCATTAAATTATAACTTCAAACAAAACTCCACTTCATTGGATTTATAAAATAAAATAAAAAATAATTCAAAATAATAAAAGTTAAACAAATATTCATTAAATTATAACTTCAAACTAAACTCCACTTCATTGGATTTATAAAATAAAATAAAAAATAATTCAAAATAATAAAAGTTAAACAAATATTCATTAAATTATAACTTCAAACAAAACTCCACTTCATTGGATTTATAAAATAAAATAAAAAATAATTCAAAATAATAAAAATTAAAAAAATATTCATTAAATTTAAAATAAAAATTATAACACAGTTAAATTAGAAAGTGTTCATATAAAAATCAAGTAGTACTAGATGTTGGTATTCCACATCCAATAAACCACTTTTCATTCTTACAATATTTACAAAAAATTTTCATCCTTCTGAGTAAGACTGCCAATTGTTTGAATTGTTGCCATACAAACCAAATGCTATTTGCTCCAACAGCAATCAGTACAGCCGGATTCAAGATCTAAGCCACAAATGAAACATTCTTCGCTTAAACGACAACCAATTTTCGCAATCGTCATCATCGGATGTGGTTTGTTTGTTGTTGTTTGCCGTTTCCAATAAAAACCAAGTGGTACCTTCTCCTCGTGTGGACAGGATTTGCGCTGATGTTATGGCACAGTACATCACTTTTCGTTTTCACGAAAACCCTTTATTGTTTTATGTCTTATGTGTTCCGGAGCAATTCACTCATCTTCTTGTCATAATTTGTGTATTAAAGTCCTCAAGATGTTCTAGAACTTTTCACAAATTATTTAAGATGTTTAAGTAGTTTTAGCCTCGCTTGCGATGCTAGCTCTTCAACTACTTAAAATGAATTGCTGACGACTTCAGAAATTTTTTCAGCTTTTATAGAAATTTTCAACACCAAGTATAGTTAAATAAAATCCTTTTGATAATTATTCTTGGGATTATCCATGTATATCTCCATCTCTGTCTATCTTTTTTTATCTTGCAGTTGATTTATTCCTTCCATATCTCAGAATGTATATGTATGTATGTAGTTTATTACCTTGTTTTGCTTTATGTACCACGTACCTAGCTTTATACATTTGGTGTAGTTGAAACTGCTTCCTAAATTTTTCCGCGCAGGTAATGTCATTTCATTTTTATTTTTTCATTCTTTGTTTGAAATTCTAACGAAGTAAAATGAATTTTATTAGGGAAACTCGCTTTCAATGTAATTAATAATATTTTCTCTTGAATTCGAAATATTTTCTACTTACTATTGCTATTTAAAAATTCCATTGTGTGCAGATTAGGGTTGCCAGATTCCGATTCGCAAAAAGCTGGACATTGGGTTTTAAAAAGCTGGACAAATCAAAAAATAGCTGGACATAAAAAAATACTGAGAAAATGTTAATTTTGGTTTTGTGTAAATAATTTTTATAAAAATATCTATTGTTATCAACATATATACATATGTTATATTATTTAAAAATATTACAATTAAATAAATTAATTGCAATCTTTAAAATTTATTTAACTAAACTTAATTTTTTTCGGTTCAGTTCGTCACATGCATATTTGCATATGCATTATTGCAGTGTACTAAAAAATTTCTATTTAGCTGGACAAATTAAATTTTAGCTTGAAACTGGACAAGCATCAAAAAAGCTGGACAATCCAGCCAAGTCCAGCCGGGCTGGCAACCCTAGTGCAGATACTATTCAAGGCCAAATGTAATAAACTCTGGTCCTACATTTTCCAGATATATATTCATGTGTAGAACGATGCTGTAGTATGTGGTCAAAGAAAAAAGAAACATACGTGAGTTGTACGAACACAAAAATTTCTTGATGCCAAATAATACTTTAGATCTACATGAGCTAATTCAGTTCCATATCCAGGTGTTGAAATGTGTAAAATGCTTTATAAAGATATAAGAAATGAATCATAAATAGGTTCGACACAAGCGATCTGCGATCGTCTTACGCCATTTCCTCAGCTCCTAATAGATAAAACGTTTTTGGTACCACCATACACAGAGTATTTCTTTGGCCTCTTGGAACGCATGACGATCTAATTGACAGAGTATCCAGTCTTGCATTTGGCATTTTCGTGTGGAAAATATATTTTCATGCGTTAATATTTCTGTCATACAGTTTATTATACTCCCCTCAATGCATCCATATATTCTTCATTGCTTTGAAAAAGTGATAGGAAGGCACAACTAAGGCTTTGAATTTTACTAAAAATATGTGAAAATAACAATTTCCTTATTGAAGATAACAGTGTTGAAAAGTCAAGTATTTTTTACCAAATATAACCTTCACAAACAATTTAAAATTCGATAAAATGTAGAAAGGAGGTTTTTCGACCCTAGTATGAGTGTTAGCTATTGGACCAAGGATTACAAAACAGTTGCCGTTATGGTAGGGTAACCCCTGGTACCGGAGATGTAGCTCCAAATTAGAAAAAAAGAGTGCTCTAAATCGGATAAAGATTGACCTAGTGGGGGAAATGGACCTGAATAGCCATTGTCTGAAAGATTCCAAAACAGGCCTCTTTACTGTCGTGCGTTACATACAACCTGAGATATACGTGTCAAAGCTTATTGTTTTCTTCGAATGAAATTGTGGGGTGAAAAATTTTAATAATTCTCATTAAGTGGTCTGGATATCTTTTGGATCAAGGAATCCAAAACAGTTTTCGTTACGGTTGGGTAACCCTTGGGACCATAGGTATAGTCGACGAAGCTAACTTATTTTACATGAGCAAACAAAATAAAAATTAAAAGCATCCGGTTGACTGAGCTAGTGGGAGGAGTGGCTATTGGTCCAAGCATTCGTTCGGTCAGTTTATTAAAATATTCTTGCGATAGAAAAATATGTTTACAAAATAATCTGGACATATACATACTACTTTATCCACATTTCCAACGATATATCAGTTTTAATATTTTATCAGCAGGTCAAATTTATTTTGCGTTACTGACTATCTTTGGAAGAAGTAATAGAAAGCATTCTACCTGCTTGTTTTCAATGAAGTCTTTAATAATTACAAAACAAGCCAATCAGGCAAAATATAGCGTGCCTCTTCGTATTGTGTTTTAAAAATTCGTCCCTGAATTAACATGTGTGTTAGTATATGACTCACGTCATAAAGGTTTTTCTCATTTTCTGTTTTTATTGTAATTTCTACAAGAGAAATTATTGCATTTGGCTGCATTTTTCGACTTGAATCTGCTGTACTTTTACATCTATGAGTATGTCCAAGGTCTTTAGCAGGAAGAAGGAGAGACTTATGGTTACAGTTACTAATCGTAACTGTGGTAGGGCAGTTTCTCCCTGCCTTCAATATGAGAACCACTACGCCTCTACATCATTATGATGGTATTGAATACTACTTGAGGAATTTGATGTACTCCCGTCTTAGACACTATAAAGGTCCCGGAGACTTTAAGAAGTTTAACTTCACTCCTAAATTGATTGCCTTCACAGATATCAACTCACTCGTACACTCGAGTCCTGCACCGTTAGAAAGTTAATATCTAATTCTCTTTCAGAACTAATGAGTAATTGTTACTGTACAGCACACTAAACAAAAGAGCCTAGAGATTTTATCTATAGTTTCATTTAAAAAATGTTAGATCTGAGGCAGAATTTATATTACTTTACCTATATGAGCAGAACAGAGGCAATATTCGAAATTGATTAAAAACCTATAAATTCTTGTGTAAATATTGTTAATTATATTGGAAGCATACGCTATGAATAATAAAATCTAGGAGGTATAGAAAACAAGATAACTGTCAGTCTTAATAAAAAAAGGTTCCCAGGTAGTTTCAATATAAACTGGACAATGAAAACAGGTAGATAGAAAGGTACCGGGTACCTGGATACCCCCAATAATAGTCTTAAAAGGGCCTTCAAATATCTTTATGGGGTGTAGAAAAGTTCCTATAAATACTCATACAATTTCTCAAATCGTTAACAGTTAACTTTCAAACTTCCAAGTGACAATAAGTGAAACAGAAATATCTTTCGTAATTTTTATACTTTGAAAACATCGATTATCGGAAGCAACGCCATTGAATAATTAAAAACGTAGTGAAATCTCATTTTATTATTCACATCATTTTGCATTTGAAATCGGAATCAAACATGAATCGCAGAAATATAAGTGAAAATAGTGGTATGATATTAAGAAAGGCGAATGAACCTTCAACACCAACAATTGCCTTTCAAGACGTACCATTGACAGCACTTGGCAAAGAAACAATGCGAAGACTTTCTTCTTTGTTAAATTCCGAGAGAAATTTTCGTTCGCATGATGGATACGAACGTGATTGGCGTGGATTGGCATGCTTGGATAAACAGAAATGCCTGTACGATGAAAATGCCATAACTTTGCAAGATCCCATAACAGAGCTGATGCAACTTTGGTGCAAAAATAATCCAAAAACAGCAACATTTGCTTACTTAGAGCAATTTCTTGCAATTATTGAACGCTGGGATGTAACCGATGAGATATATGAAAATTTAATGGAAGACAGCAAAGCATACCAAATGGAGCAGCTACTTGAACGAAATTTAAAATCGTTTGAAAATATTTCTGAAAACCATATGTTTGATGACAATTTTGATCAGGCAACAGATGCAAACATTCTAACCACAGCTGATATGTTGCTAGCCCAACAGGGGTTGCCACCAGAAACCTATGATGCCTTTGTACTCTATGCCGATGCAGATCTTAATTATGCATCCGAAATGCTTACGATGCTAGAAGATCAGTCCGACTATAGTTTTAAACTTTGCATGAAGGATCGCGATTTATTGGCTGGAGTTGATTTGGAACATGTTGCCTTAACTCAATTAATTGAAGAACGTTGTAAATATTTGATTATCATCCTAACCGAGGAATTTCTAAAGAGTCCTGAAAATAAGTTTTTAATAAATTATACACAAGCGCTGCCACTGCAACATAAAACAGAAAAAATTATACCAGTTTTGTATGAAGACAGTGTGAATATGCCAAATACTTTAGAAATATGTATACAACCATCTGCGCTATTCAGAGAATTTATTTGATTTTTGGCTTAAACTAGCCAATATCATGTGTAATGTCAATACAACAACCGGTGCGATTAGTACAACATCACCATCTCGGAACAGAAATACTTCCTTCAGAACTTCATTTACAAGAAATCTTATGCAAATGAATGAGGATAGTGAATTGAAGATTGTTTTCAGTAGAGGCGTAATACGAGCCAAAGGTTTGTCTACAGCATCTACAAGCAGTAATTTAAAAAATCAACTGAAAAGGTCCAGCAAAATTCTTAAGAAGATTTTTACTCGTCTCAACCATTAACTCCAAGAAGCTTAGCATACATATGTCTGCACATACATACATTGCAAAGCATAATTCGAGCTACACTTATTTATGTAAACGTTTTTAATTAGTTTTTAATAAAATAAAATATTTTTTTTATAAAACAAATAAAATGGTAATGTATTCCGTAAAACAAAAAACAAAAGAATAACAACGAAAACTTTTTGATAACACTGTACATTTGCATTGCAAAAATGTAGGTAGACTCTAAATTAATCTAAAAGTCCTCAGTGTATTAAATCTTGAGGTGGTTTCTCTATGTATTTGTTTTCCTTGAGCTTCTATTGGGTACCCAGATCCTTTAGCAAGCGTTCTATTACCTTGTGATCCCCTATAGATTCCTTGCTTGGACAGGCTATGGTAAAGCGAAATAAAAAATACCCATTAGCCGAAACTAGCAATGCTACGTTTATCATTTGAATTACCAGTAAAAATATTAATTTTATTATTCATAAAGCCTAATATTTTTTAAAACGTTCTTTTTAACATCAAATTTTTCCACAGATTTGCGTCAAATGTTTTAAATTTTCTCAAACCAATTAATTTGTCTCATCTATCTTACCGAAGTACATATTTCTAATTATTACTATGAAATGTCAAGAGATCTCTCTTTGGAATTGTATTCTTTTTAATATTGTTTAGCTTTGCATCCATTTGACATTTTGACAACCAGTTTATCCGAAATCCCATTATACAAAATTGTTAAATTAGGAACGCTGCCAATCCACATCAGAACCCATAGAGCCTAAATGCATGTTGGGGAAGTCACTGTTTGGTGTGGATTTAAAACTGACCGCAATATGCTTCCTGAAACACAATGAAAAGTAATAAAAAATAATAGTTTGGTTCTCTCTCTTTTTTTTGCCAATTCTATACATACCTTATTGTTGTTTTATCCTCAAGTTATCTTACGATACCGAACTGATAGCATTATGTGGTGAACCCATTCGTAACAGAACTTTATCCAACCATTGCAAAGGACCATGCAAATGAATTTCAATCCAACATGGCGTAGATGTAACATCTTGTCGATGATATTCCGCACCCCAACCTTTCACGAATGACAGCCGTATTGTACACGTCTTTGTTAGTTCATAAACCGCTTCGAAGCCACTATTAACAGATTGTGACAGAAGTTGAGCGAATTCTTGATTGTTGAATATTTTCAATGAACAGCCGGGTGGTATTTTGCACACTGTACTGGGATGAAAGCCGTGATGATAATTGCAATTACGTGATTGCACAAAGATAGCTGCATCTGAGAGGCATTCGGCGTAAACTTCACCGTTAACATAAGACAGCTGAACACCTTTTCCGATATGACGTCTTGTATTTTCTATTGTGCTGTTACGATTGACATTGCTTAACTGACCCAAACAACAGCGTTCCGAATTATTTGAAGGATTTGTAAAACCATCAACTATTACCGAACGGTTATTGCAATGAAACACTTCACCAACACGGCGATTTAACTCAAAGTAGGCAATGGAAGCCCAAAATGCTGGCTCTTGATAGCTAACCTGGGCCACATCATTCATAGTAGTGTCTGACATTTGAGAACTATTAATGGTATTGCTTGAATTGCCATCACCTGAGGGACTATAGGGTGGCGGTGGTGTTTCTGCCATGCTTCCATAGGGAGAATTTGGATTTTAAGTAACCACACTCGCACTCGCTCTGTTAAGATTATTAAAACTGGTCGTTGAATAGCTGACACTGTGAGGCATTGTTGAGTCCACATTAGTATTGCATTGTAACATTGAATGGCCAGGAGCAAACTCAGATTGACGTGGTACTAATACGGGCGGTAAAATAGTACTCTCCACACGTTTGTAGTGATAAGGATTAATACAGACCTCTTTCTGTTTAGCACTAAACGGATATTGGCATATCTCCAAGGCTTTGAGTTCATGATGCGACTGTAAATCTGGCCAACGCCATACACGACAATAAATTACATGCGGCAACCCTTTGCGATGTGATACCTGTAATCTGCCATCTAATGAACGGGGTATAGTTACACACTTTGATGGTTGCCGAGGACATGATAAAGCCTTCTCTAGATCTTCAATGGCGCCTTGACGTTTTTTCAATTTCTTAACCAAACTATCAACAGCTTTTTCCGCCCATTTCTCTTCTTCGTCGCCTTGTTTCCAACCCAGTAGCTTCTTCACTGCAGGTGATGTAAAATTAAAAAAAGCGCCTATTTTTGACATTGCACCGCTTGAAGTTGATGCACTGCCTGAACTAGAAAGTTGAACTGATGGTATTTCCCAATCTTGCTGCTGCTCTTGTACTGATTTCAGAGCATATAAAATAATATGTGTTCTTGGAATATTCTGTAGGAGAACTACTTTGTAGTCCCATAACAAAGTAAATACATACAGCTTTGTTTCCTTTACTTTTTGTGAATGTTAGCTGTGCTATACAGGTACATAGTAAATTTATGATTGTGTTTCAACCACTTGTAGCATTTACTCATTTGCAGATATCTACTAAAAACTTTTCTTGAAATTTCTTTTGAAGGGAAAATGTCAAGTGACCTGATTTTCTATGTAATTTTTCACTCACTCGCATTATATTAACTTTGTAGTAACATTTTACACACTAGCACAGTGTCCAAATGAACGAATTCATATAATTTCGTCATTGAAATGTTAGGATATACTGCTGTAGCATGTGTTCGTTTATTTTGTTTGTTTTTGCTTGCGTTTGTACGTTCAAATATGACTTTGACAAACTCTTAATATTTTGTAAGCTATAAACAAAGCACCTTTGCTAGTAAAATAAAGCGTATACTCACCCTCCTTCCTTCCCTATTCTCTCACATACTTGAGATTTTGTGAAGTAAATGCCCCTACCTGTCAGCAAATAACGCGTATGTACTTTATATAAAAAACGCTGTCTATTGAAGTACGAATTTAAAGAAAATTATGTAAACTGGATAACAACTGCATACTAATCCGGAATTACAGTGAAAAAGGGAAAATTTTCGAGCGAAAGAAGGGTTTTATTATTTTCCCTTTTACCAGGAAATTAATATTCGTGTTATTCGAACATTATAAATAAGTTATCAAATGATGTATGAGGGTGAATTATAAAATTATAATTCTTCTACCTGTAATGCAATATCATATTCAGGAAATCGATTAACGCAGTTATTTTCGGGTCTCGAGAAACAGTATAAAAGCAACAGAAAGATTGCGAAAAATTATTAGTTCTGGTTTCAAATCCTTGGCGAAAACACCTCAAAAATACAAATTAAAATAATATCAACGTTCTAAACTTTGTTAGCGTCAGCAGTATTATTTGCAGCGTTGGAAATATTATTAAAATTTTTAATTTCGTGTTGCTAGAAGTCTTCTTTGTTAAGAAAAATTTCATAGCAAAAACCAGCAGCCGTTCATATCCATCAACAGCAATACCTTTTTAAACCTTATTCAGGTGAGTAGAAAATTTACAAGAGAAAAAAACATTTTAAATAATAATTTTGTTTCTATTTAAGAATGCGCACACCCGTTGTAGAACAAGTGAATCGCTTGGCAGTGTACAATCACTTCTTTATTGAGGGAACATTATCAGCAATGGCAAATTTTGATGGTCCTCATCATGAACTCGAGGACATTCCAAATATAGAAGTCATTCAGGCAATGAAGACATTACTTGAACATGACATGATTTATGAGTACCGCGATCGATCATATTTTAATTGGGATATTAACGAGAGAGGCATCACATTTCTCCGACTATTATTAAGGCCGCCCCACAGAATGTTACCAAAAACGGTACAAAGCCGAACATATATGAGACGGTTGTACTATTTTTATTTAGACAACAATCTCTTAGATTAATTAGAGAATCATTTTTTATGTTACGTAAGTGTAGGTTAAGTGTTTTAACAAGTATTTAATAATTTACTACATTATTAAGTAATTAAAAAACAAAAATTAATTTCAAAATAAGAAGTATTTTTTAATTTCACTTTTTTTAAGCTTTTAATATATATCACTTTATATGTATGTATAATTTTTTAATTATACATACATAAATAAATAAAATATTAAAAAATAAATAATAAAAATTTTTTTTATTAAAAACAAAAAATTTAATTTTTCTAAGAGAACAGCATTCGATTATTCTTTTCAGCTAAAAAAAAAAATTTAAAATAGAATATCAATCACATCCTATGCATTGTAAACAAATGAATTTTTTTTTATTCATAAATTCATTAATTTTATTTGTTTTATCTGTAATAGTCTGTGTTGAACTGTGGACTGTATGTAAAGGGGTGGGTAGTTGTGGTGACTCCTCGAAACCAAAATTGGGCTCAGATTTCTGGCGAACAAAGGGAAAATTATCAAAAAAGAAAAAAAATGCTTCCAAATAAAAAATAAAAACACAAGTAACACTTTCATTTTTTTATGTTTCTGTTGCACACTTTTATTTGCTTTACACGATTTTGTAATTTTCACAATCAAATTTATATCAATATTTTATAATCAAAATTCATTTATTCATAAATTATTTAATACATACATTTATTCCAAAATTTTTTATATAAATTATTCAAATATTCACTAAATCACGAATTTTCAGCTAAAAAGAAAATGTATTGCATCCTTCAGGATGTCACAAAACGAAAAAAAAGTAAAAATTATGTGAACACTAAAGACCAAAAATTACATTGAAATGTTTATATACAAAAGCTCTTATTCTAATACCACAGCGTCCTCTGTTGACCATCATTATCATTTAAATAATCGTCATTATTTTAACAATCCTGTTTATGTCACCAGGGATGGGAAGTATCTATCGATCGTTAGACATAAACAGTCTGTAAATTTTCATATGTAATGTTGAATTTAGATCTGCATGATATAAAAGTAATAGAGTGCGAGCTGTTAGTGATAAAAGCCGAAAATATTTTCACCAACTTTCGGGCTCTCTGACCTCGATTATGATTGATTTTTTCCATTCGAACTACGCCTGTCATTCGTCAATGGTTAGAGTGTGGAATATCTTTGATAACATGTCACATCCACGCCGTGATAGATTGAAATGCGTTTGCATGGTCCATTCAATGGATGAACAAAGTTCTGTTACAATTGAGTTCGCCTTTTAATGCTTACACATCGGTGTTGTAAGACAACAAATGACCAACGCTTGAGTCTCTATTACATCCAATTAAATTGACTGTTTGATTGTAGGGTTTATATGCTGGTGGCCTCATTGGTTCCTGCTTTTTTTTCAAATAAAAAGAACCTGTTGTTACAATGATTTTTTAGCCCGACGAAAAAATCAACAACATATTGAAAGCCAATATTTTTTTGAAACG
The DNA here is from genome assembly GCA_930367235.1 of Sarcophaga rosellei. Classification (NCBI taxonomy): domain Eukaryota; kingdom Metazoa; phylum Arthropoda; class Insecta; order Diptera; family Sarcophagidae; genus Sarcophaga; species Sarcophaga rosellei. The sequence continues at coordinate 84,770,457 of OV884017.1, read as the reverse complement.
AAAAAAGAACTGCACCTAGTATAAATAACGACTGATATCGTGATATTCTCACTGAATTTTTGCTTCAAGAAATTCAAAAATCATTGTAAACCCCCATTGTAAAAAAGTGGACGACTCTAAGTCTCCATTGTCTATTCAAACCTCAGGTTATTCCTTTATAGTCTTGTCTTGATTTTCCAACAAAAGTTTCGATTGTCTCAAGCTCACTTGATCTGAGAAGAGTCATTAACTTCTCTTTGAATATATCTTTCCAAACATCTGCAGCCACTCCACAGACGGTTTCTGATTCCGTCAGCAGCGTTGAAGCTAACTCATTACATGCTCGTCTACATGCTCACTGCCGGTAATTTCCACACCAGTGATCTAGCAGAGGGTAATATTATTTTCCCTATCTTAGGTTAGGTTAGAGGTCGTGTACTTGTTAACTGTGACAAGTACAGTACCCGGAGGTCAAATTGACCCATTGTACAACGTCCTAGCTTCTTACACAGAACGACAGATTTTTGAGAAGCTTTTCATGGCAATTTTTACTCTCAGAGTTCTTGTCAGAAATCTGCTGAGAGGAAGTCGCCGAAGAAATATTTTCATACTTTCGTTTTGATGTCTGACCTGGGATTCGAACTCGGGCCTTTCGTCGAATAAGCCAACACACTACCTACTAGACCACGGCGACTTCGTGCTTCGTGTGCTTCTCACAAACACTTTTAGAATGTTTTCTTTTCTTTTATCAAAGCTCTGCTTCCCTTTAAGGAGCATTAAGCTGGCTCTTCTCTTCTGCCATTGTAGACTTCGGCAGCATTCTGAATTTTATTAGGTTAACAGGCTGCTAGAAGACATATACAGTGGTGGCCACGAATTTAAGACACGACATATGATGGACTTATTTGTGATAATTTTGTGATAATTGAGAAATCTCAAGAAACCCATGATATTTTGGAAAAATATACTTTGGAGTTTTGCCGCTTCGGCTTTGATGGAAAGCAGTACGTCTGGCGCCCTCCAAGCCTAGAGCATCATCCAAAGTACACTCTAAAAACAACATGGTGGTGGAAATGTGACAGTGTGGGCAGCATTTTCCTGGCATGGTGTAGGTCCCATTTACAATATAAATTCTAAAATGGACCACCATGTTTACAAAAATATAACAGACACAATGATACCATTCGCTGAAGACAACATGCCTCCAACATAGAAATTTATGCATGATAATGACCCTAAGCACATTTCACGTCTAGTCAAGAGTTGCTTAGAGTCAAACGATATTATTGTTCTTAAGTGGCCAGCTCAATCCCCGGACCTCAATCCAATTGAGAACTTGTGGAATGATGTTGAGGAATATGTACGAACAGTTAAACCAAAAAATTCAAGCGATTTGTGCGAAGAAATCCAAAGGGTTTGGTATGCAATTCCAAAGCAACGTTGTGTGGCATTAGTTGAAAGTTTACCCAGGAGATGTGCTGCTGTGATCAAAAATAAAGGATTTCCCACTAAATAATAGGTTTTTTTTATGAAGCTGAGCTTAATTTAGAGAATAGTGTTATATTATGCCTCTGTCTTAAATTCGTGACCAGGTAAAATTTGTGTTTATGTATATAATGTGTAAATAAAAATTCTTAACCGAATATAGGTAAGAAAATATTATTAATTTTTCTTCATAACATTACTAAAATCCTAAAAAAATATCATGGACCCATAATTTTTTCGATAAAATGTAAAAATTATCTCAAATAACTCAGTCTCAGTCAGGCCACCACTGTAGATTCTCTATAAGGTTTGAGGTGAGATCAATAGATCGTATTATATCAGTACTAAGGTAGCTTATCATGTCAAATAATGTAAAGTAACCCAACATAAAGCACAATTTACTTGTATGGATTCCAATATTTAAAGTAATTTGAGCATCGTTGTTGTTACGTGCAGACCAAAAAGGTTTCCAACATTTTTTAAAAGCCCGTAATTGAGAACTGATTCGTTATGCTATGTTCGCACGAGCCTTCGAATTACTTCGCTCGCTGTTCGAATTACTTATTTGAATTATCATGTTAGTAGTAGTTTTGTAATTCTTTTTTACAGTTCTTCTTTTTATTACTAAATTATTATTAATATTTTTCATACAGCTTCTTCAAAAGCTGCAAATACTTTTCAAAAGGTTTTCTACACACATAGTGGCTTCCTCCGCTAATTTCGCGAATAACTTTATTATAAATAATACTTTTTTAAAATATTATTTTTGGATTCCATTATTGTTTATTGTTTACAATATTTTTTGTTTATATTTTTTGTGCTTTGGCAGCTAGTGATGGCAAAAATACGATACAATTTAGAGATTACATTGGTTTTTAAGTAATTCGCAGGGTAATAGAAATTGAATTACACACAATTTGGGTAATTCGCTCACAAAATTTTGTATGACGAATTATGTAATTTAGCACGTAATTGGATGTTGAATTACGAATGAGAGCGAATTACGAAAAATTGCTGCCGTGCGAACATAGCATTAGTGTGAACATCTCACGATGAAGCATTTAATCAAACATAACTTTTATTCGGGACTACAACTTATGGTGTTTTCTTTTCTACAAAGAAAATGTCACCCTCTTACAAGGTGCATTAAAAAATTGCTGACCAACCCTGTTATAATGTAATTTTTATTTGAGATGAACATAACACAAATATGAAAAAAGGGTATGCCCCGTGCCCTTAAAAATATGTTTAATTTTTTGATTTGTTTTCAATAAAATATGTAAACATAAAAAAGGTGTTGCCAGATCGCTAATTTTTCGATATCATTTTTTTAGAGCTTTATTTTATAACCAAATAAAATTTTTTTAACACAGTTCTAACGCTGAATGCAATTTTTTATATTACTGACCATGTAGCTTTAATAATGTAATGTTCTCTTAAGGTTACCCCACAAAACAATGAAAAAATTAACTTCAAAATTGTATAACGATACTAGGCGACTTTTTTAAATTTCATCTGGTAGCGCTATAAATAAACAAAAGTCATTTGCTTTACAGGGCATTATCAGCACTCTCGATTTATACAGGGCGTAAAATGCAATGCCCTCCACCATTTTCAAGGGCGAATTATTTGGAATAAAACATACCACCCTTTTAGAGGGAGAAACATTTTTAAGAAACAAACACAATATTGCATTTTTTAAAATAAAGTGCACATTTTTTGGTAGAAAAGAAAACACCATAAGAAATAGAGAATCCCCTGTCAAACAGACAGAGTGACCTGGAAGAATGGGTTAAGACAGAAATCCGATAAACGACTTGTTAAGGCCAATTTGAAGTCGCCGTAGTCTAATAGGTAGTGTGTTGGCTTATTAGACGTAAGGCCACGATTCAAAACCCAGGTCAGACATCAAAACGAAAATATGAAAAAAAAAAATTATTTCTTCGGCGACTTCCTCTCAGCAGATTTCTGGCAAAACATCTCTGAAAGTAAATAAAATTGCCATGAAAAGTTTCTCAAAAATCTGTCGTTCGGAGTCAACTTTAAACTGTAGGTCCCGCCACTCAAGTATAAAATTAAAGCACACAACATGAGTGGTGTGACAAGCTAGGCCGTAATCCTGACTGAAGGGTTGTTTGTAAAGGGCAATTATGTATGGATATATGTAAGGCCAATTAAGTAAGTAAACATCTTGAGATTGAGCAACAATTCTTATTAAGAGAAAACTTTTCAACGTCAGCTTGATAAATTCTAAGGCCAATAGACCGGCGAAATATGATGGTTGTTAGAGTCGTGGTATTAAAACCATTCTCACAGATAATTAGTTCGACAGTAGGAAAATACAACTACGGAATGAGTCTACCCCGCGGAAAAGATTGTATTCAGCAGTACCCGATAGAAATAAAAATCTTTTCCTCTGTTAATTTCTGTACTAAGAACGTTACTTAGTTTGTCTTATTCATTTGACTTTTCGTTTTACCAAAGACTTTATTTTTAAGTGTATTTTTCTTGATATTCTTTAAGAGCAAAAGTTTTAAATTAAAAATACAAAATATTCTCAAATAACTCTTTGGCTGTGTAATTTATTCTAAAGAACGAGAGAGAAAAATGCGAGAAAATTAATTAAAATTTACAAAAAATGTCAGAAATTTATTACATTCGAGCCTATGCATTGATGGGAAATAGTGGTGGTGGGTGCAGGAAAAAAATCTGAAACTTGATGTAAAAAATTTAATTAAAAAAAAAAACAAGAAACAAAAACAATAACAACAGTTCTACGTAACAGGGTGTTTACGTTCATTGCATATACAATAAAATTAAAAAAAAATTTTACAGACCTACGGCAACCCACATTACATATTCATACAGTTGTTAACGAACAAATAGAACTACGACTTGCTTCTTTCTAACTTACTTAGTTATTTAATCGGTCATTACAACCCTCTAGTCAGGATTACAACCAAGCTTCTCACATCACTTCTCACATCAGTCACTTATCATGTATTAATTTTGTTTATGGGTGGCGGGACCTACAGATTATTGTCGACTCCGAACAACAGAATTTTTGAGAAACAAATCATTGTAATTTTATTTTACTCTCAGAGTTTATGCCAGAAATCTGTTGAAAGGAAGTCGCCGAAGAAAAATTTGTATTTTATTATCGGCTAATCAGTAAGCAAATGCTGCGATAGCGGTGTACATACCAGAGATCAGCAATGAATCGGTTTTTCACAACTCATAAGCACTCATGAAATTTTGAATATAAGTGAGTCAACAACAGTATTGAAATTTAACTATGTACTCTGATTCATTCGTACTCGCTATAACGTTGTTTTATAAGTACAGGTTGCAATGAGTATGAGTACAACGTTGACATCAAACTCATACCATTCGCAATATGTTTGATTCATAAGCCTCTACTCAATGTGCTATCACACACGAGACTATTTTTTAAGCCGCACAATTTTTGTTCTTTCTATCACACACGAGACTATTTCATCTGGCATTTCATAATTGTATACATGTACTCTGCTTTATGTGTATTAGTTTTTTTACTTATTTGACGTTTACCTTTCAACATATAAATGTATGTGTATTGGTTTTGTGTATTGGTTTACGCGGGGTAGAAGCTGGTTGAAAAATTAAGCCAGCAAAAAACCACTCTCCTCTTACCTACAAGCTGCCATTTTGTGCCAGCATAATTGTTCTCGTGTGTGATTGCCCATTTAGATTCATAGCTTTAGAAAACTACTTCTTATAATACTTCGATACTGATTCGAGAGACTCGAATCATTCATCAAAATTTACTGTCTTAGTTGTTGTTGCATTTACAAAAAAAGAAAAAAGACACGTAGGTAAGAGGACAGAGCAGCAAGCAGAGCAAACACACAACCTTTTAGTGAGTATATTAGTGTTCGTACGCGATTCATACTTATTTTGTGCTGTGTGTATATGTTGAGTTATGGAGAAAAGAAATCAACAACATTATGCGTGTTCTGGAAGTATGAATATGATGAGTACTTCAAACTTTGAATATGAGTAGAGATTCCCTGATATTAAAATAAGTATGAATGCGTCATATAAGTATCAACAATTATGAGTATGATTCGATTCTACTCATCTTTTAGAATACCATTGCTGATCTCTGGTATAATTAACCCATGTATGTAAGTGTAGTTAGACATTGCCGATTAAAAAACCTAGTGCACGAATATGTTCGTAAAGAGTTCCACAACATTGTTGAAATTGTTAACAGTACTGTTAACTGTTATGTACTAAGAAATTAGTGTGAATTTTTTGTAGCTCAAGCTACAGTTCTGTTACTAGAACGTTATGTAAATATAACGTTACCTTGTTTTTTGTACAGCACTGTTAATTAGTAAACACACTCACAATAAAATACACACAATGTCAGTTAACCAATACCAATACCATAGTGTTGTAGTCATATTGATGAATTCACATTCACACTTTACGGAGCGTAGCGCAGGAATAAAAATCTGTACAATTCTCTATATCGTTAGTCTATTGCTAATTTTTGTTGTTGTTTTTGTAGTTGCCAAGTCTTTTTTTTTTGAGCACTTGTTGCTTTGGGTGCCCCCCTTTAAAAGTTACTTCATTAGCATTGACTTCAAATCATAAGCATGATAAGTCAATTGGAAATATTTTTCAATTTACCCACGTATCTTTACTTTTTATTGTGTTATAAGTAAGCAAGGCAAAAAAAAAAATTCTCAACTACGACTGCAACTAGAAAAAAAAGCGAACGAAAGAATGAATGAATGAATGGAGTGGAGTGTAGTGGAATGGATTTTTCACATGACATGGTAATGAGGGAATACCGCAAAAATAGCTGTACCCAGAGTACTACAGTTGTTGTACTTCGACGTCCATGTTGCCTTGCCACCACATCTATGGCCCAATGCATTGGCATGTAAACGAGCGAGTATAATATGAGCAGCACGCATGAGCAGCGTTATAAAGCGATTTTTATTTCAGATTTTTTTCTCTTTTTTTTTGTTGCTGTTGTTGTTGTTTGTTGTAAACTCATGGATAAATATGAATGATTGGACAGTTGTTTTGGTTTGGCTTGGTTTTTCTGTTATTGATGTTATTGTTGTTGCATTTGCTGCTGCTGTTGCTGGTGGTTGAATTGGTAAATGCAATTAGGGTGACCATGATGATTGAGGTTGAGAAATATTTACAATCCGATGAATTCTGTTGGAGATTCGGTTTTTTGTTGCTTTTTTTATAATGCTAACTGATGTTGTTGTTGTTGGTGTTGCCGCCGTTGAGTTTGGTTTTTGCTTTTTCGAATGAGAAATATTAGAAATAGTTTGTAGAATATTTTCCCAGGCTGAAAGGTGACAATTTTATGTTGTTTTTTTTTTGTTTGTTTTTGTACCAAATTCAAATTACTTTTATGGTGTTGGATGGTGTTTTAGTTTTTTTCTTTGTTTTTTCAACCAAACAATGAGGGCTTAACACATTTAAGTTTTACTGTATTACGGTTAAAATATACATATTTCCAAGGCAATAGATGTTGCGGATTGTTTTGAGTGCCTTAAGCAGGTCTTTGAAATGGTATTTTCGTGATGGTTTATACAAAAGGTCACTTCTTTTTACATCCTCAAGTTTGAAGTTTTTTAGAAACTGTAAAGATTTCTCAACATCAGTTTATAAAAGAATGAAAATTGTGAGAAACATTTGAAGAATAAAACTTATAGCAGAACGTACTACACAGGACAATAATTCAAAAATTTTTTTTTATTCAGCTGGCCATTCAAATTGCATATTTCTTTTATAATATTCTCCTCCTCTTTGGAAACTTGTTGTGTTTTGTAGCTGCCGTAGTCTAGTAGATAGTGTGTCGGCTTATTAGACGTATGGGCACGGTTCAAACTCCAGGTCAGATACCAAAGTGAAAATAGCAGATTTCTGGCAAAAACTCTTTGAGTTAATAAAATGGCTATGAAAAGTTTCTTAAAAATCTGTCGTTCGGAGTCGACTTTAAACTGTAGATCCCGCCACTCATGTATAAAATTCACACAAACACAACATGAGTGGTGTTGAGAAGCTAGGTCGTAATGCTGACTGAAAGGTTGTAATGACCAATTATGTATGAATGTATCAGAGATCAGCAATAAGTATTCAAAAAGATGAGTAGATTCGAATCATTCTCATAATTTCTGATACTTACACGCATTCATACTTATTTTAATACCTCTACTCATATTCAAAGTTTGAAGTACTCATCGTACTCATACTTAACAAGACGTATGATGTTGTTGATTTCGACTCTCCTTTACTCAACATTTGCAAGAATCACAAAATAAGTATGATTCGCGTACGAACACTACAATACTCACTAGAAGGTTGTGTGTTTTCTCTGCTTGTTGTTCTGTCTTTTTCCTTTTTTTGTAAATGCAACAACAACTAAGGCTGTAAATTTTGATGAATGATTCAAATCACTCGAATCATTTATGAGTATTATAAATATTTTTCTAAATTTATGAATCTAAATGAGTAGAGGCGTATGAATCAAACATATTTCGAATGTTATGAGTTGGATGTCAAAGTTGCACTCATACTCATTGCAACCTGTACTTATAAATAAATGTTGTAGTGAGTACGAATGAATCAGAGTAGTTGAATTTCAATACTGTTGACTCACTCATACTTATGAGTAGCGAAAAAAAGATTTATTGCTGATCTCTGGTATGTATATATGTATGTATGTACTAGTTTGGAATAGAATAAATAAATAGGTCCTTTTGTATATTCCTTTTATTTTCCAGAACTCTGAATTTGATTTTGATGGCATGGATTATGTTGGCTTTGAGGGATTGTTGTGGTTTGTGGCTTATTCACATACACTTGAGGCTTTTTTATAGATCTAAGCAGTGTAGAGAAATCTAGTGTGGTCAAATCCCTGGATTTCGGTGGCCAGTTTGAGAGTAACGTGCCCTCAAATCGACCTGACATAATATCCAATGTGGCATAAGCTATATGGTACGTATCGCCTACCGGTTGACTCCTCATGCTTTTAGTGTCTAGATCATAAAATGCAGGACAAAAGAAGTTGGTAATTATAGACTAATAGTGCTCACCGCTGTCCTGAAAGAAATGTTTTGTTAGTCCACGCAGCCATCCATCCCGAAATTAGCCTCATCGCTGCAGATGATTTTTCGATGAAAACTAGGATGAGTTGCCAATTGTTCTACAGCTAATTCAACGAATACTCGTTGTTATCTATGGTCGTCCATGGTAATTTGGCAAAACAGACTGAATAATTGCAACTAATTTGACACATGTAGTTTTAACAAGATGGCCGCTATAGACTTAAAAGTTCGGAATATAAAAACATAAAAATGTTTGATATGTTTCCTGGACGGAGAAAATAATATAGTTTTGCACAAAAAAGCACTGTCATTTGACATGTTCACCATGAACGCCAACAGAAAAGAAAAACAGGGCGCACTTTTGACGAAATGAAATTTCTGATTTCAGATGGATTAAGATGGAACTAGAAGAAAATAGAGAATATATATTGAAAGAAGAAAATTAAACAATGCTGTACACTATAAACTGGTTCCCTATGCATTTATGTACAAAACTGTCAACTCAAACATGTGCATGTCCAATAGCAATCAAATCAAATGATAACAATCGGTGTAGCCTCCTAACTTTTAATGATTGTAGCAAAATAAGCAAATGATTCTAAAAACTTCTTCGAATGATTTCATTCTTTTTGAACTCTGTCAAGATTTTACCCTTTTAAACCGTGTGTTTGCGAAATGGTTCTGTTGGAAATGCCAACGAAATAACTTGTTTTCTTTTTTCTTTGCAATTGAATTTGTTGTTCTTACTGGTACAATTGACTCCTTCATGCTGGAAATGAGCTGAAATGAGCTGAACGCCCACAAATCAGATGAATTCATGAATTTTTCCATTTTTAATCGAAACATTGAAAATGAAACTGAAATTGAAATTTTTACCCAAGCAGGCGGATGCAGTTTAACTGTGATTGCTATTGAGATGTTTTATGTTCCGAGTAGATTGAATATTTTGTTGTTGTTGTAGTTTGTTTTGTTGTAGTTAGTTGTATTTGTATATGGCACAAGATCACTTTTAAATGGCAAATGATTATGCGACTGAATCTGAGTCGGAGTCTGAGAGTAAAACCGATAATGAATACAAACGGATCTTCATTTCAAGTTATATTGGCTGATGGCTAAGCAATGTAATGACCAACCATTAGGCAAGTGGAGGATGTTTTTTAAATTTCAATTTTTATTTCTCCATTTTTCTTAAAAAATTCATGAGAAAATTAATAATTCTGCCTCGCTGATTAAAGAAGAATACACGACTTAATGCAAAATGCTGCCATGGTGCAAATTGTAATTTGCGACTTGATGTTGAATGACAGAAAAATCAATTCATGTTTGAAGCTGTTCCAAAATGAAACATTTTTTAAACACAAATTGGCTGAATAAGTCCATGACTTTATGAATTTCACGTCTCCTAACTGAAAGTGCAAGATTGCTTCTATTAATACGCATTTGTCAGAGGAATCTTGTCAAAATTTGAACAAGTCAGTGCGTCATGCAGTTAATGTCTGACAGGCTATATTGAAAACATAACAGAGATCAGCAATAAATCGTTTTTTCGCTACTCCTAAGCACTCATGAAATTTTCAATATAAGTCAATATTGAAATTTAACTATGTACTCTGATTCATTCATACTCATTACAACGTTGATTTATAAGTACAGGTTGCAATGAATATGCGTACAACGTTGACATCGAACTCATACTATTTGAAATATGTTTGATTCATAAGCCACTACTCATTTAGATTCATAACTTTATAATCATTCATCAAAATTTACAGTCTTAGTTCTTGTTGCATTTACAAAAAAAACCAAAAAAAGGCACATAAGCAGAGCATAAACAGAGCAACAATCAGAGCAAACAGACAACTTTCCAGTAAGTATTTTAGTATTCGTCCGCGATACATACTTATTTTGTGATTCGTGTATATGTTGAGTTATACATACATACATACATACATAATTGGCCATTACAACCACCCTGCAGTCAGGATTACGGCCTACCTTTTCAACACCACTCATGTTTTGTGAGTTCATTTTATACATGAGAGGGTGGGACCTAGAGTTTATAATCGACTCCGAATAACAGTTTTTTGAGAAACTTTTCATGGCAATTTTATTTACTCACAGAGTTTTTTGCCAGAAATCTGCTGAGAGGAAGTCGCCGAAGAAATATTTTTTGATATTTCATTTTGATGTCTGAGCTGGGATTTGAACCGTGGCTTCGCGTCTAATAAGGCAACACACTACCTACTAGACTACAGCGACTTCATATGTTGAGTTATAGAGAGCCGAAATCAATAACATCATACGTGTTGTTAAGTATGAGTATGATGAGTACTTCAAACTTTGAATATGAGTAGAGGTTCAATGATATTAAAATAAGTATGAATGCATAAGTATATGTAAGTATCAGAAATTATAAGTATATTTCGATTTTACTCATCTTTTTGAATACTCATTGCTGATCTCTGCAATAGATTTCAGCGCGATTTGAGCAGAAACGAAAAAAAATGAATTTTTAATATGAGAGAGGCATGCAAGACTAACATTAAATATATAAAGACCCTTTTTTACTACGCCTCATTTATTAAATGTTTGCAAACACAATTTTCGTGGTCATTTTGTTGAAGTTTTCAAGGACTTATAGTTGGCACTTTGCTTAAGTATCATATTGGACAGCTCTGCATTGTATTGTAATTTTTTCAATTTCAAAATTGTGTGGACACAAGTCGATTGTTGTTAGTGTTGTTGTTGTTGTTATTTGAATTTCTTACAAAAAGCCGGACTATTACAACAAACTTATGCAGTGCAGTTGTTAGTTTAATAGAGATTTATAATGTTTGTTATTGTTTTGCTGAGGCTGTGACTGTGGCTGCTGTTAGCAACTGCAACTACAACTGCGGATGAGTTTGATTATTTTTGAAAGGTTTTACAGTTCAAGGCTGTTTGAAAGCTTTTAACCACTTTTTTGTTTCTCTCTTTTGCTCTTCTCTTCTTTACTTTACTCTAACAATGTCTTGTGGCCAATCTAAGTTTCTCAAATCAAATCTTATGGTCGAACGAAAAACAATCAAGAAATTCTATTTAAAAAGGTTGTCAAAGCAAAACGTTTAGAACGACATGATTTCAGCTACTAATTGTTTAAATGAATGATTAATCAAACGTCAACGCTATAATTCCATCACAAATAAACTGATGATACGTACCTGTAACCTCCGAGTGAAATTCTTCAATCTAAGCCAACTGCTTTCATTCTCATTTTTGATTAGAAACTGTTATTTTGTTTTATTTTTATCTCATTTCATTCTCTTATTTTTAAAGCAGACAGTTTTAATGATCTTGCCAAACAGCAGAGGAATTTAAAACCCGAAAAGAAAGAAAAAATTGAAATGAAACTCATCAATTCGAAATTAGCATAAATTCCTACTCTCCCTAGTCATTCTTTCTCTGTTTAACGGTTTTATGGATCTATTTTTAAAGTGTTGTCAATAAATTAAATACAGAAACAGAAATCAAAAGTAGGAAAAAAAAACAATATGATCATAAAATTTTTATTCAATACATAAAAAACGAGAAGTGCGTTCTCGCTCGTTGTGTGCCAACGTTTTGATTTCATCATTTGTTTTTTGCTTTGGCGTGGGATCACATTTATAATACATAGTTTAGGTTTCGTGTAATCAGGTGTTTCAAGTTCATTAATAATTCATTATGCCATGAGATAGGCGGCGTTCATATTAATTGCGAATACCGTAAAACGTAAATCAAAAGAATCCGGAGGGTCAAATGGTTTCGAGAGAATTGAGAGTTTATGAGTTGAAATCGTTTTTACTTTGGTGTGCTGAAAACGATAAATAAAACAATGTTAAAAGATTAATTAATAATTTTCAACCGTCAAAATATGATTTTTATGGACCCGTTGCGAATTTAGGGAATTTAAAAACAAAAATAAAATCAATGAAATTGTTAAGGAAGAAGTCGCCGTGGTCTAGTAGGGAGTGTGTTGGCTTATTAGACTAAACCGAGTCTAATAAGACCGAGTTCGTATCCCAGGCCAAACATCAAAAACAAAATACAAAAAGTATTTCTTCGGCGACTTCCTCTCAGCAGATTTCTGGCAAAAACTCTGAGAGTAAAAATTGCCATGAAAAGCTTCTCAAAAAATCTGTCGTTCGGAGTCGACTATAAACTGTAGGTCCCGCTACTCATGTATAAAATTAACGCACACAACACGAGTGGTGTGAGAAGCTAGGACGTTGTACAATTGGTCAATTCGACGTCCGGGTACTGTACTTGTCACAGTTGACAAGTATACGTCCTCTAACCTAACCTGATATAACCTTGTTAAGGAAGCGTCATAATTAATTTTTTCTTTAGATTTATTAGCCTTATTTAATGCATAATGCATTCCTCTTTGTCCTAACTAGGCATAGGCTGCTTATAAGATTTCATCGTATTTATCGATTTGTAACGATATCATTGAATTTGGAAATCGAAATCTTTCGTTGTGGCATTTTGTTACCTTGTCAGGGTTTTTGAATAATTTCGATTTAGAAAATAGAAAGGACAACAAAATATGCTACAATTGTGTATAAAAACTTTATTCAAGGAAATAACTGAATGACTGCCATTTATTATTCAAATATTATTTCATGTTGCCTCCGTCACTCCGTTTCTAAATCATTCTTTAACTCCAAGTTTGACATACTCTTTCCAACATTTCGGTTGTTATCTCAGGGCAACTGTAATGTTGTCTTTCTGGGCTGGAACTGTGACTTGCCCATGTACACGAGAGACTTCCCTAATAAAAATTGTCTAGTGGAGATGAATCAGTTAACATGGACAGCTTTACAATGTGGGCATAATTGCTTACCAAACGCGCCGTTCAATAGGTTAGTGGGAAAGTGTACAATGCGGCATGGGACACGCTTTTGCTGAAACCACCTGTTCATCAAGACCAATTCATTTGTTTGTTGGCAAAAATTCAGTAATCATCGCATGAAATTGTAACACTATAATTTTAATTGTTTTTAAAAAAGTACGGTCCAATGGTACTAACGATCCGTGAACGCCACCAAACAGTGTAATTTCAAGTTGCATTGACAAATTCGGGAATTCTGTCTAAGGAGGTACTATTTCCCAATAGAGACACATTCCTAATACAGCACGAATTTTGGTAATTAAATTGAAGAATTTGCCAACGCTGTTCATTTAACGATTTACACGATAGGAGTCTACGAACGTAAAATCTGAGAGAAAATGTTTCAGAATTCTATTCATGATTTAAAAATGAGAGTAAAAATCTTATGAACATTTTTTCTGTCTTACCAGGATTCGTAAAATAAAATGAATGAATCATTGATCTAATGAAGTGCGATGGTTTCTGGAAAAATTCTAAGAACAAAAGAGCCGTACGTCTGAAACATTTTTCATTAAATATTGACTTTACACCAGTGATTCAAAATTGAAATTTTGAAATTTTGAAATGGTACTGAACTCTAACTGAAAGAGTACTTTTTTGCATCAAATGGTACTTTTTTACAAAAGAAATATTTATTTGTACTTAATTAAATAGAAAAACTAACGTACGTTCCATGGAGGTTTGGCTAACCGGGGCTGAAGACTAATTTCACCTTTAGCATTACATTGAACATGTTGCGAACACATTAATAGTAGAAAAGCGCAAAACATAAAATATGTAATAAGAAAAAAGTATGGAAAGTGTCGCAGGGATACTGCGGTATTTTTGGAATGAAAAAGTACTGAAAAAAGTACTAAAGTCCAATACTGCTTTACACGATACTATCCGCTCTTTGCTAAACAAAAAATTGACATGTTGTATGACTTGATCGTGATCGTCTAAGTCTTCCTTTTTGATGAAATAAAAAGCTTTACCGAGCAATTTAGAAAAATTCATCAGTTATTCTGAGGAGGTTAAGAAGTCTGATCCAAAATCTGCACATTATTTCTTTAGTGGTTGTACGAAAATATAAACAGTTTTTGAGTATTTTAAGGGTACGTGTAAATAGAAGAAATACTTGTGATTATAGCAGAAAGATAATGGGTTGGTACCATGCGAATAATGTGGGTTATGTACCCCGACTAATGGAAGGAATTCCACCCCAAGAAACAAAAAAAAAAACATGTCAGAACCTCTTCTAAAGCTTTAATACTTTTTGATACATAAGATCGAAGGGTCAAATCGACCTCCGGGTACTGTGCTTGTTTCAGGTGACAGGAACACGTCCTCTAACCTAACCTACATAAGAACTTAAACCATTTTTGTTTTAAAATTTAAAGAAGTATTGAAATAATTTCACGATTAATTTTAGTTCTTATAAGGTAATGTGTTTGTCCAAATTTTTTAGTGCGCATGTCTTGCTTTAATTATATTAAAAAAAAAACAAAAACAAAATGGCTACTAAACATTTTTGACCATGAACAAGAACGGAATGTTGTACGAGTGTAGTTGAAACTGTACAAATTAAGAGACATTAAGATCAGATATATAGCCGGCGTAGTCTAGTATGTAGTGTGTTGGCTTAATAAACATGAGGCCACGGTTCAAACTCCAGGTCAGACATTAAAATGAAATATGAAGAAATATTCCTTCGGCGACTTCCTCTGAGCAGATTTATTGCAAAAACTCTGAGAATAAATAAAATTGCCATGAAAAGTTATTCAAAAATCTGTCGTTCGGAGTCGGCTATAAACTGTAGGTCCCTTCACTCATGTATAAAAATTAACCCACACAACATAAGTGGTGTGAGAAGCTAGGTCGTAATCTAAAAAGATTAAAGGGTTGCAATGACTATTTATGTATGGTATGTTATGTATGGAAACTTCGAATACCCGTTAAGCTATATCGTTTGTTAGCAGCAAAATAAATTAAATAATGTAGTATGTACATATGTATGTAATAAGCTATAATAAGATATCTTATAATAAATGTTCAAATAAATCACCGAAACTAATGAGAAATTTGAATACAGAAATCTATAAAAATCCTTAATATTTCGAATAACCCGTATTTACGTTACCCGTACTTCGGATATCTGTTGCTGTATTTATTTAGAATTTTAATGAAACGTATTATTTCAATGAAAATTCTAAAACGACAACTTTTTATAATAATGCCGTCAAGATATCTACAATGTCGACGATACTGTTGGTCATAACTTATGAGATTAATTTTAAGTGTGTAACATAACATATCCTATACCGTTATGATTTCAAGTTCTATCAAAGAAAAACGTGCCAACAATCCCATTCAATTTAATATTAAAACATGGAACACATTTTTAAAACCACACTTACAATGTGAAAGACACACACACTTGGAAAGACTTTTCAAATTCAATACAAATTAAACAAATCGAATCGAATCGAACTGCATTTAAGTGTGTTGGAGTTCATTTTAATATTCATGAACATCAAACAATATTCATATCTCGAGAAATGTGATATCAGACTGAGATTGTTTGAATCGTTTTGTAATAGAATCCTCAATATACATATGTACGAACATAAGTACATACATGCATATCAACAGGTATAATAAAAATAGAAAGTTTCGTCTTCTTCTTCTTTGTCTTCTTGTTCAACTTGTGCTTATCGTTATCAAATCTGAGCAGAGCAGAGCAGAGCCAGAAAAGCAGACGGACACTTTCGTATGAAAAACCAAAAAAACATGAAATTTTCACAGTTTGAACAAATACCAGAGACCCCCCTCCCTAACTGATGGGCACAATGCCGTGTTGAATAAAGAAAGACTCCTGTTCTCCACTACATTGTGTATGTACTCGTATGATACAGGCATACATCACGCATACACAGTACAAGTATCTCTGTGGTAACAAATTTTTTCTAATGGATGGTTGGATGCACGGATGGAAGCTTTGTTTTATTTGTTGTTGTTGTTCTTGGTTATTTTATTTTTGTTGTTGTTGTTGTTGTTGTTATTTTCTTCATCCAACTAATGTTTTGACCCCTTTTAAGTTCAAGAACCCTTTTTACTGTTGCTTCATCAACACAAAACAGTCAACAACAACAGCAACAACATCATCATCATCATCACCACCATCATAGCTATTATGGCCACAATTACAAAGTCACACAGCCATAGCCATAGCCATTGACAGTCGACAACGATGTTGATGACGATCATGAAGATGACGAAGGAAGGAAGGAGAAGCAGATAATGATGTTACAGTGTGTTATTATGAATTGTGGCTACGCTCACATAACGTACTCACGCTCACGTAAGCACTCACTTACTCACTCATCTAATGCTAGACAAAGAATAGAAGAGAAAAGTTAAAATGAACAACAAAAACTAAACAAAGAATAACTAAAAAAGCAAAAAAAATAGTTTTGAAATAGTGTTGGTTTGTTTATGGCTTCTTTTCTCTCTCTCTTTCTCTCTCTCTCTCTCCTTAATCTGTTGATACGAGTACTACATGCTTCATAAGATCGGCAGTAATAGCAATAACAAAAGGAAAACATGTTCATAATAAAAAATAACAACAACAACAACAATTCATAAATAAAGAAATCGACAATAGCAACAGACAAATAGTTGCTCTCTAATTATGACTGTGATGGTTGTTATTATAGTTGTTGCTGCTACTGCCGAGATACACGCGAGTACTCGAGTTGTCTGGTTGTGGTGGTTGACTTTTTGCCTTCGGTCTTCTGCCTGGCATTAGAAGTGACAAACATTAAAAAAAAGATGTGGAATAGGCAAGACAGCTATTGACGACTGTCGAATACCCTTGGACAAAATCGAAACCGTTATGTGGCATATAAAGCTTTAAATTTTTGGGGTCAATTTTAAGTTTAGATTTTAAATTTAGTTGAGCGGGCAATTAGGGAAACCTAATCCTTGATCGGTTGGCTAAGCTGTCAATGTACCATATTGGCTGTATAATCGATTCCCATTTCACATCACTGAAAGACTAGGATAGACCGTGGTGATAACGGTGGTCAATGAATCAATAGGTGACATAACGTAGTAGGTTTGGCCGCTGAGAATCATATGAGATCTTTTGTTTCCGAATTGCGGTTGCGGTTATTACGAGTCATTGTCTTTTTGCAGATCTTCAACCGCCTTTTGTCGCACCTGCAATAACATAAAGAACAATAGAACTATCTCCCAATTTTTGTGTTATTGACTAGCTCTGAGGTGAACAGGAAAAGGATCCTATCCTATATATATGCGCTGAACAGCTTGGCTGATTTAGCGCCTATGAAAGTTACAAGGCTTCATAGTTTTATCAAAGTCTCAAGGTAACTTTAATGAGACTAGAATTTGTGGTATTGTGAGTTCATCTTTATTATGCTTCGATGTAACCCACACAACTCTTTTGAGACGACTCTTCTGGGAAGCCATTTCTCCGGATTGTTTTAAATTTTCCGTATCAACTGATATTTAACATGAATCACTACTCTGGTTCACACAGCATTGTTGTGAAGTTCCACTGTCCTGATGTTACGTCATTGGAAACACACCAAAATTCGGGCTTATTGCTGACGGAGTAGTGTTTATTCTAAATACGTCTGCGATTAGCAGGTAAAATTATTAGATTTTAAAGGTATGACCGCAATGCTAACTTTTATTATTATTCAAGGCATTTAAGCTTTCCAACCTCTAGAGGGTTTTTAAGGCTGAGGTAAATACTTGTTAGAGCTGCGAACTTTTCTTGACTGTAAGAAACTTTTATAGTTGCAGAGACGACGATTCAGCGTCCTAGTTATTATTGACGGTCCGGAAGCTTTTGAAATTGCTACATGTAATTCTGATCTATTCTATCAAATGCTGATCGGGCCTGATCCTCTTTAAAGTGAGTAATTTTGTTGACGTACAATTACCTTCAATGAAGGCTTGTAAAAATCGATAATTGATTTTTATGGAATGACTCCAACTGTGGTAAGACACCTTTTGCCTATTCAAAGTTTAATTTGACAGACTGGATGAATATATAACGAGCAATGATCAAAGCACCTTTGCTAGTGCATTACCCTCGTTTGTTTTTCCCATTTCCCCTAAAATCTCAAGACTTTGCAAAGTAAACTTTGAACATGCAACATTTTTAACAACTGGTATTTCTTGTGGATTGAAGGATTGCAAGTCGCAGCAGTCTAGTAGATTGTGTTAGCTTATTAGACTTAAGGATACGATTCAAACCCCAGGGCAGACATTAAAAACGAAATACGAAAAAAATATTTCTTCGGTGACTTCCGCTTAGCAGAGTTCTGGCAAAACTCCAAGAGTAAATAAAATTGCCATGAAAAGTTTCGACTTCGAATCGATTTTAAATTGTAGGTGCCGTCACTCATGTGTCGAATTAACACACACAACATGAGTGGTTTGAGAAACTAGACCGCAATCCTGACCGACTGGTTGTAATGGACAATTATGATTATGAAAGATTGTAACTGTGAAGTGAAAGAAACTCTTTAGTTTTTATGTCCTTATTTCGTGATACCTTTACTGTTACTCACTGGCTGTGTTATCTCTGCCCTATTTATACTTAATTTATTTTAAGTCTGGCAACATCCAGAATCTTATTGTTGATCTGTTATTGTTAGACTTTATTTTTCTATCATTTGTGATCTTCCTATGAAACTTTTGTTATTCCAGAAATAGATTAATCATACAATGAACCTAAAGTACTTGTACATGATTAGGCATATAAGTTATTTGTAGAAAGCCTTCAATCCTAGAATCATTTGGAACATGGCCAGTATTCAATGTAATTGAATTTCTTTTCAAGCACTTCCCAAACTATAGTTCGATTTGTAAGAATTTTTTGAAAAACTGATGCAAAAAAAGGTAACAAAAATGAACGCCAGTCGTGTATACCCCTGTATGATGGTGTAGCGTATAAAAGAAGAAGAAAAAAAAAATATTCCTTTACCTTACCAGTACAAGCTATTCATGTGCGTGTTTTTAAAAGGCGTTCCTTTTCCACTTTGTGCTTTTGAGTAGGTTTTGTTATTGTACTGTGTTTCTGTTGTTGTTATCATTATTATTGTTGTTGTTATTTTCTAATGCCTTTTGACTTTAAAACGAAGAAAAAACAACAACAACAATATTTGTTTTCGAACAGATAGAGGGATTAATAGAATAACAGATGGGCAAAAGGAAATATGAAGGAAAAGAGAGAAGAGAACATAAACTCTCCAAAAATAAAAAGCTTTTTAGGTTTACAATTGGAGAGCCTCTCAAAATGTGTTCACACACACACACACACACACCGTATAATGAAAGAGATTTATGGGGGGCTTGATTTTTTGTTGTTGAGCGAGCCAAATTAAAGAGTACGTTTGTATAGCAGAGAGCACAGTTAAAAGTACAATAAAGAGTTTTCTTGTACATGATCACTGTTTGAATGATCTCCTGTTGTTTAAGAGAATGATCGTGTGTTAGAGAGTGTGTCGAAATGTTTGTGTTATTTTTAGTTCAGCGCGAATGTCGAATGGCTTTGACAAGTGCATGGCATGAAACGAGTAAAAAATTTTAATAAACTTTGATTTATTATGCTCTCCAATCGATAAATGACACACATTTTTCTTATGCACACCAATAAGCATATCTTAATTACACCTGTGCCCATTACGACGCACAAGCAAAAAAAATTACTTTTTATTTCAAATATCCAATGATTGAAATTTAATTTTATGCAGCGTAAAATGTTTTACAAAAAAGGATTGCTTTCTGCATTCTCTTAAAATCACTGAAATCACTTAAAAATGTGTTTGAACTGATAATCAGGGGTGTCATAGAATCCAATAATGTCGGAATTGGATTTGAAAACGACACAAAAATCAATTTGGTGTCATACAATCCAAGATTATCGGTTTTGTTTTCGAACTTGAATAAGTATCGGTTTTAGGTGTCACAGAATGTCTTGTTATCGGTTTTGTTATTGGAAATAAACCAAGCAGCTAACAGCTGTCTGTTTGTTATATGAAATAAAAACAACTTTAATTTTACTTTATAAATAGCTTTTATTTTACCAATCTTTTATAAGGTTGTGGCTATTTCGTCTCTGATTCTCTGACCTTCACTTTGCAGAGTCGTGCTTTATGACAAAATAACATTGTCTTCACTTTCAGGTAATGATAAAGTCAGTTCATCCTCACTGGTTTGCACATTATAGCTCCTGCAAAGTTGTGCAGAGTGCAGCAGGAATTTATAATTCCTACTGCCTCTTCCAGATGGTAGTGTAACGTGCTCATTAAGCACTCAACATATTCCATATTTAACACTCCTATTCATATTCTTTTTCGATTAAAGTACAAATGCTCGTTAAAGCTGGGCTTTTTTATCTTTATATGAGTCCCGTCTATGCAGCCAATTATTGAAGGGATTTTAAATTTATTAAAGAAATAGTCCCTTGCTCTTTGCTTATCGTTGGAGTTCACTTCTAGTTGCCCCCATTGATGGCAAATGAACCGCTCCATAGCATTGAGCACATTGTCTAAAATTGTAGAAACTGTGCTTCTACCCAGCGATATGCTAGAGTCATTTCCAAAAGATACTTGGTATGACCCTTCAGCTAAAAATCGCAACGTAGCTGCAAGTTGTAGCAATGGTGGGATCTTAGAATGGGGAAGATGTTCTTTTACTGTGTTTGTGACCATACAAAAAGCGTCTTTGTTCAACCGGCAATATGCTATAAATTTGCAAAGCAGCTTTACTTCTACACAGGAAAGACTGTATTATAGTAGCCAGAACAAGAGTGGGAACAACAAGGTTTAGTACACAACATCTCTATGGAAGGACCCAACCTAGGGAATGTGAATTATGCGCAGAAGAACTAACCATAAGTCACATCTTTAAAGATTGCCCGATAAGCTCAACAAATGAACCACTAGAAGAAATCCTAAAATGCAGCAACATAAACTCAGCAAGAAAAATTAAAAATATTCTTCAATCTGCAAATGTTTTACATGAAATCTAGATTCAACACATAGTGCAATGACCATGTAGTTCACACTATTTTGGACACATTTATTGGCACA
Organism: Sarcophaga rosellei; assembly: GCA_930367235.1. Lineage (NCBI taxonomy): Eukaryota > Metazoa > Arthropoda > Insecta > Diptera > Sarcophagidae > Sarcophaga > Sarcophaga rosellei. The sequence goes on along the minus strand of OV884017.1, from coordinate 84,748,852 downwards.
TTTATTTTTGTAAAATACGCATTTTAAATAAATAAATAAATAAATATATATGTATTTTGTCAAAAAAAAAAAAAAAATTTTATAAAAATTGGAAATAAATACATAAATGTAAACAACAGCTGTTTCGAACATCGATTTTATTTCAATTCGAAAATAACAAAACCGACTTGGTTTTGTGACACCAAATGAATCCAATATTGGTTTTCAAAAACGACAAAAGGCAAAACCGACTAGGATTCTATGACACCCCTGAATGTTTAACTTTCTAGACAATGGCAATATTTACACATTTTGTATCTTGTTTGTTTATGCTGTTGAGAATTGAACTCACAACTCACACTCTGATACACTAGTCCATTAATCTTACTGACATACTTATATTGCAATAAAGTATTAAAAACATTGGTTTTTGATTTGGATTTTTGACTAAGAAATTGCTGTTGAGGATAGGAGCAAGGGTCCGCCATGCTCCTTTAATGGTAGGATCCCTTTGGGGACCATTATAATAGCACAAATCCAAGTCGAATCAGTCCCCATAGGCAACCTTCTTTATTTTGAGAAGTTCAGTTACAGAGGACAGAAAATAGGAGATCGAGAACCTTCGTCTTTTCATAGCAATAGCCGGGCATTACTATATGAGGTGAAAGGTAGGCTCTCTTCCTTACACCTATAGCTTCAACAGAAAACATTCGAGGGAATGGTGCAAGTGATAACCAAAACATTTCGGTGGATAACCATGTGATTTAAGGAATGAAGACAATCAGGCTTCTTCTTACTCAGATGATTACAGTCCCACCCCACCAACGAGCTATACAACGACCGGAGAATACCAATTACAACAGAGATAATTGGTATACCTATGCCCTGTAACACCACATAAATTGTCAGCTCTATACCAGTCCTGGCCAGTTCATTAGCAATGCTATTTCCGACGATACATCTATGACTTTGGAACCACATAAGAGTTAACTTCAAACGATTCGAAATTTTACAAAAAACTTCCCTCGTTTAACGTACAAGTACATTAAAGATATGTTTGTGAGAGCAGCATGGTTGTCCGAGTACATCAGATGATTTTCAGAGGAGATCCTATTGCTCAATGAGTACTTCAGTCGCTTTTAGTTTGGTCACGAATAATTCACAATTTCGTTTAAGTGATACAATATACGGTGGAGAACCTTGAAAGCGAAGAAAAAATTATAAGAAAGACTAAAAGAACGAGATAGTTTTCACTGGAGGTAAATACTAAAACCCTATATTGTTGAGAAACTAGGTTACAATCAGGGATGCCATGCCGTTTATATCAAATAAACATCCACTAACCAGATTAGCTCTTTCGATAGCTCCTATGAAAACCTTTAGACACACGTGTTGAACTTGAGTACTGCAAAACAACTCTAAAAAAAAGAGACTTCTTTTTATCTTCCTTTAAACTCTCTTGATTTTATTTGTCTAATTAGTAAGAAAATTATCTAATTTGCGAGTCTTAAGACCAGACATAGTAAACTTAATAATTAAATGAGCACTTGCGATCTGTTTCAAGCAATTTCAAAACCAATTTTCATTTAATTTAAAATTTTCATAAATAAACATTCATTCTTAAAAGCGTTAAATGAGTGAGAGGTGTGCGTATACATAAACTAAAAAGAAAAATATACAAAAAACTGTCTTTATTTACTCTCCTGTATAAAAATGATTATCGATCACTGTATTGATATGTATTTATGAGTGTTTGTGTTAGTAATTGGCCGCATGTTTTTTTAAAATGTTTTACTGTTACAACAACAACAAGAATTGATTGAATAAAGAAACAATAACAAGTGCATTCATTGATCAACATCGTTTACAACAAATAAATATGCAAGTCAGAGAAGAATGCAAATGATTGCATACAAACATACAGACATACATACTCATATCATACACATACGCATACGTTAACATTTTAATTGTTAACTTTAATGTGATTAAAAATGCATTTGTTGACTTAATTATCAACGATTAAATACGATCCATTTCACGATGTCTTACAAAATGTCATTTTCTTGTTGTTTTTCCTTGTATTTCTTGTGTTGTGTTGTGTTGTATTTGGCATTAAGAAGAGAGTTGCCGATGTTGCAAGGGTATTTTGTTGTTCAGCTTATCTTATCGTTGTTTTCAATTAATTAAAACGAAATGAAATGAAATTAAATACATTGTATTAATGAATTAATTAATTAATTCACTAAAGCAAGCATTTTAATTAATTAAAAGGGTGTGTGTGTGGAATGACAAGCTTAAGTCCAAACGTTTTTACTGCCAAATATAATAAGAAACTTCCTCTAATCTAATATATGTATGTTTGAACATATGTATGCATGAAGAATTGCTCGAATTAGCCCTTGAAAATAATAATTTTTTGAGCAAAAAATTAGCATTTTCTTTTAATATTAAAATACTATCTAGGTTTGCCATTACGTGACTACATGTACAAGTCGGCAGGCTCTTCAATGATCTATTTTTAGTTATTTATTCGTGGCCAGGAACCACGGAACTCCCAATTTCAAGCTTTTTTTTCGAGGTTTTGTCTTCCACCAATCATATTAGGGACTACAATGCCAGAACGCTAGTGAAGCCTCAGTCTGCCGAATGCAGGACAATAATAAGTCATGTGCTTTGAACTATCTTGACACTTTCTCTAGCTCAAAGACAACAATTTTGTTCAGGTGGTATCTTAAACTGCAATGGCTCCAACTGGTTTTACCAGATAACCCTCCATTTCTTTCTCTTCATGTCCAGAAGCCTATTCCAATGTAACGGTCGTGAGTGTTAAAGCTCTCTTACTTGTCAAGAATGTTTTGTCACTCCCATATCATTTTCGAATTGTTTGTCGCTTAAAGGACATTAAAAGACGCTTGAGTACGTGGAAGATACGAAAATCCTTAAATTTTCTTACGGCGACAATTCCTCACATATAGTCCAACGATCTAAAAACGTCCGCCTGGAAAATCGCTGGGTATACATCCACTGTAAACTAATTGAATTAATTGGTTTGCCTGTTTTAAAACTTTCTAGTCTAGAACCATTGATATATCAAACAAGTGTGGCCGGTTTAAGGTTGACAGAGTTTGTTTTTCACTCTTAGTGGTCATTAATAGTTGCCCGGAAGTTTCTATAGTTTCATGTCATTGCTCTTCACGGTTCTCACCTCAGAGTATTACAAAAAACTTTCTTCTTGATCAATATCGATAACAGTGGGAACATGTATTGCATCATTCGGACACGTTTTCATTGCTGCCCTGATTTTAACGCCGTTGATTTGATGTAGTTTTCCGAAATCACACGTGAAATATAGATTTTACAACAGAAATGAATATACAGAAGGTCATTCTGACAATCAAGCTTTAAGTGCCTTCTAGTCCCTTGTAACCTTCTGAAGATATGTATTCTAACTACAGTCTCCTTATAGATATTATGCCTTATTAGGAAATTGTCTCTTCATTCCATTAATAGTGAAGCATTTGAAATTAACTCGCTGCTTGTATATACAAATAGCGAGCAAAAATGGATACATAATATTGAAAAATATATGCTCGTCTGCAGTTTTGCAAGCAGCACAAAGATTGGTCTGCGGATGATTGGAAAAAAGTTATATGGTCGGACGAAAGAAAAGTGGAGGTTGGAGGAGCAAAAATTTCAGACATTAAAATGGTCAGCACGAAGTCCGGACTTAAATCCAATCGAGAATTTGTGTGCAATTGTAAAACGAAAATTGGTACAGTATGAAAACCCTCCAAATAACCTTAACGAATTGTGGCTAAGAATTGAGGATTAGTGGCAAAGAATAAACAGCGAAACCATCAAAAAACTGGTAGAAAGCTTACCAAAACGCATTAAATCAGTAATAAAGAATAAAGGATTATGGACAAAATACTGAATTTTTCATTTGAAACGAAACGAGCAAAATTGGATAAATGCTACTAAATAATATTAAGCTGTGTTTTATATTGAAAAGGAAATAATATTACTGAATGGTTTTTGTTTTAATTAGAGGATAGTCTAAATAAATGTTTAACATATAGGTTGTATTTTTTATTTTAATAAATAAAGTACAAATATAAAGTTCATATATTTTTCAATATTATGTATCCATTTTTGCTCGCCAGTGTATGTGTCTGCATAGTTTTGTTGGTAGTGTTTTAAACTTTGAGTGTTGGAGTTATGAGTTCGATTACCCACCAAAGGCTCTGGGTACTTGTAATTGTTAATTGTTTTATCTAGTAATTGTGAGATAAACTGTGTGAAAAAAGAAAGTGTGAATTGTTGTAATTTACTGTGATCAGAAAAACTCTCTCCTTTGTAACTACCTTTCTAGTATTCCAGAACAATGCCCTGCATGGGTTCATCTCCATAGTGTCGGTCTTAGGAAAAAATCTTTAAACGCATAAAATTGTTTGTGTTCTGTGATCGGTAAAACTGTTTTCGTTGAGTTAGTAATTTGTTGGATTAATTCTGCGTAAATCGAAATCGGAATATTGCAATTTAAATTCTGAATTCAAGTAGTTAAAGAAAAACTATGTTTCTGGCGCAATAGATTAATTTCGATTGTTCATGATCCTGGTCAGTTTTAAATCTATCTTAGAAACGATATTTCTTTTGTGCCTTCCTCTTCAAATGTTCTTAATTTCTTTCATATTTGTTTACCCTGATAGTATGACCTTATCTTACCTCGGTAGGGTAAGTTTTAAGCCTTTAATAAATTTCAAAAAAGTTTTACTTTCACTAGGCGATCAGTTCATAGAATCTCAAATGTTCGTCGATTATGTACCCATGCTTCGACATGCCATAAAACGATTGACCCAATATCTCATTTTATATATCAGACACTTAGATTGACCTATCTAGGCTACAAATTAGATTCCATAAAATTTGGGAACTGTAAAGGGTTTGGGGTTTAAAATCTATTTCCCCCCAATTATCGGTTTTCTTAAATCTACATCTATCTGCATAAGAGTTGATCTGTTCAAGAAAATAACATACATTGCCTCAATGCCAAAGCTTATGCTTTAACATCTAACCCCAGAAAAGAGAAAAACCAAATGAACTGCCTTCAGAATAGGATGATGCGGTTTTCAGTTGTATTTTTAAAAGATTTACAGAATCAAGTCCGAAACATATTATGGATGAGTGGAATTATGGATTAAGCCTCAAAGAAACAAACCACAAAGTGTACAAAAAAACCGTGGAAAGTGATACGCGTTGCATATCCGCATTGATTATAGTAATGACATTCAATGACCTTCATGTTCTGGGTTAAAAATTTTTTGGATTGTGGATTGAAGATATCCTGCACAAGAAACCATTGAATTGCATGACAATCTCTGCGCAGTTGAAAGTATTCGCAACCTGTAAGAATATTCTCCTACCACCCTACTAGGCTTCTGCGTCCTTAATATATTATAAATCACTTATCCGTTACAAAGCAGTCGCATCTTACCTTTTGTTACCAACAACCAAAGTTACCATAAAGGTTTTATTCGATTAAGGATCATTATTAAAATTTGCCGTTAACTAAAGGGAGGATTTTAACGGGCAGATAAATTGTTTTTCATTATTATGAGTACGCAATAAGGTAGAAATGAGCGTTAGGCTAAAGCAGGTATTACCAAAAATTTTTTGGTTGTGTATTAGTGAGTAAGGGAGCGAAAATAAGGTGAGAGTTTACAGTCATAGAAAAGTGTTAGTAATATACGCTATTTTGATTTTCATTTCATCAATATACATAAAGTTATACATTTTTGACTTAATAATTAGGGAAAGTTTTTTTGATATTTGTTGGGATCTAAGTTTGGTCCATAAATTTGCCTAGGTCCTAGGAGGATCATCATGCCGGTAACTTTTAAAGTTAAGTGCTCCGGCACTGCTACATTTTTGAAAAAGTTAACTTTACTTTAACATTAGATTGTAATAACGAAAGAAGTTAAAGGTAACTTTAAAGTTCACTTTAGCTAAAGTTAGCTTTAACTAGACTCAACTTTAAAGGCAAGTTATAATAATGGTCATAAATGATTATGAGCCTGCCTGTCGTAATAACTGGAAACCCATTCCAAATGCAGCTGAAACATGTTAATTTTGTTTTGTTTTTGTTTTTCTTTTAATTGATGGACTTTTGCGATGACCTTTTACCGGGCTTTTATGTTGCATGTGCAACCTTTTTGTTGACAAAAAGAAAGTGCTGCATAAAGTGGTGCAAATTTGTGGACATTTTAAATGAAGTGGAACAGAAAATTAACAAAAACTTTCAAAAAAATTTAACATGAACGAGCGAGTATTTCTTTCGAAGAAACAAAACAATTCAATTCAATTCATGTATTGTTGTTGTATTTGTAATAATTTCTTTTCAACAGCAACAATAACTACACTATAATACAAGAGAGAAAACAAAAACAAAAAATAAGAAACATCCTATGAAAGAAGTAAAAATTTTAATGTGCCACACGTGTACACAAGTATCAAAGCATTTTGCCACAATACGGGCCATACGGGCATATACTATGTAAGAGTACGGCAATAACAATTCAATGTGGATAGTCAATGACTTACTTAATGAGTGCAAATGAATGGTATGAATGTATGATGGAATGATGGACTTACTGAAGTAAGGAAGGAAGGAATAAAGGTCTTTGCCCTTTATCAGTCAGTCAGTTGTTTTCACTGCCTTTCTTTTCATTTCTTTTCTTTTTTTCTTGGAGAACAGATTTTATGATTTGAAGAAGCAAAACAAAATAACAGATTCAGAGCAGGTCATACTCATAGTAGTAGTTATTGTTTTTGTTTTTATTTATTTATTTATTGTTATTGTAATTGTATTTAACAAAAGTTTTTGTGTCAACAATTAAAAAAGAAAACGAAAGAAGTTATGTCGTCTGTTCAGGAACGAAAAGAAAAGAAAAACTTGCCTTGAGGCGGTATTAGAAAGTAAAGAATCAAAAAACAAACCGAATAACCGAGTTAATATTAAATAAATATCATTTTTGATCCATGCATACGAGTAATCCCTTCTGATGTAATCCCTTCACTGTATATAGAGTACATACATACATAGAATACATACATATGTATGTATATGAAGTATACGTACGTGCTACATTTTTGGACAAGTTAAAATCAGTAGCGGAAAATTGTGTAATTGGTCATTAAAATCATTAAAATTTAGTTAGCAACATTGGCAACGCGGTAAGTAATTGAAATGTCTTAAAATTTCGTTGTTCATTTAATTACAAAACATTTATAAAAGAGCTACTGTTTGTTGATTACTTACCGAAGCTTATTCTGAATATGTTTCATCGACTAGTTTGTACGGCATGGAAGAAGGATCGGTAAGATCGGCAAGATCAGTTCGAAAATGATAATTTGGAGACTTTATTCCATGAAGATTACTGTAAAACTCATTTTCATTTCGGTCGAAATTTAAATATCTTTGCAAGCTTTCCTTCCACACGAGTGGTAGCCGAGGATCGTACGAAAACGCTATGTTGTCATGGTTAATTACAAATGTCGTTATGCCGGATTATAAATTTGGCTTTAGAAAGAAACACAATACTTCTGAGCAAATACACAGATTGGTTGCAAGCCATTGGAAAGGCATTCGAAGAGCAAAATAATGTTCGGCTATTTTTATAAATGTTTCCCAAACGTTCGGCAAAGTTCAGAGCGAAATACTAATGCATTAATTGAAACTAATGTAACTGCGTTGTTTTGCAAATCTTAAGTAACAGTAAATACGTTATATTTGAAAGCTGCAAATATGAGCAACATAATCCTGATATTTTAATATGCAATCGCATGTAATTTTGATAATTTTTTTCTAACTGGCTGCTACACTCTGGATGTTGTCTCTACATATGCAGTGCACTGTGATGGAATACCGCAATGTAAGGTGTATAGGTGGAGGAAAAGAAAGAATTTGATTTAAATTTGCAATTCGTTGCTTAATTTTAACGAAAGCGATTAATTTCTGAAGACATTTTTGACAACCTAAGGTAATAACAATTACTTTTGAATTGTATCGCGCAGTGTTAAGCGGAGACTATGCAAGCACGGACAATCAAAAGGATTTTGTTGTGGATCTATAGTGAGTTACTGCCCTACAAGCAAAATTTTAATTCGGACTTACATACATATTATTACGATTATTTATCGTAGACTCTATGAATCAATTAAAATAAAAGAGATTATTTATTCTCAATTGTTATTTATCCCCTTATTTAAATAAACACAGAATTTATTCATTAAATAAAGAATTTATTTTAATATCAACACTGAGCCATTAATTTGGCTCACAATCCTTGTTGACAAGAATCAAGCTTTTCTGGGCTCAAATGCTACTGTTGGCCTAGGTTAGGTCGGAGTGGTAGCTCTGATATCAAAAAACTCACTTGAGCATGCATAGCGGCCAGTTATGACGCCACGGATGAACGCAGCCCCTGCACTGACCAAGTTCTACCAAAATCAGGGAAGAAGAAGACTCACGTCTCATCACTGACTAAATATTCATGACTGACTGGCAGCATTGTTCTTCGCTCTATTCCTTTAGTTTTTGTCTGGCAACTTCATAAAACTTCACGAACTTGTTTTTATTGGACTTTTGATCTTTGCATCGTTCCTTTTTACATACTTGTTTGTGTAAATATGTGTTCCGTACGATATGTGTATTCTGTTTATCCTGTTTACTTATTTCTGTTCCAGTTTTTCACAATTTTTCACAGCAGATATTTTTGCAGATATTTCATGCCTATGCCTTCAAGGACATATAATATCAACAAATTTTGAACCTTAAAAAACCTTACCTGTATGTAACAAGCTCTGATTAACTTGGCAATGAATATATTCCATAAGGACAACATCAAACCATATGCAGCCAGAGTGACTTGAATAAAACTGCTGGACTTTAGTTGTATGTTTGCATCCGGCGCCAAATGATACCAATTTTTAATCGCCTATGGCTAAGGAGTTTGTTGATGGAAGTGACCACACCATTTTTTTATGCCACTAAGAACAATGTTCTCTATAATAGGGTCATAATATGCTATCGAAAAGAATTTTGCTTTTAACTGTGACAAGTATTTATTAAAAAACTTAAAATTAAATTATTTAAATAGGCAATGGCAGAGTAGGCTTCCAACTATAAAGTCTTAAAAAATTAAAAAAAAAGAAAACTTCAATTCGTTCGAGTTGTATTCGTATTCAATCCAAAACAAAATTGTTCTAGGCTTATTGCACTACCAACAACGACACAATTATAAACGGACAATTTTCTTCATGGGCTTAATTTATCATTCGAAAAGTATGTTCAGTTGACATTTGAAAAGAATATTTGTTAACCTCATTTTTCATTTTTGTTTCATATGCCACATCAAAGGCATACTTCTCGTAAATATTGTGGCAATTTTGGCGTTGCCATATCAACTCAATTTATTTTCAGAATGATCAATAGATTTGCTCTTTTGACTTTTATTGAGTCAATATTCGGTTTATTGAGTACAATATATTAAGTGTTCAGACACAATAATATACGCAGTTCAGCTGCGTACACCTGATGTAACAAAAGAAATTGCGCACAGAGTGCAATCTGGTTCACAAGTTCACAAACGATAATGACAATATTAATGAAGTTCATCGTAATGTTGTGATGCAGAATACCGATAACTAAACAAATGCAAAATGTATCGATCTTTGAATTGGCCAAAGGAGAGAAAACGAAAAAGAAAAATATTTTCTTCCAAATTTTGTTTCTCCTACCCCCCCCCCTCTCTATAGATTCGAAACTTTAATATTTTATAACGGAAACTTATAATTGAAATAATGAAAGCCTAAGAAACCCTCTTGTTTATAAATGTTCTCCGATAACATTTTGTAAACACCCTTCAGTTAATTTACGATCATTTTGCACTGCCATCAAAAAAAAAAAACAACAGAATAAAATACTGATGCAGATACACCAAAAAATAGAAACAGAAACAAAACAAATTCCAGTTCAAGGTATGGTACCTTCTTATAAACATTCTGTGATTCAATTTAACTCAGGCACTTAAGATATTATCCTTGATCTGCTTATTTTTTCATTTGCCTTACCCTTTGCTTCCTCTCTCCCTCCCTCTCGCTCTTTCTGTGTGTCTCGTTACATGTATCTGTTGTTCCATCTAAACATTCCTGTTTAAACGTAGAAAAATAAGACGAAGTTTCAAATCCCTCATTTCCTTTGGAAGAAATACTTTTGAAAAGATTGCCTGATTATGTGTGTTGGTGTATGTATGTATGTATGTTTCTGCATGTATGTATGGTATGTATTGGTGTTTGTGTTTTCATATTTCGAACCCCTTCTTATTTTCAAGGCAAAATTCATTTCAAGGAATTTCATTCCCCACAGGGTGCTGTTCATTGCTGGGCCAAGTGATTCTGTTGCTCCCCACCTTACAGGCGCACTGCATTGGTTCAGTTCGCTGTTGAGAAAAGGAAACCAAGAAACGAAATACAAAATAAGGGGAGACAAACGAAAAAAAAATTAAAAACAAACGATCGTTACACAATAAATAAGAATGACTGTGAGAGGAAGAGAATGCAGAGAGAGCGAGAGAGAGAGAGAATATTAGAGAAAAAAGAAACAACAAAATAAATCTTAAAAGTTTATCAGCGGAGGAAGGCATAAATGGATGACTGACTGACTGACTAACTCGCTTACTGGCTGGCTAACTGAATGGTTGGATGGATGGCTGAATGGTTGGTTATTGTTGTGTATGAGAGTGTGATTTAAAAGTCAATCCAGAGGATATTATTTCAGAAAGCAATTTGCATTCCAAAGTGTATATTTTACACAAACATTCACACACACATACACGCACTCAAACACTTATGCATGTTGTATAAACAATAAAAACAAAACTTTACTGAACAATATGGAGCCCAACCCAAGTGACCATGACGAACGTGTGATCCCTTTTCATATAACAAAAGTTCTTCCTACAGTCGAGATTCATACTTTGTTTCTGTGTATGGTATGTACATATGTACATACATACAGTATCAGACAAAAGTAAAACATAGATTTCTGTATGATAATAAAACATACAAATTGTTGCTCGCAACAAAGAAAATTTTTTAAAGATTAAAGAACTTACCAGCAATAAATACCGTTATTTTGCTATTTACACATTAATTTACAAGCAGATAACAATCTTAGTAAACAGTTTTTGGGGGTTTTTGAAAGGAATGTTTTTATTTTTCTTAAGGAATTAAGTTTCGAAATAAAAACTTCGTAAGGCTAAAGAGGAAAAAGGAAAAATTAGTTTTTTTTTTGGAATTGTATTTACTATAGCATCACTTCTCGTATAGTAAGCCGCTTTAAAACTTTATACACTTTGTTAACTGTATGATGAGGTGCGCAACCACATTAAACAAGCCAACGAGAAGATCAGGCAATAATCCGTTAAGTAAAGAAGCTTTTTGTGTCCGCATCACAAGTAACTACCTCATCCCTTTTAGATAGGATTATAACATAGCATCTCACACCACCTATATATGTTGAGTGTGTTAATTTTATTCATAAGTGGGGGGTTCCTATAGTGGCGGCGAGACCTAACACAGATTATGATCTTAGGAAGATGGATTGAACTCGTACAGAAACAAAAACCAACAAATATAGAAAGTCCAGGATTTTATTTACATAAAAGCTTATGAACTGGAGTACAACGCTTTTCTCTAACGAATCCATTTTTAATCTAAAAAATTCTGATGAAATTACGCACTTACGAATGCCAATCTAATTTAGAGCAAATATACGCTGAATTAGGGAAAATGTAAAATAGTGATTTGAGTTTTTCTTCGTGCATTACTTAAAATGAGTGAAACAGTGTACCGTGGCACGTACAGAGCAGAGATCAGCAATGAGTATTCAAAAAGATGAGTAGAATCGAATCATACTCATAATTTCTGATACTTACACGCATTCATACTTATTTTAATATCATGGAACCTCTACTTATATTCAAAGTTTGAAGTACTCATCGTACTCATACTTAACAACACGTATGATGTTGTTAATTTCGTCTCTCCATAACTCAACATATACACTAAGCACAGAATAAGTATGAATCGCGTACGAATACTAAAATACTTACTAGAAGGTTGTGTGTTTGCTCTGTTTTCTGATCTGTTTTTTGCTTATTTTGTGAATGCAACAACAACTAAGACTGTAAATTTTGATGAATGATTCGAGTCACTGGAGTATTTTTCTAAAGTTAAGAATCTAAATGAGTAGAGGCTTATGAATCAAACATATTTCGAATGGTATGAGTCTGATGTCAACGTTGTAAGTATACTCATTGCAACCTGTACTTATAAATCAATATTGTAGTGAGCACGAATGAATCAGAGTACATAGTTAAATTTCAATATTGTTGACTCACTTATATTCAATATTCATTGTTGATCTCTGGTATAGAAACATTTTACAAAACAAGCATAACATGCGATACCAACACTACAACGACCTCAAACACTCATATAAATCTATGTGAGTATGGTTTGTAGAATATAAAATCGGTCACCTACGCCATTATTGATCTCAATATTTCATATAAAGTCTCAATTAATTATTGCGCAATAAATACGCAAATTGTTATAATATTGAGTAAAACTTAAAATACAGCACTTTCATAAGTATGTTCGGTGCGCATATTACAATTATCCGAACACTTTTTGTTGATATTTGACAACTCAAATGTCAACAACGACAAAAAAAAAAACAATGTTGTTGAAACAACCAGCTGTTTTGCTTACAAGCTGTCAAATGAGTATTGAATAAGCAGCTGAACTGCGTATATTATTATGTCTGAACACTTAAAATATTGTACTCAATGAACCGAATATTGACTCAATAAAAGTGTATATCTGAACATAGTATTATCGACGTTAATAATTGTGTTCTGAAAATTGAGAACGACCAATTGAGTTCACATTTCTGTGCTGAAAGGTTTAACAAGTCATTATGAACACCAGAACAACGCTTCCAAATTGTGGAAACTTACATTGAAAAAAAAAATTAATCTGTGCGCCAAATTTATGAGTCATTTCGTAAATTTTACAGTCAATAAATTCGGTCTATGTGAGCAAGGAATTCGTGCTGTCATTGATCGTTTTCGAACTAATTTAATTCTTTTCGACTTAAAGCCATCAATAAAGAAATGTGTGCGCCGAACACAACATTGCATCGGTAGCTCAACGTCAATTTGTTGTCGTCGTCCTCAACTTGTTGACCTTTGTCTTTCGGCCATGTCGAAAATTTTACGTAAGCAGCTTGACATGGGCACGTAACCATAAAACACAGAATATACCCAACGACCATCGTTTACATCGGATTTTTGCTGACTGCGACTTATCTAAGGCTGGTCGGTGATTTTAAGCAAAATTTTATTTACATCAATTTCTTAGCTTTCGTTTTGTCCGCTACTGTACATCTGTATCTCTAGGAATATGACTCAGAAGTTGAAGGGGAAGAACACAAAAAAGGAATTCTTTTCATTCATTGTTGACAAACAGAAACAAACAAAATCAATCTCAATACATATTATTGAAATAATACACTCGTGCAATAAAAAACATACAAACAAACGAACACATCGACACGATCTCATACTAACACACACACACACACACACATAAAAGAAAAGGAAAGAGAATGAACAAATGTATACACAATAATGGATGAAATTAATACTCGTACGTGCTTTGAAAGTCGAGATGCTCATTGTCATCAAACTTCGAGAGGACAATTCTTAACAATTTTTTGTTGTTGTTGTTGTTATTTTTCTATACATATCGAACGAATGATCGTCATTGAAAGTTTTCATTGTCTCAACACACACTCAAATGCACACTAGAATGTAATTTTAATACAGGAATGGAGAATGAAGTCAAATATGTATTGTGAAATAAAAGCCCCAGAGAATATGGTTTTCAATATATTTAACAGGTTACTCTCTGCCACTGTTTTCGATTGTAATTACCTTTACATATCATTTTATTTTATTTTCAATTAATTTTGTTTTTAAACGTATAATTGAGTCTTCAATTTCAAATCTTCGCCAATACCAGGAGTATTATAGTTACATACATACTCACACATATAGGGTGTTTTTTTTATAGAGTTATGGAACTTTAAGTTGCAATAAAACAACGATGGATTATTCGATTGACATGAATTTTATTTATCCGAAAGATAATCTTGTGGCATTACATTTTAAATATGATTTCTGGCATATGACCGCCACGGCTGGCGCGGATGTAGTCCAATCTGGACGTCCAATTTTCGATGACTTTTTCCAACATTTGTGGCCGTATATCGGCAATAACACGGCGAATGTTGTCTTCGAAATGGTCAAGCGTTTGTGGCTTTACCGCATAGACCAATGACTTTACATAGTCCCACAGAAAGTAGTCTAGCGGTGTTAAATTACAAGACCTTGGAGGCCAATTCACAGGCGGTCACCAAACGTGTCTTTCAATAAATCGAAATAAAATTGCACTATTTGCAAGCGTTGTACAGGCATGAGTCTATTCATGATGAATTGCCAAACCAAACTGAGAATAAATCACTTGACAGCTGTTAAATCGGTCGCCATCTTGAAAAGTAATGACAACTTAACTGTACCCTATACCTCTATAAAAAACACCCTTTATATTGAGTATACAATACAGTGTATGAGATAGTATACACTGTAGCTGTATCTTATTTTGAAGGTGACATTTTGAGCGCCTCCCTTTGTTAGAAGACGTTATTACACTCACCTTATTTTGTGAAAAGTTATCTGCACTTAAAAATATTGTGAAATTTTGCCAATACTACCGTCATAGTTTTCTTTTCTATTAAAGACAAATGCCCAAAAAAAGGCAATATGAAGTTCACGAAAAATAAGATCAAAATCGTATTATTTCTGACGACAATGATTGCGTACACACACCGAACGCGATCTTTGGTAAGTCCTTTAAAATCGTACACAAACGAAAAGCAATAAAAATAAAAAGGCCAAAATTTAATTCACAAAGGACATCATGTACTTTTTTCTGACGAATCCATATTTAATCTTAAAGACTCTGAAGGAGTAATGAATGCCAAAGCGAAGCAGTAGCAGTTAAAGCAATGGTATGAGTATATCTTGGTCTACTACATAAAATGAGAGGCACAATGGATCGTGTTTTGTAAAGAGAAATTTTTTTAAAACGTCATGCTTCCTTACGCTGTGAAGGAAATGATCATTAAATTGCGATCTTCATTATAATTCCGGACAATAATAATGGTGCCAACTAAAAATAAAGCTGGGAGTCATAAAATAGATTCTGATCTGTACGGCCAGCAATTAATGATATTGAAGACAGCAATTCAATTAAAGCGTCTAAAATTCCATCTTGAAAAGGCTATGCCTGACTCTTCTCACAAATTGATGGAGCTTAGGAAAGTATGAACAGTATAACCAGATATTGAACCTTCATATTGTCATTTGTTTCAATCCGTGCATTACACTCTTAGGACCATTATTACAACTTGCCGTTAAAGTTTGGTTTAGGTAACTTTACCTAAAGTGAACTTTAAAGTCAGCTTTAACTTCTTTTCGTTATTACAGCCTAATGATAAAATAAAATTTACTTTTTCTAAAATATGGCAGTGCCGGAGCAATGTCGATAACACTGCTTTTTAAAACACATTTAAACAAGTTTTTTTTTTTAACGCATTGGCAATGACGGGTTTCTTTTTTTGTTGTATTTGCTCATTTTGCTTATATTTGAAGTTGCCATATTGAAAATAGTATATAATATGGCAACTTCTAACATAAACTTAACTTTAGAAGTTACCTGCAGGATGATCCTCCTTTTAGCTTAATGCTCACTTCTATCTTATTTGGTACTCATAATAATGAAAAACAATTTATCTGCCCGTTAAAATCCTCCCTTTAGTTAACGGCAAGTTGTAATAATGGCCCTTAATGTAATAAATTTTGACTTTTGTAAGGATCCTGATCACACAGTTTTTCACAAAGTCAACGTAGAAGTTTTACACTGTTTAAGGAATGACGGTACCTGAAATATTAAAATATTATCAATCGAAACGAAATGTTGTTGGCTTAGTAAAGCTTGTTTCATAAGATGTTGCCACAGAGGAGCCAAACCTTGTTTTAACTGTTGGCGTAACAGGGTCTTTATATACATATATGCGAGGTTCTGCAATCCAACCATTGCCTCAATATATTCCAAAGATTTACAATTTAATTTGAAAATTCCAAACGCAAATGTAAAGTAAATGTCAGCTGAGCATAGTTGTTTCATTCTTCTTACCGTAAAAGACTTCTGCAACGTATGGCAACTTCCCTGGACATAGAGGAACTATTGACATTCGTAATAAATACGTGTCATAGTAGCCTAGCTGTTGGGTATATGCCAGAGATCAGCAATGAATCGTTTTTTCGCTACTCATATGTACTCATGAAATTTTGAGTATGAGTGAGTCAACAGTATTGAAATTCAACTACTTTACTTTATTCGTACTCACTACAACTTTGATTTATAAGTACAGGTTCCAATGAGTATGAGTACAACGTTGACATCAAACTTATAACATTCGAAATATGTTTAATTCATACGCCTACCTACAGAGCAGCAAGCAGAGTAAACTCACAACCTTCCAGTGAGTATTGTAGTGTTCGTACGCGAATCATACTTATTTTGGGATTCTTGTAAATGTTGAGTAAAGGAGAGTCGAAGTCAACAACTCATGCGTATTGTTAAGTATGAATATGATGAGTACTTCAAACATAAGTATGAGTACGTATAAGTATCAGAAATTATGAGTATGATTCGAATCTACTCATCTTTTTGAATACTCATTGCTGCCAACAACCAACATCCAGTCGAAGAGAGTACTCCAGTAAAATGGATACACTATACACCTAAAATCCTTCAGGACAATAAGTCTCATGACTTTCGTGATGAAAGTATTTGATTTAACTTGCAAAGTCTTGACATAGCACTTGTGAAATGTCAATTAATATGGAAGAACATACACATTTTCTCTTGGAAAGCTTTTTTTAATCTTTTTCTTGCATTAATCTGTGGATTTCTTCAATAATGCATATGTGTTTACTCTTGAAACCTCATTGATGATGAAAAGTACAGTTGTTCTTGGTTCGGACCTCTATGCATCCGCTTTAGTATGATATTTGCCAGGTTTATGGGGAAGGATAACCAACTTTTTTAAAAGAAACTTCAAATGTAGAATTGGAATGAGAATTAAAGAGTATGTAAATGAAAAAAATTTAGTACAGAAAAGTATCGGTTACAGTTGTAAGGGAAGCAACAACGGTTTTGATGCTATCTTGAATAGCTGGACCGGTTAATATATCAGGACTTCTACTATTACAACTGTAGACGTTCGAAGCTATTGATCATATATCCGATGTGGTTAAATTTTGGTACTCAGGAAGGCAGTAGGAACAACTGAATCAATATCGATTTTCATTCTAGTCTCTGTCGAATGTCTCAAAGATTAGGATTGTTTATCATTATCTGATAATATTGTCAGATCGTTGCATACACAAAAGTACAATACAAGTAATGCTTCCTTGTATTATAATTCTTTGTCAAAATTTCACTCTTTATGGAATTAATGTGGATAACAAAGAAATAATTTGAAACATGCAGTTTGTTTATGGCATAACTTTGTGTCAATTTTAAATGACTTTCTCAGACATTCCCCCTATAAACATACTTTCTTTATTTATAACTTCACATTGAAAACATTAAAATCTCCGATGATATCCTCAATAATAAAATCCTTTCCCATACAAACGTCATTGCTGCGTTGTCCCCTAAATTTGTATATTTTTAGTGCTCCAACGAACAACTAAAAATCCTTTTCCTTTTAACCCCCGCGGCAGTTACAGTTGTTTGTCTAAAAATAGGAAATAAAGGATTCAATTCGCTCCCTTAAAATATAAGCGACTTAAAAACAAAAATCCAATTATAAATCCCATTAAATCACCAACAAATACACACACACATATATCATCAGGCATTTATTTTTATACATACTTCGATAAACACGACTGTGTGTGTGTGTGTTCAATATTATGTTTTTGTTGTTTATCAATCAATTGATAAACAATTGTCTCCCTCTCCTTTCCTGTCTCGAATCAGCGAACAAGTTCAACAAGTTTTTCTGGTTCTCTTCACTGAAGAGGCTTCTTGGGTTCGCGTTTATTTATAAAATTTCTCTTTTTATTGTTGTTTTTATTACATTTTTTCAACCCCCAGAACACACTACTACTTATGCCAGCAAACGTAACGTAGTACATGTGTTTATACATGAAAGAGAGGAAGAGAGAGAAAAACAAAGCCTTGCGCATTGTCGTACTGTACATGATTTCACCAATGAATTCCTGCCGAACAAAAACAATCGTTTTAACTCATGTCATCGTCCTCTGGGGCAGAGCGATTAACTTTATAACTGATAGGTTAACTGAGTGACTGAGTGAGATTGAGAGACTGTTGTGTTGATGGTTGATGGTGTTGAAATAAGAAGAAAAGAACAACAACAAAAAGAACAATCCTGTTGCTTCGTTAACGTGTTGCTTCAACAAAAAAAATATGGGGGATGTTGTCGTTAAATCCTTTTCACAAGAGAAATTTTATTTTTATTACACCAACACACATACGAAGAGAACAACGATTTGATTTGATTTATAAATACATTTGTGTGAAGGGGCTGTTGCGCAAGGATATTTTTAGAAGTGGCATTGATTTAACGTAATTGTGTGTGTGTTTAATTTATTAAAAAAAAAAATACGAAAAGAAGAAGAAACGAAAATAAATATGTTTACTTCGTTTGTGTTTATTTATGTACATATATGTATGTGTATGAGTGTTTCACTTGCTGTCCTTTCTCATACCTATTGTCGTTGTTACTGTTCTTAATTGTAATCCTTTTATTATATCTTTGAATCGATCGTGTGATTTTCAATGTTTAATTGAGTGTTTGTATCTGAATTTTACAGCGAAACACCTGGTTATTTATTTAGGATTTTAACAAAGAATTATTTTTCTTCTCTCTCTCTCTCACTCTCTTTGTGATCTTTTCTCTTTCCAGTTCAATTGATTTTTAATTCAAAAATCATTTCATCGACGTGAATATAAAAAAATACCTTCACTAAAAAGGGAGATTGATAGAGATTTCTATACTTGAATTTATTCCCTAACTGCACAGTTTTGTAGGCTGTTTATACACACACACATTATACACCTGAATAAGGCCTATACCTTAACGTTAGCCAAACGAAAGTACTTCTCCCGAAAACAGAGGAGAATTTCCAGTGGAAAATAAACAAACCATCCAACACACAGAAGCCGTCCATTCGTCCTTATATAGGTAGCCTCATAGCTTCCACAAACGTTTCAGGTAAGAAAAGAAAGTCAAACTTTTTTAAAAATAAACGCATCATTGTGGAGTATTTTAAATTTTTTCACAGGAAAACACAAAAGAAAATTAAATTGGATCGGGTCGCAGTTTATACGGTGTTCCGATATGTATCTTTATTGCGTAACTTGCAATAAACGCCATTATTGCAATATTTCATATAAAGTTTCAATTAATTATTGCGCAATAAATACGCAAATTGTTATAATATTGAGTAAAACTAAAAAGGCAGCACTGTCATAAATATTGCCAGTGTTCCTATTACAATTATCCGAACACTTTCTGTTGGTATTTGACAACTCAAATGTCAACGACAAAAAAAAAAAAAAATTAAAACAATATTGTTGAAAAATGTTGCTGTTTTGTTTACCAGCTGTCAACTGAATATTGAATAAGCAGATGAACTGCGTATATTGTTATGTCTGAACACTTAAAATATTGTACTCAATCAACCGAATATTGATTCAATAAAAGTGCATACCTGATCATTGTATTACCAACATTGCTAACGACCGGCAATTGGTGAATACAAGCAAAGCATATTGAAATCACCAGGATTGAGAAAAAATCAATGACTCATCAAAAGTTAGCAATCTTCCAACGTGAACTCATAGGCATTTAGGGTTCTTTTTTAAACACAAAAAGGGACATTTTCTGAGCAAAGAAAAGCTCACAGCTTATTTAGTAGAGTTTTTTTTATAGAGCCTGGAAGCTTTATACATCCTAGCTTCTCACACCGTCTTATTGTATGTGTCAATTTAATTCATGAGTGGCGGGACCTACAGTCTGACGAACGACAGATTTAAGAAACTCTAAACAGTTATTTTATTTACTCTCAAAGTGTTTAATAGCCGCCCCAGATTGATTGTAGCTGTCTTTTGAGGTAGTTAACGCCCACTTTTTCATATATTTCGCGAAATTTCTTGATAACAACTTGACGAATATTGCTTTCCAAGTACTGTAACATTAGGGGTTTATTTGCCTACGCACGTGCTTTTGATGACACAATAAAAGTGAAGCGACGTCAAATTACGTGGTCTGTGTAAATTTCTCATACAATAAAGCCGAAATCGGTTGTGTTGGAAAGTTGTGGCACCGTATTGTAGAAATCACATACCGTCCAATTCCCAATCAGTTCAATAGTCAGTGTTATTTTTGAAAAAATAAATAAACACCTCCAAGTAATAATGAGCACCAAGCAATCACTTTTTTTGGGTGCAAAGCCTGCAGAACTAAATCAGCATATCCGCGGCGAAGTGAATGATGGGTTTTAATTATTGCATAAGTTGCACTTTATATTGATGGAGGTATAAATTAAATGAAAAAGTGCTATACTGGGTTGTAAGAAAGAACCAAATGCTGAGAATGCTGTGAGATTAATAAATTTGAAGTATCCGTCACATTTTCTCCAACAGATATGTACATTGCGATGATACACAGGCTTCTGGCCACACCTATAACGTTTCAATTCTCTTTTAATTTCGTTATAATATAGTTGCGCTGCCAAAAGTAAACAAAACAAACAGACAACAACAAAATACACACATCGTACGGTAGCCAGAATTATACAATCAATTACTTGTTATATACGAGAAAATGCTATGTACGAGGAACGAAGAAAAGATTATAAGTGCAACACCAATATTTCAATAGAAGGATCAGACCAAACATAAAAAGCAATATAAACCGAACGAAAAGCAATGCTGACAGTCAGTCAGTCATGAGACATGAGTCTGTGATTAATACATATGAATTTTATTAAAAAGTCGAACCTACGGTAATAAACGTAACAATATTTGGTCAATTCACACAAGCCTTTGTATCGTTGTATTCATTGTATTGTTGGAAGAACATACAACAGTGTATGATTGTTGTTGATAATTTTCATATAAAAATCCGATACACTCATACACATTTTTTTCCTATGTTTTTGGAAGTTGTATTGGTTTCGTGCTATCAAATTGCGTATATGTTTTCATATGTTGTGTTGGTTTCGGGCTATCAAATTGTTTGAATGCCACGAAATACACAATACGGCATAACATTGAGCGTTCACAAACAAACAAATGTAGTCAATACAACATACAGCATACAAAGTTGTGTGAATTGCCCAATTGTTAATTTTGTGCACAGTAAGTGGTTTATGATGACCACAATGACCCTATAAAGCTCGTAAACTTGCCACGTTTGAGTCATCAGCATTGTATGAAACTTTAATAGTTTACGCGTTCTTTAGTTGTTAAACGATTATTAATGGATAGCCTGGCAAGGTTATAGCATCAGTGTTTAGGGATGCGCATGGCGTAATACTTATTGATTATATTGAAAAGGGAGAAACTATTCGTAGTGACTACTAGGTGGCGTTATTGAAAAGAATTTTTTAGCCTACGAAATTTCTGAACTGTATTGCGTTAATTTAGAATAATATATGGTAAGTTTTTTATATACGATAAGTAAAGCTTGCTTTATGTAAATTTGAAATTTAAACTATTCAAAAAAAAAAAGACGTGAATACGTCCTAAATTTGTCATGAGAAAAAAAGTATTTCACTCTTGACCTCAAGGACAACAAATAGATTTAGAATAGAATATTAGTAGTGGAGATAAAACACTCCACTCAATAAAAAAAAATCTCATCCAACTGAGCATGAAGTTTTCCGTTTGAGAAAAATTAGAATTTCAATAAAAACTTCTTCGATCAAAGCACCATGACTAGTCTGGGAATTCAAGTGTCCTTTAAGCCACAGGTGTTATCATGTTACAATAGTTAGTGCGGTAGTCGCTAAAGGAATTAAGGGTGGATTCTTCAGGTGCTAAAGAGCGTGAAATAATATTCAACAACATTTAATTGCTGGGAAAATTCTCTTCAAGCAATTGTTGTATTTTCTTTTTTCCCTTTTTACTTTGATTATCCTGCAGTGTCTAACGAGCAGTGATCATTTCATGGCAATTATTTTTTACGGTATTTTAATCAATTTCACATCGCACATGCACGCCCTAGTGGTTAGTAGAGTGTGTAGATTTAAAATATTTTATATTTAAATTTTGTTTTTCGTTTTTTTTTTAATTTACTTTTATTTCACCCCTTCCTTTCTTCCTGCCTTCCATTCATTCGT
This sequence comes from Sarcophaga rosellei, assembly GCA_930367235.1. NCBI lineage: Eukaryota > Metazoa > Arthropoda > Insecta > Diptera > Sarcophagidae > Sarcophaga > Sarcophaga rosellei. Next base: position 84,726,239 of record OV884017.1, on the reverse strand, counting down.
TATGTGGATGAGATTTTGTCAGAGCAACATAATGTTGAGGAAACAGGTTCATAGTTCCTGTATTTCAATTAATCAGTTTCCGCTTTTTTTTTTGTGGAAAAAACAAAATATAATTTTATTTTGATTTATAAATATAACCAACACCTGTGTGAGTGTGTGTGTTTGAATGTCAAAATTCTAATTGTCATTTTGAGTGAAATTCTCATTTTTATTTTTGAAGCGGATGTTCCCAAGATGATTAAATTTTTGTTTCTGTTCATTTCGTTCGTTGTAGTATAAGATGATTAAGTCACTGACGATCGAAAAGATCTGGATGATGTTGGTGATATCGATGATGATGATGATTATGACAGTAAAATAATTATATTTGAAGATATTTTTTGTGCTTTTATAGAAACTGAAAAATGGAAAAAACGGATATAAAAACATAAGAAAAAAAAATAATAAAAATTAGATGACTTGTATTGTATCAAAAGGAAATAAGAAATAGAAAAATAAAGAAACAAAATTTTAAAATATGTATACCGCGTATATCATACAGTTGAGACAAAGTATAGCCGGCACACATCACATACATATTTTGTAAAACTGCGATCTTAATGAGAGACAAATGATAAGAAAGGCAACAATATTGTGGAAGGATTAAAGAAATGAATATATAACCTAGGCATGTGAGAAACTAGGTACGTAATTCAGACAAAAGGATTTTTATGACCAATTATGTATGTATGTATGTATGTACTTATACGTATGTCAAATAAAATACGATTATTAGATTTTTTTTTTTGAAGTCGGCACAGTCTAGTAGGTAGTGTGTTGGCTTTTAGACCACCCCCTTACTCAGACACCCTCGAACAAAACGAAATGTGAAAAAATATTTCTTCGACGTCTTCCCCGCAGACAGACTTCTGGTAAAAACCCTGAAAGGAGTAAAATTGTCATGAAAAGTTTCTTAAAAATCTGTCGTCGGAAGTCGACTTTAAACCGAAGGTCCCATCCTCCGTCTTGAGGATAAATTAACCATAAGATAAATTCCACTTTATGTTCCATTCTCATCATCACAGAATCTTTATATTGGGTTGGAGAGGAAACCAATTCTAAATGAATATACTTATAGTCTTGTCAAAAGATCTGTGGCTAATCCCGGATTATTTCTGGATATTTCCTAACGAAAGTTTTGTTTATAGTTTAAGAAGAGTCATCGCTTTCCTTTTCGTTTATATACCTTTCCACACATATTTTGCACTCCACAAAAAGCGGGCGCTCTCGTGCCCTGCCCACAAGCTTATCTGCTCTTATCTCTAGTCATTGGTGAATGGAACTGCAATACATTAGGCAAAATTTACTTGGAAACTCTGGGGCAACTAAAATATGCGAATATGATTTGTTAAAAGTGAACTAAGTATAATGATATTTATCCTTACGAGACACTAGACTATTCGAAATACATGCGACAAAGACATTGAAACAATAGAACACTTTGTATGCCATTGTTCAACATTTGGATGCTTGAGATCCCAATATTTTACGGATAGCATTGTATTAAACACCTAAGGGAAGTGGATTGCAAGAAAATGAAGAAATATTTATACGATAGAATTTTGCAATGAATTTTACAATGCTTGTATCATTAAGCGAGTGAGCTCACAAGAGGCCAATACAACACGCATTTCCTGCTGTTCTGCAGTACTCTTTTTTTTTGTAGAATTCGTTTGTAGAGTTCGTAGTTAATAGTTGCTAAACTGTTGTACAGACTCTCCTACTTTCTCGAATCCAATTTCCTTTTCAAGTGTTGAAGTTGTTCATCCATGCCCCTGATATTCCTGTGTCACATCCCATTTTGATGACGTTTTCTGTGAAATGAAACGACAAACGTTATATACTGTATGCAGCAGCATCTAAAACCTTCCAATTACTTGTTCTCTTGTATTCCTAACGCGTCTTGCTAATAATATACAGCTTTTATAGTCGTATCCAGCTAACTTTCATTCTCCTCGCACCCTTCATCGATTTCTAGATGCCCATTCAATCTGATTATTGTTGGCTTTTTTTAAGTGAGCCCTTCTACTGTATTTTACAGAAAGATTTTCTATGCCGTTAAAAGGATGACGAATTGATGTCTTCTAACGGTTTCTACTGCATTGGGTCTTGTGTCTTTCAGTAAAGATTTTCCTATTTACTATACGCTGTGATCTGCCACTGTGCCAATCTCTTGGCAATCAATCCATATTTGGAAGAAATATTGCACAATTTTGTTCTCTCCACCCCAATGCATTTACATGGACGACCGCCATACTTGAAACGTCTAAAACATTTTTCTCTTTGCGTTTTCTATCTGATTCGATAGTTTATCTCCAACCCACTTTTAAATTTCTCTCGTTTGAAAGTTTGATGGAATTTGCAAAAGACTTTAAGCATAAGACCGCGTCTTTCAACCCACATGCCTAGATAAATAGAAAATAAGAAACCAACCATCTCTGTCACCAGCCTAACTTTATGAGTAACAAAAACAGTCTGGAGATCAAGCGTAGGATCACTCTTGCCAACAGGTGCTACTATGGTCTCAATAGGCAATTGAGTAGCAGAGACCTCTTTCGTACGACAAAACGAATACTCTACAAGACGCTCATCCTTCCCGTGCTGCTTTATGGCGCAGAAGCATGGACCCTATTAAGCACCGATTCAGCAGCCTTGAGAGTATTCGAGAGAAAAGTTCTACGTAAGATCTTCGGTCCAGTGCGTGTTGGCGATGATTTCCGTATCCGATTCAACAGTGAGCTGTATGAGCTCCTCAACGACATTGACGTTGTACAGCGTATTAACATCCAGCGGCTGCGCTGGCTCGGCCATGTCGTTCGAATGGATGAGGATAATCCGGCGAGACGGATATTTGATGCGGGTATCTGCGGATGTCGGCGAAGAGGACGACCTTGTATCCGTTGGAAGGACCAAATCGAGGAAGCCCTGTCATCGATTGGTGTGACCAACTGGCGTAGGCGCGCAAGAAGCAGAGGCGCCTGGAAGGATGTGTTGCGGCAGGCCGAAATCCGTTAAACGGGTTGTTATGGCCAATTAAGTAAGTAAGTAAGTTCTTCATGAGCAGTTGATATTCTGAATACGTATTCTCATAACTCTTCTGATCAGAAAAGATTTTTTTTTTGCAAAATTCAATAAGAATAATATGCTCTAGAAACATACATACATACATATGTACATTTGGATGTGTTGGTATTTATTAAAATACCACGAGCATTAAAAACACTCAAACTAATACACTCTCATCTCTTGCTAACCGATATCCTTTTCCAAAACGCTTAAGATATTTCAGTTCAAATACATACATACGTGTTGTCAATTCAGGTGGTCCGCCTAATTTTATTGTTGTTTTTAACAACTACTGGCCTTATTTAATTTAATTTATTTTGTATTTTTGTACCGTGTACCGAAAATCAACATTAAAATATTAAATTCGTATTCATTTAATAGAGCGCGGCTTTATCGGATACTCCTTTGAAATTCCGTCTTTTACAGAAGAAATCATAAAAAAATTCTTGTGATTTTCCATGCGCTTCAAAAGTGGTTAAAGTGGCCGTTAAAGACAAAGTAAATCATAATAATACCTGCTTAGCAAGTTAAGAGTTAAAGAGTTAAAGAGTTTTATTGTTCGTTGTTGGGTTCTTTTTTTTTTAATGATTTTTCTCGAAATAAAAATAATAAAACTGAAGGAAATGAAAGAAGAGTCATAAAAAAAACCCAAAATCTGGCTCAAAACAAATGATAGGCCTTTACGCTACTAAGGAGCTACTTTGGGAAACTGCTACTGTTTTATGTTTTCCTTTGTATTTGGTAATCTCAAGGGCTACATTATGAGATTAGAATTGTTTATGACCCAAAATAAAATTAAAAATTTAAAAAACAATTTTAACATTTAAAATGAATTCTTTAAAGAATTCTTAGATTTTCGCCTCTTTTACGTCTAATGCGTCGTTGAAATGGATTGGTGGTTAATAATATATGTATTCAGATTAGTTTTAAAAGGATCGGAATTTTTAAGGTAAATTAGAAGAATATTTAGTCCTTTACCAGTTGCCAGATCTCCCACATTTGAGTTGGCACTGAAGCAAAGATCTTTTGTGCGAACAACGACTTAAATCATCTAAAGTACCTCATAGTTAAAGAGAGCTAGTGAAAGTTAAGAGTCAGGGCACTAACCTAATCCATTAAAAAATATGCAAATGGAATTTTACTCTTCACTTTTCAAGGCATAAGTACTATTGTATTGTGAAATACAATACTTACACGAGAGTCAAAATGCATTTCAATTGTTATCTAATTAGGATGAGAGGATTTAAAAGTCCATTCAATCTTCTATTCTACTGATTGAGCACCTTAAAAATCTTTCACTTTTCTTAGTTAAATTACTATTGAGTTTGTGTGTTTTTTTTCTGATCACAATCAAGGCCATCGAAGCCTATGAGAACTATCAAAATCGATAACAGTGGTTTGACATCTGGAAATGTCAAACAGTATTGCAATTTGTGTTCCATCGTGAATCGCGTAACGCCAGAACAAATTACGAAAATTTACTATGAAATAAAAATCTTTTACGAGAAGTGCATAAAAATAGAACACTTCGATCATTTTACGGTCAACATATTCGGCTTAGTTAGCAAGCAATTCGTGCAGTTATTTATCGTTTTTGCACTAGTTTTGCTCGTCTCAATTTAAAATCTCCAACAAAACAAATGCTATAAACACATTAGATACAGCACTTTAAAGCGCCGCTGCTGCTGCTGCTGTATTAGTCGAAATTCTATTTCTGCACGCAGCAATGAGAGGATTTGTGCTCTATACATACAATATAACTATTAAAAACTGTTTTTTTATTTTTTAATTGTTTTGCTTATGCTTTGCAGTTGCTGTCCTTAAAATAATTAAAAAGCATGCTGATTGCCGCGCCGCAAATGCTGCGTCTAATATGTGAAAAGAAATTTGCCTTCAGAACAGAATGTTGCTGCTGTAGCCCACAGTCTTGAAGAAGATACCAAAATGTCGTTTTGTTGACTTTTCTAACTTGTTGGCCTTTGTCCTTTGAAAACGTGGAACATTTTGTGTAAAGAACTTGGCCTGCGTGCCCATAGAATAGTCAAATATAAGCATTTTAATCAATGAACTGTATTTATGATGTGATGAAGCTCGATTCTATATTTATAACATTATATCCAATAAAATGTGCAGACCTTGCGCTGACCAACTTCCTCCTTTTCTCTGATTTTGGTGGAACTTGGTTAGTACAGGGCCTGCGTTCACCCGTGGCATCACAACGGGCCGCTATGCGTGCTCAAGTGAGCTTTGTGATATCAGAGCTACCACTCCGACCTAACCTAACTATCCAATAAAATGGACTGTTTGGTGTGGTTTACACGCTGACAGCATCTTCGAAATGATCAAAGAGCTAGCGTAGAAGTGAATGGCGAGCACTATCGGGTGATGCTGCATGAATTTCTTTTTTTCCAAAAATTAATCAGCTAAACATCGACGATATTTTATTCCAACAAAATACCGCATTTGGTAAGGATACTTAACCATCGATTTGGTTGTAAAATCATTTTGATGATAATTTTCTTTACATAAGTGGCCCTGATCACTGGTTCCCATATTCGAGCGATTTAATGCCTCTGGATAAAACCAGCAACTCTTGAAGTATTGGAAGTCAATATTGAATTTATACGCCCAGATTTGTTGTAAAAAGCACCACTTGACCTTATATTAAAGCATAGGGCTCAGTTGGTGAGAGTAAGGCTCAATGCAGTTAAATCCTGGTCCAACCTAGACTACGGACATGTTGCTTTTCAAACAACTTTTTGTACACAGGACATTCGTTTTAAGAAATCGAACAAGGGACTTCTGCGTTAAAGATCAGGGAGTTTCGTATGGCATATTTGGGAACAACAAATGCGTGATAAGGCGTGCTGTTGTACATTTTGAAGGATTCTGATATTAAACTTTCTCTAAACTACCTGATCACTGTAGCGTTTTTCAAGCAGAGGTCATGGCTGTTTTGAAACTGGAGCAATGCTTGTTTAGACACACAGGCAGGGATTAAGTCTTTAACGAATGTAACAGACATTAATTCTTGTCCATGAAGTTCAAGGATTTCTCAGGGAAATTTCAACTCATTCAGGGATAACTCTTATATGAGTTCCGGTGTATAGGGACGTCGTTTGTAATTGCTTTGCCGATTGTCTCAGTTAAATTGGATATTATCTACATACCTAGTTGTCAACAGGAAGGATATGAGCAATATTGTTAGACACTATACTGTTAGACAACCCGCATGGATAAGAAGAGCACCGAGACTCTCTTCTGTCCATAAATCGCATGTCCTTCCATTACACAATTGCGATTATCACGGGCTACTGTAATTTTGGTAGGTATGCCGAAAAACTTGGCATTCCGACAAATGACTTCAGCAGCATTTACAGTTCTAAGGAGAAGGAAGAGACTGTCTTTCACCTCACGTGTCAGTGCATTCTGCTTTTGACATGAAAAACGTCTCACTTTCTGAATTCCTTAACTGAGCTCTCAAATATAAGGATTGTTGCTGCAGCAAGATTTATTTTGGACTTGGGTTGGTTTCCTCTATGAAATGCTTGATTCCCGGATTGAATATTGAATGCGGTATCACAACGGGACTAAATGGGACCCTTGCTTCAAGTGGGTCGACCGCATTACCTAAGCTGTCATTGCAACCTTGCATTTGAGGTCACGCATGTTGTGTGAGTAAATTTTATACATGAGTAGCGCAACCTGCTGTGCAGACCTTGCGCTGACCAACTTCCTCCTTTTCTCTGATTTTGGTGGAACTTGGTTAGTACAGGGCCTGCGTTCACCCGTGGCATCATCGTGGGCCGCTATGCGTGCTCAAGTGAGCTTTGTGATATCAGAGCTACCACTCCGACCTAACCTAACCTAAGCGCAACCTGCAGTTTACTCTTGACTTCGAGCGACAGATTTTTGAGAAACTTTTCATTCATTCGGCATGCCTCAGTTCGTCACACCAATTGATGACAGGGCTTCCTCGATTTGGTCCTTCCAACGTAAACAAGGTCGTCCTCTTCGCCGACTTCCGCAGATCCCCGCATCAAATACCCGTCTCGCCGGAGCATTCTCCTCCATTCGAAAGATATGATCGAGCCAGCGCAGGCGCTCGATATTAATACGCTGCACAAGTTCTATGTCGTTGAGGAGCTCATACAGCTCATACCGTTGAATCGGATGCGGAAATTATTGCCAACTCGCACTGGACTTTCCTCTCCAATACTCTCAATACTCTGCATCAGTGCTTAATAGGCTCCATGCTTCTGCGCCATAAACCAGCACGGGGAGGATGAGCATCTTGTAGAGTACTAGTTTTGTCGTACGAAAGAGGTCTCTGTTACTCAATTGTCTATTGAGAGCATAATAGCACCTGTTGGTAAGAGTGATCCTGCGTTTGATTTCCAGATTGACATCATTTTTGGTGGTTACGGTGTAGCCAAGATAAATAAATACGAGATCCAATACGCCGCACGTCTCTACTTGCATGATATTGAATTAATTGTGCGGCTGTTGTTAAAGAATTCGCAGGAGGAATGATTAATACGTCTTAGTTTTGTTGAAATTCTGAAGGCATCTGGAATTTATGAAAACATTTCCTTTTTGTTTTTACTTACAATTTATTCGGTATTTATTATTTATTTGCATTTGAATTTGATTTCGTTCTTGAATACAAACAGGCATTCAAGTCTTCTGCTTTATACAACACATGCCAATTTCTTTTCAAATCTGAAGGGGAAAAAAATACGGAAAAAATGTTCCAAAAAAAAATGCCAATTGCGAAACGCATACTAAAATTGGGAAAAAGAAAAGAAATTTTGTAGAGAGAATCGCTAAAAATAGTAAAAGGGAACACAAGGCAACAACAACAATAACAACAACAGCAACAACATCAAATGAAAAAAAACAAAAACAAAATGCAACAGAAAATGAAACATAAATTCCTGTTCCTTTGTCTATGAAACAATTGCCGCTTGCGGTTGCAACATTCGTATCCGTTAAATGCGTTGCACATCCAATCATACGACCATGATGCGCAGAAATACAGTGTAATAGACGTACAGATACATAAAATGTATACAACGCTGACTGCATATGTATACATTGCTGAGAGAAATTTTCTAATGCCCACCAGTTGCAGATCCAGACATAGGCATGTGAAATGTGTCTGTAGACAGGAATCTTGAGAGCATAACATTGTGGAGAAGAGAGTTTAAAAGACTTTAAAAACCAAAGAGAGAAGATGAGAGATGTTGTCGCCTGGAATGGCATTGTGGTCTCAGATCGTAAAGTTGTTTGTTTTTTTCTGTTATTTTTATTGCCTCTTTATGGGGATCGTTCATTGACCACAGAATGCCACAATGTGGCACAATGTTGAAATTTCAATTTTCACACAGGATTTCTTGAGAAGTTTTATAAATTTGAGAAGAAAAAAAATCAGTAATCTGACATGGCTAAAATGATTTGCTATTCCTCAGCTGAGCAATAAGAATTAAGAATTTCAGGAATCAAGATTGGATGGAGTTTTACGGTGGAACTTGAAAAGAAGCTTAACTTCTTGGACTAAATTCAATGTGAAATCTGGAAATTTTATAAATTTAAGTGTTGGAACAAGCTAAAGTCCTTGAAAACACACACCAAAATTGAAGAACAAGTTTCACCAACCACCACATGCCACTTCGGATACAATGCTGCAAAGCATTTAGACTCAGAGAAGAGTTCAACAAGTCGGTGTATTAAACAGCTGATGTGTACCCTGTTAAGTAATATGCACGACATATTTATTTGCAAGATTAAAGACATCCAAAGAAAATTCCTTATATATATATATATATGAAATCAGTGACAAAATGATTAATCAACCGGCCCTCGTAGGAAATAAAAGTTGCATAATCGACCGAAGGTACCATTCTATATTTACTTTACACTTCGAACATGCCAATAAGTTGACACACTCCCTATCACTATCTTTGTATAAGAGCGGTCACGAACCACCTCGGCACTCGTTGGATTACATCTTCAAGCTAGAAAAGCGATTAAACTCATTGAGATTAAATGTGAATGTACACGAATGTGTTCTGGAAGTTGAAACCGTTTGAAATATAATGGCTTATTTCGTAAAATCTAATGCCTGAGAGTGCCTGACTGCCTTTCTGAACCGATCTGAAGGCGATTTTTGCAATCGAAAATCCCGGGGTCGAGTAAGCTGAATATTTTTTAAGTGATCATCATGCAGGAAACCTAATATATAATGCTTAGTGTTAATGTCTTAATGAAATGCATTTCGAATACGAGTAAATTTTTGTATGTTGGCGGATGCCGTTTACATTTGAGAAGCAGATTCTCCAACAGTTTATCGATTGCAAACATTCGCCTGTCATTTTGTAGTGTAGTGTGGACTCTGTAACATTTGCTGAATTAAACTGTTCCCATTAGTCAAAGCTGTTCACTGACTAATCAATTCACCCATTTGTAGCTTAAAGACGGCTGCAGTTAAAACCAGATACTGTTGGTAAAGAAGTTTACGCATTAGGTCAGTATGAACATAGGATAGCTGACTACAGTTTGACAGATATATTTCAGAATGATCGTCTATCAGAGTTTTATCCATGCGATGGTAATTACATACATTGGCCATTAGAACCCTTCAGTCAGATTTACGGCCTAGCTTCTCAATACCACTCATGTTGTGTGTGTGACAATGAGTGGCGGGACCAACAGTTTAAAGTCGACTCCGAACGACAGATTTTTATGAGAAACTTTTCATGGCAATTTCATTTAATCTCCGAGTTTTTGCCAAAAGTCTGCTGAGAGAAAGTCGCCGAAGAAATATTCTTTTTCATATTTCGTTTTGATGTTTGGCAAGTATTCTGTATTCTGAAACGCTTAACGCATGAATAAACCGGATTGCCTTTATAAATCGCAATGTGATCACCATCATAGTTACAGAATTTCCTCCTAGTGGAGGTCAGCTTACACGGCGCATACAGCGTAAAGCTTACCTTAAGACATTGCATGACTAAAACCCTGACAGTTGAGGTCATGAATGCTTTCGATAATAAAATGGCATTTTAAAGAGCACATGCATTGGTTACTGATTAGCGCTTCTACAGATATTTTGTATTGTGTGAGCAAATCCTGGACTGTGGAACTTAATGCACAAAATTTTCGATACAATGAAAGCACTTTAACGACCTCGTCAACGATAAGATATCAGTAACGAAAGGTGTATCGAATGGGTAGAACTGCGGACTTGGCAATATGCTTAATGGTAAGCTTAATGGTAAGCTTAAATCAGATGTTCTTAGATTGAGATTTCAAATTGACACTGTGTTATTGTTTTAAAGCTTTGGCCACTCTTGCCCTTTTACATCCCATTATTGGTGTGAAAAAGAGAAAATAATTTCTCCTACCATTGAAATGAAATTGTGAAAATCTATTTTTGAAATCGAATGATAATAATTATTTATCCCTTTTAGTTTAATTAAAAAAAAATAAAAATTAAAAAAGAAAAACTTTATCCAAGTATAATGCAGCTGACAATTTCCTTCCTGCAGTTAGTTGTATTGCATTTTAAAATTACAGTCCACCAGGTGGCTTCAAGGCAATAGAGATGATGAAGATTTTTCTCTCTACTTGTGTAGATTTTTTCTTTCTTTTTCGTTTTCTTTTTTCTCTGTTTTAAAAGAAATGGGAAAAATACTTTGACACAAAGAGGATAATGGCCAAGAGGAAAAACAGGCGCAAATGTACTGGCAACAAACAGTATTGAGGTAAAATTTAAAGACGATGATGACGATGACGATGACGTGCAACAGACCCTCTTTATGGATGGACTGTGGCACATGAGACGGACGTCGTTATATTCCAGTTGCAGTTGCACACAGCAATAGAGTTTTAATGGCAGGAAAATCATCATGAAAAACAGAAAACTTGTGTGTATTATGTTCTTGTATTGTGCTCCTTTTGTGTTGAAACATTTTCTCCGGTTGCTGTTGTTGTTGTTGTTATTGCTACATTGCAACAAGTTCAATGCACTGAAGTTACCTCAGTTTCATTACTTTGGTGTAATGCAGCCAGCTCTCTCACACACACATGCACATTTAGTTTCTGTTTGCAAGCTTGCATTTGTGTTAGTGAATGCATTCAGCCATTTATAGGCTGAATACTAACTCACTTACACACACAGCATCTCATCCACTTTGGTTGTCGTAAGTAAATGTTGAACCAACAAACGAACAAACGAACGAACGAACGAGCAAAAGAAATGTGAAAAATCAACAGAAATAAATGCAGCCATACAATCCTTTTCATGGCATTTCTTTTATTTTCTTTTATTCCATTTCATTCCATTTTATTGTTGCTGTTGTTGTTGGTTTCTTTTTTTGTTTTTTTACGATCTCCCCCTTTCTCAAGTGACTTGTTGTCTCCTGTTGTTGTTGCAGCATTATTTAGTAAATGTGAATGTCTATGTGGCATGGAGAACAGCCTGGGATTTTACAAAAACAACAGCAACAACAACAACAATAATAATAATAATAAAAAAAAGTTAAAATCCAGGCTGGTTGGATACATAGCTGCCTGCCTGGCTGCCCGGCTGCCTGTCTGCTTTATAGCCTGTGTAGTGATGTAACAGAATCACCAGATACATACATACCAACGCTCCCATCCATGCTTCCAACCCAGCAACAACTCGTTCGTTCACTTCTACCCTAAAGCAGCTTAAAAACTAAACTACAACAACAACAAAAACAATATGTATTAAAAAAACTGTGTAAATAATCGTGTCTGAACTGTAAAGGAGCAACAGGAATCGAAATATTTGTTTGCGTATCGTATCGCTTTTTATAGTTTTTGTTGTTGTTTTTGCTGTCGTTGTTGTTGTTGTTGTAGTTGTTTCTTAACATTTCTTGTTGCATTCAGTACTTTGGGTGACTTTTCGATTTCACTGCCTTTTTTATTAAAAAAAAAAAAAACACTTAGCAGAGCCTGTAACTTTGTTTGTATTGGTGCTGCAGGAAACAGTCGATGTCAATAAAATAAAGGCGGTTATTCCATGAATGAGTCAATTGAAATATTTTGATTTGCTGGAGTTAAAGTTTCCATTCAAATATGAGCGATAGAGGAACGTGTGAAGTTGTAAACTAGTCGACTAATGTTCCGTCTTTCTTCCATGAGTTCTACGAGCAGCAAAGGACCCTCACACATTTTATCGATTGTGGATTAAAGCTTTAATTTAGCCTCAGCTTTTCCTCGAAAAGTGCACCGATCAAGATGATCATCCTTGGGAATTCCATTCACAATTTAAACTTTCAGCACTTTTAGCACAAGAGTAAATACTTAGACGTCTGTTCTTTGGTCAGTAGGAACGTCTACTTGGAACGCCTATAAACAAGGCAGTGTAATGACCGATGAATTCTGTATCAGGTATTCCAACAGAGACTTCATAAATTTGACGGTTAATAGCGGCCATCTTGAAAGGATATGGACATTCAACACACATACAAATAACAAAAATTGTGGTTCTTCTCGTGTAAAGGATCACGTGTTTCACCCACTTTAACGTCATCATAATCATTTTACAGAAACGCTGTGTGTTAGATACACTCGAGTCCACTGATTCCGTGTTAACTGTTACCATAACTCGTACGTTGACGAAACACTTCATCTGCCGACAGCAACGCAGGCGTACAGGAGAATCATCATGACTTGGGCGTGTACAAAATTCAATTAACTCAGACTATGAAATGGTACCAATTTTTAACGAAAAATCATTTTTGACAATGAATGGGTACATGAAGAAACAAAAATATCGAATTTAGTATGAGATACCAATCCACATGGCATTCAAGAGCGTCTATACATCCCAAAAAAATCACTGTTTGTTGCAGATTTTGGGTTTTCTTCTAGAACGTCTACGGCAAGCAGGTCGATGATTACCAACTTCTTTTAGCTTGAACTGGATGGTCTGGGCATTAACGTTGTTTTTGGAGTCAATTGGACGGCATTGGGTGCAACACAGCTCATGTCACACTAGATATTCTGCATGAGCGACTTGTGGTCATGGTGATCTCACTCGGCCACTGAGATCGTGAGATTTGACAACGTTAGACTTTTTCTTGCGGAAAGGTGTATGGGAATAAGCTACAAATGAATGCGATCCTCACAGCCAACATCTCGATTTATGCGCCAAAGTTATGGAAAAATGATTTCGGAAATTGAAAACTGTGGCGGAAATTTAAAAGATGTTATATTCTACACATAATGAGACACATCAATATGACTTTCAAACGAATAGGGTTAGGTTAGAGGACGTGTGCTTGACAACTGTGATAAGTACAGTAACCGAAGGTCGAATTGACTCATTGTACAACGTCCTAGCTTCTCACACCACTCGTGTTGTGTGCGTTAATTTTATACATGAGTAGCGGGACCTACAGTTTAAAGTCAACTCCGAACGACAGATTTTTGAGAAGCTTTTCATGGCAATTTTTACTCTCATAGTTTTTGCCAGAAATCTCCTAAGAGGAAGTCGCCGAAGAAATATTTTCATATTTTCGTTTTGATGTCTGACTTGGGCTTTGAACTCGGGCCTTTCGCCTAATAAGCCAACACACTACCTACTAGACCACTGTCGTATTTTGGTAATCTGGATACTATATCACTGATCTGAGTAGTTATAGGTGACTGCGTAATCAGTGGTGTTAGGCTAATTTTTTTTTTTAACGGAACGCGTATATATAATTATATAGACAGGGCCGATCCTGGGTAGGCGGCCGCTCTGTTCGGACTGATATCCCAAATTTAACGACGGGGGTGATTTTCCATGATAATCCTGGCGGCGGCCTTTTTGTTATAAAAATTCGTCAAAAATTAGAAAAAAAAATCAGCAATTCTTTTTAATTTTTTTTTTTCAAAACGATAGCCAATTCACGTTATCAGAAAGCATCTTTAGTTCCGGAACGCGTTCATGTCCAAAAAGGAAGTACCGGAACGACGTTCCGGAGCGTTCCGGCTCGGCAACACCACTGTGCGTAATCGGACATCTTCTGCACTACAGTCCGGCAAAATGGCCTTTGAATGGCCTTTAAAAATCTAAAAAGTGTTGTCGTTTACAAGCAGTGGAAGAGTGGTTTATGTTTTCAAGTGTATTATAGTAGCCATAAGAACTAAAATGTCACAAGTAATGCAAGAAATGTCACTAGAATTAGTTTAATGCGTGTAAATAAATCGCCAAGACTGTCTTTCGAATGTTCAGGGAAATGTACACATTTCATCATTCCCAATAATTATGATACACTTCATAATGAAAAATAAATTAAATTTCATTACAATGTTACATCATTATCATCAGTTAGTTGTTTTATTTCATCATCATCATCATCATCATAATGATGATGTTGCTAATGATCATGATTGTTGATGACGATCGACAATCCTTTTGCGTTTGCAACAGTTTCTTTCGTCTTGATCATCAGTGCCAGCCATCCTGCCTTGTTTATGTATGTTTGCTGGAATCGTTGACTTTTTTTCGTTGTTGTTATTGTTGTTGTTGTTGTTAAAGTCATTTGTTGCTCTTTTCGTTTTTGTTTGTTTTACTGTTTGTAGTCATTATTGTTGTTGTTATTGTTGAATGCGTATCCCTTTTTGTGATTTCTTTCACTTGAAATTCGTTGTCGTCTGTGATGTTTGTTTGTGTTGTTCTGCGTCTTCATCTTTTCCATTGAATTTGACTTTTTAAACTTTTTTCTTTTCTTTTATTTTCGTCGTTCGTACGTGTGCATATTTGTGTATACGAGTGATGTGTGTATGATTTGTGTGTGTGAGAGTGATTTTTTGTGTATGTATGTGAATTTTTTAATTTTTTTTTTTTATTTGATTGAATCAAACTCAAGAGGATTTTCAAGGAATATTTTTTCAAATTGTTGTTGTTGTGATCGTATTTGTTTTTGCTTTTGTTGTTGCTGTTGCTGTTGATTCCTTTATTCAACATTTTAAAATGTTCCATTCAGATGGGGTTAATTTGTGTTCTTTTAGGCTTTGAGTTTTCCCCCCTTTTTTTATTCGAATTTTTTTGCTTAATTTCTAGAAAACAATCAAATTGTTTGTTGGCTCCAACAACTATTCTATGCTGCATTCGAAAGTCTTAATACATATGTATGTATGTATATGAAGTGGCCTCGTTTTTATGGCCACACAATAAAATTCGAATCAAGATGTTTTGATTTCAAATAAAACATGACGCCAGAGATGATATCAAAGCCACTCGAAACTATTGTTTCTAATAAAAGAGCAATCGGCAGGGAGAGATGACATGTGGTGATGTTAATGGTTGAAGTTAAATTCTTCAGATATTTAAAGGAATACAGAGATTTTTCACAGTTAGACGCGTTATTACTAACTGTAAAAGTAGGAGTAATTTTTAAGCTTTTTGAATGCATAAACAATTGGGTCTAAAGCAGAATTGTAAATCTTCCAGAGAGCTGTACCGATTCTCCTTTCAATTCCTTCTAGCTGCAGCTGCTGTAATAGTTGTTCAAATGCCTACTCACAATTCCTATCAAATAGTGTGAGAGTTTGCATTCGTTTCGTTAACATAAACGGCTGGAGATTTTTCCAGTAACTGAAGTAATTGAACTCCCGTTAAAGACTAAAAGAACTCTGATTTTATTCCTTGCTCGTGTAGGCCAAAGCTTCATAGATAATCTATACCAGGCGATACCAAACTGCCTAAGTTTCGTTTCAATCTATACCAGCGTTGCCATTTGCCAAGTTTTCCCTTTTTTCCAAGTTTTTTAGGATGCGAAAAAGTTTTCATTAAATTTGTTTTCTAACAAAACAAGTTTTTTCGATAAAATTAATTTAAAATTTTTTTTCAATAAATTTAATGATAATAACACGCAATAATTACATTTTTAAAGGAAATGTTATGTATTTTATTAGTCCCGGGCAAAAGTAGCAAAAAACACCAATAGAGGGTACCGGTCTCCCGTGTTTCCTTTAAACATTTTGGAACTTTTGTAGAAAACAAGTTTTTTTTTTGGTAAAAAAAAGTTTTTTCCCCAGAAATAAAAATTTTTTTTCAAAAAAATTCTGGCAACGCTGCTCTATACTCACATCACAACATACCTTAGAGCGGATTCCCGTAGAGCGGGGTAACCCGTATCGATCGATAATGTATTGATTCCTTCTTTTCTTTATCCCGAAAACATTTACTATCTCCATAATATAGGCAACCCTTATGTTGCGGCATACGCTCAACCATACAATACATAGTAATTATGTTAGAAGCCAAATCGACAAAAGAAGTGTTTCCCTGCACATTGATGGAAAAGGACACGCAAGAGGATTCTGACACGCAAACGGTGTACCAGGCCATTCGTCTATCGAAATGGACAGTGCTACTGGAAGAAGTCGATCGAGAAGATTACATTGAATAGATGTCAATAGCCCAGGTTTCAGAATTTAGTTCCAGAATACATGTCGGCTTTCTATTAATGATATAAACTTTAAAATGTCAATTTCATCAGCATAAATATCGGATCCTCTAGCGGTTCAAAAGTTTTACCGAACAGTATGTTTTTCCTGGAGATATTTCAATTCCACGGGTCCTACAGAAATTGAACGCCTTTCAAATCTAGAGTCGCCCACTTTCTAAAGAGTGTCGACATGTCAATCATATGTGTCTGACGCCATATGTATATGTCTGACATGGCGATTTGGTAGAAGACCACGTCAATCACAGATGTCCGACGCAAACGACGCACACTGTCGCGAGCGTGGCCAAAAATGGTTAAAATCAATGTTGGAAATTCATTATTTTTTTAACTTTATCTTATAGAAAACATTTCTATTAGTTGATATATAAAATTTTTTTTAAAAACTTTTGCGTAGTTTTTTAGTTATTGTATCTCAAAGTTAAGAATTATTATTCAATATAGAAAATTTGTGCGAAATCTTGAAATTTGACATATTCTTGTCATAGTTAAAATTCAAAAATTCTTTTAGTAATGGCTAAATTATTTGTAATAGAATTGTAAGCCAGGTATGTACTTGTAATTACAATGCTATAATTGTTTACAAATATTAATCATATGTGAAATATCGTTAGCCAAACTATAGGTCTTCAAAAAATTAAGATTTTCATACATTTATTAACTGCAGTAGTGAATTAAAAAAAAACACCCAATATCACTTTTGAAATTTTTTGATATTTTATTGCCACAAGTATGTACTTTAACATATATAAATTTCAGCTGCTTCTGACTGCTTTTGTGGACGTTATAAATGTTTTTTAGTGTCAACATCATTGCAGATTCGTGATATTTTTGAGCAATGGATTCAGCTTAAGAAAAATAATACAACAAATGAGTTGCATCATATTGAATAATTTGTTGATAGTCGTATTCAAAGACTTCTAACAGATATAGAGAAGGACAAACTAAAATTCATTCTTTTAAAAATTAGTAATTATTGGAGTTGAGTACCTGGCTAGATAATAAGCTATTTTGTAAAGATATTTGTGATGTAAGTTTTTCTATTTAAACATAAATAAATTCAATTAGGAACCAAGTACAAGTGTCTTTTCACTTATATGTATAAATTTAAGTATTTTAATATATATAAACAAATTTTGAATTGTTTAATAAAATATTGTTTAGTTAGTATTTCAGCTATGGTAAAAATGTATCCTTAAAATTTTCTAATAATATACGGAATGTGAGAAAATTAAATTTGAATGAGTTAGTAAAACATTTAAATCATAATTTGCGATTCGAAAAAAGTATATATTCACTTTTTTATGTCTTTCTGATATATACTCTTTTTTGAAAAGGACATTTGTAAGGTAGGCGTATCCTTGCTCCAAATTGAACGAAATTTGGAAGAAGTGTTATGCATGTTAAAACTAAAAAGTGTACTAAATTTTATTAACATATCTTTTTTTTCCTCCAAGTTATAGCAATTTTTAATTTCAGGATATATGGGAAGGACCCGAATCCTTTGACTTTAAACGAACAAATTTGAAGTATGATTATGTTTTACCAATTAATATAGATGTGCCAAATTTCATTACTCTACTATTACTCCTTCTATTTTTGGCCACTCGTTATATGAAATCGCGACAGTGTGCGACGCTGTGTTCAAAGCAACAGGTTCATACTCATTGTACCTTGTTGTATCTTGTTTGGATGCGTCAGACTTTTGTATAAGATTGACATAAAAATTAGTGTTTTCCCGGGAATTTTGTCAAGAAAAAATTTGTCTGTAATACATTAAGTTTCCTTGATATCACATTCACATTCTAATTCCAATTCTTTATTTTCAAATAATATATACATTCTTTTCAACTAAAAATAATATACATATACATAAATAGTTCAAGTTATACAACTTTTTCTTCTTAATAATTAATAGTTATTTACAAAATTATAATTAAGTATATATTAATAATAGTATTGGAGGCAAAATTTTAAAAAACCTATTTGAATATTTTTTTTATAATTTTTGTTAGATTTGCTAAAACCAACTTACATTTACCTACTAGCTACCTATGCTGATGTTAAATCATTAATATATGGGTATTCAGATCCTATACATATAGAATAAAAATTAGATGTCAACCTACATAACTTTAATGCAACAAGTTCGATATTCGCAATTGTATGCAGTCTAGCTGTTGAAAAAAACCAAGGAAGGTTAAAAATTAGTTTTTGTTGGAGAACAATAAATTAATAATTAATAAGTTAAATGCATTTTATAATGTAGTAAAGTATTTAGATTATCATTTCTAAATAATGTTCTTGATGTACCACTGTACTTGCTATAATTTATCTATTATCTATATTCTTTCTATGCTTCTTTCTATTTTACACATACATATACACATACATGTACAAGCTTTGTCACGCGATTTTCTACCTGCTACTAGGCTAACCGGTTTTTGTACATATCCTTGTTAGTGTAAATAACCCTTTTTATTATTTGTTACAATTTTGTAAGAAAAACAGAATTATTTTACATTGCCTTAATTTTGTAACAAATTATTATAATTCTGATCGTGAAAGTTATCACATCTCTGCCTTGCTGCTAAAATTATAATCTTACTGCCTTGCTGCTGATTTATACTTAAAACAAGTTATATTAAGTTAAATTTGTATAATAATAAGTTTTTAAATAATAAATTTAAATATAATAAAATTAAAATAATAAAATAAAGTGAAATAAAACCCTCAATCTTAAACATTGGTGCCGAAACCCGGGACCCGAAATATAGCCTTTCGGGAATTTTTGCCTATTTTTGACTCTTGCCATACTGGACTCTTGCATATTTTGGAATCTTGCTCACATTGTACTCTTGCCTACCTTGGAAGCTTGCCTATAGTGGAAATATTGCCTATTCTGGAAGATTGCATACAATAAAGTTTTGCCTACTGTGGAATCTTGCTATTGGTATTCTGCCTACACTGAGGTCTTGGACAACATACATCGCCTACTGTATCTCTGGCTTGGACCTGCAAATTGGAAGAAATCTGCTGGATACTTGGACTCTATTCTTGGGTTTGAATTGCGTTAAGTTAACCTGCGTTACTACTGCCTTACTTTGTGATCAAACCGTATGTATTAATGAAATTTATCTAGAAAGTGTGATTTTTTAAAGTATTAAGTGAAAGAAATTAAAATGGAAAATTTATCAAAATTAATCGAAGAACAACGGTTACTGTTAAAAAATTTGCAACGTACTACTGAAACTTACCAGTCTAAAACTAATATTACTCGCGGTTATGCTCAATGTGTCTTGGAAGAAATCGAGTCTTCTTCCACTCAGTTTAAAGATATGCATAAACAGATTTTGGAAATTATTCGCGAAAATTCGTTTAATATGAGTGAGGTACCTTACTTCTCTGAAGACGTATATTATAATTTTCAAAATGAATTTTTATTGTTAAAGGGTCAGATACTTGATACAATAAACGAACCTGTTAATCCTCACGTATCAACTATTCATTCAAGTACGTTTGCAAACTCAACACATAATAGAAACGACACTATAGCAGTTGAAGCTCGTTTGCCTAAAATAGATCTACCGGTATTTTCTGGAGACTATGTTTCTTGGATTTCATACAAAGATATGTTTGTGTCGTTAGTTCACAATAATCAGTCGTTAAGCAATGTGCAAAAATACTATTTTTTGAAAAGTTCGTGTTCAGGTATTCCTTTAGATATTGTGAATGAATACCCTGCCTCAGATGCTAGTTATAGCTTGGCTTGGAATGCCTTAAACAATCGCTATCACAATAAAAGAAAAATTGTCGACATGGTAATGAAAAAGTTGTTTTCCATACCTTCTTGCAATGGCTCAGCTGAAAGTATTCAGATCCTTTTAGATACGACGCGTAATAGTCTTGCTTTGTTGCGCACACTAGGAGTCAATTCTAACAATTGGGATGCTATTCTAATATATATGTCCGTTAATAAACTAGATAATCAAACTCGTAAGGAATGGGAACAATCTCTAAAGGCTTCTACTGAAGTTCCATCCATTACTACGCTTTATGAATTTTTGGAAACATCCTTCAGAACTTTAGAAACAATTAATGATTCTCATTCTTCTTATCAGAGCACTAAATCTAGAAATTTATGTCAAACAACAAACAAAAAGGTTTCTAAACGTAATGTCCATGTGACTGCAACTAATAACGATACAAATTGCCCTTGTTGTGACAAGCGACACCCTTTATTTAAATGCTTTAAATTCGCAGCTATGTCCTCTGAAAATAAGCGCAACTTTTTAAGCGAAAAGAGGATTTGTAGAAATTGTTTGAATATTGGACACTTTAGCGTCAACTGTCATTTAAAATCAAATTGTCAAATTTGCCATCAGAAGCACCACACCACTGTGCATAAGGAATATGACAAAGTAAATAGGGCTGATAATAATTCATCTGACAAGGTCATTGAAAACTTAGTATGCAACTGTAATATTCTAAAAGATCAGCCTCAAGTACTCTTAGCTACAGTGCGTGTAATAGTTAAAACACCCAGCGGTCTTTTTCATTTAAGAGCAATTCTTGATCAATGCGCTCAAGCTTCATTTATTACTCAAAATGCTGCTGAAACTCTAAGACTACAAACTATTAAGACTCATGCTCAAATAAGCGGTGTTTGTGGGAAGGATTACACTGCCACAAAACTAGTTCAAATTAGGCTGTCTTCAAATTTCGATCCTAATTTTGAGACGGTCTGTCAAACGTTTGTTTTACCTAAAATTACAGCTTATCAGCCTCAACCATTAAATCAGGAAATGTTATCAAGTTTAAAGAAACTTAAGCTGGCTGATCCCAATTTTACTGAGCGCGGTTCAATCGACTTACTCTTGGGAGGAGATGTCTACAGTAATATAATTTTACCTCAGCAAAGAAAATTTAATAACTGCTTATTCTTACAACTTAGTCATTTTGGTTGGGTAGTTTCAGGGCCTACATCACAGGTCTCTTTTCCGAAAAATAATATAAATGTGAACGTGTGTGCTTTGGATAAGCAACTTCGTGCATTTTGGGAGCAAGAAGAGTTAATAGAAAAGCGACATCTTACAGAGGAAGAAGAACTTTGTGAGACGTATTTCCAAAAGACCACTACTCGTGACCATACTGGTCGTTACACAGTCCACTTACCCTTTAAAGCTGCTTTAAAAGGATGTCCTTTGCCTATCTTTAATCATACTGATTATAACGCGCTTTCTCGGTTGAAGAATGTTGAGGCAAAATGTAAAAGGAATCCGACTTTTGGTAAACTCTATGAAGACTTCATAAAAGAATACGAAGAACTTGGTCACATGGTCAAACAAGGTAGATATCCACAGAATTTAATTGAGAATAGTTATTTTTTGCCTCACCACGGTGTACTACGAGATAGTAGCACCACGACAAAGTTGAGAGTCGTTTTTGATGGAAGTTCTAGAAGAACATTTCAACCCTCTTTAAATGATGAACTATCTGCAGGACCCGCTCTGCAAAATGATCTTCCTACTATTATAATACGATGGAGACGTTATCGTATTGGATTCACAGCGGACATAGAGAAAATGTTTCGCCAAATCAACGTAGCTAGTGAACACCAAATATATCAACGGATATTGTGGCGAGATTCTGATTCTAATGACATCAATATATACAATCTGACAACCGTAACCTACGGCACAAAACCAGCTCCATTCTTATCAATTAGAGTACTTCAACAATTAGCGCTGGATGAGAAAGAACAGTTTCCATTAGCCTGTAAGGTACTCAATACTGACACTTACGCAGACGACGTGATTTCTGGAGCTGATGATTTGACTCAAGCCCTAAAGCTTCATTCGGAGTTGTGCAAGTTATTAAATAAAGGTAAATTCAATCTACGTAAATGGTCTTCTAACTCTATGGATCTCATGGAATCTATTCTGCCTGAACTTCGAGCAGATTCTAAAGTCTTTGAAATTGAAAGTGATAATTTTATAAAAGCTCTTGGTCTTGAATGGAATATAAAAGATGATTACTTTTCTTTTAAAATGAAATTTGTAAATAGTGACGAAAAGGTCACTAAGCGAAGCCTACTGTCAGATGCAGCGAAGCTATATGACCCTCTTGGTTGGCTTTCGCCTACAACAATTCTAGCGAAAATAGAATTTCAAAACCTATGGTTGTTAGGAATCGATTGGAATGATTTTGTTCCAGAAGATTTAAATAGAAGGTGGATAGAATATAGACACAGTTTAAAGGAACTAGAAAGAATAAAAATTCCTAGATGGATCGGACTTTCATCTACCGGAAAAGTCGAAGTTCACGGATTTTGTGATTCTTCTAAATTTGCATTTGCTGCTGCTGTTTATGTTAAAGTCATTTTGAATAATTCTAGTGCGAAAGTAAACTTACTACAAGCCAAAACTAAAGTAGGACCACTAAAACGACTAACTATACCTCGAATGGAGCTCTGTGGAGCAACATTATTAGTCAAGCTTGTTAGCAAAATAACCTCTTCACTTGATTGCGAAATTACTAACATTTTTTATTGGACTGATAGCACCACAGTACTTTCATGGATTAGAGGCCAGTCATCCAGATGGCCAGTTTATGTTGGAAACAGAGTAGCAGAAATACAGAGAAGATCAACGAATAATCAATGGCGCTACGTTTCAACACGAGATAACCCAGCCGATTGTGCATCTCGTGGAATTTCAGCGACGGAACTCGTTAACCATGAGCTATGGTGGAATGGCCCTAAATGGTTGTGTGAGATACCAGAAAAGTGGCCAAAACAACCAATTTTAAAATTTGAAAATTCTAATTTACCAGAACAACGTACATGTTTAAATATACATTCAACTACTACAGAACTAGAATACCCTGAAATTTTAACACGCTTTTCCTCTCTTAGCAAGCTAATACGCGTAACTGCGTACATATTTCGGTTTACTAAAAATTCGTCATACAAAAAAGAATCACAAACGACAGGTAGTAGTAAGATGACAGGTTTTCTCACCAGTAGCGAGCTTAATTACGCCCGTATGAAACTTATCCGAGCTTCACAACAGGTTGATTTTCCGAACGAAATATTTCAGCTCAGAGAAAATGGTCATATTAGTACTAATAGGACAGTTGCTAAACTGTGCCCTTTTTTCGATTCTTCAGAAATTATTCGAGTTGGCGGTAGAATTCAAAACTCAGATTTGAACTATTTTTCTAAGCATCCAATTTTACTTTCGAAAAGAAATCCTATAACTAATCTTATATTTCTAGATGCGCATAAAAGAACGTTACATGGCGGATTAATTGAAATGCATTCATTTGTTTCCCGAGAATATTTCATTTTGTCAGCTAGAAATATAGCGAAAAAAATTTTACGGCAGTGTATTGACTGTTTCAAATACAGCGCAAAGGCAGCGCAACAGGTCATGGGTAGCTTACCCAGTGTTCGTCTTAAGCCAGCACGACCTTTCAAGCATAGCGGCGTAGACTATGCAGGACCAATTACTATAAAACAATCAACTGCACGAAATTCTGTAACCACAAAAGGTTATATTTGCCTATTTATTTGTATGGTAACGAAGGCTATACATCTGGAAGCTGTGACCAGTTTATCTACAGACTCATTTCTAGCTGCATTTCGACGCTTTATATCCAGACGTGGAAATTGTACCGACCTGTATTCTGATTGCGGTACGAATTTTGTTGGTGCTCAGAAAGAACTGGAAGTTCTTTACAAAAACAAATCTTTACCTAAAGAACTCGCTGAACTTCTGGCCTCTGATGGAGTTACTTGGCACTTCATACCACCAGCATCACCTAATTTTGGAGGACTATGGGAGGCAGGAGTTAAGTCTACGAAACATCATTTGCGCAGGGTTATGCATAATCGTATTCTTACGTTTGAGGAACTTACAACGCTTCTTACTCAAATCGAGAGTTGTCTGAACTCTAGACCATTGTGCCCTCTGAACAACGATCCTTCTGATGTTAACGCTCTTACACCGGCACATTTTTTAATTGGCGAACCATCTGCCTGTGTACCAGAAGAAGATTTACTTCAAATTAACATCGACCGTTTAGCCAGATGGAAAGTCGTTGAGAAATTAAAGCAACATTTTTGGCGCCGCTGGTGTCGCGAATGGCTTTGTCGGTTACAGGCTAGACCTAAATGGCTCAAGGTCACAAGGAATGCAAAAGTAGGTGACTTGGTAATCATATTTGATGAACGTTATCCACCCGGACAATGGCCTTTGGCTCGAGTTCAAGCAGTCCACCCTGGTAGTGATGGATTCGTAAGAGTTGTGACGCTGTTATCAAATGGAAGACTTTTTAAACGTCCTATTTCTAAAATAGCCTTTCTACCTAATTCCGATCCTCTTTGTGAAAATAATACTCCCTTAAGTTAAACACTATCGTGCTTAGGGGGGGAGAATGTTGGAGAACAATAAATTAATAATTAATAAGTTAAATGCATTTTATAATGTAGTAAAGTATTTAGATTATCATTTCTAAATAATGTTCTTGATGTACCACTGTACTTGCTATAATTTATCTATTATCTATATTCTTTCTATGCTTCTTTCTATTTTACACATACATATACACATACATGTACAAGCTTTGTCACGCGATTTTCTACCTGCTACTAGGCTAACCGGTTTTTGTACATATCCTTGTTAGTGTAAATAACCCTTTTTATTATTTGTTACAATTTTGTAAGAAAAACAGAATTATTTTACATTGCCTTAATTTTGTAACAAATTATTATAATTCTGATCGTGAAAGTTATCACATCTCTGCCTTGCTGCTAAAATTATAATCTTACTGCCTTGCTGCTGATTTATACTTAAAACAAGTTATATTAAGTTAAATTTGTATAATAATAAGTTTTTAAATAATAAATTTAAATATAATAAAATTAAAATAATAAAATAAAGTGAAATAAAACCCTCAATCTTAAACAGTTTTAATAATTTGTTTTGAGCAATCTGTAGTTTCTTAATGTGACAAGATGCGCTCTTTGCCCACATAGGCGCTGCGTAAAATATTACGGCATGGAAAATTGCTTTAAAAATTAATACTTTATTTTCAATAGATAGACTTGAGTTTCTGTTTATAAAGGGATATAGTACACGTGTGAGAACATTTACTTTATTTATTACGTATTGTATGTGATCTTTAAATTTCATCTTCGGGTCGAGTATTACACCTAAGTATTTGACGCTCTGTTCCCATTGAACTTCTGTATTTAAAAACATTATATTGCCTTGAGGAGTAAAACAAGGCTTCCGTTTTCTAGTAAAATATATTGCTTTTGTTTTACTTGCATTCAGTGTTATCTTCCACTTATTGAAATAATTAAACACTTTGTTTAATGCTATTTGTAAGTTAGCACTAATATTTGAATAGAATATGTCGGAGCATAAGATAGCAGTGTCGTCAGCAAATACGGAAATGGTACAATTTTCCAGCTGAGGAAAATCTGACGTATAAAGATTGTATAAAGTGGGAGATAGACATGAACCCTGGGGACAAGTTTCCTTGATACATTTTTAACTAAATTATCTAATAAAGTTACCATTGCGCATGTAAAAATTTTCCTGATATTATCGTGGCGATTAACGTGTTAATGTGAGAGTCCCTTAGCTTTTACTAAGACATTCAGAGGTGGTAGGCCTAAAATTTCATGTCCAAACTGGCCTGAGAAACGGAACTCATGAATTTAAACAAGATAATTTTTATACATTGCTCTGAAGAGTGCTACGTGACCTAATGTCTACCGCCTTCCACCAACATTTAAAACTATTTTTGTTTTTTATTCGAAAAACAGTCGCCATAGTCTAGTAGGTAGTGTGTTCGCTTATTAGACATAAAGCCCGGTTTCGAACCCCGGGCCAGACATCAAAACGAAATATGAAAAAAAAATATTTCTTAGGCGACTTCCTCGCAAAAGATTTCTGACAAAAACTGTGAGAGTAAATAAACCTACCATGGAAAAGTTTCTCAAAAATCTGTCGTTCGGAGTCGATGTTAAACTGTAGGTCCCGCCACAGAAGTATAAAATTAATGCACACAACATGTGTGGTGTTGAGAAGCTAGACTGTAATCCTGACTGAAGGGTTGTAATGGTCAATTATGTATGTATGTGTATTTGAAAAACATAATTCAAGCATGTTTGAATATTCCAAGAAGTCGCCGTGGTCTAGTAGGTAGTGTGTTGGCTTATTAGACGAAAGGCCCGAGTTCGAATCCCAGGTCAGACATCAAAACGAAAATATGGAAATATTTCTTCGGCGACTTCCTCTCAGCAGATTTCTGGCAAAAACTCTGAGAGTAAAAGTGCCATGAAAAGTCGACTTTAAACTGTAGGTCCCGCTACTCATGTATAAAATTAACGCACACAACACGAGTGGTGTGAGAAGCTAGGATGTTGTACAATGGGTCAATTCGATCTCCGGGTACTGTACTTGTCACAGTTGACAAGTACACGTCCTCTAACCTAACCTGACCTTGAATATTCCAAAAAAAGAAGAGAATAATTTTATCCAACAAACTTTGAAATACAAAAGAGCAGATTTAAATAAATCCATAAAAACAAAAGAGATTTTCTTTAAACAAAAAGTGACATCGAAATGCATACATAATGTCTGTGCTAATTAATTAAATTTCTTTTTTTTTTTCTAAAGATTCAAAGCTTAAATAATTAATTAAAACTAAATAAACAAAATTAAAAACTCAAAAATCTCAAAAAGCAATTGTAAATAAAACTTGAAGAATACTGGCGTAAAAAAAATTTGCCTCAGCCTACACAAATTCGTAAAGCGGACAGAAAGTGAGAATTAAAACTGGCTGCGACTGACTCCAACACATGAAAAGAGAGAATTTATTCCACACATGAGTGCGATATTTCATCATTTCATTTCATTTCAGATTCAGTTTCATTTATTTTATTTGTTTTTAAAAGAGAAACACTGCATAAAAGGTAAATATTTTATTTGTAATATTTTTGTTCATCTTTCTTTCTTTCTTTCCTTTAAAATCATTTGATTCTCCCCCTCAAATATCCTAAATAATGACTCTCGGCAGAAAAGTCAGTTAATAAGAAAGGAAAAGACGAGAAGAAGGAAAAAAGACGCCTTAAAAGAGAGCAAATAAAACATCATCAGCATCACTGATAACCAGTTCATCGTACCACACCATACGAAACATTCAAGCAAACAACTTTATCCCCAAAAGAAACGAAAGGATTGTTTGGCGTTGTTGTACCGAATATTGTTGTGGATCGTTCCACACGAGGAAATTGTTTGTGTAAGTCATACCGAAAGGTACGAGGGTAACTCCACTATATAATAACATGTGATCAAATCTCAAATTTAAAAAGATTGTTTTAAGAAGAATTTGTCTTGGCTTGGCTAAAAACGTATCAACGCCCTGTCAGGCATTACATCTCCATGCAGGAATCAAAGATAATTTCATCATTTCATTAAGGTAGTTGGAGAGTATGTAGTGTATGAAGACTAGAGATCAGAAATGAAGCGTTTTTTCGCGACTCATAAGCACTCATGAAATTTTCAATATAAGTGAGTCAATAATATTGAAATTTAACTGCTCTGACTCTGATTCATTCATACTCACTACAACGTTGATTTATAAGTACAGGTTGCAATGACTATGCGTACAACGTTACCATCAAACTCATACCATTCGAAATATGTTTGATTCATAAACATCAACTCATTTAGATTCATAACTTTAGAAAAATACTCGAGTGACTCGAATGATTCATCAAAATTTACAGTCTTAGTTGTTGTTGCATTTACAAAATAAGCAAAAAAGACAGATCAGCAAGCAGATCAAACACTCAACCATCTAGTGAGTATTTTAGTGTTCGTACGCGAATCATACTTATTTTGTGATTCTTGTAAATGTTGAGTAAAGGAGAGTCGAAATCAACAACATCATACGTGTTGTTTAGTATGAGTACGATGAGTACTTCAAACTTTGAATATGAGTAGAGGTTCCATGATAATAAAATAAATATGAATGCATATATGTAAGTATCAGAAATTATGAGTATGTATATTTCGATTCTACTCATCTTTTTGAATACTCATTGCTGATCTCTGATGCAAACACTTCTCCCATTTTTTATTCCTTTAACTTTCAGAATATCATTGAGTTTAAGGAAGCGAAAGCTAAACATCTATTAAGAAATCGTTTGTCAGGAAAATTACTAAATTACTCACCACCAAACTGAGGATGCATTTGAATAATAATCATTGTATACATTATCTTAGAGTTTAGATCGTCGTCTCATATCCGCATGGTATAATACTGGATGAATGTTGAGTATTACGCTGTAAGCCGCATATCAACTAACCCAATGGCTAGATGATGGGAGCTCAATTGTCATGCTTTCTATATTTATTTGGAGTGCCATTAGTATCAAGGCATATACATAAATCACCCGCAACAGGAATCTGTCTAAGTCTTTCAATCGAACATTGGCTGATGCTGATGGCTGATGCGATTTTGTATTCATATCAGCTACATATCTAGTGTGTAACGATTTGCTATTGCTACAGATGAGGCTTCTATAGGTCAACACCATCACGACACGTACTTAAATACATGATATTCCCCTAAACAACTGAAGACTTTAAGGATCAAACGTAGCTTATGGACAGATTGACAATACAAACAACAACAACAGGAATGTATGCCCCAACTTGCTTACTCAATCGGTCAATACAACACTTTAGTCTGGATCACAACCTAGCTTTTTACGCTACCCATGTTGCGTGTTTGTTAAATGTATCCATGAGTAGCGGGACCTACAGTTTAAAGTCGACCCCGAATGACATATTTTTATTTACTTTCAGCGATGTTGCCAGAAGACTAATGAGAAGGTATACCACAACAGAAATAATAAAAAAAAAGCGGATTTAATACACACTTTATAAAGGACTTCAGGACAACGAGTGATAATTTACGCACAATAGGAAAGAAATATAATAAAGGCGAACAGCAAAATGACGAGGATCAGTATTACACATACATACATACATAATTGGTCATTACAACCCTTCAGTCAGAATTACGGCCTAGTTTCTCACACCACTCATGTTGTGTGCCATAATTTTATACTTGAGTGGGGCGGACCTACAGTTTAACGTCGACTCGGAACGGCAGATTTTGAAAAACTTTTTCATGGCAATTTTTTATTTACTCTGAGAGTTTTTGCTAGAAATATGCTGAGAGGAAGTCGCCGAAGAAATATTTTTTCTTTCATATTTCGTCTTGATGTCTGGCCTGGGGCTCGAACCCGGGCTTTACATCTAATAAGCGAACACACTACCTACTAGACTACAGCGATTTCAATTTTAGTATTACACCACCACCAACATATTGAACTGACTAAAGAAGAGATCGTGCGTTTCAGTTTAAGAGGTACTTGAACTCTGCTTGCAAGAAGGTAATCAAAACTGCAAATCCTTAAAAGGAGCCTTATTTTTTCCTTTCATTCAAACTGTTTACTTTAAAAGAGAGAGAGGGAGAGAAAAATTACTAAAACCTTAACCAACTACCCTCGTATTTAAGAAGACTAAAACTTTAACGCAACAAAATTGAATTCAATTGCATACAACGTCCTCAAATCCTCCCCATTAAATATGACTTTAGGAAACGCAGTCGTTCACACACACAAGTGTGCAGGGACTTTCACGGGACACCAAATAATGATACGAACTGTATATGGAACTGTATGGAACTCTTCTTGTTTTTGTTTATATTTTTTTGATTTTTTATTCCCCGTTTTTGTTCAACTTGGCTTTGTACCCTTTTGCGCTGGATACTCGTATTTACGATGCCAACTCCATAGAGTTGCCTGTTAAAGCAGGTAAAGAAGAATATTGTTTAACATTGTAGTGAGTGGCTTAAATGTACAACAACAACAATAATAATACAACTGTGTAGTTAAATAAAGTGAAAAGTAAACGAAAGAAACTGGTTTGAAAACGTTGTTACAAAAATACGAAATATTCCTGTTACTGGTTGGTTGCCTTTAAATAAAAAGGCGTCCACAGGAGTTTCTGTTTTTCCAATTGCTCCACTCTGTTGTCTGCGTATAAAACCAGTTTGCAACTGAAAGTTTGTTGAAGATTTTCAAAACGAATCCTCAGATATATTAACGAACGAACACACAGATACACAGACAGATCGATAGAGACCTGGAGACTTTGGTGTGTTTGATGGCGATGAGTTGGCGTTTTTAATGTCCTTCTACCATTAAAGCAAAGACAACAACAGCAATAACAACAGAACCAAACCTGGTCTCACGCACACACACAGTAATATTTTAGCCGACTTGTGTTTGCTTTTCTCCACCGTCGCCACAAAAATGGGATCGTTTCGTCAAGATAAACAGGCAGGCAGGCAGGCAGGCAACCAAGCCAACAACCAACCCAACGAACGGATCGAAGAGGACAAAGAGGATAAAAGCTAAACTAGAACTGGAGTTTATCAAAGTGGCCTTTGGAGTTGGTTGGTATGGTATATTTTTGTTGTTTTTTTTATTATAATTCTTCCTCTTCTTGTTCATTCTCTTTTCTACTGTACAGATTGCTGTCTGTTCTTTTCAGTTTGAGTTGCGCCTTTAAATGTTTTCTCGTTTTTCTTTTTTTTAGATTGTGATTCCTTTTTATTTTTCATTCCTGTTTGATTAAATATTCTCCTGGTTTGATGTTCATTTTCATTTATTTATTTATTTGATGTTGTTGTTGTTTGTTATTACTGCTGCTGCCTCTGCCGCTACTTCTGCTGCTGCTGTTGCTGCTGCTGCTGCTATTGCTGTTGTTTGCTTTGGCCAAAAGGAGTCCTTTTTCAGACTTTCAAAACTGAAAAGTGTTTTTGTATTCATGTGCTATCGTCTTTAGGCTGACTGTACTTTTTCTTTCTCTCTCTCCTTTTTCGCTCTTTTCCTTTCCTTTCAATTCCATTCCAATTTTTATTGTAGTTTTTCTTCATGCCTTGAATATTTAATATTTTTCAGTTGAAACGAATTTTGAGAGAAAAAAAATTATTAAAACGCGAGAACAATATCGCCTATAAAGTATTACAAAATATGGTTTAAATTTACTGGCTGACCATTTCTTTTTTTTGTTTTTGTTTTAGGACAACGAATTTTTAAATTTTCGAATCTCTTAATACCTGATAATCCTTTAGGCCTCGTTAAAAAACGCAATTTCTGTTAATTTTTTTTGTATTTTCGATAGGAATGGGAATTGTTATCGATAAATCATAGATTAAAATGGTATTTGGAGACTTTATTTAGCATTGTATTGGTATTAGAAAAAAGCTTTACAAGCATCGATGATGTAGTCGCCGCGGCCTATTAGGTAGTGTGTTCGCTTATTAGACGTAAAGCCTGGTTTCGAGCCCCAGGCCAGACATCAAAACGAAATATGGAAAAAAAAAATATTTCTTCGGCGACTTCTTCTCAGCAAATTTCTGGCAAAAACTCTGTAAATAAATCTGCCATGAAAAAGTTTCTTAAAAATCTGTCGTTCGGAGTCGACGTTAAACTGTAGGTCCCGCCACTAAAAGTATAAAATTAAAGCACAAAACATGAGTGGTGTGAGAAGCTAGACCGTAATCCTGACTGATGGCTTGTAATGATCAATTATGTATGTACATATGTATGTGTTCTATATACTACGATATTGGATTTGCTTAGCAACTATCTTTATGGCCACTATTTCAACCTACAATAATCAGTTAGTTTAATACATATACAATCTCAGATTCTATTAGTCCAAACAGGTTAAAGCTCTCCGGCAGGAATAGTTCATTGCTATACTAGGATCATTGCAGTGTTCCTGTCATAATCGAATCGAAAGTGGATTCAAAAGCGAAACCAAATTCAACAGTTGAAAGATTTTGACGTGATCATATTTATGCTCCCTTTATAAATCCTTAAACCATCTGCACTGAGGTTAATTGTTCTAGAGCAGAGCTGTACCGATTCTCCTTTCAATTCCTTCTAGCTTCAGCTGCTGTAATAGTCGTTAAAATGCCTACACACAATTCCAATCAAATAGTGTGATAGTTTGAATTCGTTTCGTTAACATAAACGGCTGCAGATTTTCCAGTAACTGAAGTAATTGAACTCCTGTTATGGACTAAAAGAACTCCGATTCTATTCCTCGCCCGTGTACGCCAAAGCTTCATAAAACGCCTGCGTTTCGTTTCACAATATACTCACATCGCGACATATGTATATTAGAGCTAATTCCCGTAGAGCGGGGTAACCGCAATAGTAATGTATCGATTCCGTCTTTTCTTTATCCCGAAAACATTTACCATCTCCATAATATAGGCAACCCATACGTTGTGACACACGCTTAACCATACAATACATAGTAATTATGTTGGAAGCCAAATCGACAAAAGAAGTTTTTCCCTGCTCATTGATAGAAACATATTCTGAACGTTCGCAAGAGGTGCACTAGCCGACCTGGGTGTTATCATCCTTAATGCCCATTAGTCTATCGAGTTGGACAGTGCGACTGAGAGAAGTCGGTCGAGAAGATTACATTGAATACATGTCAAAAGTCCAGGATTCAGAATTTAGTTCCCGAATACATGTCGGCTTTTTAGTGTCAATTTCATGAGCATAAATATCAGATCCTCTAGCAGTTCCAAAGTTTTAGTCAACAATATGTCTTTCCTGGAGGTATTTCAATCCCACGGGTCTCACGGGCAAATTGAACTTTGCTTCGCCTACCAAACCTAGAGTCGCCCACTTTTTAAAGAGTACAGCCATGATTAATGTGAGAGCCCCTTAGTGAATTCCTGAGTCTCAGCGCCGGCTTTGCAGAGCTGCTTACGGTAAGACATTCAGAGGTAATAGTAATATAGTATTGTGTTCGCTTATCAGACGTGAGACCACGGTTTAAACCCCATGTCAGACACCATCGAACAAAACGAAATGTGAATTCGACTTCAAACTGTAGGCTCCACCACTTCGACGCCTCCATTCTATAAGTACACTTTGAACGTTTTTAATGTTCTTGCATTTTTAAATTCTACGTTCTCTAACTTAAATACTGTCAAAATTTGGTTAAGATGCGCAGATCCGTTCCGAAGTTATAGGAAAAAATCTACATACGACTATATGTGTATTCTAATATAGTCGTATGTCGCGTGAAAACTTTGAGAGATCATAACTCAAAATACACTTTTTCGACTTAGAATGTTATAGAACGGAGGCGTCGACTTATGGATAAAATTAACACACACACACAACATAAGTGATGTTGGAAGCTAGGTTGTAATCGTAACTGAATTGTTGTAAGAACCAATTAAGTGAGACACCTGTAACGGGCTTTTTTCCCAAAGTAGTGCAGTTGCTCAAATTTTTAACTGTTAACTCTTCGTTTTTATTGGAGAATAACTGTACAATATGGCCAATTTTTGAAAGAAATTTTGTAACACAAAACCTTTAACAAATTCGATATTTACCTAATGTAATCCTAAAGTCAACTATTCGATAAGATATCTCAGATAGTCTGGGTTAATAGCCTTGGTTCAGTTTGCCAATTTAATTTAATTATACGATACGTCTGTTATTTATTTTTTCTTGAGAACCGTACTAGGTAACATGACTGATGTATTTAAATTCTTTTTATTAAGTGGACCCAGTATTACAATGGTAGTTTCGTGAAATATTCATCATATCGCCATAAATCGGTTGAGTCTGTATTTCTGGGTACAATAACGCAACACTATTTCTATCAAGGGTTCTTCAGAACGAAGCAAGCCATTCTTCCCTTCTCTTCAAATGTTAATTTTAGTGACTAAAATATTTCCAAAATGGATTAAAAAAAGAAGTGTTTTTTGTCATCTTTTGATTCCCTTTAGACATTTAGCCTTGGATATCTTATTCCGGTTAGGCTGTGACCAATCCTCAGTAATATTCTAGAGACTCTGAGGAGGAGTGTATTCGCATTTTGCAGAGTCGTTCCACTTCGTGTAAATGTTTTTGTATTCATTTTACACTACTTTTCGCTTCTTTAAGGAACATAAGGCTGTCTCGCTCATCTCTGTGTTATTTCTTTGTTTCCAGTCCCATTAGCCAAGTTTTTCCCAGCTAAGCCGGTGATTGGTTTCCTGTAGCAGGTTATAGGTTTAGGTTAAGAACGTGTACTAGCCAATTGAGACAAGTACAGTACCCCGAGGTTCAGTTGACCCATTGTACAACGTCCTAAATGGGAGAGGATAATAGAGTAGATAGGGAAAAAGGAGAGGAAGTGAGAAAGGGACAATAAAGAAGCAGAGAAATTACACAGACTATCAAAATACACAAGAGAGTTCGACTACACTACTGAAGTCCTAGCACTTCTCAACCAGCTCAGCTTATTAATCTATCTATGGAGAGCCTTCATGTCGGCTCTGGACACAGAATTCAAACCCTCAAAGAAGCCCCAGCCAAGGGTCTTCAACCTCAAACCGACTAAAGGGTGGATAGTTACAGAGGAGGCGTTCGATAGTCTCAAACTCCTCCTTATCGCAACCTACCCTGCAATACTGCGGCTGTTATCTATTTCAGATCCTTGTCAGCGATCTAATTTCGCAGTGCCACGTAATAAACCCAATGACTAACCTTAAACTGGCCTTATCTAGGCCCAGCAGCCAACTTGTTCTTACACTGTTTATAGTAGGCCATAGACACCTAGAAACATAACAACCCGATTCATTCCCCCAACGCCTCTGCTCTTCCCATTATTGAGGCCGTCCATTAATGCGGCCGTAGAGGTGGAAGATTGGAGGATCACGATCAACTATCTCATCGACCTCAGAAAGTAAAGTTAATCTATTGATAGCATCCGCCGTCTCTTTACCGATTACTACGCTATGACCCGGAACCCAGCATAGACGGATTCGGTCTGGCCCAAAAGTCTTTAACCACTCCTTGCACTCGCGTACGAGCCGTGAATTTCACCAGACCGACGCAATGGCCCTTAGGGCAGCCTTACTGTCAACGAAGATCACATAAGATTCAGAATACGAAGTAGGCCTACCAGCTATGGCCTCGATATCCTTCAAGATTGCAAAGATTTCTACCGGAAACACGCTATAGTCATCCTTAAACCTGAAGTGAAGTTCAAGACTGAGTTCGCTACAGGTACTACGATGACATGTTTTTCATCATGTACTTGGTGAATTGATGAGAAGCTTTGCTGATAGAGTTCTTTTCTTTCTGGTCTTCCTACGGTTTTCGTTATTAACAAAATCCTCTCTGGTTATGGGGCAGGGGTTGTAAAGTATCCTGGATTGTCGGCTGAGAGGAAGCCGTCGTTTTGATGTCTGGCCTGGGGCTCGAACCCGGGCTTTAGTCTAATAAGCGAACACACTACCTACTAGGCTACGGCCACTAAAAAACGCTCTCAGATCCGATAAATGAATTTGAAAAACAAAAAACAGAAAAATCTCTGAATTAAAATGGACTCATTTGTTTTCTCTGCTCTCATATTCATTTACAATACAAAACATGGAATACCTACCAATTGGAATTGGATTCTCGGTAGCATTACTTCCATGCCACAAAAAAGGAGAATGAGGGGGCCCTCAAACCCAGTCATTCAGTCATCGCCAGGCATTTCTTTATCATATTTGTGGCTGCAAGAAATTGTTGCAAACTGTCTCGTTTTTTTTTCTTTTCTAATGCATTTGACAACAACAACTATCCCTCAATCAACAACATTTCTTCCTTTTAGTTTTCCATACTGTTGCGTTTTCTTATTAATTTTTTTTTTGTTGTTGGTGTTGTTTTTTTTTTTCTATTAGAAATGCTGTTTCTGTTATTCCCTTAAAAGAGTATGCTGTGTTATGTTGCATGATATGCTTTCTGTTTGCTGTTGTTGCTGTTGGCCTAAGATGACATTTTTTTTCCTATTCGCCAACTTTTTCTTTTGCATGCATGCAGTCACTCAATCAGCTAGTCTGTCAGTCAGTCAGTCAGTCAGTCATTTAGGCAAACAGGCACAGCACAGCACAGTGCAGTACAGCACAGTTTATTTCACATCCAATTTCCCGTAATTATTTTACATTTTAATGCCTGTTTAAAATGCCATGCGAGACAAATTGCTTTCTATACCAACTTAACTCCTAACAACTTAGCTCAGCTCAATTCTACGCCATCATTATCATCCTCATCATTATTATTTACATACACCAAGATCATCATCACATCTCCACAAACATCATCGGAATTTCTCTATTGTTGCTATGACATCCAGTCACAGTCATGTACAAGGTTTTACGAATTCCTTCAATTTAACATAACTTTACAGTTATTCGTACCCTTTTCCTGCTACGCTTTTACAGTTAAAATTTATAATTTTAAGAAATTTAAAGAGATTGTGTATTTTGATTTGATTTTTTCAATTTAGAGAGAGAGAGAGAGAGACAGAGAGAGAGTGACAACAAAAATGCTGTTATTCATGGAAAGTGACTTGCATCATCAAGCTGATTACATCAGCAAGGCAGGATCAGATTTAAAGACAGAGATTGATTGGAATTCAATTGATTGTTTAAAAAAAATAAGATTTTCAACAAAAAATATTTTATTTGGGAAGTGAAACTAATCCTGTTAAGTTTTTGATGTAATCGTTTCCATTTCTTAAATTTTGATGTCAGAGTTATGCAACGCCTTGGAAGGCTAGTTTGACGATCATGTAGAAATCGAGTCCGACTGCCATGAAAGCACAGTTGCTATAACCCCTTGTATATGTAAGTCTGAATACAAAATTTATTGATTATAAGTATCGCATGCGACAATCATACATACTTAATTGGTAATTACAACCCTTCAGTCAGGATTATGGACCTAGTTTCTAACACAACTTATGTTGTGTGCGTTAATTGTTATACGTGAGTGACGAGACCTACAGTTTAAAGTCGATTCCGAACGACAGATTTTTTATGAGAAAATTTTCATGACAATTTTAATTTACTCTCAGAGTTTTTGCCAGAAATCTGCTGAGCGGAAGTCACCGGAAGAATATTCTTTTTCATATTTCGTTTTGATGTCTGACATGGGATTTGAACCGTGGTCTTACGTTTATTAAGCCAACATACTACCTACTTGACTACGGATACTGATAATCAGAAAAGTTTTACTGTGTGTGTTTGGTGGAACTGGGAAGACATCATCTGCTGTCTTATTGACTCCTACTGCCTTGCTCATAGTCCAGACTCAGATTGCCAGAAATCGTTGCGATGGGTGTTAGTCAAAAAGTTTTTTCATTGGCTACAAGCAAAATATTTAAAGAGCTTCTGAGCTTTGAAAGAAAACGCGGAAGTGGAAAAAAGAAGATATTCAGAGCCCACCACAGCAAGTAAAATATTGAGGATGTTGTCAAAGTATTTTAACATCTCCGGAATTAAATTGACCCATAAGAGATATGTTACAATCCTTTTATCAGATAAATTGTGAAAAAAAACTGGTTTAGCGAAATTTAAAGTTCGAAAAGTGTCTGATAGGAGTGGGAAAAAATTTGGAATAGAGAGACAGAGGAAAAACAGATGGACCATAACCATACAAGAAGACGCGATTTCAACCTTGCCCTAGCCCTAGCGCTTCGCAACCAGCTCAACCTATTTATGAATCTATGAAGAGCCTGAGTATCGGCTCTCGACAAAGAGTCCAAACTTTCGAAGAAGCCCCTGCCCAGGGCCTTTAACCTCAACCTACTAACGGCTAGACAGTGGCCGAGGAGGTGTTCTATGGTTTCCAACTCCTTGTCATCACACCATACATACATAGTTTTGCTCAGGTCTGTTGCAAAACGCTATCGGCGATCTAATTTTCCAGCGCCCTGTAATGAAACTAATAACTAACCTGAGGCTAGCCTTATCTAAGTGAACACAATAGTAAATGTTTTTGTGAACAACTGGGTATGCCGCCATGGAGTTCCAATAGAGCTACATTCCGATCAAAGCAGAAATAGTAGAACGGTTTAATCGAACACTGGAAGAATAATTGCGAAAAAAGGGGGCGAGCAACAGAAGGACTGGAACGAACACATTCCGAGGTTTCTACTGGCGTACCGATCTGCGGTCCGTGGTTCAACGTCTAGATCACCCGCCAAGGGTTTTTTGGGACTGAGATAAAACTGCCCGGTTACTTAGAGTTTGGTGTTAAGCCCGCCACAGAGAGGGTTGCCACATACACTGGAAAAGAAGAAAGCCTAAATGAACTTCATGAATTTGTGCGCAACCATATAAAAGCGGTCAGTGATAGAATGAAAGCCAGGTATGATCGTGCAGCAAACACGGAGGGCTTCCATGAGGGAGAACTGATTCTACTCTACAACCCAAAGCGGAAGAAGGAATTATTCCCCAAGCTACAAACCAGCTTGGATGGGGCGTATAAAATAATTAAACGGTTAAACGATGTCGTGTACAGTATACAGAAAGGTAACAGCCCCCGAACAAAAATAAAGCTCGTACACATAGAGAGACTGGCAAAATATGGAAGAAGACATTATGAGCCTATTCGGGACGAAAAGGCTTAAGTGGGTGGCAGTGTTACGAAAACGGAAACGATGTACTACATCGTTTAACATTAAAATAAGCAAAAGCGACACAAACATAAACAACGAACTTGTTTCCAGTAAACCAACAACATCGGTATGAAAGAAAAGGGGATAGACAAGTAAGAGAGAACGCAACAACAAGTAATGTGAACAAAATACACAAACAACAATTAAGTTGCGATAGAGTTCTCGAAAAGGCGAAACCCCGAACGTTCGACAAGAACCTTCATCAGACTGATTACGCGGGCATGTAAAAAGGCAAAACAAGGCAGGCAACGAGTAGAGAAAAATTCAGTCAGTCCTGTGTGAAGAAGCATTGCGTGTGAAGAGAACAGTCGTGGTTTGCAGATCGCCATTGAAAAGATCTGCGTTGTAAGCAAAGAAGAATAGCGAAGAAACAAATTGTTGTTGTATTCATCAAGTTGTAAATGGTGGCAGACAAAAGTAGTGTGGTTAAAATTTATTTTTATTTTGTTTGCAATCAACGAAGTCATATTTTAAACATTTTTTAAAAGGTAAAAACGTAACTGTATACAATATCTGTTCCCATCTAATCATTACAATCATTCATATCATATTGAATACCATGACATACAAATAGAATCCGAAATGAATCTTAAAATATTTCTTCTTCAAAATAACAAAAAAAGAGAAACAAGAAGAAGAAGAAACTGGCATTTAATGAACCGCGAAAAACGGATCACAAAGTCAATGCACTTAGAAGGCTCGCCATATATCTGTTTGTGTGAACATATGCATGTTAAGTATCTTTGTGCTACAAATGCAAATCCATGCAACAAAGTTTGGAATTTTTCACACAATAATTTTCTATTTTCTTCTGTTTTCTTTTTTTCTTTTCTGTTTTTCAAATAATTTTCTCCCCTGTTCGCTAACATCTGTATTTATGAACGAACTTCTTTTTTTTTATTATTCTGTGTGGAAACCGTCATAAAAACATTTTTTCTTTTTCAAGTCAAAAACAAACGTTTTCATACCGCATTTGCGCAATTTGCACATGCGCAAGCAAACAATTTTTCATGAACAGCAACAACAACAAAAGCAAGGAAAAGTAGGAGAAAAAATTCAAAAGCCCTGATGATGATCATCATCATCATCATCATGATGGCAATGATGTTGTTGTTGAATGCCTTTCATACGCCTGATGTCGTTGTGAAAACTTTTCATAAGAAAAATGGCGAAATCGCCTAGAAAGAGGAAAACGTCAATAAAAAAAATGAAAAAGAAACCGAAACCCAAACCGAAAATAAAAATACAAAATTTATGTGAATTTAAAAAAAATTTCCAGGTTATTTGCGTATTAAAAAAAAAACCAAAGAAAATTAGAGGGCCTTTTAAAGAAAACGAGGAAAAAAACAACAACGCATTAATAGAAAATTTACGACAAGTAAAAAGGAAAATGCAAAACAATTTTCCGAATGAAAAGAGCGTTAAACTACGGATTATACATGGGCCATGTCAGCCATCAGATACACCTTATACCGAGGTTTGTAGATGTGCATACACAACTATGGCAAGGGGGGATCAACATAATGAAACGCAGCATTGGAAGAATCGATCGTTGAGATCAATGAACAAAGCCGTGCCGTTATCAATAAATGGAACAACCAAGACCTTAAATAAGATGCAGACTTGAATATTGCACTCTAAAAGCTGATGTTGCCTCAATTTATAATTACTAATCTCTCTTTCCTAGAAGATGTGTCTTTGGATTGCGCTTCACGACGATGGGAAGTTAATCACGAAATTATTAATGAGCAATGAAGTCGCCGTAGTCTATTAGGTAGTGTGTTGGCTTATTAGACATAAAGCCTGGGTTCGTATCCCAATAAAATATATTTCTTCGGCGACTTTCTATCAGCAGATTTCTGACAAAAAACTCTGAGAGTAAATAAAAAATTGCCACGAAAAGTTTCTCATAAAAATCTTACGTTCGGAGTCGACGTTGAGCTGTAGGTCCCGTCACTCACGTATAAAATTAACGCACACAACATGAGTGGTGTAAAAAGCTAGGAAGTAATCCTGACTGAAGGGTTGGAATGTCCAATTATGTATGTATGTATGTAATGAGCAATTTCATCCCTAAACAAATACGACATTAAACTTTAATACAGCATTAAACTTCATCATTTAAGGCTCTATATGCCCAAATTTCTAGGTCTTACTTCTTAAATCTCGCAGTTTTCCTTTGACCCTTTAATACCTTCTTTTCTGCTCTCCAATCCGTAGTAAATTTTCTTTTTTACTTTCCATGCCTTGGAATAGGTTGATCATTTACGGTAAAAGATTGTCATAGTCGGTGTGATGAAATCACAATAATTTCCCTAAATATCAGCCGCGAGACAGTCCAAGTCTGTAGAAGCAACCTTAAGTCTCAACTCTAAATGTTCTTCGTGACCCTTAGAAATATTCTGGATGAATCATACCCTTTAGTCTTGAGATTTGATTAAGATTGTTGAATATGCAAATTTAGGGGAGTTCATTCCCCTCCAAATAGTCAATCTAGGAGTTCCTCTTACCCAGGGTGTATAATATCAACAACGAAGATCACAGAATGATCAGACAGTGTGATCAGTCACTACTTGAGAAAGAATTGAATGTAATCAACAAAAATTTCCTCATCACTGCACCTAATACCCGCTTACCGAGAGTGGTGTTTCTACCCACGACATGACGGACTTAAACAGGAAAACTTGATTAATGTGGGATCCTTGTGTTCCTTAAAGAAAAAGAAAAAGAAAAAGGAATAAGTCTTTAAGACAGGAAAAAGTTCACGTTATCTAAGTTGGGAAACCTTCATTCACGTTACAGTAATAGAAGTTGACGTAGTCTAACATATAGTGTGTTGGCTTAATAAACATGAGGCCTCGGTTAAAACCCTTGGTCAGACATCTCCAACAAAACAATATATGAAAAAAAAAATTTCTTACGGCGATTTCCGCTCAGCAGATTTCTGGCAAAAACTCTCAGAGTAAATAAAAAATTGCCATGAACAAATTTCTCAAACATATGTCGTTCGGAATCGACTTTAAACTGTAGGTCCCGCCACTCATGTACAAAATTAATGCACACAACATAAGTGGTGTGAGAAGCTAGGTCGTAATCCTGGCTAAAGGGTTATAATGACCAATTATGTATGTATGTATGTACATTTGTAATACAGAGCTCTTCGCTTAGACCTTCGCATTTCCCAGAAATTGAATTGAAATCTTGACTAAACTTGCGTGAACCTGCTGCCTCAGAGTAATGAATAAAAGGAAAAGCTTGAGTACTGAGTAATGCAGTGTTCTTTGAGCCAAAATTTTAACTATTTATAGGACTGCAACTTCGTACGGCCTAGATATTCAGATGTTTACAGTAGCATTGAAGGCCTTAACTTTGATTCCAATTAATTAACGATAGGTACCGCAGGAATAAAGAGTGCGGATATTGATAATAGAGCCAACAACAGATAGTGAATTTCGGAAATCTGTCACAAGACCATTATGATCACAAGAGATAATATTCATGAGGCAGTCAAGAAGACACATTTTTCACCTACTCATGGTATTCGGCGTAATTGTTAATCACGAAAATACCGTGTGACATCTGGAAAGATTTCTGTGTAGGAATTCTTAAAGAATTGATCGTCAATTGGCATCTGGATCATCAATTTTTAAATGAACATGATTAAAACGGAATAAATTCTACTCATGCATTGGCATTAGATGGGTCCTTATGGGTTAACGAATACTTAGTTGGTATACATACATATATCCTTAGAAAACTATACTTGAGTTCATCAAAGCTGAGGCACATGTGATGATCTCAGTTCAAACCTCAACTTCGACCTGAACGCGAACTACTATAACCTCATTAAACACTTCATTAAAGACAACCTTATAGCCATTTCTGGTATCCAGGGGTACATGCCCTTTAATTTCGGTCCCTAATTTATTCGAATAAGCCTCGAAGATAATCCGATCTTCAAGCTTTCCAGTCCATAGGGTGCGGCAGGAGCTTGTATTGCTCAAACTTTTATTGTTAAACTTTCAACGCAACGCAACCATCAGTAATGGGATCAACAACAGTCAATCCATCAGTGTAACAGTGCAGCCGTCATCAACATTATGATGAAAATTTTCTTTACAACGCCAAACGAAACGAAACAAAACAAACAACGTCTGGAATTGTTTGAAACTTTTTTTTTTGACAAATTTGTCAAATCTCAGTTTTTATTTATGATCGGCTCGTTTTTCTTTCTTCTCTTTTGTCAATATTTTCTGTTTTCATTTCACGTACAAATATTTCGTGAAGCAATATTTCGCAGACAAAGTGGGCAGGCAGTGTTTGACTTTTTGCTGTTGTTGTTCAAAGGAAGATGAAAAACGTTTTTATTTTTGGATTTCTTTTTGTTGTTGTTGTTGTTGGTTTTGGATGACATTTTGACAGAAATAAAATTGAAATTGAAATTGAAACAGAAACAAAATCGTAAAAGAGTTGTTGCAACAGACGTTTTGTTGTCAACTTTATTTATAAAACACACCTTAAAGTACACCTGTAAATTGAAAAATAAGAAGAAAAATTCATTCGATTTCGTTAATTTTATTGCAAAGAAAAGCGTGAAATTGCCAATGTTACACTGGACACTTTAATTTTCAAATGCTGAATGCAATATTTGCCACAAACACCATTTCCCCACGTATTTGTATACGAGTTCAGGA
The DNA here is from genome assembly GCA_930367235.1 of Sarcophaga rosellei. NCBI lineage: Eukaryota > Metazoa > Arthropoda > Insecta > Diptera > Sarcophagidae > Sarcophaga > Sarcophaga rosellei. The sequence continues at coordinate 84,682,316 of OV884017.1, read as the reverse complement.
TAAGAAGTTCGAGACTTTTTGAATTTCCTGACTCTTAACTGAAACGGCATAGTGGCTGCCGTAGTCTCCATAGTAGTGTATTGCATTCTTCTGAAATTCATCGTTCGCAGTCGGCACTAAACCGTTGGTCCCGCTACTCATGAATACAATTAACACGCACAACATAGATGGTGTAAAAAGTTATCAAGGTATAGAGCCTTCCAGTGGACTCGAAAAAAACTGACACAAGTCTGTTGCTAAATGGCCAAGAATTTAATTTGAACAGACTGCGTCATTTAATTTGTGTGTGACGGCCATTAATAGGAGTAAACCGTGTGATTTGAAAAGAAAATGCCAAAATTCCATGAATTAGGCTTCGAATTACGCGCTCATCTCTCTTATTCTTTGGAATACTCTCTCAGATGTAAAGAAATTAACATCTGCGCCTAACGACCGGTGTCCAGCAAAGCATCCTTGCCGTACCCAAAGTGCTTTGACTGGTTGAGCAAATAAAAAAAGTCAAGAAGCCAAAAATTGGAATCCCGAACTTACGAAATCTGGGCATTGACATCAAAAAAACGTTCCACTGTTTCAATGTCTTCTTCACATACCCTGCAATGATTATTTTTCATCACGACAATACACCAATGAGCGTATTCGAGTCACTCTTAGACGGTCTTAAAATGCTCATGGTTTTCCCCTCATCGGGATCGTCAAAGAGTATCTCTATAATTCTGTCTAATGTGCTCTTGTTCCACAATAGTCAGTGTGACGTTGCCGCCGTCAGCTTGGTATTTTGAGCAGTATTATCTAAGCTTATATAAAATACAGGCCCTATTGGTCAGAAAATTCGTTTCGTCATTACCGATCACGTAGGTATCCAAATAAAACGCAGCGTTTCATGGACGGTGGAATTGTTAATCGCCTTTTTACATTCCAAAACATTTTTTACCCGGGTTATCATTTGACTGTCAATATTTAAATCAATATAGGTCACTCAGCCCAGATTACTAGTCCAGTTCACACATTCCCTAATTGATATTGTGATCACCGGTGATGGTTTATGGCTTTGCTATATAGGGATCCAGTCCCCTCCCAATTTTTAGGGTCATCCGTGCAGCAACAAGTCTCCACGGACATTTGTGCCATGAATCCGCTTGACCAAGAAAATCGATGTGGTATGATGCAAAGACCGTGTCGAGTAATTGCACTACAATCACAAATTCGTTACGATTTGTTGCTTTGGTTTATCCATTTCCACGAATCCATCAGACAATATGCAGAAAGAGTCACGTAATATCGGACCCGTATCTCTAGCGGTTAACGAAAAGTATTGTTTCCAAAGCTCTTGTGATGTTCTCGTCGTATCACTTATACCAAAGCAACACATCCTTTGAACCTTCAGACCTAAGTATTTGAATGCTGCATTTTGTTTTCATCGATGTCCACCTCATCACTGAAGCTTTAGTTCTATAGAGCCAGTGTGTCATCCTTGGAGTGCGAAACCGTCTAGACTCTAAGACTCTCCTACATATGGCCCACCATGTGTGGTCTTTTGCTGCGATATCTTTCAGATGATGTCTTCAGTTGAAATTTCCAAAAATACTTAAACACCTCTGCTTCACACCAACAGGGCTTCCTGGATTTTGGTCCTTCCAACGCAAATAAGGTCGTCCTCTTCGCCGACTTCCGCAGATCTCCGCATCAAATACCCGTCTCGCCGGAGCAACCTCCTCCATTCGAACGAATTGACCGAGCCAGCGCAGCCGCTGGATGTTAATACGCTGCATAACGTCCATGTCGTTGATTAGGTCATACAGTTCACTGTTGGATCTGATGCGAAAATCATCGCCAACTCGCACTGGACCGAAGATCTTACGAAGGACTTTTCTCTCGAATACTCTCAAGGCTGTTGCAACAGTGCTTAATATGGTCCATGCCTCTGCGCCATAAATCAGCACGGGAAGGATGAGCGTATTCTAGAGTAATAGTTTTGTCGTACGAGACAGGTCTCAACTACTCAATTGCCTATTGAGACCATAGCAGCACCTGTTGGCAAGAGCAAATGGTCGCCAACTTTTGAGGGGATTTTTATAGGGGCTTGTGTTTGGGTTTTCATTGGATGACATTTTACGTGGTGGGTTCCTAGCCCTACGCACAACCCAAATTCAAAGTCCAGGGGATTGGATTTCGCTGCACGCATTAGTTAACATCTAGCGGATGCTAGTATGCCATTCAGGAGGAGCCACAAGGAGGCTGCTTGTCAACTTGAATACAGCAAGCTAAGGATCGTCCTGAATTTCGCCACATTGACTACAGTCAGAAACTTTACCTTGGTTGCATTCATCCCATCTCTTCTATAAGATATTTCTGCTGCATGGTATTAACGTTCAGAGTAAAACAGGTGCATTCTTTGAGTAACTATTTCCCAAAAAGAACGGATCCTAGGGTATCTGTAACAGAATACAGTTACTTGAAGAGTTTCTTGGTATTTTAATTGCATCAAGCGATCGATCACTTAGTCGATCGCATTTTGTATGTCTGAACTTTACTGTTTCAATCGTTGTAAGCACCGCGGTGGTTGAATCATTAATTTAATTAATCGCAATGAGTTTCCAAAGTTTCCACAATTTAAACTCATCTGAGAGGGATGTTGTGGCAGCGCACAGTGGTTGCACTTGTAGGGGAAGGAGCGACAAAAATAATTATATTAAAGATATAGTCTTGAAATTTTCACAGTACATTTCGGATATAATAACCACAATATTCAAAAAAAAAGGGCACGGTCACTTGCCCCTACCGCCGATTTTTTTAATTTTTTCTTGATAAAATATTCACAATAAATTTTCGGTTTTTCAGAAATTTTTCAAATACGTGTTTTTCTGCAAATTAAATTTAGTGCTTTATTGTTTTCAAAAAAATATCAAACATATAAAAAAAGCTACTCTTACAAGAATTCAATAGTAGATTTTAGTAGCGTACTTTTCTTTTTACGTGGTAACTTTCGTTGACCTGAAATGAATGGATCCGAACTAAGCAATAATACATACAATAGTAAATCCGTGTTTGTTGCAATTCTAGAAATTGTTCATGTGTGTTGTAGCCTATATCTTTTAATGTCTTTATTTTTTGCTTCTGCAGCTTCCTCTGAAAGTTCTCCAATTGAAACTATGGCGTCTTCAATTAGAGCGGAAGGAAACCTTAGAGTTCACAGAATTTCGAATATGCCAATACTGTTGCTTTGTTAAATTTGTGTCAATTATTAATGCAAGAACTTCAGCGGCATTTGATTCCGAACAAGCTTGCTTTGGTTCTGAACATAGACTACGTAAGGCATCTGCTGCAGACGCATCAGTTTCTGCCAACTTTGCTACTCTTCGTTGTTTTGTTCTTTTTGAAGAACTTGAGAAATCAGATGAAGGGCGACCACGTTTATTCGCTTTCAATACTTGTTCTTTAGGTGACACAGAAAAGTTTTTCAGTTTTAAAAAACAACCTCTTTTTTAGCTAACCAATCTGAATGATTTTTTAAAACGTCTGATTTTAAGCGGTGATTCTTTTTCCAAATGTCAACAATTCGTTTACATAAATATTGTACACATTTCGATAAATCACAACACGCAACTTCTTCGCATTCTAAATTAATTAATTTGATTACTTCGTCATAAACTTGCTGCCAAATTTGAACACTTCTTAGAGCACCAAAGCTCGAAAATTGTCATTCGTGAAAATATGCATTGACGGGATGTTTCTATTATGTCGAATAAAAAAAAAAAAACTATCAATAACAACAAAAATGTCAGTATTATTAAATCAAACGAGATACACAACAATTTTTAAAAACACAATAAACACAGAGGTTAAGCCAGTATATTAAATATATAGAAAAAACCTGCAAAAACCTGCACTTGAATTAAACACAATTTGTTACTATAGATGTGTATCAATCTTTACAAACCAATTTGGTCATTGGCTTTCACTGGGAAACTAACTAAAACTCTAATTATTTTTTACAAAGAATTTCAAACGGTGTTAATAAAAACACTTCTTAAAAATCAATACTTTAAGAAAACTATAACACAATTTATTAAGTTATTATTTCTTAAAAATAATGTCAATATCATTCACATTAATTTCCATTTTAATTATTTTAATTGGGCACTTTAATTAAATGTATTTTAACAATTTGATATTCACTTGGTTTTCACAGTCGCTTAGTCAACTTTTTTCTTCTATATAAAATCGCACTTTAATTGTTTGCATTTAAAAATTACCGCTAGATATTATCAAAACAAATTCAGAAGAGAGAAATTTGATGACATTAGCGACTATTTATTTCGCTACAAACCCAATATAGAAAAAAAAATTTTTTTATTTTTGTCGTATGGGCGCAACCACTGTGCAGCGGCAGCAGCAGTAGTAGTAGCATTAAGTGGCAAACACACCCTTCAATAAAAGATTCGAATACTTTATTCGAATAGTTTAATTGATTTCATGAAATTGAAAGAAAAAAAAACACTTGGGAGTGATAAGAGTGCGGGTGCAAATGCTGGTATTTAAGAGCTACTCCCACTGACCAATTTAAAGTAATTTAAACGAACGTCGTCAGTATTTTACCGCCACTTACATAATCATACAGGGATGTTGGTAGCGCGAGAAAAGATTACTGCAGTCCTTATTGCTCTTCATCCCCCTGTTTGGCAGCGCAAATGAGCGTGTCTGTGTGTGTGTGTAGAAATAACCTCTGGAATAGATGTGGGCGCACACTTTAAGTCAATTTTAAAATAGTTTTGCTTCCAAACACATGAGTTTCACTCTGAATTCATTTCTGCTTGATTTACGCTCCTGATATTTCTTGTAATTCAACCTTATGTGGGTCCTTGTACTCCGTTTATTCTGTACATATATTTTGTTCTGAAATACGCAATGATTGTGTATGAAAAAGCAAAATATACCCGCACTGCCACAGAGAAAATAGAATATATTTTGAATATGAGTGAATTAAGAGAACAAGAAAGGGAGAAAGAAGAAAAGAAGGTCCTTTTATAAGGGTTTTGTGATAATGGTGACCCCTATGGAGTGCTCTGTCGAATGTTTAATTTATTACCAACAGACAACAACATACGGTTGTCAATCATTGATTGTAATGGCGATTGAATATTTAATTTTTCATTTAAAAAAAATAACATTTTACTTCCAACACAGACAGGAGGAGATCCTAGAGCCTCTTCTCTTCGGTGTTATCACAGATCTTAAAGAATGATTTCTTTTCGAATAATAAAAAAAAACAGGAATAAAACAAAAACAAAAACAAAAGCAAACAATTACCGCATCAATCAAAAATGTGATTGTTATTGTTGTACTGCTGGCTTGATTAATAAGTATCGCTATCGCTATGCTATCGATAACACACCACGAATGATAATAAATCATCATGAAACAATTATTCTTATTCTTTGGTTTTTAAAGATTCCAATTGACAGCCAAAACCGCGTTCAGATACGAGAATAATTATTTGAGCATCTGAAGATTTCGTTTATACTCGTAATGCCCTTGAGGACAAAATTATCGAACAAATGTTAAAAGAAAGAAACACAAGAAATCAACTCATATTTTATCTTAATTGTAGTGTCGTCATTATAACAGTTTTTATTTTTTGTTCTTCTTTATCAAATTAAAATTCATTCAAATGTTTGTTTGATTATCCTGTTTGCTTAGAGTATCATTGTTTACTGAAATGTCCTGGTGTTTGCTTATCATTGTATTTCTTATCACTTCTTGAAACCAGATACACAGTTTTACTTTGGAGACACTCGCCTTAAATATCGTGTATAAAAATGATAAAATGTTTGAAGATGCAGAGGGCGCTACAATCGGTAAACGGTAAATGATATGACGTATGGAAGTCGATTCGATCGAATTATTCACTCGTTCAATCAGTTTAATCGAAGTTCTGGCGAATTTAATCATTAAGAGAGCAAGAAGGATCATTACTACAACTTCGTTTATCTCACCACCCACACTGTATGTTGTAATTTTTTACATGAGTGCCGGGACTTACAGTTCAAAGTCAATTTCGAACAACAAATTTTTGAGAAATTTTTCATGGCAATTTTTATTTTACTCTCAGAGTTTCGCCAAGAAGACTGTTTGAGCCATGGGTCCTCGTCTAATAATCCAACATACTACTTACTAGACGGTGGGCCCCAAGAGACCAATTATCTCCCTGTAAAGTATGCCTGAAATGCAGTAATAAACCTTTTAGTCCGCTTGAGTCCAGACAGGACATAATGCCGTAAGAGTTTGCAGCTCAGTCTCAGGCAATTGATTTTGTATTTAAAAACTTTCCATATGGCATTCCATATAACATTTTTAAGTCACACATTTTTTAAACTGGAATGCCATTGTAGACACACTATTGAATAATTTAACCTAACGACGGAGCAGGTTTACGGTACGGGAATTTCTCATTTGCATTTCCTCGTTACAGATTTCACCATTTTTCGAGCTGCAAGATATTAAGGAGACGATTCGTGGGAAGTCATATACTACGTCCTGAGTTTGACAGCTCAGCGGCATAACCGAAATATGAGTCATACATCCCGTCATTTATCGACTATAGTTGCCGGGGAAATACTCCAAACGTAACCGTCCGATATGAAATAGCTTTCACAGCTTCGGTGTCATTTTCATACATACATAATTGGTCATTACAACGTTTCAGTCAGGATTATGGACCTAGTTTCTCACACCACTTATGTTGTGGTTGTTAATTTTATACAAGAGTGGAGAGGCGAACGACAGATTTGTTTGAGATACTTTTCATGGCAATTTTATTTACTCTCAGAGTTTTTGCCAGAAATCTGCTGAGCGGAAGTCACCGAAGAAATATTTTTTTTTTATATTTTCGTTTTGATGACCTGGGCTTTGAACCGTGGCCTTACGTCTAATAAGCCAACATACTACCTTCTAGACTACGACGACTTCATGTCATTTTCATTTCAATTAATATTCTCTCTTTAATCAAACATTTGGATTTCGTAGAGGTTTTGTTACATGACCATTAGTAGCACCCCGAGATGGATTGGTACATCACTAATGTAAAGCGAAAAATCCTTGAGGCAAAATAATTGATTCTGAGGAAACATTCATTCAACGAAGTAATGTCCTGCCTTTAGTTAAGAAAATATCGAATCAATAAAATGGAAATGATCGACAGAATAGAATGACTTTCAATGGTCAAGACTCAATTAGTTGTCTAACATCTTCCGTAACACCCATTAAGGCAGTTATTCATGTGAAAACATGCTGAGAAATACAGCCACCTCATTATGAACTAAAATTTCAAAAGTTTTCGATAGAGCTCAGCCAACACTGGTTGGACCAATCGCCATACGTCAATGAAACGCAATTTCTGCCGAAATCATAGCTGCCGTGCATGAGAATGTTCAAAAAAATCCAAAACAGTCGACTTTGCTTTACTCACAAGAACCTTGGCATTTCGCAGATCACAATTTGGTGAATTTTGGGTCGCAACTTGAGCCTACACCGGTACAAAATTCGATACAACGATGTGTGTTTTCTGGATCAGTTTTTTTTTTTCTTTTAAAATGAATCATCTTCCCGGATGAATGGATACTAAACAAATTGTCGAGTTGGGGATCGTCCAATGAATGCCAAAAAAGAAACTGTTTGATGTGGATTTCGGGAGGGCGGCTTCAGTGGTCCATTATTTCGTTGAGAACTCACGTGGGACAGGCTGTCGCTGTCAAAAGCGAGCACCACAGGTCAATGGTTACGAATTTTTTTTACCTGCTCTATCCTTCAACGATATGTGGTTTCAATAGGAATGAGCTATGTATGTACGTGTCACATAGCTCATGTGACGTTGGATATTCTATACGAGCGATATGAGGACATTGTCATGATAAAGATGTTGTGAATAGGTTACTGACATTGTGAGGGTTGACCGAGTTTCTCCAGTTCTTATGCGATTTTCTTAAGCCGCTTTTGTATGTGAATAAGCCGCAAATTATACATACATAATTGGCCATTACAACCCTTCAGTCAGGATTACAGTCTAGCTTCTCAACACCACACATGTTGTGTGCATTAATTTTATACTTGAGTGACGGGACCTACAGTTCAACGTCGACTCCGAACGACAGATTTTTGAGAAGCTTCTTCATGGCAGGCTTATTTACTCTCAGAGTTTTGATGTCTGGCCTGGGCCTCGAACCCGGGCTTTAAGTCTAATAAGCAAACACACTACCTACTAGACTACGGCGACTATAAATATATAGCGGCTTATAATTCATGTCATCGGCCAAATTCAGCCTGATTTATGTTCCAAAATCATGCGAAAGTGGACATGCGCTCCAACCAGTGAAGCCTTGGCGGACATATGAACAATGTTACATTCCACACATAATGTCACCGATGAGTCTTTCAAACGAATAAAAATATCGATGATATCTTACGAACCCTTTGTTTTATTTAAATTTAAAGATAGGAAGCCCTGAATGAAAAATCATTATGAGTAGGTTTACTTACTCATTACTCTTGTTGAACTCTTGGAATTTTTTCCTTCAACATTATTATCCTATTAAACTACATCCTACTGTACTTTACTGATAACAGAGATTTATTACTAGCGTACTCCTTCTAAACCGATTGTTTTAATCGTTTTTCATTTTCTATGAGAAAATCTCATATAAATTTCATCAATTTGCCACGAAAACATTCATTGCAATTGCATTCATTAGTACTTTGTCTTCATTAATAATGAAAGCCATTAAAGGGTTCATTGCCTCATTCTAGGCAACAACAAATTGTTTTTAATTCTTCAATTCTTTGTTCATTTAAATGATCGTTTAAAATTAAATTTTTTCTGTTTTTTTTGTTTTTTTAATGACATTTTAAATAGCTAAATAGGCGTAACGGGGAGAAGGAAATACATAATAATAAAAAGAAGAAGAAGAATGAACCCTTTATATCACCAGGAATAAAAATACACACGAGAACAGAGTATCCTACCACGCACGCCACATACACACGCACTCATACTTTAACAGTGTTATCGAAACAATAACAAATAAACGTAAAAAGAAAACAAACAAAAAAAAAACAACAAAAACCAAAACTAGAGTTCATTGAACGCCAAGGAATAGAAACGAAATAGATTTTAAATAACGAAACAAAACAAAACAAAACAGAACTGAACATCAGCGAACTTCTTTTACTTTTTCTTGCAGCGTGAAAAAAGTAAACAAAATGAAAAACAATAACAACAACAACAAGAATAACAACAAAATTAAACTAGAAAAGAAAACTATTTGTGAGTACAACAGGAGAAGAAAGAGAAAGAGCATGCCAAGGGAATATTGTGTGTGTGTGTGTGCATGTGTGCATAAATAATAAACAATAGATCCGTTGCCCTACACACGACAAAATGAATCTAACACAGTCACACACGTAATAATAAACAAAAAACATCATTATGATGATGAATATCATCGTTATTATAATTACAAACAACAACAACAACGAAAAACATTAAAGAAAATAAGAAGAAGCACAAGCAGAAACTCGAAAGCAACAAATGCCTAAACAAAGGCAACTGATCCTCAACCTTAACAATAACAAACAATAAATCCAGAGAAACAACAAAATGCGAATGGAATACCCACATACAGTCATACGCTCTCTCTCCCAGTCACAACCACCACTTACACGCACGTACAATTGAAGGGAAAAAATTCCATTGGGTTACGTGAGAGTTTGTGTGTCTCTGTGTGTAAACGAAACATGCTGAGTCAAGACGTCAAAAAGTTTAAAAGATTTCTCTTCTTCTTCTTCTTTTTCCTCTTGTTCTTAGTTTTCATTTCTTTAAAAACAAGGAATCAACAAAAGCCAACAACAACTATAGAAACAACAATACATGCAACAGTGCAAGGAACGATAAAAAGAAAACAAGAAAAGGGATCATCAAACGCAACGGATTGGGGAGAATTTTGCTTTCACAATGCCACTAAAGAAACAATATTGGAGACGATTGGTGTCGACTATTTATTGTTCTACATCCTCTACTTACATATAGTCAGGCTTCCAATCAACGCCATAGTCCAGTCCAGATTCTCACACCAACCGTGTTCTGTATGTGAACCAGAGACCAGCAATGAATCGTTTTTTCGCTACTCATAAGTACTCATGAAATTTTGTGTATGAGTCAGTCAAAAGTAATGAAATTCAACTACTCTGATTATAAGTACAGGTTGCAATGATTATGATTACAACATTGACATCAAACTCATACCATTCGAAATATGTTTGATTCATACGCCTCTACTCATTTAGATTCATAAATTTAGAAAAATACGTATAATAATTCGATACTGATTCGAGTCGTTTCGAATCATTCATTAAAATTTACAGTCTTAGTTGTTGTTGCATTTACAAAAAAGTAGAAAGAGGAAGACAAAGACAGCAGGCAAAGCAAACACACAACCTTCTAGTGAGTATTTTAGTGTTCGTACGCGAATCATACTTATTTTGTGCTGAGTCATGGAAAGTCGAAATCAAATATGAGTACGATGAGTACTGTAAACCTTGAATATGAGTATGATATTAAAGTAAATATGAATGCTTATAAATATCAGAAATTATGCGTATGATTCGAATCTACTCATCTTTTTGAATACTCATTGCTGATCGCTGATGTGAACGTCGAATTGTGTATGTAACGACGACTCCAAACGACAGATTTGAAAAGCTTTTTTCTAAAAGCTGTAGACTCTGTTGTGAATGAAGTGGAAACAAAGTGAAAAGAGAGTTGTCAGACTGTTTCCTGAATTAAGTCCAAAAGCTGATAGTCATTCAAGCCAGATTGCAGACAATGATTCTACGGGAACATCTGGAAGTTTACATTAGAAACATCTCTCAACCAGATTGTAGGTTTAGTCTTAGTCTTCACGTATGATATATACTTACATACGCAGATAGGTTTTGGTATCTTCACTAAAGATCTGCAGGTTTCTGAGTCAGGAAGGCAACTAAGATTCTTAAAATTTTATCCGTAAGTGATTCTCAGTCATGATGTGGGTCGAGAAAGAATACATACATACATACATAATTGGCCATTACAACCCTTCAATCAGGATTACGGCCTAGCTTCTCAGACCACTCACGATGTGTGCCTTAATTTTATACTTGAGCGGCGGGACCTACAGTTTAACGTCGACTCCGAACGACAGATTTTTGAGAAACTTTTTCATGGCAGGTTTATTTACTCTGAGAGTTTTTGCCAGAAATCTGCTGAGAGGAAGTCGCCGAAGAAATATGAAAAAAAATTTTTTCATATTTCGTTTTGATGTCTGGCCTGGGGCTCGAACCCGGGCTTTACGGCTAATAAGCGAACACACTACCTATTAGGCTACGGCGACTGTTACGTTTTTACATTTTTAAAAACGTTTAGAATATTAGTTCGTTGATTGCAAACAAATATGTGTTTAGTTTCAATTAAACTCTTTATTGTTCGCACTACTTTTGTGTGCCAACGTATACAACTTGATGAATACAACAATATTTGCTTGTTCGCTTACAACGCATATCTTTTCAACGGCGATCTTCAAACCACGACTATTTTCTTCACAAGCAACGCGTCTTCATACAAGACTGACTAAATTCTTAATACTCATTGCTTGCTTTGTCTTGCCTTTTTATATGCTCGCGTAAACAGTCTGATGAAGGTTCTTTCAGTAGAATATTTGGGGTTTCGTTTTCTCGAGAACTCTATTGCGACTTCATTGTTGCTTGTGTATTTCGTTCACATTGCTTGTTGTTGCTTTCGCTTACTTGTCTCTCTCCGTTTCTTTCATACTGATGTTGTTGGTTTACTTGAAACAAGTTCGTTGTATTTGTTTGCGTAGCTTTTCATCGTTTATCGTTTTCGTAACAATACGTTGTATCATTTATGCGGGGCCCACTTTTCTTGTATAGAATCTCCATCTTTTAATGACCTAGACGGATCATTAAAGGTCAATGAAATTCGTAAAGTCTGATGGGCAGTAAATGTTGCTTTTCGTCTGAATTATATACCAGGGAATACCAATTACTGGAACTCGTTTCACGGCATATAATAGGAAAACTATACAGCATTTTCTTTTGAATATCTGAGGAAACGTGCATTAAGTGATGTCATCAGTTATCCCAGATGTACTGCTTATTTTTGTAAGCAATAGTAATGGATTACGATAATACATCTCTTGGCCTCCAAAGGACACTGCTCCAACCTAATCTAAGAAGAGAAGCAAAACTTTTATTTCTAAAACAATGTTGACTACGTCGCTTTGTCATGAGTGATGTTTTGTTGTATGGGAGGGAAAGTGTCCCTGAATGGTTTAAAGAATACCGAGATGACTATGGTTTTTATATCGAAATGATCATTATCGAAATGATCATTATCGAAATGTTCATTTTCAATAATATCTGTGACAGATAATGATCATCGACTTACACTTCTATTACAAAACAATCTCCGGGATCGTATTGTGTTGGAAATGTTCAAAACAAAAACGATAATCACATCCGTCCGTCCGTTAGCCATTAACAGCAACAATATGAACAAAAACAACAACAACAAAAAAACAAAATGATTAAATTTAGTGGCACTACCGCAACATTACGTGCTTGTTTGTCAAAGGCATTAAAAGAACAACAGAAGGAAGGATTTCTCTCCAACTATTTTTAGTCCTGCGTGTGGGTGTGCGTGTGCATACCCTTTCTCGTACACGTGTTTTCTTGGAATTGTCTGGCTCATGGACAGGGGCAAATGGAAGAGCAGAGGCAAGGTATTGTAAAAATAATTTCAAAAAGGATTTTTTTGTTCTTCTGTTTCTTCTTTCTCCCTTTGTTTTGTTTTCGTTTCAAAGAATTTGTGTTTTTTTCTTGTTTTTGTTGTTTTTCGTTGTTTGTAGGCCTGATAATAAAAACAAAAACGCCTACATTTTCCAAGATTCGTAGAGTCGACGAGTGTTTGTGATTTCAAAGTGAAAATCTGAAATTTGCTTGTTTAATCCGTAATCTGATATGAAATTATGAGAGAGACAGAAAGGGAGAGAGAGAGTATTTTTTGTTAAGGATTTACAATGAAAATGATATGTTGTTGTTGTTGATTTTTCAAAGGAAATTAATCGTTTTTGTTGTTGACTTTGGAAAACACAAGGAAGGATTGGTGGTGTGAAATGTTAATGACGATGGAAATTAATTTTTCCCTTTCCTTCTTTTGTTTGTGTTTTTTGGTTTTTTTTGTGAATTCCTTTAGAAAAATCTTATCGAATTACCAAAAACTGAAAGCAAAACGAAAACAAAAGTGTTAAACGTTATTGTCTTCCATCATTGATTGATTTGTAATTCTGTCACTTATAGCATGAGATTACGATAACATTTTATCTCTTTAAGTGACTTTATGAAGAATTGGATCCTTTTGTTGTTGTAAATTAAATTAGAATTCAATTCAAAGAATTACTGTATGTTGCTCCATTAGTTGTTGATAAAATGAACGCAGTTTTCCTTCGCTAAACTTGCCGTTAAAATTAAAAAAAAAATACTGTTATATCCTATAGAACTACTAGGAATCTATTATATAGGGTGGACCATTTAAAAGTTTTAAATTTAAAAATAAAATAAAACAAAAACGGTTTGAAATTTTGCCAAATTTATTTGCTTTGTTGTGAAGAACAATTGTTCCAATTAGAAATGGAATATTATTTCATTCATGTGGCGGACGTGGCTGGCCTTACAGTACCTCATTTGATCGGACCAATTTTCTCAATTGTATGCGGTCGTTTCTCGGCAATGGCATCACGAATGTTGGCCTTTAAATCCTCAATTGTGTCTGGTTTATCGGCCTAACACTTTTCTTTAACAGCGCCCCACCGAAAATAGTCCAATGGTGTCAAATCGCAGCTTCTTGATATTACCATTTCGGCTAATTAAACGACCATCAGACGTTTGACGCAAAACATCGATTGTGGCATAAGATGTGAGGCAAGTTGCACTATCCTGTTGAAAACAAACATCGTTCACATCAATACCATGAAGAGCGGTTACGAAAAAAAATCGGTTATCATGGTGCGATAAGTGGGGTTGCGCCGTCCTCGTTTCGAAAGAAATACGGGCCAATCATCGTTTCGCTCCACAAGCCGCACCAAATAGTCAACCGTAATGGGTGCATTGGCTTCTGTAAGACCTCGTGTGGGTTTTCTGAGCCCCAAATACGGCAATTTTGCTTATTAACTTACCCATCAAGATGAAAATGAGCTTCATCAACAAAGATGATTTTTTTTGTTTTGTTTTATAAAATCGACATCATCGTGCGGTTTCTCGTTGGTCTAATAAATCCCAACGTTATTCAAACATAAACCGATTCATTACGTTCAGTGGAAATAATATACTGAGTTTTGTGACAACAGAGAATGACATAAGTATTGCCAGATTCGAAATAACCGATGGTTCAAATTTAAACTGATAGCTGGCCCCAGTCGATATATCCGCAGGCCTCGATATTTTACCATAACAATCAATGACTTTTCAGTTGCGAGACATACCTTAAAAAAATTAGGAGATCGTATAGGTAATAAAAGAAATCTGGCCGCCAATTGGACAGCAAAAGCAAGCACTAAACTGTACGTACGTATGACAATAATATGCTCAGTGCCGCCTTCACTATACTTTAAACTGGAATACGTACATCGCGCGCTAGATAGGTCCTGGTCTATAACGCTGCTTAATCAAGTGTTGATCCCAATTTGGAAGTTGATCGGCTGCTCTCATGTCTAACACCCCAGATCTAGGACTACAAATAGATACAGACCGCTACTGTCATCGATAACAATTATTGAGAACATAAATCGTACCTGCATTAAGCAGAAACACCTAAACACAGTATGTGTGCGATTGTGAAGTTCTTGACAGATTTAGATAGGGAGATACAGTACATCCATTGGAGCCATGTAGCTATTAAAGTTTTTGATTTACTAGCATTTATTAGAAAATGATGGATCTATTTTGCCAACTGTAGACTAGACTAGACTAGAGCTTAACGGTAATGATTCTTTCAATTTCCGTTTAACTCCCTGTTGAGCAGAGGGCCTCTACAACATTTCACCAGATTCGATGGTGCGTTATTGTTTCAGTTCCGACCGCTTCTCGCAATTTCTTCCATTAAACTCTTTTTCTATGTAGTTTCTATAATTTTTTTCTTCTTTCGAGAATATCAATCTAAAGTATATCGACTTCTTTTCTTCGGTTATTTTCAAAGTGTATACAGGATTCATTTTCGTTTCCTATCTATGCTCTACGATCATAAGAGATTATTTACTTTGACCAAAATTCACACATAGGGCTATTGATCTGTGACTCAGCGGTGCTCAAACAAAACGACTAGATATTCGATATCATGACCTCTGTATGTACACTGCTGTTCTATAAAATAGATTCACCATGATCAACATCTTGCAATTAATTAAAGAAGAGTCACGCTTCAAAGTTTTGAAATGTATCGGAAATATATTCATAAGAGGCCAGTAAAGAAAGTGCAGTTGCTTTTTTACATATACTCCTTTACATAAGGGATGTCTAGTAAACCTTTCGGAGAGCAGATGAATCTATTTTTTTGAACAGCACTGTATGTGTGGATGTGATGAGAAGATGGCATTCACTTCTTATTGGTCATTGTCCATCGTTTATATTTACCGAGATAGGTCTTCTCTAAATAGCTTAACTGTGATTAGTTCGTTCCAATTAGGTTTTGGTTTGAATCTGAACCATCAATAGGTTGCAGTTTCTACGATACGATACTTCATCCTGAATGGTGTAATGGTTCGGACGGACAATACAAATTTCTTAACATGAATCCACTCTATAGATTTGGAAAATGCTGCAGTAAAATGCCGTTTCCAGATTGATGATTTCTTGCTACTTCATGCCTTTGGATCCAAGAAGGTAGGCGATCTAAAACACTTTTTTATACCCTACAAACCAACCCAGTCGAAACCGTAGTTTATTTTTTGGGGATAAAAAAATCCTCGACTAAGAATTGCAAGTTTCCTGTACAGCATTAACCACGTAAACAGCGGATTTTTCTGCTATGATGAGGTTATCCTCAATTTATAAACCTGCGCTATATGTGTAGCAAAAAGAAATCGTTTCCTTTTCCATTAAAAGGCTTAATTACCTTATTGGTCATTATAATTATTTAGTCAAGATTACAACCTAGCTTCTCAAACCACCTATGCTGTGTGTGTTAACATTATCCATGAGTGGCGGGACCTAAGCGACAGCTTTAAAAAACTTCTCATGGGAATTTTTTACTCTAAGAATTTTCGTTTTATTACTGAGAGTTGTCTGAGTTGAGGTTTGAACCACGGACTTTCATCTAAGGCACTACCTACAAGGTTACGGCGACTGCAGTAGGATTAGAAATATTTTTTTCTTGATTACTTTCTCAGGCCATCAGCTATTTAAAAAGGAAACAGTTCCAAATGCTCTTGGTCATAAGCACTTCGTGTTTGTGTAGTTTTTTTATGCCACAGTCTCACTGGTTACCAATGCCAACAAAAAAAACCAACGAGTGTAACCTTAAGTCAAGCACCGTTTCGCTGGACACTAAAACCACTTTCATTTGGAGTACGATGTTTAAGTGCCACATAAGCTAACACAGAATGGCTCATGACACAAATTTCCATCGTTCTATTAAAGTCGAACAAAGTTAGTCGTAATCGAAACGAGTTTAACCTCGCCACAGCCAGTCTTAATTTGAAGCTACACTCTGAATAATCTTGCTGTCTGCCTGAAACAGCATCTCCCACGAGCCTAGCTTTTTAGTTGAAATGTTCTTATAGACATGGCACTAGGGCAACACCATTTGACTGCCTTAAAAAAGTTAACAAGTTGACGTCTTATTCATATTTCTGCAAGAAAAAACTTAAACTTCCTATAAACTTTACTTAACTTTCGACCACAGTATATGTACAAGATTTACACAAAAATTAGATTTTTCATAAACTACACTTAGGTTTAAGTTATGATACCTAAAGCTCACTTGAGAACGCTTAGCGGCCCATTGTGACGCCTCGGGCTAATGCAGTCTCGGTACTGACCAAGTACCTCCGAACCAAGGAGCGCAAGGGCTGAACATTTAACGCTCGACCACCCCACGCTGGAAACCCAAACCAAAGCCAAATAACCTATGTATATCTGCACCTCGCAAGAGATGGGCATTGATAAAGAAAGTGGATAACAGTCTGATCTTCCTCAGCGGATCTGCAACCACGGCAGAAATCGTTAAATACGAGCCGAATAAACTACACTTAAATCACGAAACTTTTACTGCATTGAAGATATGCGGGTTTCTCTGGCCGTTTATAATTATTCCCATGATGACTTTAACATGGATGAACTTTGTCTCGAACTTTAAACTCCCAAAAATATTTGATCAACTTTTATTGTGATAAGTAGCAGAGTAATTAACAATGTAGAATACATAGAAGGAAAACATACTTATTGATCTGATCCTGCCCTTATCCTTCATAATTTATTTACTGGGTTTCATTTAATAGATCCTGCATAATTCAGCAACAGCAGCAGAAATTAATTTTAATGACGTGTGTACAACAATTCATTCATTCATTCAGTCGTGAGTTGAGGAGCAACATTACATTAGTTTTGCATTGAATAACGACAGACCCTGTTTTTTATTTTAATTTTTCCTTTTAAATTCAATTAAATTCAATAAAAAACAACAAAAACAACAAATTTGTTTGGTGGTTGATTTCCAATCGAGACTCGTAGGGTATCCTTAAATTAATAGCCCAGAGTTACAATGCTACTGCAACAGTGAGCGCTCACTGTCATCATGTTAATGCTAAGCATTGCAGTGACTGTTAACCCGCAGATTTGTGAAATAGACGTGGTGACACACATTTCATGCCCAGTTCGGCAAATAAACGCATTCGCTCACACTACAATTAATTGCCATTAAAAACACAAGGAGGCAACCGTACAGAGGTTAATAATCATGGACGGATGAACTGATGTACGGTCGGTCGGTTGGTCGTATTGATTAGAGAAAAATTTAATTTTTCTTTCTCCCTTTTCAATTGTAAATTGAAAATGTGAACAGCAAAGGAATATCCACAAATAAAGAAACTATTTCAATACAGGAAGTAAATTAAAGTCCAAAAGGGAAATCCATGATAATCTCGGGGTGTACATTTACTCTGCCGGTATACTCAGGCACACACACACATACTCGCTTGTCCTATACATAGTTGCTGTTGCAGTTAGTAAAGGTTAAAGGACTTATTAAGCAATTTTTCTTCCTGTTCCCATGGTCTCTCTCTCACTTCTTCCTCTTTGGTGTGCTCTATTCAAACAAACATTACCATCATCGTCAGGTTTTCTTGCTCGTCATGTATGTATAGAAAATATATTCTATTCCGTGTTGCTTTTCCTATTTTTCATAGTTGTTGTTGTTGTGGTTATAATTTTCACACTTAAGAAACATTGTTGTTGTTGTTGTTGCTGTTTATGTTGCAATTGTTGCTTGGACTCCTTGTACTTTAACCGTCGAAGAAAGAAGAGGAAGTAAAAGAGGAAGAGGAAAAAGAAGAAGAAGAACCTCAAAAAGATTACAAATGCGATTTTCCCAACAAATCGTTCAATGAACCCCCTTCCATTGACGTAATAATTAACACACAAGCACATAAGTCCGCACTGCATTCTTACACTTACAATACAAATATATTTACACAATCATTGTTGTTGTATTTTAATTTCTACTTGCATTCATACATACATACATATGTATATCATTGATCTAGTATGTATATCGGTATACAGTAAAGTCTCGCTCAAGAGAACACTGAAGCGATCAATGAAATGTACCGGGGGTAAGGTAGTCACAGTTATATAGACTTCAGCGTTGTTATTGATGCTATCATCCACTCCATGGAATGCTTATCGAAAATCGAAAATATAATCTCCACCTGAACTCAACAGACTGTACTCAACGTTTACCCATAATGTGTTCATTTGATCCACAAATAATTTTTCCATGTTCTAAAGCGGAGTACAAATATTTGGGTTCTAATGGGTGCTGCTACCTTATTCACCAAGTTCAGAAGGCTAATAGGTATTAAAATGGTACACCATAATAATATCATCTTTCAACTGATCTTGCCGCTTTTTTGCTTTCCTAGAAACTAGGCTTAGTAGATGTGTAGCATTTACTACAAAGTATTAGGACCCAAGTGACTAGGATCCTCACTCTGGATCTCAAAGTGAGATGTTAAAAAGTTCATTGGGCTCTGACATATGGTCCGTATGCGTTTCGGCTCTCGGGTAATAAAGGCTTCGATAACGTTAATGAGTTCACATACATATGCTTCTGTACACTAAATGCTATATGGAACATGTACTATATGTGTGAGCAATAAAACTCTTCATATTTAGCTCGAATGGGCCAGTTAGCCGAACGTAACGTAACGTAACGTAACGTACCGTACGTTCGCTTTTTAGCATATGGACAGCAATGTAAATGCTTACCGAAACGTTCACTCTCGTTAACAAAATGGAACGATCTGTATAAAACAGAATTCTTTCACATTTTTACTTGCCATTTGAGCATGATTGATGGGGCTTTTGTATGCAGAGTTACATTGCGTTACGTTTTTACGTCCTCTTCGCTTGACTAACCAGCCCATAACGACAACGTTAGCGTATTCTCTTCCTTGAAAACGCTTCAACATTATTAAGAAAATTCAAAATTACAGTACTTTGTACTACGATTTTTCGATTGAAACATTTTAAACATTCACGCATTCATTATTGACCATGTCTTTGGTCAATTATCCTTGTTGAGCTTGATTTAGATGCCTTAGAATTAGAAGTTTGTCTTTGTCTCCAGCCATGTTTACACAGTGCAATGTGGTAACGTCACTTATATAGGGTGTTCTTTATAGAGGTATAGAACTTTAAGTTGCAATAAAACAACGATGGATTATTCGATTGACATGAATTTTATTTATCCGAAAGATAATCTTGTGGCATTACATTTTAAATATGATTTCTGGCATATGACCGCCACGGCTGGCGCGGATGTAGTCCAATCTGGACGTCCAATTTTCGATGACTTTTTCCAACATTTGTGGCCGTATATCGGCAATAACACGGCGAATGTTGTCTTCCAAATGGTCAAGCGTTTGTGGCTTTACCGCATAGACCAATGGCTTTACATAGTCCCACAGAAAGTAGTCTAGCAGTGTTAAATCACAAGATCTTGGAGGCCAATTCACAGGCCCACAACGTGAAATTAGGCGATCACCAAGCGTGTCTTTCAATAAATCGAAATAAAATTGCACTATTTGCAAGCGTTGTTCAGGTGTGAGTCTATTCATGATGAATGCCAAACCAAACTGAGAATAAATCACTTGACAGCTGTTAAATCGGTCGCCATCTTGAAAAGTAATGCCAACTTAAAGTTCTATACCTCTATAAAAAAACACCCAAGGCAGAGCTATTAAAATCCATTCCCCATGGAAAGTTGCCAGTGTCTGGCAGCAGTTATGGGAAATAGTACTCGGTGTTATATTCATTGGAGTATTTGTGTATTTGGAAGTCAATAGCATTTAGAGCACAAGTCTTAATGCAAATATCAAAAAAGCATGATTAATAAGTTACAGTACAAATAATTTCGATATTTAAAGTGGGCGTGGCACTGTAAAGGTATGTCAATGGCACTATAAGAACAATGATCTTAAAGTTTTATACGCCTTACATTAGTATTATAGCAGTTTTAGCAGGTGGGAGTGGTAAATTTTTAGTCTTCTCTCATACACAATATATAAAGCACTTGAGCGATCGCTCATTCCAGTACTCTAAACACTGGAACTACTGTAGATTGTTCATGAGTTGAGCTCCGTTTGGTAAGAGACTGAGCAACGTGAGTGGAATGCTATGCCAAAACCATGAATTGTTTTCCCCTTTTTCCCGAACCTGATATGGTGGCTGCAAAGATCTGCCTTTATGATAATAAGTAGACCCTTGGGGAATAGCCCGCAGGCTGCAGGATCATTGTGGTGTCTTTCAGGCGGTGGTATTAGGAATACAGAAGCGGCACATCACCTTACTTCTCGATAGCCAGGCGGCTATCAAAAGTGACAAACTCCAAGACGGTTTACAAGTGTCGCGGATGTCTCAATGAGGTAGCAGAACGACTTGATGTCCGTATGGTATGGGTAACTGTAGATCAGATGAACTGGCCAGAAGTGGCTTAACCAAAGAGCTCTCAGATAAATTATAGACTTTGGGAATCCCTCTGAAGACTTGCAAGCTTATAATTGACAATGCGGAAGTCGATTCCATCAACAATAAATGGACCGCCTCGGACGCGAGGCCAAGGCTGGATCAGGGGCGCATGACAAGTCTGCTTAAACTCCAGAGAGGCGTTTTCATATTGTTGTCGAGGTCTTTACAGGACATTGCATTTTGGATACGCATGTGAGTCGCATTGGTCTGGGATGCCTTGCTAATTATTTTTGCAAAAGCTTTTTAGATGAAGAAGTAGAGGAGACTGGTTTCCCCATCTGAGTACTTGGTCCGCATCATGTCATGCCTACTATATAGATTGTCTAGAGGAACTGCTACGTATGGAGTTCGGCAATCTGAGTCGCTACATCAGAACCTCCGAGTGGCTTCGGGACAAGGGCAGAAAGGAAACCGTGCTATCACAATGGCCTAAGTGTGTCCATCCAACTTCCTTATATGGACAGCCATCTCTACTTACTCACCTATCAAAATCACAGAGAATAAAACTTCAAGAAATGATGAAACGATCAAGCATATATTTTAAACGGGAATTCCTTCATTCGTCATTGAAGCAGGTTCAGTCCTAAGACCTTATGCTTGACGGAACATTATGCTTGACGAAGTGTTTAATCGCTGTTTGGTAATCATAATTACGCCAAGTGTTGTATGCTTCTTTAACTTCTTCACAAAAGACTCATCAAATGCTGTTATCGGCATTAACTGTAACGCTAAAACCATGAGCATATGTTCGGTTCGAGTGTACCACCGTCATAGTATACTTTTCGAACACACCTCGTATGCAATTGCCAATGTGTATGCATATAGCCGTACATGCATGAAGTGAAATTAATTTTCCTTTAACCATTTACACGACATCGAATACTTAAAGTGTCTGAATGCCTCTGTTTTATGAATGTGGAGCAAATTTACTTTTGGAATAGAAGAATAGTCGATAGATGTATAGGTACATGTGTGTGTGTATGTGTGTGAATGGAATAGACAATGGAACCCAATGAAGGGCATTAAACTGCCTGAGAGATACATGAAGAGGCTCTAATGGATGCATTCTTTTGCTTTTTCTCTTTGGCTTTTCAGTCCTACTCTTAATAGTTTATTATTATTGCTGCTGTTGTTGTTGCTTTTGCTCATTTTTAATCAACTCCTGATAGGTTTTTCTTTTTCTGTGTTTTTCTCTCCTCCTCTCAAGTGAATGTGAAACGAAGTGAAACAAACAAGCCAAGAAAAGCCAGCAAACTGGCGGTTGGTTGCGACTCTTAGTCAGATACACAGTCAGTCAGAGTCAGAGTCAGCCAGTGAAAACATGGTGGGACTACATTGCCTGTAAATGTCTGGTTGGTTAGTTGGTTGGCTGGTTAGCTTGGATGCCAGCCAGGAAGACAGGCAAGCAGACAGACACATAGACAGACAGACACATGGTGTCATTTACTTGGAATTCTATATCAATGAATGAGTTATTTTCTTCTTCTTTTTTTGTACATTTTCTTTTAAGGTTTTCCATGGACTTTTCCCTTGACGATGTTGTTCGTTCGCATAGGCTGCTGGTGCTGGTGGATTTCTTTTCTCTTTTTTTTTTATTTTTCCCTTTTATTTGCTGCAGTAATGCCACAGTAAGTGCTTGTTGCTGTTGTTGTGTTGGCATTTAAGGAAAATTGTTGTGTAAATAATTTTCCAGCAAATTGTTATTGTTGTTGCTGCACCACATTCGATGCAATTTAGTTCACTTCAGTTCAGTTCAGATTTCCAATGCTTAGCCTTTTTCTCTCTTCACATTTCCATTCCATTCCAACTCTTTCGTTCGTTTCGCCACGGATCCATTTTCACTAAAGCTGTTCCATTTAAATATGTATGTTGTTGGGAAAATATTCAGTTTGTGGTATTAAAAAAAACAACAACAACAACAACAGAAAATATGTGAGTAAGTAAGTGAAGTAAAGTGACTGAACTATCATCGTAAATAGGATTTATTTTTCCGACCAACATTCTTTTTATAAATTTTTCTTTTTCTTTCTGTTTCTTTTCATTGTCTACCAGAGTTTCAAGCCTGTTGAGAATGTGTGTTTCTATGCGAGACCAGGTTTGTTCTGTGTGTGCGTGTGTATTTGTGTGTGTCTATAGATTGGAACACTTCCTGATAACAAATGCGGCCGACTCCTTGCAAGTCAATGCCCTTTAAATAGTTTAAATGGGTGTTTTATTGTATGTACATATTTTGAAAAACATGAGAATTATTCTCTGTTTAGTTTTCTTTACTTCCTACTGCTTTATGGAGATAAATTTTCTTTCTTTCTTTCCTTTTATTTATTTCGCTTGCTTTGCTTTACTGCCTTCATTAATGATAATGATAATGATTCAGAACATGACAAGGTCAAAGGTCAATGCAATGATAATATTCTTATCTTAAATGAATTTACAAAAGGTATGTATGTATATGTGCATATGGGCATGGGTTCTATAGTGACTATCTTTACATGGAAAACATCCCATATGGTTGAATACATACGTATCCTACAGACAAACAATACATCAAACTATTGATGTAACTTGTAATGCTCAAGAAGAGCATTTAATTCGTCATAAAAGAATATATTTTTTTTTTCATTTCATTGTAAACATGTGTATGTGAATAGTTTAACCTGTGAATAATATCAAGGGGGGTCAAGGGTCAAATAGATACAGACCGGCAACAAAACTTAATGCATTATTCCTTATGTTATAATTATCAATGAAGAGTAAAGGCCAAAAATTCAGAATCTCAGTCTAGCACTCACCGCACTAAATTGGCATTGCAACCGAAATGAACTAATTTTTTAGAGAAGGTAAGAAAAAGTATTTACACCATAATTTCGACCCATTATCATTAGTACCGTTAACACCAAAATTACAAAAATTATTCTATCGTAAACAAGCAAACCATTGGGTAGAAGTGGATATCCCCTCGATGGAGTTATGAGCGGCACACTTAGGCCACACACAGAGCCCATTGCAAAACCATAATTTTGTATTTTCCCCTAGTCCAGGAACCACACGGAGCTTTCAATGAAGCGGCTCAGACTGCCAATATCAATGCATGATAGTTCATCCAGATCCTCCATATAGTATGCACCAAGGTGCCTCTTTCGGCTACGACCAAGTGCCGGACATGTGCACAGTAGGAGAACAACAATCTCATCCTCCTCCTTATCTCCGCAGCTTCAGAAAAATTATCCAAGACCAATACGCCTCTCAAGCGTTCCTATAATACAATGCCCCGTAATAATCCCGATAACAGTGCTGAGCCTACTTATTTGGAATTTATGCAGAGCTGCCGCGCGCCTTTCATCCAGCCTAGGCCAGATTTTCTGCGCTGTTCTGCCCGTGTCCGAAGCTGCCCATCTACTGGTGACATGGTCTACGATTGCATTGTCAATTATAAGCTTGCAGGTACCCAAAGGGATCCCTCATGTCAAGAATTCATTAGTGAGTCCGATAGCCGTGCCCCTTCTGGCCAGTTTATCCGCTCTGGAGTTGCGGGAATGTCTATGTATATGGCCCGGTAAAGTAAACTGTTATGCAGCTATATAATGGTAATGTCCCGACTATTTTCTTTTGTTTAAACGTGAATAACTTTTCACGGAATTCCATGTTCTGGAATTTTATTTTTCTCATTGTAAATGTTCTCAAATTCTCGAACTGTTAGATCCAAAAATACGCATTATGCTTGTCCTTGATGTTCACCGTGTTAAACTATTTCAAATAAGCAATAATAGTTTTGGTGAAGATGTACCATAATACTCGCGACCATACTTTATAGGGCATCCCTTTAATGTCTTCTTCAAACCTATTGCCCTGACAGGATGGTGCTCGGTATCAACAATGCCTATTCTCTTCCCAGCATAATGCCTCACATATTCACAGAGTGTTCTCCGATAATTTATTCTCATTTTCAAAGAATCTTCATGTTAGGCTTGAGACAACTCCAATTCTAAATAAGTATACCCTGAGTATACAGTGTCATGTCAAAACACCGATGTTATCTGTTTCAGGTTATTATGGTGATGGTCTATGCATGACTCTGACCTCTTCTTTTTGTAATTTCTTAAAAAAAAGCTTTGATTGCCTCAAACCAAATTGGTTTGAGAAGAGTCTTTCTCTTTTTTATCTTCTCTGCATAGAGGATACGATTCCAAACATTCGCTACCTCTCCACTGAAGAGTCGTTGTCCCATCAATCGTGTGGAAGCCTCTCTCTTTGTTAAGTCGTTTGCTTGCTCATTGTCGAGAATTTCCACCCAACCTGTAACCGAGCAGAAAGCAACGTTGTTCTGTGTACATAGCTTAATCAGCTTCTTCAATTTAACCTCATAAGAGCCGAGTGTGCGAATTACAGCTTAACTGGGCGATAGTAGTGTTTTAGTGTTTTAGTGTTCGTAGGCGATTCATACTTATTTTGTGTTTCGTGTATATGCATGTTGAGTTATGGAGAGTCGAAATCAACAACATCATAAGTGTTATTAAGTATGAATATGATGAGTACTTCAAACTTTGAATATGAGTAAAGGTTCCATGATATTAAAATAAGTATGAAATTATGAGTATGATTCTCTGGTCTGGATACTCATCACTGACCTTTTAATTTCCATGCATGATATTTCCATGCCATGATATTTAAATAAGTATGAAATTATGAGTATGACTCTCTGGTCTGTATACTCATCACTGACCTCTTAATTTAATTTAAAATAGAAATAACCCCCGAGTTCAATCAGAATGGCCATGGAAAAGTAATCTGAACTGAAACGCAATTATGTGGAGTGCTACTTACTGTATGATCAGGGTGTTGATTTGCGGAAATGTTTTGTTTTGTTTTGTTTTGATTACAAAATTTAGGATTACCTTTGCAAAACTGCTGGTTTGCGCTAAAAATTAAAATGAAACCTTCACTCATCACTGCTCTAATTTGGTATCACCTTTAAAATAAAATTAAAAAAATATCAAAAAATTATAAAAAAAAAATTATTTTTATTTTTGCTTAATTAACTGAAATAAAAATTGTAAAAATAATAACAAAAACGACAATAATAGTAACAGTAATAAAAACAAAAACAAACAAACGACAGCGTAAGAAAAGTTTGTAATTGTGACATTAAAAAAAGCCAAGAATGGCTAAAAGACACTTTAAATGTGGGTCAACAAAAGTCCATCGAACTACTCGTCCGTCTGTGTTGAATACTTTAAGAAATTTTTCTTTAAATTTTTCGTTTTTTCTTCGTCTTGTTCTTCGTTTTGTTTAGTTTTTCGTCATTCCAATGCTTAATTGGAATGCAAAACCAACCATAAATACAAACCAAATGAAATGAAGGAAACAAAATTTGTTTTTTTTTTCAAAACTTTTTAAAAGAAAACCAAGAACATTGCGCTTCAATACTGAAGAGAAAATGAAACTGAAAAGGTTTTAAAAATATTTTTTTTTAAATCTATTCAAGGTAAAACGTACCAAAAGTAATAAAAATAAATTCTGAATAAAAATTCAAATAAAACTGCTGTTTATGAAATGAAATAAAATTCAACACTTCAGTACGAGGTTGCATAAGATAAAAAAATACTGAAGAAATACATAGTTTTAAAGATTACAACAATAACGACTAGTATTTCTTATTTTTTATTTTTTTTTAATTACAACCAGGAATCAGCAATGAGTATTCAAAAAGATGAGTAGAATCGAATCATACTCATTATTTCTGATACTTATACAACGCATTCATACTTATTTTAATGTCATACTCATACCACTCATATTCAAAGTTTGAAGTACTCATCGTACTCACACTTAACAACACTTATGATGTTGTTGATTTCGACTCTCCATGACTCAACATACATATACACCAGCGGTCGGGGAACTTTTTCAATCATTACCCCAAAATATTTTTGTGGAAGTTGATATTACCCCATGGCGAATAGGCAAAAAAAACCGAAATCGCCTCTTTTTAGCATCTTTCGTATTAAAGCCCTCCATGATAATTTTGAAAAGAAAACCACAACTGGGGTGCAATTGAGGGTTGACAATTTGTTGTGGTACAAACAAAAATTAGAATTGAAAAAATTAGAAAAAAAGAATAATTGAAAACATTCTTCCTGCACGTTTTGGAGAAATTATGTTGTTTCATGTTCGATACAAAATTGGGACTTTTTGATGTAAGTGCGATTTGAATACAGTCTTCGTCGTTTAATCGATTTCTGTTCTCGCTTTCATGTTCATTAGAGTGGAAAAGCCTTGTTTGCATAAATATGTGTTCCAAATGGCAGCAATATTTTAACCGCCTCTTCATGTGCAATTTTGAAAGCCTTTGCAGCTTTTGAAACCATAAAGACGGCAGATTTGGTTTACTTTCAAATTGAATACATGCTTCAGTATTAGATAGAAGTTCAAGAATTGCTTCTGCCAAACCTGAAGGATTTACAATGCAACTGACAGACAGTACGTGTATCAAGATCCGGAAAGTAATCTGAAAACCGCTTTCTGAGTTTGATAAGATGTCTTACAATTGTATCCTTGATGTCAGCAAAAGTAATATTTCGCAATCTTCCAAAAACAAAGCTAAACTTGAAAAAGAAGCTATCTTGGAAGAGTTTTTAAACTTACTTCCTTCCACCTTGCTTCTATATAATAAAGTAGGTCCGTATATTCAGCTTCACCGTCCTGACATAATTCACGAAATAGCCGCGTGTTTAGTGCATGTCCCTTTATGCGAAGTAATGGTTTGAAGATCTCTGCTATAAAAGTGTTAACGTACAAGTGTTATTGCTTACGCAAAGGGTGTGAGCACAGCACAATAACAACTAGCAATTGTATTCGTTAAGTGTGAGCAGAGAAGAATAGCGAACAAGATCAAGTTTTAACGGTGGCACATAAAAGTAGCGTGAGCAATAAGAAGTTTAATTGGAAATAAACACATATTTGTTTGCAATCAACGAACTTATATTCTAAACGTTTTTAAAAAGGTAAACACGTAACAATATTTTTTACCCATAAAAGTTTAATTTTTACCCCATTTGGGGTAATTTACCCCGGTTCCCCGACCGCTGATATACACGAATCACAAAATAAGTATGTTTCGGTTACGAACACTAAAATACTTACTAGAAGGTTGTGTGTTTTTTTGCTCTGCTTGCTGCTCTGTCTTGTTTTGATTATGTGTTTTTATTATTTTTTTTTTTTCTGAATGCAACAACAACTAAGACTGTAAATTTTGATGAATAATTCAAGTTACTCGAATTGTTTTTCTAAAGTTATGAATCTGTAAATGAGTAGAGGTTTATGAATCAAACATATTTCGTATGGTATGAGTTTGATGTCAATGTTGTACGCATACTCATTGCAACCTATACTTATAAATCAACGTTGTAGTGAGTATGAATGAATCAGATTCAGAGCAGTTAAATTTCAATTTTGTTGACTCACTTATATTGAAAATTTCATGAGTACTTATGAGTAGCGAAAAACCGATTTATTGCTGATCTCTGATTACAACATTATCTGAAATGGAATTCTTTCATTTGAAATTCAATTTTAATTAAATTGACATCGCGACTTAGAGGATCTATGGTTTTTAAAGCAGTTTTATTACAGTTAAATTAATATTGCCACCATGAAATTAAGATGCTGTTTCTCCCTATACACTTCCATCCTAGCAAGCTCTCCACATTCGCTTAGTATGTGTTTCCGCTGCATATGTGTCCAGGTATCCAAAACAAATATACTCTACATTCATTGCGTGCCAAGTGTCTTTAAGACAGCCTGGCTGTCTAATAAAATATGAAATATTCTTTGTCATTCAATATCTGGAAATGATCATGAGCTCCAAAGCCGCATATGATCTAATTGACAAAAAAAAACCCCGAGATCGGTATGGCTATGTACTCTAGCAAATTTATTTACGGTGATCACTTTTCTTCACTAAGAAATTCTCGTATAAGTAATAATGGGCCGAATAATGGCAACATATATCATCGATGACATCATTCCAATCAAGCTTGCTATCCAGAATGATGTCTGCACAATTAAGTTCCTTAGAAAATTAGATCATTGGACTATGAGTTTCACGTGTCACATACTCACATACATAATTGGTTATTACAACCCTTCAGCCAGGATTACTCAATCTATCGCTTGAAGTCGACATTCAACTGTACGTACCGCCACTCATGGACAAAATTCATATACACAACATGGGTGGTGTGCGAAGCCAAGTTGTAATCCTGACTAAAGGATTTAACTCCTCTGTCTGATTCCAGGTTTGGTTGGATTCCAGCTTTATTAAAGCACAACGAATCCAGACACTTCTTAAAGGTACTTCTTTAGTCTAAAACGTTCTACGCCAACGTCCAAAAAATTCTTAAGTTTTCATTGTGTGGAATATCTTAATCTAGATGAGATGTCGCCTGTATCAAGTTCCTCGTTGTTGAGCAACATATAAAGGGTGGCCCAATTAAAAGTTTAAATTTAAAAATGCAATAAAACAAAAACGCTTTGAAATTTTGCCAAATTTATTTATTTTGTCGTGAAGTACAATTATATTCATACGGCTGCCGCGGTTGGCGTCATTCGATCTGACCAATTTTCGTGTACTTTTTTGGTGTATGGAGTCATATTTCGGCAATGGCATCACGAATATTGGTTGGCCTTTAAATGCTCAATCGTCTCTGGTTTGTCGGCGTAACACTTTCCTTAACTCCCTACTCCAACGGTGTTAAAACGCAGCTTCTCGGCCGCCAATCGACATCACCATTTCGGATAATTAAACAGCCACCAAATGTTAGACGCAATAAATCGATTGTGGCATAAGATCTGTGACAAGTTAAACTAAACATCGTTCACATCAATACCATGAAGAGCGGGTACAAAAAAAATTCGGTTATCATGATGCGATAAGTGTCTCCATTGACCGTATTGGTTGTGCCGTCCTCGTTTCCAAAGCAGTACGGGCCAATGATACTTCCGCTCCACAAACCGCACCAAGCAGTCACTCGTAATGGGTGCATTGGCTTCTGTAAGACCACGTTTGGGTTTTCTATGTCCCAAATACGGAAATTTTGCTTATTAACGTAACCACCAACATGAAAATGATCTTCATCCGAAAAGATGATTTTGTTTTGTAAAATCGACATCACCGTGCATTTTATCGTTGGCCCCATTGGCGGATGGTCATGTGACTTCAAATCTTGCACCATTTGAACTTTGTAAGGCGAGATCTTTTCGGAAAAATTCGACATAAACTGGTGCGTATAATGTTCAATTCTTGAGAGCGATGAAGAGTTGATGTTGATGGACTCTCACACACACTCTTAGCCACAGCTTCGATATATTTGGGTGTACGTAATGTACGAGCACACTCACGTCTTGTTGCATCAACAATGAAACCAGTGTTCACGAACTTTTAGCAATTATCTTGCGTATACCGGGCACTGTTTGTTGGTCCTTCTCTGCGATCAAATTTTGTACGACACTTTCGTGCAATTTCCGACCAATTGTCTTTGTTTTGGAAATAAATTTCCAATAAATTGCAACGACGCTTAAGGGTAAATTGATTCATTACGTTCAGTGGAGATAATATACTGAATTTTGTGACAGCAGAGAATGACATGAGTACTGCCAGATTCGAAATAACCGCAGGCTCAAATTTAAACTGATAGCTGGCCCACCCGATATAATAAAAGAAATTTCATATAACCGACGAATATTTCTATTTTAGGTCCACACAATATAGACATTCTTGCAGCTCCAAATTTTGCGAAATAAAGTCGAAAGAACTTGCTTACAAGTTAGGAAGCAATTCGCGGCCTAATTTTATTCGAGATTGAGTGTCAAACACAAAGATAACAGAACGCAAACATTTTAATAGAAATTTTGACAGAAGTCAACTGACAGAGGTCTGTTTTGATTCATTCTGATATTAGCAAACTTAATTTGTTTGACCAGCCTATTGATTGACAACCCAGTGAACGAACCAATTCAAACCATCCTGTTTATGATTTCGAATAATTCTTGAATTTGTCATTCAATTTTATTTTAAGAAATTCCACGCACATAAACAAAATTTTATTATTTTACTGTGGCCTTCTTAACGAAATGTCCCTGCCTGTAGTCACCTCAATAAAATTTGTTTTTGCCCTGCGTTATCAACGAAAACCACAAAAAAAACCCAAAAAACGCTTCCAATTTAACTTTGCATTCAAAAATTAAACGAAAAATGAATTCACAATTATGCCTTCACGAAGGAGAAAGGGTCAGGGGGATTTCTTTTTTATTTTTTGGTTTACGAAGGATTGACTAAATGACTGTGGAATGAATAAAAAAAGCAAAAACAATAAAAAAAACCGATAGTAATGCCACCAACAACAATAACAATAAAAAACAGCCAATAAAAACAAAACTTTATCAGAAATTGTTGTTGTTTTCGCTTCTGCCTTTCGAGGATGAAGAACAAAACAATATTGAAAGAAAAAAAGACGACAACAACAATTTTTTTTATTTGAATTTTTATCATCAGGATGTACAACAACAACTATTCACTCATGACAAATACAAATAATGGTAATGGTAATAATATTGTACCCATACTCATGCCCATATTCATGCCCCTGCCCTTGCTCATATCCATAAACTATACCCTGTTTAAACAGGGTAAAGAGAAGTCCATATGTGTGTGTGTGTGTGAGTGCTTGTGTTGATATACTCCGTTTCGTATCTGCTAATAATTTTGAAATTAAGCAGGAGTCAGTCATTATGGGGTTTTTAGCGATTATAACAACAACAACAACTGCAGGAATAACAATTAAAGGCAGAGTTTCACAAATTTTTTTCTTTCGAAAATTAAATTGAAGTAAATGAAACCTCAATTGGTATTGTTGCAATGAGCTCAATTAGAAGATCCACTTTGAAAATGAAAACAAAGAAGAGATTCCCTAATTGAAATTAACACGTTAACTCGTATGGGTCCCCGTTTTACACAGCCATTCTTCTTGCAGCTAGGTTCATGCTACATACATACATAATTGGCCATTACAACCCTTCAGTCAGGATTAAGGCCAAGCTTCTCACACCACTCATGTTGTGTGCCTTAATTCTATACTTGAGTGGCGGGACCTACAGTTTAATGTCGACTCCGAACGACAGATTTTGAGAAACTTTTTCATGGCAGGTTTATTGACTCTCAGAGTTTTTGCCAGTTTTTTTTCATATTTCGGTTTGATGTCTGGCCTGGGGCTCGAACCCGGGCTTTACGTCTAATAAGCGAACACACTACCTACTAGACTACAGCGACATCAGGCTAGTGGTTCCAAATCGTTTTTTGTTTTGACAATCCTAAGCGCCATTTTTACAACTTCCCTTTAAAGTTGGGTCTACGTTAAAGCTAACTTTAGCTAAAGTGATCTTTAAAGTCACCTTTAATTTCTTTTCGTTGTTGCAACCTACAGATAAAATAAAGTTAACTTTTTCAAAAATATGGCAGTGTCGGAGCAATGTCGATAACACTGCTCATTTAAACAAATTTTTAAACGCATCGGCAACGACGGGCTTCTTTTTTTGTTGTATTTGCTTATTTTGCTTATATTTGAAGTTGCCATATTGAAAATAGTATATAATATGGCAAATTCAAATATAAACTTAACTTTAAAAGTTAAATGTAGGATGATCCTCCCTTTAGCTTAACGCCTCACTTCTGCCTTATTGTCTACTTGTAATAATGAATGTCCCGTTAAAATCCTTCATTTAGTTAACGGCAAGTTGTAATAATGGCCCTAATAGTGTTTACATGGCAATGGTGTTTACATGACTATGCCCGACCCAATAGTGTTTACATGACAAGATCACTGAACACTTCCCACTTATCAAAACTTTTTACTGTTGGTCTCCTACAATGTTTTGTCCTTTACTATCAAATATTTCTGATTCACTTTCAACGCTATTTCTACTACAAAATCTGGACCTAGGCACGGGGATATTGATGCACTTTCAAAAAAAGGGGGATACAACAGACAATTTGTACAAATTCAAACATTACCAGTCGTCTGCGAAGGGTAAAATAGTTGTAATGCCAGGCAAGAGTTATAGTTGAACGAACGAAATAGGTGCAGTCGGTAATTATAACGGGTTCTTATAGGACCTAAGTAAACTATGATTTTGAAGGGGCTGTCAATTTGGCTTTCATCGTGAACCTTTCTGGCGTGGTGCATGCTTGACATCAAAATGCAATATAGTCGCTTCAGTATCAGTAAAATCTGATGTACTTTCTGTTAGAGCGTTAAAATAGTTCAAGAATGTTGTACCAATCACACAATCAAAGTTATCTTAATGTAAATAGTTACGAGGGTCATGAAGCCTCTCTCAAATGTCAGTTGAAACTCTTGATTTCAAATATCATCACCAGGGTTTTTAATTTATTAGAGAAGTGACAACTTACTGTACTAAAACTAAAAGATTTGGAATCTCTATACAGGAATTTTGCCACTTCATAACTTATTTACATTCAGCGAATTGTCATCAGGCAGGCACTCACCACATAGCCTGACTATCAGGTATACAAACGATTCCGTTTACACATGCCTGCATGCCTGTGTCCCACTTTCGTTCAATTATTTATTCAACGTTTACGAAAATATTACTCACCATGTGCACCAACACCACCATCACCACCACCGTAACCACGACTCACATGTGTGGGGGAATATCTTGTGTGATATCGACAATACAACCATTGACGTGAATTCAAGAGAAGAGAAAGAGAAGAAGAGAACGCAACATGTTTTATTGACACAGATAATCGTACGTACGCAGTCTTATCGCAAAATTCAATGACACTAAATGGGGAAATCGAATGAAAAAAAAGAGGGAATAAGGGACGGACATTAAATGTCATCAAAACAGGATACCAAGTTAATGACTAATATTGTTTATGTTTTGACAATTCAATATGTTTTATGATCCACAACTGAAGAGTCACTAGTTCAGAGCGCGTACTGCGATTTCTGGGTATCTTTTTTATAGAAAAAGTGGATTATGAAAGTGGGAATTAGTCCAGGGTTTTACGTGAGTATCGCCACAATGGCTTAGCCCACGCTGCTTTAAGCACGGGTGGAAACAATGCCTCTACAAGCGCCCCCACGCACAATGATGCAACCATATGATATGCAAAAGCATACCACTGATTGCATCACCATACGTGAGTATCAATTCAAAGCCACGCTTTTGGACATGACCTCTTGGTTAGGGGTCGGAGACTATCAAAACTCCTGGTTAAGAGTAAAACGCCACACCGAGCTTGCGCTCTTTCCGCGATTTGGGTATATAGCACAGCCACCACGTTGCTCCCACTAGGGGGCCGCACCAGTGTCTGGGGCTCCCGACACCCTTGGTACCAGAATTAAGCCTCCGGTCGAGCTTCGCAGTCCAGGCTGCTACCTTTAAACGAAACAACCACTACCAGAGGAAAACTTTTGAACGGCGACAACAACACTGAATAAAGGGCACAAAACGGCAATATCAGGAACCACTGGCGATTGAAGTGAAGGGGAAAACCTCGGACACTTGTCGTTGACCGACACTTCTAGGCCAATCTCTTCAAACTTTTTATTAACAGCAATCTTCTGCCTTTCCACAACTGACGGAGTGCGAATGACAGCTCCGCCACTGCGCAAAGGCCTCACGTCGTGAATCCTGACCCTAAGAGTAGGTCCGACCTGCTCGACGACCTTACTAACGACCTCCTTCGACGTTGTACTTCCCATGCCACGAACAACAATAGACCACGTTTCCACCGCCTACGGCACAGAAACCGGAGCAGAAACGGTTCCAACAGCAGGGACCGCAGAGACAAGCGTAGGCTTAACAGCCGACGCCCGCGAAACGACTCCCGTAGAATAAGCCGGCGACTGAAGGACATCAAGTCTCCCTTTCAACAGTTCGTTCTCTATCACTAGCTTCATGACAAGCTCCTCAAGAAAGTGGGAATGTTTGGATGCACACCTCATAATTCCTATTGCGATGCATAGATTCATAATATTTCAGAATTAATATCTTTGACTGCGACAAACTAAGCCACTCGATCGCTTCTTTCCCGCTTTTCAGCTGACCTTCAAAGAATATTTTCGTCTTCAATATTAACTTGAAGGTTTTGTTTTTCCACTTCCCGTTGTAAACTTATTTCCTTAATTCCATTAATGTCCTCCGAAACAGATGTCGACGATTTTAGCCACCCATAAAGCTTTAAAAAATTGATTTGTGAGCGTGAATCCAAAATTAGCCAATTTGATGTACAAATGATGCCAGAAGTTTGGAAAACCTGACTTTGATTGAAAATAGCAAGCACATGTTACAAGGAGAAACATTGTCTTGGGATTTTTTAATTCGTCAAAAATAAATGATTTCAGTGAGTTTGGAAAACAATTGGTCATCACGTGTTATTCAAACCTTCATTCGTAGTAGTCGGCCAATTCAAATTTTCACGACAGAAACGATTCAGAAAATCTACAAAATTGTAATGAGTGATCATCGCCCGATAAATACAAGACCTGTATGCTATGCTGGATAGGCATTGCAGAAAGTGGTAACATCGCATACTGAACGACACGGTTACATACAAGAGAACAAAAAAATTGTCGTCATGATGTTTCAATGAAATATTTGACGGCGACCCAAAGGTAAGAGTTGAGTTTCAATATCGCTTCGTTGCCATTGAAGTCATCGTTGTCCAGTAGATAATGTGTTGGCTTACTGGATGAGAGTACATGGTTCAAACTCTAGCCCAGACATCTCAAAAGAAATGAAACATGATAAAAGTAAAAAAAGTATATCGGTAACTTCCTCTCAGCAGTCTTCTGGCAAAAACTCTGAGACGAAGTAAAATTGCCATGAAAACTTACTTAAAACCGTACTTTCGGGGTCGACATTAAACTGTATGTCCTGCCACTCATGGATAATATTAACATATACAATATGAATTGTGAGGGAAGTTAGGTTGTAATCCCAACTAAATGATTGCAATGGCCAATTAAGTATTTAAGATCTGAAAAAAAATAATAGAGAAGTTTTGATTAAAAGTTATAGAAAAATTAAAAATTCTACTTTGCCTAGAATAAAGACATTTAAAGGTGGCCAACATTACATATTTTCATTCACAGTGTTTGTTAATTTACTTGTTTTTTCCATAAAGAAAGGCTTAAAACAAAAGAGGTTTTTAACTTCAATGACTTAAGTATGACAATTGATGATGCTGATGATGATGATCTTTCATTAGACGCTTAACATTTTCATGTACATGACACCAAATTGTGTACTGTTATGTGTACGAGTGGCTCTGTCTCTTTTATGTGTCTCTCTCTGTCCATATACTATTGTATCGTTGTAATGTGAATTCTTAATTAAGATTAAATGTCAAGCACTAGGTTAAGTTGTCTTTAATATTCAATCGTTAATTAAAATGTCATCGTAAGTATTAAACGCCAAACAAACCAGGCAGCGAGCAGTGACTTTTTAATGCTTCACTGGATGATTAAAAAATGTTTGTCAACAGTTTTTTCTTTTTGGAATAGAAAAAGCACAAAATGACAACAATTGATGGACTGGAATCTGGTATCTTTAAGACGTAAGGTTTTCACTACAAGTAAATGGCACCATTACTATACGCTTTGACTGTACTTCAATGATATGGCAACTTCTAGATCTTACTGTTGTTTAATAATATAATAAAAAGATAATTTTTCGTTGTTTGCCTCGACTGCATTAGTTTCTGTGTGGTTCTGTTATTATTATTTTCAAGATTCAGAAGCTCTTAATGTTATGCACAGGAGCGATGTTCGCTAGATGCAGCATGTATGGGCTGACACTTCAAAGTCAATTTAGAACCTATTCGACTTGCCTTGGTTTCTAGCGTGGCTTTTGGCTTTACTATCGATGTTACAAGGATTTTAGTCAGGATTACAACCTCACACTACCCATGTTGTGTGTGTTAATTTTTTGCAAGAATGGCGGATAGCTACAGTTTAATGTCGACGCCGAACGACAGATTCGATAAACTTTTCATGGCAATTGTGAAAACAAAAAAGAAATATTTTTTCCTAGTATTTATTTATGTTATAGATGTCTAAGCCGAAGTCCAGTAGGTAGCCTTCTAGAAGTAGGTCGCCGTAGTCTCGTAGGTAGTGTGTTGGCTTATTAGACATAAAAGGCCACGGTTCAAACCGCAGGTCAGACATCGAAACGAAAATAGGAAAAAAATATTTCTACGGTGACTGCCTCTCAGCAGGTTTCTGGCAAAAACTTTGAGAGTAAAATAAAACTGCCATGAAAAGTAGATCCCGCCCGTACACAAGTTGTGTACGAAACTAGGTCAATAATCCTGACTGAAGGATTGTTATGACCAGTTATGTATGTTCGAGATGTCTAAGCCGGGCCTTTCATGTAATAAAAAAAACATGACCAGTTGAATGAAAATAGGGAGACCTGTTTGCGAAAGTCTAATATTTTTATGTAGTACTCGTTAGTCGTCAGTTGGCCAGTAGAATACATAATCCTTCATTCTTTAACCGGACTAACCATAAAGATCTTGGGCGTCATTTACAATGTAAACATTTTCAGATAAAACGTTAATAAATATCTTACTAGTACCTCTTTTCGCCCTCCATCAATGATATTTTCCTATTCGTAGTTCGAATGCAATGCATTGCATAGGTAGGGGTCATCCCCTGAGTGTTGGTTGTATTTGAAAAACACACTTTAACCCATTTTAACACACTTTAACGCATTCAAATGTAATTTGTAATGTAATACATTTGAAAATATTGATTGAATAAAAAAAAAAAGAATTTCAACCAATCTGCTATTCAACAGATTTAACTCAAATCATGTCAGGCTTAAATACTGTGGCGACCAAGTAACCTTTTGTGCTGATGCAGATTTCGTTCGAATTCGAATTCGTTTTCTTCGCTAGCCAAAACGAAACGAATGCTTGAATGTTTTTGTAATTTTTGTTGTGGATTTTTTTAATGTTGTTGTTGGCAGTTGTTTGATTACATTTGGCGCTCTTAAATGACCTTGAGATGGGAATATTGTTTGATTGTTAGTTTATGTGTCAGTATGTATGTATGTATCCGTATGTGTGAGTAATGAATGAATGAATGAATGAATGAATTTTTATGTTTTTTTTATTTTTATTGTCTCACTCCACTGCAACAGTGGGCCTTAATTGAATACAAACAACAGTTTCCATTGCTGTTTTCGTATTGGGATGTAGTTGTGAGAAATATTTGTTCATTGAGTTGTACTCTTTCTTGAAACTCGTAGAGTTGAATCTGAATTCTTAAGATCTGTTGTCAAGTACAGCGTTTATTAGTTATGTTAGGTAAGCAGATAAAATTCATAGATACCAGAGGTCAGCAATGAATCGTTTTTTCGCTACTCATAAGCACTTATGAAATTTTAAATATAAGTGAGTCAACAATATTGAAATTTAACTACTCTGATTCATTCATACTCACTACAACATTGATTTATAAGCACAGGTTGCAATGCAGTGTATGCGTATAAGGTTGACATCAAGCTCATACTATTCGAAATATGTTTGTATACTCGTTTAGATTCATATGTTTAGAAAAATACGTATAATACTCATAAATGATTCGAGTGACTCGAGTCATTCATCAAAATTTACAGTCTTAGTTATTGTTGCATTTACAAAAAAAAAGACAAAGCAGAAAGCAGAGCAGACACACAACCATTTAGTGAGTATTTTAGTGTTCGTACGCGATTCATACTTATTTTCTGACTCATGTATATGTTGAGTTATGGAGATTCGAAATATTGAACATGCTGAGTACTTCAAACCTTGAATATGAGTAGTATGAGTATGATATTAAAAGAAGTATGAATGCGAATAAATATCAGAAATTATGAGTATGATTCGATTCTACTCACTTTTTGAATACTCATTGCTGATATCTGATAGATACCAAGTATGGCCTTTTGTAATATCACAATTATTCTTCTGATGAAACCGCCTAGTCTCCTAATGTCCATCTTCGACAGATCAGTGAGATCATCATCATGATAGAAGCCCACTTGCTTCCAAAAGATGAAGAATTATTTCATACTTCGTTTCTTCGTTTGTGCAATCCCTGCTATGTGACCAAAACTAATATACATATCTTGTATGAGTGCCCAGAATATAATGTCCACTAATGACTCCAACAACTGGGCTGAATAGACTCTTTTAGAGCTTTAGCAGTCCTTCCGTGTGATCTTGCTAACATCTCACTCTTACCACATTCTATTTGATAGACACTTCTGCCCGGAAGTCTCTAGCTTTAACGAATAGGCTATATCTACTAAATGTGGAAAGTTGACTCCACCTGTGAAGATATATGTACGGAATCATTAAGTATCAAGTGTAAAATCATGCAATCAATGTTTCCGAAAGTTGCCATTGTCTAGTTGGCCAGGGCTGAGCCCTCACAATACAGCTCCAAAGGATAGGGATATAAATTCTTACCATTCTTTCCCTCTATATGCTGAATACACAAAGCGGATCATCTTTCTCCCCAACACATTATTTCAAGCATCGAAACCTTTTTTCATACCGTTGAGCGTATACAGTTCCTAGGACAGTTTCCTAAACGATAAATAAATGAGTACGTCTCCTCAATGATCCGCTTTATAAAGGCAAAACGTTGACGCCTTGTGCTTCATGATAAAAACTACAAACTCCGTTTTTACCCCCTTACTCTCTTCAGAGAAAGTTGCAGCTTGCCTCTAATAGGGTCCATCAACCTGCTCAAAATTGTAAGAACCTTATAATCTGCATTAGCGATTGCCTCTTATCCTATCTATTCAACATCAAAAGGTTCAATAATAGGATGTAAGAACATACCTTTTGGGGTTACTATCTCTATCTTCTTGATAATGGGCAAGCTTGCAGCGCCAATGTTGATTATCAGCTTTTGACGTACTAACTCGATGAATAGAAGATGCGCGGCGAAGGATGGACACCGGATAGTCATTATTAAGAGAAAACAAATTCTGTAATGACGGTGACAATTAGCAATATAGTATTGCTGATATCTTTGATGAGCAGACATTATCTCTTGTGGAAGCACACACAGCACTGCTACTGCCGCCTCTGTGAATATAAAAACAATGAGTAAAGTATACAACACATCTCATGTCACTGTGTCCGATTATCGCTGAAAGACAACGGAATGCACTGCATTCGATGATCTATAATGATGTCGCAGATATAATACTGGACAAAATTTTAGGCTTCATAAGAAGCAAAGTTTACTTCTACGAGATTTTTTATAATCTCATGGTATCACAATAGACCTGGAGGTCTAAACGTGTCAAATTTGTCCCCTCCTAGCTAATATTTGCCTTATGGGTTGGCTCATTAATAAAGGAAGTTGTAAGTGGACGTCTATTATTTTTCAAACATTTATTGACAAACATTTTTGACTACTGGTCAAATAATGCGGAGGCAAACGATTATTTGGTAAACTAAACTTATATCTTATATAACTTGAGAGTTTTCAAAGGGAAAATCTTGGATAAGGTAAGTGCAAGGAGTCGTTGAGAGCTTTTGGGCCGGACCTAAGAAGTCTATACTGGGTTCTGAGTCATAGCGGAATACTCGGTACTGAAATTGCGGGTGCTCTTGCTAGGTTAGGTTCGCTTTCTGGGAGCAATTTAATAGTTGGTCCTGATCCCCCAATCTGCCACCTCTATGGTCTCATCAATGGATGGGTCAGGGGGGAAGAGCAGAGGCGTTGGGAGAATCAATCGGGTTGTTATGTGTCTAGGTGTTTGTGGCCTTCTATAGGCACTGTTAGAACAGGTGTGCTACTGGAACAGATCCCA
Source organism: Sarcophaga rosellei (assembly GCA_930367235.1). NCBI lineage: Eukaryota > Metazoa > Arthropoda > Insecta > Diptera > Sarcophagidae > Sarcophaga > Sarcophaga rosellei. The sequence goes on along the minus strand of OV884017.1, from coordinate 84,641,066 downwards.
GCCGGACTATTGCGGTGTATGTGCGATGAGGAGGAGTTGAAGACTATCGAACACTTCCTCTGTAACTGTCTAGCTATTAGTAGGTTGAGGTTGAAGACCCTTGGCAGGGGCTTGTTTGAAGGTTTGAATTCTGTGTTGAGAGCCGATATCAAGGCTCTCCATGGATTCATTAGTAGCTTGAGCTGGATGAGAAGTGCAAGGACTTCATTAGTGTAGTCGCACTCTCTCTTGTGTGTTTGTTTGTGTTTGTGTTTGTTGGCCTGTGTAATTCCTCCGCTTCCTTATTATCCCCCTTCCTACTACCTCTCCTTTTTCTCCATCCTCTATATTATCCTCTCACTTTGGTATAATGGATCAACTTGACCTCCAGGTACTGTACTTGTCAAGTACACGTCCTCTAACCTAAACTTATATCTTTCTAACCTTCATCTGATGTCGCTCGATCCACCACCTATTGGACAAAGATAATGATGGGCTTTTCTTTACCATCCCTTATAGGAGAAATTGTTTGAAAGACTTTGCGATTATTTTCTCAAAATCTTAAACAAAAAATTTCAAAAATTATTTTCACTTTGACTCTACTGTGCACTGCTGCTGCTGCTGTCATTGATTGCAGCACAACAGTATTGTGGCTAGTTTTTCTATGAGAGTTCAAGTGATTTTTCTCCATGAGATTTTGCTGTTATTCGCGTGGTTTTGTTTGTTTCTTTTCTTTCAAACAGATTTTCTGTCTGTCTGTCTGTCTGTCCATTCATCCGTTCGCATGTCTAGCTTGCCACCAGGTTTTCGATGTTTTTCTTTCTCATTTTGGGCACTTAAAGCCTGTGTAACCATGGCTTTAATTCTCGTTGTACTGCTGTTATACTGGTGTAGGCTGTCATGTAGTCTCTTTGTTTGTTGGTGTTGAGATGTGGTATATGTGGTATTGTTGTTGTTAGTTAAGTTAATTTAAACCCCGACCAGCTCTATTCATATTCATTTGCACGTTTAAATTTTAGATTCTTATGGGATTTGTTGACTTTTTGTTTTGAAAATTACTGACTATTTTACTTGTTGTTGCTTTCGTTGGTACAAAAATTGCAAAGAAAAAGAAATTTCCACTTGGATTTATTAAAAACAGGGAGACTTAAACTTTTAACATCACAAGTGAAGTAAATCCATAATATAAACACACGAAGTTAAAAAAGTTTCGTGACAGTTTTTTACAATTTTATGCATGAATGAATGGATTTTTCTTTTCTTTTTTTTCTAATAATTTCCTGTCCATTTTTTATTTCATTTTTTTCCTTCTTTTTTATTTTATTTTTGACCACATTTATGCCACACAAAACAATGAATTTTTTATATCAAAAAATTTTGTAACAAAAAGGCCCGGCTTTGAAATTTAAGCCGCAACAACGAATTAATGAATGAATTTGAAAACTTTTTTCATTTCATTTCATGGTTAAAACAACCCACGCATCCTCTATGTTGTTTTACTGTCAGGTATTAAGAAAAGTCAATAAAATGGCCTTCAAACTGGCATTTAAAATTTATGAATAAGAGTCTGTCTGTCTATTTGTATGTCAGATTGTTTTTCAATTGTTTGTCAAAATCTAGCTTAACAATTATGAGAATATTTCTTTAAGCAGAGCCATGATTTTCCACAAAAAATCGAACAATCAATTGGAAAATACTCAAATAAATCCGTTAATAATACTCCTAAGAGTTCAATTTAAGGTTATGTTAAGAAACCGTTATAATCCCCCTAAAGCACTAGCCACACAAAATCTTATCTTCTGAGATTGTTATTCAAGCCTGATAAATTTATTTCAAATATACAGATGGTGTTTGATTGGTTGTCTTACACCAAATTGAATATTATTTTCAAACATTGTTTCAAACATTTTTTCAATCTAGTTTTGTTATTGTAATTCCTTATTAAAGCAACGTCTGTAAAGTGAGTAAAGTAAAGTGTTGGCTGGGATATGGAATTCACTGGCGAGTCCTAAATGGCTACTGGCACGGGTGTAGAGATCATTATTTTTAGAAAAAATGTCAGAAATTTCGAAAGAATGTAGTGTTTTCCAAGTGGAGGTTATATGGTTCATTAAGGCCACCAAACTAGTCAGAAAGAGCATACCGCAGTGCTCAAGAGTTTGAGAGAACATGTATATAAAATATTGTAACGAAAATGGAAACGGTGTAATATCGTTTAACATTAAAATGAGCAAAAGCTATACAAACAAATACAACGAACTTGTTACAAGTAAACCAACAACATCAGTATGAAAGAAACGGGGATAGACAAGCAAGCAAGACAGGAGCAACATGCAATGTGAACAAAAATACACAAACAACAATGAAGTAGCGATAGAGATCTCGAGAAGGCGAACACACGAACATTCGACTTTAAAAATCTTGATCAGACTGCTTACGTGAGCATATAAAAAGGCAAGACAAAGCAGGCAATGAGTAGTAAGAATTCAGTCAGTGTTGTGTGAAGACGCGTTGCGTGTGAAGAAAACAGTCGTGGTTTGAAGATCGCCGTAATAAAGATCTACTTAACAATTGTTGGTGCTTATGCGAGCAAAAGTGTAAAGAAGAATAACGAACTAAGCAAATTATTGTTGGATTCATCAAGTTGTGAACAGTGGCACATAAGGTAGTGCGAACAATAAAGAATTCATCTAAAATTAAATACAAATTTATTTTTATTTTGTTTGCAATCAACGAACTCATATTCTAAACGTTTTGAAAAAGATAAAAACGTAACAATATGTGTATGTATATGTAAGAGCTAAGCGGAGTCAAAACTATTTCGACTGACAAAAAAAAAGCGAGAAATCAGTGGAAATAGGGAGAGAGACCCTGTCTCTAATAATGAAATTAACAGAGTACCGCTAATAGATAACGGCGCAACAGTAAACGAATGAAGGAAAAACGGGAACAGAAACATCAACAACAATAACAACAAAAAGGGAGGGGGATTGAGAAGATGAACCCATAAATGGAATGGATGGCACACATGCATAGAAATTACATACTTAAGCAGGCATAACCGAATGAAGAAACCGTTAAGCACTGAAGAAAGCATTACAACGGCAACAGCAACAACATTAACAATAAACATTACAAGAGACTGTTAGTTAACCCATGAAAGCCAAATTGAAAATGAAACGCAGTAAAAAGAAAAGAAAAGATCGACTATAAATTACAAAAACAACAGCAACAAAAACAAAAGCAAACAACAGTAGAATAAATAAAATAAAAGAAAAGTAAAGAAAAAAGAAACGGGATCTGTTAAGTAAAGTTTACCACACTGTCTCTTTAAAGTGAAATTTTATGGGGGAAATATAGTAGCGTAACAACAACAGCAACATAAAGAAAATTAAAACAGCAGAAAAATCAAATATTACAGCAACAACAACAACAAATAATCCCTAAAGCCCATTAAAGTTAAAGTTTTTTTATTTGTATGCAGGTCTTGAAATCACCGTTAAAATGATTTCTAAACAGAAAACAACTAAGGAAGTAACGACCGTTTAGGGTTCAACTACACAACTAATTCTGGTTACCCTACGTTATTATGAATGAAGAATCTGAATATAGTATGCAAGAACTTTCTTTACAATGACTTGTAACAACGACTGGGCAGTCACAAACAGACGCAATGTAGCACATAAGCGTGTGCAACTTTCGAGAATGCCGTAAAACATAGAAACATATGCAATATTGCTTCAGTGATCCAATGATTGTCAAAATGCTTTTCCTACAGTGATTGGAAAATATGATGGTACCAGCAAACCTCACGCACAGATTGAGTCTTAAGTTAGGTTAGGTTTAATTACCAGAAGCTTCAACTATTCAACGACATTCAACTTGTCGTTGGTGTGAATTTAATCCAAATCGCCTTTGGCCTTTGAAGTCTCCGTAGGCTAGTATATAGCGTGTTAGCTTATTATACTTCCAGGCACAATTCGGAGGTCCCCAATTAAACGAAGACTTCGGAGACTTCCTCTCAGCATAAAATTCCCATAAAAAAACTTCTCAAAAATCTGTCGTTCAGAGTTGGCTTTCAACAGTAGGTCCCACCACTTATAGATAAAATTATCACACACACAGCATAAGTGCTGTGAGAAGTTAGATCGTAACTCTGACTGAGGGGTTGTAATGACCAGTTAAGTAAATAATCACCTTTGACGTGAGATATGTTCTGTCAATAAATTCCGAGTGTCTCAGCATCCTTCGTATCAGGCTCACAAATGTCGGACAATGATAGAATAGACGTGATCTCCTATTCTTCTCCACCATTCCCAGACTCTAGTCATACATTGGCATGAACGAATCCCTCGTTTAAACTGCTGTATGATTACTTAGATTGACTCTAATTACGTTTAAAGCAAATTTTGTTCAACATATATTGATAACGGATCTCTGGTGGGTTATTATCCTCATCGCAAATTAGTTAAAGTTTCCCCTCTTTGAAGACGAGCATAATATATGGCAGACCAAAATTCTTCTGTCAAATTCATGCACATCGATGTTAATACGTCCCTATTGTCCATGCTCCGCCCAATTGCGAAAATAGACTCGACAGAAAAATGGATTACCCTTGAATTGAGAAATAATGAAGGTACCCTTCAAGAGAAATCAAATTGGTTAAGATATTACCTAATAAAATTCACAGGTATACGGGTCCTTAGAGGTAGTCAGGAAGTCTTAAAAGAAAGAAATATGATAACATAGGGTGTCATTAAATACAATGACAAAATGTTCAGCCAGAGAGAAAGAGTCGGGTTGAAGGACTTACAAGAACTTTAACCAGATTAACAATATGATCGAGACTAGCTTAATTCCTCAGCCATTGTTCTGTGTTATCCACGATTAGAGAGTGGCGGTTTCGGCCGTTTCGCTTAATAAGCTTAGAAAAAGAAATTGAAACGAAATCTTAAAATTTGTTGCAGCCTTCAAGCTGCTCTATATGCCCTAAGTCAGTATTTTCCAAAATCCAAGCTTAGAAAGAAAATTAGGTTGGTGCTGGGAGGCACTTGCTTCGTATAGTCTCCGTAGCTATGACCCTCACTACCGCGAGCAATGACCGTAAATCCAACAAGTTTTCATTGTAACGTCCCAGGCTGTTTTGTCGCTTGGGTGTTGCCTTTGAATGAATGTTTTAAATAGGGTCTTAAGAGTACCGTTAATAAACTTTACACTCTTTTCCAACTAAACGCACACTCACTTAGTCAGAGCTTCTAACAGAAAAAAACTATTCGTCTTATACTTTGTTTTTTAAGGCTTTTAATTGTTATCGTAATTGTTGTTATTGTAAATACATACATACGTACATACATACATACAAACATAAATACATACAAATAAATTACACACAAAAGAAGGCTTAAAAATATAGAAGAAGAGAAAAAGAAGGAAATATTTCATGGTTTTAAGCGCTTCACAAAAGCCAAAACGACAACCGACACACAACAGTCGGCAACCAACCCAACCCAACCCAACCTAACCAAACCAAACCAAACCCAGCAAACAACAACAAAAAAGAAGAAGAGGAAAATATTCCACAACAACAACAATAATAATAATAAAGAGGAATAGACTTAAAAGATTATTATCATTGCTGTTATTGTAGTTACTGTTGATCATAGAAAACTTACAAATGTTGTCACAAATCAAAAAAAACGTGGTTTTGATGCGACTGAGGAAGAAGAGTAACAGCAGCAGCAGAAGCAGCAACAAACTGCTTTTGGTTTTACCGGTTGGTTTCTTCATAAGGGTGTCGACAAGAATACAACAAATTTAACGACAACAACTACACCAACAACAATAATAATTACAAAATACTTATAAAACCCCAAGCACACAAACACTTTCACACACACACATGCATTCTTCTATACAATATAATGACAAAAACAATAACAAAACAAAATGCTTTTAAATGAGATCATCTCACCAAATAGGAGACCCAATACGACAATAAAAACAAAACAAAAACAATTTAAAACAAATCCTCACAAGAAAAATGTGTTTGTTTTTCAAAAACACAAAAAACAAAATATGTGAGTAAAGCAAACACAACAACAAAACAAAACAGAGAAAAAGTTTAGAAAACAAAAACAGAGAAAAATTTAGTAATTACAGGGAGAACAAGAAAGAGAATAAGAGAGTATGAGAGCAATTCAATTTGTTTATTTTTTTGATTTCAAGTGAGAGGAGTAATAAACGGAAAGCCATTTAAGCAAGTGTGGAGTACGGCATGAAATTGTTTACCAAAGTTGCCATCATAAATTTTTTAAAAAAAATCCATTGAAAGTTAAGTGCAGTTGAATAAAGAAACCACGTAATGATGTAACATTTACGTTAAGGATGGATTCATGCTCCCCAGTTCGAATAAAATTAACAAGTTGTTGCTCAACAATCGCGTAAAAATGTTTGGGCATACACTTTGCCAAGGCATCAGATCTTGGAAAATGCATGAAATGTGAAAAAAATATTTCCTTTGGCGCCTTTCTCTCAACAGTCTTCTGGCAAAAACTCTGAGGTTAAACAAAATTACCATGAATTCTCAAATACATTGGTCAGAGACTAAACTACGAAAATACATTTTTATATAATAATTTACAAATTAGTCCCAGCATATAAGCTACGTTTTATATTTCAAACACTACAATTAAAATCAATAAAATCATAATATAAGTTAAAATCTTTACATAATCTACGAAAAGGAAAATTACATCCATAGTTCGTTCTATAGAAATCTAAAGAAAGAGGGCGATAGTGCCGTGAAAATCTTGCAGGAATACTGAAATTCAGGTTACGAAGCAAAAACTCAGAATCGATATCACCTTTAAGCAGATTAAAAACAAAACAAACACCTAAAACAGTTCTTCCACGTTCCAAACTTGGAAGTTTTATCAAAACTAATCTATCCTCATATGACGGAAACCCACTGGCATAATCCCATCCTAAGCCACGTAAACAGAATAATAAAAACTGTCTCTGTACAGACTCTATTGAATCACTATGACAACGATAGTATGGATTCCAAACAATAGACGCATACTCCAAAATAGGTCTAACAAGTGAAATGTATAGCAGTCTAGTTATATAAGGATCAATGAATTCCCTAGCCCATCTTTTCACAAAACCAAAAACAGCCCGAGCCTTGCCAATCATCATACTGATATGATCAACAAAAGAGAGTTTCATATCCAATAATACTCCCAAATCAAGAAATGTAGCCACAGTCTCCAAAGGGCAAGAATTTATTACATAAGTGGGCGAAATCACACCACCGCGAGAGAAAACCATGCATTTGCATTTTTTTAAGTTAAGATCCATTAAATTAACTCTGCACCAAGTTACAAACAAATTAATATTCCGCTGAAGAACAGCCTGACCATGATCATCATCAAAAGTATAAAATAATTTAACGTCATCAGCATACATTAGAATATTACAATCAGAAATAGCACAAGGAAGATCATTAAGAAACAATAAAAACAGTAAAGGACCCAAATGGCTACCCTGCGGAACACCAGAAGTAACATATACAGTCTTAGACAATACATTCCTAAACAATACCCTCTGCGTCCTAAGGGAGAGGTAGGAGTCTAGCCAACGATGAATAATATCGGGAATACCGATTAATGACAGTTTAAGAAGCAAAATGCTATGGTCAACCCTATCAAAAGCCTTACTGAAATCAGTATAAATCACATCAGTCCGAGCGTCTGCAAGAAAACCCCTGAAAACACGTGTAGTAAATTCAAGAAGATTAGTGACAGTCGACCTACCTTTTAAAAAACCATGCTGGAAAGGGGATATTAAAGATTTCGTATTAAAAAAGAGATAATCCGTCACGAGTTTCTCCATCAACTTGGAAATAGCACTGAGTTTGGCGATACCCCTGTAATTGGAAATATTGGATTTATTACCCGACTTATGCAAAGGCACTTGATCACAAGGATTCCTCCATGCCGTATAGTTCAGCTTGTGAACAAACACATGTGATAATTTCGCTTGTTCACGTAACCACCGATTCAGAAACGAACTTTATGCTTAAAGAAAATTTTGTGTTGTGATAGTTCAGATATGTCGTAATAAGCCGTAAGATAGGTCCAGTTGTTGAGAAATCTATAGAATCGACAAATTCTTTGTTGTTCTACTCGGAATATTTTTCAATCACGTAAACAATCGTATGTGCCCTCGACAGATGCCTCTTGCTTTTAGAACAATGCTGCAGCATTTCTGAGGAATTAAATGCCGACTTCAAACAATTCCATTCAGCCGAACACAAGCCTTCTTTTTTGGCCCCCAATTATTTTAAGCACATCTTGTGTATAGAACATCTTACTTTACTATTCAACATGTCACTGTGATCCAATAATAGATTTTAAAAGTATAGCAAGAGCTGTCACATGATGGCCAGCTGTCTGATGATTTTGTTAATAACTGGTACCTCTAAAATATCTTGATAGCGCAATTTCGATATTCCGCCACACTTTCTCTAACAAATGCAATATATTCAGCAGTTCTGTATGTACATCGATGATGCACTGACCTGACCACAAGCGTAACGCTGGCAGTTTATTGCCAAGTCCTTGCACTGCAGAACTATTTTGACCACCATAATGACTGTAATACTCAAAAAGTGCTCACATTCAAATGGCTGCTTTTATAGGAAATTTTAACTATTTTATATTTTCTTCGATTGTTAAACGATCTGTATTCAAATAAAAAAACTTGAATAGGTAACAGCCCTTCTAGACTGGTACATGGATAGAAAAAATAAATTAGGAGTTTGTTTAAATTTGTAACCCAAACCTGTCGACATTTATGAAACACTATAAGCTTCCTAGTTTCATTTTTTAAGCGTAAGGAGATCTTTAGTTTTTCTTTTGTTTCAAATTTTTAATCTGTCGTTGATACATTTCACTCTACACATACACATCTGAGATCAGCAATGAGTATTCAAAAAGATGAGTAGATTCGAATCATACTCATAATTTTTTTTCATACTTCTTTTAATGTCATACTCATATTACTCATATTCAAAGTTTGAAGTACTCATCGTACTCATACTTAACAATACGCATGATGTTGTTGATTTGAACTCTCCTTTACCCAACATTTACAAAAATCACAAAATAAGTATGATTCGCGTACGAACACTACAATACTCATTAGAAGGTTGTGTGTTTGCTTTGCTTGTTGTCTTTTTCTTGTTTGTAAATGCAAGACTGTGAAGTTAGATGAATGATTCGAATCACTCGAATCATTTATGAGTATTATAAGTATTTTTCTAAATTTATGAATCTAAATGAGTAGGCTTATGAATCAAACATATTTCAAATGGTATGAATCTGATGTCAACTTTGTACTCATACTCATTGCAACCTGTACTTATAAATCAATATTGTAGTGAGTACGAATCAGAAGTACATAGTTGATTTTCAATACTGTTGATTCACTCATACTCAAAATTTCATGATTACTTATAAGTAGCGAAAAAACAATTCATTGCCGATCTCTGATACGTATGCCCACAGATTCAAATTACCCGTGGTGAATTTAGTTTAAATTTTTGATCACTTCATTAAAATTCATCATCTCCTATGGAACATTAACAATTCTAATGTGAAACAAGTTTCCCCACAAGCAACTGAGAATTTATCTAATAAAGCTGGCAACTCTACTGATCAAAACACATGGAAAACAAAACAACAAAGCGGTAAATTGTTCAAACGAGAATAACGACAACAACAAAACATTAAAAAGGAGAACAAAAACAACAACAACTAAAAGAAAAACATTCATTAACATACCACTGGCATGACACTTGTTATCCCCTTTGCTAATGTACTCGTATGCGGATGGTGCAGTTGTTGTTGAAAAATAAACGCTGCTCTAAACACAACTCTGCTTACTGCTACTGAGCAGTTGTTTGTAAAAGCTTTTAAGGCCCTGGGCATCAGGTATTCATTACAAACTCTCCGGTGTCGCAGCTGTATAAAAACTTAGTATATGAGTTCGTCTGTACTATGTAGTCAGTAAAAAATGATCAATAGAAGCTTATTTCACTGCCAGCTTGTCAATTTGATGTTGAGTGTTACAAAAACTAAACAAAAAAATGAAACACACATACATACATATATACAAACTATGTATATGAAATTGAATACATGTGTGTTTGAATATGTGTTTATTGTCTCTCTCCGATATCTAGACATGTTCTCATCATCTCATATGATTTTGTTATTATTTTTCCAAGCAATACACACACACACACACCCATACAATATGTTGTAACTGTTGTTGTTTCTCTATTCCTCTGCTTTCCTTTCTGAGTTTCTAAATTTATGGTAGTTTCCACCACCATGGTTGTTGCTGTTGTTTTTTTTTATGCTTTACAAGTTAGTCGCCGTTATTATTATTATCTTTGTTGTTGTTGTTGCTGTTGTAGTCTAGGAATTAATTTCAATCAAGGAAAACCCCATTTTATATGTACAACTACAGCAGCAACAATTTCAAACACAATTCGTTGAATTACAAAACGAAGATTGCAGTCGTCGTAATCATCGCTCGTATTTTCAGATTTAAATTGTTTCTCAAGTTGTTGTTGTCGTTTTTGTTTTTCAGTAGAAAAGGGTACACCAACTTGCACTGTTTGTTGGGTCGGTTGGCTGGTTTGTAAAACCCGATGTAAAAGAATGCATTCTTTTGTGTTGCGCTCTTAAGATAGAACGAAATAAACTGCACAGTAGAGACTTCTTTTTACAATTGTTTGTATTAATTTGTATACATTTATGAGACGCCAGTACTAGTATGTAGGTATGTGCCAATTATGTATGTATGTAGCACTAGTAATGGTCCCAGTGGTTCCCAGTCATTGTGGTTTTTATTGGTGTCCGCAGAAGCAGACTAAACCAGCCACTGTATGAATGAATATGGGAAGTTAACGCACTATTTTAATAGAACACAGTCAACCTACTATATTACACACCCCCCCTCAGTTTTTCAGATATTGAGCGTTTCACCGACGGCAGTGGGTACTATTTTCGAAGAGAACGGCATTGAAGTGTACTCATTTTGTGCTAATACTAAAGTTGGCGGGTAGATTAATAATCGTTTATCTCCCTTATATGAGACGAGAACCAGTAGTTCAACCCATGGCTCAGACATCTCGAACAAAACGAAATATGAAAAAATATTTCTTCGGCGACTTCCTCTCAGCAGACTTCGGGCAAAAACTCTGGCAATAAAATTTGCCATGAAAAGTTTCTCAAATCTGTCGTTCGGAGTCGATGTTAAATTATATGTCCCTCACCATTCATAGTTAAAATTAACACGCACAACCTGAGTGGTGTGAGAAGTTAGGTTGTTATCCTTACTAAAGGGTTGTAATGACCACTTAAGCTAATTAAATAATTTTCTCCCTTCCATTGGCATCAGCCTTTAGCCAAAATTTAGAAAACAACTGCAAGGAATCATGATGCAATGCTACAGCATAGATGTGTGTTGATGGTTTGAGACGATGAAAGGCCGCTGCAAACGCTTAATCGTTCCTAAAGAAATCAGTTAATCTTCTTTGAGTGCCTCTAATGCGATAAGTTCTGATAAAGATTGTTTCTTTTAGAGGTGGTTCGAGCGCAACCTTCAAGCTGTGTGTGTAAGCAAATAATTTTGAAGCCACTTTTGCAATGAATTGTAGAGGAAGGGTGAGCAGTCATTCACATTGCTTGTGAGTACAGAGCCTAAATGATATTAAATTCACAATAGCACGTTAACAATGGTGCAATAGCACGGTGTACCGTTCAATGCCAAATTCGCTCTTGTTATCTAATTGCTTTCTAAGCATGTGGTGCATCAGTGTACTGGACTATTTGAGCAGTTGTTGCCTTGATACGTTTCAATCACAGAATACACACAGAATCGAAACGAGATTTTGACATTTAACCTAGCATTGCGAAAGGTACAGAAAATATTACGAAAAAGTATTTCTGTCCCTCTCTAAATACAACTCTTTTTTGTTTATTTACGTTTTTTTTTAGTTTTCGGGGTTGGTTTTTTATATTGGCGAGAGTTAATAAAAAATTGTAATTTTTGTCTAAAACTATCAATAAATAATAAAAACAATTAATAACAATAACCTTTTTAACTTTTCCTTTCAAGAAATTAAAAAATATTGGCATCTTTCAACAAGAAACATTTTTTATGAGCAGTACGTCTTATTTTGATCTTGTAATATTTAGCTTCTTAATTACCTCTTGCACAAGAAACTATATTCATTATGACCGAAAATTACCCACATTTCGATTAATATTTAAATATTTAAGAATCTTTAAAATTTTCATTGAAGAAATTAAAAAATATTCCAAATTTTCCCTTTTTTAACACAAAATAAATGTTTATTTACATTTAGTTTTTCTACTTTAACCGCCAGTTTTCAGTCTGTATATCTGTTGCTTCTAACACATTTGTTTCGCAATACATTTTAATATTTTTTTTCTCCCTCTAATTGGCAGGTTAAGCTACTGCTTTGAGCGTTATTAAACGTCAAAGGTAAGTATTCTGTGTGTATTCTGTGGTTTCAATGCACTCCTTAAAATTAAAAGGACCTTGTGCGTGATTGTCTTATTTAGATTTCAAAAATGGGGACAGGATAAAACTAGATACAGTTGTGCAGTGAAGTTAGTTGGTAAACCATGTGGAGGAACAGCACCAAGTGTACAGTACTTACAAGTGCTTTGTTCTAAAACACCCTTATATACAAAGGGGAAGACGTTAGGTTAGGTTAGGTTAATGTTACATGCGTTGCCAACTATCTTCTGTTTTTGGTTTTAAGGGCATTTCATTCGGAGACCAAATGACCAGGAGATTTTATTAGTATTAGTCTTGTTCTACTACTTCTCTTTCTCTTTAACTTCCTTACCAGTTTCTTCTTTGTTTAACCCGACAACACACACTTCAGCGAACTCAAAATCGAATGAATGAATTCCTTTAGAGGTTCTAGTGGCAGTGAAACCCAGTCCAGAGAGCCCGTTAACACAATGTTGCTTTTCATTACAAATAAAATGTAATTGTGTATCTCTATGTGTGTGTGTGTGTGTGCTTTAACTCTCTGCTTTACGTTGCCATAGTTTCTAGAGAACCTTTAAATCGGTTGGTTGGTTGGTTGGCAAATCGTTTTTTTTTTTTGTTTTGTTAATTTTTCTATTCACGTTAAAACGACCGGGTAAAAACCGAAGTGCGCATTAGTATCTGTAACTGTTTATTTATTCGTGTATATACGGGTGTATACATACATATGTATGTGTGTATGGCCCTGTATTGAGTAATTTTTTTTCTACCATTTTACGTTCACCCACTTGCCCTCCCTATCATCATAGCCATTGCCATCCCCATTTGCGTGGCGTTGAGTGTAGCCAATGTTGTTGTTGAAGCTGGTTTATTAGGCCCCACCAAATAAAATGTTACTCAATTGGAATTGTAAACAGTTTGTCTAACCACCAGTCCATTTGTTTTTCCCTCTACCTGTATGTGTTTCGATATTTAAAAAAAGGAGACTTTTTTTCTTTTCAATTCCATGTGTCAGCCACAAGACGTTGGATGGAGGCAGAAATTGCTATGAAAAGACATCAAATGTTTTGGAACCCAAAAGCGTTTATTTTTATTTTATTTAAGTGGCTTCGTGTACAGGGCAACGCAATTGAGGTCAAATTTAATTTGTTTCTCCAACTTCAACTGCGAGAAACGAAACGAAAAACTCCATAAAAACACACACGCACACACTGGAAACGAATAAATACGAGGGGTAATTGTGAAATTTTTGTTTTTCTCTTTTACATATTTTAAAGATTGGAAAATTTCTGAAATGTTTTCATAAAATCAAAAACTCTCTTGTAAAGCTAATCACCATTTAGGGTGTGGATGAGTGGGGATCTTTAGGGTATTGGTCCTACTCCTATAAGGAGACATTAGATTGGAACTAAGAAAAGAAAAGATGGTTTTTATGCTGTAAGAGGCAGACATATCCAGCAAATCAAAAGCTTTAAACTGTTCCACATTAAACCAACAACTACAAAACGCTTCAAAGGCAGTCTTGCTCAAAGCTAAAAAACTCTGGAGTGGTATTGAAATCGCAATGATTAGGACCATGATGATGCTACTCAAGGAAGCCGAGTGTCGCAGAGTGTACTACAGAGTCCTACTGGGCTCTGCAGTTGAAGTAACATTATGTTATGAGATGTACGATATCATATTGAAGCCTTCAACTCCCCAACGGTACAATAGTTGGCTTTCTCGAGGGTTGACTATTAATTATGGGACCTAAACGCTAGCCTAAGTGGGACTTCATTCAAAAAGTAGCTCTATATATATATAGAAGCTCTGAGAGGCTGAACTTCAAAATAGACAACACTTGGCAATAGATGGCGTTAAGCCTGAAAAGATAAATCACGCTCTCATCCATTTAATGCCGAATATCGGTAGTCCTTGGCAGTGAAAAAGGGGCTTCCGTGAATTGTTGTGCGACAGATAATACAGATTCGTAGACGTCGACGGTATTATGCTAATAGGTATCTACGCGAAAGGGCTTAACCGTCTTTATGGTTTGTAAGAGAATGGCAACATAGATGGGAGACGAATTTCTACTGACAAATTCTGTCTCTCACTTCACACAGAAACTGACCGGTCATGAACTAAAAACAGCGGCACTCATAACTTTCGAGGTTTTTGGCTGTGGACCATTTGTAATTTAATTGTAGCTACGCGTAAATGGACCAACTGTCACCAGATAAAAGAGAATACAGACTTCTGCAGCAATTGGAGTTACACAAGATTTATAGATAGTCAGATAGACATTTCAGGGATGCGATAATCGTACAGGAGTTAGGTTAGGTTAGGTTAGAGTCAACTGTGACAAGTACAGTACCCGGAGGTCGAATTGACCCATTGTACAACGTCCTAGCTTCTCACACCACGCGTGTTGTGTGCGTTAATTTTATACATGAGTGGGGGGACCTACAGTTTTAAAGTCGACTCCGAACGACATATTTTTTTTTGAGAAGCTTTTCATGACAATTTTTACTCTCAGAGTTTTTGCATGAAATCTGTTTAGAGGAAGTCGCCGAAGAAATATTCTCATATTTTCGTTTTGATGTCTGACCTGGGATTTGAACTCGGGCCTTTCGTCTAATAAGCCAACACACTACCTACTAGACCACGGCGACTTCATCGTACAGGGATTACTACTTTTTGGACTTCTGCCTGACGTCATATATTCTTAGTAGTACTGGGAGAACGTGATCGTCGGACATCGGAGCATGGAAATCTAACGCTGACTAAGCAAAGCGACAATAACTGAAGATTCAGCGCCTTTGACAGCTGAGCAAACGAAGATCTCAGGGAGATGATAATCGTACAGAGACACTAAAACTGTAACGAATACAATGTTTGTAATATCTAATAGGTGGTTCTGGAAGGAGCTCATTGGATTGGATTTTTATTGGTCGTAATAGATGATAGAAGTCCCACACTATCGGAGGCTTTCAACTGCTTACACTTTGTTACAAGAAGAAAGATCAACTCTATTATTGTCGCATTAATATCTCTGGGGTCTTATACGACCACAATTTTGCGGTGATTTCGATCATGAATCAAAGTTCAGTACCAGAGATCAGCAATGAATCGTTTTTTCGCTACTCATAAGAACTCATGAAATTTACAATATACATAAGTGAAGAAACAATATTGATATTTAACTACTCTGACTCTGATTCATTCGTACTCACTACAACGTTGATTTATAAGTATAGCTTGCAATGAGTATGCGTACATCGTTGACATCAAACTCATAACATTCGAAATATGTTTGATTCATAAGCCTCTACTCATTTAGATTCATAACTTTAGAAAAATACTCGAGTGACTCGAATGATTCATCAAAATTTACAGTCTTAATTGTTGTTGCATTTACAAAATAAGCAAAAAAGACAGATCAGCAAGCAGATCAAACACACAATCTTCTAGTAAGTATTTTAGTATTCGTACGCGAATCATACTTATTTTTTGCTTCGTGTATATGTTGAGTTATAAAGATTCGAAATACCCAACATCATGCGTGTTGTTAAGTATGAGTACGATGAGTACTTCAAACTTTGAATATGAGTAATATGAGTATGATATTAAAATAAGTATGAATGCGTCGCATAAGTATCAGAAATTATGAGTATGATTCGAATCTACTCATCTTTTGGAATACTCATTGCTGATCTCTGTTCAGTACACAATAATTTTACGACATTATGATCAACTTTGTGCCCATTTTTCTGTCCACCACTGTATTGAATACAGAGGATATGATGAGGCTTTTGATGATTCATACTCATGGCATAAATACGTGTCTCCGCCATCATATCAAATGTAGTTTTAGAAACTCTTCTACGTTTACTTCCATTCCTACTGAAATCAGTCTCATACTCATATATTCGACGTTGATTGTAACGTAAATGATTCAGAAGGCAATGAAATGTTTGTTTTCTCCTGTGTTGTTTCAATTGCTAAAAATAGAATTTGTCTAAGAGCATTAGAATTTCATTCAAGAACCGAAACCACATGATTACAGAGTTCCTTTTAACTCGTGTTCTCCACCAAAGATTTAGTCACACACACACACAGACTATGAAACCAGTTTTAAGTTGCTGAACTTAAAAAATGCTGTGAACGTAACCAAAGAAAACAAAACAAAAAAAAGAAATAGAAGAAAATAAATATAAAAAAAGACCCAAAAACAAAGCTAAAGAACTAAGAAAAAAAAAGAAGAAGAAGAAAACTAAAATAAACTAAACAAACCAAACCAACGAAACCAAACTTAAAAATAAAAGTTAAATAACGTTGTTGTGTCATTAGAATCCCACACATTTTGAAATCACCTTCAAACCACAGAAAAAAAAATAGAAAAAACAACAACAACAGCAACAACAATTGAAACTTTACGAAACTTTTTTTTTATAAGAAACCATTCAAGTAATCAACAGTAACAACAACAACAACAACCACAACAACAACAATGAAAGACACTCGCATTTTAAGTGGAGACATCATGACGTTAGAAAATGAAAAACCCCCACGCATGCAAACGCTGTTGTTGTAGTTCTTACTCAATATTCACCAACACCAGCGCATTTGCCGCTACCACCATTGCCAACCAGCATCTCCACTGCCTCCTCCATCAGTTGTAAATATCAATATCAATAGCGCTCTCCCTCTCTACTCTCTCCTCCCCGTTCTTATTGCATTTTATGGTTGAAATACAAAGATCGTAGGCATGATTCTAGTATACAGGGTGTGTAACACAATAGAAAGGGTTTTCAGTTTATTTTGGAATCGAAAAGTGGATTAAATAGGGGATCTTAAATTTGTTAAAATTCTTTCCAGAGGAGCTATTCCCCCTTTTTATCTTCTTATTGCATTCATTGAATGGCTTCAGTTTAATTAAAGAAGTTTTGCGGATAAACGATCTACTGTAGCAGATCCGTATGATCTATTGCCTAAAAACAACGCCCTCTGGAAACACGTGCTAAGAGTGTAGTGGTCAGGAATATTTTGAATGGATTATTTGGACAAAGCGGAATAAGTCCTCTTTAATACAAAATGATTGAAGTTGTTCTTCTTCGCCGAAGTTCGACCTTGAATTGCTCGGATTTAAGTTAAGGCCGCTAACCACCCCACTGCTTAAAATTATATTCAGAAGTTTTTATTGTGAATGTACGTATATAATGGCGCAATTTATAGGAATTCACTTGTGTAAATGGAAATGATGTAGTCGCCGTAGTCTAGTAGGTAGTGTGTTCGCTTATTAGACGTAAACCTCGGGTTCGAGCCCCAGGCCAGACATCAAGACGAAATATGAAAAAAAAAAAATATTTCTTCGGCGACTTCCTCGCGGCAGGTTTCTGGCAAAAGCTCTGAGAGTAATTAAAAAATTGCCATGAAAAAGTTTCTCAAAAATCTGTCGTTCAAAGTCGACGTTAAACTGTAGGTTCCGCCACTCAAGTATAAAATTAAGGCACACAACGTGAGTGGTGTGAGGTCGAAACCTGACTGAAGGGTTATAATGCCCAATTATGTATGTAGATGGAAATGATAGAACGCACACTCCTTGAACCACACAACGACATAGTTGGAAATAAAAACCAACGAAAAACTCCCTTAATGGGAGTTCCCAGTGGGAATAGGGCCTGCAGATCCTAAATCTTTTAAAAATTTCAGATAACGCCACTCTTTGCTGCGATCGGTGCGATCTATGGATAGAAAGAAAGTCCAGAGCAAACATTGCAGTCAGAGAGGTTGGGGAAACTGAGTCAGGTTATAGGTGTCCCCTCCATGCTGACGAACGTCAATTTCACCATAACCGGAATCAGATTGTATTTTATATGGATAGTCTTCTCTCGGTTTGTCGAATAGATCCGTACTGCGTTTTCTTCTTCTCATCGTAGTCATCCAAACATTTTACGAGCTCTCACATCAGCTGCTTCAGCAAACAGATTTCATGAGATCCCAGACAAAGGGTGACCCACTAAAGTGCCTAACAATCACAATCCTAAAGTCTTAACACCAAGTGCATGCATTTCATACATTACGTTCTAATTTGCAAAATCGCTTTAGCAAAGAATTTATGTGTCCCTACTAAGTTTTTGCCCGCATACCTCATTCTGAGCAAAGTTAGAGCCGACAATCGTAGAATAACACAAGCACAGTCCACTAATGCTCTTACTGAGTTCCTACAAATTCTACAAAAATCTTATCATTGCGGAGTTGCACCCTATAGGTCCTGCTACTATAACATGCCAACTCTTTAGTGGATCTGTACAGGAGCATAACTGTTTAAGGCCTACCTGCTCACTTTGAAGATCTGCTTTAAGTGTGTATGTGTGACTGTCTCACGTGGTTTATAGTGACTAAAAACGTATCGTAAATCACAGTCAACAGTGTTTTAACACTCCAATTTCTGAATTCTATGGGATCTACTTTTTGAGCTGCTTAATTTGAACTCCCTCATTTAGTTTGGACGACAGAAATTGGATAATCCAGAAGACTTCGATTTGGGAATCTGGGAATTTCAAGTTTGCGTTGCCTCGATTTAATAATTTGATTTTTTTCAGCGTGCGTATAGCAAATCATGCCATAGGAATGTGTAGTGAAGATATTCCCTACTGGTCCAGATATGTTCAGATTCCATTCCATTTACACAATTTGAAGCACCCTGTAAAAGAGTACACTGCAATGAATGAATGCCCAGATGTGCGAATAGATAATGCATGACAGAGAAGTGAGTGTATGTGTGTATGTATGCATGTGTATGTAAACATGTTTCGTTGTTTGTATACAATTTGTTTGGCAGCCAACCCCAAATAAAAAAATTCATTCATGTAAACACGAGTGCAAGAGCGACTATGATGAGACGAACACTTTGTCGGCATTTTTAGGTTTTTTAAAACACACACTCACAGAGACACACACACACATCTAGGCTGTGTTTAAAAACAGCAGCAGTTTCACATGGAAAGCTTGTGTTTGAAATGAAATTTAATAAATCGACAATAACAACAACAACAAAATTAATCATTACAACGTCCGACGACCACATCATGTTGTGGGAGACTTGAAAGTTAATGATCGGCTTTGAAGGGGCATTTTTATCGTTGAAATTAAAATTTAAACGAAATGGTGAACAGGTGAGGCACGCAAGTGAAACAAAAATGTTGAAAAGGCTTGATATGTTAGTCGTGATTTAAGATTTAAGAATAACAAAAGTCGTTTGAAAAGCTCTGTTCTAGAGTAACTGCTTAGAATATCGAGTGTCTCCAGGTTTCTTGATTCTTAAAGCTTTCACTCTATTGATGCTTTTCCTTCTGATAACACAACCGATCCACATGTTTTCTCAGCATTTGATTCGGTTCTGTAAGGCTTTCTCGTTGAATAAGTACCATAGATCCGTAAAGATGATGGTGTGAAGCAAAAATATCCCGCTTATCACTTTAAAGCACTAACTGATGAAGTCAACTGTAGTGTTTGGAGTGCTTCAAACAAATGAACAAAGTTCAGAGCAAAGTCTGAATATTTTTTTATGGATGGGCGAGTTAATCTGCACGCCTTTGATGCCAATCCTAATAAACCAGGCCGCAAACAGTGCTTCAATCATGCTGTGGCAAGTAGCTTGGTTGTAATGATTTCTCAAACATTTTCTCCCTTCCTTTTGTTAGCCACCTTCGTTTGCAACATTAGGGTGCCGCAAGCTGGCCTGAGTCGAAGCTAGTGACACTCCCTGCTTGGCAAGTTGCATCAGCAAAATTGCGTCTCTGAGTTAAGTTCGCTTTACTGATGACAACGTCTTACAATCTAAAACCAACTTCATAACCAGCACCCCACTATACAGAACTGACCTACGGTATTATCTGGTGGACTAGTCAGCTACATGGCTGGTTGCTCTTCTTTTACTTACCTCTACTTACTTAAACGGTGATCTAAGAGAGGTCTTGTAATTCGCCCCAGTTCTTTAATGCCATCACATGGGATATTTTTTGATTGAAGCCTCACACTGTCTAGGTTTTCCTTTTCCGGTTGAAATAGTTTTTTTTTTTTTTTGATTCCAAATTTTAACGGCAAAGGTAGCCACTAAACAACTTTTAGGAGTTTCCATTGTCGGTAAGTCTTCGCTGTATTTATCATTATCATTCCTGTCCATTCTAAATTCGATATTATTAGCAATTTTCAATTCTCTTTACCTTTTTTGCAAACCTCTTTAATGTGACTCTTGATTTCCATCATTATCCTACCACATAGCTGATGGACTTCTAACTCTCATCGGAATCTTCCTAATTACCATGGTTACACATATTCCTACAGTTTCTCTTGACCAGCTAGTGCTCTGTCATTAAGGAATACCACACTAGTTGCCTCTTAAGAATTCTGAAATCAAATTCACCGCTATAAACCAGTCGGAGAGCAGCACCTTGTGTTGGTTGCCCCTGTTATGTTGGTTCCTGGTTTTTTCATCCAAATTTGGTTTCTTGCATAGCTGAATGTCAAAGAATGCCTTAGTTAATGCCTTGTTCATTGTTTTCGTAGAAATGTTAAACGCTCTGATTGCTCTCTTTACCCCGTTCATTTTAGTATCCCTCAAGTAGAGTTTATGGTCCAAAAAAACTCCCGAGAACTATCACAGATCATCAAAAAGATGAGTAGATGAGTAGATTCTAATACTTATACGTATACTCATACGTATTTTAATATCATACTCATACTACTCATATTTAAAATTTGAAGTACTCATCGTACTCATACTTAACAATACGCATGATGTTGTTGATTTCGACTCTCCATTACTCCACATTTACAGGAATCACAAAATAAGTATGAATCGCGTACGAACACTACAATACTCACTAGGAGGTTGTGTGTTTGCTTTGCTTGCTGTCTTTGTCTATTTCTTTTTCTTTCTTCTTTTTTGTAAATGCAACAACAGCTAAGACTGTATATTTTGATGAATAATTCGAATCATTTATGAGTATTATAAGTATTTTTCTAAAGTTATGAATCTAAATGAGTAGAGGCTTATGAATCTAACATCTTTCGAATGGTATGAGTTTGATGTCAACGATGTACGCATACTCATTACAACCTGTAGTTATGAATCAACGTTGTAGTGAGTATGAATGAATCAGTCAGAGTAGTTAAATTTCAATACAGTTGTCTCACTCATACTCAAAATTTCATGAGTGCTTATGAGTAGCGAAAAAACGATTCATGGCTGATCTCTGAGTACAATACCATTAACCCACAGTGTATACATAATATTAGACGAACATTCCATTACACATTTGCTTCGACACCAAACATGCAACTTATGGCTCTTGGAGCTCTCGAACATAAATTGTACCCTGTATACCTAGATTAAGATGAGATGCAGGGTTTTTTTTCTAAATTTTTTAAGTTAAATTAAACCCAGGTAAACGATTGGGTTGATTGGGTGGGTTACAGTGAAATGATTCATGATTCTAAAGTGTAATTGAATTTGAAATCTTTTCTTATTTACTTGAAACGATTAATGAATTCCCATTAATTCTGTATTTCATAATCAGGAATATTTTCATTTTCTCTCGAATGTTTTCTGTATTCGAATGAAATTAAAACACGTTCTAAATAACGAAAAGAAATATTTCTTTCCCATTCTAAGAAATTTCAATTCAAGTTTTTTTTTTTTAAGTGAAACTTTACGTTCATCATTATGAAATTCCAGCTGAGATTCTGGAAAATGAAAGAAAAAATATTCACACGTGAAACCCTTTTTCTAAAACGAACCAACAACGAACGAACTAGCAAACAATAGAGTGAAAAAAGCGTTTTTAAATAATAAATTACACAACAGCAGCAGTACAACACGCTGCAACAAAAACAACAAAACTTACAACAAAACACTCTCACAGCAGTCATATTCACCTTCATAAGGGCATGCCATGGCAGGCTGTATAATACAGCAACAGCAACAGCAACAGCAGCAGATCACAATACATACATATACTTACATGAAGAGGAGGAAAATATGAGATACGAGAAGGAAAATATGAAAATTATCATTAGACACGATAATATTTTTTAACATTTATTCATACACATACATATACATACATACATGTATACACGCATAGTATACACAAACACACACATAAACATGGAGAATAGTTACAACGATTACAAGGCCTACAACTCTATGGATTTTCAATTATAAACCCAAACATACAAACACACTCGTACACGCACACACACACATACATAGAAAAGTTGTAAGAAAGGCATATTTAGAGCACGCAAATCTTTAATGCAAATAACACTTACTATTGTTGTTGTTGTTGTTATTATTGTTGCTGATGTGTTGTTTCCTTCAAAAAACAACAGAAAAATATTAGAAAAGAAAACATACAACATAACTAAGCACAATAACAACAACAACAACAATGCCATGAAATGAGATAAACAAACTTCTGAAAATTGTTTATATTTTATAAACAGTGATGCCAACTCTTATTTTGTAAAACGCAAAACAAAAAAATATTACAGAACACAAATGATATCGACATTGTGCTATCACACACGAGACTATTTTTTAAGCCGCACAATTTTTATTCTTTCAGTCACACACGATACTATTTCATCTGACATAAAATTGTATACATGTATGTATTCTGCTTTGTGTGTGTTAGTTTTATTTAAAATTTTTCTGAACCTGCTGTTTTATAAATGTATGTGTATTGGTTTTGTCTGGTTTATGTATTGGTTGAATAATTATGTCAGCAAAAAACCACTCTCCTCACCTCTTTAGCCTACAAGCTGCCATTTTGTGACAGCATAATTGTTTTCGTGTGTGATTGCCCATTAAAAAGAAATATTTTTTATAGAAAATCTAGGTCATCTCGTTGAAATGAATTTCAAATTCTTATTTTAAGGGTTCTGTTGGTTGGCATCACTGCATATTAAATACAAAACCATTTTATACTGTTGTGCTCTTAAAATGAACGTTAATGTTTGGTACTCTATTCATGTACTATTGCTTACACACTCTCTTTTTTGCTGAGTTTAACGATTTTCATTCTCTTCATCAATTGTTTGATACTCTCTCTCTCTCTCATTTTTTGAATTGTTCTCCCATAAGTGTGTGTGTGTGTGTATAAGCATGTATGCATTTGGCCATAACATGTGATCAAAATATTACACTTGTTTTACACTAAAAACGCATTTTTAATACTAATTTTTCGGATAAATAGCATCAAAATATTTATCATTTTCAGTCCATACCTATCGGGAACCACACTGGTTGCAAGAGATTTCATAGATACAGTACCGGAAGTGATAATAGGGACACCGTAAGACTTTGAACATTAGTTTAAATTTTTTACGATTTCCCGTTCCATTCCATTATTATTGGCTGGCTGACGTAACTATGCACTGCAGCCATACGATTTATTGTAGCCTAGCTGGGGTAGGGTGGCACATTGCTCCCCTTTTTGGTCTTATGCTCTTCGGTCTTTTTCCTGGCGTCTTTCGGGATTAGTCCTTCTCCAAGTACCTTAGGTACCACCTACAGACTGACTCACTGGATCCTTTCCGCAGTGAATCATCTATCCCCTGGTTGGTATCTTGGGCACGTGACTATTATTATGGTGTCGTATTCCTCCTTTAGCTGCATCTTTAGCGCCAATGGTCTTTATGTCCAGCCTTAAATGTGGATCATCATCAAGCTCTACTTTACATTTTTTATCAGCTGCTGTACTTGACGGCATTGCTACTGGAGCCGATGCTCCACTCGCCTTTTTGGGTAATTTTCCCATTGTTGCTACTGACCAGCTTTTCCTATAGTTATTGCTGGTTTAAATATTGAATTTAAAGTTGTGTCTCTTGGACTTTCATTTCAGAGCTCATGCTCTATTCCATCCACGAATTCTGTGAGGGACTGTGACCGCAGTCTTAAGTTAATTATTTTGTGGCCGACCTGTTAGAGCCCCCATGTCATTGCAATGCCTACCTACTGTTGAATTCGGCCTGGTTTTCAAGAGGCTCCCTTATAGACTGAGTGACCCTAATTCTCTGTACGAGCCCCACGTCACCTTAATCCGGCCCTTGAAATAATTCTTAGTCACTGCTAATCATTCGCGTTTCTGACATGGGAGGCCCTGTCGGCGAAGGAATTGCTTTTCGTTAGTATATCCAGCTGAGTCCTTGCAGTACAAGCCTTTACACTACAAGACGAGATGATTATCTCTTCGTAAAGATTCCATTCCATTACGGAATTGAATTTTAAATGTAAAATATTAAAAATGTTCGCATAACATGCAATGTTGTATACACGATTGGCCATTTACTAGAACTTCATGGTAGCCTTCTACCATTTCCAAATCATTGAAGACATTCTGCTTGTTGAGAATTTTCTTCAATCTTCAATATTATTTTTCTTCGAAAGGGGGAGTTTTCTCTCATATTTCTTTAGACCAGGTCTGTCTTTGCCATGGAGTCACCTAACCTTTCAATTTATGTTCTTCCACTATTAGAGGATCCTTCCTATCTCTTATTCTCCTGACTTCAATGCCATCAACTCTAATTTACGTCTTCCCAGTTTTAGGCCTCTTTTTGAAATTCAGCCATTCAGGCAGACTATTTTCCAAAGTCGCCAATTGTCGAATACCGGTAGTGAACGAAGACTGTTAGTTTGGATCCACACAACGTCACAGAACGCACATTTTAAAGATGAGTTCAGTTCCCGAAATTTCCTCTCGTGCGCTACCTGACGAGATTTTAACGCAGGCGAAGTGGAGAAAACACGAAACGTGTTTCAGTTCTATACCGTCTTTCGTAAACTCTGTAGTACACAGACGTAGGATCTTGGCTTTTGAAATATTTAGCTGCCATATCAACAAAACTATGGGCGAGAAGTCATAGACAATAGCATAATCAAGATCTTCAAAACATTAATTAATGCTTCCCCTACTGGTGAGTAGTTGCGAGTCTCATAACAATCTCTAACTGTTCTTTTAGAGAACGGGTAACGATGTTTTTAGGGCGTATTGTGTGAACGACTGAACGAGAGTCTACTAAGATGGGTCTGGCAGTAAATGAAGGCAAAACAAAGTATATGTTATTGACAAGTAGAGATGTGCGGCGTATGGGATCTCGTATTTATTTATCTTGGCTTCGCCGTAACCACCAAAAATTATGTCAGTCTGGAGATCAAGCGCAGGATCACTCTTACCAACAGGTGCTTCTATGGCCTCAATAGGCAATTAAGTAGCAGAGACCTCTCTCGTACGACAAAACTAATACTCTACAAGATGATCATCCTCCCCGTGCTGCTTTATGGCGCAGAGGCATGAAACCTATTAAGTACTGATGCAGCGGCCTTGAGAGTGTTCGAGAGAAAAGTCCTACGTAAGATCTTCGGTCCAGTGCGTGTTGGCGATGATTTCTGCATTTGATCCAACGGAATGAGCTCCTCAACGACATAGATGTTATGCCGCATATTAACATCCAGCGGCTGCGCAGGCTAGGCTTTGGCGTTTGAATGGTGAAGGATGCTCCGACGAGGCGGGTATTTGATGTGGGGATCTGGGAAGTCGGCGAAGAACACGACCTTCTTTGCGTCGGAAGGACCAAATCGAGGAAGCCCTGCCATCGATTGGTGTGATCAAGCAGACACGCCTGGAAGAAAATGTTAAGGCAGGCCGAAATCCGTTAATCGGGTTGTTAATGACCAATTAAGTAAGTAAGTAAGTATAGACTCCTTAGTTTTTCAACAATTTCCTGAGGCTTTCTATGCGAATGGCCACCTTATCGATTGAAATTCTTCTAGTGTTTGTTGCTGTGTTTGCAGTAACCATCTTGAAGGAATAGTGTTCTCCGTTATTTCTAATCTGTGGTTAGGGAAAAGGGCTGCCACTGTGTCTATATATCTCATTAATTACATCCACTGCTGTTGCTTTTGTTATTTCATGTGAACGCTGACTTTTTAAAATCGTTTTTATTTTTATTTTTAATTTTTTTTTTTTTTTGATAAAAATTTAAAATTTTATGGTCTTAAGCGTCAGCCATTAGACGGCCAGTTAGTTTAGTCCGTCAATTTGATTAATTATTGTTGCATTGTTCGCATAACCAATGCAATATGAAATGATTATGATTTATTTATTGTTGTTGTTGTTGTTGTTGCTTTTCCTAATGATCCTGTAATTGTTTATCAGCTTCACATGCGGTCAACGCCCATCTCACTAATGATTCAAACGCTTCACTCAAATCAATTGATTTTCTTTCTTCGACTTTTCTAATCATTGGTGTTGCTGTTGTTGTTGTGCATTTGAAATTTATTTTGAAATTTAATTTCGAATTTATTCTTCTTCGCTGTTTTATTTGTTTGTTAATAGAACGGCATTCCATTTAAAAATACGAGTAAAAAAGAAAATTCTTGTTTTTCTTTCTTTTCCTTCCCTCTTTTTAATCTCAATTTTAAATTAATTTTTGTTTGTTTTTGTTTTTATATTTTCTTATCAAAACTTCGAGTTACAAAACGAGCTTTATTAAGTCAAATTTAAGCCTTTTTATTGGGGCTTAAACTTCATGGAGTCCAAAAGGAAAAACGAATCCAATTGGATTTTGCAGACTTACAAGGAATTTAAGTTCAAACCATTAAAAGAGTTAAGAATAGGTCGGAGGACTGGGCTGCACTGGACTGCCGAATCATCAAAGATGTCTGCGGTACTCAATTCCCAATCTGTTGATCTATTCTAGACAACAGAGCTCAGAAGCAATCGTTTTACCAGGTATTAGGAGCTCATAACAAATAAATTCCTTTGAATGCTACTAGGCACACAGCATTACCTTTCTTGGTGTTAATCCCGACTTTGTTATCGCCTACAAAGCTTCACCTAGCATCGCCCTTGATCATTTTCCCATATTACTGTAGTAAGTGTTCCACTTTACATCGCAAGTGATAATTCACTTCAGAAATGATTTGATTTCGTTTTGTTTTAGCAGTAGAATGGAAAATAGAAATCGAGTAGCTTAACTTTACTTAATTAATTGGTTGTTACAACCTAGCTTCTCACACCGTCCATGTACATGAAGTACAGATTTTAGAGAAAGTTTTCATAGCAAATTTATTTTATATACATAATTGACCATTACAACCCTTCAGTCAGGATTACGGACTAGCTTCTCACATCACTCATGTTGTGTGGGTTAATTTTATACGTGAGTGGCGGGACCTACAGTTTAACGTCGACTCCGATCGACAGATTTTTAAGAAACTATTTCATGGAAATTTTATTTATTCGCAGAGTTTTTGCCAGAAATCTGCTGAGAGGAAGTCAACGAAGAAATATGTATTTTTTTCATATTTCGTTTTGATGTCTAACCTGGGGTTTGAACTCGGGCCTTACGTCTAATAAGCCAACAAACTACCTACTCAATTTATTTTACTCTCAGAGTTTTTGTCAGAAGAAATAATTGTTTTCACATTTCCTTTTGTTCTATTATATCTGAGCCAAGTGATTACGGCACTACTAGATTACGCCTGCTAGATTGCGGCAACTACCCTTAAATGTTTCCCTGTTAAGCCCCAAGTGATTCCCAAATATCAATCTTCTTTGTGTATCTAGCTTTCTTCAAACGGATAAGAATTATTTTTTGATGAATGCCTAGCAAGGTCCATGGAATTTTTCCAGTGAAGCGAGTTTATAGATAATAGAGTTGCCAACATTTGAAACAACCGCAGTGTGTGAATATGTATTGACTGGAGCGGTGAGGAGTCCTACTCCTTTCCATTATGATCTTTGTTGTTATTATTATCTCTCGATCATGAGGTGCTACAGCTATTCTGGACTAAAATACTTGAAGCCTCTTAATTTTTAAAATTTGCAAATCATGTTGAACATTTTCTTCCGTACGGGAACTCCTCATCTCACTCACGCATACGTATGTCCGCGTACCACTGAGCGTAAATAAATTCGAAAAGGTTTACGGCTAAACCGTCTAAAGTAAATATTTACACACAAATATAGGAGAGGAATTGTTACTCACCATGAAAGACACACTCATGAGGGCGTTGTTTCGTCTGATAGTCTGAGAATTTTCTCTTGGATGGTCATATGTTATCTATGATAGAGCATTTGTCTAACAAAACATACTGGATATGGCTTTTACGATACCTGAATCCGCTTTCAATCCTGAGTTTTTAACGAAAATACCGAAAAGATCACTTCATGATTATGACACACACCTAACAGTATTATCCGGGTATACGTTGACGACAGGCGACATGTGAAATCTTTTCAGAATATTTGAGTCTTAGGTTGTCACCGGCACTATCCGATTACTGTAGCACTACTATTCTCGCTGAAATAATCGATTTTAAAACTTGTGCGATGCGAATCCGGTATCAACGTATATCGAATAGATATTCACACTTAGTTACTAAGATTATGGCGGCTATTAGATTCCTAGAGAGTGTGTACTCCACATTTAAGATTAGCTAAGATTCCGAGTGTCTCTGGAGAAATTAGCATGACATTCGATGGTTACCCTCATAATGGTTCCTGACCGCTAGCGACATTGAGGGTTACAAAGAATCCAACGCACTTCCGTAGGTTAGTACAACAGAAAATTTGAATGAATTCATACGTGAAATTGGTATTCTTTTAAAGAGGAGTAAACTTTACCCCTTTGCAAAGGAAATATGTAACAATGAACTCAATTGTATAGAGAACAAGCGTATGTAGTCCGCTATTTGCGTTAAACCTGCTATTTGCGTTAAACCCGAGTCCAGCCTAGGAACCTGGGCCGGAAAACTGGCCTATAGGGGCACACGCCCGGGGGCTAGAAATATCTCACAATGACTTCTACAGAAGCTGTACTTACGAGAACAAAGTACCACAGAAACTCTGCAGATACAAAGTATTCTGGGGCATTCAAAATTTTTTTGACAGAACGTGTCTAAAGGTGATTTGAATGTAATCTTCACCTTCATTAAATAATTATCAAAATGGTTGATGAATGCCAGCCAGGAGTTATAGGGGAATGACGGTACTATGTTGTTATAACGGGGCCTTATAGGATCCAAGTAAACTATGCATTTTAAGATGAGAATTGAACATATTAGACATACATAATATGTACATATATGTATGTATGTATGTATGTATGTAAGCATATTATGTAAAACTAATGGATTTCTTTTTACTACATCCGAAGCTTTCATAACTTAATTTAGGTTCCCCTTCATAATTCCATTACTTGCCCTTTAAGTCGTAGTCGCCGTAGTCTAGTAAGTAGTGTGTTTGCTTATTAGACGTAAAAGCCCGGGTTCGAGCCCCAGGCTATACATCAAACAGAAATATGAAAAAAATATTTCTTCGCCGACTACCTCTCAGCAGATTTCTGGCAAAAACTCTGAGAGTAAATAGACCTGCCATGAAAAAACTTCTCAAAATCTGTCGTTCGGAGTCGACGCTAAACTATAGGTCCCGCCACTCAAGTATAAAATTAAGGCACATAACTTGAGTGGTGTGAGAAGCTAGGCCGTAATCCTGACTGAAGGGTTCTAATGGCCAATTATGTATGTATGTATGCCCTTTAAGTCTATTATTACCGACAATTGGCAACTCGCCAAAATCTATTCTGTTAACGACTTCCGTATAAACTTCCTTTCTCCTAATTTACTGTTATAAAATCTGCATAAATATTTCACATGTGTGTGGGTGTGTGTGTGTGCATACAAGAAAATTTAACACAAATATTCTCGAACCAACGTCCTCATTTTGATTACGAAAAGAAGAAGAAAAAAATCAGAAAACCTTTAAAAAATCCCAAAAAAAAAAACAAAAACCCATGGAAAAATCAACAAAAAATTGCTGATACTGTAAGGCGAGGCAGCGCAAGAAACAAAGAAACAGTGGCGAAAATGTTACAAATGCAACAACAACAACAACAGCAATAATAAAATTAATTGCAACAAGAGAAACAATTTAAACAGAACGAGGACAACTCGCAAAGCAAAAGATGATGAGACAACAAACTGCACAACAGTAATAATACCACTAACACTAACACCAACAACAGCTACAGCTACAGCAACAATGAGAGCAACAGCAGCAATAACAATAACAACAACAATAACAACAATAATTGTAGTTAAAGTGCATTGTTGTCATATTTCGTAATATGCTGAGGGCAGCATAAAATTTCGTAAAACAAAAACACCAACAAAAACTACCAGAAACAAAAACACAAAAAGGCCACAAAACCAACAAGAAAATAAAATCAAACAAGAGAATTTTTGTTTTTGCTACCAAAGAGGAGTTAAGCAAAAACAACAATCCCAGCAAAATATGTACTCTCTTCATACGAAACCACAGAACACAAAACATGCTCAATGCTCGTACATATCTATCTGTCGGCATGCAAATTTTCTTCTAAAAGAGCGTTTTTCACATAACAATTCCTGAGGGAAAAGGGTGGTGTAGGGAGTTGTGAGGAAATTGCAATAAATTGGATTCTCACAGCCTATTTAAAAGAGCAGCAGAGCAACAATAACAGAGATTTTAATGTTATTGATGAGAAAATGAGCAACAGCCGGAATTAGTGTGGCCATAATAGCGTTTTGTATAGTTAAATTAACATCTTTTGTTTTGATTTATAGAAACAATTTTTTTTGTATCCCAAATTACTACATTTAAGGGAAGTTAGTTCTGTATTGATGAATAAAATGCCTATCAGACTCACAATTATCGTATTTCGCAAAGGTTGAAAACAAAAAGACTCTAATGCTCTTGGGTTTCCACTTTCCACACATAATTGGTCATTACAACCCTTCAGTCAGGATTACGACCTAGCTTCCCATACCACTAATGATGTGTGTATTAATTTTATACATGAGTGGTTGGTTGGTACAGTTTAAGGTCGATTCCGAACGACAGATTTTTTGAGAAGCTTTTCATGGCAATTTTTTACTTACTTTTCCAGAAATCTGCTGAGACTAAGTTGCCGAAGAAATATTTTTTTATATTTCGTTTTGTTGGAGATATATGACCTGGGGTTTGAACCCAGGTCTCACGTCTAATAAGTCAACACACTACCTACTAGACTACTTGTGGCTTGTGGAACCACATTGCACAAACTACATACCGCCTACTTCAATATCGTAAGAATATTGTGCTCTGCCATGGGGATTTTCGAAAACCTATGATCCAAATTCTAACTCAAAACAACAATGCTTGCCAAATAGTCAGTTTTTTCATATACCATGTCTTTTTGGCTATCAGTTCTGGATTCTCCGAGTTCTATATACTAAAATTTGTGTTCAAAAAATCGGAATAGAAATCTAGTTGCTTTATCACTTTATTATCTTATCGAAAGCGTTGTGAATGGTCAGCTGGTATTGATTAATGTGTGAATTAGGTTTTAAATAGATGGAGGTGCAACCAAACTAAATGCAAAATACATCATGTTTAGCTGTTAAATCAACAAATTCGTATTATTTCCTATATTTTCTACAATAAAAACGATATTTTCAGCAATCCGAAGATTGTACAGGTCTAACCACATTGCAGTCTTTTTAAATTCCTTAACAAACCTGCCCATCCCTAGCACAGTATATTGATTATTATGACAATACTGACCCCGTAGTGGTCAAAAAGTGGCCACGTTTTAATCAACACTTCAGTAGTCATTTTCAACTACGTGTTTTTCGACTGTTAAACGATTTACATTCGTAAATGATGAACCTTTCACTGAATAAATGTCACTCTAGATGAAAGATAACTAACAGCTGACAACCTTGCCACCGGTAGATATATAACCAAACACCATTCCCTAATCCGTAATTAATAAAACATTTAGCGTTGTTTTTCAAACATGAAAACATTTTAAATTTTTACGATACTTGAACGAATTGTATATTATTTTCGCATTTCGGCGCTTTCTCCCATCAACGAAAGGAAACAAAACAATCTTAACAGCACTCTTTACAGCTGATAAAAGAAAAATAATAGAGAGACACAAATGCAGAGAGAGAGAGAGAGAGACTCTCTTGAGAGGAGAGAAACCCGTTTTCATATTACTCATCCACATTTAAGGGGGAATTTCAATTACATTCTCTTATTTTTAGGAGAAAATATCAACAATTGTGTATGGTTGTTATTGTTGCATATGCATATGTATGTATGTGTGGGAGCGTATGTGCGTATACCTTAAGCTTTTGCGCCCCAAATACAATCATCATTATTATTATTATGTATTATTATTTTTGTTGTTGTGCCGCCGTTTGTAGACGCGATTTCTTGAGTACAAACCAACCAACACGGTTGGCATTTCATTTCAATTAATTTCTTTCATCCATTAAATCGCTTTACATCCATAAAAACGCATTCCATTTACGGTTATTTTACCAAAAACATAGGAAATGAAGAGAAGGAAGTACGCTAAAGAAAAATGACAAACAAACGTAAACAAAATGTAAAATATCCTATTCCGTCCATATACAATGTTTGTATGTATTGCATGTACATATCTAACGTTTTACGCGAAACGGTATTAAAATAAGACGCTTTCGTTTTGTGATTACATATTTTCATTAAAAAATAAATAAAAAAAAAACAAAAATTAATAATAAAATTAAGTGAAGAAAATTAATAGAATTAAAAATTTAATAAATTAATTGTGTTTCGTTCCCTTAAGTGGTTTTTTGCATACATACAAATGTACAGATTTGTTTGGGCAAGTGTTCATATTTATTTGCCCCGCTTGAAACATTGTTTCCTCGGTTTATTACAGTGTAGTGTGGTGTAGTGTTCAATATTATTATCTGTTTAAGTGCCGGTATTTTGTGAATTGTTTTGAGTGTAGTACGTGTATGTGTGTGTCTTCTTTTAACTCACCTTGTTGCGCCCTACTCTAACTCTACTATTTATGTACGTGTTCTTGTGTGGAGACACTGCCTCTGTTGTTTTTCTTTTACACTCGCATTCACTCAAATGATTAAGCTTTCGTAAGAGCTTCGCGTAGTGTGTCGTCGTGTAAACGTCCAATGTTACTCGGGGTGCAATTTGGGGTCGCCAATAAACAAAAACTAAACAATGGAGCAGCGGTAGTGGCAGCAGCAGTGAAATAAAAACAAAACAAGTCAAGAAATTAAAAAAAAAAAACAAAAAACGCAAAACCTAAACGCACACACAAACACTACAGAAAAAAATCAAAAGCAATAGCAAAAGTTGAAACAGAAACAAAACAAAACAAAATCAAAGCCGAAGCATCGAACGAAACGAAAACAACCGACAATCAGGGACACCACAGACTAACGTTAGTATTTTGTATCCCTTTCGTGCGATTTATTTCAGTACAATTTCGAGGTTGTTTGCCACTGGTGCGCGATTTGACGTTTCGTTTCGTTACTTTTTATTTTTCTTTGACTTTACATTTTATTTGGTTTTATTTTGTTTTAATAATAATAATTTAAAAAAAAACAACAACAACAAGACTGTTTGTTTTACTTTTTATTGAAGACAAAAAAAAAGAAAGAATTTTTAAAACAAAATACACACGTTTGCACAATCCACTTCCATTTATTTAAGAATTTTAAAGTTTTAAACAAAATCTCTGACTTAATTTAAACGGAATTCTAATAAGAATCTAAAAAAACAGAAAGAAAGAAAAAAGTGTAAGTGCTATAAACTAAAAAGCAACAAAAATAACAAATTCCCGCATCTGCAGCACTGAATTTCCTTGAACAACCAACCAACAACCCACACCCCTGTCTTCCATTCTATTTTTTCTTTTTGATGCTCAAGGTAAGTGTAATAAAATTCTTTCTATCCCTCTCTCTCTCACTCTCTTTATTTATGCTCTATGGTGTATTAAAATTTTCTCACAGTGTTTAGCTAGCCAGTGTTGTTGTGTTGCACCGTATTGTGCATGAGTTTTGGTGGTATTGATGGAATTGATTTTCCTTTTCAATAGAAAGTTAAATTGGCTGCAGGCCAAAAATAATAAAAATAAAAACAAACAAAACAAACAACAAAAAGAAATATTGTCTGTCCATTGGTTGTCCATTATTGAGTTGACATTTTGACTGATGATTACGAGGGCATTTGCATTCAATTGGTGGCAATTGTTTATGGCCTGAAAAAGTACTTTTTTTTTCTAGGCAAAATGTACTTGAACGTAAAACGGCTTTCTTTTGCTATTTTATTCAAAAATTTTAAATTTCCTAGAATTTTTTTCTTTTCGATTTGTCTGTCATTCAATTCTTTTTTTCCATTTTCCTTTTTTTTTTTTTTGCATTGCTTATACGTCCTGTTATTAGTACACCATGTTTTTGGAGGTACAATCAAGAAAATAAAAATTCAAACGATTAATCGATTAAGAAATTTTCGCAATTATGATAAAATACCCCATTAGAAAAACTATTGAGCATAGAATTTTAATCGAATGAGATTAACGAGGACTTCTGTTCTAAATTCGGTGATTTTTCTGATTTATTTTTATTTGTTTGTAAGATGTCAAACAAGTTCCATTACTTATATCTCCATCCCTTTCAGAAATGTAATTTGAACTATTTATATTTTTGAACTATTTTTATGCGCTATACGAGTGATAACTCGTAAATTATACGCCTACCTGGCATTTGACAGAGGAAACGAAACATAAAATAAAATTCTACTAAAGAAACCTGCTTTCTGAACCTGCAACTGAATTTAATATGTGCCTTTGGAAGTAGTTTTATTTACAGTTTTTTATTTACATACATACATAATTGGCCATTACAACCCTTCAGTCAGGATTACGGCCTAGCTTCTCACACCACTCATGCTGTGTGCTTTAATTTAATACTTGAGTGGCGGGACCTACAGTTTAACGTCGACTCCGAACAACAGATTTTTGAGAAACTTTTTCATGGCAGGTTTATTTACTCTCAGAGTTTTTACCAGAAATCTGCTGAAAGGCAGTTCCCGAAGAAATATTTTTTTCATATTTTCGTTTTGATGTCTGACCTGGGGTATGAACCCGGACTTAACGTCTAATAAGCGAACACACTGCCTACTAGACTACGGCGAGTTCTATCTTCGAATCAAGTTTCTTTATGTAAACAGAACAAGTGTTCCACATAAAAACAAAACCCTTGGGTACCCTTAAGTCTATAAAAACCTTTACAGCGCAATGACTGAGAAAGCCTGCTATAAATTGAGAAAAGCGCCTATCGCCACAAAAACCAAAAACTTCTGTAAAAGTGTTTTACGCCACACTCTTTTAAAAGCTTTCGAAACGTCCGGAGCTATAATCTTACTCTCACCAAATCGTTGGATGAGTAAAGCCAACAGGTCACACGTAGAACGGTTTTTACGTAATCCGTATTGATTTTTGCTGATTATATCGTTTTATGCTTCATATTTTGCATGGCGATGGTTTATTATACTACTTGCAATGGCCTAAGATATTAACCCCCCCACCTCATCTTTTTTATGTTGCTTAGATCTGCAGATCTTGTGATTCTGAAGAACTATCGGTCTGGTAATATTGGGCATTAGAGAATCGTAATTTCTTTTCGGATCTCCATGTCAATATGAAATATTTTATGAATACAAAGCGTCAAACTCATAATTTCGAAATATTTTCGATTTCGAAAAGCATTTGCGATACTTCAATATTTATTTTCATTTGAAATAGCAAAAAGGGAAGAATATACCCCCCTATTACTGTATGAAGCAGAATTTGTTTATTGAAAAAGCTTTGCCCATATGTTTAACGTAACGTAACGCATCCATGGGAGTGTATAAATGCTACCAGAGTATACACATCATATGCGTACCATGATGACGTCTTTCGTATGTACATATGTATCTATGTATGTATAATATGCCATCAGCATAGAGAAAAATTTAACGGAATTTATGCAAAAAGTACATATAGCAAAGGGAAATTCTAATAATTCTCTCTTCTTTGTTTAGAGTTCATTTGAGCTGCTCCCCTTTTTTCACTTGTTGTTGTTGTTGTTGCTGTAGTTTTTTTGAAAATAACCCGATACAAATTGAATCCATACAATGAACAGAAAAAGGAAAAAAATCCACAGGCTTACATACATAAATAAATAATCAATGGCGGATTCATTTATTTTCTAAACATATGAACAGCATTACAATGTTAATGACGATGATGATGATGATTATGATTACCGTAATGCATCACTGATCTTTTGTGGTTTTATTTTTTTTTTGTAAAGGCAAAAACGTATTAGAAACTATGACAAAAGGGAAGTAATGAAGAAAAAATAATAAAATATGCAAACAGAATAACATTGATGGGGGGATATTGGAGTCATCTCGATAATTTAGAACATACTATGTACTGTACATACATACATATATACGTACACAAGTACGTTTTCAATTTAATTACTCATGGGGTCAATTGTTTACAATAAAATAATAAAAAAAAACTTAGAATAGTACGACAACGCAATGGCAACACTGATATTTTATTTCTAATGTTTATAATTCAAATTGTTGTTGTTGTCGCTGATTTTTAATTATTGCGACACATTAAAATGCGGTAGTGTGGTGAGTTATGACCACCTGTTTGTGTATGACTAAACAAATGCTTTTCGCCTCTCACACTGCATACATATAACACACAAAACAAAAACAAATTCCATGTGAATTTACTTAAAAACGAATCTTGATGAAATTATTGTTGTTGTTTTTTAAATTTTTTCTATGAAGAAATTTATTGATTTACTCCTAATCATGCTACTCATTTCTATTTACAGTTAAATATACAGACATATGCATACATACATATATTCTCTTTCTTTCTCTCTCTCTCTCTAGTCAAACAAATTATTAAAGAGCACTTCAGACTCATTAATAGAAAACAATACAAAAGTTCTGTTATTGTTTTCTTTCTTTCTTTTTCTTTATATTTCTGTTTCTTTTGCTTGGGGGCTTATAAAGAAATAGTATTATAACGGTATATATATTCAGTATATTATATCGTTGTCTATCTATTGTTGTTGCATTGTGTTGAAAAGAAATGTGTAAACAATTAACCGTTATGCATAATATAATAATTGTATGCATGTGTGTATAACATAACCATATAAAAAGCACACACACACAAATTATTAGAGATGTGAGTGACAGTCATCAATAGAAAATAAAAATAAACAACATTAAATAAGAAAAAGAAGAGAAGAAAATGGGAAATACACATGGCCTGAACAATACAAGAAAAGAAAAAGCAAAAAGGTATTCTAACTACAATAACAACAACAGCAACAGCGTTGACATATTAATGACGTTTAGAAATAAAAATAAACAAACATCGTGAGTGAGTGAATGAGTGTGTGAGTGCTTAACAAAATATGAATATGTAAAAGTGACGCAGTAGTAGTTAAAAACAAAAAATCACAAACAAAAATAAAAAATAATAACGACACAACAAGTGTGTGTGTTTTCTTAAGTCTTTTAACCAGCCGTCGTGCACACATACATACTAACCAATAAATAAATAACAATACAAACAATAATAAATAGACAGAGGGACAGGGGGAGTAAAAAAATGAATTTGCAATTAAATGTCAACAAATCAACGTGAATAGACGACGTGCACCACAAAAAGAAAACGCAAAAAACGTAACGTTATGTCTATAAATAAACAAAAATTCTCATACGCAAGCATACACACACATGTGCTGTTTTAAGCTTTTAACATACTTTTGCATTCATTTGTGTTTCTATGTATGTATGTGTGTTTCTTGCCCATTTATCATAATTTAAACATTTTTTAAAGTAAACTTTTGTTTTTGTTTTTTGCTGTTTGACTTTCCTTAATTTCTTAATATTATTGTCGTTGTCGTTGTTGTTTCTCTTGTTGTTTTCTGTGCATACAGAGGTGCGTATACGTAGTATAATATTTGCATACACGACTCCTTTTTTTTAATTATTTTCCACTAACCGACCAGTTTTTATCATGTCTCCTCCCATTAATGCTTGTCACCACCGTTAGCAGTCACAGTAGGCTCGATGGTTTAATAAAGGCAAATTTACGCAATGAAGTTTTACACATGTACGTACATAAAACAGAGATAAAATATTACCGAATTCCATTCGTATTTCAAAAATGAGATCTTCATTTCAAAAATTATGGTTTTTGCTAAAATTTTACTAAACGAAGAGAGCGAAATTTCCATCCCTATCTTCTCTAATGTCAAACTATCTCATATTGAGTTTACACGATACAGTCCGCTCTCTGCTAGAAACATATCAAACGAATTGTGCGATCGTCTAAATACACCGCCCCCTCCCGATTTTATGTTATTAAAAACTAAACTGCTGGTGTTAGCTTAAAAGATAGGGTGTTCGCTTAAGTTCGATTATAAAAAATTTGACCAAATTGTCGTTTTGATCGATAACTATTTGCCATTTTTTGACAGAAAACCATTGCTGTTTGAATATAGAATTTCTTGGATTTCTATTCAAAATTGCGTTTTGTGGAGATCGAAACAAATGATAAACTGTAAGTGCAGCAATACTTCTCCGCCAAGCTGTTTCAGTTTCATCAAAAACGTGTGTGGTCTGATGTTGTTGAGAGAGAACACAATACCTTTTCTGCTAATTAATACTGACCGCCTTAATTGGATTACTTGCTCGTTAATTGTTGACAGTAATAAGTTTTGGAAGTTCACAATAAACAATTCCATTATAATCACGTCAATATTACCGATCTTGTTTCGAAATCTGGCTATGTCATCATCTGCGAAACATCATTTCACTTCGTTCATGATTCTTTTCACATATTGTCGTATGTAATCGCTTTTTTATCGTTCGTAATCATTCAGAAATGGCACGATTTCATTCCACTTTCGTAATGAAAGTTTTGTCTATTGAATGCTCCGCATTTACGTGACACCCAATTATCAGACTTCTGATATCAATTTACAGATGAATGCCTAGCTCTTTAGCAACGTCTAAGATTGCTGAGCATTTTGTATTTCTTTAACAGAAACGATATATATGCCATACGAAGACCTGGCCATATTTGTAGCGCTTCCATTCTGGGGATGCGTACAACGTGGACATCAAACTCATACCATTCAAAATATGTTTGATTAATAGGCCTTCTCACTTAGATTCATAGCTGCGAGAGACTCGATTCATTGATCAAAATTTATAATCTTAGTTGTTGTTGCATTTACAAAAAAGAATAAAGAGACATAAGCAAAAAAGACAGAGCAGCACACAGCCTTCTAGTGAGTATTTTAGTATTCGTACGCGAATCATACTTATTTTATTATTCTTGTAAATGTTGAGTCATGGAGAGACGACAACATCATACGTGTTGTTAAGTATAAATATAATGAGTACTTCAAACTTTGAATATGAGTATAGGTTCCATGATAATTAAAATTTTGTTACGCAAATGGAAACGACCTAATATCATTTCACATGAGAACAATACGCAAAAGCTACAAAAACAAAGACCATGAGTATGAAAGAGATAGACAACAAAAACGCAACGAAAGCGAACGCAACAAGAGGCAATGTATACACAATACACACGATACAAATACACAATAACAAATACATCGGTGCAGCCCTTGCGCTGACTAACTTCTTCCTTTTCCCTGATTTTGGTGGAACTTGCTTAGTACAGGGCATCACAACGGGCTGTTATGCGTGCTCAAGTGAGCTTTGTGATATCAGAGCTACCACTCCGACCTAACCTAACCTAACCTAAATACATCGAGAATGTTCCGGGTTGGCTGGCAACAACAGGCGTGGGAGAGGAGGGGATAGAGAAGTGTGCAGAACGCACACGCAACGGTGTGGTCGCGATGGAGTTCTTGAGAAGACGAGAATGTTCGCTGGACTGTTTGTGCTGGG
Source organism: Sarcophaga rosellei (assembly GCA_930367235.1). Lineage (NCBI taxonomy): Eukaryota > Metazoa > Arthropoda > Insecta > Diptera > Sarcophagidae > Sarcophaga > Sarcophaga rosellei. The sequence continues at coordinate 84,600,597 of OV884017.1, read as the reverse complement.
CTGTAGGGCAGCAGTCAATAAGAATTCGGTCAGTCTTGTGTGAAGACACGTTGCGTTCGAAGTAAACAGTCAGTTTATAACGTATAAGGGTTATTGCTTACAAAAACGTTGTAAGCAGAGAATAATAACGAACAAGCAAGTTGTTGTTGTATCGTGAAGTTATATACGGTGGCACACAAAAGTAGTGTGATATTTGTTTTTTTATTTATTTATTAGTGTCAGAAATTATGAGTATGATTCGATTCTCCGCATCTTTTTGAATGCTCGTCTCTGATACAGACGTTCGTGGCTTACATATATACTTCTAAACACACACATACCTACATATGTACATACAATACAGTACATACACTGGGTGGTTAAGTGTTAGGTTGGGTTTTAGTTAGAGGACGTGTACTTGTCAACTGTGACAAGTACAGTACCCGGAGGTTAAGTGTTGTTAACTAGTAAATTAAATTCATCACATATTTTAGTCAAATTGATGATTAAAAAGAGTTTAAAACGGTGGCATAAAGACAACCGTAAACACTTAACACTCATCCCTCCTTTCTCTCTCTCTCTTTAGTTGTTTGTTTATCATAATTTAATAATTTTTATTTCATTTTATTAATCTTAACTTGATAAAGACAAAAAAAGAAACGAAGACACCTGATGTCAATTAATTTTTTTTTTTATTTTGTTTTTTCGTTAACTTGGTGTGCATCTGCCTGGTGCAATTATAATTTTTTGTGTGATTTTTGTTTTTCTCATCGATTGTAATGTGTTGGTGTATGTGGGTCAAGGTCATAACGTGTTTGATGCAGAAATAAATCAAGTTCATTATCAAAAAAAAAAACAAACAAAAAAAATAATTGACAACAACAACCATAACAAACAAACAAATTTTTGGCAAAAATTTCTTAAATTGACGATGAACTGAAAACAATAACAAAAAGGGTTGTCTGTCGCACACACAAAAACAAAATTCGAAACGGCCAAACACGGGGCAGCATACTTAAAAATTAGAAAACCAAAGAAAAAAACAACAACTTTTTTTTTTATAAACTCTTGTAGAACAACAAAACTACACAGATAAACATCAAATCAGAATCAAAAAAAAAAAAAAAAAAACATCAACAACAACAAATACAATTTATAAGAGAATAAAAGTGGAACGCACACAACCAACCAACCAACACATATGTATACTCTGCTCTTACACGCACATTGAGAGTTCCTCCATCAAACTAAGAAAAATATGACCAAACACACCTCGATTTCGTATGAAGTTTTGAATCGACAGACAAACGAATCTATTGTTATTCTTTTGTTTTGTTTTTGTTTTTTGTTGTCTTTTGGTTTAGAAATTACTACATCCACACATGCATCCTCACATGTACGTATTGGTTAAATGTGTGTATAAGTGCGTGTAAGCATAAGAGATTATTTATAGGCAAAAGCAAAAATATTCCAAAACAAAAGAAAAAGAAAACAACAAACAAACACGAGAAACGAAATAAAGGTCAGTGACCAAAACTATTTTCGTTGTTTTGTTTTGTTTCATTTCGTTTCGTTTTGTAATAAAAATCATATCAAATAGACAACAACAACAAGGAAAACACAAAAAGAATCGAAAAAAGAAACCTGGTCCTAATTTACTCTTACACACATACACACACATACGCACACTAAAGCAGAGAAGAGAAATAATTTTGTTATCAACAGAGAAAATTAGTAAAAACACCTCAAAAAAAATAGTAATCACAAGAAAACTTAATTTAATCATGTGCGGATGGGTATACACATACATCTGGTGATGCCAGATGTTTCATAAAGAAACAAAGTACAGGCAGTATTAGTATGTTTCAAGCATCTTATCCCTGTAGTGCTAATGCTATTAGATTTTCGGGAAAGTTTTTTTCTACATATTCAACCACGTGTTCTAGTGTTGAAAACCATCTATGTTTGGCCAGACATGTTCTGTAAATAATTAGTGGCAACACCAGCATACTTTATCTCTGGATTCCAAGCGGTTTCCGTACAATAACAAATAGCATGTTGTGTAGAATTTTTTTCATTCCCGTTATTATGGCTTCTACAGAAGTTGGGGTATTCTAAATCTACGAACGTATTTACCAGAAACCAATATCCCGTTATAATTGCATCAAGGCTCGGAAGATCTCCGGCATTCTTATATAATTTCCGATGTGGTGTGTACAATCTCTAGGGATCTATAGACGCTTTATTGTCAGTAAATAAGCGTACATTACATTGGAAATACTCTGATATCGGATTCCCACAAAGCCAGTCCTTATAGCGATTATTCAAGTCTGAATAGTGCTACAGTAATCGAATAGTGCAAGAGGCAATCTAAAATTCAAATGCAAAAATATTCAAAGTTTCACTTTATGGCTTCAGTGAACAATTGGCTGACGTTCCCTGAGAAATGTAAATCATTATTATGAACGTATTCATTCAGTATTTATGTTTAGGTATGTTGTAGTAAGTTGGGAATATTCGCATCAATATGGCATCTTCATAACTTCCTGTAACTGTACTTGCAGCCACTATTTCGCCATTATGTCTAGTGGTTATCCTTGGATGATGTTTTTTTTTTATCGGGTCATTCATTAAGATATCGAAATTTGTTGAAAGATCTATTGATGTCATTATGTAGGGAATATAATATTGTTGTGCCCACTTTTTTGTGACTCTAGCGCATAAACTGGACTGAATTTGATCGATAGCGGTTACGATGTTGATTTTGAGGTCTGCCATGGTTTGTGGTGTCACAAGATGAGATTTAATTGGCTTGCTGTCGAGGTCCTATTAAGCTCAAAATAATGCACAAATCAGCCAATTCTGGTCAAAAAAAAAATACATTTAATTATTGGCCTCTAATGCTCCCCTTTCGAAAAGACATGATATGCGATATAATATATTATTAAAAAACAATTTGGATGACCAATTAATTCAACGTTCTGAAGAAGGTCATTGTCTTCCGAGATCATGGGGCGTGTAGTATTTTGTATATTGGCACAAGCCAGAGAAAATTCCAACTGTGGAAGGTATGATATTGGCCGAAATGCTGGGCAACTTATTAGAAATTATATTAGAGGCAGTATATGGACCGTCGCCGTACTCTAGTAGGTAGTATGTTGACTTATTAGACGTAAGGCCACGGTTCAAACCTCAGGTCAGACTTGAAAACGAAAATATGAAAAAATATTTCTTCGGCGATTTCCTCTCAACAGATTTCTGGAAAAAACTCTGAGAGTAAATAAAATTGTCATGAAAAAATTTCCTCAAAAGTCTGTCGTTCGGAATCGACTTTAAACTACGGGTCGCGCCACTCATTTATAAAATTAACACACACAACATAAGTGGTGTGGGAAGCTAGATCGCAATCCTGACTGAAGGGCTGTAATAACCGCTTATGGCTTAGCCTGGGTTATTATTGGACATTTCCATTAATTTTTGTAAACTTTCTGTTTTCTATTTTCCAATTTCAAAATCCCAAGCGATGCAAAAATCACTCGTTATAGGGAAAAACCCAGTGAAACGTCAAAAATTGTATGTTTATGTTTTGTGGATTGACGGTTTTTTATTTAGTTGTGAGTAGCTAGTTGACATCACTATTCGTAATACCTATTAATTGATGAATATTTTATGAATGAATTATTGTTGTTGTAATTTGTTATTGTTTTCTTCCTATTTTATTCTTTTTTTAATTTTTTGCACTTGACTGTCGTGTGATTCATTGAAAAAAATATTCACAATTAAAAATAAAAAAATTAAAAAATGAAAACGTTTTTAATTATACAGTATCACTGTTTTAATAATAATAATTCAATTCAATTCCATTCAAGTCAATTCAATTGTTTTTAATGTTGAATTAAATGCCAAGACGTTTTTTAATTCTTGTTATCGATAATCCGGTGATGATGATGAGGAGAAGCAGAGAAAACTTTTAATAACGATTAACTCACTGCATGCAAAGAGCTTTGTATACAGAGTAACAAATATCAGAGAGAGAGAGAAAGCAAGTGAATAAAATAGTATTTCTCAATTAAGCGGTAATGCAATAACAATACAGAACAAAAACAAAATGTAAAAATAAATGCCAAAAAAAAAACACACACACAAACAAGAGACACGACGCAACACCTTAAAACATGTGCCAAAGAAAAGTCAAAAGAAATCATTATTTGGGGAGAAAGAAATGAAGTCAAGCAACGGTTTTTGATTATTTTTTTTCATTCAGTGAGTAGAAGAAGAAGAAGAGAAATTCTCCAACCCATTTGAAATGAATGTTAAAAAGGAATTCAATAAATTAAAGTGTTAAAAAATGTTAACAAAAAACACCAACAACAAGAACAACAATATAATAATGACAAGAAGAAGAAGAAATATATTCATTTTACTTGACAACAGGTAGACGTTTAAGGTAAACAAACAAACATTGTTGGTTATTACAACAATACCACTCTACGCTTACAATAACAACAAAACGTTATGATAATTTCCGAAAGAAATCCGAAAAACAACCCGTTAATTTAAAGAGTTTAATATGTTCGTGGTGTGGTGTGGTGTGGTGTGGTGAACAAAAACCCTCTTCTCTTGAATTTTAACAACCCAACAAACAAACACATACACACACACACATACGTATATAATGAAAGGCAAACAAAATAAAAATAAAAACGATAAAAAGAATTGTTGTCCGCTTTTTATGATTTTAAGAAAACAAAAAACAAAAAAAAACTAAACGAACCTGTTGACTTCTGAGTTCTCAGGAAGTTTTCTTCTTTTCTTTTTAACAAAATTTTTAGCTTTATTCTGTGTTTTTTTCTGTAAGTTTTAACGCTGGTCGTTTTGTAAATAATGCCCTTTTATTAATGTTGTTGTTGTTGTTCATTTGTTTGCTTGTCTTTTTGGGGAAATTTTCAGGTTTATTTCTTAACAACAGCAACAACAATGTTTTTAAAAAAAAATTTAATTTTTTTTATTTCACACACTTTGTCACTCTGCCATTAACTACTGCCTGCCAGGCTATCTTTGAATTTCTTCTTATTTTTCTTCTTCTTTTTGTTATGTTTTCTCTTAAAAAAGAGTTGTTATTACAACAGACTCGGCCATAAATACAGGGTGTTTAATTTAAGAGTTCATTAAAGTTCTTTACCCTTTACCCTCTACCCCTTTACAATTCAACATTTCCTGTTTAGCCATTTACAAGAAGAACGAAAACGTTTTTACGCAATCATTTTCAAAATGAATTTTTTTAAGAATTTCAATAAGAAGTTAAGATGCCTTTAAAACCATCAAATGCTCTACAAGGCTACTGACACTTCATGACTCTTCGTGGCTTTTCATGGCATTTGTTTGGTTTTATAGAAAACAAAATTTCGAACGTGCAAACATCTCTCAATTTTATCCCATGAAGTGAGCGAATTCTACTGCATGCAAAAATGGGAATGGTTCCCAAGTTGTGCTAGAGTTTGACAAGAATCTTCAGGCAGTAATGGCTGATCTAAGTGGTCTTAGTCTTCCGTTTCAGTGTCAGCACTTCTGAACATCACTAGTCATCGCTTACGCATCGAAATTGCGGAAATATAGATTTTTTAACATCCCACTTCCTATTCGGATACCACAACTCAATATACATATAAGCCTGGGATCATACATGTTGAAAACTTTCCCTACTTTAAACCACACATTGATGTTGCAGTATTCCTTGTTTTTTTGGGAGAGTTCAGTCAAAGATGACAGAATACGAAAAGTCATGCCGGAGTGTGTTACTGGCACATGAGCTGTAATATAGTCTCTTGCTTCTCCTTCAGAAGTCATATCGGCATGAGTTCTGATAGGACAGTGGCCATAATATCTAACGAAAAAAAGACAATCAGTCTATGTACCCTCATACTTCCAAGTAAGTTGTGACTTCATGGAAGACAATCAAAGTTTTACTGAGAAAAGCGGTACACGTGCTCGCCAGTTGGCCAGTTCATCAGCAAAGCAATTCACGATAATACCCCAGTATCGCGGAAGAGTTAACTTTTAATGAATCGAAATTTGCCGGAAAAATTCTCGGCATACACTAAAGAATACAAGCGCAAGAGGTAATGTTCGCAAGGGATTCGACGGTAGTCGACAGTTGTCCAAATAAATCGAGAGATTTTCAGAGAAAATCCCATCGTTCAACATACATACATTGTGCCGCTTTTAATATGACATGGAAAGCTCTGCAGTGGACAGACTGCCTATATCAACGCCTAATGTCCGAACACTACCAATAGTATATCACAGTCTACTCTGTATAGAATGTTGAATTTCTACTATAGGTCTTTGCAGTATGTATTGCAATATATCCATAGGCCAGGATATAACAGAATTAACTAGAAAAAATGAGAGAATAACAATAATAAATCAACAGTATGTTCTAGGACTTGCCAGACCGCAAGTAAATCAATATATCTAGATAAGCGAAGAGTGAGTTGTAGAGGTGACGCATGCTCAAGAACCATAATATCACAGTCAGGGAAATAAAGAAACCTGTAAAGAATAGATGGGAACGAAAAGAAAATATTCACTTGAAGAGGTGAAACCTAGCCTGTCATTCGGATAAATAATCAAGTGGTGCCACAACATCTGCACATTTAATAACATCTTGACAGACGCCTGACTTGGAAATTTCCCAAAGAAACAAACTGTGCAGAAATTAACCTTAAACACCTTGAGATGTATTTTTTAATTGAAAGAATCGAATGCCTGAGAGGCCAGCCTCCATCTTGAGCATACATACATACATACATATGTTATGCTGAAAGTTTTATAGGCAGATTTTGTCAATAAATTCTGTCTGCCAAAAAATTCTTCGTTTCAGTTTCTCAAGTGCCTATCAATGATAGAACAGCTTCTGCAGAAGTCATTATGAGATATTTTCAGCCTTCCGTTATAAATACTGTGAAGTTCCTAAGAATGACTCTGGTCAGGTTTAACCTAATTGTTGTTATATGTATATATACGCGCATCGATCAACATTCGTCTGATCTGAGTTAAGTTCGTGTGAGATCATTTATTTGCCTCTCTGCAAAGGAATGCGAATCTCACGTGTAGGTTAGGTTAGGTTAGAGGACGTGTACTTGTCAACTGTGACAGGTACAGTACCCGGAGGTCGAATTGACCCATTGTACAACGTCCTAGCTTCTCGCACCCCTCAGAGTTTTTGCCAGAAATCTGCTGAGAGGAAGTCGCCGAAGAAATATTTTCATATTTTCGTTTTGATGTCTGACCTGGGATTCGAACTCGGGCCTCTCGTCTAACAAGCCAACACACTAGCTACTAGACCACGGCGACTTCTAAAAAAGCCATTATATCAGCATGAATAGTACTAAAATAATCGGGTACTACAACGTTCCGAAAAGATTTCACATTCGACTTTGTCACATAATCTGGCTCTGATCAGTGATTTTCCCGGTATTTTTCTTATAAAACGGGATTGAAAATGGGTTCAGGTATCGCATAGCAATTCCGTAGTTGTTATGATTTTTTTGGGTTGATACCCCTATTTAAGCATTCTTGCTGCTTAAAAAGCAGTTGCTGCCTGGCTGGTTCTGGATTGTATATTCCAGTAGTTCCAGTAGTAGTTTGTTGTATCCTTTGATTCCCGGATTGGATAGAACAAGAGCTACTACTGTGTTGATATTAAGGGTCTTGGCTCAGTTGACATTCGTTTCATTGCGATAGTAATCTCAGCACTTATTCCAGAATTTTGTTCTTTGCCCTTAGTTGCTTAGTTGCCACATCGCTATTGCATAACCGATAATCGTTTAGCATAACGTTGTCGTTTTAATTCTGTTTTATAGCTTATATAGCTTATAGCAGTGGGTCGCAAGGCAAAGAAAAACGAATTAAATTGATGCCATAAAAATAATATGTACATATTAAAAATAAAAGCGTGCAATAAAACTTTAATTTTTGTTTTTTATTCCAAGGCTTTATAATAAAAAAATAAAAAAAAGTTGTTAAAAGAAAAGAGATTGTGTTTCAACACCGTTATCTTTTGCTTTCCGAAAAAAAGGAGCCTAAAGAAGATAAAAAAAAGCAATTCCTTATCGCTTATCGACACTAACAACCAGTGCTGCTCATAAGGTTAGTTGGCTGATTTCGAAAACGCGTCTTATCTCGTCGAAATTGGAGACCACTTTGTATCGTATATTTGTATACAGAAAAAATCATCACATCAAACAATGAATGCGTTAAGACGAGGGGTGTATGAAAAAGGCAGAGGGAGAGGAAACTAAAATAAATTGTGTTCTCTTTCAAATAGAAGAAGAAATTTTTTATGGAAATTCTAAAAATAAATTGTGAAAAATCCTTAGGAAATCTAAATTAAAGACGTGACCTACATTTGTTGTTGGCATTTATTATTATTTTGTTTTGTTTGTGTTTAAACATCTTCATCATTAACATCAACACTGTGTAATGATCATACGACAATGCGCTGCTGTTGCTGCTGCTGCTGCTGTTGCTGTAGACATCCAACCACCCACATTTTGAATTTTAAAAATAAAACTTTATTTTCAACTAAAACCGAATAATTTCACCTCACCCATGCACACGAATTTATAGTGAGGGGAATAAAAAATTTTATTTCACCTCTCTCTCTCTCTGTTTCATTCTCGTTTACTCTCCATCACATCCTTCTCCTTTGAAAATGTTTAGCGATAAACAAAAACAAAAAAAATATTTCTCAAAAATAAAACGAAATCAAACATCCGAAGGCATTCTCTCCCTCTCTCCCTCTTTTTTCGCTCACCCTCACAAACTGCATCATATATGGCAAATTCCACTGTCCTCTTGCATACTTATTTCAAAACAGGGCAACCAAAAGTTATTGGTAGGGAAAGCAAGCGAGGGAAAGGACTTAATAATGATAGAGATGAACGAAGAAGCAAGTGATTTGTATGGTAACCATTAGAATAACACGACGAGTAACTTTAAATATGATATAGAAAGTCACGTTATTCATGAGCGTATTATGTGTATATGTATTGTATGTACATATGTATACGTATACGTAATTTCAATAAAGATATGTATTCATTTTACATTCAATACATCATTAGTCCTCAACTTTATTATTTAAATATTCAGAATTCATTTAATATTTATGATTTCCTTTTAATTCTTGGTTGCCCTATCTTTTACATGCATTTGAAAGGAAAATTTTTATAATCTTAGGCAAGCTACATTGGCAACACTATTTCCTTTTGTTCACATACAAGTACATATTTTCAAATTAAATTCACACGTGAATATACCACCACATCACCGCCACTACTGCCACTCATGTCATGCCCATTTATTTTCAACCCATTTAATATTGTATTGTATACACAATATTATTGTTGTTGTTGTTTTTATGCCCCCCTATCCAACCCCACCACTGCTGTTCCTTGGAGCAGTTTGTGTTTCAAGTATTTGTTTTCTTAGTGTATTTATTTTTTATTTTATCAGTTCTTTGAACGATGCCTGTTTTGTTTTTCGTATGAAAATACGAACACCAACAAGTGATCGTGCGAGGATTGTTGTATACATTTTAATCGGCTATTGTTGTTGTTGTTGTTTTTGTTTGTTTTTTATTTTTTATTTGTTTTTTATTTATTCACCACTTATGTACTATAGGGTGGTGGTAATTTAGTAGAGCAAGAGAGTAGGTGGGTGAAAGAGCGAGACAGCGAGAGAGAGAAAAGGAAGAGCTTTTATTTTTCTTATAGTGTTGACAATGCCCACGTACGTACTTATAGAATTTCTCTTTTTCTTTCAAATTAACATTTTATTTTCATTCTCCTACAATAATCTCTTCACCCCCCTCTTTGCAAATGCTGCTCTCTTCCTTGTTTTATTACGCAAAAAGAAATCCATACAAAACCACATGATTACGATACAAACGACAGCAACGTCGACGTTAGCGTCAACAAAATAATGGCAAATAAAGCAACAGGCATACATATGTATTATGCCACAACAATAAATGACAAAGGCCAAAAGAGTATGGGATTTTTAGACAATTTTCAGGCAATCAAATCAAGTCATCCACTTGGGTGTACTTTACATGGTGATGTGTAAAATGTACACACACATACATACTCGTACATGCAATATAGTACTTGTAATTACATATGTACGTAGTTCTTAAATGGTACACACACATGTATGTACACTCCCTTAAGTGTACTCACTTACCGTTTAATGTTTCCAAATAACGGTAAGAACCTTTCTTTCATAACTCTTTTGTTCTTGATAGTCTACAGGTTAAAAAGAATTAATCGATTAAACGAGGGTCAAACAGTAAAGTAATATGTAATTAGTACCGGATGTAACGAATTATTAAGTAAAAGAAAATATTTTAAAGAGATTTGATTGAAACAGTTATGTATTGAAAATAAAGTCAAAATGCTGAGGCGGCCAGTTCAGGCGCCTAATCTCAAACTCATAGAAAATGGGAACTTATAGATCGAAAAGCATTACGCGATCAATGCATAAATGCTGCTGAACTTTTTTGGCTGGTAAAAAAGGCAGGTTATCGATTTTGTGATTGCATGGCAATCCTGTCACAAATGTAGTCTTCATCTGAAATGTGATCGTAAATTATTCTGAAAGAAAACTCGAGCTGGAATACTATAAAGAATCGACAGTTGCAAACAATCTGGAAGCCATTGAAATGACAGTGTATTTCATATACATATAAAGGTCAAGGCATGGAAAGTTCCGACATTATAATGAAATCATATGCTTGATGGGATGTGCCTATATACATATATGTATCACTAACGTAACAACAACAAATATTAAATTATTTAATTTATAAAATATGAATATTGAACTTGGGTACCCTGGTAGTCTAGTGGGTAGTGTGCTAGACTATTAGCGTGAGGGTCGTGGGATCGATTCCCACCAGAGACTCTGGTCTGTGACACTACACCGAGTTACTCCGCTCGTATGTAATTAGAATATATGTAATTTGTAATTGTATTGTAAGCAATAAAATAATTTAAAATAATTGTCTTAATTGACAAGTACACGTCCTCTAACCTAACCTAACCTAATAAAATAAATAAATAACAAATGAATAATGAACCTATTAAGGACATTCTTTTAAACGATAGTATTTGTTTTACATTGCTGAACTACACTGCCCAGTGTTAATATCAAAATCTCTAACTGCATTGCCATTTATAAACTCGAAAGTCATCAAATTGGTTTTTAATGTAGGCAACTCGGTATATTGTGACAACTATAAACCGTCTTGGAGATTTGCTGTGTTAGTATCAAATGCCTTTAACATCCGTCTGTTTATTAGAAATTGTGCTAATATTTCTTCCAAAGATATGTTTACCCGCTAGCTTTATAGAATGACCATCCATCGACTCCACAACCCATAGTTCGATTCAGTCTCAAAAAAAACCTTTCTCTCTTTCCGGAATGGTTGTTCTGAGCTTTCTTGAGAAACTCTGACTCCTCAAATTATCGCAAATGATAGAATTTCAAGAAAATTCAAAATTCAGAAAATAAATCGTACAATTCATTAAAAATGGATTGGAATAATTGGAATAATTATTTTTTTTAATCGTTATTATTTTGAATAAATAATAAAAATTTGAAATTGAACTCAATTTTTGTTAATTATGGAAATTTGTTTTAAAAATCTCTCTTTAAAATTGTACTCTTTTTAACATTTCCATGCGATAAATTTGTTAATAAAAACAGCAACAAATGTTAAGAGAAAAATTATAATTTTACTTCACTACTCCCACGAGAATGTTTTGGAGTAATTTACAAGAATAATAAAAATTAACTTTCCTCCTCTCTTTTATTATATGTACTTACAGTAGAATTCTGAAGATTGGCACATATGCAAACAAATACTCGTACATAAACATTCCAAAAATCAATGGCGTTTTCCTTTCAACAATTTCTTAAAATTTCTTCAATTTCAACACTAAAGGGTTGAGAGAGAGAGACAGTTAATGGTAGGACAAGCTAATAGAAGAGGGTTGTTTCAAAGGAATTACTCACCATTCGTTGTTTTGGTTTGTTGTTGGTGTTTCTTGCATAAGCTTCCAATTGTATTTCGTTTTGATGATTTTATTTTGCGCATGTGTATGTTGTTGTTGTTGTAGCTTTGTAGTTGTATTTTTACTTCTAGAGGTGACTTTCCTGTTCGTGTTGTTTTTTTATTCTCCTTGAAAGTATTTTTATACATCGTTGCTGTTGTTGTTGTTGTTGTCGATATGAGGCGTTTACACAAATTGGGGGTTTATTTTTCATTCAATTATGGGTGGCGTGTGCAAAATTTAAAAGTTCTCACTTAAAAATCATAAACAACTGCAACAACTACAACAGCAGCAAACAAAAAAGAAAAACAAAAAACACACAAATACGTATTGAAAATCCTCTTTGAGAGGATTAAATCGTGTGTGAAAGTGTGTTTATCATTCGTGGTTTCTTTTTTTTTTTTTGTTTTTCTTATCATTTATTGCTCTCTTAGTCATTAGGGGTTGCCATTGCAATTTCTATAAGGGAACATAAACCTATTGAGGAATAATGTTTTAAGTACAATCGGCCTTTGTGGTTATGTTTATTAAGGACATGGACATAATTTCTGTTTTCAGCTTTTAATAGAATTTTCCTCCATTATTTATTATAAGACATCACGGGACATCCGGTGTTATAGTTGGTGATAAAGAATTTGTTTTTTTCAATTTATTGTAAGGTTTTCTCAAATTTTATTTAAACATCAAGTGTTGCTATTGTCTTCCTTAACTTTAGATTTAGATTGGGGTGAGGCGTCATCCTTGTAACATTTTTAATGTGTTTTGAAGTAATTTCTTGTTCATTATTTAGTTTGAGTTGGCAATCCTATGCTATGTATATCCTCTCTGCCACTATTTCTCATTACATATGTATGTACGTACCCTGTGTTCATTCGTTCTCATTACTGATTTTGTTTTCTTTTAAAAGCACAACTACGTACACATCCACATCCACCTCATCATCATCAATATCAACATCATTATCATCACTATTCATTTTCATTTCATTATTATTAGTGGCATAGTGTTTGTGTGTGTATGTGTATTTGTATTTAAAATAAATTTTTTAAGCATACATATGTATATGTAAGTGAGTGATATGGTTTACTGATTTCTCTTTTCAATGCTTTCATATGTTGTTATATATATGTATGTGTGCATGAGTGTGTGTCCCTTTTACCTCCTCTTATTGTGATGATTATACTGATGGCTGGGCACTAAACGGACATTGTCCCCTGCCCGTGTGTATTTATTTGATTTTTTTTGTTTCTTCCTCACTTACTCTATTTCTCTCAATTTCACTTTGTTGCTTACATATGTACATACATTTTCGTTTCGTCCATACAAAACAAAAAAAAAAAAAGAAACAATCATCGTCGTAAGGGTGCCAGGCTGCTTGCCTATCTGTTTTGCCTTTTTCTGCATTGAAAATGGAATGGCCTTTGTGTTACTGTTGTTGTTGTTGATTTTGCTTTCTGCTGATAAAGCCTTTTTTCTTCTTTCTCTCTTTGATGCAGTTGTGTTGTGTTCTGTTCGATTATTATGCTTTGCTGTGTTGGTTGGTTGGTTTCATGCAGAGTTTCGTAGTGCTTTACCCTGGATTTGATTTCTTTGCTTTGCTTCGCTTTTCTTTTATTTTTGTTTTTGTTTTAAATAGGAAATGTATCATGTTTTTGAATTGTATGCTTACGAACTCACACATACGCAAGCACATATACTCTTATCCATGTGCCTTGAGTACATATTTTTTATATTTGTTTTTCTTTTTAGGGGACATTGAGCTTTGGCTTTTCCTCATCATCATCATCATCATCATTATTAATATCTGTTGCCTTCCATAGGTTTCCCCTTTTTGTTTGTTGTTGTTGTTTTTGTTGTGCGCTCACTAATTCAATTAACAGATGTGAGAGGCATTTGAAAGCTAAACAACAAACAACAAATACAATCAGAAAAAAAAGGCTTAACAACCTCGTTCGTTTGTACGATTACAATTTAATTTTTCGTTCTCTTTCTTTCTCACTCACTGTCTCTCTCTCTCTCTCTCCCTCGGCTTGTATGTGTTTAAATCCTGTTAGTGAAACAGGGCTGAACTATTTTGAATGGATTTTTCTTTTGCTTTGTGTGTTTGTTTTAAAATTTAAATTGAAATCAGGGTTGTCTCTGTGCTATTATTAATGCCACTGTGTAGCTAAAGGCTACAATATTTAGAATGAAAAAACAAAATTTAAAAAAAATACGTATGACAAGCCAAATAAGGCTCATTAATTAATACATACATACATAATTGGCCATTACAACCCTTCGTCAGGATTACGGCCTAGCTTCTCAAACACCACTCATGTTGTGTGCGTTAATTTTATACATGAGTGGCGGGACCTACAGTTTAAAGTCGACTCCGAACGACAGATTTTTTGAGAAGCTTTTCATGGCAATTTTTACTCTCAGAGTTTTTGCCAGAAATCTGCTGAGAGGAAGTCGCCGAAGAAATACTTTTTGTATTTTGTTTTTGATGTCTGGCCTGGGATTCGAACTCGGGCCTTTCGTCTAATAAGCCAACACACTACCTACTAGACCACGGCGACTTCATTAATTAATTGAATTATTAAAAACATGATGAAGTTTGTCAGAAAAAATATAATTCCTGTAATGAGGGAATTTGAATTTGTTTTTATTAACCCACAAACAGCTGCCAAGTGGAATAGCGTTGTGAATTTGAATGCAATTTAATGAGGAAGTAAATCCAGGCAGTCACATACTCTGAAGCATCCTGCAGTGTAGGAAAACCACCTCCTTACTGTGAGGTTTATACGCTTTCTACAAAATTTGGCATGTCAAATTATTGAGTAGAGCTTTGCACGTTGAAACTGGTGTACGACAGTTTATTGTATCCGGAATTCAACGTCTGCAATTTAATATAGTTTTTGACAAATTACTAGAGAAGGTTCTTCATAACGGCAAAGATATAACTGTTCGTTAACAAGTCTGATTTTTACCATTTTGCATACGCTGACGATAATTTTTTTTTTTTTTTTGTTGTTGACCGTTACTAAGATCTTTTATTGAATTTAAGTAGTTTAAGGATGAAAAATCTCTCTGTAATAATGCCATCCTATTAGGACCATGATCAATTCAATTTGGATAAGATGTAACAAACGCAAGATATAGCAATACTATTTGACATCCAGGCCGCCATTCGAGCACTTGGCACATATATATGAGGATAAATCGAAGATAGTATAGGACTGTCTAAAGAAGCTGAGTCGGTTAGGTAGGAAAAATAGGGTTAGCCTCTCTTGGGTCCCAGGTCATGTGGGAATCCCCGACAATGTGAAATGTGTTTTCACGTCATTGAAGGGACCGGAACGCTTGTGTGGAGTGGGTGCGCAAGTTTGGAGAGATATGATCAATAACTATTCTCAAACCAAGTGGGTTTAAGGCAATCAAAACTTTTGTTGGGCAACTACAATAATGAGAGATCTGAGTCTGGTCATGCAGGAACAACCCGAAGTTGGTAACCGTTATTTTTACAGGGCACTGTAGACTCAAGGTACAGAAAGGGGGTTGCCTCGAGCTCAACGCCTAGATTCTGTGATGATGAGAATGGATCACCGGCATTCATTCTTGGAATATGTGAATCATGAGGAAACATTCGCATGCATATCACATGCTTGGCAGGGTATTATTCTTGTTGACACCGAACAGCATCGAGAAATTCGCCAGGGCAATAGCCTTAAGAGAGACACTATAGGGATGCCATATAAAGTTTGAAGTGAGTAAAATGGATCATATTATCGCAGTAGTCGCCGTAGTCTAGTAGGTAGTGTGTTAGGTTATTAGACGTAATGCCCGGGTTCGAGCCACAGGCCAGACACCAAAACGAAATATTAAAAAAATATTTCTTCGGCGACTTCCTCTCAGCAGATTTCTGGCAAAAACTCTGAGAGTAAATAAACCTGCCATGAAAAGTCTTAAAATCTATCGTTCGGAGTCGACGTTAAACTGCAGGGTCCCGCCACTCAAGTATAAAAGTTAAGGCACACAACATGAGTAGTGTGAGAAGCTAGGCCGCACTGTCGCCGTACTAAAGCACTTCTTCACTACAATAATAATAATGAAGCGCCTCGCGTGTTACTATAAGCCAATTGGCTACTGCATTTTAATCTGATGGCGGGACTGCCATCTAGGCCATCAGGCTAGCTGCTCAAGTTACATACAAGTACAGACCTTTCACCTGGGACATCAGTCGCTGCCTTTGCCTCCCGAAAACTTGCTTAATAACACGGCATGGCAATATATTTCAACATTATCAACGATTCAGTGCATGTTTTCGAAATAAAATTTCAAAGCTTCTTACAAAAGTTTTATATCCAACATAACCTTGTGTGTCATCTAAAACAACTGAAGTTAAAATTTAGGTCAACGATTGATTACAAGCGGTGGCTGCTTTAGAAGCAAAACTATATCCCGCCCCCATCATCATCACCATCGTCGGCTCAATGCATGGTTATTGGTGTACAGAAGTGGATTCAGTTTCTTAAAATCAAAGACAGAAAACATAATGGCAGCTTAATGATGACTAACCGGACAGAGAATGATAGACGGACAGACAGACAACTTGATTGGCCATATGAAAATATCAAATGTAAAGGTTTTTAGATTTTTATTTTATTTTTTTTTGAAATGAAACACAAGATTTTACAACAAAAAAAAAATAAAAAAATTATTTTAAAATCAACCCACAACAAACATGATTTAAACAAATATTTTGTATCCATACATGTATGTACTCTAAAACACATACATACACACTCACACACTCAGAAAACCTTTTGGAAAAACAGGCGAGCTGTTCTGACAAAAACAGACGTCAACTCTACGGCAACTGCATTTTATTTTCATATATTTTTTTTTTGTTGAAACAAACCAACAAACTATAGAAACAGAACACAGAATAGATAGAATATAACAAAAGCAACAACAACAACAATAGCAATAGTAATAGAACTTTAAACATATGCTACGAGAAAAGCTTCTGAGAAAAAAACTTCTAGAAAAATAACAACAACAACAACGACATGATCCCCCTATTTATGCGTGGTTTAATGTTTATAAATCGTTGATTGGAACCAAAATTAACACACACACACACACACACACTCATACACATTGAACTACACCCATTCGAATACAGTTACGCATGCCTGTATCTGCGTAAATTGATTTTTTTATTGAATTTCATGCTCTTGAGTTGTAGTTTACTGCCTTCAATCTGCATATATCCGGGTATTCGTGAAATATCGCTTCCATAGTCTTATTGTGATACTGTTCGGTGTTAGAGAGGAGAACTCTCTGCCTTAGTACTTGATACGCAGTCAGATGCTTCATTCTGGAATGCTTAAAATGTTGGACGGATTGCAGACTTCGCATTTTGGCCTCAGTAGATCCCTATTCTAAAAAGGCCTACAAGGCTAGGTTAAAAGCTCAGTTACTTACATACGTCCGATGACATGACTGAAACCACTCCGTTATGTAATTAACCAGCAAAATAAATGAATCACACCCATTTGGCTTGAAATCAGTCTCTGTCTTTCCCTATCTTACTTTTCGCCGAGTATACCCATCGTTTCCCACTTCCCACAGAAAGATTTTGGCCTCATCAGCAGCGTGAAAGTGCACAAACTTATCTGCCGGTTTCAACATGATCTGTGATCTAGCAGAGGGAGACGCTTGTTCCCTTGTCTAACTGATTCCACTCTCTCCGACAATCCCACACTTTTTTCAAGTGAAATTCATACAAGCTAAGTGCTCGGAACTTAGCCCTACTTACCAGATAGTATAGTTGAATCCCGTACTCTGTACTTATTGCCTAAGGTAATTTGAATACATCTTTCAATTACGTAGCTGGGAAGATACACGCGGATTTTCCCGTGAGGTTAGAAACTCCATTCAATCCATATACCATACATACATACATACATAACATAATTGGTCATTATAACCCTTCAGTCAGGGCTACGGCCTAGCTTCTCACACCACTCATGTTGTGTACTTTAATATTATACTTGAGTGGCGGCACCTACAGTTTAACGTCGACTCCGAACGACAGATTTTTGAGAAACTTTTTCATGGCAGGTTTATTTACTCTCAGCGTTTTTTCCAGAAATCTGCTGAGAGGAAGTCGCCGCAGAAATGTTTTTTTCATATTTCGTTTTGATGTCTGACCTGGGATACGAACCCGGCCTTTATGTCTAATAAGCTAGCACACTACCTACTAGACTACGGCGACTTCATCCGTATACCATCTTTCATAAATTTGTAGCTTCTAGCATGCTCCATCCACTCTTATTGCTCAATTCCACTCCGAAAGTATTTTCTGATAATATGGAGTTTCTAGTCCTGTCCGATAAACAGTTAAGGAAGGAACTGCCGTCCACTTGTTTTATTTGATCACAATGCTCCCTTGGGAATCTCGTATCAGAGTTGTCTCATATTATATTGTATACATTACCCACTACCATGTGCAACTTTCTTAAATCTAACAGAATACCCGACACCGTGGTATTACATGTTCTCATTCTCTCAGGTTTGAACGAACTAATGTCAGTCATGTCTGTCAAACTTAACATGACCGTTTTTCAAAATCGTTCTGCCTGCCAAACCAAAACCCTTTTTAGATCACTATTATCCCATTGTGGTAGACATGCAGTGCATAATTCTTGGATTGCACCCCAAAGGTTCTCCTGCAAACATTTCTCTCTCTCTTTCTCTCTCTATGAGAGCCTTCCATGTCTGATTACATACATACATAATTGGCCATTACAACCCTTCAGTCAGGATTACGGCCTAGCTTCTCAACACCACTCATGTTGTGTGCGTTAATTTTATACATGAGTGGCGGGACCTACAGTTTAAAGTCGACTCCGAACGACAGATTTTTTGAGAAGCTTTTTCATGGCAATTTTTACTCTCAGAGTTTTTGCCAGAAATCTGCTGAGAGGAAGTCGCCGAAGAAATATTTTTTGATATTTCATTTTGATGTCTGACCTCCATGTCTGATTATCATCCAAGATATTTTGACTACAGTTTCCTTCTCGTATATGGCACTACTGGGGTCTTGTCAATTCGCTTTGGTGGTAGAACTATTAACAGCTGCATTCACAAGGTCAGTAGTGTTTTTTTCTGGATATCATTTACAGGATCAAAAATCTTTTCCTTCCCTGTTCGTAGCCTGCGATTAGCATGAAGCCCCGCCTTTACAGTATCGATAACGCAGTCGAAAAAGTTGGGTTTCTTATTGTTTATCAGTTTCTTTTGTGGTTGAAAAAAACGAAAAAAAGTCTATACTTTACGCAAAACCTAAGTCAAATAACTTCTGAAACAGCGTTGCCAACTCCATGCTGAACTTGTTAAAAATCAAGTCATAGGGGGTACTAAAGTCGAGCAGACTTGACAATTTTTTTTTTATTTGTTATTGTTGTTTTCAAAAAATATTTAAAAAAAAAAGATAATAAAAATGATGTAATTTTTAATTGTAACATAAGTATGGCAACAAACATTACCAACAATTAATTACAAAAAACAAGAAGAAAACCTTAAAAGGGAATTTTGAAAACAGAACACCATTTTTGCTAAACACGCCACGGATTGTCTGTCTGTAACAACAGCTGATGTTTGGATATCCAACCCAAATCTTTAAAACCCAACACTGTTTTTATTTATAATTTCATATTCTTGCTATACCCACCTCAGCCCTCCCTGCCTGCCTCCCATCATTAACAATACATTTTTATATCAGTTTACATAAGGCTCCTGCTGAAGTTCACACCACACACACACACACACACACAATATTGCAAGTGTATGTGTTTAAGTGTACCAACCAGAAGACTTGTTTTTTTTCTTTTAGTTCTTTGCTCTCTCTTTGCTCTGCCTCTTGTGTAATTTTTCTCCTTACAGAATTATTTGTTTGTTTGTTTGTTTGTATGTTTTCTGTTTTTATCATGGGGTTGTTAATTGAGATTGTTGTTGTTCTTGTTGTTGGAATTGGAACTTTGTTTTTTAAGTACATACACCAGCTGAGTGGTACTTTTAAGTTATTGTGTAAACAGCCAACAAGTCAACAAACAATATGTTCGCTTTGTGGTCATTTTATTATTCGCACACATACTCGCACATTCAACAGCACGTTCACCAAGTTCCAATGGTTCCTTTTGTATTATAAACCACAGTGTAAGTGTAATTGTATGTGTAAGTAGAGTACTACGTAGTCGGTTAATCAGTGTCATCGCTAAATTTAACCGTGTATTGTTGTTTTCGTTTAACTTTAAAGCTGCATGGCATGGCGATACAACAAAATTTTATTTTGTTTTGATTTGACATTGTTGTGTCAGTGTTGGTAAAAAAAAATAAAAATATTCACACGTACAGGTCGAGTTGAGTTTGAAGAAAATCGAAATACTTTTGATTTTCACTATTCACTGCACTGCAGCAATCAAATGTTATCTTCTTCTTCAAAACTGTATATAAAATGAAATTTGATGGCATAATTTTGATTTGTTGCCGGGCTAAGCATAATAAAATATCAGTTAACCTGAGTCACGAGTGCTCATTTACACCTCTTCTACGATTTGTTTGCTTGGATTGGAGACAGTTGATTTGATTGATTGAATACACTTTGCCCCTTTCAATTTCATGTTGTATGCCTTCATTTTATACTTGAGTGGCAGGACCTACAGTTTAACGTCGACTCCGAACGACAGATTTTGAGAAACTTTTTCATGGCAGGTTTAATTACTCTCCGAGTTTTTGCTAGAAATCTGCTGAGAGGAAGTCACCGAAGAATATTTCTTTTTTCATATTTCGTTTTGATGTCTGACAAGGGGCTCGAACCCGGGCTTTTCGTCTAATAAGCGAACACACTACCTACTTGACAACGGCGACTACCAAGTGTGGAGACCATATTTGCCATATTTTATGAATTTTTTAAACGTAAATACATATGTACTTACTGAATACCAACCAAAACAAACTTGAAGGATCTTGTACAAATGTCATTAAATGAATATATTCTCTTTTATTCACTCTCCATTTAATTATTAGGAAAGTTTTGTTTGATTCTTTTTGATTTTCATATTTTTGTTGAATTTGTTTAAAGACATACATACATACTTACATATCTCCGTTGTGCAACACTGGCTACAAAAACACAATGTTGACGGCAACGTTGACATCCAAGTAAAACCCTTTACTTAAAAACAATTATGTATGTGACTGAAGAAATTTTAATGATCATTATTATTATTATGTAGCGGCGTTGTTGTAGTATTCGTTGTTGTAATTAAGTTGCTTTAACATAAATTTTCGCTTTTGATTCCTTTAAACCATCACGTAGGCGCTGTTCGTTTAAGTTTCTTTTTGGGCTTTTTTTTTTGTTATTCTGTTTTATTTTTTTCTTCTTCTCTTGAGTAGGCAACAAATACATCTTCTAAGTTTGTTTTTGTTTCTTTATATATTTTTTCTTCAAATACGCACTTAAAATATGAATTTTCAAATACACACACACACACACACAAGCAAACATGGACTATTTTTTACACGCAGAAAAAGTTTATTTCACACAAAAAAAAAATGGTGTTGTTGTAAGTAAGATTTCTAAACCACAATACAATGACATCAAAGATATTCACACACACACGCACACATTACTGTAAATATCCACAAATAAATACAGAAACCTTTATACGAAAAGTTTAAATGTCATTCATTCTCTCTCTTGTTTTGTTTTGTTTTCGCTTTCTTGTGCTTGCTGTAGTTGTTGTCTCTCAAGTAATTTCCTTCTAGAAAATTAACGAACTAACCTGAGTGTATCTTTCTCAAAAACAAGTAAAACTCCAGGGTTGGTTGTTGCACACTAATGTTACACTGAAATCAAATTAAAATGAGAGATCGATTAAAGAGAAAGAAAAGCAAAGAAAACTATTTTTTTTCGTAATTGCTAAAAATGAATCGGTAGAGTTAATAACAATTTTAAAGATCGCAGTAAAAAACTATTCATTGACTTAATTTGTCATTACAACCCTTTTAGTTAGGATTACAACCTAGCCACCCATATTCTGTGTTGTAATTTTATTAAGCTAGTGGAAGAATCAAACAATGAATGGAAAAAGGCTCCATTTAAGATTCATTGGTAAAATGAAATGAAATCAAACCATTTTTAAAGCGAATAATTACTGGCGATAAAAATACACATGATCACATACTACAATAATAAACGAACAAAGATCCTAGATTGCAAAGCCAGGATTAAAACCAACTAAGGCAATGCCGTGTATCTGATAAGTGTGGATCAAACAATTAATCTGATTTATATCACCAACAATTAATGTGATTTAAACAAGCAATTCATTTAAAATGGCCAGAAATAATCAAAAGAAAAGGTTATGGTTTCAACCATGAGTTGTGTCGAACCCACATAAAATCTTTGATGACCTGAGAGGAGAGCATTTGTTTCGATCTTCGGTTTGAACATCTAGATTCTGTTCAATATTGACGGAAAAATGTATCGTTTTGGTGATAACATTTTGCCATTTTCTGGTGTAATAAGGCTTTGCTTTGTAGTCGCCTTAGTCTAGTAGGTAGTGTGTTCGCTTAGTAGACAAAAAGCCCGGGTTCGAGCCCCAGGCCAGACATCAAAACGAAATATGATAAAAATACATATTTCTTCGGCGACTACCTCTCACCAGATTTCTGGCAAAAACTCTGAGAGTAAATAAGCCTGCCACGAAAAAGTTTCTCAAAATCTGTCGTTCGGAGTCGACGCTAAACTCTAGGTCCCGCCACTCAAGTATAAAATTAAGGCACACAACAATAGTGATGTGAGAAGCTAGGCCGTAATCCTGACTGAAGGGTTGTAATGGCCAATTATGTACATATGTATGTATGTAAGACTTGCTTTAAATATAAAACAAGGGTGTTAAATTTTGTTGTTGTTTTTTTTTTTTTTGTTTTCAAGATCGCATATTTCTATGCAGTTGCCACTTTCTTTGGGCACTTCCCTATTGGGACAAAGTTGTCTGCAAAATAAATTCCTTCTTGGGTTTTGATTTCTTTTTTTTAATTGCAACTACAAATTTTGTCTATTTGTTACAAGCGGAGTGCCTAAGACCGTATACTCGGTGTAAAGTAACAGACCAGAAATTCTAGTGGAGATTGAGCTCAAGACTCTCACACTAAAAGGCTAGCACTCTTACTAGAGCGATATATGATTCTATGGGTAAATATGTGGATGTAGCTTAAACTCTCTGGGGGGTCAATAAATATTGTAAAGATAAACGCATGTTATTCATATATTTTAACGCCTTCGAATCAGGAAACGAGGTTTCCCGCTCTTGAAAAAATTCTCGTAAACAATGGAAAATGAGATTTCTCGTTTTCAAGAAATTAAACATTGGGAATTAAACTTTTAATTTTTGTTTGTTTTTTTTTTATTTTTTTTTGTTATATTCATTCATTGTTAAACACACGATTCGAATAGAATTTTGGAATTCTAACCACTTTCTTAGAGATAAAGACTAACATTTAAAATCTAATAACCGGTTAGGTAAGTTGAAGGAGGGAGAGGAGACCAATCAAGAGTCTTATGTCAATCGGCATACACTTATACCATTAAGTGGACTTGTTTTGCGTTCACCATTACAGGAGACCAACCAACCATTCTTTTGGAAGTCTGTATCTTGTAACAACTTCTTTCAGCCCAGTTCTTTAAGATGAGTTATGCCAGTGATCTCATAAGTCGCGAAGGTTGGGGAATAACATAATAAAAGTTCCATGTACTGCATTCATTATTATGTACAGCGCTTATCCAGTTTAGGTGTACTTTTCGATCTACTTTCTCAAGCGCTAATTGTGGCAATATTCAGTAGCGGCTTTTACATACATACATAATTGGCCATTACAACCCTTCAGTCAGGATTACGGCCTAGCTTCTCAACACCACTCATGTTGTGTGCGTTAATTTTATACTTGAGTGGCGGGACCTACAGTTTAAAGTCGACTCCGAACGACAGATTTTTTGAGAAGCTTTTCATGGCAGGTTTATTTGCTCTCAGAGTTTTTGCCAGAAATCTGCTGAGAGGAAGTCGCCGAAGAAATACTTTTTGTATTTTGTTTTTGATGTCTGGCCTGGGATTCGAACTCGGGGCTTTCGTCTAATAAGCCAACACACTACCTACTAGACCACGGCGACTTCAGTAGCGGCTTTTACCCATTTTTTTTTATTCGGCTTAAAATATATGCCATGTATGTATGTAAATAACAATAAAATGTATGATAAAATGTTAACATTTTTACAGAAAACGAGGCCTATTTTATAAAATTCCACCATTGCAATTGAATTACAGAACATCCAGCTCTGGCTGTTGAAAACGTTTTTAAGCTCTCTTAATATCTCTCTAGTATTTGATCTCCTTCCTTCTAGCAAACTATACTCTGTGTATTGTTTACTACTACTCTTTGTAAATGAATATTCTCAAATGAATAAAGTTTCTCTTTAGTTAAGCACTGTTATTATTGTTATTACTATTGTAGTCTTGATGTAGTTGTTGTTGCTGTTTTCTACTTGTTTTAAAATGAACACAAGAATCACGCAATAGGGCAAGGCAAACAAGGCACAAACGGAATTTTTCATTATGATCATGCTAACCACATATACAGGCTGCATACATACATACATGTAACCAATACATTGGCATACTGGTATTTCAAACATAATACCTACACTATTTGTAGTTGTTGTTTTCTTTTCGTCTTCTGTTTTTTTTTACTATTATTGGCGATGGTGATGGCGGTGGTGGTGGTGGTATGGTGTTGGTGATGGTAGTGTTGTTTTTGTTGTCGAAATGACTCCACACGACACGATTCAGTGAATATGACAGCGCGCGAGTATGATTATTATTACAGAATGGGGAAGTGTATGTGTGTGCGTGTGTTTAAATAGATGGCTGGATGGTTTTGCGCCTGGGTGTCGTTTATACATACATATGTATGTATGCCTGTCTATTCATCCATCCCAATAATAACGATCCATCTTCTCATTTTTATTATCATCGTTATGCATACACGTTGTACCACAATACGGTTTAAAGGTATCCATCTCTGTTACTCTATTACTATGATTGTACATACATACATACACACATATGTTTACGTTATTTATGTTGATATGTATGTTGGTTTGTAATGTATGTATGTAATGAGTCCACCATTTAGCGAATGCGAGTGTGTATGTGAGTTTATTGTATGGGGGCATTAGAAAAAGAAACAAAATGTGTGTGTGTTTTTGTGATCTTTGTTCATGCAAAGGAAAAAAACAACAATAAATTCAATGACAAAAGCTCTTTTTTAACGATCGACTACGATTGCGACTGCGCTGCCAACGCAGTTGTTATTTCTCTATTCGTGTAGAGGATAGTGTTGCTGGCTGACTGAACCTAATGTGCGAGAGGAGGAGAGAACTTTTCGTATATAAAATATGAGGTTTTCGTTGTTCTAAGGTGGGGATAATAATAGACAAACAAGGCAATGGAATTGAAAAGACACACACACACACACACACAATTAAAAAGACTTGTAAATTTGAAGAAAGAGTAGGTTAAATATTAAAGGTGGGTTTCTTCTTCGTCTTCTTTTAAAAATAAATACAAAAATACAAATACACTAAGGAGTGGAAATTCTCAAAATACATGCTGAAATCGTTGTTAAAAGAACAAAAAAATATTTTTCAAAATTCTTCTTCATTTCATTCCAACCCCTCGATAAGAAAAATTGTTTTGTTTTGGAAACGCCCAAAAAATCCTTGCAACCACTATCTTTTAAATGCTAGTAAATGCCAGACTAGTTCAATTTCATACGCCGCCATGTTCTTTTCCCTTTTTAAAAAGCTTTTTTTTTGTTTTCTTTATTTCTCCACTATCCACCCTGTTTTTCATAGTGATTGAATTTATTTCTTCATACACAGCGTTTTATACTGTCATTATATGTATTTGTGTTTGTTGTTATTGTTGCCATATTAATGGTGTGTAAAGGAAATAGGAAACTAAAACAGGTCAGCTGCGATCTTAGCTGAGGAAAACCAATTCAATGCAAACCAGCTGAGATCAGAGAGCATTGAATAACGGCAATTTCTAAATTTTTATATAATTATGTACGCTTTCAAACACGAGAACTTTTTTTGGAGACTCTCTTGTTTTTTTACTCTTTAGTTAAATCTCTTAAAATATCTCTTGATTTAAGAGTTTTTAAACACTCGACGAATGATTTTATGATTTTTAATACAGGGTGTACGCTTTAATTACGCCTTAAATATTATTTTCAATTAACACTCGGAAACTGAAATATTTTCATTGTATTTTCAACACAATTTTTAGTTATTCGCTTAAATTGAATTCTAAATTTTTCATAAACTTGTACTCCTTTTTCTTATGACGGTATTTGTAACAATTTTTTTCTATTTTTATTTAATATGTTGTCATTTTGATGGTTAAGACATTTGCTTACGAAATTTTGCATTGCGTTATCCATAATTATTATTGTACGATATCCACTTTTCATTATTTCATTCATTTCATAAACGATTCGATCACGCTTCGTTTTATCAGTGATAGAAACACATAAATTGGGTCCCTTAAATTTTTGATGTTAATTCATTTGACAACCTAATAGTTATCGAGATTCTTTGTGTATAGCCAGCTTTCTTCAAGTGATTGATAACTGTTCGATGATGAATGCCTAGCAACCGCCACATTATCTAGTTGCCGATTATTCTCAATTTTCTCCATGATTTTGTCGATTGTTGTATCGAAAGCGAAAAAACATTTGGATAGTTAAAGTATCTATAATCCATAGACGCGTAAAATATGTGCAAAATAAATAGGAACATATTAAGGCATTATTGGACATTACAACTCTTTATGCGGACTACGGCTTAGCTTCTGACACCAACCATATCGTACACTTTAATTATATTGATGAGTGGCGAATCTAACAATTTAATATCGAATCCAAATGACAGATTTGACGAGCTTTTTACAGGAATTACTTACTCTTTGAGCTTTTGCCAGTCGACTGATGCTGAGTGGTTTCGCAGAAAGAAGTATTAAATGTCTAAGCTGATGTTCAAACCCCGGGCCCTCTACTTGTAAGCCAACACACTATGTATACTGAACTGTTACGTAAAGTGTGGAAAATGGCTAACAATTCGCAGCATCAAAAACCGCTGCATAGTAAAATCATTTCGTTTTCATAAACAGAAGTGTAACGTAAACTTTTCTAACATTTATATGTCCACGCCATTAGAATTTTTCTTTCACTACCAAAAATTCCAAGTTTTTTTATACACCCTGTATTTATTTGTATTATGATTTTCTAAAAAGTTAAAAAAAAATAAGAGACATTATCGGCAAACACTCTTTACGCTCTTATACTTGAAAGCTTCGAACAAAATTGGCATATTTTTCGAAAGAGTATTTTAAACACTTGCTCTCATCAATTTTTAATCTCTCTCTCTCTCTCTCTGCTGTTTACCATAATAAAATAATAAAAAAAACCCACACAACATAGAAATTTACGTAAAAGGAGACTAAAAGAAAAACAAAATTAAGGCGAACCACTATAACTACAACAACAACGGACTATAAAAAAAAGCATTTTTTAAAGGCGAATAAAAAAAACAGAATACAAACGGAATACTGAATTGGATGGATGGAATTCTACACTGTGTTTCTTCTAAACCAGAAAACAACATTCAAATGGGAACACACTACTATTGAGTGGAACAAAAAAAAAACAAAGTTTAAGTGTAGAAATCATGTTTACATAGAAAAGAAATGGATATGCGAGTGACTAAAAAGCTGACTTTGTTATTGCTTTTGTGCTTTTGGTTTTGCTCTTAAGCCGTAATTATTATGTGTTATTATAGTTGCCGCTGTTGTTGTAACTGTTGTTATTCGTTTGTTTTTTTAAGAGGATTTTTACACTATTTCTACTGCGATACGTACGGAGAGAGTGGATTTTGTAGGACGGCCAACTACTACGAAAACAACAACAGTGGACATAAATAAGTACGAGACATTAGGCAAGGCAAAGTGGAAAGCAAAGCAAAAAAAAATCGAAACGAACAGAAAAAATGACTCTCCACTTACTTGTACACGACGACAGAATAAAATAAAAAAAAAAATAAAAATAAAAAAGTTGTCGACGACAACGACGATGGTGGTGGTGGTGGTGTGGTGATGATGATGATGATGTAGAAAAAGAAGCAGCATTAGTACACGATTTGTTTTTGGCCTACGCGATCAATGAGGAGCCAGAGGATTGCTCAGTCGTGGTAGTAGTGTCGTTAATAAAAGTTCATCACTTCGTCAATTGTTTCGTTCTTTTTCGTTTCGCGTTTCATTTTATTATTTTTTTCTGTTGTTTTATTTTTATTATTTTGTTGTTGTTGCTATTATTGTATTTATTTAAACGTACGGGACTATCGCTACAGAAATAAAAAGAAAACGGATAAACGAGCGTGTGACATTTAAGAAAAAAGAATATTTTAATTCAGAAAAAGTTCACGCAAAAAAAGGTATTTTAAATGAGAGTGCCTGCCTCTGGTTTAATGGATATTTTTTTATTTTTTGTTTCAATAATTCTGAGGTATTTTTATTTGCGTGTTTATTTTACTGTCTCTTGTTCCTTAAATTATTACTACAACAACAAGCCAGCCACCAACCTAGTGTATAAGAAAAAAAATAAAAGCAACGTCATAAGCAGATCATCTAGCGGGGGCCAAACAACACAGCCAATCAACCAAATTTAACCAGTGAATGTGGTGTATGAATGAGTATAAAAAAGTCTCACAATTCTCACAACCAATGCTATTGTTGTTGTTGTTGTTGTTGGGTTGGTGAATGGTGGTAGTTTTATTATTGTGTGTGGTGTGGTTTGGTGTTTTGTTTTGTTAGCAAGAGTATTCGTATTCGTGGTGGTTGTAATTTAACTGAGAGCGTATAGATTTATAATAAGTGTATGGGTGCGTGTGTATGTGTGTGTGTGTAGTGGTGTGTAACGCTGCCAACGTCCACGTAAACGTTGACTCCTCTAGGACTTGACAACTCACGGTTTAAAATAATTTTTTCTTTACGCATTACGTTCATACGCTGTTGTTACTCGTGACTGTAAGGACGTGTCGTGTGTTGAATCGTATCCACCTTAGAAAACATCTTTTTTTGGTTTTTTTTTTTTGCTCAACATAAAGAAAACAAATTTTATTTATGGATAGAGATCTTTAAGAAAAGCTTTTTGTTGTTTCGACCCCAAATGAGAATAAATAAAAGCTGTGTACTTATAGAGAAATTATTTATGAAAATAATACAACAACAAATGCGAGTGTAAATAAAAAAGAAAGGAAAAAAACAACAACAATCAAATCTCTATTTCCACAAAATATGTAGAAAGAAATTAAAGTGAGTGAATAATGTGAAATTTATGAAAGAAGGAAAAAATACTTTCAATTAAAAAAAAAAAGAAAATAAAATAAAATCCCATTCAAGTGAAATTTTAAAATCTGTAATTAAGAAGAAGAAAAAATTTTTGTATTTGTGTGCAAAATTGAAGAAGAAAAAAATATTTTAAATGTGAGTAAAACAAATTAAAAAAAAGTTAAGAAAATAAGAATGTGAATTAAAAAACTAAAAAAACAGAGAAACTCATTAAAGAAAAAAAAAAACAAAAAAAAATTGAATTATTTTACACTCACTGTCCAATGTTAAAACACAATGCTTTACTAATTGAACCTCAAATTAAAAGAACAAGTGCAATTTAAGAGTACATGATAAACTACTAAAACTACAACAACAACAATTCTCTTTAATAAGAGTATGTACATGCTATTAAGAGCGGCAAAATGCTCTACTAGAACTACTACTACTACACTGCTGGTTAGAATTAAAACTTCAACTGAAAAAGCTACATTCTCATGGATAAAGTGAAAAACGAAGAAAACACGACAAAAAAATCTATGTATTCCTTTGAATCAAGTTTAAGAATCGAAAATCATAAGACAGTGAAATTTAAGTGAAAACGGAATATTCTCATGAAAAAGAAAAGATATCCCTTCAGAATTTCCTCTTACGCAGTACATACATATTATTTTAAAGCAATCAGTTTTAAATGTTTATACAGTTTATTATTAAAAAAAAACAAAAAACAGTTTTTATCAAAAAACAAAACCTATGTGCAGTAGATAGACAATATTTTGTTAACGTTTTTAAAGTAATAAATGGTTATAACAACACACCGTGTTTAAGAAAAAATTTATAAAAAAAAAAGGCGGCACTTGAACGATTTCACAAGAGCAAGAATTGATATGGAAACCTCTCTGAATTTCACAAATTTGCAGACGTCAGAAGTTGTCTTGCCGACACAGGGGATTAATAGAAGACTGCTTGAAAATTGCCAATTTCCTTTAAACTTTACTTCCCAATAACATTTTGTAGGGTAAAACGTGTTCCAAAGAATGCCCCTTACAACCAATGTATCTAAAATTAAATTCCATTAATTCTAATAATAATGGTGTTAAAATGAAAGAAAAAATAGGTGCTTTCCCTATTGAAGAGAAATTTTTTTCTTAAAATAAAAATTATTTAATTTAAACATCAAAGTAATATAACAGCAATAAAACCCACGTGTTAAAAACTTTGTCAAATTTACAGTTCATTCCGTACACAACACAGCCATATGAACAGGTGCTTAATACTCACTACAACTTTGTATTTCGATACACGCTTTCAAGTCTTGCAAATAAATAAATTGGAATTTAATTAAAAACCTCTCTAGATATCTCAAATAATTTCTATTGTCATGATTTGGCTTTAAATAGTCATAATCCTCTCGAAGTTTTAACTTTAATTGTTGACAACAAAAACAAAAAACATTGAGAAAGGCAGGCATTCCTTTGAAATCCACCCATTTTTAGTTACACTGTATTGAAGACTTGACCTGTTGTTGACTTTTTTTAAAAAACTTAAGATACACAAATTTTACGTCTATTTTTGACCAGTGATGTGTTAACTCTATTTAAAAACTTTTATTAACATTGTATTTAATAAAGATAATAAAATTTTTTGTATGCAATAATATTGCAATTTCCAGTGGCTAATTAAGAGTTGCGTAAAAACAAATTCCAATTGGAAAACACACTTTAAAACACACTTGTCCAATACATTTTACAATATTTTGTTGACGATCAATTAGCCCTCGAGGAACTGGTCTACTTTGCACCAGTTTTATTACAAATTCAATTAAAGTTTATTTATTGATTACAAGAAATAAACTCAAAGTTTAATTTATTAATAATAATAGGTATGCCTTCAGAATACATATATTTTTCTTCACCGAGTAATATTGGTTTATTAATTTTTTAGTTGCTAATTATATTCTAATTATTTCAAGCTGCTAGAGAGTGACTAAGAAAATAGATTTCTGTATAAAGAAACCAAATTTAATTAAACTAACTAATGTTAACTTTCAGTTTTAATTTTTTAAAAATTCAAAATTTTTTCTTTAAACTTGTAATAACATCATGGATCAATAAATTTATGAAAATATTTTACAATATTCCTCTCTGAATCTAGCATTAACTAAATGTGTTAAAAACCAATCCAGCTTCAGATACTTTACTACCTGCCCAGCCGCCATTCTCTCACCAACTGATAATAGAACTTATATCAACTTAGAATACAAAAATTGTTCTCAACTAATAAAAAGAAAATATAGATTTTATCAACTTTAACTTATTTTAGCGGAAAATAAAATTTCCCGTACTCCAAATCATTACAATACAAAATTTTAAAGTGAAGCGCATTTAATTTAATTAGACTTGCACGGTAAAATATGACTTGAAAAACGCCTGCAATTGACAACATGTTTTTCCTACACGCGATACATTTCTCTTAAAAGTATGACGCTTCTTATTATTTAAGCTCTTAAATTAACCTGTTGTTGTGTATTTACAAAAACAACAAAAAAATTGAATGTTCTCTTAATACACAATACTCTTAAGCTGTATTCTCTTAAGTGCTTAAATAGCTCATGAAACTTCCGCTGCTGAAAGCAAAGCCCAGAGAGGAAGAGCAGCTAGAGAGTGATTTTGTCTGTATTTTTCTTGTTTTGTTTTCTATTTATTCTTCTATTTATTACAACAACGGTATTTGTTAAGAAGAAAATAGAAACGAAAAGAAAAAAGCATAGGGAAAAACATCCACTCAATAAATACGCATACATACACATACATGTATGCTTGCATACAAATGTACAGGCAGGGTACAGCTCCTCGTTTTTATGTAAAATAAAGTAAAAGAAAAAACAAAACAAAAAAAAAAGTTTCATGGAAATGTTACGCCTTTTTGAGTTTCGTAATGTTTACAATAACCACACTGGCAAATGAAAAAAAAATCACACACACACACATACAAGCTTAAACACTCTTGAATGAAAATCTTGTTCTTATTGTATTTGTTGTAAGTTTTTAAAACTGTGCCCTAATGCCTGTCTGCCTAGACTTTAGCTCAGCTTTTATTTTTTTTTTTTTTTTGCTTTTTTGTTGTTGTTTTGTTTTCATATTACATTTTACAAAACAAAAACGGATAAAAAGAGGGCAGCTCCCCCTGACTTGTTGCATTGCAGCACATGAAAAGTATACATAGACTGACTAGAGGAATTAGAAAATTTATTTCACAATGTGTTCTTGTTATTGTTGTATGTTTGAATATATATGTGTGTGTGTTTTGTTTATGTGGACGGTATGTGTGTCATGTAGTGTTTTGTGTTTGACTGTAAAATAGTTTAGAGGATACACACAGCCAGTAATTGTTTTTTTTTTTTTTTTGTTGTTGTTGTTGCTGTTTTTGCTTTGTATTGTATTTTCTATCTGTCTAGCAGTATCTACTCTTTTGATGCAGTCATCTGTGACGTGATCTCTCTGTTTACATATAAGATTGTTTAAATTTATTTTTGATATGCTTTATACGTACGTATGTACGTATGAATGTATATGTATGTACAGTGGTGTTTAAAATAAATAGGGACAATACGAAGGTACATCCATACATAACTTTAATATTTTGTTAATGAAATAAATCTGAATCAGAATGGATTATTTTTCTTTTTTTAATTTCATATAATTTAACTAAGTAGTCCAATACAATTAATTTTACAAATTATTTGGATTATAAACGGTGTTATTTCGTATTTGTATTAACAAGATCAAATCGAAACTGCTTCATAAATTTTATAAGTCCAAATTTTTGCAAATTTTTTGCATCTACTTTCTCTAATGAATTGTATAAAATATATAAAATTAAATTTTATGACATTTTAAAGACAGCATTAATTCTTTTTAGATTAAAAAAACCAAATCTGAGCCCACATAAGGTTTCACAGTCGTATTCTATACATACATACATAATCATTTTCCGTAATTTGGAATATTTCCGAAATATTAGAAAGACTTAGGTATTACCTCCCTCCGCTTCATAAATCTGGTAGCTGCTGTAATGTTACACATTGTTCATTGTGTTGGGTTTCAGGCTGCAGGTGAGCTGGCAAGAGAAGGTGTTAAGGTCCTGCTAGAATCGGTCGTTTAGACGTCCTCCGGTACACTTTTTCGAGTTTGTCGATTAAATTGAATTTGACGAAACAGGAGAGGTTGTGAAATATTCGAGCAAATATGTATGGCAATACGGGTAGTCGCCGTAGTCTAGTAGGTAGTGTGTTCGCTTATTAGACCTAAAGCCCGGATTCGAGCCCAAGGCCAGACATCAAAACGAAATATGAAAAAAACATATTTCTTCGGCGACTTCCTCTCAGCAGATTTCTGGCAAAAACTCTGAGAGTAAATAAACCTGCCATGAAAAAGTTGCTCAACATCTGTATTTCGGAGTCGACGTTAAACTGTAGGTCCCGCCACTCAAGTATAAAATTAAGGCACACAACATGGGTGTTGTGAGAAGCTAGGCCGTAGTCCTGACGGATGGCTTGTAATGGCCAATTATATGCATATATGTATGGCAAAAGTAGGAGCGTTCTAGAACGAAATGGGTCCTGAAACTGATGAGGGAATCTTGTTCTACAGGACATTGCAAGTCGAAGATTACTCTGTGGAACAAGCACACTGCTTCCTTTTTACTTACTTAATTGATCAACGCATTCAGGATTTTATCCTGGCTCCTCATACCTTCCATGTTGTGTGTGTTAATTTTATCTATGCCGGGACCACCGAGTGACAAATGTTTATGAAAGTTTTCATGGCAATTTTATTTGCTTTCAACGTTTTTTCCAGAATACTACGGTTAGTAGTAGAAGTCACCGAAAGAAATAGAATTTTCTTATATCGTTTTGTTCGAGATGTCTGAGTAACATATTGCCTACTAGACTCTGGCAAATTTTGCAGGATTTATTATAATGTACAACATTATGAGCGGACACGAAGACTCGATGAAAAATTTCAGACAATGAGCGTTTCATTTTTGTGCATTACCCGGCTTATGTGATGACTCTGTTGCTCTTTTCCATCTATTTACGATTCTTTTATACTTTTAGATCACATAGTCATTATACATTCCTATTTTTCCTTTTATCTACATACATACTTCTTATTGTTTTTATTGTCACCTTCTATGATTTAATACACTCATCTGGACCCATCTTCCTAATTTAATCTCAAATCTATCTAATAAAATACCATCATTTTGTATGATTTAAATATTTAAATTTCGCTTTAATACTTGAAAAAACAATTCTCTTTATTTTCCAATTAGCATTACCAGAAATATGGAGATCAGAAAATTGTTAGAGAATACAAGACAATACAAATTAGCAACTTTATTCACCCTTTACTAGCGGCTTTATTTACCACATTAAAATCCTTTTTTTGTTTGTTTTTTCTTTAACAATTTTAATGGTTTATTTTATTTTGTATCCCTATTACCATTTCCAACACTGTTTATACACATTAATGTATGAATGCATTTACGTGTGTGTATGTGTGTATATGTATATAGTAAAATAAGTGAGTATTGAGACAGACAGTAGTGGTCTTAGTTTGTGTGACTAACTTATTTGTATTGTTGCTGTTGTTGTTGTTCTCTGTGATCATCATTATGATGTTTTATAAGTTTTTTTTGTTGTAGTTGTATTACTTTTTGCTTATTATTTTGTTTTTATCTATTTCCGTTTTTAAATTAATTTCGTTTGTAGTTGTTAGTGTTGTTGCTGTTGTTGTCCACTTTTTTTGCTCCATACATTTCGAGGTTTCCATAATTTTTCCCCTCTCTCTCTATCTCACTCACTCTTACTCTTATTCCGTTAAAAAGTGAATTTTTTTTCTATAATTTCCTGTAAAGCCTTAAAGATTTTTTTTTTTTTGAATTATAATTTAAATTATATTTCATTTCTAATGTTGTTGTTATCAACCGGTTAAAAAGCAAAATAAAAACACTTGTTGTTGTTGTTGTGGGTTGCCTATATTTTTTTTCGTTAAAGGGGAAGTTGTTGTGCGTCGTATAAAACCAACCAACGAAAAAAAAAACATTTTTAATTGGTAGTAGTGCTGTTACCTTTTATTAGAATTTAAAATTTTTGAAAACACGATGAACAATTATTTTTGTTATAATTTTATGCTCTTTCACCTTCTAACTTATTTAATATTGCTTTACTTACACAAACATACATACATATGTAATTAATAAATTTTATTTTCTCTTAATTTGCTCTTTAGAAACTTTGTTGTTTACCAATCATATTAGATAATTCTGACGTCAAGTCCTGTGTTTTAATTTTATAACCTTTTTTGTAACTTCCTTCTCTTAGCGGGTTAAATTACTTTTGTTCGTGTTTATTTAATTTCCCCAATTGTTTATGAGTAATGCGTTGTTCATTATATTTTACGTAAACACGTATCGACTTTGGTACATAATGAGATCCTTTAACTATTTTAAGTAACGGGAATTTTAATTTTTTTTTAAATAGCACGCACCACAAAATGTTTAATTTTTTTATTTTATTTACAATAATTTTTTTTAGAAACAATTTAAAAACAAAACATACAAACAAACAAAAAAAACCAACCCAATTTATTGTAAATGAAAAACATTATCAGTGATCAGTAGTAGTCACTCAATTTAATGATTGTTTAATTTTTCCTTTAATTACCTATCCATTGTTTCCTTTCTTTTTTTAATGTTTTATTATTTTTAAATAATTTTTTGTTTTTTATTTTATTTTATTAACCATTCCTTTTTTTGTGTTTTAAATCTTGTTGCAGGACTCCTTGAGAATTATGTTAAATAAACTTGTAGAAATTTAAAAGACACAAAAACAAAACAAAAATCAAAATACATACATACAGAGACAATTGTAAAGGACTCCACGAGTTGTTCATATAACGGCGCTAAAATTAAAGCAATAAAACGGCTTCCAAATGAAGATGGCTTCGCAGAGATTTTGTTTACGATGGAACAACCATCAGAGTAATCTACTGTCGGTGTTCGATCAACTTTTACATGCGGAAACCTTTACCGATGTCACTTTAGCCGTTGATGGCCAATACCTTAAAGCACACAAAGTAAGTAAAATATTTCATTATACATATATAGTCTGTCGTATTTTAATTAAATATTCTTTTTTCCTGTTGTCTTCAGATGGTCCTTTCCGCCTGCAGCCCCTACTTTAATACGTTATTTCTAAATCATCCGGAAAAACATCCGATTGTCATTTTAAAGGATGTTCCATTTGCCGATATGAAATCTTTATTGGATTTTATGTATCGCGGTGAAGTTTCTGTAGATCAAGAACGTCTGACAGCATTCCTAAGAGTAGCCGAAAGTTTACGCATTAAGGGTTTGACAGAGGTCAACGATGATAAACCCACAAATTCAGAGCCTACACCCCAACCACCACAATTGCAACGCATACCACCATATATGGTGCAGCAACAGCAACAACAACAACAGCAGCAGCAGCAACAACGTCATAAATCACATCAAACGGCCGGTATAAATAGTAACAATAATAATCCACAAAATGTATCATCACAACAACAACAACAACAGCAGCAGCAACAACAACAATTATTACAACAACAACAGCAACAACAACAATCTCTGCTTAGTTCTGCATTGGCCTCAATGCCAAAACGTAAACGTGGCAGGCCACGTAAATTGTCGGGCAGTGATGACGGTGATTACGATGAGTTCGATGGTGAAATGGGCGATGGTAAAATGTGCAATGATTCCTATTCTGGCAACGACGATGGCTCCGATGATAATCAAAGAGATTCCGGCAATAATGATGACATGAATGTAAGTATACTTAATTTATAAATGTTATTCAAAGTTATTATGAATACACTTCGTACTAAACTACACAGGTCAGGAAATCACATTGTTGGATAGGGGCGGGGGGAGAGACATTAATTCAAAATAAGAAGTTGGAATCTGATTTCAAATCGCAAAATTGATTCTTGTATGTGTGATGGTACATACTCAATACATTTCTACATTCATTTTTTTTATTCATTGATTGAATCATAACAACACAATTTGATTTCAACTTCATATACAGTGTTGGAAAAAATAATAGGGACACTTAAATTTTTCAATATATTCTTATATTTTTGTTTACTTTTCCATAAATATTACAAAG
This sequence comes from Sarcophaga rosellei, assembly GCA_930367235.1. NCBI lineage: Eukaryota > Metazoa > Arthropoda > Insecta > Diptera > Sarcophagidae > Sarcophaga > Sarcophaga rosellei. Next base: position 84,562,780 of record OV884017.1, on the reverse strand, counting down.
TATATACATTAAATTAAAGGTATTCAAATAGTTTAACTAATAAAATAAAAATAAGTGACTAGTCCTGCCAAATTCTTAACAAAAAATATAATTTATTTGAAAAAGGCCTGGAAAAAATAATAGGGACACTTTATGTTATGCTAAAAATATGTATATTTTGATAAAAATGACCATCATTTCCAGTTATTATTTCAATATTTGGTTGAAGCACCTTCCATTTTTATTACCTACTGAAAGCGACGTTTCATAGATCCCACAAGATTCGCACAGACGTCAGGGGGAATTGAATACCATGTCTCTGGAATTTTTTCCCACAATTCCTGTTTATTTTTTGATTTAAAGTTGCCGATTTTATTTTGTAGGACTTCCCAGAGGTGTTCAATGGGGTTTAAGTCCAGTGATTGGGACGGCCACTCCATTACAGGCACCTCATTCTGTTGAAACCACAATTCCTAGCGGAATGCTAATGTCTAATTAGCAAAACATAAATATTGTTTATATCTTGTGTCATATTATGTCAGATTGTTATTTAGTTCTCAAAAGTATTTAAAAACTTTTTTTGCCTCATGCACTAGTAGGGAGGGAATCCATTATAACTTTTCATAGTTTACAATATCACATCATTTCTCTCTTTCTCTAATGTGTTCACCCTTAACATGTTTTTTCTTTTGCTTTGTTTTTTCAATGTTCAATCAATGTTTCTTGTTTATTAGAATTTAATATTCAAATTTAAAATTGAATTTTACTTATGCGACTACAATCGTTTCGATTTTTTTATAGGAAAGTCGCGATTCTATTTCACCTTCGAAAAAATCTAAACAAGTCAAGGATAATAGAAATCATCAGCAACAACAAGACGACAACAGTACATCCGGTAAGTGTTTTTATTTCATTCTATCCTTTCGTATCATTTTCTATTGCAATCACCATCATATATGTACTTTGCAATCTCAATAACAATCAAGAATTCAAGAATTTTAATTTTATTTGAAATTATTAAATCAAAAATGAGAATATCAAACAAACAAAAAATGAAATGAAGAAAAGACTTTTTAAAACATTTTAAAATCACCTGCATTTAAATAATAAAATACAACAAAGTGTACAACAAGAACAACAACAATATAATCATACATTTTATATCATTAGCAGACATCATTCCATTCATTCTCCATTCTCCATCATAACAGTTCAATGCACCCCTTTTTTTTTGTTTTTTTTTTTTTTTTTGTAAGACTAACAATTTTAAGAAAATTACTGTCAGAGTTTTAAGTTGAGAATTTTATAGATCAATAAGACGAAAGAAACAATTCGCGTCCAAATATGTGTATCGGAAAAGCTAAAACAAAAGGGATTTTACGTTTATAAATACAACAAAGAAAAAAAGAAAAGAAATGAGAAATAAAGTCGTAATCATGCATATGTATGTTCTTCGAATATACTGCATGCATGCGTATGTAAGTGATTTTCCATGAAAAGTGTTTAGTGATTTTCGAATTCGGTAATTAAGCAAACAAAAAAAAAGCAACAAAAGAAACATTTTTTAAACGAAAAAAGTATGAAGCGAAATGAAATATTGACAACATCATACGTTTAACGGCGGCAGGTGAGTTTTTCAGTGTGAAACGTATGATGCCGTTAAAAATTGCAAAGAATAACGAAAATAGAAAGATTCTTTAGTTTTTTTTTGTTTTTGTTTTTGTTCAAATTAAATAAAAATTTCAATTTTCTCTTTACTAAATAAAATCATAAAAAAGAAAGATAAAAATAAAAGAAAAGAAAAAAAAAATCGGTATGAGCTTTTAGGGATTTATGGCCGACGTGAAAATCGTTTAACGTTTATGAAAAAAGAACAGTAACTTCTTCACAAAAAGATTAATTTAATTAACTATAATCTACCATTTCGAAAATCTTTAAACCAAAATTACGTTTTTAACAGAAATAATAATGAAAAAAAAAAGAAAATAATAATAAAATAAAGAATAAATCAAACTACTGACATGCATTAGTATTTTAAGTATTTGTTTTAATTTAATATGAAAAGTGAGACAAGAAATCATGTAATTAAATGGCTTGAAATCCCTATAGCTTTTCCGATCCAAATTTAGACACAATTGTTGTTATATTTTGGATAAATAATTAATTTTTTTTAATTCAAAGTAAACCAATACCAAAACAAAAGAAAAAAAAATATAACACACAACTTTCTTTTTTCGTCTGTTCTATAACAGTTTTTAATGAATGCATTATACTACATACATATGTACATACATACATACATGTATCACACAACAAACGTATTAATTTATCACATTGTAACCTCCTCTCTAACAAACAATCCTTTTGTAGATGGCAACGACAGTGATAATGACGATCAAATGGATACTTCGTATATGGAACCTCAACTAATGTTGGATGAATATGATGAGCCCGTTGAGTTTAAATTTGATCCTAATGCTTCGAATAGTCCCTCCCAAGATAATATGAGTCAACAGGCTAGACAACAAGCCTTTCTTTTAGCTGCCCAACAAAAACATCAACAGCAATTAGTTGAAGCCGCAGCTGCAGCAGCAGCAGCTGGTGGTATGAAAATGTCAGCTGTTGTTGGTACAGGTCCGTTGCCGGGTACTGTTACATTGTTGAACTCAATGGTCAGTATACCGAAATTGACACCAATTGCTAAACAAAATAAGCCAAAGATAAATAAGCGCGTCAAATTGAAGCAAAACGGTGCCGGTCCTGACACAAAGGTAAGACTCGTAATACACCTTTAATATCGATTTTATTTATATTTATTTTATTAACTGGAATTTAATTGTTAACGTTTTTTTAGCCCTTCAATAGTGGAGACTACATGGATATCATATCTGGTAACTTTATAAATACGGCCAATGCGGCAGCTCAAGCAGCTAAACTAAAAACGGCTTTAAGTACCAGCACCGGTAGTCTAAACATTAATTCCCCACCACCGAAAACAAAATTAAACCCCTCGACCAATTCGGTTGTCGAGGGAGAAGGCGAGGGCTCTGTACGCGACTATTGTACCAAAGAGGGTGAGCATACGTATCGCTGTAAAGTTTGTTCTCGTGTCTACACTCACATCAGCAATTTCTGCCGTCACTACGTAACCTCCCACAAGCGCAATGTAAAGGTTTATCCCTGTCCCTTCTGTTTCAAGGAGTTCACAAGAAAAGACAATATGACCGCCCATGTTAAAATTATACATAAAATTGAGAATCCATCCTCGGCCTTGGCTGTGGTTGCTTCCGGTGGTACGGTAGCTCTTCCAAACGCTTCGACGTCGGGTTCACAAAACGTTAGTGCAGCTTCAACACCCACCCCACCCGATTTAAATAATCAATTGTCAAATCAATCCGGCAGCATGGCTGGCATTACATTAAACACCTCCACTCCTGTGGGCTCCTCAGCGTCTTCAGTCAACTCAACGCCGGGCGCATTAACAGTGACAACGCCCACAACTACAGCCACTGCAGTAGCGCAATGAAGTCAGGCCTACAATCTGACTGTGGTTTAGTGTAGTGTAGCGTAGCATATACAATTTTTTATTTTTTTTTTTTTTTTTTCTTTTAATAAGCAAAGGTTTTGGCTTTAAAATAGTAAAACCCTTATTTTTAAAAGTTAGGCATGAGCTATAAAAAAAACAAAAAGAAATATAAATAAAATGCAAATTTAATACTATTTAATTTAGTTAAAGGAAGTTTTGCAACATTTTACAGTTGCATGTTAAAGAGAAGGAAAAGGAGAAATTTAAACATTAAATATGACTTCCAAAATATTCCAAAATCATTTGAAAATATACAATACATACTATATTTTAACTAAATACATATAACTATTAATTTAAATGCATAAACAAAACAATAACAAACAAACAAACAAACTAATAATCACTCCCCTTACGTTATATAAACAAAGTAATTTCCATTAAATTTAAAATATTAAATATATATGTATACATATGTACATACATATATGTATATGTGTATATTATATATAATTTTTATTTGGCAAAAGTTTTCACCACAAACAACGTGATTTCAGATGAAAAAATGGTCTTTAAAAAAGACCTAAAGAAGAAAAAAAAACGTTAAATTGTGTAAAAACAAAAAAAAAAGATTTGTTTCTGTTTCTGTTTTTTTATTTTTTGTTATTATTATTATTATTTTTTTCCACTTTGCATTTTTGATTATTATTATTTTATTTTATTTTTTTCAATTTTCAAAAATTGTAACAGTTTTTTGAAATTTCTTATGAAATATTTTAATTTTTCTCTTATCGTTTTAAACAACTTGAAAGTCACTTTGCTTGTCTTGAAAGTTCATCAACTATAAGTTTGTGTGCAATTATTATTATTAATTTTATTTTATTATTTCTTTTTTTTTTGTTTTTTATTTTCTTTGTTATTTTTCGTTTCGTTTTAAAACAAATATAGTTTATAATTTAGTATTAATTTAAAGAGCACTCTTTTTAATTAAATATACATATTTATAATAAAAATTGTAATATTTATATTTTAACCTTATGTATTTCATAATAAACAAAACAAAAAAAAAAAAAAGAAAAAAATCAAATCAAATTAAAAACACTCTGGCCTTAGATTTTTTCAAAAAATTCACCATTGTGTGCCTTGCATATCAAACATACTAAACAAAATCAATCAACTTAATGAAGTCCTTAACAATTTATTGTTAGGGGCTTTGTTAATAAACTCAACTCTTACTTTACAAATTAGTTAATTTTTTTCACTTTATTTTTTTTTATAATATACTTAAGCAAAAAATAAAAAAAAAATACACTTTTATATATTTAAAAACTAAATATAAAAAGAAAAATTAGTTAAAATCTTAAATTTAAAATATTAAAAAAAAAATATCTACCTTGTTGCCTTCAAATGAAGCTAGTTCTTATAATAATTTAAAAGCAAAATAAAATAAAAAAAAAATAAATATTTAAATTTTTCTTGTAAATTAAATTAATTGAATTGCTGGTTATTTCTAACTCCTTTGAAATGTCTATTTATTATAAAACTTTTAATATTTGTTTATGTAATAATTATAATTTGTTTTTTTATTATTAAATAATTAATTAATATTTATATAATTTTTTAAAAAAAATATATATAAATCGGAGGCTTAATTCATCGCCAAAGAACTTTTTTAAATTATCAATAATTAATAATCAACCAACAAACAAACAAAACAAAACAAAATGCATTACAAAAAATAGAAATTATTTCTAGAAAAATAATAATAAAAATGGAAAAATTATAACCCCCAGCAATATGGTTAATGTTTTATTATCATTATAGTAATGTTAATTATTATTTTTATTATTTTATTAATTATTATTAATTAATTAATTGATTAATTATTTTTTTTTTGTATAATTTTAAATTAATTTTATGTACAGCATTAAACAAATATAAAGAAGAACTTCTTATATAATAATATACAACATAAATAAAATTTAAATAAATCAATTAATTATTACAAATACAACAAAACAAAACAAAAAACAAAAATATATATTAAACACACACTCACACACAAATTACGAAAATAGCTTTGTTTTTTTATTTAATTTGATTTTATTTTATATAATTTTTTTTTTGTTCTTAAAATAATGAACTATTTTAGTATAACTGTTTTTTTTTTAACTTTATGTTGCTCTTCACCTCAATCATTCAGAACCATTGCAATTGTAGTCTGTGTAAAATACAACAAAACAAAAACAAAAGAAACAAATATGAATAAATTTTATATAAATTATTAGATCTCTAACTGAACAAAATGTACATTTTCTTTTAATAGAGTTCGTAAAACATACAAATTAATTGGTTATTAATATCTATTTCCGTTTCAACTATTCAACAGGTCGTAAATTTAATTTGTTTTCTCCTTATCTTTCCTCTGTCTCAGTCTCTCTCTCCCTCTCTTATTAAATTTTGTTAATTAAAATGTAAAAGATTCCAATTTGATTGGCGTTTCTTATTCAAATAAAACAATTCAATCGCGAAGATTGTGAAATCAAATGTTTTTTTATTTTAACGGAATCGTCTCATTCCGCTACACGAGTACTTTTCTTGCGCTTATAATCTTTACACTTAATGTTTTAAATAGAAAAACAATTGTCATAACGTTTTTTTCTTTTATTTTTAATGGATACTGGTTATATTAACTAACCAATCCCAATGCACAAACAATCCCTTTTTTTTTAGATCATAAATTTTTAATTGACGATTTTATGCTAAAAACGTTACAAAAATCAATCGAAAATTTGTTTTTTATAGATACCAATAAAAAAAAAAGGGCGGCCTTGTGCAATTTATGATAAAAAAAATTTTTAGATACAATTACGAATAATACATACAAAATCCTTCAGTTAGGATTATGACCTAGATTCTCACACCACATATACAGTGTGTGTTAACTCAATACATGAGTGGCGGGGGACCTACAGTTTAAAGTTGATTCCGAACGACAGATTTTTGAGAAACTTATCATGACAATTTTTTTACTCTCAGAGTTTTTGCCAGAAATCTGCTGAGAGAAAGTCTGTCTCTCTCTCGTTTTGTTGGAGATATATTGACCTGGGGTTTGAACCGAGGCCTCACCTCTAATAAGCCTAGATGGCGGCGACTATACCAATAATACATTTCTTATATAATCTTTCCAATTTAGATTTGCAATTTTTGAAAAGAATTTAAATCTCTTTACAATTTCGTGTTTAATTTTTATTTCCTTTAATTGTTCAACAACTGTGTTTTTTGTTACACAAATTTATTTGACTTTTTCTGCAAAAAGCAACCGGCTGAGAGTAGCAGTTAAATATTTGCCGCATTATTTTTCTAGTTGAATCAAGGAATTCGCACTAATTTATCGCATCTGATATTTTCGCCTTTTTTTCGTTCTTAATTTTGTTGAACGCCACCCCCTTGTCTCTTTTCTTCTTTTTTATTTTCCCTTTTCTTCACTCTTTTCTTTTATGAAGGGTGAATGCGTATGACTGTGATTACAGCGATGCGCCTTCCCTCGCACCGAACCTAACCTTATTGCCTGTTGGTAGGTAACATTTTGATTTTATTGGACGTGAAAATATTCTACTTTCTACGTTAGGTTTCCACTATTGCACAGGCCTGGTTCTGTGGCGGCATATGGAAATCTGAAATTAATTTCATAATAATATTCTATTGATTCTTAAAGTTATTTGTTACTCATCGTACTCTTACGATCGTATACTACTTACCACTTGAATATTAAATTCGTTTTAATCACACGAATATTTACAAACAAAAATTGTTTTATTCTGTTTCTGTAAGAGAAAGGAACAAAAATCAAAAGTTCTTCAAAATTGCAGAGTTGTTGTGGTCCATTTAAACAGAAAAGGATCATTAAAATCAGTTTTAAACCAATTCTGTACAATGTAAAGCACTTAACAGGAAATCCAACAACGTTAAAGCCGCTAAAAATCGATCGAAAAATATTATTCATAATTCTTCTTTATAAACTTGTAGATAAATTATTTGCATGTATGTATAAATTATTTCTTTCAATTGACGAAAGGCTCGAAATCTAAAACATTTTGTCCAATATATTGAAAAAAAATTTCTTTCGGCGATCACCTACCTACGAAAAAAATTCGAAGACTTATCGTTCGGAATTCCACAACTTGCGAATAAAATTAAGGCACACAACATGGGTGGTAAGAGAAGATAGGCCGCAATGCACACTAAAAAGAATTAAAAATGGCAAGTAATGTAGGTGCACAATATTTCAATTCCATAAACAACGGATATCAGTAGTACTGGCCAGAAGATCATACGATTAAAAAGGATTGTTTTGGATATAAGAAATAATACGAAATAAATTTCTTGAATTGCAGGCAAATACATCATAGTAATGTACCTCCTAATCCATTATTAGGTAATTTTATGTGCAACGAACTGGAAGATGTGTTTGCGCAATAACATTTCCCACTTGTGTTCAGGTTTTATAACAACGATATTACTTCTGTGTAAGGTTTGCTAAGCTGTTGAGTTCAATCGCTCTCAATTTATTTATTTTTAAATATAAATTATTATAAATATTAAAGGTAACACCCTCTGTGAAATGATTACCTGATTATAAAATCAACTATTTTAATCAAATACCACAAAAGATGAATCAACTAGAGCTATGTGGTAAATCACCTTAAATTCTTGAAAATCAATCGAAATTTTATTTAAAAAAAATCCAAAAGATTTCAATTTCATGTCGTTAAATTTTATTCCGTTTTTTATTGTTTCTTTTTAGTTCATCTCATAACTAGTAGCCCAGAATTGTCACAACGATTATTCGGTCTTAATAAACCCACCTTTAGCAATACGACAACTGCTGTAGCAACAACAACTACGACAACAGTAGCAGCGACAAACACCAACAAATCGTTGATTTCCTTACAGGCACAAAATTCTACAACAAGCACAACAGCATCGCTAGAGTTCAATGAAGGCTTAACGACACAGCATTTACCCACTGTTTTAGGTTTGAAAGTTAAAACCAATTTACAAAACATTACGCCACAACAAGCAAACAAACAGTCACAACAACAACAAACGTCTACTGTGCCAATGTCCACAAATCCAAATTCATTATTGAAACAACAATTGCGTGCTGGTTTACGAGAATTAATCGATGTAACCGTAACAAATGCCTCGACGACCACAAATACTTTGAGCCAACAAACTGCAAGCAGTACAAATGCTTATCAATTGGAAGCGCAGGAAGCGGCTTGTTCGGCTTTGCAGTCACTGGCTAATGTAGCCGAACGTCAGGCTCAAAATAATATACAACCACCAACAGCCAATAATTTACATCATCAGTTTCTATTGCATATGGCAGCCAATCCTATACTCAAGTCGAGTGGGGAATTTTTTCAACAGCAGCAAAATGCTATGCTTTTGAGAGAAGATGAAAATAATTTGGATCTTTTAATGGATCATAGCGACAAGTCTGATCCGGAAATGCTAACACTTGCCGATGAAAATGCTGGTTTAGACTACAGCACCGGCAATGAGACTGGTAACGCACAACCTGAAAGCAGTGATCAATTGGAAGTTTCTAACAACTCCAATAGCAATACAACAGGTACGAACAGTACAACAGGTACACGTGCCAAAAGTTCCTCAAGTAAACCGGTACAGCGCAGGCGCATACGTCGCAAAGCCCAGTCCTCGGTGGACGATCAGGCTGAGCAATTGACTGAAATGTCAGTACGTGGTTTGGATCTCTTCCGCTATGCCAGTATTAATGAGGGTATCTATCAGTGTACTGAATGTGCCAAGGAGAATATGCAGAAAACGTTTAAAAACAAATACAGTTTCCAACGTCATGCCTTCCTCTACCATGAGGGCAAACATCGTAAAGTCTTTCCTTGTCTATTGTGTGGCAAGGAATTTTCACGTCCGGATAAAATGAAAAACCACATGAAAATGACACACGAATCTCTCGTATCCAAGGAGATACAAAACTTTAATCCTCTTAATTATCTAATAACGGCTGCTGGAGAGGCACAATCATCATTTCCTCCAACTTCAGCTACACAAACGCAAACGCAAGCACAAACCCAGAACAATGCCAATACACCGCTATTAAATCAATTGCAAGCCAACAATCCAGCTTTAAGTATAATGATCAATACTGGTGACAATAATAAGGAAGAGGGTCTCAATTTAACGCAACAACAGCAAGAAAACTCAAATGATAACATACATAAACCGTTAACATTTCCCACTGATATTGAAATCAAAAATGAAATTGTAATCTCACCCTCACCCTCGCCTCCACCGTCATCTTTACCACAATCTACAAAAGTCAGTACTTCGAAAATTGTTAAAAATTCCACTGCGATACATTTAACTGAAACGTTATCTCTACTTAAGACATCAGTTCAAACAACAACAACAGCAGCAGCAGCAGCAACGGCACAAATAAACGCACAAAGGGTAGGAGAAGTGAAATAAGACAATAAACAGTCAATCAGATTCAATTGCAATCCTCGGTAATCATACAAAAACTAAAAGACTAATAAATTATATTATTATTATATGGATTAAAACAAACAAAATTCAAAATATTGCACAATATTTACTTAAGTTAAATCTGTTTCATACAATTCTTTAAATTATTTTTATTTTTTTTCACATCCGTCCAATATCCTAATTTAGCTTTAAGCATAAGAAGTTTGAATTTTGTTCATTTTATTTAATTTAAGGTTTACTACATACATACATATGTACATACATATGTCATGCAATTACAAACAATAATTGAAAAGTTTTAAAGTTTAATATCCAGATTTATTTAAAATGAAATTTATTCTTCGTACTTTATTTTATAATGATAATTAAGGCCAGTACAGTATTTCTTACTAAATAATTAAACATTAACAAAAACTGATTACAAAATTTTGAAAACATAGAAATGAAGAAATATTTTTTTGAAATAATACAGATGAATTTTTTAAAATTTATTTGAAAATATAAAAATAAAAATAAATCTTTATAATTAACGTTTTGATGATATTCCGTCCCCCTCCCCTGCCCCCTTTTGTTACATTTTCTTTATTATTATTATAATTATTATTATTATGTTTTTATTTCTTGTTAAATTTTTGCACGTTTTCCTTTATTTTTTGAAAATGCTACTTAAATTCATTGAAAATGATGAAAATTATAAATTTTACTTCATATTGATAATCGTTTTTAATCATCTTTAGTTAATTTTCTCTTTTTTATTTTTTTGTTTCTTCCTTTCCATTTAAAATAAATATTTGCTGTAAATAATCAAATACTCAAATTGTATTTACTTTAATAAAGTCTCAATACATAAAATAAATTAAAAAAAAAAAAAAAGAAATGAAATGAAATGAAAAAAATAAATAAATAAATTAAAAAGAAACATATTAAAAATGTGTGCAATTAAAGAAGATTCTTAAATAAAACATATAGAAATAAATTATACACAAAAAATTATAATTATAATTAGAAAATAAGCATTACAAGACTTCTATACATACATACATATATATAAATACATATTTTTTGTATGAATGTAGTTTTAGTAAATTTTATAAAAGTTTCAACTCGAAAAGAATTAACAAAACTCCAGTAATTGTAAAAATCTACGTATTTTACACAACAAAATACGCTACGGACTTCCAGTGTGTGTTATAACGATTAGTTTTTTTATTTTTTTAATTTTTTTTTTATTTTTTTCTGTTTAATTTATTTTTTTTTCATTGCTTAAGACTCTTAAGACTCATTTTAAAACTCAAACTCAAGCACAAGCAATAATAAAAATCAATAAATAATTTAAAGCAATAATCTAAGATATTTATTATTGTATAAGTTTATTAACTATGTAATGTTTAATTGAATAAACAACTACTTAATGCAATTATACGCTCAACTAAATACATATACAAATACCTACATATACACAAACAAAAGCTAATTTCATTTTTTTTATATATCTAATCAAATAAAATACAATATATTTTTAAAGAATAAAAATAAAAAAGAACTCAAGTTTACAAAATCAAATTCTTTCATTGAAAGTTATTATGAAATATAATGGAACACCTGCTGTTATTATTGGTTGGTTATATTGATATCGTTTGAAAGTCTTATCAAAATCATTTTAATAATAAGCTGGATGCCCTGGTACTCTAGTGAGTAGTGTGGTGCTAGAGTATTAGCGTAAGGGTCGTGGGTTCGATTCCCACCAGGGACTCTGGTCTGTGACACTACACCGAGCATAATATGGTCAAGTTACTCCGCTCGTATATAATAAGAATATAATTTGTAATTGTATTGTAATTAATAAATAAATAAAATGGAAATACACCCGAGTAGCGACATGTACATACATTGTTCGCACTCTAACTTCGAAGAGATTGACACTTTGTTCAATAAAATCAAACATAAATTTCCAGTTATTATTTAACGAACTTATTATTTAAGAAGTCGCCGTAGGCTAGTGGGTAGTGTGTTGGCTTATTAGACGTAGGGCCGCGGTTCAAACCCCAGATCAGATATCAAAAAAAAAAAATATAAAAACAAATATTTCTTCGGCGACTTCCTCTCAGCAGATTTCTGGCAAAAACTTTGGCAGCAAATAAAATTGCCATGAAAAGTTTCTCAAAAATCTGTCGTTCGGAGTCGATCTTAAACTGTAGGTTCCACCACTTATGTATGAAATTAACGCACACAATATAAGTGGTGTGAGAAGCTAGGTCGTAATCCTGACTGAAGGGCTGTAATAACCAATTATGTATGTGTTTTATTTAACGAGAATAACATTCGTGTCATACTTTAATTCATAAAACGAACCTTTCATTCTAAAATGTTTGCAGGATCTTCGTTGTTCAACGAAAGAGTCGCTAGTGTCGCATTTGAGCAACCAGCAGTAGACGGCTAATATTTGTTTTGTTCTTTTGGCACGGATATGCTTTTTATTTGAAATCGTTTTTTAATGGAATTCTAAACCCTGTTCATCGTTTAATGTACTCAGATGCTTTGCGTAAAATTTATTAATCATAAAGATGAAAAAAACAGTTTTTTCAACTAAATTTACACCATGTCGTTATTCAGGTGTATTTAGTTTTTTGTCTTATTTTATATCGATCGTTTTGTTTAATTTACTTCTAATCACTCTTTCATAGATAATTTCATTCCTCTTGGTAAAACATTTGGGCAAACTTTCCACTATTCGCCAATGATGCAAGTATACGTTCTATCTATTCTGAATAAACCCAATTACTCGCAAAGCTTTTCAATACCTCTAAACATATGAAAAAATTTTATAGTCGTCAATTCTAGCTGCTCATATTATTAGGTGTTCGAAAAAGTTCGGTAGAGGATCTTAAAATGTTATACATACACGTATCTGGTAATATTAACTTAATCGGGCAGCTGTGTTTTATCTGTTTTGAAGTATGAGACTAGCTGCTCATAATATCGGGTGTTCGAAAATGTTCGGCAGAGGATCTTAAAATGTTATACATATACGTATCTGGTAATATTAACTTAATCGGGCAGCTGTGTTTTATCTGTTTTGAAGTATGAGACTTTGTTATGAAAACTTTATAGGAAAAGTCTCGAAGATAAATAAACTCCCAGAGACGTCGATTAATTACTCAAAAACGATAAAAAAAAAAGTAGGTGCTAGTAGAAGTACAACAATTGGAGTCCTTTGGCAGTATTATAAACAATAATGGAATCAATTCTCTGGATATCAAACGTATGAAGCGTTCTTTTCTTTTTAGCTTTGCAAGATATGGAAAGCAAAAACAAGAAAAGTAAGGATATTTTTTTTGCTTCTCAGAAATGTACATTACACCAGAAAAATGAAATGGATGCTTGCAACGAATACTATGTATATAGTTGCCTGTCTTACGAAAATCGAAGGAGACAGTCACGACGAATGATTGCAAAGTCTGGAATGCAAAAGTATCGGAAGATCAATAATTGGCGCAAAGTTGTCGTAAGCTGTAATTTTGTAAAATTGTAAGATAAGCTGGATTATATTTAAAAAAAAATTATACTTCAAACTATATTTAATAGATTGTGGTATCGTAAATAATAGTGGGCATATTCTAAATAATAGTGGCTATAACGAAAGATTTGTAAACATTTTATAAAAAACAATAAAGTACTTTATGATGGAATAGTTTCTTTATTGATTAGTTGTACGTCTATACCAAAAACGGGCACGGAAGTCATCGGAACAAGTCAGAAATGCAGGAGATATTGGAGAATGTGTTATATAACGAACGGGTCCATTATGGCCCAACGACATTAAATTCAAACGGCTGCTGTTGCGTGAATTCCAAGAACACAAAGATGTTGTAGCTTCGTCAGGAAATAAAACATAATCCTCCGTATGATTAAAAACAGCCTGGGTATTGTGTTCCTGTTTGCCTGTTGTACCAGCACCAGTGTAAGTCTGAATGGGACGGCTAGTACAAAGCTCCCATAAATAAACTAATGAATCCTTACCGGATGAGAGTAAATACTGTAAAATATTATGGAGAATAGAAGAATATTCAAAATCTTTTATATTGAGGATATTTTACTGTAGAATACCTTGCCATTGCGCGTGAATTGCACAGAACATATCTCTGCACCGCCATGAGCTTCAGTTATGGTATTAACACAGCGACCGCTAACGCCATCCCATATTTTTATGGAACCGTCAATACTACCGGTGGCATAAAGTTTAGCTGTTGGGGCATATTTTACGCAAGTTATAGAGCCACTGTGATGCTGGGATGCGATGGCCGATACAAAGCATTGACCAGTGTGGACATCATAAACTCTTAGTAACGAATGTTCTGTTCCAATAGCCATGTAATCACCAGTCGGATGAAATGATAAACAAGTAACCGGTTCGCAGTCCGCAAATACTTTGTGCGCTTTCTTCACTGAAGGTTTGGCAATGTCAAACAATTTGACGGTGCCATCTCTAGATCCCGAAGCCAATATATGTTCTTTGGGGTGGAATTCTAAATACGCCACTTCATCAGTATGATCGTATAGCGTACGTATAACTGGATGACCTTGTTGTTCACGTCCAGTTTCTATTTCTTCTGGCGCAGATTTGGCCAACATGCGTTCAACGTCCAATATTTTTATACTCGCATCCACACTACCAGTGGCAACCAGAGTGCCATCATGGCTAAAGGCACCCGCACGGCATGACTGTTTATGTGATGTCACATAAGCTGTTTCGTATGACGCCGGTTCCGGTGCTAGTGCAGAGGCATCCGGTTCAAATTCTAAATCTATACATGGTAATACATCATCCTTTGGAGGAGGTTCTTTGTCGCATAATGTTTGCATGCCTGCTATCATTACATGCAGTAAACGTTCACTGGGGGTGCATTCATCAGCTTTTACAAGCATGGACAATTCCATTGCAAACTTTTCCAAGCCATCATACATCAACTGACTAATGAAATGGGATTATTAAAACATATAACTTTAATATTTTATTCCTTACTTACCTTATTATCAATCGATATAGTATTTCACGATTTTTTACTAAATTTCTAGGATCTAGTATTTCAATATCCTTCATTTTTTTAATTATTCGATTTGTTTCAACTCAACAATACAATACTTTTGCACAAACAGTCGGCACTTGCTGTTTACAACCGAAATCATTCACAATAATTCAGTTGTATTTATTCATTTCAGAACGAAACAAATGTCAAACAGATATAGCAACCAATGTTGCCAATATTATGTTTTTACCTTTCCAACAAAAAATTTTTTCATTTTTTGTAACAACCAGCGTTGCCAGTAATTTTTTTAACTTTTCGTTCCTAAAACTTTTTTTTACAAAAAACTAAAACTCGTTTAGTACAAAAGTAAAACAATTATGTAAGAAATTACCGGAGTTTGGAGCCTCTGTTACTTCCACTGTTAGTGTTTTCTTACTAACTTAGCCAGCGACCAATAAATACACTCAATTTGTTATTTAAAAATATAAATATTTCATGTCATTATTATTGAATTTATTGGAAGAATAGAAAACTGAAATTTATTGAAAAAAAACTAGTTTAGTTTAGTTTTTAGTTTTGTTCAATAAATTCAATAATAATAACATGAAATATTTACATTTTTAAATTAAAAATTTCTTTAATATTTTTTATTATTTTCATTACTATTTTTTTATTTTTTATTATTAAAAATTTACTCCCAAAATGTATACAAAATCTAAATCTAAACTTGGCAACTCTTTGGAAATTGAATGTAAACAAACGTCAAATTATAATTTGCTTTTACTTTAGTAAACACGTGCATAAACATTAGCTTTTCATTTTTTAAATTACTTAAAATTAATATATAATAAAATAAAAGAAATGAAAATCCGTAAAATTCATCGCCATAAGCGTTATCGCTACAATGTGAATAGGAAAACGCTGAATAAAACTAGATCTTCGCTGGGTAAAATAAAAGAGTGAGTGTTCCCTGTGTTAATTTATTAATTGCGGAATTTGTAAGAATTAATTCAATTTTACAGTCCGGCCTTAAAGAATCTGTGGGAAGACAACAAACGGCCTGGTACGAACTTTAAAGAAATGGGTTTAGCTTGCGATCCAAATAAATCAGTACCTGTTCCAAGTTTCAGACAGAATCGCCTTAAACTTACAAAACTGGTGAATGGTTTTGTTGAAGAAGAAATCAATGCTGATGATATTAAGCCATTGCCCAAACGGGGTCACGTTGTCAGTCAATTGGAAGAGATGGCCAAACAAAAAGCAGACTCACAATTAAGGTAGTTTTTGAATAATCTTTACGGAAATAAACATTTTACTATATGTTTGCAATAATTTCAGATTACCTAAGGGCGTCGTTAGTCACCTCACCTATTTTTTGGATAAGTATCAATTTAACTACAAAGCAATGGTTACTGATCGCCGAAATCATGATCAATGGACGTGGAAACAATTTCGTATGAAAATCCGGCAATTTATGAATATTCCTGAGCAATTTAATAAATATTTGGAAAAGAAAAATCTTCCCTTAGATGAAAAATTACCTTGGCCTGAGTATAGTTCGGATAGTGAATGGTAGTTATTACGCCTTAGTTTTGTTAAGTATGTTCAATAAAATTAAGTTTTTAATTGTATATAACAACTAATACTGTTTTAATCATACATACATAATACATAATTGGCCGTTACAACACTTCCTTCAGTCTGGATTACGGCCTAGCTTCTCTAATCACTCATGTTGTGTGTGCTAATTTTATACGTGAGTGCCGGGACCTACAGTTTAACGTCGACTCCAAACGACAGATTTTTTAGAAACTTAGCTTGGCAATTTTTATTTACTCTCAGAGTTTTTGCCAGAAATTTGCTGAAAGGCAGTCGCCGAAAAATATCGTTTCGATGTCTGGCCTGGGGTTTGAACCGTGGGTTTGCGTCTAATAAGCCAACACACTACTTACTGGACTACGACGAATTATTAAATCTTAATATTAAATCCCATATAAAGTTGAATGAATTATTGGATGGATATTTGGAAACAGGCAATTAAGAGAGAACAGAAAAGGATGAGGAAAAAATAGAGATTCAATTTTCAAGAATTTCAACATGAATTGTTGCAAATGGGATTGTCTGTCTGTGTCTCGTCCTCAGCGCACAATGCCTATTTAGAAATTATATTAAGATCCTAAAAGTCTCCATACACAGCCACATTCGTTCTATTATAGAGTAGTCTGGAGATTCTACAATCTCCTCTATTTCGCCATTACACATCTACTCTCTGACTGACCAACAAATGTTCGGCTCTGTAATATAATGCCTGCATTTTAAAACTGCAATCATAACAATCGTTTCTGCCCATAATTAATAAGTTAAATATACAAGACAACGTGTTATTTTAACAAATAATCTTACCATCGAAAACCAAGATTGAATTTGAAAATAAAACATCGTTGTTTTATGATTTCTTTTGAATATTTGTAAGCCTTTTGGTTTTCTTTATTTCACTTTCTCAATTGAAATCCAATAAATTATTTGCTTTTGCATAATACACGTACCATTAAAAATGTGATGGGAGTTTTACAATTATTTTCATTTCTTTTTTTTTTTTAATTTTTACTTTTATTTATTTTTATTAAGAATGAAGCACATACAGTTAAGAGTATATTTTATGTTTTATTATTATTTTTCTTTTTTTTTAATTTATAATGTATCTTATCATTTCAAATGTTAATCTCATCATACTTTAAAGATTTAAGTTAAGCCTACAAAACTTTATTTCATTTCTGTTTTCGAATCTGCCAACGTTCTTCTCCTATACTGTTCTTTATAAAACAGGACACCATTTAGTCTATTATATAAATGACAAGTGTGTGTGCCTGTGTGTTTGTTTGAGTACATGAGAATCCTGTTCAAAGGACTATGTATTGGATTAAGTTAAAGGATATTGTTATTTTTGACTTTATATGTGTGTGTGATGTGTGATGTCGGTAGTGTTGAAGGTGTTGCGGTAGTGTGGTATGATACGGAAATAAAGTTTAAACACAGTATGTAATATTTTTTCTGTTTTTTCCATAAAATTATTAAAGTTGATAGTAACCAAAATAATTGGAAGGATTTATGTTTTGATTTGCAATCATTCTATTATTAAGTTGAGTTTTTTTTTATTTTTTCTTTTTTTGATTTTATAAAATCAAACACAGGGAAAATGCACACATTTATTTTTATTTCCTTGCGTAAATGGGAAATTTTCTTTAAGAAACATTTAGTTTTTAGATCAAATCTCAGTTAAAACTACGGGTGAATAAAAAGAAAACTTATAAATTACAAAAACAAAAACAAAACATTTTAACGAATTATTGAATTGATTTCAAATCAATTGCTTAAAAACAAAAGTGAACAACGAAATGAATTTAAAATAATAAATAAATAAAGTTTAAAATGGAAACTCCATACATACATGAAAATTGGTTTTCTTCTATTCGATATTAAAAATTATTATTTTTTAATTTTAATTTTAGACAAAGAAGACCAAATTATCTGTATGAAGAAGTTATGTTTATGTGAAATAAAGGAGGTGTAAGGGATGTTGGTATAAGAAGCATAACATGTATAAGATTATAACATTACACGTGTGTTATAAACAATTGATTGAAATATTGGCATATCCTGCTTGATGAAGAGCGTTAAAGTTTTTAGCGATGACGACAATGCAGACGATAATGATGAAAACGATAATAATGATTTCCTGCGAAATGATTTACGATGTCTGTGTAAATTTAGATACAAATTATTATAGTAAATTAGGAAAAATTCCATAAAAAATCGTATTAAAATGCTTTTCAAATTTGTAAAGTTTTCACGTTGAACCACGATGCTGTTATTTTTGTTATTTGGTGAGTATGAAGTCTTGGTGTTGTTGGGACAAGGCTTAAGGAATGATGACGATGCTGATGCTGATGAATGTGAT
The DNA here is from genome assembly GCA_930367235.1 of Sarcophaga rosellei. Classification (NCBI taxonomy): domain Eukaryota; kingdom Metazoa; phylum Arthropoda; class Insecta; order Diptera; family Sarcophagidae; genus Sarcophaga; species Sarcophaga rosellei. The sequence goes on along the minus strand of OV884017.1, from coordinate 84,543,756 downwards.
AATGTATAATTGTTAGTATGTGTGGTGTTAAATTGTAGAGTATAAGATGCAAATGTAAAACATGTCTTTTCTATGCTTCTAAATGGTTGCTTATGGTGTATGATGAAATTTAATGGTGTATTGAAGGAGTAGTTTTTAATTGCTGTCTTTGGTTTTACATCAATCGTATTTTGTGAGTTTTTTTCGATTTGTTGTTTTGTAAGATGATGCTGTTGTGGTTGTTTTTGCTGTTCTTGTTCTTGTTGTTTAAGAGTATCATGTTCATGACTATTATTATTATAATTTCTAATTGTGATAATAATTTTTAGTATATTATTATTATTGTTATATTTATGCTTAATAAATGAATTTTCATTTGCCAACAACTCAATTGATTGCCATTGCTGTTGTTTTTGGTGTTGCTTTTGCTGTTGATATAGCTGCTCTCGATCATTATGTTGTTGGCATAAAAAATTTTGTTGTGTTTGCATGTTATTCTGGCTGCTCCCTAGTTATTTCTTCTTTTGGGCCTTCTCAGCGGCTTTTGTGACTTTACCCGAAGTCGTCTCTTTAAATGTTACCGACTTGATTACACCCACAGCAACAGTTTGCCTCATATCACGTACGGCAAAGCGTCCCAGTGGTGGGAATTCTTGGAAACTTTCAACACACAACGGCTTAGTGGGCACCAGCATTATAATGGCTGCATCACCAGACTTGATAGCCTTTGGATCGGTTTCCGTAGTCTTACCAGTACGGCGATCACATTTCTCTTTGATTTCGGCAAATTTACATGCAATATGAGCAGTATGACAATCCAACACCGGTGTATAACCGTTAGCAATCTGTCCCGGATGATTGAGGACAATCACCTATAATCAAAAAAAAAAAAAAAGAACAAATGAAACAAATATTTAACAATTACAAATATCTACAGAGAATTACTTTATAAAATTTTGCCTATACTACTCCAACTACAATTTTCATAAACTAAGTATGCACAGATTTGTTAAATATTTAATTATAAATTTTTATGTAACATTCGCAAAATCCGACAAAGTTTTAATTATTTTTTTTTAAAGAAACAAATCAACAAGCTATTAGTCCCCCAAGGCATAGGACTTGGGGGTTCATACTGAAGCAGATATACATATGTATTGTACACATATCATATTTGAACAGCTGTATTCGTGTATGTACATAGTTTCATACTTGGATTTTCGGTCCTTATCTTAGAAAGTAATTCTGAAATATTTTTTTTTAATATTTCATCGTTTGTTAATCGTTTCAGAAAATTTCTTTTATAGTTTTTTAAATAATTTAAAATACATAATTCGTTTAATGTCATTCATTTATTTATAAAGTTTTTTTGAATTTTTTTAATTTTAAAAACTAAATGAAATAGAAAATCTAATTATATGTACAAATATTTGTCTTTTTTTCATTATTCGCAACACGTTTTAAAAGCAAATGCATATTTTATTATAGAAACAACTAAGATTCAGATCCAGATCCAGATAACGGTAAAAAGTATTACATTCAATATGTACATACCTGAGCCGTAAAATCGGCAGCACCCTTAGGTGGGCAATTCTTGGTATCGCCGGCAACGTAACCACGACGCAATTCCTTAACCGAAACGTTTTTGACGTTAAAACCAACATTATCACCGGGCAATGCCTCCGACAAGGCTTCATGATGCATTTCAACCGATTTGACTTCAGTTACCAGGTTGACAGGTGCAAAATTCACCACCATACCTAATTTTAGAGAGTGAGAGAGAGAGAGACAAAAAGAAAGAGATTGAGTGAAAATGTATCGAAAATGTGACTCACAGGTTGAACAATAGATACATACTAAAAAAAAACACATAAAACAACTACACAAGTCTCCCAATTAACACCCCACACCCTTTATACAACCCTTTGCTAGAACAAATATTCCATTTTCTTTTCAATGCATTTGACACAAAACAATTTACTACATGGGTTTGTAACCTAAAGACCCAATTTAATTGTTGTTGGAATATTTATTATAGCATGCTAGTTAGTGGTGTATAATTACTATTGCACGATATTATATAAAATTCATACAAAAGAAACAAAAACGAAAAAAAAGGTACAAACTCACCTGGTTTCAAAATGCCAGTTTCTACGCGACCAACGGGTACTGTACCAATACCACCAATTTTATAGACATCCTGCAAAGGCAAGCGCAATGGCTTGTCGGTGGGACGAGAAGGTGGCATAATGGCATCCAAGGCATCAATTAAAGTCTTGCCTTCAACTTTAGCGTCCTTGCGTTCTACAGTCCATCCCTTAAACCAAGGCATTTTATCGGATGGTTCCAACATGTTGTCACCATGCCAGCCAGAAATTGGTACAAATGCAACACCAGCTGGATTGTAGCCAATTTTCTTAATGTAAGACGACACTTCCTTCTTGATTTCCTCATAACGAGCCTCACTGTAAGGTGGCTCAGTTGAATCCATCTTATTGACGCCTACTACCAATTGTTTGACACCCAAAGTAAAAGCCAACAGAGCATGTTCGCGTGTCTGACCGTTTTTCGAAATACCGGCTTCAAATTCACCGGTACCGGCGGCAACAATCAAAACGGCACAATCAGCTTGCGAGGTGCCAGTAATCATGTTCTTAATGAAATCACGATGTCCGGGTGCATCAATAATGGTCACATAATATTTGGCCGTTTCGAATTTCCACAAAGCAATATCAATAGTAATACCACGTTCACGTTCAGCCTTCAGTTTATCCAAGACCCAGGCATACTTAAACGAACCTTTACCCATTTCTTGGGCTTCCTTTTCGAATTTCTCAATAGTACGTTTATCTATGCCGCCGCACTTGTAAATCAAATGACCGGTAGTCGTTGATTTACCCGAATCGACATGGCCAATGACAACAATATTAATATGAGTCTTCTCCTTTCCCATTTTTATTGGTTGTCCCTTTCGATTCTATTCAACACAAAATGATCAAACAAAGAATGTTTCAATGCAAGGCTTTCTCCAGCAATTTTTAAGTGATAAGCTGAAATTTATAGAATAAGATAGAAGGATACATAGGTTTATATATTGCATGATAATTAGAAATTTATTTGGTTTTTTTTTTTTTTTTTTTTTTAAATCTATTCTATATATTCCTACAGAAAATATTAACAGCACTAAAATAAAAACTCTTCGATTTTGTTAACGAATACTGCCATTCGGGGGATAGTACCAGACAGTTTATCATAAATGCAATTTAATTTTTAACGACCTTACAAACTTTTTAATCGACTCCATATGCAGATATTATAAATAAATTATACATACATACATATGTCGTTATTTTAATTATAATTTAATAAAATTTTCGGAAATTTTGTTTTAGATTGAAATGAGTCCTATATTTTAGATATCAAACTATACGTAGAGAATCATCTGTGCATATGAAACTTGGATTGGACAATTTTTTTTCTTTTGACCTTTGGAATGACTGTACCAAATTTGATGAAAGTTAAGTTTCTTATATTAACATTATTTATCAAACAAAAATTATTACGTATGTACATATGTATATGTGGAATAAAAAAGTCAATTCAGTCCGTTATTACATGTTACGCTGTTCCTGTTTGTTATCTGTTTGCTCTTCGGAATGTTAATCGTATGGTGAAAGTTAGCTACTCAATTTTGGGGTTAAATGACGATGTGCTTTTCTGGAGGCTATTCAAAAAATCGTTTTACCTCTTTAATTTCGTTATTTTTTCCTTCTTGCACAGACTACCAGGCATATTAAATAATTAATAAAAAAAAACACTTTTTCGGGGAAAATTTGAACTCCCTTCACATACCGAATTCAAGTTTTTATGTACATGCATACAGAGAATAAAAAAAATGGAGATTTTTTCAATTCGATTATGGGAAAATGTTTAATGTAAATCCAAAAAAAGAATATCCTTAACAAACTAAAGCCTAGGCAGGATTTAATGGTACTTACAATTTGAGCTGCTTCTAAAAGTCTTTTTTTTTGCTGATGGTCCAGAAAAAAAATGTCACAGAAAGCACTAAAACAAACAAAAAAGAACAGAAATCACGTATCTTTTATTATAATGGCCGAATACGAAATTGTTTTCTTTTTCGAAATTTCCACACAATAATTATAAAGAAATTGCAAGGGTTTCTTCGTTAAATCAAAGATATTTAAATTATGAATATTTTTTTCTTTTATTGTACAAAACTTGAGTGCATACAACTGATTATGGTTGTAGGTAGAATGAAGAAGGAAATAATTTCTTATTTATTTATTTATTTATTTATTTCATGATTAATAAAAATAAATTATTAATAAAATTTAATTTTATTCTTTTCCCAAGGTACTAGATAGAAAAATTTACCGTTAAAAATCTATATGCACGTATAGTGTCTATTGTTGGTCTTTCTGTTAACGTCTGGTTTGAAAATGTGAAATTCTGTCTGTTCGTAGTGCATTCGTGTGATTTTTCTCTATACGAGAAATCAATAACTATGGGCCTCACTTTAAAGTAAACTCCCATAACATTCGCATGAGCCCCAAACAACACTGACACTCTCATGCAGTGTTAATAGCAGTAAACACCAACACTACTACCATTACCACTACTACTACCATTTGTCATCATCATCGTCGTCGTTGTCGGCATCGTTGTCACTACTACTATTGTTGCATTTTTGTGTCCAAATGGCGAACATGCGAATGAATAATCATAGTTATTCCGAATAAAATAACGCGAGAGAAAAATTAAATTAAACACAGTCAGTCATACATTAAGCAGGCTCAACTCGTGCCATACGAAGTTAAAGCGGCCGGTGTATAATATGCATTCGAAGTAAAAACTCTTTTCGGTTTTCAATCGTTCGTTTTTAGTTGATGTTATTGTTATTGTATTTTAAGTTGTATTTACAGTTAAATAAGACAGAAAATCAATTCACATGATGATGCACGATATTCGTTCGTTTTGTCATAAAAACGAATACATTTTGTTGGTCTCACACTCTCTCTCTCGCTCACTTTGGCTTTTGTATTTAAAAAGATTCCCATTTCCTCTATACAGTTATTTTTTTTTTGTAATTTTTTGGGGATACAATTCCATGCAGTGACATGTCGGCTACAAAGTTCCAAGATGTTGTGATAGTGCTCAAACTAAAACATACATATGCATGTACATGTGTATGTATGCAGCAATAGGGAATGAGAAATGCAAAGGAACTAACGAGTACATACATACAGAAAGTCTGCATAAGAGACAGTTCGTATATTTGCACTGACTGCTGCTGCCTTGTTGCAACTTGCGCAATGTCAAATTTTCCGATGTTACACAAGTTGCTGAGATTTTTTGTTGTTGTTGTTAATGTCGTCGTGGTCTGTTTCTATTCTTGACATAGTAACAATATATTCTTGCAAATACTCTGTGTAGGTATATTGTTATTGGACGGTTTTTTGATTTTATTTTCAACAAAAAAAAAAAGAGAAAACAAATATCGAATGAAAACTATTTTAACACTTTAATTCGCTTTTTTTCATCGTATGCTGTTCCAATTTGCAACCGTATGTCAAATAGAAACACATGTGTTAATAAACACTAGACGAACGTGCGAGTACACAAACTAACACATCGATGGGGGCATATGAGTAAAAATTGTGTATCCGTGTAATTAATGTTTTGAAAAATTCAGGCCTATTTCCTTGATCATATGATAGATCTATAGGGAGTTATGGAATAGTAACTTATAGGCCGTTTATATAGTAGATATGTACATATATGCATACATACATAAATAAAAAATATTGAAAATATATTAATAATTTGCTCATTTTTTAAGTTGACCCATAATGAGGAGTTATGGGAACATTTTAAATGACACTTGTGGTTAAGAATGTTTCTTAAATTTCAATTTCAAAATTTAAAGTTCAATGAAAACCATAAAGACAGATATATGTATATACACATATACATATGTATAGGTACATATGTATGCGCTCACGCAAATTTTATGTTCAATTCTGTCAAATCTGTCGACCGAAGACGACGTCAATCGTCATGGATAAAATTAACAGACACAACATGTAATGATTAATTAAGTAAATAATCTCAATCACCGGGGACTGCCGAGATTTGAAGGGAAAGTTTTGTTTCAGTTACCGATGACGGACGTGGACTCAACCTGTTAACAGTTAGTCATCAATATAGGCGCGGAGGAACATGAAGCTGGTTCCAGTTTTTGAAAAACTTGTTCTTGGGTAATAAGAATAAAATTCATTTAAATTTATCCAATCTGTACTTTTTTATACTTTAGTCTTGTAGGTCAGGTCGTTGTTGATTTATTAGGCAAAGGCCCGTGGTTCAAACCTTAGCTGAGAGATCTCGAACAACACGAAACATGAAAAGAATATTATTTTCGGCGACTTCCTCTCAGTAGTCTTCTGGGAAGAACTCTTCAAGTAAATAAAATTGCCATGAAAAGCTTTCCAAATCTGTCGTTCAAAGTCGACGTTAAGACTGTAGGTCCTGCCACTCACGTAAAGTAATTTTAAGGATATGATAATAGTTCATGCATTCCTTTTCGGTAATGCGTTGCAAAATTATGAAATTTATTCATTTAAGTGGAGTTCTTCTTGAAATGAAATTTTAAAAGTTTCTTAACAAACTTGATGAAAAAAAACCAGCTGCGAAATAGAAATCTCATAATATGTACACATGTATGTATTTACACAACGTTTATTTTTCTTTTAGGGAATATCTATTAAGTATTAAAGCAAGCATTCTATTTGCCTTTAGTGTTGTATTGTTACACTCTTGTAAATCTTAAGTCCTTAAAGTGTTTTATTAATGAACAGTTACTCGAACATACATATGTATGTACATACATATATATGTGCGAATTTCATATAATGTGTACAATAATAAAAAAATAAAAAAATCATAAAAGCTGTATACGAAGTAATTTGTACTCGTCAAAGAATATCGAAAAAGTTTCGTCCTAAATAATGATTAAATAATCTTTAATAATAAATTCGATAAACGACACGCAAACAATTTTTTTATGGCAATATGGTCCACAATTTATGAATTTTTTTTTTCCAAACAAAACTATGGAAAGTCTTAAAAATTTTCTTTTATTACTTTTTAGTATAATTTAAACACTCCCTGCTCAAACAAGAGTACAGTGTTTGAGTAATTATTAAATATATATGTATATCTTTATACATACACTGGCTCAAAAAAAGTCTCCGTCCAGCAGACGGAGACAATTTTTAAAATATTCCAAAAACTACTTACTCGATTTGAAGAAAGTGAAATTGTTCTATAAGCTCAATTTGTGCTTACATGTATTAATTGATACCAAAATTTCGTTAAAAATGTTTCAATTATTTTTTTATATCAAAAACATTTTAAAACAATCTTAAATGCTAACTCGAAAAAAGTGTCCGTACAGCCTAGGTGCCCCTCTTTAAGATAACGGTTATTTAAAAATTTAATTTTATTATTATATATTATTACGTTATTAATGGATATTCGGTTTGATGGAGCACAAAAATTAACGTCAAAGTTTGTGCAAACAACAAAAAACACAAAAAAATCGTATTGACTGTCAAAATGCGTAATGACGGCAAAAGTTTTCGGGAAAATTAGTTCAATATTTGACAGAAACTTAACACAAAAAACAGGTTCGGTTTTAATTTCCTCAAGAATAGTTCGTGCAGAAATGAATGATGCTTCCTTGTAAAGGGAAATCGAACAGATAGCTTGAATAAAAAACCGAATATTGTGAAACAATAATTTGAATTTATGAAAGATTTTTATGAAATGCACAAATCTTACTGAGTGTGATATAGCGAAAACACTACGTTGCATTTAAAGAACTTAAAACTAACCATAAAACATGGAGTTGGTTTAATAGTAGTATGTCTACAATGGCCACTATGATGCCTCAAATCTTATGTTTGAGGAAATAATGAGCGACAAATTTCATTATCTAAATAATTTAATGTTTAAAATGAGCTCTTTGAACTTAGACATACAATACAATTTTCGATTCTTTCATAATCATGGTCCGAACTGGTAATATTCTAGAAGAATGATTTCTATAAATGACATAAAAGTAATATCTCAACACCAGACCCTAGATTCAAACTCCATAAAGTTTTATTGGGGTATTTTGAAAAATAAAAAAACTTTGCGACACACTAATAAGCATGTGCAATAAGGTACCATTATCCCAGAAGTCTGGAATATTAGGACAGATATTACCCAAAAGCTGGATTTTTTTTTGCCATCAAAGGACTTCAAACCCGTTATTAAAAAGAAATTTTGAATAAATTAATTAAAATTGCAATTCTGTATAGTAAGGACATTTTTTTGAGTTAGCATTTTGGTTGAGTTAGCGTTTTAGTAAAATAAATGAAACTTTTTAAACAACATTTTTGTATGTACAATTATAAGTACAAATTGAACTTTTAAAACAATTGTTCTTCATTCAAATCGGGTAAATAGTTTTTGAAATATTTTGAAAATTGTCTCCGGCTGGTTTGTGTACGGAGACTTATTTGAACCAGTGTATCATATGTATGTATTTATTACTTTTTAAGTAAACTAAGGTTATTACAAAACAAATCCTCAATTTCTTTATTCAGTTGAAGTTTTTCAGCTGAACAGGATGGTACCAGGGTCATATATCGCTGACGAAAACAAAAATGCCTTCTGTGAATATGTATACGTTGCCTAACTTTTCTTTGTTATTCGTTCTTGATGCTATCCTCTCTGGGAATAGTAAGTCTCAAACAGTTCCTTTAAAGGATTGATGAGGGAATTGAATCGTTTTAATTTCATAAATTCGAAAACCAATGTACTTGAATACTTTAATCATTATGCTACGTCGCCGTATTTATGTATACGAAAGATGAAATTTTCAGCTGTGCTTTATGAGAAGACATTATTAAAAGTATGTGATTCTGTGAAAATGTGAATACAAAGCTTCAACTAGCAAAAAAGCAGTGAAATGATTTAATCGTTTATGATCTAATGATTTTGATCTTAAACTTGCACTCACTTAGATTCGCCAATCACAAAAACAAAAGACGATGAAATCATGAAAAAATTGGACAAAAAAACGGATACATACATACGTAAAATATGTAGAGGTGGCTAGCATTCATCATCAAATCATTATAAACCGATTGAAGAAAACTGGATATACAGAAAACTCAATATTTGATTGTCACACGAATAATAGTGAACATTCAAGTGCTAAAATGAAAATCGAAATCGAATCATTTCTAAAGCGATGAAAAGTGGATCACGTTGAACAATAATGGTAAATAGGGGGTAACGCTGTAAGACTAATGGGACTGGAAGGGAATTGTTCATTATGTGCTTCTACAATCGGGTCAAACGACTGATTCTGTCGTATACAGTCAATAATTAACATTGTTTTTCACATGACAACGCCATACCAGAAGTTTTGAAGCATTCATTCACCATATACATAGTCTGGAAGTTGCAAACTTAAAATTATCATTTGTTTCAAATCTTTGCAGAACTTTTTTTTTCAATGATATAAATTTTAATTACGCAGACTTTATTCAATCAGTTTTGCGTTAAGAAAACACAGAATGGCTTTACATTATAAATGTCAAAATGTTATCGATCAGAAGAACGAATATTGGATTCAATAGATCTTGTTTCAAGTATTAGAAAAAGATGTTCCACTGTTGTACAAATTTGTAATTTTAATTTTTCGAGAATCTATTACATACATAACATAATTAGCCATTACAACCCTTCAGTCAGGATTACGGCCTAGCTTCTCATAATCTATTAATTTGATCAAATCATGCTAGAAGATCTTTTGCGTTAATGTACTGGAATAGTGATATACGGTTTCAGTGATGCAATTTGTTTCTAAGGTCCTATTGAGGAATTGAATTTTGTAAAAAGTACACATAATAGAAGTCGCCATAGTGTAGTAGGTAGTGTATTAGCTTATTAGACGTAAAAGCCCGGTTTCGAGCCGCAGGCTAGACATCAAAACTAAATATGAAAAAAAAAAATACTTCTTCGGCGACTTCCTCTCATTTCTGGCAAAAACTCTGAGAGTAAATAAACCTGCCATGAAAAAGTTTCTCAAAAAAAAAAAATCTGTCGTTCGGAGTCGACGTTAAACTGTAAGTCCCGCCACTCAAGTATTAAATTAAGGCACACAACATGAGTGGTGTGAGAAACTAGGTCCATAATACTGACTGAAAGTTTGTGGGGGCCAATTATGTATGTAGTATGTATGTATGTAAAAAATACGCATATACATTGCCGAGTAAAATTATTACAATAACAGACAGACATGTGAAACATAACAATTTTAAATTTGCAAATATTTCTTTGAGATACGACTATCATATACTTAAAGACTCGCTGAAATGTCTAGCAGAAAAGTGTACAATATTTTTTATCGGTTGACAAAAAGGTTTTATAATTATTATTTCTTGTTTAATAATTTAAGTATTTAATACAACTTGTTGCGTTTTTTTTTTATCTAAAGTATGCTTCGTGCTTGATACTGCCGTTTATTGCGAAACATCATAGGACAATGAAATTCTCATTTAATTTTCTAATGTTTTTATGTTCGACTAAATCAGAATAAATTACTTTATAATAATATATTTACATTAAAATAAAAAGGATGTTTTTTATTATACCCAATCCACACATTTAGAATATTTTCTGAAATAAGTTTCAATATTAAATAGAAGATGAACGCTAGAGGTAATCGGCATGCGGTGATTAGTCTTTAAAAATAGGAAATGGAAAGTCTTAAATTAGGGAAATAGAATAATCTTATATTTGCTGCATATTTTATTGCTTTAAATGAGAATTTAAATGAATTGTGTACGAATAGTTGGACAGAAAAAGAGGCAGAGACAAATTTCAATACTAGGGTTTTATAAGTACACATTGAAAACTACATATATGTATACATACACATGGACATACATGCATATATTACCAGGTTAAATTATGGAGTTTTTTTTTTTTGTACACATAGGATAAGTTTAGGTTTGCCGCTACTGTCCTTTGTTCTTCCTTATCAACATCTTATTCTAAAGAATTTTTAGTGCTAACCAGATTTAGCTAATTTACTTCTTAGAAGATTACAATTCTACAATTGGGACGCATTTTAAAAGACACGTAATAGATTAATTTTGGATCTTTTCCAAATGGAAAAACCTAATTTTGTATACTTCATTTCCTAATTTTTGTGGCAGACTGTTTGAGACAACGATATGGCGACTATTGTTATTAAAATATCGAAGTATCTTAAGGGGTCCTAGAAATGAAGTTACTAATATTGCATGTTGTGCCTGAGACGTATGATTTTATATAAAATTTTAATATAATTTTCTATACAATAATGTTGAAAAAAAAAAATACAATTTGAACATCATTTCTTAGAAACAAAATACCTATAGGCAAAGTCCTGATAGTTAATATTAATTTATGAATAATTTACTCATGCTTTTGAATATTTTTGAATTGTATTTTTTTTATTTATTAAACCCTGTTTTTGATTCTAGCCGCAACCATTGATTCATTTGAATGCAAGAAAATAGAAAATGATTCATCTGCAAAACTTTTAATATTTCTTTTGGTTTTTTTTTTCAAAAAATTTTTTATATAGAAATATATACTGAATTCCACTTTCAGAGAGAGTTATGCATTTCCCCCACAATAATTTCTAGTATGTATACCTAAAATAGTCGGCTATTAAATTAAACGGACCACAAGATTTTGTTTTTTTTTTCTTTTAAATTTTATCTCTTTATATGTATATATATAAAAATTTTTTTTATACGAAATAATAATAATATTATAGTAGTAGTGAAATTATAAAATTTTTTTATAGTGCACTTCCGGTTAGATAAGCGTATACATATGTACATACACTTGCACTTAAAGCCTCGAATCACATGTCGCCATTTTGTAAAATTCTGAAATTAATTTTCTTTGAAATTTTCTTAATTTATTTCGGAGGTAAAGATTTTTTAAGTGAAAAATCACTATTTTTAGATGGAGAATTTTCTTTTACCTTTTAATAACTAAACCGGCCGGTGTTATATACGTATTTGTATGTATGCATGTACATATATGCATACATTTGCAATAATATGCAAATACATGCAATACTACTATACATACATACATGCATATATACAAAAATACCTATGCACTTTGATAAAAATCTTCACAAGAATCAATTCAAATAAAAATATTTTCTCAAACTCTCATGTTCTTTTTGAATATTTAGAAATGAAATATTTATTGTAATCACTTACCGCCTTATAATATTAGTTTGTTTTAAATTATTTTGAAACGGATGTTTGCAATTTCTTAGAAAAATTATTCGATTTTTTTAGAGACACAAAATTTTCTTACCACTTACCTCGAGCACAAAAGACGGAAAGGCCGATTTTCACAATGGCTAAGATGCACATGCGCTGGAAAAGCGCATCATACCCATACAGAATATTCGCATACAATTACAACAACAATAATATCCCCATGAATGAATGCACTAGTTGGATGAGCATTGAAAGCTTCAGCCCTTTTGCAATTGGTGCAAAAGGGAAATTCAACATGACAACATCACATGAAATATGTATTTTTCATCCATTAAACTATGCAATTGTCAATGATGATTACAAATAGTAAATCGACAAACTCTTCTAAATACACATAGGTATGTGTAATTAGATGTAGTTATCGGTGATTGTCAAAATAGGCACAAAAAAAGCTTTAAATCTGCAAGCAATATCGTTTATATTTAAATACATGCGGATTTCATTTATAAAAATTGGATTTCATTTTATAAACCTAACGTTTGGTACCATTTTAAACTCTTTTTAAATTACATACTTCAAAAATCGAAATAAACAGATACAAAAGATGTCTATCAAATACAATTTCAAGTGGAATATCGATAATATCGATACCATTCCGCTAGCATTCAACACCATATCCATTTTATTTTTTTCAAGAATTGAACAAAAAATAGTTTAAATACTATAAATAAATCTATTGAAGTCGCCGTGGTCTAGTAGGTATTGTGTTGGCTTATTAGACACGAAGCTAAGGTTCAAATCCCCGGTCACACATCAAAACGAAATATGAAAAAGTATTTCTTCGGCGACTTCTTCTCAGCAGATTTCTGGCAAAAACTCTGAGAGTAAATAATATTGCCATGAAAAGTTTCTCAAAAAAAAATCTGTTGTTCGGAGTCGACTTTAAACTGTAGGTCCCGCCACTGATGTATAAAATTAACACACACAACATACTTAAGTGGTGTTGAGGAGCTAGGCCGTAATCCTGACTGAGGGGTTGTATGTACGTATTGAGGCAGACGTATTAATTTGGCTTTTTTTAAATGTGTTGATATTGGCTTATTAGACAGAAACTAGACAATTCGAAACCTAGATCTGTCCTTTTGCAAAAAGAAATATGGAAATTATAACAACAACTCTGATAGTAAATCTTAATTCGTGCTTACACACACATTAAGAAAAGAAAAATGAATTTGAGAATGCGGTCAAATCTGTATCTCTTTCTATTCTCCTTTCCCTCTTCACCGAAAACCTTAGTAATCTGAGCCAGACTTGATTAGTGTGAATTCAGACTACAACATTTGGCACTGAGAACCTTCTCAAATTCGACATTAAACTGGGTGGGGTCCGGCGCTAACGGATACAATTAACACATACAGCATGGGTGGGATGAGAAAATAGATTCTAAACCTGATCAGAGGGCATAACACAAATGTAAAAAAATAACTTTTTCATTTGAATAGCAGACTAATTTGCATATCTGATCACCAATTAATCGTTCTCCGAGTGAGCCTGAAGACGAAATACATTTAGTAATAATTAGTGTTGATCTCTTTTTAATTCCCTTACTTGTTATTGTATTTGTATTTTTATAGCTAAATTATATGGCTTTCGTTATGAAATATCGAGAGCAAATGAGTTCACTGTCTACGATCATGCTTCCCATGAAATACTAATTACTGCTAATTACCTTAAAAACCCGATCTTAACTAACTGTTTATTAGGGGTGTTATTTTAATAATGAATGATCAAATCTACATATGTATTTCATTATTTATGCTTTTTCAATTGAGAGTTTTCAGTTAGATTTATTCAAGTTCTTGCAGTATCCCGAATATTCCGGTAGTTTTTTGGGTCAATAGGTTGCCCTCTACTTTTTTATGATGGGTGGACTGTTGGCCTTACCTATATGCATGGGAAACGGATTTAAAGTTACAATCCCGGTGTCGCCCTAGATTCAGGAATATTTTGTAGTTGTATTACAAGTCTGTCAGTCCATCATTCTTACCTTTGGACCTGGGTTCGAATCAAACGAATTGAAAACAAATTTTAATTACATTTGCACTAAAACAAACTCCGTACCAGTATATTTTGATAATCGATAATAAAAAGATAGAATATCGTCAACAACAAACATCATGAGAAGGTCAAACAATGGCATTTCTTGAGAAAGTACAGGATACATGTCTATAGAAAGCGTTGCTTATATGACAATGACAGATGAACCTGCTATCATTCTACAACCTTTTACAGTAAATCAATCACCTGCTTATTATGCGAAATATGCTTTACGACAATCTTGAGTTCCTTAATGATATCAAAATCTATAAAAAAATAAATTAGTACTTCAATCTCGAGGCCTACTTTGTGTCCTGGTAATAAAGCCCTTAAGTTAGTCGCCATTACAAAGAATGGAGTATTAGTAAAATATTTGCAATCAGCATGAACAGAGAAAATCAAAATACTGATGTACCGAAACATATACAACACGCTTAAGACAGATAGAATAACTTTCGTTAATTTCGTAACGCAGATATCCCAAAACACCAAACTGAATAGTCTCAATTCAAGCTTTCTTTCAGCAATGAAAAGACAAATTGTTAAAAGGAAGTCGATATGGCACACGATTGGTAAGCCAGCATATCTATTACTAGATATGTGTTGAGGATGCCTGCCCAAGGATTTTGATGCCCCAGCCAGCCAAAGATTACATTGCCAACACCACCACCTCGAATTTGTATGAAGTCGCCGTAGTCTAGTAGTAAGTGTGTTGGCTTATTAGACGTAAGGCCACGGTTCAAACCCCAGGCCAGACATAAAAACGAAATATGAAAAAAAAAATTTCTTCGGCGACTTCCTCTCAGCAGATTTCCGGCAAAAAAAAAAACTCGGAGAGTACATAAAATTGCCATGAAAAAAGTTTCTCAAACATCTGGCGTTCGGAGTCGACACACACACAACATGAGTGATGTGAGAAACTAGGCCGTAATCCTGACTGAAGGGTTGTAATGGCCAATTATGTTAAATAAACATTCCACGACATGAGAACGGTTTATACTGATAGATTAAACTGAAAAAATTTGTTATTACACTATCAAGTGGTATAGTAAAGGAAAAGAAAAGAAAATAATACAGTAAAGATGAATATTAGCCATTTTGCATTGAGCTCTTGAACTTATTGGGAAACCTACGTATATTGTGCATCAAAAGCAATTTATTCTATTTAAAATACAACCCTGTATGTGATTAATATTCACCGGTATTGACAAAATAAAAGAGACATGACTCACACAATTAAACTGAGTTATTAATCATAAGCTGAGAGAAAATTAAAAAAAAAGTTGGAAACTAAATATTTCAACTGAATTTGAAAATAAAAATTCTTCCATTGAAAAAATCAATACAAGTAAGTGACGGTAGAAAATTCACATTTACCAGGCCAACTAATAAAGAAACGCAAAATTTGTAAAGGTTATGGCCGATCCCAGGCTTAGGCAGCTGTCAATTAAAACGGGTGTCGTCAAACGTCTAACAAAAGAGAGGACTGTGTACGAGAAGGAAGTGCTGACCGAAAGGAAACGTTTCGATAAATTCAAAGGCGAAGGAGCTGATGAACATGTTTTGAAAAAACAAGAGGAGGTGATACAAGAATGTCTTATGATGTTGCCGGATACCATGAGAAGGTAAGAAGAAATTAGTACGACAACATAAAAATAAAAACCAAAAGAGTACAAGTTTGACTTGGTTATGTTTTAGATTAAAAAAAGAACTTGAAGCATTGGAAAAATTTTTAGAAGAGGAAAAGGATTTACATGAATCAAAAGAATACGAGACAGCAACACTTGTCGCCAATGAAGCCAAGGAAGTGGTGGCAAAATCAAATTAAGCACAAAAAGTATTTTTTTAATTGTAATCTCCTTACATTACACTCTTCATCTTAATTTAATGCATTTATAATATTATTAATATTTTTTTACTAAAAACTAAAATACTACTAAAAGAATTGTTAAACAATTAAAAGGAAACTGATATTAATACGATAAAATGGCTGTTGCAAATAGGAATTTGTCTCAGGTCAAATTAGATATTCAACAAATCATTAGCAATCTTGAAATATTAGAAAATAGAAATAACATTGATAGCAATTTGGAAAGGATGAAAACGGATACAGAACACTTGCTTAAGAATTTAGAGAAATTGCCATTGGAGCGTTATAAAGCTAAAATCCAAAAGCGACAGAAAGGGAGATGTAAACGCAAGTTACAGAAACTAATTAATCAAGAAGTTAAGAGAAACCTAAATCTTCAAATAAAAGACTTTGAATCTAAAGAATGTTCACTTGGGAAGTCTTTAAGTGAGAGCCCTAAACGAGAACAAAAATTTGGTCAACATAGGAAAACTATTAAGGAGTGCCAGCGCTTTCTAAAAACGTTTGAATTATTTCAACAATTACATCTATTACGTGGCCAGAATCCTTCGGAGACTTACAAATTTTCAGTCAAGTTCCGGCAGTTGAAATCAATTTGGAACAGTTTATTACAAGACAATTTACAAGAGCAAATTTCTAATGAAGTAAAAATTCAAGACCAATGGAATGAGGTATTGTTTGGACCTTTAGAAACAACATATTTTGTCGAAAAGCCGAATATAGACGATTTTATAAGGAAAAGGTACTGCGAAAAAATTAAATAGTAATGAGTTCTTGCTGACTATGAATTTGCTTTTATTTCAGACAAGTCTGGGATTCCTATGTTGACGGTAGATACGGGTCGTCCATACCAATTGGTTGGGTTATACCACCTTCGGAAGCAAACGAACAATGGCTCCCATATCTCGCACCGGGCGTATAATGTATATTTTAATTTCTATAATGAAGATGTTTCAAATTTAATACACATCTTTTACCACTTCTTTTATAAATATCGTTAAAACGGATTACAACAACGCTAGTAAATAATCAATAAAATTCATCAAAAGTCATGTATTAGTATTTTTATTCTTTCCTAAAATGTTAAAAAAATATTTACAAGTTCTTACTAAAGTGTCGCCATTCCTTCCCCAAAGACCATTCCCCTTTATTCCTAATTGGATATAACTTTCTGAAGATAGACAACTCACAAAAAAAAACAAATAAGAAAATTGCTTTAAAGGCTTGTTTTTCTTTATTTTTATGGAATTGTTGAGAACTTTTTTGCTTAATAACTAAACACAGAAATGCTTGCTATATAGCATATTTCAATTGATTGGATACTAGTCAACCGTTTAAAGTTTATTCGTAAATCCAGTCGACGGTAGCTGGTTTCCAGTCAACGAGTTCCTTCTCATTGAACCATAAAGCAATTTCCTTTTGGGCAGATTCAACAGCATCGGAACCGTGAAGAATGTTGCGGCCAACTTGGATGCAGAAATCACCACGGATAGTTCCGGGCAAAGAATCAGCGGGGTTGGTAGCGCCCAACATTTGACGACCGGTCTTAACAACATTCAAACCCTCCCACACCATGGGAACCACTGGGCCAGAGCTCATGTAGTTGACCAAACCGGGGAAGAAGGGACGAGCAGACAAATCGGCATAGTGTTTCTCCAACAAATCCTTGGAGGGCTATAAAATTACAAACAAAACATATAATTAGCACTTTTAATTTTGTTTATACACATTGCATTTTTTTTTTCTCTATTTTTGCTTTTTTTGGTACAAATGAAAAGCATTCAAACAAAGGCACATGTGTCAACACATACTGAGCACATAACCTCAAACAGTAAACTTTTTTAACTTTTATTTACACATTCAAGGTTATACAACGCGTTTCTTTGTTTCATTTTTTTTACTGTGTTGAAAACTTACCCACATGAACTTCATGGCAACCAATTTGAAGCCTTTCTGTTCAAAACGTTCGATGATTTTACCAACGAGTCCACGTTGGACACCATCGGGTTTGACCATGATAAAAGTACGTTCTGTGTTGCCAGCCATTGCGCTCGATATCAAAGAGAAGAATGCCAAAATTGTTGCGATCATGAACAAAATTTTCTTCTTGCTGCTGCTGCTAGTTTTAGCTGCGTCGCCGGCAAACGATGACGACAAAAGTGACGTATTGCAAATTTTGTGTATTGGCATTTCTATTATTGTGAATACTGCTAACTAGTATGGCTGCTTCTCATGAAATGTCTGTATTTAATTGTGATTTACGTAAAGGTGACATTTGGGTGTTTACACATTGCACACACAGCTGCAAAATGAGTTGGAAAAGAAGTAAAATAAATGACAGAACAGAATACGACTGCATGTTAAGGAGAAAACGTTATGTTAAAAAATGTGGATGAATTTTCCAATAGAAAGACGTTTGTGCACAAGCCGCAACAATTGCTTATGCGATTTGTTTTCTTGGCGTAGTGTAACACACCAGAATCTTTGGTGGAAATGGAATCCACGAGCCTCACGCAATCCCCTAGGCTACCAAGGCCACATATTGTATAAAAGATTTATTAAATTTATCAAAATACTCTAATATAGTTCGGATCAAAAATTAAATTTCTGTCACCATCAGTTTGTATGAGAAAAATTTTAAACCAAATTAATGAGCTGATGTTGCAAAATGGCAAAAGTCCTGTTTATGTTTAGTTTGTCTGTCGATTTTTAGACTTTGTTTTTCAATTTATTATTTGATTGTGAACAAGGTGAATTTAGTAAGGTGTTATTAACAGTTCGGTTGACATTTTTTCATTGGCTTTTATGTGGAGCAAATATCAAATTTTTAAAAGACCCGGTTAAAAAGAAATCAGTTTCGGTTTAACATCAAATAAGTTTTCTATTGTGATTTACTGCAAATAATTAAATTAAACCGACAAGATATCGATTTTTTATTTAATTATCGATTTTCCTCAAATGAAAAAAATTTCGCAAATATGGATTCTAAAAAATTTCAAAACTCAATTTACTACATGATGTAATTATAATATTATTATAATATAAATATTAATTTTTTTTTAGCAATTGTGAGAATGCAAATTGGATGTATAATTTATGAGCGTCAAAAGAAAGCGTACAAAATAATTTCTTGTACTCACTAATAACTCGTCTCAAAATAAAATAAATTTAAACATTTAATGTTCTTTCAAAAGCCTATTGTACTCTTTACTGTAACTTATTAACAATTTATATGGTAAAAGATTCTTTTACATTTTGTTGCTCCGAGTAGTGACAAATTTTGCATTATCTTCAATTTAAATTGGAGAACGTAAAGGAACTTTTCTCTTGAAAATGCGAAAACAAATATTAATTGAAGTTCGTGAACTTTGTGTAAACTTTTACTTTGAAAGTAAAAGTCTTTATGTTAAACTTTATATTACTTTGAAAGTAAAAGTTTACATGAAGTAGGTTCAATTATTAAGCAAAAAAATTTTTTTTGAGATATTGGCCGGCAGAAAATGTTAAATAAAGCATATGTCCCATAAATAGTGTGGAATGTAAATAAAGATCCAACAAATTAAATATCAGAATAAATATCGTCATCAGGTGTTAGAATAAGCCTTAGTACTATATGAAAATGGAGTAAATGATCGATTCCATTTCCTTTTATTACAGATGAAATTTTTATTTTCACTACATTAAATTATGAGGGTGTTAGGGGGCCATTTTGTGCGGGCGGATTGATTAAAATTCAATTGGTCGAATGAAAAGCATCGACTGTCTTTGGAAATGAGTTTAGCGCCTTATTACAAAACTCCCCAAAAACATGGCAATCCAAAACAGTTTACATGGCAATTAACTTTATATTATTAAAGTAATAGAATTTTATTTGGTCGTGATTAAGTCGAAAATCTCAAATTCGATGACCTGTTTTCATTACAAACTGCAATTTTACAATGGGACAAAATGGATGACAGCACTATTGTCAGTATTATTACAAATTAGTGGATAAATTAGCCAAAAATTATAACAATATTTATTTATAAATTAAAATACAATTACAAATTATATTATAATTATTACGAGCTGAGTAACGTAGACCTTGTACATGGTGTAGTGTAACAAACCAGAGTCTCTATTGGGAATAGAACGACATTCACGTTAATAATCTAGCACACTACTCATTAGACTAATATATTTATATTCGTTTCTTAAAAAAGTAATTAATAGCACATTATGTAAATACAGCATTCCCTAACTGTACGTGAAAAGATAAATAAAGAGTGATCTTATTATGATTATTACGCATACTTTATTATTATACTTGTATTATCAATATTCAACACATAACTTATATTACTTGTATAAAAAGGGTTATTTATGTTAGCAAAATAATGTACTCAATAAAATACCATCATGTCATTTGAACATCTTCGTCTTCGTATAACTGCTTATATTTAGCAACAAAAAAACTTGGAGGCTTTTTTAAAATCTGGAAAATAGCATGTTAAAAAAAGGAATAAAATAATAAGAAATAATCGTACCTTTGCTGTGGCATCTAATAAAAGTTTCTTGTCAAATTCAACGTCGGCTCGAAAACCCCAACTGTAATAAATTCTAGAAGAAAACCCTTGTTTAGAATATAATGATTCTTTTTTTTTTTTTTTTGGAAAACTTACATTGTTTCCGAATCTAGTTGACTCGTATCCTTTTCTCTTTTTAAATACAATTGCCTTACAAATGTTTCTGTTATAAGTTTTTTCACATTTGCTCCAAAAAATGAATGGTGTTCATCCATTTTAATGCGTAAACTACTAAGAAACTTGAATAATTCCTCTAAAAAGTTTAGGTTGGATTAGAAAAAAAATATTAAATGTAAACAAGTATTACACATACTTACCTTCATTTGTTTTTGTTAGATTAGAAGCATCCGAACCGCGCATAAACAAATAAGATAGTATAACGAACAGCAGTGTCAGATGAGATTGTTGCTCCTCATCATACAATAGCAAAGTTTTTGCTGTATCCTCGCTGTAGCAGATATAGGCCTTCCCACTTTTTGTATTCGGAACATTTACTAAAATCAAACCATAAGTCTAAGGAAAGCTTAATTCAAATTAATTGAAAACTATCGGTTTAAAATTAATCATACGTGTCGTAATGCGGCTTTAGCATGATTCAGAGCCATTTGAAATGAATTTCCTTTTGCATTAATTGTCGCAGACATGTCTTTTTCTTTAATCGGAAGTTTCGTTGAACAGCCATTTAAAACAAATGTTATAATGGAATTTGTGTAACTAGAAACTTCATCTACGGAAAATGATTCCATTGCCGCCAAAATAAAATAATTTTTGCTCTTCAGATTATTTGTTTACAACTTCTTCTTCTTATTTGAAATTCAATTATCAAGTTGTGATAACGTCGAGTGGTGAAAAGTGTTTGATTTTGGTCATCGAAAAAATTGTCCGACAATTGGCAACTCGATAAATAGAAAATAATTGTAATTATTTTTTAAATTAATGTTTTTTTATAATAGCTTCTTCTTAGAGTTTCTAAATAGAGTAACGTACGAGTCCTTGTAATAGATGCATATGGACTTACTGAGAACGTATAAAGAAGGTGGTTATAGTTCAGTTAAGTCATCTGTCTGTTAATTGTTGGTTAAATCTTCATCATTCGAGGGATGAATGCTCCTTTAAAATGCTTCCCCTATCTATAATAGATCGACATACGTCGATAGTTCAAGGGGGTTTTTGGTATTATTATGCCAATTCTGGATATCTTCAATATCCAATATGAATTAATTCACCTTCCTGCACGTGGGGCAAAGCTGTATAAATCTGTTTCTATGGAAACAATGAGTTGACTGTACACTAACTGGAGTTTAATCAGGATCACATTCGTAATTCGGCTAATTAACTCTGGCTATTTTTTTTTTTTTTCAAAGTATTAACTTAGTGACGGAGAAGATTTTATATCATATACTATTGCAGTCAACCTTGTGGGTGAATCAGTTGCCAACAGAAAGAGTCCTTGCCTTTGCGAAAAGCCGTGAAGGTAGAGAGAGAACTCTTCTCAGTCAACTAAATACCACTAAAGATAGAATCTTTTATAGAAACCGGTCTTCAGAAATATACAATCCGTAAAACCGATGGCAACTCAATTGACTGACCATATTTAGACGATTGGTCATATGCCGAATGACCTCCTTTGACGTAAATATCACCTCATTTAGTGAAGGAAATTAACTGGCTGCTGCATCCATAGAATGTATTAGTGAACTGGATGTAACAAAGAGTCGACTTTGATCGGCAATTATTCCCACTTTAGACGTTAGTATATGTTTTAAAAGTGACAGTATTCAATTGAAAGTTTTGTTATTTGCTTTGAATTTTTCGTTGATTTTGTCTGGCAACTTGACACCTTTATTTATTCACGTGTTGCAAATGTCATTGATTTCTCTTCTTCTCTTAATTAATAATAACAAGTAAACATTGCATTTTTTAACGCTGACACCAGAAGTGTATTAAGACGTAAATAATTAACGAGAAAATAAAACATTAAAAATGGTTTCACAAGAGCAAATTAAGGCAATTGGTTGTGTTTTGAATAATAAAGAAAGACCATTGAAAGAAAGATTTCGGGCATTATTTACATTGAAAAATATTGGTGGTGTAGATGCTATTAATGAAATTAGTCGGGGATTTTCAGATGATTCAGCTTTACTTAAACATGAATTGGCTTATTGTCTCGGCCAGATGCAAGATACAAAAGCTTTGGGGATTTTAACGCAAGTCCTAGAAGATGTGAAACAAGAGCCTATGGTACGCCATGAAGCCGCTGAAGCCATGGGAGCAATTGGTTCTCCCGAGATAATATCAATTTTGGAAAAATATAAAAATGACCCAACTGTTGAAGTAGCAGAGACATGTGCCATTGCATTAGATCGTGTTAAATGGTTGCAAAGTGGTGAAAATGTCAAAGACAATAATCCATATGCTTCTGTTGATCCATCACCTCCGGCTGACCAAAACAAAAGCGTAGCCGAACTGAAAGCGATATACTTAGATCCCAAGAACAGTTTGTTTGATCGTTATCGTGCCATGTTCAGTTTGCGTAATATGCGCACCGAGGAGTCTGTTTTAGCGATAGCGGAAGGATTAAAGGATTCATCGGCTTTGTTCAGACATGAAGTTGCATTTGTTTTAGGACAATTACAGGACCCCTGCAGTATACCTTACTTGAAAGAAAATCTTTCAGATCATCTTGAAAATGAAATGGTTCGTCATGAATGTGCCGAAGCTCTGGGTGCTATAGCAACCGAAGAATGTATTGATATTTTAAACGGGTATGCTAGCGATGAAAAACGAGTTGTTAAAGAATCATGTATAATAGCTTTGGATATGTGTGAATACGAAAACAGTCCAGAATTTCAATACGCTGATGGATTGTCCAATTTAAATAAATAGTATTTTTAATAACATTTATATATTGTATGTGGGTCTTGTGTATATATTATAAACTACATAAAAAAGAAAATTTAAAATACGATCATGTTTTAATCGCATAAGAATTTTTGGAAACTTATTCTTATAAGAAATTAATTTAATAAAAAAAACGCTTAAAAAATTCCAAGTACTATAGAATAAAATTAAAAGTGAAATATAATTTAATAAATCCCCTTTAGCTACTTACCTGATATAAAACCAGACCAGACATGTATGTAACAACGGTATAAGTTGTAACCTAATAAATGAAATTCTGATATTATATAGATGATATATATCTTACTATAAGCATTTGAGTGTGAAATGAAAAATGATAACAGTGTTGAAAAATTCAGTACTTTCTCATTTCAAAAATACCGCAGTACCCCTACCAAGCTTTCAGTACGTTTCATCAAATTTGTTTTGGTTCGTTCAAAAAATAAATATATATTTTAATAAATAATTCGCACATTCTTTTTCCGTTTCCGGGGTTATTAAGTAAAAATTAAGCGCCGTTTGTTTAATCTTTATACTAAGTGGTCTGTCTGTCTAATAGGTAGTAGTTGTCTTATTAGACGCCAAAAGCCATCCCAGGTGACACAAAACGAAAACAAAACGACGTAATGTGTGTGAATGAATATGCTCTAGGTAGAAAAGTAGGTAAAGGGTAAAAGTCGCTCGCCCAAAAGGTTCTGACAAATCAAAAACAAAATGGGTGTATTTTTGTGTGGATGTTGTTGTTGTGTAGATGGATGATGATGGTTTTGCTCGCTGCTGGTTAGGAGAGGAAAGGAAAGAGAAAAAATTTAATTTAATTTTAAAATTTTTTTGAAATGAGGTGAATTTTGTATTTGTGAGTTTCTAATGTGGTGAGTTTTTACAAAATGTGGTGAATTTATCCGGTGTGGTGAATAAAAACGAAGTGTGGTGAGGTCTTACAAAATGTGGACTTATTCGGGGTGGTGAATAAAATCTAAACTCACTAAAATGTCGTTATTCGAAGTGGTACTGTACTGTCATAAATCAAATGTGATTTGGACGGTGTGTGTATAGAATAAGCAATTTTCACATCTGTTAGTGGAGGCATTCACCGCTATGTCCTGGCTCATTATACACTGCATTAACGATGTTGTCACATTTAAAATTCTAAAAAATTAAAATTAGAAAACTGCAAACAAAAAATAATTAAATTTAAATTATTTTGTAAATGAATTTTTGAATAATTTCTTTCTTTTATGTTTTATCCCCAATATGCTTGCAATTTGGAAATTCTTTGTAGAAATATTTATAACGAAAATTCATTCATTTTGTCCTCTTTTTCAGAAATTGATGTACAGATTTTTAGTTTCGTGGCAACATTTCAATTTCAAAACTCTTCAGTACTTTTTTATTATTACACATTTTATGGTTTGCGCTTTCAACATTGCGTCGACATTTGACTAAACCTTTTACGTTTCGAATGAACTGTTTTAGTTTTGTATATGAGAAACATCTTAGTTAGTGTTAGTTTTTCTATTCCACTCCGTAACTAGCGTTAAGTATAAATGAATATATTTTTTATAAAAGTACTATTTGATGCAAAAAGCTACTCTTTCAGTTATAGTTCAGTACTATTTCAAATTTCAATTTTGCAACACTGAAATATACTACAAAATAATTTAATTTATTATTAAACAGTACTTAAATATATTAATTAATATGAGCAGTTTTTGAAATTTACATTTAAATCATGTAGATGTAAAAACCTTTTCACTATGATGTTGCAACCATGTTGAAAAAATAAATACGAAAAAGGACAACTGTGTGGTATAAAAAAGCTATTTGTCACCACAGCTACATTCACCACTCGTGAGTTAAATGATTGTGAACAATACTTGTACGCGGCGTTACGTTGATGAAGTGGAAAATTTTATTTTTTAGAAAATTTCCTTGTTTACATATTAAAATCATTTCATATTTTTATGAAATCATCTGGTATACAGCTTTCAAAAGTGTTTTATAGTCATCAGATAAGTGGAAATTATAAATTAAAGGTGGAAAACGAGTTTTAAAATTGCGCTTTAATAAAAAAGAATATCCAAAAGTATTTACAAAAGAAGTATAAAAGAAATAGCCGTGTGTTTGTAGTAGTACGTGTGTGTGTGTAGAAGAAATACAAGCAAAGCTAAAGCAACCTACGTACGTCTTTTTAATATTTTTCAACTATTCTAACGTGAAGTGTGCGCTGTTAAACAATTTAGTTGAAGTAAAAATAAAATCTAAAACTTTATAATAAAATTTGTTTGTAAAATCAAAGGATTTAGAAGAAAAACATGTCTGATGTCGTGGAAAATATAAGTGAACAACAAAATAGCGCGCCATCGATTGAAGCAGCGCAGCCAACTAAAGTCGTCAGTGAAGAAATTAGCAACAATGTTGAGGCGGCCAAAGAAGCTGTACCTGCGGCAATTGGAAATACTTCAGTTGCCACACTAGAAACTGCTGAGGAATCCCTACCGAAACCGATAGCAGAAGAGTCATCCTCTACGTCTCCAAAAGTGGATAATAAGAAGACTCCCGTAAGTATAATCTGCGAATCTATGCACATGTATATGAAAACAAATATAGGGAGATTCGTTGTGTTTGTGTATTGAACAACGATGGTTCGGGTGTCCAATTAACAAGGTTGCGCGATAAAGCTTACCTCGTTAATTTGATTTCATATTCGTCGTTCTGTTTGGTCGTTATACTTGTTTTTTGCTATGTATATTTTTTATTTTGATGATTAAAACACAAACAAACAATAAGAGAAAAAAGAAAAATAAGATAACGAATATAATGAAGCAAATAGAAGAATCGGTTATAACGCTGCCAACGTCGACGTAGATATTTTCCCGCGTGTTTTTATTGGAACGATTTGGAAAGCGCGTTTAAAACGGCATTTTTTAAGCTTTTATATGATATTCACTGTTAATGTTACAGCTTTACAAAGAGATATGACACAGCGGTATTCGCAATACAAAAACCATAATTTATTAATAAATGCTCACAAAATAATAAAAGCGCCATAATTGATTGCTGTCCGATTAGTTAGAATACTCTTTATTTTCTGCTCGTTAAGAAGAACCCAACGTATTGCTTGCGGCCTAATCTATGTATATCGAATCATTGCCCCCGCAAATTTACTTTTTTGCGGTGATAATAATAATAAAAGACAGCGCTGTAGAAATACTGGCGACCTAGCCGACAACAAAACCAACAAGGAATTTTATTCAAATCAGAAAAGCATGCGTTTTTATTTGTTCTCTATGTTTTCGTTTGATACGTTATCAATTTGTCCTTTCTATTTGTTTTTATTGTGTCACACTTTAAACACTCATTCTCTTTTATTTGCTTTTATTATGTGTTTTGTGTTTGCTGTACTTGAATGTTTTTTTCCTGTTTTATTTTTTTCCCTCTATTTTCATTTTGTTAAGAGTTACCACTGCTATGTTACAATTAAATGTGTTGCCAGATGGTTTCTGTTACATTTTTCAAATATTTTGGAATATTCATTATAATATTTCATACTTTAGATTTGAATAATGTTTTGAATCTGTTGCGATATGCATGTTCTGATTGTTATTATTTCATTGGTGCTTTAATTCATTTTTAGAGTTTGAAATAATTTTTATTGTATCCGAATGATACAATAATACAATGCGAGATTAAAGCAATAAGTTTTTGAACAAATCTAAAGTGTAGTATGCATTGTACAAATCAAATCTGCAAGGATATCAAACCATTTCATGAACAGTAGCACTGATCACATTGTAACTTCGACACACTTGACATATTTGGAACGAACAAATAAAAAAATATATGAGAGTAGAGTTTACAATCCCATTAGTCCAAGTCTAATGCGATCCATACATGTTGCGATTTGTTGTACAGTAAGTGGAATAAAGAAATTGGCCGTTTTATTCACACGTTTCTATTTTTCAGCCAACTGTTTATCCAATTTTATTTATAAATTTTTCTTGTGGCATCAACATTCTATATAAATTCTGAAGTTTTTGCATTAATGTTTTCGTATTTTTATTTTTATAAAGATTGCTTTTACCATTCCAATATTTCGACATATTTTTGTATGTATGGCAATGCGAGGGGGCCTCATTAAGGATTTGATATAAGTGTTCTTCTTATAAGCCCTGCTGATTAACTTACACATATGTCAAAAGGTTTCTCTATAGTTTCAGTTTATTTATTACATAACATACATATCTGGCCATTACAACCCTTCAGCCAGAATTACGGCCTAGCTTCTCACACCACTCATGTTGTGTGCCTTAATTTCATACTTGAGTGGCGGGACCTACAGTTTAACGTCGACTTCGAACGACAGATTTTGAGAAACTTTTAATGGCAATTTTATTTATTCTCAGAGTTTGAGAGGAAGTCGCCGAAGAAATATTTTTTTGTTTAATATTTCGTTTTGATGTCTGGCCTGGGGCTCGAACGCGGGCTTTACGTCTAATAATCGAACACACTACCTACTAGACTACGGCGACTCTCAATTATGAATATTTTATTATTAATATTTTTAAATTCTCATTTGTACTTTCGGAATTTTTGCTTTTCCCATTTTCCGCGAACATTTTTTATTCGTGTTTGTCTTTACATGAATTAGTTTTTTGTTATTTCTTTGAGCAATACGAATTGATAAAAGGGCAGGTATAGCTTATGTTTGTTTGACTATTGCTTTATTTTCAACACAGTTTAAAGTGATAACACTTGATCAATTTATTAAGTGCCAATATAAAATTAGAAGTTATGAAAAATAAACAGATAAATTAAGGGTTTAGATAAGTTTAAAATGTACTACATATACAAGAAAATTATTTTCATAATATTTATACAGGTATTCTAAACTTTGAATGATTTGACTAATTTTTTAATTATTTAAATACAATAAAATTCATGAAAAAGAAAAAATAAAAAAACTAATGAAAAAGTAAATAAAAAGTAAAGTACCTAAAAATGTTGGTTAAGTTATTCCGAAAAAATGGAAAAGTTTCTTTTATAAAATATAATTTATAAATAAGAAGTATGTAGTTCTTACAATAGTTCTTTCCTCTATTTTCCTATTAGAAAATGTTTCAGATTTGAAAAAATATAATTTATAAATAAGTAGTTCTTACAATAGTTCTTTCCTTTATTTTCTTATTAGAAAATGTTTCAGATTTGAAAAAATATAATTTATAAACAAGAAGTAGTTCTTACAATAGTTCTTTCCTATATTTTCCTATTAGAAAATGTTTCAGATTAGAAAAAATATAATTTATAAACAAGAAGTAGTTCTTACAATAGTTCTTTCCTTTATTTTCTTATTAGAAAATGTTTCAGATTTGAAAAAATATAATTTATAAACAAGAAGTAGTTCTTACAATAGTTCTTTCCTTTATTTTCTTATTAGAAAATGTTTCAGATTTGAAGAAATATAATTTATAAATAAGAAGTAGTTCTTACAATAGTTCTTTCCTTTATTTTCTTATTAGAAAATGTTTCAAATTTGAAAAAATATAATTTATAAATAAGAAGTAGTTCTTACAATAGTTCTTTCCTTTATTTTCCTATTAGAAAATGTTTCAGATTTGAAAATTGCGTTAAATTTACTTTGTCGCCTTAGAAATTGATACTGAATAAATGAAAATCACTTTCACTTTCTATGTACCTACATACATATGTAATCAATAGTAAGTAAAAATTCTAATACAAAAACCCAAAACAGACAAATTAAACATTTCGATGGCAAATGAAATAAAATGTCGTATATTTTAACATTGAAAACAGAGGAGCATTAATACAGTTACAGTTTTGTGCATAGCATTTTTTGAAAGTTTGATCCTTTAAGACAAATTATTAGGATTTGGATAAGAACAACCAAAAGAGAAACAATTCTTTGCAAAAATAAAATGTTGTAAGTACTTTTATTTTAAACATAGTATGCAAACTTTTTCTTCTTGTCATTTGTCAAATTTTCAAGACACCTTAAGTTCTTAAATATTCTGTAATACGAAATATTTTTTAGTTTAATTTAAAGAAATATATTCGAATTTTCTACTGTAATCTACCTGATAAATTTTCTCATATTCAATGTAAAAACGTTCAATTTTCAATTTTATTGAAAAATATAACAGAATTTTGAATAACAGAATTTTAGAATTAACGCATTAAAAACATTAGGTTAGCTGTAAATAAGGAAATTCTCAATTCCATTTGAATTTGGAAAATGTATTTATAACTTATATACTCGGAAACTTGAAAGATATTTGACAGAAGGGAGAACAAACAAACAATCAATTCCATGTTGTTTATGTTACAAAAATTGGTAAATTGTGCTTTTGGAATATGTATTGCTATTACATTATCAGTTCGCCTTGATTTTTATAAAGGGTGATTTTTTAGCTATTACCTTTTTGGCAACACTGGTTTAAACAACTCACGCACGTTTCGTGTTTTGTTTGACTGTCAAACATCTTCAGTTTGGTCTATAATTTAACCATGAATCGTCTTACAAACGGACAACGCTTGCAAATCATTGAATTTTATTAACAAAATGCGTACTCTGTTAAGAAAGTTTATCGCGCGCTTCTTCCATTTTATGGTCAGTTTAATCGACCCACTGAAGCGGCTATTTGGGATACGTAAATAAGCAGAATTGTCGATTTTGGAGTGAAGATCAGCCAGAAGCATTGCAAAAGCTACCAATGCATCCAGAAAAAGTCACAGTTTGGTGCGGTTTATGGGCTTGGACCGTACTTCTTCAAATATGCTGCGAATCGTAACGTAACTGTGAATGGACTTATTGAGAGGCGAGTTCGGTGAACGTTTTATTTCACGGACTAAGCGGATGGACCATTTGAGGCGCAGTCGCGGTCAACATTTGCACGAAATAATCTCCAAACATTAAATTATATGGACCGTACTATCGATTCAAATAAAGATTTCCTGCATTTTTCTGAATTTTACGTGTTTGTTTTTTTTTTAAATTTTCCTATAGCACTTAAAAATCACCCCTTAATTTTAAATACCTCATCTTTTTTCTTTTCGCAATAAAAACTTCTTTTAACATTTGCTCAATTGAAAGAGATAAAAAAGTTTGTTGAAAAACTTCTTTTTTTAACATCCAAATCTAATTTCTTAGATTGATGTCTCATGTCTATACGTATGTACATACCATACAAATATGTATGTGGATATAAAATAAAAATCTATAGGTATATTTTAGCATAACTTTTAATTTATTTTATTTCATTTATTTCGATTATTATAACATTAGATTTACATAAATTGTTTGTTATTAACATATATGTATGTATGTACATAGATTTGCTTTTTGTGACCAATCTTTAAATTGTAGTTCATTCAAATGAGTTTTAAAGTATTTTTGTAATAATTAGCATGTTGTAGTAATACACATACATACATGTGTATGAATTTATGAGATAAAAATATAATTTTTAAATTTTTTTATTTTTTTTTATCAGGATTTTATTTTATTATTATTTAAAAAGCAACACGAATAAGAATAACATTTTCACATAAAACACATTAAAACAAATCTTCTAAACACTTTTAAATATTTGTATATAATTTTCTAATAGATTTTCATTATGTTTGTTTAAATATACGTAAGTACGTACGTATGTTATTATAAATTATTAAGAAGTTAACCAGTAGAACTGCAATAGAAAAGTATAAGGCGGCGCTCTATTAAATTGTGTTCAGTATTGATATATAATTGCAACTACTCACTTGGTTTCCATTTTTATAGACTCTATTATTGTTCTTCAGGTTGGTTTGTAATTTGGGAATTCAGAAATAAAATATAAATTTCTTTACCACTTCAGTTAATATTGAATATGACTAAATTATTTAGCATGCTTCTTAATCCTCTAGATTTCTGAATGCTTGTTGCATGTCCTCATGAAGTTGTTCAAAATCAGCTTTTATTTTAGTTTCTCCATCTTTTACTGGGTCCTGTCAAAAACAAAACAAAAAAATTGTTAATAATTTGTTAGCAATTAATTGAGACAACCGATCGATCATTTACCTTAAATTTCATAGAAGATAATTGATACATAATGTTACCCATCGATTCTCTGATGGTAGTCCATGTCACTTTATTATCTGATTGAGCTGTTGATTCAACAGCATGTCTTGCCAATTCGTAGAAGGTTATCATGTTTCTCAACATGCCTACAGTTTTATAGAAGGGACATACACGATCGTAGGGTGAATATGAATTTTGTTGTAAGAAGTCATCTTTTAATAGCTTGGCAACTTCCAAAGTAATTTTATCAGTTTCAGCTAGGGAAGCTTTACCGACCAACTGCACAATTTCGGAAAGATCTTCTTCCTCCTGAAGGATCTCCTTAACTTTAGTACGCAGTGGTACAAATTCGGGAAAGTTTTTGTCGTAGTATTCATCCAAGGCTCTCATATATTTGGAGTAAGAGATTAACCAGTTGATACTTGGAAAATGTTTGCGTTGAGCTAGTTTCTTGTCGAGACCCCAGAACACCTGTACAATGCCCAATGTAGCTGATGTAACAGGATCTGAGAAATCACCACCAGGTGGTGATACAGCACCTACGATGGAAACAGAACCTTCGCGTTCAGGATTTCCCAAACACTTGACTCGACCGGCACGTTCGTAGAATGTGGCTAAGCGAGCACCCAAATAGGCTGGATAGCCGGAGTCTGCGGGCATTTCAGCTAAACGTCCTGAAATTTCACGCAATGCTTCGGCCCAACGTGATGTCGAATCGGCCATCATTGCAACATTATAACCCATATCTCGGAAATATTCAGAAAGAGTAATACCCGTATAAATAGATGCTTCACGGGCAGCTACAGGCATATTAGAAGTATTAGCTACCAAAGCTGTACGTTTCATAATAGATTCGGTAACGCCATCAATTTCACATGTCAGTTCTGGGAAATCTCGTAATACCTCTGACATTTCATTACCACGTTCTCCACAACCCACATATATAATAACATCTGAGTTGGAATATTTTGAGAGAGCCTTAGAAAAAAAAAGGAATATGGTGAATATTTATGAATAATTGAAAAAATAATTTGTATGTAAAAATACCTGGGAAATAACAGTTTTGCCACAACCAAAAGCTCCTG
Organism: Sarcophaga rosellei; assembly: GCA_930367235.1. Taxonomy (NCBI): domain Eukaryota; kingdom Metazoa; phylum Arthropoda; class Insecta; order Diptera; family Sarcophagidae; genus Sarcophaga; species Sarcophaga rosellei. The sequence continues at coordinate 84,510,811 of OV884017.1, read as the reverse complement.
GAATTGCAGTGGTACCGCCTTGGACACAAGGGAAAAGGGAATCTAAAACCCGTTGTCCCGTAAACAATGGATGATTGGCGGGTAATTTTTCAGTACATGGTCTTGGTTGACGCACAGGCCATACTTGCAGCATAGTATGCTTAGTTATATCTCCATCAAATTCAGTTTCCATTACAACATCTTCAACGGTATAGTTACCAGGTGGTGCAATATATTTTACAGTACCTTTAGCTCTTGGCGCAACGATCATACGATGTTTAACTAAAGTATTTTCGGCAACTACACCGAACAAGTCACCCCCGGTAATATGAGAACCCACCTTAACATTCTGGGGTGTAAATTCCCATGAGACAGTACGTGATAAAGCTGGTACATTTACACCTTTCGGTATGTAAATCGAACTGGTCATTTCGCCAATGTCTTTCAAAGGTCTCTGAATACCATCAAAAATACTGCCCATAATGCCCGGACCCAGTTCAACCGATAATGGTTTGCCAGTCCGTAAAACTGGATCTCCAACCGTTACACCCGATGTTTCTTCATAAACTTGAATTGTGGCCATATCGCCTTCAAGACGAATAATTTCTCCCACCAACTCGTAGTATCCGACTCGTACCAGTTCGTACATAGCAGAACCTGACATACATTCTGCCGTTACAACTATAAAGAACATTGAATTACGTATTATTTTACAATCAAGTCTTCACAAAAAAAGGTATATGTATTAATACCACACCTGGACCAGATACAGCATAAACTCGACCATATGTTGACTCATGGTCTTCGTCAGTAAAACGTTTTAACAAAGACATTTTTGTTTAGTCAAAACTTGAAAATAAATAAATGTTTATTTATATTTTTTTTAACAATATTTTAACAATAAATGAAATATTATATGCTTTATACTAGCTAGCAGACATTAACAAAAAATCTACCTAATACAAGTTGTGTGCCTGAAATGTGACTGACTGGTATTTTCTTTTGAGGGTCATTGAAAATGTTATTTCTTGTAAAAATCTATACTATCGAATTTAAGACATACATAGGTTTTCTTCTAAGATTGTTACATCAAATCATCTATCTGCTCATGAAAGATTTTAATTTTCATTTCAATTGTTTTCAGAAAACATGCTAACTAATAAAGTATTTTTTTCTTGTTTGAAAGAACAAAAAAAAAAAAATAGAAAATCAATTTTGTCAAAATTTTTATTCAATCTCGTTCTCTTCTTGCTCATGTGAATGAAAGCAAAAAATATAACTTAATCTTCTGCGAATTTCCTTTCGCAAACTTCTGTTTTATTCTTTTTTCTTTTTTTATTCTCGTAATACTTTTGATAGACAAAAGAATATGTTGTTAAAACTATTTATTTGTTGAAATATTAACATTTCAAATGTTTTTTTAAGTTCTTTTCTTGTGGAAAATTTACTTACTATTCCGCAGTTCTCAGATATTATTAGTAGGTTTTGCTTAGTTGAAAATCTGTATTAGACTAAGAATTCTCTGAGTATATATTAATGGTACTGTGCAGATATATTTTCCACTGCGCACAATTAAAGTATGCGCGAAAATTGTTGTCAAATTGAGGAAAGAATCAATATTTTCTTCTATTGTAGCCAGACAATTTTCCGGAAAATACTATGTTCAAGTATGGCAATATCATCGCACCTAGAAAATATGCATGATTTTCAAAATTCCCTCAAACTTCAAAAAATGTTTTAAATTTTTAATTTAATTACCAGTACTTTGATTCACTTTACCTTATTTTATTATTTATTCTTATGTATACATATCTATTATTTGATAGTTTTTTTTTTTTTATTTATTTTTAGTATCATACATACAAACATTATTTTTTATTTCTCTAGTTTAGGGAGCTCTGATGCTCAGCCATATTCATTTATTTTGCAATCATTTAAGATTTTAAATTTCTTTCAGGCCAAACGCACACCTACAAAACGTATGTCGTTTATAGAAAGAGCTCAAAAAGAGAGTGAAGAATTAGTCAGAACGTTGGGCGGCAGTTTGGAACTTGAAGGTGGCCGAAGAACACGTTCCAGTACACGCGGAACACCAACAAGATCTACAGTGTCTACACCACCGCCGGCAAAAAAATCGCGAAATTCGCCAGCTAGTGGGGCATCTACACCTACACGACGTGGACGTGGCCGTAAATTGGATACAACGGCCGATGGATCAGCTGAAGAAGAATCGTCGCCAACAACAAGTAAGAAGAAAACTCCTGCCAAAGGTAGAAAGCCGGCGGCAAAGGACAGTGTGGAAGACCAACTTCAGGATAAAAATCAACATGTCAATGAAACTGAAAAGGTATGAAACTATTGCTAAATTATAAAAACAAAAATTATTTTTTTAATTGTTTAACTGTTAGAAATCTGATGATCGCACACTCGCTGCTGATGCAACAAAAGAAGATAATGTTGATTCCGTGGCACCGACAAAACCAGATATTGCCGAAACTAAAGCAACGGAGGTTGTAGAAGAAATCAAAACGGATAGCAATAAGGAAACTAAAGTCGATAAAAAAGAAACAGAAAACAATGTGAACGAAGAAGAAGCACATAAAGTAGAAGATGAGACCGATATTGTCGTTTTGGAGCCGGTTGTTGAAGAGACAGAAAGTCAAGTAGCGGCAGAAACACCTGTCGTTGAAGAGAATATCACAAAGGAACCTGAAAACGTTGTTGTTGTTGACAAAAATGTGGAAGAACCCCCTAAAAACTATAGTCCCATGGAAACGGAGGAGGAATCCAAGCCAGTTGAAAGTGAGAAAAATGAAATCAAGAAAGTGGAACTTACAAGCGAAACAAATGAAATAAAAGAGCCAACACCCGAGCCAATGGAAGTTGACTCCAGCTCTAAAAGTAACGATGATTTAGAAAAAACGGAAGAAACCACCGACACTGTCGTAGAGCAAACACAATTATCAACAGCAGTAGAAAACACTGAACATCTAACCAAGGAGGTTGAAGAAAGTCAACAATCAACAGCAACGGCAACAGCCGAACCGTCATCTACAAATGCTAGCAACTTAAATAATGTTAATAAAGTGGAGGAAAACATTCAACACCATACGCTAGTAACTACTGATGAGATTGTCACTCCTGCCTCTGATAGTGTTGAGCTTAACTCAATAGGTGCTAAATTGGTAAATGAACCAGCCGCAACTAACGCTACCTTTGCCAATGAAAATAGTACAGAAGAGACAACCACACCTGCAGCTAATGATTCAAATAAAACTGAAAATGATTTATGTATGTAACGATATACATACTATATATTTCATATAGAATTTCTGTATAAACTTTTTTCTTTCATTTCGTTTAGGTGAACCAAAAATTGCCACATCACCGCCAATATCTGCGGCTAATGACAACAGTACAGCAACGACGCCGCAAACTTGCAATTAGAGTAGTTTTATGAATTGCACAAATATCTATCGTATCATTTTAACGTAAAGATAAATAATGAAATATTGAGACCCTTTAATTAGTTATCCACAACTTCCCCCTCCCCCTCTCCCGCCTGGCATGTTGCGTTTTTATGATTTTTAGTATTTAGTTCCGATTTTTTTTTTATAATATTTCTTAATGTATTTCTTAAAAATGTAAAACATCTTTTTATATGCAAACAACAGGTTTACTTTTTTAACTCTTCTTTGAATAATTTTATTTTATAATTTCGTTTTAAACGAGAAAGTGAACGCCGTACACTGTTTTCAAAATGTAAAATAAATGATTAAACTATTTTATTTCCTTATATATGTAGTTATTATTAATTTGATTTCTAGTTGTACGTCTACAATTTAAAATTAAAAGAAAAATAAAAAATAAAGTTTAATAAAGATGAAAAAACTGAACTTAATCTTTTTCAAATAAAACAATCACTACTTACTTGTAAAGAAATTACTCTTATGCAAATTAAAAAATATAAAGTATAAAAAAACAAAAAATAGTATTAGGATTTATACCAATTGAATTGAATAATAATCTAATGTTAATTTTGTTTTTATGTAGAAATACTATTTAAGCGTAAGTAAATCTATATACAAAATAATGTACGATTGTTTGTTTTTCGAAATTCTTAAAATTCATTGCTGTTGGAGGAGTAGTATGTTAAATAAATATTTTTTAAACAAATACACAATTTGTTCATGTTTTTTTTTGAATTTCGTAACAATTAAATTGTAACTGACTTCAAATTTTAAGAATTTTGTGCTCTTGCGTTTAATTGTACTACTTTTGACTTCATCTTAAATCTTAAGGAATTTTTTTTATCCAATCGAAATACACAGTAATCTTTATAATTCTTTTTTTTTTAATTTCTGTATATTTGAATAAGTATTTGTAGAGCAAATTCTTACTGTTTTTAAATAAAATTCAAGCTGATTTACCATTTTGCTAAAGTACAAGAACTACAAAAATGTTTGCTGTTTTGAATAGAATCTCTTGCAAACGTCGTCGTGTATTGATTAACTAAAATTTTATAAAAATTGGTTTTTTAAGGCAATACGAATTGTTCCATCCTTATACTTGTTTTTATTTTAGTATTAACTCGATATCGTTTAAAAAATAAGAAATTATTGCAAAGAAACTAAACAGCATGACGTTACCTAACACGTAAAAAACCTGAACTAACATTTGCATAATTTACAGAAGAGTGAATAAAAACATAAACGTGAAGAATTGAAGTTTTCAATGGGAGTTCCTCTAATGTAATAAAAACAAAAGAATTAGTTTTTTTAGAAACCTTTTATCCGTTTCTGGCTCATTTATGGATGGCAATGAGAATTTCATTAGCATCTGTCAACCATTAATTTGCGGTTGCTAAAAAATTTGTAAGTGTTGGATATCAATTGACATCTGTAGTACTAATTTGTATCCATAATTTAGCTATTAGTTAAATGCAATGTACATTGTAACCTAATGCCTAACAATTCCATTTCATTACACTCGTCTTTTATATTTATTTTATTTATCCCTTTATTGTAACCTGTGCTGGCTTCGTAATTTTTGCTGCTATCCTCCGATTTACGATAGGTTCCTTAAAAAACCGTGTAAACCGAAATCGTAGATTTCGCTATGTAAAACCGTGTAAATCGAAAACAAACTAAAATAGGCATAACTCAGTCATTTATTTCAACGTAAAATAAAAGTAAATAGCACATATGTATGTATGTTTATTTTGAAAAATATAAAAGTAGCTATCTATTCATTAAAATATAAATATATAAAAGTGTACTGCTGTATATGAATATGTTATTCATTTTACATACAGAAATCAGAAATATAAATATTTAAAAAATTTTACCAAAAATTTAATTATGTACTGTTATCACTGTCATAGGATATTTATAATCTTTTCTTCCTGATTGGTATGATGTTACTTTCATCACTCGATAATACTTTATGCTATTCTGTTTCGGTGTTAGATGGATTAGGAACGATTTTATATTAGCGAAACTTCGTAATGAAATCCGTAATTAACATTTGCCTTTGGTTTTTGTTTAAATCCTCCTCATATTGAGCTAAGCATTTATTAATATCTCGCTGGAATTGGAGAGCTCGTTCAACATTCGGGTCATTTTGTAGAAAATGATTTCCCAATTTTCGCCCAAAATTCAAGTCCTTCGCGGATGACTTTTGCGGTGAACGCGAAATCGTGTAAAAAAACTACCGTGTAAATCGGGGTGTAGGTGTATATTCATAAAATTATTATTCATTTGTGAAGGGTTATGAAACAAATTTTCATGCAAATTACGTTAAATTAACGTTCAAAAATTAACCGAAAGAAAATCATCAAGTGGAAATAGGTTTTTGTAACAGATTTGCAAACAGAGTCGTATAATGACGATATTATTTAAAAAAACGCCTGACTATCTCTGCAAAAACGCCAACCACAATAATGGTGAATAACACAACATTGTCAGCCGTTAAAACAAATTATAAACAGTTTAAGGTAGTTTGAAATTTATTAAATATGTATGAACAATTCGTTTTTTAGTGTTTTAATTGGTATATAAACAGTTCTGATAACGATGTACTTGTCAATTAAGACAAGTACAATACCCGGAGGTCGAATTGATCCATTGTACAACGTCCTTAAAGAGGGAAGGATAATAGAGGGAATAGGTTTGCTGCGGAAATTATAAAACCCACATAATATTACGTTTACAGGCATATATATGGGTTAAATAATAAATAGTTTTGTATTTGTATGTTGTCGTAGATACAGTGAGAGCCATAAGTGAGTCAACACCCACTATAATTTTAAATTTTCTATTATGTTCTTAAGTATAAAAAAAGTTCCTTTATCATGAATTGTTGTTTTTGTTTTAACATTTTATAAGTAATAAATAAACGTTTTTATTTTTGGAAATTTATTCGACTATTCTCATTTACATTTCTCGCTATCCTAAGAAAATGAATTATTTCAGTGGTGTTTAATCGCTTTTGGCGCACACTGTAGTTTAGTAAAGAATAAAAAGAGGTTTTTAAGGTACATATGTATGTATATATTTATCTTTACATAGTATATTTCAAACAAATGTTCAAATGTGTTTAAAACTATAACTATCTGGATGTTCTTATTTAATTTAAAATTAATATATTTTTAATATATTTTTAATTAAATAGAAAATAATACTAAATTAATGCATGCATGTATAAAAGTCTACAATTTCGTCTTCTTGTAAATTCAACTTTTAATGCTGTTGCCATTTTCCTTTTCCGTTATTAGAATTGTGGCATGACCATCTATCAATGATGGATGCGGCGTTCGTAGAGGTACCTCTTCTTTTTCCATAAGTGGCTGACTTAGGAATCTCTTAACAAACGGCGAATAAAGTTTTGGATTCATCTTCTCTTCCTTATCTCGCTTCCACACATAACTCAATGGTATGGCTGAAATCCAAACGAAGAATGCTCCTAAAACTTTATACCAATAGAAAGAAATTTCATAAATGGAAAATTCACGATTACTGCTTAAAGATCCGGTCACAAGAGGTGTTTCGGTGATGTTATTAACGGACGTAGTCGTTGTACTGAAACACAATACATACAAATAAATACTGATATACATATGTAGCTAACCAAGCATGAGTATATATTTGATTAAAATTTTAGAAAACTTACATATTTTGAATCATTTCATAAAATTCTGAAGATTCGCAACGATCCAATGTTGTAGGCAAAGGTTCATATATTATAACACCAGATTTAAGTCTCAATTGAGCATTCAAAATAATCCACAGCATGGAACCAACACTGAAGGCTATTGACATAAATGCAACCTAAAAAATATGTTGACAATTAATACAAATAAACACACAAATATTTGGCTGGCAATATTGAACCTTTCCATTAACCCTGGGCACAAACATGCCCAATAGGAAAACACCAACCACAGCTCCTGTATTGATGCCAGTAATTGTAAGAATCGTTTGTAAAATGGATGAGAATTTTTGTACTACGAAACCGCCCAGAATACAATAGCAGCCCATAACCACCACAAATACTTTCATTATATTGTTCGCTTTAGCTTCCGTGTGCTTAATAAATGGTTTAATGTAATCAAAATATACAACACCCGCTAAGGAGTTTAATAAAGCCGACATGGTACTTAGAGCTGCACTAAAAACACATGAAATGAAAACACCAGGCATACCCAACAAGTGGCCCATTACGTCTTGCACAAAGAACGGCATCATTTTATCAGCTTTTTCAACAATCTAAAATGCAATACAATATTATTTTATTCATAGTACATTAATCATCTGTCAGAAAATACATGAAAATTTAATATATGTATGCACTTACACCAGCCAAAATGGGGTCACAACCATAATAACGAGCAAACATCACAATTCCAGTAAAGGAATTGAAACCCATTATAATTACAATTCCAATTCCAACAATAGTCAAGGCTCTACAAGGCAATAAAGAAAAAAATAAAATAAATTTCATGGAAGATAATCATTTCGAAAACTCCTCTCCTGTGTTTTTAAATTCTTTCCTTTCAAATTACATAATATAGCATAGAAAATTTGTTCCACATACTATCATATTTTACAGTTATCATGTGCATGGTGGCAACGAATACTGGCAGGCGATACAACGATTTCTATTTACAAAATTTTAAAAGTAAACTGTTTCTATGGTTGTATGTACAGTTGAAGTCCGATAATCCGGCACGTTCGGGACCGGCTCAGTACCGGACTACCGTAAATTCCGGTCTATCGGGCGGTAGTTGCAGGTTAGTAATTAAACTACAAATACAGTATGCAAATACATACAACACAGTTTATTTCAAATTTCATATAATGTACATATGTATACATACTAAAAAGTCACGAATTTCTTTTTGTTTTCTTGACTTTTGGTGTTTAGTATAAAATTTATTTCTAATGATGTGGAAATCAATAATTTCTAAAGCATTATAGCTAGTACTAGCCTCAGTTTCCGAACAATACCGAACGCTTCCGGATGATCCCGAACTACCCCGAAAACTTCCGAATAGATCTCGAGCGTTTTTATTTGCTTTGAAGACATACTTTTAGAGAAAAACAAAATTTTTACAATTTTCTGGAGCGATGCCGGACTATCGGGCATTCCGGACTAATGGACTTCTACTGTACATACATATATGTACGTGTTTTTGTTTTTAAAATAATAGTAGTAAAGCTTAAGTATTTTTTTAAAGCTTTATAATATGAAAGTAAAGAAAAATTTATGAAAGGCTTTATTATTTACAAACAGAATTATTATATTATATTTATCCGGTAGTAGAAATCACGTATATATATATATATATGTATATGTATATATTTCACTGTATTCATCACGGGAAAATCTTAAAGTGCTTTTCCTTTTAACACACGTAAAAACACCTTTGGAGTTGGAAAAACAAATGAAATATGGGGCAACATATTAAGAGTAGACGAGTTAATTAGTATTGGTTCAATATATTGGCTACGAAGTACAACAGCATTTTAGCGTCTCGCTGTGGCTTATATACTTTACCGAATAATAACGAACTATGGATTATTAGCAGACTGATGGTAAATATTCCGATCGAATAGTGAAACGCAGGACTTTGATAAGTACTTACTTAACTTAATTGGTCATAACAACCCTTCAGTTAGAATTACGACCTAGCTTCTTACACCACCTATGTTGTGTATGTTAATTTTATCCAAGAGAAGCGGGACCTACTGTTTAAAGTCGACTTCGAACGATAGCTCTTTGATAAACTTTTCATGGTAATTTTAATTACTCTCAGAGTTTTTGCCAGAAGATTGTAAGTGAAAGTCGAAGAGAAAGATAGAAATATTTTTTTCATATTTCGTTTTGTTCGAAATGTTTGGGTTTTGGTTTGAGACTCGGCGTCATGTCTAATAAACCAAGACATTACCTTTTCCCATACCGATAATCGAACCCGGGCCCCTAGGTGTAAACCAGATATCCTAGCTACCAGATCGACCATATGTGATATAATTTTTTACTATTTGTATTTAATATTGCTTTTCAAATTCATGTTAAATTAGTGATAAGGAATTACAGAATTTTTTTTTTAATACACACAAAATTTTGTGGACATAGAGTTCGGAGCATAGGATATAATTTTAAAATTTTAAAACTTACTTTTTCGCATTACTTAACGAAGGCAAAGAGACAATTCTTTGTACGCAACTTTGATTTAGACCGATATGCCCCACCCACATAAGATAACCACCAACGAATAAGTTAGGAAAAGTGGCACGTACACGAGGATCTAGTGAAAAACTGAAATTAAATAAATAATAAATAAAATAATTAAAAAATTGTAAACATTAATATTTTTGATACGAAACAACTGTTCTTTTTTTTAAATTCTTACTTGAAATCTAAACGGCCGCCTTCTTCAGCGTATTCCAATACTTTCATTAGACCACCAGCTTTTAGAGTACCCAAGATGCCAACTAACACCACCGAGAAAATCATAATAGAAGCCTGTACAACGTCGGTCCACACGACCGCTTTAATGCCACCCTTTTAAATAAAATCGAAATTTTTGCCAGATCAAAAGAGATCTCGGTTCCAATGAAAATCAAGCAAAAAAAGTCAAAACTTACCAACATGGTGTAGAATATACAAATCGAACATACAACGGTATTTATTAAATGGATATTCATGCCTGTCACTGTAAATGAAAATGAATTTTAATCCCACTGTACTGGTGAACAAGAAATTTGAATTAAAAATTTATTTCCATTTTACCTTGTGAAAATGCCAATGCTGGCACAAATACGTACACCGGTAGCATAAGGCAAGCGTTCAGGATAAAGGATGCAGTCACCAATTGACGTGTGCGTTTGTTGAAACGCATTTCCAAATACTGCGAATAAAAAATGCATGAAAACTTAATACAAACTTACTATTTTTGTCGGGCTAGAATTCTTACTTCATAGCAGTTGGAAATATTGTTGTTGTAGAATACAGGAACTATGATATAATTGAGTACTGGTATGACCAAAAGGACTGCTATCACTATAAAAATGTAATTGAAACCAAAGGCATAATTTTCAGCAGGTACAGACATAATTGCTATTCCCGAAAGTTGACTGAAATTTGAGAATTTGAGAAAAATTACAAATTTTAGTATAAGAAACTGAGAATTATGATTTTATTTACTCCTCTCGCAATATACAGTAGCGAGCAAAAAAAATGCAACGCTAAGCCGATTGATCTTTATGTACGCCTCTTTCAAAAAAAAGTACGGAAATTAAAAACTTTTTTTATTTTTATGTTCCACAAACTTAGTTAACAAATGCAGGTTACAATATCAAAATTTTTCTATCCACTTATTTTTATTTTAACATTTAAGAAAAAAAGTGCCAAATTTCAGCGAGCAAAAAAAATGCAACGCTATGTTATTCATAACTTTATTTAAATTAAATGTAAATTCTTACAAAATGTTGGTTAAAAATATACTTAAAGCTAATAATTGGTTGCGTAGCCTTTATTTTCTACTGCCGCTTGCAGTCTGGAAGGCACAGAATCCACTAGGGGCACGATGGTATGTAGGGGTATTTTTTCCCATTCTGACTTTAAAATTTTTTTTAATTCCGCCAATTTTGAAAGATTTTTCTTCTTAGCTTCCCGATCTAAAGTCTCCCATAGGTTTTCTAAGGGGAGATTGTGACGGCTAATCCAAAACTTGCACATCATGGTCGCTTAGGTAGTTACGAGCCAAGCGACTAGAGTGCTTCAGGTCATTGTCTTGTTGGAATATGCTGTTTGGGGGCATTTTTTCCTGAAGATGTGGGAGCATATTTTCTTCTAGGATCTCACAGTATTTAGAAGCATTCAAAATACCATCGATTTTCACCAACGGACCAACTCTGTCATGAGAAAACGAACCTACCAATAAATTCCTTAAAATAAAGAATTTCGGTGAAAAACAGAAGTAACTTACCCCAGTAAAGTAACTTACCCCAGATTTCTGCCAAAAACTCTGAGATTAAATAAACCTGCCATGAAAAAGTTTCTCAAAAATCTGTCGTTCGGAGTTGACTTTAAACTGTAGGTCCCGCCACTCATGTATAAAATTAACGCACACAACATGAGTGGTGTTGAGAAGCTAGGCCGTATTCCTGACTGAAGGGTTGTAATGGCCAATTATGTATGTATGTATAATTATACATATTTACTATGTATAATTACTATGTATAATTATACATACACTGCTGTTCAATAAAATAGATTCACCATGATCAACATCTTGCAATTAATTAAAGAAGAGTCACGCTTCAAATTTTTGAAATGTATCGGAATTATATTCATAAGAAGCCAGTAAACAAAGTGCAGTTACTTTTTTACATATACTCCTTTGCATAAGAGAGTAAACCTTTCGGAGAGCAGGTGAATCTATTTGTTTTGAACAGCACTGTATTTACTATATATACTGTGAAGTGGTGATAACTCGTAGTGTAATTTGTAAGCGTTGCAAACATAATATTTAAAAGCCTGTGGAAGTATGTAGTAATACAATGGAAATACCACGAACGATTATTACTGGGTTTTTATTGGAAAATACATGAAGATATATGAACAAATCGATAAATCGATTATTTTTAATGTGTATTGCCATTTTGGACGTTTTTAGTAAAGTTTGAAATTAAAGTTTACACTTTATTTGTGTTTTTGATGTTAGTTATTAAGATTTATGATTAATTATTTTAAAAATTTTTGTAAAAAATACTGTCTACGCTAAAAAGTTCGATTTAAGTATTATACAGAGGATTTTCCAATGAAAATGTATCATCTTACCTTGCCACTAAGGAAATTGCAATCGGTATTGTTTTCATTTTTTTGCTGCCCATCAGGTATTCATCGGTAGTGTTTTTAGATTTTGAAAAGAAACCGAAATAAACTCCAATTCCAGCCGATGTGCACAACATTATCACGAACACTATATAATCGATAGTGCCGAATGTAAAACTTTTCGTTGCATTTTCCGCTACAGTAGCCATCGTACTCTGTATATTTGTAGCAGCCATTTTCGATTTTGTATTTCAAACTCTTTCACCAAATTTAAGGATTACGAATATTTTTACCGTCAACTAATTTTTCTTTTACGAACTTTTTTGAAAATATTTTTTACATCTCCCGTTAATTTAAAACGATAGTGAAAGCGAAGCTGTTTAATAAGAATGGTTGACGTTACCGTAATAATGTTCTACCGATCAATGGTTTGATCGGCCACTTAACTTATCCGATGCTGGTGATGTTATGAACTGATGCAATGCACACTTAGTAAGAACGACTGACTATCGTTGCTTCCTTTTAGATGAAATGGCTATAAAGAAAGATTTCTTATCAGATGAAAATAAGAAAGCGACTACGACGTTCAAGTTTGTGTATATTCGCGTTCAGATGGGGATTTGTAAAGTTTATAGTGGCGTATGATTAACGTGACCAGCAAGATTACTATGAAATATATTTTTATTCGCCGTGATTATTTTTGCAAACGTAAGCTTAATGGATAGGTGTCGCAATGCTTAAACGTAAAATATTATTCAAATAAAATCTGTTCTAATAAACGCTTTAATTTTGTATATATTTAAAGCGCAAAAACTGTGGAGCAAACATCCTAAGACCAAATTAAAATTAATTTTTTTCCTTCCATTTTTTTTGATGGATTCAATTAAATATTACCGAGAATATTAATTAATTTGGCAATAAATAAATCAATATTGACAGAAACTGGAGACAATAAAGTGACAGAAAACTAAATCTGTCCAAAACTTTATGGAAAATAAACTCGCAAGCATTTTCGTAAACATTATACATATGTATTTATATGTATGCACATACATATGTAAGTACCCAATTAGTGATATGTTTTTCACTAATATTACTGTAAAGCGGTTGGAGGGTTTAAAAAATTTTCCTTACCGAATTATTTGGTCCCGTTAGGTATTACATACATCAGTATATCAGGTTTATAATAAAATAAATTTTTATATTATACATGCGAAAAAAACTAGACTAGATGTGCTACAAATGTTATCTTTAAAATTTATGCGTTTTCATAAATAATGAGTACCTATTATTAGATATCATATATCATTTAAATCGGAATTCAGTTAGTGTAAGTTGTAGGTGCTTAACACTAGTCTGGTTTGGTTATACAGTACTATTTAAAATATGTACCAACATAAATGATTCGAAAAATTTGATTTAATTAAATTTGTATTCATAAATAAATATAAATATAATATAAGTATACAATTCTAATTTCCTAGTGTTCAGAAAGTAAAAGTTTTCAATTAATATTCAGTTTTATTAAGGGATTATTAAAAATATTCATTATAAATGAATGTATGCATGTACATTATAGACGGATTTGTTATATCCGGAGTTCATTATAAGCAAGTGCCACTGTACGGGTGTGTTCAGTCTAACTAACTTGCAGAAATTCAGTAAACATAAACATATATTCCTTAGTACACAGTCGTTTCGAATTGAAAGAAAATTCGGAGAAAAATGTCTTTAACGCTAGCACGTGCAACTAATGAATCGATATTGTACTTTAAATACTTAAGGAATGGCTCCCAGAATAAAATTTCCTAATTCAATTATATCATATACGTCGTTATATCGATACATAGGCCGTCATGCGCTGTTGTAATATAGTAAAGAATCATTCGCTTATTAGACGTAAAGCCCGTGTTCGAGCCCCAGGCCAGACATCAAAACTAAATATGAAAAAAATATTTCTTCGGCGTCTTCCTCTCAGCAGATTACTGGCAAAAACTCTGAGAGTAAATAGACCTGCCATGAAAAGGTTTCTCAAAAATCTGTCGTTCGGAGTCGACGTTAAACTGTAGGTCCCGCCACTCACGTATAAAATTTCGCACACAACGTGAGTTGTGTGAGAAGCTAGGCCGTAATCCTGACTGAAGGGTTGTAATGGCCAATTATGTATGTATGTATGTATAAGAAAATTTTGTTATCAGCTGAATCTTAATCTGATTTATCTAGTATTTATTATTGCTTCGTTTTTGGGGGCGACCTCATTATTGAACCAATGTAAGCCTAGATGTACAATGTAATCAAAAATTTTCCATTGAAAAAAATTTAATATTTTTTATAACAGAATACCTCACGGGATGTTTATATTTATCAAATGTAGAGTGTAGTAAAAAGAAATATATTTCCAACAAAATTGTTTGCCACTTATAAGCAGATGGTACACGGGTGATGCCAGTTTCGAACTGTACAGATGAATACATAAGTTCCTCCTAAACGAATTCCCAGAGCTTTAGAAAAGTCAAATCCAGTTCTGTTGGCCAAAGCTGTCTGATTGTAGGTTATTGCTTCCTCCAGGAACATCATTTATTAATAGATTGCTTGTATTGGAGCAAATCACAGAGATTACGAATAATCATGTTATGCACAGCGCAGTGATGCATGAAAAATTATAAAATATGATCTAATTTAACTTTACTTTTTTGGTTTTCGTTTTTGATGCGAGCTCAAACGAGCTCAAATTCAAGTGGAACTACACAGTCTCAAAATTCCGATTACCAAATCTATTTTTTTTTTAATATATTGGACTTATTTTTACGATCTATTTTCTAATTATATACCTTGACTTTCCTCTACTCAAAAATAATATTGTATTTAGCGCTGCTTGCTCTTATCGAATTTTCGTAAATGCAAACTAATGATTGCCCCCATTGGTTACGTTTTTCGTTAGGTACGTGCTAAATATGAACGAAACTTTGGTTAAGATAATTTAATTGTTCTTAATCGCAGAAAATTAGTAGTTAATTATACATTTAGATCTTCATGATTCAAACTTTAGTTGATTGTTTATCTCATTTAACTTCTTCACGCCCTTGGCCACATACACATGTGGACGTTTAACTTTTTTATAATTATAATTATAATTAATTAATTAATAATATTAATATTAATAATTAATATTAAATTAATTAATATTATATTAAAAATATATTAATATAATTAATATATAATAATAATAAAAATAACAAAAGTTTGATAACAATTTATTGACTACCGAATCCCCAGACAAGAAAAGTAAAAATTTTGACGTTTGTGTGCACGGATGATATTATTTCCGTGATACATACAAAAAAGTGAAAGAATTCTTCGGCAATCTGTATTATTGGATTATATCAAGAAATCGTTAAAATATGAAAAAATAATAACAGATATACATATTTAATATAATAAGTTTTACCACCACCACCTAAAAAATCAAAAAGCTAGACTAAAGTTAATCCTGGCATTAAACTGGACGGTATAGGTCATTATCCCAAATACAAGGAACTGAGAAATCCCCCCAGATGTCACGACAAAAATTGTGTAAGACGAACTTGCTACATTTATGAGAAATGTGAAGAATATATGTATGTATATGCCTGATATGCGCGGAATGTATGAAAGCATTTCACACATAAATTACCATTAACGCTCAGGGGCCACAAATGTGGACGTTATTCCTTTTTTTGCATTTTCATTGTTTTTCCTTTTTTTTTTTTGCTTTCTGAATTCCTATTAAAATAAAATTAATTAATTTAAAAAGAAAACAAAATTTAATCATTTTTTGTCACCATAAAAAAATCGTCCCTGAAGGGGTTAAGGCCTCTACCTAATAGTACGAAACAGAATCTCTTAAAATTCTGTGTTCTATAAAAGTGAATGTTTAGGTGCCATATTGGCTTACCCAGTAATTTAATTGGTCTTAACAACCTGTTTAATGGATTTCGATCTCTATTAGCATTTCCTTCCTGGCTTTTGCATTACGCTAATCTTCACATGTTGTTGAATGACAGATTGTCTTCAACTTGATTCTTCGAATGCCGAAAAGGTACTTCTCTACGCCGATAAGCTTGTTCTCAATCCCAAGGCCCCTGATTTTCACATTAAATTCCTGCGGCTCTGAAAGGGGACGTTTCGGCGACAATGGGGTTCAAGACACCTTTCCCGAGGGCGATCTTATCGTCATTTGTCGTTTACGTCTTCGAGCTTATCATAAAAGTTAGCTTCAACTGCATCGTTCTTTTTTCCAACAGGGTGTGAGAGCAAATTAAGTTATTATTATAAAATATAGCTCCGATGCAGGTATTGACTAATATTTCACTAACGGGGTGAACACACAGTGAACAACTAATCCACGTTTGAATGTCTGATGTAAATGCCAATGTATAATTGGCTACTACACTCTGGTTGTATCAATTGAATTTTCTGGATCCTACATTTGCTAACGTCATCTATTATGAATAATATGGGCAGAGACTGTACACTTTAGTTAACGAATTAGCCTCTGGTAAACAAACTAGAGGGGCCAAGAATCGTTCTGTTCGACGCCGTATTCACCACATACTTTGAATAGAATTTCACCAAGTCTATTAACCCATATGTGCTTATCGCCCCATTCTTAAAACGGTAAGATACTGATCAGCTGTGTGGTATACCATACAGATTCCAATAAATACAAGAAATCCATGTTTTTACAAGAAAAAAAGTTGGTCACTTACGGGTAAACATATGTACATGTGGACATTTTTCTCAAAACGTTCACCGTAACCAGAAAATTAAACCCTATATTTGAGACAGAGTCAACTGTAATTAATTCTGATGAACGTGGCAGCTGCCAAAGTGGCAAAGACTTTCGCCTTACAAAGTTATATTTTCACAAAACAAAAAAAAGTTGTATTGCAAGAATTAAATATTAAGGAAAATAAAACTCGAACTGGGAAGACACTGTAGTTATCAGAAATTTCGAAGGGATCTGCTGTGGCGTCTATTTGAAAAAATTTTGCCCACAAATTTAATCGGATTAAATATATCCTGGGGCCTTGTCGATTATTCATATTTTAATTGTCTTTAACTGATCACAAGTACAATATTTCATTAAAACTGAGTCACGAACTGAAATGTTGTTGTTTTTTTAGTGGTAACCTTAAATTAAGCTTAAATAATTTACAACTCTTTTTAAATCTATTATAGTGTAAATTTTAAAGTGTAACACCTCAATGACTGCGAGTTCGTCACTTTGTAATTCCGAAATTTTTGTCTCGACCGATAATAGCGCCATTAACTCCACTGTTGCATTTACAAAATTTTCCTTTAATACTCGTATATGTAATGAATTTAAATCTTGCGATCATGGAATTTCTTAGACTTTGGCAAAAGAATGCAATGAAAGAGAATTTTAAAGATTAATTAATTACAGGGGTTAAGAAACACTTCAATTCAATTCATTTGTTAAAAACATCTTTCTTTCATAAGATTAATTCTGTGGAATAGATGTATGTCGTCAGTGTTGTGTTATCAGCTCAAATATTAACGCTTTAATTAATATGCACCATAAATATTTTCTTCTATCGTGTCTGTTTTATAAATAAAAAGTAAAATTAAAAAATAATTCTCACAGAATGACATGAATATATTTAAAATCTACAGTGCGGTATAAAATTGTTTGCACTGCAGATCGTTTAATCTATCACACGAATTAATACAGACTTAATGGGGATTTTTAAATTTTCTTTTTTGCAATGGATTATAAGAATCAATATTATCTGCTGAAGTTCTTTTAACACGTTGACAAGTTATCTCGTAGTTGGATCCCTAGAAGGGAAAGCAATCTAAGAGTTATCTCGTAGTTGGCAGTCAATTTGATTTTTTCACATTATATTACTAAAAACTCTATTCTTAGATCATAGGTTTTATCAAAAAGCAAAAAAAGCACTGTGCAAAGAATTGTTAAGATTGTAAAGAAATTTTAAAAGAGTGGTCAGGTCTGTGCGGCATTTAACTGTCGAAATTATGGGTTATTTAGTAGCTAATTGCTGTATTCGCCGTGGTCTAGTAGGTAGTGTGTTGGCTTATTAGACGAAAGGCCCGAGTTCGAATCCCAGGTCAGACATCAAAACGAAAATATTTCTTCGGCGACTTCCTCTCAACAGATTTCTGGCAAAAACTCTGAGAGTAAAAATTGCCATGAAAAGCTTCTCAAAAAATCTGTCGTTCGGAGTCGACTTTAAACTGTAGGTCCCGCCACTCATGTATAAAATTAACGCACACAACATGAGTGGTGTTGAGAAGCTAGACCGTAATCCTGACTGAAGGGTTGTAATTATGTATGTAGTAGCTAATTACGGCGTATTTGTTGTTTTGATTTAACATTTTCTTCCAGCATCCATGTAAGTTCAACCCAAGCAATAATTAGATCCTACTGAGCTCTTACAACGGCGTAATATGCCATACTGATTGATTGCTAGAGCAATAGGCTTCCAATGCTGATTGCTCGAACAAAATTTTATTTTTCACTCGGTAGTTACGTTGACAATCAAAATTGTCGCATATAGGGACAAGATTATACTGTAGTGTAGCATCCTGCTTGGTAGTTATTTAAGACCACCATGTTCTAAAAATATTGCGCTAATATCTGCTGATAGGTGTCTGCAAATGCCTAAAAAATATTTCAGCGGGAAATCTTACTTCGCAAACGTACAAGAGTCAATATTATTCGATGTTGCTGACAATAGAAGCAAACAGCGGCGCTTAAAAACAATGCGAGCCTCAAAATTTCCTGCCCTCTTTTTTTAAATATAAAATGATTATTTAAGATAAGATATAAAATGATGAAATGATGTTTTTATAAAAAATAATACATTGAAATTGAAGAATATTTAAATGAATTTCATCATTAGTTCTTGAGATAAAAAAGTGAAAATAAATTTCATAACTTTTCGTTCAGATGCCAACATGTGAGTAAATAAAGGGATTGACACCACGATGAACTTGAAGTGTGATAATATTTTATAATAGTGTAATTAAACTGTTTTATATGTACATATGTATGCTCGCTTATCAGTCTTAATTACTATACATAGTTGTGTGCGAATTTCGAAAACGTTTACAGATTTTTAATTTTTGAATCGCAAAAAACAAAAAAAAAAAAATTTATTATTTGGCTGGTACTTTTAATAACTTTAGCCAAACATTTTCCGTCATACGAATTTTCTAATTTTTACGCATTCTTTTTAAAGAAAAATCGCATTGTTGTGGGGACGCTCAGAGAAGGGAATGTAAATAAATCTTTGTCTCTTTTGATAAGATTATTCCAAATTTGTCTGTTATTCCGTATAACTTTTTTCTCTACAGCAAGACGGAGAAAGTAAATTTGGAGTTTCCATTATAAAACAGTCTTTGAAATTCTATCGATCAATTGGGGATTTGATTGGCCTATCTATTTTCATTTTCAATTTAATTTACAAGTCAAAAAGCCTGTGTTATCTTTTGATCTTGATAAAATGATGTAATAGATTATGCGCAGGCTATACTTGTGGCCCCTGGACTAACATTATTCATGTTGTAAATATCATACATGTAGTATACATATATCCAAATACATACATATCTGCCTGTTTCAATATTCGAAGTAATTGCCACATTCTTTTCAACCGGGAAAAATAATAATTTCAAATAAAATTATTTTGTTGTATCTAGAAGTATGTTGGTTTACTAGACGAGAGCTCAAGTGCTAATATTTAAGAAAAATAATAAGAAACAAATATTTCTGCTACTCCTTTTCTGGCTAAACCTTCTCAAATTTGTTGTTTGGAATCGATAATAAAGTGCCCCCTCTCATGGATAAAACCAACACACACAACATCTTTTACCAATATTAACATCTTAATCGACTTTCTTGAGCAGCGTTAGCAAAGTTTAAATCTTCATACACTTAGTATGGGTAAATAAAGGGCTATCCATTTCGTGGTTTCAAAAGTATGGGACTGGAATTCGACATCTGTCAAACTAAGTTGTGAAACCAATTTTTTTCTTTTCAGTTGAAAGTCTGACATTGGCGAAAATGGATCGCTTAACTATCACTCAACGCATAAAAATTATCAAAACCTACTACAAAACTGGTGCTTGAACAACAGGCGGTGGACGGCAATTTTTCGAACAAAATTTTCTTCAGCGATGAAGCACATTTCACACTCGGTGGGTATATTAATAAACAAAATTGTCGTATTTGGGGTTCTGAGAATCCTCAAGTAATTGAAGAGAGGCCATTACATCCAGAAAAAGTCACTGTTTGGTGAGCTCTTTGGTCCGAAGGTGTGATTGGACCTTACTTCTTCGAAAACGACGATGGAACGACTGTCACCGTCAATTCGGAGCGTTATGGTCATATGATAACCGACTTTTTTTTTGCCTGCTATTGAAGAATACGACTTGGAGAATATGTGGTTTCAACAAGACTGTGCCACATGCCACACAACTCGAGCGAATATGGCTTTATTGCAAGAGGCATTTCCTGGCCGCGTAATTTCTCGTCGTGGCGATATCAACTGGCCACCAAGATCATGCGACTGGACACCATTAGACTTTTTTTGTGGGGCTACGCGAAAGACCGTGTTTATGCAGATAAACCTTCAACTCTTGAGCACTTAAAAACCAACATTCGTCAAGTTATGGCTGAGATACCGCTCAATATGTGTCAAAAAGTGGTCGAAAATTATCTCAAAAGAATCAATGCTTGGAACACTTCGCGTGGAGGTCATTTAAATGATGTAGTGTTTCACACGTTCAAACTTTACAATAAAAAAGAAATATCATGAAAAAAACATTTTATATGTGTTTTATTTACGTTTACTTTTGAAACCACAAAATTGATAACCCGATACATACATATGTATACAGATAAGGTTAAATCTAAAGAAGTGATGCATAAAATTGCTGCATAAAATAGCTGCTTTTCTCCTGAGTGCTGAGTGCCAATAAAGTTGAAAAAATAATATGTTACATGTGTGGTGTTTACAGTTATTCAGCAGCAAATCGTAAGAGACCAAACTACATTATAATAATTGCTTAAGTTATGACAAAAACTCAATATCAGCAAATGAAGTGGAGAACCCAATTCGTCCACTGGACCATAAATCTATTCTCATTATAGCACAAAGTTATGATGGAGTAATCTGAATCTAAACCAATGTCTGAACGACTAATATATGATCGCTTTAGTGCGCCCTTTCGAAACAAGCATGGCTGACACTATGTCACTGGTGAACACTGTCGAAATTGATAGTTGTTGTGAGTCGCCGTAGTCTAGTAGGTAGTGTGTTCGCTTATTAGACGTAAAAGCCCGGGTTCGAGCCCCAGGCCAGACATCAAAAACGAAATATGAAAAATAAAATATTTCTTCGGCGACTTCCTCTCAGCAGATTTCTGGCAAAAACTCTGAGAGTAAATAAAATTGCTATGAAAAAGTTTCTCAAAATCTGTCGTTCGGAGTCGACGTTAAAGTGTAGGTCCCACCACTCAAGTATAAAATTAAGACACACAACATGAGTGGTGTGAGAAGCTAAGCCGTAATCCTGACACAAGGGTTGTAATGGCCAATTATGTATGTATGTGTGTTGATCTGCTGCCGGAGACATTAGCAATAAAAAGAAGAGAATGCGACTTATGAACACTGCTGTATTACACACTCGGAAGTTTGATCTTTGTAGTGAAAGAGTTGTGTAATAAAATTGATAGCGCGGTGTTATCAATTTAATTGTGTTGTTAAATTTAAATAAATAAGAGAGATCCAATTTTGTTATTTTTATAACAACGAATGAATGTAAACATTTTATTTTATTTACAATTGCAACTCTTGAATTCACAGGAAGCAATCGTTTTTAAACATTAATTAATGTGAGTTTAAAAGGTTTTAAGACACTATAATAATACATAATTAGAAAACTATATAATTTAATTTTCTTGTATAAATTATTTATTTAAAAATATATTTTTGTAATTGTGTATATAAGAATAATTATTTGTTAATTTAAATTTTTCGATAATTGTTGTGACTTTGTCTTTTAAATTTGTTGGGTTTATGGGGTACAATGCAATGATGTTGATTAATTTTTCCACACATCCGTTACACGCTTCTAAAATAAATATTTTCATATTTTATTTGTTTTATAAATTTATTGTATTTTGTTGTCGCTTTAAATAAGTAAAGTAATTAATTTCATAAATTTATTTATCTAACTTATAACATTTGAAAGTAATAATTTCTAAACAAAGTTGTTGTCGCAAAAATCTAAGATAATACATTAATATTAAGTTTACACCATTTCCAAATGAATTCATATGGAAACGATTAAAATATAATGTTTTGATCGAAATTATAAACGATAAAAAAATATCCAAAATTCAAAATACGATGGTAATGAATTATAAAATTAACTAACTAATGAAAAACAAAAATGTACATCTTATGTACATAGTACATATTCATTAAAACGAAATCACATTGAAATATTTCAATATTTTTACAGTTAAAATAAGTATATTAATTATTATAGATTTATTGTTTAAGAGTTGGTTTCGTCGTTATTATGTGTGGCAATTCCTCTTCGATTTGAGTTAATTCGTATGTAACGAACGGTTGAATAATCGGTGAAAGCAATTTCACATCGAATTTCGTACCCTTAGCTGGTGTTAGGATGTAACTTAAAGGTATACCAACTGCAAATACAATAAAAGCACCCAAAACCGTATACCAGTTAAAGGACATATCCAGTATATTGAAATTTTTATCAGGAAGCGAATCCGTTTTTAAGGGAAGTTCAATTAATGGTGAAGTGTGGGTACTAAAGAATAATTTATAATTAATTATTGAATAAATATATATTTCATATTGTAGTATAAAAGTACTTACACAGTAGCATTAAAATTTGGACAGTTTTCGACAGAGCTCGGCAAGGTTTCATAGTGTAGTCTGCCTTGAGCGGCAATGACAATAATCAACATGGTTAACATACTGGAGCATACAGCATAAAATGCAGCCTTACCATGGGCTCTAGGTACTAACATGCCCAATAGAAATACACCAAATACGGCACCAAATGTCACACCTCCGATCGAATAGACAATTTGCAAAATTGATGTAAATTTCTCAACAACAGTACCGGCTACTATGCAATAGATACCGGTGGATAAGACAATCGTTTTCATTATTAAATTGGCCCGTCTTTCGGTGTGTTTAATTCTTGGTTTGATATAATCGAAGTACAAAATACCGGCTAATGAATTCATACTGGCCGACATGGTACTTAGGGCAGCACTAAACACACATGATATGAAAACGCCTGGCATACCTTTAAGATGGCCCACAGCATCTTGGACAAAGAAGGGCATCAATTTATCGGCTTTCTCAACAAAACCAGCGGCTAACGGATCGCAATCATGATAGCGGGCATACATAACAATACCGGTTAGGCAATTGCAGAACATGACCAAGACGAAGCCAAAACCGAATATTATCAGCGAACTGAAATGTTAAAAGAAAATAAATCGTTAAAGTTAAAATCGTTCAAAATCGTTCTATAATGGTAAAGCAATATACTAGTACTGCTACTACTACTAAAGATAATAAAAATCTTAGGGAAGCCAAGAAATTAGTAAAATTTTAAAGAATTATAAAAGAGTAAGGTCTTCAGCATTAATTACTAGTCTAGTGCACTGTGTTCTCTCATGTTCAAGTGCTAGTTTTTACAGGAGTACTGACAGAACTGGTATCAAATAAGGGTACCTGTAGTCACACTGGATTATACCTTAAAGTCAGTCACTGTCAGAACACAAAATATAACATGATGGATAGACGAATACTTCGCGGACTCTGACAAACCGACAACTAAAAAAATACGACACTACAGTTGCAGCAGCTGGCCTAAAAGTGGTGAACGAGTACTTTATTATATCCCAAGGCAATGCTCTACAGGACATTCAAAGTATAGCGATGAAATGCGTTGTCACCTGCAATTAAAATCAACGTGTCTTAAATCATGGCTTCGAAATGTGAATGGTGAGCGCTGGAGTTAAACTGACCCGGGCTCACGCTTAGAAAGTCCCATAGCGATATTTGGAATTTAGTTAGCAAAGATTTCAAAGACGAAAAGACTAAAACAACCTAGAGAAGAACCATACTATACGAAATCGAGAAAAAAAAAATTTAAAAATCCTTGATTTTTAACTTCAAACGGACAAAACTTGAGATTCTAGATAAATATTGTACGTTCTAAATGGAGCACGGTGAAAATATAGAGAAATATAATCCCTAAACGCCTAGATTTTGCTGCGTTCTAGTTCGTACATCGTGAGCATCACATCACACAATGAAATATCGAATGGTCAATTTCAGTTTTCTTCGTTGCTGTCTATTTCAGCCAGAGATAATTCAATGTTTCTTCGTAACTCTGACTTAAGTTAAGCTTGGCTTTTTACTTACTGGCTACTTTACTTGTTAGATAATTCACGGAAACATTTGATTTTACTTTAAGAAATTTTAGTTTAGCAATACTTACTGTCTGGCATTTTTCAATGATGGCAGTGAAACTATTCTCTGGACACAACTTTGATTCAAGCCCACATAAGCCGTCCACATCATTGTCGAACTGATAAAACAATTCCAGAAAGTTGAACGTGTTGTCGCATCCAATGTAAAGCTAAAATATTTCAAATATTTAGCATTTTGGTAAAAAAAATACCAAATTTTTTAGTTTTCAAACTTACTCAAAATTCAATCGTCCACCTTCTCCAGCTATACGAAAAACTTCACCGAAGCCACCAACTTTATTGGCACCTAAAACTCCAACCAATACAACTGATACGACCATTATGGCCGCTTGTACGACATCAGTCCAAACCACTGCTTTAATGCCGCCCTAAGAAATTAATTCAATAAAGATTTAAAAATATGTACATACATATATCCATACGTATATGATCAGGATAAATCACTTACAAACATTGTATAGAAAACACAAATCGAACAGACGATTCCATTGATCAGGTGAATATTTATGCCGGTCACTGCAAGGTAAAGTAAGTTAAAAATGTGATTCAGATATTAGGTGACATTTCATAAGTAATTTTGCAATATAACAATTCAGAATTTATTGTATTTTGTGTGTATATATATCGTATTTTGTAAATTTAAATTCAAATAAATTATTTTTCATATTAAATCTTATGTAATACAATCAGAAAGGAGAGCTCAAATTTAGTAGAACGAGTGAAAATATAAGGACGCAATATTATTATACTTTTACCATTCGTGAAAATCTTAGGGCCATTATTACAACTTACCGTTAAACTTGGGTTTAGTTAAAGGTACCTTTAGCTAAAGTGAACTTTAAGGTTACCTTTAACTTATTTTCGTTATTACAACTTACAGATGAAATAAAATTAACTTTTTCAAAAATATGGCAGTGCCGGAGCAATGTTATTAAAACTGTTCAATTAAACAAGTTTTTTTTAAACGCAGTGGCAACCAAGGGGCTCCTTTTTGTTGTTGTGTTTATATTTGAAGTTGCCATAATGAAAATAATATATAATACACCCCCCGAAATATTTATAAGACCAAACGTATTTCTCGAAAAACTTAAAATCTTTTAGACCAATTCGTACCATTTTTGGGTTAAATATAACTAACTATAATATAAATCTTTTTATGTAAAAAAAATATTTTTTTCTTTGTTTAATAAAAGGATAACACAAAATGAATTTCATTTTCAAATGAAAAAATTATAAGACCAAAATTAAATACTATTCACCTAAAGCTAAAATAACAATGATAAAAAACAACTACTGAGTAATTTTTGTATTTATTAGTAATTAGTGTGTCCACCGTGATTAATAATGACTTCCTGAAGTCGACGGGGCATAGGATTTATTAAATTTTCAATGCAATTTTGACCAATCCTACTCCATTCTCTTATGATGGCACTTTTTAAGCATTTTACATCCTTATACTGAGTGTTATTATTGAAAACTTGGTCCGATAGTATTGCCCATAAATTTTTTATCGGATTTAGATCTGGACTACATGCCGGCCAATTCAAAACTGGTATGTTTCTGGAGGACAGAAATGATTTTGTTGCTTTTGATTTATGGATTCCGGCGGTATCCTGCTGAAATATCCAATTGTTGCCAAACGAATCATCCCCAAAATTAATTAAAACGTCATCTAATAATTCAATATACTTCTCGCTATTCATTTTAGTTGATATAAAATAAATAGGAGTCCTTCCCATAGTCGAAATCCTAGCCCAAACCATTACGGTGCCTTCACCGAAATTTCGCGACATTCGTTTACTTTTTTTTTTACGTGAATCCATCCAATATTTTTGGGAACCATCAGGACCATCTAAATCAACTTTTTTTCATCAGAAAAAATAACTGATAACGTTGAATAACTTCAACGAATGTCGCGAAATTTCGGTGAAGGCACCGTAATGGTTTGGGCTAGGATTTCGACTATGGGAAGGACTCCTATTTATTTTATATCAACTAAAATGAATAGCGAGAAGTATATTGAATTATTAGATGACGTTTTAATTAATTTTGGGGATGATTCGTTTGGCAACAATTGGATATTTCAGCAGGATACCGCCGGAATCCATAAATCAAAAGCAACAAAATCATTTCTGTCCTCCAGAAACATACCAGTTTTGAATTGGCCGGCATGTAGTCCAGATCTAAATCCGATAAAAAATTTATGGGCAATACTATCGGACCAAGTTTTCAATAATAACACTCAGTATAAGGATGTAAAATGCTTAAAAAGTGCCATCATAAGAGGATGGAGTAGGATTGGTCATAATTGCATTGAAAATTTAATAAATCCTATGCCCCGTCGGCCTCAGGAAGTCATTATTAATCACGGTGGACACACTAATTACTAATAAATACAAAAATTACTCAGTAGTTGTTTTTTATCATTGTTATTTTAGCTTTAGGTGAATAGTATTTAATTTTGGTCTTATAATTTTTTCGTTTGAAAATGAAATTCATTTTGTGTTATCCTTTTATTAAACAAAGAAAAAATATTTTTTTTACATGAAAAGATTTATATTATAGTTAGTTATATTTAACCCAAAAATGGTACGAATTGGTCTAAAAGATTTTAAGTTTTTCGAGAAATACGTTTGGTCTTATAAATATTTCGGGGAGTGTATCGACGCCTCCATTCTATAACGTTCTAAGTGTACTTAGAACGTTTTTAATGTTCTTGCATTTTTAAATTCTACGTTCTCTAACTTAAATACTGTCAAAATTTGGTTAAGATGCGCCGATCCGTTCCGAAGTTATAGGGAAAAATCTACTTAGAATACACATATAGTTGTATGGCGCGTGAAAACTTTGAGAGCTCATAACTCAAAACACACTTTTTCGACTTAGAATGTTATAGAACGGAGGCGTCGATATGGCAAGTTCAGACATAAAGTGACCTTTAAATGTTAAAGGTAGGATGATCCTCCCTTTAGCTTAATGATCACTTCTATCTTATTGGGTACTCATAATAATGAAAAACTATTTATCTGCCGTTAAAATCGTCCCTTTAGTTAACGGCAAGTTGTAATAATGGCCCTTAGTGTTTTTTTGAGAGCTGCAAGTCTAACGTATACTTAAAACATTTTAAATCTAAATTTGTTTATTCTGAATAAGAAAAACAAACAGTAAGAAAACAACAAAGAAGTTAATGTAACAAAGAATTACAGTAAAGAAATTACTAGCGTAGCAACAATGAATGTAATGTACTCTACAAACACAAAACTATAGTATATAGAAAGTTAACGAAGGATAAAAATTAAAAGAATAACAATAACAAATCAACAGTAAAGTCTGGAAGTTGACAGACCAAAAAGAAATTAAGTGTAAACAGAGCGAGGACGTAACATTTCCAGGTAAATAGTTGTAGTAATAAGTGCGACACATTTGTATCACAGAGTAATCCTGTGATGCATACCAGACCGTAATTTGGA
The DNA here is from genome assembly GCA_930367235.1 of Sarcophaga rosellei. Taxonomy (NCBI): domain Eukaryota; kingdom Metazoa; phylum Arthropoda; class Insecta; order Diptera; family Sarcophagidae; genus Sarcophaga; species Sarcophaga rosellei. Next base: position 84,482,450 of record OV884017.1, on the reverse strand, counting down.
CTAGAGACCAAAAATAATATAAATTTCAAAACTAGAATGAAGAAATTCTTACGAAAAAAACAATCAAAAGGAAAATAACTCGGATGTACTCAATTTTGCACTATTCCAAAATTTTAGGGAATACGAGTATTTATAATATTTAATCCAAAGACCCCTGTTATGTAAAACCCCATTAACGCGACTTGGCATGCTCACCACCAAATTCTCTATAATTTCTTTCGAAATATTTGTCCATTCCTGATAAATCCGTTGCCAAAGCTCATCTAAATTGGTTGGGGCTGATCGGTACTGTCTCAACGTCTCTTGGCGATTGACCACAAATTCTCAATCGGATTGAGGTCGGTACTTTGTGCTGGGCACTGCACTAATTAAAAATTTTTCCCACTAAGCCATTCTTTAACGATTTTGGAGGTGTGTTTGGGGTCACCATCCAGCTGGAAAAGTAATTCTTGCGCAGGATAGGAGCTCTTATCGACAAAATCGGGAAGATGGGTCTGCAAAATTCTCAAATAATCTTCTTTTTTCATAATACTATTGATTCTTTGCAGTGGTCCGAGGTGCCACCATGTAAAGCAACCCCATACCATTACATTCCTCCACCGTGCTTCAGCGTTTCTTTAACATGGTGTCCTTGAATTCTTTCGTCTGACCAGATCACATGTTTCCAGTCGTCCACTGTCCAATTTCTGTGTTTTCTAGCAAACTTTAACCGTGCCGTTACATTTTTAGCCGAAAGTGCAAGTTTTAAGAGCTACTACTTGCCATCCATCGACTAACGGTTTTCCCGATTGCCAAAAAAGATCCTTTTGGTGTTAAAATTTTTTCCATTTTAATTTTTTTTTACGACCTCTGACTTGAGGCTTGGGAACAACAGGACGACGTTTTTGAATTCTGGTGACTACTGATTGACTAATTCCAAGTTTTTTAGAAATTCATTTCTCATTTGTGCACCTCACTGTACATGCATACATACATAATTGGCCATTACAACCCTTTAGTCAGAATTACGGCCTAGTTTCGCACACCACTCAAGTTGTGTGCCTTAATTTTATACTTGAGTGGCGGGACCTACAGTTTAACGTCGACTCCGAACGACAGATTTTTGAGTAACTTTTTCGTGGCAGGTTTATATTTTCTCAGAAATCTGATGAGAGGAAGTCGCCTAAGAAATATTTTTTTCATATTTCGTTTTGATATCTATCTTGAGATACGAACTCGGGCTTTACGTTTAATAAGCCAACACACTACCTACTAGACTACGGCGATTAAAGCAAATGTATGATATTATTTAAAAATTATGTGTAATCCTTAAATGATAAGGAATTAATGCTACAAACGTAACAATATGAATTAAGTTCGCCGTCTATTGGATTGTTTCTGTAAAATTTTTCATATGTTGCTAGTACTTTTTTAAATTCCGGTATAAAATTGGTAGTTTCTTCTATTTTGGTACTTTTTCTTATAGACTTATGTACACTCTTTTACGAAGTGAACAAATTTCGCTGAATTTATATATGTATGTGAAGGGTGCCATGGTATTTTAGTGATTATGTGCTAGGCTATTGGTGTGAGGCTAGTGGATTCGATTACCACCAGAGGCACTGCGATAGGCTCCATTACAAAGAGCATATAATAATATAACTACGGTAATTTATGTCCGATTTTATCAAGCAAAGTGTCAATCTATTCACAAGAGAATGCAGCACTTATTTTATATTTCCTAATTAAATTTTGCAATTAAAAAATGGTCAAACTTGAAGAAATACGAAACAAATTATATATTTCAAGTTTACCCGATCAAAACTCTTAACATAAAATATTGAACAATACGTTTACATGTGTATACCGTTTTAAAGGCTTATCTCTTCCCTTTCCAAAATACTTTTCATTTTCAAAAATTGATTCATAAATATTTGAGTGATCGATAATCTTGTGTGAATGGTTCAAAAAACAGTTTTTGTCAAATAAAACAACTTTGGAGGGTTCGAGTAGTATAAAAAAAGTACTTTTGAATTCTACTGAACTAAATATACAAAAATGCAGGAACGCGGGTGTATTTAATTTTCTGTCGCATAGCGTAATTTGCAATTTAACTTGAAAAAATGGTCCTACATATAATATGTTATTTAATTATTAGGGTCAATAAATGTTTATTTAATGAGTCGAATAAAGTGTTTTTTATGACCACAGCTGTATTAAGTTGAAATTAATCACAGTATACACTGTAGAACAAAAGTAAACACTATAAAATTATTGTGTTGGTAAATTTTAATACTTATAGTGTAAGTAATAATACATAGTTTTGATAAGGTAAAGTCTTAAAAAAAAAGTAACAACTTTAATCTAGACGGCGGATTTAAATTTAGATAACACGATTATACTTTTCCATCGAACGTTGGTAAAACTATACTACCAGTATATTTTCTTCCATTGAAATACATACATAATTGGCCATTACAACCCTTTAGCCAGGATTACGGCCTAGCTTCTCACACAACTCATGTTGTGTGCCATAATTTTGTTTTATACTTGAGTGGCGGGACCTCAAGATTAACATCGACTCCAAACGACAGATTTTGAGAAACTTTTTCATGGCAGGTTTATTTACTCTCAGAGTTTTTGCAAGAAATCTGCTGAGAGGAAGTCGCCTAAGAAATATTTTTTTTCATATTTTTTTTCATTTGATGTCTGACCTGGGATACGAACCCGGGCTTTACGTCTAATAAGCCAATACACTACTTACTAGACTACGGCAACTTCTTCCATTGAAGTAAATCTAAATTAGCTACATAGGCGACGTTAACAGCAAATTGACCTATCTTCAGCCTCCACATGATGAAAATAGTATTGGGAAATGAAGGACATTTTCAGCTTTTTCTTCGTTATATCACATAATATTGAAATTACGCATTGGCATGTAAAGAAATCCTTGCATTTCTAACAGTAATTAACGAATTGTTATTGAATTTACTCTGCTCTAATCTTCGTAGGAAGCGGATTACAAAAGTCGCTAAATGTCAGTGATGTTCATAAATCTCGAACTTTTTCCGTAAATCAGTAAAACGTTTTACTATCGGACTAACTGTTGTTGATTTGCCGATGACATATAAAATATTTTTTTTTTGAGTAAGAGGGATTAAGACAGGTTTTAAAGGATACCAGATTCCCCTAAAATACAATCCACATTCGAACGTTTTTTCGAAAGTATAGAAATTGCTAACGTATACATTTTTAAAAACGTTTTAAGCGTTTAATGCCATTTAAATTATAGAAGTTGTGTCATGATATTTTCAGGAAGTTACTTTTGAATATAAAAAATGTACATTAAGTTGCCATTTTGTAACTCACCTTGCGCAAAAGCCAATGCTGGAATGAATATAAAAACGGGCAACATAAAGAATAGAGTCACGATAAAAGCCGCAGTTAAAAGTTCACGTGTTTCGCGATTGAAACGCAATTGTAAATACTAAATAAATAAAAACAAAATGAAAATAATTCACTTTAAAAATTGTTATCGATGTTATCGATATTTGTATATTTCACTGCCCAACATACCTCGTAACAATTTGAAATGTTATTATTATAGAAAACGGGTATAATGACCCAGTTAAGCAGTGGTATTGTAACAATTGTCGAAACAACGTTAAAGAACCAATTAATGCCAAACGAATACATTTCCGCTGGTATGGTCATAATTGAAATACCCGACAGTTGACTGGCTACCAGCGATATGGCAATGGGTAGCGTTTTCATCTGTTTGCCGCCATGTAAATACTCTTCAGTTGTTTCATCGCCCTTTGAAAAGAAGCCAAAATAAACACCGATCGCTGCGGATATGCACAGCATTAACACAAAAACCGAATAATCGTACGCGTTAAAAGTGAATTGGCTAATATCACTTAATGCCGAAACCGTGCCATTTACGAGCGACATCTTTAACTGCAGTAAATACTAAATCGTACGGAGGACACTATTAATTTCAATTAATTTGTCATTAATTTGATATCCTTGTACAGATTTTATCACAGTCCTTTACCGCAATCCTTTCCGTTTTAATTCTTGTTTTATTTTTCGCGTTAAACCCGACCTTCCGTTAACCACAATTGTTTGAAACTGTTTTAAATAAATCCTAATATTGTCAGTAGATTTTATAAAATTCTGCAGTTTTTTTTTATTAAGGCAACTTTATCTTCCCTTTTATCAGCAATGATTCGACTTTAATTAAATGTATCCGTACTATCTGCTAAACAGTTTTTTTTTTTATTCATATTCATACATATTCATATTTAGTAATTTGAATAAATATTATCGATGTTTATGAAATAAGACTTGTGTCTCGTGTGATTTATCTTTATGAGGCCATAATAACAACTATCGCCCCTCGTTTTCATTTTTAGTGACTTATAAAAAGATTTTCACATTTAAATATAATCATCATCGTCAAGATAATATGTATTTTGCCTCCGAGCAAAACTTTTATAAATTGTACACACATCCTATTTAAATATTCTTCAAACGTACGAGTAATATTTTCTTACGAGTAGGCATACGAAGATAACAAAATTTCATTTGTACACTTAGAAAAACTAACTAAATAAGGATATGAGCAGAAATTTCAAATCTAATTCATTCTATTACGAGTACATATATGAAAAACTTTTATTTGAAAGGCGCAACAAAACTTGGGTTCAGGCAGTATAATGTAGAGCCTCTTTTATAATTCCAATTACCACAATAAACAGTGGCCCATAAAATGTCAGATCAAATACGGAACTAAAATAATAAGTGCCAGCAACATTCCGGAATTAAAAAGCGGTTAATTCGTCGTAACCTACTTATTAGTGCATTAAGTGCTTCATATACAGTCAAACTTCCATAACTGGAACTTCTCTAACTCGAATTTTCCGTAACTCGAACAAATTAGATTGGCAGTAGGCTTAAGATAACAAATAACATACAATTGCTTTTCCGTAACTCGAACTTCCATAACTCGAAGTTCTCCATAACTCGAACGAAACACATATAAATGAATTCTATAACTCGAATTATGTTATTTATTTATTTGGTTGGTTTGTTGATTTTGTTCGTTTGTTTTGCTTTCTTTTGCTGGTTAAACCAGGGACCGAAAATAACTGTTATTTTTGAATTTTTGATTAAAAAAAGCAACCGCAAGGAAATGTCGGAGAACAAAACCAAGTATACCATTTTGATTGTCTTGGATCAAATTTTTATAAAATGCGATGCTTTTTAAAAACATGATTTTTATTTTTTAGAAAAAAAAATAACAGTTATTTTTTGATTTTTATTTTTTCGAGCAAAAATAACACTTATTTTTCACTTTCATTTTTTCGAGCAGAAATAAAAGTTATGTTTTGACTTTTATTTTTAAGCGCAGAAATAAAAGTTATTTTTTGACTTTTGTTTTTTCGAGAAAAAATAACAGTTATTTTTGACTTTTATTTTTTCGAGCAGAAATAAAAGTTATTTTTTGACTTTTATTTTTTCGAGCAGAAATAAAAGTTATTTTTGTTTCAATTCATGATGAATTCATTATATTTATTAAAAAATTCTTTAAAAAAATTAAAGTAATTTATGTCAGAAAATTATTAGAATTAAGTTTTGGGTATATTAAACACTAATCTTTGGTTTGTAATAACCAAAATAACTTTTATTTCTGCTCGAAAAAATAAAAGTCAAAAAATAACTTTTATTTCTGATTTTAAAAATAACAGTCAAAACATAACTTTTATTTATTTTATTTTAAAAGTATTTATTACGAAGTCAAAAATAACTGTTTTTTTGCTCGAAAAAATAAAAATCCAAAAATAACTTTTATTTCTGCTCGAAAAAATAAAAGTCAAAAATAACTTTTATTTCTGGGCTTAAAAATAAAAGTCAAAACATAACTTTTATTTCTGCTCGAAAAATAAAAGTCAAAAAATAACTTTTATTTTCTGACTTTTACGATAAAAGTTATAACAGTTACGGTCCCTGGGTTAAACTGGTTTTCATATTTCGCTGTCTTTTTATGGGGAAATCCCTTTTTATGGTACTTTATTGTTCCTTTGTACTTGTGTATATATCATTTATATTCATAAATGTAATTCGCCTGATGGTAAATGTTAAAATCGTATTTTTTATTATCATGGCATCTAAACGTGTTTTAAAATGTTTGTCAATTGAAGAAACATATAAACTTATAAAAGAAGTCGAAGGTGGGTTAAAGAAAAAAGAACCAGCTGATAAATATGGTATACCAGCCACTACAGTCTCAACGATTTTTAAAAATAAAGAATCAATTACGAATTCGTTTGAATCTGGATTTCGACCATATGGTAAAAGGGTTAAAGCTCTTTGCGAATATTGAATTTATTTTTGCAAACTAATGACCGTACAACTGAGGAACACTATAAGGCTTTGAATAAATTAGAGATATTTTATACTGAAAATAACAAAAAAAGAAGTACATTTTCATTCACTTATTTCAGGATATTTCTATTCATTTTAACTTGTTGATTAATTACATTATATAGTATGCTAAGGTATGCAGTTTTCAGTTACTGCTTGTTCTAAATAAAAAATACATAATAAAAACACATGCCTGCAATTAACTCTTAAAGAAAAAAAAAATTCTGTAACTCGAAGTCTCCGTAAGTCGAAGTTTTTTTTTGGATAATGGAGGTTCGAGTTATGGAAGTTCGACTGTATTTAAATTTAAATAAAACAAAGTGTGTGTGTGAGATATCATCGAACATTTTTATTCGTTTGAAAGACATATTAATTCTATTATGTGTGGATTATACACACATACATACATAATTGGCCATTACAACCCTTCAGTCAGGATTACGGCCTAGCTTCTCACACCACTCATGTTGTGTGCCTTAATTTTATACGTGACCTACAGTTTAATGTCGACTCCGAAAAACAGATTTTTGAGAAACTTTTTTCATGGCAGGTTTATTTACTCTCAGAGTTTTTGCCAGAAATCTGCTGAGAGGAAGTCGCCGAAGAAAAAAATTTTTTTTTTCATACTTCATATGTGTGGAATATAACATCATTTAAATGGCCGTCAGGGTTTCCCTGGATGGAGACCATTCCAAGTGCCCAACTTTCCATGACCTTGTTGGCTTAGAAGACCGCAGTGGTTTGTTGCTCATTCACGTACACCTGCGACTTAAGAAAACCACACAAGAAAAAGTCTAACGCTAAATTATTATGCTCTCAAATCGCTTGTGTTCATGAATATCAAATGCGCCATGAACTATGTGGTGCGTAACGCCTTCCTGCGGAAGTTATATGTCGTTGTTGATCAGTGGGCTGGCTAACGTTGTACTCAAAGAAGTATGGACCTAGGACGCCGACAGTGTCAAGTAGAGGCTTTTTCGGGATGCATTGGACTCTCGTGAATAACATGTGGATTGGTATCGTTACAAATTCGACAATTTTGTTTGCTTACGTGCCCATTCATCAAAAAATGGGCTTTACGGCTGAAGATGATTCTTCGATGAAAATAAGGCTCTGTCGCCAACTGTCCTGTCCCTTTACCTTTAATTTTTTTTGTCAGGCAAATTTTGAGCAAGTGCACATCAACAATGGATATTTCACGAGGCGAAGTGTACAGCCTCGGATTCTCTGGCACATTCCCCCGGACAGTGTCAATATTTTCAGCAGACTGTGCGTTTCGACGAAGTATAAGTGTTAGACGATCATTTACTGAACCAAAAGACTCGAATTATTCCCACATTGCGAATAGTCCTCTCAGTAGAACGATTATAGCGATAGTAAAATGAACAGCCCGAACAGAGCTGTCTCAGTTCGAAAAGCAAACATAAAATTTTAGCTTATGCTGATGTATACTACCGCTTAAAAGATTATTATAATTTATACAAATTAGATAACAAATATTTGATTTTAAAACACGTCGGCCCTAAATTATGAATATCAGTTTAAACTTTCACAAAAGCTCTCAATAGCGGTGATCAGAGAAGACTGGGGCAAAAAATCTTTCAATTCTAAGGATATGAGAACGTTGAAAGTCATAACAGATCAATTAAATGATCAGAAGAAGAATGTGTTGTTCGCTAAAAATCAAATTTGTTAAGCACATGTACATAATCGGCCATTACAACCCACATCACACATGTTGTGTGCCTTAATTTTATACTTTTAGTGGCGGGACCTACAGTTTACGTCGACTCCGAAGGACAGATTTTTGAGAAACTTTTTCATGGCAGGTTTATTTACTCTCAGAGTTTTTGACAGAAATCTGCTGAGAGGAAGTTGCCGAAGAAATATTTTTTTTCATATTTCGTTTTGATATCTGGCCTGGGATACGAACCCGGGCTTTACGTCTAATAAGCGAACACACTACCTACTAGACTACGGCAATTTCATGTTAAGCATGTTTAGATAATAATCAATGTTTTCGTTACTCTTTTCTTGTTTTTTTTTATTTGTTTTTGGATGATGATAGAAAAATAGTTCCCCGTTTATAGCGGCTTATCTCTTTGCAAGATTAAGGAATTTATCTGACGGTGTTAAAAATAATTCGCGCAAGAACTTACGGAAGTGTTAAATTTGCTTATTTGAATGACAATTTATTAATATTTGCGATAAATGTATGCTTGGAATTGTTTTATTCATTTAAGTTATTGCAGTTTTGAGCTCTTCATATCAGTACAATTGCAAAAAGTGAAGGCCGTCATGAACAGATCTTTTTTTAGAAATTTGGAAAAGAGAGGAACGTATTCAATATCTTTATTTATCTTCTAACATAGAACACACATACATATGAAGATAGTTTTGCAATTTTATTTTTACCTTCATGTATTATTATTTCGATAATTTTTCTATAGTGTGGCTGATTTAAAAGTTCGAATTTTAAACGACATCAACGAATGTTGGCCTTCAAATGCTAATTTGTCTCTGGTTTGTCGGGATAAGACTTTTCTCTAACAGTGCCTCCCAGAAAATAGTCTAACGGTGTCAAATCGCAGCATCTTGACCGCCAAGCAATTGACATCACGATTTCGGCTAATTAAATGGCCATCAAACTTTTGACGCAATAAATCGATTGTGGCATGATATGTGTGGCAAGTTGCATCATACTGTTGAAACCGTTCATATCAATACCATAAAGAGCGGGTACAAAAAAATCAGTTATCATGTGTGTTTGGCAATTTTGATTATTAACGTACTTACCAAGATAAAAATGATCTTCATACGCAAAGATACTTTTATTAGCAAAATCGACATAACCGTGCCGTTTCTCGTTGGCTCAAATTTCCAATGAATCCTAACGATGCTCAAACGACTTGTGACAGAAAATAATTGCCAGTCTCAAAATAACCGATAGATGGCACACCCGATATAAAACTGGATTGTTTTAAAAATATACAATTAAACTTAATAATAATAATAATTGTAAAGACGCCGTGGTCTAGTAGGTAGTGTGTTGGCTTATTAGACGAAAGGCCCGAGTTCAAATCCCAGATCAGACATCAAAACGAAAATATGAAAATATTTCTTCGGCGACTTCCTCCCAGCAGATTTCTGGCAAAAACTCTGAGAGTAAAAATTGCCAAGAAAAGCTTTTCAAAAAAAAAAAAAAAAAAATTTGTCGTTCGGAGTCGACTTTAAACTGTAGGTCCCGCTACTCATGTATAAAATTAACGCACACAATACGAGTGATGTGAGAAGGTAGGACAATTCGACCTCCGGGTACTGTACTTGTCAACTGTGACGTCCTCTAACCTAACCTAACCTACCACTGTGCCTTAATACAACTCTCGGTTGGCTATTCAAAGACTCAGGTCTCATCACTGATTGGCTGGCAACTTTGGCCTTCGCTCTATTTATACTGTTTTCTTTTATGTCTGGCAACTTCGTGATATTTTTACTAACTGCTGTTGTTGGATATTTAATCTTTGTTTTGTTCCCTTCTCAAATATATTTGTACTTAACATTATGGAGTATTTTTAAGAAATTTTGTATACCCGGGGTTGTCTTGCTTGCTTATTATATAACTTCGCTAAATTGATAACAGCCCCGCGACTATACTTTCAAAAACTATAAAGTGTCGCATTTATAAAAGAATTTCAAGAAGATTTTTCGAATCCTCTAAGTTTTTCTTTAATTTCTTCAGCTTTTATCACCTTTAATATTTTAGAAACTAAAATTACTCGAGAGTCTAATAAACTCTGTAATTGATTGTTGGTTTGTTCGAGCTATACAGCAAGTATCTCAGAGCGATCATTACTTGGACTCAAATCGTATGACTAGGGCTAGGGTTTCATATCAATGTACTCTGTAAAGCAGACATGCCGATTCATATATCGAAATATTAATCAGGGTAAAAATAGTGTGAAAGATACTTAAAATAGACTAAAAAAATGTGATACTTTTTAGTGTTTCAAGAGGAGAGCTAAATTCGAGATCACTTAGATTAACACGTTGACTGCCACGGCAATTTTCAGAAAACTGGCCACGCAAGCCTTGACTTTTTTTCTTTTCCCAGAAGCCATCTAGCACTGATATAATACGGCTTTATTCGTATGAAAGGTTCAGTGAATACGGGATAACTCGTAGTTGGCACCCTAGAAGGGAACGCAATCTACGAGTTATCTCGTTGTTGGCAGTCTACGTGTTAAAAGTCTTTACCGATTGTCTTAGAAACATTTTTTGATTCGGCTGGTCGAAAAAAGTTCATGAAGTCGAATTAATCCAATCGTAACCCTAAAATGATTTTTTCTATTCCAATTAATATTTCAAAAAGTATCCTAATTGTTGTTATTTCAAATTGATTTATGATTTACGAACTAATTGCAATGCAATTTGACCTTTAAACAATTGCAATAGCTCTGAAATTTTGCACATTGACATTGGTTCTGTAGAATATAATACGGAATATATACTGTGCAATGCAAGGGATTAGAATATTTGTAATAGTTTTCTTATTGTATAGAATTTGTTTCGTTATTACATTAAAATCAGAATAAATTGCAATTAAATTTCAAATAAAATAAAAAATAATGACGACACTTTTTAAAACCACTGCAGTTTAAACTGAATATGTACTTGCATTTCAATTTTAAACCATTTATATATCTACCGTTGGCAATTCCACTTACTGTGTTGTCAACCTTAAGAAACCAAAAATAATAGCAAAAAAAAAAAATAAATAAATAAAAATCCTTTCACTTTTTCATCTTCAGCTTCTGCTTCAGCTTTACCATCAGCCTTACTGCTGCTAATTTCATAAGCACCGCAATACAACGTCTTCAAATGAAATGTATTCGTCTGTAAGTGAGTTTTAGATCTTCATGAATGCAATTGCATACATACATGCATACATATACAGAAATGTAAGTATAGTATGTATGCATTATGCATGATGATGATGATGCAGTATGCGTATGTATTTGGATGTACTTTTGCATTCATCCTCTTGTCATGCGGCTATAATTTAAAAACTGGCTATAAAAACGTACAGCTACAGGTGATGAGCATTCAACATTTTAACCACTACATATAAAACAAAAATAAAAACAACAGTAGCAAAAAGTTAGACTACAACAAAACGACGACTTGGCACATTCGCTTCAATTCGAATTTCGAATAAAAATTCAAATTCAACTGAAATCCACCAATTGTTAGAGTGTGTGTCTTGAGAAACAGCTGCACTTACAAGTCATTACGACGAGCCACTTACTTACACATGATTATGCGTACAGATAGATGTATGAGATACCAAACGATTTCGATAGATATAATGCGATAAATGAGAAAATAAAAATAAAAAACCAACAAAAATAAAAATATGAATGGTTTTGTAATTGTCTCTAGAAGATGCCAAATCGAAAAACCTCATGTACAGATATGGACAAGCAGCCAAAGACGCTCAAACTCATAACCAATTGCTACACGAATTGTATACTCAAAGCAATAACAACTTTTCATTCAACTCTTGAAATGAAATTATTGTTTCGATTGTGTCATAATTTGGTTCACAAGCATTAGCCAAAAATAATTGTAGGCCAGACCTCAAGAAATAACAAAAACAAAAAAAAGACGCTATTATCGCTGTCTTCTTTATTTTTCACGTCATGATGATTATCATCATCATCAGCGTCATTTGTAATCATAGTGAACATACATACATACATTTCGAGCATAGAAAAATCTGCCTCTTTCTATAGAATGTTTGCAATATTTACATACACATATACAATCTCTGGAAATAAAAATTAATTGCATATTAATATTGTATAAATAAAAAATCTAAATATTTTACATTCAAATTTAATATTGGTTGGAAACTTCAACCGTCATCTGTCCTGTTGAAACGCATTAACGCCTACAACATTCAAATATTCTAAGGGCCATTATTACAACTTGCCTTTAACTAAAGGGAGGATTTTAACGGGCAGATGAATTGGTTTTCATTATTATGAGTAACGAATAAGATAGAAGTGGTCGTTAAGCTAAAGGAAGGCTCATCCTGCCGGTAACCTTTAAAGTTAAATTTATGTTTGAACTTAGCATGTTATACATATATTATTTTCAATATGGCAACTTCAAATTTAAACAAAATGAGCAAAAAAAAAACGAAGCCTGTCGTTGCCACTGCGTTAAAAAAAACATGTTAAACTGAGCAGTTTTATCGACATTACTCCGGCACTGCCATATTTTTGAAAACAGTCAATTTTTTTTAATCCCTAAGTTGTAATAACGAAAATAAGTTAAAGGTAACTTTACAGTTCACTTTAGCTAAAGGTACCTTTAACTAAACCCAAGTTTAACGGCAAGTTGTAATAACGGCCCTAAAACTATTCTAGTAAGAATTTAAATTGCTTGACCTGCGTTCACACGATGAAAGTCTTATTTTAAAGATTTTGTCTAACTCTTCTTTGAACTATCTTCGGCGTTCACACGATACAAGTTTTATTTTTGATATCATATTTGTTATTTATAATTGTGCGTATCGAAAGTACAACATAGAGTGTACTCATTTCTTTACCCCTCTCGCCTATAAACTGGCAAACTTAAAAATAAGAATCTCTTCGTGTGAACACAGACTTGTACCGAATTTCCGTCTTGTCTTTCGCCAAGTAACACTTTGAAACAATTCTTGCCATTTAACTGTGACAATTCTAACCTTATTAAGGGTACTGAGAACTTTTGCAAACTTATCGGCCATCTCTTTACCCAGCGTATCCAGTACAATAGTCCACCAACTCTTCAGAAATACCTGATACTTTTAACTAAAAATTGCGAATTCCGACTGCGTGAAAAATCGAAATGGTATGCTGAAGTTTTAATGAAAAGACTCAATGAGTATAATGGCACATGTCCCATGTCCCATGTCAGACATTAAAACGAAATATCAAAAAAAAAAGATATTTCTTCGGCGACTTCCTCTCAGTAGATTTCTGGCAAAAACTCTGAGAGTAAATAAAACCGCCATGAAAAAGTTTCTCAAAAATCTGTCGTTCGGAGTCGACGTTAAACTGTAGGTCCCGCCCAGCGTTGCCAAATGTGCAGATTTATCTGCATTTTGCAGTTTTTCTGAGCATTGAGCAGTTTTGAAGTTTTTTGTTTAAAAAAGTAAGTTTTTCTGTAAATTATGCAGATTTTGCAGTTTTTACATTTAAATTTTTTAATTTCAATTTCTAAAGCCATAATTTTACCCCATTTGCTTAATATAGTAGTGGCAAGTTTTACTCATACTTTTCTAATGCGACAATGTAATAATAGTGTAATAATTAAAAGCATTAGCTGGAGTGTCAGATTTAAAGGCTCATGCTTTGACATCTAAACATGTTGAAAGAACAACAGCTGTACAAATTCAAAAAAGTTCTAAAGTATCACTAAGCGGTTCAGTCGAGTATAGTGCCAAAATATCAAATATTGAACTCTATTTAGCAGCGTTCTGCGCAGAACATAATGTTCCATTTTCGGCAATGAATCATCTAGTTCCTTTACTCCAAGAAACTATTGAGGATTCGCCGCTCCTAAAAAAAACAAAATGTGCTAGAACAAAGAAGAGTGAAAAACGTTATAGGCGAGACTCACCAAGAAGAACTCTGTAGTATACTACTTACAAAAATGTTTTCTTTGAATCGACGGACATATCAACCACTAAGTTGTTATCTCTAGTCGTAAGAGTTGAATATAAAGACAAAATTTGTGACTTTTGTAATTTGACTCTTGTAATTTTTTACCGAAATATATTGAAGGTGCTGCGAGGGATATATACAATTTTATTCAAAATAGTCCCAAACGAGTTGAATTATTTTCAGAATTACAAGTGTTGCTGGATTATAATCCCAGAAAAATGTTGCACCCTTCCCAAACGCGTTGGCTATCGCTCGAAGCTACAGTAAATCTGATTTTGAGCAGATTAGAAGTCTTAAAACTATTTTTTTTACACGAAGACGTGAAAAGTTTGATTGTACACTAAGAATAATAAATTATTTACATAATCCAGAATTTGAATTATATTTACTATTTTTGAAATTTATATTAAATGATATTAACAAACTAAACCGTCTATTTCAAAATGAAAGCCCAAAAATACATTTATTAAATAGCACAATGAACCGTTTATACGGAAAAATTTTTGAATGTATAGTAAAGGAAGAATATATATATTTTAAGAAATTTAAAAAGATTGATATTAACAATTCCACATTTTTAAAAGATCCAAAGGATATTTATTTAGGTGCGGAAGTTTCCTTAGCTCTAAATAAATTATCTGAGGAAAGCGAAAAGGAGTTCAAAAATCATTGCTTACAATTTTACGTTGAGCTTTGCAATTCACTCTTAAAAAGTTTGATTTTGAAAATGATTTTTTAGAATGCGTTGAGGTCTTAGCACCTGCTAATATTGTGAAAAATAACAATAAAAATATTTTTAAATTATGTCGTTTTGTGCCAAATGTAGTAGAAATGAACTACATTCAAGAAACAGATGACGAGTGGCGTGAACTACTGCACATTAATTTTGAAGACTTGGGGTTATTAGAAGAAGAAAATATTGAAACTTTTTGGGAAGTCATATTTAAAACAAAACGTGGCGACGGAACTAAAGCTTTTCCTAATTTAAAAAAACTGGTATATGCAATTTTGTCAGTACCTGTTGCAACTGCTAATGTTGAAAGAATTCTTTCACAAATTAATATTAATAAAAATAAAACTAGGAACAGATTAGAAGTGCCAACACTGTGTGGCATTTTAAGAACTAAGGATTTTCTTAAAAAAATAACAGTAATTTCGTGCAATCAAAAGAAATGGCAATCAAATTTACCAAAGAAATATACAAATCTAATTAGTATTAAGTGCCAGGAGAAATTAACTCAATTTACGAAAATGCATGTTATTTCAAATACTATTTATAAAACTGAATTATATTTATATTTTTTATTATTTGTATTTAATTTAATTTGTTTTGTTATGTTTTAATTAAAAAATATATGAACTGAATTAGAAATTTTTGGCGGTTTTATGTGCAGTTTTTCAGTTGAAAATCAGTTTTTTTTTCTAAATTTGAAGTTTAAAAAAAAAAAATTATGGCAACGCTGGTCCCGCCACTCAAGTATAAAATTGAGACACCACGACATGAGCGGTGTGGGAAGCTAGGCCGTAATTCTGACTGAAGGGTTGTAATGGCCAATTATGTATGTATGTATGCTGAAGTATTTTTTGTTGTTGTTAGAATAGGGCAGAAAAACTGCTATGAAGACAAGTGTGTTTCCATTTGTAATTAGTTGGTTAAGCATATTTTATATGTTCTCTAAAGTATATTAACAACATAACAGAACAGAGTATTAAAATATTCAATTTATTGTTTGACATAATAAAGACAAGTAATAAAATAAAATGAAGTAAATATAGTTGCTTGCTTTTATCGCACTTTACAGGGCGAGGCAATTCCTTTTTTACAATTTTTTTATTTAATTTAATCACTGTTCCATATAATGCCAACGATGGGATCCAATCAAAGAAGTTATACCTTTACAGTCAGTAAATTATTGGAGTTTAATTTTCAATCAGTTTTGAGCGTTGGAAGCAAATGTCATTGCACAATTGAGAACGAAATAAGAGTTCAAGTTTTTTTTCGTCTAGTTGATGCAACTTTATTCAGACGATATTTTAACATTAAAAATTAAACAAAAAAATCAAAAAAGTATAACCAGATGACATTGAAACAACTTAAAGCTGTATGTAATATGTACATTAATAATAAAAAAAATTAATGATTGCACAAAGTATTCGTATTCTAGATTTAAGTTTAACAATATCGATTTAAAGTATTTTGTAAATCTTTAAAATCTATCGAATGATTAAGGAATGGACTAAAGTCATATGCCTATGTGTGTTCAATCGGAATAGATTTTTATAGCAATACCATGTGCGCGTTGCTGCGGCGCCAAATAAATAAATTCCAGGGCGGACCGTGATTAGAATGTAGTAAAACTTTTGAAGGAAAGACATTACACAAATATCCAATTAATATTGAATCATTTCATTGATTTTGTTTCTCGTTATCCAGATGATTCAGACGAACGGGCCTGAGTAGTACGCATTCGATCAGTTGCCAATCTCATTTCTCGTTGTTCAGATGATTCATGCGTAAGGGTCTCAGCGGCATGTACTCGAAGATTTTCCAACTCAATGCTCATTGCTCGTTTGATTCTGAGGCCCGTAATGTTCTTTTCTGCGGTGCTTGAGGTGTAGGTCGACCAATTGCTTGTCATTTGAATAATTTTCAGTAGCGCCATCTACCGGAAATTAATCGCACCAACTTAGAAACCCGTCGACTCATGCGCAACAACTTTGCTAAAGATCATAACATGATCACACAGTTTACGATTCATTCATTTAATATAATAGATGTTGTCCGATTCTCAGACCTACCCGATATGCACACAAAATTTCATGAAAATCGATCGATCTATTTCGGAGGAGTTTAACCACTAACTCTGTGACACGAGAATTTTATATATTAGATTTCCGTTAAAATTATTTACGTTTTTAGGCAATGGTTGCGTTTTATTTACTCGCTTACAAAATTAATTCTGATCTTAAAATTTTCAAAATTTCAGTATTTTAGTTACCATTTAATTCTCATGAGATGTAAATGTATTTCATCTTTCTTCCTCTTCCTTTGCTTTAGAGATATTAAAAAGAAGAGATAATATGCAAGCATATCTTTTAAAAGCTAGTGTAGTATGGAAATTCTATGCCATATATGGGCTTCAATGGACTTTGACTCTCTGACTCTTGTTGCAATTTCACATCATGATTTTGTGACACCCACAACAAACATAAGAATGCGAAAATGTATTAAATGGCTTCATTTTAGAAAAAATACCTCAATACACATTGTACAGAGGATATATATTTCTATATCCAGAACTCTAATGAAGATCTCAAACTGTTTGGACGTATTGTAATATTGGCGTAGAAGAAACACTTTCTTACTCAATTCTTTATTACAACTCTTTAGTCAGGATTACTTTTTTGTTCTGTATGAGATGTCTCAGCTATGGGGTGTGCCACTGGCTCTCGTCTCATAAGACAACACATTACCGACTAGACAGCGGCGAATTTACGAGCAAAGAATGGGTTCCGAAAAATTAAAAGTTCGAAGAGAATGGCAATAGCGGAAATCTTCTCAACACAACAACTCAGAATTCATTTTAGGCATAAAAAAATGGCATTCCTAACAAAATATTTCTGAATATTTCTGTAGATGCTACACCAGAATCGTATTATTCATTGCGGCGTGAGCCCACGAACGCTCCTCCAGGCGCGTTAAATTTTGAAATTTGTGACATTCGGAAAACTATTGTTCATTTCAACCCATAGAAAGCTTCTAAGCTTAATAAAATTAGTAACATAATGTTTATTGAGCTGCGCCGTAGGTGAATGCTGGATTAATAATTTGGATTTATAAGTAAACACAGCACTATCGAAAAAACCAACAGATTGTTGCGTATCACAAGATGTCTCTATTTATAGACAATTCTCACGCATTAGGCAAAATGGATTCGAATGACTAAGTACATCATAAGTTAAAACAAAATGTTTGCATTTCTTTTGAGAAGTTTTCTCACAGGTGTTCAGAGGAACTGTTAGCATTCATAAGGCGCCTCGGTATGATTTTAAATGTGCATTTAATTCCATTATTAAGCCTTCTTAAAAAAGATATTTCACTACAAAAAATGAATGAATAAAGCGGTAATCTACTAGACGGACTCGAGCGTTTAAACTGAAGCTCAGATGCCTTGAGAGGAAAATATAAGAAAATGTCTTCCGGTAAAAGCTCTGCGAGCAATGAAAATATCACCAATAATATGCAAAAATGAATTAAGGATAAAGAGACTTTAAAGAGCTCTTAGAGTGCAATATAGAAATGCAAATAAATCCTTTCCAGAACGTAAATACCAAAGCTACTTGCCTGTGGATTACTATCTGCGTCATGTCAAATTACGCGGTCCCTTATTTATTCGCGCTCTATCGATTATTTCTATTAATCGTAAAACATTTGGCCATTTTAATTTGGTTATCTTAAATATCATTGTTTATCTTATTTAGATATATTATTTTAGCAGCACAAGCGTTATCACGATCTTCATATATTTCATTGCTTATGACCCCAAGACCTACTTTCCATTAAATTACAGCATGTCGTAGAAGAAAGTATAACACATACGAGACATACATACATTGTTGTTATTCCAAACATAACCTAACCTAATATTTATTACGTAGAGCAATTTTAATTTAAAAAAAATATAAAAAAAATAAAGAACAACAATAAAAGAGAAACAATGGAAATGAAAGTACATAGCATTCAACATGTTGTTTGTTATCATGAAAACGAAATTAAAGAGAAACGCGACAGACCACTTGATGCATCTCCAGCATTTCACTGCTGTTGGTAATTGCTGTCTGTTGTTTATGTAATACTTTTCATTTTATGTGTGTGATACAACAACAAATAAGACAAAAGTAAAGCATTTAATAACATTGTATATAGAGTGTAGAGTTTATATTGTATGTATGTATGTATGTCTTTTGTTTTCTTTACCAGCCAGACAACAATTGTTATAATTATTAAAAAAAATAAATAAAATAACAGAAAAATGAAAGAAATAAAATAAAAGAAACAAACGCAGATGGGTGATTATGAATTGTAAACACAACACAACACAACTGTTATGTGAACAGAAAAACCATTAAAAACAAAATTGCTTTTGCAAAAAGAGAATACAAAATAACAAACAAAAAAAACGCATAAAATGATGTTACTGTGGTCTTTCTTTTTACGTATGTATGTATGTATTATTATGTATGTGTTGCCATTTTAAATATAATTATAAATATGTATGTATATTACAAGGAAATTACATAAAATGTGTTATAAAAGGATTTGTAATGAGATAATCATGTCTCTCATGAGTTAACACTGTGACTTCTGCACGAATGCTTACCATACACTTTGTATGTATATATGTGCCGCCGTAGTGTATTGTATTTTCAATATTGCACACATACATACAAACCTATTGTACTATTCAAAAGCTTCGACTTGGAAAATCTATTCAATCCCAGTAAATACAGGATGTTGCGGAACGAAAACATGAGGTACATACATAGGTATTAAATTAAAAAGACATTTCATTTTAACGGTGACAAAATTTACTATTTTTTTTTATTATTTTTTAATGTTTTTTTTTTGTTGTTTCTTTCTTTGTTTGTTTCATATTTTCTTTTTATACATAAGTACATATACATATATAAAAAAAATCACTTATTAACTAAAAAATAATGAAATTTTCTTTTTGTTTAATTATTAACATTAATTAAAACAGAGAAAAACTATTTACAATAATAACAATTGCTCTCGCTAGGAAAATGTGAAAATAAAACAGACTGTTAGCGAGAGCGGACTTAAGAGATAGTGAGATAGATAGGATAGTCACTGAGTTGGGATATGTTTGGAATGGTATGAAAATGAAAAATAGCAAAAGTTTTTCCAAGCGAAATTCTAAACTCAGACTTTCTTTCCTTTTTAAATGAAAACGAAAATTGAAAGAAAGTTAGAGCGAGGAATACATTGAAAAAATTTTGCTGAAAAACGGAAAATTTTTTGCATGGAAAATAAGAACAAGTAAACTCGTGAAAATTTACAGGTAAATACTTTCCATGTTATGTGGATGTAAAACAACACAATTATGATATTTCACAAACAAACAATACAAACATCAAATTCCCGATTTTGGTTTTTTTTTTCTTCCTTCAAATTGGTTTGTGTTTATGTTGCGTAACGGTATATTCCTGGTTTGTATTTACGAACATCTCTTCGCCTGTTAGTCGAATGATTGAATGGATCGAATGGATCGATGTTTGTTTTGGTTGGTTAAGGTGTTGTTGTTTGCCATTGTTGTTGTTATTATTCATAGGCGTATCCGTTTTCAGAGGCGTTTGATTTAATTGGCGCGCGCGTTTGTCTTTTCAATTATTTGGCAGCAATTGTTTTATAATGATGAATTTGAAATGTAATCTACATTATGCTAAAAAATAACTAACGGTTTGGCTTAGAATGGCGCACCGTAGCTACCGCTGGGTCTTGAGGGAGCACCATAAGAGCCAGATGGGCCACTTGGATAGCCACCGAAGCCGCCACCACCACCGCCAGCTTGTGTGCTTTGTTGAGCGAACTGAGCCACTTGGATGGCTTGACGGATGCCGTCCAAATCGATGCCGACAACACGGCCGCCGCCACCACCAAATGAAGGTACACCATATTGAGGTGAGGGAGCACCATAAGAACCAGAGGGAGTGCCGGGGTAGCCACCGCCACCACCACCACCACCGCCGCCGCCAGATTTACTTTCTTCTTGCAACAAGATTTGACGGACTTGTTCTAACAATTGGGGATCGACATTTTGGCCTTCATTGGTTTGGAAGCCACCGCTAACAGCTTGATAGCCGCCACCGCCGCCTCCTAATCCACCACCGAAACCGCCACCGAAACCACCACCGAATCCGCCGCCACCACCACCACCGCCACCGCGTTGATAATTATATCCTGATGGAGGTTCTGCTACGACCAGTGCTGCCAAAGCAAACACCAAGAACTAAAAAGAGACAAAAAAAAACGTTGATAATCCTTATTAATGTTTCTTACACATTTGCTTTCGCTCTACAACGAAATCCTCTTTGCTGATTTTTCTTTTAATTTTCTTTTTCTTTCTTGTGATTTAAACTTACCACGGAGAAGGAGTTCATAGTTGTGAGTCTTGTGTGTGTGGGGGAAAGAAGTAAAAAACTTAAATTAAAAAATAAATTTAGTTGTTTTCAAGTAGGGAACCAACGACTGAATGCCAATGAAAGGCCACAACAGCCCTCTTTATAGTCAGACAATCGTTATGACGCGCTACAACACAGCGAGCACCACCGAAAAAACAAAACCAAAGTCGGGGAGACCCCCCTCTCGGACCAACATTGAAACAAACAACCAATGGAGATAGATTGACACACAAACTGCAAACTTTAGCACAATGACAGTGGCGGTGGTAGTGTTAGTAGTAGTGGTAGTAAAGTGAAGCCTCTCTCATTTGCTTTTGTTGATGTTTCTGTTTCTGTTGTTATTGCTTTTGTTTTTAAGATGATGGCAACAAAAGCCTTTGGATGGCTTAAACGTATTTTGGCTTAATATTTTACCAGCTTGTTTTGGTTTTATTTTGCTTTTTTTATTTTTTAATTTTTATTTTTGATTTTGTTGTTGGCTTCTCGTATCTATCATTTGTTAAGAGGGGCCAAATGCGTGCGTAGCTTTTTTGGTCATGTTGATCATCTTCATCGGTCTCTGTTAATCGTCATTGCCAGCGTCATAATCACAAACGTAATCACCGTCGTCATCATCATTATCTCCATGATTTTTCATAATGATGAGGTTAAAACTGTCTTGCACCCTCTGGTCTCTACCTCTACACAGTTTCTTTCACAAAATGTTTTTCATTAAAAGAAAAATAAAAACGAAAACAAAAATAAATGTAAATGTAAACCTAACAAAATAAGTGTACAAAAATTTACAATAAATATTTGCAAATACGACTACATACATACATACATACTCGTACATATTTTGTTTTATTACATTTCTCTTTGTGTTTGGTTGTAGAAAAACTTCAAAGAAACCTCTGCTGGCAGCAGTATCATTTAACTGCCTCCAATAGGAAGTAAATTTCTTGTGTTTCACACAGAAATCATGAGTCAATATTTGATTTTTAGCAAACGTGATGAAAACATTTGGAAAGCCCATCATCATCATCGTTGATGACCAGTACCACTAAACTCTGACCCAACAATTAAATACGAAATCTAATTATTATTTTAAATATTTCCTTAAACATTGAAAACTTGGTTTGGTTTCCATTAGAAAATTCTTTCCATTTCGGTTTTCCCAATCATTTTCTTCACATCGTATGCATTCATTATGCAATTTATTGCACATTATTGTGCATGACAAATGACAAGGTGTTTATGGTCATATTCCAGTGATTCCAATCCATGTGTTTAAAACTGTTTCTATCATTATGTTTAATACTTTCTCCATTACATTCGTTCGGATACAATCGTTTAATTAAATTAGGGTTCTTGGTAAGCCAGAAATCCTGAGAAATTCATTATAATGAGCTGTTAAAAGGAAAGTAAGAAACCTATTTTTCACCCTTCATGAATAAGCAATGAAATGCTTACGGACTTATGGTTTTGCTTCTATTTTATTTATCCATTTCGATATAACTCATCTGTTAGACTCTTTAAATAATGTCCGAATTGATCGAACGAAGTGTCAAACTCTTCACAAGATAATGCACTTTCGGAATGTCATTACTTACTTACATTCATACTTTTTAATTAAAGGTTGCTACTATGAATGGACAAACTTGAAAAAATAGGAAAAATTTTCGCATTTGTCAAGTTTACCTCATCAAACCTCATTGAATATTAAGTCAAATAATATATACATGTATATCGTTTTAAAGGTCCATCCCTCTCCTTTCTAATAAGGTTTCAATTTTGGACATCGGTTCATAAATGTTTATGTAAGCAATAAATTTGTGCGTAAAGTAAAAAAAAAACAAATTTTTGTCAAATAAAACAAGTTTGGAGGGCTCAAGAAATATAAAAAATATATTTTTGAGTTCTACTCAACAGAACTCACAACTTACACTATGTCATTAGCTAGATGTATTGTATATTTTTTATTTTGTCTCATAGTGTTATTAAGGATAGGAAAGCATTTTTGATTATATGTGGGTCCGTGGCCTCATTCTAGATCCAGACTTCAGAAATCTTTTGTAATGTCATTGCCATTAAGTGCGTATATTTTCAAAAGCTGATTGCGTAACTAATATCTGGTACGTTTGATTGATATTACTTCTATAATTTCTTATTGTTCTTGTCTTTCTGGTAAAGCAAATCCAAAGGTAGTAGATTCACTAGTAGATTGCACAATTCACTACATAGAGAATTCGTTTATTTTCCGTATGGATGGGTGGGAACCGTGGGTGCTGGGTATTATGAAGCCGAATCTTCAGCATCCATTCGCTCATCAACTCAGTTTTAAATAAACATGATTTGCTTCTACTCACTAGCATTGCCTGCAAATAATTTTGCTATTTTTTGTTTTTTCAGCTTAATATACTTCCGAGTATTGCATTACATACATATATAGTTGGCCATTACAACCCTTTATCAGGATTACGACCTAGCTTCTCATCAAAACGAAATAGGAAAAAAAATATTTCTTCGGCGACTTTCTCTCAGCAGATTTCTGGCAAAAGCTCTGAGAGTAAATAAACCTGCCGTGTAAAAGCTTCTCAAAAATCTGTCCTTCGGAATCGACATTATACTGTATGTCCCGCCACTCAAGTATAAAATTAACGCACACAACATGAGTAGTATTGAGAAGCTAGGCCGTAATCCTGACTGAAGGGTTGTAATGGCCAATTAGGTATGTATGTTAAGAGGTACTGCTTATGATGCTCTATATGAACAGAGAGCCACTTTCACAAGCTAACGTTTATCTTTCCTGGTAAGGTCAATTTGTCTCAAATTTATTTCAAGACAAATTTTTAATTTTAACTAAATTTTATTAGGGAAACACTGCTGTTATTGCAAGAAAAGCATTTTTTATTTCTGTTTTTGGAAAAAATTTCTAAATTATAAATTTTCTCATTGGTAACCGGTATCGTTTGGTAGCATCTGCCTCAAAGGCTAATTGTAATGTTGCAACGCTTTAGTAAAAGTAGTTTTAGATGGATGCACCCATGGATATATCACTACTTAACAACCAAATGTATGTACAAATGCATTTCATGCTCTAAGAAATGTCTTCAGTTACGTAAAATAATTTATTATATGGGGCCATTAGTTTTAAAGCCAAAAAAGCATCGAAAAAAACTCTTTGAAATTGTCATCATCACTTCAAGTGTTGGGATTTAAAATATTTGTTTATTAATTATTATGAGTATAGCGAAATAATGATGATGATGATGTTGGCGTTGTATGTACATACGTACATACATATGTTTAGAAGTGTGTGTTTTTGAAATTGTCCAAAAATTAACGATTAATAAAACAAACTTTCATTTTTAAATTGATTTCAATTGATTAAGAGATTGAGATATGAGATGAGTCTGAGATTTTAAAACCGTAAATTGGTTGGTACAACTTTAAGCTTCAATTTAATATTCGATATTTTATTTAATTTTTAAGCATTTATACATGAATCTTAGAAAGTAAACAGAACAGCATAAAATATGTACAAAGAGACTACTATTTACGGCATACAACGATTGTAGTTGTAATATTGGGAACTTGTCTCTTGTCTGCGAAGAATTATGAGTATTTTTGACATTGCTACACGCCACGAATCTTTTTTATATTAAAAAACACTCTTAGGGCCATTATTACAACTTCCTGTTAAAGTTGGGCTTAGTTAAAGGTAACTTTAGCTAAAGTGAACTTTAAAGTCAGCTTTAAGGCCCGTCGTCGCCACTGCGTTGAAAAAAAAAATTGTTTAATTGAGCAGTGCTATCGACATTGCTCCGGCACTGCCATATTTTTTTAAACAGTTAACTTAATTTTATCTATAAGTTGTAATAACGACAATAAATTAAAGGTAACTTTACAGTTCCCTTTAATATGGCCCCTTAAACAATTAAAAGTGAGGCTATAGTACACATTTTAGTAAATTATTTGAAAATTTTAATCCCAAACATTTCATTTTACTCGTAGTGCAAATGAAATTTCTTTGATGAATATGAATGCAATTGCCTGTAAGACGAGTAATAGATGTTAACTACCAAATCTAATTAAAATTGTTCACCGTATTTACTATTACACTGGCATTAAAGGTAATTATGTTTACAACATATTTTTAATTAATTTTATTTTCCAAAATAGAAAAAAAACTCACATTTATTATGATTATATTTTTGAATAACAATGATAAAGAAAGAGAAACAAAAATGAAACAGTACAAGGAAAAAAAAATACTCGTATGCTAAACAGAGTAATTTTTAAATGATTTGAAGCGTAAATGTGTTAAATAGTCTACTGAAACCAATCGTTTAACCAACAAACAAATAAAAATTAAGAAAACATCTTAAAATCTTCAGGGTGTAACGAATCATTTCAATGCCCTACAAATATTAAATCAAGTTAAAGGTAATGGCAGCATTACCTACATAGGTTAGAGGACGTGTACTTGTCAGCTGTGACAAGTACAGTACCCGGAGGTCGAATTGACCCATTGTACAATGTCCTAGCTTCTTACACCACTCGTGTTGTGTGCGTTAATTTTATACATGAGTAGCGGTACCTACAGTTTAAAGTCGACTCTAACGACAGATTTTTGAGAAGCTTTTCATGGCAATTTTTACTCTCCGAGTTTTTGCCAGAAATCTGCTGAGAGGAAGTCGTCGAAGAAATATTTTCATATTTTCGTTTTGATGTCTGACCTGGGATTTGAACTCGGGCCTTTCGTCTAATAAGCCAACACACTACCTAGTAGGCCACGGCGACTTCATTACCTACATATGTATGATATACATATGTATGATATACATATGTACGTACCAGAGATCTGATACATACGCATTCATACTTATTTTAATATCATACTCATACTACTCATATTCAAAGTTGCAAGTACTTATCGTACTCATACTTAACAATACGCAACAACAACTAAGACTGTAAATTTTGATGAATGATTCGAATCACTCGAATCATTTGCGAGTATTATAAGTATTTTTCCAAAGTTATGGATCTAAATGAGTAGAGGCTTATGAATCAAACATATTTCGAATGGTATGAGTTTGATGTCAACTTTGTACGCATACTCATTGCAACCTTTACTTATAAATCAACGTTTTATAGTGAATACGAATGTATCAGAATAGTTGAATTTCAATACTGTTGACTCAGTCATATTCAAAATAGCATGAGTACATATGAGTAGCGAAAAAACGATTCATTGCTGATCTCTGATACGTACTTGCGATATAATTAATTTGATTTCATTTTTATACTGTATACTTCATGCCGCAAAACTTATTCGCTACTCTAGTTTTGAAAAGATAACTTCAAACAAAAATATTTCAATAAACAATCACACACGTTCTTTTAAGTTCGAGTTTATTTTCCAAGCTCTAATTTGCTAACTAATTCGTTAATATTTAGGAACTAAAAAAGTAACATTTATCAGATAAATGTTATGGTAGTAATTGATAGGTTAGCTTAGGTTAGATGATGTGAATAGTCATGGTAACACGTTCAAGCGGAAACTATTAAAAATATCAGACCAAATACTGTGATATTCGAAATCGACGACTGACTCTGAACTAGCAAAAACCAATGTGGGAACCTGCTGAGATTTATTCCTTCGCAGAGAAAATGCTGTACAATTAAGCTGTGTCATGCTTTGACAGACCCATGTGCTCATGTCTCATGGTATAGTGACTTATAATAAGGTCAATAAGTACTTCATATCATTGCTCCTACCTACGTGGTTATTATTTTGAGATCTGTGTGAAATTCCCTGTAATGAATACATATTGACAAACTAATAAAAAAATAAAAACCGGAAACATATTAAACGTGGCTAAAATCGAAATCATTTCTCCTCAGTTATGGCCCCATGTTCAGATCGGTTAGCAGTCATCATTCAATTTTACTGAGACAATATCAATAGAAGTACCAAAAGAAACATCCCTCTATAGGCTAGCACCATACAGCAGATTTCAGCGTTTCCTTTGTGACAGGAGTGGCTATTTTTTCGCCTTTATGGAGGATAGAGAGTTAGGATTTCTTAAAGTCTGGCGTCTATAAACCAATATCTCATGCGTTTATATTCGTAACTATAATGGCAACAACCTGTGAAAATGACATGTTAAATTGGCAGAGCTGTCGATAGTTTCCCTTGCAGAAATGTGTTACACTATCGAATGAAACCCGTAAACCGATTTGTATAAACGTCTCCATTTTGTAGAAGAAAGAGTGTATATTCGCAATATATGTGTAGAGTTAAAACCTGTAATCAAAACTCTTCTTTTTTATAAATTATCACAATGAAAGGAAGAGAAAAGAGGATGCCCTTAACAATAACAATGAAACCAAATAATGAAGCAACAAAACATTAACACTCGCATCATATTCCATTGAAATCATGTGTGATATTTATTTTTATTTTAATTTAATAATTTTTCAACATTTTTTTGGTTTGTTTTTGTTTGGTCAGTTTTGTTACAAGAACCTTCATTTTTCATAAAATTTTAAGTTGAAGTTGTGCTGCATGCAAGCAGGCCCTTTGAAAACATAATAATAGCAGGTATTTTTAAACATTTTTTAGTTTTTATTTTTGTTTTTCTTGGTCAACATTTAAAATTAAGTATTATCAACATGTAACACATACCTACATACATAAGTTGAGATATACTAGGTTATGGACGGATGGCATTTTAAGGGCGAGGTCATTTATGCTCATCTCATATCTTTAATGATACTCTTTATTTTTATTTCTTTTCTTTTCATATTTTTATTTTTATTTATTTGTTGTTGTTTTTTTTCAATTGGGGATTATATTTTGGAGGACTTACAAGTTCAGTTTGGTTGATTGGTTGTCTTTTATAAAAACTTTTTCTTTTTAATTTTATACAACAAGAGAATATTGTAATACTTTTTTATTTATTTATTTATTTATTTATTTATTCAAGTCAATGGACAAATTCCTTACTGACTAATAACAAAAATTGGTACGAATAAAATTAAATACAATTACAAACAGTTTCTACAAAAATAACGTAACTATTACAATAAAAATTAGGAAAAGTTAAGAATTAAGGAAAACAATAATATTCCGTTTTATAACGCAAGAATTTAAAGAAAAATCAACAAAGTCTGACAAATAATTAAATTGACGGCAAATTCTAGTTAATGGATCAGCAACAGCATAATTAGTTCTGCAGAATTGAATATAAATAAGATTATAACAGCGGAAGTTACGACGAGGAACATTGAATTTAACAGATCTTAACAGAAATTCACAGCAAATATTACCATTGATCAAGTTAGTCATAAAAGATATATTTAACATCGTTCGACGACTCTTAAGGGTAGGCAGTTTTATTAAAGCCAGTCTGCTAGTATATGAAGGCATGTCCGAATAATTCCATCCAAGGCCACGCAAGCAGAAGAGTAGAAATTGTTTCTGAACAGATTCAATGTGTTCGCTGTAAACATTATAGTGAGGATCCCAAACGATAGAACCATACTCCAAAATAGGTCTGACAAGCGATATGTATAGCTGTTTAGTAATATATGGATCAGTAAATTCCTTTGCCCAACGTTTTATGAAGCCAAGAGTGCTTCTTGCCTTATTTACAGTCAAAGTGATATGATCATTAAAGTTTAATTTTGTGTCTAATAGGATCCCAAGATCAATAAAAGAGTCCACTATTTCCAGTTGATGACCTCCAAGCAAGTAATTAACCGCGACAAAATTACTTCTTGAGAACCGCATACATTTGCATTTTTTAATATTCAGCTCCATCATGTTGTACTCGCACCACAAATAGAAATTATTGAGATCACTTTGAAGATAAATATGCTCAATGAAATTATTAAAGGAGAGAAAAAGTTTTACATCGTCAGCATACATTAAGATATTGGCAAAATTAATTATGTTGGGAAGATCGTTTATAAACAGCGAAAAAAGAAGTGGACCAAGATGGCTGCCTTGAGGAACACCAGATAGCACATAAATATATTTAGATAAGCTATTGTTCACACATACAGTCTGCTTTCTACCAGTCAAATACGACTCTAGCCATCTTAAGCTCCTATGGTTTACACCCATTAAATCCAATTTAGTTAACAGTAGTTTGTGATTCACTTTATCGAACGCTTTGCTAAAATCCGTAAAAATTACATCAGTTTGCTTCTGTTGAGAAAAGGCCACATTTACCATGGATGTTAACTGAAGCACATTAGTCGTTGTTGAGCAGCCCTTTCGGAAACCATGTTGATGAGGTGATAGTAACGATGAAGTATGATGGATCAAAAAATCGGCAACCAGTTTCTCGAACATTTTTGGAATAGCACTCAGTTTTGCAATGCCCCTATAATTTGTAACATCAGACTTATTGCCAGATTTAAAAAGCGGTATAATATACGAGTCCTTCCAAAACATAGGAAAATATCCATAATTAATCGAGGTATTAAACAATATGACTAATGGTGTGATGAATGATTCTGCACATCGATTTAAAATACAACTTGGAACCCCATCAGGACCAGGACGAAAAGACATCTTTAACCTTTTCAGGTTTACTAAAATATCGCAGTCACTAAAAGTTGGAATAGATATTACTGGAGCCGATGTCAACGGGAAAGGGTAATTATTTGTATCCATGTAAGCGGAGTTAGAATAAGTACTGGCGAAGAAATCAGCAAACATATCACATATGACATCAACACTTCCGGATTCTTTATCAGCAAATTTCATAAAGGATGGATAACCAGTTGATTTTCTCTTGGAATTTACAAACGTAAAGAAAGATCTAGGATTCTTAATAAAATTATTTTTCATTTTGTCCATATATGTTTTATATAATAAGTGATTTAGAATGTTATATTCAGACCGGCAAATAGAATATCTTCCATAATCAATAATCGAGCCAGACCTTTTGTATTTCTTGTAATACTTGTTCTTTTGATTTTTCAGTCGTGACAGTTGTTTCGAATTCCATGGTGGACCAACCAGAGTATATGAAGGTTTTAAGGGAACACAATTTTCAATTATTGAATGCACTTTCTTATAAAAGTTAGAAATCATCAAGTCAATATCAGAATCATTGTTAACAGGAATAGATAAGGTTTCATTCCAACAAGTATTTTTCATCATGTCATTAAATAAATGGTAATTGGTTCGATTAAAACAGTAAACTTTACTTATTTTCGAAGGCTTATCTTTGAAATTCGTTGGAAGGGAAAAATTAGTTTTTAAGGTCGGATGATATCGATCCTCAGGCAAAGTTACCGGTTCAGAACGTAAAACACTACAGTGATTAACATCATTAACAAATATAAGATCCAGTATTTTTCCAAAGTCATTACAAAGTGAGTTTATTTGATACAGTGATAGTCCAAAAATATCGTTTAGGAATACGTCATGGCAAGTCTTAGTTTTAATCGGAATTAAATAAGGCACATCAGGTACGTGTTTCCATATAATTGCGGGTAGATTAAAATCACCCATAACAAAAACAGAATCGTCTTTTTTGGCACATTGGACAACAGATGTTATTGCGTCAACATGATCAGAGTAAACAGCATAGTCAGAATCAGGGGGAACATAAGAACACGAGAAGTAGACTTTAGACGTTTTTAATTTTACAACAACAGCAACAAATTCAATATTGGAAGTGTCAGTTACAAACTGTTCTGATGGATATAATGAAGAGACAGCAATTAATACACCACCTCCTCTGCGTGTATTACGATTGTATCTATAAATTTGATATTTGTTACATAGAATTTCTGCATTAAAAACACCGTCATTAAGCCAAGTTTCCGTAAAGACAATTACATCATACATAAAATCATGACTATTAACGAAGAGTTTGGACAATTTAGTATTCAATCCACGAACATTTTGATATACTATTGATAAACTATCACAGTGAATATTTAGTTTTTTGTAATCTGCGGTGTAGGTAGATGTACAATATTATTCCTTTGTCTTTCCGAAGAAACATATTCCCGGACATATGTTTTTGCAGGCCAAAAATTAAAATCTTGTATTTTTTCAAAGTATTCGTCCGGAACTGTAATTTTAAAAGACGCTATTGTTCTCGGTTGCGAGTATGCAAATTTATGAATCGATAAATTAATCCCGTCACCTATTTTAGATCTTATATAAAATTCAATGTTCATGAGCCGAATTCAAAACTTCAATTTATTATGTGAACATTATTTTGAGGATATTTTTTTTTTATTAAAACAGATTTGTATTGAGAATGTTATACTGTATTTCAAATTATTGCTTCACAAAACATACATACATGAGAAGGGTCCATTATTTTCCAACAAAATTTTTTGAAAATTTCGTAATCGCTCTAGGGGTCGTCAAAAGTGAGCTTTACTGGTCCTTGATATCACACAAGAAAAATATACATATCTACATACATACATATATAATTGGCCATTGCAACCCTTCAGTCAGGATTACGGCCTACCTTCTCACACCCCTCATGTTGTGTGTCTTAATTTTATACTTGAATGGCGCGACTTACAGTTTAACGTCTACTCCGAACGACAGATTTTTGAGAAACTTTACCTACTAGACTAAGATAATTAAAATCATCGAGCCCAATAAACATAGAGCACTGTTTCTATTCTTCAGGTTCTAAACTTTAAACAAGAAATGAAAAATGTTACAAAGAAAGCGATGTTGGACATTTAAGTGGGATTTACTGGGAGTTAATTCAATAAAAACTTCTAGAATCAATTTCCATCCGCTAATCGCTGCTGTATCTTTAGAAAATCGTCCCATTTTTGAAGCGGATGATATAGGTGATGGTATGTAGGCCTTCGATCTCTTGCAGGAATGTTGGATTTCATTCTGTTACAGTCGCCGTAGTCTAGTAGGTAGTATGTTCGCTTATTAGAGGTAAAGCCCGGGTTCGTATCCGGGTTCGTAACCTGCCATGAAAAAGTTTCTCAAAATCTGTCATTTAGAGTCGACGTTAAACTGTAGGCCCCTGCACTCAAGTATAAAATTGAGGCACACAACATGAGTGGTGTGAGAAGCTAGGCCGTAATCCTGACTGAAGGGTTGTAATGGCCAATTATGTATGTATGTATGTACTGTTATAATCTTGAAGTCAGATTCAGTCTTTGATTATGTATTCATCAATCCTATATGAAATCCTTCGGATGTTTGCTTTGAAAAGCATGCCAACAGAAAGTTATTTATACCCGGTCAACACCAGGAATAAATTCTACTTTCGTATTTGGAAATAAATACAAGTTGTGTGTGGAGAGGAGAACCTACAGAGTGCCGTTTTTTTAAACGATTGTGATCGCACAAACGAAAACTTTACTATCAAGGTGATATAGATAGAAGGAGTTTTTTTTCAAGGATTTTTCAAAATATTTTTTAGTCTGAGTCTTAAACTAGATCATGTTGAGATCCATTTGTGCTGCAGTAATCATACTTAAGATCTTGTTTTGGCATTTTAGAATTTTTCTATGTGAAAAGAAGAGATCTTAGAAGTGAGTTGTACAGTAAAAGTTGTAATCCAACTTTTGGCAAGAGATTCTACCATTTAGCCAATATATCTGAAGGTATTTCATTAATTTTTATTCACCGTATATTTAAGCACGTCTAGAGCATTGAGGGGCTATGTATTTGTTTATTTATTGTGGTGAAAAGGTAACGTATACTGAGAACTTTCGGTCTATTGTACTCTCCTCATACTTTATAGGGTATCCCGATAATGTCACCTCTAAGCCAATTGTGCTCACAAACCTAGGGATACTGCTTTTTGTCAACAATGATAATTTCATGCTTAGTTCTTGACATGCGCTCAGGTGTTTCTTCCTGAGAAGCATTAATGCCCAACAAGTTCCAAAAATGTGTTCCGATTATTCAATTTCATCATCACAGAATCTACATGCTGGACGCGAGATAATCCTCATTCTGAACTGGTGTAGTATGAGTCTACAGTGCGCTATTAAAAGACCGGCTATCAGCCTCAGATTATTTCTTGATACGCTGTTGCATCACTCAGATCTCCGCTTATTTTAATTTCCCAACAAATCTGCTTTGTAAAGAGTCTTTGCCTCTTTTTAACTTCCCTTTCGTTGAACAGCTACTTGCCAACTTACGTCCCACTCTATAGAAAAGAATAGCCACATCAACGGCGAGTAAGCTTCCCTAATCGTAGGTTTGTACTCACATTAGATTGGACCCAACCGAGGTCCAGAGCAGAGGTCAACAATGAGTATTCAAAAAGATGAGTAGAATCGAATCATACTCATAATTTCTAATACTTATACGAATTCATAATTTATTTTAAGATCATGGAACTTCTACTCATATCCAAAGTTTGAAGTACTCATCATATTCATACTTAACAACACGTATGATGTCGTTAATTTCGACTCTCCATAACTCAACACTTACAAGAATCACAAAATAAGTATGAATCGCGTACGAACACTAAAATACTCACTAGAAGGTTGTGTGTTTGCTCTGTTTGCTGCTCTGTCTTTTTTGCTTACGTGTTTTTTTCCTTTTTTTTGTAAATGCAACAACAACTAATACGGTGTTCCGGTATGCACCTTTATTGCGTAAATCGCAACAAACGCCATTATTGCGCTTTGATTTCTTATAAAGTTTCAATTAATTATTGCGCAATTAATACGCAAAGTGTTATAATATTGAGTTAAACTTAAAATGCAGCACTGTTATAAGTACGTTCAGTGAGCATATTACAGTTTTCCGTACACTTTCTGTTGATATTTGACAACTCAAATGTCAACAACGGTTAGGTTAGGTTAGGTTGGAGTGGTAGCTCTGATATCACAAAGCTCACTTGAGCACGCATAGCGGCCCGTTGTGATGCCACGGGTGAACGCAGGCCCTGTACTAACCAAGTTCCACCAAAATCAGAGAAAAGGAGGAAGTTGGTCAGCGCAAGGTCAACAACGACAAACAAAAAAAAAAAAACAAAACAAAAAAACGCTGTTTTGTTTACCTGCTGACAAATGAATATTGAATAAACAGCCGAACTGTGTATGTTGTTATGTCTGAACACTTAAAATATTTTACTCAATAAACCGAATATTGACTCAATAAAAGTGCATATCTGAACATGGTATAAGACTCGAATCATTTATAAGTATTATAAGTATTTTTCTAAATTTATGAATCTGACGGCTTATGAATCAAACATATTTCGAATGGTATGAGTTGGATGTCAACGTTGTACGCATACTCATTGCAACCCGTACTTATAGAACGTTGTAGTGAGTACGAATGAATCAGAGTACATAGTTAAATGTCAATATTGTTGACTCACTTATACATATTCACAATTTCATGAGTGCTTATGAGGAGCGAAAAAACGATTCATTGCTGATCAGAGGTTGTGTCAGCCTATGGCGAGAGTTACGGAAATGGCGATAAGAAGAACGGAGAAGTATTGAAAACATAAAGATAAATATGGCATACTAATTTAAAGATGCGATATAATGATTAGATAAGTATGTATTGCTCCACAATTCCTATACTATGTATGAAATTTTCAAATATAATAATTTATGCGTTTTCTTTATAATTAGATGCATGTACCCTACCCCACATGCTATATCGTAAAATTGTGCAAATCATTTTAACTCATCTTTCAAAATGTTTTGTGGTTTTTTTGTTGAGTTGCAAGTAAAGTACATATTACAAATGAAACATAATGTAGAAAGCCAGCCAGCCGCATTAGTTGGTGTAGTAATAATAAAATCTTGAAGTGTAAATTAAAATGTATACTCATCTATAAATTATTACAAATAAAACATGGCCTAAAAAGAAAACGACTCGAGTGCATGCGCTCATAATTCGAATAATCAGAAAATTACGATGTGCTTACAGGTACTAACAATAGCCAAATAAAAAAAAAAGAAGTAAAAAATGAAACAAAAACTTTAAAATCAATTACGTAATGTCCTCATAGCTGCAAGTTTTTTGTCTTTTCATTATATTTTCACTTTTTTTTTCAGGAGTTTTTTTGTGTCTGTTTTTTTTTTAGAGAAAATCATCAGTTGCTGTCTGGAGATATGAAAAGACAAACCAAACACACCAAAACTGAAAACATTGTAAAGGCAGGCTGAAAAAAAAAGAAATACTTTACCAAAAACGAAACGAAATTCATTCGTATAAAAACAACTAAAAACACTCAAACATTTCCTTGTTACTTTTGCACTGCAAACGTTTGTTAAAGCCTAATACAGGCATCTCAATAAAAAAAACCAGCAAAAACAAGTTTTCTATGATGCATCTTCAAACTACAGGTTAAGGTGCAAAAAGAAAAAAAGTGAGAGACATTGATTTAGGTAAGGGTAGACTTAAAGTGACTCTATAGAGATCAAATGAAATCAATCTACGTTCTAGGCTAACTCATATCTGATGTACCAAATGAAGACTTTGGCTGTAAGGGAGCACAAAATTTCTTAACTGCAAAACATTGCTGACCATCACCGAAGCTACACACTTTTTAAAGGAAGCACCATTTTTAAGCATACAGCCAGCTTAAAAGCCGATTTTGGAGCAGAAGCGCAAGTTTTTGGTCTTAGAATGAAATATT
This sequence comes from Sarcophaga rosellei, assembly GCA_930367235.1. Lineage (NCBI taxonomy): Eukaryota > Metazoa > Arthropoda > Insecta > Diptera > Sarcophagidae > Sarcophaga > Sarcophaga rosellei. Next base: position 84,446,503 of record OV884017.1, on the reverse strand, counting down.
TCGAGCCTATCTAGAGACTCGCAGGTAAATTCGAAGCAGCAATTCATGCTATCGGAAGATGTCCTCCATTCAACTTCGATAAGAGTTCCAAAAACAGGACATATCAATACTATTTGACAGTCAGACAGCCTTCCGAACACTCGGCTTTTATGATGTTAAATCAAAGATAGCATGTGCACTGTCTGGGAAGCTGACATACATACATATAATTGGCCATTACGGCCCTTCAGTCAGGATTACGGCCTAGTTTCTCGCACCACTCATGTTATGTGCGTTAATTTTATACGTGAGTAGCGGGACTAACAGTTTAACGTTGACTCCGAAATACAGATTATTGAGAAACTTTTTCATGGCAATTTTATTTACTCTCAGGGTTTTTGCCAGAAATCTGTTGAGAGGAAATCGTCGAAGAAATATATTTTTTTTTATTTCGTTTTGATGTCTGACCTGGGATACGAACCCGGGCTTTATGTCTAATAAGCCAACACACTACCTACTACGCTACGGCGACTTCTGGGGAAGCTGAATCAGGGGAAAAAGTATTACCAGATGATCTTGCCAAGAGGGAAAGTTCCGCCTCGCTGGTGGGGCCATAGTTCAGCTCCTGGCTCAGATAGCGCGAACAAAATGAAATATAAAAAAAATACTTCCTTCGTCGACTTTCTCTCGGTAGTTTGTCAAATGTGTCGTTTGGAGTCGACATTAAGCAGTAGGTCCCATCACTAATGGATAAAATTAACGCACGCATAAAGTGTGGTGTGAGAAGCTTAGTTATAATCCTGACTAAGGCATTGCAATGACCTTTTGAACACTTGAATACACCCTATATTTAAATGACCTAAAACTCTTCAGAGTCAACATTTCCAGTACTTATATACATATAAGCTGAGTAACTGAATATGACTGTCTGTTGTTGACTGACTTTAAAACAGAGTTATTGAGAAAAGGGTGAAAATTTTACGATTTGGCGATTGAATGGATAAGTGAGCGAGCGGCGGGTGAATGCATCTGTAGTCATTTACGCCAACGTATCGCACAGATGTTGCCATCCAGAGATGTTTGCATAAGACACTTGTGAATAAGAAATTACAAAAAGAAGAAAAAAAATAAATAAATACAGGCATTATAATCATTGCCCGATCGTCATCCCATGAAGACGGGTTTATTTCTCTTTTCATTATTACGAGTACATATTTGCATATTACGAGTGTTTTTGTTCATTATTTTGGAATTTTTGTTTTTTTTTGCTTCTTCACTGTGCAACATAAATAACTGAATTATAGTTTTGAATTATTACTCTTCTTGAATACACATTTTTCTTTTTGTATGCGAAACTTTGTTTAAAACATTCATTAACTATAAATTCATGGGAAAAATATTTTTGCTTGTAAAGTTAATTGAGATAAATTTGCTTTAAAACAATTACAAAAGCAGTAATCACAATAAAATTAAACTTATTTTTTAATATTAATTAATTAATAAATACATTAATTCGTACATTACGAATTTAAAACAATTGTACGAGTAGGAACCAAGTTGCGTTATACATACTCTAAACGCAGTCAAAATTAAATTGTAACGTAACGCACGTATTAAAAACAAAATTGCGCATAGCGGAAGAGAAGATAACAATTTCACCAAATTTTTGCTGAAATACATTGTAAGCATAGCTGCCAGATTTGACGATTTATCGTCATTTTGACCATTTTGAGCTTCAAAAATATGATATTGACGATTTATGCCACTAATTTTGACGATTTTTAAAAATTAAAAATTTAAATCATGTTCTTAACCTCAGTACATTAAAAGCCACTTTAAGCTTTTTATTTACTTTGTAATTGTTACTATGTATTGAAAATTTATGTTAGTAAAAACAAGGAGTAAAGTATTATATTTTTAAGTTACTTTCAAATATGTACCTGTGATGATTTTTCCGGCATTTTATTCCCTTTTTAATCCCTTAAAAGCCCAAAAATTACAACTCCTAAATAACCTCGTAGTTGAGAATAATTTATCACTTGTCGTTGCAGATAATTTTAAAAATTCGAGTATACATAGCTTCTAATATTACCATCGGAAGAAGAAAGGCAAGCGCCGTTATTTTTTTTTTTTTGTACGACCAACACTCGGGGAGGAATGACATTGTGTTGGAAACTATGAAAATATTTATGTTATGGAAAGAAGGAAAGAGAGAACAGTGTTTATGAACACTAGGCTTGTATATTTTTCTATCATAAGTAACAGGAAAGACCTTTGCAGGAATAGAGTTCCACATACAAATAGTCCGACTAAAAAACGTATTTTTACTGTAATGCAGTGCGATCCACTAGCTAATCGACCACATACGGATGTGCTGGCCGAGAAAGACAAGCGTTACGTAGGAATATATGATTTTCGGGAACAAGTCCCCTTATTTCATTCGCGCAAAATCCTTTCGTAGTAGCGATAGAACAGTGAAACACAAATCACATTGCAACGATACTCCATTCATTCAATTGAGTTGGATACACTACCGTCATTACCGAACTACTACGGCCTCTCCTGTACACGGTCGAGATACCTCAAAATAGACATTGAGGCACCGACCCATACATGAGAGTTGTATTCCATTCTCGGTCGGTTATAAATGGTGTAAATAGTAAGATCAGATGATAAGATCTTAACCCGTATATGCCCAACTTTTTTTAACATGGATTTTTTGTATTTATTGGAATCTGTAAGGTATACCACACAGCTGATAAATATCTTGCCGTTTTAAAAATTTGGCGATGAGTACATATGAATTAAGAAGGAACTGAAATATGTGTCGGTTGAAGCCAACATTACATTACGCTTATGTGTCAATAAACAACTGGGATAGATTGTTTAATCCTTAAACAATTTTTTCCTGAAAATGATATAAAATTTCTCCATTTTGGAAAAAATTAATAAATGAAGATAGGGACGGACGCTAGCTTTTAATTTCCAAAAAAAATTTTTTTAAATGTTTAATTTTTGAACTACATTGATTTTATAGGTTTTACTGAAATAGAAATATTTTTGGTTTTTGAAAACTTTTAATTTATTTATTCATTTTTTTGACGATTTCAACAAACGTCTTTGACGATTTTTTCTCAAATATTTGACCATTTCTCGCCTCATTTTTCTGGCAGCTATGATTGTATAAGAGCCCCATTAAAATAATATATAAAATACGACATAATAATAATAATAAATATATAAAATAATAATAAAATCCCGTTAGAATCTCCGTTTTGTATTTTAATACTGACAGAATATTATTCCTTTTCTGAATGAAATTATTTTTCCTTCATTTAATTTAATTTTGTTTTTCTATTTTGTTTAATTTTTTTAATGTAATTTTTAATAATTATGTTATATTTTCTTATTTTAATTTATGCTTTAATAGGTACAAAATGTAGTAATAAATATTTACTTAAATAATATTTTTGTTTTATTTTGTTTTTATTTTTCCTTTTAATTCGTATTTAATGCAAAACTTGTAATAAATAATTATAAAGCAGTTGCCTCGTTACGTTTGATGGCCACTAAAAAGTGTTTTTTTTAATTAAATTTTAGTTACAAAGAAAAGTAAACTTATACCTCGATTTACATGCAAATTTATAGGATAGATCGGCTTTCCATATAAATAGATGTATGGAATAAAAAATCATGTAATCGGCTAAAATTTTATTAATAAAATTACGCTGCTAGTAATATAGGTTAGGTTAGGTTAGAGGACGTGTACTTGTCAACTGTGACAAGTACAGTACCCGGAGGTCGAATTGGCCCATTGTACAAAGTCCTAGCTTCTCACACCACTCGTGTTGTGTGTGTTAATTTTATACATGAGTGGCGGGACCTACAGTTTAAAGTCGACTCCGAACGACAGTTTTTTGAGCAGCTTTTCATGGCAATTTTTTTTTACTCTCAGAGTTTTTGCCAGAAATCTGTGGTGAAGAAGTCGCCGAAGAAATATTTTCATATTTCTGTTTTGATGTCTGACCTGGGATTTGAACTCGGGCCTTTCGTCTAATAAGCCGATACACTACCTACTAGACCACGGCGACTTCTGCTAGTAACATGATGTCTCAGAAAAACTGGAAAGAAAAACTGAAGTCGGCATACTCTAGTAGTTAGTAAGACGAAGTATTTGATGAAGGCCAGTGATTCGAGTCCCAGCTCAGACATTTCAAACTAAATGAAATATGAAAAAAATATTTCTTTGAGCATATTCCTCTCAGCAGATTTCTGGCAAATAAAATTGCCATGAGAGTTTCTGACATCTGTCGTTCGGTCAACGCTAAACTGTATTATTCATTCCTTTTCCTGTCAAGCAACACTAGAGATGATTCAGAATATCTCCCCATCTTATTATTTTCGTACTATACAACATTCCAGCAGAGTCTATCTGTCATTGTCTAGAAATAACGAACTCTATAGACATGTATCGGATGAAGTAGTGAGAACAGTTTACTAATTGAGTTCTGTTCTTTCTCAATATGACGCTGCCATATCTTTTTATGACGTTTATTGCTGATATTACGTTCTCGAGGAGAGGCGAGAGATATATGTTTATTTAGATAGATTAATTGGAGGCAATTGAAGTTTAAATTCAAAAACTATAACTTCTACGGGGTTGAAACCACGATTACTTTAATTTGTAGTCGAGCACGTTACAGCACTTCAGTACGGTTCTTAGTTTTAACATAATTATTAAAAGGAACTAAAATTCAAGTCGCCGTAGTCTAGTAGGTAGTGTGTTGGCTTATTAGACGTAAGGCCCTAGTTCAAACCCCAGGTCAGGCATCAAAACGAAATATGAAAAAAAAAATATTTCTTCGGCGACTTCCTCTCAGCAGATTTCCGACAAAAAATCTGAGAGTAAATAAACCTGCCATGAATAGTTTCTCAAGAAATCTGTCGTTCGGAGTCGACGTTAAACTGTAGGTCCCGCCACTCAAGTACATATAAAAAAATTAAGGCACACAACATGCGTGGTGTGAGAAGCTAGGGCGTAATCCTGACTGAAGGGTTGCAATGGTCAATTATGTTATGTATGTATTAATGGAACAATCCTGTTGAAGTTCTATGTTCTTAAGTGGAAAAAATAAAGGAAAATATACCTACTTAGGGTTTGGGAATATGAACTAAATTTTTACTAAATTACGGACATTGCAGTTCCATCAATCTACTATTTTATTTCTTTTCTAACTCATTGATTTTTTTAAGCATATCAAGTCTCATGCTAATTTAAAATCTACAACTACAACAAAGTACCCGTCCATGATTAGTGGAAACAGCTGTTGTACTCTTACGATGTGAATTGTTTTAAAAAAGTGTATGTATCAGTTTGCGTTTGGCTTTGTTAAATTATGCAAAATTTAATTTTTCTTCACGTTTTGTTTATATTTTGATACGATATTTTAAAAAATAAATCAGGGAGGGTGGCAAATGGAAACTGTTTAACGGATCAACACAACACAAATGGTTGGTTTCATGAATCAATGCTTGGTTGGACATATAAATATCTGATAAAAATAACACACACACACACACAGACCAACTGATACTGATACTGATACCGAAACTACTGTAATTATCTACGGCTGCCTTAATTTGCGATCGTTAACACGTAGAGCAGTAGTAGGTCATTGTGTAGCTCTATACCTAATAGGCGTTGACGAATACAACAACCACAACGTATTCAAACATAATAAATTTTGATGGTTTCCATTAAAAGTTAATTTGTATGCAGTATTTACACACATGGGCGTTGAAATAGCAGCACCTGCATTATTATAAAAAAAAATATTTGTGTAAATCCCCACAGTGTTGCAAAATTGAAATTTTAAAATGGTACTAAACTATAACTTTTCCACATCAAATGGCACTTTTGTAATTACACCCCTTCAATAAATGTTATGATCTAACTTCTCACGCCACTTATTTTATGTGTGTTAATTTTATATATGAGTGACGGGACCTACAGTTTAAAGTCGAATCCTAACGACAGATTTTTGATAAACTTTTCATAGCAATTTTATTTACTCTCAGAGGGTTTTACAGAATAAGGTTGCCGAAATAATATTTTCTTAATTTTTCGTTTTGTTGGAAATGTCTGGCATTGGGGTTTGAACTGTGGGCTCACATTTAGTAAGCCAGCACAATACCTACTAGACTATTTATTTATTTATATTTAATACACGTATGGAACTGAACAGAAAAACTAACGTTGACGTTCGTTTGTAGGATATGAAGAGCAATAGAAATGCTTTACGAAATTACATCATTTAAACGACTCTGAATTGGTTGTATCAGTCTCTCCTTTAAGATAGTTTTGGTCGAATTTTTGCACTCTTCAGGCAATATTTCAACGATTACGTTGAGAGTATTGGTTGTTGAATGCAACAGCATAAGGGTATTATCCACATGAGCACAGTTTTTAACGCAATGAATCTAACGATTTTAATTCAAGCGTCTTTTTATAGTAAGGAAACACATTACTTTCTAAACTACGACGATATCAGTGAACAATAACAGTTGCGATACTATCGCGGTGTACGGCGGTGTACTGGTCTGATCACATCTGTAACGCTTGTTGTCTCTTCAAAATTATTTACAATCTTACGAATTCCCTATAGAGTGTGTCAGTTATAACGATCATAATCACTCCGTAATGCTCGAAGCGATTGGCCAACGAACCTTACTCATAAATGGCAAATCCTTCATTCAATAATTTAGACTTCTGGTGAAAGATATTCATCAGCTGGTAATCTTACCAAGCCAATGATTTTGAGATCACTAAAGGAATAACCCGCTATTCAACTGGCATTATGGTTTATTTTACTTCACCTTCAGATTTTATTTAACAACGAATGAAGCTTTAATCCTTTAAAATAAGTATATTGTTTTTACCTTTTACAGATGTACCTATTATTATGGCCATATGTGTATGTGAACCGTAAACAAATTAAATGTGTATATTTCCCCCTTCTTCCCCTAACAAAAAAAAAAGACAAATTTTGGCAAAATAAAGTTTTTGTTCGTAGTTGTTTTTAAATTTCAATTTATTTACATTGTTTTTCTGTGAATTTTGTTTTGGGTAAATATGTATGTAGTTCAGTTTGTTTTTACCTTAAAATATTGCATTAAAATACACTGGGAAGATTCAAATCAGATCAGTTGTTGTGTTTTGTTGTTTTTATTTTACGAATTTAACTTGGTTGGCTTACACCAGCCGTGACCAGCTGATTAAATGTGTTGAAAATGATTTCATTAAATATTCTTCAATTAAAACACATTAAAACACATTATTTGGACCTCCATCTAATAGTTTAAATCATTACACACAAACTAACAAAAGTAGTATTTTTTTTCTTCTTCTTTGAAAATTTAGGTCAACTCACACAAGCGTTATTTATGTACAACTAATATTACAAAATGTAAATTTTATGAAAATAAAAGAGAAATAATAAAACAATAGCAATACATCTGTATGTACATGAACTGTACAGGCTACCGAATTAAATGGACAATGCAAAATCATCTCCATAACTAGTATAGCATTTAAAGAGAATTATCTACAGAATCTTCCTAGTTCGAGTTTCTTTTTCAATACTATTTTATTTCTTTTGATAGATTTTTCGTTTATATCTACATACATACATAATTGGCCATTACAACCCTTCAGTCAGGATTACGGCCTAGCTTCTCACACCACTCATATTGTGTGCCTTAATGTTATACTTGAGAGGCGCGACCTAGAGCTTAACGTCGACTCCGAACGACAGATTTTTTTGAGAAACTTTTTCATGGCAGGTTTATTTACTCTCAGAGTTTTTGCCAGAAATCTGCTGAGAGGAAGTCGCCGAAGAAATATTTTTTTTTTCATATTTTCGTTTTGATGTCTGGCCTGGGGCTCGAACCCGGGCTTTTCGTCTAATAAGCGAACACACTACCTACTAGACTACGGCGACTACTATACTATACTAGATACATATATAAAAATGAATGTTTGTTTGTATGTAATTAATAGAATCGTAAGCTATGCATTTGATCATCTTATGATCTTCAGCAAAGTTGTTGCTCATGAGCCCGGGAAGGTTTCTAAGTTGGTATGACCAATATCCGACAGGTGGCGCCACTGAAAATTACTAAAAATGAATTAAATCGTAAACTGTGCGTTTGATCATGATATGATCTTTAACAAAGTTGTTGCGCATGAGCCGACGAAGGTTTATACGTTGGTATGACCAATTTAAGACGGGTGGCGCCACTGAAAATTACTCAAAATAAATTAAATCGTAAACTGTGCATGTGATCATGATATGATCTTTAGCAAAGTTGTTGCGCGTAAGTTGACGGAGATTTCTGAGTTGGTGCGATTAATTTCCGGTAGATGGCGCTACTGAAAATTATTCAAAATGAATGACAAGAAATTGGTCGACCTACACCTCAAGCACGGAAGAAAAGAGCATTACAAGCCTCCGAATCAGACGAGCAACGAGCATTGAGACTTGAAAATCTTCAAGTACATGCCGCTGAGACCCGTTCGCATGAATCACTTGAACAACGAGAAGTAAGATTAGAAACTGATCGAATGCGTACTACTCAGGCCCGTTCGTCTGAATCATCTGGACAACGGCAAACAAAATCAATAAAATGATTCAATATTAATTGCATATTTGTGTAATGTCTTTTCTTCAAATTTATTTTAGTTGGTGGCGCAACAACACGCGCATAGTACAGCAAGTTTTTTATAATAAAAAAGTGTACAATTGAGTATAAGTTGTATTTTATATGGAATAAGTGGGTCGTTTACCCTTTGCAAGGAAGTACCAATATCACGTACATATGCACTCATTTATATTTTCTGTTGTATTAGCCTTTGCAACTGCATTGACTTTGCTTCCTCATATGAGGGCAGAGACAACCGGCATTCTTGGATAGTCTACACTTATGTGTATATAAAAAACACAACATCCAGTTTGCACAAGAATTATGAATTATTTTTTTCAAACGAAACGCATTTCTATTTGAATGCATACATAATTACATTAAAAATGCAGTCATTTAAGTTTTAATTTCTTTGAGTACATATACATATACGACTGGTGGTGTCTTTAAACCATTTTGATTTTCTACGAATTATGATACAGCAAATGAACAATGAACTTAGAATTAAAAATGAAATCTGCGGATGAAATTATTTCTCGACAATTTAAAAACATCAACATCACCTGCCCACATTCTATCAAAAATGTTCAGTTAGTCTTGACCGATACTGTAGGCATCGGCTAGTACATTTGATACACTTGTACTATAAACTAATTAGGAAAGAAAAAATAATTACAGCAATACAGATTTCTTGCACTATGGACTGGGGCGCCGTAATAAGAAAAACTTCGTATGAAATTTAATTCGAATGATTAAAATGAATTTCTAAATTTAAACTTTCGCCAAATTATACGACATTGTATAATTCTATTTATTTTTCAACGAAATTATATACAGCTATGGACATTAAATTAGCACAAAACTTCGCAATAAAAACAATCATATTTTTTATAGTATTTTAGGTCTACTCATAAAAAATGTAGACATAGGAACTTAAAATACATCTTCTTCTTTAAAAAGCAACAAAAATTTTTACGATATTGCCAGTCGTCTGCTCATTAAGACCTTCAACATATCAAACGCCAGATTTTAGCTGGACAGTAAAATAGCACAATTTAAAATTTCTGGAATAAAAATGAGGTGCTTTAATAAATAGTAAAAATATTAATGTTTTCAGCTTATTTGATTAATATTTAGTAGAGTAGCTCCTATTTTCAAGCGCCGCGTGGCATCTACGGGACAATGTTCTTCTGGAAAGTTCTTTGGAAATCGAGTACCAAGTGTCCTGTATTCCAATGCACAAATCGTCCAAATTTTTGTACTTTTGTTGAGCATTTGTACATTTCACATCGTTCTAGGGGGTTTTCAATCGAGTTTAAGTCAGAACTTTGCGCCGGCCAGTCTAAAACGGGAATGTGCTCTTCATAAAACCAATCCTTTGCCTGCTTAGATGTGTGTTTGGGTCACTATCTTACATAAATATGAATAAAACTGACATGTATTTAAAAGCTTATGGTTCCAATTTTGTTCTTTAGAATGTCAAAATACTGATAACAGTCCATTTTTTCATTAATTTTCACAATGTCACCTACGCCGCGCCATGAAAATGGTCCCCACACCATTGTGCTTCCTCGACCATGCGTTATGTTCCTTTGAGCATAGTGTGGATTGAATGTCTGACATTTTGGCCGATGAACAACCACTTGACCATCCGGTCCCATATGATTTACCTCTGTTTCATGGCTCTAAAATATTTTTTTCCAGAATGGGAGGCCTTTATCAGTGTGGGTGCGAGCAAACGTTATACGCTTGATTAAATTTTTCTTTTGGTAGAAGTGGCTTCTTTCGGCAAGTGCGTCCAAAGAACTTTCCTTGATTAAGACGTCGTCATATGAGTCTGTCCGATAAATTTAACCTAAATTAGGAGTTAATTTTGTTCAAAATATCGCGTGACGACATGAAAAGCTCCTTCTTTGACTTTCGGACCGTGCTATTCAACGATTTCGGTTTGTTTTCTTGACACGTGGCCTTCAATTTTTGTTTTCTGCGACATTATTTTGTTTGTTTTGAAGGAAATGATGACGTTATAAATCATTTTTCGCTAACAATTCGAAATTTCGGGAATTTCAGTCAGCTTTTTCCCATCATGCCACAAGTTAACGATAATGCGCTTCTACTCTGGAGAGCAATCTTTTCCACGTACCATTTTTTCCAAAAATTACTTTAAATGCCACAAAATTAAGAGAATATACCGTAAGAATAAAAATACTCGAACAAAACTTGTACCTAAAACATTTTTGGGCACGTTGTGCTAATTTACTGTCCAGCTCGAATTTAGGTACCGATACAAATTAGCAGTCAAAACAAAAAATATATACGATAATGGTAATATTTTTTGGTTAACAACCGCTAGATGTCATCGTGCAACAATTCAGACCAAAACAATTGGCCTAATTACGTTATAAATTAGAAAAAAATCACAATCAAACTATATATGGATTTTGTGCTAATTTAATGTCCATAGCTGTACGTATGTATTACTCGTCTTTCATTTTTTTATTTCGTCATCATGATTCTGTTTTCCATTATTTTTATCTCCATCCATATATCGTTGCATAAAATTTTAAAATACTCATAAAATCCATTAAATAGTGCTCGTAATAGTTGTTTTAGCTAACAAACAAAAAACCCCCTACCCGTTGGCGATGGTATTTTAAGTTAATTCATTGGGTTTACGTTAAAAATGTTGAAAGAATTTTAAGAGTTTTATATTTGAGTTGGTCGCATTCTTATTATAAAAGCGACATCAGCAAGTGAGTTAAAACAAGACGATGATACAAGCCGTCCAACGTCGAATATTGAATATTCTGTTTGAATGCTTTGACTGTGGGATTGAAAGATCCCGAAGTTGATCAAAATATAGTTTATTAAAACCCAAATCAGTGCATTATTTTTAAAAATTGTTTTCGTAATAAAAAATGTTCATATTATATGTATAACTCAATTTGCATAAAATAGGCGGCTTTATTTAGAAGAGTTAGAACAGTTTTAATCAGAACAAATATAAGCCGTTTTATTAGGTAAAATATGCTTGCACGTGAAATGCCCGCACATAAAATGCCCGCATCAACATTAGTTCTCTTGATGAAGCAAAACTCGACTTCTGTTGACCAAACTGGTCTCCTGTAAGCGATTAATGCTTGTTCACGGTCTATTTTTTGGTCACACTCATTAATAGCTTAGCCTCGAATGTGCAGTTTCGGTGGTGAGGCGAATAAGTCATCAAAGGAAACATCTGTGTACATATCAAGTACTAGGCAGAGAGATATCGTTACTGACTCCGAACTACATCGTGAAGTTTTTCTAGGTAACAGGATTGAGAGAGACGTTGTCAGGATAACCTATATAAACAGAAAGAAGTGCAGTAAGACTCCGCTTAACGAGGGGGATACGTTCCAATAAGTTCCAGAGGTGTAAACGAAACAGCGTTAAACGAGACAACTAATAAATCAACTGTGACGCAGGAAAGATACGTTTGTACTGTGATTGTGACTTCGGCAAATACAGTTGGAATCTTTATTCTGGACAGACTAACAAAAGAGTGTTGAATAAGATACATAGAATACACCGTCGCTATATAGTGCACCGCTTTTGTACAACCGCGTAATAATAAAACAGCGTTAAGCGGAACAGCGTTAAGCGGGGTCTTACTGTACAATAAATCGTATGTTCTGCGATTTTATCCTATCTTTGTGCCTCTTACTCTTAATTCTTCATTTTTCACCATCATATTTATGAATGCATTGATGTAGCTTAGACTCAGCAGTGTTTTGCATGACAAATCCATGGACTAAATTTCTTTATGTAACCGACTGATGCCGAACGATCCGACACGATTTTCATTATTGACATAAGAACTGCTGGAACGAAATCGACTTAAAGAAAATTGCGCATGATTGTGTCTTACCGTAACAGGAACATTTTTAGACGCCTAGTTGATATTTTCGCCTTTGTAGAAGTTAAACTGCAAATTATAAAGCCTGGCTAACAGTAACGTTTTCAGGATGCATTCAACGCTGTTGGTTCTTATGTGGGTTGATATCGTTCCAAATTCGACAATTTCGTTTGTTTACGTACCCATTTATCTAGTCTCGTTGCGAACGTATACCCTGATTAATATCGCATTAAACCAAACTATAGGCTCCTTAGCTCTGGTCCTCACTACCTATAAAATGAGTTTAAATCCAATAGAGCCAGCAACGTCTTTACAGGACGGGCTCCCATTGCCAAAGGTATAGTAACTTATTCAATGCCACCTGAACGGTTTTCAAAAATCTTAAATCTTAATCTTTTATACCTCGAAAAAGCATCAATATTGTATCGATGTTGATTAGTAAAAAATACATTGATAGGTTTCGATATATCGGCTTACATATATCGTCCACCACTATTAAAAATTTTCATTAGCTTGTCAATGGAGTCGATATTATGATTGAGAAAACAATGTTTCTAGTTGAAATGCCAACGAAGCAGAAATGATACAAATTGAAATTAAATTATATTAAATGTTCCGTTTGAACCACATATTAAAACTGTATAAATAGGTGTATTCGATGCCATAGAAAAGGTTAGGTAATGTTGATGTTAGGTTAGGTTAGGTTAGAGGAAGTGTACTTGTCAATTAAGACAAGTATAGTACCCGGAGGTCGAATTGACCCATTGTAGAACGTCCTCAAAGAGAGAAGGATAATAGAGGGAATAGGATAAAAAGGAGAGAGGATAAAAAGGAGAGGAATAGGAAAGGGAGAATGGGAAGCGGAGCGATCACACAGACCAGACACAACAAAAAAGGGAGAGCGCGACTACACTGATGAAGCCTTACCAGTCTAAGCCACTAATGAATCTGTGAAGAGCCTTGATGTCGGCTCTCGACACAGAGTTCAAACTCTCAAAGAAGGCCCTGCCAAGGGTCCTCAACCTCAACCTACCAAGATCTGTTCCAGATCCCCGTCAGCGAACTAATCTCGCAGTGCCCCGTAATAAAACCGACAACCAACCTTAAGCCGGCCTTATCCAAGTCCAGCAGCCAACCTGTTCTCTTACTGTCCACAGCAGGCCATAGACATCTAGAAACAAAACAACCCGATCTGTTCCCCCAACGTCTCTACTCTTTCTCCCCGACCCATCCATTGATGAGGCCGTAGAGGTGGCAGACTGGGGGTCAGGACCAACTATTAAATCTGCCCCAGAAAGCGAACCTAACCCAGCGAGGGCATCCGCCGTCTCATTCCCCAGTATTCCGCTATGACCCGGAACCTAGCATAGGCGGATACGGTCTAGTCCAAAAGTCCTCAACGACTCTTTGCACTCGCTACCGAGCCGTGATTTGCATCAGACCAACGCAATGGCCGTACGGGCAGCCTGACTGTCAACGAAGATCACGTAAGATTCCGAATCCGACGCTGGGCCACCAGCTATGGCCTCAATAGCCTTCAAGATTGCGAAAATCTCCGCCTGAATGTTAATGTTGATTTGGAAGAAATTGTGGATGATTAATGTATGAAAGAATAGTAACCTTGAGAGGCTCTTAATGGATAAGGGGGTAGTTATTTTCTTTAAATAGAAGGAACAAATTACTATTTGATAAGAATATTTTAAATAAATTAATTAAAGGTTTCAATACACAATGCGCCCTTAAAGTTGGGAACTCTAGGAATTTATTAAATTGAAGTAAAATTTTTAGTATTTCAATATCTCCTACACTTTAGATAGCACTTAACAGTTCAACTTCAGTAAACATTTCTTATATGAGTACACACGTACTTATAATATCTTTTAGTTATCATCATCATAATCATTTTTTTTTTCTTTTTTTGGGAAAATTATAAATTATAAAAAAAAAATCATAATTTAAACGCACACACAGAAAGCTGGAACAAATTCAGAGACATAAAAAAAAATCCATAAAACTATATTTTATTTGTTTCTCTTTCTTCTTTTTTACGAATATTTTTGGATGTACCATCGCCTTTTTGTGTTTTCCTTTTTGACTGAATATTATTGAATTACTAAAAATGATGTTCCCAGTCTTACGTATGCATTCAATTGAATGCAGACAAATACTCTGTTTGTTGTTGATTTTGTTTACGTCTTCTTTTAATTCATTGCGCGTCACATTGTGTAAATTTAATTCACACAACACTTGGCCCGGCATTGAAGTTGCATTTTATTTTGGTGGGTTCATCTTCCGAAATGAAGAAAAAGAAGAATAAAATAAAAATTTTAATGCAGGTAGTAAAGGAAATTTCAATACTAAACCTGTTGTGATGGTAAATGGTTAGTAGTACCTGCGAGTAGTCAGCCACTTATACCCTGTCTTTGTATACTACATATATACTCTGTATTAATGCCACAGTAAAATTAATTAAAGAAGTATGAATGTTTTTTTTAAATTTTAGTAAAATTTTCAATGATTCTTTATAGATTAAGGGCCATTATTACAACTAGCCGTTAACTAAAGGAAGGATTTTAACAGGCAGATAAATTGTTTTTCATTATTATGAGTACCCAATAAGATAGAAGTGAGCGTTAAGCTAAAGTGAGGATCATCCCGCCGGTAACTTTCAAAGTTAAGTTATATATTATTTTCAATATGGCAACTTCAAATTTAAACAAAATGAGGATCTACGACAAAAAACGAAGCCACGAAGCGTTAAAAAAACTTGTTTAATTGAGCAGTTTTATCGACATTGCTCCGGCACTGCCATATTTTTGAAAACAGTTAACTTTAAAGTTAAGTTGTAATAACGAAAATAAGTTAAAGGTAACTTTACAGTTCCCTTTAGCTAAAGGTACCTTTAACTAAACCCAAGCTTAACGGCAAGTTGTAATAATGGCCGTAAGAAGACTATGCAAGCGGAAACTGTAGTTTTTAAAGCAGCTTTAATTTTGATAACAAATCAAATTATTTTAGAACTAAAGTTTTGCATTTCATAAATAAAAACTGTTCTTTAAGCTTAAGCTTCATTTTCAAAAGTGAATTAAACCGTTTATATCATTCGTCGAATTAATCCGCGCACATACACACTCACTTATCATCAAGAGCGGAATAGTCCGCTGAGAAATTCTCTCTCGTATCATTACCTAGTAGCAGTAGTCGATTACTTTTCAGTTAAGCGTGTTTGCATTTGTTTAGAGTACTAATGCAAATGGGCTACACATACATACATATGTACATTTTAAAAGAAATTGATAATAGTTATTAACAAATTATATCCTCCTCTTACATGTTTATACATTTCGATTCTTTTGATAAAGAACAATATTATCTTTCGACAAAGTCTGAAACCAGAAGTGGTTAATAAAATAATCGCATTGCTGCCTAAACCTTTAAGATATCTGAGGAATTTTAAGGGCATATTCCAGGCGGAATGTTATATTTAAGCTTTTTAAGATTAATTCGAATTCGGTGTGAATAACATTGAATTTTGCTACAAAAAATAGATAAAGGGTCCGCCAAAAAAAATTTTTTTTTTAAATGCTTAAAAAAAACTACTGAATATTTATTTTCTCAAATTTCTTTTTTTATTTGAAAGTACAATCCCTCCGGTTAATAATGGAAAATACTTTCATTCAAATAGCTACCTCAGCTGGCCATACACTAGCCTACACGATCGGCCCAGTTTTTAAGCACATTATCGATTGTGTGCAGCAGTATTTCACCAATTGCTTCACGAATATTGTCCTTTAAAGCGTCAATTGTCTCTGGCTTGTCGGCGTAACACTTATCTTTGACGGCACCCCACAAATTATAGTCCAACGGTGTCAAATCGCAGCTCCGAGGTGGCCAAACGACATCAGCTCTGCGGCTGATATTGCGATCTTCAAAAGCAGGGCGCAAAACATCGAGTGTAGCTTCGGCTGTGTGGCACGTGCCCGCCGTCCCGTTGAAACCTAATCTTGCCAATATCCTCCTCTTCAATTTTTGTGAACAAAAATTCGTTCAACATAACGATCGCCATTGACCAATTATGCCTCTGGACCAAAATCCGCACCAAATGGTGACTCGGTTTGGGGGTGTCGGCTTTTCAATGCATGCGTGCGGGTTTTCTGTGCTCCAAATGCGACAATTTTGCTTGTTTACATACCCGCCAAGATCAAAATGAGCTTCATCTGAAAAGATGATTCTTTTGCCAAAATCGGCATCTTCTGTAAGTCGATCGCAGGCCCACTTAGCGAAGCGAAAACGCATTGGATGGTCAATTGGCTTCAACTCCTGAACCAATTGGACTTTGTATGGCGTCATACCAAGGTCTTTATGCAAAATTCGTCTCAATGATGTCTCCGAAATGTTCAATTGTTGAGAACGACGGTGAATTGATGTTGTTCTGCCACAACAGCAATAGTCTCGGATGTACACACTGTTTTTGGCTTTTCACTCTTTGGTTAATCGATGAGGATGCCAGTTACTTTCACTTTTTTCACAAGATAACGAACATACGGAGCTGACGTATCCGTACGCAATTTTCGCACACATTCTGCAACATTACCATGATTGGCAAAGTAATGTCGCAATATTTCCCAGCATTGTTCAAGCGTATACACAACCATATTCGTTCAGCGGAAGGATAAAACTAATTATCTGTCAAATCAGACATGAGCTAAGTGTTACCATACACGAAATAAGCACTAATTGAAAAAAAGTTAGATGGCGGACCCTTTAGAATAGATGGACATTAAAGCAGCTGAATTATTTCAGAATTTCAGAAGTTATTCTTTTCACGAATTTCATTATGCAACATTGATCCTTGTTAACTGGATTATGTGCAATCAATAGCAATTGAAAGACAACAGTTTTTAACGATTTCAAAGATGTGCACCAAAAATATACATAAATATCGCCCTTACAGCGGCGATATGTTGATTTCGAAAAAAATGTGAGTTAGGGCCTTTCTACATGAGACCAACGATATATACCATTGTATTTTACTCCATTCTTTGACACAAACTCTGAAACCTGATTGTTGAACAGTTCCTAAATATGATTTTAGAGGTATACCTTAATATTCCTAATTGGTATTAATTTTTGCACTATTCCGAATATTATTAGTATTTGGCGAACGAATATAATACCTAACAAGATGGTATGAAGCAATATTCAAGTTTATACTGAAGGTCATTCAGCAATAACATAAATAAATAACAAAAAACTGGCCCAGCCCTTCCATTTGGAAGATTGGAAGGTCTGTTTATCAGATACATAATCAGAATAAGGTGTGACTTTATTTAAATTAAACTGATATCACTATAATTATGCAAAAGCCAAAAATGCAAACTTTTGTAATAAAAAAAAATAATAATAATGTAGTTAAAAATGATTTTCCATCTTCGAAATTACATAATTGGTGTTGTGCTATATTTATGGACAACACTTTATTTTGTTCGACAGAGAATAGTGTTTTGTGGGAGAATTCACATCAAATATGCTTGATAAATTTTTGTGCTATCCTCTCATTTTGTCAAATTTCTTCCGGAATTATCTCGAACAAACCCAGAAGGAGTTGAAAGCGAGATGCCACATTATAATTCAATCGTATTCAATTTATAGTAATTTTCACTATTTTCTTTGCCCACATGAATAAACGAGTATTTAGTGTGGGAAACTGCACTCATACCTTTGTATAATTTTCTTTTCCTTCTTTTTCTTTCTTGTCTGATCATCTGATTTAGTTGTTGCATCCACAAATGGATATTGTAGGACATTGACATTTAGTTACTATTCAAAAATGGCAACGAAAAATGTATTGTTTTCACTTCCATTGTAAATGTCAAGTTAAAATGGTTCATTTGGCCATTTGGTTGGCTTGTATGCTCTCTGCTTGATGATATTAGAAAATAAAATTTTGTTACTAAAAGTGATTTTAATGAACTCGTTAAACATTGGAAAAGAAAATGCGTCAATATGTACATACGTACATATGTACTTGATATAATTTGACATTTTGCATTCAATTTAATATGTACTCGTTTAGGCAACTATTTCCTGGAACAGTAAGATGTTACCCTAATAAATGTTAACAATTTTCCTGGTACGTTTTTAATCAAATAATTTTAAATGGCACTTTTTTTAATTGGATCACTAAAAATTAAATTGATTTTTCATTAAAGCTAAAGCTAGCATGGTATGCAGTCTGTGCGAAATATTTCCATAAGAATTACAAGGCCTGTGAATTCTAAACAGCTATTTTTAATGAACCGTCCCTTCAGCTTTGATTTAAATTTAGAAATTTAAGTTTTTTGAAAGCTGGGATTGTGCTTGCTAAATGTTGTATTTAAAAAAAATAATTATAATAATAATTTAAGGTAGCCTCGTAGGAACAGAGTACTTAATTTCGGTATGAATATCGTAGTCTAGTAGGTAGTGTGTTGGTATTACACATACTATTTTATACTTCCTCTCAGCAAATTTCTGTCAAAAACAATTTACTCTGCCATGAAAAAGTTTCTCAAAATCAGTCGTTCGGAGTTGACGTTAAATTGTAGGTCCCGCCACTCCAGTATAAAATTAAGACACACAACATGAGTGGTGTGAGAAGCTAGGCCGTAATCCTGACTGAAGGGTTGTAATGGCCAATTATGATGATGAATGAGAATTAAGAAAGATAAAACTTATTAGAAAAATTTAAATTAATACAAATTTTAGGTTTGTGGCATTTGTATCCTTATCTGCATTTTAACATTGGTTCCATGCAAATACAGCCAAGTCGACGTAGATCAATATGAGTTATGTATTCTAACATATTTTATTAACAAAACTTTACATTTACGGGAAAAGTCCTCTTACATTTATAATAATCGCCTAAATATGACAAATAAGACCTTCATCATCATTTTTGATCTTCGGTTTGCCCGTATAAGTATTTCTAATTTAGTAAAAAATGTTTTCTAATGCACTTTAACGATTTTTTCAGATACACTTCTGATTTTTCACGAAAATATTATTTTCCACTTATTCTGTCTTTTGCTTGGGACCACAGATTTATATTTTTGTCATTTATTCATGTCTTTCATTATTTTCCGCAACTTCATTACACTTAATAATACTGCAAACCGTAGAATAAATGTTCATTCACGGTTTGCGCAATATTTCGGAAAATTTTTTTGTTTTGTAATTATCCTCTATTCGTTAATATCCTTATTTCTTAATCTTCATTCAGTAAATTAATTTTTACTACAAAAAGATCTCATCAATCCACTCACGTTCTTTTGAAATCAGCAGTTACTTGTAAAATATACCGTTGTAGTACGTTAAAAAAATAGATCTACCAAATTTCTTGTAACGTTTATAAATTTTTATTTTATTTTATTTTTTTTTTGTCTTTGCAATAATATTTAGTAAGCTACTCTGCTACATTAGTTATAAAATTGTTGAATTAATAAATATATATCTTTTATATATGTATAGTGTTCTTAAGTCGGGAAGAAAAATGTATCCCCTATTAATTTATTTATATCCACAAACTCGATCTGTAAATAAGCTTAAGACTAAACAAAATTATTCAAACATTTATTTACAAATAATATCAATTTCATTTTAATATTTTTAGTTTTTTATGTGCATAATAAATAGAATTTACCGACACAATGGCAACACTACGTTCGTTGAATTTACTTCTTTTTTCAGTATTTGTGACTCCGCTAATCGATATTAATTATCCTTAATCCAGACATAAACCACGCCGTCGGTAAAGCAGTATAAAATAACAACACTTACATGTAGATACTGCCGTGTATTGATTGCAGTAACAGCAGTATAGTGGTGAATTTCATTTTATTCACCGCCTCAGAGAAACTCACCACACCTGTGAAACTCACCACACCCGAAACTGAACATACCAGAGCTACCACAGACAACGAATAAAAGAAACTTTTTTGTCTGGAGTTTCCCCCTGTTCGTATAGTAGTTATACATTACACACACCATCACACGCAAACGCCCCCTCTTCCTCACAAGCAAGCAAACACAATCATTCAGAAAGAAACATCGCCTCACACCCACCATCACACCAATACACATGCACTCCATAAATTCTTCTTGAACAAGAAATGGGTTTAATTTTATTTTATATAAACCGGATGCGAAAAAAGAAAGTACGAATGACTTACTTACAAACGTTAGTTTTATTTGTAGTTTTTTTGTTGCCAGAAAGAAAAAATTTTTGTAACCTACTTCTGAAGAAAAATCACCAAAATATGGGAAAAAGCCAAATTTCATTAAATTTATAGTAATTTTTCTTTTTTTTCAAGCTTAAATTATTATTTATCGTTTTCACTAACAAATTTTATTGTTTTTTAAAACCTTTATTATTTCTTCGGCGACATCCTCTCAGCAGATTTCTGGCAAAAACTCTGAGAGTAAATAAACCCGGCGTGAAACAGCTTCTCAAAATCTGTCGTTCGGAGTTGACGTTAAACTGTAGGTCCCGCCACTCAAGTACATATAACAAAAATTAAGGCACACAACATGAGTGGTGTGAGAGGCTAGGCCGTAATCCTAGCTGAAGGGTTGCAATGGCCAATTATGTATGTATGTATGTAAGACGTAAATTAACTAAAATTAGTATGTAAGTTAAAGGAAATGGAGGTTCAAAATGTATTGAGGAAAACATATGATAAAATAGAGTAATATACGTGAATCCGAACTTTCTAAACAAAAATATTTAAAATTATCGAAAATAAAATGTAATAACTCAACAAAATGTTATTATCTAATTAAATTTAATTTTTTCGATTTTTGCTATAACTATGGTTTTATTATTTATGTTTTTCTCAGCTAATGATAACTGTACGCGAGATCACAAGTTATTATTGCTAAATCCGTAAATGATATTTTTAGTTTTTATAAATCCTGTTTCTTCTCCTCCAAATCACTGTAATTGCAGAGTTGCATAGTATGTAGTTGATTTTTCGATTACCTGGTGACAACAAATACAACCGTGTCAAGTATTTAAGGAATTTTTCCTGCTTGTCAGTCAACGAAAATACAACACTGTAATGGCGTGTGTTTGTGTACAAGAATTATCAAAAGTAAAAAAAGAAAATTGACAAATTTTAATTATTTTTCGTGAAAATTTAAGAAATTTTCACAAAATCTTAAACCAAACCTAAAATTTGTACGTTCAATTTACTAATAAATACAAAATTCATTAAGAAATATATAAAAATACTCCAAAATGCGGTGTGATAAAGTTTTCAAAGTGTAGTAAAAATTTTTGCAACGAAACTGACGACACAGGAACGACGGCTTATTTGATCAAGAAAAAAAATTGCAGTACCATAAAATTGTTCAATATTCATTGCCTTCATGCTTTTTAAAATACATTAATATATATTTTATCTAAATATCTTTGTGAAATAGAAAAAATTCCCATAAAAGTCTTAAAAATAAACTCACAAAAAATATTTGTCAAAGAAAGTGAGCGGTGGTGCAAAAAAGAACAAAAAAAAAACTTTTGAACAAGAAGAAGCTCAAGCAGCATTCGCTACATTAAGTAGCGAAAAAATGAAATAAAAGCAAAAGAATAAAAGCAAAGCATTTACCAATAATAATACAATAAAAGAAATTGAGTTTCATGTTATTGTTAGTGCAATTGATGCAATAAAGCAGCATAGAAAGAAGTTTTCATAAAATTTCGTTTGTGTTGAATCAAGACGAAACCCATAAAACTTAAAATATTGTGTGTTAAAAGAGTTGTAGAAGCTGAGAGCAGAAGAAAAAGAAGAAGACAAGGTGCTCAAGCACCATCAATTGGTGCTTTAGCAGCAATACCCCCCTCCAAAGGTGCTTCTTCCGAAGAACATAGTGAAAAAGTAGAATCAATTGCCATAATGAGGGCTTCCTAGTGGAATTAATAAGTCACTATCCAAAACGAAAATTTGAAAATGTGAGTTTATTCTTTTGAGAAATTAAATAAAACTTGTAACTTAGAAATTCTATTTCTTTAATAACAGCAGAAGCGAAAACACCAATTGGACAATGAGTTCAGCCAGAAATAAATAGTGCGTTAATTCCTACAACACCAACAACAACTTCATATATTTAAGAATCAATATAGACATTTTTGAGATAGAAAAAACGAACGGTAAACAACGCATTGAGGTCAGCAACATTGTGAGCAAATAAAAAATCCCACATATTTCTAGCAGCCTGCCAATAAGAGCAGGCCATATAAAATATTGTTTCTTCCCGGCCACGTTAAATAAAAGCTGCCACCATTCGGAAGAAAAATACCAACAACATGACCCATAATATCGGTATGGCGCCATATCGTTTGCCGGGTCCAGCGGGAGGAATAATGCCACCCGACTTCAAACCACCACCTCCTACATCGGATATAATCTCGGCGCCGAGTAATCCGAAAAAGCGGCGAAAGACATCGAATGCCAACTCAGCAGCAGCAGTAGCAGCGGCCGCAGCAGCTGCAGCGGCAGCTGCAAACTCTATGCAGCAATCACAAGCGCCTCCGACTCCACAGGACTTACTACCGCCACCACCGATGGGCGGTTATGGTGATACAATAGTGGCTTCTAATCCGTTCGATGACACACCACCCAGCATGTCTAGCTCGATGTCCTCGATGAGTCACATGGGTGGACCACCTGGTCATTTTGGACCAGGCCCAGGACCGCACATGGGTATGGGTGGTCCACATGGTCCACCACCGCACATGCATCCACATATGCACCCTCATCATCCAGGTGGTCCACCACATCCACATCATCCAATGGGTGGTCCTCCTATGCGCGGAATGAGCCCAATGGGCATGGGAAGTCCTATGGGAGGTCCAGGTCATCCTATGGGTCCCGGAGTTGGGCTACCACCACATATGAATCACGGTAGACCAGGTGGTCCACCAATGGGTAGTCCTATGGGTGGCATGGCTTCAATGGGTGGTATGAGTCCCATGGGAGGTATGGGTGGTCCAAGTATATCACCGCACCACATGGGCATGGGTGGACTCTCGCCAATGGGAGGGCCAGGTTCTAATGGTCCCCGTGGTATGGGATCTCCTATGCCAGGTGGACCAGGTGGTCCTGGCCCTGGACCTGGTCAGGGTTCACCTATGAATTCACTGCCAATGGGTTCACCTATGAGCGGCGCTATCGGTAGTCCACTGGGACCACCAACGTCCCAACAAGGTCCTCATCCGCAAAATCAGTCTCAACATCCTCCGCCTCACATGAATAACGGTCAAATGGGCCCTCCTCCCATGCACAGTCCACTTGGGAACGGTCCGACGCAACAGAACCATATGTCTGGTGGCCCGGGGCCTGGCCCAGGCCCAGGCGGTCAACTACAACCCCCTGGCATGGGTCCTAATCAAGGCGGTATATCTCCTGCACATAGTATGGCTTCAAACTCAAGTGGCAATAGCAATAATCCCAACAGCAACAATAATAATAACAATAACAATCAAAACCCACTGCTTTCTCCTGCGGCTCGACATGGCATACCACAGTCACCATCATCTAGTATGAATGGACCCCTGCCGACATCATCATCTTCCTGTACATCCTCCTCAACAAGCTCAGCGACAACGACGTCCACAGCGTCAACGTCAGTGCCTACAACTTCACCAGCACCTGGCAACGGTCCGATGGCAATGTCGCCACATCATCCAATGAGTGGGAGCGGGCCTGGACCGGGACCTAGTCCTGGCCCTGTTGGCATGAATAATATGGGTAACCATGGACCCAGTCCATTGGCTTCTCCTGCATTACCTGGTCATCCGAATTCGAACAGCAATAACAGTGCTGGTGGTAATAACCCAATGAACAACATGGGTGGTGCTAGTCCTCATAGTAACAATGGACCTATGGGAGGACCCTCTATGGTCGGACCAAACAGCAATAACAATGGTCTAAACATAGGCGCAGGTGGTGGCAGTGGACAAATGCAACAACAAATGAATCCTAATGTTCCTATGCAGCAACCTCAACAGTCACCGCATGCTAATATGCCGATGGGTAGCGGCGGTTCTGGAGGTAATGGCCCTAATGCAATGGGTATGGTTGGACCTAACCAGATGCTACCTCCTCAACAGCCATCACCACATTTAGGAGGTCCTCAACACTCACAACTAATGAATCATCACGGCGGCCCAGGTGGTATGCCTTCGCCTCATATGATGCACGGTCCTGGTGGCGGTATGGGCCCACAGATGGGAATGGTTGGAGGTCCACCAAATCATATGGGTGGTCCCCATCATATGATGAGCGGTGCACCACACCACATGGGACCTGGTCCAAACTCACACATGGGTAATATGGGCCCCGGCATGGGTCCAGGCGGAATGAATGGACCACATCATCCTCATGGTCCACACGGACCTCATGGTGGTCCCCATGGAAGTCCTCATGGTGGTCCTCTTGGTAGCCCTCACGGTGGTCCCCATGGCGGCCCCCACGGCGGATCACTAGGTGGACCCCACGGTGGTCCACATGGTGGTATGCCACCTCATCATCCTCATCATAATCCTATGGGCGGTGGACCTCCTCCCGGTATGTTTGGAGGACCAGGACCAGGTGGTCCAATGGGACCGATGGGGAGTCCTATGGGTGGTCCAATGGGACCTGGCGGCCCACCTAAACCAATGACGATGGGTGCTGGCAAAATGTATCCTCCTGGTCAACCGATGGTTTTCAATCCCCAAAATCCAAATGCACCTCCAATATACCCTTGTGGCATGTGCCACAAAGAAGTCAACGATAACGATGAAGCTGTATTTTGCGAATCTGGTTGTAATTTCTTTTTCCATAGGTAAGTTTATTATTTTTAAATTATCTAAAATAAGCTTCTTTAAAATATTATTTTCATAATATTTTCAATATTATTGGCTAAGAACTACATTTTGCCTTCCATTACCAAATTTTAGTTTTCATAGTATATTGCCTTGAAAGTATTGACTTTATTTATTTATTTATTCACTTTATATTTTATAAAATAAATTTATAAAAAATAATAAAAAGGCGCCGGGTAGCGAGACCATATGCGCTCGAAAAAATATAAAAAGTGTAAAAAAAAACGAAAATATACATTCATATAACAAGTTATCTATGTAAAGTCAAAGAATAAAAATAAAAAGGAGAAAGAAAAAGTATATATAAAATATTTACAAAAAATAAGATATGAAAAATATATAAAAAGATAAATAGTTACATATTAACATTTATGTTAAATTAAAATGATGGACATCGGTGTTAAACTAAACGTTGTGGATATCATGAATCTTCAGGGAATTCATTATCGTGGGAAGATTTCTGTCAGTCGTGCAAACCAGAATGTCATTCAGTGAAGGACCGATTCTAGATTTCGGACATTCAGAAAGAATGTGTGAAACTGTGAGTATATCAAGACAAAAGACGCATACACTAGGTTCGGTTTTGTCATAGTAATGTTGTGTTGTGAAACTTGTCTTGCCAACCCTTAAGCGGCCTAGCGTTATGCACTGCGGACGAGTCAGGTTTCGATGGTATTTAGGTCTTCTCTCCCTTGGATTTTGTTGGTTCTGAAAAAACCTGAAAGGGTTAGTCATTGTCCTAGGGAAACATGGAATTTCCGTAACACGATCCAGAAATAAGGCTTCCTTTGCGGCCTTATCCGCTGCCTCATTACCTGGAATGCCAATATGTAAGGGGATCCATAACAACATGATATGATTTCCGGTTTCGGGGAGGTGGACTATGTCGTTATAAATACCTTTGCTGTTCCTCTTAATGGCCTTATGGTTATGGCACTAAGACTATCAGTGCAGATAATAGTTTTCATCTTCCTCGGATTTGCATAAACTATGGCACGTCTAATTGCAGCCAATTCTGCCACAAAAATACCAACATGATCAGGTAATCGATTCCCACATCGATAATCGATTCCAAAGACTCCACTAATGAATACGATGACACTCCATTTTGGAAAGATCTATCTGTAAACAACAACAATTCAGGTGAAAAATCGGAAATCTTCTGCGTCATAATTTTCTTAAAACATAGTGGATTTGTGCTGTCCTTATTGTAAAAAGATAGGCTATCATCGACTCGTACACTTTTACCCGTGTTCACAGGCGAAGTTGGCCTTGAAGGTATTGAAATTTCCGCCTGTCCCAAAAGATCGATAATCCTACTAATGGCAGTGCGGGAAACATTTGTCTCCAAAATATTTCTCCAAAATGCGCTATGCAATCCATCGTCGGTATATGCAAAAGATCTTGAAGCCATTGCCCGCATAGATTGAAAATCGTGAAAGTCAGCCTCAATTCGTAATAGATTTATCGGAGTAGGATGGAGCAAACCTGTCAATATGAGGGCCCTTTTTACGAGAGCATATAAGCTTCAGAAGATTATTCAATTTTGCAAGTTTATTCACAAGATCCTTCACATGGTTATTCCATAGAAGATTTTTCGTGAATAAGATGCCCAGTATTCTCATTTCGTTCATAAATTCTATCTCTTCCTCCCGAATGCAAATTGACCTTGCGTCACAATCCCGCGTTTGTAGGACAAACATGCAGTATTTCGGTTTTTTTAGCAGGTATAACTGCACCTCTGCTTTTAGCCCAATCATTTATCTTGTTGTCGAGATTTACAATATTTTCATATACCAACTCCGTATCACCAGAAGCGATGGCAAAAATATTATCAGCATAGATTCCAACGTAGTCTATTCCCTGTGTATGCTCTAAAGCCTTAATAAGTGAATTTGCGTATATGTTATAAAGCACAACAGATAGGGGTGACCCCTGCGGCACACCATTTTGAAGAGGATAGGATGTAGAAAAGTAGCCATCCACTTTTACCCTTATGAAGCGATTCTCCAGAAAAGACCTCATAAGTTTAATCAACTGTAATGGTATTTTCCAGTCCGCAAGCTCAAGCAGTATATAGGTTAAAATAAGCCGGTCAAATGCCTTTTCGATATCTTCAGACAAAACAAGATTCTGTTTTTCTTTCTTGAAATTTGACCGTAGTGTTTCATCCAGTTTATGACAAATACTATGTACTCCTCGTCTGGGCAGAAAAGCGTGTTGCTTTACATCCATCTTATGCTTGGCCAATTCCCAAAATCTTCTAGATAAAATTTTCTCAAGTATTTTCGAGACTACCGGTATAAGAGAGATAGGACGGTATCCCTCAAGCTGATTTGGGTTCTTATTAGGCTTAGGAATCGGAGAAAGAGTGGCCGTTTTCCACTGATGTGGAAAAATTCCACTTGTCAATATGTAATTATATACATCATAAATTCGAGTTTTCACCTCATCAGGGGCATTTTTTACCATTGTGTATGTAATCTTATCGTTTGCCGGGGTGGACCCTTTCGATGTCCTCAATACCTCATTCAATTCCCAAATATCAATTTTAGCAATCATTCCATCAAATTCGTTACCAAAGTGAGATAATACATTGATAACCAGATCATTCTTAGTAGCTATAATTTCAGGATCAAAGGCACTGTCCGAACTTAGTGATGACCAGAAATTTGCAAAACCATTAGCTATTTGTTGGGGGTGTGAAAACCCCTCTCCATCAATAAAATTTGTGGGAAAGTTCTTGACTTTCTTCCATAAATAACGAACGTCCATAGACGGATTTAGAGAGTTAAGAAAGTTTTCCCACGTGCGCCTTTTCGCAATCTTACTCTCCCTTTTCACCTTGGCACAAGCCCTTCTGTACTCCAAGGCATTTTTCTGGTTACGATTTCTTTTAAACAGTTTCCATGCACTTTGTCTTAGAAAAACTGGGCTGTTTCTACATACAGGTTTACGGCTGAGTGGGATTGATTCATTTGCTGCACTTCCCAATACACGATTTATCTGTGCAGCCTCCTTATTCACGTTCGACGATTTCTGAAAGCTATCGTTAAAAATAATCGCCTTTCTCGAAAACAATTTCCAATCGGCCCTTTGGTCAAGAAAACGAGGTATAAATTTTCTCGAAATTCGTGCATCTGATTTACCAGTGATCATGATAGGAAAACAGTGCCAAGACAAGCCCGGTGCCAAGTCAACACTATACATTGTCACATCCACTGAGGTTTCCTAGTATTAAACAAAGTTGGGGAGCCATCGTTGAGTATAACCAAATTTTGATCATCCGCAAACTTCTCCCATAGGGATCCGCTGGGAGAATTGAGAGCAGAACCCCAAAGACAGTTCTGAGAGTTAAGATCGCCAAGTACTAGGTGATACATGTCATTTGGTAGGTCGATGGCCCCAATCATCTGGGGATTCCGGGGGTTTACTGTGTAATTCGATTCGAAAGAAAAACTGATCGAATTCGATGAATTTGTACCATGTAATACGATATTCGATAAGCAATTATCGAAAGTTAAGAAATTCTTTCGTCATTTTAAAATAAAAATTTCCCTTTCGTTAATGCAACTGTGTAATACGAAAACGAATGTCAAAAAGCTTGAAAACAGTCGTAAATTATTCGAAAGAAATTTTGGCAGTGAAAATCTACAGAAACTATTAAAATGTAAGTATAATATTAATTTTGAACAAAAAATTTAATGGTTTCAAATACGAACTACATTTAATGTTCTTAATGTGATAAAGGAGTGCCGTAAAACGAAATGTTACTCAGCAAAAACAGTTTGAAATGATGGTGGAGTTCATGTTAAAGCACCCGGATTTAGCAAAAGGTGTTCTTAAAGTTCCTGATGCAAAATCAAAATCCAATCATCTATGGGAGAGATTAACCGAAGACTTAAATGCTGTATCTTTACCCACACGGGATACTAATGGTTGGAAAAAGGTATATTTATTTATAAAAACTCTGAACGTCTTAATTATGTTCAAACTATTAATTCCTAGGTTTGGGCCGACTACAAAAATAATATAAAAACAAAGTGCCGCCGCAATCGAAACAGCATTTCCGGAACAGGCGGGGGCCCATCGAAGTTTTGCTCCCTAACAGCACTTGAAGAAATAGTGGTCGATCTACTTTCAATTGACAAGGCTGTTTTATTGGAATGATCTCTTATAATTTTTCTTTGGATTCTTTCTTTCCTTGGAACCTCACCATTTTCTTCCATCCATAAAAAAAACAGAATCCATATTTATTTAAATAATCACTTTTTGTTTGTTTATTAATAAAATATATTTGCTTTATACGCTTGTTTTTCAAATATACATATATGGTTTTCCCCCTTTTTAATATATTTATTTTGACAGAAAATAAAAGTTATGCCAAGTTTTGCTATAATTTGATCCTTTTTTTAAGAGATACAACTCTATAGACTGTTCGAAAGTTTTACACAGTACGAAATACTTTTCGATTCGTAAGTTATATTCGAATCGATTTTCGATACGAACAAAATTACTCGGTAAGGCCCCAGGTTAATATCACACTCCTTGTAAATGTTCGTCAAGTGTAGATCTACACCGCATCTAATAATTATGGACTGGAATAGAAGATCACCCCTCGACCTGATGTGTTGTGTCACATTTACATTCTCTCTTACAAAAATTGCAATACCTGACTTAGCGTATGCAAAATCTTTGTTATGGTGGTAGGCCTTAAAACCCGGTAAATGTAAAAATATATAATATATACATAGTAATATGTATATTCTTTCCATTCATATGTGTTTCCTGCAAAACAATTATCCTCGGTATATGTCGAGCAACTAATAATTCCAAGGCGTATTTGTGATTCGTAAATCATTGGATATTCCACTGTAAAATGTTCAAATCTAAACCAATGTTCATTAAAATTTACAAAAAATCCAAAAAAAAAATTATATGCAAATGTATGTGTGCATGTAAAAGTAAACTATATAAAAATAAAATTATTTTTTCTTGCCCTTTTTAGGCATAGTATCCTTAAGCGTTCTTGGTGTTATAATTGTGTTCAAATTAGGAAATTTGTGGTAAAGCTGACTGCAAGGGGACTTTTCCCCCTGTTCATCTCCATCATCCCTTTTCGGAGTGGTGAAACCCAGACCTACTGTTATGTCATTGACAATCATTTTCTCACTTAAGTTTTTGTCTATAGGTATGTTTGAAAGTGCATCATCACTAAATTCGTTTTCACAAAAACTAGTGTTGTCATCGCTGAAAAATTCATTGTCCTTGTTGTTTTGAGTGTGTGAGTTTGAGTCAGTTATCTGATTCAACTTTTCTGTAGAAAAGTTGAGAGAAACTTCCTGAGAGAGTTCTGTTGTTAAAAAAAGTTCTTGTTGTGGATAGTTGTTCTTTTCATCATGTTGATCCATCGTTGTTGTTGAATGTTGTATATTTGATTCGACTGGTGAGAGAGTGCATGTTGTTGTAACTTGGGAGAGATCAGTTGTTAAGTGCCTCGGCCACGTTCAAATTTTGGTGATCAAATTTTGCATATGTGTTGGTAATATTTGTTTGACTCAGCACAGCAACACATCAAATATCAGCCTTCAAATTTCATTTTAAAAATGTCGTGGAGAAGACAACATCACATGGTTTTCATCGGAAAAAATTCTATTATGGTTTTCTTTTTCTTTTTGCAAACATTTTTTTTTAGGTTTTCTGAAAGAACATATGGGCTTTTGGTTGGGAGATTGTTTTGTTTTTGTTTGTTTTTTTAGTTTTTTCTTTTAATATGACAAATGATTGTTTCATAGTCATTGCCCTAGCGCAGGCAATTAAAACAAAAAAAGGAAACTGCGAAGGGTCTTAGGATGAAAGAGTGGTTGAAGAAAAGGGCTGCATTTACGCACCAAAATGTTCTCAATGAACTCAAATTGAGTCCTCCAAATGATTTTCAAAACTTTTTACGGATGGATGAAGGCACATATGAGGAACTTCCAAATTTGGTTGGCCCGAAAATTCAAAAACAAGATACTCAAATGTGTGACGCCATCTCTCCGAATCAACGTCTATCTATAACATTGCGTTTTCTTGCTACAGGCAATTTCTTTTCTGATTTAAAATTTGTCAGCGCTATTTCGGAACGAGCAATTGGTCGCATTGTTATAGAAACTTATGGAAAAATAAACAAGATTTTAAAATATAATATAAAAGCAATTAAAACAAATTATTAATGGACTTAATTTTATAAATAAAATAATTTTTATTATTTTTTTTACAAAACAAAGTTAGTACAAATAAAGGAACGATCATAACGAATCATAAATAAATACAAAAATACATATAAAAAAAACAAAACATCCACTTCTTATTATTTTTATTATCATTTTCTGCTACACATTTTCGAAACATCCGCGAACCAAAGAGTGATGTTTCTCCTACGAAATCTGCAGAAAAATGAAATTTGAAGTAATTGCCCGCACACACATCAAATTTGCTTTCAATTTCTGCGGAGCAGGTAGCGAAAATCAAAAGTATTTTGATATTCTTCAAATTCTTCTCAGTGTGTACCTGTGAGGACGGTTTACTGTACGTGTGAGTACAGTTTTACCAACACAATCACAAAAATGGCAGATTGATCATTCTAGTTTGATCGTGGCTGTGCTACTTAACAGAAATAAGATTTGCACACAAATTAGGTACATATTGCAGTCGCCGTGGTCTAGTAGGTAGTGTGTCGGCTTATTAGACGAAAGTTCCGAGTTCGAATCCCAGGTCAGACATCAAAACAGAAATATGAAAATATTTCTTCGGCGACTTCCTCTCAGCAGATTTCTGGCAAAAACTCTGAGAGTAAAAATTGCCATGAAAAGCTTCTCAAAAATCTGTCGTTCGGAGTCGACTTTAAACTGTAGGTCCCGCTACTCATGTATACAATTAACGCACACAACACGAGTGGTGTGAGAAGCTAGGACGTTGTACAATGTGTCAATTCGACCTCCGGGTACTGTACTTGTCACAGTTGACAAGACACGTCCTCTAACCTAGGTACATATTCGACGTTCTTTACCGTTACTTCTTTCTCTTTATTTCCACTTAAAGTGCCGTCGTCAAATTTTACTGATCAAATTTTGCATATGTATTGGTAATACAGTCGAACTTCCATAACTCGAATCTCCATTATCCAAAAAAAAACTTCGACTTACGGAGACTTCGAGTTACAGAATTTTTTTTCTTTAAGAGTTAATTGCAGGCATGTGTTTTTATTATGTATTTTTTTATTTAGAACAAGCAGTAACTGAAAACTGCATACCTTAGCATACTATATAATGTAATTAATCAACAAGTTAAAATGAATAGAAATATTCTGAAATAAGTGAATGAAAATTTACTTATTTTTTTTTAATTTTCAGTATAAAATATCTCAAATTTATTCAAAGCCTTATAGTGTTCCTCAGTTGTACGGTCATTAGTTTGCAAAAATAAATTCAATGTTCGCAAAGAGCTTTAACCCTTTTACCATATGTTCGAAATCCAGATTCAAACGAATTCGTAATTGATTCTTTATTTTTAAAAATCGTTGAGACTGTAGTGGCTGGTATACCATATTTATCAGCTGCTTCTTTTTTCTTTAACCCACCTTCGACTTCTTTTATAAGTTTATATGTTTCTTCAATTGACAAACATTTTAAAACACGTTTAGATGCCATGATAATAAAAAATACGATTTTAACATTTACCATCAGGCGAATTACATTTATGAATATAAATGATATATACACAAGTACAAAGGAAAAATAAAGTACCATAAAAAGGGGTTTCCCCATAAAAATACAGCGAAATATGAAAACCAGTTTAACCAGCAAAAGAAAGCAAAACAAATGAACAAAATCAACAAACCAACCAAATAAATAAATAACATAATTCGAGTTATAGAATTCATTTATATGTGTTTCGTTCGAGTTATGGAGAACTTCGAGTTACGGAAAAGCAATTGTATGTTATTTGTTATCTTAAGCCTACTGCCAATCTAATTTGTTCGAGTTACGGAAAATTCGAGTTAGAGAAGTTCGAGTTATGGAAGTTTGACTGTATTTGTTTGACTCAGCACAGCAACACATCAAATTTCAGCCTTCAAATTTCATTTTAAAAATGTCGTGGAGAAGACAACATCACATGTTTTTCATCGGAAAAAATTCTTTTAAGGTTTTTTTTTTTAAAAGATTTTTTTAGGTTTTCTGAAAGAAAATACGGTTTTTGGTTGGGGGATTACTTTGTTTTTTTAGTGTCGAGTTTTTGTCTTTTAATATGATTGCCCTGGCGCAGGCAATTAAAAAAATAACAAAAAAAGGAAATTGCGAAGCGTCTTTGGATGAAAGAGTGGTTGAAGAAAGGGTATGAATTTACGCACGAAAATCTTAAGTTCTCTAAATGATTTTCGAAACTTTTTATGGATGGATGAAGGCACATAAATTTGGTTGGCCCGAAAATTTACTAACAAGATACTCAAATGTGTGACGCCATCTCTCCGATTCAACGTTTATCTATAACATTACGTTTTCTTGCTACAGGCAATTCCTTTTCTGATTTAAAATTTCTCAGCGCTATTTCATAACGAGCAATTGGTCGCATTGTTGTAGAAACTTGTGGAGAAATAAACAAGATTTTAAAATATAATATAAAAGCAATTTAAAACAAATTAGTTATGGGCTTATAATTAAAATAATTTTTATTAAACAAAACAAAGTTCATGAAAATAAAGGAACAATATCATAAAATTCATAAATAAAAACAAAACTACATAAAGAATAACAAAACATATACTTTTTATTATTTTTATTATCATTTTCTACTATACACTTTCGAAACATCCGCGAACCAAAGAGTGATGTTTCTCCTACGAAATCTACAGAAAAATTAAATTTGAAGTAATTGCCCGCACACACATCAAATTTGCTTCCAATTACTGCGGAGCAGGTAGCGAAAATCAAAAGCATTTTGATATTCTTCAAACTCTTCTCAGTGTGTACGTGTGAGGACAGTTTTCTGTACGCGTAGTACAGTTTTACCAATACAATCGAAAAAATGGCAGATTGATCAGTTTAGTTTGAACGTGGCTGTGCTGCTTAAGAGAACGTACTTCACAATGTCAACTAATAAGTTTTTCTTTGAATTCTCGACTGCCATTACAAATTGCTTGAAATCATCCGCCAGTAAGTTCGTCGTCTATGTTGAGACCAGTACATATTTTTATCTTCAGAGCAGTAATTACAACGTCATTTACATACTCTTGAATAGAAGCATAACTACGCAGTTTCATGTTTACCAACTGCTTCAGTAATTTAACCTTTCGCGTTAGACCAGTGTCTTCATAAGCATCTTGGCAAGATTTCAAAATATTTAAAACAAAAACAGACAGACCTTTGTGTCACTTTATATTAGTTGCAATGATCATAATTAGGCAAAAACTGCCATTCTGTATGATAAGTAGATTCTCTGGATCATTCATGTTGCATCAACTGTATGATCGCCTCTACTCTAAGCAAGGGGTAATGCCTTTGTTAATTCCTTGAGACTAAATTACCTACAATGTCTTCAGTATGCCCTTGTATCCAGGCAGGAGCCGAAGTAGATTGCCTCACCGTCTCACATGGACACACTTAAATGCAACTTAAAAAAATGTGCATTTCATAAACATTAACAATGTTTTTATGTAACTTACTTGAGTCTGAAAACTATATATCGATAAAACTCAATATTAAAAAAAAAACTAAACATGTTTATTAGAAAATCTTGTGATTTATTTTCATTGGCCTTGAGAAAGTATTTTAAATTTAGAATTATTTATTTTGATTTATGTTTACTGAAACTATTTCACTAATATTTAAAACCAAAAAATTTCAATTAAATATATGATTTGTTCTTGCAGAACGTGTGTTGGTTTAACGGAGGCCGCCTTTAAAATGCTAACAAAAGAAGTTTATGCTGAATGGTGCTGTGACAAGTGTTTATCCACCAAACACATACCGATGGTAAAATTTAAATGCTAAAGGTAATTAATAAGAAAACAACGGTCACATACAGATGACAATGCAACGAACTTTACTAATGCAATGTTTTGGTTGTTTATAACAAGACAATGAGTGATAAGTAACGAAAATAATTAATTGGAATAAAATATAAATTATAAATAAATTTATGTAATCAACCTTCCTCCCTATCGCAGTGTATAAGCAACTGATAGGACTGCCTCTATGAATTGTATAAAAAAGTTAAATCCATAAAAATATATTTAAAAAGGCAACAAAAAACCTGTATTAAACATACATTTAGTTTATAACAACAACGATTACGACACAACCAGCACCACCAATTTTAAAGCACAGATATTTCAAAAACAATAGTTAAAAACTCATTTTGGAAATGTGAAGGAAAAAGTATAAACACCACTCATCACCAGTGCATAACTAATATACATATGTATATATTATATAAATAAATATATATATATGTAAATATATATAGCATATATATATATAATATATATGTATATATTTTTTTATTTAGGAAAATGAGTATAGAAAAGATCGTGTATTAGACGAAGATGAAGAAAATTGTATAGAAATTTTTGACATAATTGAAGAAAGAAGAAAATTAAAGTAAACAAAATAATATTAAAAGTTAAGCAATTGATAAAAACAAAATATTTTAAATAAATTATATCATGTTTAAGAATTACTTCAAAAAGAAAAAAACAAAAACACAACAGTGAATTAAGTATACAGTTTAATTAACAACATTATTTTCTCATAAGTCTAACATTACCTCTCAACTGAACTGTCGGACGTAGTATTCAAAATTGAAAATAAACTAAATTAAAAGCAATACTTAGGCAATTTATCTTCAAACAAACTTTCTGAATAATCGAAATTTTTTCAATCGTATTGTATAGTGCAGACATTTATTTTTATTTTCGATGAAATTTAAAAAATAAATCAAACTTATATGTATGACCCTGAATTACGATATTATATTTTTTTTTTCTTTAACCAGTTAACAATCTATAGTCAAAGGTGTCTAATATATCTGTTTTAATTTTATGAAAAACCATAAACAGCAAACAAATTTGTTTTAGTTCACCGCCCTTGTAAACTTACTTTCTATGTCATAAGCATTTTCTTAGCCATGTTTAAACAAAATATACTCCCAATCATCCCTTAAAAACAAGATCATATCTTTGAAGAAGGCATAATAAAAATAGAAAATAAAACAAAATTTGTAAACGATATTTTAAATCTTGTTTTATTTGTTTATCATTAAGTTTATAAGAGTTTTTATTTTTTTTTTCTTTTAATTTTCAAAATTTGTACAAAATTTTATTTAAAACATGCCATGAATTTTATTTACTGCTCGTCCCTTCTAACATAAACTCTCTCTCCCTTTATTTCTCTCTCTCTCTCTCTCTCTCTCTAAACTAAATGACATAATTGCATTTGAAGAATAAAAACATAAACATGAATACTTAAACAAATAAAGGAAACAATAAGATGTGTATTAAATATAAATAATTATTTTTTAAAATACAACACAACTTAATACTGAATTTATATTTAGAACAACAAATAAATTTAAATATTACAACATAAAACAAATGTACTTTAATTAACAACACAAAGCTAAAATAACAAAAAAATTAAAACAAGAGAAAAATCGTAAACATATTTGTAAAATTATATAATATAATATAATGTAATAATAAAATAAACGAAAACAGTTGTATTAAATAAAATAAAACAACCCAGGAGAGAGATCTTTCTTAATACTTAAACAAAACATGCAAACAAATATTAAATTGTTTATTAACATAATTTTATTTGAAATTAATTTGTTTAAATTTAATTTTCTACATGTACGTTTTAAGATACAATACTAAACTAATAATCTTCCTGTTCAAGTGTATTTTGTTTCTATGAATTTTATTTTTCTAATCTTAATGTCATTATTTTTTAATTAATTTGTTTTAAGTTTATTATTATTTTTAAAATGTTTACATATATAAATAAATATATATATATATATATATATATGTATATGTATGTATTTATATATACATCTATACATACATAAATATGTATATATGTAAACAAATCGTTTTTAATGTTATATATCATAAAAAATCAAATAAACAAATTGAAAATAAAAAAAAAATTATTAAATTTACTGTTTATGCCGTAATATTATTGATCAATTAACATAAAGCATAGAAAAACAAAAACAAAAAAAAACTAATAAAACAAATTATATATGTACATACATATATATAATTTAATAATATAATATTAATTATATTATAACTATAAATAATAATAATTATGATGATAATAAATCTAAATATATATATAGTATATATAAAATCATAATAATTATAAAACTATAAGTTATTTATAATTAAATAAAAAAATTACAAAAAATATTTCCATTGTTGTTATTTCCAAACAATTTCATAATATTATTATAGGCCTTAAAAGTTACATATATGTAAGTATACAAACATACGTATACATTTTTAAATACCTTAAGCAAAATTCGAAACACTGCATTAAATATCGTTTACAGATATGTTGAGTTAATGAAATTGTAAATGGATAATGCTAAGGTAA
Organism: Sarcophaga rosellei; assembly: GCA_930367235.1. Taxonomy (NCBI): domain Eukaryota; kingdom Metazoa; phylum Arthropoda; class Insecta; order Diptera; family Sarcophagidae; genus Sarcophaga; species Sarcophaga rosellei. The sequence goes on along the minus strand of OV884017.1, from coordinate 84,408,384 downwards.
TTATTTGCTTATACGCCGATATTTCCTTATATTTTGGATTATTTTTATTAAAAATTGTGTCCAAAAGTTTAAAGCTTCTTTCTGCCTCTTCCTGATATCACACGAAGACCAAGTATGATTTGAATATCTACCATTGCCATCGAGTTGGATAATAATTTTAAAAGAAAAAAAATAGAAATGGAAAATGTATTATACACAAACATACATAATTGGCCATTACAACCCTTCAGTCAGGATTACGGCCTAGCTTCTCACACCACTAATGTTGTGTGCCTTAATTTTATACTTGAGTAGCGGGACCAACAGTTTAAAGTCGACTCTGAACGACAGATTTTGAGAAACTTTTTCATGGCAGGTTTATTTACTCTCAGGGTTTTTGCCAGGAATATGCTCAGAAGAAGTCGCCGTAGAAATATTTTTTTTTTCATATTTCGTTTTAATGTCTGACCTGAGGTTTGAACTTCGGCCTTACGTCTAGTAAGACAACACACTACCTGCTAGACTATGACAACTTCAATTAATTATGCAATTTTATTTTTACAAGCTTTCATTTATCCTCTACTGTAGCATTTGATGGTCGATTTGTATTAAAGAAAATTGAGAGCTTTTTTATGGAAGTTTAATTGCGAAGCAAAATTATGAAAAATTATGTCTAACAAAGAATTCGAAAGAAATAGTTTTGACTGATTAGGCAAATTGAAACTTCATTAATGAAATTTATTCTTTAAACAGAATTATTAGTCGATTAGGAGCTGTACCTGATTGAACATTGATGGCTTCGTCAGTCCCGACTAATCTGAAGAGACAAAAACCACCATATCCCGTACCTGCTATGAAAACAATCTTTATAAACGAAGTTCTGTAAATTTTGGTCCAAAATAAAAGCCGAAGGATTTGCAATTTACTTATGTTCTTGTTAAGTTTTATTAGGATTTTTGTTTAAAGTTTTTTAAATGGTATCTCACTTTTTAAAAGAGGCATTTTTTGTGCGAGTGACAATCCTAAAAAATTTGGCAACTGTCACATATCTTTATTTCGATTAATAAAAATGCAGCGCTTTACGAAAGCATAATGCGGTAAAAATTACACTGAGACCACTTTCAGACTTTGATGAATGTGTCGGATCGATTGTGCACACCAAGACACATATACGTTAACGAATCGATTAAAACATTATTACTGTTAATGTAACCCGAAAGTATCAATTCGGCATCGTTCGACGAGATTCAGCCATATATGTATGTGAAAAAGTCAGGAACAATTTCGTGATAAGAGAAATAACCTGCATCAAAGGTGCAGTAACTATTTAACGGATATTTTATTTCATACTTAATCGGAACACGTCTTCTTTACATAAGTACATAATTGGTCATTACAACCCTGCAGTCTGTATTACAATCTAGCTTCTCACACCGTAAATGTTGTGTGTGTTAATTTTATACATGGTTTAATGTGAACTCCGAACGACAGATATTTTGGCAATTTTATTTACTCTCAGAGTTTTTGCTGGAGATGTATGGCCTAGGGTTTGCACCGTGTCCTCACGTCTAGTAAGCCAACGCACTACCTACTACGGCGACTTCATGTTCTTCTCTACAATTCAATAAAGAAGAACACAATTGTGGTAAAAAAAAAAATACTAAATGTTTCAGTTGAAATTAAAAACAATTATTTTTTTAATTTTTTTTATTTATTTTTCACTTAAAGCCCACTCATTAAACCAAATTAATTAATAAAAATATTAAAATAATTTGAAAAATAAACAAAAGAAATGTGATGAAATTGAAAATCATAATTTAATGCAAATAAAGTGGACCAAATCGCAAATTATGGTATTCGATATGGATGGACATTTAAAAACAGCATGAAAGTTCTCATTCGATATCGAATACTGTAATTTGACTTCAAAATATATACAACTAAAAAAAGTCGACAATAAAAAACCATAAATAGGAATTCTTATTTTCTTCTTTTTTTTACATTACATATTAATTTTTTAATTAAATAAACATATTATTATATTTATGAATGTCTAATTTTATGGTTTTGGTTTTTATATGTAATATTATGTATGTACTATGTATAGACATAGATATACAGATAAACAAGACAATACTTCACAACTCAAAAATATACAACTAGATGGATAGATGCATAGATAGATAGATAAATATACATACAGTAAAAGAGAAATGTTTATAACACAAAATTTTAATATTGTACTCATGGTCATTTTTTAAATATTACCATCTCTTTCAAGACTACGATACAGATGGGGAAATTTAATGATATCGGTTTTTGTTAGATTGCCGGCATTGTAAAGACTTTCATAGATCTAAAAGAAATTCTAAAGTAAGTAAGTATGTATATGTATAATGTTAACAGTTTTTCAACCACCACACCGTTTCGGTAACTTTCAATTCTTTCAACATATCGCATCTCATTTGCATATAAGTTGCACGTAAACGTTCCTCAGCTGCAGATATAAAACCCGGAGCCCAATGAGCCTGATTACGTGTAAGTTCCTGTCGCTGTCTCTCAATAATAACGCGAGGCAAAGCAGCTCTTCGTTTTTGACGTTCAGCGAATTTTTTAGCGCAAATTTTTCGTGCAAATAGTTCTGATTGCTTTCGTCGTCGCTCTTCCAGTTCTTTTCGTAATTTCTTTGCAACTTCTTCCCTTTTCTTACTTGAAGCTGTATTAGCAAATATGGACGCTTGATTTTGTTGTCCATAAAATTGGCAATAATAATTTAATTTAACAGGATCCTGTGGTGGCATTATCCGCCTGTAATCGCCTAAATGACTTTCCTCCCATGCGATTTGTTGGGCTATAGCGCTAATTGGACATTCGGTTGAAGTGTCACTCGATGTTTTATGTCCATTTTGACTATCGTTACTGATACCACTCCTTTGAGAACTAAAAAATATAAATTTTCACAAAGTTTGCAATTAGTTTTGATCAATCGAAAATATTTTGAAGTTTACTTACACATTTCCCGGTTTCTTCTTTAGCAAACGTTGCTTTACACGTTTTCTGTCCTCTCGTAAAATTTGTCTTTTATCTGCCAACACCGTACCGATTAATGACAATGTATCACGAATTAATGGTCTTTTGACTTGACGATCAACCAATTCACTCGTGTGGAAACTCGGTGAATGGTTTACTTCTAAAATGTAAGGCTTCAGGTTTGAGTCAACTAATATATCGAATCCCAATATTTCAAAGCAAGCCTGTATTTTATCGTGATTTGGAAAACATGCATGATAGTTATGCTTTAGTATAGGCCAAGCACTGAGTATTGTCTTTATGACGATGTCATCAATTTTCTCCCAAAATCGATCTACATCATAGTTCTTACGACGCATCCAGTTATTGATGGCACTAAAATTGCGTTTGCTGCCGCAATCGTCATCGTCACATAGCTCGTATTGCGAATTACGTTTATTGACCGAATAATTCGTTAAATGCATAAATAAATTGTCGCTATTATCCATTGACGGCTCAACGTATTTGTCGGTAGCCAAACGTGCTAAACCTTCATTGTATATAAAAACACGTAGCGGATCCACAGATGTTACTAAAGCATAGACCCTTAAGTCGAACTTGTAGCCATCTATAAGTAAGGGCCTACTGATGTATGTTTGACAGATCATTCGTTCACCTGGTGATATATTCTTTAAATCGTTGGTCAACCATATGCCACGTCCTTGTGATGCTGCGTCTGGTTTTAAAATAAACATTTTTTGCTTACAACGACTATTTGCATAATTCAGAGCATCGCCATAACTGTTATGAGGACAACAGATTTTAAAGCATTGACAAAATTGCTGAGATTTGAATACATATTATACTTACTCAGCTGGAAATATCCAGGTTTTTGGAAATATTTTATAATCCTTTGGATATAATTTAAGCATGCGATTGAGATTTCTGGATAATAAATCTTTGCGACAAATTTCCATCATGCCCGGAAAATGATTAATTTGTTGAAAACGTTTCATATTCTTATAGGTTTCAACACCAGGCAATGTATCTGTCCATAAAATGTTCCACATTTTGTTCTCTCTAACCACTTTAAATCCGAGAACTTTTGCCATTTTTGCAATTAAAGAAAATCGTGAATTAGAAACGCAAATACTTCCACGTGTTGAACTGTATATTTAAATTTTAATATAAAAAAATTATTAATGTTTTTATCGTGTAAATTTTCACTTGATTCTTAATCAAATGATTAATTCAAATGATTAAAACAAAATTGAATCTAATTCGACTAATAATTGATTGCAATGATCACGGTATGTAATTCAAATCGATAGAAAAGTGACGGGAACCTGGTTTGAGCTCACTGTCGGAATAAGGCTGGCTAAGGTGTGCTCGCTCATTTTCGCATAGCTGATCTATCCTCTCTTTGTGCTTTTGCCCTGTGTTGTCTATTTACCTTTTTCCCCCAACATTATTGTTTCATCCCTTTATTTTCTAATCCTTACATCTTTTTCTCCTTTCACAGCGGGTTAAATGAGCACTGTCCTCAAACCTACCTACTTAGAACCGATCAACATCAAGAACAAGTAGATGGCGCTTTGGAATATAACTCTTTTTAAATATATTTGCCTGTGGAATTTCGATTTAATACGAACTTGTCCAAATTTTCTCTGAATATTTTCCAATTTCTGTTGGGACTGTTAGGACACTAACATCGTTATGTATGTTATAATTTCTGATAAACGAAGGATCTGCTAATATCATCCATTAGCCCCATCTCAGAAAATATATCTCAAACGGATTGAACTTTTTTTGTCCTACTTTTCCTTCTACATATATAGGGATTTTTATGTCAGATTACTGTAAAAACTGCTGATGCACTCTTAAAAAGCTGCAAACAATATTGGATTGCACGATGAAAATCTAAATGTTACAGCCAGTAACACTTGGTTTCATTCGAAGATTACTGAAAGAAAAGGATTTCAACAAGATGGTACCAAATGTCATACCGCAGTCGATACCATAAACCAATAGAGAAGAGTGTTTGTTGAGCAATTATTCTCTAGTCTAATAGCTTCAAAGCATGTTTTTCGTGAGGATACATGAAGTCTCTCGCGCACAAGCCCAAATCGGTTACAATTCCAGGTCTGTAAGACAACATTACGCCTGCCATTGGCGAGATACCAGCCCAATTGAAGCTCAAGCATGAACCATCTGCAGTGCAACCGCGGGCAACATTTACACGAAATAATATTTAATATTTATCTGTGTAACGCAAATATATGTATGTACATATATTATCTAAACGTTTTTGTTATTTCATCTTTATTCTCCATGGGTTTTACGACTTTTCTATCTATGATCACGTTATCATATAGGAATCGGTCATCTGGTGGTATCATCTGCATAGCGTATGTTATTTATAATTTTGCCTTCTACCGTTATGCCAATTCTTTCTCATTCTATTGATTCATGAAATATTTGTTGGGACTATATGTTAGAGAGGAGCGGTGATAGTATGCAACATTGCCTGACGCCTTTCGATATTGGAATTTCATCAGTCAGTTCCCCATTTATTTGAATTCTTGCAGTTTGGTTCCAGTATAGATTTCGGATGCATCTAATTTCTTTTTCTTCTATTCCAATATCCCTCAATATTTCAATCAATTTATCGTGTTGGTCGGTATCGAATGCCTTTTCATAATCTATGAAACATATGTACACATCTTTCTGGACATCTTTGCATTTCTGAACCTATACTTGGATCGATGAGGCTTCTCGGGTACACATACCTTCCTTGAAGCCAAATTGTGATTCTCCCATAGCACTTTCACATTTGGAGTATATTCTCATGTGTATTACTCTTAGAAATATTTTTAAGATGTGGCACATAAGACTAATAAGCCTGTATTCACAACACTTTTTGGCATTAGATTTTTTTTGGTATCGCAATGAAGGTCGATTTTAACCAATGGTTGGGGTATTGACCAGTATCATATACATGATTTAACAGTCGCACAATGAGTGAGATGTTGCCTCCATCTGTGAGTTTTAAAATTTCAGAAGAAATTTCGTCAGGTCCCAAAGGAATAATTTTATTAATTTGTATTAGAATTTTTCTGCTAAGTGAATGAAAGCGGACTGCTCGATTTGGCGATTGCAATAATGATATGGAGTAACGATATGATTTATTATATTCCGACATTTGATTTACGGAGGCTATTCAAGTATTAATTCATTTCGAAATAAATTTTAGGTTTTTGTGTACTTATGTTTTGTGGGCTTGTTGTAGTCTTAGTATTTGCTGTTGCTGACCAGTTGAATTAATAAAGAAAAAAAAGAGTTTTTGATAAATAAAAGGGTTTAAAAAATGTTTACTAAATACGGACACGTGAAAATCCTATTATTATGTATGTATTACAATTTTTTATGAATTATTCTTCTAATATTAAACACTTTATGAGTGTAATTTTGTTTTGTTTTTATCACTATAAAAATAGTAAAAATAATAGTTTTCATTATAGATACATTTAAAAACAATTTCATTTAAGATGAACATATTTAAAAGAATTTAAAAAAGTACATTATAAAACGATGCTAGAAAAGAAATTTCGTTACAACTTCTAACGATTACAATTTGTTTAGATGTCGAAATTGATTTAAATCACATACCGGAATATACGTAAATAGTTTTAATCAGAGAAGGATGTTTAAACGGTTCGAATAAAATTCAAAGAGAATTACAAATTGTTGAGCTGTATATGTAGGTTATAAGAAAATAACATTATAGAAGCGCTATTCTTTCGCGTTCAAAGCAAAAAATATTGTAAATGCGTAACAAAATCAAAATAAGAAATTGATGAAACCTATTTTTTTTATTTTCAATTTTAAAGCATAAATTTTAGTTGTTAATTTAAAGCGTACACACCTTACAGATGGCATTACATCCAGACTGTCGTTTTGTTTTAATTTATTGGCCTTAGGATGGCATTCAACTTGATAGCATACATTATTTAGTTGGATTAAACCGTTTACCTTACGATTTTCTTTATTTATAGGCGGTGGTTGATTTCCCGGCTGTTTAGTCAAAAATTTTCTTTTTTGTGTTTCTATTATCGCTTGCAGTTTTTGTTTATCAACGCGCTTTTTGATATCATTCTCAATTGGAACATCATTGCCATTCACTTCAACAATGTTATTATGTGTATAAACAAAATCTCCAGATGGTTCGCAAAATGCACTCTCCAATTGGATGTCCAAACGTTTACGGTCTTTTTCTTTACGTAATTTTTCTTTTGAAATGTGACGAAGCATTTGAATTCGTCTAAAAAATTTCGAATTTTTCAAATTCATGATATATTTTTATTTACAAAGGTCTTGGCGATTTTCTTCGTAATATTTTTAAATCCAACACAATCCAATGTATATAACACTTATTTCATATCTTAATTTAAATCAATTATATTTGAGATTTTTTTCTTTTTTTTTTTTTGAGATCAATTCAAAAATTTGAAAATTCTAAATAAATGCTGTCATGAACGAGAAAAATAATTAAATATATATGTATTAATTTGAAAACATAGAATATTGACTAGAATGGAAACAGAGTTGGTTTCTTCAATTATATTTTATTCTATTTTTATGTGCATGTAAGTTCCAAAATTCATAGAGTTGTTCAAAGTGAATGAGTTGTTTTAATTTCTCTTCTAGTCGAGGTAGTGTTCATATTAAAAAGAGCAATGTGCAAATGTATGTATGTATGTATATTCGAACAATTAAAAATGAAGTATAAAATTAATCTTAAGAAAATTGCCATCGATCTTAAAAATTGTTTAAAAACCGCTGTTTGTTGGGATTGCTATTAACATTTACTTATCTTGCACATGTAATTGAATTCAAAATTTTTAGTAATTAAATCTGATACTTGTACTACAAGCCAGAGGATTGTCAATACCATATACTCCTTAAAGTTTAAGGAACCAGTCATTTAATAAAATTTTTAGACTATCTTAGGAGCCCCGATATATACAACACAATACAATTTCCTGTATTTGAAATATTTTATCTCTAGTACGCCTCTTTTGTCGTTTACAAAAACAAAAATCTTTTAGATACTTTTAACATATATTTTTATAAAAAAAACGTAAGAAATCATTCATAACAAAATGCACATACTGGGAATGTTCAACATAATTTCTAATTATAAAATAATAATTACAACTTATTGCGCAAGATGCTGACAGTTGTAATAACTGTTAATAATGTTTAACACCATTTCCATTTCGGGTCTTTTTTCTGGACAATCGTTTATACACTGTAATCCTAAATCAATACTACGTGTACATACCATCTCTTCAGTTTTGTTTGTTAACTGTATGCGTTGATCGATTAATAGAGCTAAATTGTGATTATTTTCCTTTAATAACTTCCGTATGGTATTTGTCAGAAAGTTTCGATTTTTATCAATCGCCCGCATACCGGTAAATGTTTCTAAAAGCACTACGCCAAAACTAAATGTATCCACTTGAGTACTGAGTCGTTTTGAGTTCAAAAACTCAGGTGGCAAATATGCTCTAGTACCAAATACCTGCGATACTTGAACTGCTCTATTGATTGCGTTAGGACCCTCCATAGCTAAACCGAAATCTCCAATTTTCGGTTGCAGACATTGATCGAGCAACACATTGCCAGGTTTTATATCACCGTGTATCAGAGGCTTATCCGAACGTAAGGAGTGTAGATAATAAATTCCGCTAAAAAATAAATAAAAAAAAAATTAAACGTTTAATATCGAATTTCGAATTTAATTGCAAATGTTAAATATTTTGTATACAATTTCGTTTAAATTAAACGCTTTTATAACACTTATTTATTTATTAATTAGAATAGAATTACAAATAATCGCCGTTGGTCGTCGTCTTCTTCACACGTTTCTCTTTTTCAACAAAATTTATTAATAAATTGTTACTGAGCATCGTATTTTTGATCTTCAAACAATCGACGACCAACCAGCCATTCAACATAAGTATTGTTTGTACACAATTATAAAGTTGTACAGCCAGTCGCAAGACGTAGGGGCCGCATTATACCTTATGCCAGAGTCTCTGGTAGGAATCGCACTCATGACTCTCATACTAATAGTCTAGCGTACTACACACTAGACTACCAGTTTTTCCTATAACATTCATAAAAGTTTTCATAAAAAGGAAACAAAATTATTTTGGTAATAGAAATAAGGATTCGAAATTCAAAATAGCGATACCTCTTTGATATAATAATTGCAATGTCGTGTGAAAGCACGAAAATATAAATATAAAGTAAAATGTTGTCTAGGGTATAACAGAGATATAATATGGAACAATAACGTGATAAGTTCTTTTAAATAAAAATTGTTGTTTATTTAATAACAAATTTATTTTTGTCGAATTTCCATATATGTATAATACTTCGAAAAACTATATGAAGCGGATGTGTAATGGTGAATAAGGTGAAAATACTTAAAATTAGTTTAATTTTTTTTTCTTATAAACAAAGCTTTTAAAAAATATTTTTAATGTATTTTGGAATTTCTAGAAAAAAAATTTACATTTAAATTGTAATAATGTAGGAAATTTTCATCATTCGATTCGCAGTGCATAAAAATATATATTATACATATATTCTTACAAATATAAATAACTAATATAAGTACATACCTTTCTAGACTGTCGTCAGGGCATAAATACATATGCATTAACATTTTAAAACTACATATATTCAACAAACAAAAATAAAATGAATTTTAATTTCAGACCTATCGACAAAACTTTGAACAGTATAGCTCTATTTCGAATGCTATATTCCGAAATCCTACATCTTATACTATTGAATTACATATAATAAACATAAACATACCGTGCTGTACCCCTACAGATATCGATTCTTTGTCGCCATGTTAACGGCTGAAATTTATTTGTATTAAATCTTTGTTCCAATGATCCGCCTGTCATCAGCTGATACACTAAACAGGGTTTATCACCTTTAATACAATAACCATATAATGGCAGTATATTGTCGTGACGATATTTATGCAAATGTTTCAGCTCATTTAAACTTTGTTGTAATTGAACCTTAGCACCCTCACGTCCTCCAGCACCCTTGTAATCAATTTGTTTTATGGCAACATCTGTGTGCTTCCAGTAGCCACGGTAAACGGTACCAAAGCCTCCTTTTCCCAATACAAGATTTTTATTCCAATTGTTAGTGGCTTCTGTGAGCTCTTGATAATCAATTTCTGGCATAATGCTGGTTATTTCCTGTATATTAGGCATAGATGAATTAGTTAGACCCTGTTGTCTGGACGAGTGTATAGCTGAACGACTTCTGTAATTGGCATTGCTAGAGGCCAAAGTTGTGTTGTTATCATCAGAGCTCACAATGTTTCCAATGTTTGTAGTTTCAACTCTGGACGAAGTAGGTAATGGGCCATTTGGAATTTTAACAGTATTTTCATTAGCTTTTGCTGATGAATTTGGCTGCAACATTTCACTCAGACGAGGAATGCTCACTGGAATCAGTAACGCATATTCAGGTGGTACGTAATCCTTAATTATTCGCATACCATTATAAATTTTCAAACTGAAAAAGTAAACGAAATGTTTATTTATGTTAAAAATAATTTTTTTCAAGGTTTTTCCTACCTGTACAACACACCAAACAATTCTGTTATTTTGTGATGGTATTGGCCTCCCCAGATTTTCAAAAGTTCATCAGTGGGTGAGATTCCAGGAATTCGAATGCGTCTTTTAATTCTCTAAAAATAAAAGAATTTTTCAAATTCAAAAGATAACAAGACCTTTATAAGACAAATACGATGTGTACGGTGGGATCGGTATACATTTTCTAATTTGGGGTAACAAGTAGTCTAGTAGGTAGTGTGTTCGCTTATTAGACGTAAAGCCCGGGTTTGAGCCCCAGGCCAGACATCAAAACGAAATATGAAAAAAAAATATTTCTTAAGCAACTTTCTCTCAGCAGATTTCTGCCAAAAACTCTGAGAGTAAATAAACCTGCCATGAAAAAGTTTCTCGAAATCTGTCGTTCGGAGTCGACGTTAAATTGTATGTAGGTCCCGCCTATATATATATGTTATAAAATTAACACATACCACATGAGTGGTGTTGAGAAGCTAGGCCGTAATCCTGACTGAAGGGTTGTAATGGCCAATTATGTATGTTTGTATGTAAGAATTGTTCGAAGCAGGTCAGTTGATAAATTACCTTAAAAGTCGGTATATTAATTCAGACAAGCACGTTTCTATGTTTCGCGTAAAAATGGACTCCATATTCCGAGGCGAATGGATATGATCGATTTTGCAAATAAATTTAGAAATCGAGAAATTTCGGTTACAAGTTGTCGGCAGTTATAATATCTCTGATTATATTAATTGTATCACGTAACACGAACATAATTTTTATCGAAAAATCATCTACAGCGTTGGACGCTTTTCTGGACGAATTACATGGTACATGAATAAACAAAATTGTCGAATTTGGAACGATGACCAGGCTAAGGACGGCGAGCACTGTAGATCGCGATTACCAACTGCTTTTGGCCTGAATTGTGTTGTCTGAACGCCAACGATATGTGCTTTCAACAAAGGTCTTCTTAAGTCGCCAGAGCCAAAGAGAATTAGACATTCGGATGCGCTCCACCCAGAGAAGCCGTGACAGAAATTTTAACTGTGTTAAAATTTAAAGATAGGAAGCGCTTTAAAAAGGCCTTACAAGCGAAAAGGTTTGTTTTTTTCGATCTGATGATCGCTAAGACGTCGACGTTGACGGTGCTATAATGCAAAATTAAAATCCGCAAATGGTGGCAAAGCCAGGTTTGACACCAAGAAAGGCAATTATGAAAACAGCTAGAATTGATAAATCGAAAAGGTGCTGCGTTCCATTAAGACAACGCCCGATAACACAAATCTGCAATAACACGGCTGAAACTCAATGAGCATGGCTGAAAACTTTTGTTTGTTTGTTTTATTTTGCATTTTATAACGCTAGCGTCCCAGTGCGATCCATTCACAAACAAGCTCCTCTGTCGTAGTAAATTTAAAAGAACTGGAGACAGCACACATCAGGAAGCTTATAAAATAGCTGTCACAAAATGGACTGACAAGGCCAAGTATACCAAGTAAATACCGTAATTCACAGAATAGTGCGTTCATAGAAAATCCTAATATCTAGAAGCTTTTAAGGGCGAAACGCAATTACGAAAATCCCAGTTAAATACGTTAAAATCGCATTTAATGCCTTATTGACGCATTTAAATAAATCAAACACATAAACAAACAACATACAAATATAGGGCTATCCATTTCGTGGTTTCAAAAGTATGGGGTTGGAATTCGACATCTGTCAAACTAAGTTGTGAAACCAATTTTTTTTCTTTTCAGTTGAAAGTCTGACATTGACGAAAATGGATCGCTTAACTATCACACAATGCATAAAAATTATCAAAACCTGCTACAAAAATTGTAATTGGCGGTGGACGCCAATTTTTCGAACAAAATTTTCTTCAGCGATGAAGCACATTTCACATTCGGTGGGTATGTTAATAAACAAAATTGTCGTATTTGGGGTTCTGAGAATCCTCAAGTAATTGAAGAGAGGCCATTACATCCAGAGAAAGTCACTGTTTGGTGCGCTCTTTGGTCCGAAGGTGTGATTGGACCTTACTGGCTGAGATACCGCCCAATATGTGTCAAAAAGTGGTCGAAAATTACCTCAAAAGAATCAATGCTTGCAACACTTCGCGAGGAGGTCATTTAAATGATGTAGTGTTTCACACATAATGTCAACGTTCAAACTTTACAATAAAAAAGAAATATCATGAAAAAAATATTTTACGTGTTTTATTTACGTTTACTTTTGAAACCACGAAATGGATAACCCTATATTTTACTGACTAAATAGAAAAAATTGCAATTGAAGTGATTATAACATATATGTATGCATATTATATTTGCAGAAGCTGTGAACACTAGGAAAAAAATACAAGCAAACTGAAGTTTAATATTTTAGGAGTCCCCGTAAAAGTAAATCCATATTATTTACAAAAATTTGTCGTGGAACAAATAAACGGTGCATTAAGCCGTAAGGTTTCCACATTTGTAGACCAAATTTCTGATTTAAAAGTGTAATACAGTAAAGCGAGATGCATTAAGGCGAAAAATAAATTGTGCATAAAGTAAATGAACAAGGGAAAATGTTCTGTTGTTTTGAAATTACTTAAGCGTGAAACTAATTTAAGAGGGAAGTATTTATTCGCGAACTACTGTAATAAAATAGATATTTATTGATACAATTTGGTATACATATTTATAGCTAATGCGTTTGATTGCAGATGTAATTTCAAATTCTTTAAACATGGTTTGAAAAATTCGATTTTTATGGCGAATCGGTAGGAACGCACTAAAATTTTATGCACTAACCCTAGCTTTATAGGTGATATAGCATACTACATAGTCGCTTATTTTTTATGTATTATACTACAATGAGTAAAAAACAGAATAGGTATAAAATGTCACATCTTACCATTATATCATCATCATAATCACTAAAACCCATTTTGGCAGCCATTTGCATCCAGACATCAATTTCATCACAATGTTCGCATAATTCTCTAATTTTATATGGCGGCAAATCAACAATGTATGTTGTAGAAGGTACTCTTGCACTACTAATTGCACCTTGAGAAACCGGATTAGAAGACATTACAATTCAGAAGATGGGATGAACGAACACAATCTTAATTAACAAGAAATCAACTGACTCATATGCAGTATTGCATACAAAAATAAAATTGAAAAGTGCAATTAGTATGCAAATCAATGCAATGGATTCGTTTCAATTAAGTAATAAATGTTTGTTTATTTAGTAAAATACCGGTTATATACATATATTAAACGGAATACGCAAAAAAAAAATAAAATATGTAAATAAAACTAGCTTTGTTAGTTCTTCACTTTATGATAATAACTTTCCCCAAAAAAAAATGTAAATAAACAAAACCCAGTGGTTTGTGTTAAGAGTTACCTAGCTCAAATAATTACATATGTCTCTACAAAAGTTCTACAAAAGCGCACATCTGTAAACCGTTTTGATGATATAGGATATATGTATTGCCTTAATTTTAATTTTTCCGAACACTCTCTATATTTTTACTAAAATATTTGTCACCCTGTTGTCACGGGCAAAGTAAGTATACTTTTCTGAAGTTCAAACTATAATTTACACACATCAGCTTAACTACCCCCAAATTATATGCTTAATGAACTTTTCGACAAGTTTCGTCAAACATAATTCCATAAAGTTAATACATAATTAATGTTGTTTACTAAAAGCAAAAAAATACATATAAGAAAAACAAATTAAAATGACTATCATCTACGTGATAGGATAGAAGGAGTGTAAACAACTCAATTGCATCGAACGTTATTGTTTTGTGTTTTCTCCCGGTAGAAGTTTGCAACCAATATTGTCAGGAAACAACAAATTTTATAACCAACTTCTGCAAAAAGAAATTACCAAAAAGTTAAACTAATAACTGAATTTATTTAATTCACAGTTATTTGTTTTTATTAATTTTTCGTGATGTTAAAATTACATTTCTAACAAAGCACAAAAAACTATATATTATTTCGACAAAGAATTTTCAATTTTTAGCATTTTTTGCAAGCATTTATTTAGATGGAGATGTGAAAAAAGGACAGTATTATATTTGTTTGTTTGTTTGTATCATATCATATTATTCTCTTTTATACTAGATTTGCAGTAAACCTTTAAGTTAGACCCCTTCAGAAGTCGAAAAGAAAAATTTCTGATTTCGTCCTCTATATATTCACAAACTCTGCCTTTGAATAAGTTTAAAAGAGTAAAAAATTATAAAAAAATGTATTTAAAAAATAATTTAAATTTTCTTTTTTATGCATTGCACAGTGTTATTTAATTTTAATTTTTTAGATGCCAAATAAAGAGAATTTTAAAAAATGTTGTGATTCTACTAATCTAGATTAAGTATCTTCAATTCAGACACAAACCACACAGTTGGTCATGTAATACAAACTGGTAGTATCGACATGTCGATAATACCATAACTTTTTTTTTTAGTAACTGTGTGATGGTGAATTTTAATTTTTATTCACCACAGATAAAACGAGAGATCACAACAAAAGAAATAATTTTTTTGTCCAAATTGATTAAGAACCGCAGTCCGTCAGGGCTGGAGATCCCATATTTAAAGTAAAGCTATAGTAGTAACTAACAACACAACAACTCTACCAACACACAACACAGACGTCATAAAAATTCCTCTTAAACGATAATGGGCTTCATTTATACAAATTGGTCACGATAAAACGAATTTTTGCAACCACCAGTGTTGCCAGGAAGTAAAAAATTTTGTAATCAACTCATGAAAAGAACTAAAATAGGAAATAATATACAAATTGAAATTAAGTTTTTTTTTTTAATTTTCAAATTTAAATTATGTTTAGTTTACAATAATTAATAATAATTTAAATTTATTTTTTTTTATTTTTTCAGGTTTAAATTATGTTTAGTTTACAATAATTAAATTAAATTTTTTTGATAACAAAAAGATAACCGAAACCAGAAAATCTATACATGAACATATTGAACAACGAAATAAACAGTTTTTGTCAGAAATATCCAAATTATACCTGGTCGCCTTAACTATTTACGAACACTTCCTAACAGCTGATTACTTTTTGTTCCATTGTCAACAAAGTGATGTGTCAACGACTGTTTCGCGATTAGTTTTTAAGATTTTCAATAGAAAATAGCGATTAATTTGTATTCAAGGCAAATAAATAATGTTTAAAAGCCTCAAATAATATTCAAAATATTTTATAATTGAAAATAAACACAAAAATCATATAATGAAACAATCAACATCGCCTACACCATCAGTGGTGTCTAGTTATACAGCATCCCGAGGTCAATCACCATTGCCACCGCCGGCCAATGCACGAAAGGATTGTCTGTCAGCCACAACAAAAAGTTACAAATATTTGAGACGTTTGCTAAAGTTTAATCAAATGGATTTTGAATTTGCATTGTGGCAAATGATCTATTTACTCATTGCACCGCAGAAGGTCTACAGAAATTTCAATTATAGAAAGCGTAAGTGACAGCGACAATGTTCCTTCACAGAATATTTTAAAAATATCATGCCTTTCTTTTGCAGAAACAAAATCCCAGTTTGCAAGAGATGATCCAGCTTTCCTAGTATTGTTAGTTGTATGTTTATGTGGTAAGACACACCAATTTGAATTAGATAACTAAGAAATTACTTGTTTTTTTTTTGTTCTTCTTGTAGTAACATCTTTAGCCTTCGCCTGGGTTTTAGGCTTGAATGTTTTGCAGAGTATATCATTTATATTCTATGTCGTCTTTGTTGATTGTATATTTGCTGGCGTTGTTGTAGCAACGTTTTTATGGTTGGTAACAAATCGTTACCTTAGAACTAGTAATCTGGAACCCGATATAGAGTGGGGCTATGCCTTTGATGTACATTTGAATGCATTCTTCCCGCCACTAATGTTGTTGCATTTTTTGCAACTATTTTTTTACAATTGGCTAATTAGCCAACCGTGGTTTATATCAAGACTATTAGGCAATACATTCTGGTTGCTGGGTCTAAGCTATTACGTTTATATCTCGTTTTTGGGCTACAATTGTAAGTATTAGAACTTTCATCATATCACCTATAACAAATATACATTTATTTTCTTAACAGGTATACCCCATCTTAAGAATACACGTCTTATTCTCATACCTCTGCCCATTATATTTCTTTTCTATTTAATCACTTTAATTATTAGTTGGAATGTAACCATCTCCTTTATAGATTTTTACAAATATCGAGTGTATTAAAAAGTTTAAAACAATTAAATGCGCCCAAAAATGTATAATTTTGGAAACAAAATTTTGAGTGGTTCATAATTAGTAGATTTTAGTTGATGTATAATGAAATTTTATTTAATAAAAATCCTACAGTAAGATCATAAAACAAAAATTGAAGATTTATTACTTACTGTAAATAATTACGGTTTTCATATTTAACATCCAAATATTTGAACAAAGTTTAAAATCTTCATATGTATTTAAAAAAAAAAATAAATCTTGATATTTTTATCCTTTAACATACATTATATTATATTGATAGTATCAAATAGGTATCATTAATAATTCCACTTTATGAAAGGTGGATTTGTCAAGAATTCTGAATTCTTAAAAAATGTTTACGTAACTTAAAATCTTGAATGTTTTTTTTTTAACCATAAGGATATTTTATTCTGAACAAATTTAACGAATACAGAATAACTTTAAGCAAGTTTTGTTGGCTTAACGAAGGAACGCTTGCGTTTGTTTTTCTTGCGCTGTAATTCCATTTGATGTAACTGTGAATAGACTTCGGCAAAGATTTCTTTCTGTTCATCCTCAGGTATAGCGGATCTATATTGTTTCATTAAATCGTATTTCTCCCATGGCTTTTGACTTTCCAATGCCTTTCGTCTATTCTTCTCATTGATATATTCATCAATATTTGAAACACCTTTAAGATTTTGCCTTTCCCACCTTTCTAACCAAGGACGTGGACGCAAACGCACTTGTATATCGTTAATGGGTACGGAAGAACCCTCCTCTAAAATTTCAGGCTCCATGTTTACATCAAATGTACTGTATTCTGGTAAAGCATCACGTAAATACAATAAATGATCATCAAGACGTTTTTCTAAGCGTAAAACTTCGATTTTTTGTATAGTGGGATCATACATCTCATACAAGACTTCCACGCCTTGTTCATCAATAACATTACGTAAAATGAAACGAGCTCTTAAACCACAGCGCTCTCTCAATATACAAATGCCTAAGAAAATCATATAATGCATAAATAATAGAAGAATGCTGGAACATTAGAACTTACCAACGAAGCGACTAACTTTACCAGCGGCATGTGGATCTGAACTTGTTACAGCCAAAATTGAGCCTACATAAAATTCAGGAATTTCAATTTGATTGCGTCTATCGATCATATCAAGTCTTTCCAATTTCTCCCTAACCGGATTACGCCATTCCACTTTGGGATCCGGTAAAAATTCAGGATAAATAAATCGATAAGTAGGAGGTGCAATTGGTTTTCTTAACTCTGTCGATACATTTGATGTTGAAGACTTGACACTGCCACTGCCGGTTAAGTGTTCCTTTGGTTGTGGTTTCGTTGAGAACGTGACTACAAAAGCGGAGTACATGGTAATTCTGTACCAAAGTTTTGTTTTCATACGACTTACTTACCAACTCTTTTGAAAGTTGCTTGTTTCAACAATTGTGGTGTTAAAAGGCGAGTTGGTGTTATCATTTCTTTAATTTATAAAAAATTACTTAAAAAGTTTTAATTAAAAAATTTACCCGACATAAAAATTGTGAACGAAAACTCGTAATAACCTCCTGTCAAACAGCTGTTTTAACCACAGTGCTGCCATACTATTAGGAAATACCCTACTTAATTCGGTAAACGTACTAAATGCGGAATTACAATCTGTTACGTCTACTGTCAACATTAACAAGACGTCTGTAAATTTTGTTAACCCTTTTAGATTTTCCGTCCAATATATTGTACATTTGACTTTTTCTAACAATAACTATAATCTGCTAATCTAGTTCTATTCAACTTAACTTAACAACTGATTTCTTTAAGTAAATTGCGATCAATTTTGTCAGTTACTTAAAGGTACGTTGGGGTTTGGCAACTGCGATTGTCGCAGAGTTGAATAAAGCTGGATTAGCAAATTATAGTTAGGCCTTTAAGTTATCGAAGGCTTTCATCGAGTATACAAACCAGGATTTTCAAGGAATATAACTTTAAAATTCCAAAGTGTTGGCCTTGAAGTGGTTCTACGGGTTCTTTCGCATGGGATTATAATATAGTAGTAGACCTTGAAAAGGGAGAGAAATAAGAAGCTGCTGGATAAGATGACCTCTTTAGGTATATCGGGTGCCTTTAAGAGTAATCCTCATGCTTCAATGGTCATAAGATTGAGATTACTTCTCCTTGAGGGGGTAGTTTATTGACAGTTTGGAAGAAACTTTTTAAAACTTGATGGGAAAGGTAAGTTGGGACATGCCGAAATGTTGAAGGCTGTGATATTTGGAGTAAGCGTCCTGACCAATCTCACGCTTATCCACGGGATTTGTATGAGATTCCTGCAGGCTGCATTAGATGAAATTTTTGGACAGACAGAAACAGCGTGTTGTATGTATCTTTGCAAATGTTTCGAACATTAATAATTAATGTGAGAGTATGCTAGGGGATGGAGTAAAGTTGTCCTATAAGCTCCTTGATGTGTGTAGTGCATTCCAGGCTGGGGGGGCTGATCTGGGAACGGATGAGATGCCTTAAAGGCAATTAATTCAGCTCGAGATTGACGCTTACAAGGCACTTGGTCGGACGTAGAGTTAAGGCGTTTGGGAACAATGAAATTGCGAATAAACTGGAAAGAGATAGCACTCCAAAATGAATAGGGATCAGACAGAGAGTGAATATTTCGTAGAGCAATTCAAGGAGATTATAGAATCTATACTCTATTACGCCCTAGATTTAACAGTTCTAGTATTTGGGATGGTAATAGACAAATTTTTCAACGAATCATTGTTCCGCATTTTTCGATATATGTAGGCAAACTCAATTATTACAGAGTTTGTGGTAATATGAAGTAGCATGAAACTGTCGTGCACTTTCTGTGTTCCCGATTGTGCAGATGGTTAAACTTAGGGTTTCTTCAATGGTCTTGGGAGAATTTCATTTTCAACATAACTTGCAAATTGAGATTACTTTGTTTTTTTCTCTTTTTCTTATCTTTTTTACTTCTGAAACTCACCTATTCACAATCTTTTCTTTTTGTGCTTTTTTTACTTATTTTTTTCTCCAGAATTTTCTCCGTTTCTACTATTATTTTCTTTTGGTTATATCTGCGAAATTGAAGGTACCTAAAATGACCAATTTCTGGATCCTGTATGGAAATGTTGTCATTACACGCCCCTTCGAAACCTGATACCTAACCTATAGTTAGTTTTATAGTGCGTTTTCATATACATGTTGTGGGCCACAAACCTAGTTTTGCTTAAAACCAGTGGCTTTGCTACATTTTTAGTGTACGAAAAATGTTAAAGAAAAACTAGTTTTGTTCAAAAATAATTCGTAAACTTCCTGTCCAACACTGTATTACTTCGATAATTTAAAATACGAGTCTGGTGAATCCAATAATAGTGAGTGAAAAATACGAAAAACTGACATATTATAATATGGGAGGGATGGAATGCATGCAAACAAGGTAAAGTTTCTGACTGTGGTCAACGTGGCGACCACCAGGATTATTGTCTTGCTGTATTCAAGTTCGCACGCAGACTCCTCGTGGCCCTTCCTGGATGGCATATTGCACCCGCTAGATGTTAACTAATGCGTGCAGCGAAGTCCAATCCCCTGGACGTTAAATTTGGGTTGTGCGTGGGGCTTAGAAGTCACCACGTAAATATATTCTCCAATGAAAATCAAAACAAAGGACAACGATTTAAGAATAGGCACTTGGAACGTCCACACCCTTGACAGGGTAGCCGCTTCCGCCCAGCTGGCGGATGCCCTCAAGAAATGTAGGATGGACATCACTGCCATACAGGAAATGCGATGGATAGGGCAAGCATACAAAAGGCTAGCATCTTGTGATGTGTATTACAGCTGCCATGTTGATAAGCATGAATTCGGATGCGGATTTGTGGTTAATAAGAGACTTCGCCACCTTGTCTCTGGTTTCACGCCTGTGAACGAAGGAATAGCTACAATCCACATCAGGGCAAAATTCTACAACATCAGCCTTATATGTGCTCACGCCCCGACGGAAGAAAAGGACGATGTGGTTAAAGATGCCTTCTACCCTAAACTCGAGGACGTATGATAAGTGCCAGGCCCAGGGCGCCAAAATCGTCCTCGGAGATTTTAATGCGAAGAAGGTATCTTTGGCCCCACTGTCGGACAGTTTAGTCTCCACGCGAACGCTACCTCCAATGGTATGAGGCTGATCGATTTCGCCGCGGAACGTATGTAGCACCAAGTTTCAGCACCTCGACATTCACAAGGCCACTTGGATGTCCCCCGATCGATCGACATCCAACCAGATTGATTATATTGTGATTTACGGAAGGCACGTATCCAGTGTACTAGATGTGCGCACATTCAGAGGTCCAAACATTGACTCGGACCAATACCTTGTCGCACCAAGTTTCGAGTGCGCATAAACGCCTCGCGCTCTACTGTATTGCGAAAGCTGGACGTTAAGAAGCTGCGATCACAAAGGACAACTGAGGCGTTCTCCGCTCAACTCTCGGATAAGCTCCGTCGATCCCCATCTAACCCCAACGACATTGGATGACTGTGTTGCAGGAAAGGCGTGAGCGTGAGGAAGGCGGGATGTATAGATGTAGGAATAACTCTCGAAAATTCTATCAAAAGGTTAAGCGTCTAACCGAGGGTTATAAGCCCGGAGCGTCTTCCTGCAAAGATGAGAATGGAAACTTAGTATCAGATCCGCAGGAGGTGCTGAGGTTGTGGACGAAGCACTTCCCCACTCTGCTACAAGGCGATGACGACACCAATACCGCCTTTGGAGATGATGTTCCAAACCCGATCGATGATGACGGCGTGGAGATTCCGCCGCCTAGCCATGAAGAGGTTAAGGTCGCGATTATGCATTTTAAAAACAAAAACGCGGCGAGTCCTGATGGCGTCCCCGCTGAATTGTTTAAGCCCGGATATAATGTGTTGGTACCAGCACCAGCTTATTTACAAAATATGGCTAGAGGAAAGTATGTCCAACGATTGGAACCTCAGTGTCCTCTGTCCTGTCCTGAAGAAGGGATACCCTACGATATGCGCCAACTGCAGGGGTATAAGCCTTCTCCCCATCGGATATAAAGTTCTTACAGGCGTATTGTGTGAATGACTGAAGTCACTCGTCGAAACACTGATTGGACCTTATCAGTGCGCCTTCAGACCTCGCAAGTCCACTATCGACCAGATCTTCACACTACGTCGTTGGAAAAGACCAACGAAAAACAAGTCGACACGCACCATTTTTTCTTCAGACAAGGAGACCCCTTATCATGCAACCTCTTCAACTTCGTCATGGAGAGTGTTCTGCGAAAGGCGAGAGTGCATCGCAATAGCACTATTTTTCAAAAAAGTGTCCAGCTGCTTGCGTACGCTGATGACATTGACATCATAGGGCTTCCTAAGCGAGACGTTACTGCTGCCTTTAGTGCTATTGAATGGGAGTCTACTAAGATGGGTCTGGCAGTAAATGTGGGCAAAACAAAGTATATGTTATCGACAAGCAGAGACGTGCGGCGTATTGTTTCTCAGATTACCGACGATAACTATGCTTTTTAAACAGTCAAGGAATTCAGTTATCTTGGCTCCGCCGTTATTAATGAAAATGATGTCAGTCTGGAGATCAAGCGCAGGATCACTCTTCCCAACAGGTGCTACTATTTCTCAATAGGCAATTGAGTAGCAGAGACTACTCTCGTAATACAAAACTAGTACTCTACAAGACGCTCATCCTACCCGTGATTCTTTATGACGCTGAAGCATGGACCCTATTAAGCACTGTTGCAGCAGCCTTGAGAGTATTCGAGACACAAGTTCTACGTAAGATCTTCGGTCCAGTGAGAGTTGGCGATGATTTTAGCATCCGATCCAACAGTAAGCTGTATGAGCTCCTCAACGACATAGACGTAATGCAGCGTATTAATATCCAGCATCTGCGCTAGCTCGGCCATGTCGTTCGAATGAAGGAGGACGGGTATTTGACGCGAGGATCTGCGGATGTCTGCGAAGAGGACGACCTTGTATGCGTTGAAAGGACCAAATCGAGGAAGCCCTGTCATCGATTGGTGTGACCAACTGGCGTAAGCGCGCAAGAAGCAGAGGTGTCTGGAAGGATGTGTTGCGGCAGGCCGAAATCCGTTAATCGGGTTGTTGATAGCCAATTAAGTAAGACATAGTAAGTCATCTCATTACATCCAGTCGCAATCGTCAGCGCATTATTCGGAACTCTCTAAAGGCTTGTACACTGGTACCATACTGGTGCAGAATAAGTCACGTCTGATCTTCCTGTATCCTTGTATGTGGATATGATTTCATTCGTTCCAACGACAATAGACCTGAAAATTATTCGGCCAAAGATAGTCAAATTAGTGAAAACTATGTGTATCAGCCATATAAATATATCTAGTTATTGGAATTATTTTCAAATTTAAATTTTTATCGTGCAACGGAAGTTTGGCAACACAAACAACAGACTTTTTTCTATTAAACAGAGCAACATTTGAAAAACAAATTTCATATTTTATAAGTCTGGTAATACTAACTTCATATTTTTTTTCTTTTAAACACGGTTTTTTTCACCACGATGGGCATAATTACACCAATAATTGTTGTCGTTGTCATTTTATGTGCATTGGGCTTATGCAAAAAAATTAGAGAAGACAAAAAATCGGATTATTTGGAAGAGGATCGGGTATCGAGAGATTTTGTGTCTGGATTACATGAAACAGATTTCGAAGCAAGGGAACATCACAGAGAACCTGCATCCAGAGCACACCCAAGAGAATCTGAATCCAGAGCACACCCAAGAGAATCGGAATTCAGAGCACATCCAAGGGAATCTGAACCAAAAGCACACCCAAGAGAAGCAATACACCACCCGAAAGACTTTGAAGGGGAAATAGAACCTAGAAGTTCTGCAGAGTTTACGAGAGAAGAAAAGAAAATTATTGAAAAGTGGAATAAAAGAAAACATTCTTAAAACAAAAACATGATTGAAAGTAAATACAATACCTATCATCTGTGTAGCAAAACAAATCATTACCTATTAATATTGTGCCTTTGTTCGTTTTTTAGAGCCAGTTCCACCAAAAGCCCACCTCGGCAGCGCTGTAATATCCTGTATATTAAGTTTAGTCATTTACGGTTCTTTACGTTTTTATGCCGAATGGTTTACATCCAGTCAAATGAATACAATATTCGGTGGTTTCGTTAGCTCTTGGCTTTTCCTATTCAGTTTGACTTCAGTATCCAATGTAGAAATGCTATTATTTGGCGATGATTTTGCTTCGAAATTTATACCCGAAATTTTGATTTGCTTAATAATGTCTGTTTTAGCGGCCGGTGTTGTCCATCGGGTTTGTGCAACAACCTGGTAAGTTACCATAAATGTTAAAGATATTGTTTATTGAATATTTGTTAAATGTTTTGGCTTAGTTTACTATCTACTACTAATAACTTTTGCACTATTTAGATAGACAATAGGACGTATGTATTACTATTATTAACTGTTAACATTTATAGTATTGCTAACTAATGATCTAATAAACATAAATCAATTTGCCCTAAGTTAGTTTGGCATGTTTGGTGTCAAAAATGTAATCACGATTTGAAAAATTTCTAAAGAATATACAACGTCAAGTTCGAACATTGCACCAAAAACATTTGTAACCACTTCTATAGAATTAAAGTATTGTAAAATTCTGACTGCGTCTTATTGCTGAATTGCTACAAAATTGACCAATTTCCTAAACAGTAACTAAAACAATATATTGAAAGCCGCAGTAGACAGCCATATTAAGTTTCCATTCGGCCAAACTTATAATTCAGTCCTGCACAGCTGAACAAAGTCGACATACTTACGATACTTTAGTAGAGGGCAGTGAAACAAAAGGGGAAATGACAACCACAATGACCAATAGGCAACTATAAACTTTAATCTAGTTAAATACAATTTTGAATGCGAAACTATGGAACAGAATGGATGTAGAAGTGAACCAGTTGACAGCATCACTAGAATGACATTTGAGTGGATTACTAAACATGTGCAGATCGTTATTATATGCAATTGGAAACTAAAATTTAACACTCAGAAAAATTACACAGTTATGTACTATTGGAAGAAAATTAAATAATTTTGTGGCAACCAAGTGTAATAACCAAATACAGCCTCTAATTGGAATAAATAAAAGTGCAACTTTTAGGAAATGACAGTGTAAACACGACACTAGTGACTCGGCTAAAGCTTTGGCAGTTCTTACTCGTCCACCAAATTGACTAAACACTGCATCTATTGATGGTAAATAATTTGGTGGAGACAAAACGCCTTAAACGATGTTACAATACTCTCTGACAATTTACTCTTGTAACCCATTTATTATTGAGTCATATCACTATCAAACTCTTATTTTATTTCAAAAGAATTTTTGCAGGCGCCTGTTAGAACAAAGGATGTATTTGTATTTAGATTAAAATCTAAATTTATATATACATCATACGTACATTCATATGTATGATTTATATTATTATTATTAGAAAAATTATTATTAGATTCTTTTCGGATATCATTGCATTTTAGCGATTTTTTTACAAAATAATTAATAAAATTTCTTTTCTTTATAGTATTTTGTTTTCGATTTTGGCTTTATATTTTGTTGACCGTATTTCGAATGACTGTTATCACAAATCAGCAATTGCTCCCGAAGCTATACTTCCACGTAGAGGAGGCGGCAAGAAAAATAAATAAAAATTAATATATTAAATGCTTTTGTATTATTATAATGAATCTCAATTTTTACGATAGGAATTACAATTGCTACAATTTCAAATGCAAACATCATGACATATGTATGAGAATGAAATTTTTATATAAATTAATATTGTACCCAATTTCGTATAATTTCCAATGTGGAAGCAGTATTTTTGCACAAAAATAATATAAACCTTTTTTATTCATAAGAATTACATACATATATGTTTTAGAAATAAAAAATATAATAAATACTAATGATATAAATTTCTTAATGAATAATATAACCTGAATTGTGTTTTTATAGTTATTTTGAAGTTATTGACAGATTACAGCTTTAATACGTTGTACAAGAAAATAGAATAATTCTCTATTTTCTTAAGACAAGTGGTTTCAGACGATCTAATATTTATATCAAAATAACTCAAAAACAATCGTATGGATTTTTAATCATTTAAAATCGCATTCCTTGCACAAACAGGAGGTAAGAAATATATAGAATTATACTATTTTCGAATCCATTTAAAAAAATACTACTAAAACTGCTCTCTGCATGGCAAGCTAAGCTAATATCAAAATTAACGCACACAACATGAGTGATGTGAGAAGCTAGGCAGTAATCCTGACTGAAGGGTTGTAATGGCCAATTAGGTATGTAATATCAAAACACGTTGTAAGCAAACGACATCGCTTTATAATTTTCATTTGTGTCTGTATTTTTCAAAAACATGATTCCCCTCCACAAAGATAATCGTCAGAGCCATATTAGTTTTGAAAATTGTTAGATGAGATAAAGTAAATTGTTTTTTTATTATCAACAAAGGGGTAATGAAAATCGATTAAAAAACTCCTCATAACTTTTGTGGATTTCGTGTTTGTGCCGAAGTTAATTATAATTTTTTATTTATTTAAAATACTTAAGTTTATAACAAACGTTTAACTTCAATATACATGTACATGTTATATTCTGTGGTAAATAAATCATATAAACTTCACTAAAATCTAAATTGGTAAAAGAAAACCGAAATAAGTTGTCTTGCAATTGGTACTTTTACCACAGCGTTAGATTAAGAAGATATTTTTAAATACCGCTTTACATACGCCACCGTTTTTACATCCCGAACACTTTAGTTATACAATGCAATCAAACAAATCAAAATTTTATCATTTTTACTCGGATGTGTTCGACAAATTTGACTTTACTGAGAGCAGTTAATAAGGGCGTGGTGGAGGCATGGGCATCATGGGTCCCAACGGATAAGGCACACCACCCCCTCCACCAAAAGACGGGCGTGGTGAAGGATAGAAACCACTTGATGGTATATTACCATAGGCAGGGCCACTATTTGGAGGATTGCGAACCCCTTGAGCTTGTGCTCTCATTAGTTCTTGCATTTTTTCAGCCTTTAGTTTCCGTAAATGCATAGTTTTACGTGCAGGTAAAAATTCTTCCAGAAAGGTTTCAACATTCATTTCATTATCAGTGAACTGCTTTATGATCGCTTCTGTATTTTCTTCGCTTTCAGCAGCAGCCGTCTGCAATAGGGCCAAAGCAGTATCTTGACTTACGCCACCTGACTTTTCTTTGATGAGGGCTAATTTTTCTTGAACTGTTTCGCAACACTTTTTGCCCTCGGCATTCAGTTCACCTACTCTTCCTTTTAACTCAATTATTTGTGGTTCCTTTTCGATATTACTTTCGGCTTTGGAACGATTTTCTGTAAATAGACTGTCCTTCTGCGACTTTAAGACCAATAAAACTGCGTCAATTTTTTCGTCAAGTTTTTCATCATTGTTGAGCAAATCTTTAAGTTCTTCTGTCGTTAATGGATTTATGGAAACTTGTAATTGATTTAAATATTCCTGATACATGATTAACTTTATTTAAATATTTATTTTTTACTGTATTTACTCCTTTCTTTTGCTTTCTTTGATTGTTCTTTATGTTATATTGTGTTCTTTATTCTGTTTATAAACTTTGACTGAATGACCAATGATTCATGTCGAGCCTTTCAAAATCTACGGCGTTGTGGCGCCGTTAAATTCTTATTTTAAATAACGTCGTCGCAACCTAAATATAAATAATGGAAAATAATAATTTCAGCATATTCTTCATTAAAAAATATTTAAATGCATTGGTAATTAGCTTTGTTAAAGTAATTTATATTTCTTGTCTTCATTTTATCATTCCAAGAAATAAATTGACAGATTTGTAGACAAATTTTGGATTAAAGTGCAGCAAACAGCATTTAAGATCAATTTTTACCTTTTAATTTTTAACACATATTGCAGATTTTTACACACAAATTCAGAAATTAAAACGAAATTGACAATACATTTTGCTGTCAATCAAATGTTTCAAAATTCATAATTTTCATGAATACATCCCGAAAACCAAAATTGATGTCAAGGTGATTTGTTATATTGAACTTGAAACTAGAATGCATCTTAAAAATAGATTCAATTATTAATCTACGTAAGCTATGTTTAATTTTTTTTTTTTGAAATATGTATGTATATAAATAAAATACATATTCCATAGAGATATCGTTACATTTGTAATACATGTTTAATAATCTTTAATTAATTTTGTATACCCCGCATTCTGGTTCATTCTTAAAATATAAGAAAATTTCTAACAAAACGTGTGGCAACTTTATGAGCAATAGTTGTATTTTCTAGAACAAAGTTTTAATACTGAAATTTATTGGTAATGAGCATTTATTCTAAAAAAATTTTAATATTAGAATCGCGGTAAAAATAGTGAATTCATATGTTTCGTTTAATTACACATTCAGTCATGAGGCTTATATTTGAAAATATAACGAAATATTACCAGATTAGAGAAAATGATGTTATTTATAAAAGTGGCAATAAACACGAAGTTAGCTGCAGTTCATGACCGGCCATGATTCCAAAATTCACAAAAAATGGCCGGACTTAAGCTTCGACAAAAAATGGAGTCATGTCGTTGTGCAAAATTAATTAAAAATTTTCAATAAAATACAATAAATTTAGTGCAAAAAAATTGTTAAAACTCAAGTAAAAGTACAAAGCAAAGAGTTGAATTTGTTTTTCCCAAAAAAATTGTGTAATTTTGACATAAAACTTGTGTTTAAAAAGAACCAAATGAAAGAAAAAATTTTCTTCATTCGCAGACTCTGCATACAAAAGCAACTTTTTTTTTATTCGTGTCCCGAAAGCGAAGCGTAGCCAGTTGTGGCAGTAGAGTAGATGAAGATTTTGCTGGTGCTAAAGCTTAAAACTTAATCCGCAAACGATTCATGTATCTTTTTTTTAATAAAATATATAAAAAAAAACGCAAAATATATTCACAAAAACCGTGGAAATTTGTATAAAAATTGTGTAACTATACAAAGAGAATGATTCTCAAATATTGTGTTTATTTAACACCACTTAAATAAAGTTCAAGAAATTTGAAGACATTGTAAAAGTCCAAGAAAAATTGTTTGTATGAGTGATGTGTGCATGACCAAATGATCAATTTACGATCTTTGTAAAAAAGAAAAAAAATATAGAGCAGGCAAATTTAATTTAGCAAAGGAAAAGAAATAAAAAACGAAAAATCTATTGAATAATTGCATGTATCCATAAATTTCTGTGTATATTATTTGTCTGTAAAACACACTCGTCGTCATTCCTTGCCTCCTTTTGAACGTCATCGCCACCTCCAACCAGTCAGCCAACCGACCGACCAACCAACCAGCCAATCCAACACATAGTATCGGTGCCACAATTTTTGTCGTCGTTAGTTTTTTTAGATACATCGGCACACAAAATCACAATTCAGACTTCTGGAAAACATCAACCTATAGGAGTAGCTATTTTTTCGCAAAAGGTGACCACATCGAATATTTGAAAACGAGAATGGAAGTTTAATTTGTTAAAGTGCATATGCTTAGACTAAGTGAGAAAAAATGTGGAATATAATATGTAACCGTAATACTCCAATTGTGCATTAAAAAGAAATTAAATTATCAAGAAAATTACAAAGCGGCCGCGAAACTAGTTTTTCTGTGTTGTTTTTTTGTTCAATTTTCAACAACAACAACAATAACAACAACAGTAAACGTGAAATCGGCATTAAAATTTGTAATAGATTGCAATAAAAAAGAAAAGACGAAAAAGGCACCACAAAAACAACAATAATTCCTTTTGATTTTCTACTCTTTTGTGCTCTCTACATATTTAGCAGTTTTCTATTCATATTCATAAATAGCTGTCTCTTTCTTTACCATCAGAAAAGTATATGTCAACAAGAAGAAGACCTCTATACTAACAAACGTGGGTAGTGTGCAAAAAAAAAAACCAAAAAAAAACAAAAAAAGAGAAATAAATTCAAAAGTAAAAAAGAAAACAAAACAAAAAATTTAAATAGAAAAGAAACCAACAACGAAATAAAGTGTAAAAGAGAAGAACGAATAATAAAAAGGAAATTAAGCTATAAGAAGAACGAATAGAAATTAAAAAAAAAAATTATCTAAATTAAATCAACCTTTCCTTTCCATTGAAAGTGTATATATTTTGTGAAAGAAGTTAAATTGCATGTGGTCTTCTTAACCGAAATTCAGAAGAAACGATTATCACTCGTTTCCAACTACCGACTGTTTCAATCACAATTTACAGTGATGATTTAAATGTGTAAGTATTTCATCTAAATATAAAGTATACAGTAACTAAAAATCTAAACTATCATAATAAGATACACTTTCAACTATCATTGTAAATTTTCGTTAAGAGCGGTAGTAGTACAACTATTCCCAATGCTGCTTCAAATCAAATTCTGAGTATTGTTTGACACTTCGGCTAAGGATTAAGCATAGGATGATTAGTTTTAATGTTTTGCAATAGTAAAGATGTCAGGAGTCTTCTCAATCTCCCGCTAACAATCTTTTTTTAAAGATCTTTAACAATCTTTTTTTAAAGATCTTTAACAATCTTTTTTTAAAGATCTTTAACAATCTTTTTTTAAAGATCCCCAAACCATACGCTACCACTAAAGGTGATAAAATCTATAATGGACATCATAGGCAGATGATCAATCACCTGCTTATCTGGATACACTTGATTAGAAAAATAATAAGATGTGTGTGTAGAATGAATACAAAAACCTAATATATGAAGCCATTTTGTTAATAAACTAATCTAGAGGGAAGAACAGGAAAGGAATGAATTTTTTCAATAACGTCGTATAAGGAATCTCGACTGTCTCCCCATCTAAAAGCTTTGAAAAATATTTGAAGATTGGTCGCTAAGATTTCAGATTCAAACGTTGTCAAAATAATGTTTAGCAAAATCAAACGCATTTAACAATTTGTTCCAATCAATTACTAACGAACAACAACAGATTTGAGATATAATTGAATTGAATACTCCACAAAGAGTTAAGGATATATATTTATATTTTTAAAGGTGCAGGGAAGTAACAAAGTGTTATTCTGTTCAAAGTAGCAAGAAAGAAAGTTTTATCGTTGTGTACTCCCTACTTTAGATTTCCGAAAACATCATTTAGAAAAATTGAGTGCAGAAATTTCCACATTTTTCTGAAGGTGTATTAAAATTATGAATTGTTAACTCCCCTCTTGCAAATGTAATTCATATTATTCTATTTTTTACCAAAATTTGTTTTTCGATTTCGCGATTTCCCTACAGATGTTTGCCTGCATATATCTCCATGTATTCTATTTAAGTATTTATCTATAATTTACGTATTGTTATGTATTTATCGTTCATTATAATGTATTGCTTTAATAATATTTTGATCACCTTTAGGTTTTAACGTATTGTATGTTCATATTATATGTGAGCAATTGTATGACCATATGTTTATGTTTATATTTGCAATTTTATAGAGTTTTTGAGGATAAAAATCTTGAAATTTAGAATTTTTCTCTCTAGTCCTCCGTAATTGCTTATAAGACTATTATTGCTACTGTTAACTGAATGTTTAATTATATGGGCGCACGTAGACTTTTAGGCAATATGCTATGCTGCCGAGAGTGGGCATTATAAGTCAAATTTCTTTTAGAACAATGATCTATAACACTAAATACACAGCACGTCGTTTTCCGAACTCTGCTTGGAATTATTACAGTATGATATAGCATAATTTGTAATTGTATTTTAATATCAAAATAATTAAATCTTAATTATTATATATGTACGTTATTTACGGAGAATAATATTTTTTATACGTCCCTTTTTAATTTATGACAAAAATTCAGATACGAAAACTGCTTGCGAACTTATATACCTACATAATTGGTCATTACAACCCTTCAGTTAGGATTACAACTTACATACATACATAATTGGCCATTACAACCCTTCAGTCAGGATTACGGCCTAGCTTCTCCACTCAAGTTGTGTGCCTTAATTTTATACTTGAGTGGCGGGACCTACAGTTTAACGTCGACTCCGAACGACAGATTTTGAGAAACTTTTTCAGGGCAGGTTTATTTACTCTCAGAGTTTTTGCCAGAAATCTGCTGAGAGGTAGTCGCCGAAGAAATATTTTTTTCATATTTCTTTTTGATGTCTGGCCTGGGGCTCGAACCCGGGATTTTACTTCTACTAGGCGAACACACTACCTACTAGACTACGGCGACCACTTATTTATTACAACTTAGCTTCTAAAAAATCAAAATCGAGTTTTTGATTGGTTATGATTCGTAAAGTTATCTAACATATGTATCTCTACAAATTTTTATATTTTTGCGAACAAAAATAACGTTTTTATATCAATAATTCAAAATGACGTACCAACGACTCCGAACCACAGATTTTTGAGAAACATTTTTATGGCAATTTTATTTATACTCACAGTTTCTGTCAGAAATCTGCCGAAGAAATTTTTTTTTTATATTTCGTTTTGTTGTAGATATTTGACCTGGAGTTTAAACCTGGTCTGACATCTAACAGGCCAACATCGCCTACCAGTGACTATGGTCTTAACTTTCCTTAAAAAGAGGATGATTTATGATGCTGAAAATGGTTAAAATTACTTCTACATGGTGTCAAAAATTCTAAACTAGTGTAAACAATTTGATTTTTGTTTAAAAATATTTAAAAAAATCATACGGGACAATACAATATGAAAAAAGAACGTATAATAGACCATATAGTGTAAAGTAAATATTTTTTTTTTACTACTCTCTAAATACAACTCTGTGTTACATTTGATGTTAACGAAAATGTATATGAAGCAACGAAACGAATAAAGATGAAAATATGAATAAACGAAGAGAAAAAAGTGACAGACCACTGACGGTTTTGCTGCTACTACTGCAGCAAG
This sequence comes from Sarcophaga rosellei, assembly GCA_930367235.1. Lineage (NCBI taxonomy): Eukaryota > Metazoa > Arthropoda > Insecta > Diptera > Sarcophagidae > Sarcophaga > Sarcophaga rosellei. The sequence goes on along the minus strand of OV884017.1, from coordinate 84,375,394 downwards.
AGTTTCGTTTGAGAAATCTAAAGTAAAAAGTCCGGGAATCATATAATTTTTGAAAACGCTGTATTTCTTTTTTAATATAATTGTAATAAATATAAAACTCAGTATTTTAAATTAAACAAAGTTATATAAAGTGAAGAAAAAAATTTGTAGATGAAAACAAAAGATTACAATTCGTCGTAAAGGAATATAATGGATTTGTTATTTTTTTCGCGTTGCACAAATATATATTTTAAATGCCAGAAACACTATTCAGTCATTGTACGTACCAATAGTGAGAAAATATTAAAAAGAAGAAAAAACTTAATACATACATAAATACCAAGTGAGAATGTCACAGCCATACTATACAACGGTGTGTAGATGTCGGTTGTGTATTAAATGTTTGTTTGAAAACAATGAGCGTGTGACAGAGTCAACCAGTTGGTACATTGTGATGTGCTGTTTTTGTATTATTAATCGCATTTTTGTTGTTTTTCATTTTGTGTTGCTCTTCATATTTCTCTTCGTCTGTATTTTCGTTGCTGTATGGATGAGTTAATGCTTGTGTGCATGTGTGAGTGAGTGATTTTGTAAGTCTGTCGTTCGGTCGGTTCGTTGTGTATTTGTTTGTTGTATTTTGCTGGTGGGATTTCTATTTAATTTTTTACCCATCTCACTTATTTTTCATCGTTTTTCCACACTCATATTCGTAGTCGTTGATTTTAGTATATTCGTTCGTTCGTTCCTTCATTAGATAGATATACACTGATTACGTTGCTTTGTTCGTTAATAGGAGATTGAGAAGAGTAGAGTAGTGAGTCTGAAGAATGTATGTGTGTGTAATGTTCGCTCGTTTATTTGTTCATCGTTGTTATATCGTCGTATGACTGCAATTCATTTTAGTTTCAACAAAATGTTATGAAGTTTAAAAGTACACATAATGTTTTTGTATTTGTTTTTTGTAGTTATTTATTTGTTAAATTCATTTCTTAAAATTTTGCATTAATAAACTTGTGTTTTTTAATGCCTTCTTTATTCTACTCGTTTCTTGCTTTTCTCACTATCTTCCGATTTGTTTGTTTTCTCTCTACCACATTTGATTTCGTCGTTGTCAATTGCCGATTTTTATTGCTGCGGCTACTTCTGTTGCAGTGATGCCAACATTTTGAATCAAAACGTGTAGAAATATTTAAAAGCGAATTCAAAGGGGCTAGATCAAGAAAAATTCGATTACAGTAAAATTCTCCAGAAATATGCAAAAAAAAATTGGGGTAGTTTGATTGGAAAGATTTTCTTTCAAACTGTAATACAACAACAACAACCCAATGTATTAGAAAAAAAATGTTTAGCTTAGGAGCAACAATATGCGGCGTCGTAATAGGTGTTAAACTAGAGTTTACAAATTAGGCCCCATTTGTTCAAAATATGTTTCAATAGCTAAATACCAGTATCAACTTACTTTGAACTTAAATTGTCAGGGACTGACTCATTATTATTGTTTTGTTTAAGTTGCTGATTTTTCTATTTCTTATGTTGTGGTTCATTTATCGTTGGTGAATTTTTAGGATACTTAACTTCTTTATTTCCAATTTTAGTTTGATTTTGTACTATTGTGATATATATGTACTATAATTTCTTTATGTATACAAAGGTGTTGTCAATTACGATTAATTAATTTTCAATAAAAATTATTTAGAGAAATTGTTTATAGGTAATTCTTGCATAATAATTGAAGGATTACAATTACATTACATTAGAAAATCTAATTCTATTTGATTAAACTTATTGAAGATGGTGCATAAATTATTTAAAATTACTGTAGGACTTCATTTCAGTTCTGGCTGAATATTACTAAATATGTAATTATCATGTGCAGTAAGTTGCACATCGCAGATATATACTTTGATCTAAAATACTTTATATTGTTTCATATTATATAGGATATTTATAGATATCGGTATCCTAACAATGATACAATATACATACTTGCATACTTCTGTATATACTATACGAGTATGTATGTACATATATGTACACATAATAATACATATATTAATGAAATTTGAATACATACATTGTAATTTTTGTTTTAATTTTTTAATTCAATATTAATGTTTGCGTACCTATTTTGTTTTTATTTTGTTCTGTTTAGATTACAAACATCTAAAGTTGCAGCGGAGACGGAGGTTTTTCTCAATAATTTTTATTATTTTAAGCTGCAACTAAAAACGAAGACCAATTATAAGCATTGAGTTAAACAAGTAATGAATGAAAAAATAAAATCACCCTCAGGGCAGGGTGGTGCTGGATCTGGAGCGGGTTCAGCAACTAGTGGTGGAGGCGGTGTATCAACAGCATCGTCTGGCGGTAATAGCGGTGGAGGTGGTGGCAATGCAAATGCTACTGGAGTTAGCGGTCCTGGAATACCGCCCACATCTATAGCAAGTAGTGGAATTGTTGGTCCACCCACATCCAACAATGGCAGTGATTCACAGGCACAAATGCCAACACATCCATATGGACCACCTGGTGGCGCAGGGGATCCAATAATGTCACACTATAATATGCATCAACAGCCTCCACACCCGCATAATTTACCGCCACCACATCAACAGCAAGGTGGCCCCGGAGGACCGCCCCCACCACCACCAACTGGTGAACATTCGGCTAAAGAAGGTGTCGAATATGGGCAGAGTCCTCTAGGTGGCCCGCCACCACCTCTACCTGGTGGTCATCATCCTATGTATGGTCGTTATCACCATGCAGATCCCAATATGGATCCCTATCGTTATGGTCACTTACCTATGCAACAACCACCGCCAGGTGGTAAACCCCAACAATCGGGTCCTGGTGGTGGTCCAGTAATTGGCTCGCCAAATCGACCACCACCTCAACGTTATATTCCGGGCCAACCGCCGCAAGGTCCTACACCGACCCTAAACTCTTTGTTGCAATCTTCACATCCTCCACCACCACAGCACAGGTATACGAATAGCTATGATCCCCAGCAACCACCACCACCACAGCAACAACAACAGCCGCCACCTCAACAACCACAAGCACCACCACCGTCAGTTGCAGGAGGACCACAACCTCCTGGAGGACCCACCCAAGGCGGTCCACCTGGTCCACCACCTCCACAACTCGGAGGACCACCACCACCACCACCACATCAATCACCGTATGGTGGTCAACAGAGCGGTTGGGCACCACCACCAAGACCTTATAGTCCGCAATTGGGACCTTCTCAGCAGTATAGAACACCACCACCGGTAAGTTGCTTACTCAAATATTTCTTACGATTATCTTAAAAATTAAATTGTCAGTATATACATACATATATCCATAAAAAATCTGAATAGGGTTATCACGCTAATTTAAGTCTTATCGAAGTTAAACTCATCTTTACAAATTAAATACAAATAAAGTTATTGCAAAAGGATGCCAAGATTAACTATCTTCTATATACATACATATATACGATGACTAAAGGAACGGAAACAACTTCCTTCATACCGTTGCTTTGAAATACATTAAATAAGACCTATTTGTTATGTGCAACAAGACTAGAGTCTAGAGAAAGCTGTTTATAACAAGATATTCAGAAATTTATTATTCAAGTAGCAAAAAACCACCAAAATGATTGTTGTGGTGTTCTTACCCTATCACAATATTTATAATCTGATGTCACAAAATTATTACCGTTAAACCATTAAGAAAGGTTAATAAACTGAATAAAAGTAATAACAACAATAACAACTAAATATTGAATAATTTCAAATCAACCCAAAACATATATTGTACGTATGTATTTTTGCATCTATTCTTAATTGTACAATATACATACATACCTAAGTACGTATGGTCTATACGTTTGTGGGATTGTTAGCACGTAAACAAATACCTAATTTCTTACCATGTCAGACATACAATATTATAAAATACATATGTATGTATATATTGAGATATACTCTTTATTATTATTGTTGTTGCTATTTTTATTTTATTGTATAGTTGACGCCTATAATAACTAGAGATTGTAAGCGCCATACGTAAACACAATTTAAATAAAATAAAATAGAAACTGTAAATTGGTTAATCGTATACACTTTTACGTATAAAAAGTCATACAAACGAAAAATGAGAAAGAAAAAATAATAAAAACAAAAAAGAAAAGTAGAAACAGCTGATATAAATAGACCTTTTCAAGACCGCCGTTTGACAGGCTAAAGTAAAAGAGAAAAAAGTACGAATAAAAATAATAAAAACCTACATTGCATACCTCACTTCTATACAAGCAAACATACTTACATACATACAAACCCGTAGTATACTTAGTCTTATACAAGATTGAATGAGTGGAATTGGGATATATGATATGAAAGTATACCATACCGGTGTTTTTGCTTCTTTTATTTCAATGTCGCCATCATAACATCCTAACCAAAGGGATATCGTCATTTTTTTCAAAGAGGTTTAAGTTAAGAGTAAATATTAAGCATTGCATGCACTGTTTCAGTTTATAAATCTGTTACTGATTTTATTTTCGATTTTGTTGAGTACGTTTTCATAACAACATGTTGTCTTTGGTCAGTGTTTTTGCTGCATACAATATTGTATGAAAACATTTGATGCTTAGAAGTAGTGCACGGGCATTCAGTAATTAAAAAAAAAGTTCTCCGCTTTCTTTACAAATAGTAAAATAAATTCTTTACATTTTATTTACACAAAGAACGAATGAGTAGACCGTTGTTTAAATTACATTCGAAACGTATTACGTTGAGATTAATTTTCCTTTAATAAATTTTTTGGGTATTCAACAGTTACTATGATATTTCTGTTTTATCACTGTTCATATGGAATTACGACGTTTTCTTTTTTGCTTTATGACGGTACACATTAGATTTGGATGTGTTTGGAGTTATTAATAAAAGAGAATTTAGCTCAAGTTCCCTTTTTCTGTGTTGGTGTTGGTCGCGCTTTTTTATTAACAGCTGTTTTCCTTATTTCTTTTGTTTATACGAGTACAAAAAAACCTAAATACCATGCAGTTTATTCTTACTCATTGATTCATAATTTGTATTCGTACACATCTATAGGTGGTTGGAGGTTTATTTTTCTTTTTAATAGCACACTTCAACCAACAGTATGAGTAGTAACAATGTTTTCTTTTTTTGTTTTCAATTTATTTTTCTTGATTTGTTATGAATACCATATTAAGCACAGAAAATCTTTTCATATTTGTTTTATGTGTATGTAATCTGTATAATTTTTATTACCCATAAATAAAAAAAGAAAACAATTTCATTGTGTTTCACTGTTTATAAAATAATTTTTATTCAAATATTATCATTTTATACCTTGTGGATGTCATTAAACTTTAATGCCACAATTTTTATTGAAAAATTCTCGTGAATATTTCTTTTATCACGTGACGATATGTCTGTTACGTTTCATAATTACTTTAACCCTTAGAGTGTCAACTGTTGATGAATCGTCTCTATTATTTTTAATATTATTGTTTGTTTTCTACTTTTTTTAATTGTATAAATACAGTTGTGGTGATACATTGGAGTATTTTGATATGTCTTTTACTCATAACAAAATAAAATATGAAATAATAAAGGGGTTAAATGTTGTATATGATTATTAATAATACATATTTACAAATTGATACATATCGGACGTTTCTGTGTAACTAAGTATAGCCATAAAATTTGTTTAGATTAGATAGACAAATACATTCTTTTGTTGTATTTGTGACAGATACAATAACAAACTAAAAGAAATTTTAATTTGGAAATAATTGTGTTTTTTTTTTGCTTATAATATTTTACTTGTATTTTGAAGGAATAAATAACTTTTGTAATGTAAGAAATTTCCTCAAAGCAACCTCAAACCAAACGAAAAGTTAAATGAAAAAGGTTTTAAACAAATTAAACCGCTATTACAAAAGAACTTGAACTTAAAAGACCCAAAATGGAAACAAAATAAATTATTTGACTTGATACATTTCTTCAATACTTTCTTGGACATTTTAAGCTGAATTCTTTTTAATTATTTCTATGTATACATATAACGTGTTCCTAGAACGCTTATCGTTATTACATCATAGAATTTTTCTCCTGCTAATACTTTGTCATATTTTTGTTGATTATTTAAAAGAAGCAGTATGTAAAATAATTAAATAATGTTATTATTATTATTACTGATTGTATTTTATTTGCTTTGAACGGTATTAGTAAGCGAATGAATATAACTTAGAAAACAACAGTAAAGAGAGGAATTAAATAATACAATAGAAACACTAGAAATTAACAAGAACTTTTTGCTATAAACGATATTACTAAAGCATACACACTTTCCTTCACACCTAGCAGATGTAGAAAAACAAGTATTGCTTTTTATTTTTAAAACATTCTTTACAACAATATTCATAATAGAGATATTTTTCGGAAATGGCTAGAGAGAGAGAAAGACACTGGCAAACACCCAAATGAATATTTGCGTATCAAATAAACAGCTGTTTATATTTACAAAAAAATAAAATAATCATTTAGCAAGCTTTAATATGTAACAAGTTGTTTGTCTTGTACAAAAAATTAAACACGATGAAGAGATAAACAGCATTGATATTTAAATTTGAAAACAAGGATAATGCAACTGTAGGCCTCTTTATTGTTCTCGAATGATAATGTTTTAATAATTTTTTATTTATGAACTTTGAATCAATTTTTATATATGTAGGTTTTTATAGGTTATTTTGATTACATATGTATTTCTATTAAACTTGTTAGTAAAGTAATATTCCTTTTAGTATCAAAATATTTAATATTTTTATTTTCAACGTTTGATTCTTAATTCCGAAGATAGAGAGCTAGTCATTAGTCCATTGCAAAAATTTAAATTATGTTCTAAACATGGAAATTTCCTTGTATATTTCGTATTTTTAAAAGTTTTTTTATTTTTATTTTTTTGCACTTAATATTACAGATAGGGATTTAAATTCAAACGGAACTTTTTAAAAAACTTACTATTTGATTCATGTGTTAACGAAAAAATGTTAAATATAAAGATTTTAAAATCAGCTTAAATTAATGTACAATAGTATACCATACATGTACATTCATACATATAATTCCCAAATTAAATTTCCTATCAATGTTGTTGCTGTTGTTATATACAAACATTTTTTTTTTGTTATTATTAAATTATCAACAGCGTCATCTTCATTATCATGGGACTTGTGTATTATATGTATGTTCCTCTTTTACGTCAGTATGTCAAGGTTGTTTAAATGAAATGTATAAATAATAACAACAACAACAGCAGCTAAAAATATAAAAATAAAATCTATAGAAAAAAAATTGTATAAAAATTTTAAGGAAATACCCTCCAACAAAAATAAAAACAACAATAGGTATGAGTCAGGCTGCAGCCACCAGTGTCTGTGTATGTTTAGAAAATAAATAATAATAAAAAAACCATAGTACGTAGTAACAACAACAATAATAAAGCTTTATTTTACGTATGTACTTACATATGTATATCGTATATTTATATATAGAGGCAGACGGTATCATATAGCACAGTACAAATATAAGTCGTATTGCATGTGACTGTAGTATATGATGCATGCATACCATACTACGTACATGCACACACATAAATATACGTTCAGGGTACGTACGAGTATTCGAACTGAATTGGATATTTTCCATTTATAGAATCTTTTTCCTCTTTAGACTATGAATAAATGTATGGACTATACATACCTATGTAAGTAAATGTGTACACAAATAAATTTTTTAATACAACAAAATAGTAATAGAATTCATAGTATTCGTGCAATTGTTGTTACCCATTTACTATAAAATTTCATTAGATTTGTTTTTCATTTTTCCTTCTTTTAGCAAAAATCAATCTTCATTTACACTTGCTCCTCTCTCCTACTGCTTAAAATATTCATATTATTCAATTCTTTTCTATTGTGACTACAATTTTGCATACAAATAAATGCAATAACGAAAATGAAATTCAAAATTTTTAAAATAAACTACACATCCATGCATACATACATGCGAATAAATCAAAATCAATACGAATAAATAAAATAAATATATGTATGTACACACAACGTATAGACATATTATTTCATTATAAACAATATGTCAATGAACTTTTAAAAAGCACTACCAAAAGACAAAAACAAAAAAAAAAAAATAAATAAATAAAACGGCAAATAAATAAAATGTACAATTCTACCTGAATATATTGCATTTAGCCAAAAGCATGCGTTTGTGTATATGTCGGCCGTTGTGCATTATAGTCAACCTAGATTTGTATATACACATACATACATATGTACGTGTTTCTAAGTACTACATACTTATATGTACATTAATAATACCTCGTTTTTTAATCACTTTTTGTGTTGCTTGTAAACGCTTACGTGTTGAGTCTTATCGTCATCAGAACGGCTCATCATAATAATTCAGTGTATATAATGCAAAACTAAATTGGCATAGTTGTTATTTTATTCTTGGTATTATTATTTTTTTTTTTCTAATGGGATTTCATTTTTCTTTCTTATTAAATTGAAGAAAAAAATGCAACAAAATTCGAAATTAATTTTACTTTTATTATAATGGGTCAATTACCAACCTTAACAATGATATTCGAGCAAACATATGTACGTATGTATGTATGTACATGCATCTGTACATGAACATATGGTATGTAGAGTATTTACAACGACTGTGGGTTTGTTTTGTAGAAGACTGATACCAATGAATAAAAGTTGAATGACATTAAGATTGCCAAGAAACAAGAAGAAGAAAAAATTAACAAAGTGAGAAAATAGATAAAATATTGCAAATAAAACGAAATAATAATAAAAAAGGAGGAAAAGTATTACTGAAGAATGTCTTTCTTTTACTATTACAAATCAATAAATAATAAGCAGACGTGTAAAGAACTCAATGTCAGGCAAAAGGTAAATAAATTTATTCGTGATAATGTGTAAAACAATAATTTATCATATCGACGCCTCCATTCTATAACATTCTAAGTCGAAAAAGTGTATTTTGAGCTGTGAGCTCTCAAAGTTTTCACGCGACATACAACTATATGTGTTTCTAAGTAGATTTTTCCCTATAACTTCGGAACGGATCGGCGCATCTTAACCAAATTTTGACAGTATTTAAGTTGGAGAACGTATAATTTAAAAATGCAAAAACATTAAAAACGTCTAAGTACACTTAGAACGTTATTAATGGCTAATAATGAGTACAGCGATGCAGTTCCAAATATTTTTATTTTTAACTTAATTTCCATGAAGTCGCCGTGGTCTAGTAGGTAGTGTGTTAGCTTATTAGACGAAAGGCCCGAGTTCAAATCCCAGGTCAGACATCAAAACGAAAATATGAAAATATTTCTTCGGCGACTTCCTCTCAGCAGATTTCTGGCAAAAACTCTGAGAGTAAAAATTGCCATGAAAAGCTTCTCAAAAATCTGTCGTTCGGAGTCGACTTTAAACTGGGGTACAGTACTTGTCACAGTTGACAAGTACACGTCCTCTAACCTAACCTAACTTAATTTCCATAAATAATTTGTTTTTGTAATTTTAGCCACTGTAATTTTAACGAAACATGTATGTATGTATGTATGTTTTACGAAAGCAAAGATTGCTTTCTTTGGTCTGTAAGTAGCAAGCTTACCATAAAGTTTCTTCTAACTTTTGAATGTATCTGACCAATTAAATAAACAATAAATCATGATATTAGTTTATTTATATACGCTTGTATAGAAACAAAAATTTTACCGTACCCATATCATTATTTCCAGTGTATACACGTTTCGCTTCAAAATATAAATTATAGTTAAGTTATCAGGAAAATCGAATTTCCAAATGGCAATAATACTGAAGCGTATGAATATAATCCGCAGTTTTATAAATCATAATGAATTGAAATTCTAATTCTATTTGATTGTAAATGTAAAATTAAAATCGGTTCACTTTCTTGACCATTTTTTTTTTATTTTCCTCTTGTTTTCATTTTTAGCACCTTCGTCACGATACAAACGTGGGCAATTATTCTTGCCGCAATACAAAGTTCATTGAAATACACAAAGAAAGAAAATAAAATAAATTATACGTTGTACCAATTTTTTGTTTTTTTTTTATATTATTGTGGTAAATATTTGTTTTTTTTTTGTTCATTCTAATGTACAATTATTCCTTTAAACCTGTTTTAAGTTTTGTTTTTCGCTATACAAGTTTTGTTTTCTTTCGTTATAGTTTACGTTACGAGTTGAAACTGTTATGAGCACCTAAATTCTAGGTCATAGACAAGTTACACTGAACTTTGAATTTGTTTGTAACATTTTTTTCTGTATTTTCAATATAAATGTTTATGCACAGCTTTGAAAATAGAGAAAAAGAAAAATAAATCTTTTGTTTTTTTACACAACAACACTGTCATGTCAGCAAGTAAATACGTTGAATTTAAAACGTAAATACATAGGTTTTTTTCCAACTTGATTTTGTATGCACACTTTGTAGGAAACTTGTTCCACCCGATGGAAAGATACATACATACATATTTTCAGTTTTAGTTTACAAATATCTATCTATACGACGTCATGGGAATTTACTTGCCAATATAAATAGAAATTATTACCGAGATGTATTTTATTTTCATTTTTATTTTTATTTACAAAAATTATTTAGAAATTGCCATTCGGAAGAAAGGCAATTGTCGGCATTGTCGGTTATAAAATCGAATCTCTCGAATTAACGGTAAATATAAATTAAATTATAATTAATTTCGTTATAATTTTCATTTTTAAACGATCATATAAACTTGTTCCTTCCTTTTTCCTTTTTCAATAATTTCATCATTTTACAATTTAAATTTACTAAGAATGAAAACTTAGTACATTTTGTTATGTACGAAGCATTTTCCATTACATTGCATCATTATTTATACTATGAAGCTTGTGTTTATACATATTTATTTATTTAATTCATAAGAAGTAAGAATTATTTAGTGGTTTCATGATCACTGATCTGTTAAGATTATCAGCTGATAAATATCGTTCATATGAAGAGCCATTTACAAATATGGCTTGTTACACAAGTCAATGCACTATTGAATCATGGCGTTCTTACGAATGGGCACTTAGATTTATTCATCCATTCACATAAAGCGGCCTGACCACTCACAAAACAGTAAATATGTATGCTAATTAGCTGGTGTCTAAAATAACAGGCATTCAACGCCGATTTTTTTTATTAAATCATCTTTAGTAATTAAGTTTATTTCTTACTTGATTGGCTACAACAAACAAAAATTCTTTCAATGCGATCGCCAAGAACCGAGAAGTGAAAAGCATTTTCATACGATCAGTTGTACTGCCTCAGGCTATATATAGTATGCCTATAATGTTTCTGCCAATCCTACGCAACTGACTTTTCTGTGTCAACAAGAATAAGTTTATGTCCATACCTGATACATGTACTTACATCCATGTGTTTCCTTCTAGGCTGCATTAACTTCATACAGATTCCAAGTATGTGTTCTGATGATTTATTTGCGTCATATCGGGCTTTAGGAGATCCTTATTCTAAATAAGTGTTCTTTGAGCCTTAGTGCCCAATTAAAACGCAGTTTATTGATCTCAGCTTCCTCGTAGATAGTCGGACTTCTTCTATTTTAGTTATTTTGCTTATTAATTGGATTGTCCTGCAATGTTTAACATTTTAGAATGTTCCTGTTCATAAGCAATAAAATTACAGAATAAATGGAGGGAAATTAAAATCTATCATTTGAAGTGTGATGATATCAGACGTCTTGTGTATAAAAGTGAAACGGAGATGAACTACATAGTTGGTTAGGAAATTACCATTATCGTCAAGAGTGTTCTTCTTATTAGCTGTGATTTTCGAAAATCTATTCACTCGTTATTTTTGTTATTTAAAATTCTTCATTTCTGTTTCTCAAAATAGTATGCTTTAATAATTTTTAACAATAAAAAAAAAAATTATTTGTAAATGATTACCCAACGATAAGTATATACAATATATGTACATAAATACGGTATAAATATGATAAAATATTATTTTGTATCTTTATTTATTTGTAATTTTTATTCAGACATGAATCGAAAGAAAGACTTTTATTTTTCAATTCATTCATTCGTTCATTCATTCATTGGTTTATTTTTTTTTTTAATTTTATTTATTTATAAAAAAGAAGAAAAAAAAACACATACAAAAGAAGAAGAAGAATTCTTTGAAATATGTACATATGTATATTCAATTCAACAGTAGATCGTAACAGCCACTACCCACCCACCGACTGCTATAAAGTGTATGGTACTTTAAGGAAAGCATTGGGGCCATACGACCGACTGAGTGGATGTTGTGAGTGAATGTTGTTTTTCTGATCTAAGAATTGTGCTGAAGCAGCAAGCAGTACGTACAGAGAACAAAGTAAATGAAGAAGAGTTTATTTATTTTTAAACAGTAGTAGAGTATAACAATTGTTTTTTTTTTTTGTTATTGTTGTTGAATATGTTTTTTTTTTCTTTTTTTTTAAGAAATTCACCTATATGTGGTCTGTTTGTCTGCCGTAGTCCTCTGCCAGCCATCCATCCATGTATTCATTCATTCATTCATTCTTTTCTTTGTATGTTTTTGTTCCAACAACAACCGACCGGCTTTAAAAATATTGTTTTTTTCTTTCAATTCTGGTGCCTCCTCTTTTATTTTTTGGAATATGACACAGCCAGCCAGCCAGCCATCCAAATTTCACTGGTATGTGTGTCAAGTCTGTATGTCGGTCTATGTGTTCCTTCCAGCTGATTGCCTGTGCATGCCCGTATGTATGTCTCTTTGTCTGTCTGTCGGTTCGTCTGTTGGCATTTTTATTTTTGGCGTGAGAGTACACTCTCTTGTGTCGACATTGTTTTGGTTTTTGAATTTTTGTTTATTTTTCAGCTGAATTTGTCTTAAATTTTTGTTTGTTTATTATTTGAGTGTGCGAGTTATGTGAGTGTGTGTGTGTATGTGTATGTATTTTAATGCAAATTCTTTGAGTACCATCGCCAACAATCGCTCACACAATGAGAACAGAGCGAACCAAGTAATTCGTCAGCCACCTTTAGCTTCCTTTTCATATCCTTTTTGCCGTGTTTTTGCCTTTTTTTTGTCATTGACTTTTAGTACTTGTTCGACTGACTGGCTGCTTGGAATGTTGTTGTTATTGTTTTTATTATTATTATTCTTGAAGTGCTTCTTTATTTCATTTTTATTTGTTTTTAAAAAAATATTGCTTCGATTTTTGTTATGTGGATGTATGTATGTATGTATTTCTCCTGACAGATAAACCAGTTCCTTAACGAACTGTGTTTTATTTTTTGTGACTCGTGGGAGTTTCTGATAAAAGTAAACAGAAAACAAATAAAAAACAATAAAAAGTGAATTCTATGACCTTCACATAAAATGTATGTCATCACTTCTGGCTTTTTTTTTCTTTTGGTAGAAAGACTTTTTTAAAGCTTGAGTTACTTTGGAGTACGAGTATTCAAGAATTCTTTCATTAAATTTTTTTAGGCATTAACATCGTTTTTTGCTTGATTGTCGCATTGCGACTTAATAGTTTGTCATGTAGGCACAATATTTTCTCTGTTTGGGAGGTCCTCAGTGAAATTAACTATACATCATCTACACTGCAATTACAAGCCGGGAATACTGGTCTTCTGACATATGGCCATAGGTAGGCTGTGAAAATGTCTTCGAAATTTAATTACGTTGCTTTATTGATTCTGAGGAATGATTCTTCTGTCACCACCATTTCTATCGTCTCTGATAACCAAACACCGAAGGATCTCTTGCGAGGGCAATCTATCTCACGACAGTTTTGTGTTAGGTTAGGTTAGGTTAGAGGACGTGTACTTGTCAACTGTGACAAGTACAGTTCCCGGAGGTCGAATTGACCCATTATACAACGTCCTAGTTTCTCACACCACACGGGTTCAGTGCATTAATTTTATACATGAGTAGCGGGACCTATTTGAGAAGCTTTTCATGGCAATTTTTACTCTCAGAGTTTTTGCCAGAAATCTGCTGAGAGGCAGTCGCCGAAGAAATATTTTCATATTTTCGTTTTGATGTCTGACCTGGGATTTGAACTCGGGCCTTTCGTCTAATAAGCCAACACACTACCTTTCAGACCACGGCGACTTCAACAGTTTTGTCTTCATTTCGTATGGTTTCCTGGTTAGAGGAACATCCCACATTCCCACAGAACATCTGTGGAGCTGATGAAGTTGTATGAGTAGGCATACTCCTACTGAATATCAATCCACATATAAGAAATGTGGGTATATCTCTTACCTCCATTAAACTATCCATTATGTAAAGGTATTTGCTAATAAATTCTGTATTGAGGAAGAAACTTGCTTTGTCACTGGACTCACATAGTCTCAATTGATTAGAAAGTGTATAAATCGGGGATTCTCTGTTACTGTATCTATTCTCACAGAGGATTGCGTAATGGAATGGGTAGGCACGCAAAAGAGAATATTGCCTATTTCATTTGCCAATGATAGTCGGTCTTTGTCTCGATGCAGACTTCACTCATTTGGCTTTGATTTTCTTGACATCTAGCGGTACTATTGTTGCTTGATATTAAATTGATCTCTAGATCTATTAAACTTTCAGACTTGTTTTAAACTGGATTCTAAGGGAGTCATGCTTACATGCGAAGTTCTGACGCCGAAACTACATAGGTTATCAGTACTTTTCAGTTAGCTCTGCGAGATTGCTTTATGTGGTTGAATTCTAATATATGTATGTATGTATGTGTATAAAATAGTGGCAACGCCTTTTATAACTCCGGAACAAATTGTAATAAATATTTGTGGTGCCCTGGTAGTCTAGTGGGTTGTGTGCTAAACTATTAGCGTGAGGGTTGTGGGTTCGATTCCCACCAGAGACTGGTCTGTGACACTACACCGAGCATATGGTCAAGTTACTCCGCTCGTATATAATTAGAATATAATTTGTATTTGTATTGTAATTAATAAATAAATACTAAATAAATATTTGTGGTTTAGGCTTGATCTGTTCCCTTGAAAATCTTCAAGTTTCCATATATCTTTTCAGTTTTGGAAACAGAAAAATTATGTACATACATGAGACTAAATCTTTTGAATATAAAAGTCGATACAAAGCAACGATACGGTTTGTTATCACATTTTATCCAAAATTCTCTTGTTGATAGAATTTTAATTATATTTCTAACTCTACTTTTACACGTACCAGTTCGATTGTTGATTTTTATGAATGAAACTCATTGAGTGTAAGAATACATATGTATGTATGTATATTCATTTGCTAACGAAACTTCTCTTGTTCCCCTACTCTGGTTGCGCCATTTAAATACAATATGAGCCAAAATAAGCACGGATGCAAGATTTTGTTATTGAAAAAGTGAATTTTTTTACTGAATGAAATTTAAAGGTCAGGGTTTTCAAGTAAAATAGAATAGAGGTGAAATGTTGAAGAGTTTTGCGAAAAAAAACTCTACATAAGCATTCATTCATGCAATATAAACATGTCATGCAACTCTGACTCTGGCAACACTCTAATAACAATAACAACAAGTGTTTTCACTTCAGTTTTCCGTTTTTAGATTTCAAGTTAGTTTATCATTGCTATTAAAAAACAACAACAATTTTAACTACCAACCAACTACACGATATACGAGTGTGTACACTGTACACTATCCTACACTTGATTCATTGAGTAAAAGGTTTGTGAGAATGCCTGCAACGAGAGTGTGTTTTAATTCCTTGTTTTCGTTGCTCATTGCTGGTTGACGACACCGGGTTCCTCTTTGTATATTATGAATGAATGTTTGTGTGAAGATATGGGTGCGTGTATATGCTCTGTTTCTATTCCTTCTTGCTGCCTGTATTCTTCTCACATTTGTTTATACTTGAGAATGATACGACAGTACAACGGCATTATGTTAGTGATGTTAATGCACTGAATATAACTAGAACAAGAACAACAACCAACAAACCAACCAACCACGTTGTCTACAATGCAAGGACGACGTAGTAGACGAGAATGGCTTGGCGATAACAATGATTATAGAATTTTACTCGTAGGCATTTTAGGCACCTAATTTCAAGGCTATTCGTGTTGTTTGTTTGTTCGTTATTTGTTTGTCTGTCTGTCTATATGTTTTTATGATGATTCCATTCTATCCGTATATGTGTTATTGTTTTCTTCCTTCTATTGACTGAACGAAAGCACAAGTGTGTCGGTGGTGATTGCCCCATTCGTCTGTCGTCAGTATTATTATTATCGCCAGTTTTAGGCCATTGCACCAAATATGTACGTACATACGACTTGTAACTCAAATTTTAATACAACTAAACAGGTCAACGTTAGCAAAGTTTGCCTTGTTGGTTGGTGGCTGTTACTAATCATTCTCATTCATTTTCCTGCCTAACGACGCAACTGTGAATTTTGTGTGCCAAAAATATTCCTTAAAACCAAATCGGCGGTTAATTTAAGTGAAAATTTCACTTTTTATTGCAAAGGTAAACCTTTTAACATGGATATTTGGTGCATATACGATGCATTAATGCATTTAGTAGCCAAAATATAAAGATTCAATCCCAGATAAGTAAGCTGTCTTACAATTCTGCATGGAATGTACTATACGTTAAAGCATATGTTTTATCATTGTAATCATCTGGACGATACATCGGTTTTTTTCAATTGTTTTTAAATGATTCAAGGTTATTGGGGAGAGCCAAAGGCAAAGAACGACGAAATAGTATTGCCCTAAACCTGAGTCGTTTTCGGCGACAAAAATCATCCTCCAATTTGCTTTATAACACATAAAATAAAGTCGGGTAACTATACGCAATTGCTAAACAGTGACCAAATTCCTTATCCTTGTACAGTGAGCGCCATAAGTGAGTCAACACCCACTATAATTTTAAATTTTCTATTTTTCAGCAAAATAATGCACCCGTACCTACAAAAAATATTTACTTTTAATGAATCAATAATTTTTAAATCTTTGGTAGGCTTTATTTCTGATTATCCTATGTTGAACTAACAATATGTGATTCGTAGATGATGTCTACATTATAATCATGTAATGCGGATTAATAATTCCATTAATACCATATACTATAAACAGTCCATTAAGTCCAATAGTCTGGCATCCAACAGTCCCGAATGCCCGATAGTCCGGCATCGCCCCGGAAAATTGTAAAAATTTTTGTTTTCTCCAAAACTGTGCCTTTAAAGCGCTCGAGAGTTATTCTGAAGTTTTCGGGGTTGTTCGGGATCATCCGGAGGCGCTCGGTATTGTTCGGAAACAATTAGCGGCCGGCTGGTCTCAGCCAAGGAGTTATTCAAAATTTTAAATGCTTTTATAGAAGGTCTTTTATTCAGTACGTGTACATACATTTCATATAATGAAATGAACGGGCCGGATTATGGGACTTCTACTGTACTCTTGTTTCAAGCTAATTCCTATTTAATTCCTATTAAATATTCTTATGTACCACGTTCATAACTGGAAATTTCTAAAAATTCCGGTTAATCTCATCTTAAAACCATTTGTAATGTAATTGTTACAGCGTCTATTGTTAGAATTTTTAAATTCTATTAAATTCATTTGTCTTTTTACTTCTTTGCTTTGCAATCATTTACTTAATCCATCTCTCTCTCTGTCTATCATACAAGCTATACCTCTTGTTTTCTTTATTGTATCTCATTTGTTTCCTTTTTTTTGAATTCGGTTCGATTCTCTGTTTTTCATAGTCAAAGTTCTAATTCCTTTTTTTGTTTTGTGAACTCGATTTTTTTTTACTCTCAATGAAAGGAATTTTAAAATAAAAGAAAACATTGTTATGTCATATGGAACATGACAAGTTAAAAAAAATTTATAAGTCCTCAACATTTCTGGCGGCAACTTTTTGCGAAAGAAAAATAAAAATAAAAAAAACCGAAGAAAATTTTCAGAAAACAAGCATGCAGCCATTCAGTTATTCAACCATCCAAGCAAGCAACTGAAATAGAAAGAAGCAAAGCTCACAGTTACGAAAAGAAAAAAAAAACAAAATCAAGCACAACTACAAGCACTTTTTACAACGAAAATACACAGTATATCACTCGTTGATTTTTGAACAAAGAAGGGAGAAAGAAAGAAGAGAGAGAGACAGCAAGTGGCAGGATGAGGAGAAATAGAAAGGAGTCTATGCTCAAAGAAAGGAGACTTGAGACACTTTGTAAGTACATATACATACATACTGTGCCCGTTAGACGTACAACCAACTATTCAGACCGTCAGTGTGATATGCAATGAGGATGACAACTTTGTTACAACTTAAAACACAATGTCCTCCTCCCTCTTTCAAAAAAAAAACGAAGAATTTAAAAGTATAAAAACATTTTTACATAAGCAAAGATCAATGGATATTTCTAATGAAAACACTCTTTGAAACATCTGCAATATTTAACTAAAAGTTTGTACTGAATGAACACATCTTTCCTTTCATTGATGTACATTAAGTACAAAAAAAAAACAGACCGACCGACAGACAAACAGACAGAGAGTTCCTCCGACTCTGAGTTACAAGTAAAAGAATACGGTACACGGTATATACTTATAAAAATGTGGCAGACTTTAGGGACCGAACATAAACTGTTACAAAGAGTCGAAAAAGAGAAGAAAAACAACAAAAGCGTAAAATAATGTACGACGTACTTTTGACATCAAACACAAGAGGAGGGGGAGGGGGAGGGGAAAAAACAGAAAAAGAAGGAAAATTAAAACAAATGAACGAATATTTTCTTGGAATAAGTACAAAAACAAAAACAAACAAAAAACAAATGATACTGAACTGTTTTATGTACACCCAAACCTGTTTTTACACGGATTTTTTTACGCGAATTTGAAATAACACGGGTTTTTTTAACTAATTTACATTTTTTTTTTTCGTTCGCTCCTTTTTATACGGAAAGAATCGTTTAATCCCGTTTAACTCCTAGTTTGTGCATAAAAATAATGTGGCATCATTTTTTACCCTTTAAAAAATAAAAACTATAAACGAAATAATTGTTGATAAAGCTCTAAATGAAGAAGAGATATTGGAGGTTGCGCTGGGAAATGAAGATCAAAATGTAGAAACTGATGAGAGTGAAATTCAAAGTCCAATAACTGCCAAGTTGATACTTGACGGCCTTCAAATGGCAAATAAGTTGGCATGTGATACCATAATTGAAAGAGCTGTGAAATTTCAATCAGATCTGCAAACATGTATGACTAGATACAGAGAGCTCTATAAAGAGCTTTCCAAAGTTGGATCACAACGCACTATAACAGAATTTGCTGTTAAAAGAAATAAACCAGCGCTTCTGAAGATGTAGAAGTAATAAGTATTTCTACTGACCAGACTGATATTGATCCACCCCAGTAAAAGAGAATGCGCTTGCTATCAGAAACTGACTCCGAATAAAATAAAAAAAAAAATTTATTGAAAATAATTCCGTTCCTAATTGTCTTAAGAGTTTGATAACTAATTTTATTTTTATAAATGGAAGAGAATTTTTAAGTTTTTTCTTTATTTTTTTATAATCATAAAATGAAATAAAATAAAAACTCTGTGTATACTATTGAACTAATTCTGTGCGTTTTTATAAAGTCATTAAATTTTATAGGCATATGTAGGCTGCTGCATCAATCCCATGTATATCTTTTCAGTTTGTTTACACTTACATACATACATAATATTTGTCTTTTTTACGCGTTTTTTTTACACGGTATCCACTGGAACGTATCTACCGCGTAAAAAAAGGTTTGGGTGTATTTTATTTATGACAATCGCAGGAATAATAGCGCTTTTCGGTAAGTTTTGGCGCTTTTTAACGAAAGGAAAACAATGTTTCATAACCATGGATAAGTTTGAGAAATTTTTGTCAATTTTGTTATTTTTGAGTTTTGGCATAGTTTTTCCAGTATTTCGACTGATACATAAGAAATGACAGCTCTAATGTTTCCTTCACGGCCAGATTTTGGGGCTGGCTTGTCCTGTACATGCGAAACTTCTGGTATCGCCAAAAAAGTTAGCCTAGAGAGGTTTAGTGACGGCTAACAAACTGCTCCAAAACATGAAATTAAATGCTCACCAAACTCGTTGCTTAATCAATGCATGGTATCGGTGGTCATGTGGCATTAAGGAATCTTCATTCAATCACTGATTTCCTTTGAAATCTTATATACGATGCTTAAAATGATAATCTTAATATAAGACAAAAAAATTGTTGTTTTTTCTATTACAATCTGATAATAATTTTTGTGGCATATAAATATTTTTAAAAATTTCCGACTTATGTCCTCCACGATTCTAATTTCTACGTACATAATATAATTGGTCATTACAACCCTTCAGTCCTTCACTCCTTCAGTCAGGATTACGACCTAGCTTCTCACTCTATTTATGTTGTGTGTGTGTGTTGATTTCATACATGAGTGGCGGGACCTACAGTTTAAAGTCGATTCCAAACGACAGATTTTTTGACAAATTTTACTTACTCTCAGAGTATTTGTCAGAAATCTGCTGAGAGGAAGTCGTCGAAGAAATATTTTTTGATATTTCATTTTGATCGAGATGTCTGGCCTGGGGCCTCACTTCTAATAAGCCAACAATCACGGCGACTATATAACACTTTTGCTTATTCACGTAGCAACCCTTTAACCAGAAATGAGTTAAGAATGTTCATCTTTGGCTAGTTTCGAGCCAAATCACCATAAATGTTCGCAAAGGATGGTCAAACAACGACGAATTGACATTTTGCTTCTTTAAGACTGCACTTTAGCATCGATGTTAGTAAAATTAATTAAAATTATGTTAACCGTGAACGAAGTGCTGTAGGATAGGTTAGGTTAGGTCGGAGTGGTAGCTCTGATATCACAAAGCTCACTTGAGCACGCATAGCGGCCCGTTGTGATGCCACGGGTGAACGCAGGCTGTGCTGTAGGAACTTTGCGAACAAATTTATTTTTTTTAAAGTAAATTTCCGCAATTTAAAAGCGTTGTTCTGGCGATAACCGATTCATGCTACTTCACCAAACCTCAGCTCAACATAAATGTCAAAACAGCTGTAAAGCCATAGTAATCGGTTACGATAATCCTCAAGCAGCTGAAAGCCCCGATATACATATGTATATATGTATGTGTCATATTAAATCCAATCTCTTAGAAATATCTAAAGTTACTATTTTATCCTGACCAAAGTTTTGATGAGCAAATTTAGTAGTGTCATCGGCTTAAAACTTATGAAACTAAAAAAAAAATATGTGGTAACACTGGCATACCATTAATACTGAATTTGTTTTCTTCTATGTATACTTACAATAAAAAAAAAAAAAAAAAAAAAACGTAATATTTTTTTTACAAAACATCCTTTGGCCTTGTCAGTTCAAATATAATAAATGTGAACGGATGTTCATAGGTGGAGAGGGGAGAAAAGAGAAGACTAACGTAGTACATATCAGAACTTAAATGAAATTGATTGTGCTGTATAGGCTGACTGACGACGACGACGATTCACTTGACAAACCCAGCACCACGTCGTACGTGCCGACCGATATTGCAATGTTTTATAGTCTGCTTCAGTCGGTATTTTCAAAAGGAAAAAAAAGACAGAATGAAAGAAAATGTGTGTGTTGGTTATTCGCATTAGTTTTCCTGTGTTTTATTATTGTTGTTGTTGCTGATGTTTTTATCGTAAAATGTAAGTTCTATCACAGCCATGCAGTTGAACAACCATCGAAAGCAGAGAAGAATACACAGACATCAGATGAATTGTCGTTCAGTCTTTTAGGTAAAATGAATGGCTGTTTCAAATGCTTGTCGCATAGGCAACCACCACCATATGCAGCAACAACATCGTCATCAGCATCATCATCATCGTCATCCTGGTTGTGTTTGGTTTGGATGGCTGGATGTTGTGTCTGTATCCCAAGTGTCTACATTTTGTAATGTTGCCTGTTCTCTCTCTCTCTCTCTCTGCCGATATATTGTAATATAATGTCAACATGTACATATATATGCAAGCGTGTATATGTGATTGTTAATATGCGAGAGTAAATTGATGTTTTGTAAGCCTGAATAAGAGTTAGTAGTTGTTTGTATGCTTTGCTACTTTGTCGTTATGCCTTGCAATAATAACAACAACAACCACAACATCATTATCATCATTCTCAGCATCACTACCAACAGTACTATAATATAATTTAAGTGTTTTTTCTCGTCTACCATGGATTTTATATGGGTGTGTGTGCGTGTGTGTAAAGTGTATATTCAGCAAGACTAAGACCGACCCTCACATTATAGTTCGTAACAAAACATGTCATGCCAACAACCATTCCTGCCTCGCCTGTCTTGCCTGCTGCCATATGATGCTTGTGCGATTGCTTACGGTTCGTTATACTTTTTGTATTCTGTTGCCGTATTGTATGCCGTTTAAATCCCTTTAGAGCACAGAATCTCATGCCTCATGCATATGCTCTTGTTTTCTCCCCTGCTTGCTTATCTTCGGCAATTCCCTCCTTTTTTTTTCTTAGCATGTTCTTGTCAAGTTTGTCCTTAGAATATTTTTTATTTTCTCTTTCTGAAAATTGTTTGTTTTTGTTGCTGTTTTTTAAGTTTATTTTTGCAGATTTACGTACGTACATTTTTGGCATGCGGTATTGGCGGGATCAGCAAAGCAAAGTTATCCGTTTTCGTCATCATATGGTTGAACATTTTTTTCGTCTTAGTTTTTCTCGCTCCCCTTCTTTGTGTATCATAAAGACTTGTTGTTATTGTTGTATTCGTGTTGTTTATGTACATATTGATTAAAAAATTTCCCAATGAACAATTAATTTCGGGCATACATATTTTGTTTTTTTCCGAATTGCTGTAAAATTTTCCAGAATCCACTGCGCTTAATCCCATTGCTTTGTTTTGTACATTTTCAAAAGAAAAATGCTCGAATCTCGGTAAGATAGACTTTTACGTTTACCGGTACATACTTTATTTCTGAGAGCAAATTTCCATACACTGAAAATGTTCAGTGGGCATAAACACATTCACTTGAGTCATATTGTGGTTGTGTCTGACTGGCTGTGGAAGGCACCAGCAATAGCATCATACATATTTACAACCGACAATATTTGTTGTTGTTGTTCTTATTGTTTGTTATTAAGTCCTATCTGTCATAAAATTGAAAATGAAAATCAATGAATATATCGAGTTTACACTGTGTAACGGTATTTATCTGTAAAATCATACGATATATCGAAATTAAATTGTCTTAATCAAGCAATATAAGAACCGATTAACATAAAATTGGGTACAAAATTTTTCTGAAATTAATAAAATAAAAACATTTTAAAAATCACTAAAAAATATGGGCTTGTTGGCATAAATATGGCAAACTGGAGTTATTAAATTTTAGAAACATCTTTACCGACAATTTCTATACTTTTGAAACTTTCCGTTCGCTTTTATTGCTCACTGTAATGTAAGCAACTAAATGAATCAAGAGATTTCAAAATATGAAACAAATAATCTCTTCTTGTCTTCTTTTGTTTTTTGTTTTGTGTTTGTTTGCAACTTTTCTCTTTATTTTGTTGTAGTTTTTACAAGTTTTAGTATATTGAGGATTAAATGCTTCGTATAACAAGAACTGACATAAAATCGTTCGTTTTTGCTGTTATTGTTTTGCCGGCTAAAAGGCTGGCAACGAACGAAAGATGAAACATATGATGGCCAGTCGAGAGTAGTCGCTGTAGTCGTTGTGTAGTAATGAAACCGAAAGACCGATAATGTTATACTACCAGAAGATATGTACGTACGTACCTACACACAGCCATGCATACCATGGTTCGGCGCACATACAGACACAGTAAATGTTACACCCTTATGACGGTTTGTTGTTGTTGTTTGGTGGGAGGGGAGAAGGGGGAATTTATTTGTTCGATTTTCTGTATGAGTATTACAGACACACCGACAGACAGACAGTTTGTCTGTCTGCCTTTTCGGTTCGACTGTAGTTTTGTCTCTCAACTTTATTTGTGAACATTGCAATCGTCGTTATGTATATGCCATCCAGCAGCACATCACATCACAGTGATAACGATTGAAAACGATGTTGTAAACTGGTTGGTGGAGCCCGGAAGAGGAGGAGGAGAACAATGTTAAATAACATTTATATATGTGGTAGATGACGACGGTGGTGGTTGAACATGGAGAGGAGAGAGCTATGAACTTATAGTCATTTTATAGTGTTTGTTGTTGTTTCTGCTGCTTCCGCTGCTACTGCTGGCATTGTTTGGCGACCAAACGACCCTTGTATGCATTAATTTTTCAACATCATGTCCTTTTTAAAAGGTGTATGTAACGATGGTGTTCATTTTTATTTTTATTTTTTTTTATTTTAAAAAACGTATTTTTTTTTTTAATTCCTGGTTCACAACAACGACAACTACTACTATGTACGTGCGGCTATAACCGTTTATAGTCATTACGATGGTATATTTTACAACTAAAGCAGATGAAGAAAATGAACACCGAACAGAGAGAGAGCTAGAGAGGAAACGCGTGAGACGACGAGAAGTTTATAACAGCAGATTCAAATAATACAACTGCAGTTATTATGACGATGAGTACGAGTAGTTGAAAAACACTTGAGTGCAGAGTTATTGTTGTTGCTGTTGCTGTTGGTTGATGTTAAATTTGAAAAAGTTTTTTGTTTTTTTGGTCTTGTTTTTTAGTTTTTATGACAACAACGCTAACCAGCATATACTATACCAACCCAACATCTTTTGCTATTTTGGCCTTTTTTGTGTGTGTGAGTATGTGTGTGTTTTGATGCAGAATTTTCATGTATTTTCCTCGTATTTCCCTTTAATCCATCCAGTATTGTGTGAGTTTGTTTTTTATTTTGCCATTCTAATGGTTAGAAACGAGAGCGAAAGAGAGCATATGAGAGATTTATTGCCACATTTTTAACTTGAATTTCCATTTTTTTTTTGTTTGTTTGAGTGCTGCTGCTGTTTTAAAAGTTATTCGTTTGCTTTGTTTCAAGGATGGGAGAAAAATTAAATGGTTTTTAACAAAAACAAAAAATGGAAAATAAAAAAAGGATAAAAACAGAATGTTGCTGAAGTGGAAATAATCTCAAGTTGTATTGCACTCTAGAATTTATTGAAAATATCGTGTGTAAAAAATTAGATTAAAAGATGGAAGTGAAACTTTCTTGTGCGCTCATCTTCGTCAAGTATTTTAATACTCTGCGGATATCTAGTAAAAACGTAGAAACTGATAAGTATTGTGTGTTTATGGCACTTGTGTTCTTATGCTATGTTCGCACGAGCCTTCGAATTACTTCGCTCTCTGTTTGAATTACTTATTTGAATTATCATGTTCACACGGTAGTTTTCTTCTTCTTTTTATTACTAAATTATTATTAATATTTTTCATACAGCTTCTTCAAAAGCTGCAAATACTTTTCAAAAGGTTTTCTACACACATAGTGGCTTCCTCCGCTAATTTCACGAATAACTTTATACTTTTTTAAAATATATTTTGGGATTCGATTATTGTTTATTGTTTATATTATATATTTTTATTTTATATATATTTATATTTTTTGTGCTTTGACAGTTGGTGATGGCAAAAATACGATAAAATTTAGAGATTACATTGATTTTTAAGTAATCCACAGGGTAATAGAAATTGGATTACACACAATTTGGGTAATTCGCTCACAAAATTTTGTACGGCGAATGACGTAATTTAGCACATAATTGGGTGTTGAATTGCGAATGAGAGAGCGAATTACGAAAAATTGCTGCCGTGCGAACATGGCATTAGTGCAGTAGATTTGTTGTAATAGAATTCCTTTACTCGTTTCAGATTCAGAAGGACCATTTTTGTCTAAATGCTAGGATACAGAGTTGATACAGGCACAAAAGATGCAAAATTGTTTCACTCTATAAAATTTCGCCTTTTTCATAACAAAAACAACATAAAGTAGCCGCTAATGTTTTAGGGCACATGAAGAAAAAATTGGAGGCAAAAATTGAATACCGATATTTATTGTCTCCCCTCTTGGTGTGATCTTCTGATGTACCACTCAGTAATTGATTTTTTTTTTCGCTGAGGAGGAGTAAATGTACCTAACCGCACCATAGGGGAAGTCGTCACTATTTCCCGTGTGTGGGGCTCTCACCCACTAAATCTCCCCCTCCTCTTTTGGGCCCCTGTTGCCCACTCCGGAACTACCGTGATATTACTTCGAAGTGGAGTCCGTCTGGCCATTTGGCCCCTTTATATCCATACCCGCGTCCGGATTGCGCAACAAAATCTGAGAAGGTGTTGAAACATCCATTCGAATTCTCTTATCCAAGTCAAATTTCTTAGATTTTAGCAAGGCCTCAGTGTAACTGGCGATGCTATTTAAATTTTCCTCGCTGCTCAGAAGTACATCGCAGAAGTTTTCGACAGTACAGACGCCGACTTTGGCCTCAAGATTCTCTCTTTCTAAACTCCATCTCTCACAATGAAAGAAAGTGTGTTCCGCATCATCGTAAATGCAATTTGGTCGCGTCATCTTCCCCATTTTAAACAGATATTTACAAAAATAACCGTGTCCGGATAACAGTTGTGTTAAATAGTAATTAACCTCACCAAATTTCCTCTCAATCTAGTGGGTAATATCTGGGAGAAGTTTTGCTGTCCATCTAACACTCGTTTCAGTGTTCCATTTCTCTTGCCAGTGTTATATTGTTCGCTTTCTGGCTTCGTCGACATTTACTGTCCGTTACTGCCATCATCAATCTGCGCATGTTGCAGCATGTTGCATCTGAGCCCAGAACGTCAGGTTAGGGTGTAGTCGAATGCGAAGATAGTTGACTACTTTCTGCGTTGTCAAAGTGGTGTCGCATATCGTAATGTCAATTTCCAGCGGTATGCGTAGTAATTGATCAACATAACTTTGTGTGGACATTTTTCAATGTTTTTAATTTCTTATTTTATTTAAACTGAACATACACATTCCTTTAAAGTTTTAAACATTTTACGCTTTAATTTATTTGAGTGTAATGCTTTTGCTCTTCATTATACTCTACTGAAGTTTTTAAGCACCGGTTTAATGCGGTGTTGATGAGTTTTTCCAACCTCCTCCTCCTCATTTTACTATTGTTTTCTTCTTCATTCATTCATTCACTCCTGTGTATTGGTTGGAAAAGGATTCGCCAGCAACTATTTTCTATACTTTCTTACGGTTTAACTGTAGCATCTCTCTTGTCGGCCTCCTTATCTTTCTCTCCCTCTCTCTCTCTGATTTGAAAACAAGAAAAATAAATGATAGTAAAAACAAAATTTCTCACTTGCTGTTATACTACTATTTCTACGACATTTATCCTCTACGACGAACATTTGCGTTCTTGTTAGACTTTGTAAAATATGGAATCCTATGTTGGCAAAAAAAAAAAATGAAATAAAATAAAAGAACAAAAATTAAGAAGATAGAAAGCGACCGAGTTTTTATCCAAACCCACTGGAGAAAAAGTGCAAAAAAAATCAAATAAAATTCCAACTAAATGGAAATCCTTTCGTGTTGTTGACTCTGCTTCTTCTTATTCATGCACTGGTCTAAAGTCAAAATAGTTTATAGTTTGTGGGAGATGTCATCGTCGTCGTCGACGACTCCTTTTTCAAATTTCAAATTCAATTTGTTGTTTTTGTTGTCATTACGAACTTGTTTTTTTTATTGTATTGCAGAAGGTATTTTTCATTTCATAACTTTGTGAATTATAAGAATCTCTTAACATTTGCCAACAACAAAAACGAAAAGAAAAAGAAGGAAAATCCCTGAACATTTGTAATTATGCAGCACATGTTATTTCTCCAATGGAATACGATTTTATAAAATTTCGTACAAAAAAAAATAAGGATTAATAGCGAGTAGAGAAACAGAGAGGGAGAGAGAGAGAGAAAGAGTAAATAGTATGCCTAGGTCTTCAGAGATGAAAGTACTCAACATAGAATATAAAAACAATGAAATTATAGCTTGCTTTTCTCTTTCTATATATGTATGTACATATGTATGTACATATGTTTGTATTGGGCACATTTACGAGTGCTTGTTGTTGTTTTCATATTTTGAATAAGATTTCATTTGTTTCTTGTTCTCTTGAAAACAATTGCATCCCCTTTCTTTGTTTTCTCTGTTTTTGTTTTCCTTTATTACGGAATTTTTTAAAATATATTTTCTGATTATGTTTTATTGTGGGATAAAAAAAGTTGAATCTAAAAAACTAATAATTGTTTACATCTACTGTTAGTTAAGCCACGTTAAGCGTTTCCTTCACCTGAAATACTTTTAATGGGTCATACAGTGTGTTATAAAATAACTGTAAATACGAATACTTACGGGATTTTTTTGTCTTTTCTTTGGTGCTAACGAACCTACGAATGTTATCTTCATTTCTGTTTACAACGACAGTTCAGTTAACAGAGAGACGGAGATTGACAATTTACGAGGAGAAAAGTTGCCAAATGGAAAATGTAGACAAAATATCTGGGAATAGTACTGTATAGACATTTCATTTCACGACTAGGAATGTCAGAAGAATATGAGAAAGGGTTGCTGTAT
Organism: Sarcophaga rosellei; assembly: GCA_930367235.1. Taxonomy (NCBI): domain Eukaryota; kingdom Metazoa; phylum Arthropoda; class Insecta; order Diptera; family Sarcophagidae; genus Sarcophaga; species Sarcophaga rosellei. The sequence goes on along the minus strand of OV884017.1, from coordinate 84,346,668 downwards.
ACTATGATGGTCAGACCAATATTAACTTATGGGTCCCTTGTTTGGGTAGACAGGACATCTCTGAAAACGTTTCAACATACAGAGACTAACGTGTGTTGTCAAGAACCTGTCTTACAACGTGGCGGCGGCCTGCTTTGCTATAAGCCCGTTGCTCATTATTGTGTACGCTAGAGCTTTGGAGACTATGGCTAATATACATACATACATACATAATTGGCCATGCAGTCAGGATTACGGCCTAGCTTCTCACATAACGGCTAATATAACGGGTGACAAATCTATTACGAGGTGATTCATCAGGGCACATCGTGACTTAATAAATCGAGTGGCTGATAGCTTACTCGTTAGAGAGAGAGAATGGGAGAAGCGACATATTATAAGCCGACGGAAAAAATTGCTAGATTTTTCTAGAAAAAGATGTGCTCATTTGTATTGAACAGAGAGCCCAAGTGAAAAATAGCTGATATTTTCCTAAAAAGATGCGCTCAATTGTCTTGGATAGAAGAGAGTCCAAAGGATGCGACATAGTCGGGACTGTTTGATAGTCCAGCCGCCATCCGAGCACACTGTTCTTATGGTGAACTCCGAGAGAGTCTGGAGAAACTTAATCAGCTGCGTATTGGATATAGCATTGGATACTGTGCTGGCTCCCAGATTATGTGGAAATTCAATTCACCGCCAATCTGACCAGAATTTCTTTGTGGGAGTGGGAAGAGACGTTTGGAAGAGTGTATATTCAGCGAAAGGGAAGGTACGAGAGAGGTAACCACAATTACAGATTAGTAACCGACTTTTTGACAGGAAACTATAAACTTAAAGAGCCATTGTTCAGTACGAGTATTGACTCAAGTGTAATATGTGGATGTGATGATAGAGATGAATGGAGAACACAGCCTTGGAAACTAAGCGGCGTTAATACGTACCAGATGGAAAATAATCCAAGCTTATAAGATGCTAGACGGGGAGCTTTTTCTTGTTGACAATTTTTCAAGGAAATATGGATAGTGGGATATCCTGTACACATACATATTTCTAATAAGGGCAATACAATAGCCCTATGATCACAGTACTATGGTAACTCTACACAACAATAAAAGCGGAAAATAAAAATCAAGCATATGACGAAGAAAGACTGCTTCCTTACGTGAAATATTCACTTAAAACACAATAACTGATTGGCCGACTGATTTCGGTGAATTGAGTTTTGTCACCAGTGTATGCAGACTGAATATAAAATTGTTGTGTATTTATTTTAATAAAAAAAAACCTGTATTCTTATATAGATTATACACATGAGTATACACAAAAGAGTAGTTAAATTGAGTTCATGTTTAAATTACAATATTTTTAGATTAAATTCCTAAATATGTACATGTACATAGTACGGTGATACATATGAATTAAATAATTTTCTAAAAAGATAATTACATTTCGAAAATTAAATTGCCTTTAAGAAAAAAAAATTTTTTTTTCTTTATTATTTGTTTGCAAAATATTATTTTAATTGAATGCTTTATGATGTTCAAAATTTAAATATTAGCTTATGCATACATAATACATATTATGTGCATACTATTTAAATATTTACTTAAAATACCCTTTCCATACATTCGTTATTTATTATTTACTAATAATCAATATTCAAAAACAAAAAAAAGTTCTAATAAATTATGAAATTCAATACAATACAATAAAATAATATTTTATGCCTTTTTGTGTGTGTGTGTGTGTGTGTATATATGAATATTATAATGCAGGATAATCACAAAGCATTAATGAAAATATGTATACTGTAAACACACGCATTCACATAAATACATACATATTTCTAATAAATAATTTAACAAAAAAAAATATTTGTTTGTTTTGTTGTTAAACATGGAAATATTAAATACTAGCTGTACCCTGCGCGTGTTGCTGCGCCACCAACTAAAGTAAATCTGAAGGAAAGACATTACACAAATATCCAATTAGTTTTGAATCATTTTATTGATATTATTTCCCGCTGTCCAGATGATTCAGACGAACGGGCCTGAGAATACTCGAAGATTTTCCGGTCTCAATGTTCGTTGCTCGTCTGATTCTGAGGCTCGTAATTCCTTTTTCTTGAGGTGTAGGTCAACCAATTGCTTGTCATCCATTCTGAATAATTTTACGCGGCGATATCTATCGGAAATTAATCGTACCAACTTAGAAATCTCCGGACAACAACTTTGTTAAAGAATGCATAGTTAACGATTTAATTTATTTTTAGTAATTTTCAGTGGCGCCACCTGTCGGAAATTGGTCAACTTAGAAACCTTCGTCGGCTCATGCGCAACAACTTCGCTAAAGATCATAACATGATCAAATACACAGTTTACGATTCTATAAGTTACATACAAACAAACTTTCATTTTTATATGCAATTGAAAAATATTCCAAAATATACCAAAATTCACATTCTTTATACTTTATTTTCTTTGGTTTTATACATCAGGAATCATAGATAGCATACTTTAGGGGTAACTATGCGTATGAGTAATATATTTCAAATGCAATTAAATATTAAGTATGTAGTATACATGGGCATGGCCCCTCGCTCATTTGGAATATCAACATAAAAAGTAGCCTATAACTCCTTCCAGACATACAGGAAGATACTGTGAAAATTTCAAGAAAATCGGTTCAGCCGTTTAGTCGTCTATAAACTTCAAACATACAAACATACAATCAAACACACATTCATTTTTATATATAAGATGATACACACGCTCTCTCACACACATTTTTTTTTAATTCGCCACACTCATTTTTTGTTACATATAATAAATTAATTGAATACCCATACTATTGTAGCGCAAGTATGTAATTTTTAATTGTAAAGGGTTATCCTTTTTTCGGTTTCAAAAGTAAAATTTAATAGAATACATACATATATGTATACATATGTATGTATACTCACATAAAGCTATAATTTGGGCGAAACTTTTTTTTTCATTACAATGCTTAGAACCCGCTTCGGCCATTATATATGTGAAATGTAATACAATTTAAATGACCACCTTTTGAAGTAGCTTTTTACCACTTTTTGGTACATTGCAGACGATAACTTCCTGAATATTAGTTTTCAAATGCTTCACTGGGACTGTCTGCGTAGGCATAAAAAGTCTAACGGCATTAAATCGGACGATCTTGGCGGCCAAATGGCGTCACACAAAACGCGATTTTTTTTTTTGTAAATTTCTTGTACAATCAAGCCAAAATCGGTTGTGCTGTGCTACCCGGTCCATACGACAATAATCGTATGTTAAAACCGGTAACGGTTCTTTCAGAGTCTGGCCTGTCACACCACCCACGTTGTGTGCGTTAATTTTATAAATGATCGATGGAATCTACAATTTAATGTCGACTTCGAAATATATAGGTTTTAGAAGCGTTTGAATAGAAATTCTTTACTCTCACATAATAGAAGGCTGCTTAGGCGAGGTCGTCGACAGAATTGCATGTATTTTTGCATGTGTATTTATTTATTTCGAGATGTCAGAGATGGACTTTCAACGCACACGCTTTTGGTTTCGTGAGGCACCACACTAGTTCTTCAACCCAATAACACTCCTGGATCATAATGTACACCAAGCAATCAATCACTTTTTTCGCATTGGCCAGAATGCTGTGGCATCGACAAGTTCGGATTATCAGACTCATAATAGTAAAGATGTTGTTTTCTACTCTATAAATTTTCTTTTGAAGACCACAAACATCTCTTAAAATCAAATCAAAGTTCAATTAATCAAATCCTTCAACACTATTTTATTCTTCACATAAAATACATGACAAATTTTAATACCCAGCTCTACATGAGAATGAGAGAGATTTTTCAAATTTATTGTCAGTGTATGTATGATAATAATAGCCTTTGTGTACAATGATGCTATATCAAATTTACACAAATACCATTGCAATGAATATTTCCAAAAAATGCTTGCATATGTGTACGACGAGAGTGTGTGTGTGGATGAGTGCAAGTGTAACTGCATATCTAAATACATTGTTAGGATTTTAAAATGATTTACACACACATACACAAAAAAAAATTCTTTTTTTTCTTGCAACTTTCCAACGTTAGTCAATAAAGTAAAAAATGAAATATAACAGTAATTAATTTGCTCTCTGCCTTTGTAGTGACTGAATGTCTTTGTGTGCGATAAATTGTAAAAATAAAGTGATGCACACCTCAGAATAGGTGTGAATGATGCCCGAATGACTGATGTTCCGTAAAAAAGAAAAAAAGTTTATCGTTGATGCTCTCTGCTAAGATATGTTTGAATATTTCGTTGTCCTTGTAGTTATTTTACCTTAAGCCAAATGTAATAGAGTTTTTTTTTGGTTAGATTTCTTTTTGCTAAATAGGGACATAGAGGAGCAGAGAGGGTGAGATGAAAACCCAAGCAAATGGATAAGAAAATTTTACAAAAACAAAAATAAAGAAACCAATTGTCGTTTGAACGTAAGTAAGACTTTTGCTTAATTACATTTTATAAAATCTAACAGAGAAGCGAGAAACAAAGCAATCGCAAAAGAAAGAGAAGGCAGATCAGATATATTTTGGTACATTGTTTTCTTCTTATTTTTCCTCCTTCTTTTTTTAAGTAGAATAACACCAGTTTAGCAGCAAAAACTGTAGTAATGGTAGTAGCATAGCATAGTTGTGATGGTAATAATGAAACAGCCCTGAATTTTTGTTTTTTGTTGCTTTTTCGAAAAAGATATTTTAATAATACCAAGAAAACCTTGTTGTTGTATTGTTGTAGTCATTCATAGTTATCAGTTTTCATTTGATTTTTGTTGTAACAGACAGCTGGTTTTTCTCTCAATGAATTCTCTGTTGTCTTTGCCACAATTCTTTAGTTTCTTCTTCTTTTCCTTCTTCTTTTTTTGTTTTTTTTTTTTTTGGTCAAATTCTGTTGTTGCTCTACTAGTCCTCTGTCTGTCTTTATTCGAATTTGTAGAAAATATCTTGCATGTTTTTTTTTATTTACCACTTGTTTTCATAAGCTTTGCCAGCCACGTTGAATTGTTTTTTATTTTTTTTCATTTTTTATGTTATGTCCTCTGTTTTGCTTGTATTCCACAAGTCCTGTAGAATAATTTATTTGAGGGATTGTAAAGGAATTTTATGAATAATTTCGAATGATTTTAGTTCTACTCACAGTTGACTCTTTTAATCGCTATTATAGCTTAACACCGTTAGATATACACGTCCATAGATATACATATATCATGGCATACTTGACTGGATAATAATGTGAGTGCATGGGGCCTGCTCGGTGAAGTCGTAGTTGAAACCTCAGAAATTTCAGCATTTACAAATTCGTACAATATCTATTAAGTAACTTGCAGATCCTGAATTGAATAATTGAAACTGTTTCTTAGACTATCTTCTGAATATTCAGAATTTAAACTTGACCGGCGATTATGGCATGAGTACAAATGATTGAAAATGATTGAAAAAGTGGTGATAGAGAGACATCGATATCTGCAAGCACCAATGCAAGATTTCTTTCTTTCTTGTAAACGTTTTGCAATTGCTTTTTTGACAACCTACTCTTGAACTACGTCTACTTTTGGTGGCTTATGGTACCAGCATGCATATAAGCTTTGCTTAGCCACTTTGACAGAAACCCATTTTTCCTTTCTTTTCTAATTTAAATTTGAATTTATTTTTAATTTCTATTTCTCTCTCTATTCTAATCTTATCTGCTCATCTCCCTGCTCGTCAGTTTTATACATTTTCAAAATGAGAATTGAATCCGTTTTTATTGAAGCTTTTTTCAATTCAATATCGATTCGTAATATGTTGCATTAGTCGACGTCTGTATTTGATTTCTCGGCTTTTTTTTTATTTGTAGTCGTTTATAACTGTGTAATGTATGTGTGTGTGTGTGTGTATGTGTGTCAATGTTTGTGATTGTGTTTGATTGGGTGAATGAATGTGAATATTTTCCTTTATTTTGGTTTTGGAAAATCGATTAAATTGTAGATACACACACATACAAATACAATTGTGTTCGTCTATGCATGTGAACGCTACGAATGTGTGTAAAATTACTCATTTATCTCTCTCCTTCTCTCTGTCGTTCTCTCTGTCGTTCTCTCTCTCTCTCTCTCGCTCTCCCTGTCTCTATGCAATACACGTACTTGACTATACACGCATACTATGTATATGAGAAGTTATAATTTGTATCATTTTTGTACATATATTTTCATATATAAACACACATACACACACACCCATACTCATACTCACTTGCAGACGTATGTATTGTATACAATTTGTTATACGTTTATTTGTATGCGTTCTGATATGAAACTCATACATACAATGTGTGTATACATACATACCATCATACATTGTGAAAGTGTATGTGGATATACTACATACAGCTCTGGGCGTATAAATGGTACATTTTGGCATTTTTATACCACAATATCTCATTTGCTATTAATAAACAACAAATTTTTTGGAATTTTTTGCATCGATTTGTTCTTGGTATTCAGTGCTGAAGCTTTCGTTTCAGAAAGTAGCCATACTTTCTACTTCTGTGCCCATAATATCAATATTTCTTGGAGGCTGACCACCGTTGGTCCATATTATTATAAACTTTTGTTGGGCGTGTACATCTTCTACATTGTTTCATAGGTCCTCAATGGGATATAATTTGAGGCTCTGGGCTAGCCAATCCATAGAATGAGTCCCCTCCTCACAAGCCATTTGTTGCCCATCTTTACATCTGTTCGCATTAATTGACATGAACTTGATGGAATATTTCACTTAAAAATTTTGCTACTTTTTTGCTTTAGTGTTTTCTAGGTGAACCGAGAATTGAACTCTTGACCTCTAGAACAATGAACAAAGGTTTTGTCATCTATTATCATTTAAAAAAATTTTTATTTCGTCAATAGAGCTACACTTTTTGACAGAAAAAATTCCGTTAGACTTAGGAACTTTGGTGCATCACTGTTCCATCATAGGAGTGGCTCTCATAAGGACTCAGGCGGTTTGTTGTCGCACTTTAAGATACATTCGGTGAGAAAAGAAACGAAAGCTTTTTTGGTACCAGCAGTAATTAAATTAGGCTCCGTATGAGCCTATGGAATATGTTTGAACACGACTCTGAATAGCAGCTGTTTTGGATGCGGAGAATTGTCAGTAAGGTGTTCACAACGTCCTGTGTAAACATTACGCACCATGTTAGAATTAACAAAGGCAACTCGTTGAAGGTAGAACATAATCACCGTTTGGTACTTAAGCGGGGGTCCGTATGATATAGCGCGTGAATAGGGAGCGAGTAATGTATTATTTTCAAAGCGAGTGTCTACCATGTGCGCAACCTAACCTAATCTACAGTTGGTGAATGTTATAAATTAATTTGTGTTATTTTCTTTCTATTGCATTGAACCTATTAAAATGTTTATTAATTTTATGCATTTAGTTTTACACAACACTGTTATGTTTTATTAAACAGTAAATCGTATGCATTTCGAAATGTTTGTGTTTGAATGTGTTTGTTGGGATAGTTAATCAATAAAAATAGTTTTGTAATGTTTTAAGTTCTTTTTTTTTAATTTTTATTGCAATTGTTGTTATAGTTTTTCGATTTGTTATTGTATTTATTACATTTCTCTCTTTCTCTCTCGCTTTCCCTTCAACACGACTCTTTTAAAACATTTTAACATTATCTTCTCTTTATCGATATTTTAGAACGAATGTATGTGTAACATGTTTTTGGATGTGTTGTATTCGAATTTGTATGTGTATGCATATACATATGTGTGTGATACATAAAATATCAATTGATAATATTTTTCTCCATTTTTTTTCCAGGATAATGTTTCTTTTTGTTTCTATTTTTGTTTGTATATTTGTTTCTGAATGGTATTTATTAATCATAGCAATTCATATGTCATTCATTTATTCTCTAAATGTGTGTGTTCGGGTGTACTATATGAATATATAATGAATATAAATTTATATTATTTGTATACGATTGTATTATACATGATTATGTACATAGTACATGTGTATGTATAATTGTATACATAAGCATAAGCTGCGTACATATACATATGTATGTGTGTTGGTTTGCATAGCTAAATAGGTGTTTAAAGAGAAAATTATGGTGTTTCCCCTTATTTTTACAAAAACAATATCCACACCACGTTTACATAGAGTATCCATACTATAGCATATACACACATACAATAAAGGATTTTATTAGAATTTCTGTGTAATTTATCAATAATTAATTTTTAAATACGAATGTAACAAACTGTGTTGTTGTTTTTGTAACATTTCAGAAGAAAAAAATATCCTGAATTTATTATTCGATTTAAAATGATCGTGATATTTGACCTCCTCACTAGTCTTTAGATTAACCACAATTGTCGCCTTGACAGACAACTTTACAGCTAGCGCATGCCGTGAAAAGCACACCAAAATTAGAGCGTTCAAATTTAGTTTCAATGTCGTAATCACTGACAATCTATACATGAAAGAAAATCTTGGTAACAAATAATTCCACTTTAATGGAATTCTTTCATTCTCATTCTGTCAAAGATTTAGTAGTCATGTGGTCATAATGACTTTGACGGCATTGATCAATCGAAATGACGTTGGTCAACAAATAATAAATAAATAAATAAATATCCCAAGAACCAGGCCATATTTTCCTAAAGATTTTTGGGTCCGTTGAATCTGACTCGAACATCAGAATTGTTCACTCATCGTAGGTTTTCGAGATATCCCAAACTAAAAGTGCAAAAAACTCGGGTTTCAACAATGGTTATTAAGTCGAGAATTCATTTTTTTCGATATCTTGTTGCAGCATCTAAAAGTACTGATCTTGCCATTCAAAATCTTTTTCGAATTTTAGCGGTATCTTTACTTCGCTTCGTTTCTTATTTCTGGTCTGGTCTGTCGGCCTATATTATTTTGACCATTTTAAAAGATTAAATATTCATGCAATTATTTAAAACTAATTTTTGTGTTAATAGGTCGGTCTTTAGAAAATATTATCGAAATCTTCAGAATATTGCATGCAATAATTTTGTGTTAAACATTTCTCCTAAAGGTAGGCAAAATAAATAGATAGATTGCAAAATGAGTCACACTAAAGAAAAAAGGATAATAATTTTATTTTCAGCTTAAAGCTGTCAAAAAAAATATCCAGGATAAATATAAAATATTTTTATTTATTTAAAATTATTCAGAAGAAATTTCTGTCCATCAAATTTTTCACAATTGTCAAACGCCTTAAAATATGCAAGAAATCGTACTCTGAGTATCATTTAAACGTATGTATGTGTAATTAAATAATAAATAAAGCTTCATTCAATACTAATTAAATTTATTAAAAATTTACATTCTCTCTTTAGATCTCTGAGTTGTACAACATGACAAACATATTTTTCTTTATTTTTAATCCAGTTTTAATATATTTTTAATTATATTTTACATTAAAAAAAGAGAGAAAAGAAAACGTATAGGACAACATTTATGGCAAGACATTCACCTTTTACTCTTTCTTTTTTTCTACCTCATTCTATTCCTTTAAACCCTTTATGCTCTCTATTGCTCTCATCACAATGTTGATTCGGTTTATTGTCTCTATCTCTCGCTCTCTCTACTGTACAAATAATCGATTTTTATTAAAATGCCATCAACAAAATAATTTCGTCATTGAATGGCACATTGAGAGCAGAGCTGGTATATATTAAAGGAATATTTATAATGGAGAGACAGAGCGGGAGAAAGTAAAGAGAGGAAGTGGAAGAGGAAAGTTGTCTCTTCATATTATTAAATTACATTATAATGTTCTTTGATTCTCTTGAGAGAGAGAGGGAGAGAGTGAGGGAGGCAGATTATGGTAGTTAGGCACCAGGTTAGAATGAATCGTCAACAATAGAGGGTGGGTGGGTGAGGGAGTGTAAGTTGGAGTTGTGTAGGTGCTTTATCTGATACAATTCTTTTATTTGTGTTTGTGTAGGATGTTATTGTAGATTTTTTTATACTATTAATCGCTCTCATCCTGTTTTATTACTCCTTATTATGAGTAAATACATACTTTTTATTTATTATTAATTTATACATAATTAATCATAGCACAACAAGATATTAATCTTATAAATGAAAGTGCTATAGGAGTAATGCAAAGAAATAAAGATTTCAGCTTCTTTTATTTTTCAATTGATAAACATTTGTTTTAAATAAATATTTTCTTATTTGTATTGCAGACAAATACTTCCAGAGGTCAATCCCCGTATCCGCCATCACAAGGTCAAAACTCAGGTTCCTATCCAAGTTCGCCCCAACAGCCGCCACAACCGGGGCAGCAACAACAACAACAGCAGCAACAACAACAACAGCAACAAAATAGTAGTGGTAGTGGTGGCGGTAGTGGAGGTGGTCCACCACCGCCGCCACAATCTTCAAATCAAGGCACAACACCATCTCAATATTCACCGTATCCACAAAGATATCCAACACCGCCTGGCCCAGCGACAGGACCAAATCATCGAACTGCCTACACGACGCATCAGGTGAGTTTGTAAACGACCTGTACTCTATCTTATATATCTTTTTGAATATATGAATTTGAGACAAAGTTTTAGATTCAAGTAAAAAGTCCTAGTAGCTACTTTTTAGAATTTTAGATGTTCACAGATAATCAGTTCGATATATGTATACTTCATATATAATTCAGAATACGTAGTGACAATACATATTTACGGGAGATATCATTCGAAACTTTTCAATCGCTTACAAAAAAAAACAATTATTAAGAATATAAATAAAATCGTAAAATTTCGAATTTTCTATTTTCGAAATCTTTCAATTTTTCTTATTCTTAGTCACTCCCTTACAATTTCTTTTTTTTGGTTTTAATTTCCAATTTTTGAAATTGCGTTTTTGACTTGTGGTTAAAACTTAATTTCCTAAAATGAATACCTTTTGTTTTCCATTTTCTTTGTGGCATACAATTTTGTTTGTCAAATCCATCGTCTGTCTCTAAACCATATAGAGTCAGTCTCTCTGTCAATATGTTTCATTATAAGCCTATAGAAACATCTGGCGTCATAGCCATTGTAATGATGGCATAATGTTTTGACCATTTGCATGACAAATGACATCACAGGCACGTGTGATCATTATCTACATACGTCTTCATCATAATTATTTATTAATAATGAATGAATGAATCGTTCATTCAATGCAATTTATGAAATGAAATTTATTCTCTCATACTTTATCTTGCATTTGTTTTTGTTTAAAGTCCTTTTATCTTTTTATCCTTCTACTCTTTTTGTTTTGTTTTGCAAACTTAGCTTTCAAATGTTTCTACACTAATAATTATTATTGTTGTTGTTTTTGTTTTAAATTAAAATATACATATGTACATATATGTATGTATGTATATATGTAAAGTAGTGGTCAATAATATAAATTTTATTTGCGCACGGTAATGCTGTTACAATAAAATGCATTCATTTGCATACTTTTAGGTGTTACACCATTGCCAATTGAATATGTATTTGATTCAGTTTGCTAGAAAATGTTTTTGATTGTTTTTTTTATCGATTTGAATTCCAACAAATCGTTCTATACTGAATACTTCTACCCCGGCGTGGAGTTGGTTCTTCTCTGGCAGCATAGACCACTGGTGGTGTACAGTTTTAATAATGATTTTATTAGACAAATAGGAGAAAAGGGATAACCGTGACCGTATTAAGGATCAAAAGCGACTACTTAAACCAGCACTGCAATACCAGCAAATCACTCGGCTTAATACTCTACTTGCAAGTATTACGTACGAACCAGTCAAAGAAGTTCAAAATCAATTGAAAACTGCCTTTTTAATATGAAGGTGGGGTTTCTACAGTGGTGGCCACGAATTTAAGACACGACATATGACAGACTTATTTGTGATAATTGAGAAATCTCAAGAAATCCATGATATTTTGGAAAAATATGCTTTAGAGCGACGAGTCGAAGTTTTGCCGCTTCGGCTCTGATGGAAAGCAGTACGTATGGCGACCTCCAAATCTGGAGCATCATCGAAGCACATCCTAAAAACCATGTGGTGGAAATGTGACGGTGTGGGCAGCATTTTCCTGGCATGGTGTAGGTCCCATTAACAATATAAATTCTAAAATGGACCACCATGTTTACAAAAATATTATAACAGACACAATGATACCATTCGCTGAAGACAACATGCCTCTAATATAGAAATTTATGCGTGATAATGACCCTAAGCACAGTTCACGTCTAGTGAAGAGTTGCTTAGAGGAAAACGATATCATTGTTCTTAAGTGGCCAGCTCAATCCCCGGACCTTAATCCAATTGAGAACTTGTGGAATAATGTTGAGGAACATGTACGAACAGTTAAACCAAAAAATTCAAGCGATTTGTGGGAAGAAATCCAAAAGGCTTGGTATGCGATTCCAAAGCAACGTTGTGTGGCATTAGTCGAAAGTTTACCCAGAAGATGTGCTGCTGTGATCAAAAACAAAGGATTTCCTCCTAAATACTAGGATTTTTTTATGAAGCTGAGCTTAATTTAGGAAATAGTGTTATATTATGCCTATGTCTTAAATTCGTGACCAGGATAAAACTTGTGTTTATGCATGTAATATGTAAATAAAAATTCTTAACCGAATGTAGTTAAGAAAATATTATTAATTTTTCTTCATAACATTACTAAAATCTTAAAAAAAAATATCATGGACCCATAATTTTTTCGATAAAATGTAAAAATTATTACAAATAACTCAGTCATATGTCGTGTCTTAAATTCGTGGCCACCACTGTATATACAAACATAGGAATTAAGCAATAAAAACTTTTATTCTGTAAGATAATTGTTAGTAACCAACCCTCTAAGCGTTTATCTAATCCTATGGCCAATTTGCTCAAGGCTGCCAGCTATGAAATTACTTATAATAACTAGACATGTCAGCCTCTAGGAAAGACTGAAAGTAGAAAGTAAATCCATTACATTTAAAGACACACGATTTTTTTTTATTGGCCAAATCCGAATATTCTTGTGTTCTTCTTGGTAATACCTTATTCCGGTTCACAGTCTTATAAATAGCAGATCATTTGGTTCTCTTGTCCATTTTTCTGATGCAAATGTAGACTGAAACTTCTATTTAAATCTGTCCACAAAGTAATGTGGATGGAGGCGAATATATTACTAAACCAAGGTCTGGAATCATGGTCGTACAGTAAGGTGGATCTATCGCAAACACACGTAAGGTTTTACTGATCAGTTCAATAGCTATCCAGCTTAATAGTATTCCTTCAAAGCGAACTCGTGTCAGGGAGGAGAAATATGTATTTCTTAAATTTTGGTTTTTCACAATTGGATTGCAATTCTCAGATAGAAATTTTATCCTCTGAGTTGAACAACTACTGATGGAGGGACTCTAATTAAACTTTGTAATCAGCCTTATTCATGTGATTCCAAATTAATCACAACTTTCGGTAATTGGCTTTCCACAACTCTGAAATGGTAGATACATGAGTTACATTACAGCATTACTCAAATATTGAGTATTTTCTCTTTGCTGGTGGCATTCAAAAGCTAATATCACGTACTTATAGTACAATGCGACATTCATACAATTTACTAGGGAATTTCGTTTTGTTTTTTTTTCTCCTATACTTGATATTTACAATGAAACTGATGTAAAATCATAAATAGTGTAATATTTATAGACGTTTTTTATATTCCATTTTTATGTTTATGTTTATGGTAATGTTAGGTTGTGTGTGTTCGTGTGTTTGACAACAGTTATTTGTTTCAAAATTATTGAACAACTAAAACATCATTTTCACCATAACTCTATAGACATGAGTAAACATTTACTTGTACATACATGCATACTTACATACACACAACACATATGCATCTACTATTGTAGAAACAATAACAAACATTAACTTTCTATAGTACTTCTCATATCTGCCACAGATAACAGTTTTCAGTTTTCAGTGTTGATTTTGTTGTTATGTTGATTGTGTAGTGTGTGTATGTGTGTGTGTAGAATAATTCCATTGTTTTTATTGACTGATTGGAAGTATTTGTTGAGTGCATGTTTGTGTGTGTATATTTGATACAGTAATGCACTTTGTAGACATTAAGTATGTAAATATCCAATACTATTTTACAATGTATGTACACACACATAAATGACTATGTGTGTGTGTGTTAAAACGGTTTTTATTACAAATATTGTATATACACACACAACCCCATATTGCTTTCATTTACATAGATGCACGAACAAACACATGCATGCATACATATGTGCTATTTTAATATGCAATATCCATTATCCTTACAAAGTTTGTCTATATTTATCAACATCATCATCATCATTATCATCTTCACTATAATCATTGCTGTTGTCTTCATTATTATCATCATCGTTTATTTAGCAATTTGGTGAAGAGAGCCTATCTCCGGTCCACTCGTACAGTTTCTCTCATTTCATTCCTTTATTCATTTATTTCATTGGATTCCTTTTTGTACATCTTTTTTCTGATAAGGATTACAAACATTTTTTGGCATTTAAGTATGCATAGTTAGCGTGTGTGTGTATGAGTATACATATATGAGTATGTATTGTTTTCAAAAGTTCATCACTTTATAGACTGTTCAGGTGATTTCTCTTTATCGTATTCGTAGTCTTTATTTGTTTGTTTTTTTTTTATTTCTGTTTTATACATGATACTGGAAGTTCATTTTGTTGTCTTTTGTTGTAAATTTTTCGATTCAAAATTGCTTCATTCGGACTCTACCGTTAAGAGCAGCTTCGATAGAAGAGTCATCGATTGCTAAAGAACAAGTGTTCCAAGAGTAATTAATTAAAAATTATAATTTTTAATGATGTATTCCTTTCTCTTTTCTTCCATATTTCCATTTTATTCGTTCAGTTTTATTTCCTTTTTTCTTTTTGCGAATTTTTCACTATAGTAACGTTTAAATTGTCATAGTAAAACATTTGTCGTTTAATTACTCTGCTTAATTAAAAATTCTCATCGATAAGGGGAGAGTTGCCAGAGTAGTTAAGCAAACTAAAATATAAATTAAAAAAAAAAAAATTTATGGAAACGCAATGTTGATTGATAAAACCACAAGCGACTCTTTAAAAGACTTTCTATAGTCCTGTATTCTTATTCTTGCCAGATAATACAGTTTGAGGCTCTTTCTCAACGAATTTCAAGTTTTAATGCGTTTGAAGATCTCTTCCTTTTTAGTTGTTAACTTGTTCATTGAATTTTGGTCATGAGGGCAGGAATTTGATCTTGAGATTTTTTCCTGTAAAAGAATATTGTATTTTAAGTAGAATTATTTCTACAGCATAAATAAAGAAACATTGAAAAATAATTAAAGAGGAGTAGTTAACACAGATTACGGATTGTGTGTTTAAGTTTCCAATATAATTCTACGGCTCGATGTTTAACGTTCTCAGATAGTGTAAGTGCTACTCCAAACTGAATATATATAAACAGAGCTTAGAAACCGATCCTATAATGATAAATGTTTTCTTAACAGCTCCATGGACCGCTTGGCTACCCATTTAAAGTTTAATAAATATTGAAACCTATGTATATTAGAGCGACTCACCAAAAAATGTGCTCGATGTACCCTCCTAAAAATCAACCTTGGACTTTTTAAGATGACATTTAAGATATTTCGGCTCCAACTTTGACCTCTCGTGAGCTGGACAACTGTATATACTGGTCCTTGAACAAATTGTATATACATTTGGACGCGCCTTAAAAAACCTTTCTTATGATACTGTATCTGTTGGTGAGGAAACATATTCTCAAATTAACAAAACATACAAAAATATACCCTTTTTCAAAATGGTCCAGCTCACGAGAGGTCGAAGCTAGAGCCGAAATATTTCAAATGTCTTTTTAAAAAAGTCCAAGGTTCATTTTGAGGGGGGGGTACATCGAGCACGAATTTTGCTTCCATACAACTTGAGTCGCTCTAATGTACATATATGTATATAATAAAATTAAAATTTTAACGTCATTTAAATGACGGTCTCTTGGATTGGTTGCAATAGTTCATTCTTTTCACAATTTTCTTTTTTTCGCACAATTCGAATGTTGGCTTTTTAAAGCCTTTAACGTTAGGTCTCAATGCTTAAAGCCTCCCATAACTGCGTAAAATTGTATATTGGTGGCTAACTGTTCGTATTACCATCTTCTAGCTGCAACCTCTTACCGTTTAGCTCGTAGTTTATAGAACAAAAAAATGTTGATTATCATACGACCGTTGCGCTTTTAATTTACGTTAACATTTCATTCAGAGTTCTTTTCGAAATCCTACAAATTATAATGGACAACAAGCACTCGAATAATCGAGATGCAGTGGCGTATCCACTTTCATTACTGCGCTCTCTAACCCTCATATGCGACCATTTTGGCGTAACTACCGAATAGGAAATGAGCCTTATCGCTGAAGAATATTTTGTTCGAAATATAAGCTTTTAAAAATCAGCATATTTCCAGTGTTGTGAAGAGGGTCAGTCGCCTTTAAGTTAGTGTTAGTTGAACTTTGTGTACGTATGTATATGGAGATGCAAACCCGAATACAAAATACGTCCTAATTAGGCGTAAGATAAGTTAAAAATCAACAAATTCGAATTATTTTTATAATCTTGAAAAATCCTTTACTGTATGATAAATATGGTGACCGTAAGTAATCAACACGAAATGCTTGAAAAGTAACCATTTTTGAGAGTCACCCCTTTTGTAAAGAATTTTAACTATTTTTACGCCTTCTTTGGTTGTTAAACTTGCCATATATGAAAATGGCAAACGCTTTACTAAATAAATAAATAAAACTTTAGTATATTGCTCCCCACATCGCCAATTTTAAAATCACTAAAAAATCATTTAAAAATTAGCTGGTGTATGTAGACTTTGTTCTTTGACTGTACATAATATGTCTGTCAGCGTCGGCATATACCTTAAAAGGTCTACCTTCTTACAATTACTAACTTAATTGGCCATTGCAACCCTTAGTCAGGATTACTATCTAACTTTTCACAGCATCCATTGTGTGTGTGTTAATTTTATCAATGCGTGGCGGGATCTAAAGTTTAAAGTCGGTTCCGAACGATAAAATTTTGAAAAGATTTTCATGACAATTTTGTTTCCTCTCAAAACTTTTGCTGGGAGAATTTTTGTCCGTATTTCGTTTTGTTCGAGATATCTGAGCTGTGGTTTGAGCCGCGGACTTACGTATATTAAGTGAATAGCCTACCTACTAGATTACGGAACTTATACTATGAAACTTCATTAATAAAATTGAATAGAAAATCATTTTTAGACCTTAACTGCTCATTGTTCTGAATTCCAACATAACTTGGAATACATCAAAGAATAACTATTCCCCCGGAGTAGACGGACGATTCAATCGGATCAAACGGCCTCATATTAATGTCGAGACGTCGTCATAGTAGCTAAGTGCTCGAATGGTATCCTGGCTGTCAGATGGTAGTGTCTTGTCTTGTGCTTTGTATCTTCTGTCCAAATTATATCGTTGGATGATATAAACTCCTGCTTGTAAAATATCCTCAAGTTTTTTTTTTATCGATTTCAAGTATTCTGTTTTGGATAAGAACATTCCTGCTCTACAGAATGGTTTCTCTTTTAAGGTATGCGATAAATAGACCAGAGCTCATAGATTCTATTGTATTCGTCGTGGGGTAGGGTTTAATTTGTAAATATTTCAAGGTCAACCATACCGAATATATCTTGGCAAGTCCGTCGAAATGCATCAGGCATTACATTTATTGGCTGTAGCGACGGATAAAGTTGCAGTAATTAAATATGCAGTATTAAGAGTGGAGGAATCTAAATTATCGATTATCCGATCATGATTAATTGATAACTTGTCACAGCTTAAGACCGGAAATGTTGAGTTAATTGGCTGGCATTTATAACCCCAAAGCGTTGGGATAAAGAAGTGTTTAAAGCCAACATCAAACTTAGTATTGCGATTAATTGAGTGTTTTTCATATAAATTATATGCCGATAGTCATTCGTCTTACAAAAACAGGGAATGCGGGCTGGTTTTAGTTCAGTTCCCTTTTTTCTTTTGCCCTTATGAGAGGAGGATGGGGTTATGTGCTTTCCTGTAAACTGAAAGCTATTTAATTGTAGTGTATAATATATGGTCCTTTTTTGTTGTTAAATTCATAAAATATTTCACAATATTTATTGATGTAAATATTTATCCTTTGATATGCATACATATGTACATATTTCAAACCAAATGTGCACAAATAAAATAAAGTTTGTCTGACATTATTTCATTAATTAAGAGAATAAAAAACTGTTTTTCCATATGAAATATTTCCACATATGAAATGTTGAAATTCTTTAAAAAAAATCCTAGAAACATTAAAAAAAATGAAAAACATACTCGATATGGTTTTTTTTCGTACAATTGCACGTCTAATAATTGTTTTTTATTTTAATTTAAATTTAAATTTATTTATTTATTTATTTACCAACTATCTAATGGACGCCATGTTTGTTGTGTATTTTTATTGTTGTTTGCTTCTTTTTTTTGTTTTGTTTTCCAATGCAGTGCAAAACTTTCTACACTAAAAACAGAGAAAAACGAAACACATTCAATTTGCGTTTAAAAAAAATACATATTAATTGTTTGAAAAAATGTTTTAAATTCATTTTTACATTGTTTGCATTACAGTATCCTGAACCAAATCGGCCTTGGCCTGGTGGTTCATCACCTGCTCCTAGTCCTGGCCCTGGTGGCCATCCCCTGCCGCCAGCATCACCTCATCATCCACAGCATGGTGGCCCACCACCAAGCAGTAGTCCGAGTCATGCGCCCAGTCCATCACCTCAACCTTCGCAAGCCTCCCCATCACCACATCAGGTAAGTGAAATTATTGATTTTGATTATTTACTCAACTACTTCTATACATATGTATGTATATTGCTTCCGTATAATATAAGATAATACAGTACAAACTGCAATTTTAAAGTTAATTTTATAATAATTCACTCTGTTGGTGGCATAGTAGCATAGCTAACCGCTGAAGACTTCAGATAACTCTCTTGGGGAGGCTGTATTCCAGTTTAAACAAAACTCGGTCTGTATGAGTCTTTTAAACTCCTTGAGGAGTTTATCAATTTTGATAGTATTCGGGGTTTACTTGTTCGAAGCTGTCATAGTAATATGTTGGCAAACAATAAATATATGTATTTTATATCTGGTTGAAGTCGAAAAAATTGGGAAATTTGGTTCAGATAACCTTTTTATTACTGTGTCGGACCTTTTGTTCTCTTATCAGCCAACACTTGTGGCTGGAAAAACGAGTTGTAAGAGAGTGGTCGCCGTAGACTAATTTGTAGTGCATTATCTGACTGGACGAGAGTTATACTCCCTCCTCTCATATCAGCAGAGTGCAAAGAATTATCAAATTTGTCATTCATTTGCTACGTTAAACTGTTGGGCTCAGTACTCATGGAAAAAATTATCGCATTTGACTTGGGTGTCGCAAAAATGTGGCTAAAAGGTTGCATTGACCAATAATGTTTGATTGGATGTGTCGTTTATTAGTTCACACGATCACAATTCAGCCAACCAATACTTTGTAGTCGTAAACGAAGGAAGAAACTCTCCTTCACTCAGAGTAGAGTCTAGTAAGGTTTAACATTAGCTGAACTGAGACATTGTAAATGGAAATATTGAATTACATAACGGTGATCAATATTTTCCTCATTTTTTATGGCGGCTTAAAACTTAAACGCACATGTTTTGTAACAATGTTACGTTTCTAAATTGAATGTCTCTTTATTTATATCATTGACTGTACATATGTACTCGTCTGTGCTCATATGTATGCATATCGTTAATTTTAATAGTTGTTCGCCACATGAATTTGTATTTATTACAGTGTAGTTTTATTAAAAAAAAAGAAGTAAAAACAAATAATTTTCCATAAAATTTTTCGTTTTTTTTTAATGAAGTTCTTTTTATAAATAAAAATATATTCCATTTAAATGGAAATTAATAATAAAATAAATAGAATATGCTGTAAATACGCGTAGAACTACAAAAAATTGACGTCTATCTACAAAGCCCTAATGCAATAAACCGTTCGCGACATGGTCTCATCGTCATCACTATCGTCCAGTTCATAATCTTGGATTGAAGACCAAAAAAAGTCATTATCATACGGTCAAAATCAGTCTGAATCGTCGGTAGGGATTCTTCCAGAATTATTTTCTAAACAGTAAATCCAATCAAACAGTCACTTTTACCGTGTGCAATAACTTTTTCACAATTTAGTTTGTCCGATCTTCATTTGTTTTTATTTTGCTCGTTAGCATAACTACCCACTGAGAAATAAGCTTCATTGCTGCAGACAATTTTATTCCAGTATTGAGGGTCTGTTGGCCCAACACTCGGAATTTACTACTTTAATTGTTGCGTGAGCTGAACTTTATGTTTTTCATGTCCGCCATGAAAAATATATTTTAATGAACGTTCGATAAATTCGTAGAATTTGCTGAAATTTTAAATTTCACAATTGCACCGTAGTAGTGATAGGAAAGTGGAGAAATTTGTATCACCACTTATATAGGAAATTTTAAAATTATAGGCATTGTTCGCTTGTAAAACTTTCCAAATGATACTTCAGATGAATGATATTAGACACTGGCAGCCTTGCCAGATCGCAACTTTATAAAATATTTTATGAATAACCCGATTCAACGGATTAAGATCTAATACAATAAAGAGACTTCTTCTTAAAAATCACAATCTTTTTGGCAGAGCTCGTACGTTCGTGGACAATGTGCTACTATTAATTGCACAGAAAATTTGATCTTCAGCCTCACTATTTGCACCGAAATGCTTCTTCTTCTGAAGTCTTTAAAGGTATTTTGAAACATGACGTCTGATGTTCATAAACCCTTCTCCGTATTTGTCTGTCTTGTAAAATCTGTTTTTTTTTTTGTCAATTTTAAAATGTACGCGATAATTACGTTAACCAAGAAAGCCTTTAAAGTGAGCTTTAAAATATGAAAATTTAGTTTAGTTAAAGGTCAAAGGTTATGATCATAATACACAACAGGAGAGTCGAGTCTTTCTATCTTCCAACATTTCCTTTTGTACAGCAATAGTTGACCCTCAAATCTTAAAGCATCATGGCTATCAATCAATTGCTTCCATCAAATATTGCTGTTCTGTGACACATCATGGACGGACATTTGTGAAATAAAAATGTGCATTAAAATTGATACGAATAAAATTCAGGCATCACGATAAGAAATGAAATCAGGCGCTTTTATTTTATTAAACAAAAAACAAAAAAAAAATTTTATTAAAAAAAACGAATGGAAATTTCACATTTGATTTTACAAAGATTAAATGATAATGAATAATGCTTCGATGTAGGCTGGTCGATGGTAGACAACTTACGTTGATGTTGACCGACTGCTTTACTCACAACCATTACGTATTCAGAACGTGTGGTGTGAGTCATAATGTTGTTGTATTTATTATTCATTCATACATTGAATCAATCACTCTCATACCAACACACACACACTCTAACACAAACAATTATACATGAACCAATTCGCCTCGAACAGCCATGCCAAATTCAAATCTCCCAAAATGCAATAACATTCTATTTTAGTGATGCAAATTTCAATAAATGATTTCATGTTTTTTCTTATTTTTTTATCGCTTGGCTACCAACCAACATACATACATATGTATAAAAAAGCAACAACGAGTATACATATGTATGTACGTATAACGTTGCGAGGTGACATTTCGATGTTGGCCAAACATGAAATCTTTTTTGCAAAAATGTATACATTTTTCTCTCTCTCTCTCTCTTTCGGTCATGCTTAGTGACTCACTCAAACACAGTAGTTTTGTTCATGTAAATATCATCCATTTATTTAAATTGCAAAACATAGAGAGCAAAAAAAATTAGGCACACATGCACACATACGCAAATGCATTAAATCCAAAAAACATGCAACCGATCGATCCAGTTGTTGTGTGTGTGTGTGTTGCCGTCGTCAATATTTAATTTTGTTTCGATGCATAAATAATGCAATCAGTGTTTATTTTTTGAACGTTTTTTTTTTTAATTCGTTTTTCTCGGTTTTATTATTTTTTCTGTTTCATTCTGTTCAGTTTTCGAATTAAATTTGTTACTCGTGAATGAATATGTTTATTTCAATCAAACAGTGTGGTCAACGACAACAACTAATTATGCAGCTAAAATGGAAAGACCAGAAGTGTAAAGTACAATGTAGCCTTTATACTATGTTCAGACATGCACTTTAATTGCGTAAATCGCAATAAACGCCATTATTGAGCTCAATATTTCATATAAAGTTTCAATTAATTATTGCGCAATAAATACGCGAATGTTATAATATTGAGTAAAACTTAAAATACAGCACTGTCATACGTACGTTCAGTGAGCATATTACAGTTTTCCGAACACTTTCTGTTGATATTTGACAACTCAAGTGTCAACAACGACAAACAAAAAAAACAATGTTGTTGAAATAACCAGCTGTTTTGTTTACCAGCTGTCAAATGAATATTGTTTATATTATGTCTGAACACTTAAAATATTGTACTCAAATAACCGAATATTGACTCAATAAAAGTGCATGTCTGAACGTAGTATTAGACCAGGCAATTTTACTTGCCAATCTTAATGAAATTTCATTTAAGAAATAGAAAACGTAAAAGTAGTCAAAAAATTTATTTTTACCAATTTACTCTCCAAACAGCTGTCCAATGCGCTTGGTGGAAGAATTATTCTGGCAAAAACTCATTGAATTTCGATTTTAAACTGAGGAAATATTTCCAAATTTCGTAGCGTTCGATTTCATTGACAGATCATGTTAATTTTGTCGATAAAACTCAAAACGTGTTTGCACGCCATTCAGAGGAATACCGCCTTCTTATGCGACACTATTAGGAGGCACAGGAAAGTAAAGTAAAGGAAAGCGACAGAATGCTTATTTGCTTTAAAATTGTTTCATATTGTTTATGACACGGCGAGGTTTACTGAATTTTGGACTACATCTCAAGGCATTGGGAATTATCAGTTTTTGACCTTTACTGGCGTACTTGTTTGCTTTGTTAAAACAGCTAAATTGTTATAATTTTTTAGACGAAGAACTAAAAGTGTAGGTGTCCATCTGCGTGTGTGTGTGTTTGCACCTTTGCTACAATTTAATGTGTTATAAATGGGCGCCAAATAAATTAATTTATTCATGCACTTTTTTTTAGTTATTTCTACTTCATCTACTTTGTTTGTGCATATGCACAATTACAGTAATGGTTATAATATTACGTACACTACGTTTAATGTAAATGAGAATTTCTTCTTTCTATTACAATAAGCATCAATACACACGTTTATTAAAATTTAATTTATATATATTTTATAACTGAGTAGCTCAACTTCATGTGCGGAAATCTCTTTTTCGCAAGACCTGTCCTATAACACACCCAAAGTGACTAGATCTACAGTTAAACGTTCAACTCTGACTGGCAGCTTTTTCATTGCAATTAATTACTCTCGCGAGTTTTTGCAAGAAGATCAACAAAAGGAATATTCTTTTCGTATCACTTGGGGATGCCGGAACTTGTTTGGGTTTGAACTTGCAAGTTCTCCTCTAGTAAGTCCGACACTACTCACAGCAGTTTCAAATGTTTGTTGCAGTGAAACTTTAACGGTGTGTATTTTTTATTGGCGTTTAATTTTCTTAACTCGATATATTGTATGTATCCGCCATGTCA
The DNA here is from genome assembly GCA_930367235.1 of Sarcophaga rosellei. NCBI lineage: Eukaryota > Metazoa > Arthropoda > Insecta > Diptera > Sarcophagidae > Sarcophaga > Sarcophaga rosellei. The sequence continues at coordinate 84,322,776 of OV884017.1, read as the reverse complement.
TCCTCTGTATAAATTGGCAGCTGTGATGAAATGGGAACATTAAATATTTATTAAACAAACAAAATTCTTTTTTTTTCCTTTCGGATGACCATTTGTTAAATGCAAATTGATAAAATAAATTTTAATCCAATATTTGATTACATTTAGTCGTCGTTAGTTTGTATGTGTATTTGTCTATCTGTATGTCTTCTATTTATCTGTCTGTCTATCACTGTTTAGTTGCATTTAGAAATTAAACAAATAATTCATGGGGCTTGATGATGAAATACATACATATGTATGTATAGTGGATGTGATTACAAAATGTTTGTCCCCATAAATTTTTAATTTTTATTTTTCAACAACATTTTTGGTTTAATGTCTGGAGCTACAGCTTTTTTTTAATTCTTACTTTCAATCAAAAAATTTCTGCCACATTGGCTGACGTGTACCCGGTGGTACGCATTTGATTATGCTATTAGACGGTATTCTGAATTGAATTGTTGAATTGTCTATGCTGCATAATAACCGCCGTCCGATAGAGCAAAAAGCACTAAGTGCAGCCACCTGTGAGCGACAAGCATGAATTGCAGCACCGGCGTGAACGGCGTGCTAAAATTGTTTTCTTCACATGTTAGGAACTATCAAGAAAGTCAATGGTGCTTTAATGGCATACAATACGTCATTAACTGCTTCATCAAATGATCCCATTAAAAGAATCTGAAAATAATTTCAAATTATTTGATCAAACAACGAACCTACACATTAATCTATTGAATATTTTCGGTTTCGGTAATAAAGTTAAATAAAACACACACAGACTAACTCGAGGAAACATTTAATATTTCATAATCAAAGAACTTTTCCTTGGTCTTTGACCCCCTCTAAATTGGTGGTATCAGTCAACCCTTTTAACGTTAGGTTAGGCTAGGTTGGTTTGATAGCTTCATACCAAAAGCTCACTTAAGCACGCATAGCGGCCCAGCCTTTTAACGTAGTTTTCAATAATTTTCCATGTTGACAAAAAAAAAATCTAACGGCGTTAAATCGCTTGACATTGAGCCAATTCAGACGAGCACATTTTTTAGTCGCACAATTTTTGTTCTTTTCAATTTACACGGGATGAATATTCGTTTGGCAACAAATGTATACGTATACAGAGCTTTGTATGTATTAGTGTTTTTGCTGTCATTTGATGTTTGGCTGATTTTTAAAAATGTGCATGTATTAGTTTTGTGTTGGTGATGCGGGGTTGTAGCTGGTGGAAACTTTACGCCACCGAAAAACCATTCTCTTCACCCCTATTGCCTATAAACTATCATTTTACGCCAGCGCAATTGTACTTGTGTGAATTGGCTCATTGGGTGCCAATTGACTGATGATGATGCCAAAACGGAAAATTACTCTTTGTGGAAACTTTTCATGCAACAGATGCCAAAATCGGTGGTATTTTGTGGCTCGTGGTTACTGTCTTTTTAGTTCGTAATTATCAATCGCAGACCAATTACCGCTGACGGTAGCAGTTCTTCCAAGATCATGTTCAAAAAAATAATGCCAAATGAAGGTTTCCGAGTCCCTTATACGACAATTTCAGTTGTTGCGATCACCGAATGTTTAATGAGTTTCATGGCTGAAGAAAATTTTCCTTGAAAAATAATTATCCACACAATCAACAAACTGCGGCGTTGTAAATGATCACATTGAGTTTTACAGGAAAAGATGAACAAACAAACTTATGAATTCCAACAAATCTTGTGGAATCACGTCATCTAAGTTAGGTTTATATTGTACAATGGGTCAATTCGACCTCCGGGTACTGTACTTGTCACAGTCGACAAGCACACGTCCTCTAACCGAAGTTAGGTTTACTCCTGATAACATTATCGATAACAAGGAATTTTTCGAAATCTTTGGATACCGTTTAACCAGCTACATATACAATTACATATAAAGTATTTATTATTGTTTTTGCATTTTTTCTTTAATTTTATTGAGGAAAAAAAAACCAAATCCAAACCAAACCATTCATCACTTATTCTTCTTGAATACGATGAAGAGAAAGAGAGCAAAAAAAATAATTCAATTCTATGCAAGTCTCTATGTGTGTATGTACATACATATGTATGTGCGTCTATGAGGCAAATACATGCTAATAATTTATTTCGTGTTTTGTTTATCTCTCTTTCTCTCTTTGAAAGAAATTCAAGCGATTTAACGGCATTAACGATAACAACATCAGTGTGAACGTCTCATCAACAACATCCATTCGCGCTGCCGCCAACCAATTGGGTCAATGTCAAGGCCAACATTGTTGTTGTTCTTCTTTTTAAATTTTTTTCCATTCGTTTTTTTCTTTGATAGTTGTAGTAGTAGTTGTTGTTGTTGTTGTTTTCATTACAACAACACAGCAAATATAATAAAAATAATAATGATGACGCTGTTTATCATTGATGGTAATGGATGTGTGTGTGTGGTAGTGGTAGGGGTAAAGTAAAAAGAATTGTACTGGTGTTTGTATTATTACGATATTGTTGTTGTCGTTTCTGTCAGCCAGCCAGCCTTTCTTTTATAGTGCTTGACTTGGTTTTGTTGCGATTCATTTTTTATTTATTATTTGTTGTTTTTTTTTTGGTGTTATTATTATATCTGCCTTCTTTTCTTACTTCTTCTGATGTTGTTATACGTATGTACACCACTCGCAGCTCTTTACAGACATATCTACGTATGTACATACATACATATGTATGTATGTATGTATATGCGATTTATTTTTTGTTTATCATTTTTCGTTTTTTATTTTGTTTCTTATTTTGCTCCCAATTGTAAGTAACTGTCTATGTATACGTTTATGTGTGTCGGTTTCTTCGTTTTTTTTATACATGTTTTAGTTTTTTCTTTTTTTTTTTGGTGGTAGCTTTGGGGGCATTTTTTCTTTCCTAATAAAATTGTACTGCTAAACAATAACAAGAAATTGTGTTTGTTTACCTTTTCTAGACACAGATGTTCATACACTTTCTAAACCATTTAAACATTACACCACGACAAAATCATGTTTTGTTTCCCCACTCGTCTGAATAAATAGTTTGTTTTTTGTTTCAAGTTGAAGGAGAGGAGAGTTAAAAATGTCCATAGCCTAAGACATCGCCATTGTCCGATTATACAGTTCATAACTGTAAAAAGTACTCTCACATTCTAATTGCCAATTATATTCTAGATTTCCAGCATGCATAGTTGCCCATTTAATTACCTTGAAAGTCTGAGTTGCAAAGCAAGTTGCAAGCTAGCGTCTGTCCTGATGTCCTGTCCATTTACCACAAGAATAATTTAAACATCAAATTTCTGACTGGTATATTCCGGTAAATTTCTGAAAAATGTTTTTGATGTCTGCTTTATAACGGGAATGAAATGCTGTTAATTGATTTCTATTCGTTGTTGGTGTTATTCTTCTTCTTTTTCTTTGTTCCCATATCCTTTAAAAAATTTGTACCCTGATAACACAGCCTGCTCTCACATCAGTGCTCTTAAATTTCCAACAGTTTAAAGTTTTTCTTCTTCTTCTTCATTCTTCATTTAAGAGTGATAAATTGCAATTCCGTTGAAGTACTTGATTTACTATTTATTAAATGCAGTGTGACTTTGTTTTCAAGGTAAGAAAAAAGGTCATGGTCAAACTGTGAAAAGTAACAAGTAAGTGATGAACTAGAAACCGTGAAAAACCTTTTCAGTTTGTTATAATTTATGGGGATTCTGCCTACCTACTACGGTAATATGTTTGTATGTGTTTGTAAAGGAAAGTATTAGTGACCCCTAAAAGTATGCTAAACAAATTTGCAATAGTTATATACTTGCACTCACACACACTTCGCACGCACTTATGTATGTATGTACATACAAGCATGTTCAACGGTTTCTATATCCTCTACAAAACAAGTTTTCAATTACACTCCTCAAACGATAATGAACATCAAGCGACAACAAGTGCTGATGACTTTAACTGTGTTGACGATGAGAAAAACGATGGATGGATGGATGTTAACTATGACTGTATGCAACATGCACTCATGATATTGTAAGTTTGAGCATCAAGGATGTTTAACGACCTTCTTTCCAAAACAACTGCCACTACAACAACAACAAAAAAAAAACAGAAATTTTAAGTTTGCGTTTTTAGCATACAAGCATAGTTTTCATGGAGTCTGAATGCCTTCCTTCTCGATAAATATAAAAAAGACAAATTAAGACACCACCACCACTACCATGTATCCGAAATATTTGCTACGCATATCAGCACACAGTGATAAACAGGTCAAGCACATAGACACTCAGTAACTCAACGATTTATGCTTCGTTCATGAATTTCAATATGAATGCACAGCCTTAATCACCATACGGCTCTCAATGTTATGCCAAAATGCTTGCATAAGGAATCCAATCCATCCATTTGTATTAGGATGACTGACTGAGTGTATCACTAAATTTTTCCTCTCTCTCTCTTGCACTTCAACTGATTTACTCTGTATATAACGGACACGCATGCATTTTGCAGTTGCAGTTTCGAAATGCAAACAAAATGCAGTGATGCCAAGTTTATTCTTTTTATGCAATTAAAGTGTTAACGATTTTAATGGTGGGTGTTGAAATGGATGTTTTCGGAATATGTACTTAAACACTTATAACCTTAACCGTTTGATTAGAAGTTTGGCATAAACATGTCCTATTATTTGTTAATATATTTGTTCGATAACGATAACAGAGCAGAAGTTATGAATTTTCTAAGCGAAAAACTTATACAATTGAGTTTTGCTTTAGAAAAAAAAATGTTTCGCAGAGTTCGATATCTGAAGGAGGTATAAAGTTCGAACTAAATAGTGAATGCATGAAAATTTACCAGCTAAGTGCTCTCAGTTTCTGCCGCGTCATTAAAAGATGTTTTGTCGGCCTTTTAGCGAGACTTAAGGCAATGGAAAGCCTCTGCTCTTAGCCACTTGGATCACTACAGTGTCCCCTTAGAATCATCGATTAAGTATTACGTCTGGAGGCGGTCCTAAAAAGTCCTGACTAAATGTCAATATCGTTGTAGTTTCAGTTGCTGCAACACTCTGTAATCTCTCTCGATTATGATGAGTTTGGGAAAATCTCGGCTGGCAAACAGATGACCCTGGTAGATCATTAGTTTTGAAGGAGGAGCAAGGTATCTGCTACTCAATTCGCTATTGAGACCCTCATAAATAGGAGTGTAAAGCCAGGTCTAAGCACAATAAATTGCTTGAAAAAATCGAATACATTAGTTTCCGAAATAACATAGAATCCAATACGCCTAATATTGCCGACAACATGTAAATACTAGATACATGTTGGCATACGCAAGCAACTGAACACTTTTGTTAAAAATATTGTCATGAAGAAGTTTAAGAAGTCGCATGATATGGAGCTACCGTATGAAATCTCACTCTTTACAAAAGTTTCGGATAGGTCTTTTTCTACTCCAATGGAACTACACAAGTCATCACCATGTCGCCGTCATCATTGGTTGTGTTCGGTACAACATCGGCTGACTTCCAAAATGTTCGTTGTTTTGTGTTTGAACAAAGTATAGTCGCTATATAAAGCCGCTGTACAAAATGTTTACAATGTATACTATTTCAAAGCGTCGTCAATGTGTATTTTTAACGCAGTCAAAAAGCAATTAGGCATCGGATTTATAGTATATGCATTGTTTGGTAACTTTGCATATCTACATACATACATAATTTATATACCGTAGTAGAACTGCATACTCATACTTTGTATTGACACATTTTGAAAGTCAGCCATCTTCTGTAATAGCGGAATACATAGGTATCGTCGTGGAATCATAGTAGCACAGGGAGTTTTCTCGTAATTAACGGATGTTTGAAAATAATTTTAGAAATTTGGTGAAAACTAACTCCCTTTACATGTCATTTTCTTTTAACTTTTAAATTGCAATCTTGGTTAGGAATACGGTTGTTGGTTAGTAATCAGTCACATTTAAACATCCTACAAATTATTTCTTTAATTCACCTAAAAAAAAGAAAAGAAAAATCAAAGAGAAAAAATATGACCTTCACCTTGAAACTACTGCTTGCTTGTGATATATTTTTTATTTCTTTGGTGTTTTTTTTGTTTTGTTTTGTTGTTATAGTTTAAAAGAAGCAACAGAAGAAGAAGAAGAAGAGAAAAAAAAACAAATATCGTTAGTAATTCATTCATAAAATCATTTTATTTGGTGTAGTTGTAGTTGCGCGATTATTTATTTGTGCCTCTGCAATGTGTAGTACAATACGATGATACTATTTGCTCCATCAACATGGCTGGGGTACATTGACCAGCCAGCCAGCTATACATATTTACACGGGATGCTTGTTCTTAATTTGGTATACGAAAATAATAACAAGAAAACTATTTAAAGCTAAAGTGTGTATATGTATGTATGTATGTATTGATATGAATATTGTATATGAGAATAATATTTCAAACATGTAAACAAACCATACATACATACTTACATAAGTATATTTATTATATTACGGTTTACCTATGGAATAAAGCAAAGAGGAAAAAAAAGTAAAAGAAGAGAGTGATGAGAGTATGTTTATAGTTAGCATTGTATGTAATAACACTCGTTGATATAAATGTGTGTTGTGTTGTAGTTATTTTTATTGGTTTGGTTCTTCTTGGTATGTATGGATGGATGTCTGGCTGGCTTACTTATTTATTTTTTCTTTGTTGTTGTTTTTTGTGTTATTGTTATTATTTTCCTGTTGCCGTTGTCGTTGACGTCAGTTTGTCTGGTGGCACACTGTTGTTGTCGTCCTTCATATTTGTGTTGTCTACGTTATGTCTACCAAAAAAATTAAAAAAAAAAAATAACAGCTCTGCTGCATCTGTTACTCTTCTGTATGCAAGAAAATGAAAGAAATCAAGAAGAAGAAGATGAGCAAGAAAAAGTAAAAGTGCTGGTGCTGCTAACAGTACATAAAAGTTGTCGTTTTTTATTTTAATTTTGTCTGTCCATTGTAAACATTACTTGCGTTCGTTTTTTATTTTTTTCAGTACTCTCCTTCACGGTTACTCGTTTTATTCCGTTTTTAACCAATTGTTGTGAGAAGTGAGAAGGAGTGTGTTGTTGTTGTTTTCTTTGTTGTTACAGTAAAAGATTCTGATGGTGTTGTTATTTTTTTTATGTGTGCCGTTTTATTTTATTTTCCTTTTTTTTTCTTTACTTCATATAAATTTCTTCTTCTTCATTGTTTTTGTTCGTTTCTTACATTTTGTGTGAATAATATTTGGTTCGCGTCGGCATTTTCAAGGTTGTGCTCCACATTTTGCTGAGTACAATATCAGATAAAAAGAAAACGAAAAAAAAACAACAACAGCTTACGGCATTTAACGATACAAGTTGCAATCAAAAACAACACCAACACAAACTCCCTTACTCTCACCATCATTACCAATAAGAACAACCAACAAGTGTGTGCTTTGCCAACTTCTTTTGTATGCTCATTTAACCCTTAACTTGTATTTAAACATTTTAAAACATTTTGATTAAATGGTTTCTGAAATCTTTTATTTGCGATGATAATTATGAGCATCCGCGGCTCAATTCATTTCGTGTGTAGAATTCTCTATAAATTTATAAAAAAAACTTTTTTTTTTAGCTAGAATCGCTAATATGTATTTGTTTTATAAACAAAGGTAGAGTAGGTAGAACATTCTATAGCGTGCTATACAGTTGTGAAGGTAGTGTTGGAGGAGCTGCAGCGTTGTGAGATATCGAATGATTTAGCCATTTTATTGTCAAATTTTAATCCTTAAAAGTGATAACGAAATGATGACCGACGTATTGTTAAGGCGTGCTTTGGTGACAGTAATATCCTGTTTCTGTAAAACGAACGTTTTCACTCAATTTTGTTTTTTTGTTTCCCTTCGAACCGACGTTTGTCTCACAGGAGCAGGATATAAATAAGTATGGCTCAATATACAGTAGTGTATACCAAGCGCAGGTCATGGTTTATATTATGATTAAAATAAAAAAGATGAAATATTCCCTCCAAATTTTTACTCGGACAATCAGACTGCAATCGTGTCACACAGATTTCCATAGTTGATCAAGAATGTCGAAGATTGCATGGGAAAATTTCGCAGCATTCAAATGTAAGTCTTCTGAGGGTTAAAGGACTTAGGAGTATCGTGGGAAATTGCATTGCAGATAAATTGCCCAATGCTGGTGGAGGGCTCACAGTCACTGACATGTTACAGAACATACATATATGTTTCGATTGCCTCATATAAATTGGACATTCTCTGGTCGTTATACGCGGAGACTTCGACAGCAGCATGAAGGCAAGTGCAGTATTGTCAGGCTTTACGGAATTGATCTAGATAAGAAGAGGATGGATTGCTTTCTGTTTTTAAGTGCATGGCTATTGTGGTCCTCACAGGCCATATCGACAAAATTGGCCGACTATTTTTCGCTTTACCTTGGTGTTCGGCTTCTGCCATGAAGAGGCGACGGTTCTTGCGCGCTTATTTCCTATTATATTAGACAGATTAAAATATCTTCAGTAGTAAGATTTATTAAGGGGTTGCAATAGAAATAGAAAATTAAGCTAACGGAATAAGCTGTGACCCACCATTATATTATTGAAGTCGTGTTGCCAACCCTTTTTTGTTTTGTTTTGTTTATTTTTTTTAGCTCCAGTTATTTTGTTTATATTTTTCATACATTTTTTTTCTTTATTTTTTTATTTATTTAATATTTAATTGTTGTTATTAATTTAATTTCACTTTCTGTCTGTGTTTTTCGAATGCTTGTTTATCTTGTTTGTCGTTCATTTACCTTTTGCTGCTTTTCTTTTATTTATAACCCGGTAAATATTATTATTTTTTAAGTGTGTCATAAAGAATACTTTTTTTTGTTTTTTTTTTTTAATATATAAAACAATAATAAAAAGTGTTACGAAAACTAGATCCATTATAATTTGTATTTTTTTAAATATTGCAATTAAAAAAAAACCTGGTCATTCATTAATACGAATTTATTTCAAGATTCTATCACTCTGTTGCCGATTACTGTAATTAATTTTAATTAAAGATTTTATTATTTACATATGTATATTGTTTAAAGCGCTAAAAGCACAAATAAGTTGACATCACACTAATTACCGGTGTAGTATAACACTTTCACTGTCACTTTGTAAATAATTTTATTTCTTATTGTTTCATTTTCATTTTTTATACACGTGTGTTGCGTAATTAAAAAAAAAAACATTTTTTAATGCAATTTTGTTTGGCTTTTAAAAGTGTAATAATTTTTATCAGTTTTAACATGATGCGCTGATTCAAGAGTTTTTTTTTTAATATACTGGAACTCTAGATATTAAATAACTGAGGAATTAAATAAAATTCGGTGCTAAAATAATATAAAAACAACAACAAACAATTTAATATTTAAGTTAATGAATTGGTTTTTCTATCGTATTTGTTTTTTTTTTTTATGTTTATCCAGCAATCGATTAATATTTCTCTAATTTTTTTTAATTATAATTAATTTCGGCACAAACACGAAATCCACAAAAGTTATGAGGAGTTTTTTAATCGATTTTCCCCTTTACCTACTTAATTGTCCATAACAACCCTTCTAGGCGCCTCTGCTTCTTGCAAGCCTACGCCAGTTGGTCACACCAATCGTTGACAGGGGTTCTTCGATTTGATCCTTTCAACGCAGACAAGGTCGTCCTCTTCGCCGATTTCCGCAGATACCCGCATCAAATACCCTTCTCGCCGGAGCATCCTTCTCCATTTGAACGACATGGCCGAGCCAGCGCAGCCGCGTCCATGTCGTTGAGGAGCTCATACAGCTCACTGTTGGATCGGATGCGGAAATCATCGCCAACTCGCACTGAACCAAAGATCTTAGGTAGGACTTTTCTCTCGAATACTCTCAAGGCTGCTGCATCGGTACTTTTTAATCTTGTATTTTAAAATCGTCTCCACCGTGTCATTAGAAGTTTTTTAATTTAGAAATAAATTCTTGTGTTTACACACTTCTCTAACCAGAGTAAATGCATAATCTTCTGATGTGTTTTAACATTTATTGACTCGCTTGTTTTTTGTTTGTTTCTCAAATTTTCAAACACAAAAATATTTTCTTTTTATCAAGTTTTTCGTTTTTGATACATGCATGTGTATTGGTATGGATGTGTCGTCGTTATTTTCTTTCTCTCTTCCGTCTCTATTTTGTGTATTCTCAGCATTCCCCATATGTGTGGAGTAAACAAACTAATGAGGCAGCAATAAATATTACCACCACCATGTCGTATAAGTGATTAATGTTTAAATTTTTCTCTTTTTATTGTAATTTTTTCCCCATTTTCTATGCGAATTCTTCCTTTTTTTTTCTTGGATTGTTTGTAACACACTTTCTGTTTTCCCACTTGTTTATGTTTTACTTTTTAATGTTAATGTCTCTTTATGCGTTTTATTTACACACTTTGTTCTCTTTTATTTTGTTTTTCATAACAATGTAAGTTGTTTTTGCTTTTTTTGTTCTTGTTTTTTTTAGTTGTTAACAGCCAACATTTTTGTGGTACATTTTAGCATATCGGCTAAGTAATCAAAGTTTCTCTCTCACACACACAGTTACTGCGTTCGTGTGTGTATTATTTTACTGTTTACAACCAGCAGACTAATCTTTTCAATGGCGCCATCATAGATTATCGCTCTCTCTCTCCCTGTTATTTTCGCCATATAATTTGTTGTTTTTAGTGAAGTAGTAGTAGTAATAGTAGATTTTATCTCATAATAATGCTTGGACCCTGCATTGAGTAGGATATTTTGGCGATAACTTGCCAAGTTTAAGGTTTTCAAATGCTCTAAGCGTTAGGGAATTGTCGCATAGAAACAGCTATTGACGTAACTCCATAAAAAGGTCTACGGGCCTTTTTGAAAATTTCTCATGTAATAAATTGAACACGCCCTGCGGCATAATCTCCAAAGCAAAAGATGCCGATTATCTTATAACCATAAAGTTCTACGTTACATTTCGGGGTTATTTTCAAACTAATACTACACAATGACGCATGTAGACCATTATCACTTCACAGTAAATTTTTCAATATGCAATGGCTTCTGCACAAACACTTTTTAAATATAAAGTTGCAATGCTAAAGCAAATTTTGTTTGAAAAATTAAAAGCATGTTCCCCTACCGTCTATCCGAATTATCACACCCACCTATTGCCTTGAAAATGGTTGGTTGACGTTAATTGTTATGTGAGCTTCAATTTATGTTAATGGAGTTGCAAATACAAGTCCAAAATATTCCATTATTAGCCGTAAGATAACTCAAATTGCTAAGTACATAGTGGAATCAATATATTCGGTTTATTCGCCACACTTTCTGATAATGTATAGGCCTGATCTAATGCTGATCTTTGCAATGTTTTGTGTGTGAATAAACAAAAAACAACAACCACAAAAGTATTCAAAACAACTACATACATTATACGTTACAAAAACAGGAATCAGTTTTAAAATCATTCAGTGTTTGATTTACTTTCCCTACCTAGAAAAGAGAGAGAGAGAGAGAGAGAGATAGAGAGAAAACGGCAACCCAACCCAACCCAACCAATAATTAAAACAACTATCATCAACCATGCCGTTTACATTAAATACACTTATGTACATGCATACATACAGACTGTTTGTTTGACTCACAAACGATTATTAGAAAACTTAATACGGACTGAAGCAACTAGATCAGGTCAAATCGACCTTTATTATGTACATATGTGCTGCGCTCTCTTCTCGATTTCAGAGTGCATACATATGTGGGTGTTTACAATGTTATTTTTTCATTCCACCGTTGTTGTTGTTGCTGTTGTATGTATGTACTTAAACAAATACAATACATTGTTGCGCTCATTTATTTTTCTTTTTGTCTGTTGCGCTGTATTTTATACGATGATATTTTGAACGATGATGATGGCTACACAACAATGATGACGACTATTGAGTATATTTTGTCATTGCTGCTATTGCCGTTGTTGTTGCTATTGCTGTCGTATGTTATGTGTTTCAGTTCTGTTCGCATAACATTCATTGTGTGCCATCAATCTTAAACAAACACTATTCTTACACAGTTGTTTACACTAAAAAAATGATGCAAATGATTACGGAAATATTTTTCGAATATTTCTTGGAATGAAATTTAGGTTTTGGATCTATAAAATTTATTTATACATACGTACATATATAAAATATTTTTATTTAACATATTATTATTAACATCATATTTATTTATCTTTGTTGTTGTTTTGTTTTTTATTTTCAGGTAAACATTTTACGTTTTCTTAATTCCTTCGTCTCCTTAAGCCTGGTACGTAAAACTTTATTCATTAAATAAATAGACGAATTATTCTTCGGGATTTTTGGATCCCGAATTATCCCGAAAAATAACGGTATTTCGCGATCTGGATTTTTAAAAATCAATCCCGTTTGGCATCTCTAGTAGGAAGTGATGTATTCTACTTTTAACTTTATCATTTGGTTTTATCCGTTTGGGATAAAGCATGGCAAGTATTCTTCCATTATTTTACATTCCCTTCTTTATGAGTTGCTGTAATAAAAATTGTCATTTTACGGTCGTCCGTGTAATTTAGTGGCAAAGTGTACAACTTACTGGATTCCCGAGATAGTTTGTATACAAATTTGGCTAAAGATTAAGAAGAGATTGCTCTGTTTATGCCAGACCACCGACAAAGTTGTGCGGACTAACGTTGTTATGATTGAACCAATGCTGCTGGACGTTATCATTGAATTGCTTGCTTAAATTTCACTGATTGTTCGTAGTAGATAGTAGTGATTATCATCAATCTTTAGACAATGTTGTCGTAGCTTTCAATACACAATCCCATAAAAATTTTAACCTCATCTGCCACACAGAACTACGTTTCTTTGTAACAATTTCTTAGCGGCCTGAACGCATGTTTTGCAATAGAAAAGCAAAATTTTACGACTCATTTGACCCATTTTCACAGAATATATGATTTTAATAAGTAAAGCTTAAAATGTAACTGTTCATACAAGCTACGATGTTGCCTGATGTAATTATTAATATTACAAGATGTTTTACATTCCAAAGCCATTTGCCGACATATTTTCATTGTTGTAAACATCTTCTTGCTTTCTAAGTACTATTCAATATTCGATTACATCCCATAGAATTTATTTTTTAAAGCAATAATTTAGTTGAGTGTATTTACGTAAATTCATTAGTTCGCTCACTCATACATACGTTATTTCGCTTGATGATTCTCTCTCTGTTGGGAATACGTAAAAAAAAAAACAACAAACACAAGAAACAAAAATAATAATAACTGAACACACCACACAGAATTGAAAAAAAAACAGAAAATCAGCAACAACTGAAACAGCAGAAATAGCATTTCAAAGTACATACATAGAAATATTTTGTTGCTGTATTCAATTTGATGGTGTGCGTGCTCATGTTGTTGTTATGTTTTTTGTTTTGTAATCTACAATAGCAATGAAAGCAATTTTTTATTCTGAGAATTCGATTCAGCAAAGACAGCAGCAACAAAAACGAAAATAAAACCACTTGGAATAATCGTGAGAGTGCTGTCGAAACGAAAGAACTAAATAAACGAAACTGAATGTCGATGATGACTGTAAAAATAAATGTAGAAAAACAAAAACAACATAACGCAAAAATATATGCACACATACACATACATATATAGAGAATGAACAAACAATGATATGACTGTGTTTTGCAAAACATATACAGTGCACTCGCGATAATATGAACACTCTAAAATTTTAACACCCCAAAATATGAACACTTTTTTCTAACCATTGACTACTCTAAAATATGAACTTTATACGAAGGCTTTAAAATATGAACAGTTTTTTTATTTTTAAAGCATACAAATTTCAGTTACAAAGCGTTAGAAAATGGGGAAATCCCGAGTTATTTATGTTTATTTTAAAATCAAATCTTAAAGAAACCACACATGCATACATAAATATATATATATGTAGATATATGTATGTAGAACAATTCTTAATCAAAAAAGTGAAGCCAGCAAAAGCCATTCTTCTAATATATAATGCTCCTTCTCACCCACCCTGAGGACCAACTAAAATATGAAAACGGCTTTATTTTTGTAATTTTTATACCACCGAACGTGACACCTCTTATCCAACCCATGGACCAAAATGCAATCATGATCACAAAACTTTATTATAGAAGCAGTCTTCTGGCTTCCATTGCTGCTAACGAGGGTAGTTTAGGTTACTTAAGTCTATACAGCAAACTACATTAAAGGAAGCCGTTATTATTTTAGAATCAACGTGGAGTAGAGTAGATGCATCTGTGATATCCAAATGCTGAAATAATATGTTAAATATGGTGGTTAATCAAGACGATCCTGAAGACGAAATTCCATTAAATAATCTTAGACAAAATTTACAAATGAAGAAAGTGTTTTATGTAACCTGAGACCCGAAGTTTGTGTTCTCTGTAATGTGCTAATGTTAAAGAATGTTATGAGGAAATAGAAGAAATATCGGACGAAGATGATTGTGTGGAGAAACCAAAGCGAACGATTAAAGACAGGGAAGCTGTTGGAATTTTTAATAATACATTGGAGTGGGTAGAAAGTGAAATGGTTAAACAACGAGACTTAAATTATTGAGACAGTTACGGTAGAAGGCTGTTTTAAATGTTCTCGTTCAAAAAAACAACAAAAAAGATAACCGACTTCTTAAAGATTAGTTCAAGCTTTGTGTTGTATAAGTATTTGAATACATTTACAAATTTAGTGAATTAAGTTACATTTTTTATATAAACGAAAATAAAATTATTTAATGGAAAAAAGCTTTTATTTAAGAAGGAAAAGTGTTTACCTTGCAAGAAAACAACATTTTTTTTCAACAGTTTAAGCCATTTGTAAATGTGAACAATTTCGAAAATATGAACAGGCTTTGTTTTAATTAGTTCATATTATCGCGAGTGCACTGTATTCATTGAAAAAGTAAAAATAATAAGAAACATGAGGAGAAAAGGAAAGAGAGAAAAAATGTACATGTGGCAATTGAAATACTCTCAACACAGTGAGTTGACGTTAGCGTTAACTAAAACGTCAAATGAATATGAAAAAACACACAAAAATCAGAAATGATTCACAAAAAGAACTTTTAATTGTCAAACAACGAAATATGAAAAATACTGGAAGTTGAAAAAAATATGTTACATAGAGGACAATAATAGCAACGTAATACTAACAGCTTAGAAAACAATTTTGTACACATTCATCGCTTATAATGTTGTCTAAAATGGACGGCAACAATATGTTGTTATGTCTGGTTTTACACGTTCTAAGTTTACTTTGAGAAAGTATTTTTTGTTTTTTTAATTTTACTTTAAAATTTGTTTTACTTTTAATCAAGTTAAATTTACGTTGACAACTATGCGAGCACATCAAGCTTTGTACTCAGCCCTTTTGGTAGTTAGTGCCTCTTCTGTGAATACAAACACAAGACCAAAGCGAATTCATGTAACCGGTGGGACTATCTAAACAGCTGAGCTCTTTCTTAATGTCAAAATTTTGTTGTTTTTGTGTGTGTTTGTTGTGCGTGTGCGTGTTGTTGTTCATTTTTTTCCTTTTCCATTTTTTTTCTTCCTATTTTGACAACATTAAGGGTCTTTAACAAAAACAAAATGCCTGTTGTTTTTGCATTGTTGTACTTGTTGTAGACCTGCGGCTACCATCTATGAATTTGCCCTGCACAAGACTGTGCCAAGTACACTTTTAACGTGTAAAATGCTTATAAGAAATAGCAATAAATTTCTCCTGCTTAATTAGAGAGAACATCATTGTTTTTCTTGGGAATTCTCTCCTTTGGATGTATAAATAATATTTCTACTATACAGTGTAGCTGTAAATTGTTTTTTATAAAAAAGAAAGGGAGTGAGAATTTAAAGAGAGTGTAAAGCCCTAGTTATGCTACCGTAACGGAATGTAACAGTAACATAATGTAATGTGTACGGAACGTAAAAATGTAAGTGCAATTATAGATCGTAAAAACGTAGATGTAAAAACGTTATGTAAACAAAACAAAAAAGAAATAAACAAATAAGGAAATACAAATTACAAAAACTACAAGACAGAGATTCAGATAAGGATATAGAAGACATGTTTTTTGGATTGAGTTTATATTTTATTATTGTTTTTTTAAATAAATTTAATATTAATTCCAAATTTTGAAAACTTTGTTTTCACTCCTTTTATCACTTTCAATATGGCGCCTTTTGTTTCTCTTTAATCCAGCTGTTAACCAATGTTATCAACACAGAGTTTTTAGGTTCATTTTAAACGATTTTATATTTATTTAAAGGTACTTATTAAAAATTTTTATGTACTGTTTCTGTAAGCCAAACAGTACACTTACTTAAAAATATGGTTACAATTTTATATTTACAAAACTTGAGATTTACTTAAAATAAGTATTGCAGCAAATAAAGGCCTGTTTTTATTAAATACATACAAATTTAGATATTTAATACAATTTAGGGGAAAAAAGATAGAGGAAAAAACCCTATTTATGTTCTTTAAGAAATTTTAAAGTTAAGAACTTCTATCAACTTCATCTCTGAAGTTGTAGAAGGAATTAATTGTGCAAATTTCTTAGGATATCATAACTTGAAGCTCTATTTCGATCTTCAAATCTTTCTGTAAGTTTTCTAATTACGGTTTTAAACATATCTTGTTTGTAATGACTATGTAGGTTTACAGTGGAATGACGTCTATTTAAATTATAAATAATCTTAAGATTTTTGTTTTGAATAATTTGTAATTTTTTAACGTGAGTTTTAGCACATTTTGTCGACCATACTTGGCATCCATATGTCATTATGGGTCGAATGCACGTTTTATATAGTAAAAGTTTATTTTTTGTGTTTAATGTTGACTTTCGGTTAAGCAGAGGAAAGAGAGCTCTGCCACATCTTACAGCTTTGTTACACACATGGTCAATATGCTCCTTGAAAGTTAACTTTTTATCTAGTATTATACCTAGATACTTTACAGAAGTTTTAATGGGAATAGTTGAACCATGTATTGTCAATGGGATTGTTGGAACCCTTTTTGGTGATTTATTGAATGGGAATATTATTGCCTGAGTTTTTTCTTCATTTAATTTAATTTTCCATTTTGTGAAGTATTTTTGAACATGAATAATAGATGTTATCATGTTTTTGACAATCGAGTTAGAAAGTTTTCCACTTGATATGATAGCTGTATCATCGGCATAAAGCGCTGCAGTGTTTTTTTTAAGTGGTTTGAAATCAGAGGTATATATTGAGTATAACAACGGTGAGAGGACTGAACCTTGAGGTACGCCAGCCATAATATTTTTTGTGCAGGACAGATCATTTTCAACGTTTACAACAAAAGTTCTGTCGGATAGAAAACTGCTGATAATTTTTTGTAAATAAATTGGATATCCGAATTTATTAAGTTTGTAGACGAGACCTTTATGCCAAATTGAGTCAAATGCCTTTTCTACGTCTAAAAACACAATTCCGGTACTTTTTCGTTGAAGTTTGTTACAATTTATAAAATTTAGAATTCTCTTCACTTGATGAATTGTTGAATGTTCTCTTCGGAATCCGAATTGCTCATCTTTTAAAATACCATTATTTTCGGTAAACTCTATCATTCTATTTAAAATTACTTTTTCAAATACCTTGTCTAAACAATTCAGCATGCTAATAGGACGGTAGCTTTTTGGAGATTTTGGATCTCTACCCTGTTTCAGAATAGGTATAACTTTGGCATGTTTAAAAGATTTTGGAAAGTAGCCATTTTTAAGACACCACATAAAAATTTTAGTAACAATATTAAAAAATGATTCAGGCATTTTTTTCAAAATAATTGGCTTAATACCATCAATTCCTGGGGCTTTTGAATTTTTTAAATTGTATATAAAAAATGTTATTTCTTCCTTAGAAGTAAAATAAGTTTCAACATCTTCTTGAATAATCTGATTATCAAGCCATTGTGTATGTTTTAAAACAGTTCGATCAGAAGGCGATGCCATACTGTGAGTTATCCCGTGACATTCTTCAAAAACTTTTGCAATTTCATCAGATTTTTCTTTATTACTGTAAACATCAACGCCATCTATTGATAGTGTCCCAATATTTGATCTCTTACCCTTCAATGCTTTTGTCAATAACCAGAATTTTTTTTTACCCGTTGGTAGCCCTTTAAGAAATATTGACCAGCTGTTATTTCTGTCATTAGACACATGGTAATTGATTAGTGATTTCAGCTGTTTTAGTATTGCTGCTATTGTGCTTTTAAATACTGGGTCATTACTTCTTTGAAAAATACGGCGATACTTGTTTCTTTGTCCAATTAGGTACATCGTAAGATATGACAATTTTCTCTGCCAGATTTGCTTCTCACCAACAGGGATTTGTTTGGAGGCTTCCTGCATAATGCTGGTAACTTTGAAAATAATGTCTTCAACAGTGGAATGTGTAAGTATTGCATCTTCTAAATTATTGGTTTTAAGTTTTTCATCTACCCATTTTCGTATAGAATTCCAGTTGGCTTTATTGTATAAGGGAACTTTTGTTGGTGCTATAGTATAGAAACCAGAAATATTACATGTGTATGGAACATGATCAGAGTCGAGTACATCTTCATGAGTTATAATCGGCGAAGGTATTAAGCTCGAGTTTGACAGCAGTAAATCAACAATAGAGGGCTGAGTAGGAGTCAATTGTTGTCCAAATCTTGTAAAGGAATTGGGGTGGTAAATAAAATAGTTCGATTTAAGATGGTGATTGTAGAGTTTTTTGCCAGCTGTGTTGTTTTGATGGCATTGCCAATTAACGTGCTGGGCGTTAAAATCGCCAAAAATAAAGAAATCCAATCCGGTTGTTGTTATTATTTCTAAATCATTAAGAAAGTGGTTTGTATACTTCGGACAATATGCAGACGTAATTCTCAATGGACGGTTGTTAACATTAATTTCTATTGATATATTTTCAATAGATGTAGTAGGGAACTTCTTGAGACGTCGATGGGGAATATTTCTTCGAATTCCTAATAGAACACCTCCTCCGTGTGACTGACGATCTTCTCTATGTATTTTGTAATCCTTAATATTGAATTTGTGACTGTAGTTTAAAAAAGTTTCATTAATTGAAAAAATATCAATTTTCTTTTTAATAACAAATTGTTCCAATTCGATAATAGCGGACGGACTTGTTATGCCCTGGGCATTCCAGTGCATAAACTGAAGATCATTTGATGACAGATTATATGACATGCTTTAACATCATGCCAAGAACCCTCATTTTATCATATTTGTTCTTGCATTTCTGTAATGCATCGAGGGCTTCGAAGTAAATTTCTAAAATTTTTTCGTTAGAAATATCATCATTTTCCCCAGATTGTGGCCCTGATTTAACCACAGATGAATATGGAGTTTTTTTAATACTGTGAGTTTGTGTGAAAGTTTTTGGAAAATTGTTGCTTGTGGAAGGCATATTTAGCTCATCTTCAGAAAAAATGCTTTCTGTTAAAGTATGTTTTTGTATATTTGAAGGCGAACGTTGTTTAGATGATACTTTTTTACGTATATCTAAATACTCCTTTCGGTAAGGGCAGCGAGAATCATCGGCTCGGTGATTTACGTTTTTTCGGTTCATCTTTATGCAGTTATGGCATTTATAAATTACGGGTCCATTAGTTTGAATTTTGTCTAATGTACAGACAGAGTAATCGTGGTTTCCACCACAGCCTAAGCAAGCGGGATTTCTGTGGCAGTTTACAGCACCGTGTCCGTACATGGTGCATTTCGAGCATTGGGTTGGTCCTTTTTTGTTACGAAGTGGATTTCTCCACTGTACAACAATGTCACAAAAATACTTTATTTTTCGTACCTCACGTTTTGAAATCTGGGTCCTGTTGAATTCCAACATATACAAGGCATCGTCTGCGCTGGTTCTCGATGTATTTATTTCTTTGATAGAAACAGGTTCAATATTGTGTTTCAATTTGAATTCTTCCTTAATCATGCTTAAGCTAACTTGCGGCAAACCAAATAGCATAAGCTTAAACTTACTGTTGTCCTTGACTGGGTGAGTAAAGAACTTGATGTTCTCAGTTTTCAGAACTTTTATAATTTCATTGAAGTCCGAAACAGTATTTGGCATTACTTTGATGCCAATTGATATCTTTTTGTACTTACATTTTTGCTGCAGTAAGTTAATGATCAAGCTAAATTTGTGGCAGTTATCTATAATGATTGGTGGTACCTTTATGATGGGCTCTGACATCTCTTCACTTTGAAGACTTATGGCCTCGGAATCTTCTAAATCAGAAAACGGTTGAAATCTGTTACTGGTAGAAGTACCAGCCAGTTTAGGCTGCTTGAATTTTGGGTTATTGCCCCAGAATCGTTTGCGCTTTTGATTCATTTTGGAAACCAAAAGTAAATTTTAAATGATTGAATAAGATTGTAAAATAAACTGAGTACAGCTGTTAATAGTACGTATGTTTGCTTTAAGTGTCAGCATGCGACTGTAAGCCAAACAATTTCATTTTCACTCAAACAAAAACACAAAATTTAGTTTATGTTTGTTTGTTGAGGAAAACAAAAACACAAAATTAAGTGCCTTTGATTGAATTTTCTATATCAATCGACAAGCAAGTGAAATCGTTTATTCTACAGAAACAAGTCAGGTATTTCGGAAACCAAATTTGTACGAATGTTAAAACGTTTTTATCTTCTCTAATAAAAGTAAACTGCAAACTGAAATGCTTTTCGAACGCTTTAATTAATTAAAAATCGATAACTAAATTTTTCTAATTTAAAATAAAAATAAACACTACCTACATACATAATATTATAGTAAAATAGTGTTTATTTTTATTTTAAATTATAAACGTTAATAATGAAATAAATTTTAATTTGGGTTTTTAAAATATAAGAAGTCTTATTTAAAGAGAATTCCACATACAGACAAACATAACATACATACAAAATGTAAATTCTGTTTATAATTCAAATTTTCAGTTTTAGTGATTTTTAATATTGACATGTTGTTAACACTGCTAAACAGATGTCACGTAAAAATGTAAGAAAATTCTATTTTTTACAGATTTTTACGTTCCGGTTACGTTACATTACATTTCTATAACCATTCGTATTGCTTTATATATAACAAAAACGATCAGCTGTTTCTTACTGTTGCGGTTACGTTCCGTTACGGTAGCATAACTAGGGCTTAATAGATTATCATCATCATCATCGTCTGTTTACTTTTGTTTTATTGATTACAGTTTCCAGTAAACGATTGGTTTAACGCTCTCTCTCTCTGAAAATAATTAAAGGCTAAAGAGTTCAAATTGTTTGCAGCGTAAATTCTCTCTCAGTATTACTTGTTCCAATTGTTGTTCTTGTTCCTTTTCGTTTAATTCTTTATGATGATTATTGTCAATCTCATGCATATGTATGTTGTTTATAATGATGACATTGTGTTGCCATTGTGTTGCCATTGTTGACTTTAATTTTGTATGTTTTATTGTGGTATTTGTTGCGTAGTTGCCTGAAATAATGATTGCAATCATCAGCTTAACTCGACTGAATAAAATTTGATGTTTTTTTTTTTGGAAAATAAAACTTTATTTCACTCGTATTGTTTGTGTTGTCCTCTTTTTTAATTCGCTGTTATTGGGCTTGCAATCCCTGTTATTGTAACTTGAAATTTATTTTCATGTTTGTTGCTGCTGTTGTATGTATAGTTTGATATTTTTGTATTTTATATACGATACGATGGATGATTGATAAATTATTATCAATTAATTTCATTAATATTGTATACCGTAAATTAGTATTTAATTTTTATTATTTTTTTATTCATTAGTTTCTTTTACAAAACATTGGACGTTCCTTTTGACTTTCTTCTTAAATTTTTAGGAAATTATTTGACAATAATCATTCCTGTTTTATTGAAAGTAATACTATGTTCAGATATGCACTTTTATTGAGCCAATATTCGGTTATTTGAGTACAATATTTTAAGTGTTCAGATATAATATAAGCAATATTCATTTAACAGCTGGTAAACAAAACAGCTGGTTATTTCAACAACATTGTTTTTGTTTGTCGTTGTTGTAATTGTAATATGCGCACTGAACATACTTATGACAGTGCTGTATTTTAAGTTTTAATCAATATTATAACAATTTGCGTATTTATTGCGCTATAATTAATTGAAATTTTATATGAAATATTGACCTCAATAATGGCGTTTATTGCGATTTACGAAATAAGAGTGCATGTGTGAACATAGTATAAGTTTCATAAATTAAATTAGCCATCCCATCCCATTGGCTGTTAGAGAAAGTTTACTGACAATTTTGATGAAACCAGAGTTACTTTTTCTTATAATTGAAACGAGATATACATATTTAATCAAATACGTGACGTTTTGCTCGATAATTTTAGTTACATAAATCAGTCATTCCAACCTTATAGTCTGGATCCAATACAGCTTCTCACCACACAACCCATGTTATGTGTGTTAATTTTAACTATGGGTGACGGGACCTTCAGTTAATAGTCGATTACGAACGATAGATTTGATAATCTTTTCATGAGAATTTCATTTACCCGCTGGGATTTTACCAGAAGACTACTGAGAGGAAGTCACTAAAAGAAATATTTTTTATGTTTTGTTTTGTTCGAGATGTTTGGGGTTCGAACCACAGACTCTCGTTCAATTAGACAACACACTGCGACTGGCACTACTACGACTTCATATCCTTTTAACATTTTCAGGGTAAAGCCAACACTCTTTATGGGTTTTCTAACAGAAAAACTGATATAAAAGCATTTAAATTGTATTAAGTGTGTTTTACAGAGACATATTAGGGCATATGATGGACGCATCAAAACTGCCTGTAAAGCCAGTGTGTGTAGGGGTCTGGATTTTGTAACGCCTTTTCTGTTGATAAATTTTGTACCGAAATTATTTCTTGATTTTGCGATTCTTCAAATTTGTTTGCCAAGTTATTACACCGTAGGTTGAAAGGCGTTCCCACTTTTAAGTCGTCACCACTTTTGTTGTTTAAGTTTTAACTATTTTTACGTATTTTTCGGTTATTAAACGATTTTTTTTTTGGTAAATGGCACTCTAGATGAATGTGCAAACATTCTCTTCTTTGAGAGAAGGGTTATAAGCTTTGAGAAAGTAATTGTAAAAAGGAAAATTCAATTGGCAACACTTATATCTTGACTCTCTGGTTAAAAGATGTCAAGTGCTGTGTACTCATGTCTCGTTTGTAAAGGAAAAATGATCCCAAAATGAATTAATAGCGGATAAATGACATGTTACGTCATATATCACTCTCTATGAAATTCAAATCAATTTGTGCGATTTTTTATGACAAGATAAAGAAAGAAAGGAAAAGCAATGCTTGTAAAATCAAAGCATATTGCAATTGATTTAAAACGATATTGTATTGTTTTTCCAGCCTAGGGAAATACTTTTTTAATACCTTTTGTATCCACTGTTTTGATACATGTATAGGTACTATTTCCTTTGCTTGGTTGTGGTACGTTAATAGATTTTTGTTTTATGATATCGAACGATATTACTTTGTACTCTTGTTCATATCTGAAATGCTAGTATTTTATATCGATAATCACAAACACAAACGATAATGATGTTGATGATGATAATGTACACGCAGTGTGCAACTGTGCTAAATTAAAACAAAAAGGAATTGAAAATGAGAATGAAAGAAGTGCCATAAACAGACTCTGTATAGACAGAGAAGTACTACATACATACGTATGATGTTTAATAATAATGAAGACAACATAACTTAACTCGAGTTTAATTCAATGCAGCCAGCACCAGTTCAGTGAAAAAAAACGGAAAATATTTCAGTTTGATGTTGATGTTGAAGAAATAAAATCTGCATCTCGTTTACATTGCAATGCAATGCCATACCATGCCACCATGTCATGTCTTACTCTATCGGTGTCGCTGTATTTGCCTGCTAAGGTTGTTGCTTTTCGTTTTTTTATGACTCTTTAAAGTTGGGAATATTTCCACTATTATTTTACTTCTAGTTTGTGTGTGTGTATGTGTAGCAAACCTTTCTTTCTCTAATTTCAACATTCTCAATTTACTGCCAGAACAAAAGCAAAACTCTCAATATGTTTTCCTTTCTTTTTTTTTTCTACCTTTTTTGGTTTCCTGGGCCTGAAAATTTGCCTGTGGCTGGATATACATACATATGTATGTAAGTCTGTGCCTCATAAAAGTCAATAAAATAAAATTGTTGTTGCTGCTATTGCTGTTGTAAGAATACCAAAAAATTCTATTTCGCCTTTCTATGCATTTGCAATTCCCTTTCTAGTGCAATTTTTATTTGCTACCAACCATCTAAATTACGTCGACATTAGAAACAACTTGTGTGTGCGAGTCCAAACGAAATAACTCAGCCAAGCCAAGGCAAGCCGAGCCAACCAAGTCAGTCTACTATGTATATGACTGAGTCATTGGTCTTAAATATTGCAAAGAATTAAAGTTGATTTGATTTGGTTTGGTTTGATTTTCTTTTTCTTTTCTTATGATTGTGATTTTCCTATTTTCCTTGTTGTTCTTCTTCTTCTTTTTTTTAGTTTTTCTTCCAAGTCATGTTAAATATTTCCTCGTTGTACTTTGACAAGAAGTATTGCGCCATATAAAGTTTATTTTTGTTTATATGCTAACAGTGGAAGCTCTTTAAGTCTTATATCTGGTGTCCATTTTTACCTATGATAGTAGAATTAACGGATTATAACGGCTTATTTACACCATGTCTACTGAAGTTTAATCTCTATCGAAGATCGACCTGCCACTAGATACATACTTTTTGCATTGGGCTGTGGTGTATTAAAGCTTCTATTGAAGCTAGGCGATAGGCTTACTCAGGTCGACTACATGATTCATTTTATTTTTCTCGATTAATGAAATTTGATTTGAGAATTCCAACTAGGGAGTTGGGGAGTCATCTGGTAATTCGGAGTGTCATCTAAAGCCCCTGGAAGAGGTACATATATACCGATGACTTCAAATGACTTGTGATTTTGTTAGGTAATGGAATCTTCTCTAAAAGCCTCTTGATTTACTTGAGCAGCCAGGTTAGGATCGATTTCCTACCACGCGGTAGATACCAGGGATTACTCCTTGCAATATTGTAATGCTCTGCTGTGCTAATGTGGATAAGAAGATGAGGATAGCTATCCATTGCTCTTCTGAGAACAGTGCCCTGCCCTTGCTATAAAGAAGCGGCTGTTGTTGACTTCTACCATTGGTGTCCTATGGAGAATGTGTTTGTAGTTGTGATATCACATTGGACCTAACCTCTGACTTCTCCTAAAGATGTCTTTTTAACCGACTTATTTTCTTATGCTGTCCATTTCATCCACAATTATCTGTGCCCTCATATCGAATAGAGCTGTGAGCTATGGCCCCTGGTATGTGTGTATATGTATGTATGTATGTATGTAATGAGTTTAGAGGTTGGTTTGAGGGTAATAGACATTTTTTATGGCATTTCATGTACTCAACAATAATTTCAGTTTCTGCTGCTGCTGCTGGCTGGCTGACTGACTGACTGACTGGATGGATGTTTGGCTCGCTTAATGCTGGCGCTGTGTTGTGCTGTGTAAGAGCTGCCTGGTTGTTGTGTTGCCTGCATATGAGACTCATTCATTTGGATTTGGCGGCAAAAATAGTTGAACAGAAAAAAAAAATGCAAATAAACCATATCGTATCGCATTTTGAGAAGCCAGTCAAGCTAGAGCAGCAAAATCCAAGTTGAAAATGTTTGCCCGTATATTCGTTCATTTCTTTCGTTCATGGCATGAACAATCTAGGTAAAGGCATACGTTTGTGTGTATGTACGTTGGAAATAACAACAACAACAGCAACGTACAAATAAATATTGTACATGGACTTTAAGTATTGCAAACAAGCATGGCTATGGACGATGTTAATGTTCATGATTGTGCGACTACAACAACTTTTACTACTCTGTGTTGCTGTTGTGTGCTCATGTTTAAAAAAAAAAAGAGAGAAAAAAATTTCAAATCGTTTACAAAAGAACGTCGGATCGGATTGGATCGGACCAACCAATAAACAAATTCAATTCATTGCCGTCGTCGTCGTCGTAACATTTTAAGTATTTTTCTGAATGTGCTTGTCTGTTTGCTTGCCAGCCTGACTGTGTTTTAAAACATATCTTGCCTGGCCTGGTTGTATAGCTGTTTGATGTTGTCGTTGTTGTTTGCTTGCTAGCTGACTGACGAGGTTTATGTATAAGAGAAGAGAATTCTAAATAAACTTTTTATTACACAGTCAGGCCGAGACAAAACTGAGTTGTTTTTATTCAGAGTTCGGTCGCTAAAATTACTTGCCTCCCGTACACCATTGAAACGAATCACACACAGTCAAGTCAGGCGAATGAACGAACGTAGAAACAAACTGGGGGCTAAAGCAACGTAAAAAGAAACGCATTGGCTTGCCTGACTGGCTGGCTGACAGGCAGTTATTAAGCCAAAGAACGTTTGAACACAACACATCGCTCGTTTATGAACGAACCCAGCAAACAAACCAAACCAGTCAGTCAGCGAGACAGCCAGCCAGCTTTAATGCCATGCCATATACATACATACGTAGTTGTTGTCGCCATACACTCTTAAAACTTAACAAACAGACACCAGCAGCAACAGCAGCAGCAGTATAACCAAACAGACGTCGTCAGTCATCATAATCATCGCATGGTTTGAGTATTTGTTGGAAATGAAAGCCATGTTTACAGTCTGAAAATGAATGAATTCATTACTATGGCTCGCCTATATAACATGGAGAACAAATTTATAATGATAGATTTTAATTGCAATATTGAAAGTTTATCACATCCGAAGAGGATTTATCAAGCCACCTAAGCCTGGTCCAATGCCTCTGGAGAGATAAAGATCAAGACCGTACATCATTGGGAGATAGAGCAGCGCCATCTCTTCAGACATGGTGGGATCGAATGTTTTTAAACAATTTACGAACAAAAACTTGAGAGCTTGTGTGAGAAGAGGAGGGAGGGATATGCCACAAAACAGCTCCTATATTTCTTAAAGGAACGAAAATAATAATGGAAAGAAAATTGTAAATGGGAGATCGATTTGCCTATTTTTGGTACTAAGACACCATAATGAAAATGAATAAAATGTTTCATCACAGTTTTAAAGGATTCTGTGCTGTATGTGGCCCCCCAATGGTGATTTATTATAAAAATTTATTTCAGTTAAATAAGATTAATGAAATGAAATTGTTTTAAAGCTCTGACCATTATACTCATTTATTTAATTTCCCTTGTTCCCTCGTATTTTATTTCACTGGCTCGTTGTCTCTCCCTCTCTGTCCGTTTATTGCTCTTCAGTGCAAATGTCAGTTGGGTTTTAAAATTGTTTTTTTTCCTTCATTTACGTATTAATGTTCTCGAGAGTATTTGTGTGTGTATATGTATTTTCCTTGGATTCATTTCTATATTAAAACATTTTTATATGATTGTATAGAAATGTAAAGTACAAGCAGCCGTAACAACAACGACAACAGCAATAGCAACAAAAATAAATTTTTGCTTGAAAACAATTTTTGCGCCTTAATGATGAAATGGAACACGAGAGGAGTCTTAGGCTCTTTTTTGTTGTATTTCTTTAAAAAATATTTGTTGGTGCTTGAGTTCTGTTGCTGTTAAGAGGTTCAAAATTCGTTCGTTCTTATGTTGGTTGAATGGAATGGAATGGTTGGTTGGTTGGTTGGTTATTGAATTGCTGGATAGTTTATGTTGCTGTTGTTGCGTTATTTCCATTTCATGTTTCATGCAATTCTCTTGTCTTTCGCTTAGTGAGTTTTGCTTTTGTATACCCTACATCAGTATACATAGTTTATTAGGGGTATAGTTGGTAGAATTACATAAAAGCGGCTGTTTTAACTGCATCGAATGGGTATCAAGGAGGTGCCCCCTAACCAAATGCCTTTGTTGGAAATCGGGGACAAAAAGGCATTTTTTTTTTATAAAACTTGACTTGTAAAGATCCTTATAACAGTAGCAGATTTCGAGAATTGACCTAAATTTTGTAAAGATGTTAGTAGTTTGAGTAGCTCAACCTTACAACATAAGTATGGGAAGTCTCGATCAAGTTGTACTAATTTCTTGAGCCGAAGTAACCACTGTTTTAATTACCCAAAAGTTAAAAATAGCAACAAAAAGACCGTTTGGATCCAATGTACTGCTGGCACAAGTTCGAGACGTCCATTCTGAAAAGAGGGGTTTGAAAAAATGCGTCACCCATTTCGTAAAAGACTCCCAACGAATTTAAACGGATAATTCAAGACTTGGTACGACAACCTGCGAGTTGCCGAAATGGGCGGCAATATCCCTGAGAGAGATATTAATAAACTTTCTAATTACCTGTCACCTCACATGACACTGGGCACGAATAAAGAGACGTCTAACACGAGAATACAATGCAATTCTGCGGTATAGTGGTATTTAGAGAAACTGCAGAGCAAATGAATCGACCCGATGTGGCAGAACCATCGTATACGGCCAAAGTTATGTAGAGGACCCATTGAAAATGTGTTTCTAAAGGCCGCGCTTAGATTACATGGAAGACCAGCTCTTACTGACCTGTCCTAGGTAGAGTTTAAACGTTTAAGTAGCTTCATAAGATGTTGTGGATTGTCCCAGAACTAGCAAAATAGAATGGCTGAGGTATCACAATGCGACACACACAGTCGAAATAGGACGATAACTTCCAACTGCCTACTTACCAATTTGTGTAATTATCAGGGTAGGAGGTAAATTCTAATTAGAACCCATACCGTTAACAATCGGATCATATGACATACAGACATACATAATTGGTCATTACAACCCTTCAGTCAGGATTATGAACTAGCTTCTTAACACCACTCATGTTGTGTGCTTAAATTTTATACTTTGAGTGGCGGGACCTACAGTTTCAAGTCGACTTCGAACGACAGATTTTTGAGAAACTTTTTCATGGCAGGTTTATTTACTCTCAGAGTTTTTGCCAGAAATCTGCTGAGAGTAAGTCGCCGAAGAAATGTTTTTTTTTTTTCATATTTCGTTTTGATGTCTGACCTGGGGTTTGAACCCGGGCTTTAGGTCTAATAAGCGAACACACTACCTTCTAGACTACGGCAACTATATGAATCATATCATATGAATAAATCTCAATCATATGAATAAATCTCAAATTTTTGTTGTCATGGTAACGCCATGATCCTTACAGTGATACTGACGGGTCTGGCTCTAAGGGATGTTGCTTGGAAGTTATTTATGGATCCGAACCTGCCTTCAAGTGTTTAGCAGCTGCATCTGTTTATAAAGCACAGTTTTGTTGGTTCAAATGCTTAATAATTTGAAGTTTGTGTTGGAACTAAATGATCATGTTTTTGTTTCCATTAGGAAGGAAGGTTCGACTCATAGAAGGGAATTCCAACTTTAAAGACAGCAAGTCATCGAATAAAATGGCGCATATTTAATCTGGGCCCTGCTGTACTGAAAAACAGTGTTTTATTTCGTGTAAAAATAATGGAACTTATTTAGTGCACCGTACCTGCTGTTGTATATGAAATTTAGTTGTCATATGATCGAATTTGACTGACTGACTGACGTTAATTTTTTTGTTTGTTTGTTTTATTTTAGTTTTCTCTTTCTAGAAAACAACGTTTTTCTGTTGCTGTTGGTATTTCTGAGCACTCTGGCATTCCCCGGTGCCATTTAAACCCCCCAACGTGGTTTAATTTCTTTTTAATTTTATTTTTCTCTTTGGCTTAAAAATGTTTCCTTTTTTTTTATTCATCTCTTTTCGTTTTCACATTTCATAAGAAGAATTTATTTGAAGGGGAATTTAAATGTACACTTTTGCATAGATTTTCAAAGTAATTCTCTCTCTTCTTCTTCTTTCATTCTGTCTCTACTTTGTCATCAAAGTCCCATATTTTTAAATATCTTGTTTTTGCATATGAATCAGAAAACTACTTAAAAAACGAAATGCTGGAAAATGGAAAATTTTCAAACCAATGGAGGAATACGGCCAAAAGCAAAACATTTGTGAGCCAAACAACTAGAATCGGAAAAAAGACTCTTGTTTTTATTTCTGATTCTGTGTTTCCCCTTTTAGGTCGTTGTTGTTGTTGTTGTATAAGTAAGTAACTAATCAAGGCTTTTATTTCACATCCGTTTGCAATACTGTCCTTTACCTGGCTCCTCGTATGTATACTCCTTTCACTATAAAAAGATGAACATCAAGAACTATTTTAAGGTTGTGCCAGCATTTTTTTGGAAACTTGGAACTGCTGTTGGATTTCTTCTTCTCTGCTCTCAAAAAGTTATACTAGCAGCCAGCCATTGATACGAGTGCTGCTGCGAGTACATGTTTATGTTGTATTGAATACAATTTAATGTATGCGATTGCATTAAGTGAGCGAGTATGTGGCATGCCATGCACCTCTCCTATCGGGGATTATTTGTATGTGTTTGTATCTTGCACCTGTAAATTTATTTGCAGTTCTTTTTCTCTTTGCATAGGAGAAGTTATTAAATGTTTATGACCGCCGTGTTTGTAAAGCAGGTTGCCAATTATTCATTTCCTTTCACATCATTTCATTCTATTTTTATTCCTTTTTCTTTGTCGGATGTTCTTTTTGTGAAATTATTTGAATTGACAAATAAAAACAACAACAACAACAAGTTAACATCCTTTGTTTTTTCTTTCATTTTAATTGTTGAGTTTAATCGTTTATAATCTGCATGTTTTGGATGAATTAGTGGAATAACAGTGGCAGCGATTGTGTGAGAGTGGCTATTGTTGTATTGTTCCAATTCTTTTACTATTTTCAGCTCGATCGATCGAATCAGATTTCTGGCAAAAACTCTGAGAGTAAATAAACCTGCCTTGAAAAAGTTTCTTAAAAAAAATCTATCGTCCGGACTCGACGTTAAACTGTAGGTCCCGCCACTCAAGTATAAAATTAAGGCACACAACATGAGTGGTGTGAGAAGCTAGACCATAATCCTGACTGAAGGGTTGTAATGGCCAATTATGTATGGGCCTGTTCGTAAATGCATCATTGCGCTGCATAATATGATTATTTTGCGCTCACACTGCTAATCACATGTTGCTGATGCTTCTTTTTGCTGATTTATTTGTTTGCATTTACGAACGAACAAACACTGCAGAAATGGAAAAATTATTAATAAATTTGAGTTTTGAACTGGACGATAAAACAAATGACAAAAAAGTGTACTTTGTGCAAAAAAGAAGATATTTAAGGAAGAAAAAAGAAACTTATTGTTAAAACTCTCATTCTCTCTCTCACTCATTCAATGCATCAGCCATTTTTATGATTAGTGTTTTGGGTTTATTTGCACATAATATGATTTAATGTTGCATTTACGAACATTTAACAGCTGCAGTGCTGCCAAGATTTGTATTTATGAACATGATGCGCATAATATGCAGCGCAGTAATGCATTTACGAACAGGCCCTATATATGTATGTGTAGTCTATTGCGTGTAGTGGATGCAGTGGTGAGAGTTATTTTCTTTGAATCAGATTCAGGAGACAGATTGAAAACTTTTTCTCTTTCTCCCAAATTCGAAGCTTAGTTGTTCGGTTTCCGATTGCTGGGTTGACATGAAACATCCGTAATTAAGAGCATAAATAAAAATAGGCAAGGTTTTGTTAAATGTTTTTATAATTTCATACACGCGTTTTCTAATGTGAAGAATTCAAAACAGAAATCCTCTAATTGGAATTGCATCAAAACAACGAGAACAATAATACATACAGCAACAAAAATTCTAAATCATTAACGATGCCACGATGTCTGGTTTATATTTCTTTGTTCTCTTTTAAAGCAACAACAGCAACTATACAAAATTATTCAAGGAATCACTTGCTATTTTTAACCTAACATAACTGTGTAGTACATATTTTATTTTACTGTCATTCTTACTCCTTCAAATACCTCTTCGAATAGCTGTGCTTTTATTCTCCTTACCCACGTGTTATTAATGCTGCAAGGAATCAAAAAAGAAACATTTACGTGCTAAAAAGAAAAGACCATTGAAAGGAAGAAAGAACTAAACAATGCAATGTTTTATTCGAACTCTTTATTTATGTATGTATGTAGTATGTATGATAGTATAACATTCATTCAGTCAATGATACACTCATGCATTCCTTTTCGTTTCATTCCATTCAATAATAACAACAACAACCTACAGTAAAGGGCAGACGCAATTGTTTCTTTCATTTGTTTTGTTTTGTCAATTTTCGACAGTGCATATGCATGTGTTTGTGTTAATTTTTAACAAAATTATTTGCAAAATCATAAGGTTTACTTAACATACCGTTACATTTTCTTTATTCCTTAAACACTTGTTGTTTGTGTTTTTTTTATACTCTTTTCGGTTAAAATGCTTCGCTTTATGCTCGTGTTCCACTTCTATGAATTGATAGGACTCTCTGATTATAAACCACCACACAATGGTTAGAGTGAATCCTTTAAGTATGTGTATGTGCATGTGTGTTTTGTTTTTATCTTATATTTACTGAAGTAAGCGTGACTGTTTGTTACTTCATATGAAAAAAAAAAGCAACAACAAAACACATAAAAAACGAAACGCCGGTTTAATATGGTTACTGCTTCTTCTTCTAATGTTATTAAACTGCACGTGATGGTATCATGTTATTTTACACTAGACATGTCCAACTTACTCTTGTTCCTCATCATGGTGAGAGGCCATTAGGAGTCCTTTAGCAAGGTTTAGTGAAATTGGTCAGTACGACTAATGCAATCATTTACTATGTATGCACCTTAGAAACAGGGTTGGTGAACGTATGTATAACAAACATACATGTTCACATACTTTTCATAATAAGTCTTATTTTAAAAGTGTTGCCAACGATTAATTGTCCAATAATTAGACATGTCCAACTTACTCTTGTTCCTCATCATGGTGAGAGGCCATTAGGAGTCCTTTAGCAAGGTTTAGTGAAATTGGTCAGTACGACTAATGCAATCATTTACTATGTATGCACCTTAGAAACAGGGTTGGTGAACGTATGTATAACAAACATACATGTTCACATACTTTTCATAATAAGTCTTATTTTAAAAGTGTTGCCAACGATTAATTTGAATTAGAAGAAGAAATGCAATTAAAATATATACGGAAAATGTTTTTCATTCGGATTTTTTTTTTTGCAAATCTTCATTTGGATTCCATATTATTGTGAATATGTACGGACATACATATGTACATACATTATTGGCCACTGCACTTCTTTAGGCACGGTTACTGCTGGTCTTTTTATTATATTCAAGGCGTGTGTGTTAATTTTAGTCATGAGTGAAGGGGGGAGGATATCCTACAATTTGAGAAGCTTTTTCAAGATTTTACTCTCTCAGCTGTTGTCAAAAGCTCACTGATCGTTCGTATTTACCGACATATGCGTTAATTGATCCATATCAGTGGGACCATAAGTTACGGCCATAAATCAATTTCAGCCGCCTATCTTGCATTTTCATAGCCTGTAAAATGTGGGGTTTTCTTCTCTCTTTACTGGTTGATGCCTGTATATAAGGCGCACGCCACTTAAACCGAGTCAATCAATAACAAAACTTTCTAATACTATGTTCAGACATCCAATTTTATTGAGCCAATATTCGGTTTTTGAGTACAATATTTTAAGAGTTCAGATATAATATAAGCAATATTCATTTGATAGCTGGTAAACAAAACAGCTAGATGTTTCAACAACATTGTTTTTGTTTTGTTTTTTTTGTCGTTGTTGACATTTGAGTTGTCAAATATAAACAGAAAGTGTTCGGAAAACTGTAATATGCTCACTGAACGTACTTATGACAGTGTTGTATCTTAAATTTTAATCAATATTATAAGAAGTCGCCGTAGTCTAGTAGGTTGTGTGTTTGCTTATTAGACGTAAAGCCCGGGTTCGGCCTCAAAACGAAATATGAAAAAAAAATATTTCTTCGTCGACTTCCTCTCAGCAGATTTCTAGCAAAAACTCTGAGAGTAAATAAAACTGCCATGAAAAAGTTTCTCAAAATCTGTCGTTCGGAGTCGACGTTAAACTGTAGGTCCCGCCACTCAAGTACAAAATTAAGGCA
Organism: Sarcophaga rosellei; assembly: GCA_930367235.1. Taxonomy (NCBI): domain Eukaryota; kingdom Metazoa; phylum Arthropoda; class Insecta; order Diptera; family Sarcophagidae; genus Sarcophaga; species Sarcophaga rosellei. The sequence goes on along the minus strand of OV884017.1, from coordinate 84,288,443 downwards.
CACAACATGAGTGGTGTGAGAAGCTAGGCCGTGATCCTGACAGAAGGGTTGTAATGTCAATTATGTACATATGTAATCAATATTATAATAATTTTGCTTATTTATTGCGCAATAATTAATTGAAATTTTATATGAAATATTGTGCTCAATAATGGCGTTTATTGCGATTTACGCAATAAAAGTGCATGTGTGAACATAGTATAATGGCACGTATCATGATTCATATATTCTGATACTAAGCGGAAAATACAATTGACATTGAAAAATTACAGGATTTCTCTTTACCACACCTTATATAAAGTATTTCAAAATCATCCATAATTTTTAAAATGAAAATACTATTTTTATTTGATTTTTATTACACAAGTAGGCTCTTTTACTGTAAAGCTGATTAATTATAAAAAAAAACCAACAACATTTATGTTTTCCTTTATTTTTCATGATGCATAAATTGGCAACACCAGCAGCATACTTACATACATACATATTTACAATATGAAACAACATTGTTGTAAGACTAGCTACTGGTAGAAGTACAATGTATAACAGCACAGCACAGCACTTCAATTATAACTCCCCAAAGGGTTACTGTGTGGATTTCTTTTATTTTTTTTTTATTTGTTTAGTCAAAGTCCACTTGTGCTATGCATTAGCGTTGTGAAATATTTTCCCTCTTACTCGCTCTCTCTCTTTCTGATTTTGTCGTTTCGCTCATTGTTGCTCCAACAACATTGTTGTATTTTATGCATTTTATTTTATTTTTTAGTTTCTCTTTCTTTTTTACTGTGGCAATAACAACAAACGATAATGGCGTTTACATGACTTAACTTGCTAATGTTTTATGTTGGCTTTTAAGCGCTTACCGATGAGCTCTGTTGTAAAGCCATGCAACATTGTATTCTATTGAGAAATTTCTTTAAAACCAGCGGTAGGTAGCAGTTGCAGGCAGTAGTTAATCTTCATTGTTTGTTTTATAAAATTGGGTTAAAAGAAACGTTTGTATACACATATGTATTCCATGAAGGCTTTTAAATTATGCTACTGACATAACTTTTAATTATGAAGATAGCGAGTGTAGAATATAGAGCTGTTTGACAAACTTAGTCTTTAAATGCTACTCCACTTCATAATATGAAATTGATGAAGACAACCAGGAGGAACATAACTTCTAAAGAATTTAAAAAAGAAATAATAATGACAGGTAACAATAGCTTCTGAACACTTAAGAGAGATGGCCCCTAAAAAAGATGGCCATTAGCAACAACCCCTACAGCGAAAATCACTTCCGAGCCACATATGCGACAAATTTTGCTTATTGACGTAACCACAAAGCTGAAAATTTTTTTTTCGTTAAGGTCAGAATTGAAAGCCTGTTAACATTTCTTTGTAGATCTTTGTAGATGTATAAGTACAGAATGCCCAGAAAAGTGTCAACGTTTGTATCAACTTTTGTAGGTAATTCCAACTATTTTTTAAGCATTTTTCTCATGTAAATCTATCCGTATTCATAAATTGCACTTCAGATGAAAAATGTTTAACACTGAAGAGTCTTGCCAGACCGGGAGTTTTGAAAATATTAAATGGATTTTCAAAATTTAGTCACTATGAATTGTAATGACTTGGTGCCATTATTAGTAACATAAAGTTGGATTGGGAAAAAGAGACCCTACGATATGCGCCAACTACAGGGGAATAAGTCTTCTCCCTATCACATACATATAAGGTTCTTACAGGCGTATTGTGTGAACGACTAAAGCCACTCGTCAAAACACTGATTGGACCTTATCAGTGCGGCTTCAGACCTGGCAAGTCCACCATCGACCAGATCTTCACACTACGCCAGATCCGTGAAAAGACCCACGAACAACAAGTCGACACACACCATCTTTTTGTCGACTATAAAGCAGACTTCGATAGCCCCTTAAGGGATCGTGTTTTTGCCGCAATGTCTGAGCTCGGTATACCTGCGAAACTGATAAGGCTATGCAGAATGACGTTGAGCAATTCCTGCAGCTCCGTCAAGGTAGGAATGGACCTCTCCGAACCTTTTGATACCGTGCGAGGATTCAGACAAGGCGACCTCTTATCATGCGACCTCTTCAACTTCGTCATGGAGAGTGTGCTGCGAAAGGCGGGAGTGCATCGCAATGGCACTATTTTTCAAAAAAGTCTCCGGTTGCTTGCGGACGCTGACTACATTGGCATCATAGGGCGTACCAAGCGAGATGTTCATGCTACCTTTAGTGCTATTGAACGGAAAACTACCAAGATGGGTAGTAAATGAGGGCAAAACAAAGTATATGTTATGGACAAGTAGAGACGTGCGGCGTATTGATTCACAGATTACGGCCGGTAACTATTGTTTTGAATGTTACCACCAAAAATGATGTCAGTCTGCAGATCATGCGCAGGATCACTCTTGCCAACAGGTGATACTATGGTCTCAATAGGCAGTTGAGTAGCAGAGACCTCTCTCGTAAGACAAAACTAATACTCTACAAGACGCTCCTCCTACCCGTGCTTCTTTATGGCGCAGAAGCATGGACTCTATTAAGCACTGTTGCAGCAGCCTTGAGAGTATGCGAGAGAAAAGTCCTACGTAAGATCTTCGGTCCAGTACAAGTTGACGATGATTTCCGTATCCGATCCAGCAGTGAGCTGTATGAGCTCCTCAACGACATAGACGTTGTGCAGCGTATTAATATCCAGCGGCTGCGCTGGCTTGGCCATGTCGTTCGAATGGATGAGGATGCTCCGGCGAGAAGGGTATTTGATGCGGGAATCGGAGGAAGTCGGCGAAGAGGACGACCTTGTATCCGTTGGAAGGACCAAATCGAGGAAGCCTTGTCATCGATTGGTGTGACCAACTGGCGTAGGCGCGCAAGAAGCAGAGGCGCCTGGAAGGATATGCTGAGGCAGGCCGAAATCCGTTAAACGGGTTGTTGGTTGGCCAATTAAGTAAAGTAAGTAAGTAAAGTTGGATTGGTCACGAAAATGTTCCTAACCAAACTAACAGAGTACAATTTCTTCATTTTGAAGCAATTGCTTGCTTCTGCAATAATATAATAAATAATAAATTCTCATGAAATGTTTGACTATAATTTTTAAGTGAATAAAACAAGGGCTTATCTTGAACCACTCACATCTCTATAAAATATTCTTCTCCATCAATTTCTTCAAGCATTCCAACACTTGAACAATATGGAAAGTGTCTTGCTTTCTTTGCGCTTTTTTCTTGCCGGAATCCGCATTTCCAACTAAACATTCATTCAAATTTTGTGTGTGTGTTTATAAACGATTTATCAAAATACGAAGACAAATCACCGCATTAAAATCCATACATACATACATACATACACTCAACTTCAACTTTAACAACGACAACAATACCACTGTTATTGTTTGTTAACAAAAACTTAGAAGAAACAATTTTAAGGCTTAAATAAATATCGTCGACATAAAGAAACCAAAAAAAAGAAAGGAAAACATTTTTGCGCGCCAAAAAATGGAGGTGAAGTAAAAAAATGTTGAAAAAATATACAAAAACATAAAAGCAAACATTAAGTCAAGAAATTTATACGATACTATGCTTAAGCTGCTGTTGCTCGTTTTACAATATTTCGATGGAGTTTTTGTTTTTCGCAACTTTCCAATACAACAAGAAGTCAGTGGCAAACCCACTCACAGACTTTACTCCAGCAAAACGTTAGCACAGTCCATATAGGCAAGATAAATACTTTAGCTAGCCGTTCACTTATGCAGCTCGACCACAATTTACTCATTCGTTCGTTCATTGTCGCCGTCTCATCGTCGTCTGTAATATGAAATACAACAACAACAATAACAAAAGTAACAAATAAAAAAAAAGGTAATGTAAAGAAGAAAACAACAATAATTCTAAAAAAAAAACACATACGAAATATTGTAAAGGATTACTATGTCTTGTGTCCATACTTGGACTAAAATCCCCAGTTAAGATTCTTCTTCATTCGCTTTCAGAAGCACCACTTGTATCCACATCATTATAAAGATACACGCAGCTTAGTTTAAGTACCGACTGTTGCAACAACACAGCAAGTAAAGTGTAGTAACCAAGCGCATCTCTACATGGAATTCTATTGCAAGAGATTTGGTTTCATTTTCCTTTAACCCTTTAAGTGCCTAGTGTTGTTTGAATTAGAATTTTCCAAAATCAACATGTAAATATCCCGGACACCACCCAGAGTGGCATATATATCACTATAGGACGCGTGTGGCCAAAGTGAGTTAACAAATATCCAAAAAAAAAAATCTAACTGTCTGTCAATCTTGACTTACAGATTCGGATCATGAATTCGGATTGAATGTGAAATTCTTTCGGAACATTTGAATCTAAGATTATCCCTTGCACTAGCTGTAGTTCTTTTCGGGCTGAAATAATGAATGAGAACAGATAAATCCAAACCGCAATGGCGGCTATATACAGAACAAAATTTTGCGTTAATCCTAACCTGAGTCCATCTTAGGAAGCTCGTAGCAATTATTACGGCGCACTGGTTTCTGAGTATAAAGCCCGTAAGCTGAAAAACTCTCACAACGTGTTCTGAGCAGACTATCTGTCTCCCTCTCTTTCTCTCTCGGTGGTCATTTATTCACAGTCATCTTTGAGGATGTCAATGCGATTCCTATGGATTTAACAAATTGGAGAGGAAATCTCTATATAGATCTTCATTGGATTAGCTTGGAAAGCAATTATATAACACTTTGGGATATGAACTATGGTTCGATGCAATGGAAAAGAATCCGGACCACGTGACCGTTATGCTAAACTTCGTAGCTGCAATCGTAGTTACTTTTTTTTTTTTGCCACCATATCTGCAGGTAGGCAGTTAAAGATTACAATTAGTGACTGGACAGCCACGAAAGTATTGCTCGCAGTAAGGAATCGCAATGTTAGTCTGGTATATGGACACCAGGTAGTTCCTAATGGGATCTACGTCGTGTAGGACATTCTAAAAGGGCTTAGTGGAAAATTCACTAATTTGTTGGGATTGGTGAAAAGTATCGCAAGTTTAAATGCAAAAGAAAAAAAATTGGTCTGGAAATTTTAAAATCATCTTCCACCAACATCTAGTGCGGTGAAACCTAAATATCGGATTTAAAAGAGCATTTGAAGTCATTAGAAAAATAACACAATTGTAGGCATAGCCTAAATACGTTGCTGCGCCATGTTTTAAGATGCAACATTTCCTTTCCACTGCTTTTTTAAAGGGTTAAACAGAAATATCTGCTAAAAGTACAATTTAATATTAGCATTAACCCTCTGGCAGTGTTGCAAAACTGAAATTTTGAAATGGTACTGAACTGTAACGGAAAGAGTACTTTTTTGAAGGAATGGTACTTTTGTAAAATAAAAATACAGATCTACTGTTTAAAGACGACTCCAAACAACAGATTTTTGAGAAACTTCATCGTGGCAATTTTATTTTTATTTTTGGCAAAAGGAAGCCGCCGCAGATATATTTTTTTATATTTCGTTTTGATGGAGATGTCTGACATGGGGTTTCAACCGTGGGCTCACGTCTAGTAAGCCAGCACTTTGCCTACTAGACTATATATTTATTTATATTTAATACACATACGGCACGGAACAGAAAACCTAACGACTTATTCGTATTCCTCACATACAAAACAAAATCTGACTCGTAACTTAACAAAACGTAAAAGCCCCGTTTAGTCAAACGTCGATGGAACGTAATGTAACATACGTTCGTTTTTAGCATATGAAGAGCAATGCAAATGCTTACCGAAATTACATTACGGTTCGGCAAGCGTTTTCATTGCTAATCGAATTCTAAAAACAAATGTACGTTCCGCGGACATTTGGCTAACCGGGGCTGCAGCCTAATTCTATCTTTAGCATACATTGAACATGTTGCTAATACATTAAGAGCTGAAAAGCGCTAGACATAGAATATGTAATAATTAAGAAGTACTGAAAGTGTCTCGGGGGTACAGTGGTATTTTTGAAATGAAAAAGTACTGAAAAAAGTACTAAAGTACGGATTTTTTCAACACTGCTTAATTGCTCTCTCTCTCTCTCTCTCTCTCTCTCTCTCTCTTATAAGATTTTTATTTTATTTGTTTTTCGTTGTTGAAGTATTCATTTGAATTTGAAAAGTTGCTGACGATAATCATAATAATGACTGACTCTTCTCAGACTTTGTTTATCTAAAGAAATCTCCGAAATGACGATGACAATGACGTTCTGTTGTGTGAAGTGTATGATAATTTCGTTGATGTTGAATGTTGATTTCGAAAATGACAATGACAACGACGTTTCGATAAAACTGCAACAGAGGAAAAATTAAATTCCAACTCATCTCTGTTGAACTAAACTGTGGCTCAATTCAACTCAACTCAAGTATTATTCAATATGATTCAGTCATCAGCAAAACTTTTGTTGCTTTGCCAAACAATGTGTGCTACACCAACAACAATTCCTTCTGGTCAAATATGGTATGATATGAGAAATGAAATTTCTCAAGTTTTTTGGATCTGTTTTTACCGTTTTTTTTTTTTAAATAATTCTTGCTATCCTTGGGCAAAGAAACAAGGCAAGAAGGGAGATGGGGATAGTTCGATCGATTCGGTTCGATTTTATAAGAATTTATTTTTGATTTTCGATTTTTGTTGTTGATGATACAAAGTTAAGAATAATAATAGAGAATAAAACTATAAAGAGTAGAAGATTTAATTTTTCTTTTTTTCTGCTTTTCTTTTCTTCCGGTTGATGTTATATTGATTATAAAGGGTGTTTTTTATAGAGGTATAGAACTTTAAGTTGGCATTACTTTTCAAGATGGCGACCGATTTAACAGCTGTCAAGTGATTTATTCTCAGTTTGGTTTGGCAATTCATCATAAATAGACTCACGCCTGAACAACGGTTGCAAATAGTGCAATTTTATTTCGAAAATAATGGTTCTGTGCGGAAAACGTATCGCGCACTACAACTATTTTATCGTCGACAAAATCATCCATCAGAGCAGTTAATTCGATTAACCATGGAACGTTTTCGCACCACGTTTACTCTTATTGATAACTCGCATCCCCAGAGACGCTGTACGGTGCGTACAGAAGAAGCTATTGCTGCTGTAGAGCGTAGCATTGAGGAAGAACGTTACAGTCAATGGTGATCGGTATAGAGTCATGATTGCTAACTTTTTCATTCCTGAATTGAATAACCATGATGTCCAGGAGATGTGGTTTCAACAAGACGGCGCAACATGTCACACAGCTCGTGCCACAATAGATTTATTGAAATACACGTTTGTTGACCGCCTAATTTCACGTTTTGGACCTGCGAATTGGCCTCAAAGATCTTGTGATTTAACACCGCTAGACTACTTTCTGTGGGGCTATGTAAAGTCATTGGTCTATGCGGTAAAGCCACAAACGCTTGACCATTTGGAAGACAACATTCGCCGTGTTATTGCCGATATACGGCCACAAATGTTGGAAAAAGTTATCGAAAATTGGACGTCCAGATTGGACTACATCCGCGCCAGCCGTGGCGGTCATATGCCAGAAATTATATTTAAAATGTAATGCCACAAGATTATCTTTCGGATAAATAAAATTCATGTCAATCGAATAATCCATCGTTGTTTTATTGCAACTTAAAGTTCTATACCTCTATAAAAAAACACCCTTTATTTGTGTGTATGTATGTATTGGAGGGGGCCTTGAAAATCTAAATTTGATTTTCAGTTGCCTTTGTAACTGTGTTCCTTTTTCCTCTTTTATTTTTTTTTTTGATGGAAAAAATCTCTTTTTGAAAGGAATTGTAAAAGGAAAGAAAGAAAAAAGCATTGAAAATTTATCATTTTTTTCCTATTGTGTACAACACAACAAAGTTCAGTTTATAATGGTTTTAAAAATAATGGCGAGAAAAATAGAAAGAAAATAAAAATTAAATTCAAAGGAAAATTCTGCGGCATTTTTTCTTTCACTCGTTATGAGCGAAACAATGAAACTTTTGACAAACGTTTCGAAAGTCAGGGGCAAATGTGTCAGGAAAATTTCTTTATTTTTTTCTTTTCTTTCTTCTTTCTCTCGTTTCTTTAATAACTTCAAATAATAATGAAGTTTTCTTTTTTTTACAAAAGGTGCTACATTAAAAAAAAAGAGGAAGAATAATGTCTAAGAGCACGTCATACATACATACTTATTCTATTTATTTGCCTTTCTTCCATAGCTTCATAAATATCTAAAAAAAAGCACTCGCGAAAGCATCAGAGACTTATAGTCAGACTCCATCCAAAGTTTCAACGTTTTTTTTTTTTTGTTCGTTTACTGTTTGTTGTTGGTTATCGTTTATAGTTTACGTGGAGCAGCAGTCTACTGTCGGCATTCATTCCCAAGTGACTAGACAATACTGTTCTCTGCTTACATTGTCTAGATTTTAAACGAGTCATCATGTTGCCGCATTAATGCGTAATGGAACAATGAAAGTGTTTTTAGCAAAGGAAGAACACCAATGGCAAGAAGGAAGTGTCATGAATATTAAAGTTGCTGATACACACACGTACATACATGTGTATTCGAATTGGAATATGTTGGTCAAATGCTCTTTGGGTTTTTTTTTTATTAAAATGTAGAGACGAAAAAAAATGCATTTCTTATTGTGTACGTATGTATATGTGTGTATGTGTAGATATGATACATGTGTTGTTTGAATATTTAAAAATGGCATAAACAACTTGTGCAAGGTAGTATGTGAATCCATTTCTGGTCTCTAAATAGTTTGGAATATATTACCTGGTGGTCACCGTAGTCTAGTAGGTAGTGTGTTCGCTTCTTAGACGTAAAGTCCGGTTTCATACCCCAGGTCAGACATCTAAACGAAAATATAGAAAAAATATTTCTTCGGCGACTTCCTCTCAGCAGATTTCTGGCAAAAACTCGGAGAGTAAATAAAATTGCCATGAAAAGTTTCTCAAAATCTGTCGTTCGGAGTCGACGTTAAACTGTCCCGCCACTCATGTATAAAATTAACGCACACAACATGAGTGGTGTGAGAAGCTAGGTCGTAATCTTGACTGAAGGGTTGTAATGGCCAATTATGTATGTTCATATGTATATGTATATACACTGCCGCTCACTTGAATAGGTTCACAATTTTTTTCACATTCAAACTAATTTTTCCCAATAAAATAATTAAGTAATTGGGGATGTAGCATTTATAAATTTTAAAGTATTGCAATATGTATAAATAAAACAGAAAAAATGGCAACAATAACAAATAACTAGATTTTTATAATTTTTTTTTTCAAAATACTGCGTTTTGGAACCTTACTTTTTCTGGCTTATTGGAATAGGTTCAACGTCTTTTGTTCCAAAAAAAACCAACAACAAATAATTTTTATGTAATTTTTTTTATTTTTAAAGATTTTTTATAATGTTTCAATAAAGATTTAATAATGTGTATATTAGAGTGGTCCAAAAAATTTTTTTTTTGTTTTTCAGATTGGCCACCCCGTAAATTTGTAACATGTATCCATAGCAATAACATTGTAAAATTTCAGTTGGCTAACTTTACCGGAAGAGGGTGCTCAATCGAGTGCTGTTTTTGAAATTTTTGAGAAAAATGTTTGATTTTTATTTTTAAATGCTTTCATTGAACTCTCGTTATCTCTTCGTTTTTATGCTTTTACCTGATTCTTTTGATCGAATTTTCACTACCTTCCCGACTAGCTGGACAATGACAATGCATTATTCAATAATTTTTTACACGATTTGATATAGCGGTTAACGTAAAAGCATATTTTCAAAAATTATTCGATATTCTTCTTTTATTACAAGTCAAATTCAGTGAATCAGAGCAATAAATGAGTTCATCAACTAGAAAAAAATGCCATATTTTTCTTCTTGGATGTAGGGATCTTGAGTCATTGGTAAGGTTTAACCAACCTCCAACTCTTCGGCAAGTTCAGCGCTCTGGGTCGTAACAAAATAACCGAAAGAGAAGCAGTTCCACTGATTATTCCATTGTCTGCTGCACTTGGTTGTAATCCTGCTTCACTCCCAATCTCTCGGAGCACAATTCGACGTGCAAGAAAAAAAAGCAGAATTCAATGCGAATATAAAAGAACCATTCGACCCAAAGTATCCACTTGTCATATATTGGGATGGGAAAATACTGTTTGATATAATAGGTAAGAAGAAAGTAGAACGCCTTCCCGTTATTGTCCCTGGTAATGGTTGCGAAAAACTGTTAGGCGTACCCAAACTTACTGCTAAAACGGGGAAAACCCCGTCTGAAGCTTTTTTTGACACAATGGAACAGTGGAATGTCACAAAGAATGTCCGAGGTATGAGCTTTGATACTACTGCCTCTAACACAGGTGCCAAAGTAGGACCGTGCACTCTCCTCGAAGCAAAGACAGGGCGTAATCTTTTATGGCTTGCTTGTCGTCATCACGTGTTTGAAATAATGCTTTCAAAAATATTTACATTGTGCTTTGGGCCATCAAACTCTCCTAAGATTCCATTATTCAAACGATTCAGCGATGTCTTGACTTTAACACTATCGAGAAACAGTTTGCCGAAAATACTCTTGAGGGTCTTACGACTGATGTAGCTAGAAAAAACATGTTCGTGGTGATTACAAAGAGCTAATAGTGCTCACAATGATTGCTCTGAACAAGCCACCTACAAGGATTAGTTGGCGTACTCCGGGACCAATACATCATGCTAAATGGATGGCAAAACTGCTATATGCTATGAAGATTTTTCTCTTTCGAAAAAATTCTCAAGCATTTAAGCTTACCAAAAAAGAAGAAAAACAAATTGTTCGATTTGTTAATTTTGGTGCATTCATATATACGAAGATTTGGATCGAAGTGCCTTTGGAACAGATGCAGCGATTAATGACCTCCAACTTTGGAAGAGATTAAAAGCATACGAAGTCATTGAGATCCCGAAATCAGTGCAGCAGCAAAGGCTGTCTTAGAGCGCCACTTGTGGTACTTATCTGATTAGCTGTTGCCTTTGCCTTGTTTTCCGATAAGCTGTCTTATGACGAGAAAATGGCCATTGTTCAAAGAATGGATGTTGACGGCGGTTCTCGTTTAGTAAGAGGGGACTCCGCCAAATTATCCACGGAAGCCACATTAGAAGTCTATGCATCGCAAAGAACGCTGAAAACGCTCTCAGTTCTAGAAATCAAGGACTCTTTCTTGGAATTACCTCCTGTGTCTTGGGATGACAATGTTGATTACCTTCAATGCAAAAGTTGCATAAGAAATTTGCGTGTGGTTAACGACACTGCGGAGAGGGGTGTAAAACTGTTTAAAATTACAATACGATACTTACTAACAATGAAGAGAAAAAACAATTTTTGCTTCATGTCGTTGAACAGAACAGAAAGATCATTTCTACTGATACTTCCAAAACGATGTTAAAAAACTTAGTTTTAAGTTGAAAAAAAAAATTAATTAATATTATTTTTAAGTATTTCTTTATTTGTATCATTTTGTGTGTGTTTTAATACTATTGCTGAATAAAAAAAAATATTTTTGACACATTTTTTAAATTTTTTACTTAATCAGGAATTTTTCATAAACTCCAAATATTTTAAGGTCGATGAGCACTCCCTTGTATATAAGATATGTTACTGAAATTTTGAATACGTAATAAGAATGGTACGTGTAACAAAACTAGGGGGTGGCGTAACTTATTCTTGGAAGTTTTTTTTTTTCTATGTAAGCATGGACCACCCTAGTGTATATCCTCCTTTATTAGATATAACTTCAAAAATACGATTTGGGAGGGAGTTATAAAGTTTTTCTATTAATGGTAAGGAAATTTCGGCCCATGATTTTTTTATTCCTTCAATTAAGACTTCTTTAGTTTCATATTGTCTGCCCGACTCATACACTTTGCGAGAAAGCAATCCCCAAACATTTTCTATGATATTCAGGTCAGGAGAGTATGGTGGCCACTCCAACATATTGACATTTTGGCTTCGAATCCATTCTTTTACAACTCTTGCAGTGTGGATCGGGGCATTATCTTGTTGAAATGTCCATGGAATGGGTCCAAAGACTGTAGAAAAATGGGGAAACGCCTTTTCAAGAACGGATTTGTAATTATTCGCGTTCATTCTAGATGAAAGAAATTGAAGCTCACATGTCCCATAAAATGAAATTGCCCCCCACACCTCACAGCTATGCAGACGGCTCAGATAGCGTTCTTCTTTCCACAAATCATGGAAATAATAGTTATAACCATCTGGACCTTCCAAATTAAACTTCTTTTCATCCGAAAAAACAATACGTTGCCATTCTTTGTTATAAGACATGTGTTCACGGGCAAACTGAAGTCGTTTTGCTTTACGAGTCGCATTTAGAGGTGGCTTTTTTTTAATTTTTAATCTTTTCAAATGCTTGGCTCTACGTATAATACGTTTTACAGTAGCTAAACTTGCTATAACACCCGTTTTTTGCTTAATTTTTGCAGCAGAATTACTGGAATTAGAGGCAGCTCTTATGATGGCTCTTCTGTCCGTCTTTGTTGTGACTCTATGCGTACGTCCTTTCATGTTTTTTCCATAATCCAACTGGTTTCTTATAAAATTGCTCACAACATTTTGACTTCGACCAATTTTTTTTGCAATATTCCTGTGACTTAAGCCACATTCAATAAATGCCTTAATTTTGCCTTTTTCTTCTTCAGTTAACTGCTTTTTGCGTCCCATTTAAATTTTTTTTATTATTTTAAAATTGCAAATATTGACAACCACTAATAAAATGAGAAATTTCATCTTTTGTCAAAGGTAAACTGATTTTATTTTGAATGAACCTAATCAAGTGAGCTAAAATTTATATGTGCTTTTACTGTATTTTTACATAAAAGCAAAAAATAACAAAAACTCCTAATTTTACAGTTAATTTTTTTTTTCTAAATTATTATTATACAAAAGGTCTCTCAATTCTAGTTTTAATAAATTGTTCTCTTAAAGTATATTTTAAGAAAAACTGGATTAGAAATGAAAAAATGTGTGAACCTAATCAAGTGAGCGGCAGTGTATTACCTGAAGCCACATTCCGTGACCCAGTTTAATCACTCTGTAATTTATCTATCTTTATCATACGGACTAAAATTGCAGATTTATTTTGCATACAACGGTCTCCATAAGGTAATCCATTCTGTTGTGGACATGGCGTTATAGCTTTAGGAATTTCCAAAGCTTTTGATGGGAGTGTTGTACACTGTGCACTTTTATTGAAACATATATATCGAATATTCTCAGGAAACGCACTATGTTTGTTATTTTAAATCGGAGCCCATCAAATGAGTTCAGGCTACATTAAGCGGTTCAACCAGAATTATCTCAAATTCTATCTCTTGGTTTTCTTAATGGTCTTCCCTGTTTAAAAGCCTTTGAGCTTAGATCGATCCTTTGCTGAATGTAAGCACAATCATAAACTCGCCTACTAATAATGTCGTCATCTGTAACTATGGATTGATGTTCTTTGTTTGAAAAATTCAATCCGACGTTCGCTGGTGCCACCATATGTATTTGTTAAGTTTCGAGAGAAGAATTCAAGTGCCTCGGTTTCTGCACTCCATCAGATCACTCCATTCCTGCAGATCTTATTATCCCCATGTTGATTCACTTTCTGATGTCCATGAACACTACACCCTGTTTTCTCTTTCCAACAATATAATTTCCCAGCATCAATGCAATGAACTGCATGAGTATGGCTCAATGTACAAATCCTGCTGCTGTTTATAGAAAATATAAATTTTTTTAATCAAATCTGCTGATCACTTGGTTTATTTTAAATCGCATTTGATTGTCGTTAAATTTTTGCTGTTAATATTATCATCAATATCGTATGGTTTTTGTTCATTGACTTTAAATATGTCTTTTGCTGCAGTCGGTCAGAGTTTCTTAGTTCCTGAAATCGTCAATTATGCATGGCCATTAAATGCAATCATTTGACGAATGTGTGTGTCTGTATATTTATTTTTTTTTTTACGAAGCTTTGCTTGTGTCCATAATTTGCTACGAACCCAAATATTTGTTGTAGACTTTGTGTAACTCAAAACAATCTTGCTTGCAAATGAATGTCTGAATCTGAGTAACTGACATTTGATAACAGCAATCACTACCACCACTAACCATCATCTTTAGCGTCATCGTTTTCCTATTACACGTCAATTTACTTCGTCATAAATAGTTAAAAAAGTGTATGGCTGTGTGTGTATATATGTATGTGTATTGATCATATTAAACTAAATGAAACGTAATGGGATATAAGAAAACCGACTCTTATTACACTTTTAAACGGGATACAGTTTTATGGCCTTTCATGACGTTGTTTGGAGTACTGTCGTGCGAACGTATGTACAAGTCTGCTCGGTGTGATAGACGTGTGTTATGCAAAACTACGCGATTTTTAGAAACTAGTCTTGCATGCCACATTGTTATGGTGTCCCAATGAGTCTATTGAGTTTTACACCTTCATAATACTAATGACAGCGTTCGATCCCTCCAGAAAACGGTCAGTGGATAATACTCCGCAGCATACATGAGAGCTGTATTGCACTGTCGGTCGGATAAAAGTGGTAAAATAAATGATAAAATCAGTTGCAGTGCAGTATATGTTGAACCATCATAAGAAACCGAGGTACTTGGCTGGCCTACAATGGTAATTTTTCGAACAAGATTTTCTGTAGCGCTGGATCCCTTTTTCACTCTTTATATATACATATGTACGTATGTTAACATGCAAAATTGTCGTATTTTCAAAGGAGACCCGAGGTACTGCAATTGAAAATTATGAACCGGACGATATGAGTTCATAATCTTCATTAAGACGGTGCTACAAACCAACAACATGACCAACTTTGGTTTCATTATGTGAGAATTTTCAGGAAGAGTAAAGTCAGGTATTGTCGACGTCATTTGTCATGCGATTTGAAAACGCTAGACTTTCCGCGCCTACTCGGAAAATCCTCCACGCGGTTTATTTGTTATCCTTGATGGAATTGTTTTGAATGCCACCTATAAAGAGCAAAGAAAATATTTCTTTTTTTGTTCAAACGGCTTTGTTGACTTTTTCTAAACATCATCCTTCTCATCATCGTAAAGAATTAAAATTACAGCAGCAGCAGCGTACCATTCACTCGTTTAGTGTCACATTTTTTTAAATCCAAACAGTTTTTTATTCTCTTCTTTCTAATCTCAAAAAGTTATAAGGAACGCTGCTGTTGTTGCTTTAACTGCTGCATCTAATAGCTCTGCTAGACTTCAGCATTGAACGTGTGTATTTTTACACACGACGTTTTTGTCATTTGGGTACTACAATCTTACATACATATTTTAAGTCTAGTACTTGTGTAGTGCATGAATTTCTTCCATTTTACTTCCTTTGCTTTCAGCAATGCTACTTTTTTTTATTCATTTACTCTTTTTTTTTTTTTTTTTCTTTTTTTAAATTTATTATTGCAATAAAATATTGAATGCAAGATTTGTAATAATGCTCACACACACGCACACGCATTCACACATAAAGAAAAGGAATATAAACATCAAAGACTTTTGGCTTTAGATGTTGAAACGTTTGAAGTATTTGTTTGGTATTCCAACTCATACTCCAATTTTATCGACTTTGTTCTACAACACACTATATCATACCATGCAAAGCAACTTTACTCCACTTATACGTTTATTACACTAACAAGAAATTTATTCATATACGATGAAACTTTATTTTTCTGGTCTCTCTCCCTTTGCTCAATGGTGCCGTTGTAAACTGTCATCTATATCCTCGTTTAAATTAAAATGGCAACATTGTCAAACGCCAGAAGTAAGCAAGAAGTTGGTAGGGCATAACATACCGACATATACATGCATCTGTAAAAAAACAGATGAAGGGAGGGACACTCCACAAACTTCCAAGTATTTCTCTTTACAGTAATTCTTGAACATTAAGTTCAAACTAAACAAACTGCAAAATACAACAACAACAAAAATAATAAAATTTCATATGTATGCATATGAAAGACATTTATGCTCATGAAAAATTACCTTTTTTTTGTTGGATTCAAACGAACGACGTGCATGCGGTCGCTTACTTACACACTCACACAAATATTAAGTCGTCTTTCATATGATTTTGTCATTTATTTGTTTGTTTATTAGTCGTTTGCTTGACTAACTGGCTAGTCAGCAGTCGTTATTGCAGAAGTATTTGTAGAACCCAAGACAGTTGGAGTTTTTTTGGTTTGTGTGTTACTAAATTTTAACTTCTTTTGATACATTGTCCATTATAAGGTGTTGCCATTGGGTTATTGTTCTATCGATTCATAAATAAAATACGATATCATTTATTGCTTACAGTGAAACAATTAAAAACTAATTTTCAATATTTTCTCATTTTCTAATGTTTTTAGCAACAAAATATCCTCTTGATTTCTAATTCTAATAATTAGAAAATTTCTAGCTTTTCTTATTTGCTGTCTATAGGGATCTATTGTGGATACGATGTTATTGTTTTACAATCTCTCTGAGACCATTATTGAAAATGGTAAAACTGAAATCTATGAATTAAATGTATGTTCATTGAACCTTCCCAAACGTACTACTGACAACTAAACTTATCCCAACCATTATTTTACATCTTCTCCAACCATTTCTTTTCACTGCCAACTACTTTATTGTGTGTGTATAAACTTAAAAGAATGTAAAAGAAGAACAATATTATTTTTATTTTATTGAATTTGACTGACTGACTGACAGTGTGATATTATTATTACTTTTGTGACCCTAAAACCAACAGCAACAGCAATAACAACTCAAAATAAAATATAAGTATATGTATATGTATTGTATGTTGATGCAAACAACGTAACAACAAATCGTACAACCGACGAAACGACAATCCAACGACCTTAATAACATTGCATACGACGTTCCCATCTATCTTTTAAACTGGTCGAATAGAGTAGAGAAGAAGTCTTTTATTTATTATTACGGATTGAATTGAATTTCAGACACAGTCAGAGTATTTCAATTTTTTTTTATACAAACAAAACAGTTCAAGCAAATGTTGCAGCTTTGGCGCTTTTTAGTTCAATAAGAGCTTTTAATCTTACATTGATTTTAAAAATTCGTTGATAGGTTCACTATTTGACCTGGCCCTTCAAAATGAGTTCAAAAGTTTGTGTATTCCATAATTCTGGCATATTTTTGTATGCCTCAATGAAAATAAAAATTTTTTAAAAACGAGGATTGAAAGTAGAATTAAAAGAAATTGTTCAGTTTTTAATTTAATAAATCCCTTATTAAGAACACGATTTCATAGAAAACACTGCACTATCAATTTTGTTACACGATTATTTTGCCACAAAGATTAAACTCCACAGTGAGTGTAAGAGTGAGTGTCTATACATCGCATTTTCGACTGCAACGTTACCTTTCTTTGGAATAATATTTCATGTGTACTGGGCGTGGCAAATTCTAGAACCTACTGCTGACATGATATTGTTATTCTCTACTGTTTTTCTTTTTTTTACATTCCTAAAAGGTAATAATGTAAAGTTTGATTTCGATACACTACTACTGTTAATTACACTCTACAATTATGCAATTCTGCTAAAATAAAGTGTAATTTCAGTTTCTTTAACGGTATTTAAAACACACAACAATATGTTGCTTCTTTTTCTTATTAAATTGCAAATAAGTTGGCAGCACTAGGCTGTCGTTCGTAGCAATCCAAACAATATTCATTCACTTTACAACATGACTTCACAATAACAACGAACGACGAGAGAACAAACAAACAAAAAATGAAAATAATAAAAGAAAAAGAAAACTAATGTTAATTTCTTGTTGTTGCCATAGTTGCTTTCTGTTTGTTTTCTTCTTTTATTCTTATGCTTGTGTTATTGTATTCGTCTTTGTGGATTTGTTTATTTTTTCTTGTTCGAGTATGTGTATGGAACGACGTTCTTATCTTTCTATAAGTCGTTGTTGGTCGGTATTCTCACTACATAAAGTGTATTGCTCAACATGGAAAATACTCGTATTCTCTACCTCTTTCTCTCTCTTCTCCCCTTTTGGAACATACATATTAATACATACATTCAGCCATGATATTATTATTTTTCTACTTCTGCCCCCCCCCCTCCCTTCTTAAATTAAGTTGTATCAGTCAATCTACCTCTCTGGATCGTTATGCGTGTATGTATGGCTGTATGTGTTAATTCCTTTATATTTTAGTCTTTGCCGCTTTGCCGTTGCTGTGTCGTCAAGATTATAATTTTTCTCTCTCTCTCTCTATCTTTATATATGTTTTGTCATTCCATTTTTCTTTTCTCTTTACTAAGCTAACCAACCAACCAGTAGCAGCAAGTCATCGGTTTTTGTGTTGTTTCTGTTTAATATTGGGATTTTATGTTCGTTTATACTCTCTGAATTATTAATTTAATAAGAATTAAAGCACAGTGGTTATGAAGGACAGAAATACAACATAACAACGTTCTGGTTATCGTGTAATTCTATTTAATCCAGTACCAAGTGGTACTATTTTTGAGCTGTGTTTCTATAATGTTTAAACAAAAAAAAATTAAAACTTTATGGAAATAAATTTAACAAGCAGAATTACCACTGTCTCTTAAATGTCATTTCTTATCGTGCTTACAGTAGAAGTGAAATATTTATTATTTCATGCGATATCTCGAACGTGAACTAAACTGCACTGATAAAAATTGCAGCGTTTTTCTTTTGATTCTATCGTTGGCAACACTTTATATAGTATATTTTGTTCTTATTTCTTTACTTTTTGTTCTAAAATTGTTATTGCGACAATAATGTATTATTATTGTTTTTTTTTTTTGTTTCTAAAATAAACAAAAAAAAAATTAATTCCAATTCAGCCAACCATGTTCTTTATTTTTATGTACAGTTTAGGAGAAAAGTTTACCTAAACTGAAATATTTAGATCTTTTTTGAAAATTTTTGCGAAAATTAATCCAATAAAATCTTACCTGTGGCGTCACAACGAACCGCTATGCGTGGTGAAGTGTGCTTTGATGATCAAAGCTATCTCTTCGACCTAACCTAACCTAACCTATCCAAACCCAATGAAGAAAAAACAACAAAATCTTAAAAAAATTTAATTCCTTGTGCATAATTTAGTCTGTAGATGCTGAGCCCTTATTTCCTTCTAAGCTCATTCAAGCTCACCTTTTAATGACTCAATACTCGTTGTCACATTTACGCATCAAGTTTTCAAAAACAACTCTTAATATAGTCGAGTAAGTTGAAGTCAAATTAAAAAATTTTGTGATTTTTCCGTAACACTAGAAAAGCTAAGATTCCCTATTTCCCATTTTCCAAAATTAGGATGAAAAACCTAACCTACCAACCTTTTGTAATTAAAAAATTGTACTGTTTGTAAAATAAATCAAATCACACGATTTATTCTAAATTTTCAATTTTATTCTTTAAATCTTTCTGGATGTGAGTGGAAGTTTTTCTCGTTGGTTGCTAGGTTTGTTGATAATAGCTTCTAAGCTTATAATAATTTCATAACTTTGTCTAGATCCAATTAAATTTTCACAATCTATGCTCTTAAATACTGTCAGCAAAATTGTTTCTAATATCATAATTTATTTTTTATTTATTTTTTATTTTCATATTTAGTGGTGGGGCTCGTAGAAATTTTTCATTGACTGTATGTAAACGATACACTAAATAAATTGTGCAACGTGGTTGCTTGTTCTTGCCATTGTATGCCAATGTGCATGTGTATGTGTGTGCAAACAGAAGTTTGTTTATTTTTATTGATGACTTTTGACTTTAATTTTAAATGCAGTCTCTCGTTTATTGCGTTTGCTTTTTTCTCTCTCCATTCGTTTTCATTTTAATTGTCACATTTGGATTTTTTTTTGTACTTTAAGGGAACATCTATGCACGCTCTTCTGTTTTTACACTCTTTATTTCTGTTATCGAAAATAATAGAGTACCAGTAAGTGAGTGTATTTGTTATGCTGAAGGCAATTAAAATTAACTAAGTTAGCCGTTTTGATTTATGTATTTGTAAAAAAAAAATTGTTAATAATTTAAAAAATTTTTGATTTCCATTGTAAATATAAGAAAAAAATATTTTTTTTTTTGATGATGCTTAAAAGTATTTAAAGAAGTTTGCTTAATTTTTCTCAATTAATTTCAAGATTGCTAATTGCTAGGTATGTATGTATATTAAAGGGATACTTCATCTATTTTTGTTGTTTTTTTGTCGACAAAAGGGGAGGAATTGGACTTGATTGACAGGCGGCTGCAACAAAAGGTTGAAACACGACGATGCCACGAACCTAATGAAAAGTGAGTTGGGTGAAGTATCTCGGAAATAAAACCATACTTCCAGCCTTGGAAAATAAGATTATGACTGCCGTTAATGAGATAGTGTCTGAAATGCTGGAAGACATACCCTTCAGGCAGGATTACGGCTAGCTTCTCACACCACTCATGTTGTGTGCCTTAATTTTATACTTGAGTGGCGGGACCTACAGTTTAACGTCAACTCCGAACGACAGATTTTTGAGAAACTTTTTCATGATAATTATATTTACTCTCAGAGTTTTTGCCAGAAATCTGCTGAGAGGAAGTCGGCGAAGAAATATTTTTTTTTTCATATTTCGTTCTGATGTCTGGTCTGGGGTTTGAACCCGGGCTTTACGTCTAATAAGCAAACACACTACCAACTAGACTACGGCGACTGCGGAAGAACTATGCCAAAATTTTATCTCTCAGGTGAACCACCTGCTACGTATACGCGGGCAACATGTATCAAAAGAAATTTTTAAAAATGAATTGGCAGATATACCTTCGCCGCCTCCAATTTTGTTTTGTTTTTATCACACGATATAAGGTTTTGTAATTTAAAAACAGGCACCCAATATTTTCAGTCACCCTGTATAACGAATTTGTAAATGTTAAAGCTTTTCTGTTCTGTTGTACAACTTTTAACATTTTTGTTAAAACAATTAATTTACTGCAACCGCAACAATTTTTTTTCTTTTTCTTTATTTAATTTTTTGTTTTTTCTTGTTTTTGTATTTTATTATTTCATACGATATGCGTCAGTTAGTCAACATACAAGCCCAAGCAATAGCAGCGACAACAACAAAAACGCAACCAAACCAGCCATACACAATTTGTGCTGTGTTTGCCTTGGAAATTATTTGTTGTTGTTACTGTTATTGTGTATTTTTATTATTATACATAGACTAAAATTTAATATTTCATAAGAGCGTATGGATGAATGTTTCTTATTGTTACTCATTTTTTTATATTTTTGTATTCCTATCTACGCTTGAAAATATTTAACAATAATACTTAATACTCTACTATAGGTATTAATAATATATACAATATTTTAATTTTTTATTTTTTATTTTATTTAAATGTGTGGTGTTTTATTTATTTTTTCTTGAAAAAATAAAAAAATAAAAAAAAACGAAAAGAGTAATAAAATAAAACGGACAAAAGAGAACGTTAATGCGGCGGGAATATTTTAAAAGTTTAACTTCAGAGCAATGATGCCAATTTGGTGTTTTTTCTTACTTCGGAACAATTTCAGCTCCATTTGGTTTAATTTTAATTTTTGTTCCGAAACAATGTAAAACTAACACGCATCATTTACAAAAATATTTCATATGGTAACCTTATTTTTACAGAACAATTGTTCGAAGTGGGCGAATCGTTTTGGAACAAACTCTCTAAAAAGACTGAACTTGTTTGGGTGAACCCAGCTTTAAAGAACGAGTTTTATAATTATATTTTTGATCACTGGGTCGTGCACTTTTTCTAGTGACAAGTACACGTTCTCAAACCTAACCTAACCTAACTTAATAATTATAAAAATACAATTGCTAAAAATTCAGTCATTAAAACATCCACTTTTGCTATGAATAAGTTTATATATATATATGTAGCTATCTGCAGTTGCGCCTTAATTCGATGGAATGTAGTATGCTTTTATGTTGTTTTTTTTTTTTTTGGAAAATTATTTATGTTTTCTTTTTTTTTATCAATTCAGTTCGTTTTTCGTACCTTTTTACGCGTTTGATATGCCAAGAATTGGCAACACTGCTTCAGCGCTTTGTTCAAGTGGTGCTCGTTGTTTCTCCGCTACACTGTAAGAATGAGAGGGAGAGAATTTCGAAAAAATATTTAAAAAAAATAAATATGTATTGTGGTATGATATCGGTGCAAGTGAAATTCTATTTTGTATAGGAGGGAGCTTTAGTTGAAGTTTAGCTCGGTTTTTTAAAAGCACGTATAATAAATTAAGTAAAATTTATTTACTTTATTTCCCTTAACAAAAAAAGTTTAAACAAAAAAGAAAATAAATTAAATTTTTATTTCACTGTGTTTATTCTCCTCACAAAATTCCTACAAAAAAACAAAAATTAAAAGAAAAAACGTGTTACTTTGTTTGAGATTGTTCAAAACTAACGTGTGTGCGTGTGTGTAAAATAATTATTGCAACTAAATTTCTAGGAATTAAAATTTACAAAGAGAAACAAAAAAAAACAACAGAACACGTTGTTAAAAATATTTTCGCGCCTTAATGGCCTGGTCGGTCTGCTTAAACGCTTGCATACTTATTTTGGTTTGGCGTTTCTATTTGTGGGTGTGATTATAATACTTCCAACTAAAATCTGAATTTATTTGCGTTTATTTTTTCATAGTCTTTGCGCAAAATTATATATAAACTTTGAAAGAAAGAAAAAAAATCCCCCTTTCCCCTTACGTGTCCCATATATGATACATATTTGTTTTTGTTTTTTCTAATCTCTTATTTCTTTCGTTTATTTTCGCTTTCGGTCTTATACCCTACAATTGTTGTTTTTGGTTTTTCTATTTCACATTATCATTTAGTTCGCTCTTAATGTGAAATAAATTAATACAACAACTACAACAAAAAAGAGCTTAATTTTGTTATTCTCTTTTGACTTTCTCTCTTCCTATCTCCCTCAATCTCTGTCTCATTCTGTTCTCTCATTTTGCCAGTCGTACATATTCATTAGCTACCAAAGTATTATCATTTTTCTTACTAATCACATGCTGTTTACATTAAGAAATATCAAAAGAAAAAAAAATTAATAAACAACAACACTTACAATACTGGCATTTGCAATGAATTGAAATAATATTGTTTGTAGTATCGTATGTATGTTTTTGTATTATGTTCAAGTGTTGTCAACTTTTCTTCATTTTTAAAGCGATAACAATTCAATACGGCTTTTATAGTCAACAATGTTATTTTTTTTTTTTGTTTTTTAATTTTCAAAACAGTCAATAAAAAAAACAATAATTAATTCTTCTTCGTAGTGCCGCTCTTTTACCAGTTTCTCGCATCAAGTTTTCAAAGATCGCCTTTAATTTGATTGTTAAACGTCAATGTCACCATAAAGAGTGTACTGTTTTCATGATTCATTCAATGTCTACGCGCGCAACCAACACATACGGTGTCATGTAATATAATGCCGAAGACTCTATCGAAGGGTTCATGTGTAGCTTTAACTGCCTGTGTCCACCAAAGTACTTTGCGTTGTATAAAAACATTGTTAGTATCAGACTCGAGTACACTCACTGTAGTAAATAATTAAATTCATACATATTTCGTATTTTAACTACCGATCATGCGTAGTTTTATCAGAAAAAACTCGATATAAATAGTCTTTATAAATTCCAATTTAATTAAGAGGCCATAGCATTGCACTTTGTTATGCTGGAGAAATTAAAGCAATGGAATTCCTATTATACTTCAATATCAGTGGATATATCTGACGCTTTAATAACACCGGGTTTCCTTTTAAATGGACTTTAAAACTATTTTTTTTGTTACATGAGACGACAGTATATTCTTCAGGACTTTTTATCTTCCGATCCGTTGAATACTAGACAAGTTGGGCAATATTACGTACATACGTACAATATATGGAATATTTATGGAATACCATTACCAGTCTCTATTATAATATAATATATGTATATTGTATGTCGTCGTGTCGCCGTCGAAGTCGCCGTGGTCTAGTAGGTAGTGTGTTGGCTTATTAGACGAAAGGCCCGAGTTCGAATCCCAGGTCAGACATCAAAAAGAAAATATGAAAATATTTCTTCGGCGACTTCCTCTCAGCAGATTACTGGCAAAAACTCTGAGAGTAAAAATTGCCATGAAAAGTTTCTCAAAAAATCTGACGTTCGGAGTCGACGCTAAACTGTAGGTCCCGCCACTCATGTATAAAATTAACGCACACAACATGAGTGGTGTTGAGAAGCTAGGCCGTAATCCTGACTGAAGGGTTGTAATGGCCAATTATGTATGTATATTGTATGTCGTTCCTATTATTATTTCGTATGGTCTTATCAAAGAATTTAGTTAAATTTACCATAGATAATGCGAGGTACACGAATGGAAGATAGGCACCACCACTCATTGGCCCAGTAGTTGACAATTATCGCGAAATCGTTTTTAAACCATTTATTGTTAAGTATACATTTAGAACATATATTGAAGCCTATTGGCTTATTTCCATAATATGGACACATTAAGTGGTTTAAACTCACTATCGAGAGCGAGTGCTCTCTCGCTCTCAATCCCCTTTTTCTAGAATAAACCTTTCGTGTTTTTTTATTTGTCCCTGAAACTATACTTACTTACTACATTGGTCATTATAAGCCTTTAGTCAGGATTACAACCTAGCCTCTCACACCATCCTTGTAGTCGTCTTATCAACCTAGACCTACTTAGAAAACTTAATTATGTGATATAAACTCCCAATTCTAAATGTCTAATATAATTTGTGCCACAAATGTATTTCAGGAAAAACTCAACGTACGTATGCTTATTTCGTCTTTGCTTTTAAGGTTTTTGTCTTTTTATTTTGGCACTGAGAAGTGTTGCCAAAAGAACTATATACATATATAAAGAACTGTGTGTCAATAATAAGCATTTCATCCCATAAGAAATCATCGACGCAATTTTGTCATCATCACTGCATCAGCATGCTTCTGAGCGTATGTGTGTATATAGATTTTGGTATTGCTCTGTAAATATGGCTACAAATCAAACGTAACATGTGTTGTTGTTGCATTTTGTCTTATCATTATCAAAGATCAGCAATGAATTGTTTTTTCGCTACTCATAAGTACTCATGAAATTTCGAGTATGAGTGAGTCAACAGTATTGAAATTCAACTACTGTGATTCATTTTGCTAAAAAGCTATTTTTTTTTTTGGTCAAAAAAAAATTATGTTTTTACAACGACTGCGCATATTGGAAAAAGTTTAACCTTACTTAAAGAAAATTTCATTGCGGAATTTCGGTTTTTTAGTTTATTATAATAAACTAAACCGTTTTTGAGATACGCGAATATATGTTGTGCAACCTCCTCCATTTTCGAAATAACGGTATATTTCGAAAACAAGAGCTAACCTAAAAAACGGTTAGCACCACTGGATTCAGCGTACCCGAATTAGGTTAACCCGCCAGGTGCCTCGCTTGTCACTTTTTCCAACTAGCACAGTGTAATTATAGCATCTCGATATTGTTATTAAACTTTAATTTGTTTTCGCAATTATGTGTTTTGTTTTTTTCTCTCTTCTCTCCCTTAATAACTTTTGTTATTACCGTTGTTGCAGTTTATCTAGCAGTTGTGATATATTTTTGTGAAACATTGAACTTGCATGTTTTTCTTATTGTTGCTGTATTTGTTTTTCTTTTATTATTATTATTATCATAATTTCAATGTCTGTCCACGTTTTTTTTTTGCTTTTTTTTACCTACTCTCTGTCTGGTAGCTTGTCTAGTCGTCGTGGGCTGATTCATTCATGCTAATTATTATTTATATTTCTTTTATTTTATTTTTCCGACTTTGTAATTGAAATGAATGATTATTATTATTATTTACTACACGTGCTTATTTTTGTTTTTAGTATTTAAATTTTATGTCTGAATTAATTGTTGTTTTCATTTTGTTGGCAAAAAAAAAAAACTAAAAACTATTTAGACATCACACAACCGAGAAATATCTGAGAAACGTGAAAACCTTGTAAACTGTATATGCATAAATAGCTAAGAATGCCAAATTTGTCCACAACGCCAACTACTAGTCGAAATACCAAAGAAAATACTGGAATTATTGACCGAATTTTTAATAAGATGTGTGATTCCACTTGGCCTAAATTTTGTTAACGCTGTAATTTTCAGGGTAAATTTTTTCATTATAAAAAAAAACAACAGTAGGGTAGTAGGGATTCGTTACGAACAACGTTTGAAAAATTCAGGGCAGAGTTCGAAGCTCGAGATACAGAATACTAAAGTATTAGATTGATTACGAAATTGAAAATATAGAAGATATACAGTTACTTTCCGGTTATTTCGAAGCAGTCAGTACAAATTGGTAGATTGCCGTTTGACTTTTTTTCTTCACTGTATTTCATTCTGTTTGTTTGCATCAAACTGAAATAATGTATGATACCAATTTATGTAAACCGAATACTGTTTGTTATTTCCGTCAGTAAGAATGTTCTCTTTTCAATATTTTGGATATTTGAGATTTAACAAAATCATGTTATTCTGCTTTTAAAAATGAGAGAAATTTCGAACATTAGCGTCATATTTTGCTTTTCTATTATAGAAAAGACAAGCAGGAGTCACGATCAATCACTAAAAGACTCGATAAAATCGGTAAAAAAAAAAACTGTAATAACGGCAATCAAAGATGTTGACACATACATATCTTTGATGACCTGACAGAAACTGAGAGAGCTTGGTTTGGAGGTTTTGATGCATCCAACATGTAGCCCGGACTTTGTACTTTTAGATTTTCATTTGTTTCGATCACTTTAGAAGTCTCTTATTGGTGTTGTAATATAAATTCTATAGTGACCCGCCAAACGGAATTGGGAAAATATGAAACGGAACCGAAATTTAAAACAGATCCTTTTCAAAAACTGTATTTCTTTAATACAAACATATACATACATACTTTATTTTAAATTTGTAAACAAAATTTAAATTCATTGCTCTTGGAAGGTACATAAAGATTTCATTTTAAATTTGATGAAAGATAAAAAACACACATACATACACTAAAACAAAACTAACAATAAAAAAATCTAAATAGGTCAAGTTATTTCATCTTGACGTTCTTTTTACTTCTTTAATATGCCATCATAGGCGCACACACACGCATCACATTTTGATGCTGTGGCAATGGCAATTTGCTATTGCTAGAAGTGGGAAAAGTAAAACGAGATCCTTGCAAAAAAATTCTTTTTTTTTTATTCTTCTTTAACTCGCCCCTGCTTCTTGTAAAGAGAAAAAAAAATAAAAAATAACAGCGAAAACAAAATAAATCAATCTGGATGTCAGAAATTTTACGCCTGTGTTGTGTGGTTGTATTTTACTTTAGCTTACTTTGCAGTTTTTTTTAACACATACAAACAAAGTAACCCATTCAATGTAATCATTGCATGCCTTGTTAAGTATTTGTTCGCCCGCTTACTTCTTCTTTTTCAAGTCATTTTGTGTTTCATGTTTAATTTTTCGTGTGTCTTCATTATTATTCAAACAAACTCGTGAAAAACATTAACAAAAATACTATACTATGCACATACACACATCCATATGAACATACAGACGTGCATAGAACTTGTATTTACACCGGCCGGCATTATTTCTGTTTTCTTTTTCTCTTTTGTGATTAATTCCATTTTGGGATATACATATATACAATATATATATGCATATGTGTGTGTGGTATTTAAACTTTTTGCCTGCCAAGGTTGTTGTTTTGTATTGATCTTGTTGCTCTGTTTTCCCTTTTTTTTATTTTGTTTATAAATTTCTTCAAGATAAACATCTCAAACACCGCGTTTTTTACTTCTACTATTTCACATTTCACCATTTCCATTGAAATACTATATACTAGCTCTCCTGTGGGTGGGAGATTATGACTTTGTTAATGCAAGAACATTCTTTATATTAAGCCCGACATATTTTCTTTATTTATATTTATGTAATTAAATTATATTAAATTCATTTTATTTTAATCAAATATTTAGCCATAATATTTTTATTTCAATTACATATTCTCAAAATTTCTGAACTATATCTACATATTTTATATATGTTTATAGATTTTCTCTTTTGAAAACAGTGTCTGTGCTCTAACAGAACTATTCAGCGTAGCACATTTTAAACACTCTGTGTTGTTTTAACGCCACCCTGTAGTGAAATTACGTTGTTCTTCTTATTGTTTTACGTTTTCAATTTTACATACAACAAGAACCGGGGGTAAAAAAGTAAAAACTGAAACTAAAAAAGAGACAAACAAGTAAAACAAAAACAATGGTGGTGGGTTTTTCATTTTCATTTTGGTTAATTTTGTTTTATTTTCTTTTCTCTATTTATTTTTGTGTGGATCCAAGTGTTCATTTTATATGTGTTGTTGTTTTTTTATTTTAAATTAATTTTACTATCGTAACTACTACTTGTTGTATTCAATTTTGAATGTTTTTTTTTGTATTTTTCGATAATTTTTGTGCATTTAAAATGAAAACAAACAGTAGTGCCTAGAAAACAAAATGACAACATTTGAAAATATTTTAAATATTATAAAATAAAATAATAAAAAAACGAACAGAAAAGCTAAGCGTATGAAATTCTACAAACAAACCGAAAAAAAAATATTAAATTTCAAATGAATTGAAGAAGAAGAGAGAGTTTAATATAAAGAAAAATAAAGAATACAATAAATAAATCAATAATTGAAAGAAATAAAACAACGATAAATAAAAAGTTACAAAAACAATAAAAAAAATGAATAAAGTCTTACCCTGGGAGCATTTTGAAAATCTTTATAAAGTAAATTTTAAATTCGTTCCATTTGTGAACTAAATACTTACATACATATAAACATTTGTACTAAGACAATGTTTCTATATTGTTTCTTTGTTTACAGGAACTGATAGGACAAAATAGCAACGACAGTTCGAGTGGTGGTGGCCATAGTGGTTTAGGTTCAGGTCCACCTGGCACACCAAATCCTCAACAGGTGATGCGTCCCACACCCTCACCCACAGGCTCTTCGGGTTCACGATCTATGTCTCCAGCAGTGGGTAAGTATTAAAATGTAATAACATTTGACTTTAATTAATAATGTTGTTTTTTTATTCTTTTGACAATTAGCACAAAATCATCCTATATCAAGGCCATCTAGTAATCAATCAAGCAGTGGTCCCATGCAACAACCTGGAGGCGGTCCTCCAGGTACTTCATCTCAGCAAGCATCGCAACAACAGCAATCTCAACAAGGCCCTGGAGTTCCAAACTCTTCGTCGTCGGCGAGTAATTCGCCTCAACAACAGCAGGGACCAACGGGTGGAGCAGGCGGAGGGCCACCAGGTTCGCAACAACAACAGCCGCCGCCACCAAATCAAAATGTGAATAATCTACCCACACAGCCACCACCACCTCAAGGTCCGGGTGGAGGTCCCGGTGGTTATCCGCTACCGCCTCATATGCATGGCAGCTATAAAATGGGAGGGCAAAGTCCCGGTCCTCAGGGTATGCTCTCGGGCTACCCACCACCACCGCCTCAGCAAGCTCAACAATACTCTCAAGGAAGTTATCCGCCAAGACCACAATATCCGCCGGGTAGTTATGCTCCTACACCACCTCCTTCAAGCCAAGCTTCGAGTGCAAACAGTATGCCTCCGGGTACTGGACCTCAGCAGTACCCAGGTGCTAGGCCAATAAATCATAGCGGTCAGTATCCACCCTATCAAAATTGGGTGCCACCTTCACCTCAACAAGGCGTTCCTGGTGGGCCACCACCCGGTGGCCCTGGTGCTCCCGGTTCTGGTGCAATGGGTAACCATGTTCAGGGCAAAGGCACTCCGCCACCGCCACAAGGCAGTGGTTCTCCAAGACCTCTTAATTATTTGAAACAACATTTGCAACATAAAGGTGGTTATCCTAGCGGTCCCGGTGTTCCCCCTCAAGGTTATGGCAATGGACCTGGTATGCATCCGGGTATGCCAATGGGACCACCACATCATATGGGTCCCCCACATGGTCCCACAACAATGGGTCCACCACCATCCACACCTCCTCAGTCAATGATGGTTGGTGCTGGCGGAGAAAGTAGTAGTGGCAGCAGTGGACCTGTACCACCACCTGATCATATATCACAAGACAACGGCCTCAGCTCAAGTTCGTCAAGCTCTGCACCCGGTGGACCACCACATCCAGTCACATCGGTGGTAACAACAGGTCCAGATGGCGCACCCATGGATGAAGTCAGTCAGCAAAGTACGATATCAAATGCTTCAGCTGGTGAGTTTGGCTTTAAAAATATCAAGAGCGTCTTAATTAAAATAAAAATAATTTTCCTTCGTATATCATCTAGCTTCAGCCGAAGATCCGCAATGCACTACACCAAAATCGCGCAAAAATGATCCATATGGCCAAAGTCATTTGGCACCTCCAAGTACTTCTCCCGGTGGTATGGGCGCTGGACCACATCCTGGTCATCCTGGCGAAGACTACGAAATGAGTTCACCACCCAATTGGGTCAGAACACCGGCCAGTCCGGTAAGTAACATGAACTATTTGTTTTTTTTTTTAAAGAAAAAAAAAAAACATTTATTGAATAAACTCCATAGGGAGGGATGTCATTAAAATGCAATTATCCTTTATGATATGGTGTTAACAATTAAACACGATATTGTTTCTTTTTCTCTTTATTATTACAAACAGGGATTTAATAGTCATGTTCCTCAGCAAGATACTTTCCGTACGACAGCTACACCTGTGTCAACAGTCATCACAGCGTCAGCCAAGAAATCTGATAGCCTTTGCAAGCTATATGAAATGGACGATAATCCAGATCGGCGAGGATGGCTTGATAAATTACGAGCATTTATGGATGAAAGACGTACTCCAATAACCGCCTGTCCAACCATCTCGAAACAGCCGCTCGATCTTTATCGTTTATATTTGTATGTTAAAGAACGAGGCGGATTCGTCGAGGTATGCAAGGTGCCGTAGCAAATTTCCTTTTACTAACTTCTTTTTAGATTTACTAGCAACCCAAAAAACAAAAAAACCAAACTACCAACCAATTAAATATCCAACCAACCAACAAAAGAAAAAAAAAAAGAAAAAGAATCATAAAAAAAGCAAATATCCAAACAAGAAAAGAAAAATATAGTAGAAAATCCAAAAAACATGATCAAAAGAAAAACCTTAAAGAATTAATACCATCATTAAGTATAGATTTTAATTAAAAATAAATCATTTTGAATTGCAAGCATGTTTATTTTCAAATACTACATGGTACATTTATTCTATGGTTTTTGTTTCTAATTACTTCAATTATTGTTTTTTGCAAATGGATTTTTTATTTTATATTTTATTTTCAATATTCCAAACGTTTGTATCCAAAAAAAAAAAGTACTTTTTATATCCTCATCTCATTGAATCCCGTTTTTTGTTACCGTATTCACAATTCCAGTAGTTTCTTCTTTCATACTCCCCCTATATTCTATCTCCATTAATACACATTTTATTTATTTTTATTAGAACGTAAGTAGTTTAAATATCAATAAGCATTTCTTTTTTTTTAATTTTTCATTAAGAAAACACGAAATAATAACGAAAATCGGAATATCTTTGGCTTAATGTCGGAATATTATTGGCATTTACTTTTAAAGAATCTAATTCTATATTCGGTATTCCGCTTTTCGCATCCTAAATCCGTCGTATGATATTGATGCACATATCATACGATTTAAGAAAAAAAAAAATACTTTAAATATTTTAAAATTTTTTTAATGCTAAAGTTATTGTTAAATTAATTGGCTTTGTTACATTGTATTGAACAAAAAAAAAAATATTGTATTCCTTAAAAACTCTTTCAAAGCTCCTGTCTTTATGTGTGTGTATTTTCATTTTGAGAACATCATTGATTTGCCTGTGCATTTGTGTATGTTTCATGACAAAAAATATTTTTTTTTTAATATACATTATCTTTAAACGTACTTCTTTTTAACAGCTTTTTATCAAGTTTCGTGTAAACTAACAAAGTTTTTTTTTGTTTTCTTTACAATTACAAATTATTAAAGGTAACGAAAAGTAAAACATGGAAAGATATTGCAGGCCTGTTGGGCATTGGTGCAAGCAGTAGTGCAGCATATACATTGCGTAAACACTATACGAAAAATCTTCTGACATTTGAGTGTCATTTTGATCGAGGCGACATAGATCCATTACCCATAATACAACAGGTGGAGGCTGGTACTAAAAAGAAATCAACCAAAGCAGCTTCTGTACCATCACCAGGTAAATACATAATTAGCTCTTTAATGGTTTAGTTGTGTGCGTAAAGGGAATATTAAAAAAAAGTTGCTTTTGGGAATATTTTAGCTGGTTCATCAAATTCACAAGATTCATTCCCAGCTCCAGGCAGTGCTGCCAATACATCAATGGACGGTTATCCTCAGTATCCTGGTGGTTATCCAGGTGGTCCTGGTCCTCAACCGGATTATGGTGCTGCTGGACAAATGCAACGACCACCCTCCCAGAGTAATGCGCAAAGTCCACATCCAGGTAATTAGAATCATAGCATCGAAATTATGTAATTTTTTGTTTTTCAAATTTTTTCTTTTTTTTTATCATTTTAATTTGTTGTTTTTATTTTTGTTATTATTTTATACTCATCTAATAACCAACCAATCAAATAACAACATTGTTGCCTTGCCATTCATCACAAATTAATGCCAAACTTTTAATCCTGTATTCATCATACATCATCATCCAAATACATATCTATGAATCCATCCAACAAAATCAAAACACCATGTTATTAATTATTATTCGTTATTATTCGTTATTATTCGTTATTATTATTATTATAACACGTACTAAAAATCAACAACAAAACAAAACCAATTCGTGTTAAAATAAAAAAAAAATGATGATGGTAAAAACAAAGGTATCAATAATCAAAATTCAGCTGGGCCTGTTGTAGGCGGCAGTGGTGGTGGAGGTGGTGGTGGTGGTGTTAGTGGCGGAGGAGACAATATAA
Source organism: Sarcophaga rosellei (assembly GCA_930367235.1). NCBI lineage: Eukaryota > Metazoa > Arthropoda > Insecta > Diptera > Sarcophagidae > Sarcophaga > Sarcophaga rosellei. The sequence goes on along the minus strand of OV884017.1, from coordinate 84,255,279 downwards.
GTGTTAACAATCCATTTGATGATCCTGTAGGCAGCGGTGGTGTCGCAAGTGCTATTGCACCCAGCTCCAATACAGCCGGCAACAGTGGTGTTGCCAATGTTTCAACTGGCCCGCCACCACCTACTGGTCCACCACAACCTCACCCCACTCATCCACCTAATATAAGACCACCTTATTCACCTGCTGGACCATATCCTCCACCGGTGTCACGTACACCAGGTACATTATTCAACACATTAATCACTAGACACTACTATATTCTACTCTACTCTCTCTCTCTCTGTCTCTGTTATCAACTCATTAATAGTGGTTTTTCATACTGTTGTTTTGTGTTTTTGTTTGGCCTGATCTGTCTGAAATTGTTCAAAAAAAGATTTCTTTGTGTTTTTAAGTTTTAAATTTAAATTTTGTTTCTTTTTAAATTTTATTAATACTTTGGCTAATTATCACATTTTTATTATGGTTTTATAGGTTCTCCTTACCCTGGGCAACCCGGAGCATATGGTCAATATGGTTCGAGTGATCAATATAATGCTACTGGACCTCCTACACAGTTTGGTCAACAACAGGGCCAATTTCCACCACAGAATCGTAGCATATACCCTCCCTATGGTCCCGAGGGAGAAGCGTGAGTGACTTTATCCTTTTATTTAAACACACTTTACATAGAAAATTTCCAAGACTTTATCCATAAACTCTTTCATCTACAATTGTATTGTTGTTCTTTCACACTTAAATTCATTCATAATCGTTAACGATTTGTTTGACTTTAAAAAATTGTTCTTAAATTAATTTAATATGTTTTTTGTTTTCTCTTTTGCTATCTATGTAGACCCCCTTCTGGCTCGAATCAATATGGTCCTTATGGAAATCGTCCTTATAGTCAACCGCCCCCTGGTGGTTCTCAGACACCCACACCTCCTGGTGCTCCTACAGCAGCTGGCGGTCCACCACAAGGCGGACCTCCTGCGCCTGGTAGCTCACCTTATCCGCCGCCAGGTGCTCCTGGCCAACAGGATTATTACAGGCCGCCGGATCAGGTAATAACCACTTTTATACATACGTTTAAAGTGCTGGTTAACGCATGTATTTGCGTAACTCTTAATATATTTCAGGGTCCTCAACCACGACGTCATCCAGACTTTGTCAAAGACGCACAGCCCTATCCGGGCTATAACACAAGGCCACAACTGTACGGTAAGTAATCATTGTTTATGAACTTAAAGGATTTTTTTTTCGATTCCTAACTGACGTTATGTGTTTTATTGTGGTTCTAGGTGGTTGGCAAGGAGGATCAAATCAATATCGCAATCAGTATCCATCGACACCATCTCCTCAATCCTGGGGTGGGGCTCCACCAAGAACATCAGCACCACCTTCAGGGCCGCTTGGGCCGCCAGGACAACAACAACCGCCTGCTGCTGGAGCTTCACAGTGGGATCAGCACCGCTATCCGCCACAACAACAGCAACCACCGCCTCCTCAACAGCAACAACAACAACAGCAGCAGCAGCAACAGCAACAACAACAGCCACAACCACCTTATCAGCAACAACAGCAGGGACAGCAACAGTCTACGCCACCCCAATGGGCTCAAATGAGTGGTACAGGCGCTGGCGCACCTGGAGCACTACCAAGTGGAGCGCCAGGCTCGCCTTTAAGGCCACCCAGTGCTGGTCAACAACAACGGATGCCTGCTAGTGGCACCGGTGCTACAATGGGTATAGGTGTGGGTGTAGCTGTAGGTCAAGTAGCTGGTCCTCAATCTGGCCCTCCAGGTGTACCGCCCAATACAAACAGTGCTAGTGGTACTCAACTGCCACCAGTTAGCATGGGAAAACAACCGTTCTCAATGCCTCTACCACCGCAGGCTGCAAGTGGTACCAGCGTCGTTGGCGCACCTCCTGGTAATGCACAAGGACCTGCTGGTGCCGGAATTATTCCCTCTGCCGTAATCGGAAGCCAACAAAAGCCTGTAGGTATTGTAGGTAGTCAATCTGGACCTAGTGGTCCAACTGTTACGCCATCTGTTCCACAACAACCTCTGCCACAGCAGGCACAACCACAAGCGCCGGCCTTTGCTCCTCCCACAGCGCAATTAATAAAGAAAGAAATAGTTTTTCCTCCAGACAGTGTAGAGGCTACTACACCGGTGTTATATAAACGTAAACGTCTAAATAAGTCAGATGTATGTCCAGTTGATCCTTGGCGTTTATTTATGGCTATGCGTTCGGGTCTACTAACAGAATGTACTTGGGCTTTGGACATTCTAAATGTTCTACTGTTCGATGATACTACTGTACAATATTTCGGTCTTTCACATCTGCCAGGTTTGCTTACGCTACTGCTGGAGCACTTCCAAAAGAACCTCGCCGACATGTTCCATGACGATGAAAGTAATGAGAAAAATGGGTCACATAAAAATAAGCGCATTGGTGTCGTTAGTGGTGGTGGTGGTATAAAGCGATCGTACTCGAGTGCCAACAAGCGCAGTTTAATGCACAGTAGCACACGTAAACGTGTGTGTGAAAACATTAAACGAGAGGAAAATGATAATACCAGGTTACATGACAATACTTCATCGGATTATGAGATGGAGAACGAACGCCTCGTTGACGAAGGCGTTTTTCATGACGATTCTGACGAAGATGAGGGCATCGATTTGGGGCAAGTTAAACATTTACCCAATCCCGATGAACGAGTGATATTATTAGCACATACACCCAATTATACAATGATGTCGCGGAAAGGTTTACCTGTGCGACTTCAACCTGCCGAGCAAGATATTTTCATTACCGCCGACCTCAAGTCTTGGGACACTGAGTTGTGTGGCAATTATGAAGAAACCGCCCCAGTTGGTAGTAATGCCTGGACTTATGGTTTTACAGATCCAGATATAAATGCGGGCATTATAGATGTGTTCAAGTCAGAATTTGTAGACATTCCATTCGCCCGTTATATCAAAGGAGCCAAAACAAAGACTAAAGAACGTAAGAAACACCCGAAAGCGGAAGAACAACACGATGACGAGAGTGGTAATAATAACTTACTAAAGCCAAAATTAGAATTCAAAGAACAAAGTGATAAACTAATTGAAGCTGTGGATGCGGTGGTAGCCGATGATGAAGAGGGAGAAGCGGAGGCAAGACTGCAACAAAATACATTTAATAAGAAACGTAGACTTTTCAATAATTCCGTTATGAATGCCAATGTCAACACCAGCCTCAACAGCAATAGTATTAGTGAAGGTACTGGTGATGGACAAACCCTAGAACATAGTGAAGCCAAGAAAACAAAGCTGGAAGAAAAGCACCAGGAGAATGAAGGTGAAATTAAGCGGGAAGAAGAATTAAGCGAAATGAACACCAGTTCGTCGATTGCAGCTCCATCAGACAGTGATTGCCGAGAAGTAGATATGGAATTAGAAACAATAACCACCAAAGATACTGCGGTCGCATCAAAAGAATTCGATCCCAAGTCAACTGTGCGAGATCCAGCGTTGGTACTGCAACGACGACGTTCGTCTTCCTCACTTGAAGACGAATGTTATACCCGCGATGAGTCTAGTTTATTTTTAGTAAACGAAAGCCAAGATTCTTTGGCACGCCGTTGCATTTGCATTTCAAACATTTTCCGAAATTTAAGTTTTGTACCCGGCAATGAGTCTGTTCTTGCAAAGTCATCTCGATTTCTAGCTGTGTTAGGTCGATTGCTCTTACTCAACCACGAACATTTGCCTCGAACGCCCAAGAACCGTAACTACGACAGAGGTACCGAAGAGGACACTGATTTCTCGGACTCTTGCAGTTCGTTGCAGGGCGAAAGCGAATGGTGGTGGGATTATTTGGTGAGTATACGCGAGAATATGTTGGTAATAATGGCAAATATATCCGGACATCTGGATCTATCACGCTACGATGAACTCATAGCCAGGCCATTAATAGATGGTTTACTTCACTGGGCTGTCTGTCCAAGCGCCCATGGACAGGACCCTTTCCCCTCGTGCGGTCCTGCTTCATCACTATCACCCCAAAGACTGGCCCTGGAGGCTCTATGTAAACTGTGTGTTACCGACAACAATGTTGATTTGGTGATTGCCACACCTCCCCACTCTAGATTAGAAAAATTATGTGCTGTGCTCACTCGTCACTTGTGCCGCAACGAAGATCAAGTGCTCAGGGAGTTTTCAGTAAATCTCTTGCATTATTTGGCGGCTGCTGATAGTGCAATGGCCCGAACAGTAGCCTTGCAGTCACCATGCATCTCCTACTTGGTAGCCTTCATAGAACAAGCCGAACAAACTGCCTTGGGCGTGGCTAATCAACATGGCATCAACTACTTGCGAGAAAATCCCGATTCAATGGGCACGAGTTTAGATATGTTGAGAAGAGCTGCCGGAACCCTGCTGCATTTAGCAAAACATCCCGACAACCGATCTCTATTCATGCAACAAGAACAAAGACTGTTAGGTCTAGTAATGTCACACATATTGGATCAACAGGTGGCTTTAATAATATCGCGAGTCTTATTTCAAGTATCGCGGGGACCAGGAACCACTGCAAATTCACTCGAATACAGGCTACAACAGAAACAGTTGCAGCAAAAATTGTTGGAAAGTGCCAACGAAAAGAAATCACAGAGTTTAGGTGTATTGCCAGCGACGGCTGCACCGTTAAGCATAACATCAACGACAGTAGATAAAGAGGCAAACTCGACGGACTTAAAAAGCACGTCCGTAACATCTGAAGTACAAGACACAATTTCCAAAACCGAGGCTGCCAACCATGCGAGTGGTGCTGATATCACCACTGGGACTACTGCGGCGGAAACTCCAATAGGCTCCAATAGTAAATCTTCATCCGCCATGGTTATGTCTGCTGACGAAAACAGCAATAGTAGTTCACAGATAACACCTACAGCTGCATTCAACGATGTCAGCAACAGTAGTACAAATAGCAATAGCTGTGGTACTGCAGCCAGTTCCCACAGCAGTCTAAGTCAAAACAGTTTGAATAGTTCCCTCGGTGGTTGCAGCAATAATAGCAGCTCGAATGCCACATCTCATCATATACATGCGCATAATAATAGTAGCTTAACAACAGCGGCAGTACCAGCGGGTACAACAGCCGAACATTTAAAAAATAATATTTTGAGTTCAAACGCAAATTCTTCTTTGGCCAGTAGTAGTAGTAGCAGTAATCATGGTACAAGTGGTAGTAATAGTGGTAGTAATAGTCTACAATTAAATAATAGTAACTCAATTACAAGCACTTTATCGTCTAATCAACAGTCACAGCAGCTGCAGCAGCAGCAGCAACAACAGCAACAGCAACAAATACCAGCACCGCCACCACCGCCCCCTACGGCAACAGCACCATCACAAGCACCAACTGCAAATACCTCAACAACAGCAGCGGTTGCGTAGTATACAATGTTACAGGCTGCTGAAAATACAGCAGTTGCAACGACGATGTTTGCTTATCACCATCATCAGCAGCAACAGTTGGCACTGCAACATCATCATCAACACCAACAACAACATCAGCAACTAGCACCACATACACCCCATCTGTGGTCACAACCACTTCCTCCACTATCTCTACCACCACCGCCCCTTACCGTTGCCACAACTAATCCCGCAAGCACAACCAGTTTACTGGAAATGCATTTCAATACCAATCAAAATGAAACGAATGCGTCAACATTTCATCCACCACCACCACCACCACCACAACAACAACAACAACTACAACAGCAGCAGCAGCATTTCACAAATATTACACAAAGATCGACCGGAATAATACCAACTGTTGGGGTAGCATCGCAACTACAACAGCAACAGCAACACTCGTATGATGGTCAATCACCACAACAACACCATCATCACATACAGTTACAACAGCATCATTTACATACGCCGCATCATCAAACTCAAACTTCTCAAAATCCGACTCAAACTCTACCACAACAACAACAACAACCACAACAACAACAACAACCACAACAACAGCAACCATCACAACACCCTCAGCCACTACAATCTGCAACAGCATCAGTATCAGCGCCCCAACATCATCATGACACAAGAGATCAGGTTAAATTTTAATTTTAAACAAACTTAATTCTAATTGTCGTCTATCTGTCTGTCTCTGGCCTTTTGTTGATTAAAATGTTTGAATATTTCAAATATTATTTCACTGTTTTTCTTTTTGTTTTTTGTTTTTGTTATTTTAAGTTTTTTAATATTTTGTTTGTATTAATTTTTTTTCATAATAAATTGATATTTTTGTTTATCAATGCGATTTTGGATTGAAATAATAATAATAATAACAAAAAAAAAACTTTAATATTTCAAATTTCGAAAGAGATAATGAGGCGGAGAGATAAACAAACAACAGAGAAAAGAAAAACATAAGTAAACAAAGAAATAAGAAACTTTTCGAATAATAAATTAATAGAAGAATCCATGATTTAAGTTTTTTTTTTTAATAATACGTGTTGAACATTGAACATTTTGGTTCTTGATTGAAAGAAATTTTCGTCGTCTAACTTTCCTCATTTGATTTTAAGCCTGATCTCCTTCCATTTTACAGTTTCGTTGATTATTGTAAATAAAATTTTTCTATTTTTAATGAACAAATATTAATAACAATAACGGTAAATAAATTATAGAAACATAAAATGAAACATTTAAATACAAACAACAACTATTGATAATGCAACGAATTTATTCCCCCAGTTGCATAGAATTATTATAAATATTACAACACAGTACACATGCATTATAGAGATAATTACAACAGACAGACACGTTCAACTGACAAATATGAATATGTACCACAATTCATTATACACCACACGATACGGATAAGAGTTTGCTTTTAATTTATATTAAATAATTTTGTGTGTGCGTGTGTGTGTGTTTTATTTTTTATTTTATTAACTGACTTTCTAAATCTAAATATATAATTTTAATATAAAAATGTTTTTAATAGATATTATTATTATTATCACTTGAACAATAAATTTCTCTTACTGTTACAACAAATCGAAATGAATATGTATTTAGATTTCATGATCAGCAAATGTATTGTAATGATGACTAAGATTACTAAGAAGAAAACACAGCGACAGCATATAATAATTAAACTAAGAATGTCTACTAAGGCAAAGAAGGAAGAAAAAGAAAACAAATCATAAAAGAGGTTTAAATACTTAAATTGCACATAAAAAAAGAATTAAAATTAAAAACAAAATTATAGACACTTTGTATAGAGATTTTTTCCCCCTTAAACGTATAAAATAAATGTAAAGGTTTATAATTTTAATAAATTAAATTAATAAATAAAAGAAAAAAAAGAAAAACCATAAACAAAACAAAAAAGATTAAAGTTTATATATTTAATAATAAAACAAAAAATATAAGAACCATACGCGCAACTTGCAAGATATTCCTAATAAAAAATAATTATAAATAATAAATATTAAATGCTTTTTCTGTTAGACCTAATAAAACAAACAAAACAAAACCAGAAAAAAGTAACTATCTCTCTGATTATAGAAATAATTTAATAAATATAATTGGAGTTGAAGAGTTTATATTTAAACAAAACAAAACAAAAAATATATATATAAATTAAATTAAAAAAAAAAACAAAAACACAAAAAAATAAATATATTATTGCAAAAATATTAAAGAAACGAAATAAGAATTTGTAGTTTATGGTCATTATTATTATATTAATTATTATTATTAAATAATTAAAACAAATCTATATATACATAAATACTATTATAATTATTATTATTATTATTAATAAATGTGTCTGCACGTGTATAAACAATTAGTTTTATAATTATATATATATATACATATATGTATATATATAAACAAAAATATATATGTAAGAAATTATTAGAAAATAATAATAATAACAAAAAAAAAAAAATATTAATCTTTTTTTTATTTAATCTTCATTTATTTTTTCTTTTCAATTAACTGCAGTATTTATTCTCTACATACTTTCTTAAATAAATTTAAAAATCATTAATTATTAAGGAGACTTTAAAAAAGGCAAATAAATTTATAAAAAATATACATATATATAAACAAAGAAAAAAAAACAACAACATACACTAACCTTGAATGTTAAAAATTGAAAAAACCTTTTTTATATATACTTTTATTATTATTATTATGATGTTTATAATTTAAAATATTTGTTTTAATTTTTTATTTTTATTATTTTTTAATAAATAAAATTTCATGTCAAAAGTATAAATATAAAACATATTAATACAACAAAAAATGAAAACGAAAAAATGTTATAGAAAGTAAATTTAGGTTTTAAAGCCAGCATCTCCGCTCTTAAAAGCCACACTCAAACATTATATTGTCAAGAAAAATAAAAAGAACTAAAACACTCTTCTTATAAGAAAAGAATATAAACAAATTTTTGAGAATGAGCAAAACAAAATGATAAAAAAATATGATACATACATATAAATATAAATAAAAACAAAATTGTTTATAAAAAAAACTTAAAAAATTAATTTATTTATAAACAAAATGTTTAGCTTATAAATAATTAATCGTAAGTAAAAATTTCTTTGTCGTAAATAAATACAAAATTAAAAAAAAAACAGCAACAACAACTCTTTCATCAAAACAAAAACCAGAAGAGCCCACACACATTAAAAGAGAATGATATGAAAACAAAAACAAACAAAAAGTTAAAAATTATATATAAAATTTATTAAGTAAATAACAGATTAATAAAAAAAAACGAAAAAATTAAAAAAAAAAATCATTAAAAAAACAATTGCTTAGTTTTAAATAAAATTATATATATATATATTATATATTACAACAACAAAAATTATAATAATAATAATAAATATTCTTAGCTATAAATATAATAAATTCGTCATTAAAACAAGATTTAAAACAAACAAAAAAAAAAATTACAATACAACAACAAAGCGTACACTACAATGAATGCCCTTATCCTCTGTTTCACTTTCAAGCAACTTCTTTCTTCTACCCCTACCCCTTACTAAATGTTACAACAACAAAACTGTGTATCAATTCGAATCATTTATTTATTTCCTTCCATCACTAACACACAACCAGCAAACATACATACCCTTTTCCCCAATCATTTTCCTCCATACCATTTCCCAAACAAACTCTCTATACATTTGATTAATATTGTATAAAAACAAAAAGAAAGAAAAAAAAGTAAATAAACAACAACAACAACAAAAAAAAAACAAAAAATAATTAAAAAAAACAAAACAAATAATAATTGTAGTTTTAACTTTATATTTAAAAAACAAAAAAATAATAATAAAAATGAACAAAAAAAAAATACAATTTCGTTGTCAATTAATTTCGGGCCTGTTCGTAAATGCATTACTGCGCTGCATATTATGCGCATCATGTTCATAAATGCAAATCTTGGCAGCACTGCAGCTGTCAAATGTTCGTAAATGCAACATTAAATCATATTATGCGCAAATAAACCCAAAACACTAATCATCACAGCTAACCAGTAACGCAACGGTTTGACAGTTCATAGACCAGTCGTGAAAGAGACAGCAAATATTACCAAAAAGTATTTCTGTCTCTCTCTGATTGCAACTTTGTTTTGTTTATGTTTTATTTTCGGGGTGGATTTTTATTATTGGCGAGAGTTAATAAAAAATTTAATTTTTGTCTAAAACTATTAATAAATAATAAAAACAACTAATAACATTAATAATTTTTAACTTTTTCTCTCAAGAAATTAAAAAATATTGGCAACTTTCAACAAGAAAACTTTTTTATGAGCAGTACGCCTTATTTTGATCTTGTAATATTTAGCTTGTTAATAACCTTTTGCACATGAAACTATATTCATTGTGGCCGAAAATCAACCACATTTCGATTAATATTTAAATATTTAAGAATCTTTAAAATTTTCATTGAAGAAATTAAAAAATATTCCAAATTTTCCCTTTTTTAACACAAAATAAATGTTTGTTTACATTTAATTTTTCTGCTTTATCCGCCAGTTTTCACTCTGTATATCTGTTGCTTCTAACACATTTGCTTTGCAATACATTGTAAAATTTTTTTTCTCCCTCTAAGCCGTCCTGCGTTTATATGTTATGAACGTTTTTCAACTGTCAAAGGTTGCACTACTTGTTATACTTTGCTAATCATAAAAATGGCTGATGCCTTGAATGAGTGAGAGAGAGAGAATGAGAGTTTTAACAATAAGTTTCTTTTTTTCTTCCTTAAATGTCTTCTTTTTTGCACAAAGTACACTTTTTTGTGCATTTAACAACATTTTGTCATTTGTTTTATCGTCCAGTTCAGAAATCAAATTTATTAATAATTTTTCCATTTCTGCAGTGTTTGTTCGTTCGTAAATGCAAACAAATAAATCAGCAAAAAGAAGCATCAGCAACATGTGATTAGCAGTGTGAGCGCAAAATAATCATATTATGCAGCGCAGTGATTAATTTACGAACAGGCCCTTCATCACACTGTAACACAGGACATTCTTAGACTGCGTGTGAAAAATCGATTTTTTATTTAGTAGCACGAATATTGTCAATCTTGTTTATTAGACCAACTGGTTTTGACCACCTATTACATCAATTCGTTGACTTTTGTTACTTTGTAATGGCGGAATCCTTAGGTCAGCATTTAGGCACATTGTGTTACCACAATCAAACATTCTCTAGAGGAAGAATGTTTATAATTGTATATATAAATATTAGATAACTATATCAAGGATGTCACAGATGAAAGGCAGTCTCTGTCTCCTTCTCAGACCCACAGCTCCTGCAGAAGTCATTTGCTGGAATGCGAAGAACCAAAAGAGCATTTACAACACAAGGCTATGTAAGAATAGAAGCGAGTTGGTCCTTTTCTTATACATACGTATCCAGCAAAATCTAGCGTTATTGCACGTACTCCCATGCTGATTGTGCTTCTTCGTAAAATAAGTGGATAATTTAAAATTTAATTGAGGCAATCGCCGTATAACGTGTCGGGGACTGCGAGCTTTGTACCGGCCCTGGCCAGGCTTCCGGCAATGCAATTTCCAACGATAAACAGCAACCCTTATAAGGGTTACCTTTAAATGATTCGAGATTTTGCTTTAGAAATCCTAGGCAACCAGCCCCATACTTTAACAGAAAGTCTAAGCGGAGCCAACTGAGTAAAGCGAATAATGCTAAAACAGAGCGTACTACCTACTCTATCAGTGGTATTAGCGTTTGCACATTGTCTACCAAACATGTACTCCATAAAACAAGGAATCTTACCTACGGTTCATTTGCAGATGTCAAGCTCTATTGTAGCCCTTCCGTGAGAGGCTTGGGGTCCAGAGTCATCCCTAAGTATTTAACCCTCTTGAATTAGGACTGTTGAATCACGTTAAGGATCGGTATGTTAAATGGAGTCGCCGTAGTCTAGTAGGTAGTGTGTTGGCTTATTAGACGTAAGGCCACGGTTCAAATCCCAGATCAGACATCAAAACGAAATATGAAAAAAACATGTTTCTTCGGCGACTTCCTCTCAGCAGGTTTCTGGCAAAAACTCTGAGAGTAAATATAATAGTGCGGGGTAGTCGTGCTTTTGTTGTGCAGCCCTTGCGCTGACCAACTTCTTCCTTTTCCCTGATTTTGGTGGAACTTGGTTAGTACAGGGACTGCGTTCACCCTTGGCATCACAACGGGCCGCTATGAGTGCTCAAGTGAGCTTTGTGATATCAGAGCTACCACTCCCACCTAACCTAACCTAAGTATAATTGTTTCTCAAAAATCTGTCTTTCGGAGTCAGCTTTAAACTTTAGGTCCCGGCTCTCACGTATAAAATTAAGGCACGTAACATAAGTGGTGTGAAAAGTTAGGTCGTAATTCTGACTGAAGGGTTGTAATGACCAATTATGCATGTATGTATGTTAAATACATAATAGGTATCTAATGTCGCTTGGTAAAAGCATCATTTCTATTTTGTGAGAATTGATACTAAAACCACAAGATGAGCAGCATTCAGTTGTAAGCCTTAAAATCCACACCACTTTAGTTCTTCCAACAGGCTCTCTACAACAACATTCCATAGCAAAAGGATAAGGGAACAACACCCTGTAATGTATTTTCATTTACTTCACTTTTTAACTTCAGTAATCCGCCAATGGGTATCATGACACCTAGTTAGTAGTGTACTAAACTTCAAGTGCCGAGGCTAGGCCATGGGTACGATTCGCACCCAGAGACTCTGGGTTTTTGTGATTGTTTGTCTTAAATTACATGTGATTGCTCACAATAGAAAAGTGAGAATTATTACTAAAAGGCAATTCTCGAACAAAAATGTGGTGAAGGTATACACAATGGTCATTAAAATGAAAAAAAAAAATTGTCGCACTCTACCCCCTTTTCGCTTTTCTACTATATACTGTCTTTGCTGTGTTCCAACACAGTGCACTGCATGAATAGGGGTCATCTCCTGAGTGTTGGTCTCAAAAAAACTAGCAATAAAATCGATGTTGAAGAATATAACGGAGCATCTGATGCCAACTATTAACAGTATACATACTGTATACAGCAGTACATAAGTATGTATGTATACGTGAACTGGCTAAGGTGGTTTAAACTTGATTAAACCGTGTGCCTATTTATGTAGGTTCATTTTTCATCTCTTAGTGGGCACACAGCTTTTCGTGAAATCATCTGAGGTAACTGTTTTCACATCTATTGAAAGCAACGAGCAGCTAACAACGCCGCGTATTCACCTAAGAGTATTAAAAACTGATACGAGCACTGAACTTGAAACTAAACACGAATCAAAAGAAAAATCGCTCTACATTTGAAAGTAGAATAAAATTGACACTCTTTAATGCTGACAAGCTTCGTAAATGTAAAAACGGACCATGATTTTAAGGATCTCTGGTACACCTGGAACGGACGTATTCTGTACAAAGCTGGTGCATTGATCGAATGTGGGAAATGTAACCTGCACGAAGAAATATAGCGACAACAGAAAGAGACAGTGCCCGATTTCAGTTTTCATAATGTTACTGGGTTACTCGGTTCATTATTTAGTCGCAGCCTAGAAATTGTCGCTACGCACGCAACTGACTGCTTCTGTTTTTATAACTGCAAAGCACTTCTTCTCAAGATGATAGAAGCGAGTAGTGATATCAAGTGGTAGCAGCGATGAAGATACCTCCGACTGAACCAGTGTGATGTCAGAACTGCAATATGTTAACGTAAAACTTAAAAACCTGCAAGTTTCTATGAATTGTCGGCTCAATATTTAAAACGAGCGTTTTTAAGGTACATGCATTAACTCATTACCGCTATGTGGTTGAAGAACACAAGCCTCAGTGTTACTGTATCGTGTACATAAAAAAAGTGTATAAAACTCTACATGCCAATTATAGATGACGCAAGATCATCAACTGATAAAAGAAAAATTCTTTCTGAATTATTTAAGAGAACAAGTGAAATTCAATGTAAAACCAGATTGAAGACTATCTTTCAAAACTATATATGTATGTGAAATTGACGAAACGGCGCACACCATCTAGGAGTTTGGTTTTCTACACCGCCATGCTATATGGTTGTCATATAGTCGATAAAGAAGAAGAACCTATCTCACAGAAAATACACTTTTCGTAATTTTAATGTGTTTTTTATTTTAAAAATTTGTTATTTTATAAATGTACTTGTTTGTATATCTTTATCATAAACTAAATTAAAACTAATGAAGTCTGTGAAAGAAAAAGAAAAAGTTATGTTTAAAAAACAAAAGAATAAAAAAGATATCCAAAATTGAAGATAAAGACAAAAATGAATATCAAAGATTAAGTAGTAGTATTAAAGATATTAAAAAGTAACGATTAAACAGAATATGAACTGAATTGATGCTGTTGAAAAGTTGCATTTGTGTTAAATATCAACGATGAAAGGATTGGATTATTAACGTATGTATACATACAATACATATATGATGATTGTTAGTAGAAATAGAAAAATGTATATTAATATATGTACACAGTAGTTGCTGTTGCTGCTGTGGTAATATTGTTTTATTTTTCATTCATTTATTGATGTTTATTTACTCTTAATAAAAATATGTAGTTTGTTAGTCTTTTATTTAATTCATAATTACGTTTTATTTGTTGCATGTTTGTATGTGTATGTGTAATCAATGTAAAATTACTTCATTCTAAATTCATTTTATTGTATAATTAATATTGTTTATATTCCAACTTTTGTATTTATCTGTGAATTATTTTCTCTATTGTATTATGTATGTGTGTGTGTGTGCAAGTGAAAATAAATGTGGGCAGGAGTAATAAATCTTTAAAATTTTCATATATTAAATAATCACTTTGTGAAAATGCGTTGTTTTTGTTTAAGGTTGTTTAGCAACAAAAAAAAAAAAAGGAAAAAAACATCTTTTGCCTTTAGGTTTATGTGTAAATGTGTGTGTGTGTGTACTCATTAGCTTTGCTAAGATTTCCACAGAATATTTTATTTGCATCTGTAAATGTTTAAAAGTTTACGTTCTTCCTTTTTTTTGTTTTTGCATCTGTTATTGATTCGAAAATCATTCAATTTTAAACATTTCACAACAACATGCGGCGTTTATTGCTGCTAGTGGAGCAGCAGTCGCTGCTATTAGTATACTGGTTGTTATTGCTATGAGGCCATCATGATGAGCCAAATTCTGCCATCCATTTTTCATATTTATCTAAATCAGCTTGAGAAACACTCTTATTGCAGCGACTAATGGCCTCTATGAAATCTTGATTTGATACCGGCAAATCAACTTCCTCCTTGGCCAGCTGACGTATTTCTTCAGGCGTAAGACCAGCAATTCTCCGACGCATAGACATCATGCTGGCATCCCTGTAAAGATGGAAACGAAATATAAAATCTATCTATAAAATACTAATCATTTATCACACACACACACACCTGCATACGTTCGTTATATCCGCACCCGAATAACCATCCAATTTTTTTGCAATATCTCCTAAATCTACACTATCATCCACCTTAACTTCTCTTAAATTTATCTTCAGCAAAGCTTCCCTACCCTCACCCGAAGGCAGTGGTATGTAGATACGTTTCTCCAAACGACGACGCAATGCTTCGTCGATATCCCATGGGAAATTGGTGGCAGCCAAAACCATTACAACTTTATTGGCTTCCTCACTTCCCACACCATCCATTTGTACCAGCAGTTCTGATTTAACTCGCCGCGAAGCTTCATGTTCAGATTCCGAACCACGACGCGAACATAACGAATCTATTTCATCGATAAAAATGGTACTGGGCGCATAGAAACGTGCCATTTCAAATAGTAGTCGAACCATTTTCTCAGACTCCCCACGATACTTTGAAGTAAGCGTAGACGAGGACACATTAAAGAATGTAGTACAACATTCGGTAGCAACGGCTTTAGCTAACATCGTTTTACCAGTACCAGGCGGTCCAACCATCAGCACACCTTTCCATGGTCGACGTATACCCTAAAAAAAAAAAATGAAAACAAATTAAATAAAAAATCTGCTTCTGGTTTTTTAATTTTATTTTACTTTATTTTGTTTTGTTTTCATTTATTCATTAATAAATTATAATTTGACAAAACGACAATAAAGGACGAGCGCAGGATAAAAACAAAAACCAAAATATCAAAATGATCGGTTAATTTAGTTGATATTTAAAGCTCAATGATGTATCAAATTTAAAATATGTCAACTTTTGAACTGTTAAAATATGTATCAAAAAACAAGTGAACGAACAAAATTTAAATTAATCTCTTAATGAAAAGCATTTACAATAACAACCCCAAACTTTTGTGTATTAATTGTATTCACGAGTGGTGTATAGTTTATTCACGTTATTATTGATCCTCAAAGCAAAAAGAAATATTTTTGTTTTCACATTTTTATTTTATTATTATAATCAAGCCGTTAGTAATTAGTTTAAATTATCACCTATCTGGTTATTACGTCGGGTGGTGTTAACAATTTATGATACGAAATTAGTTTAAGATATCGATGAGGAATTTATTATATATTTCTTTTCTTCAAATCCGCAGAGCTTTCAGCGCATCTGCCTAGTATGGATTAATTTAAATTAGTTATTCAGAAATATTCATTCCAAGCCGGAAAAAAGTTCGTCAGTACTTCTGCAGTTTTCGCGTCACTTTTATTTGCTACAAACGAATCTTTGCTTATTAACTTTAGATGTTTGTTGGGGGTTGTTTCGTGTTGATTTCGCCCCTTCATGGCCTTTCTACGCCTGTTTATAGAAGCATAACGTTTTGAAAAAAATACACTTTTCAGTTTAATTGTATCCTTTGAGAATTTAAACCCGATATTTCTACATTATTGATTAAGACACCTTCACAAACTCGTCTATAAATAGTTTCGGTAGATTTTTTGCTATTTAACCACTTATTCATCGCTAAAAATGTTATCTTATAGCTCATAGACGAAATCAAAAGGCAGACTAATTTACATAATAAGTGGAATACTTATGATGTTACGGATTGAAAAAAAGTTTTCATTACGACCAGGCGCTATTTGAAATCATAGAAACATATACATATATTTTTGCAGAAATATAAAAAGTTAGTAAAGTTTTCTGCGTTCTGTTCGGGCAACGTACCGCTTGCTTCGCCCATTTTATGATCGTCATAATCGTCCTACCAAGGAAACTATTTGCTACGTGATGAATAAATTCAATCCGAGAAGAAGAACTTGGCTTTCGTAGGCCACAACTTAGCGAATTTTGCATTGTGAGTTTGGCCTGCACCCATAAAAAAATTCAACTTTCCAAGAAACTGACTATAAACGACCAACGACGACAAAGCTCGTTCGCTGAATTTTCATAAAAAAATCATCTTCAGCAATGTGGAACATTTCCGGATGAATAAGTAAGTGAACAAACAAAATTGTTGAATTTGTGTCGCCACCAATCCACACGAGATCCTAGAAAGTTTAATTCATACCGAAAAATCACTGTTTAGTGTGGATTTTGCGAACATCACTATTAACGGCGTAAACAATATACATAGGGCGATGATTGCCAACTTATTTTGGCCTGAATTGTAAGATCTAGACGCCAACGTCATGTGGTTTCAAAAGGACGGCTTCACGTACCACATAGTTCATATTACATTGGATGTTCTGCGGAAAAGATTCGAAGGCATTGTTATCTCACGTGAAAGTAAAGGTCGGAGTGGTAGCTCTGATATCACAAAGCTCACTTGAGCACGCATAGCGGCCCGTTGTGATGTCACGGGTGAACGCAGGCCCTGTATTAACCAAGTTCCACCAAAATCAGAGAAAAGGAGGAAGTTGGTCAGCGCAAGGTCTGCACAACAAAAGCACGACTACCCCGCACTGGAAAACCAGCCAGAAAGTTTGATGAACGAAGCTATATCCTTGATGTCAATAGATGATAGCTCCGTTAAGCTAACCAGGAATGGGGAGCCAAATAACCTATATCTACACCTATCAAGAGACGGGCACTGGCAGAGAAAGTGAACAACAGTCTCCTCTTCCTCAGTGGACCTGCATCCACGGCAAAAGTCGTTGAAAGGGAGCCTCATTCTTTCCGCGTGTCTACCCATGACGCAATGGCCTGTAAGCACCGCCACTGTAGTCGAGATGACATCAAGACCAAGTAATCGGTTGGTACGCCTTCTATCCATCCTGGGCCAGGTGAGTCTAGCGGTGGAGCAGGACTCCTCATTGACCCAGGATAGGTTGGCGTCCCGAAAGAACCTCCGCGCAATGGTCAACTTGACCGAGGCAAGTGGCATACCCAATTCAGCAGAAGAGGATTCCGGAAGGAGCGCACCAGCTCTGGCGAGCTCGTCTGCCCTACAGTTTCCCGGAATTCCACTGTGGCCGGGGACCCACACCAGAGAGATACAGGTGAAGCGCCCCGAGAGAAGGTCGAGACAGCGGCGACAATCCCTAACGATCCTAGAGTTAATCACGGAACCCGATAGAGATCCTATCGCGGCCTGACTATCAGAGAATATCGAGACGCGAGTGAAAGGAGCATCTTTGACGAGGATCCATTGCGCGGCTCGGTAAATCGCCATCACCTCCGCCTGAAACACACTGCAGTAGTCCGGCAGACGGAGAGAAATATTCAGGTCCAGTTTCCCAGAGTAGACACCGCTCCCAACCCCATTATCGAGTCTAGAGCCGTCGGTATATATATCCAGAACTTCCGGGGGGACGACCGTATCAGGATTCCAGTCATCCCTACTTGGAATCAGAGAGTGGAAACATCTGTCAAGACAATATTCAGCGGGGAAATAGTCTATGTTCACTGGGGCCACTGGATCAGCCTCCAGAATAGTGGAGTGACCAGAGGGTACGATGTGCCAACGAGAGAGAGCATTAAGTCTAGTCGCAGCAAACTTGGCTACCTGCTTTGCGAGAAGCACAGTAGGAAGCCAGTTTAGCATTGCGAACAAGGCTTTCGTCGGGGTGGTGCGAAGAGCGCCAGTTATATAAATGGCAGCAGACCTTCTGACCTTGTCAAGAAGTCTGACGTTGTATTTCTTATCCAGGGCAGTCCACCAGAAAGCAACACCGTATAAGAGGTTGGGTTCGATGACCGTGGAATATATCCAACGCATGACGCTACGCAGTCTCTCTCTAAAAATGGTCCAATTCGTGTTCCTCCTATTGACCGGAGGGGTCATGAAAGGAGTAGACTCGTTCGTGTCAATAGTAAAGGTAATGTATCTATGGTCCGAAAAGGAGCATTCATGAGATACAAACCAGTCCTTAAGGTTAGTAGAGAAACCTGAGCTGACCAGAGTGATGTTCAGCACCTCCCTTCTGTTCGAAGTGAGGAAGGTTGGTTCATCGCCCCGATTAGCTATAGCTAGGTTATTACTAATAATAAAATCAAAGAGGCACTCACCCCGCTCGTTGGTACCTGAACTGCCCCACATCGTGTGGTGGGGATCACCAAGATTTGACCCCTTTAGATTTTTTCTTGTGGAGTTTTCTTAAATCGCAGATGAATGCAAATAATTCACAAATCACAAAAGTTCTCAAAACAGATAATTCCTACCATCGGTATGCGATTTATGCGCAAGCGATAGAAAAAATATCTTTTCGAAAACGATGCAACCAGAGAAGCCGTTGCTGACATTCGAATACATAATGACATCAATAGGGCTTTGAAACCTTAGAAAAAAAAATGCCGACGGTATCTCACACACACTGCGGTATCTCACATATGTATCTCTAGTAACTAACATCGATTGTATGAAGCATATTATAATTTTATTCGCTTACAATTTAAATGCGTTTACAATTTTACATGATTTGCTTGTTGTAGTTTTTTAATTTATTTTCATTATTATTTTTTTTATTACATATTAAATGTAATCATTAGAAAATCGCGACTCCCTAAAACGTGATTGTAATTTGTAATTTATTTATTTTTAAAATATTGTATGCGAATATTAATATGCTTGTTGGCGTTAATGATTTTAAATGATAGAAAAGAAAACATCATATTGTAATTAAATGGGACTCACCTTGAAATAATCTGGCATTAACATAGGCAAGACGACAGCTTCTTCTAGTAGACGTTTAGCATCATGTAAGTCGGCGATATCATTCCAACGGATTTTTGGATTTCGTTGCAAAATATCTCGCTCTAAATGGCATTAAGAAAATAATTAATAAATGTATAAAACAAAAAGATATACATATTAAAATATTGTATTAATATACCTAATATATCTACCAATTCGGCCTCAATATGATTATTGGGTTGAAATTTCTTTTCCTCTTTTTCTTCTTGGTCGGGAGATTCTTCGTCTCTGGCCTCATCATTATCTTTGTTTGAACTGTTGTCGTCTTTGTTATTGATTGCATTTGTAGAGCCTGTTGTAACTGACTTACGATTTGATGTTGAAGTACGTGAGTTTGCAGATCGTGCTGACGCAGATGCCGCATTATTTGACTTCTTATTTAAACCATTACTTGAAGCGCTATTGCGTGTAGGAATTGTGCTTTTAATAGGCAAAGATTTCTTACCGCCTACATTACGATTTCGGTTTGGAACAGCAGGTCTAGGAAGCAGATAAAATTATTTTCAAAACAAGAAGAAATTAGTTAAATGAAGTATTAATTTAAAGAAAGGTTTTAAATATGAAATATTAATTAATATGAGAACTGATAAAATCGATTTATTTAAATTCAATTTTCTGAAATTCTTAAATTATTCTAAATATAACACTGCCACACTTTCAAAATAGATCTCTCTAGGCTACTAAAACTACTTATAGATAAGAAAAGATGAATATATTTGCTCTTATAAAATAATTTTAATTTAAAGTTTGCTTAATTATTTAAGCAAATGAATGATTTTGTTTATGCGTCTCTACTGTACTATTAGAAAAGCTTTAGTTTCGTGTATGAAAGTGGACTTATATACTAATAATAACTTATTTTTGGACTAAACAGAAAAACATATTTTTATATGGCTAGTCCCGTGAGTTAGAGCACTAAGCCCAAAATTAGTTAACACAGTTTTTGCATCGAGGCAAAAAAATGTTATTTTTGTAATACATGTTAAAATAATAGCCATTTAAATAAGCTTTTTGAATAAGGGACTATGTATTATGATTGTTAAATGTCTAAAGAATTTCAAGTGAAAGCATTTTATTTCAAAATAATATTTCGCATTAATAAATATGGAAAAAAAAGAAAGCAACTGCTATTGTTTACATACTTTTCTGGTTTTGGTGGTCCCCAAACATCAGGATCCTTGGGTGGTGGGGTCCATATATCTGGATCCGGACGAAACCATGACGATGGATCTTTGGTTTCAGTTTCACTTGTTTGAGTTCTTAATTTCGAAGCAAACTGTGAACTCTGTAAATCCAAAGTCATCTCCGATAGTGTACGTTGGATCTCTTTAATTTGTGAGTATTCCTTAGTTATTTGTTGTTTAACCTGAATAACATCAGTTTAAATATGATTTGTCGATTGACTAAAATGAATTTATTTATAGCTTACCATTGTCCATTTGCCCTTTCTAAGGGGATCATTTGTAGAGGAAATCATGCGAGCTAATAGGCCCTGTAAACCTTCATAATATATAGATGCTGAATCATAATTACCGGTCAAAGCCATATCTCTGGCTAATTTGGCGTTCTCACATATTTCCGCTATTGAAGTCTTGGACATCACGGTCATTCCTACACAAGATTTTGTCTTTTGCTTACCACCTCTTAATAGCTGAGAAGAAAACAAACAAATGTTATTATTCAAGCGTATTTTCAAGTATTTATCTTAAAATTTTCGAAGTACATATTTCGAATTTAATCTATTCGATACCGGATTATAAAAGGTGCGTAGACATTTTAAACAGTGTCGGTTCAATTTTTATTTTTTTTAGTAATTGCTCTAGTAGTATGCGTTATATATTCCGTCCTTCTTATTTAACAAATATTATTTTGAGTTATTAAGGGTTAAAAATCAGGCCCTTTAAGTACAAAATATTGTGCTTATGTCAGCGAAAATATGAAAAAAGTAATTTGCTGAAGAATATAGAGTAAAGATAACAACACGATTGAGTTTACAACTCTATTAGTCACGACTGTGTCATCCATCCTGGCACATTATGAGATGATTTCCTCTTCCAAAAATTAGATTCTGCTCAGATAAAGTACGTTTTATATTTTAATACTAAAAACATTAACTATTTAGTTAGTAATCGAGAAGCTATGTAAGTCGTAATCCTTACAACCCTAGCTTCTAGCTTCTCACACCACTCATGTTGTGTGCGTTAATTTTATACGTGAGTGGCGAGACCTACAGTTTAACGTTGACTCCGAACGACAGATTTTTTAGAAAATATTCATGGCAATTTTATTTACTCTCAGAGTTTTTGTCAGAAGTCTGCTGAGAGGAAGTCGCCGAAGCAATATTTTTTTTCATATTTCGCTTCAATGTCTGGCCTGGGGCTCGAACTCGGGCCTTACGTCAAATAAGCCAACACACTACCTACTAGACTACGGCAATGGCCAATTAAGTACATATTTTAATTAATAGGTATTAATCAATCGCACATGACAATACTTTACAAATGAATTAACATTAATAGGAAACAAAATTGACTTGTAAGATGCCGGATAACTTTTGTTAATCCAACTACATATAAGATTTCTTGACATATTAAATTTCTTTGTTTGACTATTTGTTTACATATGTAAATATTTCAGAAAATCTGGCTTGGCAGAACTATTTCCTATTGTACTTCAATTTTATGTACTAATAACTTAATCGATTTTGAATCAATTCCAAAAGCTTTAGCATTTCGTAACACAAAACTGCTGTAAAACCCATGACTCATGTCATCATATATCGAGGGTTATGTGTTTTGGTACACACCAAAAAAATTATAAGAATTAGGCGAAAAACACACATGCAAAGATTACCTAATTTGTATTACACATATAATTTCAGTAAGAAATGAAGTCGCCGTAGTCTAGTAGGTAGTGTGTCCGCTTATTAGACGTAAAGCCCGGGTTCGTATCCCAGGTCAGACATCAAAACTAAATATGGAAAAAAAAACATTTTTTCGGCGACTTCCTCTCAGCAGATTTCTGGCAAAAACTCTGAGAGTAAAAAAACCTGCCATGAAAAAGTTTCTCAAAAAATGTGTCGTTCGGAGTCGACTTTAAACTGTAGGTCCCGCCACTCACGTATAAAATTAAGGCACACAACATGAGTGGTGTGAGAAGCTAAGCCGTAATCCTGACTGAAGGGTTGTAATGGCCAATTATGTATGTATGTGTGTAAGAAATCAATATATGTATATATGCGTTTTCGTTTAGTCAATTAAACATATTGCTTAATTCGATGTACCTTCGTAAGATCACTTTGCCTATTTAGGCAAAGTTAACCCAAATATTGCTCTTCTGTTGTAAACTTTCCAAGGATCAACAATTTTAAATTATTTAACTGCAATAACTTTCGAAACTGTTAAGCATATGGCAATAAATAATTTTAAATATCAAATATGTTATAGGTACCCGCTGTAGGTGGTTAGAAAGGATAACAAATTAACAATGTACCAATAAAGTCTAATATTTGTTTGCATTCATCTAAAAATATTAGACTGGGAATCAACAGGGCACTTATACCAAAATTCCGCCTAACGGCACAAAGACAGACACTCTGCTATCTTCACACAACTTATCTCCAAATTCGTACCCTCTTAGTGTGGTTTTGAGTAGAGAAGAGTCAATGAATGAAGAGTCAAAATCAGACAAGTTGTGTGACACATATTTTGTGTAATTAGAAAAAAGCGAGACAGTATTGGAGACGTCATCAAAACAATGATTATTTTCGTCTTCTATAATTACCGCTGTGAAACAATGTATATATAATACATGCAGCAACAATGCTATAAGAAAATGGAAAGTGTTGTAAATAAAGAAAATATTTTTATTGTCTCTTCTTAAATCGGGTCAAACGTAATGAAAAACACTTTTTCGAGTCATTAGACGCAACAACAATTTTAAGATTAATTTTTTTTAATATTGTTTGTGCCGTCCATTGTTAAATTCTAACTAAATAAGGCATCATGATGTAAATTAGAGAAATATTTTTTTGTGTTAAATTCTATATTTTTTTTTATATTATTGCGATATTTCAAAGTATTCAAGAAATACTAATAAAGATAATAATAATAATAATCATGACCTTGTTTTGCATATACACACATACATACATATTTAAATACGACATTATTAAATTCATACATTTTTTAGCCACCACAAAAAGTAATTGCAAGTTGTCTTGACTTTGCTAATAATTATTTCGAAGCCAAGTTAACTTGTCTTTGCTGTGTCTGTATGTCCGTCTGTCTATTAACAATAGATAGCCTGCCTACCTGTGTGGTCATCATTTTTCGTTTATTTTTCCTGTTTTTCAGAATTAATTGTGCTTATATAGGAAATATCTCGATTGAGTTTTTATGTTCGGAAATTAATACACATTTAATGTGAAACATTTAAATTTTTTTGCATGTAATTTCGCTAATCGACTGCCTTTATCTTTCGTCACTTTTTTTTCATTTGAACTCTTTTTTATCTCACGCACTTTGTCAATTTTCTTTCTTCACGTAGAAAAATTTACATTTTTGTTTCAAATCTTCTGATACTTTTGGTTCATGAATTTCGTTTAATAACTTACGGTTATTGACATTAGTATTGTAATTTTCTTTGCCCACTTTAATGTATTAAATATTTTATTTTGTTATTGTGTGTTTATAACGGAGCTTTTTGTTTAGTTTTTGTTAAAATTAATAAATTATTTAAAATTTTGAACGGGTGTTACTGCATTTCTCACAAAATACTTTTAATTTTTTTTGCTTTTGCTTTTTTGTTCAGCTCTTGTTCTTGTCACAGAAAGAATGTGAGAATAAGCAGACGATGTGATGACATTTCCAATGACTAGTGATGTGTAAATATCGATAAGTTTGGTGGATTGAAAGACATACAGCAAACATAGAAAAATTATATTAAAATATAATGAAATTAATGCTTCACCATTAACTTTTACCATAACCCATAGTTTGCATGGTACATTTTTACCTTTAAATTTTTAACACATTCCCATTTTTTCCAACTGATTTATTTAGAAAGAAGTTTTGTTGTTTTTTGATGTTATAGCTATCAATTTAATTTAATTTTGATAAGCAGTATATATAAACAGTTTTTAAGAGAATATTGAACTTGTGGCTGCAAGGAAATATTTACTTTTTGGATTTCAATTTGATATCAAACTATATCCTATGAATTATTTATTATTATTATTCTTTTATGTCCTTTAAGAAACATGACACGATTTCTTTTTCGGCGATGAGGATAATTCCAAAGTGAAATGCTAGATAATCTCAAGTGGCTGAATAAAAAGTCACCATTCTAAAATTTGTTGTAAAAATGTGGAAAAATGAGATATGCAAGAATCAGTGTTGCCACGAAAAAATATTGTAACCAATATTTGTGAAAAAAAATCACCAAATAAGAAAAAATATAACCAAAATTAAATTTGCAGGCGCTTATTTAATTTTTTTTCAAATTTAAATTATAATTAGTAAAAAAAAGAACCAAATAATAACAAAATAAAACTTTAGTCCTACTACTTTATTCATTTCAACAAACAAAACCAATGCCCTTTACATAAGAAAAAAATAACCAACTCGGAAAAATCTACACATTTGCACATTGAACAAAAAATAACCAATTTTGGTTAGAAATAACCAAAAACGGCAACGCTGGCCAGAATATCTATATGAGGAGCTAAATCTGGGTGATAGTCACCCGTACGGAATTCGAAATGTAGATGATTTCCGAATACAGATGGTATTCGGAATAATTGACACTGATTATTTTGTTAGCATCTTAATTTTATTTCTCTATGTGTACTGAAATTATTTTTCTTAATACAATCGAAATTTTATCATCACTATTACCTTTAACACATTGCGGCGAGAATGAAAGAAAACAATAACAACAACATTTCTAATTGGATTGAATTCTCAAGTTACTGCAGAAGACACCACCACTCTTTTCGTTAATACTGTTGAATTCAACAATAAATTTTCAAGTGAAGGACAAATTAAGGACCAATAGAGTTTATTCTGTCAAAGTATTTAAAAGAACAAATATTTGTTTTAGTCATAAATTAGCTGGTAATCTAGCCGTTCTAATTCTTCGGGTGATCTTAAAAACTCCACGCATCCATCTATAAATTTCGTTGCATCCATCCATACATATCCCACCGTGGTATTATTTTTGGATACTAAAAATAAGGTAAAAAAAATAATGTTTCTTCTACAAATAATTTATTCATTTATTTACATATGTATGTACGTACAAATTTTGTTGTACACACCACAATATTTATTAATTGTTGTTATGCTTAATATTAATTATATTACCTTTAAAATGCAACAAATTTTTGTTTACCTTGTTAAAAAATATAAAGGAAGGAATATTGGGAAGGAAAAATCGTAATTTGCAAATAAAACCTAAATACATACATAATACATGTTGGGGATGTTTAATTAGAATGTGATTGCTATTTATTTATTCCTTTATAACGGGGAAGTGGTATCCTGCCCAAGCGCAAATATATTTGTTTCTGTTGGAAATGTTAGTTTTATTAAATTAATTATGTCAGGTTTTCTGTTATTGAATCCATTAACAAGGGAGCAACACTAGCAAATTTAGCAGATTGATCGGCAACGACGTTTCCTTCAATTTTGTTGTGTCCTGGTATACAGCGTATCTTTAATTTATTAAAGTGCTTAATTACAGTAAGACCCCGCTTAACGCGGGGGATACGTTCCAATAAGTTCCAGCGCTAAACGAAACAGCGTTAAACGAGGCAACTAATGAATCAACTGTGACGCAGGAAAGATGGAATCTTTATTCTAGACAGACTAACAAATGAGCTTTGAAAAAGATACGTAGAATACATCCTCGCTATATAGTGCAGCGCTTTTGCACTACCGCGTAATACTGAAACAGCGTTAAGCGGAACAGCGTTAAGCGGAGCAGCGTTAAGCGGGGTCTTACTGTAATTATTTATTTTATTAATTAATTTTATAATTAAATTCCGAATCTGGTTAATAATGTTCAGCCTGAAAGAGGCTGGAATAGTTATCGCTTTTACCACAGAAAGACTAGCATTGCAAATAAATCACTGTTTTGCTGTTAGCTTCCAGGAAGATAGAATATTATAGCTTTGGCCTATGGTTAGCTTCAGCATTAGGTAATTAGGAAGAATTTTTAGACACTTAATATTCTTATTAAAATCATATGATTGATTGATTCGTTTATATCTTTCATCCATCTATTACTCAGTAAACAGAAAAGACTAATCGTTTTTCAAAAAGGACTGCTGTTTTTCTACATGCCAGTTTTAAAGATATGTCATCATGAGTATACTTTCTTTTTTGAGTATCGACAGGGTTATATCGTTAGATTAAGCGTCGTTACACAGCCAATATTTTCTGCCAATTTAAAATATTCGCAAATAGTTGAAGAGTATACATATCTCTATGTTCTTTTTGTAGATATTTGTTTCTTAACATTCATTATCAACAACAATAGAATTATTAGGAAAATATAATTTTGCCAATATTTTTAACTTGGACTTGGACATAAATTCAATATTCTGTGAATATGTTGGCCAAAAAGTGTAGCGCTAGATGCATAAATACTTGATCGGATAGCCCGGTTGATGTTGATGTTTGACTAAGAAGAGCCCGTTGTATATTTTAATAAGTATTAAGGACTTAACGAGGTATATAAAGTTCATTCTTTGTACTAAAGATTTTCTCAGAGAAATGTAATGCTCCTTCCAAGAATATTTTTTCGGTAAAGTTAGTATATATAAAGTATATGTGTTGAACCCTCAACTTTAGATAGAGCCAGCTGTAATTCTGACATTGTTATTGAGGTCTCTATAAACTTAGCAATCTTACTAATATTACTTACTCTATGGTTTTGTGAAATATTTTTTGATTGAATAAATAGATTAGAAAAGTTCTTATCTGTTTGTGGAGTATTCAGACCATTTATCAGCAATAGGTTCAGCTATCTGGGAAGCATCTGTGATAGTATTATTAGGATATCTTATGGCTAAGATTTTATTATTTCTTCCATTGCTACAAAGTTGATTTACTTTGTTCCAAATATCCTTAATTGATCGATGAATTTTGATCGTAAGCAGTAATTTGCTCATTTTGGAGGAGTAATTATGCGAGCGCTACTTGCCGCCATGAAGCACGCCAATTGCAATCCTGGAATCGGCCAGTTTGATGACGCCAAGTGTCAAAAAGGATTGAAAGTAGTAGGATGCAGTAACTGTGAAGCTCTCGAGTTTCTCACGAACTGCATCCGTAATCAAGGACAGTTGTGGCCGGATGCTCAACTCGACGTGGTGCCACTCAGGGAAGCCCCTGTCAGAGCGCTCGTCAGGGTGTAAGTTTCCCCTCCAATTTTGGAAGACAAAACCACATTCTTCCTGATCAAACTACAAAATGTGGGGCTAAAAACTTTCGATTGTACGATTGTGTGCGGCTGTGCAAGGGGCAAAGATGCTGAAAAAGATCTGTGGATCATAATGGGTCCGGAATCTCCGCAGCTTCTGTTCCTCTTGAAATCAAGTATGAAGTGGGACAGCTACGTAGACCACAACGGTGGCCTAGCTCGTAAGAGACAGAGTTCATGGATTAGGGTCTAACTTCTACACACTTCTTGTCGCACCAGCAAACGGTAAATTAAGGGCCTGCATACTTCTCAGTAAAGTAATTAACGTTCTTCCCTTACCACAGATCTGCAATCCTGACCTCACCGTGGTAGTATGCGAATGCGCAGTAGCTTCCTGATAGCATTCGCATATCTGCCATACGAAGGCGGGGAGCGTCATCACCTGGCTTCAAGCACCTGGTGCATTGGGCAACCAGGAACAGGCAGGAGGTCTTATATGATGCTATATAAACTTATTATCTGCAATAGGGAGATTGCCATTTAATAAGAACATGGAACAGGTGATAGATCTGACGTTAGTGTCGGACGCAGATGTAGTTAGGGTCACCAACTGGAGGGTATATATGAGATGTAGCTCAGGATCGGAACTTATGCCCTATAGAAGAAACTCTATGAAAACCTTGGATAAGTTCAACTAAATATACGTTAGGAGCAAATTCGGTCAACGACAGTCAACAACTTCAGTAGTTCACATGCAGCATTCCTACCGTAAGGATAGATATGTTAGTGGACACTGCACTATACAAAGTAGTTGTCAACTTAAAGTTTTTGGCTTTAAGGAATACATATTGTCCTCCTTTTTAGATATAACAGATGGCTTAGAAATCTGTTATCACAACATTCAATCTTCATTGGGGTTATCCTCCGTCAGGAAACGAGTAACTAGATTCACAGCGCAGGGAGGGTAATATATAACCTAGTTATTAATCAAATCTTTATGGAAATGAAGATCGGCTGGTACCGGTCAAGAGAAAGCATTTTCCAACGATCAGCGGTCTTGTGGAACCGGCACTGGCAAAGGTATGTGGGTGGGCGGAGAAGAACGGCTTGGCTGTGAACCCAGACAACGCTGAACTTGTCTTGCTCGCTCGCAAATACAAGATCCTGAACATTACCAGTCCGAAAATGAACGGAACTGCTCTGAGGCTCTCTCTCAAAGGAGACAAAGTACTTGAGTATCATTCTAGACTCCAAACTGTCCTGAAAGAGGAACACGGGGGAAGGGATGAAGGAGGCGATTAACACTTTGGACGACTATAAAAGGACGTTTGGCAGTAGATGGGGCCTGTTATCATCAACTGGATATATACACCGGTTGTACGGTCTATACTGTCCTACGGAGCATTAGTATGGTGGGAGGCTAAACGGGGTACAAAGGTTAGCATGCTTGGGCATGCAAAAGTGACTGCTAGAATTGCATTAAGGCTTTCTTTAAGTTCTCATATATGTATGTTTATTCCATGGTGGACCATGCTTCAGTATTGCGTGCAGTAGAACCGAATCACCCAGGTTATGGATGTGACGACATGGTGCAGCAAACTGTTTTCGAAAGAACATACGAGCTCACACACTCTCCCACAGGAAAGAAGGGTTGGTTGCTGGCATCGGTGACAGTGAAAAGGACTTTCACCGATGACTCAGTAATGAAATATAGAACTGTGACCGATAAACTGTCACTGAACGGATCATATGGATTACCTAAACCAGGCCAGCGTATTTGAGTCGGAGATTTTTGCTATTGAACAACAAGCTGCACGCATGTTTGAAACCGGTGTCCCGCCTTCATTCGAACTTGATCATAGGTTAGGTTAGGTTAGGTTAGAGGACGTGTACTTGTCAATTAAGACAAGTACAGTACCCGGAGGTCGAATTGACCCATTGTACAACGTCCTTAAAGAGGAAGGATAAGAGAGGGAATAGGATATAAAGGAGAGGAGATAGGAAAGGGAGAATGGGAAGCGGAGGGGTCACATAGACCCAACAAAGAAGGGAGAGCGCGACTACCCTGATGAAGCCCTAGCGCCTCTCAACCAGCCTAAGCCACTAATGAATCTGTGGAGAGCCTTGATGTCGGCTCTCGATACAGAGTTCAAACTCTCAAAGAAGGCCCTGCCAAAGGTCCTCAGCCTCAACCTACCAAGGGCTGGGCAGTTACAGAGGAGATGTTCGATAGTCTCAAACTCCTCCTCATCGCAACATGCCCTGCAATAGTCCGGCTGGGATCTGTTCCAGATCCCCGTCAGCGACCTAATCTCGCAGTGCCCTGTGATAAACCCGTACAACTAACCTTAAGCTGGCCTTATCCAAGCCCAGCAGCCTACCTGTTCTCTTACTGTCCACAGCAGGCCATAGACATCTAGAGACAAAACAATCCGATCCGTTCCCCCAACGTCTTTGCTCTTCCTTCCCGACCCATCTATTGATGAGACCGGGGGATCAGGACCAACTATTAAATCGCTCCCAGAGAGCGAACCTAACCTAGCGAGGGCATCCGCCGTCTCATTGCCCAGTATTCCGCTATGACCCCGAACCCAGCAGAGACGGATACGGTCTAGTCCAAAGGTCCTCAACGACTCCTTGCACTTGCGAACGAGCCGTGATTTGCACCAGACCGACTCAATGGCCCTAAGGGCAGCCTGACTGTCAACGAAGATCACGTAAGATTCCGAATCTGAAGCTGGGCCACCAGCTATGGCCTCAATAGCTTTCAAGATTGCGAAAATCTCCGCCTGGAAAACGCTGCAGTCATCATTCAACCTAAAGTGGAGTTCAAGACCGAGTTCCCTACAGAAAACCCCAGCACCTGTACATCCACCTAACTTAGACCCATCTGTGAAGATGGGTATACCTCTCTGTCCCTGGAGTACCCCACCATTCCATTGTGCCCTTTCCGGTATAAGTATCCTTAAACCGGGCAGGAACATAGCCTCAGGCACAATATAATCGGTGGCTTTTTCCGAAAGTCGATATCTCCCGTCAGGAAAGATGACATTCAGAACTCTGGAGTGACCTGTCGGGCGCTGTTTCCAGCAGCCCGATTCCCTCAGACGAATGGCACTGCGCGCTGCACACCGCTTGACTTATAAATCAAGCGGAGTCAGGCAGAGCATAGTGTCAAGAGCAGCCTGGGGGCAACTCTTCCTCACTCCAGTGATACTCAAGGAAACAATCCGTTGAACCTTATCCAAGATTTTCCGCTGAAAACTCTTATCTAAGGCACACCACCAAACAACGCAGCCATAGGTAATAACCGGTCTAACAATCGCCAGATATATCCAGCGAATGGCCCTAGGCGGAAGACCCCAGCTCTTACCTATGGAGTTCCTACACTGGTAGAAGGCATTCAGTCCCTTCTTCATTCTTTCCTCGGTGTTTCTTTTCCAGTTCAGCTTGCTGTCCAGGACAACACCCAAGTACTTGACCTCAGAAGACAACGGAAGCTCCCTACCAGCTAACCTCGGCAACCTGAAGGGTTCAATTTTGTACCTACGCGAGAACAAGACGAGGTCCGTCTTATCCGGATTTATACCCAGGCCACATTTCGTAGCCCAAGAGGATAAAATTCCAAGAGCAGACTCCATCAGTTCCCCCAGCGTCGGTAGAAATTTTCCACCCACCAGAATAGCCACATCATCGGCATATGCCACAACCCTAAAGCCCCTACTCTCTAGAAGCCTCAGACCAACATTAGCAACCAGGAGCCACAAGAGAGGGGATAGGACACCCCCTGCGGTGTACCCCTGGTCGCACGCTTTACGATAGAACATCCACCCAGATTCGATCGGATTAGTCTATTACCCAACATGTGGATGATAAACCGCACCAGAAAATCTGGGGCATGTATATCCCTCAGTGAATTCTCAATAGAAGAAGTGGTGACATTATTGAAGGCCCCTTCTATATCAAGGAAAGCCGACAGTGTGTACTCACCCCTAGCCAGATTCGTCTCAACAAAACCTGTCACATCATGAAGAGCGCTCTCAACCGACTTACCCTTAATGTAAGCATGTTGCGACCCACTCAACTTGATCATATGTGTGGTCAGTCTAGCAGCAGTCAAAGCGCTGGGATCCCATCTCGTCAACTAAACAATCGGAAAACTGAGGGAATATTTTCATACCATCATCTAATTGCATATAATACGAGGGACGGACGGACTACTTACTAATGCCGTCTGTGGGAGAAGTATAGAATTTCTTCTTCCTATATCTTATTACATTTAAAATTCGATTGAAAATTAAAATTTATACTTATGTAGTTAAACATTAAACATTTTAAACATTTGTTTATTATTATTATTTTGTATTCACAAATTAAATGTTAGTGAAATATTCAGTTTTTTTTTTACGGAAAACAACGTAATAATGCTGCAATGGCAACACTGCTTAACATTTGTATTTCTTGTGAATTTTCTTTTTTACACCTATTGTGAGAGGAACTGCAAAAGCTTTTAAACAGTCGAATAGTGGACGCGATTGTGAGAAGTTTGTTTTTCTTGTCTACTTCCTTTCCCAGTATTTTTCGTTAACAGAAGCAAAAAGAAGGGTGAAAAATAAAATTATATTTAAATTTAGTGAACTGCAAAAAGAAAAGAAAAAAAAATAGGAAAAGTAAAATTAAAATCAATTTTTTTCTATATTTCAAATCGGTGTTGTAACGAAGGGTGAAAAAAGCTTGAAGTGAAAAGAAATGTATCTATTGGATTGATTTCTCTGTCTCATTCAAATATAGTATAACGATATTTTAAGAAGAATTAACAAATTAATTTGCAAAAAAAAGAAAAAAAAATAAAATAAATTCTAAACACGTTGCAAAATTCAATAAATATTGAATTCAGTTTAATAATTAATATAGTCATTCAACAATTGTTAAAAAAGGTACGTAGTATTCTATTGTTTAATGAATTTCAACTAAATTGTTTATCTTTCAAAATCAATACTTAAGGGTGCTATCAAATAAAAAAAAATTATTTATTTTTATGGATTTTTCCGGTTAGTTTTTTCTGTTTCCACCAACGTTACCACGCCTTTTATGCACTGTGCGATATTTATGCGTATGTTGGTTGGTACCACGGATGGCATAAATATTTGTCTATATCTATAGTATAGCATGCATATGTATATATATATTTATATGTATATTACAAATGTATGTATGTATGTGCATATATATATGTATTATGTATATGCATTTATTTAGTATGGCTATGTAAAATTACCGTTATTTTGGTTTTGAACTTTATCATCCACATATGGCAACTTGAAGTACCCCACCATCTATCTACTTACATACATACATATGTACGTAAAACAACATATCTTATCAATAATCGTTCATTTATGCCATCCATCCATTCATCCCTATATGGTTGGTAATTAAATCATTAGCAAGTTAAGCTTATTTTATGGGCTTGAACGAATATTTGTGGCTTTTGTAAACTGGGCTCAAATACCATGTTCCATATTGTGTGTGTATATATATGTATGTATGTATGAATGTTCGTGTGTGTTTCGCCGCCAGTCTTGTTTTACCTTCAAAACTATGGCAATAAATTTGCTTTTTTCTTCTTTTTTCATTTCAATCCTATAATCGTATCCACATACATATGGTACATACTCGTGCATACATAAATACAATATTTTTCTTAAGTTATTGGTTGCGTTTTAACTTGTATATGTACGTACATATATTGTGTTGTGCGTTCGTTCATCTCAGACACAGTGCGACTATAGAGATATCGATTTTCCTTCAATGGCACACTCATTATGCTGGGCCGTAAATAAACGAGACATTTTTATGCGTTTTGTATATCAAATAAAATATGTAATTTCCATTTAAAATATGTTGTTCATTTCAAGTTTTAGTTTAAAATTTATTCCATATTTTATTATAATACATGTATATACATATACGAGTACACGTATACCTACATACAATTTTAATTAATTGTATGAAAACGGTATTCTCTTTATTCATTAACATACATATCTCAAGTTACAGTGAATTTTCCAAGTGAATTTATGTGGAAAAAAGAAAGTTTTTCGCTTTGCTTTGCTCTTTAAGTTCGTAACTAAAATGATGGTTTTAATTAGACTTAATATTTTACTTTTGAGCAACAAATCGTGTAACCAACCATTCATTATATTGTTATAATTTTCTAGATATTGTATGTGTGTGTATATATGAAAGTGAGTGTGTGTGATTGTGTATTTTTCTCATCCATATTCTTTGTTGTGACGGCTTTTGCCGGTTGTTATAATATTTTCAAAACAAAACTATAAATAACTACGTTGTTAAGAATACCTTCTGTTATTAGTGACACAGAAACATTGTATGTATAGTACAACAGGGTTTTTCAAATTCGATTTTCTTTTCCAAATGTAAGGTAAATGTTCATTTTATCATACTTATTGAAATATGATCCAGAGGGTCTAATTTCTTATGTATAATAAATGATTTCTAAGAAATATACATACAGTATGTCAAGAATGAGTTTTCACATTAAAGAAATTTCAAATTTTTGTGTTATTTCATTAAAAAAAGTTATTCTTATTTTAAAACAAAAACATTTTTTAACTTATTCATATTAATAATACTATTTACAAAGATTTACAACAAAAAAAAATTCACTTTGATCAAAAAATGAGAAAAAATTTGATGAAAACGATCTATACTCAAATATTTCGCTGTCAAACAACTCTTTTCACAATATAGTTGTCCTTGTCTTATTTGCAAAACATTTGATAATTAGCGATATAGTACCGTTAATTTTGATGTACATCTATTTTTTGTAGTTTCAAAAAGCATGTATACCAATGTACCAAGGCATGTATGCCTATTTTTTGGAGTGCAGTCGTGTTATAAAGAGTTAAAAACCATGCCAGGAAAACGATTATCGTACGAAGTAATTCAATTAATTTATTACAATTACTATTTGGGCACAAGTGTTCAGGAGCTGTCAGAGAGGTTTTCAGTATCAATTAGAACCATCTACAATGTGATTAACCGTGCCGAAAAAGAGGGTAGATTAGAACTAAAATGTGGAGGTGGTCCCAAGACTAAAATTAACAATCGCACAGAGCGGTTACTTATAAGAAAAGTTGTCCAGGACCCAAAAATTTCAACAAGGACACTTGCGAAGGAGCTTAAAGAATAATGCGATGTTGTTGTTTCCCACGAAACTGTTCGGAAGGTCTTGTTAAAAAACAAATATACTTCGCGATCAGCCCGTAAAAAACCACTACTTTCCGCACTAAATAAGCAAAGGCGTTTTTCATTCGCTATGGACAACATTTCGCAACCTGTGACTTATTGGGACGATGTAATATTCTGCGACGAGACCAAAATAATGTTGCACTATAACGACGGCCCAACAAAAGTCTGGCGAAAGCCGCTAACAGCATTGGAAAACAGAAATATAATACCAACTGTGAAATTTGGAAAAATGTCGACCATGGTTTGGGGTTGCATCTCGAGTAAAGGAGTAGGAGACTTGGTCTTTATAGACACCAAAATGGATGCGCAACAATATTTAGACATTTTGAAAACGAATTTGAAAAGAAGTGCAACAAAATTCGGCTTCATGCAGGAAAATGAACCAAGATTTAAATTTTATCAGGATAATGATCCCAAACATAAGGCGCATATGGTGAGAATGTGGCTACTATATAACTGCGGTAAAGTAATAGACACTCCTGCCCTAAGTCCGGATTTAAATCCTATTGAAAATTTGTGGGTTTATTTAAAAAAAGGGTAGCTAAACGTCAACCGAAAAATATGGCAGCTCTAAAAGCTGCAATATTGGAGGAGTGGAAGAATATACCCGATCAGTATGACTTGCAGAAGCTAATCCACTCAATGAAGACACGATTGCAATGTGTGGCATCAGCAAAGGGTGGTCATACCAAGTACTAAAGCTGAACAATTCTTGTTTATTAATTATATAATGAAGTTAAAATTAGTTTGTGAAAAGAGTTTTTTGACAGTGAAATATTTGAGTATAGATCGTTTTTATTAATTTTTTTCTTATTTTTTGATCAAAGTGAATTTTTTTTGTTGTAAATCTTTGTAAATAGTATTATTAATATGAATAAGTTAAAAAATGTTTTTGTTTTAAAATAAGAATAACTTTTTTTTAATGAAATAACACAAAAATTTGAAATTTCTTTAATGTGAAAACTCATTCTTGACATACTGTATCTGGCATTCGCATCGACCATATGGTAAAATTTTCGATGATGTTTCGAAGTGATTATGATCCAATTTTAGCAGTTTAATGCTGAATATTGTCTTTCTAGGTTTCAGTCGCTTCTGGTTTACGTGAATAGTCTTTATCTGTGAGATAGCGTTAAATCTGGTAAACTTTACGTACAATTTATTTTGAAATTTCTTTTCCAATCATCATTCGTGATGTGCCTAGTCTGTTGGACCGTCTTATTAAAACCACTCCACTACATTGTATGTATACGTAGATTAGGAAAAAAATATCAAGAACGTTATCGGACCGAAATGTGCACAAAACAACAGTAATATACGAAAGTGTTTTCAATATTCGGTATTCAGTTTTCAATTCTGAAAGACAATACACCTATCCCCCTCTTTACACGGAAGATAGGTTCCATAAAAAACCGTGTAACTCGAAAAATTCACTCTTATATGGAAAAACCGTGCTAAACGAAAATCACTATAAAAAAGCCCTTTTTGTCAGTTTTTAATATGATGAATAACAAAACAATGATGCACTTTGTTTTGGTATTTCAAACAAACTAGCTTATACATACATAAAATTTAATTTTGATCATAAAACAGGGAGTTCCTATCTTATCCATTTCCATCATAGACATAGACTACTAAGAATTCGTAACTGTAACATACATTTTGTAGTGTTGTATTTTGACAGTAAAACAATGAAAATGTTATTGTAGATATGAGCAAATTATGGTTTAGTGTTTATAATTTCGTGTAAATGCAAAATTAATAAATTTCGTTAAAAAAAATTTATTTTCAAAAACCGTGTAAGATCGAAAACGTGTAAAACGAATACCGTGTAAAACGGGGGATAGGTGTACAAATTTTATTTTCTTACGCATCCATTTAGATCGCGGTAATGCAAGTAATGAGTCATTTTAAGTCTCAATTTAAATATTTGTCATACACAGCTTTAGAGTTTAAATTCAAATTAGACTTATTAGAAGGTCAATATCACTAAATAAAATTGATTCTATTGAATAATGAAATAAATATAAAATTCATTATTGAGTTACAAATATCTTCCAAAATATTAATTTAAATATTATTATTTTTTTATTTTAAATAAATAAAACAAAATCTTTCATTTGTAGAGTTTATGTAAAGGCTATTGTAACAATCATACACAGAATGACATTAAATAAATGTTATTAATTAATATTAATAAATATTTAGCAATTACATACATATGTATAGAATATTTGTTGAAAATATTATTTTTTAATCAAAAATTTTAATTTTTCACAAAAGAAAATAAGGAAAAACAATTGGTTGCATTTTAAAAGTATGTACATATTTTTATATTTTAATTTGATTTGCTTTAATTTCATAATTAATTGGCTTTTTATGATTCGTCTTTCGTTATATGCAGCACTACAACTAGAAAATCTTTTCTCTCTTTTCTAGTCTAGTTGCACCATTAATAGTTGCAACTGCTGCTACATTAGCAACAACTATAAATATAATACACCATCATTAAAAAAAATAAAAAAGTTCACAAATTTTACTTGTGTGGATTAATAAGCTACGAATAATTTTTAATAATGATTAGCGTTCTTTTTATTGCAAATAGACTATTAAGCACCATGGTTAAAATGGGGCCAAGGCCAGTAGTCGTGTGTGGACCTTCGGGTTCCGGTAAGAGTACCTTGCTGAATAGACTATTTAAAGAATTTCCCAACACTTTTGGATTTAGTGTGTCCCATACTACTCGTAAACCTAGACCAGGAGAACAAGACGGTGTTCACTATAACTTTGTAAGCCGTGAAGAAATGGAAAAAGCCATTGATAATGATGAATTTATAGAATCGGCTGTGTTTGGTGGCAATATGTATGGTACTAGTAAAGCAGCAGTGAGAAAAGTGCAAAGTGCTGGCAAAGTTTGTATTTTAGATATTGAACCTCAAGGAGTAGAACAAGTTAAGAAGACCGATTTAAATCCCATTTTAATTTTTAACAATCCTCCTTCTGTTGAGGCTTTGGAACAACGCTTGCGTAAACGTAACACCGAAACAGAAGAAACCTTAAAGAAGCGTTTAGAATCTGCCAATTCGGAAATTGCTTACGGTCTTACACCCGGAAATTTCCACAAAATTATTCACAACATTGATATTGATCAAGCGTATGAAGAGTTTCGTGATTTTATCGTTGACGTACTAAAGGAACAAGAAGCAGCTGGTGTTACCATAAATTGGTAATGCGTGAAAATAAATCTGTTTAAGCCAAACTACCTATGCAATGTATTTTAATTCAAGATTTATAGTAAATTGCCGAAAGATATTTAGTCACAATGTTGTTGATTTTCAACAAATTCTAATAGGAAATATTATTAAATTATTCTTTTTCTTTTTCATAATTTTTAAGTTATTATTATTAAATTATTCTTTTTCTTTTTCATAATTTTTAAGTTATTATTATTATTTTTTAAATTTTATGGATAAAGTAACGTTCTATTTGAATATATATTTTTGTTTGTTTAACATTTTTACTTTATATTTTTGTGGAAATCACTTTTGCAATTGAAAGATTTTATGCATATGTATGTATGTACAGTTTAAAACAAAACTTGTGTTAACATTTACTAAAACTATGCATTTAATTTATGACATCAAACAATAAAACAGAAAATTATTTTTTTTCAAACCGCATGTGTTTTATTAAAGAAATATGTATTCATTAGATGGAACTTATTTTATATCAAAACTATCACTGAAAGTTGTTAATTTTTTATATCAAATACAATAGTTTGTATGTACTCTACATCATTACACAGAGTTCTATAATGCAAAATTATTTAATGACGTAGATATGTACGTACATATGTACATATGTATATATATAGTATATGTATACATATGTAAAAATAATGTGATTTTTTCAATTGCCCAATTGAATGCAAGCATGTACATATATGCAACGAAATGTAATTTTTGCACACAACAAAAAAAAAATAAAAAAAAATTTAGGAAATTAATGTCACTTAAAATTATTTTTGAATTCGTCTGTGTGTGTGGTTTAAATATAATAATTTTTTTATGGATGATAATAAATTAAAGTTTTTTTTTATACAAAAATATATACATATGTGGAAGCAGTTAACAAACACACATTTTCAGTTTTCGTATTGCATTTTAAAACATAGAAACGCTCACCTTAAACAAAATAAAATATATATATGTATTTTAGGTAATTAAAATCAGTAATAAGTAATGAAGTTCTCTTATGATTGTGTATAGCGCCTAAGATTTTAGAAATCAAAGAGGTGGTGCTGAATTAACCAACCCTGTTTCCCTTTATTCTGCGTTCAATTAATTATAAATTATTTAATAATATACAACTATTATTTTATGTATCCGTATTTGTTAGCACATGCGGCCACGTACGCGTACAATTTCTTTTGAAAGGTGGAACAGAATGTGAACCTAATCAACTCAGAAATCTGCAAATCTTCAAATCATACATCAGTGTCCCTTTATTTACCTATCTTTGATTGGAGACTAAGACAGCATTATCTCTGATGACAAAGTCCGTAATCCAATCATTTTGGATTGGTTTAACATCTTCCAATCCATTCAGTTTCATTATTTCTCTTAGGTTAGTAATTAGTTAATTGAATTTTTGACCAACAATCTTTTATCACTATGTTTTAAACATTAATCCTCCATGTGAGCTTTGAGCTCAAATGCCACTAGAGTGATGTACTTTGATAATTCTAAAATTAATCCATTCAGTATCCGTCCTACATACATATATACATTATTGATCATTATATAACTCTTTAGTAGGATTAGAGCCTAGGTTCTCACACCTCGCATTATAATCTTATCAATGAGGGACAGGATTTACACGTTGACATTGACTCCGAACGATAGATTAAAGTGATTTTCTTATGTAATTATATATAAATATAATTTGCTTTTATAATTATAAAAAGCCACAAAAAATGTATATACATATATAGTATGTACATATACGTTGTATGTATACATATGTATATGAATAATAATGAATTTTAATTTCTATGAAATTTCATTCAATATTGAATACCGTAATTTTTTTTGTCTATTATTTTGAGATTTGCATTTGAGCTTTTGTATTTTTAAGCAACATTTTAATTTCACAAAAAACATTGTCAATAAGTTTTAAGGGTCGTCGCCATAGGTTTAGTACGTGTATGCCATTTTAAATTAATAGAACAATTCTTGATGAATTGAAGATATTTTCTCTCTCTCTCTCTCTCTCTCTGTCACTATAGTATAATTTCACCGGTCATCAAATCGACTGAGTGAGTGATTTTTGAAAATTTGTAAAAAAAAAAATGAAACGTTTTCATTAAATCGACCGACATATTCGCACTGACGAATACTGAACTAAAAACCCGCAAAATTAAATGAAAAGAAATATTTTAGTGACGGAGTGAGTGTGTGAATAAAAGATTGATTGACTGTTGGATGGAGGATGATGGTTGGTTGGTCATGGTTAAAATAACTTGTAACCATTTAAATAGAATAATGATGGTTGACTGGTAATACGATATTTAGACATTATTCCCTATTAACACACTTAAAGCGCTCTCTATGA
The DNA here is from genome assembly GCA_930367235.1 of Sarcophaga rosellei. NCBI lineage: Eukaryota > Metazoa > Arthropoda > Insecta > Diptera > Sarcophagidae > Sarcophaga > Sarcophaga rosellei. Next base: position 84,214,316 of record OV884017.1, on the reverse strand, counting down.
ATAACTGACTGAATGGCGTACATACGATGTGTTTGTTTTTATGCACTTTAAATAATAAAAACAACAACCAACAAAATAATTACAATAAAAACAAGTAGAATAATAGAACGAAAAAATAAATAAAAAAAAGAATAATTTTAGAATACAAAATGTGTTGTATTCATTCGTCTTCATTAAAATTAAATTGTAAAAAACAATGGGACGGACTATATAGTACGAAATTAATGAGAAACTTAACTAAATGTGCAGTTAATTCTAAAATAGCTCTTTAGGGCAAATAAAGTAAAGAAGAATTACACAATGGGGATCGTGTAATTAGAATATATATATATATATATATATTATTTATTTATAAATTGCAATGCCATTACAAATTATATTCTAATCGTCGAAGCGTCTGCTGAAAATTTAACCCACGACCATCACATTAATATACTAGTACCCTACCCACTGGACTGAAAGGGCACGCAACTCACATATTTGATTCGTTTTATTTTCGATATAAGATAACACAATTTTTTTTGATTGTCATTAATTTGTATGAAATTTGAAATCCTTAAAAAAAACCTGTAAAGAGAAGAGAGCATAGTCTTTCAAAACTTCTCAATATTTTTCTCTAACGTGGCAAAATTTTTCCTTTTTTATTTCACTGAATTTTCTTTTGCCAGTTCTCAATTGAATGGAGATAAGGGAACTATGTAGTAATTAAAAAAAACATGATCTAAGCTACGCTTCACAAGTTATGATGTGGGAACAAACAGTAGCAACAAATTGTCTTCAGGCAATAGCATCACGGTACTCGTAAAAGATTATCCATATATCGGTTTCAAAAGCAAAGGCAAATAAACCACACATTACGTAAGCTATGTATCGATAAAACTTGTATTTCATTATAATGCTTGGGCCTTGCCGTTATATAAGAAATACAATATTATTTAAATTACCACCTCTATATTGATTACAACACTCGATCGTTTTGAGGTAGTCTTTCATAACTTGACGAATGCTGACTTTCAAATGTTCGTCAAAACGGTCTGACTTCTCAAGCAATAAAATATAAAATCGGTTGTGTTTTATAATTCATGACATTATTTCGTTGAAACCACAAATCATCTACTTCATAATTTTCAATTATCGGTTATAGGGTCGACAGTAACGATTCTTTTGGGATTATTTTCGAACAAATTCGACCCAATAACACCTCCACAATATAATGCCCATCAAACGGTAACTTTGTCTGAATACAATGGATTTTCCACAATTAATTCTGGATTCTCCGGTGGCTGAATGTAACAATTTAGCTTATTGACGTAATTACCAATTAACATACATATATACGGCATATCAGCCGGCTTTAACAGCTGCGTGTACTGGACTGTATATACATAGCTGGAGGTGAAAATTCAGATGCAAACTGCGACATAATAAGCCATAAGATAGGCCGGAATGCTAAATGAGTCATGTTCGTAAATAGCAATCATACTTCAGATGACAAATATTTAACATCTGATAGGTTGATACGTTGTTCCTTTACCCATTTAAGGTGGATTTACATAGTCACTTAAGTCGTACGACATGTCAAGTTTTATTGTAGAAAAGAGTAGATAGTATTGTGAAAACTGTATATGTATTTAAAGCAAACGACATTGAGAGGTTCTATATTTTTTGAAATATTTCAAAAATCATCTTACTTGATTTGATCAGTAACGTATTCATTTTACTTTGTTTTGAGATTTTACTAATCGTGCAAATGGAAAAAATTAAATTCTGTAGTATTTTCTCTCTGACTTTACGCATGTAAAACGCCTATTGTGTGAACTACTCTTTAACGAATTGTCGGCGCATGGAGGTCTGCTGGTTTGAGCTCTTGAGTAAGCTGAATTTGGTGAAAATTCGGGTTGACAATGAAGTCAAATTGATGTTTTCGGGTTTTCGGCGACACACTCGTCTACAGCAGAAATGTTTTCATTTCTTAAAATTTTCGAACGGTTGACACATGAGATGTACTTCCTCAAATGGCATTTTTCGAGTGTAATAAGTTTTCACAAATATAACGCGGCATCCTTTCGAAATATCAGAATAAATTTAGTTGGAACAACAGCAACCAAATTTCATTGTTGCCACTTTTATAAAAAAAATATGTATAAATCCACTCTTTCTGAGGCTATTTTTTATGAAAAATGGAATCGCTTTGAAAATGAAGTTAAAATTTCATTAACAAGAAACTATTATCGATAAATGATGATATGAGATATCATTCTACTACCTACGTATTTTCGTTTACCAACAAACAAATATTTTGTCATGGCAGAAGAACTCTCTGTAAGCAATTTATTATTTATATATTTGGCTCATGGTTCAATTAAAATGTAGGCTAAAAAACGAAAGATTGGTAATAATAGAGATTCTAATGAACTGATGAAATTTGGATACGTGTTGGTAACGCTTATTTGGCTTAGCACAGCAACACATCGAGATTGTATCTTCAAACTACATTGTGCAGTTGTCGTGAAGAACAAGAAAATCGAAAATATTTTGATATTCTTGATACTTACCTCGGCCTGTATGTGTGAATTTTATTTACCAATGTAATAACAAAAAAGCTGAGGTTGATCCATTGTTTGATGTGTCTTAAGTGTCTTAAGAATGATAATGACCTTAAGTACTTTGCTAATTCGTTTATAGGGACACTTTAAGTGTGCTATGAGCAAATCAAATGCCGAACATATTTCCAGTAATACATACATACATTATGCACTGTAATCCTATATACATATGTACATACATACATATATTTTGTTCTTATAAAAATTAAAAATAATAAGCATTTTTTTTTTTTTTATTTCCATTTATTTACAATCTATTATACAACATTAAGTAAATTCGATAAGTTTAATGAAAAATAACATATGTTATTAAACTACATTAAGTTTAATAAACTATAAGGCTAGATTAGTTTCTAAATAAAATTTAATTATTTACAAGACAAATAAATTATTTTCTGAATTGAAGATCTAACAAATGTATCCTATTCAATCTTCTAATTTCGTCTCCTTCATCTAACAAGGAGATTGCCAGTACATTCAGTGATATAATAAGCCAGCTCTTAGGACACCAAACGCGTGAACAAAAATGAAAAACGGGCTAAAACGGGCTTAATTGAAAAAAATGACATTTTTAGTACAATACAATTTCATTTTTTCAAAAAAGCGCAAATAGGGGGCTAAAATTAAAATAGTACCACAATAGGGTACCTCTGCAGATGTAAAACAAATTTGTGGTTGTACCATATTAATGCTGTTTAAAGGTTCGGACGCTTTTTTGTGCTTTTTCGTTTCTAAATGTCTGACCAGGTCATAGTGTTTAGCGACGATTTGCGTGTTGCAGTAAATACATACTGCTTTAGATTCATCTTAACAATGCTTTATCCATTTCTTAAAAAGGGGATCTGTCTCCCAAATTTTACGATATCTTTGCGTGTAGCGCTTCATCTAAACATAAACATTTACATTAAAGACACATCCAAGAATATTAAATTCCCTGTAGGAGAATGAGTAGCTAACTACAAAAAAAACCAACTTTATGTTAGCTTTTATTTACTAACTTTAAGCTAACTACTACTCAATGCAGAGTTTTCATTAACTGAAGTGTATATTCTTAGCAGTTGTCAATCACAAATTTGAAAATTTTAATTTTGGAATATTTTTAAAATTTTTTAAAATGTTGGGTTCAATTGGATTGGGTACATTGTGATATTCTAATAAATTTGAACGCATTTTTTACGTCGTTACCGTGTAACCATACCTCCAAAGCGACAAGCAATTGGTCGACCTACACTTCAAGAATGGAAGAAAAGAGCATTACGAGCCTCAGAATCAGACTGGCAACAAACAATGAGACAGGAAAATCTTGGAGTACATGCCGTTGAGACCCGTTGGCATGAATCACTTGAACAACGAGAAGTGAGATTAGAAACTGATCGAATGCGTACTACTCAGGCCCGTTCGTCTAAATCATCTGGACAACGGGAAACAAAATCAATAAAGTGATTCAAAATTAATTGGATATTTGTGTAATGTATTTCCTTCAAATTTATTTTGAATTTTAATTATAAAAATAAAAGACGCAGAGGTTAAATTACAGCTACAAAAAGTCAACTGAAAGCTAGATACAAAAAGTCAATTAAAAGCTAACTACAAAAAGTCAACTAAAAGCTATATAACTATTATAACTAGTCGACTTGAAGCTAACTTATAAGTAGTTAACTTTGAGTTAGTTGAAAAGTAATGTATAGAACAACTGACTACTGCCTAGGACATCACAATGTTAAAATAGTTAGTTGCTGCCATTGAAAAGTAATCTAAGTGGTAGTCAGCACTAGTTGAGAAATAGTTAGCTTAAAGTTAGTTTAAAGTTAACTATTTTTCCGACAGGGTTATGACTTACTTAAAGTTATACACTTATATACTTATTAATATGTTTTTTATCAATGCCTAATTATTAGGTAAATACAATTTTAAACTTTCAGCAAAGCTTGTGTTTATCGGTACTTTTGTTAATTGGCTTACAATTTGACATTGCCAGAGAAACATAAGATCATATTCCCATACAGAGTTAAAGGAAAAACGGGCAAAAAGGGCTAAACCAAAATACTGAAAAGGGCTGAAATTGCGCGTTTTTTAGTTTAGGGCTAAAAAAAATTTTTCGCGTTAAAGATGCTTCAAAAAGGGCTAAACTTAGCCCGAAAAGGGCTAAGTTGGCATCACTGAGTACATTACAATGATTACTAATGGTGTTTTCTTTTCTACAAAGAAAATGTCACCCTCTTACAAGGTGCATTAAAAAAATTGCTGACCAACCCTGTTATAATGTAATTTTTATTTGAGATGAACATAACACAAATATGAAAAAAGGGTATGCCCCGTGCCCTTAAAAATATGTTTAATTTTTTGATTTGTTTTCAATAAAATATGTAAACATAAAAAAGGTGTTGCCAGATCGCTAATTTTTCGATATCATTTTTTTAGAGCTTTTTTTTTATAACCAAATAAAATTTTTTTAACACAGTTCTAACACTGAATGCAATTTTTTATATTACTGACCATGTACATAGCTTTAATAATGTAATGTTCTCTTAAGGTTACCCCACAAAACAATGAAAAAATTAACTTCAAAACTGGATAACGATACTAGGCGACTTTTTTTAAATTTCATCTGGTAGCCCTATAAATAAACAAAAGTCATTTGCTTTACAGGGCATTATCAGCACTCTCGATTTATACAGGGCGTAAAATGCAATGCCCTCCACCATTTTCAAGTGCGAATTATTTAGAATAAAACATACCACCCTTTTAGAGGGAGAAACATTTTTAAGAAACAAACGCAAAATTGTATTTTTTTAAATAAAGTGCACATTTTTTGGTAGAAAAGAAAACACCATAAGTCTGTTTAAGTATCTAGCGCTAAAACTATTTATTTCATTTATCACAAATGGAATTTCTAAGTCCCTATGAATTTGATTATTGGTTACAAACCAGGGAGCATTGACCATGAGTCTTAGAACTTTTGACTGGTAACGTTGTAATATCTCGACATTTGACTGACTGGCTGTTCCCCACAGCTCAATGCCGTACGTCCAAACCGGCTTTAAAATAGCCTTGTAAAGAATTATCTTGTTCTCAAGACTAAGTTGAGATTTAGGCCCTAGTAGCCAGTATATTTTTTTAGTTTTAATATTTAGATAATTTCTCTTTACCTTAATGTGGTGTTTCCACGTAAGTCGTTTATCGAGATGCATACACAAATATTTAACGCAATCCGTTTTTGGTATTTGTAATCCATTTATGTACACTGGAGGACATTAATTTTTTCTTAATGTAAAAGAGGCATGATTAGATTTCTCTTTATTTATAGCAATTTTCCACTTGGTAAGCCAATCTTGTAATATATAATTCTCTTTGAACCATGGCAGATGCTTCGATGTGATTTTCATTAGCAGCTATTATTGCAGTGTCATCTGCATAGGCAGCTAACGTAATATTGTCTACTAATGGTATGTCCGAAGTGTAGATAGTGTATAATATGGGACCTAGAACACTGCCCTGAGGTACTCCTGTGTGCATATTGAGAATCTTAGAAAGTTCATCATCAACTTTAACATGAAACTTGCGATTTTGTAGGTAGGACTTTAAAACAGAGTAATATGGAGCTGGTAGATTATGCTTAAGTTTGTATAATAGCCCTTCGTGCCATACACTGTCAAATGCCTGTTTCACGTCAAAAAAAAACACCTGAACAAAACACTATTCTTTCAAACGAATCAGAGATAACTTTAATGATTCGATGGCATTGCTATGGGGTTCCGTGTTTATGGCGAAATCCAAACTGATGGTCAGGAATTATTTTAAGTTTCTCCAGAACTGGAAGTAGTCGAGATACAAATAGCTTCTCAAAAAGTTTCGAGAAGGTGGTAAGTAAACTTATAGGCCTATAAGATGAAAAAAGTTTTTCAGGTTTGTTAGGTTTCTTTATCATTATTATTCCCGCCTGTTTCCATTTAGAAGTAAAGTACGATAATCGCAACATTGAATTAAATATTAGTGTTAAAAATACAATACTTTTCTTCGATAACGATTTAGCAACTACCGAATCAATCTTGTCAGGCCCAGGGGATTTTCTGTTTTCAAGTTTGGAAGTTGCGTTTTGCACTCCTCTTGGTGAATATGGCTTTATAGGCAAATCCATTTGATAAGGAGATTCTAAAAAGTCTAAAATTACGCTTTCATCAACGGTGTTGGTTAGAATAAGCATCTGTAGGATTTTTTCTCACATTTACTGTAAAATAAATTTCTTAGAGATGGTAACCATGGCAGCTAATGTGTAGTGCATATGTATATTTGTATGAATAATCATAATTCTATGTTCCAAAAATTATTTTGTTAACATTTTGATGTTTTTAGTTTTTTAATTTTGTGTATTTTGATAGACATGTTCTACTTTTACAATTATGTACTCTCTTCATAAATAGGCATGCATACATAAAAAAATATATGTATGTATACGATACAAGTAAAAATAAACAACATCTATTAACACATATGAGCTGTAACGGAATTGAATGTGAGGTTCTAATTTCATTATTTCTCTTATTCGCTTCTGTTCTACAAACATTAAAACACCAAATATGCTGGAGTAAAGAAAAAAAAGAACAAAATATAAAAATATAAAGAATATAAACTAATTAAGAAAATTTAATGAGAAAAATTAACTTTAAAATAACACAATAAATTATACGGTAAGCTAAAATCGTAATTTTGAAAGTGAAAAACAAGTATTTCAGCATATGTATGTAAGTATTTCCTAATTTTAAAAATAGAAAGTGTACAAATTTCTTCCGACAAATATATATGTATTCCCTGTATTCTACATTTTCATTGAATTCGAAAGAAATTAAAGAATTTGAAAATGACAAAAAAGAAAAACAAATCAAAGTGACGCATCTTACAAAACGAAATATAAGTTTCAGCGACTCTCTCTCAACAATCTTCTGGCAAAATCTCCGAGAGTAAAGTCATTATTCATGGTTCATGAATAAAATGAATGCACATGACTTGGATGGTGTAACGAGTTGGTTCGACGTAACCCCCGACTAAAGTGTTGTAAAAGCCAATAATGTATGTACTTACGTAAAAGTACTTGTAAAGGGTAGCAATTTTATTATTATTTATATATGTATGCTTACGTCTATAATTTTATTTGTCTGCTGTCAAAAGCAATCTCAAGTCTAAATTTGAGCAAAAATAAAAAAGACGGCTTTCAAGGTAGCGGTTATTGTATGTATGTTTTAGACAACAGTTTGTTTTAAATTGATCTTAACAATCTATTTCATTCGATTAATTTTAATCTGGATTTTTGAAACGTAATTTTAATTGTCATCTGATACATACATATGTAAGTGGGTGGAGACTATTATAAGCGGTCGTGTAAATTAATTGCACAAAATAATCACTCTCCATTGAGATTCTAACTGAAAAATTTTCAACATTGTTGTTGATTTCGTATTATATTTTTTTCACTATTTTGTTAACGATAATGATTAATTGTAATTTGATTAGTTTAGTGGTCATAAAAGTCCACTGATGCAAAAAATTAATACAATATTGTACACATTTTTCTAAAACAATACATTTACCGACAATAGGCTTGTAAATATATTTATACACAGGCAGACGTACATACATACATATATACATGTACATTGTAATTATTATAAATGATGTCATAAGCAAGTAGTATTTGGACAAATTTATTAACTGAGTGGGTGGTATATGAACCCCAACTAACCATTGTTCCACTAGAAATGTCTATGCAACACGAACTATTTAACGCTGCAATTGAAATTGCATTTCATTTTGCATTGTCAGCATAAATGGATGTACATACGTACCCATTTATCTATGGTCGTGTACATTCTTTTGCCTCCATATACATGAACAAGTGTAAAGAATTTAAGTCACATTGTATTTGTATTGAAACTTCTAAGACATGTACTATGGACGTATGTGAATGTAAATAAAACAATACCAACCACTTCACCACCACCAACATTTAAAGCTTCAAAGACTTGGACGGAAATACAAAAAATAACTGAAGAGGAAATTTAGAATTAAAATTCAAAGTTGCAATTACGGACACATTCCCCGTTTAGTAGTTGGACATTTAAAATAATAAAAAGTAGGTGGCCCTTTTTTGTGTTTCCACTAATGGCAAATATGAGGTACAACATATTAAAAATAGGTTTTAAAAAAAAGCATATAAAGTACGACGTTTAGTTTGGTGTTTCTGGTTTTTGACCTGAAAATTATTTCTATTGAATATTTATTTTACTGTTGCATGCACATATAAAACAAAAAAATTTTCATTTAATTTAAAATTAAATTAATAAATAAATAAAAATATTAAATCTTTTGGTATTAGTTAGTTTACCAATATTTTAACAAATTTAGGAATTTATCTGAGAGTAGACGCCGTCCGAAGTTCCATTCCGTCACAAATTTATATTAGGCTGGTCTTGGTGGCAGACCCACCTTGAAGGGTAACTTTCTACTTAGACGAGCAGCAAGGCCCATTATGATAACATAAACCAATATTTCACCCGGAGATCAGACAGTCCATATAGAAAACCATCCCGACTTTAAAATAAATCTCGCTATTGTTGTCTTTTTAATTTTGGAGATTTGATAGATAGTTTTTTCATCTTTCTTAGATTCACAGTTCCGAAAGAAATCATTCGAAGAAATGCCATATATGTCTGCAGTCCAGGAGAACGGAGGAATACTGAACTGGCTCTCATCTCTGTGCCAGTCCTAGCCAGTTCATCAACAATGTAATGTCCAGGAACCATATAAGAGTTATCGTTCAATGATTCGAAATCCCAGACCAGAAATCTCTAAATATGGTTTCCTTCATTTTTAGAGGACGAAATTAAGTCTTACTTACTGATCTTAAGACTTAAAAGTCAAATCCTCTCTTGAGTTGGATGAGTATAACGACCACAATTATCCAGTTTTGCGACACTTAGTGCAATGAGATTCATGGTAGTGGGTTTTAATTATTTTCATACTTCTGTAGTGAAATTTAACTGATTTGAACGAATTGCACTTTTTTCTACCTGACTGTTGCAATACGAAAAAAGAAGGGAAAAAAGCTCTCAAAAGGAATTCAGAACTATTGAAATATGTATGTATATTAATCCTTATATGCCCAACTTAAAAAAAAACCTAAAAAAATGGATTTTCTGTATTTATTGGAATCTATATGGTATACCACACAGCTGATCAATATCTTACTGTTCTAAAAATGGGGTGATAAGCGCATATGGGCAAATGATATGTTTAAAACATTCTGCAACATTTTAATTGTCAATTTAGTTTTTTTCATTTTTTGAATACAAAATTTCCAAACATATTTCAGTTTTAAAAATTTCGATACTAAAACATATTTTCAATAAAATTGGTTAAAGTTATTACACTTTAAATTAAAATTATTCTTTTCAAAATATTTTTTGTTTGTATGTACTTATATTGTATGTACATATAATGTTGGTAGACGATGTTAGTTAGTTTTTCTGTCAGTTTTTGCTTGTAATTTTATATTGTTTTGCAGATTGTTTTATCTGTATCTTTTGGATAAAGTATTGTTTCAATACGTTAGTACGTTATGGTTCACAGTAAAGTGGCATGTATTTATATTGTTAAAAGAAACTATTTCATACACTGTGTTGAGGAGTGCAATGAACTTCCTTAAACGAGTGTAACTTATACTCGCACTCATATGCACACTTCCATACATACCTTCAAATAGAGAAACAGCAGTGATGTCAACTTTATAAGAACCAAAAAGAGTCATTCTTTTAAATTATTGTACTTTTATCAGTTTGTTTTTAAAATAATTTTTTAAAATTCCGAACCTAACCTAACCTAATTTTTGAAGTTTATGTTCATAATTTAATAAAATTCTTGGAAATAAGAATGTTGCAGTCAACATACATACATTACAACCCTTCAGTCAGGATTACGGCCTAGCTTCTTATCACCACTCATGTTGTGTGCCTTAATTTTATACTTGAGTGGCGGGACCTACAGTTTAACCGCGACTCCGAACGACAGATTTTTTGATAACTTTTTCAAGGCAGATTTATTTACTCTCAGAGTTTTTGCCAGAAATCTGCTGAGAAGAAGTCGCCGAAGAAATATTTTTTTTCATATTTCGTTTTGATGTCTGGCCTGGTGCTCGAACCCGGGCTTTTACATCTAATAAGCGAACACACTATCTACTAGACTACCGCGACTACTTGCAGGCAACTCTAATCATAATTTAAGGGAACTCTAGACTCTCTATTGATATTAATCAATAGGCCTTTTCGTGCCCTAATGAAGGCTAGGGTTTCAATGGCAAGCAAAATCTGTTTCCTGTTTCCTAGAGCTGCCATTTCGAAAAATATAAAAATTTGAGAGTATTTGTGAGCTATTTAGCTAACGTAAACTGTGAGTGCAATAAAAAAGCGCATATCGTTCAAAAATAGCTAAATTAGCCCTTTTGTAGTGCACATTAAGTGGAAATAAATTTAACATGAACGTCTTATGCCCCCTAAGGCAGACGAATAGGCGCTTAAAGTTGAAACGAAAAAACAGAAACAGAAAAAGGCAAAAAAAACGAAAACACATACACCAATACCCCGATTTGCGTCGCTTCAGTTTGCGTCGCTTCGAAGTTGCGTCTTTTTTTAAGTTTCTGGAATTTCAATGTTGCGTCGTTTTTGTTTCAGTTTGCGTCACATGGCTTCGAAGTTGCGTCGTAAATGTTTCGATTGGCGTCGTTGATATGAAAATGTTTTTACAAAGCTAAAGCAGAAAAAGGGGATTTCCCGTTTAGTAGAAAGCAAATTTGCAGGTGTGCGTTCTTTTACATGTTAAGCGTAGTTATTAGTTTCGAATTATATGTCGTGGAGTGACAGTCTGAAAGTTGAAATTGAAAATTCTGCTTCAGTTTGCGTCGTTTCGGTTTGCGTCTCATTTTTTCAGTCCCAATTAGCGACGCAAACCGGGGTATTGGTGTACAAAATTCTTAAGAAGTTCATAAAGAATGAAGTGTTGTTGTTATACAACACACAACATGTTGTTGATATTTCAAGAACTAAATGACAATAATGTGGAAGTACTTTATTTTGCCCCTTTTCTGCATTTTATGTACATACATACGTATTGTATGTATTTCCTACAACAGATGCAGTTGAAAAGAAGAAAAAAAAAATCTAAACATTGAATGCAACACTAAAAATAGTTCTATGAATTGTTATTGTTTGCATTTTATATATCAAACTGCCAACAATATTTTAAAACTATTTGTCTGTATAGTAGTTGCACATTTTTTATAATCGGCTTTATCGCATCATTTTTATCGTCTTCAAATAGTTTCGACAGACAAGCAAATACAATTCATATGTAATAAAACTGATGATGTTTTCAAATGTTTTATGAAATGTCATCAGAGTTTTTTATGTTGACAAACAGCTCAATAAAATTCGCTTTTCTGTTTCAAATCGATTGATGATTCTTATCGTATACATACATATGTATTGCGATATTATAACACTGTGTAATATGTGGGTATGAAATTCAAGTTATTGCTTTAATTTTCAACAGTTTAGGCATCAGAGATCAGCAATGAATCGTTTTTTCGCTACTCATGAAATTTTGAATATAAGTGAGCCACATACATAACTTAACATAATTGGTCATTACAACCCTTCAGTCTGGATTGCGACCTAGCTTCTCACACCACTTATGTTGTGTGCGTTAATTTCATACATGAGTGGCGGGACCTACAGTTTAAAGTCGATTCCGAACGACACATTTTTGAGAAACTTTTCATCGCAATTTTTTATTTACTCTCAGAGTTTTTGCCAGAAACCTCCTGATAGAAAGTCGCCGAAGAAATATTTTTTTCATATTTCGTTTTGATGTCTGACCTGGGATTTGAACCTTGGTCTTACGTCTACTAAGCCAGCACACTACCTACTAGACTACAGCGACATCTTTTTTTGAGTTCTCCGTCTACAAATTAATTTAGTTTTGAAGATTATTAAAATCGCTGAAAGGAGATACTTTCGTAGATGCAAAATACATACGTACCTTTTTTCTTAATAACAAAATCAATTTTGTTATAAATTATATAAAAAATACTAGAAGTCATTTCAATTTTGTAAATAAACAATGCCCAAATAATTAAATTATACATGTACTTACTATACACATACGAGTGCATGCATTTTTGAATATGCTCATGCAATAGCAGACATTCGTTAATGCTTTTCCATTTTCGATTGTATCGGAATGGGTTACATTTGATTAAATTATGTTCGAAATCGAATCACTAATTATCTACACCATTGGCCGTTTAACATTTATTCACTCTGTATGTAATGACATCCGTTTATTACAATATTTGAATTGAAATTTTAACAAATTTAATTGAATTCAATTAAATTTAACTCGTTTATTCACAGCTACAAATTAAATGGCTGTGTGAATAAATATGCGAACAACAAGTGAATGAAGTGGTGTGTGGTATGTATGTACATATGTTTTGCTGCCTTTGGAAACGGTCCCAAGAACTAAATCTATGTTAATTTTTTTATGGCCGCTTTAGCAAAGACAGACAGGCAGACTTTTAATTTTTTTTTCAAGTCTAGTTGTCGGTTTCAGTTTGCATAACAACGATTTATCTTTTATTTATAATTTCTTTTTTTATTACGTGTATAACAAACGATGTGTATATATGTACAACGCGGTAGACGGTTTCCATAGAACGCGCTACGAATTTGCCTGGTTTGTACGGTTAAACCGAGTTTCTTATAGCGCGGTTTCCATACAACGCGGTACGCACTCACCGCGTTATAGGAGGGTTCACTGTATGTGTGACATAAAAAATAGTGTTTTTCCGGGAATTTTGCCAAAAAAAAATTTTTTTTCTTTGATACATTAAGTTTCCTTGATACATTTTTAACTAAATTATCTAGTAAAGTTACCATGGCCCATGTGAAAATTTTTCTGATATTATCGTGGCGATTAACGTGTTAAGGATTTATAAAACTTAAAGTAGTGTTTCAAGGCAATGCGTTCAAGATTACGCTCCTTTTGCAGCTTGACATGGTTAGTCCGGAACTAAGGTTTCGCATCTTAAACATTCTTTAAACCAGAAATAGACCGTCGTCATATCGTGAAATTCGTCATATTTTGAAAATATTATTTACTTTTATTTGTTTTTAATTCTGTATTTAAAGTGTGTTGTTAAATTAAAATTATTAAATAACATATGATTACATATTTTAATTTAACAAAAAACTTTAATTGATAATACGACGCTATCAATTTTATTACGCCATCCTTTTATTACTAATATTTTGATCTTCATAAGTATATTGCGTCACATAGTTTACTATAGTTCACTAGCAGCGTTACTTTTCGCTCTATATCTATTGCATTTATTCTCGGTCTGGTAAGTTCTGGAACCTCATTGTTGCTTTGTTATTGTTATTTATTTCTTTTCTATACTTTGTCGTCTTTCTATGTAGTTTTTTAATTGTAATTAATTATTGTAATCCCTGTTTGTCATAATTCTCGTAGTTTTATTGCTGTTTTGAAATTGATTTTTATTCTTGTCCCTTTTCTAAAATAACGTCATCGTAGTCTAGTAGGTAGTGTGTTGGCTTATTAGACGTAAGGCCACGGTTCAAACCCCAGGTCAGACATCAAAACGAAATTTGAAAAATTATTTCTTCGGCGACTTCCTCTCAGCAGATTTCTGGGCCAAATCTCTGAGAGTAAATAAAAAATTGCGATGAAAAGTTTCTCAAAAATGTGTCGTTCGGAATCGACTTTAAACTGTAGGTCCCGCCACTCATGTATGAAATTAACGCACACAACATAAGTGGTGTGAGAAGCTAGGTCGCAATCCAGACTGAAGGGTTGTAATGACCAATTATGTATGTTTCTAAAATAAACACTTTAGTGTGTATTTTAATATAATGTTGTATGGAAATCTTTCTGTAATGTCTTCAACTCCTGTTAATAATTTCGCGTACTTTATGTACGTGTTATTATCGAAGATAATTCTACGAAGAAATATTTTCATATGTATTTCACATAATCGATTAGTTTTTATGTCCAAGTTTCTTTTGTTTAAAACAATCCGTTTTTGGTACAGCATGCAGCATTTTTGTTTAATAGGCTAATTCTATAATTTTAAAATAACGCTTCACGCGAACATCGAAATAGTGTGGCTCAACTATTGTCCTCCCTACGGTGAATATAAAAAGACTACATTTCGTTCTTCTATGTACATATGTTCTAAAGTTTAAAAATAGTTATAAGCACTAGATAACCTTTAAATGAATTTCATAGAAAATAATTTTATAGCAAAACATTGACCTTTTGCATTTAGAAATTTATTCCTTTCCATTCTTATCCATTTACAAATATACATATCATGAGAGATTCCGTTGTATTGTATTATTTTATAATGGTTTTCGAAATCCATTGACATCATATTATTGTAATAAATATTCTCTTCTTTTTAAATGTTACAAATTAATAACGTTTAAAACGAAATACTCGTACATTCCTTTCGATTTATTTCAATATAAAACAAGTATAAGAAATTAAATTTAAACATTTTTAAGTAAGAAATGAAAAGAAAAAAAACACCACAACATATTAGTAATTAAATTTCAAGTAATAAAATATTGAAAGAAAAAAAATGTTCTTTTAACACGAGACAGTTCGTGATAAACGTTTTATAAGGACTAGACGACATAAATTAAGAAATTGCTTAACAACACCAGGCATTATTTTCCTTCTTCATTCGTTTTCGTCCCCCCATTTTGGAAAATGTTTACATTCTGGTTAAACTGCGGTTGGTTTTCCGTCCGATGGCTGTGAAGAGATTTTCATTTAAATATTGATTTTTTAATGCGTTTATTTTCACTTGAGGCACGTGCTTGGTTATCTCTTTGTCATTTCCTTCTTCTTCGACTCCAACATTCATTTATTTTTATGTTGAAATTTCCAAAGGAAACAATTACTCTACCAAGAGTGCTTTTTATGAAATTTTTAAATGCCAAAGTCCTTCGGTCTGTGACTGAAGCAAGAGCAAGGCAACGAGTATGATTTTATGCTTATGATGACTCATAAATCATCGTTATTCGTTAAAGTACTCTTTTTCAACTTGAGTTTGAAAAACTGTTCTGATGAAATCAGTGTCAATGCTGTCTGCGTGTTGAATTTATTTTAAGGGTTGAATTTTATTGCAAAACATTTACGTAATGCACCCTAAAACAGACACAAATTCTGGGTGTAATGTACATATATATGTATGTTGTATGTATGAATCATTGCCACAATCATAATGCGATCTTTCTTTTTTCCCCAAAATTTTCGTTTGGAATATACAGATATGAATATACATATGTATGTATGTAAGTATATGAATGTATGTATTTGAATAGTGTGCATGTATGTATAATCAGGGATATGTTATTTCAAAATTAAATGCGTCATCGTATTATATGTCCTAGGTTTACTTATGTACTCAAGTTGGTAGGGTGACGTCTTTCTGGATGTTATCTCGTATGTTCAAACCCCTGCTCTGACATTACGTCAAAAAAAAAAAAAAAATTTTACAAAAATAGTTCTTTTGGCAATCTGCTCTTAGCAGGTTTCTGGTAAAGGTTTTGAACGTAAATAATTGCCACTCTCTAGCTTCTCAAATCTATGTAAACTCGGTATGAACAAGAAAGAGTAATTTAATAAACAACAAATATGCAAAGTATTAGAAAGCGATTAACATTATCGATAGAAACATATACTCTATATTATCTTTAAATCGAGAGAAGCGTCGTAGGCTCGTAGGTAGTGTGTTGGCTTATTAGACGTAAGGCCAAGTAAATTCGTCGGCGACTTCACAAAAAAATTTTTTAAAAATAACAAAACTATATAAACTTAAAAAACAACGAAGCAAATATAATCTCAATCGTCTGTTGTTGAAGCCTCCATATTTTTTTTAATACTTTTACTTAAAAACTTACCGAGAACTAATTTTGAAAACACTGAAAATTTTGTTTTTTCACGAAAGATAAAAAAATTTCAAAAAACTCACACTTCAGAAAGGCGTAGTAATGTAACGGTACTTGCTAGAGACACGTTTTTTTAGAAAGCGATGCAGAATTTTGTGCACTTTCAGCTCATGTAAAAAATATTTGGTACTCAAGAATTTCATTTTCCAATTAATTCCCATTTTAGGCATCAAAAACCCCAATGTGCGAAGGGTTGTAATGACCAAATTATGTATGTCTTCAAATCGAGATCGATCTGCAATTGTAATAGAAACATTTATCGTCTGATGGTAATAGAGTATTGTGCAATACACTGCCGGCAACTCAACTAACTTTTAATGCATTATAAGTTAACATTTTCTCAGCTAGTTGTGGTTTACTCTTAGATTATTTTTAATGGGGCCAACTGACTATTTTAACATGGTGGTGTCATTGGCAGTAGTCAATTGTCCGACTCTGCATAACTTTTCAACTAACTTAAAGTCAGTTATATAATAGTTAGTTTAAAGTTAGCTAATTTTTAACTAACTTAAAGTTGGTTATTCAAAGGTAGCTTAAAGTTGGCTAATTTTTATGTAACTTAAAGTTATACAAATTTATATAAACTTCGAAAAAAACACAACTATTATTGAAAACATTTTAATTTTTTAAGTGTTTTATTTATTTAATATAATAAAAACAAACAAAATATATATTGTTATAAAAAACAAAACAATTAGGAACTACATTCATAAAATTGTTATAATTAAATTAAAATATACGCTAAATTATTTTTTTTCTTTTATTTTTTATACATTCTGCGTGAATGTGCTGTTTTTTGATTGCTTTCAACGCATTTCTGATGTCTTTTTCGGCATCATCGGACCCAATCGATCGACAAGCATCTATTTAAAATATAATATATGTAATTGGAAATATACATTTCTTTTTAATGTATTGCTTACCTGGAAATCTTTTAGTCGCTTTTTTCCATGCACTCCCTCAACATTAACTTCCATACATACAGTGGTCGAAATAACATCCGTGAATGTCTTTGGATGTTATCTGAAAATGAATATACATATTTAATAAAATTTAAATTCATTTAATATGAATTCACTTACTGTTCATTTCTCTAAACTTTTCTTGAAAAAGTTCTTTAATATTTGAACATCCTTGGCAACATTATTTATTTAAATTATCTGAATTATTAATTTTTAATTTGTTTAATAATTTTTTTCTTTTTTAAAAAGTCTTTTTAAATTTCTTTTACTTGTACCACTCATTTTAAATAATAAAAATTATATAATTTTTAAAGCTACAATAGCACTTAAAAGCACGCACTGGACTGATTTTAATTTCACAATGTAAAAGAATTAAAATAGTAAAAAATAGAGAATAAAAAAATAACGGTGTCATTTTGAATAAATTCTGCATAACATTTCAATTAGCTATTAGTTAATCTAAAAATAGTTCAGAAAAAGGTGCAATTGAAAAAACAATATTATCAGAAATAGCATAAACGTTTCAAATTATGGGGAAATTCTGCATAACATTGTAGTTAGTTTATAATTAGTCTAAAAACAAAATCATCAAAAGTCTGATCTGGTAAAAGAGAGAACAGAGAGAAAACAAATCTCACGAACAAAAAGCTCTCAATAATAAATAAACGTTTCGTATTTTGGGTGAGTTCTGCATAACATTGCAGTTAGCTTATAGTTAGTCTAAAAGAGTTATCTAAAAGTGTGTTATTTTCGTAGTCGAATACCAAATTCTAAGGAAGTGCTGCATTAAATTGTAGTTATATTATAGTCAATCTACAAAAGTTAACTTAAAGTGGACTATTTTCGTAGTCGACTACAAAATTGCTGGAGGGGTATAGTCTGTAGCAAAAATGCTATGCCAGGCTGCATTTTACGTTTCGTAGCATAGAGTTGAACATATTTATTTAGTTAGACATATTGAGAGAATGTTGTTTAGTTCCTTATCTCCGTAAATTAGTCATAAGGTTAAGTTTCTTTTTTCTTTATTAAATTCGCAACATTTACAATTGTATCCCTATCAGATAGCAGGAGTGTGGGTGAGAGATCGATTTAAAATCATTCAACTAATGCCTCCAATTCTCGGTACAGCAAATGTACTATATAATCTAACAGCGGTGACAGCATGCATATTTGTTATAATCCTGCATCAAAATTAAGTTTTCTTTTCAGTACGCCTAATTGCTGGGTTAGGTAAGGTTAAATTAAACTGGCAGCCGCCTAACATTTATGTTACCTATTTCGTCATTATCATAGCTCTTGGTAAGAGAAGATATTACTCGGGAAGTTTTTATTGACATTTGAATGGCTTTTGACAAAGTCTTGCATAAGACCTTGAAATGGAAATTGCAGCACCATTTACCTGTTAACACTCATAAGTTGTATAAGCATTCGTTTTGTTATCAATCTGGTGAAGTGATAATATTCTATAAATAATATTCCGATAATATTCTATAATTTCGATAATATCACATCTAGACTTTCGCTGACGATGCCGCCCTCTTAGCCCATATGTGCTTATCGCCCCATTTTTAAAACGGTAAGATATTGATTAGCTGTGTGGTATACCATATAGGTAGATTAAAATAAATACCAAAATCAATATTTTTACGAGAAAAAAAAAAAAGTTGGGCACATACGGGTTAAATAGTCACATAAGTTCTTTTAAATCATCCCGACTTTTACAGTAACACATACATACATATGTATATATACCTATTAGAGCAGTGGTAAAGCCAATCGAGAATGAAAGCAAATCAACAAAAATTCACTCATTTCACCTTGTTTGTCTTGATGGTCGGCTAACGTGCAAAACTTGTATTGATGCAAAGTTCACTCCAATGCAGTGAAATGTGGCACTGATGAATTGATAGAAACTCTATAATAACATTTGATTCCAAGCTTTTGCTATAAAATTTATAATTAAAATCGATATGGAGTTATAGTATTTAGTTATGGTCTCAGCATCGTACGAAGGATGACAGCAGCTCTGTGTAATATAAAAAATCGTACATAGACGTGTCCTTGGTAAAAACATAGATCTTCAAATACACAACAACATATCTGCAAAAGCTTTAAATTCACAGAAATCCATTTTCCTTTAATATCTTAAATTGTGGTGTCGCTTTTCATTTGAAAAAATAAGGGGAATACATACTAGGAATGCCAATCGGGATATCCCGAATCTCGAAATACATCCGTAATACATACTGTTATATTCGTAAATGCATAAGTTGAATTGAAAATAATTAAAATTCTGAAGAAAAAAAAAGAATTTTAGTTCTGGAACTCGCTAGACTTAATAAAAACTTCTTGTTTTAAAATGTGAAAGAAGTTGTATTCAACCTAAATGTAACTCCTTATGTATTAATGTATTATTTTCGTTTATAATTACAGTTCAAATCGTAAAATATGTCTACCAGCCCAAAACCAGTTAAAAAAGTACCCATCCATTTACAAGTACGTATTCATACGTTTTTAGTACCATCATTGCTATCTATCCAATAACATTAAATTTTAATTCTATTATAGAGTGCTCAAAATCGCGTTTACATTAAAAATGGCCAAATTGTTAATCATGATAAAACCTTTGCCGCCGATGTCTATATTGAGGATGGTATTATCAAGTAAGTAATATTCTCTCGTACTATGAATTTAAAGAAAAGTGAAATTGAAAACATTTTCAAAGATAACATAACCTAAGAATTGCTTACAGTTTAAATTTATTTCTTTCATCATTTTAGGTTTGTTGGCCCCGCATCGGAGATTAATATACCCGGCGGTGTTCGTGTGGTAGATGCTGCTGGCAAGTTAATTGTGCCCGGAGGTGTTGATCCCCATACACATTTTCAATTGAAAGTTGGCGGCTGTGTTAGTGTTGATGATTTTTATAGTGGCACTAAGGCAGCAATTGCTGGGGGCACAACTACTATTAGTAAGCGATTGTTGTTTATGTAGAGGAAAAACACGCAGTTTTAATAATAACATGATTTACTGTGTTTTATAGTCGACAATGTCTTACCAGGAAAGGGCGAATCCTTAGTAGAAGCTTATGACAAATGGCGTTCGTGGGCAGATCCTAAGGTGTGCTGCGATTATAGTTTACATATTGGTTTGACATGGTGGTCCAAGTCCGTATCAGATGAAATGAAGATAATGTGTGATGAATTAGGCATAAACTCCTTCAAAATATACATGGCTTTCAAGGGTATCTATCAGCTCAATGATGCTGAAATATTGGATGCTTTAGAGCGTATTAGAGGATTAGGTGCTTTGGCACAGGTATGTATGATTAGAAACTATTATTGTGTTATTGATATTAATTTGTATGAATATGTTCAATAAATCGTAGGTTCATGCTGAAAATGGCGATATAATAGCAAAAAATACAAGTAAACTTTTGGCATCGGGTATTACAGGACCAGAAGGTCATGAACTCTCTCGCCAGGAGGAAGTAGAAGCTGAGGCCGTTAATCGTGCCTGTATTTTAGCGCATCAGGTAGGTCACATTAATATATAAAAGTTAAATTAAACTTTCTCCTTGTTCACCGATCTACACAAAACATTTCATTATTCAAGTTTTTGTTTCGGTTTCGGTTTTGGTTTCGTTTAAGTTACACCGGTATTATCGTGATTTAAATGTGTAATTTGTTAAATGTAAATATTGAATATATTCGTATTTATTTATGCAAACTAATTAATATAAATTTAACTATGATACAATAATCTTAACTTAAATTCTGTTATTTAATTTATTTTCATGTAAAATATTAGTATACAGATCAGTAAATTCCAAAATAAATGGTAATAAATAAAGAAATTATAATTTTTATCCACTGTAGGGTAGCGCCCACAATTAATTTTCTTAGGGTCTAATTGTCATCTATTCTAAGTACTAAAAATAATATCCAAACACGTACTAGTGGTCTAAAAATCTGAGATATACACTTATTAGACGTAAAGCCCGGGTTCGAGGCCCAGGCCAGACATAAAAAACGAAATATGAAAAAAAGATAATATTTCTTCGGCGACTTCCTCTCAGCAGATTACTGGCAAAAATTCTGAGAGTAAATAACCCGCTACTCAAGTATAAAATTAAGACACACAAGTTGACACAACATGAGTGCTGTGAGAAGTTAGACCGTAATCCTGACTGAAGACTTGTAATGGCCAATTATGTATGTATGTATGCTCAGTGAAAATATTCAAAGCAATTTGTAAAAGAAGCAATCAAATAGTGATTTAAGTAAAAATATACCAAGTGAAAGAAAGACGATTGAATGCTGAAAACTGTGAATTGTTTTAACTATTTTACTAATTAGAAAATAAATAATATTCTTTTTTGCAATTGAAATACGATTTCTTAACAATTTGATTGTTCTCATACGAGAATACATTTGATTTTAAACTTTTTCCTTTTAAACTGTTTATTACCATTTCTTTTGCTGTCGCTCCTAGAACTAGAATCTATTGAACGATGATTGCAGTATCATACATATGTACATATGTATGTAAAAAATTGTTCTATAGTATAAGTGTAAACAATTTGATAAAATACACATTTACAATTGCATTTTGTATGTTTATAAAATTATTTTTTTTATTTATTACGATTTTTGTTTAAAATTTTATTTTGTTTATATTATTATTTTTGTATTTTATTTTCTTTGTAAATACCCACTGTACATGTAACGCACATATCCGAAAAACAAAACAATTACAATTCCACTGTCATTTGTGTAAATGTTTGAAAATGCCAACAAATTTTAAAACAAATCCACTGAATCCACTGAATACTCTCGAAACAATTTGCAAAGATGGATTGCCCTCTTTATATTGGTAATTGTATGAGTAAATCGGCTGGCATTGAATTGGCCAGAGCCCGTCAGTTGTACAGGCATCGTCAATTGGTGTATGGTGAAACTATAGCCGCTGGCTTAGGTACTGATGGTACAAAATGTCTGAATAAAAGTTTTGAACATGCAGCCGCTTATATTACCAGTCCTCCTTTGAGACCAGATCCTACTACACCTGAATTTTTAATGAAATTGTTGGCAAAGTAAGTTTTGACAAAGTTTTTTTTAAATACATTTGCATCAATGCCTGCGCAAAATTAATACAATTTTTGAAATGGTAAAGAGACAACTACAACCAGTTGATTGATTTTACTTAAAAAAAAAGAAATAAATTTAATTCAATTAATATAACTGTTGTCAACCGAATGTATGTATGTATATTGTTTTTAAATTTTTATCTTTTCATTTTTGCATCACACACTACATCTCTTAATGGTTTCGATTACTAAATTTCTGTTACTAAATATATTTTGAATGTTTAATTAATTTAATTAACAAATTTTAATATTATAAACAAAAACAACAAAATATTTTATTTAATTTAGATGAAAGCACCGCTTTATGTAACACGCATTACTTCAAAGTCATCCGCTGAAGTTATTGGCCGTGCCAGACGCAGTGGTTACTGTGTCTTTGGCGAGACATTGGCCAGTTCATTGGGTCGTTGTATGCACGGCATTCCCAATCAAGAACGCATACATTATATTACTAGTCCTCCAATTCGAGAATCACCAGAGACGCCAAGATCCCTCATGAAATCATTGGCGTAGTAAGTATTTAAATTTAAATTTTTTTTTTATAATTTAACTTCATCATCATCATCATCATTGAACAACTAAAGAAAAGCATGCGATTATATAATGCTATTGGCTTTTGCGGAAATAAAACTTTTGAAATAAATATTGGCTTGGAGTTTTTTTCTTGTATAGAAATACACATATTGAAGGATTTTAAAAAATAAAATAATTTTTCTCCTTTAAAAATTGGCAAATACAAGTCAAAATAACTTAACCTTTATCTGCTTTAAAATGTTCAATTAGATCTGAATTTCTTTTATTCCTATTACATATTTATTATGTATTTATTGTATGTATGTATGTATCCATTTATCAAATGTAACTAAAATGTTTACAAACACATTTTTAGCGATGATCTTCAAGTCACTGGCAGCGATAATTGCACTTTTAGCAGTGAAGACAAGTCGAAAGGAAGGAATGACTTTTCGAGAATACCCAATGGCGTTAATGGTGTCGAAGACCGTATGTCGATTGTATGGGAAAAGGGAGTACATGCTGGCTTATTGGATCCCTGTCGCTTTGTTGCCGTAACCAGTACTAATGCTGCCAAAATCTTTAATCTCTATCCGCAAAAAGGACGTATTGCTGTCGGTTCTGATGCTGATGTGGTAATCTGGAATCCACATGCTACTCGTACCATTTCGAAAAGTTCCCACTATCAAAAGTGTGATTTTAATATTTTCGAGGGTCTCGTTTGTCATGGTGTACCCGAAATGGTTTTGGTTCGTGGTCGTATTTGTCTTGAGGATGGTAATCTACGTGTTGCCGAAGGTTTTGGGCGATTTTTAAATACTCCAACACTGGCTCCACATGTCTATGATATATTGGAAGGCAAGAAATCGCTTAGGGAAGAACAACAACAGCAGCAGCATAATAATGGTGCCCCCGATCATGAGGACCACTTAAATGGCAGCATGAAAAAAATGAATATGACAGCATTAGAAATTGAAATACCTTATCAGGAAGTAGTCTTGGGTGCCGGGGCACCACAGACAGGCTCCGTCGGCAGTACACCTTCGGGTCGTGGTCATGTTTCTGGTTCGCGCAACATGCAAGAATCAACATTTTCTATAAGTGGTATGTAGTAACAACCTACATATGTATATTAAAGAAAATCTATGTAAAGAGAATATTTACAAATATTTTTTTCTTTTCCTTTTTTTTTTGTAGAGGAACTTGACACAATTGGTAATCGCTCTTGCATTAAAGTAAGGAATCCCCCCGGTGGCAAATCGTCTGGTTTCTGGTAAATGTCAAAAGGATCAACGGATAAAGGAGAATAGAAAAAAAGACGCTTTTCGCACAATAGATGAAATAATTCTTAGGAAATAAAGTATTTTAAGTGGTCTTCTACTTTTAACAACGTCACTAAGAACAATATCTGCGCAGTAGCAACAACAAATAAAAGAAAATACTTAATAATAAAAGAAAAGAAAAGAAGAAAAAAATGAAACCAAAAAGAAAATCAAAACATTTAAAGAAACCCAGAATGAATAGTATAGAAATTTTATAAAAGGGAGAACATAAACAAATACATACTTACACACATGCACATGCATAACATCATTTTAATTTATTAAACAAAAAAAAACATTTTCATTTTTATTATTTTGAAATATAAAATACATAATAATACAACAAATACAAATTCAAATACAATGCTATTTTACCAAATAAAATGAAATTGTTAAGAAAAAAAAAACCACAAAAACAAATGAATTTTGCAAAAACTATACGGAGATTTTGCAATGAGTGTTAACAACAATACATTGATCTATATTCTACTAATTAATAAAACAAATAGCATATGTATAAACATATTTTATTTATTATTTATTCATAAACATTTACTTATTCAGCATGCGAGTATGTATGTAAATGAAAAAATCTAATTTAAATACATACTTATGTTTCTATTTTCTCTCTGTTAGCCTAATATGTTTGCACTATTTTTCTTGTTTAATTGTGTCTTTTACTAATTAATAATCAATCAATTAAAATTAAATATTTATTTCTCAAGTGCATTAATCAACTCAAATCAAAAATTGTTTGTTCGCACGCGATAACTTTGTAGTAAATTTATCAGATGAAATCGGTTCAAAATAATGTTTTCCCAATAAGGAAGAATGTGCTCTGACTGATTTTAAATGATTGTGTGCCTAATTTAATTGATTTAATTGTTACATTATATTTTGAAAATTTGCTCAGTTATCGTTGGCAGCAGTTGCATTAACGATTTATTGAAACTATTTAAATCTATTTATTAATCAAATTTACACATTTAATACAGATAGACAGACAGACATACATATATACATGCATACATAAGTACATATTAATTAAAGCTATTTCTACTAAATTTTTATAATCGTAATCGTACATATTTATTATAATAATAAAATTTGTATGTATTTAAATTATTATACAATAAATTCAAAAAAAAAAAAACAACACGATTCAAATAGATCGTAATAAATGCTATTTACAATGACGTTATTATTTATTTCATCAATAGGTAGGTACATAGATTATTCTATAAGAATGTCACCTATTCGTTTTAGAAATTCACATACTAGACCTTCTAAAGTGCAAGAGGCTTTTTGGCATCCTTCTGGAATTTCCAAAGTTGGTGAAGTACCCAAGAGCCACTGTGAAATAACTTTTGGTTAAAATGGATTATTAAAGATAAAAATACTGTCTGAATGAATAATGAATAAATTTTAAAAATTAGCTTGCATTGCAATAACAGCGAAAACGTGGTGGATGGGGTATCTTCAATATGTTCGCGAATTATAATTCTTCGAATATCATCTTTAATAAACATTTCGATGTATGAACACCTGAGATGTTCAGAGATGATTAATGCGAACTATGTCCAAGACAGACTTGGTATATTTTCTGTATTGCAAAATAAATTCCACAAAAATGACTGCCGCTTTCACCATAAGCGGAAATATTGTATACCATTGTCATATTGTCATTGGAGCGACAAGCTTAAAATAGATTAATCCGTGTTTTTATATCGCCGTACTAAAGTTTTCATCATAACGAAATGGCTGCCGAAAAAGATAGAGATACAAATTATTGGTTAACTGACTGACTGGTCGTCTGTTATCAACACGATTTGATTACATCACTGCCATCAGACCAGGTCTACCAAAATATTCTTTTTATTTTAACAAAAGAGTTACAAATTCGAAAAAGTTCGGTTTAATTGATTACTTTTTATATGAACTGTAACACTGGATGACATCTTATTCGTTTTAGATCTACATATATCCACTACGCGCCTTCTCAATAAAATTTCGGTGCTCAAATATCATTCGTCCTAGGTTTTGAAGCGGCGGTCAATTACAGAGAATATGTCTTGTCGTTTCTTCTTCAACATCGTTGGCTTATTTCTATAGCTAGGAATGAAATATTTTTTTTAATAGATTTTAAAAGTTATCAGATGTGATTAAAAGTGCAAATAAAATTGTGCAACCATGAATAACTCGGCCAGCACTATTAATTCAACCGATGCAACCATCTACTCTGCTTATTATACAATTTGATTAAATCGTGTCACGGGTGAACGCAGTCCCTGTACTAACCAAGTTCCACCAAAATCAGGGGAAAGGAAGAAGTTGGTCAGCGCAAGGGCTGCACAACAAAAGCACGACTTCCCCGCACTGGAAAACCAGCCAGAAAGTTTGATGAACGAAGCTATATCCTTGATGTCAATAGACGATAGCTAACAAGGAATGGAGAGCCAAATAACCTATATCTACACCTAGCAAGAGACGGGCACTGGCAAAGAAAGTGAACAACAGTCTCCTCTTCCTCAGTGGACCTGCATCCACGGCAGAAGTCGTTAAAAGGGAGCCTCATTCTTTCCGCGTGTCTACCCATGACGCAGTGACCCGTAAGCACGGCCTCAGTAGTCGAGACGACAAGACCAAGTAATCGGTTGGTACGCCTTCTATCCATCTTGGGCCAGGTGAGTCTAGCGGTGGAGCAGGACTCCTCATTTACCCAGGATAGTTGACGTCCCGCAAGAACCTCCGTGCAATGGACAACTTGACCGAGGCAAGTGGCATACCCAATTCAACAGAAGAGGATTAAGGAAGGAGTGCACCAGCTCTGGCGAGCTCGTCGGCCCTACAGTTTCCCGGAATTTCACTGTGGCCGGGGACCCACACCAGAGAGATACTGGTGTAGCGCCCCGAGAGAAGGTCGAGACAGCGACGACATTCCCTAACGATCCTAGAGTTAATCACGGAACCCGATAGGTATAAGTATATTATTAGGTATATATATCCAGGACTTCCGGGGGGACGACCGTATTAGGATTCCAGTCATCCCTACTTGGAATCAGAGAGTGGAAACATCTGTCGATTGAATTGAATGCAGTAAACTCGAACAAAGTCTCCAGTAGCATCGAATCTGAACCTCATATGTCATCAGTATGGAAGGGAACTTTGAAAAATAAAGGCAAAAGTATAACTTGCTCATATATACCTGGGTGTACCAAGCTAAGAATATTCATCGCTTGTGTAAAGTCATCGTTACTATATAGTAGCGAAACTTGGCTTATATCTAACACCATCACGCAAAAACTTCAGGTATTCATCAATAAATGCCTAAGAATCATATGTAGAATATTCTGGCCCAACACCATCAGCATCACAGATCTCTGGACTCTCACAGAGGAGTAACCCATACAGAAGCAGATCAAAAAGAAATAATGGTGCTGGACCGGCATACATTGAGAAAGAAGGCCGATAGTATTACAAGAATGGCGCTAGAGTGGAATCCCCAGGGCTCAAGAAACCGTGGCATACCAAAAAACGCTTGGAGACGCACGGTCCTACAAGCACTAAGGCTTAATGATCTGACATGGGAAGGCGCAAAAATAACAGCGGAGAGTCGTGTTGTTCGTATTAACGACTACGGAGTTATACATTTTTTAAGAAACTGCTTTAAAGTGTAAGAAGTAGAAAGCGGCTAGGGTCACAGCCGTAATTATGCACACAGTGAAAATGCCAAAGAATATTTTTTAATGTTCAGTGGATCTAGATATAACTCCGTCCAGATATTGATGGATGCATTAATTCAATTCACGATGGCATATAGTGTTTATAGAATTTATCGATATATATGTGGTCACGACAGCTTAGTATCGGAGAAGCACGTTTTGCTTAAAATTATCGAAGTTTTAAAAATTAAATTCTTGATCGGTTAGAATAAGGCAACTGGAATGATGTTGTTGTCTTTTGACAAAGCACTACACATACAGTACCTGGTCACAACGGTAATACAGTAGTTTTGACTTACCTGCACAACTAACTTTTGTAAGAATTTTTGTGCAGATAAGTCAAAAATGCAGCTAAATTAAATTTTTACTTTAATTATACATTACACTCTCAAAATTTTTGTGCAGGTAAAGCCAATGCGCACGTAAATAAAAGGCAGCTAAATCAAAACTACTGTATAACTCCTGAAAAAGGTGAGTAATGGAATGGAATGGAGTAAGCAATATGTGCATAGATATAGAGCATGCAGTTTTTTTTTGTTGACGAATGTGCCTGTAGTCGTTTCCAAGCCGTCGTATCCGATAACATTAGAAATCACATCCAAATTAAATTTCTTGTTTAACAATGAGAGAAGCTAGGCCGTAATCCTGATCTGAAGGGTTGTAATGACCAATTATGTACATATGTATGTATGTATGTTTAACAAAGTAAGTTTGTGTAGTCCTTAAAGGTGTGAAATTTTTTCTATATTTCAATAAATTTGTTTGAAAGTAATATTCTAACGAATATGTTTTGTTTTTAAATTTTATGAAATTTTCTTCTTTTTATTTTAAATGGAAATGGTGTTGTTTTGCCTGTGTTCGGCAAGCTTAATAAAATTAAAAGCTTAAATATTGAATATACAGTAGTTTTGATTTAGCTGCCTTTTATTTACGTGCGCATTGCCTTTATCTGCACAAACATTTAGTTTCGTGCTTTGAGAAAGTAATCTATAATTAAAGTAAACAATTTATTTTAGCTGCATTTTTGACTTATCTTCACAAAAATTGTTGCAAAAGTTAGTTGTGTAGGTAAGTCAAAACTACTGTAATAGATATAAGCCTTTATTAACAACACCGAATGAAATGTGAATCGTTGTGGTTCCAAATGTAAATGATAATTGACTGCGCTTGTATAAATATAGAGTTGACGCATTTGAAGAAATTTTTGAATTTTTTAAGAAATTAGGAATAAAGTCAACAAATTTTAGTATACAAATTAAACTACTAACAATTGAAGTCGCCGTAGCCTAGTAGGTAGTGTGTTGGCTTATTAGACGTAAGGCCACGGTTCAAACCCCATGTCAGACATTTCGAGCAAAACGAAATTTTAAAAAAATATTTCATCGGCGACTTCTTCTCAGCTGATTTTTGACAAAAATTCTGAGAGTAAATAAAATTGCCATGAAAAGTTTCTCAAAAATCTGTCGTGCGGAACGACTTTAAACTATAGGTCCCGCTACTTATGTATAAAATTAACACACGTAACACAAGTGGTGTGAGAAATCATAATACTGACAAGGATTGTAATGTATGTATGAACATTTTTCATACATATTGTAATAAAACCTATGGAAACCTTATCTTTGTGACGTCTTTGTTGAAAGTATTTGTTAGAATAAAACTTAACCTTTATAAACTTGGGGTTATATTGTGAATTAAAAATTTTCAATATTTTTGCTGACATTGTGGCATTGTGACAAGTTTGAATAACATTGATCTATATGTGGTACTAGATTTCGAATTGACAAATACTCTTTTAAAGCTTGTAGTTAAGCTGAATTAATTATAATTCGGTTTAAGAAATAAAATTACATGTTTAGTATTGTATGTATATGAAAGAAATATGGTAACACTAAAAGTTTCATAATTCTAAAGGCTCCTGGACACGATCAAATAAATTCGTCAAATAATGCATAAGTGTGAGTGTAGTGTGATTGAAGTTTAAAAGGAGACGTTCAAATAAATTCGTCAATCGTCATTTGCATTTTGATTTTGTAGTGATCGTTTCGTAGAATGTCTTCATCGGATGGCGATTTGTTGCTTTTAACATCGTGTAAAATTTTGTTAAGGAAAAAAAAGGAAAATAAGAAAACAAAGAAAAAGCATTGGATGAATAGTTGGTACAAAAAAAATAAACAGTTTTCACATGGAAATCTTTTAAATAAATTTAAATAAATAAATAAAATATACTCACAAAATATATAATATACATTCTCAATAAAATAAATATTTCTTTGTTTATCCGCATGCGGGTGTGTTCATCACAACGATATTGAAGCAAATGAGATATTGCTTGTCAATCAGAATTGGAGACGAACAAATCAAAATTCGTCAAATGAAAAAATTAAAATGTTTTGATTTTCATCAATCAAAGCCGACAACGTATACGTATATAACGACAACACGCACACATATAAGAAGTTGATGGTTTTATTTGATCGTGTCCAGGCGCCTTAATATTGTACCTTATAGATCATACAATTCCATGTTGTTAATTGTACGCTGACTTGTTTCACACCATTTCAATGTATTTATTTGTTTGTTATTATAATTTTTTTTATTTTTTTTATATATACAAATGTATATATGTATGTATATACTATTTATTTATTAAATTTGAAATTGTTGTTGTTGGTTTTTTAGTTTTATTCAACACTCAATATAGTATTTTATTCAGATCTGACGTTTCACGCTCCTCAGTGCATTTTGACCGGCACCGTGTTCAGTGGCATTTATTTCATCTCATAATATCGTGTGTTTCTCTAAAAGTTTTCTTTAAAATTTTTAAAATAAAATAAATAATCATTTGGTGTTGTGGGTGTTTATTTTTTTATTTTTTTGGAATAAATAAGAAAACAAATATTTAATCGTAAATGAACATTTAATATAAGCTATCGGGAAGTGTACAATTTTTAGTATTTCTTCTTCATTATTGATATTCCTTTAACGTTTTATTAAGATTTCTATTGATCTATTGATATTATTGTTACATTGATTTTGTATTGGAATGAACATTTATGTATGTACGTATATTCGACCTTCATAGATATATATGTATGTATGTATGTCGTATAAACAAATATTCTATTTTTATTCATCACTTTTATGACAACAAAAAATATTTTTGTGAGTTGTCAAGAAGCAATACTAGAATGATTTCAACATAAAATTTCATAAATTCAGTTCGTCGTTTACAAGTTTAAAAACCAATAATACAAAGGGTTGCGAATACACCCTATAACATTATAAAGAAAAACTGGAAAAACTGTTTCGAAATAATAATTTTATGATTTTTAACAACTTAAACTAAAAATTTGCACCAGAAAATCAAAGATTGGAGCACGAGCTCCAATTAAAAGCAATTAAATATTATAATTTATATTATTTGAAGAATTGAAAAATATTTGTAAGTGAAGAAAGTAACGCGGAAAAGATTAAAAGAAGTCCGCAAACTCTAAATTAGGATTTTAAATATATTGATGATATGCCGAATATAGTGATGTAAGAAATAATAAGGACACTTAGATGTGACACTTAGAAATTTAATGAGAAAATAGTTGATAAGTAAACACACTTATTTTCAGTTTATATGTCACAATAACAAATTCGAATTCATTAAATCTATGAGCGCCACATTGGACAAATAAATAAATCAGATTGTAAAATCTTACGATTTAATAATGATTTGAAAAAAGATAAACGAAATTGAACAATAAATACTCCAAAAAATACCCATACAGGAGCGGATTTTCTGTCGGGAACTCGGTTTTGAACTTCATTTCAGGTTTAAGGATGACTATAGCGTATTTCAGGCAGAGATCTTCTCAATCTTGAAAGCTATCGAGGCCTAGCTGATAGGACCATTTCGGAATCCTATATGATCTTCGTTGACAGTAAGGCTGACCTAAGGGATATTGTGTCGATCTGGTGCAAATCACGGCTCGTACGCGAGTGCAAGGAGTCGTTAAGGACTTTTCTACCACACCGAAACCGTTTCGGTTCATAGCGGAATACTCGATAATGAGACGGCGAATGCTCTCGCTAGATTAGGTTCACTTTCTGAGGGCGATGTGATAGTTGGTCCTGATCTTAAAATTTGCCACCTCCACGGCCTCATCAATGAATGGGTCAGGGGTGGCAGAGCAGAGGCGTTGGGGGAATGGATCAGGTTGTTATGTTTCTAGGTGTCTATGGTCTGCTATAGACAGTGTAAGAACAGGTTGGCTGCTGGGCTTGAATAAGACCAGCTTAAGGTTAGTTATGGGGTTTATTACGGGGCACTGTGAGATTAGATCGCTGACAAGTATATGGTACAGATTTCAGCCGGACTATTGCAGGGTATGTTGTGATCGAACACCTTCTCTGTAACTGTCCAGCCCTTAGTAGGTTGAGTTTGAAGACCCTTGGGAGAGGCTTCTTTGAGGGTTTGAATTCTGTGTGAGCCGAAATAAAGGCTCTCTGGTAGTGCTCGAATAGTGTAGTTGCGCTCTCTTGTGTGTTTCGTTAGTCTGTGTAATTCCTCTGCTTCTTCATTCTCCCTTTCCTACCTCTTCTCCTTTTTCCTTATCTCCCCTACTATTCTCTCCCTTGTAGGATATTGTACAATGGGTCAACTGGACCTCCGGGTACTGCAATTGTCTCAATTGGCAAATACACGTCCTCTAACCTAAACCTAAACCTTTTCCTTGTGTCTTCTCATACATCAAATTTATGTTATTATAAGGCCAAAAGTCAACTATATAAAAACAATTAAGATTACGGACTGACTATTTATCAGAAACAAGCCTTATTGAAATGTACTATCCTTAAAACAATTTAATTAATTTTTTATTTGATCTAAAAAACTTTCGCGTGTAATTAATAACTTGTACATACATACATAGTATATAATTGGCAATTTCAACCCTTCAGTCAGGATTACGGCCTAGCTTCTCACACCACTCAAGTTGTGTGCCTTAATTTTGTACTTGAGTAGCGGGACCTACAGTTTAACGTCGACTCCGAACGACAGATTTTGAGAAACTTTTTCATGGCAGGTTTTATTTACTCTCAGAGTTTTTGTCAGAAATCTGCTGAGAGGAAGTCGCCGAAGAAATATTTTTTTTTCATATTTCTTTTTGATGTCTAGCCTGGGGTTCGAACCCGGGCTTTTACGACTAATAAGCGAATACACTACCTACTAGACTACAGTGACAAAGATTAATAACTTGTGCTTTGTTAAAAAGCGAATAATGATTGCATGCCTTTAAGACTCTGGAAATTTCGTTAATAAATAAGTTTTATTTATAAATGGGATATGAATTAAGCAGTGAGTACCATTATCTGTTACCGCTTAAAAAGGAGTAAAAGAAATAAAAATTAAAAGTAAACATTTCAGTTAACGGTGTTAGCATTTAATGGTTTCGCCTAATCAGCACAAACTGTTTGCCGGCTAAACAATTCTTATTGAGTGAATTTTATTTTATTTTTTATTTCAAATACAATTTTTATGTTGTTGCGGATCATTTCTTTCCCCTTCTCAACGAGTATGAAATAATACTCTAACACAAGGCAGACATACCCCCATTTTTAGAGGCACGTTTTTTTTTTGTTCTTGTAGAGAACAGGTTTTATCTTTAGGAAAGTTTTGTCTAGTACAATACATTTATAAACATTTTTCCATAATACCGATAGGCCGATTTAACTTTATTTATACACTGAGCGAAAAAAGAAACTGCCGTTATTTTCAATACATATTAAAATACAAATTTAAGAATAAAAATAAGTTGTAATAAGATGATATTCATTATTGATTGCTTGATTCAGAATTGCTCCTCTAAAGCAGACTACATCAGAGACGATATACATATGTACGATATATTTAATTTTCTTTTTTCAAAGTTGGAATCTTTTGCAAAACTACTATTTATGGTCCTGATATTATAATCACAAATCATGCATTTGGTACTATTTAATTTGGCTCCTGCACAAGTCAATGCAAAAGATTTCAAAAACTATTTTCCACCTGTGAGTCGTTATTGATTCCCAAAAAAATCGTTCCATACCAGAAGCTTTACTTACTTGTCGTAAATGGAAAATTTTTGATGGTCAGGAAAGTTCAATAGTGTATGTAATCAGTTGGTTCGCTATTCTGTCAGTAATCGAAGTGAGTGAAGGCACTGAAGTGGTTTGTCTAGGCCAATACGAGAGCAATTATGTTATTAATTACGTTAAACCAAATAGCTTGATGCTAATTTGCATGAAGCTCCAGAGGAATGAGATATTCATGTACTATCATTTTTTCAGCCGTCGCCGTAGTCTATAGGTAGTGTGTTAGCTTATTAGACGTTAGGCCATGGTTCAAACCAAAATATGAACATTTTTCCGCGGCGACTTCCTCTCAGTAGATTTCTGGCAAAAATTCTGAGAGCAAATAAAATTGCCATGAAAAGTTTCACAAAAATCTGTCGTTTGGAGTCGACTTAAACTGTAGGTCCCGGCACTCATGTATAAAATTAACACACACACCATAACTGCTGTGAGAAGCTAGGACATATTCCTGGCGGAAGGGTTCTAATCACCAATTATGTATGTATATCATTTTTTTCAGGCCAGTGAACTAATTATTGAGTTCTTCTGATGAAGGGACAAAATTCCTTGGGAATTGATTTATTTTATAAAGTTTTATAAGATGAAAAAAAGACAACTTGGAGTATATCTCGCATTAGATCGATTGCGAGGATTAGCTCCCAGATCATTTACCAAATGGTTACTACCTGCTGTTATCTATCGCACATACTTTTGCTTCTTGGAAGATTCAACTCAATAGCTACGTGTTAAAATCGATTGTTAAGACCGGAGAAGTGTCGTATATATTGGAATTATTTCAGTTTTATTAACTAAACTCTTTCAGCTTAGTAAGTGATTGGTCGGCAATATCAGATAGTAAGATGATAATGTTGCCTTTAGCCATTGCCTAGTAACAAAGCCTCTGTGAAAAAGAATTGGCCTGCTATCTTAAATAAAGCCTACAATTTCCTGTTTTGTTGTGCTCAGCTATAGAAGATTTTTCGATTACGGTAGTTTCCGACATTTTAATAACATTCCGATTTTTTAATAACAGATATTTATTGTGCAAAGTGTAAACAATTCTTCGATACCAATAGTTTTCTCTCGTAACAACTTCAGATCTATAAATACTTTTCTCATTGGCAGGAGTAAGATGATACACTTGTTAGCTATTTCAGAACATTGTCTGTTTGAAGTTCATGGATACTTCAAATAAAGACTATTGTCTGACTCAGACTTAGGCTTAGACATCTCGAACAAAACCAAGTATTAACAATCAGCAATCCTCTGGCAAAAACACTGAAAATTAATAAAATTGTCATGAAAAGCTCAAAAATATATTTAGCTTGTGTCTACAGTATATTACGATATACATACATACATACATCCATATGTAATATGAAATATGAAATGTAGATAGATTTAACCTATTGGATTAGAAATATGGTGTCCTACTGAAAGTGCACATAAACTCTTCACATTTTGATTATCAGAACATGTCAAATTGATTAAATAAATATGTTGTATGTATGTATGATATGTTATGTATGCATATGTATGTAAGAATATTTAAAACTATAGGAATATATTTATAGAACCAGACATTGTAGACATAAGTGGTCTACGTAATCAGTTTATGAATAAAGCGAATAATTCTTATTTTAAATATGCTTTGTGGGTCAATTAATCATTCATTTTGAGAATTAAAATGTTAAAAACACTTTTCTACATCTTTTTCGATGACATTATCCCTTACATTTAGGATGAGCAGTTGTAGAGAATCAACCAGAGAGAAAATATTTCAATTGTACACACTAAACATTGTCTTTCAAAGCCATTCAAGACTGGTATATTTGAATGTATCTCATAGAGATAGGAGCTAGACTTTTTAAAAATAATCAATAGGCATAGCTGACAGATTTGACGAGTTATCGTCATTTTGACGATTTTGAGCTCCAAAATTATCATATTGATGGTTTGATGATTTATGCCCTTATTTTGACGATTTTGAGAATTAAAAATGTACATCATATTCTTTATTTTAGTACATTAAAAGCCACTTTAAGCCACTATTGGAAATTTATGTTAGTAATAAGAAGAAGTAAAGTTTTCTGTATTTTATGACTTTTTAATTTCTCAAAAGCCAAAAAATTACAATTCCTATATAACTTCGTAGTTGAACATAATTTATCATTTGCCGTTGAAGACAATTTTAAAAATTCAAGTTTAGCTTCTGATATTTCCATCGGAATGCCTTTGTTCTTCCGTGCCGTTATGTATTTTCATACGACCAACATCCAGGGGAAGCATGGCAATGTATTTAGAACTATGAAAATATGTTAGGGGAAGGAGGAAAGAGAGAGCAGTGTTTATGGACCCTAGGTTTCAATATTTTTATACCAAAAGTAACAGATAAGACTTCTACAGTAATTGATTTTGTCTGTAATGCAGTGTGCGATCCACTGGCTAATCGACCACATACGGATGTGCTAGCCGAGAAAGACGAGCTCTACGTAGGAATACATGATTCTCGGGGCTAAGTCCCCTTATTTCGCTCCAGCAAAATCCGTTGTAGTGGCGATAGAACAATACCGCCATTAACAAGCTACTACGGCCTCTCCTGTACATGGTCAAGAGACCTCAAAATAGACATTTAAGAACCGACTCATACATGAGATTTGTGTTCCATTCTCGGTCGATTATAAATGGAAGATCAGATGAAGTGAAGTATTTCTTACGCCGCCTTAAACAGCCAAGGAACTGAAAAATGTGTCAGTTCCAGCCAACATTACACTGAATTTTCATGCTCAGAACGTCAAAATCTTCTGACTTCTTAATATTTACAGCGCCCATGGATATAGATGATGCAATATTATTGCTGCGCTCATGTGTCAATAAACAACGCTGGGATAGATTGTTTAAATAATTTTTTTCGTGAAAGTGATATAAAATTTCTCCATTTTTGGAAAAAAAATTATTAAATGAAAATGAGGGACGCTAACTTTTAATTTGTAAAAAAAATTGTTGTTGTTGTTTCTGACGATTTTGACGATTTTTCCTCAAATATTTGCGATTTGATGATTCATTTATCTGGCAGCTATGTCCATAGGCCTTAAAACTGATGTTGAAACTGAAGTGGTTTCAGTAGCCTAGTGAGTAGTGTGTTGGCTTATTAGACGAGGGACATTCTCAGTTTGATATCCTCAAAAAAAAAAAAAAAATTTTTTTAAATTTTAAATTAAAATTTTTAATTTTAAATTTAAATTAAATTTTTTCACGCGGACGATTTACATGTTGATTGTAAACGAATTATCGTATAAAAAATAATGCAACATTTTGCCAATTTTAAAATTTCTTTTTGATTGACATTGTTGTTAGCAAATTTGTTTTCATCACTAATCAGAAATGGGTTGATTTTGTAGATGTTAGTCCGGTTCTGGCTTTAATTCGGATGTGTTTTTTTTTGTCCAACTATTGGGCAATCGAAATAGTTTTTTAACGATAGTCGGGCCTAACGATTATATTATCAACTCATCATTACTGAAACCAAAATGGAGCATTATTGTATGTTACAGTCTCCACAATTTCAGCCGTATTCAGTTTGTTTGAATGGTACATATACAATATTAAATACCGATATTTTTATTGAATCATGATGAGTTGCAATATATTTTAGAACAATCATGGTGGGTATGTAGAATCTGCCCCCTTCGTATAAAAAAAAATATTTAAGAAATATTCCACATACTTGTTGTTTGTATATAATAAAATATTTATTTTTCAGATCAATACAAACAAACATTTTTGTTTTTAAATTTTTATGTATAGTATGTATTTAGTTCATACATAGGTGTACGTACATACATATTTATATTTTGTTTTTCTTTCGATTTTGATTTTATTTACTTTCAGCTTATCAGAGTTTTAGAAACAATTTGTTTTTTTTTTTACATTTTTATCGCTGCTGCTATTTGGCATCTGTTTTTCATTTTTAAGTCAACGATTTGAGTATAAAAGCGATTAGTAGTCATTAGAAGCGGCTCGAAAAAAGTTCCTTCTAATTTGTATTCTCAATATTTTTATTTATTTATTTAAAGAATAAAAAATAAACAATTTTTTTTTATTGATTTTTTAGTTTAAATTTGAATTGAAAACAAAATAATAAATATAAACATGTCCAGTTCACATCCCGTAAAAAAGGTACCAATACACTTACAGGTGATTAATATTTAGATATAATCATCCACTCTTAGTATTAATTATTTTCTAAATTTTATTCATGTTTATCAATAAAAAAAAAAATAAATAAACAAAATAAAATAATTTCTTTTAATAATATATTATTTTCTTTCTGTGTCTCTATGTGTGTGTGTGTGGTTTAGAGTGCCCAAAACCGTGTCTACATAAAGAATGGTCAGGTTGTAAATCATGATGAGTCTTTTAAAGCTGATGTCTACATCGAAGATGGTATTATCAAGTAAGTTTTTAAAAAATAAAAAAAAAATAAAATAAAAAAATCAACAAATAAAAAACAATAATAATAAATAAAATAAAATAAAAATGCAAAAACAAAGTCAATAATATTTAATAACACTGATAATAATTTAAAATAAATGAGAAAATTATTTTTTTAACACAATACTACAAAATATAACTTAAAATAATGTAAAGAGAAAATATCTTTGTGTCAGACCATCATACTGTGTACTGTGTGCAGATTATAAATCAGTCTTAGGGCCATTATTACGACTTGTCGTTAACTAAAGGAAGGATTTTAACGGGCAGATAAATTGTTTTTCGCTATTATACATAAGTGGACAATAAGGTAGAAGTGAGCGTTAAGCTAAAGACAGGATTATCCTGCCGTATTATATCAATCCTTGCCATATTATACACTATTTTCAGGTACATATTGATCGTAGACGAATAAAATTTAGTGGGTTAGTTCGTAGAGTCTATATCGACAATCCCACCAAAAATGGGCGTGATAAACCTCCCCCTTCAAGTGATACCTATAACTCTTAAACTACTGAACCGATTTTAACCATTATTTTTTTGTTCGGAAGCTTATCAGGTTTAAATGGTTTAAAAAAATTCGACGTAGTAAAAAGTAGGCGTTGGAAAACGTTTAAAATTGAATATTTAGGGACATAGTGATCGTAGACGACGTAGACGACGCAATTTGGTGAGTAAGTTCGTAGAGTCGTTATCGACAAACTCACCAAAAATGGGCGTGGCAACAAATATGTAATAATAATTAATTAATAGTAAAAATATGAACAATAATTTTTGATGTTTAGATAGCTATCAAGAATTGGTTTTTAAAATATATTCGTTACTTTAATAAAGAATAATTTATTACCCTAAATAAAATATACTTTCGTTGTCTAAAACGCTTTCGATTATAAGTACATCCCCACACACTTATAGTAAGTTAGTTATTTTTATATAACTGTTTTATGCAGCGTATTGTATATAAATATATAATGTGACCTGTTTTGGGCAATAAAAAAAATCAATTTTGGGCGGGACGAAGTTCGCCGGGTCAGCTAGTAATTTTATAAAAATGTTCAGTATTTCTCTATTTTTACATTATCAGCCAATTATCAATTATTTGACTCGATTAGAGATCTATACACCATTATAGGTCGAGTGCAAGATTTTATGAACAGAATTTTGGATTTCAAATTGGGAACTGTTAAACCCTCTATCATGGACGAAATATTTAGAATTTTGGCTATTTTCTAAAATGATTTTTCTTTCTATTGAATGATCTTGAATTTTCCATCCCATGTTAACCAGAAACGAATTCATAAGGGGTGATTTTTTAAGAGCTATAGGAAAATTTAAAAAAAAAAAAACATATAAAATTCAGAAAAATGCAAGAAATCTTTATTTGAATCGATAGTACGGTCCATATAATTTAATGTTTGAAGATTATTTCATGGAAATGTTGACCGCGACTGCGCCTCAAATGGTCCATCCGCTTAGTCCAATTTTGGCATACTCTTTCTAACATTTCGGCCGGTATCTCACGAATAAATGCTTCAATGTTGTCTTCCAATGCGTTAATTGAAGCGGGCTTGTCTGTATAGACATGAGCTTTAACATAGCCCCACAAAAAATAGTATAAAGGCGTTAAATCGCACGATCTAGGCGGCCAATTGACTGGTCCCGAACGTGAAATAAAATGTTCACCCAACTCGCCTCGTAATAAGTCCATTGTTACGCGTACTGCGTGGCATGTAGCACCGTCTTGTTGAAACCACATGTCATGCAAGTCAAGGCCTTGCATTTTGGGCAAAAAAAAGTTGGATATCATCTCACGGTAGCGCTCACCATTCACAGTTATGTTACGATTCGTAGCATCTTTGAAGAAGTACGGTCCAATGATGCCACCAGCCCATAAACCGCACCAAACTGAGACTTTTTCTGGATGCATTGGTAGCTTTTGCAATGCTTCTGGCTGATCTTCACTCCAAAATCGACAATTCTGCTTATTTACGTATCCAGAATAGCCGCTTCAGTGGGTCGATTAAACTGACCATAAAATTGAAGAAGCGCGCGATGAACTTTCTTAACAGAGCACGCATTTTGATAATAAAATTCAATGATTTGCAAGCGTTTTTCGTTTGTAAGACGATTCATGGTTAAATTATAGACCAAACTGAAGATGTTTGACAGTGAAATAAAACAGGAAACCTGCGTGGGCTGCTTAAACCAGTGTTGCCAAAAAGATAATAGCTAAAAAATCACCCTTTATAATAATAGTAACGAAACTGAACATTCCAATATGCCAGATAGTAAGCTGTAGATTATTTTCCAAGGCAATTACATTATTCGGCTTACAAGGCAAGCCCATTCAATTTTATTCAGTCTGAATTTTGAAGTTTTAAAAACCCCAAACATAATAAAAGAATCACAGATATTAGTAACAGATACATACATATATACCATATGTCTCGAAATTAATATCTTATCGACTTTTTCTACGGTTCCTACAATTCAATTGGGGGCTTCCATAGAAGAATGCGTTTTTATTTTTAATTTTGAGAAACTCAAATTAAAAATCTCGAGTACTTTTAAACAAGAAAATAATTATAATTCTAATTTGATAAAAGCGATTATATTTCGATTGACATAAACTACAACAACAACAACAATACAAACTGTTTCAACAGTAAAAATATTATTTTATTCTAGGTAAAGAGAGTATCTATCTATTACTGCTAATTTGGGCCTATAAAACAGTCCTTATCTATGGTATTATTAATCAATTAAATACGAGTTGTTTATATATATTTTTTAAACCAACCAATCTATCTATAGCCGCCATATCAATTCACTTGTGATGTGTTTTTTATTTTTTTATTTTTTATTTCTTAATTATTATCACTCACTCACACCTGTTGTAGTTGTTAAATGAACAGTGTAAACAAAAAATGTTTTTTTTTTTCAGATACGTTGGACCCGCCTCGGATTTTAATGTACCTGGCGGAGCTCGTGTTATTGATGCTGCCGGAAAATTGGTTATACCCGGTGGTGTTGATCCACATACCCATTTCCAATTCCCCTTTCAAGGTGCTGTATCTGTGGATGATTTCTATCATGGTACCAGAGCTGCTGTATCTGGTGGTACCACCACAGTCAGTGAGTACAAAATGAACAAATCCAATGGAATCGCCTAATTCAAAATACTATGTGTATGTGCATATTTGCAGTTGATTTCGTTGTACCTGATAAGGGTGAATCGCTGATGGAGGCCTACAAAAGATGGCGTTCTTGGGCTGATGGTAAAGTTTGCTGTGACTTTGGCTTTCATGTTGCCATCACTTGGTGGTCGCAGTCGGTAGCCGAAGAAATGAAAATGTTATGCGATGAATTTGGCGTCAATTCTTTCAAAATGTTCATGGCCTACAAGGGCTTGTACCAGCTAAATGACTCCGACATGTTAGATGCTTTAGAACACATCAGATCGTTGGGTGCTGTTGCTCAAGTAAATAAATGGCATACTAAAGGACTTGTAGGAAAATTCCCTGATCGAGTTAGTTTTCTTTGTTTTTTTTTTTAGGTTCATGCCGAGAATGGTGATATTATTGCGAAAAATGTTGGCAGACTTTTAAATGCCGGTATAACCGGTCCCGAAGGTCATGAGTTGTCCCGCCAAGAAGAAGTTGAAGCTGAGGCTGTTCATCGTGCCTGTGTATTGGCTCATCAAGTAAGTCTTAGTAAGATTATACGAATTTGGAAACTTAAATTTTTTGGCTTTAGATTATAGATTTAAGTCTGTGGCTTTAAGAAAAGAAAAGAAAAAAAGAAAATCTGAAATCACAATTTCATTGGAATGCTGAATTTGGAAAAAATCAATTGATATTTTTATTAAATTCATCAGCGTAAAAAATACATTGTCTTTAGGCAATTGACCATTTTAATTTCTAATAATATGTTTGATTTTATTATAGGTAGACTGCCCTCTCTATGTGGTTCATGTTATGAGTAAGTCGGCTGGTATTGAGCTTGCCAGAGCCCGCCAACGTTACAACAATCGCGGCATTTATGGGGAGACTTTAGCTGCTGCTTTGGGTACCGATGGTACCCATTGCCAACATATTTGCTTCCATCATGCTGCTGCTCATATTCTGAGTCCTCCATTAAGATCCGATCCCACAACACCTGAATTTATGATGCGACTATTGGCCAAGTAAGTTTATTAAGCATTTGAATCCAAAGCATGCTTCTTATACGCGTTTCTGTCCGTTTTAGTGATAATCTGCAAACCACTGGCAGTGACAATTGCACCTTTAACAAGGAGCACAAGGAATTGGGTGTGGGTAACTTTGCCAATATTCCCAATGGTGTAAATGGTGTGGAGGATCGCATGTCTGTTGTATGGGAAAATGGTGTATATGCCGGCATTTTGGATCCTTGCCGTTTTGTTGCCGTCACCAGTACAAATGCTGCTAAAATTTTCAATTTGTACCCACAAAAAGGTTACATTGGTGTTGGTTCCGATGCCGATATTGTTATTTGGAATCCCAATGCTACTCGCAAAATATCCAAAGACACTCATCATCACAACTGTGACTTTAATATTTTCGAGGGTATGGTGTGTCATGGTGTTCCCGAAATTGTTCTCGTTCGTGGTCGCGTATGCGTTGAAAATGGTGAAGTTCATGTAGCCGAAGGTTATGGCCGCTATTTGAATACACCTATTCGTCCTCCATTCATTTACGATGTCATGGACGGTAAGGTGGAACCTGTTGAAAATGTTGCACTCCAGAATGTCCATTTGCCAGAAATGGAGAAGGAAATCAAAGAACAAATACCCATCTATAGATCTCTAGCCACAGAGAAGCCCTGTGTTGCCGCTTATGGTAGTGATCACATTAAAAGCTGTTGTCAAAAGCAAGAAATAGCTGGTACCGGTATGTAAACCTTAAATTTTATTAATAGAAAAAATTAATTAATTTTTCTTTTATGCACAGAGGAAACTGGTCAAAATTGTCCACGTTCATCGATTAAGGTACACAATCCACCAGGTGGCAAATCATCTGGTCTGTGGTAGATTTACAGCCCTTACGATATCACTCGCTTATTAGGCCTAACTTTATGACATTTTGTACAGTTGAATGGAAATCATTTAAAATTTAATTTAAAATTTATAAATTTTGCTTTAATAAAAGATCATTTACATGTTTTTTTATTTTTTTATTTAAAAATGTTAAATTTTTTATTGAAATTACGAAAAGTTTTTTTCTTTTTTACTCTCGATTTCTTATTTAATTATTGATTGGATCTTAGCTATTGTTATTATTGTATAAAATTGGTTTTGAGCTTAACGCCACTGTTTCGATTATATTGCTCTTTCACCCTATTAAGCCGTACTTTTTATGTAATTTTCCAATTCAATAAACTCTCATGTTTACGCCATTGGCCACATATGTGGACGTTTAATTTTTTATTATTAAAATTATAATCATAATAAAAACAATAAAAATTTGATAATAACTTATTGACTACCGAATCCTCCAACAAGAGAAGTAAAAATTTTAACGTTTGTCTGCACTGATGATATTATTTTCGATTCAAAAAAATGTGAAATAATTCTTTGGCAATCTGTTTTATTGGATTATATCAAGAAATCGTTAAAATATGAAAAATATAATATCAGATATATTTAATATAATAAGTTTTACCATCACCACCCAAAAAATCAAAAAGCTGGACTAAAGTTAATCCTGGCATTAGACTGGACGGTATAGGTCATTATCCTAAATACAAGGAACTGAGAAATCCCACCCCAGATGTCACGACAAAAATTGTGTAAGTCGAACTCACTACATTTATGAGAAATGTGAAGAATATATGTGCCTGATATGCTCGGGATGTATGAAATCATTTCACTCATGAATTACCATTAACGCTCAGTGGCCTGAAATGTGGACGTTATTCCTTTTTTTTTAATTTTCATTGTC
The DNA here is from genome assembly GCA_930367235.1 of Sarcophaga rosellei. Classification (NCBI taxonomy): domain Eukaryota; kingdom Metazoa; phylum Arthropoda; class Insecta; order Diptera; family Sarcophagidae; genus Sarcophaga; species Sarcophaga rosellei. The sequence goes on along the minus strand of OV884017.1, from coordinate 84,169,393 downwards.
TTCCATTTTTTTTTGTTTTCTGAATTCCTATTATAATAAAATTAATTAATTTAGAAAGAAAACCAAATTTAATAATTTTTTTGTCACCATAAAAAAATCGTCCCTGAAGAGGTTAATACTGTCCTTCAATAGTTTGCCTATACTGCACGACAAATAAATACATATCTGCACTGAATACATACATTCATACATAATTGGCCACTACAACCATTTAGATTACGGCCTAGCTTCTTACACCACTCATGTTGTGTGCGTTAATTTTATACGTGAGTGGCGGGACCTACAGTTTAACGTCGACTCAGATTTTTGAGAAACTTTTCATGGCAATTTTATCTACTGTCAGAGTTTTTGACAGAAATCTGCTGAGAGGAGGTCGCCGAAGAAATATTTTGATGTCTGACCTGGGGTTTGAACCGTGGCCTTACGTCTAATAAGCCAGCACACTACCTACTAGACTACGACGGCGAATTTGCATTGAATACAAGTGCAGCTACTATGATATAGCTTGAGTCAGCTGATTTGGTATAGTAATGTACCCCATTACCTTCCAAAAAGACGAACCAAGACAAAATAGGGAAATGGGCAGCAAACGATAAGAGCAGAGCTATACAGGCTATTCGAGAAGGTTAAATGTGTATTCTCTTGGCATCAAAAACATTTGTATTTGATGCATCCTATACAACTTTACCATGAAATGCAAGAAGTGAAAAAATTTTGGAAAAGAAATTTGATCGACCTCTAACGTTATGTGCGCATACGGAATAATAAATTGGTCTGATACATATTGGAAGAGTCACTATGCTGGCGAGCAGAAGCACGTTGGTTATGTTCGTTTCCCAACAAAATATCCGTAGTGAAAGAATACTCTTGAAGGTATTGGTGAAAGGGCTCTAGTAGCCATCATAGTTGTAGAAAGCCCGACCCAGAATATCAGTGGTGCGTTAACAGCAAGCTCTAATACTTTCTAGAAAAGACAAAAACGAAATTTGTACAAGCCGAGCGAGTGTCTCTGGATAGGGTCAGTGCATGCATGAGCTCAGGAGGCGTGTTTGTACTTCCGTCTACTATACATCCTCTTTTTATAATGGATGTTCCTCCTAGTTCGAAATAGGCGTGTCATTCTTATATCCTTTTTACGAAATAGCTCAAAACCTTTTTATAGGAAAAAATCAATATAATATATGTATGTATACGATTCATGTCTATACATTTTTCTAAACGCGTTCAATGGCACTTATAATACTTGCTCAAATATCTCTGAAAGTGTGGATTTAATATTTCCCGCAAGTGGTTCCATGGAATTCTAACACATGTTGCATGTATATGATTAATTTTTATTGTAATCGATTAAAAAACTAAAAACAAATTTACAATCTAAAAATAAATGTATGGTATACCACATTACTCCCGCATTACTCTGTATGAGTGAGTCTGCTTGTAATGACTGTTTCTATCCGGAGCTTTTTATAGCGGAACTCTTAATACTGGGCTGTATAAAACACTTTTATGGATTTTTATTGGCAATATAAATAAATTTATTGCAAAATTACGAAATATTGTTTGTTAGTAAATTAATATTGGGGATTTGCCCCTTATCAAAAATGAATTATACTGTCTATTACAACTTATTTATTTATTTTATAATTTATTTTATTGCATTTTTTTTCTTTCTTTCTAAAACATACTTTTTTTAACACAGTGTGGACGGACAATTCTGCTTGAGTGAAACAAGTCGATTAATGATTTCAAATAATTTTTTTTTATGTTATACATACTTACAACGGATGGATGATGTAATAAAAAATTTAATCAAAAAATTTTAGACGAAACAAAACAAAAAACTCCAGTACAGAACGCTTCTGATCACAGTTGAAGAACGACATGTATTTGAAAATTATATTGAAACTATGCTTATCATAAATTTTGATAACTATTTGCAGCCAATTGATGATGATATATGTATGTACATGTGTACATGTCTCCGTAGTCTAGTAGGTAGTATGCTCGCTTATTAGACGTAAAGCCCGGGTTCGAGCCCCAGGCCAAACATCAAAACGAAATATGAAAAAAAATATTTCTTTGGCGACTTCCTCTCAGCAGATTTCTGGCAAAAACTCTGAGAGTAAATAAACCTGCCATGAAAAAGTTGTATGTATATGTACATGTGTATATAAATATTGATGTATACATTGTATTTTCGCAATGAAAAGATGCCAGCGCATCCTACAAATACAAGAGCTTATTCAAAATGCGAAAACAATTAAGGCTTAGGAAGGCAATTATCGCACGAGTTACGGAAACCCCTATAACAACAGCAATAAACTTTTTAAATTTATCTCTATTATTAGAAATAGGTAACGTAAAGCGAGAACTACTTCCTTTAGTCTTAGGGATAGACAAAATCCTGCCAAAATTAAACGCTCAGACATATTTCATCTTAAACATCTGAAAAAAATCACCGAATCGATGATTCCTTCTCATTATATTTCTGTTGTTAAACGTTCTCATCCAACGATTTACTGACATCATCAGATCACGCATTTGAATCTGACATTGTCTCTTGCAGTACCCGGTTGTTGTATTACTATTCGGGCTTAAATAATAACTATTAGAAATCCCGTTGCGCCAATTCGGTATCAGAGTATATCTACATATGAGAAGATACTCGAACGATTAACGACAGTTAAGCAGTCACCCAACATTGTCCAAGAATGCTGAGTGTTTCTTAATAAGACAGTGAGCTATAAGGGTTCCTCGACATGGGAATATTGAAGAAAAAACATAGTGGATGCACTTGCAAATGCTAGTATAATGATAGTAATAAAAACCCACTTGTTTAGAAGAACACAAATCTGTCTTAATATGTATACATTTGGAAGAAGAATTGGGTTAAACATAATGAGAGTCTATCTTAGGAATCTCACATCAATTATAAGGCGAAACTGGCCTCTAAGTGGGAATTCCTGGGAACAACTTCCAGCACAGTCTTTTTTGTCATTGTTAGGCACTTCGAATCGTAGACAAAGCATTATTGTGTAGCGAATGGTGATATAGATAGAATGGTTCATAACGGGACTTGAAATAACCAAAGTCGGCTATGCTCTTTGAAGTGTCAATTTAACCTCACCTAACCTAAACATTCTCATCAGTTGTAGATGGATTATACAAGTACAGTTGAAGATGTAAATATTAGTTGAGGCCAAGTGACCCATAGAAGATAACAAAAAAGAGATAAATCAGCTGTATTAAAATGATTTCCCCCAAATCTTCAATTTTAGATTTTAAAACTTCTTAAGCAAACATTTTAAATAACTACACTTCAGTATACATACATAATTGGTCAATACAACCCTTCAGTCAGGATTACGGCCTAGCTTCTCACACCACTCATGTTGTGTGCGTTAATTTTATATGTGAGTGGCGGGACCTACAGTTTAACGTCGACTCCGAACGACAGATTTTGAGAAACTTTTTCATGGCAGGTTTATTTACTCTCAGAGTTTTTGCCAGAAATCTGCCGAGAGGAAGTAAGAAATATTTTTTTTTTTCATATTTCATTTTGCTGTCTGGCCTGGGTCTGGAACCCGGGCCTTACGTCTAATAAGCGAACACACAACCTACTAGACTACGGCGACTACCAATATAACCTTACCTAACGTAAACATTCTCATCAGTTGTAGATGGGTTATACAAGTACAGTTGAAGATGTAAATATTAGTTGAGGCCAAGCGACCCATAGAAGAAAACGTTCAAAATCAGCTATATTAAAATGACCTCTTCTTAATACAAATTTAAATTTTGATCCTTAGAATTCTTAAGCAAACATATTAAATGACAATATATCAGTACTACTTAAGGCAAAATAATTTTGTAGTTTTTTATTGTGGTTCAAATATAGTTTCTCCGAAGTGGTGCATGATAACTATCCTAGTAAACTTGATTTCATATTTCAGAATAAAATTATAAAACAAAGGTCAGTAGCATGGACTTGTACTGTGCACTTTATAATAGCCTCAGTGGTGCGCCGGATGTACATTCATATAATACTGCCTAGATAACAACATTGTCGACCAGGAATTTGGTATTTGGAATTTGGCGTGTATAAATACTTAAAATCTTTGCCAAAGCGAGTATTTTTTTTGTGGCTTCAAGGAATGAAATTTTTAATTAAAAACAATTTTTTACTTTCCTCTGTTGATGCATATTTCTTTATTTAAATAAATCAATTATTTATTCACTTTCATTGATAACGACGCCAGATGAAATTTATTAGGCGATCTTTCATTTTCCAAAGTTCAATTACAATTTAAACTTGAACTTGAAAAACACTGTACTTTGCGATGTGCGATAATAATGATGCACAAGCATTTACGGGCCAATGGGGGTATCATAATTATTGCACGACAATAAAAAAACATTGTGAATTTCATTATTCAGACGATGAATTTTAAGATAAAAAAGAGAATGTTTTTTTTATTAAACATACTCAATCACACACACGCACACACAGTAGGTACATACATACATAATAAGATTGCAAAGAATTTTATTTTCTTGTATGCATTGCTTGCGCACAACCAACAAAATATCGCAATAATTATACGAATACGAATACAATTTTGATTTAGTTGTTGTACAAGAAGTTACCACTATCTTTCGAGCATTGAATAGTAAACAGATACACATACATACATACGTATAATGAAATCAATATTCTAATATTTGACATTTTCAATGAAAACAAATTATTACATTATCGACAAGAAAAATAACAATAACAGTAATAATAATAATAATAATAACAACAACAATTAAAAAACTATAACACACTAAAATACTATAGTGATAGAATATTCGTATTGTATCTGTAGGTATTCGTAACGTATCTAAGATAAGATACGACGCTCATTCATTTTTTGAATTTTTCATTCATTCACATTAACTTACTTACTCTACGCTACTTTAGTTCAAATGGATTAAATTTTTTAATTTTTTTTTCTGTTATTTTGTTCCGTTTTGTTTGGTTTCGTTGCTCCACCATACCACATACCATTTGTTGTCACTGGCATGTTGCCAGCGTTTTAGTGTTAATAAGCAAGCAGTGGCGATATGAGGCGACTGGTCGTAAAACTTTGTATCCAAATTTATTGTCTCCTAATTATTCAGAGCTTAATACAGGCAGACGATGTCTTTTCGTCAGATGTTAAATGCTTTGGCAATTATTTGCAGCAACTAAATTATGTCAATAATAAATTTGCGGCATCCTTAGAAGCCTGCGAAGAGGAGGATAATGAAAATCGCTTTCCCACCCAAACGTTGGATCCGGAAACCGAAAAGGAGAAACTGGAAATGCTCTCTAAAGAGACATGCTCTGACTTGACCGCCTGTAATAGTCATCAAAATTCGAGGGAATTTTTTGATTGTCATTCGAAAATCGTAAGATTATTATTTATTATCACAATAATAATAGCACTTCCTCAAATATTTATAAGCTTTTTATTAATAAGTCCATAAACTGTTTATTTCATTTGATAGTCTGTCATAAATATCAATAAATTTATTGTGATGCATTTCAACGCTTCTTCGCTGGTCATTGAATTGAATACCGATCACACGGAGGAGGAAAAGCAAATTTTTCGTTGCCATTTATCAGCCAAACGAACATTTATTAAGGATTTCACGGATGCCTATAATAAGCATTTGGAATGCTTAAATACTTAACTCATTGAATATGACAATTAATGAGAAAGAACTGATTCAAACCATTTTTTATTTAATAAAGTTTAATCTTAAAGAAAAACAAAAGAAAAACTTTTAGATTTCAAATGTTGAACAGAAATCTTTCGGAAAACCTAGGAATCCTACAATAGTGCAATAGTGTACAAATTTTAGAGGAAAAAAAACCTAACAGCGTTTAAATGATTCTCCATAAATAAGCGCTACCGGATGATCAGCGATTGTGGTTTACAATATAGGCTATATATGTAAGTGTGTACCGGCTTTTAATCCCGACCTTCTAAACTGCTCAAATCTAAAGAATGGATAGCAGATTTTCCGAACAAAATATTCCGCAAACAAATACTCACGCTTATCACCAAGAGCGGAATAACGGAAACGAGTCGAATTTTTGGAAATGCATCACGCTTTAGATTCGTTAAATTAAGAGTTTTTCTATATAAAAATAGGTAAGTTTTTACCTTTTTAAAAACGTTTAGAATATGAGTTCATTGATTGCAAACAAATTAAAAAACAAATATGTGGTTTAGTTTAGGGGTGTCAAAATATCGATGGCACTATCGATAGTATCGATAGTTTATATTTTTCGCTACTATCGATGTTTTTTTTTTACAAAATATAAACATTTAACTATTACCGATAGTTTTTTTCCACTATCGATAGTAAATAATTTACTTTATAATGAATTTTTTTGTTAATTAGTGTAGAAGAAAAAGATAAATATGCCGACCAAGTTTGATCCATATCCTCACTGAAGTTTTTGGGAAAATGCGAACTGAAATTTTTGAGTTTGTTTCAACAAAGTGGAGATTGCTGCCTTTGTTTCCACACCCCTCAAATGTTCCACCACTAACTTTTTGTTTGCATTTATAAACTGGTGATTCCCACAGTATTATTATAAAATGGAGAGTGAAGTAAAGACATTAACTGACTAACATGTGCTACTTAGATGTATTTATTTATCACTAAAACAATTATTTTATTTCCAGACACGTTCAATTGATATGAAAGAGATGCAAATATGTACTTGCTTTTGTGTATTTGTATTTGTGTATCCTAGCTACCTCGACTGAGTCGAAAAGAATGTTTAGTAAAGCTTGTCAAATAGTTTCGGATAGGCGTACAGAATTAAAAGAAAATGTCGTTGATATGCTTCTTTTTACAAACAAAAACAATTGGTTGACTGATCCTTCATCTTAAATACTTCATGTTTAATTTTTTGATTTTTGAACTAAGAAATAAAGTTCGGTTTTGTTTATTTTTGTTTATACAAAATGCATTATTTAGTATTTTAACCTATTAAATTCAAATATGTATATAAATGTATTATTTGAGAGACTCCGATAGTGTTACGATAGTATCGCCGATATATCGATATTTTTATAAGAACTGATAGTTTAGATTCGATATATCGATATATTTTTATGAACTATCAAAAACTATCGATAGTGCTACTATCGATAGTGCTACTATCGATAGTTTGACACCTCTAGTTTAGTTTCAATTAAAACTCTTTATTGTTCCCACTACTTTTGTGTGCCACCGTATACAACTTCACGATACAACAACAACTTGCTTGTACGCTATTATTCTTTGCTTACAACACAGATCTTTTTAACGGCGATCTTCAAACGACTGTTTACTTTGCATGCAACGTGTCTTCTCACAAGGCTCACTGAATTCTTATTGACAGTTGCCTACTTTGCCTTGCCTTTTTATATGCTCGTGTATCAGTCTGATAAACGTTCTTGAGGCAGAATGTTCGTGTCTTCGCCTTCTCGAGAATTCTATCGCTACTTCATTGTTGTTTCTTGTTGCTTTCTTTCATACCGATGCTGTTGGTTTACTTGGATCAAGTTCGTTGTATTTGTGTGTGTGTGTAGCTTTTGTTTATCGTTAATGTTAAACGATGTTTTCATTTTGTATATATTTTGTACAATCTGTGAGTTTTGATGACAGTTAGGGGCGCCGTAGACTAAATGTTTAATTATCATCAATCATGATTAAATATCTGAATATATGTATGTACGTATGTATGTACAACACTAAAGAGATGGCCCCTCATGCAATGTTTTTGTTGAGGGGAGTGTAGTGAATGTTGTATTCAAATCTGTTTACATTTTAATAGAAACAAATTAATTTCTGTCATCACAAAAAGGGTGAATTCTACGATATGTGATTGTTCTACATACATTCCACAATAGTTTCCATAAATAATGAATCACAAGCATCGTTGTTGTAATAAGAAGATACCACTATTGTGTGTTAGTTTTTTAGGCAATTAACATTAGTGTTTTAGGCATTACGTTACCTTGGAATATTTCATTTAGTTGATTTCAAATGACTCCTAAAGACAGGCGTATTTGAGATGGAAAAGAAAGAAAAATACTGAAAACTAAATATTTCTTAAGTAAGTCAAGTCATGGTCTGAGAATGGATTGCACCATAGGTTATCTGCGTGGATAGTCTGGTTGCTTTAAAGGCCACTATGTTAGATTCGTTGCAGCCGGAAGAAAGGTCCCTTGAACCGAAACAGATTGACACTGTGTTGGGTTTCAGGATAACGAGGCTGCTAATGAGCAAGAGGAGGAGGAGTGAGCGGCTCGAAATTGATAGACCCATCGGTTAAACCTACTTTGGCACATTTTTCGGGCTGCTCGATCATCGAACAGGAAATATTGTAGACTCTTAAGGGTTTTGTAGGTTGGACCATTCCAGAATGGACTGCATTCCTATAACTATGAAGAGAATTTAGCAGAATCTTAATCATTTTCTTGACAAGACATTGAGTTTTGAGGCACAGAATTTTTGTACAGAAGCGTAGGTAGGCTCATGTTTATAGCCCGGAGTTTCTTCAATAGCAGTAGTAAATAAGCATTTGCTACGTCTCTCTCTCTCTCTCTCTCTGTCTTTATTTCTTTTTCCTTCCTTTACATTCAGATAACTTGTCTTTGCTATCTCGGTCTCTGTTGCACTATCCACGCTCATAGATCGCTTGTATTCTGTGAGTGGAGTTGTGTGACTACCGTCGTGTACGATCATTAAAACTCGTAGTTGAGACTAGAAAATGAAATAAGAAAAAGAGAAACCTACAGTAAGAACCCGCTTAACGCGGGCGATACGTTCCAATAAGTTCCAGCGCTAAACGAAACAGCGTTAAACGAGGCAACTTAAAACGCATATATTCTGGACAGACTAATAAAAGAGGGTTGAAATACACCGTCGCTATATAGTGCACCGCTTTTGGTTGGTGCATGGCCGTTCATTTGCACACATATACAACAAGTACATATCAATACAGTGTTGACGATAGCAAAGGATGCCATCAGCGGTGAGCGCTGGCTGGAGGGCGATAAGGAGTACTGCGCTATCATCACCTTGGACGTCAATCAACTCCGCGGATTGAGATGCCACTTTAACAGCCCTAGATGGAAAGGACGTACCGAACTACTTGATGGAACTTATTAAGGATTACTTTAAGGATAGAGTGCTCTTATATGACACAGATGATGGCAGGAAGACATATGCGGTATCGGCGGGGGTCCCGCAAGGTTCTGTGCTGGGCTCAATACTATGGAATGTCATGTATGATGGTGTACTGGGGCTTAGATTACCTAGATGGTTAGAAGTGTGACGACTTAGGTTGAGTTTAGTACGTATGCGTTTAGAAAGCCGAGAGTAAGTCTTGCGGCGAATTGTGCACATTGGTAGACCGGGCTACCAATGTCTTTCGAAGATTCCCAACCTTTAGCTCGTAAAACAATACAAAAAATATCAATACAGTGTGCGATTTAGGGGAATCCCAATACTACCGCGTAATACTGAAAAAGCGTTAAGCGGAGCAACGTTAAGCGGGGTCTTACCGTAAATTACAAGGATTGATTGACCTTAATGCAGGTATAATTAAATTTTACGATCCACAAACCATATAGATTATTGATGATCCTTTAGGAACTATAAAGAGACAAAAATTATATAATAAATTAACACTACTACACATAAAACTATAACAACTCAATTCATTTTCACAGAGGACGTGATTTCCAGACAATAACAGTGATTAATAAAACGTATTCCTTCCTAATCTATTCTTTTTCAGAAAATAATTTTAATTTTTTTTAAGGGAGTTTCTCCATTTTTTCAGCTACTATTATTGTATTATTATTTATGATCTACACAGTAAGTATACAAAAAAGTTCATGTACATATTTTCATTGTAGCTTAGTGTCGTTAATCTCAAAATCATGTTCCAAAACCAGACATCACAAGGCCGACCTTGATTTTGTGTTGATTTTAATTAAAATTTTATTCTTTTTAAAATATTACTTGAATGGAATGGTATTTAAATCTTAAGAAGTTCTTTAGATTTATATGTATACATGCATGTTTAAGAGTAAAGATGGCACATACATACAACCTTGGTTATAATTGGACAAAAGAATAGAAAACTTCTTTTTAATTTTAGCAATTCATTTAAGATAATACTTTACAATTTTAATTTATTTGGTCAATTCGCATAAACCGTTGTATTGTTGCATTTAGTGTATTGTTGGACGAATATACAACAGTGTATGCTTGTTGTTGATAATTTTCATGTACAAATCCGATACACTTATACAAATTTTTTCATATGTTGTATTGTATGTATTGTTGTTGTACTATGAAGAAGAAAAAGAATACGAAATACACTATACAGCATAGCATAGAGCGTTCACAAACAACCAAGTGTATATACAATACAACACACACGATACAAAGTCGTGTGAATTGACCAATTGTTCATCAGTGTTGTATTTAACGGCTTCTATACAGAAAAAAAAACAAAAATTCGTTGCCATGAGAACATGTTTCTGCCATAAACTGAAACAACAAAAGGCTAAAAGTTGCATTCGAAATTTAAATGAATTCGAAAATAAATTTAATCAGTTTAATAACAATTTAAATTTACTTGTCTCGTATTAATTGAAAGTAAAGTAAAGAAATAAACACACAAAAAAAAACAAGAAGCATAAGAAAAATACAATAAAAACAAAACAAAGTGATGTTGCATCAGGGTATAATCCTTAGAGAAGGTCATATAACACGCACCATCTATAATTTGGTTTGTATATTCCAACTCATACTCTACCACTCTCTCTCTCTCTTTCTCCTTCATTATTGAGTATGACATTTTGACATTTTTTACATTGTCCTTTCAATTTCCTATTCCCATTTTGCATGCATTATTCATTATTCTGGGCATGTGGTTACTGTTCTTTGGAAAATAGATAAAAGACAAGCGTTTCGAAGATGTCATAGAGTGTATCATCAACTTGGGCGAAGCAGCCAATACCAGAGCTGGTCTATCCATATTGGGCTATTGTTACTATCATGCCCAAAAATATGAGGAGGCAGCCACCTGCTATGAACAATTGTGTAATTTAGTACCGAAAATTCCCAAATACAAGTAACATTTCCGTATATGAAATAGAAAGAAAAAAATCATCATTTTAAAAGTATTGCATCCGTAGATTCTATTATGCACAGTCTTTGTATCAGGCTGGCATATTTGTGGACGCCTTAAAGGTGTTGAAACAAATCGGTGACAATGAAGAGCTGAAGGAACAGTGTCTACAGCTGCAAAGTGCCATTTTGTATTCGAGTGAAGATTACGCTGGAACCCAAAGTGTATTGAATCAACGAACGAGTGGTACAGCCGAGACCCTTAACGATGAAGGTTGTCTGCTCTATCAGGCGGATCAGTATGAAAGCGCAGTTCAACGTTTTAATACAGCTTTACAAGTAGGCGGATTCAATCCTCTCATAACGTATAATTTGGCTTTGTCTCATTTTCGCAAGAAAGAAAAAACTCAGGCCCTTGATTATACCAGTAAGTGGAAATGTGCTAGTCTTGTTGATCTCTTCCAATAATTTTATTTTATTGCAGCGACAATTGTTGAACGTGGCATCAGAGATCATCCTGAATTGGGTATAGGGGCTCAAATCGATACCGATGGAAGTGCTCGCAGTGTGGGTAATCCCATAACAATGGCTTTATCTGGCATAACACAAGCTTTAAATTTAAAAGCAGCCATTGAATATAATGAAGAAAATAGTAAGTGGGTTTGTTTGTACTGAAATTAAACATCTCTTGTATCTTATTAATCAATGGACTCGAGAAGAAGTTCGTGGTCGATCTGAATATGAAATGCAATGAATTCTTATACAGGTTTTTATTCGCTGTGCATTCTGCACGTATTACATATATTCTATATTAATGCACGTAATCGGAGATATTTAGTTTCTTACTAGAGAGCCGGAGGTATTCCCACAAGGTATTTGCAACTGACAAGTTAAGGGTGAACGTAACCATAATACCTTTATGGGGCGTAACGCATTAGTGAAGTGCAGACTACATAATAAAATAATTAATTTTTAATGGCAGGTCTGATGTCCTTTGGCGGCAAAAATTTCTTTTAAATTAAATTTCAAAGGAAAAGTCCACATTTTATATAATTTATGTCCCAATATTCCACAATTCTGCAGCAGCTGTGATTGCTTATTAGTTATTGTGTGCTGTTAAGTTTTTGTTTTCTAAAATGCCCTATAAAAACTTTATTGGGGTCTGAGTTATTTAACATTGTATAGAAATCATTCTTCCAAAATTTTGGATATGGGATTTGATTCTTTATCGTGAAGGAATCTAAAATGGCATTGTGTGCTAAAATTTTCTTCACAAACATAAGAAGTGAGACACTCGCAGTGGCCATTGCAACTCACACCACCACTAAGCTACCTCTATTTTCACAGGTTGCTTTTAAGTTTTTTAATTGGAATGTAGTCGCCGTAGTCTAGTAGGTAGTGTGTTGGACGTAATGCCCGGGTTCGAGCCCCAGGCCATACATCAAAACGAAATATGAAAAAAAAAATATTTCTTCGGCGACTTCCTCTCAGCAGATTTCTGGCAAAAACTCTGAGAGTAAATAAATCTGCCATTAAAAAGTTTCCCAAAAAAATCTGGCGTTCGGAGTCGAGGTTAAACTGTAGGTCCCGCCACTCAAGTATAAAATTAAGGCACACAACAAGAGTGACCAATTATGTATGTATGTAATTACAATGTAGTGTTTTTGCTCCGCCAATAATATACTTTTGTCTGTAACTGTTGCTACTTACCCGATGTTATCTGGCTTATTAGCATATTTTGTGGTGTAACCTAAACGCAGTTTTATATCCTTGTCGGACACAAAACGCCTTCTTCATGAAAAACATACATACAATCGCTCATAATGAAGCCGCCGTAGTCTAGTAGGTAGTGTGTATTAGACGTAAGGCCCAAGATCAAACCCCAGGTCAGACATTAAAACGAAATATGAAAAAAAATATTTCTTCGGGGACTTCCTCTCAGCAGATTTCTGGCAAAAACTCTGAGAGTAAATAAACCTGCCTTGAAAAAGTTTCTCAAAAATCTGAAGTTAGGCCGTAATCCTGACTGAAGGGTTGAAGTAGGTAGTGTGGTAGTAGGCGTTTGTGCCTACCTAAGCACAATTGTTTGAGCTTATTTTTTGAGTGTTTTCGTTTTAAAAAACTATTATTTGGCTCTAATCGAGCTGGTATTTTTCTTTAACACAGTGTAATATGTTTTCAATAGCATGGTGTGCGGACAATTGGGTGCATCAGGGTATAATCCGAATAATTCCGAGAATTGTTTTTGGTTGAATATTGTTGCCAAATGATGTTTAGTTTTTATTCATTTATTTACTACAAAGCAATTATAAATTATACTCTAATTATTACAAGATCAAAAAAAAATTACCCCACTAGCCAACCGGGGCACCCATGTGCAAAGAAAAACCCGACCAAATCTTTTGTTATAATTAAACTTCTATAGTGCTTATGCTCCTATCGAAGTAGGACTAATTTTATTCTCTTATTTTTATTTTTTTCTTTTTTTTATAAATTCCAGTCGAAGCTGCTAGAGACTCTCTATTGGATTTACCGCCCAGAGCTGAAAGTGAATTAGATCCGGTCACGTTGCATAATATGGCGCTGACAGATCCGCAAGGTCCTGTTGCTGGTTTGCGGAAATTAGCTTTTCTCTTGGACTTGGGACCGCCTTCATGCCCAAGGGAGACATTTGCCAATATACTGCTGATCTGTTGCAAACATGAAATGTATGAAACCGCTGCCGATATCTTAGCGGAACATACAAACTTAACATACACCTACTTATCACAGGTAAAATTTTAAACAAAATGAAAATAATATTTCCTAAATGATGCCACGCTAATAAACTACTACAATCGAATAGTATCTCTACGAATTATTAGATGCCCTAATAACGGCTCAAGCGTCATCTGAATTGGCCGAAAAGAAATTGGGTACATTGGCTTCAAGTTTAGCGGGTAAATTAAGAAGTTTAGCAGCAAAAGTTCAAGAAGTTCGTTCAACTACCGATCAAAATGCTTTACGGAATGCCTTGAAGGATTATGAAAATGCATTGGAATTGTAAGTCTATTGGAAATGTTTAAGTTATTAGGAATTATTAGACACTAAAAATAATAAAAATTCATCGTTTCCTTACAGATATCTGCCAGTTGTTATGGCCAGAGCCTGGATATCATGGCGTGATGATGATTTTGTGGGTGCTGAGCGAGAGTTTCGATCTAGTGCTGAATTTTGCTCGGAGAACTCAATATGGCGTTTGAATGCTGGTCATGTGCTTTTCATGCAAGGCGACAAATACAAGGAGGCAGCTGCTTTTTATGAACCCGTCATACGTCAACATGGAGACGATGTATGCTTCGTTGAATACTAATCGAGTTTATCAGTGGCTAATATTTTTCATGTACTTTTTGTTTCTTAGATTATGTCTGTATCAGCTGCTGTTTTGGCTAATCTTTGTGTCTCGTATATAATGACATTCCAAAATGAAGAAGCCGAAGAGCTAATGCGCAAAGTGGAGAAGGCCGAAGAGTTAAAGGGCAACATGGGCAAACAATATCATCATTTATGTATCGTAAATTTAGTAGTGGGCACTTTGTATTGTGCAAAATCAAATTATGAATTCGGTTTGTCGCGTATTGCTCACGCCTTGGAAGGTGGTTCTGGGGCTCGTCTCTATGCCGACACTTGGTTGCATGTCAAACGTTGCATTTTAGGTCTTTTAACTGGAATGGCAAAGCAAAATATTATTTTGCCGTATCCGTCATTGCAGGAAGTTATGAATTTCCTTAAAGCTTGCGAAGGTGAGTTGAACTAAAAAAATAATTAACTTTTGCCAAATGAACTTAAGCAAACGGGAGGACTGACTTACACTATCTATTCTCACCATTTACTTTCAAATAATTACTCTACTGCGAATAAAGCAAATCGTCTATTTATACCGATACTGGTTAGTTCGAGTATAGATTTCAAAGAATCCTTATAGAACTGTTTAAGAAATTGTAACAAAGTTTATAACACAATCATGCAATCACAAACATACATAATTGGCCAATACAACCCATCAGTCAGGATTACGGCCTAGCTTCTCACACCACTCATGTTGTGTGCGTTAGTTTTTATACTTGAGTGTCGTGACCTACAGTTTAACGTCGACTCCGAACGACAGATTTTTTTGAGAAACTTTTTCATGGCAGATTTATTTACTCTCAGAGTTTTTGCCAGAAATCTGCTGAGAGGAAATCGCCGAAGAAATATTTTTTTTTTCATATTTCGTTTTGATGTCTGGCCTGGGGCTCGAACCCGGGCTTTACGTCTAATAACATACTACCTACTAGACTGCGGCGACTACCAATCATGCAATCACTATGGCCTTAATCATGCCCAAATCTTATAGAAGTTCTAACGAATGTAAATTAGCACTTGATAAACTAAATCACCAAGAAAAGTTCTACCGCCTACTAGCCGATAGTTTAGTGCGTAATGTGCTAATCTACTAGTGGGAGAATTATGGGTTTGTTTCCCACCATATATTTGTAAATTTTTAAGAAATAATAAAAACATGGTGCAATAGTAAGAATACACTCGACTAACGTGCGTATGAGGTGTGGTCAAAAAATAACCGTTATTTTCAAATTTCGTGAGTTACGTATGTTCGATTTTCGGAGTTTTTTTCTGTTGGAAGTCAAGAGTGAGAGTACTTTGAGAGAAATTGGTAAAGATATTAGTGGACATCAATCATGACGCATGGCAACTCAGTTCCGCACTTTGAAATTGTTTCTGGTTTCACTTTGAACAGAACGCTTTATAAGCGAGTTGAAAGTAAAATAGAAAAATTATGAATTTCTTTTTACCGCACCTTATATTAGCATAATATTGATAATAATAATCATTCTCAATTATGTATATTTTTTAATTATTCTTACTTTCTTAAATTTACAGTAAATGGTATTTTTACGCCGGCAAATATTTACAGTGCATCTGAAGAAGTCCCTGCTGAACCATTGACCATTGGACTGGAAGCTCGTAAATTGCGTTTGCTCTTGATAAAATTAAGTGAATACGAGCATTAATTAAATACAATATACTGGTGAAATGCATACAAATAAAATATAATTTAAATGCATTTGAAGTGCATTCAGTCGTTAAAATGCTTTTGACCGGTGGCACATTTGTTTCTATTAAAATGTTAATTTAACTAATTTCTTGAATAAAAAATACACACATAACACAAAACCAAATACAATAAAAATGTTTAATTAATATTTATTGAGCTTTTTTTGTTTTTGTTTGTTTTTCGTTTTGTAGTATAATATGTATTGTTTTGTTTGGTTTCATTCATTTGTGATATTTTTTGTTTGTTTGTTGCTTTAGTTATTGTTTTTATTACGTTTTTTCTCTTCTCGCATATACTATACATATGTATGCACGTATGTACGTATGTAGTATTATTGTGCAATTAATAATAAGTGAGGTTAAATGTGTTAGTGACTGTGATTAAATGCTTTTTTATGTATATAAGTATGTATGTTTCAGTATGTTTTGCGTTATATAAGAGGATTATGATTTTAATGAGATTTTCTCCACAATTTATGACTTTCGCTTCGTTTTTTTTTAATATTTTGTCAGCGTTAAATGCCTTTTGTTGTTATCATTGTCATTTAATTACTATCATATGAAATAATTAAAACAAAAAGACAAACAGAAACAGAAACAGAAGTATTATAATAATAATAAAAAAAAAATCTAATTTATGTATGTATGTTGTATGTAAAATGGTTTTAACAAAAAATCTCTATATATCCGGATTATTACAATACACCAGTGTTATATGGTATTTTCACTTTTTTGTTACGTTTTGTTTTGTTTATATAAAAATGTTTTTATATAAGTAGAGTATGGATAATATATTAATCTTAAATATCTAATACAGCACTACTGGCCATTTCGCTAACACCGCAAGTATTGTCGCCACGATATACTCGATAGTATCCCTGTTCACCCCATTTGCTGCCCCATGAATTCTTAACAATCCAATAGGGCAATGTCTTCTTGAAGGAAGGATATTCGGAGACCCCATAACCGACAATTAATACACCATGGTCCAAATTTTTATGAGAGCATAGCACATGGAAAGGATGTGAAACACCACCTCGATAAAATTGCATTGCGTTTGCATTGATACCTACAAGATTAAGGTTTAATTACAGTGATTATTAGAAATCTTAATTAAAATTAAAGCTTACCAATTGAGATCGGTCCATTAGCAATGAGCCACTGGGCCATGGCTGTTTCATTTTTAGGTAGGTCGACATGACCTTTGACCTTCACATGAATTTTTGTTTTATTAAAGTGACATTGTTCTTTGCGGGCATGATATGGATACTCCGATTCCAACTCCAACCCTCCAATCTTTTCGATGGCACTGTGGAATTAAACAACAGTTACATTATTATTATAAATTTTTATTTCCTGTTATTTCTAAAATGTTTCCACAAAAATTTAGTTATTATAATGTGTAACTGAAAGTGGTAAAGTATAGAGTATAATTATATAATGAAATCATAATCCTGCCAATAAAGCGGCAGCTCCTGATGGCCTCCCCGCTAAATTGTTTTAGACCGGATGTAATGAGTTGGTAGGGCGCATGCACCAGCTTATTTACAAAACATGACTAGAAGAAGGTATGCCTAACGATTGGAACGTCAGTGTCCACTGTTTTGTTCTAAAAAAGGGAGACCCTAGCATATGCGCCAACTACAGGGGTATAAGCCTTCTCCTTATCGCATATAAGGTTCTTACAGGCGCATTGTGTGAACGACTGAAGTCACTCGTCAAAACACTGATTGGAGCTTATCAGTGCGGCTTCAGACCTGGCATGTCCACCATCGACCAGATCTTCACACTACGCCAAATCCTGGAAAAGACCCACGAAAAACAAGTCGACACACACCATCTTTTTGTCGACTATAAGGCACCCTTCGATAGCCCCATAAGGGATCGTGTTTTTGCCGCAATGTCTGAGCTCGGTATACCTGCGAAGCTGATAAGGCTATGCAGAATGACGTTGAGCTCCGTCAAGGTAGGAATGGACTTCTCCGAACCTTTTGATACCGTGCGAGGTTTCAGACAAGGCGACCCCTTATCATGCGATCTCTTCAACTTCGTCATGGAGAGTGTGCTGCGAAAGGCGGGAGTTCATCGCAATGGCACTATTTTTCAAAAAAGTCTCCGCTTGCTTGCGTACGCTGACGACATTGATATCATAGAGCGTACCAAGCGAGATGTTACTGCTGTCTTTAGTGCTATTGAACGGGAGTCTACCAAGATGGGTTTGGCAGTAAATGAGAGCAAAACAAAGTATATGTTATCGACAAGTAGAGACGTGCGGCGTTTGATTCTCAGATTACGGCCGATAACTATACTTTTGATACAGTCAAGGAATTTATTTATCTTGGCTCCGCCGTCACCACCAAAAATGATGTCAGTCTGGAGATCAAGCGTAGGTTCATTCATGCCAACAGGTGCTACTATAGTCTCAATAGGCAATTGAGTAACAGAGACCTCTCTCGTACGACAAAACTAGTACTCAACAAGACGCTCATCCTCCCCGTGCTTCTTTATGGCGCAGAGGCATGGACCCTGTTAAGCACTGATGCAGCAGCCTTGAGAGTATTCGAGAGAAAAGTACTACGTAAGATCTTCGGTCCAGTACGAGTTGGCATTGATTTCCGCATCCGATCCAAGAGCTGTATGAGCTCCTCAACGACGTAGACGTTGTGCAGCGTATTAATATCCAGCGCCTGCGCTGGCTCGGACACGTCGCTGGAATGGAGGAGGATGCTCCGGCGAGACGGGTATTTGATGAGGGGATCTGCGGAAGTCGGCGAAGAGGACGACCTTGTATCCGTTGGAAGGACCAAATCGAGGAAGCCCTGTCATCGATTGGTGTGACCAACTGGCGTAGGCGCGCAAGAAGCAGAGGCGCCTGGAAGGATGTGTTGCGGCAGGCCGAAATCCGTTAATCGGGTTGTTATGGCCAATTAAGTAAGTAAGTAAGTAATCATAATCCTCAATTATACGTCTTTAAATTATAACTTTTAGTTCTAATATCAATTTTTATTTCTTTTTATTTTTGTTACTTGAAGTAAAATTTAAATATTGCCGACTCAAATTTTATTCAATATGTGTACAAAGGATGTACAGTGGTCAAGGTTAAAAAGAATTGACTATAACACTAGTGGATGCCGTTTAGTCAATATAACAAACAAAATTAACATCTGTGGTTTTAAAAACTAAAAGAGAAATCTTTACTTAGCCCTGAGTATTCGGAGATGAGAAAAACCATGGTTGCCAGGAATTCCTTAATCAACCCAATTAAATTTTAATTGGCCATATAATCAAGAGAAATATTAAAATATATTGGGAGGAAAACGATCCCCAACTCTGATAAAAGTAGTTTATTTTATTTTTACCTTTGCCTACTAGACAAAATCTTATCCTCTGTTATGAAATAATGATTTTCATTCCTATTAGGTGTGAATTCTGACAGTTAGTATTTAGTTAGACATTAGTAATGAGAAAAGAAAAAAATCAAATACTTCGATGAATTTAATAAAAACTGAACAGTCAATCGACATACCTATCATTTTCCATGATTACTATTGCGAAATACATATTTTACAACTATGTACATATGTATATGTATTTAAATTTTCTGTTTGTATTTAAATTTTCTGTTTGATAAATTATTGAAATTTCTGAAGTCCAAGGACCAGTCAACGTCTTATAAAATTAAAAACTTAATTAATTTAGAAATAAACTTGTCACTCAATTACTCTTTCAATGTTGAAAAATAATTTTTAAACTAAATGAAGAATGAAATCACTGACTCTCAGTCAGAATGGTATTAATCCAATAATCAATCAAACTCTTCTATATGGTTTATTAGTAGTGTGAAATACTTCAAAAATATATCATATGTAGTCGCCGTAGCCTAGTAGGTAGTATGTTCGCTTATTAGACGTAAAGCCCGGGTTCGAGTCCCAGGCCAGACATCAAAACGAAATATGAAAAAATATTTCTTCGGCGACTTCCTCTCAGCAGATTTCTGGCAAAAACTCTGAGAGTAAATAAACCTGCCATGAAAAAGTTTATCAAAAAATGCCTACTAGACAAAATCTTAGTCTCTGCTTATGAAATAATTGGCCAATTCACATGACTTTGTATCGTGTATGTTGTATTGAATACACTTGGTTGTTTGTGAACGCTCAATGCTATGCTGTATTGTGTATGTCTAATTCTTCTTCATAATTTTTGGCATTCAAACAATTTGATGGCACGAAACCAACACAACTTATTAAAAACAAGTACAAATTTTTTTCATTCACACAATATGATAGCACGAAACCAATACGACTTTTCAAAACATATGAAAAAATGTGTATATAAGTGTATCAGATTTTTACATGCAAATTATCAACAACAAGCATATACTGTTGTATAGTCGTCCAACAATACACTCAATACAAAGATACAACGGCTTGTGTGAATTGACCAAATGATTTTCATTCCTATTAAGTGTGAATTCTGACAGTTAGTATTTAGTTAGACATTAGTAATGAAACTGAAGAGTCAATCGACACAGCTATCATTTTCCATGATTACTATTGCGACATACATATTTTACATATACATACATATATGTATGTATTTAAATTTTCTGTCATTTGATAAATTATTCTAGTTTCTGAAGTCCAAGGACCAGTCAACGTCTTATAAAATTAAAAACTTAATTAATTTAGAAATAAACTTGTCACTCAATTACTCTTTCAATGTTGAAAAATAATTTATAAACTAAATGAAGAATGAAATCACTACCTCCCAGTCATAACGGTATTAATCCAATAATCTATCAAACCCTTCTATATGGTTTATTAGTAGTGTGAAATACTTCAAAAACATATCATATCATAAACATCAAAATCTACGGATATATCTTTATAGGAAAAAAACAGGAAATTTGGCTAAAATTGAATGAATTCGCATCAATATGGTAATCACAAAAGAACAGAAAAATAATTCTTTTAATAAATATAAAAACGAATTCTATACATGCGACTAAAAGAATATTTTTAAAATACTTTTTCTGTGTGTTACGGTGTATTACCAGTGACCATTAGCTTAAAATAATTCCTTAACTATAATTTGCATAGACAACTTACTCGTAAGCATTATCTGGTAAGCCACCGTTGCAAGCCGAATCGGTAGTATCGCAGTCTAATAATTCCTGTTCGGAATATTCTTCTAAAACGCCAGTTTTAGCAGCATGTAAACCTTCAATGTTACCAGTTACGCTGAATGCCCAACAGGAGCCACAAGAGCCTTGATTTTTAACCTTTAATTTAACAACAACAAATGCATCACTGCCATTAGGATACGTAAACGGAAAACATGAACGCTATTGTAAACTTACCGGTGAAACAGCACCCTTCGATCTCCAGTCAAACTCTTTAGGCAACTCAACGTCGGGTATCGAGGCTCTGGGTGTGGAGGCGGCCTTGATGGGATCTCTTTGCCATAAACCAGTTCTTTGTTTATATTCTGTGCTGGTCAAGTCGGCAAATTCCGTTATACCATATTTAGCACTACCTGAAGATACATACAAAAAATATATTTAAAAAATAAAATGAAAATAAATTTAAGATTTCCTTTCTATGATAAACTCACCCATTTCATTTTCATTTAATTGTTTAATAATTTCCAAATTCTGTTTAAAAATACGTAAACGCATTTGTCTTTCCATGGAAGTGTGATACCGACGATTGTATTTGATTTGGAATTTCGAGAATAAATGTTCGACTTTATTTAAATTGTGATGATTTTGTTTCTTATGGGATTTCTTTTCGACATGTTCCAACGAACGACTATGACGTCGTTTGATCAGCTCTTTGTTGGGACAATTTATAGTAATTTCTTGGCCGTCTTTAATCCAAGCTCTGGACCATATTTGCACCTCACACCGCTCCGTTTTGCCGTCGGCATCAATAAGATCACAATCGATTTTAGTAAGAGTACCAGAAACTGTTTGTTTAGTGGCAGCATGAATTTTCGAAATTCTGAAAATGATTAATTTCATTCAAAAATAAAAATGTACAGACAATAATTTATAAAATATAAGAAAGCATACTTATAAGATGGCCCTTCACCGGTTGTTAGTTTGTCCAAAGATTTTTTCAGTTTCTTTTCAGCATCCTCATTAGTGAGTGTCTGTACACCACCAACTGCATCGCGTTTGATGCGACGTACGAAAGGTTCCTCTTCAATCTAAATTAAATAAGATTTTAAATTTATAATTAAATAAAAAAAACTAAATAAAACAACAATAACGACTAAAGATTTCACATGATAATGCTTTAACAAAACTTTGAGTGCAAAAATTAAAATTGAATAGGAACTTAAAGAGCAAAAAATATACAAAAACTTCATCATTAAAGAACCTGAAAGATGATGGAAAGCTTATTGCTTATTAATTTTAACATAATCGAACATCAGTGAAACCACTTAGAGAGCAAAATTCGAGAGAATTGTATTTCCAATCCTTTCAATTTACAGAAAAGATTGGAACACGATTCCGTGCTGAACGAAGTAAACAAACAAGTAAAGCCAAACAAAGCAAAGTCTACAAAGACGTACGACTCTTACGGACTGGATAATTTGGTCCTTTAATAAAACAAAAGCTTACCAACTTTGAAAATAATTCACTTTTTGTCAAAATATTACGATTTTTAAGCGCTAAACTAAACGGAACGCTTAGTTTCATACTTAATTACTATTTAAGGCCATTATTACAACTTGCCTTTAACTAAAGGCAGGATAAATTGTTTGTCCTTATTATAAGTGGACAATAAGGTAGAAGTGAGCGTTAAGCTAAAAGGAGGATGATTCTACCTTTAACTTTTAAAGTTAAGTTTCTGTTAGAACTTGCCATATTATATTTTATTTTCAATATGGCAACTTTAAATACAAACAAAATGAGGAAACACAATAACAAAAAAGACACCCGTCGTTGCCACTGCGTTAAAAAAGATTTGTTTAATTGAACAGTTTTATCGACATTGCTCCGGCACTGCTATATTTTTGAAAAAGTTAACTTTATTTTATCTGTAAGTTGTAATAACGAAAATATGTAAGTTAAAGGTAACTTTACAGTTCCCTTTAGGTAAAGGTACCTTTACTTTACAGTTCCCTTTAGCTAAAGGTACCTTTAACTAAAAACAAATGTCAACGTCAAGTTGTAATAATGGCCCTTAATATATTGTTTTCCGTTCTTTTGATTTTGTTATGATTTCTAGGCTCCTAGGCATTGAGTCCACAAGTTTTAGGGCTAATTCTGTAATTATTTTATTTAATAAATTACGCAATGCCAGCTGAAAGTCTTCATTGCTCGAAATTTTGCTTCCTCTGATATCTTAATTAAAGTGCTTATTTGGGCTCAAGTCTGCCGATTATGACAAATAGTCGAGTGTTTTTTTTTTTGGTACCATAAAACACCTACTACTTCACAATTTTGGAGGTGGGCTAAGAATCGATGTCCTGTTGAAACATTCAGTCGTGTAATAAACCCAATTTCTCCACTCTAAGAGCTTCATTCTGTTTGATAATATCCAAATAGTCATCTATTTTAAGAGTTAGGTTAGGTTAGAGGACGTGTACTTGTCAACTGTGACAAGTACAGTACCCGGAGGTCGAATTGACCCATTGTACAACGTCCTAGCTTCTCACACCACTCGTGTTGCGTGCGTTAATTTTATACATGAGTAGCGGGACCTACAGTTTAAAGTCGACTCCGAACGACAGATTTTTGAGAAGCTTTTCATGGCAATTTTTACTCTCAGAGTTTTTGCCAGAAATCTGCTGAGAGGAAGTCGCCGAAGAAATATTTTCTTATTTTCGTTTTGTTGTCTGACCTGGGATTTAAACTCGGGCCTTTCGTCTAATAAGCCAACACACTACCTACTAGACAACGGCGACTTCTAAGAGTTTATTCCATAAAAATTTGATTGTCTGATTGTCTATGGTTTTACTTCGACAAGTCTTTGGGAGTTTTTTTTTTGAACACTTTCGTACTTCATATTTATTTTCTGCAATTTGATAAATGTACCTCCAAAATTGCTTGGTGTAATTTATATGCTTACTATGGATTGTTTTTGACATATAAGTCTTTTTACATGGTACTCTGCCATGTAATAGAGATTGGGTAGGGATCACTTCCTGACTTTCCAGATGTTTGCGAGATATTCTCGGTTATTTTTACTGCTTTCGATTGAGAGCAATGTTTTATACATCGTGTACCTGTCTAATACTTTTTCTTTTTCTTAGTGCAATGGTTTCTGTCCACATATGTTTTTTCCCAGCAAGGATGGATTTGCCTTCCTTGCGCAAATCTGTGATTATTTTGAGAGCGGCAATTGAAATTTGCTTTTCATTTTTGTTTTGTTTTTAACTATGCCATGTAAGAACTGAATCCGTTTTACAGCTAAACCTTGTAATTGATCATCATATTAAAATATACTTTAACGCCATATTTAATTATAAATATGTAAACTTCATTAGTTATACCACCTTCTTGACAATTCTAACATGCAAGTCTTAACTTTGACTTGACGCGAAAGAATTTAAACATTAAGAAGAAAAAGAAAATGAATTGTCTGATCTTAGTTTTTCGATTTTAATGATATTAGTTTTATTCAAAATGTGAATACAGTGAATTACAAAATACTGTTCCTATGAATATATGTAATCCACACGTTCTTCAAATAATGAGAAGTGTTTACTTTCATTTGACGCTCACAATACATATATACACATATTCATGGATTTGCTTAAAAGGTGATAAAATTGTTACATGAAATTTAATCAGTAAATTGAGAAAAGAAAAACAATAAAAACAAATCATCGGATTATATATACGAGTACAAAAAAAAAGAAAATAAAACAATTTACACATTTCTTATAGAGATATTCTATAGGAATAACAGATACAATCATATAAAATACATACATACACTCAATTACATTCAAACAACATTCATTTATTTATAGATAACATTATATAATATAAATATTACATTAAATAAATGAATGTAATGAAAAATCATTCCATGACATAATGACTATTTTGTATTCCTTTCCCTTTTTCCCCCCAGTCAGTATTCCATTTTGAATCGGTGTGTTTCTGTTTTTTGAGAATCCGGCATCTGTATATTTTTTCCTCCCGTTTCGTTTAAGGTTGGTTTAATTAAAATAATCAGGTTATCATGTAAAAAGCTTAAGTGCTGCTCCCCTCCCCTCTTCATATTTTGTCCCATACTTTTGCATCTGTCTGTCGGCCACACAAATTTCCAATCGTTGTGTGAAGTTTACAGCACACACACACACACACATCTGATATTGTATTAATACACGTATGATAATGGTAATGGGAAGTGAAGACGAGAGAGTATGAGACATATTGTATAATTAATTGCGAGTCAGTGCTGGAAAAGTATAATTTCTTTAACCTGCTAACCCCGTGGGAATAAAATTATGTTCAGCTGCATAAAAATTCATGCGTTTAAAAAATTACGGAATATCTCCATAAGGAAAACTGTCGTTATCCACATTGCAGAAGTTCTTCGTGTATGTTCGTCAGTTAATGGGTTAAATAATCAAAATATTTGGTAAAAGCAAACGTCAACTTGGGTTTCAAAAATGCGCATTTTCAGATTAGTTATGCACTTCCTAAGAGTACATCAGTATATCACATGCAGACAATTGAGAGAAAATGAAATAGCTAGGGCGAGCGCAGTGGCCTTAGTGTAAATGCTGCTAAATGTTGAAATTTCCTACTTCAAAAGCTTCCAAAAGTGTAGTTGCAACTGGTCAAAATTTCCACATTCGTAGATCTGAATCTGGACTCCACACACTACAATTGCAAAAAAATAATGAATATAAGCTGTGGCTGTATCTTGAGAATGATATGAAGCGAAAATATCTTGAATAATAATGCGACTACGACTACTCCTACAAAAGCATTCGTATCCACATTAAACTTGATATCTCTTGACGTGATAGCGAAGGAAGTATTTGAAATAAACTATCAGATCAGTTTCAGGAAGAAGTGGATCTCCCGTTGAACATACTGGAAAACCGAAATTGATATCTTTACACTGCTTAAGACAGCTCTAGATAACCGCTTATTTAAGGTTGTCTCCCCCCATATTCGTTGTTCCAAAAGTTCAGTAATAGCATAGGATCAAAGATAAGTCAATTCTTAAAATATTCTGCATTTTATTCATGAATTAAATTGTTTCCACACATTAAATGTTAAAAAACCTATCAACACTGAGGCAGGCAGGGCAGCTGCATGAAAACATGTACTGGCAGCAACTGGCAACCGACAACAAATAATTTACAAAAAAAAAAAGGACACAAAATCAACACGAAAAAAGTGGCATCTCTTACATATATTGGTTAAAATACTTGAGAGTATTTTCATTCTTCGAAACTTTTTTCATTTTCCCTTTCATATGAAATAATGTTACCGAACGAACACATGACGATGTGGTTTTTGATGACGATAAAGAAGCAAATCGACTGACTGAAAGTGTTTCTTTTTGTATTATTTTTCAACTGGGCCATCTACATATACTGTTCAAGAGCCTCATAATTGTTTCTTTCTCCTTCGTCTTTTCGTGTTGTTTTCTCCTTCTTTATTGTTTCTTTAAGTGATATGACATGCTGAATATGAATGACACCAATGTGAACAGCAGCAGAGACTAAATGAACTGAACTAAAGTATCGTATTATGAATGGAATTTTTGAATAAAATTTAAAAGTAAAAGGGATAGAAACTACAAAAAAATAAATAAATAAATAATTTATGATTATTAAGACGGCACGTAAACAACTGTTGAACAAGAGAATTTTCATTGAACTATGTAAGTTGGCCCTGTCCTCCTTTGTTTTATAAGTACCTATTAAATTTAGTGATTAATAACCGGGTGCCGATTCTATAAAGCAAATTGGTGAACTTGGTTGGGTAGAAAGTACGATCATACCCTACAGTTTGGCCTGAAACTAATTATTGACGAAATAATAACGAATCTCCAGTTTTGGATAGAAATCGATTTACTCGCAAATCAAAGCAGGATCGATCATACATTACGTAAACAACCGACGAACATAATAGAACGAAACATTATTGATCGAAAATGATAAAGGCTAAAGGTAGCAGTTTGCGAGAAAATTATGTTCAATTATTTTCGTTTATGAAGAGTTTTTTTTTTTTTTTTGTGACCAAATCAGAGTCTCTTGTGGGAATATGCAATATGCATGTAGCATTGTTTATAAATTACTTTAGTTTTGTTCGACCATAAACCATACGAATATTTTATTAAATCTAGCACTTTAAAAGCTGTTAGTTAAATCGCAACATATTGTCGTTTCCACAAGCCATCTTTAAAATTTCAAACTCTTTGTATTCTTCCAGCAGTTACCTCTTTAATTACTGTTATCATCCACTACTTGAAAGTTTTCAAACAGCTACAACACACATACAGTTACAACAAGTTTTTCTTCCATTTTAAATGGATTGTTTTTCCTCAATGGCAATGGTTGGAATAAAGTCATCATCATCATCATCATATTCTGTGATAGACGATGTAAATTTTTGGCCAAAAGACGACAAGGCATAGAGGTGTTTGTAAAATGTGCGTTAAGCCGTAGCCGAGTAGATGGAATAATCATCGTACTTATTATTATTTATGTATGAAACAAATTAAAAAACACAAACAAAAACAACAAACAAAAAACAACAAAAAGTAGAAAAGTAGAAAAGAACTTATATTGTTTATTCTCATTCATCTTTTAGAGAAGTTGTGCTGCTGTTACCGATGACAACCACACTTGAATAAGAAAGAGTGTCGTATGTATTATGTTCTGTAAGTTGAAAGCCGGAGCTGGCAGAAGAAGACTAAGGGGAACAATTTTACGGGATTATATTGCACATGATTAAATTTAAGGAAAGGGGATTAAAAGTAATTAAATTGTTTCATTTTCAACTTTAAATTTTCCATGCATGCGAGAGACGGAAGGTTTGATTTAAGGCTTATTTACACAATGGCTTTTTGAGAAATAATTACAACGAGTGTTGAAATTACTAATTTTAGAGAAACTAATAATAACAATAATAATAATAATAAGGGTTATTTTATGAATCAACGAATAAAATGTAGTTAACTGAAATCGCATTATTTTTCCACAAGATTGCTTCAGTAATCTGTATGTATATATATCGCTTGCTATCTGTATATGCTAATTGAATTATACTTGATAACTTTGTAAAGATAAAATTTTATGCATTGACATGTTCAAAATGGTTGTATTGTCGCTTGGCTCTGTACTGTTTGAGCACGCTTTAAAAATGGACACCAGTTAAGAGATGATATATCATATTTTACAGTTCTTCTTCTATAAAAACGAAAACGAAGTACAAGTGGCTGAACATTTTAATATTTCGTAACTTGATAACTGTCGAAATTAACGATGTATTAACGAAAATTGTAAAGGCATAGCATCATGTAATAAGCATCGATAAAAACCGTTTGGACGGCCTGAATAATCTGTCTAAAAAATGTTGTTTGCGAATCGAAATTAAATTGTCAAAAAATTGGCCTATTTCTGATGTATGAGAAAGTGCAACACTTACAGCAATCGAGATCAATCCTGCTAACAGTATTCATTATGGAATTTATACCCACTAACGTTTTGTTATATGTTTGCTTGGATTAGTAGGAAGCCATCAAACAACTCCTCTCCAGCCAAACACTTAATTTGAACTTGTAATGTCGACAATTGAATGAACCTGAAGAATCAAGTGCGTACACCACAAGCAGTCAGTTATAACACACAACGAAAGTGAGTCAGTGCCTTAAATTTCGTAAGTTTGGTTGCATATACTTCATAGACCGCAACTGGCACGAAATGGTTAGTGTGTTCTCAACTACGTTAAATGTATTACAAAATACATAGGAATTATTTACATGACATATAACGACTACAGAACTTACAGATTTTTTAAATAAATTTTCTTCAGGTATAAAACAATAACAAAAAATATTAAAGACGCTCAATTTTCAGTAGAACTAAACTATATGAATATACATTGCTATGAAAGCGAAAAATAATTCAGTAGCTTGAGTTCATATTTTGCTGATAATCCATCTTGTACTTCTTTTTTATTCGCTTGTTTTCAAGTAAACTTTCGAAATTTCTAATATATGAACATACATATTTTAAAAACCAGAATCATAACCTGTCCGTATTCGTATTTTGAACAGTAAATAAAAAAATATGATTAACTTTTATGTTTCCAGGCATAGTTACGCAAAGATCATATACTGCAGAATACTCGATTTTTAAATCACTAGTGCGTTCAATATAGCAAAATTTTACATATACTGATAATAACGCATTCTATCTATCTTTGTTTGAAGTTGTTGGTTTTAACATCATCATGTGTTCCGTGTTTTAACATAAATCATAACAACAAAAAGCTTACGACGTTTGATTTTTGGCGATTTTGAACTCTCGCACACCCCTATTGCGAATTCAGTTAATTTTGAACGGCATGTAAGTATCCAGCAAATGAGCGATTAAATTTAAATTAAAACAACAGAAAAATGTTACAGGCGTAAACATATCCTCGTATAGTCTGTAAATATGTTTATAATTAGAAGATTTTCTTTGAAGGATTGCTTCCATCAACGCCAATCATCATCATCATCATTATTATTACAGTCACACAGTATGAAAATAACGTTTCGAAAAAAAAAGTATTTTAAAAATAGAAATGCCATCATCATATCATATTTAATCGAAAAATATCTTGGGAAACGGCGGAGATTGTATTGTTCATTGAATGTTAAATAATGAAAATGAACAGCAACAGCAACAGCAACAACGACAATGACAACAACAACAACAGTCGTAATAACATTAGAAATAATAACAATAACAATTCCTTTACAGATACCAACACGTTTTTCAAAAGTAATTTCGTAATTAAACACTGAATAAAAATAAAAGCAAACAGATGAACAAATGAACAAATATTTCCATGTGAGTGAGCAACAGGAAGAGTGATGGAAGAGCAGACAAAACAAAAAAACAAAGAGTAATTCCCTTAAATGTACTTTCGAGGAGAGGAGAGTTCACGTCAACCGTGTAGCCGAAGACAAATACAATGTCTATCGACGTGTTTATTTTATTTTTCTTCTTCCAAGCTGCTATTATTGCTATTGTTGTTGATTATTTAAACAACAACTAAATAATGAGCAACAAGGGAGTAGTTTATGAAAATATTGCGCAAAACAAAAAACAAAAAAACAGAAAACGAAAAAAAGTATACAAATAACAACCAAGGCAACAACAATAACAATTTTGATGACGATACAAATGATAAACGTAATGATACACTAACGATAACAGCGATAATGATAGTGATGGGTGTTGTATCCTGTTTTTTATTTCCAAGAATTAAATTAAAAAAAAAAGAAATTACCTGCTCCTGTTGCTGCAGATTATCAGGTTGGCCGGATTCGCCGCCACTGCCGCTGCCGCTGCCACCTCCTAGTGATGGTACCGAATTTAAATTACTTTCAAAATTTAATGCACCAATTGAGAAAATATCATCCAACCATTTCATTTCGTCGGCTGATAGCTCAGGCACACCTGTGGTCGTTGATGTTATTTCTTCTTGTGGCAATTCAGTTGGATTTGCCTCTTCATCCACAACGGTTTTCTCATTATTAACTACTGTTGTTTCTTCAGTAACGCTTTCAGTTTCATCACTCTTCTGGCCATTAGCATAATTTTGGTTGTCTGCTACTGATTCATCTTCATCTATATTTGAAGTGATGGTCGTTGTTTCGGCAACTTCTTGCTCGTCAGCAACATTATCAGCATTTGCAGTAATTGATTTCGTAGTGCTAGTACTTGGTATTACAAATTTCTTTGATGGCATACGTTTATAACTAATGGCAGAAGAAAATATTTGATCTTCTAAACGTTTCATTTCACCATCAGTGAGTTCATTGCGAGTACCGCCATTAAAAACGGTACTCTTAACATACTTATCGTTAACCATGTTGGCTGGTAGAGGGGTGGTATTGGCGACACCATCTTCCTCAGTAACAGTACAATTCGAATGTTGCAATTCACGCACTTTGTCACCCCATTCGGTGCGAAGCCAAGGCTTCTCCAATATCACCAGACGACAAACTATATCGGCGTTATTGTCTTCCGTGTTGACTGCATTCAAAACGATTTCATAGCGCACTCCGTTAACGATTTCTCTAAAAGCATCGATTATGTTGATAAAATTCATCGAAAGTGGCAAAAATGTCATGGCAATATTCTGTACACCAATTAAGTTGGGGGAAAGATATTCACGTTCACCGGGATTCAGTACATGCACGTATTTAATGGGTTCCTCTGAAACCGGTTGAATTGTCTGTGTTTCATACTCCTGCTATTCGTATTAGTGACACGCCACGCATTAACACGTATTCCAAGTGTCGTCAACATTTAAAGGAGAGCAAGTATATTACAGGTTCAATGGCGAGGGTAAATTTGGTTTGCAATTTTGACACCAAATTTATAATATTCATGAGGGGGGTTGTTTATCATGTGACACACACACACACAACAGAGATGCATAAAGATATAGACGTAGACACAAAGTGGGAAGGAATAAAGTGACGGAAAAAAAGAGCGTATAAAGAAAATGAAAACAGAACAAAAGAGTTTTTAAGCACATTTATAATTGGTGTTTTTTGTTTTTGTTTTTTTTGTCTTTTTTAGCGTTAAAAACAATTAAAATTTTATATCAGAAGGCAAGTGTTTGCCTTAGACAAGCAAGCTGTAACAGACACCAAGCGAGTAGAGAGTTTCATGTTAATTTTTTGTGGCACCCATAAAATGTGCTGGAGTTACAATGTTAAATGTTATACATACGTGGATAATACAGGCATACATACGAGTACATAAACAAAAAAGGAAAGAGTTAAGAGATGTGATGGATGCGATCGATGGCATTGAATGGAATGGAAAGGAATGGAATGTCTTATAATAAACTGCTAAATATGAGATTGGGTGAATAAAAAGCAGCCCCAAGTTAATTGTTTTCAGTCAAAGGTAAATTTGTGTGTGTGTGTAATTATTATGTTTCGTAACCTTGTATTACATGCAGCCATTATACAATAAGTTTCTTGTTGAGGCAGCCAGCTATGGTTTTACCACTCATAAGCGAATGAAAAATCATTTTTTTATTATAAAATTAAAAAAGTCTCGTTATTAAAGACAAATGTTAAGCGCTTATATTAAAAGGAGGGAATAATAAAACTTATCATTTTACGTAAGAGGAATCTAGTGTATTGCTACTATATTAACACATTAAGGGCCATTATTACAACTTGCCGTTGAACTTGGGGTTAGTTAAAGGTACCTTTAGCTAAAGGGAACTGGAAAGTTACCTTTAACTTATTTTCGTTATTACAACTTACAGATAACATTTTTCAAAAATATGACAGTGCCAGGGCAATGTCAATAAAACTGCTCAATTATACACGTTTCTTTTTAAACGCAGTGGCAACCGCGGGCTTCGTTTTTTTGTTGTATGTGTTCATTTTGTTTAAATTTCAAGTTGACATATTGAAAATAATATATATGTAATATGGCAAGTTCAAACATAAAGTGACCTTTAAATGTTAAAGGTAGGATGATCCTCCCTTTAGCTTAACGGTCACTTCTATCTTATTGGGTACTCATAATAACGAATAACAATTTATCAGCCCGTTAAAATCCTCCCTTTAGTTAACGGCAAGTTGTAATGGCCCTAAATAAGAAAATTCTTCTTTACTATCGTATACTGCAGGTAGGAATTGCTTAATATGGAACTTTTCCCTGATAGATCGATCCGATTTGGTACTTTACACCACAAATACTTAATTTTTTTTTTTTGGAATAATTACTTTTTTATGCTAAATGCCATTATCTTTTTTGTCCACAATGGAAAGATTAGACTTTGCACACTTGCCGTATGGCTATACTACACGCGATATCATAAGAATCTATTAAAAGATGACACTGTAGAGCAATTAAACTCAGCTGACATTTGAGAGACACCTAATGAAACACTAAAAAGAAAATGTCGAATTTGAAACTTCAGGAGACAGTACAGCATCTTTAAAAAGCAAATGAGTGGCATTCATTTATCGTTCCAAACAAATATTTCATTCGCTTTTGCAAATTATCTGTATTAATCCAACCGTTTAAAAAATCATCAATTATATGCCAAAATTGCTTTCCTTATTTAGTAGAATTTTGTTTACTTTCATTTTTGAATTGAGGTTAAATTGTAGATAAATTTTTAACTTCAGAGTTTAGTGCTTCAGTTATACATTGCAGCGTAGAGAGAGTAAACACAGTCCAAAAAGTGGTAATTTAATAAACAAGAACAGCTACTTGAAAATGTGAAAGGGGATTTCAGGTCAATCGTTATAAAAGAAATGCGTGCTGATCCATTTAAGAACTGAACAAGTTGGTTCAGATTAGGAACAACTTAACATAGATCACTTTTATATGTAGTTCTACAATACGGATGGCAAAGCTACGATAAAGATGTGTGAATATTGCGAGACCTAAACTTAGGCAAATGAAGTACTCTATGATCCATTGCTAGAAACAATCCTTTGCCTACATCTGTAGGTTTATGTGCATCTGCCTTGATATTTATTTGAATGTCAAGCCCAAGAACTTGTAAAATATATCAGGCGAAGATTATATCAAAGAGTAATTCGATCTATGCAAAAAAATATTCTTTAAGCATTTGTACAACTGCACATTTTCCTAATAGCTACTGCAATTAAAATGCAATAAAATTAGAAACAAATTTGAGACCGCTTTTAGCTGCCACTGTAAAGCATTAATAAGTGTGGTCAAAAATTAATGCATTGAATTGGAGAAATTCCAATTAACATCTTAAGGCCATTTGCTGTGGTTAATACAATAATTAAATGTTATTAAATCATTCTTATTCTCTTATATCTCTTCTCTCTTCTCCTTCCTAACGTTAATAAGCAAAACGAATGTGAATGTGTGAGTAATAATTGTTTTCGAAGTTCATTCAACATAAAACTGTTCGATTAACAAAAACGCTACAACAGAAAACGTATACGAAAACAGATAGAAACCACGGCGACTTGTCGTATCGAAATTCAATCAAAAAGCCAATGCAATAATCCGGTGATTATGTTCGTGGCACTTGATATAATCTCTAAGAATATAAATATGTGTGTGTATGTGTATGCAATTTAATAAGTTGCGTAATTTAGCTTTAAAACACCGACGTTATTAGCTTCACGCAAACACACTCACTCACATTCTCTCTCACTCTTAACCAAAGGGGAGATAACAAATGACCAGATTGATAAAACTGATGGTAATATAGTCCAAAAGTGTACACCGTGTGGTTATGCTAGCGGTGATAGAGGTGTGCGTTAGTGAATTACTGAATTTACTGGTTACAAAGTATGTATTGTTGCTAGTTGTTTTTGTTTTTGCAACAGTGTGCATGTGTGTGTTTTTATGTGTATGTTTGAAAAACCAGAGGCAAACGAAAGGCTAAAAACCAAAATCCATAAACCTTTGGAATGGTGGTGATATTACCGTGATAATAAAATCTAGCGGTGCACGGCGTGTATTGTTGATGTGGTGGTCACTCATGTTGACAATAAAGATGATAATGCTGATGGTGGTATGTAGTAGTAGTGGTGGCGGTGACGATGGTAGTCATTGAATTTAAACTGAAGAGTGTTTTCAGATGACACCAAATCACACAATCAACTGCATTATCTGATGATTAATATTAAGATTTTATATGTACATACGAACAAGTACTGTTTGTTGGAATGAATTTTTGTGGTTTTTGAGGTGTACGGACTATTATGACAAGAGATATTATGACGTTAGAGTTATTATTTATCTCTTTCTGTCTCTGTCTCTAACTTTATAGTTTATTTATTTTTATATCAGATTAATTATTTTGTTATTTATGTTCAAGTGAGTGTCAATGTACATGAATGTGATGTTTAAGTTTTCGTATTTATTAAACCAAAAACCCAAAATGGTTAGCCCAAAACCAAAAAATTTTAAATAAATATGTACCAATAAACATGTTTAGATATTAATATTACTAATTAATTAATACTACAATTATTGCTAATTAAGATAAAATAATATAAAATATTCAAAAACATATGCATAACAAAATAGACATGTGTTTAGAATACAACTGTCAAAAATTTGAATGGAAGTAGCAAAATTAATCATTTAAATTGTAAAATCAACAATACAGAAAATCTACGAATCATATTTTTTTTAATGTAAGAAAAAGATCAAATAGTATGCCCAGTGATATTAGATTTCTGAATATACTTTCTTAACTTTTGAACCAAGGTAAAGGAGACCGCAATAATTTTAAAAAAAGTTGGACGGTTACGCCTGGGCTCTCTATCAGACCTAAACAGATTTTTTAAATAAGCTCGACCCCATACTGTACAGATCTCAACGTGACACCATTCCTTACGATTATCCAGTATGCATGTAAGCTACAAAAATTAAAATTTAAGTCCATCACAATTTTTTTTTTTTTTTTGACTAAATTTTGCAAAGTTTTATATAAAGAACGGCCTCAAAATTGATTTGATCAATTGACACTTCAGGACTTTTGCCAGAAGAAGTCATCGAAATAAATGTTTTTTTCATATATTTTTTCCAGATGCCAGAGCGGAAAGTCGCCCTAGTCTGGTAGGTAGTATCTTGGCTCGTTAGATGAGAGTCCTTGGCTCAACCCCTGGCTCAGACATTTCACACGTATTTCTTTGGGCGACTTGCTTTTAGCTGCCTTCTGACAAAAACTCTGAGAGGAAAACAGATTTGTGTGAAATTAGCTACGAAAGTTATATTCTTTTTTTTACAGTGAATGTTATGTTAACAGACACTGTTAACTTAACGTAATTGAAAACTTTGGAAAAGGGAGGAAATAAAATAGATTAAAAGTCACAAAAATAGGAATAAATTAGAGAAAAAATGAAAGGAAGGCGAATCTAATCCTTTGAACTTTACAAAAAAAAAACAAAAATGTATGAAAATAACAATTTGCTTATTGGTGATAATAAAGTTGTATTTTTACCAAATATGCCCTCTATAAACCGTGAAAAATTCGACAAAATTTAAAAAGGTGCGGTTTTTTCACCTATTGGGCTGGATAGCTATTGGATCAAGGATTCCAGAACAGTGGAAAAAACTGACTCACACAACATGGGTGGTGTTAGAAGCTAAGTCGTAGTCCTGCCTAAACGGTTGTAAAGGCCAATTAAGTAAGAAGTTAATAAGATGTCAGAACGGAGGTTCGTACTCGGCGTTCCCATGTGGTAAGCCAATACAACCTCTAGAATCCGGTGACGATTTTAATACGAAGTAAGGGAATTTAACTGTACGAGTACGAGTATTGTGCAACACCTATACAAACTATAAGTGCCATAATAGATGTTTCCTTAAACAACTAGAAAACTTGAAAAGAAATATTTCAATACGAATCTCATGAAATACTTTAAAAAAAGTATAAAATTTTTTAGACAATTCCATGCTCCCACAATAACTGTAAAAAGTTATCAGTTTAAAAAAATTAAATCACACACATGGATGGATGATAATAGAGTCTTTCCGCAAAATTTAGTTTTCCGCATTTAAATAACCGTAAATAATACATAAAATTTACTTGCGTTATATTTCATATTTATTTCCTATTTTATTTAAACAAATCACTTAATTGTAATTAACATAAATTTTAATGAATTAATTTAAACTTTTCGACTATTATAGGTACATACATACATATGTATACCCAGACACGTTAAATAATTTGAAAATTATACGAAATTTATTCAACGAAAATAAATAAATTAAAAGAGCCTGTGATGATTCAAATAACAAAGAGAACAGCGCCTAAACATAGCTACAGTGAATAAAATGAATTTTTCTTTGGAAATATCGATAGAGATCGAGTTACACATACATAAATGAAGAATAAAAATGTCAAATAAACAATTTATAAATAATTTGAAATATTTTTTTTTTTTATTCAAACAAATATAGTCATCATCAGCAACATCTGCACAACATCATCTGATAGACAAACAAAAAAAAAAAAAATTATCAAGAAATTGAAAGGAACAGAAACCAAACCACAAGAGCGATAAATAAACCTCAATACATACCGATTGGATATATTTACGAGTATATTATTATTTTCAATATCATTTTAACACACACATGTATATACATATTATATTTGTAAACAATACTAATGTATGCATACATATGTACATATGTACATGTATTTTAAATTATATTGTACGTAAGTATTGCTTACAATCATATTTGTAACCGAAGACAAATCCAAGCCTATAAGGAAACGTTTAGACAATAAAATGGAAACAGACAATGAGATCCGAAAGAAACAATTCACACGCGTGTATGCCTTCAATTCTTCTCTACTTTGCTTTACTTTACTTTACCCATTTGCATATTATTGCCTCCTTTAGAAACCGATACCCTTCACTTTCTGTCATACTCATACCTTTCATCTATCTCGCTATATGTACATATGCTACGCCAGCCTTCGCAATTTCATTTGGGCCTGATGCTTCTTCAATTGATATTAACACCCACCGCCCTCCACCACATGAAGCAGACGCTTACACAGAATTTACAAATTGAATGGTTTATTTATGGCGCTTAATATCGGCATTTCTTCTTTTATTTATTTTTTTTTTTTTGTTTCCAGCGGATTCCAACCTTTAACATATAAAATCACAACACACACAAGTGGGAATTCTTAGGTTCATAATTTATATGAAAACTTTCAATTTTTTTTTTATTTTTTTTTTTTAAGAAAAGCAAAAAGAATAGAAAAAGATTGAAAGAAAAATATGTTTTTAAAGTAGATAAAATGCTATATATTGTATATTTCATCGGCATAAAATGTTAATGGTATCCAAAAAAGATGATAAAATTGTTCCTTATGGTCCAACTAAAAATTTCATAATATTTCAACATCCACAGACAATTTGAACAAAAAAAAAAAATGGAGCATTTAATGGTGATTGAAAAATATGCAGAGGCAGGTATGCATACATAATTGGCCATTACAACCCTTCAGTCAGGATTACGGCCTAGCTTCTCACACCACTCATGTTGTGTGCCTTATTTTTATACTTGAGCGGGACGTACAGTTTAACGTCGACTCCGAACGACAGATTTTTGAGAAACTTTTTCATGGCAGATTTATTTACTCTCAGAGTCGCCGAATAAATATTTTTTTTCATAATTCGTTTTGATGTCTGGCCTGGGGCTCGAACCCGGGCTTTTCGTCTAATAAGCGAACACACTACCTACTAGACTACGGCGACTACACAGGCACAGAGGCAGGTCGTGCAAGTAAAATCTTGAATTCAACCGAAACTTGTTTTTTTATTTTTATCATAAATGTTTTCTTCATTAGTGTCTTCTATTTAATTATGTTCTTATAGACAATTATCTTTCTAAAAATTAAGAAAATATAAAAGAAGAATCGAATCAAATCGATTCAAATAAAAAAAAGCATTTTAGCATTCATGAATGTATGTATTTTATGTACGGTAAACTATATGCATATGCTTAAAGAATAAATTAAAGAATATATTTTTTTAAAGCAGCACAAAGCAGATATTGAGATAAAATTGAATTAAGAAACATTTAAATAAAACATAATTAATTTAATTAATCGATTACTTTCGATAATATATGTAGTTTGTTTTTATTTATTTAATAAAAATTAATTGATTCGAAGGTTAGACGATTATTTTATTGAATATTTTAGTTGTTTCCATAGTCTTTTGAGCTCAGGAGAACAAACTTCAGCTGTGACATCGAGAAACGATTATGAGAAAATATATTATTTGTCCGACCGACTCCTAAGAAGCTCAGGAATAAAGTCTGAGCATAAATTAATTGCCATAAAAAGGCTTTTTAAACGTACAGCAAGAGTGACATGGTTACAATGGTTGTATGTAATGACCAATAATTAATATTTCTAATTTTGTGTCGTTTCTTTTTTTTTTAAATAAATAAAGAATACATTTAAAAACATATTCGGTCCTGTAAATTTAAATTATTTTAATTATACTCGTATTATAATTTAGAAAAATTAAACAAAAACCACGTAAATAATTCGCACGACCAAACACAGGCAAACTAAATGGTCGGAATTTTCATTTACAAATTCGTGACTAACTAACCACACCAGGATCAGGAAGGTTTTTCCAAGTGTTTGTCTGAAATTAGCACGACATACATAATTCTACTATGAACTCTACTATACGGCCAAAATTTTAATTCGAATATAGGATAGGATAGGATAGGAGAGAGTGGTAGCTTTGTTAAAATAAGACTTGTGATACCACAAGAAATAACGCTCTAGAACTTGCTGATATCATCAGGAGGGCTTCGAACTTAAAACATAATTCCCTTATAATACACTTTAAAATTAGCCTAAAAGTTTAATGAATTTAGTAACAATTCAATGCCTAGTAGCGATAGCTTCCTTAGACTATCAAGGAAGGGGAAACAAAATGAAAAAAGTCTCTGTGGAGTCGCGCGTTCACAAATAAACCTCTTCTTTGTCTGACGATAAAACAAAGGGTCTTCCTCAGCCATTTGTCGGAGACAAATAAATACATTTGAGAATGTGTGGATTTGTGTTCAGTAGAGTTCGTGGTTCAACCCTCGGGTCAGATTATTTGAACAAAACGAAATATAAAAAAATATTCCTTTGAGCGACCTCCTCTCAGTAGTCTTCTGGCAAAAACTGTGAAAGTAAATAAAATTTCTATGAAATTTTCTTCTCAAATCTGTTGCTCGAAGTCGACAACAAATAAACTGTAGGTCCCGACACTCATGGTGGTAGAAACTGGGAAGGGTTGTAATTATAAAAAAAGAGCCGCATTCAGATCATCCTTTTGAACAAAGCGTAGTCGATTCGACAAAGTATGTATAATGTTTGTGGTATAAAAATAAGTGTGATATTCCAGGGTGATGTGGGTCGTGGCATGTGCCAACTAGTTTAGACACAAGAGTCAGAGAGGGTAGAAACGCTAGTAGTTGGAGATCTTTTACTTGAAATCAATTCTGTGGTCCCACCATTCCTTTCAACTTTTAGTACTATTATAGATTAAATAAATCTTTTATTACTTTTGACTTGGTACACGACAACCGTAAAATACAATTGGCTTCACCTCAAGCCCATCTACATTTGGTACGTGAATATTATGAATATTTAGAAAAACCATTCACATTTTTGTCCTGTGGTGTCTTTCAGCCATGTTTCTCTGGAAATGTGCTTAATGTAAACGAATGTGAATACTGTGATCCGTTGAAAACTTATTATTGAGTAGTTAGTGACGATATACATTATTGACGACATGTGGTTTCAACAAGACGATGTAACTGCGGCGCACTGAATACAAATCGTTAGTCTAATTCGCAAATGTGTTAAGTCCCTTTTTTCAAATTTTACAGGAGACACAAAAAACAGTGTAACATTTACAGTTTTTAAGATTTTTAAACTTTTTAAACGCAATTATTTTTACAAAATAGCTCCCTTTAAATGACTTAGATTAAAAATCAACTCAAAAAAATCAAATTAAATCAAAAAATTAGCACTTGTTTTTAATATTTTTCGCAATTTTGTGGACTTAGCGTTTTTGCCAACCACAAAATTACAACAACTTTAAACTACATAATAAAATTTTTTGTTGTTGTAAAATATGTATTTTGCATAATGTTACCGTTTTGCATTAAAATCTGAATTTTGGAAAAAAGTGGACTTAGCATCTTTGCGAATTATACTAACGAAATATGTATGTACATGGTAAACCAATGTTATGAGATATGTATACAAATTGTATGCACCAAATAGCATTACTTTACGAAATGGCAGAATTATTACTTTTACTTACAATTTTGTTTTTAATAAACTGGTAAAAATCTTTGAAATAATGCCTGAATATTAAGTAGAATTCAATTTCTAATCAATCATATCAAATAAAGTGTGTTTGAGTTTAATAGAAAACCATTAAAAGCTGTCAAATATTTCTGTAATACATGGGCTATTTATTACAAATAGTTTTAAAAAAGTACCAGTATTTTTAATACAATTAGTAAATTTTTCAGCGCTGATACTATAACATTTAAAATATTAAAATAAAATCAATTTTTTTTTACAACAAATTTCATTGTGGTGCAAATTCTTAAATTCGAAAATGTTGTACATGCCTGACGACATTTTAGGGAATTCTATTGTTATTTTGTTTGTCTTACAATCGAATGTACACATTTGAGTTAATAAATATAAATTTCGACAATAAATCGATTTGTAATAAATGAACAAACAAAATAATAAAGACATAAATAAATACAAGGCACAACAGACTTTGTTAGTACTTAGTAATTCGTACAGTATTGGACAAAAACGTTGCATAACTCTTAATACTTGTAATGCGTTCTTAAAATTAGACAAATAATTATGTAGAATTTTTAATATCTAATTTATTAAAAAAAAATTACAAAAATATAAACCATCTTTTTCTTGTATACAACAGATAAATGCAAAGTAACATTTGGTATCTTAATATCTCTTAATCAGAATAACAGCATTTGTATGCGTACTTAAATAAGAATCTTTAGATCGGATTGTAAAGTCTTCTGCCAAATCAGAACATTCTGGGTGAATTTCTCCTTTATGTCTTTGTAATAATAACAAACAATAGGTTGTAATAATGCTTGCCTTTTATGTTCATAATAGAGCATAATAATTTTATAAGAACCATAGGACTACAACAAATTGGGTAAACATACTATAGTTTTGCACCAACGCCTTCCTTTCGCCTCAGCTTTTTGACTTTGCAGGTATTTTCGAAACAGTGCCGTTTGTCTTTTCCATGTGTGAGCTGGGACGACCGGCTTTTACAGATTTCCCTGTGGATTCCATCCTAAGGTGATCCTTGTGTCTTCTGATGTGACTTACGTACGGTAAAATCCAATGCGTCGGTATATTAGACGTTTTATTTTGTCTGCAATAGGTCGCGAAAGATAACAGCTGCGTTTCTGATAGACTGATTCATTAATGTTAAAGACTTTAGTTTTAGACTGTAGGTTTCGTCTATATTATATAAAGCCGACAAAGATATCTTGAAGTGGTAAACTAATCTTCTTATAGAAAAAAGTATCAAGTATGTATTAAAATGTATTTGAAGCATACATTTTTTATCACTCTACAAAATGTGTGTGAAGATAAATTCGAATTTGAAAACCCAAGACGCAATCCATAAATTTTAGCAGCGCCACATTTAGCGTTAACAGTGCAAAATTTGCTGTTAACAGAGCAAAATTTGCTCTCAACAGAGTACTGTTAACTGTTTAACAGTATCCATCTGAACAAGGTCACTTGTTTAGAAGTTAATTTTAGGGCATATACTAGGTCTTTTAGTACCATATCATACTCAAAGGAGTGTTCCAAGGCCCCTTAATACAATAAGCAATATAGTCCCATATAAAGTGATATGGTATTGTGTTAAAATTGGCTTTGCAAAAATAAATTTTTTGATTGAAAATTCTCTAGAAGATCAGTGGCCATTTGGGAACATATAAGAAATAGTACACCATACAGACTATATGTAAATGATAGTCCAGAGGATCTTCTTTCCAACCGTGGTAGTAGGATTTTTTTAAAATTCAAAATTTCGACTCACAAAATTATTTCACCTATCCACGGCTACCACGGCTGGAAAGAAGACCCTCTGAACTATCATGAGCTC
This sequence comes from Sarcophaga rosellei, assembly GCA_930367235.1. Taxonomy (NCBI): domain Eukaryota; kingdom Metazoa; phylum Arthropoda; class Insecta; order Diptera; family Sarcophagidae; genus Sarcophaga; species Sarcophaga rosellei. The sequence goes on along the minus strand of OV884017.1, from coordinate 84,126,218 downwards.
TCGTTTAATACACACTACTTACTTGGCTACAACAATTTTTAAACGTTTTTTCTTTTTTTAAAGTAGCAATGAACAAATGAATTCTGCATAAATTTCTAGAAGTATGTGAAGTTAAAATAGAACCAAATGGAGTATTTAAAAACCAAAGTATGTATTTGCATTCCTTTAATGTCAAAGTAAGAAGTGATGAATATTTAGTTATAATTACGTTAAAAATTGGTCTAATATAATTTGATACCTTTTCTTTTTATTATAATTGTAGTTTTTATAATATTTAAAAGCCGGAAGAAATAAGTACCTTAAGAAATTAAACAATGGATTGAGGCTTTAAAACAAAATTTATCGATTCATTATGGTTGAAATGAATGAACAGAAATAGATAAATATTGTAAAAGAAAAACTGGACCAATCAACAATTGGAATAGAAAAATTGTATACATAGATACATACATAATTGGTCGTTACAACCCTTCAGTCAGGATTACGACCTAGTAGTTTCTCACACCCCTTATGTTGTGTGTGTTAATTTTATCCATAATTGGCGGCACCTACAGTTTAAAGTCGACTTCGAACGACAGATTTTTTTGTGAAAGTATCGCCGAAGAAATATTTTTTCGTATTTCATTTAGTTATAGATGTCTGACCTGAGGTTTGCACCTTGCCCTCAAATCTAATAAGCCAATACATTACCTGCTAGACTACGGCAACTTCAATTGAAGACAAATTGTATACGTTTTAATATAAAATATAATATATATACTATGTAAATCTGTGTTTGATAGTTGATACCATCTAATTATGATGGATTATGGCCTTAAGGATATGGCAATGCTTTTATTTTATTAGAATTATTAATTAATTATTATATTGCTGCCCTATGCTCCCTAGTGGAGTAAAGGGAATATATATGTATATAATTATTATATTATTAGAACATTTTAATTTTCTCTTCTTATTTATTATATCGTTATTAATTGTATTTCATAGCAATATTCCAAAGAAAAACAAGAAATAATATCTTTAATTTCTCTCAAGGTTATCCAATCCAATAAGAATATATCTCAATTTTGTCGAGCACTGTATGTACCATACGGAGATATTTTATAGTTTTTGTTTTATGTTCACAATAATAAATATACGTACTCTACAGATCTCTGTTTTTATTATCAAAAGATATACACTTTGAATCTTAGATGGTTAAGTCTTATGTCATAGTATAAAATATACTCGATGAAATTCGAATTTATTTTACAATTTCGAAAATAAGATTAACTATTGCGAACTTTTATTTTTAGTAAATACATAATTCAAACAGAAATTCCCAAGTAATCTAATAAACTTAGCTTATTCAGCATGACACAAATATTTTACTTATTATTGTACAGGTAATTGTAGGTAGATAATTTAATTAATTGCCCAGGATTAGTTATATTTCCGAGAAATGATGAAGTAAACACATGCCATTTCACATCTTTCAGTTCATTCTTAATATTTGATAATTATTTTAAATCCCAAAACAACAAAAATAACCGAAACGTATGCTCTGCATTAAGTACGGTTATGTTTGTATGTATGTAGTATAGCAGTATTTAAAAGTATGGAAATAATTCAAACTTGTCTAAACAATAAGCGTCAATTACAAATTGCCTCCATTAATACAATACAAATAAATGCTCATATAAAGGGGCGGACTACAGCATGATTGTTTTAGTTTAGTTGTTTAAATGACCCCATATGATGGGGGTATAGCATTTAAATACAACGTTCATAATATGTGTACACACATACATACATATTAGCAGTAGAACTATACACACATAGGTGTAAACATAATGAGAAATTTATAAACTAAAAACGTACGAAGTTGGCGTATGGGTAGCAGCTCGATTTGCAGGAGCAGTTAAGTTAGTAAGTCAGTCACATTTTTTGAAATTTAGTAGAAATGACTAATGATAAATAAAATTAAAATAAAAATAAAACAATAATAAACGTAAAAAGAATGAAAGAAAAAAAACAAACTGAAAAAAACGTGTCTGTCATGAACACTTCCTATGAATTTTATAGAAAATTTGTCAAAATACTTCTTCCGTAAGGTATACAAATATAAATGATGATGATTTACCAGTTTAAAATATACATACATACAAACATATACTGTTTAAAAGATCACAACATTTGCGATAATTATAATACAGTAGTATATATATACATATATACGTACGTACGTATGGGAACATATGGACGAATATAAATATTTATGTGTATTATATTATATTATTCTACAAACATACATACATACGTAGATATGTATGTACATTCATAAATATGCAAATTAGATATAAATTAAATAAAATTATTTTAAAAAGAACTTTGAAAATAAAATTTAATTAATAAAATCAAAATGAGTAGATAAACAAACTGCCCGATCAGACCATTCCACTGACCCACACAAGAACTTGCTGTGACAAACTTTGACTTTTTGACCTGCCTCAATCACATACATACAAACGTGTAGAAAAAAAAGAAATGAAATAAACTAAATAAATACAATATAATTAAATACAATCAATGTGTATCTTTTATATCTTAAAGAAGTATTTTTAATTTCTAAATCTGCTTCCAAAAACACAAACACAAACACAAACAAATTAAAACTTATAATAAAATGAGAAGATGTTTGATGAGAGATGAGAACCGAGTAAGGGAGACCAGTCTCTTATGACATTTTCAGAAATCTAGTTATGTTATAAAACAAAATAATCCATTTACAAAAACGTTCTCTGCGGCCGAATCATAACAGCTTCTAATCCCCCTTCTCATACAGTTACTAGAACACGATGATTATGCGATAAGATGGTCAAAAGAATCTTTAACCATCTAAATAAAGGGCTATCCATTTCGTGGTTTCAAAAGTATGGGACTGGAATTCGACATCCTGTCAAACTAAGTTGTGAAACCAATTTTTTTCTTTTCAGTTGAAAGTCTGACATTGACGAAAATGGATCGCTTAACTATCACACAACGCATAAAAATTATCAAAACCTACTACAAAAATGGTGATTCTGCCACAGCCACGTATCGTGCTTTAAGAGGAGATTATGGTTTACATAATCGTCCAACTACGCAAACAATTGAAACAAGAACAAGAACAAGAAATTTGAAGAGACGGGAGTGGTTACGAATATTGAAAGGCCTGTGCATCATCGTTTCGCTCATTCCGCTGAAAATATCGCTATTGTAAGTGTAAGTGTTGCCGAAGACCCGAATGTGTGGATTCCTCGTCGTTCTCAGGAATTAGGACTGTCTTACGGCACATTATGGCGTATTTTGCATTTAGATCTACACCTACATCCATATAAAGTCCAGCTCACGCAACAACTGAAGCCAGCTGACCATTCACAACGTCGTAGATGCGTGGAATGGGTGCTTGAACAACAGGCGGTGGACGGCAATTTTCCGAACAAAATTTTCTTCAGCGATGAAGCACATTTCACACTCGGTGGGTATGTTAATAAACAAAATTGTCGTATTTGGGGTTCTGAGAATCCTCAAGTAATTGAAGAGAGGCCATTACATTCAGAAAAAGTCACTGTTTGGTGCGCTCTTTGGTCCGAAGGTGTGATTGGACCTTACTTCTTCGAAAACGACGATGGAACGACTGTCACTGTCAATTCGGAGCGTTATGGTCATATGATAACCGACTTTTTTTTGCCTGCTATTGAAGAATACGACTTATATGTGGTTTCAACAAGACGGTGCCACATGCCACACAACTCAAGCGAATATGGCTTTATTGCAAGAGACATTTCCTGGTCGCGTAATTTCTCGTCGTGGCGATATCAACTGGCCAGCAAGATCATGCGATTTGACACCATTATACTTTTTTGTTGGGCTACGCGAAGGACCGTCTTTATGCAGATAAACCTTCAACTCTTGAGCACTTAAAAACCAACATTCGTGGCTGAGATACCGTCCAATATGTGTCAAAAAGTGGTCGAAAATTACCTCAAAAGAATCACTTCGCGTGGAGGTCATTTAAATGATGTAGTGTTTCACACATAATGTCAACGTTCAAACTTTACAATAAAAAAGAAATATCATGAAAAAAATATTTTATATGTGTTTTATTTACGTTTACTTTTGAAACCACGAAATGGATAACCCGATACATAATTGGCCATTACAATCCTTCAGTCAGGATTACGGCCTAGCTTCTCACACCACTCATGTTGTGTGCCTTAATTTTATACTTGAGTGGCGGGACCTACAGTTTAACGTCGACTCCGAACGACAGATTTTTGAGAAACTTTTTCATGGCAGGCTTATTTACGCTCAGAATTTTTGCCAGAAATCTGCTGAGAGGAAGTCGCCAAAGAAATATTTTTTTTTTTTATATTTCGTTTTGATATCTGGCCTGGGGCTCGAACTCGGGCTTTACGTCTAATAAGCGAACACACTACCTACTAGACTACGGCGACTTCTTAATCGGTTAATCCTAGTGTTAAATTAATGTAAGCCTTTCTTGACAAATGAAATCAATAGAAGTAAATTTCGCTTTATACCAAACATTTACTAAGATTTAAAATTAAAAAAAAAAGATTTCATGATTTAAAAAATACATTTTGAATATTAAAAATAAAACATGACAAATGCAACTTAATAGAAGTGTATTACCTCATGTGTGTAATTTCTATTCAATTGGATTTGAAAAGTGTAAACGTTCTGTTTCAGTTTTTGCTTTGCCTAATGAAAAATGAATTCGAATGATAGAAATCGTTTTTATTCAATATACTATATTCGATAAACAATTTGGAATGAATAACAGAGAAAAATTGTACGAATATTATATATAAACGTGTGGTTTTGACACATTTGAGTTGAACTTTTAGCAAAAAAAAAAAAAAAAAAAGAGAGAGAGAGAAAAAAAAGAGCAAGTTGAAAACTGAACAAAAAAAATACACACTTTTAAACCGTTTGTTCTTGAATAGTATTCATTCTATGGAATTAAACTCCAAACTGGATTGGATTCTACAAATGTGACGGAAATAAATTGAGTTTGCTGCAGAAAGTTGTTCATTTTTCTTACTCTTCTTTTTTTCTCTCATTATTTTCTATTTCTAATTCAATTTTATTCCATCATTTAAAAATACATACATACATACATACATATATACGATATATATAAACTATATTGTATGAATGTCAGTTCTAATTGTCCAATTGTTTTGCAGATATTTATAGTTTTATTGTTTTTAATTGTTATTGCAAAAAGTTTCGTGTATTTTTTTTAACACAAAAATTATTTAATTTCTTTAGAAAAACCCAGTTTAAAATGTTGACATTGTAAGCTTTCTACATAATTTAGTAGTTTGATGATACTATAATGGACTCTATTCAATAAAATAATTACTTGTAAAAAATGTTATGCAAAGAAATTCGAAAGTAATTCGTTCAACGCTTATGTACAGTACAATATATCTTCAATATACTTTCAAAAGTCTACTACAATATATAGAAACGATTTTATTGATTTCGAGTTGAATGAACTAAAATTTACTTTTGTTTTAAAGAACCGGTTTTTTATTTGAAGATTGTTTATTGATTTAAATCTATAATTTTATTCTAATTAATAATTTACAGTGAATATCAGTGAAAAACGTCCCAGTGCAAATAATTTTTAAACGTATTTTAATATGGTCACAGAAACAATTGTAAATAGAAAAATAAAATTAAATTCATTCTATTGTGGCGTCAAGAATAATAGTCAGTCAGTCAAAATATACATACATAAGTAAAATTCGGACACCTAATTTGCTTCACAAATTTAATAAGAGGTTTGTATTTGCTCCTTGATAATCTGTTAGCCATTTGCGTTGCTAATTTCCTGCAGTAATCTGATGAACTACTCCTCCACTACTTTCGTTTAAAAATAAATCGATCTTGAATTTTTTAAAGCATTTTACATATGTATGTATGTGCGCTTATTTAGATCGCTAATTGCGCTTGAACATAGATGATCTAAATTCACTCTGAAAATTTTTTTTTATAGAATTTCTGGTGGAATTGGCAGAAAATTGTTCCTTATGATATATTATAACCAAACTTTTTTACACCATTGGCAGACCTACAGGCTACAGCCGAAACCATAGGTAACCTTCTACCGTCTTTTAGCAGACGCCCGTTAAACTCTCAACAACAAAGATTCTCTGTGGAAGGCTTTATTAATATATTTCATTTTGCCGTCCAATTACAAAAATAGGCCTCTTTTGCTCGTTCAAAATTTACTTTTACAAACTCTTTTACACTTTGTTCCTTTTAAACTTTGTTTCGCTTCTGTATACATTATAAACATTTGTTTAATAACTTTGTGAGAATTTTTGTCATATATTATACACCTTAGACTTTGCAAAGAAAATTTTGAACGTGCAAAAAGCGCCATATTAAATTAAGGCTTGCCCGTTTAAATTCCGCCATCCCAGTACTATAAGATTGATTAGTACAAAATTGGACAAAATTATAACAATATGTACTTTCGACTGAAGTTAATGATAAATGGAGAATTGCGCACTATTTTCATGGTTGGTAATTAGCTTTCAGCAGCAAGTGTATAAAGAAAGAGTGATTCACTTACTATCTCGTTCAAATAAATTTAGTTTCAAAGATATTTTTGGTAATCTTTCTATGGTTTTAAAATCCATCTCTTATCTTTAGAAATATTTGGAATACTTTCCCATATATTGTGTCCACTTTGTTGAAGAGATATTTGATCTTTTTGATGACTGAGAATTTTTGAGTTATATTTACAAATAAATGAACAAATTGCTGAATAATTTATTTAACTTGAGCAAAGGATGAAAAAAGTGCTGTTCGTTTTTTTTTACTGAAATCCACTGTATAATTTATTATTCTATTTTTGCCTTTTATTTAACACAATCGTTTGGCAATTTATAAATTTTCCTTAAAGCATTGTGAAAGAAAATAAGTAATTATAGAAGCAATTGTAAATGCGCCACAAATAATTAATTAACATTGTATTTAAATACAATAAAGTGTCCTTATAGTAGTGTACTTTACTAAAATGAATTCAGACAAAGAATCAATTAAAAAAAAACAGCATGTTTAATTATAAAACAGGTAGAAAAAAAGTTTCATCCATGATACTGATTGTTATAATGCCGCCGAACAAACTTTTATACATTGTAATCAGGACCATAGGGAGAAAAAACGAAATGACAATGTGTTGCAAGTTCTAGAGATAGAGTGGAGTTGACAAAATTAAATTACAATTTCATTTAAGAATTCATAGAAATTTTTTTTTCTTTTTGGAGAAGCTGTAACGTAAACGTTTACTTTTTTTTTTTAATTTTCAGTTGAAACGGTACAGTAAACTATTCCCGCATACAACCAACGATCCTTCCGTCAATATGCTAGGATGTGAATGAAAAACCAACATTTTAAATTAAAATACGGTTTCCATTCCGAATAAATAACACACAGCCTCCACCCGCTGCAGTTGGAGCCTGTGAAAAAATTTCAAGAATTAAATGAAGCTTAATTTATAGACAAGTACATACATTGGTTAGTGGTTGTTGAAACATTTTATTGTATCACAATCCATCAACAACATTCTGTTTTACTTCAAAAAAAAGCAAAAATCGAAAAAGAAAATTAAGAAAAAAAAAATGAAAAATAGAAAGTGCACTCAAAGTACAAAGAGTACGACAATTCAAAAATAAATTGCATCAAACGCAAAATGATTACTGTTACTAATGGTGCCGATGTTGCTGTGACTATGACTGGAATAATGCAGTTCTTCAATAAAATTTTCTCAGCACTGAGCGTTGAACGGTTGTATTCGACCGTTGAAAACTGAAAGCTATACATGCTAATGCTACATCAGCATACAGTTTACATAAAAACTTGGTAAATTATATCATATTGACATTTAAATTCAAATGTTATCAATCAAATGTATTCACACTCTACATATTAAAGACTTGTGAATTTAAATTTAAAATTTTCCAACTTGTGATTGTGACTGTGTAGGGTATTATAGTAGAGAACAAATAGCAAATGACATTACTTGTAACTGTGGAAGACGTTGTTTAACATACAAATTGTATGCAAAATTCAAAATGAGATTAAGAGTGGAAGAACAAAGCAAATCTACATACAAGTGCTATTTTATTGTGACATAAAAGAAGTTCGAGACCTCTTCCGACATGCAAAAAATATGATTATTACGACAATTTACGAGCAAAGTGTTGTTTAACTTCTATACATTAGAAAAAAATATACAATAAAATAATAATAAAAAAAACAAAACAATAGATATTCAAAAACCCGTATTTGGATATGTGTTGTTTTTTCTTGTTGCGATGTAAGTCTTGAACGTTGTGATTTGTCTGCTGTCAAGTAATGTTTAATTGCTTTTGATTGATGAACTCAATAAATGTATAGTTAGTTAAACAATCTCTGTCAAATGGATATATAAATAAATATAAAAAAAATCTAGCTAGGCCATATGATAGATTCTTTTGCAACCTCAATTTTCATTTAGTAGTTGGGGAATGTTAAGTCTAAAGAAAATCGTCCAACTGTGGTTGGAATACTTTTTTATTCCGCACAAATCAACACAATCACACAAATCAATTTGAAGTCAACTAATTCGAATAAAATCATTATTCCTTTACATTTCTCTGGTGCTACTTTTTAGAGAATATTTTCATAATTTTTTAATACAAATTAAATCCTTCAAAATCGTTAGATTTAAGGCCTATGAACAATATTCTGTGCGGCTGTTTCAAAGTCAGATTTTATTTAAATCAACCTGAAACAATCAAGTCTTTAAAAAAAAACTTCCGTTGTAAGAACGATGAGCCATAATCATATTGAAATACCATCGAAAATTTCACCACAATAGTCGATATTTTAAGGTGCGCACGCAAGACTTGTGCACTAGTTGAACACTCTCAGGCATATAATACATACATAATTGGCCATTACAACCCTTCAGTCAGGATTACGGCCTAGCTTATCATGCCACTTATGTTGTGTGTGTGTTAATTTGTATACATAAGTGGCGGGACCTACAGTTTAACGTCGACTCCGAACGACAGATTTTGAGAAACTTTTACATGGCAATTATATTTACTCTCAGAGTTTTTGCCAGAAATCTGCTGAGAGGAAGTCGCCGAAGAAATGTTTTTTTTTTAATATTTCATTTTGATGTCTGGCCTGTGCTTTACGTCTAATAAGCGAACACACTACCTACTAGACCACAGCGACTGTCATATAATACATATATATTTATTCCTTATCGCTTCTTCAAGGAACAGAGTGCTGTCATAAATCGTGTTCTCATGTTGTATATATATATGAAAGTATAAAATGTAGAAAATAGCATAATAATGCCGCAATATGATTCCAGGACATGTAACAATTCGTTATCTGAACATACATCGTTAAAACTGTATATAAAATACAGTTCTAAACTTTAAACATTTGATGCAATTACTCTAAAGGATTCGAAGAGTGCATCGAGAAAAATAAAAAAAGAGTTCATCAATTTTATCATACATTCGGCCTTGATATTAGAATATATTTTGCTCTTAAATCGAACGCCTAAAATTTTATTGTTCATTGGTTTTAATGCCATATATTGCTAATCTTAGGGTTCAACCGCAGCTGATCATTCTCCAAGTGCAAAAATGTATTTAACTTAGACATACAGACATCTGTTTCAGTTTATATTTGATTACAATACAATATTTTGATTGAATAAAAACATCTTTGCAATTGTTTTCCAAACTGAAAGCGAACTTTCAAGGTTAAAAGTCGCGACCACAAAACTGGTTCATTTCTTTCTATTGCAATTGACAGCTGCCTGAAGAAAAAGCTTTTGTAACTAAGGAGATATTCAACTCGCAACAAAACACATCCATAACCCTGAATTTACTTTTGTAAATGAAATACCTTTTTTGTTGTCCTACTAAGTAAAGCAAAAATTCAGGTAGTTTATTGGAAAGGAAACAGTAAACAAACAAATTATATTGTCAAGTAATAAAAAGCAATATACAAAATTGAGATTTAAGTGTAATACTAGGGGATGCGGTGCTTCTATATGCATAATGTTGTCTTGGATAACAATTAAACGAAATCTTAATTTTAAAATGAAATGAAATAATATTGAATAAAACTTTTGCAGATTCGCATTAAGTGTTAAAAAAATATATACATATATTAGAGTTATTAACTTGTGTCTTGAAGTTAAATATTTTAAAAGAAATTTTATGAAAAAAAATACAATATTTTTGTAAAACTATTAAACTTGTTACTTTATGTTTAAAAATCGAATACATCATAAAAAAACATAAAACACCAATATACATACATATGTATGTACAGCCATGGACATTAAATTAGCACAAAATCCATATATACTTTGATTGTGATTTTTTTCTCATTTGTATCGTAATTAGGCCAATTGTTTTAGTCTGCAATGTTGCACGATGACATCTAGCTGTTGTTCACCAAAATATCTTATATATTTTTTGTTTTGACTGCTAATTTGTATCGGTACCTAAATTCGAGCTGGACAGTAAATTAGCACAACGTGCCTAAAAGTGTTTTAGGTACAAGTTTTGTTCGAGTATTTTTATTTTTACGGTATATTCTTTCAATTTTGTGACATTTAAAATAATTTTTGAAAAAAATGATACGTGGAAAAGATTACTCACCAGAGGAGAAGCGCATTATCGTTAACTTGTGGCATGATGGGAAAAAACTGGCTGAAATTCCCGAAATTTCGAATTGTTAGCGAAAAATGATTTATAACGTTATCATTTCCTTTAAACCAAACAGAATAATATCACAGAAAACAAAAATTGAAGGCCACGTGTCAAGAAAACAAACCGAAATCGTTGGTCGTGCTATTGTCCGGAAGTCAAAGAAGGAGCTTCTCATGTCGTCACGCGATATTTTGAACGAAATTAACTCCCAATTCAGATTAAATTTATAGGACAGGCTACTATAAAGACGTCTTAATCACAAAAAGCTCTTTGGACGCTCTTGCCGAAAGAAGCCACTTCTACCAAAAGAAAAATATGCTCAAGCGTTTAACGTTTGCTCGCACCCACAATGCTAAAGACCTCCCATTCTGGAAAAAATATTTTGGAGTGATGAAACAAAGGTAAATCGTATGGGACCGGATGGTAGAGTGGTTGTTCATTGGCCAAAATGTCAGACATTCAATCCACGCTATGCTCAAAGGACCATAACGCATGTTCGAGGAAACACAATGGTGCGGGGAGTGTTTTCAAGGCACGGTATAAGTCCCATTATAAAAATTAATGAAGAAATGGACTGTCATCAGTATTTGGACAATATAAAGAACAATATGGAACCATAAGCTTTTAAATACATGCCAGTTTTATTCATATTTATGCAAGATAGTGGTCCCAAACACACATCTAAGCCGGCAAAGGATTGATTTTATGAAGGGCTCATTCCCGTTTTGAACTGGCCATCGCAAAGTTTTGACTTAAACTCGATTGAAAACCCCCTAGAACGATGTGAAATGTACAATTGCTCAACAAAAGTACAAAAATTTGGACGATTTGAGCATTGGAATACGGAACGCTTGGTACTCGATTCCCAAAGAACTTTCCCGAAGAACATTGTCCCGTAGATGTCACGCGGCGCTTGAAAATAGGGACTACTCTATTAAATATTAATCCAATAAGCTGAAAGCATTAATATTTTTACTATTTATTAAAGCACATCATTTTTATTCCAGAAATTTTAATTTGTGCTATTTTACTGTCCAGCTAAAATCTGGCGTTTGGTACATTTCAGGTCTTAATGAGCAGACGACTGGCAATATCGTCAAAATTTTTGTTTCTTTTTAAAGAAGAATATGTATTTTAAGTTCCTATGTTTACATTTTTTATGAGTAGACCTAAAATACTATAAAAAATATGATTATTTTTATGACGAAGTTTTGTGCTAATTTAATGTCCATAGCTGTATGTACATAAGTATCTTTGCACAAGTGCTAAAAATTTTTATTGCATCTTTATGGTATGTATAGTTAACAAGGCTATGTGGTTTTATAAAACTTTATTTGTTTAAACATTTGTTGCCTATAAACGTTTTCAGCAATTATTCATTTTTTATATACTAACAGTTTGATGAACGTTTTGTTAAGATTAATATTTGTATTGTATGGTGTGTATTTTATTGGAAAATCTGAAAATTATTGAAAATTAATAATTCAAGTCTGGTTTGTGACTAAGATTATGTAAATATAACAAATCGTTATTTAATGAAGTAGAGAGATTTATAAAAGTCTATTGCACCTATAGATTAATTAACTAACCCTCTATATTATTGTTTGCAAAATCAATAAGTCTACATATAAACAGGATAAACGTTTTAAAACATTTTATACAGTTTTACATTCGAATATAATAACTTAGTCTTTGAATCAGTGTTAAGTAGTAAAAAGCGTACTTAGAAATTTGTAAAAGCATAAAAACTTAAATTAACACTGGATTTCGTTTAACACAAAGATTTTCTTTTAAATAAGTCCTAATTTACGTCGCAGTTTTGTCCTATTATTTAGCTCAGGTTAACTTTTTGTGAGAAGCTAGGCCGTAATCCTGACTGAAGGGTTGTAATGGACAATTATATACATATGTATGTAATTTTAAAGGATTAAGAAAATGCGGTTATAAAGAATGGCTTGAATTCATTTATTATATTGAAAAAAGTAATAATTCGTTACTAAAGTTAATTGTTAGTTCTATTTATAGTATATTCGAAAAGATAATACATATTGGCTCAGAGAAGAAAGTTCAAATATAATAAGTCAAATCGTCGGACAAACTTTGACAATTCTGTAATAGATTGAAGACAACACGATTTTTTCTTTAATCTACTACAAAATTATTAATTCGTATCCGTATTAGAATTATTTAAAAAAAAAATAAGATATGCGTTTTTCACTGATTGATAGTTTTTCTTAATTTATAAAGAAGATAAACTAAATTTTAGTTTTCTTCTTAAATATTTGAATTAATTATTTATGCACCTATACCATAAACATTTTATAACTTTTATTATTCAAATTAAAATTTATAATGTACGGTTTTCACTGACATTCGCTATTTGAAAGTCTATACATACTTGCATGTTTTAAGGTGGGTTAAACAATATTCTGTTGAAATAAGACTTTACAAAGCATAATACTAAATTGACTGTGTTATGGATAAAAAGCGTTTGCGTTGCCATTTTTGAAACTAGAAAAAATAATATTCAATGGATCTAATCACACGAGAACAATTGTGCTGGCATAAAATGATAGGTTATACGCAAGAGAGGTGAGGAGAATGGTTTTTCGGTGGCGTAAAGTTTCAACCAGCTACAAACCAAACATCAAATGAATGCAAAAACACTAATACATACAAAGCTGTGAATACGTATACATTTCATGCCAAACTAATATTCATCCCGTGTCATATGAAAAGAACAAAAATTGTGCGACTAAAAATTGTTCTCGTGTGATTAGAGCCAATAGGATTTAATAATCAAATGAATGCAAAAACACTAATACATACAAAGCTTGTTATACATATACATTTCATGCCAAACTAATATTCATCCCGTGTGATTTGAAAAGAACAAAAATTGTTCTCGTCTGATTAGAGCCAATGGGATTTAATAATAATATCCAGTGTCAATATAAACAATGACAAAATAGACGAGAACATGACAAAACAAAGAACAGAAAGACCACTAACGGCTTAAATGGTCTTGCTAAAGAAAGATAAGAGAAGAGAATAGTATTTGTTTACAAATTTTATCGAGTGAATAAACAAACGGTGATTAATAGCAATAACAAAAAGGAAACATAACCTCAAATTCAAAACAAAGCAACAACTATTTTACAAAAAAAAAATCACTGATAATTAACTGGATAAATAAATATAAAATTAAAACGCAATTTCCTATTCGTTATTTGCATAATTTCTTTTCCAAGAATATCATGTTAAATTCATTTAAAATTGTTAATCAATTGCATTCTATTAATAAACACCAAATAAACAAAGAAATCAATCATTCAATTTGTAAATTTTCACATACAACACTTACACTCACACATGTCCCTGTATAATGCCATTCATTCCATATATTCAAGTTTCTTTGTTGTTGTTTTCTTTTAATTCTATTATTTACTTGTGAAGGAATTAAAGCGAAAATAAATTATGATTAAAATAAAATTATTAAAATGGCATCAACCTTCGTTTGCAGGTGAAAGCTCTGCTATTTTTTTCTTTTTGTTTAGTTATTGTGTTGTTTAGTTAAAGCATTAGCAAGGCAATTTGTTCAAAGTAAAATAATGTGTATTTTTGTAAATAATGAATCCAAGTAAAATGCCATAATTGAGAATAATAAGATCATCATAATGATAATAATCAATCAACAATAACTCACCTCTGCTGCAGTGGCATCTTGTCCAGCAGCACTGATAATAAAAAGCAGCGCAACTGTTGCGCTAACTGCGTAAAAACGCATTTCTATTGATGTTTCGAATCGTTTACACAAACCTCGAAATAAATTTCTTGTACTTTAAAAACTGCGACGTGTAATATTTATATATAATTGTTGCTTTGTCACTAATTATTTTTTTTTTTTCGAGATGTTAAAAGTAATAAAAAAAATTAATTATAATTTTTTGCAATTTCCGTCACTTTTATTATGTTTATCCGCAACGTTCAGAAACAAAACAAGCACACCATATGAAAATCGTAAATCAACTGACAAGAAGACAAAATTTAAACCGAGCAGCCAAAAGCAGTCGACGCTCAAACGCCGTCAATTTTTATACACTTCTTGACACTGAACTCTATGCATTAAAGGCTATGCAAATACGTCGAATTATAAAATGGCGCTTTAATAAATACGTTAATTCTTAATACTCGAATGTTTTTTATATTTTTAAATAATAAAACCCTA
Source organism: Sarcophaga rosellei (assembly GCA_930367235.1). NCBI lineage: Eukaryota > Metazoa > Arthropoda > Insecta > Diptera > Sarcophagidae > Sarcophaga > Sarcophaga rosellei. The sequence goes on along the minus strand of OV884017.1, from coordinate 84,111,200 downwards.
CACAAGAAACATTGAGAACAACATTATGTAATGAAATGCGTTTACAAGTATATTCCATAGGGTCTAAATTATTCTGTAATAAGGAAGTTCTCAATAAATTCTGCCAACTAATCAAAAATACTCGAATAGATTGAAGTCACCATAGCCTAGAAGGGAGTGTGTTGGTTTATTACAACCAAGGGCCAAGAGAGGAAGCTAATGTAGTGCGTAAGGTAAAGGAATTTCGATAACATTCACAATAACGAGTCCCTAAAGCGGCAACTGACATATATTGGCTATGTGCATTTTGCTTCGTTTTCTCATCATTCAATTTTGCTTAAGTAATTTTTCGTTCAGAAGTGTGAAAGTTTCCATTGTTGTGTCTAGACCTCCGAATTGAATACTTTTACATGCATATTTGGCCATTACAGCCTTTCAGTCAGGATTACGGCATAGCTTCTCACACCACTCATGTTGTGTGCGTTAATTTTATACATGAGTGGCAGTACCTACAGTTTAGATCCGTAGAGATATTTAACGATTGCCTTTATATAAATTTCTAGTCACAAGAGCATACAAGATAACAACATAGCTGAAATAGAAAATAGACATTTTCTTTTCTGAGGAACAATCGAACGATCTTACACAGACTTTACTGGCTCATAAAGGGGAGATGGGCAAGCGATACCACACTATAGAGAAAGACAATACTTTCTAGGATTCACATTAGAAATTCTTCCGTCATAAAGGCAGCATTTTAACGTGTTTATAATTTGTGTTTATAGGATGATAGACAATGGATTATTGCCAACGTACAAACTATGGATATACTACCATTTTCTTTCGAACTAAAAATTATGTTTTCAGCGCCAGTGTCAGTGCGAGTGAGTTGCAACTGTTGCAGCGTTTTATTAATTTCTTTCGTTTCCTATATTTATAACGTGCATGTCCTTTCGCAATGAAAATATTATGACACAACAAAACACTGAAATGGTATAATACATAGTAAAATATTCAAAATAAACTCCTACACAACAACAACTGTTGCTTATGGCAACAAGAATAAAAAAGCATTATTGATAAAGCAAAACAAGAAAGAAAAAACACCGTAAAAGATAGAACAGAAAGGAAAATTTAACAGTAAAACTAAACTTAAAAATGGCTTCCCATATAAGTCATTCTTATTTAAATTCCTGTTTAAATGTACCTCTTGATCCATGTAACAATTGTCCAGCGCCTGTATTTAACCGCCCCAAAATTTATTTGGGCAGTTTATCGGTAACATCGATAACAACACCATCTCCAAATACAAAACACCGCAATACTTCAGCAAAGGACGTCAAATCATCTTGTAATGGCATCAGATCCTTGGCAAAATTCTACGACAGCATACCAGGTTCAAGAGAGCTTTACTAAAACAAACATAAAAAGAGTTTGTATATGAAAACTTTTCCTTTTCTATTTGAAGATTACAGAGAATTGAACCATTTAAGCGAAACTGAATTCTATAGCGCTCTTGATACTTTAAGATCCACCTGCCGTCAATTGAAAGATACTACAGTCAACTGCATAAATGGTGAAGATCATTGTAGTACGACCACAACGACTTCATCATCTTTGGCATCGTTTAGCAGTGGCTTTGGTGAAAGTCGCTGCAAGAAAACTAAAAAATCTAAAAAGAAGAAAAAATGCAGTGTTAGTCAAAATAATCAAACCAGTAGTGAGATACAGGAACCAAAAACTATACAAGCATTTCCCAAAACCAAAATAAGCTGTAGCAATGAGGAAGATATTGGTAAATTGCGTTATAGTTCACTATCCAATAAAAGGTATTTCAAATAAAAATTTCTTCTTAGTAACTTACTTAAAAACTAAATAATTTAATAACAACATTGTGTATTTAAGTTTAAAAAAGGATTTAGAGAAAGAGGTTGACGATTTTAAGAAATCACTTCAAGAATTTGAAGCTGAATTTAAACGATCTCACTCACGTAGCTCTTTGAAGGAAGGCATTAAAAAATCATTCGAAGCCAATGAAAATTTAGCCGATGAATTAAATAAAAATAAAAAGTGAGTAAAACTTAAATGTTTACATACATACATAATTGGCCATTACAACCCTTCAGTCTGGATTACGGCCTAGCTTCTCACACCACTCATGTTGTGTGCCTTAATTTTATACTTTAGTGCCGGGACCTACAGTTTAACATCGACTTTTTTTTCATATTTCGTTTTGATGTCTGACCTGGGGCTGGAACCCGGGCTTTACGTCTAATAAGCGAACACACTACCTACTAGACTACGGTGACTTCCATATAATGTATTGCATGCAACAAATATGTAGTTGGTAGTTTTTTACATCTAAATTTTCTAGAGTCGTGTTGGAAACAAAGCAAAAATTGCCCCTCACCTACAAAAAAAATTCGAACTTAAAACTGATTTTTATAAGTAGTAATTAACATTAGACGTCTGTTGCGAATAATTATTAATATGACAGACCTATTTCCAACGTTATCGATTTAAAGCAGAACTGAAGGAAAGGTGGTTACAAAATTTTGCTGAATTACTATAAAAACTAGCAACACCAAAGCCTAAACGATTGTTGGCTGCGAATTTCTCAAAATATTACTCAATCGAGTGAATCCATATATTCCTTACCCAATTATATGAAATAAAATGGTCTTGTACGATTTTAATTAATTGTAGTAAATTACTAATGAATTGATCAAATGTTACATCTTCTAGAGTACCTGTTCGAAATACATTTACATCGCAATTACGCGAACGATTACGTAAATCGTTATCATATAACGACTTGCCCACGATTACAGAACCATTAGAACTTTTGGAATTACGAAAGAAAAATAAAACATTGGAATTTTTATCATATAAAGGGTATAGAAACGTTTGCAAGGATTCTAGTAAATTAAGTCACTATTTTCCAAAGCAATCAAAACCAGAAAATACAAGGTAGATTAATTGAACTGAAAACTTATGTTAAACGCATTTTCATAACCAACACATACTCCATAGTGTACCGAAAATTACAGTGGATTCTCCTGAGAATTCAAGGAAAATAAACAATGTCAAGAAGTTAAAAACGAAACAGAATAGAAACAATGAAGAGGAGGAGTATAAGACAGCCTTTGCATTGTTTGATTTGGAACCAAGCAAAAAGGATCATTCGTTCAAGGTAAGTTCAGATTTGAAAATTATTTTTCAATAAAGATATTGACATTATTTTTTTAAGCAACAGCTTTCTACCCCTTCACCTGTACATCCTGTGGCACGACCTAATCTTGCTGCTACGTTAAGGGTCGAAAGTTCAAAGAAGAAAGTACAAGAACTTAAAAATAACTGCACGTATCATGATACCACACCACAATTTGACTGGGAAGTAAGAAAAACGCCAGCCTGGAAAACCTTATCATTTAAGTAAGTCATCATTCTCATCATTTATAAGATGTACATATATTAACGATTATTTGCAATCATTTCTTTTATTCTCTAGTGAACCTCACAAGAATATATTGCGATTGCGCTTGGCTACACGCAAAGCTGAACAGGCCCTACAGCAACGTGAATATGAACTTAATATGGAACTAATGCGCCAACGTGTAAAATCTGCTCCACTGCTACTAGAAGGTCCTACATACTGGGGACCCCATGTGGGAAAACTGTCGCATGCTTGCCAAAAAGAAGGTCGGCGTCACATGTGTCAATCTAATCAGCAGCGTTCCAAACGCAAAAAGAATTCATCGCGCAGCCAAAGCTGTAGACGTAGTTTGATTTTGGGTTCTTCCTCACCATTGGATTGCGAAAATGTTGTCTCGTCCCCTCGTACTTACATAGTACAAACAGAATCACGTTCTTCGCACAAACTGAATACGTTGCGTAAAATTTATGGTGCCAGTGGTACAAGATCTCGGTCACGTAATTCAAATTATAGTACAAATTCACAGCAATCATTTAAAAATTCAATCAAAAAATGTTCGGGACATTTTAAATCCTACAATGGGAAGTCACTGCAAGATAATACAGAATCTCGTGTAGAAATCGATAGTGGTGATGAATTGTCGAGTTTAGATAGAGCATTTTTATAAATTGCATATAATTAAACTCATTTGCTTCGGAAAGTTAAAAAACTAAGTGTGTTAATAAAACTAGAGAAATTTCTATGAGCTTTGACAATTTATTTCAATTTATTCTTGACATCGTTTTCAGTAGAATACTTAGTTTTCTGGATGTTTCACCAACATGTGATCTTGTGGGACTTGAAATATACCGTTGCACAACAAGTACTTGATCTTGTTCAATTCTCGATTTCGGTTGGTGTGTTTATGATCTTTCTTTTGAAAATTTAAACATTTTATTCCACTTTGTCACCAAAACATCTGAAGTAGTTACACTCCCATAAAGACCAAGAAAAGCTTCTCCAAATCCTCAAATACCTGCTGCCATGTTTATCAATCCCTTTTTGTTTATTTCACATCAAGTTCTTCATTGGTTAGGCGATATTTATTAAACTTTATTTCATTAGACCACAATTCATTTGTCAATGTTGACTGGTAAACCCTAGACGATCTATTTGCTATTGTCCGATAAGTAATTGTGGCTCATAACTTACGGGTCGATTATGGCAATTATAAACCAAACGACTACAGTTTGATAGCTATCTCTTGTATTTAACGCAAGCAAGTATTATAAAGGAAAGAAAAAAAAGAAAAGATATACAAAGAAACGAATAATAAGAACAAGTTCATTTTGGTGCCAGATTAAAAGTTTTACGAACCGTGCTGTCGTTTTACGTTTTTTATAACTAGATTCGATGGTATTTCTGTTTTCTGAATGAATCGAATTAAATTCAGCAATTTAAAAAATTTATGGTAAATTAAATGGAATGAGATCTAAATTGGATATATGAAATTAATAAGAATAAAAGCCCGCACTGACATTTTGCCTATGTTTGATGATTTAAAATGAAGTATTTTTATTTCGGAATAATTTTAAGAGACTCAAAATCGTTAACAACAGTAAATTGTAATTTGTCATCGTCAGTTAGTGGACCATTGCCGGGCCTTGACAATATAACCGTTTGATAGCCGGCCGACCGAGCAGCCTCTGCCTCTGTAATTTAATAAGTAGATAGCAGATATATAACAACAAAAAGTTTTTTCTCATTACCTTTAATGATATCAGTCAAGAAGAGAATATCGGAAGAATCACAAGCAAGCGCATTTGATATATTAATATAGGACTGTGTCTCTTGTTTGTGGCCACTTGTGGTATCAAAATGTCCCGTTATGTATGGCAATAAATCTCCGAAATCCGTTTGTCCAAACAGAAGCTTTTGTGCTTTAATGCTGCCGCTGGAATAGATGGCCACTCGAATGCCAGCATCGTGCCAACGTTTAAATGCGTCTGGTACATCTGCATAAACACTATGATAAATTTGTAAATTTAATGATCATATTCATTACATAGATAACAAGGACTTACTGCCCCTTTAGTTTGCCACTACTGTATCCCTCTGCCCAAACGAATCCTTGCAGCGTCTTAAGTGGTCCAAGTTTCAAATCTTTGTCTATTAAATAATTAACAAATTGACTTATTTGTGGAACATTACTAACGTCACCTCCTCCAGTTATATTTTCTGAATTTAAGAAATCCTTATATTCAGGTAATACCGTTAGCTCTTTTATTAGAGCTTGAATTTCCGGAGTGTGGCACCTTTTGCGCAGATAATTTTCTGTATGTTCTTTGGCATAAGGAAATAAAGTGTCCTGAAATTATTGGAAGATATTAAATTCGATCATCATCCTTATTAGATGTTCTTTTAAATAAACCTTGACAAAACTAATCGAGGTGGTGGTGCCCTCAATATCAGTAAGTATAACTTTTACATTAAATTCAGGCATTCTCAAGTGAGATTCTATTCAAAAATAAATATTTCAAAACTAAATATTGTAATAAAACTGATAAGAAATTCTTTGGGCGCTTTTACATTTTCCTCTAGTGTACGCACGCCCAACAGCTGTAGTAACAATTGAAAAAGAACCAAAAACAAAAAGCGCTTAAATGTGGTATTATAGATTGATACACATGCGGGAACATGTGTAGACTCAATATCCATACAGATTAATGAGAGCGTATAACACTGAAAGAAAATAGCAATGTAAATTTCGCAGTCAATTCGGCTGTCTTCGTTTATTGCAATTTCAAAGAAGAACAGTAGTTTCGAGAACTTAATTTCATTTGTTTGTGCCTGGCAAGTTATCGGAAAATCCATAGTCAAGTGTGAGAACATTTTAGAGCACTTCTACAGACTGAGTCCTGTGCTACGATAGGGAGTCTCTTAGAACTTTAATACGATTCATGAATATTGGTCCAGAAATCCATTAATGGCCTTGTGCCACTGATAGTGACTAACTAATGAGTCTTCTTATTATTGGAGGTGAATTTCCACCTCGCATCTTTTTCCTGCCTTCGAAAATTATTTTTTTCATTTGTCTATTACCTTAATTTTTTTGTTTCCCTTTTTTATCTTTCTAGTATCTGTGGAAGGTGTAAAAGTACATTACCCTGTATATTTTCCTAATTTTATATCATGTAAAAAGCTCTAATTAATAGCCAAGCAATATTTTTATTTATTCATTTATTTTTATTGCCGAAGAGCTTAGAAATATTTATCTTTTCTGTTGAATTTTTAAGTAGTGTATATAGGCTTTAATATCCGATAAAAAATTAAATTTAAATTAACAGAAATAATATTCGGTTTAAATTTTCTTTTCAAATTATTTAATTTTACAGTACGTTCCCGCGCTTCGCAAAATAGCGCTGTATTACACAAAGAAGATTGGCTACACTTTAATTCTGACTTTTCTCACCATAAACGAGACTCGTTTAAAACATAAAGTGACATTTTTATTGTCAAAATGACGTTTTAACCGTCAAATTTTACTTAAAAAAACAACAACTGAAAAGTATGTGAAAGTTTTAAAATAAATTTCCAACTAGAGAATTTTTGCAAATTTATAAGATAAACAAAAAGTTTAGAAAGCGAGAGGGAAATAAAATTTAACTAAACAAGAGGCCGGAAAGAGCAAAAACGAGGCAGAGCTAATATTGTTTAACAAAAAAAAGAAGGAGAATGTAAAGATTCTAGTGTGTTCCAATAAATTAAGACAATAAATAAAAATAGAAAGCGTTGTCTAAAGAAATACTTTGCATAAAGATAAAAAAGTCAAGCGACAACAACAAAGAGAAATGTTGCAAATGTTTTGCAAAAATCGAAAATAAGGAGAAACTGACGAAAATTTTGCCTAATCATGGATATATGTCATAAATAAATAAATACATAAAAGTAAATTAATTTTTGTAATTAATTGCGAAAATATAAACTACAAGAAAATTAATTGTTCTCCTTCTCTGTAAAACATGTTTCGACTTCATATACTATTTATTTTTTTTACAATTCCAGTAAACCAGCTGCATATTACTTTACATTAAACAGTTGTTTCTTGTGTTACACCAGTAACTACAATAAGCAACAACAGCAAAGGCTATAGCAAAAATAGCAACAACGTTAACAACTACATATGCATGCATGCAAGAGAATATTCCCTAATTGACCGCCAGTCCCCTGTCAAGGTTAATCTGAAAAAACGATAAGAAAACAAAAACAATAAAGTCATCAGTAGCACCAGCAACACCAACAAAGATAAACTGTTGTGGCGCCGACAACTAAAAAAAAAGTATCATATTCAATATAAAACTAGGGCGTGAGAAGTAACCTCTCCCCTCTACATCACACAGTGAGCATAAATGCGAACAAATGTCAGCGGTTTCCCATTTTCACTCTTTTTTTTTTGTTAGATTTCGAATTTATTGTTGTTAATAGTTAAGAAGAACGAAGAAGAACAAAAAAAAAAAAAAAAACAAAATCTAAACACACATGAGAAAGGGCAAAACAAGGACATTTTTGTAACATTAACCAGAGCAACTAGAAGTGGAAAGGAGAAATATCGCACCTAACTCTTGCTGCTTGGACAGAGCAATTCATTTTATCTGGGCTGATATTGAAATATAAAAATAGACAGAAAAAAAAGAAAATATGGATCCTCAACAAGTGTTTATGGTGCCTCAAGTAGATCAACAACCGTCCGCCTCTTCTAAAACAAGCCCACCACAAACAAGCACACAAGTAGTTCAGCAACAGCAGCTACCGCAACCTCAACAGCCACAGTGTAATATCTGTGGGACGACACAAAAACTTTTACGTTGCGCCAAATGTAAAGCAATATACTATTGCTCCACAGATCACCAACATCTTGATTGGCCGACTCACAAGCAAGAATGTCGTGCGTTAGCAAAGCAAAGGCAAATTAATAATCGTTTGCAGCAGGTAACAAATAGCTGTGGTGCCATCAACATAAATACCCACTCAAATTTTAATGTAGCAGGCTCATCAAATATATCGGCCAACAACTGGTCTTTTAACATAGCTCCCACTTACGAAAACATTCAGCTCCAGGGCAATACATTTATACTTGGCACACATGAAAATGAAATACTGAATAGCAAAGCCGAGACGGTTACTCAAAGTTCAAGTACCAGCGAGTATGTTGGTAGTTTTGATGCTAATTCTACTACATCAGATCAAATGCGTCTAATGGTGCAAAATAATCTGGATTGCCCGTTGAGCCAGCAAAGTAATGATAATTTGGTACATTACCAAATAAATCAGCAAGAGTCCACCGAACAAACTCAGTGTGATTCTGAGGCTTCAGGATATGTTTCACCGCCCACTGGACTTCAATCACATATGCAGACGCTACCGCAACAATTAAATATGCCGCAACAACAAAATACTGCCCTCCAATTTCCAGTGCCGCAGTTGAGTAACCATTTAATTAATCAACATGAGAAAAGTTCCAGTTATCAAATTGGTACAGCGGTAGTCGATGAGAATCTTTTGGAAACTATCAAGTAAGTAAATATCTCTCTCTCTCTCCTTTTCACTTATTCTCTCTCTGTGTCTACCGTTCTTATAAATAAAACAGATCGCATCAAATTGTAAATACGATTATACACTGGTAAGGAATATTCTTATGTATTTACATACATATGTACATATGTATTTAAATGTAATGCAGATAATTGGTTGCGATCTTAGGTACTTTATAATAAATTAGTATTGTTAATAGAATTTTCTTTGAATATTAAAGAAACTGGAATTAATTTGCATTTTAAGTAACATTAAAACAATATGGTTAAATAATTATTCTTAAATACATTTTGCTTTTATAAAATTGCTGTTTAAAAAAATCCTATGTAGTACATATACTATATTTTAATGCTGATTCTTGGCCTAAATACTTTATAGTGAATTACATTAAAAATACATACGTAGTTGTAAAAAATGTTTGTACATGCATACATACAATGTACATAAAATGTGCAACAATAAACAACGCATGTAGAAAGTTCTTGCCTATGATATACTCTTAATTATTATATACATATACGTATATGGACTATACCGTATGTTTAATTAAATTTTTAAAATTTTATTCTTCGGTTCGTAGTGGTTATTTGTTAGGTCACACCTCTTACAAAAGTGCAACATTAATTTTATTATATTAATACATACGCAGTAATGTTTTCTGTATGGAATTAGAAAACACTTCAAGTTTCATCCCTTGAAACAAAGAAAGTGTTCTAAAGGTAAAAGTATACTTCTTCCGAGATTTATGCTGAAGTCATGTCTCACAGGTTGCTGATGAGATCGTTAAACTAAAAATTTTAATGAAACTGCAATGGTAAGGTGTAGTAGGTAAAGATACATATCGTCGAGCTCAGTTTACCCACGGGAGATATGATAACATTCTGAACATTCTCCCTCATCTTTGTGTCAAATAAACTGCAATTTATCCTATTCTTTAGGGTATGCTTGATTCAGTCTCTCATTGGCTGGCCAGCTGGACATTGCTCTAATGATTGGATAATAATATCGATTCGTAATTTGTTAATAACATTCCAATGCCAGTGCATAATTCATTTAAGGGCCTTTTGATGTGGCGGGTGTCTTCATGTAGAGGCGTGTCCATTGCTTCTGATCTGATATCGAGCTTTTTACCCTGATGCCAAATATCCGTTTCAAGACCTTAAGTAAACAAGAAGTTAGGTTAATTAGCGAAAAGCCTTTTGGGGTTAAAAAATTCTTTGCCAGTTTAAGGTATAAAAACTACCCTTGCCTTCTGCCTATTTGTTCGTTATGGATGCCGACGAGACCGTCACTAAGTCCAACTCGTTTTAAAGAAGACCTGAAAAGAATCCGTACGGACGCTTGTCTTAAATGTTAATCAGTCTTTTGTTAAATTCTTTGCTATATAAATACTGGTTTCGGAACGTTCCGTCTCCCATCACATTTTCGATTATACCAGTCAAAATTCGGCCAAATCGGTAGGAAAGTGTGTAGTCCTCAAAAGAAGCAAAGATTTTTTAATCGTTTACATTGAGCAATATTCTTTACGGCTCTTACGCATATTTTAAGAATGCATTAGAATGATATTATCAAATTGGAGATTCATTATGGTCCGAATTCGTCCTTAATTATTGTAGCATAGTTCGTTTTAAAAATATTTCTTCGGCGACTTCCTCCTAGCAGTCTTCTAGCAGAATATTTGAGATTAAGTAAAATCTCTATGAACATTTTCTTACAAAATCTATCGTTTGGAGTCGACTTTAAACTAAAGTCCCTCCACTCATGAATAAAATTAACACACAACATGGGTGGTGTGGGAAGCTAGGCCGTAATCCCGACTAAAGGGTTTTAATTACCAATTAGGAAGAGGAAGAAGTTCATTTGTTTAAGCACTCAATGTCAAAATCTGTAATAATTTTTGGATGCAAAAAGTAATTTTTAGTTTAATTAAACATAACTCAACTTCATTCGTAACTTCCCAATAATAAATTATGATTATGTAATCAATACAAATTTAGTTTGGTAGACAAACTTCTAAAAGTTTGGAATAAAAAAATCCTTTCATTATGACCATTTATAAGCCAGAAATTTCTTTGAAATTTCTATTTCAATATTATTTTCCGCACCCAAGAAATTAAATCAAAGTCTAGGAAGGCTTCACCTTTCACCGGTATTAACAGAAAATTAAGAACAAACAGTTGAAGTCTAATTCTGTTGGAAATTTAAGCGACCGAAATTACTGAAACATTAATCAGATTATATTTTTAAAATGTATATTTAATTTACATAGAAACATGAGGCTTTGTTTTTTTATAGTTCAATGAACCGGTTTTTTAATCCAGTAGCACAATCAGATACATGTATGCCTTATTTTTTTTTTTTACTAAGAAATTACAAATATGTAAATATGGTTTTAAAAAAATTTTGTTTTCTCTTAAAATGCTAGATTTTAAATTTGTTTTAATATTTAAACTCTTTTAAAGTGTTAATTATTTTAATTCGCAAGTGAAATTGTTTAATTTTTTATGTCCTAAAATAACAAGAATTTCAATTTTTTGTTTGCAAATTGCGACACTTTAGAATCTAAAGTTTAGATTATGACAATTTCGTTATTGTCCTTACTCACATAATAATTATTATTAAATGTATGTATGTATGTATTTGGAAAATGTGTAAATCAGTCACTTGTACAACTATTAAAATTAGTTTCGAGAAATATTGATCAATACCGTTGTTTTTTTTTACAAGTATTTAATATATGTGTTATCACGTTGAATGGTTATTTTAAAATAAATAAAGAGTTCTTGAAAATATTTTTGGCAGAGATAGAAGTGAAGAAGACATAAATTAATGACTAATTTCGATTTCTATTTTGAATATACTGAAAGCAATATCAAATAGTATTTAGAATGATTAAAATATTATGCCTTATTAATTTATAATGCATAAAAAATACAAACAATTATAAACGTATTCCAAAGCGATAATTCATATCTCTACGTGAAAGTTTTGTTCTTATTAAAACATTATTTTTTAAATTTATTTTGTCACTTTAACTTATTTTTTTTACTGATAAAAGACTACGTGAGAATTGTAGTATTTCATTTACTTTTTAATTGCAGTCAAACAAACAAATAAATAATAAAACAAAAACAAAAAATAATACAAGTAAAATAAGGGTACTGAATAAACTAAACTTCACGTCTGAGTTTTAAAATGTATGTATACAAAAGGGTTTGTAGTACATGTTAAGATCGACAGTCTTAGTGATAGGTGAGGTAGCATTACTTCAACAAAAGTACGAATACATGTGTTAAACAATACTTTAAACATATTGTATTAAAACTTAATCAAATATTTGCATTGCGTTTAGATTATTCTATTTGTATTTGTTTTCTTACTTAGATTCAGTTTAACATTTATGTATACATACATACATACACCATGTTACAAAAGTACACATACGTACGAATGCTATGCACTGTGAGATTAGAACTTGACCACCTGCCGCAGTCTGCAGATCTAAACATTTTTGTGGGCAATACTTGAAGAATGAATGAAATTTAACTAGAGATCACAAACAAATTATTTTTGTCTAGGTTTAGGTTTAGGTTAGAGGATGTGTACTTGCCAATTGAGACAAATACAGTACCCGGAGCTCCAGTTGTACAACGTCCTAAAGGGGAGAGGATAATAGGAGGGGAGATAGGGAAAAAGGAGTGGAAATATATTTTTGTCTATGTCATCTCTATTTCAGGAAGTTATAAAAGCAGACTGTATAAAAATGTGAATCCATATATTCATTTTTTTTCATTTAACATAAATTAATGTCAATGAATTACTTTACTTTCTGTTTGATTCTTATCTCTTTAATCTAAAAAAAAATTATTTTATCTAAAAAAATTTAATTTATTTCGTACAATTTTTCTGTTATTTTGTCAACGGGTTGTGAGCGTATGTTAACTTGCGTAACATGGTGTACATATTTCACACAAAATGTTCCTACTGATTACCTCAATTTATTTGTTTTAAAATTAAAATATAAAATATTTAATATGTGCTGTTAAATGTTATTGGTTTCACAATATACAGTGTCTTAGTAAATTTGTTATACGATTTTTAATTAAACAAATTGCTAAACAGAAGGATTTAAATGAATAATTGACTCATAATTGCCTTTGAATTTACCATGAATCAGTTAGTCCAGTGCATTCATAAGGATTTATGTATTATTGCCCTAAATAAATATTTAATCAAAGTGTGCAAATTTTCTGTTTTTTTTTTTTGAATTTTCAAAATAAAGCATTAAAAAATCTGCAGATATGATGTCATAATGATTATAAGTAAACAATTAATGCTGGCTCTTGCGTCTGCATAAGGGTCAGAGCTGAACCATTCTTGTTACGCCGTTTCGTGGCATAAAATGTAAATAAGAAATGGCATCATCTACGAAACAGTAGATAGAACTGGAAGGAAGTTAAAGAATATAGAATCTAACTTTGTGGTATAGTTTCCTATATATCATTTTTATTATTAGTTTTGTTAGTACATATTTGTTTTTCTTGTTGTAATGTAACTTATTTTCTAATTTTGAATTTATTCGTCTGTGATTTTTATTTTTAATAATGTAGTAGTTGTAGTCTTCAAATAACTAATAAAAGATTAGGATTTTATTAATTTTCAAGAAATTGTCTTATTTGCTGTTGTAATCCTGTTGTTGCCATTTTTATCGTTTCTTTCCGTTCTACTTTTATTATTTATTGTATTACAATACAATATAAATAAAAAATTGCAAAAGAAAACTTATTTAACACCTCAATTGCAATTATTTTTGTCATTTAACATATTAAATTGAAGATATTTTTTCTTTTTAATCAATATAATTTGATTTTGATTGGATAAATATAAATAATAAAAATGTACAATGTTTCTGGTTTCTTAGAATTATTCACGTACGCCAGTTGAAAATTAAATATGTTTTCTAAAAATACATATAAATTTATAAACAAATACTGGTAGAATGCACAAGAATACACATGTACACGTACACTTTTCTATTAGATTTCCAATTGGAAGATAGGTGGTATAGGTGGTATTGGATATTGTAATAGGCAACAAAGTCTGTGTGTGGGAATGTCAGGTTTTTTGAATTTTTTTCTTATCAGTAATATATGTACATATAGACATATATGACAGTATGTATGTATATTTAATATTCTTGGCGAAATGTTTGTTATAATTAATCTACAATGATGAAACGAAGAAAAACACAATTTTTATAATTTAACAATGTCTCATTTAATTTGAATCAACAATTTTGCATTTTACTTGTATAAATTCATCACACAATTGCATATATGTACATATGCGCTTTATTTGACATCTAAATGTGTACGAGTGTCTATCTTCAATATACATACGTATATATTTTCTTTGCCTTTCAAATGTTTGTTTGTCAGTTTTCTGAAAGAATAATTTAACGAAACTACATATTTTCCAGACATTGTTGTGTATAAACTTTTTATAAATGCGCATTTAATATTATTAACCTGTTATATTCAACTTGATATAGAAATAATGAACAAATCAAAAAGCGTACAATGCACTGTTCAAACTGTCGATATTTAAATGAATTGTAAGATCTAAATTACCTTTACACAATTTTAAGGTTTTACGAAAAATATGAAAACATTTCTGAACTCTTTAAAAAATGTCATTATTTGTAGTTACCATTAATTAAGGGTCGAATATTATCCAGTCCATAAAAAATAAGAATAATTGAATCGGGATAGTTTGCAAAAAAAAAATTTACAAAGAGCGGAAAATATTTCAGTGAACAAAGAAAATGGGATTTTGCTTACCTAATACATACATACATATATTACGATATAAGGAAAATTGACTTGTAAGAGTTCGTTTAATTATCCAAACTGCTTTGAGGAGACCATTTCATAATAATAAGATGTATGTATATGCAATTTTATCGAAATTGGTTCACACTTGCCTTGATGCCTTTTATACTCGCTTAGTTCAATTATTTATCATTTTAATCTTCCAAATGTATTCAATTTTAATAATTATATTTTTTTGAGATTTAAACATCTGAACCGAATCTGTTGATTTAAATGTCTTTTTTTATTAGTCATCAATTAAATTCGTTTGAATACTATGATGATTTAAAATTATTTGTAATTCATTTCATTGAATTATTTTCATTGAATTATACCATAAGATTTGCAATTATTTGCGATTTTTAAATGTGATTTTTATTTTCTATTACAATCAGTGTATAACTGAGTTTTTGTTTTAACAAACGTAAGGCAATTCAATCCTTAATTTCAATTATAAAATCGCAATAACGCATTACATTTAATTATAATTACAGGGCAATATACTTTATTTTTTAATTCTCGGTAAACTGAAACAATTTGTACCCTGCTATTACAACCTAAATATGAAATTGTAAAATTAATTATTATTTAGTTTTGTTATGTAATGATTAATTACAACTTTGAAAACGTAATTTTAAAATTTGGCAAAGTTCTGAATTTTGATTTAAGCTTTTAACTGTAGTAAAGAGGGTTAATACAATTGAAATTTCAATCTAAATGTCAAGAAAGAAGATAATCTTTAAGTTCCACTGATTGTTTTAGCAAACAGATTTAATCATCAATAGGAAAATCCAACACGAACTAGCTGCTAATAACTTATATAATAAAATAAAATAAAAACAATTCAACAAAGCGTTTGTAATTATTTAATTAGTTTCTTTTTCTTTGCCTGAAAAATATTTAGATTTTCTAAAACATACATATATATATATGTACATGCATATTTGTAAATTAATTCAAAGTTACATTTTATGAATTTAACGTCTATGTAGTATGTTTTTTGAAAATACGCCATAAATTTTTAATAATTTACCAGAACTTGTAAAATTGCGTCTCTATTAAATTTCGAAAATTTTTTTGATAAGAATCCAAAAACTTTACACACATTTACAACGTTGTTGAAACGTGTGCCGGAAAATTGTTATGCCTGGGTATGCACGTAGATTTTGGAGACATAAACCTTCACTGATTATCTTATTCACACGTGCAAACATACACTCATAATTATGTGGGGTTGTTTGAAAAAAGCTGGAAGTAATCGTCCATTAAACTTATGTTTATAATACACTTGAACAAATAATTTATTAATTTCGAAAATATAACATATTTCGGGGAAAATAAATACAACGATTAGTAATTAGTAATAGAAAACAATTTATGTTTTATTTATTTATTGAAGATTTTTATTGCGTAATTATTTCCATCTTCAATGCAATTTTTTACATATCATTTAAGTATCATATTCATAAACCAATAATTATTTTTATTGAGGGATTTATGCCCCATACATACATACATATCTTCATCATCACTTACATATTCATTGAAATAACCCTCGTTGATCGTATTTCATTGTTGAAG
This sequence comes from Sarcophaga rosellei, assembly GCA_930367235.1. Taxonomy (NCBI): domain Eukaryota; kingdom Metazoa; phylum Arthropoda; class Insecta; order Diptera; family Sarcophagidae; genus Sarcophaga; species Sarcophaga rosellei. The sequence goes on along the minus strand of OV884017.1, from coordinate 84,094,763 downwards.
TCCATTAAAATTTAACCGGAATATACATCCATTTGTTTTGTTGTTTTTAAGCTTTTCTTTACGATAATTAGATTTAAATTTTACAATAATGGCAATACAATAAGCAACTCTTATTATTCAGTAAATAAAATATAATGAGCACCCCCTGTCTCCCATGTAATGTAGTTAGCCTAAGTGAGGCTTTAATTCAAAATTTCATTGCTGCCAAAACAAATTGTGATTTTTTGTACAACACAATTGAATAAACAAGTTTGTCGTGTTGTTTACAAACAACTGTTTCAACAACTGTTTATACAACTTTATTTATAAATTTTTCTTATCTTGGCATCTTGACATTCAAAATGAGTTCGGAACTGTTGCGTTAATGGTCTTGTAGTTTTATTTTTATGAAGACTGCTTCTTTTAGCATTCCATAATTCCGGTATATTTTTGTATGCCTCCCTAGGATATTGTTTTCAACAACAGAAAAACACCGAACTCTTCAATCATTTATGACTTGAATATTTCTAAGAAAACAAGCGAATACTGAAATGCTAGATGAGTGTAAAACAAAATCTGTCAAATTATCTTTTTTAAGGAATTCTATTCAATTCGATTCGAAATGGTAAAAATTACTTCTTCTATTAGATATTTTTTCTAAGTGTACTTATTCATTCAAAAAAATTTAATTTCATGTTAAAACAACAACAACAAGAATGCTACACAAATTATTGAATGATTGATTGTTCCTAATTTTTAAAGCGCAACATCTGTCGGCACTTACAAGTCAAATAATTGTTTATTATTACAGAAAATATTCGGATATAATACAGACAGTGAGACATACATATGCTACGAAATATAATCATACATGCTTACATACATACAAACATACATTTCCAAACCACAAATATACAGGCGGACGGACGAACAAACATTACACACTTTATGATGCGTACGTGTAATTCTGAACGATTCCCAAATTGTGGTTTTCGTCGTATATTTCACACGAATTGGGGGAAAAATGTTATGAAGAAGAATGTGAAATAAATTGAAATCGTAATAAGAACCTGACCTTGAAATAATATAATTTACAAAAAAAAAAAGACGCATATTTCGACTTTGAAATGAGTTATTTATTATATTGGATGTTGGCCATTTGTTGTCAAACCTTAAATATTCAGAATGTTTATAAAATATTGTTGTAATAAATCTTGCTATCGTAATAGGACAAATAGCTTGAAAGTCGACAGTTAAAGAAATTACGTTACATACATAATTGGTCATTACAACCCTTCCATCAGGATTACGACCTAGTTTCTCACACCTCTTATTTTGTGTTTATTAATTTTTTTTATACATAAGTGGTGGGACCTACAGTTTAAAGTCGACTCCGAACGACAGATTTTTGAGAAATTTTTCATGGCAATCTTATTTTCTCTCAGAGTTTTTGCCAGAAATCTGCTGAGAGGCAGTCGCCGAAGAAATACTTTTTGTATTTTGTTTTGATGTCTCGCCTGGGGTCGAACCCTAGCTTTATGTCTAATAAGCCAACACACTACCTACCAGACTACGACGACTACTAAACAAATTATGTTGCCTGTGTTAATTTTATCATGAGTGACGAGACCTACAGTTTAAAGTCAACTCCGATGTTTACATATAAATATTTGAATATAGCAACAGAACAGAGATCATCAATGAATCGTTTTTTCGCTACTCATAAGTCCTTATGAAATTTTGAGTATGAGTGAGTAAACAGTATTGAAATTCAACTACTCGGCTTCATTCGTAGTCACTACAACATTGATTTATATGTACAGGTTGCAATGAGTATGAGTACAACGTTGACATCAAACTCATACCATTCGAAATATGTTTGATTCATAAGTCTACTCATTTACATTCATAAATTTAGAAAAATACTTATAATACTCATAAATGATTCGAGTGATTAGAATCATTCATCAAAATTTACAGTCCTAGTTGTCGTTGCATTTACTTTTGTAGAAGGAAGAAAAAGACAAAGACAGCAAACAAAGCTTTCTAGTGAGTATTGTAGTGTTCGTACACGAATCATACTTACTTTGTAATCCTTGTAAATGTTGAGTAAAGGAGAGTCGAAATCAACAACATCATGCGTATTGTTAAGTATGAGTACGATGAGTACTTCCAATTTTGAATATGAGTAGTATGAGTATGATATTAAAATAAGTATGAATGCGTATAAGTATCAGAAATTATGAGTATGATTCGAATCTACTCATCTTTTTGAATACTCATTGCTGATCTCTGGTTGGCACCTAAAATCGTAGTTGCTAAGATTATTTTAGATTTTAGATTTAGACACACGGAACTGATTGGGCGTAAGTTTGTCGATGATTACCCCCAACGGGGGTTGGGTTAATTTTAACCCTCAGTGTGAAGTTCATATTCATGCATTTTCTGATGCATTTGCTGCCATTCTGTATAGTAGAGTCCTAACACCGTCTGATGAATTTGTCACATTTGCTCGCTGTCAAAACAACAGTTGCACCTACAAAAGTACAAACTTTACCCCGTTCAGAGCCTTGTGATGCAACTCTATTGGAAAAAAATGGTGTATTCACTGCGTAAGGAGCTGAATCTTACCAGATCGGAAGCCTTTTGTTTGACAGATTCGACTATCGTTCTGTTCTGGCTTCAAGCAACCCCGTGCAATTGGTCAACTTTTGGGGCAAATCGAGTACCATTTATCGTGGACTACGTAGGCACTGACAATTGGAATAACGTGGAATCTCTACACAGGTTTGATACCCTATGATGTCTGTTTTTATGCGTCAGAAAACCGATCAAAGAGACTTGTTGTTGCTGATTTTGTTGTCGTTCGTCATGACAATTTATCTCCTAACGATGAGAAACTAGATCGAATCGGACCGGGTTTATTTTGGCCTTGAATCGAAAAAGCGAGTGGCCGATGTTCGACCCACCAATGGCGTTTTAAGACGGCCAATTGAGAAGCTCGTGTTGTTCCCTAATCAAGAGCAAAACTAAAACTAATTCGTTTTCTTTTTTCTCTGTTGCGTGTTTGTCGTTTAATCCCAGATAATCTAAAACCCCCATAGGCTAATTAGTGAAACTAATATAAAGCATATGATGTAATATCTTATCGTCAGATATACATACGAGTGCACATATGTATATGTACATATGTGTGCATTAAGGCCCAAATGAAGACATTATGCTGTTCGAACTAGACGACTACCGTTTTCTTTAATTAAGTTTCTATATTCTATATAGTCGCCGTGGTCTAGTAGGTAATGTGTTGGTTTAGCATTGAGGCTACGGTTCAAACCCCAATAAAATGAAATACGAGAAAATATTTCTTCGGTTCTTCTTTCCGCTCAGGAGATTTCTGACAAAAAAATCTGAGAGTAAATAAAATTGCCATGAAAAGTTTCTAAAAAATCTCCCGATCTCCCTAAATTGATTTACCTTGATTTCCTTTCACTTCATTTTATTTTGCCTCGCTCTTTTAGAAGAGGATATGATTAAAAGAAGATTGACCACTTTGCAAAATGGAAAAATAAATTGCAATAAACCGAACAAAATGATGATGACACATTCTTAAGTCATCCGTATATGATATTGTGATGCGGAGATGTTGTCATACCACTGAATGGCATACAATAACAATGTTTACATGTACATTTGTATCTACATATGAGTATACAGTGGTTCATGGCGTATTTGAACCAACCTTTTTTAAGAGGATAAATTGACAATAGTTTCGAAATGAAAATACATACATTGTATGTACATTAGGGTGGCCCCAAAATAAAAGTTGCGAATGTTCCCAACTAAAATGAAAGTTTGATTCATTCTAAGACCACGTTTCTCAAAATTTTTGTCCTGGGGCAATATTTGGTGAGCTGGATCAAAGGATAAAAAGGTCCTTTTTTGAGGTTTTTTGGATTTTTTTCATATTTCTTCCAAAAGAACTATACAGTACATTTCGCTTATAACGAACTTGAAGGGACTGGGCAAAATGGTTCGTTTTAAACGAAGTTCGCTTTAAATGAAGACTTGAAAAAAACCATTTATATACAAAAAATTAGTTTTTAAAAAAATCAGTGATTTTAGTTTGCTTATTACCAATATTACTTTCATTTATATATAATTCCACCTGAGCCAAGTTGTCAAGAATTTGTTGTGGAGTATCGCGTGACTGAAGAAAAGTTCTTACATAACTTACGCTACACATTGCATCCAGAGCAGTTGTGACTGGGATGGGCATTTCGTTGTCCATATCATCGTCAAGGCCGTCATCACCAGTGCAAACATACTTCAAAATAGCATCGTCGTCCAATGCTTCCGTAGTTACAAGGTCGTCATCAAAACATATGTAATCATTGAAGCTTGTTGTCCCAACCTTGTTGTAAGCGTTTTATTATTTCATATTTCTCTTTTAAATAAAAACATTTTCTTTGTTTTTCATTTGGTACTACGTCCATCTTGTAACTTTGCAATTTTCAACTGCAGTCTGCATATCGTCTTCACACTAACAAACATTAAACTTAGGGAAATTCCCGAAATCGAAACAAAACAAAAAGAAACTGTGTGTTAGTGGTGCCAGTGTTATTCAATTCAATTTTTTGTTCATAGCACCACTTTTTGGTTCGTTTTAACCGATAAATAAACAAGTTTTGCGTGTAAATAAAGTTCATTGTAACAGAAAGTTCGCTTTAAACGAGTTCGTAATAAGCGAAAAAAATTGCATGATTTATTAGAAATTGAACGCGTACTTTTGAAATTGGTTCATTTTAGGCGAAAGTTCGTATTAAACGGGTTCGTTTTAAACGAAAATTACTGTATATAAATTTGGTATCATATGAAAGGTCTTTAAGAGGCGCTTTCAATAGATTATCAGAAATTAAAAAAAAAAATTTGAAAATTCAAAAATTTTGAAAATTTCGGACATAATTTTGTTTTTTTTAATTTTTTCATAGAATTTACTTAACGAAATTGTTGAAATTTCTTGATTATAAAGACCATGTAATTTAACCAAAATGGTTTTTTCAGTTTCTCAAAATTCAATACATTAATGGCACATTTTGCAAAAAAACATTGACTTCTATATATAAGATTTTTTTTGTAAAAAATAAAAAAGAGATTTTTTGGCATTAAATTTTACTAGTTATCATTGGTTTAATACTATTTCTTCATTACTTTAAAAATAAACAACAAAAACAACAACATTAAGAAAATTATTATTATTATTATTATTACGGAATAACAAGAAAATTACATTATAGCGGAATGTATCGCAAATGTTTTGATTTAAATTGAAATATTCGTTGTATAACAAAATAAAAGTATAAGAAATTATACATCAATGAAAAGCTTATAAAATTTGCGTTATTTTGATGCCCATTACATATATGAATTGAGTTAACAGAGGTTGTCAGATAGAGAAGAAATTAGGTTTAAAAAAATGTTAATAAAAATTGAACTAGATTGAATTTTGAAAAACGGAAAAAAACATTTTGGTTAAATTACATGGTATTTATAATTAAGAAATTTCAAGAATTTAGTTAAGTAAATTCTATGAAAAAATTAAAAAAAAAACAAAAATTTTGTCCGAAATTTTCAAAATTTTTGAGTTTTCAAAATTTTTTAAAAAATTTCTGATAACCTATTGAAAGCGCCTTTTAAAGACCTTTCATATGATACCAAATTTATATATAGTTCCCTTGGAAGAAATGTGAAAATAATACAAAAAAACCTCTAAAAAAGACCTTTTTATCCTTTGATCCAGCTCACCAAATATTGAGCCCAGGACAAAAATTTTGAGAAACGTGGTCTTAGAATGAATCAAACTTTTATTTTAGTCGGAAACATCTATACCTTATTTTTTCTCCATACAAACGGGGCCACCCTAATGTACATATATATTGGAGAATTTTAAAATACTTTCTAAACATAAAAAATAAGTTTTATCCAGTGTCAAATTGACATTTCTAAGAACATACTAATTGAAAACCCAAAACATTGACAAGCAACTTGTTGCAACTGATTTTAACCCAGCTGCTTCTAATAACTGTTAAAATCTGTTCATTCTTGACAAAGTAGAAAAAATTACAATAAAATTTTTAATGATCTTATGAAAACTCCAAAACTGGCTACAGAAGCTAGTATTTTGAATCCATATTTTTTATGGTAGAGTAGCCAGTAACAAACCCATTATAAATTAGAAAAACCAAATAGTTCACTTGAGATTCGTTAAGTAATACATTTCTAATGATTAAAGCTTGAATTTGAGACTGAATAAAACTTATGTATTCCATTCTGATTACGTTTCGAAATTACACTGGCTTTACTTTTTTTTAAAAAAAGAGACCGACTGAAATAAGTTGTGAGCCACTGTATATAGTATATGTAAGTGCATATATAGACATGTGTATTCTCTTGTTCTATGCCAATTTCAAGGTCATTTGATATTATATGATATTTCCTCATTGAGAAGGTAAATAAAGTTCGAAACTAAACTCGCCCCGTCGGGAGGTGTAAGTGTGTGTATTGATTTGTTTTTAATTACTGTTATGTCGGGAACATTCAAATGTACATATGTATGGTAATATATGTATACATATCGGTTCAAATTTTTCGCATTCATATTGTATGCGAAATTTCTGTTAATGTATGGGTGTTTATTTTATCACTTTGGTGTTGCCAAATGTTGTAAATTTATTGGCGATTTTTTTTTCTCTATAAATGTATTGTTTATTTAGTGAAACCTATGCACCGGATATTATTGAAATGCATAAGATGAAATACATTTTAATGTTTACTTGTTGTAGTCAAATTTACATATACATATGTATTTAAGTATTTAATATTTTGTACTTTGGAACTTTACTCATAATTATGAATTTCTTTATTAATTACACATTAGTGCATATATTTGTCTTAAATTACCTCATGATTAATATTATTCTGCTATTTCTTTTCGAAGAATCTGAAATTCGTCATTTACATTTTAATAAAATATAAATTAAAGGACTTATTTTATAAATCACTTCTGCCTAATGAGTCCGAATGTTAAAGATGAATTAGAACTCAATTAATTTTGTTGCATAAAACTATCTTTCTAATGTTTTGATGCGACATTTTAAAGCTCTAAAGATTCATTAAACCTAACGAAGCTAGGATTCCTATTAATTGTTGTTAATAATCGAAATTACTTTATCTGGCAACACGAAAATTACTTGCACCGGCAAATTTCTTTTCGTTATCAACCATCGTTGTGAACTTGTGATATTTTTTGTTGTTTCTTTTTTTTTTATTATTATTAAACGCAAAATGTTAATTTTTGGTTTTATTCTTACCCGTTGAAGGTTAAGCATTTATCTACAAAACGCGTAATTTTCGTCTTTGAATTCGGTTATTCACCCATTTCATTTATTTTTGGACATTTTTATGAGTAGTTATTATTTCATTCAGTATTTCGGAACTAAAAAGTTTAGTTCATTTGCTTGTGTCTCAAAACATTTTGTGCTAACGAGAGAAAATATAATAATAAAAAAAAAATATGTACATATAGAAATGTTTGAAAGCTTCTTATTTTATATTAGCTACACGCCAGCTAGCCCTCTAACCACTCCCCTTGTGACATTCTCTACACAATTCAACAATTGTGAAGATGGCTACGTGCCCGATGGCTCGTTAGAGTTGTTGGTGAGTTCAAAGCGGCTTTACCTAAACGCAATAAAGCAAAACAAACTGAAACGTAATAACAATAACAACAACGGTAAAAACAAATCTGTATTGTATTTACACACACACACACACAGTGTTTTAAATTTTGTTACGAATGAAGGCAAACAGAAATACGAATAAAATATAACTACAGCAGCAAAAACTTAGGAAAGTGAATCAAAACAAAAATAATGAAATAACAATTCCCTTTTGTATTTTGTTGTTGAACTTGGCAACAGTGTTGCCATTTTGGAAATGCAGAAAAGCGTCAAGCTTAAAGCAAAAAAGGGTAAAAAGGGTAAAATAATTCAGAAAAATAGGGTAAAAAGCGTCACAAGAAACAAAAAAAATGGAAAAAATTTTCAAATACTTATACTATCTAGCTTTGCGTATAAACAGGGGTGTTGTCGAGCCGGAACGCTCCGGAACTAAAGATAATTTCTGATAAGGAGAATTGGCTGACGTTTTGAAAAAAAAAAAAAATTAAAAAGAATTGCTGATTTTTTTTTCTAATTTTAGACGAATTTTTATATGTATTTTTATAAACAAGGGTTTGAACCCGAACCGGAACAAAAACCTGAATGAACCGGCTTGTTTTTCCGAACCGTGAACCGGAGTCCGGAACGTTTTTTTCTGCTGAACCGGAACGCGTTCCGGTAAAAAAAAAATTAGCACAACACCACTGCGTATAAACCATCTTAAACGGGAAAAAAATGCAAGCAACATTAAATACAAATAAAATATGATTTATTTAACAAAAATTCAAAGTAACAAAAAATAAATTAATATAATTCAGTAGTTAACAAAAAGCTAAAATAAAATAACTAAAAAATATAAATATTTCATTATAATTCAAAAAATAACGAAGACTTTGAATAAAATAACATAAAAAATTAAGAATTTTACAAAAACTTTAAATAAAGCTTCATTTTTTAAAGTAAAAAAAACAAATATGGAAATAACGTTTTATAGTAAAACAATTTCATCTTCAAATATATTGGCCTCATTATTTTCTTCATCGGGCCATCAAACTGTTTGATAAAATATTGAGATCGTTTATATGTTTGATTTGAATTTATTTTTAGAAAAACACTAGATGGCAATTTGTAATTGTAACAACAAACATTTTCTTTTTTAAGACCGTATTTAATGTACAACAAAGAATTAGCCGAGTTTAAGGAAAGTCGATTTCTTATCTTTGGTTTGAAAAAATTCATTAAGCTAAATGTTCTCTTGACCTCAGCATTCGAGTAAGGTAACGATAGTATGGAAATTACAGTCTGCTAATTCTTGGAAGGGATTCTCCCCTAAAGAGTTCTTAAAATTGTATACAAAATATAAAATTGTATACAAAAATACAACACCTGTGGACGCAGCATTAACAAATATTGCAATGACAAACAAAATATTTAAATTTCATAGTTGCAGAAAAAAGGATTAAACCACAAAAATATAATCACATAGTTAAATAAAAAAGCATCAAAAGCGCCACAAAAAATTAAAAAAGCGTCGAAAATACCCTTTTTTCAAAAAAGCGTATTTCGAAAAAATAAAAGGGTAGCGAGACTAAAAAAGCGTCAAAAAATACCCGAAAAGGGTCAAAATGGCAACGCTGCTTGGCAAACAACAACGACAACAAAATAATAACAACAGTGAGAGAAACAAGTTTACAAACATAAATTGTACGTTTCATATTTGTATAGAGTTGCCAAGACCAAATAAAAGCAATTTGTGATGGGTTTTCTTTATAGATAGTGATTATCATATAATTTCTTCATAAAAATGTTTTTGTGCTCCTATAAATTACTCGGTGAATTGAACCGATTGGAAGCTATTTATTATATTTACAGACTAGGACTATTTATGTCACCTGAATGATACATACATACATACATAGTTGGCCATTACAACCCTTTAGTCAGGATTAAGGCCTAGCTTGCATATTTCTTCAGTTAAATTTGATGTGTCGCCATGCAACTAGTTAAGAGATTGTTAAGATATGAAGCTAGAAAATTCTTCATAATATATATAATGGATTTAAAAGTATTTTCCAACTATATACTGGTTAACAATATCCCTATTAGATTCATTTCAAGTTGTGAATATTAGTTTCATATATATTAGCTTTTATGAGCTGTTTAAAATGTTTTTCAACAGTTTCTCTAAATGTCACAAATGTTCTCTTTTTTGTGTTTAGTGATCACAGTCAAGTTTTAGCATAATGATTGAATTTGCCTGAAGTATCAGAAAACGTAGATAAGATTAAAATCAAAAAATTCTTAATTTTATTTTATGTTAAACAACTTTTGATAATAAACTCAAATTTATAATAGTTATTTTCAAATATGAAGTTCTGTATCCTTCGATCTTTCTTTCACAAATAATTTATTTTTTGATTTATTTGGGACAGAAACAGATCGGTGAAACAAAAAATGATAGGCTTAAGATGTCGTAGTTTTCTTTTTATGAAGTTATGAAATATTGAAAATAAATATTAAAATACTAATTTCTTAAGCTTTATATAATTGTTAAAAAATTAAGTAAAAGAAAATTATTCATAATTTATAGCCATTTTTAGACGTAGTACATTTTTTTTAAGATTAAGACACATTTTTAATATATGTGTATCTAGTATTATCATTTTATGAATGTATTAATGTTTTATTAACTGTTCGATCATTTATCAGTAATCATTTACATTTTCCCCACTCTTCTCCTAATTTTTATATAGTTTTCTGTTTTCCATTACCAACCTCTAGCCAGGATTATTATTATTGAAGTCGCCGTAGTCTAGTAAGTAGTGTATTCGCTTATTAGACGTAGAGCCCGGGTTCGAACCCCAGGCCGGACACGAAAACGTGTCGTTCTGAGTCGACGTTAAACTGTAGTCAAGTATTATATTAAGGCACACAACATGCGTGGTGTGAGAAGCTAGGCCGTAATCCTGACTGGAGGGTTGTAATGGCCAATTATGTATGTATGTTGTTGTAATTAGTTAACTCTCAGAGCTTTATGTGTTTCAATTTTCTGAGCCGAGATTTTGAACTGTGGCACTTTCGACTAGTAAGCCCACATACTACTAGACTACTCAGAGAGTCAACTTAAATCCTTTGTACAATATTTTCTGTTCAATTTGAAAATTATAGAAATTTCTGTGTTTTTTAAAAAACAAGCGACTTTGCTAAGAAATCTCTTTTATTGTACAATTACACATTTTGATTTTAGTCAAACGATGGCATCTCTGCTTATACTTTAACACCTCGTAAATTATAATCTTAACAATTATTGACATTATTTATGTGGTCGTATACAATAGGGGAAATTGTTTACATTTACTCAAATTTTCACGGTAAACTTGCTCTCTCTTTCTCTTCTTAACTCTCACTCTCCATTGATTTCACTTATAAAGAGTGTTTATATTTTGCTCCTAAGTTTCTGGAAACCCTCCCAAGCATTGTTTTGGCTTATTCATTCATATACTACATACTATATGTACATTTGCACGTTCGAACTAAATATTTTCGTTGAAAATTTGTATGAACCGCTACATTAAGTATACGAGCGGATACCTCTTACGAATCATTCAAAAGCAAGCACTCGTGAAGAGCAGACCTAAGAGAAAACGTTGGAGTTAAGAAGAATAAAAATTAATAGAAAATATTTGATAAAGAAAGAAATTTATAAACAGACAGAAAAAAAATAACAACACAATAATGCAAATGCGATCATAACAAAGAAAAAAAAAGCAATAAAAAATACTAAAAATAAACACACTAAAAATATTATTATTTAGCCAAAAAAAACAACATTATCAATGTCTAGTTAACAAGTTATAAATATTTAGTACGTGCTTTTTAAGCCAAAAAGGCTTTCAGCTAACCGTGTTTAACTGCCTGAGACGTCTGTCTGTCTGTGTGTCCCATTAATGTACTTAAACACCAAAAAGTACTATTTAGAATCCAGCGAAAACCTTGCATATAATCGTTAGTGATTCCCATTATTGAATTCAATGGGGGTTTTTGTCTATGCAGTAATTGCAAAACAATTTATAGCGCCTGCCGTCCCTGCAATAAACGCCGGCCACCCGGTTAATAAGTGATTACAGCAAAATCAGTAGATTTATTTTGAAAAGTTTACCTCATACATACATATATACGATATAATCTACTACTAAAGAGCCAATTGGCGTATTACATTTAAAACTCGAAACTATCCGTTACAATAAAATTTGTTGGCATTTAGTTGCGTATAAGAATTCATTACGATTAGACTGAATGTTACAAAAAAAGAAAATAAAAGTAATTGCATCGTATTTATAATATATTGTGTGAATAAGGAAAAAATAAGGTTCATGAAATTAAAAATTACTGAATAAAAAATATATTGTATATACTATAACTAAACTGTGATATTGAAATTCTTTAATTAAAAAAAGAATTTTTAAAAGTACCTTTGTAAGCAGTCATTATGATAACTTCAACAACAACTACGGAGTATAATACATTTTTTAAACGTTCTGCACTGCCTTCCAATGCAGAACAGTATCTACGGGAACGTTTTATAAGCTGGTAATTATATTTATTATTATTTATCTTTTTTTTTATATACACGTTTATATTTATGTTTTAAATTATACATATATGGGGCTAAACTCTAGAGTTTGATTTTAATTTTAAATTTGTTAGAGTAGTTTGTTATTGGTCGTTTATTTTTGGTTTTATTTTTTAATGATAATAATATAACCAGCTTGTATTTTATCTACTTATGTACTTACTTATAAATGCAAATATGATGAGTAGTATACACATTTCTTTTTGTTAGTACATACATAATTAAAAATAAATATTTTTTTAAAATTTACGGTTGCTAGCGAAAATCATCTACCAATGCTTTAGTTAAGATTGTAAATATTTTCTTACTTTTTTCGATATTACCATCCACTTTATCTTTTTTTAACGATTTAATCAATGAATTTCTTATTCAGTTTTTATTTCTCCGATTTTATTACCGCGACTAAATTTAGAGCAGCTTTTATTAATTTTTTTCTTTTTTTTTGCTTACTGAGGAAATTATGCAGAGATTTTGTATACATTTTAAATTTAATTTTGAAACAGATAAATTGTAATATTTGACACATTAGATAAAATATGGGTTAAATTCATTTTTTATAAAATATACATTTTATTCACAAAAATTTAAACGATATTTCGATTTTTTTATATATAAATCTATTATTTTATTTGGCTGTATTTATTATAAAAAAATTGAGTAAATATTGAAAATTATAAGTATTAAATTTTATTTAAAAAGAAGTTGAAATAAAATTGATTTTTTTTAATTGAATTTAATTTCTGAAAAATAATTTCTGAACTTTGATTTTTATTCTGCTTTTAAATTAAATGATACAAATTTTTTTTATTGCTGCCATATTAGAGCGAACTATATAATACATACATACATACATAATTGGCCATTACAACCCTTCAGTCAGGATTATGACCTTGCTTTTCACACCACTTATGTTGTGTGCCTTAATTTTATACTTGAGTGGCGGGACCTACAGTTTAACCTCGACTCCCAACGATAGATTTTTTTGAGAAACTTTTTCATGGCAGATTTATTTACTCGCAGAGTTTTTGCCAGAAATCTGCTGAGAGGAAGTCGCCGAAGAAATATTTTTTTTTTCATATTTCGTTTTGATGTCTGGCCTGGGGCTCGAACCCGGGCTTTACGTCTAATAAGCGAACATACTACCTACTAGACTACGGCGACTCTCGCCACTCATGTATAAAATTAACGCACGCAACATAAATGCTATAAGAAGCTAGGTCGTAATCTTGACTGAAGGGTTGTAATGATCAATTATGTATGTAATTAATTTTTATTTTTAAGTTTAGTATTTAGATTTGTTTAATTAAATATTCATTGCCTTGGTAAATTCATTTTATTTCCTATAATACACTCTGAAGATTTTATCAGCAGATGTGTAAAGAATCAAAACACCTTTGATGTCATACATTATTGTTAAGGTCATATGATATCAGTTAGTTAGTTAGTTATTTATATTTTTTAATTAAAAAAGAAGCAGACATTGAATTTTTAACAATTTTTTAATTACAATAAATAAATTCACTTAATATGTGAAATTATTTTAAAATTCAATACGAACGATAACCGAAAAAACCATATTAGACGCTTTTGCATCTATTATATGAATGTGTATGTCCCTTAATAAATATTTATAGATGTATTGCATTATAAACTATTCAAAGGTATATAAAAAGAAATAATACTTATATCCATACTACTAAGTACAGTAAATTTTCTGTCAATCGATTTAATTTCAATGTAAGGCAGGTGTTGTAAAGGGAAAACAAAATTTTTTATAATTATTAATCATTATTTTACAATTCATATGAAGTGTGGCTATAAAAATACAATAATTCTATTGAATTTACACATTATATGCAATAAATTACATTCTCTAGTTTTTTTCATTATTTTATTTGTTGTTTATTGTTTTTAACTTTTCTTTTTACGTTTCTATCATCATTAATTTCTAATGACTATTTTGTTTTTGTTTTTTATTTGATTTTCTAGTGAACGACGCTATGAGGAATTATGTCGTAATATAATTAACGACATGAATCAATATGGTCTCTCGGTAGTAGATGACTTTTTGGGCAGAGAAAAAGGTCTACAGATCTTAAATGAAGTACATCAAATGCATTCAGCTGGCGTCTTTAAAGTGAGTCAGTCTATTCTCTTAATATCTTATTCAATTTGCAACATTATTAACATGAATACCTTAATTTGCTGCAGGATGGTCAACTAGTCAATAATATGAAATCAGAACAGTCTTTACGTACAATACGTGGTGATAAAATTACTTGGGTAAAAGGTGTTGAACCCGGTTGTGCAAATGTTGGTTACCTGATAAATCAGGTGAGTTAAATTAATTGAGAAATATCCGAAAATTGTTACAAAATTTATGAATTGTTTTGCTTACTTTGTTTAGATCGATGCTGTCATTTGTCGTGCAAATAGTATGCGAAATAATGGCAAATTGGGCAATTATGTGATTAAAGAGAGAACAAAGGTAGGTGACTATCATTAAATGTAAGACAAACATTTTGAAAACTTGAACTTTATTTTCTTGTATTATTTATTGATTAATTTTTTAATTTGTGATTTTCAATTTTAGGCCATGGTTGCATGTTATCCCGGTTCCGGTTCTCACTATGTCATGCATGTTGATAATCCCAATAAAGATGGTCGTGTTATAACCGCTATTTATTACTTAAATCTCAATTGGGATTCGAAAAACAATGGTGGCGTTCTAAGGTAATTATTATTGTCAAATTGTTATTCTTTAGGTTGCTATTTATTAATTTTATTCATTTATTTGCAGAATTTTTCCTGAACAAACAAAATCTGTGGCTGATATTGAACCAAAGTTTGATCGTTTAATATTCTTTTGGTCAGACAAGCGAAATCCACATGAAGTACAACCCGCTCACAAGACACGTTACGCCATAACTGTGTGGTATTTTGATGCCAACGAACGTGAACAGGCTTTAAGTCGCTGTAAAACCTCACAGACTACTACTAATCCGAGCAATATCAATAGTGCCTCTTCCTCACAAACGAATATAAGTAATAGCAGTATAGAAAATAAAATAACTACAGATTCAAATATATCTGCAAAGACTACTTCTCCCTCGCATGTACCATCATCTTCATCTTCCACATCCCAACCACTGTTATCACCAACGCAAACATCAGCCAATGATAACGTTGAAAATCCTGCGACTGATACTGAAACGAATTCACCGTCAAGTCCAGTAAAGCCCACACAAGTGGTTCGACCAAATACTTGTAAATAACAAATCCTTATAATGTAGTCAAAATCGTTTTAAATATGGCAAATATGTCATTTTTCTTTCGTTGTTATTTTCTTATTACGCTTAAAACTTCTTAAATCATTAAAACAAAAAAACAAAAAAATACTAAATTCATGATAAAATGTATTCATTAATATATTGTCACATTGAAAAGCATGTTTGTAAATTTCTAAATTAGTTTGAGGAACTAAATTATTTTTTTTTATTTTTACTTACGTTTTTCATCTAAATATAAAGTCCACCATAATTACACTTAGTCAGTGAAACTATAAGAAGTCATTTAATATCGTTAAACTGATATTTACAATTTAATTTATTTTTATAATTAAAATCTAAATTGTCTAGAAAAAAAGAAAGAAATAATAACAAAAAAAAAAATAAATAAATCTTCTATATTAGTAGGTTTATTAATTATTTTTCTATGTATGTATCTATATATATTCAACTACATTTATATTACTCTAGTTAGAATAACATAAAGTATTAAAAATATTACAAAAAAATAATTGTTTTATTTTTTTTCTGTTTTTGTTTTTGTAAAATTCAACTAAAGAATGCATATTTATATCTCATTAATTTAAACGAAATTCAACAATAACCACTAAAGTGAATTCGTGTAAGCAATAATGTTTCAATAACAAAAAAAAAAATCAATAAAAAAAATCATCACTTCAATCGAAGAGAAACAAATTAAATTTCATTCTTAATAAAATTATGAACTGATTTTTACATCATCTATTATTTATTAGCGTAGCATTATATTGTAGAAAAGTATTCTAGCGAAATAATGATGGGAATTTTTCATTAAAAAAACTATTAATTGAAATATTTTTACTACTATTTTTTATAGCCCGCAAGAAATTAACAATGAAAATATCTGTACTGTAACTGTAACTGATATGTAAATTTGAAAAAATACAAATAAACACTATGTATGTATGGATGCATGTATGTCTACAGCATTATTCTCTACCTCAAGAGTAAAATCATCAGTTCACTGGAAGATTAATTGATTTTTTAAATATATCATACCAGTTTCGCCACTTGGTATGACTAGATACTATTTAATGGGAGCTCCAGAACGCGTGGAAAGTTTATTAGATCTGTAATCTGTAAAACAATTGATGTTTAAACAACTGAGTAACATTTTTCACTTTGGAATTCAGACCTATAAGCTCTAATTGACAAACGTGGAATTGCTGAACTCTTTGGAGTTGGTTTAAAGCGGTAAGCAGTCAACTGGCCCTGTGAAATGCATGTATTGACACATTTAGATTATTTACCTTGGTTATATACATGAAAATAGTTGAAAGTCTTTTGTTAATTGGAAAGCATGGTCAAATGCCAATAGGAATTGATAGAAAGTATTTGGTTCCTTACACATGAAATTCAACTTGGATTTAAAATCTTGTTTCTGTAATTTATTAAATATGTGTAACGTCTATTTTTTCGACCTATTAATCGATAGATGCTTATTAAACTTTTGTTTATTTTACAGCTGTATAGTATTTACTGTACAAATTCATTGAAATTATCATTAATTAGATGCCATATTTCCCTTAACAACACTTTATAAACTTTATTTAGTAGGCATTCTTGTGTTCCAAAATATAGCGATTTTACTTACTTTCAATTTGTGAGTTAGAGAGTGTCACTGCAGTTGACAAAAATTATAGATTAATCAAATACAGTCGAACTTCTATAAATTGAATCACCATTATCCAAAAAAAACTTTAACTTTTCAAATTATAGAAACATTTTACTTCTGTTTTTCTTCAAGTTATAGAGGAATTCATATTATGGAAGTTCAAGTTAAAGAAGTAAAACCTGATTGAATTTCTCTCCAAACTGCTGTTGCCACCAGATGTGCTTCAACTTATAGAAAATGCAAGTAATAGAAGTTCAACGTTATTCTACTTTAGATATAGAAATCTTGTTCAGGTGTATTTATTACTCGAGCCGTCATTGTAAAATTAACAACTTATTGCTTATAATTGGTAAACTTTACTGCATAATTTTAGACATACATACATACAGTTGTTATAATTTTTGAGAATAAAAAGGAAAAGAAAAAAATATTTGTATACTATATAGTTATGTTAATTCTAACTAAAAACTAAAATTTGCAAAAAACTGTTTGTGGTTGTGAAATATATATACATATAGTAGATTATTAACATTATTTCTGAATTTATTTAATAATTTTTATAAAAAAAAATTATTCTAAATAGACAAACAGTGCATAAGAATTCTCTAATGAAACACATAATGCTAGTGGCTAGTTAGGTTCGGGTATTTTGTCTTGACAATGACATCCAATTGATGAAATTGGTCGTCTTGTGTGATAATATTTTGTTGAAATCACCTAGCGGGTAGCTCATAATGTTGAATTGGCGCCCAAAAAATCTCGGTTATCATATAACAAATAGCACTCTCAATTGATGTTAACGGTTCTGCAACAAACAGACATATTATCCATTATCACTTGAGGTTTCTCTGAAACACCAGTTTGAAATGAGCTTGCAAATGGTAAACGATTTATTCAGCAGTGCGTATATTGCTGTAATGATGCATAGCCCTAATTACATCTGTAACGCTTCCAGTCTTCAACTTTCTTTAAAAATAAAAATTAGAATCAAATGAAGATATTGCTTTGGGCAGGAAAATCGAATGCATCATTTCAAAAAAACATTCTTTGCAAAAAGAATAAAATATTTGAATATATGAAATCCTTTTTTTAATGCACAAAGATTACGAACTGATTTATGATCAAATGTAATGTTAGCCTTATAGTATATCAGACAGGGATGATGCCAT
The DNA here is from genome assembly GCA_930367235.1 of Sarcophaga rosellei. NCBI lineage: Eukaryota > Metazoa > Arthropoda > Insecta > Diptera > Sarcophagidae > Sarcophaga > Sarcophaga rosellei. The sequence goes on along the minus strand of OV884017.1, from coordinate 84,076,326 downwards.
AAAACATGTTAATAGGCCATATATGTAACTTCTGGTAAATAGTTATGCGATCTCTGATCAAGCTATATAGCAAATTGTAACTTGCGAGAACTAGTTTGCTAACGTTTGGTCGTCTGTCTAACGAAAATCAAATTTTTTTGAATTTCAACCAACCAGCCATTCAACATAACAATTGTCTGTACACAATTATAAAGTTGTACAATCAGTCGCAACATGTAGGGGCCGGATTATGTTTGTAAATGTAATATTGGACAAATTTCTTTATTTAACTATTTTTAGAGAAAATTTTTAATTTCGTCATACAATACCAATTCAATTTCAGCCATTCAAGATTGTAGAAGAATTATTTCCGGACAATGTTTAAGAAGTAATACTGAACCAATCCATTTAAAGGGTATTTTACATACATATACATAATTGGCCATTACAACCCTTCAGTCAGGATTACAGCCTAGCTTCTCACACTACTCATGTTGTGTGCCTTAACTTTATACTTGAATGGCGGGACCTACAATTTAACGTCGATTCCGAACGATAGATTTCTGAGAAACTTTTCATGGCAATTTTATTTGCTCTCAGAGGTTTTGCCAGAAATCTGTTGAGAGGAAGTCGCCGAAGAAATATTTTTTTTATATTTCGTTAGAAATCTGCGCGCGTTGCAGCAGCACCAACTAAAATAAATTTAAAGGAAAGACATTACACAAATATCCCATTAATTTTGAATCATTTTATTGACTTTGTTTCCCGTTGTCCAGATGATTCAGATGAACAGACCTGAATAGTACGCATTCGATCAGTTTCTAATCTCACTTCTAGTTGTTCATCATGTAATTCATGCGAACTGGTCTCAGCGACATGTACTCAAAGATTTTTCAATCTCAATGCTCGTTGCTCGTCTGATTCTGAGGCTCGTAATGCTCTTTTCTACCGTGCTTGAAGTGTAAGGACCAATTGCTTGTCATTCAATTTGAAAAATTTTCAGTGGCACCATCTATCGGAAATTAATCGCACCAACTTCGAATACTCCGTCGACTCTTGCACAACAACTTTGCGAAAGATCATAACATGATTAAATGCATAGTTAACGATTTAATTCATTTTGAGTAATTTTCAGTGGCGCCGCCTGTTGGAAATTGGCATACCAACTTAGAAACCTTCGTCGGCTCATGCGCAACAACTTTGCTAAAGATCATAATATGATCAAATGCATAGTTTACGATTCTATAAAGTACATACAAACATTCATTTTTATATATGTACATACATACATATATACATAGATAGATAGTCTAAACGAAAATTCTGACAGGCTAGAAGAAATTATATTTCAAAGAAGCTTAAAAAACATAATACCACAAAAAAGAAATATTTTCGGAAATTTGAAATCTGGAAACCCTTTGGAAATATCACATATTGCTTGTGGAAATAACGTAGCAGTGACAATTAGTAAAACGAATGACGTTTTCAATGGACTCACTGAATTTTACGAATTTCCTAATGAGCCAATTCAGACGAGCACATTTTTTAGTCGCACAATTTCTGTTCTTTTCAATTTACACGGGATGAATATTCGTTTGGCAACAAATGTATACGTATACAGAGCTTTGTATGTATTAGTGTTTTTGCATTCATTTGATGTTTGGCTGATTTTTAAAAATGTGCATGTATTAGTTTTGTGCTGGTGATGCGGGGTTGTAGCTGGTGGAAACTTTACGCCACCGAAAAACCATTCTCTTCACCCCTCTTGCCTATAAACTATCATTTTACGCCAGCACAATTGTGCTTGTGTGGATTGGCTCAATCATGAGAATTTAAGCCTTAATAAGTAAAACGCTACAGAGCTACTAATGGCGTACGTACGTAAAATATGTAGATCCTATTTCGAATTTAATTCAAAATAAGTATGGTATAATAGTTCATTATTAGGCACTTTATTATTTTATGATAATAACGGCATAAAGAGAACATGATATAAATGTGAGTGGATTTGTGAGAGGCATGTGTTAACCCAGAGGAAAGTTGTTAGCAAAATTTTCAAGTCTACTTATTAACCCAATAATATGTATGTGAGCGGACAATATAGAAAAATTGTACCGCGCTAAAAACCTAAAAACACCGTATTTAACTTGACAAGTATTCTTCCAAAAATCGAAATCATTTCTCATTGATATTAGTGAATCCTACTGTAATATTTCTTTGGCTGTATAATTGAAGTCTGAAAAAAGCGACATGAACCTTTTTCTTTAGAAGCTAACAATCAACTGAATGCATTTTTACGCTCTTTTTAACGAACATTGTTGGTGTCCTATGTGTGTAGAAAGTCGAAGATGTTCTTCCCCTGGGGGACATTGGTGCCGTCGATATATCATAAAGGGATTTTCCTACGTATTCTTTGATTTGTTTCCTTATCTTATATATAAAAATGAATGTGTGTTTGATTGTATGTTTGTATGTTTGAAGTTTATAGACGATTAAACGGCTGAACCGATTTTCTTGAAATTTTCACAGTATCTTCCTGTATGTCTGGAAGGAGTTATAGGCTACTTTTTATGTTGATATTCCAAATGAGCGAGGGGCCATGCCCACGTATGCTACATACTACATACTTAATATTTAATTGCATTTGAAATATATTACTCATACGCATAGTAGTTACCCCTACAAGTATGCTATCTGTGATTCTTGATGTATAAAACCAAAGAAAATAAAGTGTAAAGAACGACGCGGGGGGAAGGATAGAAGGGAAAGAAAAAAATTTTGTAACCAACATTTGTGAAAAAATTCACCAAATAAGAAAAAATATAACCAAAATTAAATTCGTAGACCGTTGTTTTATTTATTTTTTTTTTCAAGTTTAAATTATCTATATATATAAAAATGAATGTACTTTATGGAATCGTAAACTATGCATTTAATCTTTAGCAAAGTTGTTGCGCATGAGCCGACGAAGGTTTCTAAGTTGGTATAACCAATTTCCGACAGGTGGCGCCACTGAAAATTCTTCGAAATTAATTAAATCGTAAACTGTGCATTTGATCCTGTGTTGAAAAGAAAAGAAAAGAGCATTACTAGCCTCAGAATCAGCATTGAGACTGAAAAATCTTCGAGTACATGCCGCACAGATCCGTTCGCATGAATCACTTGAACAATGAATCACTTGATCGAATGCGTACTACTCAGGCCCGTTCGTCTGAATCATCTGGACAACGGGAAACAAAATCAATAAAATGATTCAAACTTAATTGGATATTTGTCTAATGTCTTTCCTTCAAATTTATTTTAGTTTGTAGTGCAGCAAAGCGCGCAGGGTACAGCTAGTTTATTAATATTAAAGAGATGGTTTGATAACTCTTTGTTATCATTTTTGGAAGTATATATGTATGTACAGTGAGCGCCAAAAGTGAGTAAACACCACTGAAATAATTCATTTTCTTAGGATAGCGAGAAAAGTAAATGAAAATAGTCGAATAAATTTCCAAAAATAAAAACGTTTATTTATTACTTATAAAATGTTAAAACAAAAACAACAATTCATGATAAAGAAACTTTTTTTATACTTAAGAACATAATAGAAAATTTAAAATTATAGTGGGTGTTGACTCACTTTTGGCGCTCACTGTATAAGGTTTAAAAAACATAAAACATTTATACCGATATATTAATATTTTATTATTCTTTATTTTTAGAACCCAAACCTTCACGGCCACACAACGGTCTCGCAGCAGAATTTAAAATAGACGTTTTCAAAGATATTGAAGAGATTATGAATGATACTCGTTTTTATCCAAATGCCGAAGATTTGATACAAAATTCAAACATAGAAATTAATAAGGACTATTATAATATAAATAATAATGTTGATAACAAACTTCGCTTACTAAATGACAGTACTAAAGAGCCAATTATGACCGCCCCAAAACCACCTTAGAGGTTAAAAAAATCAGCCAGGTTATTAAAACAGCAACAGGAAATGTTACAGCAAGAATCACTACAAGTAACTGCGAATAAAACTAATATTGATAACACGGAGCCTCGTAGTGAAAATCATCAACATACCAACCATCGAATAAATACGCAGACAGATATTGAAAGTGTACTGGAATTGTCTTCTCTTACGACAAACAATATACCAAACCTATCAGCACTAATGGAGTCAACAAACAGTGAAATTACAACAACGAATAGTTCAGCGGCAAGTGAAAATGTGCTACCCAATCTTTCTGCTCTTAACAATAGTTCAGAAATCATTTCAAAATCTCATGAAAATTATATTGACACTAGTTTAAACAGTGCACCATCATTGATATATTCTAAGCCAAACATTGTTGAAGATCATGTTGCGCAACAACATTCTGATTTGGATAGTATACCGGTAGTAGTTTTAAGCAAGCCCTTAAATAGTGAAACAAAACTGGACTACAGTGATAAATTACAGCATGATTTACCGGTTATAAGCGCATTAAATTTAAACGGTGAAAGGGATGGTGCCATTTCTCAAGAGCAATGCAATCGTTTGGAAAGTGCTATCTCTGTTGCATCCAATGTTTTTGCACATGAAAGAAGCCGAACCATAGAATCTGCTTACAGTAATAACGATTTTAATATACCTTGCCTAGTGGAGAATACAAACTTTGATGAAAATTTAACCAGACATCAACTTGAGTCAATAGAAGAATATTATAATGGGATTGAACATGAGCATGCTCATGATGATCAAGCTGAATTGGAGGATGATGAAGATTCCATACCAAATTTAAGTTTTTTGGAAAATCGTAACTCAAATAATGAATCCAGTTTAACTAATGCCACGAGTACTAGTGGCGATAATAGTTTCGAACAGAGTGTAAACTATTGCAGTTCTACTTCAACAGCTAATATTCCCTTTTTAAGTGTTTTAAATCAATAATTCAGGCATTTATTCATTCATAAAGAGTAAATCTTCATTATCGAAACTTGAATAATATTGGTATATGTTTGATTTATGCCAACAGATACAATTAAATCAATTTTTCCACTCAATTTCATAGAGCTATTGACATTTAGAAAAATGGAATCATTCTCAACAAAATCTACAGAAGTACATTCTAATATTACAAAATATGTCAGCGAACATATATGTAATAAATTCCATACTTTCATTCCATGACATTATAATATTAATTAAGCTGATATTTTTTAAGATTTAAAGACTAAACAAATTCAAACGCTTAGTAATTTTACTTCATATATCATTCTCTTAGAATTTTTTTTATTTCAATTACATTCATGTAATCTTAGCTGAATCTTAGAAATTATATTTCATTTGTAATGAGATTAAGTATATGTATATGTATATATATAAATATGCCTTTTATTTATTATAAATATTTTATAATTTTATGTAAAATATGTCTAACAAAATGGATAACTACAATGAATATAAAGTATTATTATCAACTCTTGTTATGTGCGTGATAGCACCAATTCAGACTAAAAATATTTTCCTTTTTTAAGTTTTCTTTACTAACACAACTTTTAAGACTTATGTAACAGTTTAGTACATTTAGCTCACAACTGCTGTCAAAAAGTTGGAATACTAAGTAAATATTGTATGCTCTTTCGTGTCCATATACAATTTATAAAAATTTTCATTAATCACTTGTATAAGCTTTCTAAGACTTATAATAAAAATATTATTGGCAACGAAATTCTTTTACTAAATCCACTAAATTGGTTATGCAAATAGAATAAAACTAATGACAAGTTAGTGTATTTGAAAAAAGTGTATTTTTATTTACTTTTCAACAAGAGTATACCAATTATCACATATAATTTGTTTGTTATTAAGATGACATTTATCAGTGTATGCAAACAAAAAACTGAATGTATCACAATACTCTCTAGTTTTTCTAACCCCAGCTGGTCAAATTTATTCCAACCGCTAGCAAATACTGAGCCACAATTCATCAACATTATAGTGTGATGATCACCAGCTACTATTTTTAAAGGAGAACACGAATTCTTTTTATCATCTTTATTTTCAGAGCATTGACATACTGGTAATTCTACCATTTCAGGCAATGGATGTACAGCGGGCTCTTTTAAAGTCTGTGTTTCTGTTTTATGTATGCGTAATCCTAATTGTCCATTTGAATTTAATCCTCAAGTGTAAATATCCCCGAAAGCCGATATCACCGCGCTATGTCAACCACCACCAGCTATATAAGTTATGTAAAAAGAAAATAAGGAATTAATACGCTCTAAATACATATTACAGATATTTTTGTTGTATGTATGTTACATATTTAACTTACTTGCTTACCAGCTAAGGCTTCAATCAATTCTATAGTTTCCAAAGTGCGTAATATCCCTAGTCGTAGTTGCCCTCGTCTTAAAATTGTATGTAATTTGGAGTTGAAATTGCAGCTGAATTTTACTTACACACCGTTGGCCGTTAGCAAAAGAGCGTGTTCTACACCACACATACTAGTTGCCTTAAATCAGGGATGCCCAAAGCTAAAACTACTACTACAGTTTTCAACTGAAACTTGCAAACTTGAAACTGAGATTTTCTAGCCATAAAGAGATAAAGATGCTGATATATAGTGCTGTTCAAAAAAATAGATTCATCTGCTCTCCGAAAAGTTTACTATATCTAAATCTCTTATACAAAGGAGTACCTGTAAAAAAGTAACTGCACTTTGTTTACTGATCTCTTATGAATATAATTCCGTTACATTTTAAAAATTTGAAGCGTCACTCTTCTTTAATTAATGAAGTGCAAGTATAGATTTGATTGTGATGTTAGATCATGGTTAATATTCAGTATTAAAGAAATTTTTAAAAGATGAATACGCTAGCAAAGCTGAATGGAATAAACCATTAAATATAAAGCAGTTCACATACCATTCAATAAATCCGCTACAAAATCTGCCGCTCTGAATAGCTCTGATTGGACCAGCAAATGCAGTAGAACACCCAACGTAGGTCTCTCATGTTTTCGACCAGATGTGCCCCATTCATCAGAGTATTTCTGAATATAATCGAGATTCACCCGGATGTCGTATCGCGCTTTCAATCAAACGCATATGATCGCTATTATATTTGCGTTCATAAGCAGTCCTAGAAGAAATTTTTTCTAACTTCTCTGTTGCGTCAAATGTTTGATTATTAATTTTTTTTGGTATGATTTCCATTAATTTTTGCCAATTATTGTTATTGTCAAGTATGACGGCCAAGTTATACAGATCTTTTGAATTAATATTTCGTAGCTCAGTATTACGAGTGTACGACGAGGACATTGCTTTGGAATATTTCACTCTTGAAGCACAAACTTTTTTTATACGAATTAAAAACACAAATTCGAAATCTTAACGTTGCAGCCGTTGCTTGTTGCTAAAAACAAAATTAACAAAGTAGCATTTTTCTTTTTTTGTTAATGTAATTTATTTTTTGGCATGCTAGTCAATTACATTAATAATCACAAAGCACAGTTATAATAAAGAAAGATCAACAAGTTTTTCTTTTAATACAATTACTGCACCCAAATCGAACCGCGGCTATGTTTTCATGTTGTCTATCATTTGTTGTGTGTTTATGTGCGTTTAAACGACCAGCTGATTTATAACCGTAATATTAAAAAACATGCAGAGTAACATTTGATTTGTAGTAGGAACCAGTGTTGCAAAACTGAAATTTTAAATGGTACTAAACTATAACTAAAAAAAAGTACCTTTTTGCATCGAATGGAACTTTTGTAAAAAAATACATACATACATACATAATTAGTCATTACAACTCTTCAATCAGGATTATGAGCTAGCTTCTCGCATCACTCATGTTGTGTATGTTAATTTTATACATGAGTGGCGGGACATACAGTGCAAAGTCGACTCCAAAGGGCAGATTTATGAGAAACTTTTTCATGGCCAGAATTTTTGCCAGAAGTAGGTCGCCGAAAAATATGTTTTATTTCATTTTTCATTTTGTTGGAGATGTCTGACATGGGTTTTGAACTGTGGGCTCACGTCTAGTAAGCCAGCAAACTACCTACTAGACTATTTATTTATTTATATTTAATCCACGCACGGAATGGAACAGAAAAACTTATGACTTATATGTGTTCCTCATTTACAAAACAAAAGCAGCTGATTCGGAACGTAACAAAATGTAAAAGCCCCGTTTAGTAAAACATCGTCAGAACGTAATAGAACATACGTTCGTTGTCAGCATATGAAGAGTAATGTAAATGCTTACTGAAATTACATTACTAGTCGCCAAGCGTTCTCATTGCTTTTCGTACTCTAAAAACGAACGTTCGTATCGTGGACGTTTGGTTAACCGGGGCTAAAGGCTAATTCTACCTTTGGCATTACGTTAAATATGTTGTTAATGCATTAATAGTTGAAAAGCGCAAGACATAAAATATGTAATAATAAAGAAGTACTGAAAGTGTTGAAGGGGTACTGCGGTATATTTAAAATGGAAGAGTACTGAATTTTTCAACACTGGTAGGAACATACATATTAAACAACCGGGTTAACAGAAGTAATTACTCGTTACTCTGTTAGTTCATTTGCCAGAGGTAGTAATTATAACGTTTGAAAAACGCTAAAAAACAGGAGCCTTAAGCCTTTATTTAGAGGGAGAAAAAATGTTATAAGTTTTGCGAATCAAATGTGTTAGAAGCAACAGGTATACAGAGTGAAAACTGGCGGAGAAAGTAAACAAATTAAATGTAAACAAACATTTATTTTGCGTTAAAAAAGGAAAAATTTGGAATATTTTTTAATTTCTTCAATGAAAGTTTTAAAAATTCTTAAATTTTTAATTATTAATCGAAATGTGTGTGGTTTTTAGTCAAAATGAATATAGTTTCTTGTGCAAAAGGTAAAGAAGAAGCTAAATATATCAAGAGCAAATAAGACATATTGCTCATAAAAAATTTTTCTTGCAGCAATTTGTGTATATTATTAGTGCTTATTAATTTCTTGAATGAAAAAGTTAAAATTCGGTAATTTTTTTATTACCGCGTACACTAAAAATGTTAGTGTACTCAAAAAAGTTCAGTAAAACCCAATTTTTATCGTTGTGTACTGATCTTTTTAGTGTACTTTGTACACAAACACTAAGAAATAGTGTTTGTGAACTCTGTTAAGTACATTATGTTAGAGTTTTCGTACATGTTCACAAACATTAAAATAGTAACGAAGAGTTTTGCTTTCGTTGTAGTGAATGAGTTTGTGTTCTTTAACCACGACATTCAGTACAGTATATAAACGTTACGTACTTTAGATATTTTTTCGAACACTGCTTACAGGTCACTGTGTTATGGGTAGACACGCGGAAAGAATGCGGCTCCCATTTAACGATTTCTGCCGTGGGTGCAGATCCGCTGAGGAAGAGGAGACTGTTATCCATTTTCTTTGTCAATGCCCATCTCTTGCGCGGTGCAGATATAGGTTATTTGGCTCCCCAACCCTTGTCAGCTTGACGAAGCCATCGTCTATTGATGTCAAGCATTTAGCCTTGTTTATCAAGCTTTCTGGCTGGTTTTCCAGCGTGGGGTAGTCGTGCGCCTTGCGCTGACCAACTTCTCCCGCCCTAGTTCTAGTCCTAGTTTCTAAAATATTATGAAAATTGTTTTTGCCTGCTAGGTGTAAGGAAAATTGTTTGAGACAGTGTAACTAACTAACTGCATATATGTACATACATACATATGTATGTCAACTTACCATTTGATATCGCATTTAAATAATAAATAACAACTGGAGAGAATTATTGAAATACATTTTTTTAATTTCTTCGTTTTCTTATTATATTTATTTTTCAGAAATAAATTTTAAATGAGTTTTTTCTTCATTTTTTATTTTGTTTTTTCTTTCATTATATGATTTTAGTTTTTCTTTGTTTTTTTTGTTTTTGCTCTAAATAAATACATATATCATAACAATATTGTTTATTATTGTATTATTTATATGTGTGTGTTAATGCATGTATGTAAGTATGTATGTATTTCGAGTCAAGGATAATTGTTGAATTACAAGTAAAAATTTCTGATTTTATCTTGTCGAGTATTGTATTGTATGGTCAGGTATGGTACGGTTTAGTGTGGCATATACCACTATGCAATTGTACAACAAGTGTTTAGTGTTTGTGTTTGTGCATGTGTGTGTCTGTTTCTGTGTTTGTATAATTCGTTTTATCACTTTCAACAAACAATTCAATTCATTTAAAATACATTTCTTTTTATAATATAATTATTATTATTATAGTTTTTATTGATTCTTTTTCTATTTATTTATTTATATTGTATTCATTAATTAATATATGTATGTATGTATGTATAACACAATAATATTTATATCTCCGTTTTTTTTAATAAAACGTTTTTTTTTTGTTCTTCTATATATTGGGCGTTTTTTTTTTTTTTTTGTTGAAATTATTTCCTTTTTCTTTGTTGTTTTCTTTACAATTGCTACGATTTAAACTTTATAAAAAAATAAAATCTACAAACAATAATTGTTTTTAATGTTAATTAATAATTAATATATTATATATTTATTATTATTATACATATTTATGTATTTATATAAGTTTGTTTGTACAGTGTTTGACAGTACAATGGAAACTTTTACGAAAACTCACTTATGTATTCCTATCGTAAGAAAATCTAAAAATCGTCTTAATAATTTGAAAAATAAAAAAAAGAGTTTATGGGATTTATTAATATTTATTAAATTAATGTGTCATTGATTTCTATATGTTTTAAAAATACCATACAACAATAAAATTCGGAAAATTTCAAGAAAATTTCAAATTCAAATTTCATTGTTTTGCTAACAGCAAAATTATCTCAATTATAAAGATTTGTTGTACTTTAAAAACGTGTAAATGCCAATAACAAATCGCATCAATAAATTATTCCAAAATATTAAAAAAGATTTTTAGATTTTCGTTTGATGTGTCACATACCAAATGAATATTCGTAAAAGTTGTCCTTGTATTGTCAAGCACTGTAGATATTGATTAACTATGTCTACTTAAAATTTATCGGTAGTGTTGTTTGTTAATTTTTTATATTTTTCATCATAAAAAATAAAACAAACAAAAAAAAAATAATAAATATTTAATATAAATGAATCTGAAGGCATTATTTAGCCAGAAATAATATGCATTTAAATTGAATACAATATTTACACATACACAATATTTATTTGCTATTATAATCGTTCTTTGCATTTTTGTTTCCTTTAATAATGAATTTTTATTCTATTCTCTTTTATTCGAGACTAAAAATATTTCTTTATACTATTTTTCTTGAGTTTGTTTTTATTTCTGTTTTTTTTTTATATTGAACTTTAATTGGTTTTATATTTTTGAGTTTCCAAGTAAAAAAATAATTTTTTTTTGATTTTTTTTTTTGTTTATTTTCTGTTTAGATTTTATTTTATAGTTTTCATAAGTGTGTGTATTAGACCAGAGACAGAGAGGGAGAGAGAAAAGAGAATAAGTTTCAGTTTGAAAGCATCGTTCGATTATTGCTTCTTCTTTGTCTTATTGTATTGTATACCAATATAAATAAATATTTTTACACATACACATGTACGTACACTATTCATAGTTGAAGGATAACAAAGTTTTTACATTCACTTTCATTTCCGTTTCCGTTGAAACATTTACAAAAAGAAAAACTTGATGAAGTTATATGTGTTTTTAGTGTAAATATTTACTTTACATTTATATGTATATGTTTTGGAAAACTAAATATGTAATGAAAAAAATAATAATAAAAAATATACATATATTTTATTTATTTACTGTTATATTTTATTTTATTTTGTTTTGTTTTTTATTATGTAATTTGTTTATAATTTATTTTGTAATCTTCTTGTCATTTATTAAGAACAACATATTCAATTCAATTCATTGTTTTTATTCTTTTTTATTTTTATTATTTAACATGGTGCTCACATCTAATTTAACAACAATAATTCAACATTTTTGTCTTTTCTTTTCTGATGCTTCAATCAATGTGATTCAATTATAAATTGTAATTTTTTTGTTTTGTTCTTTAAAATAAATTTTCTCTACTTTTATAATATTATACATGTTGTATACCATTCATATTTTGAAATAAATAATAAATACGCATGAATGTATGTATATATGTATGTATGTATGTGCGTTTTAATTTAACCAATCTGTAACCCTTTGATGTAAAAATGTTCGTTCAAAGGAAATCTTTATCAATCACGAGCAAAGCACTTGTCGTTATCTTGTTATCTTGTTATCGCTTGTTTTAATTTTATCCAAGAATGGCGAAACCTACAGTTTATAGCCAACACCGAACGACAAATTTTTGATAAACTTTTCATGGCAAATTTCTTATTTACTCTCAGAGTATTTGCCAAAAGACTGCCGAAAGGAAAGCGTCTAAGAAATATTTTTCATATTTCGTTTTGTTCGAGATGTTTAAGCTGACATTTGAACCATTGGCTCGCATCTAATAAGACGACACCATTCCTACTAGAGTATTGGAAACGAGGTAATTAGGACCAAGAGCTCGGTAAAATACCTGGGAATAAGACTGGATCCCAGACTAACATTTTCGTATCAGATTCAGTGCTTGGCTAACAAAGCCCAGAAGATCGTTGGACAGCTCAGCAGATTAATGGCGAATATTGGAGGCCCGCTACCGGCTAGACGGAGACTCCTGATGGAGGTTGGAAACAGCATTATGCTCTAGGAGAGCGAAATTTGGGCCGAAACGCTAGATGTTAAAAAGCGGGCAAACTCACTTGTATCAGTACAGAGAACGGTTGCATTGCGTATCACGTCGTCGGCATATCGTACAGTGTCCGCCCCAGCCGTACTTGTGATAGCAGGTACAATCCCTGTGGATCTGCTGGCAGCAGAGTGGATGGAAATTTATAAGGCGAAATCGGTTGGAAACGATGAAGATAGAGGAATGTGTACGGCGAGATTTATTCCGGACATAAGGCCATGGATTGGTCGGAAATTTGGAGAGGTAAATTACTACGTTACACAGATGCTATCGGGTCACGGATATTTTAGCAAATATATGCACAGAATGGGCAAGACCGCCTCTAATTACTGTCTTTACGAGGAAGGGGAAGTAATTGATAATGCAGAGCACAATGTTTTCGAATGTGCACGCTGGCAGAGCTATTGCTCTGTACTGACGTCAATAATTGCGACGATCACGGCCGCCAACATTGTCAGGGTTATGATTGCGAGTAGAGAAAATTGGGCCTCAGTGGCGAATTACGTGGAGCGCATTCTAAGACTGAAGAAGAGAGATCTCTCTTAGACTGCAGAACAAATAGGCATGCCGTCATAGATGATACTGGCACACGTGTCAAACGAAATTCGAAACAGGGACCTGGAAGAAAGGAATAGTGGAGACACTTAGATGTCGGACGCGGATATCAGCACGCAGGGGCCAAAAGGACTCCACTCCGAAGTAATACCACCGTAGTTCCGGAGTGGGTACAACGAATCCACGAGACGAGGGGTGGATTTAGTGGGTGAGGGCCCCACACATGGAGGATGTGCCGACTTCCTCTATGGCGCGGTTAGGTACATTTACCCCTCTTCGGCGGAAAAAAAAACATTTTAAGACAAAGGACGTCTTAATAAGTAGCCGAGGACCTGCGACAGTCTCGAATGGAGATGAGCGTTTCGCTTCATTCGCACAATTGGCTAGAGAACAAATACTGCGAGCTAAGCTTCTATGTGACCCAGTTCTGATGGTCGTGGGTGTTTCAGAAAATATCTGTACAGATTTAAACATGATAGCTCCCCCTATATGGCCAAACTATGCGGATGAGAATGAAGGTGCGGAGCATATTCTATTATTATTCTGTCCGAGATTTAGATGGCCCAGGGAATTGAAATCCATGCCAGCTTAAAAGTCGTATGTTGAATTCAGAAATTCTATTGAATCAACACAGTTAGCGTATGGATGAAGTTATACAGGAACAGAATTTGATGTGAGGAAACTTTGAAGCTAACCAGCCCGCTCAAGTAATACATAACGGCCATTCTGCGGGAGGAAGGTGGCTGAAGGATATAAGGAGTAGGTTTAGTCCGGTTCAGAAAAGAAGAAAAAAAAATAGCAAAGCTATTTGCAAATTATATTTTTTTTGGTTTCAATACAACATCTTGAATTTCAATGTATTGCTTTTAAATTAGATTTACGATCATGATCAATATGTATACATATTACATTTCTAATGGCGTGTTATATAAGACATACATACATACTGCATACATCCAGTGTATATGTATGTATGTATGTACATACCATGTCATAAGGAAATTTTTAATAAATAATTTTATTTTAATTAATAATTCTTAATTTTATAATTTATTTAAAATAAACAATAAATATCCAATAACATATGATATAGGGGCGTAACAAATTAAAATTAAATTTCATGCATACATTCGAATGGATACTAAATGCCTTTATAAGTACATACGTTTGTTTTTTATATAAAGTTTACTTTTTATTATTAAAAAAATATTATTTTAATTTACTTATATTCAGCATTGTCTAACCAATTCGAATTAATCCGCGTTAATTTAATGAATTTTGTTTTTCTTATTTTTTTGTTTTGGTGTCTCAGCAACAAGCGTACTATGCTATTTAGTGTCTCCGATTTTTAATTGAATATGCCTTATTTGTAATAATTTTAATAATTAATTTTGTTGATTTCAATTTTTAATTATAGAATAGAAATTCTTTCTTCTATAATTTACTTTTTTATTGTTTTTGTTTTTTTTAATTTATTTTAATCTTTTTTTTTTTTGTCAAAAGGAATGATCCAGTCTACAATTTAATTGACAGAAGTTTCAATGCAATATAAAAAAAACAATTTTTTTTCTTTTTGTTTCACTTTACATTTAATATAGTTTTGTAATCCTTTTTGTTTTTTTGTTTAAATAATTCACCATTTTTTATTAACAAAATTAATTCACAATTGTATTGCACAATTACAGCACAATTTATTTCATTTAATTTTGTTTAAAATTTTTTCAATTAATTTTATTTTAATTAATATTGTATTTAAAATAACAACAATGATATTTATTTGTGCTTAATTTATAGGTTTTCAATACAAAATATGTATTTCAAATTCAAAAATATTTCTCAATAATTTTGATTTAAACTGCATTTCGAAAATAAAAAGAAAATGAAAAATACTCGCAGGTTACATTTTCAGATGGAGGATCACGTAAAATAATTAAAAAAAAACACATCATCGTTGACGATATAATAATTTAAACATTTATCGTAAAACTAAACAAAGGAAATTTTTGAATTCGATTAATAATAATAACTCTCGTTTTGAAAATTATTCGAAGGGATTAAAAATGACATATTAATCCTCTTTCATAATGTGAAATTTTGAAATTTTTGAGCGAAAATGACAAATTTATGGCGATCATAATGGGTAACATATGATGGTTGAACCAGCATTAAGCATTAACTTTAGATTAATCCTCTGATAGGTAGGTCAGGATTCAGACTTGGCTTCACGATGGCTGTGCGGTTTAACTTTCAAAGTCGAAACCGAACTACAGACTTGAAAACCTGTTTCATTAGAAATATTTACTTTTAGAAGTAAAACATGACATTTGAGAAGACTGTGCTCAGAATGTGTGTAGCATATGGAGTTATTCCTGTTTATAGCACAAACAGAATCAAAACGGACACTGAAACTCATGAGAATATCGACAAAAGGCATTTGCGGCAAATGAAACTAACCATTGTTACTTGAGTGCAACATCATTACGGTAACTTCGCAGTTCTGCTCTAGCATAGTATTGTGGAATACAGAGTATGACGCAGTATTTGATTTGAGAATTCAGGAAAAGGCCACCAAGCCGTACGTATCAGTCGCCCTCATTAGCCGATAACAGGAGGGAGATGGTAAATAAAGGAAAATATATATGTATGTATAGTATTATACGACCTAAGACGAATTGTGCGCGTCGATGAAAAAGAGAGACATTTGAAAATTATTTTTAATGATCAAATAAATCTATCAACTATTAGATACACCAATTGCACCAATACGACGTCAATGTCACAATGACACTTTCTTCATCAAGCTTAGGTTTGAGCCACTAACACAACGAGTGTACACCTATTCAAGTCATGGATTGGATTGAGTTAGTTCAGGCCTTCGCTTTAGGTGAATGTAGCGGAAGCCACCTAACTTTCGCAACTGTTTTGAAGCACATTTTTTTACCACGGAAATGGAATATACATACATTCTCTTGTACTACTTGTATTTAAAGAAAACAATTCCAATTCCTTTTTAATTCTTGTTCTATCCTGATTGTTATTGTTGTACTTTTATACTTATTAAAGCATATGATCAAGAAACAAACTACATACAATATGTATTTGTATATCATGTGTTAAGAAAGATCTGTTAAGGTTAACTAATCAGGCATATATTTATGGTACCACGTGCAAGTTTAATTTTATATGAGGACAAACTTCCGGGTAATAGACACGGTGAGAGTTTATCGTGTTGGGTTTTGGTTTTTTAATCAAAAACATAAAATTAAAGTTACACAAGTAGAAAAAAAAAGCTTTTATTCGAATATTCTTAAACTTTGTCAATTAAATAAAATGACAGCCTTTGAAAAAAACATTTTTTGGATGAGGACAAATGTATGTATCTCTCAATGAAAAGAACAAACGGTAAATGTTGGTTCAGACAGAGGAATTATTTCATTCTTTCCCAATAGAAATATGCGGTCAATGTGATAACTATTTATTTATTAATTACAATACAATTACAAATTATATTCTAATTATATACGAGCGGAGTAACTTGACCCTATGCTCGGTGTAGTGCAACAGACCAGATGCGAATCGAACCCTCGACCCTCACGCTAACAGTCTCGCACACTACCCACTAGACTACCAGGGCGCCCAATGTGATAACTATGTTAGCTTTTTTTCCATTAGACTAGCCGTGCATTGTATAATAAATCGAAAACACTTGTTTACATGGTGAAATTACTTTGAATCATGTTCTAGAGAAAACTCAAATACAAACACTAACAATTTACCTGCAATTTATTTAAAACTACGAAACGTAATAAAATAATAATTAAAAATAAAGAAATGCAGTTTATAAATAAAGTTAACAAACAAAACAATTTATATTGTTAATACATATATTGTGTATAAAGTAAACCAATGTAGTTGTTAAATATATATATGTACATATGTATATGTACGTATGTACGTAAGAACTAATAAATATTGTTTTTAAGCCATTTTAGGCGACTTTTTAAGGGAAGTCTAAAGCATCTTTTTTAGGATTTAATTCTTTAATTTATTGTTTTTTTTTTTGTTTCATTTTACCATCTACAATATAAAATGTGTGTGTTTTTTTTTTTGTTATTTTATATATAATTTATTAAGGATAGTTTAATTAATTAATTTTTCTTTTGCACAATTTAAATTGTGTGTTTATATGTATGTTTGTTAATTGGTCTCATAATTTTTTTGTTTTTTTTTTTGTTTTCAAGAAAATCGTTTTGAAGGGCTACCATATACAAAATGATGAAAAAAGCTTGAAATACAATCGGATATTAATCTTTTGTATGTATGTTTCTTATGTTTTAGTAAAAAAAAATCATATACGAGTATGAGTATTATGTGGCACACCCTGTCTGTATGTAAAGTTTTAGTTGTTGTATTCATAAGTCGAAGTACCTGTGTAACGTGGGTCTAATAAACGTTGTTTGTTGATGTTATAAACAATTATTTCGTAATTATTTAATTTAATTTTTAAGTATTTTATTTATTATTTAAGTACAACACGTTGTAGATCCTTGCAATGCTTCTAGGTATACATATGTATGTATGTATAGTATGTAAAGTATATATGTATGTATGTATACTTAATAGGCTGTTTTGTGTTGTATTTATACTCGTAATATCATAAACATTAAGCATATTTAGTTGTTATTTTTTTTTTTTTTTGTAATTTTATTAATTTACATTTAAAGTCTTTTATTTTGTTTTTATACATTTTACAAAAAAAAAAGGTTGTCATTTATCTAAAGCTCTATTATATTTTGTTTTAGTGGTTTAATACACTCTTTTGTTTTTGTTTTTTTTTTGTGGTTCATCTAAAAACTTGCTAAAAATCGTTTTATTTACTCATATTTTGTATATACAGTAGTTTTCCGATTTAACGAACCTATATGTTGTCAGGCCTGTTCGTAAAATCGAAAAGTTCGTTATATGCAGTACTAACTTAAATGTGGGTTTTTGATATGAGATTAAGTTAAAAGTACATAAAATATTTTTTTTTAAATGTATTTTATAAAAATTAATTATTTTTTATAAATATAATACAAATAAAGGAAACAATTCATATCACAAATTAATTGTTATTTTATAAAAATAATAAAAAAAAAATAATAATTCATATTACATTAGTACACATTCCATTCCATACTTATTACTCAAAGCTGACATACGTGAACCATTTCGATGGTCATCCACAATTTTCATTTCATCTTTTAAACACAGTATTTCTTCCACTCATTTCGATGTTTTCATTATGCTCGGTGGTTTTCATCATAAAAGTATGAGCAAAACTATACATCAAAAACAAAAACATCAAAAGAAAACAAAAAACACCGCTAAAAACAACGGTATATTTTTTTACTACACATTAGGTTTTTTGTTATATTTGTCAAATGTCATTTTATGTATCTTCATCCAAATAATATTTTTATTTGTTCGTTAAACTGAGTATAAAAAATAATTTTTGTTCGCTATTTAAGGTACTCAATAGGGAAAATTTGCCTGTTCGTTAAATGCGATGTTCGTAGAATCGAATGGTCGTTAAATCGGAAAACTACTGTATATATGTATTAATTTATATGTATGTATTTATGTATGTATATATCAATATATATCTGATAGTCTTCTACACATTTACAAATTAAAGTTAAAACTCTAACAAACAGAAATAAACATACACGTTCACTTTTACATACATTTACGTTCGAATTTATTTTTTTTTAATCGATTATATTATGTAATAGTATGTTTATATCTTTAATAATCTCTAATTATTTATATGTAAACGAATATGCGTGTACATACATATATAAGTAATTACAACAACAATTGTGTTTGTGTATTGAGGGATTCGTTTTGTTTTAATTTCAATTATTTTTTTTTTTTTTTTTAATTATTTTAGTGCAAAAAACTTTTTAAGCTACAATTGTTTTGTAATACATATGTATAAAATATGTTTTTGTTTTTCGATTTCATTATTGATATTTGAAAAAATAATACCATATACTATACATGCGTATTTTATATTTGTTTATAATTTTTAAATCGAATCTATTTTCACTCGAATTTTCATTTGATTTTGTTCCGAAATTTCTTATGTGCGTATTCTGTTGTAATTAATAATGACCATTTATTACATAAGTAGATGACAAAACAAACAATATGAAATATGTAATTAAAAAATAATATTTTTTTTAATATCACATCAAATTTACAGTTTCATCTCTGTCTTGTTAGATTTAAAATATTATAAAAAATATTTTTTTCTTTTCTTTTTAAAAGAAGCTTTCAGTGGAAATATAAACACCGTATTCAATATTTTCAATGAAATACGGTTTTATACAATCGTTTTTCTTAAAAACTGTAAATTTAATTAAAAAAATATCAATTTGATAAAACAATGTACAATAGTTGGAAACAAAAATAAAATACATAAAAAATAAATATTAAATTTCAAGACAAACTTTTTAATTCTTTTATGTTTTTTGTTTTTAATTGAATGCATTAAATTACGTTTTTATTTTTGTCAAAGAACTCATTTAAACTTATGACTTAAACTGACTCAAGGAAATATTCCAGGATTTATGTTGGCAATAAAACTATTGGATATGAATATGTCTGCCTCGTCGTGACATTTATAAGATACCCCTTAAATCAACCAATTTAAGTTTAATCATCATCACCAATATAAAAAAAAAATAATAATTAACATAATGTAAACTAATTTATGGATAATAATCTCAATATACAGTCAAAGAACACATACAGTGGGGTATGTAGACTTTTTTCCCGCTATATTTTATATTTTTTTTTTCTCAATAATATCTACGTTATACTTTTTTCAAATTCGCTATTTTTTTCAAACATTTTTAATTGTGAATACCTTTAACAACGCTATAACTTTTTTTTAAATTGGGGAAAAAACCAGCATATGTATGTATATAAGTACGTTTGACAAGTTTTAGATTCAAACTGTATATTAAAAAAGAAAATAATTTAAACGGTATAGAGTTTTTTCTTTTTGATTTGTCAAAATACTTTAATGGCAATCCAATTAATTGGATAATGAGATGGCAACCACAAATTCGAAATGGTCGAAACATTTATTTTTTACGAAAAGAATATGAGGAAAATATTTTTTATATACACTATTCTGTGCAAAATTAAGTCTTTTTACTCTACCACTTTCGAATATGAGTTTTTAAAAAGAATTTCAGAAATTTCAAATTAAAACATTTTCATTTTACAAATAACACGTTGCGACAATCAACATACACCCCACCCCAATGATGACATAGTGTAAGTTGTGTTAAGTAGAACTCAAAATCTTTATATGTATTTATCGAACCTTTCAAACTTGGTTTATTTGACAAAAACGGTTTTTTTTTGAATTTTTAACACACAATTATTGCTTTGAAAAGGGGAGAGATGAGCCTTTAAAATGGTATACACAAACGTATGGTTCAAACTTACATGTTATGAGTTTTGATCGGGTAAACTTGGAAAATATGATGTTTTTCTTATTTTTTCGAGTTTGGTCATTCTTAATTGCAACATTTAATTAAAAAATATAAAATAAGTGATGACTTTCTTAAAGTACATTCTTTTGTGAAGAGATTGATACTTCGTTTGATAAAATCGGCCAAAATGACCGTAGTTATTATTTAAATAGTATAACAGTCTTGTTATATTTTTTATATTGTATATGTCGTCTTATCAAAAGAACTTTAAATAAAAAATTTTCAAAATTTTTTATTGAAGAATTTGCAATTTTCACGTCTCAGCGACTAGTAAAAATCAATTTGATCAAACATTAGCAGACTTCTAGTAGTAGCTCAAGCGTGAAAATGTCAAATTTTTCAATAAACAATTAATATTCAATTATTTTAAATTCTTAATTAAAGTTTGCTACAGTGAATGGACAAACTTGAAAAAACCGTATTTGCCGTATTTTCAAGTCTCATAGCATATACATATGTATCATTTTAAATGTCCATCCCTCCACTTTCTAACAAAGTGTATACTTTGGAAATCGGCTAATTTATATGTAAAGTCCAAAAAAAACAGTTTTACTCAACAAAACTCACAACCTATACAATGCCATTAGCTGGGTGTATTTAATTTATTATTTTATTTGTTGCATAGTTTAATTATTAGCAAATACTGCACTCACGAGTTTAAGTGATATTGAAATCTAATTATTCTAATACTTTTACAACAGTGGCAAAAACTGATTTGATTGTTTTTTAATACACCTTGTTTATGTTTGTAAGACAATTTCTAAAATTCAAAGTTTTTATTGCTTATAGTCCATAATATTTGGAATATTTTATTCAATTTCATGTAAGATGGTTTCAGTACTGCGTATTTTGTTTTGCAAGATTTTAAAAGATGAAAAGTTATTAGGTTAGGTCGGAGTGGTAGCTCTGGTATCACCAAGCTCACTTGAGCACGCATAGCGGCCCGTTGTGATGCAACGGGTGAAGGCAGTCCCTGTACTGACCAAGTTCCACCAAAGTAAGGGAGGAGGAAGAAGTTGGTCAGCGCAAGGGCTGCACATGAAAAGTTATAGAAAATAAAGAAATACTGCAATTGTACATGTCTTCTGTTGGGGTTTTTCTCTTATTTCAATAGAATTTTAAAATATGCGATATATTTTACCAATTCAGACATTTTGTGTAAAGATTACTATTGACATTGAAAATTGTTTTTTCCTTTGAAATCTGTTGTATTCCAATGAAAACTTATCAATTTAATTAATCTTTATTATTATTATTACTGCCAGCCGTTTATAGAGACTTAAACGCTTCAGTTTATTAAAAAAATTTTATAAACGAATTTATTTTCATAAAGTTTTATTATTCCAGCGCATATGCATTATTATGCCTTTAATGCTCTCTAATTGATTTCTTTCTTAAAGTCAATCATCTTTATGTGTTTGAATTACTAAATGAGAAACGTTTCTGTTGCCATTCTAAAGTATTAATTGAATATGTTTCAATATATGTACATATGTATGTATGTAGGTTGATATAAGAAAATAAATGCTAAATTATATAAGGATGTAAGTAAATAAAAACAATTGTTTAATTTTGAAATGTTTTTTTTTCTTTGTTTTTCATTTATTGTTTACTCTAGTAAATGTTTTGTTTTTATTCTGTTGTTTTCTTTTGTTGATTTTTTTTCGTTTTTCTTTAAAATTAAATCATAAATGGCTTAAATAAAAATCATACTGAAAAATAATAAAATATTGTAAAAAAAAAAGAAAATTCACTTGTTGTGTTGTATTTTCCTTTTGCTTGGATTAATAAAATTATATAATTTATATTTATGTTTTCTTTTTCATTATTAGTTCAAAAGAAAAAAACAAATAAATCTTCACTACACATAAACAAATAATATTGGTTTTAGTTAAGTTTACTCGCAGTTTCTTATAATTATTGTTTTTAGTTTTTTAATTTTATTATGATAATTGCACAAGATTTTAAATAAATTTTTTAAATTAATTTTGCAATGCATTCACATGTATTTTATACTTCAATTGTTTGTTTGTTTTATTTTTTCGTTTTGTTTTATTAAATAATTCTTGATTTCATATTTCTTTTCTGTTACGATTGATTAAATAATTTATTTTTGTTAATTTTGTTTAAATTAAATTAATAGAAAATGTTTGTAGATTTGTTTACTTTAATTTATGGTTTTAAATTCACGGCAAAATGTACTAATTTTTGTTTGTTTATTTGTTGTTGTTTTCTATATATTGTATTTTACATTTGTAATGATTTTTTTCAGTTTTCATTTGAGGTCTAATCATGTACATACTTATAATAAATCGAACTTAAATATAAAAGAAGAAAAGTAAAAATTATTATCAAAGTAGAGTAGTAAAGTAAAGTAAAGAATATTTGTATCAAACAAATGAATGAATAAATGAATGAGTGACTGAATGAATGAAGAGAGAATATGAAAATAAAATAATGTCGATATAAAATATGTATGTAAATATATAATATTTCCATAATAATAAATCAAGACAAAATCGATATAAACTTGATGAC
The DNA here is from genome assembly GCA_930367235.1 of Sarcophaga rosellei. Classification (NCBI taxonomy): domain Eukaryota; kingdom Metazoa; phylum Arthropoda; class Insecta; order Diptera; family Sarcophagidae; genus Sarcophaga; species Sarcophaga rosellei. The sequence continues at coordinate 84,052,917 of OV884017.1, read as the reverse complement.
GTACATAATTAGAGTGAATGATGAGAAATATTGTATGACAACCACTCATTGGTGTACACAAATCGGCGGCAAAGATGCAGATGTAGAGTGTATGTATGTTTACTTCTCTAATCTTGTTGTTGCAATAAGAGAAAATTAATTAAATATTTTATATTAATATGGCTATTTTGCCTTGTACATAACAACAACATATAATAAAATCAAGATTTTTAGTCTAATCATTATAAACATTAATATTAATATGTATGTATGTATATATATTAAGCGCTTTTCTTTAAAAACGTTTAAATTATTTGATTATTAAAAATAATTATTATTTCTTTAAATACATTTAAGTATATATAGATATAAAAAAAACATATTCTTTTTAAATTGCTAATTGCTAATTTTCATGTCTAAATTACATTCTATATGTTTGCTGTTGCTGTTGCAGTCGTTTGCTTTATATAAAACATGGATATAAGAACCATAGCAAACAAATGGTGGTTGGTTGGTTGGTTGGGTTTTGTGGAAAGGATGATGATGACGATGATGACGATGGCGATGACGAAAATACATCATAAAGAAATTAATTAATATTCTATAAATAAATCTAAATCATATTTTTGTTTTTTTTTTGTTTTAAACAAATGCCCAGCATTCGAGTGTTTTTATAACAAAATCTTCTTGTGGTGCCAATGGTTCATTGCCATATGTACTGCAGGATTGTGAACGACCTTGATTTAAATCACCATCAAGCCATAAACCAAAACGTCCACTGCAAATAGAATAGAAAATAAACAATTAATATTACAAAAATTATAAAAAAAGAATCTGATATCGTAAGTGAATTAAAAAAAAAACTAAAAACACATCTCTTTTTGGGGTTACATTTGTTAAAAGTAATAAAGGAATGGTCGACTTGTAACCGGGACTCACTATGGGCACTACAATAATAAATCTAAAATATTAACTGTAGCACATATGCCGTATATAAGGAAATGGTCTAATCGGCGTAAACGAATAACCGCTGAGCAACATATGAGCCGTTTATTTTGAAAGTAGTTTAAGTTCATTTTTTAAAAAATTTAGTTAATGATAACAATATATATATATATACATACATATATGTATATATAAAAAATATAAGTCTAGTATCATTAAAATCGCTATGATTTGGGGCACTTGAAAATTAGCTAGTTAACGAAATGCAAAAAAATTTATTTTAAAACTGGTTTAAGTCCATTGAAAGAAATAATTTTAATATGGAATCTGTTATGTTACAAAATTCCGAAAAAATGCATTAAAATTCACTACGAAGCAGTGAAATTCATAACGGGGAAAAAATTCTAAATTGGCGTTTCTTCGGTAATATGAAAGTGTTTTTAGTAAATAAATTTCTAGTATTCTTTAACTTATTGCACTGTTGATTAGTTGTGCTTATTAATTATAATTTAAATAGTTTCTTAAGTTCTTTAATATGTCTGATAAAGATTACACTGGAATTATGTACTTCAGATAGTGACACAGGTAACAAAAAAGAAATTAGTTATAGGTTTATAATTAAAATTGGTCAATTCACACAAGCCGTTGTATCGTTGTATTCATTGTATTGTTGGAAGAACATACAACAGTGTATGATTGTTGTTGATAATTTTCATATAAAAATCTGATACACTTATACACATTTTTTCCATATGTTTTTAAAAGTTGTATTGGTTTCGTGCTATCAAATTGTGTGAATGAAAAAAAAATGTATATGTTTTCATATGTTGTGTTGGTTTCGGTCTATTAAATTGTTTGAATGCCACGAAATACACAGTACAGCATTGCATTGAGCGCTCACAAAGAAACGAATGTATTCAATACAACATACACGATACAAAGTTGTGTGAATTGCCCCAATAACTTCTCTAATTATCGGTTATTATTTTCAATAGAAATATACCCTATGCAAAGAAATAAAAATTTAAAAAACAATAATTCTAATATTACTATAAAGAGAAGAATCGTAGAAATTTTTGCAAAATTTGTCATCAGATGATGATGATGGAGTGCCATGTGATTTCAGCACAAATTCTCTAAAAGCGAATGAGAAACAAATGGTGATAAATACGCTCAAAAATTAAAAAAAAACTTATAGGAATACAGGAAAGAAATATTACACTGCAGCTGGAAAAATTATCCGGGAACAAATTAACTTATAATAATATTAAAAAAAAAAAAAAAACACAAAGTGGACTTATTCCTTTTCACAAACAAAAAAGTCATTTTATTAATTATGAAAGTGGTTTAAGTCCATTTTAGGAACTGAAACTTAGCTTATTTTTCTATTAAAGTTTACAAAACGTATTACGTTATACATACATATATTCTAACATGTTTAAGATCACAAAGCCATACAAACAACTTAATACCAGTTAACAATATTTTTGAAACAATTCAAACGCAAAACCTTAAATATCTCAATATAAGAAAAAATGGACTTGAACTACTTTCAAAATAAATGGCTCATATAATACAAATTACTTAAGCCATCTATTGGATATATTTTTACAAAATAAGTATACTTGAAACTGGAAATTTTATTAAAGTTTGCATGCTTTTCAGAATCGACCGTACTATACAACTGTTTTTGTATCCCGGTTCATTCAAAAATAAAATTCAAAGTATGTAGTATGAAAATTAAAAATAAAATTGCGTTCTCCATTGAAAAACAAAATTAGAAAAAGATTATTCCTTTACTTTATGGGCAGAAATAACCGATTCAGCGATTCATTAAAAATACATTTCAATTTATACTATGGCGCAATACAAAATACTGATGACTATGTAATAAACGAATAGTTTGAAAAGCTTCAGAAACAGTATTAAACTTCTGACAAAATCGAATGAAAATGATTGATTTTTATTCTACGTATCAATATCAAACGTAATGTGCAATATGATTAATGAATTATAAAAATAATACTTACTCTCCAGCACCAATGGACAAACTTTCAACATTGCCTTTAATAAAGTATAAATTTTCGCCAGTCCAATGGAAAACTTTAAAGCTGGGATTAAATTTGTATAGCAGGGATTCGCCAGTGCCATAAAAATGATCTGACACATGCAGGGAACATGATGTTAAGGCGCCAAAAACCTGTAAATTTATATATGAAAGAAAATCTTAAGTAAAAAGCTCTTAAACAGATTAATAATAAAAAAATATTCAATTATTATAACAATACAGTATAATTTGTTTTTACATGATATTCATTTTATTAAAATTTGCAACTAAATAAAAAAAAGTCTTAACATTTTATATAGCATTTATAAAGTGTTTATCTATAGGATTATAAATAACTCTTTATACTTGAAAATAGATCAAATTCTATTCAACTATTTTGACATTCACTTTTTATTTGATTGTACATATAAAAATATTTATTCAATAAATTTAGAAGAAAAAACGCAAAATATAAAATTTTATTTAAACGATTTACCTTCAAACATATACATACATACATAGATACATATTATAACTACATAAATTATTATATTATTTGTACATTTTTAAATAATTATCAAACTGACTTACATTCTGTTCTGTGTCCTGTATTACTATAAGTATAGGACTCTCAAGTCTCTGCATTTTACGATAAAGTGACTTTAATGAGAAGCCATGTTGAGACGTGCTAAATACCAATGACCACGAATAACCTTCAGCGCGGGCAGGTAAATGGCCACAAAGTTTTTCACTATTTTTTTCAAAAACAAAAACGAATAATTATTTTATAAGTTTTTATTCTGAAAATATTTATTATTATTGGATACTAACCGATGCTCTTCTGTTAAAATTTCTGTTGTTCCAATTAGATCGGGTATGGGGAAATCTAAATCAAATGATCCTGTTTGGAATATTGAAGATTTGCGATAATCTTCACTGCTCATAGACAGTACCTTTAATATGAGAAAAGAAAAAAAAACAATAAAAAATTAAAGAAAAATTCTTTAAAGTCGTATTAAATATTAAAATAAACTTAAACAATTATAGAAGAAACAGGTGGTGTTGGTGGTGGTGTAGTTTGTAATTTAAAATGAAACAACCTTGAGAGCAAAATTTGGTGAATTTTACAAAGTACAAGAGAATCAAACTAAATAATAAAGAAAAATTATACTAAAATAAATTAAAATTGTATAAAATCTATAGGTTTTCTTAGTTTTTTGTAATTTTTAAAACAACAGCGCACATTGAAATGGTTAAACAAAAAATGCCAAAAGCTTTACACACAACAATTTCTGTGCGTGTAAGTAAAATACACTACAACTCATAATAAACACAGCAGCAGATACCATCAGAGTGGGTGAGTGAGTAATTGTTGTTGCTCAAAAATGAAATGAAATGAAATCAATGCAAATCAATAAATATGTATATCAACAAAACAGAAGAAGAATATTTATCTAAAAATATATGTATAACGACTGGGTTATATTTTATTTAGGAAGTAAAGATTTATACGTTTCTCTTTTCTTTATCTATTTTTAAATTTAATAAATTATGATAAAAATGAATTATTTACAATGTTTTAAAATTGTTTTTTTTTTTTTTTTTTTGTCAAATGAATTATGACACAATGATTATTGAAAATGATTTGAAATTAAATATGATTTTGTTTTGTTTTTGTAATTATAATAATTTATTTATTTGTTTATATGATTTTCTTATTTCGTTTAATTAATATTTTAACAGTTATAAATTTGTTTTAACACGTTTTCATTAATTGTTGTAAGGTGATTGATTTATCACGTGTTTTAAAAACGATAATTTGTTTTAGACGATTTTGCAATTTTCTAAATATTTAAATGTAAATATTTTTTTTTCAATTCCTATATACGTAAAAACAGATTTGAAAATTTTTGCAATTACAAAATAATGAACAGCTGGAAATTACAAACAATAAAAAAAAAAATTTAACAGTTTTATTGATGAAATAAATTTATTGTATAACAAATTATATGTGTGTGAATGTTATTTTTAATGAAAACAAATATTTGTTTACATATTCCAAAACATACATGTGCATTAAATGTCTCTTTTTCTATCCTTTAAGTTAAGGGAATGTTAACTAACTTTGGAGTTAGTTGGGTTTTTTTGAATATTCAAAACTCAAACCTATTTAAACCTTTTTTCTTTCAAAATAAATTGAAATTTCCATAATTATATTAAAAATATAAACTAAAAATTAAAATTTTTGTACGAGTTAAAAGTACAAAAATATTAATTTTTTTCTCATCGAATTATCACTTAAAACCTTTGCTACACAAGAATGTAAGGCAAATAAAAAAAGAAAAACGAAGAAATTTTTTTGAGTTTCATATATATTTTTTGTTAATATAAAGACAGAATATGTCTCTTTAAATATTTATTTTAATTTATTTATTTAATTCTGATATTTTATTGGCATACTTTTTATTTTTTATCATAACGTGATATTACTTTATAAACGCTTAAACAAGTTCAGAATTAAAAAAAAAATAAATAATACAAATATTTTTTGATGTTTGTTTTGACAACACAACTGGCTTTAAGGTTTAATATTTAAATAAAATATTATTAAAGGAACAAAAAAAAAGTTTAGTTAGTGTATTGGTAAAAAAACACAAACAGCAAATTCTACTGAAAATTCTTTGTCACTTTTAATTCTTTTCGAAAGTTATAGTTTTTCTATATAGAATACAATAGACTTCAAATACTAAATTATATCGCAAAATGTTTGTAAGTTTCACAGATGACAACGTGTTTTTAAAAGACAACCTTTACCTTGCACAACACAAAAACTTTGAGGATGATAAGTTTATAAATATAATATTAAGATATGATTCAATCAGAACAACACGATAATGTTAATAATTGTTTATTAATATTTAGGGCTCTATGGTGAATGCACATGTGTAGCTGATGTATTTTTACTTTTTTTCCATTGCACTGAAAGAAATTATGTGTATATAATATGCGAAAATATCTCATTATTTTCATATTCGAATCAATCCAACTACAATTTTATAGAAATTACAATTAAAATTCACTCATCATATCTCACTGTACCATACTTGATCGCTCACCAACCCAGAGATTTATTTTTTGGGTTTTCCTATTATACAGTATCTTCAGTACAAGAGAAGGAAAGTAAATTTAATTAATTGGAATATCAGATCTCAAATGTCTTACAAATACTACCTTGGTTGGACTAATCAGTTACCTCAGAGGTAAAAACTGTACTTAAGAATACCACAAACTATTAACATAAGAAGAGGGAATGATTTTCAAAGCGTAACATTTTTTTTTCGAAATTTTTTTTTAGAAAACGCAATTTCAAGTAAAATATAAAATGAATTAAAAAAAACTCCACTCAATCGTGTTTGTATAAATTCAAAAGCAATATTCAAACATCAGTTATACACTGCATTATCTGCATAACACGTTACGGTCATGTTCATTAATTTTAAAAATTTTGCAAACGTTCCTTCGAATATTTTAACAAATTATTCACGCAACAAGATAAAAATTATTTATTTTTGTTGTTTGTTTTTACGTTCTATATAGTTTTTTAGTCACACCTTTTTACTTAAAATTGTCAAACGATAATTAGTCACTTATTTTTTTGTTTTTCATATCCCAAAACACTTACACTAGTCGCTTTATTGAACAGCTGAAGGAAAGATGATCGCCTTCTAGGACGATCCTGATATTTTCGTAAGAGAGAACTTTTAACCATTTTGATTAGTGAGTAATTGAATAACGAATGATTAAAGTCTTTAGAGAGTACGAACATTTATAGAAAAATATCTTTACGCTTTAAAACAGAAGCTACTACGGCTACGACTGACAGGTAATTTAAAATACAACACACTCACTAATATAATCGAAAAATCGAAAAAGAAAATAAATAATAAAAATTAAATTGATAATGGAAATTTGTGGAATAGCGATTTGTTTGGCATGTTTTTCTTTATTTTTTGCCATTTTAGTATCGGTTATAAAACACTTGTTATACTACTACGTAGAATATGAAATCACAGCCGTAATCAATATTTTGTGAAATTGATAAAGAATCGCTGCTAGGGCTTCGAGGCGATTTCATAGAAAAAAATTCATTTTATTTGCACTTGCAACTGATTTAGATAGTTAGTAGATTGTTCGCAAATATGGGACAATATCTGACAAAATCTCGATTGTTTTAAGCTATTTTCGTTAAGGACATCTTGAGTTGGCATCCTATCATTTTCTAGTTAATTATTGCAGAACTATGAACTCATGTTTAATAAACTGTATTATATTGTATACAAATGAAACGTAAAATTTGTTTAATTTATATTATTTTGCAATTGAAAATAATAATAAATCATAATACAAATAAAAAAAAAAAGAAAAAAAATTAAATTAAATTAAATGATAACAAACGAATTGAGATTTTGTTGTTTCGAGTGTTAATCATTGTTTAAATAGTTGATTGTGTCATATTCAAAATGGTGGTATTTTTTTGGCCAAATGAATAATGTTCTTCAATTAATCTATTGCCAAAAATATGGTTAACGGCAATTAAAATCGTTTATCAACAAATTATTTGCTTTTATATTGCCGCAAAATCGTTGAAGTTGGCAACATGTGAATCAAAAAACAAATTATTTTCAAATAAAAGAAATGGCCCACTTTAAAAGAATCACGTTTACCATACACCGACTAGTGTGAAGTAAACGTGAAATAAACAATGTTTCCCGAAGTAAAATTTATGGTTTTTTGTTAAAAATAAGTGAACACCCATTAATTTACATTCCTTAGATATGAAAATGATTGTTTTTTTTTTAGTAAATTTATGACTTAAAATTGATATATTTTTCCAAAAATTTTATCATATTATTTCTATTTTCAGCACATGCTATTTATTTTATAAATTATCAACAATTTTTCTTAAATGATCAGTTATTTATCACCGAGTTTGTGGCTTTTTCATAATAATTTTTCCTAAAATAAATTTATGGGGAATCACATTTATTTTCAAATTGATTGATTGATTTCTAATATATGTTACAAATTGTTTAAAATCCGTCTAAAAATAAAAACTATTAACGAAAGAAAACGTAGTAATTGAACGTGTGAACTATCTAAAATAATCAATAACAAGTATGTATATAAATTAAATTAATAAAGGAAATGTAATTAAAAAAAAAAAGAGAAAAAACTCTGTCAAGGTTTTTGTTTTTATAAACACCCCAAGTCTACATTTTGTTTTTACCGTATATGTTATACTCTTGACTAACGCTCTTGTAATTTAAAAAATTGTTCGACCAATAAATATATTGTTGTATGTACATACATACATACATATATGCATGTGAGTATATTAATTATAAACTAATTATAACAATTTAATTTAATTTTTTTGTTTTAGTTTAGAAAAAAAAAAATAATAAAAAGAAAAAAAATGGTAACACGGCAACCAGAAAACAACAATTGTTTTTTAAATTACATAGTTTTTATATTGGTATAGACAGACAGATCGACGTCATCATCAGACACGGATGTTATAATATGACGTCGATTGAACCGACTGACTAAAAACATTTTCTATTGTGCATTGTACATTGGCATTGCCTGCCTGCTGCCAGCCTATGGTTGTTGGTTCTATTTGGTGCTTAATAGTTGTTAAACGAATACGGCATGTAAAGATTAAAGCTTTTGTATTGTTTGTTTAAATATTCTGGCGCCAAGTTCTTGGCCGCCTTCTATTCTAACAATATTGAAAAAAAAAAAACATTTGTTTTCTTGTTTGAATTTATGCTTAAAGATTTTTGTAATATTTGAGAGTCACATAGGAAATTTTTTAAAACTAAAGCAACTTGAGGAGATTCGAATAAATGTGATAAGCATAATTTTTATTTCGATCCTCGTAATAGCAATACACAATATATATGTATGTATCTACAATAAATATATAAAATGTTTAAACTTGGCTTTGAAAATTCAATTTATTTTCTACGTGTGTAATGTAATAATGAAGTTTGTTCATAAAAATTACACAATGTTAAATAATGTATGTTCTCTATAATTAATTGTTTAAAAAGAGTTTAAAAAATTAAGAAAAAAAAAAAAAACAAAATCGTTGCTTTTTAATTTATGGTTTAATGTCAATGTCGCTAACAAATGCTAAAGAATTATTTTTCTTACAATGTTTAACAGTTAATATTTGCTTTAATTTTTACTGTGCAGCATGTGCATATAACATTTCCTTACAGTAATTAAAAAAAAAACAACAACAACTTTGTGAAAAATAGTTTTTGCAATAGTTTTGAAAATTTAAGAGAAAGTATGTAATAAAGTATGAAACACTGAAAATAAATTTAGTTTTACTGCATTCATACTATTAAACAACATTGTTTTTAGAATTATAATACGATATTAAATTTATGTATATCAGCTGGCTGTATCAGTATTTTTATAAATTTTTTGCTAGACTTGTTATATGAAGCTGTTATTTGAAAAAATGAGTGGATACATATTTAAAAAAAATTTAAAAACAAAAATATACTTTCAAAACATAAAAAAAAACGTTCTCTTGTTTAAAATTTATATTTAAATTAAGTGAATAATTTTTAACATTTTGCTAACGTAATAATAAGTGGGAAAAAGAACTGAACCGTTTATTAAAAATTATTTCAATTTATAATGAAACATATACATTTTTTTCAGTTTTTTGCATAATATGTAAATGGATTTCGGATAATTTTTTTTTTAATTTATTAATTAAAAATTTTCCCATTTTTATGTAAAAATTTTGAAATATTAAATGTTTTATTTTTATTTCTTCCTAGAAATAGAAATTTAAATAAATATAATCGATAAAACATTTTAATTTTGTTTTGTTTACTATTATTAATAATTATGATGTTATTAGAGTTGTAAATAAATACAATAAATTATACAAAAGATAATCATATTTATCATCATCACGGCATTGTTATTTCACAAGCTAGTATATAAACAAATTATTATTGTTACTGTTTTTATTTTTTTTTGAACCATCAATAATTTTTTTGTTGATATTTATTCTTGTACAATGAGTCAAAAATAACGACAACAATAATTAAATAAATTGCATGGCATAAATAATTTGTTTTATTAATTTATGAGCACTGTGTGTTTGCAGTTTATTTAAAATGTTCATCCATAATTTATTCACATATGTATGTACAATATATAGAATATATACATATATATTTTTTTAATTTATTGAAATAAAAAATAAAAAATGTTATGTTTTTCAAAAGCGACGAGACAATTAATTGAATGTTCGGTATAATTTCATTCCATGGTTGGCAGTGCCTGAGTGAGTGACAGTAGTAATTGGTGAATTTCTATTTCACAATAATTGACTAAATGACAGTTTTTTTTTACTATATAAATACGTATTTGGAATTTACTTGTTATACTTTCTGAATGTCCAATTTTTAAAAATAAATTGTCATTTCACCTATAACTTGAAATGATTTTATTTTACTTATTTGCTTCTTAATTTCACTAAATAATCCCATGAAAAAAAAAGGTATCAAAAATGACAAAATTTCATTCGTCATAAAAGTTAATGTGTATCGTTCTAAGACAGTGATAAAGAACTCTATTGTTGAAAATTATGTTTACTACTATGTTGAGTGTGAATTAACGGTAATTAGATGTTTAACAAACGTTTCATTAATAAGTTTTATCCTTGAATGTAATGTTGACACGCCGTTTTTAACAAAACCTTAAAAATTTCAGGATTTCTTTCCACTCAATTAGTTTTGAAATCTTAAACAAAAATTTAAAAATTCTGGCTAAAAGTAGTGTACGTATTATAAAACTTGTTTACATTAAAAATAAGAATTTCAATAAAATATTTATAATAAATAAGAAAAACTGTACAAATTGCACGACGAATTTATTTATAAAAATATAAATTTTGAAATAATTTGATTAACAATGCCATTTTTTTAAATGTAATTTTTTTTATTCAAAGAAAATTTGTTGCGGAAATGGAAAAAAAACTGAACTACTGAGAGCGACAAACACCTTTTAAATTGGTCACGCATTTTTAAAATAAAATTTAGAAAAAAAAAATGTTGGCTTTAACAGGAATATGGGGGAAAAAAACTACAGCTTCCCTAATAAGCCAATGACTCAAAATAATTTAGAAAGAAATTTTGTAGTAAGGGGGGGTTTCCGTTTTGTTTTTATTTTAAGAAAATGTTGTATAAACAAAATTAACTCGTGCTTAAAACACATATTAATAATGGCTATTGATTGTATGAGTTTAACTATTTATTGTTAATAATAATTTGTATTAATTTTTTACCTCACAATCCATGGCGGGATTTAATATTAATTCACACATATTGTAGGTACTTCTATTTTTTAATTGTTGTATTATTATTATTTTGTTAAACGATTCTTGTTTTCTTTTTCACTGTCTATATAAAGGTTCAATGATGTTTTTAATACAATTTTTCTGATTATTTTTGATTTTTTTGTTTTGTTTTTTGTTTAACAAAAATTTGCGAAATAGAATTCGTTCAATCAAATCAAATCAAATTTTGTTACGAGTGAGTGTATGTGAAGAATATTTCTTTCACTTGTAGAAAATAATGAAAAGCGCCATAAAAAAGTACATATTCTCATCGATATTTTGCGTTTTAAATATAAAAAAAAATATTAAAATTTAATTTTCAATGCACTATTTAACGGAATAATTTTTGTTTTATAACCGTAAATTTCTTTGATAGAAATAATTTTGGAATTTGTCACCGACAAACCACTACCGACTGACACTTTGTTGTTTTTGTTGTGCTTATAAAATACTGGTTTGCCATTTGGGGCAGCAATTTGATTTTGTGTTTGTGTTCTTGTTTTTTATATGTACGTATGCTGTGTTGCAGACATTAGTGCTGTTAATGATGATAATATTGATATGTAATATGAACAGCAGCATTTTCGATTCATAAATGTTGTTTGTAGTTGTTTTTATTTATTTGCATGCATGTTGGGGCAACACATATGCACGTCTGTAAAGTTTTACGTTTGCGAATAAACTGACTATGACTGATTGTTCGTTCCTTTATTCTCAGTATTGGGTTTAAACGTCGTCTGTCTGTTTAATTTGTTAGCGTTTTGCTGTTGCTATTATACATTGTACATGCTTGTGCGCCGAACGCACACACTAACTTTGCTACACTGTGCTTTGCTACAGTTGATGATGACTGACTCAATCATGCTTTGGTAGTATTTAAAGTCACATCGACCGGTTTGTTTATTTATTTACTTTTTATTCTGTTTTTCTTATTCATTTACAGGTTATTATTGTTGTTGTTGGAGCGGTGCTCTGTTAAATTCTTAATTTGAATTTGAAACGAAAATTTTATTTAAAAATAAAAACGACTACGACTAGACTACGAGCACAAACGTCTTTAATTCAAGGTATTTCATGAATTGTTTAAAGTATTGTATTTGAAATTTTTTTATTTTTTTTTAAATTAATAAACTCTTGTTTTTGTTTCTTATTTATAAAAATAAAGTGAAATTGTGAGGAAATTTAATTTAAAAGCATCTTGAATAACAATTGATGTCAGTATGGCACTAGGTCGATACAACAGTTTAAAGTTTATTAAATAACGGTATAAACTTGACGATACACTGAACAAAATTCTTAAACTATCGCATAATTTGATGGCACAAGACCAAACCAGACCAGAATCGACTTGGACAAAAAAAAAAAAAAAAAAAAAAAAAAAAAAAAAACTTCTCGGAATTTAAAATCTTCAGTTTTAAACGTTTAAAAAATTCTTTTAAATTTTATTCTGACTTTTATTTCTACTTCGTACTATTTGAATAGAATGCAATGATTAGTACACACACAAGTCTTTCAATGAAACCAATTGTTAATTTTATTCACTTCAAACCTTAGGTATTAATCCACAAAATAAGAATTGGAACAGTATAGATACAACAATGCGATATATAATAGCAGTGTCGCTATTACAAGACAAACAACATAATTTTTGTCTCTTGATCTATTTTCTAGTGCCCGGTTTACCAATAAGAATCCACAGTATATTACATCAATCCACAGGATATTGCACCATTTAGATTGGTGGCATTCAGCTTGATGTCTTATGAATTTAAGTCTACAAAATAAATTGCCCTTAAATAGATGTCTGTGAATAGTTGACATATGAACACTAAACGCCAGGCCCTAATGTGACTTTATGGAAGTAACTAATGTGTCTGTCCTTTTTACGCGTTTTTTTTTTTTGTTTGGTGTTGTTCAAATTTTTTGAAAGTTTCAATAACTGCAGGAGAACATAAGAAAATATTTTGAATGTATCCAGGGCGTTTCACCTTCTAAAAGAATTGGCTGGTACGGTAGTTTTTTCCACGGCCAATTATTTTTGTTATATTCATTTACATATTTTATTAATTTTTATTGAATAAATTATATTAAATCAACATTACCGTAATGTTTTATTATTTATAAATTTACTAGCTGTACCCTGCGCGTGTTGCTGCGCCACCAACTAAAGTAAATTTGAAGGAAAGACATTACACAAATATCCAATTAGTTTTGAATCATTTTATTGATATTATTTCCCGCTGTCCAGATGATTCAGACGAACGGGCCTGAGAATACTCGAAGATTTTCCGGTCTCAATGTTCGTTGCTCGTCTGATTCTGAGGCTCGTAATTCCTTTTTCTTCCATGCTTGAGGTGTAGGCCAACCAATTGCTTGTCATTCATTCTGAATAATTTTACGCGGCGATATCTATCGGAAATTAATCGTACCAACTTAGAAATCTCAGGACAACAACTTTGTTAAAGAATGCATAGTTAACGATTTAATTTATTTTTAGTAATTTTCAGTGGTGCCACCTGTCGGAAATTGGTCAACTTAGAAACCTTCGTCGGCTCATGCGCAACAACTTTGCTAAAGATCATAACATGATCAAATACACAGTTTACGATTCTATAAGTTACATACAAACAAACTTTCATTTTTATATACAATTGAAAAATATTCCAAAATATACCAAAATTCACATTCTTTATACTTTATTTTCTTTGGTTTTATACATCAGGAATCATAGATAGCATACTTTAGGGGTAACTATGCGTATGAGTAATATATTTCAAATGCAATTAAATATTAAGTATGTAGTATGTAGTATACATGGGCATGGCCCCTCGCTCATTTGGAATATCAACATAAAAAGTAGCCTATAACTCCTTCCAGACATACAGGAAGATACTGTGAAAATTTCAAGAAAATCGGTTCAGCCGTTTAGTCGTCTATAAACTTCAAACATACAAACATACAATCAAACACACATTCATTTTTATATATAAGAAGATATACATTTGCAACAATTAATTTGCAGCGACAAGAACACGGTCGCGGTTTACGAACATAACTGTAACTTTTAAAAATGAGAAGAAATAGTCACGTATACGTCGTACCGCTATTTGGTTGTTTTTTTTTAACAGAAAAAAACTGCAGTAACAAAATCAAGTTGATGTTACAACACTACTATTAATTTTCACACAGCTGTATATGAATGTGTATACAATATGTATGTAGATGCTGAATAAATAAATAAAATAATAAATACAATATTTAAATTAAGAGGCATATGCCTTTGCATTTTTATTTACACATGGTACATATGTATGCATACACACATGGTATATTGGTTGGTAATTTTCACAAAACATACAAATATTTCTCAAAAAATCTTAAGGATTATTTACTTTTTCAGAATTTATAAGCATCGATCGAATATGACATTTATTTGCTAATGCACCATGAGTGACTAAATATTATGGTTGATGCTGTTAAAGCCATGAACCATGTGCTAAAACACATGTCTAATGAAGCAGAACAAATAAATTTAAAAACTAGACTCCATACAACTTGACACTACGTATTGAATGAAAATAGTTCAGTGAACTTTGTGACTTGGCAGAAATAGATTTCTATGCCAAACACAAATAAGTCCTTTCATTTTTGAATTTCAATTGGTTTAGGAAATGCATTGGAAAATGGAAAAAATGAGTCACATTTTTAAATGAGTCAAATAGAAAACTGCTAAACATACAGAATAGAATAGAATAGAATACCAATAAATAATATTGAAATAAATTAATTAGAAAATTCTGAATACATATTTAAAGTTTATAGGATAAAGCAAGAGTTTTTTTGTTCTATAGAAAGAGTAAAAATTACTCCCGTCAGTGAGTGCAATCAATGTTTTCTAGATGGCATTGCCTTTAAAAATGAAGGCCTGTATTCTTAATCATACAAAATGGGTCAAAAAGTTAAAATATTATATATCAAATGCTAAAAGATCACTTTAAATTAATCGATAAGAATTGCTTGAGTTTTTAATTTGAATTTCAATGTGGGAATTTCACATTATGAGTTAATTTGTTAATAAGTTGTATTTATCAATATAATATATTGGGTTCTTAAAAAAGTTCGGCTGCTCCAACATGTAATATGTCTGATAATAATAATTGCATACATTTTATAAGAGTTTAAAACCTGTTTTACCATCAAATTGTGCTGAGTATGATGAATAAGTCAATACTTTCGATAATAATTTGCGAAAAAAAAGACAGTGGCAAAACCAGAATTGTCATTAAGAGACGTAGTGTTGTGCGTCTAGTGATATTAAGAGAAGTGCACATTATGAGCTTCTACAATCTCATTAAACGATTGATTCCTATTTTCACTATCACTAATTAAGACGATTGAAGGAAGCAATTCAATTAAAACGTGCAGAATAGTACGTGTTTTATCATGACAACGTCAAACCACACAATCTTTAATGATCTGACACACAAACTCAGACAACTTGGGTGGGAAGAGTAAATGTATCCACTATGTAGTCTTCAGGTTGACATTTGTGTAGATCTCTGCAGAGCTCTCTTAGTGATGCAATTTAAAATTTTCCAACAGATAACCCAGAATTTTTATGCTGATGGAATAAAGACTTTACCCCAAAAATCGCAAAATATCCGTTAAAACGACATACAGAGAGCGCCATAAGTGAGTCAAAACCCACTATAATTTCAAATTTTCTATTATGTTCTTAAGTATAAAAAAAGTTTCTTTATCATGAATTGTTATTTTTGTTTTAACATTTTATAAGTAATAAATAAATGTTTTTATTTTTGGAAATTTATTCGACTATTCTCATGTACTTTTCTCGCTATCCTAAGAAAATGAACTATTTCAGTGGTGTTTACTCACTTTTGGCGCTCACTGTATATTTGATTTAATATAAAAAAAGAAATGAAAATTTAAACCGAGCTTTTTCAAGAACCTAATACACAAACATATAGATCTTCAATAGAAGTACATACTTTTATAATCGTTAATTAAAATTAAAATCGTTAAAATTATTTAAGAAAAGGAAGAAAATTTTTCCAAATGTTAAAAATGTCACATTAATTAAAATAATAATAAAAAAAAAATAAAATAAAAAATTTATTAAGATTATACAAATAAAAAAAATATAATACGTACATATGTACATATGTATATAGTATGAACGATTGGGGTAGAATTGTATTGAAAGATAATCTTTGAATTTCTTTTTTTTTTTTTAATTATGACCAAAAGTCAAATACGAAATCTAATAATTATTTCCTAATTATGATAATGTATAGTAAACAAAACAAAAAAAAAAACAATAAAATTTATTTTGTAAACAAGTAAGCAATATGTATGTATAAAATGTGTGTTTTATTAATTATTTATTAATAATAAATGTGTGGCGAATTTTTTTTCGAAGAAAAGATAATAAGTTAATAAAAGTGTAATATTTTGTTTTTGTTTCAGGCTGTTAATAAAAGTTAATATTTTAAGCATCTCATACGAAATTAATGCAAAATGTAAGATCAACCTCAGAGTAAGAAAGCAAACATTGTTAAAGGTTTTTATCTAATTTTGTTAATATTATTCTTGTAGTACGGTGTTTTCTGCACTTAACTCGTTAAAAATTTATTTATTATATGCACTTCAAAATGAAATATGGTGGCGATTCGAATTGATATTTTATAAATTATTGTATATGTATGTATATATTTAGGAAAATTTAAATAAACAATTTTGTTTTGTTTTGTTGTTATTATAATCTGTTTATATTTATAATATTTAGGAAAATTACCAAAGCGACACTTTCACTTTGATTATATTTTAATTTATTAAAAATAAAAAATTAAAAAAATATCACAACACACAAGAGATAGTTGATGAAAACAAAAAATGTGTTGTTTTTTTTTTTGGTTGATTTTCATAAAAATTTATAAATTATTTTTTAATTTATAATTTTACCTTTTCATTGTTTTGAAATGTGGTTGTAAACATATTTTATTATTTTTTTTGATTAATATTCAATTTGTTTTTATCTTATTAAGGTTTAGTGAACGACTGATGGTATTTTCGTTTCTTCTTGTTTTATGCAACATTCGAAATGTGTCAACTAATCTGTGGCTGCGTTGCGTGTAGTGTTGCAAGAAATAACAACTGAAACCACTAATTTGCATCTTTTATTGCAATTGCTGTTTATCTACATATCTGTCTATCTATTGTGTTTGTTCTTATTGGTTACTGACTGTAATTGTTGTTGTGGGTAATCAAACTATTACACCAAATGTCGTTAATTTGTATTGTTACTCTGGCTTGTCTGTCATATGTTCTCTATTTTTTTTCTTGCTCCCATTTATTGATCCGCTAACTGATTCCCCATCTCACTCTCTCTCTCTCTTTCTATCAGTCTATGTATTTCTTTTTCTTATGAAACTGTATACCTTCATATGAATTTCATTATTTTGTGTAACGTGATACAATTTTTACTTCTTCTTTTGTATTCTCCCTTAACAATCATCTGTTGCACGTACCACATTCAAGTACAACTGACGTACAAATTGGCGAATCTATAGAAATATGTATTATTTCTGCTTTTGTAGGGTGTCTCATACAGTAAATGGCAATTTTGTATAGAAAAGAAATACGATATGAAATGAAGGTTTTTAGTTTAATAAGCTTATAACCAGAGAATACAAAAGTCAATAACTTTTTGTATGGCTAAGAATATTTTGTATATATTTGTTATTGATGTTGGTGTTGTTGTACAAATTGCAAAAATAATAACCAGTTTTGTTTTGATTTTTGTTGTTGTACGAAACAATTAAAACAAAGCAGTACTTAGTATTGCACTCGCTTTTTTCAGTGGTTTTTTTCTTTTTTTTAATAACAAATTGGAATGTAAAAAAACAACTGATTTTAACGAATAAAAAAATTTAATTGAGGCACGTACCAACCTTAAGTCATTGGCAGAAATTCCCAAATTCCAAAGGAATTATTTTTTTAATTTCATTTTTTTTTTTTAATTTCAATTAAATGTGTGTATTGATGATCATGCTTTAGTATTTATATGCATTATAGTCTCTGTTACATCATAATATCCTTAAACTATATTTATCAAGTTATTAATAATTCCAATTTTGACAATTGAAAAACAAAAACGATTTGAGAAAAATTATACATTTTTGTGTTAAAAACTATTTCGTCTAGGCCTTATAAATCTAGTTTTGGTTCATAATTGTGATTCACAAGATTTTGGGATGAGGCTGTAACATGGGGTATTAATACCTTCCACATCATCGTTTTTTCGTGGTGCAATATATATTTTTTTGTTTGAAATTTTTTGATTTCCGCCATACATACTTTGCAACGTTGCCCAATAGAAGTCTTTAAAAGATTTTATTATTTGATATTATGATATTATTTATTATTGTTGTTTTTAGGCATTTTGTCAATAATATTCTCGTACTACTCTAACAGCAAAACCATTATTAAATAATATCCAGTATTTTAGTTTATAACAGCTCTGTGCATCAAAATTTTTGGATCAGAATTTCAAAGTTTGCATTTTAATAATTTACATATAAAATGTATGTCAAGTTTAAATCATGACTAGCCCAGTTTTTTTTTTAAATTAGGCTAGACCAGTTGTTATTAAAAAAAAATTTGTCATATGAATACATAAATTAAATTTATTCGACCGCAAAATAATAACAATTTTTAACATTATTTCGGTTTTTTTTTTTTTTTTTTTTTTTTTTTTTTTTTTTTTTTTTTTGGAAAATAATTACTGAAAACTTTACAAACAATAGCATTTTATTGAATAGATCCATCAGTTTGTATTCAAATACATTGTTTATAAAAATTCTAACAATTTCAGTTCATAAGCAATTAGTCTATATTCGCATTTGAAAAAAAAGTAAAGAAAACATTAAAACAATAGATTTAGCTTTTACGAGTATGAAAACATATGTGAAAAATATGAATTCGTGTTTAAATACTTCAAGTATTCAATTAAAAGCAATTAAACAATAAAATCATTAATTAATTTTTATTTAATAAAAATATTTTCACTAAAATTGAATGCAAAAATTGCATGTTATCTCTTTAAAATTCTATATAAAATGATCAGATGACTTGGTAATGTGAGTAAAATATTTAAATATCACTTACTCATGAGTTTCATTTGAAATTCTTAAATTGTTTAACGAACAATACGTACCATTTAACAATTGCATGTACACAGTCATGTTGTATATACATACAAAATAAAAAAATAAAAATTATAATGTGCTACAGTCATTACACATGTAATATATAGTTTTAATAAATTTGCAAACAGGGATTTTATTTTCGATAGAAAATAAAAAGAAAAGAATTATTAAGCAATTACAAGTCTCTATGGACTCATATGTAATACATACATACTTGTAAATGTCCAATATTGAATTTATTATTACATATTAATTTCTCCTAAGAGTTAAGAGTTATCAATATTTTAATAAATTATTGTCCATAGAATTTTTATGTACATTAAATGAATTTATTTTTATTCTTGTACGCCTTAATTTTTATTAAAATGTTTTATTTCAAATGAATAAATTTCTTTGACAGTATACAAACGCAATCTTCTTTCTAATTTTTTAAATAATTTAGAATTTACGTCAGAGCATTTATGAATAAAAAAAGCGATATTTTTGAATTGTTCATAAATTTATGGATCAATTCAAAAATATTTAAATTGTGTTTAGCACTTTACGAATTGAAGCTTTTTAGTCAAAAAGTCTTTTAAAAGACTTTTTTTTATTGGAATTGCACATGTGATTGAAATAATTATATCATTCGATTTATTAAGTTTTAAGATAAACTATTTTGTAATAATAAAAGAATTAAGCATTATTTATTTCATTTTATTTAGCTTCTCGCGCCACTCATGTTGTGTGCCTTAATTTTATACTTGAGTGGCGGGACCTACAGTTTAACGTCGACTCCGAACGACAGATTTTTTGAGAAACTTTTTCATGGCAATTTTATTTACTCTCAGAGTTTTTGCCAGAAATCTGCTGAGAGGAAGTCGCCGAAGAAATATTTTTTCATATTTCATTTTGATGTCTGACCTGGGATTCGAACTCGGGCATTTCGTCTAATAAGCCAACACACTACCTACTAGACCACGGCGACTTCATTTGAACAATAGTTATGCTAATATTCGGACATTTATTGCTTGTATTACATTCTTTTTTTTTATATGTATTTGCCAACCTCAACTGCAATACTAATCTGATAAATTTATCCAAAGTTTTCGTCATTGGTTTGGCAGTAATTCGCCTCTTTTTGGACGTCTAAACTTTGGCAAACTCCTTTAAATTTTCTTTTAAACTTTGTTTCGCTTCACTTGTTTTCACTGAAGGTTTACTTTGACAAACTTTCTTTGACTCATTTCTAAAAGACGAACAAAACAAATTTTTCTGCTTGATTTTATATCTGTCTTTCTTTCATATCAATCCATACAAATTTGCAAAGTAAACTTTAACGAGGTCTGTTGAAATTTTTATAAAATATCATCACCATGTTACTGTTGAAAAACTATTACGTCCTGAGACTGAGAAACTCCCTGATTAATTCAATTTTCACGTCTAAACTACCATATAACGGAAGTAGAAAGTCAATAAAACTAGTTTATGTAAAGGTTTTAGCGCCTATCCGGTCCATTCAAATTCAATGTAGAAATAAAAAGGTTCTGTTGAGAAATTTATTTTTCTGCAACAACAAAATCTGAAGCTAAAAAAAACTTAAAATTAAAAAAAAAATTAAATATAGACTGAAAAATGACTATTCACACACTTTAATGCTAGTTAGTGGTGGTCAAACTTTTGTCATAACAAAATTAAATAAACAATATTTAAATAAATAAATAAATAAATAAAAAAGTACCTAATTCATTTTATAACTAAAATCAATAGAACTTTAAGTGGACTACTTAAAAACTTCTTGAATGAACGATAATAAATATGTACATATACACATACATATGTATGTATAAAAAACAAAGTAATCAGTAACAATTGTTGTAAACAGCAATAGACAATGATTAATAAAATAAACAAATCAATCAATGATTCGATAATGCGTAAGATTCAAGTGGTTGATAAAAAATAGAAAAAAAAAAACAAAACAAAAATTTGCACACTTACCGTTTCGTGCATTTCCCCACTTTCATCCAACAGACCCTCAAGTGTCTCATCATTTTTAACAATCGATGGTGAAAGTGGCGGTGTGGGAGCACGATTTTTCTGAGCCAACATAGAACGTGGCAATACAAAACGGCCATAACGTAAATAAAGCCATCGACCCCATTTGCGACCGGCCAAGGCAAAACCAATGGCACAAAGACAAAATGATACAAGAAGCCACATTGCCTCAGTGCCAAATTTCAGTTTTTCTTTACTTTAAGAAGGACGATTGCACTCGGTAAATTATTTGTATGAAAACATAAACAAAACGACAGTAAAGTTCATCAACAAGTAGTTGTTGATATTGTTGTTGTATTCGGTATTTTGTAAACAGAATAATCACAACAGAAACAAAAAGCTTTTCATTTCTGCTGTTAAATGCCGGTAATTTATTTGAAAAGCTTTTTACTGTTTATTTCGCTATTCCACAGTGTTTCGTTAAAGAGAAACGTAAACAATATGAACAAAAGCTTTTAATACACACACACTCAAAAATACACACAATAAACTGAGTTTCTCTTTAATGTTCATTTGCTAATTTTCCCATGTCTCTCTCTCAGTGTATTTTTGTCATTATAATATATTGTTTATTTAATTCTCTTTTACAGTTTCATTCTTCATTATTTGTATACTCTACTGTTTCTTATCGAATAATATTTCGTTTTTTGAGGTCTTGTGACTTGTATTTCGTTGTTTTTCTTTTTATTTATTTTTTTGGTTCTTTAATAAATCTTTAGATTTCTAAACAAAAATATTCGAGTTGACTTTAAATGCACACTCTTTCAACACTAATAAAATAATTTTACTCAAGTATAAATAAATTTCCTTTTGTTTTTATATTTTTTAATAAAATTTTAGTAAAAAAAAATCTGACGATTAACTTTTTTGTGTGCTCCTCTTTGGAGTGTATGACGACAGCTGAAAAGTCTAATGAAGCAACCAGCCAGTTGGCTCTGTAATCATATGCAGCAGTGGGCAGCCACAAACTGCTGAGTGTGTGTATTTCGTGGGTAAATGTCAAACTTTTAGTTTGACAATCAAAAAGCTTTCCACTGTTTTTCTATTATTATAGAAAAAGAAACCTACAGAGTCTCTGTATTCGCTAAAACGTTCTCTTAAGTTAATTTGTAAACGAAAAATAAAACAAAATAAACGCACAGTTTGAAGTGATTCTGAAGTTTCTTTTGCACAAAGAAGAAAACCAGATTGTGAATGGGAAGTTTTATCTTACCATTCCCATTTTTTCTTTTTTTTATGATTATTGGTTGGTGTGGTCTTTCAACATTCTTTTGGAATTACATACAAGTTTTCGATAAAGTAGTTCAACAATATTTAATATAAAAACGGGTCTTTTGTTTTTGTTCTTTTTGCTTAAGTGTTCTCTGAGAAGCCAAAAAAAAAAACTTGTTTTCCACAATTCAGACAAATTGATTGGATTGGGTGGTGGGTGAGAAGAGCAGTGCCAAACAGAATTTTATATGAGCTATGGAATTAAACAATCTAATTTTGTTTGATCAATTTAGCCACTTGATGGTATAATTAATGTGTATTTTGTTTGCGAAATCACTTTTTTGACTTTTACACACACCCTCATGCAAGCACATACAACACAAATCATATGATTGCAACAGTTGTGGTGTACATTATAGATACAAATGAATTGAGTATGAAAGGGTAAATCGTTCACTTTATTATTGACAATTATTCAACCCATTGATAATTACATATGTAAACAACTTTCATTCTTAGATGTTTTTTTTTAATGTATTTAATTAATGCATGTTTTTTGTATGTGTAACAAAATAAATTGCGCATTCTAAGTACTATAATTATATATTTTTTAAAAGAGTGGGTATTAAAAAAATGTATAGAGAGAGAGCGTACAATTAAATATGTTGTACCATTAATAAAACCTGACAGAATGGCAAAAAAAATTGATTTTATTAAAAAAAAATACCATGTACGTAACTGTTATTATAAAGTAAAACACGTCTACAACAAAGACGTTTTTTTTAAGACAATTAAGAATATGAAGGGAAGTATGCCGAAAAGTTTTTGTAGTGTACCATAGTGCCCTCTCTTTAGGAAGAAAGCAATTTTGAGACAGTGGTAGACAAAAAAAGTACTGCTTATGTCTCTAAGAGGATATAGGAAAAAGTCCACATTAACAAATTGACCGATTTTTGAATGTAAATCAAAATTTAATTTGTACGGTTTGAGAGCCCTGGTAGTCTAGTGTGTAGGTTGCTAGACTATCTATTAGTACTAGGATCGTGAGTTCGTGTCCCCCCAGTGACTCTGGTCTTTTATATTACACTGAGCTAAGTTACTAAGCTCGTAATAATTATATTTGCCTTGTAATAAATAAATAAACTAAAATTTGTTCCTTGTTTTGGCTTGGCATTTGAGGCAAAGATAGTTAGGCCGCCAGTGAAATATGGTCCCAAGAACATAAAGGCTTTGTGCTACATATGTATCAGCATTTATGTAGGACCTATTAGTGTTTATTGATGGTATATGGATCGATCTTTTTAATTCTTAAACAGAATTCAGAATGAATGTTGCAGCAATCAGTTTACAAACTGATCTCTCAAGAATTTGATTCAATCCCACACACATAGCGAATATTGTAACTGATTCACTGCTTAGGCAGATGAAATGCCTTAACCAATCGCCACTCCCAATACGCACGTTTGGAATACTTTAAAGCGTAAAATTACTTAGGTTGACGGTACCAACAAGAATAAGAAGAAGAATTCTTAATTTCTAACTATTTTTCTTGAAACAAAGCTACTGTAGCTGACTTGCATACAAAACAACCCGTAGAAAAAATAAATGAATACTTATTAGGTTTATCAGTACCTCCAATACCACACTACTTTTTATCGCTGGAATAATGCTTTATTTTTACATTCTATGTAGAGCAGGGAGAAAGTCGCCGTAGTCTAGTAGGAATGTGTTGGCTTATTTGAAGTGAAGTCACGGTTCAAACCTCAGGTCAGACATCAAAACGAAATATTAAAAAATATTTCTTCGGCGACTTCCTCTCAGCAGTTTTCTGGCTAAGACTCTGAAAGCAAATAAAATTGCCATGAAAAAGTTTCTCAAAAACCTATCGTTCGGAGTGGACTTTAAACTGTAGGTCCCGCCACTCATGTATAAGATTAACAGACACAACGTAAGTGGTGTGAAAAACTATGTCGTAATTCTGACTAAAGGGTTGAAATTATTAATTATGTATGTGTATAATGTGAAGATAATTCATTTGTTGTTACATTTTTGAGCTAAAAGCAATATGTTACAAAAAATTATATAAATTCCTATTTAAATGCACATTTCTTTTCAAAGAGTGTTGCTTAGAAAATACTTTCAATTAAATCCGCTAGTAATTGTTTCTACAATTAATTACTCTTTATGGATAAGAAATTTCAATGACATTTGACCACATTTAAGATCACAAAGTTTAATAACACAAGTATTTCTTAAAAAATATTCCCGTCTATAAAAGAAATTATGTCAAGTGTAGGAATATATTAAAGTATTGAATTGGTACTTTTTTTTATACAAATTTAAAAAGTTAAAAAAAGACAAAAATTAAAACAAATGTAAATACATATGTATGTTTGCATAAGTTGTTTAATTAATAAAAATATAATTCGAGGTGAAAATTAGTCTTTTTAATTAGATACTTTGCAATAAAAGGCTGATAATTTTCTATTAATTTGTTAGAATTTATTCAGAAACATTTCCTACGCTTTTAGAACTACTTATAACCGCCTATGAGAGATGTGAAGGGGGTAGTAAGCATAGCTTTTTGTAGAATACAAAAACTAAAATAAATTAATTATTTTTTTTATTTTTTTTCTATTTTTAATAATTCACAAATTTTAACAGTATCCGGTGAAATTCGAACCCACAAACGCTACAGTCGAAGATTAGTACGCTACTCACTAGTGGTAAATCCAAAAGATGCTAAAGATCTCTTATGATAACAAAGGGAATATAAATGCGGTAGTATAGCAGACCTAAATTCACAGTTAATCTTAACTTTAACTTTAAGGAAAGTAGGATACCGATAGTGTAGTCAATATTCACAATAGACAATTAGGTTTTTGTCACTACTAATCCATTAGCGATAATTTTGAATTCAGGCAAGATTTAGTCTTATTTAGAGTGATTTTGTGTTTCCTGGAGAAAATGGATGTCGTATAAGCTACTTCTATGGCATACTATCCGCAAGGATTTGAATATCTGTAGCGTGTCTCTTAGCCAGTTTACAACCATAGAAGTAGGGATTATGCGGCTGTCTCCACACGTCTATGCCCAGTCCAACAGAGATAGTGATTTGCATTTTTGTGATTTTGTCATAATTTTTATTCTTTAGTTGGGACAAAAATGGTACTTGAAAAGGAAAACTAGTATGATAACATATAAACTTTATTGCATCATACAATATTATTATTGTACAATAATGAATAAAAAATATTATTAAATTTTTTAAAGTGCACAACATAAAGTTTATTACTTATTTAGAACTCTCAATGAATTTTAATCAATTGAAATAAAAATAAAATTTTGTCGTCAACAGATTATTTCTTTTAAATTTAAAAAAAGTAATTATATAAGCAATAAAAGAGGTTTCGTTAAGTGGACAAATAAAATTTACTTGAAGAAACAAGTTGCCTCTGTTAGATCAGAATTTTAACTTTAAGTTTATCTTAGTATACACAAATAATTCTAATAAAATTTTTGTGAAAATAAAAAAAACTGCGCTTAAATACAACTTATTTGTTTACCAAAATTTAAATCTATTTTAATTATTTTCATTTAAAAGATTTGGAATTTTTTTTAAATTTATTTGTTTTTAAAAATATCAATACATATTTGCTAAATTTAAATATGTTTACATTGAAATTGTATTTAAAATAGACGATGACTTCCCTTATTTATAAAGTTTTAAACAAGTACATTAAAAATCAAATATTTATTTTGGTTTCTAAATATACTTTGGATTGTATGCAAAATATAAATGATGTAGAAAGTTTTAAAAGAGTTTAGAAAACAAACAACAAAATATTTACAAAATCTCATGCATTATCATTTCATATGCACAGTTCAACAGTTTTGTTGACTAGTGTTGACTAAGTGATATTTTCCAACAACCCATATTGATCACACAAATTGATATGCTGCAGTGCATATGATAACTAACTGATACGACTTGATTAACTAGGCGCGTACAGTTGATGGAGACACCCTTTGAACGGAACGTATTATGATAATGTTAATCAAGTCACGTTTTCAGTCTGACTTAAAATTTATAAATAATTTAATACCGTATACAATTCACTTTAAAATGAATGATAAGAAGTGTAAACATTTTTATGTAAATTATATGGGTAGTGAGAAGAAGAATTGATTTCAAAATTTGGTTTTTTGGGAATAAGACGTAGAATACAAAATTTATTTCCATATAAGAATGCACGTACTTATGTATGTTTGCACGTATTAATTATTTTAAGGTTATTGTTAATATACATAATTGAAATGGTTTTTTATAATATTAGCAGATCTTTTTTGCTATATAAAACCTAAACAGGCAGCATTTCATGATTTCAATAACTACGATATTTGAAATAAATAAAATGCATGAGCATTTTAAATGAAGCATCATCTTTAACCTGTTTAACAGAGTATGGATGTCAAGGTTTTTTTTTCATAAATGACTAGATAATTATTATTTAAAAATCTGTATACATACATTATTAAAAATAATCTGTGTACATATACATACATATGTACATATGTTAAATATTTTAACCAAAGGTTAACGGTTCAGAGACAGCCAATGTATACAATATTTTAAATGAAGCGCATTTTTTATGTGGGCCTGGTCACCCTATCATTAAAAACAACTTAAGGTTTCCTTGCGAATTACACAATTTATGTCGAATTAAAATTAAAATATTTTTGTTAAAAAAAACTAAACAGAACTCATGTAATATTACATGAGACGGTCATTAAATGTTGTATTGTTGTATTATATTCGTTGTTGTTGTTGTTATTGTTTTGTTTTTTGTATAAACATTTAATTAATTTAATAGTCGAAAAATTACAAATCGTGACAAATCTTATAAAAAAATAATAATAATATAAGTACTGCATACATTTAATTTAAATGTTTAATAAATTGATTTTTTTTCTTCATTTCATTTTAAAATTCAAAATTCTTCTCAACCTCAAATTTTGATTTCACTTGAAAATGATTTCAAGAGGCCCTATTTATTATACTATGCGTTATGTGAAACGAGACAAATGCATTAAATTTTAATTTCTTTTAAAGGTTTTGCTTGTTATTTTAAATGAAATTGTTTCTAAAATGTTAAAATTGATAAACATTTATAAGTGTGGAAGGAACAGAAAAAAGGTAAAACAAAACAAATGATAAAATAATTAAAATTGAAAGACAGATACAATACAATTTTAAAAAACACATGTTGATGTACATCCATATAGTATATGTATTATGTACTTTGTGTAAATAATGTGGAAATGTGTAACAGTTGTTGATACAATTTTTCAAAATTATTTTAAGAAGGTTAGTTTTTAACACCATTTCCATTTCTCGAGTTGTTATCGATATAAACTACGATAGATCGATCTACTCCTGAAACCAATACTTTTTCCAATTGGAATATTAGATTTAAATTAGTAGACCACCACATTAGGTAGGTATAGTGAGTGGGCAGGTGCCGCAACGAGGAGCTTGATTAAAAAGAAATCTCATGGATAAAGTTACAACCAATAGAGATGGAACAAAATTAAAAATTACTACAAAACAAATACTTCGAAAGTGGTAATTTTTTGAGTATTACGAGACGATTATATTTGCCAAAAGCGACATACTGTGCAAGGAATTGCCAGGATTATAAAGAAATTCAATAAGATGGGAAGCATTATGAATGGAGTCATCGTAATATCGTACTATCTAAAATATTGCTTCTGTTGGCGAAAATAATTCGAATTTGTCAATTCCACGGCGTTCAAATTTGCCTATATACATAAAGTCTAACCATTTACAACACCATAGTTATGTTGATTGGATGCTAGAACTAAAGGCTTTCAATTTAGATTTTTCAAATACAATTTTATTTAGCAATGAAGCTCATTCTTCTCTCTATGGCGACGTTAACAAGCAAAATAGTAACATCTTGTGCTTGGAGATATTCGAAGTGATTGTGGAAAAAACATCATTAGGCTGTATCTATTTTTAAATGACCTTTGAAAAACTGTTACCACCAACTCAGACCACAATGGCCGTATGATAATCAAATTTATTTTGGCCTTCAATTAAGCTTATGAAATAAGCGGTATATGTTTCCAATAACGATGTGCCACAAACCTTACAACTCGATCGATTTGGGCTTTATAACATTAGAAGTTTTTAGGAAGAATAATTACACGTTTTGACGACATCAATTCATTAACAAGATCACGTCACTTGACGTCGTTAGACTTTTTGAGTTGATATGTGGAAGTCCGTGTCTATGCTGATCCAAATATATCCAAATGTTAAAGCATTTAAAAACCAACACTCACGATATTTCAATAAATATGTGTAAAGTGAACGCAAACAACATTAAAAGATTCGACCAGAGGTGTCCATTTATATGATATTTTTCAATCAAACATCACAAATTCAAAAAAAAAATAGATAAGAGTGGAAAAGAATTAGTTCTAGAAACAGTTTATAAATCATTTACATTAAAAATAGAATTTTAAACAGAAGATTAGTTGCCATTGTCCTTAATAGTCGTATGTTTATAAAAATTCACTATTCCTTTAGATAAATTTTCCGTCATTTATATTTGTATATACAATATAAGAACGTATGTATTTTAGTGTTGCCTTTAAAGTGTTGTCGTCATTTGTACAAATTTTATGTTTATAATTCTTTAATAATTAATTTTCTTAATAAAACAAAAAACACATTAGCTATGCTGTAAGTTAATACAATACGAGTATATAGTACAGAATAGTTTAAGCGATAATCGTATGTATTTTATTTCTTAAACTTCTCTTAAGTAATAATACAACTCAAAGATAATTTTATTCACTAATATATTAGAGTAATTAATAATAATTATTATTTTTTTTTTCTTTTGTAATTGATTACATTTTTATTTGAGGACATGATTCGCTAAGATGTTTCAATTATTTTATATTTGTGTGGAATGTCACACATTCGCATCGATTTTGTATATTTTTTTTAATTTAATTTTTATTTACAACTTTCACTATATCATTTACAAACTAAAAAACGTGAATTCTTTAAAATTTAATTCTTTGTTTTGTAACTAAACTATTGTAAATGTTTCTACGGACTGTATACATATTTTTTTTAGGTTTTAGCCAAAAATATAATCAGAAAATAAAAGAAAAATAAAAGAGATGTGGGCTTTTTCTCTGGTTATTTTTAAAATTAAAATAGACAAAAAACGACACACATATCTTTGGTATATGGCTACCATATTAAGCTACTATATGTATAGACAAATAATTTTTTTTATTTTTTCTTTTACCTTTTTCTTAATGTATTTGGCAATTTTTAACAACTTCTTGGATTTGGCACTCATTGTTATATTACGATATTAAAATAAAATATTTTATAGACAAAAGAAGACGCTGATAATGATGATGATGATGTTGGTTGGTTTAAAGGTAACGTGGTTAAAATTGTTTTCGTTTATGTTTTATTTAATGTTTAATAAAACACTTTTAAGAAATATATACTTTGTTTAGGAATATATTTAAGTACGTATGTATGTATGTATATAGGTTAGTTTAATATCACAGTAATTTAAATAAATTCTATTTGTTTTGATTTGTAAATTTGTTTTCAAACGATTATAATCTCAATGGAATTTATTGATTTTGTTTGAAATGTTTTTTTTTTTTGTTTAATGTGATAAGTATTTTTATTTCATCACACAAAATATATATTTTTAATGCATTTCATAAAAAAAAAACAAAAAAATTAAGTCACATTTTGTCACAAAATTTTGCTTTTATATTTCGTATAATTATTATTTTTTCTTATTAATATTTGTATTTTGTAATACAATATATTATTTATGTATATGTTTATTTTTCTTTTATTTATTTGTAAAAAAAAAAATATTTTTTTTAACACTAAGAAAGCAAGATCAACATGAAATGCGTAAGAAGCACAAGTTGTGACTGCGCATAAAATAAATAAATTGTTGGTGGTTGGATGGTCGGTTGGGTTGGCTGCTTGAATGGTTTGCTTTGGTTGTGTGTCGAAAAGAAACTTGGCTCAGTTTTCAACTTTTATTTTCGTATCTGTCTGTCTGTATGTGTTCCCCGTTCAGTTTGTTGCGGTTCAGTTTTGAAATGAACAAAAATTAAAATAAAAACATTTAAATTTCTTTGTAGTTTCTGTTGCTATTGTTGTTGTTGTTGCTGTTGGCGGGCTTTCGATAGGTTTAGTTGCTGTTTAAAATTTCAATAAAATGCCATATGGAGAACAAATTTAACAAAATTGAAAGTAGTCAGTAACGCATACTCACACACACTTTGTCTTAATGACGTGACAATCGACATGTCACAATATGTGTGTGTGTGTGTGTAATGAAGATGCCCCTTTAAATTGTTATATCAACTACAGATGATCATTTGTTTGTAGTAATTGATCGTTGTTTGCCAAAAAGATTGTTTTTTTTTTGTCAATTCACAAATGGTCAATTGATTTGTTCTTTGTCAATAATTTAGTATTTATTTATAAATAAACAATAGCAGCAGCAATCTTATGGTAACACACAACAAAAACGTTAAAGCGTAAGATTTTAAAGGTTTATTTTCGATAGCATATAATTATTATATTATTGGTCATTACAATCCTTCAATCAGGACCTAGGACCTAGTTTCTCACACCACTTATGCTGCGTGTGTTAATTTTATAAATGGGTGCCGACTCCGAACGACTCATGGCAGTTTCATTTCATTTCATTTCAGAGTTTTTGCCAGAAATCTGCTGAAAGGAAGTCGTTGAAGAAATATTTTTTCATATTTTCATTTTGAAGTCGGACCTGGGGTTTGAACCCTGGCCTTACGTCTAATAAGCCAACACACTACCTACTAGACTACGGCAATTTCATGCGTATAATTATTATCTGAAATAAATTTCGCCATGTATCGAAATTGATTTGAATATGAATGAAAAAGAGAAAGAGGTTTGAAGATAACAAATCAACTCTGCGAAATAAGGTTCGTTCTACTTCCAACTCGAACCAATGATACAGATTTTATAATTGTTATAATTATTGATTATTAAGATATCAAAGAAAAAAGTTTTAAAGAATAATAAAGATTTTCGTTAAATTTAATTTGGGATTTCACACCTTAATAATTACGTCAAATTCACACAATGAAATGTTGATCTCATGTTCCCTATTACTCACTTTATTAGCAGCAACCACAGCAGGTTAATAAAGATCATTAATATATGTACTATTAAAAAAATAAATACTATATACATACATACATACATACATACATATACGATTAATATACATAAATGTTATAAGTGGATGGAGATAAATGTGAAATACAAAGATTAATTGTTTAAATTTTTAATAAAGGTGAGTGAGGTACATACATATATTTTTCAATTAATTTTCATTTCAAAAAAAAAAATATTTAATTTTGTTATTTTTTATTTTCAATTCAATTTCAATTTGATCTGAAATAATTGAATTAAATATTGTGATGTTATCTATTGTACGCAGCAGGGCTGTCTTTAATTGAAAAAAAGAGGGTGTGTTATTCCCATGCAATTCAAAACTGTTATTAAAAATCCAAATTAAATAAACAATGGCCCCTATTTGTTTGACTATAATTGTATAAAATTAGCATGTTCTAGTTCTAGATAAAACCCATCAGGTTAATTTGCAATTTTAAAAAATAATCTTTTTTAAGCTAATAAATAAATTAATGGCTATATTATTATAAAATAGTATGTACATCAGTATTTGTTAATGTCAACAAACAATTTTAGGTCAGCATTATAGTGCATTAGTATTAATTTTAATTAATATTTATATACTTTATTTTACACTTTATTTTATACTTTATTTTACAGGGTACAATATTTTATACTCCACAAATTTGTCATTTGCTTGATCAAAAGTGATAAACAAGCAAAGAGAAAATGCGTCGTATTCAACAATTTTTTGGATCAATTGTCAAAGCAATTTTAGAGGAACCAGTGACTAAAAGTGATTTGCATACGATGATTATTCCTGTTACTTTCTTTTAGAGGATAATGACAAGGAATCTTTCAACATGAGATGCTCAATTATCAAACTTTTCATTTGGAATCAGGCGATCAACAACTGAATCGTCTGAAGCAACAATCGCCACACAACACATCAGATATCATATACATATAAATACATACATAATTGGCCATTACAACCCTTCAGTCAGGATTACGGCCTAGCTTCTCACACCACTCATATTGTGTGCGTTAATTTTATACTTGAGTGGCGGGACCTACAGACGTCGGCACCGAACGACAGATTTTGAGAAACTTTTTCATGGCAGGTTTATTTACTCTCCGAGTTTTTGCCAGAAATCTGCTGGGAGGAAGTCGCCGAAGAAATATTTTTTTTTCATATTTCATTTTGATGTCTGGCCTGGGGCACGAACCCGGGCTTTTCGTCTAATAAGCGAACACACTACCTACTAGACTACGGCGACTACCAAATATCATATGTACCATCCATTATTAACCAGACATCCGTTTTGGATGCGTCAATGCATCTTAAGACGTTTTTTAAGCGATAAAACTATAAAAAGACAATTGAGTCTTAAATGAACGCTGATATTACACATCCATTTTACTGCTACTGTGAGCGAACAGTACCTGGAAATCTGAATGCAAGTCGCATATACCTTCAAACTTCTCATGATACAATATACATATTCTATTAGTGATCCATGCCGAAAGTGCTTGCAGTTGCGCCTCTAAGCACAAACACCCATGATGGTTAATTAAGTAACAATTGATTAATTAAGTAAATTAAGTTGCCTGGCCGTATCCTCCTTCACAAAGAAGCTCTCAACTACAGCAGAACTATTACAACAAAATAAACGCCTATATGTCCTGTTTATAGTGAATAAATTTGTTGATGAAAAATTTACTTCGAAACTTGTGAAATTTAACCAAAGTTATTTTTTTCCAATAGTGACAGCGTTTCAAAGAAAGAAACACAATGAAATTTAAGAAGAGATACACATATATGTATATTCTTAATACTTTTTATAAATTCCTCATTTCAAGTATTGTTATTATAAGTAAATAAATGATTATTCAACATCATCATCAGCAGTTTTCTTTATTCAATTGATTTAAAAGCAAAACATCAGCAAACATGTTTCATTTTGTTTAATATTGTATAATAAAATGAAAACAAAAAAAAAAAAAAAAAAAAGATAACAAATAAATAAAATGAACAAAAACTCTAACCGGAATTTAAATTATTTTTTTTGTTCATGGGCTATAGAAGAATCGCCAAATTACTTTAAATAAATTTTTATTTGTAGAAATAATCGCATAACTGCTTGTCCTCTTTAAAACTAATCATCTGTTTTATTAAAAAAAACCCAATAATAATAATAATATCTTTTGCATTTTATATACAAATTAAAATCAGCATTTGTATTCATTTGTTTTCTTTTTTGCAAACAATAATATTTTGTACAAATAATTCAATGAATTTTTAAATAAACTCAAAAAAACCAACTAATTTGGATAACTCCAAAAATGTATCGTCATTATAATTTATTTTTATGATTTTAAAGCATTTAACGCATGTGTATGGAACTAGTATATTCTTTAATAAAATAAATACATATATAAAGATATAAAACGGGTTTTCAGAGCTACTTTTTCAAACGTAAGCTCAGGTTATGCCTTAAATCAAAGCGTGTCAGATATTACATATATAAATATGCAAATCTGAATAGTTTAAACAGCTTTTAAAATATTTAGAAATTCCGAAAAAAAAAACTCATCAGAAAACAATTTCTAGAAAACGAGAGAATGTGTTTTAAGAAAATTATATTTATACGAGTATTTAAAAAAATATATAACTTAGATGCATATGGGCATAAGTCTTTGTTATTACACGTACTTGTGTGCTATATTATGGCAAACATAATCACAACTTTGTGTTACACTTTCGAAGCTTTTCAATAAGCTGCGATCGAAACAACAGCAATTGTTCATTTGGGAGAAGTTTAAATATATGCACATATGTATGTATGTACGTTAGTAATGTTGTATATGTATCTCATTTCTTCTAGTATAAACTGCTTTGACATTATCAATAATTTTCAATAACAACATCATCATTATCATCGTCATCAGCATGGTCATCAACGCCAAGATCACCACCAATTGATGGCATTGCGTTATAATTAAGAAAGTAACCATTTTATGACTTATAAATAAATATATTTGTATCTGTGTTTTGTTCTTATTCTTTTTTTATTGCTGTTGTTATTGTTCTTATTGTTTTTTTTTCTACCGCGTTTTGTTATATTTTTTTGATTAAAATTGTACATATCACTGCAGGAATTGATGTATCAAAAACAGAAATTGAAAGTATTGATTGACGGAGTGTATCATATTTATGCATGACAAACGCACATACAAAAAGAAATTTATTTAAATTTAATTGTCAAAATAAACACTAATTACATTTTTAAGAAATCGTTTCCATAGGAAACCTTTTCCAAAGGTTGCCATTATATTATGTATTTTAAAGGAGTGTTTGAAAGACGCATAACTAATTATTTTATTCATTTAAAAGTAACAAAGATGTTTACAAGATTTGGCATCAGTTTTTTCTACTACTACTACCCATTCGTAAAAGCAGAAATATGATCTTTTTTATTCATTATTGTTTAAAAATTTATTTTTTTTCATTTTACACTTCATGACAACAAATAACAAAAAAAATTATGTGATGAAATGTGTTAAGATGAATTTGATTTTAGTTTCAAAACTTAAAAAATTTTCTAATAATATACGTATATACATATCTTCTGCTGTTTATACATAATAAATGGTGCCTTTGTAACATTGACAAGAAAATTAAAAAAAGGGAGACAAATTTAAAAACCAAAAGAAACACAACATCAGTGAGACTCAAAACATAAAAAATACTACTACTTTAATAAATACATTAAAACGACTTTGGCTTTTTGTCACACAACTACAACTGAAAAGAGTAAAATAATTTTATTTTTATTCTTAAATCCATCTAATTTTGTAAGGAAATTTTGAAATAGTTTTCAAAACATTAATTTTGGGTGGTTTTAATTAATTTTTTTGTTTAATTCATTAAATCCTAACCTCGCCGCTCAATAAATCCAAATCAGCAGATGCGGCATGTGATGCCGTTTTAATAATGTTGTAGGTCTTAGCAAATGGAGCCTTAATAAGCTGATTGTTTTTTGTTTTTTTTTTCATTGTTTTGTCAATAATTAAAAAAAAATAAATAAATTTTAGAAAATAAATACAAATTTAATTTTAATAAATTCATTTAAAATTTCTTCATACAAATTTTCACTTTTTAATAAAATTAAAAAAGAAATATCTTTTAAAGCGGCACAAACAATTTATCAACAATAATAAAAAGAAATTAAAAAAATATGATAATCATCAACACTATTCAATAAATATCACTTTCAGAATAATATTAAAAAAAACAGAATTACCTAAATTTATTAATTTAATTAAAAATTTTATGATTTTCTTAAACGTTAAAATATATAAAGAAAGTTAAATTATATAAAAAGAGGAAACATTTCGACTTACCTCCCATGATTCTCTGGTTATGTCGGTTATTTCTTCGCCTTCTTGACTGTCGGTACGTGTTTTCTTTGTACCATTTTGAGTCCATTCTGTATCATCTTGTATTAATTCAAAGCCGCGACTCTTAATTTGCTCCTCATCCAATTCACCATAGAGATGAGGAACCCAGGTATTTACAAAACGATACAATTCGTCAATGCTAAAAGCAATCGTAATTGTTATTGTGATTAGATTAGGTTTACAAGAAATATACATAAAATAATTTTTTTCCTTACCGATTTTTAGGTACACTAAACCAATATTCAGGTCTCAATTTATTTTTGCCATATGACATTACCGATGTTGGCAATGGTATGGCTTTGCCCACAGGCTTACCCATTCGCAGGCGTAAATACAATGGCGGATCTGGACAAGCTCTTGCAGGTCTTGGTATAAGTTCTAAAAATGTAAAAAAAAACATTCAAAATAAATTGAATTAATTTCAATACGGCTACAGCTGATCATGCTAAACAATATCTTTTAAGGAATATATTTACACTTCAATTCATTCATTCATTATATCGTATAATATGTACAATATACACAACATACATATGTATATAAACAGATCAATAGATCATGGTTTACATATTTTAATTTAATATGTCGTAATATAATAATAATTTTATTTTAAAAGCTATTTACAATTCATTCAAGGCTTCAATGTAAATACCTATACTATTATTTTATTATTATTATTATTATTTTAATTTTACATTCCAAGCGAACTAAAAATGTGTTGTAATCAAAGCGAAATGCAGAGTTGTAAATGCCGTTTTTTCAACAATAATGCATTTCTTTTTACTACAGCTTAAATTATTTTTTGGTTATATAAAAATGTTAATGATGTTAAAGGCATTTCAGATTACAGGGTATCCTAGAAGATTTCAAGTTGTTTAAATTATAAATTGTACAAATTACGAATATATTACAACATAAAAATTTATTTCTATATAAATAAAGATTTCCTTATAAAGGCTTATAGAGGACGTGTACTTGTCAATTAAATCAAGTACAGTATCCGGAGGTCGAATTGACCCATTGTACAATTGGCTTATATATCTGTTAAGTTCTTTGATTGGTTTCAAAATGTGTGAAAATGTGAAAATATTCTGAATCGAAAAAAAATTATATGTTAACTCTTTTCGATTTTTTCAATTTTTCCTGTTTTATTTGTTAAGTGCACGGATATCAAAATATTCCGAGCTCTTATTTTTTTAGGTTAGGTTAGGTTAGTATTTTCAATGTACAGCATAAGGGGAATATTTGTACATATTTAGACACTTAATATTCCAGACTATAAATCACATTTATAACGAATTCACTTTAAAATATGATTCTCAGGTTTCAAGCCGATTAAATAATTTTTATACACAAGATCTCTTTTTTTTTTTGTGCAATGTAGACGCCTGTATATTAAGAACAAGAAAATTATAAGCTAGAAATTAAGAAAGTAAAGAAGGTCAGTTTGTGAGAAAGAATTTTTTAAAGTTATTTCTTGATATATTAATGCATGGCTTGGTTTACAAAAGGCGCTAAGTTCTTTTAATTCAAATATTCGAAATTGTTATCAGTCGTATACTGCCTTCGAAATCATGATAAAGAAAAAGTTGTTATTTCAGTTACTTCAGGTACATATAGAAAATGTATATAATGAAAAATTGCAATTCAAACTTAACTTTATCCGAAAAAAAGAAATTTTGCAAAAATTTATAATGTCTACTACTACTATCGTTATTTGACCTATAGTCTGGTGCAGTAACTTATTAATATTATAATATGCATATATAGTATGTTATATGTACATATATATTTACATAATGTAGTAACATAGACGTATATTTTCCAATTTAACATTGAAATAGTTTGTTTATGTTTATAGATTATTAGACGACATACCAACTATATCAAAATTTGGAAAATTTGGTGCCCGTACTAAAGGAAATGTTAATGTTTGGATTTAGTTATTGGATAACAATTGTTTTAAAACGATGTTATGATGATACAATTATAATGAGAATGTGAAAATATTAAATGCATAATAATTATTAACCAATTAATATATTGTTACTGTTAAATAATGAAAGTGCTTTCTTATTGCTATTTAATTGATGATTAGAATATACTCGTACATATATTCTTAAAGTTGCATTTAATAGATATTTTATGGTAATTTTTAAGACGAGTTTTATTTAGATATTGAATATTGTTACGTAAATAACTGGTAGAGAATATCTGAAAATATATTCTCGAGATTAATTTAGAATAATAAAGAATTTTTGATGTATAAAATTTGCATTAAATGCTACGTTAAGAAATTAATACATAACATTTGTTATTATTTAGAATATAAGTGACATTAAATGGTTGACATAATAATATTACGGATATTTCCATTTTATATTTCTACTTTCTTTTGACATTTAGATGGTCATTAAAAATGTAACATTTTAAATATGATAATTAGAACTATTAATGAAATATTATGAATTCTATTGATTAGTTTATTATCAAAAGATGACTGCGGTTGAAATTGTTTCTAAATTATGCATAGTATGTAAGGAAGTTGTAAGGAACACTAATACATCGTGGTATAAACCATATGAAAGAGATAATTTCTATTATAACCCTCCTCAGTCTTGACAATAATTTTTAGAAAATTCCAGCAGTACAATACAATATCAATTACAATTCCCCAATTCACAAAATGTTATAGTTGTCGTAGATCGGTAGAAACTATGACAAACTACAACTATTGTACATAATGTTGTTGGTAATTTCCATGTCAAAAACTACTACAACATGTACGACAATTTTTCCTATGTTTCCGAAATGTCGTATGAAATGTATTCAAAAAATTTGATAACACTGAATAACATCTACAACAATATTTACGACAAGGTGTTCACAAAATGAAATGCCATTTAACTATAATCTACAACAATATAACATTTTGTGAATTGGGTAAATATGTTTTCCAATATTACCTTAAAACGAACTGAATCTTTGTTACAATATTGCATTGAATTTGTTTTGATATTAACACGGATCACCTCATTATGTTTTATGTAAATAGCAAATCTTTGCATTACTAATTAATAATTTTGTTTTTAATTTGCGAGTACGTTAACATTTGTTTCTTATAAAATGGTACTAAACTTTTTATTGAATATCTTTAAAGTACTAATTCAAAAATATTGTATTAATTGAATTGAATATATGTATAGATTTACATACATACATATGTATGTATAGAAAAATCTAAATCTATATAAAATAATTCTAAATAATGAAAAGCGAAAAAGCGTATACTTACTATCGACACTGACAAACAGTCCAGGCTTATCATCTACTGAAACCATAGAACGATAATCCAATTTTGGTTGCTGCTGTTGCTTATCCTTTAGCTTCGTAGTAGATGAAGTACCCTCCGAAGATAAAGGACGTATAAATGTACCTATAGAAGAACGTCTAAACAAATAAACAAAAACAATAAAGTCTTATTAAAATATTCAATATTTTTTTTTTTGCAATGAGACATTAAAAGAACCAACTAAGGAAAAACATCAATAAATATATTGAAAATATGAATCAATATATTTTTAGCTAACTTTAAACATAATTTTTGGTGAATGAATGAATGATTATTACTGATAATGGGTGGGATAATGATGGAAATGAAATGGTTGTTTGCTTACTAACATAAGCAATATTTTGTTTTCGAAATCAATAGAGATAATTGATGAGTAATTAAATTAAAAATGATTATAATAATGCGTAGGCATATGTGATTGGTTGTGGTAGTGAAGCCTGGCATTATGAAAGAAAGAGATTTCTTAAATTAATAAAATTGTTTTTTTTTATTTCATTTCGTAAAAAGAATAAAGTTTAACAACAGTGCTCTAGCTTATTTTCAATTATGAATTCAAACCAAAACAAAAGTGGTGAATAAAATACACTTTTAATTCAAAATAAGTATATATGTATATAGTGGTGGATAACAATAGTTTGTTTTGAAATATTATATATACACACTTTAAACAATGCATACACACAAGAGAATTTAAATTTAATAAAAGGATTTAAAAAATATTATTAAACGTAGTTAAAGGAAACAACGTGGAGTATGTGAAGAACATTTAACGTACATACTATGTATTGTAGTTTTACTTAATAAAATAGAAACAGTATAGAAATAGTATAGAATATAGAAGTATAGAACAACAGTAGACCCTACAACAACAATTGATTTTACTATACATATTTGTTTATGCTGTGCATCCTTACCCTGAAGAAATATGACCCTCTGAATGAGTCGAATGTGGTGTCAGTGGTGGCACCGGAGAGCCACTCGAATCTTCGGACGGTGTTTTTGAAAATAAATTGCCACCCAACTCTGAGACCAAAGTAATGGGGGAACTGATTTTCGTTTGTTAATGTATTTTTAAGCAAACAAATATAAACAAAAAATATAAGGCAAAGGTAGTAGAAGTATTTGCCGAGTAACAAGTATTAAAATCATTAAATAATGTGTTAAAGTGTATGGGGATTTGTGTAGTGTGTTATTGTTTTAAATAGTTTAAAAACATTTTGAAAAAAAAATTGTAAATTAACAATTTAAGAGTTTTGTTAAAGCCGAATCCAATATATGAATGCATTTTTTTTGTTGTTGTTGTCATTAATTTTAGAATAAAAATAAAAGAAATATTGAAAACAGGTAAATATGGTTTAAACTTTTGTAAAATATTAATTTTAAATGCTTTGTTTGTAAATATAGTTTATGAAATCCATTTTTTTTATTTATTTTCATTTCACAGGCGAAACTTACCTTGAAAATACTTTTGAGAATACACTTTGATTAGAATCTCCAGTATTGGGTGCAGATTCTTGATCCTGTGATTTACTAACACTACCTGCCGGATTGGGTGCACCATCACCAGTAAGACCTTCTACCCAAGTCAAAGGATAAGATAAACGTTTCAACATCTAAAACAATAAAGAACGCCATTAATGCAATAAGACTGCTACATAACTATAGTTAAACGTGCAAGCAAACCTTATTCTTTTTATCGGCATTTTTGTCTTGTTGATTATTGGTGCTTTGATTAGTGCCACTTGGTAGATTTTCCGTATTATCGTCTACACTAAAACTAACACTAGAGGTTTTCTTACGTGAACCACCAGCACCAGCAAGGCCTGAACCAGCATCTAAACTGGATCTTGGTGGTGATTCACTAAGAGGTGTTATTGCAATAGGTTTCGGTGGCACCCAATCTGAGCTTAATACAATATCAGCATCACTGTAAACAGTTTTCTTTGGTATGGGTTGTACATTTGGTATAGGATCGCGTATATCGATACCCGAATCGTAACGCGACTGTTTCGACAATTCCTCCAATTGCTCTAAATCGATGGCATTAACATTACCGCTGGCCAGATTGGCCATAATTCCACTAAGCGATGAAGTAGCCGAATGGACATCTTGACCACGAGCACCACTATCGGCAGTAGTATTCGATTCATTATCACCCTCATCCTCCGAAGATCTTCGGGAATTAGATAAATATAGTCTAAGTTGTTGTATTTTAATTTACATTTTAAATGAAAATGTTTTGTTTTGCGATTTTGTCACGTTATTTCAACACAAATTTAAAAACATTAATAAATAGATCGATTACATTGATGAGATGGGTGCGTCGTAATGAATAAATATATACATATTTATTGTATTTATAAGATACCAAAGGTACATACATACGTACATAATTATATGTGTGTGTGCAATAAATAACAAATGACACAGTGCGATCGTAATTAAATGTCGTTGTATACATGTAATTTGAAAGAGAACAAAAGGATGAAAACAGAAATTATTAAAGAGTTAATGAATAAAAACAATGAAATATAAGAAAAATAAAATATTTAACCAAATAAAATTCTTCTATATGAAATGAAATAGCTAAGATTACAGTGTACAAATTAACTTTTTGAATTTATTGTCTCTACTAATTTGTAAAACTAATGCTTTTGTCCGATTATAAATATTAAAACCATTGCCAAAAAATATTTCTTTTCAATAATAAAGCAAATAAATATGTTATTTAGATATGACTGACTATACATCCATATACATATATAAAAATAATAAATATACAAAATTAAACTGTAATAATGCACATACACACAGTTACGGTATAATTTCATAAGAAATAATTATGCCACTACTTCACTTGGAGTGCATTTTTATTGTAATTTAACAAAAAAAAAAATTTTTGGATAATGAATTTTGGGTAAAAAAAAATTAAATAAAATTTTGTTCCGCAAGAAAAACAGCGATACTAATTTTATTAAATTGCTAAATAATTTTAAACATTTTCTTTATTCGTAGTTCAGCATAAAGATGATTGCTTTGTTGTAATCAAGGACTGCATCAGAATGTAATTCTTCTGTTTTGTGTCAAAATTTGTGTTTTTCGTGAACAATTTTGAAGTAAATCTGATTAATTTTTATAAACCTCGACCGCCATATTAGTTCCGCCATTTTTAATTTTTTAAATCTGAATGAAGATCTGTAATCAACGACCCCAAAAGCCCCTGAGTAACAATTTTCAAGTAAATCTGATTAATTTTTAAGGATCTCCGTAATGTGTTTCTTTTTCTCTTGTACCCCTTGACATAAATCCACCCCCTACTTTAAGGGTGCATGCAAACAATTTGGCTTTGGGCTCATTATAAAGAGCACAGATCAATTGTAAATTTCTGGCAATAGCTATGGTTCTAGCACGTCAGTGTTTAGCTCTACAATTTTTCAAAAATGGCTAAAAACGCTATTTTTAGGGGTTTCAACCCCTTTTTTCTTGAAAACCTGACGTGATAGAAAGTTTCGTGTTCAGCGCGCAAAATGCCTTCGGGAACACCTGGAGCCATCTTATTTGCAAAACCCCTGCAGGGCTGTGTAATTATTCCAACAGTCGTTGTTGTTTTTCAAGTTCTCTATGGGTTTAAGATTCGGCGACGCGAGGTGTTCGGGATCATTACAATTTTAGAAATTAGAGAGGACATTAAGAACTGCATTAGCAAGGCCCCACAAACCTATAGTTAGCTTCTAAAGCATATCTCTCGCCACAATAAACTGAACTTTTACAACATTCGTGTAAAGTCAGTTGTCTTGTGCGGATGCGAATAATGGAATAGAGCTCATAGTCTCCTCCGGACAATCCAGACGAATTTCAACTAATGTGTAATACGTATTTGACGGGGCAAAAACAAACTATATGCATATATACTATATGCATATAAATTACAATAGAAGATCTGATTCATGCATTAGAATAATCTGAGGTTGTTTACCGGCCTTTTGACTGGCACGTTGTACCCTTCTGTGATAATTAGAATGAATTCTAAAAGTTTGTCACTGTAATAGGCTTAGAGCAGGATAGATATACAGGGATACC
This sequence comes from Sarcophaga rosellei, assembly GCA_930367235.1. Classification (NCBI taxonomy): domain Eukaryota; kingdom Metazoa; phylum Arthropoda; class Insecta; order Diptera; family Sarcophagidae; genus Sarcophaga; species Sarcophaga rosellei. The sequence continues at coordinate 84,008,871 of OV884017.1, read as the reverse complement.
CTCTAAAGTTTGAGAGGGATAAAACAGTACCTATTAGTGACAATAATAATAATAATAATAATCACCCTTCAATTACTTCCTCATGACATCGTAACTGTATGTACATATTATGTTCGAATTTCTTAAATATATAAAAAAAAAAATTAATAATAATTGAAAAGTATAATATTTTAATTACAAATAATATTTTTTAATGAATGTGATTGTATGAAAATATCAACGAAGCGGAAATAACTTACCTGTCTTTACTGGGAATGGCCCAATGGTGGTCTAATAGACTTTTACGTCTTTCTTCTAAGGTGGTACGAGAATCAGCAAGATTAAATTGTTTCTTAGCTTCTTCATCTTCGGTGTCATTTGTGCCAGAACTGGCACCATCACCCTCAGTCTTCGCACTTTCTTTGGCTTTCATACATTTTTCATCAATTTTCTAAAGGAACACAGATAGATATTAAGCATAAAGATATTAATGTTATTTGATGTATAAATACTACCTCAGTCTCGCGGCCTAAACCTGAGCAAATAGATTCTTGATCATCTGGATTCTCTTTGGATTCGATACTCGGCTTTTCTTCAGTTTTTGTTTCATTATTATCCTTATCTTTGCCGTCTGTTTTATCTTCTCCTTCATCTTCTTCTGCTTTTTGGGCATCTAATACTGCTTTTGGATAATAGATTTCGGGTTTCTCTGTTTGACTTGTGCAATCGGCTGGCCCGCCTGAGACGCGCATATGGGCAATATCGTGGAATATGGCAGCATTGACACACAATTCCATAGGAGCTATGACACCATAGCTTTCTGGTCCATGCTCAATAACCAAAGGATCAGATACGTTGGGATCAAACATCACCGCATTTGGTGTCACCAATAGAACACCGCCCACCACACCCTGGCCATCGGTAATGTGACGGACATTAATTTTAAGGAAACGTTGTGTAATAACAGGGTCATCGCCTTTATTGCCATCTGTGCGGCCACTAGAATCTACACGTTCAATGTGACCTGGTTTAGGAGAGCCAGGACGTAAACTTTCTAAGATATCTACAATTACAAAGGATATACAAATTATTTCATTAGTAATCGTCGTTTATAGTTTCAACGTACATTTGTTATTTAATTTATTCTTAGCAATTTTTCAAATCTACATTGATAACTTTAATACTTTTTTCATTTATTCTAAGATAAGATAATTTTATTTAATTTTAATTTTTTTTTTCTGATTTATTTATTTTATTAATTAGAAAGCGTATGTGGCCTAATTACTTTGTTTTTTTTAAGAATTTTAAGAATACATTCTATTTTATAGAATTGATTGATTCTTTTACGCAATGATTTTGAAATAATTTAAAATGATTACAGAAATTCTCTTTCAATATTGTAAAGAATGTCTATACTGATGTTTATATATGTATGTATGTTCTATTAAATTATTTTAAATAGAATATTCTGTAGATCAAATAGATTTTAAGTACTTCTATACTACTTGAAAAATAAGTAGAATTTTTACAAATTTACGTGCTTAATTATGAACTTTTGTATTAGTTTTATTGTTTTATGCGTCGGAATTATCTAAAAATTATTGAATCGCCAGATAACCACAAATAAGTATTAAAAATCAAAAGTGTATAGTTGTAAAAATTTAACAATATACCGAAGAAGGAAATTAAAAAACAACTTCTGCAATACTGCATTGTTTCGATTGGAGTAATGAAATTGATTTATAATAACAACTATAACTTATTTTCGACTAACTAGTGTTTTTTATTTATCTAGTAGAACGAATGATTAATAATCATTTATCCAAAAGACATTTGTTGTTTAACATGTTCTAAATGAAATAGCAAACCTTACCTTTCATGTGACTCAAAATTTCGAATCATACATGATATACGGAAGAGAAAATCACCCTGCTTTTGTATCGCAATCTAACTAACATAACTCTTCAAGATATGGTATAATGTGAAGAATTTAATGAAGTTAATTATGTAGACATTTATTTACATATATTAATTATTTTTAGTTTCTGAGAGAAGCTCAGTGCTGTCAAAAAGCTTCTGTCCCTCGATCTCACTATTATTACTTTCTTGTATAGTTTCAGTATCAGGTTTACTGTAACAGATTTTAGAATGATGGGCTAGTTATCTGTTCTTGGCCAGAATTAATATGCTCTATGAACATGGGTTGGATATAAAAGCCAGGAAGTTTCATTGTTTGAATTTGTGTCTTTCTCAAGCGATGACACTGCCTTTTCTGGTTCCCATTAATGTTTTCTAAAGAAGTTGTAATACCCATAAATTCCTATCAAACAATAGTGCTTTAATGCTTGCTCTCTCCTTTACTGTACCAAACTAAGTAACATTTCTTTCTATTGTATAAACATTCTAAAGTGTTACATATTATAATGTAACCTTACACTTGCACTTGAAGGCCAACAATACGTTGATAATTTATTGAATTTCTTTTATGTTTGCTCTCTCCTTTACTGTAACAAAGTAATTAATATTTCCTTCTAATATTGTTCATCTTCTCTGAAGCTTCGTTTGTTTTCATTTATTGTAAATATATTTTTTAATATACCCACTGTGTGAGTTATTTTTAAGGCAATTTTTTCTTTTTAATGCATTTTAACAAATTTCAATAACACTCGTAGAAATTAAATGGAAAATTTCAACGAATTCAATCGAATATCATTTTTTAACCGATTTTGTTTTATTATTATTTTTATTTTTTAATCCTGAATGACTGATTTTAAATTTAAATATTCAACTTTACCTATATTTTGAATATTCGGCGTACACGACTCTTCTATTTCCATTACAAGACTATACAATCTATTGTGCCTCCCACACCAGTCGTAATCCAATATCTTTATGATTTTTATCGTACAACTATAAAATAAAATACTCCTGCTTTTTTAAACAAATCATAAATCCATAATATTGAGTCTCGTACATACATATGTAGAGGCTGGGAAAACGTTTAATCTAATATTCAAATAAAAAATAGTCGCGTACCATAATACGATAACAAATATGAGGAAAGTATGGCGAACTTTGAAATCTAAATTCTTAAGAAAAACAACAATCACTATAAACAATTAAGAATGGTGAAGTACGACTAAATGTTGCCGGACATTTATTTATAGTTTATTACGATTAAACTAAATGAACTAATTAAATGAAACTGAAGAACATTAAATGACTTTTAATCGGGATTGATAAACCGTAATTGTCATCCTTATAAGAAATAAGTAAGGACGTTAACATATTACATTTATGGACGCTTTAGCTGTGATATGCAATTGATTGCTCTGAAACGATTGCTATGAATCTATTTTAAGGCAAGATGTCTAGTAAGCCTTGAATACATTATCATTGGTAACCCGTAATATGATTTATGTTCAATGGTTTAACCACTGGGTTTGCATTGTGTTACTACTGTTTGTAAGGTTTAAGGTTTCAAAGAAAGTATGCATGATACTCAGTTGGGACAAGCAATACTTCGCCTTAATGATTAAAAAAAATAATAACTTGAGCACAAACCCAACAGAACCCAACCCTGCACTTGCGACATAGTAGGGTGTATGAATTTAATGAAAATTTAGTAGGGTCTTATTAAAAGATAAACAAACATTTGATTACAAATATCACAAAACAAAAAAGGAAAAAAGCACACGCTTCGAGTGATTGTTCAAGGTTCTTTTGAGCAACCACAATACCGATCACCTTTATGACTGGAACAGCTTCGTTTGACGCAGTAAATTATTTTCCTGTGACTGTAAGACAATTTAAATTATTGCACTTTATTTTACTGATGTTTTTGTTGTTGTTGTTTTGGTTGTTTTTATAGCTGAGCCACTCACTTTTGCACAAATGAGATTCGGCCAAGACAAGACAAGATAAAAAACAAACAAACAATATTTACATATTTAAATACATATCACGTATTGTACTCTCATACAATAAATTCTAATTTTAGCCAACTGGGCAAAAAGCGTACGAATATAATGAATATTATATGAAATTAAAGTAATTAAAAAAGTAAATAATAATGATGTGATGAAAAAAACAAATTTAAAATAAATCACCTCCATTCCGCCAAAATACCGCTGTATGCATTATTACTATTGTTTCTAATATTTATTTTGACGTTATAAATTTGTTCTTTTTTTCCTTTTGTTTTTTCTTATTCATTTACTATTGTCTCAACTACTATTATATTATTAAGAGAATTTAATTTTATTTTTAATTGCACCTTATTATAAATGTTAAAAAAAAAGTTAAAACTTCTTTAACACACTCACACCACAGAATTATTAACAATAAAAAAGTACCGAAACGATATGTTACCAGAAGGAGAGAAGTAAACAGAACAATAATAAAAAAATAAAAACATATGAAAATAATGATGAATTGTCATTTCAATGTCAGAATTAAAAGGTGAAGAGAAACCAACTAATAAGTAAAAACATGGCCGTTTCTACATTACAACTGCCAAATTAACATTGTATTAACAGAACAGCTGTGCATTATGTTATTTTACATTTGCACTGTTATACAATCGAAATAAAACATATGTTCTCTTATCTGTTTAAGGGTTACTCTGCGGTTTAAGGACACATACATACTGAGTATATTGGGTGAATCATTTTATTATTTCTGTGCATAATCAAAAAGCACTTAATAAATCATTAATTTCTTTTTACGCAAATTTATTAATTGCTAAGTGTACAATAACTTTTAACAACAACAGTTGTGAACAACTATGCAGTTAAAACTGAGTAGCCGGCATTATGTATGTGCATAGATACAAAGTTTAATTTAATTTAACTACTGAGCAACTAAAGCTTCTGACAGTTTTTCCTCGATATTTTTTACAAATTCTAGGAAGCTAGTTTTTATAGGGAGAGTAAGTAAAATGGTCTCTTTGTAAGAATGGATTGTTCATTGTCGTTAACAAACATTCTAAGTCGTCTCGAGAAACCTTTACGGATGGAAAGAATGTATTTTGAGTGGTACTTTAAGGAATTGTTCTTAAAAAGCTTCGAATTTTTATAAATACGGCTGTAAGTGTTTGGTATTATTTTTTATCATTTTACTTAAATTTTTTCTATAACTATAGTTTTTAGGGTACGCTCGCCATCAACTTGGTAATTTTCGGTGAAAAACCCACTTAGAATTCCTCATATATCGATTAAAATCTGGGCAACATGCAGGCCAATCCACTATATCGTTAATTTTTGATACAAATCAATTCTTTGAGTAAGAATTCTTAGGAATTGCTACGTTGTTCTCCCGAAATGTAATTTTTTAAGTGGAGATTTGTTCCAAAAATGTTTAAGTTGAAGAGATATTTGGAAAATAGCCATGACTTTATAAACGTGGTATGCGTTTAATTTTTGATTAATTTCAATATTAGTCTAGTGGGTAGTATTCTCGACTATTAGCGTATATTGAGTATATTGGGTGATATTGAGTGGGAATCGCGTGTTCGATTCACTCCAGAGACTCTAGTCTGTTGCACAGCACCGAGCTCATAATTATTAGATATAGTTTGTAGTTGTATTGTAATTAATAAATAAAAATAAATTTAAGAAGTTCAATAAATTATGTACCAATGTTTTGTTGCTCTGCAAGTGCAAGTGAATGGCTACAATAGCACTTTAGAATGTTTGTACATTAGAAGAAAATATTAATTATTTTGTTACAGTAAAGGAGAGAGTAAACATTAAAGAAATTCAATAACTTATCAACGTATTGTTGGTCTTCAAGTGCAAGTGTATGGTTACAAAGTAATAACACTTTAGAATGTTTATACAATAGAAAGAAATGTTACTTATTTTGTTACAGTAAAGGAGAGAGCAAACGTTTAAGCACTATTGTTTGATAAGAATGCTCGCAAAACGATTGAAATTTATGGGTATTACAACTTCTTTAGAAAACCCTAATAGTAAGCAGAAAATGGTGGGCCACTTTCAATATTTTTTTCTTACTATACTTTTTAAACGCCTTTCTACAAGTCATATCGTTATTAATGGAAAAAATTATGGTTCACACAAACCAGAAGCATTATCATAGTTTTTGTACCTATTTATATTAAACCAACCTATCTATTTATAATTTTAACTTTACACATAAGGCACGTTTTATAAGCATTAGAACCAATTTATAATATTAACATAATATTAAACAACAACAGCAACAACCGAATCAAATGAATTGTGGTATAAAAATAAAAATAGTATATATAAAATTAAAAAAAAACTCGTAATGCGATAATGTAAAGTAATTCATTTGCTTGCTCTCTACTCATTTTTATTAGCTTTAAAGTATGTATTTCTACATCATATTAACAACTTAATGTAGTTTCTAATTACGACTCACACAGTCATTTTTAATAATTTCTATTTATTTTTGTGTTTGCAAAATAATAAAAGAAAATACACGTAACATGCTTGATAAAGTAGTTATAGGCCATATCTATTACTAACTTTTTATGAACACTGACAGTATAGAATAAAAATTAATTATTTTTGGAAAGTCCCCATGTAAAATATTAGTTATAAATTTCATGATTACTATTTTCACCAATTAACTAAGTGTGCAATGTGTGAGCATTAGCATTTTTTCTATTTATTTTCATTTGAGACTTTAATTATGCTGTAGTTATTTTCTATTTCAAAATTTTGATTTACATTACAAAACATATGCTTAAAATTGTTAATTCTCTTTAAAAGCTAGTTTTATTGAACGCAAGTGTTAATGAATCATCATATCAAGGCTTAACGTTATAGTCACGAGTAGTTAAAAGACAAAACTTCTTTTCCTATGTATTGTTATCTAAATATTACAGCTTTCGGCGTAGAACTATTATTGATTAATTTTAAATTCTTATCACAATAATATATTACAGTAAATTATAGTACAATACATTTTGTTTCCAATTTCCAAAAAGATGATAAAAAAAATAAAATAAAGAATTTTTGCAATGATAGAAAACCGTATTGTACAAGATTATCTAACTTCTTTTCTTACTGTTGGCTATGAAAAAAAATATTTAAAAATAAACAATGTATGTAGGTTGATAAGAGTAGTTCAAACTGACCACAAGTTATGTTCATGAGCGAGGTTTGTTTATTATTAAAGAGTTGTTCAAATAGGCACTTATTAAGGAAGTACATATTATAATATGTGTTTAATGATGTAAATAGCCGATTATAATTTTAATTTGATTGAAAGGAAAAATATACATATATATATATAGGAATTAGCATTTTATAAAAAGAGAGTTCATGTTGTTAATTCGATTCATTTAAAGTGGGTATTTAATCACATTGATTTCATATATAATATGTATTTTTTAGAAATATGTATGTAGTTTGAATTGAATTTACTAAATAGCATTGACTTCGAAAAGCGGGAAGTAGTTTAAAGTCGTAAACTGCCTGATAGTTGCCATAATGGGCAATGTTTAATGGTGGTTTAAAATTATTGAATGAGTGCCTCTGCAAAAGTAATTTGCTTCAGATTCAATGATATTCTTGTACCGGATGTGGTTAGTATGTTTTAAGCTTATATAGAACAAAAATAAATGCTGAATTATATAAAGTTATCGGTAAAGTGGCTGAGATTAGAAAAAATAACGGCGTTTTATTTTGAAAAAATTGTTTTTTTAATAAAACAGATTAAAATTTTGATGAACTTGCCGATTTTGTTATGCAATATAAAATTGTAATTTAATTTTAATTTCTTTTTGTGAAGATGTTTTGTAAATTGGTGCAAAAAAAATTTTGTTTTTATAGATGTCAGAGAGAAGAAAAAAAAAAAGAAAATAATAGAAATAGGACTTACCCTCAGCTTGCTCTTCAGCAGATAGTTTACGTTCAATCGGACTTGATTTACCCGAAGCACTTGAACCACCAGTTTTATCATCGGCCGAACTGGTCGACACATTATCCTTGGCACTTTTATCTGGCACCAACAATTGTTGGCCGGGATATATAAATGAACTATTCAAACGATTCAAATGAGTCAATTCCGATGGAGTTGTATCGAAACGGGCCGCTACCGAGGTTAAGGTGTCACGATTGCCCACCGTATAATTAATAGTGGGTATGGTTGGTAGTGAAGATTTTTTGCGCTCATCTAAAATATCGAAAATAAAATAGGTATGTAATTACACTCGTTTATTGATTATAGAATTCAAATAAGGCCGGTACATACTACGTAAGTATGTGTAAATATGTACATTTACTAGGTATAATATTTTTGAATTTCATTTACTTATTTCGTATGTCGTTATAACGGTCTGTTCAAATATAACGAAATCTTCAAGCTCATCAAAATATTGATGACCATGTTTATTGTCACTTTGCTCCTCCTTGCTGGGATAATATGGGCCAGCTGATGTCAAATAAACAACAATAAAATCTTTAGTGTTTGGAATCTTTTTATCCTTATCCTGATCATTCGATTCCAATGAGATGTTTCTAACTGAACGCCGATAGATTTTAATAATTTCCATTTCTATTAATTCTGTTTTTGTTTTTCGAATTTAACACGACATTTTATTATTACAATACGAAGGCAAATGAATACAACAAATATGTAATATCTGCACTAAAATCTAAAACAATTTCAATTTGCTGTTGTTATTATTATTGTATTAAAACAAAACCGAGGAAAGAGCAATGCCGGTCCGATCATGAGAAACACACTTTTCACTTTTTCACAAATGTAAACAAAAACAGTTAAATTGAGTCTCTCAATCTTTTGAAACGAATAGACGTCACAGAAGTAGAAAAAAACAACAACAACAACAACCGAATACCGAAGCAAACGATTCAAAACAGAAACAAAAACAGAAAACAATAAGCAAAACATCAACTACAGAAAAAGAGAACTTCAAGAGGAAGCAGCATTGTTGAATAAGAGAGCGGAAGGAGACGAAAGAAGAATAATAAAATTTTGCTGTGCAAGCGATTACGATTAAAAATGCCGAATGAGCAAAACAGTAACTGAACAAATGTTTGTTTGGCGTTTTGTTTTATTTTATTTAATGCCGAGTACACATTATGCCATTTTGTGACATCGCAAGTAAATATAATAATGTGTACTGTTCGCAATTCCTGTCAATTTCGATATTTTTCGATGTGTGGCATTGGATTGTTAATTAATTGCTAGCCTTATGTGTACTGTAGTCACAATAATATGGCAACATTGCAGCCACAAAAACTTAATGACAACTTGTTGTCATTTTATTGTATAAAATTTTAAATTTTAAAGAACAAAAATTTAAAAAATAAAATAATAAAAAACACCTCCATCCTATTCACGACCAAATGCTCCAACATCCACATATAAGAATTTATATTCTGCAGCTACCAACTCCAGACTAGGCTATTATGCTGCTTGAAACAAAAATACTCAGAGCCGGAATTCGGCGGAGCTTGAATCCGCACATGCTTACCATCCAATGCCCCACAACAATTTGGAAAATTCCAGCGTTCCTCAAAAGCTTTTGCAACATTTAGCCACTCTTCTGTACTGGTGGGCATTTTCATATAGCCGTCTGTAAGGCATTCATAAAGAGCTTTGCAAGTCTCTTTGATAGCCTTAGCTACGGTCGCTTTACCCAGCAAAAAAAGACACATCAAAGATGCGAAGCTGTCCCTGTGGCCAATTTACGAAGAGTTACTGCCAACCTCTCACCAACAGATATTGCCTTTCGGAATGTTGTGTCTTCTCTTTTAATATATGGAGTTAATTTTTCGACGAGATAATCAAAATTTTCTTCCCTCATGCGCACAAAATTTTTAAATCAACCTTCATCCTGCACCCGTAGACTTGAATGAAGAGTGCTATAAAATCCCTTGGTTGTCCGCATATTCAGTCCAGGTCTTATCCACCACTTTCTTTGTCTTTTTTGATTATTTTAATTTCTTTATTATAATTGCCACACAAGTTGTTGCACTTGCCAATTGAATAACTTTATGATTCATTTTTAGTTTTTATTTTCAATAGCTCGAACAAACGAAGTGAAATGCCTTTTTTACAATATTGTCTTCAATGTAGACGGTTTTGACATATTGCCATCTTTTAGGGATGACACACTTTGCAGTCACATTGACACAATAAAATTGTATGTTATCGAAAAACATAATGTGAACGGCAGTACAAATGTTGCATGCAATTCAAATATGACTCCACAAAATGTCAACAAAAAAATGCCCAATGTGTACGAGGCATAAGTTTCTATTATTTTGTATTTTATGCTGTTCTCTCATATTTTCATAAATAATTGTTTATCGTGTTTTGTTTTTTGAATTTCAAATTTTTATATTTTCATACAATGTGTCACCCGAGTAAGTAAATGATCTCATTCGTATTCGTGGGTTTTATCTTCTACAGAATCATTTTGTGTTTGAAATTTATTTTAACGGGAAATCGTTATGTAGAATGTAAAATATGGTTGGCAACACTCAAGATTAGTTATGGTAATCATTATGTTTGTTTGGAATATTAGATTGCAAAATTCCTAGTATACTGTTTCAAAGAAAAATAAAAAGTTTGAGTAAACATTGGAACAACGAGTGGACACGTTTTATAATGCTATTAAATGTCCGTGTTGTGTTATCTGATTTGATATTGAAAATTGTGTTTTTTTTTCAAAATTAAACAAAGATAAGATATATGTAGTATGTACAGTGTGGTACAAATGTTTTAGACTCAAAGCCTCTCCTAACTAGTAGCTAAAAAGCTTTCTGTCACAGCTTTTTAAGAAAAACTTTCGAATTTAAATTTGTATCCTATTTTAGTGATTATTTTTTCAGGAGTTGACTACAAAATGTTTTCCATTTGGCAACACTGGTGGTTGGAAAAACTTATGTGATGTTTTTGTTTTCCATATAAACAGGCAAGCAAGTGAAATAGTCTGTGTTACAAAAACCTCACATTAAATTTATTCGTTCAAAAGACGTTGAATAATATTATAATTTTCACATTCCTTTTTTGAGTTCGATTTGTTTAATGTGGTGTTTCTGTAAGACTAACAATTTCACTTGCATGTCTTTTTGCATGGACGACACAAACAAAAATACTCACTTTTGTTTGCTTTTCTCATGTAAATAGACTTGCAAATGAAATCGTTTGCCTTATAGAAACAGACCTTAAATGAAAAAGAAGTCCCATTTACGTTTAAGAAGAATTTATGATGGCAAGCGTATGTGTGTTGTTTTTTTTTTGTGTGGTGTGTTCTTTCTGAATTTGGCGCGCTATGTCTGGTCTAGCAGTGTGTGCGTTGTTGGGTGCGAACGGAACAGGGACGAGATCTAGCATTGGTTGATTGTGTGTGTTGTTATTGGAGTTCGGTCGGATTCGACGGACGGACCTCGAAATTAAATACAAAGCGTGGTGTGTTTCCAACGTAGTGAATTTTTGTGAAGTGTGGTGAATTTATTCGATGGAATGAGTTTCCAGGATGGTGAGTTTTTGCAAAGTACAGTGAATTTGTCCGGTGTGGTGAATAAAATTGAAATTCAGTGCCGTTAATATTCGAAATAGCTATTGTATTACAACAGATCACTATACCATTAGCAAACACACCATACATAAATTGGGATAAGAAAGAGGAATGGGTGGAGGAGTCACAAATACTGAATAAAAGAAGTACAATCACCAAACGTTGTGCTGCCAGTGGTTAGTAAAGTCTACTTATTACGTGTAATGCATACAAAATTTACATTATTTTGTAATTAAATGTTTGAATAATTTTTTTTACTCGTTTAAACTTATTCAAAGACAGAGTTTGTGGATATAATAGGTGATGAAATCAGATTTTTTTCTATTCGACTAACTAAACTTAAAGTTTTGCTGCAAATTTTATAAAAGCAAATGAATTTAGGCATCATCTGCCTAAATGCTTACAAAAAGGCAACAAATTGGAATTTTTTATTTGAAATACATAATTTATAATTTTTTGTGCTTTGTTCGAAATTTAACATCAGGAAAATAATTAATAAAAAAAAACTACGAACTAAATAAATTAGGGGATTTCTTTTTCAAAAGTTGATTAAAATTTGTTTATTTCTGGCAACATTGTGTACAACAAACGTGGTTTGGCAAATCTTAGTTATATTTACACTCAATTATTATAAAGCTATTGAGTATTATTATTGAGTGTTTTGATATGTAACAGAACTGATTCATGTTTTTTTAAACACCCTAAGATATGCTTTAATTTTTAAAATATATTTTATTTTGCAAAACTGATTCGAGATTCATACTCACTTGATAGTCTGTCAACACTTTCAAAACGTCCTTCGACTTTTGAACGCAACGAATCCAAATCAAAAGGTGCCGCAAGGCCATGGTCAACACTGCGTGATTTACTCCTGTAAAATGAAAACAAATACGGATTAAATATCAGATTAGATTATAATTTAATGGCAGATAGAAAAATAGTTTTTATTTTCGTATTTTTTTGTATTCAAAGAGAACAAAAAAACAAACATTTTTTGGGGATTTTTTCGTATTGAATTTTATAATAAACGTTTCACAAGTGGAAATAACCAAAAATGGTGCACATCGAAACTAAATGTTTACAAAAACTATGCGGACTTGGCTATCGACTACAACGATAGTCTATCTCTCTCTCTATTATGCAATCAATCTACATAACATTTTGGATTTCTATGATATTCTAGAGAAATTGTTTGGCATTTAATTGAAATTTAATTAATTTCTCATTTATTGTTTTTATATTTAGAAAAAAAAAAACACGAGGGAAGTGATCAGCAAAATAGAAAAATGAACATGACAGGTGTATGATGATTTTAAATGATTTGCTAACAAAATATATCAACACATTCGAATATTATTGTTATTTTATTTGTGTTTTTTTTTGTATTTATTTTTAACATTCTATACATTACTAGTGGATATTAACACAAATTAAATACAACAGAAAGTTGTGAAAATAATTTATTTTTTCAATGAAAACAGCATTCATTCCATATTATAGTCCTTAAAATAGTTTAAGTTTGTATTTTTTTTTTGTCAACTATTTCATGATTTGCAATACTTTAAAGCAAAAATTAACATTTATTTAATTTAAGAGCGATTTAGATGTACATACATATTTTAAAATATTTAAAGGCTTTTCTTCTGCAGAATATTAAAAAATTTTAAATCGTTGGTCTTGCGCAAAAAAAAAATGCAAATACAACAACCCCGGCATATGTACCTCTTTGCAGTCGATAGTAAAAATGATTATTAGATACATACATACATAATTGGGTATTACAACCCTTCAGTCAGGATTAAGGCCTAGCTTCTCACACCACTCATGTTGTGTGCCTTAATTTTATGCTTGAGTAGCGTGACCTAAAGTTTAACGTCGATTCCGAACGACAGATTTTGAGAAACTTTTTCATGGCAGGTTTATTTACTCTCAGAGTTTTTTCCAGAAATCTGCTGAGAGGAAGTTGCAGAAGAAATATTTTTTTTTCATATTTCGTTTTGATGTCTGGCCTGGGGCTCGAACCCGGGTGAGTACGGATGAATCAGAATAGTTGAATTTCAATACTGTTCACACTCTCATACTCAAAATTTCATGAGTACATGTCAGAGGATAGAGAATTTTTTACTAGAGTTTGTGTTAACAACGATCTCTTCTCTGGACCGGCAATTGGCCGTATGATCCAACAACTATGCCAGCAAACTGACAATTTCGAAACGTACTACAACACTCTAGTGATGTTATCGTGTTCTCCATGAACGACGGCTGACTAGAGGATATTAGGAACCACAGAAAAATAGCAAGTCATGCATTTGGATCATAGATATTGATATACTCTTTAATACATCATCAAACCATTTTCCTATACGGTTGCGAATTTTGAAATTATACTGCAAATAACATTTTTTAATCGGGAATAAAGCCAAAAACATTAAAAAATATTCAAGAGACCTCTCCCAATGAATGACGGTCAGTTAAACCTCTATGAATTTGCGAAAAAATGTTGACGAAGACATAAAACTAGTCTTTGTCGCTCGCTTCTTTCTTTTTCCGCTTCTGTAACTGCATTTCGGGTGTGCTTCCAATGTCTAGTATTTGTCTTTGAACTTTGAAGAAAAGGAGGAGCACCGCAAGCAATACTTTTTATTTCTGATGTAAAACGAAAGTATAAAAACACTTCATCTCGAGTATTTTAAAAACTATTTATTATCGTCCAGTGTTACTATTGCAATTCGAAAATAAAGTGCTCAAGTCTATTACACGGTCCCTTCAAAGCAAAAATCGTGACAACTACTCTAAAGGTATAATAGAGTTTCTTTGTGCCAAAAAGTCTTTAAATCGTTCTATTTAATTGAAATGTAAAAACATTTCAAGGGAAACTCAAGAAATTAAATGAGAAAATCATTGTTGAGCTTTTTGAAAATTATCACTTCAGAAAATTAATCACGGTGCCATATGAATACTACCCCAACCAACCTTTTCATACTTTGGTTGGGAATATTTTAATAGTTCTAATCGATCGAAATTGTTATCAATATTCAGACAATGCTTTTATTCTCCTCTTCATAAATGGAAAATGTTTACAATTAAAGTTTAAATGTTATTTTAAAAAAAGTATGTATACTGTGAACTGTAATAGAAAATATAAAAAAAAAAAATATCGATAAACGTTATTGAAAATTATCTGAAGGAAAACAAAACAAACTAATCGAATTATACTCATCATTAACGAAACACTTGTAATCGTTTCCAGCAATAGAAAATATCACTCATCATCAAAGTGTGTTATGTATTATCGATAACAATATGCAAACATTGTCTATTTTCTGATGACAACTTCAAGGGATTGCAAGTGCACGCAAGTGAGTGTGTGAAATGTGCAATCACAGAAATTATAACAAAAAAAAAACGAAAGAAAAAAATGTTAAAGGAACAAAACATCATTTTGTAACGATTTGGTTTTATTCACTTGCTCTCTCCACAACGTTGTTGATTGACAAACTTAATTTCCGTTAAATTATCGTCAAATGTTCCAAAAAATATTAAAAAAAAACCTAGAAAAGATGGAAATCATTGTGGCCGTTCTCTTTGATTATCTGTATCCTTACAAAATAGTCCGAGTATTTGAAAAAAAAAGAAAAAAATTAAAAAAAACTGATTTTATTACAATCGATTGTTAAGGACTAAAATCGATTAATTATTACAACATTTGTTTTTATTATTATCTCAAATTATTATTGTCGTGTAGTGATGCTAGAGTACTGTGAACATGCGATTTATTGCAAAGCTTTCAATCTAACTAAGATGTCTTTATAATGTGTCCCGCAATCCTATGGTCGTAATAAGTGTCAGTAGCGATAACTCTCTGCCAAGTACTTGATTAGCACCAGGCTGTTTACTTTTGAGAAGCATTAACGCCGCATATGTTTCTTCAGAAAATCCTTCAACAAAAAATCGAATGAGGTAATAGCATGATTCAGCGGCCACTTCACATCATCTGCACGTGAAATGGCCATGTCTCGTGCAGAATATGTAATGTGACATGAGCTATGTGGCATGTAGCGCTGTTCTGTCTTTGGTGTCCAAATCGATAAAAATTGTAATCTTCGAAGTCACATATATTTTCAACACGTCTGCATCAAGTGGAACTTCAGAAAAACGAATGTGGCATCTCTTGAACGGCACACCGTTTTACTGAATCTGGATATTTATTATATCCGATAATTACGATAACGATTATTTAAAATCTGGGCTTTAAATAAGATTCAGTTGAATGAAATACATTTCAGCCAGCGTTTTAACAATTTTTTTTACAGATATTAATAAAGTTCTGTTATCATATTTAACTTAATCTTTATAATATCGATTGATTCTGAATTTTATTAAAATATCGAGCTCATAACGAGTTATAGTTCTGGTGGAAG
Organism: Sarcophaga rosellei; assembly: GCA_930367235.1. Lineage (NCBI taxonomy): Eukaryota > Metazoa > Arthropoda > Insecta > Diptera > Sarcophagidae > Sarcophaga > Sarcophaga rosellei. The sequence continues at coordinate 83,992,929 of OV884017.1, read as the reverse complement.
GCAATATTTCTAAACTTATTTGTTCTTCATATTGTAATTTCTCTTAAATACCTATTGGAAGCTAGTTTTTTACCAGAGATCAGCAATGAATTGTTTTTTTGCTACTCATAAGTACTCATGAAATTTTGAATATAAGTGAGTCAACAATATTGAAATTTAACTATGTACTCTGATTCATTCGTACTCACTACAACATTGATTTATAAGTACAGGTTGCAATGAGTATGAGTGCAATGTTGACATCAAACTCATAACATTCGAAATATGTTTGATTCATATGCCTACTCATTTAGATTCATAAATTTAGAAATATACTCGAATCATTCATCAAAATTTAGTTGCTGTTGTAGTGTTCGTACACGACAGCAACATCATGCGTATTGATAAGTATGAGTACGACGAGTATTTCAAACTTTGAATATGAGTAGTATGAGTATGATATTAAAATAAGTATGAATGCGTATAAGTATCAGAAATTATGAGTATGATTCGAATCTACTCATCATTTTGATTACTCATTACTGATTTGTACTTACCATACTTTATAGCGTATCTATCGGTCATAATTAAAGCATGCCCTGTAAGATGTCTTTTTTGTTTTTATCCGTTTTGTAAGAAAAATTATAAAGAAGCATGACAAATCTGATCTGTTGCAGTATGTATAAGTACAGTAAAAATATTCCATCAACCGATTGGTAATAATTATCAGACCAATTTCTAAGTTTTTGCTGTCAGGGCGTTACTGGTGTTATCGGTACATTCAGGAGAATGTCTAGTAAAACAACAACATCGCACAACAACAAAAAAAAAAGTAAAATTTCGTAGTTGCGAAAGGCCGGTTCGTAGAAGAGCAGTGAAAGTCTCAAAAAGCGTTTCCTATTAGCAGACAAGACTTGAGTCTATCAATTGGAAAACATGTCTGTTTTGTGACAAATTCAAGTTGAATTTAAAAAATTCTGGCGGTATAAGACGGGCAAGTCCTATGTATTCAAAAGTAACTATTAAATACGATGCAGGCGGCGGAATGGTCAGGGTTTGTTGCTCTCTTGCCAAGGAAATGCACCGATTTATGAAATAATGCGTTAATTCATATACCGTGACATATTACTAAATGTAATACCGTCGTAATCTAGTATTATTAGACCTAAGGCCCAGGTTCAAACCCCAGGACAGACATCAAAACGAAAATATGAAAAAATATTTCTTCGGCGACTTCCTCTCAGCAGATTTCTGCAAAAAAAAAAACTCTGAGTGTAAATAAAATTGCCATGAAAAGTTTCTCAAAAATCTGTCGTTCGGAATCGACTTTAAACTGTAGATCCCGCCGCTTATGTATAAAATTAATGCACACAGCATATGTATGTGGTGTGAGAAGCTAGGCCGTAATCCTGACTGAAGGGTTGTATTGACTAACTATGTAGCGGTATGTAATACCGCTATTTGACACTACAATGCAGATTCCGTCGGGATAACTGTCCTAAAAACGCCTCTAAAGTTGGTAAGTTGACAAGGGCTACTGTAGTATTGTGCTAAATTCTATTCTAAAATTCTTTATATATCGCGGTAAGTTAGGTTAGGTTAGAGGACGTGTACTTGACAAGTACAGTACCCGGAGGTCAAGTTGACCCATTGTACAAAATATATATCGCGGTAACTTTAGAAAAATTTTTATTTCTCAGTAATAGTAGGGGCCCTACAAATTTCGATTAGTTGTACAACAAAGTTGCTTCACATGTTTCGATTTTATAAGTAAAGTTTACTTATAAATTGTTCTTGTAGCATCATCTTGGTCGTCGGTTGGTACAACAAATCGCAACGTGTAAGGGACGGCATAACAAATAAATTTAAAAAGAAAAAATGGATTTACAACTCAAAATCAAGTATAAGAATCATTTTCAAAAATCTTATTGGACAGTACTTTAGTTATGATCGATACTGTATAGCCGAGGTGAATTACTAATTGGTGATGTGAAAAAAATCGTGCTATAGTTGGGGTTAAAAACATGCCAAATTCTAAAGTACCTGGCTATTAAAAAAATTAGTTGAAGTATAGAAAACAATAGAAAAGAACAGAATGATTAATAAAAATAGTAGTAGTAGTAGTAGTAGTAGTAGTAGTAGTAGTAGTAGTATTAAAGTTTAAAAGATATTTTATGTTTAAAGGGAAACTTTAATCAACTAAACAATAGAAAAAGAATAGATTTGTTTGTTATACAGTCAACCCTCCTATAACACGGTGATTGCGTACCGCGCTATAAGAAACTCGGATTTAACCCTACAAACCAGGTTAATTTGTAGCGCGTTGTATGGAAGCGCTATAAGAAACTCGGAATTAGTACAAATCACATCATTCGTACAGCGTTATATGGAGACCAAGACAAGATAAATTATAAATTATTTTTATTGAATTAAAGACTTCATATAAGAATTGATAAAAAAAAATTAAACAAAAACTAAAAGACTGTTTTCCAATAAAAATAAGAAAGACTTTTATAAAATTATGTAATTTTTCAACATTCATCCTCACTGTTAGGTATGAGTTGCAGAATTTTTTTTTGAAAGACTTGATCACCAACAAAACGTATGTACTGTGAAAGAGCTCTGAGATGACTGAAACCGATGTCTAGGGTTGCCAGCCTGGCTGGACTTGGCTGGATTGTCCAGCTTTTTTGATGCTTGTCCAGTTTCAAGCTAAAATTTAATTTGTCCAGCTAAATAGAAATTTTTTAGTACACTGCAATAACAGGGGCAATAATTTTGATGTTATCTTTGTCAAAACATGTTAGCCAACACTGATTGTATATTTGTTATACAACTAAGTTATGATTTCCTTCTTCTATCATCACTGACAACATGTCTCAACACTTGAACAGCTGATGTCTGTAATAATACATACATACAATGGATATTTTAATAAAAATTATTAACACAAAACCAAAATTAACATTTTCTCAGTATTTTTTATGTCCAGCTTTTTTTGTTTTGTCCAGCTTTTTAAAACCCAATGTCCAGCTTTTTGCGAATCAGAATCTGGCAACCCTACCGATGTCGTAGACGGCTATGAGATAATCTGGCATGTTTATAGAAACATGTTGTTTATATAGCTCGGCTGTGTTTTTGCGTCGAAAATAAAACTGATATCAAAACTCTCTTACAGTATCTAGTTACTAGAGTCATTCATATAGGATGTTGTTGAACGGAAAGCGCTTTATATGGAACCGCGTTATAGGGGGGCTGTCACAATTTCAGCTCCGCATTATATTGAAACCGCGTTCTGAGAGTACCGCGTTATAAGACGGTTGACTGTACAACATTTTCCTTTAATTCCTGATTAATTTAATCATAATCCGTAATGTTCTCTTTAAAAATATAAAACAACATAATTTATAATCAAATATTTTTATCTTTAAGTGGTTGATAGCAAGGTTACGCAAGGTTATCTCAACTACCAGTAGCATTTCTAAAGCGTAATTTCAATGTTTTACACACTCTTTTCACCATAAAATCTAAATTAAAAAAAAAAAGAAAAAAGAGAAAAACAATCAAGTAATCAAAGAATTGTAAAGATTAAAGGGTGAACAATATCATTTGCCGTAAAATTTTATTTACGACTGTACGTACGAGTAGGAGAAACATGATTGGGGTAGAGTTACAATTCCCGAAATACAAATCAATGATAGAATTTCTTATCTTTTTTGAAGATAACAATAAAAGAACAAAAAAATAATAATAAAAACAAACATTTCTATACTTATCCGTGATCTAAATTTGAAAAAAAATAAATAAAAATGCGTTGCACTTAAAAAATGTCGCGAAATCTTTTAAATGCCCGCCAACATAAGTAATGTTAACCGACAAAGACAAAAAGTGGTCATTAAAAAAATAAAGACACTTAGTTCCACTTTACAATAGATACTTCATCATCAAATGGTTTAAAGTCCCACATACATACATATATTCCATAGATAGAGTATATATATAGAAGAAAGATTGTAAATGGAAGTAAAAAAAAATAAAAAACGAGAATCTAAAGAATGAATACTTTAACATTGATTTTGAAGAATTATCAACTAAAAGCTACTGACGTTAAATTTATTGCATTTACAGGGCCTTTCGTCTACGAGTGTCAATCACAGATTTTTCTTTTAGCAGATGAGGAAAGAATTCCTTGAAAGGAATTACAATCTACTGCCATTGTGAAAGATCGGTAAAAAATAAATTTTAAAAGATTTGATTTGAATTCAAAATACATATTTTAATCGACTGACTTTGTAACGACTTTGTAAAACACCAGCGTATAGTATTAGATTGCAAAATTCGCAACAATTGGGGTCACTTTTTTATTGAAAGTTCAGCTGCAAATGCTTTTATTGTAAACGGATTACGATATTCGTGACAGTGTTTACATAATTATGAAGCTACTCATGTATAAAATTAGCGCACACAACACGAGTGGTGTGAGAAGCTAGGACGTTGTACAATGGGTCAATTCGACCTACGGGTACTGTACTTGTCACAGTTGACAAGTACACGTCCTCTAACCTAACCTAACCTAATTATGAAGTTGCCATAGATAGTCTAGTAGGTAGTGTATTGGCTTATTAGACGTAAGGCCATGGTTCAAACCCCAGGTCAGATAACTCCTACAAAACGAAATATGAAAAAATATTTCTTCGGCAACTTCCTCTCAGGAGATTTCTGACAAAAACTCTGAGAGTAAATAAACCTGTCATGAAAAAGTTTCTCAAAATTTGTCGTTCGGAGTCAACGTTAAACTGTAGATCCCGCCACTCAAGTATAAAATTAATGCACACAATAAAAGTGGTGGGAGAAGCTAGGTCGTAATCCTGACTGAAGGATTGTAATGACGAATTATGTATGTACATATATGTATGTATTTTCTTGATCAATTACACAGCCCTGCATGGGTTTTGCAAATAAGATGGCTTCAGGTGCTTCCGAAGGCATTTTGCGCGCTGAACACGAATCTGTGTTCAAAAGCGTCAGGTTTTCGAGAAAAAGGGAATTGAAAAAATTGTAGAGCTAAACACTGATGAGCTAGAACCATCGCTATTTCAGAAATTGACAATTGGTCTTTGCTCTTTAAAATGAGCTCAAAGCCAAATTGTTCGCATGCACCCTTAAAGTAGGGTGCAAAAGAAAAAGAAACACATTACGGAGGTCCTTAAAAATTAATCAGTTTACTTGAAAATTGTTACTCAGGGGTTTTTGGGGTCGCTGATTACAGATCTTCATTCAGATTTGAAAAATTCAAAATGGCAGATCCAATATGGCGGTCGAGGTTTATAAAAATTAATCAGATTTACTTGAAAATTGTTACCGCCATTTTGGATCCGCCATATTGAATTTTTTAAATCTGAATGAAGAAAAAAAATTTCTCGAAAACCTGCGTCATGGAAAGTTTTTGAACCCAGATTCCTTCGGAAATACCTTATTTGCACAAAAAAGTCAAAATTTGCAGGGCTGTGTTATCAGCAATACGGCAAATTCACTGTCACCCTCAATACATCCCTTACACCCGTAAACACAAACGAAACTGAAATAAATGCAATTAAAAAAATAATAGGAATTAAACCGAAAAATCGATAATAACCTTTAACCCCAAACATGGATAACAACGTGGAACGAACACTACATAACACATGCAATATAGTGTAGCTGAAGAACGTATTCCTCAAAAATGGACACCTGCTTCATGGTATAGTCGAAGTCAGATTGCCCGACTTTGGAGAATTCACAGTCATGAACGTTTTAAAGTTACTATTTTTGGGGAAAGCGAACGGATCAAAGAATAGCGAATGAGGTTAGGCATTTTCTATTTAAAAAAAAGTATATGGAGGTTTGAAAGAATTGAAAGACCGCCCAAAATTCAAACATACGCCTGACAAATATTTGGAGTTTTAATAAAGATTGCAAAATTAAAAATCTTACTTTGAAAGCCAACTTTACATGTATAATTTCAAGAAATTTTCTTTCAACTTGCGAGTTTAATATGTATTTGAAGAATAAGATTGAACTTGCAAGAACCTATGCATATAAAGTCAGTCAAAGGTTTAAATGTTTGCTTACATTGCATGGCTGTGCAGGTCACGTTGGCATGTATGTATGGATATGTATGAGGTAGTTGTACACGAAGTACACACAAATGCTAACATTTTCGTAGACTTTAAGTCGGTGATGTTAGTGACGCCACATTGGTTTGGCGCCAATTTTCTTTGTCTTTTGTCTTATTTTATTGATTTGTTTTGTACTCCCTGGCATGTTTTTCCGATGCAGTCGAAGTGATTTTCATTGGAAATTTTATATGTACTTGTGTTCGTCGTTATTGTGGACAAGAAAACATTTCAAGAATATGTATTATTGAAATTCATCAACAATTTTTGAAAATAGCTTTAAAGTAGAAAATTAAAATTTTTTCCATTCATTCCTGTTGTTCTTTTTTTTATTATTTTCGCAATTTAAAGTTTCATGCTGTTGCATTAAAATATTTTCACAATAAATAGAGAGAGAGAGAGAGAGAAATAAAAAATAAAAACATTTTTCTGCGAATAAAGATTAAAATCTGAGATGAAAATAAGAAAATTGAAATGGAAAAATTTATTGAGATTTGTACTCTTCTCATTTCTTATCTTCAATAAAAATAAAATCAAATGAAATAAAAGAATACCGTAGAAGTGCTGAAATTCACAGTAAGAGAGAGAGAGAGAGAGCAATTAGAAATTCATCAATGTTATCAGGTTGCTGTAAAATGATTTGTAAACATTTAGTTTGTGATATGTATGAATAGCATCACATACAAAATATGTATATGTATGGTGGTTATTTCCCTTATTTCGAAATCTTGAATACATCTTCATTTATTTATTATAATTCAATAATGAAAAGAAAAATTGTTTAAAATTATATGAAAAATATTTGATTAAACGTTATACTATGGTGTCGGTAATTGTTATTAATAATAAATATTGAAGATAATTTTCTGTGACCAAAACATGCAAAACTGTGACTGTGATTGTGACTGTGTTGAGTGTTATAATTTCAATCATGCAAATAAATATGTATGTATGTACATACGTATTTTAAATAAAATATTAAAAACTCTTAACATTTATGCATCATACAATTTGTGCAAAGAACAATACCAAGAACAACAAACCAAAATATATAATTTAATATTTACGTTTAAAAAGATTTTAAAAGTATTTGTTTAAAATTTAAAGAACATTTCAATGTTTGTTTGTATGCATATGTACTTACCTGCGTATTGGTATTGATAGATTGTCAAAACTGCGTGACATATGCGATGCATCTTGACTAGCCCTACGTGACCTACATTTTGATAATGGTTAAAAAAGAAAATAAGCGGGTAAAAAAAAAAAATAATAAAAAATAAAAAACAAAAAAAAAAAAAATAAAATAAAAATAAAATAAAAATAAAAAATTAAAAAAAAAACAAAATAAAGTAATAAAGAAAGTCTAGAATTTCAAACATATACAATATTTTGTTCAGTGTATTACAGATTTTAGTGTTCGATTCCATTTGGAATTGAACACTAATGCTACAGAAAACAACAGTTTCATTAATAGGTTAGGTTATGTTAGAGGACGTGTACTTGTCAACTGTGACAAGTACAGTACCCGGAGGTCGAACTGACCCATTGTACAGTTAATAATCATTAATACAACTGAACAAAAGTCGTACTGTTTGTAGAATCGGAAAATTTTGTGGAAATAATGCTTAAATTCCATGAGAAAAAATTATAATTTATGTATTCCAGATGATCTCAATAAAATTTTTAACTTCGATAATATTTGAAAAGGCTGTTAAGTTTCTATCTCTTATTTTGGATTTAGGGCAATAGCCCTATAAGCATATATTATCAACGAAATCGTTTACTTTTAAAACTATGAGTATCAAAAAATGCAAGGGAATAAATAACTGTAAAAATTTCCTTTAAAATCTGCTACAATTGACAATTACGACGCATTAATACTTTAACTTTTTGTGTAAGACCGCTGTAATTTAAAGTTTTGTATTCAAAAACTAGTTGCAAGACATCAAGCATATAGAAATTAAATTGAGCGACGAAGTAAATTAACATCTTCGCATTGAACTATTTTTTTTCAAACTTTGCTACAAATCGAGGTATTTTTCATCATTTGCTGTGTATATATCGAAATTGTTTAACTAATCGAACATATTTGCGCATACAGAACGGAATCTATTTTGATTATCTCTTAACCCTGGATGGTTACTGTTCGTCGAATCGACGAAGTTCATTTACTCTTTATCATATAACTCTTTTATGTTTGACCAAATCTCGCTCTTTTTTTTCAACAACGTTAGTTGATAATGAAAGCTTGCAGTGAGTAGAAGTAGACAATTTTTTTTTTTAAATTGTTCGTCAATTCAACGAACAGTAACCTTACTGTACAAAAATTACCGCTGGGTGATCAGCGTACGTTTACTCACTGCAAGCTTTCGTTATCAACTAATCTTCTTGATAAAAAGATCAAAATTTAAAGAATAAATGAACTTCGTCGGTTCGACGAACAGTAACTATCCAGGATTAAAGTGTTCGTCGATTCAACGAAGAGTAACCTTAATGTACAAAAATGAAGAGTGATCGTCCAGGGTTAGTCGAATTATATTAACATGTAGGGAAATTTGAGCAACAACAGAAAATGGGATTAAGGAACGTTGTGGAATGAAATGCATTATATGGGTAAGTAGTCATCAAGAAGTGATCGTTAATGAGGAAGCGAATATTACGGCTAACAAGACTAGGGTAGTGCATACCATAGGCTTGAATAACCAATGACTTTCATTGCATTGAAGACAAAGCTGAGTGTAATAACAACACAGTAGAAAAAAATGCAAAGACCTTCGGTAGCGATCCTGATGGAAGGAAAACCGTGAGTGTATTAAGACTGAATAAGGTGGCTTTTGTACACTACTGAACGTCCGTCTTACCTGTACACCTTGTAAACTGGATAAGCGCTGTAGGTAGTAATGAATGCTTGACCTGGAACACTTATAGAAGAATAATGCGCCTGTATCCTAGCTACCGCTTCTTTGCTATGTACATACATATAAAGTTTTACTGGTCTTAACCCTTCTTATTTTATGTCTTTATTTTGTCAAATGTCTTCTTTGCATTAATTGTTTAGAATACTTTAAAATAGGAGTGCCTAGAAACTGTATTAAAGAGCTTAAGGGCCATTATTACAACTTGCCGTTAACTAAAGGGAGAATTTTAACGGGCAGATAAATTGTTTTTCATTATTATGAGTACCCAATAAGATAGAAGTGAGCGTTAAACTAAAGGGAGGATCATACTGCCGGTAACTTTTAAAGTTAAGTTTATGTTATAACTTGCCATATTATATATTATTTTCATTATGGCAACTTCAAATTTTAACAAAATGAGCATATACAACAAAAAAACAAAGCCTGCGGTTGCCACTGCATTAAAAAAACTTGTAAAATTGAGCAGTTTTATTGACATTGCTCCCGCACTGCCATATGTTTGCAAAAATTTTGGATGCCTTCCAAAATGTATCAATACAAAGTTTGTATACAGTTCTACTACTGTAAATAAACTATGTTGATATGCAAAGTAACCAAACAATGCATCAACTATAAATCCGATGCCTGATTGCTTTTTGACTGCGTTAAAAATACACATTGACGATGTTTTGAAATAGAATACATTGTATATATTTTGTACAGCGGCATTATGAAACACGATACTTAGTTCAAACACAAAGCAACTAACATTTTGGAAGGCAGCCTTTATCTGTAACTCTCTATTGCGATGCGAAAGCAAGTTCGATGCGTAAGTTAAATGCGTTAAGAGTACAATTTGGCACTTTGTATCGCTTACGCAAAAGCTTTCGCAAAATTCGTTGAAAATGTTGCCAGATTTGCGCAAGGGAAAACATTAGATGCGTATATATATATATATACGAAAGCGCAATAAAAAGTACCAATTGTTCGATTGCTTACCATTTTCTTTTCGCATTGCAATAGAGAGTAACCCCCATGTACACTCTAATCTTAGTCGAAATACATCATTGTTTTATAGTGTATCATTTTTATTTTGCATTACAATTCAGGTAAAAAAAAGCAAAAATTCTATCGATTTCTCATAAAGACGTGTAAAGTCTTGCAGAGCAATATATTTCGCCTCGCGTTACTCGCCACATAAAGCTATTCGTGTTACTTTCGATAACGTGGTAACTCTGTTTATGTACATTAGGATATATGTACTAGTAGCACTTTAAATTTTTCTTAATTAGCGTTCATTTAGAAGTTTTTCACGCTTAATTTAAACGTTAGTAATGCTTAGCAATTGTTAAAAACAAAACAAAGAAAAAAAATCAAGAAACTATTAACATACATACATATCTCACTATTAAATGTCTAAATTGACAATTTCGTTGTGGTTGTCATAATTACAGGAAAAAAATATATTTGAATATCTTTTAAATTCAAAATTACGTTAAAATAATGACAAAGGGTGTGTACGTGACATGCGTCACATAGAGGAGTTGTCGCATTAAAGAAATAAAAAGAAAAATATGTACATATGTACATACACTCGTATATTAAATATTTATAAATGATTGCGATGCAAATGCGTTTTCTTTTTTAAATTATTCAAAGCAAAGAAGTGTTTTTTCTCGTTTTTTATTTACACATTGGTCCTGTTAAAGATAGGAATCAAAAAAATTGCTGGTGCTTACCAAAATTGCTGTGTTGTGGCGACAAAATTTTGCATTTTTAGTTTTTTTTTTGAAGATTTTTCTTAAAATTTAAAACGTTTTTTTGTTGTTGTTTTTTTAATTAATATTTTAAATTTTCATTCATATTTTATTATTTTAAATACATTTTATTTAGTTTTGTTTTGTTTAACAATTTCTTACGGTGTAAAAGAAAACTATCACCATTAATTAAAGACCAATTACTTCTCTTTTCATTGCTCTTCCTCTCTCTCTCTCTCTCTTTCTCGTTGAGTGCGCTTGTAGTTAGTTATAAATTAAATTAATTAATAAACTACACATTGCATTTTTTGTTAGCAATACATTGTTATTTATTCATGAATGAAAGGAAAAAATTATTTAAAATGAAATAAACAGTAGAAGAATGTCTGTTTTTAAATTTAAATCGCCAGTTACGGGTTAAAACGTTAAACAATTTCTAGCGTTATTTAAATACAAATGTTATTATGGGTAAAATCACGTGAATTGCAAATACAGTGGCTTATTTAATTCTGTATACGGTATAATATACAAGCGAATGACTAGTGTTAAGCACTACTTAGTTCACAATGCAACGCGTACCAAAAAATTATTTTGTGTTAATTTGCACAATAATCCCTAGAATTGCCAACATTTTCTTTACGATTCGAAAATCATTTAATAAAGTTTTGTGTCTTTAATTATTGCATTCACTGTATTGAGGTAGATATCATAGTCAGTATTATTTATGTTTGCGCTAGTGAATATATGTATGTATGTATGTATATAGGTGTACATTTTAGATAAATTTCAAGATAATGTCGTGAATTTTTAATTCAAATACGATTTATACGGAGTACAATTAAACCCTTAACAAAATAATCTATGCGAGTTTAGAATATTAAAATAAAATATAAATTAGTCGTCTGACTTATATTTTGGAATTCCGGTTCAAAAGGTGGCGTTAATTATTATTCCGCTTGTGAAATAATTGTAATTTTTTTAATTAAATTAAGAAATAAAATTTTTATTGCGCTGCCAATCCCAATCGAGATAAGCTTTTAAAGTGATGTCAAATACTTAAACTTGATATGCGAATGAATCGAAAAAAAATCGTACAAACTCAATTTGAGGTTTTTATTTTTGGCAAATGCTGTATATGTCTCACTTATTTCAGCATGTGTAAGAATGAGATTACGCCCGTGGCGGCTTTAGGACATATTAATTCAATTAAATAAGAACTTTTCCTACAGCGGCATTATGGTGGTACTAATGGAAAACATGTTCAACACGAGATGCATTACAGAGCATCGTAACCTTGCAATCGAATGAGTAACATCTCCGTCCTTCATCTGTTAACCGGGGTAAAAACTGCAATATACAACGGCATATTGTCATGATGCAAAATGTCGTCATTCCCTTTGCAGATGTACTTAGCGTATGACCAAATATTTCAAGCGTTTTTTTTATAACCAGTGTTTAACACTGTCCTACAGGATATTATCAGCACTCTCGATTTATACAGGGCGTAAAATGAAATGCCCTCCACCATTGGCAAGTGCGAATTATTTAGAATAAAACATACCACCCTTTTAGAGGGCGAAACATTTTTTAGAAACAAACACAACATTGCATTTTTTGGTAGAAAAGAAAACACCATAAGTCGTAAGAGCGCATGGAAGAATTGTTTTTATTAATAAGGGGTATTCGGTTGGACAATCGATCAAAAACGGTCAAGACTGGAAAAATATGAAATCATAAAACGGCAATTGCATAAACCTGATAGGGATGTCATATTGAGCCCAAAAGTAGTTTATTCTCACCATGTATAGGACGTCCAAGACATTATGGCCTAGTCCATAAAAGGAAAATATAACAGTTATATTTTGATAAGCGGAACAGAATTTTTACAGATCACTGTATGATCGAAAGTAAGCTTAATTACTTGGACCTATTGGGAAATGACGTTTGCAAGAACGACCGTGCCAGGGAATAAGAGGAAACTACACAGCATCTTTCGTTCGATTGTTCGACAATTAACAAAGCTCGAAGTTTTATCGGTCCTATCAGAAGTACTGCCTAGTTACACATTAGTTACGAATAGTGAATATATGAAAAGCGGTTAATCCTTATAAGGGTATTACAATAGGCCTTTAAGTGAATCCAATATAACGAGTATAAATTTTAAATTACATAAGTATGTAAGTATGAAGTGAAGTCGCCGTGGTCTAGTAGGTAATGTTGGCTTATTAGACGAAAGGCCCGAGTTCGAATTCCAGGTCAGACATCAAAACGAAAAATATGAAAATATTTCTTCGGCGGCTTCCTCTCAGCAGATTTCTGGCAAAAATTCTGAGAGTAAAAATTGCCATGAAAAGCTTCATTAAAAAAAATCTGTCGTTCGCAGTCGACTTTAAATTGTAGGTTCCGCCACTCATTTATAAAATTAACGCACACAACATGAGTGGTGTTGAGAAGCTAGGCCGTAATCCTGACTGAAGGGTTGTAATGGCCAATTATGTTATGTATGTATGTATGTAAGTAAGTATGTATATAAGATAGAATTTTTAGGCTGTTACATTGAAAATTACGATCCACAAATAATAAAAATTAAGCAAAAAATTTTAAAAATTCAATTCAATTGACTTTTTAATAAAACAGCAGAAGAACAAATCAATGGAGTACCATATTTTATTGAGGCATTTCAACTGCTTTATTAAGACACCAACAATAAAATAATAAAAATAAATTTTGATTGATGAAAAGAAACTGCGAGAAAAATGCGTTATAAATTCGAGAAGCCTTCTAAATTGTTGTTGATTTACATATAATAAATGTTACGAAAATATAGCAGAAGAAGAGCTTAAGTTCACTTATATTACTCATATTACTCTCGCTCAGTATGTTCTAGAGCAGGAAGAAAAATTATAAAACCAAGCCTAAGAATCTCTTTTTTAATTTTTTTTTTTACTAAATTTGCAACAACTGAAGAGGAGGGTATTAAAAAAAAATTACCAAGACTTAATATGTTGTATGCCATTTGTAATGGAATAAATGGAATTTAATTTATAATTTTTAAATACAGTGCGTGAGTGTTTAAATTTAGCAGACAGATGTTGGCAGTTGCAAAAATCATTTCCATATTGTCAATACAAAATAACAAAAGAAACTAAAAATAAAAAAATTAAGTATTGAACCACGCGCTTTTAATTATTCCATACAAAATAATAAATTATTAAAACAGCATATAAATAATCTCCCACATATTTGGTAAACAAAAATGATTTTTTTTTGGAGGCTTGTTCAAAAGACAGAACCTTAAAAGTATGGTTTCATTTACAAATTATTAAATTTTTTTTCATTTAATTTTCACAGTTGCTCTATTGGAGCATCATTTTCTCGTTAGACTGACTGTTGAGTAACACCGTTCTTCGCATGAATAATTGGTAGAAGTAAAGAGTTATTTAGGCGATGAAGTACAGTTGAACCTCGATTATCCGGCTCGCTCGGGACCGGACTATCGAAATACACATTTAATAGAGGTTGTATTAAAACATACAAGATTTTATTTTTTTAATTCATTTTTATTCAAGAATTCAATTTGCTTCGTTGTTTTTAATTGTTCTTTAAATAAATGGTTTTGAATACGATGCATCTAAATTTTATCTGTTTCCGATATAGCTGGAGAATTTTCTACGAACTTTAACAAAACATTACACGCCTCTATTGCCTGTAATAAATATGGAGTTTCAATTTCAGTCTCTTCATCTTCGGAATTTGAGCTATGATCACTTTGCTGAGCTTGATTGACCTTGTCAATGATGTCAATGTCAGATAAAATAGCAAACAGCATGACATCAGCATCGCTCTCCAACCACTCTGTTAAATCATGAATGGAACAATTAGCCGGTACTTCTATGTCTGATTGTATTTCTGGACGGTCACTTAGTTCATTTTCAAAAGCTAGTAAATTAGACCATACATTAAACAAAACCTGTGTGGATACTGCATCCCAAGAAACAGCTGCTGTCCATATTGCTGTTCTTATAAAATGTTTGCACATAAGAGTTTCTGCACAATTGACTTGCGATAATTGCATTTAAAACTTCGAATCACTCCTTGGTCCATGGGCTGAATCAAAGACGTGCAATTCGGAAGAATATATTTTACTACCACGTAACGTAATAAAAAATCATATGAATGCTGCACGGATATTAGAGGTAAAAAACCAAAGCACGGATAATAGAGGTAAAAATTCAAAAAAATCTGCAAGCCGGTTAATAGATGTGACCGATTAATGGAGGCCCGGTTAATCGAGGTTTAACTGTATAAATTTTATTCCTACTTTACGCGATAGCTCTGAGGTTCTAGACTTGCTACCGCTGTATTTCTAACAAACTGTTTGTTTTATTTATAGCTGCCAAAATAAACACTGACTACACTTAGCCACGCTTACGGTGGCTGCCGTGATGGCCTTACTTTTTGTGCTTAATATAACCACTACAGAGCTCTTATTAAAAAGAGTTTTAATTCTTTTGCAGTTCTTCTCCTTTGTATAACGACAACATGTCTTCATATCCGTTGTTTCCCAATTTAATATATTTTTTTCTTTCTTTTTTCTTTCCGAAATTTTTGTTGATTTTATCAATTAACACGCATGTGAGAATTTGAGACAAGTTAACTGGTATTGTTGTTGTTGTTCATGCGATAATTGACTGATGGCAACGCTGACCATTTGTGATTCGATTGCGTCTTTTTCGTACATTCGTTCGCTCGTTCTTTCTTTCTTACCGGATTTACATATTTGCTGGCAGATCGCGCATTGAAATTAAATTCATATTAACAAATCAATAAATCAATCAATCAATCAAATATAGTCGTTTATAATAACATTGTTCAGTAAAATAATTTGTTTAAAATTAAGTTATAATTTTAAAGTTTATTTTGTTGTTTACGACTTTAACGAATTCATTGTTGTTAACACATGTTAAACAAAAACTAGTTAAAATCCCTTTAGGCGGCACTTATTTGATATCACCGAACACATGAAGTGCCACTGTTTGAGAGAAGTGAAATTGAAATTGAAAGTATTTATTCAGTGTGATAAAATATTATTTATTAATTAACTTCTAAGAAAATTTAGCACAAGAACATGAAATATATTTCAACTATTATTATCATTACATTTTGAAACAATTTCATTTAAAACACTTGAACACATTGGCCTTTCATGTTATTGTAGATTCAAGTATTGTGGGATTTGAAATAGAATTACAACATTGTAGCTATTAATAGAATAATACGGGATAAAAATTTTCAATAAGCTCTTTACCAAAATTGTTAGATTTTGAGCTGTAAAACCGATTAAATAAACAAACTCGTGCATAATTTTTAGGAACGACACGATTATCCGCCGAAGAAAACGAACGGGTGTAGTTCCCTTGCCCCAGTAAAAAAATTATACATGTATTGAATATACTTTCTGAATAGTATATACAGAGCTTAGTTCGTTTCACGAGGAAATATACGAATATAGATGTACTGAAACTAAAAAATATTTTACTTTGTAGGAATCAGCAAAGGAGTCAACCCTTTATATTATGTTCACATATGCATTCTTATTACGTAAATCGCAATAAGCGCCATTATAGAGGTCAATATTTCATATAAAATTTCAATTAAATATTGCGCAATAAATACGCAAATTGTTATAATATTGATTAAAACCTTAAATACAGCACTGTCATAAGTACGTTCAGTGAGCATATTACAGTTTTCCGAACACTTTCTATTGATATTTGACAACTCAAATGTCAGCAACGACAAAAAAAAAAAAAAAAAAAAAAAAAAAAAAAAAAAAAAACAATGTTGTCGAAACAACCAGCTGCTTTGTTTACCAGCTGTCAAATGAATATTGCTTATATTATATCTGAACACTCAAAATATTGTACTCAAATAATCGAATATTGGCTCAATAAAAGTTCATGTCTGAACATAGTATAGACCTGTTTATTTAACGAAGTATTTTTCCCGCCACTGCAATAGCACCATTCAGACATTTATTCAAGTGAAGAATCTAAGTTGTGTCTTAACCGAATAATCGAGTTATTAATGGTTTTTCAAATGTCCTGACGAGTTATTAAAGCCTCTCATAAACGAATCTAATGGCACTTACATAGTTGTTATAAAATACAAGCTTGTCTGAAAGATGCTATCAGCAATTCAAACCAAAAACAAATTTTGACCAACCTTATGCATTGTGTTAACGGACAAGTATTGAATAGAAAAGATAGAAAATATGTAGTATTTAAAGTTAGCTGTCAGTTAAGGCCGAGTCATATAATCTCCGTCATACGTGGTTCTTTGTTGAATTCTTGATTTTATTCGAATTGCTTAAATTTTGCATACTCTACCTTGAGAGTCCTTACAATCATATATTGTGTAGCCGGAAATTTGTTAAACAACTTCTAAACGTTAAATGAGACTCGAACATCAGCTCTATGTCAATTCGTTTTTTTAGCAAGGAATTCTATTTCCTTTTTATGGTGCCGGATGCAGTTTGCTTACCAAAAGCAGATATTCAGTGAGTTGATCGTTTGCCAATTGTCGCTTGCAACAATGCGAACTGCATTCTCGACATCTGCTGCATCAAACTGGTCGTATTGATCGTGAAGTTATTCACTGTTGGCACCAACTTATCGATAGCATCTTCAATGCGAAATCGGAGGTGTAGCTTTCTGGTAAAATTATTATTAAAGATATTTGTATTGGAACAGATTTAGATTTTACCATATCTGGATATAAAACTGGCTGAGATATTTGTTTGCACCTATTACCGATGTGTGTAGATCAGAGATCAGCAGTGAATCGTTTTTTCGCTACTCATAAGTACTCATAAAGTTTTGAGTATGAGTTACTGTATTGAAATACAACTACTCTGATCCATTCGTTGCAATGAGTATGAGTACAACGTTGACATCAAACTTATAACATTCGAAATATGTTTGATTCATACGCCTACTCATCAGATTCCTAACTTTAGAAAAATACTTATAATACTCATTCATCAAAATTTACAGTCTTAGTTGTTGTTGCATTTACAAATAAAGAAAAAAGACACATAAGCAAAAAAGACAAAGACAGCAAGCAGAGTAAACACACAACCTTCTAGTGAGTATTGTATTGTTCCTACACGAATCATATTTATTTTTTGATTCTTGTAAATGTTGAATAAAGGAGTGTCGAAATCAACAACATCATGCGTATTGTTAAGTATGAGTACGATGAGTACTTCAAACTGTGAAGATGAATATGAATAAGTTTGAATGCGTATAAGTATCAGAAATTATGAGTATGATTCGAATCTACACATCGGTTTGAATACTCATTGCTGATCTCTGGTGTAGATGCTGCAAAAGAACAGTTTACTTTAAAATTCTGGACGTGAGCAGTGCTAGTCTTTTGGATCATAGAGCATTAAATCGATAGAGTACACCGGACATTCTCAATAATTTGCAATGTGATTACCGCCACAGTTAATGCAATCTTTCAAAAATTGGTTGCTTTTAAGCTTCTCACATTTATTTGTGTCATGCAGATCACTGCATACGTATAAGCATACTCCTGATACTTAAGGGATTGAACGGAACCTGATCGTTTATAGAGCTCTTCAGTGAGATTTTTAGGTGAAGAAAATATTTGACATTTACAATGGTGGGGGTGCGTTTCATTATTTTTAATTTGATATTCAACAGGCTCCAGTTCTAATCCGAAACATTGGTTGTGAATTTTTTTTTTCTTTTTTTAATTTATTATGTTGGAAAAATTTTTTAGTTTGCAATCCTGGTTGGTAAGAACAGATTTTAGCTGCTTACCCTTAACAACAATTTGTAGAAGCTACATGTAAAAACTTTTCCTGGTATTTTCAAATTCATACACATACATAATTGGCCATTACAATCCTTCAGTCAGGATTACGGCCTAGCTTCTCAAACCACTCATGTTGTGTGCCTTAATTTTATACTTGAGTGGCGGGACCTACAGTTTCACGTCGACTCCGAACGACAGATTTTTGAGAAACTTTTTCATGCCAAGTTTATTTTACTGTCAGAGTATTTGCCAGAAATCTGCTGAGAGGAAGTCGCCGAAGATATATTTTTTTTCCTATTCCGTTTGGATGTCTGACCTGGAGCTCGAACTAGGGCTTTACGTCTAATAAGCGAACACACTATCTACTAGACTACGGCGACTACAATAACTATTATCCCGGAGTGAAATAATTTGAAAATTTTATTCAAAGAAATGAATCTTTTCAATACTAATTATGAATGTGATAATCACAGAGACAATGTGCAAAATAAAAATGCAAACAAAACGTAAAATATTTGAAAGAAAACGCAATACAAAGAATGTAAACAATTGTTAAGTGTTTGAATAAATAATTTCTTTAAGTGTATAGCAAGGAGGTGTGTTACATTAATATTAAATTTCAATGAATATGATTGTAACAATTTTTATTTATTTATTTTTTCTATAATTTTTTGCTAAAAGAAAACAAAGTGGGAGTCAATTACTTTATTATATATATATACGTTGGTATACTTATTAAAAAAAAAAGAAGAAGGGAGTTTGTATTTACGTTTGAAACAAACAAAATATTTAAACTATGAGTAATTTATTGTATTTGCAAGTCAAATAACAAAAAAAAAATTACTGTTTACTATTACTGTCTAAAAATTATTATTTTTTTTTTATTTTTAAATTTTTAAATAAAAAAATAAACAAGAAAAATTTATAATTTTATGACAGTCTGAAGTGCATTTGAATTTATAAAACTTCTGTAGTGCAGGTTCAAACTTTACATGTATTTTACTAAGTGTTGTGATTTAAAGCGAAGTTTGCCGCCGAAGTCTGTTAAATATGTATAATAAATTTTAAAAGATCATAAACCATTTAAAATTATTTGTTTATTATTTGCAATTGTTTGCAATAAAACATTTTAATCGTATTAACTTTAATTATTATTATTAACTGATGTTTTAATAAAAACCACTTGACTTTTAATCGCAAATAAAAAATTTACGCTTGCCAATGTTATCCACCTCGTTCTTAACTTTTTTTTATTTTTTTTATTGAAATTAAATAAATACTGATAAGGGAATAACAACAAAATTGTGCCTACTTATCGATAAATGATAATGAAAAATACGCGTCTATCTCGTCAAAGTTGGCGCTTAATATACTCATGAAAAATTTACATAAAATGCAATTTATAATTGAATTTATTTGAATTTGTTAGAATTAAAAAAAAAAAAAATTAAATAAAAATAAAAGAATAAAATAATAAAAGAAAACAAATTATATAAACTTGATAATTGATTGATAAGCTATTACTGTCTTCGTTTTTGTTTTTATAATTAAATTAAGTTTTTTTTGTTGTTTTTTATTATTTTTTCCTTTCAAAGAAATAAAAAATTAATATTGACATTGAAATTTATTTTTAAATAATTAAATTCATTAAAATTATTTTAAAGCCAATTTGCTTTGCTATAATAAATAAATAATTAACGCATAAGAATACTAAAGAAAACCATCAAACAAGACGTTCTTTTTTTTTATAAAACAGGAACCGACTTTTAGCGTTAAAGGTCATCAAATTAATTTTTTTTTGAGGTTTTTACATTCTTTTTTGTTGTAGTTTTTTGAAATTAAAATTTATGTTACAGTTTCAGATAAAAAAAAATAAATAAAAACAAAAACAAAAGTAAAAGGGTTAAAATTAAAATTGATTCACCATTAACCATAATTAGAGCTAAAATCGTAAAATTAAAAAAAAATGTTTGAGATTTATTTGAATCCGAATTTAGCAAAATGAAGTAGAGGTTAACAGCCCTTTTAGTTCTAAGAAATAGAAAATTGGCCATTCTACCTTCAAATATAGAAATAATGGTGCAACTTCCAACTCTCCACTACAGTAAACCTAATTCTAAACCTAAGCCACGACTCAAATTTCAGTTAAGACATCTCGAACGAAAAGAAATACGAAAAAAATATTTCTTTGTTGACCTTCTCTCAGCAGATATCTGATAAAAACTCTGAGAGTAAATAAACCTGCCATGAAAAAGTTTCTCAAAAATCTATCGTTAGAAGTCGACCATGGCGAATTCATAGATGGTGGGATCATGTCAACAGCTGAGCACTTTGTTAATGTCAAAATTTTGTTGTTTTTGTGTGTGTTTGTTGGGCGTGTGCGTGTTGTTGTTCATTTTTTTTTTCCTTATCCATTTTTTTTGTTCCTAATTTGACATTCAAATGGAGGTTTAACAAAAACAAAATGCGTGTTGTTTTTGCATTGTTGTACTTGTTGTAGAGTTGCGGTTACCTTATTGAATTTGCCTTGGAGTCGACTTTAAACTGTAGATAAAATTAACATACACACAACATGAGTGGTGTGAGAAGCTAGTTCGTAGTCCTGACTGTAGGGTTGTAATAACCAAATTATGTACGTATGATATAAGTTGTCAGATAAATTAGTATTGGCTAAATATTGGCTAATTTCTGCATAATTTACTCTCGTATTGCATGGTCTGGAGATCAAGCGCAGGATCACTTTTGCCAACAGGTGCTACTATGCTCTCAATAGACAATTGAGTAGCAGAGACCTCTTTCGTATGACAAAACTAATGCTCTACAGTGTAGAGTCTACACGATGCTCATCCTTCCCGTGCTTCTATATGGCGCAGCGGCATGGACACTATAAAGCACTGATGCAGCAGCCTTGAGAGTATTCGAGAGAAAGGTATTACGGAAGATCTTCGGTCCAGTTCGAGTTGACGATGATTTCCGCATCCGATCCAACAGTGAACTGTAGGAGCTCCTCAACGACATGGACATTGTGTAGCGTATTAACATCTAGCGGCTGCGCTAGCTCTGCCATGTCGTTCGAATGAACGAGGGTGCTCCGTCGAGACGGGTATTTGATGCGGTGAAGAGGACGACCTAGTTTGCATTGGAAGTATCAATTAAGCCCTGTCTTCGATTGGTGTGACTAACCGGCGTAGGCGCGCAATAAGCAGAGGCGCCTGGAAGGATGTGTTAAGGCAGGCCGAAATCCGTTAATAGGGTTGTTAATGTCCAATTAAGTAAGTTACTCTCGTATTATTTTAGGCCCGTGTTATTAGTCTCAATGCCTGTTTAAAAATGTATTCAATTATTATTACGTTCAACTCAAAAAGGCGAAAGGCTAAGGCCTTTGGGTCATACACATACATAATTGGCCATTACAACCCTTCAGTAAGCACTACGGCCTAGCTTCTCACACCACTCATGTTGTGTGCCTTAATTTTATACTTGAGTGGCGGGACCTACAGTTTAACGTCGATTCCGAACGACAGATTTTTGAGAAACTTCTCCATGGCAGGTTTATTTACTCTCAGAGTTTTTACCAGAAATCTGCTGAGTGGAAGTTGCCGAAGATATATTTCTTTTTTCATATTTCGTTTTGATGTCTGGCCTGGGGCTCGAACTCAGGCTTTATGTCTAATAAGCGAACACACTGCCTACTAGACTACGGCGACTATTTTATTTTTACGTTCAATTCAAAAAGGCGAGAGACGAAGGCTTCTGGGTCATATCTCCCACTAGATCTAAAAATAATATAACTACTGTAGGGCTTACAACTTCCATATCTTTTTTTTTTGAATTTTACAGAAATTGCATTTTTACTGCGCCATCATTATTTATTTGGTCAGTATTGTACGCTTGCCTCCAATACCTCCTAAAAAGTCTTTGTTATTTTTGTTGATTTGTTTTTTTTTTTAATTTTTATCCATGAATTCATAAAAAAAACCATGACAATTTCAATTTCTTTGTTTATTGTTCCAATTTTAAAAAGCGTTTCAATAAAATGCAAGTCATGTTATCAGGCATTCAAAACAATTATTAAGTCCAAGCATTTTTTAGGCTGTACTTAAATTTTTTGTTGGTTTTTTTTGGTCAATTTGTTCTGGACTGTTGCATACATACTCGTATATAAATGCAGACGAAAATTTTTAAAACTTTAAATGACGCTGCACTTTTAAAATAAATATAAAAAAAATAATTATTTTGATTGAAAATAAAAAACAAAGGAGAACAAGTAAACAGTAAAAACAATAAATATTTGATTGATGGCCATTGAGGAACAAAGAGGATAGGAATTTTGCACCCGGTACAAGCGAGGCCCTTTATTGAATTGAAATTATAAATTATTATGAAATCGATTTATAAAATAATGATATAGGCTTGCTCTGCACTAACTATAATAATTTTAAGAAAATACAAATATGTACATCGGAACAGCTGTTCTATTCTTTAGCTTCGCAAAAAAATTTGGATTTTAAAAATTGGTTTACTTCTGAAAAAAAAATTCCAATTTAACCAGTTAGACGTCATAGGTATTATAAAAAAGTAATAAAATTTTTGTTGACGTAAATAAACTCACATGGATACAAGAAATCTTTGGGTAAATAATTGCTTAATTTGAATTTTTATTTTCTTTTATTAATTTTATCGTTATAATTAATAATTATTAAACCGTTTATAGCTAAACGGGTATAAAACAATTGACAAGAAATTCCTAAAGTTGTAAAATTTTATTTCTTTTTAACCCATATGTGCTCATCGCCCCATTTGTAAAACGGTAAGATATTGATCAGCTGTGTGGTATACCATATAGATTCTAATAAATACAAAAAAATCCATGTTTTTACAAGAAAAAAGTTGGTCACATACGGGTTAATTGTGAAAAATTGTGTACATGACAGAGATAAATAAAATCCATGATAAATTTTTATGATGTTGAACATGACCTTACTTAAGGAATGTACTTTCTGTAGTTGATGTCTTAAAATGCGTTCACATTAAGCAAATATTTGGTGAAATCGGTAAACGTCATCAACATGAGTTAAGATAGAATTAAGAATTCCGATAGCATGAGCTAGCAGTGTAAAATAATCAATTTTTTTGTACAGAGTTCGTACACAAAAAAAAAAATTGATTTGCTTTACTAAATCTAAAAGTTTTCGACTAGATTTACTAGAAATCTTGTGTCGAAGTAGATTTTGTTTTATATGACAGATCTACTTGGAGTCCACTAGATTTTGATCGAAATCTGGTAAATAGAAGAAGTTTTCATGTAAAAATACGTCTGTAACTTAAGAAAACATACATACATAATTGGCCATTACAACCATTCGTCAGGATTACGGCCTAGCTTCTCAACACCACTCATGTTGTGTGCGTTAATTTTATACATGAGTGGCGGGCCCTACAGTTTAAAGTCGACTCCGAACGACAGATTTTTTGAGAAGCTTTTCATGGCAATTTTTACTCTCAGAGTTTTTGCCAGAAATCTGCTGAGAGGAAGTCGCCGAAGAAATACTTTTTGTATTTTGTTTTTGATGTCTGGCCTGGGATTCGAACTCGGGCCTTTCGTCTAATAAGCCAACACACTACCTACTAGACCACGGCGACTTCAGAACTTAAGAAAAACAGCAACGAAATTGTTTTAAAATTTCTATCTGATATGTAATGTTCAGTTGTGTCAACTTCAGACCGTACTCCTATTTGATAGCACGACAGAAACTGAGAGGGCTTGAATTGGAAGTTTTAATGAATCAGTCTTGCATATTTAGATTATTATTAGCTACAGTCTCAACAGAACTCTCTAAATGGTATCAATTTTGATTCACAGAGAACTGATAAACGCAATTGGAATAGTTTTTTTTTTGATTATAAAATCCAATAGTTCTACGCTTAATATGGCAAAATGTTATCGAAATATAAGATATTTAACTGGTTTTCCAGTGCGGGGTTGTCGTGCTTTAAGATGGGTAGATCTTGCGCTGACCGACTTCTCCCTGCTATGTTTGGGGGAACTTGGTCAGTACAGGGACTGCGTTCACCTGTGACGTCACAACGGGCCGCTATGCGTGCTCAAGTGAGCATTTGGGTATAAAGCTACCACACTAACCTACGATATTTGATTGAATTTATGAAAATGAAATTATTGTGTTTTTGGGGCATACGGCAGATTGTAAGCGATCAAAAAAGAGAATGTTGCTAACGCAGTATGGCTTAGAAGTTTGTATTCGTTTTGCAGTTTCTGTATTTCACTTAACATCGTGTTATTAAAGTGTATGTATTTAAATTTTTTTTCTATGGGTTCATAGTTATGATAGTTTATAAGCGCCTATTACATGATCGAACTTCGCCTGCAAACACTGCATGATGGCGACCGACCATCGGTCCCGTGTTGTAGGGCAAAAATTTGTGTTTGCAAACTAGACCTGATGAAAATCAAAAATTTTTGCAAAAAACTCTCTCCTATCGGGTAGTGTTTGCAAGCGAAGTTCGATAGCGTAATAGGCGCTTGACACTCTTTACACTTTGACAAGAAAAAATGGCAATAACAATTTCAGAATTTTTAATTAACCACTTTAACACCAGAGACGTTACAAAATTACTCAGTAAATAAATTTAAGTTATATTAGAATTACGTTAATAAAAATTTGTTTTTAATTTTGTTTTTCATTCAAACACTTTGAAAATGAAAATGATTTCATTACTCTTTTCCAAGAGGGGTAAACTATTCCAGTTTGTATATTGTCTGGATAAACTAGCTAACCTAAGCGTTATACTTTGACCTAAGCTCAGTAAGAGATTTCAAAATAATAATTGTGATTAAAAATTATTCGTATAAATTTAAGAAATAAAATATTTTAAATGCTCTTTATGACACAGATTTGTTGGATACCATTATCTTGTTTTCCTCTTTACTTTTTTTTTTTTTCTTTACAGCGGAAGTGAAATAATAACAATAGACTTCACAATTATATATATAAATAGTAGGTTTCCAAAGAATCAAACAAGGCAAGATTTTAGTCTAAAAAGTAAATTTTCAAAACTCTGAAAGTTCGCTGTAGAATATCAAAAATTGTTAATTTAGTACTTAAGAAATTAAGATACACTGGCTGACTATCTTAGAAAGCCTGGATAACTTTTAAATTTTGTTTTGGATTTATTTAAATTTATTTATTTTAATTTTTATTATATCAGCTGATTATTTATATTTCCATTTACTATATACATGCATGTTAGCACGTAAGTACATATGCATGTAATGCATTTCGCTTTTTTGCTTAAATGGAGACACAGAATTTTATTAAAAATATTACAATAAAATATTTTATTTTTATTCTTTTTTTTGTATTTTTGCAAACGTAAAAACATTAATAAAAATAAAAAGAAAAACAATAAAAAAAAGAAACAAAATCATGACACACTCAGAACGAGAAAAAGAGAATAATTGTTAGCAACAGTAGTTGACTATTTGACGTATGGAATGGTTGGTTGGTCAGTTGTTTCGATTGTCGGTTGTTGCTTAATTTGGCTCATTTGAATAGTTGGCAATACATGCATACAACATCATTCAAATGTGTACGAATATTTGCACAATTTTATGTCACCACACGACACGATTGCAGTATTCAAAATAATTTTTTCCAACACTTATTTTTTGTTTAATTTTTTTTTTCACTAATCGCCACTTTAATTTTTTTTTTTTTTTTTTGATTTTATAAGCGAAATTAAATTTTGCAAATATTGGGCGGTTTTATCGGAATTTATTAAACATTGTTGATACCAGTTATCAGATAAAATATTTAAATTAATTCTTCAAGAATTTTTTGATTAAAAATTGAATAAATATTTATTTTCTGCGACAATGTAAGCAGGCAGACCACAGATTTTCACTTTTCCCTAATTTTTAGTGTAGAGAGAAAAATTTAATTCAATTATAAAAACAAAAATACACATAATTCTTATTATTTTTACATTTTTACATCAACATAAATAAAATTTAATTTTATTAATTTGAAGTATTAAATGATTATTTTCTTTCTGTTTTTATCAAAATATAAACAATTTATTTATAAAAAAAAAATTTTTTTTCTCCTTTCAGTGTAAAACGAATTTTTCGATATGTTCGAAGTGTGTCTGTATGAACGACGCGTTCGCGTTAAACTAATTTAATAAACAATTTGAATTGAAAATTACAAAAAAAAAAAAACAAAAAAAAGAAATAAAAACAAATATTGTCTCTTTAACATTGTGTTTGTTGGGTCTTTTTCAGTGTATAGGAAGCCTGAATAATTTTTTATAATTTTTTTATAATTTTTTTTTACAATTGTGTGTCATGGATTGTGTTGTTTTTTTGTACTCATCTGTCATACGTTCGTTCCAGAGTAGTAGTAGTAGCTATTATTTTTTTAATGCGTTTTCGCTTAATTTCTCTTTCTCTGGCTTTTGTTTCTTTCATTCTTTCACTATTCCATTTTCAACTTCCACCCAGTTTTTGTTATCTTCACGTTGCGCATTGTATTTGGTTTTGTTTACGGGTATTTCATTCCCCCAGTTTCTTTCGGTTTTTATCTTTTTACTGATATCGAGTTGCCAACACCACGGCACACTAACGGGTATGCAAATGAATGTGTTCATGTAGGATCATCACCGATAAACAAAAGGGGGTAACATTCTTTGGAATTTTTAAAACAAAATTAATCAAATCACAATTTAAGTCGAATTTAAAATGTTAGCGATGAAAGTTTTTTAATACAAAAGAATTGGCAACATTTCCACGATTATAAACTTAGATCAGCTATGCCATAAAGATCTAGTACTTGAGAGAATTTTTCAGCATTATGCAAAACCGTCAAAATCCCTAAGTAATCATATCATAATTTTATACTGGACTGGTGGGACCTACATTTTAACGTCTACTCCGAACGACAGACTTTGAGAAACGTTTTCATGGCAGGCTTATTTACTCTCAGAGTTTTTGCCAGAAATCTGCCGAGAGGAAGTCGCCGAAGAAATATTTTTTTTTTGTTTTTCATATTTCGTTTTGATGTCTGACCTGGGGTTTGAACTCGGGCCTTACGTCTAATAAGCGAACACACTCCTTACTAGACTACGGCGACTACAACTCTCCTTTAGGCTTTTAAAATACCAGAAACTATATCAGATTCATTGCAAAACTGTGCTACATTGATTGGTAATGGGTTGCATTTATTTCAAACTCAATTGGAAAACGTCACTCAGTGGAAGTTATATGACCAATACTAGTAGATGTTAACCGGATTTTTCTGGGTCATACTCTTAATTCTTAAAACACAACTTCTTAATTGTCTTTTGTACTTGATTTTACTCAACAATTATAATATAATATAATAAATTCCAGTTACGCTCTCCTATAAACACAAAAGATGGACAAGACAAATCGGAGTCTATGAACTACTTCATATTAGTATAGTATGTTACTTACTTACTTACTAAATTGATTATTTCAAGACTTCAGTCAGGGTTACGATCTATTTTCTCACACCCCCCATGTTATGTGTGTTAATTTTTATTCATGAGTGGCGGGACCTACAGTATAAAGTCGGCTTTTATTTACTCTCAGAGTTTTTGCCAAAAGACTGCTGAGTAAAAGTCGCTGAATTTTTTTCGCATCTCTTTTCATTCGAGATGTCTGAGCTGGGGTTTGTAACACAGCCTCGCGTCTAATAAGCCAACATACTACCCCTACTATATTATGGTGACTTCAAGTATACATAGTATGTTTCCGTTTGGAAATAATGAAACAATTCTTAAGCTTTTCTGCAGAGCACAGCTGGCGACACACTCTCACATTATTTGAATTTCAGCCTGTTGATTTTATGCAAAATAAACATCAATTATAAAGGTTTCAGCTTATTTTACACTGTAAAATTGACTTGAATATTTTTTTCAAAATGAATTAAACATTGTTTTTGTATATCTTATCAATTGAATGAATGGAATGAACAGATATGTATGTTTATTATTGTAATTCTTTATAATTTCATTAATTATTTTGTTATTGTTTTTTTGTTATAATAAACATCCATTTGTAGGCAATAAATTAAAGTATAACTATTGTCTTTAATTGTAAATATTTTAATTAAAAAGTATATTTTGATCAGTTTAAATATAAAAAATTTATTTGTTGACTTTAAATAGGGCAGCTGCCAGTTCAATATATAGGGTGTTTTTTATAGAGGTATGTAACTTTAAGTTGGCATTACTTTTCAAGATGGCGACCGATTTAACAGCTGTCAAGTGATTTATTCTCAGTTTGGTTTGGCAATTCATCGTGAATAGACTCACGCGTGAACAACGCTTGCAAATAGTGCAATTTTATTTCGATTTATTGAAAGACACGTTTGGTGACCGTCTAATTTCACGTTTTGGACCTGTGAATTGGCCTCCAAGATCTTGTGATTTAACACCGCTAGACTACTTTCTGTGGGGCTATGTAAAGTATGTGGGCTATGCGGAAAAGCCACAAGCGCTTGACGATTTGGAAGACAATATTCGCCGTGTTATTGCCGATATACGGCCACAAATGTTGGAAAAAGTCATCGAAAATTGGACGTCCAGATTGGACTACATCCGCGCCAGCCGTGGCGGTCAGATGCCAGAAATCATATTTAAAATGTAATGCCAATAGATTATCTTTCAGATAAATAAAATTCATGTCAATCGAATAATCCATCGTTATTTTATTGCAACTTAAAGTTCTATACCTCTATAAAAAACACCCTATACATACGTAAATGACGCTGCATCTGTTTTTTAACGTGAACTTTAATTGCACTTTATATCGAATAGCAAATACTACATAAATTTGTTTATTATCGTTGCATGCTATTGTTTAATACGTTTAATATTCGTTAAATTTTATTTTTTTATTTACGTTTAATTATATGTATAATAATTATAATAAAAAAAAAATAAATAAAAATTATAAAAAAAATAATCATAATTTATCGTTTATCATAAATTAAAAACACAATATTTTATATTGTAGTTTGCCTACTAATTTTTAATTAATTATTTTTAATAAAAAATAATTAAACGTTAGCAGAAAACTGAATCATGCTTTTAATAGTTTACGTTTGAATATATCATTAGTACTCTTGAAAAAGACAGACCTTTTATGGACCATAATTCCAGATATGAAATATAATCATGCTGTCCATTATGTCGAAACTAGGAACATACACAGATCATCCAAGCAGGAGTGAACAATTAGTTCATAGACAATTCGTTATTAGACTATGATCCAGAGATCAACAATAAGTATTCAAAACGATGAGTAGATTCGAATCATACTCATAATTTCTGATACTTATACGCATTCGTACTTATTTTAATATCATACTCATACCACTCATATTCAAAGTTTAAAATACTCATCGTACTCATACTTAACAATTCGTATAATGTTGTTGATTTCGACTCTCCCTTACTCAACATTTACAAGAATCGCAAAATATGTATGATTCGTGTACGAACACTACAATACTCAGTAGAAGCTTGTGTGTTTGCTTTACTTGCTGTCTTTGTCTTTTTTTTTCTTCTTTTTTGTAAATGCAACACTCGAATCATGAGTATTATAAGTATTTTTTTAAATTTAAGAATCTGAATGAGTAGGCGTATGAATCAAACATATTTCGAATGTTATGAGTTTGATGTCAACGTTGTACTCATACTCATTGCAATCTGTACTTATAAGTCACTGTTGTAGTGAGTACGAATGAATCAGGATAGTTGAATTTTAATACTGTTGACTCACTCATACTGAAAATTTCATGAATACTTATGAGTACTGAAAAAACGATTCATTGCTGATCTCTGCTATAATCGAAGAGTTTTAATATATTTTTAGATATTAAAATTTTTCTATATTTTGAATATAAATTTATTTATCTTGACTTTGCCGTTATCACCAAAAATGATGTCAGCCTGGAGATCAAGCGCAGAATCATTCTTGCCAACAGGTGCTACTATGGTCTCAATAGGAAATTGAGTAGCAAAGACCTCTCTCGTTCGACAAAACTAATACTCTACAAGACGCTCAGCGTCCTCGGTCCATCAGATGCAACAGTGAGCTATATGAGCTCCTCAACGACATGAACGTTGTGCAGCGTATTAACATCCAGCGGCAATATCGTTCGAATTGAGGAGAATGCTTCGGCGATAAGGATATTTGATGCGAGAATCTGCGGAAGTCGACGAAGAGGACGACCTTGTTTGCGTTGGAAGGACCAGATTGAAGAAACCCTGTCATCAATAGGTATTAACAACTGGCGTAAGCGCGCAAGACGCAGAGGAGCCTGGAAGGATATGTTAAGGCAGGCCGAAAGCCGTTAATCGGGTTGTTAATGGCCAATTAATTAAGTAAGTACAATATTTGGAGCGTTCCATTGTTCAATTGAATATAAATTAAAATAAAGTGCAAAGTGAATACATTTGATTTTCTAGAGCCAAATGAGTTTTATTAGAGTACTGAAGTCGATGTATTCTAGTAGGTAGTGTGTTGGCTTAATAAACATAAGGCCCCGGTTCAAACCCCAGGACAGACATTAAAACGAGATATGAAAACAAAAAATATTTCTTCGGCGACTTCCTCTCAGCAGACTTCTGTCAAAAACTCTGAGAGCAGAATAAAATTGCCAAGGAAAAGTTTCTCAAAAATCTGTCGTTCGAAGTCGACTTCTAATATTTATATAATGAAAGCGTACGGCATTGAAAGAAAATAGGGATGAAAATTAGGCATTCGTAGAGCTTTCTTCATTGTTTGAAAGTTTTCAAAAACTAACACATTTTATTCGATCAGGAACGGATTTATTGTGGTATTTTACTAGTAGTGTAAATGCAAATAAATCTACCGTTAGATTTTTATTCTAATTTTGAATAATACGGATGGAATTATGTATGAGATTTGCCAGTCCGATCATTTTAGAACCACTAAATAGTTAAGCGGTTATTAATTGGATGTTTTAGGCAAATATCCTTTCTTTAGATTGACTAAAAATGGCTGCCAGTTGACGAATAGTGCGCATAAAATATTGATTTAAATGGCTTAAAAGAGGCAAACTAACACACATACATATGTACATAGTAAAGAAATTTACAGAAATAATTTCGGTCTTAAGCCCATTACTCTTCACTACAGTAACATGTAGCAGTTATGACATTTAGGGCCATTATTACAACTTGCCGTTAAACTTGGGTTTAGTTAAAGGTACCTTTAGCTAACGGGAACTGTAAAGTTACATTTAACTTATTTTCGTTATTACAACTTACAGATAAAACCAAGTTAACTTTTTAAAAAATATGGCAGTGCCGGCGAAATGTCGATAAAACTGCTAACTTAAACAAGTTTTTTTTAAACGCAGTGGCAACGACGGGCTTCGTTTTTTTTTTTGTTTTTTTGTTTGATATGCTCATTTTGTTTAAATTTGAAGTTGCCATAATGAAAATAATATAGAATATGGCAAATTCAAACATAAAGTGACCTTTAGCTTAACGATCACTTCTATCTTATTGAGTACTCATAATAATGAAAAACAATTTATCTGCGCGTTAAAATCTTCTGCTTAGTTAACGGCAAGTTGTAATAATGGCTACTATAGTTATACACCGTTGGTGGAAACCTATACATTAAATTAAATAGGTCGTAAATAATACATGACCAATTTAAGTTTTAGTATGTATTAGACATTAGCCCTGAACATTAACTCTTAATAATGTTGCATTATAATATCGACGCAATAGTTTTATTGTTTCCAAAATGCCATAGATTTCATAATCAAAAATCGTTTTTAATATCACCAACGATTAGAGTATTTCTTTAGATTGGTTGGGGTACTCTACGACTTTTGAAAATAAACAAAAAAAATTTCCAAATTTCGTTATGATGATGACATTTTATGAAAACCCCTGTATAGTACATACATATAGAGAAATATTTGTTTATAACACTTGAGAATAACACTCATAAATTGTGAAATACAGGTACTATCGCATCAAATTAAGTGATAATCGCCACTTTTTTTTTTGGAAAAAGGGGAGAAATATCGATCAAAATAAAATTCAATTTTTTATTATCAATAATCATAATAATAATAACAACAACAAGGAGTAATAATTTATTGATATTAAACGTAAACAAATGCAATTGAAACGATAATGTCAAGTACAATTGTAAAACAAACAAACAAAAATGAAAACAAAATTTAATTACTCTCTAAATACAATAGGATACAACATACATACATATATGTACATATATTGTACATACTGTGGCACTGGCACCCATAGCGGTAGGAGTAATAAATAAAATCCAATAAATGAAATACAACACTGGTATAGTTTTTATGACAGGGTTGTAAAATAAAGTAGGTACAGGCAACAGATCGTAAATTAAGCAAAAACTTATTTCGCAACGATTCTAATGGCGATTACTTATAATAAATGACTAACTTTTCATTTTTGTTTGGATTACAAGTCTAGAATTTTGATTAAAACAATTCAAAAATTTTGAAAACATGTCTGCCGTAGTTGTCTGCTTTTCTCTTCTTTTTTATTTCAAACGTCGTATACGTAGTACTTATGTACGCGGGCTGGCTGCCGGTCATTTATAGCTTTGGATTTCACAAGTGAGTTCAATAATTGGGTTTTTGAAAAAAAATTCCCTTTAATTTGTTTACCTCATAAATGTTTATTATTTATAAACGTTGTTATTAGTTTTATAGAATTGTTAATATTATTTATGATTTAATTGTTTAAACGATTGAACATTAACCGAACAAAACAAAACAATCATCGCGTGCTATAAAACGTGTTTGTTCATGAATATAATTTTGTTTGCATTTTATTTTAAATTTTTTTCGTCTTCTTCTTCTGTTTAAATCAATTGTTTACTTTCATTTTAAACAACAAAAAATAAAATTAAATAAAACTAAGCAATCACAACAACAACGACAACAGCCGCAGCAATGACAACAATAAACATTTTTAAATTGATGGCATTTTTTTGGGTTGGTCTCGCGCAAGCGACAGAAATCACGTTCGGACTACATAGTATTCGCAACAATAAAAATAAAATTCACATCACTCCGAAGGAACAATGTGAAATAAAGGGTAACACAACAGTAAAGATTTTTTTTCTGATCACACTGTATTATATTGCTATGCTTATACTATGTTCACGTATGCATCTTTAGTGCGTAAATCGCAATTAACGCCAATATTGATCTCAATACTTCATATAAAATCTCAATTAATTAATGCTCAATTATAAAATAAAATAAATTATAATATTGATTAAAACTTTCCAATTAACCGACTATTGTTCTCAATTAAATTACATACGGGAACATAGTATTATTTTATTATCATACTAGCTGTACCCTGCGCGCTTTGCTGCACTACAAACTAAAATAAATTTGAAGGAAAGACATTAGACAAATATCCAATTAAGTTTGAATCATTTTATTGATTTTGTTTCCCGTTGTCCAGATGATTCAGACGAACGGCCCTGAGTAGTACGCATTCGATCAAGTGATTCATTGTTCAAGTGATTCATGCGAACGGATCTGTGCGGCATGTACTCGAAGATTTTTCAGTCTCAATGCTGATTCTGAGGCTAGTAATGCTCTTTTCTTTTCTTTTGAACACAGGATCAAATGCACAGTTTACGATTTAATTAATTTCGAAGAATTTTCAGTGGCGCCACCTGTCGGAAATTGGTTATACCAACTTAGAAACCTTCGTCGGCTCATGCGCAACAACTTTGCTAAAGATTAAATGCATAGTTTACGATTCCATAAAGTACATTCATTTTTATATATATAGATAATTTAAACTTGAAAAAAAAAAAATAAATAAAACAAAAGTCTACGAATTTAATTTTGGTTATATTTTTTCTTATTTGGTGAATTTTTTCACAAATGTTGGTTACAAAATTTTTTTCTTTCCCTTCTATCTTTCCCCACGCGTCGTTCTTTACACTTTATTTTCTTTGGTTTTATACATCAAGAATCATAGATACTTGTAGGGGTAACTACTATGCGTATGAGTAATATATTTCAAATGCAATTAAATATTAAGTATGTAGTATGTAGCATACGTGGGCATGGCCCCTCGCTCATTTGGAATATCAACATAAAAAGTAGCCTATAACTCCTTCCAGACATACAGGAAGATACTGTGAAAATTTTAAGAAAATCGGTTCAGCCGTTTAATCGTCTATAAACTTCAAACATACAATCAAACACACATTCATTTTTATATATAAGATTGCACTGTCGCCCTATTATAAATGGAATGGTGATCGAGGAGAGCATAGCAACTAAATGGGCAAAATTACCATTAGAAAGTGATAATTTATTGTATTTTCAGCTATGATTTAAGAAACTTACCCCGCGGTTGTTCTCTGAGCTATAAAACCAGAGATAGGGAAAATGCTTTAAAAGTATGCTTTTCCTCAAGGCTAAGTTCACAAATGGCGTAATACTATGTTCAGCCGTGCAATTTTATTACGTAAATCGCAATAAACGCCATTATTGAGCTTAATATTTCATATAAAGTTTCAATTAATTATTGCGCAATAAATACGCAAATTGTTATAATATTTAGTAAAACTTAAAATACAATACTGTCATAAGTATGTTCAGTGCGCATATTACAATTACAACAACGACAAACAAAAAAACAACAAAACAAAATAAAAACAATGTTGTTGAAACAACCAGCTGTTTTGTTTACCAGCTGTCAAATGAATATTGAATAAGTAGCTAAATTGTGTATATTATTATGTCTGAACACTTAAAATATTGTTCTCAAATAACCGAATATTGACTCTATAAAAGTGCATATTTGAACATAGTATTACTATTATTGGCGTATTAAATCCATATCGCTTTTTTGTATTTGAGTGAAGCAACGTTTGTTGGGCTACAGAGATGGACTAAGTACCGAAGATAATGCACGCAAAGGATGTTCCAAACATCAAAAAAAGTCTAGTAATTAAATTAGGATGACCACAAAGTGAAGTTGAGCAGGATAGTTAAGTCCCTAAAGACATCAATGGAATGCGTTGGACATATCATGTATGAATGCTTGATAATATGGAAGATCCACCGAAAACAACTAGGAATTGATTATTCTCAGTAGAATTAAGAGATTGTCATTTGAGTGGACTGCACATAGTGTCCCGACTCTAAAGCGTGTAAAGAAGCAACAATCGGCAGCCAAAGTTATGGTTTTTTCGGAATGCATATGAAATGATCTATCAATAATGATATACATATGTATGATTAAGCATTGATTCATCTGATGGACTACCCTTTTTTTCAAACTATTTTCATACCCATTTTGGATGAAATTTTTTTCGTTCACTTGTATTCAAAATCAACATTGTGAACATTGTATAAAATGTCTCAATTTCGTTAATTAAGATTTAAATTGAAATTGTTTTCATTTGAAATGAAGGAAAAAGATGTCAATAAAAAGAGATGTGTGTACGCCGCTTGTCTATTAACAATTCAGTGAACAATATTATGAATATATTGTATGGATGACACTGTTTAATTTGCAATGAGGAATTCAATTTCTGTCAATTAATTCTAAAGGAATTCTAGAGAAAACCGTACGGTTTACCATCAAGTAATTAAAGTTCAATTGTCCGCCGGTAATCGATATTTATTTTAATTAGAAGAAAATCATTTTGAGCAATTTTAAGAAATACAAACAATTTGCATTATTTCCGCCAGCTATCTTATGAAGTTCTCTTTTTGAGACAAGCATTTTTAAAATTTAGGGTCATTATTACAACTTGTCGTTAAAGTTATTATTACGTTATTATAACTTACAGATAAAATTTTTCAAAAATATCGCAGTGCCGTAGCCATGTCGATAAAACTGCTCAATTATACAAGTTTTTTTTTTACGCAGTGGGTTTTTTTGTTGTATATGCTCATTTTGTTTAAATTTGAAGTTGTCATAATGAAAATAATATATAATATGGCAACTTCAAACATAAAGTGACCTTTAGCTTAACGATCACTTCTATCTTATTGGATACTCATAATAACGGGAAACAATTTATCTGCCCGTTAAAATCCTAAATTTAGTTATCGGTAAGTTGTAATAATGGCCCTTAATGTTTCAAAGCATGCATAAATTACTATAGGAGAACGAAAATAATTTCCCCTATTTAATCCACCAAATGGGCAGGAACCAGAGATCAGCAATGAATCGTTTTTTCGCTACTCATAAGTACTAATGAAATTTTGAGTATGGGTGAGTCGACAGTATTGAAATTGAACTACTCTGATTCATTCATACTCACTACAACGTTGATTTATATGTAAGTACAGGTTGCAATGAGTATGCGTACAACGTTGACATCAAACTCATAACATGCGAAATATATTTGATTCATACGCCTTTTCATTTAGATTCATAAATTTAGGAAAATACTTATAATACTCATAAATGCTTCGAGTGATTCGAATCATTCATCAAAATTTTACAGTCCTACTTGTTGTTGCACTTACAAAAAAAAAGCAAAGCAAACACATCACCTTTTAGTGAGTATTGTAGAGTTCGTACGTGAATCATACTTATTTTGTGATTCTTGTAAATGTTGAGTAAAGCAGAGTCGAAATCAACAACATCATGTGTATTGTTAAGTATAAGTACGATAAGTACTTCAAAATTTGAATATGAGCATTATGAGTATGATATTAAAATAAATATGAGTATGATTCGAGTCTACTCATTGCTGATCTCTGGCAGGAACACATAAACATTAACAGTCTTATGCAAAAAAACTTACAACATGCTTACTAACCGTTGTTAAGCTAAATTCGATAAAAGTATATCCAAAAACGATAATTAGCTTAAAACACCTGTAGTAAACCATTGTTAAATCTGAGAAATTTAACAATGGTTCGACCCTATTTTAAACCAATTTTAAGAACTTTTATTGAAAAATATTTTTAATTTATAAATAACGTCATTGTAGAGTGTGAGAAGCTAGGCCGTAATCCTGACTGAAGGGTTGTAATGGCCAATTATATATGTATGTGTATGTCATTGTAGAGCTGAGTATTTTCAGGAAATAATAGAAACATTTTTTTTTCAGTTCATAAAACATTTATTAAAAAAACAAAAAAAAAATCCAAATTATTCTTTTTCCAAAAATATAAATTTTGTTTACAAAATAGTTTAGTGATGTCTAAATTATCAAAACAAATTTAAAGAAACCGGTACTCGAATACTTTCTTTAATCAAAATATAATATTTTAATTACTTTGGTCGCCGTGGTCTAATAAGTAGTGTGTTAGCTTATTAGACGAAAGGCCCGAGTTCAAATCCCAGGTCAGACATCAATATTTCTTCGGCGACTTCCTCTCAGCAGATTTCTGGCAAAAATTCTGAGAGTAAAAATTGCCATGAAAAGCTTCTCAAAAAATCTGCCGTTCGGAGTCGACTTTAATTTGTAGGTCCCGCCGCTCATGTATAAAAATAACGCACACAACATGAGTGGTGTTGAGGAGTTAGGCCGTAATCCTGACTGAAGGGTTGTAATGGCCAATTATGTATGTATTTGGTGATTTTTTCACAAATGTTGGTTACAAAATTTTTTTCGTGGCAACACTGTTTCAGAAGAATAAATAAAAAATTAGTCAAACAACAAAAACGCACGATGAGAACAATTGAGAACATTGTTACGCTCTTGGTTTCTTTATCTTTCCCTTCTATCTTTCCTCCCGCGTCGTGAAATATTTTTGAAAAATATACCAAAATTCACATTCTTTATACTTTATTTTCTTTGGTTTTATACATCAGGAATCATAGATAGCATACTTTAGGGGTAACTATGCGTATGAGTAATATATTTCAAATGCAATTAAATATTAAGTATGTAGTATGTAGTATACATGGGCATGGCCCCTCGCTCATTTGGAATATCAACATAAAAAGTAGCCTGTAACTCCTTCCAGACATACAGGAAGATACTGTGAAAATTTCAAGAAAATCGGTTCAGCCGTTTAGTCGTCTATAAACTTCAAACATACAAACATACAATCAAACACACACTCATTTTTATATATAAGATAAAGTGTAATGCGTTCCAAAAATGGGTTTCACGCATTATTTGTAATCAACGTTGTTATCAGAGTTTTATTTAGGCAACAACAACAATAATAATATATCTTCTTCATCTCATTTTTTTTTATTAAATTTTTGTCATGTCACTCTTCATGTTATTCTTTTCCTGTTTGCTTTGTATGTCATCAGGATTTAAATTATTTGTCATTCTTATATGCGAATATTTTTTTTTGGTAATTCTTATCATATTGTACATAAAGGTACGCTTACTGGCCCATATTTCCTGGTGTGTTTCTCATTTTTCTTTCGTTATCTTTTTTTTTGTGTGACTCTTTCTCTTGTTAATTTGAACAGGATTAATAAGAGAACAAACAAAAATTGTCATTAAAAAATTGAATTGAGGTTAGAGAATATTAATGGAGGCACAAACGTTAAAAAAAAAAACTGTTATACAATAAGAAAAAACAACAACATTAACAACAAGAACAACAACAACAAAAGATATAAAGGTTATTGACCGTTATTAATAAAAAAGGAAAAATAAATGTAAGTAAAACAACAATAATGACAACATAAAAAACAGTTATTTGAATGATAAAAATTATGGAAAAAAAGTTGTTGTCTTTCCTTTTCAGCTGATTATTGTTATTCGGATTAGCCGGTCACATAGCATGGGTATAACGGTAAGGGTATGATGTTATCTTTGCATAATTATTTTTTGTTTTTAATTTTTGTTTTTTCTTTATTATTTTATTATTTGGTTAGTAGCATACTCGCATGTATGTATGTATGTATGTATATTAAGCATTAATTTCACAAAATTTCCAGGTTAATTTAATAAAAATTAAAAATAAAACAAAACAAACAAAAGAAAAACAAAAAACATAAAATGAATATTCACCTGTTTTTAATATTCTCAGGCACAAATATATTCCACCATGAGTGACGTTTTTGTCTGGGAAAATAGGCCTGATGATTGGGATCAACATCATCAACATCGGTTATATCGATCGATGAGCCAATGCCTGTTGTACTATCATTAGTCAAATCGCCTTGTGAATTGGTCTGTTCCAGTGTAGAGAAACTGACTTCAAAGTTTTTGCGACGACGTCTATCCAATTTGGTTTGTAATGAACTACGCCGACGACGATTGCGCTCCTTATCAATAGGCGTATCATAGGGACTCGTCATGCCAATACCCTTGACAGCGGGACGAAAACCTGTGCCATCATCGAAATAGGTCACTTTGCCCGGTTCATTGGGTGATGAGGCGCGTATATTCTCCTCAGAACTGTACACAACATCCGGTGAGTTTGTGTTATTTGAAGCATCACTCTTTTCATGTTTAACAACGGACTCGTAGGAATCTTTGGGTGAATTCTGTAATGAAAACGTAAACATAAAACGTGATTTAATAAATAGATTTAAATTGTTTCGTTATCGTTAAATATCAAGGGCATTCACTGACATAACCATGTTTATTTTTCGTTTTATTGTTTTTTTTCCCCCCCATCAGTTTGATCTGATAAACTGATTTTGTCTGTGATGACAATAAAAATTCGCATTATGTAGACGATTAACAATTCAACTGTCCTTGTCGGTAAAGGATGGATGAGTACAACGTACCGTAAAGATGGAATATGTGTCACATGTATTCTTTTTTTTTTTTTTTTAATATACAAGGAGAAAAATCAAATAAAATAAGTTCATCACGTTTTCGCGAACACTTTTTTAATACATTTGTTTCACAAAAAGATAATGCAGTCTATGTTTTTTTTTATCTTTGTCAGGTTTTTTGGATGTGGGGCCTTTTCTATAATGCCCACATTTTAAAGTAAACTTCAGCTTTTTTAAGATAAGAATTTTTGGCTATGCACGCAGTTCACAGAAAACACTGTTTCAATTCGCTAAAAACTAAACATTTCAGGATTGAAATTTTATTCAGGAATCGCATCTGAATTTCAACAAAATCGACCATTTTCTGGAACGTTAACCAATCCTTGTTTGTTCAGTATGTATTTATTATTTTTATTGCGTAAATTGCAGTAAACGTCATTATTGAGCTCAATATTTCATATAAAATTTCAATTAATTATTGCGCAATAAATACGCAAATTGTTATAATATTGAGTAAAACTTAAAATACAGCACTGTCATAAGTACGTTCAGTGAGCATATTACATTTTTTCGAACACTTTCTGTTGATATTTGACAACTCAAATGTCAACAAAAAAAAGAAAAAACAATGTTGAAACAACCAACCAGCTGTCAAATAAATATTGCTTATATTATATCTGAACGCTTAAAATATTGTACTCAAATCACCGAATATTGGCTCAATAAAAGAGCATGTCTGAACATAGTATAAGGAATCAATTTTTTTTATCACACTTTATAAATATTTGAACCGAATTATCACGTAATAAATGGAAGATTCATTAATAACTGATCACAGTGTAAAGTTCCTTAAAATTAAGTTAGTGATGAACCAAGAACATTTTTACATCATGGTCCACTTAAATTTAACCAATCAACACATGGACTTTTTTTACTGTATATTGGCATAAATGCCTAGAAATGGTTTTCTTTTCCTTTGGAAAGTTGATAAGAAGATGGTAAATAATTGTAGGTCGCCGTAGTCTAGTAGGTAGTGTGTTCGCTTATTAGACGTAAAGCCCGGATTCGAGCCCCAGGTCAGACATCAAAACGAAATATGAAAAAAGAATATTTCTTCGGCGACTTCCTCTCAGCAGATTTCTGGCAAAAACTCTGAGAGTAAATAAACCTGCCATGGAAAAGTTTCTCAAAAATCTGGCGTTCGGAGTCGGCTTTAAACTTTAGGTCCCACCAATCATGTATAAAATTACCGCACACAACATGAGTGGTATGAGAAGCTAGGCCTAATTATGTATGTATGTATGTATGTAAATAATTGTTATAAAGAATTAAGGAGTCTTGAAAATATCGTCCGATCCATCAAAGGATGTTTCTCTTGACACGTTGTCATAAAAATCAGTTTTGATGGCATTAAAATGTTCATCTGTAATGCTGATTAACAGGGTTTATCGATTTTGTAAATATGAGACCTCGGTTCAGATCCCAGGTCAGACATCTCCAACAAAATGAAATCTGAAAAAATATTTGTTCGTCGACTTCCTCTCAGCAGATTTTCTGCAAAAGCTCGGAGAGCAATTAAAAATTGATATGAAAAGTTCCTGAAAAAATCTATCGTTTGGATTGGACTTTAAACTGTAGGTCCAGCTACTTATGGATAAAATTTAACACCCAAAACATAAGTGGTGTTAGAAGCTAGATCGTAATCCTGACAGAAGGGTTGTAATGACGTTTGATGCATTACTTTGGCATGGTATACGAGGGTGGGTCAATAAACCCTTGACATTTTGAATTTACTGCATCTTAACTATAAATTGTCACATTATTCCTCCCACTCCCCCCAGGCATTGTCAGTTAACTACTGTTAAAATTTAAACAAGTGGCATCATTTAGTTTCTGTTTGGCAGCCATTGATACTAGACAATTGCGTGATTTTGAGGAAAAATGAAGAACGCAAATTTAGTGCATAAATGGAAAAAATTATCGCCCGTGTTGGATATGGGAATGCAATTTATGCTTTCAGTTAATTGGTCAGACATTAAAAAATCACAAATTTATAGACCTAAACTCCTTTTTCTGTCCAAACAATTTTTTTAAATGTGTTTTTTTACGACAACATCTGCTATTTATTGTAATTTTTTTTAGCAGTGGGCAACACTGCTATTGAATTTAGTGAAATTACTTTAAATTTTCAAGTTGAGCTTAGAATAAACCATCTTGTGTCTGTCTTATGAATACCCTTAGGCCTCGATTATGGTTCACAACAGTTGTAAATTTAGTGTTGTAGTTTTAAAATTGCGATTATGGTTCACAACATCTATCGCTAGTGTTGTACTTTATGTTGTGTGTGTTCACATAGCCCGATTATGATTTACAACAGTTGTTTTTAAGTGTTGTCAGAACTGTCAAAAACTTACAACAGCTCATTAGCTGTTGTCTTGTTGCCGCATTCAGTTTAAAAAAGAAAATGTATAAAAATTTGTAAGTATATGTATATAACAGTGCATATAAGTTTTTGTGGAAATTTTAAAAATTATAATTAACTGGAAATATTTTATAGAAAAATAATCACTAACAAGCAGAAGGAAAAGCTGGTCGAGTTCATGACAGCAAATCCTGACATTGGCAAGTTATCATTTAGAGCAAATAAGACTCAGCACAAAGGGACGTGAGAGAAATTTTCATTGGAGCTAAATGGCTTGGGTCCACCCATTAGAGTTTCAAAAGAATGGCAAAGGGTTAGTAGATGAATTGTAGCATTTATAAGGCATGGACTTATTAAAA
Source organism: Sarcophaga rosellei (assembly GCA_930367235.1). Classification (NCBI taxonomy): domain Eukaryota; kingdom Metazoa; phylum Arthropoda; class Insecta; order Diptera; family Sarcophagidae; genus Sarcophaga; species Sarcophaga rosellei. The sequence goes on along the minus strand of OV884017.1, from coordinate 83,949,738 downwards.
AGCCAATTTGAAAAGAAAACTCTCTGCCAATAGAAAAAAACTTTCAAATTACTGGCGGTGGTCCGTCGACGGAAATTAGCAGGAAATTGGAGCAGAGCACCGTAGAGTTGGTGTTTATGCAATGGAAAGTAAATCCAAATGGATCTGCAATGGGATTGCAAATTCAAGACGAATCGTCATACGATATGAAAGGGCCTTAAACTAGCACTAACCAGTGGAAACAGCAGTTGTCGAAGAGCTACAAAATACAAAAAATAAGATGAGGGATGAGCTTCTAAAAAACCTTAAAAAGGCAAGAAAATAACCAACAGGAGATATTGCTTACGTTAAAACGTCTTGAGAAGGGCTCATATAGAAATGATATATGATAAAAAATGCTAGAAATAAATAGGGAAAAGGCTGAATTACAAAATGAATTATTAAAAGACAAACTCCTTTTAACCCAAAAACAAAACTTGAAATGTAAACTATTTATGAATTTGTATTTTAGCTTTAAGTAACTATGTGATCTAAATAAATTTTAATGTGATAAGAAGGTTTTTTTATATTTATATATTTTAATTTGAAGTACTTTTGAAATGAATTCATTGCAAAACATACATAAAATATAAACGCTAATAAAATTAGCCTTTATTTTTAATTGTCATGTTTTAACAAGAGTTAAAATTTGTGTTTTATGTAGGCTTTTTGTTTTTTTAACGTAATAATTTTTGTTTTCAATTTGCAGTTTTATACACTCAGGGTTGTATTTTCAAGGAAAAGTATACTAACATTGAAGAGCAACACTGTGACATACACAACATCTGGATGTTGTAAACCATAATCAAGAAAGTAATAAATGGTGTGTTGTCTCTGTTACAACACAACATTTATGTGTTGTGAACCATAATCGGGGCCTTAATATTTATCTTAAAAAAAAAGAAAGAACAAAATTCTCAATTTTAGACTTACCTTATTACTATCACGTCGCAGTAAAGCTGTTGCTATTGAACTGCGCCTTTTTTGATTCTTATCCGATTTGCTGGAGAAAAAACTCAAGGCCAATGAACTGCGTCGCGGTGGTTTCGGTGGTGGTAATTTGGCATTCACATTAATGTTGTTCTCGATTTCTTCGTCGTCGGCATGCTCATCGATATCGACCAATGATGGTATAGAGGCACTGGCCCAATCTTTTTTCAATCGATATTTACCACTGTCTATGATACTCATGGTGGATGAATTTGTGTGTTTTTTCTGATGCTTTGTATCCGTTTTGTTTTTCTGCTCCTTTTCGCACAATAAATTAGAAAATGTTTTCAAAATGATATTTAAATCATCAATAAAAGGGGAATTCGCATTAAAGACGCGTAATCAAGCCAGGATTCGCTTATTTTTTGTTACAACACTCACAAACATACACACGCACGCACGTATAAATTTATGTATTTCAATAAAATTAAAACGTCAGAGGCGTTTTTAAAAAAATATTAAAAACGAAATAGTTTTAATCTAAAAAAAAATAAAATAAAAAACAAAATTATAATTAAAAATAAATTAAAATTATTGTAATAAAAAAATAAAAAAATAAAAAAATTTTTTTTAAATTCAATTTGGGTTTTTGTCTTGGCTATAGTATTGCAGTACTTAGTGAACTGTGAATGAATAGCCCCGGTGTTATTAAAGTAATAAATTAACATGTTTATTTAGTTTATTACTACTTATTATTATTATTATATTATACGTTTACTCGTACATACATATATCATAAATTACTATTCACTGTCTGTGTCATTTGTGTAAACTTTTTCATTGCATCTGCATCTGTCAATCGGTTGTTTTGTTATTGTTTTGTTGTAATTCGACATGAAAACTTTTACACGTTCAAATAACAATGATCGTTATTAACTCACCTTTGAAATTATCATTCCAATCTCAGGCACAACGAGAAAATTCATCAGAGACTCTGTGCTAATAAGTACTAAGTATATAAATATTCAATTTTATTGTTTTGTTCAATTCCCTCTCCCTAACTTCCTCTCTTCAACAACTAAGCATTTCTTAAACATTTGCAAATTGTTTAGTGTGTGAAAGTGTTTTTATTGTTGTAAAAGATTATCGGAGCTTTTGAAATGGTTATCGCGTAATGAAAACGTAAAAATTGCATGCAAGGCAATAAACGGAAATTGTTTAGAAAACGAAAGTGACAGATTTATGGCGGCTTTAAATTTTAAATAATTTCGAGAAAAAAATGTTTCTCTTAAGATTTTTTCTTTTTCTGTTTTTAATTTAAAATCTAAATTTTGAAAATCTGACTCATAGGCAACAGCACAGAGGAATATGGATTGGAGAAAGGAGATCAACAAAGATCCTCATACCGATCGGCATACATCTAAGCTATAAAGTAGGCTTGTAGTGCTAGTAGCCTGCCAGACCACTCCTGTGAAACGAATAATGTCCCAATATTTAATCATGTTCCATCGTTTTGATACTTTTACCACATGCCTTGTATTCATTATAACACCAATGAGTACGTTCAGTCGTATACCCAATACGCCCTTATTTATTCTTATAATACTCATGAGTTTGTCCTGATCTGGAAAACAACAAATCTTACGTATGGCTGATACCCACACCATACCATACACCAGGCTATAGTGAGATACGAAAATTGAATATATACGTTAGAGAATATGGGGCTAATATTTGAATTAAAATTTCAATTCAAAAGTATCAATACATTGGCGTCTGCCAATATTCAAATGAGGAAAATATTCGAATAGAAAAACTACTTGTGCAAAGGTATTAAGTAAGGTGACATGAGTTGAACAAACATGATTGAATTTGATTCTTATTATAACGTTTTTAATTGTTTTAACCGCTTTAACAGTCCTCTTATGTATTTTTATATTGGGAATGAAAAATTTGTGTTTATAAAAGTTTCTTTCAATTTATGTACGGAGATGGCCATTGCACTGAAATTCTTTTGGGACGCCAACCTATCCTGGGTCAATGAGGAGTCCTGCTCCACCGCTAGACTCACTTGGCCCTCGATGGATGGAAGGCGCGCCTATCAGTCACTCTGATTTGATCGTAACGTTATCTCAATCACAGTGGCCATGCTTACAGGTCATTGTGTTATGGGAAGACACGTAGAAAGAATGCAACTCCCATATACCGACTTCTGCCGTTAGTGAGGGAGAGGAGACTGTTATCCACTTTCTTTGTCAATGTCAAGGTGCAGATATAGGTTATTTGGCTCTCCAATCCTTGTCACCTTGACGGAGCTATTACCCATTGATATCAAAGATATAGCTTCGTTTATCACGCTTTCTGGCTGGTTTTCCAGCGTTGGGTAGTCTTCCTTTTAATGTACAGCCCTTGCGCTAACCAACTTCTTCCCTAGTTTGGTGGAACTCGGTCAGTACAAGACCTGCGTTTACCTGTGGCGTCACATCGGTCCGCTATGCCTGCTCAAGTGAGCATTTGGTATCAAAGCTACCACTCTAACCCAGCTACCTATCTACGACGTTCTCAAAATTCGAAGGTTTTCTTTAGCCATGTAGAAATTTTACGATCTCCATTAACAAATGCGCATTTAATGATCTACCAAATTTCGAGATCTGTAAACACTATATTCCAATTTAGTTTAATGTACGAAAGTTAAAGGAAAAATTTTGGTGGATAGAGTCGATATAAGGCATCAAAACGCCAGTGTATGTTCGTCGCTATCGCTATATTAAACTGTGAAGACATTTCAATTCAGTAAGATTTGCCAAGTCATAATCAATCAATAATCAAACACCAGACGAACACAAACTGTGAAAAGTTCCTCTGAAGAAAATCTGTGCGCGATGTTCACATCAGAGATCAGCAATGAGTATTCAAAAAGATGAGTAGATTCGAATCATACTTATAATTTCTGATACTTATACGCATTTATACTTATTTTAATATTATACTCATACTACTCATATTCAAAGTTTGAAGTACTCATCGTACTCATTCTTAACAATACGTATGATGTTGTTGATTTCGACTCTCCCTTACTCAACATTTACAAGAATCACAAGGTATAAGTATGATTCGCATACGAACACTTCAATACTCACTAGAAGGTTCTGCGTTTGCTTTGCTTGCTATGTTTGTCCTTTTCTTTCTTCTTTTTTTGTAAGTGCAACACTCGAATCATTTATGAGTATTTTTAAAATAATTTTAATTTAATTCAATTAATTTTAAAGTAAAACAATTTCTATATTTTATAAAAAATAATATAATTGTTTATCATTTAAGAAAAAAACAATTTGAATTACTGTTTATAACATAAACAATTCCATACAATTACCAAAAATATACGTTTTTTTAAATAATTTTTGAAAATAATAATTTTGAAGCAAGAAAAATTACTCATGAAAAATTCGCATGTTGATGAAATAGTTTTCTTTGTTTTTTTTTTAATGGCAATTTTGTTGACCTAGAACACTAATTGTTTTAACAAATACACAGATTTGTTGATTTTAAATTTGCATGACTCTAAATGACAATAATTCAATTACTGTTTGAGAAAGTGTTGTTTTGTGTCTCTTTTCAACGTCATTAATATTGTTAAAATGAATAAAGTATTAAAGTATTATGAAATATTCAGGATTATCGTGATTTTGTTTCATTGTCTTATTGAGAAAAATTTTCACACGGGTTTATTTTTTTTTATTGTTTTGCTGTTATTTTCTCAAGTGGGGAGTAATATTTACTCCCCACCAATAATCAGTTCATTCAGAGATATTTAGAAACTATAATGACTGGTATTTATTTTATTTGCTCGTATTATTTTCATTAGTAAATTACTATGCGATTCTATTAGCAGCTGATAGTCATTGTATTCACGACAGTAGCTCTTTCTAAAATTTATTGAAATTGTTATTTTGTTGTTGTATTTAAATAGACATTAATTAGTAGAGTAGAGGAGCAGTAGTAGAGCAATTATAGGTGCAATGACCCCATTTCTCATTACGAAATGAAATGGAAATTATTAACAGTTTTTAAAACATTGAAATCGTTTGTGAAAAAAGAAAATTAAAATTGATTTCAAAGAATTTGAACGAATTTTTAAAGTGTAACAAACCATAAATGGGCACTTTGCAGTACCAGTAAAATTTCAGTAAAAATTGATTTTTACTGATTACTGAAAAAAATTTCAGTATTCAGTAAAATTTTACTGGTAATGCAATCTAAATTTCATTTAAATTTCATTTAAATTTAGATTGCATTAACAGCAAAATTTTACTTTTTTTCATTTAAATTTCATTTAAATTTAGATTGCATTAACAGTAAAATTTTACTGAATACTGAAATTTTTTTCAGTAATCAGTAAAAATCAATTTTTACTGAAATTTTACTGGTACTGCAAAGTGCCCATCTATGTAACAAACTATGTATGTATGTGGTACTTTCAACATATTTTTTGTTTATATTTGTTGGTGTTTCTTCAACGTACATACGTATATGTACACACATATACACTTGGTATATGAAATTTAAAATTGTCAAACATGAAAAATTATAAATGAAATGTTAAAAATCTAAAAATATTTTGTTTTCTTTTTTTTTCATACAAAATATTTGTTGGCAAAGAATTTTGCAAAAATTACGCATCAGAATATGATTGTGTCGTAGTACTACCCCGCATTAATTGGTCGATAGCCTCTCTTCTAGAATTGGGGATATTTAATGTTCTTTTTTTAACAGTAAATAAAAAATTAATTTTAAAAGCTTTTTGTGTTTTTTGTAAAATATAAAGAAAACAAAACGATTTTTAATTAACAACATAAAGCCTAAAATTTATATTTTTTTTCTTCTCATAATTATCTTCCTCCTCCCGCCCTCTCCAATTCTAATTATAAATCTGTTTTAGATCGGCAAAATTTTGAAATCGTTTTTATCATATTTGTTGTTATCGTATAAAATTACTAATTCTCGAAAAAAAAAAATTCGATTAATTTATTCAACTTTGACACTAATTTCTAACGTAATTAACAATACAGAATAATAATAAAAAAAATGAAAAATTTTTAAAATAAATTTCAATCATTTTGAAAACAAACAAACAAAAAAAGGAAGCACGTGCTTCTTCTCAGTATTCATTCATATTATATTCGCTACAAAAAAAAAATGTGTTATAACAACAGCAACAATAATAATAATAATAACAACAAAATAAATGCATGAAAACATTGTTTTTATTGCACAATTTTTAACGAAACTGTAATCACGACAAGTCATCTCTTCTCCTTGATGAGATCAAAACGAATCAAAAAAAAAATTCACGTTTTACAAACAAAAGAATTAAAAAAAAAGAACAACGAATTATAATTTAAAAATTTCTTTCAATAAATCATGTCATTTTTAATTTACAGAAACAGACATAATACTTGTATTCGAGCATATAAATCAGCTGTTTTTTGAAACAAATGAGTGTACTTTTTAAGAAATGCCATATATACCATGGTTGTTGTAATACTTTTCATTTTTGCTAAACAGTTGGCAACTCAATTAAGTTATTGGAAATTAAGTTGTAAGCAGTGTTAGGTGACACTTAGTTAAACAGAAATATAAATGAATTAAAAATTAACATTTTCCATTTAGTAATGAAACTTTTCTCACTTGCCATAAATTAGTGAAATATAAGGTTAGCTGTGAATATAAGTAGGTATGTATTGATGACATATACACCCAAACCTGTTTTTACACGGTTTTTTTGTACGCGAATTTGAAATAACACGGTTTTTTTTTAACAAATTTACTTTTTTTTTCGCTCCTTTTTATACGGATAAAATCGTTTAATCCCGTTTAACTCCCAGTTTGTGCTCTATAAAGAGCTTTCTAAAGTTGGATCACAACGCACTATAACAGAATTTGCTGTTAAAAGAAATAAACCAGCGCCAGAAGCAGCTTCTGAAGATGTAGAAGTAAAAAGTATTTCTACTGACGAGACTGATATTGAGCCACCCCAGCAAAAGAGAATGCGCTTGCTATCAGAAACAGTCCGAATAAAATAAAAATTTTGTTTATTGAAAATAATTCCGTTCCTAATTGTCTTAAGAGTTTGATAACTAATTTTATTTTTATAAATGGAAGAGAATTTTTAAGTTTTTTCTTTATTTTTTTATAATCATAAAATGAAATAAAATAAAAACTCTGTGTATACTATTGAAGTAAATCTGTGCGTTTTTATAAAGTTATTAAATTTTATAGGCATATGTAGGCTGCTGCATCAATCCTATGTATGTATATCTTTTCAGTTTGTTTATACACTTACATACATACATAATATTTGTCTTTTTTTACGCGTTTTTTTTACACGGTATCCACTGGAACGTATCTACCATGTAAAAAAAGGTTTGGGTGTAATGAATTTTAATGGAAGACAATTGTAAAGTTTTTTTTAGGAATGGAGTTAAGGTAGAATGAACAATTCATGGCTGCTTAGTTTTCTCCTTTTAGAATAAAATTTCAAAAAACATTTTACACAACATTTTCTTATTGCAATGATGAATACACTTTATGAGTATTGTCCTAAGCACAATTAATACTACAGGCTGCAACCTATAACCCTTCAAAAATAGAGTATACATCAGTGTATAAAAAAATTACTATTTTCAAGGCAACATGAATACATATCGACCACTGCAACTGTCAATACAGTACGGTGCATGAAAAACAGGTTTTAGCAACTCAAATAGGAGTTCTGAACTTTGACAGTTGGTAAAGGCCGTCCGTCAATTTAGTTGTCATATAATCAGTCTGTTTTGCCAAATCACCATGGACGACCATAGACAACGGCTTGTGTTCGCAGAATGGGTCCTGAAGCAACACTACATGTGGTTTCCAAAGGACGGCGCTATGTGCTACACCAGTGTTACAAAATTGCAATTTTGAAATAGTACTGAAAGTGTGCTTTTTCGCATTAAATGGTACTTTTCTAAAAAAAAATACTTACAAGCATTCATTACAACCCCTCAATCAGGATTATGACCTAGCTTATTACATCACTTATGTTGCATGCGTTAATTTTAGACAGTTTAAAGTCGACCCTGCACGACAGATTTTTGAGAAAATTTTTCATGGCAATTTTATTCTGCTCTCAGAGTTTTTGACAGAATGAGATTGCCGAAGGAATATTTTCTTAATTTTTCGTCTTGTTGGAAATTTATGACATGCTCACATCTAGTAAGCCAGCACTTTACCTACTAGACTATTTATTTATTTATATTTAATACACGTACGGTATAGGACAGAAAAACCAACGACTTTACGGTTCGGCAAGTGTTCCCAATGGGTTTCGTATCCTAAAAACTGACATGTTCCGTATACGTTTGGCTAATCGGGGCTAAGGACTAATTCTACCTTTAGCAATACGTTGCTAATGCATAAATAGTTTAAAAGTCTGACAAAAAAAAAATATATAAAAATAAAAAAGTACTGAAAGCGTCGCGGGGGTACTGCGGTATTTTTGAAATGGAAAAGTATTGAAAAAAGTACTAAAGTACTGAATTTTTCAACACCGTGCTATACAGCTCATGCACGAGAGATTTCAGTACATAGTCATGACGATGGGCCATCGAGATCGTGCGATTTGACCTCGTTAGCCTTTTTCTTGTGTGGTTTTCTTAACTTGCAAGTGTACGCTAATGAACCACAAACCACAGCGGCGGTTCTTAAAGCCAGACTGCAATTGTTCCCGCAGTTTACCGCTAGCTGTGTGTTTTATTACTTAGGGCTACAGCGTGGATCAAAGTGCCGTGTTACACAGCGATCAATAAAGAAGATTTATTTGAATTTTATTCAAAACAAGTGCGTTCAAAGCATACGTTTTGGCATTTAAACACACTTGTTGCAAACAAACTTGTCGACATGTGTAGTATATTTCTCATACCTTTACATCTGGCTACAAGACAATAGTGTTGCCAATTGTTTATTTGCCTTGACAACAGATATTTCAAATGATTTTGTTCTAATATTTAATATGAATTTTATTTGTCTATTTATTTATTGTTTTATTTATTTTAGTATTACGTAGAAAACAGAAAAATTGAAACAAATTTAATAAATTCACACATGATTGAATTCATATTCAATTTTGATTCCTTTTTTTTTGTAAATTTCTCGTATTTCTAAAATAAATTGGAGATTAATTTCTAGAAAAGTATTTACAAATCAAAGTAAATAAATTAAAATTCTTTAGAAATATTCCTATGATGCAATACGAATATGAATATTTATATATATCGGCAGCATAAATTTGATTTTGCTGCCGTTTTTTTTTATTAAATTTTTATCTCTAACATGGCTTCCATCCGGTTTATTGATTTATTTTTGTCTCCACCTGTTTGGTTAGCATTTGAATATTTTTTCTCTCCCTCTTTCGCTCTGTCGAGTGTCTATTTCTTCCATTTGTTTAAATGGTTTTATATGTCAATGTCACGGTTACACACAGAGCTACTTTACAAAGCTATTAAAAAAAATATATAGGAGAGAGAGACAATTCGAATAAATAAATAAAAAAAAAATAAAAATAATTTACAATTCAAATAAAAGTTTTGAAGATTTTTTTTTTGTTTTTCTTATTCCAATTGATGGTGGCATGAATGCAAAAAAGCCAATCGAAATAAAGGTTTTAAATTTAGAATAAATTCCCATTTGTTATGGAATTTGTTTTTAAGCATTTTAATATTAAAATAAAATAGTAAATAAATTATGAAAAATTAATTCAAAACCGGCTTATATGGACCCTGCCTCCCTCTCATCCTATCCTTAACTAACTTGATCACTTTTATGGTTTCTCTAATTTTCTTTAAAATTGATTATGGTTTAACAAATTAACAAACTCACGGTGTTAATTTTAACCCAATTCAATTACATAATTAATTAATTAAGTGGTCAATTAATTAAATATCATTTGAACTTGCGCGATAAGGAAACTTTCATTTATTGTCAAACATTAATTAGCGTGTCAATTAAAAATAAACGTCCAAAATAAAATACAAGCCGTTTGACCCACTTCAGTTCCAGATCAGTTAAGAAAAAAAAGAAACAATTTTTTAATCACTTTCAATTGACTTGATATGAGCGAATATTGGATTGTATTTCGCGAAATTGTCACATAAAACTTTTCAAAAATATTCAATCGATTGGTAACTACATATAAAGAAATCGATCGATCGATAAAAAATATAAAAATTCGAAGAGAAATTTTTCAGAAAATTTTGAAATTTAAAGTGGTTTTGAAGTGGCAAGATTTCTGACGTAGAAAATGGCAAAAGAATGTTTTTCAATTGAAAAGTAATACGATTAAAAATTACTCACTGGGGAAAAAACGTTTATCGCGAAACAAATTTCGATTAAAATTTATGATTTCTGCGAAATTTTTGGTTAATTTTCAGACACATGGTTTTTTTTCTGTTAATAATGAATACACGAAAACTGTAGATATTCTGTAGCCAAATGCAATTTACATATAAAGAAGCCTACAGACATAATAGGACAATTGAGACTACGTTACGCAGCTTAGTAATCACGTAAATATAGTGTGTGGACGTATTGCATAATGAATTCGGTAGAGAATTCTGGTTTTTTAGGACGGAATACCATTTAATATATCGGTTCTGGCCAATCGTAGACTCCGCAGGACATTGAGCCATTGAAAATAAGATTCTTCTATGATAAGGCTAATGACAAAGCTGTATGAGTAAGTTGAAGCTGCTTTATACTATGTTCAGACATGCATTTTTATTGTGTAAATTGTAATAAACGCCATCATTGAGCTCAATATTTCATATAAAGTTTCAATTAATTATTGAGCAATAAATACGCAAATTGTTATAATATTGAGTAAAAATTAAAATACAGAACTGTCATAAGTACATATGTTCAGTGCGTATTACAATTATCCGAACACTTTCTGTTGATATTTGGCAACTCAAATGTCAGCAAAGACGACAAAAAAAAAAATTAAATAAAATTAAAAAAAAAGAGAAAAAAACAACAAAACAAAATAAAAACAATGCTGTTGAAACAACCAGCTGTTTTGTTTACCAGCTGTCAAATGAATATGGAATGAGCAGCTCAGCTGTGTATATTATTATGTCTGAACACTTAAAATATTGTTCTCAAATAACCGAATATTGACTCAATAAAAGTGCATGTCTAAACATAATATTATGCTTGTCCCTGATGAATTGTTAAGCGACATAGTAAGTTGCATTTTAATTAGTTGTGGTATAAAAATCCACTCGTAAAGAATAAATCGTTTTAAATTCCTGCATGTGGCTTACAATTCTTTCACTTCGGGTACTACTATTGGGAATTGTTTGTTATTCTATTAAAATAATAAGAACAACATACATACATATGTAAATTTTCTATAGACTCTTTCAAATGTTAGCATCAGTCATAGTTTATTTTTAATTTCTTGCTTTTTTCTTTGTGCATTTTACTTTATTTCTTGTCTATTTCATGGTCATTTTTGTGTGTTACAGAAATATGCAACAAAATTCTTGAATATATATTTCAGGCAAAAAAAGAAATAAAAAATATTCCCATATATGCATGTGCATAATATATTTAACACTTCTATTATATGTAATTACATACATATGTACATACATATGTATGTATGCATTTAATAAATATATTGCATATCAAGAGTATTATGTCCATATTTATTATACCATATACTTATGTATGTATGTACATATTATACTTCCATTCAGTATTTCTCTGCTTTTTAAATCATTATGGAACTCAAAGGTCATTAAAAATTATGAATTTTTTACACAACTGCAGCAACACTCAAAGAAATTCTGTCATTGTGATTCAAATTTAAACCAAAAACAGAAGATGTGATAATTTTTGTAAATTTTACCGTTACTTGTAGAGTTAACGTTGTCAGAGTTAACAAAATGGTAAATATTGGAGACATTAACGTCAAACGTTTCTGTTTATACGACAGATTATACTTCCAAAAAGTCAGGCTTGGATTCGCTACGTCAAGGAAGAAGAATCCTAAACACGATAAGTGGTGAGGTACTGCGCCCTTAAAATGACCTGTACAAGAACATCTGCTTAAGTAAGGTTTGATTTGATTGAATGATAAACAATTTCGTGTGTAAAACTTGGTAAAAATCAATCCATGTTTGATTGTCAGTGCCATAAAAATGTAAAAATTCTATGGGTGCAACTTGGTTTTGTACAGACTATGGTAACAGTGTTTCGCTTGATGCCTTATAAGAGGAGGCAAACAGGGCAAAAACCCTGAGAGTAAATTGAAAAAAAATCTTTTCGTGTCTTTCGGATGCGAAGGTAAACTATAGGTCGAGCCACTCAAGGATAAAATAAACACACATAACATGTGAGGAGTGACCAACTAGGCAGTAATCCTTGTAATAGCCAATAATGTATGTATTAAAGTTTAAACTCTAGTACAATAGCATTGATGAGTGTTTATGTACTTAAGTCAAACAGAAAATAATACTCGATTGAATCCCGTAAGAGTAAAAAACTTGCGACATATTTTTACGTGTTTACACGGTTAGTAAAATATGAAAATATATTAAACTAAAATGCATGCATCCCTGATCTAATGAAGTGTGATGGTTTTTGAAAAATTTCAAACAATTAAGAGAGCTAGGTACGATTGCCCAATTTTCTCTCAATGTTGTACACTTTCATTACATATTTGGTCAATTCACACAAGCCGTTGTATCTTTGTATTGAGTGTATTGTTGGACGAATATACAACAGTGTATGCTTGTTGTTGATAATTTTCATGTAAAAATCTGATACACTTATACAAATTTTTTCATATGTTTTTGGAAGTTGTATTGTTTTCGTGCTATCAAGTTGTGTGAATGAAAAAATGTGAACATATATGTTTTCATATGTTTTTCAAATCTTGTGCTGGTTTCATGCTATCAAATTGTTTGAATTCCAAAAATTGTGAAGAAGAATAAGAAGAAGGCATTTGGAATACGAAATACACAATACAGCATAGTATTGAGCGTTCACAAACAGCCAAGTGTATTCAATACACCATACATGATACGAAATCGTGTGAATTGACCAATTACGTTTACACGATACTATCTACACAAAAACTTTCGTGATAATTCCTCTTAACTGCCAACGTCATCTTTTGCTCTGTATATTCACCTTTTATTTGCTGTCTGGCAACTTCTAGAACCTTAATGTTGATTTGAAGTCGCCGTAGTCTAGTAGGTAGTGTGTTCGCCCGGATTCAAACCCCAGGTTAGACATCAAAACGAAATATGAAAAAATATTTCTTTGGTGACTTTCTCTCAGCAGATTTCGGGCAAAAACTCTGCGAGCATATAAAATTGCTATGAAAAGTTTCTCAAAAATCTGTCGTTCGGAATCGACTATAAACTGTATGTAAAAACTTAACACACACAACATGAGTGGTGTGAGAAGCTAGGCCGTAATCCTGGCTGAAGTGTTGTAATGGCGAATTATGTGTATGTATGTGTGTATTCAATTCTTTTGCATCTTTCGTGGCCGTTCTATGTAGTTTTGCTACTGCGATTTGTAACCCTAATTCCTATAATTTCTTTGTTGCTTTTTATTATTTGTTTTCCTTTGTCTTTCCTCCTGTTTCCAGAAGAAACACTGAATGCATACATTCTATAAATATATTTCTTATGTACTCGCTTTTAACATACATATTTAAAATATTTGTTTATCATTACTGCAAATGTATGTACATGTATACAATATCTGCACACATTTAACGGATGCAGTTTTTTGAGTGTAAGCGTTATTGCCACATCGTACATTTATCATCGAGATTGCAAAATATTTAATAGAACTGCAAAACAAAAACCACAACAACAACAATAAAATAATGGAAAACTACAGAAAAATTAAATAAAAAAAGAAAAATAAAAAAAAAATAAGAAACACTGTAATTGCAATACAATTAAAATTTACTAATAAAGACCACACTATATATGAATAGAACACAGAGAATACAAAGTGAAACAAAAACAAAGAAAAACTTTAAGCACGTGATAAGAAGAAAAAAAGAATCGTGGTTGTCTGCGAACTATAGAGATGTTGTGGACAAACAAAAGACAACCAATCTAGCCAACAAACCCTTCTATTAACACCCAACCATTCATGCATTACTGCTGTGCGGTCGTTAGGCATGCAGAAACAATTCGAGCGCCTTTGAAAAATAACATGACGACTTCCATTCCATTCATTTAGTCATGTTTTCGTTAGCGAAATTGCAGCTCCCACTTGCACAGTTCAACACTTGAAAACGAATGACCGTTTGTCTGTCTATCTGTATGTGCGACTGACTGACTGACTGCCTAACTGACTGATTGTGTTAGTCAACTTCAAATCATGCAATTTCATTATGATAGCGTTTTGTTAATGCCGCGTATTACTGTTGCATTCAAAAAGTTTTGTAAGATTTTTCTCAACGTATTCGTCCGTCCTCGATGGTGTTGCTGATGATGATGAATTATATTCGTTATTTGGCTGCTGGTCTTCTGAGCAAATGCTTGATTGGTTGGTGGTGGTGGTTGTGGGGTTAATGGACTCACCGTATAGATTGGTTACAATGTCTAAAAATAAACTTTAATGTTGCAGCAGCATGCAATGCAAAGTAAGGCAAAGCAAATTTCAGTTGCAATAACATACGGGTATGCAATACCAAGACTTTAATGGCGCTATTAAATGAGGGGGGGGGGATTAATTGCTTTTCAGAGATTCATTTTGTTATTCCATTTGCAAATATTGATAAGATTCGAGTTGTTATTATCGGTTTTGAAAATTTTCCATAACAAACAAGTTTCCTCCATTATGCCATGAAAACAATTAAAGCGAGAACAAGAACTTCTGTCATTGGGATCAGATTATGTATGTATGTACATATGTATATTTGAAGACGGATGTTTTTATTGTTCTTATTTTTTTTTTTTGTTTCTTAATATAAAGAGTATTACTTTTATCAAAGGAAATTTGTTTCCTGCTAGCTTTTGATTCCGTAATCGATACCTATTGATTTCCTTAATACTTTATACAGCTTTTAAGGTCATCAGATTGGCTGACCTTGAAATTCAAAGGCAGATTTTTTTTTTACGTGATTCAATGACACAAAAATAACAAAGTGACGAAAGAAAAATAATTTCTTAAGATTAAATTATTGGCGGTTTGCACCAGATTCCTGTGAATGCTGAAATAAGAGATAGGACGACTTTACGTTGATAAAAATGAAATCATTTCTGTATTTCCTCAACCGATGACGATTTTTGTTTCTGTATTATTCCACATACAAATTCATTACAAAGCTATATTCAATCACTAGATTGATTCCTTATCTATATTTTTCTTAAATTCTAATGCTTAGGGCATCTAGTCATGGTCTGGGTGTTAATCCCGGTAAAACGAAGGTCGTACTCTTCACGAGAAGATACAAAACTCCACCTTTTCGTCCACTGAGATTGTATGTGGCGGAACTTGAACACAAGGAGGAAGCGCGCTTCTTGGGCCTTATCCTGGATAGGAAGCTATCATGGAAACCAAATATCACTAAGAGACTGAAAAAAGCCTCCATCGCCCTCTACGCCTGTAACAAGGTGTTGGGGAAGAAATGGGGCCTGAGACCTAGGAATCCCTGAATAGGACAACGAACTTAAACCTGATACGCAGGTTACAACGATCTGCTTGCATAATTATATGTGGTGCCCTGCGCACTACTCCTACGATCGCTCTGGAGATAATCTTATACCTTCTACTGCTTAACCTATACAGCAGGGGTGTGGCAGCTAGGGTTAGTAGGCGTCTTTGGGCGACTGGACAGTGGCATGCATCGAGCATTGGTCATACAAGGATACTTGAAGAAACTGATATTGTCGGAAGCATTGACTATATGATACCGCGATATGACTTCTCAATGAATTTTAGGACATCCATTCCCCCGCGGGGGATAACACGCGAATCTACACCGATGGCTCCAAATTGGAAGGAGCCGTTGGAATTGGTATCTATTCGAAATCAATCGAAATATCCAAGTCTATAAGGCTACCAGATCACTGCAGCGTCTTTCAGTCGGAAGTGTCGGCAATTCAGGCTGCGGTGAAAATTATTGTGGACAAAAATGTTCACAGGTGAAAAATCAACATACTTTCCGACAGCCGGTACAATGGGTCAATTCGACCTCCGGGTACTGTACTTGTCTTAATTGACAAGTACACGTCCTCTAACCTTCCTACAGCCAAGCGGCCATCAAAGCATTGGATTCTAGTGTAGTAAACTCCAAGACGTTGTACGACTGCCGCAGATGTCTCAATGAGATGGCGAACCGATATGATGTTTGTATCACATGGGTACCGGGACATAGAGATATTTCCGGCAACTGTAGAGCTGATTGTTTGGCCAGAAGGGGCGGGACCAACGAACTCTCTGATGAATTCTCTATATTGGGGATCCCTTTGGGTACCTGCAGGCTTATAATTGACAACGCAATCGTGGACCTTGTCAACAGTAGGTGGGCAGCTTCGGATAATAATGGATAGCAGGCGCACGGCGACTCTGCTTAAACTCCAAAGAAGCAGGCTCAGCGCTGTTATCGGGGTTATTACGGGACATTGTATTATAGGAACGCATGCGAGGCGTACTGGCCTTGGACACCTCGCGAATGATTTCTGCAGAAGCTGTGGAGATGAGGAAGACGATGAAACTACTGTGCCCTACTGTGCACATGCCCGGCACTTGGTCAAAGGAGAAAGAAACATCTGGGTGCCTACTACATGGAGGACCTAGATGAACTGTCATGCATGGATATTGGCAGTCTGAGTTGCTTCATCGGAAGTTCCGAGTGGTTCCTGGAATAGGGTAGAATGTGAAACTGTGGTATCACAATGGGTCCTGTGTGCGGCCTAAGAGTGTCCGCTCATTACTGCATCGAGGGGACAGCCACTTTTACCTACCTACCTCATGCTTAGGCGATGGCTCCTAGCCATGCAGTGTATTGTGTTGAATTTAGGCGAATAAAATAAACGAAAGAGAGAGAGAGAGAGAGAGTAAGGGGTAATGTTATGTTTATGTATGTTGGATTTTTATCTATTCATAGAGTAAGTGAGCGGGAAAACTCCAGCAGAAGGAGCATCCACATTCGGATAGAATGACTAACTGAAGAACACATTTTATCTAATCGACAACCATTGGATGTTCTTTACGAGAAATACGAGACCGACGTAATATAGCATTTTCAATTTAAATTAAACCTTTTTCAAAATAAATGAAACCTTTTTCAAAATGAACGAAACCTTTTTCAGATTAAACGAAACTTTTTTTAAATTAAACGAAACCTTTTTCAAAATAAATGAAACTCTTTTCAGTATAAATAAAACTTTATTCAAATTCAATTAAACATTTTTCAAATTAAATGAAACCAGTTATAGAATTTGTAGGTTTAGCATATTTTGTTGTATTTTTTTTTTTTGAGAAATATTCGCAAAGAGTTATTTGAACAATTTAATGTAACGCTTGCATTGTCTACAATTTTCAACGTATTAAAAGAACTTAAAATAACGCTGTAAATGGCTTCCATCCATCAATGGACCGTATGAATAGCGCATCGACTATTGAAAATAAATAATTCTGGTGTTGTTTACCATAAAGTTTTTCCCCTTTCCACTGTAAATTCAGCCCGTTTCCAAATAATTCTGAGGGAGCTCCTGGATAAAATTGAAAGCAGCCCAGAGTTACAAAGTTCATTTTTAATTATGGATAATGTCTGAATCCATAAAACCCAGGAAATTCGAAATATGGTGGATAAAAGTGACTGTACACTTAAATTTTTACCACTTTATTCTCCTAAGTTGAACCCGATAGAGAAAACATTTTCTAAGATAAAATTCCACGCCGGATCATTATTAAGTGACGTTACCACAGAGCATAACATAGTAAGTGTAATTGAGGAGAATGTCACACAAATTAATCAAAACTATGTTATGGATATGATCATGACAATTCCTAAAGCGGTCAGTGGAAATTCTTCAAATTCTTCTTCTTTTCTATTAAATTCTATAACTGGTTTAATTTGATTTGAAAAATGTTTAATTGAATTTGAATAAAGTTTTATTTATTCTGAAAAGAGTTTCATTTATTTTGAAAAAGGTTTCGTTTAATTTAAAAAAAGTTTCGTTTAATCTGAAAAAGGTTTCGTTCATTTTGAAAAAGGTTTCATTTATTTTGAAAAAGGTTTAATTTAAACTGAAAATGCTATATTATGTGATTTTTGGTAACAAAATCTGACTTGATGAGAGCTTCAAACGTAGACAGTCATTTTGAACAAAAAGCAATATGAAAGAAAAAATATTTCTGTCGGCAACTACTACTCACCAGTCTTCTGACAAAACCCCTGAGAGTAAATAAAATTGTGATGAAAAGTTTCTCAAATCTATCGGAGTCAACATTAAATTGTAAGCCTCTCCGTTCATGGGAAAATTTAACATATAAACTTGGGTGTTGTGAGAAGCTAGGTTGTAGTCCAGACTAAACGGTTATAAAATGGTCCTTTAATTCCCTAAAGCACAATCCGTTTCAGTACGATAAAACAGTTAAACACTAGCCCGCATTTCAAAGAAGCTGCGAAATAGACTACGCAGCATTTGGCCAAACATGAGAATTTCATTAAATTTTCGGTTGAATATAAGCGATCAGAGCCAGGTAATCCATTGAGCCAGTTTAATTCTTCTTCCATAATTTAAAAGATACTGTAGTATAGGTTAAGCACATTAAATTTGTATATCTAGAACATCAAATGCGGTTATAAATCAGTTGCGATAAAGAAATCAAACACTTTCGAGGAGTGATTTCCTCATAATAAAATCGACCGCATAAACTGGCCTTTTAAAGGCTTTCGCAACCAACAATTGGAAAGAAAAAACCCAGACTAACGAATCAATTTGAAATTTTTGCACAATAACAACAAAGAAGTCGTCAGCTGTCAAAAATCAAAATATTATGATTTATTATTTGGTGTATGGTGACAGCTACTTAGCTTACAGTGGTTCAATGACTCACAACGGTATTGTAAAGACTTTGCATTATGCATATGTATGTATATATGTATATGTAGCAAAAATTTAAATTGTAATCGTACATATTTGTAATTGTGACATTTGATGAACTAAAAATAATAATTCAGTATACAAAGCGATAAATTGTTGTTTTTCTTTTTTAATTACTTTTAATTGTGACTCGTTGGCAATTTCAATATTTTGCTAAAATTATCATGTTTCAGCGTGATTTTGGCTATCAAGTGACATTTTTAATTGGAATTTTATTTTTACGTTTTGCGATTGTGAATACATACATGCATATATGAATGTATGGTATGTATGCAAGTGTTAAAGTATTTCACACTTATATGATTTACTGACAATGTTTCAAATTTTTTGACAGCTACAAGTACTACTGTGTGCTATTGTTTGCAAAACAAAACAGAAAATAAACAAAAATTACAACAAAAATAAACATGTTAATTTTTAATTGTTAATCATTTATTATAACACTTTACACTTTATTTGTATATATAGTGACACAAAGAAGTGTTTAATTGCAAAAACAAAAATACAAAAAAAAAAAAAAAAACAAAATGAATAACCAGTTATTCTCTCTGTGTAAAACTGTGTGACTGTACAACCATGCATGTAAATCGCATGACAGTCACTTGTATTGTTTGTATGTATTTGAAATGAAATTTTGAAATTTTTGAAATATTTTGGCGACATGCCCATATGTTTTGTTTTTCCTTTATTTACTTTTTGTTGTTTTTGTTATTGTAGTTTTATTTCAATTCTCAATGGCTCTAATCACACGAGAACAATTTTCATTCTCTTTGCCTCTCTTGCCAATAAACTATTATTTAACGCTAGCACAATTGTTCTCGAAATAGTCGCCGTAGTCTAGTAGGTAGTGTGTTCGCTTATTAGACGTAAAGCCCGGGTTCGAGCCCCAGGCCAGACATCAAAACGAAGTATGAAAAAAAAATATATCTTCGGCAACATCCTCTCAGCAGATTTCTGGCAAAAACTCTGAGAATAAATAAGTCTGCCATGAAGAGTTTCTCAAAATCTATCGTTAGGAGTCGACGTTAAACTGTAGGTCCCGCCAATCAAGTATAAAATTAAGGCACACAACATGAGTGGTGTGAGAAGCTAAGCTGTAATCCTGACTGAAGGGTTGTAATGGCCAATTATATATGTATGTGTGTACAATTGTTCTCGTGTGATTGGAGTCAATTATTCTATTATTTATTGTTCGTTTTAAATTCGTTCTTCTTCAGTGATGGCAAATTTTATACAATTTGTTGTTATTTTTACCCTCGTATTTTTTTTTTGCAAAATTAACATTCGCGTTTGTTATGTTTTTATGATCGCATTAAAATCGAAAGTGCAGACAAGTCTGTTTAGATACACACACACATACACATCTATTGATATTAACAGACATACACAGCTTTATCACCGATTTTTTAAACAAACAAATGCAGGCAGGCGTACACATTAAGAAAAATTTTAATAAAATATGCAAACATATATGTATGTACATATGTATGCATATTAGCAGGGGTGATATTGATTTGTTTGCTTTAATTAAAATTAAAATTTATTTTAATTTTTTTCGTTTTCGTTATATTTTGTATTTCATCAAGATTTTGTTTTTAAAATTTTTCGTTTAACTTTTATACCTATCCTATCCAATCCTACGCTATTTAGAATGTTTTTGTGTTGTCTGTTCGTTTACCATTATTACGTTCTTAAATAATTGAAATGTTTATTAAGATTGTCGGGGTTTTCCTTTTCTACATCGAATACGAAAATATTTTATGATTTGTTTAGAAATTCAGAAATTATTGGCAGCTCTGTTTTGCATATATCATACACTCAAAGAAAAAAATTCGTGTTTATATTTCTGTATCTCTATCGAGAATAACTCTTCCTAATATTGCAATTGTAAATTAATTTATCTCCCGCGAAATTTTATGCACTTTTCAATTTGATTTATTCCTTTAGTTTTTGGAAATAAAAGAATTAAGTTTCAAAAAAATACTGGGAAATTAAATGTAAATAAAATAGTTCTTGGTAAACATTATTTTGTTTTTCTTTAAGAAAGGTTTCAATTTATTTGAAGTCGTAATAATCGGTAGATGACTCTCAAATGTAATATCACTGGTAATACTATAATTGTATCAGGCAACACTATAGCTTGTTTGAAAGCTGATATCATAAGCTTCACTTTGCTCGAATACATTATTAAAATTAGCTTATTCGGCAAAATGTCATCGACATTTACAATCAGTTCTGAACATTACAGACACATACATACATACATATATTAAGAACAATCATATGTTGCTGGAACAATTTCTGAAGTTTACGAAAGCGATGACGTATCCATTAAAACTACACCGAATCACTGAATCAAAAGTCGATTAACATGTAATAAAAATTTAGAAAGAAGTTCAGCCATTCCTTCATTAAAAAAAATTGGATACGCAAAAAAGCTTAATGTTTGGAATCCAAACTTTGGATGCCATATGAATTGTCAATAAAATATTTAATAAACCGAATTCCCATTTGCGATCACTGCTAAAAGAGGCGCACGTTCGGCACTGATACTATCAGGTGTAATCGAATGATCGATTCCAATCTCTACTGCCAACTACCGACAAAATTGAAGCAAGTCAGTGAAACTGAATGAACAGACAACGCCAAACCACACGCATTCTATCTGATCGGGGAGAAATTGAAACAAATTGTATCTTTTACTTAGACTTACTTTAGATTAACATCTTCACAAATCTCTTAGGGCCATTATTACAACTTGCCGTTAACTAAAGTTAGGACTTTAACGGGCAGATAAATAAGGTAAAAGTGAGAGTTAAGCTAAAGGGAGGACCATTCTACCCCTAACTTTTAAAGTTAAGTTGATGTCAGAACTTGCCATATTATGTATTATTTTCAATATGGCAACTTCAAATATAAGCAAAATGAGGAAACACAAAAATAAAAAAGGGGCCCTCCGTTGCCACTGCATTTAAACAAAACTTGTTTAATTGAGCAGTTTTATCGACATTTTTCTGGCACTGCCATATTTTTTACTTTATTTTATCTGTAAGTTGTAATAACGAAAATAAGTTAAAGGTAACTTTACAGTTCCCTTTAGCTAAAGGTACCTTCAACTAAACCCAAGTTTAACGGCAAGTTGTAATAATGGCCCTTAATGTTATAAATGAAAATTGAGTAGAGGTCTGTAAAACGCTATTGAATCAGTTTCTTACTCAGAAAACCTAGAAGTTACAATAGTAATGGGTTTTCGTTAAAACTTATGAAATGTTATCGATCCAAATGGCACATACTTGGTTTAATAAAACTCGTTACTTGGTGGTACATTGTTTCATCGTCAGCGAAAGAAACTATGTGTGTAGGTGGTTAGGCTTTCAGAGAGAAGTCAATTAGTCTTCAGTTCGAAGAATGTAACGGCCTTTATAGGATTCTGTCATGGCCAGTTGAAAAATAATAACAAAATTGCAAATTTTGATTTGTATTTTCATCCTGTTCATCAAACAGATTTTCTTTAAAATATTTTTGGTAGATGAAAGGCGTTTTATGCAGGTGCTATATTTTATATTTCTTGATTTTTCTTTAGGCTTGAGGAAATCTTTGTACTCAAATTCAATACTGCCTTTGACTAACTTTCTATCGAATATATTTCAAATACATTGTTCATACTAATTATTGGTTTACGTAACTCCACTAGGAAATTATTATTTAAAAACAAGTTTCTTAATTGTAGTCGAAAATCTTTAAAATTTTGTATTACAACTTTTCCTTTTCTTTTCTCGACTTTTTTCTTGAGGTATTTAAGCCGAAATTACAAAAGTTCAGGTAAACAAATAAAGTTCAAAATGAATAGAAATTTATTGGAGATTTAATGGGAAACCAATCAAATGGAAATGCACTGAACAGCAGCAATAATACTAAACAATATGTGCATATCGATTTGCATATGAATACATGTATATACATATGTACATATGTATGTATGTATGCATATAAATAATAATAATTAAAATGGTTTTATTTACTGTACTCATACAAGTTCAAGTTGAACTCAGCGGGTATTTTGCGTTATTTTTTTTTTTTTTCATTTACATTTCCATTTTCATTTATTTTCCTTTCTTTATACAGTATTTTAAATACACTTTTCTATACGATACATTACTAATTGAAATTTATAACTCGTTTATGAATCTGAGTCAAAGACCCACCCTACACAGACAGCATAAATTAAGACGGGCCCACCAATAGACAGACAAACAATCAGACAGAAGCAATGCGTAAGTAATGTGTAAATAATTGAATTAAATTTAACTTTTAAAATGCTTATTTCATTAAGACAATTCCATTATTTCGTACCTTGTACACACAGAAGATATACCGGGGTCGGCATCCGAACCATTAACGAAGACATTTTCTTAGACTATTTCATGTATCATGGATACAATTACGTGATACTACGCTTTGCATTGAAATGTTAACGGAAATCGCTTCATTAAGGTTAAAGAAAGATGCGCTCAATACAAAAAAAAAAATGCCATGGTGGGGAATATTAAAAGACAGCCAATGATTCGCAAAAAATCATACGAAATGTATTAAAAACTTTGGTCACAAATTGTTGGTAGAGGGATTTAAATTCGCTTGCAATACAACACTAGGCAACACTGTAGCCTATCCACCACAGTTATCCGCTAACTCCTAATCTCGAAGCCACTCGGAGTTCCTGATGAAGGGATTTAGGCTGCCAATGCCGATCCCTGACAGTTCCTCCAGTACCCAAGTACTTTTCTTCTCTTTCAAAGAGCCGAGCATGTACCAAGCAGGTGAGGGACAGTCTCTTCCTCATCTCTGTAGCTTCTACAGAAATCGTTAGCAAGGTGCCCGAGACCAATGCGCTTCCCTCAGGACCTTTACATATATTCATAATTGGCCATTACAACCATTCAGTCCGGATTACGGCCTAGCTTCTCACACCATTCATGTTGTGTGCCTTAATTTTATCCGTGAGTGGTGGGACCTACAGTTTAACGTCGATTCCGAACGACAGATTTTTGAGGAACTTTTTCATGGCAGGTTTATTTACTCTCAGAGTTTTTGCCGGAAATCTGCTGAGAGAAAGTCGCCGAAGAAATATTTTTTTCATATTTCATTTGGTGTCTGGCCTGGGGTTTGAACCCGGGCTTTATGTCTAATAAGCGAACACACCACCTACTAGACTGCATGGCCGGTATCCGTGTCATGCCACTGTCCAGTCATCCAGAGTCGTTTACTTATTTGCGCGGCCACTCCTCTACAGAAAGGGTCAAGTGAAAATTATCTCCAGAGCCTATTGGGCGTACCAAGCGTGGTTTTACTGCCACCTTCAGTGCTTTAGAACTAAAGTTTACCCAGATTGGGCTCGAAGTAAATGAAGGCACGACCAAATGTATATACAGTGAAAGCTCCACTGGCGGACAGCTCTAATAGGCGGACATCTCCGCTAGACGGACGATTTTCTAAGTCCCGTCAATTAGGTCGTATTTTTAGAGCAAATTCATCTCCCCTGGCCGGACGCTCCCTTGGACGGACGCGGACACCTGTTTTTCCAAAAACATCTCCCATAGGCGGACAAATAAATATTACAAAAGGCTAAGCTGAGCTATTTTATTGTATTTCGGTTTATCCCCCTTTTATACTATGCGCAATGTATAGAGATTACATGAATTTTTCTTTGTTGAGTGTGTATTTTTCAACTTAATTAGATTATGTAACATTGCGTAGTGCAGTGATTCCCCGGTTTATTATTTTATGTAATCAAATGTTCATACACAAAATCCAAATTGTGATTCCCCTTTTCATTTTGGTTTATGTGATAACTGATGGATGGTCATTAAATACGATGTGAAAGTTTAAAGTTAGTGTGTTTCAAAGGTGTTAAGATGGCTCCGCCAAATTTTCTTTCATTAAAAGAAAAAGTGTCTGTAATTGATATAACAGAAAATGAAAAACTTTCAGTTCGAGGCATCGCAAAAAGGTTTAGGTGCTCTGAATATAAATACATATCTACGTATGTACAATGTAGTATATGAATATGAGAAAAATAAAAGTTTATGAAAATATTTTTAAAGATTATTTTGTATCACAGTTATCATTGGCAACAAATAATATACAGGTAAATATGTATTTATTAAATTTTTCCCGAAATATTTTAACAGAATATCCCTTGGACGGACATCTCCCCTAGGCGGACAAAAATGCCTCGACGGTCGGTGTCCGCCTATGGGAGCTTTCACTGTATATTGCATGAAGGGAAATGCGGTGTATCGAATCACAGATTGTGGCCAACAACTATATATTCGATTTTGTCAATGAATCTTGTTTTCGACGTCACTAAAATGATGATTACTCTTGATCTTGACAGCAGCTTCTATTATTGTCTCAATAGACAATTGTTTATTGTAATGATAACAATTAAAATTACATTTAAAAATTTCCATCTCCGTATTTACATTTATTTGCATCTTTTAACAATTAATTGAGGAATAAAAAAAAAATTATTTGTATTGTTCATATTTTTTTTTTTATTAAATTTATTACAACAATAACAGAGTATTATTCCATTATTGTATATTAATACGGAAGAGGTTTTAGCACATTTTTTTATTTTTCTTGTTAAATTTTATTTAATTTCGTTTTAATAAATAGTAACGATTTATAAAAGATAAAAAGAATTTAATGGATTTCAATTTATTGTTTAATTCATATTCCATCTCTTGCTCTTTTATTTCTTTCTTTCTGTTCTTTGTTGCTTTATTGCAATCGAGCATTACATATTAACGGAAGATCCTGTTGTTCAAATATTTAAAGCAAAAAAAAAGAAATGAAATGTCTGACTGACTTTGTTTCCAAAAGGTCGGGCTTTTATCTTTGTTTTCTAAAAAGCATTTTAAATCTCGTGTCAGCATATCTTGCGATGGCAACGCGTGCACATACACTGACTGACAAATG
Organism: Sarcophaga rosellei; assembly: GCA_930367235.1. Taxonomy (NCBI): domain Eukaryota; kingdom Metazoa; phylum Arthropoda; class Insecta; order Diptera; family Sarcophagidae; genus Sarcophaga; species Sarcophaga rosellei. The sequence goes on along the minus strand of OV884017.1, from coordinate 83,923,621 downwards.
TTGACATACACAACATGTAGGCAACAAAATTTTCTTTTGTTTTGTTTACTTTGCTTTGTTTTTGTTGGCGTTTTAATGCAGTTAAAATTTGTTTTTTTTTTATTTATTTAACGATACGTCCTGTTTGTTTATGATGTGAGATGATAATGTTTAATAAATATTTACAATTGGTTATTTTACATTTTTGTTGTTGGTTTTTCTTTATTATCATTATCGTTATTATCGTTATTATTATTATTATTCTACAGCGTTTAACAGTTTTATTTAAATTGTAAATCTACTGTTTAAATATTTAATAAAACAGTATCTAGTAAGTGAGTGTGTATCACTGTTGAAATCAATAACGACGAAACTAAAGTGAATGAAAAAAAACACAGAATATTTTAGTACCAGGTACGCATATATTTTTTTTTTTTTATAAAAATAGAATCCATGAGATAAGAATTATAAATAAAACAAGAGAGGAAAACTGATTACAGACAGACATTTGTTTGAAATGATTACAAAAAAAAAGAAGAAAAATACAATTGTAAAGGGTGTTTTTTATAGTGGTATAGAACTTTCAGTTGGAATTACTTTCCAAGATGGCGACCGATTTAACAGCTGTCAAGTGATTTATTCTCAGTTTGGTTTGGCAATTCAACATGAATAGACTCATGCCTGAACAACGCTTGCAAATAGTGCAATTTTATTTCGATTTATTGAAAGACACGTTTGGTGACCGCCTAATTTCACGTTTTAGACCTGTGAATTGGCCTCCAAGATCTTGTGATTTAACACTGCTAGACTACTTTCTGTGGGGCTATGTAAAGTCAGTGGTCTATGCGGAAAAGCCACAAACGCTTGACCATTTGGAAGACAATATTCGCCGTGTTATTGCCGATATACGGCCACAAATGTTGGAAAAAGTCATCGAAAATTGGACGTCCAAATTGGACTACATCCGCGCCAGCCGTGGCGGTCATATGCCAGAAATCATATTTAAAATGTAATGCCACAAGATTATCTTTCGGATAAATAAAATTCATGTCAATCGAATAATCCATCGTTGTTTTATTGCAAGTTAAAGTTCTATACCTCTATAGAAAACACCCTATACATAAATATGGTGTTTGGCTAATGAAGTATTGTATTTAACAGAGATAACAACTATGAAGTATTAATCATTAATTATTAACAAAATAAATTGTATCAAAATAAATCATCAGAATAAGATGTGTCCTTGATAGGTCAGGAGTTCAGCATATGATCATACGCTTTTAAGTCCAATTTATACGATAAGGGCTTACGCACGTTAAGTCAGAGAGAAAATATTACAGAATTCCAACCGCATTTAAAAAAATTAGAGTAATTTTTTACCTTTACAGGAATAGTCAAATACCAAAACAAAGTAAAATCAATGTATCCCTGATAGTGTTAAAAAATTAGTACTTTTGTACTTTTTTCAATACTTTTTCATTTCAAGAATACCGCAGTATTCCCACGACGTTTTCAGTACTTTTTTATTATTACATACATATTTTATGTCTTGTGCTTTTCAACTATTAATGCGTTAGCAACATGTTCAACGTAAAGTTAGTATGTATTGGGCTTTAGCACCGCTTAGCCAAACGTCCACGGAACGTACATTCGTTTTTAGAACACGGAAAGCAATAAAACCGCTTGCAGAACCGTAATGTAATTTCGGTAAGCATTTGCATTGCTCTTCATATGCTAAAAACGAACGTACATATGTTACAATACGTTCCATCGACGTTTGATTAAAAGGGTCTTTTAAGTTTTGTTACGTTCCGAATCATCTTTATTTGGTTTTGTATGTGAGGAATACGTATAAGCCGTTAGTTTTTCTGTTCCGTGCTGTTTATGTATCAAATAGAAATAAATAAATAGTCTAATAGATAGTGTGCGGGCTTACTAGACGTGAGCCCACGGTTCAAACCCCATGTGAGACATCTCCATCAAAACGAAACATGAAAAAATATTTCTCCGACGACTTTCTTCTGGCAAAAACTCTGAGAGTAAATCAAATTGTAATGAAAAGTTTCTCAAAAATTATCTGTCGTTCGGTATCGACTTTGAACTGCCGGTCCAACCACACACGTATAAAATTAACACACACACAAGATAAGTGGTGTGAAAAGTTAGGTCCTAATCCAGATTGAAGGGTTATAATGACCAATTTTACAAAAGTACCATTTGATGCAAAAAAGTAGTCTTTCAGTTATAGTTCAGTACCATTTCAAAATTTCGGTTTTGCAACACTGATCCCTGATCTAATAAAGTGTGATGGTGGAAACAAAAAAACAGGGCCGTACGACTGTCAAATTTTCATTTGTATTTATTATTATTATTATTATTTATTTATTTATATCATCATTCATTTGTATTTTCACCACTCTCTCCTATACAAAAGCTTGACTTGTACAACCTGTGTAATCGTATAATGGCAGATTTAACGGCACTGTTGCCGCTTTGATAGTTTTTTAACCAGAAAATCTGAAATTTTTTCGCGAAGTCAGGACCTTTTCTTACATTTTCTCAATTTTCTTTTGCAGAATAAACATTTATTAGAAAGTTGAATAACAAAACAAATCTGATTTCGATTGTAGATCTTTTTGGACAGATTATGTATTACTTGTTAAAACAAATGGATAGACAATTTCGATAAAATAAATAAAATCGATAAATAAAATCAAAAGGATTTCGGAAATTTTTCTAAAAAATGTATAAAAGGTGTACAAGGTTTCTGAAGAAGGTCAAACAATTTTTGGCGGATAGTTAATGCTATTGCGGCGGATGTATTATATTACTGCCTATAGTTGGTTGCTACAGTCGAATGTTGGGTTTCATAAGCTCATCAATAAAATGTCTCTAAAAAAATACCTAACAAATTCATTCAAATATTCGTATTGTCTAGTTTACAATGATAAATCAAAAATTAAGCTGAAAACGAAGAGCTAATGACAAAAAAAAAAGAATGCCTAAACCAATTGTGTATCAGTCTTTGATATGACACGTAGAAGTGGTTTTTTGAGAGGGAAAAATAACTTTTTAATACTTAAACCAAGGTCCTGATAAGAAATGTTCCATTAATATACTACATATGTATACCAAGTTACACAGGGGTTATTAGCTATGAAGTGTTATCTGCTTGGAATATACAGAATATATGATCTACAGCTGATAAATGATTATTTTGATCAAAATAGTAACTCTGGCATAAATCAATGCCATATCAAATAAGGAATGACAAATGTCAGTTGTCAAATCGGAGATGAGTGCGACATAATTTTTGTAAAGTGAACAATAATTTAATCGATTTCAAATAATAACTTATTGTTAATCCGCTGAACAATGTCTATGTCGTCGAGGCTCATTGTTGGATTAGGTGCGGCAAATACCGCCTCTGGACCGAAGATCTTACGTAGGACGTTTCTCTCGTATACTCTCAAGGCTGCTTTATCGGTGCTTAATAGTGCGTCGTAAATTACCACGAGGAAGATGAGTGACTGGTAGAATATTAGTTTTGCTGTACGACAGAGATGTCGTCTCTGCTACTCAAGTTGAAATATGTATGTAATTTGCGATAATTTTTGGTAAAAATACGGCCACCTTAATTATTTTCTTAAAATTTGTTTCGTTTAATTTTTACACATATTGAACGCCAGTAGTGTAATAACAATAATAAAAAAAGAAAAAAATAAAAGAAACGTGATTTGAAAGTAAATAATTCTTAATTAAATTTTATTTTGAACTGCATTTGTTCATTGCAGTGCATGTATCTACATACATATGTATGAGTATGAATAAGTGAAAATTAACTTTTTAAAGAAAGAACAACAAAGAATAACAATGAATTTAACGTAATAAATTGAAATAAATTAGAATAATATGTTGCATGTGGTAAAACACTAATTGTAAACGAAATAACTACAAGTAATGCGATAAAAATCGTAAAGAAATAAGAGAAACAATCATCAATGAAGACCTAAGAAATTTTCAAATAAGACAATTTGAATTTCAATTTCTTTAAGTGTATCGGTATTACCAACAGCTGGTTAAAAGTATACGTACATAGGTACATACATATGTGCGTTATTGAACCACAACATTAGTTTATGGTTTACTTTGAAGACTTTCGAAATTAAAATACCATTGAAATTGAAATGAATATGTATGTATGTATGTATAGTATGTGCTTAACGTTGAAAACTATAATGATTTCTTAATACACTAATACACACAGTTCAATGACTTTAATTCGATTGATGATTATTTAAATTGATGATTATGCATAGAAACCTCTCTACATACATACATAATTATATTTATTTATCATTATTGTTATGTATTTATTTATTTATTTATTTTTTTTGTATGATTATAGTATTATAAGAAATGAAATTGATTAGAACACCTAATTGATTATCTCAACAACAGCCGCGAAGCGCTACCACATCATGTCATAATCCCAAAGATGAAAAAGTGAGAAAATAAAAAAAAAAAACAAATTAAATGAAATTAAACAAAATAAAATACAAAAAATCAAAACAAATCAAACTAATTTATTGTTAGATTTTGTTGAACATTTTTTGATTTTATTTTTCGTGGCTACTTGTTAGTTTAGAAAGAAACGTAGAAAGAAAGCTATTCAAAACAGATAACATGCTCGTATTTGTTTTTTGTTTTTTGAATAATCAGAAGTCAGACATTAGGGCGACAATGGCGCTTGCCAAGGTATATGTACATACGAACACAAAAAAAAATTTAATCGAATCATTTAACAACTTCCTCTTCAGCATTTATTCTTTCTTTCTTATTTCGTATTCGTTTGAATTTTAATTCTGACCAGTTCGTTAATGCCGACATCTGCTTTGGTGGTACTTTGATGAGTTATTTTGATTTCGATTTCGATTTCAATTTTTGTTCCTTTTCTTAGCCGTGATTCTTGTTCTACAAAAATGTTAAATTTGTTTTTTATTTTTATTTTTAAAATTTTATTCAATTGTTTTCCTATTTACGTTTCGCTTCAGAACTTAACTCACCTGTCGTCTGTGTGATAGAAGAACACACAATAGAATTGAATTTTAATTAAAAATAGGAAGGTAGCGATAATAATTGATTTGGCAGTAACGTGTACGTCTGAAACTATACAATATTTTGTTACTCCAAACACGATCACAAACAATACCGTGTTTGACACTGCCTGCCAATGACACAGAGGCGTACGCATAAAAGGTGCTACAATCGAATTATGTACTTCCTACTGCAGATGATTCAGTATAAATTAATTGGCAAAGCTTAAGAACTGTACGAAATATTTTGCAAGTCACGTACATAGCTGCCAGATATTGACGATTTATCATTATTTTAACGATTTTGAGCTCCAAAAATATCATATTGACGATTTGACGATTTATGCCCTTATTTTGACGATTTTTAAAAATTAAAAATTTACATAATTTTCTATACTTTAGTACATTAAAAGCCACTTTAAATATTATATTTTTAAGTTACTTTCGATGATTTTTCTATATTTTATTCCTTTTTAATCACTTAAATGCCAAAAAATTACACTCCTAAATAACCTCGTAGTTGAGAATATTTTATCACTTTTCGTTGCAGACAATTTTAAAAATTCGAGTATAACGGAAGAGCAAAGGCAAGCGTCGTTATTTTTTTTTTCGTACGACCAACACTCAGGTCCTGGATGTCATTGTGTTTGGAATTATGAAAATATGTTATGGGAAGACGGAAAAAGAAAACAGTGTTTATGGAAACTAGGCTTGTATATTTTTATATCATAAGTAACAGGAAAGATCTTTGCAGAAATTGAGTTCCACATATGAATAATCCGAATAAAAAACGAATTTTTACTGTAATTCAGTGTGCGATCCACTGGCCAATCGACCTTAAACGGATGTGCTGGAAAGACGAGCGTTATGTAGGAATATATGATTATTGGGAACAAGTCCCCTTATTTTGTTCGAGCAAAATCCTTTTGTAGTAGTGATAGAACAGTGAAACACAAATGACATTGCAACGCTGCTATAATGATTTAATGGAGTTAGGTACACTACCGTCATTAATGAGTTACTACGGCCTCTCCTGTACACGGTCGACAAACCTTAAAATAGACGTTGAGGCACCGACCCATACATGAGAGTTGTATTCCATTCTCCGTCGGTTATAAATGATGTAAATAGTAAGATCAGATGATAAGATCTTAAGAAGGAACTGAAGGAACTGAAAAATGTATCGGTTCCATCCAACATTACACTGAATTTTCATGCTCAGAATGTCAAGAGCTTCTGACTCCTTAATATTTACACCACCCATAGATAAGATTAAGATGATGCAATATTAATGCTGCACTTATGTGTCAATAAACAACACTGGCATAGGTTGTTTAAACTATATTTTTCTGAAAATGATATAAAATTTCTCCATTTTTTGGAAAGAAATTCATAAATGAAGATGAAGGACGCTAGCTTTTAATTTCGAACAAATTTTTTTAAAAGTTTTATTTTTGAACTCAGATATGTGCCTACATTGACTTTATATTTACATATACAATATGTATCGTACAATTGAAAAAGTTTCTCAAAAATCTGTCGTTCGGAGTCGACGTTAAACTGTAGGTCCCACCACTCAAGTATAAAATTAAGGCACACAACATGAGTGGTGTGAGAAGCTAGGACGTAATCCTGACTGAAGGGTTGTAATGGCCAATTATGTATGTATGTGTATGTATACTCGTACAATAGAAATAATTTTGGTTTTTATAAACTTTTAATTTATTTATTTATTTTTTCTGACGATTTTTTGACGATTTCAATAAACGTCTTTGAAGATTTTATCTCAAGTATTTTTTACGATTTGGTGCCTCATTTATCTGGCAGCTATGGGCACGTACTTTTGCATTTATAAAAAAAAATGATTACATGAGGATTGCAAATTTGTGGTAAATTTTTTTTTAATTAAGTTCATATGATTGACAGTCTAAAACAGAGCCCGGCAATTCCTATGCACGCGTGCATATCAGCCATTACTAAATTTACTCTCACGATCAAAAACACACTCAGTCTCGTTTGAGCATTCATTGAAGGAGGTTGTGTTGTCGCATGCTTCTTGCTTTTGTACATAAAGATCTGCTAATGCAGGGATGTACAGTATGAATATCCCAGAAAGTTTTCTATTAAATATGTATATTTTCAAAAAAAAAAAAAAAACAAATTTTAATCTAAAATGCTTTCTTTAATCAATATAATCAAAGAAGTCTAAACGAATTTTGCAAATTTTAATTTAATAAACTAATATTTTTAATTAAAATACCACCATTTAAAAATTTAAATTTTCCATGCCTGCATTGTAGTGAATGTAAGAGTATAAATTTTTCTCTTTTCTTATTTTTCGCTCACGCAACAATTGACCAATAGCAAGTGTTGCCGGGCTCTGGTCTAAAATAATTATTTCACTGGTTACATGGCTGCACAAGCATCAACAATGAAAGACAAAATGTCTCAAATTCAATGAGGCCCCGATTATGGTTCACAACACATAAATGTTGTGTTGTAACAGAGACAACACAACATTTATTACTTTCTTGATTATGGTTTACAACATCTAGATGTTGTGTATGTCACAGCGTTGCTCTTCAATGTTAGTATACTTTTCCTTCAAAATACAACCCTGAGTGTATAAAACTGCCAATTGAAAACAAAAATTATTACGTTAAAAAAGCAAAAAGCCTACATAAAACACAAATTTTAACTCTTGTTAAAACATGACAATTAAAAATAAAGGCTAGTTTTATTAGCGTTTATATTTTATGTATGTATTGCAATAAATTCATTTCAAAAGTACTTCAAATTAAAATATATAAATATAAAAAAACCTTCTTATCACATTAAAATTTATTTAGATTACATAGCTACTTAAAACTAAAATACAAATTCATAAATAGTTTACATTTCAAGTTTTTTTTTGGTTAAAAGGAGTTTGGCTTTTAATAATTCATTTTGTAATTCAGCCTTTTCCCTATTTATTTCTAGCATTTTTTATTTATTTGATAATTTTTATATGAGCCCTTCTCAAGATGTTTTAATGTAAGCAATATCTCCTGTAGGTTCTTTTCTTGCCTTTTTAAGGTTTTTATACGCTCATCCCCTATCTTATTTTTTGTATTTTGTAGCTTTTCGACAACTGCTGTTTCCACTGGTTAGTGCTAGTTGAAGGCCTTTCAATTTCGTGTGACGATTCGTCTTGAATTTGTAATCCCATTGCAGATCCATTTGGATTTACTTTCCATTGCATAAACACCAACTCTACGGTGCTCTGCTCCAATTTCCTGCTAATTTCCGTCGACGGACTACCACCAAGAACGTTTTTTTCTATTGGCAGAGAGTTTTCTTTTCAAATTGGCTTTATAATGAGTCCATGCCTTAAAAATGCTATAATTCATCTACTAACCCTTTGCCATTCTTTTGAAACTCTAACGGGTGGGCCCAAGTCATTTAGCTCCAATGAAAATTTCTCCCACGTCCCTTTGTGCTGATTCTTATTTGCTCCAAATCATAACTTGCCAATGTCAGGATTTGCTGTCATGAACTCAATCAGCTTTTCCTTCTGCTTGTTAGTGATTATTTTTCTATAAAATATTTTCAGTTATTTATAATTTTTAAAATTTCCAAAAAAAAATTATATGCACTGTTTTATACATATACTTATAAATTTTTATACATTTTCTTTTTTAAACTGAATGCGGCAACAAGACAACACCTAATGAGCTGTTGTAAGTTTTTGACAGTTCTGACAACACTTAAAAACAACTGTTGTAAATCATAATCGGGCTATGTGAACACACACAACATAAAGTACAACACTAGCGATAGATGTTGTGAATCATAATCGCAATTTTAAAACTACAACACTAAATTTACAACTGTTGTGAACCATAATCGGGGCCTGAATGTTTGGTTACATCGTTCGAAGAATACTTAAATGAAAGGGAGAGAGAGAGAGAGAGAGTGTGTGTCTGTTTTTAATACAAAATTTTTATGAAAAAAATTATTACTGTCGTGTTCTGTTTTGCCATTAACTACTAAAGTTGCCCGGCCACACATCAAATTATGGATCAAACTCAGCTTTTTTGTGATTGTGTTGGTAAAAAAAAAATACAGTCCGAGGTGAGTTTGAAGAATATCAAAATACTTTTGATTTTTACCACCTGCGTTGCATAAATCATGTTTTCTCTTATTCTTTACAACAACTATACAATGTAATTTAAAGCAAGTAGCTTTGATGTGTTGGTGTGCTAAGCCAAATAAATGTTCAACACGTATGCAAATTTGATCAATTAAATTTGATGTGTCGCCGTGCTCCATAAAGGTGGATTTAGACGGACACACAGTTGGTACGAAATGTGAAGTTTATGTATAGGGCAGAGAGAGGATACTATTTTGTCAACCCAATCAATATGTTATGCGAGCTTAGGACCTTGAGAGAAAATAGGAATAGAAATTTGCCAGTCTGTTGGTTTTCTTCGTTTTTGCAACCGCATTAGACCATGAAGGTATTTACATGGACACGAATGCATATGCAGGAGCAGGAATGCCTGTTTTATTTTACTTAGTTTTGGTTTTCCACCAACCATGATTAAAAGTTCCTTCATTGACTAGAGTTTCTTATGAGATCGATTATACTTTGCAGAAAATATTATGCAAAGTAAACTGACAAGAAAAATGATAGCAGAAATGGCCATTGAAATCCAAATGGGAGTTTAAAATACAAGCGAAGAAAGGGAAATTTGAAAAGACAATGGGAGCCGTATATTTATTGTAACTTTCCAATCTTTAAACCAAAGAAAATTAAAAAAAGAACAAAATATTTAAGGAATTGAAATAAAATTCAAAAATGATTAATTTTCATAAATTTTAAATTCATATACAGTTCTGTTTGAAATACTCCGATGTGAAAGAAAAAAAAAATCGCAAGTATTTATAAATTATAAATAACAAAAAAAAACCCCGAAATATTGATGAATTTTATCACTTCCGTGACATTTAACTGTAATAAATTTTTGAAAAATTTTATTCCCAAAGCAGTCATAAATGTCAAAATAAATATTTATATCAATCTATATATGTATATGGCAAACAAACAAACAAACATATGAAAATATCTGGTTCAAGTGCTTCTAGTATATGAAGCATACATACATACATATATATTTTATTGATGACTTTTAAAAAAAATTTATTGCATTTCAAAAAAACAAAAAGAAATATAGAAATTGCACATGAGTAAAGATTAATGATTGCCTTGCATTCATGTTTTTTACATTTTGTGGTTTCATTATTTATTTTGTGAATATGTTCAATAGATTTTGGAAATATCGTGTTTAGTGGTGAAATGAAATGTTTTCTTCTGCCTCGTTCTATTAAGGAGCACACGGCTCTCACAAGGCTTCTTATTATTTCATTGTTTTATTTCAGTTTCATTAACATCAGTTTTAGTCGTATATTGTAGCAGGTTCTGGGACTTTTTTTTGATATTCGGGGTTTTGGTATAAATTTCTTTAACTTAAAAAAGATTCGTGACATGTACATACATACATAATTGGCCATTACAACCCTTCAGTCAGGATTACGGCCTAGCTTCTCAACACCACTCATGTTGTGTGCGTTAATTTTATACAAGAGCGGCGGGACCTGCAGTTAAAAGTCGACTCCGAACGCTAGATTTTTTTTTTGAGAAACTTTTCATGGCAGGTTTATTTACTCTCAGAGTTTTTGCCAGAAATCTGCTGAGAAGAAGTCACCGAAGAAATACTTTTTGTATTTTGTTTTTTTTTTTGATGTCTGGCCTGGGATTCAAACTCGGGCCTTTCGTCTAATAAGCCAACACACTACCTACTAGACCACGGTGACTTCGTGACATGTGTCATTGCTAAAAAATACTCAGGAAGGTTACCTAATCCACATGAGGTTCAAGAGCTTCCAATGCACCTCGTAAAAGTCTCTGCTGGGTGTGGATTTAGGGCGGACTGTGTTATTGGTTCATATTTCCCTCTCCAACTTTTTTGACCTGAATTGAATGATCTGGGCACCAACTAAATACGGTTACAATAGCCGCTACATGCTGCATACATATTCTCAACGAGCGATCTGAGGTCGCGGTAATCTCCCTTGGAGGTGATGTGTACTGGTCACCGAGACCGTGGGATTGGATCCCGTTACACATTTTCTTGTGGTTTTTTCTTAAGTAGTAGTCGCCGTAGACAAAAAGCCAGGGTTCGAGCCCCAGGTCAGACATCAAAACAAAATACAAAAAGTATTTCTTCGTCGACTTCCTCTCAGCAGATTTCTGGCAAAAACTCTGAGAGTAAATAAAATTGTCACGAAAAATTTTCTCAAAAAATCTGTCGTTCGGAGTCGACTTTAAACTGTGAAATTAACGCACACAACATGAGTAGTGTGAGAAGCAAGGCCGTAATCCTGACTGAAGGGTTGTAATGACCAATTATCTATGTATGTATATATGTTTTCTTAAGTACCAAGCGTGTGCGAATAAGCCGCAAATCACAGTCTTCCTCAGAGCTTACGTAACCTATGTAATCGATCAAAGTCAAACTGATTTATGCTCGAAAGTAATGAAAATTTTGACATTTTAGATGTACTTCATCCAGAGAAGCATAAATCAATCAATAATGAATAACTAATTTCGTTGATATCTCACATTCATGAGTGAATAAAGTGTACTTTACTTTATTTAAATTTAAAGATAGGAAACGCTTAATGAAAGACTCGTTATTTTTAAAGCGTATTTATAAAAGAAAATTTCAGTTTTTAAAAAGATTTTTAGAATTTCGTTCGATAGGTTCATATAATTTGATTTTCGAAAAAGTTTTCTTATGGCACTGTATGTCGAAACTGAATACGATCATTCTAACTTTGCTAAATAAGCTTTCAATTTGATGGGGAAAAACTATTTTTGCAAATAATCCTCACAGGAAGGTAATTTCAGAGAGAATAAAATCAACAACAATCATCATAGGAAGATCAGGCAGCGTAACTTCTTGAGAAAAAGTGGTTCTTAAGGACCACTACACTGATACTTAATACGATAAAATAGATTTATTGGTAAGACTAGAGGAGATGGCTGTCTATAGATCGATTACTTTTCAGCTGGGGAAACTTGATTAATGAAACTGAAGTAAAGCAAAGAAATAATGCGATTATCATTCAAAGTAGAACGATAATAATAATAAGTAATAAATAATAATAAAAAAATTTCTTTAATTAGATAAAGTCTTCCAAATAATAGGATTAATTTTAGAATTACAATTGACAAATTTTGTTGTTATTTTCTTTAGTAATAAAATAGAACAACATATTGCGCTAATGCCTGAACAGGATGTAGAAAGAGTATGTATTGCACTAATGAGTTGTTGTTTAATTAGGCGGGTTTCCCTATCGGCTTTGTGGACTTAAAAACTTTATAAAAAAACCTGCTCCATTTGAAACAAAAATTGTATTTCGGAATTGGCTTGAAATCGATAACAATTAATCAAAATCATAAGCGATTTCCTTGTTGTTTGTCGTTCGTAATTGTTGTCTACAATTACATCAGCTACATAAATAAAGTGTAAAAATTGTTGTCGTTCGTAATAAAAGTACCACAGAAAAACCCGATTCGAATCTAATCGCCGTTTAACAATAAAACTTGAAAACATACAAAAATATGTATGTATGTATGTACAGAGTACATCTTATATATAAAAATGAGTGTGTGTTTGATTGTATGTTTGTATGTTTGAAGTTTATAGACGACTAAACGGCTGAACCGATTTTCTTGAAATTTTCACAGTATCTTCCTGTATGTCTGGAAGGAGTTATAGGCTACTTTTTATGTTGATATTCCAAATGAGCGAGGGGCCATGCCCATGTATACTACATACTACATACTTAATATTTAATTGCATTTGAAATATATTACTCATACGCATAGTAGTTACCCCTACAAGTATGCTATCTATGATTCCTGATGTATAAAACCAAAGAAAATAAAGTATAAAGAATGTGAATTTTGGTATATTTTGGAATATTTTTCAAAAATATTTCACGACGCGGGAGGAAAGATAGAAGGGAAAGATAAAGAAACCAAGAGCGTAACAATGTTCTCAATTGTTCTCATCGTGCGTTTTTGTTGTTTGACTAATTTTTTATTTATTCTTCTGAAACAGTGTTGCCACGAAAAAAATTTTGTAACCAACATTTGTGAAAAAATCACCAAATAAGAAAAAATATAACCAAAATTAAACTCATAGACTTTTGTTTTATCCTAAATAAAGCATATTTTCATTGTCTAGAACGCTTTCGATTATAAGTACATTCACACACACTTATAGTAAGTTAGCTTTTTAATAACTGTTTTATGCAGTGTATTACAATAAATACATAATGCGACCTGTTTTGGGCAATAAAAAAAAAATCAATTTTGGGCGGGACGAAGTTCGCTGGGTCAGCTAGTGTATGATATTCTATAACAATAATAATAAATATTAACTTTATAAATATATACATACATATATATATATTGTTGTTGTTTTTGTTTTTAATCGATATATGATCGTATTAATCAAGATTTAATAACATATTCAGAACACAAATAATAACAATAATAATCGAATTGAACAACGAATGGAATACATCATCATCACACCCCATAGTGTAGTGTAGATTAGTGTGGAGTAGAGTAGAGTAGAGTAGAGCAGAGCAATGTAATACTCTTTCTCGCTAAATGTTCATTCACACGCTTCAATAAATAACAATGACAACAACAACTATGATAAGATGTTTCTGTCATTTATTGAAACAAATTCTGGAATTGAAAGTGTTTTTTTACCCTTGTTATTATTATTATTGTTGTTGTTATTATTATAGAAAATTATCAACCAATTGTTGTATTTTTTTGATTTATTTGTTTGCTTGCCTATTTGAATTTGTGGGTGTGATTTATACACACACATACACATGCACACACATAAATAAATATTATGATCGCCAGATAGTTAGTAACCGGTATTTGCATTGAAAATTAATGACAAATTTTTAAAATAAACTTGACAGCACAAATTGTCATTTAAAGGTCCACGAGCAAGGGGACGAAGGATTGGGGGATTGACAGATAGAGAGAGCAGAGTCAGAGAGAGAGAGTAAAATTAATTGAATTTTGTTTGTTTACAAATAAATAGGCATGTGTTCTGTTTTTTGTTGTTGTTGTTGTATTAAAATATTACAATATTTACTATAATTTATTTATAATTTATTTAAATAAATTATTACAATCAAATAAAACTAACTAACTGATGTGTTCACTTGAGGAAGTATGCATTTAAATCTTGTAAAATAAAAAAAATTGTGTGTTTGTTATTGTTGTTGTTAAATAACTTAATTAACATTAATTGTAGGAACAATAATTTGTAATGGACCACTTTGAAGAGAAAAACAAATCGTAGCCTATTTAATATTCGACATGCCATTAGTAATTGCTTGTGTAGTACTAATGAAAGTGATTAGATTTTAGTACAACACTATTTCCTATTATAAAGCGGGTAAAAGTAAACTGAAGAAAAATATCAGACAACAACAAAATACAGACATTGTACGGTAAACTAACAAAGTTAAAAACTATGGTTCCACAGAAAGATAGCGGCATTGCTAGACATAAGTCGATTGATACAACTTAAGTTGGTTAAAGTTGGCTTTAGTTAAATGTAATTTTAGCTACAGTGTGTATAAAGTCAGCTTTAACTTATTTTCGTTATTATAACCTAATGATAAAATAAAGTTAAGTTTTTGAAAAATATGGCCGAAACAATGTCGAGAAAGCTGCTCAATTAAACAAGTTTTTTTTAAGCGCAGTGGCAATGAAGGCCTCTTTTGTTGTTGTTGTATTTGCTCATTCTGTTTATATTTGAAGTTGCCATATTGAAAATAATATGTATATAATATGGCAAATTCAAACATAAACTTAACTTTAAAAGTTAAAGGTAGGATGATCCTCCCTTTAGCTTAACGCTCACTTCTACCTTATTGTCCACTTATAATAATGAAAAACAATTTATCCCCGTTAAAATTTTCCCTTTAGTTAACGGCAAGTTGTAATAATGGCCTATAAAATGAAGTAAATAGAGCGATAAGACGTGTGCCTTTTTGTCGCCGTACTAGTATGTTGGCTTATTAGGCTTGAGGCCATGGTTCAAACCCTACGTCAGACATCTAGATCAAAACGAAATATGAAAAAAAATATTTCTCTGGCGACTTCCAGGCTTTTGGCAAAAGCTCTGAGAGTCATAAAAAGTTTTTAAAAAATCTGTCATTCGGAGTCGACTTTAAACTGTAAATTCCACCAGTTATGGAAAAAATCAACACATACAACATAAGTGGGGTGTATTAACCCTGACTGAAGTGTTGTAATGACCAACTAGGAAAGATAGTATTTGTGGTCTGTGCGTATTCAGCAAAGTGTTGGGGTATGCCCCTACACCGAGAGACTCAAATAGGAGAGAGCTTAAAATAAACGTCATTCAGGGATAAGCTTGAACATCGATGTAATGATGAGTTCTTTGTACAGCATGGTCGACTGAGTAGATCAAAATATTTTCAGAGAATATTTTGCTACTGAGCAGCCATTTAATCGTAATGAGGATTAGCTTTGCAGTTATTAATTATTGATTATTTTTCTCACATTATTGGCATTGCATCAATCTAGCAGCGGTAGATGTCAAGACCGTTGAGAATTAAAGATAGTCTATATGAGTTCCTCGTATATAAATTCCCTCTACCATACTTCATTTCTATATCCAACTTTGAGCAATCGGAATAAATTGCCATTAAATCCAGAAAATGTTGCTTCGCTTTCCAGTAATCTCTATTTGATGTAACGGTGTCTATACACTCGTTCAGCTATCTGTAGTGTAACATGTAATCAATTATTACCGATAAAGATATATGACTTTAGCGTGTCCGTGGAACCGCTTAAGCCATTAGTTTAGCAAATTCAACCTAATTGCCACAAGAATAGCTAGAATAATTGATTTAGCATTACATAAGCCGCCCTGATTGGTGCTGTCATCAGGGTACTCGTAAGCAGGAGTCGTCAAAGTGTGTCGCCATGGTCTTATACTGTACTTCAAGTAAGGTAATGGAATTGCATTTCTTATCTGAAAGACCATCAGCAGTCATTGGGTTACCAGGGTTAAAAAGCTGCTTTAAGATTTTTCTACTCTCTTGGTGTTAAGCAATTCCTTGGTAATTGAATGAATTTTTTAATTCAATTTTAAATGTAAAATTATTCAATTTTGAATTGGAAACAGTGTTGATAACCATATTTTTTTTAAATTTACGTTCTTGATTATTAATTATCATCAGCAAATGAATGAATTAATTAATGACAATTATTGAGTTAGAAATGTATGTATGTATGTACCATACAATATTCATTTTACAATTATATCCATTCAGCTGATTGTAAGTCTGTCTGTTTGTCTATCTGTCATCAACGCGCTAGTGTGGCAAGAGTTTGTATTTATTGCTCTGGTACCTGTCGGTGGTGGTATTTACACCCGCCTTCTTGTTGCGTCATTGACTTGAGTCTCTAAAATTGTTTTGTGTGTGTATGGGTGTGTGTGTTTTATAATTAAAATTTAAAAATTGTTAACGTCTACTTAATATTTATTGCGTTTATTTTGTTTTTGTTATTGTGTTCATTAATGAAAAAAAAAACAACGATTAATAATTGAAAAGAGAAAAGAGGAAAACTCATTAAACGCAAGAACAACTTATTGATTTCCGTCATTAGTATGGCAATCACAGCAACATGTATGTATGTATGTATATTAGATAATGTTAACCATATTAACAGAATCAAATTATCTGTGAATAATTCTGCTCGATTCTGTATTCCACTGTAACAGACCATACCGTATACTCGTATACCAATATTGTTGTATCTTTGAAGTGGCACTTTGGAATTTTAATGGTTAAACGATTCTAATGAATTATTTTGTTTTCAATCATTGTTGTTGTTGCTATTATTACTTTTCAAACAGAAGAATGATATTTTAATTATTTTTTTATTTTATTGTATTTTGAGAATACATACTCACGCAAATCAACATTGTCACACTCACATTGTCATTTTAAATTTTGAATTTGAATTGAATTTGAAATTTGAAATTTTTACGTTCCACAGCAATGAATATAGAAGAGTGAAGAATATAAAAATTATTCATCAGCCATTTCTTTTGTTTAAAGAAGAAAGAAAAAAGAACAGAAATCAGTTGGTTTTCTGACGAGATTAGCTAAAGAATGTGTTGAGACTAGAGAGCAGAGTATATCTCTATTATACATGCGTATTATTATTACTATTGTGGATGGGAGGTGCTTTAGTATTGCGACCATACACCCATACACTATCTGTTATTATTCCCTCATAGTTTATAGGGTATCCCTATAATATTTCCTTCAAGCTTATTGCCATGACAAATGTCAGGGTGTTGCTCGGTGTCAAAAAGACCAATTCAATGCCCAGCACCTGGTGTATACATATAAAGGTTTTTGCATCAAGGATGCATTAATGTCTCACATATACCAGGTAGGTGCTTTCATGCTGCATTTTCATCGACACAGAATCTATATGGTGGGCTCGAGACATTCCCCTTTCTGGTTAACCTCTACAGACCTCTGTCGAACCTGAGGTTATTTCTTGATATTGATTCCTTATATTGTAATTCCGCAACAAAAGGTTTTATTGCCTCAAAGCCAATTGGTTTGAAAAGAATATTTTCCTCTCTTTATCTTCCCCTCATTTCCAAACATCCGTACTCACTCCACAGAAGGGTTCTAACCCCATCAATGTCGTGGAAACTCTCTGCTTACAAGCTAGTCTGCGTGCTCATCATCTATAATTCTCACATAATCTGGAACCTAGCAGAGTCTAACCTTATTCTGTATACCTTTCTGGTTTACCTTCTTCAGAAAGTTTCATACTATCTTCGATTTGACCTCTGAAGTGCCGAGTGTTCGAATGGAGATCTAACTGTCTGATAATATTGCTCTGTCCTGTCCTTTTTTACTTCCTATCTAAGTTGAATTGATCACATTTGAGATGGTATAGAGCTTATGTTCCAATATGCGTTTTTACTCTATTCGAATACCATAAAACAATTACACTTTTTAAGAGTATGCAGCTTCCACATTACTCCATTCATTTTTGTTACTAATTTGCGAAAATCGTAGAGTACTGGTTCTGTCTAGGGGATGGTTAAATAGCGAGCTGTCAATCAATTTGTGAATAATTTATACTGCCTTGTCTCGAAAGCGGTTATACATACATACATAATTGGCCATTACAGGATTACGGCCTAGTTTCTAACACCAGTCATGTTGTGTGCCTTAATTTTATACTTGAGTGGCGGGACTTACAGTTTAACATCGACTCCGAACGACAGATTTTTGAGAAACATTTTCATGGCAGGTTTATTTACTCTCAGAGTTTTTGTCAAAAACCTGCTGAGAGGAAGTCGCCGTTATAACCTCTACAAAGTGATATGAAGATAATCGTCAAAACTGGTCTGTAGTTGGTGGAAAGCTAAGATTCGTTCAGTGGAGTCAAGAAAAGAAAAAAAACCAATTAAGACATGATACGTATAAGCTCAGAAGCGATCAATGTTTTGTGGATATATTAGCAAAGGAGCAGCTATATTAGCTAGACTACATGGGCAGTAATATATCACATAATACGTGAAACTGGCTTAGTGATCGGCTAACTTTTAAATCAATTCCAAATCTCGATAAACGAACGAATGGCGTATGTAGGTTAGGTTAGGTCGGAATGGTAGCTCTGATATCAAAAAGCTCACTTGAGCACGCTTAGTGGCCCGTTGTGATGCCACAGGTGAAAGCAGTCTCTGTTCTATCCAAGTTTAACTAAAATCAGAGAAGAGTAAGAATTTGGTCAGCGCAAGGGATGAATGGCGTTTGTAGAAGTTCTAACTACAATATCCTGAAACCTTCAATGAGAGCGATGGGGTATGGATTTCGATATCGCATCAGCGTAATGTTAAATGCTAAAAGATGCTGTTGTCTGAAGGGAAGATTTTGGAATATTAAAAGAACTCCATAGGACACAGACCATATTTCCAGCCAACAATTCTTTGTTTCATATCGTATGATACACCACGGATTGTAATGTAGGAGTTGGTTTTTTGTCACTTCTTACAAAAAAATAACAACAAGAACATTGTGGTTTGGGTGGGACTACATGCGAATAGAAAATGGCGAAACTTTACTGGCCTACTTGATAGATACATACATAATTGACCATTACAACCCTTTAGTCAGGATCACGACCTAGTTTCTCACACCACTTATGTTGTGTGCGTTAAATTTTATACATGAGTGGCGGGATCTACAGTTTAAAGTCGATTCCAAATGACAGATTTTTGAGAAACTCTTCATGGCAATTTTATTTACTCTTAGAGAAAGTCGCCTAAGAAATATTTTTTCATTATTCGTTTTGTTGGGGATGTCTGACCTGGGGTTTGACCCCGCGGCCTCACTTTTAATAAGCCAACACACTACCTACTAGACCACGACGATTTCATTTGTGGAACTTACGAATATTAAAGTCAACCGTATAATCGGAGATTTGAATGCTTCTTGTCAAATGTAACACCCTACGAAAAGCGCAAAATTTGCAACATTTTCTGTTCTGCTCTGAAGGAAACGCTAAGAAGTTTAATTTTATTGTAACCTTCATGTGACTTTAGATAGTTAAAGTCAAATCTGAAACACTGTTTGGGTTTATAGTTTACAATTGATACAGTACGTTTGACAGTATTAAGTTTATCTTCAAATGTTGTTGTAATAGTTATTTACATTGACATTTGATGTTTAGGTTTTGTTTTGGTTTTCTATTTTTAATTTATTGTTTAAATAAATTCTACGTAGAATAAATTGTTTTATTGCTTTAGCATTTTTATTTAACGGACGTGCCATGTAATGTTAAAAAACTTTCAATCGTTTATTCTATTATTCGATGGCGAATGAATTGCAATTTAGTGTCTTATTTTTTTTTAAATTTGAGAAGCTTCTGTTTGATTTTGTAAATAGGAAGAGGTTCTAAATATTTTATTATTCCTTATGTAAATTGTGAAATCGTAAATCGTCCCCAAATAAGTGAAATAATTTGGCGTTTAAGGACTATAAATTAATGAAAATGTATAATTTTTGGTGACCAAGGGGAAATGATTTAAGTGCTTAGAAAGAAACGCAATATTATTATTAAATTAAATAAATTAAAAATTAATTTTTTCAAATAAATCATTCCCGCATCCACTGCTCTCTTTTAGAAAAATTTATCCACTGGTTTTGAATAAAAAAAAATTATAGAAAAACCAGACAAATTCTTTCTAAAATATTTAATCTTTGTTTTCTAGAAATTATCGAATGCCGTATTTAAATTGGACTTGTTTTTGAGTCAAGCATTCTATCAAATATAAATTAAAAATTTTTATTTTTATTTTTCAATTGTTTAAATAGTTTTAAATAAATTTGAAAAAAAATTTGTATCAAACTTGTTAAACCACATACCATCCATATGGATACAAAGTGTAGTTGGAGTAGATACATACAGCCATGGACATTAAATTAGCACAAAATCCATATATACATTGATTGTGAGTTTTTTCTCATTTGTATCGTAATTAGGCCAATTGTTTTGGTCTGCAATGTTGCACGATGACATCTAACTGTTGTCTAACAAAAAATATTACCATTATCGTATATATTTTTTGTTTTGATTGCTAATTTGTATCGGTACCTAAATTCGAGCTGGACGGTAAATTAGCACAACGTGCCTAAAAGTGTTTTAGGCACAAGTTTTGTTCGAGTATTTTTATTCTTACGGTATATTCTTTCAATTTTGTGGCATTTGAAGTAATTTTTGAAGAAAATGGTACGTGGAAAAGATTGCTCACCAGAGGAGAAGCGCATTATTGTCAACTTGTGGCACGATGGGAAAAAGCTGGCTGAAATTCTTGAAATTTCGAATTGCTAGCGAAAAATGATTTATAGCGTCATCATTTCCTTCAAACCAAACAAAATAATGTCGCAGAAAACAAAAATTGAAGGCCACGTGTCAAGAAACAACCGAAGTCGTTGACCGTGCTATTGTCCGAAAGTCAAAGAAGAAGCCTTTCATGTCGTCGCGCGATATTTTGTAGGAAATTAACTCCCAATTTAGGTTAAATTTATCGGATAGCCTCATACGGTGATGTCTTAATCAATGAAAGTTCCTTGGACGCACTTGCAGAATGAAGCCACTTCTACCAAAAGAAAAATTTCGTCAAGCGTTTAGCGTTTGCTCGCACCCAAAAGGATAACGACCTCCTATTCTAGAAAAAAATACTTTAAACAGATGAAAAAGAGGTAAATCGCATGGGACCGGATGGTAGAGTGGTTGTTCATTGGCCAAAGTGTCAGACATTCAATCCACGTTATGCTCAAAGGACCATAACGCATGTTCGAGGAAACACAATGGTGCGGGGAGTGTTTTCAAGGCACGGTGTAAGTCCCATTGTAAAAATTAATGAAAAATGGGCTGTTATGTATTTGGACAATATAAAGAACAAAATGGAACCATAAGCTTTTAAATACATGCCAGTTTTATTCATATTTATGCAAGATAGTGACCCCAAACGCACATCTAAGCAGGCAAAGGATTGGTTTTACGAAGAGCACATTCCCGTTTTAGACTTACACGGGCAAAGTTCTGACTTAAACTCGATTGAAAACCCCCTAGAACGATGTGAAATGTACAATTGCTCAACAAAAGTACAAAAATTTGGACGATTTGTGCATTGGAATACGGTACACTTGGTACTCTATTCCCAAAGAACTTTCCAGAAGAACATTGTCCTGTAGATGCCACGCGGCGCTTGAAAATAGGGGCTACTCTACTAAATATTAATCAAATAAGCTGAAAACATTAATATTTTTACTATTTATTAAAGCACCTCATTTTTATTCCAGAAATTTTAATTTGTGCTATTTTACTGTCCAGCTAAAATCTGGCGTTTGATATGTTGAAGGTCTTAATGAGCAGACGACTGGCAATATCGTAAAAATTTTTGTTTCTTTTTTAAAGAAGAATATGTATTTTAAGTTCCAATGTTTACATTTTTTATGAGTAGATCTAAAATATTATAAAAAATATGATTGTTTTTATGACGAAGTTTTGTGCTAATTTAATGTCCATAGCTGTATATCTGTATGTATATTTTAATACAAAAAATAAAGGAAAATAAAAATAAATTTAAAATTATTATGAAACTCCAGCAGTCAAATGATTTTAAATTCAAAATGATCTTTGTAGCATAATGTAACTTTAACAACAACGACAACTGCAACAAAATATATTAAAAATTATAAAAAAAATTTACTATCGTTAGTACATATTTGTTTGTTTATTTTCGTTGTTGTTGTTATTACAAAAGATTATTTTAAAAAATTCATATTTTTCTCTTCTCTTTTCTTTACTTCTTTTCATTTCAATTCATTTCAATTCAGTTCAGTTTATTATGTTGATGACCTTAAGAAACCCAAAAAATGAAAACAATAATAAGTTTATAAATGGCATTAAAAACCGACCAAAAGAATTAAATAGACAGACAGACCGACAGACAGGCAAGACCAGTAAACAGCCATAGGAATGGTCTTATAAACCAGTATGAAACATACATACAATACGAATGAATTGCCTGACTGCCTGCCTGCCTGCTGAGTTTTACAATTGGACTTCCCTAAAAGGCATAATAATGGTTTGTTTTGTTGCCAAGTCTATGCCTAATTGTATTAACTTGGTTTATAACTATTGTTGGTTTCAATTGATTTCGTTACGTTGTGGTTTTTCGTTTTTGGTTCAATTTGGCTTATTTTCTTTTCCTTCTTTTACTTTTTGAAAATTAAGGTGGCCGTAACAGTTTTCTGTTTAACCATTACCAATTTTGGTATATAAACACACACACACACACACACACACACACACTTCAAATGAATTATTAATAAACAATAAATTTTTAAAAATAATCGTTCAATAAAAATAATAAATATTCATTTGAAAAGGGGAATGAGGGTAGGGGGAATTAGGGGAAGGCTCAAAACATCAAGGAAATTTCGCTCTTACAGTTGTTTCGAATTCTAATATTTCAAAAGATATCGTTCGATCTTACTACACTCAATACATACAACATCTTAATGCAGAGAACATGTTCGAACATATTCGACAAAACAGTGTAATTTTAAACACAAAATGTTCTTCCGTGTGGACACTTTCGTTCATTTCTTTTCATAATTACTCAGTGCATGAGCGTAACTAAGTATGTATATCTCATAAGCAATTTTTTTGAAGACATTTGAATGACTATTTAAACTTTTTCAACTAGATATGCTAGAAATATTATTTTCTACTTATATTTACTAAATAATTCGGGTTCGTTCATAATGATTTTTATTAATTAAAACAAATTAAGGGCCTTTATTACAATTTGCCGTTAACTAAAGGGAGTATTTTAACGGGCAGATAAATTGTTTTTCATTATTATAAGTGGACAATAAGGTTGAAGTGAACGTTAAGCTAAAGGGAGGATCATCCTGCCGATAAATTTTAAAGATAAGTTTATGTTTGAATTTGCCATATTATATAGTACATATTATTTTCAATATGGCAACTTCCAATGTAAACAAAATGAGCAAATACACCAACAAAAGAGGCCCTTCGTTGCCACTGAGTTTAAAAAAAACTTGTTTAATTGAGCAGTTTAATCGACATTGTTTCGGCACTGCCATATTTTTTGAAAAAAATTAACTTTATTCACTTTAGCTAAAGTTGCCTTTAACTAAACCCAACTTTAACGGTAAGTTGTAATAATGGCTCTAAATCATAAATAAATAAATTATCAAACAAATGTAACAGGGTAAAGATCACAATCATAAAATCACAAATTTTTTTGATGATTTTACTAAAAAAAATTAATAAAAAACCAAATGATGTACCGACCACTCATTCAACTTCGGTTATAACATTTTGTATTTAATTATTCCATACATCCATTACAATTTGAGTTGTTTCTTATTCGATTATACTCTTACTGGAATAAAAGTGCTATAAATTTTGTTATTTCCTTAGAGAATATACATACAGTGAGCGCAATAAGTGAGTCAACACCCACTATTATTTTCAATTTTCTATTATGTTCTTAAGTATAAAAAAAATTCCTTTATCATGAATTGTTGCTTTTGTTTTAACATTTTATAAGTAATAAATAAAGATTTTTATTTTTCGAAATTTATTCGACTATTCTCATTTACTTTTTTCGATATCCTAAGAAAATGAATTATTTCAGTGGTGTTTACTTTTGGCGCTCACTGTATATTTGTTTGACAAAGCTTGACGTTAAGCTCGTCAAATATATTATAGTTTTGCACATATGATTGCATGTATAGGCAGAGCTCGTTCTTGATCCATGTACTACAGGCTATTAAACAAGTCCAATATATCTATTTATAAGAACTTTCTTGTTGTAAGTTTTCCCAAACGTTATTATAGCAAGTGCAACTAATCTTCACATACTTCACTGTTTAAGAAAATCAATTTTTTAAATGATCCATGATGCTACAGAGAATTCGATCGAAAATATGTAGGAAAGGTAAATGCAATACATGGTTAGGATTCTGGTACATATTTATAAACTTATGGAACTCGAATAAATTGCATCACTTTTCGTCTTCAGAATACTTGGTAAAGAAAAGGTTAAAAATATCGTATCCAGTGTAACAATGCTACTGATTTACTACTTTGAATATCCAAGCCCTTCAGTCGGGATTACGACATAATTTCCCACACCTTCCATGTGGTGTGTGTTAATTTTATAAATGACTGGCGGGACTTACAATTTAAAGTCGATTCCGAACGCCAGAATTTTTTAAACCTATCATGACAATTTTGTTTACTCTCAGAATTGTCTGTCAGTAAACTACTGAGAGAAATTGGCCGAAGAAATACATATTTTTTTATATCTCGTTTTGTTCGAGATATTTAGAATGGGGTTCGAATCGCGGCCTAAAGTCTAATAAGCTAACACACTAACCTACTAAGCTACAGCGATTTCAGCAACGCTATTTTTAATTTATTCTTGCCATACAATAGCTTGACAATAGTATCAGCGATTTATTAATGTGTATCGGCAACAGTTTCCTATTCTTTAAATTTCTTTTTTTTTTTATTACCATATTTTCTTAATTTCCTTTCATTATTGAAATTAGCAAACAGTGTTGGCAACTGTTTTGCGCTTTCAACCAGTAGTTCAAATTGAACATAAAAACGGCAGCAAAGCTGAAGTTAAATAATAATATCAACATTAATAAACAAACAAAACCGCGCTTAGACATGTAGCATGCTCGCAAAAGTTTCATGTATAACAACATTAAAGTTTACACTCGAAAAATATTTGTAAACACACGATTATTTGTGTTTACTACCTGAAAAACCAGACACATACGAAAGGGAAAGTGCAAATGTATAAGTGCGTGAGCAGCTGACCAATGGATACGTCACTGCTCTGGTTCTCTTTTTTTTTTACTTTCTGGAGCGAAATAAAATCTGGGCTCTCTTATTAAAAAAACATTTGAAATACAACAAACATGTTAAATAAATAAGTAAACATAGAAAGAAAGAAAGAAAAAAATCTAAAAAACAGTTATGTTTTGTACTGAACCTCATTTTTTTTTTGGAGAGTGAAAGAGAAATTGATGAGATTTATTTTAAAATTGTTTCAATTTAAATGTAACAATATTTAAATATATGTATGTACATACATATGTATGTATTTACAATGTATATGCACATACATACATACATATAAGAAGAAAAAAACGAGAGTGGCAATTTATTATATGCTGGCACACAAACATAAAAATGTTCGTACATTTATTTGTGTGCACATTATTGTTGTTATTGTTTTTATGATAGACATCTTGTAAGCAACCCAGCGAACATTTTTTTCTATAAGTAGAGCTGACAACAGATATTATTTATTATTAAAGAAATATTTTGTTTATGTTTGTTTTCTACGGATTATATTCGGATTTTTAAAGATATTTTCACATATTTTATGGAATACAAAGCCAAAATTATTATGTAAATTGTAAAATGGAAAATTTTAAATATGTTCACACTTTGTATATTTTTTTGGCTTTTATTGGAATTAAATGACAGTTTTAGTGATTCTTTCTTTACACATCCGTTCTCCATAGTTATAACTTCCTAACGAATATGGCCTGTTTGCGCAAAAGAAAATGTTTAATGGGGATACGCAATTTGAATGTGTGTTAAATATGTCACATTTGTATGTGTTTGTACAAGTTTATATATGAATATTATTATTTTTGGAACAGCAAAACAAAACAAAACAATGTCAAAGCGGAATTTGCAAAACAATTTTAAGGTCACGCAAAAATCTTAGTCATACCGTTACACATTTTTTGTATTTTTTTTTATAATTTTTTTGTTTTGTTTTTATATACACTATAGACCACCTGTATACGTTTTATAGTACAAAAATGTTTCCATTTTAAATTAAAAATGAATTATCGAAATTAAAGTCTTAAAACAATCTGTGTTCACAATTTAAAAATCTCAAAAAAATAGGGCAAATTCATTAAAAAAAAAAGTGCCAAAAACCCAACTTGAAAAAATAAAACTTAATTATTAAATTATGATATGAAACCCACCTGTCGTTCGTTGATAATTTGTTTAACAAGTTTATTTTGTATTTTATTTCTTCTTTATATATTTTTTTGGTTAAAATTATTCGTTAAGTTATCGATAAATATTAGTCACATTTCAAGATATTAAAACTTTTCTCTGCATATTATAAACAATAAAATATTTTCGCTTAACTTTCGTTTTCACAAAATCAATTTATTTCACTCTTCTTTTTTTACTAAAAATAAAAAAAATAAAAGATATTTTATATTTCTTCACATATGGCGGCAGGCTAGGGTATTTGAACAAAATTTTTAAGTTGTTTCTTTCAAAAAAAATCACTTTAATTTATTAAATTTCTGTACACAAAACCTTCAATTTTCAGAGATTTTTAAGTAAAATTATATCTTAAATAATTACAAGCTTAATTTACTATATTTTTTTCAGAATCAGATTAACACTTATTCAGCCATTTACATGAATTTTCTTTTTTAAATCAAATTTCTTCTAAGTTTAGTAATTTATTAATTTTTTTGCCACCAAAATCGTATATATTTTTTTTTAATCAATTTTTTTTTATTTTTCAATATATATTAAAATAAATTTTTAAAAATATAATAATTAATGATTGCATCAGCTCTCATCGTTTTAATTCACAAATTAGTGTAATTGTTGATGTCAGATCATCAGAAATTGATTTATTGTTAAAGAATTTTTTATTTTTATTTTTACACTTTCATAAAATTATTTAATAATTTTATATGCGATTTTACAGTTATTTTTTATACATACTTTTGCTAATTAATCAAAATAAAAAGTATTTGTCAAGTTATTTAAACTAATTTATACCGTTAAATTCCAACAAAGTATTATTAGTAGATTGTGTCAAAAATATATATGAATCGATCAATCAAATCAAATACAAACAATCGATAATTAACAATGTTTTCTAACTGCGCCCTACTGATACTGCATAAGGTGCCCAGCAAGCAGATTCTTTTGAATAAAACTTAGAAATTAAAATTTTCATTCTGGTTTTATAAAGTTTGCCAAATTGTATATGAAGAAGACATAGTACTTAAATAAGTTCGCAATTAATTGAAAAATTTATAGAAAATGCGAGATTTTCAAACAATTTGCTTTACAAATAATACGTTCAGTAATATTAATTCCATCAGAGGCCACTCTCCCATTATAACTACTGAGGGGTTGCTAAGATTGAATCTGATCAGGCTTAATACAAATTTTGTTCTGCACATGTACACATTAAGACACATATCTCTAGTTTCTCTATAATAGGGTCCATTATTCGACTTTTTTTTGGAAATAAATGAAGTTTGTGTCGGATCATTTGCTTGCTCCTCTATAGAAGAATGCCAAACTCACATGTATGTTTGATTGAATTTTCAAATTTGAAGGAAGTTGGCTTTGTTATTACATTTAACGCCTCCACGTCCAAGAACTCATATGAAGATAACCATCGAATGTCTCTCAGAAATGGCATTGAGTTTCATCATGATAACAAAGATCTTTGATGGTTCGACAGAAGGTATCTTGCACAATGAGATTGTCGATTGCTTAGGTCTTTGCACAACTCTCTAACTACAATTCGCAAGTGCATCAGCTTTTCTTCCAAAACAAAAAGCTCTACTCTAATGGACTACATAATAGCTTTAAGCCAAAAATAGCAAAATTTCGTCGATTATAATGTAAGATATGTGGTTCAATAAAGCTCGTTTGAAACATACGAAAGTAGAGTTTAAAATTTTTCGAGAACCAACAATATGGATTATTTAACTTCAAATCCATATGGAAAATAAGTAAATAAAAAATAAATTCAATTTTTTTTTATTATTTTCGAATGGATATTTTCGATATCTAAAGGTAGCTAGCATCAATCATCAACTCAGAAGATAATATTCTAAGGATTTTATTCAATTTTTTTAATATTTTATCGATATACTGGGGCAATTGAAAGCATAATAAAACTAAAATGGTTGGACTTAAAGACGGTTCAATTTAATATTTTTAGCGAATATTTTTTTGTGAGTGTAAAAAGTTTTTCCTGCATTTAACATGAAAAACAAGGTTAATTAAAACTGATTTTTGATATATACATATGTACTTATGTAAATATGTATATACCATAGATGGGCACTTTGCAGTACCAGTAAAATTTCAGTAAAAATTGATTTTTACTGATTACTGAAAAAAATTTCAGTATTCAGTAAAATTTTACTGGTAATGCAATCTAAATTTCATTTAAATTTCATTTAAATGTCATTTAAATTTAGATTGCATTAACAGTAAAATTTTACTTTTTTTCATTTAAATTTTATTTAAATTTCATTCAAATTTAGATTGCATTAACAGTAAAATTTTACTGAATACTGAAATTTTTTTCAGTAATCAGTAAAAATCAATTTTTACTGAAATTTTACTGGTACTGCAAAGTGCCCATCTATGGTATATACATATGTATGTACATATGTATGTTATGAACACACATATGTATATAGAAAATAAATTTCATTTTCATGTTTCAATTTATTAAGAAAGACAATGAAAATATGTAAATGGCTTTTAATTAAATTTCTTTTTCTTATGTTTTGATTTATTTTTGTTTTGTTTTAAAAATAACTTTTTTAAAATTTATTTCACTTAAAAATCTCATAAATTTTAAAAAAAATAAAATAAAACATTTCTAGGAAAATGTAAATAAAATTTGGCAACTGGTCTGGCCTATAAATTTTCTTTTTTTTACAAAAAAAAAATTCACTCACACTTGCTTGAAAACTACTAAAAAAATTATATTTTATTTTGATTTTACAGCAGCCAAAGCAAACTGTATTTATTTAATAATATTTCTTGTTGTTGTTGTATTAATAACGGTTTATTTTTATTTAATTTATATTCTTTTGGTTTTCGAAAAAAAACTTATTTATCAGGCCCTTTATTTATTTTACCATATGCACACAATAATGATGTTATTGTAATTGTTGTAATTATAATTATTTTTATTTATTTTTAATTTTTCTTTTTGTTGTGCTTTGCTTTGTTGCAATTTCTTAATTTTTGCCTTTTTAATACACACTGTGAGTGAGAACAACGCTTCACAATTGAACTGTTAGGCTACAAGAATCTATTCTTCACACAGAATTAACAAGAAACAAAAAATTATTCTTTTGGCATTTAAAAAAAAAAAAATACATAAAAAATTAGCAAAAGACAAACGATAATTAGATATTTGTTTTATTTTTTTTGTTTTTATTAATTCGTTATTATAACACGCGAGGCCGTTCTATTATGCGCGCATTATTATTATTTAATTAATTTTTATTTTATTTTGATTTCTTTCTTTTTTTCTTTTATTACAATTTTTATTTTCAATTTAAAAATGTTAAAAACTGTTCATAAAGATTTCTGTAATTTTTATTTTAATACAAGACTGCTGTTTTTGTTGTTGTAATTGTTGTGAATATCGTAAATTTTCTTGTGCTTGCGATCGGTGCAAATGAAAAACTTAAACTGATCGAAAATTTCTCCGTTAACGTCTCAGAAAGTTAAAATCTAAAGAAGAAGAAACAAAAACACAAAATTTTTTTGTTTTCGTACGTAAACACTAACCAACAAACAAAATTGGCTTGGCTTGGCTGTTTGCCTGTTAAAACGTTAAACGAGCAGCGTTAACGCATACGAATACGTTGGACGGTAACGTCGTTGGTTGTTGTCGACAGCATTGTATCGTATATTTTATTATTGAAAACGAATACAAAATCGACATCGACAAGTAAAACAACGACAACAGCAAGTAACGAAAAAACACAAACAAACCCAAGAGAGCTAGCTGACAATTAAACAAAACGACAGATCAGCTATGCAATCAATGCAACCGAATGACTAAACGACCGACCCATCATAAAAACTGCACATGCACAACATGTAAACGCCAAAATGCAAATTGACAATGATATGAATACAAGCGCACTCACAACAGAAATTCTCTCACAACAGCATAAAGACTCAATTCTCTATATGCTCTCTTCGGCTTAGTTACTTGCTCACTGACTGACTGACTCACACACTGGTGCCGTTTGTAAGATTTACAAATTGGTCATATGGCTTTTACATTAAAAGCTCTTAAATCGGTGTTGTAATCGGCAACAAAACGCTCATAAATACTCACACACACACACTCACTTAATCTCACATCCATAACAGTTGCTAATAAGAGGCAACAGCATGTTGTGGATGTTCATGCTGTTCTGTTGAAGCACCTCTTGAGATTTGAATTTATCCAGTAGCCGATGATGTGTGTGTGCTTATGTGTGAGAAATGAAATATTGATCTGCTCCTTTTTCTAAATGTATGTACAATTTATAAAAACAACAACATACAAGCAAACATTAAATTGTGTTAACAAGTCATAAGATTTTTTTGTTCGTTTTGTTTTTCTTCTTCAGCGGTAAACACTATGATTTCAGCGAGCCCTTGATTAACGGCTCAAAAGCATTTTGTTGGATACAGTTGATATTTAATGAATGATTAAAGAATATTTCAGCAAATTATCTTATAATAGTATGCCAATAATGTTCAATAGGTGGGTTCATATGGTATGTTAATCTATTACAGCGGTCGGGGAACCGGGGTAAATTACCCCAAATGGGGTAAAAATGAAACTTTTGTGAGTAAAAAAATATTGTTACGTTTTTACCTTTTTAAAAACGTTGAGTATATGAGTTCGTTGATTGCAAACAAAGTAAAAACAAATATGTGTTTATTTTCAATTCAACTCTTTATTGTTCACACTACTTTTGTGTGCCACCGTTACAACTTGATCTTGTTCGCTATTCTAAGGTGACTCTCTCGCGGAAATGTTCTAAATCGAGTATGGACTCTCAAAACTGAAGTCGAATTTTTTATCTCGCAGATAAGTTTAAAAACTCTTCATGTGTTGCATATCTCGCATATTTAGTGGACATTTTTGAATTGCAAGGAAAGAATATTAATATCATTCCAGCTAGAGAAATAGTGTCAGCGTTTGGATTAAAGCTGCAATATTGGAGACAGAAAGTAGAACAGAACAAGATAGCTTATTTTTCAAGATTAGCTTTGTTTTTTTTTGGAAGATTGCGAAAATATTACTTTTGTTAACATCAAGGATACAATTGTAAGACATCTTATCAAACTCAGAAAGCGGCTTTCAGATTACTTTCCAGATCGTGATACACTTCAGTTGGATTGTAGATCCTTTTAAATGTGAAATTGCTATGGTACCAGAAGAACCCTCAAGTTTGGCAGAAGCAATTCTTGAATTTCGATCTAATACTGAAGCACGAATTCAATTTGAGAGTAAACCAAATCTGTCATCTTTATGGATGTCAGAAGCTGCAACGGCTTTCAAAATTGCACATGAAGAGGCGGTTAACAAATTGCTGCCATTTGGAACAAGATATTTGTGCGAACAAGGCTTTTCCACTTTAATGAACATAAAAACGAAGAACAGAAATCGATTAAACGCCGAATGCTATATTCAAATCGCTTTTACATCAAAAAGTCCCAATTTTGAAGCAATTGTATCGAACATGAAACAACATCATTTCTTAAAAACGTGAAGGAAGAATGTTTCAATTATTCTTTTTTTTCTAATTTTTTCAATTCTAATTTTTGTTTGTACCACCATTATTATTATTATTATAATTTGTTACAGTACTCCAAATTGTCAATCCTCAATTGTACCCCAATGGGTTTCAATTTATATATATTATATATGTATTATATTACTTATGTACATATATTACTCTTATTACCGTTATGTTTTACTAGGTATTACATTGATAAATTGAATAAATGATGTTTAAATTAAATTTTTAAATTTTGTTTTCTTTTCAAAATTATCATGGGGGGCTATAATATGAAAGATGCTAAAAATAGGCGACTTCGTTTTTGCTCTTCGCCATGGGGTAATATCAATTTACACAAAAATATTTTGGGGTAATGATTAAAATAGTTCCCCGACCGCTGATCTATTACCTTGACCCGATTTCTTTGATACGAAAGCTATTCTACTGTTCAATAGTGACCAAAAACAAAATTGGGGACAAAGGTATGGTAACGTTTAGGACAATATAGAATGATTACAAATTCAGTTGAGCACACATAGCCTCCTGTTGTGATAGCACATAGGCTCTAAAACTAACTGACAAACACTGATTAGCCGATCTTGACAATCAGCACTAGAGCTTGGAATTTAAAGCATGACTGCCTTAAAATAAAACTGCAAAACAGCGTAAAAGTTTAATGTATTTAGTGATCGATTGGATGCCTTGTAACGATTACTCCGTTAGGCTGTCGAAAAGTGTGAGCGAAAGAAAAGAAGTCTGCGTCGAGGCAGAGGATGATATTGTCAAAATAAGTCGATAATATTCTCTTCCTTCTCAACCTTTCTTGGCTCTCCTGGACTGATATGAATGCGAAGAAAACTGAGAGTTTATTTTCTTAAACCGCATAGCTATCCATCGCATTAATACGGTTCCCACAAGGGGGCATGTCGGGGGACTTGGTATACTTGGTACAAATAAGTATTACAGAAACTAGGTGCCCGTCATGAAGGGACTGAGATTCTTAACTTTTAATTTTTTTTTGTCATCTTTGACCAGCGTTGCCATTTGCCAAGTTTTCCCTTTTTTTCAAGTTTTTTAGGATGCGAAAAAGTTTTAATTAAATTTGTTTTCTAACAAAACAAGTTTTTTTGACAAAATTAATTTAAAATTTTTTTTCAATAAATTTAATGATAATAACACGCAATAATTACATTTTTAAAGGAAATGTTATGTATTTTATTAGTCCCGGGCAAAAGTAGCAAAAAACACCAATAGAGGGTACCGGTCTCCCGTGTTTCCTTTAAACATTTTGGACCTTTTGTAGAAAACAAGTTTTTTTTTGGTAAAAAAAGTTTTTTCCCCAGAAATAAAAAGTTTTTTCAAACAAATTCTGGCAACGCTGTCTTTGACTGAATTCTTCAGAACAAAAGATTACAATGAGAGCGAGATTTATTTTGAAGTCGAGATGGTTTCCTGTAGGGAGTGTTTAAGCAGTTAAACTAACCTCACCTTGAGACCTTGCACTTTTCTTATTGTTTCATTCATAAATAATTTTTTACCATATTTAGATGTAGCATTGAAATATTTCAGCCGTACACTGAGTATTCGATGCTGAGCGGTTCGATTGTATTCAGTTTAGTTTTTATGATTTCGTACGAACAGACGCAGAAGATTGTCGATCGTTTTATTACTCACCCATCAACTATTTTGGGGGGTTCTCTTTATGATTTTGTTTTTTGCCTGTTCTCGTTCGCTCTCTGTCTCTCTCTTAAATCAACGAATGTTGTTATCAGTGTTGCCACGAAAAAATAAATTTTGTAACCAACATTTGTGAAAAAAATTACCAAATAAGAAAAAATATAACCAAAATTAAATTCGCAGACTTATATTTAATTTTTTTCAAATTTAAATAATAATTAATAAAAAAAGAAACAAGAAATTGCAAAATAAAACTTTAGTCTTACTAATTAATTCATTTTAATAAACAAAACAACAGCTTTTTTATAAGAAAAAAAATAACCAAAACCAAAAAAATCTACACATCTACACATTGATCAAAAAAATAACCAATTTTGGTTAGAAATAACCAAAAACGGCAACACTGGTTGTTATGAACTTCGATTAACTACTGTTTATGTACGCTTTGTTGTAAATTAAAAGTGAGAGCATTGAATGCTTGTATTTATTTATGTATGTGTGTATGTTTTTTGATTTCTTGATTATTATTATCGTTTCTCTTGCTATTATCGATATTTAACACAATTTTTGTTTATTGTGGTTGTATGTATGTATATGTTGTCATAATTTAATAATTTTTGCCTTGTTGGTGGTGGTAGTGATGTGTTTCTTGTTTACTGCAGTATTTTTCACTGTTTTAAGGAAATACACCCAAACCTTTTTTTACACGGTAGATAAGTTCCAGTGGATACCGAGTAAAAAAAAAAACGCGTAAAAAAAGACAAATATTATGTATGTATGTAAGTGTATAAACAACTGAACTTTATAAAAACGCACAGATTTAGTTCAATTGTATACACAGAGTTTTTATTTTATTTCATTTTATGATTATAAAAAAATAAAGAAAAAACTTAAAAATTCTCTTGCATTTATAAAAATAAAATTAGTTATCAAACTCTTAAGACAATTAGGAAAGGAATTATTTTCAATAAAAATTGTTTTTTATTTTATTCGGAGTCAGTTTCTGATAGCCAACGCATTCTCTTTTGCTGGGGTGGCTCAATATCAGTCTCGTCAGTAGAAATACTTATTACTTCTACATCTTCAGAAGCTGCTTCTGGCGCTGGTTTATTTATTTTAACAGCAAATTCTGTTATAGTGCGTTGTGATCCAACTTTGGAAAGCTCTTTATAGAGCTCTCTGTATCTAGTCATACATGTTTGCAGGTCTGATTGAAATTTCACAGCTCTTTCAATTATGTTATCACATGTCAAAAAGTGTTCTGCCAACTTATTTGCCATTTGAAGGCCGTCAAGTATCAATTTGGCAGTTATTGGACTTTGAATTTCACTCTCATCAGTTTCGACATTTTGATCTTCATTTCCCAGCGCAACCTCCAATATCTCTTCTTCATTTAGAGCTTTATCAACAATTATTTCGTTTATATCTTCAATGTTAAGATTATCAAACCCTTCACCTCCAACTTCTCGCGCTAAATTAATTATATCTGCATATACTTCAGCACCTGAATTATCATTCGCACAAGTGTCTTTGCCTTTGACGCATTCTGGCCAAATGCTCTTCCAACAGGCATTTAAAGTTGATGGTTTTATTTCTGAAAAGGCTAAAGCAGCATGCTTTACGCAATCCATAATCGAAAATTTCTTCCATGCGTCGATAATTGTAGTGTTAGCATCACTTTCTAGTTCATTTAAAATGTACTGAAAAGATCTCTTAATATAATAAGTCTTAAATGTTGAGATAATACCCTGGTTTAACGGCTGAATCAAAGCAGTGGTATTAGGAGGCAAAAATACTATCTTTACATTAGGATGTACCAAAATTGGGTGCCCAGGTGCGTTATCTATTAGCAACAGAACTTTAAACGGCAAGCCTTTTTCTGTCATGTAGCGCCTTACTTCAGGAATAAAACAATCATGGAACCATTCACTAAAAACCTGTGAAGTTACCCATGCCTTCTTATTTGCCATCCAATGAACTGACAGAGTTTTAATATCCACACCTTTCATTGCCCGTGGTCGAATTGATTTATTGATCAGCAAAGGTTTTATCATGCGGTCTCCTGACGCATTACTACAAAACAAAAATGTAACCCTGTCTTTCGCCTCCTTAAATCCACCAGCATGTTTTGCTATGTAGGTGCGGCTAGGCATTCTTTTCCAGAAAAGGCCAGTCTCATCGGCGTTAAAAACTTGGTCGCTATTGTATCCAGCTTCTTCAATTATTTTGGCCAACTGGATTGGAAACTCTTTAGCAGATGCAGTATCTCCTGAAGCTATTTCACCTTTTATTTTGATATTATGAAGTTTATATCTCTGTAGAAAACACTGAAACCAACCATTACTTGCAGAAAATTTATTTTTGTTGTCATCAATGGCTTCTGAAGACGTTGATGGTTCCATATTTTGTATTTGTTCATAGATTCTTAAAGCCTTCTGTTTTATGGAATTTTTATCGAGTGGTATACGTTTTTGAGTGTAATCTTCTATCCATGCTAAAAGAACCTTTTCCATTTTTTCTACAAATATATTTCTGGTATAGGAAGAAGATTTCACACTCAATTTAGTACCAGAAATTACAGCTTGTCTAATAGCTTCTTCATTTTTTTTAATTGTCCGAATTGTGGATTCATTTAAATTTAAAGATTTTCCAACTGAACTAGGACGTTCCCCTTTTGCTAGCCTGTCCAGAATTTTTACCTTTTCTTCTAAGGAAATAGCGTTTCGTTTTTGTTTACTCATGGCTAGGTTAATGATTTTAAATTAATAACAGAAAACCTCCATAGATAGTAAAACTATTAACTTACTTTGTTAACATCTAAGATTAACTTTTTTTTTCACTTTAAATTACCGCTGAATAGCACTGACCTCTCGAAGAATGTCAATAGAAACTGAAGTGTAAAAATAAGTGCACAGACAACTACATATGCAAATACATTCGTAATTTGTGAATCCCCGAATAATAAACGTAGAGGGAAGCTATCATATCTAGTTTTATTTTTTAAAGCGTAACAAATGATGCCACATTATTTTTTATGCACAAACTGGAAGTTAAACGGGATTAAACGATTTTATCCGTATAAAAAGGAGCGAACAAAAAAAAAAGTAAATTTGTTAAAAGAAAAACCGTGTTATTTCAAATTCGCGTAAGAAAACCCGTGTAAAAACAGGTTTGGGTGTACTCGAGTTGCAGAAGAGGAAAACGTCAACATAATTGCCAATTATTAGTAAAGTTTTGTTTACTTAGGGTACCGTACATATAACATGCTTTAATTGAACTTAATCTGTTGAACTTAATCTGACTGGATATATAGTTATATGCCTTATATGGTTGCTAGGATGTAAATAACTTTGTGAGCTATTTTTTTTTATAATTTTTCTATTTAAACACGTGTAATATGTTATCTTTTATAACTAAAAACATTTTTTTTAATGACTATGAAGAATCACACCCTAGTTACGCCTCTGTTTGAATTGTTTAAATAAAAGAAGCACGAAAAAAAATAATCGATAATTTTGTTTGTTAAAATGTATTTTTAGTCTTTTTACCGCATTTATAAATACACTTGCAATTATACTTTGAGTGTGGTCAGTGCATTCGTGTGTTCGATTGTTGTTGTTGATTTGTTTTTGTTTTGTTTCCCAGTTTTTAAAACCGGTTTTGCAACAATGTTTTCTGTTGTTTAAAAATAAAACCAAAACATTAAACACAAAAACTAGTTGCAAACGAGAGTGAATGCATTCAACTATACAAGTAAGAATGTGAGCCTGCGTACAGCAGACTTTTGTACGTGCACACATGGAACCAACACACACTCACATACGGTCATATTCTCTTGCGTTGCTCTCTTGCTGTAGGTGTATGCGGGAGAATGGATTTCCAAGCAAGAAATGTATGTATGCAATGTTTACTAATCCATACGCTTTAAAATTTAGCTCAAAAACGTGTTTTAAGTATACTGAAGCCACTTAAAGCTGTGCTTGATGCACAAAACAAAAAAGCATGTGAGCAAGAGATTCTCTTAAAACAAAATGTTTAAAACACTGCAAGAAAAACAAAAACAAAAATTAAAAAAAAATCAATGGAAACATAATAAAATTGCTCTCTTTAGTAATGAATTGTCAGAGATGGAAACTTTAAATTCGTATCGAAATCTTAAGCAAGAATGGCAGAACTGACATCACGCCCAGAAAATTTTGAGCCTCCTTTTTCTAAATGTTCTTTTAAACTGATAAAATGCATAAAATTAACACACACAACATAAATGGTATGAGGGACTAGGTCCATAACCTTGACTGAAGGGTTCTAATGAGTATGTATGTATGTATGTATGATTAAGCTCTGAAGTCGCCGTAGGTAGTGTGTTGGCTTAATTGTTGGTTTCGAGCCCCAGTCATCAAAACGAAAATGGGAAAAAAATATTTCTTCGGCGACTTCCTTTCAGAAGATTTCTGGCCAAACTCTGAGAGTAAATAAACCTGCCATGAACAAGTTTCTCAAAATCTGTCGCTCGGAGTCAACGTTAAATTGTAGGTGCCGCCACTGAAGTATAAAACTAACGTACACAACATGAGTGGTGTGAGAAGCTAGGCCGTAATCCTGACTGAAGGGTTGTAATGACCAATTAGGTATGTATGATTAAGCTCAAGGTTATGACCTCTGACATTCAGGCGACAAATAAAACTCTTTCGGCTCTGGTCATTATTTTGTTTCCGTCTAGTATGTATTCGAGGTAATTAGGTAGCTGATGAATTTGCTACAGCAAGGAAATTCTTATTGAATACCAATATATACATGCGTACTGGGCAGGCATGGCTTTGATTACCTGTAAATGACTACTGCAGTAGTAGATCGATTGATGGAGGAAGATATTATTTTCCACTTTATTTGCCAATATCTGCCTCTGAATTAACGCAGACTTTTCTCATTGTGCTCTAATGGAGCTATCGTAAGTTGTTATCAAAATTATTTAAACTTTAAGGGCCATTATCCCAACTTGTCGTTAACTAAAGGGAGGATTTTAACGGGCAGATAAATGGGTTTTCATTATTATGAGTACCCAATAAGATAGAAGTGAGCGTTAAGCTAAAGGGAGGATCATCCTGCCGGTAACTTTTAAAGTTAATGGTGTTTTCTTTTCTACCAAAAAATTTTCACTTTATTTTAAAAAAATGCAATTTTGTGTTTGTTTCTTAAAAATGTTTCTCCCTCTAAAAGGGTGGTATGTTTTATTCTAAATAATTCGCACTTGAAAATGGTGGAGGGCATTGCATTTTACGCCCTGTATAAATCGAGAGTGCTGTTAATGCCCTGTAAAGCAAATGACTTTTGTTTATTTATAGGGCTACCAGATGAAATTAAAAAAAAGTCGCCAAGTATCGTTATCCAATTTTGAAGTTAATTTTTTCATTGTTTTGTGGGGTAACCTTAAGAGAACATTACATTATTAAAGCTACATGGTCAGTAATATAAAAAATTGCATTTAGTGTTAGAACTGTGTTAAAAAAATTTATTTGGTTATAAAAAAAAGCTCTAAAAAAATGATATCGAAAAATAAGCGGCCTGGCAACACCTTTTTTATGTTTACATATTTTATTGAAAACAAATCAAAAAATTAAACATATTTTTAAGGGCACGGGGCATACCCTTTTTACATATTTGTGTTATGTTCATCTCAAATAAAAATTACATTATAACAGGGTTGGTCAGCAATTTTTTTAATGCACCTTGTAAGAGGGTGACATTTTCTTTGTAGAAAAGAAAACACCATAAGTTTATGCTATAACTTGCCATATTATATGTTATTTTCAACAGGGCAACTTCAGATATAAAC
Source organism: Sarcophaga rosellei (assembly GCA_930367235.1). Lineage (NCBI taxonomy): Eukaryota > Metazoa > Arthropoda > Insecta > Diptera > Sarcophagidae > Sarcophaga > Sarcophaga rosellei. Next base: position 83,883,655 of record OV884017.1, on the reverse strand, counting down.
AAAATGGGGAAACACAACAACAAAAAAGGCCCAACGTTGCCACTACGTTAAAAAAACTTTATTGTGTCTTTATCGACATTGCTCCGGGACTGCCATATTTTTGAAAAAGTTAACATTATTTGATCATTAGGTTATAATAACGAAAATAAGTTAAAGGTGACTTTAATGTTCACATTAGCTAAAGTTACCTTTAACTAAACCCAAGTTTAACGGCAAGTTGTAATAATGGCCCTAAGTCTAGTTTTCAGATTTATTCCAAGGAAGTCATGCTGTAAATGAGAACAGAATGGAGCCGCTATTGGTACTGGGTGCTCAAGCGAACTTTGATTTAACAAATCTGCCACTTCTGCAGATTAAATTCATGTTGAATAAATGTGGGAAAAATTAATTTTTTAAATTTTTTTTAATAAATTTAAATTAAATGATCTTAAATGCCCATAAACGATTACATGGAAGGAATTCATTTAAGTAAAATGTAGGTGTGTGAGATGCATGAGTATAAAAAAAAATTTTTTTTTTTTGTTTTAAATCGTCTAACAAGTTGGTTGCTCAATTAACATTGACAAAGGCTTAAATAAAAGTTGTTTTGTAAAAACAAGTTGTCTAATTAAAACACTTTATATTTCATATTTTGTTTGAAACACTGACCAGTCTTAATGTGGGCGTGGCCAATTATAATATTGTATTACATTTTCCTCAATAATTTAGCATTCAAAAAGGCTATAATTTAAATAAATTAATTTAAATGTGTATAAATTCACAAAGTAAATCGAAATCTTCCTGAAATGCTAAAAGTATTTACAGGGTTAGAAAATTTAATGCAAAAAGAAACAGAGATTTTAGAAAAAAAAAAACATTTTTTTACAGGCTTTCAAAATTAAATTGAAATCAAGAAGTGACAAATGAAAATGACATTCAAAATACGTTCATACGATACCAGCTTATATTTTTTTTTTATTAAACTTTGATTTTTATCTCATTTGTCAGCAATAATTATTAATATGAAGGTCTCCCTCCCATTATATTTGAACATTAAACGACGCATTCGTCATTCACTTGTCCAGTGTATTTAAGTGTTAAAGAAAAAAATTACAAAAAATAAATAAAAAGTAGTTCAATAAATTAAATCATTTCACTTAAATGCCCTGATTAATGATTCAATTTTGAAATAGAAATTAAAACAAACAAACATTAATCTTCGGCTTTGTTTTGTTTTTTTTTTCATTTTTTTGTATTTTTTAAACGAATTTCCTTAAATTTTTGCAAAATGTGCAAAGCGAGCGGCATAATAATTTTGTTATCCAACATGTGACAACATTTTCTGTCACACTACTAACACGTAAGCAATGTAGTGTGGGGACAGCAATTAAATATGGCAATATTTCCTAAGTCGTCGTGGTCTAGTAGGTAGTGTGTTGGCTTATTAGACGAAAGGCCCGAGTTCGAATCCCAGGTCAGACGTCAAAACGAAAAATATGAAAATATTTCGTCTGCGACTTCCTCTCAGCAGATTTCTGGCAAAAACTCTGAGAGTAAAAATTGCCATGAAAAGCTTCTCAAAAAATCTGTCGTTCGGAGTCGACTTTAAACTGTAGGTCCCGCCACTCATGTATACAATTAACGCACACAACATGAGTGGTGTTGAGAAGCTAGGCCGTAATCCTGACTGAAGGGTTGTAATGGCCACCACTCATGTTGTGTGCCTTAATTTTATACTTGAGTGGCGGGGACTACAGTTTAACTTCGACTCCGAACGACAGATTTTGAGAAACTTTTGATGGCAATTTTATTTACTCTCAGAGTTTTTCCCAGAAATCTGCTGAGAGAAAGTCGCCAAAGAAATATTTTTTTTCATATTTCGTTTTGCTGTCTGACCTGGGGTTCGAACCCGGTCTTTACGTCTAATACGCGACAACTACCTACTAGACTACGTCGACTTCTACGTCTTAGACTGTATTTAAACTAGTGATGGCAGAGGTACTTATTTAAGCTTAGAAATCCTTGAGGTTCTGTTTTATGAATCTTGCATGGGTGGCTGAGCCTATTTGTAATGCTAATATGCTGTTTTTTATGAGGAATACCATAACCAGGAATTTCCTTCTCTCACATAGAACTGTTATATTTGACAGCACTGTACAGCGCACACATTTTTTGGCTTATTTATCATTATTCTTCGCTTATGAAGCAATTAACGTAGACTTTTCTAGAAAATTTTCTATCTAAAATTTTCTTTATTGAAATTCAATTGCAGTCATTGCCATTATCCATGAACTTTTGCCATTTGTAGAGTAGCTTCCAAAGTTGTAGACCAGAGATCTGCAATAAATCGTTTTTTCACTACTCATAAGTACTCATGAAATTTTGAGTATGAGTGAGTCAACAATATTGAAATTTAACTATGTACTCTGATTCATTCATACTTACTATAGGTTGCAATTAGTATGAGTACAACCTTGACATCAAACTCATACCATTCGAAATATGAGAATTCGAGTGATATGAATCATTCATTAAAATTTACAGTCTTAGTTGTTGTTGCATTTACAAAAAAAGAAGAACAAAAACACAAAGACAGCAAGCAAAGCAAACATACAACCTTCTAGTGAGTATTGTAGTGTTCGTATGCGAATCATACTTATTTTGTGATCCTTGTAAATCTTGAGTCATGAAGAGTCGAAATAAACAACATCATACGTGTTGTTAAGTATGAGTACGATGAGTACTTCAAACTTTGAATATGAATAGTATGAGTATGATATTAAAATAAGTGTGAATACATATAATTATCAGAAATTATGAGTATGATTCGAATGTACTCATCTTTTTGAATACTCATTGCTGATCTCCGTTATAGACATTTTGTGGCTTGTCAACAAAAACTCAACCTTAAACTTAATGAAAATAATTTTGCAGATATGAACACAAATGATAGTAAGAGAAGAGTGATAATAAGCAAGAGAATAGAAAAGGTTACTCAATTTTTCATGGCTCATCCAAATGTGCGTGGCCTTGTTTTATCATGATGTGGAACATAACACCGTTTTTCTAAACCACACTTCTTTCATTCTCACTTAATACCCAACATAGCGTGGCTTGCCGTTGGACTAATTTCCAGAGAATCATGTTAGCCTTGCCCCTCTAGCCGAAAATGAAATGTCTGAATACCTAGATCGATCCTTCAATCAAATCGGTCTTATCTAACTTACTTACTTACTTCCTCATTACAACCCTTCAGTCAGGATTACGACCTAATTTCTAACACCATCCACGTGGTGTGTGTGCGAATTTTACCCACGAGTGGCGAGACCTACAGTTAAAAGTCGACTTCGAAAAACTTTTTATGGCAATTTTAGTTATTTTCAGAGTTTTTGTCAGAAGACGTTTTGTTGTCTGGCCTTAGATTTGAACCATGGTGCCACCTCTAATAAGACAAAACACTACAGCGACTTCCATCAAACTTTACATATATTTTGAGATGTTTTTGTAAAATTTGTTTCCTAAGTTTTGATGTAAAAAGAGCAAATAGTAGGACAGGGACGGTGATATTCAGTCGCAGAGTCTAATATTCCGAGACTATGGACAAACCCAAGCTGAAGGCCATGCTTGGACAGCAAACGCAAAGGATTGGTGGATATATCACTACTTTCTGAAGTAATCCGAAAGTAGTACGGTCCCGTCTGGAGAAGCGAAATAAGGTAGGCAGGGGAATTTGCTGGATTCCGGATCAAATGGAAATAAGTTGGTTGCTGGGCTTGATCAAACATTTTTGTTGAGTGGGAAGAGATATTTGATAGATTATAATCGGCTAAGGGGAAACGGAGAAAGGCGGAGATTTCTTTCAAACCGAATGAATTTGATGCTATTCAAACATTTGCTGGGAAATTACAGTAAGGTTAGTAGTCGGCCTTTTAACAGGATATAGGATTTTATAGATTCAAAGAACATTTATTAAAAATATAGATCGCCTAGACCCTCTTATACAGAAGATGTGATGTGAAATATGAATCACTAGAAGACTTGCTTGGAAGGAGTTAATGCATTTAAGAAGGAAATATCACAGAGCATATCTAGTAGTAAGCAAAGAATTGTTATTACTCACACCGGACTTTATCAGGGCAATAGAGAGAGGGATACCCTATACAGATTGAGCAAATAAGAATAGATTGTATGATCGCAGTACTTAAGTACCTCTACACGAAAATTACAATAATATTGTATTAAAGCGTTTTTCATTCGATTTTTCAATTATTTTCAAATCAATATGATTTTTATTACCGAGGCTATTAACAAATTCGTTAATCGGGCATACATATCGGCAATCGGGCATGTATACATATGTTATCGATATATTCCTTTGATCGATATATTCCAGTATGGTATATTAAATTTCTAGAAAATATCCAAAGAATTTCCAGTAGCGGATCTTATGATTTCCACTTAACTGTTGGTTGATGTTTATGTTTTTGAAACTGACTAAACATTTCGTATATTTATTGCGCTCTCCCCTAAACTAAATTAAATTGTTGAATGACCTTAAAATGGCTTAAGATTTATTTATTCATTCAGTCAGTCGTTCATTCATTTGTTTTTCTGCCTCAAAACCTTTACGACAATTGTAATAACAAATCAAATCAAATGAAATCCAATCAATTGAAAATCATTCCAATTATAGTTAATTATAGAAATTTAAAACAACAACAACTATAGCAATAACATAAAATTGTAAAATTGTTTTAAATGCAACAGCTGACTGACTGACTGTGAGCTACAACAGCCAGCGACAGCAGCAAACTCATAACATAATTGATCAGTTCCTTATTAACGAACATTTTTTTTTGTTATCGATTTACTGACAGTCTCAAATTGAAATCATTTAATCATTTTCCTTTTTTTCATTGGATCATGCCAGCAGCTAAATTAAATTTTCAAGTCTAAATTCGTTTGTAGTTTCAGGCAATTCCTTAATGATACACGCTTAAGAAATGTGAGATTTTTGTCTTGAAGGCAACATTTTAACGGCATTGCACTTGCCGTTGCCATTAAATTGCAATTTTGTATGTGATATTAGCGGCATAAATTCGATTAATTGCACAATAAATTAGTGCATGCATGTATGTACATATATGTGTGTATGTATACTAATCAAGTTACGATTATTTCATCACAACGGCATTTATCGTAAGATTATGGATTCTTGCAAGTCCAATATGTAAGGTTCTTTATTGATCAATAATTTTTGAATTTTTTGGAAATTAACAAATAATCACTCACTCCCTCGCTCCCTCTTTATTCTAATTTTAATTAATTTGTCGTCATTTTTAATTAAAGGGTGGGCAACTGAACGAAATATGAAGGAGATTTCTGGCTAAACCTCTGAGAGCAAATAAAATTGCCATGAAAAGTTTCTCAAAAAATCTGTCGTTCGGAGTTGTCTTTAAACTGTAGGTCCGGCCACTCATGTAGAAAAATTAACGCACACGTAAGCCTGACTAAAGGGTAGTAATGACCAATTATGTTGTGTAGTATGCAATGTGTGGCAAGTTCCACCATCCTGTTGAAACCAAACATCGTTCGCATGAATACCATTAAGATCGGGTACAAAAAAATCGGTTATCATGGTGCAATAGGTGTCTGCATTGAACGTAATGGTTACAATGATGCTTCCGTTCCACAAGCCCCATCAAATAGTCACTCGCAATGGGTGCATTGGCTTCTGGAAGATCACGAGTGGGTTTTCTGAGCTCCAAATACGGCAAATTTGCTTATTAACCTACCCACCAAGGTGAAAATGAGCTTTATACGAAAAGATGATTTTTTTTTTGGCAAAATCGACATCGTTGTGTAGTTTCTCGTTGGCCCATCTAACGAAGCGGATTTTGAACCAATTGAACGTTGTAAGACGTTATACCGAGATCTTTTCACAAAATTCTACGTAAACTGGTAAGTGACATGTTCAATTATTGAGAACGATGACGAGCTGATGTTGATGGGGTCTCATGCACACTCTCAGCCAACAGCTTCGATATTTTCGGGTGTGCGCACTATACGAAACGCTCACGTCTTGACGCATCAACAATGAAACCAGTTTCGCGAACTTTTTTTGCCAGGCACTGTTGATCTTTCTCTGCGACCAAATTTTATACATTTTCGTGCAATTTCCGAACAATTGTCTTTGTTTTGGAAATAAATTTCCAATAAATCCTAACGTTGCTCAAGCGAAAATCGACTCATTACGTTCAGTGGAGATAATACATTGAATTTTGTGAGAGAATAGAATGACATAAGTATTACCAGATTCGAAATTACCGTTGATTGAAGTTTAAACCTATAGATGACCCACCCGGTATAAATTTTTCAAGAAGTTTTCGTACATAATTAAACTCAAGAGACATTCTCGATGAAGTGTGATAAAGTTGGGGAAAATTGGTGGGGTTAACAGAAAAGGGGTTAAGAGGTATATACGGACCTCAGATTTTCATATTTTTTTTTTTGTAAAATTCAACATACGAATAATGTGAAAAGGAATAAAAGAGTAAATAAAAAGTCGTCGCAGTCTAGTAGGAAGTGTTTTGGCTTATTAGACGTGAAGCCTCGGTTCAAACCCCCAGGTCAGACGTCTCCAACAAAACAAAATACGAAACAATATTTTCTCGACGACTTCCTCTCAGCAGATTTCTGAGAGTAAATAAAATTGCCATGAAAAGTTTCTCTAAAATTTGTCGTTCGGAATCGACTTTAAACTGTAGGAGCTGCTCATATATAAAATTAACACACACAACATAAGTGGTGTGAGAAGCTAGGTCGTAATCCTGACTGAGGGGTTGTAATGACCAATGATGTATGTTATGTTTGTATTGGTTACTGAGACCCACTGGTCAATAGACTAGAAACCAATGTGCTAAATGAGGAAATATATGCCAACAATGTCTTTCAGCACGCTAGATAAATTCCGTGCGAGTGTCCTTAAAGCACGGACCAGATATGTAATATGTATATACTCCAATGCTGAGAATAGTTGATTAAGCTGGGGATATTTCGTGCAATCAGTATGCCTTTAATAATGTAAAGTCGAATGATAAAAATTTTAGTTTATTTTTAAGCCTGTTGCCTCCTGATGCCTCCTTAACTGATACAAAAATGTTTTAATCTCATAAAATTTCATCGGAGGTCAAGCGTTAAAAACGAATAAATGAATAGGAGCGCAATCGATAGTTGTGTATAAAATAATCTGTACTTGGCATCACTATTTAAAAGAGAAACCATGAGAAATATGATTTTTTTTATTATTAGCTCTAATCACACGAGAACAATTTTTAGTCGTTCTTTGTTTTGTTCTTTTCAAATCACACGGGATGAATATTAGTTTCGCATGACATGTATATGTACACCCAGCTTTGTATGTTGAAACTTTACGCCACCGAAAAACCATTCTCTTCACCTCTCTTGTCTATAAACTATCATTTTACGCAAGCACAATTCTCGTGTTCTCATGTGATTAAAGCCATTGACATTTGACATTGTTCGCGTGACAGTAGACATTTTCTTTATTATGTTTTTTTTTTTAATAGAGCCGCCCCTTCTTAAGCACAACAGAAATGTTTCTTGAGTTTTCTAAAATCACTGGTCTCCGCTTATAAATTCCTCAAATTGGTTGTGTTAAGAACGCTTGAGTACATACAAATTAATATGAACTCAATAGTGTTACAATCTTTTTTTTCATTTACAATGAATATAATGGACAAAGCAACATCGTTTTTGTTTTTTCAATTTTACATGCCGTAATTAAGAAAAAAAACAAACAAAAAAAACATTGAATTTTATTTCTGATTGTAAAGCATTTTTTTCACACGGCTCTAGTTAAGTATGAGTGACCTTGGCTATGAGATTTCCTTATTACTTTAAACCAAGGAAAGGTGTAGATATATTGGCCATTTATTGTGTATCTGGAATGCAGTTGTAAATTTATTACCACCACCATTTATAGCCCTCTTATGGCTTAAGGCAGCCAACAAGCCAGCAAGCCAGCCAGCCAGTCATTAAATAATCATTTGAACTCGAATTTTTCTTTGTTTGCAAAATTATTGTTGTTTTTAATTTATTTGTGTTGTGGTTTTTAAGAAACAATAAAACAAAAACAAAATAAATTAAAAACAGAGACAAAAATAACTTAAAATTAAAAAAAAAACCAGAAACTTTAATTTGTTTCATGTTTTTCTACGTGAAGTTTAAAAATAACTTCACAGAAACAACAAAAAAAATTGCTTTAAATTGTTGATGGATGATGCCAACAGAGAGGAACAACAACAACAACAAACAAAACAAAAGGTGCCTGTTTGTTCAAATAGCAGTTTCTAGACGTAAAACAAAAACAAAATACAACATGTGGCCAAACAGCCATAAAAATGGTGTGGAGACTGCCACTGTACTGTTATAAACAGAAAAACACACACACACACAAACAATTGTTACAAGTGTTGCATGTGTTACAAAATACCGGACAAGCAGGAAAATGATTTTCATTTTTGTTTTCTTGTCATTGTCAGCATTTTCAGCAATTTTTTTTTGGAAGAAAAAAAATTGAAAATAAAATCTGAAGAGAAGTTAAAAGGAAAAAGTATTTAATTTCCTCATGCCATACATTTCATATGCCACTTATGCTCCTTGTTTACATGTTATGTTCACTTGTATTGTTGCAACATGCCATTCAAGCGCAGTTTCATTTTTGGAAATCAATGTAATACGCCAAACCGCCAACTAATTGTGGAATGAAATTGACTTTTTAGAACTCCAAAAAAAAATACATACAAATAATTAATGACAATAATTAAAATGTATGTACAACATGTATGCATGAATGTATGCATGTAATCTTTAATTGGGACTCTTTTAAGTCATCACATCATTAATGGCAATCCAACATGTTTTTAACATTTGTGCAGCTATAGTATGGATGTGTGGGTGTTGTGAGTGCTTGAGTTGTACTTGTTTGAAATTCCATTATCGCGTTGTTGCACACAATAAACGTTGGCAGCAACTGAATACATATTCAAATAAATTTTGCCATAAATTTTCGTGTTGCAACATTGAAAATAATTTTTTCTTTCCTTTGCATTCTAGACAAGCAAGACTTCTGAACTGAGTACGAGGTGTGATCAAAAATTAACAGTTATTTGAAATTTTTTCAAACAGTATTTATTTATTTATCACCCCTCAGATATAAAACACTTATGCCATGCTCGAAAAACTTCTGAAGCGCGCTTTTTGGTATCGTCAACAGCTCCTGTTTCGAGTTTTTCTTTTATCTCCTCAATCGTAGTAGAACGCTTTCCTCTCATCGATGTCTCCAGTTTTGGGAAGAGGAAAATGTCAGCGAGGGTCAAGTCCGGTGGTTGAATACGGTGGTTGAGGCATGATTACGGTTGTGTTTTTGGCCAAAAACTCACGCACAAGCATCGATGTGTGAGTTGGTGCGTTATCATGGTGCAAAATCCATGATTGTTTTTTTCACAATTCTGTGCGTTTCTGACGAATTGCTTTGCTTAATCGGCGCATAACTTCATTATGCCATTGCAATCGAAGAAAACAGTGAGCAAAACCTCCACATTTGACCGAACTTGACGTGCTTTTTTCGGTCTCTTCTGGACGCTTCCATTGGGATGATTGGGCTTTGGTTTCAATGTCATAGCCATACACCCATGACTCGTCACCAGTTATGACCTTTTTGAGCAAATCTATATCTTCGTTGAGCGGTGTCTACTCTGGGAAACTGGACCTGAATATTTCTCTCCGTCTGCCGGACTACTGCAGTGTGTTTCAGGCGGAGGTGATGGCGATTTACTGAGCCGCGCAATGGATCCTCGTCAGCGATGCTCCTTTCACTCGCGTCTCGATCTTCTCTGATAGTCAGGCCGCGATAGGATCTCTATCGGGTTCCGTGATTAACTCCAGGATCGTTAGGGAATGTCGCCGCTGTCTCGACCTTCTCTCGGGGCGCTTCACCAGTATCTCTCTGGTGTGGGTCCCCGGCCACAGTGGAATTCCGGGAAACTGTAGGGCAGATGAGCTCGCCAGAGCTGGTGCGCTCCTTCCGGAATCCTCTTCTGTTGAATTGGGTATGCCACTTGCCTCGGTCAAGTTGACCATTGCGCGGAGGTTCTTTCGGGACGCCAACCTATCCTGGGTCAATGAGGAGTCCTGCTCCACCGCTAGACTCACCTGGCCCAAGATGGATAGAAGGCGTACCAACCGATTACTTGGTCTTGGTCGTGATGTCATCTCGACTACAGTGGCCGTGCTTACAGGCCATTGCGTCGTGGGTAGACACGCGGAAAGAATGAGGCTTCCTTTCAACGACTTTTGCCGTGGATGCAGGTCCACTGAGGAAGAGGAGACTGTTGTTCACTTTCTCTGCCAGTGCCCGTCTCTTGCTAGGTGTAGATATAGGTTATTTGGCTCCCCATTCCTTGTTAGCTTAACGGAGCTATCATCTATTGACATCAAGGATATAGCTTCGTTTATCAAACTTTCTGGCTGGTTTTCCAGTGTGGGGTAGTCGTGCTTCTGTTGTGCAGACCTTGCGCTGACCAACTTCCTCCTTTTCCCTGATTTTGGTGGAACTTTGTTAGTACAGGGACTGCGTTCACCCGTGGCATCACAACTGGCCGCTATGCGTGCTCAAGTGAGCTTTGTGATATCAGAGCTACCACTCCGACCTAACCTAACCTGAACGTCGTCAACATCTCCTGAGCGATGTCCATGCGACGTTGTTTTTGCTCAAAATTTAGCAATATTGGAACAATCTTCGCTGCCGCACGTTTCATGCCCAAAACATCCGTAAACGATATGTCAGCATCATCTGCAACCTCTCTAATAGTGATTCGACGATTATGCAAAATCATTTTCTTCACTGCTTCAATGTTTTCATCGGTAGTTGACGTGGTCGGGCAACCAGGACGAGCATCGTCATAGACATCTTCTCGGCCTTCCTTAAACCGGTTATACCACAATTGAACTTGTGTTCTGCTCATAGTAGACTCACCAAACATTTAATTTCATTTTTTACACAAAACTTAATACAGTTTGTTTCATCCATTTTTTTCGAATAGTAAACCAAAACACGACTAACCTTTTTATCTGTCAAAAACAAACTGACAATCCAAAATGGCTGATATCGTCAACATATACATATAACAGACATGTGTACCAACATAACAGAAAAAAATGCAATGATCGAACATACATAAATTGCGAAATTTGATAATAACGGTTATTTTTTGATCACACCTCGTATTTATTTGCCTGTAACCAAAGTTTACTGCGATTGATGGCAACAATCGTTAGGCGGTAATGTGGGTCGGTTAGGCACCTTTTAATGTCAACGATTAATAAAAACGTTTAAAGTTTGGCAAACACCTTAAGATTAATTTCCAATTTAATTAATGGATACAAAATACGTAGTAAATGATGAATAATTTTGTTTAAAAACAAAATTTTATTTCAATTTCTTGTAAATATTTTTCAGTGTTTGTTTAAACATGTGTTTTAGTGATTAAACCAGGCAGGAGGAGATGCTGTTATTGAATGGCATTATTGATAGTTCCTCTGTAGTTTGGAACATGAGTAAATTTCAAGTGCGTATAATATTAAATTAACTTAAAGACCCACTTTATTATTTGTCAAGACTTAGTTAGGTTAGGTTGAGAAGGTGGTTGTAAACTACACTTCCACACATAGATAGGAAATTAGTATCGCAGATTAAATTAAGCAATAAGACAAAACAACGAGAAGAGAAACAGGGTAAAATGTTTGCAATGAAGGAAAATGATTTAAAATTAATGAGAAATAAATGACAGAATTTAAAGGAAAGGAGTAGACAGATGCACTGGTACTGAGTCATCTCACCAGTCAACTCTCGAGGTTAGCAAACCAAACAAAAGCTTACTTCTACAGGACATTAAAGAAATCCCAATCAAGTACCCTGATTCTTTGCCTCTTCATACCAGAGATCAGCAATGAATCGTTTTTTCGCTACTCATAAGTACTCATGAAATTTTGAGTATGAGTGAGTCAACAGTATTGAAATTTAACTATGTACTCTGATTCATTCGTACTCACTACATCGTTGATTTATAAGTACAGATTGCAAAGAGAATGAGTTGACATCAAACTCATACCATTCGAAATATGTTTGATTCATAAGCCTACTAATTTAGATTCATAACTTTCGAAAAATACTTATAATACTTATAAATGATTCGAGTGACTCGAATCATTCGTCAAAATTTTCAGTCTTAGTTGTTGTTGTATTTACAACAAAAGAAATAAGGCCAAGACAAAGACAACAAGCAAAGCAAACACACAACCTTCTAGTGAGTATTGTAGTGTTCGTACGCGAATTATACTTATTTTGTGATTGTTGTATATGTTGAGTTACGGAAGGTCGAAATTAACAACATCATGCGTATTGTTAGGTATGAGTACGATGAGTACTTCAAACTTTGAATATGAGTAGTATGAGTATGATATTAAAATAAGTATGAATGCGTATAAGAATCAGAGATTATGAGTATGATTCAAATTTACTCATCTTTTTGAATACTCATTGCTGATCTCTGCTACATACCAAGGCAGAGGTGTGGATTATGTGCGTCTCATGCTCCTCCCATCTGATTTTTAATGTATACATATATAAATAATTGATCATTACAACCCTTAAGTTAGGATAACGATTCAGCTTCTCACACCACTTACGTTGTGTGTGTTAATTTTGTACATGAATTGTGGGTTCTACAGTTTAAAGTTGACTTCGAATGACGGATTTGTTTGAGAAACTTTTCATGGCAATTTGGTCTTTACTCTCAGAGTTTTTGCCAGAAATCTGCTGCGAGGAAATCGCCGAAGAAATATTTTTCATATTTTTCTTTTGTTGGAGATGTCTGACATGGGGTTTGAACTGTACCTCCTAGAGTACGGCGACTTCCATCTAACACTGTACGTAGGTATATTTTAAGAGGTTTTGTGGTTTTCAATGTATGCTCAGAAGTAAAATAGAACCACTCGTTGCAGGATTTCAATTGAGCAATGAGCAGACACATAAGCTTGTCAAAAGGAAAGCTTCCGCAGAGATGATAGAGTCAGAGCCTTCCTGGAATTGAATGAAATAGAATCAGGAGCTTGGAAAGGTATATTTCAAAGAAGGAAAGAAGTATAGAAGTGAAAACTCTTCATAAGTCAAATGGTTTGAGACAAACAGAACATGAGCTCCAGGAGCATCTAATACACCCCGAAAAAGTCACGGCTTGGTGTGGATTTTGTCTGGTCATCACTGTCAATGGCGAGTGCTATTGGTCGATGGATGCCAACTTCTTTTTGTCCGAGTTAGAGGATCAGCACAACAACGCCATGCGGTTTTAACAGGACGGAGCGTCGTGCTTCACAGTTCTTGCCACGTTGGATACCCCGCACGAGCGATTTGTTGGCGTGGTCACCTCTCGTGGAGGTGACGTGAATTGCTCACCGAAATAGAGGGTTTTGACACCGTTGAACTTTTTCTTGTGGAGTTTTCTTAAGTAGCAGGTGGATGCGAATAAGCAACAAACTATAGCAGTCTACAAAGTCAACATAACCCATGTCATCGGTCAAAATCAGCCTGATTTATGCCAGAAAAAAAAACTAATAAAGTTTGATGAATAATTTACGCTATTTTATACGCTAATGGTATATTATCGCAAAGCGCTGTATGATGCCTCGAAATTTCTATAGCATGACAGTTCAAAATTAAAATTAAAACATACGAGTACAATGGATTTGAATGGAGTTATTATTCTGGTCTTTATAATTTTACTCAAACTCTTACTTTTTTCTCTTTGAGATGGACACAAATTCAAACATTCTGTCAGAAGTTTGAGAGAAATAAGAATATATTTGAACGAAAAATAAAAGAGTTTTAAAAAATATATCCGTTTATCTGCGATCTCATTAACAGACACGTTAATAATATTCAGTCGCTTTTGTCAATACTAACTTGAGAACTATAAACCGATTATGTTGGCTTATTAGATGTGAGGCCACGGTTCAAACCCCAGGTCAGTCATCTCTAGCAAAACGAAATATGAAAAAATATTTCTTCGGCGACTTCTCAGAGAGTAATTGAAATTGCCATGAAAAGCTTCTCAAAAAATCTATCGTTCGGAGTCGACTTTAAACTGTAGGTCCCACCACTCATGTATAAAATTAACACACACTACACGAGTGGTGTTGAGAAGCTAGGCCGTAATCCTGACTGAAGGGTTGTAATGGCCAATTATGTATGTTATGTAACTGTGCGTGGTGTGAGAAACTAGGTTGTAATCCTGACTAAAGGGTTAATATTACCAATTATGTAGGTATGTATGTAAACCGATTATATATCATGCTTTATTTGCTGGTGGTTAGAAATGGAAGTGCAACCGACACTGCAATCACAGACAAGTAAACATTTTATACTTCGGATTTTGATTTATTCATCAGTTAACGTGTATGTACCGTGTCGTGTGTTCTGTTTAATTTCAGTAACAAAACTTTATTATTTGCTTTAATGCTTTGCTTTAATTGAAATTATATAAGAGACGTACATATACAGTGAGCGCCATAAATAAGTCTACACCCACTATAATTTTAATTTTCTATTATGTTTTTAAGTATAAAAAACGTTCCCTTATCATGGATTGTTGTTTTTGTTTTAACATTTTATAAGTAATAAATAAAGGTTTTTATTTTTGGAAATTTATTCGACTATTCTCATTTACTTTTCTCGTTATCCCAAGAAAATGAATTATTTCAGTGGTGTTTACTCACTTTTGGCGCTCACGTACATACATACATAATTGGCTATTACAACCCTTCATTCAGGATTACGGCCTAGCTTCTCACACCAGTCATGTTGTGTGCCTTAATTTTATACTTGAGTGGCGGGACCTACAGTTTAACGTCGACTCCGAACGACAGATTTTGAGAAGCTTTTCATGGCAATTTTATTTACTCCAGAATTTTTGCCAGAAATCTGCTGAGAGGAAGACGCCGAAGAAATATTTTTTTTTCATATTTCGTTTCGATGTCTGACCTGGGATACGAACCCGGGCTTTACGTCTAATAAGCGAACTCACTTTTAATTGAATTGTAATTAGGTTGTCAGTTGCTTGAGACGAGATTCCAAATGTTCCTCTTTAAATGCAACCACTTGAGACACAACTTTACTCGGCTTTAAGGAAAATGATTTCAATTACATTAAGACAGCATTGTCGTCCATGTTTGACCTTATGCAAGTAAAAATTTTGGATTGTTGTCTTGCAACTGATTTAAATCAGCAAAAGAATCTGTTGCTCTATCACGTTTATGAACCATTTTTCATTATTTTTTTTTCTCTCTCTTTCAATTGAAATAAATCGATGGATTAAAAATATGACCTTAAAAGCTCGCATGCATGCAATTAAACTATTCGGTTCCACAACCAAACAACAACAACAACAACAAAATCTATTTGAGAAATAATAAAATAAAAAAAACAACAGAAGTATGTAGTCGTATAATTTACCACATTAAAGTGGCCAAAAACTGAATTGTACGTTTGCAGTACAAGATTTTCAGTTTTTTTTTTCTTGTTTGGATTTCAAAGTTGTTGTCTTTGTTATTGTTTTTCTTTGTTTTTATTTTGTTTTTGTTTGTGGTAACAAATTTATGAATAATAATAATTGCGATGATGCAACGCAAATGTTTCATTGTTGTTTTTTTCAGTTTTTCAATTGTCTGTAGACAACAAATTACCAATAATAACGAGGGGAGTGCTGTTTAGTGGCAGACTTAATTTATCCGTCTGATTTCAAGAGTCAATAAACCAAATAAATAATTATTATTATTTTTTATTGTTGTTGTTGCTGTCTTTGTCCATAAACTACAAAGACAGAATTATGGAAAAAGAAGCAAAAAAATAGAAAAATAGAAAAAATTGTATTTCAAATCGTACACATGAATGAATGAACGAGCGAACGTATGGCGGCTGACTTGTTAAATTGCATCGGTTCGTTGAAAATTCATACAGTCGGTCTGTATGACATACTGAATGACTTGGAAAGAAAAAAAAAACAAAAATTCAGTCACATGCTTTTAGCAATAGTATGTCGGTGTTTTTTGGTAGTATTTTAGGTCTAAATGCTTTGGTAACATGGAAACGTGTTACCAAACACGATCACAGTCCACAAGACATCTTTGTTGTACCTGTTCATTCGTGCAATAAACATTTAATTTTTAAATTTTCGGATTTTTAAATTACGAGCAGAAGTTGAAAACAAACTCAGAAATGCGCAAAAAAAAAATTATTTGTTTATTTATTTAGTTTTTTTTTCTATTTAATGTTGGTTGTTTAATTCGTTTAAACAATAAATGCACATACATACATATGCACGATAACATTTCATAGTTTTTGCTTTTTTATTTTCATTTTCATTTTCGTATTGTTTTTGTTTTTTTTTTAATTTTTCTCATTCATACACTGTGACATTGACCCAAAAAGAACAAATTTCAACATCAACAACAACAACAAATAGCAACAAATGCAATAACAAAAACGACAGCAACAGTGGCAATATTAATAGCAGCAGCACATTTCATATGCGATAACATTAAACACAATACAAGAACGATACATGCTGCGACATCAACAACAGAATATCATGCCGTTTTATAACCCGCAGTGTAAATGCAATTACACAGGCAGACAGACGACTCTCGCCATGCCATGTCACATCATATCATACAGGTTGTACCATAAGTATGACGGCACAATTTAAATTGCAATAAAACAAAGGCAAACTCCTCCTATAGGTAGCCGAGGCTATTGTCGTATTTTAATTAATTTTTAAATTGCCCGTAAAAAAAATAAATGAAGACTTTATTTAACTTCATGAGGCAGTTTTATGGTCGCCGAGATAATTACGGAATAATGCAAAACGAAGGAATTTTCATTCTCAAACGCATCGGTACCAGAGATCAGCAATGAATCGTTTTTTCGCTACTCATTAGTACTCATGAAATTTTGAGTATGAGTGAGTCAACAATATTGAAATTTAACTATATACTCTGTACTCACTACAATGTTGATTTATAACTACAGGTTGCAATGAGTATGAGTATAACGTTGACATCAAACTCATAACATTCGAAATATGTTTGATTCATACGCCTACTCATTCAGATTCATAAATTTAGAAAAATACTTATAATGCTCATAAATGATTCGAATCACTCGATTTACAGTCTTAGTTGTTGTTGCATTTACAAAAAAAGAAGAAAGTAAAAGACAAAGACAGCAAGTAAAGCAAACACACAGCTTTATAGTGAGTATTGTAGAGCTCGTGAGCGAATCATACTTATGTTGTGATTCTTGTAAATGTTGAATAAAGGAGAGTCGAAATCAACAACATCATGCGTATTGTTAAGTAATGAGTACGATGAATATGAGCAGTATGAGTATGATATTAAAATAAGTATGAATGCGTATAAGTATCAGAAATTATGAGTATGATTCGAATCTGCTCATCTTTTTGAATACTCATTACTGATCTCTGATTGGTACTATTTCTTTACGGTTGTGCATTGGGTTCTGTAGGATGTTTTTTAAAAGCTTGAGAACTAAAACTGAAAATACAAGACAGAAATATTGTTCGACCCGCATTATCTTATAACCCGATAAATAATCTTGAAGCTACAATGGTCTATTCGATCAGACCAAACTAAAGAATTAACATAGCTCCATCAAAGCTAAGCCAGAGGCGTTAAACCGCACGAACCGCATTATATGACAAGCATTGCCGTCTTGTTGGAACCAAATGTCATTGCTATTTAGCTGATAAATTTGATATGATATGAACGCAATTAGTAAAAATATGCCGTGAACTGTATTTATACGAGCACCTAAGCCGAAATTATTACGTAAAATTTTACACGCAGTCGAAGGACAAAGGCCGAAGATGAATCAACATTTGTCCTTCAAGACTTCGTAATACAGCAGCAGATTCCTTTGTCGTGTTGCTGGTTTGGAGTCGAGAAGCGTGAAATTAGTATTAAAACGATCACTAACTGCAAGAATTGCATGCTTACTAGGCTGATGATGTTGACGGTAAAATAGAAAATGGAATACTCTCTTAACTTCGCAAACAATTTTATTCATACAAAGAAAATTTCCACAAATTGGAAGCCAAGCCTTCGGGAACGGAATTTTCAACATAGTTTAATATTCTGAGTAATCAAACCATAGCTCTTCGTATGAATAGTTCTTATGCAGCTAAAAAAGACGCCCGATAATTAATACCTTGTATAACCTCTTTACTGCCCTGTCTGTACGGCCTTGCCTGTACACTGCATTTAAAGGCGTAAGCCTTTATGGGATTGAATTGAATTGTCACATACAAGTGACGTAGGGGACGTTGCTCTGCTTGCTTGCTCTGTCTTTTTTGCTTATGTGTCCTTTTTTCATTTTTTGTAAATGCAACAACAACTAAGACTGTAAATTTGGATGAATTATTCGAGTGATTAGAACCATTTATGAGTATTATAAGTATTTTTCTAAATTTAGGAATCTAAATGAGTAGTCGTATGAATCAAACATATTTCGAATGGTATGAGTTTGATGTCAATGTTGTATTCATACTCATGGCAGCCTGTACTTATAAATCAATGTTGTAGTGAGTACTAATGAATCAGAGTACATAGTTAAATTTCAATATTGTTGACTCACTTATAATCAAAATTTCATAAATGCTTATGAGTAGCGAAAAACGATTCATTACTGATCTTTCATACATACCACCCAAGGCGAATTCATGTAACCGGTGGGATTATCTAAACAGCTGATACTTCTACGATTGTCAAAATTTGTGTGTGTTTGTTGTGTGTGTGTGTTTTGTTGTTAATTTTTTTTTCTTTTCCATTTTTTTTCTTCCTATTTTGACAGCCGAAGGAGTGTTTTACAAAAACAAACTGCCTGTTGTTTTTGCATTGTAGTACTTGTTGTAGAGTTGCGGCTACCTTATATGAATTTGCTGTGATACCACCGTTCGAAATTTTTGATTAATTTAAACTCGAACATGAAAGCCTCTGTATTTAAAATTTTGTCTTACTGGAGATATTATTAAAAGTATTTCTTTACTAAGCGCTTTGTAGAGATTACAGGTGATTTGAATTTTTAAAATAATTTGGCTTGAGTCTCTCGTCTAATAATCCATCGAACAGAAACAACATAAACAAGATATAAAAATATCAGGCAATACATTTTCATATAATTCGTTGTTAGTCCGCAACATCTAATGGATATCCTGGCCTGCTAGAAAAACTTGGATTATTGGGATTGAAATAAATCTCTTTTTTGTACATTTACTTTTGAATTACACTGTAATTATTGATTGTTCTCATATGACTTGGAAATTACAGTTCATTTTGCTTTGATGTTTCATTCATTCATTCATTTGTTCGTACATCGTAACGGGAGGAATGTGTAGAGAGAGGTACATAGTTTGAATAGATAAAATATTTTAAATAATTTACTTACACACACACAAACACATATATATGATGAATAAATAATAATTACAAAACCAACAATAATAATAATAATATGTATTGAGTTTGTATTTGTATTGTAAAATTTAATTAAAACCTGATGGAAATCAAAACAATTTGATTTGTAATCTCAGAAATGTTCTCCCCTCCCCCAAAAATATTTCAAACTGTGCCGGCAAAGTGTACTCTGGTAATGATTTATCATATGGGCTTGAGGAGAACCTGTTGCAAAAATGTCGTGTTTAATTCGAAAATATTTAATTTGGTCTTAAGAACCAGCATTCTTATGGTTCATCTTCATAAATTTAATTTCTTTATAAAAGAATTTAATTTCCAGTTTTGATTTGTTTTAGGGAATCTTTTGCGTTTTCTTTTATATTTTTTGTTTTTGTTTTTATTTTTTACAACATTATCTTGATAAATATTTGTTCATTTGTTTTAAATTCAATGTTATCTCTAGCAGGGAGAGCGACCAGTAGACCAGTAGCAAAATTAGATAAAAACAAGAAAGAAATTAAAACCTTAAAAGACATGAATAAACACGAGTACATATCAAAATAACAATAGAGGCCACCTATTAGTCTTAGTGATTAGAAGAGTGAGTGAGTGAATGAATGACGAAGAATGAAGAAGAAGAAAAATGAAAATAGCGTTGAATGTTTTCAAAAGCATTTGACTGCATTAAAGTCTTATTTACAACTGTCAGAACGACAAATGTCAACTGATTATTTATAAGAGTTCTTAGTTTATTTTTTTCCATTGTATTTCATTTTGTTGAAAACTGAAATACTTAGATATGTATGTATGTCAACTGGTATATGACGATTTAAGAATTTCAGTGATTCAACAACATACATGCATAAAGTACTTTACCATGTGGTTGACTATAAATATGGTATGGCTTTAAATGCCTTCATGACAATCATTTTCTTTTTTTTTAGTTTAATTTGCCCACTATATTTGGTGTAAATGTTTATTAAACCGTTGAATCGAAAATTTGGTTTAATAAGGCATGTATTCTATTTCATTTCTATTTCAGTGATCGGTTGTAACTAGATTTGTTTACAACATGAAGTAACTTTTCATAGCTTTTAAAGTAGACGCAACCATTGTTAACTAAAACTTGCCCCATTCGATAACTTGCATTTTTTCGTATTGCTGCGCTCAAGCGGTTTAAAACTTCATGTGGTACTTTGTACTATGCACAATTATGTAAGATGGGAAACTGTATTTTTTATCGATTCTTAAATCTAGTATGCATTATGGAAATCAGTATCATCATTGACGGTGCTTAAATTGCGAATGATTACCACCATAATAAATAATAATTTCATTGAAGAAATGAATTCAGGAAACAAAGCAATGAAAAATTGTAGTAAGAAGAAAACAACCGAAAAAATTAAAAAAGAAATGATTCCTTAAGGATAATGGAGCTGTCGCAGTAAATCTTTATCTTTCTATTCGGTTTTGCTTTTTCTTCATTGCTTTGTTTTAGTTCTACTAATCAGGTTAATTTTTATCTAACCTATTAATACTGTGGCAAGTTCAAGAGTAACAGGGTTACCCTATGATGTTACCTAGAATCATCTTTTTTCTGAGAAAATATATCGATTTCGAATTTATCAAACCAGCAAGCGCATTAAAAAATTGTTGTTTTTTGTTGTATTAGAACCACAATTGTTTGAGTACACAGCACTACACTACATCACATGATCACATTGAGCTGTTCTAAAGCCAACATTCGACATAATTATGTAGCATGAGTTGAACAAGTCTCCAACAACCACTAAACTAACGGTGTTTTATTGGCAATATTTCAGGGGTTTTGGAGCACTTGTTGCAAATTATGCAAGTTTACGGGAAAGTTTAATATGCCTGCTTCATTTGTGTATTTACTTGTAAATAAATGTCATTGGTAAACTATAAAAATAAAATTTATTCGTCATTTCGTTTGAGGGTGAATGGAAGTACTTTTCATTCCAGGTGGCTAATTTTGTAGTAAAATACTAGGCTGTTAATTGCAACTGCATACAAATTTGAGTAAGTACCAGATTAGCACGTTTTCTAACATGTATAGAAGAGAGTGGCGGCTCTTTTAAATCAAAACTCACTTGGGTACATATAATTGACCAATTTTGACCAGAGCACGCTAGTGAGTGAACTCACAGGACACTCCATCTTACATTGTACATCTGTACTCTATTGGCGTAATGGAAAATGATGCATTCAGGGCATTTGGTGAAGACATAAAAACGATGGAAAACTTTTTATGTCATTACCCAGCTTTCGTAAGCACGACATCTTAGTATTTTGGGGGATGGCGCTATACAAGACAAAACTCATCTCAGAGGAGTGAACTGAAAGAAGTTAAGGAAGTTTGTACAAAATACAGATTTCCCATAGAAAGTAAAGTGGTGTTCTTAATGGTAAGCGTACAAGCCGCCGTAGGCTAGTAGGTAGTGCATTGGCTTATTAGACGTAAAGGCCACGGTTCAAACCCCAGGTCAGACATAAAAACGAAATATGAAGAAATATTTCTCCGGCGACTTCCTCTCAGAAAATTTCTGTCCAAAACTCTGAGCGTAAATAAAATTTCCATGAAAAGATTCTCCAAAAATCTGTTGTTCACAGTCGACTTAAAACTGTAGGTCCCGACACTCATGTATAAGGTTACCACACACAGCATCAGTAGTTTGAGACACTAGGTCGTAATCCTGACTGAATGGTTGTAATAACCAATTATGTATGTAGGGAAGCACTCGACAAGCCTACATGAGAGGCATGATACGCTTGGTTGGTTTCCTCTCCTTCAAACTATCTGGCTTTCTACCTATCTGAGCACATATATCGGTCCGTTGTGATGCGATGTCCCACAAACTAATTGATATTTCTGGTTAATCAGTATCAGAGCTTCACATATGTATGTATTAAACATAACACACTTATGAATGAATCTAAAAACCAGCATAAAATTTTAATGAATTTTGTGATCGATCCGATATCTTGTAACAATAGCTCCGTTCCACTATTGAGAAAGCATGAGCCAAATGAAAGAAGTACGCCTTTAGCCAGAGACGAACATTTACATCCTTTACAGTAATTTGCGGTTAAACAAAGTGTCTTCGCATGTCCACTTATTGCTCAACGACGCGTCAGAGCTAATAAAGTGATAGAGATATTCCTATGATCTAAACTACATGGTTAGGGCAGCTGAATTTGGCAATAAAGTAAGATTTTCTCCACAGCTTCAGGTTTTTGTCAGCGGTTAATAAATACGTGTGCCTTAGAGACAGACGAACAGAGGCAAAAGGTATATCATATATATGTATGTATACATCCGTGTGGATTGGATTCATTGTATTCATTAGTGAAGTTCAGTCAGTCTTGTGTGAAGACGCGGTACGTTTAAAGAGAGTAATCGTGGTTTGAAGATCTCCGTTACAAAGATCTGTCGAATAATTGTCCAGTAATTGTTATTGTTTATGCAAAGGGTATAAAAAGAGGAATAACAAAGAAAAACAATTGTTGTTGTGAACAGTGGCATACAGAATTGTGCGAATAATAAAGAATTTTAATAAAATCTAAACACAAACTAATTTTTTTTTTATTTGCAATCTACGAGCTCATATTTTAAACGTTTTTAAGAGGCAAAAATTTAACAATAATTCGGGATTTCCGTGTGCTCAGAATCGATCAAGCAAGTTGGAACATATGTCAACCAGTTTATAACTGAAAGTTGCACGCCTGGCTGTCAAAGGGTACAGAAATGCTATGGAAATCCCTTGTTCCAGATCAGTTCCGCAGCTTTATTTGTGTCGTTACATCGGCCTAAACCACACAACCGTAGTTAGGGAGAAATAGAGATATCCTAAGATAAAGCTCTTCGTAGACAATTACATAGCTTATCCTATTTTCAAGTTTAGAACCGGCAGTGTGGACATGACTTTGTCAGAAGATCAGTCTTTCATTGCTGGATATTCCAGTGTGATATATTTTTCTATTACTGGATCTTCAGAACGGAAAGAGAAATGCCTCGATGTTGTAATGTACCAGTATGACAGGGCATATGTCGCATTTCAGTGGGTATAGTTCTATCCAATCTGGCATACATTGGATGTTTTTTAAACATTATGTTTTTGATAGTGTTGACTGTTTTTTAATAACATTTTAAATAGTTTGTGTTGTGTTGCGTTTGTTTTGTTTATTGTTTCATAATGATTTTATAACTTAAATACGTATTCAAAATGATTGAACTTAAAATTAAAAGTGCGTAGGATATCTTACAGTCGCATGTGATAATAAAAGAATTTAATTTTTAAAATGTTTTTATTTGATTTATACTGGTATTCAGTGGGTGGTTATTTAATACTGTTTACTGTTTTGTTTTTGTTGTTTTTCTTTCATTGTTGCTGATATATTTTTATTTATTTCTATCAAAAATTATTTCTGTTTTATTATTTTTTAATTTTATTTATGTATTTACAGAATATCAATGTCTCCTTGAATATTTCAAGAGCACTTTTTTAATTTATTTTTTATTTTTGTAAATAATTTCATTTAATGAGCAATTTTTGTTTGTTTTTCTTTGCGTGGTGTTGACATTGGTGCTCTGTTTTTGCGTTGGATTAATTCTTTTTGATTTCAATAAACTTTAGTTTCGAGAGAAGAGGAGCTCTCTAACAGCTCTTATCAGCGAAATTCTGTTTCAGAGTTTCATTTGATTTTAAAATTTTAGGCATTTTTTACAATAAATTTAATGCTTCGTGGGCTGTTGCTGATGATGAACAAAGAAAAGCTCCTTGATAGTACCACCAGACAAAAATGAAATGGAAAAGTGAATCCATTCAAATGAAAATTAAATTCTTCTCAGAAGAAGATTGTTTCAGTAAAATCCTCAGGTTCTTCTGGAATGGCGTTAAACCGTTTACAGCATGATTGTCTTCAAATCAACTTACGAATCAAAGCCTGAACTTTTTCACACACAAAACTGACATGCAAACATTTTTAAACACGAGTAAAAAGAAAAAGAAAAACAACGTTAGTGGATAAGTAGCAATCTCTTGGGACATACATAAATAGTTGGTTAGGACAACCCTTCAGTCAGGATTACGATCTAGCTTCTCACACCACTTATGTTGTGTGTGTTAATTCTATAAATGAGCGGCGGGACCTACAGTTTAAAGTCGATAATGAACTGACCTTTAAGAAACTGTTTCCGGGCAATTTTAATTACTGTCAGAGTGTTTGCCAGAGGAAGTCGCCGAAGAAATATTTTTTTTCATATCTTCGTTTTGATTTCTGACCTGGGATTTGAACCGAAGCCATATGTTTAATAAGCCAATACACTAACTACTAGATTAGGGTGACTACATCTCTTGGGACATACATATGTCTCCCAATATGCTTTAAGGGTCGCCAATTACTGAACTGAGATATTAGTATTAGGAAATAATATATGCATGTCTTTGCTGACAGATATAAAATATGAAAATTTAAATGGATTTCATTGATTATTTTATGCATTTCGTGCAGTCTTGTCAGATTGATTGTGTCGTTTTTTGTCCGTTTTTTTGTGTGTCGTATATGCCGATGATAACGCGTGTTAAAAGATTGGAATGGTAAAGAGTGTTTTTTAAATGTTATTTCATATCTTTATTAATAGTTCGGGTTTCGTATTACTTATTTTTGATTTCCAACTTGAATTGGAGTAACCAATTCTTAAGCTAAATTTGTATGCTGGTCCAGTAGTTTAGTAGCTTCTCATAGTAGGTAACACCTAATAACCCATAGTATTGTTCATGGGAAGACGTCATAGTCTAGTAGGTAGTGCGTTGGTTTATTAGGCGTAAAAGCCACGGTTCAAGCCCCAGGTCAGATATCAAAACGAAAATATGAAAAAATATTGGTTCAGCGGCTTCCTCTCAGCAGATTTCTGGTAAAAACTCTGAGAGTAAATAAAATTGCCGTGAAAAGTCTCTCACAAATCTGTCGTTCGGGATAGAATTTAAACTGAAGGTCCTGCCGCTCATATATAAACGTAACACACACAGCATAAGCGGTGTAAGAAGCTAGGTCGTAATCCTGATTGAAGAGTTATAGTGACCAAATATGTTATGTTATGTTGTTATTGTTCATGCCTCTGAAAACTTTTATTTCTTGAAGATCTCCGGTGAACATAGTAACGTAATGTTTTTGGAATAAATGATGAATGAATCAATGACTTAATTGTACAGTCATGTGAAAATTAATAAGGACACCAATATAACACACTTGAAGTTTTGATTAGAAAGCACAAAAAGTGAGAAAATTGCTGCACTTAACCTGAGCTTGTATCTCATAAAAGCGCATTTTTTTGCAGTTTTATAAAAGTTTTGTGTTTATATTAAAATGTTTATCAAATTAAAATCAGAACAGAAATTCACTCTGTGAAAAAAATATAAGGGTACCCCATACTCCTTTCAAAATATTTATAAAAAAATTAATTATAATACAACAATATATTTGCACTAATTTAAGTTATAAAATTAAGTTCTAAAGTGTTTAATTTATTACAGAATTTCTGGTGTTGTTTTAAATTGGTAGAGAGCATATGGTCATAAAGATTTTGACATAAAAAAGACGGTATTCGCATTCTCTTGTCACCATTGGTGAGATAGTTTCGTCTGATTGTTTTTTACCATATTCCGCAAGTTCTGTATTGAATTTGGGTGTGACGATAGTGCGGGTAAGTCAAATACATTGATACTGTTATACCCGAACCATTTCTTAGTGCACTTTGTTGTGTATTTAGGGGCATTGTACTGCTCGAATACGCATCGAAATGAATTTCAGCATATTCTGTTTCTTTATAAATGCCTTCTACAATATTTTGTGATTTAACGCCTTAATAGGAAAATTACTTCCAAACATCAATATTACCCTCGCCATACTTTACCGTCTTAAGAGTGGACTGAGGATTGTAAAATGGGTTTATTGGGTTTAATTCACATTTCTGCTGTATTTCTTAAATGTAGCCATTAATGACAATATTTAGGGCACCGATACGTCAAAGGAGTCGATATTTTCAGTTGAGCAATTGAGCTTGTATACCAGGGGTTACCAAAAAATTTTTGATTGTGTATTTGTGAGCAAGAGAGAGAAAATAAGTTGTGAGAATTTCTTTATTTACAGTCATAAAAAAGTGTAAGTAATATACGCTATTTTGATTTTCATTCCATTATCATACATAAAATTATACATCCTTGACTTAATCATTAGGGAATGCTTTTTAGATATTTATTTGCTGGGATCTAATTCTGGTTCATAAATTTCCAACCTTTTATTTTTTTATTTTTTTATTTTTTTCCATGTCCATAAAAAAGTTATTCCCTCTCCTTATCATTTAAATTATTTACTTGAATATTAAAACAATCAAAATGCCTTTTGAGAATATACACCTATTGACACCTAATTAGAAACGCTTTAAAATTGCATAAAATGTTGAAATATTTTATAGGATTAAATTCTTGGTTGATGGGTCTTCTAACAAATCTTCGACCATCTGGACCAAGGCGATTTATCTTAGTTTCGTCGCTCCAAAGCACATATTTCCATTGATTGGCTGTCCAATTCAAATGGGACTTAGCAAATTCAAACCGACGTTTTCTCTGAATTTTGTTCAGAAGTGGTCTCTTGCGTGCTACTCTGCCATTTAGCCCGACTTTAACCAAACGACGTGATATGGTCCTCTTGGATATGGAGATATTAAATCCGTCGCAAATTTCACGCTGGATATCCGCAGACGACTTTTTTGGATCGGCTTTGGAGATCCGCCTAATCATGCGGTCGGTATATTCTGATGTTTTCCTGGGCCTTTTCTGTCGTGGAACGTTCGATATGGTGTCATATTTTTAAATATATTTCAGAGCGTTAAAAACCACTTTTTTAACACTGAAGCTGCTCTGATATTTCTCTATACGACTTTCCAGCTTTACGCAGTTCGAAAATAGAGTTCCTTAGTTCAGGAGTGCAGCTCTTACATTTGCCCATTAAAAAACTTGAAAGTATTAGACTATTTTATTTAAATATACTGAATTAAAAAAAATATTTGCCTACCTTGTTCTAAATATTACCTTTCACAGCAAATTTTAGACAATAAATAATCGTTTCTATTATGTGTCGCACTTTTTTCAATCTATACTAAGAACGTGTTTACAAGTTTGCAAAAAAATATCGGTAATTGAAATGCTTAATAAAAAAAAGTAAAAGCATTTAAAGATAAAACAGAGTAATAAACAAAACACAAGTATTTGGAAGGCTACATAACGGTAGTTTTCCCAAAAATTATTTATATTACTGACTTTGCGCTAAAGTAAAAAAAGCGTTTCTAATTAGGTGTCAATAGGTGTATTAATAAGACATTGAATTTTAATACAAGTATTTTTTTTACATAAAAGATTTTTTGAGTGTAAACCTGAAAAAAATTATTATAGCATCCACTGACGTGTGTGCCTGCCGGAGTCTGATCGACGACTAAATAAAAGAGTATAACCAACATGTGTGAATTCTCTCTACACAATTGTGCTATGAAATGGTAATCCCTGTTGTAGACCCAAATTTGTCTCTAGGATTAAAATTATTAAAAATTGTGCTTCTGTAGATTCAAGTGTTTTTAATTGAATTTGATTCTTATTCTTATTATTTATCGACAGAAATTTGAAAAATAAAACCAAAATCTGTCAAAAGAACAACAACTCTTTTCAAACTGGGACTAAAAAGATCCTGTATATGCGAAGATTTAAGACTATTGATGCTGATATTTCCTACTTTTTTTCCTGCAAAATGGAGCAACTGTTGTTTCAACAGTTTTTACAATTCACACTTTCTGTGTTTTTATTTGTTTTTTGTTTTTTTTTTTTAATTCATTTGTCTCAACATTATATTGTTTATTCAATATATATTGTAAATATTTAAATAAAATTTTGTATTATTTTTATTAAAATTTTACTTTGTTTTTTTCTATTTTTCGTATTTCAGAATTCATCACGTTATTCCCTAAAGAAATGTGCCAAATTAAACAAATACAGACGTTTTTTGTTTAATCTTCATTCGGATATTGACTAGACTGTAAGAGAATCGTTTTTTTGTTTTTAATTTTAAAATTCTTTTTAAATTTAAAAATGACTTTTCTTAACCTTATTTGAGTGATTGCAACATTTTCCATGAAAAAAATTATATTTTTTCTATCACAGTTTCGAATTAAAGTCAAGGAGGATATCAAGGAGCTGCTTTGCTTCAAACAAAGGAGCACGAGGGAAAATTCAATTATATTTTACATTTCTAGCTGCAGTTAGCTCACACCAGATGACATTTAAAAATACGGTTTTGCGTTAAACGAAACTTCTTTGCCAATTTATTTAATTATTTGACTCAGTATAATTGGAAATTGAACTTGCCGTGGTCTAGTAGGTAGTGTGTTGGCTTATTAGACGTGAGGCCTCGGTTCAAACCCCAGGTCAGGCATCAAAAACGAAATGTCCAAAAATATTTCCTCGGCGACTTCCTCTCTGCAGCCCTTGCGCTGACCAACTTCTTCCTCTTCCCTGATTTTGGTGGAATTTGGTCAGTACAGGGAATGCGTTCACCCGTGGCATCACAACGGGCCGCTATGCGTGCTCAAGTGAGTTTTGTGACATCAGAGGTACCACTCCGACCTAACCTAACCTCCTCTCAGCAGATTTCTAGCAAAAAACTCAAAGAGTACTTGAAATTGCTATGAAAAGTTTCTCAAAAATCTATCGTTCGGAGTCGACTTTAAACTGTAGGTCCCACCACTCATATTTAAAAATTAACGCACACAACATAAATGGTGTGAGAAACTAGGTCATAATCCTGACTAGGTCATAATCCTCCTGCAAGATTCTCACGGCACTATCGCCCTCTTTCTTTAGATTTCTATAGAACGAACTATGGATGTAATTTTCCTTTTCGTAGATTATGTAATGATTTTAACGTATATTATGATTTTATTGATTTTAATTGTAGTGTTTGTAATATAAAACGTAGCTTATATGCTGGCATTAATTTGTAAATTATTATATAATAATGTATTTTCGTTCTTGTCATAGGTAGTTCCTGTGGATTGTTAGTTTATTCAGTTTGTGATTAAGTTCTGTAGCTGTTTTATGTTTCTTGTTCCCTTACTTTTCCCTTACCCGCTATAGTCCGGACTGTAGTGTGTACGTGTCCCTTCGTAATGGGGACGAGCCCTCCGCGGTCGGGTGAGGGTGGGTTAGTGTGTGGCCGGGGACGTTCGAAAAGAATAATCCTGACTGTTAGGCGAGCACAGTTTTTGTGTGTTAATTCCAGTTTCTCTCCAAAAGGTCAGAGGGCAATGGAATTTCAAATCTAACGTCCATAAACACAACATTCTCTTTCCTTCCTCCCACAATCTATAACTCTAGTCCCAAAATAAAATTTCACCATAAGTATGGACATACCTCGGATCTCATGTTTAACATGTTCGAATCGCTAGAATAACGGTGTATGAGTAGTAATAACCCAACGTATGATAGTTTTTGTGTGTCAACCTTAACGACGATGACATTACTTTAAGGTTCTGTAGTTATTAAACAATTAAAAACATTCCAGAACGACTTTAAAGTCAATATTTAAGCGTACGTTTCTAGCAAATAATATCGATGCAAAGCAACGAGGAACTGCTGTTTCTTAGAACTGAAAAATATTTGTTTTCGAAATAAAATCGATTAAAACGACAAATTATAAAAATTTCCGTCATGTGTGTGCGTTTGTGTGTGTGGTTTGTGTCTTTTGTTTGCGAAGCAAGAAAAATTCCCAAAAAAACTTTTCTTTTGTTTAATTTCGAATTGTAAATAATAAAATAAAATGTGAAATATTTAATAAATTAACATAAATTTGAGGGTATTCTGTTTAAGGCATTTAAAAATTCGTACTGCATGCTGAAACTTACTTTGGCCTGGCCACCCTACTTTTAAATTTAAATGTAAGTTTTGCTCTTGATTAGGGGCCAACAAGAGCTTCCCAAAATGGCCGTCTTAGAACGCGATTGGTGGGCCGAACATCGGCTACTTGCTTTTACGAATCAAGGCTAAAATAAACCCGGTCCGATTCGATCTAGTTTCCCATCGTTAGGAGATAAATTGTCATGACGAACGGCAACAAAATCGGCAACAACAAGTCTCTTTGATGGGTTTTCTGACGCATAAAAACAGACATAATAGGGGTATCAACCTTGTGTAGAGATTCCACGTAATTCCAATTGATAGTGCCAACTTGGTCCACGATAAACGATATTCGATTTGACTCAAAAGTTGGCCAATTGCAGGGGTTGCTTGAAGCCAGAACAGAACGATAGTCGAATCTGTCCAACAAAAGGCTTCCGATCTGGTGAGATTCAGCTCCTTAGTGAATACACCATTTTTTTCCAATAGAGTTGTATCACAAGGCTCTGAACGGGGTAAAGTTTGTACTTTTGTAGATCCAACTGTTGTTTTGGCAGCGAGGAAACGGATGACAAATTCATCAGACGGGTTTAGGACTCTACTGTACAGAGTGATAGCATAAGCATTACTAAATGTATGAAGTTAAACTTTATACTGAGGCCCATCCCCCGTTGGGGGTAATCATCCACAAACTCACGCCGAATCAGTTCAGTTTTTCTAAATTTGTTGCATAAGAATCTTAGCAACTACGATTTTAGGTGCCAACCAGAGATCAGCAATGAGTATTCTAAAAGATGAGTAGATTCGAATCATTCTCATAATTTCTGATACTTATACGCATTTATACTTATTATACTACTCATATTCAAAGTTTGAAGTACTCATCATACTTAACAATACGCATGATGTTGTTGATTTCGACTCTCCTTTACTCAACATTTACAAGAATCACAAAATAAGTATGATTCGCTTACGAACACTACCATACTCACTAGAAAGATTTTTTTGCTGTCTTTGTCTTTTTCTTCCTTCTACAAAAGTAAATGCAACGACAACTAGGACTGTAAATTTTGATGAATGATTCGAATCACTCGAATCATTTATGAGTATTTTAAGTTTTTTACTAAATTTATGAATCTGAATGAGTAGTCTTATGAATCAAACATATTTCGAATGGTATGAGTTTGATGTCAGCGTTGTACGCATACTCATTGCAACCTGTACTTATAAATCAACGTTGTAGTGAGTACGAATGAATCAGAGTACATAGTTAAATTTCAATATTGTTATACTCGAAATTTTATGAGTACGATTCATTGCTGATATCTGGTGCCAACCACCCAACGGAGTCCAATAGTTTAGCGATTTGAGACAAGACAGAATGTTTTGTAACTACAGAAAAATCCGGCGTTGGAGCTGGCTTGAAGAAAAGTGTTTCAATTGTGGCATTCCAACGTAAACCCAGATTTTAAGCGGGTTTAAAATTCTGAGTGCCGAGTATACTCTGATAGCACAAAAGTGCAGATGAATGATCTGACTTAAAAACCACATGATGGGGTAAATAATAACTCGATTTGGAGGTGAATAAAATATAGTCATGGTGTATGCGAATAGGCTACAAAACACAACGGCCTTCAAAGCCAACATAGTTCATGTCATCGATTAAATTCAGACCTACAGTAGCGAGCATAAAAAATGCAACGCTAAGCCGATTGATCTTTATGTGCGCCTCTTTCAAAAAAAAAGTACGGAAATTAAAAACTTTTTTTTTCTTTTTATGCTCCACAAACTTAGTTAACAAATGCAGGTTACAATATCAAAATTTTTCTATCCACTTATTTTTATTTTAACATTTAAGAAAAAAAGTGCCAAATTTCAACGAGCAAAAAAAATGCAACGCTATGTTATTCATAACTTTATTTAAATTAAATGTAAATTCTTACAAAATGTTGGTTAAAAATATACTTAAAACTAATAATTGGTTGCGTAGCCTTCATTTTCTATTACCGCTTGCAGTCTGGAGGGCATAGAATCCACTAGGGACACGATGGTATGTAGGGGTATTTTTTCCCATTCTGAGTTCAAAATTTTTTCTAATTCCGCCAAATTTGAAGGATTTTTCTTCTTAGCTTCCCGATCTAAAGTCTCCCATAGGTTTTCTAAGGGGAGATGATGACGGCTAATCCAAAATTTGCACATCATGGTCGCTTAGGTAGTTACGAACCAAGCGACTAGAGTGCTTCAGGTCGTTGTCATGCTGTCTGGGGGCATTTTTTCCAGAAGATGTGGGAGCATATGTTCTTCTAGGATCTCACAGTATTTAATGTCATTCAAAATATCATCGATTTTCACCAACGGACAAACTCCGTCATGAGAAAACGAACCTACCAATAAATTCCTTAAAATTAAGAATTTCGGTGAAAAACAAAAGTATCTTACCCCACACCATTAGTAGTAAAAGTAAATTTAATCTTTCTGGTTCTGATGGGATAAAATATATTAGAAGACCACCTAAGCAGAGATATTCTCCCAGATATTAGCTACCAACAGTAAAACATGGCTAATGGTGTGGTTTAAGTTACTTTTGCTTTTCACCGAAATTCTTTATTTTAAGGAATTTTTTGGTAGGTTCGTTTTCTCATGACGGAGTTGATGCGTTGGTGAAAATCTATGGTATTTTGAATGCCACTAAATACTGTGAGATCCTAGAAGAAAATATGCTCCCACATCTTCTGGAAAAAATGCCCCCAAACAGCATATTCCAACAAGACAATGACCTGAAGCACTCTAGTCGCTTGGTTCGTAACTACCTAAGCGACCATGATGTGCAAATTTTGGATTAGCCGTCATCATCTCCCCTTAGAAAACCTATGGGAGACTTTAGATCGGGAAGCTAAGAAGAAAAATCCTTCAAATTTGGCGGAATTAGAAAAAATTTTGAACTCAGAATGGGAAAAAATACCCCTACACACCATCGTGTCCCTAGTGGATTCTATGCCCTCCAGACTGCAAGCGGTAATAGAAAATGAAGGCTACGCAACCAATTATTAGTTTTAAGTATATTTTTAACCAACATTTTGTAAGAATTTACATTTAATTTAAATAAAGTTATGAATAACATAGGGTTGCATTTTTTTTGCTCGCTGAAATTTGGCACTTTTTTTCTTAAATGTTAAAATAAAAATAAGTGGATAGAAAAATTTTGATATTGTAACCTGCATTTGTTAACTAAGTTTGTGGAGCATAAAAAGAAAAAAAAAGTTTTTAATTTCCGTACTTTTTTTTTGAAATAGGCGAACATAAAGATCAATCGGCTTAGCGTTGCATTTTTTATGCTCGCTACTGTATTTATGCACCAGAAACATGAAAAATTTAACATTTCGTATATAAACTTATAGCCTATAATTTTCTTTAAACCTATACAGACACACATAATTGGTCATGACAACCTTTTAGTTAGGATTAAGATCTAGCTTCTCTCACCACTCATGTTGTGTGTGTTAATTTTATTTATGAGTGGCGGGGCCTATAGTTTATAGTTGACTCCGAACGACAGATCTTTTTTGAGAAACTTTTCATTGCAATTTTGTTTGCTGTCAGAGTTTTTGCCAGATGACGGCTGAGAGGAAGTCGCTAAAGAAATATTTCTTTCATATTTCATTTTGATTGAGATGTCTTGCCTGGGGTTTGAACCCGTGGCCTTAGGTCTAATAAGCCAACACATTATCTACTAGACTACGGCAACTGTAACAGATAGTTTTCTAAAATAGCACCAGGAAGTACAATCTGGGTTAAGTGATACGATAGCAGTGGGGCAGCCGTTAATGTAACAGTCAATGTAATTATTTTTCTTTTTAATTTTTTTATGATAATTTTTCTAAAGTAAACATTTAATATGTGAGTGCGTAAATGCTTTCTTATAACGATAAAGAAAAATAAAATAAAAAATATTTATTTTAAATTTTTGCTAACTTGGCATGTTTATATTGTGCTGCTTCTTCATCTTGATAATGCTTGCCTTTTGTGGTCATTTCCGTTTCCGTAATTTGAATATTTTGCTTAAAATGATTAAGACTGCCTAAAAATCAAATACAATATGCACGACAAAAATAATAATAATTTATTGTGTTTTGATTAATTTCGTTTATTTAATGAATTAAATATAAAACAGATGAGAAACAAAAAAAAATATAAGTTAATAAATAAATTGCACGCGATTAAAATTAATTTTTAATACAAAAAAAGAAAGAAGAAACAAACGCATAAATATTAATTATAATTATGAACTGATATAATATGGTTTAATAATTTTAGCCAAAAAAGATTCTTTAGTTTTTTGTTCTTAGAGAGAGAGAGAGAGAGAGAGATAATCAATTATTTTATTTCCATCCACCATTTCCATATGTATGTATTCATCTATGAAAATAATTTTTAATATTAATTTTGATTCAATTAAATTCTTATCTTTATGAACGTTAACGTTTCCATTTCAAAGCACCGCTGCTTCCCATTGAATATCAATGAACAAACTATGAAAATCGATAATAAAAGCTAGACAGTAAAATTTTATTTCTTCTTCTCTTCTTATTTTGGTTTTTAGAAAGCTAAACTGCTGAATATTACTGCGATAATTAAATTTACACAATATTGCATTCAATAAATTTATTAATGATCTCTTACAACAAAGCAAAAAAGGGTAATAACAATAACCATTCGTTGAAAATTAATTACATTTTTGTGATAACTTGGGTTATAAGTCCTTCACAGGCCAACCAAATACCCTGTGACAGATGACATAAAATTTTGAAAATGGCGTCAGATTGAAGGTACTCGAAGAAGGTCAAATGACGTCATAATGAAGAATGCTGAATATACCGGGTAGTTGCAAAATAAAAAGAAGATTAATTCGGAAATAGCTGAAATGGGGGTAAAGCAGGAACGAAGTGTATGTTTTGGCATTAAATCGAAATATATTCAGTTAGTTTGTAGAGGCACTAAGCTCCTTACATATATTTTGGTTTTAAAATATTGTTACGTTTTCACCTTTTAATAAACGTTTAGAATATGAGTTCGTTGATTGCAAACCAAAATAAAAAGAAATACGTGTTTCGTTTTAATTAAACTCTTTATTATTCGCACTACTTTTGTGTGCCACCGTATACAACTTCACGATACAAGAACAAATTGCTAGTTTGTTATTCTTTTTTGCTTACAACATTTTTGTAAGCAATAACACTTGTACGTTAGATCTGTACAGAGGAGATCTTCCCAATAGCGATCTTCAAACCACGACTGCACGCAACGTGTCTTCAAACCACGACTGACCGAATTATTACTGACTCGTTGGCTGCTTTGTCTTGCCTTCTTATAGGCGCATGTATTCAGTTTGATGAAGGATCTGGAAGTAGAATGTTATTGTCTTCGACTTTTTGAGAGTTCTATCGCGACTACATTGTTGTTTGTGTATTTTGTTCACGTTGTTTGTTGTTGCTTTCTTTCATACTTGTCTGTCTCCTTTTCTAATACTGATTTTGTTGGCACATATTTATTTATTTATTTATTTATTTATGTCTATGGATAGTAGTTCCTTACAGACTAAATTTAAATATACAAACAATATATATAATTAATATTTAATGATTTAAGTACAGTATAATTTTTCTCTTTAAAGAATAATTGCTTTCAGAAAGATCAATTAAATGATAAAGATTATTAAACTTAAAACATATTTGACGAAAAGGGTCGTTGTTGGCATATACTGATCGGTGAAATTCTAAATTTAATAAATTAAAATTACGAGAAGGTCTAATTGGAACATTAAAATTAATCTTACGCAACAAATAATCAGAATGGACATCACCACGTATTAAACCCAGAAGAAAAGAGACACTTAGCATTATTCTTCGACTTTTCAGTGTAGGTAGTTTTATAAGAGCGAGTCTACTTTCATACGAAGGGAGAACAAAAGAGTTCCATCCAAGTCCTCTCAAGCAAAATAACAGAAAGCGCTTCTGTACAGATTCAATTAAGTTCACGTAAATGAGAAAATGTGGATCCCATATAATAGATCCATACTCAAGAATAGGGCGCACCAAAGATGTATATAATTGTTTTGTTACGTAGGGATCAGTAAATTCCTTTGACCAGCGTTTTATAAATCCTATGACACCATTTGCTTTGTTCACCATCATTGATATGTGTTCAGAAAACGTAAGCTTATGATCTAACAAGATTCCAAGATCAGTTATATTTAAAACCTTTTCCAAAATTTTGTCTTTGAAATGATAAGAGGTATCAAGTTTAAATGAACGATGAAATGACATATGTTTGCATTTATTAAAGTTTAACTCCAACAAGTTGACTTCACACCATTGACAGAAATAATCAATATCCTTTTGAAGAGTTGACTGAACAGATATACTATCAAGCGACTTAAAAATTTTAACATCATCAGCATACATGAGTATATTAGAATGAATAATAACAGATGGCAAATCATTTATAAATAAAGTGAATAGTACTGGACCAAGATGGCTTCCTTGAGGCACTCCGGAGGGAACATTGATGACTTTAGATAGAGCATTTTCAAATTTTCAAATATGCCTGTGTATGTATTTGTGTTGCTTTTGTTTATCGTTAATGTTTCCATTTGCTTAACAATATGTTTTTAGATCACTGTATTAGCGTGTTGGCTTATTAGACGTGATTTTTAAATTTTTACTTTCGGCGACTTCCTCTCAGCAGAAACTGAGAAAAACTCTGAGGGTAAATAAAATTGCCATGAAAAGTTTTTTGAAAACCTGTCGTTGGAAGTCGACTAGGAACTGTAGGTCCCACCATTCAAGGATAAAATTAACACACACAACATCGGTAGTATTAAAATCTAAGTTCTACACTTTTGAAGAGATTGCGCTACCTGAATTTATTTTATTTTATTTTTTCAGGGGACTATCTGCCAGGATTTTATAAAAATATTTAAATCTTTGTAATATTCGAAAATCGTTATTTTCAGCTTCATCCCGCTTAGAATTTAGTTAGCTGGAGACTAAGAAACCTCTGAAAAACTTTTTGTAGAATGTCTATTTCGAATTGCTGCTAGTTATTTCAAGCACTGAACGAAAAATCTTTAGAGTTCACATAAATTAGACAGAAAACGAAAAGATTATGGACATTTTAGTTCAACAAGGATTAAAATTTCAATTCCTTAGAGACCACCTTGCAAAACTTTGCTGAATCAATAGAAGCTAGTATCTCTTGCTAAGTTTATGGTATTAATTGTAGAAAGATGAATAAATTGTCCAATATTAAACGATCGTTGGGTAAAGGCTTGACAGTTCAATGTTTGTTCTAACGATACTATATGTGAGATGAGAATTCCATTCCGTATTATGCCTTGCGTACAGAAGCTATGGTCATATCAAAATCTTGGTATAGTTAGTCTGAATATACCTACCGACTACACCATAGCTAAACCTGTTTTCGAACATAGTTTTTCGTCGGAGTTGCCATATAGATCCATTTATTATAATGGTTTACATCTCCTACGAAACGTCATTTAAGTTTACGCTGATGAATACAAATCACACAACAAAGTCGGATGTGAAATCTTTTCCGAACAATATTATGGAGTATGGTGATTAGGGTTGCCAGATTCCGATTCGCAAAAAGCTGGACAAGCTGATTTTAAAAAGCTGGACAAAACAAAAAAAGCTGGACATAAAAATATACTGAGAAAATGTTAATTTTTATTAAAATATCCATTGTTATCAACATATATACAAATGTTATATTATTTAAAAATATTACAATTAAATAAATTCATTGAATTTTTTAAAATTTATTTAACTAAACTTAAATTTTTTCGGTTCAGTCCGTCACATGCATATTTGCATATGCATTATTGCAGTGTACTAAAAAATTTCTATTTAGCTGGACAAATTAAATTTTAGCTTGAAACTGGACAAGCATCAAAAAAGCTGGACAATCCAGCCAAGTCCAGTCGGGCTGGCAACCCTAATGGTGATATACACATATTTACCGACAGTAATGCAGCGACTAGGTACGTAGAGAATGTATACACCATACTAAGGGTGCCTAAGAATGCCGGGTGTCTCCAGGCAAAATAGAGAGACATTCAATGGCACCATGGAAAATTAATTCTTACATGAAATTGCCGTTTCTCTGCAGAGAGTCAATTGTTAGTTTATTCAGCTTGTGATTAAGTTCTGTAGCTGATTTATGTTCTTGTTGCCTTTACTTTTCCCTTACCCGCTATAGTCCGGACTGTAGTGTGTACGTGTCCCTTCGTAATGGGGACGAGCCCTCCGCGGTCGGGTGAGGGTGGGTTAGTGTGTGGCCGGGGACGTAAAAAAAAAACCAAAAATAAGGGTTGGCAATCCCGCTCTTTATTTTCAATCCCGGGATTTCGGGATTTCATTTACCTAGTCCCGGGATTTTAAAAAATTTGTTCTTGAAAGATATTAACATATTATTTCAATAAAATTAATAACATGACACATCGAAAAATAGGTTTATAAGAAAGAATTTATTAAATTATAAGAAAATTAATTTTATTTTTAATTTTACTCATTTTTAAATTAATTATAAAGAGTTAATTGTTTTTATAGATATATGTATACTCTTTTGCTGATCAAGTGCGATATGTTATTATTTTTTATTATTTTTAAAATACGTTTTGAGGAAGCACAGAGCATTCAAAGTTTCATCGCTCAAACGACTTAATATTTTAGTTGCGAAAAATCCAGCTGCAGAAAAAGCACGTTCAGACTCTACACTGGCTGACTTAATAGTCATTAAAAAATCGTACGCTCATTGCAAAAAGTCACCACGTGTTCCTCCATTTTCAAACAAGAGCATTTCTCTCTGAATTTTTACAGACAACGTCTCACATCGAATTGCTATCCTCGGTAATTGTACTTTTTCTATAGCTTCATTGAGCTCGTCTGAAATATTTAAATGTTCTTCATAAGAACAAGAAAGATATTCAGATGGAAGCTCAGAAGAATCTGAAACAATTTCGAAAGGTGCCTTATCTGAATCAGAAGGTGTAACTTCTGACTCAGAAGTTATTAGAAGTGATGTAGCTGGACTTGAAGCATTTAGTCTTTCGAGTAACTCAACTATTAATTTGCGACATTTTATGGATGAAGGAACCGTTACGAACTCTGTTCCGGATTCGGACTGAACTTTTGTTTTGCCATTGTTCAGATACTGAAGTACCCCACTGATATCTGTTCTCCTTTGTTGCATGCGAAGGATGAGGGCTGAATGTAGTTTTTGACTTATAACGTTGTTAGAATCTTTAAGCTTTTTTTAAACATAAAAGTTATAGCAACATCGGCTGTGAACATATTAGCATCCCAACGGCAAAGAGCGTCAACTGTTGCTTTAACTGGGACAAGAGCACTAATGATTGCGGATACCATATTAATCTCATCTTTGGATATAGCAAAATATTCACCTTCAGGTGGACCTATGTCTATTAATGCCTTTTGTATACAATTTCTTAATAAATAAAGACGTTCCAGCATTCAACTGTGGAAAATTTAAGTGTTTACATCTCAAAAAAGAAAAAAAAATGCATTTTGAAGTTTTGTTTCTAATTTCAGAGCGGTTAATGCATTGAAACAACAGATTCTAATTTCTGGAAATTCGAATTAGTGAGAGTTCTAATATACGATTTTTTTCATTGCGGCTTAAAAAGTCAAATCCCGGGATTAAGTGCTCAATCCCGGGATTTTGGAATTGTTAAAAACTGCGGGATCCCGGGATTTCGGGACTCCGGGATCCCGGGATTCCCAACACTAAAACAAATGGTGTCACAAAAAGATGAAGTAATGAACACACTTGTAGAGATACCAGATAGATCTTGACCGATATGGATAATATTTAGATAAGAATTTCAATTGAACCTGTCATGATTCAATCTACAGAACCTTATAGCAGTTATAATGGTACACTAGCCTCTGGGTGTTCACGCCAGGAGACTGAGAATACCTTATAAAGACTACTGTAGAAACTGCAACAACGAGGAAGAAGTGGAGACTACAGAACATCTTCTTTGTGATTGTCTTGCACTGGGGAACCTGAAAGAAAGAATTCTTGGACACTCAGTTTTCAGTTACAAAACATGTCTCGGGATGGTTGAGAGGGTGCCAACCAGGACATATAATTATATGACAGAATAGGCAATATCGGTTTTACAAAGGGGCCAAGTAAGCTGTGCCCATTGAGGCAGCTGCCAGTTTAACCTATCTTAATATGCCTTGTGTTTCAGTGGACTTACTTACGTAGGGTGTACCTTATTCAGCGCCATTTTTAATATGAGAATTTAATAGGCCATTAATGACGCCTAGAATAATGGCTCATTGTTTCACTGTTATTAGGAAGAAATATGAACAACTGAATTAATGGAACTTGTTTCAAATAAATACATACATTTTTACAATATATTCACTTTCGATTGAATAGTAGATTCCATTAAACGTTACAAAGAGAACATATTCTTTGGACAGGACTACTTACTCCTTCTTACTCGCATATAAGAATATAAGATCCAGTTTTGTTGTTTTTTCTCTTTTGACTGCATAAAAAAATAAATTCATTTTAATTTCTGGAATGACGTGCCGCTACTTCTTTTCAAAGGAATTTTGTTTTTTTAATTTTAAACCGAGTCACTCGAATAATTTATTATTATTATGAGTATTTTTCTAAACTTATGAATCTAAACGACTAGTCTTATGAATCAAACATATTTCGAATGGTATGAGTTTGATGTCAACATTGTGCCCATACTCATTGCAACCTGTACTTATAAATCAACACTGTAGTGAGTTCGAATGAATAAGAGTACATAGTTAAATTTCAATATTGTTGACTCATTTATATTCAAAATTTCTGTGAGCGTTTATGAGTAGCAAAAAAACGATTCATTGCTAATCTCTGGTATGCTTTATTTTGTTTTCAAAATCTTTCTTCATTTGGTGGGAACAAACAAATCCGATAACAATTTTTAAATATTTTGTTTTATGTATTGTTTGTTTCTTATTTTATGGTAATTTATTTAATAATTTTAAAAATTATTTTACATTTCTTATCTTTGTTTGATTTTAATTTGATAAAAAAAAAATGCTACGAAATGAGAAAAGATACAAAAAAAAAAAAGAAAAAGAAAATAAATTATGGATGCATTGCAACAACGGAAATTGTTGTTTAAAATAAAAATGAAACGACAACGACCAACGACAACAATTAGCAGTAACAAGAGAAATCTGTTTATGTTGCGATTTAAAATAAAAAAAAATATTCGATAACATATTCGATAACATATTCCTTTAAACAATATTTATACAATGAGTATCTAAAGAAAATAATTCCAAATAAAAATATAGATTTCAGATTAAAAACATTGCGATCGGGAATTATTTCATATTGAGGAAGTGTTAAAAATATTTATTGATTATGGCAGCAGCAATTTGTTAAAACGGTTATTAAATTTGACCTTTTACGTTTAAAAACAACAAAAATAAAGACAAATTGTTTTGAAATAAAACAATTTGTTTTGGTTCCCATCGCCGGCTGCATACGAGTGAGTGATTGAGTGAATGACTTGACCATTGACTGGTTGTCCAAGTGAAAGTATGCAAAATGCAACAGACGGACAGAGAGAGAGACAAACTGACTGGTAGCGCAATGCATATGTCTGTCTCCGCATTTAACAAGAATCAATTAACAATTAAAATTGTTGCTATTTTTATAACTACCGTAGCAATCATAAATTGTCAATGTTAAATTGATTTTACAGTGTTACACAGTGTACAAAAAAGTGACCCAATAGGAAATGAAATTTAATCCTTTAAGCGATGTAAAATGATCTCTTATTAAAGAGAACTTGTTTCGTAATTCATATATTTTTAAAGAATACAGTTACAGACAATGGTGTATGTAGACTTTTATCGTGCAAATTCCTTTTTCAATTTGCTAAAAATTAAGGGGAAAATGGTCTACATATGTATGTATGTACATCGATGTATGTTGCCTTTTATCTGTATGGACTGCGGTTATATAGGAAAATCATTGGGCTTTTCTTCACAATTATTAGTAAACTATCTCCGAAAAGTATCACATGTGATTCGTAATATGCTTTTTTATATCTACTTTACAGGGTCCTTGTATCATATATACATACATACATGTGTATGTATCAGAGATCAGCAATAAGTTTTCAAAAAGATGAGTAGATTCGAATCATACTCATAATTTGTGATACTTATACGCATTCATACTTATTTTTTGTCATACTCATACTACTCATATTCAAAGTTTGAAGTACTTATCGTACTCAATACTTCACAACACCTACGATGTTGTTGATTTCGGCTCTCCATAACTCAACATATACACGAATCACAAAATTAGTATGATTCGCGTACGAACACTAAAATATTTATTAGAAGGTTGTGTGTTTGGTCTGCTTGCTGCTTTATCCTTTTTTGCTTATGTGTCTTTTTCCTTTTTTTGTAAATGCAAGAACAACTAAGATTGTAAATTTTA
Source organism: Sarcophaga rosellei (assembly GCA_930367235.1). Lineage (NCBI taxonomy): Eukaryota > Metazoa > Arthropoda > Insecta > Diptera > Sarcophagidae > Sarcophaga > Sarcophaga rosellei. The sequence continues at coordinate 83,840,531 of OV884017.1, read as the reverse complement.
ATGAATGATTCGAGTCACTTGGAATCATTTATAAGTATTATAAGTATTTTTCTGAATGAGTAGGTTTATGAATCAAACATATTTCGAAAATCAACATTATACTCATACTCATTGCAACCTGTACTTATAAATCAATGTTGTAGTGAGTACGAATGAATCAGAGTACATAGTTAAATTTCAATACTGTGGACTCATTCATACTCAAAATTTCATGAGTACTTATGAGTAGCGAAAAAACGATTAATTGCTGATCTCTGGTATGTATGTATATATAATCAAATCAATATGCGAATAAAAAGAAAAAGACGTCGAAAAAATAAATGTTAATTTAGTTCAGTGACGGCGCTAAGTTAAGCAAGAAAAATCATAATCTTTATTCATGCTATTATTCTGTACAAAAGTTGATTCAAACGTGGCCACTTTTCGAGCACTGCGAGGTGATTATTATAATCATTAGAATCGGTATACTGCTCATGGAATTTCGACGATTTTATAAATAACTTTGAAAAGGCTGGAAGCATTACGTGCTCAGGCTTGTGGTTCGTTTATAGAAGATGTGTCAAGTATTCGGCCTGTCTTACGGTTCCTTACAGCGTATACACTTGGATTTACACCTTCATCCATTTAATGTGCAACTCCCGCACCAATTAAAGTCCGTTGACCATTCACAACGCCGTATATACGTTAATTGAGCTTTAAATATTACGTTGGTTACGTCAATAAGCAAAATTGTCGCATAAGGGAGTCGCAGGACCCAAAAGTGATTGTATAAAATGCGTTGCATTTAAAAAAGGGATTGTTTGGTGCACCTTTTGATCTAGACATGTCACTGAGTCCAATTTTTTCGAAAAAGTCCACTACGGCCGAAGGATAAGATACTTTTTTTAGTAACTGAAACATTATAAAGTCGCCGTAGTCTAGTCCCCCAGGTCAGGTATCAAAATATTTCTTCGACAACTTCCTCTCAGCAGATTTCTGGCAAAAACTCTGAGAGTTTATTAATATTGCCATGAAAAGTTTCTCAAAAATCTGTCGTTCGGAGTCGACTTTCAAACTTTAGGTCCCGCCAGTCATGTATAAAATTAACACACACAACATGAGTGGTGTGAGAAGCTAGGTCGTAATCCTGACTGAAGGGTTGTAATGGCCAATTATGTATGTATGAATGTTATGAATTGAACTATGAGGAATTTTAACAAGATTGTGCCACAAGCAACAAGGCAGGAATTATTTTTTGTTTCATAGCAGAGAAGTTTCGAGAATAAATTAGTTAGCGATGTTAACTATCCAGATCAGGCGATGTTAGACTTATTTTGTGAAGCCACTTTAAAGGTCGTGCCTACTCCGATAATCTTCCCACGTGGGAGCAAAGTTTGAAGGAAAAGTCCAATGAAATAGAAGTATCATCGAAAACGTATCTTTACGAAGTTTAAGTTTTAAACAAAACACGCATTAAAAATTAGTTATAGCCGGCACTATCATATTGCAATCCAGAAATCATTATTTTGCGTCAATAATTGCGAATAATTTTCATATTTGCGGTTTTAAGCCTTTCTGTTAAAAGAACTTTAAAAATATATTTCCTATTGGAATTCAATTTGTTTTATCTCAAAAATTTATTCTGAAATAAATAAAAAGAAAGAAAGAAAATAGAAAAAATATGCATTTTAATGCAGTTTTCATAAAAATTTACTTCCTAAACAAACCAATCAAATCCATCAAACAGTGATTTAAAATTTTAGAGAAACACTACTCCGCCTCATACTACTCATATGCAATTTGCGAACAACAGCAACATGTTAAAATACTCACTTGTCTACACAATTCAGAATGATTGCAATTGTTAATCAAACTTTTTTTTTTTATCGATTTTTATCGATTTATTTTCAATTTTTTTGTTCGATTTTGTTTTTGTTTTGTGACTGAAAGTTAGTTTATGGCAATGCAAACATAATGACTGACATACAGAAAGACAAGCGGAAAATTAAAAAAATATGTACGTATGTGGGTAATATACTGACGTTAGGGCAGTCGATGAGTCAGTCATTTAGTCAGTTGGTAGGCGAAAACTGGATAATAACAATGCGCACAACGAACGCATTTTTCAACGCATTCAAAACAAAAATAAAAAATATGTAGAAATAAACTATTCAATGACAGTTGAATTATAATTTTGAATTAATGTTTTTATTTATTATTGTTTTTATTTGTTGTTGTTTTTATTTTTTTATTCATTTGCCACAAAAGTAAAGTTTGAGTCTCTATTTTTGGTGAGGCATTTATGCAATCGACCCCCCCTCATTATTTTCAGTGAATTGTTGTTTTTATTGTCTACGCATGACAAAATGAAATTTTTATTAGGAATTTTGAATTTTTCTATTGATGATGACGTTGTTGATGATGATGATGATCATTTTAATGCTGAATGAAGCTCATTTTGCATTTCCATATGCATATTCAATTAAAATGAACAAAAACTAATGGCCGTAGATACGTAGATACATATTTCCGTTTCCAGAATAATATTTAGAATTCTGATGACGCAATAGATTTCAAAATTGAAACCGTTTTTCTTCTTCTTTATTTAGTAGTTACATATTTTAGAATACAGTATTTATTGTTACATTTAAGTTTACATATGTACATACATACATACATAATTGGCCATTACAACCCTTCAGTCAGGATTACAGCTTAGCTTCTCACACCACTCATGTTGTGTGCCTTAATTTAGTTAATTTTATACTTGAGTGGCGGGGCCTAGAGTTTCACGTCGACTCCGAACGACAGATTTTGAGAAACGTTTTCATGGCAGGTTTATTTACTCTCAGAGTTTTTGCCAGAAATCTGAAGAAATATTTTTTTTTCATATCGTTTTATGATGTCTCGCCTGGGGCTCGAACCCGGGCTTTACGTCTTATAAGCGAACACACTACCAACTAGACTACGGCGACTACAAGTTTACAATTAAATATGTATTTAAAAAGACATAATTTTACAAAGTATAGCTAAATGATGTTATATGATTGCTTCCTAGAGAAGCATAGAGCCTCAACAAATGAGCTTCATTCACTTTAATCCATTGGAAGTGGTTTCAGTTCTTTTCACGACTTATTTAACTTCGCTGACTTTATTCCGCTGGCAGATGTAACTTGAGCGATCTTTTCAACCGTTGCCCTAGTAATTACAGACAATTGAAGATCTCCTTATATCGGACTATGATGGTCTGCGAAGGACATGTCCAATTTATTTCAATTCGGATCTACTCGGTTTGTAACCAGACTTAGCTGCTACTGTTAGTGTTTACGACAGAGAATTCGCTGAAATCCTCTCAGGCATCGTTTGACAAAAATCTGGAAAGCATTTGTCTGCCCAGTTATGGAACCCCATGTCATATTCTCTTGCGCAATACGTTAGGCGGCGTTTCTCTACAGAGATACAATAACCATTGTTTATTCCATGATTGTAAGCTAACTGCAGGTGTGGTCAAACCCTGACTTGCTAGGACAAACACCAGTATAGTCATTTAGAAATTCTTTGGCGAGATTATGTGCGTTTATTCTTCACCATGCTAAGTATAGTGATGCTTCCCCTTGCACTCAATTAAATCTTCATTCTTTTTTATAATAACTTTCTTCTTCAATTGACCGCTAAGATCACATGTATTTTCGAATACGATAATGAGTGTAGTATGTGTGGTGGGATCTTATTTAAGCAATTCAGATGATATCTGATCAATTTCAGGCGCTTAGTTGTTTTTAAGTCTTTTTTTCGCACTTTCGATTTCAAATAAAATAGAGTTTTCAGTGAGAATACTTTGAATTTTTATATCTCTTTTATTTTTATTTTAATAACAAAACAAAGCTTTACGTATGGCATTGAATGTTGGACTTAACTTTACGAAATGGCCCTAGTGGGTGGAATAGAAATCATGTTGAGAACTGAGAACCATCTTCACCACGAAGACTCCACCCTGCACCTGCACCATAGATCAGCAATGAGTATTCAAAAAGATGTGTAGAATCGAATCATACTCATAAATTCTGATACTTATGAGAATTCATACTTATTTTATTGTCATACTCATACTACTCATATTTAAAGTTTGAAGTACTCATCGTACTCATTACTTAACAACATGTATAATGTTGTTGATTTAGACTCTCCATAACTCAACATATACATACAAGAATCACAAAATAAGAATGATTCGCTCACGAAATGTTTGGTGTTCTGTCTTTTTTGCTTATGTGTCTTTTTTCTTTTTTTTTTTTGTAAATGCAACAACAACCACCACTGTAAATTTTGATGAATTATTCGAATCACTCGAATCATTTATGAGTATTATAAGTATTTTTCTAAATTTATGAATCTAAATGAGTAGTCTTATGAATCAAACATATTTCGAATGGTATGAGTTTGATGTCAATGTTGTACGCATACTCATTGCAACCTGTACTTACATATAAATCAATGTTGTAGTGAGTATGAATGAATCAGGGTACATAGTTGAATTTCAATAATGTTGACTCACTTATATTCAAAATTTCATGAGTGCTTATGAGTAGCAAAAAAACGATCCCAATCTGAACAGAAGTCGCGGAAGGCAAAAAGTCAGTGCCAGAATGGTTATAAAGCTGTCCCGTGTGGCTATGTATCTGATTTATTTGAATATTAACTTCAAAAATGTTGGCCGAAGGTGCTTATTTATGACAGTTAGGTATCCTACACTATTGTTTCGTTAAGACGCCATAACAAAGTTGCTTGGGTTTAGCAGTTTACCGCTACATTAACGGAATGTTCTCGACTTTTTCCCAAAAATCAAATATTTCTGCATAATAGGGCACATCTGTTTGCTGTTTAATCGCACAATATATTACAGAGAGAATTTGTTCTTGCGTGTGGAACACTTTTTTTGCAGAAATTATTTTGTAGTCGCCGTGGTCTAGTAGGTAGTGTGTTGGCTTATTAGACGAAAGGCCCGAGTTCGAATCCCAGGTCAGACATCAAAACGAAAAATATGAAAATATTTCTTCGGCGACTTCCTCTCAGCAGATTTCTGGCAAAAACTCTGAGAGTAAAAATTGCTATGAAAAGCTTCTCAAAAGTCTGTCGTTAGGAGTCGACTTTAAACTGTAGGTCCCGCTACTCATGTATAAAATTAACGCACACAACACGAGTGGTGTGAGAAGCTAGGACATTGTACAATAGGTCAATTCGACCTTCGGGTACCGTACTTGTGACAGTTGACAAGTACACATCTTCTAACCTAACCTAATATAACCTAACCTATTCTCGTAACTTATAATATAAAAAGATTCAAATCTAATGTCCTTCCCATAACCTCTTTTCCTAGTTCCAACATAATGCACTGCATATGTAGATGCCCTCCCCATCCCTTAACAAAAAAAATTTTTAATTTCCGGAAATGAATTAATTTTTCCTAAATTTTGTTGTAAAAATTTTAACAATTAAATTACAGCGGCTTGAAATTGTTCATAAATGTCGAGCATAATGTTTAATATTCGTACAACTGGCTCATGTAATTCAATTAGTTTGCTTGTAAAGCATTTTACAATTCCCCAAAGTATTTAAAAAAACTATCGATGAATGACTGACTGTCTTCCTCTCAAGCATGAAAGTAAATAAAATTAATATTTAATGTTGTATGGAATGGTGATGCAATGTTTACAGACGCCTTTAGAGTATGGCATCTTTTTCTCATAAAACGTATGTAAAAAGTGTCGAGTGATACGAGTATCACACAACCCTACAAACATATAAAATAATCTACAAAAATAAGAAATAAACGTCATCAACATCACTAGTTTCATTCATATTTACGAGTAGAATACTTCATCGAGTCCAAATAGAGTTATTATGAATGATTTCTTGTATGTACAACGTAAAGACATCAAAGTACCAAAATAATTGTTCTCATGGTTAATGAACTTTTAAGGAAATTAATTTAGAAAAACCAAAATTGATTCAATTTTAGATCATGGTAAACAGTTTACTTTACATGGGCTTATGTTTGTTTTTTCAAATTGTAATTGGAGTTCTGGGTCATGGTGTTTAAAAAAAACATCAATTTCCATCACTAATTGGCAACTATTAACTGTATTTGTGATAACTGTAATAACAGTTCTAATCACAAGTAAGCCGAATGAGAAGTAGTGTTGTTAACATAATATATACCCTGCAATGGTCGCAATCGTAATATAAAACAAGTTTCTTTCATTTCATTTTTAGTTGAAGAAAACTGTTGTTGGTTAGCATTCTCTTTATTAGGATTATAACGTGTTCAAATCCATTATTTTTGTCTCATTTGCTTTGTTCTGTTCAAAAACTTGTTACCACTTTCAAAGGAGTTTTATCGGGAATATTGAAAAAAATACTTTCCTTGGAGTTCTATTGAGGTGACCATATATTTTGAGATACAAATAAATAATCATCAGTAGGTATACTTAGCTCCTGCTGCTTACTAAATATATTTAAATTCAGAAATTGACTTCTTTATGACTTTTTACCGTATAAACAGGTTCATCGTAATTTAAAATGTATAGCCTTCATAGGATGCACTCGCTTTCACCTGACTCTCAATTAGAGATTGTCATTTGTTTTAGAAATTCAATACCGAAATAGATATTGTATTCATGTGGTCTTTCAATTTAATTGGCAGTCTCCTCAAAAGTCTTTGCTTAAGTGTCACTTGTCATACCGATAGTAGCTGTACTGCAAGTCAAACTATAACTGCTGGCTGGCATGTCTCAACCATTCGAAATAAGGAAATTACCTTTTGCTGCACTAGTTCCGTCCTCGATTTCTAAGAATTTAAGAATCCTTCGTCTGAGGTATTCCCAACCTATGGGTGTCTACCAGATATCCGCAATGAATCGTTTTTTCGCTACTCATAAGTACTCATGAAATAATTGAGTATGAGTGAGTCAACAGTATTGAAATTCATATACATACTCTGGTTCATTTGTACTCACTACAACATTGATTTATAAGTACAGGTTGCAATGAGTATGAGTATAACGTTGTCTTCAAAGTCATAACATTCGAAATATGTTTGATTCATAAGCCTACTCATTCAGATTTATAACTTTAGAAAAATATTTATCTAACTCATAAATAATTCGAATGATTTGAATCATTCCTTATTAATTACAGTCTTAGTTGTTGTTGCATTTACAAAAAAAAAGAAGAAAGGAAGGGCATACTTATCTTGTGATTCTTGTAAATGTTGAGTAAAGGAGAGTCGAAATCAATATCATGCGTGTTGTTAAGTATGAGTACGATGAGTACTTCAAACTTTGAATATGAGTGGTATGAATATGATATTAAAATAACAATGAATGCGTATAAGTATCCGAAATTATGAGTATGATTCGATTATCTTTTTGAATACTCACTGCTGTTTTCTGGTGTGCACGGCTATGATGTTCCTAAGATGGTCTCTAGTTAGGTTGAACATAAATTTTGTTTTCCATTTAACCATAGCGAGCCAGATTTGTTTGGTTTCTTAAGAAGTTATTATTCCATATAGTAAATGAGTAGAGTTTGTTCGCATATGTACGTTTGTTTGCTCCTCTGCACAAGAATACCAATGTCACGTATTCAATCGCATTTTCTGTGATGCCAGCCTTTGCAAGTGTGTTAGCTTTTGTGTTTACCTCCAATGACCTGATGTCCAGGAACTAACATAGAGGTAACAATTGAATGTTTTGCTATCTCCTTCAAAGATGCTTAGTATTCTTGGACAGTCAAAGATATTATGTAAACACTCTCTAGGGATTATGCGTATATCTCCACTCATTCAGGAGGCATTTTAAGGTTCAATTGTTTTGAAAAGATTTCACACCACACTTTTCTAGATCAGGTATAGAACTAGTAGGGAAAGCGGAATGGTTGACACTTTTCACAAAAGTAATTCATTTTTAAACCGCCCTGGTATCGCTTGCCAAATTTTACTAACTTTAACGTCTTACTATGCTATTGTCTAGGTCATAATGATTTATAGATTCTACAGATTTTAGAGATTAGCTATGAATGATTTTCGGGATTTTCTTCAGAGTTATCACACAATTGGTGGGTTCGTATTTTCCTAGAAGCAACTGATTCTGATTTCTGTACGGGATACCAAAGTCTTCATTGTTTCTGGATGATTTGAACAGCCAACAATCTTCATTGCCCCAAATAGTCTCCATTCCAAAGCCAAATACGTACATACTTTAATTACTAAATTGGCCCATCAATCAGGATTACGACAAATGTAAATTTTAATCGTCAACATCCAACTGTCCACCCACTGTTGCTGTATGGCTGTAGGGTATTAAAACCGAAAGTGATTGTCTAACGATAGTGACGGCGATGAAACAATTACGATTGTATGTTGGATACCAGAAATAGCATTTTGAAGGTGATTATTATCATGGGGATTATTTAATCGAATTGAAAGAATCGTTAAATACTCGTACATCTGAAAATACCAGTTTGGCGATTAACTGTTATGTGTGTACTTCCATAAAAAAAAATAAAATAAACGCCGCTTGAAAACAAAAATACTAAAGCATGTTTCCAAATTTTGTTTTGAAATGTATCGCCTAGAAATGTTTTCTAAATCTAAATTGTGTAGTTAGTTTTGTTGTTGTTATATGAACATTTTTGGTAGTGCAAATGCCGAAAAGTATTGACAATTTCACAAAAACTGATAATATGGATGCATTCCAAAGCACCCAAAATAAATAAAAAATTCGCGCAAAAAAAACAAAAAATTAAAATCTACTCCCAAATGACTTAATTATGATCGAATGTAATGTAATAAAACATCACAATATTTGTGTTAATTTTTTTTTTTAATTTTATTCTATAAATTATTTGTAATTGTTAATATCAGTTTGAAAATGTTTATTTTTATTTAATTTAAGCCTCTTTCGAGCTGTTTGGTTGCGATAAAGCGATTGAACAATTAAAATGGCGAATAAAATGAATTGAATTTTTAATTGATTGTTATTAGTGTTGATAGAAAGAAAATTAATTAATTTATTTTATTTTTATTTTTTATTTAAAGTATCTCTAGTGTTTAGAAACATTTTAAAAATCGTTTTTATAAAGACTTTTACATTCATTTTGTGAATTCCATTCATTTTATATGAGGTTTTTGCAAAAAATATCAAAACTAACCAATAAACATTAAGAAATTATCTGATTAATGGACTACGCTTCACTTCATGCACAGATTAATATAGAGAAAACAAGAGGCCTGTCTAGCGGCAAAAAGCCATAGCGGAGAACTTTTGATAATTATAACGAAAGATTTAATTTGAACTTATGCTCGAATGCATGCATATACATAAAGGGTGATTTTTTAGCTATTATCTTTTTGGCAACACTGGTTTAAACAGCTCACGCATGTTTCGTGTTTTGTTTCACTGTCAAACATCTTCAGTTTGGTCTATGATTTAACCATGAATCGTCTTACAAACGAACAACGCTTGCAAATCATTGAATTTTATTATCAAAATGCGTGCTCTGTTAAGAAAGTTCCATTCCATTTTATGGTCAGCTCATTTTTGGCTCAATGGATACGTAAATATACGTGGTCTAGTAGGTAGTGTGTTGGCTTATTAGAAGAAAGGCGAGTCACTCGAATCATTTATAAGTATTTTTTCGAAAATTATGAATTTGCGTGAGTAGGCTTATGAATCAAACATATTTCGAATGGTATGAGTTTGATGTCAACATTGTACTAATACTCATTGCAACCTGTGGTTATAAATCAACGTTGTAGTGAGTACAAATGGATTAGAGTACATAGTTAAATTTCAATATTGTTGACTCACTTATATTCAGAATTTCATGAGTGTTTATGAGTAGCGAAAAAACAATTCATTGCTGATCTCTGATATATATCCATTTAATCAATTACATATTTAGCTAATTGCAATATTTTAATGTAGAATTTAAAGTAGGATTATAAGTAAATAGCATCAAAATTTCTCCAAACATAATGAAGTTCGAATATTCCGCTTTAAATTGTAAGCTTCTGCTTCTCCAAAAGAGCGTGCTTACTGATCGAGTGATTTTTAAAGTGTTTGCAATGAAATATTCATTTAAGACGATAAATAAATGCTTGTCATTGAGTTTTTAATGTAGATGTTGCAAGCACTTATACCAACAAGAGCTGAAATATTGTCTTTAGCGGCTGGAATTGTAACTTCAAGGGAGATTTTATGTATCCCTAGAAGATATAGGCCAATGGAGTGTTTCAAATTCTAATATTAATTGCTTGCTAAAAATGCATCTCAATAGACTCATAACGGTGCGTTGACAGGCTCTTTTCAAAACCGTTAGACGATCAAATCCATTTTATTCAGAAATCATCATTCCTTCATTGACGGTAATGTTGCTATTTGCATCATTCTTGTAGGAGTATGGTCCAATGAAGCCATCGGCCTATAAACTTCATCTTTATTTAAGATTTATTTCTAAAAATTAAAGTTTAAATTAATTTAATTTAAGAAACTACGTACTTAAACAAAGAGTTTTTTCTTTACCCGATCATTTGTGGATATATATGTAACTGATTCCAGATTATATTACGAGATAAGCACTCGTTCTTTATCATCCAAATCGATTTATTTCGTGGCATGACATGATTTCTATAACCATGTCCATTTACGTTTGCGCATTTCGTATTCAATCGGTTCTTGGTAATTGTTTATTTGCAACAGAATTGGGTCATTAGATATGTCACTTCAAGAAAGAATTTGTTGTAAATTTAGTTACACGTGGTATAAGTATAGATTTGACGCCGCAGTCAAAACTGCTTAATTTGGGTTTGAGGGAGTATTATTTAAACGTGATACTATCACTATCTACCATTACTACTACCATTATCACTAACTACCGTTTTTTCTAAAGCTACTGTTTAGATATGAGAGAATATTGTTATGAAAATGTAAAACCTAGATTGAGTTTTGCATTTATCATCGCCTAACATTAAAATTATAAATAAAAGCTATAAATTATATTATAAATTAAGCTACTGCTTAATACAACGACAAACACCAGCATAAATGGTGAAAAAAGCAAACAAAAATACACCAATAAACGCTGCAAGCATAAACGTAAACAACGATGTTTACATTTATAGAGATTTCGAGAAGGTGAAGTCATCAACATTCGCCTTCAAGAACATTCATCAGACTGTTTACTTTGCCATATAAAAGGCAAGGCAAAGAAGGCGACTGAGTTAGTGAAGTTCAGTCAGCCATGTGTGAAGACGTGGTGCGTTTGAAGAGAGCAATCGTAGTTTGAAGATCTCCGTTATAAAGATTTGTCGAATAATTGCCTAGTAATTGTTATTGGTTATGAATAGGGTACAAACAGAGCTCATATTTTAAACGTTTTTAAAAGGTAAAAACGTAACAATATGCATATTTGGGGCTAGGCGTTGCTAGTGGCAATCAAAATCCAGAAGCAATTTTCAGTATTTTTTTTGCTGGATCAGGCCGTACAGTAGAATGGAAGAAAGAAGACAGTGTTTTATGCCTGTATTGTATTGTAGTTCACTCCTGCGTAATGTACTTTACATTTGTGATAAACTCAGGCTTATTTTTAAGTGAAACACTAAGAGTTTATCTTATTTAATAAATTTTATTTATTTATTTAAATTTAATCAATTGGTAACTTCTAAGTAGTTTGCTATACAAAACGGGAATGAATTTGGGTATTTAAAGTATTAATTAAGAACACAGCAAAGGGTTACAGTTATTCTTTTGCTGTTGTTGTTGTCATTTAATATATTAAAATAACTTGTTTTAATTGAGTGCTACTTACAAAAAGCACTCCAAAAACCTTTTCTTAATTAAGTGATATCTAAAGCTTTACTTAATTGAGTGATACTTAAAAGTAATTATTCCTTCATAAGTAAATACCCTACAATCACTCCCTTCATAAATTTGCTTCGCACCCAATATAATACATTTTTAAAATACTTCATTTCATTTAGCTTAACAATACATTAAATATACATGCATATACATATAATAATAGATTTTGGCTAAATAATATACAAATTCAGTATAAATTTTACATATAATTCATATTTTTTTAGTTTTTCTTTCTCTTAAATTATATTTAACAATTTTTGTTGATGATTCATTTTCCTTTGAAATTTCTTTAGAATTTATATTTTCTTCTTCTTTATTTTTAATGTAATCTGATTGAACCCTGTCTTCAATACTTTGTTGGATACTTGGAGCAATTTTTTGTAACGGATCTAAAAGAGTTGTTGGAATTTCACTTTTTTCATTTTCAGATTCAGTACACAGTACCATTTGGTTAGCATGCCTTTTCCAAGTTCTTTCATTTTTTGTTTTTATTAAATAGGTTTGCTTACCAAGTTTTTTAAGCACTGAACCTCTAATCCAAGAAACTTTTCCCGGAATTGAATAATCCTTGCAAACAACATTATCGCCTTCGTTAAAAATATTTTTCTTTTTACCTTTATAAAATTTAATTTGACTTTTCTGTTTATTTTTTACGTTTAATTTTACTTGATCGGTATTAACGTTAACTATTTTTCTTTTTGGATTGATTAAATCAAGCCTTGTTCTTACTTTACGCTTGTTAAACATTAACTGAACTGGTGAAACACCTGTACTGGAATGTACAGCGTTTCTATAATCCAATAAAAATCTACATAGTACATTATTGAATTCGGATATTGGTACATTATTTAAACTGCGCTTAAGAGCATTTTTAATAGTTTTTACTGCATTTTCAGCCTGTCCATTAGTAGCTGGATTTCCTACAGGAGTTGTAATGTGTTTAATACCATTAATTTTTAAAAATTTTCTAAATTCGTTGGACACAAAAGATGTACCATTATCCGAAACGATACATTTTGGCAAACCAAATCGCGCAAATAATTCTCTTAAAACTCGAATGACAGCGTTACTAGTTGTATTAGTACCCATGTCCACGCACTCAATCCATTTACTGGTACTGTCCACCACCACTAGGCACCAACGTTTTACAAATGGTCCAAAAAAATCTATATGTAATCTTGACCACACTTCCTCCGATCTCGGCCAAGGAATTAACTCCTGCTGAGGTGGATTAGGTCGTGTCATCAAGCATGCGTCACACGCCCTAACAATTTCCTCTAAATCTTTGCTTTGATTTGGCCACCAACAGCATTCGCGAGCCATAGATTTCATTTTTGCTATGCCCATATGCGACGCATGTAACAAATTAACAACTTCACGCCTCAATTTCGTAGGTATAATCACCCTATATCCCCAAAACAAACTATTCGACTCACACGACAACTCAGTTCTTCTCACAAAATATGGCAGTAATTCGGGTTCTGCACACTTAGCAGGCCATCCTAATTCAACATACCTACGTACTCTTTTCAGTAGCTCATCCTTTTCCGTTTCTGAACTGATGGTTTCAAAATTCAAAAATTTTGTCTCGTTTTGAAGCTCCTTTACGTAATTGACGTATAAATCAGTTGGCAAATCATCCAATTCTAAATCTGATTGATTTGGATGTCTTGAAAAATAGTCAGCAACATTGCTTTTCGATTTAATATGAACAATATCAAATTGATAACCCGACAACGTTAACGCTATACGTTGCAATCTATTTGATGCCATAACCGGAATTCCCTTTTTGGGGTTAAAAATGTGATGCAATGGTTTATTGTCCGTAACCAACGTAAAATGACGGCCGTATAAATACTGGTGAAACTTCTTAACACCAAACAAAATGGAAACGGCTTCACGATCTAGTTGTGAATAACGCTTTTCCGTATCTGTCAATGTCCTAGAAGCGAACTCAACTGGCCTTTCCTCGCCCCTATCATTTATCTGTGACAACACAGCACCTACCCCGACAGGGCTGGCATCCACAGTCACCCTTGTCCTAAAATTAGCGTTAAAATGTGCCAAACAATTTTCCGATACTAGAAGTTTTTTCAACTTTTCCACGGCCTTCGAACAGTCTTCAGTCCATTTAAATTCTGTATTAGCCCTGAGTAATTCATGCAATGGATGCAGCAATGTGGACACATTTGGCAAAAACCTTCTATAAAAATTCACAACCCCTAAAAATGCTTGCAGTTCCTTGACATTTGTAGGATTGGGCATTTTAGCAATATCACTAACTTTTTTGGGATTCATGTGTAAACCCCGTTTGTCGATTACGTGACCCAAGTATTCTATTTTCTTACAATAAAACGCACATTTTGCTGGTGACAATTTAAAACCTACATCTCTCAATATGTTCAAAACTCGTTCGAGACGCTCATTATGAAGTTGACGATTGGGAGCACTAATTAAAATATCATCTAAAAATACTACAACACCATCCAAACCTGCCAACAGTGAATCCATGATCCTTTGAAAAATCGCAGGAGCTGAGGCTAAGCCATATATAAGCCTTGTATATTTAAAAAGACCTTTGGAAGTCGATATAGTAGTATATTTACGAGATTCCTCGTCTAGCTCTATTTGCTGGTAGGCCATACTTAAATCAAGTTTTGTAAATTCCTCCCCTCCATGCAACTTAGAAAACATTTCCTCTATCCGAGGCAAAGGATACCTTTCTATCAATAAGTTTGGGTTTAACGTTACTTTAAAATCCCCGCAAATCCTAACATTACCGTCTTTTTTCAATATGGGCACTATTGGCGTCCCCCATTCGCTATAATCAACCGGTTGTAAAATTTTCATTTTCACCAATTCATCTAATGCTAATTCAACTCTCTTTTTAATGGTCAAAGGTAAAGGTCTCGGTCTGAAAAACTTTGGGACAGCATCCTCTTTTAGCTTCAACGCGGCCTTACTCAACTTAAATAGACCCAAACCACCATCAAATAGTTTATTAAATTTCCTAACAATAGGATAACCTTTAACCCTATGAAGTTCCGATGCATGATTTATATTACAGATCTCGATTTCAAACGCCTTTAAAAAGTTTCGACCCAACAGTGGTGGACCACCATGTTTAATCACAATAATAGGAATAAGTTTCCTCTTATTGCCATACTGAATATACACATCACAAGCTCCGATAGGTATTATATTTGTACCATTATACGCTTTCAACAACATATCTATTTTACGAAGACTATAATTACTAAAATTAGACTTGTATGTTTTCTCTGAGATAACCGTATTTTCTGAACCAGTATCCAACTCCATATCAAATGGTTTATCATTAATCTTAACTCTAATTTTAATAGGTCCATCTTTTGAACTTGTAACAGAAAATAAGCTTAAATCTCTATGAACATCTTCTAAAAAATTAAAATTCTTTGCCTTACACATTTTTTTTAAATGCCCTCTTTTTTGACATTTGTTGCACTTGTAATTTCTAAACTTACATTGCTCGCTTTTGTGGTTTTTATAACCGCAGACTTCACATTGTTGATCATTTTTTTGCTGAGCAACCCTTTGCGATTCCCGTTTACTTCGTCCGCCATTTGCTTTTTTTATAAAATTAACTGGCTCTTCTTTGACCGCTGCCGTGTCATATTGATGTTTTGCATACTCAACATTATTGGCTATTTCCACCGCTCTGTCGAAAGTACATTCAACTGATTCTAAGAAAATTTTGTCCCGGGCCGGACCTTTTTCCAATCCCATTACAAATTTATCCCGAATCGCTGTTGCTAAATTTGCACCAAACTCGCAGTTCACTGCTAGTGATCGCACACGTACCGACCACTCATTAACTGTCTCCGTAGGTGCTTTTGAAGCATTGTAAAATTTGTACCTTTCTGCAAAACCTGATGTTGGTGGCTTAAAATGTTTTTTCATCACCTCCACACACGACTCATAAGTTGTTGTTGCATCTTCTATTTTTCGCGGACTTATTAAATTTTGTAGCAGCATATAGGACGTTTCGCATAATGACGTCAGTAAGATCGCCTTCTTTTTGACGCTATTATTTATCTCATTCGCCACTAGAAATTGTTCCATTTGGTTTTCAAAAATTGACCAATTGTTTTGCGTGTGATCAAAACTTGGAACTTTACCAATTATTTGTGTCATCTTTACCTTCGGTTCATAAGACTTTCAACTTTTACTTTTATTTTTTTATAAACAAATTATTTTACTATTGTTTTTCCTCGTCGCCACTGTGATAAACTCAGGCTTATTTTTAAGTGAAACACTAAGAGTTTATCTTATTTAATAAATTTTATTTATTTATTTAAATTTAATCAATTGGTAACTTCTAAGTAGTTTGCTATACAAAACGGGAATGAATTTGGGTATTTAAAGTATTAATTAAGAACACAGCAAAGGGTTACAGTTATTCTTTTGCTGTTGTTGTTGTCATTTAATATATTAAAATAACTTGTTCTAATTGAGTGCTACTTACAAAAAGCACTCCAAAAACCTTTTCTTAATTAAGTGATATCTAAAGCTTTACTTAATTGAGTGATACTTAAAAGTAATTATTCCTTCATAAGTAAATACCCTACAACATTCATAATGCTTTAGCAGCTCTTAAAATGCTAAATTCAGCAAAAGGTGAGAAATTTTCCATAGAAAAACATTTCATATTTTCATATATGTACATGTATTCATGAATTTTCAGTTTGCTTTTTTTCAATATAATTCTGTATTGTAAAAAAATTTGTTTTTTATTCTAACTGAACAAAATTTACGCTACTCGATAAGAAGACTATTTCAAGTTAAGCAAGCTAATTTAGTTTATTGATTTAACGTAGTTGCATACGAACCAATTCGTGCACCGGCAACAAGCATATTTGAAACACATGCCATTTGCGTCCCTAATTCCTGACGCAAACTAAAACTATATTTAAATTAAATTCTATGTCAAGTCATGCAACTTAATGCGGGTTAAAAGCTTAAAATATTTTGTTTAAATTTTCAAAAAAAATATTTTGTTTGCATTGTAAATGCATCGAATGATCGAATATGTGCGCACAATGACTTTGCTATGTGAATGGTTTCAAATAATTTTGAAGAAAAAATATCCTTTGCTACACAATTGCATTTCCGAGAAGGTTTTGTAACACAATTTTCAGTTTGGAAATGACAAAATTATGGGTGGATGTCTGCCCATTCAAAGGAGAATTTCAGTTTGCACTGCAAATCAATGGCAGATGGGTTTGACTACAAGAAGAAGAACACGAAGATGTATTAATAAAACATGACATAACAACAACCAAATACGATGGGGAAGGTTACCATATCACCGCCCGTAATATATGATAGTGCTTTACCCTAATAATATGGTTTTCGGTTATTAAAAATAGAATAAAATACAAAAATATTATTTTAAAAATAAAATAGAAAAATCAAAGAAAACTTCATTAACTGTTATCGTTGTTGTTTAATTTAGTGACGGTTGAAGATTTCTTTGGAAATGAATAAAATTAAGCAGAAAAGTGAAGTCGCCGCAGTTTAGCAAGTAGTGCGTTGTCTTATTAGACGACAGCCCCAGCTTAGATATCTTTTTTTTGGGGGGGACTTCCTCTCAGCTGTCTTTTGGTAAAAACTCTGAGAGTAAAAATAATTGCCATGAAAAGTTTCTCAAAAATCTGTTGTTCGGAGATGACAATTAGACCGTAGATCCCGACACTCGTGGGAAAATTAACACACACAACTTCTGTGGTCTGACAAGCTAGGTTGTAGTCCTGACTAAATGGTTGTAACAAATTAAGTCGTAAGGAGAAAAGTGGGAAAGTAGGAAAATAACGAGAAAGAACGCTGAGATACCTAGAACTTTAAAAATATTCGGAAGAAACTTCTGATATTTGAGTAGTATTACCAGGGTTCTCCTTGAAGAATATAAGACAACAGAAAGTTATCACAAGTCTACAAAGCAAACATTTGGAATACTGAAGGATGTCTGGAAGTCAACGTCCTTGTCAAATTTAGGATATTCATTCCATACGTCAGGTTGATAGTTGTGCATTTAAAAGCTAGACAAATGAAAAAAGAAATGATATAAATGTTAGCATCTTAGCCATATAGCCCGAACTATATTGGATTGGAATCAACAGGGCTTTCCCTGATGAACAAAAAATGGCTGTAAATTAATCAGTATGAGCTAGTGAAAACAGTGTTCTGGCTAAGAATGAAAGTCGCAAAGTTTTATTGTGTGTTTGCTCAGATTATCGAGGAATCGTTTATTATAATCTGCCCTTAGCTTATCTATATTGTCATCAATTAGATGCAATCGCCCAAAACCTAGCAGTTCATTGTAATTGATTCTGTGTTTTCTACAGTTCAACTAAGAAATCAAGTAATCTCCTCTCCTCACCAGCTACAAGGATCATAATGAGGCTGTCAACTAATTGGAATCATTCTCTCTATACATAGAAAACATTTAACCACAACTACATATTGAAACTGAATTATTGCACTAAGTCTGGTCTACTTTCCTTAACATACTTCCCCTGTTAACACTACTACTACTACTTATCGAATCGTTTTGAAAACTGTTTTTGCTATTTTGCTGTGTAAGAGACTGTGTGATAATATCAAAGAACGAAATAGATATCTTGACACCATTACACCACATACACATCCTTGTCCTTATCCATATCTGTGCACGGATATTAAAGAGTATGTTTTATTGCTTGTTTGCTGTATGGTTAGCCAATATGGTGTGACAACAACAGTAACATTTTATTCTATGTTTTTTTGTTCGTTCGTCGTTTTTCTTAATGGTCAAGATTTAACATGAGAGATGGAATTTAAGTTGTCGTTCAAGGGCCGTTAAAGGACAATCTCAGCATGGCCACTTTCAGGCGTATATAAGTACGATGAACATAAAAGATATGTAAGGCAAACTAAAAAACAACAACAAATGCAATTTAGTAGTAGGCCTATAACGTAACGGTCTTGCGTCAAAACCAAATTTGCATTTAATTAATGACATTAAACAACAACAACAAAAAATAGGAAGAAAAGAATGCAAATATTATTCGAATGATGACAATGACAATAATGATCATCGCATTGCGCATATGGCAGTCATGAGTTTCTATTCTGTTTTTTGTTTTCTTTTTTTGTTTCCTTTTGTGGTTTAGTCTTCTATTTCAAAATACAATTTAAATTTCAAAATACAGATGTTTCCTTGAAATTTGTTTCCCTTTAAATTCATTTCAATTATTAAAATGAAATTAAAGCGAAAGAAAATAAAATGATAATTAAATAAAAGGAAATACAAATGAAAATGAAAATTCAATATTGACATGAATTATTGAAAACAAAATTTTGCCATTCACTGTCTTTTTTCATTTTTTTTATTAGAAACAGACCTGAGCGATAGAGAACGTGTGCAAATGGTAGTTCCAACTAAGCAGGGAGTGTTTTCTACTGGCGCTATAGCAATAGGCTTGGCCTCAATTTATGTATGTACCGTTAATGAAAACAAAAGCACATATTCACACTTTAATGTTGGGCCTTAGTCATGGTTATTGTCATTTTGTTTTTCTTTTATTGCCTTTTATTACTGATAACATGCATGCATTAAAAGTTGAACGATTTATTTTCAAATGAAACGTCAAAGCCTTACAATTGCTTAACATTATGAAATCTCAGAATGAAACAAATTATGAAGCTTCTTGCTATGAGTCATATTTTTGACAATCAATCAACAAGGCGTTTCTAAAATATTCTGCGATAATAATGATGACTAGATCCATATTGATACCTAAGTTTAGTCAAAGCAGACAAGCATTTTGAGGTAGTTTTTGTATACTCATTCGGTATTGGTTTTCAAATGCTCATACATTAGAGGCATCTACTAGCATCGTTATGTCAATTGGCTTCGCCAAAACGCAATTTTTTTTTTTGGAAACTTCTCCTGTAATAAAGCCAATATCGGTCGTATTGTGTAGCTCATAGCCCTATCTTATGGAAATAAATTACCGTCTTGGTTGGTTATTTGGATTATTATCGCCTATCAAACGGTCATGACTCTCTGATTTAACAGTACGGTTCTTTTAGGATGAAACCGTCGTAGTGTAGTAAGCAGTGTGTTGACTTATTAGACGAGAGTCCGTGATTCAATTTCCGGCTCAGACATCTCAAACAAAGCGAAATAAGACCAAATATTTCTTTCAGATGCTGAGACATCTGGCAACATCTCTGAGGATAAATAAAAATGCCATGTAAAGTTTCTCAAAATCTAGCGATCGGGGTTGACATTAAACCGTACGTCCCAGAACTATAAAATTAACACAGACAACATGAACAGTGTGAGAAGTTAGGTTGTAATCCTGACTAAGGCTTGTAATGACCAATTAAGTTATTTCAGTATCATTTCCGTAAGATACTGCTCAATGACACTTCTAGACCGTAATGCTCCCCAAACAGTCACTTTTTTCAGGTGTTTCTTAACTATCACTTTTGGGCACTACACGACCCATATGCAACAAGCTTGCTTGTTAACATAATCGTGGATTGAGAAAAGTGCTTCATCGCTTGCTCAATAGCTCGTCATTGAAAACATGTTACCCTAACATCTCATTCATCAGTGCTAGACTTTGTTTGAATGAATGGATTCAACACACGGAAAGCGCCTACATTGCGACGATGCACAAATTCTTTACAATCTTGCACGACTGTTGCACTCAGTGACTACTTATCTTTCGTTCTATTCAAAAATTTATTTATTTTCGATTTGAAAACTTCTACAACTTACTGTTGATTTGTTATTGTTGTTCGTCCCTTCCTTTGTGGTCTTTCTGTATGGTTGTGTTATTGTAATTTGATTTTAATCCCCATACACGTAATTCCGTTTTTGGAGTTTAAACCTTCTAGCGTTCATCTAGTAAAATAACGCACTACTCACTAGGCTACAGCTGTAGGTCATGGTCATTATTCGGCATAGATGGGCACTTTGCAGTACCAGTAAAATTTTAGTAAAAATTGATTTTTACTGATTACTGAAAAAAATTTCAGTATTCAGTAAAATTTTACTGTTAATGCAATCTAAATTTGAATGAAATTTAAATAAAATTTAAATGAAAAAAAGTAAAATTTTACTGTTAATGCAATCTAAATTTCATTTAAATGTCATTTAAATTTAGATTGCATTAACAGTAAAATTTTACTGAATACTGAAATTTTTTTTCAGTAATCAGTAAAAATCAATTTTTACTGAAATTTTACTGGTACTGCAAAGTGCCCATCTATGTTATTCGGTAAAGTATAACATACCGTTAGAAAATTATTGAATTTATAATTTTAAAAACAATAAATAATGACGCTAAGCACGCATATTATCTAGGAATGATATTTGATTTTCTAATTGTGACGTTTATTACCTTATTGTGTAGAACAATAAATGCACCTCTCTGTGCTATTGACAGTTAAATGTGTTCTGTTATGGAATTCCCCGAATTAGTATCATATACACATAAATATGCACAAGAAAATACATGTGGGATGTGAGTCAAATCAGACCACTGTGTAGAGCAAGAACAGAGTATAATGCCCGTCCGCCCGTTTAGATCTCTTACTTGTTAAATGTTTAGATCTCTCACTCGTCACTAACAATATAGCGATCCTGCTCTAACCCACACTACAATAATGAATACCAACAAACGGACGAACGTTCATCTCAACAAATCACGCCATCAGACTCTGGAAATTTCCACAGACAATGGACGAATGACGAGTGGACGATCAGATACAAAATACGGATTTTGTATCTATAGTAAGTTAGTTGTAAAGTAGACACAGAAGCAACAAGATTAGAATATTTAAGTTGTCAAGTGAATGCAGAAGAAATAAGATAATGAATTATTTAAGTTATAACGGGTATTCCCATTTCTATTTTTGTACTCTTAATAATAAATGAATTAATAAAGCATTAAAGCAAATTCCTACAAATTTGGGGGCTCAACCGGGATACCCGTTTAAAAGAGACATGAAAGTGATAAAAAAAAACAAGTTAATGGAAGTAGTAGCGTGTGATATTTAAAAAAAAAATGAACTATAATGGAAAACAAATTGAATAAACAAATAAAAGCTGGAAACATAGAGCAAAAACAAAAAAAGTTGAAAACGCTGATATTTTTGTTCACTCCGTAATTGAAATTAAAATTGAATTTGTGTTTTGTGAAAGAAAATGTTCCCGAAAGAGTATAAGAGAGGAAAAATAAACGAAACCTTTGTCTGTGCCTACAACAAAAACAATAGCAAATAAATAAGTCGTCTGTGGTCTTTTCTCGTTGCACCATCATCGAGTTTAGCAATAGAAGAATACAGAAACAACAACAAAAATAGAAAGACAAAGAACAAAGAACATAAAGATTTATGACAACAACAATAGCCTGAAGATGAGACAACAGTTTGAGTATCGAAGCGTCTGCTTGTAATATAAAAGAGAAAACAACAACGAGTGAAAGTCGGAAAACAACGAGTGAAAGCCGAAAAACAACGAGTGAAACTGTGACCAATGAGAAGCTAGCGAGTAAAAGAGAGAGCAACTGGTAAAAGCTGAAGAGAGACTATAAACAAGGAACAACAACATATACAATTGAAGTGTTGATGCAGTTTTGTTTGTATAAGATGAGTCAAAATAATGTATAAGTAGATTTATGGGGAATTTTAACTGAAATTAATTTTTTTTATTATTTAAGTTTATACTTTTGATTGAATTGATTTATGTTTTTTTAATTTCTGTAAAAATTTTTAATTTAGTAGGATATTTAAATTGTTTTGAGATCCTTTAATTTGAATTTGTAACGTTGTTGCTAGTTTGACATTTAGACAATGGACGTAGACAGCATAATGTTGATGAATTGCGATGGTTTGCGCGCAAAGTTGAGGGAATTAGGGTTGGACACGACTGGGTCGAAGGCAGTGTTACAGGGCAGGCTCCTCCAACATTTCGGTCATCAAACCGACGGGGCTGGCGCTGGATCGACAAATTCGCAGTACCAGGAACTTGGTGCTAGTGCATCGCCGGAAATCCGCTTTAGTGGACCTGTCTTTACGTTGAAGGACATTGTTGAAAGTTTGTCTACGTTCAGTGGTAGCGATTCTCTTAATATTGGGACTTGGATTGAGGAGTTTGAGGAAAATGCTGAAACGGTTGGCTGGAATTCCATACAGAAGTTCATTTATGCGAAGCAGCTGTTGAGTGGTGAAGCCAAATTATTTGTCAGAAGCCAATCTGGCTTAAAGAGTTGGGAGTCGTTAAAAGCAGCATTAAAAGAGGAATTCGGAGAATCAGTTTCAGCTGCAGAAATTCACAGATTGTTAAGAGACCGTCGTAAGGGCCAGAATGAGACCTACCGCGAGTATTTATATACTTTGATGGAGATTGGTAAGCCTATAGATTTAGATGTCGCTAGTCTGCTGGACTATTTTGTTGAAGGTATACCAGATTCTCGTTTTAACAAGACTATATTGTACCAGGCAAAGACAGTTGAGGAAATGAAGGAAAATATTAAGATATACGAGAAGATTCGGACTTCGTCCAGTAGGGATAGTCGGAGACCTCAGGCTTCTAATAATATGGAAACTGGTATTAAGATGGGAAGAAGTAACGGTAGCAAAATTAAAAATTGTTTCAAATGTGGACGTCCCGATCATCTGGCTAAGGATTGTAAGGAAGCGCAATTTAAGTGTTTCAAATGTAACAATGCAGGACATCGCGCATCTGATTGCAGGGTCTACAGACCAGAAATCAAAGAGGAGCGCAGTAATGTCAACACGTTTATCTACGATAGAGAACCTTTTGAGCCAGGAATGATATTTAAGAAAATGTCCTTGGGAGGCATCGATTTGTATGGCTTAATTGATACCGGATGTAACATGTGTACTATTAGATGCGATGTTTTCGAGAAGTTGAGGGGAAAATTTGAACTTATACCGGAACGAAGACGGTTGAGGGGGGCTGGTGCAGGAGTTTTCTATACTCAGGGATATTTCGAAGCCCCAGTAGAGGTGGATGGTCTTTCCCTAAAATTGAGATTCGATCTTGTGCAGTCTGAAGATATTGGGTATCCCGCTGTTTTGGGCAATAACCTATTGCAGTTTGTGGATCTCGTAGTTAAGGAAAATGGTGTTGAATTTATCCCCAAGGTACCAAATGCGGTTGAAAACATCACAGGTAAGGTTCTGCAGGAACACATTAGTACTCCGGAGTTGTTAGAAGAATTTCGGGATGTTTGTCTGAATATCGAAGATAATGAGAAGGTAGTGGCTGATTTACACCATCTAAGTGCTGACCTTCAGGATGAGATAAGCCGCACGATAGAAAAGTATAACCCCATTCAGATGAACGCTGCTCCTGTTAGTATGAAGCTTTTGCTGAAGGATGATGTACCAGTAGCTCAGGGTCCTAGAAGAACTTCATATGAGGACCAAAAGATTATAGATAGACAAGTGACAGAATGGTTGGAGCAGGGTATCGTGGTACCAAGTTCATCCGAATATGCCTCACCGATCGTGTTGGTTCCGAAAAAGGATGGTACAAAACGGCTATGTTGCGACTACAGAAAGCTCAATGAAAAAATTTTGCGCGATAATTTTCCGATGGTGATCATGGATGACGTTTTGGAAAGGTTGCAGGAAGCAAATGTGTTCACCACACTTGATTTGAAGGATGGATTCTTCCACGTACCAGTAGATCCAGAATCTACTAAATATACTGCATTCGTCACCAGAAATGGACAGTATGAGTTCAAATTTGTACCATTTGGAATATCGAACTCACCCGCGGTATTTTGCAGATTTATTAACGCCATATTTAGAGATTTGATAGCGGAAGGTGTAGTAGTAACCTACATGGACGATGTAATTGTTCCATCGAAGGATGAAGCTGAGGGAATAATGAAGTTAGAAATGGTACTGAAAATAGCAGAGAAGAATGGGTTGCATGTAAGGTGGAAGAAGTGTCAATTCCTACAGAGGAAGGTAAATTTTCTTGGTTACATAATAGAAAAGGGAACTATACGCCCTTCAAGGGAAAAGACGGTGGCCATTGAAAATTTTCCACTGCCCCATGACCGGAAAAGTTTGCAACGATTTTTAGGGTTGACCTCCTATTTTCGCAGATTTGTAGATGGATATGCAATAATTGCTAAACCGATGTCTGATCTATTGCGAAAAGGAAGAGAGTTCAAGGTAAATGAAGAGATAATTGCTTCTTTTGAACAGTTGAAACTAGCGCTGATAAAAGATCCTGTGTTGAAACTGTATAATCCAAGAGCAATAACGGAAGTTCACACAGATGCTTGTAAGTTTGGATATGGTGCGGTTTTGCTGCAGAAAGACTCGGAGGATCAGTGCCTTCATCCAGTTCAATACATGAGCAGGAAGACTTCGCCAACGGAAGAAAAGTATCATTCCTATGAGCTAGAGGTCTTAGCAATAATAGAGGCACTCAAGAAATGGAGGATATACCTCATGGGTTTGAAATTTAAGATCGTTACGGACTGTAACGCTTTCACCATGACCATGAAGAAGTCAGATGTTCCACTTCGTGTTTCGAGATGGGCAATATTTTTGCAAGACTTTAATTATGAAATTGAACACCGATCTGGCACAAAGATGAGACATGTAGATGCATTGAGCAGAATAACTTGTTTATTGGTTGAAGATTCGTTGCGGCACAGACTAAAAGAAGCTCAGTTGGAGGACATGTGGGTGAGAGCTGTAAGGACAATTCTGGAAAAAGATCACTATGAAGACTATTACATCTACCACGACATTCTATATAAAGATCCTACGCGGGAATTAATAGTGGTTCCATCACAGATGGAAGACGAAATAATAGCCACAGCTCACAGAAAAGGTCACTTTGGTAATAAAAAAACACAAGAATTTGTTGAGAAATATTTTTATATTCCGCATCTGGGCGCAAAAGTTGACAAAGTGGTAATGAGTTGTGTGGACTGTATAATGATGAACTCAAAATCCGGCAAGAAGGAGGGTCTATTGAATCCCATCGATAAAGAAGATCAACCGCTGGGTACTTATCATGTTGACCACGTTGGTCCCATGACATCGACAAATAAGCAATACAATCATATACTGGTAGTAGTCGACGGATTCTCCAAATTTGTTTGGTTATACCCTACCAAAGATACTAGCAGTGACGCGGTAATTGAGCGGCTGGAACGCCAATCAGCGGTATTTGGCAATCCGAAAAGGATTATTTCTGATAGAGGCACTGCATTCACATCTAACGCCTTTAAAGAATATTGCGAGAAGAAACGGATTCAACATTTACAAATAGCTACTGGAGTGCCAAGAGGAAATGGGCAGGTTGAAAGAATGCATCGAATTGTAGTGCCAATGCTAGCGAAACTATCTCGTGAAAACCCAAACCAATGGTATAAGCATGTAAACAAGGTCCAGCAATATATAAACAGCAGCCCACCGCGATCGACGCAATGCTCACCTTTTAAAATCCTTACCGGCTGTGAAATGCGACTCGAAGAATTTCCAAACCTAAGAGAAATTATGGAAAATGAGGCCATTGAGAACTTACAAATTGAAAGAAATAAGGAACGAGAAGCAGTACGAGAACACATCGTCAAGATCCAAGAAGAAAACAGAAGAAATTTTAATAAGAATCGCAAAACGGAAACCAATTACGAACTTAATGACCTGGTTGCCATAAAACGAACCCAATACGGTGTCGGCCTCAAACTCAAGGGGAAATATTTTGGTCCGTATAGAATCGTCCGCAAAATGAACCGTGGCAGATACGAAGTTGAGAAAGTTGGAGAAGGCGAAGGTCCAAGAAAGACAATTTCAGTGGCAGAACATATGAAGCGATGGGTACCAGTATTCGAGCCGAATACCCCGTCAGGAAGGCCGAATGTGGGATGTGAGTCAAATCAGACCACTGTGTAGAGCAAGAACAGAGTATAATGCCCGTCCGCCCGTTTAGATCTCTTACTTGTTAAATGTTTAGATCTCTCACTCGTCACTAACAATATAGCGATCCTGCTCTAACCCACACTACAATAATGAATACCAACAAACGGACGAACGTTCATCTCAACAAATCACGCCATCAGACTCTGGAAATTTCCACAGACAATGGACGAATGACGAGTGGACGATCAGATACAAAATACGGATTTTGTATCTATAGTAAGTTAGTTGTAAAGTAGACACAGAAGCAACAAGATTAGAATATTTAAGTTGTCAAGTGAATGCAGAAGAAATAAGATAATGAATTATTTAAGTTATAACGGGTATTCCCATTTTTATTTTTGTACTCTTAATAATAAATGAATTAATAAAGCATTAAAGCAAATTCCTACATACATATTGAAAATAGAAAAAGATAAAATAAAAGAAGTGGAAAGAAATTATAATCATTTCCGAGAATTAAACGTTGTTGGTATTGGTTTAAGTTTATCTTTCAGTTTTGTTATATTTTATATAATAATTTATTAATAATTTTTTATTTGTGACTGTAACAATTGTATTTATACAGTAACAGAGCAAAAGTATTTAATTGTATTTAAATAAAATATTTGCAAAAAAAAACTTCCTTTTTTTTATTAAATATTGAAATAGACACTTACAAACAAATTTTTTTTTTGTTATTCCGTATAGACAGCATTCACATGAAGTATAAACAAATAGAATTCAGTCCTCATATCCGTACCAACAAATATATCCAATATTTATTCAATTGTTTTGTTTTGCTATTTTTTGTTTTTTTGTTGTTCTGGTGTTTGTTTAATTGCTTTTTTTTTATTTCATTTTATTGTTTTATTATTGTTACTGACTGTTGTTATTCTCGGTGTACATATGTATGTATTTTGTCTAGATAGACAGAATATTGAAACTAATCAATTTTTTTTGTATATATTATTATTAATTTTTATTACTTAAAACATTAAATACATATAATAATAAAAATTAAGATAAGATAATAACTTATTAAAATTCGTAAAGGATGCCACAGATAAAAACGGAATTGCCTGGCAGATACGAACACAACCGTAATTGACTCAATTAATGCTGCCAGATTTGACAATTTATCAATATTTTGACGATTTTGAGTTTCAAAAATATCATATTGACGATTTGACGATTTATGCCCCTTATTTTGACAATTTTTGAAAGTAAAAATTTACTTCATATTCTTTACTTTAGTACATTAAAAGCCACTTTATACTTTCCAACTGTTATTATTGCAAATTTAGACCAGTAATAATGAAGAGTGAATGATTTTTCTGTATTTGATGTCTTTTTCATTGCTTAATAGGCAAAATATTACAACCTCAGCACGAAGGCAGTTCCACATACGAATAGTCCTACTAAAGAATGAATTTTGTCTGTAAAGCAGTGTACGATCCACTGGCGAATCGACTACATACGGATGGGCTCGTCAAGAAATACAAGTGCTACGTAGGAATACATGATTCTCGGGGCTAAGTCCCCTTATTTCGCTGGAGCAAAATCAGTTGTAATAGCGATAGAACATTGAAACACAAGCCACATTGCATTGATGCTCCAATGAATCAATAGAGTTGGATACCCTACCGTCATTAATGAGCAACTTCGCCCTCTCCTGTACTTGGTCGAGAAGTCTCCTCAAAGTAGACGTTGAAGCACCGACCCATACATGAGAGTTGTATTCAATTCTCGATCGGTTATAAATGGTGTAAATAGTGAGATCAGAGATGATAAGATCTTAAGAAGGAACTGAAAAATGTGTCGGTTCCATCCAACATTACACTGAATTTTCATGTTCAGAATGTCAACAGTTTCTGAACTCTTTAATATTTACACCACCCATAGATAAGATTAAGATGATGCAATATTAATGCTGCTCTTATGTGTCAATAAGCAACACTGGGATAGGTTGTTTAAACATTAAAAAAAATTTCCTGAAAATGATAATAAAACTTCTCGATTTTTGGAAATAAAATCAGAAATGAAAATGAGTAATGGTAATATATATAGGGTGTTTTTTATAGAGGTATAGAACTTTAAGTTGTAATAAAACAACGATGGATTACTCGATTGACATGAATTTTATTTATCCGAAAGATAATCTTGTGGCATTACATTTTAAACATGATTTCTGGCATATGACCGCCACGGCTGGCGCGGATGTAGTCCAATCTGGACGTCCAATTTTCGATGAGTTTTTCCAACATTTGTGGCCGTATATCGGCAATAACACGGCGAATGTTGTCTTCCAAATAGTCAAGCGTTTGTGGCTTTACCGCATAGACCAATGACTTTACATAGCCCCACAGAAAGTAGTCTAGCGGTGTTAAATCACAAGATCTTGGAGGCCAATTCACAGGTCCAAAACGTGAAATTAGGCGGTCACCAATCGAGTCTTTCAATAAATCTATTGTGGCACAAGCTGTGTGACATGTTGCGCCGTCTTGTTGAAACCACATCTCCTGGACATCATGGTTATTCAATTCAGGAATGAAAAAGTTAGTAATCATGGCTCTATACCGCGGATGGACTCATTCGGGTCTTCCTCAATGCTACGCTCTACAGCGTGGTGCGAAAACGTTCCATGGTTAATCGAATTAACTGCTCTGATGGACGATTTTGTCGACGATAAAATGGACGTAGTGCCCGATACATTTTCCGCACAGAACCATTATTTTCGAAATAAAATTGCACTATTTGCAAGCGTTGTTCAGGCGTGAGTCTATTCATGATGAATTGCCAAACCAAACTGAGAATAAATCACTTGACAGCTGTTAAATCGGTCGACATCTTGAAAAGTAATGCCAACTTAAAGTTCTATACCTCTATAAAAAACACCCTTTATTAGTATTAACACATTCTTCAGCTAATGTAGAGAGAGTATTAAGTCAAGTTAATTTATATGTATTAAACTAAATTCCTTAGAAGCAATATTATTAGAAACAGAAAGATTATTTTAAACTTAGCAATCGCAACTGCTTCGACTTTAATAGTGTATCTGATTCGATTAAAGTGTTTAATTCTAATACACATATATGTATGTATATATATATATATGTATATATTTTAACTATGTACCGATATTTATTGTATATATAAAACATTCCATTTTAAAGTATATTGTTACATTTTTTAATTTTTTTTGAACTAAAACTTATATGTTGAATTTAACTTTATATGTTTTTTTAATTTATGCATTCATTTTTTCTGACGATCTTTTTACGATTGAGCAATCACACACGAGAAGAATTATGCTGGCACAAAATGGCAGCTTGTAGGCAAGAGAGGTGAGGAGAGTGGTTTTTTGCTGGCATAATTTTTCAACCAGCTTCTACCCCGCACAAACCAATACATAAACAACACAAAACCAATACACGTACATTTATAAAACAGCAGGTTCAGAAAAATAAGTAAACAGAAACTAATACACACAAAGCAGAGTATATGTATACAATTTTATGCCAGATGAAATAGTCTCGTGTGTGACTGAAAGAACAAAAATTGTGCGGCTTAAAAAATAGTCTCGTGTGTGAAACCACATTTACATGAACGTCTTTGACGTTTTTGACGATTTTTTTTTCTAATATTTGACGATTTGATGCTTTTTTTCATCTGGCAGCAATGGCCACATGGTACATATGCGAATACATATTCGCATTTATTATTTTACACTTGTACCGGTAATGTCATTTTTGATTATTTATGTAACTTGATTACAACAAATTGTTGATCAAATTGATGACCATTTTTGAGATTGCTAATCAAATAACAACAATAAACAGTTGTGACTCTACTAGCTAAAGCCAATAAAATAGAGTTTGAAATTCATTGCAGCGAACAAAAAAATTTGTGAAATTATTTCAATCACTACTTAGTATGTTATAAGGAAATGTTTTATTGAAATAATTCATTGTTGTTGTATTTATGTACTTTTTTTTTATTAATTTTTTCTTAATTAATAACAATTACAAGTTTATTGCTGTAATATTGAGTACATCTATTTGGAATGGATTACATACATAAATGGCATCATCTTGTAGCCACTTTCAATTCAATTGTTTTTTGTGATTTTTTTTTAAAATCATTTTATAAAAAAATTAAAAACTATTCATACCATACATACAATTGTATAAGCAATTAAAAATTTGAACTCGTGTAAATAAAAGATTAATATGGTTTGACATTTAATGATAAATGATTAATGGATGGATTGGATTGTTTTAATAATATCGTATCATAGATAAAATAAAATGAAAAGTCTTTTGATTAAATAAATATAAGATTTCACTACTTTGTTACATATTCGGCTTTAAAACCAATAGAATTTATAGAAAATATAGTTTTCAGCATTTTAAAAGCAATCATTTTTAATTAAAAAAATTATTTTTATTTATATTATTTGGTAGTGTTTACTACAACAGTGTTATTTTAATTCATGAAAACTTTCAGAAAGAACTCTTAGGACCACTATTACAACTTGCCGTTAACTAAAGAGAGGATTTTAACGGGCACATCAATAGGTCTTTCAAACGAATAAACTATGTATTTCGATGATATCTTATCTTGTTTTATTTACATTTAAAGACAGGAAGCCCTATACAACAAGGAATCATTCCATCCATAATTGTCCCACAAGACTATACCAAACTAAAAATCTCTTAAAATGCAACGTATTTTATAAGGAAATAAAATAATATCGTTTGCAGAGTTGTTCGAACAGAACGATGTTTTTATGCGCGGAAACGCTATCTAACTCGATACATAAACATAATTTTTTAAATAAAAAAATTATTATACATTTTCTGTATGCATGTTAATTTTTTATTTTTTTTTTTGCCAGACAGCATCGCAATATAATAACAATATAGAGAAAGGAGATGACTAGAAGATAGTGTATCTTTAAAATATTCAAAGTATATCACATTCACAAAATAATGTGAATTCATGGTTCTGTTAAACTATATTTGCTGAAATAGAATTTCTTCTGTCTCAGTATCCTTTTGGCATTGAAACTTTTCAATTCTGTTTGTCTGCTTCAAAGCAATCAACCGATTATGTAGTAGTTCTATCCGTTTATATGGTGATGTGCGGAAATGCACTCACTTTACAAAATCTAGGCTTAAACATTCAAGCCAAATCAATGATCACTATACTATCTTGGATAGATTTTATATGCACTGACAGCAATTCGTTTATGGATATATCCATTGAGCAACGAATGAGTTTCATAGCTGAAATAATGTCTCTTCATTCATTTGTTGGTTTGTCTGTCTATTGACGTGCAAATGTCACCTTTTATTGAACTGTTTAGCTTTGTGATCATGTGTCATGTATCTTCTTTTTTTCACTGGAAAACCAAATGGCAAACACAATACGCCATGTATGTATATAATTTATATTTTATATTTTATATACCATATAATATTGAAAATTTCGATAAAATATGCGAATTTTGTTGTTGTCTATTTCTAAAATATATCAAAAAATCTATTAAAGAACACAACAAAAATATCGAATGAACTCATGATTTTTTTTCATTAAATTTTTATTATTTTTCACTCAATTATTGGATGAAGTTTTCTGCTGAATTGGGGTGGGCAATTTCACATACAAACTGTTTAATATGCACAACGCATTCAAACATTTTTCACACTCTTAGCGACAAACGCATCAGCACTATGTATGGCAAGGAAATGGGGGACCAGATATGAGTATGTATTTAAACTAAACAACAACGATAATTACAGCAGCACAAGCATCGTCACAATCTCTACTATCGTATCATAATAAACAGCAGAATACATACATACATACAGAATAACATGAACGTAAGTAACGTTACTAACTTTTTCAATGCAAAACAGCATTCAGTGACAGTGGCAGTGGCAGAGGAGTTCAGTCTTGTTGGTTGTGGTCGTAATACGAATGAAGACCTTTTTGTTGTCCCCCTGGTTGTTTGTGAATATTTATAGAAATATTTCTTAAATTCATTTTTATTTTAATATTCGCATTCAATCATTATTTAATTACAAATTGTATTGTAAGTAGCAAGTAGGAGCGCTTATAAGGGAGGGGGGACAACGTAGGTTTAGCTGTTTTGAATTTTAAAACGATGCGACGATACGTTTACGACATCATCAAATCCTATACTGATGAGTGGATCAACTCTCTAATCTCTTGCGAGTATAAGACTGTTGAGAACAAACATCTGTGTAAGTACTTCCTGAAGCATCCATGACCAGTTGGGACTGGGTCACGTAGTAGTTCAAATCGCAATGTTTGTCCTCCATCCAAGGAGTTCTATCACGGACAAGGTGAAATGTTCATCTTCTCTTCAAACTGTTCTTCCAACGTGACAGCCATTTGTGCATGGAAGTCCTTCGTTTTTATTGCTGCTGTTTGTCCTGGATACTCGAGACTGCAAAAAGATATCCGCCTCATCTTATCCGCCTATATATCTATCGGTATTGTCTTTGCCAATACCAGTACCACTTTATCAGACACTGTCCTGAAGCCACTTGTCCGTCTAATCGCGCTCAGACGATTCGCCGATGACAGTTTCCTTCTTGTCGTCCCCAACGAGAGCTACAACCCTCGATATTATTCTCCTCTTAAATGGAGGCATCCTCGTGTGTGGTCCCTGGTTCAGATGCCTTTTCACCGATGAATTTCACGTGCTCCTTGAAGTTCAACCTGTCGTCGATGATCATTCCCAAATATTTCATGGCCCTTTTCGATTCGATCTTAGTGCCTCCAACGGTCACTTCTCCACTCTCTTCCTGCCATTTATCAAGACGGCCTCCGTTTTATGTGCGGCAAGTGACAAGCCTGCCTCATCAAGCCATGCTCTAACTTTTCGAATCGATATGTTCGTCTTCTACTCTATTTCCTTTACCGTCTTAACAACCGAGACTATGGCAATGTCATCTGAAAAGCCCACAATTGGGAAATTGCAGTGG
Source organism: Sarcophaga rosellei (assembly GCA_930367235.1). Taxonomy (NCBI): domain Eukaryota; kingdom Metazoa; phylum Arthropoda; class Insecta; order Diptera; family Sarcophagidae; genus Sarcophaga; species Sarcophaga rosellei. Next base: position 83,806,624 of record OV884017.1, on the reverse strand, counting down.
AAGTACACCATCGTGCACAATGTTCCACAGTAGTGACCCAAGTGCAGGGCCACGTCACTACGTATTCCTTTTCTCCAGCATTCGTTAAGTATATTACCACTCTATCCTGAAAGTAATCATTCAGAATCTCCATTAAATATGGCGACGTAGCTATGTTGAAAAGGGCTCTCATAATCCGCCCTCAATTCGTGGAGTTAAGTTGTCAAGTTTGACAACATCGTAGAATTCCTTGTTGCCAAATATCCATATTTCGCCCTCTATTGCGCCTCTTGCAATGCCGACCACCCATCTTATCGCGTCAACAGTGAACCGTTCCTTCCGAAATCCGTATTGCAGGTCTGAGAGAGCTCCCCTTGCCTCGGCATATATCAGCAGTCGATTGTATGTTATCCTCTCCAGTATTTTTCCCATCGTGTCAAGTAGGCAGATGAGACGATAGGACGATGATTCACATGGAGTTTTGTCAGGTTTTGGAATGAGAACTAATTTCTGGTCCTTCCATCTACGTGAAACACATGGACGAACATATCCGACCTATATCGGATAGCCACCTTAAGTGCCCCGTTTGGGATTCCATCCTGTCCCGGTGTTTTCCTATTTCCTACTCTAGCGCTTGCTGCAAGTACCTCCTCTCCTCTTTCCTCGGGTATGCTATGAGTCGCCTCCGGCTTGAGTGACTCGAATCATTCATCAAAATTTACAGAATCATATGTGTTGTTAAGTATGAGTATGATGAGTACTTCAAACGTTGAATATGAGCAAAGGTTCCATGATATTTAAATAAGTACGAATGCGTATAAGTATCAGAAATTATGAGTATGATTCGATTCTAATCATATTTTTGAATACTCATTGCTATTCTCTGATGCACACCAACAATGAGCTTTACAAGCTCCTCAACGATATATAGTGAGCGCCATAAGTGAGTTAACACCCACTATAATTTTAAATTTTCTATTATGTTCTTAAGTATAAAAAAAGTTCTTTTATCATGAATTGTTGTTTTTGTTTTAACATTTTATAAGTAATAAATAAACGTTTTTATTTTTGGCAATTTATTCGACTATTCTGATTTACTTTTCTCGCTATCCTAAGAAAATGAATTGTTTCAGTGGTGTTTGCTCACTTTTGGCGCTCACTGTACATATATGTTAGGAGGGAAGGCAATGTCCTAGCCAGATGAGCATCTGATGCGGGAATTAGTGGAAATAGGTGAAAAGGAGAACCATATCAGCATTGTAAGTAGCAAAATATAGTGACCCCCTGATAGGGTGTGCGATACGGAGGACTAGAAGTATGTATTCAGGCAAACCGAAATCCAATAAATGGGTTATTAAGGCCAATTAATTAACTAACCATAAGTAAATAAGAAGTAAAAGTAACACAGTGTAGGTAATACGATTTCAATTGTCACAGTCGGATGATATTTTTCATATCGATAATATTTGTTTCCTCTCTGCGTCCATTAGATTTTTCGTTCGTTGGCGATATTGTAAAAGTCAAGAGTTTAATTAGAGAATAGAATAGAAATAATTTTTGCATATTTTGTTTTGTTTTCTGTTCTATTCTCTTTACACAGCTGTATACACATTTACATTTACATTTGCATTTGCATTTACATCTGTAAGTGTTAATATTCCAAATAAAATTTTTGTAATAAATTTTAATCGAAAATGTTCATTCAGAGTAATTTGAAACATGTGCCGCTGTGCCAGTTACAAACAATTAACAATTAACGTGTGTGTAATAAAATATTTTTACTTTTTAATTAATAAACGAAATAAAATAAATTTTGTTTGCGTTGCCTGCAGTTATAATTAATGGTTGGCAATTAGAAAATTCTAAATTGAACAATGTAGGAGGCATCATTAATTATTTTTATTAAATATTATATCATATCATCCATCATTTAAATAGATAAATTAATATGTACAAAAACAAAACAAAAAGCACAACAACAAATGAAATATTACCACAAATTAGCAAAGAAAAAAAAAATAAGGTTATCTTCTCAAATGTCTGCATATTTTGCTGTTTTTAAAACTTTTTAATAACATTGACTTTGTTTGAAGCGCTTATTTCACTTAAGACATTATACGTCATTATATTTAAAAAATATTATCTTTGAAGCATACTTCGTAGTACAATTTATAAATGTTCAGTATTTTCTCCAATTTCTTTTAATTCAAACCAATACTCCTAGTCCTACTCATGCCTTGAAAATTTCTCAACGTATAGACAGTCGCTGTAGTTTAATCGGTAGTGTTTTGGCGTATTAGACGAGAACCCGTGGTAAAAGCCCCAGCTTAGACATCTCGGAAAAAAACGAAATATAAAAAAACTCTTTTGACTTCTTCCTCTCAGAAATCTTCTGGCAAAACTATAGCTCTCTTAAGGTCTTACTCTTAAACTGGTAAAATAAAAATATCAACAAAATTATCACAAATCTGTCGTTCGGACTCGAGAATAAAAAATAGGTCCCAATAAAACTAACAAATACAACACAAGTGTTGTGAGAAGCTGGTTTGTTATACTCAATAAAAGGTTGTAATGACCAATTAGGTAAGTAAGGCTAAAAAAAGTTAAGGTTGTGCAGAATGAAGTTAACCAACTCCTGCAGCTTCATCAGGGTTAAAATGGACCTCTCCCAAATTTTTCAACACAATGCGAGGTTTCAGACAAAGCCACCCCTTACAATGCGACCTCTTGGATGACAGATTCCGCCCGATAACTATACATTCGATGTTGCAAGTGAATTTGTCTACCTTAGCTCCGTCGTTACCAGACCACATATAAGAATACTTGGGTGCTTGTACATACGGCACGCTTTTTACTACTACTAATAGCAGCGTTTTCTTTCGCTCAATTAACACTTAATACTTATCTCAGTCCGGTCCCTTCTAGAAACTCATACTTATTTTAGCTTAGGTTAGAGGACGTGTACTTGTCAACTGTGACAAGTACAGTACCCGGAGGTCGAATTGACCCATTGTACAACGTCCTAGCTTCTCACAGCACTTGTGTTGTGTGCATTAATTTTATACATGAGTAGCCGGACCTAGAGTTTAAAGTCGACTCAGAACGACAGATTTTTGAGAAGCTTTTCATGGCAATTTTTACTGTCAGAGTTTTTGCCAGAAATCTGCTGAGAGGAAGTCGCCGAAGAAATATTTTCGTTTTGATGTCTAACCTGGGATTAGAACTCTGACCTTTCGTCTAATAAGCCAACACACTTCCTACTAGACCACGGCGACTTCTAACTCACACTTGATTTGTTATATTTTTGTCTGTAGTTTTGTTATTGTAATCCGATCTATGTTTCTATATTTATTCTCAATAATTTTTTATTGTTTACGACGGCGACCCACAGCCGTCTGATGCTTATGATACGACTTATTGCTCAGTCTTAGGTATTTTGCTTGTGAAGCCTTCAAATCTTACTTAGTCCCAGTTTCCCGTTTGTATAACAACATACATATAACAGCACACAGCTATTAAAGATGTTGCATGTAGTGCGAATAGGTATTGAGGTCATCTCCATAGAGCTCTTAGTTGACCGATTCAATTCAGACATGAGGGTCTGCTATCTGTTTTTGTAATTATACTGTTGAGGTAAAAGCTATTCTTGTTCAATAAAGTGAAACTTTTTTATACAATTAAAGCCTTAAAAAATACCCTAGTCATTATAGGGTGCCTAATTTCATCATTTCATAATTTTTCCATGATTATTTTATTTATTATTTGCATTCCATATACCTCCATATGAGCTTATCATTGAACGATGAAATAAATTCATTTTGCATTATCTATTCTTTAATTAGATTGAATCATCATTAATTAAAGTTTTATAATACGATTCTTATATACGTGTTTTTAATCCATAACTCATCCATTGTTTACAGCACATATTTAGGTAACACAATTGAAAATCTACCCAACAAGAATTGGAATAGAGGGAGAGAAGAAAATAATAGTTTTTGTTAGAAATGAAAATGAAACGATAAAAAAGGAACAAACTTCTTTGGGTGTAAGAAAATATACTGAATGGACATTCTCTAAAAATATCCTTTTTCCTCTGTTAAAATATCACTCTCAAATGTCCATTTCATTTCTCCTGTGGAAGAAAACATCTTTTTCCCAGGCTTTATTCCTTAAAGATTAAGATTTAAGGCTTGTAATGCTATTTGAAGCATTTCTTACACTTTCACCACGCACTTAATTTACTAGACTCATAAGAATTCTTAAACAAAATTTGTTTCAAATAAAAGTCGATTATTTTGAAAATTTTTATGTTTAAGAATTCTCAAGAATTAAGAATTATAAATCATGTGTCCTACGACTATTTTGCTTTCAAAGGAATATACTTGCTGTATTCAATTTGATATCAGATTTCAATGTGAATTGCACAAGCCATATGTAAGGGGTGATTTTTTAAGAGCTATAGGAAAATTTAAAAAAATTTAAATTTATTCTGAATAAAATTCAGAAAAATGCATGAAATCTTTATTTGAATCGATAGTACGGTCCATATAATTTAATGTTTGAAAATTATTTCATGCAAATGTTGACCGCGACTGCGCCTCAAATGGTCCATCCGCTTAGTCCAATTTTGGCATACTCTTTCCAACATTTCGGCGGCTTGTCTGTATAGACATGAGCTTTAACATAGCCCCACAAAAAATAGTCTAAAGGCGTTAAATTGCACGATCTAGGCGGCCAATTGACCGGTCCCGAACGTGAAATAAAATGTTCACCGAACTCGCCTCTCAATAAGTCCATTGTTACGCGTGCTGTGTGGCATGTGGCACCGTCTTGTTGAAACCACATGTCATGCAATTCAAGCTCTTCCATTTTGGGCAAAAAAAAATTGGATATCATCTCACAGTAGCGCTCACCATTCACAGTTACGTTACGATTCGCAGCATCTTTGAAGAAGTACGGTCCAATGATGCCACCAGCCCGTAAACCGCACCAAACTGTGACTTTTTCTGGATGCATTGGTAGCTTTTGCAATGCTTCTGGCTGATCTTCACTCCAAAATCGACAATTCTGCTTATTTACGTATCCCGAATAGCCGCTTCAGTGGGCCGGTTAAACTGACCATAAAATGAAAAATTCAATGATTTGCAAGCTTTGTTCGTTTGTAAGACGATTCATGGTTAAATTATAGACCAAACTGAAGATGTTTGACAGTGAAACAAAACACGAAACATGCGTGAGCTGTTTAAACCAGTGTTGCCAAAAAGATAATAGCTAAAAAATCACCCTTTATAAAGTTCAAAGTTCACATCATCAATGAATGTTTTTCATTTTTGTCTTTACAAGGCCCACACGAACATTTCAACTGAAAAATAAGGAAATGAAAATCCTTTTCAAAAGCTGTACAGTCAAGCACACAAAGATTTATGAAATCAAGAAGAGAAAAGGAGAATTAAAATGAGAAAACGTAATACAGAAACAGAAAATTTTTTTTTATGAAAATATCAAATGAACAAATCGAATTGAATAGTAACATGCTTCAAGCATAAACGCAGTCTAGATTTCTACAGATTTGTACTTTATCGTAAGGGAAATCGTAATACTTATGACTTATGACGTAAAATCAAATCGCAGTGCTGATATTGATTTCTATCGCCACCTAAAAGAAGCTGGTCTCCTGTCAATATTATGGACCACTTAAATACGTTGAGGATAACATGTGTGCGTAGTAAAGCAATTTATACCTCATCTTTGTGGATGACACTACTACGTTTAACAACCAAATATTCTTCAAATGAGTTGATGAATCTTATAAGACCTCCTCTGTAAGAAGATGATATAGGAGTTTGCATAGTACATACTCATCTATCCGAGGCATATGTAATGACAATGATGGAAGAAAACAAAAATTTCTACAAATTGCGTAATAGTCTGTAGGTCTTGTATACTTTATTTCTACAGCTAACTCTTGCGGTATTTACTACTGTATTCGTGTAGTGCATTGGAATGTGGAAGGAGCAAAAAGGAGTGTCTATGGACATTCATACTAATTATAGAACGCCTTTTATCTGCATTTTACTACAATGACACAAAGCTACATATAACAGATTTGATTGCCAGAAATATTATGTTTTCAATCACTAAGCTGTGAGCCTTACGTTCGTGGCAATAGGCCGCTTCAGGTTGATAGAGCTTGTATTCTCTCTAACTGCTCAGGGTGATTGGGCTCTGAAGTTCTATATTCGCTTGAATACTAAAATTTCTAGCTGTAGCAGTTTCGCTTTCACGCAACTCTTATTCGGAAACTGGTAATGAACCGACGCTAGAAATACGACATTTTTATCAAATTTCTACACAAAAGCATATCAATCGATATACCCTGATATTTAAGCTAGGCATAGGTAAAGTCGCCGTGGTCTAGTAGGTAGTGTGTCGGCTTATTAGACGCGAAGCCACGGTTCAAATGCCCGGTTAGACATCAAAACGAAATATGAAAAAATATTTCTTCGGCGACTTCCTCTCAGCAGATTTCTGGCAAAAACTCTGAGAGTAAATAAAATTGCCATGAAAAGTTTCTCAAAAATCTGTCGTTCGGTGTCGACTTTAAACTGTAGGTCCCGCCACTCATGTAAAAAGATTAACGCACACTACACGAGTGGTGTGAGAAACTAGGTCGAAATCCTGATGTATAGGTAAACTTCTGCATCAGGCTGACACTGTTGCAAAATTTCATTGAAAGGTAGTCCATATGCAGTTGATAGAACAACTGAGTTTCTCATGAGTCAAAAACATCTGGTCAATGAAGATGAATGTGATTGTAAAAAGAGAAATAATTGGTTCCTGGCCCACGTACGTGATAAAAATTAATTGTCCTACAAATCAATTGCCCTACAGTGACAAGGTTACTGCTATTCGCATGTGTATGTTACCAAATAACCAGGGTGGCTCCTCATATGAGGCCTAAGCATATAAAAGCGATCCGATAACAGTCAGGATTACGGCCTAGCTTCTGACACCCCTCATGTTGTGTGTTTTAATTTTATGCTTGAGTGGTGGGACCTACAGTTTAAAGTCGACTCCGAACGACAGATTTTTTGAGAAACTTTTTCATGGCAGCTTTATTTACTCTCTAATCTTTTGCTATACAAGCAATAATACAAACAACGTTAAATGTCTTCAACCACCTATAATGTCTCAACGTGTTTTCGATAATTTAATGATATTTCTACCGCCCACCCCCATCGACAGCATTAAATAGTATTGTTTTTCTTGTAAGATTGACAGGGGAGGGAGGTAGTATCATGCACGGCAGAATAATTCACATCCTATTCTATAATGACATGGGATGGCATGACATGGCATGGCATGGCATTTAAAGTAATACGCAACTCAATTTAATTTTCACTTGCCATCCTGTTCTTTAGCAATTTGAGTCATTAAAATCCTCATTGCCTGTATGCTTGCTTCGTCTTTTCACAGAATCCATTAAAACATATAGCCACGCAGACACACACATACATACAGAGCATGAATTCATTAAAAATCGTTTGTATGGATGTGGGAGATGCAGCGTAAGTACGTGAGTAATGGCAGAACGAAAATGTGTGAATAGATTGTCATAACGGAACTTTTTTGATTTTTCTGTGCGTGCGTGTTTGCGAGAGTGAGTCCGTGTTATTATATTTTTCTACTGCCATTAAATGCTTGTTTTTATTATTCTTTTTATTATTCTTTTTGTTGTTCTTATTGTATTTTTGTTTTTTGAAGAAATAAAAATTAAAAGCATTTGTTTGCCATTTGAGTGTGTGTATCTCTGTGTGTTTATGGCGCTTAATAAACATTTTGAACTTTTCATTTCTTATTGTTATTGTTGTTTTCGCTATTTGGAGGCGTTGTTGCTTAGCTTAGTTAGTTAATTGATCCACTTACTTAATGGCATTTCGAACAACTTTTTGGCCTAAATTTCGAAATGTTTGAAATTAATGGTTAAAATTACTTAAAAAGACTTCCAATATTGTAGAGATTCGCTTAAAAGCTGTGTCGGTCGATTCTTTGTGTTCATTTGTCAGTCAGTCAGTCAGTAACGTTTTGCTTGTTATTAATTTTGTTGTAGTTGTGGTTGTTGGTATTAATGATGCTGTTTTTTGTTATTCTTGTTACGTTCTATTGTTTTAAAATGTTCATGGGCATTACTTTCAATTTGTGTGCGTGTGTGTGTGTATGTGTGGCAAATGAGAATGATTTAATGGAACCGATGTACGGCTAAAAAACATTTCATTTCATATTCATTTGATGTTTGAAGGAAACAAATCTTAACAGAAAACAAACTCCAAATGCCAAATAAGTGGAACGAAATTAAAGCAAAATAATCCAAGCGTTAAATCTGTAATTTGAACAATTTAAAGCAATCTTATGGCTCCCTAAAAAGTACTTTCAAGTCATATTTATTTGGATTGTGTTGTAAGAAAAGAAATGTGAAGAAATAATTCATTCAAGCTATTCTATGATCTATATTTCAATTCTAATAAATTCTAAAACAAACATAAATTTGTATTTTCTGTTGATATTTGCTGCCATTCACTCATGCGTCATGAGCAGACGTCGGTACGAAAGTCCCCAGGGGAAGAACATCTTCGGCTTTTTACACACATAGGACACGAACATCAATAATGCTCGTTAAAAAGAGCGTAAATATGCATTCAGTTGCTTGTTAGCAGCGTTGTCAACTATAAATTTTCAAAAAGCACCAAACTCGTTAAAAAAAAGCGTAATTTTGATAAAAAAAGCACTAAAACATAATATTTATTTTATTTTTATAACCATTTTATATAATTAGTAAAAAAAAATTTACAAACCAAAATTAATATCATTTATTTAACCATTTATTTATTTTGCCATTTTAGTATCGTTCGCCATGCATTTTCAATATTTGTCAAAATGTCTGGTTTAGATTCAAATTCTCTAGCTAAAGACATGATTTCATCTTTTGTATGGGATAAAATATTATTTACATTGATTACTGAAATTTTGCTTAGCATTTCGTAGTTTTTAGGAAGTCTTAACCTTATTTCTTCTACCAATTTTTTTAGTTTCTTTTTATTTTTAATTTTTGATTTGGTGTCACTGACATGAAAAGAAAAGCACTAAAAAAAGCACTAGGCACTAACTCGAAAATTTTCCGCGTCGAAAGTTTTAAAAAGCACTAAAAACAGTGCTAAAAGCACTGAGTTGACAACGCTGCTTATTAGCTTGTAAAGAAGAAGGTTTGTGTCCCTTTTTTCAGACTTCAATAATACACCCAAAGAAATATTATAGTAGGATTCACTAATATCAATGAGAAATGATTTCGATTTTCAGAAGAATACTTGCCAAGTTAATATGGTATCATTAGGGATTAGTGTAGTACAATTTTTCTATATATTCCGCTCACATATACATATTATTGGGTTAATAAGTAGACTTGAAAATATTACTAACAATTTTCCTCTGGGTTAACACAGGCCTCTCGCAAATGCACTCACATTTTTATCATGTTCTCTTTGTGTCGACGTCAGAGAGTTGTAAACAATTTCAAAAACGCCGGAGTTTTAGTTTAAAAGCCTCATTTTGGTCATTCATCAAAATTAACTGAACGTGACAGAAGAGGTATAACCCAATCGGTGAAAGAAACTCCGGGCTTAACAGCGGCAAAAATAGCTGAAAACATAAATTCACAATTTAATATGCAAATATCCGGAGACACTGTGCGCAGAATTTTGAAAAAGGCAAACTACAGAAGCCATATAAAACCAGGAGAAAGCCTATACTATCGTTAGTCAATAGAAAAAAAAGAATTACTTTCACTAAAGATTATGTAAATAAAGCTGTGGACTTATAGAAAAAAATTGTTTTCAATTATAATGTAAGTACATACTGTGTCGTCGGCATAAAAGGCCATCAAGGTTTTGTACAGTACTCAGTTGAAAAAATTTAAAACCAAGAGTTTGGTGGTTGCGTAATGATATAGGAATGTGTAGTGTATGTAACTTAGAGTTTATTCGATCGATAATGGATCACAGCGTCTAATTAGTGATTTTAAAAAGGAATCTCTACAAAAGTATTAGAAAATTGGATATTGAGAAAGATTATACTTTCCACGAAGACGATGATCCAAAGCTTACTATCTTGACACACAAGAATAGCGTACACTTTTAAAATTTTTTCCTGTACGTAGAATTTTGCTGCTGAGTGTATACACCTAATTGTTTATATCTAAGCGCCATTATTACAGCTAGCCGTTAAAGTTGACTTTAGTTAAAGGTAACTTTAAAGTCCACTTTAGTTAAAGTTACTTTCAACTAAAGTGTACTTTAAAGTCAACTTTAATTTTTTTTCGTTATTAAAACTAACTTGTAAAATAAATTTAACGTTTTTAACAATATGGCAGTGCCATATTATTTTTAATGTCACTTTTCTTTACTTTTTGTTTATTCTCTATAGCATACATATTTACACTGTTTTATCCTGTAATAAAAAGGCATATTTTTTTTTAAATCCTATGGTTATCAATAATATTTCATTAAAGCAGAAAGCAGCAATAAGTCAACCAAGCAATCCTTGGTCTTAAAATTATAATCTCAGGGGTATTAAAAAACATTGACAGAAAAATAAGAAGAAAAAAATTATGTATTTTCTCATTGCTTTTAAAAGGTTTGAATTCCGGGTTTACCCTTCAATGCTTTGACACTTTTCTGCTTGTATATGTATGTGTTGTATGAAAGAAAGTCTTATACGAGTATATGTATGCATGCATGCATGTAATTATTATGGTGGATATTAACTTACATCATATCATTTACACACTTACTATCCACCAACTAACTAAACTTAATGAACACCAACATCATTATAATCATCATCATTAACAATGTCTTTATCGTCATCTTCATTGTCGAATTGTTATGAAAAATAAAATAAAAAATAAAAGAATGTGCCAGAATCAACTTAAATTTGCTTGTGTGTGTAAAAAAATGTGTTGCCCTTGAAATCTTTTTCCTTTTCTTTTTTTTTTTTTTTGTCTTTTTGCCTTCGCATTCAGTTGCATACGATGGATGGATGAAGCATGCAACCTTGAATATTCCAATCTGTTTCATTTTTTTTTTGTTTTTGCAATTTCTTTTTTGTGTTGATTTTATTTCATTTTAGTTTTTTTTTTTTCTTTATTTATATTCTTATAAACTTGTTATCAACTTATTTATGAGTGAGTTCTACAGCCATTCGTGCACGTTCGTTTTGTTCCCTTCAGATTGCAGTTGTCAGACTGTCTCGTTATGGTGTGTTTCATAATTTTATTCATTCCCAGAGATATTCATCTTAAATGCAATAGAATTTCAAAAGTAAATAAAACGCTTGGGAAGGTAATCGATTAATTAAGTAATCGATATACATTCGATGGCAATAATTAGCCTTTGGTTTTAGACATTCTCAATATAAGAGAGAGAACAAATAAAGTAGCTACAATCGTTTAAGATCAACTTTTGAACACCCTGCACAGTGGGCTGTGTAAGGGATTTCGCTAAATTCTTGAGTTATTCATGTTTTGAAAGATTCTGGCTAATAGAGATTTATTTCGAAAGATTATGAATACACAAATCTGTTTTAACTTCAAATAACTTGTACATTATGCGACAAAATATTTATTTATTTATTTATTTATTAATTACAATAAAATTACAAATTATATTCTAATTTTATACGAGCGGAGTAACAAGACCATATGCTCGGTGTAGTGTCACAGACCAGAGTCTCTGGTGGGAATCAAACCCACGACCCTCACGCTAATAGTCTAGCACACTACCCACTAGACTACCAGGGCACCCATGCGACAAAATAAAAAAATTTAATACACCCAGCTAATAACATAGTGTAGGTTGTGAGTTTTGTTGAGTAGAACTCCAAACCTGTTTTATTTGACAAAAAAGGTTTTTTTTTTGGACTTTACGCACAAATTTATTGATTACACAAACATTTCTGAACCGATGTCCAAAGTTTAAACCTTATTATAAAGGAGAGGGATGGACATTTAAAACTATATACATATATTTATTATTTGACTTAATATGCTACGCGGTTTGATGAGGTAAACTTGACAAATACGAATTTTTTTCATATTTTTTCACGTTTAGCCGTTCATAGTAGCAAACTTTAATTAAAAAATATGAAATAAGTGATGACGGTCTGAAAGTGCATTAAGTTGTGAAGAGATTAACACTTCGTTTGATCAAATCGGTCAAAAATTACCGTAGTTATTATTTAAAGATTATAACAGTCGTGTTATATTTTTTATATATGTCATTTTATCAAATGAACTTTCAGTTCAAAAATTTTTAAAAGTTTTGATGGATCTTGATTGTTTATTGGAAAATTCACTTTGGAGCGACCACCAGAAGTTGGACAAAGTTTGCGCAAAGAGAAATAATAATATTTGTAAAAAACACAAATAAAGGGCTATCCATTTCATGGTTTCAAAAGTATGGGACTGGAATTCGACATCTGTCAAACTAAGTTGTAAAACCAATTTTTTTCTTTTCAGTTGAAAGTCTGACATTGACGAAAATGGATCGCTTAACTATCGCACATCGCATAAAAATTATCAAAACCTAGTACCAAAAATGGTGATTAGCGGTGGACAGCAATTTTTCGAACAAAATTTTCTTCAGCGTTGAAGCACATTTCACACTCGGCGGGATCCTCAAGTAATTAAAGAGAGGCCATTACATCCAGAAAAAGTCACTGTGTGGTGCGCTCTTTGGTCCGAAGGTGATTGGACCTTAGTTCTTCCAAAACGACGCACACTGTCGCGAGCGTGGCCAAAAATGGTTAAAATCAATGTGGGAAATTCAATATTTTTTTACCTTTATCTTATAGAGAACACTTCTATTAGTTGATATGTAAAATTTTTTTATAAACTTTTGCGTAGTTTTTTAGTTATTGTATCTCAAAGTTAAGAATTCCCATGCAATATAGAAAATTTGTGCGAAAACTTGAAATTTGACATATTTTTGTCATAGTCAAAATTCAAAAATTCTTTTGGTAATGACTAAATTATTTGTAATAGAATTGTAAGCCAGGTATGTAATTGTAATTACAACGCTATAATTGTTTACAAATATTAATCATATGTGAAATATCCTTAGCCAAAGTACAGGTCTTCAAAAAATTAAGATTTTCATACATTTATTAACTTCAGTAGTGAATTAAAAAAAAACACCCAATATCACTTCTGAAATTTTTTGATATTTTATTACCACAAGTATGTACTTTAACATATATAAATTTCAGCTGCTTCTGACTGCTTTTGTGGGCGTTATAAATGTTTTTAATATCAACATCATTGCAGATTCGTGATATTTTTGGGCAATGGGTGCAGCTTAAGAAAAATAATACAACAAAAGTGTTGCATCATATTGTACAATTTGTGGAAAGTCGTATTCAAAGATTTCTAGCAGATATAGAGAAGGACTAACTAAAATTCATTATTTTAAAAATTAGTGATAATTGGACAAAATATAGACGTGGTAAAAGTAGGTTTGAAAGTGAGTTGAGGAAGTGATGTAAATTTTCCTAGACCATCGATTTTTTTTTTTTTATTTATTAATAAATATATAAATTCAATTAGGAACCAAGTACAAGTGTCTTTTCACTTATATGTAAAATTTAAATATTTTAATATATATAAACAAATTTTAAATTGTTTAATAAAATATTGTTTAATTAGTATTTCAGCTATGGTAAAAATTTATCCTTAAAATTGTCTAAGGATATACGGAATGTGAGAAAATTAAATTTTAATGAGTTAGTAAAACATTTAAATCATAATTTGCGATTCGAAAAAAATATATGTATATTCAATTGTTTTTATACTTTTTTGAAAAAGGACATTTTTAAGGTGGGCGTATCCTTGCTCCAAATTGAACGAAATTTGGAGGAAGTATTAAGCAAGTTAAAACTAATAAGAGTACCAAATTTTATTAACATATCTTTTTTTTCCTCCAAGTTATAGCAATTTTTAATTTCAGGATATATGGGAAGGACACGAATCCTTTGAGTTTAAATGACCAAATTTTAAGTATGATTATATTTTACCAATTAATATAGGTGTGCCAAATTTCATTACTCTACTATTACTCCTTCTATTTTTGGCCACTCGTTATATGAAATCGCGACAGTGTGCGACGATGGAACGACTACCACCGTCAATTCGGAGCGTTATGGTCATATGATAACCGATTTTTTTTTGCCTGCTATTGAAGAATACGACTTTGAGAATAGTTGGTTTAAACAAGATGGTGCCACATGACACACAACTCGAGCGAATATGGCTTTATTGCAAGAGACATTTCCTGGCCGCGTAATTTCTCGTCGTGGCGATATCAACTGGCCACCAAGATCATGCGATTTGACACCATTAGACTTTTTTTGTCGGGCTACGCAAAATACCGTGTTTATGCAGATAAACCTTTAATTCTTGAGCACTTAAAAACCAATATTCGTCAAGTTATGGCTGAGATACCGCCCAATATTTGTCAAAAAGTGGTCGGAATTACCTCAAAAGAATCAATGCTTGCAACACTTCGCGTGGAGGTCATTTAAATGATGTAGTGTTTCACACATAATGTCAACGTTTAAACTTTACAATAAAAAAGAAATATCATGAAAAAAATATTTTATGTGTTTCAAAAAACAGTTTTTGTCAAATAAAACAAGTTTGTAGAGTTCGAAGAATATATAAAAAAATATTTTTGAGTTCTACTCAACCTAGTGAATAACTTAGACTATGTAGTTACTCTTGTGTATTTTCACTGTCGCACCGTTTTTTTCTTAATCCTTCGAATAGTAATCCTTTTTTATACCAAAAATTCAATCATAGCCCATGACTACTTCACCATAAATTCGACAGATGTTATGAACATGTTTTCTGGTTCATTAGCCCACAGAAACAGAATCTCAATTAAACCCAGAATAGAAATGTTGATTAAGACGTCCGTGAGAACTCTGTAGATACTAGCTGCACTAAAGCGGGAGATAGTTTTATTTGGCAACTCCCTTGGAGAATTGAAAAGATTTGATTATTCATTAACAGAATAAGAAACAATTCTATTTCGATTCCTTCCCCGAATTTGAACGAGTAACTGCAACCAGTAAATTCCTTCCAGCTATCGTAGTTGAAAGAGTTCTTAGGGCTTAAGAACAAACAAGTCTTCTTGACCGGTTTGTATTACAGTTAACCCTTTCAGTCTAACATACCGTACCGGTATTTGCTATATGTATTTAATGTTTATCCATTCATATTCCTTTGATTTCAGAACTTTTGGAGATTGAGGCGAAAATCTGAATGAACCGCATCTGACTTATGATCAATGTCTGAATGGGTTTGTATGCATGATTTTAAAGCGCGAATATAATCATACGTTATCTGTAAGTATGTATGGAGTAAATACTGTGGGTTAGAAGTCCTTGACATTTGGAGCGTGAAAGCCTCGATTTCTTCAGACGATGCAAAAAAAATACCTCCTATCGATCTCTATATTACCCTTACCACTTACAATTGACCGAATATGGAATACAAATTTCATACATGGGATGGTAGCTCAAAGTCGTTGTTTGAAACTTCTCGCCCGAGTACAGAAAATGCAAAGATGCTCATTAATGACGATAGGTTATCCAACTCTATTGATGCATTGGAACACCATTGTAATGTGACTCTACCGACGAGAAGGAGACTCCTGATGGAGATCGGAAACAGTATTATGCTCTATGGGAGCGAGATTTGGGCCGAGATGTCAAAAAGCGGGCAAGCTCACTTGTATCGGTACAGAGAACGGCTGCATTGCGTATCACGTCGGCATATCGCACAGTGTCCGCCCCAGCCGTACTTGTGATAGCAGGTACAATCCCTGTGGATCTGCTGGCGGCAGAGCGGAAAGAGATATATAGAGCGAAATCGGCTGGAGATCACATAACCGGCCACTTCAGGGAAAACACCGTCTCAAGATGGCAACGACGATGGAACGATGAAGAAAGAGGAAGGTGGACGGCGAGACTTATCCCGGACATAAGGCCATGGATTGGTCGGAAATTTGGAGAGGTAAATTATTACGTTACGCAGATGCTATCGGGTCACGGATATTTTAGAAAATATCTGCACAGGATAGGCAAGACCGCTTCCCCTTACTGTCTTTACGAAGAAGGGGAAGTTATTGATGATGCAGAGCACACGGTTTTCGAATGTGCACGCTGGCAGAGCTATCGCTCTGTACTGACGTCGGAAATTGGAATGATCACGGCCGCTAACATTGTCGGTGTTATGACCTCGAGCAGAGAAAATTGGGCCTCAGTGGCGAATTACGTGGAGCGCATTCTAAGGCTTAAGAAGAGAGACCTTGAGGCTGCAGAACAGGCAGGCACGCCGGCATAATTTATACGGACACATGTGTCAAAGGAAACCGACACGGGATCCTGATCTAAAGGAATAGTGGAGACACGTGAATGTCTCCTCAACTTGCGACACGCAATCCGGACGCGGATATGAACACGCAGGGGCCAAATGGCCAAAAGGACTCCACTCCGAAGTAATACCACCGTAGTTCCGGAGTGGGCACAAGTCCGCGAGACGAGGGGGGGGGGGGAGTTTAGTGGGTGAGGGCCCCACACACGGAGGATGTGACGACTTCCTCTATGGTGCGGTTAGGAACATTCACCCCTCCTCGGCGTGAAAAAAAAAAAAAAAATTGTAATGTGACTTGTATTTCACTTTTCTACTGAAATAAAGTGACTTGTTAATGAAAATCATATATTTTTTACTTTGTCATTAAGTTTTATCACAGAGAACATGTGCTGGTGGTTGTTTAGCCATTCATTACAGAGAAAATTCATTCTCCAGCCAAAGTAATTGCATAAAGTTCTTCCTATCACTTACATCATCAATACTTTGTCTTCACTGTTTCCTCTCTCCCGCAAACTTTTTTCCTGGAAGATTTTTGTCCCTTGAGGTTGGTGGTTGTGAAATAACACTTAAGTTGATAATACTTCGTACAGTTTCATTTCAACTGACAAAGCGTTTCTGTATAAGGGAATGTATGCACTTTAAATACGTCATTTTTTATTTTCCAAATAAAACGAAATTAAAAACATTGTTTATGACATAAATTTTTTACTTTTGCTTTCAACATTTTTTTATTTTATTTTTATTTTTATTGCCTTTAAATTCCTCCACATACATATTTTATTATACCGGTTGCAAGTACTTTGTTTTCTTTTTTTGTTTTTGTTTTTTCTTGGTTACTACAAGTCAAGAACAGATGTTACTTGTTATTGCAGTCCAAGACGATTAAATACTTTCGTGTGCAAAACAACATAAAAACAGAAACTTGCCACAGATTGAAGGTCAACAGCAAATGGTATCTGCGGAAATACGCATCACTTATCAAGCAAATGAGTCCACATGCAGAGATAATTTTTGTTTTCCTTACAAAAAGTAGGCTCCTTTAGCAGAAGTTGATTGTGTTTTCAATGTTGAAATTTCAAAAAAGAAAAAAAAGAGGAAATGTTTTAAATGTGTTTTTTAAACAACATCGTGCCCCTTTTACTTGTATTACTTGTATTGATTATTACACTCAGAAAAATTAGTACAAGGTTTTAGAATATTGTTACTAAAATGAAGAATCTAGATACTGGTGTTTTGCTTTTACATCGCTTAACATTAAAATTTTGAATAAAAGCTACAAAAACAAAACAATACAGTAAACAAACCTGTTTAAAAATTATCGTACTGCTTAATACAACAACAAAAACCAGCATAAATGGTAAAAAAAAGTAAACAAAAATACAACAACAAACGCAACAATGTTTACATTTATAGAGATTTCGAGAAGGCGAGGTCATGAACATTCACATTCAAGAACATTTATCAGACTGTTTGCTTTGCCATATAAAAGGCAAGGCAAAGAAGGCGACTGAGTTAGTGAAGTTCAGTCAGTCATGTGTGAAGACGTGGTGCGTTTAAAGAGCGTAATAGTGGTATAAAGATCTCCGTTGCAAAGATTTGTCGAATAATTTTGTAACAGAGGATTAACATAAAAAAGCAATTGTTGTTGTTTACATCAAGTTGTGAACAGTGGCACACAGAATTGTGCGAATAATAAAGAATTTTAATTAAAATTATACACAAATTTATATTTTATTTGCAATCGACGAACTCATATTTTAAACGTTTTTAAAATGGAAAAACGTAACAATGTAGAATATTTTGTTTTTTCTGGAATAATTTATATGTTTTTGTCCAAAATAAATTACCCATGAGCCATTTATGGTTACGCTTTCAGACTTAACCTCAAAAACCTGTACAACAAAAAGTGTCATAAAACAGTCTTAGTGGATTACGTGGATAGCGAGTAAACTAATACAATCGATTATATCGATCTGTTATACGCTGCATATGCCAGCTCTTTAGCCAACGATACAACGCTCTACGGCCATTAAATCCCAAAATATTAGAAACTCCTGTGATGAAATTTCTTTTTACTGACGATTTTAGAAATAGTGTCCTACTCGCATTTGGTACCACATTCGATGATATCATTAAGTGGAAGTCAACGCTATTACCCTGCAATTTGCTATTTATGGCCGAACTAGTCGCTTTATACGAAGCAATCTTGTATTTCAAATCCCAAGCAACTAAATTTATAATTCTACTAAAACACTGCCGGCAATATAATGTATTAAAAATATTTTGAACAATTATATTAAGGTATACCTCCCACATCATGGATACACTGATACATGAGTATGCGAATATTTGTCCTTTTTGAATAACAGGTCACTGTGGAATCATAAGCAAAGAGTTTGTTGACAGAGTAATTAGGAGTACATGTACAAAGGAATTTCTTTTCTAGATTGATTAATAATTAATTCATTCTCTCACCACATATTGAGCTCGAAACAACCACCTTTTAATTAAGTGTACTCTGAGTCTACAGTAACATGTCACAAGACTGGTTATCAACCTCAGGTTATTTCTTAAAAGTCTGATGCAAGACTCAGATCTCATTTCATTGTAACAAAAGTTTTGATTGCCTCTTTATATTTCCTTTCGTTGAGCATACCTTTCGAGACATCTGCTGCCACTCCACAAAAGATTTCAAACCTCATCAACGGCGTGAAAGCTCTCCTCCTCGCAAGCTGATTGCTTATTGCGCACGATCTGAAGACTGAATGGAGGGTACCCTTATTTTGCATATCCAGTTGTTTCAGCTTCTCCAAACAGCCCCATGCTATCTTCGGTTTACCCTCATAAGAGCTGAGTGCTCGAATGGTGTCCTGATTCATGTTACGTAGTATTGCAATGTGCAGTCTTTGTAATTCCTATCCAAGTTGAGTTAAATAAATTTTTCTATGCCATAAACTTCTACTTAAAAGATACCAGCGAGTCTCTCCATAGGTTCTGAGTATTTTATACTGGAACCAAACTACCGCTCCTATTCTAAAATCCGTTCTTGATTCATCTGGGTGTCACAAAATACTTTTCCTTTTAATATAGTATGCAGCTTCCAAATAACCGAAATTCCGAAAAACTTTCCAAAATCATACAGTCCAGGGGAAAGCTAAAAAGACAACTATAGCTATTCAAAATCCCCTGATGAATTTCATATTAGTCTTGTATCCCACCAAACCAACCGTAGTCTGCACAGCTTTGGTCACATGTATACGAAGTGTGTTCAAAAATTCAAATTTCGCGGGCTACGTACATTCCACTTTTAAATACTTATTTTTTATGTAAATTATTTATTTTTCATCTCAGTGTTTAGTTTGTTCGGCGATTTTCTTAAAATTTAATTAAATGTTCAAAAACACTTGTAATGTTGACTTCATTCAACAATTCCTAATCGATGCTCATGAACTTTTTTTTTTTGGTTAAAATTCAGAAATAACTTCGGTGCCACACGCTAAATTTCCGAAAATATTGCATGACATCAGTCAAGCGAAATGCCGACATCCTCATCAACTTCTTTCAATTCACTTTTTCAACATTTTTATCGGTTATTGATGTGCTGGGGCGTCCTAGGCGAACATCGCCATTCACCTTCAACCTTCCGTGAAAAGCTTGTAGCATTTGTAAACAGTTTATCGACTCAGAGTACTCCCACCCTAAGCCATTCAATGTCATACGCTCACATTACATATTGAGTTTACACGATACTATCCGCTATCTTCTACATAAAAACTTGAAATGTTGTACTATTTGTGTTATTGTAAAAATGCCTCTTTAAAGATATAATTTCAATCGAACCCAATCTTCCATTTTGGGCAAAAAGAATCAGTAATAAGTGCACGGTATCTTGTAACGTTCCGATTTTTATCATTCTTAAAGATATACCTTTCAGTATACAATGGCAGGTCTTGAACATCCTCTGGGTGCTGCAAAGCCAAGAAAATATAATCCTCTATACTGCTCTATGATGTAAATCTTTTACCATGCACAAACTAGAGATCCATCTTGAACTAGAGATCCATCAAAATAATTTAACCCTGGAATGAATATAAGACTTGACCAGAGACACTCTGACATTTAGTCGAAATTAAAGAAGAACATGCAGAAATCTCATTGATTTCTGACATGAGCTGATCATTGATTTTTAATTAAATTTATAGTTAAAATTTTAATTCTATTTTTATTGTTTAATTGTTATTGTTTCATTTATACATACATTGTATCTCATATTCAGTATACATATGTATGTTATTAAAGAAATAATTTAGAAAAATATCTTTGTTTATATGTAATTATAATCTATCTTTAAATATTGTATTGTATATCCATTGTGTTCTTTTTATAGAAATAAATTACTTTAAATCGCATCATGCCAAAATTAAAATGTGATCAATCAAATGATGAATGACAGCAATACCCCCTCCCTTTCAACACAATGTGAATGAAATCCTTAAAGAAATTAATCATTAAAATAATTTGATTTTTTTTTTTTGTAGTTTGACTACAAATACAAAAATTCCCCCAAAAAAATAAAAAAAATGTAAATAGAAAAGCAATCAATAATTAATTATTAATACCGGTAAACAAATTATATTTCTTTTTTTTTTTGTTATTTTTTTTTTTTTTTGTATTTTTGTTCCAATCAATTGTTTGTCTGCTGTTATGAATCTGTCACTGGACAGTTCAGATTAAAATGTTCGATTTTCAAAAAATGATTTATCGAAAGTAAAAGTAATAAAAACAATAACAACAACAGTAATATAATACATTAAATATTATTTAATATGTGAATTTTTTTTATTTATTTAACTGTACACTTCTCTACTTGTAAAATTTCAAAAAAAAAAATTAATTTCTGTTTCAAAATGGAGAAAAAAAACATGGAGTTTTTTTAAGCAAACAGAAGACCTTCTTTTGTCATTACAAATGATGGCGTTGTTTGACGTTTGACAATAACAGCCATATTACAACTGCAACAAACATAAAATATTTATTACATTCATCTGTCAATCAATTTGTCAAAAAAACAAAAAATACGTCGAATATCGTACAGGCGGAAAAGTAGAATGTCAGTGAAAAAATTCAAAAAAAAAAAACTCAAAAACAGATAAAAAAACAAAAAGATATACTACAGTCGGTCCAGTTGTATTACAACAAACTGATGCGTAGATGTTTTCTTTTATTTCAATTTCAGACTCTTTTCCGTCGGCATATTAAGATATCATGTCATTTAATTAAGATAAGGTTCCTAAACGAGCAGTGTACTGCATTGGAATAATATGAAGAAGACGTGGAAGAGAGCGTTCGACATCGAGGTACACAGTATCACATAAAAAAATTTGATTTTGGAAACCAGGGCAGAAATCACCTGTTTCCTAGTGAAGTGATAGTAAAAGCTGGTGTTCAATCAAAGTGTTTTTAGGTTTAGGTGAGAGGACTTGTACTTGCCAATTGAGACAAGTACAGTACCCAGAGGTCCAGCTGACCCATTGTACAACGCCCTAAAGGATCATAGGGGATATAAGAAAAAAAAAAGAGGAAGTAGGAAAGGGAGAATAAGGAAGTAGAGAAATTACACAGACTAACAAAACACACAAGAGATCGCGACTACATTATTGAAGCCCTAGCACTAATCAACCAACGCAAACTAATTATCAAGGCGAATTCATACATATGAAAAAAAAAAATAAAAACAAAAAGATATGAATTCGCCTTGCTAATAATGAATTTATGGAGCGCCTTTATGTCGGCTCTCGACACAGAATTCAAATCCTCAAAGAAGCCCATGCCAAGGTTCTTCAACTCAACTTACTAAGGGCTGGACAGTTACAGAGAAGGTGTTCGATAGTTTCCAATTCCTGCTCATCGCAACATACCCTGCAATAGTCCGTCTAGAATCTGTTAAAAATCCTTGTCAGCGATCTAATCTCGCAGTGCCCTGTAATAAATCCAATAACTCTCCTTAAGGTGGCCTTATCCAAGCCCAGTAGGCCATATACACTTAGAATCATGACAACCGGATCTATTCCCCCAACGCCTCTGCTCTTCCCCCCTGACACATCCATTAATGAGGCCTTATAAGGCAGTTTGAAGGATCGGGAAAAGTGTTTGCATTCAACAAATTGAAATTACACCATCGGGAGAAAAATTCAATTTTAAACTGCTGGGTTTTAAAGTCATCAGACTAAAATTAGCGTCTTCAAATTATGAATTACGGTTGAGAAGATCATAAAGTAAATACTAATGGATATTTTATTAAGCGTTTCCTATCTTTTATTTCAAATAAAAAAGTTCTCTTTGAAAGACCTATTGATGTCATAATACGTAGAATATAACAACCTTCAAATGTTAGCCATGACTTATCTAGATGGAGAGCATCCGAAATATTCAATCTTTCATATCTCCGACGACATAGATTATGGTATTATATAGTATTTCTGATGGATTTGTATCCAATCTCTGAAAAAACTTGGCGTTTTCACAAAAAAAAATAATGGTGGTCGAAAACAAAAATTGAATTGCCACACGAAGAGATTGGTGAGACGTCTTGTTTTATCAGGAGCTGTTGATAACGCTGTACAGGCCAATAAGAATATTAGGGAGTCCCTTCAAATAAATGTATCCAATCAAACTGTACGTAGATGCCTCAAGGAGTGCGGTATGACGGCTAAAACCAAAATTAAGAAGCCACTTTTATCAGCGAAACACAGGGGTCATCGTTTAAAGTTTGCAAAAGATCATGTCAATTGGACTCCTGAGCAGTAACATGGTCTGACGAAACAAAAATAAATAGATTATGTTCCGATGGTCGCATTTGGTCCTGGTATGACCCAAAAATAGGCATTAGATCAAATAATATACAAAACACATTAAAATATGGAGGATCCCTCATGATATGGGGGTTGTTTTCAGGGTGAAAAATTAGGAATACTCAGGCAAATAAAAGGTATAATGAGAGCAGAGCATTATATAGACATTTTAAGGGACTCATATCTGCCTAGTATGGACATTTTTGGTTGTGAACCAGGCTACACGGTATTTATGCAAGATAATGACCCAAAACACAAGGCCAAGGTGACCATGAAATGGCTAAAGGATCATAATATTAGGTGCTTAGATTGGCCTCCACAATCCCCGGATTTACATCCAATCGAAAATTTATGGAATATTTTGAAAAAAAAAAATTATTATGAGAAATCCAGTGCCAGAAAACCTTGAAGAGCTATGGGCGGCCGTTAATGAGGAATGGAGCAAAATAGAATCATCTATTTTAAAAAATTTAATTAATAGTATGCCAAAAAGGATGCAGCTTGTCATAAAAGCAAAAGGTGGCCATATTGAATATTAAAATATCCTTAAAAATGTACATACTTGTTTAAGTTACAAAAGTGTTCACAAAATATTGTATATGTTTCTTACTATATTTTGAAGCAAATGTTATTTAGATTAATTTTTTTTATTTATTTTATTATTTAACACGTAACAAGTTTAAAACATAATGAATAAAATTTTTCTTTTTTCTTTATTTTAAAAAAAGAAGAATTTTGTATTTTTATGAACAGTTGTGGAAGTCACTGTATGTATTGGAAGCCCAAATCGAAATAAGATGAGCGCTTATATGTAAAAAGTAAACGAAACTAAACAAATTAAAATCGTTTTAAACAATTAATAGAAATAGAAATTGTTAGTTCAACGATAGATAACAATAACTTAACTTGGATTGACCATACAAACTATCTTTCATGGAAAATATTTTTAATGCTAGGTAGCCAGCTAGGAAAAGTAAGGCTACCCACTGCTAGGTACCAGATCGGATGATGAAGCAGACGAGTATGGAGCTTCCACGTCGTTTTGGAGACCAGAACTCTTGCATAGAACGAGAGGTATGCTCAACGAAAAGAAAGATAAAGGGAGACCAAAACTCTTCTCAAATCAAGTAAATTTGAGGGAATCAGAGCTTTTGCTGAGAAATTACAATAAGAGGAGACATGAGTCCCACATCAGGAAAAATCCGACATCGGTAACTGTTTTTTTTTGACAGATCACTGTAGATTCCGAGTGCACTTATTTAGAACGAGAGTTGTCTCGAGCCCAATATGTAGATTAATCGGAACACATTCTCGAAACCCAGCATCCATCAAGTGCTAGGCAAATAATTGTCATCTTTGAAATAGAGCAGCATCCTGAACCTTGTCAAGGTAATAGGCTTAGAGAAGGCATTATCTGGATACCTCATAAAGGTTCAAGAGAATACAGTTGAACTTCACGACAATAAAAAATCGTAAGATTGTGATAAAACTGGGCTACTACGATACTTGTATACAAAATGTAAAATCTTTGCATTCTGCTCTGTGATGCTGCTGGCCTAAGGGCCATTATTACATCTTGCCGTTAAAGTTGGGTTTAGTTAAAGGTAACTTGAGCTAATGTGAACTTTAAAGTCAACTTTAACTTCTTTTCGTTATTACAACCTAATGATAAAATAAGGTTAACTTTTTCAAAAATATGGCAATGCCGGAGCAATGTCGATAAAACTGCTCAATTAACAACTTGTTTTAAACTTCAGTGGCAACGGCGGGCTTCTTTTCTTTTTGTTGTATTTGCTCATTTAGTTTATATTTGAAGTTGAAATATTGAAAATAATACATAATATGGCAAGTTCAAACATAAACTTAACTTTAAAAGTTAAAGGTAGGATGATCCTCCCTTTAGCTTAACGCTCACTTCTATCTTATTGGGTACTCATAATAATGAAAAACAATTTCAATCTGCCCGTTAAAATCCTCCCTTTAGTTAACGGCAAGTTGTTATAATGGCCCTAAGACTATTAAAAGTTCCATTATAATGTTTAGACCAGAAAGAGAGACGTTATTATCACTAGGTCGTAGAACATTGCTCTGTAAATTTAAAAAAAAAATTAAAAAGAAAAACCATGTACTTCTTTACGAGGATCTATTATCCATCCAATATCAATCAATTCAATCGATGTTTTTTTGTGTTTTCAATGGTTATATACAGGTGGTGAGTGGGGTGGTAATTTTAAAATAAATTTTTTCAAATGTATACACATAATGTAATGAAGGTGTTGGTTGAATGGTGTTTAGATTACATTGTTACCCAATTGATAGTCCAAAATTTTTCCTGTAAACTTGGCTTAAATTTAGGAAATTTTTTTCAGAAATTTTTAGGTGAAGGATTAGAGAAAAATTTGCCAATTAAAGTTAAATTTAAATTTTTGTTTTTTTTTTTTTGTGGTGCTTTTAAATTTGGTGCGTTAAATTTTTCAAATACACTCAGAGAAAATTTTAAATTTAAAATCTACATTTAAAATACAAGAAAAATTTGTTTTTTTTGTAATTTGAAATTCCAATGATAAAAACAAACAAAATCAAAACTAAAATTAACGGCAAAAGGATATGTGAACTACAATTAAAATATAATCGAAATCATATATTTGAAATTCTACAAAGAAAAGTGAAATACATCTTCAACTAGACTTACTGCCATGTAAAGCTGCCGGTAATGCCGTCTTTAAGACGATCCCTTAACGAACGTTGTCTACTTGGTCCCGAACCGCTTAAAGGTGGCAACATGGTGTTGTCATCGTTGCCATCTTCAAGAACGGTGGTTATGTTTGAAGCCGAGGTTGATATGGGTGCCAAGCTGCCACTGGTTGTGGCAGTTTTAGAGCCTCTACCACTACTAACACTGTATTCCATAATGGGTGACTGATGCAGTTGATGTATTTGTTGCTGCTGCTGTTGCGATGGCTGCGTTTGATGTGACGCTGATTGTTGGTCTCGTGGCAGACGTCTTAAACTGTGACGTGGTGAATTTTCGCGCGACATTTTAATTAAAATTTTTTTTATTTCAATTTTATTTCAATTACAGATAAGTTTTATGTTTTTGTACGTTATAAAATATAGTATTGTTGTTGTTGTTTTATTTTTAGTGTTAATAAGAGATTCAGTAAGAAATAAAAGCAGCGTTCGATATTAGGAAAATTCATTCATAACAACAACGAACAAAAAAAAAATTTTAATTTGAATGAAATTTTTTTTAGAAGAAGCAAACAATGTACGAGAGTAACAACAAATTCGGTGAGTTTCAAATCAATCCAATGTTTTTGGTATTTTTTTTAATTTTTTTTTGTAATTTTTCTTCTTTATTTTTTTAATAATTGACAGAGATAATGTAGATAATTGGTGCTTTTAAGTTTATTAATAAAGTGTTTTCATTATTATTATTTAAGAAGAAGAAGAAGAAAAATCATTCACAATATTTTATAAATCATTTGCTAAGCATTCCAAGTTTTAAATAAATTTATTTTAGTTTGTTGTTAAATTAATTTAAAAAAAAATTATTTTTGTTTTTAAAACATACTAGACCACTGTAAATATTAATTTTAAATTAAATTCAAATCAAAGACATTACAACACAGATGATAAGAAATTTCTTTAAGGAAAAAAAAAGAAATTAGCTAAGCTTGTTACCATTTAAGCTGTACTGTTATGTACGAGTATGTATGAATTTAGAGAAAAAAAAACAAAATATTTTTTTCAATGTACAAAAAAGTTAAGTGTTCAGAGTGTCTTAATGTGTTTTTTGTTTTGTTTTGTTTTGTTTTGTTTTAAAGGTATTTGTAAGTCAGGCTTTTGAATAATTTATTGAGTTTTTAGTTTAGAAATTATGTGGAGATGATGGATAAATGTTCTATTTTTTTATTCATACAAAAAAAACAAATATTTAAAAATAATATCAAACATCCATTCTAATAATATGCAGTATAAAAAAAATAAATTTTATAAATTTGTTGTGTGTGTGTGTGTATTTAACAAATATTTAATAACACTACACTGCTACAAAATAAAAAACTTGAAACACAGTCAGCTAATGACATAGTGTAGGTTGTGAGTTTTGTTGAGTAGAAATCAAAAATGTTTTTTTTATATTTCTTGAACCCTCCAAACTTGTTTTATTTGACAAAAACTGTGTTTTTTTTTACTTTACGCACAAATTTATTGATTACACAAACATTTCTGAACCGATGTCCAAAATTTAAACCTTATTAGAAAGGAGAGGGATGGGATTTTAAAACTGTGTATATACATATTTATATTATTTGACTTCATATGTTATAGGGTTTGATAAGGTAAACTCGATAAATGCGAATTTGTTTCATATTTTTTCACCTTTGGCCGTTCATAGTAGCAAACTTTAAATAAAAAAATATAAAATAAGTGATGACGGTCTGAAAGTGCATTATCTTTTGAAGAGATTGTAACTGCGTTTGATTAAATCGAACAAAAATAACCGTAGTTATTATTTAAATAGTATAACAGTCGTGTTATATTTTTTATATATGCCATCTTATCATTTTATGGATCTTTTGATGGATCTTGATTGTTTATCGCAAAATGTGTCAATTTCACGTTTGAGCGACCACCAGAAGTTGTCAATATTTGCGCAAAGATATATAATAATATTTGCAAAAAACACAAATATTAGCCGACTTTTGGTAGGCGGGAAAATGTGAAATTGATCAAGATCCATCAAAACTGTTGAAAATTTTTGAATTGAAAGTTCATTTGATAAGATGACATACTACATAT
Source organism: Sarcophaga rosellei (assembly GCA_930367235.1). Taxonomy (NCBI): domain Eukaryota; kingdom Metazoa; phylum Arthropoda; class Insecta; order Diptera; family Sarcophagidae; genus Sarcophaga; species Sarcophaga rosellei. The sequence goes on along the minus strand of OV884017.1, from coordinate 83,778,505 downwards.
ATAAAAAATATAACACGACTGTCATACTATTTAGATAATAACTACGGTTATTTTTGTCCGATTTGATCAAACGAATTGTTAAAATCTCCACAAGATTATGCACTTTTAGAATGTCATCACTTGTTTCATATTTTTTAATTAAATTTTGCAATTAAGAATAGCTAAATAAATGAAAAAATGAGAATGAAAATCAGATTTCCAAGTTTACCCGTATTGATTGGAATTTTTTTTTTTTTTTTTTTATTAAACAAAAATATTTGCAATTAAATAAATACAAAAAAACAATTATAAAATCCAGAAGTTTAGTTTTGACTTATTTACTTAACTGGTCCTTTTAACCCTTTAGTCAGGATTACAATATAACCATGCTGTGTGTGTTAATGTTACCCACGAGTGTCGCGACCTACTGTTTAGAGTCAGATTCTTGAGAAACTTTTCATGGCAATATTTTTTACTCTCAGAGTTTTTTCTGAGAGGAAGTAACCGTAGGAAATATAATATTCTCATATTTCGTTATTTTGAATAGTGGTTTGAACCGCGTTAATAAGCCAACACACTTCCAGTTAAACTAGTCAAGATTCAATATCATACACAGCATAAGGACATGTGGAATATTGCTAAGCTCTTCTAGTCTGACTGACAGTCTGCATTCTGCTCTTAGAGTTCTCATGGCCTTCCTTTGCACCAATGTGGTCCTTACCGACCACTGTTAAAGTGGAAGGCATGTAATAGACTAGACAGACTTTTGCAAGAACTGTGGATTTGAAGAGTAGAAGCTCTTGATATATTTCGTTTGACAGAATTCTTCATAACAGAGACAACAGACATATCTAGATCTATTTTTCGGCCGGAATAGTCTCCCGCAAAGAATTTTTGTTTTACGACTTGAATATTGATTTGTGGTGTTGTAATGAGTTTTACTTCTGGCCCTTCAAGGGTAATCTAATCTACATCTTCGAATTTGAAAAGGATGCCCATCAAGGATAGCATCTTAAAAGTATAAAATGGCTAAAGGTCACTCCTTTTCGAGCTGATAATCGATATTAAATATGCACTTCACTCTGGTTGGCCAATCATTAAAAAGTCGACGAAAGGAAAAATCTTTAAATGAAATCGAAACATTTCTGAAGCGAATTATTGCGTTCGATATGAAAAAAAATCCCAGGCCAGACATCAAAAACAAAATACAAAAAATATTTCTTCGGCGACTGCCTCTCAGCAGATTTCTGGCAAAAACTCTGAGAGTAAAAATTGCCATGAAAAGCTTCTCAAAAAATCTGTCGTTCGGAGTCGACTTTAAACTGTAGGTCCCGCCACTCATGTATAAAATTAACGCACACAACATGAGTGGTGTTGAGAAGCTAGGCCGTAATCCTGACGAAGGGTTGTAATGTCCAATTATATATGTATGAAAAAAATTATGGAGGATAAACGCAATAAATGTCAATATAAGTGTTGTTTGTATGACCGGAATGGAATCAAATTGTTCTTTATGAGCCGTTACGATCTGCTGCTAAAAAAAGTTGATTCTGATCTTTCCTGTGAATTAAGAACAAAACAAGAAGTTTAATTAAAATGATCAGAATTGATGTCATCACGACTTGGCAATAACTGAGAAATCTTTGTTGGGAAGTTTTGATAAATCCACTGCATACCTCGTTTCTTGCGTCTGCAGCTTATCGTTTGCTTGGTTTAAATTTGAGTCCTGTAGTGGCCAGTAAAACGCAATCTTTCGCTGATGCACTACAACAGTTCAGTCAGGATTGCGACCTAGATTCTCACACCACTTATGCTGGGTGAGTTAAGTTTATACATGAGTGGTGGGATCAACTCCGATCAACAGATTTTTGAGAAACTTTTCATGGCAATTTTATTATCTCTCAGAGTTTTTGATAAAAATCTGCTGAAAGGAAGTCGCCGAATAAATATTTCTTCATATTTCGCTTTGGTGTCCGCACTGCGGTTTGAACCGTGGCCTTACGTCCAATAAGCCAACACACTATCTACTATGCAGGCTAAGGCCTGACAGTTTTAATATTTATTAGTGAATGTTTTATTTTTTCTGTAATGAATGTACTTTAGTAATTCCGTAGATGTTTAGCCCCTTAAGAATGGCTTTATTTCTGGCACTAATAGTGGCTAACAAAAGGAAACCATTGAGGTGGAATATCCGTTAACAAACGCAAACAGTGGCCAATGCAAGATCTGTTGTGAGTAATGTTTTTCATTGCATTAGGTACTCTAAAGTGGTCTGCTTTTGAACTACAGTATTGATTTATGAACTGTTCCCTCAGGAAGTGCCAGAACATAGTGTCTTACTGAAATTCAAAACATCTTGATTTAGAGGTTCTCACAGTCACAGCTGTACTTGTTTATATCGGCCAATTTTATTGATATAAACTGGCAATTGTCTATTTTATTTTTTATTTATTTATTTATTAATTAAATTATTTACGAGCTGACCATTTCCTCGGTGTGGAGTAACAGACCAGAGGTTAGCAATGAATCGATTTTTCGCTACTCATAAGTACTCATGAAATTTTCAGTATAAGTGAGTCAACAGTATTGAAATTCAACTACTGTGATTCATTCGTACTCATTGATTTATAAGTACAGGTTGCAATGAGTATGAGTACAATGTTGACATCAATCTCATAACATTCGAAATATGTTTGATTCATAAGCCTACTCATTCAGATTCATAAATTTAGAAAAATACGTTCGCGAATCATACTTATTTTGTGATTCTTGTAAATGTTGAGTTATGCAGAGTCGAAACCAACAACATAATGCGTATTGTTAAATATGAGTACGATGAGTACTTCAAACTTTGAATATGAGCAGTACGGGAGTATGATATTACAATAAGTATGAATGCGTATAAGTATCAGGAATAATGAGTATGATTGGAATCTACTCATTTTTTTTTGAATACTCATTGCTGATCTCTGTAACAGATGAGAATCTCTGGTGGGAATCGAACCCACAACCCTCATGCTTATAGTCTAGCACACTACCTACTAGACTACCAGGGCACCCCGGCACATAAATGTCTATTCAGTTAATTATTTTATTCTAAACAGGACCTATCGAGTAGAACATACGGGAAGGGTGTGTAGCGTAACTTATCAGAGTCTGTGATGGCAATAAAATGCAGGAAAGGTATGTCTGAGTGTTTTTCATATATCGTTTGGAAAGGGCTAAGATTTGTTAATGTTTTAAATGCTTGAAAAAATTCGTTTTCTATTCTCTTGGAAAAATTGATTGATTTTATAGAACTGACTAAATTATTTCAACAAAAAAAAGCAAAATAAAATTGATAGATCAGCAACGGCATGAAGCTGGGAGGAGCTTAGTGAATTTAGTTAACTTTTGAAAATAAGTTTTTTAATAAATTTTTGTTTAAATTTTTATGAAATAATACGCCATTTCCAGTACATAACTCACAACATTCAAACATAGTTGTCATTACAACCCTTTAGTCAGGATTATGATCTAGTTTCTCACATCACTTAAGTGCGTTCATTTTTGTACATGAGTGGTGGGACCTACAGTTTAAAGTCGACTCCGAACGACAGATTTTTGAGAAACTTTTCATGGCAATTTTATTTACTCTCAGCGTTTTTGGCAGTAATCTGCTGAGAGGAAGTCGCCGAAGAAATATTTTTTAATATTTTCGTTTTGATGTCTGACCTGGGGTCTAATAAGCTAGCACATTACCTACTAGACCACGGGGACTTCACATAACTCACAACAGAATTTAGAATTGGAATAAAGAAATTATTTTAAAATCTTTTTTTTTTAATTTTAACTTGATTACACACACACACAAACTCTAAAATTAACAACAACAAAATAAAAGACAACTTTTTTAAATCTGAAGCAATTTATTACACATAAAAAACATACAGAATGAAAAAAAAAAAATAAAAAAATAAGAAAAGACCACATGCAAAATAGAAATAACCTTGAATATACTACGAAGAGAGGAACTGAAAGAGAAATAGAGAGAGAAAGGTTCTATGAGAAGGTACTTTAGAAAAGTAATTTCCTTGAAGAACATGTGAACATGTTACCATTTACGTTATTATGGAGCAATTAAAATTGATGTTAAACACACGTATGAACATACAATAATTACAATAATTATAAGAATAATTCTTGATATTTTAATTCAAATAATTCTAGACTTTCTTTTTCTGAATAATAATAACAAGCAATACAAGTTTAAGTGCACAGGCATAGGAGAATACGATAAAAAAAATTCTAATTTGCAATTTCATAGAAATATAAAATAAGAAGTGGCACTTTGGCAATTATAATTACTTTTAAAATATATACATACATATGTATGTATGTACATATGTACCTATATTGTATATGCATGCTTACATAAATGTATTTTATTACTCAATTAATATTTAAAAATACAAAAAAAAAAAATACATGAAAAAAAAAAAATAATTATTCAATACGGTGTACAGGGAAATGTGTAAAATACTGAAATGTACGCATATGTAGATATATAAAGTACAGTACAGTACAGTACGTACTAATGTGAATGTAAATAATGATTATTATGTTATTAAATTTACATCTGAATGGATTTCATATGTGCATAATTGGTAAAGAATTTTTATGAAAAAAAAACTAATTTTTATGAAATGTCCAATGTAATGTAATGTAAATAAATAAATATGTGCGTATGTATGTATCTGTATGTATGTATGTATTTCTTATTTTGTATGTGTTTGTAAATGTAAATCATATTGAATAATTTGTGTGTAATTAATTCTGTACAACATACATGTTAATATATATTTTTGCTGTATTCGTATATTTGTATAAATATATGTATATATTTTTGAATACTATTTTTATATACTGATACTGATATCTATTATGTGTTATTTTATTTTGTTGTAAGTATATTGAGTAAAATTTTATTTCTATTTCTATAAAATTTATTAATTTGTTTGTATTTATTGTAGAGTAATATTGTAAGATTCATCAAAATATCTTGAAAATTGTATTTTTTGTTAAAATAAGAAACCGTTTGTAAACGAACCTGTAAGAAAAAAAATAGAAAAAAATATTAATAAATATAAATATTATTGTATGCAATTTATTATTATAAAATATTTAAAAATATAGTACATTATCCAACAAAGAAAAACGAAAACTAAAATTAAGAATTTGTTTTCAAATTTAAATCATGATTTTCAATACATATTTCGGAATATCATAAACAGCTAATGTCAGATAAAGTATGTATATTATATACATACCAGAGATAAGCAATGATTATTTAAAAAGATGAGTAGAGTCGAATCATACTCATAATTTGTGATACTTGTACGCATTCATACTAATTTTAATATCATGGAACTCCTACTCATATTCAAAGTTTGTAGTATTCATCATATTCATACTTAACAACACGTATGATGTTATTGATTACGACTTTCCATAACTCAACATTTACAAGAATCACAAAATAAGTGTGATTCGCATACGAACACTACAATACTCACTAGAAGGTTGTGTGTTTGATTTGCTTGCTGTCTTTGTCTTTTTCTTTCTTGTTTTTTTTTTGTAAATGCAACAACAACTAAGATTGTAAATTTTTGATGAATGATTCGAATCACTCGAATCATTTATAATAATTATAAGTATTTTTCGAAAGTTACGAATCTAAATGAGTAGGCTTATGAATCAAACATATTTCGAGTGGTATGAGTTTGATATCAACGTTGTACTCATACCCATTACAACCTGTACTTATAAATCAACGTTGTGGTGAGTACGAATGAATCAGAGTACATAGTTGAATTTCAATATTGTTGACTCACTCATACTCAAAATTTCATGAGTACTTATGAGTAGCGGAAAAACGATTCATTGCTGAAAATCGAAAATAATTGTAAATTTTTGTAATTAATACCAACGTATACACTATTCTGGTCATTATATTCCATGGCAAACATAGAATTAATAAGGACTGAATGCTAAAATGAAGTCGCCGTAGTCTAGTAGGTAGTGTGTTGGCTTATTAGACGCGAAGCAACGGTTCAAATCTCCGGTTAGACATCAAAACGAAATATAAAAATAATATTTCTTTGGCGACTACCTCTCACCAGATTTCTGGCAAAAACTCTAAGAGTAAATGAAAATTGCCATGAAAAAGTTTCTCAAAAATCTGTCGTTCGGAGTCGACTTTAAACTATAGGTCTCGCCACTCATGTATAAAATTAACGCACACAACATGAGTGGTGTTGAGAAGCTAAGCCGTAATCCTGACTGAAGGGTTGTAATGGCCAATTATGTATGTATGTATGAATGCTAAAATTATTTGGAAATAAATTGGAACATTAATGGAAGTACATTTACTATTACTGGAATAAATTGGAAAAAACATTTCCATTTAATTTGTTTACGTAAGCAATAAATTCTCTTACATCAATCACACATTTGGGAACAATTTCCAATTGCAATAATGTCTGCCAATGATTGAATTAATTGTAAGACTATATTTAATGCCTTCATTTTAATGTTTCGGCACAATATAAAACATTTCTTAAATACTTTAAAAGCAGAGAACTTTCTCTCCATAAATAAATTTTAAGTTTCTTTCATACCACCATACGTATACGTTATTCGTTTGTATGAAATGTTTTTTTCTCTAATATTACTCATACGTACACGTAATGTAGGCATAACGTGTGCTTTAATATGCAAATGTAAGTAACTGCACAGGCGAGCGGCAGAGAGAGAAAGGGAGAGAGAGAACACACATTTATGTTGTAATCTTTCTGAAATCTCTGCTGTCCAATGCTTTTGCTTAATTGGACTCTATGAAAAGAAATTAGTTTTGTATATTGCTGTAGTTGCTGTTGTTGTTTCTTTCGTTATTTACGGCACGCCAATTCGAATGACACAGAAATTTAACAAACAAAACAAAAACGACAAACACACACAAACTCGCCCCCTTATACAAAACAAGAGAACAATTTTTAAATGGTTTTTGTGCCGAGAGTGTTTCTCTCTATTAAACAGCAGCAACAAAAACAAATAAAAACGAAAGGAAGAAACAAAAACTGTAGAACAAATTTAGCCAGTGTGTGAATATAAGCGACATGCATGTGTGCATTTGATTGCAATTGTCATTTAAATTGTGAAGATAAAAACGAAACGATAAAATAAATGAAAATGGCCAACGTAAAGGCATTTAATTTTTTATTTCTTTTTCCGTTTCCGCTTTGGTGATGTTTTGTTTTTGTGTCTTTCAAACATTTTAAAATGCAAATTTGCCTTTCAACCTCACTTTTTCATTTCGTTTTAAATTCTAGGAACGAAAAGAAAAACAGGAAGAAAAATAGGCAGCAAATAAAATTTTGGAATTTTTACACCTTAAGCTCAGTTTAAAAGTAACAACAACACTTTCCCTTATGTACTGTATAACCAGTTTATTTCTTTCATTGCTCTATACACTTAAGGATGTCCTTGACTGTTTTTAAAAAACATTTTTTTTTCTTTTGCATTGTATTCAACTGGCAATGTGTTATGACATGTGCAATAATACAACGAAAGAAAATCTGAACATTTTTTGTTCATTTACTTGACTACACACATTATAATATTTACATCTGTTTCGAGGCTTTTTAAGAAATTATTTTTATTGTTGTTGGTATAAAATAATATTTATGCTATGCTTTATAGTTTTTGACTTCCTGTAACGCACTTACTTAAAAACGAAATGAAACTCATACCGGCAAGTGTCAGGCTAGAAAAGTTTTTTTCCCTTTTTACAAACACACACACACATATATACTAAAGTTTTTAATATGTATAAGAATGAATGAAATTCATTCATCATATTCAGAATAAATTACACACTGAGATGGATTATTTGCAGAATTTTAAATGAAATAATTCGATTGAGATTTCAAAATCGATCGAAACATTCCTTCATTCTACTTGGCTTTAAAAAAGAAATTCAACACTACTAAACGAAACCGTCGATCCAACAATTGGAAAAGTATTCGAAGAATATAAATACAGTTCCTCTCGATGCGATACAATCAATATCACAATTCTTTAGTAGAAATCAGAGATCAGCAATGAGTATTCAAAAAACTGATTAGAATCGTATCATACTCATAATTTCTGATACTTAATATTTAATATCATGGATATTTATTTAATATCATATATAAAATTTAATATCATGGAACTTCTACTCATATTCAAAGTATGAAGTACTCATCATATTCATACTTAACAACTCGTATGATGTTGTTGATTTCGATTCTCCATAACTCAACATATACAATAATCGCAAAATAAGTATGATTCCCGAACGAACAAAACTAGAAGCTTGTGTGTTTGCTCTGTTTGTTGCTCCGTCTTGTATTTTTTTTTTTTTTTTTTTTGTAAATGCAACAACAACTAAGACTGTAAAATTTTGATGAATGATTCGTGTCACTCGCAATTATTTATGAGTATTATAAATATTTTTCTAAGCTAAGAAACGTTTCATTGCTGAAGTCTGGTAGGAATTATAGCCGGGCTTCTGGCAGCATTCAAGTTGTACGTGATAGCGGTTAGCAGGACTTGCAATTTCGCATCTGATATGTATGACAGATTTTAGAAGCTTCTTATAGGCCAATTAGTACATACTCAGAGCTTTTCCCATACGATTCCGGAGAAGGGGTAGCACAAAGTAAATTTTTTTAAATGGTGCAGCTAGCATTTGACCTCGCAAGCTGTCGTCTAGTAAGCAAACATACTACTCACTGGACTACTAAAGATGCGTTATAAAGTTATTGGAAATAAACAACCGTTTGCTGTATTTTGAAAATTTGTTTTTGATTTTAATACACACTTTAGACCCGGCGACAACTTTGTTGACAGACTTTTTCTAACACATTTCTGCTTTTGCTGAGGACACTGATGCAAGAAAAGCTAGTTAAACTTATGGTGAATAAATTTGAATGAATAAGATTGTGTGAATGTAAGCAAACTCTATTCATGATATTCATGACTTATTTGTAAATTCTAACTATACTCACACTACATAGTGGGCTACGGCGACTTCAATAATAAGGATTATCACGATTTTACGTATAAAAATAATTCAAAGGCGCTTAAACAATACACTACGAATGATTCCGGTAACAACTTGCAAAAGATCTAGACATTCCAACAGTCAAAGCAGAGTTTCAAACATTCACATTCTCTTTACAAAGAGATACTCTGTAGGTTTCATTTTCCCAAAGAAAAAAAATCTTATCAATACTTTCATTTGATCTAAAAATGTTAATTTTATTTATACAGGGTCTTCCAATAGCGATTTCCGAAGTTTGACAGATGGTAACGGCCACTGTATTGTTGAATTAGCGTGGACGGTTATAGACAACGACGCGTGTTCGCTGAATGGAGTTCGGCGACGATGCCGATTTCTAGATGAATGTATACGTGAATAAACGAAATTTTAAAATTTGGGATGATGCCAATCTACATGAGATTCTTGTTTGGTATAGATTATGGACTGACAGCATCATCGATCCATATTTCTTAGGGACCTTCATTGACCGGGCCATTCATTGGGGGTCACTATAGGCCAATGGTTATTAATTTCTTTTAGCCTGATTTGATTGATTTCGACATCAATGACAATTGGTTTCAACAGAACGGCACACGTACCACACATCTCATGCCACATTGGCTATTCTGCACGAGCGATTAATGGGATTTTCTTAAGCCCCAGGTCTATGCAAATAAACCACAAATCGCAACGATCTTCGAAACATAGTCATGGTATCGGTTAGATTCAGGCTTAATTATACGTCATGGAAAATTACACAGTTTGTAGGCGCTTCACCCACGGAAGCCATGTCGGCTATTTGAACGATGTTATATTCCACGCATCATTGTCACCAATATTTCGATAACATCTCAATTAGTGTGATCCAGTGTGCTTTAAAGTTTCCTTTTGAAAATTATTGTCACAATTAAGAGATGTGAAGACCAATATTTGCAATAAAATATGTCCAGACTGTCCGAGAAAATCTGAATTATACATCAGGCTATCAAAAAACTAACCTGAGGTCAATAAACGATCTATTGACAGGGCATTGTAGAGCCACAGTACACTTGCTTAAAGGGGATCGTCTCCGACCCAACATGTAGATTCTGTCACGATGAGAATAAGTCATTGAAGCACATTATTGGAACCCGTGAAGCATTAATGGATTCCACAAGAGGACATCTGGATGCATATCAGGTGCTGGACAGGAAATTAGCATTGTTGACACCCAGCTTCATCCTGAAGTTTCTCCTTTTAAATCGAATTTCTTCAATATTTTTTTTCTAATTTTTCTAATAAGTTTTTTCACAAAAAAAATCCTTTATAAAAATATTTTATTTAAGTTTCTCTTAAAATTAAGACTTTCGCAGTTCCACATGAATTTAAAATTCCCCGAATAATTGCCACAGTTCGCTGTAGTAATTGTTCATTTCCTTTATGGCATATTTAACTCGGCTTTATTGTTGTAAAGAGGGAACAAAAGGACAAAACAAAAATTTATGAAAACTTCAGCTCAACAGCTAAATGGTCAACAATGACGACAGAAAACAAAAACAAACAACAACGAAAACAAAGAGAAAAAGAAAGAAATTAATTTACGAAAAGTAAACAAAGGAAGTCGAAATTAAATTTTAATTGCTTTTGACAATAAAATGTTTGCTTTGGTTGAAATTAATTTTGCGTCACCATGAGAACACAAAAACATAGGGTAGATAGGGGGTATAGGTTACCCTCTGATGAGAATTTAGTATAAAACGATAAGCACCGTTAGCAGCTTCTGCAGAAATCATCCAAAGTAATGTAAAGTCTATTAGAATGCTTTCTAAATAGTTCAGATGGAATGCAGTTTAAAGAAATAAAACCAAAGACCAAAACTCTGCTTATCCAGATCATACCAGCAGAGCCTAATCTGCTCACATGCTGCCAACACCTTTGAGCCTCTCTGTTAAACGACCGGTATAAAACTGAGGCAATTAGAACACCTATGCCATGTAACATGTCGAATACGAAACAGTCAGCAATGCAATTTCGAATTATCCGTACATTTATGGATAATGGCAGAAGTTGAGATGATAAATTAAGAGAGTTTTCACTGAAAATCCCATTACCCAACAGGCATTGCGCCACCTCTGCCAAGAAAACACTGCAGTAATCAGACTGCTGATGAAATCAGAGAGTCTATTGTCAGAACTTTTAATGTAGCCTACTTACGCAGTCCATCATTTTGGAGCTGGCGGTATATGCCCCAAGGTTATTGCCGAGTCGACGGATCGTCAGATTAAAAGTCAAATATATTGTTACGAAAATGGAAATGGTGTTTTGCTTTTACATCGTTTAACATTAAAATTATAAACAAAACTACAAAAACAATGAACTTGTTTACATAATAAACAAGTAAACAAAAATATACCGACAAACACCAGTATAAAAAAGGATAAACAAGTAAATAAAACTGCAACAACAAACACTGCAAGAATAAATGTAAACAAAAATACACAAACAACAATAAAACAACAATAAAACAACGATGTTTACACTTATAGAGATCTCGAGAAGTCAAAACTGCGAACATTCGCCTTCAAGAACATTCATCAGACTGTTTACGTTGTCATATAAAAGGCAAGGCAAAGCAGGTAACGGAGTTAGTAAAAGTTCAGACAGTCTTGTATGAAGACGCTGTGCGTTTGAAGAGAATAATCGTGGTTTGAAGATCTCCGTTACAAAAATCTGTCGAACATTTGTTATTGTTTACGTAAAAGAGTGCAAAGAGGAATAACAAACAAAGCAATTGTTCTTGTTTACATTAAGTTGTGAACAGTGGCACACAGAACTGTGCGAACAATAAAGAATTTTAATTAAAACTATACACACATTTATTTTTTTATTTTATTTGCAATCTACAAGCTCATATTTTAAACGTTTTTAAAAAGTAAGATCGTAACAATATTATCGAGAAAATTATAAGAAATTATGTAATATACGCGAAAATGTTTACAACTCTCCATTATTGCAAAATGTAGTAGATGGTGTGTTAGCTTACTAAACGAAAGCCCGTGGTTCAACCCTTGGCTCATCTCTAACAAAACAAAATATGAAAAGAAAACATTCGGGTATCAAAGAACTGGTATTGGTTTAATTTTGTGATTAATTTCTTTGCAATAAAATATTAAAGAATTAGTACCTGTAACAGGCTGTATATATTAGCAATAAACGTTTTTAAAATGCTTAAAAATCACAATCTAACCATCCCGTACACATTTGGCAAAAGGCTTTAAAACCGAAGGAGGTTTTTAGAAAACTTTAATAAAATATTCTCTTAATTTCTTAGTAAAACGTTCTTTAAAATTTGTTTAAAGTATGTATTAAACGAAGCACGACTAGGAAAAACTACTTCTGGCAAAAGGAAAATGCCATTTGCTGCTACAGCCTGACAGAGGAAGTCAAGCTGTTAAAAGTTTTCTTTTTTTTTTGCAGTTTTTCTTTTCTCTTGTGTTTTTCACGGAAGTTTAAATAATTTTTCCTTATTTGTACTGCATATACATACACTTAAGGAAGAACTATGTTGCTGATGCTGATGCAAATGTAAATGTTTGGATACTTTAAGTTATTAGTCCTTGACCCATTTTTAATCGAATCCTTCAAATCGATTCCAACAACCCCACAAATTTTTCAACCAAGTTTTGTGAAATGGAAGTCACTCATGGGCAGGCAAAATGAAAGTAACTTTTGAATCCAATTACAGTTTGTTGGAGTGCAGGGGTATCTGGTCGTCATGTTGGACTGAATGGCACTGTGTTGCTGGGGGTTTTCCCCCTTGTTTAACTTTTTCTTTCATTCAAACTAAAATAAGTTTAACAAAGTTGTTGGAAATTCCTTTTATTCCTGTGCATTGTTGTTTTAAATTTAATTCATTTAAAATAGAAATTAATTAAAATTTATTTTATAAATGAATTACAGCACTATAGAATACAGTATGTTAAAACCGATAATCTCCATACGAATGCAAAACAGGGTCAATGATATCAAACAATGAACTTGCTAGAACTGTGTGAAGGAGAGAGAGAGAGAGATGATATGGTCAAATTCACAATTCATTCAAAGATGAATGTCTAAAGCTGCATGGCTACACATCAAACTAGCGGATCAAATTCATCTTTTTGCGATTGTGATTTTGAGTGCTGAGTTTAAAGAGTATCAAACTATTTTTGATTTTCATTGCCAGTGCTCCAGAAATCGTATGTCCTCTGCTTCTACCCAACAACTGCAGAATGTGCTAATAAATATATATTGTTACGCAAATGGAAACGACCTAATATCGTTTCACAAGAAAGCATCGTTTAACATAAACAATAAGCAAAAGCTACAAAAAGAAAGACCATGAGTATGAGTATGTGTACACAATACACACCAGACAGATACACACTAACAAATACATCGAACAAGTTCCAAGTAAGCCCACAACAACAAGTATGAAAGAAAAAGCTATAGACTAGTAAACAAACGCAACAACAACTATGCAGTCGCGATAGAATTCTCGAGAAGGCGAGAACAAGAACCTTCCCGTTCGAGAACGAAGAAATGGCGAGACATAGCAGGCAGCAGTCAGTAATAATTCAGTAAGCCTTGTGTAAAGTTAAGTGTAAACAAAAAGTCGTGGTTTGAAGATCGCAGTTGTTAGTGTTGGCGCGGACAGAAGTGTGAAATAGAATAGTAAACAAGTAATTATTGTCGTATCGTGAAGTTGTATACGGTGGCACACAAAAGTAGTGTGAATAATAAAGATTTTAATTGAAAGAAAACACATATTTGTTTGTATTTTGGTTTGCAATCAACGAACTCATAATCTAAAAATTTTTAAAAAGGTAAACACGTAACAATATTATGGAATTATAAAAATATGCTGAGCTAAGCAATATAAATATAACCAACACATACGTTAATTTGATGAGTTAAATTGAATGTATCGCCATGCAGCTTAAAATGAGTAGCACATGCTGTGTATAATTTTGTCTAAACCAATAAGGCGCAACGGAAACCAGTTGCACAGAATGCTTAAAAAATTCTCCGACCTTGCCTTATAGGGTGAATCTAATAATCTTGAAAACTATAGCTTAGCAGCAATATGTTTCACAGCAGTACGGTTTCCGCAAGGCATCGCTCTACTGGTGACCTTCAGGAGTTATTCTCCGAAATGATTTGGTAAGAGCAAGATTGAATGTGAAACGAATGAGATTACCGCTCAATAGAATTCCACAAAAAGAGTATAGTATAGTTTACTTTAATCTTATGTAAATTTTTACTTTTGGTGACAGTAGTTACTAATCTCGATTTCTATAAAGTTTTCTCAGGGATAGAGGAGATTCTGTTAAATATTAGGGACTCAGAAAAAAGTTATTGATGCTGTGGGCATGACAACTTAATGCAATGTACGGTGAAACTTGGTTTTTAAGACGGTATAATAAATACTACCCACCATCTGATCTCTTTACTATTGTTACGTTTTTACCTTTTTAAAAAACGTTTAAAATGTGAGTTTGTTGATTGCAAACAAAATACAAATAAATAATAAATATGTGTTTTGGTTCAATTAAACTCTTTATTGTTCGCACTACTTTTATGTGCCACTGTATACAACTTGATGATACAACAATAATTACTTGTTCGCTATTCTACTTTACACTTCTGTTCGCGCAAGCACTAACAAAGGTTCGGTAGATCTTCACAACGGCGATCTTCAAAACACGACTGTTTACTTCGCACGCAATGCGTCTTCACACAAGACTGACTGTATTCTTACTACTGGTTGCCTTCCCTTTTATATGCACACGCAATCAGTCTGATGAATGTTCTTGAAGTAGAACGTTCGGGGTTTCGCCTTCTCGACAACTCTATCGCGACTTCATTGTTGTTTGTGTATTTTGTGCACATTGTTTGTTGTCGCGTTCACGCTTACTTGTCTATGCCCTTTTCTTTCATACCGATGTTGTTGCTTTACTTCTAACAAGTTCGATGTATTTGTTAGTGTAGCTTTTGTTAATCACGTATATGCGGAAAGTGTTCGATGCAGATAACGGGGATAATGTACCAGAAATCCGCATATTTTACGTAATGCATGTCTGTCTCATAGATTACGATCCGTTAAAGGATCACACAATGCATTTCAAAGCGAATTCATTCTATAACTACCTTCCAGTAAAAATTCTTCCTATCACTGGCCAAAGATACCGATTCAAATCGAATACACAAGCCACAAGCGATACTCTCTCTTTCCATCTGTCATCAATAACCAACGCAATTAATTCAGACACAATGCACTGAAAAAGTATTGACCATTCCATGAGTTTTCTTGTCATTTAAAGCAATGAAGATAAACTTTCAAATTTAATCATAATTTTTGTGACGTAAAACATAAAAAGTGGCAGATAAAAATGCCCAAAGTATGTGATATAAAAAGTCTTGCCTTCATTGCCCCTTAGGGGACATAAAAGGCAAACATTTTTTATACTTATAAATCAATCATTGAACACCCACCCTAAGGACTTCCATAGCAAACTTGGTTATTTACATACATACATATTTATGAAATGTTCATCCTTTTCCTTTCGTGCAATAAATACAGTAATAATAATAATAAAATCAGAATATTTTTCTTCTTCTTTTCACTTCCTTTCGCAGATGATGGACATTTATGTGACTAAGCAAATACAATATTTATTAACAACTCCCTTTCCTGCACAATGTCCGGCATCCTTTTTATGGTCGCCGACATGAAATATTCGTTGGGTTTCGTTCTTGTTTTTGTTTTCGCCTTTCACTATTCATGTTCTCGGTTTAAAACACACAACACAGAAATAAAAACACGAGTGAACACGCGTAATATCGATACACATGGGGCCAAATAAAGGGTCGCTCATACATGCAACCATTTTAGCAATGTATGTACCTCATAATGAATAATGAATATGAATAAAGAACTTCCATGGAAATGTGTATGGAAAAAACAAATACAATAACAAAAAGGGATATTTTCGATACAGAATACTGAATATTTTATTCCCCTACCAAACTTGAATACACTGAAATTTAATTTGGAATTTAATTAGACTTTGTAGACTCCTTCTTAGTGAGGGACCCCCTATCCGTATTACACAATTCTATCGTATTATAAATTAGTTTTACTGCGACATTAGCCTGATAAGGAAAGGCGTAACCAGAGATCAGCAATGAGTATTCAAAAAGATGAGTAGATTCGAATCATACTCATAATTTCTGAGACTTATACGCATTCATACTTATTTTAATATCTTACTCATACCTACTCATATTCAAAGTTTGAAGTACTCATAGTACTCATTAGTTAACAAGACGCATGATATTATTGATTTCAACTCTCCTTTACACAACATTTACAAGAATCACAAAGTAAGTATGTACTAGAAGATTGTGTGTTTGCTTTGCTTGCTATCTTTGGCTTTGTCTTTCTTCTTTTTTTCCTGTAAATGCAACAACAACTAAGACTGTAAAATTTTGATGAATGATTCGAATCACTCGAATCATTTATGAATATTATAAGTTTTTTACTAAATTTATGAATCTAAATGAGTAGGCTTATGAATCAAACATATTTCGAATGTTATGAGTTTGATGTCAATATTGTACTCATACTCATTGCAACCTGTACTTATATATTGTTACGTTTTTACCTTTTTAAAAACGTTTAGATTATGAGTTCGTTGATTGCAAGCCAAAATAAAAACAAATATGTGTTTGGTTTATTTATCACACTACTTTTGTTTGCCTCCGCATACAACTTCACTATACAACAATAATTGCTTGTTCACTATTCTATTTCACACTTCTGTCCGCGCCAACACGAACAAGCTCATCCACGAGCGTCTTCACACAAGACTGACTGAATTATTACTGACTCGTTGCTTGCCTTGTCTTGTAATCAGTATGGTGAACATCCTCAATGTGCAATATTCGCGTTTTAGCCTTCTCGGGAGTTCTATTGCGACTTCATTGTTGCTGTTGCTGTTGCGTTTGGTTATTTCTCTATAGCTTTTTCTCTCATACTTGTTGTTGTGGGTTTACTTGGAACGTGTTCGATGTATTTGTTAGTGTGTAACTGTGTCGTGTGTATTGTGTACACATACTCATACTCATGGTCTTTGTTTTTGTAGCTTTTGCTTATTGTTTATGTTAAACGATGTTTTCTTGTGAAACGATATTAGGTCGTTTCCATTGGCGTAACAATATCAATGTTGTAGTAAGTACGAATGAATCAAAGTATGTACATAGCTGAATTTCAATACTGTTGACTCACACATACTCAAAATTTCATGAGTACTGTTGAGTAGCGAAAAATCGACTGATTGCTGATCAGTGGTACATACATATGTAAGTACTGCGCTACATTCGATTAGAATTAAAATTTCATTCGATTATATTGCACTGATTGTATTGAAAGATATTGAATCGGTCGTCGGTCATGATCGACTACAATGTTAAACATGTTTTTCATTGACTTTACATTTGGTGTTACTGACGCCCATCATAAAATTCTGAATATCCTATAAATATTTCAGGGTATATTCTCTATGTATGCATGATTTTAATGTTTTCCTTTTTTATATATATATATGTGTGTGTGTGTATGTCAATATTTACCATAGTTGTAGTAGTTATAATAGCCCCAGTACCCGTAATAACAAAACGTATAAGAAAAAACAAAAATTATAGAGGGAAGATATAAAAATACAAAACATTGTTTGTAAATATACGAAAATATGTTGTTACTGTTTTTATAGCAATAAAAATAACAACAATAAAACTGCAACAATATATATGTACATATATATATATATGTTTATATGTACATCGACTGGGTGACTGAGTAAAGGGACCGAATAATCATAGAATGCCTAAAACTTTTTCACAAACACATTCATTAGGCTGCATCAGTTACAGGAAAGGTGAACTCAAAATACAGGGTGTCTCAAAATTATATTATAAAACTCAATACTATGTATTTTGTTTAAAAATTCACTAATTCTTCTTGAATTATTGCATTCTCTAAAATTTCGAAGAGTTTATTTGCAACCATATACAAAACTTTAATAATCTGGCAACCTTTTTTTTACATTTTAAACTACTCATTACCCGGTCTCACAAATCGAATTTTGCGCTTTAACTTCTACTGCAGCGACTACTTTAACTACGTATTCTGTTGATGCTACTTTGAAACTGCCGTAGCTTAGTTTCTTACCAAAGTATTAAAGATATTGCTTGCCACAATGGTTTAGTTGGTAGTATGTACTACTTTAAGCGCCGACGTCAAGGGTTCGATGTCCACGATAGGTTCAGGGTGTTTGTGATTGTAATACATTCATCAATGTATTCGTTGAGGAAAGGAAGGGAGGTGTGAATATCAATTAACACTTCAAACATCTTAAAACTCAACTCGTCCAATAAGCCCTCATACTCCTGTTTGTTTGTGAAACCTAGAGTCTATCTAGAAACAACACTCGCCGACTATAAACCTTAATCAACTGTTAAAATACGGCTTACAATACGTTGTTTCTGGCCATACTCCACTAATATTGAAAGTGGTTTGGTACTACAAGCCAAATACAAATTCAATACGACATCCTGAGAAGAAGGTTATACAAGATTAAGACGATACTACAGCATAATTCCCTTGGGTTATCGCACTCGTTGCTCAGTAACGCGCTTACTGCTGCATTAACGTACTTACTCACTGATGTAAGCTTTTCATGGGACTATACAATACGAATATCTCCCAAAAGAGTTCAATGGAAGTCTCTTATTGGGATGGTTTGATGTCAAGATGAAAAATATTGGAATATGTTGCCATAATATTGGAATATGCCACAAATACTTACGTTTTGTACTCTAATTTAACCAAAGTTGACAATATTTTCAATTAAACCTTCTAAGGGCGGGTTTTAACGGGTAGATAAATTGTTTTTCATTATTGTAAGTGGACAATAAGATAGAAGTGAGTATTAAGCTAAAGGGAAGATCATCCAGCCGGTAACTTTTAAAAATTAAGTTTATATTAGAACTTTCCATATTACATATTATTTTCAATATGGCAACTTTAAACATAAACAAAATGAGCAAATACAACAACAAAAAAGAGGTCCTTCGTTGCCACTACGTTAAAAAAAAAATTTTGTTTAAGTGAGCAGTTTTATCGACATTGCTCCGTCACTGCCATATTTTTGAAAAAGTTAACTTCATTTTATCTCTAAGTTATAATAACGAAAAGAAGTTAAATGTGACTTTAAAGTTCGCTTTAGCCAAAGTAATCTTTAACTAAACCCAACTTGAACGGCAAGTTAATTTTTCACAATTATTGCAGGAATAAATCTTATACATTTGAATACGACTAATATATTACGATAGTGGCACGATCATAAATTTTATTTATTTTTTGTTTTGACTAAAAATGTTACATTTTTATAGTTTCATAATTAACTCGTTATGAGCTATAATGCGATCTTACCCCTTGCAAAAATTAATCATCATTTATAACGCTATTCAACAATTACTCAATATAGAATCGAATTTAACTCTTATTCTACTTATCAATCCATAGAGAATTTCTTTTATAACCAGAACTGAAAGCATGCTACCAATTCATTCATTCAACCTGTTCAAACATATCCATATGTCGTATTCATATTGCATTTCTAAATTGAATTGACATCCCCTTCTGTTGCCCAACTGAATAATTCCGTTTACTTGTTTGCTTTTATTGTTCTGTTCTGAGATGGTATTACTTTTCTATTGTAATTGCATACAATCATCGTACGTATGTATGTATGTACATACATATTACCTGTGTTAGTTATTAAATGCTTTTCGATAGTTTCGTTAATTCAATGCCGCAAATAGAATCGAAATCGAATAATCTTTTGTTTGTTTGGTTTATGTTACCTTCAAACTATAGTCGTCAGTGATATTCAAATGTGTTGCAAATATTTTTTGTGTGTTCACTTGAAGGCGTATTTTCATTACTCAATGCAAATGAATAGATTCGGAAATGGGAATTGTTAATTAAAATCAAATTCATTTCAATATATACCACCGTACCACCGTACATTCATTAAACAATTGTTTTGTAAATCACAACTACAATTACTGTTTTTACGCATACATATGTAGGTACATATGTATGTACATATGTGTATGAGCTAAAGGTCACACATTTTGTTGGAATAGAGAGACAGAAAATGGGAATACGAATAATACTCATACTAAATGGTATCAAGTAACGGCATACAAAACCAATGAACTAATTTGAGGTTAGAAAATGTTTCTACACAAATTCAAAAGAATACAAAAAATGTCAACACACTCTCATACATACATACATATGTATTTGCACAGTTACACGGATAAGTTATAATACGGATGTGCTACAAACACAAACGTATTACGAGTTTCTAAGCTCTTGCATATGTAGACAACCACGAATGAAAGCAGACTGCCAAGTGCAGTGGAGACTAAAAGGTATGAATAAAAAAACTAAGAAAACACAACTAACAGTCGGTTTAGAAATGACGAGACATTTTGCAGAGTTTTAAATATTCGATCACAATGTTTATATATTGTTACTTTTTTACCTTTTTAAAAACGTCTAAAATTTAAGTTCGTTGATTGCAAATAAAAATAAAAATAAGTTTGTGTTTAGTTTTAATTAAATTCTTTATTATTCGCACCATTCTGTGTGCCACTGTTCACAACTTTATGTAAACAACAAAAATTGCTTTTCTTTGTTATTCCACTGTTTATACCCTTTGCATAAACAATAACAATTACTAGGCAATTATTCGACAGATCTTTGCAACGGAGATCTTCAAATCACGACTGTTCTCTTCAAACACACCGCGTCTTCACACAAAACTGAGTGAACTTGCCTGTTTTGCCTTGCCTGTTATATGGCAACGTAAACAGTCTGATGAATGTTCTTGAGGGTGAATGTTCATGATTCGCCTTCTCGAAATCTCTATAAATGTAAACATCATTGTTTTTATGCTGGTGTATGTTGTTATATTAAGCAGTACAATAATTTGTAAACAAGTTTGTTTATTGCATTGTTTTGTTTTTGTAGCTTTTGTTTAGATTTTTCATTTTTGTAGGAAATGTATTAAATTGCATTTAAAAAGAATGTATTAGAGAAATGTGATACACAGTCAAACTTATCTATGTATATCTAGGGATGCAAACGATACATCTATGTTATCGAAACATCGATGTTTTACACATAAATTTCGATGTTTAACATCGATGTTTTTATGGACGATACATCGGCGTTTACAAACGATACATCGGCTTATGCAGATGTGCTTTAAGGGTTGTGTTTATTTGAGTTCTTTACATTAAACTCGTTGTTATTGACGGCGTTAAAATCAAAGAACTTAACTAAAATACGGGATATCGTTAAATTCATAAAGAAAAGTGTTAATGCAAGTGGCGAACTAAGAAAGAAACAAATGGAGATGGGCTTAAAAGAAGGCCAAATTAAACAGTTGGTGTTATACTATGTTCACGTATGCACCTTTATTGCGTAAATCGCAATTAACGCCAATATTGATCTCAATACTTCATATAAAATCTCAATTAATAATTGCTCAATTAAATGCTAATTGTTATAATATTGATTAAAACTTTAAATACAGCACTGTCATAAGTCTGTTTAGTGATCACATTATAAGTAACCGAACACTTCCTGGTGATATTTGACAACTCAAATGTCAACAACGACAAAAAAAAATTGGCAAATTGCAAACAAACATAAACAAAAAGCACAAAAACACGCGACCAAAATAAAAACAATGTTGTTGTTTATCAGCTGTTAAATGAATATTGCGTATATTTATTATACCTGAACGGTTAAACTTTTGTTATCAATTAACCGAATATTGTTCTCAATTAAACTGCATATCTGAACATAGTATTAGCTGTTCGCACAAGATGGAATTCTTGCTTTTACATGCCTCAAAGATTTATAGAATTTGTATCTATTGTAGGAGCAATATTATTGTCAATCCCAGCAGCTTATGGGAACTGAAATAAACTGCATAAAAGAAATTATAGAACTTCTATATCAATTTTAAAAGTTAACAAAAGAATTTTCTGGTGATAGTTATATAACTGTGAGTAAAGTTATTCCACTAATGAGCTGTGTTCGTGAGATTATTGAAAAAATAAAGCTTAAAAATTATATTGTTCTTAAATTTAAAGAGGAAATAAAAAACAACTAGAAAGACGGTTTGACTACATCGAACATTCTGTAATTCTTTCCTTATCGACAACTCTCGACCCCAGATTTAAATTAATGCAATTCAAAAGCTCAGGGGCCAAAGAAAATGTAGTCAGTTACTTTAATAAATACGTTCGAGAATATAATGCTTCTCATTCTTCTACAACTTCCAATAATCTAATATTTGGAAATACCACAAACTATTAACCCACAAAAATATGAAACAAAAATCATCCTCTACTACCATTAGTGAAACAGTAGCACAAATGTACCTATCATCCCCGTTAACACCAATAAGAAGCGAGCAATCGTTATTTGGGAGAACATGAAATCTTTGTTTCCAAATCTTTCGCGAATTGCACTTCAATATCTTCCAATTGTTGCAACTTCTGTGCCAAGCAAGCGCTTGTTTTCGGAAGCTGGTGCAACAATAACACAAGAAAGAAATGACTTTTGGGATCTAGGCTTTCAAAGCTACGTTTCCTTAACTCTATCTCAAAATTACTTAAACTTAATTAAAACCAAAATTATGTCATCTTTTATAAAATTAATTAATTATTTGTTCAACTAATTAATTATTTATTTAAGCTTAGTTTTATATGATTTCTTAGCTGTGGAAATATATGTACGTATACAATTTCTTTTTAGCCTATGAGGCTGTTTTGTTTTACTTTTTATGATAAATGAAATGAATTATTAAATAATTTTTGTCAGAAAACTGAGGTTTTCGTTTAAATAGTATTTTTTTTAGTATTTATTTATATGAGAATAAAACATCGAAAAACATCGATGTATCGACGTTTTATCACCGATATTTTTAACACCGATGTTTTTTTTCGATGCATCGATGATGCCAACATCGATGATTTTCTTAACGATGTTGCATCCCTATGTATATAACGTTATGCTATGTTCGCACGAGTCTTCAAATTACTTCGCTCTCTGTTTGAATTACTTATTTGAATTATCATGTTCACACGGTAGTTTTGTAATTCTTGTTTACAGTTCTTCTTCTTTTTATTACTAAATTATTATTAATATTTTTCATACAGCTTCTTCAAAAGCTGCAAATACTTTTCAAAAGGTTTTCTACACACATAGTGGCTTCCTCCGCTAATTTCGCGAATAACTTTCTTATAAATAATACTTTTTTAAAATATTATTTTTGGATTCCATTATTGTTTACAATATTTTTTGTTTATATTTTTTGTGCTTTGACAGTTGGTGATGGCAAAAATTTAGAGATTACATTGATTTTTAAGTAATCCACAGGGTAATAGAAATTGGATTACACACAATTTCGGTAATTCGCTCACAAAATTTTGTATGGCGAATGACGTAATTTAGCACATAATTGGGTGTTGAATTGCGAATGAGAGAGCGAATTACGAAAAATTGCTGCCGTGCGAACATGGCATTAGATATGAAACCATTTAGCTATGATTTCAATAATTTTAATATGACAATTTTGCGATTGTTTGTATTGCGCAGTAGCCAAGTATTAGATAAAAAACTGTTTGAAACCTGTGGAAAATTCTGAATATTTTTAGAATTTCAATCAACGAATACCACATTAGCTAAGTGAAAATAACCTCAAAAACCAAATTTTCATCTGCTATTATACCCACTTCGTTTCGCACATTTCAAAAGTCAACAGTTATTTCTTCAGAAAATATAACTGTACTATGTAACGGTCAGGGCGACACCATAATTGAAGATGACTCGAGATTATGATGAGTCTGCGTGGGCAATATGGATCCGCTAGGCCAGAGTAATAGGGCCATATGCCATGTGGAAATCCATACCAAAAATCATACAGTTGTGCTAACCCAATAGGGAGCTTCCAGACCACCAATATGGCCAAAGTTTCTATGTGGATTTTGAGAGAAGTTTAGATAGATATACTTGGCATAAGGATAGAGATAGAGAAAAACGATGACTCCTCTCAAACCAAAGACGACTGAGACAATCGGAACTTGTGATCAGAATTTGATTAGCTTCAAGCGCAGCATGAACAGTGATGCGAAAAATAATAAGGACATCAAAGTGATACTTGGAGATTTGATCATAAGGTAAGTAAAATAGGAAAATTGCTGATAAGTAACGCCACAGAGTTCTTATCTTATTTGTAAGAAAAACAAATTAAAACTGAAATACAAATTCACTCTGTGAAGAATAATAAGGACACTCCCATTTTCTTTTCAAAATCGTTATAAGAAATAATAATATAATTAAACAATTAACAATAATATAGGTTGTAATATCGTTCTAGAACGGATCGCATTTTGTAGAGACTCCAATGTTGTTTAAATCTGGTAGACATTTACCATGCAGTCAGAATTAACTTCCAAAGCTTATCGCAATTTGTGGCACACTATCTTTTGACCATTGTTTTTACTATATTCCATAAGTTTTCGATCGGATTTGGATCTGAAGATAGTGTAGGCCGGTCGAATACATTGATATTATTATCTTGAAATCATTTCTTAGTATAATCTGCAGTATTTTTAGGGTCATATTTAGGGTCAGTTTTAAAACGCGTTGTCATCTTTGTAGCTGAACCATTATTTACAAGGTTATTTGATCAAATAAATTGTATATTTCAATAGTGATTAAAAAAAATAAAAATGCTATGAAAACATTTTTAAATTTAATATCGTGAGGCAGTGACATCATTACTGAGAAGATTTCGTTGAAGTAAAATTACCCGTGTTATCAAATCATTTTTATTAGGTATCAAACATATGTCATCTACAAATTCATAAGGCTAAAATTGAATTTATAAGGCCCTCTATAGCTCCTTGTTGTTGTTCCTCTCTCTAATGACTGGTCTTATAATTATATTTAGAAAACATGTACATGAAATAAATTCTTTGAATTGCCTACTCATTTCACTCAAATGCTTCAATTGCCATCGCATTAAAAAAATTCAGTTATTTTGCGTTTAAGTTCACTTTCGATTCCACTGTCAGTACTCGAATTGCCATATTTTTCCATCACTGTTCATAAGTATTCGCAGCCCTTTCCATTCAAATGAATTTAGTGTGCATGTATATGTATGTTTATACTCTTGAATACAAGCATATGTTTGAATTTTTGAATATTTCTCACAGCATCGTATTGTTATGATCGGAATCATTAGACAGATTAAGTCGTGGGTTCAATGTCATACACATGTTCAGCAAAACCTAAACCCAATAAATGTTCAAACATTCTCATACACACGGTTACATATGTACATACAAAAAATGTTTCATGAACACCCTCACTAACATTGTCGTCATTGTAATCGCTGTAAGTCACAGTGGTATCAACAACAACATCATTGTATGTAACAGGGTTTGGTTTTAAAAATTAAAAATAAAAAATAAAAACAAAAACAAACTTGCAAACAATGCATGCCCTTGTCAGGAATCCAAGGAGCAACTAAAACACATTCTCACTTACTCTTACACATATGTATGTATGTACCTTACATACATTATAATTAAAGCAATGCCAGTGAACATTGAAACTACACAGTCAGTCTCATAAATATTACGAAACTTGTATGTGATAAAAAGCAAAAGAAAACATATTTATACTGGCATATATTTACATACATACATAATGCATGAATAATTTTAAGCTCAACACATACACACTCTTC
The DNA here is from genome assembly GCA_930367235.1 of Sarcophaga rosellei. Lineage (NCBI taxonomy): Eukaryota > Metazoa > Arthropoda > Insecta > Diptera > Sarcophagidae > Sarcophaga > Sarcophaga rosellei. Next base: position 83,752,474 of record OV884017.1, on the reverse strand, counting down.
GTCTCAGTATCAGTTTCACCTGCATAATAACGAATATTTAGTTTTTCTTTTTTTTTGTTGTTGCCCTATTGTATTGAAAAAAAACCAGGATTTTGTTAAGAACTTAACGAATTTATGCATGACAAGAGCTGGTAATTGTTATTATCGATAGGCATTGTTTTCTATTTGGTTGACATTGTTGTTAGGCTTTCCCCACTATTAATCATTCTAAAAGATTTCTTTTTTTTTTATTTTTCTATTGAAAGATGATTTACAATTTACTTAAGGGAGCAGGAAAGGCGAGAGCGTGAGGAAGTCGAGATGTATAGATGCAGGAATGACGCACGAAAATTCTATCAAAAGGTAAAACGTCTAACCGAAAGTTTTAAGGCCGGAGAGTCTTCTTGCAAAGATGAGAATGGAAACCTGGTTACAGATTCGCAACAGGTGCTGAGGTTGTGGAGGAAACACTTCTCTACTCTGCTACAAGGCGATGACGACAGCAATACCGCCTTTAGAGATGATGTTCCGATGATGACGGCGTGGAGATTCCGAGGCCTAGCCATGAAGAGGTCAAAGTCGCGATTATGCGTTTTAACAACAATAAAGCGGCAGGTCCTGATGGCCTTCACACTGCCCGGATGTATTGAGTTGGTAGGGCTCATGCACCAGCTTATTTACAAAGTATGGCTATGGGAAAGTATTCCCAACGATTGTAACCTCAGTTTCCTCTGTCCTGTGCTTAAAAAGGGCGACCATACGATATGCGCCAACTACAGGGGTATAAGCTTTCTCCCTATCGCATATAAAGTCCTTACGGGCGTATCGTGTGAACAACTGAAGCCACTCGTCAAAACAATGATTGGGCCTTATCAGTGCGGCTTCAGACCTGGCAAGACCACCATTAGACAGATCTCCACACTACGTCAAATCCTAGAAAAGACCCACGAACAATAAGTCGACACACACCATCTTCTTGTCGACTATAAGGTAGACTTTGATAGCCCCGTAAGACATCGTGTTTTCACCGCAATATCTGAACTCGGTATACCTGCGAAGCTGATAAGGCTATGAAGAATGACGTTGAGCAATAATTTTTGATACCTTGCGAGGTTTCAGACAAGGCGATCCCTTATCATACGATCTCTTCAACTTCGTCATGGAGAGTGTTCTGCGGAAGGCAGAAGTGCATCGCAATGGCTCACCCTCCCCGTGCTCCTTTATGCCGCAGTGGCGTGGACTCTATTAAGCACTGATGCAACAGCCTTGAGAGTATTCGCCAGAAAAGTCATACGTAAGATCTTCGGTCCAGCGGCTGCTCTGGCTCGGCCATGTCTTTCAAATGGAGGAGAATGCTCCGGCGAGACGGGTATTTGATGCGCAGATTTGCGGAAGTCGGCGAAGAGGACGACCTTGTTTGCGTTGGAAGGACCAGATCGAGGAGGCCCTGTAATCGATTGGTGAGACCAACTGGCGTTGGCACGCATGGAAGGATGTGTTATAGCAGGCCGAAATCCGTTAATCGGGTTGTTGACTTGAAGGCAATAAAAAATGGATTAAAAGCGACCAAAGACGTAGAAATTGCAAAGTCATATGCAAAAAATCTATGTTGTTAAATGATAGGGTCGATAGGGTCGGTCTAATTTCTTAAAGAAGCTGTACACACCCATATTACTTGATAAACTGAAAATATGAGCATTGTAAGTGAAATGCTTAATGGAAATCTAAATTTGTGTACTGGGCAGCGATCAGGCCTATCTGCAACTATTACATCTCAACGTATTCCTTAAGTTTTGAGCCTTAAGCCTTACAAGGGAGCTGTGTGAATTGATGCCATCATCGGCAACTTATAAATATCCTTCAAGAATAACCGTATATAAATAACATTTTAATAGATTCATTGTGGATGGTAGAATCAGCTTGGCGAAGGAATGTTGTTAGATTGCTGACAGGGATATAGAGTATGAAAAGGATAAATATTCTGGGTAGATGATTCCTCGTACAGTACAGTTAAAGTCCAACGCCCATCATTTTCATCGCATTATTTCAAACTGGTTGAAAATGAGCACTTTTATAAAAGAATTTTTGTATAGTGATGAAATTATTTTCTGTTTAAGTGGGCACATCAATGTTTCCAAATATCAATCACGTACAGAATTACAATTTTTCTATGTTTCTTGCAATTCCTAAAGTTAGAAAAATATTTCGATTGATAAACTTAACTGTAAACAGATAAATGCTTCTTGAAAAAAACAAAATATCAAAATGTAAAGAAAATAAATGAACCCCATAGAACATCGCAAATAGAACTAGAATGCACCCGTCTTTTTATTGTATTTAATCCCTTAAAAATTTACATTTTCCATCTCTGACATTCCATATGAAAATCGAAATTAATTTTCTACTGCATATTTCAAATACCAACACGTAAACACTTTGGTATGTAATTTTGAAAATTCTTTAGCATACTTTTAGGCATTTTATTTGAAATTAATTTTATACTGTTCGTCATTATTTACACTTTGTACGTTGTTTGAATTTGAATTTAAATTCACTTTCATTTACAATATTTGGAAAAAAAAATCAATTAAATTCTCAATTGTTTGTTTTAAATGTTGAACATTTTTAATCTGCCACTAAACAAGACCCACAACAGATGTAAGTGATAACGAGCAATGTATCAGCTTAAAGCGTAACACCAAAACAAACCTAAGTATTTTATTTGCACTTTGTTTTGAAATGCTGTTGCTTTATTATAAAAATTACTAGGGTTTCTTTAAAAACAAAAGAATGCGCTGGAAAATCTTAAACCAGGAATATAAAATCGATAGAACAGAAAATTCGTTGTACTTTGTCATCTCTAATGTTATAATGTCGCTGACGGGGGACTGGGTCGGATTATTTTACATATAAATGCTGACATAAAGGAAAATGCTGAAATTTAAATTGGGACTTTAGCGTACCAAATTGACTTAAACTGTTCGTGTGACATGAAATTTAAAAATTTTAAAAGTAATTTAGATTTTTTATTTGGATGGCAAAATGAAAAAAAATTTTGGTTATGTAAGGCTATGCAAAATCCACCACAGTTCAAGATAAACGAGGTCTAGAATAAGTTTATTTAAGTTGCATCTGTATTTGACTTAATTTGAATGCTCATCTACAATTTTTAAGGATTTTAACAAGATTCTGTCCAGTCCAGCTCTCACAAAATCTAGCACCACAATTAATGCTTAATACGGCCCAGGATTTACAAATTTATTAAGGTAAGGTGACCTTTACTACAATAATTAAAATGCTCAAACAAAGGGCATCAACTTTGGTTTAAATAGCGAATTAGTTGGCAATAAAAGAACACAAAATCATTCTGACTATAAAATTAAGGTTAGGTAAGGTTAGATAGCTAACCTATCTAAAAAAGTTCTATAAGATCCTCGTTGCCATTTTCTACCACACAGACAGACCTTTAAAGGTGTAGATTTCTTCCAAATCATATTTGCTTAGGCACGTTTTGTCTGTGTCTTTGTCGTTTAAGGTTATCAATTACCAGGCAATGAAAGCGAAGTTGTCTCTTCTTCTTCCCCGTCGTTATAGCTTGTCGGACGTGTTATTACTGTTGTGAGGCTCCTAAGATGGATTCTGGTTAAGTTTAACGCAAATGTTATTGTGCATAAATCGATAAAAGGACAGATTTCTCAAGTCTCTATAAAAGTAGGTGCATTGTTCTATATTTACTTTGCAAATGAGTACAGTTTGTGAAAGACCAATTGCAGGCGGTGTATATTCTTATGAGAAGCAAGGCCGTAATCCTGACTAAACGGTTGTAATGGCCAATTATGTATGTATGTGTATGTATATTCTTTATAGTTAGTACGGATATTTTTTTATGTGACTAACTAACGAATGTAGCGCAATTTCGTGAGATTTGCCCTTTATGTATAAGTTTTATGCTTTTTTATTCTACTGATGTTTTCTAGTTTTATTCTACTGACGTCAAATTCAATAAATTATTATAATTTGGTTTCACAATTCTAATTTAAACAAGGGAGGAAAATTTAATAATTTATATTGGGATTAATTAAAGTGCCTACTGCTTATCTTACAAAATAATTTTTTTTCTCCCGTTTTCAAACCAATATAATCTCTAAATTACGTCATTGGTCATTACAACTCTTTAGCCAGGATTACAATCTACCTTCTCACACCACCTAGGTTATTGTGTGTTAACTTTATCAAGATGTTATTGCGCCGCTCTACAGGTTACAGATTTTTGAGAAAATTTTCATAACAATTTTTTATTTACTCTCAGAGATTTTGCTAGAAGACTTCTGATAGAAAGCCGTCAAAAGAAATATTTTTTGAACAACGGACTTGCGTCTAATAAGCCAACACAATAGACTACAACAACTTCAACCTTTAACACTGGTGGTTAGTTAAAGCACTGCTTTGCATAGTTCTTTTCTCTTTTTGTTTCGTTTTTGTTGAAACAACACTCAGGGCATGGGCCCTACTTATGCTGAGCATTGTGTTCAAACTAGGAAAATAAATTATGGCAGAGAAGAAAGAGGAGGCAATGTTTATGGGAGATTTGAAGGAAAAACTTTTGCAGGAAGATCAAATAGTGTAGCAGAAAAACAAAATTCCTTTGCAATACACTAGAGCCCCGACTTGCGTCGAGCCGATACGCGTCGTTTCGATTTGCTTCGCTTTTTAAAAATTGACAAAACTCAGCTTGCGTTGTTGCAATTTCAACTTGCGTTGATTAAATTTGTGACGCTTCGGCCCCGATTTACGTCGATTCGATTTGCGTCGTTTGATTCCCAACTTGCGTCGTTTAAATTTCGATTTGCAACACTACATACGTTTCATTTTTAATTTCTTGCCGCATTGAGTATTACCATTTTACTCTTTGTATTGTGGTACATACTTAGAATTTTTTTTTTTGCATTTAAAAATTTTTGCAAGTTCTGGTAACGCCAAGCGTTAAGAAGTAAGTAATTTGTGTGTAAAAAGGGGATTTCCCCTTTAAAAGTTATTATTAAAGCGGTTCTTAGAATAGCTGCATGTTTATAGCAAGAACTTAGCGTGTATTTTACCAAAAATATCTTAAGAAAATAAAAAAAGAATCAAAGTAAACGAAAAGTATTAAGGACTGGTTATCCATGCGTAAGAAACGTAAAATCGTAAAGTACGTAGCCTTAAAAACGTTTGTGTAGTTATAGAAACGTTTAAAACGGGACATACATATGTCAACGAAGAATGTAACACAACGACATACACACGAACTCAACGCAATGCAAAGAAATTGGTATACAGACATTTACACTTATGTTCAACTGTCACGTAAAAACGTGAGAGAATTCTGTTTTATACAAATCGTTCCGTTTTGCTAACGAGAGAGAACGTTTCGGTAAGCGTTTACATTGCTCTCCATATGCTAAAAAGAGAACGTTTACTACGATATGTTACGTTACGTTTGGGTAACTCGCACTTTAAGTTTGAAACTAAAATTGGACTACGGGTGTCAAAATATCGATGGCACTATCGATAGTATCGATAGTTTATATTTTTCTGTACTATCGATATTTTTTTTTTACGAAATATAAACATTTAACTATTATCGATAGTTTTTTTTTCCACTATCGATAGTAAATGTTCCAACACTAATCTTTTGTTTGCATTTATAAACTCTTGATTCCCACAGAATTATTATAAAATGGAGAGTGAGGTAAAGACATTAACTGACTAACATGTGCTACTTGGATGTATTTATTTATAACATAAAACATTATTTTATTTCCAGACACGTTCAAGTGATATGAAAGAGATGCAGATACTTGCATTTGTGTATTTGTATTTGTGTATCACAGCTACCTCGACTGTGTCTAAAAGAATGTTTAGTAAAGCTGGTCAAGTAGTTTCGGATAGGCGTACAGAATTAAAAGAGAATGTCGTAGATATGCTCCTTTTTACAAACAAAAACAATTGGTTGACGGACCCTTCATCTTAAATGCTTCATGTTTAATTTTTTGATTTTTGAACTAAGAAATAAAGTTCGGTTTTGTTTATTTTTGTTTATACAAAATGCGTTATTTAGTATTGTAACCCATTAAATTCAAATATTTATATAAATGTATTATTTGATAGACTCCGATAGTGTTACGATAGTATTGCCGATATATCGATATTTTGTATAAGAACTGATAGTTTAGATTCGATATATCGATATATTTTTATGAACTATCAAAAACTATCGATGGTAGCACTATCGATAGTTTGACACCTCTAAATTGGACGTAATAAAACGTTTTAAATTGGGAGAATAATAATGAATAAATCTTTTTTTTATCAGGTATATTAAGTTTTTTGCTTCATTTTGAATTCTTAGTCCCAATAAATTAAATTTCAATGCATTCGTATAGAAAAAGTTTATTCGATTTGAGTCGTTTCGATTTGCAGACGCAAGTCGGGGCCTGTATGTACATTATACGTTCCATTGGCCACTCGACCACAAACAGATGTGATTTCTGGGAACACATCCGTCTGTTACACTGGAACGCAAACCATTGTAGTAGCGATAGGACAGTAAAACTCAAGTCACATTGCGACGTCGGGACAACGACCATTACATACGATTTGTATTGTATTTTCTTTTTTCCGTAAGTAGATGCCCTCTTTCGCAGAAAATATTGTATTTCTGAAATAAATTGGATTTAATTTACATCAATAAGCAGGTCAAGATGACAATGGAATTAGTGGTGCCTGTTATCCAATATTGTAGGTAATTGTTATCATATTTTCAATATTATGCCAAAAAATAAAAGGAAATTTATTTTAAAACAAACGTAAATTCCGCCCAGCCTACAAAGTGGTGAAATAATAAATTAATAAAATCGATATTTCGTCTCAAAAGAAAATTATTTTACGAGTTAAACAACAAACTGGGAAATACAATTTTGTTGTTGGGCTGTCTTTTTGTATGTCTGAATAGTATATGACTTATTTTTTCTCCTATCCTACAATTCTAGGGACAAAGAACGTAGAAATTAATATTTTCTATTCGTTCGTAAACAAAAACTAAAGTACAAACACATTTTGAATATTAAATAATTACGTAAATAAACACATATAAGGTGTAGTAAAAAGGAATGTAGGAATTATCTTTTAATCTGTTACAGGAGCTAGACTATCAGCGTCCGCTTTAATGAAACGGAAATTTAACTAAGCTTGTCGGCCTCCTTAGCCTCCTTGAATACAGAAAACGAATAGTGAATCCCTGTGGCGATACATAGTAAAAACCTGAATTGCTTCAATGATATTGACTATACAGATGATATCTGCACAATGTCTCACTGTTTCGAGGGCTCCTGAACTAAATCGAATAAATTATTGGAAAACGTGCAGACATTCGTCTTAAAATAATAAATGAATACGAAACTTTTGTCCATTAAAGGCCTTAACATTGGTTTCTGTGACCTTGGAAGTGAAATATATGTAGATAAAATGTGGGTTTGAAGGCCCGTGTAAACAAAGCAAGAGTACCTTTCCAAACCATGCTAAAAATGACACCGAAAAATCCGCCTTTTCAACAGGACTAGAATTTCAGTGTTTTTGTATGGCTCCTCAGCATGGAACATTACGCGTGAGTGTATGAAAAACATGTAATCGTTTATAAATCAATTCCTGAAGTCAATACTGCGTATATGTATATAGGAGCAGCACAATACCTTCAAGCTATCTGCTTCTGCTCATAAACGACAGATGAACGGAGAAGGAAATTATAACACTTAGGGCCATTATTACAACTTGCTGCTATAGTTGGGTTTAGTTAAAGGTAACTTTAGCTAAAGTGAACTTTAAAGTCACCTTTAACTTCTTTTCGTTATTACAAACTAATAGTAATTGATAAAATAAAATTAACTTCTTCGGAAATATGGCAATGTCGGAGCAATGTCGATAACACTGCGCTATTAATATATATATTTTAAAATGTATTTATTTTCATTACACCCTTGTTTTGTACTATAACGGTAAAGGCAAAACTATGGTACACAAGTGAAAATGTTATTTAACTTCCGTGTTTTGTCTATAATTATGGTAAAATGACACGAAAGCACCTTAAAAGACAAAAAAAAACAATAGTAAATTATAACAATAACAACAACAACATCAAATAAAACTAAAAATAAACAACAATTGATAATAATAATAATAGTAGTAGTAGTAGTGGAACTATAAATTGTAGAAAATAACGCAAAAAGAAAGAAACTTTTCGTATAGAAATAAATAAGTATGAAATAAACACACATGTGTAGATATACATACACACGTACAAAAATAAAAATTATTTCAATTGTATTTGTTCATCTAAGCATGAAGCAATGCGTTCGTGTGTGTCTATACAATTTACTTATATTCATGTACAAGTACAAACACAGTGGATACTTGTAGATATGTGTGTGTATATTACAATAACTATAGAAGAACCTTCTCAAGGACAAATTGAAGAGCATACAATAACCGTACATTTAAACATTTTAAGTGCATTAGAAGAGATAGTAATAACGAGAGAGTATGCAAGTAGCTAAAGAGCAGAGTTGTATTGACATACACTTACAAATATTCAAAATAAATCGAAAGAAAGAAAAGTATAGAAAGTAAAGAGAAAAAAAGCAAAAATAACCGTACAGAATATGAATACATAAATCAGCTGTGCAGCTTTAAATAACGGAAGAGAACAGCTACAATGAACTTTATAAAGAGAGTAACTGTAATAAAATTATTGCCATCAGCATTGATGATGAAGAGACAAAATCGAAAAGAAAAATCAACATTTTTGTCATTCATAATCAGTGTTGCCGTTCTTTTGTTTTTTTTTATTTTAAATTTTTCACTCCTATCTGATGATCCCCAGACTCTAGTGAAATTAATTATACTTTATCGAAATATAGTTTTCTGTCCTGGTCTGCTCTGATAATTATGTGGAAGTTCTTAATCTTAGATTACCACTTTGCCTCCCTGGCTGTTGTACTCTATTTAAGGCCAATGTTATGGCCATTAATCACACTGTGGAATTGATCCCGAGAAAGGGATCTCTGTTACCATTTGTATACCTTCTGACAGAGCAGTGTAAGTCAAATCTCTTTCTTCTGGCTGTGGAATTTTCCACAAAGTGTTTAACCTTAGGATAGCTGTTCCCCTTTCCTGACTACTGTAGTGTAAATCACGGTCTGTAATTGAGCCCAAGTAAGGAATCTGCTTTCTGACTGTCGAATGGCAATCACATTTGTTTCGGTTACAACCTTAAGGTCTAGGCAGTTTTGTATCAAAGTAATCCTGAAGTCATCGTAGTCTAGTAGGTAGTGTGTTCGCTTATTGGACGTAAAGCCCGGGTTCGAGCCCCAGGCCAGACATCGAAACGAAATATGAAAAAAAATATTTCTTCGGCGACTTCCTCTCAGCAGATTTCTGGCAAAAACTCTGAGAGAAAAAAAATAAGCCTGCCATGAAAAAGTTTCTCAAAATCTGTCGTTCGGAGTCGACGTTAAACGGTAGGTCACTCCACTCAAGTATAAAATTAAGGCACACAACATGAGTGGTGTGAGAAGCTAGGCCATAATCTTGACTGAAGGGTTGTTAATGGCCAATTATGTATGTATGTATGTAATCTGGGTCATATGGATATGCCGCGTAGTTATGTAGTTGATGAACTTGCTACAGCAAGCAAATTCCTAGCAGAATACCAATCCACACATGAACATACGGTAGCTATCTTCTTACCTACGATAGGTGGCCTATACACAAATGTATTTATTGGCTACTGACATATCCTACACTGAAGAAGAATTTTTCTTTATTGTCACTGTGGTAGTTTTCTAAGATTACTGTAGAATATGATATTCGGAGTTCTAATCACCATTGTGTTGTGGGGTCAACGGTAATGTTTTTAACCGGGAATACTTATATATAAACTCCTTTTGGCAGAAACAAATATTAAAGGCACTTAAAAAGGAAAAGTTCAGGACACGATGGCTGTATTTTTTTACATGTATAGCAATTTTTTATTTGAAAAATTACATTTTTTTTTACAAAAAATGTTGACAACACGGCATGTTTTCTTAGTAAACAAAGTGATGCAAAGAGAAAACAAATTTAAATACGTGAAGAGAGCAGCGTGCGTGCAACTGAGTTTGCGTCAATTTTAACAGTCTGTTATTAACAGAACACTGTAATATTACAACACACTCCCAAGTATAGATTGTAATAAAAATAAACGAAATTTAAAGATTTTTAGAAAAATCGAGAAAATTATAAACAAACAAAAATTATGAAATTTTTACACTTTAAACTTAAACTAATTGTCATAGAATTTTTCTTTTTTAAGCGGTTTTCATCGATTTCAAAAAGATTTTTTACACATATTATACCCGAAAGAAAAGTCAAAAAACTTTTGTCCTTTTTCAAATGTCATTCTGTTCATTTAAGTATTTGTTGTAATTGTTATTATTTTTGTTTTTCTAGTTGTTGTTGTAGAACTAAATAAACACACACACAGAGTACAACTTGAATTCGAATTTGCACTTTTCAGTTGTTGTCAACACTTGAAAACATTTTTTAAATTCCGCCACTTAACACACACGTACATACATATGTATTTACATGACCACATGTATGTACATTTTTCTTCCAGGAGAGCGTATGTGTGTACGTTTTGGTGAGTATTAAAATGAGTGTTTACATGTGTGTGTTTTGTGTGTAGCAGTACTCAGAAAAAGAAAACGGTATAATAACCGCTTTAGTCGTTTGTCCGTTGGTTTTGTATTTTTTTTATTTATTAGGCGGCCACTTGACAAAATTTGTTCTCTTCAGTCTGAGTGAGTAAGAAAATATTTAAACATTTCGCACAGTGAAGGCTAAAGATTAACGTACGTTTGTTAAGAAATAATGTTGAACTAAAAGCAATAGTAGAACAAACAATATTATACTATGTTCACACATGCACTCTTATTGCGTAAATCGCAATAAACGCCATTAAAATTAAACAAAATTAAATTAAAATTAACAAATTAAAACAAAACAAAAAACAACAATGTCAAATGAATATTGCTTATATTATATCTGAACACTTAAAATATTGTACTCAATAAAAGTGCATGTCTAAACATATTATAAAAATTCTATGTGTATTTAAATAATCTCAATAACTTTTCCAAGATGCATTGAACGCTCTTGGATCTCATGTGAATTAGTATCGTCCCAAATTCAACAATTTCATCCGTTCACGTATTCTTTCATTTAGAAATGGGCTTAATCGCTGAAGAGGATAACCATTACCATAACACAATTTATCATTTTTATTTATTTATTAATTAGGCACGGTGTAATGTAACAGACTGGAGTCCTTAGTGGAAATCGAACCCAAGGGCATCCAACAAATTTTTTTTTTTGTGTTTGCAGTAATTTTACAAAAGTACCTTGAACAAATGATTGTTATCAACTGTCAAAGTTCAAAAGTCACTTTCTTAAATCGTTTATTGTGAACAGAATATGGAGTTAAAGCTGAAGCATTATAAAGTTAGACGACTAGGTACCAAAATTCGATTTTACCGATGTTAAAGGAGAACATTAAATCATTTTCACAGTTTCTTTTCTTTTATACAGAATTCTCACAGATTTGCAATCATCCAAAATTGGAGCTACGTGGCCAAGTCATAAAAAAAGAAAATCCTTTTTCGGAATTGATTCGAAAGCTTAAAAAATCACAACCAAATAAGGTCTAATTCAGGCAAAGTGTTGAAGAATTTCTCAGTGCATACTCAGAGATAAGGTTTTTACTAGTTGAGCTTGCAGTATAGACAGGATTACATCTGAAACCTGTGTAAGCATAATAGTTCGAATAGCCTATGGTTGTATGCAGACTGCTACTGTCAGAACTAGTACAACATTTACTGGTCGAGATATAAGCACAGAAAAGTCAAATATTGAATTGGAAATTCAAATTTGAGGAAAACCAAGTCAAGGAAGTGTTTCAGATGGATGTAAGTCTTCATAGATCTCATGGCATATCACCTATGGAATCTCAAATATTTGTTCAGGCTAATTTATTTGTAATATTTAGGCAGTACTTTTTTATATTCTTCAAATTCAAAGGCTCATTTAACTATCTAGCCTTGTTCAACTATCTAGTGCTGGGTATCAGCACACTTAAATATGAACCAGATGACACACATATACTTACATACATACATACATAATTGGCCATTACTACGCTTCAGTCAGGATTACGGTCTAGCTCCTCATACTACTCATGTTGTGTGCCTTAATTTTGAGTGGCGGTTTTAGCCAGAAATCTGCTGAGAGAAAGTCGCCGAAGAAATCATTTTTTTTCAATATTTCGTTTTGATGTCTGGCCTGGGGCTTGAACCCGGACTTTACGTCTAATAAGCGAACACTACCTACTAGACTATGTGACTTTGACACACATATAAAACAGGACTATAGCCATAGCTGTTGCTGCTGTTCTAACACTATGATAAAATAACAGTCATACAGAAAATATCTAGAAATAAAGTAAAAAAGACTCCAAAAAAAAGCTTTTCATTGTTTATAAATTTGTGTTTTTCCCCTTTTTTTTATTTTCTCTCGCAACGCTTTTAATACAGATGTTCATTCTACCAATATTAACATCAAAAGGGTAATACATGTATGGCAGAATTCAGTGTAAAACAACAACAAAAATAATAACGGTGTGCTGACACACTCACATTTGCAAAACAATCCAACATTATTTATGTATATTCCTCTCTCTTTCTCATACAAAGTCGTGAACGAAAGAAAATAAAAGAATACACATGAAATACATGTGTTTGAAATCCTACGAAATGAAAATGAAAAACGGAGAGTAAAAAACAAAGAGAGCAAGCAAGTAAATAAAAGTAACAAAGGAAAATTGGAAAAGTGCGTAGGCGACTTAATGGAATACATATGTACACCAATCCACAAACACATTTTTATTTTGAATAAATAAATCTACTACACATACATACATACATACATATGTACACAATATGCACAATGTTGTCAAATTGCTAGTTTAAAAAAGCACTGTAATTCTAAAAAATATGGGGAAAGCTGCACTTGTTCGATAAAGTCAAAGAAAAAAAAATGAAAATGAAAATCTAAAGAAACAATAATTTCGCTAATTAGAAAATGAGACATAGCGGTTAAGGGGTATGGAGTTGAAGCTGATGCCAATTGTTGTTGTCATAAATCACTTAAACAATTCATTTCCAACCTTTTTTTCAGGAGCCACACTGATCCGAAGTTATCGAAAAGAGTAGTAGCTTACATACGTACATACATAATTGGCCATTACAACCCTTCAGTCAGGATTACGTCCCAGCTTCTCACACCACTCATGTTGTGTGCATTAATTTTATACGTGAGTGGAGCGACCTACAATTAACGTCGACTCCGAACGACAGACTTTGAGTAACATTTTCATGGCAGGTTTGTTTACTCTCAGAGTTTTTGCCAGAAATCTGCTGAGAGGAAGTCGCCGAAGAAATATTTGTTCATATTTCGTTTTGATGTCCGACCTGGGGTTTGAACCGAGGCATTTCGCTTAATAAGCCAACACATTACCTACTAGACTACGGCGACTACTAAATGCTGCTATGCTATACAATTATGGACAAAAATCGCTAATAAAATATTACCAAAATCGCTAATTTGAGAACACTAAATGTTTCATTTACGAGTATATAAATATTACAAATATTGTACAGTGGGTGTCAAAAGAATGTATACACTCCGTTTTATTTGATAAAAATGTACATATAGTTTGTATATAAAATAACAATGTTACTCGATTTTGCTGAAATTAATTTTACTCTAAATTACAGTGGATTACAAAATAATGTTTCTTATATTTCATTATTTTTTATGAATATAATCCACACGTTTTTTTATATAATGTGATGTATTTACTTTTATTTGATGCTCACTGTATATTCGTACATATATATGTACATGCATATATGTATACGTATGTATGTAAGTATATAAAATATTATAAACGCTATACTTTATGTAATACAAGGTATAAACATTACTGGCGTAATATTGTTTGTTTCCACGCTAAGCTAAAGCTTTAATAATACGACAGCAATAACAATTGCACATACATACAAGTATTGTAGATAAATATATATAAGTAAGCATATATATATAGTACATATGTATGCGGTGATTGGTAGTAGTAATATATTTGTATTGGTGAACGTTTGATTGCATTCGTGTATTATACGAACTAAACTTATTTTATAATTGACAACAACTAAAACCACTAAAAGAAGCAAAACTACTACAATGAAAAGAAAACGAAAACAAAACAAACAAAAAATTGTTTTTATTGTTGCAATATTGTACAAAAGACTTACAATGACTCAAACTGTTGTATTCTATATGTACGATTTTGTATAACTACACATACACTCATATTTTCACATCTTCTGACTGTGTAAGTAAATATTTCACATGTGCCGTAGTAGAGGCACGTAAAAAAAGTGCAGGATTTGCGATTTTATTCTCTCCCAAAAATTTAAATACATGTGTATTGGAATATAGAGACAAATCTATTTTATATACAAGTGTCATTATAAGTATCAGTCAGCGAATCAGCCAGTCACTCAGTCAGTCAGTCAGTCATTCATTTCAATGACACATCATTTCTTTGATTACACTTCGCAACAGCAACAACAAAAGGAAAATCAAAAGTCATTATATCCTCCATATGGTATATGAGATATCTTCCTGATCAATGGAAATTAATAATGCGGAAAAATTACGGAAATTGTTCACGGCATATTTTTAACACTGCCAAATAATACACGATGGATTTACTTTTTTGCAAATGTGTTTTAAAAATTTTCAACAGCAAATTCAGCCAACAACAATTTCAACAATATGTGAAATGGGACTTTGAAACCAAAGTGCGATTTTTGAAGCATTGACATGTCAAAAAATAATTCCATTTAAAATTATACAAGACATAACCTACATTTTTAAACCCCCAAGTAATTAATTACAGTAAGAATGTCTCAAATGATTATACCTACGGAGAACAACTAAACAGCGTTACATTAGTGAATAGAATATAATTTCTGATGCGACAAACGTTCCAAACTGAGTTTATTGTCTATGTCTACGTGAAGTAGTTAGGTTAGGTTAGGTCGGAGTGGTAGCTCTGATATCACAAAGCTCACTTGAGCACGCATAGCGGCCCGTTGTGATGCCACGGGTGAACGCAGGCCCTGTACTGACCAAGTTCCACCAAAATCAGGGAAAAGGAGGAAGTTGGTCAGCGCAAGGTCTGCACAACAAAAGCACGACTACCCCGCACTGGAAAACCAGCCAGAAAGTTTGATGAACGAAGCTATATCCTTGATGTCAATAGATGATAGCTCCGTTAAGCTACGTGAAGTAGTAATCGACAATAATTCTGATTTTTTTCTAAATGTTGTAGCAAATTTGGCAAAGCAAATTAGAAGCACATAGTCTATATAAAGAAATCTCCACTTCAGCATGTACCTCTTCAAAATAAATAAAGAAAATGTCTACAATGCAATGGAAATTTAATAAAGCCAATGCTTCGTCAAAACTATTATAAAACTTTCATCAGCTCATGCATGAAAAGCACGCACAAATCTATTCAACAATGTCAGTAAAAAATGGACAAACTTCTATTGTTTTAAGCAAAAAACTCGTCTGCCAGAAATTTAATTAAATCCTAAACTTATTCCTGACTTAAATTGCGTTCTTTTACTTATAATTAATGAATGGATATTGTACGAAATATTAATTGTACTCCTCAGTAATTTATGTCAAAGGCGCCCTTGTAGTCTAGTGGGTAGTGTAATAGACTGTTAGCGTGAGGGTCATGGGTTCGATTCCCAGCAGAGGCTCTGGTCTGTTCCACTACACCGAGGACAGGGTCTAAGTTAACTCAGCTGGTAATAATAATTATATAAACATAATTTGTAATTGTATTATAATTAATAAATAAAAAATAAATAAATTTATTTCAAATGGCATGCAAAAATTCTTTGTCTAAAGCAATAAAAAAAATGTATGTAATGAAAACTGTAAAATATTCTCTTAAAAGTTCTTTGTTTTCGTTTAAAACTCAATGCAGAGCGAAAAAGTGCAGGGGCTACAAAGGAAAGTGTTTTTATTGTGGAGAAAACTAAAATAATACACTGATGCGTATGAGCGACATTTTTAATTGGTATTGAAAAAGGATAACCAGCGTATGAGTAAGCTGGTGATTAAAAACAAAATGCATACGATACAAACGATACACACATATACAAACCAGAGATCAGCAATGATTATTCAAAAAGATGAGTAGATTCGAATCATACTCATAATTTCTGATACTTATACGCATTCATACTTTTTTTAATATCATACTCATACTACTCATATTCAAAGTTTGAAATACTCATCGTACTCACACTTAATACTTAACAATACGCATTATGTTGTTGATTTCGACTCTCCTTATACTCAACATTTCTAACAATCACAAAATAAGTATGATTCGCTTACGAACACTAAAATATTCACTAGAAGGTTGTGTGTTTACTTTGATTGCTTGCTTGCTTTTGTCTTTTTCTTTGTTCTTTTTTGTAAATGCAAAAACAACTCAGACTTTAAAATTTTTATGAATGATTTGAATCATTCGAATCATTTATGAGTATTATAAGTATTTTTCTAAATTTAGGAATCTCAATGAGTAGGAGTATGAATCATACATATTTCAAATGCTATGAGTTTGATGTCAATGTTGTACTCATACTCATTACAACCTGTACTTATAAATCAACGTTGTAGTCAGTACGAATGAATCTGAGTATTTGTATTTCAATACTGTTCACTCACTCATACTCAAGATTTCTTATTACTTATGAGCAGCAAAAAAAACGATTCATTGCTGATCTCTGGGCTACAAAGAAAAGAGTTTTATTGTGGAGAAAACTAAAATAATACAATGGTGCGTATGAGCGATATTTTTAATAGGCATTTAAAAAATGATAATATTACTCATACGCTGATGATTGCAAAAAAAATGCATTCGATAGAAACCATACACACACATACACACATTCAGTCACAAGTGTCAAACATGTTTTCTTTACTTCGAACACAAGAGCTATTGTCTTATTGAGGCAATATATTGAAATTGGTGGAATACACCATATTACGGTGGCATAGATTTTTAATTACAAAATCGATCGAATTTTTAAAAGATAAGATCGTGTTGTTTAAACCATGTGACTACAAGTTCATAAAAATATTGTAACGTTAAAAAAAATTCAATAATATCACCTGAAATTCAGTCTGGGCCTACTGAGTTATATTAAAATCGATCCAATATTTCGATTACCATTCGCTCAAGTATCATTTCGAATGAAACTTAATTTTAAGCAACAGAAGAGATTGATTTATTGTAGTCGTTATAGTTGAATTTTTAACCCAAATGATATTCAATTAATGTCCTACTCAATTAGTCTACATTTGAGATTAGCTAGGAAACACAATGTTTTATATAATGATTGAATTTTCACTTCACAAATACCTATTATACTGCTTAGGACTACGTAAGTTTTATCCACTAATATAACTGCCAATTCTTTTGACTTGACGAGCTTCAGAATAACGAAAACTCTTAAAGTAGTTCCTGAAAACTCCCCAAGTATTTCATTCTTCTTGTTTTACAGATAGGTGCTGTCATGGAAGCTCTCTCTCATAGCAAACTCTTCTGCTTGCTTATTACCTTAAATTCACAAATGACCTGAAATTCAGCAAAGAATAACCCTATTCTCATTGCCTAAACGATTCAAATTATTATGATTAGTCTCTTCTCTTCTTAAGTGAGACCTGTACTGTGTGTAACCAGTGTGTTATTATTGATGTTTTTACAAAACTAGTAATCCAGCACATCAAATAACTAAAAGTACAACATTAATATTGTATTGGAGGAACAAATGTTGAGGAGTGAGGTATGAGTTCAGTGGTTGAAATTAATATCAGACAAAGGTCATATCAATTAAGTCGAATGGTAAACGAGTTCTTTAAAGAAATATGAAACTTCAATATCAAAAATGGCAACAAAAACAAAAATTGAGAAGAAAAACTACGTATAGACATGCCACATAGTGCTGAAGAGTCAAAGCCTGTAGATAATTAAAAAAAAAAACTTCATTTACTTCATTTTCTTATTCTCATCCTTGTCCGTCTACTTCTATTTCTACGTCTCTATCGATTTTGATAGTGTCATGTTAAAATTTACCTACTTTTCGAGTTTTAATAATAATAAAACAACAACAACAATTAGAACAAATATATTAAAAACAACTACAAACAAATACAATCAAATAAATAATAAAGGACGATGGCAAGAACAGCAACAACACCACAAACAATAGAAACAAAGAAAACAACATTTAATGAGACCATAACAGATACATAACGGATTTAATTTGAAAACAAACAAAAAAAATTATTTCGATAAGAGACAAAACAGTTGTTGTTGTTATTGTCAAAAATGTTGTTGTTGTTGTAATAGTTTCAACTATAGGCAATAACAACAACAGCAACAACTTCAATAAAAACTATGTATTGAAAAGGCGATTGAAAAAATTACAAGCAAAAGAGGTCAATGCAAAAAGGAGTGTAAATTAAAACAAAATCATACACACACACACACACACGCACACGCCTTTTTATTTGCCTTTCTCTTTTTTGTTTTTTTAGCTTGTAATAGACAAGGCTGTGATTGTCGTTCTTGTTATTATTATTTTAAGGTTTGCCAAAAGTCATCATAAAAAGAAAACCTCGTTTCAAAAATCAACTAGATTAAGAGCTAGATAGCAAGAAAAAGAAAAGAATAAACAACAACACCAACTACCGAATAGGATATAATAGTTGTCGGTTTTGTTTAAGACAAATAAATACACTCTATCTATAGGCACTCTAATTTTGAACTGTAGTTTTCGATTCCAATGATGTATGTACACTGTATAGGCATAAAATAATGGAGAAAATTAAAAAAAAATTTGAATTTTATTTCTTTTTTTTTTGTGTTGTAGAGATTTCAAAATACTGCGACCACTGCATTTAATTCATAATTCCGAATGCTGTACGTTGTCAATACGAATAGTTTCTTGCCTTGTGCTTGATAAGCATTCAGATGTTACCTTCTGAAATGTATTACCGCAGCACACGTTCCAAATACATGTTCTCGTGATTGATTCTCCTCTTTACAAAGTCTACATATTGGACATGAAGCGATCCCTATTCTAAACAAGTTTGTTTTGAGTCTATAGTCCCCGGTCATAAGACCAATTGCTATTCCAAGGCTCTGGTTTGAATATCTGATGTATAACATAAATCCTTTCTCATTGTAATTAGCTAACAAAGTTTCATATTGTCTTAAACCCATCTGGCTTAGCAAGAGCCTTCGCCTCCTTCTTCATTGTCGCTTTCGCCTAGAATAACTTTTCAAATCCTTCAATTCTGTACTCAGAAAAGTTCTAATCTCATCAGCGCTATGGAAACTCTCTTCGTGATAAGCTCATCTGCTTGCTCATTGTCTTGAATACCTTGAGTAATTGATTTATCCCCTGTGTATTAAAAACACAAACAGAATTGCGTATTTTTGTTTGATTTTCCCCATAAACAGGCACAAACAAAATTGAGTGTTTTTGAGTGTATGTGTTTTTCCCACAAAGACAGAAAAGAGGAATTGACACAACTTTTTCGTGAATAGTACTAGCTGCATAATTAATTATATTATCAATTATATTGTCAATAATATCAATTACTTTATTAAACTTAATTTTATTATCTGTCATTTTTTACATTATTTTCGTATTCTTATCTCCGTTTTAAAATTGTATGTCTTAAATGTATATTCAATCATGATTTGTTATTTATGTTTAAAAAATAGACTGTTAAATGTAAATGGTACATGTATGTTTAGTTGCGTTGCGTTAATATATTCAAATGTCAAACATTGTGAATGAACAAGTTGGTTCTAGAGATGGGAACTTTAATATGATTAGAATACTAGCTAAGCAAAAACAAGGCTTTAAAATCTGCCACATTAACGCCCAAAGTCTAGGAAACAAGTTGGATGAGTTCCGATATTTATTTGAGGACTCTGGAATTGATGCCATATGTGTTTCCGAAACCTGGTTCCATAGCGGGATAAGTGATAGCTTTTATGGTGTTAATGGTTACCGTGTTTTTCGGTCTGATAGATATAAACATGGTGGTGGAGTAGCAATATATGTAAGGAATAACATATCATGTAAAATCAACACTATCTTCAATCAACCGAATGACGTTGAATATGTATTTATTGAAGTCAATCACAATGGTACCACATTGCTACTCGGTTGTGTCTATAGACCGAATAGAAATATAAAATTTGATGGACTTGTCAGTCAACTAGAGCTCTTATCAGTGTCGTATCCTGAGGTCATAATAGCCGGAGACTTTAATTGTAATTTGCTTGCTGATGCCACTCTATCTCATATGATGTTATCATTTAACTTATTTCCTATTAATGAGTCTAGACCTACCCACTTTACAAACACTAATAGCACCCTACTTGATGCATTTTTCATCAGTAATAAACATAAAGTTTTACATTATGATCAACTAACGGTACCAGCCTTTTCAAAACATGATCTCATCTTTGCAGTATACGACTTTGCAATACAGAAACCCTCCACAACGTTTAAATATCGTGATTTTCAGAGTCTTAATATCATGGCCTTAGAAAATGATCTTAATAATATACAATGGGATCAAATGTACCGCCTGTCGTCAGTTGATGAACAAGTTTCTCTAATAAACTTCACTATTTTGGAACTTTACAACAAGCATGTTCCTGTGAAAACTAAAACAGTCAGAAGCTGTGAACGGCCGTGGTTTAACAATGAAATAAAATCATTAATACAACGTCGGAATTATGTATATCGTTTGTGGAAACGATATAGGACACCAGAATATCGTGAGCAGTACTATCTAGCTAGGAAAGTTGTTGTGTCTAGAATAAAACACAATAAATCTGTTTATTACTCCAATAAATTCAACAGCGCTGTTGACACGAAAAGGACATGGAAAATTATACATGATATTGGAATTGGTAAAACAACTAATCACGAAAGTGATGTCGATGTTAATGTGCTTAACGAATCATTCGTCAATATTCCTTTGCCAACTGTAAGCCCTTGTTTTTATTCTCAAATGCCACCAAATGAACCATCCGTTGCAAAATTTAGTTTTAAGTGCCTTGATCTTAATGATGTAGCAGAAGGCTTCTACAAAGTTAAATCAAATGCAGTCGGTTTGGATGATATTAATCCAAGGTTCATAAAGAAACTACTGCCATGGATAATACACCCTATTAGGTATTTGTATAATACAATTATTACAACCAGTACTTTCCCAACGGAATGGAAATATGCCAAAATCATACCGGTTCCAAAAAATGGCAATGAATATCGCCCAATATCAATTTTACCATACCTTTCCAAAGTTTTCGAGCGAATTATTTATAAACAAATGGTTGCATTTATAGATCAGTACAATTTATTAACTGACCGTCAATCAGGTTTTCGATCTCAACATAGCTGTTTAACCGCTCTGACCGATGTAATCGAAGACATAAGAAATAGTTTAGACAATGGGAGGATAACATTCTTAGTTTTGCTTGACCATTCAAAGGCCTTTGATACTGTTCACCACTCAATACTGTGCTTCAAACTTGCTAGAATGTTTAACTTCTCTTCTACAGCCGTTAAATTGATGTCCACATACCTAACAGACAGATGGCAATACGTCTCCAATAAAGGACTACTTTCTAACCCTCTTCGCGTGACAAGAGGTGTTCCGCAGGGCTCCATATTGGGACCATTACTGTATTCCATTTACTCTAACGATATACCAGAGCAGCTTAAACATTCTAGAATTCAAATGTATGCTGATGACATCCAACTCTACCTTGATAGCTCTATAGCTTCCATCAACATTGGAGTTAGAGATCTTAACATTGACCTTAATAACATTTCTCTTTGGGCGACTGCAAATGGTTTAAGGATTAACCCCAAAAAGTCAAAATGTATTGTAATTTGCAAAAAATCCGCAAAAATTGAATCCAGTATTAATGTTTTCTTGGGTGGTAGCAAGATTGACATTGTTGATTCTGCCAGAAATCTTGGCGTGGTTTTCAACAATACGCTAACCTGGTCGGATCACATAAACCAAACATGTGGAAGAGTTTATAGTATGCTAAGGTGCTTATGGGCTTCGCAGTATTACACTCCACCAAAAATAAGACTACTTCTGGCTAAAACTTATTTAATACCAACTTTGCTGTACTCATCTGAAGTCTTCTCCGGCTGTAATTCAAAAGACACTGCGAAACTCAACAGTACTTTCAACAACATTGTACGTTACATATTCTGCCTAAGGAGATTTGATCATGTCTCTCACTTCTCCAAACGCATATTTAATATCTCCTTTAGTAACTATATAAAGTTAAAGAACTTGGTTTTTCTTCATAAAATTATTATATCGGAGCACCCAAAATATCTTCGCAAACGCTTAAGGTTCATGAGATCCTTAAGGGGAAAGGGTATTGTGCAGATTCCTCATCGGGATGCAGCGTCCGAGAGACAATTTTTCATATTAAGCATCCGACTCTGGAACCAACTTCCTCCAGACGTGCAAGTTATTGGCAACGCAAATAAATTTAAGCATGTACTATATCAATATTATCAAACGTAATCTGTTATAAATGTCAGTTGTAAATATTGTTATTTATTCTTAACCATCTTTATTTTTATTTAAACTTTATTTTATATTATTGTTTTTTTATTTGTTTATTTTATTTATTTTTATTTCTTTTTTATAAGTTTTGAATTTTATAAGTATTGGTATAACTTGTCAGATTCTGATACTTTAAATTATAAGATATTATGTCTTGTTGTATCAGAAATTCAAATTTAATAAATAAATACAAAATACAAATACAAATACAGACGTTCATCAAAATTTGGCCATTACAACCCTTCAGTCAGGATTACGGCCTAGCTTCTCACACCACTCATGTTGTGTGCCTTAATTTTATACGCGAATGGCGGGACCTACAGTTTAACGTCGACTCCGAACGAAAGGTTTTCATGGCAATTTTATATGCTCTCAGAGTTTTTGTCAGAAATCTGCTGAGAGGAAGTCGCCGAAGAAATATTTTTTTTGAACTCGGGCTTTACGTCTAATAAGCGAACACACTACCTACTAGACCACGGCGACTATCAGAAATTGTTTGTCTTACAAAGACATGCCCTTAGCTTACGCTGACAGTCCCTTACAAATCTAAAGTGAAAAACAAATTTCTGATCCATTTCTTCAAAAAATACACTCAATTTGATTTATTTGCCATAATTTCTGCAAATTCCCCACCTTATTATTACGTACAATACATTAATGAAAATTATATTTTTAATGCAGTGATTACATCAGTTCAGTCTACTGTATTCTATACAAAACCCAAGTCATAATTTACAACAAAAAAATGGAAAAAAAAAACAAATGAAAAACAGAATTAATGTCATGGATAAACATAAAATTTTAATCTCTTCCTCAACCATAATATTCGAAATTAATTCAACAGAAATTGCCCCAAATTTATCTCGTACACGGCTTATTATGTAAATTCATATTAAATATTTAAGGATATTCCTCTTAAAATTCGGTTTTTGTCTACGTAATTTACGCATAAATTATCAGGAAAATCTGTATTTCTCAGAAGATTTCAAATGAATAAATTTCAAATGACTAATTATAAGGCATTAAAAGCTGTAGGACGTATTGTTACGAAAATGGAAATGGAGTTTTACTTTTACATCGTAAACAAAAGCTACAAAAACAGAAACAATGAACTTGTTTACATGATAAACAAGTAAACAAAAATATATAAACAAAAAAAAAATACCAGTATAAAAAATGATAATAAGTAAACGAAAAGGCAACAACAAACACCGCAAGAACAAATTTCAAAAAAATACAGAAACAACAATAAATGTAAACAACATATTTACATTTACAGAGATTTCAAGAACATTCATCAGACTGTTTACCCTTCCATATAAAAGGCAAGGCAAAGCAGGCAACTGAGTCAGTAAAACTGCAGTCAGTCTTGTGTGAAGACGTAGTGTGTTTGCAGAAAGTAAGCGTGGTTTGAAGATCTCCGTTATAAAGATCTATCGAACAAATTGACTAGCAAAAACAAAGCAATTCTTGTTGTTTACATCAAGTTGTGAACCGTGGCACACGGAATTGTGCGAACAATAAAGAATTGATTTAGAATTAACCACAAACTTATTTTTATTTTTATTTGCAATATACGAGCTCATATTTCCAACGTTTTTAAAAGGTTAAAAACGTAACAATATTAAAATGACGTGTACTTTATCACTAACTGCAACAATCAAATGATGCTGTGGTTGGCTGCCAACAATTACCAACATAATCAAGAAAGGGGAATACAGCGAATACAATGATGAGTCACAATATTTATTAATAATATAAGCAAAAAAGTGTCAACATTATGTTTATGAAATCTTTATAAACCAACAGTTTAACTTCTCCAGCTAAGCAGGTAATTGATTTACAATAGCAGGCTCTAGGATGATAGGACTGTCTTGTCATGTCCTGTCGATATATAGAAACTGCCTAAAATGTATTTATAGTTGTTTTATTGTATTGTGAGAGGGACTTTGCTAATATTTTTTTTTTAATGTGAGTGTCGTACTTTAAAATTTTGTTGTCTCATTCTCTCGGTGATGATACTTTAAATCAGAAAATTGCTCAACGATAACTAGCAGTAACTGCCACACAGCTTCTGACATTATTTTTCATTGTGCAGGACGTTAATAGAAATCAAAAAAATGCGTTAGGAAGAAGCAAATTCATAACGATCCTTATTGGTATGAAAAAGTTGCCGAAATTATTTTCTTAAAACAATAAAATTTATGAAGGTGCAATCTTTAAAGAAGTCAGACCTCCATCTCTCTACAACAAGAGCAGGGCACTGACAACTAAGACAGTCTCTTTCTCCTCGGACCCTCAGCTTCTGCAGAAGATATTTACGGAATGCCGGAATGCCAGGTCTTTTAGCACGTCTACCTAAAGGAGAATGGTCCGTAAGGAACGTTGTTATACGATGGATGGCCATACGAGTGGTCTGAAACTTTGTTCTGAGAGCTGGAGTTTTTGTTTTCTTCGTACTTAATGCTTCCCTCCGACCGGATTATATTTTATTTATTGTCAGCGGTTGAAAAAAGAAAATCCTTGTACTCTTTAGCAATATATACATCATTTAGTGCCATTATTACAACTTACCGTTAAAGTTGGGTTTAGTAAAAGGTAACTTTAGCTAAAGTGAACTTTAAAGTCACCTTTAACTTTATTCGCCATAACAACCTACTGATAAAATAAAGTAATATAAAGTAAAATAAACTTTTTTTAAAATATGTCTAATATGCAGAGTATGTTCCAGGAGATGATGGAACCCCAGAACATGCTTCTGCAAGTTTTGCTTAGTAAAAAAAATGAGCCAGTTGAAAATTTGTTTCTTGAACGCTAACGGGCTATCCCAACATAAACTCGAATTATCCCAACATAAACTCGAATTATAATTTTTGCACACAGAAGGTATCGACATATACACCAATAAAAACTATTAAAAAAAGCACCCATGTGGAAGGGCAGGCGGTGGCAGTGCCATTATTATTAAGAAAAATGTGAGGCATTCTCCAAAGCCAGAATTTAAAGAAGAATTTATTCAGGCCACAACCATAAATCTAACAGATTTTAAAATAACTATTTCCTCAGTTTACTGTCCTCCTAGACACAAAATTGAAGTCGACAAGTTTCAGACACTTTTTGCTTCGCTTGGCCAAAAATTTATTGCAGCTGGCGACTACAACGCTAAACATAACTTTTGGGGGTCAAGACTCATTAGCCCTAGAGGAAGGCAGCTGTACAATATAATAATTGCAAATAAGCTCGATGTTGCCTCTTGTGGAACACCGACTTATTGGCCAACGGACTTCAACAAGTCGCCAGACTTGATTGATTTTGCCGTTTTTAAAAATATTAAACGCAACGAATACACAGTCATCTCATCGTACGACTTATCATCTGATCACTCACCTACAATTCTCACCCTGCAAAACAATTTCTTTGCACATCCTGAACAGTTGCATTTATACCCAAACAAAAACACAAACTGATTAAAATATAAAATGTACGTAAGTTCTCACCTCTCTCGAAATATTCTTCTGAAAAACGCAGAAAACATTCAGTCATGTCCTATCACTCTTGAATCACCACTAGGATTGGAGAACCACACTTGGGCAAAGACCTCTAGCGAAAAGGTTAACGCTTTTGCAAACCACCTGGATAACGTATTCACACCACACGACATTAATGCTCATATCTGCCCACCAAACATAAGTAATACTGTTAACGCACCTATAAAACTGCGGTTTTCTCACGTACAGGCCGCTTTTAAAAGCCTTGACGTGAAAAAGTCGGCAGGGCCCGATGGCATTACAGGCTCAATGTTAATCAACTTACCCACTAGTGCTATTAGAATTATACTATTCAGATTTAACGCAATGTTAAGAATTGGCTACTTCCCATCATCTTGAAGGATATCTACAATTGTTATGATTCCCAAGCCGGGAAAAGATGATAGTCAAACTACATCACATAGACCTATTAGCTTGCTATTAATAATATCAAAAGTGTTCGAAAAAATTCTTCTCCAAAGCTTAGCCACGTTCCTCGACGAGTGACAAATTATCCCTGAACATCAGTTTGGATTTCGAGCTAATCACGGTACCATTGAGCAGGTTCATAGGATCGTCACTATAATCAGATCGCCATTTGAAAAGAAACAATATTGTACAGCTCTTTTTATCTACATCTCACAAGCATTCGATAAGCTTTGGCATGATGCGAGAACACACACAAACTTCTTAAAACCTATTTAACTGATAGAACTTTTAAGGTCAAATTGAACTATCTACATACAACAAAAAAGATCTATGCAGGTGTCCCCCAGGGAAGCATACTAGGCCCTATTCTATATTTAATTTATACATCAGACATGCCCACAAATCCTAACACATACACATCAACATATGCAAACGACACCGCATTTATAAGCGTCAACAAGGATCCGAAGGTAGCATCAACACAACTGCAGTCGCACATATACGATTTGGAAAGATGGTTTGAAAAGTGGAGAATAAAGGTAAATCCATCCAAGTGTGCTCATGTAACCTTCACACTCAGATGATAAGATTGCCCACAAATAAAAATAAATAATACTGATGTCCCTGTTGAAAATCACTTCAAATATCTGGGAGTCCACTTAGACCGGCGTCTAGCATGGTCCCGCCACATCGAGACCAAATTAGCGTCCCTTAAGCTTAAACCCACTCAAATGCACGGGATTGTTGGTCCTAATTCAACACTAGACCTTAAATACAAGATTCTTTTATACAAATGCATTATAAAGCCAATATGGCCGATATAGAGGGAATGAGGACGGACAATAACCAAGTGGAAGAAATATATTTCCTGCGATCAGTTAGCAATTTTTAAGGAATTTAATTTTAGTTACAAACTCATTCTCATTTGAAACGATTTCACTGTAATTGACGCCAAATTGCGTGGGTGTCAACGAACACAAAGGCAAACTGACAGCATAAAATACATTCAGAGCAGAAAACCAGGAGAATAAATAAAAAAAAAAATAAAACTTACTGAGAGGAAACCTAAAGAAACTGTGTATAATAAATTATACAAGTTCTTCTTCTTTTCCTTCTTCTCCCGGTCATGCAGAAAGCCAAAATACAAAAAGTAACAACTTTAATTAAGGATACCAGAAGAATATCAAGTGAACAGAGGAAAAAGAAGGCCACAGAATGAATGTCTCGAGCAATAATGGCAAACCCGAGAAAAGGGAAAAATGAACAGGAAAAAATATATGAGAACTGAGAAAAAAAATTATAAGAAAATCTGCACAAGAAAACAAATAAATTAAAAGGGCCACCCTATGTGGCCAACAACAACAGCATGGGCAGATTTTGCAATTTTTCAATGTCACCTACAAAACAATAGACAAGGTTATTACCAACAATAACAACAACAACAACAACAACAATTGCAATTTATTTTTTATTATTATTGTGGTTATACTGGCTATAAACTTTAGACATTTCGAACCAAAATGAGAAATTATTTATTTCAAGGCTATACACAGAGCCGTCTATGTTTTCAAACTCGCCCTTAATGTAGTAATTTAAGGCATTTTTTTTATTTTTAATGGTTAGAAAGAAGAAAACGCTAAAACTTACATTGTTTAACAGTGTAAAGATGGAAAACGGAAAATATTTATCCAAATTTAACTGGGTGGTTGATTTCAATCGTATGGTTATCCGGGAACAGCACAGCACTTAATAATTTAGAATTTGGAAGTTAAGAACACGGGTTTTTTTTAAATAATTTTTTTAATACACGCATACACCCTTAAACACAGACAATATTCAATAATAATAATTATTTTTTTATTTTTTTTTATTTAATTTTTTATACAAGAGCTTTATTGGCTTTTTCCACTTTTTTTCTCACTGCCTTTCTTTGAACAATAATTGACAGAATTTTTAAAAAATTTTTTTTCTTTATTTTTCACAATTTAACACAATTTTTTTTTAATTTCGTTCGTTAAACAACGGCATTTGTTTTTTTTTTTTTTTTTTTTGTTGCAGTTGTTGGCATATAATAATTAACAATTATTCCCGTTGCGATTATCGACGCGTATTCCGTTATATTTAAACTGTGCAAGTGTTACGCTATTTTGCCAGGACGACGTGATTCAAAAAAGTCGATTCAATGAGAGTAACAAAACAGCTGTGGCTTAAGGTTTGGCAAAGACGTAAATTCGGAACAACAACAGTTATAAACAAATTCAAAACGAAACAAACGAATCTTAACATGCGCGGTATAACAACTGAGTCAGAGAGAGAGAGAAAGAGAGAGAGAGAGCGAGCAAAAGCAGTTTAAATCAGAGACAGATAATTTTATTCAAAAAAGAGGGGAAGGGATTAACTAAAGAAATACAAAAAGAGTTCGATATGTACGTACGTATGTATGTATGTATGTATAAATTACAAATGTGTAAATAATTTGTTTTTGTTTTCCTTTTTTTTTTGCTCTTTTGCTTTTGCTTTCTACTATAAATCCAATACAATAACAACTATTGTTAGATGCAAACGGGGAAAAAAGCTCAGATTTATGTAACAAAATTTCTTATAGTTTTCGCTTTTACAGTTTTATTTCCTTCAATGGAAATTGATTTTTTATTTTCTTAATATTTAAAAAAAAACTATTGATTTCGTGTCTTTTAATCACTTCACGTTGAATTTTAAATGTCCTTTTAATCTGTTTGGAATAAGAATTAAATTTTCTTATTTACTTCCTTTTCTCTTCTTTAACTGAAAGTTTTATTTTTGAAGTTATATTGTATTATTTTAAATGTTTCAGGTTTTGTTTTGTTATTGAATTTCCAAGTGTTTCGTAAGAACTGTCAACTTCAGCTGTCACACACTGACTGTGTTTTAACGGTAAGTCTGACATTAATATGTCAAAACATGTTTAACTTTTGTATTAATTTCTCTGTTTACATTTGTTTCGAATAGTTACTTACCCTCACTCTCTCTCTCTCTCTCTCTTGCTCTTTCTCTGTTAAAATATAACAGTAACATTTATAGTTATTATAACAGTAAATAAAATATTTTTGTATGCATAAAAACGAAATTCCTTTTCTCCTGTTCTGTATTTCACAGCCGTTAATTCGAAATAAAAGATAAATACTGTTATGTATTCCTTCTCTAAATATTTGTTGGTAAAATCAAAAACAGAAATCTGTTTTGGAAAACTCTGTTTGGCATATTATTTTATGAAATACACTCAAATACAGAACAGAGACTTTGTATAAAATGCGCAGTAATTCGCCCATGTTCTGTTTAATACAAACGAACAAACAAACGCATTTTTGTTCCTAAGGATACATACTCATTGAAATGGTTGTGTATTTTAAACAGCCTCAATCGATACTGGGATCGTGCCTTTAAAGTGTGTACAAAAATAAACCAGAAGGCCATGTTCAAAACCATATTAAACTTCTAAGCACAAGTGAAACGTTTTAAAAAAATTTAAATAAAATCATTTATAATTCACAGGTATGGTGTAAAGATATGAATTGTGTCAATTTTTTTTTCTCATATTAAGAAGAAATCCATTACATTTGGGTGAAATTGAAAGCTTTATTTAGAATTGCAATTGATTTTTTATATGTTTAATAACAAGGAATCAAATCCTATTCAAATTTAAAATTGCAGTCCTGTAGGTAGTATATGGGCTTATTAGACGAGAGCACATAGTACAACCCTAGCTCAGACATCGACCATTTTCGCACAGCAGTCTTCTGCCAAAAAATTCGAAAGTAAAATAAAATTGCCATAAAAAGTTTTCAAAATCTGTCGTTAGCCGGCATGAGAAGTTAGACTGTAATCCTGACTAAAGGTTTGTAATAACCAATTAAGTACCTAAGTAGTATGTATGGCCCGCTTGCTTTCGACGGACAATCTCCGAAGAGGTTAGTGTGTATCATTTGTTAGTGTAGTATTAATTTTAATCAACGAAGGGGGGGCCTAACGTTGGTTTTTGAGTCACGAGCTCGGCATTAATCACATGTCGATTGTAAATATCAAACACTTTTCAACAGGTTATACCAACATTCAGTTTAAGCATCATAAATTACTTTAAAAGGCCAATATGGTAGTTTGAAACTAGGTTTGATCCTTTAGTATGATTTTTTAATAGATCAACGTAAACTGATTCAAATGTTTCGTGGCACTATTTCATAATGGGTGTTGTGAGAAGCTGCAAAGTACACATGTGGGGATTTTATAAAATCTTAGTTTTAAACTTTATTTATCAAAAGTATATGAAGTTAATGCCTTCTACGCTAAACTCAAGGACGTATATGATAAGTGCCCGGCCCATGACGTCAAAATCGAGATTTTAATGCGAAGGTCGGGCGGGAAGGTATCTTTGGCCCCACTGCCGGACAGGACAGTCTCCACGCGAACACTACCTCCAATTGTATGAGGCTGATCGATTTCGGTGGGGCGCGTAACATGGTAGTATGTAGCACCAAGTTTCAGCATCTTGACATTCACAAGGCCACTTGGATGTCCCCTGATCGAACAACATCCAACCAGATTGATCACGTTGTGATAGACGGAAGACACGTATCCAGTGTACTAGATGTGCGCACATTCAGAGGTCCAAACATCGACTCGGACCACTACCCTATCGCAGCAAAGTTTCCATTACGCATTAGCGCCTCGAGGTCTGCGCGCTCTAGTGCATTGCAAAAGTTGGACGCTAAGAAGCTCAACTCTCGGATAAGCTCCGTCATTCCCTCTCTAACCTCAACGACATTGGCGGACTGTGGACCAACATCTCCCACTCCTTGCGCACTACTGCGGAAACAGTCCTTGGTTTCGAGCGCCCACCCCGACGAAATCAATGGTACGATGAGGAGTGTTGCGAGGCAACTGCAGCGAAAACCACCGCATACAAGAAAACGTTGCAGTCCACCGCTACGAGAGCCATTGTCGAGAACTATAGAGAGCAGAGAAGGGATGAGAGTCGCCTTTTCAGACGCAAGAAGAGGGAGCAGGAAAGGCGTGAGCGTGAGGAAGTCGAGATGAATAGATGTAGGAATGACGCTCGGAAATTCTATCAAAAGGATAAGCGTCTAACCGAGGGTTATACCCGGGGAGTCTTCCTGCAAAAATTAAAATGGAAACCTGGTAACAGATCCGCAGGGGATGCTGAGGTTGTGGAAGAACACTTCTCTACTCTGCTACAAGGCGATTACGACACCAATACCGCCTTTAGAGATGATGTTCCGAACCCGATCGATGATGACGGTGTGGAGATTCCGCAAAGTCGCGATTATGCGTCTTAAAAACAATAAATCGGCAGGTTCTGATGGCCTCCCCGCTGAATTTTTTAAGACCGGATGTAATGAATTGGTAGGGCGCATGCACCAGCTTATTTACAAATTACGGCTACAAGAAAGTATGCCCAACGATTGGAACCTCAGTGTCCTCTATCCTGTGCTAAAAAGGGCTACCATACGATATGCGCCAACTACAGGGGTGTAAGCCAGATATGACTGCTGCCTTTAGTGCTATCGAACGGGATTCTATGAATATGGGTCTGACAGGTCTGGCAAAACGAAGTATATGTTATTGACAAGTAGGATTACGGCCGATAACTATACTTTCGATTTAGCCAAGGAATTTACATATCTTGGCTTCGCCGTTACCAGATAGCACAGACCTCTCTCGTACGACAAAACTAATACTCTACAAGACGTTCATCTTGCCCGTTCTTCTTTATGGCGCAGAGGCATGGACCCTATTAAGCACTGACGCAGCAGCCTTGAGAGTATTCGAAAGAAAAGTACTACGTAAGATCTTCGGTCCAGTACGAGTTGGCGATGATTTCCGCATCCGATCCAACAGTAAACTGTATGAGCTCCTCAACGACATATATGTTGTGCAGCGTATTAACATCCAGCGGCTGCGCTGGCTAGGCCATGTCGTTCGAATGGAGGAGGATGCTGCGGCAACGCAGACATTTGATGCGGAGATCTGCGGAAGAGGATGACCTTGTATCCGTTGGAAGGACCAAATCGAGGACACCCTGTCATCGACCATTCGGCAGGCCGAAATCCGTTAACAGATTGTTATGGCCAATTAAGTAAGTAAGTAAGTAATATGAAGTTAATTTTGAAATATTGTGTTTACATTTTATTTAGTTTGTAAGGTCTGACAGTCACCATGACTATTTACGGTCACACAATAACTGAATAGTCAAATATACGATAATCTAACGAGAAAATAAATGTTCACGGATTATTTGTTTTTGTTAGCTTGATTTGATTCTTGATGCGATAAGAAAATTCATAATGTTAACAGAATTTTAATCTCCCATTCATATGTTTTTGCACAAAAGAAAAATTATTTTTTTTTTCAAAATGTTCGAGAATATCCGCTTAATGGACAATTTAAGTTGTCTCAAGTTTTCCATATGCTTGACACACAGACAGACTGTATAAAAAAGTAACGAACAGACACATCACATCAAACAATGTAAACGTTTTACACAACGTATGAATGGGTTTCCGTTTCATTAAAAAAAACAGATTTTTGTAATTCAAAAGAAGGTTTACAACTCATTATTGTGACGGAAGAACATAAAAATACTTTTAGCCTGACATTCTAATGAAAATCGATTTGTATGTCTTTAGCCTTTATCCTGAAATGACGTAATAATGTGTCATGGGGCATAAATTAAAATGTATTTCCTTTTTATATATTTTAAGAACTGAAGTTATTCTGACAGCCATAGCAGCGTCCACATTGAAATGGCAACAGACTTGTGAGTTTAAGAAGCAGACTTACAAATAAAATATGACTTAAATTAGGAACAAACGAATGCTATTTGCATGTAGTTAACCTATAACCCCTTTAATTTTATAACTATAACAGATCATACTTAGATCTTATAGCACAGTTTTAGTTAGGGTATGCACTCATCCCTGTTATTAAAAACTTCAGATAAGGGCTGATACTGACATTGACACGAACAGCAACGATAACAAAAATATTAAAAAAAGGGGTTATTAAATTGATTCAAGTATATGATCTCCTTATTGTTTACATCACTTAAAGCTTAACGC
Source organism: Sarcophaga rosellei (assembly GCA_930367235.1). Classification (NCBI taxonomy): domain Eukaryota; kingdom Metazoa; phylum Arthropoda; class Insecta; order Diptera; family Sarcophagidae; genus Sarcophaga; species Sarcophaga rosellei. Next base: position 83,718,522 of record OV884017.1, on the reverse strand, counting down.
CACCTTTAGGCTTCTCGACTGCACGCATTAGAGGGCAACGGCGCAGTGGAGTTTCCAACTCTATTAAATCAATAGAGCACCTTTGTAATATGGCTTGTAGTTCGTTTTTTAACGCTACTTTAATCAAATGAACTTGAGGGAAATAAAGAGACTTGTTTTACGCCGTTCACATCTGTTACGCACAATAAACCCGATGTTGATCGATTGACTGGTGGATCGCACTATGCATTACAGAGAAAAGTCATTATGAAATCGCCGAAGTCTAGTAGGTAGTGTGTTGGCTTATTAGATGTAAGGCCACGGTTCAAACCCCAGGTCAGACATCAAAAACGAAATACAAAAAGTATTTCTTCGGCGACTTCCTCTCAGCAGATTTCTGGCAAAAACTCTGAGAGTAAAAATTGCCATGAAAAGCTTCTCAAAAAATCTTCTTCTTCGGAGTCGACTTTAAACTGAAGGTCCCGCCACTCATGTATAAAATTAACGCACACAACATGAGTGGTGTTGGGAAGTTAGGCCGTAATCCTTACTGAAGGGTTGTAATGTCCAATTATGTATGTGAGAGAAGTCGTTTTTTAAGTACGCAGTCTGCATGTCTAACACTTTTCCAGCGCACTTTTTTCTGTAGGTTATAACACAAACAGATTCCAATCTGTTTTTCAAACTCTAACTGTGCTGCATGAGTATTGGGTTTTCGCTGGGTGTTGGTCTCATAAAAAACTTTAAAAAATTTGATCACGTACCGTTTAAACCGCACTTTCTTCGAATGATTTTTTATATGCTCTGCATGAAATTTAAATTTCCGTTGCCTGAAAATAACCTGAAAATGAAAATGAAAGTGAAAATTTACAATCATTTTCACTTACAAATGGTCTCACTTATACACACTTCCATGAAATTGGACACTTTACATGTGTTTTTCGAACCCATACAAGCGTGTAAATACTTTTATTTTTTCGCTATTTAATCCCTCTCTCTCTCTCTCTCTCTCTCTCTCTCTCTCTCTCTCTCTCTCCCTCTCTCTCTCTCTCTCTACTGCTTTTTCTTCCGTTTTTTTTTTGCTTTGTTTCTTCTTTTGTTATTGTTTATGTATTCATTCGTTGGAAACCTAACGTTGCTGTTGTGTTGTTGCTTTTATTGTTTATTTGTGTATTCAATGAGTGCGACGTCTTTAAATGTATTCCGAAATGTCCTGCCATTTAACTGTCCATTATTCTGTATTGTGCTGGTATGTGTGCATGTATACATAACATTGTTTAACTGTTTTATTGATTACGAAAATATCGCTTTTTATCATTTTATTGTTGACGTGCGTTGACATTCTACAACTTGGAGACGCTTAAGGTTATTGAAATGGCGGTCGTTGATGTGTGTTCAACAGATTGTAAATGAAATTCAATACAAAAAAAAAAAATAAGTTTTATGTTTACATCAGGTGAGGTACTATATTGCGAAATATATATATATTTTGGGTGAAATAACTATCTGTATACAATATCATTTAAATGCACGCTTCTGGATTGGTTGCAGCAATCGATTCTTTTGAGGAAGCTTACTAACTTTTTGCACATTTCATAAGGCCACGCTAACCCAAGCAATGTCTCCGTAAGTGCGTACATTGCTATAATGCATGCGCCTGACCTCATTTGCAACGCTTTTAGTCTCTCCCAAATTATAACGACCCCAATCACCTCGTAGTGCTTGCAAAATCGTCACGGTTGAATCACTATTTTTGTAGTCAGTATATACAATTCATAAATGGCAAAATGACGCTTAAAGATATTTAACAGATGCCACCAATAGAAGCCACGTCAAACAATAGAACGATTTCTTAAAATTGGCAATTTAATTTAGTTAAGTACTCATTTAAATGGCATTGGACTTTGTCTGACAATTATATTTTTAAGCAAATTGCTCTAATTGATCTTCTATAAAATTCAAGAGTTTTTAACGCTGCTGATCGCATTTAAGATTCCTTAAATGAAATCTTATTCACTTACTTAATTAGTTATTATAACCCTTTAATCACGATTACTATCTAGCTTCTCTTACCACCCATATTATGTCTGCTATATTTATCCATCAGCCTATATAGTTTTCTTATTGCTTTTTTTTCTATTGTTACGCAAATGGAAACGACCTAATATCATTTCACATGAAAACAATAAGCAAATGTTACAAAAACAAAAACCATGAGTAGAAAGAGATAGATAACGAAAACGCAACGAAAGCGAACGCAACAAGAGGCAATGTGTACACAATACACACGACACAACAACATCGAACACGTTCCAAGTAAACCAACAACAACAAGCATGAGAGAAAAAGGGATAGACAAGTGAGCAGCATGCACAAACAACAATGTGGCCGCGATAGAGTTCTCGAGAAGGCGAGAACACGAACCTTCTACATCAAGAACGTTCGTTAGACTGTTTGTGTTGGACTATAAAAAGGTAAGACAAAGCATGCAACAGTCAGTAATAACTCAGTCAATCTTGTGTGAAGACACGTTGCGGTCGAAGTAAGCAGTCAGTTTGAAGATCGCTATTGTAAAGTTCTACCGAAGAGTTGTTTGTGTTTGCGCGGACAGAAGTGTGAAATAGAATAGCGAACAACCAATTATTGCTGTATCAATGGCAAATAAAAGTAGTGCGAACAATAAAGAGTTTAATTGAAACTAAACACATATTTGTTTTTATTTTGGCTGCAATCAACGAACTCATATTTTAAACGTTTTTAAAAAGGTAAAATCGTTACACTATTCTTATTCTACTCATAGTCATTAGTGCTCTTCGTTGAGAGATTATTTCATCGATATGTTATATAATACATACATATGTAGACTTAAAAGTTTAATTAAAATTAAAGTTGTAAAAAAAACAAAAATAGACAATTGCTTACATGCTTATGATTAAGGAGAATTCATTCGGTTTTCTATTATTTTTTTACTTTTATCCTTCATCTTTCCCATCTAATAGTAAATAATTGACAGTTTTTACTTAATAAATACAATTACAATGAATATGTGCATGCCCTTGTCATTAGACTTACATAAACAGGTGTTTCTGAATGTATATTTAATTGATGATTAATTTTATTGATATGTATGTATGTATATACACTACATTTATGGTATATAACGGGTGATTTTTTACCTATTATCTTTTTGGCAACACTGGTTTAAACAGCTCACGCACCTTTCGTGTTTTGTTTCACTGTCAAACATCTTCAGTTTGGTCTATAATTTAACCATGAATCGTCATACAAACGAACAACGCTTGCAAATCATTGAATTTTTTTTATCAAAATGAGTGCTCTGTTAAGAAAGTTCATCGCGCGCTTCTTCCATTTTATGGTCAGTTTAATCGACCCACTGAAGCGGCTATTCGGGCTATTATGACTAAATTTCGCACCAAATTTACATTGTTCGACATTAAACCACCAACACGCTTACGTAGAGTGCGAATTGATGAGATGAGTGCGAACTGATGAGATGAAATATCGCAGCTGTATCGGCCAGTGTTAATGATGGCCATCAATTATCGATTCGTCGCCGTTCGCAGCAATTGGGCCTCTGTTACTCAACAACGTGGAAAATTTTGCGGAAGGATTTAGGTGTGAAGCCTTTCAAAATACAGCTGGTGCAAGAATTGAAGCCGAACGACCTACCGCAACGCAGAATTTTTGGTAAATGGGCTCTTGGAAAGTTGGCCGAAGATCCACTTCTTTATCGAAAAATTGTGTTCAGCGACGAAGCTCAGTTTTGGCTCAATGGATACGTAAATAAGCAGAATTGTCGATTTTGGAGTGAAGATCAGTCAGAAGCATTGCAAAAGCTACCAATGCATCCAGAAAAAATCACAGTTTAGTGCGGTTTATGGGCTGGTGGCATCATTGGACCGTACTTCTTCAAAGATGCTGCGAATAGTAACGTAACTGTGAATGGTAAGCGCTACCGTGAGATGATATCCAACTTTTTCTTTTGCCCAAAATGCAAGAGCTTGACTTGCATGACATGTGGTTTCAACAAGACGGTGCCACATGCCACACAGCACGCGTAACAATTGACTTATTGAGAGGCGAGTTCGGTGAACATTTTATTTCACGTTCGGGACCGGTCAATTGGCCACCTAGATCGTGCGATTTAACGCCTTTAGACTATTTTTGTGGGGCTATACAGACAAGCCCGCTTCAATTGACGCATTAGAAGACAACATTGAAGCATTTATTCGTGAGATTCCGGCCGAAATGTTGAAAGAGCATGCCGAAATTGGCTTATGCGGATGGACCATTTAAGGCGCAGTCGCGGTCAATATTTGCATGAAATAATCTTCAAACATTAAATTATATGGACCGTACTATCGATTCAAATAAAGATTTCATGAATTTTTCTGAATTTTATGTGTTTTTTTTTTTTTTAATTTTCCTATAGCTCTTAAAAAATCACCCTTTACATATATAAATACTATAATATACTAACGTATGTATTTATTAGAACATATGCGTTAATATATAATTATGTATATGTATTTGTGTATATGAACTAATTTTATAATTAACATTAATGGACGTTTAATTATAATTTACACTTTATATTCCAAAAAAATCTTCGTATTTACAGTTCTAAGCAAATTAATAACAATAACAGCCAGAACAAATTACTTAATTTGATTTTTAATTGAAATGGTATTCACATTTCAATAACTTTTGGTTTTTCATTTCACTCGTCAACATCACAAAACATACGCTGAAAGTAATCGAAGTAACCATCACAACATGTCAAAAAGTGTGTTCGGTTGTTGTTGATCTCTTTATTATTTTAATTAATTAATTTGCCTACACTTGGCTAAATATTCAGGCATTCTCTCTAAGGCATCCGAATTATTCTCTTAGAAATTATACTTTATATAGCTCCAATCTCAGGCATTCTCAACTTTGTTTTGTCAAGTCTTGAAGAACAATTGCTTCCATCAAGTCGAACCTTTAGCATTTTCTTATTCCGTTTTCGACTTATGAGGACAGCTTCCATCTTTTCTTGTATCATTTTTAGATTTATAAACTCCAAATAAACATGATTCACTCTTCTAACTTCGTTAACACACTATTGCATTCCGCAAGGTGTTCCCCTTTAGGTATTCTGAAGACAAACACACACGCACATAAATAATATCCTAATATATTGGACTCAAAGAGAACTGCTGCTCATTACCTCATTTCCACTACGTAGCACAAGAACATGTTTTTGAAGAGTCCACATAATATTGTTACGTTTTTAACTTTTTAAAAACGTTTAGAATATGAGTTCGTTGATTGCAAACCAAAATAAAAACAAATATGTGTTTCGTTTCAATTAAACTATTTATTATTCACACTACTTTTGTGTGTCACCGTATACAACTTCGCGATAGAACAACAACTATTGTTCTTGCCTGCTTACAACCTTTTTGTAAGCAATAGCACTTGTACGTTAGATCTATATAGCGGAGATCTTCACAACAGTGATCTTCAAGCTACGGCTTTGCACGCAACGTGTCTTCACACAAGACTGACCGAATTCTTACTGACTCGCTGCCTGATTTGTCTTGCCTTTTTATATGTCGCATATCAGTCTGATGAAGGTGCTGGAAGTAGAATGTTCTTGTCTTCGCCTTCTTCGACTACATTGTTGTTTGTGTATTTTGTTCACGTTGTTTGTTGTTGCTTTCTTTCATACCGATGCTGTTGGTTTACTTGGAACAAGTTTCTTGTATTTGTGTGTGTGTAGCTTTTGTTTATCGTTTATGTTAAACGATGTTTTCATTTTCGTAACAATATATTCCGGCTTTATCTTTTCCCTTAATTGCATTTTAGGCATTTCGTAATTTTTCGTAACTAGATAACATCAATCATCGTCTTAAATATTCAACATATTGCAGCATCATTTGAGAAGAAAGAATGTTGACACAATCTTTCAAATAAAACTGGAACTTTATATTCAATAAGCTGATATTGAGTTGATTTTCTGTTTTGAATAATAAAAATAATAATGTTTTAAAAATGTCAACATCACCTTCTAAATATCGCATAAAAATTATTCATGGACTGTTTTCACCACTAAATTTGTATCACAATAATTTTAAACAATTCAATTTTTACTCATTCGTTGTTTATATTTAAAATTGTTGTTGTAGTTTTTCTTTTTTTGTCTTCAATGGATTAATTAATTGTACATTTATTGAACTAATAATTATTATTTAATAACAATTGATTTTTAATTGCAACAAAGAACTCACAAAATATAATTGCATTTATGTATATGCATACACATACATACATATACCACCCGCATGTTAAACAGAATTTTTTTTTAAATACGGAACTTACGTTAACTTTCGAAATTAAAATTTATCAGTATTTACACACATACTTACACGCGTACTGTTAATAACTATGTTTTGTTGTTTTTGTGCAATACTATTAATAATTATCCTTTACACGTGCACTTGAATACAAAAACAAACATATACACCACTGTTAACTAATGTTAACGTTAACTTTTAACCAGCAACTACTAGTACAACAACAACAACACCACATATGTACATTATTTAAGTCGACAGAAACAAGTAAGAGAGCTATAAACTGTAATTCTTTATTTCTCTTCTATACACAAACACAAGCAATGAATCCGAACGAGAGGGTACGCGTGTGTGTTAATGCGATTTTGTTTACATTACGAGCATGTTGTTATTGTAATGGCATGTGAAATATGTGTGTAAAATAGCAACAACGTAAGACAAATTCATGTGTGATACACAGTCATGTGTAATAAATACATATAAATCGATAAACACAAATAACAACAAAGTAAATAAATACATTTTTTACAATAAAAACAATAAATCTGAGCGAACATGTGCACAAGTTAAACCCCACATGAGAAATGAGGAATACTACGGCCTTTTGGAAAGCCTTTTATTGTTTTTTGGTTTCATTATTAACATATAAGGTGTAGTAGAAAGAAATCCATTATTTTTTCCAATTGATAGTTTAAGTACCCGATAGATAGGTAAGTTGGTAGAGGTAGCAGCCAACCAAAGAAAATTGGCCACATATGTATAACACAGTCGTCTACTTCTCTACATATAACCTATTGTAATACCATAGTACTTCACTTCTCCTAGTCCTAGGATAATCAGAACTTTTGATGAAGCCACTTGATCCTTAATGGAAAGAACATTGAGAAGGAACGGTAGTTTCTTCCTCTTTCTACTCTCTACTGCTTCTACAGAAATTGTTTGTTTAGTGCATCTAGCATAATGCAATATCGAGAAATGATAATGCGCTGAGCAAGCTTCTTTGAAGTTTGACTTTCAGTGCATTCTTTATCTAGCTTTGGCTATCCTGCCCGTATCCAAAACCGCCCCCGCAGTTTTGGCAAGTCAATTATAAACTCGCAGTCACCAATAACAAAATCAAAAGAAAATGGTCCTGATCCAATAGGAGTAATCTACTGCAAACGGTTTTGTATGCCATGTGGTAAGAATCCTCTACTATAAGCTCTTCTCCTGCGACTAAAGATTTTTATTTTTATCTAGAGTTTAAGCTAATTTTTATTGTGAAATTGAAAACTTGTAAAATCTGTGTTATCGTTGTTATCGAATATTGTGTAGGCAATCATAATTCATAAATAATCCTTCCAGTCCCTTATTTTCTTAGCTTTCTTAGTTCATGTTAAAGCATAAAAATTGTAAAGCTTTTATTATTAAAAATAAATCTTGTATAAGGCCGCAAAAGTGAAGGCCTTACAAGTGTCGTGCTACAATTCTTCAGATGTGGGAAAATTCATTAATGCGTACATAAAAGGAATTTATTTTTATACATTCAACATTATAATTTTAATTCTAGTATTTCCTGAAGACTATAATTTTATATTTTTCTCTTTATAAATATTATAAGCCATTATGAACAATTACATGGCTACGTACATAGAATGCAATAAAATTACATCCATAAGTTGATGTACACGAATGATATTTAAGATACGTTATATGTATAGGGATGTATGCATTAATTTTCATTATTTTTCCTAGAACTGCATTGATGTTATTTTTTTTTTCTAATATTCCCAATGGAAAGATGATGGGGAGATTATGTCTTATCGGAGGAATAGTCTATTTGCTCGTCTTAGACTAGAGCCAAAGACAAAAATTGCTTTCATTGTCAGAAGATCAATGCAATATTGCAATTGTAAGATTTACGGTGAACTCGATTTATTAAAAGTTTGGTGTCCTTCCTGCTTAGCAGAGATCCGCGGCTGTTGAAAGGGACCCGTCCTCCAGAAGGTTCACCAGTTTTGTATTCAAATTACTTCTTTTATGGTACCCAAGTTAATTTAAACACATTTTAGTAAATTGTAAATTTTCTAACTTACATTTGATGAAAATAAAAGTTTCTAATTGAGCATACATACATAACATACATAATTGGTCATTACAACTCTTCAGTCAGTATTACAACCTAGTTTCTCACACCACTTATGTCGTGCATGTTAATTTTATACATAAGTGGCGAGACCTACAGTTTAAAGTCGACTTCGAATAACAGATATTTGAGAAACCTTTCATGGCAATTTAATTTACTCTCTGAGTTTTTGCCAGAAATCTGCTGAGAGACAGTCGCCAAAGAAATAATTTTTAATATTTCATTATGTTCGAGATGTCTGACCTAAGGTTTGAACCGTGGCCATACGTCTAAACCTACCACCTACTACATACATACAGTTGTCACAAAACATTTCCAGCTAGCAGTTGTCTTCTGTCATTTTCTAAAAACTATATATTGGGTGTAGTGCAGTGGAACGTTAACCATTGAGTTCTCCTTCTTCTCAATACCTTCTATGATGTTCATTGTTGATGTTCACTGTAGTCTGACCCCTAGAACTCGTCATGATTGGACAATTTTGTCGAGTAATGTAGCCGCTAAAATTTTAAAATTTAAAAGGCATGTCAAAATATTATTATATACAGTCAACCCTCCTATAACGCGGTACTCTCAGAACGCGGTTTCAATAAAACCCGGTTTTCACATAACGCGGAGCTGAAATTGCGGCAGCCCTGCTATAACGCGGTACTCTTCTTATATATAAAAATGAATGTGTGTTTGATTGTATGTTTGAAGTTTATAGACGATTAAACGGCTGAACCGATTTTCTTGAAATTTTCACAGTATCTTCCTGTATGTCTGGAAGGAGTTATAGGCTACTTTTTATGTTGATATTGCAAATGAGCGAGGGGCCATGCCCACGTATGCTACATACTACATACTTAATATTTAATTGCATTTGAAATATATTACTCATACGCATAGTAGTTACCCCTACAAGTATGCTATCTGTGATTCTTGATGTATAAAACCAAAGAAAATAAAGTGTAAAGAACGACGCGGGGGAAAAGATAGAAGGGAAAGAAAAAAATTTTGTAACCAACATTTGTGAAAAAATTCACCAAATAAGAAAAAATATAACCAAAATTAAATTCGTAGACTTTTGTTTTATTTATTTTTTTTCAAGTTGAAATTATCTATATATATAAAAATGAATGTACTTTATGGAATCGTAAACTATGCATTTAATCTTTAGCAAAGTTGTTGCGCATGAGCCGACGAAGGTTTCTAAGTTGGTATAACCAATTTCCGACAGGTGGCGCCACTGAAAATTCTTCGAAATTAATTAAATCGTAAACTGTGCATTTGATCCTGTGTTGAAAAGAAAAGAAAAGAGCATTACTAGCCTCAGAATCAGCTTTGAGACTGAAAAATCTTCGAGTACATGCCGCACAGATCCGTTCGCATGAATCACTTGAACAATGAATCACTTGATCGAATGCGTACTACTCAGGCCCGTTCGTCTGAATCATCTGGACAACGGGAAACAAAATCAATAAAATGATTCAAACTTAATTGGATATTTGTCTAATGTCTTTCCTTCAAATTTATTTTAGTTTGTAGTGCAGCAAAGCGCGCAGGGTACAGCTAGTATTTTATATATACAGTCTATTATTTTATCATGTTCTTGATATATGTATGTACAAATCTAAGTATGAAGTGAACAAATTCTCATAAACTATTACAACTTTGGCATAATGTGGAAGCATGACAACAAAATAACAAATTTTCGAAAAAATAAATTTAAAATACATACTGACAATAGAAAATCGCACGTTCTAAACAAAATTGACCCTCCATTAAACATTTCAAAGAACGACTGAATTGTTAATGGTGAACAAATAAAACAGAAGAGAATTGAGACAATAACCGATCCCAGTAACGTCACTTCCTCTCACAATTATTAAAAAAAATTACTCCGCCATTTAGCCATATAAGAGCATGACAACACTCGATTGCTTGAGGTAGACGTTTTATGACCCCACATAACAGAAATGTACGGAAAGAACAAATAAAACAAAAACGCACTGCAACAACAAAAAAGAACCTATAGAGTAGGGATCATAAAAACGAGTACAAGAAAATCTAAAAAAGAAATCTTTTATCCTCGCTTTTATGTGTGCAACAACAAAGTACGATTATATGACAAGCAGATGCAAGATTAAAATGAAAATTCATTGTTTTACTTGCATTTTGCTATTACACACGACACTATTTTATAAGCCGCACAATTTTTGTTCTTTCAGTCACACACGAGACTATTTTATCTGACATAAAATTGTATATGTATATGTACTCTGCTTTGTGTGTATTAGTTTTTTTAGTTATTTTTCTGAACCTGCTGTTTTATAAATGTATGTATGTGTATTGGTTTTGTGTTGTTTATGTACTAGTTTGTGCGGGATAGAAGCTGATTGAAAAACTATGCCAGCAAAAAACCACCTCTCTTGCCCTTTTGTGCCAGCATAATTGTTCTCGTGTATGATTGCCCATTTATTAAGACGTATTGTTGTGTGCGTATATACATACATACGTAGGATGTCGTGGAGGTATTAAGTTAAAAAAATTAATTGTAAACACTGAGCTTCACTAGAACAAAATTGTTATGTGTTTAACGAAGTGAATTGTCTTTTAGATTTTTTTGAATAGACTATGATCAGTAAAGGTATTTTTTAGGTAAATTTAACACCAACTGTGAGCTTCTTTTCTAATAATATTTTTTATATTCCCGTACATGGTAATCGCAATACAAATCAAAGATCAGCAATGAGTATTCAAAAAGATAAGTAGAAGCGAATCGTACTCATAATTTCTGATACTTATACACGTTCATACTTATTTTAATATCATACTCATACTACTCATATTCAAAGTTTGAAGTAATCTAAGACTGTAAATATTGATAAATGATTCGAGTGATTCGAATTATATATATTCGAATTATATGTATTATAATAATATTATAATAAAAACATTGTTTAACATTAACATGATTATACAAATACAACGAACATGTTAAAAGTAAACCAACAACAGAAAAGGGGACAGAGAAGTACGCGAGAACGCAACAACAAACAATGTAAACAAAAAATACACAAACAACAATAAAGTCGCAATAGAGTTCTCGAGAAATCGAAACCCTGAACATTCTACTTCGAGAGCCTTCGTCGGACAATTTGCGTGGGCATATGTATAAAAGGCAAGACAAAGCAGACAGCGAATAGTAAGAATTCAGTCAGTCTTGTGTGAAGACGCTTTGCTTGCGAAGTAAACAATCGTGGTTTGAAGATCGCCGCTATACAGATCTAACGTACAAGTGTTGTTGCTTACGAAAAGTCTGTAAGCAGAGAAGAATAACGAACAGAAAAGTTGTTGTTGTATCGCGAAGTGGCACACAAAAGTAGTATTAACAATAAAGAGTTTAATTGAAACTAAACACATATTTATTTTTATTTTTGTTTGCAATCAACGAACTCATATTCTAAACGTTTTCAAAAAGGTAAAAACGTAACAGTACGTATTTTTCTAAATTTATGAATCTGAATGAGTACTCTTGTGAATCAAACATATTTCGAATGGTATGAGTTTGATGTTAACGTTGTACTTATACTCCATGCAAATAAAATAGAAATAAATATGTGTTTAGTTTCAATTAAACTCTTTATTGTTCGAACAATTTTGTGAACCACTATTTACAACTTGATGTACCCAACAATAATTTGCTTGTTCGTTATTCTTCTTTGCTCACACCCTTTGCATAAGCAACAACACTTGTACGTTAGATCTGTATAGCGGAGATCTTCAAATCACGACTGCTCTCATCACACGCAAATAACAAATAACACAAATAACTATTAAAAATGGGAGAAAAGTTTTTAGTGGCACCATTGATAAAGAAGTAATCAATTGTTCACTTTTAATTATTTTACTCATGCCTTGATGCTTGGTTAAGGCAACAATTGCAAAATTATTGAACTGCACTTGGTGCGCCGTATACGTTTATAGACAGCATATTCAAGCCTAATTGTACGACTCCTCTAGAAGAGTGGACTATAAGTTACAAATGTTTGTGTCATTAATTTTATTCCTTTTTTACTCCATGTGGTCATAGGACATGCTCTACTTAAATGCATAACTAAAGAGCCATGCAATACATCTTCCGATTTTCTGGGAGAACACTTTAAATTGCACGGGCTCAAATACTTACACCCTTCCCCCACTTCTGATCTTATTGTTTTTTTATTTTAATTCCTCTAAGTTTGCTAACATTAAAGAGTGGCAAAGACTTCTTTGTAAGCATCTATAAGCATCTTTATAAGCTTGTCTCAAATCTCAGAAATTAAGTAAAAAATCCAAATTGCTGATGTATGTGTTATAAAAAGCGTGTGTTCTTTAAATAAATTTTGATGAGTGTATCTGTGATGGCGTATTATGTGCAACAAAAAAAATTAAAAAAGAAAAAAAGACAAAAGCATTCTTGCCATAAGCAAGGACAATATGATTATGGGGGTGGATACAGTTATTTATACAAATGCATAAGGATAAAAAAGGATTCACAGTGAACAAGTGGAATTTTTTGTTTTATTTTTTTTTTTGTCAAGACAAAGTATGTAATCTGCGGTACTTGATGTGTACAAAGTGGTTCAACATATTTGTAGCGAATATATCTGTGTTCGTATATACATACATACATGACAATTTAATATGTGACTTTCTATTGTACTACTCACAGATAAGAGCACAAAATTAGTAACAAATTAATAAAATAATGGACCAAATCAAAACTCTCATACATACATACATAATTGGCCATTACAACCCTTCGGTCAGAATTACGCCCTAGCTTCTCACACCACTCATGTTGTGTGCCTTAATTTTATACTTGAGTGGCGGGACCTACAGTTTAACGTCGACCCCGAACGACATATTTTGAGAAACTTTTTCATGGCAGGTTTATTTACTCTCAGAGTTTTAGCCAGAAATCTGCTGGGAGGTAGTCGCCGAAGAAATATTTTTTTTTTTCATATTTCGTTTTGATGTCTGGTCTGGGGCTCAAACCCGGGCTTTACGTCTAATAAGCGGACGCACTACCTACTAGACTACGGCGACTACAATCAAAACTCTCACAAATCCCAAAAGTTGGAATAGGGCAGGTTATGACAAATATGTTACGAAAATATAGTATAGAGATACAGATGATTTTGAATCGTAATATTCTTATAAACTTTTGCTGAGCGGTTGTATTTCATTTCATGAACATTGCAATGAATTAGAAAGCATTTACCATAATTTTGTATTATACATATGCATGTATGTATATTTGCTATAATTATGAACACATCTGTAGGAATGCATATTGTTGATTTACTTGGTTAAGCCGGTTTGCTCTTGTTCGGTCTGATTCCACTCGCATTATTGTCGTCATTGTAAACAGTTTTATTGTTTCTACAAACATACAATTGCTACAGATACAGCCAACTACAGCTAAATAGAACTATTTTTGTTTAAACTAGATTAAGTGCATTTTTACAATACGTAATCATGTCTAAAATTTTTACTGAAAAAAAACAGAAAATTACAAAATATTTTCTGTAAATGATCCCAATGTACTCAAACTATCATTAAAGTTTTCAGACAATATGAAATTGTAAAAAGCATTTGAAAAATATTTAATTCATGAAGTTAGTGTGAACCAGAGATGAATGAATAGTTTTTTCGCTACTTGTAAATACTCATGAAATTTTGAGTATGAGTGAGTCAACAGTATTTAAATTCAACTACTCTGATTCATTCGTACTCACTACAACATTGATTTATAAGTATAGATTGCAATGGGTATGAGTACAACGTTTACATCAAACTCATAACATACGAAATATGTACATATGTTTGATTCATACGTCTACTCACTCAGATTCATAAATTTAGAAAAATACTTATAATACTCATAAATGATTCGAATCATTTGTCAAAATTTACAGTCTTGGTTGTTGTTGCATTTACAAAAAAAGAAGAAAGAAAAAGACAAAGACAGCAAAGCAAAGCGAACACACAAGCTTCTAGTGAGTACTGTACTGTTTTCGTACGCGAATCATACTTATTTTTTATTTATTTATTTATTTATTTTTTATTTGCCTATGGAAATATTCCTTGCAGGCACTTAAATTAACGTTACAAGATATTAATTCTAAAAAACTATGAATTTAAATACATAATTACATTATTTTTTATGACATTATTCGATAAAGAAAAATCAATTAGCATATACAATTTATTAAATTCTTTACACATTCTCCTAATTGGATCAGCACCAGCGTAGTTGGATCTAAAAAATTGTATTGATAATGGGGAAAAATGACGTGACGGACGTTGAGGAACATTAAATGTGATATTATGGATTAAAAATCTGGAGCCTATATCACCAGTAATTACATTGAATAAGAACGAGATATTTAACATAGTTCTGCGGCTTTTAAGTGTCGGAAGTTTGATTAATGCTAGTCTCGCAGAATAAGAAGGTAAACTTGTGGGATTAAAATTCAGTCCTCGGAGACAAAACATCAGAAATTGCTTTTGTACAGATTCGATGACGTCGGAATGTTTTTTACATAGAGGATCCCATATTATGGATCCATACTCGAGTATAGGTCTTACAAGAGATGTGTAGAGTAATTTAGTAACATAAGGATCGTTAAATTCCTTTGCCCACCGTTTTATAAAACCAAGTACGCTTCTCGCTTTATTTACTGTCATAGTTATGTGCGGAATAAAGTTTAGCTTGGAGTCAAGTAGAACTCCCAGATCCAGGAAGTTATCTACAAGCTCAAGCTCGTATCCATCAAAAGCATAGTTAGCAGGAATCGGATTCTTTCTTACAAACCTCATGTATTTACTTATTTTGTGATTCTTGAAAATGTTGAGTAAAGGAGAGTTGAAATCAACAACATCATGCGTATTGTTAAGCATGAGTACGATGAGCATTTCAAACTTTGAATATGAGTAGTATGATATTAAAATAAGTATGAATGCGTATAAGTATCCCAAATTATGAGTATGATTCGAATCTACTCATCTTTTTGAATACTCATTGCTGATCTCTGACATACATACATATGTATACCTACTTTATATAGGAATTAATCAGTCTTTTTATGGTCTGTACTAAATGGTGTACATTTGATGAATAATGAATAAGATCGGGTAAACTCATCGTTTGGTTAGGTTGAATTGGCAGCCGCCACAAAGAGCATAGTTGACTTGGGCCTATAAGGTCCCATTGTATAAGCTTTGGCTGGTATCACTCAGGCATCCCAATATCCCATCACAATAAATCAATGTTGTAGTGAGTACGAATGAATCAGAGTAGTTGAATTGCAATACAATTGACTCACTCATGCTTAAAATTTCATGATTACTTATGAGTAGCGAAAAAACGATTCATTACTGATCTCTGGTATATGTGAAGTGTTGTTTTTCATCTTAAGGTTCATCCTTAAACAGATGTCTTTTATACTAATTACCTTATCAGCGCTGTTAACTAGAATGCATATGGAAATGTTTTATAATAAAAAAAAAAGTTAAAGACAATCATTTATTGACTCAAAAAAATAAAAAAAAATGTATAAAAAAGTAAAAGAAATGAACAATTTCTTTTAAATAAACTTGTGGGAAAAGAAGAAATTACTACCATCAGAGATCCCTTAAGCACACAATGATTAAAGAAAGAACAAAAAGTCAAAGTTATATTATTACAATATATCGTCGCTTGTAATTTAAAAGAACCTAATTCAGTTTAATATTTTTCATAGAGAAAAAAATAAACTTAAAATGCTGTTTCTGTAAGACAAGCGTTTTTACGCGATTGAATACATGTATATGCATATATGAAAAGCCTAAATTTTCAATCGCCTGAAATCGCTTATCTCACAGAAACAGATATGAAATGTTTTCTATGTAGTAATTTTGATTATAAATAAAATTTTAAACTTACTTACGTATAATTTCGTATTTCTCGATATTTAAACATTTTTATAAAAATAAATTATTGATTTCAAGAAAAATATATATAAATAAAATAGCTCAACTTCAATTTTGTTGTTTCTATAATTAATTAATGCATTAAACTGGTCAGTTTATTGAAATTTTTTATTTATTTATTTTTTTTTTTTTTCTTCTAAAAATTATTTAATTTCAGTAAACGAATTGCATTGCTGTACGTTAAATTTTAAACATTTTAAAATAAAATAAAAAATAATAAAAATTCCATTTAATGCACATCAGTCAGTAAGTAATCAGTAGAAGCAATTTGGCGACAGACACACGATCTTTTATCGATAAATCATTAATCAAAACCACTGGAATGTGAATAATTTTTTTTCTTAATTATTTATTTTTATTTTTTATATCACAATCGTACCCCGTACCGTACAATCGTAAGAAAAACAATCGTTAAAACTCTAATTAATATGAATTTTAATGATGATGTCTGGCGACAGTGACACCATTTTTAATCGAATACTACCCGTACCCGTACTAATCATAAAGACAACGCGACTGCGTAAACATCCAAAACGTTTGAATTTTTTAATTCTACTGATAAATAAAATTTCCAAGATTTAAAATCTCAAAAAATTAAAAAAAAAAAAATAAATGAAACATCAATTTTAGCCAAAACAATTTCAAAGTACAAGACAAGTTTAGGAGAAATCATTCGATAATTTTTACTCATTTTACACCATTTCAGTGAAAACAAAAAAATACTTTAAAAGTTTTATTTTTGGGTTTTTCCTAATTATTTACAGGATATGATCGTAAGTGAAGTTGCCCTAGTCTAGTAGGTAGTGAGTTGGTTTATTAGACCCCAGATCAGACATCAAAACGAAATATGAAAAAAAAAAATATTTCTCCGGTGACTTCCCCTCAGCAGATTTCTCGCAAAAACTCTGAGACTAAATAAACCTGCCATGAAAAACTTTCTCAAAAAATCTGTCGTTCGGAGTCGACTTTAAACTGTAGGTCCCGCCATTCATGTATAAAATTAACACACACAACATAAGTGGCGTTGAGAAGCTAGGTCCTAATCCTGACTGAAGGGTTGTAATGACCAATTATGTTATGTTATGATCGTAAGTGCGCTGTTTATTCATTGACTGTAATTCCTCTATGGCATATCCAATTGACTGGTATAATATTAAGTCAGCAGAAAGCACACTAACGTGCACAAAGAAGATATTATCTTTGAGGTTGTAACGACACGTTTCCGCTTGGGTGCTGGGGTAGATCAGCGGCGTCCAGTGGTTACATAAAAAAAACACTTCGTTGAAGTTTTAAATCTATTTATTCACAATACTGAAACTAAGTAAAATTAAATAGAAGGAAAAAATAATTCAATTTGGAATATATTAAAGTACCCTATGCCGGCCAAACAACTGTCCGTCAAGTCCACCAAAGGAGGATATTGGAACGACAATCAAACGGCATACGCACAGGATGATTGTGGCTCCAAGTTCTCCCTTTGTTCGTCCGGTCAGTCAAATTCCCCGGAGGAGGTTGTCTGAACGTCAATCAAACGGCCTACGCACAGGATGATTTTGGTTCTGAACTCTCCGGTGTCCGTCCAGTCAGTCAAATTCTCCGGAGGAGGATGTCAAAACAACAATCAAACGGCCTACGCACAGGATGATTGTGGTTCTGAGGTCTCCGTCCAGTCACAGTTGCCAATGTTTTGCTGGCTGTAAATAAACCACAATTGGGGACAACCACACCACTTGGGATTTATTATATTTCTAGCACAGCCGATGTCAAGACCGACCTGCCTTACCAGCAACTCATCACCAACTGCCCCGACCGCTGAAGTCACGCTCGCTTTTATACACAAAAGTAACGAGTAACGGATCAAATATGATCGAACATCAATCATGTTGTGTCCCACTCTACAACTTACCAATGTGAGACCATCAATTGAATTCAGCAGAGAGGTCTTGTAGGTCAAATGTGAGTCGTACGACAACCGTTATAAAGAATAAAAATATTTCTAAAAATAGATTTTAAGTGCTGAGCAAAAATTACTTTAAATATTTTAGGCACAGTGGGGCCTGTTATAAAACTTCAAAAATAATTACATTAATGTTATTTACAATAATTCATACAGCAAAAATATAAAAGAAAATAAACAATATATTAAATCCTAAATATCATCCAGTGATATGGTGTGGGCAAAAACAAGGTCTCCGACTTTTGTCGTCACAAGGTATATAAAGAAAGATAACAAACAAATTGTGAATACTGTAGGCGCATCATATACATATGTATTTAAGCTCAAAAAAACAAGAGTCTATCGGACGCTGTCAAATTCTTCCTCATGGAGATTAATTCTTTATTTTTCGAAGATGATAATGCAAAAATATTCGAAACCGCTTGTCTTACAGAAACAATGGGTGAAATTATTTGTAAAGTCAAGCTTTTCTTGTAGAAATCTGGATAACTGGATAACACTGGCAGTGTTATTTAAAATCATGCTGAATATACTAATGGATAAAGAAATGGTGATTACCCGAGGTTAAAAGATCTTTAATACAGAGATAATATACAATACATACGTACGTACATACGTGTTTGTATAACGACATGCCGACGTATCATCTACAACAAGATAGGAATAAGATGAATATGAATGCAAATGAATTTAAAAAAAAACTTAAATCGAGTTCTTATAAGCACTGTATTATTTATTAGAAATTGAAACCTTCTTATTCGCATCCTTCAATGTTTGTTCTGTCTAATGCCTTTTTGCGTTTTTATCAGTTTCAACCGGCCTTCCCGAACGTGGTGCACATTCGACATCAAAATTGCCGCTTCAAACTTTAGTGAACCAGTTCTGGCACTGGCGTATTGTCAACACAACTTCTCCATAGACATCGGCCAATTTCTTTCTGGCTTGAACAGAATTTTTATCCTTTCTGTAGTAAAACAGTAAGATATGTCGAAAATGCTGCTTATCGCCTTCCATGTTTAAAAGAGCACCAACCAAAAACTACTGCGTAGAATTAATGGGAACTTTTCACACACAAGCCTATGCTACATACATATATCAGCTGTCAAAGCTTATGCGGCTTATGTGTGAAGTTGGGTGCAAAAAAAATACAATTAAATCCTCTGTCGGGAAAAAACGAAATTACTTTCCGAACAACCCAATAGATTCACAAATTGATTTATTTCTAGTTTTAGAAATGGTTTTCTGTCGACAAATATATCAATTCAAATACAATGTCCCTTTAAGTTATTTGAAAGAAAGATGGCAATCGGAATTATACATTATCGGCATCGTACATTATTATCACTTAAACGATATATGTACACTTTAACAGTTCCTAGTGCTTATATCAAATTTAAAATCACCTTTAAATAGCTCTCCATTCAACTTACTAACCTTGCATAAATGTGTATTCCTTATCCAGAATAGCACATATGTATATGGTTGCCCCGATGGTCTAGTTGGTAGTGTGCAGAACTTCAATTTCCGAGGCCGTGGGTTCGATTCCCACCATAGACTCTGAGTGTTTGTGATTGTCTGGAGATTTATTACAAAGTTATCCTCAAGGAAAAAAATGTCGTAGGTATCTATACTAGTCTTAAAAAAAGAATAAAAAATGGTGGCACACTACTCCTCTTTCCTTTCTTCTGCTACTAAGCACAGGCACACAGCATAAGTAGGAGTAATCTCCTGAGTGGTGGTCTTAAAAAAAATATGATTAATGAAGCTTAAATCAGACTTGTTTCAAAGATAAAGTATACCATGCCCATTTCCTAAGCACTACTCTTAAGATTGCTATGTCAATAAGCTACGTCAAAAAACGTCAAAACTAACTATAATAACTATTTTTCGTTATTCACGGATATAGAATGTGGGATTAGTATTTGTGATTAAGCGAACATCAGTCTGCAAGTTTATTTATAAAGAGTGTCTCAATCAGAGTACACTTGTTAAATTTGTGAGAACATCTAAAAGTTTGGTAAATAAGTTATGTCATCTTGTCACATCTGGAGTGTCTTCTTTACAGTCTAATAAAAAAATCGCAATTATTTCATAAAATATATACGTGTTATTTGAAAATGAAATTCTTATCGACACACCCTTTACATGTGACCTGCTTTTCTCTATAAAGTACTTTCCAAAGGTCAACACAAAGCACTGCAAGAGTAAGGCCTCTCAATTAAATTTCGATCTCATAAAGAAGCAAGTTGTCATTTTACTCACTCCATTCGCTCGTTTTCGATATCGAGCAGAATCTAGAAAAACAAATCATAAACAATCAAAACTATTAAATGCTGGAACGCATCTCATTTTCTCGATTCTCTTAACTCTAATCAAAGTTCTGTTTAAGCTTCAATTTCAGATCAAATATATGTAGAAGTAATACTGCATTTTCATATGCACTTATCCATCTCAAACCAATAATTCTGTGTCAAGTCAATGTCCTTGAATTGAATAGGCCATTGTAGAGCCTTTTGTAATCGTCTTCCTATTAAGAGTTCCCACATAGTTACATTGGTATAAGTTTGTATTACTGTGTGCGCTGATAATTTAGTGGGTAGAGTGAGATAGTTTGTTACAGTATACCGAGCATATGTGGTCTTCGTATTCCAAGTAATTTGACATTGCTTAGGACTTACTTTTATGTTGAACAAATAATTTACGAAAAGAACTGCTTATAATAGATAATGCTTCGAACCATGTCATCAATTTTAGCATCATTAGTGATAATTTCAAATTCGATAATCGTAACACATCAACTCGCATTCAACTCATATTACGTTAATATGGTTTTATTTATTACGAATTAAACAATATTTAAACAATCTGATAAAAATTAAAACAAAAAGTTTGAGCAGAATAAAAGAAAGTTGAGAGGAGGTGTCTGCATCAATAACGAGAAATGTTTGGGAAGACTTATGATCTGTATGATTAAAGTGTTGACAATTTTAACGATAAAACAAGGAAATTATAAAAAAATTCGCTAACACGGTATGATTTTTTTGGTACAGAATATTCTTACAATAATAACTCAAAGATCTTTGAATTGATTAATCTTTCAAATTAACATTCAAAAAACAAACTGCAGACATGGAGAGTTGAAGATCGAATTCACAGCTTCCAATGGCAAAGCTATCTGAAGCTTTAAACTGCAAAAATGACACAATGAACATTTTTGGAAGCATTTGAAAAGGATAAGAAAGGAGTTGAGTCGGCAAAGAGAACAGTAAACTCTAGTTTGCGGTAATAACGAAAGAAAAACTTATCCTTACACAGAGAGCGAATTGATTCATTTTTTACAAGATTAGAAGTATATTTCTTTTTATTTATTTTCTGTATATAAGTTTTGTAGTACGTTGAGGAACATATTTAATTCTTAATGAATTATTTTTTAAATATTCTTATTAATAAATGTGAATTTAATTTTTTAAGACTGAATTAATGTAGCATTTTCAAACTCCTTATTAAAAAGATATTACTTTGTAGTACGTATGAGCAACTTAAAATTCGATTAACGCCTTTTCGATGGTTCCAAAAATTGGAGAAATTACTGTATACATTTACTTATATATTTATATTTATAAAACCAAGTTATTATAGAACATTTTTTTTAAATTTGCCGCATCTGCTTATCACACCATACAGCATAATTTTACGATTTCAAATTTTCTAATAGTTGTCTAATACCGTAGTACAGCAGAGTTAACTGCAAATAGTACTGATATCGCAATCAAATGGCGTAGATTTTATTATAAATTAAACCTTTATCACAACTTGTTGCAGAATACAACTCTAATACGTATGCGGAAATGTGAATTTTCGTCGTAATAAAATAGACCATGTTATACTATTTTTATTATTATTTCATAAAGTGTCGGCAGTACAGCAAAAGATGTCTGTATTCCCCTGAAGAGACCCATTCTTTTTCCACAAATTTAAGTACAAAATCGCCTTACATTTCGTACGTTTCCCGGCTTATTTTTTAATTCATTACGAGGTCTGATCCGTACGGAATTTCTTGGAGATATACAATCATTATCAAAACATTTCATTAGATGCATAGCTAATTTCATTCTAAAAATTTAATCCTGGGTAAAATGAGTGAAGACCGCTAATCTAGAGCCCAAAAAATGATCCAATGATGACTTTGTAACTCACTTTATTTGCTGCAAATAACATTTCTACAACGAATAATCAAAAAATCGCATTGGCGCCTTGGGCAAGCCATAGAAAATGCGCCTGGCAGTCAACGTCCTTACTTCGATTTACAATAATACGTGCATGAATTACAATGAATTTCGTCGTGATATTTAGCCATTTAATTTTATTTTGACCATAAATTATTATGTGTGAGCACAGATTTTATAAATACAAAACAATTCTTACATTTGTCATCATTCTCTTTAACTTTTGATTAAATTAAATTAAAATTATACAATTAAACTAAAAACAAGTATAATAAAACCAAATTCACAATTACCACTAAAAGAAATAGGAAATCGTATTCGAATAGGCAGCATCATCTCACAGTTCAGTGTGAGCGTATTCAGTCTCTTTCTCCTTCGGTACAATATAGAGGCCTTCGGCTGTTGTCCACCTTGTACCATGTGAAGGATTACTAACACCCACGACTTCCATCTGGCCGGAGATTGGACGACCGAAAGAACGACCCGACATTGAAAGATAAGCGCCCGTGTCAACGTGACGTAAGCGCACATGAGCATCTCGCATCCATTCGTTACTGCTGCATACCAATTCCCAATGATCGCCAGAGTCGCCAATACCATTTTCACCATATGCAGAAACCTCCTGCTCACCCGACAATGGTGACGAGAAGAAATGTGAGTGTAAATTCCTTTTCGTACTTAAATGTTCCAAACGTATGGTGTCACCACACTGAATGGGTTCGCCACGATCACAGAATTTACTTGTAGGGGCTTTGACTACCCAATGGCTGTTGACGTCTTCTTTTAACTCAATACCCGTCACTGACTGTTGACCCGATCCCGAACCGTATTTAACATCATGCGAATGTAGACGCATGCCATAATCTGAATTCAGGAGTTTTATTATGGAACCGCAGGTTACGAAATTTGTTTTAGCACCTGTAAATATAGAATTTTAATTAAAAATACATTTTTGCACTTTTTTCATTTCAAGATAATTTTGTACGGGGGGCGGATTAACAACCAATCAGAGCCGGCCACATTTGTTGTGCATACCGCACTTACCAAAAGCCGCTGGTAAACAGCATAAAACCGCAAACAGTGTTAATGATATAAAATAATTCTTTTCGTATTTCATGTTCATTATGTTCACTTAATAGTTAGTGAAGTTGTTTACTTAAATTTTAATTAAACTTTATTTATTTTACAAAATGTAATTGAAAAATCCACGAAAATTGTGAACGTCTTACAACAAAAGAAAATTGCTGAGAGACACGCAAACAAATGTCAAAATGCGAAAACACAAATCGAAGAGATAAAAACAAATGATTTTTCAGTGTTGGAAAACAATTTGGTATGTTGTTAGAACCTTTCAAGTGATGCCACTACCTGTGCTATAGGAAAGTAGCAAGTAAGAATAGATATGTTTTGAAAATTTTTTTTCTCATTTGTGAGAGTTCCGCGGATAATATTTGCATTCAAAGTTTTTTACAAACTTGGTCACAAATTCAAAAATTGAATTGAGTGTTACCATTTTCGTTCAACAAAAGAGTTGACTTATGCAAGCCGCGGTTTTCTGAAAAATTCTGGTGTCGTAATCGGTTGGTGTTTTCTTGACAAATACATCGCAAAAACCAAATTTGACACAAAGTTGAATTCAAATTGCGTTCTGCCTACGCCACAGTTATCAATGTCACTGAATTTTGACAAGCAATATATGTGGAAGGATTTAATAAGAACATTTAACGAGAAAATGCAGTATTAGAATAAACTTAAACCTAAAACAGCAAACCTTGAATAAAAACTAAAAATATTCGCAAAATGTATGTTAAGGTTTTGGAGGAAAACCTTAGAAAAGAAAACGTTAAAGATTAGATGCGTTTGAAAGCTGCTTTCTGAAAATCAAAAATATAAGAATTATCTGCTTAATTTACATTACGGCACTACGATTAATGTTAACTATTCGGAATACATTGAGCTGCAATGTAGAAGTTTCATACAGTTTGCGTGTTTACCATTAAGATGCATTTAAAAAGAGGATAACATTATAAAGAAATACGCTACTGGTTGAAGTAACCAAAGCATTTTGATGTTTAGTCATCATTTCACTTGAAGTTATAGTTGCAAAGTAGTAATATAGTGCCAAACATTTGGTACATAAAAATTTGATAAAATTTAAATATGTACCTATTAACCGCTCTTGAAATTATCTTGAAAGGTACTTTTATAGTTGTAAGTTTGGTAACATTATTTTTTATTTTTCAACACTTTGCAACACTGTCAATACAATCTAGCATATACAACAGCTGGTCTATTGAATAAAGGAGTGAAGTTATTGTTTTATCGTCTAAAATTTTCACCCGTGAAAATTAAATTTTTACAAAAATTAATGGAGTACAAACGATTATTTATATTCACAATATTGCTGGCGACATGTTTTTTAATTGGCGTGACATGGGTATGTAAAAACATTGTGTTGGTATTCTTATTTTAATTTGTAATAATTTTTAGGCTGACACAGCGACACAAACAAATGTAACTGAAACGAAAATTGTCCAAAAGCCAGCGTTAGTCAGTAGTACTGTTGGTCCACCCATTACTAAAGTACTGACCAAATCTGAATTGTCACCCGCAAATACAACGACAGCTCCCAAATGGTATATTTTATTCGTATGATTTTCCATTTTGTAATTTTTTGTTGTTGCTTTGCTTGTACTTTAGAGATAACCATTTGTATATGTATACATATGCATATGTTTGCGTACATTATTTGTTTGTTAAATTTGTTTATACAGTTTTATTTGTTTATTTCATTATTGATAACATGACTGTGATTTTAATTTATCCTATTTTTTTTCTATTAAAGCGTTTGTGATGGTGCTTTACTACCGCGTTTGGGAGAAAACGGCAAAGCTTTGGAAATTTGCCCAGAATGTAAATGCAAACATGAAGCGCGTAATACAACTTTAATTAAGGTGAGTTAATTCTTTGTTTGAAATATGTAGTTTTATTTTACGTTTTGATTACATCGGACAGGAAAAAAATCGAAAAGATAAAACAATTATTTTGGTAGAAATAATTTAATTCTGCAATATCTTCATATAATTATTTGAAAAAGAGGCGTATTATATTGTGTTCCATTGTGTGTGTGAAGTTATTAAAAAATAATAAACAAAACGATCCGAGTTGTGAGAATTCCTTTTTTTATTATCCGCCTTGACAACATAGATTTTTTCACTGACTTTACTGTTGGACACGTATAGTTGTTTGTTTTTATGTCATCGCTTCCAAGTTCTACATGCTCGAACTTAGGTGCTATCCTCCAAGCTACTTGTTTCGAAAGGTGGCTGACCAGAATATGCCATGGATATCCAGAAGATATTTATTAGCATAACCTTGTTTCACTTCCATATAGGAGTGTTGATTTTACGCAGGCATTGAAATTTCAAATTTGGTGTTCTCGATAGACTGGAATTTCTTCACACTGCAATTAAGCGACCAAAAGTAAATCTAGCCGAGTTAAGTCCCACCCGGTTGACTATACTACCGAGATAATAAATACTCTTTATGAGTAATCTGTCAGTTGGTGCATACAAAGATTATTGCAAAGTGATGATGAGGGTACGTTCAATACTGATATAGGATACCATTTACACAAATATTACGATTTTTACCTTGTTTCTTGGAGTATAAATCTAATGTACTCTACGTTCCTTTATAATCGTTAAAAAAAAGATGCAATCAAAGATCTAAAAATACCATACGTTTTAAGTAATATGTAGAGTTTATACATTTGAATTAAAACGCAAAATATTTTTCTTTTATTCATAAGAAATTTTTATAATTAATTTTAATTTAAAAATGTGTTAATTGCGAACACACACTCACATGACACACTAAATTTTCTTCATTTTACTCTCTTAAACGTATTCAAAAATCACAAAGAAATATGTTTTATGTAGTTATTTATAATACATGATTGATTTGGTTTCATTAAATTACTAGCTGTATCCTGCGCGCGTTGTTGCGCCACTGACTAAAAGAAATTTGAAGGAAAGACATTATATAAATATCCAATTAATATTGAATCATTTTATTGATTTTGTTTCCCGGTGTCGAGATGATTCAGACGAACGAGATTGAGTAGTACGCGTTCGATCAGTTTCTAATCTCACTTCTCGTTGTTCAAGTGATTCATGCGAACGGGTTTCAGCGGCATGTACTCGAAGATTTTCAAGTCTCAATACTCGTTGCTCGTCTGATGCTGAGGCTCGAAATGCTCTTTTCTTCCGTCCTTGAGGTGTAGGTCGACCAATGTCTTGTCATTCATTTTGAATAATTTTCAGCGGCGTTTACCGGAAATTAATCGCACCAACTTAGAAACCTCTGTCGACTCATGCACAACAAATTTGCTAAAGAAAATATCATGATCAAATGCACAGTTTACAATTCAATTCATTTTGAGTAATTTTCAGTGGCGTCATCTATCTTAAATTGGTCATACCAACTTTGCTAAAGATCATAACATGATCAAATGGACAGTTTAAGATTTAATTCATTTTTAGTAATTTTCAGTGGCGCCACCTGTCAGATATTGGTCACACCAACTTAGAAACCCTCGTCGACTCATGCGCAACAACTTTGATAAAGATCATAACATGATTAAATGCACAGTTTACGATTTAATTCATTTTTAGTAATTTTGAGTGGCGCCACCTGTCGGAAATTGGTCATATCAACTTAGAAATCTTCCCGCGCTCATGAGCAACAACTTTTCTGAAGATCATAACGTAATCAAATGCATAGCTTACGATTCTATTAATACATACAAACAAACATTAATTTTTTGTATATATAGATTTAAAAATGTGTTAATTACGAACATTCTCTCAAAAATTCAAAAATCGCAATATATGAATTTGAATATGATTTATGTAGTAAAGAATAGCACAAGAAATTATAGATTATATTTATAATACATGATTTATTGGCATTGATTAGGTTTAATTAAATTTTATTAAATTATAAATATAAAACAATATGTAGTGGATGTTAATATGTATATAATAAAACAAATATATTTATAAGGACTTTTGAGTGTATAAAACATAGTAAAAAAATATTAACAATTCATTTATAATGACTACAAAAATTAAAAGAGAAAATTCCAAATTTTGGACAATCTTTTAAAAATCATTTGCAGAAATATTTTTCGCATTATTTGTAAATATAAAACTAAATCCGAAATTGTATTGCTTTAATTACAGGTTGTTGTCATCATTGTTATATGGATTATATCCATACTTGTGATATACATGCTCTTCCTAATGTGTCTGGATCCGTTGTTGAACAAACGCGTCAAGGCGAATTACCAGGAGCACACCAATGAAGATGTACATATGAAACGATATACTAGCGTTAAATATAGTCTTTTAGTAGATGATAATAAAGATTCTGACTGATTTGTTTTGTTATTTTTTTAATTTTGTTACGAAATTTTTCCTCTTTTTTATTTTTTTTTATTCTTCAATTTCTTCATTTCTTATTTATTGTTCACCTTTGCCTATTATCTTACATATGGTATAGTTATAGAGAATTTCATTTATCTTAACACACGGTGTCATCAAATCATTAGCTTAATTGTCTTCGGTTCTTATAGTTTTATATTCTTTTCATTTATTACTACTACTAAAAGCAATGTTTTGTTAATTTTTTTTGTTGTTTGTTTGTTTAATAATCGTTTACTAAATGTATATTTTTTTTTTACTTTTCAATTTTCTCTTTCTCTTGTTTAGGATGATACCAATACTGCTTCTCCTTCTATGCCTTCTTCAGCAAATCAAGAACTTAATTCAAGAGCCAATGTTCTTAATCGGGTGGGTCACCAACAAGACAAATGGAAGAGACAAGTGCGTGAACAACGTCGTCACATCTACGATAGACGTACTATGCTTAACTAAATTAAACAAAAACAAAATTATTATTGTTGTTGTTGTAGCCAATCTTTTTGGGATTTTGCTTAAAACTGGTGATGGTTGATTATTTATCAGGTAGACACGAATAAACTACAACAAACATATGATGACATATTGTAGATGTAATTAATAAGTAACACATTAAAACAGCATTATTTTATTAAGTAGTATCATACGTAGTACATCTAAATTTAATTGTTTTTTTTTTTTTGTTTTTGTCCTTAATATTTAAAACCTTATTCCCGTCAAAAATTGTTAATTCTAGTGTGGGTCTAAGTCTGGTTTGGGATCTCCATTTTAAATGAATGAAATCAGTATTGATTTCAAAATTGTTACTCTTTCCACACACATACCAATCGTACATACCTATATTCAACATTAATTTGTATATTTTATTATCTATTTGAATCGTTATTCATAAAAACATTTTCATTTGTAAAAAGTTTTTGTGAATATCGGCGTCACTAGAATATTAATCATAAAATTTCAATTAGAGAATAATGTTTAATAATAAAAGCTAAATCTATTTAATCAAAAAGAAAACTATTTTAGAAGTTCAATATTAAACGAACAAAAATTTTTTGAACGGCTATTATACCTTGGCATTGTCAATAACGAAAAGATTTAGTGAAAACAATGTTTTCTCTCCACCATTGTATTCCAAATTAAAGAATACGCCATCCTTTTCAAGCTGTACGAAGTATGATTTGTAAAGAACATTACAAAAGTCGTGTATATATGCTCCACTTGGAGCTACATAAATAAAATTCTCTCGTATAATTCAAACGTTTATTAATTATTACCAGAGAAAATGATCCTTTACATTTATTAAATTACTAACGGATCCTTGTGGCAACAATAAAATGCCTTGATCGTCAAACAATACAGATCTACAACCTTAAATCTCGAAGGTAAAATGTATACATATTTCCAAATGTAGACTCGTATCTGATAGCAGTTATAGAGCTCGTCATTTATACTTTTATCCGGGATATTGCTGTGACCAGAGGAACACATAAAAGATAGACACGAAAATGCTCCAAGAATCGATCAAGGACTTCAAGGCATTACTTCAATCTAAACCACACTATAATAAGTCGGATGGCTCCCTACGGATAATATTCTGCAGCCAACTTTTTATTATCAAGTTTGGGTTCTCCTGGGTTCGAAATTCGAACACTCATTCATTAATTAATTTTTTTTTAATTTTATGATTATTTAATCTGCATAGAAATCAACAATATTTTTTTCAAAATGAAAGTTTATTAAATCTACCAGTTTAACAAATCGACTGCCCCGCATTAGCCTATGATGCGTCTGTAAACAAGAACAATGACATAAAACATGTTTCTTCTGTTCCTTTGCATAGCCTACAGAAATCGTAGATGTTCCTATTTCACCTACTGGCCTCGTGGCTAAAGGGGCCATGCTTCGTTAGTACTTCTATAAGAGCTTTCATCTCCCACCTTTTCCCATTCATAGCATAACTTTCGTCTCTATATGATTGAGACTTGGCCATAAAGCCTACGCAACCTTACATTCCGTTCTATAACTCCATGTACGGTTTACGAGTGAATCAAACCTCTCCTCAATAATCCAAAAAAAAGAAACCCATTGGTGATTTACCTACGTCTCCTCTATTATAGTCACCAAAGCTGAAGTTGACTGCAATTTCGTTGCCAAAAATGCCCAGCATAATCCAGTCTGATAAAATCGCTTAGCAGCCTTTTACACTCCTAAACCAGATTTGACCTAAAGTCAGGTCCTCTGAAAGTCTTTAGTGTTGCTCTTCGATATGTGTTTCCTGACCAGTTCGATGTCTTGTCTCCCATCAGTGAAAACAGTCTAGTCGTCGATGAGTTTATTTAAACCGATCCAGAGTTCTCTATTAGGTATAATCAATTTCGGTTTATCATAGAAGTGAACTTTTGTAACCCTGCAGTTCGTCATTCCGATAATCGAAATAACTTATCCCGCCACGTTAGATCATTCAGCAATGGCGAATGACGCTGCCTACATGGACTTGCTAGACCTAGCACATTCAGTCTAAAGAGGCCTCTAGCTGTCACCTTCCTCACAATTTTCTCAATCGGGAGCAAATGAAGAATGACATCCAGAGCTGGCTTAGGCGTGCTTCTACTTATGATACACAAAGAAACACACCTCTGTACTTGGACTAGGAGTAATGTTCGTATTGCTTCTAGCATTCAATGTATTCACCATACCGGGCATAACAACCCAGGTGTAAATCCAGTTTACCATGGCCGGTCTACACCCCAGTTCCTAGCCATGGAATATGTATTTCTGCCTTTTTTTATTCCTCTCCTGAATATTTAGCCTCCACAACAACTTACGAGTCAAGTAAAACTCGTTAAAAATTTCGCCATATCCGAAAGTCTTAACGTCATTCCGTCGACAATCGGCGGTCTAAAACCAACCATATTTCCGAGTGAATAAGACCATCTCCGTCCTGCCCGGATTCTTGCTTCGAGTCCCTCAGTGCCGACTATAAGATCTCACTAATCGTGTGCAATAATTTCCACCTATTATTACCACATAATAATAACTCAGGTTAAAACTTTATAATCACCCGGCCTTTTCGAAAATCATTTTTGTGTTACAAAAATTAACGTAAATAAAATAAGTAACTTTCAAAACAAAAAGAATAAATTTAAATTTTTTTAAATTGTATTTAAAAAATCACTCCATCCAAGTGGCGGTTTAAAAAAGACGTTTTTTTATAGAAGTTACAATAAGTTTTTGAAAAGCATATTTTTTAATAACCCTTAACCATAGTAGCCACTTGCCAATTTTCACTGACATTGAATGGGCCTTGAACACAACAACCATCTTTTGTACAAACAGCCACTGTGTATTTGGGCATGGATCTGCAATCACGATAGTACATAACTTCCATGCATTTACGGAGCTATAAATGAAAACAAATAATATGAGAATCTCTTAAATCGATGCACTAATATAGAGGCGATGTACGGGAATGCAACTGAATTAAAATATTTTCGTTAGTACGATATACTGTCAGTTTTGCATTTCGAGGCCGATGCGTTCATTATGATAAACCTACCACTTCAGACGCCTGAGTTTGTGTGAGTTTTTGTCCCCCAACAAGGTGTTCACGAACCAAAGGTAGAGCTAAATGCTTGCCAAAACCAGTGGCCACCACATCATCCTCATAGGCACGACCACGCAAATCAACATGACCCAAGAAGGGTCTACCATTGTCATAACCACCAACGACCATTTCTATCCACAAGGGATTAAAACGACTGCGGCGATTGTAAAATATCCGAGTTAACCAGTTGTACAATGATCTGGGTTTCATTTCAAGCTCATCCTCGTGGCACATGTCCTCAACGATTTTCTGATCAATACTGCGTTTGAGAGACTGGAAATCGGCAAAATCACCGCTAGCGCCCATTATAGTTTTCTCGTTGATCTTGAAAACACGTTGGACATCTTGGTAGCGGGCCAAAGAGCCATAAGATACTAAATTATCGGCAGCAATCATGACACCAGTATCGAATTTAATGCCCACCACTGAAGTGCCAGTGGTAATTGGAGAACTTGTCAATTTCAAAAATAAGTGTTTAAGAGTTAAAGAGAGATTAAACAGAACTTTTCTATTGCCACAAAAATTTACACTTACGAAGTGTGTTGTGTTCCAAATAGGCCGGGTGTTGTGTATTCCTTACTCTGATTGGCATTGTACATGCCATTGTAGCCGCCAGTAAAGTTATAAAACTGTCCGGGTGCTGGTCCATTGCCCCAGAATTCATTTTTAAACATTTGATTACCAGAATACATGCTTTCTTTATAATTTATGCGTTTTATTTATAATAAGAATTCTTTCCAAACGAAACCCACAAATATTAACAAATAAAATTGCAAGTTGTTCAATGATTTTTTTCTTCTTCTTCTTCTTCTTTTTTTGTTCAGCGTTGTATTTTTCGAATGACAAACAAAATTTGTTACACACAGTTGCTTATAAAACGCATTACATTGTATGAAAACATCTTAAATTTCTACGCAATGACAGAGATGTTTTGTAGTTCACGGTTGAACTGGATTGTAGAAGTTCTCTGTCAAAGCCTGTTTCGCACCCCAATTTATAATATGGTGGCTCCGCTAATTGAGGTGAAGTTGACTTATTCTAGACACACACCGACTAATCCTCCACGAACAGTACATTGATTTATGGTAATACAGTACCTATTTCGAATAACGGCACTTTGGTGAATTTCTATTTTATTCACCACACCGGAAAAATTCACCACACATTGTAAAAACTCACCACACTTCCAAAAATTCAGCACGTTGGAAACACAAAAAAAGTAATTTCATTACGGTGTGTGGTGAGTTGTTTGTCCCGTCCCCGTCTGTGCGTCAAACCCGACAATATTAATTATTCCCAACAACTTCCTTCCGTTCCCGTTGTTTACACACACACACACCTCTCCCAACGTGTTACGGCCGCAGGGCCCACCACAACAACAACAAATTCAGAAGAACCACCCACCCATCATCATCATCTATCCACATAACTCTCACACACACGCACGCACGCCATAAAATTCCTCTTAACCGGCATTGATTATATTGATTGGGTTTAAATTTCATTTATATAAATCGAATACGAAAAAAGAATGTGCGAATTAAATTAAATAAAATTTTCAACGTTTTGAATGAACAAAAACGAATTTTTCCAACCACAAGTGTTGCCAGAGTGAACAAATTTTCTCTTCACAACGGCAACACTGTTCCCGGACACATTCAGCCAGTGTTGAAAAAAATTCAATACTTTTAGTTTTTCCATTCATTTCAGAAAGTATCCCGCTACTAGCGTTGCCAGTAATTTTTTCTGATAAAAAAAAACTTTGTTTTTAGCAAGAAAATTTTTTTTTCTACTAAAGTACCAAAATTTTAAAAAGAAAGTACCGGAGTCCGTTGGTTCTGTTACTTTCCCTATTGGTGTTTCTTTCATATCTTGCCCTGGAGTGAATATTTCGATTTATTATTAAATTTATTGAAAAAAGTGGAACTTTATGAAAAAACTTGTTTTGTTAGAAAACGAATTTAATGAAAACTTTATTCGATCTCAAAAGAACTTGGAAAAAAGGGAAAACTTGGCACCTGGTAAGAAGAGTGCCCGCTACAAATTGTTTGAGAACCGTTTTGTTTTATTCTGGTAATTTTTCCCAATACACTTCCTTAGTATTCCACGTTCAAAGATTTCGATTGCCTTGGCCATCGTTGGTGACAAGTGAACCAAATGGGAAACCCGTAAATGAGGACCGATCTGATTGCAACTTTATAAATTAGAAGTTTTGTCTTTATTGGCAAGTATTTGTTGTACAAAAGACTTGAAAACATTCCTGATATTTTTCTTGCCTTTTCCAGACGATTTCTCGTATTACCATTGAATTTTAACAGTTTGTCAAATTTTATTCCCAGGTACTTTATAGAGTTTTTAAGACGAATTTCCACCCCGTTTAGAGAAAGTTGTAGTGATTTGCTTTCTGGGACCACAAACTTTGCACGTTTACCGGATGCATTTCTGATACAAATGGCTTCCGATTTCGCAGCATTAATCTTATTCCCCATTCATTATAAAAATTGTGCATTATGGTCAAGACGAATAGCAGCCCTGTTCAAAGCTTCGGATGGTGATATGTCATGAGCATAAATGAGGCAATCATCGGCATAGAGAATAGCCTTAGCGTTATTGTAATGATGTGGGAAATCATGGAGGAATATATTAAAAAGAAGTGACGCCAATATGCTGCCCTGAGACACTCCGATGTTGACAAAGCTGATCTCTGATATAGTGTTGTTGATTTGAACGCAGAATTCTCTTTTAGTAAAGTAACTATTCAATATTTTCAGAAGATAAGAATCGATGCCAAGATTTATAAGTTTGTATATTAATCTTTTGTGACAAACGGAGTCAAAAGCCTTTTCGATATCCAATGAGATAGCTAGAGAACATTTTTCCTCCCTTAGATTGTGGACCACGTCATTATGAAACTATAGCAAAGCATGTTGAGTTGAATGGTGTCTTCTGAACCCAAATTGGAAATCTGGAATAGGTTCAAAATGATGAGTTCCTTTTCCAGTTTTTCCTTCAGTTTTCTGGATAACGTCTCTTGCGATCAGTGATTTCCATTCTTTCCGAATGAGTATTATGTACTGTAGCAACTGTTGAGCTGAATGCGTTCATTAACGAATCCAAATTTTCATTATTTAAATTACAGGTGGTAGGTGGAAGAATATCACAGGATGCAGCTTCAAGGTCTCTACGAAATAAGTCCCAATTGGTGTTTTTGTAAGATGTTATTACTAACGGATTTCTAAGATGTAGATTTCCTGATCCAAATTCCAGTTTTAAATTCAATGGAAAATGATCTGAAAAAGTTGGTAGACTTTTGACTTGGTAATTAGGATGTAGACTGTCTATTATGTTCGTGCTTAATAAAAAGTGATCATGGTAAGACGAACCATTGGGATAGGAACGGGATACATCGCAAACTCTATTCACGTCTAAACAATTACCTTGTAACCAGTTACGTATTGTTCTTCCATTACAGTCATCTGAACTGTCTCCCCAACTAGTGCTTTTAGCGTTTAGATCGCCGCCAATTACAAACCCATCAAAATTTCTGGAAACATCAAGGATCTTGTTTAGGCCGTTATGTATTTCTTGAGCCGCATGAATGCAAGGTACGTATACTAAACCAACTAAAAACTTTTTGGTGGAATTATTAACAATGAGTTCTATTTGAATAAAAAACATTACTGAGCGATGTTCCAGCAATATTAATTCTGTTGTTTTTAATTGTTTTTTTTAGCACTATCGCCACTCCTATAGGTGAATAGTCATATATAACGTTATAGCCAGGAATAGTAATTTTCTTATTCCTGTGTAGGTGACATTCTTGTAAAACGCCAATATCAATATGATTTTGATAAAGCAGACTACAAAGTTCCGCCTGTCGACTGGCGTTTACAAGATTACGAACATTAAAAGATACAAAATTTATGAATCTATGGCCCATATTCATATTTAATTTTGTTGAGGAGGCGTAAAAATTCTGTTTTGGCTTCATGTTTTGTCATTGCTTTGTATTCTTTTAAGAAAATATTGATTTGTTCTTCTAACGACAATTCTGTTGATTCTAGAAACAAGCTGGCAAGTTTCAAAAAATCCATGACGATTGGTGGGTTTTTTGTTGGCTCCTGGGTTGTATTTAAATGAAATAGACTTGCAAAAGATTTTCTTGCGGTGCATTTCGAATTGCTTATGATTTTGTTTACATTGTTTTTGGCTATATTTTTCTCCTCATGAGATTTTTTAATTCGCTCCTTTCGACAATCAATAAATTTTTTGTAGACAGTACAACCTCTCCAATTTGCAGGATGGCCACAGTTCACACAACACGGATCTGAGCTTTCAGACCTTGATCTTTGACATTCGCCTGGAATGTGTTTTTTTTTATCACATTTTACGCACTTGTAGTCAGAATTACATTCTTTGCTATATGCCCCCATCGCTGGCACTTGTGACATTGTATTTCCTTTTCCTTACTTTTCGGTCTTTCCCAAGTGATAGACTGAGACTAAGCAGATATTTAATATGTGAAATGTCGCTAATTGTTTTTCCTGGGGCCGAATTACCGCATTCGTGATCGAGTAGAATTATTCGTAATCTTTCTTCTTTAGATTACCGCATTCGATATCGAATAGGTTGTATCGAAATTTCAGATGATAGCATACGATGACGAGTATGACGTTTTTAAACGTCATTCGTTAACACTACAGATGTCGAAAAGAAATATTTTTACTTAAGCATGCATAAAAAAACCAAAAAATGCAAGCTTTTATAATTTGTTTTCTTTTTTTTTTTAAGTTAAATAAGAAAAAAAAATATTTAATGGACCAATATAAACAAAATAAATGGAACAAAAGGATGAAATGGCTCAGTTCATGGTGGAGCATCCTAATTTGCCCAAAAACATACTACCAAAAGTAGGACATAATTTATTTTCCATTTCTTTTAGTACCCTGTTTATCGTTTTGCAAACAGCGCTTTCACCCATTCCCATCAGGTAATCATTCCCTATTGTATGTTGATATTATGATATGTTTGTTTACTTTTCTTCTTCGATGATTGCTTTTTAATGTATTAACATATGTTTTTAATAAAACATATGTGTCAATTCTATTACATACTAGAAAAAATCTTGTACATTTTATTGTAATTTCGATACGTGAGCTGTCGAATGCGGTAATCTGTCCATTCGATTCGTCACTAAATTGTACTCGATACGAAAGCCTGTTCGATCACGAATGCGGTAATTCAGCCCCTGGTTTTAACGTGATCAAAAATAATCTCATGTTGTATGCATTTCTGATCGAATGTGGAGTTGTAAAATGACTAACCTTTGTAACAACGTCTGGAGTAATTTTATCCAGAGCATTTTTTATTTCATCATTCTCGGTATCGAAATATAAACCCCTGAGGACAAATGACATTTGCTTCAACTCTTTTGGTGTGTAAGAGTACGACTGTATATTTTTTTTCACGTAAGATAGCCATCATTTCAGTGTGTACCAATGCATCTGATAAATAAAGCTTGCTTTTATGTTTATTGACATTCCTGTCCTCGTCCATGTTCCACTATCGCAATTATTGCAAAGAGTGTGTCCGAAATATTCGGAAAGTCATCAAAATAAAATTTAATTGAAAAATATACAAAAAAATAAAAATTTGCGCCCCTGAGAAAAAAAACTAGATCTTTACTTCACAAATAACTGTTCAAGACCTACATTTATCCTTTTCAACTTAATTTTTTATACGCCACTGGCCACATAAAGTACTTTTAACGCAACGCAAAATGAAAAGTTGGGCATCTTTTATCTTTTTGCGTGCTTTGACAATCAGCTGTTGATATTATTCTGTAAATGTTTTTGGCAAATTTCTTTAAATTTAAAGTTTTTTTTGTTATTGTTTTGTTTTTATTATATTAAAAAAAAAGAGGAAAGTGAATTTTATTTTTTGGAAGAAGTACTTAATATAATTTTTATAATTCTACTTAGTAATATGGAAAAAAAGCTAATCAATGCAATTCAAATGCACCCATGCATTTACGATAGAAGCTCTTCGCTTTTTCGTAATAAGTATTTAAAAGACCAGGCTTGGCAAGAAGTGGCTTCTTCAACAGGAGTTTCAGGTATATGGTTTTGAAATATGTATTGTGCTGTTTGGCTATATTTTTTTCTTTTAAAACAGAGGAGCACTGTAAAATTCGGTGGAAATCGCTGCGTGACCGATTTGTTCGTGAAGTGGCAGGTAACAAATTGAAGTCAGGAGCTGCTGCTCAGGAAAGAACGGAGTGGTGCTACATGGAGTCCATGAGGTTTTTGACGAAACACATATCTCCTAGAAAGTAAGTAAAATTTATTAATCTGCAACTCATGTATTTCTTTTTAATCTTCCGATATTATTTATAGCACTACGTCAAACTTCCAGTGGAGCGATGACCAACCCTGCAGCCAAGCGTCGATCACTAGTGGCAATGAAGACGCCACTGAAGATTTAGAGCTTAGCAGTAGCAGCAGTGAGCCCCCAAAACGACAGCGCTTGGGTAATGAATCGCTAGAACGATTTGAAAAACTATGTGGAACAATCGAAAGTGTTATTGCTACAAAAGTGGAGAAGCGACAATCTAGAAACGCAGCATTTTTACAAATGCTGGATGAATACCTGCAAAAAAAGCCGGAGGATGTGCAGGATCAGCTTAAGATCGAGCTGTTGAATTATGTGCATAATGCGAATTAATATTTTTTTATATATCGATGCCTCCGTTCTATAACATTCTAAGTCGAAAAAGTGTGTTTTAAGTTATGAGCTCTCAAAGTTTTCACGCGCCATACGACTATATGTGTATTCTAAGTAGATTTTTCCCTATAACTTCGGAACGGATCGGCGCATCTTAACCAAATTTTGACAGTATTTAAGTTAGAGAACGTAGAATTTAAAAATGCAAGAACATTAAAAACGTTCTAAGTGTACTTAGAACCTTATAGAATGGAGGCGTCGATATACAATTTAGCTTTTTTAAATAGGATAAGAATTTTTTGTTATGAACTGTTTTTTTTTTTATTATTTTTTATGTATACAAATAGTATTAGTATGAATGAATGAACTGATTTTTTATATATCGAGCCGTTTTCGCAAAACGGACGTAAGCGGCATGATTTTCGTTTTTTTATGGAAATCGATAATTTAGATTCATTTACATCATTTTTGAAAATTTCGCAGGATGCAGATATGGATGGCCTGTTTGACATTTTTGTGAGACGTCTCTTTAAAAGTTCTAACAGCATATCGAAAACAGCAAGGCTCATCCGGACACTCTTTTGAAACTGCTCTGGATCTGCTTGATGCATTTCATCAAAACTAGTAGCGAAAAGCCCGTTGTAGTCTCGATCTTGATAAAGCCTTCGCACCCAAAACCTTCTCCAATGCTTCCAATGCTTCGTCCATTAGCAGCACAATTATAAGTATGTCCAATAAATCCTCCAAATCCATTTTTAGTCTTTATTTGAACACAAAATATTAAAAGCAAAACTTACGCGCCAACCATTTTTAAAAGATAAACAAACAACGCGAGGGTTTCAAAGTTTTTGTTGTGTCATACACCTTTTACATACATACGTAATTGGCCATTACAACCCTTCAGTCAGGATTACGACCTAGCTTCTTCTCACACCACTCATGTTGTGTGTGTTAATTTTATACATGAGCGGCGGGACCTACAGTTTAACGTCGACTCCGAACGACAGATTTTGAAAAACGTTTTCATGGCAATTTTTACTCTCAGACTTTTTGCCAGAAATCTGCTGAGAGGAAGTCGCCGAAGAAAATATTTTCATATTTTCGTTTTGATGTCTGACCTGGGATTCGAACTTGGGCCTTTCGTCTAATAAGCCAACACACTACCATACACCTTTTGCTTTACGCTTTTCCGTCAAAGTTATAAACGTCACGCAAAGCAACAAAGTTTTATCTGACACGGCCTTTAGCGTCGGTTCGCTTTAGAATATGAAAATCAATGAGAAAAGAACGCTTGCTGAACCGTAATGTAATTTCGGTAGTATATACATATATATATAATTTGGTCTTTACATGCAAAAACGAACGTATGTACGTCGTTCTAGTACGTTTAACTAAATTTTAAATGTTATGTTTCGAATTAGCTGTTTTTGTTTTGTATATGAGAAATATGTATAAGTCGTTAGTCAGCATTCCATTATTTCGTGCCAACTTCGAGATAACCGGTCAATATTTGTATAACACGATTGACAGACAGGTCGTTGAATTATATCACAAGTACCCGAAATGTTGTAAATATATTTGCATAGGGTTAAGGTTCTTTACCAGAGGACTTTTGTATTCGAAAAATCAACTTTAACTGCAAAAATATGAAACATTCTACGGTAATAAGAAAGTTATCCTTCGAAACTGTAAGAGCACTCGAAATTATTGAAATGTGATATTCAAAATGTGAAGAAAGCCGACATATTTTATTACAAGTTTTTACAATGACCACAGTTTTTCATGCAGAGAGTGAGAATAATTTAATATTTAAAAATTTCAAGAATATTTTAATATCTCCCTACAAGCCACCATAAAAATGTGAGATTACCTTTTCCATTGGCATCACACTCCCACCATTATCGAAAATGTTTATGTCTGCTTTAAGTATTCTGTTGTCATACGTTTCGTTTGTCCATTAATTAACTTCCTACTATTTTTTGTTTGATAAATATTATTGAAAACCAAGATTCTCAAAAAGCTGTAATTATAACATTTTTGATGTTTTATTTATGAAATAGATGCATGAAATTAATAAAAATACAATTGAATAGATGACTAAAACTTCAAATAAAATTATTGAAGCTTTATGCATACCCATACATATGTATGTATATAAACGAATCAATAATACTTTGGAAAAATAAATGGAAATGTTTAACTTAAACTATATAGATTCTAATGGAAAGCAACAAACAATACTTAAAATATTATCGCATATAATAAATAATATTATACTTTTAATCCCCTTTAAAATCCCAGTATGCAATATGTATCTATCCCTTTCAATATGTAACATAACAATTAATTATTAAATACGAGTACTACTACAATAACTTAGCTAACTAGATATATAAGTATATATATATATATATATATATATGTATGTAACATATAATGTAACCGCATTTAACGTATGGTTACAATTCTTTATAAAAAAATATCTTAATATCAAGCCTAGTCTAACAAAATGAACTGCAATAATATTGAATTCAATATTCAAAAGAATAATAATAAAAAAAAAAGATCGCATTACAGCATCATATCACACATAAAATCCTCAATTTAAATATAGAGAGTCTTCAATTGATCTTTAATCGGGCGGTTGTGATTATTCACGGATTGCAGCAGCAACAAAATATGGATTTATTTTCCTTATTTTTAACTGGTTTACTATAGATGTATGGACCTCTCATAAATACATCCAATAGTTGACGATGTGATCTACAATGTTTAAGTTTATATATAAGTTTAATTGTAATTAATTTAATTTAATTGAGTAGTAATTGCTTACGTCATCGTAATTTCTAAATCGCTAACAACTTCTCCATCACAGTTCCAGGATGAATACAGGTTGTCATCAATAGAAGATCCATTCTGATCGACATACGATTCATTTATGGGTTGGCAAGATCCACGCACACTATTGTAATCTTGAGGAGAATTATTCGTTTTAATTTTAAACATAAATTGGCGAGTGCGATAGACTTCAACAAATGGCAAGTTTCGCTGAAATTTAAATAGCAAATGATTGATTGATTAACAAACAATGTTTTTCAATGACTGTGTAATTGAAATACTCACCATATCGCCATTGCGTCCCATTGCATTGATTACAAAACGTATATTATTGAACAAACTCGTTTTGCGTACCAAGACAACATCCAAATGACCATCTCCCAAGTGGCAATATCTTGAAATACCATTTGGACTGCGTGTACAAGCGCATGTTATATTGGCTCCTGTTATCATGAAAAATTCACCACGTATTACTCGCCACTTCTTCGAATGGTTACTTGACTCTTCACTTAACACATGCTGTTGCTGTTGGGGTTGATGCTGCTGCTGCTGATGATCCTGTTCTTGTTGTGCATTTATAGATGACGATGAGCTGCTGAGAGAGGTTGCCTTAGCAGTGGTCGTCTCTTTGCTATCGATTAAATCTTTAATTTGAGTCTGTTTCTCCATTGGCTTTGTATAACTTTTATCACAGATATTACGATCAAAATTACGGGAATGTTCGTCACTTTCTTGGGTATTTTGATTCACACTCATTGAATTGTTAGCAATTGTTGTAGTATTTGTTTGCCTACCATACAACGATAAATTGGATGTGCTAGGCTTGTCATCATCATAATCATCGTTGCGAGAAGTTTTATTAGATTCGTTCTGGCATTTTTGACAATAAGCGTGACAAATAGTGGCATTCGATGAAAGTGAAATTGTTGCTGTTGAGCCGTTATCATCTACTTCGTCCTCGTTTAAAAGCAGATGAATTTCGGCTTCATAGCCACGATTTAAGAGGAACGTTTTTACTCCAGTGTATTCATAACGTTTAGTGCCCATCCAACGATATTTTTCACTTTTAGCTGCCACATCTCCCAAATAGCCGTAACCCATAACACTGGTACAGAAGCGTATGATACCTTCACGATTTTGTACGCTGCAAATATCCAAACCACGACGTTGGCCTAGAACTAAATGAATTGCGGCAGTTAGAGCATCAGAGGTGCCATGCAGACTGTACACTATAGTATCAGTGCTACCGGCTGGTATTATGCCCACTGGCAATGAAGGTTTTGGAATGTATGCTGGCTTGCGTAAATCCAGTCCAGCGTCTCTCATTGCTCGCCCTATTAATCCGTTGATCATTTCGGCCACTGTACCATCACCGCCAACACAACACACGGCATCGTAGGGCGTCAAATCGTTGGTCAGCAAAATATCCCGTATCTGATTGGCACGTTGAGTAATAATGCACGAGGCATCTATGCCTGCCAATTGAATGATTTCCTTGCAATGTCTTTCGTAAATTTGTAAACCCATTTTACGACCACCATAAGGATTGATAAACACTAAAAGGCGTCGCACACGTCCATTCGGCTCTTTACGTAAATGATTCTGCATGTGATCGTACCATTTTGCCACCACATACGGATCGTTGTTATGCAGCGTCAGACGTCTTATTTGCCATCGATTACAGTCAGTGGGTGAGGCTACAATGCGCTCAGCATAATAGATTGATAAATATTGTTCTATTGGTGTTGTCACTTGATGGCTTTGCAGTTCTTCAGCGGTTGCCAGAGGTTTATGGGCATTCCGAATGCTAGCCGATTTGGTGACACCTTTTGAGACTCTGATCACATCGTGCAAATGCAAAACATGACTTAGGCCACCATATGCGGCCTTATGAGAAAGTTGCTCTTTTTCGTATTCAGTTTCTGCAAGGAACGAATAGATAAAAAAATTAAAGAACTTTTCGTAGGAATATATAAACAAGATGAAGGCAATCAAATATTTTCTATCAGAAAAAAATTCACATTTTTTATGGATATTTACTTTCAGAAACGAACGTTAACTGGGAGTAAACCCCACCAAAACAGAGTTAACACTATTCACAAAGAGATACAAAATCTCCAAGTTTCCCAACCCTAGTATAAACGGGAGTTATATTGGATTTTGGGATCATATTGGTTAACTAACTAGAGCTTGAATATACAATCCAAAACCACTATGGAGTCTACTGCTATTTATTGTTCAAAGAAAGCAATAAGACTGAACTGGGGTATTAACCCTAAAAATTTTATCTGGCTATATAACGTTGTAATCCAACTAACTCATTTCTATGGGGCACGATTAGGTGGTTGGCTTTAGAGAAATGTAATCATCAAACGCAATTTGAACGGATTATGAAAATAGTGAAGATCATAATAACAGGTACCCTTAGAACTACGTCAGCCAATTATTGTTTATCGTCCATAACTGACTACCACTGGAGAAGTTAACGAAACAACTGAGCATCACAAGAGCATGGAAGT
This sequence comes from Sarcophaga rosellei, assembly GCA_930367235.1. NCBI lineage: Eukaryota > Metazoa > Arthropoda > Insecta > Diptera > Sarcophagidae > Sarcophaga > Sarcophaga rosellei. The sequence continues at coordinate 83,674,711 of OV884017.1, read as the reverse complement.
ACAGAAGCTATAATCATGACAAAATTTTTGGGCCGAAAATATACCTATCGATTATACGTTACCAGAACCTGGCTTCGATCCTGTTTTTGTATCGCAGTTATCGGATAGATCCTTTTATAATAATGGTTGATGCCTTTCACGAAACGACATTCAAGTTTTCACTTACGGAAGGCACCAGATCACGCAACAAAGTCAGATGTGGATTATTGTAGTGCTTTTCAGACTAAAATAATTGGCGTACTAGATAGATAGGTAGGTTGAAGGAGTAGAGGCCAACCAAGGGCCTTATGCCAATTGATATACACCTAAACCATCATATAGGCTTAATCGATTAGGAATAACACCTTACTTTCTGCAGTAAGTCTATATCATGTACAAACTTTCTTAACTTCTTCCAGTCCATTCCTCTAAGATGAGTTATGTCTGGTATAGTGGCATTCCACAGCGTTGCATTCTACAGCATCATCATTTTCCACCACGCCAATACGGTTCGGGTGTACATGTAAGGCAGGGTGTAATTTCTCGCTTGAGTATTTCATGAGTATTTTTCGTATTTGCTGTTAACCACTTAACATTGCTATGTTAACTCTAACATTACCACAACCCACAAGAGGTTAAGTTTAACTGAAAATCAGATCGATTTAGTACTAGTAGAGTCAACTGTGTATTAGCCTATGGAACTTATTAGCCGGTTAAAACAACCTTCTAAATTTACACTACATCAACATAAAAAAATCGATCTACAAAATATTGCACTATGTCCATCGGTCTGAAGGTTAAAATTAACTCAGACATGCTTATTCAAGTTTAACTTGAATTAATCTTGCAGTAAACCGATAATTAAATTTATTGTTGTTGTGCATACAAAACGGTTACTCATAAGCAGTATGAGTGTATAATAATACATATAAGGACGTAAATACATTTGTGTTATTTTGATCTCCGATTATGATCATTAATAACAACGATGTCTATTCATTAAATTTCTTTTGCTTTTAGCGAAAAGTCTTTTGCTACCACCCAATTTTATTTCACACTTTCAAATGACTCATAAATTATATGAATATGGATTGCCCGGCTGTATGTACGAGTATACAAACCTTTTTCAATAGCTGCTGTTGTAGTTTCATTTGGTATCGAGAGTGTTGATGCTGGTGGCTTTTTTTCATTATTTTCACCATCGCTTCGTTTCTGACATCGTTTTGCATCCAAACGTTCCCACACAATATGATTACAGTTAAGTAGTACTTTGTATCGTTTTTTCTTAATTTGAAAATTATTCAAAAGTATGTCATCGTTTCTGTTATGGGCAAAAATCATTTTTGATTTCATCATTATATTCGTAAAGTCTTCTTCTGATGCTCCACAGTGTGTTAAGAATTCGTTTGGCATCATCCGATTTCGTTTATGAACGAACGATGCTGCTGCTTCTTTCTACTTATATCGTGCAGTCTGAACTCAATCACGTCTCACAAAAACGAACACAATCGCAATCACCATTACATTTAAGATGAAGAAAAAACAAATGTTAAAAGTGCTAAAAATAAAGAAACAACAACAAAAACTAGATATTATTTTATTTGCTTATTAAGAATCATGATGTTTTTTTATTTTCAAACAATAAATTAAAGAAAAAAAACTGGTTTTTCACATTTCTAAAGTTTATTGTATTTTATTTTTGTTTTTGGCTTTTAAAATTACTTGTACTTGGGAAGAATTCAACTACAATAACAGCAACAAAATATACAAATACAAATACAACAGAAAAATTAAATGTAGCAATAACGTCTCGAGAGTATAGAAATTACTCACACACCCGAACAGAACAGAACAGAGAAATAAAGTTTAACACATGACCATGCAGAAACTTAAAACAGATTGTAAATTTGTTTCTACCTCGGCCAGAGTGCGGACTGTACAAAGTCATGCGGGGTTAACATATGCATACTGGTTTTGCGCTTTTAAAAATTGCTCAAAAAAAAACTTTAATTCTTACAATAATTTCGCATTTTCTTAAAACAAAACCTTTGGAGTAATTTAACACGTTGACTGCCGCGGCAATTTTCTGAAAACTGCACACGCAACCCAACACTGACTTTTTGTTCTTTTCCCAGAAGCCATTTATCCGATACTAGCACTGATATAATACGATTTTATTCGTAGCTACACAAAAATGGCAGATAGATTTAGTGAATACGAGATAACTCGTAGTTGGCACTCTAGAAGGGAACGCAATCTACGAGTTATCTCGTAGTCGGCAGTCAACGTGTTAAGAACCAAAATTTTTCTGTACGTTTTCTTATTTTAATGACAATAGAGTGAATGCATCGATAAACTGACGTGATGAGAACAGATTATTATTTATAGGTGGACCGATGCGATCGAGATAAATTGATATGATGTTGATTGCGGTGTTAGGCAAACATTTCCGTATAACTTTCGGGTAAATGGGCGTGGCCTACAATTAGCTTGTTATCAGTATTGATCTTCATTTCTTCTTCTTACGACAGTGCGCTTATGGTATATTGATGGTGGATAAATTGTGAAGAGATGTGATGACGTGAAGAGATATGATGCATACATACATATATACATACATACATAATTGGCCATTACAACCCTTCAGTCATGATTACGACCTAGCTTCTCACACCACTCATGTTGTGTGTGTTAATTTTATATATGAGCGGCGGGCCTACAGTTTAAAGTCGATTCCAAACGACAGATTTTTAAGAAACTATTCATGGCAGTTTCATTTACTCTCAGAGTTTTTGCCAGAAATCTGCTGAGAGGAAGTCACCGCAGAAATATTTTTTTTTCATATTTCGTTTGGATGTCTGACCTGGGATACGAACCCAGACTTTACGTCTAATAAGCCACACTACCTACTAAACTACGGCGACTACGGTCAATATAATCGGCCTAGAAGTCGCCGTAGTCTGATAGGTACTGTGTTGGTTTATTAGACGTGAGGCCACGGTTCAAACCCTGGATCAGACATCTCCAACAAAACAAAATATGAACAAATATTTCTTCGGTGACTTCCTCTCAGCAGATTTCTGACAAATAAAATTTCTATGAAAAGTTTATCAAAAATTTGTTGTTCGGAGTCGACTTTAAACTGTAGCTCTCGCCACTCTTGTATAAAATTAACACACACAATATAAGTGGTGTGAGAAGCTAGATCGTAATGACCAATTATGTATGTATGTATAATTGGCCTATTGAGCAAGCAATTCTTTAAATAACCGATTATTGCGTTATTATCCATAGTGTCTGTCAACTCATATGTACATACTTATTATTAAAAGTTATAAATAAATGTTTTTTAATTCCCAAGTTTAAAGTCAATTCTTATTTATAATCGTATGATTGAATGAATTCTTAGAACTGTAGTAGATTATGATGGATGCCCTCAACTTATCGCTAGAATTTAAATTACAATGATTAACTAACTAATGAAAGCAATTGTTTTTTTTTTTTGTTTGTATTAATAATTGCAAATGTATGTATATTAGATGCTGGTGTAAAATAATAATTTTTCTAAAAGATTGAATTCAAAGATATTTTTTTAATTATTTAAGTTTAACAAATTAGAAAACAAGTAGTATTAAATTAAATACAAAATACAATAGAATAGAGTGTAAATGACAGATTTTTGTTATTTTTTAAATGGAATTTAAATCTCATTATAATTAAACATCAGATAAAATACCCGCATGTTTTTAATTTTAATTTTTAATTGCTAGTTAATGGGCCCCTTGTATAATAATTCATATGAGAACGAGTACACGATATTTTAATTTAATTCCGTATACTTTTTTAAGTACTTTATCTACGAAAAACAAAACACATTCAGGTGAGAGCATAAGATGATGTTTATTTTCTCATTGGATGTAATTCTTTATTAAATAATACATATGTGTGTACATATATTGTTAAAATAGCCAAATACATATTATTTATAGTATAATAATATGCTAAATTGTTCATATGCAGACACAACGACAGGCTGTAAATCAGATATAGAGTGAGCGTCATAAGTGAGTCAACACCCACTATAATTTTAAATGTTCTATTATGTTCTTAAGCATAAAAAAGTTACTTTATCATTAATTGTTGTTTTTGTTTTAACATTTTATAAGTAATAAATAAACGTTTTTTTTTTTAAATGTATTCGATTATTCTCATTTAATTTTCTCGCTATCCTAAGAAAATGAATTATTTCAGTTGAGTTTACTCACTTTTAGCGCTCACTGTATGTATGTATGTATTAACCTATTAACTACTACATACAACGAGTTGCCCATACAATGTTGAGGAACCACTTGTCAATACCTTAAGATGAGAATCACTCGATAGGCATCTGTTTTCAATGTTTGAAACTGATGCAAATATATGTATGTCAACTATCTAAAGAAGCTAGATAGATTAGTAAAGGAGTGCACACAAAAAATAAATTTGCCATCTTACAACTTTAACTATGATAAAAGAAAATTTTGTATTAAACGATTACAAGATTAGTTTTTTTTAACTGTCCACCGAACAAGAATCGTGTAAGAAAATAATACAAATTTTCAATAATAATTCTCTTGGTCTACAAAAAACCAGCCAATTTTGCAGATGTTAACCGAAAATAGAAACAACTATTGAATTCTTGTATTGGGTGTAGTGGTAAGAAACTTATCTCACTGAGTCCTATACACTTCCTCGAAAAAGATTTTATGATTTGCCAGTAATTTTCGTTTTTTATGTTCTCTTATAAATTATTTTCATAGATGGAGATATTTAAACCAGTGAATTTTTTGAAGTTAGAAGTCACGTTGAACGGATTGCTTTATTGATGCGATTGCTCTGACCACCAATCAAGCACCTTAACCACAATAACATGCCATTTCGGACATAGAAACTAGTTTAAAGATTTTGTAGAGATTTTTTCCTTTTACAGAAAAATTATATTTTCAGCTTTTCGAATTACTGTTACGATTAAAATATGTAGGTAGGTAAGACGGGAGGCCAACCAACGGTTTTATGATGGTCATTTAGGCTTGATGTGGGCTCACCATTAAGGGATACCATATTATATTTTATAGAAAGTCTGTGTCTTGTACAAACTTCCTTAACTTATTGCAATCTACTCCTCTGAAGCGAGTTATCGATTTCATGTTTACAAAAGTTGTGCAATGACACACAAATCGCTGGGCATTCACTTTACAAGAAGGCACACTATTAAAGAAACTGGAGTCACTAAGGTCTCATACACACATACATACATAATTGGCCATTACAACCCATCAGTCAGGATTACGGCCTAGCTTCTCACACCCCTCATGTTGTGTGCCTTAATTTTATACGTGATTGGCGGGACCTACAGTTTAATGTCGACTCCGAACGACAGATTTTTGCGAAACTTTTTCATGGCAGGTTTATTTACTCTCAGAGTTTTTACCAGAAATCTGCTGAGAGGAAGTCGCCGAAGAAATATTTTTTTTCTTTTTCATATTTCATTTTGATGTCTGACCTGGGATACGAACTCGGGCTTTACGTCTAATACGCGAACACACTACCTACTAGACTACGGCGACTTTAGCTATGGTCTTACGGAAACGGAAAAATTCTCAGGTCACATGAATCTCGCATGAACTTACATTGAATTTGTAAATTTCTTAACAACTAAACTGAGATAAGAATAAAAGAGGAATTTTTTAATTCACAAGATAATTCACAACATAATGTACATATGTATGTAAGGAACAATACAATTTAAGCAGTAATGAATAGTAATAATAAAGATACAAAATATTGTATATGAACTCTTTTAAAATAAATGATCTGTACTTAAAACGTCAATTTGTTTAATAGTGTTTTCACACCGAGTGGTTTTAACGTTAAAATCAAAAATAAAACCTGCTTTTACCATACAAAATTATTGTGTTAAAATCAACTTAAAGCCTTTTTTGAATTGATTTTAAGTTGATTTTATGAAATACAACCTTGTTTTATGTACTAAATCAGAGCTACCAGCTCTGAAATGGTAAAAACAGCTGATAAAAATTAAATAAAAACAAAACAAATGTAAAAATATAGAAAGCCGCTTGTATAAAAATGTAAAATTTCAAATAATGAATGCTACAACAATAATAAATAACAATATTTTAACAATAATATTAATAATATTAATATTATTTCTTAATTTTTCATATTTTTTGGTTTTTCTTAAACAAAAACATTTCTGTTCCGTCATGAAGGTATGAAAGTTAAAACCTGATTTAAGAAAATGTGCAGTGTGAACGCAAAATCAGCTGATTATGGTTTTAATGCTAAAATCAGGTTTTAACTTTTGGTGTGAAAACACTATAAGAGATCATTAAATGAAAAAAATAAACTTTTTTATTTACAAGCAATATGTATTTAAATGTATTTATTTTAAATGCCATGTACATACACAGTTGTTTATGTAAGAGAAAGCAGAACTAAAAGAAAATATAAAAATGACGTAGAGTTTGATAATAGCATACATCGCCATACTACTGAACATTTTTTGCGATGTTATTCCCGAGATATTTAATTGCTTTGCAAATACAATAATGCGGTTAAAGAGCAATCAACGAACTGATTCATACAAATTGATTTTATGTATGTATGTACACGCTTAATGATTATCTCTGGACAGACAAGGTTATCAAGATGACACCTTATACAGTACGTGTATACTACTCTACATACTACACTATAGTAGAGATTTATTTATTTAAATAAAATTGATTATAAACTGAATTTCGAATTAAATAATAATAAATATGTTTGGACTTTATCTAAATCACAGGCAAAACAATACAAGAAGCGAGAAAGAAGAAAAAAAACTTTAATCGGGCACACGAGTAACCCGAGCCAAGTTTAAAAGTCAATTTTATCTGCAAATACATACATACATATTTCTTTATTTCCATAAGAAACTCACTCACTCACTCAACCAAAGCACAAAGCACAGTCAATTTATAATGGATGGATGGATGGATTGTATTTAAAATCGTGATACAAGTTCAAGATCACCAAAGACAGTTATGTATTTAGTTGCTGCTTGAAACGAGTTACCATTTGACCTTCACTTTTAATACCATGTTTTATGGTGATAAATTTATAAAAAAAAATGTTTATTTTATTATTTTATTTTCGCATAGTTATCATAATGAACAAGATACATACTCGTACATACATAATGATACATTTCCGCCTTATGCTACATACATAACATGAAATAAACAAACAAAAAAAAAACATGAAAAAATGTGTTTATGTAAATAAAACAATATAAGTGAGTACTATTAAGAAAAGTAATCAATATCTCCGAAAATACTTTAATTCTTTTCAATTTCTGAAAATAACCTCTGGGATTATAGATTTTAAATTACGTTTCTCTTAAAGAAAAATTACGTTGTTGTTATTAAGTCAAATAGTTATTAAATTAGTGGGGGAAAACCCCGTTTCAAATGACATAAATTTCATTTTTATTTTTCTTTACATACAATGTACATACATAATTGACAATTTAGTCAGGATTTCGACCTAGCTTCTCAACACCACCCACTTATGTTGTGTGCGTTAGTTAATAAAATCTGCTGAGAGGAAGTCGCCGTAGAAATAAGCCAACACACTACCTACTAGACCACGGCGACTTTTTACCATACTTTTAATAAGACAACAATCCTAATAATTACTCCTGGAAGATTATAAGTCATTAACGTCACCAAAATTTCCGTGATTTTAGACCCCCTTTGGGGGTTTCTCGATTATTTGTATCGAATATTCGCCCTACTTTTCTCTAAAACGTCCTAAATGTGCTTAAACAACATTCGCAGTATTGCTTGGGGATTACCTTGTCGGAAATTCCATTGATTTCTTAGGCCCAAGGTTACTGTGAACGTTTCAGATTGCGTTCCAATATGGTTTTTTACTGATGTCTGACTATACGATAAATATTTCCTTTAACAAAAATTAATTGACCTACACTGGCTGACGTGAGGCCTCGGTTCAAACCCCAGATCAAACATCTCCAACAAAAAGAAATATAAAAATATATTTTCGGCGACTGCAGATTCTTGCAAGAACTCTAAGAGTTAATATAATTGCTGCGAAAAGTTTCTCGAAAATCTGTCGTTCGGATTCGACTGTAAACTGCAAGTCTCGGCACTTACATACATACATATGTATAAAATTAACACAATCAACATAAGTGGTGGGAGAAGCTAAGATCGTAATCCTAGCTGATGGGTTGTAACTACCATTTATGTATATACATATGTATGTATGTATGTATGAAATGCATTCACTAGCCCCTGGTTGATAAAGCTAATCTTTTGGTTGAAATATTTGAAAATCTGCAACAAATGCCCGACCTCGAAGGGGCATCAGTAGCTATGCCTATGTATTCTTCCGGCCCAAGGATTCTTACGGTTCTTCTCAAAGTTCAAAAATTTTCTGGGCTGGATGGTATTCCAGCACTGATTTTTAAACAGTGATGTTTGACACTAGCTCAACAATTAGCTGAATACAGAGATATCCCAAGTGTCTGGCTTTCTTCGACTCAAGCTTTTATTTTTATTACTGATCTCGTCTCTTTTACTTCTAACCCTATTTAATCCTTTGCAGATCGCAGTAATATTTGTCATTTCTATTCTTTCGATAGTACGCCGAACCCTTTGGAGATTGAGGCGAAAAGACTTAATATAAATGGCTCAATCACATCCGACCACAATCAATTTTTGAATAGCATCTCGTGAATAGGGAAAACGAAAAGATACAATATTTCTTAATAATTCATAAGCGTGGCAGTATTATTAAGCCATCTGTAACTATGGATGGTATAAATATTGAACAGTTAGAAGCTCTTCATATTTTGAGCATGAAATTCCAATTTGATGTTCACTGGAACCAGTATATTTTTCAATTTTCGAAAGAAACATTTAAGTGCCTCGGTTTTCACGCCATTTAACTTCTTTAGTACTTGCGCCTCCGAACGAGAAATGTCCGAACGAGAATGGAATACAACTACCATGTATGCAATGGTGCTTCGAAATCTATTTTGAGACAAAGTTCCAAGGGTTTATAAAAAAAACTAAAATCCAACAAATCTACTTCAATTAAATCAACTATAAAATTAAAGTTAAAAAATAAAAATAACATTTCAAAACAACATTCCGATTTATTATTAGAACGTTAATGCTACAGAACAATGATGCAAGCTATTTTGATTGGAAACAAATGTGAAATCTCAAAAACTGTATCCATCACTTTCACTAAAAGAGAAGCAATGTATTCTTCAAAGTATTTAATTTACTTTTTAATGTTATAGTAGTATAGTCGTATGTACTATACACGTAAATATGTATGTACATCATTCGTTTGAACTTACAACTTCTTAAAAATTATTTCCTACTCTATAAGTATAATATACAGTGTTAAATATTGTTACGAAAATGAAAATGGTGTTATTAAAATGATAAACAAAATCTACAAAAACAAAACAATGGACTTGTTTACATGACCAACGAATAAACAAAAATATAGCAACAACATCAGTATAAAGAGAGGGATAAACAAAGTAAACATTCGGGTAACAACAACACTGCAAGGACAAACGTAAACAGAATACACAAACAACATGTTTACATTTATAGAGATTTCGCGAAGGCAAAGTCATTATTCTTCGATAGCATTCATTAGACTGTTTACCCAGCAATATAAAAGGCAAGACAAAGCAGGCAACGAGGAACAGAAAAAATTCACTTAGTCTTGTGTAAAGACGCGTTGCGTGTGAAGAGAATAATTGTAGTTTAAAGATCAATGAACAATTGTTAGCGTGTAAGCGGAAGAGTGTAAAGAAGAATAACAAATAAATTGTTGTCGTTTAAAGCAAGTTGCCAAAGGTGGCACACGGAATTGTGCTAACAATAAAGAATTGATTTAAAACTAAACACAAATTTATTTTTATTTTGTTTGCTATCTACGAACTCATATTTTAAACGTTTTTAAAGGGTAAAAACGTAACAATATTAAATAAGCGAATAATAATAATAATTTTTCTGTGGATGTCCTCCAAAGTGCCGAAGTCCCCATTTAGGTTGAATAAAGCTGTTTAAATAGAGTAAGAAGTTCAAATTGGCAAGAAGAATCTCCCAACATGAATCCAATTTTAAACCGATTTGCTGTAGTGAAGAAAAATGGTTATAAAATCGAAACGAACTCTGCGATTCTTAGAACTGAATGAAAATGTTCTTCAGAAAATGTATACTTTTTGAAACTTTAGATTCTTTTGTTGCAAACAAACTGTATTGCGATTACGCAATACTTTAGGGAGCTTTGTTCCTCTTGTTTTAGACAATACTGTTTACATTCTACATATATGTATAAATAGGTATACATAAGTCAATGTACATATTAAAATTATATGTACATACATACAGTGAGCGCCAAAAGTGGTAAATGAAATAATTCATTTTCTTAGGATAGCGAGAAAAGTAAATGAGAATAGTCGAATAAATTTCCAAAAATAAAAACGTTTATTTATTACTTATAAAATGTTAAAACCAAAAACAACAATTCATGATAACGGAACTTTTTTATACTTAAGAACATAATAGAAAATTTAAAATTATAGTGGGTGTTGACTCACTTATGGCGCTCACTGTACATACATATGTATGTAAATAAACACATAAATACAAATGTGATGGAACATTTTGTTACACAAGGGATAATAAGGAATGAATTTTTTATTGCCGCGAATAATAAACCCATTAATTACAGAATAGTTATTTCTGAATGAAATAAACAGAAATTCAATTAAAACTAAATAAATAGGAACGATTTATTTGTGTTTTTTACTTGTGCAGAACAAAGATTTTTAAAAATATGTTTTTGAAGTTTTATTTATTCACGGTTCTAGCTTTCATCCCATTTACGCAAAACAAACGACCATCAGTGGTTTTGCTTAATTTTGTTTGCACTTTATGTGAATTCACGAGTTTACTAAATTTCACGATCTGGTTAATGGAAACTGGATAATGGAATCTTTAAAAAACGTACTCAAAAAGAGTAACATATTTGCCTTAAATAAGATTTGCACTCAATATTTACGTGAGTAAGAAGAACTTAATAAAAATTCTGTCGACCATAAGGAATCATCACAGCCTTACAGATTGGGGGAAACCAAAAATTTTATTTAATTTATCGGATGATATTTTGTAGCTGCGCGAGAACTATCGACATCGATAACTATAGTTTAAAACGATAACTATTAGTTGTATTGTGATAATTGACTTTAAAATAAAACTGTTCGCAAAGTTCATACTGCGTGCATTTCACGGTCAAAATCATCAGCCTAGTGAGTGCAGTTTTTGATCGGTTTTAACAATAATTTTAGTCTTTTATAATCAATCAATCATTAACAACTCAAAAAATATTGCTGCTGTAGTGAGAAGGCTTAAAGAAGACGATGGGCTGGGCTTTGTACTTGTTGGCTTTTGTGATTCAACTATCTGGGAAATTTTTACATAAAAATCTTGGCTTACGTTCCCATAAAATATAGCTCGTGTGAGGGTGCGAACAGAGTGGGCGCTGATGCCGAGCCGAGCTTATTGGCGCTTATTTTCATGCGAAAATAAATTCTGAAATTCTGTTTATTGCATGTGTTTTGCTTTTATGTCATTTAGTCTTGTTGTTCATTTGTGTTTATAAAATTGTTGTACACTGTAATGGATTCTGATGAAGAGTATTTTGCTTCTCCTAGTGTGATTAATGCAATTATTAACACAAAAGAATTTGGAAAACATCCAATTACACTAAAAAGGAAAGAATTTGGTGAATTTCATCATTTATATACTGATTTAAGAAAATATCCATCTAAATTTCAACAATATACCCGAAAGCACACTAAAAAGTAAACATCAACAATGCAAAAAAGCGCACAAAACGCTTTGAAACTGTTTTCTCGCACTCATCGGCTTTGATCTCTGCTCTTGTCGGCGTTCACGGTGTTATGCACAAGCTTATTTGTATTGACTCGTATGTAATCAGTTTTATCCCACTGACAATCTTTATCGCCCTGACAATCCCGGCTCCGCTTTCAGCGCTCACTCTGTACGCACCTTAAGAATTGATGCCAAACGATTATTGTTTGCGTTGTATTTTTACTGATTGGCTAAATTGCTAAATTGACACATTTGGAGTGAGGACAATCCTCAAACCGTTAAAAAAAATCATCCTTATACTCATTAAACTTTATTTTTTGGTGCTGGTAGCGAATGGGATGCTGCGGTGAATAGTGAATACTGTAGGACCATGCTAACAAATTTCTGTTTTCAAAAATTAATCAGCTAAACATACATACACTTAACAATCGATTTATTGCAAAATTAATTTGTTGATAACTATCTTTCCAGAAGTGGTCAGGTTCACTGGCCACTTTCCATTTGTGCGATTTAACGCCTCTAGATTACTTTTTATGACGCTATGTTAAGTCATTGGCTTATGTTGGCCTAAAGTATTGGAACTTGATATTCAAGCCCACATACCGTATTTAAAAATAAAAGGAGTTAACTGCCAGATTATAATAAAAAAAATTTAATTCCGGCATTATTTCTATCTTGTATTGTCACTTAGGGCCATTATTAAAACTTGTCGTTAGAGTTGGGTTTAGTAATTTAACTAAAGTAAACTTTAAAGTCACCTTTAACTTATTTTCGTTATTACAACTTACAGATAAAATAAAGTTAACTTTTTGCAAAATATGGCAGTGCCGAAGCAATGTCGATAACACTGCTCAATTAAACAAGTGCTTTAAAAACGCAGTGGCAGCGATGTGCCTTCTTATTGTTTATGTGTATTCATTTTGTTGATAAAATTTATGTGTTGACGTTTTAGCTTTCTTATTTGTGTGTTTTTTGTTTTAAAATAAGTATAATGAACACGTCAATATCCATTTTGATTTGAAAAACTATTAATATATTAACATTTATTTTTCATGTTTATATTTGAAGTTGCCATATTAAAAATAATATGTATAAATAATATGGCCAGCACAGAGATAAAGCGAACTTTAAAAGTTAAAGATATAATGATCTTCCCTTTAGCTTAACGTTCAATTTTATCGTATTGGGTACTCATAATAATGAAAATCAATTTATCTGCATAGCCCTTGAAGTTCTCAAGCTCTTTAAAAAACAGCCTATTAAGTAAATACGTAGTTAACGATCAATTTTACTCAGAAATTAGTTTTTAGAGACAACATAATAAAACTTTTCAGACAAACTTAAAGAATTTAAAAAGAATTGAACGCCATATAAATTTAACTTTTATTCTACTTACATAAATACCTTGTTTTTTTTATTTATGTTCACAGCCTAATACACAAATTTAGAAGAAAAAGAAGTGTTTATCGAATAAAAACAAATTGAAAGACTTTTTTTGAGCAAGCCGAGTACAATTTGACGTAAACAAGTACATACAACAGCAACAACAAACGAAAAGAATTATGAAAACTACCCATACATCATAGATGGGCACTTTGCATTACCAGTAAAATTTCAGTAAAAATTGATTTTTACTGATTACTGAAAAAAATTTCAGTATTCAGTAAAATTTTACTGTTAATGCAATCTAAATTTGAATGAAATTTAAATAAAATTTAAATGAAAAAAAGTAAAATTTTACTGTTAATGCAATCTAAATTTAAATGACATTTAAATGAAATTTAAATGAAATTTAGATTGCATTACCAGTAAAATTTTACTGAATACTGAAATTTTTTTCAGTAATCAGTAAAAATCAATTTTTACTGAAATTTTACTGGTAATGCAAAGTGCCCATCTATGCCATACATACATATATTTGATGGCATTGCAGCAAAAAAAAAAGTTATTTTATCTTATCGAAATAGAAAAAAAAAAACAAACAATAAATTATAATTTTTAATATGGTGAAATGTTTAACTAATAACTGTAAATTTACAGTAAACACATGGTATTTGTATTAAACAACTGACCTGCAGGCTTCAGTAGAGTAGATGGGATAAAGAAAATCGGTAGACCGTAAATCAATGTCGCACATTTCAATGCATAGGTACTGAGAATACAAATAATGACCTAGAGAGTCTATCAGTATAATATCGCAGTAAGAAAATGTTTGTCGCTCACAATCAAACATTGTTTTACCCAACATCATATATGGGCAATTCACACAAGCCCTTGTATCGTTGTATTCAGTGTATTGTTGGACGAATATACAACAGTGTATGCTTGTAGTTGATAATTTTCACACTTTGAATATGGTTCAACAATATTATTCACCTGCTGTTCAGACCATCAAATAAATAGGCTACAAAAATTACAAAATAAGGCTATGCGCTTAATTTTAAAATGTAACCGCTTTACATCGATTAAATATATGTTGGACACATTGAAATGGTTAAATGTAAAACAGAGATTGCAGCTAAATACAATACTTTTTATTCAGAAAATGAAAATGGGATATGCACCAGAGTACCTGACCGAGCAAATAAGATATGTTGGAGAAGTTCAACCCTACAACCTCCGGAATGCTTTAATTTTAGACCACCAAGAGCAGACACAAATGCATTGCAGAGATTCAGTAAGGGATTGCATCTATACAACATGATGCCAGCTGATGTCAAAAATTAAGCGAATATTAATATTGTTAGAAAGAGAACAGTACATTTTATAAAACATGTTTATTTTGATCAGGGTTTACCTAATTGTTGAATACAATTAAAATGAAATGTATTTTAAAGAGTATTATAAATACTTCTAATAAAGATAATAATAATAATAATAAAAAATCCGATACACTTATACACATTTTTTTCATATGTTTTTAAAAGTTGTATTGGTTTCGTGCTATCAGTTTATGTAAATGCTAGTAACCAAGAAGAAGAATTCCAAAATTATAATTAATTAATTTACTTTTTTCGGTAATATATTTCACTTTGTTGCTTGAAAATCAAATGATGAATACTGGTCTTCTTCTTCTTATAGGTTTTTTGACGTTTGGAATACGAAATATACAATACAGCATAGCATTGAGCGTTCACAAACAAAAAGTGTATTCAATACAACATACACGATACAAATTCGTGTGAATTGGCCAATAGATTAGTCTTCTTTTTTTTTGCTTCTAATGCCACAAAAATTATTTTGAGGTTATTTTGAATTCGTGTAAAAAATCATCACTGATATTATATTTATAATTTGTAATTAAGAATAGCTAAACTTGAAAAAGATGTGAAAAAATTCATATTTTCCAAGTTTACCCGATCAAAACTCATAACGTGTAAGTTTGAATCATATGTTTATGTATACCATTTTAAAGGCTCATCTATCTCCCCTTTTCAAAAAACTTTGGCTTTTGAAAATAGATACAAAAATATTTGGGTAATCAATAATTTTGTGTGAAAAGATCAAAAATACCGGTTTTGTCCAATCAATAAATCAAGTTTTACTCAACAGAACTCACAACCTACATTATATGTTATTAGTTGGGTGTCGCACCGTGTAATTATTCATCATCATAAAGGCAGCTGATAACTGCAGAAATGTGTTTAAAATTATCTTTTTTTGTGTCATGCGCTGCAATATTCCATAAGAAAAATATAAATAAATTTACACAATAAATTATAAAAATTTATTACACAGTTTTTTTCATATTATTAATCTGGCGTGTTTTTTAATCGATTACAATTAGTATCGTACAAACAAAATTCATATCGTAAAGACTACAAGCGATCAGATATTGTGACAAATATCATTGTATAGTTTTGTGTTAATATTTAGTGGACAGGTTGTATTATTTTATAGATATAGACGATGAGCTATTATTGGCAGTTTAGAATTGTAACAAGCAAACCTTTTTTTTATTTCGATAACATTTCAAAGGGCAATAAATTTTGTTGTTCTCCATTAGTTCGTTTTCAATATAAAAAGTCTTACAAAATGATCGTAGCTTAGATAAGATGACTAACACAATTATGTACTTGAAATTTTCAATTTATTTTTATATTTTTTTAAAACTTTCGTAAATAGTGGCTTCAAAGGTAAAAATTTCTAAATTATTTTATTTAAATTACTACAACAATAAACAGAAAAATAGTAAGGGGACAAGGGAAAAGCTTTGATGGTATCAGCTCTTTGGCCCGAAAAAGAAACAAAAGGAATAAACATTGTTACAAAAATGGAAACGGTGTAACAACGTTCAACATTAAAATGAGTAAAAGCTACACAAACAATTACAACGAATTTGTTACAAATAAACGAACAACATCAGTATGAAAGAAGAGCGGATAGACAAGTAAGCGAGAACGCAACAACAAGCAATGTGAACAACATACATAAACAGCAATGAAGTCGCGATAGAGTTCTCGAGAAAGCGAAACCACGGACTTTCGACTTCAAGAACCTTCATAAGACTGGGATATAAAAAGGCAAGACAAATCAGGCAACCAGTAGAAAGAATTCAGTCGGTCTTGTATGAAGACGCGTTGCGTGTGAAAAGAACAGTTGTGGTTTAAAGATCTCCGTTGTAAAGATCTGCGTTGTAATGAAAGAAGAATAGCGAACAAGCAATTATTATTGTAACATCAAGTTGTAAACATTGGCACACATAAGTAGCGCGAACAATAAATAATTTAATTGAAACTAAACAGCAATTTATTTTTATATTGTTTGTAATCAACGAACTCATATTTTAAAAGTTTTTTTTTTGAAAAGGTAAAAACGTAACAATATAAATGCATTGAAATTATATACATTTCTATATACTACATATACATACGTAAGTATATATAATTTAAATTTAATTCCTTACAGCTGTATATTTTTTATGTTTATACACTTAAGATAAAAGAAGTTCTTAAAATTCGTCGAAAATTCGTATTAATGATTTCCTGTGATCTTTTTTATTCGAAAATTAAACTGAACGTTAATGGTGAATTTCTCTTCTTATAAAAAAAAAGAATTTATCAGACTGTGTTGTTATCTCGTTGCTGAAAACAGGCATAAAATTTTTTTTATTATTTTTGTTTAAAAATTCTTGGTTTAAAAAAAAAAAACAACGAATCATATTAAAACACATTAAATTTCATTATTGATTACTTTTTAGTGTCTGTATTCGAATGCAGAGATTCCCAACAAACTCATCAAGATGGCAAAAATAGCAAAGAATTTTGTCGATTACAAAGTATCGAAAAAAAATGCTTATTAAGTGCCGTTACGATAACACAAGTTCAGTAATTATTTCCCTAAAAGGGAAAATATCGCTTTCGGTTTAGTTTAGAAAAAAAGTTAAATCGCAACATAATCGCAAATCACAACATATGAGAGCCAATTTATGTCAACATGAAGCCAGAATTGACAGAATTTGGAAAATGAATGTAAACTGGAGTGAGCTATGAGCAGCCCCCTTACATCCTAAATTCGACCGTATAAATGAAACAGTTGCTCGCGAGAGAAAGGTTTTGGTCAATACCAGAGAAATTGTGCTGGTCGCCTGAAACTTCGGGAACTTGATTGGGAGTTTCTATGAAAAATTCAACCTATTGTAAGATTGTGAACACTTACTTGTTGTCCTAGTTTCCTACCAAAGGGAGTGAAATTTCTGTATAGACATAGTAGACTTATCTTTACAATTGCAACAATTTATCGAATTTAATCAATCATACATAATCCAATCCAACAGGTATTATCCTAACTGTAGAAAAAAGTCTTGAACTTTAAGCACAAGACGAGGTGTCAACTTTTAATGGTTTCGCAGTAAGAAAATATTATTGATGAATATATGTTAGGGTACTGAGACCAGGGAGGGGGCTAAATACGGGACTGGTTAGCGAAATAAATTCGTAGTATATTCGAGCAACACTAACCAACACTAGAAATGTTTACTCGATAACGAGTGTAAGAATCCCAAAAGTAAAAACAAATCGCAACAACTCGAGTAAATCTCGCATGAGATCGACTGCGAGAATTTAACCCCAGAAGATTTACTATTATATCTTATAATGTACTTTACAATGAATGTCTTCCCCGGTTCAGTTGTCATGACGAACTTAATGATGCTGTTCGGTGTCAGAATGAATAATTCGCTGCCTACCACCAGATGTTTCTGAAGTCAGTTAAGGGTGTACAGGTTACAAGATAGTGTTCTACAAATTATCCTAGAAGAAATTCTTGTTCTGGCAAGAAGGTCACTTACTATCCTGGCTATTCTCTTACTGTAATCATATAGTAAAAGTTTATAATTTTGGATTAGGAAGAGTCTCCGCTTCTCCTCACTTTCCTTTGTCCTAATTATACCATTCCAGGCAGCGTGGAAACCAGCATTTTTTCAAGCTTAAGTGGATGTGCTAATTGCTGATTCTCAAATGACCTGTGAACCAGCAGAAGGAGATCATATTTCTATTGCTTAGCTGATTCAGTTTGTCCTGCCAGTCCCAAACTAATCTCGAGTTATACTCATACAAGTTCAGTGTTTGAATGGCAGTTTGATTTTCAAATAGCATTAATATGCTCCGTTATCGGTACTTCATGTACATTGTACAAGCTGACTTGATGGTGTAAACTTGCTAGAGTTCTCCCATGATATCTATACTTGACCCTTTTGTATACTATATAATGGTGGTACTATGTATGGGGCTTCCAAACTGTTCGAACCATTTTTGGCTCCATTTACAATTGATTTCTAAAATGATAGAATTGGCTGGTTCTGTCAAAGGGACAGTCAGTCATTTGCCTGGTTACAATCCCCTGTTATGAATGTCTATTTAGATTTGTCTCATGTTATTCCGGCCCTTAATACCACAGGCAACGGGCTTTTATCCGCTATAGCATAGGTTCGCATTGCCGCTATTATACCAACGCATACCATTTTTTATATACATGTATAGTAAAGAGTACACGTACTCCTTTAAACAAAGGAATTTTCTGCAAGATATATTCTAAGGTCGCAAGTGCTAGCATTTTGGCTTTTATTAAGAGGAGAGCTAGGAAATTTAAACCTCAGTTTGAACATATTGAAAAAATTACTTTCTGGCAAAGGCTTTGAGAAGAAACTATATGCCATCAATAAACCTTTTAAAATCAGTAATTTGGACTTCTCGTTAAACTCATGAATAAATTTAATGCACATGACATAGGTTGTGTGAGAAGCTAGGACATAATTCTGACAAACATATCTCTGATATGTTGTCATATCCTCCTATCAGTTTTTGTTTTTATACTGACGTATGATATTTCGATTTAATCAGATCGGATCGTCGGTATAAAAAATTATCCGTATTAGGTTTTCCATCGAGTTTAAATATACCTTTCCATAGATTTTATGTAAACTGTGCAGCGTATGTGCACATCTGATAATATGAATTTTTTTTAAGATCGCATGATTTTAAATGAACACATTAAAATAAACAATTTGGGGTCGTTTCACACAACTTTCCGTACTTCAGAACTATAGAGGTCAATAAATTGTAACGCATACAAACAAAAAAGTCACACTTTCTTTAGAGAATTCAGTTCACTCGTTCGTTTCTACTCAACTTCGCGGTTGTTCTGTGTGATTGATTTTCTTTTTTTCTTGTTTTTGTGATTTATTTTTATAAACTCTTAATAATAGAATGATTTAAGTTTCATTACGTAGTTTTCCTTTTAATGTCTTTTTATAGTTCTGCTCCTTCGTCTATTGTATTTGGTAGAATGGCAATAGACACACCAACGCTACACAACAACTAAAATGTGAAAACATATGCAAACACAAAACACAAAAGTCGAATACTTGATTATGCGGTTTTGTCGTTGTTGTTTTTTCTATTATAGTTAGTTGTTGTTTGTATTTATTTAGTATTGGTTTCAAGTTTGCAAAATTTTTCCGTTTTCTATTCACTATTTGCCAACGACTACAAATGGCAAAATAAAGTTGTTTTTACTTTTTTTTTGTATTTGAATGCAAACAATTTTAGAATGTAAACGTTGTAAAGAAAAATACATAATAACCATTAAATAAAAGCAATAACAATGATTACATATGAATATATTTACATACTTATGGTGCATGTGTATCTGCCTGTAATAATGTTCTACTTAGTTTGAACTTTGCAAAAACAACAAACAATACAATTTAATAAATGGAAAAAAAACTCGTATATTTACATTGAAATTAACGATTTTATTTGCTTCGAAAAAAAGATGAGTTTTTAAGGTCGCTCACTTTATTCCTTTTCTTTATTGATGATGCTTCCTTTTGAATTTATTCTAAATTTACAATACCGACCACTTCTTTTATATTCATTAATTAATATTTTCGTTTTACTTCAACTTTTTCATTTTCCACATATTCATTAATGATTATTATGCATTAAACCGATTTTCTTTTTTTTTTATTGTTATTATTTCATTAACCTTTTCAATTAATTTGTGCACACCGAAATTGTTTATTTCCCTTATTTCAATAACAAGCATTCATCGTCATATTTACTAAACTTTAAACCGTTAAAAAGCCACCAACGTACATACCGATAAGAGAGCAAGAATAAAACTAAATTGTTGTGCAAACGCAACTCTCTCGCTTGTTTGTTTTTCAGCAAAAGTTATAAAAAGTTTAGTGTTGCCAGATGCTGGGATTTTACTTTACTTAATTTAAAGTAATCGATAGAATTTTTTGTTATAATGGTTAAGAAAATAAATTATAATTTATCCAGAAATTTTTTTATTAAGTCTATAGTTCTTCTAAAAGTTTTCAAGATTTTCCAGCCTCTCTTTTGTTCAATATCTTTATTTGATATTTTACAACATTTTAAGCAAAGTCCAAACCTTTCTACAATTTAATGAACTTGTTTTAAACAGTTTACTTTATCAGACAGGTAATAAAAGTCAAAGTCCACGTTTTTTATAGTTTCATAACCTAAACATAAATTTCAATTTTAGAAAGAAAAATATTTTAAATGTATGCTTGCAAACATTTAAAAATTGTGTTTTTCGAATAATCCATTACATCCATTTCAAAAGCTTCGCCAAAGAAAATATTTAAAAAGTAATTAGGAATTCTTGTCATAATAAATCTGGGATCTTTTTAACACCTTTCTTTTTAACACCATTTTCATAGATGAGAGGAGAATACAAAGCGAATTCATGTAACCGGTGAGATTATCTAAACAGCTGAGCTATTTCTTAATGTCAAAATTTTGTTGTTTTTGTGTGTGTTTGTTGTGCGTGTGCGTGTTGTTGTTCATTTTTTTTCCTTTTCCATTTTTTTTCTTCCTATTTTGACAACATTAAAGGTCTTTAACAAAAACAAAATGCCTGTTGTTTTTGCATTGTTGTATTTGTTGTAGACCTGCGGCTACCATATATGAATTTGCCTTGGGAGAATAGATATTACAAGACAGGGATGATAAATGACACCAATGAAATGGTAACAAAAAAGTTTTAAAAAAGTACTTTTCGGGTTGAAAAAGTATCAAATTTTGAATTATTCATATTTTTACACAAAATTTCCTTCTTTTCAAATTATATTAAAGTAACATTTTTTAATTTTCTTAAATAATTTATTCAAGCTTTAACAAAACAAATAATACATAACAATTCATGCGAACAAACAAAATATAAACATTTAAACCAAAAATAAACAAAACATTTCATTTAAGTATATAAAAATTAGGTACATTTTTAGGAGATCGATATTAAAAATCATTTTTAATGACTATTTTTGTTTGGATAACATTTTGTTGTTAATTTTAATATTGTAACAACAAGAATCTGTCGACTTTAATAAATCTTTCGTTTGTATTAAACTAGATACGGTTGAAACATGGGTTACCATATCACATTCTCATTTGAGAAAGTGAAATTTAGGTAAGTTAAGAAAAAGTATCAAGTATATCACGGTGGTACCGAGGTACTTGGGAGCGTCAGAAAGTATCAAAAAAAATACCAAAGTATCAACTTTATCATCCCTGTTACAAGAACATGAACAAAGCGAATTCATTTAACCGGTGGGACTATCTAAACAGCTGAGCTCTTTCTTAATGTCAAAATTTTGTTGTTTTTGTGTGTGTTTGTTGTGCGTGTGCGTGTTGTTGTTCATTTTTTTTTCCTTTTCCATTTTTTTCTTCCTATTTTGACAACATTAAAGGTCTTTAACAAAAACAAAATTCCTGTTGTTTTTGCATTGTTGTATTTGTTGTAGACCTGCGGTTACCATCTATGAATTTGCATTGAACATGAAACTAGATTTATGGAAGTGTGGCCATTCTCTATGCCAAAATATTTACGTATATATAAATATATTTTGGTCTATGCTATATTGAATTGGGGTTAAAATTATTAAAACCACCAATTAATTAATTTTTGTTTGTTACTTATCTTATGCGCATTAACATTTTGTTTATAATTTTGCAACACAAGACATTTTAAAATATTAACTGAATTTCTCCAACAACAACGAACTACTAAGGTTGCTAAAAGTAGAGTGCAATAAAGACTATTTGTTTGGAATATATGGCCTAAGAAAGAGAGTAGATTCAGCTAAATTAGTAAAAGTTATTGAGAAAATATCATTAAAAATGGAAAATGCCGGACACACACTATATTACATTTGATTAGTTTTACTTTCAATAAAATGCTTTCGTATCTGCTGTGAATCTAAATTTGTTTGCATTTATGTGTTAAAAATATTGTGGACATGTAAAATGATTTTAAATACCGTTAAAGCGAATTGATAAATTGTACAAATTTATAAAAACTGTAGTCAAATATTCCTTAAAGACGCTTTGCTCCTTATATTTAAATAACTAATTTTCAATTAGAACTACGTTTATTTAGCCCCACAAATATGTAAAAATGTAGTAATACAGTAAAACTGAGTGTATTTTAAAACATAATTATCAGTCGTTGCGATTCTTTAAAATTTAAAAAAAAAAAAAAAATTTTTCCCATATTTCATAAAGTATTACTGAGAATTTCTACTAGTGGATGGTGTAAGGGTCTTGGGTTCGATTTTCACGAGAAACTCTGGTATGTTACACGACACCGAACATAAGATCAAAGTTATTTAGTTCGTATATACATACATACATAATTGGCCATTACAACCCTTCAGTCAGGATTACGGCCTAGCTTCTCAACACCACTCATGTTGTGTGCGTTAATTTTATACATGAGTGGCGGGACCTACAGTTTAAAGTCGACTCCGAACGACAGATTTTTTGAGAAGCTTTTCATGGCAATTTTTACTCTCAGAGTTATTGCCAGAAATCTGCTGAGAGGAAGTCGCCGAAGAAATACTTTTTGTATTTTGTTTTTGATGTCTGGCCTGGGATTCGAACTCGGGTCTTTCGTCTAATAAGCCAACACACTACCTACTAGACCACGCCGTACATAATTAAATATAATTGTATTGTAATTTATAAAGAAATAAAAAAATAAATATAGTACATTTACTTTTGTTGACTTTATGGGTGGCGCGCAAAAGTGTTTAAAGTAACTGACTACAAATCCAAGCTGTCGACCTTCAGATACAGCAAAAACCAAAGAATTATTCAGCATAATCTTCTAAGGCCTGCTGTAGTAAAACAAACAGAAAAAATTGATAAACAAAAATGTAACAAGCCATTAAAATAAGATGTGAAAACATTGTATTATAATTAAAAATCTAAAATTAATAATAACGCATCGTTACTATGCAATGCAAATGTCTGGCATCGCCATTATGTGTTTTAATACTTAAAATTGCAACTCTACAGCATTCAGGTTTTTATTTTCTTTTTGTAATCACACAATTTGACAGACGAAATTTTAGCCGCTTTAAGGTTCTGGCATTTTAAAGAAATTTATTCAATTTCGCTATAAAATAAATTAATTTATTAAAATGGATGATGGAGATTTCGATAATGATGAGTAAGTAAAAGAATTGATTTTGTCTTTCTTAAACAATTGCTTTAATGTTGATCTATAGATTCTGGCATAAACATTACCACGTTGCTCTGTGTGATTGCCGTGTTGTTGTGGCAAACAAGTGATTGAACCTTTTCATTACATTGTTTGTATTCTTCTTCTATTCCTTTCATTTAGTGTTGGAGGTGATGAATTCGATGATGTCGATGAGGAAGACAATATTGATGATATTAACCAAGAGGAAGAAGTGGATAATATTGAAATCATAGCACCTGGTGGTGCTGGTGGCGGAGTGCCAAAAGCAAAGCGAATTACAACAAAGTATATGACGAAATACGAAAGAGCCCGTGTGTTGGGCACAAGAGCTTTACAGATTGCTATGTGCGCTCCAATTATGGTGGAATTGGAAGGTGAAACTGACCCCCTTCAAATTGCAATGAAAGAATTGAAACAGAAGAAAATTCCCATTATCATAAGACGATTTTTACCCGATCATTCATATGAAGATTGGAGTATTGATGAATTAATTATTGTCGATCATTAAGATAATACAGGTCATTAATCTGAGAACATGGGTAGATTTAGTTTATAAGTATAGTTTTACTGTGTAATAAAATATTTTTTAAATTTTAAAGTGTCATTTGATATGTATCATATACTCTTGCATTTTGTGTGAGTGCTAGCAGTGACCGTACATTGCGGCAGCGGAATCGCAAATGTCTTTTAGAAGAATGAGGAATTCGATACACGCAAGATTAATTAGTTATATGTGTTCGTCCTTAAGTTTCTCGCTTTTTCTGTTCATATACGCTATTACAAAAGCTAAGTTAGTATATATACCTCGTTGTAATTTCATATCTGTGAGTTAAGCTTTGCTTTTTTGGGATGCCTATAATTTATAACCTTTGGTTTCAATATTTGTTACAGTCAATAACGAGGAATTTCTAAAATCTGCATAAATATTACACTTGGCATTCCTGAGGTAGAGGCCAGTGATACACAGATGTTTCGGAGAGATGGAAAGTGTATTAATGAGGTTGAGTTCTTTTGATTATGGAATCATAAAACGTCTTGATTTAATATTACTCCGCGAAAACAATAATAAACATTTTTTTCACTATTCTAAACACTTTAACAAGAAAATGTATATCCTATGAACCTTAGGCGGTTCCGTTTTGTATTTTGCTGATATAATTATAATGATAGGAAGGTGATTCCGGAAAATACCTTTTCCAAACGCAAAAATATTAGATCTTAATCATACTACAATTTGAAGATCTGCAGATTTAATCACTGTTTAAACCATAATACAACTAAAATCTTAAAAAAAACTTCTTTTTCATTAATTGTATTTCAAAATTGACTCGTAGTAAAAATCTTCATAATTACAGTACTTGATTGTAAAACCTTGTGAAGACAACAGGGAACCAACATTTTTAATTTTCTTTAGAGACTTTGTTACCTTAAATTGTTTCATTTGCCACACTACTAAATCTTAAATACTTTAAATTGTTTAAAATTTAAAATAAGAAATTTAAATCACTTTCATTTATTTGTTAATTTCAAAATAGATTTTATTGCAATTACTTTTTTTACTTAATAAATACAAAAAATTGCTAAACACAATATGGTATATATTTTTTTTTCATAACATTACTACTAGCTCCAAGCATAACCATATTCTTTGTCATAACACACACGCTCGAAAAGTGTAACAGCCAGATGACCCGTCCGACACATATTCTCAATTACACATGCTTGTAAGCCGCAGTCAGAGAGATTTTCTTTACCAAATACTTGACCAGCAGCATTATTTTCATCCACGTCATTATCGTCTTCATTATTCGTTTGGCTCTGACCAGCAGAGTCTTCCAATAGTTTCTGTGTGGCTTTGCTGAAAGCCAATGTATTCGTTGTAGAGGCTAAAGTAGCACTAAACGCATCTTTTGTTTCCCCCAGCAGTTGGCATACATAAGGCAAGAAAGAGGGCATAATAATGCCTTTAACTTCAATACTAAAGTAGTCGACACCATCCATGCGCACTTTACTGGAGCGGGTAGTCAAATGTTGCATCGTAGCTTTAGGAAATGACACAGGCGCTAAAAGAGTAGGCGGTACCCCCGCCAAACGTCCCACTGTGGTTATGGTGCTTTTAGCATTGAGCAAGAAACTAAAGAAACCTTGACACTCTACACCTTCGATTAAAACGAGAGAATTGTCACTGAAATCCTCTGACATCTCTTGGGCCTTGAGTTTACGTTGGTGTGCTGTCTCTATTTTACGTATTTCTTTCTCATCAACATCTAGACTGTCTAGCCAATTTTCATCTTCGTCTTCATCATCGTTATCCTTAGTTTTATCTCTTTCATCATCAGTGTTTTCGACTGCAATCGCATTCATTGTTTGGTTACTGTTGCTATCTTCACTGTCTACAGACTTGTTAAGACTTCCATTATCTTTCTTTAAAGGCATTGTATATTCAATACCCTCTTGCCTTAAAGCATGACGCATACCTCTTGTTGTGGGTGACATGAGAGCATGAATTTCGGCTCTGCCACCCGTACCTGCTGCTCGAAATAAAACTGTGAATGTATTGGCGCAGAAGTAAAAATAGGCACACTGTCTGGCTCTAAGAAGCTGGAAAAGACCACGGAAACTATAGTCCCAGTCCTCCGCCAAAGCTTTGCGTTCTCTTTCGCCCACTACAATGCCCGTGTTATCACGTGAGTTGCGTGGAAAAAGAGTCATCCAAGGTATATGCGGGTGCTGCCAATAGTATGTGGCCTGATTGAACCGCGTAGCAGGAGAGATATCCAAACCACTCGCATCGCTTTGGGTATCAATGCAACGCACAAAACTCGTAAGACCACTAGCTAATTGACTAGTTTTTAACTGAGTAGCTGGTAATTCGGACCTACAGAAAAAACGGACACGCGTTTTTAAGCTCCAGTCCATAGGCAAATGTTTGGTAATATTCTGTTCCTCAACATCGTTATCTTCATCCTCAAATGCTGTAGATGCTGAAGCAGATGACTGTTCTAATAGCTTAGAAAATGCTTTCTGATCAAATGGTTGAAGTATAAGTTTAGCTGGGGGAGGGCGTGTGGGAGTTTCCTTGACAAATGTTTCACGAGTGCGCACTATCGGTGTGTTTATGAAACCCATTAACGAATCTTCAGTATCGTCTTTTATATCTGTTTTAGGTTTTTTAGAAGTCTCTACTGATCTGTATGGGAGAGAGAGATACGAAACATTTATCAATTCATTTTCATAAGCAATCTTTAATAGCGTACTTTGCAAAAGGGTTTTTACGCTTTTGGGCCATTTTGGCCTCCAACAGGGAGGCTTTATCTGTCTCTGAAACAACATCCCTCACATTACTATTGTTGTTGCTATTTAAACGTGCCGCCAATTGTTTCTTTCTCTGCTTTAGCCTCTGCAAACGAATGAGCTACAACACAGCATAGATGGACACAACGTTTGAAGGAAAGAAATTAATTTTTAACGAATTTATTTGTGAAATTAAACTTTATTTCATATCAACCTCATCTGGAGTCTTCCAGCTTTGTGTTGCTCCTTCTTTAGTTGCCATTTTATAATAATTTCAATAAATTAAACTATTTAACTTAATTTGTTTATTTCACTTAATTTCCTTTACTTTTCTAATTTTGCAAAAATAAATAAAAAAAATATAATTTAAAGCGCGTAACTTTGTTTTTGTTGTTGTTGATTTTCTTTATCTTTTGTTTTGATTTGGACATCTGCTAAGAATTTAAGGGTAGCCGTATTACTTATAGAGTTAGCTGTATGTGATACCAATGTTGTTAGATTATTATGATATTTTGCCTCAATTTGAGGATGAAGTTTTTCAAATTTATTTATTTTTATGTTTAGATAAATAAACAAGATTTTGGGGAAATTCGAAATTGTTGCCGTTTTTCGTTATTTCTAACCTTTTCTTTTTTGCTCAAAATCTTTAGATGTATAGATGTATTTGTGGTTGTATTTTTTTTTTGTTACGAAAAGATTAAAACCTTATTTATTTTATAAACTAAAAAATAAATATAATTAAATTTAAAAACGAGAGAATAATAAATAAAAATATCAGTTTTAATTTCTTTTCCAATTTTGGCGTTTTTTTCCAGAAGTTGGCTACAAAATCTTTTCCGTCTTTTCTGGCAGCACTTGTGGGTGGAAAGGAAAGAGAAAACCCGTTATTAATACGCACATAATTTTTTCGTGTTCGTTTTGTTTAAATGAAAATTAAGAAGAATTATTGACGAGCGTTTGCGTTTGATTGTGTCGGTGTTGTTGTTGTTTCTTTCTGATTTGATTTGTGTATGTTTGTCGGAGTGATAGAGTGACAGAGAGAGAGAGAGGTTTGAGAGAGAGTGGTCGGGTTGTTTGTTAAAAATGGATTTGGAAGGATTTTTCTCGCTCGGTGAGTTCTGACGGACGGATGGACTGGGACGGGATGATTACAGACACACGTCTGTCCAAACTTAGACAAAATATACTTTTTGTTGTGTTAAGCTTCAGGTGTGGTGAATTTTACATACATGGTGAGTTTTCATTCAGTGTGGTGAATAAATATGAAATTAACAACTAGTACATGACTCCATAATGTACACGGTATTATCGACATGATTTATTATCAATGTCCAGTATTATCAATCAATGGTTTATGTCTGAATTAAGGATAATTAATCCTATAGTGAAGTCACAAACACTGAATAGAAGAAGTTTCTTCATTACAGCCTATTATTGTTTTGAATATTGGGCCATCTTGTGTTAAATAGTTGAACGTATGTAATATTGAAATAAAGTGGCATCCTTAAGATATGCTATTTTCTACTATTATACGTCTAAAGCAAATAAAAATACACACTTTGCAACTTGTTGTGCTAGCGAACAATTAGATTTCCGGAGAAAAATCAATACGAAAAAAGATAAGAAAAAAAATATTGAAAATGTTTTTGAAGAAAACAGGTATGAAATTAATTTTAAAATAAAAGCATAAACGAATAATGAATGAATATTTATTTTTGAGTAATTAGAAAATAATTTCATAATAATCTCTCCTTACTTTATTAGGTTCTCCAACAAACATGGCCAATAAATTGTTTTGTTTGCTTTTTATGGCTTTAACAACTGGTCAACAAAGTGTCATGGCATATGCTCCGATATCAAAGGAAAGTATTTTTGCGGATGTTCTTCTAACGGAGCTGCTTAATCGCATGGACAAAGAAAACGATCCCTTAAGCAACTATTTCGATATGGATACGGATTTACCCAAAGGTTTGGACATGGTATCACGCTCGTCTAGTCAAAATATACCAGAAGATTACGAATACCGCAATGTATACCCAGGCGGGCCTAATCCTTCTATACGTGATCAAGAATTTCTACAGCACAGCTCTTTGTGGGGCCATCAGTATGTGTCGGGTGGTATGGGCGAGGCACCAAATCATTTTCCGACACTCATCAAAACAGATGCCAGTCTACCGGCCTATTGCAATCCGCCTAATCCTTGCCCCTTCGGTTATGAGGAAAATGAAGGCTGCATTTCGAAATTTGAAAACACTGCTCTCTTTAGCCGTGAATATCAGGCTGCTCAAGATTGTACCTGTGACAGTGAACATATGTTTGATTGTGCTGGCCAGGATACCAGTTCGGGCAACAGTGAAATGGCTTCGACCATGGAAAAGTTTTTAATGCATCAATTCCAAAACGACAATGGCATTGAGAACTCAAATGCTCCTGTCAAAAAACTATATGGTTTCGCTGCTTCACCTGCTGCTAATAATCCATTTTTAGAAGGTGACAAATTGCCAATTGCCGCCAAAAAGGGTAATCATGTCAAAGTCTAAAATAAGCAATTCATCAATTCAATGCAATTGTTCATTTTCGATATGAATATTAAAATAAAATCGTATCGCTTTGCTCCCACGAAACATAATGAAATTCAGAAATTGAACAACAAAAAAAAAATATTTAAAATTAATGTTATTATTGTATATACAAGTACTTAAGACATATATATAAGTATATATGTATGTATATTAGTTATTTAGAGTTTACAACATACATATTCCAAAATCTAGTTATCCATTGGCCCCTCTTTACTTTTCTTTTCAACTACACCCCACCCTTAAGCAGAACAGCTCACAATACACAGTTCGTACAATATTTAAGCTGGCAGGCGGTTATCTTATCTCTGCATATGTATGAGTATGTGTATTGTAAATGTGTTTGTTTTATTTGGTAAGGATTTTAAGTTATCAAACAATTAAAAATGTAAAGATATTTGCAAATAATAAAGCACTATTAAATATTTATTGAACTTGGTTGCATCAAACTTAAGTTGCGGTTTTATTTCGATTGTTGAATCTGCGACCGCATTGAGCATTTAATGTTGAGTTCATGAATTTAGCAACAAATCTTGAATGAGTTTCCTGTGAGAGAGCTATTGAAGTGTAATCGGTGTTTTCAAAACAATTCCTTTCACTTCTATAACTCATAGGCATATGCAAAGTGGTCGCCGTTGTGTAGTAGGTACTGTGTTGGCTTATTAGACGTGAGGTCACGGTTCAATCACCGGGTAAAACATCTCCAACAAAACGAAATATGAAAAAAAAGTATTTCTTAGGCGACATTTCTGGCAAATAAAATTTCTATGAAAAGTTTCTCAAAAATCTGTCGTTCGGAGTCGACGTTAAACTGTAGCATCCGTCGCTCATGTATAAAATTAACATACACAATATAAGTGGCGTGAGAAGCTAGGTTGTAATCCTAGGTTTGAAGTGAACAATTATGTATGTGTGCATGCATATGCAAAGGACATATGACATATGAACTACAACGTTGATGCCGGTTTTAGCTTAGCAAGTGGTAGTGCCATTCCAGATGCTACGATTGAAGATGAGCGCTGAAATGATAAATATTCTACATCGTGTGGTATAAACCAGTGATCAGAAATGAATTGTTTTTTTTGATACTCATAAGTACTCATGAAATTTTGAGTATGAGTGAGTCAACAGTATTGAAATTCAATTACTCTGATTCATTCATACTCACTACAACATTGATTTATAAGTACAGGTTGCAATGAGTATGACTACAACGTTGACATCAAACTCATAACATTCGAAATATGTCATGCAAATTCGTAAATTTAGGAAAATACTTATAAATGATTCGAGTGGTTCGAATAATTTATCCAAATTTACAATCTTAGTTGTTGTTGTATTTACAACAAAAAAGCAAAGCAAACACACAACCTTCTAGTGAGTATTGTAGTGTTCGTACACGATTCATACTTATTTTGTGATTCTTGTAAATGTTGAGTAAAGGAGAGTCGAAATCAACAACATCATGCGTATTGTTAAGTATGAGTACGATGAGTATTTCAAACTTTGAATATGAGTAGTATGAGTATGATATTAAAATAAGTATGAATGTGTATAAGTATCCCAAATTATGAGTATGATTCGAATCTACTCATCTCTTTTTAAATACTCATTGCTGATGTCTGGTGTAAACAACGATTATGAATGCGTCATAGAAAATATAATTCTAAAACTTGGTACAAATAGCCTCTAGTTTTATATTTTAATACACAACTTAATTAACACGCAGTTTTCTAATTGAGCAAGGTGCGCATGTTCTGGTTGGATACTGATTTTAACCACACAGGAACCTCTGGAATCGTATAAACAAGATCGATAACATAGTAATAACAGGAAAATCCTGTTTTGTCGATAAAGTTTCTCCAGACATTTTGCACTTGAGCCGTTATTATCCTGTTAGGTATTCTTAGTTTTCCCAAGTCCAAAGAACAATTTGATTATGATGATTGATGTTTTACCAATTAAATCAACATCATCAGCGTATGCAAGTATAATATTAAGGGCCATTATTACAACCTGTCGTTAAACTTGGGGTCAGTTAAAGGTACCTTTAGCTAAAGGGAACTGGAAAGTTACCTTTAACTTATTTTCGTTATTACAACTTACAGATAAAATTTTTCAAAAATATGGCAGTGCCGGAGCAATGTCGATAAAACTGCTCAATTATACAAGTTTTTTTTTTAACGCTGTGGCAACCGCGGGCTGCGTTTTTGTTTTGTTGCATATGCTCATTTTGTTTAAATTTGAAGTTGCCATAATGAATATAATATATAATATGGCAAGTTCAAACATAAAGTTACCTTTAAATGTTAAAGGCAGGATGCTCCTCCCTTTA
Source organism: Sarcophaga rosellei (assembly GCA_930367235.1). Lineage (NCBI taxonomy): Eukaryota > Metazoa > Arthropoda > Insecta > Diptera > Sarcophagidae > Sarcophaga > Sarcophaga rosellei. The sequence goes on along the minus strand of OV884017.1, from coordinate 83,642,519 downwards.
GCTTAACGATCACTTCTATATTATTGGGTACTCATAATAACGAAAAACAATTTATCTGCCCGTTAGAATCCTCCCTTTAGTTAACGGCAAGTTGTAATAATGGCCCTAAGGATTAGCCGTATTATCTGTGCTTATGCTTGCTGTCTTAATAACCAGTTCATCAGCGATTTTGAAAAAGTTATATAAGAATGCGTAACTTCGCCGTAAATTTTTATAATGGTTCAGGTTGCGCCAAGCATTTTGTATACCTATTAGCCAAAGTTTAACGATTTTAAAATAAATGTTGAATCGTTTTATGACTTTGAAGAGCTCATTTTGCTGTGGAATGTTATTAGCTTGGTAAAAGTTGATAAAGAGGTGATGGGTATTCATAAGAAATTTGTAAGTCTTCTTATTTCTATCGTATGGATGGACGTATGGACGCCTTGAAGTCGACGTAGTCTAGAAGGTAGTGTGATGGCTTATTAGACCTAAGGCCACGGTTCAAACCCCAGGTCAGACATCAAAACAAAAATATAAAAAAAGAAAAATATTTCTTCGGTGAGTTCCTCTCAGCAGATTTCTGGCAAGATCTCTGAGAGTAAATAAAATTGCCATGAAAAGTTTTTCAAATAATCTGTCGTTCGGAGTCGATTTTAAACTGTAGGTCCCGCTACTCATGTATAAAATTAAAACACACAACATAAGTGGTGTGAGAAACTAGGTTAATAATCCTAACTGAGGGGTTGTAATGACCAATTATGTTATGTATTGTATGTTATGTCTTGATCTTACGTCCAAAGATGAGTAGACAAGATCAAGCAAATTATGCTGATGTTTCACTCCTCTGGCATCCTTTTCGCATTTAAAATTTTACACATCAGTTGATGGAAAGTACAGGTGAAACTTGTTCCAGTTAATTTGGAAAATTTTGTTAGAATGTCATCTGTATTAGCACTTTAATTGCTTTTCCTTCTCTGGATTGCAGTTGGCATTTCCCTTATATGCCAACATCGTCTGTGTTAGTTGTACTTGATCGTAAAACCAATATATCTTTGAAATTTTTTATTCGTTTGTAGGACCTATTGATGCCATTTTGTGTGATAATAATATCGTTTAAATATCTACCATAGCTTCTCTGAAGTGGAGCGTATCCGAAGAGTTCGATTTTCCATGATTCTGGCGGATAAATTTGAGGACTGCTGTGACCAATTCAGGCCAAAAGAAGTTGATAATCATCGACATTTAATGCTTTCCATTGATGGTGATGGCCTTCTCAAAGAAATATGCGCCCCTGATGCCGCCAGCCAAAAAATTATACCAAAAAGTTACTTTTTCGGCATGGATTTCATGTGGATTGGTATTGTATTAAATTTGACAATTTTATTAATGCATGCATGTATGCATCCAGAAATGGGCCTTATCAGTGAAGATGATTTTTCAATGAAAATTAAAATCAGTTTTTAACTGCTTCAGAACCCATATTGTCGTCTATGGTGATTTGACAGATTGACTGAATAAATAACAAATAATTTGACAGACAACAGCTTTAACAGGATGGCCGTTATCAACGTTCGAAAGTCCCGTTTGGAAGATCCAATATACTATGTACATACCAGAGTTCAGCAATGAGTATTCAAAAAGATGAGTAGATTCAAATCATACTCATAATTTCTGATACTTATAAGCATTCATACTCATTTTAATGTCATACTCATACTAATCATATTCAAAGTTTGAAGTACTCATAATACTCATACTTAAAAATACGCATGATGTTGTTGAGTTCTACCCTCCCTTACTCTGCATTTACAAGAATCACAAAATAAGTATGATTCGCGTATGAACACAGTACAGTACTCACTAGAAGGTTGTGTGTTTGCTTTGCTTGCTGTCTTTGTCTTTTTCTTTCTTCGTCTTTTTGTAAATGCAACAACAACTAAGACTGTAAATTTTGATGAATGATTCGAATCACTCGAGTCATTTATGAGTATTATAAGTATATATTATAAATCAATGTTGTAGTGAGTACGAACGAATCGGAGTAGTTGAATTTCCATACTGTTGACTCACTCATATTCAAAATTTTATGAGTACTTATGAGTAACGAAAAAACGATTCATTGCTGATCTCTGGTACATACATAAATAACAAGAGTTTTTAATGTAATTTATAAATAATTTTATTAAAATGTTTCCTTGTATACAATTGTCATGCTAATGAGTATTTTATTTAAGGATTATTACACTGGTATTGTTGGCAATAGTATAGCAACAATTTTTTTAATTTAAAATTTTCTACTACAATATAATTAAATCCATTAATTATTTATTTAATAACACATTTAAAGATGCAATACGAAATGAAATTAAAACAAAAATATTAGCAACTGCCTCATCGAGTTTGAGTAGGATATGATTATAAGGAAAATATTATTCCATAAAACAATTGCAATTGCAAATCTAAATGAATTAAAATTAAAATTCTTTAAAATAAAGTAAAAAAAAAAATTATACATATATTTCTTAAGGATCAAGTCATTTCAGTGTTGGTCCTTAAACTTAAAGGACTTCTTTCGAACGGCAGTGTGATTAGCTTAACGTTACTGGAATACGATTACACATACGTACGTAATTGATTTAAATTAAACAATAATTAAAATATACATATAAAAAAAATAATTATTCGTTGTTTAATTTTATGTTGTTGTAAAAAAAAAAATAAAAGATTCTATTTACAAAATTTATATTTAATTTAAAAAATTAATTTAAAAAAAAAATTAATAATAATAATAATATTTTTACATTAAACACTAAACATATATAAAAAAGGCAGTAGAAAAAAATACAAAAAAAAAAACATTTAAAAACTTGCAGAGAAAAAAAATAAGGACATGGGGCCATAAAACAAGTCTGTGGAACAAATATTAACTGGAAGACCTTAAAATTGTGACCACTTTAGAAAGTATTATAATAAGCAAACTTATTACACAATTAAAATTAATGTTTAAACATAAATTAATATTAAATTATTACCATTACATGTATGCATATAAATTTATAATTTCATTATCAAACTAATACAATAATTTTACAAATTAATTTAGTTTCACTATTTATTTTCTTTTCGCAAAAGTTTTTTTTTTGTTTCTTTTGTTTGATCACATACGGCCAGTATTGTTGTTGGTATTCGCACCCCATGTAACTTGTGAAGGATTTCTGGTGGTCAATCTCAATGAATTTCCATCATCGTCTTCATTTACATGCTCATAGCCCTGATTAATAGTACCGCCACCATTTGAGCCATAAATTTGCTAAAAAGAAAAAAAAACAGAGGAATAATTAAAACGAATACGAAAAAAACACAGAGAGAAATTCTGCTTCTTGTTCTATACAAATAACATTCTATACATATTGTTACGCAAAGAGAAACGGTGTACTATCGTTTAACATTAAAATGCTACACTAATAAATACAACGAACTTGTTGCAAGTAAACCAACAACATCAGTGTGAAAGAAAAGGAGATAGAAAAGTAAGTGAGAATGCAACAACAAACAATGTGAACAAAATACATAAACAACACGGAAGTCGCGATAGAGTTCACAAGAACGTTCATCAGACTGTTTGCGTGGGCATATAAAAAGGCAAAACAAAGCAAACAACGAGTAGTAAGAATTCAGTCATTCTTGTGTGTAGACGCCGCGTTGCGTGCGAAGTAATCAGTTGTGGTTTGAAGGTTGCCGTTGTGAAGATCTATCGAACATTTGTTAGTGCTAGCGCGAACAGAAGTGTAAAGTAGAATAGCGAACAAGCAATTATTGTTGTATACATCAAGTTGTAACAGCGGCACATAAAAGTAATGCGAACAATAAAGAGTTTAATTGAAACTAAACACATAATTGTTTTGATTTTTGTTTGCAATCAACGAACTCATATTTTAAACGTTTTTAAATAGGTAAAAACGAAACAATATTAATCCGATTGTAAAGGATATTAAAATAAAACATTTTAACTGATATGTAGTTCATCTGTTGGATAAAATTTGTGCCTCTGGGTTGCAGAAATTACAAAAAAGATTCCCCTTCTAGCCAGACCTTATACCTCTACTGGTAATAACAGGTGTTTTTTTTTTAGCAACAGTCGATGTTGCTTACTAACTTGGTTTAGCAACTGAGAATGTCAAACTGTAATGAAATTTCTATCACCCGTGGCATCACAAAGGGCCGCTATACGTGCTCAAGTGAACTTTGTGATATCAGAGCTACAACTCCGACCTGAACCTGAAGGTTTGCCAAGCCATCATGAAAAAGTTAACGCCAAGACAACGCTTCCAAATTGTGAAAACTGACATTGAAAAGAAAAACAACCTATTCCCGAAGTTCATAGAGCACTTTGTACAGTAAACATAATCGGAAGAAAGTTACTATATTTGAAGCAAAGGCTATGATCAAGTCTTTAACGGTACTGGATTTTAACATAATAATGTCAAGAATGGCCGAAAGTTTTGCAGCGATATGGTAGAGCGCTATCATATTCGCATTATATGGACATCGGGTCATTGTGGCATTCCAAGAAACTGCTGGGCAGATAAATTGACTAAATGTTACACCACCTTCGAAGGATTCATTTTAAATCCTCTGCATTGTTAATCCCACTGAAAACCTATGAGCACCTTAGATTGACAATGCAGTAATGGATTCTATTAAGATCGTGTGGACATCTTCAGATAGCAAAGCTGTCAGAAGTTAGATGGTCGGAGCAGTCTGTTCAAATTATAGGACCAGGGACATTATTGGTATCATTGCTGGTCATTGCATTCTGTGTGCACATGCGAAATGTACTGGCCTTGGTCACGTGTTCGAAAACTTATGCGAAGAAACGACGAAGAGAAGAAAAGCGTTTTTCATTACGTCATAAGAGAAGTAAGAACCTGGATTTCTACAATGCAGATGATCCCTCTCAACTGTCGACGATAGCTACTTCTAACTTAGTTCTTGGATTCTGATTTTGATACATACAGTGGCTCACAGTGAAAATGGCCCACTTCGAAATTAACCAGTATTTTGTTAATATTTATTAAAAAGGAAGAAAATAAAATAAATATTTTTGTTTAAAATAAAGTTTATTTGGTATTAAATATAAGGAACTAAAAATTCTTTTAATTACATTATTAATTCATTGATTTTTTACATCAGAAACAAAAGCAGTTCAAATTTAGGTCACCATGAAAATGGCCAATTTAAAAAAACGTTAGTAGAATCCATTCCTAATCGTTTAAAATCGGTAATAAGTCAAAAACAAAATATTAAAAATTAAAAAAACTTTATTTCTTTAATAATAATATACTGGGCCATTGTCATTGTGACCTAATACTGTTTTTGTTTCTGATATAAAAAATCAATGAATTAATAATGTAATTAAAAGAATTTTTAGTTCCTTATATTTAATACCAAATCAACTTTATTTTAAACAAAAATATTTATTTTATTTTCTTCCTTTTTAATAAATAATTACCAAATACTGATTATCATGATCATGGTGGGCCATTTTCACTGTGAGCCACTGTACATATGTCAAGCTGAATCAACTTGAAATCAGGTAAATAAAATAATGCTACACTCTTCTGGTCGCCAGGCCATGAGGGAATTATCAAGCTTGCGATGAGGAAAGATTTCACGCCTTTGATGGGGTCAGAACTCTTCTGTAGATTGGGGACCCATGTTTAGAAAGGGGTGTTTAAAGAAAGAGAAGATATAGAGAGGCAAATCAAAACGTATGCTGGGAAATTAAAATAAGAGGATATCTGACTTATGTATCCAACTATCAAGATACAACTTGGTCTTTTGACACTCAGAATATATTAATTTATAATGGCGGTAGTCTCGAGTCCAATATATAATTTCTGTGATGATGAGAATGAATCAAAGGAGCATATCCTTGGAATCTATGAGACTTAAATAGATCCCAGAAGGAAACAACTAGACTCTGGGGAAGGAATTGGTATTGTTGACAACGAGCAGTATAATGGAGTTTGTCGGATCGTATGGTCCTCAGCACATATCTTACACATTAAAATATACTTCGATTATAAACTAAAACTTACCTCTGAAGGGCCACCATTAACATTAAAGACATCTTTAATATTGATGCCAGCATTTGAAATTCGGCCACTGCGGATATTTGGAACTCCGCCATTATTGTTAAGCTTAAAATGAAAAAAAAAAAAAAAAAATTAAATAAATTGAAATGAGAAACTTTTTCAAAAATAATATGTTGACCTACAGTTGATACGGCGGCGATGCCATATTCGTTTTTAGCGCCCAATGTTTGCATGGCCGATTTTCTTCGCTCAGCCATAACGGAATTCTTGCGCACTTCCAAGGCCCTTATAGTTTCGGCACGCATCGTTAAGCGTCTGGTCAAAATTGGTGTGGCTACAAACAGTAGAACGATTTGTAAGCGGAATTCAATATCAAGTCTGTTAACGTATGTATGTATGTTACTTACAGGGATTATTTTCAGCTTCTGCGGTTAATTTCATGAAACGTTTCTTGAATGCCACATCCAAGGTGCCAATTTGTCTTCTAGGCTGGCGAGCCTTCTCCAAATTTTGTATAGTTTTACGCCTAGCAATACGGTCCGGACCACTACCAGAATCATTGTCGTAATCTCCGTCTATACCCTGCAGTCGTTGAAGATTCTTAACAATTTCCACCGCGTGCTAAAGGGGAATAAACGGCAACGTTAGTCATCATTTTAAAATTAAAAGATGTAGCATTGCTGTACTCGTATACCTTATCTATTAGAGCATCTTGTGAGAGATCTTCCGATTTCTTTTTAAAGAAATTCAGCTCGGTTGAAGATAAAATATGTGCCAAGGTACCGAAACGATGGAACAACATGGCCGTAAACTGTATGACCAAAATCAAGGCAAAGAAGAACACAAACACTAAACCAATCGGTTCCAATTGCAGATATTCCTTGGATATATGGACCTAAAGCGATTGAAACGAATAAAACGAAATTGTTAATCTATATGGTAATTACAATTTAAACGAAAGGGAAATTGAAAGTTAGAAAACAAAATTGAATGAAAGAAATATTAGTTACAATAGTTTTAATTGAAATGTTTAAGTCATGACCATGAAAATCTTGTAACGTGCCATGTATATGTGATATTGAATGCTTTATTTTTTTGGTTTTTTGTTTTAATTTCCGGTTTGTCCCTTAACGTAACCAAATAGTTGTCTTTGATTTTGTATGTATAAACCCCTTAACTGTATTCCAGATTCCCAGATTTGGAATGTTTTTTTTTTGTTTGTTTAATTTTTGTATGTACGAGTATAAGAGCTGTAAAAACCACCACTTGATTGAGTTTTTTATTTTGTTGTTGTTTTTGTTTTCGTAAATGTGAATGAAACAGAAGAAAAGTTTTGTTGGGGTGGAAGGAACCCTGAAATGGAGCCCGGGTAAGCTCAAATATTTTAAATGAAATGATGTGAAACATTGTTTAAAACTATATTTTATATTTGATTTTTGTTGATGCATACTAATAACTGCTGGCCAATTTACAAGATGTGCCATATCCATTGTACGCGGATGGATGTTGTATAAAAAAAATAATTAAAAAATAAAGAAATTTAAATTTTCTTTAATTTTTCAAAAACAGTTCCTTTAAAATATACAAAGAGATAGCTGACTTACAAGGACTTTCGGAAATTTTACAATATTTAGTAGGCCTCTACTATCAGCCTGTTTCTGTAGCACAAACGTTTACATATACATATTTACTACACATTTTCAATGTCTAGAAGCAATGGGTATACATACATATGTATAAGCCATCGAATATACAACAATTACAACATATTGATACAACATATCGATACAACAATATAACACATGTTGTAAATTGGCTAAGTGTGTTTAATATTAAACATGTTATTTGAAATCGACCAAATTATTAACAAATGTTGGTATTATTAATAAATTAATAAAAATACATGCATTTTTTGTAATTTTAATTTAACTAAAAATTTTGTATCATTAAATAAAAGTTGTTTATGAAATTGCTATTTGTCTTCTTAAAGTGTACGCGTCTAATTCGAAATTCGAAAGGTCATCAACTGTTTCTGGAAGATACGAGTTCTCAGGCTATCGAAAATTCATGAATTTAAAATATTTGAATTGTTTTTTTATATAGATTTTCAAACGCCTGAAATCGCTTGTCTTTTGGAAATAGGAAATACAGAAATTAAAGTTTTTTCTTTTTTTTTTAAATCATTTAATTTATTAAAAATTAATATTGGAAAATTGTAGATAATTATTCACACAATATTTAATATAATATTTCAAAGTGTACTGAACATTATTTTCCTGAAATTCTATATTTTTGTTTTGCGAAATAAACCATTTTTTTAGATTTAAGAAGAATTTTAGAAGATTCTTTAAATTAACATAGAAAATGTCTTTTTAAATGTAATACATTTTTAATGTAATGTATTCATTTATACTCATTGATGATAAACAACTTTTATTTAATTTTTATTTTTATTTCGTTTTTTTTTATGCCAAAATACCCAATATTTTTTAAAACTTACTCCAATTTGTACATGTAGTTGCTATTAATTCATCAATTGCATAGACAACACACAACACATACATACATTATATGGACATGCATACATATGTAGACAAGAGATCAGCAATGAATCGTTTTTTCGCTACTCATAAGTACTCATGAAATTTTGAGTATGAGTGAGTCAATACTATTGAAATCCAGCTACTATGAATCATTAATACTCTCTACAACATTGATTTATAAGTACAGGTTGCAATGAGTATGAGTACAACGTTGACATCAAACTCATAACATTCGAAATATTCATATGCCTACTCATTCAGATTTATAAATTTAGAAAAATATTTATGAGACTCATAAATCCAAATTTACAACACAAAGACAGCAAGCAAAGCAAACACACAACCTTCTAGTGAGTATTGTAGTGTTCATACGCGAATCATACTTATTTTGTGATACTTGTAAATGTTGAGTAAAGGAGAGTTTTTTGTATAAAATGTAAAATTCTAGTAAAAAAAATTGAAGCTCCCTGTAACATAAGACGAACGAAATTTTATATGAATAAAACTCAAATACATATCGGGTGACTTTTTAGCAATTAAGTTATAAACTGCATGGTGAATCATTAAAATTATAGCTTCAAACTTCATTTTAAAGTTATTGTGAAGAAGACAAGAACATAAGACTTCCGCAGTGCAGTAGTGGAAATCAAAAGTATTTTATTTTTCAAATTTACCTCGACTCATATGTGTGAGTAATTTAAAAAAATCACCCGTTATAAGTCATTGTTTATTTTTATATAAATTTTCGATCTTCTAAAATTGTTAATAAAATCGAATTTAAAAAATTATACATTGCAAGATCGGAGAAATGTTGGTGGAAACAATTAAAATAATTTTTAAGAATTTAAAACCAAAATAAATTTACAGAAATAATTCCTACCCTCGTAGGGGAAAAGTACATAAATAAACTGTAGTTTTTTTTTTATGAACTTTAATAAGAAATTCAAACTTTTGCAAAAAAAATATTGAGTGCCGCACATGAAACCTGTCTATGTATGTATGATGGTTTAAAGTGTTTGTATGCATGAAAGTGTGTGTGTATGTGTGTGTGTTTGTATGCAATTAATTTATTAAAACAATGTTTAATAATAAACAAAAGTGTAAGTAAAACAAATTATTCTAGTTTTTTGTTTATAAACAAATGTAAATACAACACATATACATAGACATTAAATATATATATTTTTTTTATTTATGCTTGTATGTATGTATGCTTCTTGTATTAAAACACAATCTTTTAGTGTTAGTGAGATACAGCAAAACCCCATTAAACAGAACACAACAAAGAACACAACGAATATTGAACACATTGTTTGAGTAGGATATGTAGGAGGAAATGGTAGGAAATGTTTTGTGGTTAAACACACCCAATTACAACAAAAAAAACGTTTTTTTTTTGTTTGTTTTTGTTTTTTTAATACCCATAACAAATGTTGTTTGTATATTATATACATATTGTATAAAATTAAATATGTATAGAGAAAGGTAAAGGGTAAAGTTATATAAACACACTGGACTACAATAACAACATAATACTTATAAATTGCTCTAGGATCGAACGTAGAACTTGTCTTATATGCTATTTTTAAATTTATAGGAAAAAGAAATTTATGTTTGTGTGTATTTTGAGTTCTACGAGTAGCACTAGATCTGTTTACAAGTTATCTGTTTGCGTATTGTAGTAGCAGTGCTGTTAAGTAAGAGAGTTAAAGAGAGTTAGAAAGGGTTAAGAATGGTAAGTAGAGGATTATTGAAAGTAAGGCGAGCAAGGATATATTTTTGTTTGGGTTTTTTTTTGTTTTGTTTATACAACGACCACAGTTTGATTAGACCACATTAAAAAAAAAAGGAAAATTTTTTGTAATTTGTTTGCATAAAAACCTCAGATGTTTCTTCAATGTATGTGATATTCGTTTTGACACCCAGTGGCCAAACAATATGCAACTTGTCCTTGTTCAATTGCAACAGAAATACAATCAGGACAAACAAGGCGTTGGCCATGAAAAATGCGAAGACTGACTTGTTTCTCAATTCGATAAGATCAGCTGCAATGCGTGCCTGTTAGTTATATTTTTGTTTTTGTTTTTCGTTTTTGTTTTAAATTTTGTATGAATTTATCATTTTTCATTGTTCGTTCGTTTTCATATTCGTTGTTGTACGAATTTGAATAAATTTCGTAGGTCAACAGCAGCATATCACCGCACAAAGCAATTGTTTTTTTTTTTTTGTAATTTTAAAGAATTTTAATTTTTATTGGTTTTGAATTTAAAACGCAAACAAAAAAAAAAGAAAAAAAAGAGAAAAAAAAATATTTTGTTAGTATGATTGTACAATAGGGATCCCTCCAAGGAAACGCCAATATAACTCGTAGTATTTCGTGAGTTGCTATGGTTTGTGGATTAGGTTAAGTTTGTTACCTCAGCTGTTGACGTCTGTCTCTTTGGGATCCCTTTTAAAAATTTACCTCTTGTGTGGATTCATCGTACGTTATATTTGTGCGTACACCAAATGGCCATTTAACGTGTATATTATCCTTGTTCAATTGCAATAAGAACACAATCAATACGAACAGGGCATTCACCATAAAGAAGGCAAACACCGATGAGTCACGTAATTCTTTAAGATCTTTTGCAATTCTAGCCTAAAAGAAGTGTAAAATTTTCATTGCGGTTAGTGTATTGTTTTAATATTTCCTATTTTATTGTTGTTGTTATTAAAAAGCCTGTTTTGTTTTTTGTTTTTTGTTTGTTATTCTTATCCAAGAGCAGGCTTTCAAATTCAATGTATACAAGGTAAGATCAACTGCTTTCAGCTATTTTGTTACGAGGGTGATTCAATAAGTCAGTGACATTAATTTCTAGATTTTAAAAATGTTAATCATGTGAAACACATGAATTTAAAAATCATTGCCGAGAGTAAAGAGAGAGGAGCATGATTATTCTGACCATTAGTTTATTATTAAATTGTAAATTTCCGACGACTGAGATATAACCGGTAGACCTACTAATGTAAACCAGTGTTGAAAAATTCAGTTCTTTAGTACTTTTTTCAGTACTTTTCCATTTCAAAAATACCGCAGTACCCCCGCGACGATTTCAGTACATTTATATTATTATATATTTTATGTCTTGCGCTTTTCAACTATTAATGCATTAGCAACGTAATGCTAAAGGTAGAATTAATCTTCAGTCCCTGTCAGCCAAACGTCCACGGGACATACATACGTTCGTTTTTAGAATACGAAAACCAATGAGAACGCTTGTCGAAACGTAATGTAACGTAATGTAAAAACGAACGTAAGTTCCATTGCGTTCCGTTGACTTTTGACTACACGATGCTCTTACGTTTTGTTGCGTTCCGAATCAGTTATTTTTGTTTTGTATGTGGGAAACACGTATAAGTAGTTAATTTTTCTATTCCGTTCCGGACATGCATTAAATGTAAATAAATAGATAGTTTAGTAGGTAGTGTGCTGGCTTACTAGATGTAAGCCCACTGTTCAGACCCCATGTCAGACATCTCCAACAAAACGAAAAATAAAAAAATATTTCTGCGGCGACCTCATTCTGTCAAGAACTCTGAGAGTAAATAAAATTATCATGAAAAAATTTCTCAAAAATCTGTCATTCGGAGTCGACTTTAAACTGGGACCTCCTGTATAAAATTAACACACACAAAATAAGTGGTGTGAGAAGCTAGGTCATAATCCTGATTGAAGGGTTGTAATGACCAATTATGTATGTATGTATTTTTTTTTTAAAGTACTATTTAACGCGATAAAGTACTCTTTCAGTTGCAGTTCAGTACCATTTAAAATTTCAATTTTTCAACACTGTTGTAAACTAAAAATGTAGAATTTTTGAATTGAGTTCTTCAAAAAAAAAAAACCATGAAATAATTGTCCAAGGAACTGAATTTTTGATTTATAAATTTTATCTTCTGATTGCTTAATACATTAGCATTTAATGGAAATAGTCATGTGGTGAAAATAGCTGAAAGCATATTGAACTTTATCTCATGCATCTCTGTTTTTTCGAATTACATTACTTTGTGTGCCTTTCAAACTGTAAAAGAATTTTATATTAATTAAATTAAAATGTACGTTGAAATCCACATTTTTGTTTGTTTGTTTGTTCGTTTTAATTGATAGGATATTCTCCTTAAGGAATATCCTTTCGTGTATAAAGCAACATCTTACCTGTTCAACAGGATCATTATCAATGGGGTAGAGATATTTGTCAATTAAATCTTTCCAGAATTGCAATTCTGCACTTGACAAAAAGTCTACCTCACCTTTACGCAAATCGGGATCCTCGATCCAATAGGGATTAGTAAGGAAATCTCTTTCCTGTTTGGGCTCTACAGAAGTATCAGTGTCCGATTCTTCTGATTCATCGTCCGATTTTTCCGCTACCGACGAAAGCAAATGATGATCCTTTGAACCACTGGATGTGGTACGTCTGCGACTATGGCGATGAGAGTGATTATCATGAGGATTTACGGTCTGTTCAATACTATCGATGCGATTTTTAATTGTATCCAATGATTCAGCTATGGTTGTGAGTTGTTGTTTCTCATCCGAAGTCTTGCCATGCGTACAGAAAATACAACGGAATAGACCAGCTAAGGAGAATTCTACCGAACCTTCCTCATCGGCATTGCTACCCACGCCGCCCTGCAAAAAGCCCAGCATACTCTTTTGTTTGGCCTGTTTGGCAGCTTCTTCGGCGGCTTTCTTTTCAGCTTCCATTTCTTTTTTGGTTTTCTTGGCCACCACTTCACGAGTACCCCAGGATACCACATTCAAATTGATAATGGAATACAAAATCAACAGCAAGTACATAGAGGGTATGGACAGAAGATAAATAAGACCGGCCGATATACACCAAAACTCTTGCGGATGTAGACACGCCGCTATGAAGAATGACCCCACCATAGAAATCAAGAAAATAGCCGAAGGAGATCCGATACCGTCCTCGCCCAACTGCAATGCCGTACCGACAATAACAGCCATCATAATTAGGGCATAAGCCGTTGATAGGACCTGGGCCATAAACAGTTGTATGTTGGCCTTGCAGGTGAAGCAGATAAACATGAATCCGAGAATGGGTACGATGTTGTAGTGGAAAGAAGTCCAATTGTCTATACGGAAGGCAGCCACAAAAGCACCCACCAACATAAGGAAAATCGTACCAGGTCCAAGAATAGTACCACCAATTAACATCATTTGATAGAAGATATAGAGCAGGGAAATGTTGTCATTTATTTTGATTGTGCGCTTAGCATCTCCCAACAGATCCATAATATTGGCAATGGTGGAGGGTACCCAACGACGACGTTGATTGTAGAATTCATTGAAACCTTCGGGACAGTGAGTATAGGCATCGGAGGCAGCTGAATATTCGACACGATAACCACGCTGCAGCAGTAACGTACATAACCAACGATCTTCTCCCTGATCGTATTGTACATAATGACGGGCCTCATCAGACTGGGTGGTGTATTTCTTCATTACATTGTCATCCATCAAGGCTTTGCCACGGAAAAGCGAGAAGCAACCGGGACTACAGAGTACACAACCAATCATATGTTCGGTAGCCTTTTGCAGCCAATGACCAATAGCGTATTCGAACAATTGATACCACACCATAGGACCGGAACCCACAGGATGAATACGACCACAAGCAGCACCCAAGTTTTTGTTCTTTTTCATCAAATCCACCAGTAAAGTGACAGCATTCGGTTTAAAATCAATGTCACCATCCAACGTCAAGAGATAGGTATTCTCGGCAATAACATCTTTGCGGTCGACCGGTATAGGCAATTCCATAAGACGATGACCCAAAAGGTAGTACATGTACATGACTTGAGACCAACGCTTACGATGACGAATACGATCCTTATCCTTCAAATGGGCGATGAACTTTGTTTTGCCGGGCAGTGTCCAAACCAAACGGCCGCCATATGGTGTTGGGTATTTCTTAGGAGGCCTCAATCGTATTCTAGTCTGATGGATATCTGAAGCTGCGTCGTCCATAGTAGCTACAAGCAATTTTACGAAACGATTTACCTGAATATCATCATCACTGTGATCGGAAATTTCAAAAGCATCATCAAAGAAAGTATGCGCTGAAAGGAAATAAAAGGGATTTTCAATTAAATCTTTCGATATAAACCTTCGTGCACTTACTTTCAAACTCATAGTAATCGGGATCGACAATTCTCAGATATTTCTGAGCTACTCTACGAGCACATTGATCTTCATCCATTCTCATGATACTCTTTAAAAACTCTATCATTTCATCTTTTGTTTCGTGCCACATAGTAGCGCAAGAATAGATTCGGGTAATATGATCGGAAGACTTAATTGTGGGCTTACTTTGTATAGCCGAACCATCTGTATGTACTGATATGGTCTCATAGTATTCATCACCCTTTTCCTTTTCAATTTCGGAGAGATCCTACAATATGAGAATATGAAAATGAGAACATGAACGGTTTTTCACTTCCTAAAGTGCAATATCTCTACGTACCTCTGTTTTTACATCAGCTTGATCATCTCTTCTCCTATTCATGGCCATTGACTGATCTATCAAAAGAGAGCAATACATGGGTTTCACGAACAGCTTCTCTGTGGTAGCCAAACGTTCACATTTTGGTGTCCAGATGTGCAAACTGATCCATGTCTGTGACAATAACCATAAAATCCAGGCCCAGGCCATTTGATTCGTTACAAAGTCATTAAATCTAAAGTTCGATGGGCTTGTAAAGAACAAATAGTCGGGTATAGTATCATGGAAGAAGCAGGGATCATCGATGCGTATACCGCAAGCAGCGATCAGCAGAGACACAGTAACGGGTACGGTTAAACTGACTGGGAAAGCATAACTGAAACCTTGTATCAAAATTTTACAGGCAAATTTGCCAAAAATATAACACAGATAAGAGCCGAATATCTGTATCAGCAACACATAAATCACTGTATTATAGGCGGCCTCAATATCGATGCTATCAATGTTAGCGGCATCTATGGTATCGGGTAAGCTGTTGGTCAACGATGTGGCCAATTCATCAACAGAAATTTTATGCGGTCCGAACGCATCATTGTACATACTGAAGATGTTGCCTGGCTCTTCGCCTTGGATCCAATATATCAATAACACCGAGCAAACGAAAAGTGATATCTTCCAGATGGACAAGAACATGTGACTGAAATATCTGGTGTATTTCAATTCGTCTTTAATTCTTCCCATGGATCTTATTAAACCAAAAGATGACTGTGATGATACAAAATTTTCCCACCAGCCACATGAGATCATAAGGCAAGCCACTGGTATAACCCAGAGTTCTTTACGATTCTCCAGCAGAGGCCAAATAACAAAGCCGGTAACTTGAGCTGCAACAGCTATTAAATCGACTAGCATCTTCGCAAAGCGTTTACCCTCCTTGCTGGTGCGAGACATCAGTCCCAAGATGCCAGGTATGACACATAAACAGTTTGTTAACATGGCGCCCTGAATGGCATCCAATTGTGGCAAAACGACAAAGATAAGCAATGCAGTACCGAAGGCATTCAAACTTTCCATAATGAACATGAACAAAAAATGGCTCTTGTAGGGCACTTTAAACGTCTTGAAGAAACATATACGAGCCGAACGTATTAGAGAACCAACTTCGGGTATGGCGAATGCTATAATCAAAGCCCAAATCCATGCTATACGCTCCTCTTCTGGCAATTTCACAACGAAGGTTTTATCACGACCCTACAAATGGAAATTGGAATATATTAAATGTTCAATTATATTATTGCATTATTGCATAATATTAGTTTAACTTACTAAATCTTTATTACAATATTCTACACGTTTATCTTTGCGGATTTGTGATGTCATAAATAATACACAGCCTTTTGCCACTACGCCACCGGCCAATACGATTATGAACGTTAGGAAGTAGGCAAAGATTTTTAATATTTTTACAGTTAATTCTAGACATTCTAAATTAGCCGTTGAGCCCGTTTCTATTTTAATTGGTGGATCTCTGAAGACATCCCAGCCTTTTGTTTCCTGTATTGTACGTTGACTAGAAATAGAGAAAAACAAAACGAATTTGAATTTAATTTTAATTTCAATCTTAGAAAACATTTGAAATAAATTTTAACAGCCTCGATAGCCGGAATTGTTAGCTTTTACAGTTATGATTACAGTATTAACCTTCGGTTAATGTAAAGCGAACTTAAAAAAATTTGAGTTATTGAGGGTTTGTCATCAAAATCGATAATTTACATCGTCTGTTATCGATTACAAAAACTTGCCTCCTTCTTATAAATAAAGGATCTTTCACGAAGCGCTCTCTAACTTGTAATTTTAAATAAAATAAAGTGTGTGTAAGATATCATAGAAATTTTTTTATTCTTTTGAAAGATGAATTGCGAATAGTCCTCGGTAAGGCGAAGTTGCACGAATAAAACACCCCATTTGGGTAAAAATTATTTTATTATTTGCACATTTTGAATGCAATCCAAGGTGATTTGACAAAACAGACTCAATAAATGACAACTAATATGACAGTTGTAGCTTCAAAAAGATGACCGTTATTAACTGTCAAAAGTCGGAAGACCTGAAGTTATTATTCTTTCAGCTTCTGGATTTTTTACACCCGAGATGTAATAAATACGATTTGATCTAAACAGTATACAACGAAAGTTCTTAGTCATGCAGTTTCTGCTATGTTGTCTTGAGCACCTTCATGATCATAAATTCTGGCCGTTTTAACTTTATTGATTATTTCTGTCTAGTAATTGTTGAAGTAAAGATCAGAATAAATCATTCGTCCAGGTTGTAGAAGCTTATAATGAACAATTCGCTTCTAATCTAACCAGACATACAACATTACTTGGCTGTGTTAACGTCTGCGAAGTTTCTGCTTGCTAAGTTCGTAATGCTGCCATATGCCATCCACTTTTTAACAGATCGTGAGCATTCGCTTTAAAGATGGATCAACTCCGTTTTGTACAAAATTTTCATTGTTAACTCAACCATCAAACTTCTTTGTGTATCCAGTTTCCATCAAATTGTTGAAAACTATTTGGTGATGTATGCTTAGTCCCCTAGGTAGGTCCATGCTCGGTATGTGCCATTTTTTTAATTCTTTATATGATTTCAACGACTTTTTAATGTTCAAAGTTATCAGATCGAATACTGACAAAACATTGCGGCGTTTTTTTTTCAAGTTAAGCTTAAACCTTACAAATTAACGGTAAAACTCTGAGAGTAAATAAAATTGCCATGAAAGCTATGAAAAGTTGTTGAAATCTGTCATTCGGAGTGGACGTTAAACTGTATATCCCGCCATTCATGGATAAAATTAGCACACACAACTTGGATGGCGTAGGTCGTCATCGAGAGTAAAGGACTGTAAATACCAATTATGTAAGATAAGTTAAGGTTTATTGAAACGTTGATAATGTTTTTCAGCATAAAGCGATATTAATAACATCTCCAATTGGAGTATTAGTGGAGCTTATAATGTCATCTCTCAAATAAGCTACAGTGTTGTCTGATGCATGTAGTATTACCAGAGATATTATATTGTTACAAAAATGAAAATGATGTTATTAAAATGATAAACAAAAGATACAAAAACAAAACAATGGACTTGTTTACATAATCAACGAATAATCAAAAATATAGAACCAACATCAGTATAAAAAAAGAGGAGAAACAAAGTAAACAAACAGGCAACAGCAACACTGCAAGGACAAACGTAAACTAAATGCACGAAAACAATATGTTTACATTTATAGATATTTCGCGAATGCAAAGTAATTCTCCTTTTGAGAGCATTCATCAGACTGTTTACCCAGCGATATAAAAGGCAAGACAAAGCATTCAACGCGGTCAGAAATAATTCAGTCAGTCTTGTATGAAGATGTGTTGCGTGTGAAGAGAATAATCGTGGTTTGAAGATCTCCGTTGTAAAGATCTATCAAACGAGTGTAAAGAAGAATAACAAATAAAGCAAATTGTTGTTGCTTAAATTAAGTTGCCAAAGGTGGCACACGGAATTGTGCTAACAATAAAAAATTGATTTAAAACTAAACATAAATTTATTTTTATTTTTATTTGCAATCTACAAACTCATATTTTAAACGTTTTTAAAATTGTAAAAAACATAACAATATTTTCCCAATCATTTACCAATTATTTGCAATCGAATTTTTTAATAGAGTAGCGAAGCATAACTGTATCTGGCTAGTATGAAAAGAAAAGAACTAAAATGAAACTGTAACAATTCCTTTGATAGCCTTGAGGAAATTACTGTTATTTCACTTGCCTTGAATGTAAAAGCGTTTTCTAAAAAAATATTATTTCCGTAAATGCTGAACACAGCTAGAAGGTCTATTTTTTTCACGAAACATTTTAAGCGTATAATTAAAACACACCTAGTTATTATAGAGCAACCACTTTGAATATTTGTTAATAACATTTAGAAATGCATTGCATAATGCATTGGCATTTTCAACGTCAAATGACTGGAAAAGTATTTCTTAAGTTTTAAAACCGGAACTCAAATATATTTTGGTTTCCACGAGTGTTAAAAATGAAGCGATTTAGAATTACCGAAATCATGTAGACGATTTAGCAGATGTACATGGAGTACAGTCAACCCTCCTATAACGCGGTGCGTGTGTACAGCGTTATATTGAAACCGCGTTCTGAGAGTATAGCGTTATAGAAGGGTTGACTGTATTATATTTCTCTCCTTTAATTAGTTGTCGTTAAATGAAAAAATTATTCATAATAATTGATCATAATTTTTAATTCTTTGTAAATGTGTAGCAATAAATATTTATTTTGTTTTTTCTTTTATTAAGTCATCAATCAATTTTTAACAAATTAAAGAAAACAAAAAGAAAAAAACTGTTGTTGTAGTATCAAATGACATTCGTTACAATCTTATATATAAAAATGAATGTGTGTTTGATTGTATGTTTGTATGTTTGAAGTTTATAGACGATTAAACGGCTGAACCGATTTTCTCGAAATTTTCACAGTATCTTCCTGTATGTCTGGAAGGAGTTATAGGCTACTTTTTATGTTGATATTCCAAATGAGCGAGGGGCCATGCCCACGTATGCTACATACTACATACTTAATATTTAATTGCATTTGAAATATATTACTCATACGCATAGTAGTTACCCCTACAAGTATGCTATCTGTGATTCTTGATGTATAAAACCAAAGAAAATGAAGTGTAAAGAACGACGCGGGGGGAAAGATAGAAGGGAAAGAAAAAAATTTTGTAACCAACATTTGTGAAAAAATTCACCAAATAAGAAAAAATATAACCAAAATTAAATTCGTAGACTTTTGTTTTATTTATTTTTTTTTCAAGTTTAAATTATCTATATATGTATATAAAAATGAATGTACTTTATGGAATCGTAAACTATGCATTTAATCTTTAGCAAAGTTGTTGCGCATGAGCCGACGAAGGTTTCTAAGTTGGTATAACCAATTTCCGACAGGTGGCGCCACTGAAAATTCTTCGAAATTAATTAAATCGTAAACTGTGCATTTGATCCTGTGTTGAAAAGAAAAGAAAAGAGCATTACTAGCCTCAGAATCAGCATTGAGACTGAAAAATCTTCGAGTACATGCCGCACAGATCCGTTCGCATGAATCACTTGAACAATGAATCACTTGATCGAATGCGTACTACTTAGGCCCGTTCGTCTGAATCATCTGGACAACGGGAAACAAAATCAATAAAATGATTCAAACTTAATTGGATATTTGTCTAATGTCTTTCCTTCAAATTTATTTTAGTTTGTAGTGCAGCAAAGCGCGCAGGGTACAGCTAGTCATTAATAAAACATACTCAACGATTTGTCTTTCCGATTTAATGATTTATGCACACACATACCGATGGTGATAATAATGACGTGAAAATTATATTTTTTTTTGATGTTCATGTTTTCCAACGAGCCTTACATTTCCTTTTGGCCATGCTACTGGGATAGGGCCAAGTTAAAAATTTCGCATAAATTATAATTGTATATAGGAAAAGTGCAAAAGAAAACTACACGCTTTTATATGTATATGCCAACAATGTTTGAAAATGTTGTAGATTTGAAGATATTGAATGAAAAACAAACAGAAAAAAAAATTACAACCGTGGATGATTACATTTAACGAATATCATTATAATGTTTATGTGACTATGACTATATTTGTAGTCAGGGCTTTTAAAGTATGCTTTCCATTTTCACAGCATCATAACAGTCTTCACTTTTTGATTTTCTTTCTCTGTATGTATCAGAGATCAGCAATGGGTATTAAAAAAGATAAGTAGATTAGAATCATACTCATAATTTGTGATACTTATATGCATTCATACTTATTTTAATATCATACTCATACTACTCATATTCAGAGTTTGAAGTACTCATCGTACTCATACTTAACAATAGGCATGATGTTATCGATTTCGACTCAATTCCTTTAATCAACATTTACAAGAATCACAAAATAACTATAATTCGCATACGAACACTACAATACTCACTAGAAGGTTGTGTGTTTGCTTTACTTGCTGTCTTTGTCTTTTTCTTTCCTCTTTTTTTGTAAATGCAACCACAACCACGACTGTAAGTTTTGATAAACGATTCAAATCACTCGAATCGTTTGTGAGTATTATAAGTATTTTTCTAAATTTATGAATCTGAATGAATAGGCTTATGAATCGAATATATTTCGAATGGTATGAGTTTGATGTCATACTCATTGCAACCTGTACTTATAAATTAATGTTGTCGTGAGTACGAATGAATCGGAGTAGTTGAATTTCAATACTATTGACTCACTCATACTCAAAATTTCATGAGTACTTATGAGTAGAGGAAAAACGATTCATTGCTGATCTCTGGTATGCATGCATGTTACGCATATATGTTGTCAATATTGATCAAAATACGATGCGTCGAACAATTGATTTTGAATACCATAATTCGTTCCCAAGTTCTAAATTTGATTTGCTATATAATAACTTACACTGATTTATTTACATATTAAATGCCATAATAAATTTCTTTACTTCTCTTATAAATTTATTACATATTCAAAAACGATTACATTCTCTTAAAGATCTGATCTCATAAATATGAATACATACATATACATATGTATGGATGTATACGTACGTATGTAAGTAATTATTAATGTTTTCTACTTACCTTCCGCCATAAATATCTTGTGTCAATGGAGAACTCTCATCATCTGTAAAATTGTCATCACTATCCCCTGTACCCGGTGGGGCCAGAGGGCGATGTCTTATGTTAGACATCTCTCTCTCTACCTCCCACGGTCACACTCACACACACACACTCGGAGACTAACACAAATACACAAATAGCTTGTCAAACGAGCTACCTAACTGGTTAAAAACATGCGAAATTTTTGTTGGTGTATCAGTATCGTTGAATTTATTGAAATTCCAAACCAAAAATAGTTGTTGACTCTGTAAATACATAAGAAGAAAAAGAACTTTAATAAACAGAAAAGCTATTCAATATATGTACGTAAACATAAAATGAGAAGTGACAAGTTAATAAATGAATAAAATAATATTTAATGTATTAAAAATAAAACTAAAAAATAATTATTTTGAAAAGTAACCCAAAGTTATGTGGCTTGTTAGCATAAGACCTTTGAAGTTGGAGTTAATTGTTCAAATGCAAAAGCGTGCTTAAACAATATGAATGGAAATTGATCATATTTATACTAGAATACTTATGTATGTATGTATGTATATCACTATTGGGTTCTCTAAAAAGTTCGGTTATAAATTTGGAGAAAAAAAATGTCATACATTTTGCTATTTTTGGGAGAAAAACTACAGTGTTTTCTTAGTAAAAAACCAGTTTCACTTGCATTTTACAGGCCTTTACGATATTTTAATTAACCTATTAAGCGAGTTCTGTAGAGCTCTAAATAAATAATAATCCGCAGCTGTAAGGGTCAGAATACGATATATAAAGTATGAACCAGGGATCAGCAATGGCTATTCAAAAAGATGAGTAGATTCAAATCATACTCATAATTTCTGACACTTATACGCATTCAAATTTATTTCAATATCATACTCATAATTTCTGATACTTATAAGCATTCATACTTATATTAAAATCGTACTCATATCCAAAGTTTGAAGTACTCATCATATTCATATCTGAGATCAGCAACGAGTATTAAAAAATATGAACAGATTCGAATCATACTCATCATTTCTGCTACGTATTCATACTTATTTTAATATCATACTCATACTACTCAATTTCAAAGTTTTAAGTACTCATCGTACTCATACTTAACAATACGCATGATGTTGTTGATTTCGGCTCTCCATAACTCAACATTTACAAGAATCACAAAATTAGTAACACTACAATACTCACTAGAAGGTTGTGTGTTTGCTTTGCTTGCTGTCTTTGTCTTTCTTCTTTTTTTGTAAATGCAACAACAACTAAGACTGTAAATTTTGATGAACGATTCGCATCACTCGTATCATTTATGAGTATTATATCTTATTTTTCTAAATTTATGAATCTGAATGAGTAGGCGTATGAATCAAACATATTTCGAATGTTATGAGTTTGATGTCAACGTTGTACTCGTACTCATTGCAATCTGTACTTATAAATCAATGTTGTAGTGAGTACGAATGAATCACAGTAGTTGAATTTCAATATTACTGACTCACTCATACTCAAAATTTCATGAGTACTTATGAGTAGCGAAAAAACGATTCATTGCTGATCTCTGGTATGAACTAAAACTTTACAGCCAAGCTCTTTTAGTTTCTGGCGGACCACAACATCTTTTCTGTTTTGTTTTAAGTTCATTAGTTGAGAAGCTAGGCCGTAATCCTGACTGAAGGGTTGTAATGGCCAATTATGTATGTATGTATGTCATTTGTTGGCTTAAAATTTGAACAAAATTTGTTAAGAATGTTATACAATTATTTTGTTTTTATAATTTAAAACTTTCAAAATAAATAAAATATTTTGAAAATAGAAATCCAAAGTCGAAAGACTCAATCTAAATGTTGCAAGTTCATTTGCTTCACATTTCTGTTCGGTTTTGGTTTTAAAATATATTTTTTGATTTTATTTTATTGGCCTTTTACTATGGCAACGCATTAAGTTGGTAGAGACTGTATGTAGCTGATAAATAGATTTAAAATTTATTATTATTGTCTACAATTTTATTTTTTCTGTTCAAAATTGCTGTCCATTTTCATAGTTCTTACTGAGTTGCTGTCAATGATCTTGAGTTGCACTGCTTAAAATCTGGTTCCTTTGTATTTGTAGTATTCTCAGTACCACTCTCCATACCATTCATTTTGCAGAGTGTGTTGTATTCGTCTATATTTATAAAGTTTATCTTTTTAAGCTTTTGTAATGCTTTTCGGAGTGCCAATGTTTGTAGTACCATTTGTCTTATATGCTGGGTGATATTTAAAGCTTATAGTCTTTGCTTTTGTAGTTTTTTGTTGTTGTTGCCTCTTTGTTTTTTAGTATCTTGCAACACGATACATTCCCTTTCTTGTTCAAGGACTTAATGGTGGTTCTAGTGATTGAGTATTATTGCATTAAAAAGCATGTACGGCTAAAGTGCAATATTTGTTTAACCCTCTAAATGGCATGAAGGCCATTTTAAATCACATTGTTAAAGAAATTAATTGAAATTATGTAGATTGCTTTGAAAATTAACACTAAATTTGTCATTGTTACCAAAACAAATGCTTGATTAATGCCTACATCCATAACTAAAATTATGCTCCTTATGTACCTATCTTTCTCTAGTCTTTCCGTGATTTAATCGGTAGCTTTTGATTGTATGAAACGATTTTAATAATACCATTATTCAATAAAAATGGTCGTTTACAATCAGTTCCTAGGTCAGTTTAATCTGACTCACTGACAGCAGCAATGTTCTCGGCAGATCTTTCTTTTCATCGACGTAAGAGTGTTGATCTATCCTTTACTGAACCAGTGAACTCGAATTTATTCATCACATTTGCGGATGGTCGTCTCGTAAAATGTACGAAGAGAGCGGTACGTTGCCCGAACAGAACACATATTTTGATCAAATAATTTTATTATTTGCACGGTTTGTCCCCAGGTCAGACATCAAAACGAAATATGAAAAAAAATATTTCTTCGGCGACTTCCTCTCAGCAGATTTCTGGCAAAAACTCTGAGAGTAAATAAACCTGCCATGAAAAAGTTTCTCGAAAATCTGTCGTTCGGAGTCGACGTTAAACTGTAGGTTTCGCCACTTATGTATACAAATTAACACACACACAACATAAGTGGCATGATAAGCTAGGCCGTAATCCTGACTGAAGGGTTTTAATGGCCAATTATGTATGTATGTATGTATGTCCATATTGATTTGATAAATCGGAGTAAACAAATGACAACTATTTTGACAGATGTAGCCTCAACAAAGTGGAGGTTGTCCACTGTCAAAGTTCGGAAGTTTTTGCTGGGAGACGCGATGTATACATATACATTAGAAATTTTATTTCATTTCAGTTCTTTTGTTGTCATTGCCACTAGCTATCTTTCGGTCGCGTATGAGTGCGCCCACCTTTTCTTTTCCTACCTTGCAGGTGTTACATAATGGTCATCCATGCTAGGTTATATGCCCATTTACATAGTTGTTGCCCTAGGCAATTCCATTTGTGCTTCAGAATTTATACAGAATATTGCCATTTTGCCAAAAGATTGTTGGTATTCTCATCAGCTACGGGTTGGCAAATACTGAAAATGTTTTTTTTATTGATCAACATCGATTATGTTCATGCGATGCACCGAAGGTAAATAAATAGATTTTTGAAAACAGCTGAGTTGGAGTTAGATAAAAGTTACAGAGATCGGCTTGCGTTGGCATGACCGTGACAATGTGGCCTTGTCTCTTAAAGACACTGCTGGCTTTGTTAGATTTCAGCTGCCTGCATAGATAGTAGCGATCAGAGCCATGGAAAGTATAGTTAGGTTATTAGAGATAAGTTTAATGCGGTATTATTCTGTGAGCATCGTGACTTCAAAAAACGAATGGCAAACAATTCCTTTCTTAATTGTCCTGTAGACTTTACTCTATGCTTTAAGGAAAGGCTTCCAGCGAGATTGGGTAATAATAGTGAAAGGAATAATTTGACTGCCAAGTCCGCTTTTAAGAGAGACACTATTCTATGTTATACTAATGGGTCAAGGATATATGATGGCACAGATCCAGACCGATATTATTCAGATCATATGCGGAAACTTTTGAATTGCTTCCAAGAGAAAGTTTACATCATCAACAGATTTGCTCAATTCAAATTCGGCAAAAAGTACTGAGGACGGGACATAGTAATACTATCTGGCGGTCAGGCCGCCCTCAGCGAACTCAACTCGACTCGAGACTAGAATGGAAAGATGAATCAGCGATGTAGGACTGAATTTCCGATCACGTAGGAATTCACGATAACGAGCAGACAGATCAGCTTGCGGGGAGGATAGTGTTACGAAAATGAAAACGGTGCACGATCATTTAACATTAAAACGATAAACAAAAGCTACACAAATACAACGAACTTGTTTGCATATACATACCAACAACATCAGTATGGAAGAAAAAGGAGGCAGCCAAGTAAGAAATAAAGCAACAACAAACAACTTAAGCAAAGTCGCAATAGAGTTCTCGAGAAAGCGAAACCCCGAACGTTCTACTTCAAGAACCTTCATCAATCTGTTTACGCGAGCATATAAAAAGGCAAGACAAAGCAGGCAACGAGTAGTAATAATTCAGTCAGTCTTGTGTGAAGACGCGTTGCGTGTGAAGAGAACAGTCGTGGTTTGAAGATCTCCGCTATACAGATATATCGAGTGTTGTTGCTTACACAAAAAGTGTGAGTAGAGAAAAATAACGCACAAGCAAATTATTGTTGTTGTAACGTCAAACTAAACATATATTTGTTTTGCAATCAACGAACGTTTTTAAAAAGATAAAAACGTAACAATAGTTTCCAGGTTGCTGTCGATGGTAGTACCCTTATGTAGCGTAGCAAGAGGGGTTTGGAGGGGTCTTCGCACTCGGTCGGATTAGAGACAATTTAAACGTTTATAGGATAATTACAAAGATAATTGATTTAAGTTATGTGTTACACTATCGAGAAGTTGCCTACTGAATGCAATTGGCATTTTACCGGGCATAGTATTCTCAAAGAACACTTATTTTTATATATTTAATAGGAAACAATTGAAGTCCGTTATGAAGCCCCCATGATGAGAAGATTACGGAACACATAGTTGAAGCCTATACAACTTAAATGCATTTTAGACTTTAAATTAAAGAACAAAGACAAAAATTTTTAAAAATTTTAGATCAGATCAATAACGTCAAGGAAAGCGTCTTAAGCCATGATCAGTTTATATTACCATGTTCTACTGATTTTCATAAACAAATTAAATGATAAATTTAATATGACCTCCTCTATTGTATAGTTTAGCATCCGAATTATAGAAAAAAATACAAAAAAAGGAAAAAAATTTAAAACTCTTGATATTTATGATGCATGTGTTTTGCTTTGCAGTAAAGCAAAACTGGTGATACAACTGCCAGCCAGCTAGCCATTGGTATTAATTAAATGTTTTCAATGGAATGAAAAAGCAGAATAAGAAAAACGAAGAAAAAATATCTACAAATTGTAGTTCACCTTGAAAATGTGATTGGCTTTAAAGTTATTTTATATTTTTCAGTTTATTTTCTGTTTCTGTTTCATTTTCATTTTTTTTTACTGACCAACAACTAGCCACAAAAGGGCGTGACTACAATAACAAAACAACAATTTTTTTATTTTTCATCCTTCAATTTCCTACTGACCTTTAATGTATTTTCGTTATAAATAACATTGCGAAAGGTCACGGTATACTCTAATTATAGGGGTGCTAAGGGATGCATGCGCATCAATTGACATCATCATCATAATCATCATAATCATCATCGTCATCATTAGTGGTGGGTTTTTATTACAACGTCGTGTTGGCAAAGTGAAAGTGTGAACACAAGTGAAAAGGAAAAGGAAAAGCATCCTTTGTATTAATAAATAGGAATACATAGTGAAATTTTGTTGTATAACAGTAACAAATGTTAGGTAACAATCACAAGGACCGTGTGGCCTAATGGATAAGGCGTCGGACTTCGAATCCGAAGATTGCAGGTTCGAGTCCTGTCACGGTCGTCGAAGTTAAGTTTTTTTGTAACGATTTCTTTTTTAATTTGTCCTCGTATGTGTTTCTATAATTGTATGTATTATAATAAAATGTTTATTAAATTAATTTAATTGCTTATAAACTGTTTAAGTATATATTTTGTTAACTCTTTTTAATGGTGTCTTATAAAAACAAGTTTTCTGTTTCTCTCTCTCTCTCTCTGTCTGTATAGAAAATATTTTATTCATTAGCTAAAATTGTTGAAATTGAAATTGTTAAACATCATAATCAAATGATTGAATTGAAATGATGCTTGATTTCAGCTTCGTTTTTATTAAGCTTGAAATTGTTTTCAGGTTACGATTGTGGTTAAATGTCAAGTGGTCACCAATTTTGTGTATTTTAGCTGAAATTCTTGGTGTTTTCATAGCGATGACGAAGTTAAATATGTATTTATTTAAAAGTTATAATGTCGTTGCAAAATTAATATTTCATGATTATAATTAAAGTTTAAATTCCGTCTCTCTAAGGTGCATTGGGCTTTATTAGAAAATATTTATGGATTACATACATACATACATAATTGGCCATTACAACTCTTCAGTCAGGATTACGGCCTAGCTTCTCACGTCTCTCATTGAGTGGCGGGACCTACAGTTTAACGTCGATTCCGAACGACAGATTTTTGAGAAACTTTTCATGGCAATTTCATTTACTCTCCGAGTTTTTGCCAGAAATCTGCTGAGAGAAAGTCGCCGAAGAAATATTTTTTTTTTTCATATTTCGTTTTGATGTCTAAACTGGGGTATTTATGGATTAATTTGTTTAAACCGGAATTGTATTTTCATAGAAATACCCATATATTGGTCGCACAGGCTTTACAAATTCGTGTGAACAGTTACATAGTCGGTTATAAATGAGCACAATTAGTTTTGGGAGAACATATTAATTTTTCGTCTTATTATTTGTATTATATACATATGTATGTTCAAATATTTGTAGAGACATACATACACACATAATTGGTCAATACAACTATTTAGTCAGAAATACAACCTAGTTTCTCACACCACTTATGTTGTGTGCCTTAATTTTATACATGAGTGGCGGGACCTAAGGTTTAAAGTCGTTCAACGAAATTTTTTTTCAGATTTTGTCAAAAATCTGCTGAGAGGCAGTCGTCAAATTTTTCGTTTAGTTGGAGAAGTCTAACCTGGAACTTAAACCGAGGCCTTACGCGTCTAATAAGCCAACACACTACCTACTAGACTACGACGACTACCTAGATACGTACATACATATGTATGTTAAATGACAAACAATCCAATACTTTTTTATTGAGCGCTGGATCATACACCATTATTAATGATAATAAGGCGCCAGGATCACTGACTTATCTGTAAATGGGAGACGATAGGGAATGTTAAAATTATAGTTAAATCAGTATTTTTAATACCTGCTATAAGCCGTTACATATCTCAAACCACACATGAGTAAAATATTATCGTCCTCTATCAGTATATTTTCCAGCCGGCTAGATCCACGGATACAGATCCACTAATTCATTGACTTTAACACGTTAATCGTCGCGATAATATCACATGGGCCATGGTAACTTTATTAGATAATTTAGTTAAAAATGTATCAAGGAAACTTAATGTATCACAGAAAAAAGTTTGTTTTTTGCCAAATTTTCCGGAACTGACATGGCCCTGTATTAAAACTTTTTTCTCGACAAGCCGTGTCAGTCTTACATGCCTTACGCATCCAAACAATATACAACAAGTATTAACCTGTTGTTTTGAACACAGCATAGTTTGCGTCGGATATCTGTGACTGACGTGGCCTTCTACCAAATATGTCTGGCATTGCTCATGTAGAACTTCTTAGCGTCAGACACATATGTATGACTGACATGGCGATTAACGTGTTAAAGAAGAAATAAGCTTGTATTCAAACAAATCTTATCACAATGAATGGTAGCTTACTTGGGAGATTAAAATAGTTAGTGCTACCTTTGTTTTCTTTATAAAAACTAAAAGCTTCAAGTAAGGGGGCGGACTGTCATGCGACTTGTTTAATATATGTCTGAGATACGCAAGGCTAAGTACCATATATACTAAGTCGCTATAAATCAAGAATTGGGAGAGTGATGTATTTATGTCATGTGCGAATGTGCTAACCGCTGTAGCCAATATAGTAGGCCGATATAGTAGAAGACATGACAGCATGAAGATTTAAACATTAGAAAAGGAGATCGACGACTTGAAGCTGTCCTAGATTTCGTAGGCTTAGAATTGAAGTTTTTTTTTTTTGTAATAATTTGATAGAGGAACTTAAGCGATGAATATATTATTCAAGTCGTTGAGTCATCTGCGATATATGAACATAATTTTGTATATATATTTGAAGTATCATTAAACCAGCATAAAAACGGAAAATTGAAAATCTTAATATTGAAATATATTGCGAATGATTTTATTGGTATTTTTTTTTAATTTTAATTATAATTGCAATTTATAATTGTATAGAATTGAACAATCCTATTGATTGTGCTTTTAACATGCATTGTTCCAGCTCAAGACAATAAAAAAAATCAAAAATAATTGCATTAAAGAGTAGAAGTAACAATCAAAAGAGTATAATTTTTGTAACACTAAAGATTACAACACTCAATAAGAATAAATTAAATAACAGACAGACCGACAAACATACATACGATCTCACTCCCATAAAAATACCTTCTTAAACAACATGGCAACAACCACAACAGAAAAGTAACTGGTTAATGGACATTCACTCTACAACAATTACTGCTACTACTACTACCACAACTACTACTCGATAATAAAGAGTACAAGAAACAAAGAAAGAAGAAAAAATAAATGGATCGATCGATCGACCCACCAACAACTATTCAGCCATTATTACTCATGACTCATGACTAATTTAATGGAGTTTTTATCCGATCATTACAAAAGAAACCTGGTGAATTGTTTTCGCATATTTAGAGTATCATAGAGTTTATCGTTTTTGTTTTTATTTCTGTTGTTGGTTTCTTTTTGGATAAACGAAAATGTCTTCAGACGACATTTGAAATTGGCCCATTTAGTTGAGACATACATATTTAGAAACAGTCACAGTTATCTACACAGACTCGTTCAAGTACTTCAAAGACACGAACAACTTGTATACGAAAACAATATAAATACAAGCACAGCTACACCTACACAAACTAAAATACAGGCTCGCGTTTTCAATGGGTCTTTAATTGACTTTTAAAAATTGTATTACAGTGGGCCGCTTAAGGTGAAGAAGCCTTGAAAAAGGCCTTGTTTTCGTAAGTAAAACAGATTAAATTAATTTCATTTTAATACAACGTTTTAAATGAACAGAAGATTTCTAAATAATTAACGAATACGAAACGAAAAGAAAATCATTTTGGTAATTGTAATCATGTTGTAGATTGTATTTTATTTTGATAACGGTTTTTTTAATTTCTGCCATGTACAGATGTGTCAACACAAATCAGAGTATAGTTGCTGTAATCTGAGGTGGAGGTGGCAAATAATGATTATTTTGCTTGTGGTGACGCACAATACTTTTAAGTAGTGAGTCCAGTATGTATGCAATCAACAATTTTGGTATTGTACGATGACCGCTATTGTTGTTACAAACATTATGTATAAAAATTCAAATAATTTTATTGTAAAACTCAATCAACGAACAAAGACCACACAGTGGAGATTATCAGCATTTTTTAATTAAATTGATTTCAATTAAATTTTGTTCTTTTCCATAGTGAAGAGGGATACCTAACGTATGTATTGTGTGTATTAATGGAGATTAAAATTAAAAACAAATTAAATTATTTTTGAATTAAACTTCATAGAAAGCAAACAATTGACCGTGAATTATCATTCTAGTAGTTATGTCGAATGGACTAGTTATCAATAATAATAATAATGTATAATATAGTCTTATTCCGCAACTTGTGTTTAGCATCGGTTATATTTAAAAACTTTTTTATCTTTTCTTCTTCACTTATACTATGTTCAGATATGCACTTTTATTAAATCAATCTTCGGTTTATTGAGTACAATATTTAAAGTGTTCAGACATAACAATATACGCTGTTCAGCTGCTTATTCAATATTCATTTGACAGCTGGTAAACAAAAAAGCTTGTTTTTATTTTTTTTTTTGTTTGTCGTTGTTGATATTTGAGTTGTCATATATCAACAGCAAGTGTTTGGATAATTATATTTAATATGCGCACTGAACATACTTATGAGAGTGCTGCATATTAAGTTTTACTCAATATTATAACAAGTTGCGTAATTATTGCGCAATAATTAATTGAAACTTTATATGAAATATTGAGCAAAATAATGGCGTTTATTGCGATTTACACAATAAAGGTGCATTTATGAACACCGTATTACACAATTACGGATCATTACAAACCTTTAATATGGATTATGATCTAAATTCTTACATCATACATGCTGTCATAATGTCATGTTTCATAAGAGAAGGGGCTTACGTCGACACTGAAGGATTGATTTGAGAACTAGACCGTTGAGAAGGATGGTCAACGAAAAAATATTTTTTTTATATTTCTTTGTTTATAAGACGTTAGTGATAGTCGAGGTTTACACAATGAGCTCGCGAATATTAAGCCAATATATTATTCCTACTAGACTATGGTGATTATTCCATTTAATTTAATTTCTCGTCTTGTTTTGTAGCTTTCTTCAATTCAAATGTGCTGAGAAAAGTTCAAGGAAGAATGAATTTTTTTCTACCATACATGAATATCTAATACAATGTAGTTCACTTTTAAATTTCAAAAAATTTTAAGGATCTTTCCGAAACAATAATTTGCGTAATAAACTGAGAAATTTCCAATACATCATGATGCATCTCAAGGTTAAACCAAAATAATAAACCGTTGTTATTGATGGAGTTACATTTTCTTTTCTTATTTACTACTTAACGTAATAAACAACGTTATAATAGACACTTTAATGGGACATTTTATTTTTTAAATGATTTAAAAAGGCCTCCTTATAAGGCCTTGTTATGTCAGATTTTATTTGCTTTTTTTCTGAGTACAAATACATTTCATTAATACCACATAGACAGTAAGGCGAGTGGAAGTACTCGTACATAGTTGACACGTTCAAGTATAATTTTTTCGTATTGGTGGTGAGTCTCTTTAAAAACAGGCTTAAATAATTGTGAGGGTTTTTCTCTTTTTTATTTTTGGCCATTTCTAATTGTTTCTTTTGTTTTTTTTTGTTGTTGTTGTTAATTCAACATTAAAAAACGGGTAATAATTGTCGCATTGTAGTTTATACAGATTTGTAGGTATGTGTCTGTGTGTGTGCATGGGATCATAGATAAAGTTTTCCTGTTTAAATACTCGTACAAGCAGTCGTATAAAACCGGTTTATTTATTTTAGTTTCATTATCCGATTTTTTGTTTTATTTTTGTTTTTTGTTATTTACCTCAAAATTTTTAAACAGGAACTAATTGTTGTACTCGTACAATGAAAAGTACAGACAAGGCGAAATTAAATAATTTGAAATAGATTGTATATGGACTAAAAAGCTTCGAAGAGAAGGTAGACTGAAACTACACAAAATTGAATCAGTTAGTACCTATCATTTACATGATATGGACCAGAGATCAGCAATGAATCGTTTTTTCGCTACCCATAAGTACTCATGAAATTTTGAGTATGAATGAGTCAACAGTATGGAAATTCAACTACATACTCTGATTCATTCGTACTCACTACAATATTGATTTATAAGTACAGGTTGCAATGAGTATGAGTACAACGTTAACATCAAACTCATAACATTCGAAATATGTTTGACTCATACGCCTACTTATTCAGATTCATAAATTTAGTAAAATACTTACATATAATACTCATATATGATTCGAGTGATTCGAATCATTTATCAAAAATTACAGTCTTAGTAGTTGTTGCATTTACAAAAAAAGCAAAGCAAACATACAACCTTCTAGTGAGTATTGTAGTATTCATACGCGAATCATACTTTGAATATGACTAGTATGAGTATGATATTAAAATAAGTATGAATGCGTATAAATATCAGAAATTATGAATATGATTCGAATCCATTCATCATTTTGAATACTCATTGCTGATCTCTGCTATGGACATTTGATTGATTGTTTTTTTTTATACATTTTGGCACTTAAAAATTATTAAATAATAATAAATTATTATAAAATAATCGATATCAGGACACTGATTAGAAAGATAAATATGTTATCTATACAGCATCAGTGTAGAAAAAAAGTTCAAAATCAATCAAAATAAATTTAGTTTTTAAATGTTGTGGTAACATATGTATATATCAGACAAATATTAGAAGCCTTAGGGATTCCAATTTTTATCTGACATTGGCTGGACATAAATAATAAACGTTTTAAATTTAAGGCTTAAATAATAATTGTTAATTCGGTTCTCATTGAAGTTTTTATAAAAAATAATTTTTTTTGCCTCATGGGCTGGGCGGCATGTCTTAGCATCATAAGTTACATGTCGACAAAAATCCAAAACGCCAGCGTTTACTACAAAAGAGTAGGGAAGGCAAAACGATATGATAATAGTTCCAGCTGCACTTTTAAGGCGACATGACCCTAAACCAATACCAGACTAAAATCTGCAGCAAACATCAAATAGCAAACGTAGCAATTTTGTTTAAGTGAGAAAATAAATATTTTCAGCAAACCAATATGCTAATTAGCAATTAGCTCAATTTGTGGTTTGACTTTAATTTTCTCTTAATTCGATTGAAATTTGTTATGCTTAAGAGCCATGTAAAATTGTGTATATTTCGTCATGGCGATTTCTTTAGTAATTTCCCTTCTAGCGGATATAATGAAATAAAAGACCAGAATAAATACACACAGCTGTTTTTAAGTCTTGTAACTCTACAGTCGACTTAAATATATCACTGCAGAGTCAATATTATTCTCATGCAATGAATTTATGAAGTAATAAATCTATACTAAGTCTTAAGATTCTTCTAAAAATAAAGTCTGAAGACGGAAAGTTTCATGAACGAACATAATTGTATTCTACTCGTTTAGAAAATAATTTTTAATTATTATTCATCGAATTTCATAAATTATATCTGTGACAATAAATGATAATGTCTTAAGTTGACATATGTAAGTGTTTTTTCATTTAATTACAAATTCTTATTCTCCTCTTCAAGATCTATCACTAAGCTAAATTTCATGTATAAAATGTCATTATTAATAAAACTATGTATACGCATTTACAATATTTTACAAACACAATTATGTACCAAACACAATTTATTTTGGACAAAAACTTTAATATCTGTAAACATGAAATTTCGATTTGTTACCATTATTACAACTGGCCGTTAATTAAAGTGATGATTTTAACAGGCTGATAAATTGTTTTTCATTACTATGAGTACCCAATAAGATAGAAGTGAGCGTTAAGCTAAAGGGAAGATCATCCTGCCGGTAACTTTTAAAGTTAACTTTATGTTTGAACTTGCCATATTATATATTATTTTCAATATGGCAACTTTAAATTTAAACAAAATGAGCATATACAACGAAAATAAGCGAAGCTCGTCATTGCCACTGCGTTAAAAAAACTTGTTCAATTGAGCAGTTTTATCGACATTGCACTGTCGGCACTGCCATATTTTTGAAAATATTTAACTTTATTTTATCTGTAAGTTGTAATAATAAAAATAAGTTAAAGGTAACTAAACACAAGTTGAACTGCAAGTTATAATAATGGCCCTTAAACTATTATTATTTAATGCCACAGATATGTATGTATATTTTTTGTTAGTTCTTACATTCTTTATTAATGGTTATGTAAACCAGCCATCAGAATTTTCATAACTCCATACATAGGTTTTTAGCATGTTTAACTGCAATACGATATGCAATACTGTTTTGAAAACTAAATTTTAATCGATAAATTATAATTAAAATGAAAAAAAAAACAAAATTAAGAAGCACATGCAAGACCAACCAACCATCAAACAGCAGGAGTTGCATAAATCACAGCAAATACTAAAAACCCATATAAAAAGTTTATAAATGCCAGCAGACGTCATACTGGTTAAGGAAAAAAATTCAAATATTTTTGATTTACAAAACCAAGAAACAAGAAACAAGAAATCAAACAAAATCATTAACGAAACTTATGAAGAAAATAAATAATAAAAAAAAAAAATAACTTAAGAAGTGAAAGTAAAACTAAAACAGAAAAATTGTATTTGAAATCAAAAAAGAGTGGGGGAAACAAAAAAAACTAAAACAAGCTTTAATAAAAACAGTTTTTTTCTATTTTTTTTAACTTAAAGTTATTAAAGCGCAACAAAGAAATAAAACGAATTGAAAGCAAATGTTGAACCATTAATATGTATGTATATATGTATATGGGGAGAGAGAGACTATGTCTGTGATTACGGGTTTTTAACAAGACCAGCAAGAGAGAAAAAAAAATCAAAACAAAAATTATTTTGCCAACCACAAACGTTATAATGCAACTTGTAATACAGACGTTTACACAGGCCAACAGACGTAATGATAAATAGACAAACATTCAGACATTTTTTTTGTTCGCTTTATAAGAGTTGACCATGCCAGCACTAAAACAAAAACGACAAGAACAACAACAATTTTGTTAAATGAAATAATAAAAACATTATTTCTATAACACACACACACACCTACAATAAAAATATATTTTATTTCTTTTGTTGTTTTTGCTGTATATTTTAATTTCATACACGAGAATCAAAAAAAAAAAAAAAAAGAGGAAAAGAGGAAAAGTTAAACAAGAATAATGTGGAACAAAAAAAAAATTGATTGCGAATATAATAATAAAGCATTAAACAAAAAGTCTTTGTTTAAAAGTGAGACCAGTTTTAATTCGTATGTATTGTACTATATTGTACAGCTTGGCCCACCGGTGGTCGGTCACTCATTGGCCATACAAAGAAACTGAAATAAAAATCTTGCAAAATGAATTTTTATTTTTTGAATATTTTAAATTCAAATTGCAATACTTACACATTTAAGTCAAATGAAACCTGGTTTTGAGTTTTGATTTGTTTATTTCTTTTGTATCCGTCCGTATAAGCCAGTAGAACGAATCTGTTACTGTGACTG
This sequence comes from Sarcophaga rosellei, assembly GCA_930367235.1. Lineage (NCBI taxonomy): Eukaryota > Metazoa > Arthropoda > Insecta > Diptera > Sarcophagidae > Sarcophaga > Sarcophaga rosellei. The sequence goes on along the minus strand of OV884017.1, from coordinate 83,605,413 downwards.
TAACTGTGATTGTGGCTATGGCTGTATGTATGTATGTATGTATGTGCAAAATGTCATATTTTCTAAACTTGTTTCATAATTTCGTTTTTATTTGGAATGTCTTTTAATATAATAATAATAATAATAATTATTTGTTGTTGTTGTTTCTTTTCCAAGTACTTTTTAAAATGAAATGTTTTCTTAAATAGAAATTGTTTATTTCGCATTAGCAAATAACGGTATTTTATTAAATCTAAACTTATCTTGTTTGCAAATACAGGTTTTGCTTAATAAAATAAAAGAGAAAGAGACATTTAGGAAATGAATTTAACAGTTCGATTCAATTTTGGTTTTTTAGCTCTTTCGTTTTATTCTAGAACAACAGGAACTTTAAATGCTAAAGCCTTTTGCATACACATATCTATATACATACATATGTAAAAATGAATGTTTGTTTGTATGTAACTTATAGAATCGTAAAGTATGCATTTGATCATGTTATGATCTTTAGCAAAGTTGTTGCGCATAAGTCGACGGAGGTTTCTAAGTTAGTGCGATTAATTTCCGATAGATGGCTGCACTTAGAATTATTCAAAATGAAAGCGACAGCAATTGGTCGACCTACACCTCAAGCATGAAAGAAAAGAGCATTACGAGCCGCTGAGATCCGTTGGCATGAATCACTTAAACAACGAGAAGTGAGATTAGAAACTGATCGAATGCGGACTACTCAGGCCCGTTCGTCTGAATCATCTGGACAGCGGGGAACAAAATCAATAAAATTATTCAAAATTAATTGGATATTAGTGTAATGTCTTTCCTTCAAATTTATTTTTGTTGGTGTCGCAGCAACACGTCCAGGGTACAGCTAGTTTTAAATAAAATTCAACATTGTCTCAATATTAGTAAACATTCAGACAGAGTGAGGTGATGGATTATAATTCAAAATTTATTCGAACAAATCTTGTTCAATGTTTACACCAGAAGTTATATGCTACTCATAAAAGACGGAAAACTACATTGAAAGATAGAAAACAGCAACAATAACAAATTAATTGTAAGTTCTAGAGGTTGTCAGACGAAAAATAAATAAAATGCTATAAGAGCGTAGTGTAATATTGATAGTCATAGGGCCATTATTACAATTTGCCGTTAGAATTGGGTTTAGTTAAAGGTGAAAGCTTCGTGGAAAAAAATTAATAACGCGGAATTATTAATTAAAGTGTGTTGTTAAATTTAAATAAATAAGGCAGTTATTTAAATAAAAACATACCAGCAGATAATTTCTTTAACAATTTATTTTATTTCAAATTGCAATCGTCGAATCCACAGGAAATACTCACTACTGAAAGCTAAAAGCATAAAAATATTGTTGGACGAACTTTGCAAGTGATAACTGATGCCTTTGCAAATATCGAGAAAATATCAACTTTAATGAAGTCGCCGTAGTCTAGTAGGTAGTGTGTTGGCTCCTTATACGTGAGGGTACCGTTCAGCAGCCACGTTAGACATCTCGATCAAATCAAAATATGAAAAATATTTCGACTTCCTCTCAGCAGATTTCTGACAAAAACTCTGAGAGTAAGTAAAATTGCCATGAAAAGTTTCTCAAAAATCTGTCGTTCGGAGTCGACTTTAAACTGTGGAGCCGATCACTCATGTATAAAATTAACACTTACAACATACTACATAAGTGGTGTGAGAAGTTAGGTTGTAATACTGACTGAAGAGTTGTAATGACCAATTATGTATGTATGTCTCAACTTAAATGGATCTGCCAGTAAACGAATATAAAACCAAATTCATGGTTTCAACACACCCAGAAATCATAAGATTGGTCCGTCATGTGTACGTTAGCATCTATTATATTGCAAAAGAAGCCGAACTTAGTTATATCGGTACAGCCTTAAATAGAATGAATACCATCAATACCAAGATAAAATGAAAAATAATAGAATTTATTTTGGTTTTTGGAAGCAGTCTAAAGCAGCCTCAATAAACGAAAATTACTAGCCTATGAAACTCGATTTACATTTTCGGATTTTACATATGATTGGATTCGCACTCGACCGAGGTCAGTAAAATCATGTGATTTTTCTTAAACATGTGTTAACAAATTCGTATGTGGCCAGCAATTCCAATAGGGAACTGTTACAAGAGTTACATGCATACAATAAAATAGATTTTCTGTATGCATTGAATATTTTTAGTCTCGTGTAAGTCGGACATATTCTTGACGGGCTCTATTGATGCAGCTGCCGATATCACGATTGTATGGTATGCTTTTAGAAATAGTTGGCGTTCGTTAGTTACATTCCATCACATTTTTGAGCGATATTTTCATCAAGCCGATTTAAAATGTATCATCAAGTAAATTCAATTTGAATATGCAAGAATCTATGAGAGAGCAACCAGATATGACTAGCATAGTCGAGAACTTTAAGAACTTGCTCAACTCCTCTTCCATTGAATATTGATGCTGTCATTATTACGCCGAGTTTGGAATAAAAAATTAGAGGAAAGATATGGCTTATATTTTAATTTTTATTAATTTAGTCTGTTGAACTGCTTACAATATTCGGAGGTATGTACCTCACTACATTACGCAATTTTTCCAGCGCAATAATTCAAAAATATTGCTTCGTTACCTCACTGTCATTGGAAGATTTCTTTAAATATTCAAGAAAAACATTTTCAATACACATTTTATTTCTTTGTTTCTTATGTACATCTATTGGGGCAGTCATAATTTTAAACTTCACTTATAATATAAAAGTTTACTGAACTATTCCTTTAAAAGTTCATTTTGATAAAAAAAAAACGAAATATTTTTTAAGGCATATTAATGATTGTAATTATATGGGACTTAAATAAATATATAGTGTTACACAGGTACTTACTTACCTTAGGAGATATGACTAATTTTTATTTCTTTTTATTGGTATTCAAAGAAAGAGTTGAAAGGGGTTGTAGTTTTGTGGTTTTTTTTATTTCTGTGTTCAATGCAGCAAAAAATCCTTTGTCTGAAAAATGCTAAAATAATGACGATGGCAATCATTAAAACAAAAGTTTAAGAAATCATTTTTCATTTAAAAGATTTTGAATGAACCAAATGTGTTTGTTTTTGTTTCGGTTGTCTGTGTTTCTTTTAATTAAAAACATGGGTCATGGTGTTTTAAAGAATTCTTGAAGGTTGTGATTTTTTTTTCTCTTTTTTAAATGAGGCCTCTGCACGGAATGAGTCAGTTGGTAAATATTTTGCAACAGGGGAATACCGAATTAACGATTTAATTTTAGAAACAATTTTTTTTCTATAACTTATTAATATTTATTTATTAAAAAAAAAAAAATTAAATAAAAAATTAATAACACAAGTCATTTTATTTGATGATTTAACACTTTCAATTTTATTTCAAGGTTTAGTTTGTTGTATTCAATAGATATGTATTTATAAGTTATTAAATGGACAACAGCAACAATTACTGTATTATAATAATTATTCTTTTATTTATTTACATACAACAGTTATAAGACCCAAATAAAAGTAATAATTTTGTCAAAAAGTTTTGTCGAAATAAAAAAAAAAAAATGCAAAAATTGTTTCCAAATATGCAAATTAACTTTATTTTCCCAATCACAGTCGTTTAAAAAAATCGAATCTTTTTTATTGCGTTTGTTATTGTTGCCGTTGTATGCCTTTTTAACCACAGTTATCCGTTAGGAGAATTTTAATCAAATTCTACAATCAATCTTTACGAAACAAGTGCTTCATTAATATTTATGCTTCTCACATTAAGAACCCTCTCTCTCTGAAGAGAACGCAATTCAGTGTGTTGAATTTTAAAATAACAAGAATTTACAACTACAACTCCATTATCACATGCAATAAATTTCATAAAAATATGTGTGTTAATTTAGCATACACTTTCAGAAATACATACATACATAAGTGAATATGAGTGGCTTTCCGAGACAGTGAAAGAGAACGAGTGAATGGAAGGGTGAGAGAGAGAGAGAGAGAGAATGGATTGTGTGTACTAGTGTAAACACAACAAGTACCTTATTTGGTTAAAGAGGCAGAATAACAACAATATGAGATAAACAAAAGACTTAAGACACATACGTTGTATCAAATATTTACACACAAAAGAAATAAAAAGAAATACGAAATAAAATATGTTGATTTGACATGAAAATGAATAGAAAAGTGTATTAAAAACAAATTGTTTCTTGAAATTTCTTTAAACGGAAAAGAATATGATACAAATAAAAAAAACAATTCCTGATTATAAAATAAAAAAGGCGACGTTTTGATTAGAAACGAAACAATACTACGTTAACTTTTCCTTAACTAGATTGTATCATTTAATTGTGTTTGTTTTATTTTTTTTTATTTCTTGTAAAATTCCATAAATACTTGTGCATATTTCTGAATTAGAAAAAAAAAAATGGATACGACATCTTACGCCAAACCAATTATTTATATAATAAAAGACTACTTAGTTAGCATAGCTATCATGACGTTAAAGAAATCGTTCATTCATTATCAGTTTTGTTAGACGTTATTAAACATGATATAAAATTTTAATTTATGCCTTACGTTGATGATACCATAATTTAATAAATCCTTAATTTTTAAAATATTAGATAATACTCAAGCATTTGTTTGCGTCATATGGCTTAAGGTGTAACATTTTAAATTTCAAATTAATTAATTTAAATATTCATGTTAAAATTAAATACATACTAACATGATATTAAAAACAAACCTAAAACTTGAAATATTATAAGTTTATGTGTTATATTGTATAGTAAATATACATATTATACACACGCTTAAATACAAATAGAAAAATGATGCAAATGAAATTTTAAAACTTGTTTTCTATGGTTTAGTTACCAAACAAAATTAAATGCGAAATGCCGAAAATAAAGAAGAAGCATTCAGTTTTAAAATAAATTGTATTATTTCTAGCTAAGAAATTATTTCTTTCCAAGTAAATCCAGATTAAATCTAGATTTCAAAGAGTAATTTATTTATTTTCTTAATTTTATCATGGTTATAAATCTGTACATCTAAATGGTTACTAGCGTTTGTCATTGTATTTTTAAGTTTTTATGTGTATCTGTTGTAGTATGCCAGTGATATCAGAAGACTACAAACCAAAAATTTTGGCAATCAATTCGCTCTGCTCTACTAAATTTTAATCAAACTGTGATATTGAATATCATGGTAAAACACATCTTACTTAGTATTAAACTAAATTTCAAAGTTCAATGGAATAAACCAATTATTCACATCTCAATAATAATATTTTATGTGTATGAACAGTTACGTGATGGGGTCATTCTACTTTTTGTCATTTAATTATTTGATAAAACTTTATTAATTGTATTCGTGGGCAATTATTTTCTTTAAAGTTTGTGTCATTACCGAATCGAGTAAAGAGACTAGCCGTAGGTGTTCTATTAATATCACTAAACCAACAATTAAATCAAGCTTACTATCAAACCTAACTTTGTATCCACTGAATAACTTTTCATTCTGAGCCAGCAAATGCTTCAGAAATGGATCGATTTTGTGGCGATTCAGCAATGTTTAGCAGATGGAAATTACTTGTAAGAACTCTTTTTACTTTGAAATTAATACAGGGTTTACAAGAATCTTGAAGTTTACAATTTGCATTAGTTGTTTGATGTTTTCAACAATAGGCCTTAAAATCGAAGAGCACCTCCAATGTTAAAACAGAGATCAGCAGTGAATCGTTTCTTCGCTACTTATAAGTACTCATGTAATTTTGAGTATGAGTGAGTCAATAGTATTGAAATTCAACTACATACTCTGATTCATTCGTACTCACTCACAACATTGATTTATAAGTAAAGGTTCCAATGAGTATGAGTACAACGTTGACATCAAACTCATAACATTCAGATTCATAAATTTAGAAAAATACTTATAATACTTATAAATGATTCGAGTAATTCGAATCATTCATCAAAATTTACAATCTTAGTTGTTGTTGCATTTACAAAGTTAGAAAAAAGAAAAAGACAAAGACAGCAAGCAAAGCAAACATACAACCTTCTAGTGAGTATTGCAGTGTTCGTAAGCGAATCATACTTATTTTATGATTCTTGTAAATGTTGAGTAAAGGAGAGTCGAAATCAACATCATTATGCGTATTGTTATTACTGTTATGAGTTAAAATCAACAGCATCATGCGTGTTGTTAAGTATGAGTACGATGAGTACTTCAAACTTTGAATATGAGTAGTATGAGTATGATATTAAAATAAGTATGAATGCGTATAAGTATCAGAAATTATGAGTATGATTCGAATCTACTCATCATTTTGAATCCTCATTGCTGATCTTTGTGTTAAAATTACCAGATAGAATGGATTTATGAAAACTGTTCATTTGACGACTCTAATAGGCGAATTGGAATAAAAACTGTGCCTATAAAGCAGAATACAATTTATAATAGCCGCTATAAAGTTATACTCATATATAGTATGTATGTACCTATGGTAGATATGTATAATATCCCATATACAATAACAATTAAATAAAATTTTTATTTTCTTCTTTCATAATTGCTATGTAGAAAGTAAAACTGAATTCTTTTTTTTTTAATATGGTTACACGTTACGTTAAAATAATTTGAATACCGAAAGGGTTTTTAACATCTTACAAACGATATCTTGTGCTTTTTTGGTATACTTATAACAATCTTTGTATACAACCTTTCAAATTTCTTTTTTGTGAATGGAAATTTCTAGACCCCCACCTTGCTTAATTTGAAATGACTTGTCAAAAAAGTAAAGAAATAAAAAACATTCGATTTTGAAACACATACAGAAAATATTTAAATTTCAACAAAAAAAATGTGTTACAATTTATTTATTTGATAAAAAACAAATTTAACAAAACGAAATGCTTTTGTTTATAAAAAAAAAAACAAAATCATAAAAGCGAAATTTTTATTTATTCCATAGACAAAAGAAGCGAAGCAATAACAATAAAAATAAAAAAAAAGAAGAAAAAAAGAAATAAAACTTTCACGTAATTTGAAAATCTTTTATAAATTTTGTTTGTTTCATTTTTGGTCAGTATTTTAAGAAAATGCTTTTTGTTGTTATTGCAATAATATATTGTATTTAATACGGTTGAATAATTAACGGTTTTAGAAACCGAAAACAGACGAGTGTTACGATAATCGAATCTTCATTGCAAAAACAAAAAAAGAAACCAAAACTCGATGTTAAGAAAAGAAAGAGAAAATTTTCATTGCAATTAGCTTTTTAACTCTTTAATACCTGCATCTTTGTTTAAAATTTATCTTACCAACACAAACACACAATGTTATGGTGGAATAAAAAAAAAAAAATTATAAAATTTGAAACAAGAACAAACACATGATTTTTAAAGAGATTTCTTCATTCACATTTTTAGTTTCACTTTTGCCTTTAATTGTAATTAATTTTTTATTCTTTGTTTTCCTTTAATTCTTATGATTTTTTTTTTGTTTTTTTAGTTTGATTACAACAACTTCTTTTTAACACATTTTATAAGGAAACTTTTCGTGGCTTATTATCGTTTTCGAAATTTGCGAAAGTTTATGTATGTTGCTCAGCGTTATTGCTTTTAAACCAAAAAAATTAATCAATTTTTCTTTTTCGAAATTATTTTTATGTGTGTATGTGTGTGAGTTTTTTGTTTCTTTTGAAATTTTATATTTTTCTTCTTCTTAATTTTGTTGTTGTTGCTATCAGTTTGGTTACTTAAAAATTCCTCTCACTATGCCAAACGCCAACAGCAAGCAGCAACAATAATCCATAATATGCTCACACACATACATATGTGCATATGTCTGTACTAAACATGGAGTATATCTACTCTTAACACTTGCATACGAATACTTTCTCACACACTGTATTTTTGTATTTTTTTTTAATAATTTTTCTGTATTTTATTCACTTCTTCTGTTTTTAATTGTTTTTTATTTACCCACCGTTTTAATATCCGTTTCTGTATCGCGCTTTTTCGATTTCGACGTCTTGTCGAGTTCGTTGTCTTCAGCCAACTGAATTGAAGTCTTTCGTTTTTTCCTATTCGAAGCTCTGCAATAAAGACTGGCTTTTAATATTCAATTCAATTTGGCTTTTCTTCGCTTTTGATCATTCTCATGTTGGGTATTTGTTGTTTCTTACATTGGTTACGTGTTTTGGCGTCTTTCTGGCCATCTGTTGAGCGCATGTGTGAGTGAGTGACTGAGTAAGCGAGCGAACGAACGGCTGAAACAATATATTGGTGTTGCGTTTCTTAGAGAACCGATTACTTTGTCTTGGATTGAGTCATTCATTTTGCAAACATGGCTTAATCACAAAATTCTGCGGTTAAAACTTCATTTAGAGACTTAAAGATGATGGCTGGTGATTTTTTTTTTCTTGTATTTGTATCAGTATGCCGGATGTAAATCAGTGTACAATGTTAAATTTAATAAGATTTTTAAAATTATTGCTGTGAAAAATAATGGAAACTATTAAAGATATGCCTATTCATACGGCGGACAGTTAGAGCCGTATCTCAGACTGACTTTTAGTATGATTCGTATCAAAATTTTGCGATAAATACGTACATATATACTGATACATACAAACAAACATGGTACACCAGAGCAGTGTCATAGGATTGTCAATAATATTTCGAATGCCTTAGAGAGAAAACAATATTGTTCTGCCGTATTTTTAGATGTTTAACAGGCTTTTGACAAGGTTTGGCATAGTGGACTTTTATATAAGCTGAAAAACCTTATCCCTGCTCCATTTTACTTGCTGTTAAAGTCATATATTCAAGATAGATATTTTTTTGTAAGCGTTAATAAAAACGACTCAAACTTTGGTAGCATCAACGCGGGTATTCCACAAGGTAGTGTTTTGGGTCCAGTACTGTACACCATCTTCACAGCTGATATGCCAACAATTGAAAATATCACCATTGCTACCTATGCAGATGATACTGCAATACTAGCTTTAGATGAATCGCCAATCATAGCTTCTAACATGCTGCAAAATCAATTAAATCTTATTCAAGATTGGCTTCAAAAATGGAACATAAAAGTAAATAATACAAAATCTGTTCACGTCACATTTACCCTAAGGAAAAATGATTGCTCGCCAGTATATCTAAATGGCACGATTATTCCAAGCAGTAATACTGTTAAGTACTTAGGCCTCAATCTAGACCGGAGACTTACCTGGAAACATCATATTAAAAAGAAGCTTGAACAACTTAAAATAAAAACAAGAAAAATGTATTGCTTATTGAGACCAAGATCAAGCTTAAGCTTAGAAAACAAGATTCTACTATATAAAGTAATACTAGACAACACAACAACTTTGGGGAACAGCAAATTCCAATTTGGAGATTTTACAGAGATTCCAGTCTAAAACTCTCAGACTATTAACAAATGCGCCATGGTTTATCACCAACAAAAAATAGGGCCTGTTCGTAAATGCATTACTGCGCTGCATATTATGCGCATCATGTTCATAAATGCAAATCTTGGCAGCACTGCAGCTGTCAAACGTTCGTAAATGCAACATTAAATCATATTATGCGCAAATAAACCCAAAACACTAATCATAAAAATGGCTGATGCATTGAATGAGTGAGAGAGAGAACGAGAGTTTTAGCAATAATAAGTTTCTTATTTCTTCCTTAAATCTCTTCTTTTTTGCACAAAGTACACTTTTTTGTGCATTTAACAACATTTTGTCATTTGTTTTATCGTCCAGTTCAAAAAACAAATTTAATTATAATTTTTCCCTTTCTGCAGTGTTTGTTCGTTCGTAAATGCAAACAAATAAATCAGCAAAAAGAAGCATCAGCAACATGTGATTAGCAGTGTGAGCGCAAAATAATCATATTATGCAGCGCAATGATGCATTTACGAACAGGCCCATACATAAAGATCTTAGAATTTTAATGGTCAAAGATGAAATTCATAAGTTTAGTGATAGATACCTGAATAGGCTGAGTAATCATTCCAATGTGTTAGCAATAAATCTGCTAGATGATAGTGATGAAATCAAAAGACTTAAAAGGCTACATGTACTTGATTTACCCCTCAGAAAATAGAAAATTTTATTTAATTTTTAACATTTATTGATTGATTGATTTTATACTGTATTAAAATTAAAAAAATAAAATCTCTTTTTGTATTTACTCTTTTCTTTTGAGTTTAATAGAAACTCAATACATGTTACATTTAAAAGTTATTAAATTTGCTCATTATTTTAAAATGTAAAATAGATTGCAAATAAAATAAATAATAAAAAAAACACACACCATGAGTGGTGTGAGAAGCTAGGCCGTAATCCTGACTGAAGGGTTGTAATGGCCAATTATGTATGTCTAGTTACAAATGAGGATAAATAATATTTGAATTTTCACACGCTCATATTCTGATATCGCCTGTAACCTTTTTTAACCTTTGCGTCTCTAAATCTTTAAAGGTCTTGGTCCACTATCAAAGAGATATGAATGACGAATATTACTGTCATCTTCAAAAGAGTAGGTTGGATAGGAACTTCAAGAGAGAATAAATAAAATTGGAATTTGTTAGAATTTTTGAAAATTTCCTTTCTTGGCAATTTTAATGCAACACGTTCTGGAGGACTCATTGTCGATAGTGTCGAGAAAATCATGAAAAGCGTCGTTCGGTTGTCCAAAAAACTAGAAAGAGGAGTTCCACATAATACTGAGATTTGTTGACGATTTGTTGGTTAAGCGAATACAGATCGCCAGAAAGGTTTAGTTTGAGTTTGATGAGTTCGATAGAGAATCATCCATTGTGTGTTCTTTAACTGTATCGAAATTGTCAAAAAGTTGCCAATTTGAAGGCTACCATCATCGATCATCGAGCTTTAGCTATTTAGAGAAACATCAAAGATGTTAATTTTGTTGGTGAGCACTTTTGCCGGTGAAAAATTTTTCTACAAAATATTGTTCAAACTCAGTTCCTATCGCTGATCATTTGATGGCGGATAAAAGAAGTTGATGAAAATTGTACCAGAAAACATAAAATTGCCCTTCTTGCACTTTGATGCTATAATATGACTTTATCAATAAACATATCGCCTGGCATAGATTGCTGGCTTGATCATCGTTATAAACTTTCCTTTTAGAAGAATTAATGGAAATGAATAGGTAGGTAAGTAGAGGTGGCTGCCCATCCAAGATAATTGGATGGACACATTTAGGCCGCATTGGGCCCATTCTTCCCCAAATCTCGAAACCACACGGAGCTCCTGAAGAAGCGATTTATGCTGCCAGTGTCAATCCCTGACAGTTCCTCCAGGTCATCATGTAGTAAGCAGAGCCGGGCTTGTATCCAGCAGGTAAGGGACATTCTCCTCCTCTTCCTCATCCCTGCAGCTTCTGCAGAAATCGTTAGCAAGTTGTCCAAGACCAATGCGCTTTGCATGCGTACCCAATGGAAATGAATAACAAAGCATTTAAAAATATATGGGCACACCTCTATTCCATGTCATAAATGGTCGATTATCCGCTCATGCTTCTACAGCACTAGTCAATAAATTAGTCTTACAAGCTTTTATTTACAACTAAACGTCGAGGTCGTCTAGTTTCTTGTTCTTTTTTGTTTTTCTGTTTCTGTTTTATACTTCTTTTTCTTCTTACACGTTGTGCCTTTTCAATAATGTTTCGGTTTTGGGGTAAAGAAATACGAAAACAATGTTGCTGTTGAAAGCAAAAAAAAAAAAAAAAACTTACAGAAGTTGAAACCATTCAATACGATCAGCAAGACTCACGTAAGACTCTCGTATTAAAATACAATTTAAAATTTGAGCGTATAAAGTTCAACACTCTTAAATGGACTCAAAGAGTGCAAATTAAATTTATTTTACTCTTGAACTTTCAAGCATTTTTCTTTAAAGCTCTTTATTTAGAATACCAAGACAAATCATTTGCATCTATTGAGTCTTCACAGAGAGCCTCAAATCTTGTGTTGCGTTTCGTACATTTCGATCCAGCTGGTCCTGCCTTATAGGTGGGTATTCCATGTATATTGTTCGATGCATAGTTGCATGTGAAAAGAACGAAACGTTTTTGTACAGGCAGAAGATTATTGAGAAAGGCACAACCTACACGAGTTTGACGATCGCCAATCATTAGCAGAAAATGACCTGTTTCGGGACTATAAATAAAGAACGAATAAATAACGAACATACTCGTATAACAGGTTTTAGCTAAGCAATGTTTACTTGGTTTGATGATATGATTTTATCAGCTCATGATCGGCATAGCGTCGTTCTTCGAACCATAAAAAAATGGCTTGAGTTATGAAACTGTCTACGCTAGTATTGAGGCGTCTTGTTTTAGTCGTATAAATATTTTGTCCGGCCAAAGGAAATTTCTCTGTACTGCGGCATTCATCATGTTGGAATTTACAAGATCTTACGTTATACTCTGCTGTTTCGGTCAAACTCCAATCCCACTTCTTGAAAAGAGAAACAAAGATTTTACGGGAGGTACGAGTAAACATAGACCAATTAAGTTAACTAAACAGCTTACCAGTAAAGGCATACGTACGGCTGGATAGAAACGATCAATCTTACCCAAGGCCACTTGATTTCTATAATAATTATGCGCGTCCAAAATAAGCTCAACATATGATCTCATGTCTTCGATGTTAGTTTCGCCCTCACAGTCTTCACTGAAAGTCTGAAAATATACGAGTATAAAAAAGTAAGTTGAATATACGTAAATGAACGAATTCCGAATATGTTTTCTAGTTTACTTTCGTTTTATTGCAAGCCACATGAATTCCTTGATAAGGACACATTTTTTTGTCACAATAATCGATATTTTCGATTGAAGAGATTTTCGAAAAACTTAAAATCACCAGAAATATTTGAACAACTGAATTCATTTTGCATTGATTGATTGACTTACTTGCGCATATGAAAAGAATTAAACGCTGGAAGTCGTATTTATTGAAGGGCCCTTATCACAACGATATTATAGTGTCACGTTTATTTTAAAGCTCATGCATGTGAAATAATATTTCATGCAGTTCAAGTCGTTGTGATGAAATTTTAAATGTTTTAATAAGTTAATTGAATATTTACTTAAAGTTCATTTACTTTAGTTCATTCAACTTTTTCGGTTTAAAGAATTTAAGCTCGTGATTCGATAACGTCAGGCATCAATAAAACCCCATCCCTAACAAGTAAAAGAAGTAATTGGAATTTTAGATTACAGGCTCCAATGAACTGGCATTCATTGAAATCGCCGTAGTCTAGTAGGTAGTGTGTTGGCTTATTAGACGAAAAGCCAGGGTTCGAGCCCCAGGCCAGATATCAAAACGAAATATGAAAAGTATTTCTTCGGCGACTTCCTCTCAGTAGATTTCTGGGCAAAAACTATGAGAGTAAATAAAATTGCCATGAAAAGTTTCTCAAACATCTGTCGTTCGGAGTCGACTTTAAACTGTAGGTCCCGCCACTCATGTATAAAATTAACACACACAACATAAGTGGTGTGAGAAAGTAGGTCGTAATCCTGTCTGAAGGGTTGTAATGACCAATTATGTATGTATGAAATTACATACTTAATTGGCCATTAACAACTCGATTAACAGATTTCGGCCTGCCGTAACACATCCTTCCAGGCGCCTATGCTTCTTGCGCGCCTACGCCAGTTGGTCACACCAATCGATGACAGGGCTTAATCGATTTGGTCCTTCCAACGCAGACAACGTCGTCCTCCCGCAGATCTCCGCATCAAATACCCGTCTCGCCGGAGCATCCTCCTCCATTTTAACGACATGGCCGAGCCAGCGCAGCCGTTGGATGTTAATACGCTGTACAACGTCTATATCGTTGAGAGCTCATACAGCTTATTGTTGGATTGGATGCGGAAATCATTGCCAACTCGCACTGGACCGAAGATCTTGCGTAGTACTTTTCTTTCAAGGCTGCTGCATCTGTACTTAATAGGGTCCATGCCTCAGCGCCATAAAGGAGTACGGAGAGAATGAGCGACTTGTAGAGTATTAGTTTTGTCGCACGAGAGAGGTCTCTGCTACTCAATTGCCTGCTGAGACCATAATAATACCTGTTGACAAGAGTTATCCTGCGCTTGATCTCCAGACTGACATAATTTTTTGGCGATAACGGCGGAGCCAAGATAAATAAATTCCTTGACTGTTTCAAAAGTATAGTTATCGGCCGTAATCTGAGCATCAATACGCCGCACGTCTCTACTTGTCGATAACATATACTTCGTTTTGCCTCATTTACTGCCAGACACATCTTAGTAGACTTCCGTTCAATAGCACTAAAGGCAGCAGTAACATCTCGTTAATTCATTGCATTCGTTCATTCAAGTCCAGATTTTCTGTTGACACCACAATCCTTCCCCGACTGCTCATTTTCAGGCATGGTGCTGGGCATATTACCCAATAGATGAGGAACAATTTCTTCTTTTTTCTCGTCTCTATAACTCTTGCAGAATTCTTTTGTCATATGCCAAAGACGAATATGCTTGATATCAGTATCCATAATGCAATGCCACGTAATAACTCCAACTACTACGCTGAGCATCATCTTTCTGAAGTTTAAGTAAACTTTTCAGATATAGTGACAGCACCCATTCTCTAAAGTTCTGGCAAATAGAGAGTTTCCTAGCGTCTGGTTAATTGTTCCTCCACAAATTAGTTTTGATATCCAATTCAACATAGTGCTTTGTATACTCAATCTTACCAGCGCTTACGATATGTTGTCTATTTCAACATTATTGAAGGCTCTCTCTATATCTACAGGCAACCAAATTATGGTGTCCAGAGATCACTATCTACAATATAAAATCTGATCCTGGAGACTTAAACAGTTTAAGATTGCCCTTTTGATTTCCTCTACAGATATAACTGGCGTATATTCTTCAGATTGTTCCATTAACGAACAGTTTAGTCGCGTCACCGTGTCCTGCCCTAATGGATTTTCGAGAGTTGCTTTCTCTGATCCTAATCTTTCTCTCTGATTGCTAATCCTGACGAAGGGTTGTAATGGCCAATTATGTATGTATGTATGTATGCTTTCTCTGATATTGTCAATTATTGAATACTCTTCGGAAAATAATATAAAAATGAAAAAGCTGGAATACTGCTTTATGTGCCACTCAATTGGATCACAACCGCTTGTCTTACAGAAAACGAGCGCTAGTGGTATCATTTTACTTTAAATCGTTTTAAATTACAATTAAATTATGATTCAAATCTAACTGTTACATTTCTTTTTTCTCATATGCACCCTGTTACGTAAAAAAATTATTTCCAAAGAAATAAATTATTTGTATAGTTGCCAGATTGTTTCTATATTTAAAATAGGAATGTCTGTGGCAAAACAAATGATTATTTGCAAAAACTTTATAATTTTAAAAATATATTGAGTATAAAATCCATTTATTTTATAGTATCCAATATTTATATATACGTGCGTACTTAAAAGCATTTACTAGAGGGAACAATATCTCTTTCTATATTGATTCCACTTCTATGTTAAAAAGGCAATACGGCAGTCTTGAAAAAGAAATAATCGGGAAAATATTTCTTTAAATTGATAAAAAATGTGCATCATAGACTTAACAGATTTGAAAATTATTATTTTTTTTTAAACTTTCTTTCTTAGCTAGGCATAGATTAAAAAGATAACGAAGTCTTATTCGTAATATTTCGGCGCTTATTATAAATGTACTGCTGCTTCCGTATGCCTTAGGTCAATGTGTTTTTTATTAATAGCTTTTTAAAAAACATTGTTAGAGAAATGGGATTTCATGTATGTATATATGTATAAAGAATTGTTAATAAAATTCAAGCATTCAAACTCATACAGACAACCCTGCAGTCAGGATTAGGCCTAGCCTTGAGTAGCGCGACATACAGTTTAACGTCGACTCCGAACGAAAGAATTTTGAGAAACTTTTTCATGGCAATTTTATTTACTCTCAGAGTTTTTGCCAGAAGCGGGCTTTACGTCTAATAAGCGAACACACTACCTACTAGACTACGGAGACTACAAGTCGATTTAGGCTGTTTTTTTTTCTTAGGGCCACAGATATGTACTTAATGTTATATGTATACAAGTATCCCACAAATGTTCATCAAATCGATCCTTACTTATAGCTCCTTAATATATTGTACTCGCGGTTCTTTTTGATCATCATTTTTAAAAATATAGGCCCGCATTTAATTATGAGTTGCAAGAAAGTAAAACACATTATTTCAAGATAATCTTAATGTTAAGGTGACAAACTAATTAGAAGCTTATGGAAGCTGCAGGAATTTAAAAATTACTAATTATACCCAAACGTATCCTTCTACATTCTAAAATTCATTTAAATTTTATCTTTATAATCAATTAATATATAGTAGAAACTCTTGGGGCGGTTTCTTATATTCTCGTTTAGAACATTTTTTTTTTTATTTTATTATTATTGAAACTTTCTTAATTAAATTTACAACAGTTTTCAAATCTTAAAACTAGTTTTGAAGATTAATAGTTAGCACCATCGTGTTAACTATATTTTGTATTCAAATCTTATAATATTAAGAACATTTAGAACATTTATATTATTTTTTGCAATACACTTATGCACAAACTTAATTTTTTATTTTTCTTATCTGGCATTACAGTTCATTTTCACCAAGTCTTAAAATGAGCTCTGGTAACTCTTCAAAACTCAACTCTGTAAACGAACGAATGTGGAAAAAATGTCCAAAGAAGAGAACAGTCAATATGTGCGGAAGTAGAAAAATTTCTTGAATTTTTTTATATTAAATTTTTAGTAAATTTTTTCATAAAAAAAAAAACGTTATGAAAAAGTAATAAGTGCACAAAATATTTGAATAAAACATATCAAATCCCGATAACAATAACGGAGGAGCACAAATTCTAATAGAAATAAAAAAAAGAATATGAACGAAATAATAAGAAAAGGTGACAACAACAGCAAGTGACCTTAAGTTAGAAAGAAGTGTGAAGAATAAAAAAAGAAAAATAAAAATTGAAATTAGAATTTGTGTTGTTTCCATTGCAAAAAGCCCCTAAAAACGGCGGACAAGTGAAATTATTAGAATTATTTTTATGAAAAAGTTTAACGCACAAAACATAAAACAAAATTCAAATTGTAAAAATAAATTCATCGTTGTGTAATTTGAAACAAATATTTTTCGATTTAATTTCTTTGGGCTGGTGAAATGGGTGGCTGTATGGGACGTTATAGTGGTGATAATGAAACTGTAAGTGTATCATCAGCCAGTGTATCCAGACCGCCGACAGCGGGTAAGTTTTGACGCAGACAGAGCTGCAAGGCTAACATAAAGCTACGGAAGAGAGTTCTCTCTCTAAGTAAATGGCAGTGTGTGTAATTTTGTTTTTTCGTGTTTTATTAAGGACCGCAAGTGGGACCAGCACGCAAAAATCGTCCCTTGTGCCATGAAACAATACGCTGGCGTTCAGATGTTCCTTTAACAGAGGGTCAATTGCGTTCGAAACGCGATGAGTTTTGGGATACAGCACCTGCATTTGATGGCCGCAAAGAAATCTGGGACGCTCTGCGTGCTGCGACAACAGCAGCAGAAGCTTTAGATTTTCAGCTGGCCCAAGCGATATTGGATGGTGCAAATATTTCAGTGCCGAATGGGTAAGCCCCTCAAACAAATTTTTTTATTTAAAATCAAAAAACCCTTCATGCGCTGACAAATCGTCAGTTGGTGTTTGTATCTAAAGTACCTTCCTTGTTCATGAAGCCATTGAATCGATATTTAGATGAATTCCAATGATAATACATACGTTTACTTCATTTATTTTAATGGACAGACAAATTTAATGTCCCATGCTTTAAGGGTATAATTGCATGTGGACAGTAAATACATCGATATTAAAAACCGTGTCAAAAGACTGTTTAAAAATCAATAAACAGACAAACAAACAAACAAACAAACATTTACATATGTCTCCGACTTCATTTTTAATTTTAAAAGCTATTAAATAAATGTAAGCAATGCTTCAAAAAAGAAAGAAAAACTGTTGCTAATTGCTTGAAAAGTTTATTTTTACACAAACTTAAATGGTGACACATGCCTACATACGTTGCTATAATTGAATATTTGTTGTCCTTTTGTAAGTGTTACATTGGCTGACTGTTGTTGGTTTGTTTGTTGATTGTTTCATTTGTTGGTTTGTTTGTTTGTGTATTTAGTTGAGGAGTCAATAATGTCCTGGGGGATTTGTTTGTTGTCTCTTTAGAGCAGAACGACAATTTCAAATATCCCTGCATGTGTTCAGCAAACGTTTCTGTTTCCAACATGCAATAATATTGTTTTAAATTATATGGTCATTTTGATTTAAGATTTATACCTAAACAACAATAGGTATGACAATGAAAATAGCACTTAATAGCAGATGTAATAAAAGTCCCAAAAGGTAATAGAAACTCAAATGAATATAAAAAAAATTTAAAGCATTAATATAATTAAAATTTATACATGGCGTTACCATTACTTTAATCAAATGCTTAATTTCCAAATATTTACTATTTTTTTTGTTGTTAAAATTTCCTTTAACTAGATTTGATGAAAGTCTAGTTTAAGCATTCCTACTAAGCCATCCTCAAAATCTTTTCCTCCAGTGCGCAGAATAACATAAAATTGTGTCGTTTTTTTTTTGGGTCCTGATCTAATCGTCCTCTTAATCGTCTTAGCTATTTGGCAGTTTTAGGTACAGAGGTAATTTTATCGATTAATATATAAGTTTGCCCTTAACGCCGGTTTGCCATCTTTAAATACGTGCAATATATCGTAATAAAATCTGGCCATGTAATTCCTGTCATTGTATTCTGATTCCTCAAGTGAGTCGACGGATTGTCTTCGACCGCACGGCCACTGACTTCTGAAGAAAATTCAGAGATGACCTCGAGGAGATAACTGTGTTAATATATAACTGTGATAATAACTGTGATAATAGGCAAAAATAAGAAGCTCCGCAAATTTATTGAAAATAAAATATTAAAAGGTTATTTAAATAGACAGGACTATATTAGAACCATAAACAAAGTGTTTTTTCATATTTGGATGGTGAAGTACAGTCAAAAAAACTTTTTATTGATTGGAAAAACAAAAAAAAAAAATTAAAGTATAAACATGTCGGAATGCCATCATTGTAAAACGGCAATACGCGGCGAATCTGGTTTAATGTGTGAAGGAGTATGTAAAAAGGTTTATCACTGTGCAAAAAAGTGCTCGGGAATCGATCAATATTCTCGTGGAATATTGGAGGCTGGTGGATTCATCCGTTTTATGTGTGATGACTGTGTCCAGTATATTCATAATGTGGATATGGCGATCGGAGATATTCAAGAAAATGTGAAAAAAAACAAACAACATCTGGCTGAATATAAAGGCGAATTCAAGGAATCGTTAAAGCAAAGTGAAAACGAAATTAAAAAGCTACTTGAAGCTATCGAAAAAAGGTATGAAGAGAGATTAAAAAAATTATATGAAGCTCAAAGGCAATGTGATGTAAATGTAAAGGAAATAAATAAGCTGTATGGAGTGATAAACGAAAATCAAAATAACAGTAAAGAGATGTGTAACAGAATTGAAGAGAAAAACAAAATAATGTGTAATGAAATAAAAAAAACAATTGAGGAAACAAGTATCAAAACAAACACAAGTAAGCTATCATTTGCTGATGCATTAAAAAGTAATATAGTGATGCCAGACAAAAATAAACAAAACCCACTTATTATTAAACCAAAAGGGAAACAAGATATCGTAAAAACTAAGGAGGATTTAAATAAAAAAGTTGATCCTATGAATTTTAAAATTGTTAGTATAGAACAGCGAAAAAATGGTTCTGTGGTTATACAGAGCGAAAGTAACGAAGAAAGAGAAAAGATAAAAGAAACAATGCAAAAGAAAATGGGAGAATACTACGAAATTAAAGTTCCTAATCAAGTTGATATGAAAATTAAAATAACTGGTATGTCGTTCAAACTAACGGAAATTGAAATTATTGAAAAATTGAGAAAGCAAAACAATTTTCTTAATGAGAGCCAAATGGAAGTAATAAAGTTATTTGAGTACAAAAGAAATGGTGAGACAATATATAACGCTATACTCAAATTAGATAATGATGCTTATATGAAAGTAATGATGGCACAAAAAGTCAATATTGGTTGGGAGAAATGCAAAGTTTTCGATGGTACTCAGATTATACAGTGTTTTAAATGTAAAGGATACAACCATAAATCGTCAGATTGTAAATATGAAGAGGTCTGCATTAAATGTCATGGAAATCATAAATCGAAAGAATGTAACCAAGATACAATGAATAAATGTATTAACTGTGTGAGAGTAAATAATAGGTTGAATCTAAGTTTGGACGAGAATCACTCGACCCATAGTAAAGATTGTCCTGTATATCAAAATAAATTGAATGCAAAAAAGAGGAGAAGTGGTTTAGTGGCATAACAATCACGGAAAATACAAGGCATATACACAAATATACAAGGAATATTAAATAATTATAACCAATTAGAAATATTAGCTGAAATAAAAAAACCTGAATTTATAATACTTTCGGAAACCCATTTAACCAAGGAAATTAATGAGGAAGAAACGCAGCTTATTGGTTACAATCAATTTATAACGTTATCAAATTCAACGAGAACAGGTGGAATAATAACATATTTCAAAAAGAGCTGGAATGTGAAAAAAATCTTTGAAAAAATTATTGACTCAAAAATATGGATAGCGGCTCATATGGCGAAACATAATAACTACACAATTGCAATTACATCTGTATATAGATCACCTAGTAGTGCTGAAACGGAATTTTTGGGAGTATTTGAAGAAGTATTAGAAGAAATGAGTGAATTAAACTGTGATATAATAATAGCTGGTGATTTTAATATAGATTGGTGTAAGGATAGTTTTTATAAAAATAAAATGCAATGTTTACTGGATGATAATGGCCTTAAACAAATAATAGGAGAATTTACACGAATTACGCAGAGTTCGAAAACATTAATTGATTTTATTATAACGAATAGCAACAATATATCGGCAAAAACCAATGCTTCAACTAAAATTTCCGATCATGAGGCAATAGATATTATAGTTGATAATATGAGACACAACACTAACAACATTGATTATAAAGAAATAGATATTTTTAAATATAATAAACGGCAATATAATAGAGAGATATGGAGCATCCAAGAAATGAATATGAATACAGATTTAAATGACATCGTGAATGTGTTTGATAGTTATCTCGAAAATGCAGTTAAAAATATGACAAGGAGGCGAAAAATCAAAGAAAATTGTAATATAAATTGGTTTAATGAGGAAGTAAGACGTTTAAAAAGAGAAAAAATTGTGAAATATAATATAGCAAAAATGGAAAACTCTAGTGAAGCGTGGGCTATATATAAAGCGATGCGAAATTTATATAAAGTTAAAATTGAAAACGCAAAAAACAATTATATTAATAACAAGATTAATAATGCAACTGACCAAAAGGGAATGTGGAGAGAGATAAAAAATCTTATTTTAAAAAAAAATCGGAGTGCAATACAAACTGTAATATTTGATCAGATAGAATGTAAAGACAATTTTGAGATAGCAAATAATTTTAATAAGTATTTTATAAATAGTATTAAAACAATAAGAGATGAGATAGATAATGTGCAATATGTCAATAGAATAAATGTGATAAATTCTAGATTTAAATTTCGGGAAGTAACATTGGAGGAATTGAAAACAATTTGTAAAAGCCTAAAGAAAAAATCGGACTATAATAAAGTATCAAGTGATATGATCATAAATAGTTGGCATATCGTCGGCAGAATAATACTAAGGATAGTGAACAAATCACTACAAACAGGAGTGTTTCCAGAAAATTGGAAAACAGCGATGGTAACACCAATTGAGAAGGTGGCGAAAACAAAAAGATGTGATGAATATCGGCCGATAAATACTCTTAAGACGTGTGAGAAAATAATCGAAAAAGTGGTTAAGGAGCAGTTGGAGCAGTACTTGGAATCTAAGAAAATACTATCGAAATATCAGTCCGGTTTCAGAAAAAAATTCTCGTGTGAAACAGCAATTAATTATTTAATTAATAGATGGAAAAAAACAGACAAAAATAATAAAATATTGGGTATTTTCTTGGATTTTAAAAGAGCTTTTGAAACCATCGATAGAAAAATACTTCTGCAAAAATTGAAAGCATATGGCATCGAAGACATAGAATTAAAATGGTTTGAATCATATTTAACAAACAGGAAACAAATAACGAAAGTAAATGACATTAAGTCACAAATACATAACAATGAATACGGTGTGCCACAAGGATCGATATTAGGAGCGCTACTATTTATCCTATATATAAATGATATATCAAAAATATTGAACAAATGCGAAATAGTTTTATATGCTGACGATACGCTTATTTTTACGGAAGGAGAATCTGAACAAATATGTTATAATAATCTCAACGAGGATATGAATAATGTTAGTATATGGCTAAAAATGAATAAACTTAAATTAAACGAAAGTAAAACAAAAATAATGGAAATAAATTCGGACAGCAATATAATTTTTAAAATAAATAATCAAATAATAGAAAAAGTGAACCAAATAAAGTATTTAGGCTTTATAATTGATAAAAACTTAAAATTTAAAAATCATATTGACTACATATGTAAGAAGATCGGCAAAAAGATTAGTTTTTTTAAAAGAATAAGAAACCAAGTCTCAATTTTAACGGCAGTTAATATATACAACACAATGATAAAGCCTCATTTCGAATACGGTTCGACAATACTATTCACATGTTGCACAGCTCATCAAATCGAAAGATTGCAAAAATTACAGAATAGAGCAATGAGAGTCATACTTAAAGTCAACAGATATACGTCGATCCATTTCATGCTTGAATCACTTAAATGGTTAAATGTAGAACAACGGCTTAAACTGAACACACTAAATTTCATACACAGAATTAAAAACGGTGAAGCACCAGAATATCTAACCGAGCAAGTGTCGTACGTGAAAGATTCTCAACCCTACCAGCTTAGAAATGCGGAACATTTTAGGATTGAAAGAGTAGAATCATCTGCAATGCAGCGGTCACTATTTTATAAGGGGTTTCAACTTTACAACTCCCTACCAAATAATGTGAAAATGGAACGTAATTTTAATATATATAAGAAACATATTGTTTTTTTGGTAAAATATAACATGTAAATATATGTAATATTAGAAAATTTTATATGTGATGAAATTGTAATACAATTGTTTTTTAAAAAGTATTTTTTAATACTAATAAAGAAATTAATAATAATAATAATAATAATGTCGTAGGAGAAGGAAATAACTGGGCTTCTATTTAGCAGATGATCTAACTGATATGTTGAGGGTGACCTAACTGATTTGTATAGGGTGAACATTTCAAGCCCAAAGCCTCAGCGTTCCAATTCTCATGGCTTAACAATTGGTTTGTATTACCTTCCTTGGGTCAAGTTTGGCTGAACTCAGCAAAAGGGAAAAATAATAATAATAATACAATGCAATGGGTGTACTTGATATATAATTTGTAGGTTGAAATGGCAATGTCCAAACTTATCGTTGAAGTATACAAGTCAGTAGTAGCCAGTAGAATTATTGTTTGTCTATCCCTCAGTATGGATATGCCTAACGTTTTCGATATATTTTGCGACATAATATGTACATTATATACGTATACATTTGCTGTAATTTAATTTAAATATTTTCGTAGAATCCAAATTTCTTTTTGAATAACAGAGTTTTGGGGTATGCGGTAAAACAGGCATCAATTGTAAAGTTACTAAATAAGTATTTCCAATTTATACCCGAAACAAGAAAAAAATGTGCTGAATTTGAACCCAACATTATAAATGCTTTTAGCTTTGTTAATTGTAGTTGTTTTTTTTAATCTTAATCTTTGTACAGTATCATTATCATGTCTTGACCCAAATGTACTTTAATAACTAAAAGTCATGGATTAAATATTGGTCATGAGCATTATTACCCCTGAAATGAACTTACCTCCTCCAATAACTTACAACTAAGTTGTCATATCCCAGCAAAAGTTTAATGGAAAATTAACTGAGGGATATACTTTTGAAACAAAAATATAATTTTATTATTTTGCTTACTTATGTACTTGATTGGCCATTAAGAACACGATTAACGGATTTCAGAGCGCCTTAACACATGATTGCAGGTGCCTCTGCTTCTTGCGCGTTTTCGCCAGTGTGTCACTCCAATCGATGATGACAGGATTCCTCGATTTTGTACTTCCAACACATTGTTATTTTAATTAACTTTATGAAACGATGCTGCCACAGTATTATATCTGAATTCATTCCATATGTTAAATGTTGAAATTGAAAACTTAGTTTAGATTGAAATTTGAACATCAACGACATCAAGCTTACCTAATAATGAAACAGTAGTATGTTAAAATAGTATTGAATTTTTATTATCATTCCAATATTCTTAAAAGAAAACGTAATTAATTTAAGATATTCGTAAACGCAAGCAATATATTGTCAATGGACTGTCAATTTAGTTTAAAATTTTTTCTTAAACGTATGCATTCGTTTTCTTTTGAAGCATTCCAATAACATATCGTTGGGTTATATTTATTTGTTTTTTGTTGTTGTATACCCACTATATACAATGCTATACAGTATTATATTGTATGATATATATTTTTGTTGTTGTTGTTATTGTTGTCATTGTGGTCTAATCGGAATCAATCATTACCTGTTTGTCCATAATCATTAAATTTATGTACATTGAAGGACGTATGGTACATTACATTACATTATTTTGTATTAAATTCAAAGATGTACTATAAGTTCTTACAAACTAAAATAATGCACTAAAATACAATATCATTTGTTGTAGTAGTATTTATTATTAAAAATTTTTATATTATTTAGTGAAATTTATCATATATACGAGTACATATAGTATAAGTAATAATAAAAAAGAAATTTTCATACGTTTATATATGTTTTTTGTAAACAGGCAGGTGTGAATTCTTTTTCTTCATATATTCTATATACATATATATGTATGTATAGTGAATAATATACGGATGGCTTGTAGGAATTCTTTAGAATTGTGTTAATTTGCATAGGATTTATAAAATTTGTTCTGTGTACATATAAAATTAATAAATGCGTGTATACATCATTATTAGCACTGAGAAAATTAACAAATGATAATATTTTACCACACAATACATTCATTTTTTTATACATAGTATGTACTAGGGGTGTCAAAATATCGATGGCACTATTGATAGTATCGATAGTTTATATTTTTCGTTACTATCGATGTTTTTTTTTACAAAATATAAACATTTAAGTATTACCGATAGTTTTTTTTCACTATCGATAGTAAATTGAGGGGTGTGGAAACAAAGGCAGCAATCTCCACTTTTGTAGTTTTCGAAATTAATAAGAAAAACTTGCATTTTTAAAGACAATTGTATTTTATAATGAATTTTTTTGTTAATTAGTATAGAAGAAAAAGATAAATATGCCGACCAAGTTTGATCTATATCCTCACTGAAATTTTTGGGAAAATGCGAACTGAAATTTGGAGATTGAGTTAGTTTCAACAAAGTGGAGATTGCTGCCTTTGTTTCCACACCCCTCAAATGTTCCACCACTAACTTTTTGTTTGCATTTATAAACTGGTGATTCCCACAGTATTATTATAAAATGGAGAGTGAAGTAAAGACATTAACTGACTAACATGTGCTACTTAGATGTATTTATTTATCACTAAACAATTATTTTATTTCCAGACACGTTCAAGTGATATGAAAGAGATGCAAATACTTGCTTTTGTGTATTTGTATTTGTGTATCCCAGCTACCTCGACTGAGTCGAAAAGAATGTTTAGTAAAGCTGGTCAAATAGTTTCGGATAGGCGTACAGAATTAAAAGAAAATGTCGTAGATATGCTTCTTTTTACAAGCAAGAACAATTGGTTGACTGACCCTTCATCTTAAATACTTCATATTTAATTTTTTGATTTTTGAACTAAGAAATAAAGTTCGGTTTTGTTTATTTTTGTTTATACAAAATGCGTTATTTAGTATTTTAACCTATTAAATTCAAATATGTATATAAATGTATCATTTGAGAGACTCCGATAGTGTTACGATAGTATCGCCGATATATCGATATTTTTTATAAGAACTGATAGTTTAGATTCGATATATCAATATATTTTTATGAACTATCAAAAACTATCGATAGTGCTACTATCGATAGTTCGACACCTCTAGTATCTACATATGTTTTTTTTTTATAATTTAATAATTGCCGTTTTGTTCGCCAAACAAAAGTTTCCCATAAATAAGGGTGGGTGGGTGTGTATGAAAGTTAAAGTTGAATGAAATTTTTCACTGATTAATGAATTCTAAATCATTGTTTCATAATTTGTTTTCAAAATTGATTATCGAACTCAAAAGTAAAGTCATTCATTATCTTTAAATTATTAATTGAATTTAATTGTTTATTGAAATCATTATATATTAAGAAAGAATATACAGTGGTGGCCACGAATTTAAGACACGACATATGACTGAGTTGTTTGAGATAATTTTTACATTTTATCGAAAAAATTATGGGTCCATGATATTTATTTAGGATTTTAGTAATGTTATGAAGAAAAATTAATAATATTTTCTTACCTATATTCGGTTAAGAATTTTTATTTACTTATTATATACATAAACACAAATTTTATCCTGGTCACGAATTTAAAACATAGGCATAATATAACACTATTCTCTAAATTAAGCTCAGCTTAATAAAAAAAATCCTAGTATTTAGTGGCAAATCCTTTATTTTTCATCACAGCAGCACATCTCCCGGGTAAACTTTCGACTAATGCCACATAACGTTGCTTTGGAATTGCGTACCAAGCCTTTCGGATTTCTTCCCACAAATCGCTTGAATTCTTTGGTTTAACTGTTCGTACATATTCCTCAACATCATTTCACAGGTTCTCAATTGGATTGAGGTCCGGGGATTGAGCTGGCCATTTAAGAACAATGATATCGTTTTCCTCTAAGCAACCCTTCACTAGACGTGAAATGTGCTTAGGGTCATTATCATGCATAAATTTCTATATTGGAGGCATGTTGTCTTCAGCGAATGGTATCATTGTGTCTGTTACAATATTTTTGTAAACATGGTGGTCCATTTTAGAATTTATATTGTAAATGGGACCTACACCATGCCAGGAAAATGCTGCCCACGCCGTCACATTTCCACCACCATGTCTGACCGTTTTTAGGGTGTACTTTGGATGATACTCCAGGTTTGGAGGGCGCCATACGTACTGCTTTTCATCAGAACCGATGCGGCAAAACTTCTACTCGTCGCTCCAAAGAATATTTTTCCAAAATATCATGGGTTTCTTGGGATGTTCTCTCGAAAACGCTAGTCGGGCTTTGATATTTTTTTTGACACAAGTGGTTTACGTTGTGCAATACACCCACGCAAGGTTTTTTCATTTAATCGTCTTCTTATTGTCCTAGACGAAATATTAATGCGAAAATCCGATGCAATGTTATTTTTTATTTTAGTTGAGCTCGTGAAAGGATTACTAGCAGCTACTCTATAAATTAAAATGTCCTCCCTGGGTGTAGTTTTTCGGGCTCTAGGTTGCTGTTTGATATTTTTGGTGGTACCATGTTGCTTGATGCGTTCCATCGCGTTGTAGATCTTGCATATAAAACATTTAAGCAGCATGGATATCTCTATTACTATTTTTGCAGCAGATTTTAGTTGTTGGATCAGTTTTCGCTCGTCATCGGAACTCCAAGTACCTCTGGCCATTTCTAATTAAATATTTCGATGTATTTCAACATAAAATAATAAAAACATTCGTTACTCACCGTTTAGCTTCAAAAAACACAAAAAAATCTCTTAAAAAATCTCAACAAAATGTCAAAAGAAAAAAAAGAAAATAACGGTACTTTTTCTTAACATTACAGGGTACATAGAAAAATAAAGAATATCTAATTTGATATTACGGGGTTGTTAAAATTATCACAAATAAGTCAGTCATATGTCGTGTCTTAAATTCGTGGCCACCACTGTATATCGTCACCTAAAATGCAAAATAACGTATCATTACTTTTCACAATTTTACAGGAGAAGCAAAAAACGTTATAAAATGGAAAATATTGCATTTAGAAATGAAAAATTTTGTAGCTAAGCGCAAAAAAGGGTAGGAGATCAATTCCAGAAGTAAAAATAATATTTTTCAAAAACATGTTGAAGTTATGTTTGTTACGTTATTTTGAATTTAAATTATCTGAAACAAAATGACGTATCATCAATGAACAAATTTTAATATGAAGTGGAAAAATTCGAAAAAAATCGAAAAGCGATTAAATGAGGTTCAATAAAAGGCAATGGAGTTGTTTGTTTTTGTTAATATTTCAATTTACTGTGTTTTATTGCATAAAATTCGATTTAATTAAACAAAAAATTTAATTCATTTAAGGTTTTTTTCTAAAGTTTATTTTGAATTTTCTTTATAAAATCGTTATTTTTTGACGCAGATGCATAATTTTTTCTAATGAATCATAATCAATCAAAACCCCGATTTTCATTTTTTTGATAATCTGTTGTTTTGCATTTCAGGTGACGATATATTTATCATAAATGTTCTTATTTCTAAGGATTTAATTTCAATTATAAATTTTATTAATTTTGTTCTGAATTTAAATGTAAAGCGTTTTTTTGATAGGAAGCTTAGATAACTTGTATTATAAAAAGAGGGGCATATCGTTTTTGGCGTAAGCTTTGTGAATTAAAATAATGTTTTCTTTTATCATCCAAAAGAGCTATACCTTCAGCATGTACACATTGGTTAGCAGGATAGAATGTCTAGGTATTAATATGAGGACAACGGGTTATGATACATGATATATCACACCACTTATTTGTGTGTGTTAATTTTATACGTGAGTGTTCGGATCTACAGTTTAAAGTCGGCTCCGATCGCAGATTTTTGAGATGCTTTTCACGGCAATTTTACTTATTCTCAAAGTTTTTACCAGAAATATGCTGAAATGAATATGAAGAAATATTTTTTCATATTTCGTTTTGTTGGAGATGGCTGACCTACTAGACTACGGTGACTACTAATTTGTTAATATATTGTAGTTATTAAATGCAAAAAGTTTGGTTTGTGGGATTTAACAGTACTTTGAGAGGCATTCGTTACAAGAGCATTTTTTTTATTTAAGTTATAGGTTGTTATCACTTCCGTAATTGCTCTTTATGTTAGTTCATACTTCCAAAAGTATTGTTTGACAGTCGGTTGTAAATTCATTAATCAAATCAAATACCGTTTCCTTGTTATAACTAGGAATCATACGTTTATCAAATAATGTCCAGAACTTCCATTTAGTTAGTGTCACAAAAGGATAGCCGAATTTTAATTTAAACGTTTATTTATTTATTATTTAAAAAAATAAACATGTACAAAATTATTTATTGAAAATGAAATGTTCGTCTCTTCTCGAAAAGGGGTGCGGTCGCGTCGCTTGATCGATAGGGTATGATTTTAAAAAGAATCCCGTTAATCCTTATGTCAAGCACGAACAGAGTTGCCTTATTGATAGAGTTTACTAGAGTTGCCCTAACTTTGACAGTTCGGCCACTCCTGAATTGAAGTCGTCCTCGACTTCCCCGTCGTCGTCATCAAGTTCGGGCGAACCGTTACACCATCTTTTCATTTTGTCCGAACTAAACACGGAACAGAACTTGCGCGCCGTAATCTAAACACCAGGTATGTCCTCGATTAGTTATCGGTCCTTTCCGATTACACGCTTTATAATATAGGGACCTCGATATTTGGGTAACATCTTTCGCGATTCACCGGTTGCTTGGTTATCGTTCTCAATCAGCACCAACTCTCCTTCGTCATATGTGGTAGGCCGGCTATGTTTCTCGTCAAATCTTTTCTTCCATCGTTGCCTTTCCCGTTCAATGTTGTCGATAGCCAATTGTCTCTTTTCATGTAATGGTATAACCGTAGGAGCAAATTCGTCATTCTGTATAGCTGCTACTAGGCGATTCTGTATGACGTCTATTGGCTTATAATCAAATATCAGCTCGTTTGGGCAGAAACCTGAAGTCGCATTCCTTTGGGAATTGATAGACCACTGTAGCCTATGTAATGTTTTGTCCCAGTCCCTTGGATCCTCTGTGGTGGTACGTAAATATGACAAAATGGTTTGGTTGACTCGTTCAACTTGCCCGTTGGCTCTAGGCGTACGTACAGCATTTTTGATATGTTGAATACAGTTGTCACAATATTGTTCGAAAATCTTAGAGGTAAAAGCTGTGCCACGGTCGGAGATCAGTCGTTTAGGTAAACCAAAATAGCTGGTCAACTCATTTAAACAATTTATAACAGGAATAGATTTTGTATTTCGGACCGCCTTGATAACTGCATACTTCGTGAAAGCATCAGAGATAGCCAAGATGTGCGTGTTACCTCTCTTACTCTTGATAAATGGCCCCAAATGGTCTAGATGAATTTGACGAAAAGGCAATGGCTTCAGATCACTATAATGCAAGTTACCCTCTGGCTTACCACCTTTTGCTTTATTGTAAGAGCACTCGACGCAGACAGCTATATATTCCCTCATATACTTTCGCATACGAGGAAACCAAAAATTCTGCTGCACTCGTTCTAAACTTTTCTCCAATTAGTAGTGGCCGACATCATCGTGACAGTATTTTGCAATTCGCCATCTCACTGCTTTGGGAATAACGAGTTTCGCTCCTTGTTGTGTTTTACGATATAGGCGGTTATTCTGTTTTAATCTGGGGATCGGATTCCCCTTCTCCACGCAGTATTTTGTTGATATTCAAAAGTTTTTCGTCCTTGAGCTGCATTAGCAATACCCAGTCATCACTACCCACCTTCACATTCATAATAAAACCAGCGGGCTCGGGTTCAGCGGCTGGCAAATCAGGTGCTCTGCTCAAAGCGTCAACATGAGCCATTCGAGACCCTTCGCGATGCACGAACTCACAATCAACTTCTTGCAACTTCAGCAACCATCGTGCAACTCTCGGTTGAAGCTCCTTCTTTGTATTAGTTCTCGTTATTGCTGCACAATCTGTAACTACCCGAAAATGTTTTCCCAATAGGTATATACGAAAACGCTCCAAAGTTCCCACAACGGCTAATACTTCCAGTTCGTAGCTATGATAACGAGCCTCATTGTCGGAGCAACCCTAACCTAACTTGACCTAGTTTGCCCTAACTTGACATTAGTTTTTCGAGCTATTCATGTACATTAAGGAAATTTGCTGCATTCTTTTCTCATACCAAATTTATTGGTAACACACTTCCTTTAGAGGGAAATATGTGCAGACAACTAGAGTGGTTCATGATAACTACCTACACTGTCCAATTCTTTTTTTTAAATTCAATGTGTTTATTATTTTAAATATTATGTTAAATTTAAAATAATTAGAAAGTAAGAATCCATCTGAAAGAAGCTGTAACCTAACATTCAATCCTAAACATAAATAAAGTGAACTAGCTATGCAACAAAAACTAGTCACGCTCAACTCTTTTAAGGTTCTGATAAAACCTTTCAGTGCCTTGTAGTTCGCAGGCCAGTCAAGCTATTCAGAAAGTATCAATACAGGAATCTTTTCCTGTACACAAAAAGCTGGTTAATGACGCAGGAATTATGTGTTCTTCTTTTCCATGTCATTAGAGTCCTCTCAATGTTAAGGCAAAAGATCTGGGGCCTAATTCTGGCAGCCGTGATCGAAATGGCTTTCGATTTGATAGAAATTTCGAAAGTGGTCTTATTTCTAATTCTGTCAGTCGATAGTTAACGAATCGATATTTTTCTTTTCAGTGTTGTGAAAACTCAAATAAACGTTTTCCAACACTGAACACTTTTGTAAACAAAAGCATATGTTTGTAAAGGGCTAAGCAATAAAGGTCTGCACAAATGTATTTGACTCCAAAAAGTACATAAGATCTAGCATACAAGCACACTTATCCGAAGAAGAGAACAACAAAATTATCGAATAACTTCTTGTTGTTATTTGACTGCGTTCGCTTCATACAAATACATGTTCAACTTTCTTTCTTATGCCCTGGTTACCCAAGCGTAAGAAACGTAAAATCGTAACGTACGTAGCCTTAAAAACGTTTTTGTAGTTATAGAAACATTCAAAACGGGACATATGTCAACGAAGAATGTAAATAAAAACGAAACAGAACAAAAGCAACACACAAACGAATACAACACAATGCAAAGAAATTGGTATACAGACTCATCATCAGTGTTGCCGTTTTTTGTTCAATGTGTAGATTTTTCCGGATTTGGTTATTATTTTTCTTATAAAAATAGCTTTTGTTTTGTTTGTTAAAATTAATTAATTAGTAAGATTATAATTTTATTTTGTTTTTTTCTCAATTATGATTTAAATTTGTAAAAAATTAAATTAAAACACTGCGAATTTACAGTTCGTTATATTTTTCCTTATATGGTGATTTTTTTCGCAAATGTTGGTTACAATATTTTTTTTTTCGTGGCAACACTGCTCATTCTCTCTCATATTCAAATGTCACGTAAAAACGTGGGAGAATTCTGTTTTATACAGATCGTTCCGTTTTGCTAACGAGAGAGAACGTTTGGGTAAGCGTTTATATTGTTCTCCATATGCTAAAAAGAGAACGTTTTCTGCGGGATGTTACGTTACGTGTGGGTAACTACAGCATTAATATTCATTGTTTTTGTTAATTACCTATTGAATAAATACTCTTTCTTTATTATGAAAAAAACAAAAACATTTTTTCGATCCCCATTGCTGCAAAAAGAAATGAACGTTGTGACCAGCGTTGCCACGTGCCTTGTTTTCCCTTTTTCCAAGTTTTTTGAGATCGAATAAAGTTTTCATTAAATTTGTTTCCTAACAAAACAAGTTTTTTCATCAAATTTCAATTTCCTTTTTTTTAAATAAATTTAATAATAACTCGAAATATTTACTTCATGGCAAGTTAGCAAAGAAACACCAACAGGGAAAGTAACAGAGTCAACGGACTCCGATACTTTCTTTTTAAAATTTTGGTACTTTAGTAGAAAAAAAAGTATTTTTTTTTTTTTTGCTAAAAACAAGGTTTTTTTTCCAGAAATAAAAACTTAAAAAAAAATTACTGGCAACGCTGGTTGTGACACTATTAAGCTAGGCGTATTCATAACAGGTGACCCCAAGTAAATAGCTGACGAGATTTAGAATGTCAAAATTTTGTTGTTTTTTTAGTGTGTGTTGTTCATTTTTATAAAATTTTTCATCCTATTTTGACAACCCAAAAACAAATGCCTGTTGTTTTTGCATTGTTGTAGAGTTGCGGCTACCTTATATGAATTTGCCTTGCTATGAAGATTACAATATTTTTGTTGTACTCTTCACCCAACTCTCTTTTATACTGCTGTACAATCAGTGTTGCCAGAAGCCGGTTTGGAAAAAGTGCAAAAAGTTTGTCCAAAAAGTGCAATCCTGAATAAAAAAGTGGCAAAACTTTAAAACTGGTCATTAAAAAAAAACTAAAAAATGAACAGCGTTTTTCATTATAAATGTTTTTTTTAATTTAGGTTAAATTTTATTAAAATTATTCGAAATTTAAAAAAAAAATCCTTATCTTGGTTTAATAAATATGAATTTAGTTTGATTTAAACAAGTATATGAAATAAAAAATTATTTATTTTCAAAAAATATTTATTACATTTGAAAAGTTGAATTGATTGAAGAAAAAATATATTAATTTTTTGTATTTGTTTTTTTCCTTTTTGAAAACATGCAAAAATAAATATAAATTTTAAAAATTAATTTAAATAAAAAAAAACTTTATTATTGCATTAATAAAAAAATAATTTGAAATATGAATTAGAATGAAATATACAATTAACTGAAGTTTTAAATAATGAATGGAAAAATGCTAAAAATGCACTTTTAATGCTAAAAAAATACAGAAAATAACAAAAAAGTGCTAGAATTGCACTTTAAATGCCGTTATGGCAACACTGTGTACAATGGTTTATGCGTGCAGTTGTTTTTAGTTCTCTATTTTTGCTTCACTCTTATTTATATTCGCTGCTACAATCAATATTCGCTCATGAGAAAAATACAATACTATACAATTTTAAACGTCTTGCGCACCCGTTTAGTATCCACCGATCACAGAATACACACAGAATCGAAACGAGATTTTGACATTTAACCTAGCATTGCGAAAGGGACAGAAAATATTACCAAAAAGTATTTCTGTCCCTCTCTAAATACAACTCTTTTTTGTTTATTTACGTTTTTTTTGTTTTCGGGGTTGGTTTTTTATATTGGCGAGAGTTAATAAAAAATTGTAATTTTTGTCTAAAACTATCAATAAATAATAAAAACAACTAATAACAATAACCTTTTTAACTTTTCCTTTCAAGAAATTAAAAAATATTGGCATTTTTAAGCAAGAAACATTTTTTATGAGCAGTACGTCTTATTTTGATCTTGTAATATTTAGCTTCTTAATTACCTCTTGCACAAGAAACTATATTCATTACGACCGAAAATCACCCACATTTCGATTAATATTTAAATATTTAAGAATCTTTAAACTTTTCATTGAAGAAATTAAAAAATATTCCAAATTCTCCCTTTTTTAACACAAAATAAATGTTTATTTACATTTAGTTTTTCTACTTTAACCGCCAGTTTTCAGTCTGTATATCTGTTGCTTCTAACACATTTGTTTCGCAATACATTTTAATATTTTTTTTCTCCCTCTAGTTGGCAGGTTAAGCTACTGCTTTGAGCGTTATTAAACGTCAAAGGTAAGTATTCTGTGTGTATTCTGTGCCACCGATATGTGTGCTTGTCGTAGCCTGATCGCGCAATTAAATAAAAGAGCATAAGCAATATGTGTGAATTCTCTCTGTTTAAATGGGATATAAAATGGTAACCATTGATTTAAAAACAATTTGCCAGATTATAAAAAATTTGTTTCATTGTTTTGATGCGGACACGTATATATGTTTGTATGTATGCTTGATTACTCACTCTTATACGCGCATACACAATATTTCTTTATTTTTTTATTTATAAACAGGCGGTTTCAGTTTTCAATACAGCAATAAGCTGAATCGAAGTAATTTCCAAACTAAAGCGTTTAGTGTTGAACAAATTCTGTTAGAGAACGGTTGTGAATTATTAAGAATAGTGCAACGAAATGTCGTTAAAATATGGAAATCCTAGTGCCATTTATAATATTCCATTAAATATCAGTGAGAATGATATATATCGCATATGTAGTGCCCACCTCCAACATTTTCTACACACAAACGTCATGTAAGTGTGTGTTGAGAAAACTTAAAGAAAAAAATATTCTTATCAAGTCATCAATTTATTGTATTTATTGGCATTAGAACGGACGACCGCAAACCCATGATGCTTAAAATGCATTTGGAACTTGATGGCTCACCATCATTAATTGGAGAATCTGAAGAACGAAGCATTGAACACAACAATTCTAATAACGGCTTGAGACAATCTGTACAAAAACTCGAAGAAGAGATAAAAGCGTTAAAAGATGCTTTGCTACAAGCAAAGGAGGATGATGTGGTAAATCGTATTGATAAGGCTCCTGATGTTGACAATAATGGAACGCAAGAATCAAACTCTGCCAGCGCCAGCGAAGAACACCACACGAACACCATGCCAGAAGTTATTGATTTAAGAGATAATTGTGTTTTCATACGAGATTTTAAATGTTCTGATTTAAGTTTGAAAACGGCTTTCCATAACATTCATGGATTAGCGAATCAAATGAATGTAGAAATTCCTGAAGATTCTGTCATTCATATAGACGTGCAGAAGTTTATAGGTGTTGTTGAACACTATGTCGTTCACTTTCGTGACGCGACTATTAAAGAAAAATTTCTAAAGAATAGACATTTTTTTGTATACAATCCAAAGACAAGTCCTTTAAGAATATTAGATTTTAGTGATTGGGGCATTGTTAATATTGAAAATCTTCAATCTTCTGATTTGAGTTTGGAGACGGCGTATGTAAATGTGATTGGAATAGCGAAAAAAATTGGAATAACGAATGAACGCTATCTTAGGGATTGTATCGATCATATAGACGTGCTTAGTACAAAACCAAATGTTCTTACTTACTCTGTTCGGTTTACCGGAGAGTTTATGAGGAATGAATTTCTACACAAAAGAGATATTTTAAAACGATTCCCTGACACAGAATCTTTAGAAATTTCAGATGAAGGTGGACATAGATTAAGTTTTCGTAACGTAAATAACACTATAGCTAGTGCTAATGCTATTGGGGTGGCGGAACTAATTGGTTTGTCATTAGCCACCAATAATTTGAAACGTATATATGTTCTTAATTATTTTCCTTATTCTCATGAGCGTGGTTTTTCTTTAATTGTTGAGTTTTCTAGCAAGCAAGTAAAAGATGAATTTCTAGAGAAAAAACATAAATTAAACGAAATGAAACATTTTTATATTGAAATTTGGGATATTAATGCAAAAAAGAATATTGTTTTGATAAAGTATATGTATGATGATGTAACCACTGCTATTTGTTTTATTGGATTAGCGAAACAGCTGGGTTGCTCACTTACTCCTGATCAAATTCAACATTTCTTTGATTTGTCAAAATTCATTGACAATACATGTACTCACCGATGATTTTTATACCGAATCGAAACAGGTGTTAAGAGGAGTGAAAATTCACATTTCCAGAGACCACATACAAGTTCCTTTTTAACATTTTCTTATTAAAACATTACATATCCAATCACAATTCATATATGTCGCATATGTCGACGCTTTTAAAAGGTTTTTCTTTATTTTTTTTTTAATTTCAACAACATTTTTTCATTTTTTATTACAACTTGAATTCATGGTATATTACTTAAGTTTAGTATTAATTATTCTATTATTTTCTGCAATTAATTATCTTTATTTTTTCGAATTAATTTTAAATAAAGGCGATATTTGTTTTTAATAAACTGTGTGTGTGTCTTAGGTAGTGTGTTGGCTTATTAGACGAAAGGCCCGAGTTCGAATCCCAGGCCAGACATCAAAAACAAAATACAAAAAGTATTTCTTCGGCGACTTCCTTTCAGCAGATTTCTGGCAAAAACTCTGAGAGTAAAAATTGCCATGAAAAGCTTCTCAAAAAATCTGTCGTTCGGAGTCGACTTTAAACTGTAGGTCCCGCCACTCATGTATAAAATTAACGCACATAACAACTGAAGGGTTGTAATGACCAATTATGTATGTATGTGTGTGTCTTACAATTGATTTTTTTTTTGAATAAATTCTTAACATTTTACTTTTAATGATTGATTATTAGGTTAGTGTCTCATGCTAAAGGTTTCAATTTCGTTTTGCATGTGTCGTTATCCGGTCACCTTCTACGGATCTCGGTTTAGATATTGTCAACTGCCATTCAAAGCTCCATGAGCTACTGGGTGTTTGAAAAGTTCAGCTACACAAATTGTTCATAGATGGGCTATAAAATGCAATTTCCTTGTTAAAATGAACTGTTCACTATTAACTTTATAATCTTCCTTAAAAAATTGTTTGAGTTTTAAAATGAGCCAAAATGCGAAACTTTACCACCGTGTTTTACGCTTTGTTTTTACGTTGGCATAGCGAAAACTGTTTTGGAATCCTTATTACTCCATTCACTTTCTCTCCAAGTTATCTCTGTTTTGATGATTATTTAAGATATATTAACTTAACAGTCTCTATTAATACAATATTCACTGTAAAAAGGAAAAGAAAATAAAACTTTCGTAGTCAACTTTATACACATTAGGATAGGCTACAAAATTTTATTATTCAGCTGGCTGAATTAGCTAAAATTTTAATATATATCTAAAATTACGTCAATATATTTACTTAAATGTTAAATTTCGCAAATTGTTGTCGTTTTCAATCTAAAAAGTTAAGAAATTACACTTTTGTCTATATTCAGCTAGCTGAATTGGTTAAATCATAATATATAGTTAAGGTTTTGTGTTAATTTATATTCGACTAGATTATAATTAAATATTTACTTGTGTCATGAACTGAACTAACTGAATGATGTATTTTTCAGAAATATTTCGATTGGAATTATTAGAAAGCCAAAGTCGAATGTTTTGTTCATAATTCAGTTAGCTGAATTGATGCAATTTTTATTGTATGTGTTAGAGAAATACGAAATACCATATTTTAAATAAAACTTTACAAATTCAGCTGGCTGAATTAGTATTATTTTGATATTTTCATAAAATAATGCCATTATTCTGCTCTAGGCTTTACAATTTCATAATTCAGCTAGCTGAATATGTTCAATTTGTAAGTTTTTAAAGATATAATTCATAACAATTACAAATGTATTGTTTTTACTCGAGTACAGCTAGCTGAATTGGTTGAATTCGTATATTTATATACGTGCCATAACAATATATTGCTAAACTAAACATCACAATTTGGATATTCAGCTAGCTGAATATCGATATTTTTAAAGATTTTCAATTTTAATACTGGAAACTGGATAAAAAGTGTTGCTATTAATTGAATTTAGCTTGCTGAACTCATTTAATTTTATCATATTTATTGAATATATGCTTTCGAATTAGAAACTTTAATTTGTATGGCGTGTGGTAACTCTTTCATTTAAATTTGTAGACATCTTTTGTTGTATTTGATTTTAATTAAGTGATGTATAGTGCTGTAATACATTACAATGGAGTTTAACATAATCAAGATTTTTATAGGTTTCCCTATTTAAAGACTCGTTATGCAAAAGTTATAGATATAACACTTTGGTGATACATACATACATATATTCAGCCAGCTGAATTAGCTCAATTATAATGTCTATGTAATTATTACAAAACGATCACATTTAAGTTGAAATAGACAAATTCAGCTTTGCTGAATAAGAGTATTATTAAGAGTATTACAGTATCCACTAAACGTGTACACAAAACATTTTGCTAGCGTACCCTTCATTAAATGCAATACTGAATTGTTCTCCTTTCTGTTGCTCTTGATTTTACGTGTACACTGAAATGTGTATTTATCTTTTATTCAAAGTATACAACAGCACTTATTTATCTCTGAAGTAATGGAAATATGCTTTGTGCTGTAAGAGCATATTTCACTACGGAAACTAAATTTTCAGTATTGTCAAATGAATTTCAGTTGTGTTTACGTTGAAAAATATGCGTACATAAGTGTTTCTATACATTCTTTGCTTTTGCCATAAACTCGTTCAACAACAATTTCTCTTCAAATTGCTCTGTTATGCCCTGGTTACACAAGCGTAAGAAACGTAAAATCGTAACGTACGTAGCCTTCAAAACGTTTGTGTAGTTATAGAAACGTTCAAAACGGGACATACAGTAGCGAGCACAAAAAATGCAACGCTAAGCCGATTGATCTTTATGTGCGCCTCTTTCAAAAAAAAAGTACGGAAATTAAAAACTTTATTTTTATTTTTATGCTCCACAAACTTAGTTAACAAATGCAGGTTACAATATCAAAATTTTTCTATCCACTTATTTTTATTTTAACATTTAAGAAAAAAAGTCCCAAATTTCAGCGAGCAAAAAAAACGCAACGCTATGTTATTCATAACTTTATTTAAATTAAATGTAAATTCTTACAAAATGTTGGTTAAAAATATACTTAAAACTAATAATCGGTTGCGTAGCCTTCTGTTTTCTATTACCGCTTACAGTTTGGAGGGCATAGAATCCACTAGGGGCACGATTGTGTGTAGGGGTATTTTTCCCCATTCTGACTTTAAAAATTTTTCTAATTCCGCCAAATTTGAAGGATTTTTCTTCTTAGCTTCCCGATCTAAAGTCTCCCATAGGTTTTCTAAGGGGAGATTGTGACGGCTAATCCAAAACTTCCACATCATGATCGCTTAGGTAGTTACGAACCAAGCGACTTGAGTGCTTCAGGTCATTGTCTTGTTGGAATACGCTATTTGGGGTAATTTTTTCCAGAAGATGTGGGAGCATATTTTCTTCTAGGATCTCACAGTATTTAATGGCATTCAAAATATCATCGATTTTCAGCAACGGACCAACTCCGTCATGAGAAAACGAACGTACCAATAAATTCCTTAAAATAAAGAATTTCGGTGAAAAACAAAAGTAACTTACCCCACACCATTAGTAGTGAAAGTAAATTTAATCTTTCTGGATCTGATGGGATAAAATATATTAGAAGACCGCCTGAGCAGAGATATTCTTCCAGATATCAGCTACCAACAGTAAAACATGGCTAATGGTGTGGAGTAAGTTACTTTTGTTTTTCAGAATGGGAAAAAATACCCCTACACACAATCGTGCCCCTAGTGGATTCTATGCCCTCCAGACTGTAAGCGGTAATAGAAAACAAAAGGCTACGCAATCAATTATTAGTTCTAAGTATATTTTTAACCAACATTTTGTAAGAATTTACATTTAATTTAAATAAAGTTATGAATAACATAGCGTTGCATTTTTTTTTGCTCGCTGAAATTTGGGACTTTTTTTCTTAAATGTTAAAATAAAAATAAGTGGATAGAAAAATTTTGATATTGTAACCTGCATTTGTTAACTAAGTTTGTGGAGCATAAAAATAAAAATAAAGTTTTTAATTTCCGTACTTTTTTTTTGAAAGAGGCGCACATAAAGATCAATCGGCTTAGCGTTGCATTTTTTGTGCTCGCTACTGTATGTCAACGAAGAATGTAAATAAAAACGAAAGAGAACAAAAGCAACACACAAACGAACACAACACAATGCAAAGAAATTGGTATACAGACTCATCATCAGTGTTGCCGTTTTTTGTTCAATGTGTAGATTTTTCCGGATTTGGTTATTATTTTTCTTATAAAAATAGCTTTTGTTTTGTTTGTTAAAATTAATTAATTAGTAAGATTATAATTTTATTTGGTTATTTTTTGTTTCTTTTTTTCTCAATTATAATTTAAATTTGAAAAAAATAAAATAAAAAAACTGTGAATTTAATTTTCGTTATATTTTTCCTTATTTGGTGATTCTTTCGCAAATGTTGGTTACAATATTTTTTTTTCGTGGCAACACTGCTCATCCTCTCTCATGTTCAAATGTCACGTAAAAACGTGGGAGAATTCTGTTTTATTCAGATCGTTCCGTTTTGCTAACGAGAGAGAACGTTTTCTACGGTACGTAACGTTACGGTTGGATAACTGCCACTTTACTCGAAAATACCGGCACAAAACATGTCGAGTACAATGAGTACCACCAAACTTCACGTAGTACTACAAATACCAATGAGTACTGCAAATACCACAAAGAAGTTTGGCAAAGAAAAAATGTTTACATTATAGTAATTTTAAGTGATGTTTTTGTTATTTTAATTGTTTTTAGTTCATTGAAAATAAAGACTTTTAATTTTAAATCAAAAAGCAAAAAAATAAAAAATATTTTCCAAAAAAATTTGACTATTTTTGATTTATATTTTTTTTTTATTTCAATGATTAATAAATAAATGTCTAACAAGTCGTTTATAAGTTTGTTCACGGCGAATTCATATAAGATAGCCGCAACTCTACAACAAGTACAACAATGCAAAAACAACAGGCATTTTGTTTTTGTAAAACACTCCTTCGGCTGTCAAAATAGGAAGAAAAAAAATTAACAACAAAACACACACGCACAACAAACACACACAAATTTTGACAATCGTAGAAGTATCAGCTGTTTAGATAATCCCACCGGTTACATGAATTCGCCTTGAGTTTGTTCATACACGAAAGCATTTATATGTAAAAAAAAAACATCAGTTATGTGGTGTTTTATTCTGCGAGTATATGAAGTACCACATGAAGTGAACATAATTTTATGAGTACTTGTTTTTGCGGATATATTTTTCAATGAGTACTCTTTTTACGGAATAAATTCTTAGTCGTATTTGTCTTGCACACATTCCCTTCTCTTCACTGCTTGCGCTGTTAGAGAGAGAGAGTAAGTACTCTATTCATCCGACAACGAGTTGCACATATGAAGCAGAAAAGTTATTGGATGCAGACCTTTAGTAAGTAATACAATTTCAGTACAAGAGGGAATGTTTTCGCTATGAACTTCTTCATTATCAAATAGTGTACAGGCAGAAGTAAATGAATCATTAATTTAAATGTATTATTTTGTGATGTAGTTGCAAAAATATTATCACTACAATCTTTTACTTCTTTTATTTTAATTTAATTTATTTTTAATTTTAACTTTTTTCTATAGTTTTTAAAAAATTCTTACTTACGTTTTCTTTTTTTAATTTTTGTTAACAAAAAAGCTTTATTCGATAGGTTTTTTGCTTACGATTAAAAACTCGCAAGGTTGCGTTCGAACAATTGCACGCTATCGACTGCTGTCATTAGAAATATCGATATATATTAATCGATATCGACTGACAGAATCCCAAAACTAAAAAAAATCGAACGTACGAGTAAGTATTCGATCGTATACGACTGCCAGAATTAGCCCCCTGTTATGATCATACTGTAAAAGTAGGTTTGTTATCATCAATATATCTACAGCAAGCATTGATCCTTCCTTATTAGCTAGCGGCTTTGTTCCTCTCAATGCTCGCGTGACTAGGTAGACAAGTAAGGGTAACATTATAATATTTAACCATCCTGTTAAGCGATTTTCGGAATCCACTAATCACGATTAAAGAAGTAAAAACACCATCCAAAACCTTTAACGTCTATGTATAGGGATCCGAATTTCATTTCCTGTATTGCTTTTGCCGTTTGACTGCTCTAGTAATTAAAGAATACATGGAATATTTTTTTAAAATAATGAAAAAATCCATTCGAAGTAAGGGGAATTTTTTTGCCAGATTATATTCAGTAAATCATTCAAATTTTAAAAATTTGAAAATTTACAAACAACCCCAGGACTGCCCATCCAAGACAAATAGACTAATACTTGGAGAGAAGACTTGTACGGTCGGTTCATTAGAACCCTAGAATAACTAATTACCTAAAAGTATTGTTATGTTGATATCCGTAAGAAAACTTTGACCCCTTTCTTACACTTTCCTGTTTAGGGCAAATGATTCAGTTAAAACTACGGGCCTGTTCGTAAATGCATCACTGCGCTGCATAATATGATTATTTTGCGCTCGCACTGCTAATCACATGTTGCTGATGCTTCTTTTTGCTGATTTATTTCTTTGCATTTACGAACGAACAAACACTGCAGAAATGGAAAAATTTATTAATAAATTTGATTTTTGAACTGGACGATAAAACATATGACAAAATGTTGTTAAATGCAAAAAAAAGTGTACTTGTGCAAAAAAGAAGACATTTAAGGAAGAAAAAAAGAAACTTATTGTTAAAACTCTCATTCTCTCTCTCTCTCACTCATTCAATGCATCAGGCATTTTTATGATTAGTGTTTTGGGTTTATTTGCGCATAATATGATTTAATGTTGCATTTACGAACATTTGACAGATGCAGTGCTGCCAAGATTTGCATTTATGAACATGATGCGCATAATATGCAGCGCAGTAATGCATTTACGAACAGGCCCTACAAGAAAAGAATACAACTTCTTAAAAAAAAATCGTGTAATGTTGTTTGTCTAATATTTTTCAACTTGTAATTTTCTTTTATAATTTTATAAATTTCAAAATTAAACTAATCAGTTGTAAATGCTTCTGACTCATCGTATGCAAGGGAATTCCCCGTTTTCATGTTTATTATATTGTATGTATAGATTTGATGTATATAAAAAAAATTCTGCCATCACGGATAGTAGAGGTAATCACGATTAATAGAAGCAAACAATTTGAAAACATTGCAACCAAAAAACAGAGACGGACCTTTGGCCACCACGTTTAATCGAGGTTACCGATATTTATTAATGTTTCGACCTATCTAATATTTAACAGCACTAATTATTATGTTCTAAAGTATATTTATTGTATGTACGTACATGAATACTGAAAATATTCGTCTACAATATGTGTATTTATTAAAAAAAAATACATACTGTTGACATTTACGTTATGACGTCATTCTCCTAAAATAAATGTAATGTAATGACGTATAAGGCTGCCCACTATATCGCAATGATTTTTTTAATCATTTAAACACTTAATCACTTTAACGTGAGTGAAGCGTAATTTTTGATAACAGAATTAGTTTAGTAGTTCTTTTTTGCATTAAAAAAATGAAAATAAAATGAAATTTATTTATTGTGCAAGTGTTGGCAGTAATGTATGTAAATTAAACGTAATGCAAAATAAACAGCCCTTGTACATAGTACAATAATAATTCTCTCTAAATATCCTTGCTATTCCTTTGAAAGTTAATGTTGATGAATCATACTTTTGCCAAATTATTTAATATTTCAAAGATTTTTTTCTATTATTAAATCAACATATATATTATAGTGTTTAGACTTTGGATTCTAGATGGCAATTCAAACATTGCACATCTATGTTTATGAATATTATAATATTTAATATTAAAAAAAAATACACTCACAAAATAATATATTAAAGAAATACAACATATTTTATTTCTCTTTAC
This sequence comes from Sarcophaga rosellei, assembly GCA_930367235.1. NCBI lineage: Eukaryota > Metazoa > Arthropoda > Insecta > Diptera > Sarcophagidae > Sarcophaga > Sarcophaga rosellei. Next base: position 83,560,636 of record OV884017.1, on the reverse strand, counting down.
GAAAACAGAGAATATTTATTCCATATTTATACAACTATTTATTGGGTCTTTTTTAAGCGTTTTTTTATATTTAAATTTAAACAAAAAAAAAACTCGTTTGAAAGACATATTAATGTCAGTATACATGGAATATAACATCGTTCAAATGTCTGCCACTCCTTGTCTGGGTGAAGCGCATCCGAAATACTCAATTGCCCATGACTGTGGCATATAAGTCAGGCTGAATTTGACCAATGACATGACTAATATTTTCTCTGAGGACTGCTTCACTTGCGATTAAGGAAACCCTATAAGAAAATGTCTGAAAGAGTCAAGTTGCACGATCTTGGTGGCCAATTTACATTACCTACACGTGAGATAACAATGCGATTAAATCGCTGGCGAAGAATATCTAATGTGGCATAAGCTGTTTGGCACTCTACTGCTTTTGATGCACCTTTCGTTATATTGGCCATCTTTAACTGAATTGTATTCAGCTCGTTCCGGAACGTAGGACCGATTGCCGTGGGAATGTCATCATCGAGTTCAGGCCAAAGAAAGTTAATAATTATCGAACTTTAGTGTTCATCTATGGTGATGTTGCCAAACCATCGTCGTTATCAAAGAACTATGAACCGTTGTCGCTGCCATTTTAAAATTTACACCAAACAGAAGCTTTTTCGGTATGCATTGGACGCTATTGAATCTCATGTGTATTGGTATCGTCCCAAATTCGACCATGTTCGTTGTTCTCGCACTTATTCATTCAGTAATGAGCATCAACGCTGAACATGATTTTTCAATGAGAATTATGATCAGTCGCCAACTGTTTCAGAGCACATTCAGCGAATACCCTTTGTTGTCTATCGTCGTTGATGGGGATTCGGCAAAACTGACTATGTACATGACAACTAATTTGAGAGGAGTAGCTTCAACAAGATAGCCGTTATTAAGGCCCTAGACAATATGTATATTGTCATATGAAATTCAAAAATTTCCCAGATAATATTTAAACAATTTTGCAGTACAAGCAAAAAAAGATTTTTAATTTTTTAATATTTTGTTGATAAAACAAAAAGTGTTATGTGGTGCATTGTAAGTAATCTAATTATCGATTTTGATTCTTCCGTAAATGTCGACATTTTCGAATTATGTAGTATGATAATATTTCTTTATATTTTTTAATTGATTTTCTTAAATTTTAAATGACAAATAATTAATAGTTTTTATTTATTATCCGTTTTTTTTTTTTGTATTGCAGTTACCTTACGGAATGTTATGATGAATTGGGTACACAATATAAAGTACCCATTTATTGTCTATCATATCCCATAAATATTGTTAAAGAAGAAAATGGTCGTGATTCACCTGCCGAATTTTCAGAACCCGTCGATGGAGGCACAGAAGTTTCCTTAAAGTTAAGAATATCCTCCATTATGTCAGATGTAAAACTACCTGTATATTCCAAAGATACAGTGGGTCAATGTAAAAAGAAATTACAGGTAAATGTGATCAAGTTTAAGCCTCTTAACAACTTAACCATTTATTTTATGTTTTAGGCTGTGGAAGGCGTTGATGCATGTTGTCAGCGATGGTTTTATAGCGGTAAACTATTAGGTGATAAAGTACCCATTGAGGATTGTAACATACAAAATGGTTACGTTGTCCAAGTCATTGTAAATACAGAACATTATAACCATGACAATAGTACAAGTATTGCCATTGCAAGCTAGCCAATGTCAACCATAAATACCAATTGCAACAACTACTACTATTACTATTCTTGCAACGAAATTATACAAAATTACTATTGCAACAATAGCAACAATAATGAAAACAACAACAACAACAACATCAACATAAAAAACTGTAAAAGCAGTATTTTTAAAAGCACAAGTAAAACAACTACAATCAGCAAATACAACCACTTTAATTTACATTTAAATTATCACCGTCATATTAGTCATCTGTATAATTTTCTTACCCAAGAAATGCTAATTGATTTTCCTAAATTATGCAAAACGAATTGTTTTTATAATTAAAACAAAAAAAAAAAAACATACTTTTTAAATTAAAATTTTCAATGAAATTTCCTTGTATTTTGCTGAAACATGTTGGGATAGGTTGTATAAGACATAGACACCTTAAATCGATACAAGACCTTAACAGCTTAGCGGTTTTACGTTTAGTCTTTAGCTTTGCAGGTTTTGATCTTGTATCTTAATTTGAATCATTTTTAAAAGGTTCGTCATCATATAAACGTTATTAGCCATTGTTTTCATGTTATCGAAATAAAAAAAAACAAAACAAAATCTTTTATAAGTATAAAGCAGTGTGAAGGTGTTGTTAACCGGCTGGGTTTTCTTAAAACTGACAGATTTATAAGTATATGTTTCAATATTTTCCATTTTTGGTAAATATGGTTAAAAATGTATAGGTCAACTGGGAATAGCAAGCTGTTTTAACATTAGTTTACATGCTGAATTTTGGAGATTGCATACCAAATACGCTCCTAATATTGATTTTAAAAAAGAACAAAAAGATTCGGTATCATTCTATGATTGGCTCTTATGAAATTTTAAACTTGTGCAATATTTTTAAAAGTGGATACGATGAGAGTAAAGAATTTAAATGAAATTAACTCAAATCAAATTTAATTGGAAATTGGAGATGACAGATGACAGTTTGTTGTTACCAGATAACTCTGCTGGTAAGGATACTTTTCGAAATCGTTACAATTCTGTGAAAATATATTATCAATGGTATAGTTGTTGTTGTTATTTATAATTATTTAAAATTTCGTTGCATTTTGTTGTTAAAATTGAATATAGAAACAAAAAATTTGTGAAATGAATTAAAAACTATAGAAATTTTACAAGAGTGACGTTGTTTGATTAGCTTTTTCTTTTTTTTTTAACTTAAATGTTTTCAACCCTTTTTTAATATATAAAAATATTATAAATATTTAGCAAAGGAAAAAATATATAAAAAAGAAAGAAATAATACATACCTTTTGTAAATTAATATTATTTTTTTTATCCAGCATATATATATTTTTTATATATAATTTTCTCTCTTTTTATCTTTAACATTATTTTTAACTTTATCTGTAACTTTAAATATAATTTTGCTGTTTATAATAGAATTTAGATTAATAAATTTAACTTAAAATAGAAAATCTTAAAAGGAATATATACGCATAAAAATGAAAAGAAAACAATACGATATATTAACTAATTTTAAGTGCATTCAGTTTAGTTTAAAATAATTTAATTAAAATCTAACAACAATAATAACAAAAATAACATTTTTCAATTTCAATTTAATTTTATCAAGTTTTCGTGTTGAGCAGATAACAAAGCCAACAATATTGATAAACTAAAAATCAAACTAACTTGAGATCAAATAGAAAATAAAAACTAAAAGAAAAATTAAAAAAAAAAACAACAATTTACGAATTGAGATAGCATTGTATACTTTATGCGCAACATGTACACAGCCATATTTAAATAAAATAAAATAAAAATGAAATGAAAATTATAAATTAATTGAGGAGCAAAAAGAAAAAAATAACTCAAATAAAAGAAGCAATTAATTTAAATATAATATAAAATTTAATTATTTAATATACATGCATACATATGTACGTATGTACATGTCGTTAACAACAACAAATCTGATAACAACTAATCGTTTGCATTAATAATTTATAAAACAATACCATTACCATTAGCAACAACAAGAAAGAAACATAAATATTAAATTTATATATTTAGTTTGTAAACAAGTGCGCTCCATACACACTTTTTCAAAAGTCATTCGTTCAGTTTTGCATTAACTTACTCATCATCGCGTATATGGAATACTACAATGAGTGCATTTGAAAGTGTGTAAAGTACTTTTGTGTAAATCAAAATAAAAATGAAACAATAAAATAACAAAAAAAATGAAGTATATATGTATATATACGAGTATATACCATATATATATGTATATATATTATAAAATAATAAAAATAAATTTTGCTTATGTTAATTAAATTGTCTGGTTTGGTTTGTAATAGCAGCTGGCGTTTAATATAAGTACGTCTGACTGTCGCTGTTTTAATTGTTTAATTTACTTTAAATGCATTTGTTTAACCTTTTTGAGACAATTGTTATACATACATACATATGTATGTATGTATGTGCAACATTATGTGTATTTTTAACTTGTGATCAATAAAGGTACTTTAGTTGTCTTCTTCACGACATTTAAATATCGATAGATGGCATCGTTTTCATTTGTAGTTTCTATGCATAAATTATTTTACGTCCATGAGTTATAGTTATAAATTTATCCCCAATTTTTTAAATTTATCAGTGCGGTACAAAAGGTTTGCAGTTTTCTAAAATGGATGAATTGCTTGTTTGTTTTCAAGAAGTAATTTCTTATTTTTGTGTTGAATTTTTTGATTAAAGGATATATTTTTTCTTTATATGTATGTACATATTTTTTCTCTATACATCTGTATCTCATTTGGCGTGAATATAAATTGTTCGTGGATTGAAAATGGACGATTAACCAATTACAAGCATTTCCAATGTCTGTAAGTAATTTGAGTTTCTGTGGAGATAATACGTAATGAAGAAATTTCTCTAGTGATTGCCTAGTTCCAAACATTTTTCATTAATGGCCGAATTATAACGAATAAAAGCTTGGTAGTACTGCACAATTTTCTTCATCAACGTCTTTAAATCCAATAGATTTTTGACAAATATTAAGCTAGAGGATTATTTGAATGAATGAACAAGCGGAAGAGTTATGATAAATAGAATTGGTCCATTTGCCATTGGCACCAAAGCTATAGTCAGACAATCAGTTAAAGAAAGGAGAATAGGATAATAAAGTTCGAAACATTGATAAAGGATGTGCGGTTAAATGGATGGATACAAACGCTGTGATATTACTGTATTATCCACTTATTCAAGAGGTGCTTCTCCATTCATGCAAAAAAGAAAATGATACGAATTGATATACCTTCTGCAGCATATGCAGATGAATAAACCTGATTTACAGATTGAAGTATGAGTTTATTAAAATTTTGTATATATTTCACAAAATCACTTTCGGGCATAAGTATCTTTATTAAATCTATTTAAAATTCTATAGACTGCAGACTATTCGTTTCGTAGTGTCACGCCCCTAGGTTAGGTTAGAGGACGTGTGCTTGTCAATTAAGACAAGTACAGTACGCGGAGATCGAATTGGCCCATTGCACAAAGTGGAGGAATTAGACCAGCCACAACAAAAAAGGGAGAGCGCTACTACACTGATGAAGCCCTAGCACCTCTCAACTACTAAGCCTCTAAGCCACTAATGAATCTGTGGAGAGCCTTGATGTCGGCTCTCGACACAGAATTCAAACTCTCAAAGAAGGCCCTGCCCAGGGCCCTCAAACTAAACCTACCAACCTGCTTAGTTCAGTATCTAGTATTAAATTGCATTGTATCAAAGAATATGGATATTTTTTTCTTTATTTTCTTTGATTGTATTTAGTCACAATGATTTCCTTAGGTTCTTCCTGAGGAACCCTTCCTGGGCAGTTACAGAGGAGTTGTTCGATAGCCCCTGCAATAGTCCGGCTGGGATCTGGAACACCTAATCTCGCAGTGCCCCGTGGTAAAACCGACAACCAACCTTAAGCTGGGGGGTTACTCCGTAACTCGATTCGAAAAGTAAAAGTTTCCGAAAAGTGTTTTCGATAAGTAAATAAAAGCGTACTCTGTAAATCGTTCGAAAATTTTTATAGAAAAACCAAAAAAAAAACTTGGCAGAACCTAAAAAGTAAAGAACTTTATAAAAAAATATTGAAAAACAAAAGAAAACCGAAATAATTAAAATCTATATATATGTATGTATATCTGTAAGCTAATTATTTTTGTGTCCAGACTCTAATCACTCCTAATTTTCTTCAACTAAATACTGCGTTATTTCTGGTGAACTTTATTGTGGATTTGAATCAAAGTGTTTAATTTGGCTACCATTTTATAGTCTGCCCAAACCTAATAAAAGTTAAAATGTTTAGTAACCCCGCAATAGATCGCACTCAAATATTTAGATCTATCTAAGCTTACTTTTTTCCAAACTTTAACATCTCGATGCGGTGGACCAAGTGAAACCAAATCTGTTCTTAGTTTCTGCCACAGATTATAAGATTTGTTTCTTGCATCCGGCACTTTTAGATGTCCCTTGGCCAAATCCATATGCGTCATCATAAAGTCCACAACAGTTTCGTATGGTTTTTGGTTGGTATATACAATTCTTTTTGACTCACTCCATTGAGATTGTTTAAAATATATTATTTTATGTTTATTTTGCAATGGATTTGTATTAATTTACTTACGTTTTAAATTTATTATTAGTTGTCACCAAAACAATTGCTAACGAAGAATTTTCGAATATTTACTAAGCTTTTTATGCTCGTTTTCGTAATACAGAGTAACAGAATTTTTTGTTCGTATGAAAAGAAAAAAAACGTTGGTAGCACTTTCGAAAATTTTCCGTAATTTCGTACTACAGAGTACAATTTGTTCGAATACGTACATTTTAATTTTCGTATCGAGTTACAGAGTAAGCCCCCTGGCCTTATCCAAGCCCAGCAGCCAACCTGTTTTCTTACTGTCCACAGCAGGCCATAGACATCTAGAAACAAAACAATCCGATTCGTTCCCCCAACGCCTCTGCTCTTCCTCCCCGACCCATCCATTGATGAGACTGGGGGGTCAGGATCTACTATTAAATCGCCCGCAGAAAGTGCACCGAATCTAGCGAGGGCATCCGACGTCTCATTGTCCAGTATTCCGCTATGACCCGGAACCCAGCATATACGGATATGGTCTAGTCCAAAAGTCCTCACCGACTCTTTGCACTCGCGAACGAGACGTGATTTGCACCAGACCGACGCAATGGCCCTAAGGGCAGCCTGACTGTCAACGAAGATCACGTAAGATTCCGAATCCGAAGCTGGGCCGCCAGCTATGGCCTCAATAGCCCTCAAGATTGCGAACATGTCCGCTTGAAAAACGCTGCAGTCTTCAATCTGATGTGGAGTTCAAGACCGAGGTCCCTACAGAAAACCCCAGCACCTGTACATCCACCTAACTTGGACCCATCTGTGAAGATGGGTATACCTCTCTGTCCCTGGAGTAACCCACCATTCCATTGTACCCTTTCCGGTATAAGTATGCTTAAACCAGGCAGGAACATAGCCTCAGGCACAATATAATCGGTGGCTTTTTCCGAAAGTCCACACCTCCCGTCAGGAAAGACGACATTCAGAACTCTGTAGTGATCTATCGAGCGCTGTTTCCAGCAGCCCGATTCCCTCAGACGAATGGCACTGCGCGCTGCACACCGCTTGACATACAAATCAAGCGGAGTCAGGCAGAGCATAGTATCAAGAGCAGCCTGAGGTCAACTCTTCCTCACTCCAGTGATACTCAAGGAGGCAATCCGCTGAACCTTATCTAAGATTCTCCGTTGAAAACTCTTATCTAAGGCACACACCACCAAACAACGCAACCAGAAGTAATAACCGGTCTAACAATTGCCAGATATATCCAGCGAAAGGCCCTAGGCAGAAGACCCCAACTGTTCACTGGTAGAAAGTATTCAGTCCCATCTTCATTCTTTCCTCAGTGTTTCGTTTCCAGTTCAGCTTGCTGTCTAGGACAACACCCAAGTACTTGACCTCAGAAGACAACGGAAGCTCCCTACCAGCTAACCTCAGCAACCGGAAGGTTTCAATTTTGTACCTACGCGAGAACAAAACGAGGTCTGTCTTATTCGGATTTATAGCCAGGCCGCAATTCGTAGCCCAACAGGATAAAATTCCAAGAGCAGACTCTATCAGTTCCTCCAGCGTCGGCAAAAATTTTCCACCCACCAGAATAGCCACATCATCGGCATGTCACAACCCTAAAGCCCCTACTTTCCAGAAGCCTGTATGTACAGTCAACCCTCCTATAACGCGGTGAGTGCGTACCGCGCTGAGTGCGTACCGCGTTATATGGAAACCGCGCTATACGAATCTCGGATTTCACCGTACAACCCAGGCTAATTCGTAGCGCGTTCTATGGAAACCGTCTACCGCGTTATATGGAAACCACGCTATCAGAAACTCAGAGTTAGTACAAATCCCATCATTCGTACCGCGTTATATGGAGACCAAGAAATTCAAACGGCTAGATAAATTATAAATTATTTTTATTGAATTCAAGATTTCATATAAGGATTAATAAAAAAAATGAAATAAAAACTACAAGGAACTTATGGGATGTTATTGAGCGGAAACCGCGCAGTAAGAGTACCGCGTTATATGAGAGCTCCGCGTTATATGGAAACCGCGCTTTGAAAGTATCGCGTTATAGGAGGGCTGTCGCAATTTCAGCCCCGCGTTATATGGAAACCGCGTTCTGAGAGTACCGCGTTTTAGGAGGGTTTACTGTATATCCATACCTTTTAGATGAAATCGTTATTCTTAGGATAAATCAAACGGTATGTCCTCTTTTTGCGGTTTCTGACTGATTTGGTCAACTGTTCGGTAATGATGACGCATCTGCCAACTAAATCTTATTTGCGGTGATTGGGTACTCCAATTCCTATCTGGATAGAGGGTGAGGTTTATACAATTATTGTAATAATTGAGTTCAATTAACGTCGCCATTGGTACGACTGTGGACACATTATGCACTAGTATGAGTACGATAAATAATGAGAAAAAATGATCATAGAAAAAAAAACTCTAAATTATTTAAATAATCAGACAGAATTAAATTGTCTAATGGACCTACTACTATACAGTGTATTAAAAATAAATAAAATGAATATTGTATGTGTATGCTTTTGTGAATTTATTTAATAATTTATGTAAGTTTGTGTATAATGTACTAGAGATTTGAGATTTCTTTCATTTCGAAAATTTCTTGTACTCATTTCATGTTTGGCGTTCATCCATTTTCTGCAGAATTGTCAGAAATGAGAAGGCTGTTGTCATTACCTGTAAAATAAAATTCATTTAATTTTTTTTTTGGAACCGTGTGCGCATTCATGTGTGTTTGCTTTGGCTTCTTTGGTACTTACACCTTTGAAAAGTTCAACGTTTAATGTATAAATTTTGCCAGCTGTCAACTTAAATGGCCTTTGCGAATTGAGCAGAAACAATAGGAAATCATTTTTCATTTCATGCACTTGAAGGTACCAAGGACTTCTTAAAATAGCCGCCCCGCAACGTTGGCTATTAATATAAATTATTTCACTGAAATAACAAATAATCAATAATTCCCAGGCGACCAAAACCAAATATTGGCCTAGGGATACAACTTTCATAAACGATGAATTTGCCGTGGTTGACTACAAAAACAAAAAGAACAAAAAATACCAACAAAAAAAAAAAAACGTAAAAAAGTTAACGAATATGGAAATACAAAGTGAAATAGAATAAGTCTTACTATGAGTCTTACCTTGACCGATACAAAGGCCACAAGGCACATAAGGAAAATGACTTCTCCCGTTTTAAAAAACCATATGGGACTATAGAAAGCCTCCATTTTATTTAGACATTCCACTATATAGCGATGATGATTAATACACCTTTTAAACGCTCTTCGAAAATGATAACGAAAATCTTGAAGTTCTTCGCCTTGATTTTCACTACGCAGTTTATCAATTTCACATGTTTTTTCTTCAGCACAATAGTATTCGTTTATTTCTGGTGCTGTAAACTCTTGCAATTGATAAAGTTCTCTGTGGAAGAAAATCAGAGAAAATATTTGGAAAATTAAAATGAACTTGTCTGCTTAGGCATATAAAATTTCGACAACAAGTTTTGATGAAAATATTTCTGATCAATAGTAATACAAGTTAGTTGTTAACCTTCCCGCTGAAATAAAATAAAAATAACTTTTCTTAACTAAATTTGTACCAATTCTGAAGCTATTATCGCTTTGGAATTCCGTGAATTTTTGTGGCGTTTTTGATATTAAAGCAAAAACTAAATAGGGGCTGACCAGATTAGACACGTATTTACCGACAAGATTGGAATCACATAACGAATTCCGTAACGAAGGAAACCAATTCACCTAAATGAAGTTGAAGTCTGCGATACAGTCGCATATGAAATTCTGTCGAAAATATTACATTCATGCAGACATTATTAGACCTTATCAGGCTTTAATCAAACTTCTGGACTTTGTTTGTCACACCGTCCCTATTGTGTGCTTTCATTTTATCTGTGAGTGTGAGAGCCATGACCTATCGTTTAACGTTGGAGAATGCTTACTAGAGGGGAACATGCAACCTGTTACGGAATTGTTTAACCCTATACACACCAGAGGTCAGCAATGAGTATTCAAAAATATGAGTAGATTCGATTTATACTCATAATTTCTGATACTTATACACATTCATACTTATTTAATATCATACTCATACTACTCATATTCAGAGGTTGAAGTACTCATCGTACTCATATTTAACAATACTCATGGTATTGTTGATTTCGACTCTCCCTTGCTCAACATTTACAAAAATCACAAAATAATTATGATTCGTGTACAAACTCTACAATACTCATTAGAAACTTGTGTGTTTGCTTTGCTTGCTGTCTTTGTCTTTTTCTTTCTTCTTTTTTTGTGTAAATGCAACAACAATTAAGACTGGTAATTTTGATGAATGATTCGAATCACTCGAATCATTTATGAGTATTATAAGTATTTTTCTAAATTTATGAATCTGAATGAGTAGGCTTATGAATCAAACATATTTCGAATACTTATAATCATCAACGTTGTAGTGAGTACGAATGAACCAGAGTATGTAGTTGAATTTCAATACTGTTGATTCACTCATACTCAAAATTTCATGAGTACTTATGAGTAGCGAAAAAACGATTCATTACTGCTCTCTGATACGCACCCAAGACTACTTTATTCCTACGAATAGTTCACTTTAGAAAAAACACGGCAGAATGAATTACACGTAATTTGGATTTGTAGAAGTTAGAGGCACCGAATTGCAAAAGCACACACAAAAAAACTTTCCTAAACATCCAAAATGTCCAATTTTCCTTGGTTATGGAGCATAATTGATGAGTGAACTTGACCGATGATATGGATTATGTCAACTTTGCCTACAGTTGTGGTTTGTGAGTTATTAACATATACCAGAGACATAAGAAAACATCTATCAACTGCTTCAGCAAAAAAGGAACAGAATCGAAAACAGAATTCAAAAAAGAAATAGAAGATTAAAACTAGATGTCCCTAAAAGGTTATTCTATTAGATATCCCAATAGACATAGGAAAACTCATAACATTGTTGTCCGATGTAATTTTTGAATTTCATTGTGTCAACAGGTATCTTAGGCAGCAGTTCAGCGGTTTTCATTTCGAATACTCGCATTTGCATTTGCTTATAATCGACCACAAGCGTAATGGGAGAAAAACTTCCCAGAACAAGTTTTTGAGGCGATTCTTAACCCTTTCTAATGAAAAGTTGTATCAAACAACACACTAGACCCCAAAACAGGGGGAATGTGTACCAATGTGAGTTTTTTTGTGGCATGCCTACGCTATAATCCATATTATCGACCTATAATTCTTACGAGGAAGTGTATACCGCTGATACAACACGCTGCAACCAAGGCAGCTAATGTTACCTCCTTACTTAGCGGGCTTATGGCCACTATTGGTGGTCCTATACAGAGCAGACGCAGATTGATGATGGCAATAACGGACTCTATTCTGCTTTACGGCAGTGAGGTCTGGGCGGAGGCATTGAAGGTCGACTGTAGAAGGAAAGTCTTATCATCGGTACAACGAACCGCTGCACTTAGAGTAGCATCGGCGTATAGGACTGTATCTAAGTCAGCAATACTGGTAATCAGTGGTGTAATACCTATAAGTCTACAGGCAAGTGAGCGGAAGAAAGTGTGGGAGGCTAAAAACGTCCACGGAGAGACAGTAAATGTCGACGACGCCAGAAAGCGAACCATTCAACAATGGGAAGAGGAATGGAACACTGAGACGAGTGGTAGATGGACGGCAAAACTTCTACCAGATATTACCCGCTGGATGGAGAGGAAATTTGGTGAGGTTAACTATTATCTGACACAACTGTTATCTGGACACAGTTATTTTTGTAAGTACCTATTTAAAATGGGCAGATGCCACGACCAAATTGCATCTATGATGATGCGCCGATAGATGATGCGGAACACACGTTCTTTCATTGTGAGTGATGGAGACTGCAAAGAAGGAGTCTTGAGGCCAAAGTCGGCGTCTGTACTGTCGGCAACTTCTACGATGTAATCCTGAACAGTGAGGAGAATTGGAATAGTATAGTAAGATACGCTGAGGTCTTACTAAAATCTAAGACAATTGACTTAGATGAGAGAAGTACAATGGACGTTGGAACACCTTGTCGGAATTCGTTACGCAATCCGGACGCGGATATGGATATGAAGGGGCCCCCACACACGGGAGTTAGTGACGATTACCCCTATGGTGCGGTTAGGTACATTTACTCCTCCTCAGCGTAAAAAAAAATATTATCGACCTCCAAAAGGGTAAATCAATCAATGAAGATTAGCCATTTGGCCACATTTGGCTAATTTGTGCAATCATGTGCAGTTTCCATGACAAAAACCTTTATTGGCATTTCTGCGTTGTCCTTAAGCTCTGATTTGGGTTGGACTAATGTATGATATAAATGGATTGGCATGTAATATACAGTCAAAGAAAAAAATCTACATACACCGCTGTACGGTACTTTAATGGCGATCAAATTTAATGGATCTACGAAGTATACATAGTGCAAATGGGCTTCAGGTCACCACTTACTTGTGCATGCAATACGGCTGAAAATATTTGGAGTCCGACAACAAACAATAAGATATGTGCCAAGACAATATAACCTTTCCAAACTGAAGTTAAAATTGGTATGAGGCCATAAAACAATTTGAATATCAGTTAACATATGGCGACCTATTGAAAGTTGGTTAAACGTGGTGCACTATGCGTTGAGCATGTTTGGTTTGAGGAAATGACTACGCGATACTGTCATCCTCTCTTGCAATATATCTTCAGATCCACAAGCAAGTGGGTTTCAGATTAAACTGATGTTGCTCTGATGACATGAACAGTGTTCGTAATACATTCAAAGAGTTAGTAGTTCTCTCTTTAACGATTTTATTGCGACATTCGATATCATTCAGCATCAGGCGATCTGAAACGTACTACGTTGTAATTTGGTTCTAAGTGAATTGATTGATCAGAGCAGAGATGTGTATGAAGACTCCACTTAACGATTAGCTTAGAATGTCAAACTGTTTAGGCCCCCCTGTTCAATGAGGTTTAGCAAGTCGTTGTGAATTGTATCAAATTGAAAAAAATAAATTTGTTCCTGAAGTTCAAAGAACACTTCGTACATTTTACGGCCAACGTAATCGACATAGTGAGCAAGAAATACGATTATATTCCCATTAAACCATAAATGATACAATGAAATGTGCATACCGAAGAGAACATTGCTGCTTTAGCACAATGCCGATATGTGGATTTGTCGTTTTTTCTCATTTGTTGGCTTTTACCCTTGACCTACGCGGAAAATTTTAAGGGAGGCTTACGTATCTATAAAATCCACCTTGTACAAGAATTGAAGCTAAAGCGCTATTTTTTGTGTTGGATTTTTTCTAATTGGACTTGTTTGCATGTATGGATGAAGTTAAGCATTTTTATCAATAAATGTGTGTTAAGTTTGGAAGATTATTTCCGTTTAAATGACTACGGAACGAATGGAATGAAACGAAGATAATTCTCAAACCTTTACATCCATGAGAAAGGTGGACGACGAGACTTATCCCGGATATTGGGCTTTGGATTGGACGGAAAATCGGAGAGTTGAACTACTACACTACACAGATGCTATCGGGGCATGGGTATTTTAGAAAGTACCTGCATAGAATGGGCAAGAGCGCCTCCCCTTATTGCCTTCAAGAAGAGGAGGAAGTAATCGATGATGCAGAGCACACTATTTTCGAATGTGCACACTGGCAGAGATACCGCTCTGAACTGGCGTCAATAGTTGGATTATGGGATTATGATTGCGAGTAGAGAGAATTGGACTTCAGTGTTAAAATTACGTGAACCGTGTCCTAAGACTGAAAAATAGAGATCTCGAGGCTGCAGAACATGTAGGCACGCCGACATAGATGATACTTGCACACATGTCAGACAAAATCCGACACAGGGATCTGGACGAAAGGAATAGTGGAGACACTTAGATGTCTCCTCAACTTTCGACACGCATTCCGGACGCGGATATGAACACGCAGGGGCCAAAAGTACTCCACTCCGAAGTAATACCACCGTAGTTCCGGAGTGGGCACAACGAGTCCACGAGACGAGGGGGGATTTAGTGGGTGAGGGCTCCACACACGGTGGATGTGACGACTTCCTCTATGGTGCGGTTAGGTACATTTACCCCTCCGCGGCGAGAAAAAAAACATTTTATTTGGCATCCATTTGAAATTGACTGTTTGGTGTAGTTTACACGGTGGCGGCACATCGGTCCTTATTTCATCAAAGTTATCGTTGCAGTAAATGGCGTGCGATATCGAATCATGCTGACTGAATTTTCATTTTCATAAGTTAATGAGAAAAACTTCAACGAACTTGGTTCGAACAAGAAGGCATTACTTGCCACACAAGGCTTTCAACAATCAATTTTTTAGAAAATAAATACATATGTTCACTGGTCTCCTTGTTCTTGCTATTTAATGATAATAAGACGGCGAAACCTGCGACAGACAGTTGGTGACAACTTTTTTCTTTCCAGAACTGGTACTGAGGCCAGTGAAATGTGGATTACTGTTTTATGTTTTATTGGCAGCCAGAGAAATTGGTAAGAAATTCAGACATTTCAAATGAAGCATAAAACGTGCATCCGAGGGGAACATACGCGGCCAAACGTATTAAAAAATAAATACAAATTAATTGTAGATGCATCCACAATAAATTTTCTTAATTAAGATTTCTTAATAACTCCACTAAAAATTATAAAAGAACACACTGCACTGCTAACAGCAAAAAAAAATAAAAAATAAAAAATAAAAAATAAAAAAAAAAACGTAGAATAACAAACATACCCACCTTAAGTCACGTTTTGTTAGATTTCTATTTATTGCCACGGTGGCTATAATGTTCTTCAAACTACAAAATAAAACATCATATTGTCCAGACATCAGAATGCCCAAAACCATATGGAAGCCACTCGAGGAGGAGAAAGCGGCTGCCACTTGTATTTGCCCAACAGATTGTAGAAAGTACATTGCTTCGTATACGATAGGTTCCTAGCGTAGCCAAAAACGAAACGAAAGAGAGAAAGAGAAAGAGAGAGAAACAGATGATAATTCAATTGAATTCAATTTAAAAATCTCAACTTGAATGCAATTAAATGCACGTCGTCGTGCAATGTACTGAATGCTGTTAATGTTTCAATTTAAGTGCATACCTCGTAATCGAATGGATACCAACAGTCTAATGGTAGACTTCGATCTCCATAGGTTATGGGCAATATAAGCCAGAATATTGTGCCAAGGAAGCAACAGCAAACGTACAGTTTAATCCATTTATTCGACATGGCCAAACACTCGTCCATAGTCACGTACGTGAATCCTTGTAGAACGGAGTGAAAGCATAAATGGATAAAATTATTATATGAACACATTCACATACATACATACAGTGGCTCACAGCTTATTTTCATTCTGATAAATATGAGTGAACTTTTTAGGTTTTTTTTTTGTGTGGCGTTGTCATTATAAAGAGAATTAAAAAAATATGGCCGAATTGTTGTGAGCTACTGTACATATATGTATACATACATGCTAAGCTATTGAGAAAATTGGAATTTAAAATATTTTTTTTTTTTTTTTGTATTCTCCTATGTCACACTACTGATGAGTACTTACCAATTGCCGAACGTGTTGAATATTTGAAATTTATGAACTCAATTAAATCTTGCAATCGCTTTGGCTGCAAACGACGAAAATACAATTTCATAAGTATGGTCCATAAATAAATTATGGTTTGAATCAAACAATTGACCAGTAATTCCAAGTCTCCTCGGTCATAGTTCAAATAGATGGTACACATGTATAGAATCGCAATATGAATTGTTACAAAATAAAGAAAAATTTCACAAATTAATTCGAGACTTATTGCCACGTATCGTAAAATAGAAGGGAAATAATGTTCCAAATTCAAGGGAAACATGATGCCATAACGCATGATACAACGTATAAATGCAAAGAGATCCTGATGTTTTGTGGTATGCCAGTACGTTTGCATTTCCGATGAACTAACAAAAAAAATAGCTTTGTTTATCGAGCTGAGCGACTGAAATCGAAACTCAAATGTTGTGCGTTTTTATTTTATTTGGTTTCTCTGTTTTTTTTTCAATCCTTTGAAACATAGTTTTGTTGGGGGATTCTAAATTATATTGATTTGAGAGACACAGGTTACACCCACTTTTGATTAGTTTCGACCCGGTATTTTATTTATTTGTAAAACAAACTTTTTTCCATTAATAATGCATGAATATGCATCAAGTACACACACACACAGACATAATAAATAAACCTTTTAGCGTAGAAACAAAATTTCTCAATTAATTTTTGTGATTAAAGTTTCAATTATTTTTTAGAATTTTTATAAAAATATATACATGTGTGCGTATATGTGTGTGTGTGTGTATGGCCTAAATGTTTAAAATTGATTAAATGATTCAACATTTTTTCTGTATTTAAATGCATCCAATCATTTAAATTAATTAAAGAGCAATTAGGGAGGGCGGTTTTATACACTCAAATGATTGTCAAGATTTTCTTTCAACAACATTCTCAATAAATTGTTGTTTGTTTCGTTAAATGAATTCGTATTAATATCGTCAATAATATCAAGTTAATTATTGTTATTCTTGTTATTATTATTAAAGGTTTGTAAACCTATTATAATCCAAAGCAACATTGTTTGGTGTAAATCATAGCCGTTCTTCAATACATGTATGTATGTATGAGGAAGAAAATTTTCGGTTTGACTTTGAGTAAATTTTCACAACTTGTCGCTTAAAGTACGTATATGTGGTAGTAATTATTAAGAAATAATCAGTCTTGACAACTATTGCGGAAAAATTGGTCTTCATAACCTTTAAAACTTTAAACTTTCAAGTATAAACGTCAAAACATGTACTCGTATAATAAGTAAGTAAAACATCGTGACATAAAAAAATTAATAAAGAAATATTGAATAATTTAATCGAGATGTTGGTGGTTTTTGCGGGCATCTCGGTACTCAATATTTTTTATTTGCGGTTTTGTGTTCTAACGCTGAGTCACCATAGTCTAGTAGGTAGTGTGTTGGCTTATTAGACGCGAAGTCACGGTTCAAATCCCCGGTCAAACATCAAAACGAAATGTGAACAAATATTTCTTCGGCGACTTTCTCCCTCAGGAAATAACTGGCTAAAAACTCTGAGAGTAAATAATGCTGCCATGAAAAAGTTCCTCAAAATTTGTCGTCCTGAGTCGACTTTAAACTGTAGGTCCCGCCACTCGTGGATAAAATTAACACACACAACATGAGTGGTGTTGAGAAGCTATGCCGTAATCCAGACTAAAAGGTTGTAATGGCCAATTACATATGTATGTAAGTTCTGACAATGAGATCTTTTGTTGTTGCCTCTGATTTATTCCTGCATTATAATTTTATTGTGATTGCTTTGTGTGGTTGCTTTTGGTGAAGTTTTCTGAGACGAGAGGATTTCTGATGTGGGTTAGATTGATGATCAGATGGGTCAATCTCTGTTAACGGTATCGCGACAACAACCTGATGTTGAAAAGAATATTGACGTAAGAGATGGGAATTATTGATGTGGGTTCAGGCAATAAGCGGCATAAGTTATTAGTGTTGCTACTGATATCTCTGCTACTGCTGCTGATTCTATACCAAATTCCCCGACTGCGTGTGAACCGGAGAATCGTCGTCGTTTATACATTTCAGGTGCCAGTCCTGTGTGCCAGTTTTGCACAAGAGGGTCGCCTTCTAAACTGGCGCTGAAGTTGTTAATGGAGAACATTCTACAGACCGCGGGAATTTTTAGTTCGAGGCGAATCTCGTGGGTGTTGGCTGTAAAGCTTTGGCCTACCAATGCTGTTACTGCTTCTGCAGTTGTTCTGGCTGAGTTTGCTGTGATAAAACCAATTGAAAACTCGTCATATGTTGTATGTGCAAGACTTTATTAAACATCGAAGGAGGTTATGAATTAGGTCGCCAAATACATCGGACTTACCCTAATGATGTGAGTGCTCGATGTGAAGACGTTGCATAGAGCCGGAGCAGGCCATCTGTTTTAGGAAGGTAAAAGTTCTGCTGCATTCGGCAGAAATAAGAAAATAAGATTCTCGAATAGGTGGAATCAATCCTAACGGTGAGAGTGTACGATGTGAAGCCGTTGCTTAACGGCGGAGCGTTCCATCAGTTTCGGAAAGGCAAAAGATTAAGAATGCGAAATTTGAGGAGGTTGGTTTGGAGGTGTCGGTGTATAAAAAAATAGGGTCACAAAGTAATAATGCGTGCAGAGTATCCTTTTCGAGATGTACCCTAGAGAGACAATGCTTACAAAGGCCTTTACCGAGGTAACGGTGGTCAAGTCAGAATTCATCCAAACACATTTTGAAATTTGTATTGAATAACATTCGATCTCTAGGCCGAACTAGTCGGGATTCCCAGAAGCCATGTTTGTTGTCTGCCAGAATACATGCCGCCAGAGAAATATAGAAGATCCTGTATTGGTACAGAGATGATATGACAAAATTTTGTTGGAATGCAATGATGTTCGTCGTTTGGAGGTAATTTTCACACAGTAGCTGAACCAATTATGATGAAGATTTGATTTTATTATAAATCCTGTACCTCGCATGCTCGATCCAGAGGATTCTTGCAATAATTTATTGGGTAAACCTAAATCCTAAATACTGTTTTTGGAGTCTACCATGCCCCTTATCTCCCTTTATATTTAAGAAATCACTTTTATTTCATTTTTAAAGCTAAAAATTGAAATGTAATTGTAAGTTCAAAAGAAAGTTGCACAAAACTTACTTTATAATGTAGAGACCAGAGATCAGCAATGAATCGTTTTTCGCTATTCATAAGTACTCATGGAATTTTGATTATGAGTGAGTCAACAGTATTGAAATTCAACTACATACTTTGATTGATTCGTATTCGATTTATAATTACAGGTTGCAATGAGTATGAGTACACCGTTGACATCAAACATTCGAAATATGTTTGATTCATACGCCTACTCATTCAGATTCATAAATTTAAAAAAATACTTATAATACTCATAAACGATTCGAGTAATTCGAATCATTCATTAAAATTTTACAGTCTTAGTTGGTGTTGCATTTACAAAAAAAAAAAAAAAAAAAAAAGAAGAAAGAAAAAGACAAAGACAGCAAGCAAAGCAAACACACGATCTTCTAGTGAGTATTGTAGTGTTCGAATGGGAATCATATTTATTTTATGATTCTTGATGAGTAAAGCAGAGTTGAAATCAACAACATTATAAGTATTGTTATTACTGTTATGAGTACGATGAGTAATTCAAACTTTGAATAATGAGTAGTATGAGTATGATATTAAAATGAGCATGATTCGAATCTACTCATTTTTTTTTAAATACTCTTTGCTGATCTCTACTAGAAACTTGATGTGCGTATTATCAAACTATCTCACAAACGTATTCTTTCTTCGACAATATTTTAGTGTCTCTTTGTATAGAAAATATCGTTACGGTGCACACTGTCGCGATTTCATATAACGAGTGGCCAAAAATAGAAGGAGTAATAGTAGAGTAATGAAATTTGGCACATCTATATTAATTGGTAAAACATAATCATACTTCAAATTTGGTCATTTAAAGTCAAAGGATTCGTGTCCTTCCCATATATCCTGAAATTAAAAATTGCTATAACTTGGAGGAAAAAAAAGATATTTTAATAAAATTTAGTACACTTATTAGTTTTAACATGTTTAACACTTCCTCCAAATTTCGTTCAATTTGAATCAAGGATACGCCTACCTTAAAAATGTCCTTTTTCAAAAAAGTATATATCAAAAAGACATAAAAAAGTGAATATATACTTTTTTCGAATCGCAAATTATGATTTAAATGTTTTACTAACTCATTAAAATTTAATTTTCTCACATTCCGTATATCCTTAGAAAATTTTAAGGATAAATTTTTACCATAGCTGGAATACTAATTAAACAATATTTTATTAAACAATTTAAAATTTGTTTATGTATATTAAAATATTTAAATTTATACATATAAGTGAAAAGACACTTGTACTTGGTTCCTAATTGAATTTATTTATGTTTAAATATAAAAACTTACATCACAAATATCTTTACAAAATAGCTTATTATCTAGCCAGGTACTCAACTCCAATAATTACCAATTTTTAAAAGAATGAATTTTAGTTTGTCCTTATCTATATCTGTTAGAAGTCTTGGAATACGACTATCCACAAATTATTCAATATGATGCAACACATTTGTTGTATTATTTTCCTTAAGCTGAATCCATTGCTCAAAAATATCACGAATCTGCAATGATGTTGATACTAAAAACATTTATAACGCCCACAAAAGCAGTCAGAAGCAGCTGAAATTTATATATGTTAAAGTACATACCTGTGGCAATAAAATATCAAAAAATTTCAAAAGTGATATTGGGTGTTTTTTTTAATTCACTACTGAAGTTAATAAATGTACGAAAATCTTAATTTCTTGAAGATCTGTACTTTGGCTAAGGATATTTCACATATGATTAATATTTCTAAACAATTATAGCGTTGTAATTACAATTACATACCTGGCTTACAATTCTATTACAAATAATTTAGTCATTACCAAAAGAATTTTTTAATTTTATCTATGACAAAAATATGTCAAATTTCAAGTTTTCGCACAAATTTTCTATATTGAATAAGAATTCTTAACTTTGAGATTCAATAACTAAAAAACTACGCAAAAGTTTTTAAAAAAATTTTATATATCAACTAATAGAAGTTTTTTCTATAAGATAAAGTTAAAAAAATAATGAATTTCCCACATTGATTTTAACCATTTTTGGCCACGCTCGCGACAGTGTGCGGTGGTTCTACTGTTCTACCATTTTTAAAACTTGACCAACAAATGCAAATTCGTTTAATAATGAATATTTTTATGCAATAGTCCTACATACTGCATATGCATGTATGTATGCTCATATGTATGTACATATTCATGTAAATATGTGCAAGTGAGTATTAAGTGAACATTAAGGTTATGAACACATTGTACGGGTATTTAAAATAAAGATTCTTTTAATGACAAATATCCTGGCGATGATAGTAGAAATGATGATGATGATGATGATGATGAAGACGACGATGCTTGTAACAGAATATTTAAGATATAAACCGCATTACACACATTTTCAATCCATTATGTTGCATTCATATACACAAACACTTTCATACACAGATACGGGTGCCATGGTCACATGCTCATATGCTCTTAAACAGCAGAATCCTTATGCAAATCCTTTTAACAGTTTGTAACAAGTTTAAATAGGATTTGCCAACTAAATGCATAAAATGCGAGAGAAGGGGGGGGGGGGGGGGGGAAAAAAAAGTGAAAGAGTTTCTTTCTCTTTTTTGTTTTAATTCCCTTTCATTATAGTTGCCCTCTATTGTGTGGCACAGTTTCTCTGTTTGAATAGTTTTAAATACTGGGTGTTTAAGTCAATACGTAATGTGTTGATGCTAAACTTGAAACTTTTCGTTCTCGACTTAGTTGGTAATGCAAAAAGACCCTGCATGAAATGAGTTACATAGTTGAGTGCATCATCATATTGTTGTTTTACACAATTTTTGTATTGTTTGAAAAAGTTCTAGAGAAACATTAAGATTTTGAATTTTTATAAAATTAATCAAGTGTTTAACTATTTAATATGTAAAGGAAGTGAACAGTGATAATAAAAAATAATAAAAAATTTAATTTTAAATAATTGTTGAATGAATACGTATGAGTACATTTTAAATTTCTAGTTTAACTTGGTTTATGTGAAACGTTTTAAAGGATAATCAATGAATCGTTTTTCGCTACTCATAAGTACTCATTAAACTTTGAGTATGAGTGAGTCAACAGTATTGAAATTAACTACTCTGATTCATTCGCACTCACTACAACTTTGATTTATAAATACAGGTTGCAAAGCGTATGAGTACAACGTTGACATCAAACCTCATAACATTCGAAATATGTTTGATTCATAAGCCTACTCATTCAGATTCTTAAATTTAGAAAAATACTTATAAGGCTCATAAATGATTCCTGTGATTGGAACCATTCATCAAAATTTACAGTCTTAGTTGGTGTTGCATTTAAAAAAAAGAAGAAAAAAAGACACATAAGCAAAAAAGAGAGAGTACCAAGCAGAGCAGACACACAACCTTCTAGTGAGGATTGTAGTGTTCGTAAGCGAATCATACTTATTTAGTGATTCTTGTAAATGTTGAGTAGAGGCAATGTTGACTATTATTCGAATCTACTCATCTTTTTGTTGATCTCTGCTATGGATTAAAAAAGTTGTTAATGAGAATCAAAAGGTTTAGAAGTATGGTAGACTTCAAAGCGGTTAGTTACAGAGATCAGCAATGAATCGTTTTTTCGCTACTCATAAATACTCATGAAATTTTTGAGTATGAGTGAGTCAGCAGTATTGAAATTCAACTACTCTGATTCATTGTTATTTGCTTAAATGTTTCTCAGACTAAAACGTTTTTGTAGCCTTATCGATTCTAGTTGTGATAACACTTTCGATCAGAAAATTTTCGCTTATCCATTCACTAAAGTAATCAATCAGTTTCAAAATACTATTTCGAAGTAATTGTATCACAAGGCTTTCCTATAATATCAATTCTAGACCAACATTTTTCACAACAGTCGGAGATAATGTATCAGCATAGATTTCGAGTCAATCTCATGCAGCCAAAACAAAATTTCTTAGTTGATTCGCTTAGATGGTGAGACTCGCTTGAATGGCTTACGATAATGATACTCTCACATCCTGTAAATGTGACAACTTGCTTATCGATTGATGGCGATTTCTAGAGTCAAGTCTAGATCATCAACTTGTGTATCCAACTGATAAATATTTAAAAAAAAATTACAAATTGATGACTCTAATAATACTAGAATTCATATCTAATTAAGGCAAGAGCATATTTAAAAATGAATTACAACTGTCACCCAATAAAATGCTAATATTTCAAGATTTTATTATGTCTTCTCAAGCCAAGACAGTTTGCTCAGCACTAACAAATATGTTATAACAATTCAACGTAGATTATGTACACAAAATAATCGTTTGGTGTTCGATTCTTAACAAATACTCTGGTCAATGACATTCCACCGAACATATGTATGTAATTTGTAATTTTGTAATTCTTTTATAATGAATAATAAAAAGTCAAATAAATTTCTCTGCAAAAACGAGAACCTGCAAAGGCGGTAACTGTCGTAGGAAGCTCATCGATTTTTGCTTCTGCTATTTTTGAGATTTCCCTTTAAAAGTCGTACTGTTAGTTCTTGCAGTATCACGTATCTCCAGACCAGAGATCAGCAATGGAATAAGTACTCATGAAATTTTGAGTATGAGTGAGTCGACAGTATTGAACTACTCTGATTCATTCGCACTCACCACAACATTGAAATATAAGTACAGGTTGCCATGCGTATGAGTACGACGTTGACATCAAACTCATAACATTCAAAATATGTTTGATTCATAAATTCATTCAGATTCATAAATTTAGAAAAATACTTAGAAGACTCATAAATGATTCCAATGATTCGAATCATTCATCAAAATTTAGAGTCTTAGTTGTTGTGGCATTTAAAAAAAAAAAGAAAAAAAAAGACAAAGACAGCAGGCAAACACACAATCTTCTAGTGAGTATTGTAGTGTTCGTACGCGAATCATACTTATTTTGTGATTCTTGTAAATGCTGAGTAAAGGAGTGTCGAAATCAACAACATCATGGAAATTGTTAAGTATGAGTACGATGAGTATACTTCATACTCATTGCTGAACTCTGCTCCAGATAAAGCGCAACTTCATTAACCTCGACATTTATACTCCATTACCAACACCACCATTCATTTAGTGTGTGTGTGTAATTTTCTAATGTAGCAGGATATCGTCCGCACTAAAGACTATAATGGCAACGTCGAACAATAAGAATTTTTTCTTAATATTTTAAATGTTTTTATTGTTGTATAGTGGATCCGAAGACAGAATAACCCCTAATTGTTTACTTTAGGAAGATAACATCAAAGAAATTGCGATAATAAAGGTTTACTACAGCATAACAACGATTAGCATTAAAACTACACTGTCTCAAACAATTATACGTACACCAGGCAGGCAGAGACTATTTTGAGAATATATCAAAACTACTTCCATCATTGTGCTTCTCATAATTGGAAACAGAAATTGTTTAAACATTTTCATAAATATTTTTTATAAAAGCAACTCTTAAGAACTAATTCGGACATCAATAGAGATTTAAACTGATTTATTCGAAACTTATTTTTAATAACGGGTTTGATGTCTTTTGGCATTTGCTTATTAGTTCATGGATGCTCTTAAATTTTTAAATTTAAATCAATTGTCTGGGTTAGTTAGGTATGTATGTAGTACTTCTTTAACATTGTAGGGAAATCATTCTTTCAAAATTTTGGATTAGTGATTCGGAGCATTATCGCGAAGAAATCGAAAATGGTATTGTATGGCCAAATTTTTAATGGTGATTTTAAAATTGTCTTTTAAAATATTGAAATAATGAAGTTTGTCAATTATTGGACATGGTGTGAGGACAATTGTGAGATGCAGTGTATGTCTACGAATATCTTTGTAGAATTATTTTGAGTGACGCACTAAGTGGCATTCACCCTGAAAAGCTGACCAAAAAGGCAAAAATTAATTTAAAGAAATTTAAGAAACTGAATATGCAGTTCGATAGACAACAAAATTCTGCATTATATAGTGAATTTTCACGACTTTAAGTTGAGATTTGTAGATTTGAGACGATGTCAAAGTCAGGAAAGTGAAGAAAATTAAATGCATTTTAGGTGTTTTGTTTGAAATTTTAATAGGTTTATATGACATTTTTTTATGGCTAAACGAACAGAGATTTTATATTGATTTTTTTTACTTGAAAGGTATCAGCAACTACTACTTTAATTTTTTTTTATATATACATATATATCTCACATATTAATGTTAAAATTATTCGTCCAAAATTTAAAAATAATAAAAATTTTAAATTTGTTTACCCTTCCCAAAAAAAAGATAAGGATTTTAAAGGTGAAAGTAGTTTTTAGTAGTTTAATGTTATACACCACAAGAAAATATGAACTCTCTACATTCACCTGTAATCTGGTAAATAATTGAAAATGTCAAATATATGTAAATATTCCTTCCTGACATTGATGATCAAAATGATAACGATTTTAACGATTGTATTTAGTTTCAATTTTTAAGTATTTTTAGGTTACATAAGTATTAAATAATGTAAAATAAATATTATTAATAAATATTAATTATCATAGAACTTTAAAAACTTAATTACATATATCGACTATTATAACAATATGAGATGTATGTTTGATTTTCTTAATAGACCGTATGTGGTACCTAGGGACACTTATGATCCGATCATAATAAAATCAGCTAAAATGATTCACGATTCACATTCATATTAAACATGTTCATGTCGAATTTCATCGAGGTAATAAAATTTTTAAGCCGATTATAATTGCTAAACATATTTTCTTAAGGGGCCCTATTTTGGACCTAGGGGCAATTATGGACCGACCATAACAGAATTTGGTAATATGATTTAGATTTACAAAATACACGTTCATACATAATTTCATCACGATACCGATGTTTTTAAGCCATTTATAAGTACAAACGTGAATTTCTAAAGGGGATTTTATATGGGGACTAGGGTCAAATGTTATCCGATTTTCACCAAACTTTAGACCATGATTTCTTAGTGCACAGAACTGATCAATTTCGAAGGGAATTTGTATGGGGCCGAGGCAAAATCACGGACCGATTTGAACCAAAATCAGTTGGGTTCATCCTTGTGCCTAATTATCACTAACACTATCAAAAAATTCCAGCCATTAACTCATAAAACACTTTTATGAATTTTGGCCAGGTTTTCGGGCAAAATGCCCCTCTGTGTGACGTTGTAATTCGTAGTTAATTTCGAGTAAGAAAAGTAGAATGAAAAAAGACTCAACGGGGCAACAAAAACTACAAACAAAAACTATATAAGAATGAAAAGAGAAAAAAGTGTATCCATAATAGTCAGAAGTATCATAACATTAAAAGTGTTCCGGCTAACATACATAGAAATAATTTGTAACAGATTTTAACATAAACCATTCGGATTATAGTCACTAAACATCGTAGGGCAACAAACTGAAGTAAATTCGATCTTGTAATGTGGAAATAGAGACTGTAATCCTAGGACACGTCAATAACGTTTTCAGTCAGTATTGCAAAATAGAAACGTTTAAATAGTACTGAACTATAAATGAAAAAGTACTTTTTTTGTATCAAATGGTACTTTTATAAAAAATATTTATTTATTTATTTAATACACGTACGGAATAGAATAGAAAAACTAACGACTTATGCATATTTCTCATATACAAAATCAAAACAGTTTATTCGAAACGTAAAAGTCCCGTTTAGTCGAATTTGGACGGAACGTAACGGAATGTACGTTTATTTTAGCATATGTAGAGAAAATTAAATGCTTACCGAAAGTACATTATAGTTCGGCGAGCGTTCTCATTGGGTTCCGTATTCTAAAAACGAATGTACTTTGTATAGACGTTGGGCTAACCGGGGCTGAAGACTAATTCTACCTTTAGCATTATGTTGAACATTAATAGTTGAAAAGCGCAAATCATAAAATATGTAATAATAAAAGAGTACTGAAAGCGTTGCGGGGGTATTGTGACATTTTTGAGATGGAGAAGTACTGAAAAAAGTACTAAAGTACTGAATTTTTCAACACTGTTTTCATGTCAGACCAAGCGAGGAAAATAGAAAAGGCAACATTTCTTGTAATGAATTTTAATTCTTGCATAAAAATTAAGAAAATATTTAAAGTGCGTATCTTTAACATAAAAAAACTCACGAAACGGATTACCAAATTAAAAGCAGACTGTATTATATTTTATTTGATTCATTTTTGGTCAATTTTATTGAGAATTGTTATAAAAAATAAAAAAAAATAAAACAAAAATTTTAATGTAAGAAAAACATATAAAAATAATTTCAGTAAATTATGAAGTATATGGAAAACATATTTAAATAACAAAAAGAAAATACGTACTATATTATTAAGTTAAAAACATAAGAAATTAAAAAATAAAAAATAAAAAAATAAAATTGTTAAACAAAATATTTTTAAA
Source organism: Sarcophaga rosellei (assembly GCA_930367235.1). Lineage (NCBI taxonomy): Eukaryota > Metazoa > Arthropoda > Insecta > Diptera > Sarcophagidae > Sarcophaga > Sarcophaga rosellei. The sequence goes on along the minus strand of OV884017.1, from coordinate 83,532,998 downwards.
ACAAAATTAAGCTATAATACGAATTGAGTTCAATTATTCGAAATCATGTCTTCAAATACTGGCTTAAACGAACAGCAATAACGAAATGTTTCTTTTTTGTTTTTGTTTCTGTTGAATAAAAATATATGAAAAAATAATAAAAAAAAAATAACCACCGAAAACGAATGGTAGGAGATGTACCATCATATTTATTAATCTCAGACGAGGTCTCAAGTGAATTTCTTTCGTTATGGCTCTTTCCGCTACTAAAGTTTAATCGATATTCAATTGCCTGAAAGTACCTTCCATGCCAAAGAGATCATCACTGGTCTTTGGTGAACCGGGACGCAAAGACTCGTTGGCCTTCTTTTCCTCTTGCTCTTTAAACCAGGCGGTATATTCACCCAACTTCTTCTTCCACATTTGTGTCAATTCAACAATAGAACCCGCCTTGCCACCATACTCCTCGGGCAACAAGTCTTTGGGTACTACTTTGTATAGACTTTCCATATCGTTGTGGAAGGTAATACGATTGATGATCTTCTCCTTGACGAAAGGCTTAACGAACTTAAAGATGGTATCCACCAAGGGGGAAATATTGATGACATGAACTTCTTTCACCTTGACGGGATAAGCTTCTTGTACACAAATCAAGAATTTCTTCACAACAGCAGGTGAAAATTTGGCAAAGTGAGTGGGTGTGGCTACAGCAGCATCCAAAATGAAAATATCACCAGCAATTCCGACACTCTCCTCCAATAGGCGAACATCGCCAATCATAAGGGCAACTTTCATGGCATCGTTAACTTGACTGGGCTGGAAATCACAGTCGATGCCGCGAATAAAGGTTATACGACGGCCGTTGGGTGTCAAACCCGGCAAGGTAGGGCAGTGTCTGTAACAAAACGAAAACATTTCAATACCAAGTAAACAATACACATGAGTATAAGCAATAAGATGTTATTCTGGTGCTCACTGATCAGGATTAAATGTTATTAAAAATAAAACTGATGTAGTTGTTTATATTTCTGCATCAAGTTTTATAGTCATTCGATATTTGTTATCATAACATTATAGTCCCGAAAACTATTGATTTTAATCAATTAAAGCTACAGATCAACAGATAACTTAGGGCCATTATTACAACTTTCCGTTAACTAAAGGTAGGATTTTAACGGGAAGATAAATTGTTTTTCATTATTATAAGTCGGCAATAATATAGAATTTAAGCAAAATGAGCATGTACAACAACAAAAAAAAAAACGAAACTCGTCGTTATGCTCCGGCACTATCATATTTTTGAAAAAGTTAACTTTATTTTATCATTAGGTTATAATAACGAAAAGAAGTTAAAGGTGGCTTTAAATAAACCCAACTTTAACGGGAAGTTATAATAATATAATAAAAGAATTAATTCGTAATTCGACTTCATTTAAATAGTTTGTTCAAGAATTGTTCAAGAAGGACAAGCAGTAGGCTTTTGTAAAACTCTTCCAAAGAAATTTTATTAGATGTACAGACGTAAGCAGGCGTTGTTGGCACCCAACCTATGTTTACATAATAGTTAGACATACAAGCATCATTTGCTTGAACGAGAAGATTTCATATGATCACATGATGTCTTTCGACACGTTAATGGCTGACTTGAGAGGCAAAGTTCTATTGATTTCATCATATTGCGTTTGCAGATATTAATTTCAAAATCTGTTTAAATACTTACACATAATCCAACACTATAGACAATTCCTCACGATTGATATCACGATTTGAGAAGAACTCGGGAATGGCATTACGCATAGTATAGTACATGTCCAACTTCTTTTTCACTTTTTCCAAACTGAACTTGCAGCCACGCAAAAATGTACGCAAACGGCCATCATCCATATCCTTTGGCAAATGGGGCTGTGTATCCAACCATTCGCGTATCAATTTAATGTCACGTTCAATCTCTTCGGCATTTTCGGGTTCACGTAACTCTTCACGGATGGTAACACGTTGTTGAGGTGTGGGTTGTACGAGCATCATCTGCAATTATAACAACAGTTTTTTTTTTGTTTGTTTATCTTTTTTTTTGAAAAATTAAATATTTTTCTTGTATTATGATAAAATAAATAATAAAGTAAACAAAAGCATTTAAATCTTTACAAATAAAAATGTATTGAACCATATTGGTCAATAAACTCTTTGCTTTGGTCAAACAAGTGTACATGTGAATATTACTCGTATACCTATGTATTAACAGACGTAATATTTGCCAATGTATTGAATAACTTTTTACACAATCTTTGTTTCTTTTATTTTGTTTTTCATTTCTCTATTTCTAAACTGTGAAAAAGAAAAGAAAACAAAATTAAACTTTTCATATCGTCGATATGCTTGAATAGTTTAAAAAATTTTCATTTTTTTACCTCTTCCTCCTCTTACTCTTCTTCTTGTTTTCTTCTACTCTCTACTCTCGACTTTGAACGTAATAATACGTTTGTTTACCTACATATAACGTAATGTAGTGCTAGAGTGTAAACAATGTATATTTGTGTGTAAACAATTTGAAATCATTTCAATTACTAAGGTAAACGTATGTTTAAAGTAAACACGAGTATATATTACAGTCAGATATTAGACTCAGTCAGATATATAACTCGTGCTATGCAATTTGCAGGAAAATAATGAAATTTTCTCATATCGATTCGATTGAAATATGAAAAGTGATGAAATGTATTGAAAACGAAATGTTAACCCTTTCGCGGCATATTCTCTTTTTTGGGTTAAAATCAGAGATCAGTAATGAGTATTCAAAAAGATGAGTAGATTCGAATCATACTCATAATTTCTGATACTTATACTCATTCATACTTATTTTAAAATCATACTCATACTACTCATATTCAAAGTTTGAAGTACGCATCGTACTCATACTTAACAATATGCATGATGTTGTTAATTTCAACTCTCCTTTACTCAACATTTACAATAATCACAAAATAAGTATGATTCGCGTACGAACACAACAATACTCACTAGATGGTTGTGTATTTGCGTTGCTTGTTGTTTATGTTTTTTTCTTTCTTCTTTTTTTTTTTGTATATGCAACAACAACTAAGACTGTACATTTTGATGAATGATTCGAATCACTCGAATCATTTATGAGTATTATAAGTATTTTTCTAAATTTATGAATCTGAACGTGTAGGCGTATGAATCAAACATATTTCGAATGTTATGAGTTTGATGTCAACGTTGTACTCATACTCATTGCAATGTTAAAGTGAGTACGAATGAATCAGAGTAGTAGAATTTCAATACTGTTGACTTACTCATACTCAATATTTCATGAATACTTATGAGTAGCGAAAAAACGATTCATTGCTGATATCTGGTTAAAATTTTAAAACTTCATTTAATGATAACCTACATAATATTCTTATTTCTTCATTTATTTGGCTAAAGTAATAAAATATAAGAAAGCATTTGTTATAGGACAACTTTCTCGGATAAAATAGTTTAACTGAATATTATTCATAAAATATTAACTGGAATATAAAAAAACAAAATAAATGAATAAAATACAATTAAAAAACTCATTCTCTAATTATAGGCTAAATATATGTATACTAATTCATCTGTTAAGTTAGATAATTATTATGTAAAAGGCACAATGTTTTAGACCAAGTTTGTATAATAAATATTTTTGGTTGTTTAAATTATTTATAGCATCCACCTATATTATAGCACTAAATGAAGTCAACAAATTAAATTAGACAGGAGAGTGTGTGCGAGATAGCGATAGAGAGGAAGAAGAGGAGAAAACAAAAAAAAAATTACAATTTTATGTAAATTATTCGTAGTTTGTTTGCTTTAAGAATGAATAATAAAAAGTAAATTTAGCATCAGTTATTTTGGCTACATTTATTATTGTTTTTACTAGCCAACAAAATTCTCACCCCAACCCATCCCCCATCAGAAGTACGTTTTCAATTTATTTATTTTTGGAATTTTTAAGTGGAATGAAAGTAAGAGCTAAACAAATTTTCCACAGTCATTTGGGTCAAAATAATGCCCAGTAAAAGAGCACAACTAGGAATGAAGCTGTTTTAAATGAATACATATTTTGCTGCTGCTGTTTTTTTCCTCATTTTTGGTTGAATTTTGTAAAACAAAAGTGAAAAATGAAATGAATGAACGAATATGAACGAATAAGCAGTAGAAATATAATGTTAGACCACCACAAACAAATCAGTAGAGTGTCTTGGGGTCAGTGGGTTAAGCATTGTTTCTTTATTACGTTGTTCACTCTTTCCGGTATTTTATTTTTTATATTTCTTTTGCCAAGATTTTTCCAATGATTAATGCGTGCAATTTAGAAATATTTTTGGTTTTTCTTTCTTTTATTTTGTTAAGAAAAACATTTCTGTTTTTGTTTTATTTAAATTTAATTTAAGATTATTAAATTATTAAAATTTAAGAATTTTTCACAACGAAATTATTACAAAAAAAAAATTGATTCAAGAAAAAAAATTTTTTTTCAGTGTATTTATGGCAGAAACAAAATTTTGGCAATTTCCTCTTATTTAAATTGTGACATTTCTCGATATTAGGCTTTTTTAAATGCGAGTTTTTATGCCGCATGGATTAGAAAACATTATAGCTTGCATCGAAGTATAAAGCAAATTAGACAAACACAATTGCTGGACTGTATCCGATTGCAGGCACGCACTCATATCAAGTATGCAGACAAAAAAAAAGACAATCTATTTATATCGACCCGAAGAGTGTTCTACATACGGATAGTGCCACTAAGGAAGACATATTCCCTGCGATCCACTTGTCAATGGACCATGAACGGAGGTACATATATGAGAAAAACAAATGAATACTATTTAAGATGAAATAATTTTCGGAAAAAAGTAACCTTAATCCTCTAGAGCGGCACAACAATGAAAGCGACGGTGCTTCAATAAATCGTCATTCAAGAGCACCTTCACTATTTCCTGTATGCTGTCGAGAAGCGTCAAAGCAAACCTAGAGGCACCGACGCACTGTGATCCACATGTGCGATGTAAAAAATTTGATCGTCTAACTGGGAGTATTGGATTGTCGAAATACTCAAGATTGTTTAATCCAAACAAAGAGTTCTGAAGAACACATTTGTGTCAGTGGTAGCGCCTGTAAATGATGGGCAGATGGTCTTTTGTTATCTGACTGACGCTGTCGCACACTGTCGCGAGCGTGGCCAAAAATGGTTAAAATCAATGTTGGAAATTCATTATTTTTTTAACTTTATCTTATAGAAAACACTTCTATTAGTTGATATATAAAATTTTTTTAAAAACTTTTGCGTAGTTTTTTAGTTATTGTATCTCAAAGTTAAGAATTCCCATGCAATATAGAAAATTTGTGCGAAATCTTGAAATTTGACATATTTTTATCATAGTTAAAATTCAAAAATTCTTTTAGTAATGGCTAAATTATTTGTAATAGAATTGTAAGCCAGGTATGTACTTGTAATTACAATGCTATAATTGTTTACAAATATTAATCATATGTGAAATATCCTTAGCCAAAGTAGAGGTCTTCAAAAAAATTAAGATTTTCATACATTTATTAACTTTAGTAGTGAATTAAAAAAAAACACCCAATATCACTAAATTTTTTGATATTTTATTGCCACAAGTATGTACTTTAACATATATAAATTTCAGCTGCTTCTGACTGCTTTTGTGGACGTTATAAATGTTTTTTAGTGTCAACATCATTGCAGATTCGTGATATTTTTGAGCAATGGATTCAGCTTAAGAAAAATAATACAACAAATGAGTTGCATCATATTGAATAATTTGTTGATAGTCGTATTCAAAGACTTCTAACAGATATAGAGAAGGACAAACTAAAATTCATTCTTTTAAAAATTAGTAATTATTGAAGTTGAGTACCTGGCTAGATAATAAGCTATTTTGTAAAGATATTTGTGATGTAAGTTTTTCTATTTAAACATAAATAAATTCAATTAGGAACCAAGTACAAGTGCCTTTTCACTTATATGTATATATTTAATTATTTTAATATACATAAACAAATTTTAAATTGTTTACTAATATATTGTTTAATTAGTATTTCAGCTATGGTAAAAATGTATCCTTAAAATTTTCTAATAATATACGGAATGTGAGAAAATTAAATTTTAATGAGTTAGTAAAACATTTAAATCATAATTTGCGATTCGAAAAAAGTATATATTCACTTTTTTATGTCTTTTTGATATATACTTTTTTGAAAAAGGACATTTGTAAGGTAGGCGTATCCTTGCTCCAAATTGAACGAAATTTGGAAGAAGTGTTATGCATGTTAAAACTAAAAAGTGTACCAAATGTTATTAACATATCTTTTTTTTCCTCCAAGTTACAGCAATTTTTAATTTCAGGATATATGGGAAGGACACGAATCCTTTGAGTTTAAATGACCAAATTTTATGCATGATTATGTTTTACCAATTAATAAAGGTGTGCCAAATTTCATTACTCTACTATTACTCCTTCTATTTTTGGCCACTCGTTATATGAAATCGCGACAGTGTGTGTCGTATGTATCAACCGAGCAAATCACAACTGCTCGAAGTCAGTGAGAGTTTTCGGTTGGATATAAGTACATAAGTGATATAAAAGGTAAGGAGATGGATTACATCGAGTTAGGATACTGAGGGCCATTTTTACAACTTGCCGTTAACTAAACGCAGGATTTTAACGGCCAGATAAATTGTTTATCATTATTATAAGTGGAAAAGACGTCAGGGTCTCGAGACTGAAATCGGCATTATTAGTGCTACAAACGTCGTGCTGAAAATGACAATCAGCAGAGAAAACTGGAACGCAGTAAAACAATTTGTGCACTATATCTTGCGAAGATATGACCTAGACGCAGTAGAATAGGAAAAGAGCGGAGCCTGGACGGAGGCTGACAATGATGGAACTGGCACAGATGCCAAAAAGGGGTCCACCTCGAAGTAATACAACCGTGGTTCCGATGTGGAATGATACCCCGGTGAGGAGACAAGGCGGGTTTTTAGAGGTGGGAGAGGCCAACATACCATGTGTGGTGACGACCTTCATGAATGCATAAGACATTTTAACTCCTTCCCGCGAAAAAAAAATAAGTGGACGATAAGGTAGAAGTGAGCGTTAAGCTAAAGGGAAGATTATCCTAACGGTAGCTTTTAAAGTAAAGTTTATGTTTGATCTTGCGAATGAATGAGAGAACATAAACTCTCGCGTACACTAAATATTTTAGTGTACTCAAAAAAAGATCACTAAAATCCAAATTTTTCGTTGTGTACTGATCGTTTTTGCATACTTTGTACATAAACACTAAAAAATAATGTTTGTGATCTGTGTTCAGTACGTTATATTAGAGTTTGCGTACATGTTCACAAACATTAAAATAGAAACGAAGAGTTTTGCTCTCATTGTAGTGAATGTGTTTTTTTACCCACGACATTCAGTACAGTATATAAACGTTGTGTACTTTAGAGTATTTTTTCGTACATTGGTTGAAAGTCATTTAAAAAATTTCTAATAAATAATACGAAATTCAGATAGATATATAGTGTCCTACAGATAGATATACAGAAAATAAATGAATATTTCAAAAGATAACTACAGAAACAGAATTCCATAAGAATTAGAGAAAAAGCAATTTTAAAAAATACTCGTATACCCATATAGACACACTTTAATAAATAAAATAATTTATTTCACATAAAAAAAAAGTTTGCATTTGAAACACGCGACTTTGGTATGATAATTAAGTTGTGTGTTCACGTGAAACAAAACAACAAAAAAAATATTTTGATGCAAACCGTACAATAGAGTTGTCAAAATTATTCAACGAATAAATGAATGAATATAAATTTTTTGCGTTTTTACACTTAAGAAAACAGCCGACGACTATCTGTCTTGAATACTTGCCTATAAATGGCTGGCAAGTTCAAAGTGCTTGGCAATAATAACAATAACAATATTCGTTTGGTTTTTGTTTTTATTGTTCATTGTATTGAAATACGCAATTGATTGTAATGCGTAAAGATACATTCGAGATGATAATGGTTAATTGATGTGTTTTTTTCATACCATACCATACCATACCATACCATACTACGAGTATACTACGGAGTATGGTATGTTTATTTAAAATATTTTAATTTCAATGTGATTTCTTGGCAAAGTGAATTTATTTTGGAATTCTTTTTTTTGTTATATTTTTTTTCACTCAACAATAACCTTGTCTGCCATTTAAATATGAAGTAATTTTATAATAATTTTTTTATTACTTTGTTGTTTACAGTTTTTGCGTAAAATAATGTGGCAAGTAAATTACGAAATGCAAGTAAATTAAGATGAGTACGAGTATATTTAAACTAGTGATGCGGATGTTAACCCATTTATGTATAAATTTACTAACTAAAGATGAAATTAAATGGAATAAAATAACAAAGTAAACTTTTCACCAATTGCTACACATACCAGCCTCTAGAAAATAAACAGCAACGCAAACAAAAAAAAAAAAATTTCAAGACGATATTATTACGACTTTGAAATCTGTCTATACATACATACATACGTGTCTAACAATAAATGGTTTTCTAGATGATAATGTGGAGAATATTTGTTTTGTGATAGAGTATCAGAGATCAGCAATGAGTATTCAAAAAGATAAGTAGATTCGAATCATACTCATAATTTCTAATACTTATACGCATTCATATTTATTTTAATATCATACAGAAACTACTCATATTCAAAGTTTGAAGTACTCATCATACTCATACTTAACAATACGCATGATGTTGTTGATTTCGACTCTCCTTTACTCAACATTTACAAGAATCACAAAATAAGTATGATTCGCATACGAACACAACAATACTCACTAGAAGGTTGTGTTACTTACTGTCTTTGTCTTTTTCTTTCTTTTATTTTCGTAAATGCAACAACAACTAAAACTGTAAATTTTGATGAATGATTGGAATCACTGGAATCATTTATGAGTATTATAAGTATTTTTCTAAATTTATGAATCTGAATGAGTAGGCGTATGAATCAAACATATTTTGAATGTTACGAGTTTGATGTCATACTCATTGCAACCTGTACTTATAAATTAATGTTGTAGTGAGTATGAATGAATCACAGTATGTAGTTGAATTTCAATACTGTTGATTCACTCATACTCCAAATTTCATGAGTACTTATGAGTAGCAATAAAACGAAACACTGCTGATTTCTGTAGAGTATAGACTACTATAGTAACAGTTACAGTAACATTTACAGTGCAAAGTTCAGATATTTAATCATTATGTAGCCATCAGTTGCTGGAATTTGTAATTTCAGAAATGTTTTTATTTTTCTTAGAAAATTAATTGTTGAAAAAAGGGCAATTGGAGAAGAGTCAAAAACAGATGGAGAGATGATGTAAATGATGGTAAAAGGATTCTGGGCACATAGCCGGTAAAATTAAAAGCCGATCACTGTGTAGGTGAGGTGTAGCAAATGTTTATATAATCTTTTCAGATCGATGATGAAAGTACATATATCTTTGCCAAAGTATTCAACAGGGTCTTGTAGTTTATGTTCTAACATTATAGCGATTAGCTCAAACTAATTTTCAAGCTTGATTTGTCTGTTTACTAAACTATTCATGTTTTTATGCAGTAGAGTTACTATTTGGAATAAAAATTGACAAAATTTCCTGAATCATTTGTACGTCGTTACATGAACGAAAGAATATGTCTTTAGCTGGAAGCAAGTGGAAAATAATTTTAAAAAGGTAACTCCTTCCCCAAGACTACGTAATTTGCTCAAAATCAGTTCACGACCAGCTAAAGTTGCCATCAAATATTGACAAAAATAGTGTAAAATCTCCGCACTACATTCGGCACAAATGTTATTGTATTTATTTTGAAGTTGCATACTCATTGTGTTCATTTTATTTTTATTTTTAGTTTTTTTGTACGAAAGTGTTTAAAAATACTTGTTGCTTTTGCTTAATAACGTTGCCGGTTTGTATGTTGCAGCATTGTAACAACCATTGCAACATTTATCTGCCATTAAACAGGTTTTTTAGTTTTTCTATATGCGACTGCAAAGCCCCACACAAAAAAAAAGCGTTTCGTTTAGTTCTTATGGTAAGTTATTGTTTACATGCAGCATATGCAGTGTGCAGAGCTTTTGTATTTGTGTATAAGAAGTGATTTGTGGCAAATTTCTTGCAACGTGCAATGTATGTATGAATTTGCAAATAATGCACAAAATTGATTTATCATTAGGTTTTATAGTATCGCTGTGCAGCATTACGAGTGCTTGTGTATAATATTATTGCAACATGTTGTTAAATATTGTATTTAGTATTGATGATGATGATGATGATAATGATAATGACTATGGTATCTACTTGCAAAAATATTTGTTGATGCCATTCAGCTGAATCATTAGACAAATATTGTTGAACATCACATAGTATAGTGAACAGAAAAATATTGTTTTTGTGATTTTATTGTGCGCTTTTTTTTCTTTCATTAAGCTTAAGCCATTAACAATACGGTAATTGCGCCATTTCCCTTTAAACCGGAAATTAAGTTTTATTTTTTTTTTTCAACCAATAAATGGCTTCAGCTATAATGTTAAGTTTAAGCCTATGAACGCATCCTTTACGATTATAATTACTATGAGCATCAGTTATTAATTTACTGAAATTGCATTTAATTTATGCATTTCATACCACAAGCTGTGGCATTCGTTTTTTTAATTGCCTTTTAATTTCCAAAAAAAATAATCGCTTAAAACACTTTCGCAAAAAGGCTTATAAAACTGTCCTTGAGTATGATATTTAATTATTTTTGCTTAATTATGTTCCACACTAATTAAGTTTAATGTTTTTCATTGATTTTACAGATTATTAAATTTTATTATTTTATTAAATAATGACTACACCTTAGGTGTGGTAAAAAAATTTTTTATTTTAGTTTCAGACATTTTAATTTAATGTCTTGCATGAGAATTTGCATTAAAATCAATTGTTTTTTAATCCTAAAAAAATATAAATTATATTGACATCAAAAACCTATAATTTTTGAATTCGAAATGGAACCTAATGAGACTCTAAAGTTTTTTTTTTGTAATATAAGACAGATAACTGATCGCTAGAACTGGAAAATCTCTTGTTGCATAAGAAATTTAGTAAGCAGGTGACCTTTTTATCACATTTCAAAATTAGTCAAACAGTAATTGTTTAAATTTGTGGCCTGCCTTGAGCATTTATTCGGATATTTACGTTAAGTTTGATTTATACTACACCAGCTTCAATGGGACATTGCTTCCTACATTATTACGTCGAGTTTTCAATTAAGAAGTAGAGGAATACCAGAATAAATTTTAATTTTATTTTATTTTTATTAATTGTAACGAATTCGATTACAGGTCCCTGAAGAAACTTATAATTTTAGGAGTTACTTTGGAAGTTTTCCAATTGCAGCCCATATGGCAGATTTCTTTCAATATGGCGACATTTTTCTACTCTACAGACTATATGACGATCAATCTAAATTTCTTTAAAACTAACCAAACTGTCTTTTGAATGTATTTAATTTTTTCATCCTTTTTGTTTAATTTTGTATATCAAAATTAGGTAGTCAGATGTGTGGCTGTCCATCCAAAGAAATTGGACGGATACACATAGAATTAGGCCACCATAGTTTCCTGTGATTGCGTTAATACCGCCACTGAATTGATCCACTTTCTTCTACATCTAGAGCTTGTTTCGTTGTCTTGGCTTATAAACAATTTCCAAGAGCACTGAGCTGTTAATTTGGAGTTTTAAATGCTGCACATTAACGAACGAACGAAATCTATCGATTGGACTCAAAACTATTATTTTCCATATTGTTTTAAAATTTAATAATATTTAGTAATTGTTTAATCAAATCCTCTGCTATTTCTTATATTTTTCATTTAAAATTTTTTTTTTCATTTGTTTTCTCTTTCACATTTAAGCCAAATCTCCTTTCTCCTTTTTCTTATTATACACACACACTTGTTAACTTTCATTTCATGAAAACTTTTTTAACTTTTTTTTTTTTTTAATTCAAGATTTCATGTTTTTGTTTTTGGTCCTTTTGGATGATATTTCTTACCTTGAAAGCTAAAATTTATTTGGTTAAAAACTTAGGAAAGAAGAAGAAGAAGTAGTTTCTTAATTAATCCACAAATTGTGATCTTTGGAAGGATAATCCAATTTTTTTCTAAAGCAGGAACTCGTTGCAAATAAAATTGCTTGTATTTTTCTTTCTTTCTTTCTGTCTTAACAAACGTTACCGAATGCTGTACAAAATAAGTTTTTCTACTGGTTTTTGATGATTATTTTTGAGGAGGGGAATAACGAACAACCGACTTGAATGAAGTAAAATCTGCAACTGAATACAAAAGAAACATGTTTTACTGCTATATAAACCGTATGATCGCGTTCCATTGGACTTGTCTGGAAACCGAAAAAAATCAAACACAGTAACTATTCGAAACGAAGACATATGTACACACAGAGGTACGCAAGCAACGCAAACACGAAGATCACAAACGAAGTTCAGTTTGTATGTATATATGGCTACATAAGAAAACAGTTATTCGCTGGCTAGTAGTTGTTGTTGTTTGTTGGTTAGTGGTAAGTGAAGTTTTGCTTAATTTTGGCTTAAAAAAAAAGAAATAGAAATTAAATTTCATACAAAAATTAGTTTATAGTTGGCACAGTAAAGCAGATTTTTATTTGATTGTGTGACTTTAGAAATTGCCTTTGTCTACTACAGTCGATATCAATTAAAAAGTATGAAATGTTTTCATTTTATTTACGAGTGGAGTGACTTAGACCATATTGGTGTGTAACAGATTAGAGTCTCTGTTGACGAAGCTACGAGCCTATCTCACTATTAGCTTACCTGGTATGAGTTTGGCATAGTTTACGATTCAATTCATTTTGAATAAGTCTCAGTGGCGCCATTTATCGGAAATTAATCGCACCAACGTAGAAATCTCCGTCGACTTATGCGCAACAACTTTCCTAAAGATCACATCATAATCAAATGTACAGTTTACGATTTAAATCATTTTTAGTAATTTTCAGTGGCGCCACCTGTCGGAACTAGGTCATACCAACTTAGAAACCTTCCCCGGCTCATGCGCAACAACTTTGCTGAAGATCATAATATGATCAAATGCATAGTTTACGATTCTATAAGTTACATACATGCAAACATTCATTTTTACATATATTGATATAAACCTATAGCAACTAGGCCTTAAGCTTAAAAGTCTCTTTTTAATGCATCATATTGTATTAACAGCAATAACCCGTTTAAGGTCGCGATCAGAAATAGAAATTAGCCCAAGGGAGCAGCAACAGCAACGAGGCTTTTAAAACAATCATTTCAATATAAATATACACATACATATATTCTATTTTTGATAGGTTGTTGCGCAGCACTTGACGCGTCGAATGTGTTTATAGCATAAAGACTTTTAATCTATTGTATTCAGATCACATTAACATATGGTTATGTATCAACATTAAGGAATATCCGGCGAGACACAATTATCGTTTAGTAACGATTTTTTAAGATCCATAGTTGGCGTCTAAACGCGTCAGATATGTATGTACAAAACATACTTGGGAATTTTAAAAATTTCTTATCGGCCTTGAACGAACCAATGAGATCAGACAACTTCACATTAGAATTTAGGAAAATTTCGGTTGTATGTACTGATAGGACGAAATTACTGAAAAACAAACTTCATCTATTAAAACTATAGGATGTTATTTAAAATCAACACATATCTAGGTACGAAAGTATGTCGTAAAAAAAAAGCAAAAGGCAACATCATTTTTTCCATAAGCCCGTTTTGGTTATCCACAATGTTAATCCACAATTTTAAATAAGATTAGCCTATGCATGACAGCTAAAAGAGATCATGCTGTACTAACTATGGTTTTTAAATTATCCTATCCTACTACCTTAAATAACTTGAGACGACCACATTTAGAGTATAAGTATGGCTTCTAGTCATTAGATTGTAGTCCATATAAACGCTAATAGAGATTTATATCTCTTATATGTAAAGATAATTTCATGAAACACTAGTTAATGCCTAAAAAATAAAAGAAAAACAGTCACGTGAATATTTATTTTTATTTATTTTCTAATTACAATACATTTAAAAATTATATTTAATTATATACGAGCTGAATAACTTCGACCATACACTCTCTGTAGTGTAGCAGACCTGAGTCTCTGAGTGGGAATCGAATTCACGACCCTTACGCTAATAGTATAGCAACCCATCCAATAGACTACCAGGGCACTCATCTCGTGAGTAAAATTCGAATCCTAGAACTGAATGCTAAAAGATATTCAATGATAAATAAACAGTAAATATTGGATTATATCATCAAACCAAAATTGCTTAAAGTTCTGGTGATGCCATCTGAACCTTTCCATCTGAACTAAATAAAGAGATAATAATTTATCTGTACAAAAAGAGATACAGTATGCAGGAACAACAGTGATATATCACTATTAAGGGCAAGGGGGAATGTGATGTTAACGGAACCGGAATTACATGAAATAAATTATCAGGGAATAATTTCATATCTCGTACAAGTATTTGGCTGGTCTGAATGGAGTGATAAAGTAATAAATAACCCCATCAGTATCTATAAAGATCACTAGAGGTTAGGGATTACTGCGGAACATTTTCGAGATAATGACTATAAATGAAACACTGCAAATATTTATTATCAAAATATTATTGTCAAAAACAAATAGTATTGGTGTGAATAGCAGCCATAAATAGTTCAAGAGTTGAAAACTTATCCCAAATTGTGCTACGTTTTGGTGAGGTTTGTAAGAGGGCGCCGTCATTGATCTGTACATGTTCTAGGAAGATGAAAATAATACTATGTTCAGATATGCACTTTTATTGAGTCAATATTCGGTTTATTGAGTACAATATTTTAAGGATTCAGACATAATAATATACGCAGTTCAGCTGCTTATTCAATATTCATTTAACAGCTGCTAAACTAAACAGCTGGCTGTTTCAACAACATTGTTTTTATTTTGTTTTGTTGTTTTTTGTCTGTCGTTGTTGACATTTGTTCCTCACTGAATATAGTTATGATAGTGCTGCATTTTAAGTTTTACCAAAGAAAATAAAGTATAAAGAATGTGCATTTGGGCATATTTTGGAATATTTCTCAAAAATATTTCATGACGCGGGGGGAAAGATAGAAGGGAAGGGTAAAGAAACCAAAAGCGTAACAATGCGTTGTTTCTCATCGTGCGTTTTTGTTGTTTGACTAATTTTTTATTTATATTTCTGAAACAGTGTTGCCACGAAAAAAAATTTTGTAACCAACATTTGTGAAAAAATCACCAAAGAAAAAATATAACCAAATTAAATTCGTAGACTTTTATTTTATTTTTTTTTTCAAGTTTAAAATATAATTAATAAAAAAAGAAACAAAAAATAGCTTTTTTTATAAGAAAAAAAATAACCAAAAAAATCTACACATCTACACTTTGATCACAAAAATAACCGATTTTGGTTAGAAATAACCAAAAACGGCAACACTGTTCTCGGCACAAAGAGAACATGATAAAAATTACGAGAGGCATGTGGTAACCCAGAGGAAAATTGTATTGCGCTAAAAACCTAAAGACACCGTATTTAACTTGGCAAGTATTCTTCCAAAAATCGAAATCATTTCTCATTGATATTAGTGAATCGTACTGTAATATTTCTTTGGGTGTAAAATTGAAGTCTGTAAAAAGCGGCATGAACATTCTTCTTCAGAAGCTGACAAGCAAAGCAACTGAATGCATTTTTACGCTCTCATGATGAGAGCAACACATTGTTACGCTCTTTGTTTGTGTTTATTTTCCTTCTGTCTTCCACCCTCCTCATCCAGAAATGATCTTAGTGAGAGTGGGTCGTAATCTTTGGTGAGAGCGGGTCGGGATGTTACAACCCGCCATAAGAAATTTTACTTCTACATAATGCGCATTCTTTATATCCATATTCTTTGGTTTTACTCAAAATTATAACAATTTGCGTATTTAAGGAAAAATCATGATTTGTAAAGTGTTACCACTGTTTGGCTATTGTTTAAAAATTTTCAGCTAGTAAAAGAAAATATAAAAACAACAACTATTCAACTGAAATAGTAAAACTGATCGTAAATGAAGTTGTACATTCGATAGGTAATGAATGCTTGCTTGTCCGTCTTAGTACGATTGTAAGTTTCAAATCATTTTGAAAATAATTTTTTCGTGGTGTTTCATTCACCACGAAGATATCTACAACGAAATAAAAAAAAACACAAAAATTTATTAAAAAAAAAACAACATATATATTAAAAAAGAAATAAAGAAAGAAGTAAAAAGTTGGTAATAATTTTCTTTTACACATCGAATTACTCACTCACTCACTATTCGCTGGTATTCATCATCGAATGGGGGGGGGGATGCCATTAAAAGAAAATGATATCGAAAGCTGATATACTATAATAACTCAATAGTTGTTGTTACTATTTTTTTGTTTCTCTATTATTTTTGTTGCTGTTGTTATTGTTTTTGTTTACTATTGTGCCAGTATGAATAATAGAATTTTCAGTTTTTAATTTTTATAAAAAAAGAAAGAAACAACGAAATGGAGAATGAAAATTTTTGACCATTAACATTAATTGCGTGTCGAGTGAAATGGTTTGGACACGAGCAGTTGCAATAAAAAAATTTTAAAATAAAAAAATTAAAAATAAGTAGTGAAGCAACAAGTGTTTGACGGTTTCCCCACATTTCTTCATTTGACTGGTTCGTTGGTTGCCATTTGGAAATATTAAACAAAAGAAAATATGAAATGGATAACTCCTCGGAATGGTAGAAGCAATAAGAAAATAAACTTAATTACGTTGCTAAATAGATACTCATGCCACCAGGTATACGCTTATAAATAAATTATATTTCCATGTCTATTATAATACAAGTAATTGAAAAACTTTACAGTGTATATACATACATACATACATATGTATATGGATAATAATAATGATTCCTTCCCTTATCGAATGAAGACATTTGTTGTGGCTCTTTGAGTGTCAACCATTTAAGTACTGTTGTGATGAGTAATTTTTATTAAACTGAAAAAATGTATACAATATTCTAATAATGATAACTATATGAAGAGTACTATGATTAAAAATACATTAGAAAAGTCAAGTGCAAAAATACAAAGTAATTTTTAATTCTTTTCAGTAGTACATAATGTTTGTATGAATAAATGAGTGTGTTATGTATTTTATATTTACTTTTCTATTAATTTTTAGTACATCTACAAAGGAGCTTCTATAAAGAAAACGCTTTTCTTAACAAGTACATTAAGCAAAAGTACTTTACCATAATTATTTTAGCTGCACTGTAGAGACGTAGTAAATCTATTGTTGTTTATAAGTAAATGAAAGGATCTGTTCCCGTTTAATTCTTCTGAAATTATCGAAATCTACTTAGTTTATAATGAATAACGAAGACGGATAGACTAGCGGAAATCATATTTAATATAAATTAACATTAAATTTACTTAAAACACAATTAACAGTTAACAGTTGGGCATTATTAGTGGTTACTATCGCCCTAGTCTCGTACGCCGTAGTGTGTTGGTTTATTAGACCGTAAGCCCACGGTTCAAACCCCAGGTCAGACATATCAAACATAATGAAATATGAACAAATATTTCTTCATCGATTTACTCCCAGCTGTGTTCTGGCAAAAACTATGGGAGTAAATAAAATTGCCATGTAAAGTTTTTCAAAAAATCTGTCGTTCGGAGTCGACTTTAAACTGTAGGTCCCGCCACTCATGCATAAAATTAACACACACAACATAAGTGATGTAAGAAGCTAGGTCGTAATCCTAATTGAAGGGTTGTAATGACCATTTATGTATGTATGTATGTATGTATCCTCCATTACGAATATCTTAGTTTGTGGACAAAAGAATAAATGAATTTGAAATTGAAGCTAGACTAGCGCTATAACAGTTTTGAAATAGAACTTATGATTTAGTACCTTCAAATTTTTGTTCTTTTTCTACAGAAACTCTATTTTTAACACCTCGTCAAAAGGACGATATACATAAAATAGGCTGAAAAGATAGTTGGCTAACACATAAATGGCGCTATTAGAATTAAATTCATATGATGTTTAGTTAATCCCAACCTTGAAAAGACACGAGTACAAATTTGACAGCAGTCAGATAATTATTTTTTGAAGGAGTAGAGCATTTTGAAGATTTTTTTGTATCAATAAGGAATTGCTGTTGAAGCTAAGGCTTGCTATGTTAACCATAATTTGGACTTTGAAAAAGAAAAATAAACTATTGAGAAGTGGGTTGCTATGTTTGCAGGAGGCGAAATGAGCAATGAGGACGATGCACTCAGTGAACGCCACAATCTTACTGATGAAGACATAAAAAATCCACAAAATAATTTTGGAAAGCCGCACAGTAAAGTTGATCGAGAAAGCTGAGCCTAATTGAGTATGAGAAGGCTCTGTTTAATGTGAACAAAGAATTGATGATTTTGAACAGAGTATAATACTGTTCCAACATTAAAAAAATCCTAATCGATATGTGGCAATAACCGAAAAATATCTCCGCCGGCCGACTGCACTTGGTGAATCGACTCCAAAGCATGCAAAAACGCAACAGTCATCTTGCAAGGTTATAGCTCAGGATCTTGGAAAAGTAACTCTTGAGAGAGTACTTTGGAAACCATAACTTTTTTGTTTGTTTTAAATATGATAGTTGAACTGATTTCAACTATTTACTACAGTAGAATTCCGACTACCGAAAAAGCCGGTCTATCGGGCGGTAATAATAAGAACAAATAGGTTAATAATTAAACTACAAATGCAGTATGCATTTACATACAACAAAGTTTATTTTACTTTTCATATAATGTATGTACACGTACTTTAAAACATATTTCACTTAGATTTAAAATAGTCACGAATGTCTTTTTGTTTTCTTGACTTTTGGCGTTTAGTATAAAATTTATTTCTACTGATCTGGAAATCAATCATTTATGAAGCACTGTAGCTAGTACTAGCCTCAGCAAAAGAAATAAACTTATTTAACGCTTCTGCAGTTTCTGCTCAGCTGGTTTTTCCTTTTCTTCCGTTTCGGTATCTGAGTCACTTTCTCCAAGATTTTGAGTAGGCTGAGGGTTTACTACAATGTTGATAATGTCCTCATCGATTAGTTCTTGTTCAACGGGCTCATTCTCGTCGATTAGAAGCCACTCCTCTACCTCATTTTCAGGCAGGTTTTTCAAGGGATAGTCAGCACTTCTCGCCGTGGTCT
Source organism: Sarcophaga rosellei (assembly GCA_930367235.1). Taxonomy (NCBI): domain Eukaryota; kingdom Metazoa; phylum Arthropoda; class Insecta; order Diptera; family Sarcophagidae; genus Sarcophaga; species Sarcophaga rosellei. The sequence goes on along the minus strand of OV884017.1, from coordinate 83,513,572 downwards.
AGTAGTCTCAGCAGATTTCTGGCAACTCTGAGAGTAAAAATTGCCATGAAAAATTTCTCAAAAAACCTGTCGTTCCGAGTCGACTTTAAACTGTAGGTCCCGCCACTCATGTATAAAATTAACGCACACAACATGAGTGGTGTTGAGAAGCTAGGCCGTAATCCTGACTGAAGGGTTGTAATGAGCCAATTATGTATGTAGTCAGCACTTCTAACGACATCCAAAACTTTGGTCAAATGGAGAAGACGCTTCGTAATTGATTAACGGACCTGCACTGCACCTGAATTTGTTGTGACAGCTGAGACTAGCCGGCCGCTAATTGTTTCAGTACAATACCGAGTGCTTCTGGATGATCCCGAGATCCCGAGAAAACCAAAATTTTTACAATTTTCTGGAGCGATGCCGGACTATCGGGCATTCCGGGCTGTTGGATGCCGGACTAATGGACTTCTTGAAGAAAGAATAGATGAAAATGCGTATGTGTAAAGCTTAGCAGACCAAATACTTGCTCGTTTTAGAAGACCAATAATGATCTGAATAATGTATTCCACGATATGAATTTCCTTTGATTTTGTGGCCGTTAATCGATGATAAGGCAATTCGAATTGACAGTTTTGATTGGAGCAAATTTTGTGTATGTAGTTGTGTTCAAAAATATTAAATTGTTTATAATGAAAAATCGTGCAATAAAACAAATAAAAGTTGCTTATAAAAGCGTATCGTTTGAGTTTTAATGAAATTGTAACGGTTGAGCGAACAACGCTGAGCGTTGATAGCGTTTTATTCTTCATTCCTTATTCGTTTGTTGTTGTAATTCAGTGGAAAATAATAAATTAAAAATATAAGCATAAACTGGTCTATATTACTAATTCATAGACATAGAGACGATTTTTTCTATTTTTCGACTTCTTTCTAATGAACAAACGTACGTATGTACGCAGCAATGGAAAACAAATGAAGCAATTTTTTGCTAAACTGGTAACAGACAGTGCGAGTAGTTTTTTTTTATTGTTGTTGTTTAATTCAAGTTCGTTGCTTAAGTCTTTTGATTTTTGCCCTTTCAAAATTAGAGAAAACAAAGAAAAAACAACAACTAAAAAACGAACTGAAAATTGAAATGTTTTATTTGGAAAATTTACAACATTGTTGTAAGATTAAGCCATTAAATGAATTATAATTCGAACATACCATATGTAAACATGTAGAGGTAAATGTAATAATAAAAATGTGTAAAGATTTTTAATTATTTTTCAAGCTATTCTGGATTTTTCTTTTACTTATGTACGAGTATTGTTTCATATGTTTATGGTTGTTTTTAGCTTTTTTTTCTTTTGTTAAATTTATTAAGTTTATTGTTGTTGCTGTGCATTTAAATTTAACCTTAATTAAAATAGAGTAACAGAAATATGGTTAATAAAGTGCCACAGAAAACACAAAAAAAAAGAAAAAAATCAAGAAGATATGAATTAAAAAAAGAGTAGAAAAAAAAAGAGGACACAAAAAATAATTAAAAAAATTAAATTAAATAAAACCGTAACGAAAAAGCATGTTTGTTTATAGTGCTACCAATATTTATCAGTTCGTTGATGTACTGAATAATCATGCAATAATCATGTCTTTGAGTTTCAGGTTTTTTTTTACTTCTCTGCTCAAATAATGTGTTTGTTTTCTTCTCATTATCAAAATCATTTTCAAAAAAAAAAAATAAAGAAAAAATGTTTTTAAAATGGTAAATGATAGACATGCATGCTAAAAAAAAAGCAGTTTCTGTTTTAGCGTTTTTTTTTTGCTACAGAAACTATGCAAACGAAAAAGCTGAAAAATTCATTTCATTCGTAGCAAGATGGATGATTCACACACAATAATTTATTTACACCTCTCGTGTGCATATTTTTTACGTTTTTCTTTTTGCTTTTGCATGTAAAATGTAAAACCAGCCATTGAACTTGTTAATGCTTTTTCGATTTGATTTTTTAAATTTTACTTTTTTTTGATTTCATTTCGAAATACAATCATTTCAATAATAATTAACAATCGTATTGTAAATGGTAAAATGGAATTGGCAATTGATTTTAATACGGAAACAATAAACTCTTTGATACGGAAGAAAACACAACAAGAATCTATTTTCTGCATTTACAGTCAGTCTTATGTTTTCAATGAAAAAGTTAAGTTAAGTTGTTTTCAAAATAAAAGTTAAATTTCCTTAAACAGTTTCTCTTGAGAATATCAAATAATTATTTGGTTAACATGTTTTCTCTAGAAGAGGGACGATTATCAAGAGATTATATACATACGCGTACATAATTGGTCATTTCAACCCTTTAGTCAGGATTACGACCTAGCTTCTCACACCACTCATGTTGTGTGTGTTAATGGCGCGACCTTTCATGGCTATTTTATTTACTTTCCGAGTTTTTGCCAGAACACTGCTGAGAGGAAGTTGCCCAAGAAATATTTTATTTTAGATGTCTGACCTGGAGTTTGATTTGTCTAATAAGCCAACATATTACCTACTAGACTGCGGCGACTGTAAATTTTCAAGAGATTATAAAGATTGAATATTTTAAGCGCTTCTTATTTTTGAATTTAAATAAAACAAAGTGTGTGTGTGACATACCACGGAAATTTATTCATATGTCTTGTACTAGTTCTCTAAAATATCAAATTTTTCATGACTATGGCTCATAAATGTGATGCCAAACAAAAATCCTATCGAGATCAAATCGCACGATCTCGGTGGACAGTTCACATTCATGTCAGATGACCTAGCTCTCAAATTGCTTTTGCATAATATCTGATGAGCTGTGAAGCAAGCCAATTCAGGTAAAAAGAAGTTCGTAATCATCGAGCTACAGTGCACACCGATGACAACGGTGTTGTCAAAGAAATATAGATCGACGATACCCCGCCAATCTAAAGTTCACACCAAACAATGACTTCTTAGAAGAAATTTCATTTGTTTGCCTCATTTTGGGCATCAAATGGGATGAACATGATTTTTCTACATTTCATTTTGTTTAATTTCGTATTGAGTGGAGAATATTTTGAAAACCGTAATTTTTTTCGATATGTTTTGTTTATGCTTTTATAACACTTCTTAAGAATGTTGATGAGCTTTCCCATGCTATATACAGTAGAAGCTTACAAATTAGAACCTCCAGTAATTAGAAATTCCAGAAATTAGAATTTTTTTTGCTATTTTAACACAAGAAATCCCCAAATTAATTTTTTTTGTAAAACTAAAAAGGGGAATCACCAAATTATATACGTTTTTCCGTATTTGATGTTTTTTTTTGTCGCATTTATGTATTTTGTGGCTAGTTTATTTGTGAAATTTGATACGCGTGTACATGTACAGCCAAGATCTTTATAAAAAGTGAAAGTGTGTCATTAGAAATGTCAAATAAAAGTAAAAATACACTTTATCGTTTGAAACTAAAGTCAAAATATTGGAAAAGCTTGACCTATTGCGTTCAAGGGAACCGGTTAGCCTTAGATTTTAATGTGTTAGCATCTTCAATCAGCTACATCAAATCACATAGTATTTCCATATTAAATGCTGTTTCCAATATATATCAGGAGACAAGCAATTAATCTTTGCACAGCGCTAAATATCCAAAAATGTGTAGAAGACATCGACAGATGGAATGAAGATACGTTTGATGACAAATCTGAATATGTTCTCAGTAGCTATGGTGACTCTTCAGACAGCAGCGAATACGATGTTGTTGAAGTCTCACAAGTTGTCTCTAATACTACAGCCATTGAAAGCGTAAATAATTTAATAAAATGGTGCAATAAGAGTGTATTCTTTTCTACTAAGCACATAAGCAATCTTTTGGCTTTCCGTAATAATATTTCGGATTCGATGAAACCAAAAATTCAGACAAAAATAACTGATTATATGCCAAAAAAAGATTAGTTGTAAATTGGGACATAGTGCAGTCTATCCTTCCAAAAACTTTCAACTGTGTTACATATTTAATTTTTTTTAAGTTTTTAATTAAAAAAATACATGTGATGTATTTGGACTGAATTGTTATTTTTTGTTTTCTTGTTTTTATCAAATAAAATTGAATCAAAAAATTTAAATGTGTTTTATTTTAGTTTTTGAAAGGAAATCTGTTTAATTATTTATTTTTTATTGGAAAAAAAAAACGCCCAGAAATTAGAATAATTCAGAAATTAGAATTGCTTTAAAAACAAAGCGGTTCTAATTTGTGAGCGACTACTGTACTGAATATGTAGAAAATGTATTAGAGAATGCTTCTTTATTTTTATGCATTTCTTTAGAACTCTATTCTTCTTCCAGAATTCAAGTCTTCTGGCTATGATGATGTTGGATCCTTTTATTTTCGCGATATCAAAATGTTTCCTTAAAACAATGTGTATTAAGTTACTGAATATGAAATATGTAGTAGATCATGTTCGTAGATGTTAATGAGAATATTTTTCGCCACTCGATTAGATGAACAATTGCATTAAGTTGTTGCCATAAATCATATATATGAAAGTGTACTTTAATAAAAAAAAAAATAAAAAAATAAACGAAATAATAAAACGTAAATTATTAATTTAATTAAATATTGTGTAAACGTTTAAAAATAAAATTTTTATATCAGAAATAATTTTCGGTTGTCATGGTTCAGTAAAAATATAACATCAGCTACGGCTTCAATTAAAACATAAAGAGGCAAGTAGTATTAATACTTATAATTATTGTTTTTTCTTTTTTTTTTGTTTAACAATAAATTAAAATTGAAAACAAAAACAAATGTTTTAAAATTATATTTAATATTGTTACGAACAATAGTGTAGTGAGTACATATACTCGTAGATATATTGTAAGACTACAATAAATTTATTTCATAAATGTTTTATTAGTAATTAATTTTGTGTTTTCATTATGTGTTGTTTATTTTTGTTGTTGTTGTTGTTATTTATTTAATTTACTTTTAAAAAATATTTGGCAACAATTAATTTCAGCTTTTTATGTGTTTTTTTTCCTCTTTTTCGGGAATTGTGTAAATAATTGTTTTTACGCAAAACACAATAATTCAGAGAAGAAAAAAAAGCTAGGAAACAAAAATACAAGTTAATACAATTTATATTTGATTATAACATTAAATTACAAACATACTTACGAGTACATGCATATAGTAGACGTATACATAGCAAGACCAGACGTTAAATTCAACTTTTACAGTTTTCGATTGCAACAACATTGATTTTTAAATGGCGAGAAACAATTATTCATTAAAAGTTTTCTCGTGACTAATTCCACTGCCACACCATCCTCACTAGTATTGTATTCTCATGAATTTATTGATCACTCAGATCGTGACATTTTTTTTTTCGCTGAGGAGGAGTAAGTGTACCTAACCACACCATAGGGGAAGTCGTCACTATTCTCCGTTTGTGGGGCCCTCACCCACTAAATCTCCCCTCCTCTTTTGGACTCTTTTTGCCTACTCCGGAACTACCGTGGTATTACTTGGAAGTGGAGTCCGTCTGGCTGGCCATTTGACCGCTTTATATCCATATCCGCGTCCGGATTGCGCAATAAAATCGGAGAAGGCGTTCAAACATCCATTCGAATTCCCTCATCCAAGTCCAGTTTCTTAGATTTTAGCAAGGCCTCAGTGTAACTGGCAATGCTATTCCAATTTTCCTCGCTGCTCAGAAGTACATCGCAGAAGTTTTCGACAGTACAGACGCCGACTTTGGCCTCAAGATTCCTTCTTTCTAAACTCCATCTATCACAATGAAAGAAAGTGTGTTCCGCATCGTCAATCTGCACAATCTAGCGGGTAATGTCTGGGAGAAGTTTTGCCGGCCATCTATCACTCGTTTCAGTGTTCCATTTCTCTTGCCAGTGTTGTATGGTTCGCTTTGTAGCTTCGTCGACATTTACTGTCTCTCCGTGCAAGTTTTTAGTCTCACACACTCTCTTTCGCTCGCTTGCCTGTAGACCTATAGGTATTGCACCACTGATTACTAAAATCGCTGACTTAGATGCCACCATAAGTGCAGCGGTTCGTAGCACCGATGATACAATTTTATTTCTACATTCCACATTCAATGCATCTGTCCAGACCGTAAAGCAGAATAGACTCCGTTACTGCCATCATCAATCTGAGTCTGGTCTGTACAGGGCCACCAATATTGGCCATAAGCTTACCAAGTAAGGAGGTGACCTTAGCGGCTTTGGTTGCAGCGTGTTGCATCTGAGGCCAGAACGTCAGTTTAGGGTCTAGTCGAATGCCAAGATAGTTGACTACTTTCTGATCCGTTAAAGTGGTTTCGCATATCGTAATGTCAATTTCCAGCGGTATGCGCTTCCTCGTAAGCAGTATCAATTCTGTTTTCTCCGTTTCTAGTTTGAGTCCTTAGTCCTCGAGCCATGACTTCGTTGAAGACCTGGTTAACCTTTCTCCTTGCCTCTTCTACATTCCGAGCCACAATTATAGCCGTAACGTCATCAGCGTATCCATACAAGGCGTGTGCCATCTGGCATCTCAATGCGAAAGATGTCATCATAGGTTATGTTCCATAATACAGGGCCAAGAATTGATCCTTGAGCTGCACCAGACGTAACCTGCTCACGATTTCGTAAGTAGCTCTGCATAATCCTCATCAGGTAACCAGAAACAGGGAACTTTGTTCTCAGGGCATCAAGTACGTCAACCCACCGGAGGCTGTTGAACGCATTCCGGACATCCAACGTTGCCAACACCACTATCTGCCTCGAAAATTGGTTTCCGCTTTGTACAGCCTTCACATTAGTTAATACTTCGTTAATGGCTCCCATCGCCGGTCTGTCCGCGCTAAACCCGTACTGTCTTTCTGAGAGACCACCTGCATTTTCCACCGCTGCATTCAGACGAAATGACAGTAGTTTCTCCATCAATTTTCCAGCACAATCCAGCATGAACAAGGACCGGTATGCTGACGCTTGCGTAGCATCACCTTTCCCTTTGCTAATTAACATTAGCTTTTGTCTCCTCCATCTGATTCGGAAGACGCCTCGAATCAGACACGCGTTGTACATACCCAAGAGCACCTTGGGACGTTCCATGGCTATGAGCTTCAGTACTTCCGGACGTACTCCATTAGGTCCTGGAGCCTTATTGCTCTTCAAACTACGTGCCGCTTTTTGAAGCTCCTCGATGGTGAAAAGATGTGGACTCACCGCTGAGGCCGTTATGTCCTCGTCTGCTCTTTGCCCGTGGTCCGGAAAAAGCGTGTTTACGACATTGGTCATAGTTTGACAATCCAGTTTAGGAAGGGGACAATTGGCCTTCAGTTTCCTCATCACTATTTTGTATCCCAAGCCCCATGGGTTATTATTTAAATCACATCGTAGCTCCTCCCATTTCAATTTCTTGCTCCGGCTAACGGCATCCTTCAGCTCTTTTCTTGCCATCCGAAAGTCTGCAGTCTCATTCAAAGCAGCATCATTTCGTTTTGCTCGAGTAAGTATTCGCCTATTTCGCTATTTCATCCGTCCACCAATAAACTGGTATTCTCCTTTCCCTTGTCGACAGTTTTGGCATTGAGGCATTGCAGTTGCGCGCTATGTGTCCCATAGTGTAGTCCACCAAACCTAAGTTATTTCCATTTAATTGGGTCCGACCAATATTTTCGTCTATCGTTTCTTGCCACATTCCACTTTCGGGTTCCTCTTCTCAGGTTTTGTCCACTCCTAACCACCATACGAAACATAATGTACTAATGGTCGCTACCAGTGAACTCCTCAAGAACCTTCCAGTCCGTAAGAGCGGTCGGGAGACCTTCCGAAACAAGTGTCACATCGGGAGTCGTACCAATACACCCTGGTCTCCGAAAAGTGATGGATGAACCCGTATTTGCCACCAAGAGATCTAGTCTGGCTGCCATGTCCAAAACTCGTCTGCCTCTAGAATTTGTTGTAGTCATACCCCGCTCAGAGTTGAAATCTCCAGCGATTATCAGATGTCTTTCTATTTCTCGTGATTTGTCTTCTATACGATCAAGTTTCGTCTGGAATTTCCGGATCGAATCGTTCGGTGTTAAATAGCAACTTACCAGATTAAATTGGCTGGATTTCAAATAGGCGAAACCAGGACCCGAACCGTTTTCCACCGCTACAAATCTACTTTTTCTCGCAGCCATATTGCTGTTGTTCCTGTTTCGTCTTCAAACCAGGTAGAGCGGGATGTGCGTCCGTATTGTTCACTGATGATAACTGCGTCGATGGCTTTTTCGGCTACAATCTGTTCCAAGAGTGCGTCTGCCGTTCTGCTCCTGTGCATATTTGCCTGAAGTATTATCATGTCTGCACTGCATTAGACTCCCGACATCGCCTAGAACCAGGAAGATGGTCCAAAGATTTGTGCCCCGAATCCATACATAGACACTTGGCTGGTTTTGCGCGTTCTCTGATTCTGTGACCCGCCTAGCCACACTTTAAACCAGAGATGCCCAAAGCTAAAACTGTAGTAGTATTGGTGAGCGAGAGAGAACTGCACTGAAAGAAAAGTTGTGTAAACTGAAATAAAATGTACGGAAAAAATCCAAAGCACTTTTAAAGCTATATGGTTGATACATTTTTCAAAATTTAAGTGAAAAAAGTGAGATCTCTCTCTCTCGCGGAACTTCATTTACGTGTTTACAAAATTTTGTTCAATCAGTGACTATGGAAAAAGACTAGAAAAACAAAAAAAAAAATAGATACAGGGTTATTTCTTTCATTTATATTTTAATAAAATCTTCAATATTTTCGATAAGCTTACAATTAAGTTTTTGAAAACAATTACTTAAAATTGTTTTAATGAACTCCCCTCCGAAAATGGTCTACCATGCCTAACAATATCCAAGCTTATTAAGCTTGATAACTCCATTTTTAACATTTTATTTCCTGAGGTTTTTTCATTGTTTTATTCTTCAATTTTTCCAAATAAATTATTTTATTTTTACAAAATAAATCTTTTTTTCCCATCATTAAAATCATCCATATCATTATGATAACATCAATAGTGCCTTCTAAATATTCTCCATACTCCTTCCTTTTATATCATAAAATTCATTCAGCATCACCAAACGCATTTTTTATCATAAAATATGTTTCGCAAGTCATAGTAAATTTTGTTCAGTGCTTTAAGCAAAAAAAATCGTACACCCGCTACGCATGTGTATTCGTCGCTGTCTGAGTGACGACTAACCAAAGAGAATAAGAATATGTGTGTTTTTAGTTTGCGCAAAAGCAATATGAAATGGGCATCAATTCTTTAAACATAAGTTCGTTCTGTCTGGTCCCATACAAAAATCCGTTTACTAAAGTTTACGTAGATTGTATCGGTAACACATTTAACCATGATGAACCCAAAATAACCATCTACGAATGATGCAATTATTTTTTATAAAATCACTGGACGGATAGGAAACCAGAATGCTGATGTTAGGCATATATTTTTGTGGTACCAATTTCCTTATTTATACCTCTTCCACACAACGTAAACTTATATCTATGTCTATTGAAAGAAAGGAAATCAAAACGATGTCTTGCCTTTTAAAATATTTTGATTTAATTTAAGACCGTAAATATTTATACTATACGAGTATATTTTTAAAAATTAAATGTCTGAGACACAAACAACAGCATTTTGAAAAATTTTCCAGAAGGAAAATGTTTCAAATTTGTGATTGACATTTTACGGGAATGAGTTATACCAAATGTTATTAAAATTATAAATGATGAATCCTAAAATGTCTGGAATTTGTCCGATCAACACATGATCAAATGCATAGTTTACGATTAAATTCATTTTGTTTCAGTGTAATTGATCAAGTCAATGTATATAATCTGATGATTAATCTACTGTACCAGGATCAACTGTTCTTGATTGGAAACAACGCCTTATATGAACATGTCTAGGTGAGGTGAGAAGATCTCTGCCTCATCTTCTTATAATACCAGTTGGTGATGTTAGTTTCTCTGTTTTTCATAGGTTAGGTTGAACTTTATTTCCGCCAGCTTGTTGATATTTGCCCGTCAAAACTATTGCGAGATTATACAGCCTTTTGAAGCTTCAGACATTGTCATTTAAATCGTCTCAGGTAAATTAATGCTGTGTCTTAGTGATACTTGTGAGTTATTGTATAATCGGAATAAAAGAGAAGACTCTTGATATTTTCTTTAATTAATTAATTCATCTGTCTTCCAGAGATTACTATATTGTGGACTATGCAGAGATAAACTACCTCAGTCGACATGGATTTGTTGTGATTTCGTGGTGGGAAAATAATCCGTCCTGGAACAAAGAAAATTGATGTCATTGTTTGTATTATCACAACAACATACGAGTATTATTTGGAAAGATTTTCTTCAAGGACAAAGTTCATTCATTCATTTATATTCAGTCATTAGCTGGAAATACATACTTAGATCAAAACTAGATAGATGCGGATTTGCTCTCTAAAATGTGGAAACATAAAATCAAAATTTCTTTGCGCCTAGTTTATGTCTGGCATACGAATATTAAGGTTTATTATCCTTCAAGATATCCATTGCATAGGCAGTGATTCTGACGTGATTTATAAACTAACTATAATACTATGCGACAAAATAAAAAAAATTAAATACACCCAGCTAATGACATAGTGTAAATTGTGAGCTTTGTTGAGTAGAACTCAAGAATATTTTTTTTATATTTCTTGAACCCCCCAAACTTGTTTTATTTGACAAACCCTGTTTTTTTTGGACTTTAAGCACAAATTTATTGATTACACAAACATTTCTCAACCGATGTCCAAAGTTTAAACCTTATTAGAAATGAGAGGGATGAGCCTTTAAAACGATGTACATATATATATATATCATTTGACTTAATATGCTATGGGATTTGATGAGGTAAACTTGACAAATGCGAATTTTGTTTCATATATTTTCAAGTTTGTACGCTCATAGTAGCAAACCTTATAAAAATATTAAATAAGTGATGACATTCTGAAAGTGCATTATCTTGTGAAGAGATTGCCAGTTTGTTTAATCAAATCGGACAAACATTAACGTAGTTATTATATAAAGAGTATAACAGTAGAGTTATATTTTCCATATATATATTTTTTCATATGAGCTTTTATTTCAAACATTCTAAGAGTTTTCGCATTCGAAAAATGTGTGAATTTCACGTTTGAACGACCACACATTAGCCGACTTCTGGTGGTCGTTCAAACGTAAATTTGACACATTTTGCGATAAACAATCAAAATCCATCAAAACTTTTGAAAATTCTTGAACTGAAAGTTCATTTGATAAGATGACATATATAAAAAATATAATACGACTGTTATACTATTCAAATAATAACTACGGTAATTTTTGTCCGATTTGATCAAACGAAGTGTCAATTTCTTCACAAGATAATGCACTTTCAGAATATCATTAATTTATATTTTGTATGTAAATTTTGCAATTAAGAATAGATAAACTTGAAAAAATTAAAAAAATCATATTTTCCAAGTTTACCTATCAAAACTCATAACATGTATGTTTGAACAAAATGTTTATGTATACCATTTTAAGGGCTCAGCTGTCGCCTTTTCAAAAAACTTTGGATTTTGAAAATAGGTTAAAAAAGAATTGGGTAATCAATAATTTTGTATGAAAAGAACAAAAAACCAGTTTTTGTCAAATAAAACAAGTTTGAAGGGTTCGAGAAATATAAAAAAAAATAGTTTTTAAGTTCTAATCAACAAAACTCACAACCTGCACTATGTCATTAGTTGGGTGTATTTTTACTGTCGCATCGTGTAATTAGAAGTTACAACAAATATTTTCAAATTAAATGTTTTCTTCAACATTCCGTAACGTAACGTAAGTACAAACGTCAATTGAACTTAAATAACTGTAAAATCAGAATTGAATTCAAATTATTATGGAACTGAAATGAAAGAAAATATTCCAACAAATGAATTCAAATATTGTTTATTTAATTGCTTTCATACAACAGGACCTTAAATTGGTTTACAGTGTTTTAGTTTTTAAGAACAATTTGGGTAAACTGCGCAAACCGTATGTATGTACATTTCAGAATAATTAGTAAATAATGCTATTTAAATTAAAAGTTATTATTTTTTATGTTCTACCGTTTAATGGTGGTCTAAAGTAAAATGTTTTTTTTTTTTTTTTGGTATGCAAATTAAAATCTGTTGCTTTATAATGCTCCTGCACTAAACGGTTATGAACTTGTGCACTGTTAATAGCTTTTAATGCCAATGGCTTATTGCAAACATTTGCAACAGTTACATCAGGCAGATTAAATACTCATACATACAGTTTTAAAATATAGTAATAAGGACAACCATTAACTATTTGCATTATATAGGGACTGTTTTTAAGCGCTTTCTATTACATACATACATACATAATTGGTTATTACAACCCAGGATTACGATCTAGCTTCTCACACCACTTATATTGTGTGTGTTAATTTTATACATAAGTGGCGGAACTTACAGTTTAAAGTCGACTCCGAACGACAGATTTTTTGAGAAACTTTTCATTGCAATTTTATTTACTCTCAGAGTTTTTGCCTGAAATCTGCTGAGAGGAAATCGCCGAAGAAATACTTTTTCATATTTTGTTTTGATGTCTGTCGAAATTTAAATAAAACAAAGCGTGTGTTGGATGTCAGTGAAAATTTTTATTCGTTCAAAATATCCAGTGCTGTAGCTTGTGGATTATTTACACACACACCTGTGACTTAAGAAAACCGTATAAGAAAAACTCTTATAGTGTTAAATTGCTCGACTTCGATCACTAAATCATATGTATCGCCTCCACGTGAGAAAGCCGTGCTCTCCAAGCATTCGTACTGAAAATCTAATGAGACATAGGTTGTGCGGCACGTAGCGTTGTTTTGTTGAATCCACATGTCGTAGGTGTCCAGATCCAATCAGGCAAAGTTGGTAATCAACGTCGTTCTTAAGGACATATGGAAAGGCTACACAGCCAGCTCAAATTCCATATCAAACAGTGACATTTTCGAAATGCATACATTCTTTTGAAATTTTTTATTTTTTATAACTGATATTCTTTTTTTAGCTTCAGTAATAAAGGGTGATTTTTTAAGAGCTAGAAGAAAATTTAAAAAATAAAATTCAGAAAATTCTTGAAATCTTTATTTGAATCGATAGTACGGTCCATATAATTTAATGTTTGAAGATTATTTCATGCGACTGCGCCTCAAATGGTCCATCCGCTTAGTCCAATTTTGGCATACTCTTTCGGTCGGTATCTCACGAATAAATGCTTCAATGTTGTCTTCCAATGCATCAATTGAAGCGGCTTGTCTGTATAGACATGAGCTTTAACATAGCCCCACAAAAAATAGTCTAAAGGCGTTAAATCGCACGATCTAGGCGGCCAATTGACCGGTCCCGAACGTGAAATAAAATGTTCACCGAACTCGCCTCTCAATAAGTCCATTGTTACGCGTGCTGGCATGTTGGCACCGTCTTGTTGAAACCAAGTCAAGCTCTTTCATTTTGGGCGAAAAAAGTTGGATATCATCCCACGGTAGCGCTCACCATTCACAGTTACGTTACGATTCGCAGCATCTTTGAAGAAGTACGGTCCAATGATGCCACCAGCCCATAAACCGCACCAAACTGTGACTTTATCTGGATGCATTGGTAGCTTTTGCAATGCTTCTGGCTGATCTTCACTCCAAAATCGACAGTTCTGCTTATTTACGTATCCCGAATAGCCGTTTCAGTGGGTCGATTAAACTGACCATAAAATGGAAGAAGCGCGCAATGAACTTTCTTAACAGAGCACGAATTTTTAAAAATAAAATTCAATGATTTGCAAGTGTTTTTCGTTTCTAAGACGATTCATGGTTACATTATAGACCAAACTGAAGATGTTTGACAGTGAAACAAAACACGAAACGTGCGTGAGCTGTTTAAACTAGTGTTGCCAAAAAGATAATAGCTAAAAAATCACCCTTTAAAAAACAAATTATTTTTGAGTCAGCTAGTTCGAAACTCTTCTTGTACATGTTGTATGTACTGTCGTATTTAGCATTAACTAATAACAATAATAATAATTCTGAAGTTCTTGTAAAAGCGATGTTTCGAAATAATTGTAGCAGTGCTCATATACACATACATACATACATAAGTATTTCTGTTGAAATAACAACAAGTTTAAATAGAAACGAACTGTTTGAATGTTATTTCATACACGTCTATATACTGCTGGTTTTTTTTTATTCACAATTATTGTGTGACCTTTCTGTTGTTGTAAGCCGAGAAATATGTGTCAGTCAGTATGAACTAAGGTTTAAGAATGTGTTTTTCTTATATCTTTCATTTCTATTTCTTTTTAACAATTTTGGGATATTATTTTGTTTTTGTTTTTGGTTATTTGCCTGTCTTGTTAAAACGTATGTATTTGAAAATTCATATTGTTGATCCAAGTAAAATTTGGTAAAAGTTAAATGAAAGTCAGTTTTCGCATCTCATTTTTAGTTGTATGTATTGTGGTTTTAATGTTTCTTTTATTTTTTTTTTTTTTGGTTTCTTTCATTTCTATTGTTTTAATACTTTTACTGCCTTTTCTAAAAATAATAAATTTTTTAATTATGCTTTATTTCTCTGTTTTAGTTTTTATTTAATTTTTTTTTTAACATAGTGAGTGAAATATGTATGTATAATAAAAAAACATTTTATTTTACATAAATGTTGTATTTGTTAAAAAGTTTATTTTAATTTTTTCTTTTTTTTTACATTTTAACTATAAAACAAACCAAAAAACCAAACAAAGGTTAAAATGGTGTTAAAAAGTTTAAATTTCATTTATTAAAAAAAATTTAAAGAAAGTTTATTAAAGAAATAACCGAATAATTTACACTTGGCAATTAAACTCTGTCTAGTACTTCTTTTTTCATCTTTTTCTGTTCGAATAAAATTTACATTTTGACTTGTAAGGTTCTTCAATTTTAGAAAATTTTTAATAATTTTCAAAATTGCAGAACAATTTTATCGCCCGAAATTATTTACCCCATCCTATAACAAATTAATATGAATGTTAGCAGTTAAAGAATTCAGGCCACTGGACTGTAAGTATTCTGTCAGTATAATATTTTAATGTAAATTTTTTTCTTTTTATTTATTATTATTGAATCTTTCTTAATGAAATTTACAATAGTTTTCAAATCTTAAAGCCAGTATTGAGCACCAGCGTGTTAACCATATATTGTATTCAAATTTTATAACATTACTACATACATTAGAAATTAGAGTCAGTGCAGCTGTCGAGCGAGGCTCAATATGTCACTTCGTTTTAACCTCTGATGGCCTTCGAATTGAAGCAGCTCCCTTGCCAATGCGTTGGGGTGAATCTTTAGTTTACCGACGTATTTTATGGCAAATTTTTAATTTCTTCCTGAATTGTAGGAATGTTGAGATCTCTATGGATATTGTCAATACGAATATATCATGGAGCCCAGACAATATGTCGTAAAAGCTTGGACTATCTTCTTTGTAATTTCAAAACGTTAGACGCGCAAGCACTGACCCAAAGCTGTATGCCGTAGGTCCATATTGGCTTTATAATGCATTTGTATAAAAGAACCATGTACTCAAGGTCTAGTGTTGATTTAGGACCAATAATCCAGTGCATTTGAGCGGATTTCAGCTTAATGGCCGTTAATTTGGCCTGGATGTGGCGGGACCATGTTAGACTCCCAGGTATTTGAAGTGATTTTCAACAAGGACATCAATATTATTTATTTTTACTTGTGGGAAATCTTGTCTTCTGAGTGTGAAGATTACATGAGCACACTTCTCCAGTTTTTAAACCATTTTTCTAAGTCGTACATGTGCGACTGCAGTTGTGTTGATGCTACCTTCGGATCCCTGTTGACGCTTATAAATGCGGTGTCGTCTGGATATGTTGATGTGTTAGGATTTCTGGCCTAGTATGCTTCCCTGGGAGATACCTGCATCGATCTTTTTTGTTGTAGATAGTGCGTCCTTCAATTTAACCTTCAGTTAAATAGCTTTTAAGAAGTTTGTGTGTGTTCTCGGGGAGCAGTTGTGTTATTCTGCTGAGTAGCCCCTCATGCCAAACCTGATCGAATGCTTATGAGATGTCGATAAAAAGAGCTGAACAATATTGTTTTTTTTTCAAATGCCGATCTAATTATAATGACGATCCTATAAACCTGCTCAATGGTACCGTGATTAGCTCGAAATATAAACTGATGTTCGGGGATAATTTGTCGCTCGTCGAGGAACGTGGCTAAGCTTTGGAGAAGAATTTTTTCGAACACTTTTGATAATATTAATAGCAAGCTAATAGGTCTATTTGATGTAATTTGACTAGCATCGTTTCCCGGCTTGGGAATCATAACAATTGTGGATGTCCTCCAAGATGTTGGGAAGTAGCCAATTCTTAACATTGCGTTAAATATGAATAGTACTATATAATCAACATTGAGCCTCTAATGCCATCGGTCACTGCCAGAGTTTTATAGGTGCGTTAACAGTATTACTTATGTTTGGTGGGCAGATATGAGCATTAATGTCGTGTGATGTGAAGACTTTCTCCAGGTGGTTTGCAAAAGCGTTAACTTTTTCTCTAGAGGTCTTTGCCCAAGTGAGGTTCTTAGTGGTGATTCTAGAGTAATAGGGCATCTCATATGCCTTACAGCTTTCCAGAGACTACAATTTGTGTTTTTTGTTTGGTTCAGATTCTGGAGGTAACAAGCAAGTCTAGATTTTTGGATATGCATCAGGTTACTCCACAATAGGGCAATGCATCCGTTCAGTTGCGCTTTTAGAATAGTAGAGCGACTATTTTGCCACTGCCTTCTAATTCTTCCTTTTTCTCTAACGATAATTAGAATTTCTGTACTAGGTTGGTAACATTTATTTTTTAAAACACTCTTCGCAGGCGTTGCCACTTTCGCTGAAAATAAAACAGAAAATCATGTTAATAATGTAATGAAATTTTTAGTTATGAATAGATTTTTATTTAATTAATTTTTATTTTCATATAGACTCAAATTATTATTTTTTTTTATTTATTATTATTATTTATTATATTATTTTATTATTATTATTATTATTTATTATTTATTATATTATATTATTTTTTATTGAAATTTCATACGTGTGATAGATAACGAGCTAAATACATTACATACTACAAAACCATTTTTTGATGTAATTTTCGATGATCTTCATCACGTCATAACTGTGGATTTTTATTCATAATTTTATCTCTTGAAAGGCTTGCAATATATCCGATATATGTATTTATATCATAAGATATAATTATTTGGTACATATACAGCTACAATACTAGAGTTATGTAATTGACTTATTTTTATTAAAACAAATATTTTATAATATTTAAATTTAAGTTGAAAATAATTTAATTATTTAACACTTAAATAAATCTCGAAGTAGAAGAAAAGCCACGTGTAACTCAATTAACATTTAAAGATGTGTATCATGATATGAAATTTTAAATTTTTAACTTTTTATGTGGAGTATACTCGTCAGAGCGCAATGACAGTGGCGCCATAAAGAAAAAAAAAAATTACTTTTGTATTATTCTTCAATGAATCCACTTGAATTTTTTCCTAAATAAATCTCGAAGTAAAAGATGCCACGTATAACTCAATTAACATTTAAAGATGTGTATCATGAGTATGAAATTTTAAACTTTTAACTGTTTATGTCGACTATACTCGTCAGAGCGCAATGACAGTGGCGCCGTAAGGAAAACAAATTACGTTAGTATGTATATCAGAATTAGAATTTCTTAAATTCAACATATTAATTGATTGTAAAGTAATCGGTTAAATCAGTTAAGCACGGTTAAACAATAGGTAATCTAAGCTCATGTGTAAGTTATGTACCATACATGTACGTATGTATATATATATAGATATAATACAAGTTAAATTGTTGTTGTTGTTGTTTTTATTATATTTAGTTTAACAATTGCTGCAACTATGTACTTACAACGGATAACATAAAAACATTGTTCAAATGGATTAAATCTACAATTTTTTTTCCTGCTGCTGCTGCTGCTGCTGCTATTTCTCTCGTTTTATTACCATTTTCATTATATTCGTAAGTGTTGTTTTATTTGTTTTTGTTGCAGTTACTCATTCTCATAAGTTTTTATGCATAAAGTTATGGAAATAAGTAGAAGCACAGACCAACATATCAAGATTCACCGTATGTACATAAGTATGTAATTGTGTTACAATTATTTTAACATGAAAATAAAAAAACCACCATTAAACCACTTATGAAAGCGCTTAAATATGTTAAACAAAATGTGCTGTTGGTCAAGATTGAATAAATACCATATAATGTATGTTTATTGTACATATTTGCATGTATGTATGTATATACTAACATGAAAAATTAACACAGAAAAGAAACTACATAACACAGTGGCATTTCTATTGTGCGGACACTAAAGTAGTTGCTGAATTTCCTTTTAATACGAATAGAAAACTTGAAAATTAAAACAGAAACAGTTTCGCCATATTTATGGTATGTTTTTATAAATATAAGAAACAGTTATAAAAAAACAGTTATAATTAAATAATGTTTACGTATCAATCTATTCTGTAGTTTGGAATGTGCTACCTTGCTTAGGTGTTCCATAGGAGACAATTAATGGATTTAAAGACGGGTTTTAGAGCTAACATCGCCAACACTACGAATTATGATCACTAACAAAGCTAGTCTGAAAATTGTCAAATAATATTGTTACGTAAATGGAAACGACCTAACATCATATCACGTGAAAACAATAAGCAAAAGCTACAAAAACAAAGACCATTAGTATGAAAGAGATAGTGCACCCAATACACACGACACAATACATCGAACACGTTCCAAGTAAACTAACAACAACAAGCATGAGAGAAAAAAGGGTAGACAAGTGTGCAGAATGCACAAACAATAATGTGGTCGCGATAGAGTTCTCGAGAAGGCGAGAACACGAACATTCTACTTCCAGCACCTTTATCAGATTGATATGTGAGCATATGAAAGGGCCGGACAAAGCCGCCAGCGAGTCAATAAGAATTCGGTCAGTCTTATGTGAAGACACGTTGCGTTCGAAATAAACAGTCAGTCCGAAGATAGCTGTTGTGAAGGTCTACGCTATGCAGATCTAGCGTATAAGTGCTGTTGTTTACAAAAAGGTTGTAAGCAGAGAAAAATAACGAACAAGCAAGTTGTTGTTGTATCGTGAAGTTGTATACGGTGGCACCCAAAAGTAGTGTGAATATAAACACATATTTGTTTTTACTTTGTTTGCAATCAACGAACTCATATTCCAAACGTTTTTAAAAAGATAAAAACGTAACAATATTTATAGGACGTAACTTTATTCTGGTACCTCCTCAAAGCAATACTCCTATAACATTAGATAATTTTAGACGTAATGCATTTAAATGTCAAACATTCGATCCCTTCTCCGAATTTTTGTAAGTTAGTTAACTTGGATCTCAACGTAGTCTATTGAATAGTGTGTTGGCTTATTAGAGAACAGCTCGCGCTGCAAACACGACATCTCGAAAAAAAAACGAAATTTGAGAAAATATTTCTTTGGCGACTTCTTCTTTTTAGCAGTCAAAAAGGCCTGAAGGCAAATGATATTTTCATGAGAGGTTACACAAAACTGTTTTGCGGGTTCTACAGTAACACACACAACATAAGTGGTGTAAAAATCTAGGTCGTAATCCTGACTAAATGATTGTAATGAAAACTAATCCTCAAAACATTTTACATCCCTACATACTATATGCACTTGCATACAAATAAAATTATATAATAATGCTACGACGTAAAAACAATTTTTTTTAGAGAATTTTAATGGTATTGAGACTTGTATAGGGTTATCCATTTCGTGGTTTCAAAAGTAAACGTAAATAAAACACATATAAAATATTTTGTTCATGATATTTCTTTTTTATTGAAAAGTTTGAACGTTGACATTATGTGTGAAACACTACATCATTTAAATGACCTCCACGCGAAGTGTTGCAAGCATTGATTCTTTTGATGTAATTTTCGACCACTTTTTGACATATATTGAGCGGTATCTCAGCCAGTAAGGTCCAATCACACCTTCGGATCAAAGAGCGCACCAAACAGGGACTTTTTATGCCCTCTTCAATGGCCTCTCTTCAATTACTTGAGGATTCTCAGAACCCCAAATACGACAATTTTGTTTATTAACATACTCACCGAGTGCGAAATGTGCTTCATCGCTGATGAAGATTTTGTACGAAAAATTGCCGTCCACCGCCTGTTGTTCAAGCACTCATTCCACGTATCTACGACGTTGTGAATGGTCAGCTGGCTTCAGTTGTTGCGTGAGCTGGACTTTGTATGGATGTTGGTGTAGATCGAAATGCAAATAATGTGCCGTAAGACAGTCCTAATTCCTGCGAACGACGAGGAATCGACACATTCGGGTTTTCGGCAACACTTTCACTTACAATAGCGATATTTTCAGCGGAACGAGCGAAACGATGATGCACAGGCCTTTCAATATTTGTAACCACTCCAGTCTCTTCAAATTTCTTTACAATTTTGCTAATTGCTTGCGTAGTTGGACGATTATGTAAACCGTAATCTCCTCTTAAAGCACGATACGTGGCTGTGGCAGAATCACCATTTTTGTAGTAGGTTTTGATCATTTTTATGCCTTGTGTGATAGTTAAGCGATCCATTTTCGTTAATGTCAGACTTTCAGCTGAAAAGAAAAAATTGGTTTCACAACTTAGTTTGACAGATGTCGAATTCCAGTCCAGTAATTTGTTGAATTATTGTCTACATTTACCATTGCCTGCCTATGGCATTGTGATCAAATATTTTAATTTGTTGTTTTGTTTTTTTTTTTACCCTGAAAAAGTTAACATTGCTTTTATTTTTAATTCGACAACACTTTTGTTTTCTAAATCTTTTGTTTATTTAAACTAAATCATTGAGTTCCTACATACATTTTCATTGTGTGCACATTTCACGTTTTACTTGTTTTAAATGGACTCTTAGTCACTTTACTCACTCAGTTGATTGCTCATTACAGCCGTCTTTAGTCGGGATTACAACCTAGCTTCTCACATCACCCATGTGTATTAACTGTAAATAGTTCTATTTAAAAACTCTTTGAAGAGTTTTAATGTGTGGAATGTGGTGCGTGTCTGACGTCTGACGTGTGTCAAATGCTGTATTAAACAAAATCGTGTTTGATTAGCTCTTATACCCGGTTTAGGTATATGAAAAACGAGCATAAATGTTACTGTAACAGTCATTGAAACCCCGACTGGTTAGATTTACCCACTTATTTTAAAAGATCTATTAAAAGTGTCATGATCCCATCTCGAATTGATTTTAAGTATGGGTTGTTATATAATCACAAATAATCTTTTGTTTAATTTCGACGATATATGCTTTAAATTCCTCAAAAGTATTCAAAATTAAATAAAAAATATTTCAAATATGTATTTCAAAACACCCTACGCGTAAACTAACGTATTAAAAATTGATTGTCCCTTACACAGGACCTCCCAAACTTAAATTTCTCTTATAATAGTTTTTATTTGTTTTTGGGAGATTTTTCTATAATTTTTCCTATTGCCAGTGATGCTCAAAATTGCACAAAAATAAAAATTAAGTGTTGAGTTGCTTATAATAAAACTCCACTACCAAATTGTTGGCTTTGTAACAACTGTATATTGTTAAATTTTGGTCACTTCCTGTCGTTAAAAATGTTCAACTGTGACAGAAGAAGTTTCACACCCCACTGACTTGGTCGACTAAATAAATATATTGTCGTTGGAAGGAGAAATTATTAGCAACGTTAGCAACTCATTAATTTCATTGAAGAAAAACTTGATATTGTTGCTGTAAATAAAATTTCATCAGACGGATCTCATAATGGTTTTCATTTGAATGGGTATGTGATCAAACAAAATTTCTAATATGAAGAGATGGCAACCTTTAAATTCCACTCCAATTATTGGTTGGTATTTATTTTCTCTATAAAATTGTATATGACAAGATTAAACTTATTTTAATAGATGAAAAACAATTAAAGACTAGAACTGAAACATTCGATAAAAAATTAACGAGACAGAGTCATAATTACAACCCGAAAACTAACCGACAATAATTTTCACAGAAGGATTTCGATTCTATGTGTCTAAGGGTTGTGATGACCAATTATGTATGTATCTCTTTCGTCAAAGAAATATTTTATCATACTTCGCTTTGTTCAAGATGTCTGGGCTGTGGTTTTGAGGCACGGCTTCACGTCTAATCGGAAAATGCACTACATACCAGACGACTGCAACTTTTGGAAAATACAGAATACCAGCCGATGGTACAATAAACTTAATCATTATGACTAGCCGTGAGATCATCGTACATATGACACTATGTAGATTTATTACTGGCCACTGGCTGGATATATATTGTTATCTGTTTACCCTTTTAAAAACGTTTAAAATATGAGCTCGTAGATTGCAAATAAAATACAAAAAATAAATTTGTGTTTGGTTTTAATTAAAATTCTTTTTTATTCGAACAATTCAACTTAATGAATTTGGTATTCCTCTGTTTATAGCCTTTGCATAAACAATAACAATTACTAGTCAATTCTTCGACAGATCTTTGTAACGGAGATCTTCAAACCACGATTACTCTCTTCAAAAGCACCGCGTTTTCACACAATACTGACTGAACTTCACTAACTCAGTCGCCTGCTATGCCTTGCCTTTAATATGGCAAAGTAAACAGTCTGATGAATGTTCTTGAAGGCGTACGTTCATGACTTTTCCTCCTCGAAATCTCTATAAATGTAAACATCGTTGTTTACGCTTATTATTGTAGTGTTGTTGATATATTTTTGTTCACTCGTTTACCATTTTTTATGCTGGTGTTTGTTGTTATATTAAACAGTGCGATAATTTGTAAACAGGTTTGTTTACTGCATTGTTTTGTTTTTGTAGCTTTTGTTTATAATTTTAAACGTTTAAATGATGTAAAAGCAAAACACCAGTATCAACATTTTTCATTTTCGTAACAATACCATAGCGAATTGGACTGCCGCGAATTTTATTTGGTGGAATAGTTTATACGATGAAATTACACATTATATTTCTGGCCATTGCCTAGCTCTGAGGAACGTAGACATATTGCCACTTCCTTTAGGATCTGTACGGACCTATGCATGTTTGTTGTGAATTATGAGTACATAAGGAGATGTATCTTCTTCTAAAATAGCAATGAACATAACGGCTATCTAAGGTACTTGTTATTAGCAGACTATACTAGGCTATCTTTTTTATTCTTTATCCTAACTCCACGTAGTGTTATTCAGTCGTTCTGATAATAATAGAAATTTTTCCAAAGTACATTAAAATCGTTAATAGTTTTGACACCAGAAAAGCAACAAATTTATAAACGTTTTGAAATATTCTTACAAATGGATTTAAACTGTAAGCGAATGAAAAACAAAACTCGTCTAATGTCTTAGCACTTTTTTGGCAATCTTCTTTTGTTTCTATCAAAAATTATTTAATTCTCTTCAATTTATCTTATGCTCTGAAATTTTTTTCTTAACAATAACAACAACAACAACATCACTAACAACATCTAAACCATTTGTGAATCACACATATTTAGTGGTTAATTGCTGTTCATTGATGTAAAACATTCCAAAAAGCCTACAGTCTATAACCAGCCACTGCTGGTGAAAGAAAAAAAGAAAATCCGCAACGACTAGTGAATTTTCAGTCTCAACTACAAAAATGCATTTAATAGATACGAATCGATATTGTGTAGTGCGTGCTTGCTTGCATTCCACTATTACGTTCCGGCAGATGCAGGTGTGAAAGTGAAGATTTTTAAAACTTTTTAGTTTGTGGTACGTGTGTTTAAGCATCACTATGAACGGTTTTCATCGTTGCTGTTTGTTGAACAATTTTTTTTTCTTGTCTCTCACCGATGACGAGCTGCCTTTAACCGCCAGTTGATGTAAAAGTAATTTGCTGTTGCTGTTGCTGAAAATTTTGTGGTCAGTCACCATGAAAAGTAAAAAGAAAAAAAAAACAATTGCTACGTGCACTTTTTGTTGGTGACTAATAAATCATGGTGGAATAATATTTTATCTATCAATGTGTATACTTTAATCCTCTTTTTTTTTACGAAAATATCTTTAAAAATAAAATTTAATTTCACGTTGGGCCTACAAAAACAGAGGTTGGGAGCTGAAAAATTTTGAATTTGAATTCATATTTAACGCATTTGATTGATTGAATGAAGATGTCTTCAAATGAAAACAATTTCACAATGAAGAACGAATTTTCGCTAAGAAGCTTAAAGCTACTCAATGACAATTCTGGACTATTTTTTGTTGGCCTATGTTAAATCATTCTCGTTTGGTACCCCCTATGATGTCAATGAAGTCAGCGTAGGCAAGCAGTTGGACACTCTTTTGAAAAATAGTGCCATTGCGATGCACTCCCGCGTTCCGCAGAACACTCTCCACGACGAAGTTGAAGAGGTCGCATGATGAGGGGTCGCCTTGTCTGTAACCTCGCACGGTATCAAAAGGTTCGGAGAGTTCCATTCCTACCTTGACGGAGCTGCAGGAATTGCTCAAAGTCATTCTGCATAGCCTTAATAGCTTCGCAGGTATACCGAGCTCAGACATTGCGGCAAAAACACGATCCCTTATTGGGCTATCAAAAGCTGCCTTATAGTCGACAAGAATATGGTGTGTGTCGACTTGTTGTTCGTGGGTCTTTTCCAGGATTTGGCGTAATGTGAAGATCTGGTCGATGGTGGACTTGCCAGGTCTGAAGCCGCACTGATAAGGTCCAATCAGTGTTTTGACGTGTGGCTTCAGTCTTTCACACAATACGCCTGTAAGAACCTTATATGCGATAGGGAGAAGGCTGAAGTTGGCGCATATCGTGGGGTCTCCCTTTTCCAGGATAGGACAGAGGACACTGAGGTTCCAATCGTTAGGCATACTTTCCTCTAGCCATATTTTGTAAATAAGCTGGTGCATGCGCCCTAACAACTCATTACATCCGGTCTTAAACAACTCAGCGGGCAGGCCATCAGGACCCGCCGCTTTATTGTTTTTAAGACGCATTATCGCGTCTTTGACCTCTTTATGGCTAGGCGGCAGAATCGATCGGGTTCGGAACATCATCTCTAAAGGCGGAATTGGTGTCGTCAGCGCCTTGTAGCAGAGTAGAGAAGTGCTTCCTCCATAACCTCAGCACCCCCTGCGGATCTGTTACCAAGTTTCCGTTTTCGCCTTTGCAGGAAGACGCTCCGGGCTTATAACCCTCGGTTAGACGCTTAACCCTTTGATAGAATTTTCGAGCGTCATTCCTGCATTTATACACCTCGATTTCCTCACGCTCACGCCTTTCCTGCTCCCTCTTCTTGCGCCTGAACGGGCGTCTCTCTTGCCTTCTCCTCCCTCTATAGTCTTCGACAATGGCTCTCGTAGCGGCAGACTGCAAAGTTCTTCTGTATGCGGCGTGTTTCACTGCAGCTGCCTCGCGGCATTCCCATCGTACCATTGATTTCGTTGGGGTAGGCGTTCGAAACCAAGGACTGTTTTCGTAGTAGTGCGCAAGGAGTGGGAGATGTTCGCCCACAGTCCTCCAATGTCGTTGAGATTAGAGAGGGAATGACGGAGCTTATCTGAGAGTTGAGCGGAGAACGCTTCAGCTGTCCTTTGTGATCGCAGCTTCATGACGTCCAGCTTTCGCAATGCACTAGAGCGCGCAGACCTCTAGGCGCTATGCACACGATTCGCTTGTGTAAAGTATCCAATGTGGCATGAGTTGTGTGGTACATAGCGCTATCCTGTTGAAATCACAGAGCCTCTAAACGTCCAAATTCAACAATTTTGTTTGTTCACGAAGATGATTATTTGATGAAAATTAGAGTCTGTTGCCAACTGCTCTAGTGCCCATTCAGCGAATACATGTTCGTTTGCGTTCGTCAAGCATTAGTCTGGAAAAGGCTGAGTTTATGGGAGCGTCACGAAATGGACTCTGTCGCGTTCTCCTTCATACTATTACGGACAACGGCTATATTTTCAATAAATGTTGCTTTTCGTTGACGTGCGTGAGCTATTGTTCACTGAACCTGTGGATGCCGCGAATTTATGCACTCTATTTCGAATAGACCTCGCAGACTGCACGGTATGTTTTACGAACATAACATACATTTTAGTAAAACAATTTTATAATTTGCAATACGGACTGAATAAATGATAACTAATTTGACAGATGTTGTTGCAACAAAGATGGCCGTTCCTAATACATATTGTTACGAAAATGAAAACATCGTTTAACATTAACGATAAACAAAAGCTACACACACAACAAATGCAACGAACTTGTTCCAAGTAAACCATCAGCATTGGTATGAAGGAAAGCAACAACAAACAACCTAAGCAAAATATACAATCAACAATAAAGTAGCGTTAGAACTCTCAAGAAGGCGAAGACAAGAACATTCTGACTGATACGCGAGCATATAAAAAGGGAAGACAAAGCAGACAACAAGTCAATAAGATTTCGGTCAGTTTTGTGTGAAGACACGTTGCGTGCAAAGTCGTGGTTTGAAGATCGCTGTCGTGAAGATCTCCGCTATACAGATCTAACGTACAAGTGTTATTGCTTACAAAAAGGTTGTAAGCAGAGAATAATAACGAACACACAAGTTGTTGTTGTATCGTGAAGTTGTATACGGTGGCACACAAAAGTAGTGTGATTAATAAAGAGTTTAATTGAAACGAAACACAAATTTGTTTTTAGTTTTGGTTTGCAATCAACGAACTAATAATCTAAACGTTTTTAAAAAGGTAAAAACGTAAGAATATTTATGTTTAATTAGATACAAATAAAATAAGCATTAAACTCATAATAAACGAACTAAACGAATAATTATTTTCGAAATAAATTTTTTCATAAATTTCCTACAACTGCAATCAATGGCTTACAGTTGTGCTGTACTGAAGAATGTTAAAGAGATTCAGTTGTAATGTTTCTTTATTAAGATTTCTAAATATATAATTTATTTTAACAGGCACTTAAACACAAAAATAAATAATTAGAACTTTATTATGAAATATGTTTTGTGTTGTTGTTATGTTATGTTACATAATTTGCAATTTGATGTAATAATTCTAAGCATTATGTTCTTAGCAAAAACTTTCAATGTTTTCATCACGCATCCAAAAGATATAAGAAACCAATTTTCAGCGTAGATTTCAAATGTAGATTCAAAAGTAAAATGATTTTCTTTGCCAACAATATCTGATAATACTCGTAATAATTATACAAAGAATTTCACTAAAAACTAAAACACGAATGATGTCGAGTGATGTTGAGAAGGCTGATGTTGCTGCTGCTGCTGGTAGTCGACCCAAATACCCATTATTGTTCGAGAAATTCGTTCATTGATGCCATTGCATAAAAACACTTACATACATTCCAGTGCATAAAATTTTAAGTGGGATATCCATTTATCAAATTCTCTGATTTATCTGCTCTTACTTTTCGTGCTCTTACTCTCTGAATCTTCCACACTGTCTTGGTTTGATACCACATTTTGGTTTGTTCTGATGGTGGTGGTGTTGGTGTTGATGTTGGTGTTATTACGAAGAACACTCTCAGTTGCAAATGCACTCAAAATCACTTTAAAAGCTTACCCAGACTGCATGCATATTCATACAAATTTAGATAAATCTCATATAATTTTATTACTGCTTCTTATTATTGCTATTGTTTCTGTTTCTATAGCTTTTGTTGCTGTTGTTATTGTTGTTGGTTTTATAACTATTTCTATTTCTATTGTTGTTGGTTTTCTTATCTTAAAATATTGCTATTAGAATATATTTGTTATTGTTTTTGTTGTTTAGTTTTAGTATTCTTAACATAAACAATTCTGATGCTGATGCTACTGCTGCTGCTGCTTTTCACTTGAGTTGCACCAACACCATGAAGTATGTGACAACCGCACCAAGAACCTGTAAATGGTACATAAAAGATATCAAGAATGTGAGAGA
Source organism: Sarcophaga rosellei (assembly GCA_930367235.1). Lineage (NCBI taxonomy): Eukaryota > Metazoa > Arthropoda > Insecta > Diptera > Sarcophagidae > Sarcophaga > Sarcophaga rosellei. The sequence goes on along the minus strand of OV884017.1, from coordinate 83,485,434 downwards.
ATGAGACAGAAAGAGTAAAAATACAAGTTTTGTTGTTAATATTTCATTTCTTTGAGAGAGTATGTAAAGATATGGGGTCATTCGAATGCATAATACTTAGTATGTGTGGTATACCGTCAAGTACGTAAGTACTCGTATGTGTGTAAATTTGAAAAACAAAATTTTACTACAAGTTTATGTTCAATGTCTTCCAGACATTTTCATTTTAACAAAAACAAAAATATTTCAAATATGGTTGGACAGTGATTTTGAGATTGACAAAATCTTGAGTAACTAAAGCAGCATTAGTAAGTGTAACACTTTAACGAAATAGATGAATGCATGATGTGTGTACGAGTATATATAGTATATAGTATAGTCAGTTGGTGATAACGAAAGAGAATTATAAACAAAACTGCAATTGTTTTTAAAGAAATTAGAAGAGTGGATAGAAAGATGGAGAATAAAATTAAATGCTGCTTAAAAAGAGTGCAAATGTTCTAAAAAGGTCGGGATTTTTGAGTGGCCACTTTTCGAGCACTACGGCGTGATAATTAGCCTACTTTGCAAAAAATCACAGATATAATCTTATATTAAACAGTTGCCGTAATCTAGTAGGTATCTGTATTGGCTTATTTAATAAATTAATAAAAATATAAAATTATTACAATTTTTTAAGGCCAACACTAAGGAGATGAACTCATTTGTACTCATGCAATGCATTGTGTTGGAATAACAGGCTTATTAAACGCGAGTGCGTGGTTTATAGCCCAGCTTAGATATCTTGAGCAAAACGATATATGGAAAAAGTATTTCTTTTAGTTGATTCCCTTTAGCAGTCTCCTGGCAAACACCATTGCCATGAAAAGTTTCTCAAGAATCTGTCGTTCGAAACGGACTTTAAACTGTAGATGCAACCACTCATGGCAAATTATCTGATATTAAGTGATATTAAAAGTATTCGTGATGTATTAACATGATACACAATCGAACTATGTGTGGCATACATGGGTATCATAACCGTCACCAACAGGTCAATTCTTGCTAAAACTGTTAACATTGTTTGTTACAATCGGGTAAAGTTGATAAGAGATCAAGCTTCCAATCCCATTTTACATATGGCTCCATTATGCTTAATACTCAAGGTGCAATATTGATTAAATATTTCACCAATACTCAAACTCAAAGTAATCTTCTTAACAATACCACTGGTATGTAATATTTTAAAGGAGAGGTGCAATATAACTGCTTGTAATTAGTCTTAATACAGTACAGGTACAGGTATTCAGTACGTGAAATTGAGGGAAACTCATTGGGCCTGTTTTATTGGGTGGTTTAAAAAGTATGGCACTGGAATTCGACATCTGTCAAACTAAGTTGTGAAACCAATTTTTTTCTTTTCAGCTGAAAGTCTGACACTGACGAAAATGGATCGCCTAACTATCACACAACGCATAAAAATGATCAAAACTTACTACAAAAATGGTGATTCTGCCACAGCTACGTATCGTGCTTTAAGAGGAGATTACGGTTTACATAATCGTCCAACTACGCAAGCAATTGGCAAATATGTGAAGAAATTTGAAGAGACTGGAGTGGTTACAAATATTGAAAGGCCTGTGCATCATCGTTTCGCTCGTTCCGCTGAAAATATTGCTATTGTAAGTGAAAGTGTTGCCGAAGACCCGAATGTGTCGATTCCTCGTCGTTCTCAGGAATTAGGACTGTCTTACGGCACATTATGGCGTATTTTGCATTTAGATGTACACCTACATTCATATAAAGTCCAGCTCACGCAACAACTGGAGCCAGCTGACCATTCACAACGTCGTAGATACGTGGAATGATTGCTTGAACAACAGGCGGTGGACGGCAATTTTTCGAACAAAATTTTCTTCAGCCATGAAGCACATTTCACACTCGGTGGGTATGTTAATAAACAAAATTGTCGTATTTGGGGTTCTGAGAATCCTCAAGTAATTGAAGAGAGGCCATTGAAGAGGCCCTGTTTGGTGCGCTCTTTGGTCCGAAGGTGTGATTGGATCTTACTGGCTGAGATACCGCCCAATATGTGTAAAAAAGTGGTCGAAAATTACTTCAAAAGAATCAATGCTTGCAACACTTCGCGTGGAGGTCATTTAAATGATGTAGTGTTTCACACATAATGCCAACGTTCAAAGTTTACAATAAAAAAGACAGGAAGACAGTTAGAGGAGTAAGGAAGGAGGGGCAGTGTGGTGTGCCACAAGTTTTATTTTGAAACGATCAGTTGGCTACACATAGCTCTTTAGTTAGAATTACAACCCAGCTTCTCATCCCACTCATGTTGTTAATGGGTTAATTTTATTCATGGATAATTGCCATGAAAAGTTTTCAAAAATCTGTCGCTCGGAGTGGACTTTATATTGTAGTTCCCGCAAATTTTTTGTTCTTTCAGTCACACACGAGACTATTTCATCTGGCATAAAATTGTATACATGTACTCTGCTTTGTGTGTATTAGTTTTTTTACTTACTACTGAATGCACAACGAAAGACTAAATATGCTGTATACAAAAAATTTTTCTGAACCTGCTGTTTTATAAATGTATGTGTATTGGTTTTGTGTTGTTTATATATATATTGGTTTGCGAGGGGTGGAAGCTGGTTGAAAACTTATACCAGCAAAAAACCCCTCTCCTCACCTCTCTTGCCTACAAGTTGCCATTTTTTGCCAGCATAATTGTTCTCGTGTGTGATTGCCAAATGAAAAGGTCAATAGAAAATAAAACCGAAACATTGTAAAGCGGATAAAAATAAAGTAAACAATAATAAGCAAACAATATAAACAGACAACAACAAAAATTATATGCCATACGATAAACAGAAATTACACAAACAAATGCTTAGGAAATTACGAGAATTAAACAAATCAAAATGCAACAACAACCCTTAAAGGAAGATCGCGAAGTTGCCAGACATAGTAATAAAAATGAGTATAAAAAGAACGAAGAACCATGCTGCCATGCAGTCGTGAATAGACAGATAATGTGGACGTGTTATTCTTATAAGTCGCCGTGGTCTAGTACGTAGTGTGTTGGCTTATTAGACGAAAGGCCCGAGTTCGAATCCCAGGTCAGACATCAAAATGAAATATGAAAAAATATTTCTTCGGCGACTTCCTCTCAGCAGATTTCTGGCAAAAACTCTGAGAGTAAAAATTGCCATGAAAAGCTTCTCAAAAAAAATCTGTAGTTCGGAGTCGACTTGAAACTGTAGGTCCCGCCACTCATGTATAAAATTAATGCGCACAACATGAGTGGTGTTGAGAAGCTAGGCCGTAATCCTGACTGAAGGGTTGTAATGGCCAATTATGTATGTTATGTATGTATGTTATTCTTTATCCAGAGTTGTATTAGAAGTGCAGCGTTAAGTACGGTGGTATTAAACACCGAAACGTTCGATCTTTGTTCAAAAAGGATCGTGAATAAAATAGTCAACGGAAAGTTATCAGTTAATGTGTGTTCTTGTTTAAATAAATCCTTTAACGATTAACGACCAGATATAAATAATTCCTTTTATGTTAATTGCAATCTTCGAATCCATGGGAATAAACATTTGACAAAATTTAAAAACGAAACGATATTATTTGCTAAAGCTATTATCACACGACATGTATTTTACATATGTACTGTCAAATTTTCCATATGCAAAAGTTGTACACATCGTCTGATACATATGAAACATTGCATATGTAAAATACACATGGAAATACATATGTAATTTTTTCAATTAGAGCTTGCTCTATTTTTCTGTGACAAACATAAACAAAACAAGTGTTTGTTTTTTAGAAAATTTTTTCGAAAAAAATAATTGTGAACAGTTTTAAAGAAAATGAGTAAAGAACATGAAAAAGTAAGTATTGTTCCATATTTTAATGAATTAAATAATTCTTTTTTAATTTATTTTTTTCTTTTCTATTTTTAATTTTTATTGCTGATATTATTGCAATAATGCTGGACACTACAATTGTTTTATCAGCGGTTTTTACATCCATTTCACTTTTTTAATTATTTTTAACAATTTATACATAATAAAAAGTCAGTCTATTGTTTACATTTTTAGGTTATGTCATACGGAAAACATACGCAGGTGTGATAGCGAAAATTATAATATGACAACTTTGACATACATACGGAATTACATATGGATAAAGAAAGTGACAGTACATATGTAAAATACATGTCGTGTGATACCCACTTAAATAATATTGTCGTATTGATTTATAAAAGCATTGACTAAACTGTGTGGTATTTATTTTTCCATTTTTTGCTTTACTGGAAACAATTTAAATTTAAATATTCATAGACGGGTCAAACATTTGCATAGTATGGTTGGTATATATGTATGTACGAGTACATACATAGGGCGGTGTGTGAATTGATGCCAATATTAGTCTACAATAAATATTTGTTTATTGAAAGTCACGGTATCCTGTAAAAATCTCATGTTACAACTACACCAGCAAAATCAATCTACACGTTTAACTTTGCAAACAAGTGAATATAACCCAGCAAGCAATTACGAAAAGATTTTTAAAACATTCTATTTTTATTGCTTTTAATCAGATTATTAGAATTTACAAGTAAATACCAATTTAAGGAAACTTAAGGAACAATTATTTATTCAACAAGTAATGAATGCTTTATTTTTCGATAGTAATTCCACTTGCTTTAGAAAATTTTTAATTATTTGAAGCTACAGGGACACTTTTTTCTTTCAACTAAATTGTATTGAAAGAGTGATTTGCTGGGTATGTACGTGTAGAAATTCTACACGTTTGAATTTTTTCCATGTAAAGCAGAATTTTTCCTATTTTTGTTTTTTTTATTTGTCACTGTGTTTACATGTTTTGCCATTTTTTTGTTCGTGTAAAATGAAAAAATGAAAAATTTTACATGGAAAAACTACATACCGAAGCGAATAAATCCAATGAGACTGTAAAGAATTTTGCTCCCGAAATGGACATAGCTTTCTGGCATTGTTGACAGACAATTTGCACAAACGTTTTTGCCTCTTCGGAACCATCGTACCAATGACAAGAGTATGCTGCCTCCATAACAGATGAACTCTAAAAGAGAAACAATAAGAAACAAATATTTTATATTAAAAGAACAAAAAACAATTGAAAGGAAATTGTAAAAAACTAAAATTAAAACTCTTATATGTACAACTCTATGTGCACCATTAAAATACTACTTTACATTGTGTAGAGCGCGAGTGTAGTGCATAAAGTTTATCAAAGCATTTCCGCCCGTTTGAACTTCCTTTGAAGGAAAATCTTATTCTTCTCCTGTCTCTTTCTATCAATTATTACTTTATTATTGTCTTTGTTTTATTCTTTTTCTTATACGATCTCATGATTAATGCTGTTATGTACTGTCTGCCACTCTGCTGCAATGCCTCAAAACTACCGACATGGCGGTAACCAAGACGATGAATCAATTTTTGTTTTTTTTGTAGTGGTTGTGTTAGTGCTTTGGACGGAAGTTCTTTAAAGTGCTTTTTTATACGAGTCTGTATACTATATATTCAACTTTTGCAACTTTTTCTAATTTCCTTATTGCACTTCAAAACGCAAAGAAAGGAAATAAATGAACAGCTGTAACGTGGGTTGTTGGAAAAAAAGACGATTTCCAAAGTATTTGTTGTAAAATAAATTATAAATCTTCAGATGATCTGTTCTTTGCAAAACAACCGGCGATTTAGATACTGAAAGAACCAAATTTGTAAAGAACAAGACGTTTAAAGCTGTTCAAGAAACTATGAACTCCGTGACACGGTTTTAAAGTACATTTGATTTTTTTTTGCCAAGGAGGGGTAAATGTACCTAACCTCACCATAGAGGAAGTCGTCACATTCACCGTGTGTGGGGCCCTCACCCACTAAGTCCCCCCTCGTCTCGTGGGCTTGTTGTGCCCACTCCGGAACTACGGTGGTATTACTTCGGAGTAGAGTCCTTTTGGCCATTAGGCCCCTGCATGTTCATATCCGCGTCCGGATTGCGTGTCGAAAGTTGAGGAGACATCTAAGTGTCTCCACTATTCCTTTCGTTCAGGTCCCTGTGTCGGATTCTGTTTGACACGTGTGCAAGTATAATCTATGCCAGCGTGCCTACATGTTCTCGAGCCTCGAGATCTCTCTTCTTCAGTCTTAGCATACGCTCTATGTAATTCGCCACTGAAGTCCAATTCTCTCTACTCGCAATAATAATCCCACCAATGTTAGCGACCGTGATCGTTCCAATTGACGTCAGTTCAGAGCGTGCACATACGAAAAAGGTGTGCTCTGCATCATCAGTTACCTCCTCCTCTTCGTAAAGGCAATAAGGGGAGGCGCTCTTGCCCATTTTATGCAGGTACTTTCTAAAATACCCATGCTCCGATAGCATCTGTATAGTGTAGTAGTTCACCTCTCCGATTTTCCGTCCAATTCATAGCCCAATATCCGGCAGAAGTCTCGTCGTCCACCTTCCTCTGTCCTCTTCATCCCATTGGCGTTGCCATTTTGAGATGGTGTTTTGCCTGAAGGAACCTGTTGTATAACTTCCGGTCAATTTCGCCCTATAAATCTCCATCCGCTCCGCTGCCTGCAGATACACTGGAATTGTACCTGCAATCACAAGTACGGCTGGTGCGGATACTGTACGATACGCCGAAGTGATACGCAATGCAACCGTTCTCTGTACCGATATAAGAGAGTACGCTCGCTTTCTAACATTGAGCGCTTCGGGCCAAATTTCACTTCCATAAAGCATGATGCTGTTACTAACCTCCATCAGGAGTCTCCTTCTTTCCGGTCTTTTTAGAGTGAATGAGTTGGATCTAGTCAGTTCCTGTATGCTTGTTCACTCGACACTGTTGAAGGAACTACGTGTTGGGGGGGCTTCAGTTATTTCACATGTCAAATTGCCTGAATATATAGTCACGAAAATTCACTTCTACTCTACACTGAATATGACATTACGTGAAAGAGAATTCTGGATAGATTTTGATAAACTCTTCGACGGCTGGGATATTTTCACTGACAGGTCCAAAACGGAGGCCGGCAAAGGTGCAGGATTCTTAATTTTTGAGACAAATATTACGAATTTATATAAGAATCTGATGGAAGGTAGTGTTTTTCAAGCTGAGGAGCCGTTAATGTCACCGAACTAGTTAGAAAACCGAAGAGTTAGAAGAGGCAAAGACTTTGAGTTGACATGTTTTTAGGTCGTCCTGAGCAACCTTTTGTAAGATTATTAGATAAGATTTTGCCGGAAGTCTGGTCACTGCGGTGTTATTGGCCTCGAAAGTGCGTATGAATTGACAAGATTAGGTTACAACAACAAAAGAGAAATCGCTGAAACCACTAATAGGCTTCTTCTTTGGAATTATTGGGGAAAAGTTCTATTCATGCAGAATGGATTGTAGGGTTTCAATTATATGGGAACGAAACTAATTTTAAGCATGAATAAGCACGATTAGGCACTATTACAGGAGTACTGGCATGCGCCCTTTATTTAGGATAAGCAGATGGAATGAAAAACATCTCTGAGTTCTGTAAGTTATTAAAAGGAACAGAGGAAACAATGTATCATTTTTAATGTCACCATCCTTGTCTGTAAGTACATATGCAAAAAGGGGAATGGGTTGCAGGACTACTAAATTAAGAATATAATAGGATTCATACATGGATTGGATGGAGTGGGTAGGGTGCCATCTCTTTCTTCTTACTTTCTCTTACTTTTCTTGATTTTTTACTTCTTTTCCTTTTCGTTTTTTTACATTCTTTTTTCTTTTATGAAGGACCAGAATAGGTCAATGGGTCTCTGGATGAAGACACGGAACTCCGGAAAAATACCTCCTTCTTGTGCGACAATATGATCTCGATCAATCTGTCTTAAAACGGTATGTCTACTACAACTTGTTTCAATACGTAATGAATTTTTCTTGTGACGATTTCGCTTCATTGGAATTCGATTGTCCCAGTCTTTGTGATGTTAATTGATTTCTCCTAATTATTCTAAATAAAGTCTTCAATTTAATATAAAAATAATGTATTTTTTGAATTTTCTTATGTTTGCTTTAATAGCGACTAATTGCGTTAACAAATGCATAACCCAGTAGTAGGAAGACGTAATGTTTCTATTTGTATAGATATACAGTCAGCCCTCCTATAACGCGGTACTCTCAGAATGTGGTTTCCATATAACGCGGACAAGAAATTGCGACAACCCTCCTATAACACGGTACTCTTAGAACGCCGTTTCCATATAACGCGGTTTTCACATACCGTGGAGCTGAAATTGCGACAGCCTTCCTATAACGCGGTACTCGCACAGTGTGGATTCCGTTCAACAACATGCCATAAGTTCCTTCCGCACAGCATCTGAATGACTCTAGTAACTAGATGTTGTAAGAGCGTTTAATATCAGTTTTATTTTCGACGCAAAAGCACAGCCGATATATACAAACAACATTTTTATATAAAAAGGCCAGCTAATCTCATAGCCGTCTACGACATTCTAAAAAAAGTCTTTCTTATTTTTGTTGGAAAACAGTATTTTAGTTTAGTTTTTGTTTAATTTTTTTTTATAATTTCTCATATGAACTCTTTAAGTCAATAAAAATAATTTATAATTTATCTTGTCTTAGTCTCCGTATAACGCGGTACGAATGATGTGATTTGTACTAATTCCGAGTTTCTTACAGCGCGGTTTCCATACAACGCGGTAGACGGTTTCCATAGAACGCGCTACGAATTTGCCTGGTTTGTATGGTTAAATCTGAGTTTCTTATAGCGCGGTTTCCATACAACGCCGCACACTGTCGCGATTTCATATAACGAGTGGCCAAAAATAGAAGCAGTAATAGTAGAGTAATGAAATTTGGCACACCTATATTAATTAGTAAAACATAATTATAATTAAAATTTGGTCATTTAAACTCAAAGGATTCGTGTCCTTCCCATATATCCTGAAATTAAAAATTGCTATAACTTAGAGAAAAAAAAAGATATGTTAATAAAATTTAGTGCACTTATTAGTTTTAACATGCTTAACACTTCCTTCAAATTTCGTTCAATTTGGAGCAAGGATACGCCCACCTTAAAAATGTCCTTTTTCAAAAAAGAATCAAAAAAAATTTAATATAAATATATTTTTTTCGAATAGCAACTTTACTAACTCATTAAAATTTAATTTTCTCACATTCCGTATATCCTTAGACAATTTTAAGGATACATTTTTACCATAGCTGAAATACTAATTAAACAATATTTTATTAAACAATTTAAAATTTGTTTATATATATTAAAATATTTAAATTTATACATATAAGTGAAAAGACACTAGTACTTGGTTCCTAATTAAATTTATTTATGTTTAAATATAAAAAATCGATGATCTGGAAAAATTTACATCACTTCCTCAACTCAGTTTCAAACCTACTTTTCCCACGTCTATATTTTGTCCAATTATTACTAATTTTTAAAAGAATAAATTTTAGTTAGTCCTTCTCTATATCTGCTAGAAATCTTTGAATACGACTTTCCACAAATTGTTGTTGTATTATTTTTCTTAAGCTGCACCCATTGCTCAAAAATATCACGAATCGGCAATGATGTTGACACTAAAAACATTTATAACGCCCACAAAAGCAGTCAGAAGCAGCTGAAATTTATATATGTTAAAGTATATACTTGTGGCAATAAAATATCAAAAAATTTCAAAAGTGATATTGGGTGTTTTTTTTAATTCACTACTGAAGTTAATAAATGTATGAAAATCTTAATTTTTTGAAGACCTGTACTTTGGCTAAGGATATTTCACATATGATTAATGTTTGTAAACAATTATAGCGTTGTAATTATAATTACATACCTGGCTTACAATTCTATTACAAATAATTTTGTCATTACCAAAAGAATTTTTGAATTTTAACTATGACATAAATATGCCAAATTTCAAGTTTTCGAACAAATTTTCAATATTGCATAGGAATTCTTAATTTTGAGATACAATAACTAAATAACTACTCAATAGTTTTTAAAAAAAATTTACATATCAACTAATAGAAGTGTTTTCTATAAGATAAAGGTAAACAAATATTGAATTTCCCACATTGACTTTAACCATTTTTGGCCACGCTCGCGACAGTGTGCGCCGTACGCACGCACCGCGTTATAGGAGGGTTGACTGTATATATATATTTCTATAGGAATTATTGTTCAGAGGAAGAGAGGATACAAATAAAGTAACTGCAATGTCTAGTATTACAAACTAAGATATTGAACAGTATTCAGTAGAATGCTTTAATAATTTCTACTTTGTTTATTTGTTCTCATAACGGTATTAATTAGAATTAATTCCATACAAGTACATATTCATTTTACATTATCCACGCAGTTGATTAGTATGATTAGAATTATTTAAACAATATCTAGTTAATATTTTTAAAAAGCTCCAATCAATCTGAAATGATGGTGATGGTCGGTCGCATCACCTCCATTGTATTTGCAGTGTGACTGCACATATACAGTGAAAATTATCAATAAGAGATATAACAAATATTGTTTGACTCACCTCTTCAATTAGACGATTACCAAAAATACAGAAATGAAATACTTGGGCCAATGAATAACACAAATAACCGATAACGGTAAAAGCGTAAACATTTACACCCGTTATTTTGGTTGCCTGATACGCCAACAACGTCAATTTAATAGTCGATGTCAACATGTGTAAAAGTAATGCGGCGCCATACGTATCACCAATGGCAGCAACTAATCTGTAAATGTACAATAACAATAACACATACGAGTACATTAATACATTATCTATAGCATATGCACACATACATATTTAGAAAGTAATACCGTTAAAATGTCAAGTTATACAGGGTTGGGTAAAAACAAAAATCATGTTATTTTTCAGAAAGAACAAGAAAAAAAAGAAGAAGAAAAATATTATGATTGAGAAATAAATACATGTACACACACGTATGTACATTGTACATACTAAGTAAATACATTCATATATTTACTCTCTCTCTCTTTCTAGTTGTATAAAATGTACATCGTTTTGTTCTTGTTTAAAGGTATATTTGTGTTTGTATTAGTATGCATGTTGAATGTATGTATGTTGTATGAGTTTACATATACACATAGCTCAAGGGATTGGAACATGTGCATACGTATGTACATATATACGTATGTATTAGTATTTATATTCAAATGTATGTATGCATATCCAGCAATTATTGAAATATTAAAAATCAATACAATTCATTATTTATTCGCCCTATAAGAATCCACATTTTGCTTTTAGTTTGTCATCTTGTGTAATTCGCTTTCCTTTGTTTAGAAAATGTTAAGGCCAACTTCGAGACTGAAAATAAATTCTTTTCTTCATCAATACAATCCACAAGTTCTAATATGAGTTTTGAACAATTAATTTTTACGTTTTTAACGTTTCGTTGCATCTTTGTTATGACTTTCCTGACTCTGAAAGCGAAGATTGCTGTCCTGTTGACCATAAACGCTCGTTATATCAAGATAAAAAAAGTTTCTTGGACCGATAGATAGGTATTCTCAAATAGAACTTAATTAGCAAATAGATAGACTGTCTCTCAAATCCAGTCAGAATTATAAATTTGATTAAAATGTTTAAAATTTGGAAAAAAAGTATTTTTTTTTATCAAATTGTTCGTCATATCGCTCAACAAACTGTAATCACTTGATGTTACATCCGCACTATACGAGTACGTACAACGTACAAATGAGTACTTTCCAAATATTTTATGCAATTCAGAGAATTTAATATTAGAGTTTAAGCTGTAGGCAATAGATTGCTTAAACTTTTCTAAACAATGATCCTTAAGGTCAAGGCGCGTCTTTTAAAGAAACTAGACTGTACTTTCCCAAAGGGTTTTGGTCTACTTTTTCCATCACTTCAGATTTTAAAGATATTAAAGAAAGTGAAAAATCTAGATACTGGTGTTTTGCGTTTACATCGCTTAACATTAAAGTTATAAACAAAAGCTACAAAAACAAAACAATGCACTAAGCAAACCTGTTTACAAATTATCGTACTACTTAATATAACAACAAACCCCAGCATAAAGAAATGGTAAACAAGGAAACAAAAATACACAAACAACACTACAGTAATAAATGTAAACAGCGATCTTTACATTTATAGAGATTTCGAGAAGGCGAAGTATTGAACATTCGCCTCCAAAAAACATTCATCAGACTGTTTACGTTGCCATATAAAAGGCAAGGCAAAGCAGGCGACTGAGTTTGTTAATTTCAGACAGTCTTGTCTGAAGACGCGATGTATTTAAAGAGAGTAATCGTGGTTTGAAGATCTCCGTAACAAAGATGTGTCAAATAATTGTCTAGTAATTGTTATTGTTTATGTATAGGGTTCAAACAGATGGCAATTGTTGTTGTTTACATAAAGTTGTGAACAGTAATTAAAACTAAACACAAATCTATTTTTATTTTATTTGCAATCTACGGGCTGATATTTTAAACGTTTTTAAAAGGCAAAAACGTTACAATATCTTCATCAATTAGATTTGAGTGGATTTTACATACCGAATTAATTGTTTTGTAAAATCTGCTGCTGCAGCATCTAAAAGTGCTAATCTTGCCATTTAAAATTTTTTTTTAATTCTTTCGATATCATTTGTTGTCTCGGAGATATGGTAGAATAAAACATTGTAAGAGTTTTCGTTCAAATCTAACAAAAACAATGAAAACGCTCGAGTTTAAATAGTTTTCATTGAACGATGTCTGCGTGACAAAAAATGATATCAAAATTTATTAAAAAAATTCAAAAGAGGTTCTGAATTTGGATTTGGAGCGAAAGAAGTGCGCTGTTGTGCCTGGGTGAATAGTTTTTTTTTTTTAATTTAGTTGGTATGGAATCAGCAATCAATATACTATCCATCTATCAATCAAAATACCTTCATTATTAGGCATTACAACCCCTAAGTCGGGATTGCAGAGAGGCTTCTCATACCACCCACGCTGTGTGCGTGCATTTTTATCCATGGCCGAAATATATCTCTTTATTCCAGGATGTCAGAGCTGAGGTTCTCTCTCTAGAGTTATTGTCTAGCGGTAAACCGACAATTATTGGGTAGTTTTCTTGAAGCTTCTGGACTGGTCTTAAAATTAAAATTTAATTTTCGTCGGTAGTATTTGTAGTGTTGTAGTATGTCCATTAAAAGAAACGACAAAGATCAATGGAATTGTCGTGGACCTCGTTATACGGTGTACAGATATGTACCTTTATTGCGTAAATCGCCTTTATTGCCTAAATCGCAATAAACGCCATTATTGAGCTCAATATTTCATATAAAGTTTCAATTAATTATTGCGCAATAAATACGCAAATTGTTATAATATTGCGTAAAACTTCAAATTCAGCACAGTCATAAGTATGTTTAGTGAGCATATTACAATTAACCGAACACTTTTTCTTGAATTTTGACATCTTAAATGTCAACAACGACAAAAAATAAAAAAATAACAATGTTGTTGAAACAACCAGCTGTTTTGTTTACCAGCTGTCAAATGAATATTGAATAAGCAGCTGAACTGCGTATATTATTATGCCTGAACACTTATAATATTGTACTCAATTAAATAAATAAAAGTGCATATCTGAATATAGTATTAGGAAATGATATAAAAATTTAATGAATATTTATGCTTAAATCAATTGCTATTATTTTGTTAACAGCTGTGAATAAAACAAATATTTTCCCAATTCAATAGGATTTGTTTTTTTCATCAAATAACTTCCTTTCAATGATTTATTAGCTACTGATTTGTAGGTTTTGTTGTTTTTTTTTTTTTTTTGGGACCAAAAATTTCCTAGAATAATATTTGATTAATGAAATTCGTTTTATCTCTTAAACATGGTCAATAGCCACAGTAAAGCAAACAAATAAATTTCACATCGAATTCTGTAGAAAACCGAGAATTATGTGAATCAATCTAGAGGATTTGCTAACTTAATTTAAGTCAAATAGTGTTACTGTCAATAATTAAAATACTATTTAGTTCTACTAAATGCGGATGCGGAAGGAGAGAAAAATTGACTAAAAGTCACCCACATTACTAACACTACAAAGGCCACAACAATAACTGAATGTTTCGAAACGATAAACTCTTATGGGCTTTATTACATGAATTGTAAGAGTGTGTTTTGTACGGTAATTCCAATACAACTGCTCTACTTTAAGATAAATAAACATGCAACAGAATGAATGAAAACAGACGAAAGTAAAGATAGCGGAACATTCAAACAGAACACGCTTGACAAATTATACATTCATTAGAAGAAAAAACAGAAAAAAAAACAACAAATTAAAATGAATGTGTTACTCGCAGACTAAAACAACCTCACCTTGATACAAGGCAGAGATATGATAGAATATTGCAGTCATGACTGAATTGTCGCTTGCGTCATTTAGCTATTGATTGATCAGAGTTCAAATTACACCAGAGAAAAATTTTGAATAATAAAGGTTCCGTTTATTATAAAAATGTGTTGGACCGACTCATTGTACTTATTTAAGTATGCAATGATTACCTCTGAGAAGTTTTAGATCTGCTGAGAACTTTACATATTCCAGACATCACCACTATTTTTCCTTGTTTTTCGTGAGTAAAGTGGAAAAAAATTCATAACCAGGCTGCTCTAAAAGATAGTTATTTTTGGATATCCATCAACTAATATAGGGTGTTTTTTATAGAGGTATAGAACTTTAAGTTGCAATAAAACAACGATGGATTTTTCAATTGACATGAAATTTATTTATCCGAAAGATAATCGTGTGGCATTACATTTTAAATATGATTTCTGGCATATGACCGCCACGACTGGCGCGGATGTAGTCCAATCTGGACGTCCAATTTTCGATGACTTTTTCCAACATTTGTGGCCGTATATCGGCAATAGCACGGCGAATGTTGTCTTCCAAATGGTCAAGCGTTTGTGGCTTTACCGCATAGACCAATGACTTTACATAGCCCCACAGAAAGTAGTCTAGCGGTGTTAAATCACAAGATCTTGGAGGCCAATTCACAGGTCCAAAACGTGAAATTAGGCGGCCACCAAACGTGTCTTTCAATAAATCGAAATAAAATTGCACTATTTGCAAGCGTTGTTCAGGCGTGAGTCTACTCATGATGAATTGCCAAACCAAACTGAGAATAAATCACTTGACAGCTGTTAAATCGGTCGCCATCCTGAAAAATTATGCCAACTTAAAGTTCTATACCTCTATAAAAAACACCCTTTAGTATTATTTCCAAAGCTAAATACAAAAGAACTATGAGGTAAACCTCCTTTAGTTCCGTTTTACCGAATAATACTCAGTGTTTGTTCAACTCATGGCTCAGACATCTCGACCAAAACGAAATAAAAATATTTCTTTCTGTGATGCTATGTTGTAATCTATATCTAAACCCGTATAAAGGTTGTAATCAACCAATTAGATAACTTATACATATCGAAATGGATTGAGGCTTTACAACGAATTGTCATCTTTTGTGCTAACCACTGATTAATCGGACACAAAAGGAATGAGGAATATTCTGTAATAATATAGGATTTTTAAAACAAGGTTTAGTAAACACGGATAGTAAACATTCCTATCGATTTTTATTGTTTCTCCATAGTTTTAAAAACTCAGAACAATTCTTTCCGCACCTCTAGCCATCATCGCAATGGTTCTCATGACCAGAATAACATGAGCTTCCGACTGTTTGATATTAACTTCTCCTATAATTACGGATCCTATGTCATTGATTCGTAATTATGAGTCAATACTAATTTTTTGAATTGGGCTTTTACAAAATTCTTAGAGTAAACAAAACAAGACGACTTACTTACAATACTTTAGTAAGGATTGTAAACTATCTTCTTATCAAAGCTGTCTAATCAAGAATTGGAGAAATCTTCTCCATAAACAACAAATTTTTAACCTGTGAGATGAAAGTCTAGCAAAAGTCCATGTGTCGAATTATTAAAAAAGGCTTTGAAATTGGTGCTTTTAAAGGCCGTACCGAACGTGTGTTGAATGCGGCAGAGGACATGGTGAACCATAAAAATTACGTCAACATTGATACTTTTAAAACGCCTTGGAGGGTCAACAGCGGACATTCCGAATAAATATTGATTTTATATATGTATGTATGTAGTCGTATATATAATATATATTAAGCAATATGAACAACAACAAAAAACATTCTTTTAGAAACATTTATAGGATTTAATTTTCTGGTAGGGTGCCCTGGTAGTCTAATGAGTAGTATACTAGACTATTAGCGGGAGAGTTCAAAGACCGGAACTCCTACTGGGAATGTACAACGCGTGCCTATGGGAGTGTATTTTCCCCGAAATATGGAAGACAGAACGGCTGGTCTTAATAAACAAGGGAAAGGGCGATCCGGAGGATACAGGCCACTGTGCATGCTGGATACTTCAGGGAAGCTGCTCGAGAGGCTTTTAAAGCCACGGCTTACTGCTGCTATTGAGAATAGTGGAGTACTGTCTGCTCGGCAAAATGGTTTTCGATCCAATCGGTCGTCAATTAGCGCTTTGAGAGAGGTGACTGAAGCGGCTATGGTCACAACGTGGGAATCACTTTACGAGGCCTGTGGTACTGCTTGCAACTTTAGGCGTTAAAAACGCGTTTAACATTCTTAAATGGAGCGACGTACTGGATGCTTTGGAGAACAATTTCTCCGTGCCACACTACATTCTGGCCATGATACGCAAATTACTCAAATAACAGGCAGCTGGTGTATAACACAAACTCGGGATCAAAGGTGAAACAAATAACATCAGGAGCGGCACAATGATCTATCCTCGGCCCCGACCTGTGGAACGTTAGCTGTGATGGAATTCTGAGAAAAGATATGCCGGATGGAACTTTTTTGGTTGGATACGCAGACGATATCGCAGCTGTTATCACGGCCAGGAACACGGAAGAGGCACAACGAAAATTGTCGGCCGCTAACATTGTCGGCGTTATGATTGCGAGTGGAGAGAATTGGACTTCAGTGGCGAATTACGTGGAGCGTATCCTAAGGCTGAAGAACAGAGAACTCGAGGCTGCGGAACATGCAGGCACGCCGGCATAGATGATACTTGCACACGTGTCAAACGGAATCCGACACAGGGACCTGGACGAAAGGAATAGTGGAGACACGTAAATTTCTCCTCAACTTTCGACACGCAATCCGGACGCGGATATGAACACGCAGGGGTCAAATGGCCAAAAGGACTCCCCTCCAAGGTAATACCACCGTATTTCCGGAGTGGGCACAACGAGTCCACGAGACGAGGTGGGGGGGGGGGGGGGAATTTAGTGGGTTAGGGCCCCACACACGGAGGATGTGACGACTTCCTCTATGGTGCGGTTAGGAACATTCACCCCTCCTCGACGTAAAAAAAAAAAATTTGCGGGAGAGTCGTGGTTTCAATTCCCATCAGCCACTCTGGGCTATTACACTACACCGAGCATAAGGTCTGTATTATTTCGCCCGTAATAATTGTAATATAATTCGTTATTGTATTCCAATTAATAAATAAAATAAAAAATAAGATTTTGTAGCATAAAGCGTGTACATACACGTATTAATTACTGACATTTTTGCTTGAGTGTATGTCTGTTTTTAAAACATTGCACAGCTCGTTCGTTTGTAGATACAATAATTAAGATTTTATTTCCTTCTTTCCTGGAAAAAAAAACTTCATTTCCTTCATTGTCTCCATCTTTTTCACTTCATTTTGTATTTCTTCTTCTTCTTCGTTTTGTATTTCTTTTTACAACAATTCAACAACCGTTAACACTTCGTATGGCAAACATTAGCATACTTTTAGGATTTAATCAAATTTTAATTTCCAGCATTTGTTGTTGACCTTGTCTTACCTGACTACGTGTTTATGCCTTTCCACCCAGTATTTGATTGCACTGCGTACCATCATTTCCTGTTTCCTTGTCAAACCGTTCGGGTTGGCCCCATTGACGCCATTGAATGTTTGTAGTGTTGTAGGGGCACGAAACTGTGCACCCCAATCCGCTTTGGTACTATAAATGCCCGACATGTCCAGGTCAGTAGGGGGTTCTTTCTCTGTAAACAAAATCAATCAATTACTTACTCTTCCAGAAACAAGTGTTAGACAAATGTTTCAAGTTATCGTTATCGTTATCGTATGGCTTACCTTCATTAATGATTAATTCTGACTTGGAGCTGGCAGACAAAGACCGAAACAGAGCAGCCGAATCGGGACGATATGTATCTAGAACAGCTGACAATTCCATGAGAGGTTTCATAATACCCTTTAAATGCTGAAGTTGTTCGCAGGCGAATATCAGCCACGAACAGAAGAGGACATCGCACAGATTCGATTGCGTCATGAAGAAGAGCAAATAATAGGCTTGATAAGCAAATGATATCGTATAGAACATACCCTGGCTAGAATCCCAGGGGTAAAACGATTTAATGGGTAACCTTGGTATCTCAACTGTAATGGTGGCATTGGTCTCCTTATCGATAGCAAACTTGACACTTTCACCAAAGAAAGTGATGGTTATCCAGGCTAAAACGAAACGATACAAAATAATTCCCTTCTTTATTACATTATCACTGGCGTGCTGCTGCTTTACATACCTATGGTGGATGCGACCGTTGTCAGCATTACCAAGAAGAATAACTTTCTCATTTTGGCTAAAGCGATTGAATGATAGCGGGCATCCGATTCGGCAAACAATGGATGCGAATTAACCTGATTCCAAATATTCAATGTTCTACATGCCACATACACAAACCCATAATGAATGTATAAGAAGAAAATCAATAAAAAAAAAGGAGAAGAAAAGGAGATGGAAGTATATGTATACTCGTATTCAGGGACAATGAATAATTTTTTAATGGAAAATAAATTACGCGATTAATTGATTCTTGTGTGACTTTCCTCTCTCGCTCTGTGTGGCTTGACAACGCACACTGCCAAATGAACATTCACAAATGCTGCCCGATGTACGAGGCAGATAGTCAAGTTGACATTCATTGTAAGAGGCCACATTTAATTTATTCCCTGTGTTCATCTGCACAAGTGGCAATTAAACGACAACCATAATCAGACTTTTATCTTCCATTCCATAGCCATCCAATCAATTGAAGCACACGCCGACACGGCGCTCACATAATACCCACGGCATTTTTTTTTCTCAACGGTAAATAAGTGGAAGTGCAACCACTTACTCACACACACTTACTCGACCACTCACCTGTAAAAGTTCTTTTGATTCACGAGCATATAAACAAATTTCGTGACACAGTGCGTAAAGAATAACGCCGTAATTGTATTCCCCGACAGCTCATTGACTTCTTCCGCATTCAAGGCCATGTTGACAAGTATGAAAACAAATTGAGAAAATAGCAGCACCATATGAATGATAGAGTAGACCTTCTTAAGCAACGGCGAACCACCTGTGAACGCATGCATAAACAAGCCAGAATATTTCATCAGCTTGATGTTGGGCATTAGGTCAGCCACAAGGCCAACATATTTTTTTGGTTGCAAATTTGACTGCATCTGTGGAAAATAGAGAGAGAGAGAGAGAGAGTGCGATAAATAGAAAGATAAGTATTTAAAAAAAATTATTAAACAAAGTAAAGGTAAAGAGTTTTCTAATCAATCAATCTAACATATAACAGTCCAAGAAAAAAGTCTACGTACACCGCTGTAAGTAGACTTTTTTCACGCAATTTTTTTTAATAATTTCTAGGTTATATTTTTCTGTATTCTTTTATGTCTTCAAACATTCTTATTTGATGATCATCATTTTCAATTTGATGAAAATCGTTGACTGAATACATTTACGTTATTCGACGTTACAATTATCCATGTTGTGTGCGTTAATTTTATTTACTCGTATGAGTGGCGGGATCTTCATCGAATCCGAATGAAATGAAATGAAATATTAAAAAATTTTTTTTCATTTTTGCAAATAGAATGAATAAAAAATTCTTCAACGTTTTTATTAGTTGCCTATGTACATGCTGTAGCTTGGCTACTGTTTAATGCTTAGCAATGCAGATTTATTTACTCTCGTATACTTTATTTTCTAAAGCGCGTTTCGATTTTCAGTGACAGAGTGCAATATTTTATTTATTATGGGGTCGTATCTCGGCAATGGCATCACGAATGCTCAATTATCTCTGGTATGTTATACTATGTTCACACATGCACTCTTATTGAGGTCAATATTTCATATAAAATTTCAATTTATTATTGCGCAATAAATACGCAAATTGTTATGATATTGCGCAAAACTTCAAATGCAGCACTGTCATAACACTTTCTGTTGATATTTGGCAACTCAAATGTTAACAACGACAAACAAAATATAAAAAGAATGTTGTTGAAAACACCAACTGTTTTGTTTACCAGCTGTCAAATGAATATTGTTTATATTATATCTGAACACTTAAAATATTGTATTCAAATAACCGAATATTGGCTCAATAAAAGTGTATGTCTGAACATAGTATTAGCATAACACTTTTCTTTAACGGCACCCCACAGAAAATAGTCCAATGTTGTCAAATCGCAGCTTCTTGGCGGCCAATTGACATTCCCATTTCGGCTAATTGAACGGCCATCAAACGTTTGGAGCAATAAATTGATTGTGACAAGCTGCACCATCCTGTTGAAACGAAATATGGTTCATATCAATACCATTAAGAGCGGATACAAAAAAATCGATTATAATGGTGCGATATGTGTCTTCATTGACCGTAATGGTTGCGCTGTCCTCATTTTTAAAGAAATATATGCCATTGATGTTTCCGCTCCACAAGCCACACAAAACATAATGGGTGTATTGGCTTCTGTAAGACCACGTGTGGGTTTTTCCCCAAAATTCGGCAATTTTGCTTATTAACGCACCCACCAAGATGAACATGAGCTTCATCCGAAAAGATGACTTATTTTTTGCCAAAATCGATATCATCGTATAGTTTCTCGTTGGCCCATCTAGCCAAAGCAGCTTCAACTTTTGAAGCAATTGAACTTTGTAAGGCTTCATACCGAGGTCTTTTCGCAAAAATCCACGTAAGCTGGTGCGGGAAATGTTCAATTCTTGAGTACGATGGATTATCGGCCACAGCTTTGATATTTTCGAGTGTACGCACAGTATGAGCATGCTCACGTTTTGGCGCATCAACAATTAAGCCAGTTTCATAAACTTTAGCAATAAACTTGCGCATACCACGCACTGTTTGGTGGTCCTTCTCTGCGACATTTTTATATGGCATTTTCGTGCAATTTCCGATCAATTGTTTTTGTTTTAGAAATAAATTTCCAATAAAACCCATCGTTACTCAAGCGTAAATCGATTCATTACGTTCAGTGGAGATAATATACTGAATTTTGTGACAGAATATTTAGACTGCTAAATTTCCATCTGTTATCTCTCAGTATGTATGTACTACTTTACTTTCATTACATATTAAGTTTAAAGTATGAACTATACTATCTGCTCTCTTCTACAGAGAAACTTGACATGTTGTACGATTTGTTTGATTGTATGAATCCCTTTTGATTGGTTTCAAAATCGCCGACATGCCAATGCTGCAAGCTGTTAAATATCTTCCATCTGGAATGTCATTTATTTAGGGAAAGATTTGCAATTTTTCTATATATGGATGGTTTTATAAATAGTTAAAAATGTCTTCAAAGTAATTGACAAAATTAAAAAGAAATTTTACGAGACTGACATCATTGCAGATATGGTCAGGTCTGCGTGGCCTTGCAATGTACGCATTGCCGAGAATATCGCCACTGCTAGAGAAAATATGGTGGACAGTCGGAATTTGTCAATTTCATGGCATTTCATTTTGCACCTCCATCAATATAAAGTTCAATTCTTGCAGCAAATAAAGTTGACTGAACAATCATAACGCTTTCAATGTGCTGATTTGGTGCTAGAGAAACAGGTTTTCAACGCTAATATTTCCAAAATTTTTCTTCAGCATTTAAGCTCATTTCTTATTCAGAAGTTACGTCATCAAGCAAAATTGTCGCATGTATTGCACGGAGGAGTGATTGTGAATAGAATCTAAAAAGATGGCTACTTGAGACGCACTATGGTCTGGAGATGAAATTGGGCAGCATTTTTTAGTACATGATTCTAGAAGACACGTTGTGGTCATATAAGAACTGATTTTTTTGAACTGTGTTAGAAGATTATGAATTGAGTATGGTTTCAACAAAACGGTGCCATTAATCACACAGTACGGCTGATTTTGACATTACTGCATACACAGCTTTCCGTAAGAAGAATATCACATTTTGGCAATGACAACTGATCACCAAAATCGTGTAATTTTGTATGGAGTTACTGTAATGACTGTGTCTACGCAGATAATCTCCTAATGTTGGAGCATTTAAAAAAAAAATCTTTCAAGTTATTGGTAGGATATCGAAGTCTACAAAAAGTCTACTCAAAAGTATAGACTGCTGTATCCACCCCACAGGCAGTTATTTAAAAGACATTGTCTTACATAAAATGTAACACCAGGTCCAAGCAAGTTTCACTAAAACCGTAGTGCAATGAGTATTCAAAAAAATTAGTAGATTCGAATCACACTCATAATTTCTGATACTTATACGCATTTATCTTATTTTAATATCATACGCATACTACCCTTAACTTAGGAACCAAAAGGCGAAAAGAATTTTTTGTTTCAAATAAGTTGCGATATCCGTTATTTATCACAGTTAGAATGATTATATCTAGGTTAAATATGCATCTATTTGTTTCCTAAGCAATATTCACAAGGGTCTAACGAGTAGAATTTTTCAGCAATAGAACTATGTATGTATTGTTACATTTTTATCTTTTTAAAAAACGTTTAAAATATGAGTTCGTTGATTGCAAACAAAATAAAAACAAATATGTGTTTAGATTCATTTAAATTCTTTATTGTTCTCACTACTTTTGTGTGACTCGGTTTACAACTTGATGTATACAACAATACTTGCTTCTTCGCAACTTTTCTCGGCTTACAGCGCAGATCTTGTCAGCAGAGATCTTCAAACCACAACTGTTTTCTTCACATGCAACGCGTCTTCACACAAGACTGACTGAATTCTTACTACTCGTTGCCTGCTTTGCCTTGTCTTTTTATATGCCCACGTAATCAGTCTGATGAGGTTTCTTGAAGTAGAACGTTCGGGGTTTCGCCTGCTCCAGAACTCTATTGCGACTTCATTGTTGTTTGTGTATTTCGTTCACATTGCTTGTTGTTGCGTTCTCGCTTACTTGTCTGTTCCATTTTCTTTCATATTGATGTTGTTGGTTTACTTGTAACAGGTTCGTTGTAAGTGTTTGTGTAGCTTTTGCTCATTTTAATGTTAAACGATGATACACCGTTTCCATTTTCGTAACAGTATGTATAGACAGCAACAAACAACAACTAGTTGTTGACAGTTACGGACTAATAGAAAAGTGCAAGCGAAAGATAGCAGTTTCAGACGCGTCACTATAAATTTGTGTCGTGCAAAGCGCCGAAATGGGGCGAAGCCTTTGTAGGTTGACGTTACCTGAACCAACTTTGTCGTATGAAATAGACAAGAGATTTCTAAAATAATTTAATATCAAACAAGGCTTCAGCCAGGGCAATGGTTTATTGCGGAATCTCAGCAATATTGTTTTGGAAAAGATCTTGAAAAGATCACAAGTCTGGCAGGCGGCAAACAAAGACTGTTGGTTTCGATAAACACAGAGTTCGTGAGGATGGATCATTAAGTGATCGCTTGTAACAACTACAAACAGTAGACGAATTTAATTATCTCGTTACAGCAATAAAATGTTTAAAAACAAAGATCTCTGTCTGATACTACTCGTATCGTTTATTTATTTAACTTTTAAAACCAGTTATGAATAGTTAGTTTAAAATTAGAAGGCACTAGCGACTAAAGCTATTCGTCTGATTTTTCAACCCGTATTGTCAAATGGCGTAAAGGCATGTATATTATCGCACAGTTTAAGCTTTCAAGAGAAAAAGTTTCATAAAATACATGACTTCGTTCAAGTTGATAGCCAGTATAGGTATTGAATTAATTATGAACTGTATGAGCTTCAAGCTGACATCGACGTTGGTAGATGCATCAAAGTATAATGTATGCGTTAGTTTAGGCATATGAAAGGAAGTGATGCAATGAATAGATCGTTCTAATTTGTATTTGGGGGGAAATCATACAATAGCACGATCGAAACTCCGATAAGAAGATCAGATTGAAGATGATATTTCAAAACCTCATTCAATCTAGGAGGTTGGATATGATTTTATTCAGGCTAAAGAATATAGGTTTCTAAAGTGACCTTTGGAAGAGGTTTTACAAATCTCTCAAATGATTCCGTAAGTATTTATAATACCTATAGAACCTAAGAAGTAGTAAACCATCTGTTGGAGAAGTACTTTTACTTTTTTAACCCTTTCATGCCCTAATTTTCTTGGTCATGGCATAAATATGAAGTGATATTAAATTCAGAGTGCAACGTATTCTGGTTTTACCGTTATAAGATGTTGCCTACAGGCAACATTGGACAGTAGTGGAAAATTTTTTAATGAAAGACTTATTTTTATATATGTATTCGTAATTTATAAACTATTTTTATTCCAATTTATTATAATATAAAAGAAAACAGTTTTTTTTTGTGGCCTTGAGCCCAAATGTACATTACACTTAGTAAATTTGGATCTTGGAATTCCGGTTTTGCATAGTCTTTGCTCCTCATTCTATCCAATGAATTTTGTCATCAAAACGTACGGCTTTTATCACTTTGGCATTGGCACGTGCCTACGCAAATTCAAACACCGATTAACTGAACACCAATAGCGATAATTCATTAATTTTTTTTAGAATACGCGTTTTTAATCAAACTTGTTGGCATAAAAGAAATCTTTTACAAAAATTTAAAATAACGGAATTTATGAGCAAATATGTACAATGTTGCCTATAGGCAACAACGGGCATGAAAGGGTTAATGGTGCCAAGACTCAAGCAGAAAGTAGTTTACTTCATATACAGTGGTGGCCACGAATTTAAGACACGACATATGACAGACTTATTTGTGATAATTTTGTGATAATTGAGAAACCCATGATATTTTGGAAAAATATACTTTGGAGTTTTTCCGTTTCGGCTCAGTACGTCTGACGCCCTCCAAACCTAGAGCATCATCCAAAGTACACCCTAAAAACAACCTGGTGGTGGAAATGTGACGGTGTGGGCAGCAAATAAGTGGTGTGATATATCATGTATCATAACCCGTCGTCCTCATATTAATACCTAGACATTCTATCCTGGTAACCAATGTGTACATGCTGAAGGTATAGCTCTTTTGGATGATAAAAGAAAACATTATTTTAATTCACAAAGCTTACGCCAAAAACGATATGCCCCTCTTTTTATAATACAAGTTATCTAAGCTTCCTATCAAAAAACGCTTTACATTTAAATTCAGAACAAAATTAATAAAATTTATAATTGAAATTAAATCCTTAGAAATAAGAACATTTATGATATATATATCGTCACCTGAAATGCAAAACAACAGATTATCAAAAAAATGAAAATCGGGTTTTTGATTGATTATGATTCATTAGAAAAAATTATGCATCTGCGTCAAAAAATAACGATTTTATAAAGAATTTTCAAAATAAACTTTAGAAAAAAACCTTAAATGAATTACATTTTTTGTTTAATTAAATCGAATTTTATGCAATAAAACACAGTAAATTGAAATATTAACAAAAACAAACAACTCCATTGCCTTTTATTGAACCTCATTTAATCGTTTTTCGATTTTTTTCGAATTTTTCCACTTCATATTAAAATTTGTTCATTGATGATACGTCATTTTGTTTCAGATAATTTAAATTCAAAATAACGTAACAAACATAACTTCAACACGTTTTTGAAAAATATTATTTTTACTTCTGAAATTGATCTACTACCCTTTTTTGAGCTTAGCTACAAAATTTTTCATTTCTAGATGCAATATTTTCCATTTTATAACGTTTTTTGCTTCTCCTGTAAAATTGTGAAAAGTGATAATACGTTATTTTGCATTTTAGGTGACGATATACAGTGGTGGCCACGAATTTAAGACACGACATATGACTGACTTATTTGTGATAATTTTGTCAACCCTGTAATATCAAATTAGATATTCTTTATTTTTCTATGTACCCTGTAATGTTAAGAAAAAGTACCGTTATTTTCTTTTTTTTCTTTTTACATTTTGTTGCTTTTTAATCATATTAATGTAAAAGCGAGTATTTGAAACTGGCCACGAATTTAAGACATTTCAGAATTTTCTGATTTTTAAGCGATTTTTTTTGTGTTTTTTGAAGCCAAACGGTGAGTAACGAATGTTTTTATTATTTTATGTTGAAATACATAGAAATATTTAATTAGAAATGGCCAGAGGTACTTGGATTTCCGATGCCGAGCACAAACTGATCCAACAACTAAAATCTGCTGCAAAAATAGTAATAGAGATATCCATGCTGCTTAAATGTTTTAGATGCAAGATCTACAACGCGATGGAACACATCAAGCAACATGGTACCACCAAAACTACACCCAGGGAGGATATTTTAATTTATAGAGTAACTGCTAGTAATCCTTTCACGAGCTCAACTAAGATAAAAAATAACATTGCATCGGATTTTCGCATTAATATTTCGTCTAGGACAATAAGAAGACGATTAAATGAAAAAACCTTGCGTGGGTGTATTGCACAACGTAAACCACTTGTGTCAAAAAAAATATCAAAGCCCGACTAGCGTTTTCGAGAGAACATCCCAAGAAACCCATGATATTTTGGAAAAATATTCTTTGGAGCGACGAGTAGAAGTTTTGCCGCATCGGTTCTGATGAAAAGCAGTACGTATGGCGCCCTCCAAACCTGGAGTATCATCCAAAGTACACCCTAAAAACGGTCAGACATGGTGGTGGAAATGTGACGGCGTGGGCAGCATTTTCCTGGCATGGTGTAGGTCCCATTTACAATATAAATTCTAAAATGGACCACCATGTTTACAAAAATATTGTAACAGACACAATGATACCATTCGCTGAAGACAACATGCCTCTAATATAGAAATTTATGCATGATAATGACCCTAAGCACATTTCACGTCTAGTGAAGAGTTGCTTAGAGGAAAACGATATCATTGTTCTTAAATGGCCAGCTCAATCCCCGAACCTCAATCCAATTGTGAACCTGTGGAATGATGTTGAGGAATATGTACGAACAGTTAAACCAAAGAATTCAAGCGATTTGTGGGAAGAAATCCGAAGGGCTTGGTATGCAATTCCAAAGCAACGTTATGTGGCATTAGTCGAAAGTTTACCCAGGAGATGTGCTGCTGTGATCAAAAATAAAGGGTTTCCTACTAAATACTAGGATTTTTTTTATTAAGCTGAGCTTAATTTAGAGAATAGTGTTATATTATGCATATGGCTTAAATTCGTGACCAGGTAAAATTTGTGTTTATGTATATAATATGTAAATAAAAATTATTAACCGAATATAGGAAAGAAAATATTATTAATTTTTCTTCATAACATTACTAAAATCCTAAAAAAATATCATGGACCCATAATTTTTCCGATAAAATGTAAAAATTATCTCAAACAACTCAGTCATATGTCGTGTCTTAAATTCGTGGCCACCACTGTATATATTACTTTTTGTGTTATATTTTGCACACGTCAGCCAAAGTTAAAAATATTGATTTATTCTTAAATTACGAAATTTCAAGGTTTTCAACAAATATTTTCTCTACACTGATCATTGCCAAAGTCGCCGTAATCTAGTAACTACAGTGTAGGCTTACTTGAAAAAGCTCACGGTTCAAAGCCGAACTCATACATCGCGAACGAAACGAAATATACTCGTATATAAATATAAAAATATCCCTTTTGGCGAATTTCACCTAGCAGTCTTCTCCTCAAAAATCTATCCTTCGGAGTCGACATTCAACCTTAGGTGCCTCCACTCATGTATAAACATAAGCGACATGGGTATTGCGAGAAGCTTGGTTTTAGGTTTGACTAAATGAACCAATTAAGGCGGTAGTAGTGATCATTGCTAAATCCCTGAAAAACGATGAGTATAATAGGCGATAGATAGAAGATGGCTATTTGTTGTTAAAAAGTAAAAGTTGACTACATTGTTATTTAGACAATCTAGTTTCTATAATGGGCAATAAAAATTGAAAATTCAAATTTTAAAACTCCTGCCGTGTACAATTCCGTAATATTTTTCGTCATATACAAAATGAAATGTGAAGTGTTTATTTACTTACCCTTCTGCCGTTTTATGGTGATCCTTATCTTTAAAGTTAATTTAAATTTTCTTTTTTCTCTCTCTCTCTCTCTCTAGAGGGATCAGTTTGTCTATTTTTTCGTTTTATTTCCACTTTTTTTTTCTTCTAAGAATTTATCTCTTCTTTACAAACATTTTGTTGTAAAACATTTTCAAATATGTATTCGTTGGGATATTTTCAATTGGAAATGTCACAATTTATTACAAAACACTTTGTCTACAATTTGATTTAAATAGTAAAGAGGAGTATCAATGAAATGGCCTTTTTTTCTCTCACACACAATTTTCCTTTTTTTCTTCGCTTTTTGGCAGAAAAATTATTGTTTTTCTCCTCAGCAGATTTTTTTAAATTTTATTCATTCTGACTTCTTTTCTTATATAAATTTTTTTTTGTTGTGTTTTCGTTACTTAAATGTTCTTAACTTGTTAAGGTTCAATTATTAAATGAATCAATTTAATCTGTCGAAAAGGACATGGCACTCAAACGTATTTTCAGCCTTTCATATTTTCAGTTTCAGTTTAAATTTCCCTGTGAATTTCTGTTTCTTTTTACAAAAATTCTCACGCTCAATACAACGACACTGAAATTAAAAATTAAAAGAAAGAAAGAAAGAAAGAGAAAAAATGGAAAATGTTTTGACTGCCATTCGAAAGGATGATGGTCGGCTAGGCTAGTTGCTCGGTCGTAAATTATAAATTAAAATTTTATTGAAAATCAATGCTTCTAAGGATTAAATTATATTGTAGTGGTAGAAGTAAAGATGGGTTACGTGAAGTAGAGTGTTATTATCATCATTATCAACATTCTACAATTAAGTCAAGTCCAACCATAGTTAGTATTTAGTGGGTCAATAATATAAAAAATAACTGGGCAGTTTAAAATACTTTTACACGGGACATTGATATTGAAAGTCATGGAAATTAATATTGGCCACACACACCACACACTCCATGCATTTTCATTCACTTTGTGAATATTTCAAACCGTCTGTTTAAAACTTTCAAAATTCACACAATTATCTTGAGTCGTTTGACAAACCTTCAGTTAGAACTAGACATAGGCATGACAAAAAAAAAAACCACAACAATTACAACAAAAGAAAAACTACATTTTATGGAAATTTCAAAGTGCTAATGTACTCGTACATTACATACATATATTCATTCTTCTCCTTTTAATAAAATAAACTTCTATACGACATTCTCAAATGAATACAATACAATACATTAAGGGTGTAACTGAAATTAACATCTAAAGATAGGAAAAAACTCTTAAACCACTGTTCAATAAATTTTGTGAATCTGCGTTATAGGTTAGGTTAGGAGATGTCGTTCGGAGTCGACGTTAAACTGTAGGTCCCGCCACTCACGTGTAAAAAATTAACGCACACATCATGAGTGGTGTAAGAAGCTAGGCCGTAATCATGACTGAAAGGTTGTAATGGCCAATTATGTATGTATATATGTAGGAGATGTTACCACGAAAATTTTTATGGCACTTGTTCGATCACTTTTCATTAAAATTTAAAAAGGGTCATAATGAATGCCATTGGGAAGAGTTATCTGGCCTAAGTCTAATAACCGGCCAATGTTTCGCTTAGGAATACCAAGAATGATGTTCACAGTATTGTCTCACTCGTTTGCGCTTTTACTAAGAAGTGGCACTTCAAGTAACATGTACCTAGCAGCATGGGCATGTCTCTTTATTAGATAACACAGCAGCTCTTCAAACTAAAAAATTTCAGTCAAACAATGGAAATTTTCTCTAATTTCCAGCCTAATCATAGTCAAGGGAATCCCTACGTACAGTCCACATATGAGATTTTCCAGTGTAATGTAAATCTGGAGAGTGCATACGCATCGCAGTGTTTGAATATGAACCTTTTCGTATACAAGCAAGAACAATGCATAGAATTGTATGATAGCCTAGCTGTTTCAGTATATACCCAGGAAATATTCCGCAGAACTTATCGCCATGAGTTCTGCCTGGAAAACACTGCATTGATCTGGAAGTTTATATGAGTTCGTGATGTTAAAATTCTCTATAAATACACCATACCATGTTTTCCTATCCAACTTCGAGCCATCGAAGCATATTTTAATGAATTTGAAAGAGAATCTAGCTTCGCATTTCAGTAATCTCTATTCGGAGGAGAAAATCAGTAGGAAGTCAATTTAAAGTTGCGTTAAGTGAAATGGCGTCATCGTGCTCTGGTTATTATTGATCTTCTCGATCTAAATAAGCTAATATGTATAGTTCAGTATAATTTTAATGCTTGTGATTTAGTTATCTTAGCATCACACTAAGGGGCATTTACCCTCAAAAGCTGGCCAAAAAGGCAAAAATGAATTTTAAGAAATTTAAGAAACTGAATATGCAGTTCGATAGACAACATTATATTCTGCATTATATAGTGAATTTTCACGACTTTAAGTTGATATTTGTAGATTTGAGACGATGTCAAAGTCAGGAAAGTGAAGAAAATTAAATGCGTTTTTGCTGTCTTTTTGAAATTTTAATAGGTTCATTTGATATTTTTTTGTGGCTAAACGAATAGAGGTTTTATATTGATTTTTTTTTTATTTGAAAGGTATAAGCGACTGCTACTTTCAGCATTTTTTTTTTATTTATATATCTCATATATTAATGTTAAAATTATTCGTTAAAAATTTAAAAATAATAAAAATTTCACATTTTTTACCCTTCCCAAAAAAAAGATAAGGATTTTAAAGGTGAAAAGTTTTTAGTAGTTTAATGGTATACACGACAAGAAAATATGAACTCTCTACTTTCAGGAACAAAAAAAAGTTTGCGCAAATTTGCGCAATTTTTTCTTGCCGATTTTTTGAAAATTTTACTTTTTTTTTGAAAAATTAAAATAAATTAGACACAGTGTAATAAAGCCATAGACAATAAAGCCATATGGCCTTATTTCTCAATAGAATGAGAAATAAAACAATAACAGTGTAATGTTGAGTTCGGTTGATCTTGTTTGGCGGGCGAACTCGGCGCGCGCTAGGTTTTATGGCTTTATGGCTTTATGACTTTATGGCTTTATTACCTATGGCTTTATTCCATTGCACCAAAAATTACCCTTTTTCTACCAAAAAACGAAACACACAGGATTTTTAAAACTCAAAAATTGTTATATACCGTAATAAAATATGTCAAATATATGTCCCAGGTAAGTAAAAATATATGGGCCACTTATGTGCCCCGTTATTGAAACATATATATACTTATGTGGGTGATTACAAAATTTTTTTGTTTAACTAATTTCACCAATTATTTTAAAAGATATTGGAGTTTAGCACAACGAAAAGAAGACCGATTTTTAGCAACATATGCTAAATGGCTAGAAGGGACTGTGGCAATACCAGTATTTGGCAGTTCGTCTTCAGGACGACCACAAAAAGAATATAATGAAGCAAGTGAAAGAACAAAACGAAGAAAAACGGAAATAATTCGTCAGCAATTAACAACAGAGGAGATCACATTTGCTGCATCCATGAGTCAAAGAGCAGTGGGAAATAATGATGCGGCTAAATTAATAATGGATATAACCCGATCTCCACGGAAAGCAAGAATTTGCAAGCGATCATTAACAATGTCTGAGGTCAACCCTGTAAAAAAACTTTCTGCTCAAGAAGCTTTAGCATTGTTTGTAAATGCAGAACTTACTAAAAATCAGTATCAAATTTTGTACGAAACCAACAAAAATGTATATCCGTGTTATATTTATTGCTAAAAAGTGCAAAAAAAAAAAAATTTTATCCCAATGAAGATGCCATAACAGTAACTGAGACATTAGCGGAAGTGAAGCTACAATCTCTCCTCGATCACACAGCAACAAGGTTATGTTTATACCTTAATGAAGTTTTACAGCAGTTGGACCGTGAGGAACTTAATTTTTTGGAACTTATAAGTAAATGGGGATGTGATGATCACACCAATCATCATATAGACAGCCATTTACAAACAAAGATGATAGTGACGCCAATATA
Source organism: Sarcophaga rosellei (assembly GCA_930367235.1). Lineage (NCBI taxonomy): Eukaryota > Metazoa > Arthropoda > Insecta > Diptera > Sarcophagidae > Sarcophaga > Sarcophaga rosellei. Next base: position 83,452,988 of record OV884017.1, on the reverse strand, counting down.
TTCCAAAGCTCTTGTGTGCCACTAAAATTAATAACAAATGCAAATGGAAAAACAAAAACGGTATGGCGAAATCCAACTCCATCATCAACTAGGCTGTGTAGGCCAATCCGCATTCGTTTTGTGCACGAAACTAATGACGTCACTAAAGAGGAGATAGAATATATAAACAAACAAATTCAATTGTTGGAGAAGAGCGAGGTAGCATGTAATGGAAGTTTTGCCAAAATAAAACACTCAATGCTATTCACCATGGTGGATGGAAAAGTCTGCAATGCAGCAACGGACACAAAATCCACAATGAGGTGTTACATTTGCGGCCAGACTTCAAAAGATTCTAACGCATTGCAGAGGAATGTTCCTTTAAACTCTGATGCTTTGAAATTTGGATTATCTACATTACATGCTCGCATTCGCTTTTTAGAATCAATTCTTCATCTGTCATATAAATTGGGGCTAAAAAAGTGGCAAGCAAGGACCGATGATGAAAAATTAATTATTAAAGAAAGGAAGATAATCATCCAAAAAAAAAATTAAAGGACGAGATGGGATTATTTGTGGATGTTCCAAAACCAGGATATGGGAGCACTAATGATGGCAATACATCAAGAAGATTTTTGTCAGACGCAAAAACTGTATCGAATATCACAGGCATAAATGAAGAACTAATCAAACGCCTTAATATAATATTGGAAGCTATAACGAGCGGTCATCGCATAAATATTGAAAAATTTGAAGAATATGCATATAAAACTGCCGAAATGTATGTACAACTCTATGGTTGGCATCCCATGAGTCCAACGATGCACAAAATTCTTATTCATGGCGGTACGGTAATAAATCAAGCAATTTTGCCAATTGGACAATTGTCAGAAGAGGCTTCCGAGGCCAGAAATAAGCACTTCAGATTATATCGTACGAATTATGCGAGGAAATTCAGTAGAAGCGATACCAATAGAGATGTCCTGAATAGGTTACTTTTAAGCAGTGACCCTTTTATAAGCTGTAGTACACAAAAATCGCGAAGGAATAGAAAAGAATTTTCATCAGATACTATTAAATTACTGCTTCCTGACGTTGATGATGAAAATGATAACGATTTTAACGATTGTATTTAGTTTCACTTTTTAATTATATTTAAGTTAAGTATTAAATAATGTAAAATAAATATTACAAGTAAATATTAATTATCATAGAACTTTAAAAACTTAATTACATATATCGACTATTACAACAATATGAGATGTATGTTTGATTTTCTTAATGGACCGTATGTGGTATCTAGGAGCACTTACGATCCGATCATAATAAAATCAGGTAAAATGATTCACATTCATATTAAACATGTTCATGTCAAATTTCATCGAGGTAATAAAATTTTTAAACCAATTATAATTGCTAAACATATTTTCTTAAGGGGTCCTATTTTGGACCTAGAGGCAATTATGGACTGACCATAACAAAATTTGGCAATATGATTTAGATTTACAAAATACACGTTCATACATAATTTCATCACGATAGCGATGTTTTTAAGCCATTTATAAGCGCAAACGCGAATTTCAAAAGGGGACTTTATATGGGGACTAGGGTCAAATGTGATCCGATTTTCACCAAACTTTACACCATGATTTATTAGTGCACAGAACTGATCTATGCTAAATTTTATCATGATTGTTGCATACTTACCATAATTATGTGTAAATAAGTGCATTTTCGCGGGGAATTTGTATGGGGGCTAGGCGAAATCACGGACCGATTTGAACCAAAATCAGTTGGATTCATTCTTAGGCCTAATTATCACTAACACTATCAAAAAATTCCAGCCATTAACTCATAAAACACTTCTATTAATTTTGGCCAGGTTTTCAGGCAAAATGCCCCTCTGTGCAGCATTTAGAAGCAGTGTACACTACTGAATGTTTTACACGTCTGGAAATATTTTAATTTAATAAGAAAACTGATTAAACACAAGATAAAGTTATAATTATATGATATGGATATATAAAAATGATTGCTGAATTGATGCAACCCTATTCGATATTGACACACGTTTCTTTTTCTTCGTTTACTTACACTATGCGACAAAATAAAAAAAATTAAATACACCCAGCTAATGACATAGCGTAGGTTGTGAGTTTTGTTGAGTAGAACTCAAAAATATTTTTTTTTTTATATTTCTTGAACCCTTCAAACTTGTTTTATTTGACAAAAACTTTTTTTTCGGACTTTACGCACAAATTTATTGATTACACAAACATTTCTGAACCGATGTCCTTATTAGAAAGTAGAGGGATGGGCCTTTAAACGGTATACATATATATATCATATGACTTAATATGCTATGGGGTTTGATGAGGTAAACTTGACAAATGGAATTTATTTTCGTATTTTTTCAAGTTTGTACGCTCAAAGTAGCAAACTTTAATTAAAAAATATGTAATAAGTGATGACATTCTGAAAGTGCATTATCTTGTGAAGAAACTAACACTTCGTTTGATCAAATCGGACAAAAATTACAGTAGTTATTATTTAAAGAGTATAACAGTTGAGTTATATTTTTCAAATTAACTTTTAGATCAAAAATTTTCAGAATTTTTAATGGATGTTGATTGTTTATCACAAAATGTATCAGTTTCACGTTTTAGTGAACACCAGAAGTTAGACAATGTTTGCGCAAAGAGAAATAATAATATTAGCAAAAAACACAAATATTAGTCGACTTCTGGTGGTCGTGCAAACGTGAAATTGACACATTTTGCAATAAGCAATCAATATCTATCAAAACTTTTGAAAATTGTTGAACTGAAAGTTCATTTGATAAGATGACATATATAAATAATAATTTTTATCCGATTTGATCAAACGAAGTGTCAATCTCTTCACAAGATAATGCTCTTTCAGAATGTCGTCATTTATTTCATTTTTTTTTATTAAAATTTTGCAATTAAGAATAGGTCAAATTAAAAAAAAATGAGGAAAAAAATCATATTTTCCAAGTTTACCCCATCAAAACTCATAACATATAAGCTTGAACCAAATGTTTATGTATACCATTTAAAAGGCTCATCTGTCCCCTTTTCAAAAAAATATGGCTTTTGAAAATATGTTGAGAAATGTTTGTGTAATCAATAATTTGGTGTGAAAAGATCAAAAATACCGTTTTTGTCAAATAAAAGAAGTTTGGAGGGTTCGAGAAATATAAAAAAAAAATATTTTTGAGTTCTACTCAACAATACATACTCACAACCTGCACTACATATGTCGCTAGTTGGATGTATTTTGACTGTCGCACTGTGTTATTAATTCTGCTCAATTTTATAAAACTATTACAGTACATAATAAGATTTATTATGTAGTAATTGCTTTTTTTCTTAATTGATTGTGTCATATTTGAGGATCTGGTCATTTTTCTTATTTCCGCTTCAAACTGTGTTTTCCGTTTGCCTCAGTTCCTTAAAGTAGAGAGTTCTTTATATTAGAGTTAGAGCTGTTAAGTTCATCACTCTGAGGAAATGATGTTGAATTCCAAATACAGTGAGCGCCATAAGTGAGTCAACACCCACTATATTTTTAAATTTTCTAATATGTTCTTAATTATAAATAAGTTCCTTTATCATGAATTGTTGTTTTTGTTTTAATATTTTATAAGTACATAATAAATAAGTGTTTTTATTTTTGGAAATTTATTCGACTATTCTCATTTACCTTTCTCGCTATCCTAAGAAAATGAATTATTTCAGTGGTGTTTACTCACTTTTGGCGCTCACTGTAATTGTGAATATATTATAAATATCGATGTCCTGATTTTATCCACAGGTTTCCTCTGTTTCCTAGGCTAACCAACACCATTCATATTTACGTTCGAGAAAATATGCCTGAAAGGGCCGATAAGGCCCTAATCCAGATCCCTGTAATATTCACATTATCCCTGTGCCGTTATATATTGTGTCTTTCCCACTTTTATTCTCTGCCAAAAACCCTTCCATATTTTATATTACAGTTTGCGTTTCGGTAGAAACTCCTAAAGCTTCATGGCTACATATCAAATTAACGAATCGAATTCACCTTTTTGTAATTGTGTTGGTAAAAAAATACTCATACATTAGCGCGTGGTGAATTTGAAGAATATCAAAATACTTTTGATTTTTACTACCCAAGCTGCAGAAATCATAGATATATTCTCTGCTTCTTCACAAAAACTATAAAATTAAGTTTGAAGGATAATTTTGAAGTGTTGCTGTGCTGAGCATAATAAATATTACCAATACATATGTACGTAAATTTCATTAGGGAAATTTGATGTGTCGCCATGCAGTTTAACAAATAAGATATGTTTCTGATGCATTTGTTTCCAAATTTTATGATGATTAATCTTTTCATAATCCTTTTTAAATTCAACAAAACAGTTACTTAGGGGCGCTCGCCTTTCAATAGATAGTGCCTGGTGCCAGTTTTTCGAATATTCTGGCGGTTATTATGAGAGCCATTCAAAGTAAGGTGAGCCGGCGGCAATTATGCGAATTTATTAAGTCCCATTTTTGCGGTTTATTTATCACCACACATACCTCTCGTACGCGGGATAAATGCTTGGTTTCAGAAAAAATTCGAGAACATATTGTTCATATTAGGTAAAGGATTTAGTATATAAGTAGTGAAAAAGTGAAATATAGATTTTTTGAATATTTATCATCATGCATACACAATTGGTTATTACAACCCTTCAGTCAGGATTATGGACCTAGTTTTTGAAATCATGTTGTGTGTGTTAATTTTTTATATGAGTGGTGAGACCTACACTTTAAAGTCGACTCCGTACGACAGATTTTTGAGAAACTTTTCATGGCAATTTTATTTATTCTCAGAGTTTTTAGCCAGTTATCTGCTGAGAGGAAGTCGCTGTAGAAATATTTTTTGTTTTTCATATTTTCGTTTTATTGTCTGAACCGTGGCCTTACGTCTAATAAGCCAACATACTACCTACTAGACTACGGCGACTTCATATTTATCATCACAGGTGCAGAAATTTTGCTCAGCATTTTTAAATGTTTTTTTTTTCTTCAATTCCATTACCAGCCATAAAACATATTATTTACGCCATCCCATTGTGTTAATGCAACCAGTAATGAGTTGAATGTAAGAAATGGTTTAATTTCTTCAGTGAATAAATAACATTTCGATTACTATTTATGAAGCCAATATTTGAGATCGGAATTTTCGATAAATTTGATAACGTCAATCGATTACTTGGAAATTAGTGTGTGTGTGTGTGTTAATAGTGTTAACGGTTTAATTTCAACCACGTGTCCCTGCTTCGATTGCAAACAATTTATATATGCATACATATACACACTGTTTGCCAATGCATAAGTGCTTATAATGCTTATTTAATATTAGAGTGTGTATGTGTCGATGTATAGGGAGAGTATAAACAAATGGTGGAAAAACAAACATATACTTCCATATACAAACACATATACATCCAATTCAAATAATAATAAAGAACAACAATAACTTTATATGTATGTGTATGTAAGTGCCTACTTGTATGTGTATTTAAAATTCACACATACATATCAACCATATATTTTATATACATATGTACTACGTATTGTATACAGAATACATGATTCAATATTTCAACGATTGAACGAACATCTGTTTCTTTATGCAAAAATTCCAAATCATTTATTACTGTTGTTGGTTTAAATTGTTGCTTTGCTTTGCTGTTCTGTTTTTGTTTTTTTTTTTATTTTTTTTTAATATTTTTTTGACTTGAATATGTAAATTTTTGTTTGTTAAATACATACATGGATACATAAATACATACATACATGTATTCATACATATTTATTATATGCAAATGTATATCAGTGTGGCAAAATATTTGTATGTTTGTATGAGTACATAAAAACTTTATAACTTTGTAACGGGTCTGCTACCAAATATCGAAATATATACATACATACATACACACACGCTCTCTACCTTAATATCTTATAAATCCCTCTTCAAAGTATACGAAACTTTTTAAAACATTTCAACCATAATTTCGTATTTAGTATACCTTCCACTACAGTAGCTGTATTTATGTATTGGTGGTGTTTGTTTATGTTTGTGTTGAAAAATATTTTCAATACAAATTTCACATTCTGTTACACATTCATTCCATCATCATATATTCGAATCGTCTTCAGTAAGCGAAAATAGTCATGGAAGGTATTTTCCTTTGTGTATATCAGATCTAAAGTGCTATATGTACATCAAAAACGTATATTCCTTCCTGGAAGATAGCGGAATACTCATACAGCCTGGTTGAATCAAAAATCAATGTCTGTACCATTAATGGAGAAAAGTTTTCTGATTACTGAGCCTGTGTTATAATCGAGTAAATATGCTTTGAACGATTTATCAACTCATGTTGTCCCTTCGATATTGTATCGTGTATATCATTAAGCGCGTCCTGTCTTAAAATTTAAATAAAATAGGGTGTGTTATATCATCGACATTTTTAAATTCATTTCAAAGACAGTTCACTTCACGTCTGCATGAGATGACCATGCCCTTAAATTCTCGTGTACAAGATAAAGTGACACGTCCTTTTGATACCACATTTCGTTAATAATACAGATCATCCAATTCAAGCCAAAGAAATATTGAATGATGACGCCGTCAGCCCAAAATGCACTCGAGAACGTTTAATGCTAAATGCTACTTCTTAACTCAACACTTTTCATTTTGAGCTGTTTCAAATATTAAAATGAGTTCATATTGCCTATTGTTGGGGCGTTATTTTCTTTTATGGGCATTGCTTTCGGCATGTTTTTTCATAAACGTACTTGCCTACCTGCGCATCCAAGTGCGTGTAGACTGATGTTGTTGCGGTACGCTAGTCTCAGCAATGTCCTGTATTCCCCACGTATTTTCTTTGTTGTTTTGACGCACTGTTTCCTTGTCGAACAAGCCTAGGAGTATAATTTAGTACGGGCCTCTCTGCATTTCAACAATTTCAAGACTACATCGTTTTTATAGTGTTGAATGACTTCTGGAAATTTGAGAAATAAATTTATAAAAGAAGTCTGCTGAATTCAGAACTTGGATACATAATGTAATGGTCGTTTATTCATGACGCAACTATATTGATAACTTAATTAATCAATTAACCATTATCTATGAAATGAACGGCTTTCGGGCTGCCTCAACACATCCTTCCAGGAGCCTCTGATTCTTGCGCGCCTTCGACAATTGGTCACACCAATCGACAACAGGCCTTCTTCCAACGTAGACAAGTTTGTCCTCTTCCCCTACTTCCGTTCTTATCGTTGAGGAGCATTGTTGTTTCGAATGCGGAAATCATCACCATTCGCATTGGAACAAAGATCTTACATTGAACTTTGTCTCTGTTACAGACTTCTGCGCCATAAAGGAGTACGGAGAGAATGAGCGACTTGTAATATTAATTCTGTCATACTTAATTGCCTGTTGAGACCATATTAGCACCTGCTGGCAAGAGTGATTTTACGCTTGATCTCCAGACTGACAGCAGTTTTTGTGCTAGCGGCGAAGCCAAGATAAAAAATTCACTAACTTACATGTATTAAAAGTATTGATATCGGCCGTAATCTGAGATCCAATACGCCGCATGTCCCTACTTGTCAATAATATATATTTTGTTTTTCCCTCCTGTACTGCCAGAGCCATTTTAATAGACTCCCGTTCAATAGCGCTAAAAGCAGCAGTAACAACGCGCTTGGTACGTCCTATGATGTCAATGTCGTAAGCGTAAGCAAGCAACTGCACACTTTTGTGAAAAATAGTGCCATCGCGGTGCACTTCCGCCTTCCGCGGATCACTCTCCATGAAAAAGTTGAAGAGATCGCATGATAAGCGATCGAATTGTCTGCAACCTCGCACTCTATCAAATGGTTAAAAGCTGCAGGAGTTGCTCAATATCATTCTGCATAGCTTAATCAGCTTTCAAGGTACGCCGAGGTTAAACATTGCGGCAAAAATACGATTCCTTAAAGTCGAAAAAAAGGTGGTGTATGCCGACTTGTTTTTCATGGGTCTACTCCAGGATGTGACGCAATGTGAAGATCTGATCGATGGTGGACTTGCCAGATCTGAAGCCGCACTGATAAGGTTCAATCATTGTTTTGAGAAGTGCCTTCAGTCGTTCACATAATACGTCTGTAAGAACCTTATATGCGATAAGGAGAAGGTTTATACCCCTGTAATTGGTGCATATCGTAGAGTGTTCATCTTTCAGGACAGGACAGATAACACTGAGGTGCCAATCGTTGGGCAGACTTTCCTCGAGCCATATTCTGTAAATAAGCTGGTGCTTGCACACTACCAACTCATTACATACGGTAAGCTTTATTGTCCTAAAGCGCATCATTGCGATTTTGACCTCTTCATGACTAGCCGAAAGTTCTGATCTAATCAAATCGATAAATGCCGAGTATGGCATAAGTAAATACCACTCCTCTGTTCATCAATATGCCAATGTTCATCGTTTATGGATGGCATTGATTGGTCCTGATTTTCACAATTTCCAATAATTCAATATTACAATACGAAAGAGAAAATTATACGATGACTACGTAGAAACTATTTGTTATAGCTCTGTAAGTGAGTGCCCATCGATTTGTTTTATTGTTCGTTGTGAATGTAATCGTGTATGTATTTGTATACGGATTTCAATGTATAAGTATTAATGAATGTTACGTACCTGTTTGTATTACAATTACCCACTCATACCTCAATCCACAACTATTCGGTTAACGGTTTCATCCTAAAGAGTACACTTGTATTAGAGAATTGAGATTTAATAACATGGGAATGTGTACACGTACTTATATTCGTTCAATCCTTCCCACATGCGACTACGTATGGACTACATCTACATATTCATACATACAATGTATATGTACATACATATATGTAAGTGCAGACTAACAAAGTTATTGACTAACATTGTAAAATTTAAGTACAAATGCCCCCAAGGATATCAACCACTATAAATGATGAAATTTCCATAATAACAACAACAACAACAACACCAATATCTAAAACCAATAACAACATTATCATTTTAAATTTCTACAATAACAACAACAAGAACAAACATAATAATGATTTCCTATCTAAGAAAATGTGCAATTTTATAATCTATTTTCAGAATCAGGAAAAGAAAATAAAATAACAAAAAAGGATTTCCATGATAAATGAAAATGAAAACGAAAATTAAAATTTTGTTCAGTTCTAGAATGTAACATCCTTGGGCACCATCATTTAGGCGGTAGTGTGCTGGTTTGCTGGGCAAGGGCTCGATGGTTCAAACCAGAGATCAGCAATGAGTATTCAAAAAGATGAGCAGATTCGAATCATACATATAATTTCTGAGACTTATACGCATTCATACTTATTTTAATATCATACTTATACTACTCATATTCAAAGTTTGAAGTACTCATCGTACTCATACCTAACAATACGCATTATGTTGTTGATTATGACTCTCCTTTACTCAACATTCAAATCCCGCGAATCATTTATGAGTATTATAAGTATTTTTATAAATTTATGAATCTGAATGAGTAGGCGTATGAATCAAACTTATTTCGAATGTTATGAGTTTGATGTCAACGTTGTATTCATACTCATTGCAACCTGTACTTATAAATCAATGTCGTAGTGAGTACGAATGAATCAGAGTAGCTGAATTTCCATGCTCATACTCAAAATATCATGAGTACTTATGAGTAGCGGAAAAACGATTCATTGCTGATCTCTGGTTCAAACCTCAGCCTAAACATCTCCAAAAAAATTTTTGTTTTCAGCGAATATTTTTTTTGGTGTATACCAGCCGGAAGTGATTACTTTGATTTTCATGGAAATTCATTTTTAAATCTACTGTTTGGTATCGATATGAAACTTTAGGTTTCCGTCACTCGTGGACGCATTGGCACACTCAACCTGCAATTCTGACTAAACGATTGTAATTGCAATTAAAGTAAGTATGGAAGTGGAGTGAATTTATACAATAAAAGAAGATTGCAATTCAACTTCAGAAACTTCAAATTAATTTGAGTGAATTTCGTTCCTGTAAGGATTATTTTAAGTTAGGCATCCATGATCAAGATGATATGCGTGTGTTGATGCCCTATATGGTTGTTTATTCGAAAGGACATACGTGTTATCTTTCGCTCCGCGAATACATTTTTGTTCATTACCACCAAAATTGCAGTCGATAATATTGCTTTTCAAGAGTTTTGTAATATTATCGCAAAAATTTAGGTTTAAATCATGTATGTATCGTTCCTGGCACTGAGTGAGATCCAGTATTCCTTCTCTACGAATTCCCTTTTAAGAGTCCTACCAATTTGTGAATCTGTACAATAGTGTTGTGTATTTTTCTGAATACAAAATTATTGGTCCGGTATACACATGAGTCGAATTAATATTGATATTTACATAGCAATCAGAAGGAACCTTTAAAGATCGGTTACATTTAAGCCACGTCTAGGAAACTGTGCCAATGGATGACGGTAAAGGTAACCAATCCAACTTTCTATAGGGTTCTAATGTTCAAGTTTGTCTAGATAAAATACAAAATTAAACCACATCAAGTTGAGCTCAAGTAGAGAGCTATCAAATTACATATAAAAAAATGTTCTGTGAATAAAAATTTTGTGAATTTAGTGAATTCTGCTTAAACTGTACGTCCCGCCATTTATGGATAAAATAAAAAGCAAACACACCATGGGTCGCATGAGGAGCTAGGTTGTAGCCCTGACTAAAGGGTTGTAATGACCAGTCAAGTAAGTATGAAGTCAGTAATAATAGAAAAAACTCTTTTTACACCCAAATCTCCTCAGATTCGTACTGCTTTTGGACTTACATGACTACATTTCTACGCTTGCTTGCATGCATACATAATTCGTTATTACAACCCTTCAACCTAGTTTCTCACACCACTAATGTTGTGTGTGTTAGTTTTATGCATGAGTGAACGTTAGATATTTTGAGAAACTTTTCATGGCAATTTTATTTACTCTCAAAGTATTTGCCAGAAATCTGCTGAGAGAAAGTCGCCGAAGAAATATTTTTTCATATTTTTGTTTTGATGTCTGAACTAGGGTTTGAACCGTGGCCTCACGTACCTATTAGACTATTAGACTACGGCAACTTCAATAAAAGTAAGCATGGAAGTCAAATTTATTAATTTTATGAAATTAATTTTACGAAATTAATTTTATCTATTTTAGATGTAAAGGCCAGTGAGAATTATTCCAGGGGTGGAACTGTGGAATATAAACCGGAATAACGAAATATCACATGGTGGCGTGAAAAGCAGGCTATGGAAGTGGATAGTATCGTTACTATTGAGCAGCAATGACGCATGAGAAAAAATTGCAAAGATATTCGGGGCATTCCATGAGTGTGTTAAAACTAAGTGAAGACGACTTAAGTATATTGGAAAGCGTATTTACAAATTCATTCGCCTTACATGCAAGTCTGAATTTTCTTTGTGGATAATAATGAATGACCAGCCATCGTAAACTCGAGAACCTAATATTTTGTGGAAGACACTATGAAAGCCATAATAATCATCTTAGAGAAGTGGACTGGAAGAAATTGAGGAAGTATGTGTTTAGTGCACACAACATGGCGACATGGTGAGTGAGGTATATGGTGATAAGCTAAACCCCCATACCAATTTGGTTAGCATTCCTCCCTTCAAAGCACCCACCTCTAGTAAATGAATGTATAAAATAAAAACGAAAATATATTTGATTATCGTTATTTCAAAAACAAAAATATTCAAATACTATATATATGACATAACAGCGTTAAATTGTATTTGCATAAGTACCAAGCACATTCGGAAATTTCGTTTCACAACAGCACCTTCACTGACTGTACTTTTTTTTTTTTTAAACATTGTAAAATATTTCACTTAAATTATCCCCCCTAGCAGGTATGGCAGCATAATTAATATCACTTATATGACAAGGATTACAGGCATGTATTTAAATCATTTTAATTTACGGATGGTTCTGTACATTCTCGCATATTTGCAGAGCAGATTGAACTTGAGGTTTTTATAATAACCCTGTATGTTTGTTTGTGACCCCCCCCCTGTATGCCGATAAAAAAGAACATAAATCTGAATAAATTATGCGTGATTTATATTTGATGACCTTGTATGTAAAAAAAAACAGCAAAAAAGAGTAAAAAATATTTCTTTGTTAGATACATACATAAATACAGTTGATCATCTAAAATAAAAAAAAATAAAAAATAGGCCACAATAGCAATAAGAAATATTGTGACAAATTTTTATGTAAATTTAATATGTATGTTTCAGAGAGTCAGCAAAAATACTCATAATTTCTGAGACTTAAGGGCTGGTTACCCATGTGTAAGAAACGTAAAATTGTAACGTACGTAGCGTTAAAAACGTCTGTGTAGTTATAGAAACATTTAAAACGCGACATATGTCAACGCAGAATGTAAATAAAAACAAAACAAAACACATAGCAACATACACACGAACTCAACACAATGCAAAGAAATTGGTATACAGACATTTGCATTCATGTTCAACTGTCACGTAAAAACGTGAGAGAATTATGTTTTATGCAGATCGTTCCGTTTTGCTAACGAGAGAGAACGTTTCGGTAAGCGTTTACATTGCTCTCCATATGCTAAAAAGAAAACGTTGCTACGGTACGTTACGTTACGTTTGGGTAACTCGCACTTTATACGCATTGATACTTATTTTAATATCATACTCATACTACTCATATTCAAAGTTTTAAGTATTTATCGTACTCCTATCTAACAATACGCATGATGTTGTTGATTTCGACTCTCCTTTACTCAACATTTACAAGAATCACAAAACAAGTATGATTCGTGTACGAACACTACAAAACTCAGTAGAAGGTTGTGTGTTTGCTTCGTTTGCTGCCTTTGTATTTTTCTCTCTTTTTTTTTTTTTTTTGTAAATGCAACAACAACAAGGATTGTAAATTTTGATGAATGATTCGAATCACTCGAATCATTTATGAGTATTACAAGTATTTTTCTAAATTTATGAATCTGAATGAGTAGGCGTATGAATCAAACATATTTCGGATGTTATGAGTTTGATGTCAACGTTGTACTCATATTCATTGCAATCTGTACTTATAAATCAATGTTGTAGTGAGTAGAATGAATCAGAGTATTTGAATTTCAATTCTGTTGACTTACTCATATTCAAAATTTCATGAGTACTTATGAGTAGCGAAAAATCAATCTCTGGTATGGGATTCACAAAAAAAAATATCTTATTGTTGTTGTTGTTGTTCATTTCAATATTTTAAAAATTTAATAAATATTTGTTTCCCAAATTTAATGTCCCAAATGACAACTTGAAATTATATCACAAGCTAGCTAAATAAGGAACAGGTACAAAAGAAATAAAGTAAACTATTAAACTATGGAACTATGATGCCCTTACAAAAAAAATAAAGACAAAATCTTTATAAAATTAACCGTACAAATACTCTTTTATTTATTGGAATATAAAAAATATGGTTTTTGCCTCTTTGTGAAACATTTCATATTCAATCGCAGAATAAATTTGATAGGATTTTTTGCCTAAAAGCATCTTCGAGTTTATTGAATCATTATTATCAACAATCATTCATTCAGTCATTTAATCATTCAATCATTGATTTTTTTTTTTTCATTTTAGGCATTTCTATTCAATTCACATCCATCGTTTCCTAATGTATGTACATTTCGTCAGAGAAAAGGACAACAAAAGTAGAAGGAAAACAAAAAGATTCCAAATGTCAATATGTAATGTCTGCCTTATTTGAATGAAAATGCTTTAGTTTTTGCTTTTGCTTTCGCTTGGTCTAATATTAAAGTAGAGTGATTGTAATTCAAACTTGTCTTTTGCAGTTCTCAATTCTAAAACAAGCATTTGCTTTGCGTTCAAATATTGTGACCTTTTTTTTCTTCCAACATTGATTGACCATCTGATGAAGCATTTCCATTATCATCTCATCACAGCTTAAATTAAACAAAAAAAAAAGAAAACTTAAAGAGGCCTTATTGCAAGAGAAACTCATCTTTACAAATGATACCCCGTTTAATTAAAAAGAGGAGAGAAAAAAATTACAACTGCAGTGCAATATAAACAAAAAAGAGTACAATGAGAGACAAAAAAGGATTTTATAAACTCTGATATTGAAAATACAAATGTTGATTATTATGGATTTTCTGTTTAGAAGAAGCTTATTGTAGAAGCTTATAATACACAATTCTCTTCTAAATAAACAAATCAATTCTGAATTTGTCACTTTTAGCGATCTTTTTAATAAATGAATGTCATCTGCGTAAAATTCATGGAATATGGAACAAAACGATAATGTTGAATTAATTTTATATACATACATACATATATAATTGGCCATTACAACCCTTCGTCAGGATTACGGCCTAGCTTCTCAACACCACTCATGTTGTGTGTCTTAATTTTATACTTGAGTGGCAGGACCTACAGTTTAACGTCGTCTCCGAACGACAAATTTTGAAAAACTCTTTCATGGCAGGTTTATTTGCTCTCAGAGTTCTTGCCAGAAATCTGCTGAGAGGAAGTCGCCGAAGAAATATTTTTTTTTTCATATTTCGTTTTGATGTCTGGCCTGGGTTTGAACTTGGGCCTTATGTCTAATAAGCGAACACACTACCTACTAGACTATGGCGACTTCATATTCTCCACATTATCATATAGAAAACCATTTATTGTTGTACACGTATGTATAGACAGATTTCAAAGTCGTAATATATTCTTAAAATTTTTTTTGCGTTGCTGTTTATTTTCTCGAGGCTGGTATGTGTAGCAATTGGTGAAAAGGGTTTGAGCCCCAGGCTTTACGTCTAATAAGAGAACGCACTACCTACTAGACTACGGCGACGATAGAGCCCAGTTATAGGTGTCAGAAAGTGGGAGGTCAAAAAGCTCTGTTTCTTTATGACACGAGCAGGACACTGGCTCATAAGGTGAAAGACACTTCAGACCTCCTCAGACCCACAGTTTTTGCTAAAGTCATTTGCCGGAATGTCAAGTCTTTCGAAATCCATACCAGAGATCAGCAATGACTCGTTTTATAGCTACTCATAAGTACTCATGAAATTTCGAGTATGAGTAAGTCAACAGTATTGAAATTCAACTACTCTGATTCATTCGTACTCACTACAACATTGATTTATAAGTACAGGTTGCAATGAGTATGAGTACAACGTTGACATCAAACTCATAATATTCATAATATGTTTGGTTCATACGTCTACTCATTCTGATTCATAAATTTAGAAAAATACTTATAATACTCATAAATGATTCGAGTGATTCGAATCATTCATCAAAATTTACAGTATTGGTTGTTGTTGTATTTACAAAAAAAGGAAGAAAGAAAAAGACAAAGACAGCAAGCAAAGCAAACACACAACCTTCTAGTGAGTATTGTAGTGTTCGTACGCGTATCATACTTATTTTGTGATTCTCGTAAATGCTGATTAAAGGAGAGACGAAATCAAAAATATCATGTGTATTGTGAAGTATGAGTACGATGAGTACTTCAAACTTTGAATATGAGTGGTATGAGTATGATATAAATAATAAGTATGAATGCGTGTAAGTATCAGAAATTATGAGATTGATTCGAATCTACACATCTTTTTGAATATTCATTGCTGATCTCTGATCCATGCGTGTCCAGCAGAGTATATGCAGTTATCATGCTGCTGCAAATGGGGTTAAGTGTTCCTATAATAAGTGTCGATAATATCAAAGTTAACTGAAACAATCGAAATACCTGTGCTCTGCAACATGTCAGAGACTGCGGCAATTCCCAATGATATCCCTTTTTTAGGAACAATTAAGTAAAAATACATTTTACAAATGTCATCATAATGTATCTTAAACAACTTTTCAAACAACTCTTTGGTTGTTATTCACGTTTAAAATTAAATATTTCAGGCTTGTTTTCCCATTCATTGTCTGCCGCATTCAAATTGATGACGGTATGTTGAGTATAAAAAAAAACGAAAATTAGAAACCTAAGCAAACTTATAAAAACACTCCAAAATAAAAGAAATTAATAACACCTCTAATGCTACACCCACACACGTACACAGTGACACAACACAGCTTTACAAAATTAGGAAAAAGGAAGGAAAAGCACACGCACACACACGCATTTTAAGTCATGAAACTCTTTAAGCTAAGTGTGACTGTATTTGTGTTTACGTCTATTGTTATACGTGTTAGCACACGCTCTCAATCACTTGATGTTGTTGTTGTGTGTCAACTCCTAGACCGGAAGTCGTCTTTAAAAACCCAAGTATTGTTGTCTGTCATTGATTTAAAAATACTCTTCTCTATCTTGTAGTTTCCTTTCTTTTCAGTCGTGTTTTGCAGTGCACACAGCAATTTATGGGGTTGAGTTAAGGTTGAATTGAGTTATGAGTATCTAAAGTGCTGGATGGAAAGAGATTCCATTGAATCTTATAATGGCAGCATATCCTATACAGACATACATATTATCTAAGTGTACCCTAAATTTCTTAACTCGAAACAAGAAAAACAAAAACGGAACAGAAAACATAAAAATAAGAAAAAACTATTTGCCTTCTTCTTCTGCTTTTTTTTTGTGGCCGATAAATGAAAAACTATGTACATATAAGAGCACAGTACATTTCTAAAAATACTTGTTGTTGTAGTTGTTGTTGTTCTTTTAAGGCTTTAGTAGATAAACAGGTCAATGGATTCTTATTTTTTTTGTCTTTTTTTTGTTGCGAGTTTTCAACATATTTTGTGAAAAATAAAGCATAAATTGAAAATGAAAAAAAAAAATTTTTCAATCCATCATGCCCATAGTGTTGTTATTATAAATATGACGTGCAACAATGCCTCCGTTCAACTGAGTGGTTTACACGAAAAGTTGGTGTATTTATGACTACTTGCGGGAGTATCTTGATTTTGATTTCGAAAATGTTTTCTTTTTTTTCCTTTTTAATTTCGAGTAAAGAGAGTGTGGTATGTTTAGTGCGCAGGTTTAATAAATGAGAACATGAGCTGTGTTACCAGAAGCTTACCAGACGAGATAGTCGAAAATTTTAATTGCAAATTGGCGATTTTAAGTTAATATTGAAAAGCCGATCTTAAGAAAACTATAACTTTTTAATATTCTGTCTCACAAGAATTATCACAGTTGCTAGGTGTTAGGATAGGAATCTTTTAAAATATTCTGCTTAATACTTTAATACAAACATACATAATTGGCCATTATAACCCTTTAGTCAGGATAACGGCACAGCTTCTCACACCACTCATGTTGTGTGCCTTAATTTTTACTTGAGGGGCGGGACCTACAGTTTAACGTCGACTCCGAACGACAGATTTTTGAGAAATTTTTTCATGATGGCTTTTGCCTGAAATCTGCTGGGAGAAAGTCGCCGAAGAAATATTTTTTTCCATATTTCGTTTTGATGTCTGGCCTGCGAGGCTCAAACCCGTTCTTTCCGCCTAATAAGCGAACACACTACCTACTAAACTACGGCGACTACAATAGGTTAGGTTAGGTTAGAGGGCGTGTAATTGTCAACTGTGACAAGTACTGTACCCGGAGGTCGCCACATTGCACAACGTCCTAGTTTCTCACACCACTAATGTTGTGTGCCTTAATTTTATACTTGAATGGCGGGACCTAGAGTTTAACGTCGACTCCGAACGACAGGTTTTTCGAGGAAGTTTTTCATGACAATTTTTATTTACTCTCAGAGTTTTTGCCAGAAATCTGTTGAGAGAAAGTCCCCTAAGAAATATTTTTTTTTTCATATTTCGCTTTGATGTCTGGCCTAGGGTTCGAACACGGGATAGGCGGAAAGCCTAGCGAACATACTACCTATTAGACTACGGCGACTACAATACTTTAATACAATTTTTTTTCTTATTAATTACTTATTTCCTATCTTAAATGATAATGACCTACAACCTAGTTTCTCACGCTAGCCATTTCGTGTGTTTTAATTTTAATTCCGACTCTGACCGACAGCTTTTCATAGTTATTCTATTTAATTTTAAAGTTTTTGCCAGAATTCTGCTGAGAGGAAATCGCTAAAAGAAGCATTTTTTTCATATTTGGTTTACAAATAGAGATGTCTGCAACACACTGCATACTAGACCACGGCGGCGATGTAAATGTTCTTAGCTAGATAGTTGGTTCAGTTAGGGGCTAAAATATTTACCATCCATAAAATCTGTATTTGAAATGAAATATCTTGTCATAATGTTGTCAAGATACAGAACATTTATACAGAACTTAATTGCTGCAATTAAGTACATCCTCTGTGATGAGAGGTGCGTCTACTATTACTGTGCTGAAGTCGCCGTGGTCTGGTAGGTAGTGTGTTGGCTTATTAGACGCGAAGCCACGGTTCAAATCCCCGGTCGGACATCAAAACGAAATATGAAAAAATATTTCTTCGGCGACTTCCTCTGTGCAGATTTCTGGCAAAAACTCTGAGAGTAAATCTCAAAAATCTGTCGTTCGGAGTCGAATTTAAACTGTAGGTCCCGCCATTCAAGTATAAAATTAACACACACAACATGAGTGGTGTTGAGAAGCTAGGCTGTAATCCTAACTGAAGGGTTGTAATGGCCAATTATGTATGTACATCCTCTGTGATGAGAGGTGCGTCTGCTATTACTGTGCTCTGTGCACTGTGATCTAGAATTCGTATATATCTTCAGTGTTAATGGGCGGTTCAGGTTGTTTCTGTTTTATAGATGTCAAGCGATTTCGTTCAGCAGTAAATAGTTGTGATTGCGTGCTTCTATTGGTGGACGAATATTGTTTCATTATGTAGCAGCTTCTGTTTTCTTCAAATGTTTAAATATGAAACATCATTCATTAGTAGTATTCGACTGCTGCTCAATTTAGCGATTTTTAATTTTCTCTTTGTTGGTCTACAGGCAGTATAACGGGTTTTTTCATAAAAAATTTAGTTTTCCAACGATCGTCGTGCGAAATGCTAAAGTATGGCAGCTTAAAAGCGTTCAAATGGTAACTCAGCATTCACAGGACTTCCGCTCCCAGTTGGTTGACAACCAAATGGAAATTTGTTAACAGTAGATAAAGAGCCCAGTTAAAAATGGTCCACCGTCGCGACAGCATCCCGGGAATTTTGGAAATTACGTAAAAAACTGTTTTGTTGGACCGAACGCTATCAAATAGAAATTCTCCTTAATTTTTTTTGTTGTTCTTTCATAATTTTTTTTGTTGTATTTTTTTGGTGAAGTGGTGTTCAGTGTTGAGTTCAATGAAATGAAGCAGAAGTTGAACAAGTGAAGAAAAAAAAAAGAAAGAAAAATCGAATCAAAAAGAAGTAAAAATTTTCTTAAAAATTTAATAAAAGAAAAGAAGAAGAAAAAAGAAAATAATTTTTACAAATAATCAACACCTGATTTTTTTTTTTTTGGGTTTTCTAAAAATTCATTAAAACGATTTTTGTTTGGTTCGTTCTTTTTTTTTTGTTGTAAAACGTAGAGAATATTCCGAAAAATAATACGTTACATAAGATAGTAAGAAATAACAATAACAACAACAACAACACCCTGCGTATAAAGCATTAAAGAAAGAAAGAAAAAACAAGAGAAAAGAAAAATGAACGAAATTATTAATGTTTCAAATTGAAAAGAGAAGCACCCTGCCTGACTGCCTGCTTGACTGCCTGGACCGCATAGCAGAATACAGGCTGAAAATTTTTTTAAACGCAACAGCACAGCTTGGCAGTAGTACTGAATAGGAAAGGAATAGAAATCGAGAGAATATACAACAACATCTGCGTACTTACTTATACATACATACCATATATCAAGTAAGAAGCGCAAATAAATAGAAAATGATTCGAAATCTATGATTCGAAAAGTGAAAATCATTTTAAAAGTGAAACGTTACAACAAAAAACCAAAATTAAAAATGAACACAAAAATGAGGTTGCAGGAGAAAAAAAAATTCATGATTTTCTTTATATTTTCTACTTCCATAGCTTAGTGTTTGAATTGTGGCATGAAAAACTCTTCATGTTTTATTTCTTGTTTGTTATTGATGCTGTTGAGACCATAAATCTCAACAATACACTAGAAAATCAACAAAAACACGCATACATTTAAAAACTGTTAAAATAACAGCAATAACAACAACAAATACAAGGATAATGGTTGTACAAATAACAACAATAATAGCAACAACTATTGTAAGAACACGAAGAAGAATAATGTATAGAAATGAAAACAAAAATAATGAGTCAAATCCATTCATTTAATTGTGGTTTGGTGCACCAAGCATTTTAACGGGCTTTAACAATTAATTGTGGACATGAATCAAATTGAAAATGCTTAAAAATTAAAAAAAAAATTAATTTAAATAAAAATAATTCTCGCATATTCCATTGACCGACCACCAACAATATTCAAATAATAATCAGAATTTCAATTAAAGGCCGAGGATTTCTCTGAGAAATTTGTGGTCATTAGAATCTAACTTTCACATGGGTTCCATGGCATAGGAGTATCGTTGGAAATTCCATTGCCGCGGTCGTTAGGGAGCTCGTAATTTTCGAGATGTTACAGAGCATAGCTATTACGATCGCCTCAGTTAAATTGGAAGTTATCCACTCTTTTCACGAGGCAGCTCAGTCTCACTGGCTACAAGGTGTTACGTTCAATATTGCTAGGCTCCACTGCACATGAATGGATAAGAAGAGGACCGATTCCCTTCTATTCTTATAGCACAAGGCCGTTCATAACATAAAAGTGATCCTCATGGTTCACTGTCCTTCTGACAGACATGTTGACAAATGACTTCTGCATTAGCTATGGGTCGGAGGAGGAGGAAAAGACTTTCGTTCACCTCATGTGTTAAGGTTTTTAACTCCTCATTTTCCGATACCCTTGACGTAGCTCTATAATATAAAAATTTGCTGCAATAGCATGATTTACTATGGACTCGGGTTGGTTTACTCTAGGGAATGTTTGTTCTTCGAGTTGAATATTGATTGTGGTATCATAATGGTTATAAATGTTGGCCCAAATGCGATCTCTTCCTTCAGGGGAGAGGTCTGCCATCTTTCCTAACCTAAACTAAACTAATCTCATCTAACGTTATTATGTTCCTATTTGTAAAACATTTTTATGACAATTAAATAAATTAATCTCTTTGCGTTACGGACTTTTTACGGGGTTTTTTAGTGATCATTATGTCCATGTTTCTGAATAATTTGACAAAGGCTTGAGACATTCTGATTTTTAGATATTTTCGAGTTTCTAATAAACTGAGAGACTGACGCAATTTTCTGTTTTAAGCTTTTACAGTACCCTAAAACGATTTCTCATAACACCTATTGCTTTTAGGAGGGAATGATACAATTCAGTCTTACGCATGATATCTTTCAAATCGTTTCAGCATTACTTATCTCAGCTTTGCTTTAATTAATAAGGAATTCCCACGTCAATAATCTATCAGGTGTATTTTAAGATATTTTAAGTACGATTGTTGTCGCTAGTATGTTTATTTTAGTAACGTAATTGTAATATTATCACATACAAAACATAAACTAGAAAATATAATTCTGCATGTGTTGAGATGTTTTGATAAAAGCAGTGCCATAAGCAAAGTGCGCATGTGTCAACTTATTGCTGGTTTTGGAGTATAAAGGGAATACGGAATGGGGCCCAAAATACTGTTACGTTTTTACTATTTTAAAAACGTTTAAAATATGAGTTCGTTGATTGCAAACAAAAATCAAAACAAATATGTGTTTAGTTTTAATTAAAATTCTTTATTGTTCGCACAATTCTGTGTGCCACTGTTCACAACTTGATGTATACAACAATAATTGTTTTGTTCGTTATTCTTCTTTACACTCTTTTGCGTAAACACTAACAATTGTTCGGCAGATCTTTATAACGGCGATCTTCAAACCACGATTATTCCCTTCACACGCAAAGCGTCTTCACACAAGACTAACTGAATTTTTACCGACTCCGTTGCCTGCTTTGCCTTGCCTTTTATATGAAGACGTAAACAATCTGACAATTATCTTGAAGTCGAATATTCATGGCTTCGCCTTCTCTAGATCTACATAAATGTAAACCTCGTTGTTTATGTATTTTGTTTACATTTATTCTGATAATGTTTATTGTTGCTTTTTGTTTACATTGTTTATCCCTTTTTTATACTGATATTGTTGCTATATTTTTGTTTATTTGTTGATCATGTAAACAAGTCCATTGCTTTTGTTTTTGTAGCTTTTGTTTATATTTTCGTATTTCATTTCCATTTTCCTAACAATACGTTCTTGTGATATATTTCTAGCAATTGGCTGGAAAAGACTCTAAAAGTTACCTCTTAATAACAAAAAATAGGTCGATTGTGTTACTTTCCAATAGGTTCACTAAATCTTGGCCAATCTTGTTCAATGCTTAAGAAAAGTTTTCTTCAATAGTGTTGGGCCTCCTCCTGCAGTCAAATTAATTATCCGAGACAGACTTGCTCATATTTAGAATTGGCATTTGTTTAGACATTAGCAGTTTTCTAAAAAGTTCGATAATAACCTTGTGAGCGTATTTGACCCGAGTTTTGTACGTTCCTCAACAAGCTTAAGTATCATTTTAACATACAAGATATCTAATCGTACATTAACAACGTCACATATTTTATCATACTCGTAATTGGGCTGGTTAGATTCTTATTTTTTATATATTTATGTTCTTCAGGAAATTGAGTGTTCCCCGCAGAGATTCTGAGTTAAAATTAGTTGTGCATGAAAAGTGTCTCAATTAATCTCAATCTGCCATTCGGTTTCATTGTTTAACTGAAGGTACTGTTATAAAATTAAAACACAAGACATGGATAATGTGAGAATCAAAGATCAGCAATGAGTATCCGAAAAGATGAGTGGAATTGAATCATACTCATACTACTCATATTCAAAGTTTTAAGTACTTATCGTACTCATACTTAACAATACGCATGATGCTTTCGACTCTCCTTTACTCAACATTTACAAGAATCACAAAATAAATATGATTCGTCTACGAACACTACAATACTCACTAGAAGGTTGTGTGTTTGCTTTGCTTGCTGTCTTTTTCTTTCTTCTTTTTTTGTAAATGCAACAACAACTAAGACTGTAAATTTTGATGAATGATTCGAATCACTCGAATCATTTATGAGTATTATATGGTATTTTTCTACATTTATGAATCTGAATGAGTAGGCGTATGAATCAAACATATTTCGAATGTTATGGGTTTGATGTCAATGTTGTACTCATACTCATTGCAACCTGTACTTATAAATCAATGTTGTAGTGAGTACGAATGAATCAGAGTAGTTGAATTTGAATACTGTGACTCACTCATACTCAAAATTTTGTGAGTAGTTATGAGTAGCGAAAAAACGGTTCATTGCTGATCCCTGGTGAGAATCTAGGCTGTAATACTGATTATTGATAGTTTTCATATTGTGCACTCGGGTAAGGATCGAGCGTAACATACAATATGTGTCTTAGTTTAACCATTAAGGCGATTATTTGTTGTGAATCAGAATTGCATCACTTGAACTGAGAAATGTCTCAACATGAAATCTATCTCGATATAAAATCGAAAAAGTGCATAGAAATCAAACTTGGAAATCTTTATCACTTAGAAACCCGAGGCACCAAAGATGTCATTTGATATTTGCCTTTACACAATGGGAATCGAGCATCACGCATAGCATAGCGCAAGTCAATTATTTAAATGAAAACCTCTCATCTTAGTTCAGAAATAAAATAGCTTTTAGAAGTTGTTTATATTTAAGATTGGAGTCCAGGTTGATGTATGTCGTGTGTTTAAAGCATTGCGGAATATCCAACATGGGCTACTGCACTTTGAGCTCTTACTAAATCATATAAGAACTATCTAACTCCTTTAAATAGTCATCAAAACCCACATTTTATTTCTTAATTGCTTGCAAACAATACTTATTCAATACATTTTCAATTTCGAAGAATATAATAATCGTAATGCAATGTAATTGAAATTTTAAACAATTTCCTCTAATTCAATTCACGATTTGACAGGTCATTGATTGCATCTATCTTGAATACATCTTTTTCATGCACAAATTTATTCAGTATAAGAGATAAAAGATTTAAAATATTGTTAAATAATACTGGAACAACTTGAATACTTAGAATTATAAACAAAAGCTACAAAAACAAAACAATGTAGTAAACAAACCTGTTTACAAATGATCGCATTGCGTAATATAACAACAAGCACCAGCATAAAAAATGGTAAACAATTAAACAAAAATGCAACAACGAATACTACAAGAATAAATGTAAACAAAATACACAAACAACAACGATGAAACAACGAAGTTTAGATTTATAGAGATCTCGAGAAGGAGAAGTCACGAACAGTTGCAATGACAAGTTCAAATATTAACATTGAAAAATGTGAACTTAAAGTACACACTCGTGTATGATATGTTCAACACTTTATTTTAATACCTCGAGAGCTTCAATTACCTCGATTAATTACCAACAATATTTACCCATTAAGTCTTATCAAGTTCACTATGTGGTCATCAATAGTTATTTTGTGGTCTGTTTAAATGTTTTCATCGGGAACAGCCTCTTTTAGACGTCCAATCTAAGTATTGTTCTCGTTATTCATTTCGATGCGTTTAAACTTAACAAGCCACTTCTCAATGGTTGATTTTTCTAGTGCTAAGTTCGAATAATGTTTATCGAGATATTATATCAATATTACTTTTTTTCGCCAAAAAGCAATGCTTTACACGAAATTCCTTTTACAAACTAAGAGGAGTTGCTACACTCCAAAGGCTTTATTCAACACAACAAATTGTTACGTTTCGTCCGCATTTATTTGCACACAACCTGTCAATGTACAATATTGCCTCATGTCCTTAAAACAGACAATGGAAAAATTATTCATCCGTCTCCCTTCAATTGTCCTCCCACTGTATAATCAACAGCTTGATTGTGAAATAGTGGAGGATTGGATGGATGGGTGTTGTTTTGTTACGACTACAGGAGGCAAACATTCGCCTAAAAAGGATTCAGGTGTTAAATTTTTCTAATTTTTTTTTTGTACGTCCAAACAATAAAAGCCAGTTTTACGGCCACCATTAAATATCATTTTAATGTTCATGTAGACGGTATACCGCTGGGTTGCTGCGTTTCTGTATCATTATGATTGAAATTTTAAAAACATCAGATTACAACATCTCGTAGTTGTACGAGTGAAAGCAACGACTAAGAAGCTCACGTACTTGATCTCTTCCCCATCTTTTTACGCCTTTCTGCTGTATCTTATTCAGTCATATGATGTCTTACATTTTAGTATTGCCAGCACATACAGCCATCCATCCATCCCTCCATTCATTCATTAAACCAAATAGAAACGTTGTAATAAAATGCGGTTGTGCTGTGGTAAATTATAGTTTCATTGCTGTTGGTTTTTATGGGATTTTTTGTTGTTGTTGTTGTTTTATTTTGTTTTGCTTTGTTTGGCTTCTAATGAATTTTTAATTCAGTTCATGTTAATGCCATCACTTTTACTTGTATTTGTTCCATTTTAAA
This sequence comes from Sarcophaga rosellei, assembly GCA_930367235.1. Lineage (NCBI taxonomy): Eukaryota > Metazoa > Arthropoda > Insecta > Diptera > Sarcophagidae > Sarcophaga > Sarcophaga rosellei. The sequence goes on along the minus strand of OV884017.1, from coordinate 83,427,263 downwards.
ATGAAAGTTACTTCGACTCACTAAACGTTTGGTGGTTTAAAGAATTTTGTTTTAAGTGAAAAGGAATTCTTGTTTACTTAACACCCAAGAATAATTCTAAAAAAGCCTTCATTATTTTGAATATTTGTCTTCGAACTATGCATACGTATCATACATACGCATACCTAATGCTCATTGACATACGTTTATTGTATATACATACATATGTGCATCAGAGATCAGCAATGAATCGATTTTTTACTACTCATTAAATTTTAAGTCTACAATATTGAAATTTAGCTATGTACCGGTTGCAATGAGTATGAGTACAACTTTGACATCAAACTCATAACATCCGAAATATGTTTGATTCATACGCCTACTCATTCAGATTCATAAATTTAGAAAAATACTTATAATACTCATAAAAGATTCGAGTGATTCGAATCATTCATCAAAATTTACTCTCCTAGTTGTTGTTGCATTTATAAAAAAAGAAAAAGATAGCAAGAAAAGCAAACACACAACCTTCTAGTGAGTATTGTAGTGTTTTGTGATTCTGGCGAACGTTGAGTAAAGGAGAGTCGAAATCAACAACATCTTGCGTATTGTTAAGTATGAGTACGATGAGTACTTCAAGCTTTGAATATGAGTAGTATGGGTATGATATTAAAATAAGTAAGAATGTGTATAAATATCAGAAATTATGAGTATGATTCGAATCTACTCCTCTTTTTGAATACTCATTGCTGATATCTGATGTGAACTGTATTTGATATTAAATTTTTGTATCTTTTTTAAGGAATTTTCGAAATAATTAAAACATGATCTCATAAAGGTGACAGGTATTCAATATTTTCAAAATTATTTTTTGACTTTTGCCCATTAAAAAAGCAACTTCGTTTTGTTGTAATGCAAAGTTTTACTTTCTTACTTCGTTGCTTGTTAATGAATATTGGATTTCGGCCTGCTTTAACATATCTTTCTAGGTGCCTCTGCATCTTTCGCGCTCTTGCCAGTCTTGGTCACTCCAATCGATGACAGGGCTTCCTCGATTTGGTGTTTCTAATGCTGACAAGGTCGTGTCCTAAGCGGAAATCCCGCATCAAATATCTGTCTCGTCGGAGCATCCCCTTCCACTCGAACGATATTGACGAGCCAACGCAGCCGCCAGATGTTATAAGCTGCACAACGCCTATGTCGTTGAGGAGCTCCTACAGCTTCTTAGTGGATTGGATGTGGAAATCATTGCTAACTTGCACTGAACTAGAGATCTTTTTTCTCGAATACTTTCAAGGCTGCTGTATCGGTGCTTAAATTGTTTCTAAAATTTCCCGCTCCTAAAGGGCTTACCTAACATAAAACAATGCTACAGACATCTGTGTGTTAAGTCTGGTTTTAACCTTGTGACTGCACGTTGCGAAAGGGTGCATCACAGGCTGGTGCAGCATACACACGGCAGTCATTTGCTTGTATAACGGCTGATGTCGGTCTAGATATGACAATCACCTTCGGATTTGCAACGGCAGTGGCAATGTTTATTATTAGAGAAATGAAGAATTTTTCTTTCGTAAGAAATTTTTTAATACATTCATTTATTTTATTTTCCATACGTTTATAGTGAGGATGATACAAAATGATCTGTTACGCCGTTGTGAATAGTTACAAACGGTAGTACAGGTGAGCCGCCGCGAAATAGTTAAAAATGTGATGTAAGTAGAATTTTTGGAAAAAGTAAATTTCGTACTAAAATGTCATAATTTCATCACTTAAACTGCCATTTGCTCTCTCATTCAATGAAAGATTGTTTAAATTTTTCTTCACATTTATGCCAGCATGTTTCAACTTTACCCTCCGAAATTTATTCGGAGGGTGGTGGATTGCTACAGGCTACAGTATAAATTCATACGTTAAAGTATAGAAAATAAATGTGTCTGTCTGTAGAGAACCGATTCGTAATCAAGCACAATCTATATACGTATATATAGGGATTATAAACATACATATATTGTTGCTTTATTTTATTTAATATACAGCATATCCTTTAGTCGTACATCTACATACATAGACTTGTACATGTTTGTTTACGGCAATATTTTAACTGTCTTTGCACTTCCAGAAAATGTCTTCTCATTTTACGAGAGTATTTTTATTTTTACATTTAACGCCCATACAAAGTAGGTTAATTGCATAGGATCATGTTCACAGCTCACTTTTATTCAATTCAATTCAATTCAATTCCTTTAATGTAATATTAAAATCAATACATTGACAAATTGGAAATGGGGGAAAACAGGAGATAAAGTTTAGATGATGCCGTGATGTTTTTTGCAATACGTGAGTTGTGTAGAATAGAAATAAAAATTGCTACACGACACATTTAAATTCCTACTCATCATAATGGCAAATAACTGAACAGAATAGAATGGTATGACTGCTGCTACATGATGGAATATTGTTAGAATGTTGTGCGTAACATTTTTTTTGTTGATGTTTTAATATAATATCTGATACAGCTACAGATTCAGAGTCACATACAGATTCAGATACAATGTATGCGTTTCAATAAAATGTTACATTACACCACTACAAGTGTACATACATACATATGTTTTATATGTATGTGTATGTATCTATTAATATATGTATGTATATGTTTGTACATTACATGCATATAATTATTTAATTGTTTATATTGTATAGCAGAATATATTACATGTGTTTATTTATTGCAATTTTTATTGCAATCAATTTATTATAAAAGAAAAAACAAAACATTTAATCTTCTTTAAATAAAATGCATATATGCATATGTATATGTATATAAGACTAAATACAAATAAATATGAAGAAGATTACGCTGTTGCATTACAAAATATATCAATAAACACTATACATACATATCAGAGATCAAAATCATACCAGAGATAAGCAATGAATCGGTTTTTCGGTACTCATACATAAGCACTCTTGAATGTTGAATACAAGTGAGTCAAAAATATTGAAATTTTACTATGTACACTCATACTTACTACAACGTTGATTTATAAGTACAGGCTGCAATGAGTATGAGTACAACGTTGACATCAAACTCATACCATTCGAAATATATTTGATTCATAAGCCCACTCATTTAGATTCATAAATTTAGAAAAATAGTTATAATACTCATTCATCATTCATCGAAATTTACAGTCTTAGTTGTTGTTGCATTTGCAAAAAAAAAAACAAAAACAAAAACTCATAAGAAAAAAGACAGAGCAGTAAGCAGAGCAAACACAGAACCATTTAGTGAGTATTTTAGTATTCGTATGCGAATCATACTTATTTTGTGATTCGTATATATGTTGAGTTATGGAGAGTCGAAATCAACAACATCATCAACAACATGATGAGTACTTCAAACTTTGAATTTGAGTAGAGGTTCCATGATATTAAAATAAGTATGAATACGTATAAGTGCCAGAAATTATGAGTATGATTCAATTCTACTCATCATTTTGAATAACTATTGCTGACATCTGATACATACCATATGTATGTATATATAGTTCATGTATGTATACAAATAATTATTTGCTAAAAAAAAGAAAATAATTATTGTGCTCTATTCAACTGTCCAACACATACGGACGTTTTATTATCTACATTTGTATGCATGTAGTCGTCGTAGTCTAGTAGGTAGTGTGTTAGCTTATTAGACGTAAAGCCCGGGTTCGAGCCCCAGGCCAGTTATCACAACGAAATATGAAAAAAAAATTTTTCTTCGGCGACTTCCTCTCAGCAAATTTCTGGCAAATACATAAACCTGCCATGAAAAGTTTCTTAAAAATCTGTCGTTCAGAGTCGACGTTAAACTGTAGGTCCACTCACGTATAAAATTAAGGCACAAAACATGATTGGTGTGAGAAGCTAGGCCGTAATCCCAACTGAAGGGTTGTAATGGCCAGTTATGTATGTATATATGTATGTATGTATTAACTGAGAATATGTGTATGCCTATTCCAACCTGGGAATATTTGCGTACAAGCTCAGAAACAATTCAAAACAATTCAAAAATTCTAATTCATTGCGTAGAAGTGAAATTTTATGAATTTGTTTTAAAAAATTAAAAAATTTGTCTGTTTTTTTTTTTATTCCCCGGTTAGGAGTTTATGTTAGAGGAACTGCTGCAATTAAAAGGTTCAGTAGAAATGGGTTTTGCTCATTGTGGTATTGCGTTCTATATTTTCGTAATTGAAAATTAGCGTTACAGCTGTACATCTAATATAATAGATGAGGCAATATATTCGAAATCTTGAATAGTAATTATCCAACTATACCTCTGTGGTCCTTCAGAGCGCAGCAATGAAACTCCAAAATCTGCATAGTTTACTTCAACGATCTGTAATAACTCTGACAAATAAAGCCATATCCGCTTTTTAAGTCTCAACTTAGAGATCCTGAGGATCTGTTTTTTTTTTTTGGTTTCTATTATTGTTATTGTAGGAAGAGGTGCTTTAGTACTGCGAATTCGGTTCCAAGAATGTATATCAATGACTTATTCGCGTCGTCACATAATCTATATGTTGGGCTCGAGACAACGTCCATTCTGAATAAGAGTCTACAGTTCGCTGCCAAGAGACTGATTACCAACCTCATGTTATTCCTGAATGGTCTAATTTATGACTCTGATCTCCTCTTATTGTAGTTTCCCAACAAAAGGCTCGATTATCTTAAGCTTGATTTGAGAAGCGTCTTTGACTCCCTTCCGTTGAGCGTACCTTTGCAATCCTCTGTTCCCACTCCATGGAAGGGTCCCATAAGCCAAAAGTCCATGGTCCCATAAACGGCGTGAAAACTTCTCTCCTTGCAAGCAGGAACACAGCAGAGAGTAAAGCTTGGCTCTTTACTACCATGTGCAGCGTATTTAAATCCAAGAGATCCTGATTGTCCCTGTTACGCTAGTCTCTGATCTTGTTCAACTTTGTTTGAACTGTTTTCAAATATGTATTGTCTACGCAGACAATTTCCGCATAGGTCAGTATTGGCCTGATCCAGCAGAAATTTCCAGGACTACATGCCTAGTATCACAGCCTCAAGATCTGTTTGAATGTTGTTGCACAGAGTCTCTTCAAATTTAACGCTTGCCACCAATAACACGTCATCTGCATATCATTGGTAATGAATTTTAGTTAGAAGATAAGAATAATAAGAAACTGTATTCGTTAGTGGATATGTACCAAAACTAACGTTTATTAGTAAAGTTTGTCTTACATGGGGTGCAGTTTTGTATATATCAAGAACCAAACGCAATGTAAAGAAATGCATCTGTGCCCGCTCTCATGCCGTACTTTATTTATTTGGTACACGTGCAAGCTTTGCTAGGTTTGAGTGATAAAGACGTATCTTTTAATGGTGTACGTTACAGGCTGAATGGCAAAACAATATTCGGCGAGTTTTAGTGACTAATATCAACGCTCGTATTTACATCTTTTTTCGATATACGATCCGAGCTAGTATCTTCGGAATTTTAGTATTTCCTAAAGGACAAATGTGTATCGAATCAAAGATTCATCATCATCATCTGATTTTTAGAAGACGTAGTCCATGCCCCAACATTAGGTGTGAGACGGATAACAACCTTACCATTTAGACTACAATGAACGAACATTGTTTAGGACAGCGAGATATTGGGCGTTATTTCAATCTGAATGAGAATGGTATCGATAACTCTGGCTTAAAGGATGTCAAACTGTATAGACATTTCTGTTCAATATGAATTGGCAATTTAACATGGCGGGCTTAACGCCAAAGCAGTGTTTCTGCATCGTGGAAATTTATATTTCGAAAATATAAATCTGTTCGCTCAGTTCACAGCGCTCTTCTTTCATTTTACATACGTCGTTCGACCTAGTAAACAGAAAATGCGTGGAGTTTTTGATCTGATTGCTTTCCTTTCAGTGCGCTTAACAATCTATTTATTGCAAAAGGAATTTGACGATAACTTTCTTTCCAGAAAGGGTTCTATTCATCCCGTTCGTACGACTTAACGCCTCTCTCCGGATTAGTTTTTATGGGGATATGTGAAGTCTTTTGTTTGTGTTGATAAATAAGCAACTCTAGAAGCATTGTAAACTAATATTCGGTTCACATAGTCAGATTTGTTGGAAAAGGTGGTCAGAAATTGAAATGATCGCAGAGATCAAGTAAATCGCAGTAAGGGGGGGACGTATTCTAGTGGGTAGTGTGTTCGCTTATTAGACGTAAAGCCCGGATTCGAGCCCCAGGCCAGACATAAAAAACGAATTATGAAAAAGACTTCCTCTCAGCAGATTTCTGGCAAAAACTTTGAGAGTAAATAAACCTGCCATGAAAAAGTTTCTCAAAATCTGTCGTTCGGTGTCGACGTTAAACTGTAGGTCCCGCCACTCAAGTATAAAACTGAGTAGTGTGAGAGCCTAGGCCGTAATCCTGACTGAAGGGTTGTAATGACCAAATATGTATATATGTATGTAAGGGGGGACGTATGACGGAAATTTTTTTCAAAAAATAAATGCCATGGATTTGTTTAAAAGGGCAAAGTTTCATTACAACAATTTTCTTGCTTTATATTATTATTTAATGCTCTTCGAAAAATTTATAATCTACCCCCCTCTATGAAACCAAATTCTCATTCAACAGCACAGTAGTATTTTACTATTACCCTTCGATCAGAGATTAAACTACACCACCCCCTTAAGTAGTGCCTCTTCGATTAACTTGACTTTTCGATTCATTATAAAATTTGAATTTTTGGTTCTGATCCTGAGCAGAAACAGCCAATACATGTAGAGAGGTTACATCACGGTATTATCCTCAATTGCAATCGGAGTGTATTTGAGACAAATATGTACAAAAAATGTGTAGCCAAGAATCATTCAAAATTATAAAAAAAAAATAGCACTCCACGCTGGCTCCAAACTGTCTTCATCTGATTGATTAAATAAATATGTATGTACGGTATGTACGTCATTACAACATAATATTAATTTCAATTTCATATTTAAAATGTTTAAATATCGATTATATTTCATTGGTTATTCAAAAGGCTTACCTGAAGTGAGTGACATTAAATAACAATCTACAGTTTAAAGAGAATTCGACGTGGCAAATGCGTGCTCCGTCTGTAGGCGTTCACACTGAAGAAGATGTTGTGGGTGTTATTACTTTCTTTTTATAATTTTTTGCAATTGTTTTTCAATTTTTAAAACAAAGAAAGAAAAAAAACTTTTTAACGACTGTTGCTTGTTTCGAAACATTTACGTTTCATGTCATCTCATACATGTTCAACAATGGAGATAATAGCAGCATTATCGACAACAGGCTCAAAGACAGCAACAGAACTGTTAGAATATAATAGAACAATAGAATACGAGAACATTAAATAAAAAAAAAACATTTTCAATGAATAGAAGCAGATTGAACAATATAGACAAGATCATTCAAACTGGAGTAGGAAACGAATCTCAATCAGTCATTAATTTCTTTTTTATACATACATATATTTGAACAAGAAATTATCTGTGCCACAATACTTTCATTAATTCCATGTCAATTAAATATTCTATCGAAGTAAACTTTGGTCGTCTTTAATCTTTCAAAAAATTACCCTTTTGATATGCGATGCGAGTATCTGGTTCAGTGCAAACTAACTTAACACTGACAGCTTTAAATACCTTCACTGTGTTAAATGAAAATGACCACAATAAAATCCAGGGATACGAAATGAAGGACTGTCCTGGATTGTAAAAAGGTCGTTAAGAATTTCTCCAGGCATAACACAATATACTCTATGTGAGCATCAAGAAGTAATTCAATACTCGGAACACTTTAGTTTACATGCAAAGCTGAACTGCATAATAATGAATGCAAAGTATGCGAAAAGGATATAAAAACGATATAAAACTTTCTATATCACTGCCTAGCCTTCGAGATTCTAATATTTTATGGATGAAGCTATACCAGTCATAACTTATCTCAAACCAGTGGATTGAAAGAAGTTAAGTAATTTTGTACAGGATAGGCATTAAACTTGCTTACTAGACGAGAACCCATTTGTTAAATCTCGGCAAAAATAAAAAATACACAAAAAAATTTATTACGGCAACCTCCTCTTAGCCATTAAAAGTTCCTCAAATACTCAAATTTTATAGTTCTGCGCTTTCTATCATACATATATACATAGTTTGTCATTGCAACCCTTCAGTCAGGATTACGACCTAGCTTCTCACACCACTTATGTTGTGGCGGTTAATATTTTACATGAGTGCCGGAACCTACAGTTTAAAGTCGACTGCGAACGACAGTTTTTTGAGAAAATATTCATGGCAATTTTTTTTACTCTCAGAGCTTTTGCTTGAAACCTGCTGAGAGGAAGTCACCGAAGAAATATTTTTTTCATATTTTCGTTTTCATGACTGTACTGGGGTTTGAACCGGTTGAACCTGGGGGGTACCTACTAGACTACGGCGACTTCCTCGCTTTTTATCTTTAAATTGAAATCATCATCGAAATTTTGGACGAACTTGAATCACGTTGATTGGTATTGTTCCAAATTCATCAATTTTGTTTATTAGCGTACTTATTTATCCAGAAATGGTGCGTGTTGCTGATGATTTTTCGATGCAAATTAGGGTGAACTGCTTCAGAGCCAATTCAGGGAATACACGTCATTGTCTATGGTCACCCACAGTGGTTTACCAAAACAGACTGAATATTTGACAATTAATTTAATGTAGTTTCAACGAGATGTCAGTCAAAATTCTAAAGACTCTATTGGAAGACGTGTTAGCTAACATTTTGCATTATAATGCTGATTATATGTATGTATATCCTATATTAGTCGAATGTGAATTGATTATTAATTTTAATGAATACAATTAATAGTAGTCATTTGACCATTTCTATTAATTACTTAATTGGTTATAACAACATACTCTAATGTGGGGACCTACCCACAGACGGATTTCAGAATCTTTCATAACAATTTTCATTCTTCTCTTAGAATTTTTGCCGGAAGACTGCTGAGAGGAAGTCGCCGAAAGAAACACTTTTTTTCGTTCTGTTCGAGATGTTTGCACCAGGGGTTAAACCACGGTCTGTCCTCTAAGTCCATCAGCACCCAGTATCATTTAAAATATCAAAATTTAATGCAATAATCTTTATTTCCCGCCTTGAGGTTATTTCCCCAAATTATTTCCCCTTCTTCTTATTTTTCCCCCTTTCTTATATACTGCCATTCCTACTTATTCTCCTTTTCCAATTTCCCTGTCTCCTTACCTATCCTTTCTCTCTCTCTATCTCGCCTCTAGGACGTATTTACAATAAGTCATTTTAGCCTCTAGGTATTGCACCTAAACCTCAAACCTAACCTAACCTACTTCCCTTTATTAAAACTGCAGTTAATTGTGGTTCTCTAAAACTCCACACTCGGAATATTTTCTTCAATACTCCATTTCGATATTCTGTTTCCATCACTTCCGAGATTGATAGAAATTTAAATGTTGTTTTGTGTTGTTTAGACTTTTTAGAATTTATTTTCGTATTCCATAATGCATTCCATTGTTAGGAAAAATGAATGAATGACAGAGAAATGTCTGAATAAATGAGTTGTGGAATGAGGAGTGTTGTGAAATAGAAATGGAATGGAGAACAGACAAAACTTTGCTCTTCAATAGCAGGTACCGTTTCGTATAAGAAAGAATTGGAAAACAAATGAGTGTATCGGAGTAAGTTAAGCACTGAGTAAATGATGCAACAGACATGGTGTTGTAGCAGAAAGAAAGAGAATCTGAATCTATTATAAAGGCAAATACTTCCTTAAAAGAAATCAAGAAGTTTAATTTGTTCTAAAACCGTACGTAGATTTATAAGTTTGTGAACATATTGTTACGTTTTTACCCTTTTAAAAACGTTTAAAATATGAGTTCGTAGATTGCAAATAAAAATAAAAATAAATTTGGGTTTAATTTTAAATCAATTCTTTAATGTTCGCACAATTCCGTGTGCCGCCTTTGGTAAAATTGATTTATACAACAACAATTTACTTAAATTGTTATTCTTACTGTACACTCGTTCGTTAGAACTTCAAGCAGCGATTCTCTTCACACGCAACGCAACGTGTCTTCACACAAGACTGACTGAATTCTGTCTCATCGTTGCTCGCTTTGTTTGCCTTTTATATCAGTGGATCCACAGTCTGATGAATACTCTCGAAGGAGGATAACTGCTTTCGCTAGATATCTAAAAATGTAAACAAGTTGTTTTCATTATTGTTATTTGTATATCTTGTTTACGTTTGTCCTTGTAGTGTTGTTGTTGCTTGTTTACTTTGTTTATCCCCTTTTTATACACTGATGTTGTTGTTATTTTCTTGTTTATTCTTTGGTCATGTTAACAAGTCCATTGTTTTTGTTGCTATATTTTTACTTATTCGTTGATCATGTAAACAAGTCCATTGTGTTGTTTTTTGGAGCTTTTGTTTATTATTTTAATGATACCATTTCCATTTTCGTAACAATATGCTTACGAGATAGACCCTTCCAATACATACTATCATTCCTACATAATTGGCCATTACAACTCTTCAGTCAGAATTACGGCCTAGCTTCTCACACCACTCATGTTGTGTGCCTTAATTTTATACTTAAGTGGCGGGACCTACAGTTTAACGTCGACTCCGAACGACAGATTTTTGAGAAGCTTTTTCATGGCGTCTAATAAGCGAACACACTACTTACTAGACTACGACGACTACATACATACATACATAATATCACAGAAGGAAAAACAACATTCGACAGCCATATCAAAATCAGCCTAAAAACATAATGGAAATTTCGCTGATTGCATAAAAGTCTTGTTGAAATCTTTTGAGTTATCACATGAATACACATGAGTTATCGCGGAAACGTTCTGCTAATCAAGATTGGATTTACAATGAACTGTTTTCGTTCTGTTAAACATTCAGTGCGTATTTAGAGAGTCAGGAATTAATTTGTCTGAGAAAGAAAAAAAATAAGAACGAATTTGTATTGCATCAAAATATTGAAAACATATTCAAAACGTTCATGTTTGTCCTATTTCTTTGACAATAGAGAAAGAGGTCGCATGTTAAAATTTCACTAAAAATGGAAACTCTACGAAATGTTCCGTCCAATAGGACATGTGGGTGGTAGGATATGTTTCATAATCATTTAGCAAGACAACTAATTAACCTCCAAGTTAATATCGATGAGGACTGGGGAAAGATAGCGTGCTTAACATAGTCGTTTTAGAGGCGTTATTGTCATTGTCTCTAATGCCACAGAATTATTTATATTTTAAGTTACATCAGCTGCTTTATTTTTGACACACATTCTTCCAACGTTATATTCCTGTGGAATCGTGTACAACACAAAAAATAAAAAATAAACAGAAAATTAAAACAGCCAGACAAAATGGCACATTTTAATACAACCATTTACCAACTGCTGATATAAAATTCCCATGGCGTACGCTGTTGTTATTTAAATGAAGCAGGAGGAAGTAGATTTATTCACACTGTCACACACCCAAAACACAACACACATACAAAATTCACACTTTACAATGAAGTGAAACATTTTAGCGTAAATTTTATTTCTGTTGCGTTCACATAATGTTCCTCCATCCTATTAAGAGAAAAGAAAAAAATGATAAAAAAACAGAGACAATTAGTTAGTCGGCTGTAAGAACTTTTTAATACGCTACACAAGTTTCAATCGAATATTAGTATTTTTCAGTGTGGTGGATAACAGCATCAATTTAATTTTGGCACGACAAATGCTACAACTGCTCTTTATGACTGGAATATCAACCCAAAAATATATGCACACAGGCTGTACGACTTTATTAGCAAACCAACCTATTACGGTGCCAGAGCAATACATATGATGATGGTGGCGAACAGAAATATGTTGATCGTCTAATTAATATTTACAATTCTTAACTCGCTTCCAGTAGACTTCTTGACGAAAAATGTGGCTGCAATTGCGGCAATGAGGTTGAGAACTACAGGAGCGTAGAGATATAGAAGTTATGATCGTGACAAAATGTTGGATGCAGTAGATCTGGATGTTCTTATTGACCACCTGGTACCTCAACCCACTTTTGATAACAAGAAAGTCATCAAAATATCCACTGACGTCTTTATAGGGTCTTTTAACTGGTTTTTTGATGACGGCCATTTTGTTAAAGCTATTTCTGTCAAATTAGTTTTCACATATTTAGTCTGTTTTGTCAAATCACCATGGACGACCTTTGACAACAATATTGTTACGTTTTTACATTTTTAAATACGTTGAGAATATGAGTTTGTTGATTGCCAAAAAAAATAAAAAATAGATTGGTCTTTAGTTTTAGAAAAATTCTTTATTGTTCTCACTACTTTTGTGCGCCACGGTTTACAACGTACACAACAATAATTGCTTGTTCGCTACTATTCTTTGCTTACAGCGCAGATCTTTACAGCGGAGATCTTCAAACCACGACTTTTTTCTTCGCACGCAACGCGTATACACACAAGACTGATTGAATCCTTACTGCTCGTTGCCTGCTTTGTCTTTCATACCGGTGTAGTTGGTTTACTTGTAACAAGTTCGTTGTATTTGTTAGTGTAGCTTTTGTTAATCATGTTAATGTTAAGCAATGTTTCCATTTTCGTAACAATATGTACGAATGTGTGAATAGGTACGTGTACAAACAAAATTGACGAATTTGTAACGCAATAAATCCACAAAAGATCCAAGAGTGTCCAATGCTTCGTGAGAAAGTCACTATTTGTGTTAGATTTTGGGTTGGCGACGTCAGCAGTCTTAGTTTCTATTTGGCTAGCTTATCAGAGCCACCGGCGTGCACTATAAGCCGATGATTACCAACTTCTTTTGACCTGAATTATCACATCACCTATCTTACTTTTATCCAAAAATGGCGGAACCCACAGTTTCAGGTCGACTCCGGATGACAGATTTTTGAGAAACTTTTCAGGGGATTTTTGTTTTGTTTCACTATATGTACCTATTAGACTACGGCCATAACAATTTGTTTTATTTAAAATTAAAGACAAGGATGGCCATAAAAAATATACGCTGTAGATCACGGGAAAGAATCGGATGTATAATCTTTTTATAACAGTTGAATCTTCGATTGTTTCGTGAACTACCCCATTAAAGTTATAAACACTACATACATAGATATGCACATATTTAGATATACGAACTATAGAGGCCAGACAGGACACTTGACCAGGTACCCAAAAGGTGACTTGGATACAATCGACGCTCTTTTTAAACTGTCAGGATTCTTAGGATAACAATCAGGTGGTAAAGAATAGGAATTATCGAAATACTGGAGCTCTTTATAGAACGAAAGTAGCTATCTATGTTTGTAAAGGTGACTGGCAATTTAGCCAAACCTAGCCTAACTAAAACACAAATTAGGATTGGAAATGCTTTGTACATTTTGATGGTGCTATTATGTCTTTTCTTTGTGGTAAGATCATACAATTCTTATGTAAGACAATTTTAAATGTATTTTTATGTCGCCTTTACATATATCGCTTTTAAATTGTTATTATTTAGTGAATACGAAATGAGAAATTAATGATGTCGACGTATTGTTTGGGTGACTGTTTGATGATTGATGATTGTTCTTTAAGAATAAAGACGGAAATAGAATTAAAAAGAAGTTAAAAAATTCGGAATTTAATAAATGAAGAAATTATGCTCGTGGTGTTTTTAAACAAATTTAAATCAATTTTGATCATCTACCATAAACATACAGAGCGGATGTCTTTGTGGAAAATCTTAATGTGAAATGAAATTCAGTTGCAATGAAACGATTAACAAACATTAGAATTGAATAATAAAAGAATAAAATGAATATTTTTTAAGGAAATTCAACGCATAAAAATACGCAACAGATGATGTATGTATTTGAGAAAATCATCAATTTAATTCACACCAGTAAACCAAACAAGAATTAATTGCCCTGTAATTGCAGCAATAAAATTAAGCAACATTTCCTAAAACGAAAACAGAAAAAGCTCCTTAAATAGGCAAAAATGAAGAACAGGATATTAGATAACAGGAAAATTAACAGTCTTAGGGCCATTATTACAACTTGCCGTTAAACTTGGGTTTAGTTAAAGGCACCCTTAGCTAAAGGCAACTGTAAAGTTACCTTTAACTTATTTTCGTTATCACAACTTACAGATAAAATAAAGTTAACTGTTTTTAAAAATATGGCAGTGCCGGAGCAATGTTGATAAAACTGCTCAATTAAACAAGTTTTTTTTTAACGCAGTAGCAACGACGAGTTTCGTTTTTTTTGTTGTATATGCTCATTTTGTTTATATTTGAAGTTGCCATATTGAAAATTATGTATAATATGGCAAGTTCAAAGATAAACTTAACTTTAAAAGTTACCGGCAGGATGATCTCCCTTTAGTTTAACGCTCACTTCTATCTTATTGTCCACTTATAATAATGAAAAACAATTTATCTGGCCGTTAAAATCCTCCCTTTAGTTAACGTCAAGCTGTAATAATGGCCTTAAGGGTCATAAGTGAACAATTCAGTTCAATGGATATTTATCTTAATCGTCTGCAAAGCTTCCAGGCAACAGTTGATTAAAGCTTCCATTTCACTGGTTATGATACGAGTAATGTTTCGCCTCCGTATTTGTAAGTAATCGGCAAATTTTGTTTTATTTGATTATTTTCATTTGAATTGAAAATGTCTGAATGTAAGACACTGATAATTAATGACTCCCCTATTTAGCAAGGATGGAATGATCCCATCAGGTGCACAACTTGGTTACTTGGTACAAGCTTCGCACTTAATGTCTTGGAATCTCCTAAGCCAAGGCTACAAAAATTTTCGATAAGTGTGTTCCCGTTGTCTGTTCGTCGCCGAAGTCTAGTAGTGTGTTCGCTTATTATACGTAAAGCCCGGGTTCGAACACCTGGTCAGACATCAAAACGAAATATGAAAAAAAAATATTTCTTCGGCGACTTCCTCTTAGCAGATTTCTGGCAAAGACTCTGAGAGCAATAAATCGATTGTGTCATGTGGTAAGTTCCACCATCCTGTTTAAACCAAACATCGTTCGCATTAATACCATGCAGAGCTGGTACAAAAAAAATCGGTTATCATGGTGCGATAGGTGTATCCATTGACCGCGATGGTTGCGCCGTCCTCCTTTTTAAGAAATATAAGTCAATGATGCCTCCGCTCCACAAGCTTCACCATACAGTCACTCGTAATGCGTGCATTGGCTTTTATAAGACCACATGTGACCAAAGACCAAAATGAACGTCATCCGAAAAGAAGAATTATTTTTGGCAAAATCGATATCATCGTGCAGTTTCTCGTTGGCCCAATAAATCCCAACGTTGCTCAAGCGTAAATCGATTCATTACGTTCAGTGGAGATAATATACTGAATTTTGTGACAGAATAGAATTACATAAGTATTGCCAGATTCGAAATGGTTTAAATTTAAACCGATAGTTGGTCCACCCGATATATGCAAATTGGCTTTAACAATTACGTAAATCGGAAGGTTTCGAAAATCCCTTATTTTTTGGTTTATATACATCAAACAAGTCCTCAATCAAGTGCAGGAGCCTTAAGCTTTGGATATTAGAACACACCTTACTACCTATTTTCTAATATTTAAATTCAAAACCTAATAAGTTTCCAATAATTTGTATTTTTTTTATTGAATTTGCCATGAGCATTGTTGGAAATAAATTAATTAAACAAAAACTTTATTCAACTGTCATCAGTCATTCAAATGCTGCAATAGCACGCGTTCATCCAAGTCAATTTGATGGGCCATAATAATCAATGAGATAAACGACTGAATGAGAAACGACTAACATTAGACGATAATGTGGTTGGTAATTCAGTAATTGTGTCAATCAAATAATTGTATTGACAGTAAATCAATAATGATTGTGAAATTGCTTTTCATTGTGATTTTAATTAAAATCACATTACGGTCAAAATAGAAGAACTTTAGGGAAATTTTGGCAAGTAATGTTGGCAATCAGAGTCTAATTAATTACAGAAAAATTGACTCATGGACAAAAAAAAAAAGTTCTGAATTCGTAAAAAAAATAATTTTTTTTTTGCATAACATTGTTACGCGTGCAAAAACAAAATTAAGACAATGAAATAGACAACAACATACGGTAAACTAAGTTACACAAACAAATACCTACAAAGCAACGAAAAAGGAACAAAACAGTGATAAAAACTGGAATACAACACTTAAAGAAAGATCGCAAAGTTGTCATATATATGTAGAACGAAGAACGATGATGCCACGCAGTCGAGAATGGTTATGTTAAGCAGTGCGTGTTAAGCACAGGGGTACTTATTCCGAAAAGTTTGATTTTTGCTATTAAGGATCTGGAATGAAATTGGTAGAGCAATGCTATCAGTTAACAAGTGTGGTAAAATATAAGAATTATTTAAATACATAGATCATACGTCATTACAACCCTTCAAAATGGATTACGACCTAGATTCTCACGCCACGTCTATTGTGTGTATTAAGTTTATACATGACTTTAAAGCCGACTCCGAAGGGCAGATTTTTTGAGAACATTTTCGTGCAAATTTTACTTACTCTCAGAATTTTTGCCAGAAATTTGCTGAAAGACAGTTGCTGAAGAAATATTTTTTCATATTTCGTTTTGAGGTCTGACCTGAAGTTTGAACCCTGTCTTTACGTTTAATAATCGAACACACTACTTACTAGACTACGCCGACTTCTATTATTTTATTTTCTTTATTTAAATAAAGAGGCAAATATCGATCAGAAGTGAATAATTTCACTATAAATAAAAGATTTTAAAAAAGTATTAAAACTTCACAACATTAATGTATAAAAAATATTTACCAAATAATTGGCACTTACATTAGATTTTATTAAATTTTTGAAAACAAAAATAATCATCTTATATATGTTACATATCAACTTGTAAATATATCCTTCAATCGGACACACTGCAAAATATAAAAATGGTCTGGGCGTAGTTTAGATCAATTTTGTTTTACATCGGAAGATACAAATGTGATGCATGATCTTGATCTTGCTTGATCTCATCTTTTGATTATGCTTCGACAATATTGGCTTCTTTCGGAAAATTCTTCTAAAGAGACCGACTTCTTGCAGTCAATGTTTTACTGTGTCCACAAATACAATTTCTCACAAAAGACTGAAATCCGAATCATAATTGCTGATTTACGCTGATATTTTTTCTGTTCGCGTACAATCATTGCATTTTCGAGCACTATTGTAATTCGGCGTCTTTGTTTACGAAAAGTGGTTCCATGACTAGGCAAATACAATAAAATAACGGTAAATATTGTATTGCTATTCAGAATTTTTGATGAACTGAACAGAGTTGAATTAACTAACGTACGTTAATATTAACTTTAATATGACGATAAAATATTCACTACTACTAGGCTTATCGATCTTCTGTTCGAAGAGATTCCTAGAAAATACAATCAGAAATATTTTTTCATCACCTTCTTAGAAGATTTCAAAGCTATTTTGAACGTCTGAGTGTGCGAAAAATTACACTATGCGACAAAATAGAAAAAAATTAAATACACCCAGCTAATGACGTGAGTTTTGTAGAGTAGAACTCAAAAATAATTTTTTTTTATTTCTTTAAACCTCCAAACTTGTTTTATTTGACAAGAACTGTTTTTTTGGACTTTATGCACAAATTTATTGATTACACAAACATTTCTGAACCGATATCCAAAATTTAAACCTTATTAGAAAGGAGAGGGATGGGCCTTTAAAACGCTGTACATATATGTATTATTTGATTTAATATGCTATGGGGTTTGATGATGTAAACTTGACAAATGCGAATTTTTTTTCATATTTTTTAAAGTTTGTCCGTTCAACGTAGCAAACTTTAATAACAAAATATTAAATAAGTGATGACACTCTGAAAGTGCATTATCTTGTGAAGAGCTTGACACTTCGTCTGATCAAATCGGACAAAAATTACAGTAGTTATTATTTAAAGGGTATAACAGTCGAGTTATGTTTTTCATATATGCATACATACATCTTTTTCCAAGTGAACTCTTAGTTCAAAAAGAAGAGATAAATAATAATATTTGCAAAAAATACAAATATTAGCCGACTTTTGGTAGTCGTGCAAACGTGAAATTGACACATTTGCGATAAACAATCAGGATTCATCAAAACTTTTGAGCATTTTTGAACTGAAAGTTCATTTGATAAGACTACATACATATATAAAAAATACTGATATACTATTTAAATAATAACTACGGTAATTTTTGTTCGATTTGATCAAACGAAGTGTCAATCTCTTCACAAGATAATACACTTTCAGATTGTCATCACTTGTTTTATATTATTTAATTAAATTTTGCAATTAAGAATAGCTAAACTTGAAAAAATGTGAAAAAAAAATTATTTTCCAAGTTTACCCGATCAAAATTCATAACCATGTAAGCTTGAACCATATGGTTATGTATACTATTTTAAAGGCTCATCTTTGGATTTTGAAAATAGATTAAAAAATATTTGGGTAATCAATAATTTTGTGTGAAAAGATCAAAAAAACCGTTTTCGTCAAATAAAATGAGTTTGGAGGGTTCGAAATATAAAAGAAATATTTTTGAATTCTACTTAATAAAACTCACAACCTACACTATGTCATCAGCTGGGTGTATTTTGACTTTCGCACCGTCGACATACTTACTTATCACTATGAATGAAATTTAAGTTTAAAGCATAGCAAGTACCAGGTAATAAACCATAATACATGGGTTTATTTTAAAAGTTTTCAAAACTTTTTTTGTTAGAAAAACGAAAACAAATTTTGTAACTTCTTTATCATCTTATCTCTGTGCATATTTAAAGGATGAAACTTTTTCATATGGAATGTATGTTGCAAGTTAAACCAAAGCAAAAAAGTAGAAAGAAAGTGCAGTTTGTCACTTGGTCATGTTCGCCACGAATTTATTGCATTTTCTATTTAAGACAGTTTTCTTTCTCTTGCTTGCTTTAAAAGGACACTTGCTTGGTATTGATATGACAGTAAAACATTCAGTTGCTGCATAAAAGTTTCTCCACCGCTAAAGAAAAGACAGAAGAAAAAAACGAATTTCTAATGGAAAGAAAGTTTAAAATTTTGTGATTTCGTTCACTTTACAGGATGAAAGTTGAGTAGATTGTGCCAGGAAGCGCAGAAGTGTATTTGAAACTTATTTTTTTTTATTTTTTTTTTCATGAGCACGTAATCCTTACATCAGCAACATCAACAGCATCAGACTTTCAGCGTTATTGCCAGTTCTGTCAACAACAGTTCATCGTGCGAAATTTTAAGGCGAATTGGAAGAATTTTTTTTATTTATTTGTTGACAGTTGAAAGGTTGAATATGAGAAAATGAGCCATAAAATTGATTCATCTCTGACTCATGTTTCTATATTTCTCAACAACATGTTATGGATACACATGATAGGAATCATCAATGTTAAAAACCTTTACTTAAATGCAAAGATGGCAGTAGTGGGGGCAAATTACGCAATGTATAGAATGAAAGGCAAATCCATAAGAATGTTTCCCAAGTGAATTCATGCAAAATTGCTTCATTTAATACAAATTATTATAACGTCAGTTCTCCTCCTCATCAAAATGATGTTCATAAAAATTCTTTTTTAATGTATTTCGCGATAAAAATCCAACATCGTGACAGGGAAGTGCTGTTTTCCGATAATCAAATTTCCATTTTATTTTATTTGTAACACTAAGCCTTGGAAACGATTTAACGTTTAAATGAATACCACGATGTTAAATGAATTTTGGCAAATTACTCGCATATTTAATCCTCTTAGAAGGCATTGGGTCGACTTAATATATAATTTATGGGTATTTGAACATTGGCTGGGAGAAAAAAAGTTTTGAACGATAAAATCACCGAAACGGCCAATACCACAGTTTCTCGTTAGAATTCCTGCTAGAATGCAAATCATTTTTTTTTTGTCAAACTCCAGAAGTTTCCTCGTTGTACACTGTTGAACACAGTTGTTTTGAAATTCGGCAACCAGGTATGTTGAACCACCTACGGCATGTCAGATTCCATGCTGCTTTTTCCAAGGTTAGTTTAGGTTAGAGGACATGTACTTGTCAGCTGTGACAAGTACAGTACTCGGAGGTCGAATTGACCCATTGTACAACCTCCTAGCTTCTCGCACCACTCGTGTTGTGTGATTTAATTTCATACATGAGTGGCGGGATCTACAGTTTAAAGTCGACTCCGAACGACGATATTCGACTGCTGAGGAGAAGTCATTGAAAGAAATACTTTCTTCATAATTCGCATTGTTCGAGATGTCTGAGCTGAAGTTGTATACGGTGACACAAAAAAGTAGTGTGATTAGTAAGGAGTTTAATTAAAGCGAAACACATATTTGTTTTTATTTTTGTTTGCAATCAACGAACTCATAATCTAGACGTTTTTAAAAAGGCAAAAACGTAACAATATGGACAATATATTCTCTAAAATCATATGTGAGATTTGTAAAATTCTAAAAGCAAACGACTCTTCCGGAGTACTCATATTCTTTATCTGGCACAAATTCACCAACAGTTTCATATCAAACCAAAAATATTTTTCTCAAGAAATTCTAATCAAGATGTTGACAAATGTATTTAAAAATAACAAAATTGAAAATATTAAAATACAACATATTGATTGATTTATTGACTAAATATCCCATCCATTTCCTTGCAACTTGCATGCAATTCAACTTCATGGCTTCATTTATTAACTGTACTGGTCCTTAGTATTTTAATGAATTTCTATTTGCACGTGTAGCATCAAATAGTTGCCCTAAGACTTTGATGGCTTTTTCCTTATGCCATAAAAAAATTTCTTTTTTTCTTTCATTTCCTTTTTAAATGCCATGTAATTAAGGTCATCTTTAGTTGTGTACCCCATTTGGTACATACGAATGATAAAAGTTTGTCATGGAGTTCTCTTTTCTTTTTACTTTTATTTTTTTTACAAAATTTAAAAAATTTTATTCACAATTAAATGAAGCATTTTGAGGAATAAATTTGTATTTGCTAAATTGTTTTACTTTGCTGATCGATGCCTGTTCCAACAGGGACTTTCGAACTCTGTTGCTACATATCCAAATAAGTTATCATTTATTCAGACTGTTTAACGATGTGACTAAGGGCCATCATAGGCAATGACTGATGCTTGTTGAATTGGCTCTGAAACAGTTAGAAAGTGACCCCAATTTTTAGTGACAAATGACTTAAGAGACCATAGCAAACCACCCAAAATCCAAAAGCATTCAAAGGATCCATAAAAACTCACATTTTGGGCAGGATTTTGAGTTGGCAACGTCACCGGTCCATATTTCTTGAAGAATGATGTTGGCTATTCCCTGTCGCAGGTGAATATAAATAAGTCACAAAACACTGAGGCCCTCAAAGCCTATATAACCTGTGTAAGCATCAGAGCCGTGGAAAATTTGGCAATTTGGATGCTTTCCATCCACAGAAGTCGTGGCAGAGATTTGAACGATGTTACCAGGCCTTCAATACGATAAAGATAGAATACGCTTAATAAATGACCCGAAATATGCTTGGGAAATATTGCTGAAATGAAATTCTTCATCATAATCTGGTATCCACTTTCATAGAATTTTTCTTATTTAAAGAGAAGCCGCGGCGTACATTTGGATGATGTTAATATATTCGATCCACAATGACATCAATAGGTCCCTTAAATGAATATTTCGATGGTATCTCACTCACACTTTGTTTTATATTAATTTAAATATTAAATTTATACTTAAATTAACTTTTTTTCACGGAAATATGGAATTCAAAAGTCATTTGTTTCCATTTCTTGTATGAATCATGGGAAACAAAGTACGTTGATCGCCATCTTTTTTCTACTTTCTTCAATCTTCCTCTATCAAAAAGTAAAACCTTTAATAAAAATGTGTACATTCGTCGGAACAATTGAGGAAAATTCGTCTAATTAGACTCTTAATCAAGAGATGGAACTGCCTTGTAATTCTACAGTGTTCGTTGTCGATTATCTATTCTGGAGTACGGAGTTCGGTGTGATGCCTATGTGGATTTATTTGCAATTCTTCGGAATTTGAAACAGGGATTACACTTTTATCATTTTCCTACATTCAAGTATTTATAGCCTGAACAAAATTGTAAGAAGCTCTTGAATTGTCACTATTTGGTCCCCGACCTATAAGTTATTGTATGGTCAGACGAATGAATGTCTGCCCATGAAAGTATCGGATAAAGGAAATTTGATTTTTAGTCAGATCGCTTTACTAGTGTAGTGACCTTTGAATATCTGCAAAGTTGTAATCAGCGGCAATCGTATCATATAATAATAAAGGGCTATCCATTTCGTGGTTTCAAAAGTATGGGACTTGAATTCGACATCTGTCAAACTAAGTTGTGAAACCAATTTTTTTCTTTTCAGTTGAAAGTCTGGCATTGACGAAAATGGATCGCTTAACTATCACACAACGCATACAAATTATTAAAACTTACTACAAAAATGGTGATTCTACCACAGCCACGTATCGTGCTTTAAGAGGAGATTATGGTTTACATAATCGTCCAACTACGCAAGCAATTGGCAAAATTGTGAAGAATTTTGGGGTTCTGAGAATCCTCAAGTAATTGAAGAGAGGCCATTACATCCAGAAAAAGTCACTGTTTGGTGCGTTCTTTGGTCCGAAGGTGTGATTGGACCTTACTTCTTCGAAAACGACGATGGAACGACTGTCACCGTCAATTCGGAGCGTTATGGTCATATGATAACCGATTTTTTTTTGCCTGCTATTGAAGAATACGATTTGGAGAATATGTGGTTTCAACAAGACGGTGCCACATCCACACAACTCGAGCGAATATGGCTTTATTGCAAGAGACATTTCCTGGGTGCGTAATTTCTCGTCGTGGCGATATCAACTGGCCATCAAGATCATGCGATTTGACACCATTAGACTTTTTTGTGGGGCTACGCGAAACACCGTGTTTATGTAGATAAACCTTCAACTCTTGAGCACTTAAAAACCAACATTCGTCAAGTTATGGCTTAGATAACGCCCAATATGTGTCAAAAAGTGGTCGAAAATTACCTCAAAAGAATCAATGCTGGCAACACTTCGCGTGGAGGTCATTTAAATGATGTAGTGTTTCACACATAATGTCAACGTTCAAACTTTACAATAAAAAAGAAATATCATGAAAAAAATATTTTATATGTGTTTTATTTACGTTTACTTTTGAAACCACGAAATGGATAACCCGATAATAATTGCCTACCAATACAATTTCTATTAACTTTTCTCAACTGAAAATTTTCTTATTATGTTTTACAAGTTGTAACGCCAGAAGGAACTTTATGATATAGCGGACCATAGAATTAAATTACATTCATTGTAAAATGTTTTCCAATTTTATTTGTAATCACATATAGACTGCCTATCTTACGACCCTTGTAAGAGCCAAGCATAGATTGCTTTAAATAATTACAATGTCCATCAACCATTTGGCATAGAGAGACACCTACAAACTAAAAAATTTCGAAATGAATGTCACTGAACTCTATCAATTTAAATACATTCATACATACATATATAATTGTTCGTTACAAATCTTCATTCAGAATTACTATCTAGCTTCTCACACCACTTATGCTGTGTGTATTAATTGCATTCATAATTGACGGAACATACAGTTTAAAGACGACTCCTAATGACAGAATTTTTTGAGAAACTTTTCACGGCAATTCTATTAACTCTCAGAGTTTTTCCCAAAAAGCTGCTGAGAATGAAGTCGCCGAATATTTTTTTAATATTTCGTTTCGATCGAGTTTTCCGAACTGAGCTTTGAACCATTTACCTACTACCTCTACCAATACACCACGTACTAGATTACAGCGACTTTAAATACAATATTTAATTAAGTATGAATAATGTCTTTCATAATACATAGGCCATCATGTCGTATACTTATTATTGAATTGATAAAATCTTAACAATCATACGCACCTTTGCTCACCCACAGTTACACGGATACAAAAGATAGATAAAAGGGTCTTGTTTCTGTAAGACGACAAGTGTTTTCTGTGTGTTTTCTATACGAACAGACCTTCGTCTGAAACCATTTGTCTTACAGAAACAGGATAATAATTTTTATTTTCCATTCATTCAATCTTTCTGTTCTCTTGTTTGCTTTTATTATTAAAATTCGTTCTCTATACTAACCCACATCAATTATCACGACTCTCTGGGAAGAAAATAAAAATGAGAATAAAAAGATACAAATAATTAAAGGGCAATTAAAAATAAATTTGGGTTGTAATTTTAAATGAAGCCATTTTAAGTGTATTCATTAGACGCTGCTTAACAATGCCGACAATGTGTTCTTTCTTTCGTTGCCTTTGCCTGCGAAAGCAAAAACAATTTAATTCCTGAAGAAATATTTCATTACGAAGTTCCACCGATTAATTCTGTCCAGAAGAAGAACGAGAGGAGAAAAGAAAAACAAAAATTAACTGTACAATTGTCTTTTAATAAAAATAAAATTTTTGTAAATGAAAAGCATGAATAAAGGATAATAAATTTGATTTGAAGCAAATGAAAATACAACAGCAGCAAAATCAAATGCGAGACAGTAAGAAATGTTGCCATAAATAAAAGTGCTGCTGTTTCAACAGATTTACGACCCAAAATATTCTAAAAGTCTACCTTTCATTACACGCGGACTGAACGCATATTGTTACAATTGTTACAGTAAAATCATGTTGATTTCATTATTTTATTTTGTTTGTTTTTGTTTTTATTTTTATTTACATCCACCATACATTTCACTCCTCAACATTAGCCTTCCTTATACCATCATTTGTGCAAAATTTATATTTTTCGTAGCAAAAACAAATCGTATATAAGATGGCAAGGACACGCAAAATACTCGTATAAGCGAGGTAAAGACGAGGGCCGACTCTCTATCATACAAACATTTGTTTTTCTTTATTTCCTTTTCGTGCTTTTTCAAAATGTTGTTCTTAAGGCCAAAAAAAAAAAAATAGATACGTAAACAATTTGTCGTTTATCTTCCAGCTGAAGATGGAAAATTTGGAGAGAAAATAAGAAAAACGAAATCAACAAACAACATGAAACGATACTCAAACCGGCAGTTACTAAATACAACAAACATAAGGAAGAGGAAACATCCTGTCGTTAACAGTTAACATGTATACCCCATAAGATTGTTTTAAGCAGTAAAGTACGAGTTTCGAAAATGTTGAAACTTTTTTAACTTTTCAACTCATTGTGTTGTATGTTATATATCCTCCTTATTATGTTGGATTTTCGAAACACAATTTCTTATAATAGTTCCCAGTGATTTTCTATCGCATAGTTGAAGCAGCTCTATTTTCATTTTTCAATCTCTGCTTTGATGCCAAGATCTTTATGTACCGTGTGTTCAAGTTCGTATTGCATCAAAGTGCTGCTGTAATCATATTTAAGTTACTGATTTATGATGTATGTATGTATATATAACCAAAGGAATTGTAGCGTATCCAAGTCAGGCGTATGTATATCAGAATGTGTTCCAAGATACTTTTTAAGCATTTGCTGTAGCCGTAATCGGTTTATTTATTCGATTTGAAAAGATTGTTTCCCCTCGTAAAGTGAATATGTTGTGAATACATTTTGGAACACATTCGCCTTTAGAACACTTTTTATGTGGCCATGTTAAGTCATTGGTATATACCAAGAAACAGCCAACTGTTAAAGTATTGAAAGCCAATATTTAAGCCACAATTGAAGCTTGACAATATGGATTATTTTATTTGCTGAAAATTATTGTCAAAAATTAGACTGAACGAATGGCATAAAATATATGTGGAAATAGAGTTATCGTTCAACATTAAAGTGATAAATAAAAGCTACAAAAACAAAAACAATGGAGTTGTTTAAATGATCAACGAATAAACAAAAATATAGCGAAAATATCAGTGTTAAAAAAGGGATAAACAAGTAAACAAACAGGCAAAAAAAAATTTAAACAACGTGTTTACATTTATAGATATTTCGTGAAGGCAAAGTCATTCACCTTCGAGAGCATTCATCAGACTGTTTACCCAGCGATATAAAAGGCAAGACAAAGCAGGCAACGGGATCAGTCAGTCTTATGTGAAGACGCGTTACGTGTGAAGAGAATAAACGTGGTTTGAAGATCTCCGTTGTAAACGGATCTAACGAACAATTGTTAGTGTGTACACGGAAGAGTGTAAAGAAGAAATACAGATAAAGTAAATTTTTGTTGTTTAAACCAAGTTGCGAATAGTGGCATAAGGAATTGTGTGAACAATAAAGAATTTATTTAAAATTAAACACAAATTTATTTTTATTTACGAATCTACGAACTCACATTTTAAACGTTTTTGAAAGGATAAAAACGTAACAATATATTAAAAAAAATTCATTTTTATAATATCTGATCTGTATATCTCTATATTTTGAGAACTGTGGCATTGCCATTATGCATAAAGTTTATAATCTCGACCTGATATTTAATTTGCTTAGGGAAAATCGCAATCAATTGGCTTAATTTTGAACATATTCCGTTAAGAGATCAAGGACAATAATTTATTGAAAAAAGTTTTCACATTTAATCAAAATTAGCTGAAGTTGTATTAAAATCATAAAACTTTTATGTTCTCTTATCTTTTCCAAGCTCTATATCTTGTGTTCGAGGAAATATTTTTACAGAAGCTTAGTTGGACACGATTTTACACCGCAGGAAATGAAAAAAAAATACTTGAATGATTTTTAAAAGTTTAAACTGTTTAAAGTAAGTTGACCCAAATTACATATTCGTTTTAAAAGTCGCCGTAGTCTAGTAGTTAGTGTGCTGGGATACTAGATGTGAGGCCAGGGTTCAAGCCACAGGTTAGACATCTCCAACAATAAAGAAATATGAAGAAAATATTTTTCCGGCGACTTCCTCTCAGCTAAAACTCTTTCGTTCGGAGTCGACATTAAACTGTAGGTCCAGCCACTCATGTATAAAATTAAGACAAATAATTTAACTAGTGTGAGAAACTAGATCGTAGTCCTGACTGAGAGGCTGAAATGACAATCATATATGTATGTATGTATGTAATCATTTCAAAAATCACAAAAACTCAATATTGTTACGTTTTCACATTTTAAAAACGTTTAAAATGTGAGCTCGTAGAATGCAAATGAAATAAAAATAAATTTGTGTTTAGTTTTAATTAAAATTCTTTATTATTCGCACAATTCTGTGTGCCACTGTTCACAACTTTATGTTAACAACAACAACAATTGCCATTTATGTTATTCCTCTGTTTATACCCTTTGTACAAACAATAACAATTACTAGACAATTATTCGACAGCTCTTTATAACGGAGATCTTCAAACTACGATTACCCTGTTCAAACACACCGCGTCTTCACAAAAGACTGACTGAACTTCACTAACTCAGTCGCCTACTTTGCATTGCCTTTTATATGGCAGAATAAGCAGTCTGATGAACACCGTTGTTTACATTAATTATTGCAGTGTTGTTTGTATATTTTTGTTTACTTGTTTACCATTTTTTATGCTGGTTTTTGTTGTTATATTAAGCAGTACGATAATTTGTAAACTGGTTTGTTTACAGCATTGCTTTGTTTTTGTTGCTTTTGTTTATAACTTTAATGTTAAGCGATGTACACAACTGTATGAAAATATAATAAACGTGGAATAACAAAACATAAAAATATAGAAAATGCAATGCAAAACATAATAAAAAAATTAAACAGATTGTTCACGGAACGTATATACGTAAAATATTGTAATAACGACATGAAAGAGTACAGCAAAGAAGAAACTTTCACAGATTTTTAAATTAAATTCACAAAAAGAATGAAAAATATCGTTAAAACTGACTGAAAAAAAACTGAGAGTCTTAACTTTTCCTTATGCGCCACCAAGCATTGCTCAGATGTTGAGAAGACAGAATTTAAATATTTCTTATGCGACATATTGGATTAATATTTGTTTAGATTTTTTCGTCTTCTTTCGTTTCGTAAAAATATATGTTTTAGATATATTTATTCCAACATAAATTAATGAAATTTGAAATTTCTCACACAACAACAATATTTAAATGTAGAAAATTATCTGAATTATTCATAAATATCGAACGCTTTTAACTGAAATTGTATCGTTTTGTTTTTCAATGGATACTGTTACGTTTTTGCCTTTTTAAAAACGTTTAAAATATGATTTCGAAGATTTCAAGTAAAATAAAAATAAATTTGTATTTAGTTTTAGATAAATTCTTTATTGTTCGCCCAATTTTTGTGTGCCACTGTTATACAACTTGATGTAAACAACAACAATTGCTTTGTTTGTTATTCTTCCTTCCACTCTGTTTGCGTAATCTTTACACCGGTACCGGTGTTCGGTAGATCTTTACAACTGAGATCTTTAAACCACCATTATTCTCTTGCAACATGCACCACGTCTTCACACAAGACTGACTGAATTCTTACTTGCTGGTTACCTGCTTTGTCTTACCATTTTATATGCCCACGTAAACAGTCTGATGAATGTTCTTGAAGTCATACATTCGTAACTTCGCCTTCTCGAGAACTCCATCCTGGTTTCATTGTTGCTTGTAGGTTTTATTTACTTTGTTTGCTATTGCTTTCTTGTTTACTTGTCTATCCCCATTTCTTTCATACTGCCGTTGTTGGTATATGGTTTTTGTTTTTGTAGCTTTTGTTTATCATTTTAATGTTAAACAATGTTACACCATTTCCATTTTTGTAACAGTATGTATAAACGTGTACTTCTTGTTAAATTTTGTTTATTCGTTATTTATTTTGATTGAAAGAAATTTTTGATTAAATCATGTTTCAATTGGAAGTTAGAATAGTAAGGATGTCTCTGAATAGTACGCTTATTAAGTGAAAATTTCGTTTTACTTGTAAAAAAAAAAAATAAGAAAATTTGGATATTCATCCATCCTGCATTTTTTTTTATTGAATTTATGATTTAATTCAAATCATTTTAATACCATCAGACGTGCTCATGGTTTATAAAATCGATACTGGCATCAAAACCGGTTTTGGGATTTCAGTTTTTTTCCTTCCACTTAAGGTTTACATCAACGCGCAATTCATTCAACATTCACCATCCTACTAATTTACCTACAATCGAAATTATTTCAATTTTAGGAATGATTCTAAGCACTTCGTCAAATCAAAGGATTACAAGAAACTGTTACTATTTCAATAATCTTCAATAATATCAATTGTACTTATGGGATTAATACGTCGGTGTATTGACTTGATAATACTGTAAAGAAATCATTTGTGTCAAAGCTTTGCGAAAACTGTTTTCTCATTTCGGGGAACAAAGATTTTAGACGATAAAACCAATACTTTGCAGCCTATGTATCTTGAGAAATTAATTTTATTTTGTTCAAAATTATGTCGATGTTTGATGTTGATTTGGCGTCCCATGTATACTCAGATCTTCCCCCTCTTCGTCTGTCTTTTGATTTCCAGTCGATGGCATTTTTAGTAATGTTGTTTGGTAATCTGCATATTCCCTGACTGATTCTGTTCCACATGCGCCTCCATATGACAATAGCAATCTGCAGTTGAATTCAGTTAGTTATGAGCTGCTATTTCTAAGTAAATTGACCAAAAGATATTCACTAGTTTGCAAAATTCGTTTGATGATCATGTGAGAAATTGGCTCATACTGTTGTACCTGGACCTGTTGCAAGGGGCTGGACAATGTATGCACAAATATTTCGTTTTTTAGCTGTTCAGGGTCAACTTCATCCATGTTCTTGTGTCATATTATTGCATAAACAATCTCAGGTTTATCAGGACATAATACCCCTACAACAATAATAATTAATAATGTTAACAGTGTGTATAAAGCAGAGCCCGGCAACGCTTGCTATTGGTCAGTTGTTGCAGAGCGAAAAATAAGAAAAGAGAAAAATTTATACTCTTACATTCACTACAATGCAGGTATGGAAAATTTAAATTTTTAAATGGTGGTATTTTAATTAAAAATATTAGTTTATTAAATTAAAATTTGTAAAATTCGTTTAGACTTCTTTGATTATATTGATTTAAGAAAGCATTTTAGATTAAAATTTGTTTTTTTTTTGGAAATATACATATTTAGTAGAAAACTTTCTGGGATATTCATACTGTACATCCCTGCATTAGCAGATCTTCATGTACAAAAGCAAGAAGCATGCGACAACACAACCTCTTTCAATGAATTCTCAAACGAAACTGAGTGTGTTTTTGATCGTGAGAGTACGTTGTTGTAATGGCTGACTTGCACGCGTGCATAGGAATTGCCGGGCTCTGGTATAAAGCAATTGCATTTTAATTAAATATTGATTGTTGAATATTTACAGCATTTTAGAGGGTCAGATTATTATCAGAGTGCCATTATAAAATTGCCGCTGATATTTTTTTTAGCGTGCTGTTGCTACCAGATATTTTTATAATATTTTTTAATATTTTTATAATATCTCTACCAATTTCTGTTTGAGTTTCGAATTCGACTTCGCCATTCCAACAATAGGTTACATCACCTTTCCAGATTCGATTAGACCCCATGTTTTATCGAACATCCACAGTTTTTGATGCATTTTGCATAGATATCCAATTAAAATAACAACATGTTCCTAGAAGGTTTTATAATTGTACTTTACTACGTTCCATGGTTTTAAAGCCTTGGTATACTTAATGAAAACCCTATCAGTTTTAATTTTTCGTAGATCAATCCGTGACTATATTTGAAGTTTGTTTAGCACAGGACCACGTCATGTTCACGAAATCATAGTGTAATCCATCACTATTTCTGAAGATTCTAAGCTTCTAAGAAATTATTTTCACTTTTTTGGTTTTTCGTTACTTTGCACTAAAGTTAGTTTCATTTGAAACAATTTAACAACAGAAATTTCCCATTACCACTGAAATGACATCACGACTAAATTTTGCTTCTGATCTGCCAACAAATTTTCTAAAATTTCTTTTCCGTGACGAATTTGCCTTTTTCTGTGGGGATTTAGCATGAAATGCATGTGAGGTTTTGAGTATGTTTGCGAATTTTAAAATGTTTATCATTTCGCGTACCCTTTTTCAAAAAGAATCCTGTACCACATGAATTTGGCAAATTTGCGTATAGATAGTGTACACTTTGAATGCGGGAGAGTCGCCAACTTCAGGCAATCGGATTTCGTAGTGATCAAAAAAAGCCGGTTACATATAGATTTTAAATTCTGCTCATGCCTCAACATAAAATAGGCTCCTATTAACCCAGGTTCAGTCGTAGCTGAAGAGGATTCAGTAATCACTTGTTTTAAGAAGGTGAAGTAATTAGATCGCCTTACTATCTGCAGCAAAAAGCTGGAATATTAGTACCCACTTTTTGGAATTTAACCGCTGGCCACTTGCTTAATTTCATTAATCGATTAATTTTTCTTTTCGCATTAATTAAATCACACTCGTAAATTTTTTAACAATTTCGAATTTATTTTAAACATTTAGATTTGAATTCACAACTAAATTTAATAAAAAAAATATTCCATTTGTTGTTTAACGAGTAGGTAAAAAGTTATACGTGTGTGTGTCATCGTTACTTTAATTTGCTGAAATTTAAATCAATTTTTCGTTAAACTTCAGTCAATAAGTAGGACATAAAATATTTTAAACTGAAATTTATAAAATTTTTTTGTATGTATGTATACATGTGTATGTATACATACACATGTGTGTACAAATTTTACAAGAATAAACACAATTCTATGGATAATGGCCAACAGAATGATTTCAAATGGGAATAAAAAGAAGGAAAACCCGACCACATTAGTTGACAGATTATCAGCATCACATCTTTTTTTTTTTCTCTGCATATCGATAACAGAGTCAGTGTCAGATCCAATGTCGATGTCCTTTTACATATTTCTTAATCTGACTGTGTGTGCTTCTTTCACATTTTGTTCGTTCCTCCTGTCAATTGTCAGTCAAACAATTTATACGTCCATTTCAATATTCGAGTATTTTAGATTTTTGACAAATTACAATTTTACCCGTATCATTTGCTCAAAACATAACCAACTGACATACAGACAAACGAATAGATGGACAGACGCAAGAATGTCTGTCAAAAGGATACTCGTATCATTCAATGTCTTCGCTAAGGCCAGATAAATATTGAAATGAGTATATTGTAGTGCGAGAAAAGGGATGCCGGCCTCTTTTTTATTGTTTTGGAAAAACTCTATATGGGGGCAGTGAGAGGAGATGAAATCAAATTTATTTAATTGCTACGAATATCAAAACAAAATTTATTCGCAACAAATTGTTATTGAAACATCTTTACCCCCCTTAAAATAGGAAAAACGAAAAATAAATAACTTTCTACCCACATTTTACAACTTTAACTTGGTTTTGTTTTCTCATTTATTTTGCTTGTGTTTTAGACAGTAAATGCGGCACACAGTGCTTTGCTTCGCTATAAAGATGGGCTAAAAAGAAAAGAAGTTGCCGTATAAAGAGTAATTTTTGAAACATATTTTTTAATCGCTTAAAGAGTTTGTCTCTGTTGAAAAATTTTAACTTTGGATTAGGATTGCCTTATAGCTAACGATACTATACATGTGATTAATATTTGCTGACAATACCAGCGCCACAATATCTAATTAGATAACAGAATTTCATTTTCTATAAATTTTTTAGAAGTCGCCGTAGTCTAGTAGGTATTGTGTAGGCGTATTAGGCGAAAAGCCCCGGTTCAAATCCCCGGTTAGGCATCAAAACGAAATATGAAAAAATATTTCTTTGGCGACTTCCGCTCAGCAGATTCCTGGCAAAAACTCTGAGAGTAAATAAAATTGCCATCAAAAGATTCTCAAAAAATCTGTCGTTCGGAGTCGACTTTAAACTGTAGGTTCCGGCACTCATGAATAAAATTAACACACACAACATGAGTGGTGTTGAGAAGCTAGTCCGTAATCCTGACTGAAGGGTTGTAATGGCCAATTATGTATGTATGTATGTATGTATCAATTTTTTAGAGACCGTTAGAAAAATTAAATTATACTATCATAACAAAATGTAAAAATTCCATGATACTCGTATTCCTTAAATTTGCTATGTTGCATACAAACTACAATTTTTACTAGCTATAACTCCAAAAGTGCTTAATAGTTAGCATTAAAATTGTGAATATAATCGATTTGAAATGTTTTCCGTTAAAATATTAAGAAAAATATTTAAATTCTAACGCAAGTTTTAACAATTTTTTGCCAATCTCAAAACACTGTGCGGCACCGACAAGCGATCCTTTCCTTTATGCTTTCCGAATTTTTTGTTGTCCTTTTTTTTTGTTTTCTGATGGCTGTTGTGTTTGTTTTTAATTTTATGATGATGTTTTCCTTTTTTGCTGTTTCCTTTCTCTTTCTCTGGCATCCAAAATTTATTTGTTTTTCTCTCCTCTTAAAAAAAAATAACGAAAAACAAATTGAAGAAATAAAAAACAAAAACAATAAATCGCTTACAAGGAAAACTTTTTAAAATAAAATGTTTTATTTCCCATTTTTTAGGGATTTAAAATAAGAACTCGTACCCGTTTAGCTTTAATGGTCTTTGAAAATCATCGACAAGAGAAAATTTTTACAAGAACTTAAAAACATCAAATCCATATTATGTAACTTATGAATCTCAAGTTTATGTGGTTTTATTTGATTAGTCAATAGATATTCTTAAAGTTTGTAGGGAGGATAGAGATCAATTGAAAAAAAACATAAATTAGTCGAAGACATTTCATTAGTTAGAGTTCGTTATTATTTCTTTAAAATTTCTAAACATCATAAATAACCACTATCGCACATATATTTTCCCCTTTTGGTAAAGTTTCCTCACCGAAAATTGTCTTCCAAGACTTTATTCAGAGCTTATTCGATAAAGCTCCAATTCTGTTTCATTACTTTACCCTCACTAGCCCGCATCAAAAATGTATTCGAATATATACCTAGGGTAAGATAGTTTATTTGATTTGAACTTAAATGGTATTTA
This sequence comes from Sarcophaga rosellei, assembly GCA_930367235.1. Taxonomy (NCBI): domain Eukaryota; kingdom Metazoa; phylum Arthropoda; class Insecta; order Diptera; family Sarcophagidae; genus Sarcophaga; species Sarcophaga rosellei. The sequence continues at coordinate 83,393,039 of OV884017.1, read as the reverse complement.
ACTGATTTGCCGTAGCTTTCTGCCACCGTTGTCATGTGTCTTTGAAGGACTGTTAACTTTTCCATTGTCTATCCTATCCATCTGCATTGACGTGTTGAGATTCCTTGATTGGTCTATTTCTAGTGAATTTATGACTACATAAATCAATCCGGTTAGATCCTGTGCCAGTATGCGTAAATAATTGTATTAATATTTGTAAGCTCCGGATATCGCATTTTTAATCGTACCTCACACTTCACACTCAAGGATCAAATTACAATTCATGAGTTTTTCCATGATGTGCAATATATTTGTTGAATTCCTTACAGTATGGTGGCTAAACAATTTTGCTTTAAATCCAGTAGTAGTTTTGTCAAAGTTTCTTATCAGGCATTAGGAGGCACTCAAAAGGTAATCTATTTTGTATTTCCAGAATATTCAAAAAGACTTAATCTTCTTTCAATCTCAGATCAATAGAAACCGCTGCACAAATACGTATTATTTTCCAAAAGCGAACCTGGACTATGTACTATGACCGTATGATAATCGCCTTTTGCGATTAGTTATTGACGATTACAAACTGGACGGGTGGTATTTGACTTTTACTGTTGGGCTATGTCAAAGACCGTGTCTAATCTCGAAATTGACGATTAGTTTAATTGAGGATTTAATGTTGCTCAACTCTTTTGCAGCTTGAAAAATTCAGTACTTTGGTACTTTTTCAGTACTTTTCCATTTCAAAAGTACCACAGTACCCCCGCTACAGTTTCAGTACTTTTGTATTATTACATATTTTATATTTTGCGCTATTAATTGGTTAGAAACGCGTTCAATATAATACGGAAGGTAGAATTAATCCTTAGCCCCGGTTAGCCTAATGTCCGCGGAACGCACATTGGTTTTCAGAATACGAAAAGGAATGAGAACGTATGCCGAGCCGTATTGCAATTTCGGTAAGCATTTAATTTGGTCTTCATATGCTAAAAATGAACGTACGTAACGTCGACGTTTGCTTAACGGGGCTTTTACGTTCCGAATCAGATGGGTTTGTTTTGTATGTGAGAAACATTTATAAGTAGTTAATTTTTCTATTCCCACCCGTACGTGTATTAAGTATACATAAATACTTTTTTTACATTAGATGCAAAAAATTACTCTTTCAGTTATAGTTCAGTACCATTCCAATATTTTAATTTTGCAACACTGGTATGATTCTCGATATATAAGTCGTAAGCTCAAGCGCTATTAAGGCCTATATTTGAAAGCTCCGCAGAAAATTTCTCTGGACATTATTCTATAGATCGCATTTGCATTAAATCTATTGTTACTCCTTGAAACACTGTAAATACAAGGAAATAAAAAGAATCCTACATTTGATAATGTAGATGGTTTGAGTAGCCATACAATGCTGCATTATAGAAAGAGAAAATTAATGAAAAACCTATGAACGTTTGACCAGTGTTTCCACTTCATATATATTTTTTTTTTGGAATAGAAGCAATGGCACTGAGCATTTTATTAGTTAAATTAAGAAAAAAATAAAATAAAATAAAATTTCATAAATATTGGCCACGCCCATCGCATATCGTCCTTATAATCCCAATCGATTTTTTCGCATAAAATTTTTCTTATCCAAACAAAAGTGTTCTAATTTGATACAAATGCTTTCCAGAATCAGTGTAAGACGCGTGCCAAGTTCCATTAAAATTGGCTACGCCTGTCGTTCAGCTCTGTGTAATCTTTAATAAATTTGCATGCGTACGAACAAAATTAGTGTAAAAAGTAATCAAATATTTTATTCATTAACTATCATTTCTTTGACTACATCATACGGATATGCTCGTACATACATGGATCAGATGATTCAAGCAAACGATGCAAAACATCAGTATTTGTCAAAGTTCTGTTGCAGTTTCTGGGAAACATTAAACTTTACTTTCCTGTAATCTTTATTGCATTCCTCCCCGGAATGCACACCAATGGGATGTACTGCTGGAAAAACTATTTCGTTTCCATTCATTAGTATTTATGGACAGTAAGAGGCATAAAGTACTAGGTATATTTTTGTTGACGAATAGCTCAGCTGTAGTCCACGAACATGTTTGCAATTTTTAGTATCAATATTCCGCCCACATGTCATTGTCAGAAGAATAATACGTAAGCGATATATAACACCTGTTATATCGGTGTATAAAAATAAAAAAAAATTTTTATTTTGTTTTAAATAAATCTTTATTGATCGCACAATTTCGTGTGCCACTGTTCGCAACTTGATTTAAACAACAATAATTTATTTTATTTGTTATTCTTCTTTACACTCTTCCTCGTGCACACTAATAATTGTTGGTTAGATCTTTAGAATGGAGATCTTCACACGCAATGCGTTTTCATACAAGACTGACTGAATTTATTCTGGTCCCTGTAACAACACGTTTCCGCTTAGGTGCTGGGATAGATCAGCGGCGTCCAGTGGTTACATAAAAAGAACCACTTCGTTGAAGTTTTAAAATTAAGTAAAATTGCTTTCGTGCTAAACTACGTTAAGGCTACATAGAAGGAAAAATTAAGGTTAATATTAGTTAATAAGCCCTAGGCCGGTCAAACAACGGTTCGTCAAGTAACAGTGCCGAAGGCGTAGAGGGGTTTGAGTCAGAACAACAGTCAAACGGCATGCGCCCTGGATGACTGTGGTTTCTACTGGTCCTTGCTGTTACCCCGGTACAGTCAGTCAAGTCAACCAAAGGAAGATGTCAGAGCAACAATCAAACGACCTATGCACAAGATGATTGTTGCTCCAAGATCTCCACTTGTTCGTCCGGTCAGTAAAATTCCCCGGAGGAGGATGTCAGAAAGACAATCAAACGGCCTACGCACAGGATGATTGTGGTTCTGAGGTCTCCGGTGTCCGTCCAGTCACAGTTGCCAATGTTTTGCTGGCTGTAAATATCTCACTAGTGGGGACAACCACACCACTTGTGATTTGATATATTTTCAGCAACAGCCGATGTCATAAGATCGACCTGCCTTACCAGCAACTCATCACCAACTGCCCCGACCGCTGAAGTCATGCTCGCTTTTATTCACAAAAGTAACGGATAACAGATCAAACATGATTGAACATCAAGTTGGACACAACCGTTATAAAGAATACTAATATTTCTAAAAATAGATCATAAGAGCTTACCAAAAATTACTTTAAATATTATAGGCACAGTGGGGCCTGTTATAAACTTATACTAAAATAATTACATACATACATACATAATTGGCCATTACAACCCTTCGTCAGGATTACGGCCTAGCTTCTCAACACCACTCATGTTGTGTGCGTTAATTTTATACATGAGTGGCGGGACCTACAGTTTAAAGTCGACTCCGAACGACAGATTTTTTGAGAAGCTTTTCATGGCAATTTTTACTCTCAGAGTTTTTGCCAGAAATCTGCTGAGAGGAAGTCGCCGAAGAAATACTTTTTGTATTTTGTTTTTGATGTCTGGCCTGGGATTCGAACTCGGGCCTTTCGTCTAATAAGCCAACACACTACCTACTAGACCACGGCGACTTCCAAACTAAAATAATTACAATAGTTTTATTTACAATAATTCGTACAGCAAAAATATAAAAGAAAATAAACAATACATTAAATCATAAATATCATCCAGTGATATGGTATGGGCAAAAACAAGGTCTCCGCCTTTTGTCGTCACATCCCATTGCCTGCTTTGTCTTGTCTTTTATATCGCTGGGTAGACAGTCTGATAAATGCTCTATAAGGAGAATGACTTTGCCTTCGTGAAATCTCTATAAATGTAAACATGTTGTTTACGTTATTGTTGTTTGTGTATTTTGTTTACATTTGTCCTTGCAGTGCTGTCGTTGCCTGTTTGTTTACTTGTTTATCCCCTTTTTTATACTGATGTTGTTGGTATATTTTCGTTTATTCGTTGATCACGTAAGCAAGACCATTGTTTTTGTTTTTGTAACTTTTGTTTATCATTTTAATGTTAAACGACAACTTCATTTACATTTTCGTAACAATATTCTATTCTTGATACATACGATTCACAGCATTTGTGTATTTTATTTTAAACTAGCTGTACCCTGCGCGCTTTGCTGCACTACAAACTAAAATAAATTTGAAGGAAAGGCATTAGACAAATATCCAATTAAGTTTGAATCATTTTATTGATTTTGTTTCCCGTTGTCCAGATGATTCAGACGAACGGGCCTGAGTAGTACGCATTCGATCAAGTGATTCATTGTTCAAGTGATTCATGCGAACGGATCTGTGCGGCATGTACTCGAAGATTTTTCAGTCTCAATGCTGATTCTGAGGCTAGTAATGCTCTTTTCTTTTCTTTTCTTTTCAACACAGGATCAAATGCACAGTTTACGATTTAATTAATTTCGAAGAATTTTCAGTGGCGCCACCTGTCGGAAATTGGTTATACCAACTTAGAAACCTTCGTCGGCTCATGCGCAACAACTTTGCTAAAGATTAAATGCATAGTTTACGATTCCATAAAGTACATTCATTATAGATAATTTAAACTTGAAAAAAAAAATAAATAAAACAAAAGTCTACGAATTGAATTTTGGTTATATTTTTTCTTATTTGGTGAATTTTTTCACAAATGTTGGTTACAAAATTTTTTTCTTTCCCTTCTATCTTTCCCCCCGCGTCGTTCTTTACACTTTATTTTCGATGGTTTTATACATCAAGAATCACAGATAGCATACTTGTAGGGGTAACTACTATGCGTATGAGTGATATATTCAAATGCAATTAAATATTAAGTATGTAGTATGTAGCATACGTGGGCATGGCCCCTCGCTCATTTGGAATATCAACATAAAAAGTAACCTATAACTCCTTCCAGACATACAGGAAGATACTGTGAAAATTTCAAGAAAATCGGTTCAGCCGTTTAATCGTCTATAAACTTCAAACATACAAACATACAAACATACAATCAAACACACATTCATTTTTACATATAAGATTATTGTTAAAAAACAAAAATTATGATTAAACACACACACGGAAAATGGCGCAGTAGAGGTGGTAGCCTTTACGCGTGTATTTTAATGCCATTTTTTATTTTTGTATTCTTTTTTGTTCATTGTGTTTTCTGTTCATTCTGAAATGGATTTTTTAATTGAAAAATAAATTCTTGTGTATATTTACAGCATAATATAAGGAAAGCAAGCAGACGTTTATTAAATTCTATTTTGAGTCCACAATTATTTTTTTCATCATTCAACTCATCATTTGAACGTCAGGCAACACAATACAAAATCAAATCAATCTCTTGGAAAATTAAAAGCAATACATTTTTTAATTAAAAACTAAACTAAACTGTCCGTTCTTGTATCAATAACAGAGAAAAACAAAAAAAAAAAAGAGAAAAAAAACAAAAAACCGAAACATAAAAGAATATTATGAAAGCAACAACAAAAATATATAATTTAATAGAAAAAAGCAAACAAACCAAAGAAACAAAAACAAAAAGAAAGAACCGAATCAAGTAAATTAGTAGACATCATAAGCAGGCAACAGCAAATTTTATTGTTGTAAACATAACAACAAACATACGCTTCCCATTACACAGTTCTCTTGAATCGTAAACATTTTTTAATCCAAAGGCACACAAACAAAATAAACATAAACGGTAGGATAAACAGGCCAAAAGTATAGTTGTGGACTCTGGCAGGCACACAAGGAAAGTGAAGAAAAAAGGAAGATTAGAGACTGTGTTGTGTTTTTTTTTGGGACGAAAGAAATCAAAGCAACAGAAATAATTACAAGCTGGCGTTCTTTCAAAATATAATGTGGAGCACTATTTCGCCGACAAATTCGAAAAAACTTTTAATTGGCAGCACACGCAGCGTTGACTATGTCGGTGATAACTCTACAACAAAATCAACAAAAATCTCAATCGCAATGGAAATTCATATACAAAATAAGTGCATTTCAGCATAGCGCATCACTCTGGAGGGTGGTGCAGAGCCCCCATGGCTACAGGGCCCCCTTAAAGCGGCATTTTTGGGGGCCACTGGCGTCGGTAAAACAAGTATATTACAGGTAAATTCATGAATAAGTTTTAATCACAATAAATATTAAAGTAAACTATTTCCTGTATTAGTGAACGATATAATCCTTACCATGTAAATATAACTGAAGTTTTGTGAACAGACAAACTACTTGTAGCAATAAATCGTTTTTTCACTACTCATAAGCATTCATGAAATTTTGAATATGAGTAAGTCAACAGTACGTATTCAACTACTCTGATTCATTCTACTCACTACAACATTGATTTATAAGTACATGTTGCAATGAGTATAAGTACAACGTTGACATCAAACTCATACCATTCGAAATATGTTTGATTCAGATTCATAACTTAAGATAAATACTTATAAATGATTCGAGTGACTCGAAAAGAAAACAGACAGAGCAGCAATCAGAGCAAACACACAACCTTCTCGTGAGTATTTTAGTGTTCGTACACGAATCATAGTTATTTTGTGATTCTTGTATACGATGAGTTATGGCGAATCGAAATCAAGAACATCATACGTGTTAAGAACGAAAATGATGAGTACTTCAAACTTTGAATATGAGTAGAGGTTCCATGATATTAAAATAAGTATGAATGCGTATATATACATACATACATAATTGGTCATTAACACCCCTTTAGTCAGAATTTCGACACCACTTATGTTGTGTGCGTTAATTTTTATACATGAGTGTTGGGACCTATAGTTTAAAGTCGACTCCAAACGACAGATTTTTGAGAAACTTTTCGTGGTAATTTTATTTACTCGCAGAGTAATTGACAGAAATCTGCTGAGAGGAAGTCGCCAAAGAAATATTTCTTCATACTTTCGTTTAGTTGAACATGGCTGACATGGGCCGAGGCCTTACGTCTAATAAGCCAACACACTATCTACAAGACTACGGAGACTTCAATGAATGCCTATAAAAACATAAATACATAATTGGCCATTACAACCAAGATTACGGCCTAGCTTCTCACACCACTCATGTTGTGTGCCTTAATTTTATACTTGAGTGGAGGGACCTACAGTTTAACGTCGACTCCGAACGACAGATTTTGAGAAACTTTTTCATGGCAGGTTTGTTTACTCTCAGAGTTTTGCTAGAAATCTGCTGAGAGGAAGTCGCCGAAGAAATATTTCTTTTTTCATATTTAGTTTTGATTTCTGGCCTGTGGCTCGAACCGGGCTTTAGGTCTTATAAGCGAACACAATGCCTACTAGACTACGGCGACTACTATGAATGCCTATAAGAATCAGAAATTATGAGTATGATTCGATTATGCTCATCTTTTTGAATACTCATTGCTGATTAATCTTTGAACGAAGAATGATCAATAAAAGAAAATTTATTGTATTATTCTTATTAAATTAAAGCTGGATATCTGTATATTGATTATGAATTAGAACATTTCTCTTTTGGGCTATCTATTGTACGAACAAAAAACGAACAAAAGTTTCACTTTACAGTATTTTGTATGATGATCTTTTGAGATGTGGTATTTTATTAGGGGTTCTGATAATTAAAAACCCTTCTTATGGGCTGCCTGGCCACTGCAGTGTTTTCCAAGCAGAGATAATGGCTTGTTCAGTGGCGGGATTTTTCCTGAAAAATTCTTGATTTACGCTGACAACCAGGCTGCGTTTACGTCCCTAACCAACGTAATTTTAACGTTTGTCCTTGTCCATGAATGCCGAGGATTTCTTAGAGAAATTTCGAATCATTCAAATGTAACTTTTACATGGGTTCCGTTATATATGGATACCATTGGAAATAGCATTCCTGACGAGTTGGCCGGGGCCGGTACGGAGGTCGTAATTTACGATATACTACAGGGCATAGGTATTCCGATTACCTAGATTCTTCTAGACACGTATGTACAAGAAAAGGATCGATTCATTTCTGTCCCTAAGTCTCATACATAACATACATAATTGGCCATTACAAGCCTTCAGTCGGGATTACGGCCTAGCACCTCAAAACCAGTCATGTTGTGTGCGTTAATTTTATACATGAGTGGCGGGACCTACAGTTTAAAGTCGACTCCGAACGACAGAGTTTTTGAGAAGCTTTTCATGTCAATTTTTTACTCTCAGAGTTTTTGCCAGAAATCTGCTGAGAGGAAGTCGCCGAAGAAATATTTTCATATTTTCGTTTTGATGTCTGACCGGGGATTCGAACTCGGGCCTTTCGTCTAATAAGCCAACACACTACCTACTAGACCACGGCGACTTCATGGTTCCATGGACCACATGGTTATCCGAAATACTTGGCATCCCGAAATATGACTTCTGCAGGAGATTTAAAAGACTGTCTAAAACCTCAGGTGTCTTGTAGAGACTGGCCGATCTCTTTATTATAAAGATTGCTGGAGATTCCTCTAAGGTATGACTGATCCTCAGCTAGAATTGATTGTGCTATCACAATGGGCCTAAGTGGGACCTATTCTTTTAAGAACCCAACAAATTTCCTTTAGGGAGGTGGGACAAAACTTTGTTTGTCCCTTTTTTATGCCCACTGAATATATATATTAAATTAAATTAAAGTAATTAAGATATTCAATAGTAATGATAGCAAATATCGCATTTGACTGTACTTTTGTGTAAGAAAGTATTCAATTTCATCTTTACATTCGCGAGTGTCGATTGTATTCCAGAAGTAGATTCCTGAACAATGTATACAATGTATACCCAATATTTTCTGCATTAAACTAGTCATAGTGGTCATAAGACTGTTTATTAGCTGTACGAGTTTACTTTGTCAGATTTAGTATCAAGCCGACTGTAGTTATAATCAGAGGCTTCACAAAATGGAACCTTATACTATGTTCATACATGCACTTTTATTGAGTCAATATTCCGATATTTGAGTACAATATTTTAAATGTTCAGACATAATATAAGCAATATCCATTTGGCAGCTGGTAAACAAAACAGCTGGTTGTTTCAAACAAAATTTGTTTTTATTTATTTTTTTTTTTTTTGTTTGTCGTTGTTGACAAGTGATTCATGCGAACGGATCTGTGCGGCATGTACTCGAAGATTTTTCAGTCTCAATGCTGATTCTGAGGCTAGTAATGCTCTTTTCTTTTCTTTTCTTTTCTTTTCAACACAGGATCAAATGCACAGTTTACGATTTAATTAATTTCGAAGAATTTTCAGTGGCGCCACCTGTCGGAAATTGGTTATACCAACTTAGAAACCTTCGTCGGCTCATGCGCAACAACTTTGCTAAAGATTAAATGCATAGTTTACGATTCCATAAAGTACATTCATTTTTATATATATAGATAATTTAAACTTGAAAAAAAAATAAATAAAACAAAAGTCTACGAATTTAATTTTGGTTATATTTTTTCTTATTTGGTGAATTTTTTCACAAATGTTGGTTACAAAATTTTTTTCTTTCCCTTCTATCTTTCCCCCCGCGTCGTTCTTTACACTTTATTTTCTTTGGTTTTATACATCAAGAATCACAGATAGCATACTTGTAGGGGTAACTACTATGCGTATGAGTAATATATTTCAAATGCAATTAAATATTAAGTATGTAGTATGTAGCATACGTGGGCATGGCCCCTCGCTCATTTGGAATATCAACATAAAAAGTAGCCTATAACTCCTTCCAGACATACAGGAAGATACTGTGAAAATTTCAAGAAAATCGGTTCAGCCGTTTAATCGTCTATAAACTTCAAACATACAAACATACAATCAAACAATCAAACACACATTCATTGTTTTATATAAGATTACAACAATTTGCGTATTTATTGCGCAATAATTAATTGAAACTTTATATGAAATATTGAGCTCAATAATGGCGTTTATTGCGATTTACGCAATAAAAGTGCATGTCTGAACATAGTATTAGGTGTCATCACAATCAGTTTTGTTGTTGTTATCTATTACCAACATATGTAGGTAGCAGCCACTGAAGCAAAGTTTATTAAAGTCAGATTACCAATTTAAATACGTTTAGTGTTAGTTTTTCGGACCGTAGAGTGTTTAACAAAAGAGTACACTTGTGTTCCCTGTAATTAATAAAATCTGTGAACTCTTCACATTGACCGAATAAGAAAAAACTGAAAATTGCGGTCCAAAAAAAAAGTTACTGACGAACTAAACAATCATTATATCTGATGAAACTTTAATTTTTCTGACGATAAGCGGCAAGGAAACAGACGGTTTATCACAAAATTCTTTCATTTGCCAAAGAAATACGATATAATGCACCCAGTTATAGGGAGAGTTACTATATACGCGGTTCCTGGATTTATTTCCCAGATTCTATTTTAGGTATCTCATAGCAATTATAACGGTACACTGAAATCTGGTTGCACACACCTGAAGGACGACTTCTACAGAAGCTGTAAGAACGAGAAATAAGAGGGTACCACCTATCGTCTTAAGCACAAGTATTCTTAAGCACCCAAAATATTTTGAAAGAACGTGTCTCGCCAAAGACGGTTTGAGTAAAATTCACTCTTTTATGCCTACCAATAACCGAATAATTAATATACGATCCAAGTTATTTATGTCCCTTGTCCGACTGCCTAACCTAGCCCCTTTGACATACAAATGCAAAAACAAGAATCCAATATAAAAGGATACTTCACTGCTCATATATTTTACTGTAAAACAATTTTTAAATTCTCTTTAAATTAAATAGAAAAATACGTATGTACTCTCTTAATTAGAATTTTCCATTTTTTTAATGTTTTTCTTTATGTTCTGTTTGCTATTTGCAGCAATTTTTCTACCATGATTTTCCCAAGACACATCAAACAACAACCAGAAGAAAAGTATACAGGAGCTGTCTGGTTTGCGATACCTGTATACGAGAGCTGATGGTAATCGATGTTCCACCCCAGGTAAACTAAATTACACATGTTTTATGATGCCAACAATAAAAATAAATCATGGAACTAGAACTAGAAGTACGCTTTAAGTAATTCATTCATATTAATTGGCAAAATTAAATTTCTTTTTATTGAATTCAAATTTAAATTTTGTTGGTAATTGACAATAAAAAATCATTCAAGTTATAAGAATATTTTGAACTTATTTATCACAAACGCATACGAGCGGTATGTTAATAGAATTTTTCTATTTAGGTCATCACCCCACCATCATTAGTGGCTTCCCATCCAATAAAGCCTATATATCAGGACATACTATACATACCTGACAGTTTTTCTGTCCACCATCCTTGCACAAAGTTGCTTCGTTTCTCTTGCAATTTCATATCCTAACATAACTGATTTTCATACCGTTACGTTTTTACCTTTTAAAAACGTTTAAAATATGAGCTCATAGAAGATTGCGAATAAAATGGAAATAACTTTATGTTTAGTTTTAATAATAATTATTTATTATTCGGACAATTCTGTGTGCCACTGTTCACAACTTGATGTAAACAACAACGATTGCTTTCTTTGTTATTCCTCTTTGCACTCTTTTGCATGAACAATAACAATTGTTCAACAGATCTTTGTAACGGAGGTGTTCAAACTACGATTACTCTTTTCAAATACACCGCGTCTTCACACAAGCAGCCTCATGAATATTCTTGAAGGCGAATGTTCGTGGCTTCGCCTTATCGAGATCTTTGTTGAGGTTTGCAAATTCATCAAAAAGGCCGTCTGCTATGCGTAATCCCTGACCCATGCGGATACATAAAACTTGATACCTTAAAACTCTCGATCCATAGTCATCCGGAATTAAGAAAGGCACATAAAGCATAGCCAAAACTGAAACTGGAAACTGTACACATTGCCATAGAAATGTTAACTGATAATACAATAAAGACCTTAATGAAAGCAATTCCAGAAACATTAAGAAAAATTATGTTTTTCCTTATTTTTCAACAGCACTTGGGTGCCTTGTTAAAAGAGTTATAAAGCAACACTACTCGATTGCTGAATGAAATGTGCGCCATCGATAATTGAACCAATTTTTGTAATTCTCCATACATACATACATAACTGGTCGTTACAACCTTTAAGTTAGGATTACGACCTAGTTTCTCACACCACTTATACAACAGTAATGGCACCTGCAGTTGAATGTCGACTTCTTACGACTGATTTTTGAGAAACTTTTCATGGCAATTTTATTTACTCTCAGAGTTTTTACCAGAAATCTGCCGTGAGGAAAAAATATTTAGTCATATTTCATTTAGTTGGACGTGCCTGACCTGGGGTTTCTACCGATGCCTCACGTCTAAAAAGCGAACACACTACCTACTAGACCACGGCGACTTCATTTTGTAACGTTAAATACGAATATTACTTATTGTCTGAATTTGTCATTACAGCCTTTTAGTCAATATTACAACCCAGCTTCTAACACTAGCCATATTGTGTTTGTTAACTTTATCTATGAGTGGCTGGACCTCAAGTCTAATGTCGACTCTGAACGTCAGATTTGAGAAGCTTTTCACGGCAATGTTATTTACTTCCGGGATTTCGCTAGATGACTGCTGAGAGAAAGTCGAACAAAATACTTCTTTTTTTTCGAGATGCCTGAGATAAGATGCCCCAAAACATACTAGATTACGGCGAGTTCTAGTCAAGACATCTTCTAGTCGTTGTGTTTAAAATATTTTATGTTTCCTAAAGAAATAAAATAAAGAAAATCAATCAAATTTATTTTATTCCTTTTTTGTAGAATAACATCGTAAAAATTTTTTTATTGACTTCCATACTAAAGGAAATCTACAGTTAAATTCAATACAGAGAAATTTTTAATCCATTTTCGTTGTATTATTTAAAAGTGTTGCCACTTGCTTAAAAATTTAAAAGTTATTGCAATACTTTAAAGAATTTAAATTGCTGCCTTCAAGCGTATTGACTTTTGTATACAATTTTAATGAAAACATGAGAATTGTATGAATTTACTAAAATAGAAATTAAAAAAACAAAAAATTTAAGAAAATTACGGTCATAGAAGAAAGAGCTTAGAAAATAGAAATTTATTCATACATACATACATACATACATGTAAATGTTTGGTCAATTAAAACATTTCTCATTTTCTTTAAAATATGTTCAACAATAAAACAACAATGATAACAACTACAACAACACCACGATATAAAACAGAAAAGATTTCCAGCCGATAATTTTGCAGAATGGAACAACGGTCATCCACTGGGGTTGCGAACAGTCCATGCATACGTTTTAGTCTTTGACATGGGAAACTTGGAAACATTTCGTGTAAGTTCTACTCATATTTATGCCTCTTATTCGAAACAAAAATGCTTAAGTTTGTTTTCATTATACTTTACTTTGCTTAGGGCCATTGTTACAACTTGCAGTTAACTAAAGGGAGGATTTTAACGGGCAGATAAATTGTTTTTCATTATTATAAGTTGACAATAAGGTAGAAGTGAGCGTTAAGCTAAGGGGAGGATCATCCTACCTTTAACTTTAAAAGATATGTTTATTTTTGAACTTGCCATATTATATATTACTTTCAATATGGCAACTTCAAATGTAAACAAAATGACCAAATTCAACAAAAAAAAAAACAAAAAAAGCCGGTCGTTGTCAGTGTTATCAACATTGCTCCGACAATGCCATATTTTTGAAAAAGTTAACTTTATTTTATCATTAGGTTGTAATAACGAAAAGAAGTTAAATGTGACTTTAAAATTCACTTCAGTTAAAGTTACCTTTAACTAAACCCAACTTTAACGGCAAATTGTAATAATGACCCTTAAAGAGGAAACATAAAAGAGAATATAAACTGGCTTTTCATTTAAGTTGCTTTAAAGTCTAACTACAATAAGCTGATCCTACTGTCAAAATTTCACTAAAATTCTGTCAAATGCATAGGAAATTTTATTAAGGGCCATAATTACAACTTGCCGTTAACTAAAGTGAGGATTTTAACGGGCTGATAAATTGTTTTTCTTTATTATGAATACCCAATAAGATAGAAGTGAGCGTTAAGCTAAATGGAGGATCATCCTGCCGGTAACTTTTAAAGTTAAGTTTACGTTTGAACTTGCCATATTATATGTTATTTTCAATATGGCAACTTCAAATTTAAACAAAATGAGCATATACAAGAAAAGAACGAAGCCCGTCGTTGCCACTGCGTTAAAAAAAACTTGTATAATTAGCAGTTTTAACGACATTGCTCCGGCACTGCCATATTTTTGAAAAATTTTATCTGTAAGTTGTAATAACGAAAATGAGTTAAATGTAACTTTCCAGTTCCCTTTAGCTAGAGGTGCCTTTAACTAACCCCAAGTTTAACGTCAAGTTGTAATAATGGCCCTAAGACTTTTAAGTGTCTATTTATAATTTTTGGAATTTAAATGTTAGACACAGTTAATACGTAAATCTAAACTTATCTGTGTCAAACTAAACTTATTTTATAATTGTCTTGTCGAATTGAGATTGAAGTGAATATAAGAAAGAAACAATAAAAATTATTTGTCCTCATTGTCATGTCATTATAGTACTAACCAGAGATCTGCAATGAATCGTTTTGTCGCTACTCGTAAGCACTCATGAAATGTTGAATATGAGTGAGCCAACAGTATTGAAATTGAACTACTCTGATTCAGTCGTACTCACTACAACATTGATTTATTAGTACAGGTTGCAAAGAGTATACATAGAACGTTGACATCAAACTCATAACATTGGAAATATGTTTGATTCATAAGCCTACTCATTTAGATTCATAACTTTAGAAATATACTTATAATACTGTTACGTTTTTATGAGTTCGATGATTTCAAACAAAATAAAAACAAATGTGTGTTTAATTTCAATTAAACTCTTTATTGTTCACACTACTTTTGTTTGCCACCGTATACAACTTGATCTTGTTCGATAGTCTTCCCTGCGCACACCCTTTGCGTAAGCAACAACACTTGTACGTTAGATTTGTATAGCGGAGATCTTCAAACCACGACTGTTTACTTCGCACGCGTCTTCAAACAAGTCTGACTGAACTCTTACTAACTGGTTGCTTGCCCTTTTACGCACGTAATCAGTCTGATGAACGTTCTTGAAGTGGGATGTTCCCGATTTCGCTTTCTCGGGAGTTCTATTGCGACTTCAATGTTGTTTGTGTATTTTTTCTATCCCCTTCTCTTTCATACTTGTGTACTTGGTTTACTTGTAACAAGTTCGTTGTATGTATTTGTGTTTCTTTTGTTCATCGTTAATGTTAAAGGATGCTTTCGTTTTCTTAACAATACTTATAAATGATATAAATGTGACTCGAATCATTCATCAAAATTTACAGTCTTAGTTGTTGTTGCATTTACAAAAAGAAGAAACAGGACACATAAGCAAAAAAGACAAGGACAGCAAGCAGAGCAAACACACAACCTTCTAGTGAATATTTTAGTGTTCGTACGCGAATCATACTTATTTTGTGATTGTTGCAGATGTTGAGTTATGGCGAATCGAAATCAACAACGTCATGCGTGTTGCTAAGGATAAATATGATGAGTATGTACTTCAAACTTTGAATATGAGTAGAGGTTCCATGATATTAAAACAAGTATGAATGCGTATAGGTATCAGAAAGTATTCATCTTTTTGAATACTCATTGCTGATCTCTGGTACACACTTCAACACCTAAGTAAATCGGGATCACTTTCGTTATGTCGTACATAATTTTTTTGTCGAAACTTAACAAAAAGATCACTTAGCTTGTTTTGTTTTGTGTATTCGCAGAGTTGAACAGAATTGGATTAGCAATTTATAGTTGGGTCATTAATCAGTATTTAATACATGAAACTTAATCACGCCGACATTCTTGTCTTGGATTTCTGATGTGATTTGATTTATTTTCATTTGTATTTTCCTTATTTGTTTGATTACAGTATTGCCGATCAATGAGAGATCAAATTTTGGACAGTTTTAGTCATCGTGATTTTAGCATAATTGTTGTTGGCAATAAATATGATACAATAAATGAAACACCAACAAGTTCACAGGTAAGTTCGAAAAACTTTAAATCTTATTTAATATAATCTAATACTGTTCGTAGTATAATTGAAAAATCGGATATTTTTTATTGTAAGTAAATGCTTCATTGAGATACATATGTCATCCAATATATTGTCCATCGAATGCAACGACATTTTTCCATCTGTTTGGCAATTTGTGGATTCCGACCCCAAAAAAAATTTTGATATCATGACCTGAAGTGAAGCATATTTCAACTAGGGATTTTGCATACAAGCATGCTTTATCGGGTGAGGTAAAACTTACCATCCACTTTTTCCAAACAGCCTTTGACTGGTGTTGCAATATGTGGCCGACCGTTTTCATGATGAAAAATTAATTCCTTGTGCTTTTCTGCATATTCAGGGCGTTTTTTTGGCCAGTGTTCGCTTCAAACGAATTAATTACAGTCTGGTGCGATTTCAACAGCTCATAGTGGATCACATCCTTCTGATCTTTTAAAAACTTTTAAAATAAGAGCTCGTAGATGGCAAATAAAATTATAATAAATTGGTGTTTAGTTTTAATTAAAATTCTTTATTATTCACACAATTCTGTGTGCCCCTGTTCACAACTTGATGTAACAACAACAATTGCTTTGTTTGTTATTCCTCTGTTTGCACCCTTTGCATAAACAATAACAATTACTAGATAATTGTTCGACAGACCTCCGAAACGGAGATCTTCAAGCCACAATTACTCTCTTCAAACGCACCGCGTCTTCACACAAGACGGACTGAACTTTTACTAACTCAATTACCTGCTTTGCCTTGCCTTTTTTATGGCAACGTAAACAATCTGATGAATGTTCTTGAAGGCGAATGTGAGTGGCTTTGCCGATGTAAACATCGTTGTTTCATTATTGTTGTTTGTGTATTTTGGTTACATTTATACTTGTAGTGTTTGTTGTTGTACTTTTGTTTACCATATTTTTATGCTGGCGTTTGCTGTTATATTACTCAGTGTGATTTGTAAAAAAGTTCATTGTTTTTGTTCTTGTAGATTTTGTTTATAATTTCAATGGTAAACGATGTAAAAGCAGGACACCAGTATCCAGATTTTTCCATTTTCGTAATATGCCTGGCTGCAGATTTTGCTCATTGCCCGCGTTTCTTTATGTAATATTATCAATATGTAATATTATGCATACTACATACATACATATTATATTTTCCTCTGTTTTCTCTTCCTTTTCGCTAATAAATAGAATTCTAAGTCTCAAGCTTATATTTTTAATCTTTCAAATAAGTGTGTATGTATATCTTCTATATCTAACTCAAAACTTATCAAAACTAGTATTAAAGTGTACGTAAACATCGTCTTGTAAAATATGCAGAGTCTAATAATTTTTGTGCGATAGCCGCGGTTCTATTCTACTCCCCAAATGTGGAAGCCGTTGATTCAGCATTTTTATGAGTCTAAGATTATGGCTTTCGTTATGTTCACGGATTTTAATTGAGCGCACCTCATTGTGTTAACGCACACAACATGAGTGGTGTGAGAAGCTAGGCCGTAATCCTAACTGAAGGGTTGTAATGTAATGTTATGTATATATTATGCAATACCCGATAGATATACATATGTGTATACGGCAGGTAATGCCACCGGTTGCAAAGGAGGGCAACTCTATTAGAAAACTTTCTCATTACTACACCAAGATAACGTTAATAGAGGACTTTGTTTCTAGCCAACGATAGGTGACAAATCAATTATCTACTCTAGTACACCAATCACGTGCAGTCCTTGAGTGAAATATGATATTTTAATCTATAATTGTCTGTTTGTCATTTACATTATAAAAATTATTTCATGCAAATGTTGTAATTGGATTTTTCTTATTTGGAGTATCTATGAACTTGAATTTTAAAAAAAATCGCACCGTGACTACTAAAAAACGTGAAATTATTTACTTAACAAGGTCATTCTCAATACGAGTATAACCAACCACTTTGAAATCCGTTGTCAACCAAGTACAATTCTTTGTGCAGCCCTCGAGCTGACCAACTTCTTCGGTAGTTTAGTGTAACTCGGTCAGAACAGAGACTGCGGTTAGCTGTGTACCTCACCGAAAATGACTTAACTTTTCAGGATTCAAAAAAAAAAAAAAAAAAAAAAACCAAATTGAAATTGATTAAATAACGCCAAATATTTGTACACGTTTTTTATATTTCATTTCAGGAACTAAAAGATATTTCAACTTTAGTACGAAAGCACTGGCGTTGCGGTTATGTAGAGTGTTCAGCACAGTAAGTATTTTCTGAAGTTTTTATTTGAAATCTTATTGTTTCGATTGTAATTAATGTCCGTTATATGATCAATAATTCATTCGTCATTATTTTAATTTAATTTAATTTATTTTTCACATACGAATTTTAGATACAATTATAAAATTGGTGATGTATTTCGTGAATTAATGGGTTGTACCAGTAGTGGCGGTGTTATTGGCACCGAATTTTCACAATCAAATAGAAATAAAGGACGTTGTACAATACTTTAGCAATTTCTGCATAAGTTTTTTTAAATGCATCAGATAAATACTTTTAATCATTATTTTTATTATTATTATGTATTAACAAATAAATCATAAATAATTTAATTATAATAACAAAACAGCAACAAAAAAAAGTAATAAACAAATTAATAATAAATAAACAAAGAAAATAGCAATTAAAAGAAAATTATTTACATTTACGATAACTATTTAGAGAAGAAAAACATCCAGATGTCATCTAATTTATGAGTATTGAACAATTTTGTTTGTTTTACATTTTCAATTTAATTGAATTGTTTTTCACGTATTTTTTTGTAGCCTAGAAAATCTTTTAAAGCAGACATTAAGTGAGAAATCAAAAAAGAAAATTAAATTCAAATGTTTATACCATAAGCTGCTATAAGAAGGGAAAGTTGTTTTCAAGCAAATATTTAGACTTCTGTAAACAATAAGTAGTAAAAATAAAAGTGAAATGAAATAAGAAAATAGTAATAAATAATAAAAATTAAACAATAATTAATTTAGATAAACATATGAATGCATAAATAAAATAAATGGTTCAGTGAAAAAAAAGAAAAAAACATTAAAATAATATTAAATTCGCAATTCACAATTGTAATTAAAAAAAAAAAGAATATTATTTCGTAAACGATTCAATGATTTTTAATCATCATCATAACCACTACTACAACACTGTTGTAATGATCATCGTTAAAGCTTTTTTATTTTATTTTATTTTATTTAAGTCATGCATAAATAGTGAAATTTATTCATTGAATAAATGGCACACTTACAATGGCCAGAATGTTATGTAATCGCACAAAAACCGCAAATCACAACCCCCTACCAATTGGCCTACAAAATAATTTCACTAAATTCCCTTTAATTCTGTTTAGAAATAATATAAGGGATTTGCAGTTCTCCTCCATGTACGAGTTGGTTTTTAATTTAATTAAATGCTATGTACATATATCATATTCATGTTCAAACATACATACTTGTACACACATATAACATACATACATGGATTTGTATACCATTCACCCAATTCAACACATTTTAAATTTTAATTCTGAATTTACAATTTATAAGTTTAGTTCTTAACAGTGTTGCAAAACAGAAATTTTGAAATGCCACTGAATTATAACTGAAAAGTTACTTTTTTTGCATCAAATAGTACTTTTGTAAAAAATTACGACCTAACTTCTCATACCACTTATTTGTTGCGTGTGGAATTTTAAGCATGAGTGGCGGGACCTATAGTTTAAAGTCAACTCCGAACGACAGATTTTTGAGAAACTTTATCGTGGCAATTTTATTTTCGTTTTATTGGAACGAATGGAAGTCGCCGTGGTCTAGTAGGTAGTGTGTTGGCTTATTAGACGAAGGACCCGAGTTCGAATCCCAGGTCAGACATCAAAACGAAAATATGAAAATATTTCTTCGATTTCTTCAGCAGATTTCTGGCAAAAACTCTGAGAGTAAAAAATTGCCATGAAAAGCTTCTCAAAAAATCTGTCATTCGGAGTCGACTTTAAACTGTAGGTCCCGCCACTCATGTATAAAATTAACGCACACAACATGAATGGTGTTGAGAAGCTAGGCCGTAATCCTGACTGAAGGGTTGTAATGGCCAATTATGTATGTTTAATGGAGATGTCTGTCATTGGGTTTGAATCGTGGGCTCACGTCTAATAAACCAGCACATACCTACTAGACTATTTATTTATATTTAATACATACACAGGGCAAAAATAGCTGATACGGAACGTAAGAAATCGTAAAATTCCCGTTTAGTCACGTCAATGGAACATAATGTAACAAACGTTCGTTTGAAGAGCAATGAACGTTTTCATTGCTTTTAGTATTCTAAAAACGAACGTACGTTCCGTGGACGTTTGGGGCTAACCCTCTAGCATTGTATTGAAAAGCGCAATGGTACTGCGGTATTTTTGAAATGAAAAAAGTACTGAAAAATTACAAAAGTTCTAAATTTTGCAACACTGGTTCTTAAATTAAGGCCACATACTGTTTTATAACTCAACTGGGCAACTACAACTACATATACTCGTAATTTTATTGCAATTTTATTATCAGCATGAAATATTCTTTTTAATTGAGAAAAAGAAATAAAGAATATAAAAATTTTATGATCATATTAAGGATTTATTGATTTTTTCTTTTCAGTTTCCTTCTCTGATTCAATCAGTTTTTTCGATACTATATATTTCGATACCATTTTTAATGTATTAAATGATTCTGTTTGATAACTTTTGTAAGAATGAAGAAGTGAGTGAGTGCATTGGAATGTCTGTAGAAGTGACTCAGCTAAGGATCTGTAAAGAGATACATACATAATTGGCCATTACAGCCCTTCAGTCAGGATTACGGCCTGGCCTGGGGCTCGAACCAGGGCTTTACGTCTAATAACAGAACACACTACCCACTAGGCTACGGCGACTGTAAAGAAATGCTCCCACTATTTCTGAATTTAAGTCACTTTCATACATCTCGCACAGTATGTATATCCAATGAATTTTATCGTGATTAAATGGATTTTGCGATTGTTATTGAGAATGTTCTTGACTATTCTGCTCAGTTAATTAAGATACATAAAATGTTTTATTATGATATTGTTACGTTTTTACCTTTTTAAAAACGTTTAAAATATGAGTTCGTTGATTGCAAACAAAATAAAAATTGTTCGCACAATTTTGTGTGCCACTGTTTACAACTTGATGTAAACAACAACAATTGCTTTGTTTATTATTCTTCTTTCCCCTATTGCGTACAAACTCACAAGTCATATCTTTACAACGTAGATCTTCATACTACGACTGTTTTCTTCAAATGCAACGCGTCTTCACACAAGACTGACTGAATTCTTACTACTAATGGTTGCCTGCTTTTGTCTTGCCTTTTTATCAGTTTTGAAAAATTCAGTACTTTTGTACTTTTTTCAGTACTGTTTCATTTCAAAAATACCGCAGTACCCCCGCTAAGCTTTCAGTACTTTTTTATTATTACATATTTTATATCTTGCGCTTTTCAACTATAAAGGCGTTATTAGCAATACGTTCAACGCAATGTTTAAGTAGAATTAGTCTTTAGCCAGCAGTTTTTAGTAATGTATTGTAATTTCGATAAACTTTTCATTGCTCTTCAAACAAACGTATGTCGAGACGAGTCCTTAACCTCTGAATCCCGTGTTTCAAGTTATTTGTGATAAAACGTCGTCTGTATTGGGGTGCAAATATTGGTTTCTCAAACTAGTAGGCATCATAAAAGAGGAAAAGATTACATAATATTATCTGTTTACATATTCTTTTCTATACGACTTTATTTTCCATCCTAGTTTAGATTTTCATAGCTCAAATATCCAAAAATTTTCAAAAATTAGAATAAAAATTAAAAATTTCCATCTCCTAACAATCTAAGTATTGTTATCGGATACGATATTCTACACCCAACGTAATGATGTGCTCCTATTAAGTCTAAAACCACCAGGGTATTGCTGTGTACCCAAGAGACGGGCTGCCGCGGCATAAATGTAGATACTTATTAGGAATGGTAACAATTTCTCTATTGACCATTTATATTAGGGCAGGCAGTAGTATAAGGTAAATGCATAATCGAGTTGAAGTTAATTTGGAAGTGTTCAAGTAGATGATTTTCATATTTTAATATATTCTCTGCTATCCCATAAATTCTACCTAATACTATGTTCAGACATGCACTTTTATTGAGTCAATATTCGGTTTATTGATTACAATATTTTAAGTGTTTAGACATAATAATATACGCAGTTCAGCTGCTTATTTAATATTAATTTGACAGCTGGTAAACAAAACAGCTGGTTGTTTCAACAACATTGTTTTGATTTTGTTCGTTGTTCTTTTTTTTTTTTTGTTTGTCGTTGTAGATATCTGAGATCTCAAATATCAACAGAAAGTGTTCGGAAAGTTGTAATATGCTCACTGAACATACTTATGGCAGTGCTGTATTTCAAGTTTTAATCAATATTATAACAATTTAATGAGCAATAATTAATTGACATTTTATATGAAATATTGAGATCAATAATGTCGTTTATTGTGATTTACTCAATATAAGTGCATGTCTGAACATAGTATAAATCGATGCTTTTATAATACGGGCCTACAACTATTTATAAGAAAGCAAAATCATTTAAAAGTTTTCCATCACTTTATCATCCACATACCAATTAAATAATGCACTCGTATATGGGACTGTAAATTACTCAAAAAAAATCTCATCTATAAACTCTCCCATCATTATTTTGGCATTCATCCAAACAATAAAGAATAATAATAATAAAAATCCCACCATTATTTACAATATTTATTAAAAAAAAAAATATTTTGTGGTTCTTTTTATTGAAATTCTATAAATGTAATACGAAGAATATGAAATTTTGAAGCATTTTTGATGATAAAAATTCTAGGAAATTATTATTAAAAATATGTATATATTCAAACATTAGAACAAAAATAAGAACAAATAATAAAAATTCAGAAATTAGAAAAAAAAATATAATAAAAGTTGTGATCATTTCAGTAAAATATTAAAAAAAATAAATAAAAAAAAACAAAAGTAAATACTGAGGATAAGATTTAGTGTTCATATTTGCATATTACAGAAGATAGAGGAGAATTTAAATCAGAAGAGAGAAAAGTAGTAAACATAAAAAAGGTAATTCGGAATAATTTTGATAGGAATACACTTTAAGTCACTCTGTTAAAATTGCCAACACCTTTACTTTATTAAAGACTGGGTGATGGTATAATTTAGTAAAAAATTATTTTTAATTAGTAGAGTACGAATGCTACTCGCTCATGCATAATAATATCTCATATACAAATTTTATAAAATAATTATTATTGTAATAATAAGAAATCCTCTAATTAACGCACAAAACACGGTGTTACTTGAGTAAATGATAACAAATGTGTTATTGTAGTGACATAATTAAGTAAATACTATAAATAAGAATTTAAAAATAAAATGAAAAATAAAAATAATAGAAGTAATAATAATCACTACCATACTAAAAGGTTTATAAAATTATTTGTAAATATTTTTTTTTTTTTAATTATGTGACTTCATTTTGAACAATTTTAAATTTCAGTTTTTCTCTTCACTACTCGTATATTGAATTTGTTCTAAATCGATTAATTCTAAAGATACATGGTTTTTTAATTTAATTTATTTTTATTTTGTTTTTTAATGCTATGGGATACCGGAAACACCAATTGAGCTTAAGCTGCTACAGTGCTCTATTTTTGTTAAGTTAGAGATACATTGGGCCCTTCTGACCCTTTATTAATTAATGACTTAAGAAAGAGAAAAGAAATTAAAGAAAAGAAACAGAAGGAGGCAGATTGGAACAAAATTAAGAAAAGAAAGAGGAAAAAAGGCAAAAATAACAACAAAAATAACCTAGAGATAAATTATCCTTTATCGCCCTATCCAGTCAGTCTGTTTTATGAACCCTATTAGATCCTCGTAGTCGCCGTAGTCTAGTAGGTAGTGTGTCGGCTTATTAGACGTAAAGCCACAGTTCAAACCCCAGGTCAAACATTTGGAACAAAATGAAATACGCAAAAATATTTCTTCGGCGATTGCCTCTCAGCTGACTTCTGACAAAAACTCTGAGAGTAAAAAATTGCCATGAAGAGCTTCTAAAAAATCTGTTGTTTGGAGTCGACTTTAAACTGCAGGTCCCTCCACTCTTATATAAAATTAACGCACACAACATAAGTGGTGTGAGAAGCTAGGTCGTAATCCTGACTGAAGGGTTGTAATGACCAATTATGTATGTATTAGATCTACAAGTTTGCACTCAAATATGATCCACTGTATCCTCTGCTACTTTACATAGCCTAACAAAAATTATGTCTAAAGTGGCCATGTCCCTTTGGTACTCCTAAAATAGCTTTAATATTCCACCTACTCATGTTTACAATTTGTATTGACACTATAGGATTTGGTCATAGTTCTCTTGCAACCTTACAGTTACATTTACGGTTTAAGAGTGCATTGAAATTTCCCTCAATAATTTCAAAGGAAGAAGCCAATTGCTGGTTTTTTCCATTCCTCTTCTATTGCAGCTTACAATAAGTTGAACCTGAAATTTATTAACAGTTTCGATGCCATTAACGCCTCAATGGTCGCTTAACAGCTTTTTACATTCCCAAACAACATGTGATCTCTTAACCCTCTCATGCCCGATGTTGCGTATATGCAATATTGTGTTTATGAGCATCTAAGTACCGCTATTTTAAATATTTTTTTAACCTCTCGGGAAAACATAGCCTTATGTGTTGTTTAAGCTTACAGCTAATTGGTTGGTAGTCAGTTGTGCACCTGTTCAGTTAGTAGTTATTCTCTCGAGAACGAAATTGACAAATTACTTTTGAAAAAAAACATGGTTTTAAAAAGTGTAAAAAAATTAATATAATTAATTCATTCTAAAACCAATTTCTACAAATGGATAATGAAAGGTTAGTGAGTCATTTAAAAAAAAACCCGCCATGAAAATATTATTTAGTTTGTCTGTAATAATTTTGTAAATGTAGTGTTGCGTATATGCAACATTGATTTATTTTGGTAATTCCCGAAAAATAAAAACTTATTTTTGTATGCACATTCTAGTGTACTGGGGCACAAATTCGATTTTAGTAAACAGCTACCGAGCTCTTGAACGCAAGCCAAACTACAGTTGTCGCAAAGAAGAGTGGTCGTCCATCATCAATCCTTTTGACAATGAATTCAGAAACTTCACCACCTTCTCGATCGACTCCGTTATCACCAGCTTCATCATCACAAGCACCATCTCTGGGTTCTGAATCAAACCCCTATAAAAGAACATATCTTGCAGAGCCTGCAAAATCCCTACGATCTAATGGTTGTAGTCATTAACCAGAATGAGAAACAAGGGGCAGATGTGAACTACAGCTATGGACATTAAATTAGCACAAAACTTCGTCATAAAAACAATCATATTTTTTATAGTATTATAGGTCTACTCATAAAAAATTTAAACATAGGAACTTAAAATAAATATTCTTCTTTAAAAAGAAACAAAAATTTTGATGATATTGCCAGTCGTCTGCTCATTAAGACCTGCAACATATCAAACGCCAGATTTTAGCTGGACAGTAAAATAGCACAAATTAAAATTTCTGGAATAAAAATGATGTGCTGTAATAAATAGTAAAAATATTAATGTTTTCAGCTTATTTGATTATAATTTAGTAGAGTAGCCCCTATTTTCAAGCGCCGCATGGCATCTACGGGACAATGTTCTTCGGGAAAGTTCTTTGGGAATCGAGTACCAAGCGTTCCGTATTCCAATGCTCAAATCGTCCAAATTTGTGTACTTTTGTTGAGCAATTGTACATTTCAAATCGTTCTAGGGGGTTTTCAATCGAGTTTAAGTCAAAACTTTGCGATGGCCAGTCTAAAACGGGAATGTGCTCTTCATAAAATCAATCCTTTGCCTGCTTAGATGTGTGTTTGGGGTCACTATCTAGCATAAATATGAATAAAACTGACATGTATTTAAAAGATTATGGTTCCATTTTGTTCTTTATATTCTCCAAATACTGATAACAGTCCATTTTTTCATTAATTTTTACATTGGGACTTACACCGTGCCTTGAAAACGCTCCCCGCACCATTGTGTTTCCTCGAACATGCGTTATGATCCTTTGAGCATAGCATGGATTGAAGGTCTGACATTTTGGCCAATGAACAACCACTCTACCATCCGGTCCCATACGATTTACCTTTGTTTCGTCACTCCAAAATATTATCTTCCAGAATGGGACGTCTTTAGCATTGTGGATGCGAGCAAACGTTAAACGCTTGAGTATATTTTTCTTTTGGTAGAAGTGGCTTCTTTCGGCAAGAGCGTCCAAAGCGCTTTTTGTGATTAAGACGTCATTATATGAGCCTGCCTGATAAATTTAACCTAAATTGGAAGTTAATTTCATTCAAAATATTGCGTGATGACATGAAAGGCTCCTTCTTTGACTTCCGGACAATAGCACGGTCAACAACTTCGGTTGTTTTCTTGACACGTGGCTTTAATTTTTTGTTTTCTCCGACATTATTATGTTCGCTTTGAAGGAAATAACTACGTTATAAATCATTTTTAGCTAGCAATTCGAAATTTCGGGAATTTCAACCAGCTTTTTCCCATCATGCCCCAAGTTAACGATAATGCGCTTCTCCTCTGGTGACCAGTCTTTTCCACGTACTATTTTTTCCAAAAATTACTTTAAATGCCACAAAATTAGAAGAATATACCGTAAAAATAAAAATACTCGAACAAAACTTGTACCTAAAACACTTTTAAGCACGTTGTGCTAATTTACTGTCCAGCTCGAATTTAGGTACCGATACAAATTAGCAATCAAAACAAAAAGTATATACGATAATGGTAATATTTTTTGTTAAACAACAGCTAGATGTCATCGTGCAACATTGCAGACCAAAACAATTGGCCTAATTACGATACAAATGAGAAAAAAACACAATCAAACTATATATGGATTTTGTGCTAATATAATGTCCATGGCTGTATATATACACTGGGTTTCCAAGCCGTAAATGCAGCAATTGTGGCTCATAAAGCCCAACGTAAGACTGGTATCTTCGAAGTCGCCGTAGTCTAGTAGGTAGTGTGTTCGCTTATTAGACGTAAAGTCCGGTTTCAAAACGAAAATCTGAAAAAATTATTCTTCTGCGACTTACTTTCAGAAAATTTCTGGCAAAAACTCTGAAATTAAATAAAATTGCCACGAAAAAGTTTCTCAAAAACTTAAACTGTAGCTCCCGCTACTCACATATAAAATTAAGGCACACAACGTGAGTGATGTGAGAAGCTAGGCGGTAATCCTGACTGAAAGGCTGTAATGGCCAACTATGTATGCATGTATGTATGTAAATGCAAAAAATGCAATGTGCCCTTGTGCTCCAATCTAATGCTCCATTTGTTTTGTATCCTACCATACATAAATTGAAAGAAACTTATATTTAAATTTATAACACCATTCCCCAATGTTGCCTATACGCAACATCCTGTAGCTTTTGAACCAGGACACCTAGGACATTGAAATTTTTGTCTGTTGACATTGAGATCAACTCTATCTTATATGTCTACAAAAAAAAACATTTTAGCCTTTTTGGGCTTAGTAAAAGGTAATTCTTGCTAAAGTGAATTTACACCTTTAAGTGGTTATCGTTATTACAACTTACTGATAAAATAAATATGGCAGTGTCCGAGCAATATCGATAACTTTTGCCGAATTGAACAAGTTTTTTAAAACTCAGTGGCAATGACGAGCTACTTTTTTGTTTGTTTTGTTTGTTAGATGCATTTTGACAAACTGTTTTACATTTTTTTTTTAACTTTATTTCGCTTTTGCACGTTCAAAATTTATTTTGACAAACTCTTGATATTTCGTCGTTGCATCAAAGTGTGAATTTAACCCCGCTCGTTTTTCCCTTATCTCCGACTTTGCAAAGTATTTTGAATGTGCACTAGGTGTCTTTTGTTTGCTCATTTTGTTTATATTTGAGGTTGCCATATTGAAAATAATTTATATGTATAATATGGCAAATTCAAAGCTAATGCTATGTTCGCACGAGCCTTCGAATTACTTCGCTCTCTGTTTGAATTACTTATTTGAATTATCATGTTCACACGGTAGTTTTGTAATTCTTTTTTACAGTTCTTCTTCTTTTTATTACTAAATTATTATTAATATTTTTCATACAGCTTCTTCAAAAGCTGCAAATACTTTTCAAAGGGTTTTCTACACACATAGTGGCTTCCTCCGCTAATTTCGCGAATAACTTTCTTATACATAATACGTTTTTAAAATATTATTTTTGGATCCATTATTGTTTATTGTTTACAATATTTTTTGTTTATATTTTTTGTGCTTTGACAGCTGGTGATGGCAAAAATACGATAATATTTAGAGATTACATTGATTTTTAAGTAATTCCCAGGGTAATAGAAATTGGATTACACACAATTTGGGTAATTCGCTCACAAAATTTTGTATGGCGAATGACGTAATTTAGCACATAATTGGGTGAGAGCGAATTACGAAAAATTGCTGCCGTGCGAACATGGCATAAAGTGAACTCTAAAAGTTACGGTTTACGTTACTTTAGCTTAACGCTCACTTCTAGCTTATTGTCCACTTATAATAATGAAAAATAAATTATTTGCCCGTTAAAAGCCTTCCTTTAGTTAAAGGCAAGTTTTATTTATTTTTATTTTTTAATTTTATTTATTAATTTCGTATTATTTTCAATGGACTTTATGCATTTATTATTATGTTGTATAGCACATGTTTTTTTTTTGATTACTTAAAAAAAAATATTGCAATAGTCTTACGTAAAGATATTAAAATATAAAATGAAATAAAATTAAATAAAATATTTCTCTTTAATATGATTGTTATTTATTTATTTAGTTTATTTTTTTTAAAAAGAGTTTCTAAAACCGATTTTATTTTCGTTCAATAAATACAATAAGGCTGACTTTGTATATAAAAAAAATCTTACTCTACTATTTATAAGACGTATATGAAAAAAAGAAATAAAATAAAATAAATTAAAATATAATAGACAAGAGACACCAACAAATTTTCTAAAGAAATAAAAAAAAATTGTGACAAACGGGCAATGTGAGACCCTCAGAAACATTAAAGATGGCAAGAGAATTTCTGTCGGTAATTGAATTTATAAAAGTTACAACAAATGAAAACTTTTATACAAAAGTAAAATTAAAAAAAAAATTCAAAATAAAAAATAAAAAAACAAAAGAATCTGTTATAAAAAAAATTTAATATTGTAAAGCAAAATGGTTTTCCAATAACAAAATTAAAAACAAATTAAATACAATTAAGGAATAAATAAATTGTGTATATTTTATAGATTTTACTTGTAGTTACAAAATAAATAATTAAACATTAAAAAAGTAATCAAATAGAAATTGAAATAAAAAAAGAAAGAAATAAATTTGAAAGAACGCAATCATTTGCATATAAAATAACGAAAAGAATAAAATTTATTAAAAATAATGAAAGTATGTATGTCGGGGATATAGCATACCATTTGAAAAAATATTGGAAAGAAAAATAATTTTTAAATATACACACCATACCATACATACATATATACATGCATAAACACTATATACATACATATGTAAGTATAATAAATGATAGATAAAATATAATATTAATAATTATTAATTAATAATATTATTAATAGACAATGTTATTTGCTTTTTTTGCACAGAAAAAAAAAATAATTAAAAAAAAAATAAAAATTGTTTGCCCTGTTGAATTTGAATTAAAATTGCAAATTATACCATAAATAATTAAGAAACGTTTTAATTTTAAGGCTTAAATTTAATTATTAAATGTGGTTTATTATTAATTTACCCAAAAAAAAACAACAAAAAAAAAGAAGAATATGAGCATTTTATTTAAATTGTTAAAACGTTAAAGATTATTGTATTAAGGAATTTTATGTTAATCCATTTGAAAATTCGTCAAAATGGCTGTTAATTTAAATTTAAATAAAAAATTAAAATTAAAAAAAAAAAAATCAATCACTTAAAAGCAAATGCATAAGAATAAAAAAAAAATAGATTCTTAAAATGAATACAAATAACGCTTAAAAGCATAAACTAAATGCCATCAGCTTATTTTCTAAAGCAATTTAAAGACAAGAAGAAAAAAAAACAAACAAAATGTTGTTAAATAATTGAAAAAAAAAACATTTAAATAAAATAATCATAAAGGAAAAAAAAAAAATCATAGTCACGTTCCTTTTTTTATTCTCTTCACTTAATTTATTTTAATTTAAAATTTTTAATTTTTTTACGTTCATTTCGCTGTGCTGTATACATCCATTTATATTGCTGCGAAGATGGAATAAAAGCTTACGAAGAAAAATGAACAATAACAAATCGTCAAAAATTTCCATAAAAACTATTCCCGCTTTCCTCTCTTCGAGTATAAATTGTAACTTCCTTATATCCTATACTTTCCATTATTTGAATTTGCTATCAATGATCGCGATTTTTAAAAACATTCTACACATACGAGCAGTTAAAAAGCTTCGATAAAAATATTTTGCCAATCACCCTGAGCAACCGGAAAGTATTTTATTAATCCATAAATTACAAGAAATCTTTCTGCTTTAAAAGTACTATATCCCCTGATATTGAATAAACAAAATTAAATTATGCCTCCTCTGCCTTGTTCATTCGATACCATTTTGTGTTAAGTTTGTAACACTCACACATGCACACTAACAGACGAATATTCAACACAAAATCAAACACAAATATGAACGCAAAGATATAAATAAATAAATAAACAATAAATATTGCTAACGTCACTGAAAACATACTCGTACACACATACACATACAACGGAAACGGATGTCTTAATAAATTTCAACAAAAAAATTTCAAATTTAATTAATACTGTGCATTCTTTTAATTTCACTTTAATTCCCTTTTTTTTTATTTATCGTTTCTCTTTTTTTTATTTTTATTTTTTTTTTTAATTTTTATTTTTTTTTTTGCAATTTCCCATC
Organism: Sarcophaga rosellei; assembly: GCA_930367235.1. Taxonomy (NCBI): domain Eukaryota; kingdom Metazoa; phylum Arthropoda; class Insecta; order Diptera; family Sarcophagidae; genus Sarcophaga; species Sarcophaga rosellei. The sequence goes on along the minus strand of OV884017.1, from coordinate 83,361,865 downwards.
ATATTCAACATTTCACTGTTAATATAGTCATCCCCACACACAGACAAAAAGGTGTTTGCGAATGGCATTAAATTTAAACAAATACTACAACCCACTTATACATGCACATCGTGAACATACTATTATTGTGTGTGTGTGTTCATATGCATGTGTTCGTCTTAATCATAATGAAAAAGAAAAAAAGAACAAATTTAAAAGTAATTTCTCTGAACAATAATGAAAATAATTAAAATGAATCAATTGTAATGCAAAAAAAAAAAAATAATAATGACATGAAAACAAATAAAATAGTAGAAGGAAAAGAATAATAATAATAATAAGTTTTAATAGCAATAACAACAAAAACAACATAACCAATAACATCAAAATTAACAAGCAAAACTTATATGAAATAGTATAATAATACATACAGACAAACATACATACATATTTAGTGTATTTATTAACATTAATAATAATTATTATTAATTATTAAAAAATTATAATAAATTGAATGAAATAAAGTGATAAACATTTGCAAAAACATTAAACATTTCGAATCGCTTGAGTTCTTACTTTTCACGACTCTTTTCATTCGGAAAGCTTACTTTTCCGCCTGGTAAGTTTTTAATTTATGTCTGTAGACGTTTATTTGTTCAAGGTTTGCATCATTATGGTAATATTAAATAAAATAAAATTAATTATGTATTAAATATACTTTATTAGCATATATTACAGATGAACTCAATGGTAATCAAAATCTATAGAACTTTTTTTTTACAAAATTAGACTTAATTGAATCACCCATAAAATTGAGACCCTGGTACCCATCAGGCATCAACAATGAGTATTCAAAAAGATGAGTAGATGAGTATACGCATTCATACTTATTTTAGTATCATACTCATACGACTCATATTCAAAGTTTCAAGTACTCATCGTACTCATACTTAACAATACGCATGCTGTTGTGAGAAGCTAGGCCGTAATCCTGACTGAAGGGTTGTAATGGCCAATTATGTATGTATGTATGTATGATGATGTTGATTTCGACTCTCCTTTACTCAACATATGTATACACGAAGCACAAAGGAAGGAATCAGAGTAGTTGAATTTCAATACTGTTGACTGATTCACACTCAAAATTTCATGAGTACTTACGAGTAGCGAAAAATGTGTTTTTTCCATGTCACCGATTCACATGTCTGTATAAGATATTCAACTTTGCCAAGGTTTATAATTTCTACTCACCAACATATGTAAAAAAGTACTAACGGCTTTCGTTTGCAAAACGGCTTAAAAACGCCACGAATTTGTTTCATTTCGTCGCTAAAGTACTGGAAACACAATCATTTTTGAAGTTTACAAATTACATGTTAAACGTAAAATTGTTAAATTTAGATTAAAAAGTTATTATATTAATTGTCTTACAGGTATTGTAATAACAAAATTTAAAAAAAAAAAAAAAAAAAAACATGTAGCTCCTCAACTGCCTTTCTGACATATAAGACCCCACGAGAGAAAGAAAATCATTAGACAGTCGAATGTACACTAAATTCCATCATGAATATTTATTTTATTCATCATATTAATTCGAATACAATTCTATATCCTAACTATGTATTACGAACAGTGCAACTCTCATCATCTGCTGAGTGTATTTTAACAGACCCTACCTAACTCTAACAAGTACCCAGTACCCACTACATCACAGTACACAGTCAGGTTACCTTTCCTGTGATTAATTAATTAACTAGTAGCATGACTTTAAACATACATACTCGTACATACATAATTGGCCATTACAACCCTTCAGTCAGGTTAACGGCCTAGCTTCTTATACCACTCATATTGTGTGCCTTAATTTTTTATACTTGAGTGGCGGCGCCTACAGTTTAACGCCGACTCCGAACGACAGATTTTTGGAGAAACAGTTTCTTGGCAATTTTATTTACTCTCAGAGTTTTTGCCAGAAATCTGCTGAGAGGAAGTTGCGGAAGAAATAATTCGGGGACTTGAACCCGGAGTTTACGTCTAATAAGCGAACACACTACCTACTAGACTATGGCGACTACAAACATAAAAATTTAATTTTATTACACAAATATCTTTTAAAATATCAATTAATTTTCACAATAAAAACAATCTTCATGCAATTAATCGAATGTGAAATCCAACAATTTGTATTCTGTAAGCTTTGCAATTTGAGTCTGTCTAGTTTTTCATTGACGAACAAAAAGAAAAGTACTAAACACTGCGTTTCTTTGAAAACATTGAATTCAGATTATCTCTGAATATGGCTTTTTGCCACTGGACCACTTAAAATAACAACAAAAACAACATCAATGACAATAACTATGTAAACTATTCTTAGTTCCATAATGGCAACATTGTGAGCAGCTTAAGTTTTCTACTGACTGTTCATACTTGAATGCTTATAAATGATTCCATTTGAATCATTGTTTTTGTCTTCCTTTTGTTTATTTGCCAGCGACATATCGGTCACAAACAAACAAGTTTGAAAATAACAACCAATGGACACCGACTATATGATTCTCGATACCGAAATCGTGAATTATTTTTTCTTCATTGAAATGAAATTCTAAGGCATCAGGACCAGACTGGAGTGTAGCTTGGTGAAATTGGAGATAAAAGTGGCCAATTTCTGTGAAATTATATGCTGATTAAAGCCAACGGCCAAAACGAAATAACAATTTTATATTTTTCTTTGTCTTAAATTTGGTACAACTTCATGTTTTATAGAAAAAGAGAAAGTGTAGGCTAACAATATTGCGGACAGATTTTAACCGAAAGCGAATGAATTCATTTTAGATCATAAGGATTAATTAAATCCGACCAACAATTTAAGCCTTGCTGAACTAAAAGCGAATATTGATATGCAATATACTCTCTTCACATTGGGGGTTTGGGACATAAGACTCTTAGAATGGATAAAAAGAAAAGTCAGGAAAGTTCTGCATTCTATTGGATTTTTCTACGACATTTGACATTGCAACATTGATTACTTCAAGATACACACACACAGATAAGTAACGGATTATTTATACTCCGGTTGTTTTGTTCACATTTTTCCTTTTATTATTGAATCGCTTTTTATTGTTTTGTAATAGGAATATCGGAATCCATTATATTATTATATATGTACATTAGAGTGGCCCCAAAATTAAAGTTGCGAATGTTCCCGACTCAAATGAAAGTTTGATTCATTCTAACGTTTCTACGTTTCTCAAAATTTTTGTCCTGGGGTCAATATTTGGTGAGCTGGATCAAAGGATATAAAGGTCATTTTTTGAGGTTTTTTGGAGCTATATATAAATTTGGTATCATATGAAAGGTCTTTAAGAGGCGCTTTCAATAGGTTATCAGAAATTTAATAAATTCAAAAATTTTGAAAATTTCGGACAAAATTTTTGTTTTTTTTTAATTTTTTCATAGAATTTACTTAACTAAATTGTTGAAATTTCTTGATTATAAAGACCATGTAATTTAACCAAAATGGTTTTTTCCGTTTATCAAAATTCAATCTAGTTAAATTTTTATTAAAATCTTTTTAAACCTAATTTCTTCACTATCCAGGACGAAAACATTGAGAAACGTGGTCTTAAAATGAATCAAACTTTCATTTTAGTTGGGAACATCTATACCTTATTCTTTCTCCATACAAACGGGGCCACCCTAATATACATACAGCCATGGACATTAAATTAGCACAAAACTTCGTCATAAAAACAATCATGTTTCTTATAGTATTGTAGGTCTATTCATAAAAAATTTAAACATAGGAACTTAAAATACATATTCTTTTTTAAAAAGAAAAAAAAATTTTGACGATATTGCCAGTCGTCTGCTCATTAAGACCTTCAACATATCAAATGCCAGATTTTAGCTGGACAGTAAAATAGCACAAATTAAAATTTCTGGAATAAAAATGATGTGCTTTAATAAATAATAAAAATATTAATGTTTTCAACTTATTTGATTAATATTTAGTAGAGTAGCCCCTATTTTCAAGCACCGCGTAGCATCTACGGGACAATGTTCTTCGGGAAAGTTCTTTGGGAATCGAATACCAAGCGTCCAGTATTCCAATGCACAAATCGTCCAAATTTTTGTACTTTTGTTGAGCAATTGTAGATTTCACATCGTTCCAGGGGTTTTCAATCCATTTAAGTCAGAACTTTGCGCCGGCCAGTCTAAAACGGGAATGTGCTCTTCATAAAATCAATCCTTCGTCAGCTAAAATGTGTGTTTGAGGTCACTATCTCGCATAAATATGAATAAAACTGGCATATATTTAAGAGCTTATGGTTCCATTTTGTTCTTTATATTGTCCAAATACTGATAACAGTCCATTTTTTCATTAATTTTTACAATGGGACTTACACCGTGCCTTGAAAACAATCCCCGCACCATTGTGTTTCCTCGAACGTGCGTTATGGTCCTTTGAGCATATCGTGGATTGAATGTCTGACATTTTGGCCAATGAACAATCACTCTACCATCCGGTCCCATGCGATTTACCTCTGTTTCATCACTCCAAAGTATTTTTTCCCAGAATGGGAGGTCTTTATCCTTTTGGGTGCGAGCAAACGTTAAACGCTTGACGAAATTTTTCTTTTGGTAGAACTGGCTTCTTTCTGCAAGTGCATCCAAGGAACTTTCATTGATTAAGACATCGTCGTATGTGTAAATTGGAAGTTAATTTCCTTCAAAATATCGCACAACGACATGAAAGGCTTCTTCTTTGACTTTCGGACAATAGTACGGTCCACGACTTCGGTTGTTTTCTTGACACGTGACTTTCGTTTCTTGTTTTCTGCGACATTATTATGTTTGGTTTGAAGGAAATGATGACGTTATAAATCATTTTTCGTTAGCAATTCGAAATTTCGGGAATTACAGTCAGTTTTTCCCATCATGCCATAAGTTAACGATAATGCGCTTCTCCTCTGGAGAGCAATCTTTTCCACGTACCATTTTATCCAAAAATTACTTTAAATGCCACAAAATTAGAAGAATATGCCGTAAAAATAAAAATACTCGAACAAAACTTGTACCTAAAACACTTTCAGGCAAGTTGTGCTAATTTACTGTCCAGCTCGAATTTATGTACCGATACAAATTAGCAGTCAAAACAAAAAATATATACGATAATGGTAATATTTTTTGTTAAACAACAGTTAGATGTCATCGTGCAACATTGCAGACCAAAACAATTGGCCTAATTACGATACAAATGAGAAAAAAATCACAATCAACCTATATATGGATTTTGTGCTAATTTAATGTCCATGGCTGTATATGAGTGTGTTTGTGGACTTAAGTATGCATGTGTGTAGTTTATGGTTGTAAAATGTTTGTTTATAGTTGTTGTGGTTCCATTGACAATGTTTTAAAACCCCCATTTAAAATTGCACTTATTATTTGTACATGTATTTGTATGTAAATAAGTGTGTGTGTAACCACGTCTTGTACATATTTGTGTGTATGGCTTTTTCCATTGGGTATACACTCTCCTTTTGTTTGTCGTTTCGTTTATTTGTATTTTAAAAAGCACCACTAGACCAGACCAATTCTATTCAATTTTCTTTGTTCTGTTTTAACGACAACAGCTGTTGTCCTTGCTCATACACACATATACTAACACATATCAACACAAAACTTTGGGTTTGTTTAACAGTTTTTCAAGGATATTTTTTTCATTTTATAACTCATAAGGCTCTAGCATGTAAGGAGGCGTTTTTAGGTTTGTTTTTTTGAATATTCGTAATTTTAATTGAACAATTTTAATGAATATATGATATACAGACATACATAATTGTTCATTAAAACCCTTCAGTCAGGCTTATGACCAAGCTCTTCACATCACTTACGTTGTGTGCGTTAGATTTTTATTCGTGAGTGGTATGACCTACAGTTTAAAGTCGTCTCCAAAGGACAGATTTTTGGGACACTTTTCATGGCAATTTTATTTTCTTTCAGAAATCTGCTGAGAGGAACTCACCAAAAAAATATTTGTTCATAATTCTTTTTGATATAAAAGCTAACACACTACTTATTAGACTACGGCGACTACAGTGAATATATGACACTCGAGTGTAAATAGCTTCGACGGCGTTTTAAAACTTAGTCTATATACTTAACTGATCATTACAACGCTAAGAAGGTAGGCTAAGAAGCTCAGTTGGAACAATTTGAAAAGGTGGAATCACTTGAAAGCGAAAACTCTCTTCCTATGCACCCTACTAATGATAATCCTAAACATTCTGTTCCTCATAACATTTCTGCCAAACCACAGCTGGGAAGTTATCCGTTTGTTTGCTGTACAGATTCCCTACTAGAAACACACACTTAAGAAATGCATAGAACTACTCAAAAATCTTTTGAGTGGAATCGCAATTTTACAACTTGATGACTATGAATTTAGTCTTAGAAAGAAATATGGCAGTTTTAAACAAACCCACTGACTGGTGCAAGTCATAAGAAGGACATTCAAAGAGGAGAAGTACTGGAAGTACTTATGAAAGTTTCTAAAGAACATAATGCACCGATGCTGTTGCTATCTACTATTATTGACCGAAAGCTATTTGTTAATGAGAGCGAATTTATAAGTGATTTTCAGTCGACTGCCGTCAGTTTGTTACAGGGTTTATAGGTTTAGTAACATCTTAAATTTTAGTGTGCGTTTAGGACATGTAGTTGAGCTTGGATCCTTTCAAAACATCTTCATACTAGCATCGTTTTCCAAACGGAGAAATCTTTTAACTTCTAAATAGTTTAAGACAAAAATGGGACAGTTTTTAAATGAATGATAAAACATGGTGATAAAAAAGCTACACAAAGAAAAAACAATGAACTTGTTTACATGATAAGCAAGTAAACAAAAATATAGCAACAACATGAATAAAAAATAAGGGATAAACAAAGTAAACAAACAGGCAACAACCACACTGCAAGGACAAATGTAAACAAAATACACAAACAACAATAACGTAAACAACATGTTTACATTTATAGAGATTTCGCGAAGGCAAAGTCATTCTCCTTCAAGAGCATTCATCAGACTGTTTACCCTGCAATATAAAAGACAAGACAAAGCAAGCAACACAGTCAGTAAAAATTCAATCAGTCTTGTGTGAAGACGCGTTGCGTGTGAAGAGAATAATTGTGGTTTGAAGAACTCCTTTGTAAAGATCTGCCGAATAATTGTTAGTGTGTACGTGAAAGAGTGTAAAGAAGAATAACAATTAAAGTAAATTGTTGTTGTTTAAATCAAGTTGCGAACAGTGGCACACGGAATTGTGCGAATAATAAAGAATTGATTTAAGACTAAATACAAATTTATTGTTATTTGCAATCTACGAACTCATATTTTAAACGTTTTTAAAAGGTTAAAAACGTAACAATATGTAGAGAAAGGCGTGCAACAAGGTTACCTACTGATTTTTAATGTATATGCTTTCGTTGGCCTTCTTGTTGCAGATAATAAGTATTCAGATATAACGGAAGAGCTTAAGTTTCGTAGTTGAGTACTTTTGCTGTACTAGCAGGATTGTTACTCAACATTCTTTAAAGTTATGCGCATCAATAACCTCCGCCTAATTTCTGTAAGTGTAGCGTCATAACAAATACGGGTGGTTCACCAGACGACATAAGGGCTCGTATAAATAAAAGTTATGAAGCTTGAAGCACAATTTAAGGCACAAGAATTAAGCATATCAGTGGCAGGCTTCGCTTTAGTTGTTCTGTGTAGAACTTAGAAGATATTGAGAAACTACAAACATTACATGGTCCTAAAAAGGTTTCGGCCAAGTGGAGCTTCCAATGAAAACCAACAATCTGGGAAATCTAGTTTAGCAAACGGAAGTGGATAGATTATAGCCTGAGAAAGCCACAAAAAGACATCTCAACAACAGTCAGCTGTCAACTATGCTGAGATGCCCAGAGAGAAAAACTTAGCCTTGAATAGAATTAAGTGGAATGACTTTATTACAGCCTTATGTTCCTCTTAGGGACTATGACACTTTAATAGCCTAAAAATAAAAAACTAAACCGTTTTTAAGTGTAAACAAATAGATTTTTATTGTATTCTCCATACAATACTTCTAGATTTTTAATTAAAATGTTCTCTCTTTCTCTCTCTCTCTCCTTCTCTCTCTCACTGTCTCAATATGTATTGGAGAATCAAGATTTATAATTTATCTTATGTAGCTCATATTGAGTTGCCAATTGATAATGATGAATTCAGTGCAATTTCTGAAGCCACGGCTATATGCGATATTGATTTGGAATACAGATAGAAGAAGATCATATATTTCTCCCTAAATCAATTCTCGAACATTTTCAAACGCAATTGTTTGTTGGGTTATGGTAAACGATTTTTTAAATGTATATGTCGTGAGCCAATACGAATACTTGCAATGGTATATTCGTCTGTTTAAGGATATTTTATGATGACGACAGTTGTTTTTCGGTTATTGGTTACAGTTACCGTCAAATATTTGCCTTTCTTTCTGTTCATGTTCTATTTCGGTGTTTACTCTTGTAAAAATTTAGTACGAAACTAGACTGTATTTTGATGAAGCTATTTACATACTTAAATGTGGTTTTCATAGTCAGTTGAAATGGGCTCAACACCGCCATCATTCAAAATAAATTCCTTTTCGCGACGAGTGTGCTCGTTTGCATTTGATGGTGATGATGGATTTGCAAATTCAGTTACAATCTGTCGACAGATCGCTTTGAAGTCTGTTTGAAAGACGTTGCTTTACGCTTAACTTTATTGGAATTGTTCTTTATCAAAAGCACAATATTTTGTTAGGCGTTATCTACATTTAAAATGGTTGAAAATTAGGAACATTGCTGTTATATCTTATGTTTCTGTTATAAGCTAAATTTTTTGCCAAGTTTCTAAGGACGATATCGAAATGGTTTACTTGTTTATTACTCCAAAAAATCATTGTTTAATCGATAGTTATCGAACCTTATCTAATCTTCTCATACTGCCTTCAATAAACATCACAATGTGAAGTCCTTTCATTGTTAAAGTAAAAATCTTTTGCGATAAAGATTACGAATGCTTTCCGTACGGACTTGACTAGCACTTGTCACAGTGCTAGTTAATGCCATGGAACGGACGAATATTACCCACCCTGTGCACATTTCTATAATACCGGAGGATCCCTAGAATCTGAGTAAGATTGTCTCACTTAAATCCAGTCTTGATTGGAAATTTCATACTAGAATTCCCAACAGGGCAGAAATGTCTTTTGCCTTGGGGAATCTGTGAAAGACTACACTGATTGTTTTCAACTTTTTTCGTTAGAGCCTTATCTTAGAATATATTTTCGGCTGAGGTAATGGCCGTAAATTATACTACGAGACTGATCCTGTGTAAAGATTTTCCAACTCTAAGCAGGAGGCAATCAAATCTCTTTCGACTGCAACTTTCAAGACTAAACTAATTACGTATGCACATATGTCGCGATTCGTTTTAACGACGCCCACATCAGTTTTTTGTCAGTCTCTTCACAACGATTTCTTGCATAATTGTGAACTTGATGAACTTACTACTGCAGGCACATTCAAACCGCTTACTAATCCCAATATAATAGAAGTGTACGTTGTATCTCTGTTAGGGTGTCTAGTAAGAAATTGTATTTAATGAATTGGCCTACATTGAATAGAAAGCGTCTTTAATTTGACCGTAAGTATATCTCTGTCACTGTATCTACTCTTTGCACAACGGGTAGGTACGCAGGGGGCTGCCACTTGGCTTCCGTAGAGTTTGTAAATCGGACTCAAACTTTATTTGGCAATATTCAGTTGGTCTTCCCTCATGTGGCTCACTTTTTTCCATAGTTTAACAGAGCTATCGTTATTAGATATCGGAGCCGTAACTAACTCCATTAAAGGGAGTTATGCTTCAACTGTGAAGCTCTCATTCTAATTATCAACCCCGCTTAAGCAGTTAATTCTCAATTAATTCTGAGACATAATTTCATATGGTAGCACAGTAAGTGGATACACTGAAGAGAGTTTTAATTGCCACTTTCTCCTATCATATCCTAGATAAAAGGAAATGTTAAGTAAATTTGATAATTATGAAAAAAATTTTCTCTCTTTTCTCTTTTTTTTCTTTTGTAATTCACATGACAAAATTTTTAACTCATTTCCATTTAATTGCAACCATTGATAGTTAACCCATTAGATTATGTTCCATTTAATTGTGGTTTATTTCACTTAAACTAACATTTCACTTTGAGTGTATTTAAATATTTTTAGACTCAATGACATTGTATGTTTGTATGTAGTACTCCATATATGTATAAATAAATATGTAAACGGGTATGCTTTTACTGGTCTTTTGTCAACCGAAATAAGTGGCTTTGAAAGTGTAAACAAATAAAAAAATTGTGAAAAAGAAAAATCGTATACAAGTTTAATGAGTCACAATGGGAAATTCTAACAACAATAAAAGGGGTTTTGCTGAGATTCTTTTCCTTTTTTTTTGATTTTTGTTACCAGTTTTGTATTCATACTTTAAATTATTTTCACTCATTTGTGTTTTATATACTCAAGAGTATATTATTTTTTCATTTGGAAAATGTTTACCCCCGAATAGCCGAATATATCGTTAGACGCCATTTATTTAAATGATTAGATTAAAAAGGAAAAACCTTTTTTTATAAAATCTAAAACAATAGCATTGGGATCATTGTGTTGGGTCTAGAATAGGACTGTTAATTATTCGGGAAATTTATTTCAAAAATTTTGAATTATTCCAATAATCGATGTTGAATCATTTTTCAAAATAAGAAAGCTACAGTAGAAATAATAAGTAGAAAGCAACGTGAGTTAATAAATTCATTATTAATGGCCGTAAGTTTAGGCATATGATCACCGCAATTATTATGTAATTTCATTTGAAAGAATGGAGAAGTCAGATATTGAAGTTTGGAATTGAGAGAAATGATGTCTCATAACACTGCCATTGAAGTGTGTAAAATTATCTGGTATTATAAGACTGATTGTCCTAAATGGTTTCGTATATTTTATTATTAATTTGGTCTTTCTCTTTTGGATACGGAAATAAAAAATGCCCAGCATTTAACTGAAATTAATTAAAATTGGAAAAGAACTAAATTTCAAGTCGGCGTAATTCACAGTATCAGAAGTTTTCTGCAGTCACCATATGAGGCCTTGTATTTTAACGTATTATCTCTTAAGCCTTACAATGTCCTTAAGACCCTAAACAATACGAGGCGATATTGAACTTACTTAACTTACATATGTAATTGGTCAGGATTTGAATTAGCTTCTCAATGGAAATGGTTTTACATCATTAAACATTAAAATGATAAACAAAAGCTACAAAAATTAAAACAATGAACTTGTTTACATGATAAACAAGTAAACCAAAATGGCAACAACAACACTGCAAGGGCAAAACGTAAACAAAATACACAAACAACAATAAGGTAAACAACATGTATACATTTATAGAGATTTCGGGAAGCCAAAGTCATTGTCCTTCAAGAGCATTCATCAGACTGTTTGCCCTACGATATAACAGGCACGACAAATCAAGCAACGCAACCAGTGAAAATTCAGTCAGTTTTGTGTGAAGACGCATTGCGTGTAAAGAGAATAATCGTGGTTTGAAGATATCCGCTATAAAGATCTGCTGAACAATTGTTAGTGTTTACGCAAAAGGGTGTAAAGAAGAATAACAAACAAAGTAAATTGTTGTGAACAGTGACACACAGAATTGTGCGAACAATAAAGAATTTATTTAAAACTAAAAACAAAATAATTCTTTTTTTATTTGCAATCTAAGAACTCATATTTGAAACGTTTTTAGAACTGGTAAAAACGTAACAATATAGTTAAACGTCCACAATGTATGTCTGTATTGATAGACGTGATAAATATTTATTGAAAATACTATGTATTTAGATTGCATAAATCAGGATGAATTGCATGGTTGGCAGGAGTTATTTTTGTTTTGATCGCTGTGTGGTTTGTAGCTTATTTACATACACCTGTTTGAAAGAGCTCAACAGGTCGCACGTTCTTTTGCGTCATCCAACTCAGGCCAAAGGAAAATGGTAATCATCTATATATATAAAAATGAATGTGTGTTTGTTTCTATGTTTGAACTTTATAGACGATTAAACGGCTGAACCGATTTTCTTAAAATTTTCACAGTATCTTCCTGTATGTCTGGAAGGAGTTATAGGCTACTTTGTATGTTAAAATTTCAAATGAGCGAGGTGCCACGCCCACATATACTACATACTTAATATTTAATTGCATTTGAAATATATTACTCATACGCATAGTTACCCTGACAAGTATGCAATAAAAAATCTATTATTTTTTGACATTGAAACTTAATGGAATTAGATATCACTCATATGTAATTTGTTGATTAATTTTACATCTATATATACAAAAATGAATGTGTGTTTATTTGTTTGTGGGTTTGTTTGTTGAAATCTATAGACACCTATACGGCTGGACCGATTTTCTTGAAATGTTAACAGTACCTTCCTGTATGTCTGGAAGGAACTATAGGCTAATTTTTATTTTATAAATTATAGATACATATAATTATCAAATTGTACACGGGCAACACTGAAATCCATATGAATAATTTGTGAAAAAATTGCCGGACTAGCAATAAGAGCGAGACCCTCCCATATAGTAAATATTATACAAACTTTCGTGTACATGGAAAACTATTAGAGTTAGAATCTAGCATGAACCACTTTGATACACATATGAACATTTCGGGTTAGGGAAATAAATGGACTCTATTTTTATATGAATTCTTAAACAGACAGTAAATACTAAACATCATATATCTGATAAACTATTTCAGCTAAAGTCATGTGTATTGCCTGTCCATTCCAATACCAGTTTTCTTATATGTTTGTAAAAATACGCATACAGGGACATGTGTAACTTAGGTACCATTAACAGTAGACACAGACCATTGATGACACTATACTGCCTTAATTTATTAACTACCTACAGCATACATAATTTTTTAAAGAACAAATTGTTGCCTGTGGTTATATGTAAATGATGGTTCAAAGGAAGTACTTACAATCATTTTCACAAATCATTTGAATCCTAGATTCTAAACGAGTTAAACATTTATTTTGTGAGTGATCATATTGTGATAAATTAAAAACAAATAAAAAAATGCCACCTATAAAATCTTCGCTTTCTAAACGCACCAAAAATTCAGTTAAATTACAATCACAAAGGGCTGACGAAACTCCCGAAGAACGCGATGTTCGTCTGAGTGTTGAAAGGTCTAGAGCCTCCACATCTAGAGCTACTGAGATTCCAGTTCAACGTGATGAACGTGTAGAAGTGTTACCTTTCGGCATGCATTGGACACTTTCTGATATCATGTGGATTGATATCATCCAAAATTCAAATCAATTTTGTTCGCTCACATAGATATTTATAGCTGAAGATCATTTTCGATGAAAATTTTGGAGCAGTACTTACATACATATTTAGTCGCCGTAGTCTAGTAGGTAGTGTGTTGGCCTATTAGACGTGAGGCCACAGTTCAAACCTCAGGTCAGACACCTTCAACAAAGCTGTAGGTCCCGCCACGCTTGTATAAAATTAACACTCCTGACATAAGTGGTGTGAGAAGCTAGATCGCAGTCCTGAGTGAAGGGTTGTAATGACCAGTTAAGTAAATGTGATTATCCTTGCTGGAAGACCTGATACTTATCTAGTATATACTATATATATTGGTGTTAGATAAACTCAAAAAGCTTGAGTTAACTAACTTTGAGGACAGAAAAAGGGCGGTAGGTTAAATAATTTCCCTCTGAGTGAATCGGCAGAAGCCTTTATGAAAAAAAAAGAAAAAAAAATATTCGAATATAATATATGAAAATCAAATCATAAACTCTGTAGTATATTTTATTATAATATAATACGATACGATGAAACCACCAAAGAACAATTATTTTAATATTGTGGGTAATAAATAATTTAAAAGTATTTCAACACTTCCTTTTTGTGTGGCTGCTAAAAAACACACACAATAGCCGCAGTAGAGGATTCAAAACGAATATTTTTTGTTTTTTTTGGTATCCGGGTCATGTTAAACAAAACTTGTACATTTTTTTTTTGGGCCAGGCAATCTAAAAAATGAATAAAAGAACGAACCGTTTTTTGTTCTACAATAATACCTGCTCACATATTCCCAATTTTTTTATGAACATTATACGAAAATTTAATTAAAGAGGAAAATATTTGAATTAATAATTTGAACAACATTTCATGGATTTATTCAAACTCATGTAATAGCATATTATTTTTATATCAAGTTCATAACAATGTTCAGAAAAACTCCTGGGTTCTAACCCAGACAAAGTATAACAGAAAACATTCATTGAGATCCCTAAATGCCTAAGAAGATATTGTGCCATCTATCAACTGCTAATAGGGACTTTTATTTTCTAAGGCATATGCTTATTAAACAGCTGGAGTGAGCCGTAGATTTTAGATGTGGACAGCAAGCCTTACATGAGATATAAAAGAAGTATGTATGTAAACGCAGAGTGCAGCAAATAGTACTAGGGTTCTATGATGCGATGTTCGATAACATCTTGAGGCTTAAACATTCCCCAACTGAAACTGGCTGCAAATTAGCAGCTCAGTAAACGGTAGCTCTACTACTAGCTTGGTGATAATTTAATAGAAAGTAATTAATAATGAAATAATAATTGATGCGAGACTAATCCTTATCAAGAAGGTTGAGAAGAAAGAAGTCTCAAGTGGTTAATGTCGTATATTGGTTGTATATCGTCTATTGGATACGGCAGTTACTACAGCTTTACAATTGTGCCGCTCAGTGGCTGCAACAATATCTCTATTAGGCCATTGGGTAAGGAAAAAACAAATTAAAGAAATCTATATCGAACCGGAGATGCTCATTGACAAATATATTAGACTATACTCTCAGCCTTTTCAATCGATTTAAAGGCCTTACGCATGCAGGTCATTTCGCAATAGTCCGTGAGAGTAGTCGCAGTGACTGAATTAAATTTTAAATAGTCCTTGCCAATTCATGCAATGTGAGTGCTGCTATAAAGTAAGACCCTTGATCATACATGTAACATGTAAGAGGCATTACAGTTTTGATATGTGGATCGGTATTCATCGATAGTAGTGTGCCTGCTGTAGCAAGCAGTCTGTAAAACTCTTCAAGTATTCAAAAAGGAATTCTATCACACAACAAAGTAATCAGGAATTCATTTGTTTCTCCGTAAGGAAAATATGAGAATTTTTCTTTCCTTTAAATTCATTTTGTTACAGCACAAATGAGAAGTGAAGTCATTTGAAATATGATACAAATTCTGCTCTGTTTTATTCCATTAAGACAACAATCGACTTTTCAACTTTGTTGTGCTAATAAATATACACACTTTATAGTACATACATATATGTACTAATGTATATACATACTTATTTATACACAATGTAAGATATAAGTATGATAAGGAAGAGAAGAAAGATGAAGAAACTATTTATATTGTAATACCAGGAATTAAATGAAATAACAACAAATGCAATGTGGCTGCAACTTGTCGTAGTTCGCAATGAAATGGCAGGGAGCAGTTCTTTTCCGATGACTTTGTAGTAATAAATTGTTAATAATTAAATAAAGATTATGAGAATTAAAAGATTAAAAATTTGTTATGCCAACGGGGCTGTGGAGTGAAAAAACGGTAAATTAAAAATTTTTGCCATAATTTTACGACAGCAAAATAACCACTATAGGATTGCATTAAATATTAGAATTTATTTGCATTCACTGGGCTTTCATTATTAAAAATACGTTGAATTAAATAATTGTGGACGCAATTAAGTACTGCCTGATGCCGCACACAAGTGACCAAAAAATACCAAACTTTGCATAAAATTCTTCCTTCCGTTCTATTAACACAGAATAACCGAAGTTTATCCTCTTGTAATACCGACTGCCAATTTTCTTGTAGTAAATCCGACTTCCTAATAACTAAAATTTATGTTTGTGTTTTAACTTGATCACAGATTTTCTATATATTTTTGAAAACAATTTATATATGAATACTTATCTTAATATTTTTATCTAAGAAAATTTATAGTCCCTTGACCTAAATATAGACATGTATGTATGTGTTTTGCAATATTAAATTTAGTTCAAGTTAAAATTGTTTCATTAACTTTATAAACTTTATACATTTTTTCTATTAATTTTTCATAAAGAACACGAGAAAGTCTACGCCAGTGCAGTCATTTCCGAAATAATTTTTGTTACTTTTGCTCTTTCAATAGTAATTTAAGCCGCTGGGTTAGCACTTCCATAAACTTTGTCGAAATAATAACAACAATAGCAACACCAAAATAATACAAGTGTCGGGAGTGAGATTACAACCAATTATTTCATTAAACATGACTTATGAGCCAATCTAAAATGTTTTCTAACATTTATGGCTTTAATGGCTCAATATTTCCTCAACAATATTAAAGTAATTTTTTTGTTGTGGTTGGCTGCCTGCCTGTCGTATTGTATTAACAATGTGCTTAGCATTATAATCTGCTAATAAATGAGTCTCTAAATCAAAAGGACGATAATAAATAAAAATTAAAACAAAACGAACAACAGCAACAAAAGAAAATAAAAACAATTATCAACACTTTTGGCGACTATTGAATCCAATCGTATCGCTCTTTTTCTATCGTAAACCAATGATTGATGAATCCATGAGAAAAAGTTTCATACTTTTCACGCTTCAGTTGAGAAATTTTCCTTTAAAAATCAAAAATAATTGGTTTGCTGCTTTGGCGATCGTCAAAGCTGCTTTTGGGGACCTCTGATGTGTCATCAAAGGCGCTGTTGTCCTCCACTGGTTAGTAACTGATAATGCAAAATAGTAAAAACACTCGACAACAAGAAAATAGGCAAACATAGTCAAAATCCAAACCTTGGTTACAATTAATTTAGTATTTATGTCACACGTACGATACCAGGCACCTCTTTTGTTTTCTAATAAAAATATTAAACCGTGGTACACACCTCCAGTATGGTATTCACAGATGGATCACACACCAAGGTGGGATATGGACTATTTTAAAATCGATTCATTCATAGATGATATCTTAAACGGGTTTAATTTATAGTTTTTTTAAATAGTCTTTGATTTGTTTTATTTTAATTTAAAGTTGCGATTTTTTGGTTGATTTGCCATCTGTCACCGTCACCGCTTAACATCAATTCGAAAACTATAGTCATAGTTAAAGGCATATTGAATAACCACTCATGAGCGTTCCTGGTTACGAATATTCGCACGCATTAAGGCCTGGGCTCCCTTCAGGGCAATCTGATGAGTGCTCTTGAAGGAGAATGGCTTTGCCATCGCAAAATGTTTATAAATGTAAACATGTTGTTTACATTATTGTTGTTTGTGTATTTTGTTTACGTTTGTCCTTGCAGTGTTGTTGTTGCCATTTTTGTTTACTTGTTTATCCCTTTTTTATACTGATGTTGTTGCTATATTTTTGTTGATCATGTAAACAAGTCCATTGTTTCTGTTTTTGTAGCTTTTGTTTATTATTTTAATGTTAAACGATGACCGCATTTCCATTTTCGTAACGATACAGACACATATACGCTCAAAGACAGAGAATATCCTACATGCACTTTTGTAGAAACAGTATTGACGCAAAAGAAGAGGAGAGCACTCAACATCTTAACTGTCATAATACCGTACTTGTGGATTTGAGGCTAAGTACATATATAAGGTAACCCGGAACATATAGACAAAACTAGTGTTACTAAAGGTTACAATGAAATTTGTGAAATGATGTTAAATAGGACTTATGAAATACGGATACGGTAACGGTAATTTTCTGTTATATCGAATAACACTTTTTCGAAGTTTGGGATTGAAGAAGAGGAGGTCAGCTATTCAAGTTCAAGATCTCATGCTTATCCACGTGCTCCTAAGCCATCAAATCGGCTTCTTCCTTACAAACTTTCTTACAATTTCTCTGCGATGAGTTATGACTGATATAGTTTCATCTCTTAAATATTACTTGTAGAACTTACGAAGGTTGAACAATGAGAGAAGGAGTGTTCCAACATTTTAATGTTTTATTCGCATGCCGTGTACTCATTATTATTTACTACACCTATGCGTTTCAGGTGTAGGAGGAATACGGAAGTTACCGTTTTCATTGACTTAATATGCTCATGGTGCCTTAACAGTTTTCCCTGTTTGATCAGGCCACCAGGTGGCTATCATGGACATCCCGCTAACCTAACCTAAGTTCGAGTATCTGACGTTCCAAAATGCAGCTGTAATCATTCGTAAGGTAATCTTATGTTTGAAGCTGAGTTAATTATCCATTAATGTATGTAATCCTCACCTCAAAATAATATTTATGAATATTGTTTTGCAAAACATCAATATTTTGATCATGTTTCGAAATGCAGCATTTAAGAAGCTTTTTTACCTCTGAAGTTTAAAGGTGAAGTATTCACTGCAAATTTTTTTATTAAATATTCGAAAAACCTCGTTTCGAAATGCTTTCATTTCAATTGATATTTTCATTTAAGAGACAGTCGGACGGAGCAAATATAATGTCGAATACTATCGAACAATTGTTTTACAACAACAACAAATAATGATGATGTTCTTCATTCAAATCTTGAAGTTGTCAATGAAAGGAAACGGAAACAAAAACAAAAATGAAACAAAATGGAAATAAAAAGAAGAAAGAAAATATGAAATCGATGTATAGGTAATATTGGGTCACGTATTTCACACTGTTTATCCACAGAAATTACAATCTAATTCAAAATGAATTCCTTTTGGATTAATAGCTTACGCGTCTCCTTTCAAAACTCCATAGCATTGTGTATGGGTCTATAACGTGTGTGTGTTGCACGGGCCCTTCTACATTTAAGAATGACGAATATTTTCTATTTTTAAATGGAAATACACGCCATGATGGTATTACCATAGTCGCATACAAATGATCCTTTAGCAAAACAATACGTAGACAACACGACAGTCAGACTTTCGTACAACAGGCAGAGATGTTTGCGAGACATGAACTTTGTCTGGAGAACTTGTTATGAATTGTAAATTAGTGGATACAACTTCATATATTCAGAATTTTTCACAGTTATTAAAATTTTCTATTGGTGTGTATGTGTGTGTGTTATTGTTCTCTTTGTTTTTGGACAATTTTTGTTGATGCTGAATAACTTTAAAGACTTTTCACGGGGATTTATTAACAAATTTTCAAAAAACAAAATTACCTTGAATCTGTTTGAAAATGAAGTCTTAAAACTTAAAAAAATATAAGAATGATAACGAAATACTTTCAGTTCCATCGTAATTATTAATAAACTATTCGTTAATCTGGATCACTCTACATTATGGGTTAACATCTCAAGTGGAGGAGTGATATTCAAGTGAAGTATTGCTACGTGTTCCTTTTTGCTGACAAAATTTGTTTGGGATTTTAAGTTTTTTTTTTTCAAAAACCAAAAGTTTTGAAACAAACGGGAAACATCGTTAATTTCTGATGTTGGTTTAAAAATTAAGAAATCAAATTTAAAATCCTTTTTGAAAATACATATGCATTTGATGCGTGCATTAACAATCAATTTGAATTATAACTGATAACTGCGAAATATTACTCGCATTTAAGTCTATGTACCGTAATGTTCAAAATAATAAAGACACCAATGCACAGTAGTCCCAATGACGAATTTAGCGCGAAAAAAGTCATAACTCTAGTTTAAAAGCACTTAGAGGGATAAAAATTTCTACGAATAAGTGATATGGTACGCCAAAAATGGGCGGATTCGATTAAGGGGGCGTGGCACTTTTCATACAAAACAAGTTGACATAATGACTGCATTAATTTGTATATTTAAATATTTTCACTGAGAGCGTAATGATTAATAAAAGTTGTAAAAATATAAAAAAAGATAGGAATATTGTGTTTTAAAGGTTTTATTAAAAATAAGTAAAGTTTTGTTTATTAAAAATAATTAACATAATTGTGTATTTTAAACATATATGCACATATATTTACATAAATGTTTATTCATCGGAATGGGTTTCCGCGGCATCCGATTCATCTCCTGAAAGGTTTTCTTCATTTAAAATAGAAGTATCTAAAAGTAAACAATTGACTCCTGACATAATGGTTCTGGATCTCAATTCGGCAGCTTTGTAGAAAGAGACGATATGTAAGGATCCGATGAAAATAGAAGATTGTTAAAAAGATCTTCGATGTTATTCTCCCGTGACATTTTTCGAGCATGATGTTCTCTAACATATCTAAAATCCTTGTTGCGGCATTCAAGCGCCTCCTCGGATAACATTCCAATAGGCAGAGCAGCATTTTGAATAATCTCTGCACCATGAATAAGTATTTTATGAACGCTAGATGGCATACAATACCAAGGATAAAATTCCACGTATAATTCCGCAGTTTCGAAAGCATAAGCTCGAAACGCTTCTGCATTAATTGCGTAGCCGGATGCCATAGTTCGTAAAATTGTCATTCACGGCAGTTATTTGTGACGCTAAACATGGTTGCTGAAAAAACTGTCTGGCAGTTTTTCCGTCATTAGTAGTTCCGTGGCCTGGCTTTGGTATATCGAGTTAGTCGAGATAGTTCATCTCTTTTTTCATCCTATCAATTATCATTTGCTTCCTTGTTTCAATTAAAGCCTTTTCCGATTCTCCCCGAGCTTGCCAATCATATCATATATTCATCCAACCAACTTTTAAATGAAGACTCGAACACACTCTTTGTTCGATGTACCATGGACCATTTTTCGACAATTGTGTGATGAAATTTTTACCTGCTTGCTTTAATACTTTTGTATAGCTATCATTTTCATCATTTTTTATACCAATTTTCATAAAAATGTAATATATAACAGCATTAAATTTTTTTTCTTGCACCTTTTCAAAGAACCAAACATTAAACAATTCCCTTTTGGTGATAGACATCGCAACTAAATGATTTGATATGAAAGCTTTCAGGCAGAAATCGGCAGGAAATTTTTTTACCATTTAACTGGCCACATATCATAGATGATAACAATATAAAACATTTTGCTAAATCGGGTTAAATTCACAATTAAAACTCTAACACAAGTTATAATGCAATTAAAATTGCACAATTAATGAATACATCTCAGTTTTCACGCATTTTTTTCTGAACGAATGCAAAATCGCCGGCATATTAGGAATTATAAAAATACATACCCCAATTGTATAAATAAAACCCCCAAATAATAAGGCATATACATATGTACTTTCGCTTTATTTGACAAGATCTCCAAACCAAACTAAAATATTGTCTAGTCTGTTATTAAAAAAAACTAAATCTATTGTTCGTGTTTAAAACAGTACTGCAGTATTAATATTATATATATTAATACTACTACTGATATAATAAAAAATTTTATACCGTTATGTAGGCTGAAGACTTGTCATTACAAAACCAAACAAAAAATTCACAATTGTACGATCCGACAAAACGAATTTTTTCGGACTAAACTCGTCATTGGGACCACAGTGCAATGTGACGCATAGAGATTTGAAGAAAATGTAAGGAAAATGAAAACATAGCTGATAAGTTTATTTATCACAAAAATAAATTTCATTGCAATTTTATAACATTTTTTGTTTTTATTTTAAAATGTTTGTGAAATTAAATTTAAAACAGAAAATTTCGCTGTAAAAAAAAATAGGGACATCGAATTCTCTTATAAAAAAAATGAAATAATATAATAACACATTTGCATTAATTAAAATTCTAATATTATTCCAGAGTGACTAACTATCCGACAAAATAAAGAAAATGAAATACACCCAGCAAATGACATAGTGTAGATTGTGAGTTTTGTTGAGTAGAACTCAAACAATTTTTTTTTAACATTTCATAGCCCTCAAAACTTGTTTTATTTAATAAACTTTTTTTTTCGCCTTTACGCACAAATTTATTGATTGCAGAAATATTTCTGAAAGTTTAAAACCTTATTAGAAAGGAGACGGATGGACCTTTAAAACGCTGTGCATAGTACATATATATATTATTTGACTTAATATGCTATCGGGTTTGATGAGGTAAACTTGACAGATGCGAATGTTTTTCATATTTTTTCAAGTTCGTCCGTTCATAGTAACAAACTTTAATTAAAAAATATAAAAAATTGATGATATTCTGAAAGTTACATAAGTCGTTTGGTCAAGTTAACAAAAATTGCCGTAGATATTATATAAAGAGTCTAACAGTCGAGTTATATTTTCCACATACATATACATTTTTTCAAACGAACTTTTGTTTATTCTGGTAGTCGAGCAAAAGTGAAATTGACACTTTGTTTGTTTGTGTCAATAGATAATTACATCTTTACTGACTTAATATGTACAAGACACAGAGTTTTATTTAAGTACTGCAAAACGAAAAAGTTACTTAACCATGATACGGCGGTTAGTCATTGAAATTCCAACCAAGACCACGTAGACAGAAAATTAAAAATTTATGTGCACTGATTCAATACCATTTATATGAATTGCATAAAAAGGTTGCCGTATAATTGAACCATACGCCATAATAGGTTGAAAAAGTGATGTAAATAATAATTTTATTAAATAAGGATCAAGAAATTCTTAAGACCAGCATTTCATCCGAGTATGCCATAAACCTTATTTACCATCATTGATATGTTATCATAATAGTTAAGACTGTGATCCAATAGTATACCGAGGTCCAAAACAGGTTGAGCTTTATCCAAAACAGCGTTGTTAATACAATAGAAGGTTTCAATTTTAGTGTGTCTAAAAAATGTCATGTGTATATTGATAAAAACTCAAATCCCGAAGTATCACATTGGCGGTATACCTTTGATAAATTTTTCGTAAATTTTTCGAAGAATTGCTTTCTAGTTCACATATTTAATGCCACCTCTATCACAAAGATTTGACTTTTTCTTCAACTTTGAAAAAAAAAATTCCATAAATGAAGTAGTTGGTTATCTCATAACGAAAATATTATTAAAATGTACACAATGGATAATAAAACGCTTAAAATTTTTTTGGGTACAGTCTTTATTGCCGATTTTTATTTTAGTTTTATATCAGCAAGTGGAAAGGTCTTCAGGTTAAATTTTTCCTGTAAGCAATGAATAGGAAAATGTTTTTTTTTAACAATTATTTTCAACTTTGATGCCATTTTATTTTTACCCTCATGTCAGCGTGATATTTACAATGGAATTTGTTTTTTTTTCGTTCTCAATATTTTATTTAAATTTAATTGTTAACTAAAATGAATATTATTTTTACCATAAAGTGTTAAAATAGGGTTGTATTAATTATAAATTGTTTCTGACAGCTTCACGTCCCTTAAATGAATAAACACAAATACAATAACAAAAAATTAATCGTATCACTTTAGTTTCAAGGCTAGAACTCGGAGTTTTATACCAGTAAATAGATAGTTGCGAATAATAGTTTACGTTTAAAAACCAAATTAATTTATAAAGCGAAACATAGGAAAACCTATGTGGAATTCCGAACATTGACAGTTAATTACGGCCATCTGTCAAATAAGTTGTCAGTTGTTGTAACTAGGAGTTCCGTTGGAGCAAAGTAATACAGCGTGCTGTAGTAGCCGTAGTGTAGTAGGTAGTGTGTTGGCTTATTAGACGTAAAGCCTGGATTCGTATCCCAGGTCAGACATCAAAACAAAATATGAAAAAAAAAAATTTCTTCGGCGACTTCCTCTCAGGAGATTTCTGGTACAAAACTCTGAGAGTAAATAAACCTGCCATGAAAAAGTTTCTCAAAAATCTGTCGTTCGGAGTCGACGTTAAACCGTAGGTCCCGCCACTCACGTATAAAATTAACGCACACAACATGAGTGGTGTGAGAAGCTAGGCCGTAATCCTGACTGAAGGGTTGTAATGGCCAATTATGTACGTATGTATGTGGGAATACAGCGTGCTTCTCACATTTTACTACCGCTCTAATCGTCGTAGCGAGAGAACTATAGGTAAATTCCAGTCGACCACTATAGTAAACGATCGCAACATTCGTCGCTGATGTTGAGAACTCGGCCTTTAGCAGAGAATAACTTGGTGAACTTTTTCGTTGCGGTTTGGGCCTGCATTCGTACAATGCAACTAACCAAGGGAGTAAAGGGAAATATTCATAGACAAGAAAGTGTGTTTGCTAAATGGTATCATGTAGTAGACATCTTGCCCTAATTAATACAATAAAGAAGAAGTAACATATAATGGATGAATTTATTTTAAAAAAATGATTTAAAAATTACATGGAAACAATTTTTTATGACTGTTAAAGAATATTACCTTATAATTATATTTTAAAATAAATTAACTTTCTAATCGTATTCTAGTTAACAACACCAACCACCACAGTGACTTTATTTTCATTTTTTCTTCATTGTTTTTCTCATTCTCTCTCAGTTAAAATTGGTTTGCATATGCTTTGGCTTGTAATACATACCCGTATTATATTATATCAATAAGGTTATACCACGTAATCTCTTGTCTATCCAAAGCTCGTTGTTTGCTTATAATATGATGCGAGTAGTTAAATATCTGCACATATTAAGAACTTGCTGTGGTATATGATTACAGGTATCCAGACTGTTTAAAATGAAATTTTTTCAAATATGTATTCATGAAATGTTACACTGATGAACAAAAACAAGTTCTAAATAAATAAATAAGTTGGATATATAAGCTAATGCTGCCAGGTAAAAGTCATATTAAAAATTAAATTTAAATTTCTCGTAATGTTAACGAAACCAATCCTTTCACTATTTTATAGTAATACAATACGAGAGTTGCTGGAGCAAGTCATTTGCAGAAATTCAACAATGAAGTGGCTCAAGAATAAGAACCCTGCAAAACTCCTTCGTTTAATTTAAAATGACATGAGTAAGCATTGCTGTGTAAGCTAGTCTAGTGCTTATATTTTCACCAATTTTAATGAAAAATGTAAAAAAATTGTTAAGTTTAATCAAAAGAATACTGTAATTGATCATATCAAAAACCTTAAGGTATAAACACATAGACGACAGACAACAGAAAGCTGTCAAGTGTAGAATAAACACGTTTATATGAAAACGATTATATTGAAGGCAGAACAGAATAAGCCAAAACAACAACCAAAGCAGTTGCTGCCGAAATTAAACTATTTTGTATTTTTATGAGCAGCTAAAAGCAAATTAGTGATGTCAATACAACATAAAATCATAATAAAAAACAGCTAGAAATACTTGTATTATTGAAGAGAAAGAACAATTCTAAAATTAAGAAATCAAAAGCAATCAATGTATTCATAATATAAAATAGAATTATAGATTCAATTTTGTATCTGAATTCATTTGTTAAATGTTTTTTGTGTGCGGTTTTTTCATAAGTGAGTTTATTTTTGCGTGCAAAAAAGCTGATAGGGATAACACTGAAAATATATTTAAATTCAAATTTGAAAATTATTGAAGTTTCTGCTCTGCTTTCAAAAAATCTAAGCAGTCGGCATATGGCAGAAAAAACAGTTATCAGAATTTTCTGTCGAGCTGCCGAACTGTTGTCTGTCGTCTATGTGTTTATACCTTTAGTATGATCAATTAGAACCAATAAGTTTATATTAACGTCATCGAGTCTGCATCGTAAGATCTCTGTAACACAGCTGTGATTTGATTGAAATTCCATTCCATACATTCCTTGTGTTGAACGACGACGACTGTAGGAGCTTCGATAAGTATCAAGTAATAGCAACTGATCTTCGTATTCGATCTCTGTTATTCACTGTATCTGTACATCTACAACGAGAACTAGATGAAAGAAAATTCCGTGTTCTTTTCATTTTCTATGTTATCATCAAATTGTTTTGTTAAGCATGCTGTACGGCGACTGAGTCTTGTATAACCAAATGTCGTTGCTGTTCAGCTGATTAATTTTTGAAAACAAAAATTCAGTCAGCATGACTAAATATGTAGTACTCTCTATTTATAGCAACGTAAGAACCATTGATGAACTAGTTGAGAATTGTATTCGCTTTAAAATAGGCAATTTTGTTTATTCCCGTAGCTATTTAGCCATTGAACACAATTTGTTGATAAAAAATACGATGCAAACGGTGATCACATGGCTTCAATTCCTACTTAAGCCAAAATCCTACTTAAGCCAAAATCCTTAATCGAAACAGAAAAGCTAAGGCTAACCCGTTGAGAAAAGCAACGAATAGAAAGTTTAACGTCTTTTTCAAGACTTCATGCTACAGCAACAATATTCCCTTACGCGTTCAAATTTCTTTACCTTTTTTAAAGTTTTTGAACAGAGAAAACTAAAGTTAGAGCGATATTGATCAAATTGATTGATTATGTTCATCGTAAAACGGACAAAAAACTCAATGAGCTCTGTGAACAGATTTTTTTGCCAAACCTTACTGAATAGAGACGTTAACACAATTTCATGTTTTCAGCCTTCTAAAGATAGTAATTTATACCGATAATTTACATACTTAATGTGTCTAAATGGTAAGAGGTCATTTAATCTACTCCGTGATGTTAAATTTTTAAAAGTAATTTTTTTTTAAAGTAATTCCGATCTAACGCCATTTTTAAATAAAGGAATGTTGTATGATGTTTCCCAAACTAATAGCAAATAACATGATTTAAGAGACATGTTGAACATTGCAGTAACGGGCCCAGCTAGTAATGAGTATACAACTCGGTATACCATTAGGTCCTGAACTAAACGAGCCTTTCAGTAATGTTAAATTCGAAAGAATAGTATCAACATAAATAACCAGATAGGAAATCCCACTTGACATGGTAGCATACGTGGTTGAGAGGAAAACATGAAATGCATTACTTACTAAAACATTGGCCATAGCAATCGAAGAGACATATTTTAAAAGCTTGGGGTAACCAGAGGAACGACGACTAGAATTTACGAACTTGTAAAAAGATTTAGGATTAGATTTTATATTAGAGGTAACGTGATATCAAAATCGAATTTGTTTCACAAAAATGTACGTCAAACACTGCGTTTTTCAAGCATAATTAATTATACTTTAAATTTATACTTTAAGAAATTAAAATAAACTTTTACTTCGTAAATTTGAACACAGATTTCGATTGTTAATCGGAGAATTGCAAAATAATTTCATTTCAATTTGAAATCGATTTGCAATCATAAGTTTTTTACTACTGCTTCAGCGGTTATATTCCTATTACTGTTCCCAATATAACAGAAAGGCTTTTTTCTTTTCTCTGCTTTACAGCTTAAGTACAAGTACGTGACCTAGTTTTACATCCATTTTAAGAAGATTACAACTAACCTTGCAAAGAAAAACATAACGAAATAAATCAAATAAAATACGCAAAGAAGAATGTCTCACATCGACAGTCATAAATCAATGAATGTTTTCCGAAAACGAAAGACAAAACAAATAAAGTAGAGTTAGTAGCAATAGAAGAAGAATTGCAAATAATGCCAACGATTCATTTAAAATTATGAAATATTCTCTCTAAGGAAGGTAATTCACAGGCTATTAAAACCAATTTCGATTATTGTGCGACTTCTTTTGGAACAAGGAACAAGGACACAGGATTTCAACTACGACTTATCATTGATTTAGGAATAGCATTCGACAATATGTGGTGGCATTTTTTTTTTATTCCATTTATCGGAATATTAACGCAGTAAAGTTATATTGCCACAAGTTATTTATAGAAAAGCTTTTATAAACAGCAGGTCTCTTTACCCATAAGAGCCACAGAATTCTCAAAACTTTTACTTCATTAGACCTCCAGTTCTAAATAGAATGGCGTTAAGATTGTCGAAAAGTGTGTTATATTTGGGAGTTATACTCGAATCTAAGGTGTTATGGACAAAAAATATTCAGAAGTGGCTTAGAAACGATTGAACATTATGCCACCTTGAGGCATCTTTTCATTCCTCACTTATTCATTTCAGTTCTTTGTTTTTCAATCCGTTATATTTTGTTTTTATTTGGTTTTTTTTCTTTCTGATTATGGTCCAAAATACAATGCCATTTAAATTATCGACTCTAGACTGTTTACAACAGTCGATCCTTTAGACTCAGTTGTGAATAACTGTTCTATACATTTCAACTTGGTATAAAACTTGAGGAAAGTTGGTTCCGAATTCTTCAAACATAGTTAAGGAATTTTCCGAGTAAACACGGTCTTGATGAAATCTAACAGAGTTAGTCTAACGGCGTCAAATCGTATAATTCACGTTGTCGAAAAAGGTAAAATTACACTTATTGGAAACTTCTACTACAGTGAAGCTAAAATCGATCGTTATGTGGAACTCGCGGTATACTCATATGGAATAACATGCCGTCTATTTCATAATATTCAGTTATAGGCTAAAGCTCGGATATCGTTTGACCATAGTACTCTAAATTGATAGCTATGGTTTTTGCAAGATTATTTTGAATAATGCATACACCACAGTAACTTTTTTAATGGCTTGTCCATAATCAGTTTTTGTGCTCCCAAGTCTGTAAAACACAATTCTACTCGTTGATCTAACCACCAGTTGAGAAATAAGTTCCATCGCTGAAGAAAACTTTGTTCAAACACTTAGCAGAGACGGCTTGTTGCGCTAGTTCACAATTAAGAAATCTAAAGCGTTGTAGTCAGCACCTTTGGGCGACAGTAGAAGGAAGGTGATTATTTGGAGTTTGAAGCCACTTAATTTTATGAAGACGACATGTTGAACATTTTTTTTCTCCATCTTCACTGAATTGTTTAGTTTCATAGTTGAGCACTTTAACCGTGTTCTATAAGATTAAATTATATAAACTCCGTTGGTGTACAGATAGTGGACTAATCAGGCTTGGTGGCTGGAATAATATTCATTCTTGAACTGCTCCAAACAGCACAATAGCGGTAGTCTAAACTATATTTCTGTCGTCTATAATTTTAGCTTGAGTTGGATTTTACATGTACCGAGTTGTAAATTAAAACGCAAAATATGATATAATCAGTCATAATGGCAAACAATACCCCTCTTGCTAGGTTAGGTTAGAGGACGTGTACTTGTCAACTGTGACAAGTACAGTACCCGGAGGTCGAATTGACCCATTGTACACCCCTCTTGCTAAGAACGCTATGAAATCGCTAAATACACTTTAATGTTCTATCTTTGAATTTGAAAATAAATTGTAAATGAACCTATTTTAGGAAACTATTTTAGGAACCTACGATTTTTTAAATTAAAAATATCGCAGCAAATCACACCATGTGAATGATGTTCTGTGAAAAATCACCACCAAAAAAAAAAAAAGAACAAAAATCTATCACACTATTTATGTAACAATTCCCGAGTACCAAATATAACTCTGACCAAATCTTGTTGCTTGTTTATGTACTTTTATGCTAGTAAAACCAAAAAAGAAAGCAAAACGAATGACACAGTTTTGCTTCATTTATAATAGAAGCACCGTACGTATGAGTAATGCATACAAATGGTACGATACAGTGCGATGTGCGTAGAAAAAATAAAATATAAATACTCATACATCATACGTTGTGTATGTCAATGATACGGTGATTTATATGTACATATGTATGTATGTTGTATGTATGTGATAACAATTTGTACAATTTCTTATTGTAAATACGACACATTTATCCATTCATCCCGTTTATCATTTTTATGTATCATTCATACATATCCGGTTGTTTATGTGTGTATATGTAGGTGGCTGTCTGTTCGTTATTTTGTCACTTTGTCAATTATGGGTTATTTTCATAAATATTAATGCCTTTGTGTACACACACCTCCACAATTAGAATGAAAATACAAAAACAATAATACAATACAATACAATATTCCATTACTTGTGAACGTTGATGTTCAATGAACTCTTGAATTCATATCATGTTTGGATATACTATACAGTGGACAGCAAAAGTGTTAGTACTCCAGTATATTTTGACAATTTAATGAATTTTAAACACCAGTTTAGTATAATAAATTAAGGTTTTTATATATATTTTATTAATTTATTTCTGTTTTATTATAAAACAAACAATTTTTTAATGTTTTTCATAAAACAAGAGAAAAATAAGGAAAAGTTTCAGATGACACTCCATAGGTACCCCCATGGAGACCCTTGAGTAAATTTAAAACTCAAAGGCCTAATATATGAAAATGTTATGTTATGTTATTTTTTTTATTTTTTATTTTATTTTTATTTTTTCAAAATATATTGGAGTACTAAGACTTTTGCCGTCCACTGTATACTAGATATACATATACTGTATACAAGAATTCTTTTCAGACTATTTCGACGCCTACATTCTATAACGTTCTAAGTGTACTTAGAGCGTTTTTAATGTTCTTGCATTTTTAAATTCTACGTTCTCTAACTTAAATACTGTCAAAATTTGGTAAAGATGCGCCGATCCGTTCCAAAGTTATAAGGAAAAATCTACTTAGAATACGCATATAGTCGTATGTCGTGTGAAAACTTTGAGAGCTCATAACTCAAAACACACTTTTTCGACTTAGAATGTTATAGAAAGGAGGCGTCGATTTGATCTACTTCAATATTAATTGAAGATAAAAGACCCCAATTCATTACTCGAAATAGGTTGGTTATCTGGTGCCACATCATATAATTTTGAGAACATTTTATTTCCGATCAGTAAGGATTTCACTTGGGCCTTCACCTAGGTCCTTGCTGTATACACGGTAATACGTTAGTCAGAATAGCCCTATAATTTCGCAGTTTAAAGCCTATTTTTCGAGGCATAAGTGTTCGCAAACAACCAGTATATCGTATATCTGGATCTGAATAAATTTATTATCGAGCAATTGAACACAGGGGCAGTTGCCAATATTACTTGAATATTTCTGAACAATATAAAGAAATGTTCCAGCATGTTCTATTGGTCTACATACCAGTCAACTTCTACTTTATTGACAGAAAGTTTCAATTCACAAAGAGCGCATTTAAAGCATGTTAACGAAGAGCACATAGAATTGAGAACAAAATTGTTACCATAAGTATTTTCAACAGGGACATCAATATTATTTATTTTAATTTGTGGGCAATCTTGTCTTCTGAGTGTGAAGGTTACATGAGCACACTTGGATGGATTCACCTTTATTCTCCACTTTTCAAACCATTTTTCCAAATCGTATATGTGCGACTGCAGTTGTGTTGATGCAACGCTTATAAATGCGGTGTCGTCTGCATATGATGGTGTGTATGTGTTAGGACTTGTGCGGATGTCCGATGTATAAATTAAATATAGAATAATGCCAAGTATGCTTCCCTGGAGGACACCTGCAGAGATCTTTTTTGTTGGAGATAGTTCGTTCTTCAATTTGACATTAAAAGTTCTATCAGTTAAATAGCTTTTAGGAAGTTTGTGTGTGTTCTCGGGGAGCAGTCGTGTTATTTTGCTAAGTAGACCATCATGCCAAACCTTATCGAATGCTTGTGAGATGTCAATAAAAAGAGCTGAACAATATTGTTTCTTTTCAAATGCCGATCTAATTATATTGACGATCCTATGAACCCGCTCAATGGCACCATGATTATCTCGGAATCCAAACTGATGTTCGGGGATAATTTATCGTTCGTCGAGGAACGTGGGTAAGGAGAAGAATTTTATTGAACACTTTGGATAATATTGATAGCAAGCTAATAAGTCTATATGATGTAATTTTACTAGCATCTTTTCCCGGCTTGGGAATCATAACAATTGTATATATTCTACTTACTTACTGTAGTGGATTTTAATCGACTAAAATCACATCAGAGATGAATGGAGGATCGGTCAATTGAATGCACGTTGGACGTGCAAATCATAGGCTGAATTCGAATTTAAAGTTTAGAAAACTCTTAATCACACAAAACTTTCAAAAATATTGAATAATTTAAATGGGAGATATTCTCATAATGATTTCGTCTTCACTAATATTATACGGAAATGTAGAAATTGTTTATTCATAAAATTCATTTGACAGCATTTTATCCCGAATATGTCGTATTCTATTACACGAGATCTGTCCGCAAACAAAGATTCTCTTGTTTTATATCAGTTGTCACGTACCCACCCACACACATATACAATTTTTACTTTTTTTTTATTTGAAAGTTATAATAAAAATATTATTATTGTTGTTGTCACCATAACGTCATTATTGTTCTTGTAATGCGTTGTATTTCAACAAAAATGTCAAAATACACAAGAGCATCACAAGATTATATACCCGTACGGTATGTTTTGTTGTAATCGAATACAATATATGTGAGTTGTTGTTACTGTTTTTATTTGTGCTCCTTAACAAAGGCAACAACACACTCTACGTGGGAGTAATTATTAGTTTTTTTTATTTTTTAAGATTTGAGCTACAAAATCATATTTACAAACAGTTGGAATCACAACAGTTGATGTTGGATTGTGTTATATATACGAACGTCTTTAATTAATTTTCGTACTCTAGGTGTAAGTGCATATGCACAGTAAATATTACAACATAATGCATATAAAAAAGAGAATCTCAAAGCAGACCAACGATTAACACATACATAATTGGCCATTACAACCCTTCAGTCAGGGTTACGGCCTAGCTTCTCAACACCACTCATGTTGTGTGTGTTAATTTTATACATGAGTGGCGGGACCTACAGTTTAAAGTCGACTCCGAACGACAGATTTTTTGAGAAGCTTTTCATGGCAATTTTTACTCTCAGAATTTTTGCCAGAAATCTGCTGAGAGGAAGTCGGCGAAGAAATATTTTCATATTTTCGTTTTGATGTCTGACCTGGGATTCGAACTCGGGCCTACCTACTAGACCACGGCGACTTCAACCAACGATTAAATCAAGCTGAAAAATCAATTTTTTTATTTTTTTTTTGGAAAAGATTTTTTAGACCTCCTTGAATCTGAAAAATATTAGAAAAATTGCCACACTCTTTATAAAAGGTGGAAGAATTTTAATATTGTGTTTTTATTATTTATTTTATTTATGAACTTAAAATAAAACATAATACAGGGTCATAAATACATATATGTAACAAAAATATATGTATGTATGTACGTATTTGATATAAAATTCACATATTCTTAACACACCTTCGTATAAATTGAATAAAAATTAATAGATGTAGGCACTTTAAGTGTAAATAAGTACTCTTCTAACATGCTTATATACATATTTATACGAAATTTACAAGAATTCATGGCGAATTTAAAAATAGATGACTCTTAAAGCTGGTATTAAAATTGTTAATCACAGCTAATCTCCAGTACCGCTACTACAGCAAAATCAGTTGCATTTGTTTCTAGTCGATTGAGCAACGAATTCTACTTTAATCACGCGGTTTATTTCTTCGCATAATTCTTTTGCAGAAGAAGTTTTATTTCAATTAAAATGTTAATACAGTCCAGTGATGTGTCGACAAAATTGAAAATTTTCATTTGATGACATGAAATGAAGACGAACGTACCATCTGGAACATGAATAATTGATGGTTTTATGTGACGTTTTTTGAAAATTATAAATATTAGAAGTATAGTAGGTAGCCTCTCAGTAGATTTCTGGCAAAAACTCTGGCGGTAAATAAAATTGCCATGAAATGTTTCACAAAAATCTGTCGTTCAGAGTCGACTTTAAAAACATAAGTGGCGTGAAAAGTAATCCTGACTGAAGGGTCGTAATGACCAACTATGTATGTATTCGTGTATGTCTGGAAGAAAGAGAAAATTATAAGGAATACGCGATTCTATGTAAATATGTATATAAATTTGCATCGTATATATGTACATTGAAACAAATAACTATCAATACCAAAAGCACAAAGTGTTTAAAAAGATGCTCCATGCAACTAAAACTAAACTATGTAAAGCATCCAATTGTAATCCAAAATCATCGATGAATTTAATCCTCCATTCAAGAACAAAACTAACAGATCACTTCTGAAGCAGTAATTGAACACTGTAGCGGAATCAGTTTGTATACACTTGAATGCGGCTGAACAAAAAAAAACTACTACAAATAGGTTCCACGCAATTTAACGTAAAAAACCACATGAACTGAATTTATAATTCAGCAGTCGCTGAAATGCAACAAATTTGGCTAACTTTTAAACAGTTTGGGAAAAGTAAATAATAGAAGACGAAATCCTTGTGATCAAATTTTAAACGGCTACTGCGCCAAACCCAAACTTTGAACAGGAAAACTCAAAAATTCCAGTTTCGAACAATAGCAGAGGGATTTGGTTTCATTAGATCATAGTCACACCACATACATCGATTGTGACTCTTCTAAAACTACGTGCGCTTTAATGAGGGTCGTCCTTGGCACACTGGAAAATAATTTTATTGGTGAAAAGTCCAACTCATAAATTGTTGTTAATTTTTGGCAACGTGTACGAGAGTGTCTATTGAAGACAATTTTTTAAACAATTTATTGGTTTGTAAATGTTGCTGGAAGACTTGATAACCAACCGATACTTTATTCGGCAGTAAGATTAAGTACTTAAAAAAAGTGGAATGAAGAAGACCAGTAAGCTGGCGATATACTGTCAACGAACTCTGAAAGGGAGAGAAAAATTATGCACCAGGATAGTGAAAATGTTTTCACATATTTCAGTCAAATCAATTCAGTAATTTTAAAGACTCAATGCGGGAAAAAGTGAGTTTTAGAAGCAAAACTTATGCAAACATTTGAAATGAATTCTAAGCATAAAAATAAGACACCACTTGACTGCTTAGTTAAGTTTGCATTGCCATTTGATGGAAAAAAAAATGTTTGTATTTGCGTAACGTTAAAGTTTTAAACATTTTTAGTATTGAAATTTAATTAAAATTCAAAATTTAATGACAAGAAAACAAAATGTATTGTATTCCCCATGCATTCATTGAGTAATTCGTTAGATTAGCATCATTGTTGTTGATGATTACTATTGTACTGGTTCAATACTATTTATATGTAAATTAGTTTTGAGAGTTAATCTTATAAGATGGAAACAATGAAATACAAAAAATTCAAAAACAATCCCCTGGGAAGTGAAATACATTCAAATGGAAATTGTACTTATTTATCCCTTTCACAGAAATTAATTCATTTGCATAGAAATACAGGCAAACCTTTTGAATGATGCAAATACTGCAGGATTTCTTACTTTAAAGAAGCAATTGGAACAATTTGTTTTGATCAATAAATCTGGATAACCTGATAAAACTCCTTTGAAAATG
This sequence comes from Sarcophaga rosellei, assembly GCA_930367235.1. Taxonomy (NCBI): domain Eukaryota; kingdom Metazoa; phylum Arthropoda; class Insecta; order Diptera; family Sarcophagidae; genus Sarcophaga; species Sarcophaga rosellei. Next base: position 83,326,515 of record OV884017.1, on the reverse strand, counting down.
ATTTCAGTGAAGTAAATGCTATGATTGGCGCTTAGTTGGTTGTTAAATTTTTACACAGAGCAACAGGATTAAAGTCATCTTGTTGAAATACGAAAACGTTAATAATCGAGTCTATTAGTTATTGCTTTCATCTTAGTAGATTACTGGCAAAACCTTTGACAGTAAAAAAAATTCCCATTATCCCCGGGATCGCCTTTAAGCTGTAGGTCCTACTACTCATGTATAAAAATTAACGCACACAACATAAGTGGTGTGAGAAGCAAGGTCTTAATCCTGACTAAAGGGTTATAACGACCAATTCTGTATGTATGCATATGTATACAGAAAATCGTTCATTGAAACGATATCGATGGTTTCATTGATTTTAAAAAGTCAAATAAACACATGCTCAAAAACACATAAACATGCGTTTTACGATGAACGATTTAAAATCGGCGATGCATCGTGTATTAAAACATCGATTTATGAGCAAAACATTAATATTGTCTAAACATGCTGGCTTTTTTCAACTGGCGTTCTTCTCAATCCCTTGTATTTCGACTTCTTTGTTTATGGGTCACCTCTTCTGTAGTCGACTGCTTTCTGAAGTATTGTACTGCGTGGAAAACCATTGCTTTAGAAACGTTTAACATTGTTTCGAATTTTCGATAAGTGGAACGATGCATTGGTGGTGAACGATTCTTGTCAGAGTTAAAATTGGAAATTTTCTTATTTATAAATAATCCAATATTATAATCTAAGACTTAGATACTTATGATAAAAAACCATCTCCTTAAACTTTGCTCTCCTACATGTATATGTATAGTTGACAGAGCTTATCAACAATGTTACCAATGTCTACTAAGCAGACATGAATGTTTCTATTGTTAAAGGAATTAATTTAAATAAATATATGTGATATTTTAAAAAATGCTATAAGAACTGCAAGGCGGCTTAACTAGCTCACGAATCCCCCAACCCACTATTAGCTAGCAATTATAGGCTGCAGCAGATCTGCTTTAGTTCGAGTCGTTTGTTAATGGATATATGCCTCGTTTGAATCGTCTACATTACACATTCGTACAATAATCTTTTCAGTAGCAATATGGTGGGACTTGTTTTTACTGCAAGTTAAGAAGGTAGCATGAGAGTTTTAAATACCGAATACCACTGCTGTCAGTATGTATTTGAAGTTTATTGCATCTAACTTTAAAATAAAAAAAACCAAAAAAAAGGTATATCTACAGTATGTGTATATCAGAGATTAGCAATGAATCGTTTTTTCGCTACTCATGAAATTTAGAGTATGAGTCAACAGTATTGAAATTCAACCACTCTAATTCATTCGTACTCACTACAACATTATTTTATAATACAGGTTGCAATGAGTATGAGTACAACGTTGACATCAAACTCATAACATTCGAACCGACTCATTCAGATTCATAAATTTAGAAAAATACTTGTAATACTCATAAATGATTCGAGTGATTCGGATCATTCATCAAAATTTACAGTTTTCGTTGTTGTTGCATTTACAAAAAAAGAAAAAAGACACATAAGCAAAAAAGATAGAGTGTTCGTAGGCGAATCATACTTATTTTGTGATTCTTGTAAATGTTGAGTAAAGGAGAGTCGAAATCAACAAAATCATGCGTATTGTTAAGTATGAATACGATGACTACTTCATACTTTGAATATGAGTGGTATGAGTATGACATTAAAATAAGTATGAATTCGTATAAGTATCAGTGTTCACACGAGTGAACAAATTCAAACAACCCCAACCCTGACTTCCAATATGATAACACAAACATCTTTAACAAACAATAACAACAGCATCGCCAACACACATCAACATTCACAATACACATCAACAAATACACTTTCATCAACATCTCCTGCATGATTGTTTTGATACTTGTTGATCGATCTTCAAATAACACCAACAAAATCGATACGCGAGTGCACAACAGCGAACAAACTTATTGATTATATTTTGAAATAATACAAGATACAGTAGTTTTGATTTAGCTGCCTTTTATTTACGTGCACATTGCCTTTACCTGAACACAAATTTTGAGAGTGTAATCTATAATTAAAGTAAAAAATTTAATTTAGCTGCATTTTTGACTTATCTGCACAAAAATTCTTGCAAAAGTTAGTTGTGCTGGTAAGTCAAAACTACTGTATTTGAATTTTGAAATAATTTAGAATGATAAAATAAACATTGTGGACATTAACAAACTTTAAACAAATTGTGAACGATTGTGAACAAATTACATATATTGTGAAACAACTACATATAAATACATTTTATAACGTTTTAAATAAATCAATAGAAATCGAACACTAACTTTTATAATTTAAATTATATACAAATAAAACAACTAATATTTATTTTTAACATACAGACACACATATACACATACTGAAAGGTTTGTGCTTACATTTATATACCCTACCCCCTCTTACCCTAAAAACTAATCCTCCCTCTATAACCCGCTTATTCAATCAGAAATTATGAGTATGATTCGATTCTAATCTAATTTTTGAATCCTCATTACTGATCTCTGGTGTGCATATCAGAGAATATTTAAAACACAATCGTACTTAAGGGTTGGTAGTCGCCGTAGTCTAGTAGGTAGTGTGTTCGCTTAGTAGACGTAAAGCCCGGGTTCGAGCCCCAGACCAGACATCAAAACGAAATATGAAAAAATGAAAAAATATTTCTTCGGCGAATGCGTCTCAGCAGATTTCTGGCAAAACCTCTGAGAGTCAATAAGCCTGCCATGAAAAAGTTTCTCAAAGTCTGTCGTTCGGAGTCGACGTAAGGTCCCGCCACTCAAGTATAAAATTAAGACACACAACATAAGTGGTGTGAGAAGCTATGCCGTAATCCTGATGGAAGGGTTGTAATGGCCAATTATGTATGTATGTATGTATGTACTTAAGGGTTTTTAATGAAAATGAGTCTATGACGCAATTCAGTAAATCCAAATTTTTATATTTTTTTTTTTGCATTAATTAAATATTTGTTTACATTTACTTTCTCTATTTCAAGCATAAAATCTTCCAATACATTTGCGTTTTCATTTTTTAAATTAAAGGTAATCCTTGCTGTTTTCAGCTTTGTTCATACATTAGAAATAACTACTCGGTGTTTACCCTACGCTTCTGAGAAAAGAGAAAACCAGACAGGACAATTTCACTCAACTGTAGTTTCGCTACTAATTAAATATATCAAGTTCACAAGTTGTCAATGGAACGTAATTTTGGGAAGTGTTTGGAAAACATATTTAACGGTAAGTATAATATTGCGAGTGGTGAAATATACTCCAAGAAAACACTTGCCTGAACACACTTTTCTATATATACATACGCATGTATATGGTTTGAAAGCTCTCTACTTGTGAGAGAGGAAATTTATTTTTACGAACACCATTTGGTTTAATTCATTTGAAAAAAGTGTGCTTGTGTAGATGAGTGAGCAACAAGTGCACTCTGAGAAAAGGTTAGTAAATAAGAAGTTATTTGACAGCACTTAAAATTTTTTTAAAATATTAGTTGGACAAACTTTATGTAGCTAAATAGTAAACTTGAAAAATATATTTTCTTTTTATTGTTTGTTAAAAAAAAGAGAAAAATAACACTAATTAATGGGAAACTCATATATTTGCCACAAACAATGTTTGTTATTAATTTAGAAAAGTAAAATATAGACTCGTTGAAATTGCGTAATTTTTATTTAACAAACATCACTTAACTAAAAAAAAATTGTAAAAAAATTCTAAGACAAAATTATTGACGACTAAATTAAAAAGCATAAGAATGCATGTAAGTTGTCATTGGGAAATTTATGAAGTCAATATTTTATTCAGACAAACTTGAATAGAGTCTTCAATAAGTTATATTTTTCATACAAAGTTGAATTGATTTGTCCACATAATTCATGTATGATGCTTTAAAAGTGTCGTTTTGCCTCCGACTTTCAGCACAAACTGTCAGTAAAAAGAATTTTGTCCGAAAACATATTTTCTTCGAACAACATGGGCGAATCCATTTTAGGATGGATTATGATAATGAGATCTAGTTGATCCATTTTGAATCATACATACATACATACATACATAATTGGCCATTACAACCCTTCAGTCAGGATTACGGCCAAGCTTCTCAACACCAGTCATGTTGTGTGTGTTAATTTTATACATGAGTGGCCAGACCTACAGTTTAGCGTCGACTCCGAACGACAGTTTTTTTGAAAAACGTTTCATGTTAATTTTATTTACTCTCAGAGTTTTTGCCAAAAATCTGTTGAGAGGAAGTCGCCGAAGAAATATTTTTTTCAATATTTCGTTTTGATGTCTGACCGCGGATTTGAACCCTGGCTTCGCGTTTAATAAGCCAACACACTACCTACTAGTCTACGGCAGCTTCATAACCATTTAATGGAAAAAAGGGAATGTAAAACAAGAAAAGTAACACAAAAATAGATGAAGAACGAAAATCATAAAACAGAGGTAATGTGGAAAGAGGGAAAAAGAGAGAAAAGAAAAGCGAGAGAGATATTTCCTATTTCTTTTGAAGAAACGTACCACGATGTATTGTATAGAAATTTCCCTTGCCAGTCAATCTATTTTGAAAGTATTTACTTTATCCATCAGGTGTAACAGCTCTTCAACAAATTGATTTCACATTACGACATTTTTGCCTACTCATTTGCAGACAACGACCTTTTTCAGAAATTGTAGATATTGCCCCACCATCTGTTCATCCAGTGTCTAAAGATGGGATGCTCTCATTACAGCTTTTTATTCATGTTTTGAACTTGTAAGAATGACGTGCCTTTTGATTCTACATTCCGATCTCCATCAATGGTTGGTATTTGAATCGATCGCTTTCTTCATAACCTCAAAAGGAAGCCTATTGAAGGTTACGCTGACCTTTCTTTTAGCGTTATTTTCATAACTAAACCAGATTTTGCCAATTAGTTTTTGTTTCCAGTGACGTCACAATATCCAGTATAGTTGATAATTTGACAACTATCTTGCACTCGTAAGCTATATGTCTATAAATAGTATGTCCCTTTAACGTTTTAAATACTGCCACACTCACTATATAAATAAATTTCAATTCTTGAGTTCATGGGTATATATGATCCATGGTTCGCAAATAACAACGCTTAAAATTTACCGTCTGGAACGCAGGTTACTGCGCCGGAGGACTACACAGTCGCTTATGTTGGTTGCATAAATGAAAACAAGTGCTACTGCGTTGACCTCCGTAAAGTTCGGTCTGTAAAAATTGTCCAGCCATCGAAGAGCAGTATTTTTACACTCGATGTATCATAGTAATAACCTTCCCTACAATTAAAGTTACTTGTCCTTGTCAGCTTAATTCTTGACCGAGTGACCTTTTATGCAGAGCCTCACTAGATCTTACTCATTTAGTTTAACTAACCTTCTAAACGAAAAACTCTTTACATATGCAGTCAGAAATAAGTTCATAGTATGCCAAAAGGATTAGCAGAGAACTTTAAGCACAAAGACAAATCGATGAATATTGGTTTTCTGTATTCCCCGATGGTTAGTTCAGCTACCGCAATTAGAAGGTTCAGTAGATGGCATTATGTTCATACTGATACTCTTCTCCACATTTTCGACATCTAAACTTAGCGCGACACTAGTACTTCTGATACAATAGGCATGTATAAGAAAGATATATTCGAACTTCTAAGAAAATGGTTATTCAAGTATATCTTTCTACTTTTCTTCAAAGTGTGGCAGTTAAACGAAAAAAGCTGTTAAGTTTATTAAAGCCGCTGGTGCTTTGAGGAATAGAATCGTGGATTTATATCATTTCGCTTCTGATTCAATCTTATGCAAAGTTAAGATTTTTAACCCAGTTATACAAATACAAATTAATTTTTATTCGTATATTTTGTGGAGACGATGAAAATTTTTGGTAATATTATTACGTTTCTACCTTTTAAAAACGTTTAAAATATGAATTCGTAGATTGCATATAAAATAAAAATAAATTTCTGTTTAGTTTCAATTAAATTCTTTATTGTCGGCACAATTCCGTATTCCACTATTTACAAATTGATGTAAACGATAACAAATGCTTTGTTCGTTATTCTTCTTTGCACTCTTTTGTATAAACAATAAGAATTATTAGACAATTGTTCAACTGATATTTGTAACGGAGATCTTCAAACCACGATTACACTCTTCAAACACACCGCGTCTTCACACAAGACTGACTGAACTTTTAATAACTCCGTTGCCCGCTTTCCCTCGCCTTTTATATGGCGACGTAAACAGTTTGATGAATGTTCTTGAAGGCGAATGTTCGCGTCTTCGTCTTCTCGAGATCTCTATTAATGTAAACATCGTTATTTGTTTATCCTTTTTTTATACTGATGTTTTTTTGGTATATTTTTGTTTACTTGTTTATCATGTAAACAGGTCATTGTTTGGTTTGTTTTTGAATCTTTTGTTTATAATTTTAATGTTAAACGATGTAAAAGCAAAACACCATTCACATTTTAGTAACAATATCATCACTATAAAGTATTGAATATCCCTGTATTCAAAACTTCAATCTTATAAAAACCAAATTGTGAGATCGATCATCCCAAGTGATACAGTCCAGTTCCCAATTTCTCAACCTCCATGTATCGAATTGAAAAAAGTGTTTGTTTAATGGAGTTCAATACATTTAGATCAAGTAATGTATTGTCCCCAATCGATCACTCTTTCACCATTTTTTAGAATTGAGATATTAAATGTTTTTTGCCTGCATAAGAACGATATGATTAACGATGTGGTTAACAGCTCAAAATGTTAAGAGTCCACTCGTCATCATTCTCACATTTTTGGCTTTTGTCCTTCGTAGAAAATTTTTAATAAGTATCTTAGTATGTTGTAGTCGCCGTAGTCTAGTAGGTAGTGTGTTCGCTTATTAGACGTAAAAGCCAGGATTCGTATCCCAGGTCAGACATAAAAAAAAAGAAATATGAAAAAAGCAGATTTCTGGCAAAAACTCTGAGAGTAAATAAACGTGCCATGAAAAAGTTTCTCAAAAATCTGTCGTTCGGAGTCGACGTTAAACTGTAGGTCCCGCCACTCAAGTCTAAAATTAAGGCACACAACTTGAGTGGTGTGAGAAGCTAGGCCGTAATCCTGACTGAAGGGTTGTAATGGCCAATTATATATGTATGGATGTATCTTGGTATTTAAAATTATAAAATGCAGCTCACCATCGCTTGCGCTGCTTCCTTTTTAGGTTTGCTCATTTTAAATTCATCAAAGATGAGCATTTGTATAAAAAACAACTATGAGGAGAATATTGCATTAATTAAAATTGACTGTTTGGTGTGGTTTACACAATTTCTTTTAAAATAAACAATGAGCTGAGTACATGGCGAATGACGATCTTTAGCGAGCTATGTTGACTGGATGTTTTTTGAGTAATCAGTTAACCATCAAACCATCAAACCAATTACCCATACAACAGGACAGTCGCAGTATACATCTAGTAAGAAATCTGGCATTCTAATTTCTCTAATAATCGCTGATGTTACAATATTACTTCCTTAAGTCGTGTCGTTTGCTTTTCGATTTATGGTATAAATTTGATTTAATGTCTCTATTCCTCAGCACAATCGGAAAAACCATGTGAAAATGTGACATTCAGGTATTTTCTACAATTGCAATCTGAATGTATTTGAATCAAATACATACAATGAATATGTGAACATTAAACTTTCGTGCTGTTTCCACTTTTAAATAAAAAAAATACTTACTTCATACTGGCAACAAACTTCTTCCATCTGATTAAATAAATATGTATGTATGGTATGTACATCGTTTCACATGAAAGTAATTTCACTTAACTTTTAAACATTTTTGAATTTCACTTATCCTTCATTGGTTATTGAAAGGCTTTATTCAATGAGTGGCATTAAGTAGTCATTTTTTTTATCTCCCTAATCTACAGTTTAGAGACGATTCGATGTAGCAAACGCGTTGATCTTATATACATATGCCTGCGGTTGTTGTTTACAATACTGAAGGTGTTATGGGTGTCATAATCTTCTTTTTGTATTTATTTTCGTATTTGTTTTTCTATTCCTACACAAAAACACAAAAAATTCTTTTCAACATCTGTTGCTTGTTTTCAAACACTTACGTTGTGCGACAACAATTGCAACTCAAACTTGTGCAACAATGGAGATAACAGGAGCAATTGTAACGTCAAACTTAAAGGCAGCAACAAAACTGTTATTATAACAGCAAAATACGTGTATAAGAGCATTAAATGAAAACAAAAATATAAAAATGAATAGAAGCAAATTGAACAATATAGACGAGATAAATTCGCCGAAATTAAAAAAAAAAGATACTCAGTCAATCATTGATTTCTTTTTAATATCTGAAAAACAGGTATGCGTCCACATTATTTCCACTCATTTCATATCAGTTAAGTCGTATACCCAAGTAAACTTTGGTCGCCTTATTCTTCATGGCGGAAAGGATTAATCATGAATGAATTTCTAAGTAATCAAAATACGGTTTTTAAAGCAGAGGTGCGTGCGATCAAAGAGTGTATAAACAGGGCAAGTGAAAATTTAACTCAACACAAAGAGGTTTAAAAGTCGTCACTGAAACGGAATGTAACGTAACAAAGGCACAGCAGTCACAATTGCAAAATTACTCTGCGGCAATACTGATGAGAAGAAAAGCAAGAGTATATGAAGCAGAGCTCAGCAATGAATCGTTTTTACCATAAGTACTCATAAAATTTTGAGTATGAGTGATTCAACAGTATTGAAATTCAACTACTCTGATTCATTTGTACTCACTACAACACTGATTTATAAGTACATGTTGCAAGGAGTATGAGTACAATGTTGACATCAAACTCATAACATTCTAAATATGTTTGATTCATGCGCCTACTCATTTAGATTCATAAATTTAGAAAAATACTTATAAATAATATTCATAAATGATTTGAGTGACTCGAATCATTTTCAAAGTTTATAGTCTTAGTTGTTGTTGCATTTATGAAAAAAGAAGAAAGAAAAAGACAAAGACAGCAAGCAAAGCTAACACCCAACCTTCTAGTGAGTATTGTAGTGTTCGTACGCAAATCGTACTTATTTTGTGATTCTCGTAAATGTTGAGTAAAGGAGAGTACAATGTATGAGTACAATGAGTACTTCAAACTTTGAATATGAGTAGTATGAGTATGATATTAAAATAAGTATAAATACTTATAAGTATTAGAAATGTTGAGTATGATTCGAATCTACTCATCTTTTTGAAAACTCATTGCTGATCTCTGATGTGAAGACTAAATACAGGCGACATCATGAGTGTACTGATAAATGTTCTTACAGAACACTTTGCCTCATACAAACATATGAACTGCATTAGCGTTTTAGATAAAAATTAATGCAGGACGTTCGGTGAGAAGATCGAAACGATGAAACAAATTCTAAGTCATTGCCTATTCTACGTAAGTCTGGGATCCCAATATTTTGTAAGATGGTGTGTTGGCTTATTTGACGTGAAGGCTGCTTTCAATCTACTGGTCATACATCTCCAACTTAACGAAATATGAGAAATATTTCTTTGGGGATTTCTGGCAAAAACTTTGAGAATAAAATAAAATTGACATGAAAAGTTTCCCAAAAATCTGTCGCTCGGAGCGGACTTTAAATTGTAGGTCCCGCCACTCATGTGTAAAATTAACACATATAACATAAGTGGTGTGAGAAACTAGGAACTGACTAAAGGGTTATAATGACCAATTATGTAGGTGCTTATGTACTATACCAGACATATGTAACTCATCTCAGAGAAAAGGACTAGACGAAGTTAATGAAATTTAAACAGTATACAGATTTCCTTTAGGAAACTTGGCTCTTTCCTCTTAATAGTGAGCGCACTGCAAGCTGAGGTATCTGCTGATAGGCATGAGACCTTAAACCTGTGTGATTAGTTTCTTCTAAAATAGAATATAATAGAGTAGAAAAGTTAATGTAATGAACTGTATTACATGTGATGTGATTCTAATAAATTACTACCACATTTTAAACCTGGAGTTCGTTGTATTTACATACATCTCCACCCCAACAGTATTGTCTCTGATATTCTACTACAACATTCTTTTCTCACCTCTGCCTGAAATAATTCAAAATTTTAAAAGCTGTTTTATCTTGTTCAGTCTGTTTGATTTTTTCATTATCAGAGAAACCGAATGAATGGTAGAAGAACTACTGAATAAATAAGTAATGAAACGAAAACTTTGTTCCACAGTAAGAGATTCTGTTTAGCATAAAAAAGAAACCAAAAAAGCTTCAACGGCATACAGAACAATTTGCAACAAAACAACCAAATTTTTGTTGTTCGCAGAGTGAGTGTCCTGGAGGGAGTGAATCAATGAGTGAATGAAGTAACAGGCATGGTGTTGTTAAACGATGGAGGGGAATATGAAGCAATGTGTCATTAGTTCTAATATGTTATGTGAGTAATAGAATACATCTTTTAATAACTTTGCAACAATATCGATTTACCTTTATGTAGCGTGCACAACGGCGCCGTTTTAGAGGTGTTTTGTTGCTGTTTTTAATGCCACAAAACTGCTTATATTTTGAGTCACAGCAGCTGCTTTCTTTTTGAAACACATTCAACCACACATTATATCCTTAAAAACCATGTAAAGCAAAAAATGAAAACAGCCAGACAAAGCGGCACATTTTAATACAATCATTTACCAACTGCTCATACGAAATTCCCATGGCGTTCGCTGTTGCTATTTAAATGTAGCAAGAGGAAGATAATTCATTCTTATTGGAACACGCCCGAACACATTCAAAATTCACACGATACGATGAGATAACATTCTTGTGTAAATTTTGTTTCACTTTCGTTCACTTAAACCTTCATCACATTAAAACAACAAAAGAAAAAAAGGAACAAAATAACAGAAGAATTAATTAGACCGGCTGCATAAGCCTCTTAATACCCTACACAAGTTTCAATTGAATATTAAAAATCAAATTCAAATTTCCTTTTTTAAAATGCTTCCTCATCTCCACTGTTACGGAGCATTCAAAAATGAAAAACAAATACAAAATGTAGAACAATTGAACCAACAGCCAACCTCACCTCACCAACTTTGCAATGAGGCTGAGGACTCAGGAGGGGAATGGATATATAGAAGCTATGGTCATTCCAGAATACTGGATATAGTTGATCTAGATATACCGGAACTTACTTTCGATACAAGTTTTATAACGTAAAATATTGATTAAATGCTATTCTGATAGCTGTTTATACCTCATTCAAGTTCATAAGGGCCATAGGGCCATAGGGCAACAGGGCCCAAGTAGCTTTGATTTAAGAGGCCAATTTAGCCAAACTAAAGCATAGACATTTTTTTTATACTCTTTGATAGTTGTATCACCTTTGTCGTAAGATCGTACAATTCATTTGTAGGGTAATTCCAAATGAATTTTTATGCCGCCTTTAAATCCCTTTAAAATGCGCTTTTTGAGTGAATGTAAACTGAGAAGTTTAACGATGCTGACTTATGGCATTGTTGGTGTGACTTCTAATGATTGATGATTGTTCTTTAACAATAAAGCCGAAAATAGAATTAAAAAGAAGTTAAAAAATTTTGAATTTAATAAATGAAGAAATTATGCTCGTGGTGTTCTTAAACAAATTTAAATCAATTTTGATTATCTATTACAAACATACAAAGCAGCTATCTCTGTGGAAAATCTTAATGTGGAATGAAGTTGACTCCCATCAAAATGCTTAACAAACATCCGAATTGAATAATAAATAGACAAAAGGAACATTTAAGAAATTCATCAATTTAATTACACCAGCAAATCAAAACAACAATTAAATGCCCACTAATTGCAACAATAAAAATAATAACATCCATCAGAACGGTAACAGAAAATGTACATAAAAAAGAACAATAACAGCCCTTAATTCATTTTGTATAGATATTACACATGCATACGTGTAGGATGAAGGATTTAAGTTAATCTTTCAGTTACATTTTCAGAACTGCATTCTCTATCATACAAGAGTCAGTGAGTGGAAAAGATCGGAAAGGAGGCACATATTTTTCAATTCTTATACTATGTTCACACATGCATTTTTATTGAGCCAATATTCGGTTATTCGAGTACAATATTTTAAGTGTTCACATATATAATACAAGCAATATTCATTTGACAGCTGGTAAACAAAACAGCTGATTGCTTCAACAACTTTGCTTTTAATTTAATCGCGAAAATTAGTGCCAAAAACATTTTAGAAAAAATAGAAAACAATTTAACATTGCAAAAGGTCTTGCTAATGATTGACCGAAACGCCCAGCTGTTGCGGTTAGTAGGGACTACTTTTGACTCCAAAGTGGATTCTCTCAGAAGGATGAGAAAGAAAAATTTGATAATAGTGGACCTGCTGACCTTCCATTTTTTGTTTGTAGTTGTTTACATTTGAGTTGTCAAACATTAACAGAAAGTGTTCGGAAAACTGTAATATACTCACTAAACATACTAATGACAGTGTTGTATTTTAAGTTTTAATCAATATTATAACAATTTATGAATTTATTGAGTAACAATTAATTGAAATTTTATATGAAATATTGAGATCAATAATGGCGTTAATTGCGATTTACGCAATAAAAGTGCATGTGTGAACATAGTATTACTTACTTACTTAAAAAGAGTTGAAATTTTTCGATTTGTTATGATTTTTAGAACCTTTTGTTAATATAAATTAATTTGGTTTGTCAGATCTAAAGCCAGAATATTTCGAATTATTTCGAGTCTATAGACTCTCGCATTCATCTTACACCCCTGGAGTAGGTGAATACGGTTACATTTCCTTAAATTTAGGAGCAAACCCTTAGCAATATTTCATTAATTTTAATATTTTTTTTTTTTAGTTAGCAACAGTATGTATTTATTGACAACAAAATGCTTATTGATAATTGTAAAAATTTTTGGAATAAACTTAAGATTAAGACTTTTAGAGACGTTAATTTCATTTTAGGACATGTTTTTAATATCTGCAAAGGGCGACTATAAAACAAAAAAAAACAGTAAAGTGTTACTATCGATATACCAGAAAATTTAAAATCTTAAACTGATATTACTGGTACACGTATCTAATTGAGACCATACCCTAGATTTTATACAAGAAAACGAGTATTTATTAAAACGAATCAATATTTAATTGCAAACCCATTGATAACAATCCACGAGACATCGGGGTCACCACATTTCGATTACATTGATAGGAATGGCTTTCAAAATTTCGTAATTTTGCGATGCTTAGTTAGATTTCTGCAACCTGCAAATTAGTTCTCAGTGGGATTGTAACCTGCAATTTTTCATGCATTGTAAATCAAATTATTTAAAAAGTATTGTTTGATATAATGAGCCGTATGCTGTCAGAGTCTTAAAAATTATTAAATATATTTCTTTGAATCCCTTCTTATAGGATTTAAAACCTATTTCGAATGCCTTAAAATTCAAAAACATTAATTGAGATACTTTTCCTATGAAAATTACCTATAAAACGAAACTATCATGGAATCATCATTTTTCATCAAATAGCAGGTAATACATACATACATACCTAATTGGCCATTATGTCAGGCCTAGCTTCTCATTAATAGCAGGTAATAACTCACAATAAAAGGGTGTATTTAACAATATTTTCGTTTTCTTTCAGTATCCTTTTAAAACTTTTCAAATCTTTTATTTGAAAAACTTATTTTGCATCTTATCTCTGCCCAAATTTGAAGAATAAAACTTATTAATATGAAATGTACGTTGCAAGAAAAAAAAACAAACAAAAAAAGTAAATAAAAAGTGCAGTTTGTCACATGGTCCTGTTCCTCCCGTCCCGAATTTATTGCATCTTTTACTTTCTTTTTCTGTTCTTGCTTGGTATTGACATGAAACATGTGGTTGCTGCATAAGTAAAGTTTTTCCACTTTGGAAGAAATGACAAAAAAAAAATACGAATTTCAATGGAAAGAAAATTTAAAATTTTGTGATTTCTTTCTCGCTGCAGGATGAAAGTTGATGTCAGGAAACAAGGAAGTGTATTTGAAACCTTTTCCTTTTTTTTTTCTTATCGTCAGCACGTAATTCTTGCATTAGCATCACAGATTTAGCAGTACTGCCAGTGTAGTCAACAACAGCTTATCGTACAAGTGGTTGAGACGAATTGAAAGCATTTTGGATTTATTGCCTTGCTTTGTTAGCAATTCGGAGGATGACAATGAGTAAAAGAGCCATAAAATCGATTCTAATTTTTATTTTTATTTTCTCTCTGCAACATGTCATGGATACGCCTGAAAGGAATCATCAGTCTGATAGGCTGAAACTTAACTCTTTAAGGTGGACGTGGAAGAGGAGAATTAGGCAGTAGGTAAAACGAAAACGAAATCCATAGGAATATTTGTCAAATAAATTCGTGCAAAATTGCTTCATTACAATACAATTTTTACAACGCCAATCCCCTTTATCAAAATAACACTGAAATGACGTTCATAAATATTCGTATTTTTATTTCGCGATAAAAATCCAGTACAGTGATAGAGGAGTGGTGTTTTTCCAATAATCAAATTTATATTTGAATTTATTTGTTTTGTAACACTAAGCCTTGGAAACGATTTAACGTTTGAATAAATAGAACAACATTAAATGGATTTTACCAATATTGAAAACTTAAGCTAACAAAAGAACCTTTGATCCATGAAAAAAGTTAGGAACGAATTAAACACTCTAATACTTCATTGGAATATTTTACTTTGTCTTATTGACTGCTGTTAGGCCCATACATTGACTTTTGTCATATACAATCGTTCGTTAACTGATAGAATGAACCACAGTTCCTGATTGGACTGAAGTATCATTTTGCGGAAATTCACTCCACCTTAATCCAATATCATTTATTAACTGTACAGTAGCAAATGTTAATCACTTGATATGTGAGATTTCTATTGTCAAGTTGGTCCAGTAGAAACTAACTGTAATAAGTAGTGACACCTACAGTTTAAAGTTTATTTCGAAAGACAGATTTTTAAGAAACTTTACATTGCATCTTTATTTAGTCTCACAGTGTTCACCAGCATACTGAGGAGACTGTGAAGTATTAAGCGAGAGAAATATTGTTTATTAATATTTCGTTTCAGTTTGGATATCTGAGCTAGGATTTGAATAATGGCCGCTCTTCTAATAACCCAACGTATTACCTAGTAGACTATATGTTGATGTATAATTCGCAATTCGGTGGTGCAGATTGACAAATGTTGATCTTCTTCAGCGCTTTTTCTTACAGCGACGATAATATCAGTTGAACTACCGCATGCTCTCACAATCTTAATCTATTTGACTATGATTTTTCAATAAAATTTCCTAAAAACCTTTTGTTTGAATTTTATGAATGGTAAGCTACTAACAGTTGCTTCATTGATATGTATGCGATTCACGCAGATAATCATTTTTAACAACATTTGTTCACTTAAATTTAAATTATTCTTCAAATTAAACTAAAAATAATGGTCGTACTCACACCTAGATCTGGGAATAAGGAGAAGCAGTGCTCTTCTATTTATAAGCCCTATTTAGATATGATTTCTGTATTTTATTTTATTTTTTTGGTTTGTATTCATCTGTTCATTTTATAATTAAAAAATAATTGTGTGTGTATCTTTACAGCAATACGTACGTCTCTTAAGTCTCTGAGGAAACGCCGCAGTCGTTTATTAAATTCTATTTTCAGTTCACAATTCATTTTCTTCATCATTCAACTCATCATTTGAACGTGAGTCAAACAGCACAAAATCCAAATCTCTTGGATAATTACATGCAATAATAAATTGTTTTAATTAAAATTCAACTGTCCTTGTCTTGTCTCAAGAAGAGAGAGAGAAAAAAAAAAAACAAAATGGAAAACAAATAAATCAAGAAAAAAATATTTAAAAAGAAGACAAAAGAATCAGAAGCAGTACTTATTATTCTTGAAAACAAACCCACACAGTCCTCTTGAATTCTTACAACTTTTCAACTTAGAAGCACACAAAAATAAACAAAAATACGGATAAGAGGACAAAAGTATATTTGTTGGCTAATCACTCATAGATGACAGGACAGCAGGGAAACCTTGACAGGCACTGTGTGAGAAAGTTTGATTAGAGACTGTGGTTTTGGAAGAAAGAAGTCGAAGCAACACTTCTTTCCAAATATAATGTGGATCACTATTTCGCCGAATAATTCGAACAAAAACTTTTAATTGACAGCACACTCAGCATTGACTATGTCGCTGATAAATTTACAAAAAAATCAACAAAAATCTCAATCGCAATGGAAATTGATATACAATGGAAAGTTTATTTCAGCATAGCGTATCACTCTGGCGAGGGTACAGAGCCCCCACGGCTATAGAACTTCTTAAAGCAACATTTTTGATGGCCTCCAATGTCGGCAAAACAAATATATTACAGGTCAGTCAATGATTAAATTTTATTCACAGTAAACATTAAAGTGAACTCTTTATTAGAATATCGAACAAAAAAACTATGTGTAGGCCTCAAATTAATTATCGAACAGAGAATTATCAATAAAGCAAAATTTATAATGATTTTTATTAAATAAAAGCTTGAGATTTCTATTTTTATAATAAAGTAGAACATTTCTCTTTCGGGCTATCAACAAGGAAAAAAACCAATAAAACGCTAACAAAAGTGAGTGCTTTAAGTCATTGTCCTGCCTGATTATAAAGCAATTTCTCAAGGATTTTGTCGTTTTAAGTACACAGAAAAAAATAATTTTCGCAATCAATAACAAAAATCCCGGTATCCAATAATTTTTTTTTCAAATTTCCTGTGATAAACATTTTCGCTTAACCAATAACCTAAATTGTAAAAAAATCGTAATTTTTCCACTTAATAAAAAAAGTTATTGAATCAAAAAAAATTTTATTAATATACAACATACTTTACAAAAGAATATTTCTAGATTGAATAAATATTTTATTGAAACTTGAAGCATCTTTAATAAAAAATGTATTTAAGCCAATAATAATGTTTTTTAAAACATCAAGATTTTTCAATAAAAATTTACTTAAAACAATAAACATTTTTGTTGGAAATTTAAAATTTTTTAATGAAAATATTACTTGAATCAACAAAACTAGTTGTTGCATTTCCAAAAAAATTTCCATAAAAAAATAATTGAATTAGAAAAGAAAAACAATAAAAATTTTATTGAATTTTATCTGAAATTCAACGAAAAAATGTTGAATTGTCTACTTTTTTTTTCCTAAAATAAAAATACATTTAAATTTTTAATGAAATCAGAATATTAGTACATATTTATACAAAATACATATAAAAATATCTACATATTTTTGTACATAAATTGGAGTTTATATGTACATCTTAAAAAATAAAATCAATTTTTTTTAACGCTTAGTCCTTGTGTATTGGCAATTATGGCAAATGCATCTTCGGAATCGGACACTGAATACTTTTTCCCAGGGACCGTAACTGTTATAACTTTTATCGTAAAAGTCAGAAAATAAAAGTTATTTTTTGACTTTTATTTTTCCGAGCAGAAATAAAAGTTATGTTTTGACTTTTATTTTGTCGAGCAAAAATAACAGTTCTTTTTGACTTTTATTTTTTCGAGCAGAAATAAAAGTTATTTTTTAACTTTTATTTTTTCGAGCAGAAATAAAAGTTATTTTTTAACTTTTAATTTTTCGAGCAGAAATAAAAGTTATTTTGGTTTTTTCAAACCAAAGATTAGTGTTTAATATACCCAAAACTTACTTCCAATAATTTTCTGACATAAATTACTTTAATTTTTTTAAAGAATTTTTTAATAAATATTATGAATTCATCATGAATTGAAACAAAAATAACTTTTATTTCTGCTCGAAAAAATAAAAGTCAAAAAATAACTTTTATTTCTGCTCGAAAAAATAAAAGTTAAAAAATAACTTTTATTTCTGCTCGAAAAAATAAAAGTCAAAAATAACTTTTATTTCTGCTCGAAAAAATAAAAGTTAAAAATAACTGTTATTTTTGCTCGAAAAAATAAAAGTCAAAAATAACTTTTATTTCTGCTCGAAAAAATAAAAATCAAAAAATAACTGTTATTTTTTTTCTAAAAAATAAAAATCATGTTTTTAAAAAGCATCGCATTTTATAAAAATTTCGTCCAAGACAATCAAAATGGTATACTTGGTTTTGTTCTCCGACATTTCCTTGCGGTTGCTTTTTTTAATCAAAAATTCAAAAATAACAGTTATTTTCGGTCCCTGCTTTTTCCTTATTTTAGAACCATTTTCGTCCTTTATAACTTTTTGTTGTGGGGGAAACAAGTAGTGAAGATTCCAAATTATTCCAAACGTTTTTGATTCTGAAAGTAAAAAGTTATTAGTTTAAAAAAAGCATATAAAAATAAGTTTTTTATACCTTGATTACAGGAAATAAGCGTTTTTAGTTGTTGTGATACGAAAGAGCTGGTGATTTTTGAGGTGAAGTCAATATCAATCTGGAAAATATAAATAACATGTGATTAGGTTTACTATTTAGAAAAAAAGGTATTAAAAGTACTATTATTGATAATCACATTTTAAATTTATCAATGTTTTATGTAAATTTCTATTTTTTTTACCGTTGATAGATTTAGAACTTAATTATGAATATTGAATATTAAAAATCTTACCAGTAAAATGATTATTAAGATCCAAATCCAATTCAATTAACAAGTCAAGTAGAATGTTGTCAACAGCTGTTATCCTAAAAGTTTTATATTAGTAAACACTTTAATAAAATTCATGCAATTTTACAAAAGTTTTGCCCAGAGAAGTATAAGCTTTTTCAACTGGAGGCCCTACAACATTTTTTAGTTCAATTATTTCGAAAGTATTAGAAATACTTTTTATTTCGTAAGCTGCAAAGCTGGGCAATCAAACACGTCACTGCACATAAAACAACCGATACTCACCATTTTTGGCAATTAAATATTAATATTACTTTTCTATATAAATTTATAGTTGAATTATAATTTTGTTTAATTTATATTTTAATTTTATTTTTTACACACGCACAATATAAAACTTTCACTCAAGGAGATCAAACGTCAACTAATCATAAAACAAAATAAAAAGAAACAAAAATCATATCTTAATGCAGTTGTTTTTGCACAAAAAAAAAAAAACAAGCAAAAAAATGTATATTAACAGTTATTTTTCTTATTTGGTGTGAAAAAGTACAGACGTTCTTGTTTCTATGTTGTTGTTGTTACAAATGTATAATTTTTTTTCGAAAAAGCAAAAAAATGAAGAAAAAAAACACAAAATAACCGTCAAAATTCAAAAAATACGACAAATTACTTGATTTTTCAACATTGTTTATTGAATATATGGGAATATTCAATAAGTTGTTTATCAACCGCTTTTTATTGAGTGATATTTTAAATTTTGCACTATTGATAAAAATTTTATTAAGTTGACAAGTTTTGTTATTGAATTTCTTAATTTTTATTAATAACGTAAGTTTACAGAAAAAAGTTCTGTCTATTTTTTTCTGTGTATCAAACAATTACGTTTTCAAATTCTTACACCCTTCTTCAGATATTTGGTCATGACTATTGAATATGTTAAATTAAATTAAATTAAAATAATTATGATGTTCAATAGTGATGATAGCAAATATCTCATTACTATACTTTTGTGTAAAAAAGTATTCAATTTCATTTTTACGTTGACGAGTATCGTTTTTGTTCGATGTCAATTATAACTTCAAACCAACTGTAAAAACAAGGCCTTCACGAGATGAAATTGGAAATTATTAATTCATTAATGCATCAACATATGATACCTGGCTGAAGGTTTGACTGTAAGTTATGTTCTTGATATCTACAGTAGTTTTCGCTTATAGTCCACACCCATAGTTGCAAAACATTTGTGGACAATAAGCGAAATTCGACATTTAAACGAATTTTTGTATATGCCACTTTATGGCATATATCTGTTTTCAATTATTTTCAGTAATATGATTATAAATCGAAAAAAAAAAAAATATATATATATATATATATAAAACGTTTTTATTTAAAAATAAGAGTATTTGCTTTAATTATAGACTTGAAGTTTATTGACTATGTAATGAGATACAATAAAAATTAAGTTCATTTTAATATTATAGACATAACTACTTAAAAAATTCCGTAATTTTTGACTGCTTTTTTCTAAGAAAATTTTTCAAAATATGGTCATCAATTTTGTAAAGGACAAAATTGCTCGCAATTTCGTTCAGATCAGTATTTCATTAAAATATCAATGGCTATATAACTTGTGCTTACTAATACGTATGTATATACATACAGTGCTGTTCAATAAAATAGGTTCACCATGATCTAACATCTTTAAGACCAATAAAACATTAGAAAAACGCGATTATTAATTTTTATTTTTTTATTTTGGTAAACTTATAACATAAATAACATAAAAAAGATATAGCTTCAAAACATCGAAAGTAAAAAACTATATATTCATCAATATTCTTCAAATCAGCAATTTTATCCTGTTCACAAAAATAGATACACCAAATTTGGTGTTCTAAAAAAATTATTTTCAGCATTTAAACTAAATAATTCTTTTTATTTACAGTTTGTTTACCTCAATACTTGGTGGAATAACCCTTATTTTTAATTACTGCTGAGCACCGTTTTGGCATAGAGTCAACAAGTCTCTGACATGCTTCTATTGGAATATTTTTCCACGCTTCTTTCACTAACTCCCGCCAACGGGTTGTAAATTAAAAATTCTATTAATTTTTCTAAGTGAATCTATTTTATTGAACACGCGTTTTCACAACCAAATCTATACTTGCGATAAATTAAAAAAGAATGACGCTTCAAATTTTGAAATGTAATGGGATTATATAAACAAAGTACAGTTACTTTTTTACATATACTTCTTTGTATAAGAGATTTAGATACAGTAAACTTTTCGGAGAGCGGGTGAATCCAATTTTTTGAACAGCACTGTATATATTACAAATAACACGAGGACTTCCGTTTTTAACACTAACGCTTCCAACTAAATTTATACAAGAAGTGTACCCAATATTTGCTGTTCATAAAATTTTGCGCTTATTACGTTCCATTTTATTTAATGTTTTTATGGTTTTGGCGATTAATTTTACAGTGGACTATATCAAGAATACTTTATATACATTGATATTTATTAATGTGACAAAACAATGGAATATATGCCAAATTCGACTATATAAAAAATGGACTATACAACGAACTAAATGTATGAAATTCTTTTTATGACGAAATTAGAAGCATATTTTCTGGACTATATCACAAATTCTCTTATATGTGCGATGGACTATAAGCGAAAACTACTGTATTACCAGCATAGGTAGGGAACATTGAAGTATAATTGGCCGAACACAAATTATCAATTTAAAAAGAATCAGTCCTTAAAAGATCACATGTCGAAACGCAACTTTATTATTATTTTATATACGGACAGAATATTTTCTTGAACGAAATATCTTGAGGAAAGGAAAAAATAGTTTTATGCAAAATGTATTCCTGAGAGATACATCTTAGGAGCCACTGAATTCTGGGTATTCACATATAAAGACTTGAAATACCTTAGAACGACTTCTTCAAAATCCATAACAACGTAGCCAACGTAGATTTGAATAAAATTGACATCGTCATAAAACTCTCGGGATGGCAAACTGGAGTTTGTAATTAAATGACGGGAAAGGTAATGTCTGTTTTATAAAAGGACCTTAGCTATGCCCATTGAGGCGGCTGCCTAACCCCTTTGACAAAACTTGAATTTCAATAATAAAAAAACTAACTTCAATGCTCATACATTATAATCAGACGTCGGCACAAAGAGAACATAATAATAAATGTGAGTGTATTTGTGAGAGGTATGTGTTAGCCCAGAGGAAAATTATTAGTAATATTTTCAAGTCTACTTATTAACCCAATAATATGTACATATATGTGAGCGGAAAATATAGAAAAATTGCATCCCTAAAGACAACGTATTTAATTTGGCTAGTATTCTTCCAAAAATCGAAATCATTTCTCATTGATGTTAGTGAATCCTACTGTAATATTTCTTTGGGTGTAAAATTGAAGTCCGAAAAAAGCGACATGAACATTCTCCTTTAGAAGCTGACAAGCAACTGAATGCATTTTTACGCTCTTTTTAACCAACATTTTTGATGTTCATGTCGTATGTGTGTAAAAAGCCGAAAATGTTCGGCTATTGGTGCCGGCGTTTGATTATAATATACAAGAATTTTTAAATTCTCTTTAAATTAAATGGAAAATATTATTTCCACTGACCATAAATATAAGTATGTATGGATGTATACATTTTAAATTACTGTCGTAATTATAATTTTCCATTTATTATTATTATTCTTTAATTTTTTTCTGTTTATTACTATTGGCAGCAATTGTTCAACCATGAATTTCCCAAGACACATAAAACAACAACCAGAAGAAAAGTGTACAAAAGCTGCCTGGTCTGCGATACCTGTATACAAGAGCTGGCAGTAATTAATGTTCCATCAGAGGTAAACTGATTTACCAAACTCGCCTTTTTTGTTAATGTGTTGGTAAAACTATACTCACACGTACAGACTGAAAAGAGTTTGAAGAATATCAAAATAATTTTGATTTTTGCTACCTGCGTTGCAATTATTCAATACAGTATACATGATACAAAGTCGTGTGAATTGGCCATATCCATACATATATTTTCCACTCGTACCCATATGAGCAAATTGTTAGTCCACTGCATAGCAGTCTGACAAAGGCAGTCCTCATGCAAGCCTGTCTGAATGTGTAAAATTACCATACAAATCGTACAATAAAGGCTTTAACGGATGCAATTCCGAAAACAGTTAAAAAGTTATTGTTAAACAATATTATTTTTAATTAAATCAAGACTGAAACTATTTTACTTTAAATTTACTATTTATGCTCAAATTTAATGCGTGCACACTCCTAATACTTAAATTTAAAAAAGCACTTAATGATGTATGTGTACTATTCAACCCTGTTCAACTACTTTTTTGAAAGAGCGGTAAAAAATGTTGTCCAATAACTGCATTAGCACATGAGGCATTAATACTTAACCCAGTTCATGGAATTTTAAGTGTTTATGTCTGACGATCCACACTTCCATCCCTGGTTACGTAAACGGGACAGTTTAAATGATTCGAAGTTATCAACAGAGGGCGCTACTTTTATACTTAAGCTTCCTGTAATTTAACATTGCAATGTAATTTGATGTAATCTTAGGCCTTTTGTATTTGTTTGTACAATGGATCAATTTTATCTCCGGGTACTGTACTTGTCTCATTTGACAAGTACACGTCCTCTAACCTAGTGTTTGTTAGTGAATTTTTCTAATAGTTATGAAAAGTTATTAAAAGTGTATGCAGCAGAAATATAAAAAAGGAAATTGTTCTTTCTTTCGGAAACTTTGTTGATAGTTTTTTTTTACTATAAGCCTGAGACCAATTTTGGTTCCAAGAAGTCACCACAACCACCCAACCACAAAAATACAGTCCACAGTTCATCACTAAGTATGAATCGGTTTTAAAAATCAATCAATTTAATTTTTATTCAGGGTGCCCTGGTAGTCTAGTGGGTAGAGTGCTAGACTATTAGCGTGAGGGTCGTGGGTTCGATTCCCACCAGAGACTCTGGTCTGTGACACTACACCGAGCATATGGTCTTGTTACTCCGCTTGTATAAAAAAATTAAAATTAAAAAAAATTAGAATATAATTTGTAATTGTATTGTAATTAATAAATAAATAAATAATTTTTATTCGATTTCCATTAAATGAAATCAGATAATTTTTATCGAGATTTATAATAACGGAAATTCATAACTAAAATCAAGAGAGAAAACCTTTTAATAAATTTCGCTGATGTCACAATAGCTGGCATCACTGAGCATAGTTTAGTTTATAGCAGTTGCTTGTAAATGTTTTCTTATAAAAGCTTAAAAAGTGGTCATCATACTTTAAGGAATTTAAATTGTACCATTTTAATAAACTCTGTGAAGTCTATGCATTTAAATGGAATTTTTCTAACACGCCAACCTTCCTCCTTCATTCATTCGTTAATTTACATTTCCTTTGAAATACTTTCATAAAAAAAAAGAAAAATTAATTTTTCTTTTAAATTTACGGTCATAGAAGAAAGAACATTGGAAACAGAAATTTATTCATACACATTAACTGTTTGGTCAATTTAAACTTTTCTCATTTTCTTTAAATTATCAACAATAAAACAACAATAACAACCACAAAAACAACATCAAATGAAACAGAAAAGATTTCCAGCCGATAATTTTAACGAATGGAACAACGATCACCCACTGATGTTACGAACAGTTCATGTACATATACGTTTTAGTCTTTGACATAGGACACTTGGAAACATTTCGTGTAAGCACTGCTCACGAACACACAGATGTCAGTTTTATTTTACTTCCGATACAGAGGCTTTCACTCGAATAAATTTAATTGCAATTTCTTCGAAATTTGTTTTGGAAAGTAGAAATTTTTTCTATTCTCCAAGCACAACGTCAATATTAACCCTTTGCGATCGTATGTCTGCTCTCAGCCACCAAACAATTTTTAACATTCCAGTCGCATGTCTGCTCTCAGCCACCAAAGCTTTATTACCGATCTAGTCGTAAGTCTGCTCTCAATCGATAAGCTTTCGAAATTCGTTGAAATCGAATGATATTTTATAAGTTGTGCTTAACTTAGATTTGGCGATTTCGCTTCTTAAAATATTTCAAAATAATGCTCTAATAAAATGGCAAAAAGAAAATTACTGAATGAAGTGTTCCGTGAACTTGTAAGTAGCGATGACGAATTTTATTTTGACTCTTTCAACACTGACTTTTTCCTTCACAATCTTGCTACTGTTTATTAGTGGTTTTTCAACGAAAATTAATACCGACCAGCCTGACACATATGTATATATAAAATTAATATGTTCGCAAAGAGTTAATTATTTTTTTTCTCTTAGGGACATTATTCCAACTTGCCGTTAATTAAGGCAGGATTTTAACGGGCAGATAAATTTTTTTCATTATTATGAGTACCCAATAAGATAGAAGTGAGCGTTCAGCTAAAGGGAAGATAATCCTGCCGGTAACTTTTAAAGTTATGTTTATCTTTGAACTTGCCATAGACATATATTATTTTCAATTTTACAACTTCAAATTTAAACAGAATGAGCATATGCACAAAAAAAATGAAGCCCGTCGTTGCCACTGTGTTAAAAAGAAAAAACTTGTTTAATTGAGCAGTTTTATCGACATTGCTCCTGCACTGCCATATTTTTGAACCTTATTTTATCTGTAAGTTGTAATAACGAAAATAAGTTAAAGGTAACTTTACAGTTCCCTTTAGCTAAAGGTACCTTTAACTAAACCCAAGTTTAACGGCAAGTGGTAATAATGGCCCTTAAACTTTTGAATCCATCTCTTCTACAAATGAGAAAAAATATGTCGTTCACATAGAGGTATAGAACTTTAAGTTGCAATAAAACAACGATGGATTATTCGATTGACATGAATTGTATTTATCCGAAAGATAATCTTGTGGCATTACATTTTAAATATGATTTTTGGCATATGACCGCCACGGCTGGCGCGGATGTAGTCCAATCTGGACGTCCAATTTTCGATGACTTTTTCCAACATTTGTGGCCGTATATCGGCAATAACACGGCGAATGTTGTCTTCCGAATGGTCATGCGTTTGTGGCTTTACCGCATAGACCAATGACTTTACATAGCCCCACAGAAAGTAGTCTAGCGGTGTTAAATCACAAGATCTTGGAGGCCAATACACAGGTCCAAAACGTGAAATTAGGCGGTCACCAAACGTGTCTTTTAATAAATCTATCGTGGCACGAGCTGTGTGACATGTTGTGCCGTCTTGTTGAAAACACATCTCCTGGACATCATGGTTATTCAATTCAGGAATGAAAAAGTTAGTAATCATGGCTCTATACCGATCACCATTGACTGTAACGTTCTTCCTCAATACTACGCTCTACAGCAGCAAAAGCTTCTTCTGTACGCACCGTACAGCGTCTCTGGGGATGCGAGTTATCAATAAGAGTAAACGTGGTGTGAAAACGTTCCATGGTTAATCGAATTAACTGCTCTGATGGACGATTTTGTCGACGATAAAATGGACGTAGTGCGCGACACGTTTTCCGCACAAAACCATTATTTTCGAAATAAAATTGCACTATTTGCAAGTGTTGTTCAGGCGTGAGTCTTCACAATTCATGATGAATTGCCAAACCAAACTGAGAATAAATCACTTGACAGCTGTTAAATCGGTCGCAATCTTGAAAAGTAATGCCAGCTTAAAGTTCTATACCTCTATATAAAACACCCTTTATATGTTTGAAAAATACTGGTTCAATTCAAATGCAAACCAAGTGGTTTTTCTGTAATTTGAAAACTTCCGACTTATGAATCGTTTTTCAAAATTGTATTTTTACATTCCAATTTTAACTTTCGTTCAATAAAGAATTTAATTTAATAATATTTAATAAGTTATATTATCATTAAGAATTTTATCCAGTATTGTTCAACTTTCGTGGTAGTCTAGTAGGTAGTGTGTCGTCTTGTTATGCGTAAAGCCACAGTTCAAACTTCAGGTCAGACATCTTCAACAAAACAAAATATGAAAAAATATTTCTTCAACTCCCTTTTTTTAGCAGATTTCTGGCAAAAACTCTGAGATTAAATAAAATTGCCATGAAAAGTTTCTCAAAAATCTGTCGTTCGGAGTCGACTTTAAACTGTAGGTCTCACCACTCATGTATAAAATTAACACACATAACATGTGTGTGAAACTCGTACTTTGCTGGCAACACTGAAAAGAGAAATTAAATAATTTTCAAGTTTTTATCCGAAATAATAATACATTACATCTTTAATGTTTCTTTCAGTACTAAGCTAACAATGCCATAAATAAGCAGTGAAGTAATAGAATGTTTTCTGTTTTCGAAATGTCATTCAAGTATTTCTTAAATAATATTTTGTGTTCTGCTTAAAAATTTACAAAAAAAATTTTAATTAGTACTGTGAAGCCTCTTTTTAAGGTAACTAGTAGTTTAATCCGAACCACAAATTAGTGTAAAAACTATGTCTTAAAGCCGTTCTAAATTCTTCTTAAAAACCTATTCAAACTATTTAGTGCCTATAATCGTTGGTTCCGTGTGCTTTTTGTATTTATTTTGTACTCCATTGTATCACAATGAGGTGCAGAATACTTAAATTGAGTTTATGTGCTTATCTTCCATATTTAATAAGCAAATTTGGTTCCTTTTGTGTAAAGAGCAAAGCTTTGGGACAACGCATGCAAACCCATTTCAGTGTAAAATTTTGTCTGTGGTCGTAGTTTAGCAGGTATTGTGTTGGCTTATTACACACGAGCCCGCGGTGCGAACCCCCGATCAGACATCTCGAAGCCCTGGAATCTTCCTCTCAGCAGTCTTCTGGCAAAATCTCCAAAAGTGAATAAAATTTCCATGACATTAAACAGTAGGTAAGTAGTTGAGAAGCTAGGCCGTAATCCTGACTGAAGGGTTGTAATGAACAATTATGTATGTATGTTAGGTATTTGAGTTCGTATTTGCGTATGGATTTAGTTTGGGAGTTCGCCTATAAGTGTATGCGTGTGTATGTGTGAGTGTTTTATAGATTAATACAAAAATTAAAGGAATGAGGAAGGGAGAGGTGGTATAATTAAATTTATTTTTTTTTTAATTTAATATCAGGAAGATTATTTTAAAACCCAGTAAGCTTTCTTGTAATTTATGGATTCATGAAATATTTTTTGGTTGCTGATAATAAGAGTGTAATTTGCAAGTATTTTTATTGCAAATACCTAAATTAATAATAAATAACAAACAACAAAGAAAACAAAAACTAATTAAATACTGATTTATTGTATATGATTTCAATAAATTTCAACAAAAAAAATAATTTAAAAATTTTATCAATTTCTTTAATTCACTTTAATTTTTATACCTTTTTTCCATACATGTTCAACATTTTATTATTGAATACTCACTCACACTTACACACTACAATTCATGTGTAGACTACAGAGATGAAGAAGAGGAGAGAAATATTTTATTTGAATAAAATAAAAAATAATAAAAAATACAAAAAAGACCTAAATCAACACAAAGATAAAAGAAAATGCCAGAAATTTACATACACAAACACACATGAATAAGCACACGGATGTTGTATGACAAACAAAAAGAAGGTGCGGCGACAACGGGCGCACTCGCGCGGATTATGCCTAACTTGGGAGGTCCGAGAGAGGAGAAGAGGCAATTGCTGATGAGAGTGGTTAGATCGATTGCTCTATATGCAGCCCCTATATGGGCCGAAGCCATGGATAAGAAGACATACAGAATAGGAGTTGATGGGGCCTACAGGAGATCTGCCCTCCGAGTAATTTCTGCCTTCCGTACAGTATCTACGGATGCAGCATTGGTGATTGCAGGGATGATGCCGCTACGAATGTTAGTAGAGGTTGAAAGGAGGAAACATTTAACAAGAAGGAGAACGGGGCTAGTGCACCTTGACCAGGCGAATGACGATGCAATGAATAGGTGGCAGCACGAGTGGACTTCTTCCACAAAGGGAAGATGGACTTACAGATTAATACCAAATATAGAAGAATGGACTAGAAGGAAGCACGGCGAGGTAAATTTTTACCTTACACAGTTCTTAACGGGTCACGGTTGCTAAAGGACATACCTCTACAAGTATGGGCATGACGTGGATGAAGCGTGTCCATCATGCCTAAATACGGGCGAAACAGCGGATCCCAGGTGACCCCCGATAACGTGGTTAACCTGATGCTAACATCACGCGAAAACTGGAACGGGGTATGTTTATTCGCGAAGGAAGTTCTAGTGCAACAGAGGATAATAGAGAGAGCAAGAACAGCAGAAATGGATAGCAGCACTCGCTGAATCTTTACCTCCCCCGATGTAATACTTGATTGTGGTCCCGGGGGGCGACTTAATGGAAGTGTGACGAACTTGGTTGGGTTTAGTACGTATGCGTTTAGCAAGCCGAGAGTAAGTCTTGCGGCGAATCGTGCACATTGTGTAGACCGGGCTACCAATGTCTTTTGAAGATTCCCAACCTTTAGCTCGCATAGCTATAAAAAAAAAAAACAAAAAGAAGGTGTTTGTGAATGTGAAAAAAATTTAAACAAATACTACACCCCGCTCATATATACACATCGCTGATTTGCAACTATTGTTGTGCGTGTATGTGTTCATATGCATGTGTTTGTTTTAATCATAATGAAAATACATAATGTAAATAATTTTTCTGAATAATAATAAAAACAATTCAAGTAATCTGATTTAAACTGCAAATAATAATAATGAAATGAAACAAAACAGGAGAAAGAAGAATAAGTTTTAATAAATTGAGTTTAATAATATGTAAATAAGAAAAGTCACAACAACAACAACATCAACATCAAAAACACCAAACATAAAGGAAAACTTATGTTAAATAGTTTATAAATAAATATAAGCAAACATATTTAGGGCCATTATTACAACTTGCCGTTAAACTTGGGCTTAGTTAAAGGTAACTTTAGCTAAAGTTAACTTTAAAGTCACATTTAACTTCTTTTCGTTATTACAACTTACAGATAAAATTAAGTTAACTTTTTCAAAAATATGGCAATGCCAGAGCAATGTCGATAACACTGCTCAATTAAACAGGTTTTTTTAAACAAAGTGTCAACGACGGGCTTCGTTTTTTTGCTGCGTTTACTCATTTTGGTTATATTTAAAGTTGCCGTATTGAAAATAATATATAATAAGGTAAGTTTAAAGATAAAGTTAACTTTAAAGGTTAGAGTTAGGATGATCCTCCCTTTAGCTTAACGCTCATTTCTACCTTATTGTCCACAATTACATATATCTGCCCATTAAGATCCTCCATTTAGTTGACGGCAAGTTGTAATACTGGCCCTTAGTTTTTTAATAATTATTTGTTAATAATAATTGAAAATGATTAATAAATATAAACCAATTGAATAATATAATTTAACAAACAATTGCAAACACTTCAAATATTTTGAATTAACATAGCTATTAATTTTCACGGCTGTTTTAATTCAAAAAGTTTACTTTTACATCTGGTGAGTTTTTAATCATCACTATGGTATATTAAACAAAATTAAATAAAATATTAAATATTCTTTAGCATATTTTATAATGGAACTTAATGTTGAAAATCTATAGAAATTCGAATATTTTTTTAATTACAAAATTAATTTTAATGAAGTTTCAGTCACAAAAGTATTAATTATGCAATATAAGAGTAAACAGAACCATAACATAATTGAATATTGCATCGGAAACTTGCTGCTTTATTAGCTTACATTAATCATGAATTTATTATTTTTTTTGTTTGAGAGAATTTGTCTGCTTATGACCGATAGGCCTTTAAAGACATTTTTTTTCAAATACTTCCGGCATATGTCAGCTGCGGCTACCAGTTATATGAGCCATTAGATCAGTTTACTTTTTGAGTAGTTTTTCTGGTAAGTCCGATCGTATGTTGTCATTGGGGGCCTGATTATTTCCTTCCATAGTTGTCAATATCGATAATTCTTATGCAGTCCAGCAAAACATATTAACACTGCACGAGCCCTTATTTTGCTAACAAAGAAAACCTTCCCTTTATATCGACTCAGTTTAACATTTTAGATATTACAAGCTCTGCGACCAGGAAATAAGTAGCTTGACGGTACTATCCAGAGTCTATTTTCTTTTAATTTCGGCCATTTGTAACAGTCAAATATTTTAACCGCCTGTTGACGAGATGGGGCATTACATCGATCTATGGTCCCGTATGTTCGATTTTTTTCCTAGCTTCAATTGGGTTTATCTAGGTGCCTTAGATACCTGCAGGTTTATTTTGTTCACTTTTGCTTTTACTGGCGACTTTTTCATATTTTCTCCAGGCTCGTGTTTGGGACTACAGCAAAATCCGTATGGCATAGCAAGACGTATCCACCAAAAACAATTGAACTTAGTTTTAATGGGGCTTTTTCAGCGCCTGTGTTTTTCATTTTAGTCTATTGAAATAACATAAAACGGAAATTAAAACAAGTTGCTGGTATTAACAACAGAATCAAGTGAATGGTGCAATTTGACCTACACGAACTTTTTATTTTGTCATTAAAGAAAAGAAAAAAAAGGAATAATAAACACTACGTTTCTTTAGAAACGAATTCAGGTAATCTCTCAATATGATTTTTGTCAGAGGACATCGAAAACAACATCGACGACAGTAACTACGAAAGCTATTGTTACTTCCGTAATGCCAATATTGTGATTAGCTTAAGCTTTCTACTGACTATTCGTACTTGCTGCTGAAGCGTTCTCCGCTCAACTCTCGGATAAGCTAAGTCGTGCCCCATCTAATCTCAGTGACATTGGTGGACTGAGGGCCCACATCTACCAATCCTTGTGCACTACTGCAGAACCACCTCAACGAAATCAATGGCACAATGAGGAAATCATTGTCGCGAGGCAGCTGCAGCGATAAACGCCGCATACAAGAAAAAGTTGCAGTCAGCCGCTACGCGACTTATTGTCGAGAACTGCACTATAAAGAAAGGAGAACGGATGAGAGACACCTTTTCAAATGCAAGAAGATGGAGCAGAAAAGGCGCGAGCGTGAGGAAGTCGAGATGTATGGATGTAGGAATGACGATCGAAAATTCTATCAAAAGGTTAAGCGCCTAACCGAGGGTTATAAGACCAGAGCGTCTTTCTGCAAAGATGAGAATGGAAACTTAGTAACAGACCTGCAGGGGGTGGTGAGGTGGTGGAGGAAACACTTATCTACTCTGCTACAAGGCCAGTGAGCTGTATGAGCTCCTCAACTATGTACATAGACGTTGTGCAGCGTATTAATATCCAGCGACTGCGCTGGCTTGCCATGTCGTTCCAATAGAGGATAATGCTCCGGCGAGACGGGTATTTGATGCGGGGATCTGCAGAAGTCGGCGAAGAGGACGGGTTTTTAATGACCAATTAAGTAAGTAAATAAGATTAAAGCCACCTGCTAAAGCGAAATAAAGGTTTTTTTTCATTCTTTTTAAATTTAAAAGCCAAATTAACGCAATGGGTTTTGTATCAAAGGAGATTTTGTCGTGCAGATATGCGATATCGCGGACCCTTTTTTAACTGTAAGCACTCCGAACCATAAAATTTATTAATTTGGACTAATATTCTGAGTTTTGCTAAACTAAAGGCGAGTTTTTTTAATGTATTATCTCTCTCATTCCCTTTGGGGGTTTGAAACATAAACCTTTTAAAATTCCTAAAAAAAAAATGCCAGGAGTGTTTTTCTACGATATTTTTCATCGCAATTTAGTTTAGTTGCAATCATTGGATCGCCTTTTTATGTTTTTCTAATAGAAATTTCGGAATGCTAAAGGAACTTGTGGGTATCCATGTATGCATAAATGACATTAGTGTAGATGTGTGTGGTTTATGGTTGTTAAATGTTTGTTTATATTTGTTGTGGTTCCAGTGACAATGTTTCAAAACTCTCTCTTATATTTTCACTTAGTTTTTGTACATGTATGTATGTATATATGTAAGTAATTGTGTGTATAACCACGTATCGTACATATTTGCGTGTATGTGCTTTGCTGTTGGTTACATATTCTCTCTTAGTTTGCCATTTCGTTTATAGCACCACTAGACTAGACCAATTCAATTAATTTTTTTTTTTCTTTTTTGTTGTACTGCCTTGACGACAACAGCTGTTGTCCTTAATACTTGAATGTATTCAACATACACATAATAGTCTTCCGAGGATATTTTTTTATTTTTATAACTCATAAAACTCTACAATGTAAGCTCATTTTATACATTTTATTAAGGTTTGTACTTCATATAGAACAATTTTAATGAGTAAATGACACTCGAATTGAAATAAACCATAACCTAGATGGCAGGTTTGGAAACTCAATCGAAGTAATTAGGCAAATTAGCTGAATATATTGATGAACATAAAATTAAATCGAATCGATTAAATTTAAAAATTTTTTTCTATGTCTATTTCTATTTTTTTCTTTTTTCTATTCATGAAAGTGCACAGACCGGCTGTCCCGATCACTTTCAATAAAATTTAACTTACGACATGCACAACACGGCTCAAAATTAATATGGAATGCCGAAAATCAGCATCGCTTAAGAAATATTTAAAGGGACTTGATGCTATACTTGAGTCGAACAATGAACATATTGTGGTGCGTTCAAAGGACTCTTAAGAAACCTAATGTGCTTAAGCCTCTTATGAGAAACTCTATCGGTGGTTGGGCTAGACGTGATGCTGTGAATGGTAGTCTCCATGTTGATTACTTATAGTCCCAATTTATCCCATATTTATGAAATGGTGCTACTGATCTGCCATATGCGCTTGTTATACCTCATGTTCCGATAAGATTTCTGTGTCAAGAGATTCAGAGAACTATTAAGGAAGTTCCTGGAATTAATCAAATCAACAAGAAGGCGATAATAGAGATGCCTCGTATAACCATGCGAATTTTTATTTTCAATGCTATTTTATGACTTTGCTGTAGTGAAAGCGGCAGCCAAGATCATATGATAGCTGACTTTTATAGCCCTATACGTTTGTTACAGGACTCAGACAGCAACAAACCTCTATTAAACAAACCTACCGATTAATTCAAGTCTTGGCGTACTTACAAATTATGCTTGTCACAAATCACCATAACATTCCAAATACATATGGTCCAGCTGAAGGCATACAGGCTCGTATAAATAGAGGTCGTACAGCTGGAGACAGTATGAAGCTCGACACACATTTTAAGACACACAAAATAAGAATATTTAATGCGGATTGTACATGTTCTGGTCGAATTTTCTAGTAAAAAGCTATTGACACGTCAAATTGAGTATCTATTATCTGGAGCGTCTAACGTTGCAAATCGAAGTGGATAGCTAATATCCTCAGGAAGATGACAAGAAGTATTTAAATTCCATTTTGCAATTTCTGAAGTCCCAGCTCACTTGGATTTTACGTCGGAATAAAACCCGAACCCCCACACCAATACGTAAAAATGTTTAAGCACTGTTGTTTGTTGGGTTATCCTAAGCAAATTTCAAAATGTATAGGTCATGAGCCAATACATACAAATACTTCCAAGGGTATGTTCGCCTGTTTAAGCATATTTTATGATGGCGACAGTTGTTTTCCGGTCACTGGTAACACTAGTTTACAGTTACAGTGTCTAGTATTTATGTTTCTTTATATATTCTGTGTGTATTATATTGTGTTTATACTTCGATGTTAACCATACACTCCAAAAAAATTTAGTATAAAAATGAATCGTAATTTAGAAAGCTCTTTGCATACTTACGTACAATTTTCATATTCGGTTAAAGTGGTCTCACCATATTTAGGTGGAATCTTTGATACCAAAAGGCCACTTCAGCACAAGGGTAAGCGCAGTTCCCGTACTGACCAAATTCCACCGAACTCATAGAAGAAATTGGTCAGTGTGGGAGCTGCACCACATTTACTATTCGAAATAAATTAATTTCCCAGACGGGGCATTTCCAGTTGGTAGCATTTGGTGTTGACAAAAAATCGGTAACAAATTGCCAATAGATGACTGTAAAACATAATACGGGTAACAATATTAACTTCATCAGTCAGTACTTCAGACTATTTTAAAGATGACGTTTTAAACTTCACTACGAAGTTTCGAAGACTTTATCACTAGTCACAATATTCTGTGAAGGATTATGTTTTAATTAAAAATTAATTGAAAATTAGTAACATTGCTGTTATAAAAAAAAAATATTTTTAAGTTTCTGTAGATGATGACGTAACTCTAAGAATGATAGTGAAACAGCTAAATCTAATCTAATTTATGGAGTTGTTTTCTGCTGGATTGCATAAAATTAAAATTGCTATATGAAACCACTTGATAAAGTAAAAATCTGTTGCGATATATCGCAATATCCCTAAGAATACCTGCTTTGTTACGCTTAACTGACTTTCGTCTAGATTACGTAAGCGACAACATGCAGCACAACTTAAGGCCATGACGCGCTTGTACATTACTCTCTCTCTCTCTCTAGGCACACTTCTAAACTACCAGATTATCCCTAGACTATGAGAGAAATTTTAGTGCCTGAATCCAGTCATGATAGAATTTTTCACATTAGAACTCTCATTAGGCTAGAAATGTCCTCTCACATAGTCTGCTTTGTAGATTCTGTGAAAATCTACACTTATTGTTTTAAACTTGTGAATATATTTTCAGTATTTGTGACTACTAAAGTATATTTCAGGTCGAAATCATACCACGGAATTGAGTAAAGATGTTCCATTTCTAAGCACTTTTTAGAGCTAGACGGCAATCGAAACCCTTGGCGATTTACTTAATTGACTCACGCGATAGATTTGTGTCAGTCTTAAATGAGTCCCTGGCTACTCGGGTAATTGTGCCCACCAAGACAGGCACGACACATTTCCACCGAATGCCTCTCTTTGGCTGTCTCCTTGAAAAAGACTTTTATTGACTGCAGACAAATCCTAGACTTAGAAAGAATCTTGCTTTATTTGCAGACTTATCTGACCTAAATAGGAAGTGTACCAATTAATTACTTAAATTAGACATTGGGAACATCACAGACATTGTGTCTATTAGAGAGACTTCCTTACCAACAAATGACTTCTGCAGAGGTTTAAATTGGAAGAGAATTTTTTCCATTTCACTTGACATCTTTCGCTTGTTCTTCTTTCATGTGGCTCACTCTTTCTCGACGGTGATTTAACGATAATTTACTAGATATAGGAACGAACAGTAATCTCATTAAAGGGAGTCATGCTTTAAATGCGAAGTCCTGATGCGAAGTTTCTTCATTGTCCATATAAAAAAAATTTAAAGTAATTTATGTTTAATTGTTTGTTAATCCGTTGGATTACTTTCCATATACTTGTGGTTTATTTCACTTAGGACCATTATTACAACTTGCCGTTAACTAAAGGGAGTATTTTAACGGGCAGATATATTGTTTTTCATTATTATGAGTACCCAATAAGATAGAAGTGATCGTTAAGCTAAAGGGAGGATCATCCTACCTTTAACATTTAAAAGTCACTTTATGTTTGAAGTTGCCATATTATATATTATTTTCATTATGGCATCTTCAAATTTTAACAAAATGAGCACATACAACAAAAAAACAAAGCTCGCGGTTGCCACTGCGTTAAAAAACAGTTTTATCGACATTGCTCCGGCACTGCCATATTTTTGAATAAATTATATCTGTAAGTTGTAATAACGAAAATAAGTTTGTTTTTTCTTAATATTTTTTAAGAAATTCGAGTTCAAATTAATTAACTTATAATTTGAAGTTTTAAATGGGACACTACCGAACTTACGAAGACCAACTTGATCGCTTTAAATTTACCACACTTTAACTTTTCAGCTCCCTTTAGCTAAAAGTACCTTTAACTAAACCCAACTTTAACGACAAGTTGTAATAAATACTAACATTTCACTTTGAGTGTATTTAAATATTTTTGGACTCAATGGCATTGTATGTATTATGTATGTAGTACACCATATCTATCTAAAGTTTGTTGGTCTTTTGTCAACCCGAAATAAGTGACATTGAAACTGGAAAAAGCAAAAAAATTGTGAAAAAAATGTCGCATATAAGTTTAATGAGTCACAATGGGATATTCTAACAACAATAAAAGAGATTTCGCTGAGATTCTTTACCTTTTTGCGTTTTTTGGCAGCTTTTCATTTATACTTTTTAAATTATTTTCTCTCAATTGTGTAAAAGTTTTATATACTCAAGTGGATATAATTTTTTTACTTTGCTTTACGGAATAAATGGAAAAACAAATATTTAAAAATAGAGACTTTGTGGAATAAGTACTGCCTGATACCATTGTGGGGGACTGCAAATTATTTTAAAAATTAATTTCAATAATTTAAATTGTTCTAATGCTCGATTGACATTGTGTCAATTAACGAATTACTTCTTAAACCTTACAATGTTCATACGACTGTGGAAAATACCAGACGATATTGAACTCAACTCATAAATATTTCTGGAAAAAGTATTTTCATGAATTTCTTAAACTATTTGACTGATAAGGCTTAAAGCCAGTTAATTAAAGTAAAAAGTGCATACATAAGTGGTCATTACTTCCGTCAGGACGACAACCTAGCTTCTCACACCACTCATGTTGTGTGCGTTAATTTTATACATGAGTGGTGAGGACTACAGTTTAAAGTCGACTTCAAACGACAGATTTTTGAAAAAAACTTTTCATGGCAATTTTATTTACTCTTAGAGTTTTTGCCAGAAATCTGCTGAGACGTCGCCGAAGAAATATTTTTTCATATTTCGTTTTGTTGAAGATGTCTGATATGGGGTTTGAACCGTGGCCTCACGTCTAATAAGCCAATACACTACCTACTGGACTCCGGCGATTATTCATACATAGTATTGGTAAACATCAGTCCACATGCCCTAAACTTAAACATGTTTTTCTCGAAATCAATTTTTGCGACCTGGCGACCTCGATTTAGCTAAAACGACTTGACCGATTTCGCCATATTTTAAGTCAAATTAGGATATTTCTGGTCCCTCAATACTTATTAATTTTGTTAAACAATTAAGGTAGAAAAAATAGTGAAAACCCGTAAAATAGCGGAAACACCGTCATTTTTTGACTAGCTATGGCCAGTAACATATTTTATACGAATACATTTCAATTTTTTGCTTTTATACAGTCCTAACTCTTCAAATCGTGGTCGCCAGATTTAGAGATGACCCTCTTCATACTGCCACACCACCGCCGTGCGTCACGATAATTGAAGAAAAAAACCCAATTATAAACTATCAAGTGTCCACTTTAACATATAAAACGATGATACATTTGTTGAAATAAATTTATTTTAAGCAAAAAAAGACAAAATTGAAAAACAACTCTTTAATCGCAAGGGTTATGTTTGCTTTGAGAATCAGTTTATTTGTGACATAATTCTAAGGTGATCAAATTGAACGAGCATCATATCCTCTTGAGATAGCAATGCCTTCAATTCGCTAGTACAGAATATCCCATGTGGCATGAATTGTGGGACAAGAAGAGCCGACCAATTTAATCCATATATTGTTGAAGTCCAGATTACCCAATTTAGGACAAAAGTAGTTGGCGGCGATGGCATGGTTAATATCATTCTCAAAGGAATATGGAATGCTGACACTAGCTTAAAATCAACTTAATAGAGTAACTTTTTCATGCAATGAATACCTCGGATATCATGTGGTTAATACCGCACCAAATTCGACAATTTTGTTTTCTTACATACCCATTCATCGAGAACTGGGTTCAGTTGCGACTTATTAAAAAGGCTATTCAATAAACACGAAGAATGGCTATGTTAACAGTAAAGATTGGACGACTCATTGTACGAAACATTGTACTGCCAATAATATCTCAAAATAAAAATTTTAACCCAATTTTATTTGTTGAGGTGTTTCCCTGTGGGTGGTTTTTAGAATCAGAATGAGAAAAAAAACAAAACTTATATCGAAATTTTTATGGGCTTCAGAACAATTAGCAAAAATAATAAGGATTACAAGCCTATAAGAATATTCAGAAAAACACGAGGCTTCGAATCCAGAGAGCCCATAAAAAACAAGCTATGTCCTGATTCTTTTAAATACATTAAGGCTCAACGAGATATTATGATATCTACCAGCTGCTAATAGAGACTATTTTGCTAAGGCCAACATCAATTTAAGCTTAAACGAAAAGTACTGAGTAGTAACAATGTTGAAGATAAATTTGTCACCACTACATCATGGAAACAGCGCAACCTTAAAAACTACAAAATCTACGGAGTATAAAGAAATCATCATTTTAGCTACAGTAGTGATTAAGAGTATCTGTGTTAACATTTTCAATATCAGAAAATTCCAACTGGGAAAGAAAGAAATTGAAAGCATATTCACAGTTAGGGACCCACTTTTGTCCCATCAGTTCTTGCTTATCAAATTAATTTTTTTTTTTGAACATCAACATGAATCTTAAGTACTACAGCGTATAAAAATTTCATTTATCTTATAAATTTTTTTGTAAAATATACAAAATATATGAGGTATATACATACATATTTATAGTTATATTCCTAACATTATATTAGAAACAAATCAATCGATCCTGCAAAGCATATCAAAACAGCTCTCCGATAATAATCCAGTAGAGCTGCAAAAGGGTTTAATTTTTTACAAAAAGCATGTTTTGACGCGAAGCGCATTTGCATTTACCAGGGCTTTCAATGTCGAACAAAAATGATGAACTATTTTTAAAACAACAAAAGCATATTTATTGCACATGAGTCGCGAAATTATGACTCAATTCGGGTAATAGCAGTAGATGTGCATCATCAAAGATATCCCAAAAGCAGAACATTATCAAATAAAAGAGAAACAATTGATAATGATTACCTTTTTAAAAACGTTTAAAATATGAGTTCGCAGATTGCAAATAAAAATAAATTTGTACTTAGTTTTAAATAAATCGTTTATTGTTCGCACAGTTCTGTGTGCCACTGTCCACAACTTGATGTAAACAACAACAATTGCTTTATTGGTTATTCTTCTTTACACTCTTCTGCTTAAACAATAAAATTGTTATACAATTGTTCGACAGATCTTTGTAACGGATATATTCAAACCACGATTACTATCTTCACAAGCCACGCGTCTTCACACAAGATTGACTGATTCTTTCCTGCTTTGTCTTGTCTTTTATATCGCATGGTAAACAGTCTGATTAATGCTCTTGAAGGGAAATGACTTCGCGAAATCTCTATAAATGTAAACATGTTTTTTATGTTATAGCTGTTTCTGTATTTTGTTTACGCTTGTCCTTTGTCCGCTTGTTGCGTGTCTCCAAGGTCTGTAAAATTTGCTTTGCAACCTAAAAAAAATGTTGAGCTATACTTAAAAAAAGAATTGAAAGATTGACGGGAAATCTTGGAATTGAATGCAACAATAACTTGCTTACAACTGACCATGTAAACTGTGATTTCTATAAGCCATTGATTGTAAAACCTGCATTTAATAAACTCTAACAACGTAAGCGTTTTGTATTCTTAAAGTAACTACATATATGTGTAGTAATCTTAAAGACGAAACTTAATATTAGCCTGGTCTAGTGTCAACGGCAAATCGAATGTTCTTGAGGAGTATTTACAATACATACACTTTACGATATTGCTGATGCATTGTGGGAAAGGGATATCGAAATATATATCAAATAATAATAGGACAGTATATATTAAAAAAATACTAAACACAACAAACGTCATCAGGGCGGGCAAGACATAAACAAAACACACATATTGTACGGTACAAGGAGTTACACTATAGAGTATACATAGGAAGATTTTCCTATGTTCTGCAAACGGCTTTATTTCTAAAACAGTGGATTTAGGTTCTGGTGATCTCTTAAAACCTAATCTAATACTCAATCATTCTCTTTTCACATTTTCCATATTTTTTGAAGTGAATTATCCTGACGAATATTTTGAAGATACATCTCATTAGTCAAATAAGTACTTAAGATAGTTCATAAATGCTTTTTTAAATCAATCTTGTCGTACTTTTCCTCCTGTCGTAATGAAAGGCGAAGAATTCTCTTTCGTCACTAATTATTTTTTGTTTTCAATTAAAAAAAAAAGTATTTTTGCCAGTAATTGCTTTCCCGAATGTGCAGTAAGAAAAAGAAAATCAACTTCAAAAAGAGACGATATTTTGCAAGAACTTCAAATAATTTTCTTCTTACATTGCCAGCCAAAATTGGCAATGTCCGCCAGACAAGCTAAATGAGAAGGAACGAAAGTAGTTCGCTTTTAAGCCTAAAATCCAAAGTAAAAAGTAAAAGTACTTCAAAACTTTTAAATAATGAAAAACAAAACGAACAGAAAGAGAGAGAGAAAAATATATTCAGGTCGATTGCCGTATCTGGATGATGTATGCTAAACTTACTTGTTGTTGCATGAGAGGTGTTTTCACCTCTATAGGATACGGCGATAAATTGAGTTGCATGGAACGATAAAAATAGTTTTTTTTTTTTGGTTTTGTTTTACTTTGCACTGTTAACAGACTTCAAATACTAGAAATAAAGAATTTATTGTGCTAATGTAAGCCAGCACCACCAATTCTGTACCGAACTTTATTGGTTTTGAATTGAAACTTATTTGCAGAAGTATTTTCAAAGGAAAGTATAACAATTAAAAGTGAAATTACAATGTTAAATTTTACAAATATTTCTTAATTTTTAGAATTTCTTTAAATACAAATACCTTTAGATATCAGATTTAGATATCATCCGAATTAAGTCTAAATGAAAGATCATGGAATTTAAGAAATACGAACAATCTAGAATAAATTGATGGTCATTGTGTAAAAATATCTCTGTATGAGGATGAGATAACTAGAGATCTTAATTGTAGGTAACTGCAAAAAATGCAAAAAGCTTTCCAATTACAAATCGGTTGATTATTGCATTTTATTTACTGTACTACGAACCAGACGAGTACACTGCAATGGATCTGAGTTTCCAGTATAAATTAAAAATATATTCGAGACACATATCTCTTAAAAGCAGAAAATATTGAAAATATGTGGCATTCTGTTAAATATGCTCTAAAATCTGTAGCGGATAATACCCACGCGAAACAGCAGGGAAAGAGCTTAGGCCTGATGACAGCAGAAAGAAAAGACCCTGAGCTTATTAGTCCCAAAAAAGAGTGGTCCGGACAGCATAATAGAAGGCTTTATGTGGAATTCAGCATAAGAGATGAAATGGCAATGTTTTACGGGTTATACTTTACCACACGCTAT
Organism: Sarcophaga rosellei; assembly: GCA_930367235.1. Lineage (NCBI taxonomy): Eukaryota > Metazoa > Arthropoda > Insecta > Diptera > Sarcophagidae > Sarcophaga > Sarcophaga rosellei. The sequence continues at coordinate 83,284,384 of OV884017.1, read as the reverse complement.
TCATTTAACTGGAGTGTATTGGAAGAATTTGAGAAAAATACATACGCGATACGGCAAACGATGTGGAATACAATGTACGTTGAATTTTGAGGTTTAAGCCTCCCCAACTTAATTCCGAGTTATGGGGCCGACATCGGTTAGATAAACGGTTTGAAATTGTGAACGCAGAGTGCAACCACACTACAGCGTGAATATAAAGATGGCTAGATAATGCAGGGCTGAAATTACTGGCTCAAAAAAAAGGTAGTGGTACTAAGAAGACGAAGGCAATATATGGTGGTATTGTGACAATTTCACACAGAGCTATAAACGACCTTGGAAAAGAAAGAAACCTTATGTGTTTAATGCTGTAGATAGGTGGGGTTGAAAAAGGCGACTATTGAGGATTCCGCATCAGATAATACAGCTTTATAATTATGTCGTCTGGCAGCTGCAACAAAAGCTTTGTTAGACTGTCAGCAAAGTATTAAATAAGTGAGGGAAATTTGAATCGAACTCTCTGCTTTTCCAACCGATCTAAAAGCTATACAGAAGTCGCATGCACCTCAGCGTGCTCAGCGTGCACCTAAACATTAAATGGTAATCAAAAACGATAAACTTATAGAACAGAACGGTGTATATTTCACCTCAGTAGAATCATTTTAAATATGATAATTAAAGCCTACAATTTCAAGCAAAAGTAATAAATTTCTTCATCTAATACCATATGTTGGGTCTTTCATTAAACGCTTTCCATCTTTAAATTTAAATAAAACAAAGTGTGTGTGAGATATTATCGAAATTTTTAATTCGTTTGTGAGATCTATTGATACCATTTCCATGTACAATACAACATCGTTTGAATGTTTTCCACAATTTCCTGGCTGGTGCGCATTCGAAATGTAAAATTTTTCGTGAGTGTGGCGCAGAAACAATGATGAATTTAACCAATATTTGTTAGCTTTGGGAACCGCTGTGGCTTATTCGCAATCTCCACAAGAAACAGTCTGTAATGAAAGACGGTTCCTTTTGGTTTTTAAATGCGTCTTATGAAACGCACTGTTGGGCTTTTGTTTATTGAATAATCATATGAGGGAAAATGTCCCTTCTTTTATACTATAATTTTGATGACTTGACAATTCCAAGTCAATCCCTTAATTCTAATACAATTTGTATTGGCTTAATACTAAATACATAGGTTTGTGTGTATGTTAAATGTTTAGCTATATTCTATAGGTTTGTGTGGTTGTTAAGTACTTAATTATATTCTATGGGTTTGTGTGTTTGTTATATTCTTAAGTATATTCTATGTTAAATAATATTGCATTGGTTTGTGTGTGTGCTAACCATGGGACAAGTGGGTGCAATATGACACGCGCCCGTTCTCCATATAAACATAATAATTCCCACGGTAAAGAGCCATACATGATCACTAGCAAAGCAACACAACAACAACACACATTGTGTAGATTATATGCATACCAATACTGTCGGCGGCCACTCAGCGAAGTGTCAAATGATCTTCGCGTGTGCGCATACCATTGTGCCGTTATGCGCAGCAGCGACGGTCAGCAACATTGAGTCAAGTGGTCGCCGCAATTTGATAATCTTTTGTTTATGCACATTAAATGCCTGTGTTGGCATTGACAACCGTAGAATCATGCTACAAGTCTAATGAGGTCACATTGCACGATCTCTGTTGCCAATTACTTTAGAATTGATTTTCCTACTAGACCTAAGACAAATTAACCAGGTAGGGGTCTGTGACAGGTCAAGTTCCTGTCAGCGACAGGGCATTTTTTATGCATATCTTGCGCTTCCTCGACGTACGGTTGACTGGACCAGCGAATAATCCTCTCGGTAGACCGAAAATAGCGATCCTAAAATAGACGAAGAGTGCAGTACGTTCTCAGAAAACGTTTATAAAACAATTTTATTATTTGCAAGTGTTTTAAACGCTACATTAATTCATGGTGGTTTAGATAAACAGGTTAAACAATTGACAATTGACAACTAATTATAACAGATGAAGCTTCAAGTGGAAACTGTCAAAGTTCGAAAGTCTCGGTTGGAAGACTCGACAGTTTAAAAGAAATTAAAGTTGTGCAATTTAAACCGTCTTAAAGTATTTTGAGGTTTGTATTTACAAAGGAATTCTATGACAAAGCAAACTATTCAGGAATTCATTACTTTCTCCTCTAAGATATAGTAGAATTTTAATTTCATTCTGTTGCTGCACGAATAAAAAGTGAAGTCAGTTGAAAAATGGTACAAATTCTTCCGCGTTGTATTTCATTAAGACCACTTTGTTGTAACTGAAATATTATTGTTCTAATAAATATACACACTTTATAGTATTTTCGTACATTATGTGTATACTTACGTATGTGTACACTTATATATACACAGAAATAAATGCAATAAGTGAGAGAAGAACGAGTATAAAATTTATTTAGATTGTAATACCAAGACTTAAATAAAATAACAACAACATAATGTGGTTGCAACTTGTTGCAGTTCGCAATGAAATGGCAGGGAGCCGGAAAAACAAACTTTCAGTTCTAATTCGACGTTATGCAGAGTACATATGCAATTTCCAGTGGCTTATGTTGATTAATATGGGACACTAAAAATGTATTACAAATGAAATTGATATTATTGTAGGTCACTAAATTATTAACAAATTAGGAGAAAGGAAAATAAAGAAACATAAAATAGGTAGGGGAAATATCTTAAGATTATTATAAGTAACATGGAATAAGAATAGTATATAAGCCGCAGTTATTTGAAAGAACTCAACCCGTTTTTATTCTCAAAAAAACTTCGGCAATTAACTTTGCCATTAGATAGGCTCTTACATAAATCAAGAGTACTTTAGGAAAAATAACATAACACAGAACAGACTTATTACAATACAGGTGTTTTTACATTTCCTACAGACTCGGACCATAAAAATCACAAAGTACAAGAAATGCATCATGATTTGAATGCCCATTTTTATAAACAGCTTCTTAACGCTCTGCTCAATTGTATAATTCTCCATGGTTAAATTTGTAAAACACAGAAACAAATAAATGTTAAATTAAGTTGGGTAAAAAACCTAACGTTAAGGTGTAACTCATATCTAATATTGTGCTTTATGATTGGACCATCAATTGAAATTGAAAAATTAATTGTTTTGACAACCACCTCTCAGCAGCAATATTTTATCAAAACCTCTGATATGGAGCAGCTTCTAAAATCTGTCGCTATGATTCGACATTAAATTGGAAGTCTAACCGCTAGTAATGGATAATATTAACGCACATTATTACATGGTGGATATGAGCAGCCATGTTGCAATCCAGTTTAAAAGATTATAATGGTTAATATGTGTATCTATGTATGTATGCCTTCAGCTATTTTAAATTAAGACCAGAACAAAAGCATTGCATCAATATGTCGCTATTTCATATAGGAACTGAGAAAGTTTTGTTCACTGCAGTCATTTCCGAAATAAATTTTTGCTACTTTTGCTGTTTCAGTAATAATTTAAAACGCTTCCCGGCGTTCGTTCTATAAACAACAATAGCAACAGCAAAATGATACAAGTGTCGGGAATGAGACATGTCTTATAAGCTAATCTAAAATATTATCGAATGGTGTTTTCTTTTCTACAAAGAAAATGTCACCCTCTTACAAGGTGCATTAAAAAAATTGCTGACCAACCCTGTTATAATGTAATTTTTATTTGAGATGAACATAACACAAATATGAAAAAAGGGTATGCCCCGTGCCCTTAAAAATATGTTGTATTTTTTGATTTGTTTTCAATAAAATATGTGAACATGAAAAAGGTGTTGCCAGATCGCTAATTTTTCGATTTCATATTTTTAAGGTTTTTTTTTAATAACCAAATACAATTTTTTTAACACAGTTCTAAAACTGAATGCAATTTTTTATATTACTGACCTGTATCTTTAATAATGTAATGTTCCCTTAAGGTTACCCCACAAAACAATGAAAAAATTAACTTCAGAATTGGATAACGATACTAGGAGACTTTTTTTAAATTTCATCTGGTAGCCCTATAAATAAACAAAAGTCATTTGCTTTACAGGGCATTATCAGCACTCTCGATTTATACAGGGCGTAAAATGCAATGCCCTCCACCATTTTCAAGTGCAATTTATATAGAATAAAACATACCACCCTTTTAGAGGGAGAAACATTTTTTAGAAACAAACACAAAATTGCATTTTTTACAATAAAGTGCAAATTTTTTGGTAGAAAAGAAAACACCATAACATTTAAGGCCTTAATGGCTCAATATCTCCTCTTAACAATACGAAAGAAACTTATTTGTTGTGGCTGGCTGCCTGCCGTATTGTATTACCAATGTCCTCAGCATTATAATCTGCTAATAAATGAATCTCTAAATCAAAAGGACGATGATAAGTAAAAATTAAAGCAAAGAAGAACAACAGCAACTATTATAATGAAAGCAAAAAGAAAATAAAAACAGTTAACAACACTTCATGCGACTATTGACCCCAATTGTTTCACTCATTTTCTATCGTAAGCCAATGATTTATGGATTTCTGAGAAAAAAATTTCAAAATTTTACACGCTTCAATTTATAAAATTTCCCCTAAAGTTGAAAATGAATCGATTTGCAGATTAAAGATGACTAAAATAATCTGAAATCTCATCCAAGGCGTCGTTCATTGTCATTAGCTGACTTCTACTTGATGTGCGAAAGAAGCAGCTGTGAATACTGTGCTAATTCTAAACGAAAACAAGAAAGCATGCTCATGCCAAAATCTTTAATTCTATTAATTAAGGACTCCCAATTATCCACACGATAGCGGAAACCACTTTTGATTTTATAACAAAAATATTATTTACAGATTGACCAAACAACAAGGTCGAATAGAGAATCATTTTGAATCAGTTCAATTTTATATGGCTTTCGTAGTGAAGCATGTGATTGGTAGGTCCCAGCAGGCTTTCGGTCGCCCTAAACTAAACGACAGAACAACATTTATTAGGAACTAATTTATTTATACTTCTACTGTCCATTTAATTCTCACGTAGTCGAACCGAACCAAAGCCTTGAAGGGGAAGAAACCAGACCTAGTATTTAAATGCCTCATGGCAATTGGCATGTACTTAAGCCAACATAAACTGATATCAAAAATATTTTCTACCGAAAGGTATGTATCCTGTACAAACTTTATTAATTTTTTTCAATCCACCCCTCAGTCATGAGTTATGTCTGGTGCAGTTCATTCAAAAAAATATTCCAACGTTTTACTGTTCTGTTCGAATGTTATGCATTCCTTATTATCTACTGTACCTAACTGGGACATCGTTTTGGATCACTGCGCTGTAGTAGTCTCTGTGGCTATTCAAAATTTGTTTAGTTTTCTCGTAAAGGTGCAACCAACATTATTTCAAATGGTGATCAAATAATGAATTTGATTAACAAAAAATTAAAATTTTATTCTGTTCTGTGATCTTATTTACTAATAAAAATCACAGTAAAATAGTACATACATACATACATACATAATTGGATAATTGGCCATTAAATCCAAGTCATGAAGTCGCCGTGGTCTAGTAGGTAGTGTGTTGGCTTATTAGACGGAAGGCCCGAGTTCAAATCCCAGGTCAGACATCAAAACGAAAATATGAAAATATTTCTTCGGTGACTTCCTCTCAGCAGATTTCTGGCAAAAACTCTGAGAGTAAAAATTGCCATGAAAAGCTTCTCAAAAATCTGTCGTTCGGAGTCGACTTTAAACTGTAGGTCCCGCTACTCATGTATAAAATTAACGCACACAACACGAGTGGTGTGAGAAGCAAGGACGTTGTACAATGGGTCAATTCGACCTCCGGATACTGTTCTTTTCACAGTTGACAAGTACACGTCCTCTAACCTAACCTAACCCTTAAGTCAGAATTACGACCTAGCTTCTCACACCAATCATGTTGTGTGCGTTAATTTTATACGAGATCGGCGGGATCTACAGTTTAACGTCGACTCCGAACGACAGATTTTTGAGAAACTTTTTCATGACAGAGTTTTTGCCAGAAATCTGCTTTCTTTCGAAAGAAAAATATTTCGAAAAATACAAGGCAGATATGAACACAGATTTAAACGTTTAATCTGAGAAATACTAAGAAATTTCATTGAATTAAAAATTGATTTGCAATCAAGACTATTGTGTTTCTAGTATTGCAAATAAGTTTTCTGTTCTTTTCTTACTTTTATATGGTTTAAGTTCATGACCTATTTTTACTTCCATTTTAATATGATTTAAGTATACTTGTAATTCAAAGAAAAGCAAAACGTAATAAACCAAATAAAATCTTCCAAGAAAAACGTCTGACAATAGCAGTCATAAATCGATGAATGTTTTGCCAAAAAATAAAACGATAATATGGAGGTAGTGGTAATAGAAGAAGTATAGAAAATAAAATTTAAAATTAATTTAAAAATTATTTTTAATTTTTCAATGACGATTTAATTTTGTTTAAACAGTAATGTCTGAAGCCATCTTAAATTATTGTTTGACTTCTATTGGAACTGAATACTGGTATGCAGAAGCTGCAGTTGTGTATTTAATTTTAGTTTTACGGAAATTACAAAATTCTGAAAAACTTAAACTCCAGTTCTTAATAATTTGGCATTAAGACTTTCGAATAGTGCAAATTGCTTGAAAATTATATTCTAAGTTGTTAAGGAGAATGTGTGCTCAGGAGAGAATTAGACAGGATTTTAATGCATATTACATGGGCAGGAATTCAATTGTAGAAACACTAGTTTGAGACTGAGTATGATAATTAAGATCTACATCTCGGTAGTTAGACAGTTTCTTACCTATGAGTGTATGAGTGATTACAAGAATCCGCAGGAATATTTTGTGTTGCGCTGACACTCTGTTGGTAACACAAGTTCCAGTAGAAACCCACTTCAGAAGGTTTTAGATGTTCCTGTATCGTAGGCCACTCGGTACTGCGGTGGCAATTAAACTAGCGAAGTCAAGTCATTTCAACTTTTGGAATGGCGGATCATATGGCCACAAAAGCTGACTGAAAGAGTAATTTGGACATGAGTAATTTCGTACATCAAAATATCCCACTTTTAGGTACTAGGCCTAAATGGAGATGATTACAAGAGTAGATGTCTTCGTATATGAGACCAATATTAGAGAATTGTATATCTTCCAGAGTCAAAACGATTTGATGGTCGATTTGCGTGGCCAAAAGCTGAAATTAATCATTTTGGAAACTTCTTATACTCTGAAGCTAAAAGCGACCGTATTGTATGACTCGTGGCATTATCTTGTTAAAACTACATACCGTCAGTGTCATATTATCCAATTACAGGGCTTAAATTCGGATATCATATGGCCTTAGAGATTTTATGGCACCTCCAAATCTATTTTCAAAAAAAAAAAAAATTAAATCTATACAAGTCGCCGCCAAACCATTATTTTTCCGAATGTAATGCCCTTTTAATACCCCTTTTGCTTCTCTGAGCTCCGTAACCGACAATTTTATTTGTTGACGTAAACACCAGGTAATAACTATTTTTCATCGCTGTCAGAACTTCTTTATTTTACTACTTTCTTAAAGTTATTAATGACCTTAAATTAGTACTGTTTTCATAAGAGCATTTATAGAATACATTTCACTTAAACATAAATTACTACAGCATTTTTTGTATTTTAAATCAAAAATATCACACAATCATTTCAAATGAACCGTAATTGCAAATATTTTATACCTGTACATAGTCACATAACGTAACAAATATGCTTTACAATATAATTAATTTCGTACTTATATCAGCAGTACAGCAATACATACCTACCGTATGTATTTTGTGAGAAAATCCAACAAAGAAGGGCAAATCTCTTTCGCACCATTTATGTTACAATTCTATATTATTACCAAAAAAAAAAATACCCTGACAAAGTCTTGTGGCTTTCTTTATGTACTTTCATGCCAGTAAAATGAATAAAAAGAAGGAAAGTAGAATGACTGAGAAGTTACACACAAGTTTACATCGTATACAATGGGAATACCGGACGTATGAGTAATGCTTACAGATAGTACGGTACAGTATATTATGTACGTAGAAAAAATTAAAAAATAAATACTCATACATCACTATGTCGTGTATGTCAATGTTGCGGTGATTTATATGGACATATGTATGTACATAGGTATGTATGTGATAACAATTTGTACAATTTCTTATTTGTAAATACGATACATTCATCCTTATCCATTCGTCATTTTTATGTATCATTCATACGCATCTGGTTGTTTACGGCTGTACGTTATTTTTGTTAAATATGGGTTATTTTCATAAATATTAATGAAAACACCTGCACAACTACAATGAAAACATAAAAAATAAAAACAACTAAACAATACAATATAAATGTGTTTGTATAAGTATGTACCACAGTATATAAGATACAATTCATATTTATGTAAACATGTACAGTGTAAATGAAAGTTATGGCATTGAAAGATAATTTATTCAACCAACATAATTGCACCTCGATTTATTATTTCATGTCCTTCTTTATTATTTCAGCATCAGGAAATTTTTTTGGAAAAGGAAGAAACTCTACAAAGAATTGTAAAATAATAATAAATCATTCTCAAACCGCATAGAACTGTTGATGAACCCACAGGCTTGACTGGGAGAAATCGAGAAAATCTTTATGCAGAACTTTTGCTCTGTTTTCCGATAATGCAAGGCATTGATGAAGGTAGTGAGTAATTCTAAATACAAAATAGTGTGAACGAGTTCAACGTCCTAATAAATCATTTCTTTTAAGAAAATCTAAAGGCAGTTTTCTCAAAAGGCTTACGTATTAGACAATGATTATTAAACACTACAAACTAACATGCGCAGGTGGCCCTTGCACACTGAAGTTATACGGCGTTCAAAAATGCACCTTTATTGCGTAATTCGCAATAAGCGCCTTTATTGAGCGCAATATTTCATATCAAATTTCAATTAATTATTGCGCAATAAATGCGCAAATTGTTACAATATTGAGTAAAACTTAAAATGCAGCATTGTTATAAGTATGTTTAGTGCGCATATTACAAAAAAACAACAAAACAAAAAAAAGCTAAATAAAAACAATGTTGTTGAAATAACCAGCTGTCAAATGAATATTGAATAAGCAGCTGAACTGCGTATATTGTTGTCTGAAGACTTAAAATATTGTACTCAATAAACCGAATATTGACTGAATAAAAGTGCATATCTAAACATAGTATTACAGTTATGATCAGAATTCACAAACTTTGTCTTGTTATAGTTAAAACATCTTCTTCAGATAATCTGGCTTGTGCCAACTTACACACATATGCAATACATAATTGGCCATTACAACCCTTCAGTCAGGATTACGGCCTAGCTTCTCAACACCACTCATGCTGTGTGCGCTAATTTTATAGATGAGTGGCGGGACCTACAGTTTAAAGTCTACTCCGAACGACAGATTTTTTGAGAAGCTTTTTCATGGCAATTTTTACTCTCAGAGTTTTTGCCAGAAATCTGCTGAGAGGAAGTCGCCGAAGAAATATTTTTTCATATTTCATTTTGATGTCTGACCTGGGATTCGAACTCGGGCCTTTCGTCCAATAAGCCAACACACTACCTACTAGACCACGTCGACTTTCTTAGTTTAAAATGAAATCAAATATTAAGTGGAGATAGCAGAACTCCAGTAGAGCAGCAAGTAGTGTGTTGGTCTATTTAACGAGTGGCCGTTGTTCAAACCCCAGCTCACACATCACGAATAAAACGAAATATGAAAAGAAAAATATTTCTTCGGCAACTTCCTCTCAGCAGCGTTCGAGCAAAAATTCTGACTGTAAATAAAATTGTCATGAAAAGTTTCTCAGAAATCTATCGTTCGGATTCGACGTTTAACTGTAGGTTCCGCCACTCACAAATGAGGTCTGTTGAAAAAATAAGATGTATTTTAAAATTTCGTGGCTACCTACTATCGACTTTTTATAATTTTTATAATTGAGCATATGTTCACATCAGCATGGACAATTGTTTTGCGTGTTTCGCGATTTTCTGCTATCGCAAAAAAATTTATCAAAATGTTTCATCGTTTCAATGTCGTCTTAGCACGTCGTGCATTCAATATTACCTACCACGCCTATGCGATTCAAATACATATAAGACGGAGTGTCCCGTAAGACGCTCATCAGTATACTCAACATACTTTACATACTTTAAATATACTCATGATTCTTATCAGAATCACCACAAAATCCTTTGAATTTTTTTTTGCTATATCGTTGCATCGCCATATGTTTATGTTTCTGCCTACTGTTGCAGCCTGGTTGTCAATGCACTAACCAACATTGGCTCGCTATTATTTAGTTTACTACCTTTGTTATTAGTCGTACTGTGCCTATTTTTATAACGTTGACTTATATCTTCGGTTGTTTGCCAGAGAATTCAGAATTAAAATAAATACCACCAAACATTCAATAATTGTAACCAAAGATATCCAAAGTTTTAAAAATTTTGGAAAGTGGCCAATTACAATCCAATTCTTCTTTTATTAATTTTTTTATTTTTTTGTATTTTCAACAAAAGTTTCTATATCAAGATAAGAATATACTGCCAGCAGTTAAGTAGCATATCTAATCACAAAATGTATTGAAATCTTCAATATAAAGTGCCATAATGATTCGTCGTTTTTATCTTGTTTTCTTTTTTCGAATTTTGACCACTTTTTCCGTATTTAAAGTCTGGGAAGAGATGCCAAAACGAAGAGTTAAAAAAACGGAATTTCTTCTCTTCTTCTCCTTCTCTTTAACCCTCACAATAAAAGCAAAAAAACTTCCATAAATCATTGAAACCTATACGAATATACTATACATATATATATATATATATATATATATATATATATATATATATATATATATATATATATATATATATATATATATATATATATATATATATATATATATATACTCGTGTACATACATACAGTGGACAGCAAAAGTCTTAGTACGGCAATATATTTTGACAAAAAAAGTCCCCACAGGCTTAGTACTCTTACACAAACTATGGCTTCAAGAGAGTATTTAGGAAATCATCTGAAACAACGGTTACGTAATCGAAAAACTTACTCATGGTGCTACCAGAAAACACTAAACAAAACTTGTGCCTTCAATTCCAAATGGGTTAAATGGAGTGCTTGACCTTAATGGATATTCTACTGAATGCATGGGATAACATTTTCATATAATAGGCGTTTGAATTTAAAATTTACTCAGGGTTCTCCTTGGGTGTACCTATGGCGTCATCTGAAACTTTTAATGATTTTTCTCTTGTTTTATGAAAAACATTAAAAATTTGTTTGTTTTATAATAAAACAGAAATAAATTTAAAAATAAATACACAAACTATAAATTTGTACACAAACTCTTTGCTAAAATTCATGAAATTGCCATACTTTTGCTGTCCACTGTATATTTAAGAAGAAATACAAACATAAAATTGTTTTCTGGTCAATAAAGAGAGAAACACAAGAGAGAAAGGCAGGAAACTAAAATTGTTTAAAATTTTTAAAGAAAATTCATATTCAACAACAGTTGCATATGTACAGATTCATGTACAAATAACTATGTACATAAATATGTATGTATGTCATAGTATGTATTTAAGTATGCGCAACATGTAGAACATGTAGAATAAAATCTTAACAAATAGGCAACTAACTGAACAAACATTTGGAATCTTTAACTGGATGCCTAAAACAATGCGGAACTGTTTTTAATGCTAATCGAAATTACTCAAACAATATCACATGCAGAGTGCAACAAGAGGAAAATAAAGATCTGTCAACAATTTTATGAAATTAAAAATCATTACACAAACTAAGCACAACAAAGTAAAGAAGATAAAACAACAGCAGAAAGTTTAAAGAGTAGACAAGAAAAGTTAGTTGGTGTGGAAATTTCCAAAAAAGTTTATTTTTCAATTAAAACCTCTGACACGATTTCATGAAATTATGTTGAGTTTAAAAAGTTTATGAAATTTTGAATAATTTTAATAAAATTTTATGAAAATTTGTTTTGACAACTGAAAAGGAAAGCAAATCCATTCATACATACATACATACACACAACGAATGCATAGAGACAAAATGTTATTGAAACATTTAAGTCAGGGCGAACTCGTCTTGATTTAAGTGAACATTTTTAAATAGAATTTCATTTCAATACAATCGATCAAAATTTAGACGGGAAAATGTCCTTTTTATTTGAAATTTTAATTTTTAATTGCCAAGTATTAGAGCAAATTTATAAAAACTATTGTAACGATTTATAGAAAAACTCACCGAAAGATTAGAATCAAATGTTATCTAAACGGTTGGGTTAAGTTCAATTTCGGTCATCCAACATAGACTTTCGAAACTATACAATTGATATGGCCACCTTGTTGAAGTCACTTTTGTCAAATTAGTTGTCATTTCAAATCACCATGGACGGTTGTAGTATTTAACAACTCACGCAAATAAAATGGTATTAAAATGGGTGTCCTGTTCGGGGAAAGTACAGCACGCTTCGCTCTTTTCATGAATTTGCGTTACTCACAAGAACTCAGTCAATCACAGACCGCAACTAGACGAATGTTGCGTGGTGATTTGGGCCTACACCCGCAAAAAGTTAATCTGACCCAAGAACTGAACGACATGTGTTTGTTTAATGCGCTCTGAACCAGTTAGCATCTGATCTTAATTTTAATCGAAATATCATCTTCAGTTATGAGGCCCAAGGATGAATGGGTAAGTGAACAATCAAAATTGCCGAATTTGGGACAAATCCACATGACATCCAAAAGCATACAATGCATCCCGAATGAGACAATGTTTGGATTGGTTTTTGGGCTGGCAGCGTCATCTGTCCATATTTCTTTGAAAGCGATGTTAGCTAGGCCATCACTTTCACGGGGAGTACTATAGATCGACATGATTTACGGATCTTTCGAGAGATATAATGTAAGCTCTACTGTAAGCTTTATATATTAAAATGGACCATGAATCATGCCGGTAGACAAATGTCTGATTAGACCAATATACAAGACGCTTAACTAAAATCAGTATTTTGGCTCACATTTTACATCTTTCCTATTTTCTAATTAGCAGGATCTGGTTTCATAAATGGACTCACTGATCGCATACCAATTAAAAAAATATTTTATTGGTTTATTGATTTTATTGGTCAAAATGAAGTTTCAATTGTTATTTGTATTTATACTTAAGCCTTAAAAGGCGCCATTGGAGATATTTTGCTCATCTTACGAAATTCCTTTCATCCAAATTTTTTTTCATTATTTCGCAATTCTATACATTCCTTAAGACGCTTTTTCTTCAATCTTTTTATCCTTATCGACCTTAATATTGCTTTTGTATAAATTTTCAAATTCCACAGTGTATTTCATACTTCCATACAAAAATACTGACATAATTTTGAAATCCATACTTAAGGACAATAACAAAAGAGGTCAGAGTCTCTAAGATGCACTGAAATGGAAAATAATTCCTTTAAGCTTATTACGAATTCCTAACGTAACATTGTGCAAGAAAGAAAAAATGAATTTAAAAGATTGCCTTTGACCCTAAAACACATACATACTTACACAGAAAGAACAAGCAAATCTTAATATATTCGTGTTTTTAAACAATGGATTCTTCTCTTAGTGTTCACTTTTTGCAATTATTGTCGGTAATAAATATTCAACATTCTATCTCTGATGTTCATTATTTTTCTCAATAAATAAACAATTTAGTTTTATTAATTCCTTTCAATTATCCGGGGGTTATTGCCCCTTTCCTCGTTTTTTTTTCATGTACAATATATTGGATAAATTGTGACATCAACAGATTAAATATTTATGAAATTTCTTAAATAATATTGTAAAAAATGAAGAAAGCACTTCGAATAACTTTTGCAGGACTTTCGTACTTATACTCCGTTTAGATTGGAAAGTTAATCACTTGGATTGCCTCCTGAATCTCGCTTGTAAACCCTGTGTACACGATTATATATGTATTTTAAAAAAAATTTATAAAATATTTAAAAAAAATAGTTTTTAATAAAATGGATAAAAGAAGGTAATAAACAATTAAAAACTTGTATATGACTGTACTTCGATACAAAAATTAAACAGAAAAAATATATGAAGGAGTTGCAGCTCCTTTAAAACGTAACGTGAAAGAAAGTGATGTATGTTTTCAATTATTTCAAAACTTGCTATAGCAACTCCCACTCAATTCAAAGAATCGTTACCACGATTTACAAATAATGTTTTTGCCCATTATTCTCTGTTAGACGCTAGGTTTGTGGTCAGGCGTCCCGCAGTATTATCGTAATATTCCAACTTTTTAATGCAATTTAACGAAATGTAATTTCTCTAAAGTTATATTTTCGATCGTAGCTGCATCTTTAGCATGTAGACCATTAAATCCTAAAAAACATTCTTTGATTGAAACTCTTTGTGTTAATAAAATCATCAGCTACATACCAAACGACTTGGAACATTTGTTCTCGACGAGAGATATTAGTAGTTGAATCAATTAGTTGATTTCGAACTGTAGATACCAGAAGGTGAATGAATTCATTCTGAATTTATAGTAACAAATATGAGACAGTTTGTGGGGCATGTTAAAGATGATTTGCGAGAAGAGTGTTAGAATGAATACAAGTCTAATTAAAGATAATAGGTTTCATATACCAAATTATAAATTCAAAATTTATTTTCCAGAAATCAATTATAACTCAAACAATTTTATGTTTTACGAAACATTTGTCACCCCTTTTTATGTAGTGCTCGAGGCATGATGCACCTCTTTTCTCTCCCTCGCTACACTCTATTACTGCGAAGCTTTTGAATCGAATTCCAACGTTACTTGAGATTAAAACAATGCTTTTGTATTTTGCTACTTTCTAATTATACTCCATCCCTCGTAATTTTTACGAATAGATGTGGCATACACTCACATAATGTGCAACATGTTTAGCCTTCTTACGCTTAAATAAATTAATTCAATGTGTATGGACACTAACAAAATATCGCCTTACAAAATGGAGCAACAAATATATTCTTTTACCCACAATATTTCCGTGTGTGTCTTTTCATTGATTTTATTATTTCATACCATTTCCGCTTTCTTCTTTTCTGCAAACGTGAATGCAGATGTCTAATAATGGCCAAAACCCCGTATTTGTTGTCTGGTCAGAGGAGTGTCTTCTTGGCTTCATGTTATTTGGCCTTTGGGTTGAATTCTTTTAGTTGAGCGATATTGATGTGTATCTAATAGAATTCCTTAACATAATAAATATGCCCGGAGATGTTAAACTGACGTACTTATTCTAGCATTATCTAATAAATTCAATGCTCAAATTATTCCACCAACTTCATCCTCCCAACCACCCAACCGTTACCAGCAGGGAAAATGAAGAGCAGAAAACACCATGAAGCATGAAATCGTTTTGGCAGATTATTTATATTTTCAAAGCAGTTGTGGTGGATACCACTCCTCCCTCCCCTCTCGGTTAAAGACACAGCAACTATTTAATTTGCTTTCCAAAGATTGTTTGTAAACATATTTACACAATTAGAAAAAAAATATCATGTATGGCGGTGTCAAATGGAATCAGTGAGGCATTTAAAGTTAATTTCGTTTTAATATTTGCGCCAAATCATATGATGTGATATAATTTGCATGCAAAGGAAATGAAAATTAGGAAACAATGGAAATACGAAATATTCTATAATTTTGCTTTGTCTTCTATAATACAATAAAACACCAAGAAATACTCTTTCAATAGTAATAAAATGCAAAAATTATTCGAAATATAAATACAAATGACATTTAAAGGAAAAAAAAAGACAAAAATGTTATGCAAAATATAACGTTTGAAGGCTCAAACTCTTATTTTTTAAATGCATACTAGAAACGTAACGAAAGAAACGTAAGAAAGAATCAGTCAGTTAAAGAAAGGAGAGGAAATATGGGGTGATTGAGGACTAATAATCATAATACAAAACAGAAATACAATTGGAATAAAATGGTTTTTATTATAATCTGGTATATAAATTAATGGTATAATTTTTTTTTATATTTTGTTACAAAAATGGAAACGGTTTAACATTAAAATGAGCTAAAGCTACACAAACAAATACAACGAACTTGTTACAAGTAAACCAACAACATAAGTATGAAAGAAAAGACTTTGGCTTAGACTTTGGCTTAACGGCGATCTCAATGGAGGCAGTTACATTCATTCGGGAAATGAAAAATAATCCCAAATTTTAATTTTTTGCACGAAATAAATGTTTCTTAACAGTCGCCGTAGGCTAGAAGGTAGTGTGTTCGCTTATTAGACGTAAAGACCGGGTTCAAACCCCAGGTCAGACATTAAAACGAAAT
This sequence comes from Sarcophaga rosellei, assembly GCA_930367235.1. Lineage (NCBI taxonomy): Eukaryota > Metazoa > Arthropoda > Insecta > Diptera > Sarcophagidae > Sarcophaga > Sarcophaga rosellei. The sequence continues at coordinate 83,267,915 of OV884017.1, read as the reverse complement.
ATGAAAAAAATATTTCTTCGGCGACTTCCTCTCAGCAGATTTCTAATAAAAACTCTGAGAGTAAACAAAAAATTGCCATGAAAAAGTTTCTCAAAAGTCTGTAGTTTTTAGTCGACATTAAACTGTAGGTCCCGTCACGCATGTAAAAAATTAACACACACAACATGAGTGGTGTGAGAAGCTAGGCCGTAATCCTGACTGAAGGGTTGTAATGGCCAATTATGAATGTATGTAAATGCTTCTTAACATTTATCCAAAGGCGTATATTTAAGGTGGCCCTAAAATTCCAGCTGTGGAGTATCGTTGTTGTCCAAAAAATGTTTTTGTTTTTTGTGTAAGTTAAGAACCAAAATATTTAAAATTAAATTTAAATACTTCAGGTCATTGAACGTTAAAGCTTACCTAAGCAAATTAGCAACAAAGGTAATAAACTTATGTTGCAATACATTTTAACATAATTAGAATATTGCTGACTCTGCGTCTGGGTGAAGTTTATTGAATTTTGCATCATTTATTATTTTAAGTAAAAAAAAACATAATTAAGTCTCAGTTCTGGTGTAACTTTAGTGTAATTAACATTAAAAAATAAAGAACGCTTCAGACAGTAGTCTGAAGCAAATTTTAAAAAAACTATGAAATAAAAAATAGTTTAATTTGTATTTTGTTTCGATAATCAATTTCGTATTTTAATTAGTCATAAACCCTCATATGTACCATCTGTATCCTTAACGAGACGCACTCTAGAAAGTGTTCCGCATTACTATTTTAAAACAATTATATTAAAATTTTTTGCAAGATGATTAACAATATTTAAGCCTTTAACACTAAATACATACATATATCTTTTCAGCTACAACCTAGATTTACTATATTTATATTTATTTAGACGATAGTGATGAAATACCAAAATAAAAAAGATTCTATCTCTACAACTAGGTGCCTAAACTATGACAAATAAGAAATAACGTTTGCAGCTGATATTTTTCTCGATGTCCATATAAAACATGTTCTTTACGTAAACTGAAAATGTTATTGACTGTATGAAATAATTTATTTTATTTTTTTATATACATATAGGTACTGCACTATTGTGTAATTTAGCATGACATAAAAATCATAAGAAATTTCAATGTATGTATGTATAAAATTTATTTAATTTTGTTTAATTTATTTAATTAATTTCCTATAGAGGTTTGAGGGTCAATTTTTTTGCCGGAAAGATTACTCCCCAACAAAATGCCTGTTGTATTTATTGTAGAATTACAGTCACCTGGTAGAACAAATGCGCCTTGATTTATTGTCTCTATTTCTTGTTGTAATTTTCGAATTCTCTACCTTTGACTTCAAAACATTTGCCTTGTATACTCGTATTGCATACATTTTTTTTCTATTCCTTTAAATTAATGGTTGATTGTTTTTTCGGATCATTTCATACGTTTAAGAATAATTACTCTGTGCTTCCCAGAAAGGAGGCAATTAGACAGGACAATTTCACTCAACTGTTGTTTCGCTACTAATGAAATACGTTCAAGTGAACAAATTATCAAAACAGCTTAAGGAAGTGTTTGGAAAGCTTTTAGATAAAATGTAACATTGTGAGTGGTGAAACATACGGTATTGGGAGAAACCATTTGTCAGGACAAACTTTTTATATGTAGTTTAACAGCTCTCTTTTTGTGAGAGAAAATATTTGTTGAAAACAATTCTCTGTACGATTTGGTTGAATTGAATTGAGTCATGAACATAAAAGTTGTGCTTGTATTGGAGGGCAACAAATTCACTGCGACGAAAGTTTATCAAATAAGATGTTATGTTATGTTATGTTACAATTTTTAAAAACATATGTACATATGTTGAATTGATTTCAAACAACTTTAATGAAAAATACAATGTTACACGTACTAAAAAATAAGGAAAATTTGCAATAAAGCAAAAAAAAAAAAAACAATTTATGTATATAAATTGTAAATTGAAAATTTTCATATTTTTTTGGTTTTCGTTTATAAATAAATATCATTTAATAACTTGAACAATATTTGCCACAAAAAAAATACACAAAAATCATACTTATTTGGTGATTCTTGTAAATATTAAGTAGAGGAGAGTCGCAACATCATGTATATTGTGCATGAGTACGATGAGTACGATGAGTACTTCAAACTTTGAATATGAGTAGTATGAGTATGATATTAAAATAAGTATGAATGCGTATAAGTATTAGAAATTATGAGTATGATTCGATCTCTGATCTCATACCACTTACATATGTTGTGTGTGTTAATTTATACATGTGTGGCGGTACCTACTACAGTTTGTAGTAGATTCCGAACGACAGATTTTTCATTGCAATTTTTATTTACTCCTAGAGTTTCTGCCAGAAATCTGCTGAGAGGAAGTTGCCGAAGAATTTTTTTCTTATTTGGTTTTTTTGGAGCTGTCTGACCTGGGGTTTGATACTGTAATGAACGGTTTACTATTAAAGGAGAAATTTATGACAGAATTCAATTTTATACAAATTTTCATATACTTTACTTTTTTAATCTACAAATATTCTTCCTAATAAGTTTGATCTGACAAACTCACGTACAGAGCTATTGTTGCAGAAATGTTTATTTGTTTGGGAGCTTTTGTTATTTACCAATGTTGATCAGCAGTTATCACAGCAACATTCTCTAGCAACATGTTCCTAAGGTATACAATGTAAACATTACAGCTAAAAGTAAAAACATTTGAACAATTATGATTAAAATTAATAATTATTAGTTAAATTAGTAAATGGAGCATTGTTAGTAATTATTTGCATTTTTACTGAAGAAATTATAAATTATATTTCACAAACATTATGGTTTCAGTAAGACAGGGTTCATTTTAGTCCGACATTGCCATATACAAATTTTAAGAAAAAAATATAACAACTTGTTACAACTTGTTAAAAAGTTATACGTGTTTTACTTTACACTATCATTCTACAAGGTTAGATTTTATGAAAAATTATCATTCTCGGTCATTTCGATCAACATCTTACCCGAGCTTACATCATAATTGGCAAATAACCAAAGTATTAAATAAATTAAGTGTATTTAACTGAAAATTAATAGAGTTTTTACAATTCCAACAATTTTATATTCCATTTTGTTAAATAATGCCAATTTTATAAACTAGTGTTGAAGTATTTTAATAATTAACATCAGCATTGTTCTGCGAGGAAAATTTGCTCAAAAGTTGGCCACAGACCCACGAGGTCTGTCCTGGGCTTCTGAGGGTCACCCTGGAAAGGTAATTATATAACACTAGTGCCAAATCATTTTCTAGTAAGACACCACAACTTTTTAAATAGGTTTCCCCTACGGTAGCAACTAACCTCACTCCCCAAATCAGACGATAAAGATACATATACGATTACTGATCATACGAAGAAGAATCCAGACCTGGTCAGTCGGGGAATAGGCAGACCCAATCAGCAGGTTGGAGACCTGTGAAATCCAACTTTACACATCATTCAATCTTCCCGCAATAACAGTATATAAACCCTAATGGTCAGCATTTAATAGAAAAAAAACCTAGAGCTCATATACGTGTCACCTAACCTAGATTTTCGACACCAAATCGTCCCACGTGTTGAAACACAAATCGATTTTGAATTTTAAGAATTCCTCATTGTTTCCGAGAATGTAACTCAAATTACATTAAAACCTACGTCCAAATCATGGTCAAAATTAAAATTACTTAATTTTCTAAAAACAATTTAAAATTTTCAACAAACATATACATTTTAACAACATATATAACTTTTCAACAATCATTGTCCAAAATGTTTAGTAAAAACTAGAAATTTATTATATATACTTATATCATTATGTTCTTAATTTCATATACATTTCTTTAAAAATTATTTTTTATAATTCATTTAAATGGTACGAAACCAAAAACAAAACAAAATTAAAATATTTTAATAATTTGTTATGGTACAAAACTAAATGATCATTAATATTTCTGAATTAAGCTGTTTATTATCCCAAAATGATCATTACGTTTTACCACAACATTAATTTAAAGAGAACATTAACGATTGATAAAGAAATGTTTCGAATGTTTGTTTAAATCTTCTGCTTAAAATCATACTTTAATTAAATTATTCTAACTAAATACTAAGTTTAACTTAAGAGCATAGGTGTGAGCATTAATAGGTTAAAATTGTTTTATAAGTAACCAAAGATAATCTTCGAGAAAATTTACAAAAATTTACAGCAATTAAGTTCATCTTTAATCAACATGTACCTCGTAATCTTGAAGGCCTTCCAGAACAACGACAGCACACATGTTTGGTGAGTCCACAAATCTATAAACATTCTTAATATCATTTTAAGGTATAAGCAGCAATAATGATCATCAACTTGCTTATTACTTCATTAGTATGATAGTATCAATCTGGTTGCAAAGTCTATTAAGGAGTATTGGTTTCAAACCGATTGTTAAATTTTAAAATAAGATTTTTTTCTATAATTTTCATTCTTGCTGCTACATACATTTTTACATATATTATATTTTGGTTACGTTTTTACATTTTGTTTTTTGCTTTTCAAGTTCTTATATTTTGTTAGTACAAAATATACTTAATTCATGAATTATATAGTTAGTCTAAAGATATTAATGCTCCCACAGTTTTCATATACAAATATAATTTTAACCCGTTGGTATTTAATAACTTCGGTTTATCTAAACATTTATAATACTAGATGAATTTTAATCGCGGTTAGCTTATGTTTTGTAAATAAACCAAAATACTTAAATTTTATTTAGACATGTTAACTCTAATTATAAAATGAATAAAATGAGAATTTAGACATAATGCCTGGCTAAATTAAATACCAGTGTTTTCTTAGGTTGATGAGAAGTTAGGTGTGTATCTATGTGGGGTCCTAAAAATATATATAGTCATTAGGACATAGAGATTGGGAGGGTTTTGAGACTACCTATCAACAACATCTGATAGTGCTTTTAATCAGGGTATAATAGATAAAATATGTCTTTTGTTTTTTTTTGTTACGTGACTATAAACGGGCTTCTGTTGAAAACTTATAGTCATTCTGGTCCACTCTATTCCTCAATTTCTTTTCTTGATATTTTTTAAAAATAGGGAGTCTATAACACAATAACTCTGTATACAAACAGGATTTTGTTTTAAGAGAGGACCGAACCTCCCCGCCCGACAGTTAGCTAGCTCTTCAATGGCTCCCGCAGTCCTCTCTTGACAATTTCTTAAAGTACTGGTTTCATTTGATTCAGTCCTACAACATCTCATTTATTTGTGTTCGTTACAATACTCTCCTAAAGCACACCGCTAATCTTAACCTGATTACCATTTGCTATTCGCCCATAGCTGGCATATTGCCGTAAGTGATGTTGCAAGAAAAATTCAGTTGGCAATAACTTCTTAGGTATGAAAATGTTATCAAATCTATTGTCCAGAGTTTTCCAGAGTGTTTTAATGAATATGTAGCATAAAGAAAGTAACTGCCAAAGAAGCCTTTTAAATATTAAATCATAGCATTACAATTTCAGATGACGGAGAATAATTGCAATACATAACGAAACCTATGGATTAAAAAGCCTTCTTATTACAATTCCGAATACACCACTTATATATTAGTCATATATAAATAGATTATGAATCTTAATGAGTACAATTAGAAGTGATCATATGAATATTTTTATACAGTTTTCTCAGAGATATTCTTAAATGCGTTCAAATTCTAACTTCCTCTCAGCATGAATTGTTTGTTTGAATTGTGATACTACAAAATTATTTGTCCTTTCTTATCAAAGATGCAGTTAATCGTGTTTCCCTAGATCTCCACCCCAACAATATTATCTTTAGTATTCTACTGCGACATTCCTATCCCATCTGTTTCGCATTAAAAAGAATTGGTAACCAAAAGCATTTCGACGTCCCTCAGAACTCAGAAAATTTGTGTTGTTCGTTGAGTGAGTGTACTATAGGTAACGGCATAACAGCAGTGATGTTTTAGAACAAAGAGGACAATCAAAATCCATTATAAGAGAGAAGAAGGGTAATTACATATTTCTAAAAATGTATGCAGGTTCATAAGTTTATGAACAAATGCATACCAGATGTACGCTTACAACTCACACTATCACAGAAGAAAAAATAATATACGACAACCACATTGTAAGAACAACAACAGCGACAATATACTGACTGGAAACTCCACTGTTTGATTCCCAAAAAGTCTTGTTGGAACCATTTGAAGGCTGGACAAAAAAAAAATTTATTTGATGTATGAGTAGTTACTACATGTACTAGACATACATACATATGTATGTATGTACGATATTAAAAATTTAATTTAATTTCCATTTCTGTAGATCTTTCAGAATTAATTTATTTTCTCAGCGGTTGACAGTCGAAGGCCATTCTTGTGATATTGTATATCGGTTTCCACAACGTGAGCCCAATTCAGCGTCACAAGTTTTTATTGATACAAAATGTGTTTAGAATGACAAGATAAAAAAAGATAAGACAAGATAAAAAAACGACTTATTCGTACATATTATTGGAAGACCGTATGTCCGATAATTGGCGGGCATTAAGCGCTCTTAGTCTTGTACAGAAAAATTAGATGAAGTCGTATGCGCCTTCTACAGTGCTTTGAGTTTTCTTGCCATTACATAACAGATGCTACCAAGTGTTTTGCGTGGCGGACTAAAGTTAATGAAATAATTCAAGCCTATATGTGTAGCATTAGAACTGGCAGACTAGCCTACGACCAAATATTGACATTTAGCCCTAAGCTTCTAAAAATGCGCAACAGAAAAAAATCGATACACTTCAACTCTTCGTTGATTTCAAAGGCAATTATTTTCAATTAATCGGTGTGGGATGACTCTAACTGGCACTACGAAAAGAGAAGGATCTATCAGAACTTACCAAACAAGAATCTAAACATTGCCATTGTTTATCTTATGTGACTTAATCAACAATTTCTGGTAAATGTCATAATGCAATCTAGACAATACATGCTACTCTGGTATACCGACGAAATAGATACGACAGGCACTAACTGTGAGGAGAAAACTCTTGCGGCAGTCAACGAATCTAATGTTGCTTCGAACTAAGAACGTACAAAAATTAGACAACAGATACAAATTTTTAATTCTTATTCCGGGTCTTAGAGGGTTAATATCAATTCGATATAAAATTAAGAATTTTCATGTTAAAAGATGCTATTTTTGTAGATGCCTCTGTACATCCTCTATGTCCTGTGAGTGAGCAAAGATAGTCGAGCAAGAAAAGTTCTTTCATGTGATCCTGGGGTTATTAACAGAAGAGGATGTTCAAAACCCCGACGGATAGCTGAAGCGAATCTCTCGAAGTGTGGTGTAAGAAATATTAAGATTGTACACACAAGACCAAAGTCAATGGAATTCTACTCTGTATTCGGGGTATAGACCAATCGGATGATCATCTAAGCAAATATTATTTTTTATTGACGGAAATTGTTGGTAATCATTTGATATCGGCTTCGAACTTGATGCATTGGAATCTCCCAAGTCCAAGCTTTCTAAAACTAGACGAGAAACTATCGAAGAGTACATCTTGGTGTTGACGTGATGGAGTGCAAATACACTTTGGAACTGTTAAAGGGAGAAACAACAACAGTGTTGGAATAAATAAAGCTTTTTCTATTATATCCATGAGGACAAAACATTACAATCAAAACGGAAAAATTCGATTTCTTTGTCAAATCTAAAAATATTTGTGTGAAAAAAGGATGCGCCTGAGACGATTTACAGATACACGAAGTCTTCGAAAATCTTTTCTTTTTTAACTATACATACGAAAGAAGTCCGCAATCATAATCGACATATATTGTTCTCTATTTTCTAATTGTTTTTAATTCAAATATTCATAAGTTTTTAAGTCAATAATTTGATTTATTTATTTTGATCTAGATTTTCTACGAGCATTCTTATTTAATTAAACAGAAACTTTATTCAACTGTCAGTCAATCATTCAATTGTTACCAATGCGGGTTCATCCAAGCGATAAACGACTGAAATTTGTCTAAAATAAGACCATAATGTGGTTGGTAATGCAGTAATTGTGTCAATCAAATTGATTAGATTGACAGTAAATCAATAAAGACTGTGGAATTGCTTTCTATTGTGATTTTAATTAAAATCACATTCTGTTCGAAATAGAAGAACTTTAGAAAACATTGCCAATAAGTACCTGGCAATCAGGGAAATTAATTACAAAATATTTACCTGATGGGAAAAAGAAATACATTTTCTGTAATTAACAATTAAAATATTATAAAATATGATATATGCGAGTGGCAAGTGTAAACCTAAAAGACAAACATATACAGTCGGTGTATCGAAAAATTCAAAATGTTATATCGCTGATATTCAACGTGTATTTATATTATTTATACGATCAGTGTAAAATCTGCGAAGCGTCGAGGTGAACAAATTTTGTCTGCCCTGCCATTCCATTCCAAGCTGTCTTATGGTGTTTTCTTTTCTACAAAAAATGTGCACTTTATGTTAAAAAATGCAATTTTGTGTTTGTTTCTTAAAAATGTTTCTCCCTTTAAAAGGTGGTATGTTTTATTCTAAATAATTCGCACTTGAAAATGGTGGAGGGCATTGCATTTTACGCCCTGTATAAATCGAGAGTGCTGATAATGCCCTGTGAAGCAAACGACTTTTGTTTATTTATAGGGCTACCAGATGAAATTTAAAAAAAGTCGCCTAGTATTGTTTTCCAATTTTGAAGTTAATTTTTTCATGGTTTTGTGGGGTAACCTTAAGGAAACATTAAAGCTACATGGTCAGTAATATAAAAAATTGCTTTCAGTGTTAGAACTGTGTTAAAAAATGTTATTTGGTTATAAAAAAAACCCTAAAAAAATTAAATCGAAAAATTTGCGATCTGGCAACACCTTTTTTATGTTTACATATTTTATTGGAAACAAATCAAAAAATACAACATATTTTAAGGGCAGGGGGCATACCCTTTTTTCATATTTATGTTATGTTCATCTCAAATAAAAATTACATTATAACAGGGTTGGTCAGCAATTTTTTTAATGCACCTTGTAAGAGGGTGACATTTTCTTTGTAGAAAAGAAAACATCATTAGTTTCGATAAAGAATCAACTAGCATCATAAAGCATAATAGACACTGCTCTAGGCTTTCAAGTGGCCCCGTTGTACTTTGAATAAAATTTCGTTCAACTTCAGCCGACGAACATAAATTTTGTTCATCAGGAGACATTCTTATAACTTTCGGTTTGTCCGATCACAATAACAACTCTTTTCCATTTTACATTCGTCACATTGCGGCATTTTTTTGCGATTTCTCTCCTTTCGGTTTCACTCTTATTATAATGGCTTCTTTCAGGGAATTTTTTCGAATAGTCCAGCTTCCTTCATTTGCTGATTGACGCTGATATTTTTCGACTCGTGTACAATCACTAATAATTCGGGGACAGCGCCTTTTTTTCCGGACCACCCTTTCTTTTGTCGGATGCTTTCTGATATATTGTATCGCTCAGGAAAACTATTGTTTTCACGATAAGTGATTCCATTCTGATGCGTTTGTACAATAATCTATTGACTACTCACATGACAAATGTTTTTAAATACTGAAAAACACTGTCTGCCATCAGAGTTAATTGAATCTAGTGTTTATTATTATTTATCGCTGCCCTTAATTTAGTGTACAGTTGGTTAATATATTTCACAAAATTATAAAAAAAAACACCAAAAAAGAAACAGATTAACGGTGGACCTTGTATGGCCATTCAAAATTTTAAAACGAACTGAACAGAGAACTACTTTTAATACAAAAATTGAAATATTGAGTACTTTACTGTACTTAATTAGTTGCAAATAGCTGTATGTACCACAGATTAGCAATGAGTATTCAGAAAGATGAGAAGATTCGAATCATATTTCTGATTACTTATACGCATTCATACTTATTTTAATATTATACTCATACTACTCATATTCAAAGATTGAAGTGCTCATCGCACTCATACTTAACAATACTCACGATGTTGTTGATTTCGACTCTCCATAACTCAACATTTACAAGAATCACAAAATAAGTATGATTCGCTTACGAACACTACAATACTCACTAGAAGGTTGTGTGTTTGCTTTGCTTGCTGTCTTTGTCTTATTCTTTCTTCTTTTTTTTTTTTGTAAATGTAACAACAACTAAGACTGTAAATTTTGATGAATGATTCGAGTCGCTCTAATCATTTATGAGTACATATTATAAGTATTTTTCTAAATTTATGAATCTGAATGAGTAGGCTTATGAATCAAACATTTTTCGAATGTTATGAGTTTGATGTCAACGTTGTACTCATACCTGTACTTATAAATCAATGTTGTAGTGAGTACGAATGAATCAGAGTAGTTGAATTTTAAAATTTTACTAAAAATTCCATGAGTACTTATGAATAGCGAAAAAACGATTCATTGCTAATCTTTGGTATGTACCTCGGATCACCAATATATTTTAATCAAGGACACTATACTTGTTAAAACGAATTCTTAGAAAACACAATTAAAAACACATTTTTGCGAATACCTTCTTAGAAGATTTAAAAGCTATTTTGAATGAATTTACATTAATTGACAGAGTTTTTGTATGAAAATGATATGAAACGTTCATGTCATCATCATTTTTAAGCAAGTATCAGGTAGTATGCCATAATAAATGGATTTATTTTCATTTTCTTTAAGAATCCTTTAAAAACTTTTCATATCTTTTTTATTTGAAAAACGAAAAGTAATTTTTAAACTTATTTAGCATCTTATCTCAGAGTAAATTTAAAAGAAGAAACTTTTTAATATGAAATATACGTTGCAAGAGGCTATTGTTTTGGTTTTCATTGGAGAATGTTTTTACGTGGTGGCTTCCAAGCCCTACGCACAACCCAAATTTAACGTCCAGGGGATTGGACTTCGCTGCACGCATTAGTTAACATCTAGCGGGTACTAGAATGTCATCCAGGAGGGGCCACGAGGAGGCTGCGTGTCAACTTGAATACAGCAAGACAAGGATCGTCCTGGTGGTCGCCACGTTGGCCACAGTCAGAAACTTTACCTTGTTTGCATGCATCCCATCCCTCAGTGTCCTTTGTCCTGTCCTGAAAAAGGGAGACCCTACGATATGCGCCAACTACAGGGGTATAAGCCTTCTCCCTATCGCATATAAGGTTCTTACAGGCGTATTGTGTGAACGACTGAAGCCACTCGCCAAAACACTGATTGGACCTTATCAGTGCGGCTTCAGACCTGGCAATTCCACCATCGACCAGATCTTCACACTACGCCAAATCCTGGAAAAGACCCATGAACAACAAGTCGACACACACCAGCTTTTTGTCGACTATAAGGCAGCCTTTGATAGCCCCATAAGGGATCGTGTTTTTGCCGCAATGTCTGAGCTCGGTATACCTGCGAAGCTGATAAGGCTATGCAGAATGACGTTGAGCAATTCCTGCAGCTCCGTCAAGGTAGGAATGGACCTCTCCGAACCTTTTGATACCGTGCGAGGTTTCAGACAAGGCGATCCCTTATCATGCGACCTCTTCAACTTCGTCATGGAGAGTGTTCTGCGAAAGGCGGGAGTGCATCGCAATGGCACTATTTTTCAAAAGAGTGTCCAGCTGCTTGCGTACGCTGACGACATTGACATCATAGGGCGTACCAAGCGAGATGTTACTGCTGCCTTTAGTGCTATTGAACGGGAGTCTACCAAGATGGGTATGGCAGTAAATGAGGGCAAAACAAAGTATATGTTATCGACAAGTAGAGACGTGCGGCGTATTGATTCACAGATTACGGCCGATAACTATACTTTTGAAACAGTCAAGGAATTTATTTATCTTGGCTCCGCCGTTACCACCAAAAATGATGTCAGTCTGGAGATCAAGCGTAGGATCACTCTTGCCAACAGGTGCTACTATGGTCTCAATAGACAATTGAGTAGCAGAGACCTCTCTCGTGCGACAAAACTAACACTCTACAAGACACTCATCCTACCCGTGCTTCTTTATGGCGCTGACGCATGGACCCTATTACGTACTGATGCAGCGGCCTTGAGAGTGTTCGAGAGAAAAGTCCTACGTAAGATCTTCGCTCCAGTGCGTGTTGGCGATGATTTCCGTATCCGATTCAACAGTGAACTGTATGAGCTCCTCAACGACATTGACGTTGTACAGCGTATTAACATCCAGCGGCCATGTCGTTCGAATGGATGAGGATGCTCCGGCGAGACGAGTATTTGATGCGGGTATCTGCGGTAGTCGGCGAAGAAGACGACCTTGTATCCGTTGGAAGGACCAAATCGAGGAAGCCCTGCCATCGATTGGTGTGACCAACTGGCGTAGGCGCGCAAGAAGCAGAGGCGCCTGGAAGGATGTGTTGCGGCAGACCGAAATCCGTTAAACGGGTTGTTATGGCCAATTAAGTAAGTAAGTATACGTTGCAAGAAAACAAAAAAAAAATTTTGATAGAAAGTGCAGTTTGTCACATGGTCATGTTCGTTATGAATTTATAACATCTTCAAATTTAGGCGCCTTACCCTACTTTTTTGTTGCTGGTTTGAAAAGAACACTTTAAAGGATAAATTTGCTTGGTATAGACACGATGGTGAAACATGCAGTTGGCGCATAAATAAAGTTTCTCCACTTTTAAAGAATTGAAAAAAAAACAAACTTCGAATGGAAAGAAACTTTAAAATTTTGTGATTTCTTTCACTCTGCAGGATGAAAGTTGAGTAGATTATGTGAGGAACGAGGAAACTTATTTTTTCTTGTTCTTATCATCTGCACGTAATTCTTGCATCAGCACCACAGCTTTAGCGGTACTGCCAGTGTTGTCAACAACAACAGCTTATCATGCAAGAGTCATAAAATTGATTCTTGTTTCCGTATTTCTCAGCAGCATGTCATGAATACACCTGATAGGAATCATCAATGTTAAACGCCTTGGCTTAAACGAAAAGGGGTTGGTGAAGAAGGAGAATTAGGCAGTGGATTGGACGAAAACAAAACCCATAACAATATTTCCCAAATAAATTCAAGCAAAATTGCTTCATTTAATAAAAATTTTTGCAACGTCAATCCCGTTCATCAAAATAACACCGATATGATGTTCATAAATATTCGCTATAAAAATCCACTAGGGTGACAGAGAAGGGCTGTGTTTCCGATAATCAAATTTATATTTGAATATATTTGTAACGCTGAGCTTACAAAACGATTTAACGGTAAAATAAATACAACAACATTAAATGGATTTCGGCAAATCGATTTAAGTCACTTTTTCGTTTATTTAACCCTTTTAGGAGGCATAATATTAATTTTATTGGTATTTGAATCAGAGATCAGCAATGAATCGTTTTTTCGCTACTCATACATACATACATACAGTATTGCAACTTTTTCCCACTAAGTACTCATGGTCGTATATGTTCTCTTTAAATAGATTAATGAAAAATGCCCCTTTTATTTATTATTATACATATAGTATACTTACTAATAATAACAACAAAAAATAAATTTTATCTCTTTGGAAGTAATTATAAAACAAAAACAAAATTAACTCTAAAAGTCGTTGTTCGAAACCTAAGCAAAAAGAAAGTGGCTACATCCTCGGTACTCAAAAGCCACAATAAAGCATGGGTGTGGCAATGTGATGGTTTGGACTTGTTTTTCGGCCAGTGGTGTTGGTCCCTTTGTAGAAATTCAAACAAAAATGGACCGTTTCGTTTACGGAGACATTTTAGCCACGCACATGCTTTACTATGCTGAGTGGGAAATGCGACTTCGATGTGTGTTTCAACATGACAATGTCCCAAAACACTCATCGAAGTTGGTCAAGGATTGGTTATCAGCTAAAAGGATTTTGGATTGACCACCTCAATCGCCAGACTTGAATCCTATAGAGAACGTCTTCGGCATTTTAAAACGGAGAGTTGGAACTCGACGCTTTAAAAATAAACAGGAGTTGATGAACTGTCTAAAATCAGAGTGGGAAGCTATACCAACATCCATTCTATCAAATCTTATTGAATCTGTGCCCAAAAGATTCGCTGAGGTCGTAAGAAACAAAGGATATCAAACCAAATATTAAAAGTTGAACACTCATTGCTGATCTCTGATTTGAATATTGACTGGGAGGAAAACGATTCCAATTATGAAATTGTTTCACAAACATATCTGGTTTGATTAAGTCGACAAATGTTATGCTCAGCACAAGTTAAAAAGAGATCAGTGTTGAAAACTAAAAGGAACCAGTGATCCATAAAAAAAGTTTCTTTATTGGAGTTTTTGTGCCTCCATTTTTATTTGCTATAAAAAATTTATTTCTGTCTTGTCTTTTATTTCCTTTTTAAGCGGCATGTACTTAACGTCGTCTTTGGTTGATTATCATTAATGGTGACCATATGAATTGCATACAGACCAGTTGGTAAACGTAAATGATAAAAGTTTATCATTGAATCCTTTTTTCTTTATTTGAAATGAATTGAATGAAACATTTAAATTAAATGAAACATTTTTGGAAAAATTTTTATTTGCAAAATTGCTTTATTGTGGGTTGTTAAAGTAATACGAAGTCATATGGAGTCTCCTAACCTGGACTTCTGAACTTGTTCTTATTGAAACTACATCTGTCAAATTAGTTGTCATTTGTTGAGTCTGTTTTGACAAATCCTCATGGACGACCACAGTTTGCTGAATAGGCTTTGGACTTGGAAATTCAGCTTTGTTTTAATCGAAAAATTATCTTCTTCTAGAAACTCAAATAAAAAAATAATTGTGGAATATGGGGCGATACCAAAACATATGGAGTCGAACAGCGACTGAATCACTCCGAAAAAGTCACTCTTTGGTGTGTATTTTGTACTGGCGGCATCATCGATGCATGTTTCTTTGTCAAAAACGTTGGTCGTGCCATCGCTGTCAATGGCGAGCACTTTAGGTCGATGATTACAAATATTATGTATATTATCTGGACTGCAACGGCATGTGATTGCTATAAGACGTCGCTACATCTTCAACTCATGCGATATTAGATATACTGCACAACCGATTTTATTGTACGGTGCTCTTACGTTATATGATGTGAACTGGCAACCAATATCGGGCGATGGGACTTCGTTAGACTTTTTCTTAAATGAAATTCAACCTTTTTTAAAGAGACGTACTCCATCCAGATAAGCGAAGGCAGACATTTGAACGATTTTATTTATATTCCACCGATAATGAAATAAATTAAAACATGTTTTCAGTGAACTTTTTTTTCATTTGAGATGAAATTAAAAAGAAGTGGGCTCAGATTACTACGACATTGAATTTCATAGCAAGAATTTCGACTTAAAAATAAACTAATATCACTGCTACAATTGTAGCGAATAATACAACTTTACTTTACAATTTTAAATAAAAAAATTGAGATTTCTTCGCAAACAAATTTGATGGAAATCAAATAATTTCCATATCATTGTGAGAATGAAAGAATTCAATGTTAAAAGAGTCAAAGAACTTCTGGTAGATAATCGGATACAGATAAATTCTGCCAGCCATTTCCATATATTTTATAAAGTATTTGATTGGCCTGTTCCTCTACTCCGGAATTCGAGAAGATATTTGGCCAGAAAAGGCGCAGGATTCATCGACTTACGAATACTACAATTTAGTCACATCACCGCGAGTACTAAACCAAGTTTCACCGCCCCATATACGCTATGTTTAGCCTTCCCGTGTGCTAACAAATTTCAAAATTAATCACATAGAACTTTATTAATTAAAATACAATATTTAATTAAGAATATAAATAATTTCATTCATATTACATGGGGCCTCTTAGCGTATACTTAATATTGAATTGATTAAATCTGATCAATCATACGCATCTTTACACAATCACATCCATAGTGATGCAGAAGACAAATAATTTTTATTTTTAATTTTCTCTTTTTGTTTTCTCTTTTTGTTTTTGTTTATTTTTATTATTAAATCTCGTTATCTTTACTACCAACTTAATGCTCACGCCTCGTTTGGAAGAAATTAAGAATAATTCGTGGAAAATTTTAAATAAATTCGTGTGTAATTCTAAATGAAGATATTTTAAGTAGTCATTAGACGCTGCTTAACAATGCCGAATTCCTTAATTCATACGCTTTGCATACCAGAGAAGAATGAATTCAATTCCTGAAAAAGAAAAATTTCATTTAGAAATTCCACGGATTTATTCTATTTAGAGGAAGAGTGGTCTTCAAATAAAAGTAAATTATTTGTTGTATGAGTAAAAGAGAAGCGTGGCAAGGATATAAATTTGATTTAAACAAATGTAAACTCAATAGAAACAAAGGCAAATGTGAGGCAGGTGGATTCTTGCCATGAATATAGCATAGGGCCACGGTGCAAATCGCATGTCAAACATATCCAACAAAACGAAACATGAATAGAAATTGCTGGTATGTAAGTACCCACACTTTGTCACTTACTTAATGTCATTAATTAATTAATTTCTCTTTCCTCTCCATTAAATTGAACTCTGAAGACTTTTTATTTTTACAACAAAATTCAATTGAAAATGGAATATTTGACTTATTTAAAGTATGACTAAAATATTGTTCGTGTGCCTGTCATCTGGGCTTTAATTTGCTAAAATTTAAAACAATTTTCGGCTCAACTACAATCGATCAATAGAAAATAAAATATTTTAATTGATGTATGAATGTACATATATATACACACATACATACATAATTGGCCATTACAATCCTTCAGTCAGGATTACGGCCTAGCTTCTCAACACCACTCATGTTGTGTGCGTTAATTTTATAGATGAGTGGCAGGACCTACAGTTTAAAGTCGACTCCGAACGACAGATTATTTAAGAAGCTTTTCATGGCAATTTTTACTCTCAGAGTTTTTGCCAGAAATCTGCTGAGAGGAAGTCGCCGAAGAAATATTTTCATATTTTCGTTTTGATGTCTGACCTGGTATTCGAACTCGGGCCTTTCGTCTAATAAGCCAACACACTACCTACTAGACTACGGCGACTTCAAATGTACATATATGTATGTGTATAAAAGAAGTAAATTTTATTTACAAGAACAAAAACAAATTCATGGATAATGGTCAAGAAAGAAAATCCCGACCACACTGGTTAACGAGTTAATTATTTATCGACATCAAATATTTTATCTGCATATCGTTATTCACTGTAACTGAGTCAGTAACAGATTTAGTGTCGATGTCGCTATCTCTTCCCATAATATCTAAATCAGACTGTGTGTGTTTTCACATTGTATCCGTCCTGGCAATTGCCAGTCAGACAATTTGAACGTCCATTTGAATTTTTGTATGTTTTAGATGTTTGAGAAATTACAATTTTATTGCCATCACTTGCTTAAAGTATACCAAAGTGACATACAGACAAATGGACGGACAGCCGCATGTGTAGGCAGAATGTCTGTCAAAAAGATATTCGAAACATTCATTGTTTTTGCTAATGCCAAAGAAATATTGAAACGGGCATATTGCTCTACGAGAAAAGGGATGCCGGCCTCTTTTTTTATTGTTTTGAACTGAAATTTGTTTTATTGCTACGAACATCAAAACAAAAACAAAAAATCATTCGCAACAAATTGCTACCTTTTACTCTCCTTAAAGAAACAAAAAAACTCTTTCCCCACAGTTTACAACTTTAACTTGAATGTGTTTTCTCGTTTATTTTGTTTGTCTTTTGGACGGTAAGTGCGGCGCCGACAAGCGGTCCTTTCTTCGCTCCGTATTTTTTTGTTTTCCTTGTTATTCTGATGGCTGTTTTGTTTGTTTTCACTTTTATGATGAAGTTTCCCTTTTTTGCTGTTTTCCATTCTTTCTCTGGCATTTGAATTTTTTTTTTTATTTTTCTTTCCTCTTTAAAAAATTCTGTTGCGGCGAAAAAAAAGTTTAAAAAATAAATTCAAGAAATATAAAAAACAAAAATAAATAAAAACAGTAAATAACAGTAAATGGCTTACAAGGAAAACTTTATGAAATAAATGTTAAAAAATTTGAACTGTTTTTGTCTGTTTATCCTTTTCATTTATGAGACTTTAAAATAACAAATTGTGCTAGTTTAAGTGGTGTGTTAAATTACAACCTTGGTTCTCAAATATTACCGAAATAAGCTATTGGTGACAAGAGAAAATATTTTACAAGCACTCAAAAGCATCGACTCCATATTACATGCTTATCTTATACGTCTGCTGTCTTAGTCGATTAGACACTACGTATTCCCAAAGTTTGTAACGAATTTAAGTCAAGGTCAATTGAGCCAATTGAACCTTTAAGCGTGTAAATTCAAACCTTTATGCAAAATTCGCATCGTGAGATGTTCAATTGTTGGGCACGAGTCGAAATTAACTACTTTTCTGTCACACTATCGCGAACAACAGCAACATGTTTTCCGCAGAACGAACTGTATGAGCATTGTAAAGACACGTTTCCGCTTGGGTAGATCAGCGGCGTTCAGTGGTTACATAAAAAAAAACACTTCGTTGAAGTTTTAACACTATTTATTAACAATTAAGTAAAATAGCTTACGTACTACACTATGTTAGGGCTACATGAAAGAAAAAGTAAGTCTAATATTAGCTAATAAGCCCTAGACCGGCCAAACAACGGTTCGTCAAGTCACAGTACCGAAGGCGTCAAGGGGGGTTGAGTCAGAACAACAGTCAAACGGCATGCGCTCTGGATGACTGCAGTTTCTACTGGTCCTTGCTGTTACCCCGGCACAGTCAGTCAAGTCAATCAAAGGAGGATGTCAGAGCAACAATCAAACGGCCTACGCACAGGATGATTGTGGCTCCAAGATCTCTCTTTGTTCGTCCGGTCAGTCAAATTCCACGGAGGAGGTTGTCAGAATGTCAATCAAACGGCCTACGCACAGGATGATTTTGATTCTGAGGTCTCCGGTGTCCGTCCAGTCCGTTCAATTCCCTGGAGGAGGATGTCAGAACGACAATCAAACGGCCTAAGCACAGGATGATTGCGGTTCTGAGGCCTCCGGAGTCCGTCCAGTCACAGTTGCCAATGTTTTGCTGGGTGTAAATAAATCACAAGTGAGGACAACCACACCACTTGGGATTTATCATATTTCTAGCACAGCCGATGTCAAGATCGACCTGCCTTACCAGCAACTCATCACCAACTGCCACGACCGCTGAAGTCACGCTCGCTTTTATACACAAAAGTAACGAGTAACAGATCAAACATGATCGAACATCAATCATGTTGTGTCCTACTCTACAACTTACCAATGTGAGAGCAAGCACCAATTGAATTCAGCAGATAGGTCTTGTAGGTCAAATGTGAGTCGTATGACAACAGTTATAAAGAGTAATAATATTTCTAAAAATAGATCTTAAGTGCTTAGCAAAAATTACTTTAAATATTTTAGGCACAGTGGGACCTGTTATAAAACTTCAAAAATAATTACAATAATGTTATTTACAATAATTCATACAGCAAAAATATAAAAGAAAATAAACAATACATTAAACCTTAAATATCATCCAGTGATATGGTGTGGGCAAAAACAAGGTCTCCGACTTTTGTCGTCACAGCATGCATAGGTGTTTTTACATTTTCATCAGGCCCGTTTGTCGAAAATTGCGTACATCTTCATGGTCGAATTTGTCAAACAGTGAAACAAAGAATTGTCAAATAAAGTTGGGTAAAAACAATTTTACGATAAAGTGTAACTCACAATTAATATCGAGCTATACGGTCGGGCTACCCTTTATTCAGAAAGTTGAAATCGTAGCTCTGATATCTTAACACAAAAGATATAAAAATTATTTGTTTTCCCGACCATCGCTCTGACCACCTCTCAGTTGTCTTCTGGCAAAAGCTTCTCAAATATATCGTTTGTATTCGTAGTTAAATTGAAATTCTAGCCGCTACTCATGCATAATATTAAAGCGCATTACATGGGTGGTATGAGTAGCCATGTCGTAATACAGTTTAAAGAATTATAATGGACAATGTGTGCATCCATGTATGTATGTGTTCAGCAATTTTAAATTCAGTTCAATGTTAAAACTATTTTATCAATTTCCCCATTTCATATAGGAAATAAGAAAGTTTTGTCCAGTGCAGTCATTTCCAAAATGATTTTTTAATTTTCATTTTAATTTCTATAAACTTTATTGTAGGAATAACAACAATAGCAACACCAAAATGATGCAAGTGTCGGGAGTGAGATTATAACCAATGATTTCATTAAACATGGCTTATGAGCCAATCTAAAATGTTTTCTAACATTTATGGCCTTAATGGCTCAATATCTTCTTAACAATTCTAAAGAAACTTTTTTGTTGTGGCTGGCTGCCTGTCGTATTGTATTAGCAATGTGCTCAGCATTATAATCTGCTAATAAATGACTCTCTAAATCAAGAGGACGATGATAAGTAAAAATGAAAACAAAAAAACAACAAAAACCATTATAATGAAAGCAAGAAAATAAAAATAATTATCAACACTTTAGGCGACTATTCTTTTTTTTCTATCGTAAACTAATGATTTACGGATTTCAGAGATAAAATTTCAGATTTTACCCGCGTCAATTGATGAATTTTCTTCTAAAGTTAAAAAATAATTGATTTGCAGATTAAAAATCAGTAAAACAGTATGAAGTCTCATCTAAGGCGTTGGACTTTATCCTTAGCTGGCTGCGAGAAACAAGAAGCTGTGAATGCATGAATGGTATCAGAAAGATTATATTATGGCCACCGTCTATACCTCTCAGAGGAGATCATTGAAGTATTCACATATGGATCACACAACAAGAACAAAGCAGTTTAAAGGGAAGATGGAAATTTCGCCTTGTCCCTGATGTAACCCTTTGGATGAAGGACAAACATTGCGAGCGGAACTACTACGTGACCCAGTTCCTAACTGGTAATGGGTGCTTCAGGAAGTATCTGCAGAGATTTGCTCATGACACTTCCCCTATATGCCCATACTGTGTAGATGAGGAGGAGGATTCTAACATGCTGCCCCAGATTTAGATGGCCCGGAGAAACGAGTTTAAGACCAAACCGGCTAATGGAAGAGCTGTTGAATTGTAGGAATCTATGGAACCAATATGGGAGAGAATGCAAGAACTGTAGGAACGGAGGCAAAACTTGACTTAACGCGAAGTAATACCTTACGGCAGTCCCGCGGGGGGAGAGTGGTTGAAGTGTGTAGCCCATGGGGCTGGGTTTAGTATGTAGGCATCTATGGAGCCAATAGGCATCAGTGATGGTGGTCGAATATATAATCTCATTTTGAATCAATTCAATCTTAGATCGTCTTTTTTAATATTTTTATGATTTGCTAATCAAGTTTGTCGAGCTAAGCAGGCGATTGGTTTACTGCAGCAGGTATCAGGTCTTCCCTGCCATAATAATTCTAACGAGATTCGGTCACCCAGAACCTATTTATATGAAATTGATAATAAAATTTACAGCATGGCTGTGAAATTACAAATGTTCGGTATAAAAGGCGGAATTGTATTATAACGTGACATTTAATAGGCACTAATTATTCTGTACTCATACCGTGAATTTATCTTAACGTTCTCCAACCAAACCAACATTTTTTAAGTTTGGGTTTTGGGAGGAAACCGACAATAGGAATTCATGGTTTCATGTCAGTCGGTAATCAACAATATTTTCTATATATAGTATATATCCTGTGCAAACTTCTTTAATTTCTTTAAATCCACTCCTATGACATGAGCTATGTCTGCTGTAGTTTCATTCTTAAAATATTGGCATCACAAGATTACGAAAGCTAAGTTTGTAATTGCCGTAGTCTAGTTGATAATGTGTTGGCTTATTAGACTTGAGCCCACGGTTCAAACATCTCCAACAAAACGAAATATGAAAAGAAAAATTTGGAAAGAAAAAGGTTTCTCAGAAATCTGCAGTTCGGAGTCGACTTTAAACTGTAAGTCCCGCTATAGTATATCGTTTATATTCTGTAATTCCTTGGATATATTAAATCACTCCTTGATGGCTAGGTTCCGATACTTGTAGAATTGATGAAAACGTTTGTGCTATCCAGTCTAGCCCTTTATCCAGTAACCCCGGCTGCTATTGCCTTAATTATCTATTGACAATCACTGAAGCTCAATAAATCCACCAGTGCTACGATCGTTTTACGGTCGTTTCGGGCTTAATATTCAAATCGTAGATAAATTCATCAAGCGATTATTGCAATTGATATTGCACGAACTTTCAGTTCAACGGCGATGCATCGAGTGAGTCCGCCCAAAATTTTCAATAAAGTTTCTTCTTTCAGCCTCATTTCATCAAAATGTGTTCTTCACTGATCTGTCAATCTGATAATGGATTTTAATTGTATTTTATACAGATTTTTGGAGCCAACTTGAGCTCGTTTTAATATCATGCAAACTTTCTACTTGGCACCTGAACTACGATTATATTTTAGATGAAGCCATTATGCTGTCATCAACAGCATCAGAGCAGATGTGTTAATCCAATGATCGCTATTCTATTGACATTGAGTGAAATCTCTGAACAAATAGATTAAAACACATGTAGAGTGTGCTGCTGGATTAGTGAATAGTATGCTAATCTATTACTGTAGGAATTTTGGATTTGATTCTCAAACGAGATTTATTCGATTAATTGGTTAATATTCGGTTAATTGAGTACAATATTTTAAGTGTTCAGGCATAATAATATACGCAGTTCAGCTGCTTATTCAATATTCATTTCACAGCTGGTAAACAATACAGCTGATTGTTCCAACAACATTGTTTTTTTTTGTTGTTTTTTTTTTGGGGTTGTCAAATATCAACAAAAAGTGTTCGGTTAATTGTAATATGCTCACTAAACACACTTATAACACTGCTACATTTTAAGTTTTACTCAATATTGTAACAATTTGCGTATTTATTACGCAATTGTTAATTGAAACTTTAATGAAATATGGAGCTCAATAATAGCGTTTATTGCGATTTACGCAATAAAGTTGCATATCTGAACACCGTATTACCCTAAAGCTAGAATACGACACTAGCACTCCACAATAATTATAATATAATTTGTAATTGCAATACATATAATGGACGAATGAATAAATGAAAATAAAGGAACCAGGAATCAGTATCAATTTATATAAGCTTTTTAAAAATATCGTCCCTGACCAACACTATATGCTTTATTCCTTTTCGTAAAGATTTCGTAATACAATCTTGTCAATATTTATGCGCATATTATTGATTACATATGTACTGTATGATTACATTGTATTGATTACATATGTAAAGGGTTTTTTAAGCGCTTCCTACCTTTAAATTTAAATAAATCCTATTGATGCCGTATGTGTATGATATAACATCGTTCAGCTGTTCGTCATCGCTTCACTAAGTGGAGCTCGCAGTTTGTGTTTTAATTGCATATACCCGGTCATACCACAAGAAAATTTCAAACGGGGTCAAGTGGCACGATATCGGTAACTAGTCTACATCATCTGCACGCGAGATGACCATACTCTTAAATTTCTCATGCACGATATTGAATTAGGGACGTAGCATGATTGTGTCCAAATCATCCAATTCAGACTAAAAAAAGTACGTAGAAATGGGGGGCCCTTTTTCCTGAAACCACATGTCGACCAGATCCATACCATACAATTCAGTTGAAGCCACAAGAACTCATGTTCCTGTATCTATGGTTCTATGGTCACAATCACAGCAGTTAAGGACTAATCTCCAAAAAAATAACACCAAATCACACCTCCTGACCAAAATTCATACCAGACAGTAGCTTGCTGTGGATGCATTTATTCCTCATGGTTTATATGAGGAAAACGATGCGATTTTTCGACTTCACTTTGCTTCATTACATACATACTCGGACATACATAATTGACCATTACAATTTTCTCTCAGAGTTTTGTGCTGAGAGGAAGTCGCCGAAGAAAAATTTTTTGTTTCATATTTCGTTTTGATGTCCGGCCTGGGACTCGAACCCGGACTTTACGTCTAATAACGTCTAATAACAAGAGGGAAATGTATATTTATGTCATATTGAGTCACGTATTTCACACTGTTTAGCCACAAAAATTACAATATAATTCTCATAGATTTTCTCTTGTATCAACAGCTTACGCGTTTCTTTCCACAACTTTCTGGAACTCATTAGCACTGCTTATGCATATATAATGCGTATGGGGCCCTTCTACATTTAAGAACGACAAATATTTCATATATTTGAATGGAAATACACACCATAATGGAAATAAACGCATACAAATGATTATTTAACGCTCAGGCAACACGACAAATAGACAGACAGACTTTCATAGAAAAAGCAAACATGCTTACCAGACGTAAACCTTGCCTAGATGACTTGTGATGAATTTTAAATTAGTGACTACAACTTAATATATTCAGATTATTCTTTTGGTGTGTTTGACCATTTTTGTGCAGGCCAACGTCTCCACAGGCTTTTCACGGAGGATTTATTAACACATTTTGATTACATCAAATCTGACATAAAAATTAAACTGTTTAGCTCAGCTTTATAGAGTTGAGGAATTAACAAAAGTACGGTGTACGATTTGTGGATAAAGAGTAAAGCAAAATATGTTCAAAAAAAAGAGAACCAGAACTTGTTGACGACAGAACGTCATAATTTCAACTGCCTCGTTTTATTAGAGCTTTTCCTTTTATACAAATAAAGAGTACTAAAACGGTAAATATGTAAATAATTCAACGAGTAGCGAAAAAGTATTGGAAATTTAAAACTAATAGAATGTACAGTGTGGAACAAATTTTACATAGTAATTAATTTTGTAATTAAGTATTATAATTCAAATTAATATAATTCAAAATATTCATTTTTAATTTTACGTTAAGTTTAGAGGCTCTAACATTTTCCGGCGGCGTTGAAAGAATCGGCTTTCAAGATTTAAGTAAAATAGCCAATTTGTGTACTGGTCTTCGAAACAAACCCTTGTTGGTTTTAACATCTGCCACTCTAACCCTTCCGTCTTTTCCAGGATATACTTTAATAATTCGACCAATAACCCACTTCATGGGTGGCGTATTGTCTTCGTGTAAAAGAATGAGTGTATTAATTTCTATATTTGGCTTTGAATCAGACCATCGGCTTTTATGTATTAGTTTGTTTAGGTAGTCGGTTGACCACCCTTTCCAAAATTGTTGTTTAGCTGCAACAATTCGTTTCCACCTCTGAAGATTACTTATATCACATACATACATAATTGGCCATTACAACCCTTCAGTCAGGATTACGGCCTAGCTTCTCAACATTTACTTACTTATATCATGGCATTCAATATTTGGTTCAGGTAACGAGTTTAGAGGGCAGCCGATTAGAAAGTGGCCTGGGGTTAAGGCCTCTAAGTCATTAGGATCACTTGATTGACATGTAATTGGTCGAGAGTACATAATGGCTTCAATTTCTATGAGAGTTGTTGATAATTCCTCGTAGGTCATCTTAGCACCTGCCAACGTACGATAGAGGTGGCCTTTAGCACTCTTCACCGCCGCTTCCCAAATACCCCCAAAATTTGGAGCCCTTGGAGGAATAAAATTAAAGTTAATAAAGTTTTCAGAGCTAAATTTATATATTGAATTTTTAAAAGACTCATCCGTTAACATTTTCTTAAGATCAAGAAGTAGAGCATTGGCTCCAATGAAATTAGTGGCATTGTCGCAATAAATATTCGATGGCCGGCCACGCCGTCCAATCAATCGTTTCAAAGTAGCTATAAATGCATCGAATGAAAGGTCTGATACTGCTTCTATATGGACTGCCTTAGTAACGAAGCATATGAAAATTGCTATATAGCATTTATAAGGCTGTTTTCCTCTAATTATCAAATAGGTAAATATGGGACCACAAAAATCAACACCACACCTTTCGAAAGACCTTGCAGGAGTAATACGTTCAGCTGGTAATCCACCCATTACCTGTTGTAAAAGTTTTGGTCTATTTTGGTATTTTTCTCAAATACAGTTTTTCTCAAAATATCTCTACAACCAACAATCCAAACACCCATCAGCAGACACGTCTGACCTAATTTCTACTTTAAACAATGCTATTTCAAATTCGACTTATGAAAGAACTCAAAGAAAACTTCTCAAGAAAGAAATCGCTCCATGGATAACTGTTAACCTACAAAAGCTTATTGATTACAAGCAAATGCTTTTGAAACGTAGAAGGAAAGTCCCTAAAAATTATGACCTGGAAAACAAATTGAAAGGAATCAGTGTTGTAATTAAAAAAGCCTACAAAATCTCTATGAACAATTATTACAAAAACAACTTAAGTGCATTGAATCAAGACTCAAGTAAGTGTTGGAATTTTATAAACAAAACACTTGGCAGAGTTTCCAGTCGTACTATAAATATAAAAGATTTAAATGGTGAACTTGTTACCTGTGACTTCAATAAAGCAGAAATTTTAAATAACTATTTCATTCAATCAGTTAAGGACTTAACGCAACAAAGTGAACAGCAAACGACAGCCAGTTTCAATTCTTTGAGGACAATGACTCAGTACAATGGTACACTTAATTTTTGTGGTACAACATTTGAAGAAATTGGTAATATTTTATCGAATTTGGAAATAAATAAAAGTTCAGGCCATGATAGAATTGCTCCAAAACTTCTTCACTATTGTAAAAATGAACTGACACTTTACTTAGTTAACATATTTAATTGTATGATAAACTTGGGAATATATCCAGATGTCTTAAAAATTCATAAGATTACTCCCATTCCTAAGGTTAGTAATGCTACATTGACAAACATGTTTCGTCCAATTGCTGTATTATCAGCAATTGATAATGTATTTGAACGAATTCTGCATAATCAAATTTTTAACTATTTGGTAAACAACAAACTACTCAACGAATATCAGTATGGATTTAGAAAAGGTTGTGGCACAGAGGAAGCAGTGGTAAATGTCATTAACTACATTTGTAAAGGATTGGATCAAGGACATAAAAGCGTAGCTGGTATTTTTTTCGATTTTACTAAAGCTTTTGATATTGTTAATCATAACATTTTACTGCGAAAACTAAAGTTATATGGAATTCGTGGAAATGAGCTAAAACTTTTAAAGAGTTATTTAACAAATAGGAAACAATTTGTCCAAATAAATAAAGTTAACGGTTCTGTTGGTAGAGTAGAGCATGGTGTCCCTCAGGGTAGTGTGCTGGGGCCGCTGTTATTTTCCATGTATATTAATGATATCAAAAACCTTGACCTTTATGGTAAACTTTTTATTTATGCTGATGATATTTGCCTTTTTTATCCATTTAAGCATGAGGTAGCAGTTAGAGCGTATATGGAGCGAGATGCAGCATTAATTGTGGAATTCGCGAAAATAAACAAGCTCGTCATAAACGCTAACAAAACGCAGTTAATTCGCTTTCAGCCTCACATTCCTTCAAATAATATATTTAGCGTTTTTGTCGATGGTACAGAAATCATTGAAGCGAATACGGTTAAATATTTAGGCGTAAATTTGCAGAGCAACCTAGTCTGGGACCTACATATTCAACACCTTAAGTCAAAAATATGCTCAGCAATCGGAATATTGTATAAGTTTAAATACAAATTTGATGTAAACACGAAATTTTTGATTTATAATGCACTAGTTCAAAGTCACTTAAATTATTTAGCGGTCATATATGGTTATAAAAAAACTACTGAGCTAAAAACACTGCAACGCACGCAAAATAAAGCCCTAAAACTCGTACATAATCTTCCTATAACGTATTCTACGATATCTTTATACAAAAACGTATGTAAATCGGTGCTACCAATCTATGGTGTATACAAATTTCAACTTTTAGTTTATGTCTTCAAATCCTTATACAATATCGGACATCACACAATAAAATTTTCACAAAATCAAAATATAATCAACACTAGAAACAACATGAATTTAGCAGTAGCCCGCTGTAGGCTGGAAACGACAAATCAGCGCATAGAATACATGGGTAGTCGAGAATTTAATAACTTGCCTGATAGTTTGAAATCTGTTAATATAATCTCGATGTATAAATCCAATTTAAAAAAATATTTACTAGAAAATTTGGAAGAAATTCTATCTTAATACTTAAAATACTTTCTTTTGCCTATGTACTTTTTATGTATATTTTATTATAATTAATAGCGATATGTTAATTTTTTGGCCAGCTCGCCTCTTTAATGCCTATAAGGCGCTGAGGCCCTAATATGTACCTTTTGAAATATATATGAATTTAATAAAAATGAATTTAATAAAAAAAAAAAAAAAAAAAAAAAGTTTTGGAGAACAAAGGCTAAAAGAGCTTTCGGGCCTGCATGGTAGTTTTTAATGTGTATATTACGTACTAAAACATTTACGAAATGAGAATTCTTCGGCAACGAAAACGGGTGCTTACGATTTTCGGGAATATTGGCATGCTGCAGTCTACCTCCCACACGAATTAAAGAAAAACCATCCACATTTTGTATAAAAAGACCAAGCGATTTAAGAGAACTTTTAGGTTGGTGATTTTTTCTCAATAGATTAAGCTCTTCACTAAAACTGTTTTGTTGAATTATCCAAATAACGCAATGTAATGCACGTTGTAGCTCGTCAGTATTTAGTTTATCGCTTTTGTTTTTGTAGCGCATTCTAAACAGCCAGCATATGACACGCAATATCTTGCTGTACGAACTGGTACGATCTATAAACTTCAATACTATATTTTCTGTTGCCTGACATTTAAGTACTGTTTTACGAATGGCTGAATCTACAATATCATTTTGTATAGGCAATAAAGTTCTTGGCCATTGATTAGGAGTCTCTTTAAGAAATGATGGGCCGGTATACCAGATTGATGATGCTAAGTCAGATAAGGAGCAACCACGAGACAGAATATCAGCGGGATTGCTTGATGTTGGCACGTGTCGCCAAATACAATTCGAAGTTTCTTCTTGAATATCTGATATTCGGTTTCCAACAAAAGTGACCAAAGAAGAAGAGTGTTTTTTAAGCCACAGTAGGACTACGGTTGAATCTGACCACAAAAACGTCTCTGGATTAAATTCTTTAAACACTTGCATTATTTTAGAATATAATTTTGAAAGAATATGCGCAGCACATAATTCTAGCTGCGGCATCGTTCTCTTTTTGGTAGGTGCAATGCGACATTTTGACGCTATTAAGTGAACAGACACATCACCATTATTATTTGCCGTGCGGGCATATAAGCAGCACCCATATGCTCGCAACGACGCGTCGCAAAAACCATGTAATTGAATCGTTCCATGATTTGGTAAAATATATCTTGGTACTTTTAGTAGATGTAAGTTTTTAAGGTCGTCGACAAATTTTGCAAACGAGTCTTTGACTTTTTGATTGACTTCGGTATCCCAGTTGACTTTAGCAATCCACAAATCTTGCAGTAAGACTCTTGGTTGAATAATGAGGGGATAAATTAAGCCCATTGGATCGAAAATAGATGAAATCAAAGATAAAATGGCACGTTTTGTAATAACAGCGTATTGATTCTTGGGTTGAAATGAGAAGAGAAAATTGTCCGTAACAGGGTTCCACATTATACGGAGAGCGCTAGTAATATCTTGGTCGTTTAGCTTCATATGCTTGGCTTGATTATCGTCTGACTGTAATAAAGGATTATTAGATTTAAATTTAGTCAGTTCAAACCCACCTTGTTTTAAGAGCAATGTAGTTTCTTCTTTGATTTTGCAGAGCATATCGACGTCATTTGCTACAGTCAATAAGTCATCAACGTAAAACTATGTTTTTACTACTTTTGAACCTATTTCGTAGATATGTTGATACTTTTCAGCAAGAAAGTGCAAACTACGGATTGCTAAGTATGGTGAAGAAGACATTCCGTAGGTTACAGTATTCAATTGATAGGTGGCAATTGGCTGATCTTCCTCGTATCTCCACAGAATTTGTTGAAAAGAGCGATGAGACGGGTGCATAAGTACCATTCTATACATCTTAGTTATATCTGCTGTCAAAGCGTACTTCCAAAGCCGAAAACGAATAAGCAATAAAAATATTTCATCTTGTATAGTAGGGCCGACGCACAGAATATCGTTCAAAGATTTCATAGACGATGTTTTCGAAGAGGCGTCAAACACCACTCGCAGTTTAGTGCTTACACTTGATGGTTTCAATACATATTGGTGTGGTAAATAATAATGTGGTTTTTCTAAGTTTGTCTGTACTTTTGTCATGTGACCTAGTTCCTCGTATCTTATATATAAAAATGAATGTGTGTTTGATTGTATGTTTGTATGTTTGAAGTTTATAGACGATTAAACGGCTGAACCGATTTTCTTGAAATTTTCACAGTATCTTCCTGTATGTCTGGAAGGAGTTATAGGCTACTTTTTATGTTGATATTCCAAATGAGCGAGGGGCCATGCCCACGTATGCTACATACTACATACTTAATATTTAAATGCATTTGAAATATATTACTCATACGCATAGTAGTTACCCCTACAAGTATGCTATCTGTGATTCTTGATGTATAAAACTAAAGAAAATAAAGTGTAAAGAACGACGCGGGGGGAAAGATAGAAGGGAAAGAAAAAAATTTTGTAACCAACATTTGTGAAAAAATTCACCAAATAAGAAAAAATATAACTAAAATTAAATTCGTAGACTTTTGTTTTATTTATTTTTTTTCAAGTTTAAATTATCTATATATATAAAAATGAATGTACTTTATGGAATCGTAAACTATGCATTTAATCTTTAAGAAAGTTGTTGCGCATGAGCCGACGAAGGTTTCTAAGTTGGTATAACCAATTTCCGACAGGTGGCGCCACTGAAAATTCTTCGAAATTAATTAAATCGTAAACTGTGCATTTGATCCTGTGTTGAAAAGAAAAGAAAAGAAAAGAAAAGAAAAGAAAAGAAAAGAAACGAAAAGAGCATTACTAGCCTCAGAATCAGCATTGAGACTGAAAAATCTTCGAGTACATGCCTCACAGATCCGTTCGCATGAATCACTTGAACAATGAATCACTTGATCGAATGCGTACTACTCAGGCCCGTTCGTCTGAATAATCTGGACAACGGGAAACAAAATCAATAAAATGATTCAAACTTAATTGGATATTTGTCTAATGTCTTTGCTTCAAATTTATTTTAGTTTGTAGTGCAGCAAAGCGCGCAGGGTACAGCTAGTTCTTTCATAAATAGCGAATATTGTTGTTTTATATTAGCATCGCGAGATAAACGTTTTTCCAAAAACTTAAATCTTCTTAAGGCTGTGTTGTACGACAAACCTAGAGTTAAGGGATCGTTCTTGAATGGTAACTTAACTTGAAGTCTTCCGTCATTTACGATTTCAACATTTTTAACGAAATCCATTTCACATGCTTGATGTTCAGCATTATATTTTGTTTTGCGAGAGGTTATTTCTTCCATAGACCATAAAACTTCTAACTGTTTATTTAATTTGTCGTGAAAGGTATCCAACACTGTTGCATACGACTGGTTTTGTGCTATAGTATTTGATGTCCTATAACTTCCTGAGACTACGTAACCCAGTGAAGTATCTTGTAAAGTTGGTAAGCCATTTCCAAGTTTTATTTTATGTGTGCCAAGAATTTCGAAAAAAGCATCAGCACATATCAACATATCAATTGGCTGGGATTTGCTGAATTGTTCATCAGCTAAATCTATATTTGTAGGTAAATTCCAATTTTTGATATCCAGATCCACGTCTGGTTGGTATCCAGAAACGCGATTAGTGATGTAAAAATTCATTGAGTATTCTTTGCTATTAAGACGAGAACGTATTATTGTGTTGGTTTCAAATTTAATTTTTGTTGACGTAGATCCAACGCCGGTTATACTTACAGACGTTTTTGTTTTAGGTAAATTTAAAAGTGTTGCGAAATTTTCTGTAATGAAGTTTACTTGTGAGCACGAATCCAAGAGAGCTCGACAGAGCGTAAATCCACCAACTCCATTACGCACAAGTACGACAGCAGTAGCTAAAATAACTCCATCAAAGGACTTACCAAAATGCACATTTACAACTGCAGCTGATGATGAGTCCACAGGCGGCAAATTACAATTTTGTGTGGCGGCTGTTGTTCGATGAAGCATCGTGTGGTGGGATTTATTACAATGTTTACATTTGTTTTTAGATTTACATTTGGAAACAACATGTCCCTCTGAAAGACAATTTATGCATAATCCTAACTTTTTCGCTGTAACGAAACGATTTTCACTATTCATAGCTTGAAACTTCGAACAACCAGTCAGCCAATGATCTATACATTTGCATAAAGAACATGATTTCTCCTGAGTATGAAACGAACGATAATTTTTGTTGACGTTGAATATGGCGTTTTTGGGAAACTGATTTGGATTCCGACACTGATGGTATATTTTGAGAAGCTTCCAAGAATTGGCATCTACGTTCTAAAAACTTACAAAATTCATCCCAAGAAGGCAGTTGTGCATAATCTAATTTTTCTCTCCACTTTACTTGTGAATCGTTGTCTGTTTTTTCATTTATGATGTAAATGATAAGTGCGTTGCATATGTCATCAGAACTTCATAAAGACCTCAGAGAGCTGTAAATAGCTGAGGCGCTATCAACCAAACTTCGAAGTTGCATCCCGGATGACCTATTCATGTTAGGCAATTCATACAGGTTTTGAATGTGCTCCATAAATATTAAAGTTTTGTTGTCATAACGCTCTTCCAATCGCTTTATTGCTTTTTCATAATTTTCTGCTGTTATTTGAAATGCACGAATGGTATCTAATGCTTGGCCCGAGAGACAATGTAAAAGGTGATTAAATTTTTCGATGCTGGACAGCGACGAGTCATTATGCACGAATTGTTTGAAAGATGACATGAAGTTTTTATATGCTGAATATTTGCCATCGAATTTGGGCAATTCCAAACTTGGTAACTTACTGTGCGTTACAACGGGAACGGCAATTGAAGTGTCCAGACTGTGGTGTTTGTAGTTGTCGCCCAATAACTCTATTATTTTTGATTTAGTTTTGATACACAAGTCTTCAATGTCAGCTCTTGCTGTGTCTTTTGGACTTAGTTCCTCTATGCTATTTTGTATAGTCAACAACTGTTTGAAGTATGCTTCGACTAATGATAAACGACATTCTAATTCGGCCGGAGACATTGCAGGAGATATTAAATTTTTAATCCTTGTAACGTTTGCTTTTGTTGTCTGCCGTCGTTTTGTAAGGATCTCTAATTCGGCCATGTTATAAGAGCGTTATTTAAAAAGTACTCACAAGTTTTTAATGATATTTGAGGCTTCGTAATTTTGCCAACAAAGATGTATGCACGTGTATAGATTGATATGTATGTTTAAATACGAACCACGAATTTCAATGGGCAGGAATTATTTTTAACTATTGTTTTGTCACTTATTACGATTTGACGTTAATTTTTTCTTTTAATTCTAAATTTATGTATTTTCGATTCGTGCCCACGTTGGGCGCCAAAAAATGTACGATTTGTGGATAAAGAGTAAAACGATAAAAACAAAAGATGTTCAAAGAGAAAGAACCAGAACTTGGTGACGACAAAACGTCATAATTTCAACTGCATCGTTTTATTAGAGTTTTTTCCTTTTATACTAATTAAGAGTACTAAAACGGTAAATATGTAAATAATTCAACGAGTAGTGAAAAAGTATTGGAAATTTATAACTAATAGAATGTACAGTGTGGAACAAAATTTTACATAGTAATTAATTTTGTAATTAAGTAATATAATTCAAAATAATATAATTCAAAATATTCATTTTTAATTTTACGTTAAGTTTAGAGGCTCTAACATATATTGTGAAACAACTACATATAAATACATTTTATAACGTTTGAAATAAATCAATAGAAATCGAACACTAACTTTTATAATTTAAATTATATACAAATAAAACAACAACTAATATTTATTATTAACATACAGACACACATATACACATACTGAAAGGTTTGTGCTTACATTTATATACCCTACCCCCTCTTACCCTAAAAACTAATCCTCCGTCTATAACCCGCTTATTCAATCAGAAATTATGAGTATGATTCGATTCTAATCTAATTTTTGAATACTCATTGCTCAATTCATTTTTTTCTCCGTTTAAATTAAAGGTAATCCTTGCTGTTTTCAGCTTTGTTCATACATTAGAAATAACTACTCTGTGTTTACCCTACGCTCCTAAGAAAACAGAAAATCAGACAGGACAATTTCACTCAACTGTAGTTTCGCTACTAAATGAATATGTCAAGTTCACAAGTTGTCAATGGAACGCAATTTTGGGAAGTGTTTGGAAAACCGTTAAATAAAGTATAATATTGCGAGTGGTGAAATATATACGGAGAAAACACTTGTCTGAATACACCTTTTTATACATACATACATGTGTGTGTATGTATATGGTTTCAAAGCTCTCTACTTGTGAGCAGCGTTGCCATTTGCCAAGTTTTCCCTTTTTTTCCAAGTTTTTTAGGATGCGAAAAAGTTTTCATTAAATTTGTTTTCTAACAAAACAAGTTTTTTCGACAAAATTAATTTTAAATTTTTTTTCAATAAATTTAATGATAATAACACGCAATAATTACATTTTTAAAGGAAATGTTATGTATTTTATTAGTCCCGGGCAAAATTAGCAAAAAACACCAATAGAGGGTACCGGTCTCCCGTGTTTCCTTTAAACATTTTGGAACTTTTGTAGAAACAAGTTTTTTTGGTAAAAAAAAAGTTTTTTCCCCAGAAATAAAAAGTTTTTTTCAAAAAAATTCTGGCAACGCTGCTTGTGAGAGAGGAAATTTATTTTTACGAACACCATTTGGTTTAATCCACTTGAAAAAAGTGTGCTTATGTAGATGAGTGAGCAACAAGTGCACTGTGAGAAAAGGTTAGTAAATACGAAATTAATTGACTGCATTTACAAATTTTTAAAAATATTAATTGAACAGACTTTAAATAGCATTCATGAAACATTCAATGTTTCAAGTTTAAACAAGTAAAAAAAAAAAATTTCTTTTTATTGTTTATTAAAAAAAAAGGAGAAAAATAACTTTATTAATTGAGAACACATATATTTGCTACAAAAAATTCTTGTTACTAATTTAGAAATTTTATAGACTCGGTGAAATTGAGTAATTTTTATTTAATAAACATCACTTAATAAGAAAAAATTATAGAAAAAATCCTCAAACTCTATAACAAAATTATTGATTTTCTGTCAAAATTTCGACCCGTCACTTAATATGTGACAATACAATTTGACCATTTTATTGTTTGATTAACACGAAGATGCGAATATGCAAATTATTTCTAAACTGAAAATATTTTTCGCAAAGCAGATTTAATTTCATTCAGTGTACCTGAATAAAATAATATTGTTACGTTTTTACATTTTTAAAAATGTTTAAAATATGAATTCGTTCATTGCAAACAAAATAAAAATAATTTGGTATATAGTTTCAACTAAATTCTTTATTTTTCGCACAATTTTTGTGTGCCACTATTTACAACTTGATGTATGCAACAATAATTTGCTTTGTTCGTTATTCTTTTTTCCACTATTGCGTAGGCACTTATAACGCAGATCTTTACAACGGAGATCTTCAAACCACGACTGTTCTCTTCACGCACAACGCATCATCACACAAGACTGCCAGAATTCTTACTACTCGTTGCCTGCTTTGTCTTGCCTTTTTATATGGCAACTTAAACAGTCTGATGAATGTTCTTGAAAGCGAATGTTCGCGGCTTCATCTTCTCGAGATGTCTATTAATGTAAACATCGTTGTTCCATTATTGTTATTTGCGCATTTTTGTTTACATTTATATTTGCAGTGTTTGTTGTTGCACTTTTGTTTATTTGGTTATTCCTTTTTATACTAGTGTTGATTGGTATATTTTTGTTTACTTGTTTATCATGTAAACAGGTCATTGTTTGTTTGTTTTTGAGCTTTTATTTATAATTTTAATGTTAAACTATGTAAAAGCAAAACACCATTTCCATTTTCGTAACAATATCATCACCATAAAGTTTTGAATATCCTTGTATTCAAAACTTCAATCTATGGGTTATAAAAACCAAATTGCGAGATCGATCATCTCAAGTGATATAGTTTAGGTCCCAATTTTTCAACCGCCAAGTATCGAATTGAAAAAAGTGTTTGTTTAATGGAATTCAATACATTTAGATCAAGTAATGTATTGTCCCTTTAAGGGGACAATCGATCACTCTTTCACCATTTTTTAGAATTTTTTTTTTTTTTTTTAATTTTGTTTTATTATTCGGTTACAAAACAATTCATTATATCATCTTAAAGGTACCTCAGCGCCTTATAGGCATTATTGAGGTGAGTTAGCAATTACATCCTAACAACAATTTAAAAGATGTAAGCAAATAATGAAAATAATTCAAATAATTAATTTAAAATATAATAATAATAATTACATTCATTTGGATATAATATTAAAAATAAGAATAAATAATTTTATCGTAACTTCAAAATTTTCAAGGCAGTAAATCTTCCAAGTTATCTAGCAAAAATTTCTTTAAGTTTGTCTTAAATAATGAAATGTTATTAATTGATTTTACGGACTCTGGCAAGTTGTTAAATTCCCGACTACCAATATATTCAATTCGTTGCTTAGTCATCTCAAGCCTACAGCGAGTTAATACTAAACTCGTACTATTCCTCGTAAGTATCGTATGTTGGTTACGCGCAAATTTTATGGTATGATGACCAATATTGTTCAAGGACTTAAACACAAAAATTAAAAGTTGATACTTGTATATTCCACATATTGGCAAAATCGTTTTGGAAACATTTCTGTATAGTGATATAGTCGAGTACCTTAGAGGAAGGTTGTACACTATCTTTAGAGCTTTGTTTTGTATACGTTGTAGGGATTTTAGTTCATTTGTATTTTTACAGCCATACAAGATGGTTAAATAACCAAATTGGCTTTGTATCAATGCATTGTAAATCGATAGTTTTGTATTCTCATCAAATTTATGTTTAAACTTGTAGAGTATTCCAATCGGCGAACTTATCTTGGACCTAAGATATTGTATATGTATGTTCCAGGAAAGATTACTTTGCAAATGTATCCCTAGATAATTTATCGACGAAACTTCCTTAATTTCGGTACCATCTACCTTTACACTGAAATTATCATTTGGGCAATTAGTTGGCCTAAATTTAACCAGCTTTGTTTTATTAGCATTCAAAATGAGTTTATTTATTCTAACATATTCAACGATTAACGCTGCATCTCTTTCAATGTAAGCCTTAGCCACTGTGTCATATTTATATGGGTAAAATATGCAAATGTCATCAGCATACACAAATAGTTTTCCATTCAAATCAAGGTGAATAATATCATTTATATATAAAGTAAACATTAATGGGCCCAACATACTGCCCTGCGGTACACCATGATCTACGCTGCCAATAAAGCTTTTTTCTGTATTTATCTGAACAAATTGGTTTCTATTTGTTAGATAACTTTCAAATAGATCCAGTTCACGATTACGAACTCCATATAGACGTAACTTTTCAAGTAGAATGCCATGGTCAACAATATCGAATGCCTTCGTAAGATCAAAAAATAATCCTACGACGCCACTGTGCCCATCGTCTAAACCTTTACATATATAATTAACTACATTTACCACAGCTTCCTCCGTACCACAACCTTTTCTGAATCCATACTGGTAATCATTTGGGAGATTATGCTCCTCCAAGTAATTTGTAAGCTGATTGTGCAACATCCTCTCGATCACATTATCAATAGCAGATAATACAGGAATTGGGCGATATAATTCGGCTGTAGTAGCATTGTTCACTTTCGGAATTGGTGTGATTTTATGGATTTTCAATATGTCTGGGTATATTCCCAAATCAATCATGTTGTTAAATATGCGCATAAGATGAGTAGATACATCATCTTTACAATGTTTTAGAATTTTAGGAGATACTTGATCGTGACCAGAACTTTTCCGAATATTTAAATTTGATAAGATATTATTTACTTCCGTCGAAGTTGTGTATCCCAGTTTGAATATACCATCATAAAATCGCATTGTTCCCAGAGAATTATAGGAATCAACTGGATTTCGTTCAATTATATACCTTAAATCCTTAACTGATTGTATAAAATAGTTATTTAAAGCTTCAGCTTTGCGAGAATCACTAGCAATAAGTTCACCATTATCATCAATTATATTTATACATTTATTAGAATCTCTACCAAGTGATTTATTTATAAAGTTCCAACTCTTTCGTGGATCATGCTTTACTTCATCCAAGACATCACGATAATAGTTGTTCATGGATACTCTGCAAGCCCTTTTAATGATATAGCTAATTCTTTTCAATCTATTGCTTAAGTCCATATTGGTACGGTTTCTTTTACGTTGTTTTAAAAGTTTCTGTTTATAAATAATAAGTTTTTGTAAATTAATATTAATCCAGGGTCTGATTTCATTCTTAAATGTTTTTTGCCTGCAAAAGAACGAATAGTTTAGCAGCTCAGAATATTAAAAGTCCACTCGTTATCATTTCCAACTTTTTGGCGGCATCATCTGAGCATATCTCTTTTAAAATAAACAAGGAGCTGAGAACATTACGAATGACGATCTTTATCGAGCTACTTTGACTGGATTTTTTTTTTTTTTTTTTTGAGTAATCAGTTAACCATCAAACCAATTAGCCATACAACAGGACATTCGCAGTATACATCTAGTAAGAAATCTGGCATTC
This sequence comes from Sarcophaga rosellei, assembly GCA_930367235.1. NCBI lineage: Eukaryota > Metazoa > Arthropoda > Insecta > Diptera > Sarcophagidae > Sarcophaga > Sarcophaga rosellei. The sequence continues at coordinate 83,229,002 of OV884017.1, read as the reverse complement.
TAATATCTCTAATAATCTAATAATTCGATTTATCGTATAAATTTGATTTAATGGCTCTATTCCTCAGCACAATCGGAAAAACCATGTGAAAATGTGACATTCAGGTATTTTCTACAATTGCAATCTGAATGTATTTGAATCAAATACATACAATGAATATGTGAACATTAAACTTTCGTGCTGTTTCCAATTTCAAATAAAATAAAAAAAATACTCACTTCATACTGGTAACAAACTGCTTCCATCTGAGTAAATGATCACATGAAAGTATGTAATTTCAAATAAATTTCTAAAATTTTTAAATTTCACTTGTCCTTCATTGATTATTGAAAGGCTTTCCTTAAGTGAGTGGCATTAAATAACAATTTTTTTCATCTCCACAATATACAGTTTAAAGACGATTTGATGTGGCATACGTGTTGATCTTATATATGTCTGCGGCTGTTCACAATACTGAAGGTGTTGTGGGTGCCATAATTTTCTTTTTGTAATTTTTTGTATTTGTTTCTATATACTCTTACACAAATACACAAAAAATTATTTTCAACATCTGTTACTTGTTTTCAAACACTTCAAGAATAATGGCAACTCAAACTCGTGAAACAATGGAGATAATAGGAATTGTAACGTCAAACTTAAAGTCAGCAACAAAACTGTTATTATAACAGCAGAATACGGTTATAAGAGCATTCAATGAAAAAATAAATATAAAAACACTTTCAATGAATAGAAGCAGATTGAACAATATAGACAAGACAAATACGCCGAAATTAAAAAAAGAAACTCAGTCAGTCATTGATTACTTCCACTCATTTCATATTAGTTAAGTCGTATACCCAAGTAAACTTTGGTCGCCTTATTCTTCATGGCGTATAGGATTAATAATGAATGAATTTCTAATACAGTTCTAAAGCAGAGGTACGTGCGATCAATGACTGTATAATCTGGGCGCGTGCAAATGTAGTAAACTTAACACAAAGAGGGTTAAAAGTCATCACTGAAACGGAATGTAACGTAACAATGGCACAGCAGACACAATTGCAAAAATAATCTGCGTCAAACCTGATGAGAAGAAAAGCAATAGTATATGTAGCATAGCTCAGCAATGAATCGTTTTTACGCTACTCATAAGTACTCATACAATTTTGAGTATGAGCGAGTCAAGAGTATTTAAATTCAACTACTCTGATTCATTCGTACTCACTGCAACATTGATTTACATATAAGTATAGACTTCAATGAGTATGAATACAAGGTTGACATCATTTCATTTCATTTATTTCAGATGTCTCATACACAAAACTTAAGTTTTATATAAAGTATGAAACTGAGCGATCTGTAGATACAATATTAAATTTAAAATTAGTTTTAGATAGAGAATTACAATCTTAAATTTAATTCGAAATAAGAGATTATGATCAGATCATTTAAAAACAAGAAAAGAAGAGAAAAAAAATATATATATATTTGTTAATTGAATTATAACACTAAAGTCCAAAAATTCCACAATAAAAGTACATAAAATTAATAATAGTCATAATAGTTAAAAAGTAAATAATTTACAATCTTGCAGCGTTCATTTTAATATAGTCAAAATTATCACAAACATTAAACAACAATAAAATACAAAAAATAAATCAATAAATAAATACAATAATATAAATTTAATAAAGTACAATTTATATATATTAACCCTCAATGTGAAAGATGACATACAATATATCTCCTGAATTGACGTGCGTTACCAATGATCTGTAATCTGTACGGAACTGCATTCCAGAGACTGATGGCATTAATGAAAAAATGATATTTAGAAATCAATGAACGACGTTCAAAAGTAAGAATTCTTTTACCCCTATCAAGTGTAGAAAAGCGTAAGCGATTATAAAGATGTTCAGGTTGACGTGTATACATATATAATTTTATGCATGAACAGTAAAATACGGACCCTCAAATAATTATCAAAATTCATACCATATAGAGAGGTGACGTAGGAGGAAACATGGTCATACCTTCGCAGGCCATACACATATCGAACAATATTATTAAAGGCCACATTGAGGTTCCTCTTACTTTCACTATCACAACTAGCAAATAGTTCACAGCCATACAGCAAAGTAGGTATTAAGTATGTTTTAGCAAGGAGTATTCTAATTCTCATAGGAGTACAGTGATGAGTTTGCCAGAGATTTCTTAGCATTGAGAACGTTCGACCACAAGCTATATCAATGTGATTGGACCAAGTTAGGGTGTCGTTAAAATATATACCAAGATTTTTGGCGGAGCGTACAGTATCTATAGGTTGATTGTTCAAAATCAAAACAGGGTTATAAGTGAGACTCAATAATCTCTTCTTAATAATTAAACTTTTCGATTTATTTGGATTGATTTGTAAACCATTAGCTGTAGCCCATTTGTACACAATGTCTAATTCCTCGTTTAAGGTTCTCACACACTCAGCGACAGCAGTGTTTTTACAGCTCATGTAAAGCTGAACATCATCAGCATATAATCTGACCTTACAGTGTCGAAGTTTGCTCTGAAGATCATTCACGTACAATGAAAAAAGCAATGGACCTAAGATTGAGCCCTGTGAAACACCACGACTCAATGGTAAACATCTAGACCTTGTGGTAGGAGTTTGAACAAATTGATATCTACCAACTAGATATGAGCGTATGAGATCCGTTGCAGTTGATGAAAATCGAAACATGTATTTAAGCTTAAGACTCAAAACGTTGTGGTCAACGGTATCAAACGCTCTGGAATGATCCAAAAGAACTAAAAAAGTGACGTTACCACAGTCCACCTGCTGTCTTATATCCTCAGCAACATCCACCAGGGCAGTAATGCAGCTGTTATTTTTCCTAAAGCCAGATTGTCGATCAGTAAGCATATTCTCTACCTCAACAAACCGTGTAACTTGACTATGCATTAATCTTTCAAAAGCTTTCGATAGAAATGGCAATATTGCTATTGGCCTAAAGTCAGAATTCGTTTTAGGAATAGGTATAACCTTAGCTAATTTCCAGATTTTGGGATAGTAATTGGTGGTAAAGATTTTGTTGAAAATAAAGGTTATAAAAGGAAGAAGTTGTGGGATAAGAATCTTTAAAAACCTTGGATCGATTCCATCTACACCAACTGCATTTGATTTAATCGATAATATACTAGACAAGACTTCACACTGAGTTACGTTCACAAAAGAAAATGTACTGTTGAAAACATCATTATCAAAATTATAGTAGCCAGAAATAGCCTGCACACTCGGTGTATTCAAGAACTGTTCATTAAGCGCATTAGCGTCGACTACGCAGGCTTCTTCGTTACTCGGTCTTGCAATACCAATTTCCCGAATCGTTTGCCAAGTTTTCTTAGAACTTAGTGCAGAAGAAAACTTAGTGGCATAGTATTCCGATTTAGCCCTCTTGATCAATCTGTTAGTTATCCTGCGTGATACCCGGTATTCCTCATACAAATCTGTAGTTCTAAAACGTTTCCATCGGGCATATAAATGGTCTCTGAAATTAATAGATTGCTTTATATCCTGAGTGAACCATGGTTTACTATGTCCATTTATTCTTTTCGATTTCAAGGGAACAGTCCGATTGTACAAAAAATCCATGGTATGTTGTAGAAAGGAGAGCTGATCGTCAATAGAAGTCATGCCATATAGAACACCCCAATTTATGTTAAAAAATTCTAACTCTAGCCTTCTAAAATCAATGTTCCTAAAATCACGATATTCTACAACTTGCTCAGGCAGATTGAAATGAAAGTCATAAGTCATGAAAATTAGATCATGACGTGAAAAACACGATGCGGATAGCTGGTCATAAAGTAAGACCCTTGAAAGATTACTAACAAAAAATAAATCAAGAAGAGTGCTGTTAGTATTACTAAAATGAGTGGCAGTATCCGTGTTAGGAGATTTAAGACCGAGTGTAAGCATATTATTCTTAAGATACGGATTTACCAGAATATTGGAATTAAAATCACCTGCAATAATGACATCTTGATATGAGACAGTGAGTGACTGCAAAGTATTCATAAAACCTCTCATACAAATGCGATTGTTAGGCCTATAAATACTACCTATAAGTAACTTCTTTCCTTCCCAACTTATTTCAATAAATAAATATTCCACTAGACATCCATATTCATCAGTGTTAGCAGCCTCGCCCACAGATTTACTGATAACTTTAATTGCGAGACCTTTTCTTACATAAATTGCCACACCTCCATACCCATTTCTATCGGCTCTTCTAACATTGTATCCCTCCAAAAGAATCGACGCATCAGTAAACTCAGGTCTAAACCATGTTTCCGACACACACACTACATCAACACCGGAATTTTCGAAAATAAATCTAAACTCTTCAAGCTTAGGTCTCAAACTTTGCGCATTGATGTGGCAAACCCTAATACCCATTCTTTGATTGGACAGTATTTTTATCATTCTACCCATCCCATCTCTAGAACGTATTATATTATCATCCAGAGTATTCATAAATTATTATGTGAAAGTTTGTAACGCACGAGGAAAGCCTTATATGTTCATCTATATTTCGCAGAGAGGATATTATAATAAAATTAGTTATAAACAAAAAAATACATATTATCAAAAAAACTACAAATACAAAAAAACGAACAAAAAGAATAATTGATATGTATGTAATGTTGATCAAGTTCGGTTATCAACGACAATTTCACGGAATACATCTGCAGAAGAAGACCCGCCAGGCGCTCGAAATAACTCGCTGAGCTGTTCCATCTCGGCAATATGCATTGCTGAATCATTGGCAGACACTTTGATATACACCAAGCCCCGTATAGTGAAAGCATTATATATGTGATTATCTCTTTTTAGACGAGTAGCGGCACGTAGAATATTAAAATTCGTAGAAGTTAAGTTTTCATTGACATAAAATTTTCTATCAGAGTTTTCACCAATATGTCTCAATGAGAAGGAAAACCCCGGATTATCCTTACGGAAACTAGCAAAATTTTTCAGAAAATAATTTCCATCATTGTGACTATGAAACTTTACTATTACTACTGCATCTCTCGATTCAATTTTGTGTTTATTTTTGGGAGTTTGCAACCGATAAATCGTCTTGATCGCGGGGACAGTGGTATTTATAGTATTGCAGATTTTTGCAAAAATATCAGCTAAGTTCTCGTCAGGCTTATAAGGAATTTCATTAAGCCTCAACTCACAGGCAACATTCTTATTTTCCTGCTTATTTATTTTACCTTTCAATATTTTTATCTCGTCCTGCATAACTTTAATGTTCCCTACAGCTTTCTCCAATTTATCCACTCTCTCAGTTATACTACTCAGTTCACTTCGAACACTGCTGAAATGCTCCTCAATTTTATTCATCAACCGATTTTCATACTCGTGAAACATATTTTCTAGCGTTGTTTGCAGTTGATCAGCCAATTTTTCAAAGCGCCTCTCCATGATCTGCACAAGCTTAAGCGGAGAACCAATACTATTCGAATAAAGAGACTCAGACTCAGTACGACTACGAGTTTTTGGAGTGCTTTCAAGCAAAGAAGACTGCATTATTTCCTTCACTCGTTTTGGCACAGCTCCACCAGTATTATTCATATTGTCAGTCAAATGGTTTTCCTGCTGCATGCACGTTTTTTTATAACCACTCTGACTTCTTAATTTCGATGTATACATGGGTGCGTGCGATGTAATATTATTATTTTAATTTACTTAGATATTTGGGTTAAAATTAGATTCGAATTTAACGTTTAATCCGTAAGCAGTAACTTTTAAACTGGCTGATTGCAGAGGACAAACTTGGCAGCACTTCCACAACTACTGAATTTGCAAATAAAGCAGAGTACGTGTTGTTGTTAACAAATAACTGATCGGATGTTATTCTCAATTTTTGTTATTTTAATTTATAACAATTTGCAAATAAAGCAGCTGTTCACCAGAGTACGTGTTGTTGTTAAAAAATAACTGATCAGATGTTACTCTCAATTTTTGTTATTTTAATTTATAACAATTTTCATCGCGAGAAGAAAGAAGATTAAGATTATGTGGACGTTGTTTTTGTAATTGTTTATATTTTGAAATTATTTTGTTAATGTTTTGTCATTGTCTCGTTTCATTTATTTTCAATGTTTTGATTTTATAAAAACAGCAGATTGCACATTGGGATGGTTATTCCAACTAAAATTATATTTATATTTCTATTGTTTCCGTTTAAAATTTTTGTTATGTTTTGTATTTTCTATTTTCTCTTTACTCTTATATTGATCTTGATGTTATTAAAGTATATAAATTAAATTTATTCGAATTTATTTTATTATAATTTTTAATTTATTTAAGAGGACTTAGAATATACGTCTGCTCGCTTCGACAGTTCTCGATCTACATCATCAAACTGATAACAATCGAAATATGTTCGATTCATACGCCTACTCATTCAGATTCACAAATTTAGGAAAATACTTGTAATACTCATAAATGATTCGAATGATTCCAAACATTCATCAAAATTTACAGTCTGAGTTGTTGTTGCAGAAGAAAGAAGAAGACAAAGACTGCAAGCAAAGCAAACACACAACCTTCTAGTGAGTATTGTAGTGTTCGTAAGCGAATCATACTTATTTTGTGATTCTTGTAAATGTTGAGTAAATGAGAGTCAAAATCAACAACATCATGCTTATAGTTAAGTATGAGTACGATGAGTACTTCAAACTTTGAATATGAGCAGTATGAGTATGATATTAAAATAAGTATAAATACGTATAAGTATCAGAAATTGCGAATATGATACCAATCTACTCATCTTTTTGAACACTCATTGCTGATCTCTTATATGAAGACTAAATACAGGCGACATGAGTATACAGATAAGTGTTCTTGCGTAACACTTTGCCTCATACAAATTTATGAACTGCATTTGCGTTTTAGTTAAAAATTAATGCAGGACATTAGGAGAGGACATCGAAACGATGAAACACTTTATAAGTCATTGCCTATCCTATGTAAGCCTGGGATCCCAATATTTTGTATGACAGTGTGTTGGCTTATTAGACGTGAAGGCTGCTTTCAATACCCTGGTCAGACATCTCCAACTAAACAAAATAGGGCAACTTCCTCTCAGCGGAGTTCTGGCAAAAACTCTGAGAGTGAAGTAAAATTACCATGAAAAGTTTCTCAAAAATCTGTCGCTCGGAGTCAACTTTAAATTGTAGATCCCGCCATTCATGTGTAAAATTAATACACACAACATAAGTGGTGCAATAAACTAGGACGTAATCTCCACTAAAGGGTTATAATGACCAATTATGTAGGTATGTACTTTACCGGAAATATGTAACTCAGCTCAGAGAAAAGGACTGGACGAAGTTAAGGAAGTTTATGCAGGATACCGATTTGCTTTAAAAAACTTAGCTCTTTCCTCTTAATAGTGAGCGCTCAGCAAGCTGAGGTATTTGTTGATAGGCAATAGACCTTAAACCTCTGCAATTGGTTTCTTCTAAAATAGAATATTGTTACGCAAATGGAAACGACCTAATATCGTTTCCCAAGAAAACATCGTTTAACATAATCAATAAGCAAAAACTACAAAAACAAAGACCACGAGTATAAGTATGTGTACACAATACTCACGACACAGATACACACTAACAAATGCATCGAACACGTTCCAAGGAAACCAACAACAACAAACAAGAAAGAGGATCAACAACGCGGACAAAATACACGAACAACAATGTAGTAGCGATAAAACTCTCAAGAAAGCGAAGACAAGAACATTATACTTCCAGCATGTCTTCAGACTGAAATGTGAGCTTATAAAAAGGCCAGACAAAGCAGGCAGTAGTCAGTAATAACTCAGTCAACCTTGTGTGAAGTTGCGTGTAAACAAATAGTCGTGGTTCGAAGATATCCGTTGCGAGCAGAATAGTGAATAGTAGTGAATAATAGTGAATAAACAGATTATTGTTGCAGTTATTGTTATATACGTGGTACAAGTTCGAACAGTGGCACATAAGATAGTGCGGACAATAAAGAGTTTAAATGAAATTAAACACATATTTGCTTTTATTTTGGTTTGTAATTAACATACTCATAATCTTAACGCTTTTAAAAAGGTAAAAACGTAACAATAGAATAGAAAAATTAATGTAATGAACTGTATTACTTGTGGTGTGATTCTAATAAATTACTACCGCTTTTTATATTTATGTATATACAATATTGTCGCTGATATTCTACTACGACATTCTTTTCCCATCACTGCCTGAAATAATTCAAAATCTTAAAAGCTGTTTTGTCTTGTTCAGTCTGTTTGATTTTTTTCATTGTCAGAGAAACCGAATGAATGGTAGAGGAGCTACTGAATAAATAAGTAATGAAATGAAAACTTTGTTCCACAGTAAGAGATTCTGTTTAGCATAAAAAAACCAAAAAAGTTTCAACGACATACAGAACAATTTGCAACAAAACAACCAAATTTTTGTTGTTCACAGAGTGAGTGTCCTGGAGGGAGTGAATGAAGTAAAAGGCATGATGTTGTTAAACGATGGAGGGGAATATGAAGCAATGTGTCATTAGTTCTAATATGTTATGTGAGTAATAGAATACATCTTGTAATAACTTTGCAACAATATCGATTTACCTTTATGTAGCGTGCACAACGGCGCCGTTTTAGAGGTGTTTTTGTTGCTGTTTTGTATGCCACAAAACTGCTTACGTATATTTTGAGTCACAGCAACTGCTTTCTTTCTGAAACACATTCTACCACACATTATATCCTTAAAAACCATGTAAAGCAGAAAATGAAAACAGCCAGACAAAGTGGCACATTTTAATACAATCATTTACCAACTGCTTATACGAAATTCCCATGGCGTTCGCTGTTGCTATTTAAATGAAGCAGGAGGAAGAAGATTCACTCTTATTGGAACACACCTGAACACATACAAAATTCACACGATACGATGAGATAACATTAAAACAGCAAAAGAAAAAACAAAATAACGAAGCAATTAATTAGACCAACTGCATAAACCTCTTAATAGCCTACACAAGTTCCAAACGAATGTTAAGAATCAAACAAAAATTTCCTTTTTTAAAATGCTTCTTCATCAGCACTGTTCCGAGCGCTGTTTGGCTTCAGATATGAAAAATGAATACAGCTGCACTGAAATTGTATACAGGCTGTATGAATTTATACTACGTTCCCGCGGTTTGATAGTTGGCTTTGGGGAAAAATAATCATCAAATCCGTTTTAATCGTATTATTATGGGGATGGTGGCTATCATGATATCATCTGCTCTTGGAACTATGTAGAGCGTTTAATGCGTGTTTATTATGCATAGCTGGCTTTCCGTTGACTTGTAGGCATAACAAGTGGTTGAGAACGTTATTATGAGGCTGAGGACCCGGGAGGGGAATGGAAGTATAGAAGCTATAGTCATCCAAGAATGCTGGATATAGTTGATCTAGATGTACCGGAACTAACTTTCGATACAAATTTTATAACGTAAAATATTGATTAAATGCTATTCTGAGACCTGTTTATACATCCCAGAGAACATCATTCAAGTATCCGCACTTTGACAGTTGATAAGGGCCATAGGGCTAAAGGATTTTAGAGGTGACTGCCATTTTAGCCAAACCTAACCTAACTAATGTATAGAATTTGTTTATACTTTTTGATGGTTGTATTACGTCACGTTTGTCGTAAGGTCATACAATTCTTTTGTAGGGCAATTCCAAATGAATTTTTATGCCGCCTTTAAATTCCATTTGAATGCTCTTTTAGAGTGAATACGAAATGAGAAGTTTAGAGTGACTACTAATGATTGATAATTGTTCTTTAACAATAAAGACGGAAATAGAATTAAAAAGAAGTTAAAAAATTTTGAATTTAATAAATGAAGAAATTATGCTCGTGGTGTTTTTTAACAAATTTAAATCAATTTTGTTCATCTACCATAGACATACAGAGCGGGTGTCTTTGTGGAAAATCTTAATGTGGAATGAAGTTCATTGACTATGAAACGATTAACAAACATGCGAATTGGATAATAAATAGATAAAAAGGAACATTTAAGAAATTCATCAATTTAATTACACCAGCAAATCAAAACAACAATTAAATACCCTCTAATTGCAACAATAAAACCGGTAACATTCACCAGCATGAAAACAGAAAAAGTTCATAAAAAATAACAATAACGGCCCTTAATTGATTTTGTATAAGTATTATACATACGTACGATATTAAAGATTTCATTTAAATTCCATTTCAAAAGATCTTTCGATTACATTTTCAGAACTGCATTCTCTTTCTTACAGAAGTCAGTTAACTTTCTTAAAAAGAGTTGAAATGTTTCGATTACTTATATGTAACTTTTAGAAGCTTTTGTTAATGTAAATTAAGCTGGTTTGTCAGATTTAAAGCCAGAATATTTCGAATTATTTCGAGTCGATAGACTCTCGCATTCATCTTACACCCCTGGAGTAGGTGCATACGGTTACATTTCCTTAAATTTAGAAGAAAACCCTTAGCAATAATTCAGAAAATTTAAAATGTTGTACTGATATCACTGGTGCACATATGTAATTGGGGCCATGCCCTAGATTTAATATAAGAAAACGAGTATTTATTTAAATGATTCAATATTTAATTGCAAACCCATTGATAACAATCCACGAGACATCGAGTTCACCACATTTCGATTTCACTGATGGGAATGGCTTTGAAAAAAGTTCATAATTTTGCGATGCTTACTTTGATTTCTGCAACCCGTAATTAGTTCTCAGTGGGATTGTAACTTGTACTGCATGAGAAAGAAAAATAGAATTATTTAAAAAGTATTTGTTTGACATATTGAGCCATATACTGTGGATCATTACTTACTTATTTAGCACCTTATCTCTGCCCAAATTTAAAGAATGAAACTTTTTAATATGAAATGTATGTTGCAAGAAAACAAAAACAAGAAAACAGAAAAATAGTAGACAGAAAGTGCAGCCTGTCACATGGTCCTCCTGTTCGTACCGAATTTCTTGCATATTTTACTTTCCGTCAGTTTCCTTTTCTGTTCTAGGCTTTAAATCGACACTTTAAAGGATAAACTTGCTTACTGTTGACATGAAACATGTGGTTGCTGCATAAATAAACTTTCTTCACTTTGAAAGAAATAACAAAAAAAACAACGAATTTCAAATGGAAAGAAAATTTAAAATTTTGTGATTTCTTTCACTCTGCAGGATGAAAGCTGAGTAGATTGTGTAAGGAAACGAGAAAGTGTATTCGAAAATTGTTTTCTTTTTTTTCTTATCATCAGAACGTAATTCTTGCATTAGCATCACAGCTTTAGCAGTACTGCCAGTGCAGTCAACAACAGCTTATCGTGCAAGTTGTTGAGGTGAATTGAACCATTTTGTATTTATTACCTTGATTTGTTAGCAATTCGGAGGATGACGATGAGAAAAAGAACCATAAAATCGATTCATTTCTAATTTTTATTTTTATTTTCTCTTAGCAACATTTCATGGACACGCCTGAAAGGAATCATGAGTCTGATAGTGTTATAAGAAAAGAAAAAATTTAAGTAAAGAAAAAAAGGCAATCTCGTTAACTTTAAAAACTATAAAAAATTATAAATTTTATTAAATATGACCGCTTTCTTCGAATACTCCAGAACAATTAAAATTTATTTCTTTTGCAAAATATCATTTACCCAAAACACATCAGTTAAAATTATGTGTAACGGGATCATATATGTATGTAAAAAATTCATGTTTAAATATTAATATAAAAAAAGTTGATTCCTACTATTTACTCTCGCTTATATATTAAATTATAACTACATATCAACTCTCATTGTATATTAGAGCAAAACAATAATTCTCTTATACTTAGTTTGTTATTGTAATTAGTACATGAGAAAGAAAGGAATATAAGGAATAACAAATTAACTCAAAGTTATTAAACCACTTAATTACAGTGTGTTATAAAAATAAATGAACACTAAAAAACATAATTATTTTAAAATATTTAATATTCTGTTGGATAGTTGTTGATTCTCGCAACATACTCCGCCCCAAGAACCACTGTTCTTAACGTTGGTTAATATAGGTTTATCGTTGGAAGTGTTTTAGTCGAGCCCGACTGGCTCCGCTATGCTTCGACTCACAGCGAGATGTATAAACCTATATTATATGGTAAGTGGTTGATTTTCAATGGGCTTCTTCTCCTTGGGTTTGGAAAAAATGTCATCTGTAGGGAGTAAACATAATTTAGTTATAGGTCGTTTAAATATTTTTTGTTTGGATAAAATTGTTGCTACTCTTACGCGTCCATCCGTACCAGGATGGATTTCTTGAACTCTTCCGAGACACCATTGCCCTGGGGCACATCTGTCGTCCTTAATGAGAACAAGGTCTCCAAGTTTTATATTACGTTGGTCGTTAAACCATTTTGGGCGAGACTGCAAACGGTTCAAATATTCAGAATACCATCTCTTCCAAAATGATTGCTTCATTCTTTCAATGGCTTTCCATCTTGGTAAATGTTGAGGATTTGAGTCTAGTAAACTTTCTTCTTGTACACAAACGGTAGGCTCGCCAATGAGAAAGTGGGCAGGCGTCAGTGCGTCATTATTGGTTGGATCAATTGAAAGAGGACAGAGTGGACGTGAATTAAGGCATCCTTCAATCTGACATAGCAAAGTGGAAAGCTCTTCATAACTTAAAACACGATCAGACATTATACGTTTTAAGTGATATTTGACCGGCCTCCCACAATCCTCCAAAATGAGGAGAGGCTGGTGGGATGAAATGCCAATTGGTTCCGCTAACTGATAAAGTTTGTCGAAGTTCCTCTGGCAATGAATATTGGCTTCGATGATGAAGTACTTGCAATTCTTTCGAAGCCCCTACAAAGTTAGTTCCACAGTCCGAGTACATATCCGTACAAGCTCCTCTCCGAGACACAAAACGTCGAAATGCGGCCAAAAATCCATTAGTACTTAAATCCGATACGGTTTCCAAATGTATGGCTTTTGTAACCATACAAACGAATACACAAATATAGCCTTTGGATAATACTGCAGATCGTAATGATGAATTTTTGAGAGTAATGGGTCCAGCAAAATCTACACCGCAATGTTTAAATGGTCTGGTCATGTTAATACGAACTGAGGGTAGGTTTCCCATAATCTGTTGCGATGGTTTTGCGTTGTATCTAAAACATTGAACACAACTATTAATGATCTTCTTAGCTATTTGATTGCCCGCTATAATCCAAAATTTGCGTTTAACGTAAGACATAGTTAAAGTCAAACCTCCATGTAACGTTTTTTGGTGAGAGTCCAGTATAACCAAAGTAGACAATGGATTGTTTTTGCCTAGTAAAATGGGGTGTTTTGTAGAGTATGCTAAATCTGCATTTTCCAGTCTTCCACCAACTCTTAGAATGCCTCTGTCATCCATAAAAGGCATCAATTTTAAGATATGTTTATTTTTAACAGTGACGTTAGAATTCAAATTTTTGATTTCGGTATGAAAATCAATTGACTGGCTGACTCTAACAAGTCTTTCTAATGAAATCTTAATTTCCAAAGTAGTGAGGGGTCCAAATAGCTTGGAGTTATTCCCCTTACAGTTGTTGTAAAATCGTAAGCAAAGTGCACAAATTCTGACTAATTTATTTAACGATGAAAACTTTTGAAACACATAAGGGTATGTTGATTCAGTAAAAACATTGGTTACAATCTTTGATTTACGTTCTTCTAGTGTTGTTTCCATCTCACAAATATTTTTTGGCCAACATGAGGGTGGTCCCTTCAAAAGCTCTGGCCCGTGCCACCATATATTGTTCTTTACAAGATCTTCGGGTAAAATGCCCCTTGAAGCGGAGTCTGCAGGATTATGTGCAGATGGAACATATCTCCATTGCTGGACATTTGAATGTCGCTGAATCTCCGCCACTCGATTCGAAACATATACACTCCACCGAGAGGGATGTTTTCTAATCCAGCTGAGCACCGTAGTACTATCGCTCCAGTATGTAATATTTTTAATACAAATCTCCGACAGAGATTCTTTCACCTTGTTAGTCAATTTTACCAAAAGGAAGGCAGCGCAAAGCTCCAATCTTGGTATGGTTACGGTTTTCACCGGCGTAACCTTAGTTTTCGCCTGTAATATGCGAACAAAAACATTCTCTAAAGACTGTACCCGTATGTATACAACTGCAGCATATGCATCATTGGATGCATCACAAAAGCAATGCAGTTCTACTGTAGCTGAGGGATTATAATTAAACCATCTTTGAATTTTTATTTTTTCAAGACTTTTCAAAGTATTCTTATATCTTAGCCAAGTATTTTTTATGTGTTGTGGAACTTCTGTATCCCAATCTAATCCCTCCAACCATAATTTTTGGAAAAGAATTTTAGCCATGATAGTGGATGGGGCAAGCCATCCAAATGGATCAAAAAGTTTAGCGGATTCAGAAAGAATTATACGTTTTGTAACTTTATCGGTTAAGGATGCATTTACTTTAAAAGAAAATGTATCAGAATTAGGTATCCACTGGATTCCTAATGTTTTCACCACATTATCATGGTCAAAATTCAACGATACTGATTTTTCCCTGAATTCTTCAGGTATGTTATGTAAAAGCTCAGCAGAATTGCTAATCCATTTCCTAAGATTAAAGCCTCCACTTTTAAGCAAAATACATAAATTCTTCTGCATAAAAATCGCGTCGTTCAATGAATCAGAACCAGATATTATATCATCCACATAAGAATCGCGAGTAAGAATTTTTGACTCAATTGGGAACAAAGTAGAGTAGTCCTCAGATAGTTTTCGAAGAACTCTTATAGATAAGTAGGGTGCTGGAGTCGTCCCGTACGTTACGGTGTTTAACTCGTAAACTGCAATTTCATCAGCAGGACTATAACGCCATAAGATCTGCTGAAAACGTCGATGTTCTTGAAAAACTTCAATTTGCCTGAACATTTTCTCAATGTCAGCGCAAAATCCTATCCTATGACGCCTCCACCTGTTGATTATCTGGGATAGGTCATTTTGCAGTGCTGGTCCGGAACATAGCTCTTCATTAAGAGAAACCTGACCAGGTAAATGACTACTGCCGTCGAACACAACACGTAATTTAGTTGTAGAACTATTCTCTTTTAAAACTCCATGATGAGGTAAAATGTAAGAATTTTCGTACACATTTGCCGGATAACTCCCTACTTTTCTCATGTGTCCCAATGACTCGTATTCTCGCATAAAATCTTTATATCTTTCACAAAATAATGGCTGCTTAGCAAAACGATTTTCTAATTGTATTAATCTTTTATACGCATTGATATGATTGTTATTCAAATCAATAGATGACGTACCATTAACAACTGATTTAAATGGTAAATTTACGATATAACGACCGTTTTTATCACGTGTCGTTGTGTTTACGAAATATTGCTCACATAATGACTCTTCCTCGGTGAATTGCCTTTTCACCTCAACCTCCTCTTGTTCCCAAAATAATCTGAGAGCATTGTCCAGGTTGACCATATGAACAGTTATATTAGGAAACGAATGATTATGAGTAGGACCAGAGAAAACCCAACCGAACAAGCTTTCTTGGAAAAATAAGTTGTTAAACTTGAACGAACTACCTGGTATTATTATTGAGCTTAAAATATCCGAACCAAGAATGATATCAATCGGATCAGAATGATCAAATTGTGGATCAGCTAACGACTTTTCTATACCTTGAGGTATCATAAGGTTCTTAAGAGTAGTGTTAGGTGTGTAGTTCGTTAGTTTGGAAAGAACCAAAGCTGCACAAGAAATGACAGGGGTACAATCAGTTGAGCATAATTTAAGAACTACCCATGATTTACAATGATCAATTTTAGTTTCGCCTACACCCTGTACAACACAATTAGATTTGTGTCTCTTAAGACGTAAAAGTTGTGCTGCGCTTTCCGTCACCAAAGTCCCTTGAGACCCTGGATCCAAAAGTGCCCTAAATGGAAATTTACCGTTTTCGCAATCTACTATTAAACGAATTGTTGAAAGAATGACGTTACTAAACAAGTGAACGTTGTTAGAGGAAACTTGTACATTTGTAGAAGCTGAGCCGTTATCATTTGTAGGCGTTAAATTTGGGGAATATGATGTCTCAGAACAACCAGGGTTGTCCTGATGCAAGATGGTGTGATGTGCTTGTTTACATATATTGCAACGATATGTGGACGTGCAATTATTGTGTTGATGCCCACATGAAAGGCAGTTACGACAAATATTGTTACTCGAAATGAAGTCTTGTTTTGATTTAGCTGGAAAAGCAAGAAATTTAAAACATTTCGATAGCATGTGGGGTTTTTTACATAGTAAACACAAAAAATGTTGTTTTTGTGTAACTTGATTGGTATGAAAAGAACCTTTTTTTGACTTTGACTGATTAGTCCTTTGAAAGCGGTTAATTTTATTTGAAGCTGGTATATCTTCATGTAAAGTTTCGAGAGTTCTAAATGTTCTCTCCAAAAATTCGAACATCTCGGCAAGAGTAGGGATTTTTGTCGATGATTTAAGAGATTGTTCCCAATCCCTACGTGTGGTCAAATCCAACTTCTGTCCAATGAGTGGAATCAGAAGTGGATCCCAAGTAGTTGTATCAAAGCCTAAGTTTTTGAGCGAACTAATACATTCTTGAGTGGTATCAAGAACAGTTTTTATGGATTGAAAAGAGCCATCCGACTTTTGTATGTTCAAAAACCTTTTAACTAAAACATCAACAATAACACGCTCATTGTGGTATCTAGATTTTAACGTTTTCCAGGCTAAATCATAATTAGCCTCTGTGGCAGATATAGTTTTAATTAAACTAGCGGCTTCACCCGACAAAGTGCCTTTTAGATAATAAAACTTTTGGACTTTTGAAAGGCATGTGTTATTATGAACAAGAGTGACATAAATATCCGAAAAAGAAACCCACTCCATATAGTCGCCAGAAAATTTTGGTAAAGAAATCTTAGGCAATTTCGCATCTACGCTAGCAGACGTGTCCGCATGACAAGAAGGTAGTGCGAAAGTGCTCGAATGTGGAGGAGAAGAAGTAGCCTGTTCAGGAAACGCATCAAGAACTTGGCCTTTAAAAAGCAGAAGTAAATCGATAAAGGTATAAAAGCATTCCTCCTGAATGTAGGGAACGTCCGTAGTATTCAAAGAAGTTTCGCGGATAATAGTTCCAATTTCCTCATGATTTTCCTTAAAATGAAGGTTTATTTCCTCTATTTCACTAAGAAGACTAGTAAGATAACCCTTCGGTTTGTCGGCCTTTACCATGAACCGTGAATGCAACTTCTTTAGCTGCTCTAAATAACCACGTTGTTTTTCAATAATTTTGTCTAAATCAGACATCGTACTGATATACTCAATTTAAACAAACTTATAGAAAGGAAAAACTATTTTAAATAATTTAATAAAAAAAGAACTAAAAATGTTAAAATCTTAAATATCTGTGAAATTTTCAATTTAACCTCGATTCCACATAAAATTCAAAATTAAAGGTTAAGCACAAAACTTATTATATTTTCACTATTTTTTAAATTAATCTTGAACTTTATAAAATCGAACTTTTACTAAAAAAACACTTCACAACTATTCAGATTCCAACGCATCAGTTCCCGGGTTTCGGCACCAAATTTTATGTTATAAGAAAAGAAAAAATTTAAGTAAAGAAAAAAAGGCAATCTCGTTAACTTTAAAAACTATAAAAAATTATAAATTTTATTAAATATGACCGCTTTCTTCGAATACTCCAGAACAATTAAAATTTATTTCTTTTGCAAAATATCATTTACCCAAAACACATCAGTTAAAATTATGTGTAACGGGATCATATATGTATGTAAAAAATTCATGTTTAAATATTAATATAAAAAAAGTTGATTCCTACTATTTACTCTCGCTTATATATTAAATTATAACTACATATCAACTCTCATTGTATATTAGAGCAAAACAATAATTCTCTTATACTTAGTTTGTTATTGTAATTAGTACATGAGAAAGAAAGGAATATAAGGAATAACAAATTAACTCAAAGTTATTAAACCACTTAATTACAGTGTGTTATAAAAATAAATGAACACTAAAAAACATAATTATTTTAAAATATTTAATATTCTGTTGGATAGTTGTTGATTCTCGCAACAGATAGGTTGAAACTTAACTCTTTAAGGTGGAGGTGGAAGAGGAGAATTAGGCAGTAGGTATAATGAAAACGAAATCCATAGGAATATTTGTCAAATAAATTCGTGCAAAATTGCTTCATTTAATAAAATTTTTTGCAACGCCAATCCCCTTTGTTAAATCCTGTGGACTGTATAGGGGGGAAGAGCACAACAAAAAAATAAAACTGTTGTTCACACTTGGAACACTATAAAAAAAGGAAGCACAACAGAACAACACTTTCCTGTTTCTCTGACACATGAACACGCCAATAGAAAATTCATCTTAAAAGAAATTGATTAAAATAAATTATTTTTCTTCTCTGATTTTCCGAATAATTTCCTTAGAATTTCTTAAGGCAGTAGATCGGCGTATCAAACGTTGATAATACCAAAACAAATGCAGTTTTCTTTTATTTAAATATGTTTTTTTTATTTTATTTTATATCTTAACAAATTTTATTTTTTTGTATTTCAAATAGGTATATTTTTCTTTCTACAAATAAAAATTATTGCACAAAAATTATCATAAATTGTAAACAAGGTAGGTGCATCCCTTTGGATGTTATAAAAAGGAAAAAATGATCAAATTAATAGAACAAAACAAAAAACTTAATGTCAAAAAAACAACAATAACAAAAAATATAAAAAAAGCTTTATGTTATACTGCAGCGCCCTCTGTTGCTAGTTTGCCGTCGCTTAAACAATCCGGTTTATGTCGCCAAGGTTGGGAAGTATGGACTATCAGACATAAACACCCTTCATTAAAATAACACCGAAATGATGTTCATAAATGTTCGTATTTTTATTTAGCGATAAAAATCCTACCGAGTGATAATCCAAATGTTTTTTTTTTTTTGCAGCACTAAGCCTTGGAAACGATTTAACGTTTGAATAAGTACAACAACATTAAATGGATTTTGGCAAGTTGATGCAAATAACTTTTTCGTTATTTTAACCCTTTTTTGGTGGCATGGTGCCGTCATAATATTAATTTTATTGTTATTTGAATATGGACTGGGAGGAAAAAGATTCCAAGTATGAAATTATTTCACAAACAAATCTAGTTTGATCTTATCGTCAGCACGAGTTAAAAAGAGACCAATATTGGAAACTGAAGCCAAATAAAGATTTAATCCACGGAAAAAGTTACGAACGCATTAAACACTCTCATACTTCATTGGAATCTTTGGGCTACTTCTTTTACTTTATCTCACTGACTGCTGTTAGGCACGGCACATACATTTACTTATGTCGTATACAGTCGTTCGATAACTGATAGAATGAACCACAGGTCTTACTGGACTGAAGTGTTATTTTGTCGAAATTCACCCCGCTTAATCCAATATGTATTATTGGATTTTTAAAAACCGTTTTGGATTTTACTTGAACTTTGTTTTGTTTATCTACGTTTGATATTAATTTATATGGCCATCGATCAATTCAATTGTTTTCATGTATTTTTGGGAAAATCTTATTAAGAAGTTGACAAATGAACTCTTACTCATGAAATGGATTTTCCTTTCCCTTCGACTTCGTGGAATTCGACTTCAGGCTTCATTTATTGACTATACTGGCACTACGTATTTTACAGCATTTTTAATTTGCTCGCATATCATCAAATAGTTGCCCTAAGACTTTAATTGCTTCTTCCAATGCAATAAAAATGTAATTTTGTTCTTTTATTTTCTTCTTAAATACCATGTAATTAAGGTCGTCTTCTGTGGCCATATTAATAGCAGTTGGTGTGGTTGAAAAAGTTTGTCAGTGAGGTTTCCCTTTTTCTCTTTTTTGCAATACTTAAAAGAGTTTCACATTTCATGAGAACTTTAAGGAATTTTAATCACAATTAAATGAAACGGTTTCGTAGAATTTCATATCATTTGCAAAATTGTTTTTCTCTGTTGTACAACTAAAATTTTTTATAGGGTCTTGCAATAGGGACAGTTAATAATGGCTAACTTTATGAAGTTTTATATTTCAAATTAATTGTTACTTATTCTGTCTGTTTTTCCAAATTATCGGTGACGGCTATAGAAAACAAGGTGCATTCTCTGTAAGGGCTTTGTAGAAGTTGGCAACTGACCCTAATTTTTATCAAAAAGTCATTTTCAGTGATGAGGCCATTTTCAGTATTGTTACCGTCACTGTCTAATCGATACTTTAAATTATTTACATATTATCGATAGCTTTTATAGTACTAATTATTATTATCGAATTATTATCAGCACTAAAATAATTTTATATTTCCACGCGCGTTGACATTTCTATTATTTCTCAATTTATATAAAATGGCGCAAAAAGTCAAATTTTCTTAAAAGAATTTCTAAAGTGAACAAGAGAACATACAAAGAAGTTTCGCTCTTGGTTTCCACACGAAAAAGTCAGTAATAACCTCAATTTTGAATTTAAATATATTTAATTAAGTTTTTTGTACATATGAATTAATTAACTTACAGGAATTTCAACCATTAAAGTACGAGACAATAAATGAATTATTACACTTAAAAATTCTTGTGCTTTTTGGTTAACAATCTACATTTGGATACTGAGGGCTTGGGCGCTTCTCCCAACAAGTATAAATAGGTACGTGAATAAGCATAATTATACAATATGTGACAATACGAAGCTTCCAATGCATCCGGAAAAAGTCACTGTTTGAAGAGGAGTTTGGACTGATCGGTAACGATGTCGGCCAGGCTATCAGCGTCAACGAGGAACGATGCTACCGTGCCATACAGCTCACGTCATATTGGATATTCTGCACGAGCTGTTTGAGGGCATGGTGAAATCAATATATTTCAATATCTTTACGAGAATAAAATAGTCACAGAAAGCCTGATAGATACATAAAATCTAATACATTTATTTCTTTATTTCAGTAAATCCTTTATTTATTCAAATCCTATATTTTTTTAAATAACAACGCATTTCAACAGACAACACTGCGCTATCAGTTTTATTCACAATCATTTTCAACGATCCAAATTTTCAGTGTTCAATACCACTGTGAGTTAAGCATTTTTTATTCACGGTTACCTATCACAGATTGACTATCCGTCACAACTCACGACTGACCGGTAGCATCGTTGTTCGATGTATTGATAAATTGTTGTTGCTGGATTTTTGATCTTTGTTTTAGTCAAGTCTGGTAAATTCCTAAATAATTGTTCGTGTAATTGTGTGAAGTGTGTACTTCGTTGTTGTCCGTTTCTCTTGTCTGCTCAACAAATTGAGTGAACGTATTCCAGTTTTGTGCCAACGCTTTTACTTCGCTCCAGTGCTTCCCCTTTGTAGGTTCGAAACAATCTGTATTTCTATGTTTGATTTGAGCGTCCACTCTAATAAGTTTTAGATTGGCCTGTTTCCATTGTCTGATTCTAAATGATATTCAGCCAAAATTCTACAGCGTAAATTTTGCATTCATGTATTAAATCTAACATACTTTGAAAGTGAAACAATTTCCAACGGCTTTTCCAATGGCCAAAGAAAGGTACATACATATGTATGTTGAATCGTTTTCATTTGATATTCAATATCTTTGCTTTACTTGTCATTGCTGCGGGTCTCATATGTAGCGTATGTTTAGCACAATATCGCAAAAGTTATCAGCCACAAAACCAATATAGACTATATAGGTGTCCTAACACGTAGGTGTCCTTGTAGTCCCTATTTATTCCTTACGGATTGAATAAAGGGAGAGGTATGTATGTATGGGAAAGAAAAATGTACTTGTATTCACGAGTTGGATAAAAAAATAAAGAAACATTGTTGATAGGGTTCTTCATATAAAGTCTTTCCATTAAGCATGATCTAATAATGGGATCCATTATGAGAGTAGATGCAGCAAAATTGAAGAGAGCACAGGTGATGAAACTGGTACCCTCTAGACAGGAATACAGAATTCTGAACGTTAGATGCTCTACAGAGTTTTTAATTCCGCTTTAGAGTTTTTAATGTAGATACACCGCGGCTAATAATTACAATACTAGTCTTCAAAGACTACTTTTAAACATTTATTCAAGTAAAATTATTTTTAGACTTAAAGTCGAAAGCTTTTTATAATTCATTAGATATTGTGTGGTAGAAGTAGTTGGTAACAAGGAACAGATAAGAATAGCTATCCCTTCATCCTACATATGTTTCGTAGATTGGCACGAAAGTAAAGAACTTTTCATGTCGTTGATCTGATTTGTAATAAGATGGAACATTTTCAAAGGCACAAAGTGGAGTGTTGTCTTAGAAGTAATACAAAATAAATCTTATTGGAATTCTTAAAGGTATAGAAACAGAAACCTGTATAAGTTCTATCAATACTTGCTAATCGGTCATACGATCTTTGTGCACAGTCTCGCAGCGATGAAGTAAAAACTTTGACTTTTTTTATAATAATAGTACTGTATGCGGGCACTGACTAGCGGGAAAGACTACTTTGTATATGATATACTCACGTTTATGTAGTGCTGAAAGAAAGTACCGGAGAAAATATTGAATTTTAGAAAATAATTAATTATTAAATTAAATTAAGTTAACGATCACAAACTGATGAATATCACAAGTGTTTATATTATCTTCTTCTTTCTTTCTTTTTGATTTATTTCAGTTTTACTAATCAAGTATTTCTAGAGAAAAATAACGCCGGAATATAATTTAATATTTGTTGATTAAACCCTACTTTTTTCTGAGACCAGAAATTGGAATCCAATGATGTTCTTACTTGGTTAATCTCTGTGGGGTACTAATTTTAGTGGCATTCATTATTTAGTATTCTTCGGGGTTAGAATCAGTGGTTGTATTCGTTTTTATTTGAGCACTTTTACCACCCCTATATCCCCTACACTCAAGAACATCAAAGGTTTTGGACTTGCAACTAGGTTAAGTTAGCGGGTGGCCATGTGCCCGGTGGCTATATGGCCCATAGTATTGCCCAGTGTGAGATAAGACCCCTTGGCATCAGTGCTGTACCTTTTATGCGAGTGCCCTGCACTTCAGAACAGACGTCATTTGTTTTTGGGTAACAGAACGTTTGAGGTAATTTATAATCATTTAATTAGTTGTTGGTGTAGTAATCTCCGAATACCTGCAAAGTGTTCCATGAGAACTTTCCGGCTTTTCACATAGTGTGACAAAAATTTCGATACTAACCGCACAGAATTTTATCAATTTAAATACATACATACATACACACATAATTGGTCATTACAATACTTTAGTTAGGATTATGACCTAGCTTCTCACACCATTGATGTTGTGTGTGTTCATTTTATACATTCAGTTTAAATACAATATGTACTTAATTTCATACATAATTTCATTCATATCAGATAGGACATCATATCGTATACTTAATATTGAATCGATTGAATAGAAGTCTTAACAGTCATACGCACGTTCGTACACCTACTTATTTACAATTATTATTATATTGCGTTATCTTTAATATATGATAACGGAAAATAAAAATAATTAAAGAACAATATAAACTAAATTTGTGTATAATTTTAAATGAAAGAATATTACGAATTTATTAGAAGCCACCATAACAATGTCGACAATGTCGACATGCCAGAAAAGAAACAGAAATTTAATTCCTGAAAAAAATTTCATTGAGAAGTTCCGTCGATTTATTGTAGCCAGAGGAGGAACAAGAAGAAAAAGTAACAAATTTTAAAATCGTAAACAGACCACAGAATTTTAAGTTATACGAGATACGTAATATGGTTTTTATATTTTCAAGTTTCTGTAAAAATTTTCATTTGCCACCAATTGCATATTTTATATATTTAAGTTAAACGGGTACAAGTTGTTATGTTAAAACAGTTGAAATGATGGAAATTATAAACAAATTTAAATTCTTTAATATTTTTTCAAAACGTTTTCTTTGAAAGCGATTTATTGTTAATTTTCTTTATTTCTTGAATTTGCTTTTTTATATTTTTAGAATAAAAAAAACAGCGTTTTTTAAGCAGGAGGAAAACAGAGAAATTGCGGATGTAAAAAAATTATTTCAAACAAAACAGCCGTTAAAAAACAAATACGGAGAGATTAAAGGACTGATTGTGGTATCGCACTTGCAGTCAAACAGAGAACAAAAATAATCGAAAAAACAAATAACGGGTGATTTTTTAGCTATTATCTTTTTGGCAACACAGCTCACGCACGTTTCGTATTTTGTTTCACTGTCAAACATATTCAGTTTGGTCTATAATTTAACCATGAATCGTCTTACAAACGAACAACGCTTGCAAATCATTGAATTTTATTATCAAAATGCGTGCTCTGTTAAGAAAGTTCATCGTACGCTTCTTCCATTTTATTGTCAGTTTTATCGACCCACTGAAGCGGCTATTCGGGCTATTGTGACTAAATTTCGCACCAAATTTACATTATTGGACATTAAACCACCAACACGCTTACGTAGAGTGCGAACTGAAGAAAATATCTCAGCTATATCGGCCAGAGTTATTGATGACCATCAATTATCGATTCGTCGCCGTACGCAGCAATTGGGCCTCTGTTACTCAACAACGTGGAAAATTTTGCGGAACGATTTAGGTGTGAAGCCTTTCAAAATACAGCTGGTGCAAGAATTGAAGCCGAACGACCTACCGCAACGCAGTATTTTTGGTGAACAGGCTCTTGGAAAGTTGGCCGAAGATCCACTTCTTTATCGAAAAATTGTGTTCAGCTCATTTTTGGCTCAATGAATACGTAAATAAGCAGAATTGTCGATTTTGGAGTGAAGATCAGCCAGAAGCATTGCAAAAGTTACCAATGCATCCAGAAAAAGTCACAGTTTGGTGCGGTTTATGGGCTGCTGGCATCATTGGACCGTACTTCTTCAAAGATGCTGCGAATCGTAACTGTGAATCGTGAGCGCTACCGTGAGATGATATCCAACTTTTGTTTTGCCCAAAATGCAAGACATTAAATTATATGGACCGTACTATCGATTCAAATAAAGATTTCATGCATTTTTCTGAATTTTATGTGTTTTTTTTTAAATTTTTCCTATAGCTCTTACAAAATCACCCTTTACAAGTTAAAGTTGAAAATTGTTGATAAAGTTTTTTTTTTTTGCTTTACTTTGTTTAATTAAGGGGGTAAAAGTGTTTCAATAACAATTTTTGCGAATGAATTTCGTTTCGTAATTTTTCATTTCATCTTCTTTTCCTTCCCCCATTATAAGTTTTCCAAAACTATAGAAAAAGAGGCCGGCATTGCTTTTCTCGAGCAACAATATGCTCATTTCAATATTTCTTTTGGCATTAGCAGAGACAATGAAAGATGGTGGTATATTTCGTCACATAGTTATGCTTTGAGAAAATGATGCCAATAAAATTAGAATTTATCAAAAATATAAAGAATAAAAAAAAAATTTCAAATGGACATTCAAATTGTCTGACTGTCAATGCACAGGACCGACACAATATGAAAATAACACACACAGTCAGATTAAGAAATGAGGAAAAGGATAACGACATTGACACCGAATCTGGTATATACGCTGACTCATTTACAGTGCGTATGGATATGTAGATAAAAAATCTGATGCTGAGAAATGATTAATCCGTCAGCCAAAGTTGTCGCGTTTAGGCTGTCATGTCGGCCGTTATCCATAAATTTGTTTTTATTTTTGTAAAAATAATTATAAGAATAAGAAAAAAATTTATTTCTTCCAATCATTCATACACACATATACACATACACAAATAAATAAATGCATTTTTTGTTTTAAATATTTTATTTTTTTTTATCGATTGTAGTTGAACTGAAAACTGATTTAAATTTTGGGTAAATTTATGACTCACCCACAAACAACTTTTTATCCATTCTTTAGACAACAAATGGAATATTTTTTCAACTAAATGTTGTTCTGAATTCAAAATCACCGTAGTCTAGTAGGTAGTGTGTTGGCTTATTAGACGAAAGGTTAAAACCCCAGGTCAGACATCTAAACGATATGAAAAAATATTTTTTCGGTGACTTCGTCTCAGCAGATTTCTGGCAAAAACTCTGAGAGCAAATAAAATTGGCAGTTTGAGATATGTGAGCTGAGATTTGAACAACGAGTTCTCATCTAATCAACCAACGTACTACCTACTGGACTATATGCTGATGTATAATTTCGCAATTTATTGTACAGATTGAAAAATGTTGATCTTCTTCAGCGCTTTTTCTTAAAGCGACGATAATATCAGTTGAACTACCGCATGCTCTCACAATCTTAATCTATTTGACTATGATTTTTCAATAAAATTTCCTATAAAACATTCTGTTTGAATTCTATGAATCGTAAGCTACGAACAGTTGCTTCATTGACATGTATGCGATTCACTCAGGTAATAATTTTTAACAACATTTGTTCACTTAAATTTAAATTATTCTTCAAAATAAACTAAAAATAATGGCTGTACTCACACGTAGATCTGGGAATAATGAGATGCAGTGCTCTTCTATTTTTAAGCCATATTTAGATAAGATTTCTTTTACTTTTTCTTTGGTTTGTATTCATCTGCTCATTTTATAATTAAAAAATAAATGTTTGTGTATCTTTACAACAATACGTACATTCGTCTCTTAAGTCTCTGAGAAAACTCCGCAGTCGTTTATTAAATTCTATTTTGAGTTCACAATTCATTTTCCTCATCATTCAACTCATCATTTGAACGTCAATCAAATAGCACAAAACCAAAATCTCTTGGATAATTACATGCAATAAATTGTTTTAATTAAAATTCAACTGTCTTTGTCTTGTCTCAAGAAGAGAGAAAAAAAACAAAATGGAAAACAAATAAATCAAGAAAAAAATATTTAAAAAGAAAACAAAAGAGAATCAATTCAAGTAAATTAGTAGACATCAGAAGCATTAGTTATTATTCTTGAAAACAAACCCACACAGTCCTCTTGTATCCTTACAACTTTTCAACTCAAAAGCACACAAAAATAAACAAAAATACGGATAAGAGGACAAAAGTATATTTGTTGGCTAATCACTCATAGATAGGACAGGACAGCAAGGAAACCTTGACAGGCACTGTGTGAGAAAGTTTGATTAGAGACTGTGTTTTTTTAAGAAAGAAGTCGAAGCAACACTTCTTTCAAAATATAATGTGGATCACTATTTCGCCGAATAATTCGAAAAAAAACTTTCAATTGACAGCACACTCAGCATTGACTATGTCGCTGATAAATTTACAAGAAAATCAACAAAAATCTCAATCGCAATGGAAATTAATATACAATGGAAAGTTTATTTCATCACAGCACATCACTCTGGGGGGTGGTGCAGAGCCCCCATGGCTAATGAACTCCTTAAAGCGACATTTTTGATGGCCTCCAATGTCAGCAAAACAAATACATTACAGGTCAGTCAATGAATAAATTCTATTCACATTAAACATTAGATTGAATTCTTTATTACAATATCGAACAAAAAAACTACATGTAGACCTCAAATTAATCTTCGAACGGAGAATTATGAATAAACGAAAATTTCTTGTTATTCTTATTAAATAAAAGCTTGAGATTTATATTTTTATAATAAATTAGAACATTTCTGTTTTGGGCTATTAACAAGGAAAAAACCAATAAAACGCTAACAAAAGTGAGTGCTTAAAGTCATTGTCCTGCATGATTACAAAGCATTTTCTCAAAGATTTGGTTGCTTTTGAATATCAAACAATTACGTTTTCAAATTCGTACACCCTTCTTCAGATATTTGGTCATGACTATTGAATATGTTAAATTAAATTAAAATAATTATGATGTTCAATAGTGATGATAGCAAATATCTCATTTTACTATACTTTTGTGTAAAAACGTATTCAATTTCATTGTTACATGGACTAGTGCCGCTTTTGTTCGATGTCAATTATAACTTCAACCCGACTGTTGTTAAAGTCGGGGCCTTTACGAGAAGGAGTCTTAAGTGTCACCAATGTTTGCTCGGTAATAGTTTTATTCATTAACGCATCAGCATACGACATCTGGCTGAAGGTTGGCTGCAAGTTATGTTCTTGATATTTTGATATCTATTACCTTACCAGCATAGGTAGGGGACATTGAAGTATAATTGGCCGAAGACAAATTATCAATTTAAAAAGAATCGGTCCTAGTTTTTTGGACCTTAGAGCGTTTAACCTAATAGTAAACTT
The DNA here is from genome assembly GCA_930367235.1 of Sarcophaga rosellei. Classification (NCBI taxonomy): domain Eukaryota; kingdom Metazoa; phylum Arthropoda; class Insecta; order Diptera; family Sarcophagidae; genus Sarcophaga; species Sarcophaga rosellei. Next base: position 83,200,595 of record OV884017.1, on the reverse strand, counting down.
GGTGTCCCTTTTAATTAAAAAGACCAGTGCCATTTACATGTCGAAATGCAACATTATTATTATTTTGTATACGGACAAGATATTTTGTTGAACGTAATATCTTGAGGAAAGGAAATAAAATAGTTTTATGCAAAATGTATTCCTGAAAGATAGGATAATGAACAAAATTCCCAAATGTCATCTCAGGAGCCACTGAACTCTGGGTATGCACATATAACGACTGGAATTACCTTAGAACGACTCCTTCAGAAGCAGTAACAACGAGAAATAAGAGGAGACCACAGAACGTACTCTCCGTCAGCAGAAGTTATTGAAATAACGTATCTAGCCAACGTAGATTTGAATAAAATTTACATCTTCATAAAACTCTCGGGATGGCAAACTGGGGTTTGTAATTAAATGACGGGAAAGGTAATGAATGTTTTATAAAAGGACCTTAGCTATGCCCATTGAGGCGGCTGCCTAACCCCTTTGACAAAACTTGAATTTCAATAATAAAAAAAAGTTAACTTCAATGCTCATGCATTATAATCAGACGTCGCGTCGGCACAAAGAGAACATAATAATAAATGTGAGTGTGAGTGAGTGAGAGGAAAATTGTTAGTAATATTTTCAAGTCTACTTATTAACCCAATAATATGTACATATATGTGAGCGGAAAATATAGACAAATTGTACTGAGCTAAATCTCTAAAGACACCGTATTTAACTTAGCAAGTATTCTTCCAAAAATAGAAATCATTTCTCATTGATATTAGTGAATCATACTGTAATATTTCTTTGGGTGTAAAATTGAATCCTGAAAAAAGCGACATAAACCTTCTTCTTTAGAAGCTGACAAGCAACTGAATGCATTTTTATGCTCTTTTTAACGAACATTGTTGATGTTCATGTCGTATGTGTGTAAAAAGCCGAAAATGTTCGGCCATCGGAGGCTATTGGCGCCGACGTCTGATTATAATATACAAGAATTTTTAAATTCTCTTTAAATTAAATGGAAAATATTATTTCCACTGACCATAAATATAAGTATGTATGTATACATTTTATTTTACTGTCGTAGTTATAATTTTCCATTTATTATTATTATTCTTTCATTTTTTTCTGTTTATTACTATTGGCAGCAATTGTTCAACCATGAATTTCCCAAGACACATAAAACAACAACCAGAAGAAAAGTGTACAAAAGCTGCATGGTCTGCGATACCTGTATACAAGAGCTGGCAGTAATTAATGTTCCATCCGAGGTAAACTGAATTATGGTTTTTATTATGTCATTTGATGCGGCCACGCATCAAATAGTGGATCAAACTCGCCTTTTTTGTTAATGTGTTGGTAAAACTATACTCACACGTATAGACTGAGAAGAGTTTGAAGAATATCAAAATAATTTTGATTTTTGCTACCTGCGTTGCAATTATTCAATACAGTATACATGATACAAAGTCGTGTGAATTGGCCATATCCATACACATATATTTTCCACTCGTACCCATATGAGCAAATTGTTAGTCCACTGCATAGCAGTCTGACGAAGGCAGTCCTCATGCAAGCCTGTCTGAATGTGTAAAATTGCCATAAAAATCGTACAATAAAGGCTTCAACGGAAGCAATTCCGAAAACAGTTAAAAAGTTATTGTTAAACAATATTATTTTTAATTAAATCAAGACTGAAACTATTTTACTTTAAATTTACTTTTCATGCTGAAATTTAATGCGTGCACACTCCTAATACTTAAATTTAAAAAAGCTCTTAAGAATGTATACTATTCAACATTGTTCAAATACTTTTTTGAAAGAGTGGTAAAAAATGTTGTCCAATAACTGCATAGGACATGAGGCATTAATACTTAACCCAGTTCATGTAATTTTAAGCATTTATGTCTGACGATCCACACTTCTCATCCCTGGTTACGTAAACGGGACTGTTTAAATGATTCGAAGTTATCAACAGAGGACGCTACTTATTATACTTAAGCTTCCTGTAATTTGATGTAATCTTAGGCCTTTAGTATTTGTTTGTACAATGGCTCAATTTGATCTCCGGGTACTGTACTTGTCTCATTTGACAAGTACACGTCCTCTAACCTAGTGTTTGTTAGTGAATTTTTCTAATAGTTATGAAAAGTAATTAAAAGTGTATGCAGCAGAAATATAAAAAAGGAAATTATTCTTTCTTTCGGAAACTTTGTTGATAGATTTCTTTTTTTTTTTACTAGAAGCCTTAGACCAATTTTGGTTCCAAGAAGTCACCACAACCACCCAACCACAAAAATACAGTCCACAGTTTGACACTAAGTATGAACTAATTTTAAAAAATCAATAGATTTTATTTTTATTCGATTTCCATTAAATGAAATCGTATAATTTCTATCGAGATTCATAATAACGGAAATTCATAATTAAAATCAAGAGAGAAAGACTTTCGACAAATTTCGCTGATGTCACAATAGCTGGCATCACTGAGCATAGTTTAGTTTATAGCAGTTGCTTGTAAATGTTTTCTTATAAAAGCTTAAAAAGTGGTCATCATACTTTAACGAATTTAAATTGCTGCCCTTAAATAATTTTTTATACCATTTTAATAAACTCTGTGAAGTCTGTGAATTTAAATGGAATTTTTCTAACACGCCATGACCTCTCGCAACCTTCCTCCTTCATTCATTCGTTAATTTACATTTCCTTTGAAATACTTTCATAAAAAAAAGAAAAATTATTTTTTCTCTTAAATTTACGGTCATAGAAGAAAGAACATAGGAAACATAAATTTATTCATACACATTAACTATTTGGTCAATTTAAACTTTTCTCATTTTCTTTAAATTACGTTCAACAATAAAACAACAATAACAACCACAAAAACAATATAAAATGAAACAGAAAAGATTTCCAGCTGATAATTTTCCCGAATTGAACAAAGGTCATCCACTGATGCTACGAACAGTTCATGTACATATACGTTTTAGTCTTTGACATTGGAAACTTGGAAACATTTCGTATAAGCACTGCTCACGAACACACAGACGTCGGTTTTATTTTACTCCGATACAGCGGATTTCACTTGAATAAATTTAATTGCAATTTCTTCGAAATTTGTTTTGGAAAGTAGACATTTTTTCTATTCTCCAAGTGCAACATCAATATTAACCCTTTGCGATCGTATGTCTGCTCTCAGCCACCAAACCCTTTTTACCATTCCAGTCGCATGTCTGCTCTCAGCCACCAAAGCTTTATTACCGATCTAGTCGTAAGTCTGCTCTCAATCGATAAGCTTTCGAAATTCGTTGAAATCGAATGATATTTTATAAGTTGTGCTTGACTTAGATTTGGCGATTTCGCTTCTTAAAATATTTCAAAATAATGCTCTACTAAAATGGCAAAAAGAAAATTACTGAAAGAAGTGTTCCGTGAACTTGTGAGTAGCGATGACGAATTTTATTTTCACTCTTTCAACACTGACTTTTTCCTTCACAATCTTGCATACTGTTTATTAGTGGGTTTTCAACGAAAATTAATACCGACCAGCCTGACACATAGCAAAGAGTTAATTATTTTTTTTTCTCTTAGGGACATTATTCCAACTTGCCATTAATTAAGGCAGGATTTTAACGGGCAGATAAATTTTTTTCATTATTATGAGTACCCAATAAGATAGAAGTGAGCGTTCAGCTAAAGGGAAGATAATCCTGCCGGTAACTTTTAAAGTTAAGTTTATCTTTGAACTTACCATATTATATATTATTTTCAATATTACAACTTCAAATTTAAACAGAATGAGCATATGCACCAAAAAAATGAAGCCCGTCGTTGCCACTGCGTTAAAAAGAAAAAACTTGTTTAATTGAGCAGTTTTATCGACATTGCTCCTGCCCTGCCATATTTTTGAACCTTATTTTATCTTTAAGTTGTAATAACGAAAATAAGTTAAAGGTAACTTTACAGTTCCCTTTAGCTAAAGGTACCTTTAACTAAACCCAAGTTTAACGGCAAGTGGTAATAATGGCCCTTAAACTTTTAAATCCATGTACTCTTCTACAAATGAGAAAAAATATGTCGTTCATATAGAGGTTTTTTATAGAGGTATAGAACTTTAAGTTGCAATAAAACAACGATGGATTATTCGATTGACATGAATTTTATTTATCCGAAAGATAATCTTGGGCATTACATTTTAAATATGATTTCTGGCATATGACCGCCACGGCTGGCGCGGATGTAGTCCAATCTGGACGTCCAATTTTCGATGACTTTTTCCAACATTTGTGGCCGTATATCGGCAATAACATGGCGAATGTTGTCTTCCAAATGGTCAAGAGTTTGTGGCTTTACCGCATAGACCAATGACTTTACATAGCCCCACAGAAAGTAGTCTAGCGGTGTTAAATCACAAGATCTTGGAGGCCAATTCACAGGTCCAAAACGTGAAATTAGGCGGTCGCCAAACGTGTCTTTCAATAAATCTATTGCGGCACGAGCTGTGTGACATGTTGCGCCGTCTTGTTGAAACCACATCTCCTGGACATCATGGTTATTCAATTCAGGAATGAAAAAGTTAGTAATCATGGCTCTATACCGATCACCATTGACTGTAACGTTCTTCCTCAATACTACGCTCTACAGCAGCAATAGCTTCTTCTGTACGCACCGTTCAGCGTCTCTGGGGATGCGAGATATCAATAAGACTAAACGTGGTGTGAAAACGTTCCATGGTTAATCGAATTAACTGCTCTGATGGACGATTTTGTCGACGATAAAATGGACGTAGTGCGCGATACGTTTTCCGTACAAAACCATTATTTTCGAAATAAAATTGCACTATTTGCAAGCGTTGTTCAGGCGTGAGTCTTCACAATTCATGATGAATTGCCAAACCAAACTGAGAATAAATCACTTGACAGCTGTTAAATCGGTCGCCATCTTGAAAAGTAATGCCAGCTTAAAGTTCTATACCTCTATATAAAACACCCTTTATATGTTTGAAAAATACTGGTTCAATTCAAATGCAAACCAAGTGGTTTTTCTGTAATTAGAAAACTTCCGGCTTAAGAATCGTTTTTCAAAATTGTATTTTTACATTCCAATTTTAACTTTCGTTCAATAAAGAATTTAATTTAAAAATATTTAATAAGTTATATTATCATTAAGAATTTTATCCAGTATTGTTCAACTTTCGTGGTAGTCTAGTAGGTAGTTTGTCGGCTTATTATACGTAAAGCCACAGTTCAAACTTCAGGTCAGACATCTTCAACAAAACAAAATATGAAAAAATATTTCTTCAACTCCCTTTTTTTAGCAGATTTCTGGCAAAAACTCTGAGATTAAATAAAATTGCCATGAAAAGTTTCTCAAAAATCTGTCGTTCGGAGTCGACTTTAAACTGTAGGTCTCACCACTCATGTATAAAATTAACACACATAACATGTGTGTGAAACTCGTACTTTGCTGGCAACACTGAAAAGAGAAATTAAATAATTTTCAAGTTTTTATCCGAAATAATAATGCATTACATCTTTAATGTTTCTTTCAGTACTAAGCTAACAATGCCATAAATAAGCAGTGAAGTAATAGAATGTTTTCTGTTTTCGAAATGCCATTCAAGTATTTCTTAAATAATATTTTGTGTTCTGCTTAAAAATTTACAAAAAGGTTTAATCCGAACTACAAATTAGTGTAAAAACTATGTCTTAAAGCCGTTCTAAATTCTTCATAAAAACCTATTCAAACTATTTAGTGCTCAAAATCGTTGGTTCCGTGTACTTTTTGTATTTATTTTGTACTCCATTGTTTATGTGCTTATCTTCCATATTTAATAAACAAATTTTGTTCCCTTTGTATAAAGAGCAAAGCTTTGGGACAACGCATGCAAACCCATTTCACCACCATTTGTCTGTGGTCGTAGTTTAGCAGGTATTGTGTTGGCTTATTACACACGAGCCCGTGGTGCGAACCCCCGATCAGACATCTCGAAGCCCTGGTATCTTCCTCTCAGCAGTCTTCTGGCAAAATCTCCAAAAGTGAATAAAATTTCCATGACATTAAACAGTAGGTAAGTAGTTGAGAAGCTAGGCCGTAATCCTGACTGAAGGGTTGTAATGAACAATTATGTATGTATGCTAGGTATTTGAGTTCGTATTTGTGTATGGATTTAGTTTGGGAGTTCGCCTATAAGTGTATGCGTGTGTATGTGTGAGTGTTTTATAGATTAATACAAAAATTAAAGGAATGATGAAGGGAGAGGTGGTATAATTAAATTTATTTTTTTTTTAATTTAATATCAGGAAGATTATTTTAAAACCCAGTAAGCTTTCTTGTAATTTATGGATTCATGAAATATTTTTTGGTTGCTGATAGTAAGAGTGTAATTTGCAAGTATTTTTATTGCAAATACCTAAATTAGTAATAAATAACAAACAACAAAGAAAACAAAAACTAATTAAATACTGATTTATTGTATATGATTTCAATAAATTTCAACAAAAAAAAATAATTTAAAAATTTTACCAATTTCTTTAATTCACTTTAATTTTTATACCTTTTTTCCATACATGTTCAACATTTTATTATTGAATACTCACTCACACTTACACACTACAATTCATGTGTAGACTACAGAGATGAAGAAGAGGAGAGAAATATTTTATTTGAATAAAATAAAAAATAATAAAAAATACAAAAAAGACAAAAACCAACACAAAGATAAAAGAAAATGTCAGAAATTTACATACACAAACACACATGAATAAGCACACGGATGTTGTATGACAAACAAAAAGAAGGTGTTTGTGAATGTGAATAAAATTTAAACAAATACTACACCCCACTCATACATACACATCGCTGATATGCTACTATTATTGTGCGTGTATGCGTTCATATGCATGTGTTTGTTTTATCATAATGAAAACAATTTAAACAATTTCTCTGAACAATAATAAAAACAATTCAAGTAATCAGATTTAAACTGCAAATAATAATAATGAAATGAAACAAAACAGGAGAAAGAAGAATAAGTTTTAATAAATTGAGTTTAATAGTATGTAAATAAGAATAGTAACAACAACAACAACAAGATCAACATCAAAAACACCAAACATAAAGGAAAACTTATGTGAAATAGTTTATAAATACATACAAGCAAACATATTGAGAACCATTATTACACAGGGACCGAAAATAACGGTTATTTTTGAATTTTTGATTAAAAAAAGCAACCGCAAGGAAATGTCGGAGAACAAAACCAAGTATACCATTTTGATTGTCTTGGACGAAATTTTTATAAAATGCGATGCTTTTTAAAAAAATGATTTTTATTTTTTAGAAAAAAAATAACAGTTATTTTTTGATTTTTATTTTTTGAGCAGAAATAAAAGTTTTTTTTGTTTCAATTCATGATGAATTCATAATATTTATTAAAAAATTCTTTAAAAAATTAAAGTAATTTATGTCAGAAAATTATTAGAATTAAGTTTTGGGTATATTAAACACTAATCTTTGTTTTCAAAATACCAAAATAACTTTTATTTCTGCTCGAAAAATAAAAGTCAAAAAATAACTTTTATTTCTGCTCGAAAAAATAAAAGTTAAAAAATAACTTTTATTTCTGCTCGAAAAAATAAAAGTCAAAAATAACTGTTATTTCTGCTCGACAAAATAAAAGTGTAAACATAACTTTTATTTCTGCTCGAAAAAATAAAAGTCAAAAAATAACTTTTATTTTCTAACTTTTACGATAAAAGTTATAACAGTTACGGTCCCTGTTATTACAACTTGCTGTTAAAGTTGGGTTTAGTTAAAAGTAACTTTAGCTAAAGTGAATTTTAAAGTCACTTTTAACATCTTTTAATTATTACAACCTACAGATAAAATAAAGTTAACTTTTTCAAAAATATGACAAGGCCAGAGCAATGTCGATAACGCTGCTCAATTAAACAAATTCTTTTTAAACAGTCAACAACGGGCTTCGTTATTTTGCTGCGTTTACTCATTTTGTTAATATTTAAAATTTGCCGTATTGAAAATAATATATAATAAGGTAAGTTTAAAGATAAAGTTAACTTTAAAGGTTAGAGTTAGGATAATCCTCTCTTTAGCTTAACGCTCATTTCTATCTTATTGTTCACGGTCCATAATGAAACACAATTTATCTGCCCATTAAAATCCTCCCTTTAGTTGAAGGCAAGTTGTAATACTGGCCCTTGGTGTATTTAATAACATTAATAATTATTTGTTAATAATAATTGAAAATGATTAATAAATATAAACGAATTGAATAATATAATGTAATAAACAATTGCAAACACTTTAAATATTTTGAATTAACAGAGCTATTAATTTTCACGGCTGTTTTAATTCAAAAAGTTTACTTTTACATCTGGTGAGTTTTTAATTTTACTGTGTAGACGTTTAATCTTCGGAAGTCGTCATCACTCTGGTATATTAAACAAAATTAAATAAAATATTAAATATTCTTTAGCATATTTTATAATGGAACTTAATGTTGAAAATCTATAGAAATTCGAATATTTTTTTTAATTATAAAATTAATTTTAATGAAGTTTCAGTCACAAAAGTATTAACTATGCAATATAAGAGTAAACCATAACATAGTTTAACATCGTATCGGAAACTTTCTGTTTTATTAGCTTACATTAATCATGAATTTATTACTTTTAATCTAGCCACAAACTTCTGATATGTTTGACAGAATTTGTCTGCTTATGACCGATAGGCCTTTAATGACATTTTTTTTTTTTTCAAATACTTCCGGCATATGTCAGCTGCGGCTACCAGTTATATGGGCCATTAGACCAGTTTACTTTTTGAGTAGTTTTTCTGGTAAGTCCGATCGTATGTTGTCATTGGTGGCCTGATTATTTCCTTCCATAGTTGTCAATATCGATAATTCTTATGCAGTCCAGCAAAACATATTAACACTGCACGAGCCCTTATTTTGCTAACAAAGAAAACCTTCCCTTTATATCGACTCAGTTTATCTAACACTGGCAACATTTTAGAAATTACAAGCTCTGCGACCAGGAAAGAAGTAGCTAGACGGTACTATCCAGAGTCCATTTTCATTTAATTTCGGCCATTTGTAACAGTCAAATATTTTAACCGCCTGTTGACGAGATGGGGCATTACATCGCTCTATGGTCCCGTATGTTCGATTTTTTTTCCTAGCTTCAATTGGGTTTATCTAGGTGCCTTAGATACCCTCAGGTTTATTTTGTTCACTTTTGCTTTTACTGGCGACTTTTTCATATTTTTTCCAGGCTCGTGTTTGGGACTACAGCAAAATCCGTATGTCATAGCAAGGCCTATCCACCAAAAAAAATTGAGCTTAGTTTTAATGGGGCTTTTTCAGCGCCTGTGTTTTTCATTTGAGTCTATTGAAATAACATAAAACGGAAATTAAAACAAGTTGCTGGTATTAACAACAGAATAAAGTCAATGGTGCAATTTGACCTACACGAACTTTCTATTTTGTCATTAAAGAAAAGAAAAAAAAGAAAAAAAGGAATAATAAACACTACGTTTCTTTAGAAATGAATTCAGATTATCTCTGAATATGGTTTTTACCAGTGGATATCAAAACCAACATCGATGACAGTAACTACGAAAGCAATTGTTACTTCCGTAATGCCAACACTGTGAACAGCTTAAGCTTTCTACTGACTATTCGTACTTGAATGCTCATAAATGGATCCAATTGAATCACTTTTTTTATGTCTTCCTTTTGTTTATTTGCCAGTGACATATAAGTAATAAACAACAAGTTAGAAAATAACAACCCATGTAGACCGACGTATCATATCGTCGATATCGAAATCTTGATTTATTCTTTCTTCCTTGAAGTGAAATTCTAAGGCATCATGAACTGATTGAACCTTATCATGGTTAAATTAGTTTTAAGTCTTTGACTCTATTAAATTATGCAGATTAAAGCCATTAGCGCCTCGAGGTCTGCGCGCTCTAGTGCGAAAGCTGGACGTTAAGAAACTGCGATCGCAAAGGACTACTGAAGCGTTCTCCGCTCAACTCTCGGATAAGCTAAGTCGTTCCCCATTGTGGACACTACTGCAGAACCAGTCCTTGGTTTCGAGCGCCCACCTCAACGAAATCAATGGCACAATGAGAAAACCATTGTCGCGAGGCAGCTGCAGCGATAAACGCCGCATACAAGAAAAAGTTGCAGTCAGCCACTACGCGACTTATTGTCGAGAACTACACTATAAAGAAAGTAGAACGGATGAGTGACACCTTTTCAAATGCAAGAAGATGGAGCAGAAAAGGCGCGAGCGCGAGGAAGTCGAGATGTATGGATGTAGGAATGACGATCGAAAATTCTATCAAAAGGTTAAGCCCCTAACCGAGGGTTATAAGACCAGATCGTCTTTCTGCAAAGATGATAATGCAAACTTAGTAACAGACCTGCAGGGGGTGGTGAGGTGGTGAAGGAAACACTTATCTACTCTGCTACAAGGCCAGTGAGCTGTATGAGCTGCTCATCTATGTACATAGACGTTGTGCAGCGTATTAATATCCAGCGACTGCGCTGGCTCGGCCATATCGTTCCAATAGAGGAGGATGCTCCGGCGAGATGTGTATTTGATGCGGGGATCTACAGAAGTCGGCGAAGAGGATGGGTTTTTAATGACCAATTAAGTAAGTAAGTAAGATTAAAGCCACTTGCTAAAGCGAAATAAAGATTTTTTTTCATTCTTTTTAAATTTAAAAGCCAAATTAACGCAAAGTGTTTTGTATCAAAGGAGATTTTGTCGTGCAGATATGCGATATCGCGGTCATTTTTTTAACTTTAAGCACTCCGAACCATAAAATTTATTAATTCGGACTAATATCTTGAGTTTTGCTAAACTAAAGGCGAGATGAGTTCCGGACATCTGTTTTAATGCATTATCTCTCTTATTCACTTTGGGGGTTTGAAACGTAAACCTTTTAAAATTCCTAAAAAAAAAATGCCAGGAGTGTTTTTCTACGATATTTTTCATCGCAATTTAGTTTAGTTGCAATCATTGGATCGCCTTTTATGTTTTTCTAATAGAAATTTCGGAATGCTAAAGGAACTGGTGGCTATCCATGTATGTATAAATTTATGTATGTGCGCATGGGACTGTGGACATTAGTATTGATGTGTGTGGTTTATGGTTGTTAAATGTTTGTTTATATTTGTTGTGGTTCCACTGACAGTGTTTTAAAATGCTCTTTTATATTTTCACTTAGTTTTTGTACATGTATGTATGTATATATGTAAGTAATTGTGTGGGTAACCACATATCGTATATGTTTGCTGGTATGTGCTTTGCTGTTGGGGACATATTCTCCTTTAGTTTGCCATTTCGTTTATAGCACCACTAGACTAGACCAATTCAAATCATTTTTTTTCTTTTTTGTTGTACTGCCTTGACGACAACAGCTGTTGTCCTTAATACTTGAATTTATACAATACACACATAACAGTCTTTCGAGGATATTTTTTATTTTTATAACTCATAAAACTACAATGTAAGCCCATTTTATACATTTTATTAAGGTTTGTACTTCATATAGAACAATTTTAATGAGTAAATGACACTCGAATTGAAATAAACCATAACCTAGATGGCAGGTTTAGAAACTCAATCGAAGTAATTAAGCAAATTAGCTGAATATATTGATGAACATAAAATTAAATCGAATCGATTAAATTTAACAATTTTTTTCTATGCATTTATGAAAGTGCACAGACCGGCTGTCCCGATCCCTTTCAATAAAATTGAACTTAAGAAATGCACAACACGGCTCAAAAATAATATGGAATACCGAAAATCAGCATCGCTTAGGAAATATTTAAAGGGACTTGATGCTATACTTGAGTCGAACAATGAACATATTGTGGTGCGTTCAAAGGACTCTTAAGAAATGCTGTGAATGGTAGTCTCCATGTTAATTACTTATAGTCCCAATTTATCCCATATTTATGAAATGGTGCTACTGATCTGCCATATGCGCTTGTTATACCTCATGTTCCGATAAGATTTCTGTGTCAAGAGATTCAGAGAACTATTGAGGAAGCTCTTAGAATTGATCAAATCAACAAGAAGGCGATATTAGAGATGCCTCGTATAACCATGAGAATTTTTATTTTCAATGCTATTTTATGACTTTGCTGTACTGAAAGGGATAGCCAAGATCATATGTTAGCAGACTTTTATATGCCTATACGTTTGTTATAGGACTCAGACAGCAACAAACCTCTATTAAGAAAACCTACAGATTAATTCAAGTCTTGGCGTACTAAAAGGATTGTTCCTCAAATTATGCTTGTCAGAAATCACTGTAACATTCCAAATGCATATGGTTGAGCCAAAGGCATACATGCTCGTATAAACAGAGGTCGTACAGCTGGAGAAAGTATGAAGCTCGACACACATTTTAAGGCACACAAAATAAGAATATTTAATGCGGATTGTACGTGTTCTGGTCGAATTTTCTGGTAAAAAGCTATTGACACCTCAAATTGAGTGTCTATTATCTGGAGAGTGTAACTTTGCAAATCGAATTGGATAGCTAATATCCTCAGGAAGATGACAAGAAGTATTTAATTTCCATTTTGCAATTTCTGAAGTCCCAGCTCACTTTGATTATTCGTCCAAATAAAACCCGAAAAAGTGTATAATTCTTCCCTCCCACACCAAAATGTATAGGTCATGAGCCAATACAAATACTTCCAAGGATATGTTCGTCTGTTTAAGGATATTTTATGATGGCGACAGTTGTTTTCCGGTTACTGGTAACACTAGCTTACAGTTACAGTGTCTTGTATTTATGTTTCCTTATATATTCAGTATGTATTATATTGTGTTTATACTTCAATGTTTACCATACACTCACGAAAAATTGAGTATAAAAATGAATCGTAATTTAGAAAGCTCTTTGCATACTTACGTACAATTTTCATATTCAGTTAAAGTGGTCTCACCATATTTAGGTGGTATCTTTGATACCAAAAGGTCACTTCAGCACACGGGTAAGCGCAGTTCCCGTACTGACCAAATTCCCCCGAACTCATAGAAGAAATTGGTCAGTGTGGGAGCTGACCAACAGAAATATGGCAGTGCCGGCGCAATGTCGATAAAACTGCTCAATTATACAAGTTTGTCTTTTAAACGCAGGTTTCACATTAGAACTCTCATTAGGCCAGAAATGTCCTCAGACTGCGTCAGACTTTGTAGATTCTGTCAAAATCTACACATATTGTTTTCAACTTGTGAATATAATTTCAGTATTTGTGACTACTAAAGTATATTTCAGGTCAAAATCACACCACGGAATTGAGTAAAGATGTTCCGTTTCTAAGCACTTTTTAGAGCTAGACGGCAATCGAAACACTTTTGCATGCAACCTTCAGGTCTAAACTGGTTGGCGATTTACCTTATTGACTCACGCGATAGATTTGTGTCAGTCTTAAATGAGTCCCTGTTTACAGCTATTACTCGGGTAATTGTGCCCACCAAGACAGGCACGACACATTCCCACCGAATGCCTCTCTTAGGCTGTCTACTTGAAAAAAACTTTTATTGACTGAAGACAAATCCTGGACTAAGAAAGAATCTTCCTTTTTAGGCAGACTTATCTGACCTAAATAGGAAGTGTACCAATTAATTACTTAAATTAGACATTGGGAACATCACAGACATTGTGTCTATTAGAGAGACTTCCTTACCAACAAATGATTTCTGCACAGTTTTAAATTGGAAGAGAATTTTTTCCATTTCACTTGACAACTTTCGCTTGTTCTTCTTTCATGTGGCTCACTCTTTCTCGACAGTGGTTTAACGATAATTTACTAGATATAGGAACGACCAGTAATCTCATTGAAGGGAGTCATGCTTTAAATGCGAAGTCCTGATGCGAACTTTCTTCATTGTCCATATAAAAAAATTTTAAAGTCATTTATGTTTAATTGTTTGTTAATCCGTTTGATTACTTTCCATATACTTGTGGTTTATTTCACTTTTACTAACATTTCAATTTGAGTGTATTAGAAGAGTTTTAGACTCAATGGCATTGTATGTATGTATGTAGTACGCCATATCTATCTAAAGTTTGTTGGTCTTTTGTCAACTCGAAATAAGTGACATTGAAACTCGAAAAAGCCAAAGAATGGTTACAAAGAAACGTCGCATAAAAGTTTAATGCGTCACAATGCGATATTCTAACAACAATAAAAGAGATTTCGCTGAGATTCTTTACTTTTTTCGTTTTTTGGCAGCTTTTCATTTATACTTTTCAAATTAGTTTCTCTCATTTGTGTAAAAGTTTTATATGCTCAAGTGGATATTGTTTTTTTATTTTGCTTTACGGAATAAATGGAAAAACAAAAATTTTAATGGTATTTAAAAATAGAGACTTTGTGGAATAAGTACTGCCTGATACCATTGTTGTGGACTGTCAATTATTTGGAAAATTAATTTCAATAATTTAAATTATTCTAATAATCGATTGACATTGTATGATAACGAATTACTTCTTAAACCTTACAATGTTCATACGACTGTAAAAAATACCAGACGATATTGAACTCAACTCATAAATATTTCTGGAAAAAGTATTTTCATGAATTTCTTAAACTATTTGACTGATAAGGCTTAAAGCCAGTTTATTAAAGTAAAAAGTACATACATAAGTGGTCATTACTTCCGTCAGGACGACAACCTAGCTTCTCACACCACTCATGGTGTGTGTGTGTTAATTTTATACATGAGTGGTGAGGCCTACAGTTTAAAGTCGACTCCAAACGACACATTTTTGAAAAACCTTTCATGGCAATTTTATTTACTCACAGAGTTTTTGCCTAATAAGCCAATACACTACCTACTAGACTCCGGCGATAATTCACACATAGTATTGGTATAATCAGTCCACATGCGCGCAACTTAAACACGTTTTTTCGAAATCACTTTTTGCGACTTGGCGACCCCGATTTAGCAAAAACTACTTGACCGATTTCGCCATATTTTAAGTCAAATTAGGATATTCCTGTCCGTCAATACTTATTAATTTTGTTAAACAATTAAGGTAGAAAAAATAGTGAAGCCCCGTAAAATAGTGGAAACCCCGTCATTTTTTGACTGGCTATGGCCAGTAACATATTTTATACGAATACATTTCAATTTTTTGCTTTTAGGCAGTCCTAACTCTTCAAATCGTGGTCGCCAGATTTGGAGATGACCCTCTTCATACTGCCATACCACCGCCGTGCGTCACGATAATTGAAAAAAAACGCAATTATAAACTATCAAGTGTCCACTTTAACATATGAAACGGTGATACATTTGCTGAAATAAATTTATTTTAAGCAAAAAAAGACAAAATTGAAAAACAACTCTTTAATCGCAAGGGTTATGTTAGCTTTGAGAATCAGTTTAGTTTGTGACATATTTACATACACATGCAACCTAACAAAAACCCAACAAAAGAAAAATTCTAACGTGATTAAATTGAACGATCTAGCATCATATCCTCTTGAGATAGCAATGCCTTCAATTCGGTAGTACAGAATATCCCATGTGGCATGAGTTGTGGGACAAGAAGAGCCGACCAATTGAATCCCTATATTGTTGAAGTCCAGATTACCCAATTTGGGACAAAAGTAGTTGGCGGTGATGACCAGGTTAATATCATTCTAAAAGGAATATGGACTGCTGACACTAGCTTAAAATAAACTTAATAGAGTAACTTTTTCATGCATTGAATACCTCGGATATCATGTGGTTAATACCGCACCAAATTCGATAATTTTATTTTCTCACATACCCATTAATCGAGAACTGGGTTCAGTTGCCAATTGCTCCAGAGTCCATTCAATAAACACGCTTTGTTGCCTAAGTTCCTTGTCTAACCGTTCTTGCTGATTTGGCAAAACATATTCAAAAATTAGCATTAATTTCATAAATGTAGCTTTAACAAGATGGCCGTTAAAAAGTCCCTGCTAAAAGTATCTTATCTATATATTACATACCTACTGTCTCGCTGCGATATCATTTTTTTAATTCTATTCCCATTTGCAATAGATATACTAGAGCTAATAAAACTTAATTTTCAGAATAAAAAAAGTTTTATTTACGTAAATTTTTACCTAATAAATCTACTAATTGAATGAAAATCAAATCATAATTTTAAAGAAGAATGACTAACATAGTCAGTAAACATTGTACGACTCTGAAATACATATATTTTTTTAAAAGATAACAATGATACGATAATACTACCAAAGACTAATAATAAATAATTTAGAAATATTTCAACTTCTAAGGCACCCATTCATTGTACGTACATACACACATTTGAATTAAAAACTGACCAACATTTCATCTATCAAACAACATACAACTCCCATTAAAAAATTTAAATTAGAACAAAATATCCAGTATATGAAAGGGTAGTACGTGGCAGCGGGAGGTTTCAGTCAAAGCAAACTAGATTACGCCTTTTAGATTTGAAGCTGCTGCTCAGAGTACAGCCGATCAATACCATTCTCCTACCAAACTTGCCGATAATATCTCAAAATAATAACTTTACCCCCAATTTTATTTATTGAGGTGAATTTGTAGATTCAGAATTTGAAAAAAGGAACAAAACTTATATCGAAATTTTTATGAGCTTCAGAACAATTAGCAAAAATAATAAGGACTTCAAGTCTATAAGAATATTCAGAAAAACACGTGGCTTCGAATCCAGAGAGACCATAACAACCAAGCTTCTTAGCGTTTGCTAAGGCCAACATCTATTTAAGTTTAAACGAAAAGTGCTGAGTAATAACGATGTTGAAGATAAATTTGTCACTACAACATCATGGAAACAGCGCAACCTTAAAAACTACAAAATCTACGGAGTATAAAGAAATCATCAATTTTAACTACAGTAGCGATTAAGAGTAGATGTGTTAACATTTTCAATATCAGAAAATTCCAACTGGGAGAGAAAGAAATTGAAAGCATATTCACAGTTAGGGACACACTTTTGTCCCATCAGTTCTTGCTTATCAAACTTTTTTTTTTTTTTTTTTTGAACATCAACATGAATCTTAAGTACTACAGCGTATAAAAATTTCATTTATCTTATAAAATTGTTTGTAAAATATACTAAAATATATGAGGTATATACATACATATTTATAGTTATATTCCTAACATTATATTAGAAACAAATCAATCGATCCTGCAAAGGATATCAAAACAGCTCTCCGATAATAATCCAGTAGAGCTGCAAAAGTGGTTAATTTACAAAAAGCATGTTTTGACGCGAAGCGCATTTGTATTTACCAGGGTTTTCAATGTCGAACAACAATGATAAACTATTTTTAAAACAACAAAAGCATATTTATTGCACATGAGTCGCGAAATTATGACCCAATTCGGGTAATAGCAGAATTTGTGCATCATCAAAGATATCCCAAAAGCAGAACATTATCAAATAAAAGAGAAACAATTGATAATGATTACCTTTTTAAAGAGGTTTAAAATATGTGTTCGTAAATTGCAAATAAAAATAAATTTGTACTTAGTTTTAAATAAATCCTTTATTGTTCGCACAGTTCTGTGTGCCACTGTTCACAACTTGATGTAAACAACAACAATTGCTTTATTGGTTATTCTTCTTTACACTCTTTAGCTTAAACAATAAAATTGCTAGGCAATTGTTCGACATATCTTTGTAACGGAGATCTTCAAACCACGATTACTATCTTCACTAGCCACGCGTCTTCACATAAGACTGATTGAATTCTTTCCGACTCCGTTGCCTGCTTTGTCTTGCCTTTTATATCGCAGGGTAAACAGTCTGATGAATGCTCTTGAAGGGGAATGACTTCGTCAAATCTCTATGAATGTTTTTTACATTATTGTTGTTTGTGTATTTTGTTTACGCTTGTCCTTGCAGTGTTGTTGTTGCCTGTTTGCTTACTTGTTTATCCCTTTTTTATACTGATATTGTTGCTATATTTTTGTTTATTTGTTGATCATGTAAACAAATCCATTGTTTTTGTTTTTGTAGCTTTTGTTTATCTTTTTAATGTTAAACAATATAAAACCTTTTTCATTTCTGTAACAATATGATTCGACTTCAGGTCTCATCTTCTGTGATATCGTATACATCTATATTTGCTAGATATCCTTTGACATTTATGCTATTAATATGAAGGTGTGTATTTAAACGATATTCTTAATGTCATTTATGGCTTATCACTGCAAGGTCTGTAAAATTTAACTTTGCAACCTAAAAAAAATGTTGAGCAATACTTAAAAAAAGAATTGAAAGATTGACGGGAAATCTTGGAATTGAATGCAACAATAACTTGATTACAACTGACTATGTAAACTGTGATTTCTATAGGCCATTGATTGTAACACCCACATTTAGTAAAACTCGGTACTCAAACAACGTAAGTATTTTGTATCCTTAAGGCAACTATATGTGTAGTAATCTTAAAGACAAAATATACTATCAGCACAGATCGAATGTTCTTGTTCTTATAAAATATGCGATTATAAATGAAGCGAAGGGCTATAGTCGTGAGTCAGATATTGGCAGCCAATAATAGACAGAGAGTTGTAATAAAAAGTGCAACATTGAATGTTTGATCTTTATCTATGAAGGATCGTGAATTAAGTTGATAGCGTTGTGTTGGTACGAATAATTGTGTTGTTGAATAAATGAAGGATTTATTTAAATAATGAAATAAATCACGTTCAAATGCAAGAATTCTTAGAAAACAAACGCTTCGAAAATTTAGAAACGTAACAACATCATGTCTCATGGACATCCATTTGTGCTATTTGATGCCCGTACAGGCTCTTAACACATCGGATGAAATTGAAAATTTGCATTAAGTTGACATGCAAAACATAGGAAGATGCGGATTAAGGTTCTGGTGATCTCTTTAAAACTAATCTAACAGTCAATCATTCTCTTTTCACATTATCCATATTTTTTGGAGTGAACTATCCTGACGAATAATTTGAAGATGTGCCTCATTAGACCAATAAGTACTTAAGATAGTTCATAAATGCTTTTTTAAATCAATCTTGTGGTACTTTTCCTCCTGTCGTAATGAAAGGCGAAGAATTCTCTTTCGTCATCAATTATTTTTTGTTTTCAATTAAAAAAAAAAAAAGTATTTTTGTCAGTAATTGCATTGCCGAATGTGCAGTAAGAAAAAGAAAATCAACTTCAAAAAGAGACGATATTTTGCAAAAACTTCAAATAATTTTCTTCTTACATTGCGAGCCAAAATTGGAATTTTTTTCAAATCGTGCCAAATACAAAAAGAGAGAAAAACTTTTTCTGAATTTAATTAAACTCTATATTAAGTGATGATGCTGATTTTATATTTCAATTTTATTTCAAATCTCTAAAGTCTCACAAGAAAAACTAACTTTGAAAGCCAATAAGAAATCATAAAAAAAATAAAAACGAAAACTTTTTTGCTGAGTATTGCAAATACACGTATAATGAACGAAAAATTACAATAAAACCACAGGTTTAAAGGAAAAATGCGAAATCTAAGCGATAAACTACGTGTACTTGTATTTGCCAAAGAGTTAATGATTCGCAAAAACTTTCCGCCAGACAAGCTAAATGAGAAGGAACGAAAATTTTTCGCTTTTAAGCCTAAAATCCAAAGCAAAAAGTAAAAGTACTTAAAAAACTTTTAAATGATGAAAAACAAAACGGACAGAAAGGGAGAGAGAGAGAGAAATTTATTTTAGTTTCAAATCATGACCTTCCAGGGAAAAAATATTAAGGTGGATTGCCGTATCTGGATGCTGTATGCTGAACTTACTTCTTGTTGCATGAGAGGTGTTTTCACCACTAACGATTACGGAGATAAATTCAGTTGCATGGATCGATAAATTTTTTTTTTTTTTTTGGTTTTGTTCTACTTTGCACTGTCAACAGACTTCAAATACTAGAAATAAAGAATTTATTGTGCTAATGTAAACCAGCACCACCAATACTGCACTGAACTTTGTTGCATTTGAATTGAAACTTATTTGCAGAAGTATTTTCAAAGGAAAGTATAACAATTAAAAGTGAAATTACGATGTTAAATTTTACAAAAATTTCTTAATATTGAGTATCCCTTTAAATGCAAATAACCTTTATATCTTATCCAGATTAAATCAAAAAGAAAGAACATGGAATTTAACGAAACACGAACAATCTAGAATAAATTGATGGCCATAGTTCAGGGGTATGAAAATACTCTGAACTTAAAAATATCTCTGTATGAGGATGAGATAACTAGAGATCTTAATTGTAGGCAACTGCAAAAAATATAATTATAAATCCGTAGATTATTGCATTTTATTTACTGTACTACGAACCAGACGAGTACACTGTAATGGATCAGAGTTTCCAGTATAAATTAAAAATATATCCGAGGCACATACCTTTTAAAAGCAGAAAATATTGAAAATATGTGGCATTCTGTTAAACATGCTCTAAAATCTGCAGCAGATAATACCCACGCGAAACAGCAGGGACAGAGCAGAGAATTGATGACAGTTTTGCAATGTTTTACGGGTTATACTTTACATACATACATACATAATTGGCCATTACAACCCTTCAGTCAGGATTACGGCCTAGCTTCTCACACAACTCATGCTGTGTGTCTTAATTTTATACGTGAGTGGCGGGACCTACAGTTTAAAGTCGATTCCGAATGACAGATTTTTGAGAAACTTTACATGGCATTTTTATTTCCTCTCAGAGTTTTTGCCAGAAATCTGCTGAGAGGAAGTCGCTGAAGAAATATTTTTTTTCACATTCTGTTTTGATGTCTAGCCTGGGGCTCGAACCCGGGCTTTACGTCTAATAAGCGAAAACACTACCTACTAGACTATGGCGACTACGATGGCTAAATAATGCTGGGCTGAAATTACTGACTCAAAAAAAACGGTAGCGGTACTAAGACGACGAAGGCAATATATGGTGGTTTAGTGACAATTTCACACGGAGCTATAAAGGACCTTGGAAAAAAAAGAAACCTTATGCGTTTAATACCGTAAATTGGTACAGTTAAAAAGGCGAAGGATTCCGCCGCAGATAATATAGCTGTATAATTGTGTCGTCTAGCAGCTGCTACAAAAACTATGTTAGACATTTAGCTAAGGATTAGACAAGTGAGAGAAACCGTAATCGATCCTCTCTGCTTTTCAAACCAATCTAAACCGGTACAGGAGTCCCATGCAGATCAGCGAATCCGCGTATCTACACATTAAATGGTAATCAAGTTCAAATGGTTGAGGGACAGGTGAGACCTGGAAAAAAAGGAAAAAAAATAAACGATAAACTTATAGAAGAAAACGGTGTATATTTCACCTGAAGAGGATCATTCCGAATATGATAATTAAAGCCATCAATTTCAATCAAAAATATTAATTTTATTGAGTGCCCTGGTAGTATAGTGGGTAGAGTGCTAGACTGTTAGCGTGAGGATCGTGGGTTCGATTCCCACCAGAGACTCTGGCCTGTGACACTAGACCGAGCATACGGTCAAGTTACTCCGCTTGTATATAATTAGAATATAATTTGTAATTGTATTGTAATTAATAAATAAATAATAATTTTATTATTTCATTAAACATTTTCTATCTCTAAATTTAAATAAAACAAAGTGTGTCTGAGCTATTATCGAAATTTTTAATTCGTTTGTAAGACCTATTGATGTCTTTATGTGTACAATACAGAATCGTTTAAATGTTCGCAACGGCTTCTCTGGTTGGGGCGCATCCGAAATGTATAATTTTCCGTGAGTGTGGGGCATGAATAAGACTGAATTTAGCCGATGACATGAGTTTGTTAGCTTTGAGAACCGCTGTAGCTTATTTGCGACATAAGAAATCTTAACAAGAAAAAGTCCAAAGGGGTCAAATTGCAAGATCTCTTCCCAATTTCTTCAGAATTGAATTTTGTACGAGTACAGACATAAGCCAGGGCGCAAAATCGAAAAGTTGTTTTCTGCGGCAGGTCAAGTTCCTGTCAGTGACGCGAAATCGATTGAATCGGATTCCCCTGCAGACTCTAACGGACAACTTGTACTTCCTACATTCATTCATGGTGATTTAGCTGAACAGTTTAAATGACAACTAATTACATAGATCTAGGCTTCAACAAGACGACCGTATCAATTGTCAAAGCTCAGATGGAAGACCAGACAGTTTAAAAGAAATTAAAATTGTATGATTTAAAAATTCTAAAATATCTTGAAATATTCAAAAAGGAATTTTATGACACGGCAAAGTACTCAGGAATTCATTAGTTTTCCTCTAAGGAATGGTAGAACTTTTATTTCATTCATAAAAAGTGAAGACAACAATCGACATTTCAACTTTGTTGCAACTGAAATATTTGGTCAATTCACACAAGCCGTTGTATCGTTGTATTCATTGTATTGTTGGAAGAATATACAACAGTGTATGATTGTTGTTGATAATTTTCATATAAAAATCTGATACACTTATACACATTTTTTCCATTGGTCAATTCACACAAGCCGTTGTATTGTTGTATTCATTGTATTGTTGGAAGAACATACAACAGTGTATGATTGTTGTTGATAATTTTCATATAAAAATCTGCTACACTTATACACATTTTTTCCATTGGTCAATTCACACAAGCCTTTGTATCGTTGTATTCATTGTATTGTTGGAAGAACATACAACAGTGTATGATTGTTGTTGATAATTTTCATATAAAAATCCGATACACTCATACACATTTTTTCCTATGTTTTTGGAAGTTGTATTGGTTTCGTGCTATCAAATTGTGTGAATGAAAAAAATGTGTATATGTTTTCATATGTTGTGTAGGTTTCGGGCTATCAAATTGTTTGAATGCCACGAAATACACAATACAGCATAGCATTGAGCGTTCACAAAGAAACAAATGTATTCAATAAAACATACACGATACAAAGTTGTGTGAAATGCCCCATTATTTTTCTAATAAATATGCACACTTCATAGTATTTACATACATTGTGTGTATACTTACCTATGTGGATACTTATTTATACACAGAAATAAATGCGATAAGGGAGAGAAGAAAGAGGATAAAGCTATTTACATTTTAATACATACATAATTGGCCATTACAACCCTTCGTCAGGATTACGGCCTAGCTTCTCAACATTACATTACAACATTACATTTTAATACCAAGAATTAAATAAAATAACAACAAATCCAATGTGGTTGCAACTTGTTGGAGTGCGCAATTAAATGGCAAGAAGCAGAAAAAAACAACTTTCAGTTCTCATTCGACGTGTTTTCAGTAATAAATTGTTAATAATTAGATAAAGATTATGAGAATTAAAGATATTATTACAACTTGCCGTTAAACTTGGGTTTGGTTAAAGGGATCTGTAAAGTTACTTTTAACTTATTTTCGTTATTACAACTTACAGATAAAATAAAGTTACCTTTTTCAAAAATATGGCAGTGCCGGAGCAATGTCGATAACACTGCTCAAATTAAAGAAGTTTTTTTAAAATCAGTGGCAACAACGGACTTTTTTTTTATTGTTTATATTTGAAGTTGCCATATTGAAAATAATATACAATATGGCAAGTTTGAGGACAAACTTAACTTTAAAAGTTAAAGGTAGGATGATCCTCCCTTTAGCTTAACGCTCACTTCTACCTTATTGTCCACTTATAATAATCAAAAACAATTTATCCGCCCTTTAAAATCCTCCCTTTAGATAACGGCAAGTTGTAATAATGGCCCTTAAAATATTAAATATATATTTTTCAAAAGGGAGTGTGGGGTTGAAAAACGGAGAAGTTTGTTTGAAATTTCCAGGCTTATGACACTTGCCAATGGATAATTTATGCCATAACTTTATGACTGTAAAATAAACTCTGTAGAATTGCATTAATGATTAGTAGTTATACATTAAATGATCTTTAATTATTAAGAATATATGGAATTAAATAGTTGTGAGTGCAATTAAACGTAACAAAATGTCGCAAGACAGTCATTACTCCGTTGTCTATGGCACCATCCCATTGGGACCACATACAGATATTCCAGTTTCATATCCTCAAGTTTTGGCCACAAGAAGTCCGTTATTATCTTGCGATAGCGAACAACATTCATGGTAACTACTTGGCCTAACTCATATTCGAAGAAGTCTTCCCAGATTACGTCGCCAGTCACTTTTATGGCTTTACAACAATTGCACCAAACGCGACAATTCTGCTTGCTATCGAATCCACTGAAATGAACGTCTGCCTTGTCGCTAAAGATGATTTTCTTTGTAAAGGCTCACACCAAAAATTCGGCATATTGACATCGCTGGAAATAGTCAATAGGCCTCATCTCTTAAGTGAATTGAATCTTTTAAGCGTGTAAATTCAAATCTTTATGCAAAATTCGCATCAGCGATGATCGTGAGATGTTCAGTTGTTGGGCACGACGATAAGTCGAAATTGACGGTTTTTCCGTAACACTATCGCGAACAACAGCAATGTTTTTACATTTCTTACAGACCCGGTGTGCTGATTTTGCGTACAATTATCCCGATTGTGGTCACATTTGGTCTAATTATGCTGACCAAAAAAATCACAAACTACGCGAAAGTCATACTGATTTCAACGCCCATTTTCGTAAAAGCCTTCAACAATCTCAACGCCCCGCTGAATTGTGTACCTCTCTATGGCTAAATTTATCAAATACTGAAGAAATAAAATGTCAAATACCGTTTAAATAATTATAATGGCCAATATGTGTATACATGTATGTATATGTTCACCAATTTTAATTTCAATTCAGGTTAAAACTATTTCATATAGGAAACGAGACAATTTTGTTCAGTGCAGTCACTTCGAAAATGTTTTTGCTACTTTTGCTCTTTCAGTAATAATTTACACCGCCGCCTTCTTGACAGTTTCATAAATTTTATTGAAGAAATAACAACGCAAAAAACAACAAAATGATACAAGTGTTTGGAATGAGATTATAACCAATGATTTCATTATATATGGCTTATGAGCCAATCTAAAATATTTTCTAACATTTATGGCCTTAATGGCTCAATATCTCCTCTTAACAATTCGAAAGAAACTTTTTTGTTGTGGCTGGCTGCCTGTCGTATTGTATTATCAATGTGCTCAGCATTATAATCTGCTAATAAATGACTCTCTAAATCAAATGGACGATGATAAGTATAAATGAAAACAAAAAATAACAACAACAAATATTATAATAAAAACAAAAAGAAAATAAAAATAATTATAAACACTATAGGCGACTATTTAATCCAATCGTTTCGCTCTTTTCCTATCGCAAACCACTGATTTATGAATTTCTGAGAAACAAATTTCAAATTTTACACGCTTCAATTGTTTGCAATTTTTTCTATACGCTTCCAAAAATAATTGATTTGTAAATTAAAGATGAGTAAAACAATGTGAAATCCCATCCATGGCGTCGTTCATTGTCATTGATATACGAGTACATATGAAAGAAGCAGCTGTGAATACAACGCTAAACGTTACGAAAAGAGGAGAGCATGGTCATGCCAAAATCTTTAATTCTATTAATTAAGGAATTTATATATGTAATTCATACGATACCTGGGGCCTGTTTCACTAAACTACAATTCTACAAGTTTACAACTTATAATCACAATTATAATTCTTACATGTGCTAATGAATTGTGTTTCATGAAAATCACAATACTTGTAGCTTTTTGTACTTGTAAACTACAATTTCTACAATTACAATCACAATAAAATAAAATATTCTTACAAGGATATTTTGATAAATGAAATATATGTGTGAATATACATATTTATGTATATTAGAGTACTAATGAAATATATGAAAATTTCAAAAATTATTTTAAATACTTTTGCAATTATGGGTACCTTAATGTATATCGATAATTTGTTTTGATTATCACACCACTAATCAATCAAAACATATATAGTTTGTGTTTAAATAATTGAAAATTATTATTTTGTAATGGCAAATCAACACAATAAAGTTAGAGTGGTGTGGCAGATTTTAGCTGCCAAAGACGAGCGAGTTTATCGCTAAACTTACTAAAGAGATAAAAATGGAAGAGTGGGAAAACATGCGTATGAATGAGGTGTCTTGCACTTGGATATACTGATATAGTTTGTGATATAGTTTGTTTTATTATATTCACTTATTTAAAAAAATAAATAAATAAAAACAAACAATATTTAAATTGTTTGATTTTGTGTTTATTTGAAGTTATTTTTATTAAAAAATAGTTAAAAATCAAATTTTAATTCAATTTATCATTCACTTGTAACTTGCAAAATTTTTTTGAGAGTCCTCGTCGACCCTAAGATTTCTTTCAACAATTTTACAAGTGTACAAGTGAAAATTTATTTTAGTGAAACATAACGACTTGTAAAAATATGACTTGTAGACTTGTAAATTGTAAAAATCACTTGTAGCCACAAACTTGTAATTGTATTTTTATGAAACGCAATTATTTACAATTTCACTATTTTACAGGCAAAAGCACTTGTAATTGTGAACTTGTAGCTTAGTGAAATAGGGCCCTGATATCACTTTTGATTCCGGTTTTATTACAAAAATATCGGAAAGATTCTAACATGAACGCAATCTATATGTCTCAGAGACCATCATTTACAGATTGATCACACAACAAGGTCGAATAGAGAATCATTTTCAAACAGTTTAACCTTAAGTAGTCCTTTTTTAAAATTTCTTTGATTTGCCAGTCAAGCTTTTGTAGTAAAGCATTTATTTTAGCCAGGTCCCAGAATTATAGAATCTTCGCTGCCATAATACCGCACTGGCTAAAGACTTTCGGTCACCCAGAACTAATCGACAGAACTTAACTGACTGGAAATGACTGGGAAATGATATCTGATGGTGATTAAAGACGCACGATATGAAAGGCGGAATTTTATTATAACGCGACGTTTATTAGGAACCAATTCTGTGGCATTAAATAATAATAGCTTAAGTCGAAATTTCATGGTTTTTGTCTAAAATAAATTGTGTTTGTTAATTGAGTTTGTAAACAAATATTTTCTTTCTTTTAATTTTTTAAGCTTGTGATCTTTAAATTAAATTTTTATTTGTATTTTTCTTATTGTTTCTTTAATTTAGTTTGATTTCTTATTTTTAAATTTTTCTTTTTATGCCTATGCAAATTTAATATTTATTGATCGGCAACAATATAGAATTTTATATTTTTCAGTGTTTGTGTGCCTCTGTTTGAGAAGAAATATAATGTTTTAACTCTTCTTTCTTAATTCTCCCAAAAACAGTACTCTGTTGTTACAACGTAGCGCAACTCAAATAAAATAAACGTAGTTAATGTTTTAGTATGTGATAGAATTTTCCCTAACATAAATTACATGAATTGCAGTCTCTTCTTAAAGTAAGCAAAACACATACATACCCAGGTATATTTTTTCATATATTTTACTGTCTAGGTACACTAACAACAACTGCTATAAGCAGCTATTTATGTTGCTGGCATTATTAACACACTACTAACGCGCCATTAACATAAATTCTAGCCAAACAAAAAGCAATAACAACAACAATGAGCCACAATGAATCAGCTACATATTTCTATTTTAAAATCAAGCAAATATTTGTTGTTTGTGTTCTCAATATAAATTTTTGTTTTGTCGTAAAAATTTTTAAAATGCTTCTCATTGAGTTCATATTGTATTTGGTAGATAGATTTGCTGTTGAGCATTGAAAAGTTAAGACTATACTTCACAGGATCATTTCTGTAGTCAGTCTTCATTTACTTTCATTGCAAAATGAAAAATACCAAATCCGCGATGAGGAGGAATATCGTTTTATCTGTAGCGTGAGGTTTTGAATGTTGTCTTTAATTTGAATTGGACTTTGGTTTGGTTCAATGGGACAATATTTCTTCGATGATCGCTCGGTTAAACGGATAAAACGACTTCTGAGTGGCTATTTTAAAGAAATAAATTTCAAAAAAACCGAACGACTAGAATAGAATGTAAAATATAAATGCTTATAGTTCTATTAATAACGACATTTAATACATGAAATTTAGCCGAGTGATAGTTCTTGAAGAAGGGAATAAGGATATACAATAAAATGAAAAAGCGCTTATGTCAACTTAAGCTATTATCATTTGTTGCCACAGAATTAATTTATACTTATATTATCCATTTAATCCTGACATAATCTAACCGATTCAAAGTCTTTTAAGTTTGAAGAGGAGGAAACCAGTCATAGAAGTTGAAATCCTCATGCCAATTGACATGCACCTAAGCTACCATAAACTGATATCAAAAATATTTTCTATAGAGAGTTATGTATCCTGTACAAATTTTATTTACTTCTTTCAATCCATCCCTCAGACATGAGTTATGTCTGGTGCAGTTTCATTCCAAAAATATTCCAACGTTTTAATGTTCTGTTCGCATATCATGCATTCCTTATTGTCTACTACACCTATATTCTAATGGTATTTTTCTAACTGGGGTCAACCCAGAGCGTCTTTGTAATTTTCCTTTGCGGTCATTATTCTGTAGTCTCTGTGACTTTTTCATCTATTTTTGCACCCAGGTTTCCAATGCACTTAAAGGCATTGTCTTGCTCTATTAGCTAAACTATTCGTTTTCTCATGTGTAACGGGTGTTTGAGAATCAGAATAGGCGTGTGAATCCAATGATAACTACTCATGTACTATTGACTTTGATTGAAGTCGATGAATAATTAGACTTTAGATTAAAACTTTAAAAAACATTTAGGTGGAACTGCTAGATTAATAAATAGTGTGCTAATAGTGTGCTGAATTTTGGTCTCAATTGCACTAAACATAGAATAAGATGTTAGAGACTCCACAATAATTAGAATACAATTCGTAATTGTAATACGTGTAATGAATGAATAAATGAAAATGAAAACTAGCATCCTGTATCAATTGGCAAATATCGTTTTATAAGGGTAACATCCACCATAACTGACCAACACTAAGTGGCATATTCCTTTCCGTACTTATTCATTTTGCGATATTCTTGTTGTCATCGCTTGCAGCAAGAGAATGGCAGTTCTGTGTGCATCGTTTAGATTGTAGAAAATGATTAAAAATGTTTGCTAAAAGTCTTTATCGTGGTCTTTAAAAATGAATACGAAGTGAGAAAAATAAGGACAGACGATGAAAACCAAAAACAAACACAATAATATAACCAATTCATAATTCTTTATGTAGTGTATACAGTGTTGGTCTTATAGTTAGCACACTCATTCACCAAAAAGTTTGTATTGAATTCTTTGTTCTTAAATTTATTTCTCATATGCTATTTAAAAAAACTTGTGGACTGTAATTAATAAAAATTAGTAAATACATGGTAACATCAATAGCAATTATTATAATTGAAATTAACTTAAAAAAATTAGAACACCTTGTATTTTGTTATTATTTTCTCAAAGAAATGGAAAAAATTTAACTTGATTACAGAGTTTGGTATTAATTCCATTACATTTACGTGATTTCTCAAAAAAAAATATATTTATGTTAAACTGGATTAAAAAAATCATTCCTTACAGCTAAGTTTCGCAAAATTATAATATATATGCCCAAGAAGAAGAAGACATTTCTGAAGTTAAAATAACTAGCTGCAGACGAGAGACTGGCAATTAATCGCTTTTTCGCTACTCATAAGTACTCATGAAATTTTTAATATGAGTGAGTCAACAGTATTGAAATTCAACTAATCTGATTCATTCGTACTCACTACAACATTGATTTATAAGTAAAGGTGGCTATGAGCATGAGTACAACATTGACATCAATCTCATAACATTCGATATATGTTTGATTCATACGCCTACTCATTGAGATTCATAAATTTAGAAAAATACTTAAAGTATGTACTCATAAATGATTCGAATCATTCATCAAAATTTACAGTCTTAGTTGTTTTTAAGCCAAAAGTCCTGTCAAAAGTCCTGACAAAAATTGGTGCATGCGTTCTTTTCTACTACTGATTGGCTTTTTAACTGGAAATTAATTTTTAATTTAATTTTATCATCTTTTTCTGTAGAGCATAAATAGCTGTGGTTGCAGAAGGCATAAAACTGTTGTTAAGTAAGAAGACCTACGCATGTAATACAATCGACAAAACTTGTCCAGTTCCTTTTCAAACTATCTTGCCATCCACTTAATTACAGTCAAAACCCGAGAAACACAACTACGCTCGTTGGATAATATTCTGAATATGAGAAATTATTCTTAAAAATTATCAATCATCACGCAAACAATCAATGAAATACTGGCTGTAAACCGAAAGTGATCGGATATAAGATACATACATATGAATTAATTAAGTACATTCGTACCACAGAATTTTGTTATTTGTGCTAATATAGATGCAGGAAATGTTTGGTTTAAATCCAATCCAATCAAAATCAATTGAAATATTGAGTATGACTAGTCGTGCTAGATTTCAGTAATATTTTTAGTTTTTCATAACGTGTGTTTGCGTGTGGTTATAATGTAGTTCAATTATTTGATTAGTTTTCTCGTAAAGGTGCAACCAACATTATTTCGCCTCAAAAATTATGAATTTGTTTAACAAAAAATTTTAATTTTATTCTGTTCTGACTTAATCAGTCTGATCTTGTTTAATAATCAAAATCAAAGTAAAATAGTGTTACACGAATGGAATTTAACTATTTCTCTCTATCTTTTATTACAAGTTTATTAAATTTTAATTCCGTCTCTTAAGTGGCGTAGTCCTGCTTTGACGTGGTCCTGGCGTGGGTTGCCACATAGTAGAAGAAGGAAGGCCAACCAGTTGACGACTCCTTCAAGACATTGTGCTAAAGGTTTTGAACCGAGAATACTAAAGTTAGTGCAAAATTGATATAAATCCTGCATGAATTGCTTGCTTACTAGACATATTGATCGTAAAATGGACAAAGTCGTCTGTGAACTTCGCAAACATTTATTATTTTCAGCTGTCCAAACATAGTTAAAGCTATCTATAAAAATATTCGATCTCGTAAGGAAATTCATCTATTCCGTGACGTCAATTTATTAAAAGATTATGAATATTGAATGCCATTAATAACTCTAATTTAAATATATGTTTCAATATCAACAAAATAATGAATTCCTAAATTGATAAAGTAAAATAGTTTGTTGGTAGTTACATTCTCAATCATTTACTGATTATTAGCTATTGTATCTCTTAAATATTAGAGTATTGAAGAATATTTAATTGTCCATATAAAACTAGAATTTAACTTCAATGAATTTCCATTTCGATGTTGTTATACTAGGAGTACATTTTGTATGCTTCAGCAGAGAAAGTATTCTATTTATTCTGTTGGTACACAAGCAACCATACTTCCATCAAACGTTATAATATTATTACATTCCACAAACCACCCAAATAATTACAAAGAAGTTGATGTCAGTTATTCTGTCGCCATCTGCCGTTTGTTTACTTTGAAAGACAGAACACGGTGAACTGTTTAACGTGAAACACACAAATTCGTAAGTGACAACATGACCTCAAAATTGATTTTGTTTCACAAATATTTACGAACAACATCGATTTTTAGAATTTGTTTTAGAAACATAATATTTGTAGACAATTTTTTATTTTTTTTGTTTTTTTAAGAAATTAAAAGAAAAATATTTGAACACAGAGTTAAACGTTTAATCTGAGAAATGCGAAGAAATTTCATTGAATTGAAATTGATTTGCAATCAAACCTATTGTATTTCTAGTATTGCAAATAAGTTTTTTGTTCTTTTCTTACTTTTATATAGTTTAAGTTCATGACCTATTTTTACTTCCATTTTAATATGATTTAAGTATACTTGCAATTCAAAGAAAAGCAAAACGTAATAAATAAAATAAAATCTTCCAAGAAAAACGTCTGACAATAGCAGTCATAAATCAATGAATGTTTTGCCAAAAAATAAAACGATAATATGGAGGTAATGGTAATAGAAGAAGTATAGAAAATAAGGTTTAAAATTAATTTAAAAATTATTTTTAAGTTTTCATTGATGATTTCATTTTCTCTAAACATCGTAATGCTCAGGCTATTGAAGCCATCTTAAATTATTGTTTGACTTCTGTTGGAACTGAATACTGGTATGCGGAAGCTGCAGTTGTGCATTTAATTTTGGTTTTATGAATAACATTCGGCAAAACATATCGGTATGATGAATTTTTATGGAATATTATCGCAGTACGGTACAAGAATTGGACTGAAGCATATAAACTATAAAATTCTGAAATACTTGAACACCCAGTTCTTAATGATGTGACATTGAGGCTTTCGAATAGTGCAAATTACTTGAAAATTATATTCTAAGTTGTTAAGGAGAATGTGTGCTCAGGAAAGAATTAGACAGGATTTTAATGCATATTACATGGACAGGAATTCAATTGTTAGAAACACTAGTTTGAGACTGAGTATGGTAAATTGGATTTATATCTCGGTAGTTAGACAGTTTCTTACCTATGAGTGTATGAGTGATTACAAGAATCCGCAGGAATATTTTGTGTTGCGCTGACACTCTGTTGGTAACACAAGTTCCAGTAGAATCCCACCTCAGAAGGTTTTAGATGTTCCTGTATCGTAGCCCACTCGGAACTGCGGTGGCAATTAAACTAGCGGAGTCAAGTCATTTCAACTTTTGGAATGACGGATCATATGGCCACAAAAGCTGACTGAAAGAGTAATTTGGACATGAGTAATTTCGTACATCAAAATATCCCACTTTTAGGTACTAGGCCTAAATGGAGATGATTACAAGAGTAGATGTCTTCGTATATGAGACCAATATTAGAGAATTGTATATCTTCCAGAGTCAAAACGATTTGATGGTCGATCATTTTGGAAACTTCTTATACTCTGAAGCAAAAAGCGACCGTATTGTGTGACTCGTAGCATTATCTTGTTAAAACTACATACCGTCGGGATCATATTATCCAATTACAGGGCTTAAATTCGGATATCATATGGCCTTAGAGTTTTTATGGCACCTCCAGATCTATTTTCAAAAAAAAAGTCGCCGCCAAACCATTATTTTTCCGAATGTAATGCCCTTTTAATACCCCTTTTGCTTCTCTGAGCTCCGTAACCGACAATTTTATTTGTTGACGTAAACACCAGATAAGAACTAATTTTCATCGCTGACACAACATCTTTTTTTACCAGTTTCTTCATGTTATTCGTGACCTAAAATTAGAACTGTTTTCATAAGAGCATTTATAGAGGAAGTTTTTTACTTAAAAATAAATTACTACAGCAGTTTTTGTATTTTAAATCAAAAATATTACACAATCATTTCAAATGAACCTTAATTGTAAATATTTTATATCGCACATAGTAACATAATGTAACAAATATGTTTAACAATATTATTAATTGTGTACTTATTTCAGCAATACATACATATCGTGAGAAAATCCAACAAAAAAGAGTAAAAATCTATCACACCATTTATGTTACAATTCCCTACTATTACCTAAGAAAACTCTGACTAAGTCTTGTGGCTTTCTTTATGTACTTTTATGCCAGTAAAATAAATAAAAAGAAGGAAAATAGAATGACTGTGAAGTTACACACAAGTTTGCATCGTATACAATGGAAATACCGAACGTATGAGTAATGCTTACAGATAGTACGGTACAGTATATTATGTACGTAGAAAAAATTAAAAAATAAATACTCATACATCACTATGTCGTGTATGTCAATGATACAGTGATTTATATGTACATACATATGTATGTATGTGATAACAATTTGTACAATTTCTTATTTGTAAATACGACACATTCATTCTTATCAATTATCATTTTTATGTATCATTCATAAGCATCTGGTTGTTTATGTCTGCACGTTATTTTTGTGAAATATGGGTTATTTTCATATTTATTAATAGGTTTGTGTAAGTGAAAATTTCTAGCACACACACACCTGCATAACTAAAATGATAACATAAAAAATAAAAACAACTAAACAATACAATACAAATGTGTTTGTATAAATATAGACCACAGTATATAAGATAAAACTCATATTTATGTAAACATGTACAGTGTAAATGAAAATTATGGCATTGAAAGATAATTTATTCAACCAACATAATTGTACGTCGATTTATTATTTCATGTCCTTCTTTATTATTTCAGCATCAGGACATTATTTGGAAAAGGAAGAAACTCTACAAAGAATTGTAAGTCAATAATAAATCATTCTCAAATCGCACAGAACTGTTGATGAACCCACAGGCTTGACTGGGAGCCGGACTTTAAAAAAAATTCGAGAAAATCTGTTTTCCGTTAATGCATAGCATTGATAAAGGTAGTGAGTAATTCTAAATACAAAGTTCAACATCATAATAAATCATGTCTTTTAAGAAAATCTAAAACCAGTTTTTGCGAAAGGCTTACGTATTAGACAATGATCATTAAACACTCCTAACTAACATGCGCAGGTGTCTCCTACACACTGAAGTAATACGGTGTTCAGAAATGCACCTTCATTGCGTAATTCGCAATAAACGCCTTTATTGAATTCAATATTTCATATCAAATTTCAATTAATTATTGCGCAATAAATACGCAAATTGTTATAAATGTCAACAACGACAGAAAAAAAAAATATTGTTGAAACAACCAGCTGTTTTGTTTACCAGCTGTCAAACGAATATCGAATAAGCAGCTGAACTGCGTATATTGTTATGTCTGAACTTTTAAAATATTGTACTCAGTAAACCGAATATTGACTCAATTAAAGTGCATTGACTCTGCACATAGTATTGGTGTAGAACAACTGTTATGATCATAATGTCTTGCCATAGTTGAAACATCTTCTTGAGATAATCTGGCTTGTGTGAACTTTCTTGGTTTAAAGTAAACTCGAATACTTAGTGGAGATATTAGAATTAGTGTTGGCCTATTTAACGAGTGGCTGTTGTTCAAACCCCAGCTCACACATCACGAATAAAACGAAATATGAAAAGAAAAATATTTCTTCGGCAACTTTCAGAATCTTCGAGCAAAAACTCTGAGCGTAAATAAAATTGCCATGAAAAGTTTCTCAGAAATCTATCGTTCGGATTCGATGTTTAACTGCAGGTACCTCCGGCACTCATATACGAGGTGTGTCGAAAAAATAAGGTGTATTTTAAAATTTCGTGGGCTACCTACTATCAGCTTTTAATTATTTTTTATTTACTTTTATTTTTTTTATGTTTGTACACTCATCTCGAACATATGTTCACATCAGCTATATGGCATGTTTAGTTTGTTGGTGGGAGGCATAAATAAGGCAATTGTTTTGCATCGCATCAATGTCTTCTCAGCATACCGTGCATTCATTATTACTTACCACGCCTATGGGATTTGGATATATGTAAGACGGGGTGTCCCGTAAGACGCTCATCAGTAGACTCAAATCACCTTTACATACTTTAAATATACTCATGATTTTCTACTTATCAGAATCACCACAAAATCCTTTGAATTTGTTCTGCTATATCGTTTCATCGCCAAATGTTTATGTTTCTGCCTACTGTTGTAGCTTGGTTGTCAATGTTTACTATCTTTGTTATTAGTCGTACTGTGCCTATTTTTATAACGTTGACTTATATCTGCGGTTGTTTGCCAGAGAATTCAGAATTAAAATAAATACCACGAAACATTCACTAATTGTAACCAAAGATATCCAAAGTTTTAAAAATTTTGGAAAGTGGCCAATTACAATCCAATTCTTCTTTTATTAATTTTTTTTTTTTTTGCATTTTCAGCAAAAGTTTTTATATCAAGATAAAAATATATTGCCAGCAGTTAAGTAGCATATCCAATGACAAAATGTATTGAAATCTTCAATATAAAGAGTCATAACGACTCGTCGTCTTTATTTTGTTTTCTTTTTTCGAATTTTGAACACTCTTTCCGTATTTAAAGTCTGGGAAGAGATGCCAAATCGAAGAGTTAGAATACGAAATTTCTTCTCTTCTTCTCCTTCTCTTTAGCCCTCACAATAAAAGCAAAAAAACTTCCAAAAATCATTGAAACCTATACGAATATACTATACATACCTATATACTCGTGTACATACATACAGTGGACAGCAAAAGTCTTAGTAAGGCAATATATTTTGACAAAAAAAGTCCCCACAAGCTTAGTACTCTTACACAAACTATGACTTCAAGAGAGTATTTAGGAAATCATTTGAAACAACGGTTACATAATCGAAAAACTTACTCATGGTGCTACCAGAAAACACTAAAAAAAACTTGTACCTTCAATTCCAAATGGGCTAAATGGAGTGCTTGATATTAATGCATATTCTACTGAATACATGGGATAACATTTTCATACAATAGGCCTTTGAATTTAAAATTTACTCAGGGTTCTCCTTGGGAGTACCTATGGAGTCATCTGAAACTTTTAATTATTTTTCTCTTGTTTTATGAAAAACATTAAAAATTTGTTTGTTTTATAATAAAACAGAAATAAATTAAAAAAACAAATATATAAACTATAAATTTGTACACAAACTCTTCGCTAAAATTTATGAAATTGCCATACTTTTGCTGTCCACTGTATATTTAAGAAGAAATATAAACATAAAATGTTTTCTGGTCAATAAAGAGAGAAACGCAGGAGAGAAAGGCAGGAAACTGAAATTGTTTAAAATTTTTAAAGAAAATTCATATTCAACAACAGTTGCATATGTACAGATTCATGTACAAATAACTATGTACATAAATATGTATGTATGTCATAGTATGTATTTAAGTATGCGCAACATGTAGAACATGTAGAATAAAATCTTAACAAATAGGCAACCAACTGAACAAACATTTGGAAACTGGAACTGGATGCCTAAAACAATGCGGAACTGTTTTTAATTCTGATCGAAATTACTGAAACAAAAGCATAGAGAGTGCAACAAGAGGAAAATAAAGATCTGTCAACAATTTTATGAAATTAAAAATCATCACACAAACTAAGCACAACAAAGTAAAGAAGATAAAAAAACAGCAGAAAGTTTAAAGAGTAGACAAGAAAAGTTTGTTGGTGTGGAAAATTCAAAAAAAATTTATTTTTCAATTAAAATCTCTGACACGATTTCATGAAATTATGTTGAGTTTAAAAAGTTTATGAAATTTTGAATAAATTTAATAAAATTTTATGAAAATTTGTTTTGACAACTGAAAAGGAAAGAAAATCTATTCATACATACATACAACGAATGCATAGAGACGAAATGTTATTGAAACATTTAAGTCAGGGCGAACTCGTCTTGATTTAAGTGAACATTTTTAAATAGAATTTCATTTCAATACAATCGATCAAAATGTAGACGGGAAATATATTTTTTGGAATTGAAATTTTAATTTTTAATTGCCAAGTACTAGAGCAATTTTATAAAAACTATTGTAACGATTTATAGAAAAACTCACCGAAAGATTAGAATCAAATGTTATCTAAACGGTTGGGTTAAGTTCAATTTCGGTCATCCAACATCCAACATAGACCGTCGAACCTAGACAATTGATATGGCTACCTTGTTGAAGCTACATTTGTCAAATTAGTTGTCATTTATTCATTTATTCATTTATTCAGTCTGTTTTACCAAATCACCATGGACGGTTGTTGTATTTAACAACTCACGCAAATAAAATGGTATTAAAATGGGTGTCCTGTTTGGGAAAAGTACAGCACAATTCGTTTATTTTATGAATGTGCGTCGTACACAAGAACTCAGTCAATCACAGATCGCAACTAGGCGAATGTTGCGTGGTGATTTGGGTCTACACCCGCAAAAAGTTAATCTGACCCAAGAACTGAAGGTAAACCACCATCGACAACGACATGTGTTTGCTTTAGCGCTCTGAAGCTGTTAGTGTCTGATCTTAATTTTAATCTTAATTTACCATGAATGGGTAAATGAACAATCAAAATTGCCGATTTTGGGACAAATCCACATGACTTCCGAAAGAGACAATGTTTGGTTTGGTTTTTGGGCTGGCAGCGTCATCTGTCCATATTTCTTTGAAAGCGATGTTAGCTAGGCCATCACTATCACGGGGAGTACTATAGATCGACATGATTTACGGATCTTTCGAGAGGTATAGTGTAAAATTGACATCTCAGCTTTAGATATTATAATGGATCATATTATGACGGTAGACAGATGTCTGATTATACCAATATACAAAACGCTTAACTAAAACCAGTATTTTGGCTTACAGGACCATTTTCTACGTCTTTCCTATTTTCTCACGAGCAGGATCTGGTTCTATAAATGGACCCACTGATCGCATACTAATAAAAATATATTTTATTGGTTTATTGATTTTATTGGTCAAAATGAAGTTTCAATTGTTATACGACAGCAACTCCCAAAGAAAGTATGATTTTAGAGTTCAGAAAATGCTGCGATAATAGTAAACATTGTTGATGCGTTACTCAAATAAGCAGAAACTTATAGGCTGTCACGAATAGCTTAATATTAGCGGAACTTAGAGTTCTTAAGTAGAAAATAATTATCTTAAATTAATGAATGTTTTTATACTTTTTAATGAATTACTTGGACGGAAAAGAAATGCTGTGAGAATTTGTATTGATACTTAAGCCTTAAAAGGCGCCATTGGAGATATTTTGCTCATCTTACGAAATTCCTATCATCCAAAAATTTTATCGACCTTAATATTGCTTTTGTATAAATTTTCAAATTCCACAGTGTATTTCATATTTCCATACAAAAATTGTGATATAATTTTGCAGACCATACTTAAGGACAATAACAATAGAGGTCAGAGTCTCTAAGATGCACAGAAATGGAAATAATTCCTTTAAGTTTACTGTTCCGATGTTCATTATTTTTCTCAATAAATAAGCAATTTGCAGGACTTTCGTACTTTATACTCCGTTTAGATTGGAAAATTAACCACTTGATTTGCCTTCTGAATCTCGTTTGCGAACCCTGTGTTCACGTTCATATTTTTTTGAAAATATTTAAAAAAAATAGTTTTTAATAAAATGGATAAAAGAATGTTCTTCGATACAAATTTTTATGCAAAAAGTAAACAGAGAAAATATATGAAGGTGTTGCAGCTCCTTTAAAATGTAACGTGAGAGAAAGTGATGTATGTTTTCAATTATTTCAAAACTTGCTATAGCAACTCCCATTAAATTCGAAGAATCGTTAGCACGATTTACATACAATGTTTTTGTCCATTATTCTCTGTTAGACGCCAGATTCATCTCGCAGCATTATCGTAACATTCCAACTTTTTAATGCAATTTCAACGAAATTTAATTTCTCTAAAATTATATTTTTGATCGTAGCTGCATCTTTAGCATGTATATCAATACATCCCAAAAAAAAAAACATTCTTTGATTGAAACTTTCTTTTTAATAAAATCATCAGCTACATACCAAACGACTTGGAACATTTGTTCTCGACGAGAGATATTAGTAGTTGAATCAATTAGTTGATTTCGAACTGTAGATACCAGAAGGTGAATGAATTCATTCTGAATTTATAGTAACAAATATGAGACAGTTTGTGGGGCATGTTAAAGATGATTTGCGGGTAGAGGGTAAAAATGAGTGCAAGTCTAATTAAAGGTAATAGGTTTCCTACACTAAATTATAAATTCAAAATATATTTTCCAGAAACCAATTATAACTCCAGCAATTTTTTGTTATGCGGACCATTTCGCGCCCCCTTTTAAGTAGAGGTCGGGGTGTGATGTACCTCTTATCCTTCCCTCTCTACACTCTATTACTACGTAGCTTTTGAATCGAATTCCAACGTTACTTGAGATTAAGAAAATGCTTTTATATTTTGCCACTTTCTAATTGTACTCCATCTCTCGTAATTTTTACACATAGATGTGGCATACACTCACATAATGTGCGACATGTTTAGCCTTCTTACGGTCAAATAAATTAATTCAATTGGTATGGACACCAACAAAGAATGGAGCAACAAATATGTATACTCTTTTACCCACAATAATTCCGGATGAATATGGGTGTCTTTTATATTTATTTTATTATTTCATAGCATTTCCACTTCCTTCTTTTCTGGAAACGCCAAAGCAGATGTCTAATAATGGCCATGACCTCGTATCTGTTGTCTGGTCAGAGGAGTGTCTTCTTGGCTTCATGTTATTTGGCCTTTGGATTGAATTCTTTTAGTTGAGCAATATTGATGTGTATCTAATAGAATTTCTTAATAAAATAAATATACCCGCAAATGTTAAACTGACGTACTTATTCTAGCATTATCTAATAAATTCAATGCGCAAATTATTCCACCAACTTCATCCACCCAGCCACACAACCGTTACCAGTAGGGAAGATAAAGAGAAGATGAAGAGAAGAAAACACCATGAAGCATGAAATCGTTTTGGCAGATTATTTATATTTTCAAAGCAGTTGTGGTGGATACCACTCCTCCCTCCCCTCTCGGTTAAAGACCACAGCAACTATTTAATTTGCTTTCCAATGATTGTTTGTCTACATATTTACACAATTAGAAAAAAAATATCATGTATGGCGGTGTCAAATGGAATCAGTGAGGCATTTAAAGTTAATTTCGTTTTAATATTTGCGCCAAATCATATGATGTGATATAATTTGCATGCAAAGGAAATGAAAATTAGGAAACAATGGAAATACGAAATATTCTATAATTTTGCTTTGTCTTCTATAATAAGAAATACTCTTTCAATAGTAATAAAATGCAAAAATTATTCGAAATAAAAATACAAATGACATTTAAAGGAAAAAAAGACACAAAAATGTTATGCAAAATATAACTTTTGAAGGCTCAAACTCTTTTTTTTAAAATGCATACCAGAAACGTAACGAAAGAAACGTTAGAAAGAATCAGTTAGTTAAAGAAAGGAGAGGAAATATGGGGTGCTTGAGGACTAATAACCATAATACAAAACAGAAATATAATTGGAATAAAATGGTTTTATTATAATCTGGTATATAAATTAATGGTATAATTTTTTTAAATATGATTTCCAGCATATGTCTGTCACAACTATGAGTTACATGATACAGTAAATCAGTTCAATCCTGGTCGATGCTTTGCAAAATAACCTACCGTAAAGTATCAATGTTGGCTTGACTATTGTCTTGCATGAGTTCAAGAGTTGCTGGTTAGTTGGCATAAAGCAAAGGCTTAACGTGACCTCATAAAAATGAATCCAAAGGCTTTAATTCGCGCAAAAAAGGGGCCAAGTGAACAAGATCGCTTTTGTTCACTTTGTTGGCTTTGATTTTGCAACCCACCAATTGTGAAGTGAGCTACGTGGCAAATTGCGTCGTCGCACCGCTAATGTTAAGAATAATAAACAAAATAGAAAGAAAGGAGAAACCACCCAAAAAGAACTACGAATTGATGATAAAAACAAATGTCAACATAATTTTTTTGCAAAATCCATGGCCACATTTGGCCCTAGACATACATAACATAACACAATTGGTCATTACAATCCTTTAGTCAGGATTACGAACTAGCTTCTCATACCACTTACATATGTATGTTATGTGCGTTAACTTTTTCTACATGAGTGGCGGGACCAACATTTTACGGTCGACTCCGATCGACAAATTTTTGAGAAACTTTTCATGGGACATTTTATTTACTCTCAGAGTTTTTGCCATAAATCTGGTAAGAGGAAGTCGCCGAAGAAATATTTTTTCAGATTTCGTTTTGTTAGAGATGTATGACCTAGGGTTTGTATCGTTGCCTTATAAGCCACTCATACTACCTACCTTTTCTAAATCGGCGAATGGAAATATATTGATTTGTAAGCAAAATTAATTTCTATTAAACTGTGTGTGTTCATTTAAATCATCATAATAGCGTATAGCTGAGCAATTTTTAACCACCAATTGGCCATCAATACAATTTACATTACCGTTTACAAGTGGTTTTGGTGATAAAAGTGGTATCATCGACATATTTTCATCTTTTAGATGTTCTTAAAGCGAAAACGCAGCTAGACCAAATTTAAATTTTTTGCATGGAAGAAATGTTTTTTAACATTTATTGCAGGGCATATATCGACGCCCCCGTTCTATAACATTCTAAGTCGAAAAAGTGTGTTTTGAGTTATGAGCTCTCAAAGTTTTCACGCGCCATATGACTATATGTATATTCTAAGTAGATTTTTAACTATAACTTTGGAATGGATCGGCGCATCTTAACCAAATTTTGACAGTATTTAAGTTAGAGAACGTAGAAAAAATGCAAGAACATTAAAAACGTTCTAAGTACACTTAGAACGTTATAGAATGGAGGCGTCGATATATTCTATAAGGTGGCCCTAAAATTACAGCTGTTGAGTATCGTTGTTGTCAAAAAATTTTGGGTTTTGGTGTATTTTGTTTCGATAATCAATTTCGTATTTATATTAGTCATAAGCCGAGACGCACTCTAGAAAGTCTTCCGGATTACTATTTTAAAACCAACTGTATTAAATTATGACAAATAAGAAATAACGTTTGCAGCTGTCATTTTTCTCGATGGTCATATTACAACATGTTCTTTACCTAAAGTGAAAATGATATTGACTGTATGAAATAATTTTCCTTTTTTTAATTTACAGGCATTGCACTATTGTGTAATTTAGCATGACATAAAAATCATAAGAATTTTCAATATATGTATGTATAAAATTTATGTAGTTTTTTGTAATTGCTTTAATTAATTTCCTGTGGAGGTTTGAG
The DNA here is from genome assembly GCA_930367235.1 of Sarcophaga rosellei. Taxonomy (NCBI): domain Eukaryota; kingdom Metazoa; phylum Arthropoda; class Insecta; order Diptera; family Sarcophagidae; genus Sarcophaga; species Sarcophaga rosellei. The sequence continues at coordinate 83,157,772 of OV884017.1, read as the reverse complement.
GGTTAATTTTTTTGACAGGAAGATTACTCCTCAACGAAATGGCTGTTGTTTTTGTATTGTTGTATTTATTGTAGAATTACAGTCAGTTGGTAGAATAAATACGCCATGATTTATTGCCTCTATTTCTTGTTGTAATTTTCGAATTCTGTACATTTGACTTCAAAAGATTTGCCTTGTATACACGTATTGTATACACTTTTTCTCTTCCTTTAAATTAATGGTTGATTGTTTTATCAGCTCATTTCATACGTTAGGAATTAATACTTTGTGCTTCCCAGCAAGGATACAATTACATAGACAGAACAACTTCACTCAACTGTAGTTTCGCTACTAATGAAATACGTTGAAGTGCACAAGTTATCAGAGCAACGTAATGTTGGAAGTGTTTGGAAAGCCGGTTGCTAAAGTATAACATTGCGAGTGGTGAAATATACGGTATAGGGAGAAACCATTTGTCAGGACAAACATTTTTATATGTGGTTTAACAGCTCTCTTTTTGTGAGAGAAAATATTTCTTAAAAGCAACTCTCTCTACGATTTGGTTGAATTAAATTGAGTCATGCCCATAAAAGTTGTGCTTGGATTCGTGAGCAGCAAAGTCACTACAAGGAAAGTTTATCAAATAAGATGTTATTTGATGGCATTTACAATTTTTAAAAAAATATAATTTTTATGAAAACGACATTGTTTGACGTCCTAACAAATAAGAAGTATTTACAATAAAATATTTTAAAATATTACAAAAAATATTTATGTATTTTGGTTATAATTTTTAAGTAAATATCATTTATTTACTTCAAGTATATTTGAAACCAAAAATTTTTATAAACCAAATTTAATTTCTTTCAGTGTACTTGAAAAAATGTAAACAAGCCCAATCTATGTAGCCCAATTAAGTATCTGTGCTTCAGAAGTTATCGGATCAATATTAAAAAAAGAAAATACTAGGAAACTAAATTCGATAGCGAAATTGTATTAAAACTAGCTTCAACAAGAGATCTACTTGCATTTATACCTGACCAGCAACAAGACACACTAGTGCAGAGTGCTTCGCCACCTGCTCTAATACAGTACTTTATGTATTTGACACGAGCGCACGCTTTGCTACGAGTGAGTGATTGGAGATGATGTTTATCATTCTAGGGATAATAGCTAGTCGCTTCAGAGTTAACAAGTAGTTGTATTTTATGCGAAAATAGTCATCATTTTAATTAATTAACATTAGCACTCATGCCTGCATCATTTCTCGATAAACTAGTATTAGTATTCGATATTATTTGGATGTTCGTCATTTCTGGACAACACATGTGAATCAAATGGGTTACAAACGACATTAATCAAAGATTCGGAGATCCGATCCGTCCAGTTTTCCGAAAACATAGATCATGCAACAATTTCAAAGACGCTTAAGCTGAGCTATCAAACTACATACGTACATATAAATAAAATGTTGTGACCCAGCTTTGGTATATACTTGTAAAAGACGTTTATGATTTCATTCATTTCAAATAATGGATTGCCTTTGTATTAGTCTATGAGTTAGACTATAACGTTACCTTTTGGAACACAATATAATTAGAATTGAAAGATATCAGGTGTTTCTTAGCTGCATGAGAACTATGTATATCGAAAATTCCAAACTGAAATTGATTTGGCAAGTCATAATGACGTGCTTAACGCTACAGCAGAGCGTCTATATGGTGGAAGTTTATTGTGTAATAAAATAAAGTTCATAGAGCTCTTCGTTAATTTTACATACATAATCAGCCTTTTGAGCACGTATTCGTGCAGTTATTGTTATTAAGTTTAGGTGTTGATTTTACCGTAACAGTGAGTTTGGTTCCAACAATAATCAATTTATTGCAAAATAAATCTTAGTATCTAGAAGTGGTCCTGCTTACTGGTTTGATCGTTTGCAAAATTTAACGCAACTGGAGAACTTTTTATGTCGTCAGATAAGCAACTCTTGAACTATTAGGAGCCACCATTGATGCCATGCAGTCAGATTTATTAATAAAAATAGTCAGAATAATGATCGAATAGATCATGACATTCGCAGTAAGAGCGGGCCTAAGACGAAAATCAAAAAAGAAATTTAAAAAGATTATAATAAAAAAAAGTATCATTCCATAAATTTTCCTGTCTTGTATTATCATTTTAAGCTCTCAGCTCATTTAAAAAACTCTGCAGAAGTTTTTATCAACCGTCCTCTATCAAACCAATTGCACCTTAGGAAGCGTCTCTTGGGTAGAGTTTACTTTCCGATTAATCATATAAATTTGAATTTGTGGTGCTGTCCCTCAGCGCAATCAGAAAAACAACGTATACAAACGTCTCAATTCAAAAAATTTGTGGAAAATAACCTTTGGAACTGTTTTCAAATTTCAATAAGAAAATACGCACTTCTGACAAACTGTTTCCATGTGATTAAATAAATATGTATGTATGTATGTATGTATGTATGTACATAGTTACACATGAAAGTAATTTCAGGGGCCAAATCGCCGCAATCGTTATCGAATGAAGTTGATCGAAATTTTAGTATTTGAAATCACCGCGGTCGTTAACGAGTAAGGTGTTTCGAAATTTGACATTTTGTCATTCGATAACCAGTACCCGTTCGAGTGATATCTCTCGAAATCTCATTCGATACTACATGAGCAATCGAATTATACACGCGTTGTTCTTTTTTAATACGAAATAAACGGAAAACTTTTTGATTTATAATAATATTGCCAAAACTTACTAAAAGTAAATATAAATATAATTTCACCTTTCAAGACAATTTTTAAAAAAATAAACGGTAAGCAAAAGGACGTTATGGCACAATTTATGTTTGATCATCCCAGTTTCGCTAAAAACTTGCTGCCCCATTCTGGACAGGGAAAAGAAACAACTAAAAGATTGTTGGAATAATTGTCCAACCGTTTGTATGCATGTGGTCCACCTATTAAAGATGTGATATAATAAATTGAAGTCGCAGTAGTCTAGTAGGTAGTGTGCTAGATTATTAGATGTAAAGCCCGGGTTCGTATCCCAGGTCAGACATCAAAACGAAATATGAAAAAATATTTCTTCGGCGACTTCCTCTCAGCAGATTTCTGTCAAAAACTCTGAGAGTAAATAAATCTGCCATGAAAAAGTTTCTCAAAAGCTGTCGTTCGGAGTCGACGTTAAACTGTAGGTCCCGCCACTCAAGTATAAAATTAACACACACAACATGGGTGGTGTGAGAAACTAGGTCGTAATCCTGACTGAAGGGTTGTAATGGCCAATTATGGATGTATGTTTATAATAAAATTTTTTTTACACATTTTTAAGGTTTTTGCTGACCAAAACATAACGCTAAAGAGCTTTCATTTAACAAGAAATCAAAGAAAACCCCGGTACTGGTTCCTATGAGGAAATACATTTTTCTTATGCAGATTAACAAATAATTGTAGCAGCCGGTATCGAAGCCAGCGTTGAAGATATGAGAACATTAAAAACTTGTGGAAAAAGAAAAGATCCAAACGAATCTCTTTCTTCTGAAGTGGAAAAAAGTTTACAAAGTATTTTAGGTGAAAACAGCAATATGATAATTCTGAACCTGAAAGTATAGGAAAACAAACTCCTAATCCTAAAAAACAGAGAACCATTTCAAAATATTTAAATATTTTTCCCTAATTTTACTTACTTGTGTTTTATTTCAAAATTATTTTTTTCTTTTTGTTTACAAAAATCTTTTACATTCTTTTTGTAAATTTCGATTCGATAGCTATCGAATGCCGTAATTTGGTTATTCGATACGAAACGAAATTTTACTCGAAATTTTACTTGGGCCCAGTTTAATTTTTTAATTTAATTTAGCCTTCATTGATTATTCAAAGGTTTTCCTAAATAGAAAGGCCAAACAACCATTTTTTTTTGTGTCTAGAATATACAGTTTGAAGAGGATTCGATGGCTGTAGCTGTTCGAATTGATGAAGGTGTTGCGTATGTCGTAACTTTCTTTTTGTAATTTATTGCGTTCGTTTTTATATATCTACTGAAAAGCAAATAAAAAGAAAAAATTTTTTACGACTGTTGCTTGGTTTTAAACATTTATGTTCTGAGAAGACAATGTCAACTCAAACAAGTGGAACAATTAAGATAATGACAGCAATATTAACAGAAAACTGAAAGACAGCAACATAACTGTTATAGAACAGAATACGAGTATTTTTACGAACATTTTCAATGGACAGAAACAGATTAAGCAATATTGAGAAGATACGTAATTCCAAGTGCTGAAGAATAAAAAAACTCAGTCATTCATTAATTTTTCTATATACATATCTAAATTCAATGTAATCCATTAATTCCTTTATCAATTAAATTGTATACCCAAGTAAACCTCAATCATCTTAATTTTTGTTGCAATTAGGATTAAGTCTGTATACATTTTTAAGTAATTACAAAAATTAGCCTTTGGATAATACGAGTTTCCAAGTACATGCGATCGGACTGTGTATTATCTGGGCCTGGTGAAAAATTTCGTAAACTGAACACAAACTTGGCTGAAACGTTACGTAGATTTTTGCGGAACAATGGCATATACATACATACATACATAATACATATTGTTTTTCACCTCACTTATGTTGTATGCGTTAATTTTATGTATGAGTAGAGAGACCTACAGTTTAAAGTAGACTCTGAACGACAGATTTTTTAGAAGCTCTTCATGGCTATTTTATTTACTCTCAGGGTTTTTGCCAAAAATCTGCTGTTTCACCGAAGAAATATTATTCTGTATTTTATTTTGTTGTAGATGTCTGACCTGGGCCTTATGTCTAATAAGCCAACACACTACCTACAAGACTTCGTCGACTTCTAGAACAATGGTACAGCTGGGAAAATTGCAAAGGTACTCGATGGCAATCCCTATGGTATGAAAAGAGTTTAAGATTAACTAAAGGTGACTTGAGTGTGCTGATGAACGTCTTTACAAGACATTTCGCCTTAAAAGAGTCTGAAGCGCATAGTATAGAATGCAGTAAAAGCGGAATGGACATCGGAAAGATAGAAAATTTTCTATGGCATTATCTTGCCAAACAAGTGTTGCCAACTCGTGGTGACTAAAAATGGCTAAAATCGTGTAAAAAAATGACTAAAAAGTAGCTGAAAAAGGGCTAAACAATTTTAGTTAATAGCTAAAACTCATACATTTAATTAAAAAATAACAAAAGTTATTAACTTTTTTATTTTTTACAACTATACTCTAATAATGAGATCATTTTTGTTACAATAAAAATGTTAAAAAAAAAAATTGAGAGTTTAAAGAAATAGTTTTAAATAATTATTCGGTACGTGGGGCCAAGAACATTTTTAATTATGTTGCTGCACTTGGTTTCATGAAGTTTTAATGATGAGCATTCCAGCCGATTTTTGCAGACTTGTCCTAAATGATCGACAGTAGATTCTGAAGTATGTACTGCTAAAAACATACACAATGAAGCCGCCTGTTGTTGTATTTTCAAACTGACTGGTTTAAAGGACAGTGGGGTGGTAGCATTAATGCGTTCAACTGCATTGATATGCTTTTTACTTTCTGCATGAACGTTCAGCAGATATAACTTTACGTTTATTTCGCATTTACAATATTTACAACAAGCTTTCTCTGGATCTTTAAATTCACTGATCCAATTTTTTAGCTTTGGATTATTAATCCATTCTTTTCGGAATTTTTGAGTGTATTTTTTGTCCATTTTTACACTTTTTTGGCTAAACTTTTACAAATTCTTAAATTGTATCAAATGTCACTTTTAAATCTAATATATAAAATTCTCGTGTCACGGTGTTAGTGGTTAAACTCCTCCGAAATGAATCAACCGATTTCCATGAAATTTTGTGGGCATATCGGAAAGGTCTGAGAATCGGACAACATCTATTTTTCACATTTGTTGAGAGGGCGTGGCAAATCATTAAAATTGAATAGATAGGTACATATTGATCGTAGACGAATAAAATTTGGTGCGTAAGTTCGTAGATTCGATATCGACAATCCCACCAAAAATAGGCGTGACAACCCTCTCCCTTCAAGTAATACCCATAACTCTTAAACTACTGAACCGATTTTAACCATTCTTTTTTTGTTCGAAAGCTTATCAGATTTAGATGGTTTAAAACATTCGATATAGCAAAAAGTAGGCGCGGCAAACCTTTAAAATTGAATATTTAGGGACATAGTAATCGTAGACGAATGCAATTTAGTGGGTAAGTTCGTAGAGGCGGTATCGACAAACTCACCACAAATGGGCGTGGCAACCCTCTCCTTTAAGAGATATTTATGTATCTCTTAATTCGGCTAAATCGATGATTTATAACTACGTATGTACATATATAACATGTATGTCTGTTAGTTTTTGTTTTGGAGCGAGTATAACAACTACAACTTCGTCAGAGCTATTACAATAAATTATTACAATAAATATATAATATGATCTGTTTTGGGCAATAAAAAAATTCAATTTTGGGCGGGACGAAGTTCGCCGGGTCAGCTAGTGTTACTATAAAAAGTGTTGCGTTGTTGCAATTTTAAATAATAACAGCGATTTAATTCTAGCTATTTCTCGAGATAATTTTTATGTATCATTTGAGTAAAATTGCTGTAAAAATATGAATATGGCAAAAATGGCTAATGACGAAATTTATTTTCTAATGGCTAAACGCTAAACATGATTGAAATGTGCTAAATTGGCAACACTGTGCCAAACGTAAGTCACGTAACAGTGGACTGGAAGAAGTGTTTATTTAGATAATACGGATCTTAATTTTAAAGAAAGAGCGATCATTACAAGCCGAAATTGAGACTTTGGTGTATGCCGAGAGACATGCGACCTTATCTTTCTTTGAAAGTTGAAATTCTTTTTTCTTAATTTTAGAATTAAATTGTAAATCGCAGAAATCTTTGAATAATTTCGCAATTGATGTGAAATTAGTCTCTGATACTCTCCTAAAACACACCGCGAATCTTGTCGTAAGTGATGTTGTTTCCACCGCAAAAAAATTCTCTCGGTAATATCTTCTTAGCCACGAAAAATTTTCTCAAATCTATTGCCCAGAGCCGATGCGAATCAAGACCATCATCCGGGCTAAAGTGTTTTAATGGATAACATAAAGAAAGTAACTGTCAAAGCAGCTTTTTAAATATTTAATCATAGTTTTCTAATTTCAGACGACGGAGAATAGTTGCAATACATAACGAAACTAGTGGATTAAAAAGCCTCCTTATTACAAATCCTCATACACATCTTATAGTAGTCGAATATAAATAGATTATGAATTTTAATGTGTACAATTAGAAGTGATCATATGAATATTTTTATAAAGTTTTCCTTAAGATATTCTTAAATGCGATCAAATGTTAGAAAAATCAATGCATCTTTGTTCTCCGCCTTGTGATACATCAAAATTAGTTGTCCTTATCAAAGCTGCAGTTAATTGTGTTTCTCTAAATCTCCACACCAACAATATTGTCTTTAATATTGTTACGAAAATGGAAATGGTGTTATTAAAATAATAAACAAAAGCTCCATAAACAAAACAACGGACTTGATCATGTATAAAGTAATAAACAAAAGCTCCAAAAAACAACATAAGGCAGTTGTTTACATGATCAACGAAGAAGTAAACATATAGCAACAAAACAATGGGCTTGATAGCGTGATCAAAGAAGAAACGAGAATATAACAACAACATCAGTAAACAAGGGGACAAAGTAAACAAGCAACAATAACATCAGGTATAAGAAGATAAAAGGGACAAAGTAAACAAACAACAACAACGCTACAAGGATAGATGTAAACAAGATCCACTAACAACAATAAGGGAAGCGAGTTGTTTACATTTTTAGATTGTTCCCGAAGGCAGTCATTCTCTGCCAAGGGCATGCATTAGACTGATGATCCAGCGATATAAAAGGCAAGACAAAACGAGCAACGATGAGTGAGTGATACTTCAGTCAGTCTTGTGAGAAGACACGGTTGCGTTCGAAGTAAGCAGTTGTTAGTGTTTACGCGAGCAGAAAGTTTGTTGCTTACAAAAAGGGTTGTAAGCAGAAGAGTGATAATTCAATCAGACACGTTGCGTTGCGTGTGAAGAGAATCGAAGTTCGAAGTGCTAACGAACGAGTGTACCAAGGAGAACAACAAAGGGAATTGTTGTTGTGTACGAGAAGAATAACAATTAAGGGAAATTGTTATTGTGTACAAGAAGAATAACAATTTAAAGGAAATTGTTATTGTGTGAATAAATTTCAACACAGGGTGCACACAGATTTGTGCAGACAATAAAGAATTGATTTTGAAATTAAACACTAATTTACTTTTATTTCATTTGCAATCCACGAACTCATATTTTTAACGTTTTTAAAGGGTAAAAACGTAACAATTGGTGTCAGAAGTGGGATTGCAAAATCCAAAAATAAAAGTAAAAGTAATAAAGAGAAATCACAACCAACATGAAACTCTCTGACCTAAAAGTGGAACGACTTAAACGTGAGTTGGATAAACTCAAGCTGCCAACAACGGGCACCAAAAATGAACTGCAAAGGCGGTTAAGGGAACAACTGCAGTTTGAGGGTATAGACATCGATTCCTATGAGTTCGAGAATGACGAGGAAAGAGAGCTCAAGGCGCCTGCAACCCCTAGCGATGTTGACATAAATTTATTGCTAGCTGTGGTGGAGAAAATACAAACACTTGTTGACACACAAGAAGCTTTTAGAGCCGAATATCGCAAAATGCTCGAAGCGAACAAAAAGCTATTTGCTGAGACACGAGAAGCTTTTAGAGCCGAAAATCAAAAATTTCGAGCTGAAGTGCAAGAAGCTTCTAGAGCCGAACACCAAAAACTGCAAGCAGCAATTTCAACAACAATTGAGAAGGAGCTTGGAGTGACATCAAATAAACTGCAGCAAATAAATGAGTCGGTCAGCAAAGGAATCACTGGTGTCGAGGAAAAGGTGGCAAGCTTAGAAAAAACAGCTGACACGACAGGAATTAATTTAGAAAAGTCCGTCGAGGGAGAACTCATGAGGGAGGAGGAGAAGATCAACAACCTCCAGAGCCAGCGAAAGGAACCAGTGCGAATCTCATCAGAAGTAGCCAGCAGTAACGGATGGGACGACGAAGAGAAGGCTTTGGAGCCAAACTTGGCGTTAAAAGGTCCCGCAGCCGAGATTCGAGAAAACATGCCAGACAGCTGCAGAAACAACTACAACGACATAATGGTGACGCTACAGCGTAGGCCTGGCAACGAACACAAGCGCGAGCTGTACAGTAGGCAGTTAAGGTGCTGTGCGCAAGAGGCTAATGAGCCGCTTCCAGCCTCTGCAATGGATGTCGGGAGGTTAGTGCAGCTCACATACCCAAGAGAAATCCATCCCCTGGTATTAGATTTTAAAACCGATGCCCTGGTAAATGGTATACGCTACCCTGACGTCAAACTAGCGGTATGTTCTGCACAAAAGACGACCTTTGCAGTAGCCCAGGAGACCGCTCAAACGATTTCTAGACCAGAAGTAAGCGGTGTGCGAAGAATGGAAGTCGTGGGGGAAAAAGGATGCCTTGTGAGGAAATTTAAGATGTCGTTAAAGCAAGTCTTTGAAGAAACCGGACGAAAGGCCAAGCTTAGATGTTGCAGCGGTGGAAATGGTGGTCATCTTCCTAGAAAACTGGAAAGGGCCACGAGGAAAGTCAAGATCCGTCTCACCAAGGGAATAACACACCGGCGAGTTACCAGCACTACACCAGAGTCCCCGTTACAGTAAGGAAAAATAAAGCGAGCCATCACTGAGGAGGAAGTGCTGGCTCCCACAAACGAGGTCCCCACAAGTCCGAGTAAGAAGACCCGAACGACGCCGCTTCACCCACAGACAGAATGATAGAACGGTTTAATCAAGCCCTGGAAAGATACTGGCGGAAAGTAGTGAGCGAGCAGCAGAAGGATTGGGAAGAACATATTCCGAGGCTATTACTGACGTATCGAGCTGCGATATATGGTGCAAAGTCTGAACCACCTGCCAAGGCTATTTATAGGAGAAGAGATAATGAGCCTATTCGGGACGAACAGGCTTAAGTGGGCGGCAGTGTTACGAAAATGGAAATGGTGTTATTAAAATAATAAACAAAAGCTCCAAAAAAAAAACAACGGACTTGATCATGTATAAAGTAATAAACAAAAGCTCCAAAAAACAACATAAGGCAGTTGTTTACATGATCAACGAAGAAGTGAACATATAGCAACAAAACAATGGGCTTGATCGCGTGATCAAAGAAGAAACGAGAATATAACAACAACATCAGTAAACAAGGGGACAAAGTAAACAAGCAACAATAACATCAGGTATAAGAAGAGAAAAGGGACAAAGTAAACAAACAACAACAACGCTACAAGGATAGATGTAAACAAGATCCACTAACAACAATAAGGGAAGCGAGTTGTTTACATTTTTAGATTGTTCCCGAAGGCAGTCATTCTCTGCCAAGGGCATGCATTAGACTGATGATCCAGCGATATAAAAGGCAAGACAAAACGAGCAACGATGAGTGAGTGATACTTCAGTCAGTCTTGTGAGAAGACACGGTTGCGTTCGAAGTAAGCAGTTGTTAGTGTTTACGCGAGCAGAAAGTTTGTTGCTTACAAAAAGGGTTGTAAGCAGAAGAGTGATAATTCAATCAGACACGTTGCGTTGCGTGTGAAGAGAATCGAAGTTCGAAGTGCTAACGAACGAGTGTACCAAGGAGAACAACAAAGGAAATTGTTATTGTGTACAAGAAGAATAACAATTTAAAGGAAATTGTTATTGTGTGAATAAATTTCAACACAGGGTGCACACAGATTTGTGCAGACAATAAAGAATTGATTTTGAAATTAAACACTAATTTACTTTTATTTCATTTGCAATCCACGAACTCATATTTTTAACGTTTTTAAAGGGTAAAAACGTAACAATATTCTATTGCGACATTCCTTTCCCATCACTACCCAAAATTATAGGAAATTGAAAGCAAATTTGTATTGTTTTGTCGTTTTTGATTCTGGTTTGTATCCCATAATGCATTCCATTGTCAGTAAAGATGAATGAATGATAGAGGAATGATTGAGTAAATGTTTAATGGAATAAGGAGAGCTCAAATAGATATGGAATGGAGAACAAACAAAACTTTGCTTCATAATAACAGATTCTGTTTCGTATAAAACAGAGTTGGAAACCAAAAGAGTTTGAACGGCACACAGAACAATTCGTTACAAAACAAACAATTTTGTGTTGTTGTGTTGAGAGACGGTGGAGTGAGTAAAGTAACAGCCGTGGTGTTATAGAGCAAAGGAGGGGCGTCTGAATCCATAATAAAGGCAGACATTTAAATGAAAGCAAGAGGAGTAGTTTCCTTTGAAAACATATTGTTACGTTTTTACCTTTTTAAAAACATTTAAAATATGAGTTCGTTGATTGCAAACGAAATAGAAACAAATATGCAGGGACCGAAAATAACTGTTATTTTTGAATTTTTGCAACCGCAAGGAAATGTCGGAGAACAAAACCAAGTATACCATTCTGATTGTCTTGGACCAAATTTTTATAAAATGCTATGCTTTTTAAAAACATGATTTTTATTTTTTAGAAAAAAAATAGAAGTTATTTTTTGATTTTTATTCTTTCGAGCAAAAATAACACTTATTTTTAACTTTTATTTTTTCGAGCAGAAATAAAAGTTATTTTTGTTTCAATTCATGATGAATTCATAATATTTATTAAAAAAATTAAAGTAATTTATATCAGAAAATTATTAGAATTAAGTTTTGCGTATATTAAACACAAATTTTTGGTTTGAAAGAACCAAAATAACTTTTATTTCTTCTCGAAAAAATAAAAGTCAAAAAATAACTTTTATTTTCTGACTTTTACGATAAAAGTTATAACAGTTACGGTCCCTGCAAATATGTGTTTAGTTTCAATTAGACTCTATACAATGTTCGGAAGAACTTCACAACGACGATCTTCCAACCATGACTATTTTCTTCATTCGCAACGCGCCTTCACACAAGACTGACTGAATTCTTACTGGTCGTTGTCTGCTTTGTCTTACCTTTTTATTTGGTTTGATGAAGGTTCTTGATGTTCGTGTCTTCGCCTTCTCGAGAACTCTATTGCTACTTCATTGTTGTTTGTGTATTTTGTTCACTTTGCTTGTTTTTATGTGCTCGCTTACTTGTTATCCCCTCTTCTTTCGTACTGATGTTGTTGGTTTACTAGCAACAAGTTCGTTGTATTTGATAGTGTAGCTTTTGTTTTTCATGTTAATGTAAAACGATGCTTCCATTTTCGTAGCAATATGAACAAATGAATACCAGATGTACTCTTACAACTCACACTGTCACAGAAGAAAAATTAATATTCGACAACCACATTATAAGACGCCCAACTCCACTGTTCGTTTACCCAAAGTCTTGTTGGAACCATTTGAAGGCTGGAGAAAAAAGTATTTAATGCAGGGGTTACCAAAATTGTATTGGTCGTGTATTAGTGAGTAAGAGAGAAAAAATAAACTGAGAGAATTTATTTATTTACGGTCAAAGAAAAGTATTAGTAATATAAGCTATTCTGATTTTCATTTCATCAATATACATAAAGTTATACATCTTTGACTCAAAAATTCGGGAATGTTTTTCTAACATTTGGTGGGAGCTACTTTTTATTCATAAATTTCCTCAACTTCTAATAACAAACCATTTAATTTAAAAAAAAACAAAAAAAAAAAACCTGTTCCCTTTCCTTATGAGTTAACTGTCTTAAAATGTCTTTTAAAAACATATAATACAATAAAAGCATTTCTTTAAATAAAATATTATTTGAGTGTAAACCTAAAAAAAAATGTAATAGCATCCGCTGATATGTGCACTCCCCGCACTCTGATCTGCGACTAAATAAAACAGCATAAGCAATGTGTGTGAATTCTCTCTGCACAAGTGTGCTATGAAATGGTAATCCCTGATTTAATGTTACTGCACGAGTTAGCACAAAATAATCTCTTGGACAGAATTTCCAATAACTAATCGCTGTTAAAGCAAATGATGACTTTAAGCAGCAACATTAAGTGAAAACGATTATAGACAGCACTGGACTGAAAATCCAAATTAAATTTCTGTATGTTTTGTTTGGATTGTAACTAAGCTACGAAACCGTTTTGTTCTGCTACACCAGTTCGAAACCATACAGTCAGCAATTGAATCGTCTAAAGAATCAAATACAGAGCGGATTTGTATTTTATAAAAATATCGACTACTTATAGTTCGGACTATCCTTACTCTCCCTTTCTTACTTCCCCTCCTTTTTCCCTATCTCCACTACAATTCTCTCTCTCCTTTAGGACGAATTACAATGGCCCAACTTGACCTTCGGGTAATCGTTCTCTAACCTAAACCTTAACCTATAGTTCGGATTAGATCAGTCGCTTATAATTTATTTTTCTGGCTACAGGAAGGAGGAGGGATCATGTTCCAACTTCACTGCTGACGGAACCTCTATGATATGTTGCTTCATTAGTACCAATAGGACATGTGAGTAATAGAAAATGTTTTATAATCACTTTGCAATACAACCAACTTACCGTCAAGCCTATGCCGATGAGAGCTGGGAAAAGATAGCGTGCATAACGTCACGTCGCTGCCTTTCATGCCGTCGAATTATTTCATGCCGTTTTGAGTCGCAACAGCTGCTTTATTTTTGCCACACATTCTTCGAACATCACATTCTTGTGGAATCAAAAAAAATAAGCAGAAGATGAAAACATCCACACAAATTTTCACACTTCCGTTTAGCAACTGCTGATACAAAATTCCCATGGCATACGCTGTTGGTATGCAAATGAAGCTGGAGGATGTAAATTTGTTCTCACTTGCAATACCCCAATGCACACACAATTCACACGTTATGATGAGATAGCATTTTAGCGTATATTTTATTTCAGTTTCGTTGACTTAAGTCTTCATCACGTTAAAACAGAAAATAAAAAAATACAGAATCATTGAATGAAAGAATTGATTGTTGGTAGAAATGTCTTAATATCCTACACAAATTTCAATCGAATATTAAGACTTTTGTGGCACTGCTTATGGTAAGTGGGATCAGCTTTATTAGGCCTATGATTGAGGTTTCAGGAATGGAATAAGAATACAAAACCTGAAATGACTAATACCACAACAGCTCTTTATTGCTGCAAGAAAAGAACATGGCTGAACAAGAGTATTAACCCTAAAAATAGATCAAGGCGGGCGGGCCCCCAAACTTGTTAGTTGGCTTTAGAGAAAATAATAATCATATCAATTCGAGTTAGAGCACATTATGAAGATGGTGGCGACTATATGACCATAAACAGAACTATGTTGATCGTCTAAGGCATGTTTACTATTCTTATCTGGCTTCCAGTAGAATTGTTATAAAAACAAGTGGAAGCGAACGCGGTAATGAAGCTGAGCACTACACTAGCATGGAAGTATAGAACATATGGTCATGCCAAAGAATTAGTTGATCTGGACCAATCGGTAATTGCTTCTCTCAACCCGCTTTCAATATTGGTTTAATAAAGCAAATGCCGATTAGGTGCTATTATGATAACGGTTTATACATTCCAGCGAACGTAATTCACTGGCGGAACAATAGGGTCTTCGAACGTATACTTTCGAACTTTGGCAGCTGATAACGCTCATCGTTTATTCATTCTGTTCTTCCAAATCACTACGAGTGCCTATAGACAGCAACGTCTCTTCGCTGAATGGGAGTAGTTGGCAACTGTCCTTAATTTACATCAAAAAATCACCTTCAGCAATGAGCACCATTTCTACCCATATGCCCAATGCATCCGGAAAAAGTTTTTAGTGGTGGAGTCATCGGCCCATGTGGTTTCAACACGACCAAGCAACGTCATGTTGACTTTCTGAAAAAACGATTGGAGAGCATTGTCATCTCATATGAAAATGATGTGAATAGCTACCGAGATCGTTCGATGTGGCCCCGTTAGACTTTTTCTTGTGGAGTCCCAACAAAAACTTCATCAATTCTCAATGCCAATATAACCCATATGATGTCAATTTCAGTCTGATTTGTGAATCAAGACTCACAGAAAATTGTATATATCGGACTCGCTCCTCCTAGAGGAGCCATTGCCGCTGTATTGAGGTGTGATTTATATGCATATTTACTGACAGCATGTCCTCAATTATATTCCTTGATAAACAAAGCCCGTCTCTGGAAAAAAAAGAACACTGCTTTATAAGCAAACAAGAAAATTTATCCATTTGTTGAGAGAGCAGACATATCTAATCGGCGAACTAACCAAAAAATATCTTAAGACTCTCATAGTAGTTATAACGGTGTACTGTCCACTAGTTACCCACGCCTAAAGGCTAAATATTATTTCACAAGACACATTTCTACAGAAGCTGTAATAATAAGGAAGGAAACTATAGAACATCTTCTCTGTCATCGTCTCCCTCTTGGAAACCTGAGGCGTTGAATTTTGAAGCACCCACAAATTTATTTATAGAGCGTTTGAATAAAATCCACACTCTTATTGAACTGTCAGGTTGATTGATAGGACGTAAGTGGCTGTCTTTTTATAGGTGACTCCCAGTTTAGTCAAACCTAGTCTAATAACTGAACTATAAAACTTCTTTTTAATTTCTTTTTTCATGGTTGTATTACATCTTTGCGTAATTCTTTTGTAGGGCAATTTCAAATCAATTTAAATTCTATTTTTTAGTGAATCCGAAATGACAAGTTAATAACAGCGACGTACTGTTGGTGTGACTATTTAATGATTGATCAACAATAAAAACGAAAATAGAAATAAAATGAAATTAAGAAATTCGGCATTTTTGAGATATTGTATGTCGGTTTACATAACGTGAGCACAATTCATCGGCATTTCATCTACCACATCTCCAGTTCAATGAAGATTTGTCCTCATCTTCTATAAAGTTGTGAAGTTGGAAATCCAGTGGTGGAACTACGGTGTACGAAGAATATTTTCCAGGCAAAAATTGATGAACGTACAGTTCCACAGATATAAATCATTTTTCGCCTCCTTATTTTTAAATATTCGATGAACAAAACTATTTTTATATTATTATTTGAATTGCAAAAGTCCTATTAAGCCAGAATGGAATGATCCCATCTGGGCGAATTGAAAAAATTAGTCATACGACTTTCACAGATTTCAGTGACACAGAAGGTGTTTAGAAGGTTGGGTAGAGTAGATCTCCCATCTTACCAAAATGACGTTAAAAAGCGCAATAACCAGATAATAAAGTAATAATAACCTCGAGCACATAAGGTGCATGCAAAGACCTATTCATACATTTGATTGGAAGAGAATATGTCCGATAATTGACGGACATTAAGCGATTTTAGTCTTGTACAGAAAAATTAGATGAAGTCGTATGCGCCTTCTACAGGGGTTTGAGTTGTCTTGCCATTACATAACAGATGCTACCAAGTGTTTTGCGTGGCGGACAATGGCGGAGTTAATGAAATAATTCAGGCCTATCTGTGTAGCTTTAGAGCTGGCAGACTAGCCTATGACTAAATATTGATATTTAGCCATAAGCTTCTAAAAATGCGCAACAGAAAAAATTGACACACTTCAACTCTTTGTTGATTTCAAATGCAATTATTTTCAATTAATCGGTGTAGAATGACTCTAACTGGCACTACGAAAAGAGAAGGATTTATCTGAACCTACCAAACAAGAATCTAAACATTGCCATTGCCATTGTTTATCTTATGTGACTTAATCAACAATTTCTGGTAAATGTCATAATCCAATCTAGATAATACATGCTACTCTGGTATGCCGACGAAATAGATACGACAGGCACTAACTGTGAGGAGAAAACTGTTGCGGCAGTCAACGAATCTAATGTTGCTTCGAACTAAGAACGTACAAAAATTAGACAACAGATACAAATTTTTAATTCTTATTCCGGGTCTTAGAGGGTTAACATCAATTCGATATAAAATTAAGAATTTTCTTGTTAAAAGATGCTATTTTTGTAGATGCCTCTGTACATCCTCAATGTCCTGTGAGTGAGCAAAGATAGTCGAGCAAGAAAAGTTCTTTCATGTGATCCTGGGGTTATTAACAGAAGAGGATGTTCAAAACCCCGAAGGATAGCTGAAGCGAATCTCTCGAAGTGTGGTGTAAGAAATATTAGGATTGTATACATAAGACCAAAGTCAATGGAATTCTACTCTGTATTCGGAGTATAGACCAAACGGATGATCATCTAAGCAAATATTATTTTTTATTGACGGAAATTGTTCGAAATCATTTGATATCGGCTTCGAACTTGATGCATTGGAATCTTCCAAGTCCAAGCTTTCTAAAATTAGGCGAGAAACTATCGAAGAGTACATCTTGGTGTTGTCGTGATGGAATGCAAATACACTCTGTAACTGTTAAAGGGGAAAACAAGAACAGTGTTGGAATAAATAAAGCTTTTTCCATTATATCCATGAGGACAAAACATTACAATCAAAACGGAAAAATTCGATTTCTTTGTCAAATCTAAAAATATTTGTGTGAAGAAAAAGGATGCGCCTAAAACGATTTACAGATACACGAAGTCTTCGAAAATCTTCTCTTTTTTAACTATACATACGAAATAAGTCCGCAATCATAATCGACATATATTGTTCTCTATTTTCTAATTGTTTTTAATTCAAATATTCATAAGTTTTTAAGTCAATAATTTGATTTATTCGTTTTGATCTGGATTTGCTACGAGTATTCTTAGTTAAATAAACAGGAACTTTATTCAACTGTCAGTCAATCATTCAATTGTTACAAATGCGGGTTCTTCCAAGGCAATTTGATGGGCCATAATAAATGAGATAAACGACTGAAATTAGACGATAATGTTGTAATTCAGAAATTGTGTCAATCAAATTGATTAGATTGATAGCAAATCAATAAACACTGTGGAATTGCTTTCCATTGTGATTTTAATTAAAATCACATTCCGTTCTAAATATAAGAACTTTAGAAAACATAGGCAAGTAGTTGGCAATCATGGAAATTAATTACAAAATATTTACCTGATGGGGAAAAACAGGAAGTTTGAAAATAAATTAGATTTTGAATTCGAAAAAATGGAAAAGTTTTCAAATAATTTTTATCGCTTAATCTTTAGAATTACAACTATAACAAAAGAAGAAAAGAAATATATCAACAGATTTGAAATACATTTTCTGTAATTAACAATTAAAATATGCTAAAATATGATATATGCGAGTGGCAAGTGTAAAAGCAAAAGGAAAACATATACTGTCGGTGTATCGGAAAATTCAAAATGTTGTACCACTGATATTAAATGTGTATTTATATTATTTACACGATCAGTGTAAAATCTGCGAGGCGTCGAGGTGAACAAATTCTTTGCTGCCCTGCCATTCCATTCCAAGCTGTCTTAGTTTCGATAAAGAATCGTTAAAATATCATATTTTTACGATGCTGACCTTACCGAACACCACATAAGCAACTAGCATCATAAAGCATGATAAACTCTGCTCAATGTGACCCCGGTGTACTTTGAATAAAATTTATTTCAACTTCAGCCGACGAACATACTTTTTTTCATCGGGAGACAATCTTATAACTTTCGGTTTGTCCGAAAACAATAACAACTCTTTTCCATTTTACATTCGTCAAATTGCTGCACGTTTTTGCGATTTCAAGTCTCTTCTTTCGGTTACTCTCTTAATACAATGGCTTCTTTCAGGAAATTTTTTCGAATAGTCCAGCTTCCCTCATTTGTTGATTGACGTTGATATTTTTCGACTCGTGTACAATCACTACAGCGTTTTTGTTTACAGGTCACCCTTTCTTTAGTCGGGTGCTTTCTGACATATTGTATCGCTTAGGAAAACCATTGTTTTCACGATAACTGCTTCTATTCTGATGCATTTGCATAATAATCTGTTGAGTATTCACATGATAGATGTTAAGCCATTATCATGAGGTTTTTAAATACTGAAAAACGCTGTCTGCCATCAGAGTTAATTGAATCTATTGTTTATTATTATTTATCGCTGCCCTTAATTTAGTGTACAGTTGGTTAATTTATTTCACAAAATTATAAAAAAAAAACACCAAAAAAGAAACAGAATAACGGTGGACCTTGTATTGTCATTAAGAATTTATAATGAACTGAGCAGGGAACTACTTTTAATACAAACATTGAAATATTGAGTACTATACATACTGTACTTAATTAGTTGCAAACAGCTGTATGTATGTATCTCGGATCACCAATATAATTGAAACGAAGACAATATGTTTGATAAAACAAATTCTTAGAAAACACAATTAAAAACACATTTTTGCGAATACCCTTTTAGAAGATGTAAAAGCTATTCTGAATGAATTTATGTATGTATGAATTTATGTTTGTATGAAAATGATATGAAACTTTCATGTCATCATTATTGTTAAGCAAGTATCAGTTAGGCAAAATGTATCAATACAAAGTTTGTATACAGTTCTACTACTGTATATAAACTATGTAGATATTCAAGGTAACCAAACAATGCATCAACTATAAATCCGATGCCTGATTGCTTTTTGACTGCGTTAAAAATACTTATTGACGACGTTTTGAAATATCGGGTCCGCTATCTAACTTCTTTTTTTGAACTAGTGCTTATTTCGTGAATGGTAACACTTAGCTCATGTTTGATTTGACAGATAATTAGTTTTATCCTTCCGCTGAACGAATATTGACCATCCAATGCGTTTTCGCTTCGCTAAGTGGGCCTGCCTTTTCAGACGAAGCTCATTTTGTTCTTGGCGGGTATGTATACAAGCAAAGTTGTCGCATTTGGGATACAGAAAACCCGCACGCATACATTGAAAAGCCGACGCACCGAAAACGAGTCACTGTTTGGTGCGGATTTTGGTCCAGAGGCATAATTGGGCCTATTTTCTTCGAAAATGAGCAAGGAGTGGCCGTTACAGTCAATGGCGATCGTTATCGGGCCATGTTAAAAGAATTTTTGTTTACAAAAATTGAAGAGGAGGATATGGGCAACATTTGGTTTCAACAGGACGGCGCTACGTGCTACACGGCCGAAGGTACACTCGATGTTTTGCGCCCTGTTTTTGAAGATCGCATTATCAGCTGCAGATCTGATGTCGTTTGGCCACCTCGGAGTTGCAATTTGACACCGTTGGACTATTATTATTACTATTATTTGTGGGGTGTCGTCAAAGATAAGTGTTACGCCGACAAGCCAGAGACAATTTACGCTTTAAAGGACAATAATCGTGAAGCCATTGGTGAAATACAGCTGCACACAATCGATAATGTGCTTAATGACTACTGCATGGCCAGCCGAGGCAGCCATTTGAATGAAATTATTTTCCATTTTCCGGACCCTTTAGAATACATTGTATATATTTTGTACAGCGGCATTATGAAAAACGATACTTTGTTCAAACACAAAACAACTAACATTTTGTGTTAGTGTGCCACAATAAATGGATTTATTTTCATTTTCTTTAAGAATTCCTTTCAAAACTTTTCAAAGCTGTTTTATTAGAAAAATGAAAAGTAATTTTTAAACTTATTTAGCATCTTATCTCAACTTAAATTTAAAACAAGAAACTTTTTCATATGAAATATAAAATGTACGTTGCAAGAAAACAAAAACCATAAAACAGTACAAAAAGTAAACAGAAAGTGCAGTTTCTCACATGGTCATGTTCGTCCCAAATTTATTACATCTTCAAATTTAGGCGCCTTACCCTATTTTTTGTTGCTGGTTTGAAAAGGACACTTTAAAGGACATATTTGTTTAATTTAGACACGACGGTAAAATATGCTGTCGCCGTATAAATAAAGTTACTCCACTTTTAAAGGATTGAAAAAAAAGTTCGAATGGAAAGAAAGCAGGATGAAAGTTGAGTAGATTGTGTCAGGAAACGAGGAAGTGTATTTGAAACTTTTTACCTTTTCTTTTATTATCAGCACGTATTTCTTGCATCAGCATCACAGCTTTTTCAGCACTGCCATTGCAGTCAACAACAGCTTATAGTGCATGTTGTTGAGGTGAATTGAAAGTATTTGTGTTGCCTTTCTTTGTTGACATTTCGAAGGAAGACGATGAGAAAAAAAACCATAAAATTGATTCATCTCTAGTTCTTGTGTCTGTATTTCTCAGTAGCATGTCATAAACACACCTGATGGGAATCATCAATGTTAATCGCCTTGGCTTAAACGTAGAGGGAGTGGTGGAGAAGGAGAATTAGGCATTGGATATAACGAAAGCGAAACCCATAAGAATATTTGTTCAATAAATTAATGCAAAATTGCTTCATTTAATTAAATTTTTTGCAACGTCAATCCCCTTCATCAAAATAACGCCGAAATGAAGTTCACAAATATTTGTATTTTTATTTCGCGATAAAAATCCAATAGAGTGACGGAGGAGTGCTGTGTTTTTCCGATAATCAAATTTATATTTGAATTTATTTGTAACACTGAACCATGAAAACGATTTAAGATTTAAATAAGTACAGCAACATTAAATAGATTTTGGCAAATCGATTTAAATAACTTTTTCGTTCATTTAACACTTGTAGCCTTGGTGCCGTCATAATATTAATTTTATTGGTATTTTAACATTGACTGGGAGGAGAAAGATTCTAATTATGAAATTGTTTCAAAAACAAATTTGGTCTGATTAAGTCGACAAATGTTATCCTTAGCACGAGTTAAAAAGAGACCAATGTTGCAAACTAAAAGGAACCAGTGATCCATAAAAAGTTTACTGGTTGGAGATATAATGCCATTTCGGTGTTACATAACGTCATTAACATAACATAATTGGTCATTATAACCCTTCAGTCAGGATTATGACCTAGCTTCTCAAACCACTTATGTTGTGTGTGTTAATTTTTACACAAAAGTAGATGGACCTACAGTTTTAAGTCTACTCCGAACGACAGATTTTTGGGAACTGCTTTTGTTTTGTCTAATACCCGATAATAAGAAGTTTACAAATTATCACTTATTCTGGAAAATGTATTTTAAAACAATCAATTTTTTTTTATTATAAAGAAGCATATTAAACATAAAATCACACCTATCCCGAGCTACGGATGCCTGGTGTGGTGGGAATCCCTGAATAAGACAACGAACTTGAACATGATACGCAGGTTACAACGATCTGCTTGCATAAATATAAGTGGTGCCCTGCGCACTACTCTTACGATCGCTCTGGAGATGATCTTATACCTTCTACCGCTTGACCTATACTGCAGGGGTGTGGCGGCTAGGGTTAGTAGGCGTCTTTGGGCGACTGGACAATGACATGCATCGTGCATTGGTCATACGAGGATACTTGAGGAAACTGATGTTGTTGTTAGCATTGACTATATGACACCGCGATATGACTTCTCAACGAATTTTAGGACATGCATTCCGAAAAGGGAGGACTGGAGGAAAGGTACGGCGCAAATCGCGGGGGATGCCTCGCGAATCTGCACCGATGACTCCAAATTGGAAGGAGCCATTGGAATTGGTATCTATTCGAAATCAACCGGAATATCCAAGCCTATAAGGCTACCAGATCACTGCAGCGTCTTTCAGGCGGAAGTGTTGGCAATTCAGGCTGCTGTGAAAATTATTGTGGACAAAAATGTTCACAGGCGAAAAATCACCATACTTTCAGACAGCCAAGCGGCCATCAAAGCATTGGATTCTAGTGTGATAATCTCCAAGACTGTGTACGACTGTCGCAGATGTCTCAATGAGATGGCGAATCGATATGATGTTTGTATCACATGGGTACCGGGACATAGAGATATTCCCGGCAACTGTAGAGCGGATGATTTGGCCAGAAGGGGCACGACCATCGAACTCTCTGAAGAATTCTCTACATTGGGGATCCCTTTGGGTACCTGCAGGCTTATAATTGACAATGAAATCGTGGACCTTGCTAACAGTAGATGGGCAGCTTTGGATAAGCGCAGAACGGTGCAAAAAATCTGGCCAAGGCTGGATAGGAGGTACACGGCGACTCTGCTTAAACTTCAAAGAAGTAGGCTCAGCGCTGTTATCGGGGTTATTACCGGACATCGTATTATAGGAACGCATGCGAGGCGTATTGGTCTTGGATACCTCGCGAATGATTTCTGCAGAAGCTGTGGAGATGAGGAAGAGGATGAAACTATTCTTCACCTACTGTGCACATGCGCGGCACTTGGCCAAAGGAGAAAGAAACACCTGGGTACCTACTACATGGAGGACGTAGATGAACTGTAATGCATGGATATTGGCAGTCTGAGTCGCTTCATCGGAAGGTCCGAGTGGTTCCTGGAATAGGGGAGAATGTGAAACTGTGGTATCAAAATGGGCCCGTCTGCAGCCTAAGTGTGTCCGCTCATTACTCCAATCCAATATCAAGTCAATCCAATAATCAATCAATAATCAATCAATCAATCCAATAATCAAGTATTCACTCCTTTTCCTTCAATTTGATGAAATTCAACTTCATGGCTGCATTTATTAACTGTGGTTCTCTGTATTTTACTGAATTTTGAGGATTATCTAAATAGCAACGACATGTGGTTTCTGCAGGAATTCTCTACGTCTACTGCACGACCGATTTTATTGCATGGTGCTCTTACGTTATATGATGTGAACTGGCAACCAATATCGTGCGATTGGACTTCGTTAGACTTTTTCTTAAATGAAATTCAACCTTGTTTAAGGGAATGTACTCCATCCCGAAAAGCTGTAGCAGACATTTTAACGATGTTATTTATATTCCACCGATAATGAAATAAATTAGAATGTGTTTTCAATGAATTTTTTTGTGATCGAAATAAACAGAAGTGGGATCAGATTACCACAACATTGAATTTCACAGCAGGAATTTCGACTCAAAAGTAAACTTATATAATTTATGCAATTATATCGAACAATTCGATTCCATGTAAACAATTTTAAAAAATTTTAAATAAAAAAAATTAAGATTTCTTCGCAAACAAATTTGATGGAAATCAAATAATTTCCATATCATTGTGAGAATGAAAGAATTCAATGTTAAAAGAGTCAAAAAACTCCTGGCAGATAATCGAATAAAGATAAATTCAGCCTAAATGGTTTATAATGGCCAATAATTTATGAATGTACAAATAAATCTTCCTGCCTATAAGGAGCATATGACCTCTTATGAATAAACATATTCCAGCTTAATGACAACCCTTTCACTTCGTTCCAGATTTCTCCCTTTCCAGGTATTTTCGAAACAATCTGACAGTCATTTCCATATATTTTTAAAAGCTTTTGATTGGCCTGTTCCTCTACTCTGGAATTCGAGAAGATATTGGGCCAGAAAACGCGCAGGATTCATCGACTTACGAATACTACAATTTAGTCACATCACCGCGAGTACTAAACCAAGTTTCACCGCCATATACGCCATGTTTAGCCTTCCCGTGTGCTAACAAATTTCAAAATTAATCTAACAGAACTTTATTAATTAAAATATAATATTTAATTAAGAATATAAATAATTTCGTTCATATTACATGGGGCCTCTTATCGTATACTTAATATTGAATTGATTAAATCTAATCAATCATACGCATCTTTACACAATCACATCCATTGTGATGCAGAAGACAAATAATTTTTATTTTTCATTTTCTCTTTTTGTTTTTTGTTTTTGTTTATTTTTATTACTAAATCTCGTTATCTTTACTGCCAACTTAATACTCACGCCTTGTTTGGAAGAAATTAAGAATAATTCATGGAAAATGTTAAATAAATTCGTGTGTAATTTTAAATGAAGATATTTTAAGTAGTCATTAGACGCTGCTTAACAATGTCGAATTCCTTAATTCATACGCTTTGCATACCAGAGAAGAAACAATTCAATTCCTGAAAAAGAAAAATTTCATTTAGAAATTCCACCGATTTATTCTCTCCAGAGGAAAAGTTGTCTTTAAATAAAAGTAAATTTATTGTTGTAAGAGTAAAAGAGAAGCGTGGCAAGGATATAAATTTGATTTAAACAAATGTAAACTTAACAAAAACAAAGGCAAATGTGAGTCAGGTGGATTCTTGCCATGAATATAGCATAGGAGCACGGTTCAAATCGCACGTCAAACATCTCCAACAAAACGAAATATGAATAGAAATTGCTGGTATGTAAGTACCCACACTTTGTCACTTACTTAATGTCATTAATTAATTAATTTTTCTTTCCTCTCCATTAAATTGAACTCGGAAGACCTCTTATTTTTACAACAAAATTCAATTGAAAATGTAATATTTTAGTTATTTAAAGAATGCCTAAAATATTGTTCGTGTGCCTGTCATCTGGGATTTAATTTGCTAAAATTTAAAACAATTTCCGGCTCAACCAATACCGGCTCTATCAATAGAAAAATCGATCAATAGAAAAAAAATATTTTAATTTATGTATGAATGTACATATATATACATACATACATACATAATTGGCCATTACAACCCTTCAGTCAGGATTACGGCCTAGCTTCTCAACACCACTCATGTTGTGTGCGTTAATTTTATAGATGAGTGGCAGGACCTACAGTTTAAAGTCGACTCCGAACGACAGATTATTTGAGAAGCTTTTCATGGCAGTTTTTACTCTCAGAGTTTTTGCCAGAAATCTGCTGAGAGGAAGTCGCCGAAGAAATATTTTCATATTTTCGTTTTGATGTCTGACCTGGGATTCGAACTCCATCCTTTCGTCTAATAAGCCAACACACTACCTACTAGACCACTTCAAATGTACATATATGTATGTGTATAAAAAAAGTAAATTTTATTTACAAGAACAAAAACAAATTCATGGATAATGGTCCAGAAAGAAAATCCCGACCACATTGGTTGACGAGTTATTCATTAATCAGCATCAAATTTTTTATCTGCATATCGTTATTCACTGTAACTGAGCCAGTGTCAGATTTAATGTCGATGTCGCTATCTCTTTCCCTATTTCTTAATCAGACTGTGTGTGTTTTTACATTGTATCTGTCCTGGCAATTGCCAGTCAGACAATTTGAAAGTCCATTTGATTTTTTGTATGTTTTAGATGTTTGAGAAATTACAATTTTATTGCCGTCATTTTCTTAAAGTATACCGAAGTGACATACAGACAAATGGATGGACGTATGTATGTATGTATAGGCAGAATGTCTGTCAAAAAGATTTTCGAAACATTCATTGTCTTTGCTAATGCCAAAGAAATATTGAAATGAGCATATTGCTCTACGAGAAAAGGAATGCCGGCCTCTTTTTTTTATTGTTTTGAACTGAAATTTATTTTATTGCTGCGAGCATCAAAACAAAAACAAAAAATCATTCGCAACAAATTGCTACCTTTTACTCTCCTTAAAGAAACAAAACGAAAATTCTTACCCCACAGTTAACAACTTTAACTTGGATTTGTTTACTCGTTTAATTTGTTTGTCTTTTGGACGGTAAGTGCGGCACCGACAAGCGGTCGTTTATTCTCTCCGTAATTTTTGTATTCCTTTATTCTGATGGCTGTTTTGTTTGTTTTTTCTTTTATGATGAAGTTTCCCTTTTTTGCTGTTTTCCATTCTTTCTCTGGCATTTGAATTTTGTTTTTTATTTTTCTTTCCTCTTTAAAAAATTCTGTTGCGGCCAAAAAAAAGTTTAAAAAATAAATTCAAGGAATAAAAAAAAAAATAATAAATAAAAACAATAAATGGCTTACAATGAAAACTTTATGAAATAAATATTAAAAAATTTGAACTGTTTTTGTCTGTTTATCCTTTTCATTTATGAGACTTCAAAATAACAAATTGTGCTCGTTTAAGTGGTGTGTTAAATTACTACCTTGGGTCTCAAATATCAGCAATAGCCTATGGTGACAAGAGAAAATATTTTACAAGCACTCGAAAGCATCGAATCCATATTACATGCTTATCTTATACTTCTGCTGTCTTAGCCGATTAGACACTACGTATTCCCAAAGTTTGTAACGAATTTAAGTCAAGGTCAATTGAACCTTGTGAACGTGTAAATTCAAACCTTTATGCAAAATTCGCTTCGTGAGATGTTCAATTGTTGGGCACCAGTCGAAATTAACTACTTTTTTGTCACACTATCGCGAACAACAGCAATGTTTTCGGCTGAACGAACTGTATGAGCATTGTAACGACACGTTTCCGCTTGGGTGCTGGGGTAGATCAGCGGCGTCCAGTGGTTACATAAAAAAAACACTTCGTTGAAGTTTTAACACTATTTATGAACAATTAAGTAAAATAGCTTACGTACTACACTATGTTAGGGCTACATGAAAGAAAAATTAAGTCAAATATTAGCTAATAAGCCCTAGGCCGGCCAAACAACGGTTCGTCAAGTCACAGTACCGAAGGCGTCAAGGGGGGTTGAGTCAGAACAATAGTCAAACTGCATGCGCTCTGGATGTCTGCAGTTTCTACTGGTCCTTGCTGTTACCCCGGTACAGTCAGTCAAGTCAATCAAAGGAGGATGTCAGAGCAACAATCAAACGGCCAACGCACAGGATGATTGTGGCTCCAAGATCTCCCTTTGTTCGTCCGGTCAGTCAAATTAAATGAAGGAGGTTGTCAGAATGTCAATCAAACGGCCTACGCACAGGATGATTTTGATTCTGAGGTCTCCGGTGTCCGTCCAGTCCGTTAAATTCCCCGGAGGAGGATGTCAGAACGACAATCAAAAGGCCTACGCACAGGATGATTGCGGTTCTGAGGCCTCCGGAGTCCGTCCAGTCACAGTTGCCAATGTTTTGCTGGCTGTAAATAAATCACAAGTGGGGACAACCACACCACTTGGAATTTATCATATTTCTAGCACAGCCGATGTCAAGATCGACCTGCCTTACCAGCAACTCATCACCAACTGCCACGACCGCTGAAGTCACGCTCGCTTTTATACACAAAAGTAACGAGTAACAGATCAAACATGATCGAACATCAATCATGTTGTGTCCTACTCTACAACTTACCAATGTGAGAGCAAGCACCAATTGAATTCAGCAGAGAGGTCTTGTAGGTCAAATGTTAGTCGTACGACAACCGTTATAAAGAATAATAATATTTCTAAAAATAGATCATAAGTGCTTAGCAAAAATTACTTTAAATATTTTAGGCACAGTGGGACCTGTTATAAAACTTCAAAAATAATTACAATAATGTTATTTACAATAATTCATACAGCAAAAATATAAAAGAAAATAAACAATACATTAAACCTTAAATATCATCCAGTGATATGGTGTGGGCAAAAACAAGGTCTCCGACTTTTGTCGTCACAGCATGCATAGGTGTTTTTACATTTTCATCAGGCCCGTTTGTCGAAAATTGCGTACATCTTCATGGTCGAATTTGTCAAACAGTGAAACAAAGAATTGTCAAATAAAGTTGGGTAAAAACAATTTTACGATAAAGTGTAACTCACAATTAATATCGAGCTATACGGTCGGGCTACCCTTTATTCAGAAAGTTGAAATCGTAGCTCTGATATCTTAACACAAAAGATATAAAAATTATTTGTTTTCCCGACCATCGCTCTGACCACCTCTCAGTTGTCTTCTGGCAAAAGCTTCTCAAATATATCGTTTGTATTCGTAGTTAAATTGAAATTCTAGCCGCTACTCATGCATAATATTAAAGCGCATTACATGGGTGGTATGAGTAGCCATGTCGTAATACAGTTTAAAGAATTATAATGGACAATGTGTGCATCCATGTATGTATGTGTTCAGCAATTTTAAATTCAGTTCAATGTTAAAACTATTTTATCAATTTCCCCATTTCATATAGGAAATAAGAAAGTTTTGTCCAGTGCAGTCATTTCCAAAATGATTTTTTAATTTTCATTTTAATTTCTATAAACTTTATTGTAGGAATAACAACAATAGCAACACCAAAATGATGCAAGTGTCGGGAGTGAGATTATAACCAATGATTTCATTAAACATGGCTTATGAGCCAATCTAAAATGTTTTCTAACATTTATGGCCTTAATGGCTCAATATCTTCTTAACAATTCTAAAGAAACTTTTTTGTTGTGGCTGGCTGCCTGTCGTATTGTATTAGCAATGTGCTCAGCATTATAATCTGCTAATAAATGACTCTCTAAATCAAGAGGACGATGATAAGTAAAAATGAAAACAAAAAAACAACAAAAACCATTATAATGAAAGCAAGAAAATAAAAATAATTATCAACACTTTAGGCGACTATTCTTTTTTTTCTATCGTAAACTAATGATTTACGGATTTCAGAGATAAAATTTCAGATTTTACCCGCGTCAATTGATGAATTTTCTTCTAAAGTTAAAAAATAATTGATTTGCAGATTAAAAATCAGTAAAACAGTATGAAGTCTCATCTAAGGCGTTGGACTTTATCCTTAGCTGGCTGCGAGAAACAAGAAGCTGTGAATGCATGAATGGTATCAGAAAGATTATATTATGGCCACCGTCTATACCTCTCAGAGGAGATCATTGAAGTATTCACATATGGATCACACAACAAGAACAAAGCAGTTTAAAGGGAAGATGGAAATTTCGCCTTGTCCCTGATGTAACCCTTTGGATGAAGGACAAACATTGCGAGCGGAACTACTACGTGACCCAGTTCCTAACTGGTAATGGGTGCTTCAGGAAGTATCTGCAGAGATTTGCTCATGACACTTCCCCTATATGCCCATACTGTGTAGATGAGGAGGAGGATTCTAACATGCTGCCCC
Source organism: Sarcophaga rosellei (assembly GCA_930367235.1). Taxonomy (NCBI): domain Eukaryota; kingdom Metazoa; phylum Arthropoda; class Insecta; order Diptera; family Sarcophagidae; genus Sarcophaga; species Sarcophaga rosellei. The sequence continues at coordinate 83,127,947 of OV884017.1, read as the reverse complement.
AGATTTAGATGGCCCGGAGAAACGAGTTTAAGACCAAACCGGCTAATGGAAGAGCTGTTGAATTGTAGGAATCTATGGAACCAATATGGGAGAGAATGCAAGAACTGTAGGAACGGAGGCAAAACTTGACTTAACGCGAAGTAATACCTTACGGCAGTCCCGCGGGGGGAGAGTGGTTGAAGTGTGTAGCCCATGGGGCTGGGTTTAGTATGTAGGCATCTATGGAGCCAATAGGCATCAGTGATGGTGGTCGAATATATAATCTCATTTTGAATCAATTCAATCTTAGATCGTCTTTTTTAATATTTTTATGATTTGCTAATCAAGTTTGTCGAGCTAAGCAGGCGATTGGTTTACTGCAGCAGGTATCAGGTCTTCCCTGCCATAATAATTCTAACGAGATTCGGTCACCCAGAACCTATTTATATGAAATTGATAATAAAATTTACAGCATGGCTGTGAAATTACAAATGTTCGGTATAAAAGGCGGAATTGTATTATAACGTGACATTTAATAGGCACTAATTATTCTGTACTCATACCGTGAATTTATCTTAACGTTCTCCAACCAAACCAACATTTTTTAAGTTTGGGTTTTGGGAGGAAACCGACAATAGGAATTCATGGTTTCATGTCAGTCGGTAATCAACAATATTTTCTATATATAGTATATATCCTGTGCAAACTTCTTTAATTTCTTTAAATCCACTCCTATGACATGAGCTATGTCTGCTGTAGTTTCATTCTTAAAATATTGGCATCACAAGATTACGAAAGCTAAGTTTGTAATTGCCGTAGTCTAGTTGATAATGTGTTGGCTTATTAGACTTGAGCCCACGGTTCAAACATCTCCAACAAAACGAAATATGAAAAGAAAAATTTGGAAAGAAAAAGGTTTCTCAGAAATCTGCAGTTCGGAGTCGACTTTAAACTGTAAGTCCCGCTATAGTATATCGTTTATATTCTGTAATTCCTTGGATATATTAAATCACTCCTTGATGGCTAGGTTCCGATACTTGTAGAATTGATGAAAACGTTTGTGCTATCCAGTCTAGCCCTTTATCCAGTAACCCCGGCTGCTATTGCCTTAATTATCTATTGACAATCACTGAAGCTCAATAAATCCACCAGTGCTACGATCGTTTTACGGTCGTTTCGGGCTTAATATTCAAATCGTAGATAAATTCATCAAGCGATTATTGCAATTGATATTGCACGAACTTTCAGTTCAACGGCGATGCATCGAGTGAGTCCGCCCAAAATTTTCAATAAAGTTTCTTCTTTCAGCCTCATTTCATCAAAATGTGTTCTTCACTGATCTGTCAATCTGATAATGGATTTTAATTGTATTTTATACAGATTTTTGGAGCCAACTTGAGCTCGTTTTAATATCATGCAAACTTTCTACTTGGCACCTGAACTACGATTATATTTTAGATGAAGCCATTATGCTGTCATCAACAGCATCAGAGCAGATGTGTTAATCCAATGATCGCTATTCTATTGACATTGAGTGAAATCTCTGAACAAATAGATTAAAACACATGTAGAGTGTGCTGCTGGATTAGTGAATAGTATGCTAATCTATTACTGTAGGAATTTTGGATTTGATTCTCAAACGAGATTTATTCGATTAATTGGTTAATATTCGGTTAATTGAGTACAATATTTTAAGTGTTCAGGCATAATAATATACGCAGTTCAGCTGCTTATTCAATATTCATTTCACAGCTGGTAAACAATACAGCTGATTGTTCCAACAACATTGTTTTTTTTTGTTGTTTTTTTTTTGGGGTTGTCAAATATCAACAAAAAGTGTTCGGTTAATTGTAATATGCTCACTAAACACACTTATAACACTGCTACATTTTAAGTTTTACTCAATATTGTAACAATTTGCGTATTTATTACGCAATTGTTAATTGAAACTTTAATGAAATATGGAGCTCAATAATAGCGTTTATTGCGATTTACGCAATAAAGTTGCATATCTGAACACCGTATTACCCTAAAGCTAGAATACGACACTAGCACTCCACAATAATTATAATATAATTTGTAATTGCAATACATATAATGGACGAATGAATAAATGAAAATAAAGGAACCAGGAATCAGTATCAATTTATATAAGCTTTTTAAAAATATCGTCCCTGACCAACACTATATGCTTTATTCCTTTTCGTAAAGATTTCGTAATACAATCTTGTCAATATTTATGCGCATATTATTGATTACATATGTACTGTATGATTACATTGTATTGATTACATATGTAAAGGGTTTTTTAAGCGCTTCCTACCTTTAAATTTAAATAAATCCTATTGATGCCGTATGTGTATGATATAACATCGTTCAGCTGTTCGTCATCGCTTCACTAAGTGGAGCTCGCAGTTTGTGTTTTAATTGCATATACCCGGTCATACCACAAGAAAATTTCAAACGGGGTCAAGTGGCACGATATCGGTAACTAGTCTACATCATCTGCACGCGAGATGACCATACTCTTAAATTTCTCATGCACGATATTGAATTAGGGACGTAGCATGATTGTGTCCAAATCATCCAATTCAGACTAAAAAAAGTACGTAGAAATGGGGGGCCCTTTTTCCTGAAACCACATGTCGACCAGATCCATACCATACAATTCAGTTGAAGCCACAAGAACTCATGTTCCTGTATCTATGGTTCTATGGTCACAATCACAGCAGTTAAGGACTAATCTCCAAAAAAATAACACCAAATCACACCTCCTGACCAAAATTCATACCAGACAGTAGCTTGCTGTGGATGCATTTATTCCTCATGGTTTATATGAGGAAAACGATGCGATTTTTCGACTTCACTTTGCTTCATTACATACATACTCGGACATACATAATTGACCATTACAATTTTCTCTCAGAGTTTTGTGCTGAGAGGAAGTCGCCGAAGAAAAATTTTTTGTTTCATATTTCGTTTTGATGTCCGGCCTGGGACTCGAACCCGGACTTTACGTCTAATAACGTCTAATAACAAGAGGGAAATGTATATTTATGTCATATTGAGTCACGTATTTCACACTGTTTAGCCACAAAAATTACAATATAATTCTCATAGATTTTCTCTTGTATCAACAGCTTACGCGTTTCTTTCCACAACTTTCTGGAACTCATTAGCACTGCTTATGCATATATAATGCGTATGGGGCCCTTCTACATTTAAGAACGACAAATATTTCATATATTTGAATGGAAATACACACCATAATGGAAATAAACGCATACAAATGATTATTTAACGCTCAGGCAACACGACAAATAGACAGACAGACTTTCATAGAAAAAGCAAACATGCTTACCAGACGTAAACCTTGCCTAGATGACTTGTGATGAATTTTAAATTAGTGACTACAACTTAATATATTCAGATTATTCTTTTGGTGTGTTTGACCATTTTTGTGCAGGCCAACGTCTCCACAGGCTTTTCACGGAGGATTTATTAACACATTTTGATTACATCAAATCTGACATAAAAATTAAACTGTTTAGCTCAGCTTTATAGAGTTGAGGAATTAACAAAAGTACGGTGTACGATTTGTGGATAAAGAGTAAAGCAAAATATGTTCAAAAAAAAGAGAACCAGAACTTGTTGACGACAGAACGTCATAATTTCAACTGCCTCGTTTTATTAGAGCTTTTCCTTTTATACAAATAAAGAGTACTAAAACGGTAAATATGTAAATAATTCAACGAGTAGCGAAAAAGTATTGGAAATTTAAAACTAATAGAATGTACAGTGTGGAACAAATTTTACATAGTAATTAATTTTGTAATTAAGTATTATAATTCAAATTAATATAATTCAAAATATTCATTTTTAATTTTACGTTAAGTTTAGAGGCTCTAACATTTTCCGGCGGCGTTGAAAGAATCGGCTTTCAAGATTTAAGTAAAATAGCCAATTTGTGTACTGGTCTTCGAAACAAACCCTTGTTGGTTTTAACATCTGCCACTCTAACCCTTCCGTCTTTTCCAGGATATACTTTAATAATTCGACCAATAACCCACTTCATGGGTGGCGTATTGTCTTCGTGTAAAAGAATGAGTGTATTAATTTCTATATTTGGCTTTGAATCAGACCATCGGCTTTTATGTATTAGTTTGTTTAGGTAGTCGGTTGACCACCCTTTCCAAAATTGTTGTTTAGCTGCAACAATTCGTTTCCACCTCTGAAGATTACTTATATCACATACATACATAATTGGCCATTACAACCCTTCAGTCAGGATTACGGCCTAGCTTCTCAACATTTACTTACTTATATCATGGCATTCAATATTTGGTTCAGGTAACGAGTTTAGAGGGCAGCCGATTAGAAAGTGGCCTGGGGTTAAGGCCTCTAAGTCATTAGGATCACTTGATTGACATGTAATTGGTCGAGAGTACATAATGGCTTCAATTTCTATGAGAGTTGTTGATAATTCCTCGTAGGTCATCTTAGCACCTGCCAACGTACGATAGAGGTGGCCTTTAGCACTCTTCACCGCCGCTTCCCAAATACCCCCAAAATTTGGAGCCCTTGGAGGAATAAAATTAAAGTTAATAAAGTTTTCAGAGCTAAATTTATATATTGAATTTTTAAAAGACTCATCCGTTAACATTTTCTTAAGATCAAGAAGTAGAGCATTGGCTCCAATGAAATTAGTGGCATTGTCGCAATAAATATTCGATGGCCGGCCACGCCGTCCAATCAATCGTTTCAAAGTAGCTATAAATGCATCGAATGAAAGGTCTGATACTGCTTCTATATGGACTGCCTTAGTAACGAAGCATATGAAAATTGCTATATAGCATTTATAAGGCTGTTTTCCTCTAATTATCAAATAGGTAAATATGGGACCACAAAAATCAACACCACACCTTTCGAAAGACCTTGCAGGAGTAATACGTTCAGCTGGTAATCCACCCATTACCTGTTGTAAAAGTTTTGGTCTATTTTGGTATTTTTCTCAAATACAGTTTTTCTCAAAATATCTCTACAACCAACAATCCAAACACCCATCAGCAGACACGTCTGACCTAATTTCTACTTTAAACAATGCTATTTCAAATTCGACTTATGAAAGAACTCAAAGAAAACTTCTCAAGAAAGAAATCGCTCCATGGATAACTGTTAACCTACAAAAGCTTATTGATTACAAGCAAATGCTTTTGAAACGTAGAAGGAAAGTCCCTAAAAATTATGACCTGGAAAACAAATTGAAAGGAATCAGTGTTGTAATTAAAAAAGCCTACAAAATCTCTATGAACAATTATTACAAAAACAACTTAAGTGCATTGAATCAAGACTCAAGTAAGTGTTGGAATTTTATAAACAAAACACTTGGCAGAGTTTCCAGTCGTACTATAAATATAAAAGATTTAAATGGTGAACTTGTTACCTGTGACTTCAATAAAGCAGAAATTTTAAATAACTATTTCATTCAATCAGTTAAGGACTTAACGCAACAAAGTGAACAGCAAACGACAGCCAGTTTCAATTCTTTGAGGACAATGACTCAGTACAATGGTACACTTAATTTTTGTGGTACAACATTTGAAGAAATTGGTAATATTTTATCGAATTTGGAAATAAATAAAAGTTCAGGCCATGATAGAATTGCTCCAAAACTTCTTCACTATTGTAAAAATGAACTGACACTTTACTTAGTTAACATATTTAATTGTATGATAAACTTGGGAATATATCCAGATGTCTTAAAAATTCATAAGATTACTCCCATTCCTAAGGTTAGTAATGCTACATTGACAAACATGTTTCGTCCAATTGCTGTATTATCAGCAATTGATAATGTATTTGAACGAATTCTGCATAATCAAATTTTTAACTATTTGGTAAACAACAAACTACTCAACGAATATCAGTATGGATTTAGAAAAGGTTGTGGCACAGAGGAAGCAGTGGTAAATGTCATTAACTACATTTGTAAAGGATTGGATCAAGGACATAAAAGCGTAGCTGGTATTTTTTTCGATTTTACTAAAGCTTTTGATATTGTTAATCATAACATTTTACTGCGAAAACTAAAGTTATATGGAATTCGTGGAAATGAGCTAAAACTTTTAAAGAGTTATTTAACAAATAGGAAACAATTTGTCCAAATAAATAAAGTTAACGGTTCTGTTGGTAGAGTAGAGCATGGTGTCCCTCAGGGTAGTGTGCTGGGGCCGCTGTTATTTTCCATGTATATTAATGATATCAAAAACCTTGACCTTTATGGTAAACTTTTTATTTATGCTGATGATATTTGCCTTTTTTATCCATTTAAGCATGAGGTAGCAGTTAGAGCGTATATGGAGCGAGATGCAGCATTAATTGTGGAATTCGCGAAAATAAACAAGCTCGTCATAAACGCTAACAAAACGCAGTTAATTCGCTTTCAGCCTCACATTCCTTCAAATAATATATTTAGCGTTTTTGTCGATGGTACAGAAATCATTGAAGCGAATACGGTTAAATATTTAGGCGTAAATTTGCAGAGCAACCTAGTCTGGGACCTACATATTCAACACCTTAAGTCAAAAATATGCTCAGCAATCGGAATATTGTATAAGTTTAAATACAAATTTGATGTAAACACGAAATTTTTGATTTATAATGCACTAGTTCAAAGTCACTTAAATTATTTAGCGGTCATATATGGTTATAAAAAAACTACTGAGCTAAAAACACTGCAACGCACGCAAAATAAAGCCCTAAAACTCGTACATAATCTTCCTATAACGTATTCTACGATATCTTTATACAAAAACGTATGTAAATCGGTGCTACCAATCTATGGTGTATACAAATTTCAACTTTTAGTTTATGTCTTCAAATCCTTATACAATATCGGACATCACACAATAAAATTTTCACAAAATCAAAATATAATCAACACTAGAAACAACATGAATTTAGCAGTAGCCCGCTGTAGGCTGGAAACGACAAAGCAGCGCATAGAATACATGGGTAGTCGAGAATTTAATAACTTGCCTGATAGTTTGAAATCTGTTAATATAATCTCGATGTATAAATCCAATTTAAAAAAATATTTACTAGAAAATTTGGAAGAAATTCTATCTTAATACTTAAAATACTTTCTTTTGCCTATGTACTTTTTATGTATATTTTATTATAATTAATAGCGATATGTTAATTTTTTGGCCAGCTCGCCTCTTTAATGCCTATAAGGCGCTGAGGCCCTAATATGTACCTTTTGAAATATATATGAATTTAATAAAAATGAATTTAATAAAAAAAAAAAAAAAAAAAAAAAAGTTTTGGAGAACAAAGGCTAAAAGAGCTTTCGGGCCTGCATGGTAGTTTTTAATGTGTATATTACGTACTAAAACATTTACGAAATGAGAATTCTTCGGCAACGAAAACGGGTGCTTACGATTTTCGGGAATATTGGCATGCTGCAGTCTACCTCCCACACGAATTAAAGAAAAACCATCCACATTTTGTATAAAAAGACCAAGCGATTTAAGAGAACTTTTAGGTTGGTGATTTTTTCTCAATAGATTAAGCTCTTCACTAAAACTGTTTTGTTGAATTATCCAAATAACGCAATGTAATGCACGTTGTAGCTCGTCAGTATTTAGTTTATCGCTTTTGTTTTTGTAGCGCATTCTAAACAGCCAGCATATGACACGCAATATCTTGCTGTACGAACTGGTACGATCTATAAACTTCAATACTATATTTTCTGTTGCCTGACATTTAAGTACTGTTTTACGAATGGCTGAATCTACAATATCATTTTGTATAGGCAATAAAGTTCTTGGCCATTGATTAGGAGTCTCTTTAAGAAATGATGGGCCGGTATACCAGATTGATGATGCTAAGTCAGATAAGGAGCAACCACGAGACAGAATATCAGCGGGATTGCTTGATGTTGGCACGTGTCGCCAAATACAATTCGAAGTTTCTTCTTGAATATCTGATATTCGGTTTCCAACAAAAGTGACCAAAGAAGAAGAGTGTTTTTTAAGCCACAGTAGGACTACGGTTGAATCTGACCACAAAAACGTCTCTGGATTAAATTCTTTAAACACTTGCATTATTTTAGAATATAATTTTGAAAGAATATGCGCAGCACATAATTCTAGCTGCGGCATCGTTCTCTTTTTGGTAGGTGCAATGCGACATTTTGACGCTATTAAGTGAACAGACACATCACCATTATTATTTGCCGTGCGGGCATATAAGCAGCACCCATATGCTCGCAACGACGCGTCGCAAAAACCATGTAATTGAATCGTTCCATGATTTGGTAAAATATATCTTGGTACTTTTAGTAGATGTAAGTTTTTAAGGTCGTCGACAAATTTTGCAAACGAGTCTTTGACTTTTTGATTGACTTCGGTATCCCAGTTGACTTTAGCAATCCACAAATCTTGCAGTAAGACTCTTGGTTGAATAATGAGGGGATAAATTAAGCCCATTGGATCGAAAATAGATGAAATCAAAGATAAAATGGCACGTTTTGTAATAACAGCGTATTGATTCTTGGGTTGAAATGAGAAGAGAAAATTGTCCGTAACAGGGTTCCACATTATACGGAGAGCGCTAGTAATATCTTGGTCGTTTAGCTTCATATGCTTGGCTTGATTATCGTCTGACTGTAATAAAGGATTATTAGATTTAAATTTAGTCAGTTCAAACCCACCTTGTTTTAAGAGCAATGTAGTTTCTTCTTTGATTTTGCAGAGCATATCGACGTCATTTGCTACAGTCAATAAGTCATCAACGTAAAACTATGTTTTTACTACTTTTGAACCTATTTCGTAGATATGTTGATACTTTTCAGCAAGAAAGTGCAAACTACGGATTGCTAAGTATGGTGAAGAAGACATTCCGTAGGTTACAGTATTCAATTGATAGGTGGCAATTGGCTGATCTTCCTCGTATCTCCACAGAATTTGTTGAAAAGAGCGATGAGACGGGTGCATAAGTACCATTCTATACATCTTAGTTATATCTGCTGTCAAAGCGTACTTCCAAAGCCGAAAACGAATAAGCAATAAAAATATTTCATCTTGTATAGTAGGGCCGACGCACAGAATATCGTTCAAAGATTTCATAGACGATGTTTTCGAAGAGGCGTCAAACACCACTCGCAGTTTAGTGCTTACACTTGATGGTTTCAATACATATTGGTGTGGTAAATAATAATGTGGTTTTTCTAAGTTTGTCTGTACTTTTGTCATGTGACCTAGTTCCTCGTATCTTATATATAAAAATGAATGTGTGTTTGATTGTATGTTTGTATGTTTGAAGTTTATAGACGATTAAACGGCTGAACCGATTTTCTTGAAATTTTCACAGTATCTTCCTGTATGTCTGGAAGGAGTTATAGGCTACTTTTTATGTTGATATTCCAAATGAGCGAGGGGCCATGCCCACGTATGCTACATACTACATACTTAATATTTAAATGCATTTGAAATATATTACTCATACGCATAGTAGTTACCCCTACAAGTATGCTATCTGTGATTCTTGATGTATAAAACTAAAGAAAATAAAGTGTAAAGAACGACGCGGGGGGAAAGATAGAAGGGAAAGAAAAAAATTTTGTAACCAACATTTGTGAAAAAATTCACCAAATAAGAAAAAATATAACTAAAATTAAATTCGTAGACTTTTGTTTTATTTATTTTTTTTCAAGTTTAAATTATCTATATATATAAAAATGAATGTACTTTATGGAATCGTAAACTATGCATTTAATCTTTAAGAAAGTTGTTGCGCATGAGCCGACGAAGGTTTCTAAGTTGGTATAACCAATTTCCGACAGGTGGCGCCACTGAAAATTCTTCGAAATTAATTAAATCGTAAACTGTGCATTTGATCCTGTGTTGAAAAGAAAAGAAAAGAAAAGAAAAGAAAAGAAAAGAAAAGAAAAGAAAAGAAAAGAAAAGAAAAGAAAAGAAAAGAAAAGAAAAGAAAAGAAAAGAAAAGAAAAGAAAAGAAAAGAAAAGAAAAGAAAAGAAAAGAAAAGAAAAGAAAAGAAAAGAAAAGAAACGAAAAGAGCATTACTAGCCTCAGAATCAGCATTGAGACTGAAAAATCTTCGAGTACATGCCTCACAGATCCGTTCGCATGAATCACTTGAACAATGAATCACTTGATCGAATGCGTACTACTCAGGCCCGTTCGTCTGAATAATCTGGACAACGGGAAACAAAATCAATAAAATGATTCAAACTTAATTGGATATTTGTCTAATGTCTTTGCTTCAAATTTATTTTAGTTTGTAGTGCAGCAAAGCGCGCAGGGTACAGCTAGTTCTTTCATAAATAGCGAATATTGTTGTTTTATATTAGCATCGCGAGATAAACGTTTTTCCAAAAACTTAAATCTTCTTAAGGCTGTGTTGTACGACAAACCTAGAGTTAAGGGATCGTTCTTGAATGGTAACTTAACTTGAAGTCTTCCGTCATTTACGATTTCAACATTTTTAACGAAATCCATTTCACATGCTTGATGTTCAGCATTATATTTTGTTTTGCGAGAGGTTATTTCTTCCATAGACCATAAAACTTCTAACTGTTTATTTAATTTGTCGTGAAAGGTATCCAACACTGTTGCATACGACTGGTTTTGTGCTATAGTATTTGATGTCCTATAACTTCCTGAGACTACGTAACCCAGTGAAGTATCTTGTAAAGTTGGTAAGCCATTTCCAAGTTTTATTTTATGTGTGCCAAGAATTTCGAAAAAAGCATCAGCACATATCAACATATCAATTGGCTGGGATTTGCTGAATTGTTCATCAGCTAAATCTATATTTGTAGGTAAATTCCAATTTTTGATATCCAGATCCACGTCTGGTTGGTATCCAGAAACGCGATTAGTGATGTAAAAATTCATTGAGTATTCTTTGCTATTAAGACGAGAACGTATTATTGTGTTGGTTTCAAATTTAATTTTTGTTGACGTAGATCCAACGCCGGTTATACTTACAGACGTTTTTGTTTTAGGTAAATTTAAAAGTGTTGCGAAATTTTCTGTAATGAAGTTTACTTGTGAGCACGAATCCAAGAGAGCTCGACAGAGCGTAAATCCACCAACTCCATTACGCACAAGTACGACAGCAGTAGCTAAAATAACTCCATCAAAGGACTTACCAAAATGCACATTTACAACTGCAGCTGATGATGAGTCCACAGGCGGCAAATTACAATTTTGTGTGGCGGCTGTTGTTCGATGAAGCATCGTGTGGTGGGATTTATTACAATGTTTACATTTGTTTTTAGATTTACATTTGGAAACAACATGTCCCTCTGAAAGACAATTTATGCATAATCCTAACTTTTTCGCTGTAACGAAACGATTTTCACTATTCATAGCTTGAAACTTCGAACAACCAGTCAGCCAATGATCTATACATTTGCATAAAGAACATGATTTCTCCTGAGTATGAAACGAACGATAATTTTTGTTGACGTTGAATATGGCGTTTTTGGGAAACTGATTTGGATTCCGACACTGATGGTATATTTTGAGAAGCTTCCAAGAATTGGCATCTACGTTCTAAAAACTTACAAAATTCATCCCAAGAAGGCAGTTGTGCATAATCTAATTTTTCTCTCCACTTTACTTGTGAATCGTTGTCTGTTTTTTCATTTATGATGTAAATGATAAGTGCGTTGCATATGTCATCAGAACTTCATAAAGACCTCAGAGAGCTGTAAATAGCTGAGGCGCTATCAACCAAACTTCGAAGTTGCATCCCGGATGACCTATTCATGTTAGGCAATTCATACAGGTTTTGAATGTGCTCCATAAATATTAAAGTTTTGTTGTCATAACGCTCTTCCAATCGCTTTATTGCTTTTTCATAATTTTCTGCTGTTATTTGAAATGCACGAATGGTATCTAATGCTTGGCCCGAGAGACAATGTAAAAGGTGATTAAATTTTTCGATGCTGGACAGCGACGAGTCATTATGCACGAATTGTTTGAAAGATGACATGAAGTTTTTATATGCTGAATATTTGCCATCGAATTTGGGCAATTCCAAACTTGGTAACTTACTGTGCGTTACAACGGGAACGGCAATTGAAGTGTCCAGACTGTGGTGTTTGTAGTTGTCGCCCAATAACTCTATTATTTTTGATTTAGTTTTGATACACAAGTCTTCAATGTCAGCTCTTGCTGTGTCTTTTGGACTTAGTTCCTCTATGCTATTTTGTATAGTCAACAACTGTTTGAAGTATGCTTCGACTAATGATAAACGACATTCTAATTCGGCCGGAGACATTGCAGGAGATATTAAATTTTTAATCCTTGTAACGTTTGCTTTTGTTGTCTGCCGTCGTTTTGTAAGGATCTCTAATTCGGCCATGTTATAAGAGCGTTATTTAAAAAGTACTCACAAGTTTTTAATGATATTTGAGGCTTCGTAATTTTGCCAACAAAGATGTATGCACGTGTATAGATTGATATGTATGTTTAAATACGAACCACGAATTTCAATGGGCAGGAATTATTTTTAACTATTGTTTTGTCACTTATTACGATTTGACGTTAATTTTTTCTTTTAATTCTAAATTTATGTATTTTCGATTCGTGCCCACGTTGGGCGCCAAAAAATGTACGATTTGTGGATAAAGAGTAAAACGATAAAAACAAAAGATGTTCAAAGAGAAAGAACCAGAACTTGGTGACGACAAAACGTCATAATTTCAACTGCATCGTTTTATTAGAGTTTTTTCCTTTTATACTAATTAAGAGTACTAAAACGGTAAATATGTAAATAATTCAACGAGTAGTGAAAAAGTATTGGAAATTTATAACTAATAGAATGTACAGTGTGGAACAAAATTTTACATAGTAATTAATTTTGTAATTAAGTAATATAATTCAAAATAATATAATTCAAAATATTCATTTTTAATTTTACGTTAAGTTTAGAGGCTCTAACATATATTGTGAAACAACTACATATAAATACATTTTATAACGTTTGAAATAAATCAATAGAAATCGAACACTAACTTTTATAATTTAAATTATATACAAATAAAACAACAACTAATATTTATTATTAACATACAGACACACATATACACATACTGAAAGGTTTGTGCTTACATTTATATACCCTACCCCCTCTTACCCTAAAAACTAATCCTCCGTCTATAACCCGCTTATTCAATCAGAAATTATGAGTATGATTCGATTCTAATCTAATTTTTGAATACTCATTGCTCAATTCATTTTTTTCTCCGTTTAAATTAAAGGTAATCCTTGCTGTTTTCAGCTTTGTTCATACATTAGAAATAACTACTCTGTGTTTACCCTACGCTCCTAAGAAAAGAGAAAATCAGACAGGACAATTTCACTCAACTGTAGTTTCGCTACTAAATGAATATGTCAAGTTCACAAGTTGTCAATGGAACGCAATTTTGGGAAGTGTTTGGAAAACCGTTAAATAAAGTATAATATTGCGAGTGGTGAAATATATACGGAGAAAACACTTGTCTGAATACACCTTTTTATACATACATACATGTGTGTGTATGTATATGGTTTCAAAGCTCTCTACTTGTGAGCAGCGTTGCCATTTGCCAAGTTTTCCCTTTTTTTCCAAGTTTTTTAGGATGCGAAAAAGTTTTCATTAAATTTGTTTTCTAACAAAACAAGTTTTTTCGACAAAATTAATTTTAAATTTTTTTTCAATAAATTTAATGATAATAACACGCAATAATTACATTTTTAAAGGAAATGTTATGTATTTTATTAGTCCCGGGCAAAATTAGCAAAAAACACCAATAGAGGGTACCGGTCTCCCGTGTTTCCTTTAAACATTTTGGATCTTTTGTAGAAACAAGTTTTTTTGGTAAAAAAAAAGTTTTTTCCCCAGAAATAAAAAGTTTTTTTCAAAAAAATTCTGGCAACGCTGCTTGTGAGAGAGGAAATTTATTTTTACGAACACCATTTGGTTTAATCCACTTGAAAAAAGTGTGCTTATGTAGATGAGTGAGCAACAAGTGCACTGTGAGAAAAGGTTAGTAAATACGAAATTAATTGACTGCATTTACAAATTTTTAAAAATATTAATTGAACAGACTTTAAATAGCATTCATGAAACATTCAATGTTTCAAGTTTAAACAAGTAAAAAAAAAATTTCTTTTTATTGTTTATTAAAAAAAAAGGAGAAAAATAACTTTATTAATTGAGAACACATATATTTGCTACAAAAAATTCTTGTTACTAATTTAGAAATTTTATAGACTCGGTGAAATTGAGTAATTTTTATTTAATAAACATCACTTAATAAGAAAAAATTATAGAAAAAATCCTCAAACTCTACAACAAAATTATTGATTTTCTGTCAAAATTTCGACCCGTCACTTAATATGTGACAATACAATTTGACCATTTTATTGTTTGATTAACACGAAGATGCGAATATGCAAATTATTTCTAAACTGAAAATATTTTTCGCAAAGCAGATTTAATTTCATTCAGTGTACCTGAATAAAATAATATTGTTACGTTTTTACATTTTTAAAAATGTTTAAAATATGAATTCGTTCATTGCAAACAAAATAAAAATAATTTGGTATATAGTTTCAACTAAATTCTTTATTTTTCGCACAATTTTTGTGTGCCACTATTTACAACTTGATGTATGCAACAATAATTTGCTTTGTTCGTTATTCTTTTTTCCACTATTGCGTAGGCACTTATAACGCAGATCTTTACAACGGAGATCTTCAAACCACGACTGTTCTCTTCACGCACAACGCATCATCACACAAGACTGCCAGAATTCTTACTACTCGTTGCCTGCTTTGTCTTGCCTTTTTATATGGCAACTTAAACAGTCTGATGAATGTTCTTGAAAGCGAATGTTCGCGGCTTCATCTTCTCGAGATGTCTATTAATGTAAACATCGTTGTTCCATTATTGTTATTTGCGCATTTTTGTTTACATTTATATTTGCAGTGTTTGTTGTTGCACTTTTGTTTATTTGGTTATTCCTTTTTATACTAGTGTTGATTGGTATATTTTTGTTTACTTGTTTATCATGTAAACAGGTCATTGTTTGTTTGTTTTTGAGCTTTTATTTATAATTTTAATGTTAAACTATGTAAAAGCAAAACACCATTTCCATTTTCGTAACAATATCATCACCATAAAGTTTTGAATATCCTTGTATTCAAAACTTCAATCTATGGGTTATAAAAACCAAATTGCGAGATCGATCATCTCAAGTGATATAGTTTAGGTCCCAATTTTTCAACCGCCAAGTATCGAATTGAAAAAAGTGTTTGTTTAATGGAATTCAATACATTTAGATCAAGTAATGTATTGTCCCTTTAAGGGGACAATCGATCACTCTTTCACCATTTTTTAGAATTTTTTTTTTTTTTTTTAATTTTGTTTTATTATTCGGTTACAAAACAATTCATTATATCATCTTAAAGGTACCTCAGCGCCTTATAGGCATTATTGAGGTGAGTTAGCAATTACATCCTAACAACAATTTAAAAGATGTAAGCAAATAATGAAAATAATTCAAATAATTAATTTAAAATATAATAATAATAATTACATTCATTTGGATATAATATTAAAAATAAGAATAAATAATTTTATCGTAACTTCAAAATTTTCAAGGCAGTAAATCTTCCAAGTTATCTAGCAAAAATTTCTTTAAGTTTGTCTTAAATAATGAAATGTTATTAATTGATTTTACGGACTCTGGCAAGTTGTTAAATTCCCGACTACCAATATATTCAATTCGTTGCTTAGTCATCTCAAGCCTACAGCGAGTTAATACTAAACTCGTACTATTCCTCGTAAGTATCGTATGTTGGTTACGCGCAAATTTTATGGTATGATGACCAATATTGTTCAAGGACTTAAACACAAAAATTAAAAGTTGATACTTGTATATTCCACATATTGGCAAAATCGTTTTGGAAACATTTCTGTATAGTGATATAGTCGAGTACCTTAGAGGAAGGTTGTACACTATCTTTAGAGCTTTGTTTTGTATACGTTGTAGGGATTTTAGTTCATTTGTATTTTTACAGCCATACAAGATGGTTAAATAACCAAATTGGCTTTGTATCAATGCATTGTAAATCGATAGTTTTGTATTCTCATCAAATTTATGTTTAAACTTGTAGAGTATTCCAATCGCCGAACTTATCTTGGACCTAAGATATTGTATATGTATGTTCCAGGAAAGATTACTTTGCAAATGTATCCCTAGATAATTTATCGACGAAACTTCCTTAATTTCGGTACCATCTACCTTTACACTGAAATTATCATTTGGGCAATTAGTTGGCCTAAATTTAACCAGCTTTGTTTTATTAGCATTCAAAATGAGTTTATTTATTCTAACATATTCAACGATTAACGCTGCATCTCTTTCAATGTAAGCCTTAGCCACTGTGTCATATTTATATGGGTAAAATATGCAAATGTCATCAGCATACACAAATAGTTTTCCATTCAAATCAAGGTGAATAATATCATTTATATATAAAGTAAACATTAATGGGCCCAACATACTGCCCTGCGGTACACCATGATCTACGCTGCCAATAAAGCTTTTTTCTGTATTTATCTGAACAAATTGGTTTCTATTTGTTAGATAACTTTCAAATAGATCCAGTTCACGATTACGAACTCCATATAGACGTAACTTTTCAAGTAGAATGCCATGGTCAACAATATCGAATGCCTTCGTAAGATCAAAAAATAATCCTACGACGCCACTGTGCCCATCGTCTAAACCTTTACATATATAATTAACTACATTTACCACAGCTTCCTCCGTACCACAACCTTTTCTGAATCCATACTGGTAATCATTTGGGAGATTATGCTCCTCCAAGTAATTTGTAAGCTGATTGTGCAACATCCTCTCGATCACATTATCAATAGCAGATAATACAGGAATTGGGCGATATAATTCGGCTGTAGTAGCATTGTTCACTTTCGGAATTGGTGTGATTTTATGGATTTTCAATATGTCTGGGTATATTCCCAAATCAATCATGTTGTTAAATATGCGCATAAGATGAGTAGATACATCATCTTTACAATGTTTTAGAATTTTAGGAGATACTTGATCGTGACCAGAACTTTTCCGAATATTTAAATTTGATAAGATATTATTTACTTCCGTCGAAGTTGTGTATCCCAGTTTGAATATACCATCATAAAATCGCATTGTTCCCAGAGAATTATAGGAATCAACTGGATTTCGTTCAATTATATACCTTAAATCCTTAACTGATTGTATAAAATAGTTATTTAAAGCTTCAGCTTTGCGAGAATCACTAGCAATAAGTTCACCATTATCATCAATTATATTTATACATTTATTAGAATCTCTACCAAGTGATTTATTTATAAAGTTCCAACTCTTTCGTGGATCATGCTTTACTTCATCCAAGACATCACGATAATAGTTGTTCATGGATACTCTGCAAGCCCTTTTAATGATATAGCTAATTCTTTTCAATCTATTGCTTAAGTCCATATTGGTACGGTTTCTTTTACGTTGTTTTAAAAGTTTCTGTTTATAAATAATAAGTTTTTGTAAATTAATATTAATCCAGGGTCTGATTTCATTCTTAAATGTTTTTTGCCTGCAAAAGAACGAATAGTTTAGCAGCTCAGAATATTAAAAGTCCACTCGTTATCATTTCCAACTTTTTGGCGGCATCATCTGAGCATATCTCTTTTAAAATAAACAAGGAGCTGAGAACATTACGAATGACGATCTTTATCGAGCTACTTTGACTGGATTTTTTTTTTTTTTTTTTGAGTAATCAGTTAACCATCAAACCAATTAGCCATACAACAGGACATTCGCAGTATACATCTAGTAAGAAATCTGGCATTCTAATATCTCTAATAATCTAATAATTCGATTTATCGTATAAATTTGATTTAATGGCTCTATTCCTCAGCACAATCGGAAAAACCATGTGAAAATGTGACATTCAGGTATTTTCTACAATTGCAATCTGAATGTATTTGAATCAAATACATACAATGAATATGTGAACATTAAACTTTCGTGCTGTTTCCAATTTCAAATAAAATAAAAAAAATACTCACTTCATACTGGTAACAAACTGCTTCCATCTGAGTAAATGATCACATGAAAGTATGTAATTTCAAATAAATTTCTAAAATTTTTAAATTTCACTTGTCCTTCATTGATTATTGAAAGGCTTTCCTTAAGTGAGTGGCATTAAATAACAATTTTTTTCATCTCCACAATATACAGTTTAAAGACGATTTGATGTGGCATACGTGTTGATCTTATATATGTCTGCGGCTGTTCACAATACTGAAGGTGTTGTGGGTGCCATAATTTTCTTTTTGTAATTTTTTGTATTTGTTTCTATATACTCTTACACAAATACACAAAAAATTATTTTCAACATCTGTTACTTGTTTTCAAACACTTCAAGAATAATGGCAACTCAAACTCGTGAAACAATGGAGATAATAGGAATTGTAACGTCAAACTTAAAGTCAGCAACAAAACTGTTATTATAACAGCAGAATACGGTTATAAGAGCATTCAATGAAAAAATAAATATAAAAACACTTTCAATGAATAGAAGCAGATTGGACAATATAGACAAGACAAATACGCCGAAATTAAAAAAAGAAACTCAGTCAGTCATTGATTACTTCCACTCATTTCATATTAGTTAAGTCGTATATTTAAGTAAACTTTGGTCGCCTTATTCTTAATGGCGTATAGGATTAATAATGAATGAATTTCTAATACAGTTCTAAAGCAGAGGTACGTGCGATCAATGACTGTATAATCTGGACGCGTGCAAATGTAGTAAACTTAACACAAAGAGGTTTAAAAGTCATCACTGAAACGGAATGTAACGTAACAATGGCACAGCAGACACAATTGCAAAAATAATCTGCGTCAAACCTGATGAGAAGAAAAGCAATAGTATATGTAGCATAGCTCAGCAATGAATCGTTTTTACGCTACTCATAAGTACTCATAAAATTTTGAGTATGAGCGAGTCAAGAGTATTTAAATTCAACTACTCTGATTCATTCGTACTCACTGCAACATTGATTTACATATAAGTATAGACTTCAATGAGTATGAATACAAGGTTGACATCATTTCATTTCATTTATTTCAGATGTCTCATACACAAAACTTAAGTTTTATATAAAGTATGAAACTGAGCGATCTGTAGATACAATATTAAATTTAAAATTAGTTTTAGATAGAGAATTACAATCTTAAATTTAATTCGAAATAAGAGATTATGATCAGATCATTTAAAAACAAGAAAAGAAGAGAAAAAAAATATATATATATTTGTTAATTGAATTATAACACTAAAGTCCAAAAATTCCACAATAAAAGTACATAAAATTAATAATAGTCATAATAGTTAAAAAGTAAATAATTTACAATCTTGCAGCGTTCATTTTAATATAGTCAAAATTATCACAAACATTAAACAACAATAAAATACAAAAAATAAATCAATAAATAAATACAATAATATAAATTTAATAAAGTACAATTTATATATATTAACCCTCAATGTGAAAGATGACATACAATATATCTCCTGAATTGACGTGCGTTACCAATGATCTGTAATCTGTACGGAACTGCATTCCAGAGACTGATGGCATTAATGAAAAAATGATATTTAGAAATCAATGAACGACGTTCAAAAGTAAGAATTCTTTTACCCCTATCAAGTGTAGAAAAGCGTAAGCGATTATAAAGATGTTCAGGTTGACGTGTATACATATATAATTTTATGCATGAACAGTAAAATACGGACCCTCAAATAATTATCAAAATTCATACCATATAGAGAGGTGACGTAGGAGGAAACATGGTCATACCTTCGCAGGCCATACACATATCGAACAATATTATTAAAGGCCACATTGAGGTTCCTCTTACTTTCACTATCACAACTAGCAAATAGTTCACAGCCATACAGCAAAGTAGGTATTAAGTATGTTTTAGCAAGGAGTATTCTAATTCTCATAGGAGTACAGTGATGAGTTTGCCAGAGATTTCTTAGCATTGAGAACGTTCGACCACAAGCTATATCAATGTGATTGGACCAAGTTAGGGTGTCGTTAAAATATATACCAAGATTTTTGGCGGAGCGTACAGTATCTATAGGTTGATTGTTCAAAATCAAAACAGGGTTATAAGTGAGACTCAATAATCTCTTCTTAATAATTAAACTTTTCGATTTATTTGGATTGATTTGTAAACCATTAGCTGTAGCCCATTTGTACACAATGTCTAATTCCTCGTTTAAGGTTCTCACACACTCAGCGACAGCAGTGTTTTTACAGCTCATGTAAAGCTGAACATCATCAGCATATAATCTGACCTTACAGTGTCGAAGTTTGCTCTGAAGATCATTCACGTACAATGAAAAAAGCAATGGACCTAAGATTGAGCCCTGTGAAACACCACGACTCAATGGTAAACATCTAGACCTTGTGGTAGGAGTTTGAACAAATTGATATCTACCAACTAGATATGAGCGTATGAGATCCGTTGCAGTTGATGAAAATCGAAACATGTATTTAAGCTTAAGACTCAAAACGTTGTGGTCAACGGTATCAAACGCTCTGGAATGATCCAAAAGAACTAAAAAAGTGACGTTACCACAGTCCACCTGCTGTCTTATATCCTCAGCAACATCCACCAGGGCAGTAATGCAGCTGTTATTTTTCCTAAAGCCAGATTGTCGATCAGTAAGCATATTCTCTACCTCAACAAACCGTGTAACTTGACTATGCATTAATCTTTCAAAAGCTTTCGATAGAAATGGCAATATTGCTATTGGCCTAAAGTCAGAATTCGTTTTAGGAATAGGTATAACCTTAGCTAATTTCCAGATTTTGGGATAGTAATTGGTGGTAAAGATTTTGTTGAAAATAAAGGTTATAAAAGGAAGAAGTTGTGGGATAAGAATCTTTAAAAACCTTGGATCGATTCCATCTACACCAACTGCATTTGATTTAATCGATAATATACTAGACAAGACTTCACACTGAGTTACGTTCACAAAAGAAAATGTACTGTTGAAAACATCATTATCAAAATTATAGTAGCCAGAAATAGCCTGCACACTCGGTGTAGTCAAGAACTGTTCATTAAGCGCATTAGCGTCGACTACGCAGGCTTCTTCGTTACTCGGTCTTGCAATACCAATTTCCCGAATCGTTTGCCAAGTTTTCTTAGAACTTAGTGCAGAAGAAAACTTAGTGGCATAGTATTCCGATTTAGCCCTCTTGATCAATCTGTTAGTTATCCTGCGTGATACCCGGTATTCCTCATACAAATCTGTAGTTCTAAAACGTTTCCATCGGGCATATAAATGGTCTCTGAAATTAATAGATTGCTTTATATCCTGAGTGAACCATGGTTTACTATGTCCATTTATTCTTTTCGATTTCAAGGGAACAGTCCGATTGTACAAAAAATCCATGGTATGTTGTAGAAAGGAGAGCTGATCGTCAATAGAAGTCATGCCATATAGAACACCCCAATTTATGTTAAAAAATTCTAACTCTAGCCTTCTAAAATCAATGTTCCTAAAATCACGATATTCTACAACTTGCTCAGGCAGATTGAAATGAAAGTCATAAGTCATGAAAATTAGATCATGACGTGAAAAACACGATGCGGATAGCTGGTCATAAAGTAAGACCCTTGAAAGATTACTAACAAAAAATAAATCAAGAAGAGTGCTGTTAGTATTACTAAAATGAGTGGCAGTATCCGTGTTAGGAGATTTAAGACCGAGTGTAAGCATATTATTCTTAAGATACGGATTTACCAGAATATTGGAATTAAAATCACCTGCAATAATGACATCTTGATATGAGACAGTGAGTGACTGCAAAGTATTCATAAAACCTCTCATACAAATGCGATTGTTAGGCCTATAAATACTACCTATAAGTAACTTCTTTCCTTCCCAACTTATTTCAATAAATAAATATTCCACTAGACATCCATATTCATCAGTGTTAGCAGCCTCGCCCACAGATTTACTGATAACTTTAATTGCGAGACCTTTTCTTACATAAATTGCCACACCTCCATACCCATTTCTATCGGCTCTTCTAACATTGTATCCCTCCAAAAGAATCGACGCATCAGTAAACTCAGGTCTAAACCATGTTTCCGACACACACACTACATCAACACCGGAATTTTCGAAAATAAATCTAAACTCTTCAAGCTTAGGTCTCAAACTTTGCGCATTGATGTGGCAAACCCTAATACCCATTCTTTGATTGGACAGTATTTTTATCATTCTACCCATCCCATCTCTAGAACGTATTATATTATCATCCAGAGTATTCATAAATTATTATGTGAAAGTTTGTAACGCACGAGGAAAGCCTTATATGTTCATCTATATTTCGCAGAGAGGATATTATAATAAAATTAGTTATAAACAAAAAAATACATATTATCAAAAAAACTACAAATACAAAAAAACGAACAAAAAGAATAATTGATATGTATGTAATGTTGATCAAGTTCGGTTATCAACGACAATTTCACGGAATACATCTGCAGAAGAAGACCCGCCAGGCGCTCGAAATAACTCGCTGAGCTGTTCCATCTCGGCAATATGCATTGCTGAATCATTGGCAGACACTTTGATATACACCAAGCCCCGTATAGTGAAAGCATTATATATGTGATTATCTCTTTTTAGACGAGTAGCGGCACGTAGAATATTAAAATTCGTAGAAGTTAAGTTTTCATTGACATAAAATTTTCTATCAGAGTTTTCACCAATATGTCTCAATGAGAAGGAAAACCCCGGATTATCCTTACGGAAACTAGCAAAATTTTTCAGAAAATAATTTCCATCATTGTGACTATGAAACTTTACTATTACTACTGCATCTCTCGATTCAATTTTGTGTTTATTTTTGGGAGTTTGCAACCGATAAATCGTCTTGATCGCGGGGACAGTGGTATTTATAGTATTGCAGATTTTTGCAAAAATATCAGCTAAGTTCTCGTCAGGCTTATAAGGAATTTCATTAAGCCTCAACTCACAGGCAACATTCTTATTTTCCTGCTTATTTATTTTACCTTTCAATATTTTTATCTCGTCCTGCATAACTTTAATGTTCCCTACAGCTTTCTCCAATTTATCCACTCTCTCAGTTATACTACTAAGTTCACTTCGAACACTGCTGAAATGCTCCTCAATTTTATTCATCAACCGATTTTCATACTCGTGAAACATATTTTCTAGCGTTGTTTGCAGTTGATCAGCCAATTTTTCAAAGCGCCTCTCCATGATCTGCACAAGCTTAAGCGGAGAACCAATACTATTCGAATAAAGAGACTCAGACTCAGTACGACTACGAGTTTTTGGAGTGCTTTCAAGCAAAGAAGACTGCATTATTTCCTTCACTCGTTTTGGCACAGCTCCACCAGTATTATTCATATTGTCAGTCAAATGGTTTTCCTGCTGCATGCACGTTTTTTTATAACCACTCTGACTTCTTAATTTCGATGTATACATGGGTGCGTGCGATGTAATATTATTATTTTAATTTACTTAGATATTTGGGTTAAAATTAGATTCGAATTTAACGTTTAATCCGTAAGCAGTAACTTTTAAACTGGCTGATTGCAGAGGACAAACTTGGCAGCACTTCCACAACTACTGAATTTGCAAATAAAGCAGAGTACGTGTTGTTGTTAACAAATAACTGATCGGATGTTATTCTCAATTTTTGTTATTTTAATTTATAACAATTTGCAAATAAAGCAGCTGTTCACCAGAGTACGTGTTGTTGTTAAAAAATAACTGATCAGATGTTACTCTCAATTTTTGTTATTTTAATTTATAACAATTTTCATCGCGAGAAGAAAGAAGATTAAGATTATGTGGACGTTGTTTTTGTAATTGTTTATATTTTGAAATTATTTTGTTAATGTTTTGTCATTGTCTCGTTTCATTTATTTTCAATGTTTTGATTTTATAAAAACAGCAGATTGCACATTGGGATGGTTATTCCAACTAAAATTATATTTATATTTCTATTGTTTCCGTTTAAAATTTTTGTTATGTTTTGTATTTTCTATTTTCTATTTACTCTTATATTGATCTTGATGTTATTAAAGTATATAAATTAAATTTATTCGAATTTATTTTATTATAATTTTTAATTTATTTAAGAGGACTTAGAATATACGTCTGCTCGCTTCGACAGTTCTCGATCTACATCATCAAACTGATAACAATCGAAATATGTTCGATTCATACGCCTACTCATTCAGATTCACAAATTTAGGAAAATACTTGTAATACTCATAAATGATTCGAATGATTCCAAACATTCATCAAAATTTACAGTCTGAGTTGTTGTTGCAGAAGAAAGAAGAAGACAAAGACTGCAAGCAAAGCAAACACACAACCTTCTAGTGAGTATTGTAGTGTTCGTAAGCGAATCATACTTATTTTGTGATTCTTGTAAATGTTGAGTAAATGAGAGTCAAAATCAACAACATCATGCTTATAGTTAAGTATGAGTACGATGAGTACTTCAAACTTTGAATATGAGCAGTATGAGTATGATATTAAAATAAGTATAAATACGTATAAGTATCAGAAATTGCGAATATGATACCAATCTACTCATCTTTTTGAATACTCATTGCTGATCTCTTATATGAAGACTAAATACAGGCGACATGAGTATACAGATAAGTGTTCTTGCGTAACACTTTGCCTCATACAAATTTATGAACTGCATTTGCGTTTTAGTTAAAAATTAATGCAGGACATTAGGAGAGGACATCGAAACGATGAAACACTTTATAAGTCATTGCCTATCCTATGTAAGCCTGGGATCCCAATATTTTGTATGACAGTGTGTTGGCTTATTAGACGTGAAGGCTGCTTTCAATACCCTGGTCAGACATCTCCAACTAAACAAAATAGGGCAACTTCCTCTCAGCGGAGTTCTGGCAAAAACTCTGAGAGTGAAGTAAAATTACCATGAAAAGTTTCTCAAAAATCTGTCGCTCGGAGTCAACTTTAAATTGTAGATCCCGCCATTCATGTGTAAAATTAATACACACAACATAAGTGGTGCAATAAACTAGGACGTAATCTCCACTAAAGGGTTATAATGACCAATTATGTAGGTATGTACTTTACCGGAAATATGTAACTCAGCTCAGAGAAAAGGACTGGACGAAGTTAAGGAAGTTTATGCAGGATACCGATTTGCTTTAAAAAACTTAGCTCTTTCCTCTTAATAGTGAGCGCTCAGCAAGCTGAGGTATTTGTTGATAGGCAATAGACCTTAAACCTCTGCAATTGGTTTCTTCTAAAATAGAATATTGTTACGCAAATGGAAACGACCTAATATCGTTTCCCAAGAAAACATCGTTTAACATAATCAATAAGCAAAAACTACAAAAACAAAGACCACGAGTATAAGTATGTGTACACAATACTCACGACACAGATACACACTAACAAATGCATCGAACACGTTCCAAGGAAACCAACAACAACAAACAAGAAAGAGGATCAACAACGCGGACAAAATACACGAACAACAATGTAGTAGCGATAAAACTCTCAAGAAAGCGAAGACAAGAACATTATACTTCCAGCATGTCTTCAGACTGAAATGTGAGCTTATAAAAAGGCCAGACAAAGCAGGCAGTAGTCAGTAATAACTCAGTCAACCTTGTGTGAAGTTGCGTGTAAACAAATAGTCGTGGTTCGAAGATATCCGTTGCGAGCAGAATAGTGAATAGTAGTGAATAATAGTGAATAAACAGATTATTGTTGCAGTTATTGTTATATACGTGGTACAAGTTCGAACAGTGGCACATAAGATAGTGCGGACAATAAAGAGTTTAACTGAAATTAAACACATATTTGCTTTTATTTTGGTTTGTAATTAACATACTCATAATCTTAACGCTTTTAAAAAGGTAAAAACGTAACAATAGAATAGAAAAATTAATGTAATGAACTGTATTACTTGTGGTGTGATTCTAATAAATTACTACCGCTTTTTATATTTATGTATATACAATATTGTCGCTGATATTCTACTACGACATTCTTTTCCCATCACTGCCTGAAATAATTCAAAATCTTAAAAGCTGTTTTGTCTTGTTCAGTCTGTTTGATTTTTTTCATTGTCAGAGAAACCGAATGAATGGTAGAGGAGCTACTGAATAAATAAGTAATGAAATGAAAACTTTGTTCCACAGTAAGAGATTCTGTTTAGCATAAAAAAACCAAAAAAGTTTCAACGACATACAGAACAATTTGCAACAAAACAACCAAATTTTTGTTGTTCACAGAGTGAGTGTCCTGGAGGGAGTGAATGAAGTAAAAGGCATGATGTTGTTAAACGATGGAGGGGAATATGAAGCAATGTGTCATTAGTTCTAATATGTTATGTGAGTAATAGAATACATCTTGTAATAACTTTGCAACAATATCGATTTACCTTTATGTAGCGTGCACAACGGCGCCGTTTTAGAGGTGTTTTTGTTGCTGTTTTGTATGCCACAAAACTGCTTACGTATATTTTGAGTCACAGCAACTGCTTTCTTTCTGAAACACATTCTACCACACATTATATCCTTAAAAACCATGTAAAGCAGAAAATGAAAACAGCCAGACAAAGTGGCACATTTTAATACAATCATTTACCAACTGCTTATACGAAATTCCCATGGCGTTCGCTGTTGCTATTTAAATGAAGCAGGAGGAAGAAGATTCACTCTTATTGGAACACACCTGAACACATACAAAATTCACACGATACGATGAGATAACATTAAAACAGCAAAAGAAAAAACAAAATAACGAAGCAATTAATTAGACCAACTGCATAAACCTCTTAATAGCCTACACAAGTTCCAAACGAATGTTAAGAATCAAACAAAAATTTCCTTTTTTAAAATGCTTCTTCATCAGCACTGTTCCGAGCGCTGTTTGGCTTCAGATATGAAAAATGAATACAGCTGCACTGAAATTGTATACAGGCTGTATGAATTTATACTACGTTCCCGCGGTTTGATAGTTGGCTTTGGGGAAAAATAATCATCAAATCCGTTTTAATCGTATTATTATGGGGATGGTGGCTATCATGATATCATCTGCTCTTGGAACTATGTAGAGCGTTTAATGCGTGTTTATTATGCATAGCTGGCTTTCCGTTGACTTGTAGGCATAACAAGTGGTTGAGAACGTTATTATGAGGCTGAGGACCCGGGAGGGGAATGGAAGTATAGAAGCTATAGTCATCCAAGAATGCTGGATATAGTTGATCTAGATGTACCGGAACTAACTTTCGATACAAATTTTATAACGTAAAATATTGATTAAATGCTATTCTGAGACCTGTTTATACATCCCAGAGAACATCATTCAAGTATCCGCACTTTGACAGTTGATAAGGGCCATAGGGCTAAAGGATTTTAGAGGTGACTGCCATTTTAGCCAAACCTAACCTAACTAATGTATAGAATTTGTTTATACTTTTTGATGGTTGTATTACGTCACGTTTGTCGTAAGGTCATACAATTCTTTTGTAGGGCAATTCCAAATGAATTTTTATGCCGCCTTTAAATTCCATTTGAATGCTCTTTTAGAGTGAATACGAAATGAGAAGTTTAGAGTGACTACTAATGATTGATAATTGTTCTTTAACAATAAAGACGGAAATAGAATTAAAAAGAAGTTAAAAAATTTTGAATTTAATAAATGAAGAAATTATGCTCGTGGTGTTTTTTAACAAATTTAAATCAATTTTGTTCATCTACCATAGACATACAGAGCGGGTGTCTTTGTGGAAAATCTTAATGTGGAATGAAGTTCATTGACTATGAAACGATTAACAAACATGCGAATTGGATAATAAATAGATAAAAAGGAACATTTAAGAAATTCATCAATTTAATTACACCAGCAAATCAAAACAACAATTAAATACCCTCTAATTGCAACAATAAAACCGGTAACATTCACCAGCATGAAAACAGAAAAAGTTCATAAAAAATAACAATAACGGCCCTTAATTGATTTTGTATAAGTATTATACATACGTACGATATTAAAGATTTCATTTAAATTCCATTTCAAAAGATCTTTCGATTACATTTTCAGAACTGCATTCTCTTTCTTACAGAAGTCAGTTAACTTTCTTAAAAAGAGTTGAAATGTTTCGATTACTTATATGTAACTTTTAGAAGCTTTTGTTAATGTAAATTAAGCTGGTTTGTCAGATTTAAAGCCAGAATATTTCGAATTATTTCGAGTCGATAGACTCTCGCATTCATCTTACACCCCTGGAGTAGGTGCATACGGTTACATTTCCTTAAATTTAGAAGAAAACCCTTAGCAATAATTCAGAAAATTTAAAATGTTGTACTGATATCACTGGTGCACATATGTAATTGGGGCCATGCCCTAGATTTAATATAAGAAAACGAGTATTTATTTAAATGATTCAATATTTAATTGCAAACCCATTGATAACAATCCACGAGACATCGAGTTCACCGCATTTCGATTTCACTGATGGGAATGGCTTTGAAAAAAGTTCATAATTTTGCGATGCTTACTTTGATTTCTGCAACCCGTAATTAGTTCTCAGTGGGATTGTAACTTGTACTGCATGAGAAAGAAAAATAGAATTATTTAAAAAGTATTTGTTTGACATATTGAGCCATATACTGTGGATCATTACTTACTTATTTAGCACCTTATCTCTGCCCAAATTTAAAGAATGAAACTTTTTAATATGAAATGTATGTTGCAAGAAAACAAAAACAAGAAAACAGAAAAATAGTAGACAGAAAGTGCAGCCTGTCACATGGTCCTCCTGTTCGTACCGAATTTCTTGCATATTTTACTTTCCGTCAGTTTCCTTTTCTGTTCTAGGCTTTAAATCGACACTTTAAAGGATAAACTTGCTTACTGTTGACATGAAACATGTGGTTGCTGCATAAATAAACTTTCTTCACTTTGAAAGAAATAACAAAAAAAACAACGAATTTCAAATGGAAAGAAAATTTAAAATTTTGTGATTTCTTTCACTCTGCAGGATGAAAGCTGAGTAGATTGTGTAAGGAAACGAGAAAGTGTATTCGAAAATTGTTTTCTTTTTTTTCTTATCATCAGAACGTAATTCTTGCATTAGCATCACAGCTTTAGCAGTACTGCCAGTGCAGTCAACAACAGCTTATCGTGCAAGTTGTTGAGGTGAATTGAACCATTTTGTATTTATTACCTTGATTTGTTAGCAATTCGGAGGATGACGATGAGAAAAAGAACCATAAAATCGATTCATTTCTAATTTTTATTTTTATTTTCTCTTAGCAACATTTCATGGACACGCCTGAAAGGAATCATGAGTCTGATAGTGTTATAAGAAAAGAAAAAATTTAAGTAAAGAAAAAAAGGCAATCTCGTTAACTTTAAAAACTATAAAAAATTATAAATTTTATTAAATATGACCGCTTTCTTCGAATACTCCAGAACAATTAAAATTTATTTCTTTTGCAAAATATCATTTACCCAAAACACATCAGTTAAAATTATGTGTAACGGGATCATATATGTATGTAAAAAATTCATGTTTAAATATTAATATAAAAAAAGTTGATTCCTACTATTTACTCTCGCTTATATATTAAATTATAACTACATATCAACTCTCATTGTATATTAGAGCAAAACAATAATTCTCTTATACTTAGTTTGTTATTGTAATTAGTACATGAGAAAGAAAGGAATATAAGGAATAACAAATTAACTCAAAGTTATTAAACCACTTAATTACAGTGTGTTATAAAAATAAATGAACACTAAAAAACATAATTATTTTAAAATATTTAATATTCTGTTGGATAGTTGTTGATTCTCGCAACATACTCCGCCCCAAGAACCACTGTTCTTAACGTTGGTTAATATAGGTTTATCGTTGGAAGTGTTTTAGTCGAGCCCGACTGGCTCCGCTATGCTTCGACTCACAGCGAGATGTATAAACCTATATTATATGGTAAGTGGTTGATTTTCAATGGGCTTCTTCTCCTTGGGTTTGGAAAAAATGTCATCTGTAGGGAGTAAACATAATTTAGTTATAGGTCGTTTAAATATTTTTTGTTTGGATAAAATTGTTGCTACTCTTACGCGTCCATCCGTACCAGGATGGATTTCTTGAACTCTTCCGAGACACCATTGCCCTGGGGCACATCTGTCGTCCTTAATGAGAACAAGGTCTCCAAGTTTTATATTACGTTGGTCGTTAAACCATTTTGGGCGAGACTGCAAACGGTTCAAATATTCAGAATACCATCTCTTCCAAAATGATTGCTTCATTCTTTCAATGGCTTTCCATCTTGGTAAATGTTGAGGATTTGAGTCTAGTAAACTTTCTTCTTGTACACAAACGGTAGGCTCGCCAATGAGAAAGTGGGCAGGCGTCAGTGCGTCATTATTGGTTGGATCAATTGAAAGAGGACAGAGTGGACGTGAATTAAGGCATCCTTCAATCTGACATAGCAAAGTGGAAAGCTCTTCATAACTTAAAACACGATCAGACATTATACGTTTTAAGTGATATTTGACCGGCCTCCCACAATCCTCCAAAATGAGGAGAGGCTGGTGGGATGAAATGCCAATTGGTTCCGCTAACTGATAAAGTTTGTCGAAGTTCCTCTGGCAATGAATATTGGCTTCGATGATGAAGTACTTGCAATTCTTTCGAAGCCCCTACAAAGTTAGTTCCACAGTCCGAGTACATATCCGTACAAGCTCCTCTCCGAGACACAAAACGTCGAAATGCGGCCAAAAATCCATTAGTACTTAAATCCGATACGGTTTCCAAATGTATGGCTTTTGTAACCATACAAACGAATACACAAATATAGCCTTTGGATAATACTGCAGATCGTAATGATGAATTTTTGAGAGTAATGGGTCCAGCAAAATCTACACCGCAATGTTTAAATGGTCTGGTCATGTTAATACGAACTGAGGGTAGGTTTCCCATAATCTGTTGCGATGGTTTTGCGTTGTATCTAAAACATTGAACACAACTATTAATGATCTTCTTAGCTATTTGATTGCCCGCTATAATCCAAAATTTGCGTTTAACGTAAGACATAGTTAAAGTCAAACCTCCATGTAACGTTTTTTGGTGAGAGTCCAGTATAACCAAAGTAGACAATGGATTGTTTTTGCCTAGTAAAATGGGGTGTTTTGTAGAGTATGCTAAATCTGCATTTTCCAGTCTTCCACCAACTCTTAGAATGCCTCTGTCATCCATAAAAGGCATCAATTTTAAGATATGTTTATTTTTAACAGTGACGTTAGAATTCAAATTTTTGATTTCGGTATGAAAATCAATTGACTGGCTGACTCTAACAAGTCTTTCTAATGAAATCTTAATTTCCAAAGTAGTGAGGGGTCCAAATAGCTTGGAGTTATTCCCCTTACAGTTGTTGTAAAATCGTAAGCAAAGTGCACAAATTCTGACTAATTTATTTAACGATGAAAACTTTTGAAACACATAAGGGTATGTTGATTCAGTAAAAACATTGGTTACAATCTTTGATTTACGTTCTTCTAGTGTTGTTTCCATCTCACAAATATTTTTTGGCCAACATGAGGGTGGTCCCTTCAAAAACTCTGGCCCGTGCCACCATATATTGTCCTTTACAAGATCTTCGGGTAAAATGCCCCTTGAAGCGGAGTCTGCAGGATTATGTGCAGATGGAACATATCTCCATTGCTGGACATTTGAATGTCGCTGAATCTCCGCCACTCGATTCGAAACATATACACTCCACCGAGAGGGATGTTTTCTAATCCAGCTGAGCACCGTAGTACTATCGCTCCAGTATGTAATATTTTTAATACAAATCTCCGACAGAGATTCTTTCACCTTGTTAGTCAATTTTACCAAAAGGAAGGCAGCGCAAAGCTCCAATCTTGGTATGGTTACGGTTTTCACCGGCGTAACCTTAGTTTTCGCCTGTAATATGCGAACAAAAACATTCTCTAAAGACTGTACCCGTATGTATACAACTGCAGCATATGCATCATTGGATGCATCACAAAAGCAATGCAGTTCTACTGTAGCTGAGGGATTATAATTAAACCATCTTTGAATTTTTATTTTTTCAAGACTTTTCAAAGTATTCTTATATCTTAGCCAAGTATTTTTTATGTGTTGTGGAACTTCTGTATCCCAATCTAATCCCTCCAACCATAATTTTTGGAAAAGAATTTTAGCCATGATAGTGGATGGGGCAAGCCATCCAAATGGATCAAAAAGTTTAGCGGATTCAGAAAGAATTATACGTTTTGTAACTTTATCGGTTAAGGATGCATTTACTTTAAAAGAAAATGTATCAGAATTAGGTATCCACTGGATTCCTAATGTTTTCACCACATTATCATGGTCAAAATTCAACGATACTGATTTTTCCCTGAATTCTTCAGGTATGTTATGTAAAAGCTCAGCAGAATTGCTAATCCATTTCCTAAGATTAAAGCCTCCACTTTTAAGCAAAATACATAAATTCTTCTGCATAAAAATCGCGTCGTTCAATGAATCAGAACCAGATATTATATCATCCACATAAGAATCGCGAGTAAGAATTTTTGACTCAATTGGGAACAAAGTAGAGTAGTCCTCAGATAGTTTTCGAAGAACTCTTATAGATAAGTAGGGTGCTGGAGTCGTCCCGTACGTTACGGTGTTTAACTCGTAAACTGCAATTTCATCAGCAGGACTATAACGCCATAAGATCTGCTGAAAACGTCGATGTTCTTGAAAAACTTCAATTTGCCTGAACATTTTCTCAATGTCAGCGCAAAATCCTATCCTATGACGCCTCCACCTGTTGATTATCTGGGATAGGTCATTTTGCAGTGCTGGTCCGGAACATAGCTCTTCATTAAGAGAAACCTGACCAGGTAAATGACTACTGCCGTCGAACACAACACGTAATTTAGTTGTAGAACTATTCTCTTTTAAAACTCCATGATGAGGTAAAATGTAAGAATTTTCGTACACATTTGCCGGATAACTCCCTACTTTTCTCATGTGTCCCAATGACTCGTATTCTCGCATAAAATCTTTATATCTTTCACAAAATAATGGCTGCTTAGCAAAACGATTTTCTAATTGTATTAATCTTTTATACGCATTGATATGATTGTTATTCAAATCAATAGATGACGTACCATTAACAACTGATTTAAATGGTAAATTTACGATATAACGACCGTTTTTATCACGTGTCGTTGTGTTTACGAAATATTGCTCACATAATGACTCTTCCTCGGTGAATTGCCTTTTCACCTCAACCTCCTCTTGTTCCCAAAATAATCTGAGAGCATTGTCCAGGTTGACCATATGAACAGTTATATTAGGAAACGAATGATTATGAGTAGGACCAGAGAAAACCCAACCGAACAAGCTTTCTTGGAAAAATAAGTTGTTAAACTTGAACGAACTACCTGGTATTATTATTGAGCTTAAAATATCCGAACCAAGAATGATATCAATCGGATCAGAATGATCAAATTGTGGATCAGCTAACGACTTTTCTATACCTTGAGGTATCATAAGGTTCTTAAGAGTAGTGTTAGGTGTGTAGTTCGTTAGTTTGGAAAGAACCAAAGCTGCACAAGAAATGACAGGGGTACAATCAGTTGAGCATAATTTAAGAACTACCCATGATTTACAATGATCAATTTTAGTTTCGCCTACACCCTGTACAACACAATTAGATTTGTGTCTCTTAAGACGTAAAAGTTGTGCTGCGCTTTCCGTCACCAAAGTCCCTTGAGACCCTGGATCCAAAAGTGCCCTAAATGGAAATTTACCGTTTTCGCAATCTACTATTAAACGAATTGTTGAAAGAATGACGTTACTAAACAAGTGAACGTTGTTAGAGGAAACTTGTACATTTGTAGAAGCTGAGCCGTTATCATTTGTAGGCGTTAAATTTGGGGAATATGATGTCTCAGAACAACCAGGGTTGTCCTGATGCAAGATGGTGTGATGTGCTTGTTTACATATATTGCAACGATATGTGGACGTGCAATTATTGTGTTGATGCCCACATGAAAGGCAGTTACGACAAATATTGTTACTCGAAATGAAGTCTTGTTTTGATTTAGCTGGAAAAGCAAGAAATTTAAAACATTTCGATAGCATGTGGGGTTTTTTACATAGTAAACACAAAAAATTTTGTTTTTGTGTAACTTGATTGGTATGAAAAGAACCTTTTTTTGACTTTGACTGATTAGTCCTTTGAAAGCGGTTAATTTTATTTGAAGCTGGTATATCTTCATGTAAAGTTTCGAGAGTTCTAAATGTTCTCTCCAAAAATTCGAACATCTCGGCAAGAGTAGGGATTTTTGTCGATGATTTAAGAGATTGTTCCCAATCCCTACGTGTGGTCAAATCCAACTTCTGTCCAATGAGTGGAATCAGAAGTGGATCCCAAGTAGTTGTATCAAAGCCTAAGTTTTTGAGCGAACTAATACATTCTTGAGTGGTATCAAGAACAGTTTTTATGGATTGAAAAGAGCCATCCGACTTTTGTATGTTCAAAAACCTTTTAACTAAAACATCAACAATAACACGCTCATTGTGGTACCTAGATTTTAACGTTTTCCAGGCTAAATCATAATTAGCCTCTGTGGCAGATATAGTTTTAATTAAACTAGCGGCTTCACCCGACAAAGTGCCTTTTAGATAATAAAACTTTTGGACTTTTGAAAGGCATGTGTTATTATGAACAAGAGTGACATAAATATCCGAAAAAGAAACCCACTCCATATAGTCGCCAGAAAATTTTGGTAAAGAAATCTTAGGCAATTTCGCATCTACGCTAGCAGACGTGTCCGCATGACAAGAAGGTAGTGCGAAAGTGCTCGAATGTGGAGGAGAAGAAGTAGCCTGTTCAGGAAACGCATCAAGAACTTGGCCTTTAAAAAGCAGAAGTAAATCGATAAAGGTATAAAAGCATTCCTCCTGAATGTAGGGAACGTCCGTAGTATTCAAAGAAGTTTCGCGGATAATAGTTCCAATTTCCTCATGATTTTCCTTAAAATGAAGGTTTATTTCCTCTATTTCACTAAGAAGACTAGTAAGATAACCCTTCGGTTTGTCGGCCTTTACCATGAACCGTGAATGCAACTTCTTTAGCTGCTCTAAATAACCACGTTGTTTTTCAATAATTTTGTCTAAATCAGACATCGTACTGATATACTCAATTTAAACAAACTTATAGAAAGGAAAAACTATTTTAAATAATTTAATAAAAAAAGAACTAAAAATGTTAAAATCTTAAATATCTGTGAAATTTTCAATTTAACCTCGATTCCACATAAAATTCAAAATTAAAGGTTAAGCACAAAACTTATTATATTTTCACTATTTTTTAAATTAATCTTGAACTTTATAAAATCGAACTTTTACTAAAAAAACACTTCACAACTATTCAGATTCCAACGCATCAGTTCCCGGGTTTCGGCACCAAATTTTATGTTATAAGAAAAGAAAAAATTTAAGTAAAGAAAAAAAGGCAATCTCGTTAACTTTAAAAACTATAAAAAATTATAAATTTTATTAAATATGACCGCTTTCTTCGAATACTCCAGAACAATTAAAATTTATTTCTTTTGCAAAATATCATTTACCCAAAACACATCAGTTAAAATTATGTGTAACGGGATCATATATGTATGTAAAAAATTCATGTTTAAATATTAATATAAAAAAAGTTGATTCCTACTATTTACTCTCGCTTATATATTAAATTATAACTACATATCAACTCTCATTGTATATTAGAGCAAAACAATAATTCTCTTATACTTAGTTTGTTATTGTAATTAGTACATGAGAAAGAAAGGAATATAAGGAATAACAAATTAACTCAAAGTTATTAAACCACTTAATTACAGTGTGTTATAAAAATAAATGAACACTAAAAAACATAATTATTTTAAAATATTTAATATTCTGTTGGATAGTTGTTGATTCTCGCAACAGATAGGTTGAAACTTAACTCTTTAAGGTGGAGGTGGAAGAGGAGAATTAGGCAGTAGGTATAATGAAAACGAAATCCATAGGAATATTTGTCAAATAAATTCGTGCAAAATTGCTTCATTTAATAAAATTTTTTGCAACGCCAATCCCCTTTGTTAAATCCTGTGGACTGTATAGGGGGAAAGAGCACAACAAAAAAATAAAACTGTTGTTCACACTTGGAACACTATAAAAAAAGGAAGCACAACAGAACAACACTTTCCTGTTTCTCTGACACATGAACACGCCAATAGAAAATTCATCTTAAAAGAAATTGATTAAAATAAATTATTTTTCTTCTCTGATTTTCCGAATAATTTCCTTAGAATTTCTTAAGGCAGTAGATCGGCGTATCAAACGTTGATAATACCAAAACAAATGCAGTTTTCTTTTATTTAAATATGTTTTTTTTATTTTATTTTATATCTTAACAAATTTTATTTTTTTGTATTTCAAATAGGTATATTTTTCTTTCTACAAATAAAAATTATTGCACAAAAATTATCATAAATTGTAAACAAGGTAGGTGCATCCCTTTGGATGTTATAAAAAGGAAAAAATGATCAAATTAATAGAACAAAACAAAAAACTTAATGTCAAAAAAACAACAATAACAAAAAATATAAAAAAAGCTTTATGTTATACTGCAGCGCCCTCTGTTGCTAGTTTGCCGTCGCTTAAACAATCCGGTTTATGTCGCCAAGGTTGGGAAGTATGGACTATCAGACATAAACACCCTTCATTAAAATAACACCGAAATGATGTTCATAAATGTTCGTATTTTTATTTAGCGATAAAAATCCTACCGAGTGATAATCCAAATGTTTTTTTTTTTTGCAGCACTAAGCCTTGGAAACGATTTAACGTTTGAATAAGTACAACAACATTAAATGGATTTTGGCAAGTTGATGCAAATAACTTTTTCGTTATTTTAACCCTTTTTTGGTGGCATGGTGCCGTCATAATATTAATTTTATTGTTATTTGAATATGGACTGGGAGGAAAAAGATTCCAAGTATGAAATTATTTCACAAACAAATCTAGTTTGATCTTATCGTCAGCACGAGTTAAAAAGAGGCCAATATTGGAAACTGAAGCCAAATAAAGATTTAATCCACGGAAAAAGTTACGAACGCATTAAACACTCTCATACTTCATTGGAATCTTTGGGCTACTTCTTTTACTTTATCTCACTGACTGCTGTTAGGCACGGCACATACATTTACTTATGTCGTATACAGTCGTTCGATAACTGATAGAATGAACCACAGGTCTTACTGGACTGAAGTGTTATTTTGTCGAAATTCACCCCGCTTAATCCAATATGTATTATTGGATTTTTAAAAACCGTTTTGGATTTTACTTGACCTTTGTTTTGTTTATCTACGTTTGATATTAATTTATATGGCCATCGATCAATTCAATTGTTTTCATGTATTTTTGGGAAAATCTTATTAAGAAGTTGACAAATGAACTCTTACTCATGAAATGGATTTTCCTTTCCCTTCGACTTCGTGGAATTCGACTTCAGGCTTCATTTATTGACTATACTGGCACTACGTATTTTACAGCATTTTTAATTTGCTCGCATATCATCAAATAGTTGCCCTAAGACTTTAATTGCTTCTTCCAATGCAATAAAAATGTAATTTTGTTCTTTTATTTTCTTCTTAAATACCATGTAATTAAGGTCGTCTTCTGTGGCCATATTAATAGCAGTTGGTGTGGTTGAAAAAGTTTGTCAGTGAGGTTTCCCTTTTTCTCTTTTTTGCAATACTTAAAAGAGTTTCACATTTCATGAGAACTTTAAGGAATTTTAATCACAATTAAATGAAACGGTTTCGTAGAATTTCATATCATTTGCAAAATTGTTTTTCTCTGTTGTACAACTAAAATTTTTTATAGGGTCTTGCAATAGGGACAGTTAATAATGGCTAACTTTATGAAGTTTTATATTTCAAATTAATTGTTACTTATTCTGTCTGTTTTTCCAAATTATCGGTGACGGCTATAGAAAACAAGGTGCATTCTCTGTAAGGGCTTTGTAGAAGTTGGCAACTGACCCTAATTTTTATCAAAAAGTCATTTTCAGTGATGAGGCCATTTTCAGTATTGTTACCGTCACTGTCTAATCGATACTTTAAATTATTTACATATTATCGATAGCTTTTATAGTACTAATTATTATTATCGAATTATTATCAGCACTAAAATAATTTTATATTTCCACGCGCGTTGACATTTCTATTATTTCTCAATTTATATAAAATGGCGCAAAAAGTCAAATTTTCTTAAAAGAATTTCTAAAGTGAACAAGAGAACATACAAAGAAGTTTCGCTCTTGGTTTCCACACGAAAAAGTCAGTAATAACCTCAATTTTGAATTTAAATATATTTAATTAAGTTTTTTGTACATATGAATTAATTAACTTACAGGAATTTCAACCATTAAAGTACGAGACAATAAATGAATTATTACACTTAAAAATTCTTGTGCTTTTTGGTTAACAATCTACATTTGGATACTGAGGGCTTGGGCGCTTCTCCCAACAAGTATAAATAGGTACGTGAATAAGCATAATTATACAATATGTGACAATACGAAGCTTCCAATGCATCCGGAAAAAGTCACTGTTTGAAGAGGAGTTTGGACTGATCGGTAACGATGTCGGCCAGGCTATCAGCGTCAACGAGGAACGATGCTACCGTGCCATACAGCTCACGTCATATTGGATATTCTGCACGAGCTGTTTGAGGGCATGGTGAAATCAATATATTTCAATATCTTTACGAGAATAAAATAGTCACAGAAAGCCTGATAGATACATAAAATCTAATACATTTATTTCTTTATTTCAGTAAATCCTTTATTTATTCAAATCCTATATTTTTTTAAATAACAACGCATTTCAACAGACAACACTGCGCTATCAGTTTTATTCACAATCATTTTCAACGATCCAAATTTTCAGTGTTCAATACCACTGTGAGTTAAGCATTTTTTATTCACGGTTACCTATCACAGATTGACTATCCGTCACAACTCACGACTGACCGGTAGCATCGTTGTTCGATGTATTGATAAATTGTTGTTGCTGGATTTTTGATCTTTGTTTTAGTCAAGTCTGGTAAATTCCTAAATAATTGTTCGTGTAATTGTGTGAAGTGTGTACTTCGTTGTTGTCCGTTTCTCTTGTCTGCTCAACAAATTGAGTGAACGTATTCCAGTTTTGTGCCAACGCTTTTACTTCGCTCCAGTGCTTCCCCTTTGTAGGTTCGAAACAATCTGTATTTCTATGTTTGATTTGAGCGTCCACTCTAATAAGTTTTAGATTGGCCTGTTTCCATTGTCTGATTCTAAATGATATTCAGCCAAAATTCTACAGCGTAAATTTTGCATTCATGTATTAAATCTAACATACTTTGAAAGTGAAACAATTTCCAACGGCTTTTCCAATGGCCAAAGAAAGGTACATACATATGTATGTTGAATCGTTTTCATTTGATATTCAATATCTTTGCTTTACTTGTCATTGCTGCGGGTCTCATATGTAGCGTATGTTTAGCACAATATCGCAAAAGTTATCAGCCACAAAACCAATATAGACTATATAGGTGTCCTAACACGTAGGTGTCCTTGTAGTCCCTATTTATTCCTTACGGATTGAATAAAGGGAGAGGTATGTATGTATGGGAAAGAAAAATGTACTTGTATTCACGAGTTGGATAAAAAAATAAAGAAACATTGTTGATAGGGTTCTTCATATAAAGTCTTTCCATTAAGCATGATCTAATAATGGGATCCATTATGAGAGTAGATGCAGCAAAATTGAAGAGAGCACAGGTGATGAAACTGGTACCCTCTAGACAGGAATACAGAATTCTGAACGTTAGATGCTCTACAGAGTTTTTAATTCCGCTTTAGAGTTTTTAATGTAGATACACCGCGGCTAATAATTACAATACTAGTCTTCAAAGACTACTTTTAAACATTTATTCAAGTAAAATTATTTTTAGACTTAAAGTCGAAAGCTTTTTATAATTCATTAGATATTGTGTGGTAGAAGTAGTTGGTAACAAGGAACAGATAAGAATAGCTATCCCTTCATCCTACATATGTTTCGTAGATTGGCACGAAAGTAAAGAACTTTTCATGTCGTTGATCTGATTTGTAATAAGATGGAACATTTTCAAAGGCACAAAGTGGAGTGTTGTCTTAGAAGTAATACAAAATAAATCTTATTGGAATTCTTAAAGGTATAGAAACAGAAACCTGTATAAGTTCTATCAATACTTGCTAATCGGTCATACGATCTTTGTGCACAGTCTCGCAGCGATGAAGTAAAAACTTTGACTTTTTTTATAATAATAGTACTGTATGCGGGCACTGACTAGCGGGAAAGACTACTTTGTATATGATATACTCACGTTTATGTAGTGCTGAAAGAAAGTACCGGAGAAAATATTGAATTTTAGAAAATAATTAATTATTAAATTAAATTAAGTTAACGATCACAAACTGATGAATATCACAAGTGTTTATATTATCTTCTTCTTTCTTTCTTTTTGATTTATTTCAGTTTTACTAATCAAGTATTTCTAGAGAAAAATAACGCCGGAATATAATTTAATATTTGTTGATTAAACCCTACTTTTTTCTGAGACCAGAAATTGGAATCCAATGATGTTCTTACTTGGTTAATCTCTGTGGGGTACTAATTTTAGTGGCATTCATTATTTAGTATTCTTCGGGGTTAGAATCAGTGGTTGTATTCGTTTTTATTTGAGCACTTTTACCACCCCTATATCCCCTACACTCAAGAACATCAAAGGTTTTGGACTTGCAACTAGGTTAAGTTAGCGGGTGGCCATGTGCCCGGTGGCTATATGGCCCATAGTATTGCCCAGTGTGAGATAAGACCCCTTGGCATCAGTGCTGTACCTTTTATGCGAGTGCCCTGCACTTCAGAACAGACGTCATTTGTTTTTGGGTAACAGAACGTTTGAGGTAATTTATAATCATTTAATTAGTTGTTGGTGTAGTAATCTCCGAATACCTGCAAAGTGTTCCATGAGAACTTTCCGGCTTTTCACATAGTGTGACAA
Organism: Sarcophaga rosellei; assembly: GCA_930367235.1. Lineage (NCBI taxonomy): Eukaryota > Metazoa > Arthropoda > Insecta > Diptera > Sarcophagidae > Sarcophaga > Sarcophaga rosellei. The sequence goes on along the minus strand of OV884017.1, from coordinate 83,086,657 downwards.
AAATTTCGATACTAACCGCACAGAATTTTATCAATTTAAATACATACATACATACACACATAATTGGTCATTACAATACTTTAGTTAGGATTATGACCTAGCTTCTCACACCATTGATGTTGTGTGTGTTCATTTTATACATTCAGTTTAAATACAATATGTACTTAATTTCATACATAATTTCATTCATATCAGATAGGACATCATATCGTATACTTAATATTGAATCGATTGAATAGAAGTCTTAACAGTCATACGCACGTTCGTACACCTACTTATTTACAATTATTATTATATTGCGTTATCTTTAATATATGATAACGGAAAATAAAAATAATTAAAGAACAATATAAACTAAATTTGTGTATAATTTTAAATGAAAGAATATTACGAATTTATTAGAAGCCACCATAACAATGTCGACAATGTCGACATGCCAGAAAAGAAACAGAAATTTAATTCCTGAAAAAAATTTCATTGAGAAGTTCCGTCGATTTATTGTAGCCAGAGGAGGAACAAGAAGAAAAAGTAACAAATTTTAAAATCGTAAACAGACCACAGAATTTTAAGTTATACGAGATACGTAATATGGTTTTTATATTTTCAAGTTTCTGTAAAAATTTTCATTTGCCACCAATTGCATATTTTATATATTTAAGTTAAACGGGTACAAGTTGTTATGTTAAAACAGTTGAAATGATGGAAATTATAAACAAATTTAAATTCTTTAATATTTTTTCAAAACGTTTTCTTTGAAAGCGATTTATTGTTAATTTTCTTTATTTCTTGAATTTGCTTTTTTATATTTTTAGAATAAAAAAAACAGCGTTTTTTAAGCAGGAGGAAAACAGAGAAATTGCGGATGTAAAAAAATTATTTCAAACAAAACAGCCGTTAAAAAACAAATACGGAGAGATTAAAGGACTGATTGTGGTATCGCACTTGCAGTCAAACAGAGAACAAAAATAATCGAAAAAACAAATAACGGGTGATTTTTTAGCTATTATCTTTTTGGCAACACAGCTCACGCACGTTTCGTATTTTGTTTCACTGTCAAACATATTCAGTTTGGTCTATAATTTAACCATGAATCGTCTTACAAACGAACAACGCTTGCAAATCATTGAATTTTATTATCAAAATGCGTGCTCTGTTAAGAAAGTTCATCGTACGCTTCTTCCATTTTATTGTCAGTTTTATCGACCCACTGAAGCGGCTATTCGGGCTATTGTGACTAAATTTCGCACCAAATTTACATTATTGGACATTAAACCACCAACACGCTTACGTAGAGTGCGAACTGAAGAAAATATCTCAGCTATATCGGCCAGAGTTATTGATGACCATCAATTATCGATTCGTCGCCGTACGCAGCAATTGGGCCTCTGTTACTCAACAACGTGGAAAATTTTGCGGAACGATTTAGGTGTGAAGCCTTTCAAAATACAGCTGGTGCAAGAATTGAAGCCGAACGACCTACCGCAACGCAGTATTTTTGGTGAACAGGCTCTTGGAAAGTTGGCCGAAGATCCACTTCTTTATCGAAAAATTGTGTTCAGCTCATTTTTGGCTCAATGAATACGTAAATAAGCAGAATTGTCGATTTTGGAGTGAAGATCAGCCAGAAGCATTGCAAAAGTTACCAATGCATCCAGAAAAAGTCACAGTTTGGTGCGGTTTATGGGCTGCTGGCATCATTGGACCGTACTTCTTCAAAGATGCTGCGAATCGTAACTGTGAATCGTGAGCGCTACCGTGAGATGATATCCAACTTTTGTTTTGCCCAAAATGCAAGACATTAAATTATATGGACCGTACTATCGATTCAAATAAAGATTTCATGCATTTTTCTGAATTTTATGTGTTTTTTTTTAAATTTTTCCTATAGCTCTTACAAAATCACCCTTTACAAGTTAAAGTTGAAAATTGTTGATAAAGTTTTTTTTTTTTTGCTTTACTTTGTTTAATTAAGGGGGTAAAAGTGTTTCAATAACAATTTTTGCGAATGAATTTCGTTTCGTAATTTTTCATTTCATCTTCTTTTCCTTCCCCCATTATAAGTTTTCCAAAACTATAGAAAAAGAGGCCGGCATTGCTTTTCTCGAGCAACAATATGCTCATTTCAATATTTCTTTTGGCATTAGCAGAGACAATGAAAGATGGTGGTATATTTCGTCACATAGTTATGCTTTGAGAAAATGATGCCAATAAAATTAGAATTTATCAAAAATATAAAGAATAAAAAAAAAATTTCAAATGGACATTCAAATTGTCTGACTGTCAATGCACAGGACCGACACAATATGAAAATAACACACACAGTCAGATTAAGAAATGAGGAAAAGGATAACGACATTGACACCGAATCTGGTATATACGCTGACTCATTTACAGTGCGTATGGATATGTAGATAAAAAATCTGATGCTGAGAAATGATTAATCCGTCAGCCAAAGTTGTCGCGTTTAGGCTGTCATGTCGGCCGTTATCCATAAATTTGTTTTTATTTTTGTAAAAATAATTATAAGAATAAGAAAAAAATTTATTTCTTCCAATCATTCATACACACATATACACATACACAAATAAATAAATGCATTTTTTGTTTTAAATATTTTATTTTTTTTTATCGATTGTAGTTGAACTGAAAACTGATTTAAATTTTGGGTAAATTTATGACTCACCCACAAACAACTTTTTATCCATTCTTTAGACAACAAATGGAATATTTTTTCAACTAAATGTTGTTCTGAATTCAAAATCACCGTAGTCTAGTAGGTAGTGTGTTGGCTTATTAGACGAAAGGTTAAAACCCCAGGTCAGACATCTAAACGATATGAAAAAATATTTTTTCGGTGACTTCGTCTCAGCAGATTTCTGGCAAAAACTCTGAGAGCAAATAAAATTGGCAGTTTGAGATATGTGAGCTGAGATTTGAACAACGAGTTCTCATCTAATCAACCAACGTACTACCTACTGGACTATATGCTGATGTATAATTTCGCAATTTAGGGTACAGATTGAAAAATGTTGATCTTCTTCAGCGCTTTTTCTTAAAGCGACGATAATATCAGTTGAACTACCGCATGCTCTCACAATCTTAATCTATTTGACTATGATTTTTCAATAAAATTTCCTATAAAACATTCTGTTTGAATTCTATGAATCGTAAGCTACGAACAGTTGCTTCATTGACATGTATGCGATTCACTCAGGTAATAATTTTTAACAACATTTGTTCACTTAAATTTAAATTATTCTTCAAAATAAACTAAAAATAATGGCTGTACTCACACGTAGATCTGGGAATAATGAGATGCAGTGCTCTTCTATTTTTAAGCCATATTTAGATAAGATTTCTTTTACTTTTTCTTTGGTTTGTATTCATCTGCTCATTTTATAATTAAAAAATAAATGTTTGTGTATCTTTACAACAATACGTACATTCGTCTCTTAAGTCTCTGAGAAAACTCCGCAGTCGTTTATTAAATTCTATTTTGAGTTCACAATTCATTTTCCTCATCATTCAACTCATCATTTGAACGTCAATCAAATAGCACAAAACCAAAATCTCTTGGATAATTACATGCAATAAATTGTTTTAATTAAAATTCAACTGTCTTTGTCTTGTCTCAAGAAGAGAGAAAAAAAACAAAATGGAAAACAAATAAATCAAGAAAAAAATATTTAAAAAGAAAACAAAAGAGAATCAATTCAAGTAAATTAGTAGACATCAGAAGCATTAGTTATTATTCTTGAAAACAAACCCACACAGTCCTCTTGTATCCTTACAACTTTTCAACTCAAAAGCACACAAAAATAAACAAAAATACGGATAAGAGGACAAAAGTATATTTGTTGGCTAATCACTCATAGATAGGACAGGACAGCAAGGAAACCTTGACAGGCACTGTGTGAGAAAGTTTGATTAGAGACTGTGTTTTTTTAAGAAAGAAGTCGAAGCAACACTTCTTTCAAAATATAATGTGGATCACTATTTCGCCGAATAATTCGAAAAAAAACTTTCAATTGACAGCACACTCAGCATTGACTATGTCGCTGATAAATTTACAAGAAAATCAACAAAAATCTCAATCGCAATGGAAATTAATATACAATGGAAAGTTTATTTCATCACAGCACATCACTCTGGGGGGTGGTGCAGAGCTCACAGCTATAGAACTCCTTAAAGCGACATTTTTGATGGCCTCCAATGTCGGAAAAATAAGTATATTACAGGTCAGTCAATGAATGAATTTTATTCACATTAAACATTAAAGTGAACTCTTTATTAGAATATCGAATAAAAAAACTACATGTAGACCTCAAATTAATTATCGAACAGAGAATTATCAATAAAGCAAAATTTATAATGATTTTTATTAAATTAAATCTTGAAATTTCTATTTTTATAATAAATTAGAACATTTTTAGTTTGGGCTGTCAACAAGGGTGCTTTAAGCCATTGCCCTGCATGATTACAAAGCATTTTCTGAAAGATTTTGTTGCTTCTGAGTATCAAACAATTACGTTTTCAAATTCGGGCATCCTTCTTCAGATGTTTGGTCATGACTGTTGAATATGTTAAATTAAATTAAAATAATTATGATGTTCAATAGTGATGATAGCAACTATGTCATTTTACTATACTTTTGTGTAAAAACGTATTTAATTTCATTGTTACATGGACTAGTGCCGCTTTTGTTCGATGTCAATTATAACTTCAAACCAACTGTAAAATCAAGGCCTTCACGAGATTAAATTGGAAATTATTAATTCATTAATGCATCAACATATGATACCTGGCTGAAGGTTTGACTGTAAGTTATGTTCTTGATATCTATTACCAGCATAGGTAGGGAACATTGAAGTATAATTGGCCGAACACAAATTATCAATTTAAAAAGAATCGGTCCTTAAAAGATCACATGTCGAAACGCAACTTTATTATTATTTTATATACGGACAGAATATTTTCTTGAACGAAATATCTTGAGGAAAGGAAAAAAATAGTTTTATGCAAAATGTATTCCTGAAAGATACATCTTAGGAGCCACTGAACTCTGGGTATGCACATATAAAGACTGGAAGTACCTTAGAACGACTCCTTCAGAAGCAATAACAACGAGAAATAAGAGGAGACCGCAGAACGTACTCTCCGTCCACAGAAGTTATTGGAATAAGGTATCTAGCCAACGTAGATTTGAATAAAACTTACATCTTCATAAAACTCTCGGGATGGCAAACTGGGGTTTGTAATTAAATGACGGGAAAGGTAATGTCTGTTTTATAAAAGGATCTTAGCTATGCCCATTGAGGCGGCTGCCTAACCCCTTTGAGAAAACTTGAATTTCAATAATAAAAAAGTTAACTTCAATACTCATACATTTTGATGAGACGTCGGCGCAAAGAGAACATAATAATAAATGTGAGTGTATTTGTGAGAGGCATGTGTTAGCCCAGAGGAAAATTGTTAGTAATATTTTCAAGTCTACTTATTAACCCAATAATATGTATGTATATGTGAGCGGAAAATATAGAAAAATTACACTGCGCTAAATCCCTAAAGACACTGTATTTAACTTGGCTAGTATTCTTTCAAAAATCTAAATCATTTCTCATTGATATTAGTGAATCCTATTGTAACATTTATTTGGATGTATAATTGAAGTCCGAAAAAAGAGACATAAACCTTCTTCTTTAGAAGCTGACAAGCAACTGAGTGCATTTTTACGCTCTTTTTAACGAACATTGTTGATGTTCATGTCGTATGTGTGTAAAAAGCCGAAAATATTCGGCCCCCGGAGGCTATTGGTGCCGACGTCTGATTATAATATACAAGAATTTTTAAATTCTCTTTAAATTAAATGGAAAATATTATTTCCACTGACCATAAATATAAGTATGTATGTATGTATACATTTTATTTTACTGTCGTAATTATAATTTTCCATTTATTATTATTACTCTTTCATTTTTTTCTGTTTATTACTATTGGCAGCAATTGTTCAACCATGAATTTCCCAAGACACATAAAACAACAACCAGAAGAAAAGTGTACAAAAGCTGCCTGGTCTGCGATACCTGTATACAAGAGCTGGCAGTAATTAATGTTCCATCCGAGGTAAACTGAATTATGGTGTTTATGATGTCAACGATAAAAATAAATCAAATACATAACTTTACTTGACCCTGTAAGTAATTCATTTAATTCTGAATTTTTGTTTATTGAAGTCAAATTAAAATTTTATTGGTAATAAACAACAACAAAAAAATTCCCAGTTATAGGGGAATACGTACGCTTTTGAGCAATTGCGTACGATAATAATTGAAAATTAAAATCTGTTCAACTGGTTATTAAGTATTGAAAGAAAACGTTGATGTGAAAAAAGAAAGGATTTGTATACCAGAGCAAAGCAAGAAAGACAAAAGGAATTTTTTCAAAACACTCTTAACTTTCTCGAAGAAAAGTGGATCAAGTCCTTTATTGGCAAAGTTTGAAAGAGAATTTTTTAATAATTTATTACAATTTGGAAAAGTATCTGAGAAAAATGCAAAAAGAGTTAGAAGTTTAAGAAGATGCGAGAAGTTTACAAAAGGATTTCTATTATTCCAAGAGTATTACTTCTTCAAATAACCATAAAGTGGTAACATGTAAATGAAGTTACTTACGTATCCTGGCAAACCAATTTACCAAATTGCTCAGAATTCCAGCGAGATATATTGTTGGGCAATTCACACAAGCCTTTGTATCGTTGTATTGAGTGTATTCATAAGTTGGCCGGCCACGCATCAAATAATGGATCAAACTCTACTCTTTTGTTAATGTGTTGGTAAAACTATACTCACACGTATAAAATGAGAAAAGTTTGAGCAATATCAAAATACTTTTGATATTCGCTACCTGGGTTGCAAAAATCATATGTTTTTTTCTTCTTCACAACAACAATGCAATGCAGTTTGAAGGTTCAATTTAGATGTGTTGCTGTGCTAAGCAAAACAAATATTACCAACACATATGCAAATTTGATCAGTTAAATTTACGAATATACGACAGTGTATGCTGTATAAAAATCGGATACACATTTTTTTCATATGTTTCGAAAAGTTGTATTATTTCGTTCTATGAGTTTATGTAAATGCCAGTATTCAAGACGAATACACAATACAACATAACACCGAGCGTTCACAAACAAAATGTGTATTTAATACAACATTCACGATACGAAGTCGTGTGAATTGCCCATATATATTTTCCTCTTGTACCCATAACGAGATTTTGTTAATCGTTACATATTTATATGAGCTAATAATTAGTCCACTGCATGTTAGTCTGACGATGGCAGTCCTCATGGCAGCCTGTCTGAATGTGTAAAATTGCCATAAAAATCGTACAATAAAGACTTTAACGGAAGCAATTCCAAAAAAAGTTAAAAAGTTATTGTTAAACAACATTATCTTTAATTAAATAAAGACTGAAACTATTTTACTTTAAATTTGCTTTCTATGCTGAAATGTAATGCGTGCACACTTCTAATACTTAAATTTAAAAAAGCACTTACTGATGTATGTGTACTATTCAACCCTGTTCAAGTACTTTTTTGAAAGAGTGGTAAAAAATTTTGTCAAATAACTGCATAGCACATGAGGCATTAATACTTAACCCAGTTCATGTAATTCTAAGTGTTTATGTCTGACGATCCACACTTCCATCACTGGTTACGTAAACGGGACAGTTTAAATGATTCTAAGTTATCAACAGAGGGCGCTATTTATTATACTTAAGCTTCTTGTAATTTAACATTGCAATGTAATTTGAAGTAATTTTAGGCCTTTACTGTTTATTTGTACAATGGCTCAATTTGATCTCCGGGTACTGTACTTGTCTCATTTGACAAGTACACGTCCTCTAACCTAGTGTTTGTTTGCGAATTTTTCTAATAATCATGAAAAGTAATTAAAAGTGTATGCAGCATAAATATAAAAAAGGAAATTGTTCTTTCTTTCGAAAACTTTGTTGATAGATTTTTTTTACTAGAAGCCTGAGACCAATTTTGGTATCAAGAAGTCACCACAACGACCCAATCACAAAAATACAGTCCACAGTTTGACACAAACTATGAACTAATTTTAAAAAATCAATCAATTTTATTTTTATTCGATTTCCATTAAATGAAATCGTATAATTTTTATCGAGATTTATAATAACGGAAATTCATAATTAAAATCAAGAGAGAAAACCTTTTGATAAATTTCGCTGATGTCACAATAGCTGGCATCACTGAGCATAGTTTAGTTTATAGCAGTTGCTTGTAAATGTTTTCTTATAAAAGCTTAAAAAGTGGTCATCATACTTTAAGGAATTTAAATTGTACCATTTTAATAAACTCTGTGAAGTCTATGAATTTAAATGGAATTTTTCTAACATGCCATGACCTCTCGCAACCTTCCTCCTTCATTCATTCGTTAATTTACATTTCCTTTGAAATATTTTCATAAAAAAAAAAATAAATTTTTCTTTTAAATTTATGGTCATGGAAGAAAGAACATAGGAAACAGAAATTTATTCATACACATTAACTGTTTGGTCAATTTAAACTTTTCTCATTTTCTTTAAATTGCGTTGAACAATAAAACAATAAAACAACAATAACAACCACAAAAACAACATAAAATGAAACAGAAAAGATTTCCAGCCGATAATTTTAACGAATGGAACAACGATCATCCACTGAGGTTACGAACAGTTCATGTATACGTTTTAGTCTTTAACAAAGGAAACTTGGAAACATTTCGTATAAGCACTGCTCACGAACACACAGATGTCAGTTTTATTTTACTTCCGAAACAGAGGATTTCACTCGAATAAATTTAATTGCAATTTCTTCGAAATATGTTTTGGAAAGTAGAAATTTTTTCTATTCTCCAAGTACAACGTCAATATTAACCCTTTGCGATCGTATGTCTGCTCTCAGCCACCAAACAATTTTTACCATTCCAGTCGCATGTCTGCTCTCAGCCACCAAAGCTTTATTACCGATCTAGTCGTAAGTCTGCTCTCAATCGATAAGCTTTCGAAATTCGTTGAAATCGAATGATATTTTATAAGTTGTGCTTAACTTAGATTTGGCGATTTCGCTTCTTAAAATATTTAAAAATAATGCTCTAATAAAATGGCAAAAAGAAAATTACTGAAAGAAGTGTTCCGTGAACTTGTAAGTAGCGATGACGAATTTTATTTTGACTCTTTCAACACTGACTTTTTCCTTCACAATCTTGCATACTGTGTATTGGTGTTTTTTCAACGAAAATTAATTCCGACCAGCCTGACACATATGTATATATAAAATTAATATGGTCGCAGTCGCAAAGAGTTAATTATTTTTTTTTTCTCTTAGGGACATTATTCTAACTTGCCGTTAATTAAGGCAGGATTTTAACGGGCAGATAAATTTTTTTCATTATTATGAGTACCCAATAAGATAGAAGTGAGCGTTCAGCTAAAGGGAAGATCATCCTGCAGGTAACTTTTAAAGTTAAGTTTATGTTTGAACTTGCCACATTATATATTATTTTCAATATTACAACTTCAAATTTAAACAGAATGAGCATATGTACCAAAAAAATGAAGCCCGTCGTTGCCACTGCGTTAAAAAGAAAAAACTTGTTTAATTGAGCAGTTTTATCGACATTGCTCCTGCACTGCCATATTTTTGAACCTTATTTTATCTGTAAGTTGTAATAACGAAAATAAGTTAAAGGTAACTTTACAGTTCCCTTTAGCTAAAGGTACCTTTAACTAAACCCAAGTTTAACGGCACGTGGTAATAATGGCCCTTAAACTTTTAAATCCCTGCACTCTTCTACAAATGAGAAAAAATATGTCGTTCATATAGAGGTTTTTTATAGAGGTATAGAACTTTAAGTTGCAATAAAACAACGATGGATTATTCGATTGACATGAATTTTATTTATCCGAAAGATAATCTTGTGGCATTACATTTTAAATATGATTTCCGGCATATGACCACCACGGCTGGCGCGGATGTAGTCCAATCTGGACGTCCAATTTTCGATGACTTTTCCCAACATTTGTGGCCGTATATCGGCAATAACACTGCGAATGTTGTCTTCCAAATGGTCAAGCGTTTGTGGCTTTACCGCATAGACCAATGACTTTACATAGCCCCACAGAAAGTAGTCTAGCGGTGTTAAATCACAAGATCTTGGAGGCCAATTCACAGGTCCAAAACGTGAAATTAGGCGGTCGCCAAACGTGTCTTTCAATAAATTTATTGTGGCACGAGCTGTGTGACATGTTGCGCCGTCTAGTTGAAACCACATCTCCTGGACATCATGGTTATTCAATTCAGGAATGAAAAAGTTAGTAATCATGGCTCTATACCGATCACCATTGACTGTAACGTTCTTCCTCAATACTACGCTCTACAGCAGCAATAGCTTCTTCTGTACGCACCGTTCAGCGTCTCTGGGGATGCGAGATATCAATAAGACTAAACGTGATGCGAAAACGTTCCATGGTTAATCGAATTAACTGCTCTGATGGACGATTTTGTCGACGATAAAATGGACGTAGTGCGCGATACGTTTTCCGTACAAAACCATTATTTTCGAAATAAAATTGCACTATTTGCAAGCGTTGTTCAGGCGTGAGTCTTCACAATTCATGATGAATTGCCAAACCAAACTGAGAATAAATCACTTGACAGCTGTTAAATCGGTCGCCATCGTGAAAAGTAATGCCAGCTTAAAGTTCTATACCTCTATATAAAACACCCTTTATATGTTTGAAAAATACTGGTTCAATTCAAATGCAAACCAAGTGGTTTTTCTGTAATTTGAAAACTTCCGACTTAAGAATCGTTTTTCAAAATTGTATTTTTACATTCCAATTTTAACTTTCGTTCAATAAAGAATTTAATTTAATAATATTTAATAAGTTACATTATCATTAAGAATTTTATCCAGTATTGTTCAACTTTCGTGGTAGTCTAGTAGGTAGTGTGTCGGCTTATTAGACGTAAAGCCACAGTTCAAACTTCAGGTCAGACATCTTCAACAAAACAAAATATGAAGAAATATTTCTTTAACGACTTCTTTTCAGCAGATTTCTGGCAAAAACTCTGAGATTAAATAAAATTGCCATGAAAAGTTTCTCAAAAATCGTTCGGAGTCGACTTTAAACTGTAGGTCCCGCCACTCATGTATAAAATTAACACACATAACAAGTGTGTGAAACTCGTACTTTGCTGGCGACACTGAAAAGAGAAATTAAATAATTTTCAAGTTTTTATCCGAAATAATAATGCATTACATCTTTAATGTTTCTTTCAGTACTAAGCTAACAATGCCATAAATAAGCAGTGAAGTAATAGAATGTTTTCTGTTTTCGAAATGCCATTCAAGTATTTCTTAAATAATATTTTGTGTTCTGCTTAAAAATTTACAAAAAAAAATTTAAATTAGTACTGTGAAGCCTCTTTTTAAGGTTTAATCCGAACTACAAATTAGTGTAAAAACTATGTCTTAAATCCGTTCTAAATTCTTCTTAAAAACCTATTCAAACTATTTAGTGCTCACAATCGTTGGTTCCGTGTACTTTTTGTATTTATTTTGTACTCCATTGTATCACAATGAGGTGCAGAATACTTAAATTGAGTTTATGTGCTTATCTTCCATATTTAATAAACAAATTTTGTTCCCTTTGTATAAAGAGCAAAGCTTTGTGACAACGCATGCAAACCCATTTCAGTGTAAAATTTTGTCTGTGGTCGTAGTTTAGCAGGTATTGTGTTGGCTTATTACACACGAGCCCGTGGTGCGAACCCCCGATCAGACATCTCGAAGCCCTGGCATCTTCCTCTCAGCAGTCTTCTGGCAAAATCTCCAAAAGTGAATAAAATTTCCATGACATTAAACAGTAGGTAAGTAGTTGAGAAGCTAGGCCGTAATCCTGACTGAAGGGTTGTAATGAACAATTATGTATGTATGTTAGGTATTTGAGTTCGTATTTGTGTATGGATTTAGTTTGGGAGTTCGCCTATAAGTGTATGCGTGTGTATGTGTGAGTGTTTTATAGATAAATACAAAAATTAAAGGAATGAGGAAGGGAGAGGTGGTATAATTAAATTTATTTTTTTTTTTAATTTAATATCAGGAAGATTATTTTAAAACCCAGTAAGCTTTCTTGTAATTTATGGATTCATGAAATATTTTTTGGTTGCTGATAGTAACAGTGTAATTTGCAAGTATTTTTATTGCAAATACTTAAATTAGTAATAAATAACAAACAACAAAGAAAACAAAAACTAATTAAATACTGATTTATTGTATATGATTTCAATAAATTTCAACAAAAAAAATAATTTAAAAATTTTATCAATTTCTTTAATTCACTTTAATTTTTATACCTTTTTTCCATGCATGTTCAACATTTCATTACAAAATGCTCATTCACACTCACACACTACAATTCATGTGTAGACTACAGAGATGAAGAAGAGGAGAGAAATATTTTATTTGAATAAAATAAAAAATAATAAAAAATACAAAAAAGACAAAAACCAACACAAAGATAAAAGAAAATGCCAGAAATTTACATACACAAACACACATGAATAAGCACACGGATGTTGTATGACAAACAAAAAGAAGGTGTTTGTGAATGTGAACAAAATTATTTGTTTAAATTTTGTTGTTTATTATAATTGTTTAAACTACACCCCGCTCTTATATACACATCGCTGATTTGCAACTATTGTTGTGCGTGTATGTGTTCATATGCATGTGTTTGTTTTAATCATAATGAAAATACATAATGTAAATAATTTTTCTGAATAATAATAAAAACAATTCAAGTAATCTGATTTAAACTGCAAATAATAATAATGAAATGAAATGAAACAAAACAGTAGAAAGAAGAATAATGAGTTGTAATAAATTGGGTTTAATAGTATGTAAATAAGAACAGTAACAACAACAACAACAAGGTCAACATCAAAAACACCAAACATAAAGGAAAACTTATGTGAAATAGTTTATAAATACATACAAGCAAACATGTTTTGGGCCATTATTACAACTTGCCGTTAAACTTGGATTTAGTCAAAGGTAACTTTAGCTAAAGTGAACTTTAAAGTCACTTTTAACATCTTTTAATTATTACAACCTACAGATAAAATAAAGTTAACTTAAAAAAATGGCAGTGCCGGGGCAATGTCGATAAAACTGCTCAATTAAACACATTCTTTTTAAACTAAGTGGCAACGACGGGCTTCTTTTTTGTTGCGTTCACTCACTTTGTTTATATTTGAAGTTGCCATATTGAAAATAATATACAATATGAGAATTTCAAACATAAACTTAACTTTAAAAGTTAGAGGTAGGATGGTACTCCCTTTAGCTTAACGCTTACTTCTACCTTATTGTCCAATTATAATAATGAAACACAATTTATCTGCCCGTTAAAATCTTAACTTCAGTTAACGGCAAGTTGTAGTAATGGCCCTTAGTGTACTTATTAACATTAATAATTATATGTTATTAATAATTGAAAATGATTAATAAATAAAAACCAATTGGATAATATAATGTAATAAATAATTGCAAACACAATAAATATTTTGAATTATCAGAGCTTTTAATTTTCACGTCTGTTTTAATTCGAAAAGTTTACTTTTACATCTGGTGAGTTTTTAATTTTACTCTGTGAACGTGTATTCTTTAAAAATCTTCATCACTGTGGTGTATTAAATAAAATAAAATTAATTATTTAATTTTCTTTAGCATACTTTGCAATGAAATGTAATGTTGAAAATCTATAGAAATTCGAACATTTTTTTTTTATTTACAAAATTAAGTTTAATGAAGTTTTGGTCACAAAAGTATTACATACATACATAATTGGCCATTACAATCCTTTAGTCAGGATTACGATCTCGCTTCTCACACCACTCATGTTGTGTGCGTTAATTTTATACGTTAGTGACGGGACCTACAGTTTAAAGTCGACTCCGTACGACAGATGTTTGAGAAACTTTTCATGGCAATTTTATTTACTCTCAGAGTTATATTTTAAATTAAAATATATTTTTTTTCATATTTCGTTTTGATATCTGACCTTGGATACGAAACCGTGATTTATGCCTAATAAGCCAACACACTACCTACTATACTACGGCGACTTCACAAAAGTATTAATAATACAATATAAGAGTAAACAGAACCATAACATAATTGAATATTGCATCGGAAACTTGCTGCTTTATTAGCTTACATTAATCATGAATTTATTACTTTTAATCTAGCCACATACATACTTCTGGTATGTTTGAGAGAATTTGTCTGCTTATGACCGATAGGCCTTTAATGACATTTTTTTTTTCAAATACTTCCGGCATATGTCAGCTGCGGCTACCAGTTATATGGGCCATTAGATCAGTTTACTTTTTGAGTAGTTTTTCTGGTAAGTCAGGTCGTATGTTGTTATTTTGGACCTTATTATTTTCTTCCATAGTTATCAATATCAATAGTTCTCATGCATTCCAGCAAAACACATTAACACTGCACTAGCCCTTATATTGCCAACAAAGATAACCCCCCTATATATCGACTCAGTTTATCTAACACTGGCAACATTTTAGAAATTGCAAGCTCTGTGACCAAGAAGGAAGTAGCTAGACGGTACTATCCAGAGTCCATTTTTATTTAATTTCGGCCATTTGGAACAGTCAAATATTTTAACCACCTGTTGACGAGATGAGGCATTGCATCGCTCTATGGTTCCGCATGTTCGGTTTTTTCCTAGCTTAAATTGGGTTTATCTAGGTTATTTAGATACCTGCAGGTTTATTTTGTTTACTTTTGTTTCTATTGTCAACTTTTCCATATTTTTTCCAGGCTCGTGTTCGGGACTACAGCAAATTTCGTATGTTTTTCGTTTTAGTATATTGAAATAACATAAAACGGAAGTTAAATAAATTAAATATAATAATTAAGATTTATAATTTTTTATGTATTTTGCGAAAAATTTTTGCGAAAAAGTTGATTCCAATATCCTGAGCGATGTTCGAAGTGGTCACCTTGTTTGTTTTGTTTTGTAAATTTGGAGGTGCGACTGCGTGAAAATGTCTTTTACTCTCTTATAATTGCTTAAAAAAATTAGAAATTTATAGCGTTTGTTCAACAATTCCCGAAGATTTTTCTACAAGTTTATAATAAATTTTCATCCTGCTAGATTTACTTCATTTTTAAAATCTCTCTTTAAAAATGTAAAGTAACGTATGAATTTCAATTTAATTTAGTGCATATGTATAATTTCATCATGAATATTCATTTTATTTAATAATTTGAATACAATTATTAATTACGTATGCATATCCTAATTATTACAAACTGTGCAGCTCAAACCTACTCACTAATAACTCTCTCTATTCACTAGATGATCAGAGCACCTTTCACGATGAATATCGTCTTCGTTTTCAAGGTAACTAATTAGTAGATTGGCTTTAAACATTAAAATTTAATTTTATTACAAAAAATAACTCTTAAAATACCAATTAATTTTCAAAGTATAACAGTCTTAATGCAATTAATCGAATGTGAAATGGTGCAATTTGACCTACACGAACTTTCTATTTTGTCATTAAAGAAAAGAAAAAAGGAATAATAAACACTACGTTTCTTTAGAAACGAATTCAGATTATCTCTGAATATGGTTTTTACCAGTGGACATCAAAACCAACATCGATGACTAGAAAGCTAGTGTTACTTCCGTAATGCTAATACTGCGAAGAGCTTAAGCTTTCTACTGACTATTCGTACTTGAATGCTCATAAATGAGTCCATTTGAATCATTCTTTTGTGTCTTCCTTTTGTTTATTTGCCAGTGACATATACATAAGTCATAAACAACAAGTTAGAAAATAACAACCCATTTAGACACGCCATATTGTTACGTTTTTAACTTTTTTAAAATGTTTAAAATATGAGTTCGTTGATTGCAAACAAAATAAAAATAAATTGGTGTTTAGTTTCAACTAAATTACTTATTGTTTGCACAATTTTTGTGTGCCACTGTTTACAATTTGGCGTATATAACAATAATTTGCTTGTTCGTTATTCTTCTTTCCACTTTGCGTAGACAATAATAACGCAGATCTTTACAACGGAGATTATCAAACCACGACTGTTTTCTTTATACGCAACGCGTCTTCACACCAGACTGACTGTATTCTTACTACTGGTTACCTGCTTTGTCTTGCCTTTTTATATGCCCACGTAAACAGTCTGATGATTGTTCATTAAGTCGAATGTTTGACGCTTCGACTTTTCGAGATCTCTATCGTTATTTTATTGTTGTTTGTGTATTTTGTTTACGTTGTTTGTTGTTGCGTTCTAGCTTACTTGTATATCCCCTTTTCTTTCATACTCACGGTTTTTGTTTTTGTAACTTTTGCTTCTTATTTTAATGTTAAACGATGTTACACCGTTTTCATTTTCGTAACAATATGATACTCGACACCGAAATCTTGATTTATTTATTTTTTTCATTGAAATGAAATGCTAAGGCACCATGATCTATATGAACCGTAACATGGTTAAATTGATTTTAAGATTTTAACTCCAGTTATAGAGTTGGTCAATTTCTATAAAATTATGCAAATTAAAGGCATCTGCCAAAGAGAAATAATAATTTTATTTTTTTTATCCTTTTTTAAATTTGGAACATGGATTATAATAATTTTATAATAATTATATAATTTAAAAAATTTTTAAAAAATAAATGAACGCAATGGTTTCGTATCAAAGGAGATTTTGTCGCAAGTCCAGGTATACGATTTCGCGGACCTTATTTAAAGCGTAAGTACTCTGAGCCATAAAATTTTTTAATTTGGACTAATATTCTGAGTTTTTCAAAACTAAAGGCGTGTAGAGATGTGTTCCGCACATCTATTTTAATGCATTATCTCTCTCATTCCCATTGGTGGTTTGAAACATAAAACTTTTAAAATTCCTAAAAAAATGCCAGGAGTGTTTTTCTACGATATTTTTCATTGCAACTTTATTTAGTTGAAATCATTGAATCGTTTTTTATGTTTTTCTAATAGAAATTTCTGAATGCGAAGGGACTTATGGGTATCCATATGTACTTATGTGCGCATGTGTCTGTGAACATTAGTGTAGATGTGTGTAGTTTATGGTTGTTAAATGTTTGTTTATATTTGTTGTGGTTCCGTTGACAATGTTTTAAAATCCCCTTTTATATTTTCACTTAGTTTTTATACATGTATGTATATGTATGTAAGTAATTGTGTGTGTAACCACGTATCGTACATATTTGCGTGTATCTGCTTTACTGTTGGGGACATATTCTCCTTTAGTTTGCCATTTCATTTGTAGCACCACTAGACTAGACCAATTCAATTCATTTCTTTTTCCTTTTTTGTTGTACTGTTTTGACGACAACAGCTGTTGTCCTTAATACTTGAATTTATACAATACACACATAACAGTCTTTCGAGGATATTTTATTTTTATTTTTATAACTCCTAAGACTCTACAATGTAAGACCATTCTATAGATTTTATTAAGGTTTGTACTTCATATTGAACAATTTTAATAAGTAAATGACACTCGAATTCAAATAAGCCATAACCTAGATGGCAGGTTTGGAAACTCAATCGAAATGATTGGGCAAATTAGGTAAAGTGTCAAATTAGCTGAATATAAAATTAAATCGAATTCGTGATTGGTTAAAATTAAAAATATTTTTCTGTGCACTTAAGACGCTAAACAGTCTGTCCTAACAGGCTTTCGATAAAATTAAGCTAAAGGAATGCACAAAACGGCTCAAAAATCATATAGAATGTCGAAAATCATCAATGCTTACGAAGTATTTGAAGGGACTTGTGGTGTTTGTGGTGCGTTGAAAAGACTCTTAAGAAGCCTGAAGCCTCCATTGTGAAACTCTATCGGTGGTTGGGCTAGAGATGATGTTGAGAAAGATAGTCTCCATTTTCATTACTTAAAATCAATATTTATCCCATATTTGGGAAATGGTGCGACTAATCTGCCATATGCTGTCGTTATACTTTATGCTCCAATGAGATTTCTGTGTCAAAAGATTTAGAGAACTATTGCACAACTCAAGCTTAAGAAAGATCCTGTAATTAATCAAATCGGCAAAAAAATATAGAAATGCCGCGTATAGTCATAATAATCTTTAATTTTATTTTAAATGTTATTTTATGGCATTGATATTACCTTCAAGGGTATAACAATCCTGTAGTTAAAATGATAGCCAAGATCATATGATAGCTTAGTTTTGTTACAGGACTCAGACAGAAACCAAGTTCTATTGAGCAAACCCACAGATTGATGCAAGTCTTACCTCACTAACAGGAGTTTTATACCATCTAACAACCGTAGCATTCCAAATGCATATGGTTCAGCTGAAGGCATACAGGCTCTCATAAACAAAGATCGCACAGCTCGAGAAAGTATGAAGCTCGACATACATTTGGAGGCACACAATATAAGAATATTTTATGCGGATTTTACGTGTTCCGGTCGAATTTTCTAGTAAAAAACCTTTGACACCTCAAATTGAAACAAAAGAAAGATGAAAAAATATATTTAAATTCCATTTTGCTATCTGTCTGATGCAGCTCATATCTGGTTCCCAATTGATGTGATTCTAGTGCAATTTCTGAAGTCCCAGCTCACTTTGGTTTTACGTCCGAATAAAACCCGAAAAAGTTTTTATTTTTTCGTCCACAATTTTTAAGCACTGTGGTTTGTTGGGTAATTCTTAGTAATTTTCAAAAATACTTGCAAGGGTATGTTCGCCTGTTTAAGGATATTTTATGATGGCGACAGTTGTTTTCCCGTTACTGATTGCACTAGTTTACAGTTACAGTGTCTAGTATTTATGTTTCCTTATAATATTCTGTATGTATTATATTGAGTTTAGGCTTCGATGTTTACATACACTCAAAAAAATTTAGTATAAAAATGAATCGTAATTTGGAAAGCTTTTTGCGTACTTCTGTACAATTTTCATAGTCTGTGGAAATGGTATCACCACATTTAATTAGGTAAGCTGGAGTGGTAGTTTTGATACCAAAAGGCCACTTGAGCCCACATAGCGGCCCGTTATGATACCACGGGTAAGCGCAGTCTTTGTACAGACTAAATTAGACCGAACTCATAGAAAACATTGGTCAGTGCGGGAGCTTCACCACATTTAGTATTCGAAATAAATTCCTTTCCCAGACGAGCCATTTGCATTTGGTAACATTTTGTGTTAGGAAAAATTCTATAGTTTAGTTAAAACTACGTTTGTCTAAAGGGAACTGTAAAGTTATCTTTAACTTACTTTCGTTATTACAAAAATATGGCAGTGCCGGCGCAATGTCGATAAAACTCCTCAATTAAACGCAGTGGCAACGACGCACACTGTCGCGAGCGTGGCCAAAAATGGTTAAAGTCAATGTGGGAAATTCAATATTTTTTTACCTTTATCTTATAGAAAACACTTCAATTAGTTGATATGTAAAATTTTTTTATAAACGTTTGCGTTGTTTTTTAGTTATTGTATCTCAAAGTTAAGAATTCCCATGCATATAGAAAATTTGTGCGAAAACTTGAAATTTGACATATTTTTGTCATAGTCAAAATTCAAAAATTCTTTTGGTTATGACTAAATTATTTGTAATAGAATTGTAATCCAGATACGTAATTGTAATTACAACGCTATAATTGTTCACAAATATTAATCATATATGAAATATCCTTAGCCAAAGTACAGGTCTTCAAAAAATTAAGATTTTCATACATTTATTAACTTCAGCAGTGAATTAAAAAAAAACACCCAATATCGCTTTTGAAATTTTTTGATATTTTATTGCCACAAGTATGTACTTTAATATATATAAATTTCAGCTGCTTCTGACTGCTTTTGTGGGCGTTATAAATGTTTTTAATGTCAGCATCATTGCAGATTCGTGATATTTTTGAGCAATGGGTGCAGCTTAAGAAAAATAATACAACAAATGTGTTGCATCATATTGTACAATTTGTGGAAAGTCGTATTCAAAGATTTCTAGCGGATATATAGAGAAGGACTAACTAAAATTCATTCTTTTAAAAATTAGTAATAATTGGACAAAATATAGACGTGGAAAAAGTAGGTTTGAAACTGAGTTGAGGAAGTGATGTAAATTTTTCTAGATCATCGATTTTTTATATTTAAACATAAATATATTCAATTAGGAACCAGGTATACATAAGTGTCTTTTCACTAATATGTATAAATTTAAGTATTTTAATATATATAAACAAATTTTAATTTGTTTAATAAAATATTGTTTAATTAGTATTTCAGCTATGGTAAAAATGTATCCTTATAATTTTCTAAGGATATACGGAATGTGAGAAAATTAAATTTTAATGAGTTAGTAAAACATTTAAATCATAATTTGCGATTCGAAAAAATATATGTATATTAAATTTTTTTGATACTTTTTTGAAAAAGGACATTTTTAAGGTGGGCGTATCCTTGCTCCAAATTGAACGAAATTTGGAGGAAGTATTAAGCATATTAAAACTAATAAGTGTACCAAATTTTATTAACATATCTTTTTTTTCCTCCAAGTCATAGCAATTTTTAATTTCAGGATACATGGGAAGGACACGAATCCTTTGAATTTAAATTACCAAATTTTAAGTATGATTATGTTTTACCAATTAATATAGGTGTGCCAAATTTCATTACTCTACTATTACTCCTTCTATTTTTGGTCACTCGTTATATGAAATCGTGACAGTGTGCGACGGGCTTCGTTTTTTTTTTTTGGTTGCATATACTCATTTTGTTTAAATTTGAAGTTGCCATATTGAAAATAACATATAATAATGGCAAGTTCAAACATAAACTTAACTTTAAAAGTTACCGGCAGGATTATCCTCCCTTTAGCTTAACGCTCACTTCTACCTTATTGGGTACTCATAATAATAAAAAACAATTTATCTGCCCTTTAAAATACTCCCTTTAGTTAACGGGAAGTTGTAATAATGGCCCTAAGAATGATAGCGTAACAGCTGAATAATTTTAACGTTTAATAGGTAGTTCGTGAACATAATCTAATTTATGGAATTGTTTTCTGTTGGACTGCACACAATTAAAATTGCAATATGAAGCCCCTTCATAAAGTAAAAATCGGTTGCTATAGATCGCAATATCCCTACGAATAGCTTTCTTGTTACGCTTAACTGTCCTAAGGCCATGGCGGGCTTTTACATTTCTCTCTCTGGGCACACTTATATACTACCAGAGTATCCCTAGACTCTGCGAGAAATTTTAGTGCCTGAAACCAGTCATGATAGGAGGTTTCACATTAGAGCCCTCATTAGGCCAGAAACGTCCTCTGAGATAGTCTGTTTTGTAGATTCTGTGAAAATCTACACTTATTGTTTTAAACTTGTGAATATAATTTTTTTCGCAAAGCCTCAACATAAAATATATTTCAGTATTTGTGACTATTAAAATATATTTCAAGTCAGAATTGAGTAAAGATGTTCCATTTCTAAGCACTTTTTAGAGCTAGTCGGTAATCAAAACTCTTTTGCGTGCAACCTTCAGGTCTAAACTTGTTGGCATATCTCGCGATTTACTTAATTGACTCACACGGTAGATTTGTATCAGTAATAAATGAGTCCTTATTTACAGCGATTACTCGGGTAATTGTGAAGCTGATGAACCTACCCAGACAGGCACGGCACATTCCCACCGAATGCCTCTGTTAGGCTGCTTACTTGACAAAATTATTGATTGACCGCAGAAAAATACTGAACTAAGAATCTTGCTTTATTGGCAGACTTATCTGACTGAAAGAGGAAGTATACCAATAAATTACTTAAATTAGACGGTGAGAACATCAGTGACATTGTGTCTATTAGAGGGACTTCCTTATCTGCAAATGACTTCTGCAGAGATTCTAAATTGAAAGAAAATTTTGTCCATTTCATTAGACAATCATTGCTTCTTCTTCTTTCAAGTTTCACACTTTTTTTCGACGGTGGTTTAACGAAAGTTTACTAGATGTAGGAACGATCAGTAATCTCATTAAAGGGAGTCATACTTTAAATGCGAAATCCTGATACGAACTTTCTTCCTTGTCGATATGACAAAATTTTAAAGTCATTTCTGTTTAATTGTTAGTTAATTCGTTTGATTACTTTCCGTATACTTGTGGTTTATTTCACTTTTACTAACATTTCAATTTGAGTGTATTTAAATATTTTTAGATTCAATGGCATTGTATGTATGTATGTATGTAGTACACCATATCTATCTAAAGTTTGTTGGTCTTTTGTTAACTCGAAATAAGTGACATTGAAACTCGAAAAAGCCCAAGAATGGTTAAAAAGAAACGTCGCATAAAAGTTTAATGCGTCATAATGGGATATTCTAACAACAATAAAAGGGGTTTTGCTGAGATTCTTTTCCCTTTTTCGTTTTTTGGCAGCTTTTCATTCATACTTTTCAAATTATTTTCCCTCATTTGTGTAAAAGTTTTATATATGTACTCAAGTGGATATTATTTTTCTTTTTTACTTTACTTTACGGAACAAATGGAAAAAAAAATATAAATGGTATGTATTCTGTTTCTATTTTACATTTTAAATGCAACATTTTTCTTTAAATAATAGGAAAAAAAATAAAAATAAAAATAGAGACTTTGTAGAATAAGTACTGGCTGGTACCATTGTTGTGAACTGTCAATTATTTGAAAAATTAATTTCAATAGTTTAAATTATTATAATAATCGATTGACATTGTATGATAACGAATTATTTCTTAAACGTTACAATGTTCATACGACTGTGAAATATACCAGACTATATTGAACTCAACTCATAAATATTTCTGGAAAAAGTGTTTTCATGAATTTCTAAAACTATTTTGACATTTTACAATACATACATTTTACAATATTGCTGATGCATTGTAGGAAAGTGATATCCGAATATATCTTATATATAAAAATGAATGTGTGTTTGTTTGTATGTTTGTATGTGTGTTTGTTTGTATGTTTGTATGTTTGAAGTTTATAGACGATTAAACGGCTGAACCGATTTTCTTGAAATTTTCACAGTATCTTCCTGTATGTCTGGAAGGAGTTATAGGCTACTCTTTATGTTGATATTCCAAATGAGCGAGGAGTCATGCCCACATATACTACATACTACATACTTAATATTTAATTGCATTTGAAATATATTACTCATACGCATAGTAGTTACTCCTACAACTATGCTATCTATGATTCCTGATGTATAAAACCAAAGAAAATAAAGTATAAAGAATGTGAATTTTGGCATATTTTGGAATATTTTTCAAAAATATTTCACGACGCGGGAGGAAAGATAGAAGGGAAGGATAAAGAAACCAAGAGCGTAACAATGTTCTCAATTGTTCTCATCGTGCGTTTTTGTTGTTTGACTAATTTTTTATTTATTCTTCTGAAACAGTGTTGCCACGAAAAAAAAATTTTGTAACCAACATTTGTGAAAAAAATCACAAAATAAGAAAAAATATACCAAAATTAAATTCATAGACTTTTGTTTTATTTTTTTTTTTTTAAAGTTTAAATTATCTTATATATAAAAATGAAACAAAAAATAGCTTTTTTTATAAGAAAAAATAAACAAAACCAAAAAAAATCAAAAAAATAACCAATTTGGTTAGAAATAACCAAAAAAAAAAAGGCAACACTGTTCTCAAATCACTTATTCTCAGACGTCGGCACAAAGAGAACATGAGAAAAATTATGAGAGGCATATTAACCCAGAGGAAAATTGTTAGTAATATTTTCAAGTCTACTTATTAACCCAATAATATGTATATGTGAGCGAAAAATATAGAAAAATTGTACTGCGCTAAAAACCTAAAAACACCGTATTTATTCTTCCAAAATCGAAATCATTTCTCATTGATATTAGTGAATCATACTGTAATATTTCTTTGGGTGTAAAATTGAAGTCTGAAAAAAGCGACATGAACATTTTCCTTTAGAAGCTAACAAGCAACTGAATGCATATTTACGCTCTCATGATGAGAGCAACACATTGTTACGCTCTTTGTTCGTGTTTATTTTCCTTCTGTCTTCCGCCCCCCTCATCAAGAAATGTTTTTTTAAAAAGATTTTGGCGAGAGCGGGTCGTAATGCTACAACCCGTCATAAGAAATTTTACTTCTACATAATGCACATTCTTTATATCCATATTCTTTGATACCACTCATACGTCAAATATGTAATTTTTTTAATGAATTTTACATCTATATGTATATACAAAAATGAATGTGTGTTTATTTGTTTGTGGGTTTGTTTGTTTGAAGTCTATAGACGGCTAAACTGCTGGACCGATTTTCTTGAAGTTTTGACAGTACCTTCCTGTATATCTGGAAGGAATTATAGGCTACTTTTTATTTTAAAATTTCAAGAAGGCGAGGTGCAACGCAGTATCTTCCTGTATATCTGGAAGGAGTTATAGGCTACTTTTTATGTTGATATTCCAAATGAGCGAGGAGTCATGCCCACGTATACTACATACTACATACTTAATATTTAATTGCATTTGAAATATATTACTCATACGCATAGTAGTTACTCCTACAAGTATGCTATCTGTGATTCTTGATGTATAAAACCAAAGAAAATAAAGTATAAAGAATCTGCATTTTGGCATATTTTGGAATATTTTTCAAAAATATTTCACGACGCGGGGGGAAAGATAGAAGGGAAGGGTAAAGAAGCCAAGAGCGTGACAATGCGTTGTTCTGATCGTGCGTTTTTGTTGTTTGGCTAATTTTTTATTTATTCTTCTGAAACAGTGTTGCCACGAAAAAAATTTTGTAACCAACATTTGTGAAAAAAATCACCAAATAAGAAAAAATATAACCAAAATTAAATTCGTAGACTTTTGTTTTATTTTTTTTCAAGTTTAAATTATAATTAATAAAAAATGAAACAAAAAATAGCTTTTTTTATAAGAAAAAAAAAAATAACCAAAACTAAAAAAAAACTACACACATATCAAAAAAATAACCAATTTTGGTTAGAAATAAACCAAAAAAGGCAACACTGTTCTCAAATCACTTATTCTCAGACGTCGGCACAAAGAGAACATGAGAAAAATTATGAGAGGCATATTAACCCAGAGGAAAATTGTTAGTAATATTTTCAAGTCTACTTATTAACCCAATAATATGTACATATATGTGAGCGAAAAGTATAGAAAAATTGTACTGCGCTAAAAACCTAAAAACACCGTATTTAACTTGGCAAGTATTATTCCAAAAATCGAAATCATTTCTCATTGATATTAGTGAATCATACTGTAATATTTCTTTGGGTGTAAAATTGAAGTCTGAAAAAAGCGACATGAACATTCTCCTTTAGAAGCTGATAATTAACTGAATGTATTTTTACGCTCTCATGATGAGAGCAACACATTGTTACGCTCTTTGTTTGTGTTTATTTTCCTTCTGTCTTCCGCCCCCCTCATCAGGAAATGATTTTTTAAAAAGATTTTGGTGAGAGCGGGTCGTAATGCTACAACCCGTCATAAGAAATTTTACTTCTACATATTCTTTATATCCATATTCTTTGATCAAACTTAATGGAATTGGATATCACTCATACGTCACATATGTAGTTTTTTTAATGAATCTTGCATCTATATAAACAAAAATGAATGTGTGTTTATTTGTTTGTGGGTTTGTTTGTTTGAAGTCTATAGACGGCTAAACGGCTGGACCGATTTTCTTGAAATTTTGACAGTACCTTCCTGTATATCTGGAAGGAATTATAGGCTCCTTTTTATTTTGAAATTTCAAGAAGGCGAGGTGCCATGCCCACATACCCAATAAGTATTTAATGTCGCACATCTCATAAACTGCAACAGCTAGAGTCCTCAAATTTTGTATGAACGACTTTGATGTATATATAAACAAAATGGGCGGATTGGCTATAGTGGGTGTGTCACCTCCAATATAAAAAATTTTAAATTATTATATCTAAGAAAATATAACAATTAGAGTCCTAAAATTTTGTCGAATCCACTTTAGTATCGATATGAATATTTTAGACAAAAATGGGCTGACTATGAAAAGTGGGCGTGGTACTTCCCATATGAATTAAATGTAAAACTTCTTATATCTCGGAAATCACCTATATATGTATATATAAATGAATGTACGTTTGTTTGTATGTTTGAAGTTTATAGACGGCTAAACGGCTGAACCGATTTTCCTAAAATTTTCACAGTATCTTCCGGAAGGAGTTATAGGCTACTTTTTATGTTGATATTTCAAATGCGCGAGTTGCCAGTACCACATATACAACATTACCTACTATTGTAAGATAATAACAAAATGTGTATATTGGAAAAACTATATCAGCAAGATACCTCAAATTTTGTTCAAGTAACTACAGTTTAAATATAAATATTCTGGACAAAAATAGGGAGTTCAACAAAAGCGGTCGTGGCACCTCCCATATGAAGAAAAATAACAGTTAGACTCTCCAATTTTGTACGTATATCTAAAGGTTCAATATCAATATTTTTGTTAAAAATGGGCGATCAAGCATTAGGGGCGTGGCAAACTCTATATGAACTAATTATTAAAATCTGTATATCTAGAAAACTATAAAAGCTAGAGTCTCCAATTATGTATTCCAGCTTTAGGAAGGAGTGGAAATTATTATATTTTGAAATATGCAATAGTAAGGTATATGACCCTTAAATGATTGAGTTTGAAATTTTCAACTCATGTACACAGTAAGTACTAAAATGCATACTATTTATATATTGATCTGATATACATACACATACACATATGTAATAGTTATGTTATTGTTTACTTCTAAAAATGGGTAACTAATAAAAATATTTTTTATTTGTCGCATATCTTGAAAAATAGATCAGGTAAGTTTCATAATCAGCATTTATGGTGCGATGAATGGGCATGTAATGCAAATGTAATGTAAAGGGAGTAATATTTTCATTCATTACTTTTAATTACCTAAGTAATAAAATGTAAACTGTCAATATTGTTAACAAATAAAATAAGTAGTTGCAAAACTCATCAAAAGAAATTAGCTGTGACCGACGCAAACACAATTATTTGTTAAATTTTAATAACATTAATTTTCTTCAAAAGGTTTTTGACTTGAACCGATTTCATATTAGGTAAAATATAAAGAAATAAATATAACACGCATTCGGTTTTGGAATTCAGTTGAATCTTTGATTCTAAACAAGCTAAACGTTACCTGAGTGATATTTATTTTGCAACAATTTATAAAAATGCCCCCAAAAAAGCATCCCTTTCCAGAAGCACTAAAAATGCATTGCGTTTGCAATCCCAGAGAGCAAATGAAAGTTCGGAATAGCGTGAAAGTTACCTAAGGACTGAAAGGAGTCGAGCTTCAACCTCTAGAGCCGCCGAAACGCCATCACAACGTGAAGAACGCCTTGAAGGCCTACGACAACGTGCCACAACATAAAGAGCTACTGAAACGCTTTCAGAAGGATAAAGAGCGCCTTGAAAGTCAACGAAATCTTACATCTTTAGCACGAGCTCCTGAAACGCCGTCAGAACACGAAAGACGTCTTGAAGGTCTTCGACAACATGCGACAACCCCACGAGCTACCGCGACACCTTTGGAACATGAAGGTCGGCTACAAAGCCAGCAAAATCGTACCACAGCATCACGAGCTAATGAAAAAGAAGTCCAACATGAATCACGAGTAGAAAGTCACAGGATTCGAACATCAACAAGAAGAGCAGCAGTAAGTATAGAGCAATATGATTTGCGTCGAGAACAAAATCGTAAACGAATGGTGGTGAATCGACGAGTTTGCCAATATTGCAATGCACTCATGTACAAAAATGAAACACCTTTGGCGACATGTTCACACTCTAAAGTTAACTACTAATATGCGTGTTCAGTTGGAACGTGATGCTTCAGCTTCAACTTTTTCCAAAAAATTGCTTGATTTAGGTAACGGAAGAATTCCAATGGATCCTATAACAAAGTATATAAAATTTCCTTCAGACTTTTGCAGAATGACACAATCCAAAGAAGAATTAATAAATGGTATATTTCCCAATATCGCGCAAAATTTAAAAAATATGCAATGGTTATATGAACGTGCGTTACTGGCATCCAAAAATATTGACGTTAATTCCATCAACAGCAATATTCTCAACAAGATCGATGGGAATCTAAGAACTTATAAAAGAACGGTGTTCACATTATTTTACTTAGAAATTTTGACCCTCCACGACTTTGTAATGGCACTCAACTAACAATAAAAAGTGATGAACGACCATTATAACTGGAAAGTTTAAGGAAACTGATGTATTGCCGCCACGTCGTATGACCACATCGGAGATGCCATTCGATTTCAAGCGCCTTCAATTTCCTATTCGCCTAGCATTTGCAATGACAATTAATAAAGCTCAAGGTCAGTCCTTGCAAGTTTGTGGACTTAATCTAAAAAATTGATGTTTCTCACATGGACAGCTTTACGTCGCATGTTCGCGAGTAGGAAAACCCGCAGAGGGGAAAACAAAAAATATTGTGTATCCCAAGGCATTGGAATAAGAATTATTTATTTAAGAAAAAAAGTATATTTTAAATTTTAGCAAGTAAGAAATAAATAGCCCATTAATGTATTATTTTAGAATTGAGAGGAAATATATTGTCATCAAATGAAATTAGAATAAACCTTTAAGAAAAATTGCATAGTTTAATTACTAAATAAAAAATTTTTTAATTATTATGTATTTAATTTCGATGGGGGTAGCGAAGCACACCGGGTATTAGCTAGTAATTAGATAAAGATTATGAGAATTAGAGCCATAACTACAACCTGCCGTTAAACTTGGGCTTTGTTAAAGACGCCTTTAGCTAAAGGGATCTGTAAATTTACTTTTAACTTATTTTCGTTATTACAACTTACAGATAAAATAAAGCTACCTTTTTCAAAAATCTGGCAGTGCCGAAGTAATGTCGATAAAACTGCTCAATTGAACAAGTTTGTTTTTAACGCAGTGGCCAAAGCGAATTCATAACAAGTGGCCCCAAGTCAACAGCTGACGAGGTCTGGGCTGTCAAAATTTGTGTGTGTTTGTTGCACGTGTGTGTGTTGTTGTTCATTTTTTTTTCTTTTTCATTTTTTTTCTTCCTATTTTGACATCCGAATGGTGGTTTAACAAAAACAAAATGCCTGTTGTTTTTGCATTGTTGTACTTGTTGTAGAGTTGGGGTTACCTTATTGAATTTGCCTTGGCAGTGGCCTTTCTTTTTTTTTTTTTTTGTGTTTCCTCATTTCGTTTATATTTGAAGTTGCCATATTGAAAATAATATATAATATGGCAAGTTCAAAGATAAATAGTTCTGAGTGCAATTAGACGTTACAAAATGTCGCAAAACAGCCATTGGTCCGTTGTCTGTGGCACCATCCCATTGGGACCACATACATTTATTCCAGTTTCATATTCTCAAGAAGTCCGTTATTATCTTGCAATAGCGAACAACATTCATGGTAACTAGTTGGCCTAAGTCTTCCCCGATTACGCCTCCAGCTCATATACCGCAACAAACAGTCACTCTTTATGGCTTTTCAACAATCGCACAAAACGCGACAATTCTGCTTGCTACCGAATCCACTGAAATGAACGCCTGGCTCGTAGCTAAAGATGATTTTCTTTGTAAAGTCTCTTACCAAAAATTCGGCTTATTGACATCGCTTGAAATAGTCAATAGGCCTTAGCTCTTAAGTACATTGAACCTTTTAAGCGTGTAAATTCAAATCTTTATGCAAAATTCGCATCAGCGATGATCGTGAGATGTTCAATTGTTGGGCACGACAACGAGTCGAAATTTACGGTTTTTCAGTCACACTTTCGCGAACAGCAATGTTTTTACATTTCTTACAGTCCCGGTTTGCTGATTTTGCGTACAATTATCCCGATTGTGGTCACATTTGGTCTATTATGCTGACCAAGAAAACCACAAATTGTGTACCCCTCTATGGCTAAATTTGTCAAATGCTGAAGCAATAAAATGTCCGTTTAAATAATAATAATGGCCAATTTGTGTATCCATGTAGGAATGTGCTCAGCAATTTTAATTTCAATTCAGGTTAAAACTATTTCATATAGGAACAAGACATTTTTGTTCAGTGCAGTCACTTCGTAAATATTTTTGCTGCTTTTGCTCTTTCAGTAATAATTTACACCGCCTTCTTGACAGTTTCATTAACTTTATTGAAGAAATAACAACACAAAAAACAACAAAATGATACAAGTGTTTGGAATGAGATTATAACCAATGATTTCATTATCCATATATGGCTCATGAGACAATCTAAAATATTTTCTAACATTTATGGCCTTAATGGCTCAATATCTTCTTAACAATTCGAAAGAAACTTTTTTGTTGTGGCCGGCTGCCTGTCGTATTGTATTAGCAATGTGCTCAGCATTATAATCTACTAATAAATGACTCTTTAAATCAAATGGACGATGATAAGTATAAATGAAAACAAAAAATAACAACAACAAATATTATAATAAAATCAAAAAGAAAATAAAAATAATTATAAACACTATAGGCGACTATTTAATCCAATCGTTTCGCTCTTTTCCTATCGCAAACCAATGATTTATGAATTTCTGAGAAAAGAAATTTCAAATTTTACACGCTTCAATTGTTTGCAATTTTTTCTATACGCTTCCAAAAATAATTGATTTGTAAATTAAAGATGAGTAAAACAATGTGAAATCCCATCCAAGCAGCTGTGAATACAACGCTAAACGTTACGAAAAGAGGAGAGCATGGTCATGCCAAAATCTTTAATTCTATTAATTAAGGAATTCATATGTATGTAATTCATACGATACCTGATATCACTTTTGATTTCGGGTTTATTACAAAAATATCGGAAAGATTCTAACATGAACGCAATCTATATTTCCCAGAGATCATCATTCACAGATTGATCAGACAACAATGATCGAATATGGAATCGTTTTGAATCAGTTCAATCGTAAATGGTACTTTTTTAATATTTCTTTGATTTGCCAGTCAAGCTTTTGTACTAAAGCATTCACTTTAGCCAGGTTCCAGAATTATAGAATCTTCGTTGCCCTAATACTGTACTGGCTAAAGACTTTCGGTCACCCAGAACTAATCGACAGAACTTAACTGACTGGAAATGACTGTGAAAGAGATATCTGATGGAGATTAAAGACGCACGATATGAAAGGCGGAATTTTATTATAACGCGACATTTATTAGGAACCAATTCTGTGGCATTAAATAATAATAGCTTAAGTCGAAATTTCATGGTTTTTGTCTAAAATAAATTGTGTTTGTTAATTGAGTTTGTAAACAAATGTTTTCTTTCTTTTAATTTTTTAAGCTTGTTATCTTTAAATTAAATTTTTATTTGTATTTTTCTTATTGTTTCTTTAATTTAATTTAATTTATTTTCTTATTTTTAAATTTTTCTTCTTATGCCTATGCAAATTTAATATTTATTGACCGGCAACAATATAGAATTTTATATTTATCAGTGTTTGTGTGCCTCTGTTTGAGAAGAAATAT
The DNA here is from genome assembly GCA_930367235.1 of Sarcophaga rosellei. NCBI lineage: Eukaryota > Metazoa > Arthropoda > Insecta > Diptera > Sarcophagidae > Sarcophaga > Sarcophaga rosellei. Next base: position 83,054,949 of record OV884017.1, on the reverse strand, counting down.
AATTGGGGTATTCACACGATCGTCATAAAGTCATATTATCACAAAATAATAACACGAAAAATATGACTGCTGTGATCAACCCTCATAAGTTAGTGTGCTATTTCAAAGTTGAGTCAGCTGATGAAAGAAAAATACAATTATAAAACATTACAAATATTTTTAATTAAAAATGCCAAAAACAAGTCAAAAAACCGAAATAATAGCCGGTTTGTGCGAAAAATACATATTGGACATTATTATGGCTGATTCAAGTAAATAAGAAAAAAATAATTACATGTTTATCTTCTCCACAATCCATTTTTATAAAAATTATTAAATATTTTGGCACAAAAAAAAATAATTAAAAACATAAACATAAACAGCTGTTATTGATTACTAAGCTGGTAATAATATCTGACGGCGGTTATTTTAAAAACGTTCGGTGCTGCCAATCAGCTAAAGCATACAAACAAAATTTTCTTTTATATATTAATGTATCAATTTTTTTATTTAACTTTATAAAAGTTAATAACTTTTATAAACAAATTATTAAAATGTATTTAATCTCGAAGTTATAGAACTTTGCAGAAGTTAATAGCATGTTTCACGTACATGTTGCGAATATTTAACGGCGCCAACTTCTAAATATTATCAACGGCGCGATGACGACTTTTTCCCTTTTGACTTAGATTTACACTGTTTAAATATGACAAAACAATAAACACATCACAAAAGTTACTATTATTTTATGACTTTTTTGTTTGAAGCACAACAACAATTTTTTTAACTATCATAAAACTTTAGTATTTTATGACAATATGACCTGATAGCACACCGTGTGAATACCCCAAATGTTTTAACTCTTCTTTCTTAATTCTCCCAAAAAAAGTACCCTGTTGTTACAACGTAGCTCAACTCAAATAAAATAAACGTAGTTAATGTTTTAGTATGTGGGGAGGTATGATAGAATTTTCCCTAACATAAATTACATGAATTGCAGTCTCTTCTTAAAGTAAGCAAAACACTTACATATCCAGGTATATTTTTTCATATATTTTACTGTCTAGGTACACTAACAACAACTGCTATCAGCAGCTATTTACGCTGCTGGCATTATTAACACACTACTAACGTGCCATTAACATAAATTCTAGCCAAACAAAAAGCAATAACAACAACAATGAGCCACAATGAATCAGGTACATATTTCTATTTTAAAATCAAGCAAATATTTGTTGTTTGTGTTCTCAATATAAATTTTTGTTTTGTCGTAGAAATTTTTAAAATAATTCTCATTGAGTTCATATTATATTTGGTAGATAGATTTGCTGTTGAGCATTGAAAAGTTAAGACTATACTTCACAGGATCATTTCTGTAGTCAGTCTTCATTTACTTTCATTGCAAAATGAAAAATACCAAATCCGCGATGAGGAGGAATATCGTTTTATCTGTAGCGTGAGATTTTGAATGTTGTCTTTAATTTGAATTGGACTTTGGTTTGGTTCAATGGGACAATATTTCTTCGATGATCGCTCGGTTAAACGGATAAAGCGACTTCTGAGTGGCTATTTTAAAGAAATAAATTTCAAAAAACCAAACGACTAGAATGTAAAATATAAATGCTTATTTACAGCGTTGTCAACTCAGTGCTTTTAGCACTGTTTTTAGTGCTTTTTAAAACTTTCGGCGCGGAAAATTTTCGAGTTAGTGCCTAGTGCTTTTTCTGGTGATTTTTTTTCATGTCAGTGACACCAAATCAAAAATAAAAAAAAATTGGTAGACGAAATAAGATTAAGACTTCTAAAAACTACGAAATGCTAAGCAAAATTTCAGTAATCAATGTAAATAATGTTTTATCCCATACCAAAGATGAAGTCATGTCATTAGCTAGAGAATTTGAATCTAAACCAGACATTTTGACAAATATTGAAAATGCATGGCGAACGATACTAAAATGGCAAAATAAATGGTTAAATAAATAATATTAATTTTGGTTTGTAAATTTTTTTACTGATTATATAAAATGGTGATAAAATGAAAATAAATATTATAATGTTTTAGTGCTTTTTTGTCAAAATTACGCGTTTTCTTAACGAGTTTGGTGCTTTTTGAAAATTTATAGTTGACAACGCTGATGTCTGGTGCAGTTTCATTCCAAAAATATTCCAACGTTTTAATGTTCTGTTCACATATCATGCATTCCTTATTGTCTACTACACCTATATTCTGGTGGTATTTTTCTAACTGGGGTCACCCCAGAGCGTCTTTGTAATTTTACCTTTGCGGCCATTATTCTGTAGTCTCTGTGACTTTTTCATCTATTTTTCCAATGCACTTAAAGGCATTGTCTTGCTCTATTAGCTAAACTATTCGTTTTCTCATGTGTAACGGTCGTTTGAGAATCAGAATAGGCGAGTGAATCCAATGATAACTACTCATGTACTATTGACTTTGATTGAAGTCGATGAATAATTAGACTTTAGATTAAAACTTTAAAAAACATTTACATTGAACTGCTAGATTAATAAATAGTGTGCTGAATTTTGGTCTCAATTTCCAAACGAAATTTGTTCTGTTGCACTAAACATAGAATAAGATGTTAGAGACTCCACAATAATTAGAATACAATTCGTAATTGTAATACGTGTAATGAATGAATAAATAAATAAATGTGGGACCGGGGACAGGACGCACAAGAAGTGGGCAACCCTACCAATAACAATAATTGTGGTAGGCTTGCGCAATAACAACGACTGACGAAAATACTAACGACTAAACATAGTTGGCTTTTCCAATGACAACGATTGACGAAAATACCAACGACTAAACATAGTAGGCTTTTCCAATTACAACGATTAACGAAAATACCAACGACTAAACATAGTAGGCTTTTCAGTAATAACGACTAACGAAAACAACAACAACTAACGTACCGAACATAGTAGGCTTAGCAAATAACAACGACTAACGAATTGAACAAAGTAGGCTTATTCAATAACGACTAACAAAATAACGAACAAACCATAGTAGGCTGATATAAAAACAACGAATAGCACCATTCAGTGAAATTGTGTAATATTTTAAATATAACTTTTCTTTTTTTATTGTTAATTGTTTAATTGTTTTTTTTTGCATATTCAATAAAATATGTTCTTAAATCAAATTAAAAAAAGTGTTTCTCTAAAAACAAATCCTACATTTTTGGGGGCTCAACCAAATTAAAGCTTGTGTGAAGTTGAACGTGAAAGTTTTGTATTTTGTGTAATTTAAAAAAAAAAACTAAAAGGAAGTTGTGTGTGAAAGAAACAAAAAAAAAAGGAAAAAATTTAAAATAAAAAAAAAAACTCCAAGAAATTTTTTTTAAACTCAAAACTAAAACGAAATACAAAAGAAAAAGAAAAAATGAAAAAAGAAGAAAAAGAAAGAAAATAATTTAAAATAGAAATTAACGAAGATAAAATAAAAAAAAACAACAAGAGAGAGTGTCCACAAATACCTGAAAAGAAACCTGAAAAGAAAGAAATCAACATGTAAAATCATCAAAAGACAGAAAGAAATTTGCGTGAGAGACGAGAAACCTGAAAAGATAAAATTAACTAATAAAATCAATAAGAGTGAGGAAAAGATTTGCAAAAAAAAAGAGTTAAAAAGCCTGAAAAGACAAAAATTAACTCAATAAGAGAGAGAAAAGTGAGAAAAAAAACTGAAAATTGAAAATTAATTAACTAAATAAACAAGAGAGAGAAAGAGAGTTACGAGAGAAACCTGCAGAGACAGAAACTGGCAAATAGAAAAACAACCCCTAAATTGAAAGCTGAAGTGCTGTGGATTGGTGTAAGTGGAATGCGGTTGCGTATAGTCAACGAAGAAATCTAATTGGAAGTATTTGCGTATAGTCAACGAAGAAATCTAATTGGAAGTATTTGCGTATAGTCAACGAAGAAATCTAATTGGAAGTATTTGCGTATAGTCAACGAAGGAATCTAATTGGAAGTATTTTGTTTATTTTTGTACGACACAATTGTGGTTCGATTGAGTAAGCTAAATTTTTAAAATTCTATCTATAATTTTTTAAATTCTAAAAATCGAAATGTTGTTATTTTGTTTAAATTAAAAACATCTTTTAGTTTTTGTAGTACAGACAACATTGGGATAGATGAGTGGGTTTCTGATTTTGAAGATAATGCTGAGGCAGTAGGTTGGAGTAGTTTACAAAAATTCATATATGCAAAACAGTTGCTGAAAGGGGCGGCACGTTTGTTTATTCGTAGTCAGAGTGGGATAAAGAATTGGAACTCTCTCAGGGAAGCACTTGTAAAGGAATTTGGGACTAAGCTAGCAGCGATTGAAGTACATCAGATTTTGAGAAATCGAAAGAAGAGAAATAGTGAAAGTTTACGGGAGTACCTCTACACAGTAATGGAAATAGGGAAACCCATTAAGCTTGATGACGATAGTATAATTCAATATTTTGCTGACGGAATTCCGGATTCGAAATTCGGAAAGAGTATCTTATATCAAGCTACAAGTGTAGAAGATTTAAAGGATAAAATTAGAATATATGAGAAAATTCGAAGACCTGCTTCACAGGCGCCAACCTTGAAGGTATCTTCAGATTTAGGACAGTTAGATAGAACAAAACCGAATAATTATTCGAAGAGCAAATGCTATAACTGCGGGAGTGATGGTCATTTAGCAAAATACTGTAAATCAGGGAACTTTAAATGTTTTAATTGTGGGAAAATGGGTCATAAGTCGTATGAATGTAAGGTAAAGTTGTCGAACCAAATCAAGAAGGAAAACGAGAACAGATTGTGTACGGTAGGGAATGGTAATAAGACGGTGCGAAATGATAAATTTGTTACGACTTGTATTGCGAGGCCAAATCGAGTTTTTAAGGAAATTAAATTAGACGATCTTAGAATTTCGGCGATTATCGATTCGGGTAGTGATATTTCGTTAATTAGGTTAGATATTTTTGAAAAGTTACAGGACATTGAGATGCGCAATGGAAGGGAAAGTTTTGTAACGGCCAATGTTGGTGAATTGGTAACTTTAGGACACTTTGATAGGATCGTTAATATAGATGGTTTTGACTTTAATGTTAGATTTTACATAGCTGAACAATTTCCATATGAGGCTGCAATAGGTAATGATATATTACACCAGACAGATGTGATATTGACCTCTAGTGGTGCAACTTTCAATGGTAGGAATGAATCTGTAGGAGAACAAAGTGGTGAAGTAGACGATTTTAAGATATTTTGTTCAACGGTAGTTATCGATGATGATGTTGCATTGAACTTGTCACATTTACCGAAAGAGACAGCAGGAGAGGTTAACAGGTTAGTAAGGGACTATAATCCGGAGAATCTTGAACCATCTCCTATTAGTATGAAAATAATATTGTCGGATGATATTCCAATATTTCAACGACCACGTCGTCTATCTTATGAAGATCAAGGCGTTGTGGAGCAACAAGTTAAGGATTGGTTAAATGAAGGCATTATTCGACCGAGTACTTCTGAATATGCATCACCAATCGTTCTTGTGTCTAAGAAAGACGGCACAAAGAGACTTTGTTGCGATTTTCGTAAATTAAATGAGAAAATTATGAGAGATAACTTCCCAATGGTTTTGATTGATGACGTGTTGCATAAATTAGAATCTGCTAAGATTTATTCCACACTTGACTTAAAGAATGGTTTCTTCCACGTACCTGTTGAGGAGCAGTCGAAAAAGATTACTTCCTTTGCAACACACAATGGCCAGTATGAGTTCAATTACGTACCTTTTGGAATTTCTAATTCTCCAGCGGTATTTTCTCGGTTTATTTTTTCGATATATAGGGAATTGATTCAGGACGGTACTATAATTGTGTATGTCGACGATATCATAATACCATCGGTGGACGTTTCGGAAGGAATCGTGAAATTGCGGAAAGTATTACAAGTAGCTAGAAAACATAACTTACAAATTAAATGGGAGAAGTGTCAATTTTTAATGAATAGGGTTAATTTTCTCGGGTATATAGTTGAAAATTCGACGATAAGACCATCAATTGAGAAGACATCAGCAGTTGAAAATTTTCCAGTTCCAAAGGACAAGAAAGCGCTACAACGTTTCTTGGGCCTTACGTCGTATTTTAGAAGATTCATCTGTGGATATGCTACAATTGCTAGACCTTTATCTGACTTACTTAGGAAGAATAGTGATTTTGTAATGGGAGAAGCTCAAATGGTATCATTTAGGCAACTTAAGGAAAGTTTGATGAATGCACCTGTTTTAAAATTGTATAATCCAAATGCTACTACAGAAGTACACACCGATGCAAGTATGTATGGCTATGGAGGTGTTTTGCTTCAGAAGAACGCAGACGACCAACAATTTCATCCGGTGGAATATATGAGTCGTAAAACTAATGATGCACAGCAAAAATACCATTCTTACGAACTCGAAGTTTTGGCAATCATCGAAGCATTAAAGAAGTGGAGAGTATATCTAATGGGCCATAGAATAAAAATGGTGACAGATTGTAATGCTTTTGCGATGACTATAAAGAAGAAGGACGTTCCATTAAGAGTGTCTAGGTGGGCCATGTTTCTTCAGGAGTTTGATTTTATAATAGAACATAGATCTGGGAGCAAAATGCGGCACGTTGATGCTTTAAGTAGGTTTTCTTGTTTGTTGTCGGATGACTCGATAAAGCATCGACTCAAACAGGCACAGATGCAGGACAATTGGGTTAAGGCGGTTAGAAATATTCTTGAAAATGGAAATTATGAGGATTTTTATTTGAAACATGACCTAGTTTACAAGGATCCAGATAGAGAACTTATGGTGATTCCGGAAAGTATGGAGGAAGAAATAATCCAGATTGCTCATAGAAAAGGTCATTTTGGTACTAAGAAGACACGAGATCTTTCAGAAAAAGAAGTTTATATACCCAATATTATATCGAAAGTTGACAAAATAGTCCGTAGTTGCATAGAGTGCATAATAACAGAAGCTAAGACAGGTAAACCAGAAGGACTTCTTACCACCATCGATAAATCAGATCGACCGCTAAGAACGTATCATATTGATCACGTTGGCCCTATGGAGGAAACAAAGAAACGATATAACCACATTCTGGTGGTGGTTGATTCGTTTTCTAAATTTGTTTGGTTATATCCAACCAGAAGCACTGGAGCGGAAGAAGTCATTGATAGACTTCAACGCCAATCGGCGATTTTTGGAAATCCGGAAAGAATTATATCGGACAGAGGAACAGCTTTCACATCGAATTTGTCCAATAAGTATTGTATAGAGCGTAATATTCAACACCTTCTTATTGCAACGGGGGTTCCTAGGGGAAACGGTCAGGTAGAACGAATTAATAAAATAGTAGTAACATTACTTTCGAAAATGTGTTCAGAAGATCCCGGAAAATGGTACAAGCATGTAGATAGGGTTCAACAATGTATAAATAATACTCCTCCGCGTAGTACGAAGTATTCACCGTTTAGGATTCTTACAGGATGTGAAATGAGAATAGACGAAGGAAAAGACATACGAAACATGATTGAGGAATTTGCTATAGAAGAGTTAGATGAACAGAGAGACGAAATTCGGAATACAGCCAGGTCGAATATAGCAAAAATCCAGGCGGAAAATAGGAAAACGTCTAATAGGAAGAGAATTCAAGCACCATTATATAAGGAGAATGATTTAGTGGCTATTAAACGAACTCAATTTGGACCAGGTTTGAAATTGCGACCAAAATATTTAGGACCATATAGGGTAATTCGGATTATGAAACACGATAGGTATGAGGTTGAAAAGGTTGGTGAAGGTGAGGGTCCAAAGAGAACCAGTACCGTAGCTGAATATATGAAAAAGTGGAACCCGTCATCCGAGTCGAATGACCGTGCAGGAGGGCCGAATGTGGGACCGGGGGCAGGACGCACAAGAAGTGGGCAACCCTACCAATAACAATAATTGTGGTAGGCTTGCGCAATAACAACGACTGACGAAAATACTAACGACTAAACATAGTTGGCTTTTCCAATGACAACGATTGACGAAAATACCAACGACTAAACATAGTAGGATTTTCCAATTACAACGATTAACGAAAATACCAACGACTAAACATAGTAGGCTTTTCAGTAATAACGACTAACGAAAACAACAACAACTAACGTACCGAACATAGTAGGCTTAGCAAATAACAACGACTAACGAATTGAACAAAGTAGGCTTATTCAATAACGACTAACAAAATAACGAACAAACCATAGTAGGCTGATATAAAAACAACGAATAGCAATGACTAACGAACTAATACATTTTGTGAAATAGTTTTTAGTCTTCAAACTGACACCGAAAATAGAAGAACACTTTTCTTTACAAAACACCATTAAGTGAAATTGTGTAATATTTTAAATATAACTTTTCTTTTTTTATTGTTAATTGTTTAATTGTTTTTTTTTGCATATTCAATAAAATATGTTCTTAAATCAAATTAAAAAAAAGTGTTTCTCTAAAAACAAATCCTACATAAATGAAAATAAAAACTAGCATCCTGTATCAATTGTCAAATATCGTTTTATAAGGGTAACTGACCAACACTAAGTGGCATATTCCTTTCCGCACTTATTCATTTTGCGATTTTCTTGTTTTCATCGCTTGCAGCAAGAGAATGACAGTTCTGTGTGCATCGTTTAGATTGTAGAGAATGATTAAAAATGTTTGCTAAAAGTCTTTATCGTGGTCTTTAAAAATGAATACGAAGTGAGAAAAATAAGGACAGACGATGAAAACCAAAAACAAACACAATAATATAACCAATTCATAATTCTTTATGTATATACAGTGTTGATCTTATAGTTAGCACACTCATTCACCAAAAAGTTTGTGTTGAATACTTTGTTCTTAAATGCTATTTATTTCTCATATGCTATTTAAAAAAAAACTTGTGCATTGTAATAAATAAAAATTAGTAAACACATGGTAACATCAATAGCAATTATTATAATTGAAATTAACTTAAAAAAATTATCATAACATGTATTTTGTTAATATTTTCTCAAAGAAATGGAAAAAACTTAACTTGATTACAGAGTTTAGTATTAATTCCATTACATTTACGTATTTCTGAAGTTAAAATAACTAGTTGCAGACGAGAGACCGGCAATGAATCACTTTTTCGCTACTTATAAATACTCATGAAATTTTTAATATGAGTGAGTCAACAGTATTGAAATTGAACTAATCTGATTCATTCGTACTCACTACAACATTGATTTATAAGTACAGGTTGCAATGAGTATGAGTACAACATTGACAACAAACTCATAACATTCGAAATATGTTTTGATTCATACGCCTACTCATTGAGATTCATAAATTTAGAAAAATACTTATAATACTCATAAATGATTCGGTGATTCCAATCATTCATTAAAATTTACAGTCTTAATTGTTGTTGTATTTACAAAAACAGAAGAAAGAGAAAGATAGCAAGCAAAGCAAACACTCAACCTTCTAGTGAGTATTGTTGTGTTCGTACGTTAATCATACTTATTTTGTGATTCTTGTAAATGTTGAGTAAGGAGAGTCGAAATCAACAGCATCATGCGTGTTATTAAGTATGAGTACGATGAGTACTTCAAACTTTGAATATGAGTAGTATGAGTATGATATTAAAATAAGTGTAAATGCCTATAAGTATCAGAAATTATGGGTATGATTCGAATCCACTCATCTTTTTGAATACTCATTGCTGATCTCTGTCGCAGAGATCTTAAAATTGTCGAATACTACTCTGTTGGATCAAAAAAATCGTAAAACAATTACGGTCATTAGAAGAAAACCACGACCAAGAAACACTACTAGTACCACAGATCGTGTAATAATTACCATTGCGATTAAGAATTCCTTCATAATGTCGTCAGAAATGCGGAAAGTCATTATGGAGGAACACAAGATATTAGTTTTAACACAAACTCATACGTCGCCAAAAAAAATTCAACCAATTTAACTGGCTATATATTGCAATACGACCCTGTGGTATCAGAAGTAATCTTATGGTTCTTCTCTTTCGCTAAAATATAAAGGAGTACGGAAAGACGGTTTTACGCGTGTTGAATATAAAGTCAGTCGATTTGACTCAAATTGAAAGAATAATGTGTGATGCTCACCGAAGCTAAATTTCTATTCACGCAATACCTTGAAGGCAAGAGAAGTTATATAATGGAAGTGGTAAACGTAATTATGATATTAAAGATTATTACATTATAATGATATTTGAAAATAAATTCATTCACCATCTAATCAACACCCTCACCGCATGAGTCATTTTAATTTATTCTATATTTTTTTCTTACGTACAAGGTGACCTTATTGAATAAAGTGTTAGAAAATATTTAAAATTGATTTGCATAAGCTTTGGGTTGTAATACACTCTTCTACTGTATTTCGTCAATGATATTATGCCTTATAAGCTCTTGTCTTTCCAAAGTACGGTGTTTGTTTATAATGTGGGGCGAGTATTTGAATATCTGCACAAATTAAGCACCTGCTTTGGAATGGAATACAGGTATGAGGTGTGTTTGAATATGAAAATTTTTCGAATATGTATTCTTGGGGTGTTACACTGAAAGAAAAAAAGAATAAAAAAGTAAATAAAGAAATGCTACCACGTAAGACTAGAGCCATTTCCTGTAATATTTGTGCCATCAATCCTTTCATAATTTGAGCAAATTATTTGCATTTATTAAATAGTAAAGCGATGAAAAAAAAGAACTCTGGAATACTTCTCCGTGTAGTTAAACAGAATCTGAGTGGGCATTGCTGTGTATACCAGTAGTCAACGTAGTAGTTGATCAGCTATGAAGACATTTTCATGTAGTATAAGAAAGATTTAAAAGACAACACGTACTGGATGAACGAAAACTAAATTTTTAATTTTGTATAGAGTTTACATCTTTAGATTGTACAATCTATGTTAACAATTTTCTAAAATAACATGCACATTACAGACTTTGTTTTGTATGCAAGCGATAAGCAGTTGTAGAATCCTTTACTGGAAATTGATAAGAACCAATAAAGAATTGAATGAAATTCATTGTTGGGCCACAATAAATAGACTTTGTTTAAAATTCCTTAACAGCCAAATACCATACATTGCTATAATTATCAATAATAATATTAAATGGACAAATCAAATTTGTAATGACATTTGGTGCCAGTAGTTGACATAACACTTTCCTTCTTTATACTTTTGGCAAGTTATTGTCTTCTTCCAGGTATAATATATGGTTGTAAACTACGCTTGTATTAGAAGGCTAAACTTTCAAATATAAAAACTTTTACTTCCAGAAAAGCCAATAGTTCTGCCTGTTGATTGGACAAAAAAATTCACGTACCAAATCATTATGAAATTCCTGAAATTGCAGAAGAGGGTGATATTTGAAGTGATTTGGCACCTGCTCGTCTTTTCTACGATTGATTGTAATTGCAATAATTTACTGATCATTAGCTATTGCATCTCTCAAATATTAGAGTGTTGAAGAATATTTAATTGACCATTTAAACCCAGAATTGAATTTCAATGAATTTCTATTTCTATGTTGCTTTACTAGGAGTGCATTTTGTATGCTTCAGCAGAGTAAGCATTCAATTTATTCTGCTGATATACAAGCAACCATACTTCCATCAAACGTTATAATTTTATTACATTCCGCAAACCACCAAATAATTACAAAGGAGTTGATGTCAGTTATTCTGTCACCATCTGCCGTTTGTGTACTTTGGAAGACAGAACACGGGGAACTGTTTAACGTGATACACACAATTTTGTTTGTGGCAACATGACCTCAAAATTGATTTTGTTTCACAAATATTTACGAACAACTTCGATTTTAAGAATTTGTTTTAGACGCATAATACTTGTAGACGATGTTATAATTCTTTTTTTTTAAGAAATTAAAAGAAAAATATTTGAACACAGATTTAAACGTTTAATCTGAGAAATACGAAGCAATTTTATTGAATTGAAATTGATTTGCAATCAAGAGTATTGTGTTTCTAGTATTGCAAATAAGTTTTTTGTTCTTTTCTTACTTTTATTAGTTTAAGTTCATGACGAAATCATGAAATCAAATAAAATCTTCCAAGAAAAACGTCTGACAATAGCAGTCATAAATCAATGAATGTTTTGCCAAAAAATAAAACGATTATATGGAGGTAATAGTAATAGAAGAAGTATAGAAAATAAGGTTTAAAATTAATTTAAAAGTTATTTTTCATTTTTCAATGATGTATTCATTTTCTCTAAAATATAAACTATAAAATTCTGCAAGACTTGGACTCCAGTTCCTAACGATTTGGCATTAAGACTTTCGAATAGTGCGTAATACTTGGAAGTTATACTATAAGTTGACAAGGAGAAAAAGAATAAGACATGATTTTAATGTATGCATATTACATGGGCAGGAATTCAATTGTTAGAAACAGGAGTTTCAGACCGAGTATGGTAATTAAGATTTACATCTCGGTAGTTAGACAGTTTCTTACCTATGAGTGTGTGAGTGATTACAAGAATCCGCAGGAATATTCTGTGCTAAGCTGACTCTCTGTTGGTATCACAAGTTCCAGTAGAAACCCACCTCAGATGGTTTTAGATGTTGCTGTATCGTAGGCCACTCGGTACTGCGGTGGCAATTAAACTAGCGGAGTCAAGTCATTTCAACTTTTGGAATGACGGATCATATGGCCACAAAAGCTGACTGAAAGAGTAATTTGGACATGAGTAATTTCGTTCGTGAAAATATCCCACTTTTAAGTACGAGTCCTAAATGGAGACGATCACAAGAGCAGATATCCTCCTATATGAGACCAATAGTAGAGAATTCTATATCTTCCAGATTCAAAATGCTTTGATGGTCGATTTTGTGGCCAAAAAGCTGAAATTAATCATTCTGAAAACTTCTTATATATTGCAGCTAAAAGCGGCTGTATTGTCTGACTATCTTGTTGAAACTACATACCATTATGTTCATATTATTCAATTACAGGGCTCAAATTCGAATATCACACGGCCTTAGACTTTGTTGGCACCTCCAAAACAATTTTCAAAAAAAAAAACTATACAAGGCACAGCCAAACGATTATTTTTCCGAATGTAATGCCCTTTCAATTACCACTCTTTCTTCCCGGAGCCCAGTAACCGAAAGTATTACTTGTTGAAGCAACCATCAGTTAAGAAATAATTTTCATCGCTGACATAACTTCTTTATTTTACTACATTCTTCCAGTTATTAATGACCTAACATTAGTACTGTTTTCATAAGAGCATTTAAAGAATGTATTTTAGTCACTACAGCAGTTTTTGTATTTTAAATTAAAAATATCACACAATCATTTCAAATGCATCTTAATTGCAAATAATTTATACCGTACATAGTAAAGTAACGTAACAAATCTGCTTCACAATATTATTAATTGCGTACTTATTTAAGCAATACATACATACCATGAGAAAATCCAACAAAAAAGAGTAAAAACCCATCACACCATTTATGTTACAATTCCCTACTATTGCCTAAAAAAGCTCTGACTAAGTCGTGTGGCTTTCTTTATGTACTTTCATGCCAGTAAAATAAATAAAAAGAAGGAAAATAGAATGACTAAGAGGTTACACAGTTTTGCATCATTTATAATCAGAATACCGGACGTATGAGTAATACTTGAAGATGGTACGGTACAATATAAGTATGATGTTCGTCGATAAAATAAAGTACAAATACTCATACATCATACGTCTTGTATGTCAATGATACGGTGATTTATATGTACATATGTATGTATGTATGTGATAACAATTTATACAATTTCTTATTTGTAAATACGACATATTCATCCTTATCCATTCGTCATTTTTATGTATCATTCATACGCATCCGGTTGTTTACGGCTGTACGTTATTTTTGTTAAATATGGTTTATTTTCATAAATATTAATACGTTTGTGTAAGTGAAAATTTCTAATACACACAGCTGCACAACTAGAATGAAAACATAAACAATAAAAACAACTAAACAATACAATACAAATGTGCCTGTGTAAGTATGTACCACAGTATATAAGATAAAATTCATATTTACATATGTAAACATGTACAGTGTAAGTGAAAATTATGGCATTGAAAGATAATTTATTCAACCAACATAATTACACTTCAATTTATTATTTCATGTCCTTATTATTTCAGGATCAGGACATTTTTTGGAAAAGGAAGAAACTCTATAAAGAATTTTAAAATAATAATAAATCATTCTCAAACCGCATAGAACTGTTGATGAACTCACAGGCTTGACTGGGAGCCGGACTTTTAAAAAAATTCGGGAAAATCTGTTTCCCGCCAATGCATGTCATTGATAAAGGTAGTGAGCAATTCTTAATACAAAATAGTGCGAACGAGTTCAACGTTCTAATAAAGCATTTCTTTTAAGAAAATCTAAAAACATTTTTTTCGAAAGGCTTACGTATTAGACAATGAGCATTAAACACTCCTAACTAACATGCGCAGGTGGCTCTTACACACTGAAGTTATACGGTGTTCAGAAATGCACTTTTATTGCGTAATTCGCAATAAACGCCTTTATGGAGCACAATATTTCATATCAATTAATTATTACTCAATTAATATACGCTAATTGTTATAATATTGAGTAAATCTTAAAATTCAGCACTGTTATCAGTATGTTCAGTGCACAAATTACAATTATCCGAACACTTTCTGTTGATATTTGACAACTCAAATGTCAACAACGACAAACAAAAAAAAAACAATGTTGTTGAAACAACCAGCTGTTTTGTTTACCAGCTGTTAAATGAATATTGAATAAACAGCTGAACTGCGTATATTGTTATGTCTGAACACTTAAAATATTGTACTCAATAAACCGAATATTGACTCAATAAATGTGCATATCTGAGCATAGTCTTAGGTAGAACAACTGTTATGATCAGAATTCGCAAAAATTGTCTTGGCATAGTTGATACATCTTCTTGAGATAATCTGGCTTGTGTGAACTTTCTCGGTTTAAAGTAAACTCAAATATTAAGTGAAGATAGTAGAACTCCAGGAGAGCAGCAGGTAGTGTGTTGGTCTATTTAACGAGTGGCCGTTGTTCAAACCCTAGCTCACACATTACGAATAAAACCAAAGAAAAGAAACTGTAAAAAGAAAAATATTTCTTCGGCAACTTCCTCTCAGCAGTCTTCGAGCAAAAACTCTGAGCGTAAATAAAATTGCCATGAAAAGTTTCTCAGAAATCTATCGATCGGATTCGATGTTTAACAGCAGGTACCTCCGGCACTCATATACGAGGTGTGTCGAAAAAATAAGGTGTATTTTAAAATTTCGTGGGCTACCTACTATCGACTTTTAATTATTTTTTATTTATATTTATTTTTTATGTTTGTACACTCATCTCGAACATATGTTCACATCAGCTATATGGCATGTTTAGTTTGTTGGTGGGAGGCATAAATAAGGCAATTGTTTTGCATCGCATCAATGTCTTCTCAGCATACCGTGCATTCATTATTACTTACCACGCCTATGGGATTTGGATATATGTAAGACGGGGTGTCCCGTAAGACGCTCATCAGTAGACTCAAATCACCTTTACATACTTTAAATACACTCATAATTTTCTTCTTATCAGAATCATCACAAAATCCTTTAAATTTTTTCTGCTATATCTTTGCAACGCCAAATGTTTATGCTTCTCCCTACTGTTGTAGCCTGGTTGTCAATGCACTAAAAGACATTGGTTTCTAGTCGTACTGTGCCTATTTTTATACCGTTGACTTATATCTGCGGTTGTTTGCCAGAGAATTCAGAATTAAAATAAATTGTAAATTGGAACCAAATATATCCGTAAAAGTTTTAAAAATTTTGGAAAGTGTTATACGGCCAATAACAATCCAATCCATTTTTTTTTTGTGTTTTCAGCAAAAGTGTTTATATCAAGATAAGAATGTACTGCCAGCAGTTAAGAACCATGTCCAATGACAAAATGTATTGAAATCTTAAAATACAAATGTCAAAATGATTCGTCGTTTTTCGGATTTTGACCACTTTTTCCGTTTTTAAAGTCTGGAAAGAGATACAAAAGCAAAGAGCTAAAAAAAGGATATTCTTCTCTTAAACCGTTACAACAAAAGCATAAAAAAACTTCCAAAAATCATTCAAACCTATACGACTATACTATACATACATATATACTCGTGTACATACTTATATTTAAGAAGAAATACAAACATAAAATGTTTTCCTAAGCTTATGTACGAAAGCCGAAAGCGAAGAGAGAAAGATAGGAAATGGAAAATGTTTAAAATTTTTAAAGAAAATTCATATTCAACAACAGTTGCATATGCACAGATTCATGTACAAATAACTACATATGTTTGTATGTCATAGTATGTATTTAAGTCTGCGCAACTGACAAACTTAACAAATAAGCAACCAACTGTACAACAAACATTTGGAAACTGGAACTGGAATGCTTCAAAAAATGCGGAACTCTTTTTAATTCTGATCAAAATTACTCAAACAATATCACATACAGAATGAAACAAGAGGAAAATAAAAATCTGTCAACAATTTTATGAAATTAAAAATAATCACACAAACTAAGCACAACAAAGTAAAGAAGATAAAACAACAGCAGAAAGTTTAAAGAGTAGACAAGAACAGTTTATTGGTGTGGAAATTTCCAAAAAAGTTTGTTTTTCAATTAAAATCTCTGACACAATTTCATGAAATTATGTTGAGTTTAAAAAGTTTATGAAATTTTGAATAATTTTAATAAAATTTTATGAAAATTTATTTTGAAAACTGAAAAGGAAAGCAAATCTATAGAATTTCATTTTAATACAAACGATCAAAATTTAGACGGGAAAATATATTTTTTAATTGACATTTTAATTTTAAATTGCCAAGTACTAGAACAAATATATATAAAAACTATTGTGACAATTTAAAGAACAACTCACCGAAAGATTAAAATCAATTGTAGTGATAGACATGGCTTTGAAAAAAACGTAATCTAAACGGTTGGGTTAAGTTCAAGTTCGGTCATCCAACATCCAACACAAACTTTCGAACCTAGAGAATTGATATGGCCAGCTTGTTGAAGCTACATTTGTCAAGTTAGTTGTCATTTATTCAGTCTGTTTTACCAAATCAACATGGACGGTTGTAGTATTTAACAACTCATGCAAATAATATTTTTTTATTAGAAAGTGTGTTCTGTTAGGGAAAAGTACAGCACGCTTCGCTCATTTTATGAGTGTGCGTCGCACACAAAAACTCAGTCAATTATACCGCAACTAGACGGATGTTGCGTGGTGATTTGGGCCTACACCCGCAAAAAGTTAATCTAACCCAAGAACTGCACGACATGTGTTGGTTTAATGCGCTCTGAACCTGTTAGCATCTGATCTTAGTTTTAATCGAAACATCATCGTCAGTTATGAGGCCCATGTATGGATGAATGTTAGCTAGGCCATCACTATCAAGAGGAGTACTACAGATTCACATGATTTACAGATATTTCGAAAGGTATACTGTAAACTCTACTGTAAGCTCTACTGTAAACTTTAGATATTATAATGGACCATGGATCATGACGGTGAACAGATGTCTGATTAGACCAATATACAAGACGCTTAACTAAAACCAGTATTTTGGCTTACAAGACTATTTTTTACGTCTTTCCTATTTTCTGATGAGCAGGAGATGGTTTTATAAATGGACTCACTGGTCGCATATCAATTAAAAACTGTTTTATTGATTTAGTGGATATTAAACTTTTGCCATATTAAAATGAAGTTTCGATTGTTATACGACAGCAACTCCCAAAGAAAGTATGACTTTCAGTTCAGTGCTGCGACAAAAGTAAACGTTGTTGATGCATTACTCAAATAAGCAGAACCTCTTAAGCTATCGCGAATAGCTTAATATTAGCGGAATTTAGAGTTGTTAAATACAAAATAATTATCTTAAATTAATGAATGTTCTTATACTTTTTACTGAATTATTTGGACAGAAAAGAAATGCTGTTAGAATATGAAAAAGTACTTCCGACGTTTAAGCATTAAAAGACACCATTGCAGATATTTTGCTCATCTTAGGAACTTCCTATCAGCCAAAAATTTTTTCATAATTTGGCAATTCATTAAATTCCTTAAGATGCTTTACTGCTCAATATTGCTTTTGTATAAATTCTCAAATTCCACCGTGTATTTCATACTTCCATACAAAAATACTGACATAATATTGAAATCCATACTTAAGGACAATAACAACAGAGATCAGAGTCTCTAAGATGCACTGAAATGGAAAATAATTCCTTTAAGTTTACTGCAGCAGTATTACAAATTCCTAACGTAACATTGTGCAAGACAAAAAAGTTGGAGTTAAAAGATTTTCTTTTACCCTAAAACACATACATACTTACACAGAAAGAACAAGCAAATCTTAATATATTCGTGTTTTTAAACAATGGATTCTTCTCTTAGTGTTCACTTTTTGCAATTATTGTCGGTAATAAATATTCAACATTCTATCTCTGATGTTCATTATTTTTCTCAATAAATAAACAATTTAGTTTTATTAATTCTTTTCAATTATCCGGGGGTTATTGCCCCTTTCCTCGTTTTTTTTTCATGTACAATATATTGGATAAATTGTGACATCAACAGATTAAATGTTTATGAAATTTCTTTAATAATATTGTAAAAAATGAAGAAAGCACTTCGAATAACTTTTGCAGGACTTTCGTACTTATACTCCGTTTAGATTGGAAAGTTAATCACTTGGATTGCCTCCTGAATCTCGCTTGTAAACCCTGTGTTCACGTTCATATTTTTTTTGAAAATATTTAATAAAATATTTTAAAAAAATAGTTTTTAATCAAATGGATAAATAAAGGTAATAAACAATTAAAAATTTTTACATGAATGTACTTCGATACAAATTTGTATACAAAAAGTAAACAAAAAAAGTATACGAAGTTGCAGCTCCTTTAAACCGTAACGTTAGAGAATGCGATGTATGTTTTCAATTATTTCAAAACTTGCTATAGCAACTCCCACTAAATTCAAAGAATCGTTAGCACGATTTACAAACAATGTTTTTGTCCATTATTCTCCGTTAGACGCCAGATTTGTGGTCTGGCATCTCGCTGCATTATCGTAACATTCCAGCTTTTTAATGCAATTTCAACGAAATTTAATTTCTCTAAAATTATATTTTCGATCGTAGCTGCATCTTTAGCATGTAGACCAATAAATCCTAAAAAACATTCTTTGATTGAAACTCTTTGTGTTAATAAAATCATCAGCTACATACCAAACGACTTGGAACATTTGTTCTCGACGAGAGATATTAGTAGTTGAATCAATTAGTTGATTTCGAACTGTAGATACCAGAAGGTGAATGAATTCATTCTGAATTTATAGTAACAAATATGAGACAGTTTGTGGGGCATGTTAAAGATGATTTGCGGGTAGAGGGTAAAAATGAGTGCAAGTCTAATTAAAGGTAATAGGTTTCCTACACTAAATTATAAATTCAAAATATATTTTCCAGAAACCAATTATAACTCCAGCAATTTTTTGTTATGCGGACCATTTCGCGCCCCCTTTTAAGTAGAGGTCGGGGTGTGATGCACCTCTTTTCTCTCCCTCACTACACTCTATTACTGCGAAGCTTTTGAATCGAATTCCAACGTTACTTGGGATTAAAACAATGCTTTTGTATTTTGCTACTTCCTAATTATACTCTATCCCTCATAATTTTTACGAATAGATGTGGCATACACTCACATAATGTGCGACATGTTTAGCCTTCTTACGCTCAAATAAATTAATTCAATTGGTATGGACACCAACAAAGTATGGAGCAACAAATATGTATATTCTTTTACCCACAATAATTCCGGGTCAATATATATTTATTTTATTATTTCATACCATTTCCTCTTTCTTCTTTTCTGGAAACGCCAAAGCAGATGTCTAATAATGGCCATAACCTCGTATCTGTTGTCTGGTCAGAGGAGTGTCTTCTTAGCTTCATGTTATTTGGCCTTTGGATTGAATTCTTTTAGTTGAGCGATATTGATGTGTATCTAATAGAATTTCTTAACAAAATAAATATGCCCGGAGATGTTAAACTGACGTACTTATTATAGCATTATCTAATAAATTCAATGCGCAAAGTATTCCACCAACTTCATCCACCCAGCCACCCAACGGTTACCAATAGGCTAGATAAAGAGAAAAAAACACCATGAAGCATGAAATCGTTCTGGCAGATTATTTATATTTTTAAAGCAATTGTGGTGGATACCACTCCTCCCTCCCCTCTCGGTTAAAAACCACATCAACTGTTTAATTTGCTTTCTAAAGAATGTTTGTCTACATATTTACACATTTAAAAAAAAAAATATCATGTATGGCGGTGTCAAATGGAATTAGTGAAACATTTAAAGTTAATTACGTTTTAGTAAATATTTGAGCCAAAGCATGTGATGTGATATAATTTGCATGCAAAGGTACGAAAATTAGAAAACAATGGGAATACGCGATATTATCTCATTTTACTGTAATAAAACATGTAGAAATACTCATTCGATAGTAATAAAATGCAAATATTATTCGAAATCTAACTACAAATCACATTTAGAAGAAAAAAAGGGACAAAAATGTTATTCAAAATATAACTCAAACTCTTATTTTTAAAATGCATAACAGAAACGTAACGAAATAAACGTAAGAAAGAATTGGCCAGTTAAATTAATAGCGTAATTATTTTAAATATTATTACAAAAATGGAAACGGTTTAACATCGTTTAACATTAAAATGAGCAAAAGCTACACAAACAAATACAACGAACTTGTTACAAGTAAACCAACAACATAAGTATGAAAGAAAAGAGGATAGACAAGTAAGCGAGAACGCTACAACAAGCAATGTGAACAAAATACACAAACAACAATGAAGTCGCGATAGAGTTCTCGAGAAGGCGAAACAACGAACGTTCGACTTCAAGAATCTTCATCAGACTTTTTACGTGGGGATATAAAAAGGAAAGACAAAGCAGGCAACGAGTAGTAGGAATTCAGTCAGTCTTGTGTGAAGACGCTTTGAGTGAAATAGTCGAGGTTTGAAGATCTCCGTTGAAAAGATCTGCGCTGTAAGCAAAGAAGAATAGCGAACAAGCATTTATTGTTGGATACATCAAGTTGTGAAGAATGGCAAACAAAAGTAGTGCGAACAATTAAGTGTTTAATTGAAACTAAACACAAATTTATTTTTATTTTGTTTGCAATCAACGAACTCATATTTTACAAGTTTCCAGCATATGTCTGTCTCAACTAAGAGTTACATAATACAGTAAATCAGTTCAATCTTCGTCAACACTTGGCAAAAATAACTTGCAGTATGATATCAATGTTGGCTTGAATATTGTTTTGCATAAGCTGAAGAGTTGCTGGTAACTTGGCATAAACCAATGGCTTAACTTAAATAAAATTCAAAACAAATTTTTAATAGAATCCATAAAAACATTTGGTCTTAGAACACTATTTTCTAAATCGGCAAATGGAAATATATTGATTTGTAAGCAAAACTAACTCTTGTTAAAGTGTGTGTGTGTTCATTGTAATCACAATACGGTATAGCCGGCCAATTTTTAGCCACCAATACAATTTACATCACCGTTTACCATCACGGTTGCAGCATCGACATATTTTCATCTTTTAGAGGTTTAAGACGAAAAAGAGATAGACTTTGGCTTAACGGCGATCTCAATGGAGGAAGTTACATTCATTCGGGGGGAGAAAAATAATCCCAAATTTTAATTTTTCGCATGAAATAAATGTTTCTTAACAGTCGCCGTAGGCTAGAAGGTAGTGTGTTCGCTTATTAGACGTAAAGACCGGGTTCAAACCCCAGGTCAGACATTAAACCGAAATATGAAAAAAATATTTCTTCGGCGACTTCCTTTCAGCAGATTTCTAATAAAAACTCTGAGAGTAAACAAAAAATTGCCATGAAAAAGTTTCTCAAAAATCTGTCGTTTGGAGTCGACATTAAACTGTAGGTCCCGCCACTCATGTAAAAAATTAACACACACAACATGAGTGGTGTGAGAAGCTAGGCCGTAATCCTGACTGAAGGGTTGTAATGGCCAATTATGAATGTATGTAAATGCTTCTTAACATTTATCCAAAGGCGTATATTTAAGGTGGCCCTAAAATTCCAGCTGTGGAGTATCGTTGTTGTCCAAAAAATGTTTTTGTTTTTTGTGTGTATTTTATTTCGATAATCAATTTCGTATTTAAATTAGTCATAAACCCTCATTTGTACCACCTACATCCTTAACGAGACGCACTCTAGAAAGTCTTTCGGATAACTATTTTAAAACAATTATATTCAAATTTTTTGCAAGATGATTAACAATTGGTCAATTCACACAAGCCGTTGTATCGTTGTATTCATTGTATTGTTGGAAGAACCTACAACAGTGTATGATTGCTGTTGATAGTTTTCATATAAAAATCTGATACACATATACACATTTTTTCCATATGCTTTTAAAAGTTGTGTTGGTTTCGGGCTATCAAATTGTTTGAATGCCACGAAATACACAATACAGCATAGCATTGAGCGTTCACAAAGAAACAAATGTATTCAATACGACATACACGATACAAAGTGAATTGCCCCAATATTTAAGCCGTTAACACTAAATACATATAACTTTTAAGCTACAACCTAGATTTACTATATTTGTATTTACTTAGACGAGAGGGATGAAATACCAAAATAAAAAAGATTTCTGTCTCTACAACTAGGTGCCTAAACTATGACAAATAAGAAATAACGTTTACAGCTGCCATTTCTTTCGATGTCCATATAAAACATGTTCTTTACGTAAAGTGAAGATGTTATTGACTGTATGAAATAATTTATTTTATTTTTTTATATACATATAGGTACTGCACTATTGTGTAATTTAGCATGACATAAAAATCATAAGAATTTTCAATGTATGTATGTATAAAATTTATTTAATTTTGTTTAATTTATTTAATTAATTTCCTATAGAGGTTTGAGGGTCAATTTTTTTGCCGGAAAGATTACTCCCCAACAAAATGCCTGTTGTATTTATTGTAGAATTACAGTCACCTGGTAGAACAAATGCGCCTTGATTTATTGTCTCTATTTCTTGTTGTAATTTTCGAATTCTCTACCTTTGACTTCAAAACATTTGCCTTGTATACACGTATTGCATACATTTTTTTTCTATTCCTTTAAATTAATGGTTGATTGTTTTTTCGGATCATTTCATACGTTTAAGAATAATTACTCTGTGCTTCCCAGAAAGGAGGCAATTAGACAGGACAATTTCACTCAACTGTTGTTTCGCTACTAATGAAATACGTTCAAGTGAACAAATTATCAAAACAGCTTAAGGAAGTGTTTGGAAAGCTTTTAGATAAAATGTAACATTGTGAGTGGTGAAACATACGGTATTGGGAGAAACCATTTGTCAGGACAAACTTTTTATATGTAGTTTAACAGCTCTCTTTTTGTGAGAGAAAATATTTGTTGAAATCAATTCTCTGTACGATTTGGTTGAATTGAATTGAGTCATGAACATAAAAGTTGTGCTTGTATTGGAGGGCAACAAATTCACTGCGACGAAAGTTTATCAAATAAGATTTTATGTTATGTTATGTTACAATTTTTAAAAACATATGTACATATGTTGAATTGATTTCAAACAACTTTAATGAAAAATACAATGTTACACGTTCTAAAAAATAAGGAAAATTTGCAATAAAGCAAAAAAAAAAACAATTTATGTATATAAATTGTAAATTGAAAATTTTCATATTTTTTTGGTTTTCGTTTATAAATAAATATCATTTATTAACTTGAAGAATATTTGCCACAAAAAAAATACACAAAAATCATACTTATTTGGTGATTCTTGTAAATATTAAGTAGAGGAGAGTCGCAACATCATGCATATTGTGCATGAGTACGATGAGTACTTCAAACTTTGAATATGAGTAGTATGAGTATGATATTAAAATAAGTATGAATGCGTATAAGTATTAGAAATTATGAGTATGATTCGATCTCTGATCTCATACCACTTACATATGTTGTGTGTGTTAATTTATACATGTGTGGCGGTACCTACAGTTTATAGTCGAATCCGAACGACAAGTTTTTTATGGCGATTTTTATTTACTCTCACAGCTGTTGCCAGAAATCTGCTGGGAGGAAGTCGCCGAAGAATTTTTTTTCTTATTTGGTTTTTTTGGAGCTGTCTGACCTGGGGTTTGATACTCTCCTAAAGCACACCGCTAATCTTAACCTGATTACAATTTGCTATTCGCCCTTAGCTGGCATATTGCCGTAAGTGATGTTGCAAGAAAAATTCAGTTGGCAATAACTTCTTAGCTTTGAAAATGTTATCAAATCTCTGTGTCCAGAGTTTTCCAGAGTGTTTTAATGAATATGTAGCATAAAGAAAGTAACTGTCAAAGAAGCCTTTTAAATATTAAACCATAGCATTACAATTTCAGATGACGGAGAATAATTGCAATATATAACGAAACCTATGGATTAAAAAGCCTTCTTATTACAATTTCGAATACACCTCTTATATATTAGTCATATATAAATAGATTATGAATCTTAATGAGTACAATTAGAAGTGGTCATATGAATATTTTTATACAGTTTTCTCAGAGATATTCTTAAATGCGTTCAAATTCTAACTTCCTCTCAGCATGGATTGTTTGTTTGAATTGTGATACTACAAAATTATTTGTCCTTTCTTATCAAAGATGCAGTTAATCGTGTTTCCCTAGCTCTCCACCCCAACAATATTGTCTTTAGTATTCTACTGCGACATTCCTATCCCATCTGTTTCGCATTAAAAAGAATTGGTAACCAAAAGCATTTCGACGTCCCTCAGAACTCAGAAAATTTGTGTTGTTCGTTGAGTGAGTGTACTATAGGTAACGACATAACAGCAGTGATATTTTAGAACAAAGAGGACAATCAAAATCCATTATAAGAGAGAAGAAGGGTAATTACATATTTCTAAAAATGTATGCAGGTTCATAAGTTTATGAACAAATGCATACCAGATGTACGCTTACAACTCACACTATCACAGAAGAAAAAATAATATACGACAACCACATTGTAAGAACAACAACAGCGACAATATACTGGCTGGAAACTCCACTGTTTGATTCCCAAAAAGTCTTGTTGGAACCATTTGAAGGCTGGACAAAAAAAAAATTTATTTGATGTACGAGTAGTTACTACATGTACTAGACATACATACATATGTATGTATGTATGTACGATATTAAAAATTTAATTTAATTTCCATTTCTGTAGATCTTTCAGAATTAATTTATTTTCTCAGCGGTTGACAGTCGAAGGCCATTCTTGTGATATTGTATATCGGTTTCCACAACGTGAGCCCAATTCAGCGTCACAAGTTTTTATTGATACAAAATGTGTTTAGAATGACAAGATAAAAAAAGATAAGACAAGATAAAAAAACGACTTATTCGTACATATTATTGGAAGACCGTATGTCCGATAATTGGCGGGCATTAAGCGCTCTTAGTCTTGTACAGAAAAATTAGATGAAGTCGTATGCGCCTTCTACAGTGCTTTGAGTTTTCTTGCCATTACATAACAGATGCTACCAAGTGTTTTGCGTGGCGGACTAAAGTTAATGAAATAATTCAAGCCTATCTGTGTAGCATTAGAACTGGCAGACTAGCCTACGACCAAATATTGACATTTAGCCCTAAGCTTCTAAAAATGCGCAACAGAAAAAAAATCGATACACTTCAACTCTTCGTTGATTTCAAAGGCAATTATTTTCAATTAATCGGTGTAGGATGACTCTAACTGGCACTACGAAAAGAGAAGGATCTATCTGAACTTACCAAACAAGAATCTAAACATTGCCATTGTTTATCTTATGTGACTTAATCAACAATTTCTGGTAAATGTCATAATGCAATCTAGACAATACATGCTACTCTGGTATGCCGACGAAATAGATACGACAGGCACTAACTGTGAGGAGAAAACTCTTGCGGCAGTCAACGAATCTAATGTTGCTTCGAAATAAGAACGTACAAAAATTAGACAACAGATACAAATTTTTAATTCTTATTCCGGGTCTTAGAGGGTTAATATCAATTCGATATAAAATTAAGAATTTTCATGTTAAAAGATGCTATTTTTGTAGATGCCTCTGTACATCCTCTATGTCCTGTGAGTGAGCAAAGATAGTCGAGCAAGAAAAGTTCTTTCATGTGATCCTGGGGTTATTAACAGAAGAGGATGTTCAAAACCCCGACGGATAGCTGAAGCGAATCTCTCGAAGTGTGGTGTAAGAAATATTAAGATTGTATACACAAGACCAAAGTCAATGGTATTCTACTCTGTATTCGGAGTATAAACCAATCGGATGATCATCTAAGCAAACATTATTTTTTATTGACGGAAATTGTTGGTAATCATTTGATATCGGCTTCGAACTTGATGCATTGGAATCTCCCAAGTCCAAGCTTTCTAAAACTAGACGAGAAACTATCGAAGAGTACATCTTGGTGTTGACGTGATGGAGTGCAAATACACTTTGGAACTGTTAAAGGGGAAAACAACAACAGTGTTGGAATAAATAAAGTTTTTCTATTATATCCATGAGGACAAAACATTATGATCAAAACGGAAAAATTCGATTTCTTTGTCAAATCTAAAAATATTTGTGTGAAAAAAGGATGCGCCTGAGACGATTTACAGATACACGAAGTCTTCGAAAATCTTTTCTTTTTTAACTATACATACGAAAGAAGTCCGCAATCATAATCGACATATATTGTTCTCTATTTTCTAATTGTTTTTAATTCAAATATTCATAAGTTTTTAAGTCAATAATTTGATTTATTCATTTTGATCTAAGTTTGCTACGAGTTTTCTTAGTTAATTAAACAGAAACTTTATTCAACTATCAGTCAATCATTCAATTGTTACCAATGCGGGTTCATCCAAGCGATAAACGACTGAAATTTGTCTAAAATAAGACCATAATGTGGTTGGTAATGCAGTAATTGTGTCAATCAATTTGATTAGATTGACAGTAAATCAATAAAGACTGTGGAATTGCTTTCTATTGTGATTTTAATTAAAATCACATTCTGTTCGAAATAGAAGAACTTTAGAAAAGATTGCCAATAAGTACCTGGCAATCAGGGAAATTAATTACAAAATATTTACCTGATGGAAAAAGAAATACATTTTCTGTAATTAACAATTAAAATATTATAAAATATAATATATGCGAGTGGCAAGTGTAAACCTAAAAGACAAACATATACAGTCGGTGTATCGAAAAATTCAAAATGTTATACCGCTGATATTCAACGTGTATTTATATTATTTATACGATCAGTGTAAAATCTGCGAATCGTCGAGGTGAACAAATTTTTTCTGCCCTGCCATTCCATTCCAAGCTGTCTTATGGTGTTTTCTTTTCTACAAAAAATGTGCACTTTATGTTAAAAAATGCAATTTTGTGTTTGTTTCTTAAAAATGTTTCTCCCTTTAAAAGGGTGGTATGTTTTATTCTAAATAATTCGCACTTGAAAATGGTGGAGGGCATTGCATTTTACGCCCTGTATAAATCGAGAGTGCTGATAATGCCCTGTGAAGCAAATGACTTTTGTTTATTTATAGGGCTACCAGATGAAATTTAAAAAAAGTCGCCTAGTATTGTTATCCAATTTTGAAGTTAATTTTTTCATGGTTTTGTGGGGTAACCTTAAGGAAACATTACATTATTAAAGCTACATGGTCAGTAATATAAAAAATTGCTTTCAGTGTTAGAACTGTGTTAAAAAAATTTTATTTGGTTATAAAAAAAGCTCTAAAAAAATGATATCGAAAAATTAGCGATCTGGCAACGCCTTTTTTATGTTTACATATGTATTTTATTGAAATAAAATCAAAAACTTAAACATATTTTTAAGGGCACGGGGCATACCCTTTTTTCATATTTGTGTTATGTTCATCTCAAATAAAAATTACATTAGAACAGGGTTGGTCACCAATTTTTTTAATGCACCTTGTAAGAGGGTGACATTTTCTTTGTAGAAAAGAAAACACCATTAGTTTTTTTTTCTTTTAGCAGTTACAGTCAATGGCAATATGTATTCCTCATAGATGGGCACTTTGCAGTACCAGTAAAATTTCAGTAAAAATTGATTTTTACTGATTACTGAAAAAAATTTCAGTATTTAGTAAAATTTTACTGGTAATGCAATCTAAATTTGAATGAAATTTAAATGAAATTTATGATATTTGAATGAAATTTAAATGAAATTTAAATGAAATTTAGGTTGCATTACCAGTAAAATTTTATTGAATACTGAAATTTTTTTCAGTAATCAGTAAAAATCAATTTTTACTGAAATTTTACTGGTACTGCAAAGTGCCCATCTATGGTATTCCTCGATAGCCTCCCGCCTAATTTTAGAAAGCTTGGACTTGGAAGATTCCAAAGCATCATGTCAGCAGCAGATACTAGCAGCAGATTACCAACAGTTTCTGTCCGTAACAAATAATACTTGCTTAGGTGACCATTTGTCAGAATTCGATTCGTTCATAGCCCCAACCAGATCTCAGCATTGAATCGTTTTGTCGCTACTCATAAGTACTCATGAAATTTTAAGTATGGGTGAGTCAATAGTATTGAAATTCAACTACATACTATGATTCATTCGTACTCACTACAACATTGATTTATAAATAAGTACGAGTTGCAATGAATATTAGTACAACGTTGACATCAAACTCATAACATTCGAAATATGTTTGATTCAGATTCAAAAATTTAGAAAAATACTTACAATACTCATAAAGGATATACTTATATTACTCATTCATCAAAATTTACAGTCTTAGTTGCTGTTGAATTTACAAAAAAAGAAGAAAAAAAGACAAAGACAGCAAGCAAAGCAAACACCCAACCATCTAGTGAGTATTGTAGTGTTCCTAGGCGAATCATACTTATTTTGTGATTTTTGTAAATGTTGAGTCATGGAGAGTCGAAATCAACAACATCATGAGTATTGTTAAGTATGAGTACGATGAGTACTTCAAACTTTGAATATGAGTAGTATGAGTATGGTATTAAAATAAGTATGAATGCGTATAAGTATCAGAAATTATGAGTATGATTCGAATCTACTCATCTTTTTGTATTTTGGTTGACGCTGATATTTTCCGACTCATGTACAGTCACTACTAGTTCGGGGACATAGTCTTTGTTTACGAGCCACTTTTTCGGTAGCCGAATGCTTCCTGAAATGTTGGATCGCTTGGAAAACCATTGTTTTCCCGATAAGTGCTTCCATTCTGATGCATTTGTATAATAATCTATTGAGTACTCACATGACAGATGTTAAGCAATTGTCATGAGGTTTTTAAATACTAAAAAACACTGTCCGCCATTAGAGTTAGTTGAATCTAGCGTTAATTATTATTTTTCCCTGCCCTAAATTTAATGTACAGTTGGTTAAATTATTACACAAAATTATAAGAAAACACAAAAAAAGAAACAGAATAACGGTGGACCTTGTATTGCCATTTAGAATTTCAAATGAACCGAACAGAGAACTACTTTTAATACAAAAATTGAAATATTGAGTACAATACTTTCCTTAATTAGCTGCTGTATGTACTAGAGATGAGCAATGAGTATTCAGAAGGATGAGTAGATTCGAATCATACTCATAATTTCTGATACTTATACGCATTCATACTTATTTTAATATCATACTCATACTACTCATATTCAAAGTTTGAAGTGCTCATCGTACTCATACTTAACAATACGCATGATGTTGTTGATTTCGACTCAACTTTACTCAACATTTACAAGAATCACAAAATATGTATGATTCGCATAAGAACACTACAATACTCACTAGAAGGATGTGTGTTTGCTTTGCTTGCTGTCTTTGTCTTTCTCTTTCTTCTATTTTTGTAAATGCAACAACCACTAAAACCGTAAATTTTGATGAATGACTCGAATCACTCGAATCCTTTATGAGTATTATAAGTACTTTTCTAAATTTATGAATCTGAATGAGTAGGCTTATGAATCAAACATATTTCGAATGTTATGAGTTTGATGTCAACGTTGTACTCATACTTGTACTTATAAATCAATGTTGTAGTGAGTACGAGTGAATAAGAGTAGTTCAATTTGACTCACTTTTACTCAAAATTTCATGAGTACTTATGAATAGCGAAAAAACGATTCATTTGCTGATCTTTGGTATGTACCTCGGATCACCAATATATTTGAATCAAAGACACTATACTTGTTAAAACAAATTCTTAGAAAACACAATTAAAAACACATTTTTGCGAATACCTTCTTAGAAGATTTAAAAGCTATTTTGAATGAATTTACATTAATCAACAGACTTTTCCTATGAAAATGAATTGAAACCTTCACGTCATCATCATTTTTAAGCAAGTATCAGTTAGTGAGCCATAATAAATGGATTTATTTTCATTTTCTTTAAGAATCCTTTTAAAACTTTTTAAATCTTTTTTTATTAAAAAAATGAAAAGTAATTTTTAAACTTATTTAGCATCTTATATCAGCGTAAATTTAAAAGAAGAAACTTTTTAATATGAAATATACGTTGCAAGAAACAAAAAAAAAAAAACAAAAAAACAAACAAAAATAGATAGAAAGTGCAGTTTGTCACATGGTCATGTTCGTTATGAATTTATAACATCTTCAAATTTAGGCGCCTTACCCTAATTTTTTGTTGCTGGTTTGAAAAGAACACTTTAAAGGATAAATTGGTGAAACATGCAGTTGGCGCATAAATAAAGTTTCTCCACTTTTAAAGAATTGAAAAAAAATAACTTCGAATGGAAACAAAATTTAAAATTTTGTGATTTCTTTCACTCTGCAGGATGAAAATTGAGTAGATTGTGTTAGAAAACGAGGCAGAGAATTTGAAACTTATTTTTTCTTTTTCTTATCATCAACACGTAATTCTTGCATCAGTAGCACAGCTTTTGCAGTACTGCCAGTGCAGTCAACAACACCTTATCATGCAAGTTCTTGAGGCGAATTGAAAGCATTTTTTATTTATTGCCATGCTATGTTGGCTATTCGGAGCATGACGATGAGAAAAAGAGTCATAAAATTGATTCATCTCTAGTTCTTGTTTCTGTATTTCTCAGCAGCATGTCATGAACACACCTGATGGGAATCATCAATGTTAAACGCCTTGGCTTAAACGTAAAGGGTATGGTGGAGAAGGAGAATTAGGCAGTGGAAATGACGAAAACAAAACCCATAACAATATTTCCCAAATAAATTCAAGCAAAATTGCTTCATTTAATAAAATTTTTTGCAGCGTCAATCCCCTTCATCAAAATAACACCGAAATGATGTTCATAAATGTTCGCGATAAAAATCCAATAGAGTGACAGAGAAGGGCTGTGTTTCCGATAATCAAATTTATATTTGAATATATTTGTAACACTGAGCTTACAAAACGATTTAACGGTGAAATAAATACAACAACATTAAATGGATTTCGGCATATCGATTCAAGTCACTTTTTCGTTTATTTAACCCTTTTAGGAGGCATAATGTTAATTTTATTGGTATTTGAATCAGAGATCAGCAATGAATCGTTTTTTCGCTACTCATACATACATGCATACAGTATTGTTCGAAACCTAAGCAACTTTTTCCCACTAAGTACTCATGGTCGTATATGTTCTCTTTAAATAGATTAATGAAAAATACCCCTTTTATTTATTATTATACATATATGTAGTCTACTTACTAATAATAACAACAAAAAATAAATTTTATCTCTTTGGAAGTAATTATAAAACAAAAACAAAATTAACTCTAAAAGTCGCTGTTCGAAACCTAAGCAAAAAGATAGCGGTTACATCCTCTGTACTGAAAAGCCACCATAAAGCATGGGTGTGGCAATGTGATGGGTTGGACTTGTTTTTCGGCCAGTGATGTTGGTCCCTTTGTAGAAATTCAAACAAAAATGGACCGTTTTGTTTACGGAGACATTTTAGCCACGCACATGCTTTACTATGCTGAGTGGGAAATGCGACTTCGATGGGTGTTTCAACATGACAATGTCCCAAAACACTCATCGAAGTTGGTCAAGGATTGGTTATCAGCTAAAGGGGTTCAAGTCTTGGATTGACCACCTCAATCGCCAGATTTGAATCCTATAGAGAACGTCTTCGGCATTTTAAAACGGAGAGTTGGAACTCGACGCTTTAAAAATAAACAGGAGTTGATGAACTGTCTAAAATCAGAGTGGGAAGCTATACCAAAATCCATTCTATCAAATCTTATTGAATCTATGCCCAAAAGATTCGCTGAGGTCGTAAGAAACAAAGGATATCATACCAAATATTAAAAGTTGAATACTCATTGCTAATCTCTGATTTGAACATATCTGGTTTGATTAAGTCGACAAATGTTATCCTTAGCACGAGTTAACAAGAGACCAATGTTGAAAACTAAAAGGAACCAGTGATCCATAAAAAAAGTTTCTTTATTGGTGTTTTTATGCCTCCATTTTTATTTGCTCGTGTATCATGAAATAGTTGCCCTAATATTTTAATGGCTTTTCTTAATGCTATTGTTTTATTGTGGGCTGTTAAAGTAATTAAATCGCCGTGGTCTAGTAGGTAGTGTGTTGGCTTATTAGACGAAAGGCCTGAGTTCGAATCCCAGGTCAGACATCAAAACGAAAATATTTCTTCGGCGACTTCCTCTCAGCAGATTTCTGGCAAAGACTCTGAGAGTAAAAATTGCCATGAAAAGCTTCTCAAACAATCTGTAGTTCAGAGTCGACTTTAAACTGTAGGTCCCGCCACTCAAGTACAAAATTAAGGCACAGAACATGTGTGGCTTTAGAAGCTAGGCCGCAATCCTGACTGACCGGTTGTAATGGCCAATTATGTGTGTTAAGTAATACGAAGTCATATGGAGTCTTCTAACCTGGACTTCGAACTTGTTCTTATTGAAACTACATCTGTCAAATTAGTTGTCATTTGTTGAGTCTGTTTTGACAAATCCTCATGGACGACCACAGTTTGCTAAATAGGCTTTGGACTTGGAAATTCAGCTTTGTTTTAATCGAAAAATTATCTTCTTCTAGAAACTCAAATAAAAAAATAATTGTCGAATATGGGGCGATACGAAAACATATGGAGTCAATCAATCAATCAAATCAATCCGAAAAAGTCACTCTTTGGTGTGTATTTTGTACTGGCGGCATCATCGATGCATGTTTCTTTGTCAAAAACGTTGGCCGTGCCATCGCTGTCAATGGCGAGCACTTTAGGTCGATGATTACAAATATTATTGGATTATCTGGACTGCAACGGCATGTGATTGCTATAAGACGTCGCTACGTCTTCAACTCATGCCATATTAAATATACTGCACAACCGATTTTATTGTTATTATTTACGGTGCACTTACGTTATATGATGTGAACTGGCAACCAATATCAGGCGATTGGACTTCGTTAGACTTTTTCTTAAATGAAATTCAACCTTTTTTAAAGGGATGTACTCCATCCACATAAGCGGAGGCAGACATTTGAACGATTTTATTTATATTCCACCGATAATGAAATAAATTAAAATATGTTTTAGTAAATTTTTTTTTCATTTGAGATGAAAATAAAAAGAAATAAACTAATATCACTGCTACAATTGTTGCGAATAACACGATGTTAATATGTAAACAACTTTAAAAAATTTTAAATAAAAAAATTAAGATTTCTTCGCAAATTTGATGGAAATCAAATAATTTCCATATCATTGTGAGAATGAAAGAATTCAATGTTAAAAGAGTCAAAGAACTCCTGGTAGATAATCGGATACAGATAAATTCTGCCTAAAGGGTTTATAATGGCCAATAATTTATGAATGTACAAATAAATCTTCCTGCCTATAAGGAGCGTATGACCTCTTATGAATAAACATATTCCAGTTTAATACCAACCCTTTCACTTTCCAGTTCCAGTTTTCTCCCTTTCCAGGTATTTTCGAAACAATCTGCCAGCCATTTCCATATATTTTTAAAAGCTTTTGATTGGCCTGTTCCTCTACTCTGGAATTCGAGAAGATATTTGGCCAGAAAACGTGCAGGTTTCATCGACTTACGAATACTACAATTTAGTCACATCACCGCGAGTACTAAACCAAGTTTCACCGCCATATACGCCATGTTTCGCCTTCCCGTGTGCTAACAAATTTCAAAATTAATCACACCGAACTTTATTAATTAAAATACAATATTTAATTAAGAATATAAATAATTTCATTCATATTACATGGGGCCTCTTATCGTATACTTAATATTGAATTGATTAAATCTGATCAATCATACGCATCTTTGCACAACCACATCCATAGTGATGCAGAAGACAAATAATTTTTATTTTTCATTTTCTCTTTTTGTTTTTGTTTTTGTTTATTTTTATTACTAAATCACGTTATCTTTACTCCCAACTAAATACTCACGCCTTGTTAGGAAGAAGTTAAGAATAATTCATGGAAAATTTTAAATAAATTCGTGTGTAATTTTAAATGAAGATATTTTAAATAGTCATTAGACGCTGCTTAACAATGCCGAATTCCTTAAATCATACGCTTTGCATACCAGAGAAGAAATTCCACCGATTTATTCTATTTAGAGGAAGAGTGGTCTTCAAATAAAAGTAAATTTATTGTTGTACAATGGGTCAATTCGACCTCCGAGTGCTGTACTTGTCACAGTTGACAAGTACACGTCCTCTAACCTAAGAGTAAAAGAGAATCATGGCAAGGATAGAAATTTGATTTAAACAAATGTAAACTCAATAAAAACAAAGGCAAATGTGAGTCAGGTGGATTCTTGCCATGAATATAGCATAGGGCCACGGTTCAAATCGCACGCCAAACATCTCCAACAAAACGAAATATGAATAGAAATTGCTGGTATGTAAGTACCCACACTTTGTCACTTACTTAATGTCATTAATTAATTAATTTCTTTTTCCTCTCCATTAAATTGAACTCGGAAGACCTCTTATTTTTACAACAATATTCAATAAAAATGGAATATTTTAGTTATTTAAAGAATGACTAAAATATTGTTCGTGTGCCTGTCATCTGGGCTTTAATTTGCTAAAATTTAAAACAATTTCCGGCTCAACTACAATCGATCAACAGAAAAAAAAATATTTTAATTTATGTATGAATGTACATATAGTATATACACACATACATACATAATTGGCCATTACAACCCTTCAGTGAGGATTACGGCCTAGCTTCTCAACACCACTCAAGTTGTGTGCGTTAATTTTATACATGAGTGGCGGGACCTACAGTTTAAAGTCGACTCCGAACGACAGATTTTTTGAAAAGCTTTTCATGGCAATTTTCACTCTCAGAGTTTTTGCTGAGAGGAAGTCGCCGAAGAAATATTTTCATATTTTCGTTTTGATGTCTGACCTGGGATTCGAACTCAGGCCTTTCGTCTAATAAGCCAACACACTACCTACTAGACCACGGCGACTTCAAATGTACATATATGTATGTATATAAAAGAAGTAAATTTTATTTACAACAACAAAAACAAATTCATGGATAATGGTCAAGAAAGAAAATCCCGACCACATTGGTTGACGAGTTATTCATTAATCAGCATCAAATTTTTTATCGGTATTCACGGTAACTGAGTCAGTGTCAGATTTAATGTCGATGTCGCTATCTCTTTTCATATTTCTTAGTCAGACTGTGTATGTTTTTATATTGTATCCGTCCTGGCAATTGCCATTCAGACAATTTGAAAGTCCATTTGAATTTTTGTATGTTTTAGATGTTTGAGAAATTACAATTTTATTGCCGTCATTTTCTTAAAGTATACCGAAGTGACATACAGACAAACGGATGGACGTATACGTATGTATGTATAGGCAGAATGTCTGTCAAAAAGATATTCGAATCATTCATTGTCTTTGCTAATGCAAAGAAATATTGAAACGGGCATATTGCTCTGCGAGAAAAGGGATGCCGGCCCCTTTCTTTATTGTTTTGAACTGAAATTTGTTTTATTGCTACGTACATCAAAACAAAAACAAAAAATCATTCGCAACAAATTGCTACCTTTTACTCTCCTTAAAGAAACAAAACGAAAATTCTTTCCCCACAGTTTACAACTTTAACTTGGATTTGTTTTCTCGTTTATTTTGTTTGTCTTTTGGACGGTAAGTGCGGCACCGACAAGCGGTCGTTTATTCTCTCCGTAATTTTTGTTTTCCTTTATTCTGATGGCTGTTTTGTTTGTTTTTACTTTTATGATGAAGTTTCCCTTTTTTGCTGTTTTCCATTCTTTCTCTGGCATTTGAATTTTGTTTTTTATTTTTCTTTCCTCTTTAAAAAATTCTGTTGCGGCGAAAAAAAAGTTTAAAAAATAAATTCAAGGAATAAAAAAAAAAATTAATAAATAAAAACAGTAAATGGCTTACAAGGAAAACTTTATGAAATAAATATTAAAGAATTTGAATTGTTTTTGTCTGTTTATCCTTTTCATTTATGACACTTTAAAATAACAAATTGTGCTCGTTTAAGTGGTGTGTTAAATTACGACCTTGGTTCTCAAATATCACCGAAATAGGCTATTGGTGACAAGACCAAATATTTTACAAGCACTCCAAAGCTTCGAATCCATATTACATGCTTATCTTATACTTCTGCTGTCTTAGCCGATGAGACACTACGTATTCCCAAAGTTTATAACGAATTTAAGTCAAGGTCAATTGAGTCAATTAAACCTTGTAAGCGTGTAAATTCAAACCTTTATGGAAAATTCGCATCGTGAGATGTTCAGTTGTTGGACACTAGTCGAAATTAATTACTTTTCTGTCACACTATCGCGAACAACAGCAACATGTTTTCCGCAGAACAAACTGTATGAGCATGCATAGGTGTTTTTTACATTTTCATCAGGCCCGTTTGTCGAAAATTGCGTACCTCTTCATGGTCGAATTTGTCAAACACTGAAACAAAGAATTCGTCAAATAAAGTCGGTTAAAAACAATTTTACGATAAAGTGTAACTCACAATTAATATCGAGCTATGCGTTCGGACCACCCTTTATTCAGAAAGTTGAAATCGTAGCTCTGATATCTTAACACAAAAGATATAAAAATTGTTTGTTTACCCGACCACCTCTCAGTTGTCTTCTGGCAAAAGCTTCTCAAATATATCGTTTGTATTCGTAGTTAAATTGAAAGTCTAGCCGCTACTCATGCATAATATTAAAGCGCATTACATGGGTGGTATGAGTAGCCATGTCGTAATAACGTTTAAAGAATTATAATGGACAATGTATGCATCCATGTATGTATGTGTTCAGCAATTTTAAATTCAGTTCAATGTTAAAACTATATATATATATATCAATTTGCCCATTTCATATAGGAAATAAGAAAGTTTTGTCCGCTGCAGTCATTTCCAAAATGATTTTTTAATTTTCATTTTAATTTCTATAAACTTTATTGAAGGAATAACAACAATAGCAACACCAAAATGATGCAAGTGTCGGGAGTGAGATTATAACCAATGATTTCATTAAACATGGCTTATGAGCCAATCTAAAATGTTTTCTAACATTTATGGACTTAATGGCTCAATATCTTCTTAACAATTCGAAAGAAACTTTTTTGTTGTGGCTGGCCGCCTGTCGCATTGTATTAGCAATGTGCTCAGCATTATAATCTGCTAATAAATGACTCTCTAAATCAAATGGACGATGATGAGTATAAATGAAAACAAAAAATAAACAAAAACCATTATAATGAAAGCAAAAACAAATAAAAAAAAATAAAAATAATTATCAACACTTTAGGCGACTATTCTTTTGTTTTTCTGTCGTAAACTAATGATTTACGGATTTCAGAGAAAAAATTTCAGATTTTACCCGCGTCAATTGATGAATTTTCGTTTAATGTTAAAAAATAATTGATTTGCAGATTAAAAATCAGTAAAACAGTCTGAAGTCTCATCCAAGGCTTTGTTCTTTATCCTTAGCTGGCTGCGAGAAACAAGAAGCTGCGAATGCATGAATGGTATCAGAAAGATTATATTTTGGCCACCGTCTATACCTCTCAGAGTAGATCATTGAAGTATTCACATATGGATCACACAACAAGCACAAAGCAGTTTAAATGGAAGATGGACATTTCGCCTTGTCCCTGATGTAACCCTTTGAATGAAGGACAAACATTGCGAGCTGAACTACTACGTGACCCAGTTCCTAACTGGTAATGGGTGCTTCATGAAGTACCTGCAGAGATTTGCTTAGGACACTTCCCCTATATGCCCAAACTGTGTAGATGAGGAGGAGGATTCTAACATGCTGCCCCAGATTTAGATGGCCCGGAGAAACGAGTTTAAGACCAAACCGGCTAATGGAAGAGCTGTTGAATTGTAGGAATCTATGGAACCAATATGGGAGAGAATGCAAGAACTGTAGGAACGGAGGCAAAACTTGACTTAACGCGAAGTAATACCTTACGGCAGTCCCGCGGGGGGAGAGTGGTTGAAGTGTGTAGCCCATGGGGCTGGGTTTAGTATGTAGGCATCTATGGAGCCAATAGGCATCAGTGATGGTGGTCGAATATATAATCTCATTTTGAATCAATTCAATCTTAGATCGTCTTTTTTAATATTTTTATGATTTGCTAATCAAGTTTGTCGAGCTAAGCAGGCGATTGGTTTACTGTAGCAGGTATCAGGTCATCCCTGCCATGATAATTGTAACGATTTTCGGTCACCCAGAACTTATTTATATGAAATTGATAATAAAATTTACAGCATGGCTGTGAAATTACAAATGTCCGGTATAAAAGGCAGAATTGTATTATAACGTGACGTTTAATAGGAACTAATTATTCTGTACTCATACAGCCAATTTATCTTAACGTTCTCCAACCAAACCAACATTTTTTAAGTTTGGGTTTTGGGAGGAAACCGACAATAGGAGTTCATGGTTTCATGTCTGTCGGTAATCAACAATATTTTCTATATATAGTATATATCCTGTGCAAACTTCTTTAATTTCTTTAAATCCACTCCTATGAAATGAGCTATGCCTGCTGTAGTTTCATTCTTAAAATATTGACATCACAAGATTACGAAAGCTAAGTTTGTTATTGCCGTAGTCTAGTTGATAATGTGTTGGCTTATTAGACTTAAGCCCACGGCTCAAACATCTCCAACAAAACGAAATATGAAAAGAAAAATTTTGAAAGAAAAAGGTTCCTCAGAAATCTGCAGTTCGGAGTCGACTTTAAACTGTAAGTCCCGCTATAGTATATCGTTTAAATTCTGTAATTCCTTGGATATATTAAATGACTCCTTGATGTTTACGTTCCCACATTTGTAGAATTGATGAAAACTTTTGTGCTATCCAATCTAGCCCTTTTTCCAGTAACCCCGGCTGCTATTGCCTTAATTATCTATTGACAATCATTGAAGCTCAATAAATCCACCAGTGCTACGGTCGTTTGATGGTCGTTTTGGGCTTAATATTCAAATCGTAGATAAATTCATCAAGCGATTATTGCAATTGATATTGAACGAAATGTTCAGTTCAACGGCGATTAATCGAGTGAGTCCACTCAAAATTGTCAATAAAGTTTCTTCTTTCAGCTTCATTTCGTCAAAATGTGCCCTTCACTGATCTATCAGTCTGTAAATAAATTTGAATTGTATTTTATACAGATTTTTGGAGACAACTTGAGCTCGTTTAAATATCATGTAAACTTTCTACTTGGCACCTGATCTATGATTATATTTTAGATGAAGCCATTATGCTGTCATCAACAGCATCAGAGCAGATGTGTTAATCCAGTGATCGCTATCCTATTGTGTGAAATCTCTGAACGAATAGATTAAGATACATGCAAGGTGTGCTGCTGGATTAGTGAACAGTATGCTAATCTATTACGGTAGGAATTTTGGATTCGATTCTCAAACGAGATTTATTCGGTTAATTGATTAATATTCGGTTAATTGAGCACAATATTTTAAGTGTTCAGGCATAATAATATACGCAGTTCAGCTGCTTATTCAATATTCATTTCACAGCTGGCAAACAATACAGCTGATTGTTTCAACAACTTTGTTTTTATTTTATTTTTTGTTTGTCGTTGTTGACATTTGAGTTGTCATACATCAACAAAAAGTGTTCGGTTAATTGTAATATACTCACTAAACACACTTATAACACTGCTGCATTTTAAGTTTTACTCAATATTGTAACAATTTGCGTATTTATTACGCAATTATTAATTGAAACTTTATATGAAATATTGAGCTCAATAATGGTGTTTATTGCGATTTACCCAATAAAGTTGCATATCTGAACACCGTATTACCCTAAAGCTAGAATACGACACGAGACACTCCACAATAATTATAATATAATTTGTAATCGCAATACATGAAAATAAAGGAACCAGGAATCAGTATCAATTATATAAGCTTTTTATAAAGATCGTTCCTGACTTTATTTCATTCCGTAACGATTTCGTAATACAATCTTGTCAATATGTATGCGCATATACCCGGGCATACCACAAGAAAATTTGAAACGGGGTCAAGTGGCACGATATCCTAAATTTCTCATGCAGAATATTGAATTAGGGACGTAGCACGCAGGTGTCCAAATCATCCAATTCAGACTAAAAGAAGTACGTAGAAATGGGGGCCCTTTTTCCTGAAACCACATGTCGACCAGATTCATACCATACAATTCAGTTGAAGCCACAAGAACTCATGTTTCTGTATCTATGGTTCTATGTTCACAATCACAGAAGCTAAGGACTAATCTCCAAAAAAGTAACACCAAATCACACCTCCTGATCAAAATTCATACCAGACAGTAGCTTGCTGTGAATGCATTTATTCCTCATGGTTTGTATGAGGAAAAAGATGCGATTTTTCAACTTCACTTGGCTTCATTACATACATACTCGTACATACATAATTGGCCATTACAACCCTTCAGTCAGTCATTTTACATTTGAGTGGTGGGACCTACAGTTTCACGCGACTCCGAACGACAGATTTTGAGACATTTTTTCATGGCATGTGTATTTTCTCTCAGAGTTTTTGCCAGAAATCTGCTGAGAGGAAGTCGCCGAAGAAATATTTTTTTCATATTTCGTTTTGATGTCCGGCCTGGGACTCGAACCCAGGCTTTACGTCTAATAACCGAACACACTACCTACTAGACTACGGCGACTTTATTACACATTGGAAAATTGTAGCAGCTTAGTTTGCTGGTTTGAGCTCCTAAGCTGAGTTTTGTACGTATTAGGGTGGATGTCTTTTGCCTAAATTTACTACGTAGAACTTCGTGAAATTTGATGTTAATGAGAACAACGCTGAATTCAGCCTAAGAGCATTAGCCTCTCTGAATATCAGTATCGAATTGACTGATACTGTTTTTATAATCCAAGCATTCAGAAGTGTCAAACGAATTATTGTCTACAGAACAGTCTATGAAATTCAAGTTTAAATACAAGTTTAAATTCAGATTCATTTTGGGTATGCTTCTCTACAGTGACAAATACTGCCTTTTCATATTATTAATGCTTCAACCATTGCATGGAATACCTCAAAATAAAATTTAATTTTTTGAGAATATTGTCTTGCGAAAACTGATTTTTTTGTAATCAAAGGTTATCACAGACATTTCTTTGCATCATTATTTAAATCATGTTTCGATGGGAAGCACACAAAAATCTTTTCTGTTATTACTTCGGCTTAAAGTTAAAAAAAGACACTTTCGAAATACTTTTATTTCAATTTTAATTTTCATTTAAGAGGCAGTTTGAGCAAATGTTGCATCAATTTTCTTTACAACAAAAATAATGATGACGACCTCAATTCATTCAAGTTTCATCTTGAACTTGTCAACGAAAGGAAATGGAAGCAAAAAGAAGTCAAAACAAAAATGAAAAAGAGGGAAATGTATGTTTATGTCATATTGGGTCACGTATTTCACACTGTTTAGACACAAAAATTACAATATAATTCTCATAGATTTTCTCTTGTATCAACAGCTTATGCGTTTCTTTCCACAACTTTCTGGAAGTCCTTAACAGAGTGTATGCGTGTATAACGCGTATGGGCCCTTCTGCATTTTAGGACGACAAATATTTCATATATTTCAATAGAAATACACACTATAATGGAAATAAACGCAAACAAATGATTATTTAACGCTCAGGCAACACGACAAATAGACAGACAGACTTTCATAGAAAAGGCAAACATGCTTACGAGACGTGAACCTTGTCTAGAGGACTTGTGATGAATTTTAAATTAGTGACTACAACTTAATATATTCCGATTATTCTTTTGGTGTGTTTGACCATTTTTGTGCAGGCCATCGTCTCTAAAGGCTTTTCACGGAGGATTTATTAACACATTTTGATTACATCAAATCTGACTTAAAAATTAAACTGTTTAGCTCAGCTTTGTAGAGTTGTGGAATTAACAAAAGTACGGTTCGAATTAAAATGTATCGTCTTATCAGGTTGTTGCTAACAAGTTTTGACAGACAGTTTTCGTATAATATGAATCAAGTGGTCATAAACTGTTGAATTTGATCAATTTAACCTCAATCCGATCTCACGTGTTGTTATTCGCCGGTTCGCATCAACTAATGCCTTTCTTACGTCTTTATCAGCTTCAACCGGCCTTCGCGAACGTGGTGCACATTCGGCATCAAAATTGCCGGATCGAAATTTAATGAACCAGTTATGGCATCGCCGTAGCGTCAACCAACACACATTCTCCATACACATTGGCCAATTACTTTCTGGCTTAAACAGCATTTTTACGCTTTCTGTAGTAAAACAGTAAGATATATCGAAAATGCTGCTTATCGCTCTCCACATTTAAAAGGGAACCAACCAAAAACTACTGCGTAGAATTAATTGGAATTTTTCATACACAAGCCTTGTTATACTCACACTTTCAAAGCATATAAAAATTATACGTCTTAAGTGTAAAGTTGGGTATAAAAAAGTACAATTAAATCCTCTGTCGGAAAAAAACGAAATTACTTTCCGAACAAACCCAATAGAATTTTATGAGATCAGTCTTAATTTATTTAGTTAATATTAACTTGGATTAGCAAATATGATGGGGCTGAAAGTATTTTTGAGATTAAAATTTTGTCACGCAATACTTTTCCCTTCAGTTTATGGTAGTTTTTCTTTAATTTTTTGAAATTAAGAATCGGCTGCAAAACGCGATGATCTTTCCGACGAAAAAAGTTTCTAATTAGGTTTCTAATTTATTGAACCATACAGAATAAATACAGAAAAATAAATTGAAAAATTCTATAACAACGTTTTACTCAATATTTATGGGTTTACCCATTTTATTATATTTTTGTTTTTTTTTTTTTTTGTGAAAAAAAATTTAACCACACTAGGGGAGTAGTAAGTTACCTCTTAACGCTAATCTTACTGAAATAGGCCTGTGAGACTCATTTTGAGGTTCAAATCAATACAATACGTACATACATACGTACATAATTGGTCATTACAACCCTTCAGTCAGGATTGCGACCTAGCTTCTCACACCACTTATGTTCCGTGTGTTAATTTTATACATGAGTGGCGGGACCAGACAGTTCAAAGTCGACTCCGAAATTCAGATTTTTGAGAAACTCTTCATGGCAATTTTTCGTTTACTTTCAGAGTTTTTGCCACAAATCTACTGCGAGGAAGTCG
Organism: Sarcophaga rosellei; assembly: GCA_930367235.1. Classification (NCBI taxonomy): domain Eukaryota; kingdom Metazoa; phylum Arthropoda; class Insecta; order Diptera; family Sarcophagidae; genus Sarcophaga; species Sarcophaga rosellei. Next base: position 83,010,959 of record OV884017.1, on the reverse strand, counting down.
CCAAAGAAATAGTTTTTCTTATTTCGTTTTGATGTCTTGCCTGGGGTTACAACCATGGCCTTACGTCTAATAAGACAGCACACTACACACTAGACTACGGTGACTTCAAATCAATGTAACAAGAAATATATCAAACATAACGCAACCAAATTTCATGACTTTTAATTTATATAAATTAAACTATTTTTTATTTAATAGTTTTTTTAAAATTTGCTTCAGACTACTGTCTGAAGCGTTCTTTATTTTTTAATGTTAATTACACTAATGTTACACCAGAACTGATACTTAATTATGTTTTTACTTAAAATAATAAATAATGCAAACTTCAATAAACTTCACCCAGACGCAGAGTCAGCAATATTCTAATTATGTTAAAATGTATTGCAACATAAGTTTATTACCTTTGTTGCTAATTTGCTTAGGTAAGCTTTAACGTTCAATGACCTGAAGTATTTAAATTTAATTTTAAATATTTTGGTTCTTAACTCCTCCGCCCTTAATTTCAATCGTCCTCGATTGATTTAAAAATAGGGTATTTCATGGATTCTTGTAACAGGTGTTTCAGCTTGATTTTTCTCAACCTGTGGAATTTTTGTGGGTTGCAGAATGAACGTTGTTAAAGGTTTCTTTTGTGATCTTTTCAGTGCCCAAATTGTAAGGCTAACGGTGCATAAGAAAGTTAGTGATATAACAATGTTTCTGATCCATGTTTCTCTTTTTATATTATGTATTGCCTTTATGTTGTTAAGATGTAACTCTTGAAGTGATTCTAATGACAATATGTTTAAGGTTTCTTGTTCTATTGGAGTATCTTGCATTAGGGCTGGGATTGGTGTCATCTGATTTACTTCTAGGTTCTGATATATTTGGTCATCTATTTTTATTGTTGAATTGTTAAATTTAATTATAAATGTTCCATTTAGTTTATAAGTAATTGTTTCTGTTGAAACAGTTTTGCTAACATCATTCAGGAGTATTATTCCGTCTGCAATTTCTTCAACACGAGGGATATGATGAACATTGCTTTTTGCGCATGTGGATTGTTTATTGAATATAATTTTTGTTATACAATTATCATTACTTAGATCTGATAAATACATTTTATTACAAATTTTGATTTTATTATAAATTATACAATTTCCTTTTATTGCATAAATTTCATTTCCATTTAAAAATATTTCTGTAAAATTTAAATTTATTATAGAGTTATTCTTTATAATAGGTTTTACAATAAGTTTTTTATATAAAGTTTCACTTGTAATTGGAATTTTAATAATGTATAAAATATTTGTGTTATTGCTTAATACACTTATTTTCGATAATTCTAAAGCTTCTTCTATGTTGTTGAAAGGCATATTTTCTTTTTTTAATTGATTAATTACAAAGTTCATTTCTTTTTTGTTTAACAAATACGAGTTAATTATGTTGTATTTTGCCCATTGTATGGCATATTTAATATTTATAATTGCTTCCTTTGCTAATCTAACCTTGTTTCTCATTATTTCTATGTCTTCTTTTAGAATAAAATTATCCTTCCTTATGGAGTTAGAAAATGTATTAATTAATTTAGTAATATTGTTTATTTGATTACTAAAGTCGGTATTAATTATTACTTGTTTGTTATTATTATCTGTTAGCTCGTCTAACGTTTTGTAAATATATTCTGCGTCATCATGATCGGGAGATCCGGCAATAATTTTCCAAATTTTTCCTAATGCATTAATTGATCTAGACTGTCTTCTTGGTGTGTAGTTCTTAAGTGTCTCTAATAGGTCTATAGTTTGATTTAGTTCATATTTTAGCGTTGGTTGTAGAGGAATCGTCTCAGGTATATACGTTTCAATATATTTTCTTGTTTTTTGTAAAAAGTCGTCATAAGAATTTAGATCTATTTGATGTATAAATTTAAATGTCCCTTCTTGAATTTTGCCGTAGCCGTCACCTATCGTCACGACGTGTGAGTCTGTATAGTTCAGTATTTGGACTTCTGCCTTAAGCAGTGGTAGGAAAAATCTGTAACCAAAAAATAATTAATTTCTTATATGGCCTTTATGAACTATTCTATTAGTTTCTGTCAATACCGTACTTCTGTTATTTTCTTTGACTATTTCTTCTTTATATCTTGATGATAATTTAGATCCTAGTCTTTTATTAATTTTTACATAAATTTTCTGGCCTGGAGTATAGTCCTTAAAAGGTTTTCGTTTTTTATTATGATTTGCTATATCTTTTTCCTGTTTCCTAACGATGGCTTCTATATTTTCTTTCCTAGCATTTTCGTATTGTTCTGGACTAGTACTAACTCTTCTTCCAAAAAATAACTCAATAGGTTTCTTGCCTGTTGTTGAGTGTATGGTGTAATTATATTCATACACTGCTCTATCGAGTAGTTCTTCAAAAGTCCTATGTGTCTTTTCTGTTTTAAGACAACGCATAATTTCCGACAATGTGGAATGAAATCGTTCCACTTGGCCGTTAACGGTACTTTTGTAGGGGGCAGTCATGAAAACTTTTATATTCAGCTGATCTTCAAGCATAAACAAAATTGAATCTGAATTTAATGATTTTTCATTGTCTACAACTACCATTCTGGGAACACCAAAACTAAATACTATTTTCCTTAATGGTTCTCTAATATCTGCTATTGATATAGAATTTATTACTGTTGCCTGTGCATATTTTGTGAGCTTGTCTATTGCAGTTAATGTTAAGTGCTTTTCAGTAGTCCAAATGTCTATATGTAGTATTTCTCCTGCATATTGCGGGATTGGAGTAGGTGATATATTTGCCTTGTTAGGATGTCTATCGTATTTCCCTTCCTTGCAAACTTTACATTGTTTTATTATTTTTTTTAGAGTATCAGTCATCTTTGGGAAGTAATATTTTTCTAAAAGCTGTAATTTATTTTCTTTAGCGTTTCTGTGGGCTCTTCTATGTACTTTCAGAGATTCTTCTTCTTGTCTAGAAGAGTCGACCAAATCTTCTACCTGGGTTTGTGTGTATCTAATTTTATATTTAGAAAAGTGAAGGGGGTATATTGATTGTATCTTACCCATAATGCTTTCGCAAGTAAACAAACCATTCACTACACTCGGATTAAGATATCTCTTCAAAATATCCAAAAGAGAGTCTTCCGAAAAGCTTGGGGTTGTAATAATATGTCTGTGAAAAGTTGGGAAAGGTAATTTAAACTGGTATTCACTCGTTTCTGCTATAAGGATAAAAATCTGATTTCTAAAGACGTTTATAGGACATTCAACTGAAGGAATTAAATTCTCTCCTGAACTATCATTGCTGTGCACTGTAGCCGTTAGAGCGTTAACATGAATGTCGTTTTGTGGTGGTCTAGAAAGAGCATCTGCAACCACATTACTTTTACCGGGCTTATAATGGAGTTCATGAGTCATGTGGCTAGTTCTGAGAGCAGTCATGTGAATGTCGTTTGCTGGGAGCTGTTTAAGTGCAATTATTTTCCCATTTCCAAGTACCATGTAATTGTCTTTCGTATAAATGATAGCATCAAGGTCTTTTAAAGTGTCATTTCCAATGATTCCTTGGAATGTTTTCAGTTGTGGTAATAAATAGAATTTAATCGGAACGTCCGTTTGTACGAATAAGTAGGTATTTGTGTGAAATTTAATTTGAGTCTGTCCACCTACGGAATTTACATAGAAATTTTCATTATTTGGAATAGGGTTTCTTACTATATTCGGTGTTATATAATTTTTATTGGATCCAGTGTCGATTAAGATTTTTATGATCATTCCGTCATCCATCCTGCACTCAAAATATGGCAAGGTGGATGAATTTAGTGTTAAAAAATGGATTTCGTTGGTAGAGTCATATTTCTGATCGTGGTCTCTTGTATAGTCCGCTTGGTCATCAATGTACTCATTTAATGTTTGTCCGTCAATATCGTTTTCTAAGTCTATTTTGTCAATATAGTTGTCAATTTCGCCTGTCTCCTGTATATTTGAACCGTTGTTCGATCCTAGTTTCAAATGGAAATTTCTACTTTGTTTGCGAGTTTCTGGATGTGGTGGAGGTGGTCGTTTGCCATAGAGTCCGTTGTTCGCTGGTCTATTCATATAATTTATATTCCTAGTTCTCATACTCTGGTCAACGTCCATCGGTTCTGGTCTTGGTTGAGGTTTTGGTATAAAAGGTCTTGGTGGGGTGTAATTTGTATGGTTGTTTTGGTGAAATTGGTTGTATTGATTGTGTTTGGGAATGGCTCCCTGATTTTGATAATAGTTCAGTCCGTGAGGAGGTTGTTGTCTTTGGAATTGCCTGGTTACTTGCTTTGGTCGAGGTGGTGGAGGAATGTGTGCTAATTCCGGATAGAATATAGGTTGGTTCCGGTTTGGGGTAGACATAAATTTCCTATTGTGAGCATAGTTAGTCCTAAAGTTCTGGTTCTCCAGCTTTAGACACAAGTGTAAAGCTTTAGGTAAATCTGTTGGTTCTCTCATAGCCAAAAGTCTAGGTAGATCTCCTTTCAACCCTCTTATGAAGGTGTCCAATGCTTTATCTCTATAAGTTTGTGTCAATAGGTGCAAAGATTCCTGTCCTATGTCCATAGCGCTAATTTTGTTAAGTATAAGGGATAAATGCTTGTAAACCTTTTGGTAGAATTCCTGAATGGTTTCTGTTCCCTGAACTAATGAAGTTAACTGATATTCGAGAGTACTAACATCTCTCTTATCTGCGTAATGCAGAGTTAAGCAGCGAGAAATACTTTCCCAATTCAAGGGTGTATTATAGGATTCTAATATGGCATCTGCATTGCCGACAATTTTATTCCTTATTACGCTAAGGATTCCAAAGTATTTGGGTGTTCCCTTTAAATGTTGGTAAATGTTCAAAATTCGCTCAACAGATTTCCTCCAGGAACTGTATTCCCCTGGTCGTCCTGTAAATTCTCTTAGGCTTCTGACTACGTCAGGTACCCTGTCCAAGTCATTTAGTTGTGCCCTATGTTGCGGATCAATTACTTGATCTTGGTCAATCACCTGATTCCTGGCATTTTCAGGATTTCTAATTTGTTCTTGTATTGCCTCATTGATCATTCTCCTAATTTCTATTTCTAAGTTCCTCATATTAAATGGTGCCTGATTCTCCTGTACGTTCACTACAGGTGGCCTAATTAAATTGTTTGGATTTGACATTTTAACAAGGTATATGAAATGACTAACTTTTTTCTATTATGTAGTGTTATTGTTGTTATTGTTTAATATATTTTTTTATTATTATGAAACTGGAGGGTCCCGTAGGAATCGCAGCCTCGAATTTTATTTTTTTATTGAATCCCGTGGGATTTTTTATTAGATTATTGTTTAAATTTTCTTAAATCTAGTGTTAATTTATACTACTGTATCTCTTATATTTATTTTACTTTCTTCTTTAAAAATTTTCACAAAATGTTGATTTATCCTTTATATAATATTTTAATTCCTTTCTTTACTTTGCTTTTTTACTTCACTTCAAAATTAAATTTTTTTTTCACAATAATAATTTATATTTTATATCATATTTTATTTTTTAATTTACTTTTTAAATTTTTCTATACAATATTTAAATTTATGTTTTTCTTTTATTTTTATAAATACAAGATTAAATTTAATTTTTAAATTTTTCCACACAATATTTAAATTTATATTTTTCTTTTGTTTTTATAAATACAAAATTTAATTTATCCTTTTAATTTTTCCACACAATATTTAATTTTATAAATTCAAAATTTAATTTACTTTTTGAATTTTTCACACAATATTCAAAATTATGTTTTTTTTTTTATCAATTCAAAATTTACTTAAATAAAATAATTTGTTTCTAGGATTTAGCTAGGATATAATTTTAACTTTTGAATCTTATTGTGTTTTTATATTTTAGATTTATTTCACTTTTGTTAATTTAACTTTAATATTTATACATTTTACTTACATTAAATATATAATAATCATTTTAATAAGCAGCGGCAGTTGATGATGTTCAACACCCTTTCTCCTGATCGATCCAGTTACTCGGGAGCCCTTTGTCCTTTTGTTTCTGCTTCAATATTGTGGATACCGCGGATAACGTGCTGCCTTGCAGGACTATGTGTTTTATACCTTATTGGAATTCTATTTATCCGTTGGAAACCGCGGTCCCTGCTCGGGCGCCAATTAAACTATTTTTTATTTAATAGTTTTTTTAAAATTTGCTTCAGACTACTGTCTGAAGCGTTCTTTATTTTTTAATGTTAATTACACTAATGTTACACCAGAACTGATACTTAATTATGTTTTTACTTAAAATAATAAATAATGCAAACTTCAATAAACTTCACCCAGACGCAGAGTCAGCAATATTCTAATTATGTTAAAATGTATTGCAACATAAGTTTATTACCTTTGTTGCTAATTTGCTTAGGTAAGCTTTAACGTTCAATGACCTGAAGTATTTAAATTTAATTTTAAATATTTTGGTTCTTAACTTATATGTTTTAGAATATTCATTAAAAAGAATGAGAATTATTAAATATTTCCATCTGTTAGAGACCGAAACATCAAATGGTAACGTTAACTACTGACATGAGCGTCAGAGTTTTTGCCTGAATAAATCATCCTTCATATCTTTGTAAGGCATCTTCTATTTACAAAAATTTTTATCTTTTGTATACAAAGTAAGCTTTCATATGCTAGAACTGATTTTTCTGTTCTGTTTAGTTTAACGTTGTAAAATCCCTTTTTATTTAAATTAACGTTAATTCCGCTGGGATTTTGTAAGGAGTGGAACTGTTTGTTATACAGAAATATGCGGAAACGCTTTTCTTAAGAATAAACCCGTAGTTTTTATATATGTATGAGCCTCAGAGGCTCATGTCACTAAAATTTGTTAATTTTGTATATCAGTAAGCTTAAGCTTTAAACAAAAAGATTTTAAAATAATTTGAAGAATTTCATTTCTACTCTTAAAATATATACAAAGAAAAAGAAAATGCTTACATTTTCTTCGTGTACAGTCTTTACTGACATTTTTTATTTCCAGTTCATTCCTGAAAATTTAAAGGAAAAAATTAAATAAAAAAAATAAATTATTTTTACAGTAATTTTCAATTCAAGTTTCCTTGATGGCCTTTAAATTTTAACCTCATTACAGTATGATATTTTGAGGTTCAATTTTTATTTCTCAACAAATATTGTACACAGAGTGTCAAAATCGTTGAAGCAAATTGGATAAAATTGACAAATTATTGCAAGTTGCCAAAATATTGATGGAAGAGAATCTTAAAGGGAGATATAAGATAGGAACACGTTCCTTAAAATGAAAATAATTATAAACTTTTAACAAATTTTTAACATTTCTATTTTAAGGCAAGAATTGTGAGTTTTATTCCGGTAATGCTGTAAACACCCTTTGTAGCCTCTTATGTATTTACAGTATAATAAATGGCAAACTGCCAATAGGAGTTTATGACTGAAAACCAAAAAGATTTATATTCGGTCTTCTCACAGGGACCCCCGATGTTTAACAGTTAATAAAGGCCACCACATTGAAGCTACAATTGATGAATTACATACATACATACATAATTGGCCATTACAACACTTCAGTCAGGATTACGGCCTAGTTTCTTACACCACTCATGTTGTGTGTGTTAATTTTATACATGAGTGGCAGAAGCTACAGTTTAACCTCGATTCCGAACGATAGATTTTTTGAGAAACTTTCATTTGCTCTCAAAGTTTTTGCCAAAAATTTGCTGAGAGGAAGTCGCCGAAGAAATATTTTTTTATATTGCGTTTTGATGTCTCACCTGGGATTTGAATTTTGGCCTTACGTCTAATAAGCCAACACACTACCTACTATTACGGCGACATCTATGTCGAATTAATTGTCATTTATTCACTGTGTTGTGCCAAATTATCAGGGACGGATATAGTAATCAACACTACATACGTGCAAATAATAAAAATGTTTTATGAAATTGGCTGTCCCTTTTGAGCAAAATATATCCACGATTTCCACATTTTACGATCGTCGTAATCGTTTTAACAAAAGGATTATTCGCAACGTGGTGGATAAATTCGAGTCCACTGGTACAGTAAATAATCGACTTGCATTCGTACGTCGACCATGTGCAACTTCTGAAGAAAACACCATCGATGCTTTTGAGTAGTCAGTCTTTCGTTGAGTAAAACTTGGCGAATTTTTCATTGGAGCTTGGGCCTACACATGTACAAAATTTAACAAACCCTGAAATTGTTGGTAATCGTCCATAGAAAACAATATATGTTCGCTAAATGGACTATGAAGTAGTTGGCAACTGACCCTAATTAAAATATAATGTCTGAATTAAAACTCGCATTTAATTAAAAAAATGATCTAAATATTATAGGTGAACTATTTTTTATGATTATTAAAGAATATTACCTTATAATGATATTTTAAAATAAATTAACTTTATAATCACCTTCTAATCAACACCACCTTTACGAGGTCTTTATTTTAATTTTTTTCTGCTTTTTTTTCACACGTACAAGGTGGCCTTATTGAATAAAGTGTCAGAAAAAATTAAAATTGCTTTGCATATGCTCTGGCTTCTAATACACACTCGTACTATATTTAATCGATAATTTTATTCCATGTAATCTATTTTATGTGTAAAGCACATTGTTTGTTTATAATGTTTAATGAGTATTTAAATATCTGCACAAATTAAGGACTTGCTTCGGTATATGATGACAGGTATGAGGTCTGTTTCAAATGAAAATTTTTCGAATATGTATACATGAGATGTTACACTGATGAACAAAAGCGAAAAAAAAACTAAATAAAAACTAAATAAATAACTTGCATATCTAACTTGGAGTACAGTAAATAATTAAGCAAAATTTATCGTAATGTTAATGACATCGATCCTTTCATCATCTATTACAATATCACCCCACATTACACAATAAAATACGAGAGTTGATTGGGCAAGTTATAAGCATAAATTCAAAAATAAAGTGTTGTGTAAACCGATGGTCATCTGTTGTCGTCTGAGTTCACTGATGTTGATGAAAAATAAAAACAATGTTTATGATTAAAAAATTTCATTGAATTGAAATCAATTCACAGTCAAAAGTATTTTATAAATGCTTTATCTGTTATACTCCTATTATTGTTCCCATTATTGCATAAAAGTTTTTTTTCTTTTCGGATTTTTACAACTCAAGTACAATTTTAAGATTACTCTTGATTTCTACAATTCACAGAAAAAAAAAATATCCAAAAAAGAAATAAATTAAATGAAATCAGTAAAGAAAAATGTCTTACAACACTGTCATAAATCAATGAATGTACAGCAGAGGTCGGCACCAATAGCCCCCGGGGGCTGAACATCTTTGGTGTTTTACACACATAGGACACGAACATCAACCAAGTTCGTAAAAAAGAGATTAAAAATGCATTCAGTTGCTTGTCAGCATTCGCTACATGTGCAGTCGCCGTAGTTTAGTAAGTAGTGTGTTCACTTATTAGAACACCTGGGTTCGAGCCCCAGGCTACACATCAAAACGAAATACGAAACAAAAATATTTCTTCGGCGAGGAAGTCGCAGCAGATTTTTGGCAAAAACTCTGAGAGTAAATAAACCTGCCATGAAAAAGTTTCTCAAAATCTGTCTTTCGGAGTCGACGTTAAACTGTAGGTCCCCCCACTCATGTATAAAATTAACACACACAACATAATTGGTGTGAGAAGCTAGGCCGTAATCCTGACTAAAGGGTTGTAATGGACAATTATGTATGTATATATGTATGTACTACATGTGCACAAATTTAATTGGTAAAAACAGGGTTTTTAAACCAAGAATGGTAATCCAATCCATCGGTAGTTAGACCGTTTCATATCTACGAATGCATTAAAAAGAAAGAGCTACAGGAACATTCTGTCTAAAGTGTAAATATGTGTCTCTGTTGTTATCCAAAGTAACAGAAGAAGCACATCTCAGGCGGTTTTGGATGTAATTCTTCATTTACTACCTATTGAGGAATATTTAAGGGAGGTGGTAGCCAGAATCGTCCTTAGACCGAAAGAGTTACGTCCAATGTATTCCCGTAGGGTATTACACTCGGAAAAGCTGAAACAATTAAACAGTCGGCGTCAGGTCATTTCAACTTTCGGAGCGATGGATTGTATGACAACAGAACTTTACTGATAGAGTATTTCGGATAGGATCGGTTGGGGTGTTCTCACAGAGCAGTCCAAAATGGACAAGGGCATAGAAACAAATGTCTTCAAATATGTAATCAATGTCAAGGAATCCTACATCTTCCAGCGTTAAAATGGCATTGGTGATCAGTTGACGCTGCCAAAAAGGCGAAATTACTCCTCCTGAAATCTTCTCATGCCAGTTCAGTTCTTATTATAATTACAGGCCTAAAATTCGAATACCATACGGACATAGCGTGCTGAATTGAAGGTTGTGGCTTATCAAGGTTCATTTTAAACAAATGCTACACATTGGCACCGCCAAACATAATGCACACCCCACAGTTACTTTTTCCTTAGGTAATGGCTTTTCAATAACCACATTTGGTTCTCCTAATCCCGTAATCGATCATTTTGCTTGTTTATGTAACCACCAGGTGAGAAATATTTTCCTTCGCTGACGTATTGTTGTCGTAACAGCATTTATGGAACGGAATTTAATTTAAAAAAATTTACTACCATAGTATTTGTATTTTAAATCGAAAATATCACACAAACATATCAAATAATATTTATTTGCAAATACTTTATAATGTACTCACTTACATGATATAACAAATATGCTTCAGGATACTTATTTCAGCAATACAGCACTACATACATACATACAAAGAGTAAACATACAAAGAGAAAACACTTATCACACCATTTATGTAACAATCCCCGATAGCCAAATAATGCTCTGACTAAGATTTTGTGACTTCTTTATGTATGTATGTACTTTTATGCTAGTCAAACCAAAAAAAAAATAAAAAATACAAAACAAAAGGAATAACTGAAAAGTTATACAGTTTTGTTTTATTTACAATTGAAATACCGGACGTATGAGTAATGCTTACAGATGCTTCGGTACAGTGTATGTTGTGCGCAGCGTTGCCAAATGTGCAGATTTATCTGCATTTTGCAGTTTTTCTGAGCATTGAGCAGTTTTGAAGTTTTTTGTTTAAAAAAGTAAGTTTTTCTGTAAATTATGCAGATTTTGCAGTTTTTACATTTAAATTTTTTAACTTCAATTTTGTTATTTTAATTCCAATTTCTAAAGCCATAATTGTGAAAAATAACAATAAAAGTATTTTTAAATTATGTGGTTTTGTGCCAAATGTAGTAGAAATGAACTACTACGTGAACTAATGCACATTAATTTTGAAGACTTGGGTTTATTAGACGTAGAAAATATTGAAACTTTTTGGGAAGTCATATTTAAAACAAAACGTGGCGACGGAACTAAAGCTTTTCCTAATTTAAAAAAACTGGTATATGCAATTTTGTCAGTACCTGTTGCAACTGCTAATGTTGAGAGAATTTTTTCACAAATTAATATTAATACAAATAAAACTAGGAACAGATTAGAAGTGCCAACACTATGTGGCATTTTAAGAGCTAAAGATTTTCTTAAAAAAAATAACAGTAATTGCAGCAATTTCGTGAAATCAAAAGAAATGACAATCAAATTTACCAAAGAAATGCACAAATCTAATTAGTATTAAGTGCCAGGAGAAATTAACTCAATTTACGAAAATGCATGTTATTTCAAATACTTTTTATAAAACTGAATTATATTTATATTTTTTATTATATGTATTTAATTTAATTTGTTTTGTTATGTTTTAATAAAAAAAATATATGAATTGAATTTTAAATTTTTTGGATGTGCAGTTTTTTCAGTTGAAAATCAGTTTTTTTTCTCTAAATTTGAAGTTTTTGAAAAAAAAATTATGGCAACGCTGGTTGTGCGTAGAAAAAATAAAATATAAATACTCATACATGTATGTCAATGATACGGTGATTTATGTACATATGCATATGTACATATGTATGTGTGTGATAACAATTTGTACAATTTCTTATTTGTAAGTACGACACATTCATCGTTTTATCATTTGTATGTATCATTCATACGCATCCGGTCGTTTATGTGTGTATTATGTGTTTATGTGTGTTCGTTATTTTGTCACTTTGTCAAATATGGGTTATTTTCATACATATTAATGCGTTTGTGTAGGTGAACATATGTATCTTCTACACACAATATAAAATTTATAAAACAAAATATAAAAAACAAAAATAACATTACAATACATTTGATTGTGTATGTTGACGTTCGATGAACTCTTGAATTCATATCATATTTACATATGTAATATACCAGAATATATAAGATGACACACACACATATTGATAGCAATGCAAAGGTGACTGCTGTACAGTGTCATCGAAAATTATGGCTTTAAAGTGAAATATTAATAAAAAAAAAATTGAATTAAAGATTGGGTCCAAATACGGATGCCACCATGATATATTTGAGAGGAACAAAAAAATGTTATTTTATTAAGGTACTGAACTGCAGATATATGCATATAGCTTTCTATGATATCAGTATCAATAATTATTAAACATATTTTGCATTTTGGTCAGTTCACCAAGAGAAGTAGTGTGTACACCTTTCTTTTTTTTCGTTTGATAGTCATTAAGCTGAAATTTGAATGATTTAAGACTCTATAGAACTGTAAATGAATCCACACACCTTGCAAACGCGACCGAAAGCCAGATTATTTAAATAAACGTGAAAGTCTCTATTCAGGAATCTCTCTCTCTCTCTATATTCTAGTAATGGAAGACAATGATAAAGTCAGTAAGTAACTCTTAATACAAGATGATGAGAATGATTTCAACATATACAAAAAACCACCCCATCTATGAAAATCTAAATGACCTCTAATCACTCCAACTAATTTCCGAAGGTGTCTCCTATAGGAATAAATCGGTGCAAATGAACTCCTATTATTCTAATTGTAATGTTATCATGGTATTTTAGTAGGTAATGTGTTGAGTTATTAAACGAGAGTACGTGGTTCAAAGCCTAGCTCAGACGTCTGGATCAAAACGAAGTATAGCCATTTGGTGTCGACTTTAAACTGTAAGTTTAATCGCTCATGGATAAAGGTAACACACTAAACATGGGTGATGTGAGAAAATAGGTTGTGATGATCAATTAAGTATAGCTAAACAGTCTCTTCGTACTATTTGGTTTAAGTTAATTTTCTTGATTTATAATCTACTTCAATATTAATTGGAGATAGTAAAACAAAACATATGTAATCATTGCTCGAAATGAGTAACTTGGTACCACGCCATTTCATTTTAACAGCATTGTGTTTCCCAGTCAGTATGGATTTTATGTGGACTTTCCCTAAAGTGTACAAAGACCATGCCATATATTCGTTAATACCTTAGTCAGAATAGCCTTATAAATAGCACAATTTAAAGCCTATATTTTAAGGCAAAAGTATTGCCAATTTTGTTTAAAATAAATATCAGTTCAATTCCCCATTAAATAAAAGGAAAAATTATTTAAAATCCCTCTAAAAAAATTGTGAAATCTTAATCGATCAACTGAGAAACATTTTGTGTGGTAATTGATAAACATTCAAACATTTCTGTGATAAAAATTTGAATTATTTTTGACTCATTAAAACTGTTGGAATCTGTTTACTTTTTGTGTTGACGGAACAAATATTTAAGAATAGAGTGATGGGTATAGTGTTGTGTAGTGGTTTTTAATCGACTAAAACCACATTTTTGTTGAGTAGAGGATTCACTAATTTTCTATTTCTTGCACTTGCCAATTTTTTTGATTACTTTGTAATCCCAGTATCGATTAAATATCATATTTTTATTGATTTAATTTAATTCTTCAACAGTTAATTTAAATAAAGACACTTCAAATGAAAAATTTCAGAATTTTTGTCTGCTATCTGTGCGACGGAGCATCACGTCTGTAAGAACCATTAAATGAATTTGAATTTAATTTATTAATCTTTTTACCACACTCAAAATTTTCAATTAAAATTAAATTTTATAAAAGAAATTAATTATATATTTATGTATAATTAAATTATATATAAAGAAAATTTTTAATATGAAATTTATGTAGGAAATTAACAGAAATAAAAACAAAGAAAGTGCAATTTGTGACATGGTCATGTACGTCCCGAATTTATTGCATCTTCAATGTCACCGTTTACATTACGTTTCTGTTGCTGCCACTTTAAAGGACAAACTTGTTTGGTATTAACATGACAGTAAAACATGCAATTGGTACATAAAAAGTCTCTCCACTTTTAAGGAAACGATAAAAAAAAACGAAATTCAAAGGAAGAGAAAATTTCAAACTTTTTGATTTCGTTCACTTTGCAGGATGAAAATTGAGTAGATTGTGTCAAGAAAGGCGGAAACTTTTTTTTTATTTTCATCATGAGCGCATATGTAAGTCTTGCATCAGCATCAACAACGCCTTAACGTGCAACTTTTTAAAGCGAATTCGAAACATTTTTTTTATTGCTTTGCTCTTCTGACAATCTGAAGCGTGAGAAGGAGAAGAATAAGAAGCATAAAATTGATTCATCTCTAGTACTTGTTTTAACATTTCTCAGCAACATATCATAGATACACCTGATGAGAATCATCAATCTTAAACGCCTTGGCGTTTAACGTAAATGAGCTGGTAGAGGGGGAGAGTTACGCAGTGGATTTAACGAAAACGAATTTTATAAGAATATTTGCCAAAAATAACATCATGCCTTTTCATCAAAATAAGGCCGAAATGATGTTCATAAATACACATTCGTATTTTTATTTCGCAATAAATATCCAACGGAGTGACAAAAAAGTGATGTTTGTCCGGTAATCAAATTTATATTTGAATTTATTTATAACACTGAGCCTTGGAAACGATTTAACGTTTAAATAAGTACAACAACATTAAATGGAATTTGGTAAATCGATTCAAATACTTTATACACACTTATCGAATTTTTCACATATTTAACCCTTTTAATAGGCATTATGTCGTCTTAAAAATGACTGCCTGGGAAGAAAAAGGCTCCAACGGTGTAATCGTTTCACAAACAAATCTATTTTAATTAAGTAGACAAGTCTTATTCTCACCAACAGATACCAAATTACAAAAATGTTAGACGATGTGTACATACATAAAACATAATGGAAGTCGTAATTAATAAAAAAAAAAATTTACGAGCATATCGAACATTCTCATTCATACTGGATGATCAGTCTTCAGAACACTTCTCTGCTATTCACTCTTATTTACATGTGCTGCTGCACACTTTCGGAGTTCTTTTGTAATACACAGATGTTCGTTAACTAATAGAATTTTTTTTTCTCTCAATTATTGAAAGTCGCCGTAGTCTAGTAGGTAGTGTGTTCGCTTATTAGACGTAAAGCCCGGGTTCGAGCCTTAGGCCAGACATCAAAACGAAATATAAAAAAAAATATTTCTCCGGTGACTTCCTCTCAGCAGATTTCTGGCAAAAACTCTGAGAGTAAATAAACCTGCCATGAAAAAGATTCTCAAAAATCTGTAGTTCGGAGTCGACGTCAAACTGTAGGTCCCGCCACTCAAGTATAAAATTAGGGCACACAACAGGAGTGGTGTGAGAAGCAAGGCCATAATCCTGACTGAAGGGTTGTAATGGCCAATTATGTATGCATGTATGTGCTAACAGGTTTCAAAATTTATTGTATTTATTTATTACAATACAATTACAAATTATATGAATTTACTGCGAGCTGAGTTACGTTGGCGTTTATGTAACAGACCAGAGTCTCTGGTGACAATCGAACCCATAACCCTCACGCTAATAGTCTACACTATCCACTAGACTATTAGGGCACTCAGTTTCAAAATTCATAACAGAGAACTTTATTAAATTGAAGTACAACAATATTTAATTAAGAATGTAAATAAATTCGCTTACAGCACTAGGACGTCATATCGTATACTTAATATTGAATTGCTCAAATTCTAACAATCATGCACTGTGATACTTTTTATTCACTCTTTCTATTCTTATTTATTTAGTTTTCATTATTAAATTTCATTATCTTTACTCCCACTTAAACATCCACGCCTTTCTTAGAAGAAATTAAAAATAATTAAAAAATAATTAAAAAGACATTTGTGTGCATTTTTAAATGAAGCCATTTTAAGTATTCATTAGACGCTACTTAACAATGCCGACAACAATTTCCTTCGTACTTAGCATGCCGCAACAGAAACAATTTAATACCTGAAGAAAAATTTCATTTCAAAATTCCACCGATTTATTATATTCTGAGGAAGAAAGAGAAGGAATGAGACAAAAATTAACTGAAGAATTGTCTTGTCTGCCAATAAAAATAAATTTGTTGTCGTAACAGTAAGCGTGGAAGGATAATAAATTTGAAATGAAAAGTGAAAACATAACAGAAGCAAACGTGAGTCGAGTATAATGTTTCCATATATAAAGCTGCTGTTTCAACAGATTTACGACCCAAATATTCTAAAAGTTTACCTCTCATTACAGCCAGACGTAACTCATGTTTAACAATTGTTGTAGTGAAAGTATGTTGATTACGTTTTTTGGTGTTTCTATTTTATTTATTTTATTTCTTTATTAATTTTTTAAATTTTAATACATTCACACATTTATATAAAATAAACACATTTTTAGTAGGCAAACAAGTCGAAGGAAACGAAAAGTATGAGAGGGGTTGAGACGATAGCTGACTCAAGACCATAAAAACATTTGTTTTTCTTTATTTCCTTCACAGTCAGAAAACCTAAGCAGAAAATGTCGAGATATGCATTGAAAACTAAATTTGATTAAAGTATTTGAAACAATGTTGAAAAATTCAGTACTTTAGTACTTTTTTCAGTACTTTTCCATTTCAAAAATACCGCAGTATCCTCGCGGTGCTGTCAGTACTTTTTTAATATTACATATTTTATGTCTTACACTTTTCAACTTATAATGCATTAGCAACATGTTCAATGTAATGTTAAAGGTAGAATTAGTCTTTAGTCCCGGTTAGCCAAACGTCCACGAAACATGGTGTCATTTTTAGAATACGAAAAGCAATGAGAACACTTGCCGAACCGTTATGTAATTTCGGTAAGCATTTACATTGCTCTGTATAAAATTAACGCACACAACACGAGTGGTGTGAGAAGCTAGAACGTTTGTACAATTCGACCTCCGGGTACTGTATTTGTCACAGTTGACAAGTACACGTCCTCTAACCTAACCTAACCTACATTGCTCTTCATATGCTAAAAACGAACATATATTCTATTACGTTCCGAAGACGTTTGACTAAACGAGGCTTTTACGTTTTCAGCTGTTCGAATCAGCTGTTTTTGTTTTGTATGTGAGGAACACGTAAAAGTCGTTATTTTTTCTGTTCCGTTCCGTACGTGTATTAAATATAAATAAATAAATAGTCTAGTAGGTAGTGTATTGGCTTAATAGATGTGAAACCAAGGTTCAAACCCCATGTCAGACATCTCTAACAAAACTAAATGTGACAAAAATATTTCTTCGGCGACCTACTTCTGGAGTTCATAAAATTTTCTTGAAAAGTTTATCAAAAAGCTGTCGTTCGGAGTCGACTGTATGTATAAAATTAACACACAGAATAAGTGGTGTGAGAAGAAGTCCTTATGCTGACTGAAGGGTTCTATTGACTAATTATGTATGCATGTATGTATGTATTTTTTTACAAAAGTACCATTTGATGTAAAAAAGTACTCTTTCAGTTACAGTTCAGTACCAAATCAACGTTTCAATTTTGCAACACTGATTTGAAATAAATACAGTGTCTGTGCAATTTGCCACTGAAGAAGAAAGAACGGAGCGTGAGTTCTAGACAAATTGGTAATGATTTCTTAACCTTATGTAGTATTGCAAGTAAGTGTTGTTCTTCAATTATCTTTTTTTTTTTCTTTCTTGAATTTCAAAATTTCCAAAAAATTTTTACGGATTTCCAAGCGTAGACATTTTTAACACTTCTAAGCATGTCATAACTTTTTTTGAAACTTAGGGATTTGAATGCATCGAATAGTTTTCAATCTCAGTTTTGACTGTTAGTACTTCGAGATCTCTATGTGCGTTTTAATTTGACACCAAGTTGCTGCTGTAATCATACTTTAAATAATTATTTGAACAAGTTGTATTGAAACCGAAAAATGTTAAGATTTTATTCTGTCTTTTCACGGATTTACGTCTGGAGTAAAAGTAAAATTGTTTTTATTTTATACCAAAAATAGTGAAGGCATTTTCCTTAAATGATCTTTAAAATTGTTCACTATTTAAAGCGATTTAAACACACTTAAACTCAAGATACATTTAAAGCAGTAGAATTGAAAATGAATGTGTATTTAGAAAACGTTTTCCTTCCACTCATTCTTATGTTCTTACTCTGT
The DNA here is from genome assembly GCA_930367235.1 of Sarcophaga rosellei. NCBI lineage: Eukaryota > Metazoa > Arthropoda > Insecta > Diptera > Sarcophagidae > Sarcophaga > Sarcophaga rosellei. The sequence goes on along the minus strand of OV884017.1, from coordinate 82,992,457 downwards.
TCTCTAATATTCGAGTAATAAATGGGGATTTATTTTTATATTTTCGCCATAATTTCAACATAACTTCATGAAAATATAATAAACTTGGAATAATGAAACATAAAGAAAATGCAAGACAAAGAAAAACAAAATAGAAAAATATTGTACTGATACTATATGTAAGCAAAAGATTGTAATAACGACATGAAAGAGTAAAACAATGAAAAAAAAAACTTCACCGCATTATTAAATTAAAATCACAATAATAATGAAAAATATTGTTAAAACTGACTGAATACAAGCTGAGAAGCACACGCGTTTTTTTTTAAGACTCTGTGTCTTAATTTTATCTTTCTCTTTTTCTTTTCCACCAACCGTTGGCCAGATGTTGAGAAAACTGGATTTAAACATCTCCGGTGCAACATATTGAATGAAAATTCGTTGAAACTTTTTCTTTCGTTTCGGTTCGTTAAATTAAATGTTTCGGATCTATTCTATACTCGAACAAGAGTTTATGAAATTTAAATTTTTCTTACAAAAATAACATATAAATGCAGAAAAATATCTGATGGATAAATATACGCAAATTGTTACGAAAATGGAAATGGTGTTATTAATATGATAAACAAAAGCTACAAACACAAAACAATGGACTTGTTTACATGATCATTGAATAAACAAAATATAACAACAACATCAGTATAAGAAAAGGGGATAAACAGGCAACAACAACACTGCAAGGACAAACGTAAACCAAATACACAAATAACAATAACGTAAGCAACCTGTTAACATTTATAGAGTTTTCGCGAAGGCAAAGTCATTCTCTTTCGAGAGTATTCATCAGATTGTTTACCCAGCAATATAAAAGGCAAGACGAAGCAGAAAACTGGATCAGAAAGAATTCAGTCAGTCTTGTGTAAAGAAACGTTGCGTGTGAAGAGAATAATCGTGGTTTGAAGATCTCCGCTGTAAAAATCTAACGAACGAGTGTAAAGAAGAATAACAAATAAAGCAAATTGTTGTTGTTTAAATCAAGTTGCCAAAGATGGCACACGGAATTGTGCGAACAATAAAGAATTTAATTTAAAACTAAACACAAATTTATTTTTATTTTATTTGCAATCTACGAACTTATATTTTAAAGGTTTTTAAAAGGGTAAAAACGTAACAATATTAAATGAGGGAGTCTATAAATTTGTATTATTTTACAGCCTTTTTGGCTGTTTTTGAAAGAAAAAAAATTTATCTATGAATGTACTTGAAGAAATTGTTGAATTAATGTTGTTGTCTCTGATGATATTGGCTTATTTAGCAGAAAAAAAGGTTCGGATACTCATCCATCGATTATTTTCGTTTTTTTATTTAAAAAATTATCCAAAAATTTGATTTGATTGATTTTACTACCCCCGGTCATGGTCTCAGGAGTAAAACAGATCTGGTATATAAAATCGTTACTGTAACTGTAGTGTGTAGTTCTTATCTAGTATTCAGGATTCTTCTTTTTCAATTTCTTCAATGACCTTCATAACTATTTACTCCAAACTGTTGCAATATATATTCGATGTTTTTCAATATTTTGTTCTGAAAACAGTTTTTAGCCTCACATCTACAAGTCTCAGTTTCGTCTGTTATTTAGCTTCTGTTTGAGCTTTCAATGCGACTCCATTCGTGCAGTTGCATGATCAAATTGTGCATATGTGTTGGTAATATTTGTTTTGCTTAGCACATCAACACATCTACATTAAAATTGAAAAGAAAAGAATATATGATTTATGCAACGCAGGCAGCGAAAATCAAAAGTATTTTGATATCCTTCAAACTCTTGTCAGTCTACACGTATGAGTACAGTTTTACCAACACATTAACAAAAAATGTCAGTTTGGTCCATTATTTGATCTGTGGCCGGGCAACTTTAGAGAATATTTCATCAGTTTTCAGGACCCAAGGTTACACAATATCTAAAATTTTTTGGGTGCGTTCCGCTTAAGTATTGCTTTAATTGAAGCTTTTCTAATTGTACTTCACTACACTCTATGGCATCACTTCATACGACAATTTTAAAGCTCAAGCATGTCCTATGGTAACCGCATCTTGTTTATTCTGCGCATTTTGAGTCCATTGCTATCGTATAAAGTTTGTCCAATATATGTCAAACTTACTTAATATAAGCGAGATTAATTGAGTCTCTTTTTACGATTTTTCATGGTAACTCATTATCCTTTAGAAGTTGGTTTCATCCGGACCAATTTGATAATGAAAATGTCACATTACCAATGACATGTAACTACGATTAGAAGTCGCCGTAGTCTAGTAGGTAGTGTGTTGGCTTATTAGACGTAAGGCCCGAGTTGAAACCCCAGGTCAGACATCAAAACGAAATATGAAAAAGTATTTCTTTGGCGACTTCCTCTCAGCAGATTTATGGCAAAAACTCTGAGAGTAAATAAAATTGTATGATATGTATGTAAAAATATCTGTCGTTCGGAGTCGACGTAAAACTGTAAGTCTCGCCACTCAGGTATGAAATTAACACACACAACATGAGTGGTGTGAGAAGCTACTCCGTAACCCTGTCTGAAGGGTTTTAATGGCCAATTATGTATGCATGTGTATATATGTAACAACGATTAGCTTTTACTACTGTTCTATCAAATAATTTATAAAACGTATCCTCCGTAAAGCAGTGCTCTGCTTTTGTAGGTGCTTAGCATGGAATGCATGTAATTTTCTGGACACGTGTGTGATGTCTGATGGATATAACTTTATGATTGTAAATTATACAGACCATTATCATACAGTGTGTACAATTCTTAATGAGAATCACATACCACATGAACTTGGAAAACTTTCGGACTTTAAAAAATAAATAATAGCGTACCCTACAAATATCGCCGGCTTCAGGTTTTCTAATTTTGGTGAGGCCGTGATAAAGGAGCTTTGTTCATTCCTCGACGTAGAGTAAAATTCTAACAAGACTTTTCAGTAATCATTTGTTGAAAGATGGTAAGCTTATTAGGCTATCTCGCTATGTTTGATAAATAATTGAAGTGTCAGTGCTAGTATTCACACTTTCAAACTCAACCCTTTATCGTTTACTTAATTTCGGCAATTAATTAGATTCTCTTTCCCATTTTTAATCATTATTACAACTTTTTTTACATAGTTCGTTTTTGATGCCTGGCCTGTGGCTCGAAACCGGGCTTTACGTCTAATAAGCGAACACACTACCTAAGATCATCTTACCTTTAGCTTTTAAAGTTCACTTTATCTTTGAACTTGCCATATTATTTATATTATTTTCAATATGGCAACTTCAAATATAAACATGAAAAATAAACTTGAATATGTATATTAATAGCTTTTCAAGTCAAAATGGATATTGGCATACTCATTATATTTATTTTAAAACAAAAAAACACAAAAATAAAAAAGCTAAGACCTCAACACACAAATTTTATAAACAAATAAAAAGTCACGTCGTTGCCATTGCGTTTTTAAAGCACTTGCGATCGACATTGATCCGGCACTGCCATATTTTTAAAAAAGTTAACTTAATTTTATCTGGAGGTTGTAATAACGAAAAGATGTTAAAGGTGACTTTAAAGTTCACTTTAGCTAAAGTTCCCCTTAAGTTGTAATAATGGCCCTAAATTTATTTTATATATTTACCTGAGATTTTACAAGAAAATTTAATAAAATAAAAAAAAGTTTGGCCGCGTGTATGGCATTTTGGCTTTAATTTGCTACAATTATAAAAAAATTCTTATTTAATTTTAATCAATGAATGGGAAATGAAATATTTAAATATTAAATTTTTTTTAATTTTGTTTGTGTATGTACATTTCAAATAGAAAAAAGAAAAACCCGACCATACTGTTTGACGGACTTATCATTTATCAGCATCAAACATTTTATCTGCATATCGGTATTCACTGTAACTGAGTTAGTGACAGATTTAGTGTCAGTGTGGCTATCTCTTCCCATAATATCTTAATCAGACTGTGTGTGTTTTTACATTGTATCCGTCTTGGCAATTGCCAATCAGACAATTTGAAAGTCCATTTGAATTTTTGCGTGTTTTAGATGTTTGAGAAATTACAATTTTATTGCCATCACTTTCTTAAAGTATACCGAAGTGACATACAGACAAATGGACGGACGTGCATATGTATAGGCAGAATGTCTGTCAAAAAGATACACGAATCATTCATTGTCTTTGCTAATGCCAAAGAAATATTGAAACGGGGATATTGCTCTACGAGAAAAGGGATGCCGGCCTCATTTTTATTGTTTTAAAAAAACCTGATAATGGGGGCAGGGAGAGGTGATAAAATGAAATTTATTTTATTGCTGCGAAAATCAAAATAAAATTCCTTTTGCATCATCCGTCTTAAGAATAACTTTTTCCTACAGTTTACAACTTTCACTTGGATTTGTTTTCTCGTTTATTTTGTTTGTCATTTGGACGGTAAGTGTGGCATTCACAAACGGTCCTTTATTCTTACCGTATTTTTTGTGTTCGATGACTGTTTTATTTGTTTTTACTTTTATGACGATGTTTTCCTCTTTTGCTGACATTTTCTTCCCTTCTCTGGCATTCGAAATTTATTTGCTCTTTAAAAAATGCTGTTTTGCAACAACAAAAAAAATAAAAAAAAATTCAAGGAAAAAAAACGAAAACAATAAATCGCTTACAAGGAAAAGTTTATGAAATAAATATTAAAGAATTTGAATTTTTTATGTCCCAGTTCATCCTTTTTATTTTTGAATTCTGAAAATTACAACTCGTCCCCTTTTAAAATGGTGTATTAAATAAAGAATTTTGGTCCTTGAATATTATCAAAATATTGTTACGAAAATGGAAACGGTGTACCATCGTTTAACATTAAAACGATAAACAAAAGTCACACAAACACATACAACGAACCTGTTTGCATATACCAACAACATCAGAATGAAAGCAAAGGAGACAGAGAAGTAAGAAAGAAAGCAACATCAAACAACGTAACCAAAGTACCAACACAAACAACAATGAAGTCGCGATAGAGTTCTCGATAAGGCGAAACCCCGAACGTTCCACTTCAAGAACCTTCGCCAGACTGATTACGTGGGCATGTAAAAAGGCAAAACAAAGCATGCAACGAGTAGTAAGAATTCAGTCAGTCTTGTGTGAAGACGCGTTGCGTGTGAAGAGAACAACCGTGGTTTGAAGACCTCCGCTATACAGATCTAACGTACAAGTGTAGTTGCTTACGCAAAGGGTGTGAGCAGAGAATAATAACGAACAAGCAAATTATTGTTGTATTCGTCAAGTGTGAACAGTGTGTGGAATGTAGTGAGAACAATAAAGAGTTGAATTGAAACAAAACACATATTTATTTTTATTTTGTTTGCAATCAACGAACTCATATTCCAAACGTTTTTATTAAGGTAAAAACGTAACACTATGTATGCAATTGGTGGCAAGAGAAAACATTTTTACAAGAACTTCAAAACATCGTATCCATATTATGTAACATGTTTATCTTAAACTTCTGTGGTCTTATTTGTTTAGTCAACAGATATTCTCAAAGTTTGTAGTGAGGATTGAATTCATGTTCAACTGAAAAAATTAAAGTTAGGAGAAGACCTTTCCTTATATAGAGTTTATCTTTTGAACTCAAAATAAACACATAGTTTGTGTGGAAATTTATCATTTAAATTGTATCATCTTATATATAAAAATGAATGTGTGTTTGTTTGTATGTTTGTATGTTTGAAGTTTATAGACGATTAAACGGCTGAACCGATTTTCTTGAAATTTTCACAGTATCTTCCTGTATGTCTGGAAGGAGTTATAGGCTGCTTTTTATGTTGATATTCCAAATGAGCGAGGGGCCATGCCCATGTATACTACATACTTAATATTTAATTGCATTTGAAACTCAATTACTCATACGCATAGTTACCCCTAAAGTATGCTATCTATGATTCCTGATGTATAAAACCAAAGAAAATAAAGTATAAAGAATGTGAATATAAAAATGAATGTGTGTTTGTTGTTGCGCATGAGCCGGGAAGGTTTCTAAGTTGGTATGACCTATTTCCTACAGGTGGCGCCACTGAAAATTCCTAAAAATGATTTAAATCGTAAACTATGCAATTGATCCTGCTATGATCTTTAGCAAAGTTGTTGCGCATGAGTCGACGGAGGTCTCAAAGTTGGTGCGATTAATTTCCGATAGATGGCGCCACTGAAAATTGTTCAAAATGATTGATAAGCAATTGGTCGACCTACACCTCAAGCACGGAAAAACAGAGCATTACGAGCCTCAGAATCAAACGATCAACGAGCATTGAGACTGGATAATCTTCGCGGACATGCCTCTGCGACCCATTCGCATGAATCACTTGAACAACGAGAAGGGAGATTAGAAACTGATCGAATGCGTACTACTCAGACCTGTTCGTCTGAATCATCTGGACAACGGGAAACAAAATCAATAAAACGATTAAAAATAAATTGGATATTTATGTAATGTCTTTCCTTCAAGTTTATTTTAGTTGGTGGCGCGGCAACGTGCGCAGGGTACAGCTAGTAAATAAATAATATCTGGCATAGATTTTCTTCTCTTGGTAATGTTTTCTCACCGATTATTACCCTTCTAGGCTTAACTAGTTCTTACTTTATTTTAGAAAACTTAACTTGTACTATTATTATTATTACTTAAAAGGCGTTCAACAGTTTTGTCCTTTTATGTGTGTGATTTTTCCTGTCACAATGGGAGAGCAGTTTAAAGGGAAGATGGAAATTTCGCCTTGTCCCTGATGTAACCCTTTGGATGAAGGACAAACATTGCGAGCTGAACTACTACGTGACCCAGTTCCTAACTGGTCATGGGTGCTTCAGGAAGTACCTGCACAGATTTGGTCATGACACTTCCCCTATATGCCCAAACTGTGTAGATGAGGAGGAAGATGCGGAGCATATTCTAACATTCTGCCCCAGATTTAGATGGCCCGGAGAAACGACTTTAGGACCAAACCGGCTAATGGAAGAGCTGTTGAATTGTAGGTATCTATGGAACCAATATAGTCAGAGAATGGCTGAAGTTATGCTAGAACTCCGAAGACTGGAGGAACGGAGGCGGAATTTGACTTAATGCGATGAAGCTTTCGAGTTAACCAGCCCTCCGCGAAGTAATACCTCACGGCAGTCCCGCGGGGGGAGAGTGGTTGAAGTGTGTAGGCGGTGGGTTTAGTACGTAGGCACCAATGATGGTGAATCGTGCACTCTTTTGTTGGAACAAATGTATGGCCGACTTCATAAACGCAGTTTGCAATGCAATACTGCAAAAAAATTCATTTACAAGGCAAAGTAATGTTTTATTGCAACACTGCTTTGTCAAATAATGAGATGACATTTTAATACGTTTATGAACGCGAAAACTTTTGATCCTTGCATGACTTTTTGTATAATTTAATTTTTTTAAATGAATGTTCAGAAAAAAAGCAGGCTTTTTTTGAAACCCGTTTTCGATTTGCCTGATAATAAAAATTCAAGCAGCAGTTTGATCAAAAATATTTTAAACAGAAGAAAGCGTCGTCGTATAGCATTATTAACTAGCCAAGCCTCAAAGAGAAAATTTTTGGAAAATTATCGCAAGCATGCAGGACGACATGATTTATTCTCATTTTCGAATAAATACATTTCAGGTATTTATTACCAAATGGTATAATTTGATAAAACTAATTAATATTTTAAATTTTAAGAAGTTGCAGGTTGCGATTAAACTCTGGTGGCATTCAAAGCATTACAAATAACAATTTGGAAACTGAGTAATAATTGTTCTTTCAAAGGTGTGCTATCAATTTCCTTAATATCCCGCATTATTTGTTCCCAAATTGTGTTTTTTTCGCTATGAAGTCTGGCTCATGCCTCAAACGTACTTCTATGAGTAGGTTTTTTCTTTCATAATTCCATTTTTTTTTTCTCTATATACAAAAAATTAGACGTTAAATCACATTTGTACTTATTTAAAAAAAAATTCAAATTACCACAAAATTTTTGTCGCCAATAAATGTTTACAAAGCATCATAAATAAAAACCATGCACGAATTTGACAAATAATGCGCACTGAAAAGCATTGGCATGCAATAATGAACATGAGGCATTGCCGAAACTAATTTTACTGCTTTTATGAACACTATGCATTGTAAAGTTACCTTGCAAACTGCGTTTATGAAGTCAGCCTATCTTTAGAAGATTCCCACCTCCGGCTCAAGACAAAAAAAAAAAAAGATATACACTAACAAATACATCGAACACGTTCCAAGTAAACCCACAACAACAAGTATGAGAGAAAAAGCTATAGACAAGTAAGCAAATGCAACAACAACAATGAAGTCGCAATCGAACTCCCGGGAAAGCGAAAACGCGAAAATTCCACATCGAGAATGTTTATTATACTGATTACGTGCGTATGTAAAAGGGCAAGACAAAACAAGCAACGAGTCAGTAATAATTCAGTCAGTCTTGTGTGAAGGCACGTTGCGTTCGAAGTAAAGAAAAGCTCGTGGTTTGAAGAGTTGTTAGAGTTGGCGCGGACAGAAGTGTGAAATAGAATAGTGAACAAGCAATTATTGTTGAAGTTGTATACGGTGGCAAACAAAAGTAGTGTGATAAATAAAGAGCTTAATTGAACCGAAACACATATTGGTTTTATTTTGTTTTGCAATCAACGATCTCATAGTCTAAACGTTTTTAAAAAGATAAAATCGTAACAATTGGTGTCAGAAGTGGAATTGAAAAATTGCAAAAAAACAATTAAAATGAAGCTCACCGAACTAAAAGCGGAACGACTTAAACGAGAGTTGGGTAAACTCGAGCTGCCAACAATGGGCACGAAGAATGAATTGCAGAAGCGGTTAAGGAAACACCTGCAGCTTCAAGGCATTGATATTGATTCCTACGAGTTCGAGGATGAAGAGGAACGGCAGTTACAGGCCCCTGCAATCCTTAGCGGTGCTGACATAAATTCGTTGCTAGCCGGTATGATGGAGAAAATGCAAGTAGCAAACCAAAAGCTATTTGAAGCTTCTAGAGCCGAAAATCAAAAACTTCTTGCGGAGATACAAGAGGCTTCTAGAGCCGAAAATCAAAAACTACTGGCTGAGTCGCGGCAGGATAGTGAACGAAGGATGGAAAAAATGGAAGTAGCAAACCAGAAGCTATTCGAAGCTTCTAGAGCCGAAAATCGCAAAATGCAAGAAGCGAACGAAAAGCTATTTGCTGATGTACGAGAAGCTTCCGAACACCAAAAACTGCAAGCAGCAATTTTGTCAAGAATTGAAAAGGAGCTCGAAGCGACATCAGGGAAGCTGCAGGAATCACTGGTGTCGAGGAAAGGATGACACATTTGGAAGAGACCGTCAACGGAAAACTCGTTATGATGGAGGAAAAGATCAACAACCTCCAGAGTCAGCGACCGGAACAAGTGCGAGTTGCATCAGAAGGTACTGGCAGGATAAAAACACCATGCTTTGATGGAAACTCACCCCTATCCGTATTCAAATTCCAATTTGAGACAGTAGCCAACAGAAACGGATGGGACGATGGAGAAAAAGCTCTAGAACTAATTTTGGCGTTAAAAGGTATTGCAGTTGAGATTCTCGAAACCATGCCAGCAAGCTGCAGGAACAACTACAACGACTTAAGGGTAGCGTTACAGCGTAAATTCGGCGATGAGCACAAACGAGAACTGTACCGCATGGAATTAAGGTGCCGAGCGCAAAAGGCAAACGAGTCATTACAAGCCTTTGCAATGGAAGTCGAAAGATTAGTGCAGCTTACATATCCAGGAGAAAACCACCCGCTGATAGACAAATTAAGACAGAGGCGTTTGTGAATGGTATACGCGACCCTGACATTAAACTAACGGTGTGTTCTACGCAAAAGACAACCTGGGCACTAGCCCAGGAGACCGCTCGCACGATTTCTAGACCACAAGTAAGCAAAGTGCGAAAAATTTAAGATCGTGGAGGAAGAAGAATGCCTGTTAAATAAACTTAAAGAGATGTTGAAGCAAGTTTCGGGAGAAAACGGACAAACGCCTTAAGTTAAATGTTTCAACTGTGAAAAGAGTTGTCATTTCCAAAGAAACTGTAAAGCGCCACGGAAAAGGTACATAAACGGCAGACAACACACCTTCACTATAGACACCGGGGCGACGAAGTCCATCATCAGACCATATGTAGTGAAGGGAAAGTGTGAGGCACTTAGTAACGTAAGACTACGGACAGCTATTGGAGAGTCTGCCACCGTCCACGGAAAAACAGAGGCGAAGGTGACTATAGCCACCATTAGTGTAAGTCACGTCTTTATTGTTGCCGATATCGTGGATGAGGTTATCATTGGTGCCGATTTTATGATAGCTCATGGCATCAATTTGAATATGGGGCAACAGATTATGAGTTGGCGAAATGTGGAGATACCTCTTGACGTAGGATACAAGAATCAAGTGCACGCCAGAAAGATAGTTGCAGTCGAACAACTCAAATTACCACCTCAGAGTGAATCATTGATATGGGCGCGTATGGAGGGAGATTGTGTTGAAAACCGCTTGTGGGTTGTTGAACCAGCGGAAATTCAGGCGGATTTGTTATCAGCAAAGTCCCTCGTCAAATCCAACGAACAGAGAATAGTCCCGGTGAGAGTGATAAATTTATCAGGCCACGAAAAAGTCATCTGTAAAAACTCCGATGTAGGCCAATTTGTTTCAGTAGAGGCGGTAATAAACAGCGAACATTCGCCGGAACCTGCCGAAATGTCAGCCAAGGATCAAAAGGAATTTGGTGAAAATGTGGAGAAAAATGGGTAGCAGGTTTAGCAACTGCTGAGAGAGAAATAAAGCGAAAAAGCTACTAAACAGTGTTGGCATCACCGTTTTGTAAATGTCAAACCAAAAAGGAATAAATAAAATTATAAAAAGGCATAAGAGTCCTAACGGTGAAACAATAAAGTTGTATTCTTGTACTTTGTAATTTTTTATAATATAATTTGAAATAATTAAATAAATGTAATTAGTATTAAATTCCTTATGTTGTTTCATTAAACACAACATAATTGTGCCGACGAGGATTTTCGCAAAAAAAGGAAAAAATTCGCATACACATTCATATAAAAAATTAAATATTAAATAGTTCCACCGTCTCTTTTCACAAAATAAAATTTGTGGCAAATATTCAAAATGGCTGACAAATGCCTTGAAACTTTAACCAAACTTCTGGAAAATCACGATAAAATACTTCAACAACTTTTACAGCAAAACGAGGATAAAAACATAACCTCAAATACAGCATTCGATCTCTCAAGTCAAATTACAGAATTTTGCTATGATGCAGAGTCACCAGTATATTTTGAATCATGGTACAACAGATATGAGCCGCTTTTTAAAGAAGATGGTAAAAATCTTGATGACTCCACAAAAGTGAGATTGCTTTTACGTAAAATTCATACATCAAATTACGAAAAGTACTCAAACTTAATTCTGCCAAAGACGACAAAGGATTTTACCTTTGATGAAACTGTGAAAAAACTTATTGAATTATTTGGGCCAACAAAATCTTTGTTTCATCGCCGGTATGAATGTCTTCAGCTGGAGAAAAGTGACTTAGAGGATTTCACAACATACGGGAGCAAAGTTAATACACTTTGTGAAGCTTTCGAATTGTCAAAAATATCAGCGGATGAGTTCAAAAGGTCTAATTTTTATACTTGGATTAAGGTTATCGCGCGATAAAGAAATTCGAACTCGTCTACTGTCAAAACTAAACGACGGCACGCCAAAAGGAATTGACAACCTCATAGCCGAGTGTCAAATGCTCCTAAATTTAAAAGCAGATGCCAATCTAGTTGAAAAAGCCAGCACATTCAAATCAGCTGTAAATTCTGTAAAACAGTCTCGAATCAAAAGTTATCCAAAAAGCTCACACCAAGAACAACCTGGAAGTGATAAATCAGCTGGAAGATCACCAAACATCCCACGCACACCATGTTGGGCATGCGGCGGTATGCATTACATGAAAGACTGTCAATACAAAAGTCACAAGTGTAAGCAATGTATGAGTATTGGACACAAGGAAGGTTATTGTGTTTGTTTCCCAAACAAACAGCCAAAAAAGATAAGTACAATTTCTAAATTCAATCGAGATAAAGCTTCTGTCAAAGAAATTTTTGTCAATAGTGTAGGTGATATGCAAACAAAGCGGAAATTCATTACAGTGCGCATAAATGGTGTTGATGTAACCCTGCAGATCGACTGCGGCTCAGATATTCCATCATATCGAAATCGATGTGGGAGCTCATTGGCAAGCCTAAATTAAAAATGCCCACATCCACAGCACACAATGCTGATAAGCGCCGTCTTAACATAAATGGACAATTTATGTGCGATATTTGTTTCCAAAATGTTATCAAAAATGGAATATGTTATGTGGCTGATGATATAAATCTTCTCGGAATAGACTTCATAGAGAAATTTAATCTATGGGATGTTCCTCTTCGGAAAGTTTGCAATCACATAACAGAAGATCGTATAACAAAAAACTCAGTCATTTCAGGGTTCCAAGAATTATTTGATGGAAAATTGGGACTGTGTACCAAAACAAAAGTTAAATTACATCTGAAGCAAAATGCTAAACCCATTTTCAGGCCAAAACGACCAGTCGCTTATGCAATTTTACCACTGGTAGACGAAGAGTTGCACAGACTACAAAGTTTAGGAATTATTTCCCCTGTTGAATATTCTGACTGGGCGGCACCAATTGTCGTTATCAAAAAGAAGGAGGGTAACGTCAGAATCTGTGCAGATTACTCAACTGGCCTAAATGAGGCGCTCCAACCAAACCAATTCCCACTTCCACTGCCCGAAGACATTTTTGCTAAAATCGGAAACGGTAAGATTTTCAGTCATATCGACCGATGCATTTTTACAAGTCGAAGTTGAAGAAGAATCACGTAAAATGCTCACTATCAACACACATCGCGGACTTTTTACCTTCAATAGGCTACCGCCAGGCATAAAGTCAGCTCCGGGAGCATTTCAACAGATTATGTCAACCATGGTCGATGATATTGATGGTGTTGCTGCATACATGGACTACATCATCGTGTCAGGCACTTGCGAAGCAAGTCACAATATACATCTAGCACGTGGGCTAGAAAGAATAAAAGATTTCGGTTTTACTCTTAAGATAGAGAAATGCAAATTTGGCATGCAGTCAGTACGATATCTTGGACAAATTATTGACAAGGACGGACTTCGTCCTGATCCTATCAAAATTGAAGCCATAACAAATATGCCACCACCAACTAATCTGCCGACACTACAATCATATTTAGGTGCTATAAATTATTACGGCAAATACGTCAGGAAAATGCATGAGTTGCGCCGACCGCTGGATGCACTTCTCCATAAAAATGCTACGTGGAACTTGACATCAGAATGTCAGCGATCGTTCGATAAATTCAAGGAGATATTGAAGTCTGATCTTCTCCTCACACATTTTGACCCAGGTCTGGACATCGTTGTAGCAGCTGACGCATCATATACTGGCGTAGGTGCTTGTATATACCACAGATATGACGACAAGTCCATTAAGGCCATCAGTCATGCTTCAAGATCGTTGACTAAAGCAGAGCAGGCTTATAGTCAAATAGAAAAGGAAGCGCTTGCTTTAGTATTCGCTGTTACTAAGTTCCACAGATACATATTCGGTCGCAGATTCACCCTCCAAACGGATCACAAGCCGCTGTTATCTATTTTTGGCTCCAAGAAAGGTATCCCTGTATATACAGCGAATCGACTGCAAAGATGGGCGCTCACACTACAAAGGTACGATTTCAACACTGAATATATATCAACAACAAACTTTGGCTATGCAGATATACTTTCTCGCCTCATTAACGTACACGTCAATCCAGATGAAGAATTTGTAATTGCTTCAATTCAAGTAGAAAATGATATTGACCGTGTACAAAATGATATTCTTCAAACATTGCCAGTAACCCATTCCATGATTCGTCAAGCTACACAACAATCTCACATGCTGCAAAAAGTTGTACAAAACGTCCAGAATGGCTGGCCCGCAGCTGAAAAAATCGACGATTCCTACGTCCGCAGTTTTTATAAACACAAAGACGGTCTTTATATTTCAAACGAGTGTTTAATGTATGGAGAACGTATAGTCATACCACTCAAGTATAGGAACCGTATCCTACAACAACTGCACAAAGGCCATCAAGGAATGCAAAGAATGAAGGCAATTGCAAGGTCCTATGTTTTCTGGCCGGGTATGGATACGCAAATAGAGGATTTGGTAAAAAATTGTAATAAATGTTCCAGTGTCGCCAAATCACCCTCTAAGACGCTTCTTGAGTCGTGGAAAACACCAAATGGTCCATGGGAACGCGTACATATAGACTACGCTGGTCCAATGGAAGATACATATTTCCTAGTGATTATAGATGCTTATTCAAAATGGCCAGAAATCATTGCAACAACCTCAACAACGGCAAGCAAAACGGTCCATTTGCTAGAAACCGTTTTCGCTAGATTTGGTCTTCCGCAAACTTTAGTGTCGGACAACGGTACCCAATTCGTTTCAGCACAATTCAAATGTTTTGTAAGCAAAATGGTATCGAACACGTTCGAACTGCACCGTATCACCCCCAGTCAAACGGGCAAGCTGAAAGGTTCGTCGATACATTAAAAAGATCTCCCCAGAAAAATCAAGGGGAAGGAGGCTTACAGGCCGCACTCCAAGTGTTCCTATCGACCTACCGTACTACACCAAATCCCAGCGCACCTATGCAAAAATCACGAGCAGATATTATGCTTGGATGGAAAGTAAGGACACCACTAGACTTACTTAAGCCAAACGTTCATCACAGTAATGAGTATGATAAGCGCCAACAAATTCAAAATAAACAATTCAACGAGTACCACAAAGCAAAGCATCGCCAATTCTTAGTTGGAGACACCGTTGATGTAAAAATTTATCACAACAACAAATTTAAATGGTCAACTGGTACAGTCAAGGAACGAGTAGGAAAGGTAATGTACCGTGTTCAAGTACAAGATTCCAATAGGTCTATCAGATCTCACGCAAACCAAATGCGATTGCGCCCAAAGAAATTGCATTTTGAGAAGACAAATACTGAACTACCTTTGGATATTATATGCTACGAGCCCAAACAAAAACCACCTAGGCAACTGACAATACCTTTGCCAGCTCAAGATGACCAGGAGAGCGAAGACAGCCCCAGTGGTTCAAGGACTTTCATTTCTGATGGGGAAGGTGTTGGCATCACCGTTTTGTAAATGTCAAACCAAAAAGGATTAAATAAAATTATAAAAAGGCATAAGAGTCCTAACGGTGAAACAATAAAGTTGTATTCTTGTACTTTGTAATTTTTTATAATATAATTTGAAATAATTAAATAAATGTAATTAGTATTAAATTCCTTATGTTGTTTCATTAAACACAACAAAGAGATAAAGATAATGCTTTCGCTTTCGCCACGAAAAATAAAAGACAAGGAAGAACAGCTATGGTCAAGCATGAAATTGATACTGGCGAAGCGAGACCGATAAAACAGGCACCCAGAAGCATACCGCTAGCGAAGCGTAATGAGGTTAAAGAGTTAGTCGACGAAATGAGGAAGAGCGGTGTAATCAAACCATCATCGGGTCCGTGGAGCTCACCTGAAAGACGGCAGTACAAGATTCTGCGTAGACTACAGGAAACTAAATGATGTCACCAAAAAGGACAGTTACCCGCTACCAAGAATTGACGACACGCTAGCCGGAACGAAGTGGTTCTCCACATTGGATCTACAAAGCGGGTATTGACAGGCGGAGGTTGCAGACAAGGACAAAGAGAAAACTGCATTTGGTGCGAACTGGAAGGTTCATGTTCTCGCCTTCTCGAGAATTCTATCGCGACTGTATTGTTGTTTGTGTATCTGGTTGACATTGTTTCGCTTACTTGTCTATATATATATATATATATAAAAAATGTTTTCTTATCAAAATTGGTATTCTGCTTTGGCAACGTACAGCATCTTATGAATTAGCGTCGTTCACAAGAACTCAGTCTTTCACAGACGCCAACAAGAAGAATTTTGCGTCAGGAACTGAAAGTAAATTATTATAAAAATTGTTGTTATTATAAAAATTGTGTTTGCTAAATGCTCTCTGGGCCTGTTAACAACTGACCTTAATTTTAATCCAAATATCATCTTCAGCTATGAGACCCATTTATGGGATCATAAAAATTCACATGCGTCCAATGCACCCCAAAAGAGCCAGTGTTGGGATTATATTTTTAAATGGCAGAGACATCTGTCCATATTTCTTTGAAAGCTACGTCAGCTAGGACATCACTATTACGGGGAGTACTATAGATCGATACAATCTACTGAGCTTTCGAATAGTTCAAGATTCAACACAAAACCTGACAAGAATCATTATTAACATATTTAATGTTCACAACGTAGGTACTAAGCAGCTACCAGAGGTATACTGTACAATAAAAATCTCAGCTTTAGATATAATAGACCAATTTATGGTGGTAGCCACATCTCTGATTAGAACAATATACAAGAAGCATATTATAGTTATGTTGTGTATCTATCTGGCTCGACGAAGTCACTGTAATTCTCGATGAGAGATTCAGGATTCTGGCGGCTCTTATCAATAGGTTAAATAAGTAGCATTCGTGCAATCGAACGTCAGGCTACGAAGCCCCCTGATGAATATCGCGTTAGACTTGGTCTCTATTGTCCCAACCATATTCTTTATATTGCTTAAGTTCTCATTACCTCAGTTATTTTCATTCATTTATTCACAAAACTTTTTATTACATTTACAGCTCCATTGTGTATGGCGCATTTTATTGAGTTTTTAATGCCGATGCATGGAATAAAAAGCATTGATTTTTAATCGATTTTATCAATCAAACAAACATCGAAATTTCTTTAATGTATCAATTAGTTACTATGTTGATTGAATCCAAACAGAAGTTTCAATTAACCTGGCATCATTTAAAACAACACCAATTAATATATAAACAACTCGGGCCGGTAGCCTTGGTTGCTAGTGTCTTTCTAATATAAGCTAGATATTTATAACTAGTGTTCTAAGGTAAAAATAAAGTCAATATAAACTACGATAACCATAATAGTTTGACACTTATATTATAAATATTATAAAAAGAAGTTTCTTCTTGGCTCCACTGCTTAACTCTTAGATGTAGTAACGGAAGAATCCAGTAGAAAATCTATTAGGAAAGGCAAGCCTAAGCCCAGCTGGAAAAATGCTGAACTTTCGAAAAAACGCAAAGTTTACAGGAAACTGTTTAATAAGGTCACATAAAAAGAAGACAAAACGATATGCCTAGACGAATGCGTATAGCAATGTAGAAAATTATTTTTATCGACAAATACCATCTTACCCAAGATTACCAATAGTAATGGCACACTACTATAGATGTAATCTTTCAGAGATATTTCTCAAGCTGTCAACCTCACTCGAATACATTTTAAACATCAACTTATAATTACAAAAACATATCTGTGCGAGAAAGAGGGAAAGTAACGGTAGATTTGTGACGGTTTAAATAATTTAATTTGTTTTTGCTCGCTCCTTGCAGTTGTCGATGCATTCCCACAGTATCTTACTGAATGTTTCTGCTATCTCCAGCTTGCAAAAGCGAACAGCTAATTTTTCCAATTCTCCTTCGTTTGATTCAGCGTAATTTGGAGTTTCCCAAACAAAGCTTTTTGGATTGTTGTTCATATTGTCGAAGTGGAAGTCAGCGTTAATAGCATGATTTAGTACAAGTTTATGGATTTGCACACAGCGCATAACCAAGCGATAGTTTCGTTTGACTGGATCCAAAAGTATTTTCAATTCACCAACACCTAGAAATAACATGATGAGCCGAATTAAATGTTAAAACTATTTTTCACTCAAATTAAAAAAAAAAAAATAGTACTTACCGCTCTCTTTAATTTCTTTATTATTGGCATCCCAACGGAATAGAAATGCTCTTTCGCCAAATAATTTAGTCTCTTCCTCTTCTAGTGTGCTAAATATAACTTTATTGGGTAATTCAATAACGGGAACGTAATGAGGATTGCAGTTTTCATCGTTGCTATCCCCAGCACCCTCACCTTTACCATCAACAGTCTTTTGCGATTCATTTATCTTACTTGCGGATGAGTTTTTGTCTAAACTGTCCAATTCTTTGAGAGGTTTACCGAAACTTGAAAAATCGTTTTGGTTGGTGAGACCTATAAAACCAGACTTTTCATTAGATTTTGGCGTTAAATTGGTGTTGGTATTGGCTTTCGCTAAAGTAGCAAAGTCGATGGAAGCGGTTGCGGTTTTCCATAAATCAGCGAAAGTTGTTGATGTTTTATCGAGTGATTGTAAAGCATTTGAGCTTGATTTTGTGGTTAAGTTACTAAAGTTCGTAGATGCTGTTGATGTTTTAGACAAATCGGCAAATGTTGTGATGGTTGATGTTGAGGGTATACCGGACGGCGTACTCCAATTTCCAAAACTGAAGTTAACAAAAGGCGATGCAGCCGTTGTCGTTACTGTTCTTGATTTAGCTGAGTTGAAGTTTGATGATGATATTTCAGAAGATACATTTAAGTCACTAAATAAAGATTTTGAACTGGATGCTGTAGTCGATGGTGTAGTTGCTGTTGCAGCAAAAATTGATTGCCCAAAAACTTTTTGTGGTTGAGATTCTAAACTGTATTCATTTTTTAGTGCAGGAGTGCTGGTCACCAAATTAGTTGCTGTTGATTTGGCCAATGCAGAGTGTCTTCCTGTATTAGACTTTCGCGTTGAAGTTACTTTGGATTTCGCTACATTTTTGACAAGCATAGCAGATTGTTTTTCTACAGCTTCCTTTCGTAGCTTTTTTAAGTTTTTTGCAAATTCTGTAGAGATACTTGCAAAAGTACTACTGATGCCGGATGGATTACTCCAATTTCTAAAAGTGAAGTTAGCAAAAGGCGATGCAGCTGTTGTCGTTACTGCTCTTGATTTAGCTGAGTTAACGTTTGATGATGATAATTCAGAAGATAAATTTAAGTCACTAAATAAAGATTTTGAACTGGATGCTGTAGTCGATGGTGCACTAGCTGTTGCAGCAAAAATTGACTTCCCAAATACCTTTTGTGTTGGAGATACTAAACTGCATTCATTTTTTGGTGCAGGAGTACTGGTCATCAAATTAGTTGCTGTTGATTTGCTCAATGCAAAAGGTATTCCTTTATTAAGGATTTCTTTGGATTTCTCTACATTGTTGGCTGACATAGCGGATTGTATATCTTTAGCTTCCTTTTGTGCTTTTATAAATGCTGTCTGGAATGTTTGAGCGTTTATTGGTGATTTAAAGCACACGTAGAATTTTTTCAATTGCAAAGATCCCTCTGCAAAGTCGTTTGCGGTCCACATGAAGCCTTTAGTCTCATTTTTAGGTACAGTCAATGCTAATTCATGCGTAATTTTATGATTTGCACATATATTGCGAGTCTGACCGCGTCGGATTAAAATTCGTGAAGTACCATCGTTGCTCTTACGAATTGCTATATCACCAATACTGGGTTCCTTCCATATCATATCTTTAACATGTAACAATCTTGAACTGAGGTAGAACATCACTTCCTCACCCGTCGGTATGGATGACACATTGAGTGTTGTAGATGTGGTAGAAGGAATGAATTTAAAAGGTTTTACACTATTATCTACTACTACTGTTTGAGTAGCACCAAGGTATAAAGATCCGAAATAAAATTTCTCCGTGGAGTTGGAAAGAGCGGTGTCATCTTTAGGAGCACAACAAGCCTTGCAGTATAAGGCATAGGCCGAATTAGTCAAATGACAACCTTGGCATGTCCACGAATCTGTTTTGGTCTTAAAAACATCACCAAATCTGTCACTAGCTGGATGCTTAGTTGACGACATTTTTTTGTTTGATTCCGTTAATAAAGATGTTGATATTGCTGGCGATGTAATAAATTCAAAGCTTGGTTTTACAGTGGAAGATTGAGACTGTGTTGGTGCAGATATAGTTGATGAAGAAGATGCAGCACTAAAGCCAAAACTGAACTTCGTATTACTACTGGAAGCTAAAATATTCGATGTGAATTCCTTCTTAGGTACTGTATCATCTTTAGGTGTATCGCAAGCCACACAGTACAATTGATCAGCATCATTTCGTATGTAACAAGTATTGCAAGACCATGAACCCGCTTTGGGCTTAAAAGCATCACCAAATCCGCCAGTAGCTGGAGGTTTAGTGGACGACATTTTTTCGTTTAATTCTGATGAGACAGCTGTCGATGTTGTTGTTGGGGTAATAAATCCAAAGCTTGGTTTTACAGTGGAAGATTGGGGCTGTGTTGGTGCAGATATAGTTGATGAAGAAGATGCAGCACTAAAGCCAAAACTGAACTTCGTATTACTACTGGGAGCTAAAATATTCGATGTGACTTCCTTCTTGGGTACTGTATAATCTTTAGGTGTATCGCAAGCCACACAGTACAATTGATCAGCATCATTTCGTATGTAACAAGTATTGCAAGACCATGAACCCGCTTTGGGCTTAAAAGCATCACCAAATCCGCCAGTAGCTGGAGGTTTAGTGGACGACATTTTTTCGTTTAATTCTGATGAGACAGCTGTCGATGTTGTTGTTGGGGTAATAAATCCAAAGCTTTGTTTGACAGTGGAAGATTGAGACTGTGTTGGTGCAGATATAGTTGATAAAGAAGATGCAGCACTAAAGCCAAAACTGAACTTCGTATTACTACTGGAAGCTAAATTATTCGATGTGACTTCCTTCTTAGGTACTGTATCATCTTTAGGTGTATCGCAAGCCACACAGTAGAATTGATCAGCATCATTTCGTATGTAACAAGTATTGCAAGACCATGAACCCGCTTTGGGCTTAAAAGCATCACCAAATCCGCCAGTAGCTGGAGGTTTAGTGGACGACATTTTTTCGTTTAATTCTGATGAGACAGCTGTCGATGTTGTTGTTGGGGTAATAAATCCAAAGCTTTGTTTGACAGTGGAAGATTGAGACTGTGTTGGTGCAGATATAGTTGATGAAGAAGATGCAGCACTAAAGCCAAAACTGAACTTCGTATTACTACTGGAAGCTAAAATATTCGATGTGACTTCCTTCTTAGGTACTGTATCATCTTTAGGTGTATCGCAAGCCACACAGTACAATTGATCAGCATCATTTCGTATGTAACAAGTATTGCAAGACCATGAACCCGCTTTGGGCTTAAAAGCATCACCAAATCCGCCAGTAGCTGGAGGTTTAGTGGACGACATTTTTTCGTTTAATTCTGATGAGACAGCTGTCGATGTTGTTGTTGGGGTAATAAATCCAAAGCTTTGTTTGACAGTGGAAGATTGAGACTGTGTTGGTGCAGATATAGTTGATGAAGAAGATGCAGCACTAAAGCCAAAACTGAACTTCGTATTACTACTGGAAGCTAAATTATTCGATGTGACTTCCTTCTTAGGTACTGTATCATCTTTAGGTGTATCGCAAGCCACACAGTACAATTGATCAGCATCATTTCGTATGTAACAAGTATTGCAAGACCATGAACCCGCTTTGGGCTTAAAAGCATCACCAAATCCGCCAGTAGCTGGAGGTTTAGTTGACGATATTTTTTCGTTTAATTCTGATGAGACAGCTGTCGATGTTGTTGTTGGGGTAATAAATCCAAAGCTTTGTTTGACAGTGGAAGATTGAGACTGTGTTGGTGCAGATATAGTTGATGAAGAAGATGCAGCACTAAAGCCAAAACTGAACTTCGTATTACTACTGGAAGCTAAAATATTCGATGTGACTTCCTTCTTAGGTACTGTATCATCTTTAGGTGTATCGCAAGCCACACAGTACAATTGATCAGCATCATTTCGTATGTAACAAGTATTGCAAGACCATGAACCCGCTTTGGGCTTAAAAGCATCACCAAATCCGCCAGTAGCTGGAGGTTTAGTGGACGACATTTTTTCGTTTAATTCTGATGAGACAGCTGTCGATGTTGTTGTTGGGGTAATAAATCCAAAGCTTTGTTTGACAGTGGAAGATTGAGACTGTGTTGGTGCAGATATAGTTGATGAAGAAGATGCAGCACTAAAGCCAAAACTGAACTTCGTATTACTACTGGAAGCTAAATTATTCGATGTGACTTCCTTCTTAGGTACTGTATCATCTTTAGGTGTATCGCAAGCCACACAGTACAATTGATCAGCATCATTTCGTATGTAACAAGTATTGCAAGACCATGAACCCGCTTTGGGCTTAAAAGCATCACCAAATCCGCCAGTAGCTGGAGGTTTAGTGGACGACATTTTTTCGTTTAATTCTGATGAGACAGCTGTCGATGTTGTTGTTGGGGTAATAAATCCAAAGCTTTGTTTGACAGTGGAAGATTGAGACTGTGTTGGTGCAGATATAGTTGATGAAGAAGATGCAGCACTAAAGCCAAAACTGAACTTCGTATTACTACTGGAAGCTAAATTATTCGATGTGACTTCCTTCTTAGGTACTGTATCATCTTTAGGTGTATCGCAAGCCACACAGTAGAATTGATCAGCATCATTTCGTATGTAACAAGTATTGCAAGACCATGAACCCGCTTTGGGCTTAAAAGCATCACCAAATCCGCCAGTAGCTGGAGGTTTAGTGGACGACATTTTTTCGTTTAATTCTGATGAGACAGCTGTCGATGTTGTTGTTGGGGTAATAAATCCAAAGCTTGGTTTTACAGTGGAAGATTGGGGCTGTGTTGGTGCAGATATAGTTGATGAAGAAGATGCAGCACTAAAGCCAAAACTGAACTTCGTATTACTACTGGAAGCTAAAATATTCGATGTGAATTCCTTCTTAGGTACTGTATCATCTTTAGGTGTATCGCAAGCCACACAGTACAATTGATCAGCATCATTTCGTATGTAACAAGTATTGCAAGACCATGAACCCGCTTTGGGCTTAAAAGCATCACCAAATCCGCCAGTAGCTGGAGGTTTAGTGGACGACATTTTTTCGTTTAATTCTGATGAGACAGCTGTCGATGTTGTTGTTGGGGTAATAAATCCAAAGCTTGGTTTTACAGTGGAAGATTGGGGCTGTGTTGGTGCAGATATAGTTGATGAAGAAGATGCAGCACTAAAGCCAAAACTGAACTTCGTATTACTACTGGGAGCTAAAATATTCGATGTGACTTCCTTCTTGGGTACTGTATAATCTTTAGGTGTATCGCAAGCCACACAGTACAATTGATCAGCATCATTTCGTATGTAACAAGTATTGCAAGACCATGAACCCGCTTTGGGCTTAAAAGCATCACCAAATCCGCCAGTAGCTGGAGGTTTAGTGGACGACATTTTTTCGTTTAATTCTGATGAGACAGCTGTCGATGTTGTTGTTGGGGTAATAAATCCAAAGCTTTGTTTGACAGTGGAAGATTGAGACTGTGTTGGTGCAGATATAGTTGATAAAGAAGATGCAGCACTAAAGCCAAAACTGAACTTCGTATTACTACTGGAAGCTAAATTATTCGATGTGACTTCCTTCTTAGGTACTGTATCATCTTTAGGTGTATCGCAAGCCACACAGTAGAATTGATCAGCATCATTTCGTATGTAACAAGTATTGCAAGACCATGAACCCGCTTTGGGCTTAAAAGCATCACCAAATCCGCCAGTAGCTGGAGGTTTAGTGGACGACATTTTTTCGTTTAATTCTGATGAGACAGCTGTCGATGTTGTTGTTGGGGTAATAAATCCAAAGCTTTGTTTGACAGTGGAAGATTGAGACTGTGTTGGTGCAGATATAGTTGATGAAGAAGATGCAGCACTAAAGCCAAAACTGAACTTCGTATTACTACTGGAAGCTAAAATATTCGATGTGACTTCCTTCTTAGGTACTGTATCATCTTTAGGTGTATCGCAAGCCACACAGTACAATTGATCAGCATCATTTCGTATGTAACAAGTATTGCAAGACCATGAACCCGCTTTGGGCTTAAAAGCATCACCAAATCCGCCAGTAGCTGGAGGTTTAGTGGACGACATTTTTTCGTTTAATTCTGATGAGACAGCTGTCGATGTTGTTGTTGGGGTAATAAATCCAAAGCTTTGTTTGACAGTGGAAGATTGAGACTGTGTTGGTGCAGATATAGTTGATGAAGAAGATGCAGCACTAAAGCCAAAACTGAACTTCGTATTACTACTGGAAGCTAAATTATTCGATGTGACTTCCTTCTTAGGTACTGTATCATCTTTAGGTGTATCGCAAGCCACACAGTACAATTGATCAGCATCATTTCGTATGTAACAAGTATTGCAAGACCATGAACCCGCTTTGGGCTTAAAAGCATCACCAAATCCGCCAGTAGCTGGAGGTTTAGTTGACGATATTTTTTCGTTTAATTCTGATGAGACAGCTGTCGATGTTGTTGTTGGGGTAATAAATCCAAAGCTTTGTTTGACAGTGGAAGATTGAGACTGTGTTGGTGCAGATATAGTTGATGAAGAAGATGCAGCACTAAAGCCAAAACTGAACTTCGTATTACTACTGGAAGCTAAAATATTCGATGTGACTTCCTTCTTAGGTACTGTATCATCTTTAGGTGTATCGCAAGCCACACAGTACAATTGATCAGCATCATTTCGTATGTAACAAGTATTGCAAGACCATGAACCCGCTTTGGGCTTAAAAGCATCACCAAATCCGCCAGTAGCTGGAGGTTTAGTGGACGACATTTTTTCGTTTAATTCTGATGAGACAGCTGTCGATGTTGTTGTTGGGGTAATAAATCCAAAGCTTTGTTTGACAGTGGAAGATTGAGACTGTGTTGGTGCAGATATAGTTGATGAAGAAGATGCAGCACTAAAGCCAAAACTGAACTTCGTATTACTACTGGAAGCTAAATTATTCGATGTGACTTCCTTCTTAGGTACTGTATCATCTTTAGGTGTATCGCAAGCCACACAGTACAATTGATCAGCATCATTTCGTATGTAACAAGTATTGCAAGACCATGAACCCGCTTTGGGCTTAAAAGCATCACCAAATCCGCCAGTAGCTGGAGGTTTAGTGGACGACATTTTTTCGTTTAATTCTGATGAGACAGCTGTCGATGTTGTTGTTGGGGTAATAAATCCAAAGCTTTGTTTGACAGTGGAAGATTGAGACTGTGTTGGTGCAGATATAGTTGATGAAGAAGATGCAGCACTAAAGCCAAAACTGAACTTCGTATTACTACTGGAAGCTAAATTATTCGATGTGACTTCCTTCTTAGGTACTGTATCATCTTTAGGTGTATCGCAAGCCACACAGTAGAATTGATCAGCATCATTTCGTATGTAACAAGTATTGCAAGACCATGAACCCGCTTTGGGCTTAAAAGCATCACCAAATCCGCCAGTAGCTGGAGGTTTAGTGGACGACATTTTTTCGTTTAATTCTGATGAGACAGCTGTCGATGTTGTTGTTGGGGTAATAAATCCAAAGCTTTGTTTGACAGTGGAAGATTGAGACTGTGTTGGTGCAGATATAGTTGATAAAGAAGATGCAGCACTAAAGCCAAAACTGAACTTCGTATTACTACTGGAAGCTAAATTATTCGATGTGACTTCCTTCTTAGGTACTGTATCATCTTTAGGTGTATCGCAAGCCACACAGTACAATTGATCAGCATCATTTCGTATGTAACAAGTATTGCAAGACCATGAACCCGCTTTGGGCTTAAAAGCATCACCAAATCCGCCAGTAGCTGGAGGTTTAGTGGACGACATTTTTTCGTTTAATTCTGATGAGACAGCTGTCGATGTTGTTGTTGGGGTAATAAATCCAAAGCTTTGTTTGACAGTGGAAGATTGAGACTGTGTTGGTGCAGATATAGTTGATGAAGAAGATGCAGCACTAAAGCCAAAACTGAACTTCGTATTACTACTGGAAGCTAAAATATTCGATGTGACTTCCTTCTTAGGTACTGTATCATCTTTAGGTGTATCGCAAGCCACACAGTACAATTGATCAGCATCATTTCGTATGTAACAAGTATTGCAAGACCATGAACCCGCTTTGGGCTTAAAAGCATCACCAAATCCGCCAGTAGCTGGAGGTTTAGTTGACGATATTTTTTCGTTCAATTCTGATGAGGCTGATGTCGATGTTGTTGTTGGCGTAATAAATCCAAAGCTTTGTTTGACAGTGGAAGATTGAGACTGTGTTGGTGCAGATATAGTTGATGAAGAAGATGCAGCACTAAAGCCAAAACTGAACTTCGTATTACTACTGGAAGCTAAATTATTCGATGTGACTTCCTTCTTAGGTACTGTATCATCTTTAGGTGTATCGCAAGCCACACAGTAGAATTGATCAGCATCATTTCGTATGTAACAAGTATTGCAAGACCATGAACCCGCTTTGGGCTTAAAAGCATCACCAAATCCGCCAGTAGCTGGAGGTTTAGTGGACGACATTTTTTCGTTTAATTCTGATGAGACAGCTGTCGATGTTGTTGTTGGGGTAATAAATCCAAAGCTTTGTTTGACAGTGGAAGATTGAGACTGTGTTGGTGCAGATATAGTTGATGAAGAAGATGCAGCACTAAAGCCAAAACTGAACTTCGTATTACTACTGGAAGCTAAAATATTCGATGTGACTTCCTTCTTAGGTACTGTATCATCTTTAGGTGTATCGCAAGCCACACAGTACAATTGAACAGCATCATTTCGTATGTAACAAGTATTGCAAGACCATGAACCAACTTTCGGTTTGAAAGCATCTCCAAAGCCTTTAGTTGGCTTAGATTCGGTAGCATCATTTTTCTTTTCATTTGCGTTATAGTTGGCCTCTTCTCCTTCACTAGTCATTTTGGCCTGAGCGTCTTGTATTATTTCCAAAAATTGTTTGGAAGTTTCTGGCAATTTAAAACGAACAGTCAACATTTCTGTAACCAATTCATTTTCAGAAAAGTCCTGACCTGCCCAAGACAGAGCGGTTTGTGAGTTTTTAGCATATTTGAATGAAGTATCTTTGTAAACGCGTTGATTACAGCATAGTTTATGAATCTGTTCTCTCCTCATTACCAGTCGTACTTTATTAAGGTCATCACTGTCTTGCAGCAGTTTAATAATGCCTAGACCACGTTCTTTCCATTCACCAGCTTCTTTATCGAAACGAAACAATTTGGCTCGATGGAAGAAAAGGACAATTTCATTCTCTTCACCAGTATTTACTTTCACGAAATCGGGTAACGGAATGACTGGATTCAACTGGGCTGTGGGTACATAATCGTCTTCTGTGTCAGAAGTCGAAAATTTATTTAAAGCACTGCCAGCGGCTGTATCATTTACTATTGTAGGTATGACAGACACAACCGATGCATTCGATGTTGGGTTGATAAATGGCGATGAAGACAAATTGCTGAAAATACTTGCAAAAGGTGAGGTTGTACTCGTTATTGTAGCGCCAGTTTTCGAAGCAACTGTAGATGATGCAGTGGTGGTTAGTGGTGTTGTGGATATGCTGGATGGGGCAGTCGGATTTCCAAAAGAGAAGTTAGCAAAAGACGATGCAGACGTTGTTGTTACTGTTGTTGATTTGTCTGAATTATCGTTGGATGTTGATACTTTAGTGGACAAATTTAAGCCACTATATAGCAATTTTGAAGCGGGTGCTGTTGCCGATGGAGTACTACTAATTGTTGTTGTTGTAATAATTGTTGTAGCAGAAATCTGTTGTCCAAAAACATATTTTGTTCGAGATCCTGAAGTGTCATCACTCTTTGGGACAGGAGCACTGGTGACAAAATTAGTCGTGGGTTTGGGATTTGATAAAGGATCAGAATTAGTAATAACAACATTAGCTGGTGGGAGCATAGCTTGTAGACATTGTCGTTGAGACATAAATTGAGAATTTGATATCATATCGAGTCCATTTGTTATAGTTCCATCCATATTACGACTCTGACTTACACCCATGTACGATGGTGGAGACGTTTGCTGTCGATTTTGATACCACGCCTCTTCAAAACTTGAGATCTTGTCTTTTAATGTACGAATTTCCCTGGTAATGTTTTGTAATTCTGATTTAAGATTATTTATTATTTCATCCTTAAATATAGTTAAAGTGTTGGCTATTTGCTTAACAGGAGTTTCGATTTCCTGATTGTGGGACGACAATATGGCATTAGCAGATAAAGTATCTCTCCTCGAACGCGTAGCATTCACCATAGATTCCGGAGGCATAATTGAGTTTTCAGCATAAAAATCAGGTTCCGCATCTTCATAATTACTTGAGTTGTTATGACCTGTGATTGGACTAAAATTCATGCTCGAATCATTTGAATAGCGCGCAGAAGTTTGTTGAAGTCTTTTAATTTCACTGTGTATAAGTGAATGCAATAGATGATTTGAATTCGCATGGTTGCTACTTTTAAAAAGAGCTAAAGTTTGATTTAAGCATACGATAGCGTGATTTAAATACATCCGTTTAGTTTTCTTCGGCGTCTTACTAGCCTCATCCAGTTTGCGATAAGCCTCAGCTTGCAAGTACGTTGCAAATGGTAATTGAATGCCAGATAATTCTGCGATTAAATCTTCATATTCAGACCTTTTGAAATATCTAATGGCCAAATATGAAACGGCATCTTCGGCAGCAGAAACTAATGCATGTTCTGCGGCCGGGGTTTGTGATTTTACGTATTTGAAGTATTTACGGAATGGCTCTAAAACACCCCCATTAGGCATTTTCATCATATTCAAACCATATTTGTAAATGGATTCAGCTCTAGCTTCCAGATATGCTTTTTCGATAGGTTTTACACTGTCCTGTGCTCTGGCAACAAATATTTGGCTCAATTTAAAGGCGATTGCCATGTCTAATTTCGGACCATTAATGCCCCGAACAGCTTCGATTCCATATTGCAAATTTGCTCTTAATTCCGCCAGATCATTGCCACTGCTAAGATTTTTGTAA
Organism: Sarcophaga rosellei; assembly: GCA_930367235.1. NCBI lineage: Eukaryota > Metazoa > Arthropoda > Insecta > Diptera > Sarcophagidae > Sarcophaga > Sarcophaga rosellei. Next base: position 82,963,393 of record OV884017.1, on the reverse strand, counting down.
ACAATATAAGCAGCATTCCACCATTGTGATTGTTCCTTGGTGCACAACAAATTTTGAATGTTAACAAATGGTAGAAGTTTTGGTTTTCCCAAAGCTGAGCTATCTACTTCCAAAGCTCTCTTAGCCTGAATTATAGCGGCGTACAGGAAGCTGTCTACATCGAGCTGATTTAACGATCCGGCTCCACAGAAGGAAAGATTTTGTGTAGAGTAATTCAATCCACTAAAATATTTAGCTTTTACATACGCCAAGTTTTCATTGCCTAGACATAAGTAAACCATATGCTGTAGAGATTGAGGTCGAAGATATTGAGCGGCATCTTCATAGCATTCAACGTCAGCATATGAAGGCATTTCATAAATAGGTTCACTCAGTTTGGAACTCTTTGCGAACAAAGATGACTGTTCCTTAACTTTTTGGTCACTATTGCAGAATAATAATGCAAAAATATTACGTCTCCATTGGGGATCACTGCAAGTCTGACGGGCTTGATTTAATAGTTCATCATTACTTTGCCAAAGGCCCGATGATTGGGAACCCAAAAGATTGTTAATGTTATGGGCATTTTCCTTGTCTACACCGTTGTCATCGACACAGGAAACTAGAGTTCGTCCAACCTTTAATTAATCAGGTTAATTACATTAATTATGACAATAACAGATAGTCTTCAATTAATATTATTTATGACTTACCTGTGCACACCGAAAAGAGCCCTCTCTCTGCCATAAAGTGATTAATTGTTTAATTTGTTTGTCGCAATGCTTCATCCATGGCGCTTTGTTGTTTGAGGCTGCAATTTGGTAGGCTAACAACAATAACGGCAGAACAGCGCGAGTAGTTTCTTTCCATTGGCTTTTATTATGAAATCGTCCTCGTTTAAATATTAACACTGTGGCATGTAGCAAAAGTTGACCACGATAATGATCAAGAAATAGTTCGACTAGTTCTCTTTGGGCACAGAATTTATCTGACAGTTGTGATATCTTAAAGAGGTACTGGTCTAGATTTAAGAGTAAATTTTCTGTTTCAGTCACTCCACCGCCTATGGTTGTGGGCTTTGATGGTAAAGAAAATGATATTTGAACTTGACGTTCCAAACACATGGCCAGCAATAACCAGAAATCCCAGTATTTTTTTGTGTTCGGCATTTGTTCGTACTTGTTTAAGACGAGCCAAACGACATTGTACCATTCGCCACTTGTCACAAATTCATCCTTCTGGCTCATTTCCAATTGATGCACATACTTGAATGCATCTAATATTTGATTTTTCTCAACATAGTTGCGAACCAGTCTAACTCTCAATTGGACATCATTCGGTCTTGCCGCGATTTCCTTTTGTATCAATTCTTCTACTTGATTGGTTCCCAAATTCTCTTTGTTCATGAGTTTAAGTCGTAAAGAAAATACGGCTTCATGTTGTACTTTTTCGGATTCGGCCAACTCACACCAATACTTTGCTTCGTTGGTATTTAAATTTTTGTCCTCCAACATCAGCTGACAGACTTCGGCCAGTATGTCCGATTGCTTTGGATTCAATTGCAATGAACGCTGGAACGACTGTAAAGCTTTGTCGGGTTTTTTCAGATGCTGATAACATTGACCAAGTAATTTATGGGCCTCATCATTATCTTCTTTAATATCCAAACAACAACAAAGATATTGTTGAGCAGTGGCAAATTCATTAATTTGGTAGTATAGCTTTGCAATAGTAAATTTGAGTAAATGGAACTAAAATTAAAATAAAATTTATTAAAATACGTGATTAGTTGTTATAAAGGGAGTAAAGAGAATTGAAGCTATCGAAAACTATTTAAATTACTATCTCTTTAATGACAGTATGGTTGCAATTGACAAATAAAAAAATTATTTCAAAGATAAGTAATGTCCACTAAACGACGATCGCTAATGAATAAGGTGAACCACAACCGTCAATTTTATTGTGAACATATCTGACTGATCGGAGATCGGATTTATTGTCATTTTGAGGATTTTTAGAAATTATAAATGCACGTCATTATCCTTATTTTCGTATGTACTTTAAATCTGAATTGGAACATTTAAAATTTTTAAACTTTGAAAAATGTCCAAAATGAAAATGCGAGATGCTTTGTTTTCAACCTTAGCTAAATTTATTCAAAAAAAAAATTGATATTACCATATTCTGCAGATAATGTAGAGAGAGTATTTAGATGAGTTAAACTAAATAAAGAAGTCGTCGTAGTCTAGTAGGTAGTGTGTCGGCTTATTAGACGAAAGGCCCGAGTTCGAATCCCAGGTCAGACATCAAAACGAAAATATGACAATATTTCTTCGGCGACTTCCTGTCAGCAGATTTCTGGCAAAAACTCTGAGAGTAAAATTTGCCGTGAAAAGCTTCTCAAAAATCTGTCGTTCGGAGTCGACTTTAAACTGTATGTCCCGCTACTCAAGTATAAAATTAACGCGCACACAACACGAGTGGTGTGAGAAGCTATGACGGTGTACAATGGGTCAATTCGACCTCCGGTGTCAACTGTGACAAGTACACCTCCTCTAACCTAACCTAACCTAAACTAAATAAAACAAAACTATGTGTGTGAAGATAGATTTTAAAATCTATCTCCCCAGCGCAAACCAAGCCGGTTAACAGAGCTCTGCTATGTTACTAACAGAACTCTGTTAATTTAAGGCTGGGAAAGAAAAACAGAAAAAATTATTTAAATTCCTGGGTAAAATACGATGAAAAAGTAAAAGTTGAAAAAAGGAGTCCAATAGTTAATCACTGTTACAAAATATTGCGTAATAAGAACTACAATAAGCAGATAATCACACATTTCCGAGCTAATGTAATCCGATAAATAAATCAATATACGGATAAAGGACGGACAAAGTAAATTGTTTTTAAAGCATTTTACGTCCCTTTAACTAAGTCTATCGCCAGAACCCTTGACAGAGCGAGTTTTCGTAATAGATTTAGAAATTTTCCGAGATTTTAGATTTTAAAATCGACTAAGTGTCTTTTGTAGAAAACAGGACTGAGTGGGCGGATATGTATTAGAAAAAAAAAATTAAAATCGAAAAAAAGAAAAAAATCACACGAAAGTCCCAACTAGGGATTGAACTCGGTCATGATTGAGAATAAGCAGTTGAATTTCAAATTCATCTCTTAAAAATATTCTCAAAAGTTTGTTATTTACAACTCTTAAGAATAATCTCAAACAGATCGATTCAATCCCTGTGTAGGATTTATTTTTCTTTTTTATGAATATATATATCTTTTTTTTATTATATATTATATTGTTACGTTTTTATCTTTACAAAAACGTTTAAAATATGAGTTCATAGATTGCAAATAAAAATAAATTTGTACTTAGTTTTAAATAAATCCTTTATTGTTCGCACAATTCCGTGTGCCACTGTTCACAACTTGATGTAAACAACAATTCCTTTATTGGTTATTATTCTTTTCACTCTTTTGCGTAAGCAATAACAATTGTTCAATAGATCTTTATAACGGAGATCTTCAAACCACGATTATTCTCTTTGTGGACGATAAATATTATTTATCTAAAATAAATGAGATATTAAAGTTTAGTTGATGTCAATATTTCAGGACACTCGATTTAGTCAAATCAGACCCAAATTCCTGTAAACGGCATTTAGCATTCTGAACTTTCCAGCGCTTAATGGACAATTTTTTTATTCTGTTTAAATTATCATTTATTATTTATTACAACTAGTTGCCATAACTAACATATACATACATACATAATTGCCCATTACAACCGTTCAGTCAGGATTACGGCCTAGCTTCTCACACCACTCATGCTGTGTGCCTTAATTTTACACTTGAGTGGCGGGACCTACAGTTTAACGTCAACTCCGAACGACAGATTTTGAGAAACTTTTTCATGGCAACTTTATTTACTCTGAGTTTTTGCCAGAAATCTGCTGAGAGGAAGTCGCCGAAGAAATATTTTTTTGTTCATATTTCGTTTTGATGTCTGAAAAAAATCAAAATTTTTGCCAAGATCGATTTACTTTCCAGTAGTTGTCATAGAACCTTTTTTTGTAAATTAATCGGTAAGTTATTATCATGTTTGAAAACGATATATGCCGTCTATATTCCGAATTTTTCCGCAATGGCAGGTGAGATAGTGTTTAGAATGTTTGTATAGAATTGAAGAAATACGTACCAACTATTCTGTAGACTATTCCTCCGCATTCACCACACATCTTTAAAGGCCATCGGACATATATCTATATTGTTCGCAAGGTTAAAACAATATCACTTCAATTTAGATCCTGATAACATAGAATGCGCTATACCTCATTCAACCAAACGAAAAGTTGAATTACATGTTTTGTTATGTGCTTTGTTCTATTACGTACTTGTCCATTAACGTAACACTTAAAGTTACGTATTTACGTATCTCGACTTCCGTAAGCCGTAATCCTGTCTGAAGGGTTGTAATGGCCAATTGTATATTCACGTATATCGACTACTCTGACAGATTCCAGTTGGTTTGTTTTGCTCTTTCTCCCATAACTGTTACTTATCTTGAGATTTTTTGTACATCAAAATATTCATCGTGTCATACGTTGTTACCTGTTATAGCGCGTGACGGATTCAATGTGTCTAAGCCATCGAATTGGGCACATCTTAGAAAACAAAAACCCCTCTTTACACTTTATAAAAAAGAAACTAATTTTCAATAAAGAATCGTCTAGAAAATATTTAACAAAAATTATACGTATGTACTTTATTCTTGGCAATAACAGTAAAATGAAATTTGATAGCATTCATTTGTTTTGGTACTATTCGAAGTAAAATTAAACAAAATCAACAAAGCTCTTGAAAATGAATTGCGAGAGACATCTGCAAACGTAAACATTATTATAAATATTATTGTACGTGATAAGCTTATTGGTTAGCTTATACAGTAAACCCTCCTATAACGCGGTGCTCTCAGAACGCGGTTTCCATATAACGCAGGGCTGCAATTGCGACAGTCCTCCTATAACGCGGTTTCCATATAACGCGGAGCCCTCCTATAACGCGGTACTCTTACAGCGCGGTTTCCGTTCAATAACATCCCATAAATTCCTTGCAGTCTTTTAGTTTAGTTTTTATTAATTTTTTTTTCTATCAAACCTTATATGAATTCAATAAAAATAATTTATAATTTATCTTGCCTTTTGTATTTCTTGGTCTCCATATAACGCGGTACGAATGATGGGATTTGTACTAATTCTGAGTATCTTATAGCGCGGTTTCCATGCAACGCGGTAGACAGTTTCCATAGAACGCGCTACGAATTAGCCTGGTTTGTACGGTGAAATCCGAGTTTCTTATAGCGCGGTTTCCATATAACGCGGTACGCACTCACCGCGTTATAGGAGGGTTGACTGTATTTACAATAGTGGAATTAGCGTACGAACACAATATTACATTAATGCTTTGTTCAGAAAAGTTTGCCCGTTTCAACATTTTTATAAACAAAAAATATCTTCATTCGTTCCTCTGGCTTATTTTTTTTAAAGTTATTTCTTCGGGTATGGCATATTTATTACAATTTAAAATTTCTATTATTTTATAAATATATGTAATTCACATTTTATATGCCCACATTTTTAAAAACATCACCTTTTATTTTACATACTTCGTATAGTTTTTGTTGGGCATGCAACAAGCAAACAAGGCCTCTGTAATTTTCCTATCTTAACCCTTTCGTTACCGCAGTCCATTCTGCCGAAGTGGTGCTACTGAACCGGGCAGCACGCCGCGAACTGTGATGGCAAGTTGATGTTCGAAATTTCTCATTTAAGTGTTACATATTTAAAGATTTTGATGGTATATTAAAAAAAAACGGAAAATGAATGCCGGCTAAATCCGGCACTGGTACACACGGGGCGTTTTGTATATGCCGGCTAAATCCGGCACTGGTACACACGGGTCATCCAGTGGCTAAATCCGGCGCTGGTAACGAAAGGGTTAATAATTTTATGTTCTTATTTACACGAGAACAATTGTGCTGGCGTAAAATGATAGTGGTGAAGAGAATGGTTTTTCGATGGCGTAAAGTTTCAACCTGCTACAACCCCGCATTACCAGCACAAAACTAATATGTACATGCACATTTTCAAAAATCAGGGTTGGCAAGTTTATATATTCATCCCGTGTGATTTGAAAAGAACAAAAATTGTGCAACTAAATTTTGTCCTCGTGTGATTATAGCCATTCAAAAAATATAAATTTTACACTAAAGGTTTTATTTCAAAAAAAAAATCCTTTAAAATTTTATTTTTAATCGAAATAATTCCAAGCTTGCCATCATCGAAAGTAATCCAAAATGTCATTTTAGAAGCAGTTGTCTATAATAATAGTTTCTCAAGCATTGTTAAAAAATGCTTGAAATAACAATACACATATATTTTTAATTAAAATTAAGAAAAAATAATATCTACTATTACAAAAACCGTAGACGTTCGTCTAAGAGCATCCGTCCAACAGAAACAAATCCTTAATATTGGGGGAAAAAAATACCCTCAGACTCACCTCTGTCGCCGATAGTATTTTAGACGACTCAGAGCGGGCATAAGCATCGACGTCCTTTTTGGTTTTGTACATGACGATTTCTTATTCACAGAAAAACGTTTCCAATACTTTAAATTGTTTTCTTTTGCACAAAGTATGCAGAATGAATTCATTGATATTTTTCAAGAATTCTTTTTCTTCTCAAATTCTTCTTTTTTTAATGGACATTCTTTTCCACACTTTTTAAAACACATTAAACAATTATTACGAAATTCTCTTTCAATCCGGTATTGTTATTCATATTATCTGACGATATTTTTAATGTTTTCAACGATATCACGGTATCCAATTTCAGTGAATTATTAAAAAAAAATAATCAAAACACTCTGATTCACTCGCGCCGCTTTGCTCAGTAAGCAAAAAATTGCTGTGGCTTTAAAATTTATAACGTCACTTTTTTCTCGCTGCACATGTCGTGTAAAAACGGTCAGTATCAGTGTTGATTTCGATAGCGTTTTATTGTTTAGACCGTTACTATTGAAAATGTTAAAGCGTTGTATAGTTGTTTTAATATAAATTAATTAATTATGTAAAGTTTTATAAAAGAAATTTATAATTATTTGTAAGATTCTCATGTTATGACTACATAGGTCTTCTAATAGCATGAAAAGTATTAATTGTGAGGAACCCTATATGTGAATATTAAAAAATCTGTTAATGTATTAAATTTTCAAGAACTTAATTGGCATTAATTATTCATCTGATGATCATCAATTGCATTTAGTTGACTCATTCATTGATTCAGACATGTTAGTGTGCAGAAAATTAGTTAGTGTCGCAGTATAGTAAGTAGCACAGAATACACACAGAATACTTACCTTTGACGTTTAATAACGCTCAAAGCCGTAGCTTAACCTGCCAATTAAAGGGAGAAAAAAAAATATTAAAATGTATTGCGAAACAAATGTGTTAGAAGCAACAGATATACAGACTGAAAACTGGCGGTTAAAGTAGAAAAACTAAATGTAAATAAACATTTATTTTGTGTTAAAAAAGGGAAAATTTGGAATATTTTTTAATTTCTTCAATGAAAATTTTAAAGATTCTTAAATATTTAAATATTAATCGAAATGTGGGTAATTTTCGGTCATAATGAATATAGTTTCTTGTGCAAGAGGTAATTAAGAAGCTAAATATTACAAGATCAAAATAAGACGTACTGCTCATAAAAAATGTTTCTTGTTGAAAGATGCCAATATTTTTTAATTTCTTGAAAGGAAAAGTTAAAAAGGTTATTGTTATTAATTGTTTTTATTATTTATTGATAGTTTTAGACAAAAATTACAATTTTTTATTAACTCTCGCCAATATAAAAAACCCACCCCGAAAACTAAAAAAAACGTAAATAAACAAAAAAGAGTTGTATTTAGAGAAGGACAGAAATACTTTTTCGTAATATTTTCTGTACCTTTCGCAATGCTAGGTTAAATGTCAAAATCTCGTTTCGATTCTGTGTGTATTCTGTGGTAAGTAGTGTGTTGGCTTATTAGACGAAAAGCCCAGGTTCGTATCCCAGGTCAGACATCAAAATGAAATATGAAAAAAAATTATTTCTTCGGCGACTTCCTCTCAGCAGATTTCTGGCAAATCCTCTGACAGCAAATAAAGCTGCCATGAAAAAGTTTCTCAAAAACCTGTCGTTCGGAGTCGACGTTAAACTGTAGGTCCCGCCTCTCATGTATAAAATTAACGCACACAACATGAGTGGTGTGAGAAGCTAGGCCGTAATCCTGACTGAAGGGTTGTAATGGCCAGTTATGTATGTATGTATGTGAGCAATCATTTACGAGGGATTAAAGGTTTTAGTGTTTATAACTACGAAACCTATGACTAAAATTTTTTCGCTTTCGCTGGAGCCTGAAATAAAATTATAGGAGCATGTAATTGAGCACTTCAGCTACTATACTACGTATGGATGATAAAGTTTATAAATTTTGGGATTCCCCGCATAAAACTCATCACTTCTTCGTTTTGTTGTTTTGTTTAAGTTGTTTTGTCTTAAGTTGTATGGTCACACATCGAATAATGGATCAAACTCATCTTTTTTGGTTATTGTGTTGGTAAATAATACTCACACATACATATATGTAGATCGATGTGAGTTTAAAGAATATCAAAATACTGTTACGTTTTTACCTTTTTAAAAACGTTTAGAATATGAGTTCGTTGATTGCAAAGAAAGTAAAAACAATTTTTTGTTCAGTTTCAATTAAACTCTTTATTGTCTGTACTACTTTTGTGTGCCACTGTTCAACTGAACTCTTACTGATCGCTGCCTGCTTTATCTTGCCATTTTATATGTCCATGTAATCAGTCTGATGAAGACTTTCAAAGTAGAACGTTCAGGGTTTCTCTTTCTCGAGCACTCTATTGCGACTTCATTGTTGTTTGTGTATTTTGCTTACGTTGCTTGTTGTTGCTTTATTTCTTACTTGTCTGTATCCTTTTCTTCCATACCGATTTTGTTGGTTTACTTGTAACAAGTTCGTTGTATGTGTTAGGTTAGGTTTGCTTTCTGAGGGCGATTTAATAGTTGGTCCTGATCCCCCAATTTGCCACCTCTACGGCCTCATCAATGGATCAGGTCAGGGGGGAAGGGCAGAGGCGTTGGTGGAATGGATCGGGTTGTTATGTTTCTAGGTGTCTATGGCCTGCTATAGACAGTGTAAGAACAGGTTGGCTGCTAGGTTTGGATAAGTCCAGCTTTAGGTTAGTTATTGGGTTTATTACGGGGCACTGCGAGATTAGGTCGCTGACAAGAATCTGGAACTGATTCCAACCTGACTATTGCAGGGTATGTTGCGATGAGGAGGACTTGGAGACTATTATGCACCTCCTTTGTAACTGCCCAGCCCTTAGTAGGATGAGGTTGAATGCCCTTCGCAGCGGCTTCTTTGAGAGTTTGAATTCTGTGTCGAGAGCCGACTCAAGGCTCTCCATAGATTCATTGTTAGCTTGAGCTGATTGAGAAGTGCTAGTGCTTCATTAGTGTAGTCACACTATCCCTTGTGTGTTTGTTGGTCTGTGTAATTCCTCCGCTTTCTATTCTCTCTTTCCTATTTTCTCTCCTTTGTCCTATCCCCTCTATTATCCTCTCATCTTAAGGACGTTTAGTACAATGGATCAACTTGATCTCCGGGTACTGTACTTGTCTCATTCGACAAGTACATGCCATCTAACCTAATTAGGATACATCCATTGTCACGAGATAATTGAGAATCGAATCGAAAAATCATAATCAAATGAGTGAGTAATAGAAAAGCACTGGTGTAGCCATTGCGGATTGCCAGATGGCACCTGCACAAATAGCTAGGATATTAGCTGGTATCGTTTTTGTCGTCAGTTCAAAATATAGCAGGTTAGATAGCCGGCATTTCAAAAGGATTACAACTCTTTTTGGCACAATAAGCTTACAATGCATCACCGATACTAATTACGTTCGTTCACATTTTACTTCAAAGTCAACTATTAAGACGTGCCGTCTATGCGAACTTAAAATTTTCATTTCAAAGATCACCTATGATTCACACACTTTTAAAATCATCGCTTGGCGAATTAATCTGTCGAAAGCTAATATTTGCAATTCTTTTTTATTTATTTTTAATCTAAGATTTAATAATTTTGTTGTTTTTGTTTTTAATATTTTGAAGGTCAATTTTGTTTTAATTTCTAAAGGGAAGCAGTTCCCGCTTATCAATTAATAAAATAAACGAAAAAAGCTTATCTATCATTAGCTTAAAATAAAACGCTCTGAAATCAATGAATGATTATGGATGACTAGTATTTTGCAAAAATCCAAAACGTTAGCATCGTCGCAAAAACGAACAAAATAATATTCACGGTGAAAACAAATAATGAAAAATACGAAATTGAAATCTGAGCCGAGTTGCTACGTATTAATTGCGTTTGTAATTTTGTTATTGAACTTAAACGCGAATGCGAGGGCACAAAACTTTACGTACATTTATCGTGACTATTTGAGAAATATGATGAACATGATGGACAGTAAACTACAGCCATGCGATGATTTTTTTCAACACGCGTGTGGAAATTTTAATAAATTTCATCATTTGGATTCTGTGACAGAAAGTACTACTGAACGCGATGAAATCGCTGCCGATCAGGATGTTGTACCATTCCTGTATAATCACCAGGACCATTACGTGTTCTTTGAATCGCATAAACAGTATTTCGGCACAATACCGGGAATTCTAGTGCGTAACGTATACGAACTGTGTAAAGCGACCCTGAAGGACAATAATGGCAAGCGAAAGTTATGGCTGAAAATGATAAAGGAAGTGCCATTTCTTAAACATGATCATGACCTTTTGAGGAAATGGCCATTTTTAGAATATCAATGGGAGAAATATGAAGAACAATTGGATTTAATATGGCCTGTTCTGGCAGCTGAATTTAGTGCCCACGGCTTGAACACATTTATCAAGGTCTACTTTGCTGAAAACACACTTTACGTAGCACCAAATGATGGCCTCACTTGTCCAGAAAGTGAGAATGATGTCAGAACAAGTATTCTGCCCCTATTGCGACAGCGTAACGCTCAAATAGCCAATATCATTGGTGGCGAAATATGGGTATTATGTCGTCAACTAAAGGGCGAAATAGCATTTTCAGGCGAAATAACGAATAGTACAAAGTTTTTATCGCACAACGCCATAATGGACAAATTTTTTCAACGTTTATTTCCGCGTCTGAACATTATTGAGCCGGAAGTGGAAAACGCTCGAAAAGTTTTTATTCATGTTGATGAATTAGCCGAAATAATATCGTTGCTAGGTTTAACGAATCCACGTATTGTTTACAATTTTATTATGTGGCAAGCTTATCAGCAAATAACAAGCATAGATGACTGTTTCAATTTAATCCATGAATTTGACACCCTTCTGGAAGTTGAATATTGGAACTGGCGTGCTTTTAACCAGCACTTTAGGCGAGAAGTTGCCTTAGCTTCATATTTATTTCATACAACTCGCTTCCAAAAGCATTATCGAAATTTTATTACCAGCACATCGGTGGAACGCCTCTTTCAAAATCGTTCAGAACGGAAAGATCTAAATATTGAGCGAATCATTAAAAATTACGCTAAACAATATCTCAATCGTGATACATATTCTGATGTATATAAATCGGCATTGTTTTCGACGGAACCATCAACATTCTATTCACTGCTTTTCGAATTCAGAAGACTAAAGTTGCGTTACACCTTTTTGCATCCAACTGCCGAACATCTGGAAGATCTAAATTTCTTTAAGGAGTTTTTAAATTTCTCCATTTTATTACTCTATCGACCACGTCTGCACTATTTCGCCTCGTATGATCGCAACTTTTGGGAAAATTCCAAAATTTTACAAAGTTCCGATGGTTTCTATGCAGCTGAAGACTGTTTAGAACGTCAGACGACTTTAAATTCGGACGATTCAAAACTATATGAAAACCTTACGGAAAATCAGGTGAATGAGATTTTTAATTTTTATACTGCCTTCACTGAAGCACTGTCAGACTATAAATTCTGGTTGGAGAGCGAGAATTTCGCAATTGCTGAAGATTTTATTTTGGAATATTTCAAATTAAATTCCACGCGTGTTCTATTCTACGCTGTGGCCCAACAATACTGCAGTCGCAATGATTTTCTTTATAGACATCTAATAAATCGCAGCTACATGAATATGCCTGATTTTCAGGGAGCCTTCAGCTGTCAACCTAACGATGAAATGAATCCAATAACGAAATGCATGGTAAATCAGTGTCAAGCAGCGCCAACTTATTTGTTTACATTTTAAAATTACAAGAAATTTAGAAAATCAAATTTAAATTTTTACAAAATAAAAGGTAAGGAACCAGTACCGGTACCAGTGCTCTGGTTGAACAAATTCTTCTGTGTGCATTTGATCGTAAACGGTAAGTGTGATTCGATTCGTGTTAACTTTAGTTCATAGGTACAACGCAATATACAGAGTGTTTTTTTAAGAGTTTGGTCCAATTGTTGCAAACAAAAAATTGCAAACAAAATAGAAATAAATTTGTGTTTAGTTTCAATTATTTTTTACCTATTTTATTAATTACAATACAATTACAAATTATATTCTAATTATATACGAGCGGAGTAACTTGACCATATGCTCGGTGTAGTGTCACAGACCAGAGTCTCTGGTGGGAATCGAACCCACGACCCTCACGCTAATAGTCTAGCACACTACCCACTAGACTACCAGGGCACCCTCTAGTTTCAATTAAACTCTTTATTGTTCTCACTACTTTTGTGCCACTGTTCACCCATGACGAGTACAACAATAATTGCTTGTTAGTTATTCTTCTCTGCTCACACTCTTTGCGTAAGCAACAACACTTGTACGTTAGAACTGTAGAGCGGCAATCTTCGAACCACGACTGTTCTCTTCACACCCAAGACTGACATGTCGTTCTCGCTTACATGTCTATCCCCTTTTATTTCATACCGATGTTGTTGGTTTACTTGTAACAAGTTCGTTGTATGTGTTTGTGTGGCTATTGTTTATCGTTTTAATGTTAAACGATCGTACAACGTATCCATTTTCGTAACAATATCCTCATAGAAGTCGCCGTGGTCTAGTAGGTAGTGTGTTGGCTTATTAGACGAAAGGCCCGAGTTCGAATCCCAGGCCAGACATCAAAAACAAAATACAAAAAGTATTTCTTCGGCGACTTCCTCTCAGCAGATTTCTGGCAAAAAACTCTGAGAGTAAAAAAAATTGCCATGAAAAGCTTCTCAAAAAAATCTGTCGTTCGGAGTCGACTTTAAACTGTAGGTCCCGCCACTCATGTATAAAATTAACGCACACAACATGAGTGGTGTTGAGAAGCTAGGCCGTAATCCTGACGAAGGGTTGTAATGGCCAATTATGTATGTATGTATCCTCATAGAAAGGAATACCGAGAAGTTTAATCACTCGAAGAAGACAGCAAGTTGTAAAATCTTTTTGGAGCTAAAGGTCGTCGATGTCTGGTAGATTAATTATTTGATTAATAAATTAAACGCCAGAGTGTAAGCCGCAACAAATAATCAATTTAAAGTATTTAACAGTGATTCTGACAAAAACGCTTATCTTCTACCAGTTCCTGTCAGCCAAAATGCGACACAAATGCCTTTGGTCTCAGTTCTTACACGGGCTGTATTTTATAAACATGCAAGTTAATATCCTTACTGTTATAGTCAGTATGAAGTCGACGTAGTCTAGTAGGTAGTATATTGGCTTATTAGACGTGAAGCCACGGTTCAAACCCTAGATCAGACGTCAAAACGAAAATATGAAAAAAAATATTTCTGTGGCGACTTCGTATCAGCAGATTTCTGCCAAAAACTCTAAGAGTAAATAAACCCGTCATGAAAAAATTTCTCAAAAATCTGTCGTTCGGAGTTGACTTTAACATACACAACATTATGTAATCCTGACTGAAGTGTTGTAATGACCAATTATGTATGTATGTTCGAATATAGCTTCGGAAAATAGACAAAACGTTTTGACGTCAACAGTTTGAAGAGTTTCACTCACACTAATGGTCTTGACACATAAAAGAAAAGGCATTGTTTTAGATTCTTCTGTAGTAGGTCATACAAAAAAAATTTTGGGGAAAAAATGTATTTAAAATAATTAAAACATTTTGAGAAAATTATTTTTATAATTTAAATAGAGAGGCTAAAGGCCTTGCTCATCTTCTTTTGACTTTTAAAATATGTAGTTGACTCGCAGCAAATTAGGAAATTCAATGAATTTGGCACATAAGGAAATTAAACGCTTAAAATTTTATAAAGTTGTTTTGCTATACAATTTTTTATTCAATGAATAAAATATTTTTCATTCGTTTTAATTATTTTTAATCAATTCAAATCAATTCTGAATTTATTGACAATCTATCTAAGCATATACTAATTAATACAATATAATAAAAAAAATAGAATCTTAAACATGTGATAAAAATCTTAAGATACTTTAATATTAAATTAAATTATAAATTTCACATTAGCACTCAGTTTATGGAAGTAAAATCAACTGAATGCACTCAATGAACTTTCTTGTACAATAAGACTAAAACTTAAAACCTACAACTACTGTCTTTGACTACTTATGTGACAATATGTATTTAGTTTAAGACTTGATAATTGATTATCTTGCAAAAGAAAACTGAATGCATTTATTTTAACATAAATTATTAAGGTTTAACGAAACACAAGGATGATGATAGACAAATTTAACAGACTTGGCCATAAGAAATGAAATGAAATAAATAATTTTCTTTATGATTAAAAAACAACACAAAAAGAAAATTATTTATGAAATAGAATAAAAAAGAAAACATAATTCGTGATTAGCAATTAGTGATTCCTATCAAATAAATAAAAACTAATTAAGAAATGGCATAAGAGAGTAAAATTGTCAATGCAAATAATGAATCATCATTTGACAACTTTTGAAAACACTGAGCTCAACTGCGTTTCGATATGAAATTACATTCAAAATGTTTTTAACGATAGATATTGTAATAAGTTAAAAGTATTAGTTATCATTGGTATTATCGTTTACATTGACATTAATCATAGCACAATTGAAATAGAGGACATGATACAAGATCAAGTAAATATCAAATAGATAAGAATTCCAACAATTAAGGCAGTTTTCTTATAATTTGAAGTAGATTAAACTGAGTTGACCCATAAATTAGATTACCAATCTGTATGGAGTTTAATCTTGGTAACTCATTATTGTTTGTTTATCTCTTCTAGCAGCATTATTCAAAATACTGAGTATCTGTTTAAATGACTTCGGAATTAATAGAAGCCGATACGTCCTAATATTTAACAAATCAAATTTGATTAAATGCAAATGACCATCACTATTTAACTGATGGCGGGAATTGTGTATATCAGGACTAATCTAAACGCAAACGATATTTACTTTCATCTTAATTTAAAAGAAAAAGAAAATCATAAAAATAAAACACTTACACACACACATACATACAAAATGTATGTGTGCATAAAGGAATTAATTAAATCTACATAACTCTAGAGATAAAATTTTTTAATGCAAATGATTCTTTGCGTTATTCACAGCTACTAAATGTACGAGAACGACTGAGTCGTCTAGCAGCCGCTGCAAGTGCGGCTGCTTCACTATCTCCTGGTAAATCAGGCAATTTTAATATTTCACTCAACTGGAGCTTTAATTCGTTGGTGGCTGGACGTTCTTTAGGATTTGAGGATAACATTTTCTTAAGCAAATCGTATTCTTTGGGATACTTATGGGGAAAATCTTTTGGATAGACTCCATCACGCAACGATCGCAACGTCATAATGCGTTCCATTTCGGTGCTAAAGTAGACAAGTAGCTCAAAGAATATTAGGCCCAATGAATAAATGTCCACCTTAAAGTCATATGGTAGACCGCGTAATTGTTCGGGAGACATGTACAAGTGCGTTCCCACTTGCTGCGTATGGCGAGCACATGAGGGCAGGCCCGTTTTATCTCCACATTTGGTTATCATATTTGGTATATCAGCCATATCGGTTACAAGGCCAAAATCACCAATTTTAATTTGGCCGTCTTGAGAGAAGAAAATATTACTGGGTTTGAGATCACGATGTATAAGACCCTTGTAGTGAACATAATCGACAGCGTCAACAATTTGATGAAAAATACTGGCCACAAAGTCTAAACGGTCTTCGGTCTTATTATCCCTTAGCCAATCTCTTAAGCATTCTTTGCGACACAACTGCATTTGAATGTATAGGTAAACTTTGTTTTGCTGTGGTTTTGAACGATTGTTGTTGTTGCTATTGTAGTTATTCTCTCCTGAACTGATGTTCAAAGCCAAGTCATGTGGTCTACGTTTCTTATTAGCATTGCTTTTAGTTTTATTAAAAGACGTAGAAGTCTTTAAGTCGGGACTTCCATCATCGCCATTTGCCGAACCAACAAATTCAATTTGAAATGAATCCGAAAGCTGGCTATAATCTATTAATCGGCCATTATTATGCGAGCTCAAATTACTGGAAGCCGACTGTATATCAATAGAAATAGCATCACTTCGGAATTTATTCTTTGGAGTATCGTCATCATCGTCATCTTCATCACTCGCATTTTCACGCATAGCCCTAGACTCGGATTCTGAGCGAAATATAACACAAGAATCGGTGTCTTCGTCCTCATAGCTGTCGCCTCGCAATGCTAGCGACTGGGATTCTGAGCGGAAAATTACACAGGAATCATCATCGTCTTCATCCAAATCATCTCGACGATCGTAATGTTCAGAACTGCATGCCGTAGAAGTCATACTCTCCATCCACGACTGCAACTGTTTCTTTTTATCCACTTTATTACAAACCATATTGCTGTTGGTTGGAAATGTCGGGTGAGTATCAGAGGGAGTATCAATCTGTATAGACGTGGACATTTCCGTAGCCAGCCACTTGTTATCCTCTTCTTCCTGCCAACCCGGTGGTGGTTTTTCAACCCAGGACTAAAAATAAAAAGTATTTGAAATGCTTTCATTTAATTTATATTCAATTCTGAATACGCGTTGTATTTTACGTTTTTGTCTAAGAGTACAATTAATTCATTAAAATACATACAATCAATATTTACCTGAAAGTATCGAACAATATTTTGATGTTCACAATTAGCCAATGTTTTGACTTCTCGCATAACCCGCATACGTGACTCTTCTTTGTTGGGCAATGTTATACGTTTGATTGCGTAACTACAATCATCCAATTTATTTTTCGCTTCAAATACTACACCAAATCCACCACGTCCCAAACAGCGCTGCAAATCGAAATCACTCTGGAAACGCGATGTGAAATGTTCCCCTGAATTTGAGGTAGACTCGGATAAGGAACGATGACCGTTACCGTTACTTTTGGAATTCGTATTTGTATTGTTAGTGACTGGACCTAAAAGTGCTGCTGTGGATGATTCAGTAGCCTCAATGCCGGTTGGCACTGGAATGTGACGTTCAATGACCACAATTTGTCGTTCACTACGATTTCTTTGGCTTATCAAAATGTTGACCAATAAGGCCGATGTAAAGGCAACAATTGCCAGTTCTTTCCACCAAAACCATAAGGATAGTATAACTACCTTTACGGGAGCATTGACCTTGTTAAGACTAAAACCTGAATCGTCATCGATTGTTTGGTTGTTTGTGCTCGTATTATCAGTTTTCTTATCATCAATAGCAGGAAGCTCATTTGCCGTGGTGGTTTCACAGATGTCATCAACATTAGATTCTTTTAATTCATCGCTGGTATACAAGTAGAAACCATTGCCATTGACAAACTCCGATGCATTTAATACCGACTGAGCCGAGAGCGCAAAGTTATCCTCATCGTAAGGAACCAATTCATTGCCATTAATCTCATTTGATGTGTATGAACCGCCAACACCAATATGTTGCTCATCCGATTGTTGGTATATAATCAGGGAATTACTACTGGCAGCTATAGGTCGCCATGGAATTTTTGGCAATCTAGTTTCAGTTGTAAGATGTGTATAAAGGTTTGATTGATCTAAAATTTCTTTACGCAGATTAACAGATTCCTATTAATTAATTGAAAATAAAAATGTTATTAAGTAGAAGAAGTGAGGTGTGACATGTGTTCGTAAATATAATATACCTGAATATATAATTGCCTATCATACATGCCCACATAAATGGATGGATTAATAGTTGGCAAAGGCATTTCAAATACATTATCACGATTCCAAAGCCAGTGGGCAGATCCAAACATGTCAATTGACTCTAACTGGTCAGCTGAACCAATTTTCCAAGCACTCACAATAGGATGATCAAACTAAAATACAAAACCGAAAATTAAATAAATTCTTAAGCCCATAAGGGCAATGAGACGTTAAGTACTTACCTTATATTTCCATAGCATAACAGTGGGATCCATTTTACTGTAGGCGCATATAACACCTTCGGGTACTATAACCTTGATGTCTAAATCTAAAATTGCCATTTCCAAATCGCTAAATTTACGCTCATGACACTCGGCTGGTCGAATCAAATCCAATTCATGCTGCCCTACACTAAAATTCCAACGTTCAACACCGGTGCGTGTCTCAATGGCTCGAACTGTTTGTGTTTGACGTCTTATAACAATAACGTCATCTATCAATGGATCATGTTCTTTAATATAATGATTGCTATTCATGGCATCCTCCTTTTCATTTTCCACATCCTCTTCCACAACGAGTTCATCATCCTCATCTACTGTTGCTGTGGCATTTCTGTTCATATCCGCACCCGTAGAATTAACACAACCATTCATAGAACATTCGTATAACATCTGGCCAGTACGTGCGGACACACCGTATGTACGAGTTTCTTTGCCGCCCGATATTACCAAATCATCTGAGAATTTGGCCGATGAACTGAGTAAATTATCCGTGGTTATTGGTATCGGATCAATTGATTCGCCATCAAATTTGTAGATACCGCCACTCAATGACGGAATCATACGCACAAATTGTCCATTACTTGTCAATTCCAAACGATGTATACTTGAAGATATCAAAGGTCCCGGGCTAGTTGGCACACTCCAATGCAATTTGCCACCTTTACTAATGTCCAAAGCCGAAAGTCGTCCATCCAAGGTTGTTACATACAAGAGTCTATAAATGAAATTAAATTTCAATTAAATAAATAAAAACTATTTTTAATCATCGCACTTTATTATAAAATCAATAAGTGTAGATGCACACATTTTATACGAATCCGTAGCGGTGTTATCATCCGAGTTAAAGCTTAAATAATACTAAAATTCAGATACCATATATGAATTAATCATTTACAGTCAAAATAATACTCCAAAAAAATTCTTTTTTCCTTTTGAAACAAGTTACGGGGGAATGTGCGTATTAATAATACCAGAGAGAGAGATAAGGGAAGATAAAAGACCACAACACAACTGTTAATATTAATAAGAATAGAAACATTCGATTTCTATAAATGCATTTCTTTTTTACAAATACATATGTACAGATTATTAAATGTATTATTTACAATACATTTATATTCGTATTTCGATTTTAAAATGTAACATCAACTATGAAAGCAATGGGAATCTAGTTGATAAAATAAAAACAGCTTGTGGTAAATGTATTTTCAGCTTTGAACACACTTTAAAATATTTTGTTTACTTTTATTTAAATATGGAAGTAAATTTCTTCGAAGTTTCTTTTGTAAATGTTTACAAATAGCTTAGAATAACTAAAGATTTGAGGATGCATTTATAGTCTAATTTTATTGAATTATTTCGAATAGTTCATAATCCAAACAAATTGCATAATGCATAATTGGCCATTACAACCCTTCAGTCAGGATTACGGCATAGTTTCCCAGCAGCATTCATGTTGTGTGTGATAATTTAATACATGAGTGGAGGAACTTACAGTTTAAAGTCGACTCCGAACGACAGATTTTTGAGAAACTTCTTCATGGCGGGTTTATTTACTCTCAGAGTTTTTGCCAGAAATCTGCTGAGAGGTAGTCGCCTAAGAAATATTTTATTTTTTCATATTTCGTTTTGATGTCTGACCGGGAATTTGAACCATTTTGATAGTATACAGACAACCCTTCTAATAATTTTCTATTCGACCACATAAATTCAATTATTACATACTAGCTAATACCCGGTGTGCTTCGCTACCCCCATCGGAATTAAATACATATCTCGTGATGCAACTGGATCGCCCACCATCAAAATTGTTACGCCATTGTTGGAGTTCTGGAGTTCTTTCAGCATGAATTGCGATTATGTGGTCATCTATGTCAGATCTGTAGTTAAATGCAATACCTGAGTATCCATGAAAAACATTACGTCGATTCACCGCCATTCGATTATGATTTTGTTCTTTGCTGCTCTTCTTGTTGATGTTCGAATCCACTGACTTTCTACTCGTGATTCATGTTGGACTTCTGTTTCATTAGCACGTGCTGTTGTGGTACCTTCATGTTCCAAAGGTGTCTCGGTAGCTCGTGCGGTTGTCGCATATTGTCGAAGGCTTTCCAGACGCCTTTCACGTTCTGAAGGTGTTTCTGTGGCTCGTGATGTTTCAATACGATTTCGCTGGCTTTGTAGTCGACCTTCTTGTTCCAACGATGTCTCGGTAGCTCGTGGGGTTGTGGCATGTTGTCGAAGACCTTCAAGACGTCTTTCGCGTTCTGACGGCGTTTCAGAAGCTTTTAAGGCGCTCTTGGCTTTCTGAAAGTGTTTCAGTAGCTCTTGCTCTTGTGGCGCGTTGTCGTAGGCCTTCAAGGCGTTCTTCACGTTGTGATGGCGTTTCGGCGGCTCTAAAGGTTGAAGCTCGACTCCTTTCAGTCCTGAGGCGACTTTCACGTCTTCCGAACTTTCATTTGCTCTCTGGGATTGCAAACGCAATGCATTTTAGATGCTTTTATTCGGGGCATTTTTACAAATTGTTGCAAAATAAATGTCACTCAGGTAACGTTTAACTTGTTTAGAATCAAAGATTCAACTGAATTCCAAAACCGAATGCGTGTTATATTTATTTTTTCTATTTTACCTAATATGAAATCGGTTCAAGTTAAAAACCTTTTGAAAAAGAAATTAAGGTTATTAAAATTTAACAAATAATTATGTTTGTGTCGGTCGCAGGTAATTTTTTTTGATGAGTTTTGCAACTACTTATTTTATTTGGCAAAAATATTGACAGTTTACATTTTATTACTTAGTTAATCGAAAGTAATGAATTCATTGCCCAATTAAATGCTTATTATAAAGTTTACCTAATGTATTTTTCAAATAAGTAATAGTTTTATTAGTTACCCGTTTTTAGAAGTAAACAATAACATAACTATTACTTACTTACTTACTTAATTGGCCATAACAACCCGTTTAACGGATTTCGGCCTGCCGCAACACATCCTTCCAGGCGCCTCTCCAATGAAAACCAAAACATAACTATTACAGTACATGTATATATTTTCCAAGATAAATATTTAAATAGTATGAACTTTAGTACGTACTATCTATATGAGTTGAAAATTTCAAACTTAATCATTTAAGGGTCATATACCTTACTACTGCATATTTCAAGATATAATAATTTCTACACCCACAAATCAGAGAGGCACCACCTTCCTATAGCTGGAATACAAAATAGCTTTTATAGTTTTTTTATACAGATTTTAATAATTAGTTCATATGGAGTTTGCCACGCCCCTAAAGCTTGATAGCCCATTTTTAACAAAAATATTGATATTGAACCTTTAGATATTCGTACAAAATTTTAGCAGTCTAACTGTTTTGGTGTTCTAGATATGCAGATTTTAGTATTTACTTCATATGGGAGGTGCCACGCCCGCTTTTGCTGAACTTCCTATTTTTGTCCAAAATATTTATATTTAAACAAAAGTTATTTATACAAAATTGGGGACTCTAACTGTTAAGGTTCTTCAGTTAGGCAGATTTTAGTATTTACTTCATATGGAAGGTGCATTGTCCTCTAATGATAGGTCGCCTATTTTTGTCCAAAATATTTATATTAAAATCGTAGTTACTTGTACAAAATTTTAGGTATCTTGCTGATATAGTTTTTCCAATATATCCATTTTGTTATTATCTTACAGTAGTAGGTTATGTAGTATATGTGGGAGTGGCACCTCTCTCATTTGAAATATCAACATAAAAAGTAAGAAAATCGGGTCAGCCGTTTAGTCTTCTATAAACTTCAAACATACAAACAAATGCACATTAATTTTTATATATAGGTGATGTCCGAGATAGAAGAAGTTTTAAATTTAATTCATATGGGAAGTACCACACCCTTTTCCTAGTCAGCCCATTTTTGTCTATATATTCATATTGATACTAAAGTGGATTCGACAAAATTTTAGGACTCTAACTGTGATATTTTCATAGATATAATAATTTATATTTTTTTTATTGGAGGTGACACACCCACTATAGCCAATCCGCCCATTTTGTTTATATATACGTCAAAGTCGCCCATACAAAATTCGCAGTTTATGAGATATGCGACATTAAATACTTATTGAATATGTGGGCGTAGCACCCCACCTTCTTGAAATTTTAAAATAAAAAGTAGCCTATAATTCCTTTCAGATATACAGGAAGGTACTGTCAAAACTTCAAGAAAATCGGTCCAGCCGTTTAGCCGTCTATAGACTTCAAACAAACAAACCCACAAACAAATAAACACACATTCATTTTTGTTTATATAGATGTAAAATTTATTAAAAAAACTACATATGTGACGTATGAGTGATATCCAATTAAATTAAGTTTTATCAAAGAATATGGATATAAAGAATACGCATTATGTAGAAGTAGCATTACGACCCGCTTCTCACCAAAATCTTTTTAAAAAATCATTTCTGGATAAGGGGGGCGGAAGGCAGAAGGAAAATAAACACAAACAAAGAGCGTAACACTGTGTTGCTCTCATCATGAGAGCGTAAAAATGCATTCAGTTGCTTTGTCAGCTTCTAAAGGAAAATTTTTATGTCGCTTTTTTCAGACTTCAATTTTACACCCAAAGAAATATTACAGTATGATTCACTAATATCAATGAGAAATGATTTAGATGTTTGGAACAATATTTGCCAAGTTAAATACGGTGTTTTTAGGTTTTTAGCGCAGTACAATTGTTCTATATATACATATACATATTATTGGGTTAATAAGTAGATTCGAAAATATTACTAACAATTTTCCTCTAGGTTAAACATGCCTGTCATAATTTTTCTCATGTCCTCTTTGTGCCGACGTCTGAGAATAAGTGATTTGAGAACAGTGTTCCCGTTTTTGGTTACTTCTAACCAAAATTGCTTATTTTTTGATCAATGTGCAGATGTGTAGATTTTTTTGGTTTTTTTCTTTTTTTTAAAAAAAAAAAACCTATTTTATGTTTCAGTTTTTATTAATTATAATTTAAACTTGAAAAAAAAAATAAAACAAAAGTCTATGAATTTAATTTTGGTTATATTTTTTCTTATTTGGTGATTTTTTTCACAAATGTTGGTTAAAACATTTTTTTTCGTGGCAAAACTGTTTCAGAAGAATAAATAAAAAATTAGTCAAACAACAAAAACGCACGATGAGAACAATTGAGAACATTGTTACGCTCTTGGTTTCTTTATCCTTCCCTTCTATCTTTCCTCCCGCGTCGTGAAATATTTTTGAAACATATTCCAAAATATGCCAAAATTCACATTCTTTATACTTTATTTTCTTTGGTTTTATACATCAGGAATCATAGAAAGCATACTTGTAGGGGTAACTACTATGCGTATGAGTAATATATTTCAAATGCAATTAAATATTAAGTATGTAGCATACGTGGGCATGGACCCTCGCTCATTTGGAATATCAACATAAAAAGTAGCCTATAACTCCTTCCAGACATACAGGAAGATACTGTGAAAATTTCAAGAAAATCGGTTCAGCCGTTTAATTTATTTATTTATTTATTTATTATTACGATTTTACAATCTAGATACTTAAATATATACATATAATACTTTATTAACAATTTTTCTTGCAAAAATCGTCCATAACTTCAAACATACAAACAAACACACATTCATTTTTATATATAAGATGTATTTGCGTTCATAAAGGGTGTTTCAATAAGAATACACTTTTTCATTTTAAATAAAAAAAAGCACGTATCATTTGCGATAGTCGTGATTTTTTAATTGGATAATAAAGAAGAGAAATTCCATTTAAGTTTGAATCAAAAATCAATGAAATGGCCGTCACAGCTCTGATGATGCGCTGGTTTTCACAAGAGCAGCAGCACCGATCACAAGGCATTAAATGGCCTGAGTTGTGTCGCCAACAAACATTAAAATTTCTTGTTGAATGGTGCCATCTTGGTGAAACCACATGCTTTTCATGTTGCTAAAACGAATACTAGTATTAAAATGGTTAGCATCAAGGCTCATATCCAGTACGTTAATGCACAGCAATCATACTGTCCATAACCGACCCAGTTTCTTTAAATTTTATGTGATGACTCTTTCAACTGTTAATACATTAGGTGTACTTTCTTAACTGAAATGAAATTTATGAGCGATCTCCCACCCTTCATGTACATATATGAACATATGTACATACATATTAGAAAGTAATTTGATAAGACATACAGTGGACAGCAAAAGTCTTAGTACGGCAATATATTTTAGCAATTTCATTAATTTTAGCCAAAAGTTTATATAAAAATTTATACTTTATATATTTATTTTATTAATTTATTTCTATTTCAATATAAAACAAACAATTTTTTAATGTTTTTTATAAAACAAGAGAAAAATAAGGAAAAGTTTCAGATGACTTAATAGGAACCTCCAAGGAGAACACTAAGTAAATTTAAAACTCAAAGGCTTATTATATGAAAATTTTATCCCATGCATTCAGTAGAATATCCATTAAGGTCAAGCACTCCATTTAACCCATTTGGAATTGAAGGTACAAGTTTTGTTTAGTGTTTTCTGTTGGCACCATGAGCAAGTTTTTCGGTTGACTATGGTTTGAGGTTTAATGAATACGTAACCGTTCCTTCAAATGATCTCTTAAATCTTCTCTTGAAGTCATATCGGGACTTTGTGCAAGAGTATTAAGCCTGTGGGAACTTTTTTTGTCAAAATTTATTGCCGTACTAAAACTTTTGCTGTCCATTGTATATTTTTTAATGCGAACAACAATTATATTAACATTATTTAAGAGATACTGGTGATTGGTCTATTTTTGTACGGCAGGCTCGAATTATGCACATTGCAAAAAGTCAAAGCAGAAGGCAATCTCGATATCGAGAAGATTAATTAGGGTTTGTTGTCTGGCGAATTACTTGACTGCATAAACTGAATATTGCTAATTATTTGGCTGGGATCTTTTTAAAATAAAAGTTTTCTATACATTTCGGATGATATTCTAATCGATTACTTTCAATTACAAATTTTGCTCCAGTAAAATAAACTAAATTAGTTCAATAAAAAAAATTAAGTCGCCGTAAGGACCGAGTTCAAACCCCAGTTCAGACATCAAAACGAAATTTGAAAAAAAAATTTCTTCGGCGGCCGCAGATTTGTGGCAAAAATTCTGAGAGTAAATAAAATTGCCATTAATAGTTTCTCAAAAAAATCTGTTGTTTGGAGTCGATGTTAAACTGTACGTCCCGCCACTCACGTATAAAATTAACGCACACAACATGAGTGGTGTGAGAAGCTAGGCCGTAATCCTGACTGAAGGGTTGTAGTGGCCAATTATGTATGTAGTTCAATAAAAAAAAAAAACAACATTCCCAGTGTTTGATAAGAAGTTAAAGTGCATTATAAGTAAAACTGAAATCATCTGCAATTTTTTTTTGAAACTATTATTTGCATAATATGCACACAACATAATAATTGATTAATATTAATAATATTATTATTTTAATTTTTCAAAATAATTTGACATTCTAAAGATATCCATAAAAATTATATGTATAATCAAATGGATTGTAAAATAAAATATCTAAGATGTTTGCCTCTTAAAACCAATCTCTTTTAATATTATAAAATAAATTTAAATTGTTTTTAAAAATTACCGCAAGCACAAACGTATATTAGCCATGTTATATTATTCCCTTATTTATTTATTTATTAATTACAATACAATTACAAATTATATTCTAATTTTATACGAGCGGAGTAACTTGACCATATGCTCGGCGTAGTGTCACAGACCAGAGTCTCTGGTAGGAATCGAACCCACGACCCTCACACTAATAGTCTAGCACACTACCCACTAGACTACCAGGGCACCCTTATTTATAAAAGTTAAATATTTAAAATTTTGTTAAAAAGTATTTATTTTTTTATCTCTAACATAATTTGTTTAATTAAAAAAAAAAGGAAAATTGTTCAAAAAAAAATGGAAAGTAATAAACAACTGCAAACTTAAATTGTGTGTGTTTCGTTATCAATATCAACAATTATGACAAATACTTGTTAATTTTCGTTTTCCATTTTATTTTTTCTAAATACCACTAATGTTGGGCTATGATGGATGGATGACTCATTGCATTTTAACAATATTTAGTACACAGAACCGAAAAGTGTAAAACTGTCTACACGTTCAGTTCACGTTTTATGTATTTTTTGTTGTTTATTTTGCTTTAGTTGGCTGTTTTTCTTTTAATATGTATTGTTGTTTTTAGTTTTAAAATAAATCGACATAAATATCCAATTTAACAAAGGAATACCAAAATTGCATCATACAAATCTTCCGTTGCATCTTTTGCCATCCCTACAATGAAAGTAGCCCTTTAGGCGCAAAATGCTGTTGCCCAGGTAAGCATTTGAGCTCCATCTGAGAATATTTTACATTAAATGTGGTGTGATATATTGCCCTCATTTGTTTGTATGCGTATGTTTGGTCAAAATACCAAATAAGAAAAGTCCACATCAGCTTTACTTTCAAGCCGGTATATATTTTTACGAAAATGAAATAAAAACAAAAGAAAAAATACGTCAAATAACCACCGGGTTATATTATAGACAGACACTTGGATAAAAAGAAAATAAGAGGCATAAAAGACAATCAACAGGCACATACATACAATACTGAGCGAAATTCTAGCAGGTATGTGTAAAATTTTATTTTAACATTGTATTTAAACAATAATTTTTAATATTTTAGGATACATAGTAGCCTTTGAGTTTAATAATATGTATATATATATTTTTAATTCACAGTGTATTTATATACTATACTTATGAGATACATTTTGCGCATGACATTAAATGGTGTGTGCTGTTCCGTCATCAGCTGTTTAATTTGTTTTTATTATGGGAACAGTAAATAAAAACAAAATATGTAAATACAAGACAGAAAAACAAAAACAAATAAAAACCTAATCAAGTGGTTCTCTACTATTTACGTGCGTTTACATTAATTTTCAAACATTTTAAAATTGTGGCAGAATTTAAACGAATCGAACGATGAATAACTGGAAACTTTTAATAATTGGCGCAATGGATAAAAATTAATATTGGTTGGTATTTGTAATACGGTGTTCAGATATGCACCTTTATTGCGTAAATCGCAATAAACGCCATTATTGAGCTCAATATTTCGCATAAAGTTTCAATTAATTATTGTGTAATAAATACGCTAATTGAGCCATTATTAAGCTCAATATTTCATATAAAGTTATGTGTGTGAAGATAGATTTTAAAATCTATCTCTCCATGTTAGCTAACAGAGCTCTGTTATGTTATTAACAGAACTAACAGAGCTCTGTTATGTTATTAACGGAACTCTGTTAAATAATTAATTTAAGACTGGGAAAGAAAAACAGGAAAAACTAATTAAATTCCCGGGTAAAATAAGAAAATAAAGCAAAAGTTGATCAAATAAGTCCTATAGTTAATCACTGTTACAAAATATTGCGTACTAAGAACTACAATAAGCAGATAATCACACATTTCGGAAAGCTATTGTACTCCGATAAATAAATCAATATTGTGGGAAAACAGGACTGAGTGAGCGGACAAAGTAAATTGTTTTTAAAACATTGTACGTCCGTCCCTTTAACTAACCCAATCGCCAGAACCTTTAACAGAGCGTGTTTTCATAGTAGATTTTGAAATTTTCCCAGATTTCAAATTTTCTGTTTTGTATATTTAATACATGTACGGAATGCAACAGAAGAACTAACGACTTATACATGTTTCTCATATACAATACGAAAACAGCTGATTCCAATGCACAAACATAATTGCCCATTACAACCACTCAGTCAGGATTACGGCGTAGCTTCTCACGCCACTCATGTTGCGTGCATTAATTTTATATGTGAGTGGCGGGACCT
Organism: Sarcophaga rosellei; assembly: GCA_930367235.1. NCBI lineage: Eukaryota > Metazoa > Arthropoda > Insecta > Diptera > Sarcophagidae > Sarcophaga > Sarcophaga rosellei. The sequence goes on along the minus strand of OV884017.1, from coordinate 82,934,918 downwards.
ACAGTTTAACGTCGACTCCGAACGACAGATTTTTTTGAGAAACTTTTTCATGGCAAGTTTATTTACTCTCAGAGTTTTTGTCAGAAATCTGCTGAGAGGAAGTCGCCGAAGATATATTTTTGTTTTTCATATTTCATTTTGATGTCTGACCTGTGATACGAACCCGGACTTTGCGTTTAATAAGCCAACACACCACCTACTAGACTACGGTGACTTCAACGTAAGGAAACGTAACGTTAGGAAACGTAAAAATTAATTCTACATTTAAATTGTCTACGTTTATACGTATGTACTCTGAATTTCTCTATATTACCCTTCAAGTCTTCAAATTTTTCTAGTCTACACAGGTCTTTGAGGTAAATAAATCCTTATTAAACCAAAGATTTTTTATTTCTTTCCTTCTTTTCATAAACTCATCCGCTTTCAGACCTCGAAGTTAATAAGTATTTAATATTATTATAATATAAGAATAAATAAGTATTTATTCTTACAAAGTTAGCTTTTTTTATTATTATTTTAATCAAAAATTAAAAAAAATCATTATATACAAGTAAAATTTAAAAGTTTTATATAAAAAATTATGAAAGTACCAAAGAGGGCATTTGTGCTGAACCCCCATCACTCATGTCCAAATGTCACGTAAAAACGTGAAGGAATTCTGTTTTATACAGATATTCCGTTTTGTTAACGAGAGAGCAATTTACATTGCTATCTATATGCTAAAAAACTAACGTACGGTACGTTACGTTACGTTTGGCCAACTGTGACATAATGTTTGGGAACTACTGCCTGTACTTGAATGCAAACCCATATGCATGATGTAAATATAAACAAAGCAATGATTACAAAATAAATACATATTAAATTTATTTTTATTGTTTTATCAGAAATGTTAGATTTATTTTAATAATTGTATTAAAACAAATACTGTTGATAATAAAATAATAAATATAAACATTTTTACGTATTCCCAATAGAAAATAATCAAAACTCAACGAATAAGAGTAGCAAAACAAAAATACAAAAACAAAAAATTAGAAACAAAAAACGAAAGCCTTCAAAAGAAGAATAAAAACCACACAACACAAACGAAACACACACTACGAATTGACGATCAAATCTAATTTCCACATAAATTTCTAGAAAAATCCATGAAAAAATATTTATTTCTAGAAGACAATTCCAGACGGCATGTCAGTGGGTTTTAAGTTTATTCTAAGCCAAACTTACCTTCGTCCAATTGTGCGTTCATTTGAATCATCACAATACGGTATTGCTGGGCGATTTTTAGGTACCAATTGGCCATCAGTTTCATTCGAATCATCGTTTGCAGGTGGTTTTGCTGGTATTGGTGGTACTATCGGCATATTCTCATTATTTAGAGTTTCTTTAGACGAAGATGAAGATGATAACATAGACTTTGAGGGAACGGCGGGCTCAATGGAGGCAGTCGCAGTAGCAGCGACAACTATTGATGTTAGCATTGTGAGATGCAAAAGCGATTTGCGATAGTTGTGCACGACATTCAAATCATTTTGAATGCCCATAGTTCTTCTTCAATCTCACAAGGGGTGAATACTTTTATAGGCCGTCGCAACGTCAACGATGAAGAAGAAAGTAAAACAACACACATTCAAAAATATTCTTCTCTTTTTATCTCAATGGATGGTATTTGACGTGAGCAGTGTTGCGAAATCGTAAACACACACACGCTCACACACTTTTTTCAACACACGAATGTAGTTGTGCGCGCGATCAAGGGAAGGGAAATAAGAAAACGAATTCGCAATTGAAAGAACGTTAGAAGTTTTCTTTTTTTCAAATTCTTCACTTCACTGGTTAACTATTTTTTCTTCTATTTTTTTTTTATTCTTGTATGCGTTTTATCGAACTACGTGTATATGGGACAGAATAGAGTGGCACGCAAACGGAATGTTAAAATAGAAAATGCGTTGTATATGTAGTTTGGAGCACCCATCAAAAACCACGACAACTTGAAACCCGTCGATTTTGTTAGTGCTCTTTTAGGCATCACTTTTTTCAACTTTGCTACGAATATAACACACTAAATTTTTTAGAAATAATCAAAGGATAAATATAAACACTGCTGGATTAAACTATTAGAAGCACTTTTCTTTCCAGAAAAGAGAAAATTAGACAGAACAACGATTTCAGTAAACTGAAGTTTCGCAACTGATGAAATACGTCAAGTTGACATGTTGTCAAAACAATTTTGGAAGTGTTTGGAAAACCATCAAATAAACTGTAACGTTGCGTGTGGTAAAGTTGAAAACCATGCACTGCGAAAAATGCTTCTTAAAATTTGTTTTCCACGAAAGTTTGAATTGCAGTGAATTAAAATAAAAAGTGAGGCATTTATTTTAAGTCCCAACAAAATAAAGAAATATTGCATCTCTAGGTGGCTGATAAAGAAGAGTTGAGAGCATTTTTATTTCCACCATAGGTTAAAGGAAGAATGAGACTCGCTTCTGGAAGTTTAAGACGATGGATACCGACCACATCTTTTCATGAGCTGATTTGTTTAGTACAAGATATAGTTTAAACCTACCCACTGACTCGAAGAGAAAATCTAAAATGGAAAAAACCAAAATAGATTGTAATTTACGGCGCAGAGAATCAAAAACCCAGTAACAATTCTTTTCTATTCCTAGATAATTCACAATAATAAGTACAGGGGTGCTTTACACACGTACTATTCATGTTACACATGAAGGTAGGGTGACCAAAGCGAAACAGTAACTGTTTTGTTTGTTTTATACAAAATTATTATGGGAATACGATTGCGCATATAAAAAAATAATAAAGAATAAGATGTAGGCGAATAAAACAAGTTGTCTGATTGGTGTACATTCCGTGCTGTTGGCGTCTCTTTTATTAATGATCACGCTTCTTGTCTTTAAATGATTACAAGCTTAACTTTACAAGAAATGTATTACATCTTAATGTATTTATAAGAAAGAAGGAGATAATATATCTACATTGAAAATCACACCTAATACACTTAAAGAAATATTGTAACAGGTACCCGCGACTACAACAAAATTAACCGACAACATCATAGACTACTACAAAAAGAAACCGTATGTATGTATGTACAAGTATCCATGTATATAAGGCTCACTTATGCAGAAAGTTAAATTAAAATTAATGCTTATCAATGCAAATACCTTGAAAAATGAATACACCAATACCCCGGTTTGCGTCGCTAATTGGGACTGAAAAAATGAGACGCAAACCGAAACGACGCAAACTGAAGCAGAATTTTCAATTTCAACTTTCAGACTGAACTTCACTCCACGACATATAATTCGAAACTAATAACTACGCTTAACATGTAAAACAACGCACACCTGCAAATTTGCTTTCTACTAAACGGGAAATCCCCTTTTTCTGCTTTAGCTTTGTAAAAACATTTTCATATCAACGACGCAAATCGAAGCATTTACGACGCAACTTCGAAGCCATGCGACGAAAACTGAAACAAAAACGACGCAACATTGAAATTCGAGAAACTTAAAAAAAGACGCAACTTCGAAGCGACGCAAACTGAAGCGACGCAAATCGGGGTATTGGTGTACCTTGAAAGAAAATAGCCTTTAACATATAAATTGAGATATTTTTATTTGAAATATTTAAAATTGGGTATGAGTTTGAAAAGAAATTGGAATTTCTGTAGGACTCATGTGAAACTATGTATAATATTTTAGATTAAATGTTCCCAAAAATTAATAGAACTTTAATTATTGTATTATATGGAAGCTTTTTTGTGGCTAAAGGTTGAATAAAATAATTCTACGCATTTTAAAAATTTTCACTTTCTATATGGAATTTAATATAGCGCCTTTGGATTGTATAAACATGACTATAATGTTGACCACAGGGTACCCTGTGATGTTGGCAACTTATCGTAGCAACATTATTTTAGAAGTGTTTGGAAATCCCTTTAATAAATTGCAATGTTACGTGTGGTGAAATGTAAAAGTAAACTTGAAATTCATACACCGAGAAAAATGTTTCCTTAAATTTTTTCATTTGCAGAAATTCAAAATGGGGTGGACCTCAGAGTAGTATGACAAAGTTTATCTAAAACGCTTTTACAAATTGTCGATCGAATTTGAATCTGGAAATAGCGAGAGCCGGTCTAATACATTGATGTTTTTATCTTCGAACCATTTCTTGCTGCACTTTTCAGTATATTTTTTGGGAACATTATAAATAAGACTGTTGGAACAGCCACCGTAGTGGCATGTTTTATTTGACAAAAGGTTGTATGGCATTTCGAAGATTTCTCATAGCATACGTTGTTGTCTAAATATGCCGATACGTACGATATAGCAGGAAAATTTCTCGCAAATTATTACCGTTACAATGCGTTAACAGTAAAGTTATACTGTGGTTGTTGTCCAATGTTAATTTATTCCATCCATACTGCAAGGACATCAATTCACACGGTGTACATTTCCATTCTTCGCTCACGCTTTATGTACTCATCACAAAAGTTCCTAATGGTAGCGTTCTTTATTTTCCTGTTGTACTCTGTAAATTTAGTCTTAGGTTTCTGCCTGTACCGACAAAGTTTTTTTCTAAATGAAGAAAAATGGATGTTTCACCAGACCCTGTCTTTCGCTCTTCCCCTTGATATTCAGGTACAGCTATCATTGAAAGCATTTTGTATTGTCCCACAGTCACATTGTCCTCGGGCTCTTACTGATTCTCTATAAGTTTACTCGTTGAAATTCCTTGTAGACTATTAACTAAGCTTTACCGATGTTTCCCAATTAGTTTTCTTCCGTTAGAGAGAACTCAATTATCTTGTGATCTGGTAAAGATTCCTTACTTGATACTTTGCAATCACTTATAGAACTAGGAAAGCTTTTGCTGAGTTACGAGAGACTGTTTCAACACCTTTTTCACTGATGCTTCTGTGTCGGAATCCTAATGTTGTTTATATAAACCTCAATGTAAAATACATTTACAACATACATACATAATTGGCCATTACAACCCTTCAGTCAGGATTACGGACTACATAGCTTCTCAGTACTACTAGACTCGGTAGACGCCGTAGTCTAGTAGGTAGTGTGTTCGCTTATTAGACGTAAAGGCCGGGTTTTGAGCCCCAAGCCAGTGCCATCAAACCGAAATACATTTACAAGAAGAACCGAAAAATATCCATTATGTATAGTGAGCTCCTCAGCATGCGTACGACTCTCAAAAATAATGATTCTGAAAATTTTCACAATTAAATTGAATCATGTAGGTACATATAATTGTTATCTTGTCTGGATTCCGCGTCAAGTGTTGATTGGCGTGAACGAATCGACCGATTACTCTGTGCCCCTTGTACTTACGGTTGACAAGGCGATGAGAGCTGTGCATAACTCCTTGCATGATGAATGGAATAACCAACATATGGAAACTTCCCGTAATAAAATTAATGTTATTCAGGCAGTCCTGACCATCAACATTAACGCGGCACCATTGAAAATTATTGGACCAGTAACATTCTTAAAGAAATTGTTTTCTTATCCAAACGCAGGTAAGCGCATTCAGAACCATCCCTATTTGCTGCTCGAATTAAGGTCTTGCTCAACTTTGCCTCTATTACAGTGCCAATCTTTGCTCGCCATAAAATCGTCAAATCACAAATTACCGGCTATATGTTTAGACGAATGACAGATTAAATGGGATACTGCGACGAAAGGGCGACGGACCTCTTAGACTAATCAGAAATGTACAAAGTTGGGTTGAAAGGAGACACAGTTATGTTGACTTTTACACGATACAGTTTTTAACGGGGCATGGCTGTTTCGGGGAATATCTCTGCAAGTATGACCACGACAATGAGGTATCTTGCTCCTTCTGCAATAATGGAAGTGAAAATGCTGATCATATCTTCTTTTATTGCCATAGATTTAGATTAATCACATAGAAAGAAAATAATTCATAACATAGAAAAGATGTATTTTCAAAGCAGAGATTACAAGTATTTCAATGATTTGCTTTTCGGTTTAAATATCTTAGTGTCGACAGGTGGTTAAAATGAGTTGAGAATTTAGCACACACATATCAAATAAGTATCATTCATCCTCCAGACCCGCGTACACATAAACATTCTCTTTTAAATCTCTTAAAATTGTTTTTCTTCAGAATCATTTAAAGTGGATTCATTTTTATAAAAAATTATGATTTTATAATTAAAGAATATCCCTTTGTTTTATTTGAATGCCATTAATAATTAAAAGAAAAAAATAACATTAACTTAGAATTTCAACAAGGATTTTTTTCTAATTGATTGTAAATCAATTTACTTTCTAAAAGTGGTATACAATGTAATGAAAAGTTAACATTTGAATCAATATAAATTATTATACAATAAAATTATTAGAATAAATTGGTACATTTATTGAACATATAAAAGTTAAAAGAAAAATAATATTTGAAAATTGTTGACCAAACACCAATGTTTTTAAAAATTTTTATTGGTCAGAGAATATGTTTGTTTTTCTTTTCTTGTAAATATATTGTAAACATAAACTTATAATTACCAAAAATATATCTATAGTAAATACGATTGATTAAAAGAAAGTAAAGAAAAACAGAAATATGCCAGAAAGAGTGGGTGTGGTGTAACTGGATGTGGATGTGTGAAGGGTGTAGTGTAAATAATTTAATTCGTTTTTGCTCGCTCCTTGCAGTTGTCGATGCATTCCTTCAGTTTCTTACTGAATGCTTCTGCTAACTCCACTTTCTTGAAACGAACAGCTAACTTTTCCAATTCCCCTTCAGATGATTCAGCGTAGTTTAGAGTTGCCCAAACTAAGCTTTTTGGATTGTTGTTCATATTGTTGAAGTGGAAGTCAGCGTTGACAGCATGATTTAGAACGAGTTTGTGGATTTGTTCACGCCGCATAACCAAACGATAGCTTTTTTTAACAGGGTGCAAAAGTATTTTCAACTCACCAACGCCTAGAAATATCATAATTTATCGAATTAGGAGAATTAAAATTTAATTTTTCACTCGGATTTCATAAAATTTTACTAACCTCTCTCTTTCCATTCTTTATTAGTGGCATCCCAACGGTATAGAACTGCTCTTTCGCCAAATAATTTAGTCTCTTCCTCTTCTCCTGTGCTAACCACAATTTCATTGGGTAATTCAATAATGGGATCGTAGTGAGGGTCATAGTTTTCATCGTTGCCATCCCCAGCGCCCTCACCACCACCATCGACACTCTTTTGCGATTCATTTATCTTACTTGCGGATGAGTTTTTGTCTAAACTGTCCAATTCTTTGAGAGGTTTACCGAAACTTGAAAAATCGTTTTGGTTGGTTAAACCTATAAAACCAGACTTTTCATTAGATTTTGGCGTTAAATTGGTGTTGGTGCTGGTATTGGCTTTCGCTAAACTAGCAAAGTCAATGGAAGCGGTTGCGGTTTTCGATAAATCTGCGAAAGTTGTTGATGTTTTATCGAGTGATTGTGAAGCATTTGAGTTTGATTTCGGGGTTAAGTTACTAAAGTCTGCAGATGCTGTTGATGTTTTAGACAAATCGGCAAATGTTGTATCAACTGGATTCGACTCCTTTGTAAGACTGCCGAATTGGGGTAAATTGGTAGAACTTGAACCAAATATAGAACTACTAAAGCCCGATGTATTCATTGACGAACCAAATAAGGAGCTTCCTGTACCATTGCCAGCACTTTGTGATTTATTTCCAGATGAACCGAAAATCGATTTGTTTGTATCGTTAGCAGCAGATGATGCAAAGGACGGAAGTGCGCTTCCAAATACTGGTTTTCCGCCAAATATTGAACTAGATGTGCCGCTATTGCCTCCAAAAATAGATTTTGTAGTCGTTGTATCCGCTGAACTTGTTGAATCTTTTGCATTAGAGTTGAGAGCAGCAGCTGCTCCCCCAAAAATAGCAGGTTTTTCGCCGAATGTAGATTTACTGTCCTTGGCGCCACCAAAAATAGATCCACCCGCACTAGCTGTTGATGTGGCTGATCCAAATAAGAATCCACCAGATACGCCGGTACCGAAAAGCTTCGTATCACCAGAGGGCTTGGAAGCGTTATTTAAAGCAGCGGTAAATGAAAAAGTAGTATTGACCGGTTTCTCCGTTGTTGTTGAAGCTTTTACGGTGGGAGTCGCAAAAGCTGTTGAATTTGCCCCACCAAAACCAGAAAAGATGTTCTCATTACGTCCCGTAGTTTCTGATTTAAAAGTAGCTGGCGACAGTGCACTTTGCTTTAACAGTGTTCGGTTAATGGTTGACTTGTTTAGAGTTAAAGCTGGCAGTTCCATAATGTCCAATTGGTTTTTGATGTCTTCCGAATTCACAAAAGACTCATTGTTTTTAACATCCGCAAATACAAATTTATCGGGATCACAACCGCGGCATCCTGGACATGAACTATCAGCAGTAAAGAATTCATAGGGCAATTTTAATTTGTCTGCAGTCTTTTTATCCTCTTCGCTTAGGGTTGAAGCGCTGGTTGCATTCTGAGAACTAGTAGGGGTAGTTATCGAGGTGTTTGCTGGAGATTCGATAACCTCAGCTGTTCCGTCAAGAGCTTTTTTAACAGTGTCCATAAAAGCTTCTGCCACTTCTTTAGTCTTAAACCTCAACGAAAATTTCTCTAGTTCCATAGAACCTTCGCTGAAATCATTAACGACAAATAACCAAGATTTGTCATCTTTACGTTTATAATCAACATCTTCGTTGAGCATATGGTTGAGGCATATTTTCAAAATCTGTTCGCGTCTCATTACAACACGTAATTTTTTCGTTTCTTTATGACGTAAAATTTTAACATTGCCTAAACCGCGTTCCTTCCATTCGCCATCGACGAAACGATATAATTTGGCACGATGTACGTAGAGCAGTTCCTCATCTTCTTCGCCGGTTTTTACTTCAATCTGTAGGCAAATTTTCATTAAGAATATATGAAATAAATAATAAATAAAATTGTACGTACATACATATGTAAGTATGTAAACAATAAAAAAGAAAATATCGAAACAATTATGATTTTTTTTTTTTTGTAAGAAGTTAACGTCAAAATAAAATATTTGTCTGTTTTGTTCTTATTTTTGAACTTACCTTATCTGGCAATGGTATGACGGGTGTAAAGTATGTGTTGTTTTCTTCTTCTTCATGATACTCCGCATCGCCATCATCTTCAACTCCTCCATCGGCATCACCTCCACCGGACTTCATTGGGCTCTTACCCGATTTACCGGGACTTTTGGGTTTTAAAGTAAAACTGAATTCCTTTTTATCCAGAGAAAATGCGTTCGGAGTCGATTCGCCTCCGGCCAATATGGGTGATTCTATAGCTTTCGTTGATAAGTTAAAGTTAAATGTTGCTTTACCCAAAGATGCATTGCTAGGTGCTGTGGCTGGTGTGGATGACATATTCAGTGTTGTAGATGTAGCAGAAGGTGGTGTAAATGTAAATGATTTTGCACTCTCAGTTGTTGCTACTGGTTGAGCACCAAAACTAAATCCACCTACGACTGGTTTCACAGAATTATCACTTGATGTGACAGCAGTTGCAGGGGACCCAAATCCAAAGGAGAATTTCTGTGCAGGGTTTGAAAGGGCAAGTATATTTGTGTTGACGTCTTTTTTAGGTACAGTGTCATCTTTAGGAGCATCACAAGCCTTGCAGTATATGGCGTCGGCTGAATTAGTCAAATAACAACCTTGGCATGTCCAAGAACCTGCTTTGGGTTTAAAAGCATCACCAAATCCGCCAGTAGCTGGAGGTTTAGTTGACGATATTTTTTCGTTCAATTCTGATGAGGCTGAGGTCGATGTTGTTGTTGGCGTAATAAATCCAAAGCTTGGTTTTACAGTGGAAGATTGAGACTCTGTTGGCGCAGATATAGTTGATGAAGAAGATGCAGCACTAAAGCCGAAACTGAACTTCGTATTACTACTGGGAGCTAAAATATTCGATGTGGCTTCCTTCTTAGGTACTGTATCATCTTTAGGTGTATCGCAAGCCACACAGTATAATTGATCAGCATCATTTGGTATGTAACAAGTATTGCAAGACCATGAACCAACTTTCGGTTTGAAAGCATCTCCAAAGCCTTTAGTTGGCTTAGATTCGGTAGCATCATTTTTCTTTTCATTTGCCTTAGAGTTGGCCTCTTCTCCTTCACTAGTCATTTTGGCTTGAGCGTTATGTATTGCTTCCAAAAATTGTTTGCAAGTTTCTGGCAATTTAAAACGAACAGTCAACATTTCAGTAACCAATTCATTTTCAGAAAAGTCTTGACCTGCCCAGGACAGAGCGGTTTGTGAGTTTTTAGCATATTTGAATGAAGTATCTTTGTAAACGCGTTGATTACAGCATAGTTTATGAATCTGTTCTCTCCTCATCACCAGTCGCACTTTATTGAAGTCGTCCTTGTCTTGCAGCAGCTTAATATTTCCCAAGCCACGTTCTTTCCATTCACCACCTTCTCTGTCGAAACGCAACAATTTAGCTCGATGTTCGAACAGGACAATTTCATTCTCTTCACCAGTATTCACTTCTACCAAATCGGGTAACGGAATGACTGGATTAAACTGGGCTGTGGGTACGTAATCGTCTTCTGTGTCAGAAGTCGAAGATTTATTTAAAGCACTGCCAGTGGCTGTTTCATTTACTATTGTAGGTATAACAGACACAGCCGATGCATTCGATGTTGGGTTGATAAATGGCGACGAAGACAAATTGCTGAAAATACTTGCAAAAGGTGAGGTTGTACTCGTGATTGTAGCGCCAGTTTTCGAAGTAACTGTAGATGATGCAGTGGTGGTTAGTGTTGTGGATATGCCGGATGGAGCAGTCGACTTTCCAAAAGTGAAATTAGCAAAAGGCGATGCAGACGTTGTTGTAACTGTTGTTGATTTGTCTGAATTATCGTTTGATGTTGATACTTTAGTGGACAAATTTAAGCCACTAAATAGAGATTTTGAAGCAGGAGCTGTATTCGATGAAGCAGTAGTTGTAGCAGCAAAGGTCGGTTGTCCAAAAATAGGTTTTGCTTGAGGCCCTGAAATGTCATCATTCTTTGGTGCTGGAGTACTGGTGGCAAAATTTGTTGTTGTTGATTTGGTCAATGCAAATGGTGTTGACGTATTAGCAACTGGTGTTGAAGCTACTTTGGGTTTCTCTGCATTTTTGCCTGGCATAGAAGATTGTTTATCTTCAGCTTCCTTTTGTGCCTTTTTAAAAGATTCTTGGAATTGTTTAGCGGTTTCCGGTAATTTAAAGCGTACAAAGAATTTTTCCAATTGCAAAGACTCGTCTGCAAAGTCATTAGCGGCCCAAATGAAGCCTTTAGTTTCATTTTTAGGTACAGTCAATATTAATTCCGGTGTAATTGAATGATTGGCACATATTTTGTGAGTCTGATCACGTCGCATTAAAATTCGAGAAGTACCCTCTTTATTCTTAAGAATTTTTATGTCACCAATACCACGTTCTTTCCACTCCTTATCTACGTGACGGAACAGTTTTGCTCTGTGGCAGAACATCACTTCCTCATCCTCTTCGCCAGTACGAACTTCTATTTCATCAGGCAAAGGAATGATTGGCTTGAAATCTGGTCGTGGATCGTATTCAATTTCTTCAGTGATTGATCTATTGTAATCACTACTCTCCGAAGTCCTATTAAGGGTATCATTAGCTGTAGATTGTGTTCCAGATTGGGCGGCGGCGGCAGCTGCTGCAGCTGCTATTTGTGGTTTGAAACTGAACGTTGATGTGGCAATGGAAGTTCCAAACGTAGTCGTGATGGAGGTCGAGGAAGTTGTCGAGGTTACGATTTTATTTGCGAAAGAAGCTAATTCTGCGGCGAATGGCGGCTGTGGTTGACTAACCAAACTCGGCTTAATATGATGGGATGGTATTGTGACACATAAAGGAGTTTGTTGTTGTGATTGCAAGGAGATCGTATTTGGATTTGGTAAGGGATCAGAACTAGTGATAACAACATTAGCTGGTGGGCCTTTTTCTACTGGCTGGTTATTAAGTGGTTTATGGAATTGCATTGTGGTTGTTGGAGTGGTGGTAGGAGGAGCTGGTATTGATATACTCATTGAAGTATGAGTCAGCGGAGTTGTTGAAAATGTGGGTGCGGCTGGCGGTAGTGGTGTTATGTTGGTAACGCTTGGGGTTATTGATACTGGGGGTTGTTGCAATAGGTTGTATAAATTGCTGGGTCTATTTGCTTCCACTCCCATGCCTGTTGGAGGAAGAGTTGGTGGCGGCAGCAAAGGTGTCGAAGTAACTGGCATGTTGAAGTTCATTGCGGCCGAGGGCACCGGCACGGTCGGATCCAGATACGGTAGAGAAGGGAGTGTAGCAGCACGATTATTAATACCGGGTGCTGCAGGTTGAGGCGCCATCATATATGGGTTTGGCTGGTTTGGATGGCCATAATAATTCAAAGGATAATTGTGTGTTGGTGGGAACATAGGGCTGTTGTAGGTTGCTTGTAGACGTTGTTGTTGTGACATAAATGGAGAATTTGACATCATATTAGGTCCGTTTGTTACACTTCCAGCATTATTTCCGTATTGATTTGTACCTATATGTGATGTTGAAGATGTTTGTTGTTGCTGCTGATACAATTGCTGCTGCAGAGTGTCTTCGATAATGTATAAATCGTCCAGCACATTAGAGGCATCATCCCGTGAGGGTGGATTGGATGGAATTCTCATTTTCCTCATTGCCTCTTCAGAACTTGAGATTTTATCTTTTAATGTGGAAATTTCCTTGGTAATGTTTTGTAATTCTGGTCTGAGATTATTCATTATTTCGTCCTTAAGCAGAGTTAAAGTGTTGGCCATTTCCTTAACCAGAGTTTCCATTTCCTGATTGTGGGACGACAATATGGCATTAGCAGATAAAGTATCTCTTCTCGAACGCGTAGCATTCACCATAGATGACGGAGGCATAATCGAGTTTTCAGCAAAAAAATCAGTTTCAGCATCTTCATAAGTACTTGAGTTGTTATGACCGGTGATTGGACTAAAATTCGTGTTCGCATCATTTGAATAGCGAGCAGAAGTTTGTTGAAGTCTTTTAATTTCACTGTGTATAACAGAATTCAATGGATGATTTGGATCCGCATGGGCGCTACTTTTAAGAAGAGCTAAAGTTTGATTTAAACATTCGCTAGCATGATCTAAATACATCCGTTTAGTTTTCTTCGGCGTCTTACTAGCCTCATCCAGTTTGCGATAAGCCTCAGCTTGCAAGTATGTTGCAAATGGTAATTGAATGCCAGATAGCTCTTCAATTAAGTCTTCGTATTCTGATTTCTTGAAATACCTTGTGGCCAAATATGAAACGGCATCTTCTGCATCAGCTGCTAGTGCACGTTCGGCGGCCGATGTTTGTGATTTTGCGTATTTGAAGTATTTACGGAATGGCTCTAAAACACCCTTATTGTGCATTTTCATCATATTCAAACCATATTTGTAAATGGATTCAGCTCTAGCTTCCAGATATGCTTTTTCGATAGGCTTTACAATGTCCTGTGCTCTGGCAACAAATATTTGGCCCAATTTAAAGACGATTGCCATGTCCAATTTCGGACCATTAATGCCTCTAACAGCTTCGATCCCATATTGCAAATTTGCTCTTAATTCCGCCAGATCATTGCCACTGCTAAGATTTTTGTAAACAATATAAGCAGCATTCCACCATTGTGATTGTTCCTCCGTGCACAACAAATTTTGAATGTTAACAAATGGTAGAAGTTTTGGTTTTCCCAAAGCTGAGCTATTGCCAAATTGGTAATTGTTAAAAGCCTCTCTATCCACTTCCAAAGCTCTCTTAGCTTGAATTGTAGCGGCGTACAGGAAGCTGTCTACATCGAGCTGATTCAACGATTCGGCTCCGCAGAAGGAAAGATTTTGTGTAGAATAATTCAATCCACTAAAATATTTAGCTTTTACGTATGCCAAGTTTTCATTGCCTAGACATAAGTAAACCATATGCTGTAGAGATTGAGGGCGAAGATATTGAGCGGCATCTTCACAGCATTCAACGTCAGCATATGAAGGCATTTCATAAATAGGTTCACTCAGTTTGGAACTCTTTGCGAACAAAGATGACTGTTCCTTAACTTTTTGGTCACTATTGCAGAATAATAATGCAAAAATATTACGTCTCCATTGGCGATCACTGCAAGTCTGACGGACTTGATTTAATAGTTCATCATTACTTTGCCAAAGGCCCGATGATTGGGAACCCAAAAGATTGTTAAGGTTGTGGGCATTTTCCTTGTCTACACCGTTGTCATCGACACAGGAAAGTAGAGTTCGTCCAACCTTTAATTAATCAGGTTAATTACATTAATTATGACAATAACAGATAGTCTTCAATTAATATTATTTATGACTTACCTGTGCACACCGAAAAGAGCCCTCCCTCTGCCATAAAGTGATTAATTGTTTACTTTGCTCGTCGCAGTGCTTCATCCATGGTTCTTTGCTGTTGGGTGCTTCGATTTGGAAGGCCAATAACAATAATGGGAGAACAGCTCGAGTAGTTTCTTTCCATTTGTTTTTATTCTGCAAAAGCTCTCGTTTAAATATCAATGCTGAAGCATGTAGCAAAAGTTGACCACGATAATGATCGAAAAATAGTTCCACTAGTTCCCTTTGGGCACAGAATTTATCTGACAGTTGTGATATCTTAAAGAGGTATTGGTCTAGATTGAAGAGTAGATTTGCGGTTTCAGTCACTCCACCACCTATGATTGTGGAATTTGATGTTAAAAAAAATGATATTTGAACTTGACGTTCCAAACATATGGCCAGCAATAACCAGAAATCCCAGTCTTTTTTTGTGTTCGGCATTTGTTCGTACTTGTTTAAGACGAGCCAAACGACATTGTACCATTCGCCACTTGTCACAAATTCATCCTTCTGGCTCATTTCCAATTGATGCACATACTTGAATGCATCTAATATTTGATTTTTCTCAACATAGTTGCGAACCAGTCTAACTCTCAATTGGACATCATTCGGTCTTGCCGCGATTTCCTTTTGTATCAATTCTTCTACTTGATTGGTTCCCAAATTATCTTTGTTCATGAGTTTAAGTCGTAAAGAAAATACGGCTTCATGTTGTACTTTTTCGGATTCGGCCAACTCACACCAATATTTTGCTTTGTTGGTATTTAAATTTTTATCCTCCAACAACAGCTGACAGACTTCGGCCAGTATGTCCGATTGCTTTGGATTCAATTGCAATGAACGCTGGAACGACTGTAAAGCTTTGTCGGGTTTTTTCAAACGCTGATAACATTGACCGAGTAATTTATGGGCCTGATCATTATCTTCTTTAACACTCAAATACGAACAAAGATATTGTTCAGCAGTGGCAAATTCATTAACTTTGTAATAGAGCTTTGCTATAGTAAAACTGCGTAAATGACGCTAAAATTTAAATAAAATTTATTAAAATATACGATAAGTTGTTATAAGCATATACAAAATTAAGACTATTACAAACTGTTTAGATAAATTTTCTTTTCAAGACTGTGTGGTTGCAATTGCAATGGTTTTTTATGGTAATTAGCAAATAAGTCGGATTACAAAGTCGATAATATCAAATTGAGGACTACAGTTAAGGAATACGAAGTATCACAAGGATAATTTTTAAGCGCCTTACTTTTATGTACTAAATGATATACCGCACATAATACATGAAGGTGATACGTTTCCTTACATTCACATTGGAGTATGTACATTGAATTAATAGGGAAATATGAATAAACGAAACTAAAATAATGGAACTGTGAAAGAGCAGCAATGCAGCAATCTTTTTTTGATCAATAACGAGAAAAAAAAAATAAAAAGTACATAGAAAATATGTCGAAAAATAAATGAAAAATGCTTAAGTTTTATAATGAGCAAAGCGGATCACAAGATAAGAAGATTAACCACGGATAAGATTAGGTTGGAAATCAATATTTGACAGGGTATTCTTGGCTCAAAGTACAAGAGTTCAGAAGAGTAATCGTGTCGAACCTAACATTCAGATTCTGTGATGATGAAAATAAATCATCAGGAGGGTTACTCTGTATTGCGATGCGAAAGCACGTTCGATGCGTAAGTTAAATGCGTTAAGAGTACAATTTGGTACTCTGTATCGCTTACGCAAAATTAGTTGAAAATTCACAATAGCGAAGAATAACAAAACGAAATGTCAGAACTTGTAAACAAAAACATTTTAAACAAATTATTTGTTGTATCGTGACTAAACAACAATAAATATTTCAATTTATTTTAATTTCAGTTTATTTTTTTTAAATTCTATGAATAAAAAATATTTTTTATGCCACAAATGACTATTTTTATTTAAATCGGTTAAAAATTCTGAATCTAAATCTTCTGCTTCTAGCAGATCTGTACAGTAATCACCATTTGCTATTATAGGCCGTATTGTTGGAATAGGTAACAACAATAATATTGACGTCTAACGAATTCTGACGCCTTTCAAGTTCTCCGACTGTGTGGCGCCTTTTTGAATTCATCTAACTCATCCATGTCTAAAGGAAATAAAACAACAACAAAAATTATAAGAAGAAAATAATAAAAAATATTTTGAGAATCTTTACGTCCTAGACAAGAATTAAAGCGAACAATTGCGCTTCCACCAAGTCTATTTTAAGGCTATTCAGTAGCTAATACGAGATAAATGTACTATATGGGTTCATTAGAGCTGAAACCTATGAACAAATTACAGTCGATTTCGACTATCTGATATCCTTGGATGGCCACGTCTCATCACTAGCCCCAAAATTGTGGAATTTAAAACCATCTCTGAAAAACGCTACCCTACAAGGACCTTATATAAAGTTATAGGCTGCATAACTATATGAAAGACCCATAGAGACCATTAATGACCTGATTTTCATTACTGCCTGTCAACAGACATCGGTTCTTTTTGTTTTAGTCCTTCTCCTTTTGCTTTTCCCTAAAAAAATAATAATTTCGATATAAATATAAACATTTATTTGTGTTACTTGCATGATTCGTTTCCTTTGCGTTTGATATTTTGATAGCGCAAGATATTTGCGCTTAACGAACATTTTTGACATGCGGTTTCGTATTACAGAGTGCGGTGATGCCACATTTGCGAAAGGGAAAAAATTAGACGCGTAAGGAAAATACGAAAGCGCAATAAAGAGTACCAATTGTTCGATTACGTCCAATTTCCTTTTCGCATCGCAATACAGAGTAACCCCCCAGGACACATTCTTGGAACCTGCGCGCCATTAATGCATCCCAAAGAGATGGGCGGCAAACTGTCATTGTTGACACTGAGCAGAATCGTAAAGTTTGTCAAAGCAATAGGCTTGAGGTAGATATTGTAGGGGAGCCCTATCTAGATTAAGGACAGTATAATAGATCGTATGATCGGAATACTATGAGAGATCTTCACGACGACAATAATAATCATATTGATTACTCATAAGAAAAAAAAAAAATTAGGGAAGAGAATTAGGTTTGAAAGAATTTTAAGGAAGAAGAGAAAAAAAAATCTCAATCAATTTTTATAACAGAAGTAAATTGCGCTTGAATATCTAAAATGTTATAAACGTTTTATGTGGGGAACAGAATAGTAGCTGTAGAACAACGTAACGAGTAGCCCTGGAAGCTGTCAAAAGTTAAAAACAGCTATATAAATTGACGTCAAAAGAATATGTAGTTGTAGTAGTCGCTGCAGTAGAAGCTGAAGCACAAAATAGGAATATTTGAAATTTTTCATATATCATATATAAATTGTAAGGAGGATTTCCCATCTTTTCAATAAATAATTAATATACATAATTGCTTATCCACCTACATATATATTTTTCTCCAGCAACACTAAATATGAGAAACATAAATATAGGTGGCATGACATAATGTCCATGGAGATTATGTCACTCTAAAAAGTGACATTATGTCCATGGACCTTATATCACTTCGCGTGGTGTCGTAATGTCCATGTATAATGTGTCGTAAGGCCCATGGACATTATGTCACTTTTAGAGTGACATAAGGTCCATAATATTCAAAAATCAATTTTAGGTATTTATATTTTAATAAAAAAATAAAAAGATTGCTATGATTCTGAAATCACACTAACGCACCCAAGAATTTTCTCGTTTATCGACTTCGAATTTTCTTTCAGCTAACGTGAGCTTTTGTCTTTTCATTCAGAATCTTATCAGAACTTTGTGAAGAAGTGTAAACATTTTTTATTTTAAAATATTTTTGTTTTCAAAGCTTTTCTTTTAAATCTCTGCAATTCATTAGAATCACTTTACATTTCACATAAGCTGGACAAACATTTATCACATGCAGAGATTTAGAAGAATAGATTTAAAAAAAAAATATTTTTTTCTAAATCCACAAGATGCACTATTGAAGCCATGTACGCATTTTAAAATTTGCTCTAGCTGCTTAAGGACTTTGGAAGAAAAATCAAAGAGCAATAAATCGCCATTACTTTGTCCTTACTGCAGACAGATTGTTAATGATAAATTTAATATTTTTCAATAAAAAATGAAATACTAATGAGTTTATATATTCTTTTAAAGTAACTAAAATATGTGGACATTATGACACTGTTGATAGTGCCATAATGTCCATAAACAAAATTACATTTTGTCCATGGACATTATGTCACTTCGCATGGTGTCATAATGTCCATGGACAAAATGTAATTTTGTTTATGGACATTATGGCACTATCAACAGTGTCATGTCCATGGACATAATGTCACTTTTTAGGGTACATAAAGTCCATGGACATTATGTCATGCCACCTAAATATATACATATGTATGTATAAAGTGAAAGCTCTCATAGGCGGACACCGACGGTCGAGGCATTTTTGTCCGCCTAGGGGAGATGTCCGTCCAAGGGATATTTTGTTAAAATACTTCGGGAAAAATTTAATAAATACATATTTATCTGTATATTATTTGTTGCGAACGATAACTGTGATAAATAATAATCTTTAAAAATATTTTCATTAACTTCAATTTTTCTCATATTCATATACATTGTACTTACGTAGATATGTATTTATATTCAGAGTAGCTAATTAACTGACCATCCATCAGTTATCACATAAACCAAAATAAAAAGGGGTATCACAATTTAGATTTTGTTTATGAACATCATAATAAAATAATAAACCGGGGAATCACCGCACTACGCAATGTCAAATAATTAATGATTAAGTTGAAAAATACACACTCAACAAAGAAAAATGTATGTAATCTCTACACATTACGCATAGTATAAAAGGGGGATAAACCGAAATACAATAAAATTGCTCAGCTTTGCCTTTTGTAATATATATTTGTCCGCCTATGGGAGATGTTTTTGGAAAACCAGGTGTCCGCGTCCGTCTAAGAGAGCGTCCGTCCATTGGAGATGAATTTGCTCTTATTCTACTCCAGGCCTTATTTTATGAATAAAATATAAAATAAGAAATAGTAACGCACCGCAATATATGATGTACTAGAGTTGTATGATGAGAAATAAATTGTGGATATTGATATTACTAGAGTATAAGAATTTCTGTTTATTTTCTCAAAAATTATAGGTAAGGATTTCTTGTAACTAAATTGGGATTAAACTTTTGACAACTGAAATTGCAAAATTAAAAAAAATATAATACGAAAATGCTGTTTAGAGCAAACTTATACCAGGTGATATCAAGAGCGCAGCTTGCCGTCTTTTTATTTTTTTTATAAATTAATCAGGTTCAGTTGTTGTAAGACTGCTATCAATTCGCCCTGATGCTCTGCTGCTACAAAAAGGGGTATTTTAATTTAAAGCAAAGCAAACTTCTATTAGTTATGTGCCGGATTTCCCACTATTAGATGTTTGAAAAATTAAAAAATTGAAATTTCTTAACATTATTTCCCCTTAAAATTTCAAGTTCTACGAAGCCTAAAGTCTGTTGAGCAATATTCGTAATATGTCAAGGTTTTGTTATTATACACAACAAATGAAAACAATGTTGAGGAAAAAGCCGGTACACGCGTCTCTATGAAACAAATGACGTTAATGAAAGACAGACGCCAAACATAACCTCAAATATTATGGTATAATTATTTTTAATTAAATTTTTGCAAAGTGAATTTCGCCAGCAAACATTTTTTTCTTTCTACATTTAGAATAGTTTGATATATTTTATAATTATATTCAATAGATTAGATTAAAATAATATCCTAAAATTTGACTGCCACAAACAAACACTATTAACACCAAGCGATATGGTGTGTACTTGGCATTGCTATTTGTGCTTAGAAAATGAGAAAAATCAATTATTCATTTCGTTATATAAACCAAATACATGTTTTTGTTTTTATTATTGAAAAATGCATCAAGTAATTGATCATTCTCAAACACATCAAATGCCATTCAATGCAATAAAAAAAGGTGGGAAAAAAATGCAAACAGACTCACCTCCGTCTCGGTTCGTATTTTAGCCAATGCTGTGCGGACATGAGCATCGACTTCTTTTTTGGTTTTGTACATTCTAGATTTCCAAAAACTAAATATTTTTTTTGAATTTTTTGTTCTGCACAAAATATGCAGAAAAAATTTATTAAAATTTCACAAGATTTCCTTTTTCTACGAGTTTCTTATTTTCTAATGTGCTTTCCTTTTTTCACTTTTCAGTTGACGGTCTTTTATGCAATAAACAATAATTGTGAAATTTGCTTTTGGGGTGATATTATTATTTGATAGGCATTTGTAATATTTCCGACAATACTATGATGTTAAAATTGATTGAATTATTAAAAGTTGAGCATTAAAAAATTAACTTTTCTTTAGGAAAATCACTTCTTCGGTTCACACAAAAATTTTTCGCACATTGTCTGTGATTCGTACGCGCCGCTTCGTTGTATGGCTCAGAGATGCTTTTTTTTTGCTGAAAAACATATAACGTCTCTGTTTTCTTTTCTACATAGGTTATGTAAAAACGGCCAATAGCAGAGTTGATCTCGATTGCGTTTTAATGATGAGAGCCTTACTATTTAAATTTCTTTTTCAACAATTTTACGTAAAATGTTTGGTTCAGTAAAGTTTTATATACATATATATAAAATAATATTAATATAATTTATCTATGAAATGACAATTAATTTTTATTTTATATTTTTTTCGTGTAAAAATTAGACAAAATCATAAAAGAAGAAAAAATATACACATCTGTTTTGGTATAAAACTAAATTTCAGATTAATTTATTTGAACGTTATGGTATGCTACAATGTTAAAATCTTAGGAAAGAGTAGTGGCGATTCCTCTCTGATAGTTTGGGAGCTGTAGGAATGGATCTAAATCCAAGACTGAAGTTGAATGTGGGTTTCGCTTTATTATTATAATACATAGTATTAAATTCAGACTGAGGGGTGACTGTAGTGGGCTTTATGCGAAAGTATCTGGAATGTATAGGGTATATAGCTTACCCAATTTACAATATACTCTACATACCACTGTATAACTATAAAAAAGGGGTATTTGGATCTCTAAAGACATTAAAGCAGGTTTAACAACGTTTTATAAAATGTTTATAACATTATGACTGTTGTCCATTTTGACTAAAAAGCGACGGCCTACTTTAGTGACGGCTTAGGCTACAGCAACTCACCTTGTAGTTTTAATGAAAAGACTGCCTCAAGGCGTGAAGATTTGTTTAGCATAAGATACAAGCCCCAGCATGTTCCACGCTAAAGGCAACTACAAAAAAATTCGATTACGTAATATATAAATAAATACAATATTGTACGATAATTATTGAAATGATGTTACATCTTTAACGTGTTTAAAAAAAGCATGAAAAATAATTTTTATTGTCATTATTTTTGTTCCTGTTGTTAAAGGAGTTGGTACTAAAAAATAGTAAAAAAAATTGAAAATAAGTTGTACAAACAATTACTTGTTGACCCATTTCCATTGAAAACTCCATTAGGAAAGCAAAAAAGGAAACGAAACACAACAGAAAGGAAAGCACTGCATTGAATAGATAATCTTTAATTGGATATTCTCTTTTGCCATAGCAAAGAAAGTTAAAAAGGCTGGGAGCAACAAATGTGAAATAACACCATCAGCGGCATCATCATCATCATCATCAAAAGCAACAAAGAGGCAACATTTTTACCATGCTTTGCAAAAACAAAACCGAATAGAGAGAGAGAGAGAGAGAGAGTACATAAATCTTTTCTTGTTGGCTTTGGTTTTGGATGCTTGGGGATACACTTCTACTTCAAGTACATTGAATCAAGGGTGGATGATTTTGTGAAGGAAAAGCAAAAAAAAAAAAAAAACAGAAGCTTTCGTTGGAGTATGATTAATTTTTTTGTTGTAACATAGAGCCTGCGCTGCAAAACTCCATTTAATGAACTCCCCCGTAAAGGGAAAGTACAAAATAGTGTAGGGTTGATTCCAAAGCGGAAGTTAGAACGTAGTTCAAATAAAAGTAAAACGTCACAAATAACAACAACGATGACAACAACAATCGCAATAGCAATAATGAAAATGAAAATACGAGTGGGAGCATGCAATAAATACGAATACTACATATGTATTCGTATCAGAAAGATTTAGCCAAGAGTCAAGTCAAATAGGGTACAGGGTAGGAAAAGAAATAAAATGGAATTGTTGTTTTCAATTATTTTTTTTTTCTTGAGTGCAAGTACTTTAAGAATCCCTCATTATTTCGTACGATTAAATTTCATGCCAGTTTTTCCTTCTTTTCCTTTTTGTTTATTTTCTACCTTTTTCCATTTTCATCCCCTCGTTAAGTAGTTTGGTGTAGACGTAGTGGCGATGACATATGGGGAAGTTACACAGAGACCTTAAAGCCAAAACTTTCGTTATTTTCCTCCTTTGCTTGGGTTATTAGGACATGTGTAAAGTTTTAATGAATTTTTGTCGTATTTAGTTGTTGAAATTAAGTCGTCATTTGTTTACTTTTCATTTAAGTTAAGATTCGAGTATGATGTGAACCAAGAAAATCCAGTTTGACTATGAAATCATTGCCTATCTACGAGACCATATAAATTGGCATATAAAATTTATCTGTTCTCCGATTGGACTCTAACGCATTTGAAACAGAATGTTATCCAGTAGGACCACTTATTGATTCAGTACTGTATTCTCCTTTTTTTCTTGTCCTTCAAGAAATATAGAGCCGTAACAAGATTATTTCAATTGGTTGCCCCGATGGTCTAGTAGGTAGTGTGCTATACTTCAAGTGCCTAAGCATTGGGCTCGATACCCACAAGAGACCCTGTCTGTTTATATAATTAAGCGCAATAGAAAAAATGAAAGTGAGAATTTTTACAAAGTAATCCCCGAGAAAAAAAAGTGACGAAGACTTTGCACTTGTCATTGAAAAAAAATGTTTCAAGAAAATAAAATTTGCCGCACTCTACCACTGTTTCCTTTCTTCTATAACTATATTTCTATTATTCCAACACAATGTACTGCATGAGTAGCAGTCATCTCCTAAGTGTTGGTCCTAAAGAAAATGCAATCCATCGTTCGATTTAATTTCATTAAAATTGTAAATTAGATCTGTCGTTTCCACGTCTTCCATGACTCGTACTTTTTGTAGATTGTATATGACTGGTTTCTTACCAAAGCTGCATTTTTGATATGGAAAGGATTTACGCTTTTTAATATAATAATACTACATACCACAACACACTATCAGCACGCTTGGCCTTTGTCAGAAAATGTTTAGTAACTACCAGTCATGCGAAACTTAAAGTTTTGAAATGGAACTAAACTATAACGGCAAGAGTACTCAAATGATACTTTTGTAAAAAAAAAATACATACATACGCAATTGGTCATTAGAACCCTTCAATCAGGATTATGACCTTACTTCTTACACCACTTATTTTGAGTGTTAATTTTATACATGAGTTACGGGACCTACTGCTTAAAGTCGACTCCGAACAGTAGAAATTTTATCATGGCAATTTTATTTACTTTCAGAGTTTTTGAGTCTGACATGGGGTTTGAACCGTGGGCTCGTGTCTAGTAAGCCAGCACACTAACTACTAGACTATTTATTTATTTGTATTTAATATACATGCGGCATGGAACAGAAAAACTAACTATTCATCTTCCTCACATACAATACAAAAACACCTGATTTGGAACGTACGTAACAAAACGCAAAAGCCTCGTTTAGTCAAATGTCGATGGAACGTAATGTAACATGCGGTCGTTTTTAGCATATGAAGAGCAATGTAAATGCTTACCGAAATTACATTACGGTTCGGCAAACGTTTTCAATGCTTTTCGTATTCTAAAAACGAACGTACATACGTTCCGTGGACGTTTGGCTAACCAGGGCTGAAGTCCAATTCTACCATTAGCATTACGTTGAACATGTTGCTAATGCATTAATAATTGTAAAGCGCAAAACAAAATATGTAATAATTAAAAAGTATTGAAAGACAAGCGGGGGTACTGCGGTATTTTTGAAATGAAAAAGTACTGAATTTTTCAACACTGGTAACTACATTCCAAAGTTTTTTGTTTTCAGTTCAACTGAAATACAGTCTTCTGAATTATTGTCACTTAAAAGCGAGAAACACTTCTAGATTTTAATATCCATCGTCCATTCCTTTGATTCAAAATTCAACCTTTCTATGATTTTGTCCGGTAAAGGTTTAACATCAAACAAAATTTATAGAAAGAAGAGTGGCTACACTGTCAGCTGGTTTTAGATAATGTTATCTAAGCCAGGGGGATAGTTGTTTTTGCGCGATTTTATTGCATTACATATTTGGCTAATATTTTAATTTTCTACTTAAATTCATTTTTATCTGTTAAAATTTTTGTCTGATGACATTTTTTATGAAATATTTACTTCCTCTACATTTTTTGCCTTTTTTTTTATTGCGTAGCAGGTACAAAATACATAGTCTTATATACTGTTTCTATAAAAATATAATTTATTAAGCGAAATATTAATCAAAACCAGTTTTATATTTATTTTATGACCAATAGAAATTTATTTTACGGATATGTATACTTTCTCTCCAATTAGATCTTCAATCAGTTCTATGGTCATAGTTGATGCTACATAAGTGATAGGCGTAAAGTCGTATACATCTACGACTAAAGAAAATCCCACAAGAAAAACTCTAACAGGGTCAAATCGTTGAATCTCATTGGCCAGTTCACATCTCTTCCATGTGAGACGACCATGCCCTCAAATCGCTTGTGCAGAGAATATCCAGTGTGGCACGTAGCACTGTAATGTTGAAACCACATGTCATTGGTGTTCAGATCATCTAATTCAAGCCAAATGAAATTGATAGCCATTGGCTTCTAGTGTTCAACGATGACAGTGATGGCTTGGCTAACGTCATTCTAAAAGACATATAGACTAATGACGCGCCAGGCAAAAATCCTAAATCCTAATATTTTTTTCTTTTAGATTGTTCATGAACGCACTCATCAAGGAATGGGTCTTATCGCTGGAGCTGACTAGCGAACACACATCATTGTCTATAGCCGTTACGTATAGTTCCAGGTTAAGCTGTATTTTATACTACTGCAGTCACTACGCAACTCCCGACGCAAAATTCGACAAGGTGTGGTCTGCGAAAGACCATGTTCTACGTAAGGGTGTTGGTCGATCGTTTATGAGCCTGTGTACTCGATGTTATCCATCCATTGCAAATATTACTTTCGATAGGCGATCGTAAAATGAGCCAATCAAAGTCCGGAAATTCATTTTGAAAGATCCGATACTTTGGACATCTTCAAAGGGAATGGATCAAATGGATTATAGTGCTGCAATGAAACCTTCAATCTTTGAATCAGAATATTACAATAAATAGTGAGAAAAACAAAATTCTTAATGTCGGGAATAATGCTGAAATAATTTTAAGTCTTAATATAGCGAGAACAGATAATATAAACTATGTGGTTAGCTAAACGTTTACATAACTTCGATCTCTTAGACGTGAGTTTTTTTTTTAGGTTTACTACGGACTGTAAGAATCATACTTGCCAACGAGTATGTGATTCCCATGTGATTAATTAATTTACAAAAAGTTCAATATTTTAGTTGAATATGTAGTAGGTTCATATGTATGTATATAATCTGAAAAAATTTTAAATGTCTACTAATTTTTATTCTCTTTATGGAGATTCGTTTGAAAATTTTATAAAAATTCGTATTCTTACAATAAATTTCTTCATCAGATGATTAATACATAAACCCCGTAATGTTTACATAATAAATTAAAATTTTTTTAATTTTCTAGAAATCGAAATATTATAATATCACTCTAACGATACCTGGTGTTTAAATAACAATTTCGCGCACTTAGTGGACAACTAAATAGCAATTCTAAAAGCTAAAAAAAGTTATCATTTCATATCTTTTTCCCGCGTAGCAATTTTGTATTACATATTACATATATGTACATACATACATATATGAATTTATATACAAATTAAAAATTGCATTAAGAATACATACATAATACGGAAATCATTAACTGAAATGATATGAAAATGTTTAACAAAATTACATTATGCTTCGGCAAGCGTTTTCATTGCTTTTCGTATTCTAATTCTAATAAAACTTAATTCTACTTTATTATTGCGTTGAAAGTGTTACGTCATTAATTTGAATATTAAGTTAGCGTTTGTTATCTAAATTTCTGATCAGCCCTTTACTTACGCAACTCAGTAGCGATTTCTATAAGATTTCACCACGTAAAAATCGTATTGAAATTGCAAACTGTACTCTCGACAGTCATTTAAAAAGTTTAACTAAAGTACGGGACATCTTCTGTTCATTACACTGTAAACAATACATCTTGCGTGTTAAAGTCCGCAAAATGCGTAGATAATGTGGCAAGAGTGGGGTGGAAATGGTTTTTAGGTGAATGTTGTTTATGGAGTTTAATTTCCTTATTCTATCGCAGCAATATATTACGCATTGCTTTTCTAAGTTGCATCTATTACGTCGTTGTTACGATGAAACTTACGATGCTACAAACAATTGCGTAGCATTTCAAATAAAATAAAAATAAAATGATTTGAAATAAACGTAACCAATTTATGATGCACGCAATAGTCATTTTAACTGAACTCAAAATTGTTTTTTATGCGATTCAAAGCCTCAGTAGCAAAATTGTAGTGTGGCAATGAATGGAGACTTGCATTTGGATATAATTTTAAACTAAAAGCCTATGTTGAAGCGGAACTCTATGAAATTTATTTTTATGAACAGATTTCCGCGCAAAGAAATTTTTATTATTGTATAACTATCAGTAATACATGCACTTTTATTGCGTAAATCGCAATAAACGCCATTATTGAGCACAATATTTCATATAAAGTTTCAATTAATTATTGCCCAATAAATACGCAAATTGTTATAATATTGAGTAAGACTTAAAATGCAGTACTGTCATAAGTACGTTCAGTGAACATATTCCAATTTTCCGAACACTTTCTATTGATATTTTACAACTCAAATGTCAACAACAACAAACGAAAAAATAACAACAAAACAGAAAGCAAAATAAAAACAATGTTGTTGAAACAACCAGCTGTTTTGTTTACCAGCTGTCAAATGAATATTGCTTATATTATGTCTGAACACTTAAAATATTGTATTCAAATAACCGAATATTGACTCAATAAAAGTGCATGTCTGAACATAGTATGAGAATTCTCTACCCTGGATCATTAAATAAACTATCCAGGTACGGGTTTTAATTATTTTCATTCGGTTCTTAAGAGCAATGCAGTTTCCAACTGATTTGAAAATTTGCTATGAAACGAAAAGAAAAGTCTGTCAGAAGAAATAACACACTTTTGAAAACAAAATTCTAATTTGGAAATCCATAGCAAAAATGTCGGCAACATATTTACAAATGAGCAACAGAAGCAACTTATTGCCCTAAACAAGTTTTTTAAATGAAATTTCGAAAAGCTTACGGTATAATTGTTTACTTGTAATAGAAGATAACGCTACGCAATCATAGTGACAAAACTATGTACTGCTTAATTGGTCATTATAACACATTAGTTCGGATTACAGCTTATCTTTCGACAGGAAGGAAAAGAAAATCAACCCTTTTGGTCATTTATTAAAAAGTTAAAAAAAATATTAGTTCGGTTCCTACTCTTATATAAAATTACCTCGCATTCACTAACCCGGCTGAAAAGGCCAAGGCAAGAATTACATTTGCAACCATTTGCAGTCCCAAAATAGAATACAGCTCTCATATACCTATTGGCCTGTCGCTCGAAGTCTATTGAAAGACTATACACGGCAGAGGGTGACAGACATATACTGATTTGCGAACTTAAGACTTTCTGCATTAAAAAAAAACTTGCTAGTAAATATTGTTACGAAAATGGAAACTGTGTATCATCGTTTAACAATAAAACGATAAACAAAAGCTACACTAACAAATACAACGAACTTGTTACAAGTAAACCAACAACATCAGTATGAAATAAAAACGGAAGAGATAAGTAAGCGAGAAAGCAACAAAAAGCAATGCGAACAAAACAAAAATGAAGTCGCAATATAGTTCTCGAGAAGGCGAAACCACGAACATTCGACTTAAAGAACATTCTTCAGACTGTTTACGTGGGCATATAAAAAGTCAAGACAAAGCAGGCAACGAGTAGTAAGAATTCAGTAAGTCTTATGTGAAGCCGCGTTGCGTGTGAAGAGAACAGTCGTGGTTTGAAGATTACCGTTGAAAAGATCTGCATTGTAGTCTTCAAGTTGTAAAAGGTGGCACACAAAAGAAGTGGGAACAATAAAAAATTTAAATGAAACTAAACACCAATTTATTTTTATTTTGTTTGCAATCACTTACATACATAATTGGCCATTACAACCCTTCAGTCAGTTTTATACTTGAATGGCGGGACCTACAGTTTAACTCTGAACGACAAATTTTTTCATTGCAGGATTATTACTCACAGAGTTTTTGCCAGAAATCTGCTGAGAGGAAGTTGCCGAAGAAATATTTTGTTTTCATATTTCGTTTTGATGTCTGGCCTGGGGCTCGAACCCGGGCTTTTCGTCTAATAAGCGAACACACTACCTACTAGACTACTTCAATTTTTACGATCCAGTTTCCCACTCAACTAAAAACTAAATCCCATTATAAATACTCGTACCATATACAACATGCAACATGTACATATACTTATGTATATAACAGTTAAGGCAATTTCATACTATGATTTCGATTTTTGGAGATTTAAGTTCAGACTAAAATTTGAGATTTTTTTTTTAAACATAATACGATTGATCGTATTTAAGTATCGTATGAATCTTTATTTTCAAAAAAACCTATTCATAAAAACATTGTTCTACTGTATTTTGAATGTTGAGCAGAATAGCGCAGTAATGCCATGACCCAGATTGTGTTGACGAGTTGTCTTTGTTGTTCTTGTTGTTATTATTTGGCATGTTTTTACTATGCCACTACCACCACCGCAAACGACAACAAGAACAACAACACACCAGTAATAATAACAAAGAAAAAATATTCTCCTTTTTGCTTCTTCTCTTCTTCTTCCAACTGAAAGCAGGCAATAGAAGCAGAGCAAATAATATTTTTGACGTTGCTATTGCTGCTGCATCTGCAGTAGCAGCAACAAAAAAGTGAACGTTATTTACAGTTATTTGGACAGTGTTGCAATGTTTGATTCATTTAATTGGAAATTCAGAAGCAAAAGAAGCTTTTAAGCTCGACTATACATACATACTTATGTATATAAACGTTGTGGCGGTTAAATATGAAACTGGTACATGTTGCAACAACACGTTGCTCTTTGAGTGTAGCATAGTTTTAAGCACGTTTTTAGGTTGAGGACACTAAGAGATTAAAAAATAAAAGACAAACGAAAATAAAAACAAAGCAAAAACCGACTAAAACCGAAACCAATGGATTTTGCAAAATGCATGAAATGAAAATGGCAATGAAAATGGAAAAATACAATGAATAATTTTGAAAGGTCTATTGAATAGAATGAACAATAACAACAATAACGACAAGAACAACAAGCACAATATCATAGGTATAGGAACATTAATAATACACCATATTATTGCGAAAATCTATCGCTTAAAGACCATACAATGCAGTGGCGAATTGAAATAACATTTTGTTTTTTAATTAAAAAAGTAATATAATATTAAATAACAAATGGATACAACCGTAGTTTTTAATAAATATGTGAATGCATGTTTTCATTTTATATGGAAAAGCATATCCTACAAACTATTCTTTGATAGTGATCTAGTCTTAATTAATTTACTTTAACACGTTGACTGCCAACTACGAGATAACTCGTAGATAGCGTTCCCTTCTAGGGTGCCAACTACGAGTTATCTCGTACTCACTAAACCTTAAATTTTTTGTAGCTACGAATAAAACCGTATTATATCAGTGCTAGTATCGATAAATGGCTTCTGTTAAAATAATAAAAAATCAATGTCGGCTTGCGTGGTCAGTTTTCTGAAAATTGCCGTGGCAGTCAACGTGTTAAAAAAACCGATAGGTATGGGCTATTCAAAAAAAAAAAAAGTTTTTAATAAAATATCTCTGGTGGGTGTTGCACCGAAATGTATCAAATAATTTTTTCGTAACTACTTTAACTAGAACCTTGACAATAAGACAATGAGAGGAAAGATAGTCTCTTCCTTCTCCACAGACTTGCAAATCCGGCAGAAGTTCTTTGAGGGAATGCCAAGTTTATCGGCATGCCTTCAAATTCGCCAGTGGCCAGTGAGAATCGTTATTGTGCGAAGGATGGCCATGCTATTTAAGGACAAAAGATAATCATGTCTTATTACTCATATCAGTCCAGCAAAATCTAGCAATATCGTACTTATCTGCCTCCTGATGATGTCCCCATCATAAATCAGCAATGAGTATTGAAAAAGATGGGTAGACTCTAATCATAATCATAATTTCTGATACTTATATGCATTCATAATTATTTTAATATCATACTCACGTACTCCTCATATTTAAGTACTCATCGTACTCATTCTTAACAATACGCATGATGTTGTTGATTTCGACTCTCCTTTACTCAACATTTACACGAACCACAAAATAAGTATGATTTGCTTACGAACACTACAATACTCACTAGAAGGTTGTGTGTTTGCTTTACTTGCTGTCTTTGTCTTTTTCTTTCTGCTCTTTTTGCAAATGCAACAACAACTAAGACTGTAAATTTTGATGAATGATTCGAATCAATCGAATGCTTTATGAGTATTATAAGTATTTTTCTAAATTTATCAATATAAATGAGTAGGCGTATGAATCAAACATATTTCGAATGTTATGAGTTTGATGTCAACGTTGTACTCATACTCATTGCAACCTGTACTTATAAATCAATGTTGTAGTGAGTACGAATGAATCAGAGTATTTGCATTTCAACACTGTTGACTCCCTCTTACTCGAAATTTCATGAGTACTTATGAATAGCGAAAAAACGATTCATTGCTGATCTTTTGTCGATTTCTTTGTGTTCTTAGCAATTAGATCTATCTCATGGCTCATTATGGCATATTATGCATTTGGATTTGCACCTTCATCAAAATAAACTTCAAATAAGATAAGATAAGAGTTGGCAACCCTGGAAGTAAAACGTCAAAATTTTGTGCTCGAAGAAAAATTTGTTTAAATTAATTAAAATATTAATAAAAACAATTAAAAGATTATCAGAAACATTTTTTCTTAAAAACCGTCCTGTAAACATTTTAAATTTTATGAAGAATAATGAATAAAGGGCGTAGAAGTGTTAAAGTAAATCAAAGCAACTGTGGCCAATGTAAATTAGTGGTAAATGAAGAGAAAGAAGACTTTATTGAATGCGACAAATGTAAAAAGATTTACCATGTAGTTTGCACTAAACTAAGTAGAAGACAGTATGAATTTTTTGTACATTATAAAGAAGAAGAATATGAGTGCCATTTGTGTAGTAGTGGTGCTGATTTTAAAGCTGAACTAAGAGGAATAAAAACAGAACTGAAAAAACTTGATCAGCTTGATCAGCTGGCTCATATAAATGAATCCGTGTCTTTTATGTCAAAACAATTTGACGAAATCATTAAGGTGGTAGCGGAAAATAAAAAGAAATTGGATATTATGGAAAAGGAAAATAAAATGCTAAAAGATGAAGTAAAAACACTAAAAAATTCAATTAAATTGTTAAACGATCATCGTGTTAAAAATGACTGCATTATTAGTGGTCTAGAAACACAGCCGGGTTTAACTGCAACAGACGCTGTTCTTAAACTTACAAGAAATGTTGGTGTTGACTTAAAGCCAGATATTATTAATGATGCCTATTTTATCAAAAATCGTAATAATACTAATAAACGAATGGTTGTTGTTCAGTTTGATTCGAAAAAATCGAAGGATTCGCTGATGGCTGTTAAATCAAAACTTAAGGATAATGAAGCTACACAAAATGTATTTGTTCGAGATTACTTAGGTCGTGAAACACTAAGTTTATTCAATTACGCAAAGGCACTAAAAAATGTTGGTTATCGGTCAATATATGTTGCTGCTGGGAAGGTTTACGTTAAAAGGGATGAGTTATCGAGACCTAAATTTATTGGAAATGAGGAAGAAGTGGACAATTTATTGCTGGAAGCTACAACAAACATGCCTAGGAAACGGAGGTCTCATAATAATGTGCCAAATGATGCTGATGAAGAACTTTAAGTATCTCCATAATGCAATATTTTGTTTATTATTTATTTATGTATAATTATATTTAAAAATTCTAATGATAGGTGCACATTACTTTTCTGATTTAAAATCATTTAGAAGTTATGTTGAAAGTAGTACAAATTTACATTTAGATATAAT
The DNA here is from genome assembly GCA_930367235.1 of Sarcophaga rosellei. Classification (NCBI taxonomy): domain Eukaryota; kingdom Metazoa; phylum Arthropoda; class Insecta; order Diptera; family Sarcophagidae; genus Sarcophaga; species Sarcophaga rosellei. The sequence continues at coordinate 82,901,945 of OV884017.1, read as the reverse complement.
AAGTATTAATGTCAGAAGTATTTCATCAATTGATAAATTCAATAAATTTAAATCTCTATTAGTTAGTTTACCACGACTACCCAGTATCATTGCAATACAGGAAACATGGTTTTATAAAGAATATACTCAGCTGTACAATATATATGGTTATAATAGTATACACTGTTGCAGATCAGACAGTTATGGTGGAACATCAATTTACGTCCATGAACAACTGCAGTATACGTGTAACATCTGCGAAAGTGACAATTTTGTTGATTATATAGTTATAACCCTCGATAAACTAAAATCAAAAGGAAAGCCGATTAAATTTGCAACATTTTATAGATCCCACAAATGCAGCGTAGCTAGCTTTTTATTTTTCTTGGAGAACTTGTTATCTACTTGTGGTCGTAGTCCATGTGTATTTGTAGGTGACTCCAATATTGATGGGCTAAAAGTACAGTCTAGTCAGGAACTTGAAAATCTTTTACAAAATTATGACTTTAAAAATTGCCATAAAATAATTACACGCCCGGTCAGCAAAACATCAATAGATCACGTATACAGTAATATTTATGACTCGTTGACAATAGATTCTATTGAGTGTAATTTATCGGATCACAATATTGTTTCATGCAGATTATCAAACGGTATTCAGAATAAGATTTTTACTGATGTAACATATATTCACTGTGACTACAGCAAAGCAAAAGAATACATACAAAACCATTTTCAAACCATACGTCAAACTGACCACCCATCAGCAGACACGTCTGAACTAATTTCTACTTTAAACAATGCTATTTCAAATTCGACTTATGAAAGAACTCAAAGAAAACTTCTCAAGAAAGAAATCGCTCCATGGATAACTGTTAACCTACAAAAGCTTATTGATTACAAGCAAATGCTTTTGAAACGTAGAAGGAAAGTCCCTAAAAATTATGACCTGGAAAACAAATTGAAAAGAATCAGTGTTGTAATTAAAAAAGCCTACAAAATCTCTATGAACAATTATTACAAAAACAACTTAAGTGCATTGAATCAAGACTCAAGTAAGTGTTGGAATTTTATAAACAAAACACTTGGCAGAGTTTCCAGTCGTACTATAAATATAAAAGATTTAAATGGTGAACTTGTTACCTGTGACTTCAATAAAGCAGAAATTTTAAATAACTATTTCATTCAATCAGTTAAGGACTTAACGCAACAAAGTGAACTGCAAACGACAGCCAGTTTCAATTCTTTGAGGACAATGACTCAGTACAATGGTACACTTAATTTTTGTGGTACAACATTTGAGGAAATTGATAATATTTTATCGAATTTGGAAATAAATAAAAGTTCAGGCCATGATAGAATTGCTCCAAAACTTCTTCACTATTGTAAAAATGAACTGACACTTTACTTAGTTAACATATTTAATTGTATGATAAATTTGGGAATATATCCAGATGTCTTAAAAATTCATAAGATTACTCCCATTCCTAAGGTTAGTAATGCTACATTGACAAACATGTTTCGTCCAATTGCTGTATTATCAGCAATTGATAATGTATTTGAACGAATTCTGCATAATCAAATTTTTAACTATTTGGTAAACAACAAACTACTCAACGAATATCAGTATGGATTTAGAAAAGGTTGTGGCACAGAGGAAGCAGTGGTAAATGTCATTAACTACATTTGTAAAGGATTGGATCAAGGACATAAAAGCGTAGCTGGTATTTTTTTCGATTTTACTAAAGCTTTTGATATTGTTAATCATAACATTTTACTGCAAAAGCTAAAGTTATATGGAATTCGTGGAAATGAGCTAAAACTTTTAAAGAGTTATTTAACAAATAGGAAACAATTTGTCCAAATAAATAAAGTTAAAAGTTCTGTTGGTAGAGTAGAGCATGGTGTCCCTCAGGGTAGTGTGCTGGGGCCGCTGTTATTTTCCATGTATATTAATGATATCAAAAACCTTGACCTTTATGGTAAACTTTTTATTTATGCTGATGATATTTGCCTTTTTTATCCATTTAAGCATGAGGTAGCAGTTAGAGCGTATATGGAGCGAGATGCAGCATTAATTGTGGAATTCGCGAAAATAAACAAGCTCGTCATAAACGCTAACAAAACGCAGTTAATTCGCTTTCAGCCGCACATTCCTTCAAATAATATATTTAGCGTTTTTGTCGATGGTACAGAAGTCATTGAAGCGAACACGGTTAAATATTTAGGCGTAAATTTGCAGAGCAACCTAGTCTGGGACCTACATATTCAACACCTTAAGTCAAAAATATGCTCAGCAATCGGAATATTGTACAAGTTTAAATACAAATTTGATGTAAACACGAAATTTTTGATTTATAATGCACTAGTTCAAAGTCACTTAAATTATTTAGCGGTCATATATGGTTATAAAAAGACTACTGAGCTAAAAACACTGCAACGCACGCAAAATAAAGCCCTAAAACTCGTACATAATCTTCCTATAACGTATTCTACGATATCTTTATACAAAAACGTATGTAAATCGGTGCTACCAATCTATGGTGTATACAAATTTCAACTTTTAGTTTATGTCTTCAAATCCTTATACAATATCGGACATCACACAATAAAATTTTCACAAAATCAAAATATAATCAACACTAGAAACAACATGAATTTAGCAGTAGCCCGCTGTAGGCTGGAAACGACAAAGCAGCGCATAGAATACATGGGTAGTCGAGAATTTAATAACTTGCCTGATAGTTTGAAATCTGTTAATATAATCTCGATGTATAAATCTAATTTAAAAAAATATTTACTAGAAAATTTGGAAGAAATTCTATCTTAATACTTAAAATACTTTCTTTTGCCTATGTACTTTTTATGTATATTTTATTATAATTAATAGCGATATGTTAATTTTTTGCCAGCTCGCCTCTTTAATGCCTATAAGGCGCTGAGGCCCTAATATGTACCTTTTGAAATATATATGAATTTAATAAAAATGAATTTAATAACAAAAAAAAAAAATAAAATAGCCAAATCAAGCCAGATGACAACAGACAATTCTGACTGATCGAAAAGGGCAATAAATTATAAAAATCGTCGCCTATGATCATAGTGGTAGACAGTGGCGTACCTAAGGGGGGGGCGGTGGGTGCGGTCCGCACCTGGCGACACTTACCTTGGGGCGGCATTTCTTATATTTACTTATAGTTGTAAAAAGCAACTTATTCATTTCATATTTATTTTCTTTCTTGAATAATAAATGATTATTATAAGTTTAATATTTAGTTTATATAAATTATGATTAACTATATGGTTTCCTCGGTGTATATAAATACATTTTAGTGTAAATTTTGAATTCTAATTCAAGAACAAGATAATAATTTTATTTTATTGTATTCATTAAAATTCGTTGAACTAGCAAAAGGATCTTTACGATTTTGTTCGGCAATTTTTCCTAACTAAAATTTTTTGATATCAGTTTATAAATGTCATTTCTTTTGAAAAGTTTATATGATTACTTTGAAGTGATATATCAATATTTTTTTAAATCATCGATTTTACTTTTGAAAAGCAGGGCCGGCGGAAGGCGGTCTGCTAGGTCTTCAAAGCATTAGGGCGCCGGCATAAGAACTATCTTTTTCAAACAACAAAATCTAAACGAGACAAAACAAAAATACTGACGAAGTTACAATTTCAGGAATCGCAAATAGATAATTATACTCAGTCCGTTGTGAAGAATTGTATTTGGAATAATAAATTGCTTATAAACCATTTTGTTCATTCGCGATTCAATCTTTTAACAGTGAAGAGTGAAACAAATTATTAGCGTGCCAGTGCATTTGGAGAGTTTATTATATAGTATTAAAGATAAAAATCCAAATGCAGAATTTGTAGCATGTACATATCATTCTTTAAACCTGGCATGTTTACACGCAGCTTCTACAGCTATCAATTCCATCACATTTTTTGGAACTATCGAACAGTTGTTTTCGTTGTTTTCTTCTTCCACTCATAGATGGAATGTTTTACTTTCTGTCACTGGTCAAGGTGTTAAACGCAGTGTAGAAACTCGTTGGAGCGCTAGAGCTGCCGCGGTAACTGTAGTAAAACAAACATATTTTTTACATTTTAAGCGCTTTGGAAAAATTGACATCCGAAGAAGAAAATAGTAAAACGGGATCAGATGCTGGAGTATTACGCAATTCTATGCAATCTTTTTCTTTTCTATGTTACCTTCATTTATGGGAACCCGTCCTTTTGGAAATTAATGACGCTCAAAAATTCCTGCAAATAAAAGGGTTAAATGTCCACCAATGCCATATAAAACTAAATTCTTTGCAAACACATTTCATGGAACAAAGAGATACGCTAGTACAAAACGCTGTTATAGCAGCCAAAATAATTTGTGAAGAGTTGGAGATATCGCTTGAGCGTCGAGTTAGAAGGAGAAAAAATATGAGTGGGGAAAATTCGCGACACGTGGGGCTATTCTTAAAAGAAGAAGTGCGAAGAGAAATGTTTTCATCTATGGACAGAATTATAAAGGAAATAAAAGAACGCTTTGATCAGTTGCATGGCCTTGTAAGAAAATATTCGTGTATAATACCGTGTAACCTACTAAATGAAGAATTTGAATGTCAAATAAATGACTTGATTGACATTGATAAAGAACAGTTCCATATTGAAAGAAAAAGGATCCAGGTTTTTATGGCTGTATCTACACTAAAAGAAGAGGCAAAACATTGGAAAAACGAGGAGAAGGGCCCTCTTGATCTGCTAAAATTTATTCAGCAGTATAGGTTGGAAAATTCTGTTCCCAACATTGTAATTTTGTTAAGAATTTTTTTAACAATTTCAATCAGTGTCGCTAGTTGCAAAAGAATCTTCTCAAAATTAAAGTTGATAAAAAATTATCTTCGTTCTACAATGAGCCAATTAAGACTACAAAATCTTGCAATATTGTCAATAGAACAAGAAATTACAAATAATATAAATTTTGAGAGCATTATACCCGATTTTTCTAGTATGAAACCTAGAAGAGTAGATATTATATAAATATGTTTACGAGTGCATACAAATATGTCTAAAAAAATTTACTCTGTGTATTAATTAATATTGATTAAATAACTTAATAATTTATTTATAAATTTATTAATTATATTAATAATTAATTAATTTATAAAAACCACTATTTGATTGACTTATAATAGAAAGGGCGGCAAACTGGAGATCGCCCCGGGCGGTAAAAGTTCTAGGTACGCCACTGGTGGTAGAACTATTTCGATTGCCCACAAGCTAAATTTATTTGAATATAATTGAATATAACAAGTGTACATTTGTATCTTTGAATACGAATAGCGGTTGAATCAGAATCAAATTGACCCATTCAAAAACGGATTGTGACTGGTGACGGGTGCTGGTGATAACGGAGAATTAAAAAATGTTGCTTTACTACCTTCTTGTAACAGAAAAGAGTGCTGTTATTGGGTTCTCAAGGTTATACTGATACTATGAATTGTTACAGTTCTTAGCTAATAGCACAACAAGTGTGAAATATATCTCGCTAGTCAATGCTACAACACTACTGATATACAGTGAGTGCCAAAAGTGAGTAAACACCACTGAAATAATTAATTTTCTTAGGATAGCGAGAAAAGTAAATGAGAATAGTCGAATAAATTTCCAAAATTAAAAAACGTTTATTTATTACTTATAAAATGTTAAAACAAAAACAACAATTCATGATAAATGAACTTTTTTTATTTTTTATACTTCAGAACATAATAGAAAATTTAAAATTATAGTGTGTGTTGACTCACTTATGGCGCTCACTGTACATACGTTTTTATGTTAAGATCTTTCGCTCCAAACACCATATTTGAGCATTTATCAGATGTAAATTACTTGCAGTCATCGAAATATAGTAGGTAGTGTGCTGACTTATTAGATGCGAACCGGTGATTCAAACCTCAGCACAGACATCTCGAACAAAACTTTTGTTCGAAAAAATATTTCTTTCGGCAACTTCCACCAGCAGTTTTCTGGCAAAACGCTTAGAGTAAATAAAATTATAATGAAAAGATTTATAAAAATCCGTCGTTTGGAGTCATACATAAATAAAATTAACACACATAAAAGCGAGTGGTGTGAGGAAATAGGTTGTACACTTGACTAAACGGTTGTAATGACCAACTAAATAAGTAAATTACTTGGAGATAATTTAATGGAAGGATTATCCTTGTCAGTATTTTTTTTATTGTCTTGCTTTAAAATTTAAAAAGTTTCAAAACTTTTCTTGTGTTTCTTTTTGTTTTAATCATTATACCACCGTGCACATCCACATGGCGGCATTTTTTACATTCGCTGCCAGGCATTCAGTATGTTTTTATCGTGCATCCTTGTACTCGGTCTTGTCGTATCAGTGCCACCAGCACCATTATATAGGAAGTCACAAACACAATGACATGTTGCGCTGTTATATTCTGTATTCTTGTAGCTTTTTGTCAAAAAAAAAAAAAAAAAAAGCTTTTTGACCCACATACCAGTTGTTTGGGTACAGATACATACATACATACATTCAATCAAATCTATTTCAATTTATCGTTGTTGGTATTGTAGTAAATGGTGACATAAAAACGTTTCATTATTTACATACGTTTACATATTTCCTTTGAATTTGGGTCATTTGTCTATATAAACAGCAAACGATGTATGTAGTATACCACGAAACTCTTAGTCGTTTACTAACGACTCACAAATAAGAGAATTTAAGCTTTTTCGACTAAAAAGCTCTTCAGCTTTGGCGCTTAACATATATAGTTGTTCTGCCCCTTTGCTATTGTATTGATGTGAAGGCCTTAACAAACAAAAACAAAAACCAAAACAACAACAATAGCAATAGCAATCAAAAACAAGAACAACATCAAGGCTTGACAATGGAGAAAGGATTGGCATTGGCTTAAGTAGCAACGACGCGCTATGGACTATGCAGCATAGTAGGTGCAGCATAAATGCAGTAGCAGTGATTTTTTAATGTCTCACATGCTCTTCTATTTTCAAATTTATTTTCAATTTCATTTTCGTTTTCATTTTCATTTTCATTTTTATTCCTTTCCATTGAATGTTTCCTTATCATGGCGATGATTTGTTGTTGTTTTATTTTTCGTATACTCAGGTTGTATATGTATGTAATTTTTCAGTAGATTTTCGTATGATTTTCTTTATGCAATTTTATTTAATTTGCTTTTGGGTACAGTTGTGCTGAGATTTATTAAAAGTGTGACTTTTTTCTTTCGTCTTTCGACTTTTTTTGTTTTTGGTTTGGTTTGGAAACATACATACGAATTGATAGGATTTAGTTAAACAAAACGAATGAGGTTTTTATCACAGGTTCTACTAAATACGCCATTGAAGTGTAAAGAAAATTTCATATGCATTTGATTAACGAAATTGACTTGTGCAATGGAAATGTGCAACTCAAATATGTACAGGCGATTATGACATTTAGATAGTGTAGTGCAAATTTAACCGAAAGAGATGGATATTTATGCTACATTACCAACCTATACACATATATTTTCAGTGTTATGTTTGTGAAAGTTTGAAATCCAAAACTTTTAACACTGGCTTCCATATGAAGTGCTGTAACTGAAGATCATTTGTTGCCTCCTTGAGTATCACTGGAGTGAGGAAGTGTTGCCCTCAGGCTGCTCTTGACCCTATGCTCTGCCTGACTCCGCTTGATTTATATGTCAAGTTGTGTGAAGCGCGGAGTGCCATACGTCTGAAGGAATCGGGCTGCTGGAAACAGCGCTCGATAGGTCACTCCAGAATTTCGAACGTCGTCTTTCCCGAGGGGAAATATAGACTTTCGGAAAAAACTACTGACTATTTGTAGTGGTGAGTCTATGTTCCTGCCAGGTTTAAGGATACTCATGCCGGATAAGGCACAATGGAATGGTGGGGTACTCCAGGGGCAGAAAAATATACTACTCTTCACAGATGGGTCTAAGTTAGATGGAGGTACCGGTGCTGTTCTGTAGGCAACTCGGTCTTGAACTTCACATCAGGTTAGAAGATGACTGTAGCGTGTTTCAGGCAGAGATTTGCGCAATCTTGAAGGCTATTGGGACGATAGTTGGTGGACCCGCTTTAGATTCACAATCTTACATGATCTTCGTTGACAGTCAGGCTGCCCTAAAGGCCGTTGAGGAGTTTTGGACCGGGCCGAATCCGTCTATGCTGGTTTCCGGGTCATAGCGGAATACTCGGTTAGGTTCCCTTTCTAAGAGCGATTTAATAGTTGGTTCTGAACCCCTAATCTGCCACCTCTATGGCCTCATCAAATGGATGGGTCAGGGGGAAGAACAGAGGCGTTTTGAGAATGGATCGGGTTGTTATGTTTCTAGGTGTCTGTGGCCTGCTATAGACAGTGTGCTACTGGGCTTGGACAATGTCAGTTTAAGGTTAATCTGAATGTACAATGAAAAATATACTCTACATGTGATTCTGAATCGATCGGTATAGTTGATCACAAGCCAAATAAAATTGTGGTATTATTGTGATTGCCATCCTTCTGAAATTCTCAAAGTTAAACTGAAATTGTAGTATTTGATGTAAATTGCTTATAAATTCAATAAAATTTCATTCGATATCGAATGTTGTAATATGTATAGGGTATTCTGAATAGATTCGGATAAACTCTTTGCATTCTTTGCTATTTTCATTGGCGGGCTTAAAATGGAGACGGGCATGGATGCAGGGTTCTTTTTATTTTTTAGAACTAATGTTAGGAATTCAGCTAAGTCTTACACGATACATAGCGTTTTCAAGAAGGAGCCTCTAGAGGGCAGTATGGCCACCAAACTAATCGGAAAACATTTAACGAGGACACCAAAAGTTACAGCTTATATTGATAATCAGGCAACACTGAAGGCTTTGAGGCGACATGTTTTTAGGTCACATCCGTTCTGGAAATGTAAGAACCTGCAAAACGATTTTTATATTATCAAATTAGATTATGCTGACTGGTGGTCATTGTGACGTTATTGGCAACGAAGTTTAGATTAGTGTTGTGTATTGAAAAATAAACACGCATTGATTTTCTATATTTAATAATAAAATACTTTATTAAGATTTTCGTATTATTGAAAAAACGTGTGACTTGTGCAATAGTGAAAAAAGGAAGCAAAAAGGAAAAAGTAATACAAGCTTAAAGATAATAAGTGATGACATATGCATGATTGATGACATATACATGATTGCCATATATTATTATTGAGAAGTATACTACAATCTCCCACGCTAATATAGAACATAGTCCTCAAAACGGACAGGCTGTTTTCTGGAACGACTCGACTTCCTTATGGTGCCATTATGCTGCCCTTCAGGTTCCGCTTGTGGTATAATTAGTTGGTTGGTAGGTGGACGTTGAATTAGTATTTCCTCAATTTTTGATTTATGTGGTCCCGGAGGTTCAGCCACGAAAACTGGTTTTTTAGGTTTTTCTATATCCGATTTGAGCATTTGATTGATATGGCGTTTAAGCACATAGCCACTGTCAAGCTCTACTTGGTAATGAAGCCGACCAAACTTGATTTTAATTGTTCCATATTTCCATAATAATTTATTTTTTTCATACCATCGTACTTGAACCCTATCTCCCACGCTAAACTCACGAACAACTGGCAACGAAACTGTAGCTTTTTGTTGTTGAATTGGGCGAATAGCATCAAGTTTAATTTTAAGGTCTCGACCCAGGTACAACTGAGATGGTGTTTTCCCATTAGCCAGTGGAGTTGCTCTATAACGGAGAAGAATTTCTTGCACCTTGATATTGAACGGTGAACTGTCCTCTTCCATAGCTTTTAATTTTCTTTTTAATATTTGCACGTAGCGTTCTGCTAATCCGTTTGTTGCGGGGTGTCCTGGGGCTATAAATTTCTGCATTATGCCATTATTTATACAATAACTTTTGAATGTGTCGCTTTGAAAAATAGTAGCATTGTCTGAGACCATCACTTGTGGGAGACCATGAGTAAAAAATATGTCTTGTAGCAACGTTATTGTTTTTTCGGAGTTTGGGGCATCTCGTTGTAGTCTGATTTCAGGCCATTTCGATTTTGCATCCACCAGCACTAAAAAGTAATGGTTTTGAAAAGGCCCTGCATAGTCAATGTGGACTCTTTGAAAATTTTCATCGGGCTCCTCCCAACTATGAACTGGAACTCGTGGTGGGCTATTTCTTATTTTAGCGCAGCTGGAACATGACCGCACAATTTGCTCAATGTCACTGTCAATAGCCTTCCAATAGCAATATTTTCTTGCCAACTGCTTCATCTTTACGATGCCAATGTGAGTATGGAGCAATTCATTCAAAATTTCTGTGCGCAGTTTTGCTGGTATCACGACACGGTTTGCTTTGAAAATTATACCATTTTGAATTGAATAATCAGGGTCAGCTTTATCCCCGTTGACTAAATCTTTCTTTAACTTTGAAAGCTCTTCGTCGCGGTCTGTTTCGTTTGCAATCGTAATTGCTGTAACTGAATATGTTGAAATTTGATTTACGAGTTGCTCTTGAATTATTCTTACTTCCTCATCAATAAAATGTTCAAAATTTGGTGTTTCCTTTATAGGTGCTCTGGATAGACAATCTACATTTACAATATCATCAGCTTTTCGATGTTCTATCTTATAGTTAAACCCCTGCAGGAATGATGCATATCTTAAAAGTCTGCCAGAAGTCATCGCTGGAGTTTTATTGTTGTGGTGAAATATTCTGGATAGGGGTCGATTATCGGTTATCAACGTGAATTCTCTTCCATAGAGATACATAAAAAATTTGTCTATTGCGAAAATTATTGCCAAGGCTTCTCTATCCAGCTGGCTGTAGTTTCTCTCAGCTTTTGTTAATGCCCGTGAGATAAAGGCTACAGGTCGCTCTTCCCCATCCATGATGTGTGATAATACGGCCGCTATGCCAGTTGGACTTGCGTCACACACTAATACTACTGGCAGTGTTTGATTAAATGGCACAAGGACTCTATCCTTTAAAATTTCTCGCTTCAGATTTGTAAACGCTTCCTGACATTCTTTTGTCCAAACAAATTTTTTATTTTTTTCCAAAAGTTGCCGTAGGGGAAATGTTAACGTGGAAACGTTTGGAATAAATTTTGAATAATAAGTAATCATTCCCAGGAATCTTTTAATTTCATCTGTACTTTCAGGCCTCGGGAGGTTTGCAATCGCTTGTGTTTTTGTTGGACATTTTGCTATTTTGTTATAACTAACAATGTATCCGAGGTAATTTATTTTCTCTTTAAAATATTCGCATTTGCCTTTGTTTAAATGTAACCGGTATTCGTTTAATCTTTCAAGGCAGTTTATTAGACGACTTTCGCATTCTTTTAACGTTGAGCCATGGATTACAATATCGTCAAAGTATGAGACTGTTCCGTCAAGACCTTGTAAAATCTGATCGATAATGCGATTAAATTCGCTTGGGGCTGATTTGATTCCGAACGATAATCGGTTCATTCGATATGTACCCCTGTGTGTTGAGATGGCCTGTACTAAACTACTTTCTGAGTCGACCTTAACATGAAGATATGCCTTATACAAATCCAATTTGCAAAAGAATTTAGAATTTTTTAAGTTGTTGAAGATTTCATCGAATTTTTTTATTGGATAGTGAGCAGATTGCAACTGAGGGTTGACACCAACCTTATAATCGACGCATAACCGAACGTTTCCATCAGGCTTTGGAATTACGACTAATGGCGACCCCCAATTGCTTGTGTTTATTTTCGTTATTATGCCATCCCTTTCCATATTGTCAAGCTCTTGCTCTACTTTTTCCCGAAGCGCAAACGGTACCTGCCTTGGCTTGAGAAAAACCGGTTTCGCCCCCTCTTGAAGCTTTAAATTACAGACTAGGTTAGGGATGCATCCCACACTTTCTTGAAAAATTTCTGGATATTTGCTTTCTATTTCTGTAATCGAATTTATGTTTCTGTTTTGCTCTAGATTTTTATGATGATCGATTTCCGTTAAATTTATGTTTAAATGACGTATCCAAACGCGACCTAGTAAGGCAGACTGCTCTTTGGATACAACGTACATATCCTCATTTGATCTTGTGCCTTGATATTCAACGTTCACATTGACAACTCCTAAGGGCTTGAAAATATCCCCAGTGTATGCTCTAAAAACGACATTTGTTTTGTTGATAGATTTGTTGATGTTTAATTTTTTGAAATCATTTTCAGGAATGAGCGTAAAACCAGCACCAGAGTCTACTTCGAATGACTGGGTCTTCCCTTCGATTAAAACATTTGTGAAAAACTTGTGTGAATCTAACGATGAAATTGAATGTTTATTATATATATCTATAATGTTATTAATGCCGTAATGCTCTTCGGATGATGTTGTATAATAATCAACCGCATTTGATGTATAATTGTTTGTATTTTGTTTCTTTTGTTTAATTCTATTCTTTATACATACCAACTTAACGTGACCAACTTTACCACAGGCGTTACATTTTAAGTTTCCTTTATTAATTCGGCATTCTGTTGACAAGTGATTGCTTCTACCACATCTTAAGCACAACCCTTCAATACCTAATTCCCCATAGCTGATTTTTGTCGTTGAGCTGGGCGTTCTATTTCTACTCTTACTTCGACTGCTGGGTTTCCACTGACTGTCATGTTTTCTTTGCTGTTGTTGACGTACTTGATGAACATCAGCAGTTGAAGTCGATGCGTTGTTTGAAATAGTTTTGTTGTCAGTTTTTGCTGCTTCTAAGGCTAATGCTTTTTGTGTACTTTCCATAAACGTTGATTCCGGCTTTTGAAGTAACTGCTCTCGTATATAACTATCCCGTAATCCTCTAATAAATTGCGCTCGAAGAAAAATATTTGCCACGGACTTGCTGCATTCACATACAAACGCACAATCAATTGACCGCTTCTGTAATACGGCAACAAACTCTGCCACAGTTTGGTTTTCGTTTTGTATCTCACAAAGAAATTTATGCTGTTCGACCAACACATTTTTCTTGGGGCAAAAATGTGAGTCCAATATTGAAACTATTTCATCATATTGTAAATTTTTGACGTCTTTGGGCGCAGCTAACGTTGACACTAGGGTATACACGGCTGGTCCAATATATTGGAGAAGTAATTTTGCACACATAACCTTGTCAGCAAAAACTTTTTTGACTTGAAAATGAAGTTCTAGGCGTTCCTTATAATTTTTAAAAGTTTCCACTTTTGGATCAAAATTTTCGAAGTTTGAAATAATGTTTACGCTTGTGTTGTTCTGTTGAGTTTGTTGATTTTGCATGGCCGTCGTCATCGATGTGATGGCTTCTAGTAACTTCTGCACTTGCGCTTCCATTCTGTGGCACTATGGCTGGGTATTTGTTGTTGAAAAAAAAAATCTTATTCTTAAATTCTTCTTATTTTACTGCTTCATTCGATTTTCATCCTCGTCGCCAATTACTGTTGTGTATTGAAAAATAAACACGCATTGATTTTCTATATTTAATAATAAAATACTTTATTAAGATTTTCGTATTATTGAAAAAACGTGTGACTTGTGCAATAGTGAAAAAAGGAAGCAAAAAGGAAAAAGTAATACAAGCTTAAAGATAATAAGTGATGACATATGCATGATTGATGACATATACATGATTGCCATATATTATTATTGAGAAGTATACTACAATTAGGTTCAGTTTTGATTGCAGGAGCCTTAAGGCCTTATGGAGTAGGCGGTAGATGAAAACTATTATACGAGATGGCTCGCATGGATGGAAGAGAAACATTTTTGATTTCAATAAGCTATGTTAAGGTGCAAAGGAAACAATAGCTCATTTACCAAAGCAGGAATGACATGTTAGTCGACTTGTTGAGGAATTGAAAGGTTTTCATGCTAGACTGATTGGCTTGTGGAATATCTTTAAAAAGATAATTTATCTTTACCTAGTTTACATAATGGTTAATATTTATTTTTTCTCTTTTTGTCTTTTCGTTCGCCCCTTTTATCCTCTTTTCTTCTTTTCATTTTCTTTTTTTTCTCATTGAGTTATTTTTATGAAGAATCACAATAGATGAATGGGCCTCTGGGTGAAGGCGTGAAATTGTGAATACAGTGATACGCCAACCTTCCAACCTAATCTAATCTGAAAAAGCTTTAATCTCTCCACCAAATATTCCCTCTGAAAGCGCCCTAATTCTTCAGAAAGGATAGCATCAACAACGTACATTACAGAAAGATAGACAGTATCACATTTTAGGTTAGAGTATGATGCAATGAACAATGTTCCTCTTCAGTACACTCAATGCAAAAGCCTATAACATTAACGTCTTCTGTTCGGAAAGGAGTAGGTTTCAATTATGGAAACATACATACATACATAATTGGTTATTACAACCCTTTAGTCAGGATTACGACCTAGGTTCTCTCACCACTTATGTTGTGTGCGTTAATTTTATACATGAGTGGCTGGACCTACAGTTTAAAGTCGACTCCGAACTAAAAATTTTTGAGAAACTTCTTCATGGCTGGTTTATTTACTTTCAGAGTTTTTGCCAGAAATCTACTGAGAGGAAGTCGCCTAAGAAATATTTTATTTTTTCATATTTCGTTTTTTGATGTCTGACCTGGAGTTTGAACGGCGGCCTTACGACGCACTACCTACTAGACTACGGCGATTACTAGGTTCGACGAAATACATAGGTTCGATTTTATTCGCTGAAACCAGCATATTTTTCAAGTGTCGAGGAAGTGTCCCGGTTTCTTGAGATGACGCAAGAATTACTTCAGCAAAATTGAATTACAACTCTTATGTGTATGGAGTCTCGAAGTTAATTTGAGGCTTCTCGATCGTGTACATGAAAGGATATAGGTGCTCATAGGTAGCGTAGATATTCAACACGGTCGCAATGTAGCGCGTGTTTCACTGTTCTATAGTTACTACAAGGGTTTGTACTCTAGCAAAATAAAGGGACTTGTTTAAGAATATCTAATAGCTTTACATAGTGATATCCTTTCGCGTAGAGCATATCTATTCCTGGTCGATTGGCTAAAGGAATGCATTGTGCATTACATAGGAAATTCGTTCCTATAAAATTCGTCTACAAAATGTTTCCGTTTCCTCTTTTCCACAATTTTCCTATATCCAACACAATGCACTGCATGAGTAGGAGCCATCCCCTGAGTATTAGTTGTAGGAAAACAAGTATTTGGCGCTTTTCTAAAGATATGACGACAGTAAACATGTTAATTAATATAGAAGTTTTGTGCGTAACCGATTGTAATCACAAACACAAAGGTTGTGGTATGGTTCCTAGAATTAAGTGTATTGATCAAATTCCTTACAATATCTCTGTAATTCTTAGCTTTGATTTGTTGACACCTTTTTCGTTCACAAAAATTCAATTTTAGTTTCCTATCGTCAGTATAGATTTTTTATAGCAAACTCATACAAATATTGTGATATTTGTAGCAGCTGTCCTACATAACGTATGAGTAATTTCATTTTCAAATTTAATCTCTTGCAACAGTTACACACTCTTCATGTGCAAAAACCCATACGAAATGTGTCAAACAAAGTAAAAGAACTCATGTCAATAACGGCTTAAATAATTGCTTAATCAGCTATTGAAGGTCAAATAACACGTATTGCATTGATCACAGATACTATTACGAAATTAACTCAATCGACCAATCATCCGTTAATTTCTTGAACAAATATTTATGCTCCGGTAATGAGTTTTTAAACGAGTACAGATTGCTTATAGGAATTTACATACATTGTGTTGTTAGAGTTGTTGATGCGACTGCAGCCACAGAAGCGTTTTATGAAATCAACAGATGCTTTAACAACTCCAAACAAACTGGCAACAAACAAGAAAACAAGTGTGTAACAATTCTCATTGTTTACACTAAATTTGCATCACAATCATAAACTACGAGTACAACTCTAACGTTGCCAATATTATGCGAGTTTGTTGTATTCGACTCCCACGATGTTAACCATGCAACACAGTCACAACCACAACCACAATAACAACCAATCGTACTTTCAAGTGTTACCATAAAAATGTAAAAATACTATGCCTATACAAGATAGGTAGATACTATGTATATACACTTCTGGAAATATGTTTACAAGTATGTATCATATACAACTGGAGTATCATAAATTAATATGTTGGAGTGTTCACAAGTTTTATTGACGTTGTTTGCCTATTGACGACTCAAATAGTTGCAATAATGGAAATTATAATGTAACAGGCAAACATGTTTGCTGAAGTTAGGCAAAGAAAAAAATATATATAAAATAAAAAAAGAAGAAGAAGAAAGGAAAAAATATCCATCTATACAGTATTGAATAGTAACATAAAAAACACTTCACTGCACACAAGTGTTGTGGGCGTTTAAATATTCGACTTCGTTCGCAATCGTCGTAGTTTTGCTATTATATGAGCGAGTATTTAGTAATAATCGCATAGACGTAATAAAATAGTTGCACGCAAAAGTTGCAAGTTGCAATCAAGGTCTCGAAAAGTGTAAAAAAAAAAGTGTATGTATGCCTGTATCGTAAAGTAATAACTTTCAATTAATAATATTGGTTGGGGGAAAAAGTATTAAGCGAGTACACGAGAAAACAAATTAACAAATATTAGATTGCTTGGTTACAGAGGTAACAGACCTTTTTATTTATCGAGAAAATAAAACAAACAACAAATTTTTTTTGGTGAATAATTTTTTAATATGATCAGCTCTGATGGCATGGCTCATACCCATGCCGTGGACTGGGTTGAAAACTGGGAACTGGGAAAATTCGCCAAGCGACAAAATGAAATTCCTACAGAACGAGAGTTCTACATTTATATAGTACGGCTGAGAAGGAACTCTCGCTGTAATGCATTGTACGATCCAGTGTCCAATTTACTCCGTAAAAATATGAAATTTTGACGAAAAAGTTTTCCTCGATCACAATCGAACAGTGAAACATTAGCCTCTTTGTAAAGGTGCTGTAGTAAATCAATAGAATTGGATACCCTACTGTCCTTCGCTCAGTACATACATGTGAGATGCCTTCCATTTTCGTACCCATTCTACTTCCTTACTTAATTGATTGTTTCAACCCTTTTGGTCAGGATTACAATCGAGGTTCTTACACCACTTATGTTGCGTGTGTTAATTTAATCTATAAGTAGCGGGAGCTACAATTTAAAGTCAACTGCGAATGGTAGATTTTTGAGAAATTTTTCATGGTAATTTTATTTACTTTCAGAGATTTTGCTCGAAGACTGCTTAGAGGAATTCGACAAAACAAATAATTTTCGTAATGTCTAAGCCAGGGGTTAAACCACAGGCTCGCGTCTAATAAGCCAACACACTACTTACTAGATGCAAAAGTTAAGGAGACCAGTTTTTTTTTTTGTTCGTGACCGTCATGGTAAACAGACGTTTAGTGGTGATCGGAAAAATTTCTAGTTCAAATAAGAACAATATCTTCTGTGCGTAAAACATACGTTATTGTAATACGAAGAGCTTTTGTTTTTTATTTTACCTAAAAGAGATAGAGACTCTAAAATAAATATTTAAAAAAAAAAAATATAAAAAAAAAAAAAAAAAACAAATAAGCCGTTACGTGTAATGAGTGAGCTTGTCGCTCCGATTTCAAATTTATCAAATGTAGAAAGCAATAACATCTTAACAAATCAAAAAAGCAACGAAAGAAAAAGAAAAAGCAATATGCAGTGTAATACAACATCAAAACAATTGAAAAATAATTATTATTCTATTCTGGACAACGACGATTGCAATAAAGAGTACGTAGATAAATTTGAGAAACATGTTCGAAATGAAACAGCAACAACATCTCATACTTCAATACAAAACAATTCAAAAACCAGTTTGAGTGATAATGTAAATCAAATAAATAAAAACAAAAATAAAAATATACCACCAATAAACATTTTTGATGTAGATCCAAATGAATTGGTTGAATTCTTAAAAAATGGGTTAAAAATTAAAGACTTTAAAATAAAAGAATTTAATAATAAAAAAATTGCGTTATTTTTGTCCTCAACAATTGATTTTAACCGTGTTAAAGCTTATTTACAAAAAACGAAAGTTAAATTCTTTACTTTTACTCCAAAAGACATTAAAACCAAAACGTATTGTTACGTTTTTACCCTTTAAAAACGTTAAAAATATGAGTTCGTGGATTGCAAATGAAATAAAAGTAAATTAGTGTTTAATTTCAAAATCAATTCTTTATTGTCTGCACAAATCTGTGTGCACCCTGTGTTGAAATTTATTCACACAATAACAATTTCCTTTAAATTGTTATTCTTCTTGTACACAATAACAATTTCCTTTAATTGTTATTCCTCTCGTACACAACAACAATTCCCTTTGTTGTTCTCCTTGGTACACTCGTTCGTTAGCACTTCGAACTACGATTCTCTTCACACGCAACGCAACGTGTCTGATTGAATTATCACTCTTCTGCTTACAACCCTTTTTGTAAGCAACAAACTTTCTGCTCGCGTAAACACTAACAACTGCTTACTTCGAACGCAACCGTGTCTTCACACAAGACTGACTGAAGTATCACTCACTCCTCGTTGCTCGTTATGTCTTGCCTTTTATATCGCTGGATCATCAGTCTAATGCATGCCCTTGGCAGAGAATGACTGCCTTCGGGAACAATCTAAAAATGTAAACAACTCGGTTCCCTTATTGTTGTTAGTGGATCTTGTTTACATCTACCCTTGTAGCGTTGTTGTTGTTTGTTTACTTTGTCCCTTTTCTCTTCTTATACCTGATGTTATTGTTGCTTGTTTACTTTGTCCCCTTGTTTACTGATGTTGTTGTTATATTCTCGTTTGTTCTTTGATCACGCGATCAAGCCCATTGTTTTGTTGCTATATGTTTACTTCTTCGTTGATCATGTAAACAACTGCCTTATGTTGTTTTTGGAGCTTTTGTTTATTACTTTATACATGATCAAGTCCGTTGTTTTGTTTTTGGAGCTTTTGTTTATTATTTTAATAACACCATTTCCATTTTCGTAACACTGCCGCCCACTTAAGCCTGTTCGTCCCGAATAGGCTCATTATCTCTTCTCCTATAAATAGCCTTGGCAGGTGGTTCAGACTTTGCACCATATATCGTAGCTCGATACGTCAGTAATAGCCTCGGAATATGTTCTTCCCAATCCTTCTGCTGCTCGCTCACTACTTTCCGCCAGTATCTTTCCAGGGCTTGATTAAACCGTTCTATCATTCTGTCTGTGGGTGAAGCGGCGTCGTTCGGGTCTTTTTACTCGGACTTGTGGGGACCTCGTTTGTGGGAGCCAGCACTTCCTCCTCAGTGATAGCTCGCTTTATTTTTCCTTACTGTAACGGGGACTCTGGTGTAGTGCTGGTAACTCGCCGGTGTGTTATTCCCTTGGTGAGACGGATCTTGACTTTCCTCGTGGCCCTTTCCAGTTTTCTAGGAAGATGACCACCATTTCCACCGCTGCAACATCTAAGCTTGGCCTTTCGTCCGGTTTCTTCAAAGACTTGCTTTAACGACATCTTAAATTTCCTCACAAGGCATCCTTTTTCCCCCACGACTTCCATTCCTCGCACACCGCTTACTTCTGGTCTAGAAATCGTTTGAGCGGTCTCCTGGGCTACTGCAAAGGTCGTCTTTTGTGTAGAACATACCGCTAATTTGACGTCAGGGTAGCGTATACCATTTACCAGGGCCTCGGTTTTAAAATCTACTACCAGGGGATGGATTTCTCCCGGGTAAGTGAGCTGCACTAACCTCCCGACACCCACTGCGGAGGCTGGGAGCGGCTCATTAGCCTCTTGCGCACAGCACCTTAACTCCATACTGTACGGCTCGCGCTTGTGCTCGTTGCCGAGCCCATGCTGTAGCGTCACCGTTATGTCGTTGTAGCTGTTTTTGCAGCTCTCCGGCATGCTTTCTCGAATCTCGGCTGCGGGACGTTTTAACGCCAAGTTTGGCTCCAAAGCCTTCTCTTCGTCGTCCCATCCGTTACTGCTGGCTACTTCTGATGAGATTCGCACTGGTTCCTGTCGCTGGCTCTGGAGGTTGTTGATCTTCTCCTCCTCCCTAATGAGTTTTCCCTCGCCGGACTTTTCTAAATTGATTCCTGCCGTGTCTTCTATCTTTTCTAAGCTTGCCACCTTTCCTTCGTCACTAGTTACCCTTTTGCTGAATGACTCGAGTATGTCATCCAGCTTTCCAGATGTTGCTTGAACTTCGGCCAGAAGTTTCTGATTTTCGACTCTAGATGCTGCTTGCATTTTTTCCATCCGTTGTTCACTCTCTTTTCGAAACTCAGCCAGAAGTTTTAGATTTTCGGCTCTAGTAGCTTCTAGCATTTTTTGATTTGCTAGTTCCATTTTTTCCATCATGGATGCTAGCAACGAATTTATGTCGATACAGCTAGGGGATGCAGGTGCCTTGAGCTCTCGTTCCTCGTCATCCTCGAACTCATAGGAATCGATGTCGATACCCTCAAACTGCAGTTGTTCCCTTAACCTCCTTTGTAGTTCATTTTTAGTGCCCGTTGTTGGCAGCTTGAGTTTATCCAACTCACGTTTAAGCCGTTCCACTTTCAGATCGGAGAGCTTCATTTTGGTTGTGATTTCGCTTTATTACTTTTACTTTTATTTTTGGATTTTGCAACCCCACATCTGACACCAATTGTTACGTTTTTACCCTTTAAAAACGTTAAAAATATGAGTTCGTGGATTGCAAATGAAATAAAAGTAAATTAGTGTTTAATTTCAAAATCAATTCTTTATTGTCTGCACAAATCTGTGTGCACCCTGTGTTGAAATTTATTCACACAATAACAATTTCCTTTAAATGGTTATTCTTCTTGTACACAATAACAATTTCCTTTAATTGTTATTCCTCTCGTACACAACAACAATTCCCTTTGTTGTTCTCCTTGGTACACTCGTTCGTTAGCACTTCGAACTACGATTCTCTTCACACGCAACGCAACGTGTCTGATTGAATTATCACTCTTCTGCTTACAACCCTTTTTGTAAGCAACAAACTTTCTGCTCGCGTAAACACTAACAACTGCTTACTTCGAACGCAACCGTGTCTTCACACAAGACTGACTGAAGTATCACTCACTCCTCGTTGCTCGTTATGTCTTGCCTTTTATATCGCTGGATCATCAGTCTAATGCATGCCCTTGGCAGAGAATGACTGCCTTCGGGAACAATCTAAAAATGTAAACAACTCGGTTCCCTTATTGTTGTTAGTGGATCTTGTTTACATCTACCCTTGTAGCGTTGTTGTTGTTTGTTTACTTTGTCCCTTTTCTCTTCTTATACCTGATGTTATTGTTGCTTGTTTACTTTGTCCCCTTGTTTACTGATGTTGTTGTTATATTCTCGTTTGTTCTTTGATCACGCGATCAAGCCCATTGTTTTGTTGCTATATGTTTACTTCTTCGTTGATCATGTAAACAACTGCCTTATGTTGTTTTTGGAGCTTTTGTTTATTACTTTATACATGATCAAGTCCGTTGTTTTGTTTTTGGAGCTTTTGTTTATTATTTTAATAACACCATTTCCATTTTCGTAACAGTATGTTCTAAAAGGCCTTAGTGCCAACACTGATGTAAATACAATTTATGATGAACTTTGTAAATATGAAAATGAAAATTTAAAATTTGTGAAAGTTAGTCAAATGACAACAAAAAGGTCAAAAGAAAATAGTTTAGAATTGCCAATTTTCCTAGTACAAATAACTAACGGAAGTAAAATTCAGGAACTCAAAACAATAAAAGGTATTCTATATCGTTGCGTACGATGGGAAGCCTTAAAAAAACCTGAAATTACTCAGTGTAGAAACTGCCAAAACTTTTTCCATAGTGCATCGAATTGCTACTTGCCACCACGATGTGTAAAATGCAATGATATGCATGAAGCTGGGAAGTGTTCCCTTAATCAAGTGCCGATTAACGAAAGAGAAAAACTCTATTGTGTTCTCTGTAATAAATATGGACACCCAGCTTCCTACAAAGGCTGCGAAAAATATAAAATACTCCAACAGAAACTTCGTGATAAGAAACAAAGTTTCAGTCAAAAAAAAACAAATGCTTCATTTATCACTAATAATGTAAGTTTTGCCGACGTTTTAAAAAACAGTGGGAACTACTCCAATAAAAATCCAATGCAACAAGCGTTAGAAGAATTCAATATTGCTATCCAAAATTTGTCCAACCAGATGATTAATCTACAAAAACAACTGCAAATCCAGGCAGCAAGAATTGATTCAATTTTCACTATGTTCGATAATTAATTATTAACAATGGCAGACACTATCGTAAAAAAACTTAATATTATTGAAATAAACGTTAATTCTATAATTAAACTTAGTCGTAGACTTGATCTCTCCAATTTTATAGATAATTATAATCCAGATATAGTTCTATTAAATGAAACTAAACTCAATTTTAAGCATTTAATCACATTCAAAGATTATGATATAATTAGAAAAGATAGAACTGATGCCAAAAGAGGAGGTGGAACTGCAATTATAATAAAAAATGGTTTAAAATATAATAATTATTCTAACCAAATAATTAATTCATTTAAATGTTTGGAAACCACTATTATCAAAATCCCTTTATCATCGAATCAATTCCTATTCGTTATTTCAGCTTACTACCCATCTGGTAACAATAGTAACCATTTCAAAACAGAGTTTCTTCAACTCTTTCAAAACCTTAACTTAGAAAATCCTAATAATTTTTACGTTTTAGCAGGTGATCTTAATTGCAAACATACGGATTGGGGTAATACTTCAAATAACACTAAAGGAAATATGTTAAAAGAATGGTTAACTAATAATGAAATTAGTTTTAGAACTAGTTTGTATGCTTCAACAACACCGTCTTATCCTCGATGTGGTTCCTATTTAGATCTATGTTTAGCGGACTCTCGTCTATGTATATACAGAAATAATGATACACTAAATTGCTTAACAACTCTTGATTATGATAGCGACCATAACGCAGTACAAATCCAAATTTTAGGCGGTGAAAACGAACATCCACTAGAATTTTTTAAAGACAATCCTATCCCAAAGTATAACTATAAAAAAACTAATTGGAAAAGGTTCAGAAGCATCATAGTAAACAAAATTGAAGAAACTGAGTCTATTCCGAATAGTAGAAACCTAACAAATTCTGAAATAGATTTTTATCTCTTAAAACTTAATGATATAATTATTAAAGCTATCGAGGTATCTGTTCCCGAGTATAAAAAATCAAACTCAACTGAAATATTTTGTAATAATATTATTAAAAAACTTCAACATGAGAAAAGCAAAATTTTAACTTCTATTAAAAAATCGAATAGACTCGAAATTATTCTTCCTTTACCAGAGCTTAATTTGCTAAAAACCAAACTAAAACTTATTAAAAAACTAATTAAAGATAACTTTGTTATAAATGTGAACCATTATCTTCAAGAAAAACTTAAAAACTTGAGTCCGAAGAATTCCTCTGATATGTTTAACGAGGCTAAAAAACAATTCAAAACATCTAAAAGCTTTAATATAAAACTTTTGAAAATCCCTAAGGATGATGAAATCCTAATTAGAAATGCAGGACTTCAACCTGACTTGTTAGACAAAGACGATAACAACTTTGTGTTAAGAGACGAAAATCAAATTCTTAATGTTATTGGGACTTTCCTTGAAAGAGTTCACGCTTTCAAGGAAACTGATTTTAATAATAGAGTACAAAGTGATGTAACGAATTGCTTCAATAATTTCCTGGAGAAAAAAGCTGATTTCGAAACACAAAACCCTTCTTTGATAACATTTAATGCTAACAAAAGGGCAAACCAGTTAAATGACTTACTTGCTGAGGACTACTTCATGACAAATGAGACTGTCACATATATTTTTAGTAATTTAAGGAGCAAACTATCATCGGGAGTGGACAATATCCCCAATATTATATTGAAAAATATTCCAGAGCTTCTGGTACTTGAATATTGCACACTTTTTAACAATATGTTAAACAACTCTTACTTCCCTCACGCTTGGAAAACAGCCAAAGTAATAGTCTTGCCGAAAAAGAATAGAGATAGTAGTGACCCAAAAAACCTACGTGCGATAAGCTTGCTCCCAAATATAAGCAAAATTTTCGAAGTTTGTATAAATATTAATATAACACGTTTATGTAAAAAATTATTACTTATAAATGATAATCAATTTGGGTTCAAACACAAACACTCAACTATCCATGCAATACACTTACTCACTTCAAATATTTGCTGGAACTGGAATAAGTCCTTTTGCACAGGTGCCTGCCTGATAGATTTCGAAAAAGCTTTCGATAGTATTTGGATAGCAGGATTAATTTATAAACTTATTAAATACAAATTTCCCTTGCACTTAATATTTCTTATATATAATATGTTAAGCAATAAATCTTTTATTGTCTCTAACAACAACAAAGCTAGTACGAAAAATTTTATAATAGTTAATGGTCTACAACAAGGCACGGTTAACTCCCCAATTCTCTTTAACTTATATATACATGATCTCCTCAACAAAACAGATAATATCATTGGATTTGCTGACGATATAATCGTTTTTCATTCTGATGATAAAATCGATAAAATAAACCAAGAACTCCAAAACAAATTCAATATTGTCGAGAATTATGCTATCGATTGGCATATGAAAATCAATAGTAATAAATGTGAGACCATTCTTTTCCGTCCCCCAGTGGGTAAGTGTAACAATAATGTTAAAAAGAATTGGAAATCTTTCGAAATAAAATCTAGTAGCAATTCAATTATTCCCAATAAAGACACGGTTAAGTACTTAGGTATCCACCTAGATAAGTTTCTCTATTTTAACACACACGTTAATTTACAAATAATTAAAGCAAGAAATGCCTTTTATATGTATAAAAAACTATTTTTTTCTAAATACATCCACTCAAATGTAAAAATTATTCTATATCAATCATTAATACGCCCTATATTAACATATGGATGTCAAATATGGTTCAACATATCACCATCGTATATGGAGAAACTAAGAATTTTTGAGAGAAAATGTTTGAGAGCGTGCACTTTACTTTTCAGATCGCCTAATAGTAACTATTTAAAATATGTCTCAAACAAAAAACTATATAATGAGGCAAAAATAAGTAGGATCGATAACTTTATTATACATCTAATAAGGAACCATATCGTGAAAAGCTCTGAGTGTATAGAAAATAATTTAATTATGGCTCCATACTATGTATGCAATGAATTCATTCAAAAAACACTCCAAAACGGATACATACCACCTGAGGCTTTTGTATACCTCGATAGGAATGATTATGTTCAAAACGAGTTCGGCGTTCCTATACTTTATCATTTGTATAGACGGGCCAATATCAAAGCAATTCACTGCAATCAATTAACTGAAACTAATAAAAGATTCGACACTAGCGTTTATACAAAAGATAAAAATATGTTTCCAAACGTAAATACTAAAAAATTTTGGTGGCTTTCAAACTAAGTTGCATTTCCTCTTCCTTTTACCCTTAATAACTTTATTTTTTTTTTAATTTTTTTATATTTAAGTAAGGTTTTTTGCTTATTTTTTCTTTACATTATATAACAAATATGTACATACAAATGTAGATATTGTATAAATAATTGAAATTTATGTAGAAATACAAATATTGTGATAATTAATTTACTAGAGAGCCCCAATTTGGGACAGTGTATGAAAGTGTATTAAGATATAAGTACTGTTGTTTATTTAAGTTTAAGAATAAATATTTTTGTTAAATAAACCAATTAAAAAAAAAAAAAAAAAAAAAAAAAAAAAAAAAAAAAAGTTAAGGAGACCAGATAGAGTGAAGTATTTCTTGCACTATCTTGAGCAGTTAAGACACTTAAATGCGTCTTTTGTCACTTAAAAAATACAAAGGTTCTAGTAAACGTTAGGTTTTTATGCTTAGAAGATCAAAAGCTTCTGAGTCTACAAAACTTTCACCAAACATGGCTGCAACATTGGTTTTGGAGTTTGAATTAAAACTTATGTGCATCATTTTAAACAAGAATTTCCTTTGCAAAACTCCACATGTAGTACTTCCACTGCATTTTCTCAGAGAAAATTGGAGAAAATAACTTTTTTTTTCAAAATCATGAAGAATATCTCTCAATGAAATTAATAAGCACTGATGGCGCTAGTCTAGTAGGTAGTGTATTGGCTTATTAGATATGAGGCCACGGTTCAAACCATAGCTCAAACATCTTTAATCAAACAAAATTTAAATATTTCTCCGGCGACTTCCTCTCAGCAGTATTCTAGCAAAAACTCTGAGAGTAAATAAATTTGCCATGAAAAGTCTGTCGTTCGGAGTCGTCTTTAAACTGCAGGTCCCGCCACTCATGAAAAAAATTACCACACACAACATTAGTGGTATGAGAAGCTAGCGATAAAATGTATGCGCTTTAAGAATTCCATCCGTATAGTAGGTAATCAGATGGTTTGCAAGCTATAAAGGAGAGTAGGTCTGAAATAGATAAATTCAACTGCCGAAAAGCTTATGTAATATGCTCTTAAACCTGCATATGTATGATTTCAATAGGCAGGTCTATCTATGGCCAGTATCTATTTCCACTTCAATCGAAATATAATCCCCTGGCTGTTGGTAGACACTTCTCTCCATTTATACCGCGCTTACTCAGGGTTAGCTCGGGTAGCTATAGATGAGAACCCATCAGATGCGTTTAGGTTATACTCCGTGTACCGTAAGGTTCTCTTCTATTCTATTTCCAACTCTATTTTTATTTTCATTAACGATCTTCTTCCTTTAACTTCTATTCTTATCTACTCTTTTACAGATGACAGCTATATTTACCATTCATATTCGTTTAATGGAGATTGAGGCAAAAAGACACACTCACGTCTAACAGCTAATCTACATATGGGTACAACACCCAATGTTGTTTATTGACACACATACACAAACGCAGCAATAATATTGCGTCATCTGTAGCTATGGGTAGGGAGCGGAAAGCTCTTGATGTTCTGGGCATACAAATTCATAGCGATGTTCGTTGGAATCTGCACATTTTTAAAGTGCCTTAAGTATCATTCAAACCTTGGTTTCTTAAGATGGTTCTTATTATTTACACCACTTATATTCGACCGAGGATGTAATACAAATCTTATGTATGGGCCTGTGACCCAAAGTTTATTTTAATGTGCTCATTAATGACGTCGTAGTCTAATAAGTAGTGTGTTGGGTTATTATACGAGATCCTGCGGTTCAACTCGAATAAAACGAAATATGGAACAGCCTTCTGGCAAAAACTTTGAGAGCAAAATAAAATTCTCCACACACAACATGTGCGGTGTGAGAAGCAATGTTGTAATCCTTTAATAAAGGGATGTAATATCAACAGGCACTATTCGCTCCATTTTTTCTTTCATTTTTCTATTTTAACTATTCCATTAACTTTTCCATTAACTATTTTACTACTTCTAACAAGTACTGCATAAGTGAGTTGTTAGTAAATACATACATACATACATAGATAGTATATACTTACTTAATTGGCCATTAACAACCCGATTAACAGATTTCGGCCTGCCGCAACACATCATTCCAGGCGCCTCTGCTTCTTGGGCGCCTACGCCAATTGGTCACACCAACCGATGACATGGCTTCCTCGATTTGGTCCTTCCAATGCATACAAGGTCGTCCACTTAGCCGACTTCCGCAGACACCCGCATGAAATACTCGTCTCGCCAGAGCATCCTCCTTCATTCGAACGACATGGCTGAGCCAGTGCAGGCGGTGGATATTAAACCGCTGCACAGCGTCTATGTCGTTGAGGAGCTCATATAGCTCACTGTTGGATCAAATGCAGAAATCGTCGCCAACTCGCACTGGACCAAAGACTAGGTAGGACTTTTCTCTCGAATAATCTCATGGCTGCTGCATCGGTGCTTAGAGGGTCCATGACTCTGCTCCATTAAGAAGCACGGGTAAGATGAGCGTCTTGTAGAGTATTAGTTTTGTCGCACGAGACAGGTCTCTGCTACTTAATTGCCTATGGAGACCATAGTAGCACCTGTTGGCAAAAGTGATCCTGCGCTTGATCTCCAGACTGACATCATTTTTGGTGGTAACGGCAGAGTCAAGATAAATAAATTCCTTGGCTGTATCAAAAGTATAGTTATCAATACGCCTCACGTCTCTACTTGTCGATAACATATACTTTGTTTTGCCTTCATTTACTGCCAGACCCATCATAGTAGACTATCGTTCAATAGCACTTAAGGCAGCAGTAACATCTCGCTTGGTACGCCTTTTGATGTCAATGTCGTCAGCATACGCAAGCGACTGTACGCTTTTTTGAAAAATGGAGCCATTACGATGCACTCCTGCCTTTCGCAGAACATTCTCCAACACGAAGTTGAAGAGGTCGCATGAAAACGGCTCGTTCTGTCTGAAACCTCGCACGGTATCAAAAGGTTCGGAGAAGAATTGCTTAATGTCATTCTGCAGGTATACCGAGCTCTGACATTGCGGCAAAAACACGGTCGCTTATGGGGCTATCGAAGACTGCGTTATAGTCCACAAATAGATGGTGTGTGTCGACTTGTTTTTCGTGGGTCTTTTCCAGGATTTGGCGTAGTGTGAAGATCTGGTCGATGGTGGACTTGCTAGGTCTGAAGCCGCACTGATAAGGTCCAATCAGTGTTTTGACGAGTTGCTTTAGTCGTTCACACAATACGCCTGTATGAACCTTATATGCGATAGGGAGAAGGCTTATACCCCTGTCCTTTTTCAGGACAGGACAGAGGACACTTAGGTTCCAATCGTTGGGCATACTTTCTTCTAGCCATATTTTGTAAATAAGCTGGTGCATGCGCCCTACCAACTCATTACATCCGGTCTTAAACAATTCAGCAGGGAGGCCATCAGGACCTGCCGCACACTGTCGCGAGCGTGGCCAAAAATGGTTAAAGTCAATGTGAGAAATTCAATATTTTTTTACCTTTATCTTATAGAAAACACTTCTATTAGTTGATATGTAAAATTTTTTTATAAACTTTTGCGTAGTTTTTTAGTTATTGTATCTCAAAGTTAAGAATTCCCATGCAATATAGAAAATTTGTGCGAAAACTTGAAATTTACCATATTTTTGTCATAGTCAAAATTCAAAAATTCTTTTGGTAATGACTAAATTATTTGTAATAGAATTGTAATCCAGGTATGTAATTGTAATTACAACGCTATAATTGTTTACAAATATTAATCATATGTCAAATATCCTTAGCCAAGGTATAGGTCTTCAAAAATTTAAGATTTTCATACATTTATTAACTTCAGTAGGGAATTAAAAAAACACCTAATATCACTTTTGAAATTTTTTGATATTTTATTGCCACAAGTATGTACTTTAACATATATAAATTTCAGCTGCTTCTGACTGCTTTTGTGGGCGTTATAAATGTTTTTTAGCGTCAACATCAATGGCTGCAGCTTAAGAAAAATAATACAACAAATGTGTTGCATCATATTGTACAGTTTATGGAAAGTCGTATTCAAAGATTTCTAGCAGATATAGAGAAGGACTAACTAAAATTCATTCTTTTAAAAATTAGTAATAATTGGACAAAATATAGACGTGGAAAAAGTAGGTTTGAAACTGAGTTGAGGAAGTGATGTAAATTTTTCTAGATCGTCGATTTTTTATATTTAAACATAAATAAATTCAATTAGGAACCAAGTACATGTGTCTTTTAACTTATATGTATAAATTTAAATATTTTAATGTATATACACAAATTTTAAATTGTTTAATAAAATATTGTTTAATTAGTATTTCAGCTATGGTAAAAATGTATCCTTAAAATTGTATAAGGATATACGGAATGTGAGAAAATTAAATTTTAATGAGTTAGTAAAACATTTAAATCATAATTTGCGATTCGAAAAAAATATATGTATATTAAATTTTTTTTGATACTTTTTTGAAAAAGGACACTTTTAAGGTGAGCGTATCCTTGCTCCAAATTGAACGAAATTTGGAGGAAATATTAAGCATGTTAAAACTAATAAGTGTACCAAATTTTATTAACATAACGTTTTTTTCCTCCAAGTTATAGCAATTTTAATTTCAGGATATATGGGAAGGACACGAATCCTTCGAGTTTAAATGACCAAATTTTAAGTATGATTATGTTTTACCAATTAATATAGGTGTGCCAAATTTCATTACTCTACTATTACTCCTTCTATTTTTGGCCACTCGTTATATGAAATCGCGAAAGTGTGTGCCGCTTTATTGTTTTTAAGACGCATAATTGCGACTTTGACCTCTTCATGGCTAGACGGCGGAATCTCGACGCCGTCATCATCGATCGGGTTCGGAACATCATCTCTAAAGGCGGAATTGGTGTCGTCATCGCCTTGTAGCAGAGTAGAGAAGTGTTTCCTCCACAACCTCAGCACACCCTGCGGATCTGTTACCAAGTTTGGATAATATATAACATACTTGTACAACTAATTTGTATCTCAAAAATTAATACTTTTGTAATGATTGAATTGAATCCGAATTAAACTAAGTTTGATTTCTTACTGAGGGTAGAATGTAAATTTCTTGTAGATTTCAATTTGAGAAGTCGTATAAGAAATGAAATTTTCAACGAAGATGGCTTAAAGAAATATTCAATTTCTAATATTTTATGAAGTTATAATTCAAACGAATGTTTGAATATTAATTTATATGGAAATTTCAAAATTTCTTTTTGTATTCTAGAATTACAGAGTTACCTACATATGTTCATATGTAGCATATAGTGAATAAACTTTTTACCGAATCCATGAATAGTCTGGTATGTCAATTGTAAAACAAATGGGAAACATTAAAATATCAACAGAATTATTACACACGATTTCAAATGTATTTTATGTGTTTCTGAAAATGTCAATTTATGTTAAGAAAACAAAAAAAAAATATTCTGAAAAGATCAACAAGTGTTTGCAACTTAAATGAACTGGGATGAACTGCATCGAGACTTAGCACATCGCAACAGATTTAAATTGCTTTTCGTAATTATGAAAGTGGAATTCAATAAAACAGACTTGCAGACGTTAAAACACAACGAAATGTACGAATATTTTTAAAACAAAAGCTATAGTACTAAGACACCATAAACTAAACATCATCATCCTCTAATAAAAATAAAAAAAAAACAAAAATAAAAATAAATTCCCATTTGCGATGGCTATAAAAATTATTGTTATGTAATCAATACTCGTGCAGTCTTAATATCTCAAACATTTCTCTTTAATTTTTATTTTTCTTAGTCCATAAAGATTAGGTAACAATATTTACTATACGAACAATACACATGAGGAAAAAAGATCAACTAAAGGATTAAATGCCCAAAATACTCAAAATGTACTAAAAACTTCAATTTGTACACACTCCGTACCCCGATAATCCATCCACCAATGAATATCGGGGTAGAGCGAGCCTCTATCGTTAAAAATGAAAAGAAAAACAAAAAAAACAAAAAAAAAATAGTTTTTCCTTTTGGCCATTCACATTTTTGAAGGTGTTACTCTCATGTCCCCCACATGTTACCGTCAAGTGCCTTTTGTTTTTGTTGGGCTTTTAGCGAATTTTAAGAAAATATTTCCACAAGAAAAATATTTGTGAGTGCACTGGCTGACTGTGTGACTGACTGACTGCACTGTGGGTGCATATTTGCGGTCATTGATTCAATTCAAGATCGCCCATACACAAACAGTCAAGGTATTTTTGGGGGAGAATGCATCCATTAAGATGAGTAGGTACTCACCATTTAGATCATTATCTTAGATTGTAGAACTAATGTGATCTGTAATTAAGAAAACTGAGGCGTCTTTTATGCACTGAAAGAAATAAGAAAATAATTTTTGAATTGAATTCGTAGATGTTCACACATGTTCTTGTATAGAATAGAATAGAAGAGAGCGGGTAATACGAGAGTAAAATCGCGTAAAATAATATTGTGAGAGAGTACGGCATTGAGATACAAAACGTATAGACGTACGGCTCCCTTTGATTTTTTTTTGTAAATTTTCAGCATTCACTAGATCGGGGATGTATTCGTATTTACTTTGTTTGAGTATTTTACGAATTGTGTCGTAAGATTTTTAATACTCCCGCAGAACTCTGAAATATTTTCTCTCTGACTTTAAGTACATACGTACACCCTTATCTTTACGATGGGTTTACGATAGGTTTGTATATCTCTTCTTGAGATGAAAAATGTCGTAAAATTAAGGTTTCGGCGTGATTTGAATTCTTGGAACTGAGCTATTTCATACTCAATTCATGAACTGAATATGATTTATCATATATAATTTGCGTATTTGATTATGAAATTTAATTGTGAGTAACACCCATAGTTCCCTTCCTACTTCCTCTTCTTTTTATCCTATCCCCTCTTTTATCCTTCCTTCTTAAGGACCTTGCGCACAATGGGTCAAATCGACCACCGGGTACTGTACTTGTCTCAATTGATAAGTACACGTCCTCTAACCCACCCATAGTGTTTGAATTTGATAATAGTTTGAGATCTCATTATTGATTGACCCTCAAATCAATTTGCATAACAAAATTTGCAGTTTTTAATATTGAATGAAGCAAAGTGAACAGTAAATCCTTCTTCATAGTAATGCAACATATTGTTACGAAAGTGGAAACGGTGTATCATCGTTTAACTTAAAAATGAGCAAAGCACAAAGCATAAACACATACAACGAACTTATTCCAAGTATACCAACAACATCAGTATGAAAGAAAAGGGGATAGACAAGTATGCGAGAACTCAACAACAAGCAATGCGAACAAAATACACAAACAACAATGATGTCACAATAGAGTTCTCGAGAAGGCGAAGACGCGAACATTCCACTTCAAGAACCTTCATTAGACTGATTACGTGAGCATATAAAAAAGGCAAGACAAAGCAGGCAACGAGTAATAAGAATTCAGTCAGTCTTGTGTGAAAACGCGTTGCGTGTGAAGAAAACAGTCGTGGTTTGAAGATCGCCGTTGAAAGGATTTGCATTGTAAGCAAATAATAATAGCGAACAAGCAATTATTGTTGTATTCGTCAAGTTGTATACGATGGCACACAAAAGTAGTGCGAACAATAAATTGTTCAATTGAAACTGAAACACTTTTCTTTATTTTGTTTGCAATCAAAGAACTCATATTTGAAACATTTTTAAAAAAGTAAAAACGTAGCAATATTTTCCCTAAAACAAATGCCTGCAACAGATTCATATGCAAAACTGAATTACAGACTTCGGCCTTTCTCCATTTAATCCCTTACCAGTAAGAATTACTTTAAGTTCTTTGTTGTTATTTTGAATGAAAGAGAAATTTAGGCAATATAAGGTGTAAATGAATATAAGAGAAAGACACGGCTAGGTTATATAAATGTTAGTGGATTACGGGATTAATAAAAGCGGTGTGGATCTGGGAATATTCGAAACAAAGCAAATTTTACTTCCGTAAAACGGAATAGAATAGTCGCCGTAGTCTAGTAGGTAGTGTGTTCGCTTATTAGACGTAAAGCCCGGATTCGCACCCCAGGCCAGACATCAAAACGAAATATGAAGACAAAATATTTCTTCGGGACTTCCTCTCAGCAGATTTCTGGCAAAAACTCTGAGAGTAAATAAACCTGCCATGAAAAAGTTTCTCAAGAATCTGTCGTTCGGAGTCGACGTTAAACTTTAGGTCCCGCCACTCATGTATAAAATTAACGCACACAACATGAGTGGTGTAGGCCGTAATCCTGGCTGAAGGGCCAATTATGTATGTATGTATGTAAAATAGATTAAATTTTGCACAAGCATTGAATATCCTGAGCTGGGCTCATCTGGATATTTCATTGTAATCGTCCCAATGACACTTGTAGGGCCCCTTGATTAGGTTTTTGTCATCTTTCGTTGTCATCATACGGCCTAGATAGAAGAATATCTACTTATGTTCCTAATACTATGCTCAGATATGCACTTTTATTGAGTCAATATTCGGTTTATTGACTACAATATTTTAAGTGTCCAGACATAACAACATATGCAGTTCAGCTGCTTATTCAATATTTATTTAACAGCTGGTTGTTTTAACAACATTGTTTTTATGTTTGTCGTTGTTGACATTTGAGTTGTCAAATATCACCAGAAAATGTTCGGATAATTGCAATATGCACACTGAACATAGTTATGACAGTGCTGCATTTTAAGTTTTACTCAATATTATAACAATTTGAGTATTTATTGCGCAATAATTAATTGAAACTTTATATGAAATATTGAGCTCAATAATGGCATTTATTGCAATTTACGCAATTAAGGTGCATATCTGAACACCGTATAAGAATGTGATTGTTTGATTTGAGAACTTGATAACGTCTGTTCTAATCTGCCTATTGATCAATCTGAATTTTTGGTTCTATGTACTCTAAGCATTCCAGAGCAGACTTTGGCCATGATGTCATTTATAATGATGGTAAACTGTTGAGGCGATAAACGTCATCCCTGTGTTACGCCAGAGTCAATCTGAAGAAATGAGAGTTTTGCAGCCTCGTCCGTATGTACGCTGGGATCGTTATAGTTTACGAATGCAATTTCATATATATTTTGAACCATTGTGCAACATTATTACAGCTGCACTTGTAACAGTTTCACACATATAAGCAACATCTCATCTACTCACATTCGATCATATACATATGTATATTGTGGCCAGGAGCGGTATGCGAATTTATAGCCGCATTTTAATTTTTAGATTTTTCTTATTTACTGCTGCTGTTGTTGCCTTTATAGTTGTTGTTGTTGCTGCTGTTGCTGTGTATGCAATTTCAAATAAATCTTTTGGCTACGATTACGATTTAAACGGTTTACTCCTTGTATCGCTTATATAACTTGTTTAGCTTTGGTTTTTTTTGTTTATTATTTTCTCCTCCAAATTTTTGTTGTTTTTTTTTTTTCTAATTTTTATTGCCGTTGGTTGTCATGGTGTTTATTGTTGGCGGTGGCACCTGTAACACTCAACTCAGCTCAACTCAACTCCATTAAAAATTATACCTACAATTGCACTGCACTGCACTGAACTGTTTGTTATTTGCTGCATAATACTTGTATGTACTTCCAGCCGGTGACTGATTATAAACGAATCGCTGCTGTAAACGTGATTGAGCTCAAGCACAAATACTTCGACTGCAATTGATGCAGACGATATTTTCAAATACCAACATGTTTTCTTATTCGTTTTTGGTTTTTTCTTTTAATTTTTTCAGCGATAAAGTTAAAAAAATTAACAATTTTAAACGAATAGAAAAACTTACAGTTTTTTTTGGTTGTAGTAAAATAAGTTTTTTCTATTTCTGATTTTTTTTTTACAACAAAATCTCTAAAAATTTTAACGTTTTTACAACTACAACAATAATTAAATGTGATAAGCCGTTTTAATTGCAAATTGTTGGGTTAAAAGAGGTCAAACAGAGTTGCATTCGATGGAAATATTGTGGCAACAAATTGTTTTTTTTTTTTTTTTTTTTGGCAAATTTTTTGCAATCGTATCTTTTTGTTGTATCTTGCGAAAATAAAAAACAACAACATAAGAAGATAATCTTGTGAAGTGGAGTCAAGTGAACAACATGGCATAGCTAAACATATGCCTATATTCAGCACATACATACATATGTACATACATACTACATACATATGCGAAAAGTGCACGTGCGTCAACGCAGTTGGATATGGTAATATTCCTAAATTTCAATTTAAATTCCATGTCCCACTGAACTATTATTTTCAGTCAGTTGTGCTTATATGGTGAACAGAGTTCAAGTCTAGCATGTCTTGAAATTGAGTCTAGGCAATGTATTGAAGATATTTACATACATACATACATACATAATTGGCCATTACAACCCTTCAGTCAGGATTACGGCCTAGCTTCTCATTTACATACATTTTAAATAATTCTAGAATAATAAAAGAAAAATAATAAGTAATAATAAAAGATAAAAAATAGCCTCAGCAAGAGATCTGAGTCTGTCAGTGGTCTAGTAGGTAGTGTGTTGGCTTATTATACGAAAGGCCCGAGTTCGAATCCCAGGTCAGACATCAAAACGAAAATATGAAAATATTTCTTCGGCGACTTCCTCTCAGCAGATTTCTGGCAAAAACTCTGAGAGTAAAAATTGCCATGAAAAGCTTCTCAAAAAATCTGTCGTTCGGAGTCGACTTTAAACTGTAGGTCCCGCCACTTATGTATAAAATTAACGCATACAACATGAGTGGTGTTGAGAAGCTAGGCCGTAATCCTGACTGAAGGGTTGTAATGGCCAATTATGTTATGTATGTAAGAGATCTGAGCAGGAAGTATGTATATCTGTACGTCATAACTTATCAGAAACGAAGTTATTACTCCGTAGGTTTATATATTCTTTTTGTACTCGATAAATATTAGTATTTTCCCAAATTGCTTCTAACGAAATAATTTTTAATATATCCTTATGATAGGTTTCAAAGTGTATATCAGCAGAAGCGATACAAAATCTTTGAAATCCATCAGATATTTTAGATGAATGATGGAATTAATGAAAAATTGAACGAAGGAATTTAGAAAGACAGTATAAAACGATTTACTTTCAAGAGTAACTAACTCTGCGTTATGAGTCTCTAGTATTGTAATTGCGAACGCATCTGGTATATTATCAGGAAAAATCTTTGTAGATTTAACAGCAGTAAAACTGTTCGATCTACACTATTTGGGTACGGAATATACAAAATGCCAAATAAGATGGGAAAACTCTTCTCTATAGACATATACCCTATATGGATAGGCTAACAAATCAAAGTCACATATGAGTAAACGATCACCTAATCCAAGTCTGATAAATATCCCTAATGCCCTAAATGTGTAATACGTTGTGTTGAAAAGAGAAATATAAGTATCAAAACAGCAGACTAGAGGCTGATCACTGTAATACGGTATAGAAATTCTGCAGAGTTCTGTGGTGGCAATATAGCTAGTATCAGTCGGTACGAGTTCTTTGGCGGATCTTGCTTCTTTACTAAAACGAACAAACGCCTAGAGATTAATTGACTGTCAGTACACATAATTAAGCAGCATTCGGGCGACTGCACTCCGTATGGAGAAGCTAATATATATCTAGGCGTACCAAGCTAAGAATATTCAATGCTTGTATAAAGTCAACGTTACTGCATAGTAGCGAAACTTGGCTTATATCTGATACCATCACGCAAAAACTTCAGGTATTCATCAATAAATGCCTAAGAATCATATGTAGAATATTCTGGCCCAACACCATCATCAACGCAGATCTCTGGACTCTTACAGAGGAGGAGCAGATCAAAAAGAAAAAATAAATGGGGGTGGATCGGCCATACATTGAGAAAGAAGCCCGCCAGTATTACAAGAATGGCGCTAGAGTGGAATCCCCAGGGCACAAGAAACTGTGGCAGATCAAAAAACACCTGGAGACACACTATCCTTCAAGAACTAGGGCTAAATGACATGACATGGGAAGATGCAAAAACTTCAGCGGAGAATCGTGTCAGATGGAGATGCTTTGTGGAAGCCATATGATCCCTACAGGGGTAATAGAAAAAACACATAATTAAGAATTTTGCTTTCTTGTATTCTGTGACTAACCCAATTTTATTGCAACACACAGTAGAGAAGAAATTCTTTAGTTGGGTACATCGGAGCTTAGAAGTCGGCGTAGTGTAATAGGTAGTGTGTTGGCTTATTAAACGCAAAGCCACGGTTCAAATCCCCGGTCAGACATCAAAACGAAATATGAAAAAATATTTCTTCGGCGAACTCCTCTCAGCAGATTTCTGTCAAAAACTCTGGGAGTAAATAAAAAGTTTCTCAAAAATCTATCGTTCGGAGTCGACGTTAAACTGTAGGTCCCGCCACTTATGAATAAAATTAACGCACACAACATGAGTGGTGTTGAGCATCTAGGCCGTAATCCTGACTTAAGGGATGAAATGGCCAATTATGTATGTACATCGGAGATTTTCCTAATTTATAAGGCATACCAAATAATTTCAAGAGTCTTTACAATAAATAGCATTTTGTAAAAGGTACTCACTCTTTGTCCGAACAGTGCATTTAAGGGCTTGTCCAGCCTTCTTGGAGGGTGTGGGGTTTATAGCAACAATGTGTTTGTCGTGATATGAAACATGCTAAAAAGGAGAGTGAGTCTTCTGATTTGATATTTGATTTCAGAATTCCAACCAGTGACTTCTCAACTTGGGAATATTAAGGCCTACTTCGATGTCTCCAAAATGTCGCTTCCTATATGCTGCCTGACCACTGTTGTGTATTCCAGCCGGAGGTCATGGCCATTCTGAAAGCGTCGCAATGTTGATTGGAAAGGGGATGCCGTGGATTTCCCACGCAAATTACTGGTCATTCAAAGGCAACTCTTAATGTGGATTACAATGCATGGGCACATCATCAGAAGGGAGATACATACGATATTGCTAGATTCTGCTGGACTGATATGAATAATAAGACATGATTGTCTTCCGTCCTTAAGAAGCATGGCCATCCTTCGCACAATAACGATTCTCAATGGTCACTAGCCAATAGGAAAGCATGCCGATAAACTTGGCATTCCCTCATATAACTTTTGCCGGATTTGCAAGTCTTTGGAGAAGGAAGAGACTATCTTTCCTCTCATATGTCAGTGTCCGTCTCGTGTTATGAAGAGGCGGAGGTTATGAATTTCTGATTTGAAGGATTAAACTCTCTCTCTCTCTCTCACTGTCTCTTGGGTCCTTTTCTTATAGCAAATGTTTGATTTTCAGGTTGAAAATTAATTGTGAACCTTGGCAATCAAAGAGGATTCGCCACCTAACCTAGTTTATACAGTTTCAAATATGAAATGCCACAATAATCAAGCCATAATATGTGTTAAATACTATTTTGATAAGAATGAAAATCTAAAGCTCGGTTTTCACGAAAAGTTCATTAAATGATGGAATATCAATTTCTCAAGTCGGTCATCTTTAACTATCAGGAGACATTTGTTATTGATAACTAATTGTAAACATTTTTGTTCCGTTTAATGTTTACACTTGACTAATTCTATGTTCTTCAGGGACTAGAGATCAGTAATGAGTATTCTAACAGATGAGTAGATTCAAATCATACTCATAATTTCTGTTACTTATACGCATTCATACTCATACTACTCATATTCAAAATTTGAGGTACTCATCGTACTCATACTTAACAATATGCATGATGCTGTTGATTTCGAGTCTTCTTTACTCAACATTTACAAGAATCAGAAAAATAAGT
Organism: Sarcophaga rosellei; assembly: GCA_930367235.1. Lineage (NCBI taxonomy): Eukaryota > Metazoa > Arthropoda > Insecta > Diptera > Sarcophagidae > Sarcophaga > Sarcophaga rosellei. Next base: position 82,862,502 of record OV884017.1, on the reverse strand, counting down.
ATGATTCCCGTACGAACACTTCAATACTCACTAGAAGGTTGTGTGTTTGCTTTGCTTGCTATCTTTGTCTTTGCCTTTCTTCTTTTTTTGTAAATGCAAAAACAACTAAGACTGTAAACTTTGATGAATGATTCGAATCACTCGAATCATTTATGAGTATTATAAATATTTTTATAAATTTATGAATCTGAATGAGTAGGCGTATGAATCAAACATATTTCGAATGTTATGAGTTTGATGTCAACGTTGTACTCACACTCATTGCAACCTGTACTTATAAATCAATGTTGTAGTGAGTACGAATAAATCAGAGTAGTTGAATTTCAATACTGTTGACTCACTCATACTCGAAATTTCATTAGTACTTATGAGTAGCGAAAGAACGATTCATTGCTGATGTCTGTCAGGGATACATTGCCTTTTATCTTTGTGTCAGAATGCCTGTCATTTGAAAACTGTATTAAAAATTAAGACATATTCTCCTTTGGCCATTACTTTTAATGCATAGGGTATTAAGAATTCTTTACAACTTTATTATTAAAACTACGATTAAAAATTTAATAAAATTTTATAAAATAAAATATACAATAAATATACTCTGACAACGAATGGTAAACATTATACATACATATATACATTAATTAAATTAATTAATTAAATTACTAAATTAAACATTAATTAAATACCCTGTGACTCTAGTATAAAAATTTAAAATAATGTGCCTTCACTTCAAATTTCAATTTTAATTTGAATTTTTTCCTCTTTTTTTTAGCTTTCGTGGATAACAAGTGACCACCGCCTTATCGGACATAATTATCGTGCATTTTTCAGTATTTTTTTTAGTATATTTTTTTTAATTTAATAATAATGGAACTGGAATTTAAAAATATCTTAATTACACCGCCACATAAACAGGTTGAAATACAACGTTTGTGAGTAATACTGGCAATAACTTGGTTAATAACAATACAAGCACATAGACAGATATGTACAAACAAACACTTACAAAAGTATTACGGTATATACGATTGCATAGAAACCGGGCTTATCTAATAGTCGGTAGATATTCGTACAGATACGAATATAAATTGAGCATATTTCTGCACCTAACCGTTAACAGAGTTATACACTGAGCAAAATTTATTGAAGTCGCCGCAGTCTAGGTGGATATTATTAGGCGATACTATTAGGAGTTCAACCCCTAGCTCAGACATCATGAACTAAACGAAATATCAAAAAAAATATATCTTTCGGCGACTTTGCCTCAGCTGTCTTTTGGCAAAAATTCTACATGAAAAATTTTTCGGAGTCGACACTAGCACTAGTATCTCGCTCGTAATCCTGAGTAAAGTGTTGTTATGACCAATTTAGTAAGTAACTAAGAATACTTTACAGGCTATAGTGAATAAGTTTTGAATATGAGACGGCTAGGGGTGACTTTATAGGAATAGACAATTTTTTTTTGGAAGAACAAGAGGGTACAAATAGGTGGTGGTTTAATGCACATTTCAGATCGAGACGTCTTATAATTGATTGCACAGATACTTGCAAATGTATCGGGTGTATGTTTCAAAAATATTGTCGGAAAGAATTGTTTGTAATAATAATCTGGTGATAAATTCATTACATTTTAATTTGAAATATGTTGTATATTGTGTGTGTATAAGAAATCAGCAATGAGTATTCAAAAAGATGAGTAGATTCGAATCATACATATAATTTTTGATACTTATATGCATTCATACTTATTTTAATATCATACTCCCGTACTACTCATATTCAAAGTTTGAAGTACTCATCGTGCTCATACTTAACAATACGCATGATGTGGTTGATTTCGACTCTCCTTTACTCAACATTTACAAGGATCACAAAATAAGTACGAAGACTAAAATGCTCACTAGAAGGTTGTGTGTTTGCTTTGCTTGCTATCTTTGTCTTTTTCTTTGTAAATGCAAGAACAACTAAGACTGTACATTTTAATGAATGATTCGAATCACTCGAGTTTGATGTCAACGTTGTACTCATACTCATTGCAACCTGTACTTATAAATTAATGTTGTAGTGAGTACGAATAAATCAGAGTAGTTAAATTTCAATATTGTTGATTGATACTCGAAATTTCCTGAGTACTTATGAGTAGCGAAAAACAAATCATCGAAGATCTCTGGTATGTACGTCTACCGCTGCTACTAGTTACATTCGATCAGTCCAATTTTCGTGGGTGTTTGAATAGTTGCATCCAATGCTTCAAGAGCTGCTGATTTGTCAGCAAAACATAGTCCCCGAAAAAGTAATTCAGAGACGACAAACCGCATAAACGCGAAGTCTAGTGAACAGAACAATTACTTAAAAGAAAGTGATTTTGTAATACACACAATTATGTTGTGTGTGTTAATTTTGTACACGGGTGGCGCGACCCACAGTTTAAAGTCGACTCCGAACGACAGATTCTTGAGAAATTTTTCATGGCAATTTTTAGTTTACTCTCAGAGTTTTTGCCAGAAATCTGCTGAGAGGAAGTCGCCGAAGAAATATTTTTTCGTATTTTCGTTTTGATGTCTGTCCTGGGCATCGAATCCGGGCCTTATGTCTAATAAGCCAACACACTACCTACTAGACTACGGCGAGTAAGGCGAGGGTTCTTCACATTTCTAAATTGTATTCAATTTAATTTGATGATTGCTTCCACACATCGAATTAAATTGCAAAATTATCAAAAGTGGAATATAAAATGGGTAGAGTGGCGGCAGCCCTTTATCAGCAATATTGTTTTCGGAACGCACATTTCATCGGTATGTACAGACGTCTAGAAAATGTGCATTCGTGCGAATGCGATCAATAGCTGCACGTATTGCTTACTTACTAGGCAGTTTATGCTGGCGGTGATATGAAAGAAATATTTGCGAACAGATTTATTTTTTTTTTGCAAGATAAATTCCCAGTAGGCAGTTTATGCTGGCGGTGATATGAACGAAATGTTCGCGAACAGATTTATTTTTTTTCAAGGTAAATGCCCAGAATTTTGAATCGTTGTTCTGACGTTAAACGAGACATAATGACTTGCCAAATCTTACTGAACGGAAATGTCAGCCTAGTTTGACATCCACAGCTGTCGATCTTTAGTTATCGTTATCAACATGTGTAGATGCCAGATTTGACGATTTATCGCTCTTATCGCGATTTTGACCTCCAAAAATATCATATTGATGATTTCACGATTTATGCCATTATTTTTACGATTTTTAAAAATTAAAAATTTACATCATATTCTTTACTTAAGTACATTAAAAGCCACTTTAAGCTTTGTATTTACTTTGCAATTATTACTATTGGAAATCTATGTTGGTAAAAACAAGGAGTAAAGTATTATATTTTTAACACACAGAAAAAAATCATTGTAAAAACGCCGAAAACAAGGTTAAATCAACATTTTTCAGTTATGATTTTGCTTCATAGCTGTTTCATGGTAATTCAACATGACTTTACAGTAAACCAAAAATAACTATTTTTCATTTAAAAACAACTTGAAAACATTATAAAACAACATTGCCACTTATGTTGGATCAAAGTGAGATCACGTTGAATTTACTTTAAGATACCACTCAAATCAACATTAATTAGTATTAAGATAACATGATTCTCACATTGAATCAATATGATCTTATGTTTAAATTAACATTAAATCATTTTATTTCAACTCTGAATTTTATATTGAAATAAGATGCAAACATATTATTTCAACATAAATTTTCATGTTAATTCAAAAGGATTCTAGTTTTGAAATAATATGAAAATCATATTGACTTTCTGCTTATATTAAGCCCGCCCAATAAAAAGAATTTATTTTTGTTTTTATATATATCTTGAAATCAAATATGTATAACGTTTATTAATTTTCATTTTAAAAATGGATTTATTTATATATAATAAAAATGTATTCAAATAATTAAGTATATAAGTAATATTTTAATATAATTGTTTATATGCTTACGATTAATGTGAGCTTTAAATGATTTGAAACATGAAAATTTTTGAGTACAATTATCTTGCTTGCACTGTATTGTACTAGCTGAATTAAGAAAGTGGATAATTTGATAATGTTGTATTAAGTTATTTAGGAGAGATATGTATTTCTTTGTTATTTTCATTTCATTTTGAAATTAATAATTAGGCTTTTAAAAAGTTAAACAAGGAGTAAATGATTGATAATTTTCTATCATTAATAGGTTTAATTTCGTAAGAGCATTCTTGAATAAAAAGCCAGGGACCTTGGCAACCTTTTGGATATTCTAAAGACAATGTATTAATTATTTTAAAACAAGTATCTAAACTTTTCAAAAAAGAGTCACATTTTACGAGTGTTTTATCAAAATATAAGTAACATTTTTCAAGGTTATAAATACTATGACCTACAACTATTATGAAAGGTTGAATAGTTAAATTTCTATTATAATATTTGTCTTTAAGTTCTGATATTACCTTTTCATAATCATTAATAGTGGTAAGATAAACAATAAAACTCTCGTTGGCGTCTGGTATAGAAATCTTTTTTGTATTCTTTCCTCCTTTATCCGAAAAACGTGCGGTTGGTAAAACAACTGAATTTAGCAGAATAGTATGTATATAATCTAATGAATCTGGAAATAAGGTGGTGATTTAAAATATGAATTTAAGATATAAGTATATATAATTACTTTGTTCAGTAGTATTCTTTGAATTTGTAAAAACTTCCTTAGACCTTTTGTCTTTAAGATATAAGCTGTAATAGCTTACAACTTTTTCCGTAAATCCCTTCCATTTACTGAGAAGAATATGACTTTTATTTGGGTGCAGTAGTTCGAAATCGATATTAATCTATAAAGAAAATATAAATGATAATACACAAATATGAATTTGTTTATAGATGTATATGTTTACTACCTCAGTTTTTCTCCAACAAAAAAGTTTTTCTCGGAAACAAGCACGAATACCAATAGGGGTTATGGCTTCCTTAATATCTTCCTTTGATAAATACCTTAAACTATCAAATGTAATTTGTGCATCTAAATAAATAAATATTATTTCCAATTGTCAAATTATTTTACAAAAATCCTTAAATGCAATTACTTACTTGTCAAATATGGTTTTACTTCAATTAAGCTAAAAGTGTGCAGTAGCTCATCTAATTGTGAATTTTCGATAGTATTCTGAACTGGAATATTTAATATAATGTTACAATCTTCGTCACTCAAGAAATTCATGTTTCCTTCAAATGATACAATTTCTAGCACAACACTTGATAAATTATCATTATGATTCTTTGGCGACGACATAATAATGTATTTTAAATAAAAAATTTAATTTAACTTACTGCAAAAAGACGCTTTCAAATATGAATGAAAAGTTTTTTATGTTCCAAAATAGCGGTACTTTTTGCAGAATTCAACATGATTTCATTTCATTTCCACTTTTTTTCATGTTAATTGAAAATCCAACAACTTTGATTTAACAGAATACAATGTCGATTCAACATGAATCAATGTCAATTTTAAATTCACTGATGTTGATTTAACATAACAAAATGTTAGTTTAACTTGAACCGATGTTATTTATAATTTATATAAAAACTATTATTTGCAATTGTTGTTTTAACATGAATCAATACTGATTTAACATGAACAGTGCTGTTGATTTAACATGAAACAATTTTATTCGCTATTGATTTAACATGAAACAATTTTATGCGCTATTCGCTAATCAATTAAAATTGTCACATGTTGTTTCAATATGTTTCTCAACATCGAAACATGTAAATATTATGTTGAATTAACAATGGCCCATGTTATTTCAACTAAACGTAATGTTGATTTTACGTTAAAATCTTTTGTTTTTACTATAAAAATACATTATATTAAATCAACATTGAAAAATGTTATTTTAACATTATAAAATATCAAATCAGTTATTTTTGAGATTAAATTAACATTTTTAATTTTGATTCAATATGAAACAATGTTAAAAATACATTTATTAAAATTTTTTTCGAAAATTTACTATGATTTGAAATCAACATTTTTCCATGTTAATTTTACATTGGGTTTTTTTTCTGTGTGAAGTTACTTTCGAATACCTGTGAGGATTTTTCTATATTTTATGCCTTTTTAATCCCTTAAAAGCCAAAAAATTATGACTCATAAATAACTTCGTAGTTGTCGTTGCAGACAATTTTAAAAATTCGAGTATAGCTTCTAATATAACCATCGGAAGAACAGAGGCAAGCGCCGTTATTTTTTTTTTTTGTCGTACGACCAACACTCAGGGGATGGATGGTATTGCGTTTGGAACTATAAAAATATGTTATGGGAAGAAGGAAAGAGAGAACAGTGTTTATGGACACTAGGCTTGTATATTTTTATACCAATAAGTAACAGGAAAGACCTCTGCAGGAATTGAGTTCCGCATACGAATAGTCCGACTAAAAAATGTATTTTTACTGTAATGCAATGTATGATTTTCGAGCAACATCCTTTTATAGTAGCTATAGAACACAAACGATATTACAACCATGCTCCAATGATTCAATGGAGTTGGATACACTACCGTCATTAACAAGCTACTACGGCCTCTCCTGTACACGGTCGTGATACCTCAAAACAGACGTAGAGGCACCGATCCATACATGAGCGTTGTAATCCATTCTCGGTCGGTTAGAAATGGTGTAAATAGTAAGATCAGATGATAAGATTTTAAGAAGTCACTGAAGGAACTGAAAAATGTGTCGGTTTCAGTCCATATTAAACTGAATTTTCATGCTCAGAATGTGAAGAGCTTTTGACTCCCTAATATTTACACCACACATAGATTAAGATGATGCAATATTATTGCTGCGTTTATATGTCAATAAACAGCACTGGGATAGATAATTTTTTACTGAAAATGATATAAAATTTCTCCATTTTTGGAAAAAAAAATTAATAAATTAAAATGAGGGACGCTAGCTTTTAATTTCTAACAAATTTTTTTTGTTTTATTTTCGAACTCAAATACGTACATACATTGACTTTATATGTTTTACTACAATAGAGATAATTTTTGTTTTTAAAAACTTTTAAAGGGCTATCCATTTCGTGGTTTCAAAAGTATGGGACTGGAATTCGACATCTTTCAAACTAAGTTGTGAAACCAATTTTTTTCTTTTCAGTTGAAAGTCTGACATTGACGAAAATGGATCGCTTAACTATCACACAACGCATAAAAATTATCAAAACCTACTACAAAAATGGTGATTCTGCCACAGCCACGTATCGTGCTTTAAGAGGAAATTATGGTTTACATAATCGTCCAAAATTGTGAAGAAATTTGAAGAGACTGGAGTGGAGGGAGGCCATTACATCCAGAAAAAGTCACTGTTTGGTGCGGTCTTTGGTCCGAAGGTGACGATGGGAAGACTGTCACTGTCAATTCGGAGCGTTATGGTCATATGATAACTGACTTTTTTTTGCCTCCTATTGAAGAATACGACTTGGAGAATATGTGGTTTCAACAAGACGGTGCCACATGCCACACAACTCGAGCGAATATGGCTTTATTGCAAGAGACATTTCATGGCCGCGTAATTTCTCGTCATGGCGATATCAACTGGCCACCAAGATCATGCGATTTGACACCATTTGACTTTTCTTGTGGGGCTACGCGAAATACCATGTTTATGCAGATAAACCTTCAACTCTTGAGCACTTAAAAACCAACATTCATCAAGTTATGGCTGAGATACCGCCGAATATGTGTCAAAAAGTGGTCGAAAATTACCTCAAAAGAAATATCATGAAAAAAATATTTTATATGTGTTTTATTTACGTTTACTTTTGAAACCACGAAATGGATAACCCGATATTTTTTTCTGACGATATTTTGACGATTTCAATAAACGTCTTTGACGATTCTTGACGATTTGGTACCTCATTTATCTGGCAACTATGGTTATCAGTAGTGATCAAGCAGCAAGTATGTATACGAAATGGAAACATATTAAGAAAGATTGACCCAGTTTTTTTCCTACACCCCCCCCCCCCCCATTGCGAGTGCCATAATAATCAATAAATATTACATTTTTCTTTAACATTTAAAATTTCTTTCGTTTTTATTATTTTTTTTTGTTTTTTTTGATAGAAAATATTATTTTTCAACGTGTATTTAATTTTGTAATTTAAAAAAAATTTCATTGTGATTAAAACACAAAAAAGTTCAGTCAGTGAAAATAAAAGTGAAATGTTAAATGCTTTTTACAATATTTGTTGGACAAAAACAACAACAACAAAAAAACAAAATAATAAATAAAATAAAAAAACAACAACAACAATAGCAAAATAATAATGGCCAAGCGACCATAATAAGCAACAGGCCAGCCTGCTGCCTGTTAAGCTATTTGCTCTTTGGCTCGTTTACTATTGTTTGTTGTCCATGCATCTAACCGACAGTCAGCTCAGTCGTCAGTCAGTCAGTCATTCAGTCATTGAAATGATTATCTGTGTGCCTCTCTGTCTGCGGTATCAATAACATCTTGTTGTCTTGCTGTAACTGCAACAGCAACAGCAGCCGGGGCTTCACTGCTGATGATTTTCTACATCTCCAATAGATCAGTATGCAAAATAAATCGTCCAACTCATTAGAGTACGCGAAAATCAAATGGAAAAACTTAAAACTGATCTACAAATACAACGACTATAATGACGTTTGTCGTTTTTTGTTAGATCTGTGCGATGAAATGACGTTGCACAAACGTATTTATGATATCGACCGAGTTGTGTTCGGAGACATTCATTGAGGTTGTACTAGAGTTAGAAGCTGGCAAAGGATGTCATGACAATGACGATATTGATTATAATGATAATGATGACAACGTACGATGATTATGTTTGATATCGAGAGGAGTGGTAGCAACTGGTATCTGTCTGCTGCCATTTTCAGTTGTCAATCAGGCCAATGAACGAAACAAACGGATTTTGGCATGTGAGCTAAATATTGTACGTTTGCATCAGGCAACCAGACTACGGGCTACGGTCATACAATTTTGATTCGAATCTAAGACAACCAGCAAGCGTTACTCTTGGAAACATTTGACACACAATACCAGACAAAAGCACTTTCTGGCTGTAACCAGTCAGTCACAAGCACAGTGCGTCTCACTTCAATGATCTCTTCCCTCAGAAACATACAATAATTTTGTGTGTACGCGATTGTGGCAACTGGTTTTTCCTAAATCAGAAGATTCAGTAACTAGCCGTGTGTCTGCATTAAACTGCAATAACAGCACTCCAGAGTATTCGATATCGATTCGATCACTTTGAACACTTTGAGCGAACAACAGCAGAAGAAATGTCTTTGAAAAAAAAATAGTCACAAACTGTGCGTAGTTTTTTTTTCTTTTTCTTTTTTAATTAAACTTCAGCGCTATTGGGAGTAATAGAGATCTTGTCAAACCACTTGACTTGTAACTTTGCCCTGTTTTCTTGGCTCTTTTTCTACTGCCGTTGCTACCAAGTGTGGTTTTATTACCACAATTAATGGATGATTGCAAAAGATTTTATAACTTGATGTTGGGGGGTTTTGTAATACAATGACTATATACAATGTGACACTTTGATGTTTTTAAAATTTCTTAGAAATATTCATTAGTCACCTCTAATCACTTTTGAAAGCTTTTCAGCCTTTTTTTTGGTGAAATTGCAGTCCTCTCGAGGCGTTAACTTTATATCGTCTGGTACTAGAGACATACATATATGACTGATAGTGCCCTATCATGTCCCTTTTAAGTGGTCAGAGGAGAGAGTCGTTTTCATTTCTAAAGCTGGAAGACCATTGAGGAGGCAGATCTCAGACCCATAACTTTGATTTCATTCTTTCTCAAGACATTGGAAAGGCTTCTGGACAACGAGATAGTGCCTAATCGCTCTTCTATTCTTGCCGCTACTGATGCTTTTTAACAGACGTAATGCAAATCGTTGTAGTCGCCGTAGTCTAGTATTTAGTGTGTTCGCTTATTAGTCGAAAAGCCCGGGTTCGAGCCCTAGGCCAGCCATCAAAACGAAATATGAAAAAAATATTTGGGATAATACATCCTGGAACAGGGAATTTCTTATCTGATGATATGAGTGTTCGCATTACAGCCTTTTAGGTATGCACCGAACGTTGTAGGCTGCTTAATATACAAAACATTTCTAACGTTAGACTTTTCTAAGGTTGCCTGACCACTGCAGTGGAAACCATTGTTGGGTGATGGGATTTTTCCTGAAAGGGTCTTAATTTACTCCACAAGTCCCTAATGATCGGCAATTCGACGTCCGTTCTCGTCCACTAATGCCAGAAATTTCTTAAGAAAATTTCCGATCATTCAAAGGTAACTCCACCATTAGTTCCAGAAAATAGCGATATTTTCGGAAATTCCATTGCTGAACTGGCTAGGACTGGTGTGGAGCTCACAATCTTCGATGCATTACAGAGCAGTTTCTGATTTTAAACTGAATAATCTCGGGTCGTTAAGCTTCAATGGTATGTAAGATTGCTGAACGGCTGAACGGATATGTTTAAAATGGTGACTGATAGTCTTATAGTTACATCGACATGTCCATCGCATGTCCATCTGTATATAGACATTCTCTTCACAGCTCTTACAGAATTCAATCGGTTCTTTTTATATCCATACGTGTCCAGCAGAGTCTAGCAATATTGCACGTGCCCTCTTTCTGCCAGCGGAACTGGCCTTCCTCACAAAATGAGTTGAGAATTTCCAATTTAACTGAAGCAATGCGAACACCTATGTCAGTGGCAAGGCAGCCTATAACAAAGTTTAATTTCAGAATCCTTAACATATACCCCACCCCACACTGTCATGAATCTTAGAGTCATCGGTGCAAATCTCAAGGATCCCAGTGGGAACCTCCGGATCTTTCAAAAAGAAGTCCCTAGTGAAATTCTTTATTCGGATGATCTATTCAGAAAGTTATAAGGAACCATATAATCGACCCTAATATGGCTATATGTTTCCAGGATATCAAACATGGTCCAGAATGGACCAGAATTTGATTGCATTGAGTCTTACTAATACCAACTCAGCTCTCTGCTTTAATAGAAGATGAGAGGGGCACCAATTAAACATAGTAAATAATGCCATGGTTGGAATGGAACAAAGCGGACTGGTGACCAGCACGGATGATATCGGATGGGATCCAAAATGAATCCTCTATATTTAACCCTCTTGGATATGGAAAGTTAAACGCCATTAAGGACAGATAAGTTAAAAATTTACAAGAAAAGTCCACAAAAAATGTGGCATGACCTCTTTGATGTCCGTACGATCGAGTTCAGCCAAAAAGAAGTCGGTATTCTTCGATCTATAGTTGCCCCACTTGACAGTGATGATGGTCTGGCCAATGTTGTTCACAAATAAGTATGAACCGATGATGCCGCAAGAACAAAATCCATGAAAAATCGTGATTTTTCCGAGATACATTGGATGCCTTTGGATCTCATGTGAATTGGTATCGTACCAAATGGGAGTTTCGCTAAAGGCGAAATTTCAATGGAAATTATGATCAGATGCCAAGTGATCCAGAGCACATTCAACGAATCCACATCGTTGCCTATGGTCGCTCATGATGGTTTGGCGAAATAGACAAATGAAAACTTCAACAAGATATCGACAAGTTAACATCTATCAAAGTTTGAAAGTCTCTATTGGACGACCCTTTATATGTTATTTTCTTAATTCCTTCTTTTATTTTCTATTTGATGTATAAAGATGTGTAAGTATTATATGAACGGGTATGTAGGTGTGTATGTATGTATTTGTTTAAAACAAATTTTCTATGTAGTCAGATGGTTTGCATTGTAATTGTTGTCGTCGTTTAAACACAAATTTGTTGTATTGATTTTCGACTTTAACAAATAAACAAGAGTTATCACGTTTACATGTCATTCATTCATTCTCTATTTGTAGTCATTTAACCAGCATAAGAGGTCAACACCACTGGATACACTCTCATACACACAAACCACCCATCGCCACAATTGCCACAAGCAGTGTCATCATCAGCTACATCGTCATTGTAAGCGTCATTTTTAAATTTAAATCGCATTTTATAAATAAAAGAAACGACAATAAATTTCTATTGGTAAGACAGAAAAAAAAGTAAACAATAGGGTACAGAAACCCAACTACACTATACAGCAGATACACCGGCTAATCGGTGAACAAGTAAAGAGAAAAAAAATCCATTTTTGGAATCGAATGCCAAAAAAAAAAATTAATATTAGAAATTAAATAGGCACTATCCAGTGTTGAAAAATTCAGTACTTTAGTACTTTTTTCAGCACTATTCCATTTCAAAAATACCGCAGTACCGCCTCGACGCTTTCAGTACTTTTTTATTATTACATATTTTGTGTCTTGCGCTTTTCAACCTAATGCCAAATGTAGAATTAGGCTTTAGCCGCGGTTAGAAACGTCCACGGAACGTACGTTTGTTTTTAGAATACGAAAAGCAATGATAACGCTTGCCGAACCGTAATGTAATTTCGGTAGGCATTTACTTTGCTCTTCATATGCTAAAAACGAACATATGTTCCATTACGTTCCGAAGTCGTTTGAGTAAACCGGGCTTTTACGTTTTCTTACGTTAAGAATCATCTGTTTTTGTTTTCTATGTGAGGAACACGTATAAGTCGTTATTTTTTTCTGTTTCGTTCCGTACCTGAATTAAATATAAATAAATAAATAGTCTAGTAGGTAGTGTATTGGCTTACTAGACGTGAAACCACGGTTAAAACCCCATGCCAGACATCTCTAACAAAACTAAATGTGACAAAAAGTATTTCTTCGGCGACCTCCTTCTGGAGTTAATAAAATTTTCTTGAAAAACTGTCGTCTGGAGTCGATTTTAAACTGTAGGTTCCGCCACTCATTTATAAAATTAAATTAAATGCTGACTGAAGCGCTGTAATGACTAATTATCTATGTATGTATTCCTTTACAAAAGTACCATTTGATATAAAAAAGTATTCTTTCAGTTACAGTTCAGTACCATTTCAAAATTTCAATTTTGCAACACTGGCACTATCTTTGTTTTCTTCTTCATAATTATTAAATGGTAATTGATACACTAAAAGAGGATACCCTAAAAGAGTATAGTCGAGTCTTCTGAAAGGGAATTGGTATCGATTCAATGCATGCCAAACCACAATGGACTTACGTATTCAACTACAGCCACAAAAATTGTTAGCGACTAATTTTTATAACCTTGTAGCTGATCGGTGGGAAACCTGGATTCGATTTACATACATACATAACATACATAATTGGCCATTACAACCCTTCAGTCAAAGACTATAAATATATATTAATATTATTATTATATAAATATATATATATATATTTGTAGTCTTTGCTTCAGTCAGGATTACGGCCTAGCTTCTCAACACCACTCATGTTGTGTGCGTTAATTTTATACATGAGTGGCGGGACCTACAGTTTAAAGTCGACTCCGAACGACAGATTTTTTTGAGAAGCTTTTTATGGCAATTTTTACTCTCAGAGTTTTTGCCAGAAATCTGCTGAGAGGAAGTCGCCGAAGAAATATTTTTTCATATTTCATTTTGATGTCTGACCTGGGATTCGAACTCGGGCCTTTCGTCTAATAAGCCAACACACTACCTACTAGACCACGGCGGATTCGATTTAATTAAAATAATTTATTAAATGTCTTCAGACAAACCCGTTTCAAGCAATACAACCCAAACATATTCGAATGTCTTTTCAATGCGACTTTAGGCTGTGTGTCTGACTCTATAACTATACGATATAGTTTGTTCTGTCAGGCGAATATTTACAGAGTATTAGGCTGTTTATTCTAATGCATTTACGTGTCAATAGCGATCCCTATTCACTTGGGAGTAGCCAGAAGCGAATTGTGCAATAAATAATCTTACTACGTCTGCTTTAAAAAAAAAAAAAAATATGAAGTATTTTCAACTAAAGTGAGAAATCGATAATTCAGGCACTTGAATTGGGTACTAAGCACGCTTAAACTCAATCTGATTGGAATTGCCTGTAGTTTGTTGGCAATTCTAATACTAGAATCGGGTGTTGTGGTCGAATCAGCCACACATCTTCAATTTAAAAGAATTAACGAAACAACAAAGTCGGAAAAGTCTGCAATAGGAGTGGATCATATTGATAAATGTGTAAACAAAAATAAACGATTTTTTATAAGTTTGACTGTGTAACATATTGTTACGAAAACAGAAACAAAATCTACACTAACAAATACAACGAACTTGTTACGAGTAAACCAACAACATCAGTATGAAAGAAACGGGGATAGACAAGTAAGCGAGAACGTAACAACCAGCAGTATGAAAAAAATACACAAACAACAATGAAGTCGCGATAGAATTCTCGAGAAGGCAAACACACAATCAAGAACCTCCATCAGACTGTTTGCGTGGGCATATAAAAAGGCAAGACAAAGCAGGTAATAGCCCATTTACACTACAGCGAAATCTAGTAGATTAGATTTCAAATCTAGCTCAAAATCTAGATCGTTTACACTGGATTTATTTGACAGTAGCAAGATTTCATTTTAATAACAAAACCAGCTGACTGAAATTTAAAAGAAAATAATATTTTCAAATTTATTTTAATACCAAACAAAAATGAAAAATATAGGACATTTAGTATCGTTTCCATCAAGACCAAATAAGATCCAATCGGAAATAATGTTTTAGAATGACCCACCAAACTTTTCAGTTGTTATGCTGGTGTGAAAACATTATAAAGCTAACATCCATAAACAAATCTGATAAAGGGTCCGCCAAAAAACTTTTTTTTTTGAAAATGCTTTAAAAAACTACTGAATATTTTCTCAAATTCATTTTTTACTTGAAAGTAAATAAAATAATTTCATTCAAATGGCTGCCTCGGCTGGCCATGCAGTAGCCAACACGATCGGTCCAATTTTTAAGCACATTATCGATTGTGTGCAGCTGTATTTCACCAATGGCTTCACGAATATTGTCCTTTAAAGCGTAAATTGTCTCTGGCTTGTCGGCGTAACACTTATCTTTGACGGCACCTCACAAATAATAGTCCAACGGTGTCAAATCGCAGCTGCGAGGTGACCAAACGACATCAGCTCTGCGGCTGATAATGCGATCTTCAAAAGCAGGGCACAAAACATCGAGTGTAGCTTCGGCTATGTGGCACGTAGCGCCGTCCTGTTGAAACCAAATATTGCCAATATCCTCCTCTTCAATTTTTGTGAACAAAAATTCGTTCAACATGGCCCGATAACGATCGTCATTGACTGTAACGGCCACTCCTTGCTCATTTTCGAATTATGCCTCTGGACCAAAATCCTTACCAAACAGTGACTCGTTTGGGTGCGTCGTCTTTTCAATGTATGCGTGCGGGTTTTCTGTGCCCCAAATGCGACAATTTTGCTTGTCTACATACCCGCCAAGTTCAAAATGAGTTACATCTGAAAAGATGATTGATGATGCCAAAATCGGCATCTTCTGTAGGCTACTCGTGTAGGCTACTGCATGGCCAGCCGAGGCAGCCATTTTAATGAAGTTATTTTCCATTATTAACCGGAAGGTTCAGTAGTTTTTTTACAGCATTTAAAAAAAAAAGTTATTTGGCGGACCCTTTACAACATTTAGAAAATGTATTTTTAAATTGAAATGTCATTTTATTCCTGTGCAGCGTTATATATTTAAGTACTATTTGGCAAAACACATAGTTGCATTTCTATTTTTACTAGATTTTGAGTAGATTTTGCCGAAATCTACTAAATAAGTAGATTTTGTTTTGTATGGGAAATCTAGTTAAAATCAACTAGATTTGGCTCGAAATCTCATAAGTACTAGATTTCGCTGTAGTGTAAATGGGCTATAACGGTTAGTAAGAATTGTCAGTCAGTCAGTTTTGTGTGAAGACGCGTTGTGTGTGAATTGTCCTGGTTTGAAGATTGCCGCTGTAAAGATATACCTCGCAGTTGTTAGTGCTTGCGCGAACAGAGGTATAAAGAGGAATAGCGAACTAAACAAATTGTTGTTGTATACGTCAAGTTGTAAACGTCAGTTGTAAAAACCGTATCGAACAATAAAGAATTTAATTGAAACGAAAAACAAATTCATTTTTATTTTGTTTGCAATCAACAGACTCATATTTTAAACATTTTTAAAAATGTAAAAACGTAACAACATTTTATTTGTAACTGTCTGACTTTTGATGATGAAATGTTGTTGTCGATGACGTAGATATCTGTTTGGAAGATATTCATGATCTTTCAAATGCACTTGGAATATTTTACTCAGGGAACAAAAACTCCCACTCCTATCCACACGTCTTTCCTCGACCCATCCATATGCCGCAGAATGTCTAAGTTTCGCTGTTCCCAAAATCATAAAGTCGAGTCCTAGCCATAACCTTTATAGCTCTGCTCCTCATGACCATGTGCTACGGACTTATGTAAGTCCGACAGAGCATCCAGAGTCACAGTAGAATAAACTCTTGGCAATATCGAAACTGTTTTCAGATTTCACCTGACATTCAGATTTCCCTAAAATCCTCTGCATATCCTTATGGCACGTCTGGTCTTTCTTGATATCTTGGCGTGCTAGTATGTATATGTATATATATCCATGCCAATGTCTAGCACTCGTTTTTAGAATTAATGGTTTACCCCTACGCAGTTGTATGATGCTCAGAGAACCGCTATTTGTAAAAAATATTACAAGGAATTATTCAAACAAATAATGCCACAACAAGATGAGAAAGATGACAACGATATTTCGAAAAAAAACACTTCGTAACCAGAAGTAAGCGAGTAAGTATGAGTACGCATGTGTCCAGCTGTATAGTTTTTTTTTCTTTTGTTGCCTCGTGTTTCCATTGTTTCATTACGTTTTTCATTCAATGTGGATCACAGGTTATCCAATAACACAACGAACTTTGACATTTTACTGTTTGAATACTTCAGTAATACAAACAACAACAACAATAACGACACAACATCAAAAAAAAAAAAAATTAATAAATAAACATTAAGATAGAAGAAGAAAAATATGAAATTGACAACAGATTGTTGCATTCAGCATTCGATGAAACAAAAACAAAAACGGATTAAATACATACATGCAAATGTACATATGTGGCGTAAACATTTGTTTAGACATCATCAAATAATAGTTTTTCTAAACAACAACAATTCGATTATAGTCCTGAAGTAAAAGGGAGTAAACAAACAAGGCTTTAAAATTTTGGGATTTTTTAAGCTGCAGTTCAATTGCTGAAGAGGGTAATCAACAATTCCAACGACAATATATTTTAGTAAATATTACATATTCTACCAGGTGTACTGGTATGAAATGAGCGTTTTTTTTCGTTTTTTTTTTTTTTTTTTGAAATTTTTTTAATAGGAAAGTAAAAAGCATTTTAATCTAGGTGTTTACTATTGTTGGCTACACACTTTTCCCATCTTTTGGTTCGCCTTTTAAAGCAAACCAATTATTCAATCATCTTTCGACTTCCTCGTAAGACTGAAAATAAATGATGTATACATGGAGAAAGCATAATAGAGCAGATCAAATGCCTGCTGAGAGAATGCGTTCTGTGACACCTTTGTATTGCTAAAGAGCAATTTTCTTAGTTCCAGAATTCAAGAGAATGTTCACAGGATGTTGAAATAAGCGAATAACAAAGTTATACAAAAATTGTGACTTCTTCAATACTACTGTTATATGAGTTTCTAGAGTAGAGAGTTTATACTAGTATTTCTTTTTTTATTATTTATTTATTTATTGATACAGAATTGTCGAATTCAGGTCGATACCAAACTGCATGAGATCCAAGAGCATTAAAAACGCTCCAAAAATGTCTCTGTTTGATGTGGATTTTGGGCTAGCGGCGTCATCAATCCATATTTCTCTGAGAATGACATTAGCTTGGCATTACTGCTAACCTCCTTTTTCTTGAACTGGATGATCTGTATACCAAAAATATGCGGTTTCAATAGAACGGAGCTACTGCTAAATTGGATATTTTGCATGTGCGATTTGATATCATGATCATCTCACATGGCGATAATGTGTACAAGCCAACGACATGGTGAGGATTAACCCGATTAGACCATTTCTTGTGGGATTTTCTTGAGTCGTAGGTCCTCACAGTTAACATATCAACATCGGTCAAATTCAGACTGATTTATGAGCCAGAGTATTGGAAAATTTAACATTTCGGATGCGATCCACCCTGAGAAACCGTAGTGGATACTTAAACGATATTATATTCCACATATATTAACATCAATAGGTCTTTCAAATAAATATTTTGTATTTTGTATTCTTGATTACTGGCATTTACATAAACTGATAGCACTAAACCAATACAACTTCCAAAAACATAGGTGGTCAATTCACACGAGCCGTTGTATAGTTGTATTCATTGTATTGTTGGAAGAACATACAACTGTGTATGATTATGTTTTTAAAAGTTGTATTGGTTTCGTGCTATCAAATTGTGTGAATGAAAAAATGTGTATATGTTTTCATATGTTTTTAAAAGGTTGTGTTGGTTCCGGGCTATCAAATTGTTTGAATGCCACGAAATACACAATACAGCATAGCATTGAGCGTTCACAAACAAACAAATGTATTCAATACAACATACACGATACAAACTTGTGTGAATTGCCCAAATGTGTATAAGTGTACATACTGGATTTTTATATGAAAATTATCAACAACAACCATACACTTGTTGTATATGCATCCAACAATACAATGAATACAACGATACAAGGGCTTGTGTGAATTGCCTAAATATTCGTGAATAATAATTCATAATCTATTTGCATTTTCCTACATGTCTTCTTTTCATTTTTAGTATCAAAAGTGTGTCTGTAAACATGTCATGTTGCTCCGTGTTTTCATTTATATTTTTTTGATTTTGTTTTTTTTTAGCTATTGTCCTTTGCACGAATGTTGTTCATCATTATCAAATATGTATGTCTGCGTACAAGCATGTTTTCTTTACTTTACTTTTATTTATTTTTATTCTATTTTAATACAACTCAGTGATTGTGTATGTGTGTGTGTATATTTTGTTGATAAATGCACTGAGATTCTGACATGTGTACCCTTTTCTAATGCCCCGACTGACATGTGTTTATCAATCATGTTCTTGCGACCATGTTTTCTATGACGTTTTACAAGCTGAGTTGGTCCCATTACGACTATCACCATCATCACTGGTATTGCCCACCAAGTATTGCATTCAGTGTTTGTTTACAAAAGCTCATCTTGTAAAAGGTCATAACTTTAAAACTAGTTTCTATAGCTGCGCTATATCTAAAAAGCAGGTATGTACTTCCCCCTTAATAGCACGTACTGTATACATAACGGCAATTATTCATTTCTGAATATAAAAAAGTGCCACTTGGGTCTTTCTTCGAGATTTAAACTACATATGTAAAGTCAGGTTTCATGGTGTAAAGGTCTCGAATGCATTTGGATGTTCGTTTATATTTACACTCGCGCGTTTTAAATAAAATTGATTTTTCGTTCTTTCTTTGAACAGAATTTTGAAAGTGAAGTATTGCCATAAAGGGGCGTTTCATTGCATTATTTTGAGAATATTTTTTTTTTTTTTGCATATTTTTGAACTGACAGTTATGACTGATGCCGCTGTCAATTTGTGTTAAAATTTCTAAAGCAGGTCACAGGATTAACATTTATCACATATTCTAAATGGACTATCAAATGGCCAAAAGAATAAGTCTAAGCGGTCTTTACAAAAATTTTAATATTCTGGAATGAAAGGCTGTTCAAAACTATGTGGGCCTTTACCGGATTAGTGCTTTCAAAGGATGTACGCGAAATCACAAAAGGCTTCTTATCAAAAATAATAATGTTTGCACAATGCAAAATGCAGTTTATCGTTCTTTAAGGAGCATAGGACTTCAATAAATTGAACAAACACAACCTGGGTTTGTGCTAACGTCGTAACTTTTCTTCTGTTCTTCCCTATTGTAGCTATTTCCGATTTAATCTCATGAACGAGCTGGAAGTCCTCCCCTACGACTTTCTTGTGGATTCCATTTTATTTCCTTCGCACAGCATTTCTAAACGATTCGACGTTTTATTTCGGTTGCCGTATGCTTCTGGTCGGCCTGTTCCCATAGTTAGGCATTTAAAATGATATTTGGACAGAGAATGCTTGGATTGATTTCCAAACATTTGTATTTTATGCATATCACTGTGAGTGATCTGTTAAGTTTCAAAAACATATAGGGGCGCAGATTTCACATTGGTATCCAAGATATTCAATTTAACACACCTAAAGGTAGAGTAAGCCGAACATACACATACGATTTCCAACCGTTAAGGAATTTCGGTAAGCATTTGCATTATTTTTGTATGCTATAAACGAACATACATTTCGTTACGTTGCGTGAACATTCTGCTAATTCTACCATTACTACGGGTTTGCTAGAGCTGGTGCACTTCCGGAATCCTCTTTAATCGACGTGGGTATGCCACTAACCTCGGTCGAGTTGGTCATTGCACTGAAATTCTTTCTAGATGCCAACCTATCCTGGGACGTGAGGAGTACTGCTCCACCGCTAGACTCATCTGGCTTCTGATGGGTGGAAGGAGTACCAACCAGTTACTTGGACTTAGTCGTGGCATCATCTCAATCACAGTGGCCATGCTTACAGGTCAATGTGTTATGGGTAGACACGCGGAAAGGATGAGGCTCCCGTTTAACGACTTCTGCCTTGGGTGCAGATCCGCTGAGGAAGAGGAGGCTGTTATCCATTTTCTTTGTCAGTGCCCATCTCTTGCGAGGTGCAGGTATAGGTTATTTGCCTCTCCATTTCTTGTTAGCTTGACGGAGCTTTCACCTATTGATGTCAGGGATATAGCATCGTTCATCAAAGTTTCTGGTTGGTTTTCCTTTCCTTCCTTTTTCACCAGTGGCATCACAACGGGCCGCTATGCGTGCTCAAGTGAGCTTTTTGATATCATAGCTACCACTCCAACCTAACCTAACCCCATGTAATCTCATTACCAGTCTTCAATGGAATAAATTTTCGTAACATACAAGGGCTGTGAAGTAATTATTTTTATATTTATCTCTATTTTCGAGGGTTGGTTGTATTTGAAAGCTTGATCCTCTGCATTTTTAAATAATGAGAGATTGTTTTTGATATTTGATTTCTTTAGGGTACATTCGTAACATGTGGCAATGCCAAAAATTTTGAGTTTACCATTTTCTCAGGAATAGACTGACAAATGAACGAAGCATAGGTAAGATTGAAAATTGGGTCTGGATAGGTTTGAATTCTTCAATGTAGCAATTGTATTATTTCTGTCAAAAGGCCAACAAAAGCCAATAAAAGTCAAATTTCCAATCAATTCCATTGTTTCGCCCAATGGAAAATGGTGTGACGGATGGAATTCAAAGTTCAAAGACATTTTAATACACACGATTTGAAAAACAATTTCGGATAACAATACTACACTATGCTGACACAATTTTACAAAAGAAGAAGTCGTGTTTCTGATTAAATTGCTTCGGTACGGATAATACAACATCGTTTACATTTCCTGAGGGTTCGAATGCCTTCAATAGAAACTGTTTCAAGAGAGATATTCTTGAGCTTCGAGAAGAAATAATAAATCTGATCTGCTAACTGTACAACAATGCCATTCGCATTGTTCGCTTTAAAGTTAATTGTCGTTGGTTTAAAGCAGTGATTTATTCTGCCGTCTATAATACGGACGACGCTTACCAAACTCAATTATCTAGTTTGTATCAGAGGTCAGTAATGAATCGTTTTTTCGCTACTCATAAGTACTCATGAAATTTTGAATATGAGTGAAATTCAACTACTCTAATTCATTCCTACTCACTACAATATAGATTTGTAAGTACAAGTTGCATTGAGTATGAGTACAACGTTGACATCAAACTCATAATATTCAAAATATGTTTGATTCATACGGCTACCTATTCAGATTCATAAATTTAGAAAAATACTTATAATATGTACTCATAAATGATTCGAGTGAGTCGAATCATTAATCAAAATTTACAGTCTTAGTTGTTGTTGCATTTACAAAAAAAAAAAAGAGACATAAGGAAAAAAGACAGAGCAGCTAGCAGAGCAAACACACAACCTTTTAGTGTTTTAGTATTCGTACGCGAATCATACTTATTTGGTGATTCTTGTAAATGTTGAGTCATGGAGTGTTGAGATCAACATCGTAACATCGTTTAACTTTAAAATGATAATGATTTTAAATGATATAAAAGAAAAGGGGATAGGCAAGTAAGCAAGAAGGCGACAACAAATAATGTAAACAAAATACACAAACAACAATGAAACCACGATGGAGTTCTCGAGAAGGCGAAGCCGCGAACATTCGACTTCAAGAACAATCATCAGACTGTTTACGTGGGCATATAAAAAGGCAACGACAAAGCAGGCAACGAGTAAGAATTCAGTCAGTCTTGTGTGAAGGTGTGTGAAGAGAATAATCGTGGTTTGAAGACCTCCGTTGAAAAGATCTGCCGAACGATTAGCATTTACGCAAACAGAATGTAAAGAAGAATAACGAACAAAGTAAATTATTGTTGTTACATCAAGTTGTGAAGAATTGTACGAACAATAAAGAATTTATCTAAGACTAAACACAAATTTATTTTTATTTTACTTGCAATCTACGAACCATATTTTAAACGTTTTTAAAAAGATGAAAACATAACAGTATGATTCGATTCTACTCATCTTTTTGAATACTCATGGCTGAACTCTGGTTTGTATCGCTGCAATACAAAGTTAATGCGTATCAATTGCGTTCACAATGAAGAAAGTAGTTTAAATTTCCTAATTTGGTAACAATTTGATATCGGATAGTCGTTCAGATAAAACTCCAACGATCGAATTGTTAAAACCCGATCAACTTGGCTGCCAATCACTCTTTAAAAAATCTTTAAAGCAGACATTATCTTCAGTGATAACTTTTTTTTATTAAAAGTGGCATCAGGAACGTGTTGACAAGACGAAACCAGTTTGAGAAAACTTGAAAAATTTACCGGCTGTTTAATTTGGCTTGACCCTAGTGCCCTCGAATATGGAATTAGAAGACATAAATGGCGCCGGATAGGACACTGAGAATAACACCGGCAGAGCTAAACGGGCAATGTAAATTTTTCACGTTTGGGTGTGTATCACCATAATTTGACATGAATTTTTTACACAAATAAACACACATTTGAGTAAAGTAAACGGTGGTCATTAGTGCATATTAAAACCGTTTCTTCGAATACCTTTTAAGTGCTTTAAAACTTTTTTTTTTGGTAATTTTATTGATTTTTTTCAATTAATTGTCTATCACAACCAGTGACCTATTCTCCATTCATTTTAGGGCCGAATTTACAACGACGCCTCTAAAATAATCAATGAGTCAGTCAGTCCAACTATAGAAACTTTCAACGTAGCCAAAAACTGGTCTGGCTAGACCAGTCAGTCACAAACACTTCTTTTACAATAAAAATGTTTTTTTTTCCTAAAAGTTTATATTGTTTGTTGTTGTTGTTGTTAAATTACAACTGGTTTTTCATTTGATTTTTATTAAAAAAAAATAATATTTAAAGAAAAAACAACAACAAAACAGTTACGTTTACAACAACGAAAGTAAGAGCAAATGGTCGGAACATAAGAAACAAAAACCATGTACTCGTAAAAGTACAAAGAAATACAGGAAATTTTAAATATTCATACAATATTCGATTGTAGAATGTCAAAATAAATATTTTTTAATGAATATTGTGTTCAAAAACGAAGTTAAAATGTCACAAAATAGACTCGATTATAAATCATAACTTTGTGATAAATATCTTACAATTCCTTGTGATTAAGAGGGTATCGTAAGATGGAATGAAATTGGACAGTCCATCGTAGCCCTTTTCGATATGCAGGAGCAGTCTTAGCGAGAATGAATAGAGAAAACTTGAAAGATCATTTCAATGGGCAAGATATGGCAATAAAAATTCTCGAATTCTGGGGCATAAATATCGTCTCAATTAACATTATTACACAAATACAATTCAATTTCTGCAGAAATAAAATGACGTACGCCATGATCAAACTATTGTTACGTTTTTATCCTTTTAAAAACGTTTAGATAATGAGTTCGTTGATTGCAAACCAAAATAAAAACAAAAATAAAACGTTTCAATTAAACTCTTATTCACACGACTTTTATGTGCCGCCGTATACAACTTCACGATACAACAACAACTTGCTTGTTCGTCATTATTCTCTGCTTACAACTTTTTTGTAAGCAATAACACTTGTACGCTATATCTGTATAGCGGAGATCTTCACACAATAGCGATCCTCAAACTGACTGCTTACTTCGAACGCAACGTATCTTCGGACAAGACTGACTGAATACTTACTGACTGGTTGCTTGCCTTGTCTTGCCAATTTGCGTAACACTATTCACTGTGCCCCAATATAGAGGATCAACCATTTAATGGTTTTAAAACCTCAGGGCTGACTAAGCTGTAAACTGTCTTTTATCTGAAGAGTCATTTAATTCGTGTAAGGTTTGTAATTTACGAATATGGAACGTTTAACAACTAAAGAACGCTAAAAAATAATTCAAATTGACTATGAAACAGAAGATTCAAAAATCGGCATTTTTTCGACATATGTACATAGCATGTCAGAAATTGTGAGTTTACAAAGAAAATTTTAAGTGACTGCAAGCAATGCTCATAACATCGTAATGTACACCAGAGATCAGCAATGAGTATTCAAAAAGATGAGTAGATTCGAATCACACTCATAATTTCTGATACTTATATGCATTCATACTTATTTTAATATCATACTCACGTACTACTCATGTTCAAAGTTTGGAGTACTCATCATATTCATACTTACCATTACGCATGATGTTGTTGATTTCGACTCTCCATGACTCAACATTTACAAGAATCACAAAATAAGTATGATAAGCGTACGAACACTAATATGCTCACTAGAAGGTTGTGTGTTTGCTTTGCTTGCTGCCTTTGTTATTTTTTGTCTTCTTTCTTTGTGAATGCAACAACAACTGAGACTGTAAAATTTGATGAATGATTCGAGTCACTTTTCTACAGTTTCCTCAAGCATTCGGTAGAGTTTGACAGGAAGGTCTCTTAAATAAGTTGAAATTAAACGTTCCTATTGCACTTCCAACTTTGCTGATCACACTGCTTTTTCCAGAACGCATACGAACCCCAACGAGGCGTCACGGTTCTTACAGTAACACATTGTTCTGTTAGAGAAGTGGTTAAATCTCTGTGAGTATAAAAGAAAATGAATTCAAAAATGTTGACATAATATTATGGAAGCAAATACACGTATAGCATCCCTGAACATTAACCGCGATAGACGCCTTCCTTGGATATTTCAAATGGAATCATGATTAATACAACCTAATTTGAAACTCCTTCTTAAGATTAGAGTGTAAGGTCTTACTGTATAATTCAGTTGTAAAAGCAATATGCAGTAATTCACACATTTGCAAACTTCTGAAAAAAAACTTGCACTGGTTCGTATTAGAGATTAGCAATGAATCGTTTTTTCGCTACTCATAAGTACTCATGAATTTCTGATTCATTCATACTCACTACAACATTGATTTATAAGTATAGGTTGCAATGAGTATGAGTACAACGTTGACATCAAACTCATAACATTCGACATATGTTTGATTTATACGCCTACTCATTTAGATTCATAAATTTAGGAAAATACTTATAATATGTACTCATAAATGATTCGAGTGATTCGAATCATTCATCAAAATTTACAGTCTTAGTTGTTGTTGCATTTACAAAAAAAAAGAGAAAGGACACATAAGCAAAAAAGACAGAGCAAAAACACGTCAGTGAGTAAGCGAATCAGAGTTATTTTGTGATTCTTGTAAATGTTGAGTCATGGAGTGACGAAATCAACAACATCATACGTGTTGTTAAATATAAATATGATGAGTATTTCAAACTTTGAATATGAGTAGTATGAGTATGATATTAAAATAAGTATGAATGCGTATAAGTATCAGGTATTATGAGTATGATTCGATTCTACTCATCTTTTTGAATACTCATTGCTGACCTTTGGTTCGTATCATATCGAACATCTATGGGGACACATTCATTGAAAATAGAGGTATACTGCAGCTCTTATCTTTAAACAAATTTGAACAACTACGATTTCCCATTTATTCCAGATGTTTATCTGGCATAAATAATTTATCTTTATAATAATGAACACACACAAAATCATACCCATTTATGTTCTACTATATTGAGTATTTTTAGTACGCAACCTGAATGTGCAACTCTACTATAAGTTCACCCTACATTTTGAAAAAAGTTACAATTTCGTTGAAACGTTTAAGAAGTAAAAGAAAATTTCTTAAAATCATTTGAATTTATTTAATATGGCATTTAAAAAATAGCTTGAATTTTCTCGAGTTTAGTCCACTTTTTAATATGACTACAAGAAAAAAAAAAATAAAAAAAATAAAATAAAACTGGACATAAAGAATGTAAAATATTATAATTTTTTGTGGTTTAGACTCTCAATTTTTAAGGGGCTTTTTCTCTCTCTTTTTAAAACTCTTGCTAGTACCGGGCACAGTTGTTTTGTTTGTTTCGTTTTTTTTTTTTTAATTTACGTTTTATTTTCTTTAACACATGCACAGAGTGAAGAGTATAAAAGCCATAATGTGTTACGTATTGGCATGACACGAAATCGTTATTTAACAGTATTTTAATATTTCTTTTTGTTTTTGTACAGTAGCACCAACAATTTAGCTGTAGATACATACGTAACAGCTGAAGATACATTTTGTTAACAGCTGATCAGCTGTTAGACGATAGAATGTTGACAACAATAATAAACAAAAGCGGCTTTTTCTTGCCATATTGAAAGTTTGTTTACATTTTGTTGCTTTACTCGCAGGCGCTCTCACTCTCTGTATCTCAGTCTCTCTCTCTCTCTCTCTCTGTAACTGTAATGAATCTCAAATGGTGTTTTATTTTCAATTGCGGCAATGTTTATCACTTTCAATTGTGAATATGTATGTTAACTTTTATCAGAATAATAGTTCTCTTTTTTTCCTCTTCTACTGAATTCTCTTTTATTTTATTTTATTATATTAACGTGTGTATTATGCTCTTTAACTCAACCCAACCCAATACATTTCCGTATTTATGCCATTCCATGTTATGAAAGTGTGAGTGTATGTTTGTTAAGCATACATACATATTTATTACAGCAAGTGTTCTCTTTTTTCCACTTTTATCGATTACTGGTCTGTAGATGTATGTATGTGTGCTTGAGTTACAAATTTATTTTCGCTGTTTTGTTGTTGAATTTACTGAAAGCATAAGCGAAACACACATTCACTCACCATTATGCTGAGTAATAACAACAACAACTGAAATATGTAAACAAAACGCTTTTCTGAGCATTTTGATTGTGTTTCTAATTGGGTTATTCGAACTCATTGCTGTGTGTGGGTGTGTTAGAATGAGATGCATAGTTCGGTTGGAATTTTCTCTCTAGTCATCTCTTCATGTTGACCCATTTTCTTTTTGTTTTTTTTTCAATTTAATTTACTTGTATTTCATTATTGTTGTTGTTGTTGCTGTTGCTCACGTTTTATGTTTACATACATAGTTTTGTTGGTATAATTTATCTTCTGATTCTTCTCCCTGTTATACCAAAGAAGTTGAAATCGTAAAATTTGTCTTTTCAAACACTCTCTTCCATTTTTGTGTTTATTTTTTTTTGAATTCATGTTTTAATCTCCACCATGCATTAGCTCTTATGTTTTATGCTCCAACAATTTTAAAATTTTCTCTTTAATATGTATATTTTTTACTTATTTTTTATGGGTGTGTGTGTACATACATACAGTTTGCTAATACGTGATAAAATTATGACATCAAAAGCTCGGAATTTCACAAGAACATGTACATATGTATGTATGTTGCAGAGATCAGCAATGAGTATTCAAAAAGATGAGTAGATTCGAATCATACTCATAATTTCTGATACTTATACGCATTCATACTTATTTGAATATCATACTCATACTACTTATATTTAAAGTTTGAAATACTCATCATATTTATATTTAACAACACGTATGATGTTGTTGATTTCGACTCTCCTTTACTCAACATTTACAAGAACCACAAAATAAGTATGATTCGCGTACGAACACTACAATACTCACTAGAAGGTTGTGTGTTTGCTTTTCCTTTTTTCTTTGTACATAAACGCAACAACAACTAAGACTGTAAATTTTGATGAATGATTCGATGATGAATCACTCGAATCATTTATGAGTATTATAAATATTTTTCTAAATTTATGAATCTGAATGATTAGGCGTATGATTCAAACATATTTCGAATGTTACGAGTTTGATGTCAATGTTGTACTCATACTCATTGCAACCTGTACTTATATATCAATGTTGTATTGAGTACGAATGAATCAGAGTAGTTGAATTTCAATACTGTTGACTTACTCATACTCAAAATTTCATGAGCACTTATAAGTAGCGATAAAACGATTCATTGCTGATCTCTGATATGTTGTTACTGCTGTAGTTAACACCATTTCATTCTTAATTTCTTACCTTTGCTTTGTTTTATTGAGTTTTCTTGTTAGTCATGAACCGGACATAGGCTATCTTCGAAAGATGCTTTCGTTTTCAATCATATAAGCATGTTCAATTCGCCGTCATTGGCATCTATGTATGTATGTATGTCCTAAACATATTGCCCACTTTCATCAACCAATCTCACTCAACGGGTCTTCCCTTAAGCAGTGGTAGGTTCAGAATTACTACTGGCTGGCTGCAGCTGTTTCATACAATTTCGGAATTGAACGTTTCACCATGAAGCTGGCATGAGCTGGGACATCTAAGGCTTTTTAATGTCACGTGTGTTGTATTCATTGGAACCAAACCCTCACCTTTCTGCTATAATTGTGCGACTTGTAATGCCTTTACAATCCCTTTTGTCCACGACCCTTTTAAAATCTGTACGTCTGCAAGAAATCTTCTGTTTGCAGCACAGGTTCGCAGTCGATCGCATATTATCCTGTCCAATATTTTATCCATCGTATCAAATAGGTAGATACGACGAACGAGACAAATCTGGAACATTGTTCCACACATTTCTGTTCCTGGATCCTTCCACTATATTCGGTCTTTAAAACTCTTCTTGACTTTGTGTTTTTACAAAATATATGGAATAAAATACCGCCGTTAGCTAAACCGTCTAGCTTCTTATAACGGTACTTAGCAATTTGTGTTACTCCTTCGAATGAAGTCAAAAATATTATTTCCTCCTTAAATGAAGGCTTCTGGCTTAAGACCGCAGTATGGGCTGTCTGACCGTAGCATTTTCTAGGCTGAGGTCATGGCCGTATTAAAAGTGGTGAAAGGATTTTTCCAGAATATCTCTTAATTTACTCTGGTTGCTATTAATTAGCAGCATGCAAGTCACGTCGACGTTCATCCTTGTCTATTAATGCCATTAGGTTAGGTTAGGTCGGAGTGGTAGCTCTGATATCACAAAGCTCACTTAAGCACGCATAGCGGCCCGTTGTGATGCCACGGGTGAACGCAGTCCCTGTACTAACCAAGTTCCACCAAAATCAGGGAAAAGGAAGAAGTTGGTCAGCGCAAGGGCTGCACAATTAATGCCATTGATTTCTTAGCAAAATTTCGGATCTTTCAAAAATATTCAAAATTTCCTTTGTTGAGGAACTAGCTATGACTGGCACAGAACTTCAGAATGTTACAGGGCATAGGTATTCCGATTGTCTCATATAAACTGGGTATTCTATGATCATCTTACAGTGAAACTCGACTTCATTGGCAGTATAAGAGCACGTGCAATACAGATAACCTCTGTTGTACTACTATCGATTGAAAGGGCACTGATTGTCTTCTTTCCTTCAGTAACAGAACTATTCAGTATATTCTTTTCAGTCTATCAGTCCACTGAACTATTGGAAGGTATTCTAGGCATTACCTCGAATAATTTCTGCTGCAGTAGTATATCTGAGAAGGTCAGAGAGGATATGCTCGGCTCACATAAATAATATTATGAAAATTATTGAAATTTTCTAAAGGATTTGGCTTACTTTTTTTACATCTTAATTATCTCTTTGAACACTTTCAATATGATCAATTTGAGAGTCCAAAGTATCAGAGTCCAAAAGAAGTTTTTCTTTTGCCCAACTAGGTCTGGCAAGTCAATAAATCATTTAAAGTCGATCCATAACTTAACACCACAAAATAGTTGACAGCTTACGATTCAGTGCGTTTAAATTTAAGCTTCACGAGCGTAAAGTAATTAAAAGCTGCGTAAAGAGTAGTCGCCCTTTAGCGCCATATGCGTAGTATCGCTAACGATGATGATGATGACAAGCTGCTGTTAATTTAAATTATGTATGTGGTTGTGTTTATTGTTTCTTTGGTTGTTTTTTTTCTTCTTGTTAGTATTTTTAAAAATTAATTTGTTTTTTGTTGTTTCAATGTTTTTTTTTTCTTTGTTTCGTTTAATTAAGTGCTTAGTTAGACATTTTGAAAGTTTAACAAGAAATTTAAATTTTTCAAATAGAAAACACAATTTCGATAAGTCATGGCATTTCGTATGTGGTTTGAAAAACAAAAAGGAAAATAAAATAGTTTTATCGGTTTGCCACTTGACGACCACTGTTGCAGGCACTACTAGACTAGTGAGAGAGTTACAGCCGTGGACATTAAATTAGCACAAAATGCATATATAGTTTGATTATGATTTTTTTCCCCCATTTGTATCGTAATTATGCCAAGTGTTTTGGTCTGCAATGTTGCACGATGACATCTAGCTGTTGTTTAACATAAAAATATTACCATTATAGTATATACTTTTTGTTTTGATTGCTAATTTGTATAGATACCTAAATTCGAGCTGGACAGTAAATCGTGCCTAAAAGTGTTTTACGTACAAGTTTTGTTCGAGTATTTTTATATTTGGAAAAAAATAGTACGTGGAAAAGATTGCTCGCCAGAGGAGAAGCGCTAACTCTTAACTTGTTAACTTGTGGCATGATGGAAAAAAGCTGGTAGAAATTCCCGATATTTCGAATTGCTAGCGAAAAATGATTTATAACGTCATCATTTCCCTCAAAGCAAACATAATAATGTCGCCGAAAACAGAAAAATGAGAGCCACGTGTCAAGAAAACAACCGAAGTTGTTGACTGTGCTATTGTCCGGAAGTCAAAGAAGGAGCCTTTCATGTTCTCACGCGATATTTTGAATGAAATTAACTCCCAATTTATGTTAAATTTATAGGACAGGCTCATATAACGACGTCTTAATCACAAAAAGCGCATTGGACGCACTTGCCGAATGAAGCCACTTCTACCAAAAGAAGAATATACTCAAGCGTTTAACGTTTGCTCGCACCTTCCATTCTGGAAAAAAATATTTTGGAGCGATGAAACAAAGGTAAATCGTATGGGACCGGAATGGTAGGTAGTGGTAGAGTGGTTGTTCATTGGCCAAAATGTCAGACATTAAATCCACGCTATGCTTAAAGGAGCATAACACATGTTCGAGGAAACACAATGGGGCGGAGAGCGTTTTCAAGGCACGGTGTAAGTCCCATTGTAAAAATTAATGAAAAAATGGACTGTTATCAGTATTTGGACAATATAAAGAACAAAATGGAACCATAAGCTTTTAAATAGATGCCAGTTTTTTTCATATTTATGCAAGATAGTGACCACAAACACACGGGTAAGCTGACAAAGGATTGATTTTATGAAGAGCACATTCCCGTTTTAGACTGGCCGGAGCAAAGTTCTGACTTAAACTCGATTGGAAACCCTGGAACGATGTAAAATGTACAATTGCTTAACAAAAGTACAAAAATTTGTACGATTTGTGTATTGGAATACGGGATGCTTGGTAATCGATTCCCATAGAACTTTCCCGAAGAACTTTGTCCCGTAGATGCCACGCAGCGCTTGAAAATAGAGGCTACTTTACTAAATATTAAACAAATAAGCTGAAAACATTAATATTTTTAATATTTATTAAAACACATTATTTTTATTCCAAAAATTTTAATTTGTGCTATTTTACTGTCCAGCTAAAATCTGGCGTTTGATATGTTGCAGGTCTTAATGAGCAGACGACTGGCAATTTCGTCAAAATTTTTGTTTTTTTTAAGAAGAATATATATTTTAAGTTTCTATGTTTAATTTTTTTTTATGAATAGACCTAAAATACTATAAAAAATATGATTGCTTTTATGACGAAGTTTTGTGCTAATTTAATGTCCATGGCTGTTTATGTTTGTGTTCTCATTCAGTATCTTTAGAGATCGCGTTGTGGTTTTGATGCCATTTATTATTTTTTATGAATTATAGACATATGTATTTCGCTTAAGAATACAAAGAAAAACTGGCCATTTTTCTCTCTGTCTCTTACTCAAAGAGAACATAAACAAACTCTCGCGTACACTAAAAATGTTAGTGTACTCAAAAAAGTTCACTAAAACCCAATTTTTTGCCTTGTGTACTGAAATTTTTAGGGCCATTTTTTGAATGCAAGTTTAAACTCAAGATTAAGTTAATCTCCAGTTAATCTTTGCTTTCAGTTTTTGAGTTTACTTAATCTTGAGTTTAACCTTACGGTTAAGCAGTTAATCTTAAGTTTAAACCACCATCCCACTCAAAAATGAAAACTCAGTTAACTGAAGATTAACTTTAACTGGAGATTAACTTAACCACGAGTTTAAACTCGCACCCAAAAAATGGCTCTTAGTGTACTTTGTAAAAAATAGTGTTTGTGAACTCTGATCAGTATGTTATGTTAGAGTTTGCGTTCATTTGTTGTGTACGTAATGTGTTTGCGTACGAGTTCACAAACACTTAAATGAAAGTTAAGAGTATTTCATCAGTTACGTACACAATGGTTAGTGTACAGTATTTTTTCGAACACTGATGTAAATACATACGTACATATGTACATACATATGCATGTGTGTTCATATTCAAATGAAAATATGTTCACAAATTCAATATGAATGGTTTTTAGTTCAAATGCCATTTGTTCCGATCTTTCCAAATTCATGCAGACCTTTATTATGGTTTTAAATTATATGCTATTTCCTTAAAATATTTTTATTTTTATATTAAATTCTTTTATTGTTAAATTTTGCCTTAAAAAATCTGCAAAAAAATTTGATTACCAATTGCGTTTACATACATACATACGTATGTACATAAATTTTTAATGCTTTCAATGCTGTTGTTTTTGTTTTTGCTTCTGTTTTTTTATTCCAATTGTTTTTATGTTTTCAATGACATTTCAATGATCCAGTTATTTTTTGAAATCCTTGCCCTACATTAAGTGAAAAAAATAAAACAGAATCGCAAACGAACCAAAAAAGGACCTTCAAATTTAAACATAAAAACTGGGTTAGCATTTAATGTACATACATACATATAGGAAAAAGACGAGCATAAAATCCTTGAAATTCTTTGTTGCAGTAAATTCAAAAGAAAAAAAGAAAAATTACAGAAAAAACAAAACAAAATAAGACTACAAAACACACCTAGAAAATACTAATGGTGTGTGAACGGTAGAAAAATTTTTTTTTTTATTCAAAAATTCTAAATTTCGATGACAACATTTTTTCGTTTGTGCTGGCTCAATTATGCTGTATGTAGATACAAAAGAAAAAGGAGGAAAAACCCGATAAAATTGTGTACAGAATAACAAGGAAAAAGTTAAACCTTACCGTAGAACGTACTTAGAGGTCATTCCAAAGGCAACAACAACATAAAATATCATAAAATTTTAGAAAAAGAAAGGGAAGCCAAGAAACAATATAAATTTTGTATGTAGTACAAGTTTCGAAACACAGCATAACATACATACATGCATACGTAACAGGAAACGCTTTTTAATATGGCAACACCTTGGCAAAAATATTATGAAAATAAAGTGTACTTAGTAAATCCTCAACGTAACAACAATGTTATGCTCTAAAAACAATAACAGAAATCAGCTGTTATTGTTTTGTTTTGTTTTTGCATGAGAGTATGTTCACTTTGTTTTGATTTTGTTTTTGCAATAAAAACACTAAAAGAGAGTGAGAGAGTATAGCTGTGTAACGTTTTATTTATATGTATTTTTTGTCTTTGCATTGTTTTTACTGTTAGCCAGTGTTGGGTCTGTTAGTCAGTGTGCGAGTGTATGAGTATTTTCAATTACCGGCCGGTATTAATGGGTTTGTTTACTTTTCATGGCATGTTGACAACCTCCATGTTTACAAAGGTTTGTAGTGTTACGCACAACGGTAAGTGATGTGCTACAACAATTCTAAAATAAAAACAGCTGTTTAAGCAACATTGTTGCTGGTATCGATTACATTATAAAAGTTATTCTTTACGTATGTGAATGAAGAAACAAATGAACTAAGAAATACAGAAATGTAAAAATTAAAAGAAAATTTAATTAAAATAATAATTTAATAAAGGTTTTGCATATAAAACGACACAAATAAACGTTAATAATAAAATAAGAGAGTGGGTCACCGAAAAAGATAGTGGAAAGAACAGTGGCATGGAGAGAGAGCCAGCGAGGGAGAGAGTAAGTAACCCTTTGATATTAAAGTTGTTTTTCCATTTTTGTTTTGTTTCTCGTTTTTCCGCAAGCAAGTGTTATTTGTATGTGAGCAACGAACAGTAACAGTATTTTATACATAAGTAGGTATGTATGTATTTTCGATTGTATGAGTATTTGGTTACGGCAATAGATTTGTTTATAAGATTTCTTTTGTATTGAGTTGTTGCTTTGCGGTAATAAGTTGTTGTTATTGACAACGTCATACATTTTTTGTTATTTTCTTTTTGAAAGCAAATCGTATAACCAGACTAACCCAATGATAGAAAGACGTGTGCATGTAGTACATACATATCAGGCCGCTCTTACGTAGCATACAGGCAGGAAAGAAATAAAAATAATAAATAAATAAACACACATAAGCACACATACCTACAAAGCACAAAGCAAAGCAAAACGTACAACACAAAACAACAAAGTGAATTTACGTAAAATCAGTCGTTGATAGCCAACTCTCGTGTTCAGACGATAAGCGCTTTTTTTTGTTTTGGAGAAGAAAGAGACAAACACACACATTCTTACCTCTCAAATACAAATTGATTTTATTCACCCCCACAAAAAAATAGAGACAGTGGGCCTTTATGTTAAATAAAGAGAAATAGACACAAAGAAAAACGTATCGATACATACATACATAAATTTTGAAAGCGTTTTACTGAATACCAACAAAAATTATAAAACAAAAACAGCAACAACAACTGTATTGTATATGTACAAACTAAGTTTTCCGTAAATTAATTCGAAACATCAAGAAAAAGAAGAAGAGCCCGCATGAAAACAAATCCAAAATAGTTTTTATTGTTTTTGTTTTAATGGTTTAACAAACAATAACATTGTGAAAGATTTTCAACAAATTCGATTTGATTCGAATTGATTTGAAAATTAAAAAAAAAAAAAAACAGAAAGAAAACATAAATAAAATAAAATTTCAGAGAAATTTGTTTAAAGAATTACATCAGTGTTAATTTTGTATGTAAAAATCGTATCGCAAAAACAAATAGCGAAAACCGATTCTATTTTGTTTGTTCATTTTGTATAATAAATACAACATTTTTAAATATTTTTATTATTAAAAAAGTAACAAAGAGAAAAATTTTAACAATTTGGATTATGCTTAGGCTGCATTGTAAACGTCAAACTCGATTTTTAAACCATTCTATACGGCATGTAGCTAACAGAGACCCACAAAACCAACAGTTACAATATAAACAACAACAACAACAACAGCAACCAAATTATGTTCATGATAATTCAGTAGCGTCTAATAAAATAACGGAAATTTTCGATTCGTATCAAAAATTCAATCAGCGTTTGATTCATTTCAATCTGGAATTGTATCATAAAAATCTATTGAAAAAATCTTCACAAACGTTTTATAAAAAATCCAAACGTCAATATCTTTACATAAAAATATCTTAAACTATATCTCTAGCCCCTCCCCCCCTCTCAGCATGCTGCTATACACTGCTTAGTATGCATAGGAAAAGGTGAACAAGAAAAACAGAAACAAAGTACGTATTAGAGTAGCAGGAAGACGCCAAGAGGAAGAAGACGACAAAGAAGAAGTAGTGAAAGAAACAATGTTATGACATGTTAGCAATTTTAAATGCGAAGAAAGTTAATTTTTAAAAAGAAATTTTTTGATTCTTAAATTTAGTGAATTGAAACTCTCGCATAAAACTAAAGCACGCAGACGCGCCCGATAGTGTCACGTCAAAATCAATAAAATTGAAAAAAAAAAAAATAAAATAAAACGCCACGAACCTGTTGAGTTTTGTATATATATGTATGTGTGTGTTTGTGTGTTTTTTTTTTTTACTAAAAGATGGTAAATGAAAATTTTATAAGAAAACTGCATTTCAACGGAACAAAAGAGAACAAAACAAAACATCTTTAAATAAAATTAAAAAACTTCAGTGCAATGACAATCTGATAATAAAAAAGAAATAAACTTTTCGACAATCGAATAAATTTTAATAAAAATAAACAAACATTTCCTTGATAAAATTCAAATCATTTTGCCAATCATAATACTAAAATATAGTAAAACTTAAGTACTCATATCAATCTTATAATATTATTAAAAACAAAACAACAAAAAATATTGATAAAAAATAAACATAAAATTAAAATTAAGCAATATTTTCTATAAATAAAATTACAAATAAAAAATTCGAAAAAATTATACCTAAATTTAATGAGAAAATAAAAACTCTGGAATTTTTTTAATCATAAATAACAAATCGTTCTTAATACAATAATAAACAAATCATCTATCTCTTCATTAATTAAAATTAAAAATATTTTTTCTCAGTGTAAAACACAGTGTAATTTCATAAAAACCAACATAAAAGACAATAAATCTACAGTCATAAAACATAATAAAATTTAAAACGTACACATTAAACAGCTGTTTAACAACAACAACAGCAACATCAACACATTGCAACAAGTTCTTATAAACTAACAACACCAACAAATCAAACAAAGTACAGCAACTCAACAATATCACATCAAACTTTAACAGTGATGCTAACAACACTCACGCAATGTTAAGTTAACAGTGTAATAAAGAAAACAAAAATTTCTTTGAAAGAAATTTACAAAAAGAAAAAAATTAAAGTACAAATAATTAAAAAAAAAAAAAAAAATTAAAAATAAAATAAAAATAAATTAAAAAAATATTTTATAAAAAAAAATTAAAAAAATAAGAATAAAAAAGAAAAGTAAAATAAAAACGAAATAATTGTGTTCATTTATTAAAATTTTTTATACATATTTCAATATATTAATTAAAAGAGAAAATTTATTTTAAAGATAAAAATTAAAACAAAAATAATTATAAAAAAAAAATACAAATAAATGTTTCCCCACAAGTGTGTTCTCCAAAAAATTAATTAAAAATTAAAAAAAAAAAAAACAACAAAAAAAGAAACTCAAAAATTCTTAAAACATTCATTTTATTACACGTTTAATCAAATTCGCTCAACATGTCTACCGGCCGCCGCTTAGCTAAACGTTCTATAATCGGCACTAAAGTTTGTGCCCCCGGTCCCGATGGCCTCTGGTATTCGGGTGTTATACAAGACGTTAAAACTCCACCCACTTGTACGGTTACTAGTGCTGATGCTAATATTAACACGGATGACATTCCCAAAGAAACGAAATATATTGTGCGTTTCGATTTCAAAACTCAAGAATTCGTTCGTTCGGTTAGTGTTCATACAAGTCCGGCTCTGACATTACGACGTAATGCAATGATTAAAGAATTTCTTGAATCGGATTTAATCGGTCCCGGTTTTCGTTCGATAATTGGCGTTAAGCTACAGCCAGGTCAACGGGTTTATTTGACTTATAATGGTCGCGAAACTTCAGGCGATGTCTTGCTGCATGACATGGAAAACGATGAAGTTTTGGTGAAAATTACTGCAATAGGAAGTGAGGTAAGTTCAGAACTATTCAATTTCAAAGAAGAAAATTTTACTTAGAAATTAAATTTTAAGACGACAACTGATCATACTACGATATCCCACAATAGAGTACTTTTTAAGTCTTAGTGGAATATTATGTATGTTATCGTATTATTGTTCTAACAATGTATTTATTTGTAATATCTATTTTGCATTGTACAAGCACGATTGAACCACGCTAGGTTCAAGGTACTAAGAAGTTTTGTAACTCAGTATCTGTCAAAAATTAAGCAACAAAAAACAAAAACTTTACGAATACCCTAAAAAAATTCTTGAAAATACATTTTTCGGTTTCTTTTACAACATTGTACCATTCTGCATACAATAAACATTTATTCAAATGCCCGCCGGATTTGTTGTAGCAGTCGATTTTCTTGGCGATAATTTGACAAATTTTAGTACAAATCCGAGTAGAAAATAACCCATATGCGCCAATTGTTGGGAAATCCATGAAATTGATTATTATTATTCGTCACACTTTCTATAACAGAAGAGAAAAAGAAAAGTTTACTGGACTTACTTACAAATGAGTTGTTTGTTTAGGCAATTTCTTATATTGTTTTCGGCAATGCAATGAACCACGAGATCTTATGCGGCTCCATACAGGTTGAGATTAGTTGTACAATAAAGTTGAATAAACAAGTTGATCGTTTTCTTTACACTTTTCTATTTTTCAACTAACTTTACTTATATGTAAATTGTTTTTGTAGCATCATGTTGGTCGTCGTTTGAATGAAATTCTACGACTAACCATTGACCAACCAGCCCTCCAACGTTACAATAGATTGTGTAACGCAATCAAGTTTTATAACTAGTCGCAATGTATGGAGGCATCATAAGAGCGTATCATTTGGGTTTTTGTACGATCTGGGTTATTAAATTACATACATGGATTATTGGATCTGGGAGAAGTAATAGATGTTAAGGCTTCAACCGCAGCATGGCTCTTGAACATTGAATTACAAAGGTTTTCTCTTAAATATCAGTCTGCGTAAATGACTAATTTTCCCTTGGAAAATAATAAACTCCCCAAAGAGACCCCGATACTTGAAAATTCTTTGGAGAGTTGGATGGTCGTGTCGCGTCTGGCCAGTTCATCCGCTCTGCAGTTTCTCGGGATGTCATTGTGTCCCGGCACCCAAACGAAATGTACTTTATACCTCTTCGCCACCCTGTTCAGGTGTTTCCGACAGCCGTAGACCGTCCTGGAGTTCATCACATTGGAGTCCAGAGCCCTGATAGCCGCTTGGCTATCGGAGAGTATGGTGATGTTTCCATTGGGGATATTCGAATCCCAAATAATTCCTAACTAAGGCATAACGTGTGTGGAAATACGCCGGTAAAAATAAAATTGCGTTACTTTGCAAATAATTTTGTTTGTAATAGTCAATGAAATTTAAGTCATAGCTAACATTGTATTTTGTGGTGTACATGTTTTATAACATTTTACCGCTTATGTATGTATTATACTCTACGTAAAGAATCCAAATTAAAAGTATTTTGCTAAAATTACCATTTCTTGGTTATACTTTCACTTTTTTTCCCAGAACTTTACTATCACAATTCCTAAACAGAAAATTTAAACTATCAGTGGGTGAGAGAGAGAGAGCATTAATGAAAGTACACATTTACAATTACATTCTTTAACATAAACAGACTTCTTATAACCAGCCATTGAAAAAATTCGAA
Organism: Sarcophaga rosellei; assembly: GCA_930367235.1. Lineage (NCBI taxonomy): Eukaryota > Metazoa > Arthropoda > Insecta > Diptera > Sarcophagidae > Sarcophaga > Sarcophaga rosellei. Next base: position 82,822,523 of record OV884017.1, on the reverse strand, counting down.
ATTCTAATGTGTGTGTGTACACTGTACAGTGTTGCTGTTGTCGTAATTTCAATTTCAACTCATTATGTCTTATTGGTGTTTCTGTGGTGTGGTGTGTTTGTTTGTTACTTCTCAGTCTCACTGTACAGATTCTATTTAATTTTTTTTTTCTTTTTGTTTGACATTGTCACCATCGTTGTCGTCGTTGTTATTGCTGTTGCTGTGGCTGTAGAAAGTGTTGATGAGATGCACTCGTTTTTTAGCTCCCGTACTCGTTTTCTTCTTATTACTCGGTTTGTTATTGTTTTTCAATGTTGATTTTTATGTATGTACAACAGTTTGTTAAATGGTGTGATACAACAAAAAAAAACCATGGCATTTATTTTAGTTATAAAATAAAATGCTAACAGCAACAACAATAGCAACAGCACTATTGTGCATTTATTAGTATCTGTGTCAAGGTTAAAAAGCTTCGTAAAAGTGCAAAATGAAAAAGAATAAGAAAAAAAAACAACAAATAAAAAGTAAAAGACACCACTAACAGCAATAAAAACACGAATAGAATGAAACTAAAAGTAAAACAATAACAAAAATAAAAAACAAAAAGAAAACACAAATACAAAATATGTATGGTTGATGGAAGTGTGTATGTCGTGGGTGGGAGTGCATGATTATTTTATTGCATTTCATTGTTTTTTTTTTGTATTTGTCTTCTTCAAGAGATCTAAACTTGAAAGATGTGGGCGCAAACGTTTCTGCTCATAGCAGTGTCCTCAATGGGACATAATTCATGTTGAATGTAATTTATTTAGAACAGTAAAGTGATACAATTATTACAACAACATCAATTTAATTCAATTAAAATTCACGAATTTTAATGTCAACAGGTTGCCAATAAATAAGCAAATATGTGTTCTTTTTCGATTGCTAAGCCACTTGTTATTCCATCTGCTTTTAATCATACTTGGCAAGTTCTAGAAATCAAAGAAACCAACAGAAACAAACAAAAATTTAAGGCAAGCTCAAGCCAGGTTTTGTATAAAATGTATTTGGTTTCTTATACACATTGGCCAGGGCCATATTTGATTTTGTGATCATTGGTGGTCCAATTGATCTGAAATTGGTGACTCCACAACAAAATCAATTCAATCCTCACCGCTCTTGGTCTTCTAAATGAAATGAGATTAAATATACGAATGTACTATTCTGTCATCGCTCAGTGAAAGAGGTGCTCATCCTATGCGTTGTTCAATTCTTTTCGTGATTAGATTACAATTCTTCATATAATTGGAAGTATGCACGCAGTAGGTTAGATTCAATTGAAATATGCTTCAAAATTTAACTTCCTTAAATACAACATAAGTTGTATATCACTTTAGTTTCCTGAAAGTATGAATTTTATTCAAATTAGAGCTTCTGAAATAAATGTTCGTACATTGGCCTGCAGCCCAGTAGGTCGATTATGACAACTCTGTATTCACCACCAATGGAATCATTTTTAGTTGTTTCTCGCTTTCTTCAGCTGTTAGGTAGGTAGGTAGAGGTGGCTGCCCATCCAAGAAAATTGGAAGGACACACTTAGGCCGCATTGGGTCCATTGTGTTACCACAGTTATTTCTTCAGCTATTAAGGGATCCATATTTGCTAATTTGAAAGATTTTTAGCATCCAATAGCCTTGAAAAACCGGCGGTTTCTAAAACCACTTAATGGATAGCATTTGTTAAAGTTTATTTGCTGTAAGTAAGCAGATATTAGTGTTAGTGTTTTTTTTCTCAAATAACATGTTCGTTTTCTATCTCTCTCTCTTTCTCTTTCTTGCAAGCCTCGTTGGTACACAGCATTTGTTACAAGACAATAACAACAACAGTTATGTGCATCTTTAAATGCACTCTCCTTTACCTTAAATAAAACAATGTGGGAGAAAAGTACTTGTTTTTGCTTACAGTGAATAAAAATTCATAAAATGTTAACAAATTAAGACAAAAATCTCGCAAAATTAATAACACCAATAAACACTATGATAAAATAAAAAATAACAACAAGAACAAGCACAACTGGTTGGTTGTCCTTTGCTCTCCTTATTTAAAACAAGAATATAAGACGCAAGCGGAGCATTTCATAAAAACTTAACGAAATGCAAACCAAATTACAGGAAAGTTCAAAATGACTTTTAATTTATAAACGCATTTGAAACTACGTATTGTACAATGGGTCAATTCGACCTCCGGGTACTGTACTTGTCACAGTTGACAAGTACACGTCCTCTAACCTTGAAACTACGTAACAGAGAGGTAAGAGTGTTGTTTGCTCTCATGCAGTGAAGAATGCAAGAAATCCTTTTAACATTGTTTGGCGACAAACAAAACACATAACATTGATTTGTTTACTTTTCACATTTACAATAACAATGCCTTTAGAAATTATACGGCATGCTGTAATTTAGTTAACATTTCATGAAGTATAGATATACATATACAGTGAGCGCCATAATTGAGCCAACACCCACTATAATTTTAAATTTATTATTATGTTCTTAAGTATAAAAAGTTCCTTTATCATGAATTGTTGTTTTTGTTTTAACATTTTACAAGTAATAAAAAAACGTTTTTATTTTTGGAAATTTATTCGACTATTTTCATTTACTTTTCTCGCTATCCTAAGAAAATTAATTACTTTAGTGGTGTTCACTCACTTTTGGCGCTCACTGTATATATACTTATGTAATGTTCTGTTCTGCTCTTATATTCTTTTTTTTTTAAATAAGGAGAACAAAGGAAACAGGTAACCAACCTGTTGTGTTTGTTCTTGTTGTTGTTGTTTATTGGCGATTATTAATGTTAAGTTTTTTTGTGGTAATTTGATTACAATTTATAAATTTTATTTAATGTAATAAAAAAAAAATGTGGGAGACATTGATTGTTTGTATTTATTAAAAGTAAAGGAGAGCATATGCACTCAACTTCATTTAAAGATGATGTTTGTTCTGATTGTTGTTGTTATTGTCTTGTAATCGTCATGTTATTGATTGATATGTTATTTGATTTAATTGTTTTAAAAAAAAAACTACAAAACCGACAGCCGGTAGTAGTAGTTTTTGTTATACTCGGTGGTTTTTGTGTTAATTAGAAAAGGTGTAAGTAAAAATTTGTCCAGTTTAAAATTGAAGATTAAATAAATTAAAGTTTGTTTAAAAGCAAAGAAAATTAAAAGTTTTGTTAATAAAATAATATATTGTGTAAAAAACAAACGTCTGTAATTGTTCATTCACGGAATATGAAGGTTTCAATTAAATTTCTTTTTTCGTTTGTAGTTGTAATAAAAATCATTGGAAACTTTTCAAAATGGAGTACATCAGTAAAGGTGTACGTTAAAAAAAAAGAAACAAATTAGAAAAAAAACAAGTGAAGTGAAGTGTTGTTAGTGTTAGTGCAAGGCCATGAAAGTAAAAATCAAAGCAACAACAACAAAATGTTTTAATATGTAATAAAATTTGAAAACTCATTTGCTGGAGTACAAAAGCAGAGTGACCGGTTTATACCAAAAAAAAAAGTATACGTATACACATAATATATGTATGTATGTTATGTTGTTAGTGCATGGCCTTCAATGTGAAAAAGTGTTTTTTGTTTGTGCAGAGATTGATGCATACGCATGATGTATACGCTTTATTTTCAAATGTGGATGTTTTGAAAATAAAGTGCATCGTAACAATGCAGAGAATGTTGAGGGTTGAGTGAATGAACAGTTTTTAACAGGTGAGTTTTGAAAGTATGTACTTGTAAATCAAACACAATTAAATAAATTTGTTACTATGCTTGTAAAACTAATGGTGTGTTTCATCGTGGCTTTCTAGAAACAGAAAGATAGAGAGTGTTCAACATTAACACTATTGTTTAAAGAGTAATACATACTGCAGTAATGTTATTGTGATTTGAAGGTTATTTGATTGAAGAAAATTTTACATGAGTTCAAGTAGAAGATTTTGATTGATCAAATTTGTGTTTAAACATTTTTGGAATTTTTTAAGATTGTTGCTATTTTAATATGTATTTGCTTGCTATTTTAAATATTAAATTTTGTTTTGTGCTTATCTTTCTGTGACTTTAATTTAATTTATTAAAATTTTATTTATTTTTATCTTTTTTTTTTTTAATGCCCCAGCAAATTTAATATTTGTTGACCACCAACAAAAATATAATTGTGTATGTATTTATTCAGTGGTTGTGTGCCACTGCCTGAGTAAAAATAGAATACTTTCTTCTCTTCCTTCTTAATTTTCACACACACACACTTACAAAGTAGCACAATACAAATTAAATCAAAGGTGATACGTTTATGAATTGAGGGGTATGGTATGGCAGAACAGATCTAGTTGTGCATTTGCTCTGCTTGGTGCTCTCTTCTTTTTTGCTTAGGCGTCTTTTTTATGTTTTGTTGAGTGGTTCAAGTCACTCGAACTTATGCATATAAATGAGTCGGTTTATGAATCAAACATATTTCGAATGGTATGAGTTTGATGTAAACGTTGTACGCATACTTTTTGCAACGTTTAGCGTGTTTAGTGTTGAAAAATTCAGTACTTTAGCTGCGACGCCTTTTTTCATTTTTCATGTTCGACGCAATGTTGACCTAGAAACGTACGTCATCTTTTAAAAACGAACGTACGTTTCGTAACGTTCCGTCGGCGTTTGACTAAACGGGGATTTTACGTTCTATTACTTACCGTTCGTTTTTCTGTTCCGTTTCGTACGTGTATAAATAAATATTTTTTTTACAAAAGTACTATTTGATACGAAAAAGTACTCTTTCAGATATACTTCAAAATTTATTTACAATTTCAAAATTTAAATTTTGCTACACTGTTGTTATTTGTTATTGTAATTTGTTGTTGGCTCTATTCTAACGACACTTGTTATTGTTGACACTTTGTGCAGCATGAGAAAATGACAAATAGATGGTTATACAATACATACTCGTATGTACAACACAATACAATAATGAAGATGGCTTTTGTTTTTGTTCTATTAATTATTTTTTTATTTTTTGTTTTTGCATTTTAATTTATTGAAAATTATAGAAATTTACACAAAAATAGTGTAAACAATGTATAACAACAAAAACGACAATAAATATATTTACATACATATATTACATATGTAGATATAACAGAAAATTAAGTAGAAAACTATAAAACTTATAAAGAAAAATTCAATGGAATAGAAAAATAAAAAAAAACAATAAAACAATAGGAAAGTTAATGAAATTATTAAAAGATGTTTAGTGCTGTACTAAAGCACTATATGTATGTATATAGTGAAGAGTAATTTAATTAAATAGAAGTTATTTATTCAGTTATTATTGAATTATACAATGCAATTAAAAATTATTCTTTAATAATTACGAGAGGCGCTTATGTTCAGTGAAGTGTAACAGTCGACAGAGAATTTGGTGGGAATTACCAATTACGCTACATAAACATTGTAATGCGGCCCCAACACGTTGCGACTGGTTGTACAACATTATTATTTTGAACAAATAATTGTTATGTTAAATGGTTGGTTTGTCGTCGGTTGGTTTAAGATCAAACAATTTTGATTTACGAAATACTGATCCGATTCCCATCAAAGGCTCTTTGGACAGTTACACTTTACTCGTAATTATTAGAGAATAATTTTTGCAATTCAATAATAACTGATTGATTTTCATTCAACCGACAACCAATACGACGCTACAATAACAATTGTTGCATTGTGCATTGCTCAATTCTAAACGTCATGCACACAGTTTTGATGACAGTTAATTTAAGGCAGTTCGCCGAAAGAAATGTTTTTTCGAGATGTCAAACCTGAGTTTTGAAATCTCAAGCTTTTCTTTAAAACACCAACACACCACCCGCTAGGCTAAGGCTGCCATCCAAAATTATTCACATTTTTAGCTGCTTGTTCTTCATTTTACGATTTATATCTGTAACACATGGCTTGTTTGCTTTTCTTGTCCCATTAAGCGAACATTACAGAAAAGAAGCAATCGCTTCAAGTCCAACATGTAAATTTTGTGATTATGGTAATAAATCTCCACGATATACACTTGAAACCTATATGGCGATAATGCATCATAGAACGAAAAAAAAAATGTTCATTCAGTTGCTAGGCAGATAATTATACTTATTGACACCGAGAACATTCTGAATTTTGGAAGAGACATTATAGTTGAGAGACTCCTCTACACGACAGTAATTGATTTGAAGCGTTCCCTATTCTGAACAAGTGTTCTTTGAGCCTATAATGCCCGGTCGATGCATGATTTAAACCTCTTCCTTCTGTAATTACGTAGCTTCCTAATTACCTAGTTTAGGCTGCAAGTTTGTTTTCTAGCGAGTTTATCTATCTGGACATTGCCATAAATTTAAAATTGAGCAGGGATTCAGCAGAGAGCGACAATATATCTCCAACGTAGCTGATGCAGCTTGCTAAATAGTCCCATTCCAACATCTAGTCAATCTCATAGCGGTTGAGAGTCGGCTCGACTGGAAGATCTTCTGCATTGTCTATCTATGGCGTAATTACCCATGAGTTCGCCCATGGGTTCCTAATATTTCACTTAGAAATCGAACACCCATGCTCTATTCCACTAACTTTTCCTGATCCATCTGTATACCACTAAATGGTTCATTTACTAAGAGAGTGTAAAGCCTATAAATTGTTCCATTCAGTCTTGTTATTCAGTTACGTAGCGAGATATTTCCCAAAATCATAAATACGTCCATAGGATAATTAAGGAGTGAGCTGTTAACGACTTATCTATTAAGCGTAGTCTACATCGTTTTGGGACTGGCTACCACATGCAGGGCCTTCAGCACAGTTGTAGAACAAGCTTTCATTGTCTGACCTGTCTTGACCTGACCTGCCTGCTTTGACTACAGCCCCATTGTGATCTATAAAATTGGTGTACATCCAATGCGTAATTGTTAAGTTGCAACACCAAAAATATTTTGTAAATATTTTGCATATCATTCATTATGGCATGCTTTGCCCTTCTTAAAATCCTATCTACTTATATCAACCTGCCATGTCTGTTTGCTCTCATTTCCGTTCAATTTTGCCTCCATTTCCTTCACTCAGGAACTTCGGTTTTATCTGAGTTAATCCTCAATCGCACTAATATGCAGCACCTACCATCTGGACAAAGCTGTACTCGGCAGAACAAAGAGAAACCATTTGAAATATTCTCAAATAATGTTCAACAAGACTTGAAAAAACAAAAAAACAGCCGGCTAATGAATAAAAGATTTTCAATAATTACAAAAAAAATTAAAAACTTTTTCGATTATTGTCCGAATCAAATGTCAAAAATACATCTGTCAACAGTGAATAATAATGATAAAATGCTGCTGTGCCGCATGCAACTCTATCACGAACATAATATGACCAGAGAGTACGAAAACGATTGTTATCGACAATTAACTCGATATTACAGATTTGGTAATCGACTTAATGTTTGAATAATAAAAAAATTAAAAACATTAGACACTGACTTGGTGACAGATTAAATAAATACACACACTTTATCAGCGTCTTTGTCATCGTCATCGTCATTATCAGCAGTTGTGTTGTCATTTACGATCTCAACACCATTTTTAGACTTTCTCACTCTCTCTCTCTCTCTCTCTCTCTGTTTTTTTGTTCATTGTCTGTATGAAATCAGTTTCAAATGAATTTTTCATTGTAATGTACACGGTCAAGGCTGTTGTAGATTTCTTTTTGTTCGCCGCTTTTAACCAAAAATGGTTTCAAACCCAAAATCCTTGAAAACAACTGAAAATGTCAAAAAAAATGTAGCAAAACTTGAAAATATTGAAACATTTTTCACAACCATTTTCGTTTTTTTTTAACACAAAATTTCAAACCTCAATTCGTAGTGATATTCAGTCACCCAAATATGATCAATTGCACTGTGAGTATGTCATTGCTTAAGTAGTGATCATCGTTACACACATTGTTGTCACGATAGTTTTGACAAATTGGCAAAAAATATTTGCAAAAAACACCGCACGATTGTGAGGTAATTTAATACAACAACAACAACAGTAAGTCATGACTATTTCATTCGGATGTTTTTTTGTTGATTTCGTCTAATCAATTACAATCTAATGATGCATTTAAAATTTGATTTTGCTTTCGATGTTGAGAAATTTTAATTAAATTTCTTTGAGAGTGTTTTCATAATGAATTATTCAAGAAAATTAATTTAATTTGACATTATTAAGCTGAAATGGTAATTAAATTAAAGCATATAAAACCCCATGGCAACAAGCTGTGTCTATCATAAGATGAAAATAATTTTGAATTTTGAAATGAATGTGTGTAATGTCGATCGTCGATTTATCGAATGGTATCTTATACCGGCACCGGCCAGTCGACTGAAAATCTTGAATTAAATTTTTATTCCAGCCTTAGTTGAACGATTTAGTTTTCACTTATTCACCACTTTAGTAGTCGGGGTTTTAGAGATCTCCTATCGATCTAACTCTTATCGAGGAACTCCAAGGTAATAAATAAGATCACATGAATCAATCTCACACCACTAAGCCACCACCAGAGATCAGCAATGAGTATTCAAAAAGATGAGTGGGTTCAAATCATACTCATAATATCTGATACTTGTACTCACAGTACTCATACTTATCAATTCCCATGATGTTGTCGATTTCGACTCTCCTTTACTCAACACTTACAAGAATCACAGAATAATTATGATTCGCGTAGGAACACTACAATACTCGCTAGAAGGATGTGTGTTTGCTTAGCTTGCTGTCTTTGTCTTGTTCTTTCTTTTTTTTTTTGTGAATGCAACAACAACTAAAACTGTAAATTTTTATGAATGATTCGAATCACTCGAATCATTTATGAGTATTTTAAGTATTTTTCTAAATTTATGAATCTGAATGAGTAGGCGTATGAATCAAATATATTTCGAATTTTATGAGTTCGATGTCAACTTTGTACTCATACTCTTTGCAACCTGTACTTACAAATCAATCGTGTAGTGAGTACAAATGAATCAGAGTAGTTGAATTTCAATACTGTTGACTCACTCATACTCAAAATTTCATGGGTACTTATGAGTAGCGAAAAAACGATTCATTGCTGATCTCTGGTATATATAGTACAGCACCTACTCGACTATATGAAAGCGACTTACATCTTGAAATGCCTTGCTCTTCATTTAGAAATCTAAAAGTCCTGATTCTCAAATTCTTAGATTGAGTCCATGTAGGCGCTTGAGTATATATGAATTCTTTCCTAGAGGAATAGTAAATTCTATCATTGTCCTGGGTCATATTTTGGAGGAATAACGAACAAGCTTTGTCCGATAGTTATATTCCAGGCCACTATAGTAAAATATTTTAGAAGAAAAGGTGATGCGATATGCATAGTGTTAATTAAATGCATCACGTAAACGTGAATAGTTTTCGAATTTAGAAAATTTCTTAAATTTTTGGATAAAAAAATGAAAGAGACCCATTAGTTAAGCTGCGAAAATGCTCATAAACTCCTTCATATATGGCCACTTCAATGTTTGATTAAAAAGTTTTTGTTAGTTTTGTATTTGCCATCCATAAGGCGAAAGAGTTGCAAGTGACTGTAAGTGAGAACTAAATATTGTTGTAATCGTTAAACCTGTCAGCAACAATACACTGCATAAATCATTTTAGCTCATCTGAAATGTACAACTTTCTTTAACTCTCGTCTAACGGCTCAAATCACCTGATTTTGATGGCCAGTTCACACGACATCCACGTGACGTGACTATCACCTCAAGTTGCTCGTTTAGAATGTCCAATGTTGCGTAGAGTGTGTGCCACATAGTGTCGTCCAGTGGAAATTAAATGCAGTTGACGTACAAATCATCCATTTCGAGCCAAAAAAATTGATAATCATCATCATCAGCGATAGCGTGAAATGAAATGGAGTGAATGAAGTGCTTTGCAGATAGTAGAAATACCAGGAATGACACCAAGAAAGGTAATGAAATACTGATCAAACGATAGCCGATTCTGGTACAATAAATGAAGATTTAAGCAAGAAATTTAATTACAATAGCCACAATTGATGAACAGTATAGCTGACGAGTTCCATTACGGTGACGCCAGACAATATACATCTTAGATTGGATCAGTTGCAACTGAGACAGCTTTGATGGTATAAATAATAAATCTTAATGATATGTTTGAATTTCATGGAGTCATTCAAAACGGAATTCTTTCTGCAGGAAAGGATTGCTATAATGGTAAGACTTACTTTGGAGTCGAGTTATTCTTCTATAGGAAATGTTTGGTGCTCTGGTTGGATTTTAATTGTGGTATTACCACGAGTCTAAATTTCGTCTAACTAGGATCTTATCCTTAAAGAAAAGTTCGCTACCTAACTTTATCAAAGATCGAAATAGAATTCATAAAATAACTGTCTTACATCTTAGCTACTGTTCCCTCTAATATGGTTCGGATTTATCACAATCAAGCTTCAAGTAAAAAAAGAGAAAAAATCAATCAATCGCCAACATTTTGGGAATCTTCAACGATCACCAATTAGTTATTATTACTGTTAAAGTAAGCCCATTTAAAATTATTCTTAATTACGTTACAATTCTCAATAAGTTAAAGAATTTTTCCAAACAAACCGATGAGTGTGTTAAAGTCAAGTGGCTGCAGTTGTTGTTGATTCCCTAAATAAATAAACAGGAAAACATTTTAAATCACGGAAATAAATAAGGGGAAAGGAAAAAACACAAAAATTAAAAACCCATTAAAAAAACGTTGAAAATTGAAATGAATGACTTTTAAATTGTTTACACGTATTATTACCATTTTTTCTTTTCTATACCACTTTCTTCTCACACTCCTCCTCCTCCCATACGGCTAAATGGTGTCAGTGTTCCTGGTTAAGTTTTTCAACACACAAGGTATTAGTCTACTACACTGTGCTGGACTCAGCATAATTTACTGGTAATGAAGTATCAAAAGCACCTGGAAGGTAAAAGATAAATTTTCAAGAAAAATAGTCCAAAGCGAAACGAGAAGAAATTAATGGACGATGTTTTCCTTACGAAAGATTGGTTCAACACTTGCCTGCTGTCTTTATGCTGTGGAGGTTGTAGTTGATGTTGATGTTGTTGTTGTTAGCAGTCTTGATTTACTTAAAATCTGTAATGAATCCACATCATAAAAGTAGAGTCGTGTGTTTGTTTTTGTTATTTCGCCTGTCTTAGGATGCTAAGAATTCCCAGCAAAAAAAATAATTTTAATGTCGACAACGAGACGGCATCAAGTCTCAGCTGAATTTTGTAAATTTACTTACTTTTTTACATTACGTTACATTATACGTATTACGTTACGTATTCTGTTGTACAGTGCACTTGCGGTAACGTGAACAGCGTCTAACGTGAACAAGCTTTTGTTTAAGTTGACTACTTTGTAACGTGAACAAACTTTTTTCACTGCATATGCTTTTAAGCTTGTAGACAAATTCGAATTTGAAAATTGAGGGAATCCTCTTAAATAAAAGAATATGTTTTTTAGGTTGAGTTTTCCTTGCCTTGTGTTGATGATACGAGTAAAAATCCCTGAAAATAAAAAGAAAAAATTTCACGTTCAAGCTTGTAAAACACTTATGTTTTTCAACATTCGCTAACGTTGAACTTCGTTCGCTAACATGAACTCCCTTGGATGTAAATTAGTTCACGTTACCGCGAGTGCACTGTATTTGTTTTTGCGCCCGACTGCTCCGTTTGGCTAGTAGGTGCCTATGGAAAGTATCTGTGATTTGTTTAGCTGGTACAGTTTGTGTCTCGGCAAGTGTGAACAGATGTTTTTCCATTTATAATGGCATTGCTTTTGTCGTTGTTCTTTTGACTTTTTCTAAAGCCAGGCGACCTCTACGTTATTGGAACAGCTATACGATGTGATCTGTAGACTACATTAAGATTTTGTAATATTTGTAATGTCAGACAAATGAAATTTATATGGGACAGTATTGTTGCATTTAGATTTCTGGTTGTTGTCGTTGTTATTGTTGTCTCTAATGACATAAATTTTCTTTAAATTCATGGGATATTGTTTATGTGGGATGATGAATGAAAAGAAATCTTAAAGAAAATGTTAACAATTTTTGGAATGGAATTCCATTCCAAGCACACCAACCAACCAACCAACATTTACTTTTGATTGTTTTGTGTTGTTGTATTTTAAAAATTTCTTCAATTTGTTAAACGATTTGGAATGCATTTCTGATTACTTAACACAATTTGAGATTTTTTCCATTACGATGGAAACACTTTTGGGAGTGAAATTTGTTTATTTCGTGTATTATCTGGTGGATAATTTTATGGCATTTATTTGTAAAATTTCTTATTTCGTATATGTTCGCCGCGGTTACGCCTTATATGCCTTTAAAAACGTTTAGAATATGAGTTCGTTGATTGCAAACAAAGTGAGAACAAATATGTGTTTAGTTACAATTAAACTCTTTATTGTTCGCACTACTTTTGAGTACCACCGTATACAACTTGACGGATTCAACAATAATTGTTTGTTCGCTATTTTTCTCTGCCCACACCCTTTGTGTAAGCAACAACACTTGTTGTATAGAGGAGATCTTCGAACCACGACTGTTCTTTTCACACGCAACGCGTCTTCACACAGAACTGACGGAATTCTTACTACTCGTTGTCTGCTTTGTCTTGCCTTTTTATAGACAGTCTGATGAACGTTCTTAAGGTAGAACGTTCGCGCTTTCGCCTTCTCGAGAACTCTATCGCTACTTCTTTTTGTTTGTGTATTTGGTTCACATTGCTTGCTGTTGCCTTCTCGTTTCACATCAGTGTGAAAGATGTTGTTTGTTTACTTGCAACAAGTTCGTTGGATCAGTGTAGCTATTGTTAATCATGTTAATGTTAAACGATGTTTTCATTTTAGTAACAATATATTCGAACATTGTAGTGTTTTGACTACTTTTTGCAATAAAGTTGACAGTATAGTGTCAATATTGGCTTGAATATTGACTTGTATTGTTTCAAGAGTCTGTTGTTAGTCGGCTTTATGAAAAGTCGACACCATGAAAAGTAATCCACAGGGTCAATGAAAAGGACGACTTCTGGAAAGAAAGTTGTCGGCAAACTGAGTTTACAAATAAATCGGCTGTAAAGCCTGCTGGATGACAAGTTGTGACGTCTTCTGGAAATTAAATTCGCCATTCACCATAAAAGCTACAAGGACCAAGGAATTCTGACTCCCTTTAGTCAGGATTGCAACCTACCTTCTCATATCATTCGTGTTGTGTGCTTTAATTTTGTACGTGACTGGCGGGATCTACAGTTTTTTGACAGATTTTTTCATGGTAATATTATATAAGTATATAAAACTCTGAGAGGAAGTCGCCGCAAAAAATTGTATATTTTATCATGTCTTCGATATGCATGGACTGAGGTTAGAACCGATGGACCTTGTCTAATAAGCCCACACATAAATATATCAATTTTGCTTATAGACGTAACCATTCTTTGATAGAAGTGCTCATCGTTGGCCAGTTAACAATTAAATGAGTCTAATCAGCGAAAATGTTACGCTGATCGTTTGTCTACAATTCTCGTATGAACTATATTTTACAGGCACATAAGTCAAGATAATTACGTAAAATTATCCACCTAGTCGAAGAACAACAGTTAACAAATTGGGAAGAAGAGTTTAAAACTTCTACAGCAGTAAAGTTCTATTTGATATACACATTTTTTTTTGCCTCGTTGATGGAATCTTGTTTGAATTACTGCGAGTTACTGCAAAAATATCAACGATTTGCTTGCTTACTATGAAGATTAGATAGACGATAAACATTACGAAAGGTTTTTGCTATTCTTCAAAAGTAAATTTTCAACAATTTGAAAGCGTCGTACATGCGTTAAACTATTGATTCTATTGATGACTTGCCCAACCTTAACAACGGAAACCTTAACACAGTTTAACAATATCGACTGACAAAACATAGTTATGTTCGAATTTTTGACGTACGATTGTGCGGCGGTAATTTAGTAATTATTCGTGAGATATGAAATTTGATTTGAATATAAAAAGCCGACACAGTTTCCCATAATTGAACAGCATAACACAATATCAGTTTTACAGGTGTATTGTAAACCAGAAGTGTTTGATTTTCTGACTGAAACTGAAAAAGTCATGAAGTTTTTCTTTCTTTTTTCTTTTTAATCACTTTGCGAAATGATCGTTTCTTTTATTTTCCAAAAGCCTTTACAAATGTGGGTTAAGGACATGAGTGAGCATAGTAAAATGAAAATGTTTTTCTTTAATTTTTCGTGCTTCATAAGAAGTTGCCATACTTTTAGTCATTAAATTTTTAATTACGAAACTTAGCACAAAATGTAATGCCACTAATTACTTGAATTTATCTAATATGTATTGCGGTGCTATAACTTAAAGAAAATGACGCGAATGCTCTTAAAAGAATATTTTGAACTGTAACGAATCAGTTAGATGATGTAAACTTTAAGTGGAACTAAATTAGCAGTACCATCGTCGAATACGATGTTTACTTAACAATGAAACAAAAAAGCAAGAAAATAAAAATAAAAACATTATTTCCTAAAGTTAAAGAATTTCTTTTAATAACAAAATAAAGTCAGTCAATGCTTTGGAGCATTTATGAATTTCAGAAATGTAACCCAAGTACGGGTAACGTCCGCATAAAGCGGTGGTTATGTTCCAAAGAAAATTTCGCCTTATGGGAAACATATATAGCTTTGACACATAGCTTTAAGGGTTATATTTCAATAATTTCATTCCATGATAATATGTAAAATTAAGTTGGAATTAAAATTCGCACCTCAGGCAAAAAGTTAATAAACAAAATCAATAAAAAAGAAATTAACAGAAAACATAAATCTTTTCAAATCTCACATTTCACAAGACACTATTAGTGGCGTTGTAGTGAAGCCGAATTTTTTGCAGTTGCCGTTATAAACATTAGTGCAGGGTAATAAATATTGCAATTCCGCTATTACAGTTTTCATTTTTCAGCTTCGGCCTATGGAGGTGCAAAAGAACATAGATGGGCACTTTGCAGTACCAGTAAAATTTCAGTAAAAATTGATTTTTACTGATTACTGAAAAAAATTTCAGTATTCAGTAAAATTTTACTGGTAATGCAATCTAAATTTAAATGACATTTAAATGAAATTTAAATGAAATTTAGATTGCATTAACAGTAAAATTTTACTTTTTTCATTTAAATTTTATTTAAATTTCATTCAAATTTAGATTGCATTAACAGTAAAATTTTACTGAATACTGAAATTTTTTTCAGTAATCAGTAAAAATCAATTTTTACTGAAATTTTACTGGTACTGCAAAGTGCCCATCTATGCAAAAGAATATGAGGTTTGGATTTCAAAAAATATCATCAGTATTTCAAATCAATGCCAATACGCTATAGACAACAGATTGTATATACACGCCCAGCATTATTATAATGCTCAACTGTTGTCATTCTACTTTGTTTATATGTAAAGTGTTAGTCGAACACATTGCTATCTTCATTCTCAAGGTAAATAGATTGGAAATAACAACTGCTCCTTGTAGATTGCTCAAAGGTATTGATATTGCAATGTAGGAGGCACTAGCGCCTACCATATGATCGATTGCGTAGCTTGATTCCCTTCTAAAATTAATACGGTGTTAAGGTATGGTACTTATGAAGAACTGGCATTTCTTCACCCACGACAAGTTTCTAGGCATACGTGATATATCAAAAAAGTTACGATCTCAAGGTGACAATAGTAAAAAACAAATTGGAAAATATTCGGTCATCATTTCATTCACACGACTTTGTATCGTGTATTTGTATTGAATTCTCTTGGTTGTTTGTGAGCGCTCGATGCTATGCTGTATTGTGTATTTCAAATGTCTTCTTCTTCTTATTCTTCTTCATAATTTTTGGCAAACAATTTGATAGCACGAAACCAATACAACTTTAAAAACATATGAAAAAAATGTGTACAAGTAACACAACAATACACTCAATACAACGATACAACAGCTTGTCTGAATTGACCAATTATTTTTGACAGATGGGAATGTCTAATTTTGATGACTCATCTGTGCAGTAAGTACTAGTAAAAAAGAAAAATCTGCACCCATTTAACGACCAACACAGTCGACCTAGTCAGCAAGCAATTTATGAGACCATCGAGATAAAGTAATGTAACTACCGAAGAGAAAAGTCTTAAAACAAATGTTGATTGTCGTTTTTTTTTGGTCTTTGTCCCTTGACTACGTGGAGAATTTTATGTGCCAATAAATAAATCCTGTATGAGATTTGAAGCCAAAGTCCATCGTTTACGTTGTATTTTTCACAGCTGTTTAATGTGAAGTGACGTTTATTCCTGGTTAAGTGGCTACGTTAATGAGCTCAATTGCGCATTAATCCTTATTTCCTTCAAAATGAGCAAACAGCTGGCATTACGATGAATACGAGTGTTATCAAGCCATACAGATGGAATTTTCGTTTTCAGAAAGAAGAAACAGAATAATGATATTTGGGTTCAATAAGATGGCTCAGCATGCCATATAGTGCGTTTAACAGTCGTCATTTTTTCGGCGGCTCTGGATCACTTTTAATGGGGCTGCATTAGATATTGGTTTGTGTTGACGAATTAAAAAGACTTGAAGCTGGCAAAGCATCGACCAGATACAGGAAATCATACTTAAAATATATTCAACAATCTTTCCTATCAAGTTCTGAAGCTTTTAAAAAACACACCCGATATGCAAAATATATTTCAATGAATGGCAATTCCAAATTGTTCAATAATGTCAACGTTCAACGTTTTCGATTGCTCGTATTCAATCGTTTATCGTGCAACATTTCATTTCTTCTGATATTATTTGATCACAGTATTCAATTCAGTTCTATGAAATCGGTTCCAATCTATAAAAATTTAAGGATTTTTAAGGCTTAATTTGTAAATTGGACAAGAGAAGAGAAAAAGTTGCAAAACGTTGTTGGAAGAAAAGACCTGCAACGGCAGCAGCAACGGTATTCTGTTGGTGAATAATAAATTAATGATCTCTTAACAGCACAGCTTGATTTATTTGTGGCACAAGTAAATCGATGTTTGCATTTAATGTCATTGTATGTGTTGTAGTTGTAGTTGCAGTTGATGTTCCTGTTGCAAAACGAACGAACGACAACAACACAGACGGATTGACAGTCATGGATAGACGACGACGAGAAACAATCAGTAGCAACGGTAACAGTGTTAAATTGGTAATCAACAACATTTCAACGACAATAGCAACAAACATGTTGTATTTCTTTGCAATACAACAAAAAAAATTATCAAAAATATTCATTGCGATTGTGATTGCAGCCGTATTGTACCGGCGTACCGGTAAAATGACTTGAGGGGACTCCACTTGTAATTGTTGTCCGTGTTTTTAATGGAGAATTTGTTTTTGTTTTTGTTGTTGTTCCCATTTGCTTTGTTTTCATTGCAAATAAATGTTGCATGTTTAAATGAATTAGTTTTTGTTGTTTTGTTGTGACTAGCGGTCGTTGTTATTATTGCCCGTGTTCCTGTTGTATTACTACTGTTGCTATTATTAATGTTGATGTTGCCATTGCTGCTGCCATTGTGATTGTTGGTATTGGTGCTGGTGTTGGGTTGGGTTGTTGTTGTTACAACAATAGTTATTTTATACTGAGGTATTGTGTTTTGATTAATATTTTCGTAAATGGCAGGAGCTGGAGTTTGAGCTGGTGCAGCAGTAGCAAAAAAATGTAAATGCCGCATAATTTTGAAGTATTTGTCGTGTTGTTGTTGCGTTCCGTCTTGATAAAGGAAATGAAACACGAAAAAGGCATGTACGAACGATGTCTAACATCTAACAATTGCCGATTAATTTTTATGTTTTAATTTAATCTGAAATGACGATTTTTCAGAGCGTTTAAAAAACGATTTAAATTTTTTAAATGATTTCAGTTGGCTGGATTAAAAAGTGATTTCTGTTGTGAAATAATGCCTTGCATGACTATCTGAAAGCATTAAGTTTTATGGTATGGTTTATGTTTTGAGAGCTATACTATGGTTTTCTAGATTGCCTATGGTTGATTTAAAGTATTACCTACTCCCGTATTCCCATATCAATTACAAGCATGATTCCATATGGCAATGTCCAAAAAAAGGAGAGAAATGTTTAACAAAGTCATGTCTTTGCATACCATTGTAAGAATAATGCCGATATGGCGGTGCCTTTGTATCACTTCAAACTGAAAACTGTTCATAAGTCTTCTGTAAATTTAAAATATTTTTTTTTGCACTTCTCGAAACACTTTCTTTGAAATTTTTTTCCAAAAACATGCCATTAAACTAGCTGGGCTCGAAGAAATCCGATTCACCTGCTATCCTCAGACCAATTAGGAAATTTTTCGGGCCATTATTACAACTTGACCTTAAACTTAGGCTTAGTTTAAGGTACTTTTAGCTAAAGGGAACTGTAAAGTTACCTTTAACTTATTTTCATTATTACAACTTACTGAACAAACAAAGTTAACTTTTTCAAAAATATGACAGTGCCGGAGTAATGTCGATAAAACTTTTTGTTGTTGTTGTATTTCCTCATTTTGTTTATATTTGAAGTTGCCATATTGAAAATAATATGTAATATGGCCAGTTCTAACATAAGCTTAACTTTAAAAGTTAAAGGTAGGATGATCTTCCCTTTAAATTAACGCTCACTTCTACCTTATTGTCCACTTATAATAATGAAAATTTAAAATTAAAATACTCCCCTTAGTTAACGGCAACGTTTTTATCACATTTTTAACACACATTAAAAAAACAAAATCCTGCTTAACGCTCATTTATGATTTCATTTACTTAGGGATAATAGTTTCTGAATCGTAGGTATGATTCGAACAAGAGAGTCTGGTTGGCTACACTCGACATCGTTCAAAAGGTTTTAGTCACGCTGCTGGTAATTATTAGCGTCACAAAAAATAGAGATCCCGTCTAGCTATTCTTCAGCGCGAGAGAAAATGTGTTTAATAGTTGACTTTCATCGCCCTATATTGGCAACGGTTCTTATCGTCTCGACAATAAGTTCGTTTATTGTGGCAGTGTACCAAGATATTCGTCGACGTTCACGATTCGAAGATTACAAGTAAAACAAAAGAAATTAATTACTTCTGTTCGTTATTTGAATAAATCCTTTATTTATTTAAATGCTAACACGCTTTAACTGATAACACTGCGCTATCAATTATATTTTTGCGATAACTTTTATCAAAAATGAAACTTTCCTTGCTCAATAGCACTGTGCTTATCGAACTGTTTCTAATACATCTATCGGTTATTAATCACAGACTTACTTTCCATTATTGTCTAGCTATTCATGACTGAATTTCTATGAATTGTTATTGTTGCATTTTTCATTCTTATTTTGTTCTCGTAAATTCCTACGCATTTGTTTGTGTAATTCTGTAAACCCTTTCGTGTGTGTATTGGTTTGTCTTGTTTATTTATTTTGCGTTGAATATGTTTTTGCACGCATCACAAATTGATTGTGCTACACAGCATACTGCACGTCATTGACATCGGTTGCAAAATATACGTCAACAAATATTGCACTGTTTTCCAATACCTCCTGGGTTTCGCAACCATGTGCAAGTATTAGCTTGCCGCACGTGTAGTATACATGAGTTTTAACATGCCTGCATAAGTTAGCAGCAATATTCGTCTGCATCAACGTTTTCGTGATGCGTACATGTATCTTCATTGTGCAACTTAGGCAGGACATTTTTTGTTTTAAGTCGACAATCCACAAATATTTTGAGCGTGATCGCCTTAATTTAGTTTCGTAAAGGCGTTCCATTGAATTCCGTTTAATATTGACTCGTTTGTTACTCCATGACCTTGGGCAGGCAGTACAGGCAAGAACAAAAATAATGAAAGAAAAAAAAGCGAGCGCCTCGTATATTTCCATGTTGTTAATAAATGGCTCATATGTTTGGCTACTGTTTTGTCGTCTGTAACTGTTTTTCCGGAAATTTTTTTATTATTTCTTCTCCATTTACTACAGCCTATAATTGAGAATTCGTACGTGGCAATGAAACAGAGAATTAAGTAAGTTCTGACTCGTGCCATAAAATCAAGGAAAGAAACAATTTTTTCATAAACCTAATAACGGGAATAGTTTAGATTACATTAAACCAAATTGTGAAATGAAAATGAAAGCAATTGAAATTAAAATCTAAATTTAGTAAATTTCGTTTGGAGGAAAATTACATTTTAATGACCTGTCCTTGGCACCTGTTTTCAGTACTAAACGCTATGTTAGAGGAATTGCTATGACAAATTATTTATGGCATAACTATTAAATTTTAAAAAAACATTTCATTGGTTCAGTATAACTTTGTCAAGGGCCATCGTACTCTTGCCTCAGCTTCAAATTACTTTAGCACATTGACTTTGGAGACAAGGTTTGTATTGTCTTTTCTTTTGCTTTCAAATATTCTTCTGCTAGTAAATTCCTTAAACTCATTCTCATTTCGACACTTTGGTTTAATATTTCAAAAATTCTAATTAAAAAAAATACATTTTGTGTCCCTGTTCTTAGTACTCGCTGACAAAAAAAAAATTGTTTTGGCATAGCATTGTCACAGCATGTACCTTTATTGTGTCACATTATTTTCGGTTAAGGTTTTTCCTGGTCACCAGACAATTTGTGACAATAAAATGTGACTGGCAGTTAGTCATGCTGACGACAAGCCTCTCAGAATTGTTTCATTAAAGGTCGTCAGCAGGTAGCAGGCAAATTTTTCACACAGACTTTGCTGATGTTGTTGTCAAAAAAAAATATGTTTCCTAACGAAAGAAAGCAAATAAACATGTGATAACAGACGTCTCTTAGATACTCTACATTAGTGCTCGTTGTAGCGAAGTGTTCATAACTGTTGAAAGATTCCATAGATTTCATTTCGATTGAGATAGTGAAGAAATGCTCAGAAGACATTTTATTGAATTTTTTCGATATTCTTTGCCACACTAAATGTTTCACTTTCACTAGATTCATTTGCCGTCATTTGTACTTGAAATAAGTTTTTGGAGCTCAATTTGCTTTTGTTCGGCAAATGAGCTTTAGAAACTTAAGAAATTTTGCCATTTGAGCACAATGAAGTCAAAAAAATCCAAATTTTTGAGGTGTCCCTATTATTTTCGAGCTGAATGACATTAAAATGAACGAGAGAAAAAGAATTTTAAAAAGAATTTGTAAAAGAAAACCAAAAATTTAAGCAAAGGTCAATGATCATAGTCATGGTAATATAAAAAGATAATTACTTATTAGAATTCACACAAATTTTTATAAAAAATTAACAAAACTTTAAAAACAAATAAAATTTCAAATTCATGTTACGTTTTTATCTTTTCTAAAAACGTTTAGAATATGAGTTCGTTAATTGCAAACAAAATAAAAATAAATTAGTGTTTAATTCAATTAAATTCTTTATTGTTCTCACTACTTTTGTTCTTACTACTTTCGTCTGTTCACACTTGACGAATACAACAATAATTGCTTGTTAGCAATTCTTCTTTGCTTACAACGCAGATCTTTTCAATGGCGATCTTCAAACCACGACTGTTCCTTCACACGCAACGCGTCTTCACACAAGACTGACTGAATTCTTACTACTCGTTGCCTGCTTTGTCTTGTCTTTTGATATGCCCACGTAAACTGATGAATGAATGTTCTTGAAGTGTTCGCCTTCTCGAGATTTCTATTGCGACTTTATTGTTGTTTGCATATTTCGTTCACATTGCTTGTTGCTGCGTTCTCGCTTACTTGTCTATCCCCTTTTCTTTCATACTGATGTTGTTGGTTTACTTGGAACAAGTTCGTTGTATGTGTTGGTGTAGCTTTTGCTCATTTTAATGTTAAACGATGATACTCCGTTCCCCATTTTCGTAACAATACAATAAAATTGTTCAAATATGTAAGTCTTCAATATCACCAGTATCAAAATTATTTTCTCTCTCATCTTGTGAAATTATTTCTGGATTGTTATCTTTAGTCTTCTGTGCTCCGAATTCAGGGGCTTTTTCTCAATCATAAAATATTGTGTATGATTTCTTGATAAACTGTTATAGATTACTCTGAACGATATCATTGACAATTACGGCATACGTTCAAATTTCACAGCCTATTGATCATCAGAATCAGGACTTTGCTCAATTAAAAGTTGTGGCCTTACTCGGCATTAACGTTATGTTCTATGTCATATTGTGCCTCAAGACTTAGATTTTCAATTACAGTAGTAGGTACAAATGTTAAAACATTGAATTCATCTACAGCCGCCTCTGTAAAGTCAGTACAAACAGCGAATTTGCATGGCAGATTCTGCTAAATCCTCACTATGGTCGCATGTTGCTTTAAACGTTTCATGTCGTACATCGTAAAAGTAGCAATGACGTAGTGTTAGACGAGAGATAGCAAAAATCGAAAATTTAAAAAGACTTCCATTATAGATATTCTAGGATGAAGTACATCCGAAATTGTTCTGAAGAAGCAGGGTGGGCAAAATTAGGCCATAATCCTGACAAAAGGGGTTGTAATGGCTGTAATGAGGTTAAGTACCCAGATGTGTTATCATGTTAGCAAGTCCGCTACTCTACCGCATGGGAGCATACAATCTCGATGTGCGATTTCGATTGCTCTCTGTACATAATGGTTGTTATCGTCTCGCCTTATGGAAACACTGCAACACCCAGTTATTGCATTGTTGCAGTGCTCCAGGACGTACGAGGTTGCCCACGATGGCGAGAGTCAAATGTCGCACTTCATTTTATTATTTATTGTGTTTGGTCAGTAGCAACTTACTATTGGCAGTAGGAGATCGGTTGTGCTGTTTTTACATAGAGCTCCTTAAGGGAGTATGGGCTTGAAGCATCTGTTGAATTTTTGATTCTTTGATTTTTAATATGCCAGGATGGGGCTTTCTTTAACAAGTTCATGGCCTTAGGTACTAGAATGGGGCAGAAAGTATTTGCTCTTTTGCTTCGTTAAATATGAAGCAAAAGCGCAATTTGGAGGCCAAATATTAAGGCCATATTTAAGAGATTACATACATAATTGGCTATTACAACCCTTTAGTCAGGATTACGACCTAGTTTCTCACACCACTTATATCGTGTGTGTTAATTTAATACATTAGCGACTGGACCTACAGTTTAAAGTCGACTACGAACGACATTACTTTCTTGAGAAACTTTTTTATGGCAATTTTATTTACTATCGGAGTATTTACCAGAAATGTGCTGAGAGGAAGTTGCCGAAGAAATATTTTCTTCATATTTCGTTTAGTTGGAGATGCCTAAACAGGGGTTTGAACCGAGGCCTCACGTCTAATAAGCCAATACACTACCTACTAGACCACGGCCACTTTATTATTTATTTAAGAGATTACAATCATGGAAATATCGCCGCTGTTATCGGTGTCATAAGGTCTTTTTGAAGGTTGTACATTGAATGCCGTTTGGTGTTGTATCAGTTGAAGCTACCATGGCATCGTCTAGGACAAGCATGAAGGGAAGTGATAGTGAAATACGTCGATTGTAAACGGTATAGTCTTAGCACATTATCTCTATGATCCCATTGTATTCATTATGATTCTGATTCTAATTTTTTAATCGCATTTCTTTTAATTTCTGACCTCTTAACCGACTAACCTACTCAAGTTAAATAACCCATATGATCTCATCTTTCTGCTTCAAGTCAATTAGGTGATGGTGAGAGGAAGGGAGAGTGATTTGCAAAACAGAAAGAAAAAAAACTCTTTTAACATTTTTAATTGAGGCCAAATAAGATTTAAACGAAAGTCATTTCATTTTTAACTGACTATCGGAATTTTTCTTCTCTTTAACACTTATCGCTCATTTGTGGTAAAAGGGGGGGAAAAATTCACTTGGAAGTCATTATTGTTTGTTATTTCTAAACCATTATTTTCATTTTCATTTTCACTTTTAAATTGTATCCATTGAAATCAAAAATTAACCATTTGAGACTGAATATTTTTGTTTTCTTTTTCTTTTTTGTTTTTTTTTTTGTTAATAACTTTGAAATGTTTTGTGTTATTTTTTTTTTTGTTTTCTCACTATTTTGAGTTTCTATGCTTGCTTTCACTTTCAATTAAAAAAAAAAAAAAAAAAAAACTTTAATTAATGAATTATACGGAACACAATGGATTATTTAAAAGGTATCATAGGAAATGTTCATTTAAATAAAAATCAATTATTTCACGGCTGATACATGCAGTACACTACAGTAGAGTAGATGAATAAAAATTCAGTTACAATGAGTTGTGACAGACATTTGAGTACATATTGTGAATGATGTTAAAATTTTAAATTTTTTATGGCATTAACATAAGCCACAAACAATATATGTATGGGGTCCATAAAAAGAGTTCGTTTCGCCAACTGGACATTTATTCGAAACAGAAAGTCACAGAAATTAAAAAAAAAAATTCTTTCGCCTATGGAAACTTGTAAATATCTTAAGACAGATGATGTTTTTTATACGGATTTTAGTAGGTAAATTCCAAAACCGAAAGGAATTGGGAAAAATTCACGGTACACAAGTGTGAATATGTATATTGATTGTGCTGCGATTTTTGCAACACTCAATGAAGCCTGCTTCTGAGTTCAAAAGCATCTCCTTTGTATACTCGCCTCTAAAATTGTTGCCTTAAAAACATTTGTGTGTGTCTTAATTTTATTCATAAGCGGCAGGCACTAAAGTTTATAGCTTGGGAAACTTCTCATGGGAATTTTATTTAGTCTCAGAGTTATTGCCAGACGACTGCTGAGAGAAAGTCGCCAAAAGAAAGATTATTTCCATGTTTCCTTTTGTTCGACATCTCTGTGGCATGACATGGCTGTGGTTTGAACCACGAGACTACTATCTCCTAGACTAAGTTCTCTTCAAGGTTCTTACTTTAACCATATTCTGGGTGAAATTAAAGAATTTCTTTGCCTTTATAAGCATTTTGCAATTTTTTGTTGCTCGTCACCCACCAGCAGGTATTTTGTGATATTTAAACAAGTCGCCATAGTCTAGTAGGTAGTGTGTTGCCTTATTAGACGCAAAGCCTGGGTTCAAATCCCCAGTCAGACATCAAAAACGAAAATATGAAAAAATGTTTCTTCGGCGACTTCCTCTCAGCAGATTGCTGGCAAAAACTCTGAGAGTAAATGAAACTGCCATGAAAAGTTTATAAAAAATTTGTCGTTCGGAATCGATTTTAAATAGTAGATCCCGCAGCTCATGTCTAAAATTAAAGCACACAACATAAGTGGTGTGAGAAACTAGGTCGTTATCCTGACTGAAGGGTTGTAATGACCAATTATGTATGTAAAGAAAAACACTTTCAAATCTTTATAAATATCGGAAGATTTATGGCTTAAAGTTTTTAATTTATGAATAATTTTACTATTTTAAAAACAATAAAGTTCAACGAAATTATTGAAATATTTTAATAAATTTAAATTTGCGAAAAACCAGAAAAAGAAGTTGAAACAAAAGTTTGCCATTCACTAAATGCCAAATTAATGATAGCAGACGTCAAAGTAAAAGTAAAATTTTTTTTAAATTTTATTTTGACCCACATTCTAAAGACAATAAGCAAAAATTATGTTAAAAAAGTAAGAAGGAAACCCCCGCTTCCCCTACTCTTTCAGATGATAAATTCATTTTAAAATATTTGAAAAGCGTAACAAAAGTAAAGCTTCATATGTTTTTATGGAATTTCAGCAGGTTGTATTATTTTACTCCAAAAAAAAAAGAAAACCAAAATCTTGTAAATCGAATATCGAATACCAACAAATTGACAATAAACAGCTTAAAAATAAACTGAGCACTGGAGCAACGTCTAAACCAAAGAATTAGTAATGCTTTCAAAATGCTCGTATAACATTTGAACAACATGAGCAAATAGTTTTTTACTTAAAGCAGAGCAATTGTGTTCATTTTCTTTCAAATTCTTTTAAAATTAGCCACAATACCATGCATTCATTACCGGCAATTATTTATGATTTCAATGCAGGAAGTGATGTATTGAGTGGAATTGAAAAGAAAAACTCAATTCTGCACACTCCCTCCTATTCAATGCTTTTCTAATTTGTTTTTCCAGAATATTTTAAATTGTATGTGCATATGTATGTATGTATGTATGTATGTTAATAAACGAAATAAGATGAACAAAAATTAAAAAAAAAATTTATTTGTTTTGGGTAAACGATATTCATAGTCGGACAAGTTAACAAAGGCGGTCAAAAATTGAAATCGAGACTCTTACGAAAATCGAAATAAAAAACAAAAATTTTAACAAGAAAAACTTCCTCTTCGCAAATAAAGACTGTTGGAACAAAGGAAGAACCAGTTTTGGTCAATTAGCAAAACTGACAATGATTGTGATGACGGCGATAGCCATCATCATTGCTATCGATACACACACACACACAACCAGCATTATTTACTCTCCCAAATTAAAAAGAAAAGGAAACAACAACAAAAAAAACATGAAATCATAATGAGTATATGATAAATGGCTTAAAGAGATGATGGAAATGAATCACAAATGAGCCACAAATAACAGAAAATTATAAAAAAAAAGAATTTTTAAGTTTATTCAGATACAAAATTGTGCAAGTCGTGTTTGGCAAATTCAGTATTTTTCAGTTTCAGACTTAAACATGAGATTAGAGGTCCTTATGTACATACAGTAGCGAGCATAAAAAATGCAACGCTAAGCCGATTGATCTTTATGTGCGCCTCTTTCAAAAAAAAAAGTACGGAAATTAAAAACTTTTTTTTTATTTTTATGCTCCACAAAGTTAGTTAACAAATGCAGGTTACAATATCAAAATTTTTCTATCCACTTATTTTTATTTTAACATTTAAGAAAAAAAGTGTAAAATTTCAGCGAGCAAAAAAAATGCAACGCTATGTTATTCATAACTTTATTTAAATTAAATGTAAATTCTTACAAAATGTTGGTTAAAAATATATGTACTTAAAACTAATAATTGGTTGCGTAGCCTTTATTTTCTATTACGGCTTGCAGTCTGGAGGGCATAGAATCCACTAGGGGCACGATGGTGTGTAGGGGTATTTTTCCCCATTCAGACTTTAAAATTTTTTCTAATTCCGCCAAATTTGAGGGATTTTTCTTCTTAACTTCCCGATCTAAAGTCTCCCACAGGTTTTCTAAGGTCAGATTGTGACGGCTAATCTAAAATTTGCACATCATGGTCGCTTAGGTAGTTACGAACCAAGCGACTAGGGTGCTTCTAGTCATTGTCTTGTTGGAATATGCTCTTTGGGAGCATTTTTTCCAGAAGATGTGGGAGCATATTTTCTTCTAGGATCTCACAGTATTTAGTGGCATTCAAAATACCACCGATTTTCACCAACAGACCAACTCCGTCATGAGAAAATGAACCTACCAATAAATTCCTTAAAATAAAGAATTTCGGTAAAAAACAAATGTAACTTACCCCACACCATTAGCCATGTTTTACTGTTGGTAGCTGATATCTGGGAGAATATCTCTGCTCATTTGGTCTTCTAATATATTTTATCCCATCAGATCCAGAAAGATTAAATTTACCTTCACTACTAATTAACCCATATCTGCACCTCGCAAGAGATGGGCATTGACAAAGGAAGTGGATAACAGTTTCGTCCTCCTCAGCGGATCTGCACTCATGGCAGAAGTCGTTAAATAGAGCAGCATTCTGTCCGCATTCTTTCCGCATGTTTACCCATAACACAGTGACCTGTAAGCATGGCCACTGTCATTGAGATGATGCCGCGACCAAGTCCAAGTAACTGGTTGGTACGCCTTCTATCCATCCGGGACCAGGTGAGTCTAGCGGTAGAGCAGGATTCCTCGTTGATCCGGGATAAGTTGGTGTCTCGGAAAAATTTCCTCGTGATGGCCAGTTTGTTCGAGGCAAGTGGTATTCCTAAGTCGATTAAACAGGATTCCGGGAGTAGTGCGCCAACTCGGCTAGCTCGTCGGCTCTGAAGTTTCCCGGAATGTCACAATGTCCGGGGACCCAGACAAGTGTGACAGTGAAGCGCTCAGAAAGAAGATTGAGGAAACGGACACATTCCCTGACGATCCTGGAATTATTCGCAATGTTCGACAGAGACTTTATGGCAGCCTGGCTATCTGAAAAGATGGAGACGCGGGTGAAAGGAACACCGTATGCGGGAATACATTGTGCGGCCCGGTAGATGGCCATTACTTCCGCCTGGAGCACGCTGCAATAGTCCGGCAGCTGGAGTGAAATGTTCAAATCCAATTTCACGGAGTAGACTCCACTGCCCACCCCGCAATCGAGTTTGGAGCCGTCGGTATATACATCTAGGAGTTCCGCGGAGACGGTCGTGTCAGGGGTCCAATCGCTTCTGGTCGGGAACAAGAAGTTGAAACCCCTGTCAAAACAGTGTTCTACAGGAAGATAATCGATTTCCATTGGGACCACAGGTTCGATCTCCAGAATAGTGACCAGAGGGAACGACGCGCCAACGAGACAGGGCATTGAGTCTTGTCGCAGTGAACTTAGCCACCTGTTTAGCGAGCAGCTCAGTAGGAAGCCAGTTAGGCCTTTGTGGGGGTGGTGCGTAGAGTACAAGTGATACGGATAGCTGCGGACCTTCCGACTCCGTCCAGGAGTTTGACATTGTGCCGCTTATCCAGAGCAGTCTACCAGAAGCCAACACCGTGTAGGAGGTTGGGTTCGATGACTGCAGAGTAGATCCAGAGCATGATCCAACTGCCCTGCCGCAGCAATAAGCAGCACACGTCGCCTTTCGCGGCCTGACAGCCAGATTAGCCCTCCAATTGAATTTGGGGTCGAGGATCAGGCTCAGATATTTAACCTTGGGACTTAGCGTGAGTCTCGTCCCGTTAATACTAGGGTCGGGACCTTGTATCTCCTAGTGAAAAGGATTGTATCTGTGTTGGAGGGATTGACCGATAGTCAGAAATTCCGCACCAGTCCAGTACAATTGACAGTGGCAAAAACTCTGAGAGTAAATAAAATTGCCATGAATAGTTTCTCAAAAATCTGTCGTTCGGAGTCGACTTTAAACTGTAGGTCCCGATACTCACATATAAAAAAATTAAGGCACACAACATGAGTGATATGAGAAGCTAGGCCGTAATCCTGACTGAAGGGTTGTAATGGCCAATTATGTATGTATGTATGTATGTATGTATTGTTATGTACAGTCACGTTTATGGATTTAATATTTCTACATACAACATAGTTAGCATCCTGTTATATTTTACATTTCCTTGATTAATTTTTTTTTTCTTTTTCATTTTTTGTTTTTTTTTGTATATTTTAATGCCTTTGATCTGCAACGTTTGTAACCTTGAAGTAGTAGAGTTAGTTTAGAACTGTACTGTAATTTATATGTATTTGGCCATATTTCTTCCGCCTGTACTGCCTCTCTCTCACTGTGAGTTCTGTATATATTTTTTGAATTTTTATTTATTTTTTTTAAGTTCATTGTACTTTTGTTTATTAAAGTTTCAGTTGTTATTGTAACTGTTGTTGTTCCCGCCACATTTTTCTTTTTCTTCTGTTTTTTTTTTGTTTATGTTTTAAGTAAATTTATTTAAAAATTTATTTCTTTGTTTAGAGCGTTGTTGTTGGAATAACAATAACAAAAACAAAATAAACTGAAAAGACCTTCAGTGTGAAAACACGACCTTAATTATAAATTACAATATTTGTTTAAAAGTTTTATTTAATTTTTCTCAATTTGTTTTTGTAGTTTGTCTGAAATTCAGTTGCTGATAATTGGAAACTATAAAAACAAAATATGTACATATGTATGGTACTCACACAAACGCACAAACCCACATACATACTCGCATACAACACAACACAACAGAAGTCGAGAAATGTTTGTTTGGACTTCTGGTTTGAATTTATCAAAAATTGATTCTAAGCATTTTTAAGGGTCTTTGTTTTGGGTTGTTGTTGTATTTTTTCGTTAAAATAAAATGAAATTAAATTAAATAAACATTCAAATGTAATGATGTACGAAATACATACATACATATATAGATACATTCATACTTACATGTTTTGGCTATTTGGTCGTAATGTAAACAAATCCACATTCACAGATAGAGCGAGAGGGAGAGAGAAAAAGAGAGGGAGTCTGACGATCATATACTAACATCTGTATCTTATCTGTTCTTTTTATGTTGGGAATACCCACACATACATACATATACACGTGAATTTACAGTTGGCGATAAAATTATTTGCCAATCAATGTAGTCTTGTACGAAATTCTCTTATTCATCTCTTCACAAATAAATAAAAACATATGAAAGGTATGAAATATTAGCAGGATTTACTTAATGATGTAAACGGTCCGCCAAATAACTTTTTTTTTTTGAAAATGCTTTAAAAAAAAAACTACTGAATATTTTCTCAAATTTCTTTTTTTATTTGAAAGTACAATCCTTCCGGTTAATAATGGAAAATAATTTCATTCAAATGGATGCCTCGGCTGGCCATGCAGTAGCCTCCACGATCGGCCCAATTTTTAAGCACATTATCGATTGTGTGCAGCTGTACTTCACGAATGGCTTTACGAATATTGTCCTTTAAAGCGTCCATTGTCTCTGGCTTGTCGGCGTGACACTTATCTTTGACGGCACCCCACAAATAATATTTCAACGGTGTCAAATCGCAGCTCCGAGGTGGCCAAACGACATCAGCTCTGCGGCTGATAATGCGATCTTCAAAAACAGGGCGCAAAACATCGAGTGTAGCTTCGGCAGTGTGGCACGTAGAGCCGTCCTGTTTAAACCAAATGTTGCCAATATCCTCCTCTTCAATTTTTGTGAACAAAAATTCGTTCAACATGGCCCGATAACTATCGCCATTGACTGTAAAGGCCACTCCTTGCTCATTTTCGAAGAAAAATGTCCCAATTATGCCTCTGGACCAAAATCCGCACCAAACAGTGACTCGTTTTGGGTTCGTAGGCTTTTCAATGTATGCGTGCGCGTTTTCTGTGCCCCAAATGCGGCAATTTTGCTTGTTTACATACCCGCCAAGATCAAAATGAGCTTCATCTGGAAAGATGATTTTTTTTTGCCAAAATCGGCATCTTCTGTAGGCTACTCGTGTAGGCTACTGCATGGCCAGCCGAGGCAGCCATTTGAATGAAATTATTTTCCATTATTAACCGGAAGGATTGTACTTTCAAATAAAAAAAGAAATTTGAGAAAATATTCAGTAGTTTTTTTTTACAGCATTTTCAAATAAAAAAAAGTTATTTGGCGGACCCTTTACATAAACATTCGTTATCGTGGGATTCTTTTAAAATTCCCAATCAAACAAAACAATCTACCAGTAATCGATAACAACACTTCTTCACATTATTAAATTGATAGCAATTTTATGGACACTTTTGTGGCCAACTGTTGATGTCAAAGAGATAGCAAAAAAACATACTCCCGTATTTGTATATAAAAATGTAATCAAATTTATAGTTTTTGTATGTGGAAGCATAAAATATTATTTTTTTTTGCTCTTGTTTTTCGGCACATAATTTATGTTCTGTAGAATTTGTTTGTTTGTTTGTTTTTTTTTTTTTTTACAGATTCAAGTGCTAATTTTTTTTTTATTTTTTTCGTTATTTTTTAAGAACTCATATCTTATCGAATAGTGAACGAACTGAACAAAAACAATTAAGAGCTCTTATTTAATATACTTTTCCACCATCAAACAATCGTTTGGACTTTATCCTTATGTTTCTGAAAATCTAAAAAAAGAAAAAAAAAAAAATCATGCTTTCGAATTTAAACTGCGTATTTTCTTTTTATTCAATATTTCGTAGAATATTTCAATATGAAAAAATATAATTTTTTTTTTCATTACCATTTATTTACACAACGTTTTTAATCTAAAAAAAAAATATTTATTTTTTGTTTTTGGTTTTATGCTAAAACATTAGTTGATTTAGAATTTTAGAACAATTTTTTTTTGGTGTTTGGAAAAGGGTCATTAGCCGCTTTTGTCATTGAAAAAAAAATATTCAAAATTTAAGTTCTTATAAAACAGCCCATGTAATATTCATTTAACCTTGGACTATGATGGCACATTAAATCAAATTAAAAACATAAAATAAATAGAAAAACAAAAAAACAGAAGAAAAAAATAAAAGAAACCAAAAATAATATGTACATATTTCAACAATACTTTGGTTTTTTCACATTTCTATGGATTTTTTTAAGTCAATAATTTTTAACACATGGCAAGTTCTATTAATGTAATAATTATGTGCCGAAAAATTTACTTGAAGTTAGCTCTAGGTTTAAAGATGGTCGTATAGAAATCTGCTAGCCAAGCTGTTGGAGCTTAAGCTCTTAAACAGAAATGAACTTTATGATTACACACAAGTCTTTGATAATTCTAAATCAGCATAATCATATATGTATGTGTATATATACATATCTGTATATATCGGGTCATTCATTAAGCTCTTCCTAGCATCGAAATTTTATTCGCTTGAAAAACCTATTGTGTAGAATACAATATTATTCAAATATCCTACATGTCTCTATTTGACTAATGGCACGGGTATGCTTTGAGGACCGCTGTGGTTTCTGGTTTTTCTCAAAGACTTGCAAAAACTCCAGCAGAAAAAGTCTAACTGAGTTGTACCGCATAATCTCGGTGGCCAGTTCACATTAACTCCCCATCAAATGATCATGCCTTCAAATCACTCATGCAGAGCATCTAATGTGGCATGAGCTGTGTGTCACGCAGCCTATTGAAACCATACATATGCCGTTGGTGGCCATGTGATTCAGACCAGAAAAATCAATCAATCTATAGTGTTCATTGTTGATAGTTGCCAACTGCCGCAGAGCCTATTCAGCGGAAATACGCCGTCATTGTCTATGGTCGCTTACCTTCTGTGCCTGGGTCAGTTGAATTTTGTACAATTGCAAGGCGAAATCAAGACACGAAATTCGTTCGAAGTTATCGTATACGAAAAGGCAAATTCTTGTGAATGAATCGGGTTCTCCTGTATTCTTCACTGATTTGGCAAAACAGCATTAACACGTTGACTGCCGCGGCAATTATCAGAAAGCTGGCCACGCAAGCCAACATTGATTTTTTATTATTTTCCCAGAAGCCGTTTATGGATACTAGCACTGCAGTGATATAATACTGTTTTATTCATAGCTACCCCAAAAATGGTAGATTTAGTGAGTACGACTGCCTTCTAGGGTGCCAACTACGAGTTATCTCGTAGTTGGCAGTCAACGTGTTAATAAGATGGCCGTTATGAACTGTCGAAGTTCAGATATCGCTGTTGTAAGACCCTCATGAGGAGCAAAATGTTTTTTTTCATTCTATATGTTAAGATTTTAATTTCGCTCCAGCTTTTCTTGGACAGCTCCGACTCCTTACCGCCTTGTCAGTTCCATATGTGATCGGAACGCTTTCCGTTGAGACTTCCTTTGGGATCTCATTCTATTGCGGTTTTTGCTGTCATCATTGCTTTTTCTGTGGGCATAATTTATTCAATTCCAATTTGTGCTTCGTTGAGTGTACATATTTCTCCAAAAAATTTTAAACATCTGTTTACAATGAGTTCATATCGATGGTATCTGAATTCCAAGGCTTGCAATCATGAAGCATAATTTATTTGATATTGAAGTGGGAGACGTCAACTGTTGTTGAGGCTACCAAACGTTTGTTGTAATGATTTCATTCTGTTAGTGTTAGTGTTCTGCTTGCTGATTGGGTATAATCGCTATCTAATGTCCTGATTCTGCTCCCTAAAATTTATTTTTATCTACAGTATGTAACCAATTACTGCCTAAATCCTGGACAATGTAGCATTAATTCATTTAAATTAAACGAATTACGCCATCAACGTACCTCTTTAACTATACATTTTTCTTTTCCTTTCGGTAATAAATTTCCCTTTCATTGTTTTTGTACAAATTGTTGGCCAGCTTTGCAATTTTTGGAGCCCCAATATTTTATTTGTTCCATTGGGAAATTCTTTCGTGTCATCCTTATGTACATAGATAAATAAATGGTAGAATAAAATAAATCGAGGTAAACACTTTCGTTTCAATTTGATGATCTAAAGTGCTGCAAGTCTTTCTGAACAGAAAGAAAATCCCTCAACAATTGCCGCTTATTAAACACACTTGCAAAAGAGTAAAAACGGTAGGGAATAAAGTGTGTGTGTGCGTGTCCATTGCTTTCGATTGCTTATCCTCATTTTTATCGATTAAAATAACTTTACCTCTCCCTTTTACAACAAATCCTTGAGACATTTCACTTAAGGCGGTGTCGGGATATTTTTTTGTAATTTTTTTTGTCTTTTGTGGTGGTTGTAAAACACGGTTTGATTAAACTGTGACCCAATTCCGAAAATAATCTTAACGAGAAAATGAGCGTGTGTGTATCGGTTTTTTTTTGTTTTACAAAAACTGAATGTCAAGGAAAGACTTTTACGTTGGCGGCAATATTGTCATCCAACATCCCTCAAAAAAATAAACAAGAGCACAAAAATAACGAAAAATAAATATTAAGGTGCAACCTATTCATACATAATTGGCCATTACAACCCTTCAGTCAGGATTACGCCCTAGGTTCTCACACCACTCATGTTGTGTGCCTTAATTTTATACAGGAGTGGCGGGATCTACAGTTTAACGTCGACTCCGAACGACAGATTTTTGAGAAACTTTTCATGGCAATTTTACTTACTTTCAAAGCTTTTGCCAGAAATCTGCTGAGAGGCAGTCGTTGAAGAAATATTTTTTCATATTTGACCCGTGGCCTTGCGTCTAAGAAGCCAACACACTACCTACTAGTCTACGCCGACTTCCTCTCAGCAGATTTATGGCAAAAACTCTGAGAGTAAACATATTGGCATGAATAGTTTCTCAAAAATCTGTCGTTCGGGGTCGACTTTAAACGACGGTGCAACCTATTGCTGACCTATAAAAATTGTAGAGAAGAAACGGCTACTCTGTTAAGTTCCTGAGAATTTTTGCATTGGACTTGGTATATGGAATATAGACCATTTACAAGCGTGTCACTGTTGATTTTGCAATACATCGAATGTTTAGCGCGCTACAGAGCACGTTGTGCCAGTGGTTCGGGAACCGATTGTCTCCGCTCGAAATACTTAATAATTTTGCTTATCGACTGGTGTCCATTTGAATAGAAATGAAATTTACATTTCTTTGATGAAAATGCTTATCTTAGGCCAGTGTCCAATGAACCTAATCAGCAAACGTGCAACGCAAACAATTGTTATTATTCATATTTCCGTATGAACTGTATTTTGTTAACATGTTTGATCTTTAATTTTTCGCGAAATTTTAAAATATTATTCTAGCGTTAAATAATTCATGAAGATTTGTCGAACTTGACAGATATGTTAAGACAGTTTGACATTCTCAGCTGTCAAACAATATTATCAATATTAACAGTTCTTATGCAGCTAAAAAGTTTTCGATTTTGTGTTATATACGATCCTCTAACAGGGATTTCCGAACTTTGACAGTTGGCGACGGCTATATCTGTCAAATTAGTTGTCATTTATTCAGTTTGTTTTGCCAAATCACCATAAACGACCATTGACAACGACCCTAATTTTTTTTTTAATCAAAAAATCAGCTTCAGAGGTGAGGGCCACCTCCAAGAACGAACGAACATATTTTTACATTTAAAATATGAGTTCGTAGATTGCAAATAAAATAAAAATAAATTTGTGTTTGTAACAACAATTTACTTTAATTGCTATCCTGATTTACACTCGTTCGTTAGATCTTCACTACGGAGATCTTCATACCACGATTATTCTCTTCACACAAGAC
This sequence comes from Sarcophaga rosellei, assembly GCA_930367235.1. NCBI lineage: Eukaryota > Metazoa > Arthropoda > Insecta > Diptera > Sarcophagidae > Sarcophaga > Sarcophaga rosellei. The sequence goes on along the minus strand of OV884017.1, from coordinate 82,786,523 downwards.
TGACTGAATTCTTTATGATCCCGTTGCCTGCTTGCCTTTTATATTGCTGGGTAAACAGTCTGATGAATACTCTCGAAGGAGGATGACTTTGTCTTCGCCAAATATCTAAAAAAGTAAACCTGTTGTCTTCGTTATAGTTGTTTGTGTATTTTGTTTACGTTTTTCCTTGCAGTGTTGTTATTGTTTGTTTACTCTGTTTATCTCCTTTTTTATACTGATGTTGTTGTCCATTGTTTTTTTTTTGTAGCTTTTGTTTATCATTTTAATAACACCATTTCTATTATCCCGAAAAGGTCAATGTTTGGTGTGACATCACTGTCAACGGCAAGCACCAGAGGTCGATATTTCCAGCTTCTTTCGGGCTTAAATTGTGTGATCTGAATATCAATGGCATGTTGTTTCATGCTGCTACGATACAGTCCAGGCCACTTTGGAATTCTTGCATAAGAGATTTGAGGCCGTGGTTGTCTCACATGGAGATGATGTGAACTAGTCACCGAGTTCGCCTGATTTGACCCTGTTAGACTTTTTCTTGTTTGGTTTTCTTGAGTCGCCAATGAATGCCAATTAGCCACAAACTACAGCGGCCCTCTAAGCCAAAATAACCCGCTAGTCCGTCTGATATATGCGCCACAATCTCAAAAAATTAGGCATTTCGTTCCACGCTCCATTTTGCCACACAAAATGGCAACAATAGATCTCTCATACTACTTTAATGGCATACAAAATATTAATTTGACTGTGACAGAGATCCCATTCAATAAGTAGGAGAAGCTATTTATACTTCTTAAGACAATATTAAATAAATACCATCGTAAATATGTACCATCCTAATGAAACCAGGTTGTGATAAAAGGATTCCATTTTACCCAAAAGCTCTTGTGCGTTCTTTTTCTGTTTCTTTGCTGTTCTGTTGTGTCAGAGTGACAAGAGCCCTGCAAAAGTCAAACAAAAATTTACACAAACGATGAAAGAAAAACAACAACAAAAACTCCAAATAAAAAATGAGAGAAAAGCTCAACTGACTGACTGACTGATAGAATAGACTGACTATTTGAAGGGCTGATAATAACTGACTGATTTTGTAAATTGGCAGTCGTTGTTGTTGTAGTACAGTGAAGATAATGTTGATAGATAATAGATGATAGAAATTGTGTAGAAAATAATCGATAAAAAGCAAAAGAAAACAAACATAAATAAGAATGGAAGAGAGTTACATCAAAAGCATAAAAAACAAAGAAAAAAATCTGAAAAAAATTTAAATTGAACAAAAAAAAAGAGCAGACAGCTGGATAAAGAACAGAAAAATCCTTCGATATCAGCATAATGATTGTGTCTATCGTGTCTGTATTATCCAACCATCCACCAACCTACTCTCCCTCAGTAGAGTAGTCAGATTTTTTTTTCATCTTTTTTTTTGTTTGTTTATCAGTGGAACGTATGTACAATGTTAATTTAACATGAATTCTTATTATACGCAGCTCAATGCGTAACTGTTTATATTTTAGTTGTCTGTCTGTCTGTCATTAAGTTCGATAAAGTGCTGAAAACAATGAAAATTTGGAGAACAAGAAATGCTGACATGTAACTGCCGCCACTGCTGTCGTCGAGATGTGCGACGACCCTCGCTCTACTTAGGTTCTGGTTATTATTGAACTGGTCTGGTTGTTGGTTCTTCTGTAGGCTTTAGCCGTTTAGTCAACGGAGCGTGTGAATATTTTGCCTGGTGGCATATTTTTTGGAGCCATTAATAATGCTCTGTTAACCAAGAACACAACAAAAAAAAAAAAAAAAAAAGAATTATTTTTTCCAAAAAGTAAAATAAATGCCTTAAGGTTTATTCTTTAAAATTTTAGTCTGTCATCACATGTATTCCATACAATACCATTATAAAAATGAAGAATTGTGTGGCTATTAGGATTGAAATTTATAGCGACCACAATTATGATTTATTAATACGCTGAAGAAATGAAAGACTCAAATGATACCGCAAATTTAATATATTTTATGGAAAAGGACTGTTTAAATTTGATTTCACTGTCTCATGAACTCCATAATAATTAATAAAAGAAGAATATTTTACTCTAATATCAGTGCTTGCAATAATCATCAAAAACAAACTTACATCAAGAAATCATGTCAATACACTAGTAGTTCGAGCTTATATTGCCCCACTACACAGTAGAATTGCGACTTCGTTAAGCTTCAATGTATGGATGATTCAATAAGTTTTGTATTGATTCTAGGACACAAGGATATCCAGCCAGTGCTGGTGAGTCCCTGTAGAGCTTGCAATCTCCTACATTTTATTGGGCATATGAATTAAAATTTCCTCAGTTAAACTATGTATTCTCCGGTCGGTACTTTGAGGGCAGCATAAGGATACGTGCAATATTACTGGGTACCAGAGATCAGCAATGACTATTCAAAAAGGTGGGTAGATTCGAATCATACTCATAATTTCTGATACTTGTACGCATTCATACTTATTTTAATATCATATTCAAAGTTTGAAGTACTCATCGTACTCATACTTAACAATACGCATGATGTTGTTGATTTCGACTCTACTTTACTCAACATTTACAAGAATCACAGAATAATTATGATTCGCGTAGGAACACTACAATACTCGCTAGAAGGATGTGTGTTTGCTTTGGTTGCTGTCTTTGTCTTTTTCTTTCTTCTTTTTTTTGTAAATGCAACAACAACTAAGACTGTAAATTTTGATGAATGATTCGAATTACTCAAATCATTTATGAGTATTATAAATATTTTTCTAAATTTATGAATCTGAATGAGCAGACGTATAAGTCGCCGTGGTCTAGTAGGTAGTGTGTTGGCTTATTAGACGAAAGGCCCGAGTTCGGATCCCAGGTCAGACATCAAAACGAAAATATTTCTTCGGCAACTTCCTCTCAGCAAATTTCTAGCAAAAACTCTGAGAGTAAAAATTGCCATGAAAAGCTTCTCAAAAAATCTGTCGTTGGGAGTCGACTTTAAACTGTAGGTCCCGCCACTCATGTATAAAATTAACGCACACAACATGAGTGGTGTTGAGGAGCTAGGCCGTAATCCTGACTGAAGGGTTGTAATGGCCAATTATGGTATGTATGCAGGGGTGTTGTCGAGCCGGAACGCTCCGGAACGTCGTTCCGGTACTTCCTTTTTGGACAGGAACGCGTTCCGGAACTAAAGATGATTTCTGATAACGAAAATTGGCTGACGTTTTGAAAAAAAAAATTAAAAAGAATTGCTGATTTTTTTTTTCTAATTTTTGACGTATTTTTATATGTATTTTTATAAACAAGGGTTTGAACCGAACCCGATCCGGAACGAACTGGCTTGTTTTTCCAAACCGTGAACTGGAGTCCGGAACGCGTTCCGGTAAAAAAAAATTAGCACAACACCACTGTATGTATGTATGTGAATGAGCAGACGTATGTATGAATCGAACATATTTCGAATGCTATGAGTTTGATGTCAACGTTGTACTCGTACTCATTGCAACCTGTACTTATAAATCAATGTTGTAATGAGTACGAATGAATCAGAGTAGTTGAATTTCAATACTGTTGACTCACTCATACTCAAAATTTCATGAGTACATATGAGTAGCGAAAAAACGATGCATTGCTGATCTCTGCTAGGTACTACTGGACTGTGGTGAATAAGAAGAAGAGTGATTTTCTGTTTTCTTTATATCACATGGCCATCCATTGCACGATTTTACGATTTTCTCATACCAATGCTCTACTTGACAGCATGCCTATATTGTTGGCATTTCCACAAATGAATTCTTTCGGAGCTATGGTTCTAAGGAGAAGCAAGGGAGTATTTGCAGCCTCATCTCTCAGTGAGTTGCTGTTGATATGACAAGATGGTGATTCTTGACTTTTCAAATTCTCATCGGCGTTCATGACTGAACTTTATAAAATAAGTTTTACTGCAGCAGCTCGTTGCATTTTGAAGTCGAGACAGTTTCTTATGGGGAATGCTTGATTTGCAGTGTTGGATATTCGTCTCTGGTCCAAATAGGTTGTTATGCTTCAAGGAGATTCCACTTCTAACCTCACCCCTGTGATATGAATCGATAATAGAATTTGATAATTATCAACAGCTTAGTAAAAAGGCATTCAAAAGAAATTTCTGTAACATAATGTCTTTTACATCATTCTCATTAAATACAGAAATAAAAACAAAATTTATGAGAAAAATATCATAATAAAAAAACTAAATTATAAAATACCATAGGCCTATACATACGAGTACATACACAAAGTATTACGAATAACATAAATATTGTAAATTAGCGACAAAAACATAAAATCGTTTTATTATGTCAGACTAACATCTCTAAGCATAATTTAAAAAATAAAGAAAAAAATTAAATAAATTTGCGCAGTCAACAAACATTTTTAAACATATTCCAACATACGCTTTTATATGGCATAGTTGCCAGACTTACCGATTTAGTTAGTTAGTTTCTACAAAAGAAAACGAGATATGAATTGATTGATTTGTTTCTACTTAAAATCAATTCATTTCCTTACTTTCTTCAGTGTTTGACTTCTATTTGAGAGTTAAAGATGACAAACAATGTAAATTTTGTTTAGAAATCTGACAGAGCAAAGAACTATTTAAACTTTAAATATACGCCAGAGTATGCAAATATTTGCGGTATAATGCCTACCCTTTACAAATATTCCCTTTGTCAAATCTATTTCAAACAGCAAACAGTTATACGGTGTTCAGATATGAACCTTTATTGCGTAAATCGCAATAAACGCCATTATTGAGCTCAATATTTCGTATAAAGTTTCAATTAATTATTGCGCAATAAATACGCAAATTGTTATAATATTGAGTAAAACTTAAAATACAGCACTGTCATTAGTATGTTCAGTGCGCATATTGCAATTATCCGAACAATTTTCTGTTGATATTTGACAACTCAAATGTCAACAACGACAAATAAAACAAATAACAACAAAACTAAATCAAAACAATGTTGTTGAAAAAACCAGCTGTTTTGTTTACCAGCTGTCAAATGAATATTGAATAGGCAGCTGAATTGCGTATATTGTTATGTCTCAACACTTAAAATATTGTACTCAATAAACCGAATATTGACCCAATAAAAGTGCATATCATATCATATCATATCATATCATATTAAAAACTTTTTAAAAGTACGATCTGACTATACCTTGCCATAGAATTAGCCGAACGTTGCGAGAATAATGCAAACCCTTATAGAAAATATATTACTGTTTGCTAATCGTTCTCATTGCTTTGTATATATGGAAGTTCAACTAATTCTACCTTTAGGATCAATTTGCAGACCACGCACACAGATCACTCTATATGGGAAAGATTTTATCAGTCTTTGGAAAATCTGCGATAATTATTGATTAGAATGCATTAATAAGGGTAATCATTTTGGCATTTGGTTTTTCAGCGTAAATTCTTCAAAACAATAAAGATTCGTGCGATGTTAGAATGCCAAAAATTGATAGGCTACCTTGGATAGGCTACAAATCAAAATACGATTACAAATCATTGAACAACGTACAGATGTACAATCGAAGATTATTTTCTGCAATGAAGTGCCTTTTTGTGTCTCAATGCGTACGTCGTTAAATAGAATTTTTCTCTTTGTGAAACAACGGCATTTATATTCCTCCAAGATATTCCTCCAAGAACAATGAAAATCGCAATTCTACAGTCAATAAAGCAAGACACCGTATGATGTCGAAAACTATCCTATTGAGAGCAAGTTTGATTGTCAATTAATATAATATATATTAATGTCAAAATCATGCGATTATGTCAAATCATGTGATTTAATTTCGTCGGAATAGATTTTGTGAGAATAAGATCATCATAAAAATTGTCACATTAATCTGGCATGGCTGTGCCTACACTTATGTACATATTTGCTGTACGTACACGCATACATACATAAATTCATACAAAAATAAAAAAATAATTTTATTATACCCCACCCTTTATCTGGTATAAGTAGCATAATTTATAAAAACATGGATCATTATAATAACCCAACAACAACAATAATAATATCATGGATATACAGTGGTGGCCACGAATTTAAGACACGACATTTGACTGAGTTATTTGAGATAATTTTTAAATTTTATCGAAAAAATTATGGGTCCATGATATTTTTTAGGATTTTAGTAATGTTATGAAGAAAAATTAATAATATTTTCTTACCTATATTCGGTTAAAAATTTTTATTTACATATTATATGCATAAACACAAGTTTTATCCTCGTCACGAATTTAAGACATAGGCATAATATAACACTATTCTCTAAATTAAGCTCAGCTTAATAAAAAAATCCTAGTATTTAGTGGGAAATCCTTTATTTTTCATCACAGCAGCACATCTCCCGGGTAAACTTTCGACTAATGCCACATAACGTTGCTTTGGAATTGCATACCAACCCTTTGGAGTTCTTCCCACAAATCGCTTGAATTTTTTGGTTTAACTGTTCGTACATATTCCTCAACATCATTCCACAAGTTCTCAATTGGATTGAGGTCCGGGGATTGAGCTGGCCACTTAAGAACAATGATATCGTTTTCTTCTAAGCAACTCCTCACTAGACGTGAAACGTGCTTAGGGTCATTATCATGCATAAATTTCCATATTAGAGGCATGTTGTCTTCAGCGAATGGTATCATTGTGTCTGTTATAATATTTTTGTAAACATGGTGGTCCATTTTAGAATTTATATTGTAAATGGGACCTACACCATGCCAGGAAAATGCTGCCCACACCGTCACATTTCCACCACCAGGTTGTTTTTAGGGTGTACTTTGGATGATGCTCTAGGTTTGGAGGGCGCCAGGCGTACTGCTTTCCATCAGAGCCGAAGCGGCAAAACTCCAAAGTATATTTTTCCAAAATATCATGGGTTTCTTGAGATTTCTCAATTATCACAAATAAGTCCATCATATGTGGTGTCTTAAATTCGTGGCCACCACTGTATGTACACTTTAGCAACGCAGACAATATAAAAAACTATTAACAATAGCAGCAGCAGCGACAAAAACTAACAACAATAATAACAATATCATGTAGGCATATGAACATAAATATATAGATATGTATGTGAACACATAAAAACAACAACAGCGATCAACTGGAAAATACATGTTGAGATAATTGTAATTGTGTTTTGTTCAAAGTGTAAAAGAGTGGCATCACTGTCTACTGTATTCTCTTACATTTTCGCCAATACAACGGCTTGGAATCTCTTCATTAAAGGACATGAAGTAAACGCCTTCAAATAAGATTTTTTTATATCGGTTGTCACTTTTTTTTTTTGAGGAAGAAAACTATCAATATCGATTACTATGTAAAGTCTTCATGTATCGTTTAACGTCAAATCATAATAACGCTTTAAAATTTCGTTTGAAAGACAAATACAAATCTGTACGCGTAATTCGGTGAATACTGCGTTCATTTTACGGTCAGAACAATCGACCGTTTTCGAACTAATTTTACTCTTTACGATTCGGAACCATAAACAAGCCAAAGAAAGAGACTATTGTTGTTGTAGTGATAAGTCTTGAAGAAAACGTTAAAGTGCCGTGGTACTTCACACGGGCCCTCCTGTTTGTGCGATTTCACGTCTCTGGATTACTTTTTACGATTCTCTGTTACGTCATAAGTCAGCAACTCTTGAATTGGAAGCCAATATTCAATCTACTATTTACGTCATATGAATGAGTTTTATTGTTTTTCGAAAAATTAAATTAATGTCTACCAGGCTATAATAAAAAATTGTGTTGTATTATCAGTTCTAAAGCTCTGCAAATAACTCTCGATAGTATGCTTCATCATATTAACAATAAAATTAATTAAAAAATAAACAAAACAAAGCAAAACATTAAAAAACTTGTTTGTGAATTACTCGTATATCATAATAAATCAAATAATTAATTACTACTCAATCGATAGGAGGCGTGTTACTTTTTAAGTCTGTTGATTCTCTCTTTTTTTATTAAGAAGCGCAATAACCATTCAGTTTCGAATACGGAGATCTTTATTATGTCTGACATGCCAATTAACGAGAATGTTGTCATTGCAACAAATACAGATGACCTTGCATTATTGGCAGGTATCGGGCGGGTCATCCATCGGTTTAAATTTTAAACATCGGCTATTTCGAATCTAGCAATACTTACGTCATTCTATTCTGTCACAAAATTCAGTATATTATCTACACTAAATGTGATGAATCTCTTTACGCTTGAGAAACGTTGGGATTTATTGGAAATTTATTTCCAAAACAATGACAATTAGTCGTACAAAATTTAGTCGCAGAGAAGGTCCAACAGTTGTTAAAGTTCGTGAAACAGGTTTTATTGTTGATGCACCAAGACGTGAGCGTGCTCGTACAGTGCGTACATATCGAAGCTTTAGCTGAGAGTGTGCGTGGGAATCCATCAACATCAATTCGTTATCGTTCTCAAAAATTTAATATTTCACTCGCCAGGTTATGTTGAATTTTGTGAAAAAATCTCGGTATGACGCCTTAAAAAGTTCAATAGGTTCGTTTCGTTTTTGCTTCGCTAGATGGGTCAACGAGAAGGTGCACGATGATGTCTATCTTGCCAAAAAAAAAATAATCTTTTCGGATGAAGCTCATTTTTATCTTAGTGGGTACATTAATAAGCAAAATTGCTGTATTTGGGGCCCAGAAAATCCACACGTGGTCCATATTTCATTGAAAATGAGGGCGACGCAACCATTACGGTCAATGGAGATATCTGTCACACTATGATAAAGGATTTGTTTGTACGCGCTCTATATGGTATTGCTGTGAAGGATGTGCAACTTGCCACACATCTCATGTCACAATCGATTTATTGCGTCAAACATTTGATGGCCATTAATTAGCCGAAATAGTGATGTTAATTAGCCATCAAAAAGCTGCAATTTGGCACCGTTGAAATATTTTGTATTATAGACGCCGTTAAAGAAAAGCGTTATGCCGATAAACCAGAGATAATCGAGTATTTGAAGGCCAACATTCGTGATATCATTGCCGAGATACGATCTCATACACTCGGAAAAGTGAACGAAAATTGGTTCGATCGAAAGCCAGCCACGGTAGCCATATGAATGAAATAATATTCGATTTCTAGCCGGAACAATTTTCATTCATAAATACAAAAAAGAAAATGGTTTTATTGCATTTTTAAATTTAAACTTTTAAATGGCCCACCCTTTATAAGCGTATTTTCTAATCATACAGTATATTTATTGCAGCTTTAAATTTTAAATTAATCTGTAATGCAGAGACTATCAAAAATCAATTCAGTTATCTGTCATAATTTAAGATTAAGGACAACTACCAGAACAGAGGTTACTCCAGACGACAGTTGTCCTAACTTACACGACTTTTGGATGTGAAGATGCTTAGGAGTAATAAACATTACTTGAATTGAATTGTGCCCTAAATATAGAAAGTTTAAAAACAATAGCAATAACAATTAATTCTATTAACGATTATGCACTCCTTTAAATATCTGTTCAGTATCAGTGTAATAGTTAATGGCTGTGTTACATACACACTAAAATATTGCGTACAGTGAGAAGATATGTATGTTGGTGTGTGTATCAAGAAAAGCTCATATGAGTGAATAAGTTTTTTAGGGCCGTTACACGTAAATATGTATGTATATAATGGCATATGTACACACACACATCTATTCGTACATTATACTCTACTCTACTCAGTTAGGCTCACCCATTTCTTTATAATATTTAGATTTCATGTTATTATTTTGCCTCTTTTTTTTCTTTCTGTTTTTGTTTTTGTTTCTGTTTCATGCAAGAGATAAATGGCAATAAAATATATGGCACCTACGCACATGTACGCATATTAAATGATATTAGAATTTAAATTTTCTTGCGTTTTACGCCACTACCTTCACTGTCACTCTATTTCTTCTCAATATAACAGCATAAAATGGATGATTAAAAACCCAACAAAAGCAACAATAACGAAATTAAAATGATAACAGCAACAACATCAATACAAAACTATAGAAAATACAACAACAAATACAAATCCAATACAGAATAATAATAAACGTATAAATAAAACGCTCTCTCCCATCTGATTTCACTGGTAATGTCTCATATTTTATTCAAAATTTAGCCTGAATTATGCGTACGAAAGCTAGTGTGAGTGAGTAGCTGAGTGAGTGATTGCGTGTATACGACCCTGTCTATGCTGTGTATAGGAATTACTGTAAATCTATCCAAATTATGATTGCCAACCATAATACAGTCATTTTGAATTTGAATTTAAATTCAATTGTTGTGTTCGTGTATCTGAATTTTATTTTATGATTCTTAGATTTTATAGCTAAAATTCGTTGATTAATCGCATCATTTGTATTAAATTGTGCCAGTTTTATGAGGTCGTACATAAAATAGCTGAACATAAAATTTATTAGAAATTAACCATGTTTTTCAAACAAATCTTCAGGCATTTTATATGTATTTATGTTTTTCTTAATCGCATTCAAATTACCACAAATTTTAAATTGCAAAAGATACAATCAAATAACGAAAATTTATGAGAAAATAGTTTAACCCGGCCGGAGAAACTTTGACGTAGAATTATAATGATTTTGACGTTATTGGTTTTATTTATTGACTCAGTATGACTTTGCCAATTTGATGAAAATTATTTTGATTTCATACTAACGGCCAAACGTCAATTCGGGGCTAAGAAAAAAAAATTTTCCATGGGCTTCATTGGGTGGAAGCACTTCTGATCAATTATTTCACGAGTCATTGTTGACCAGCAAGCGATTTCTATAGCGATTGTACATAGAGTTGCCATTGTACATTTCTGACTCCAATTTTTCTCACATGCCTCGCTAACGGAGCAATCTTTATTTGATACCAGATCGACCACAAGATCCATGATTTACAAAGTGATTTCAACAAAGTCATGCTTTAAGGGGAAGACCTTATGTTTGGGGCATAGTTTCATGTTTTGTAACAATGGCTTATCATGTGTATTAAAGTGGACTTTAATTTCAAAGTATTTTCCACCGACTCCTATAGTAATTACACGCCGTATGTGTTTTGTTAAAATTTTACCATTGCTTTTGACTAAAATTGAACTTAAATTTGATGAATATAGTTGAACATCTGTTGAAAAAACTGTGTTTGTGGCTCAAAATTGATTTAAAACTTGCATATCTTATTAGTAAGTTAAAAATTATTTCATTTATGTATGTTTGTAAGCAAACAAGAATCAAAAAATTAAAAAAAAATGCCAAAAAACAGCCGGAATAATGTCAAATTAAAACGTCCCATCATATCTCGCGTCATAGGGCATAACAGTGGTTATAACTAAGACTGTTTGTGACTGTGATTCATCTTAACACGAACATATTAAGAATTGAAATTTAATGAAATTTGTTAAGCCTTGTACGACCTATGTATATTGGATGAGAGGGGACTCATAAATATTTTCAGATTAAAGTAGGAATCGAGAGAAAGAGAGAAGGGAGAAATTCGGATCTTTTTCTGTTGAATCGTAGAGTAAAAAAATTTCGGAGTTGTTGCAGCAAGTTTGGTATGCAGGATATCAACTGCCTGGTAGTTTGGAATGATTGAAAAAAGCTGACTAACGATGGTTATTTGGATGGATGTTTGGTGGTCGTAAAAATTACCATTAAATAATTAATGGTAATTTTAATTAATCGATTGGTGATAGGCAAAATCTGGGTCAAAAATCGATTTCGAAGCCTAGCATTCGTGAGAATGGAAGAATTACATATTAATCATGAGGCAAAAACGCAAACTTTCCTTATCTTCGCAGATAAGCTACAGAAACTCTTGATCAAATATACGTTTGCAAAACAACAAAATTATACTTTAAAACTTCATTTTATAGGTGTTGTAAAGAAGTGAAAATCGAAAGTATTTGGATAAAAAGATGAGTTTTATCTGTTAATTTGTTGTATGGTCATGCAACGTAAATCACATGACCAGGTTTTTCGCAAATAAGATACAAAAACTCTAAAACGCTGAAATGTCTGAAAGGTATACAAAGTTGTAAACATTTGCAATTAAGAAACATTTAATACTATGTTCAGACATGTAATTTTATTTAGCCAATATTCGATTATTTGAGTACAATATTTAAAGTGTTCAGATATAATATAAGCAATATTCATTTCGCAGCTGGTAAACAAAACGGCTGGTTGTTGCAACAACATTGTTTTTTTTTTTGTTGTCGTTGTTGACATTTGAGTTGTTAAATATCAACAGAAAGCGTTCGGAAAACTATAATATGCTCACTGAACGTACTTATGACAGTGTTGTATTTTAAGTTTTACTCAATATTATAACAATTTTCGTCCTTATTGCGCAATAACTAATTGAAATTTTATATGAAATATTGACCTCAATAATGGCGTTTATTTTTTTCGCAATAAAAGTGCATGTGTGAGCGTAGTATAAGTTAAAAAATGTACAAAAATAACAAATAGAACCGCAACTTTGGTTATAAAAGAGTGTAAATCTTTTGCTAAATTGGTTTGCAAGCGATCACGTTGGCCACATGTGAAAAAGAATCATTATAATTAGTAAATATATGTAATGACGTTTATTTTTTTAAACCAGATTTAGACACGATCCATGTTCAAAATTTTTTAAAATTTCATTTCTTTACTGTTTTTCGTATAATTTATTTGAAAAGCAATGTCAAAGAAAGAGAAATTTCTAATTTATGGAATTAATTTTCTCTTGATGACGTCAAAGCCGCCATAAATACTAAAAATAGATTTAAACCGTGAAAAATGTTATAAAAATTATTGTTTTTATAAAATGAAAGAAAACAAACTTAAATTTCTGTTGATATGAAACAAGTTATTGTTGTTTTAGAAAACTTTTGAAATAAAATTTTAAAGTTGGTCACAACAGATTAAAGAAAACAAATGATAAAATAAAAACAAAATTAAACAATCAAAATAAATAAAATTGAATAAGAAATTAAAAATAAAACAATATGTATACATATATAAGTATACACATATAATATAGGTATGTGTATGATACTCCAAAACATACACAAGCACAAACCAAACATGTTTGTTTATATTTTTATTGTAAAAAAAAATAAAATTCCATTGCTCTTGTAGGCCCAGACAATATATCGTATTTGAAAACACTCTCGCACTTACATACATATATTGCTGCTGATACATATTCATACGCACGTACTCGTATTTGTAGGCGCAAAAAGTGCGTGATACACATTTCGTAAGGCCGACAAAAAAAGGCTAGAAAAAACAACAAGAAAGAAAAGCGAAAACTATAAGCAAAACAAAAAGGCAAAAACTTAAAATAGAAAGTGTAATAAAAACAAAAACATGCACACACACTAAAATAAATCCATTTTGCCGTTAAAAATCAAAATAAAAACACAAGCATACGTAAACAGATATAAAGATGCGTACCAAAACAAAATCAAAAACAAAACAAAACAAAACCAAAATGAATAAAATGGGAGCAAAACAAGTGCGTAAAATTGAGACACATAAACACACACACATACAGATATGCTCGCACACATTCGCTCGCTTGAAAGATAAATTGGCCTAAAAACCGCTATATTGCTGTGTTTGGCCTCTGGTGGAGTTGCTTTGTTGTTTTTTTTTTTACTAGAAGTGTGACTGAGTATGTGCACCGGAATGTTTATTGCGGGTTATGTTTTTATTTTGTTTATTTATTTATTTTTTTTTTTATTTAGGATTTCTGAGCAAATGATTGAACCGTCGTTAGCTTAAGGGGTGACGTCTGTATATTTAAGCGTATTTTTAAGGCGTGTGTGCTTATGTGAACGTTAATGCTCGTAGCCGTCCAGCATTTGTCCCAATTAACACGTGCCCGTGAAGAAACAAAACAAATACAGAACCTTAAAAGAATTCATAATTATATACGCTTGCCTCTTTGGTACTCAGATATTTGAATGCAATATTTTTCTGGGCTTAAATTTGTTCTTTCTTTCTTTACTTTTTGTTGTTTGAAGCATACATAATTTGTTCTCTAACGTTCTATTATTATATCTCGAAACCAATCTTTTTCAAGCCTATTGTCATCTTTGGCATAGTGGCATACATAGTATATAAATATATATACATACTCGTTAGCATTTTCGGGATGGTCATGATTTTAACCTGCGTTATGCTTTTTCTATTTGTAACTTAAGTGGGCGATATCATTTAAATTTTTTATTTGTTTAAAAGATTTATTGATGCTCTTATGTATATCGTTTAAATACCCGTTACAGCTTTTCTTGGTGGACTGCATACGAAATTATTAATTTTTTATGACTCTGGCGCATAAATCAGACTGCCAATAACATGATAGTTACGTTGGTTTTCATGGCAACGAATTAATGTAACCCCACAAGAAAAAGTTTAACGTGATCAAATCGAACTATCACATCAACCTTTTGTGAAATGAAGATGCCCTCAAATCGTTTGTGCAGAACATCTCATGTGGCATTAGATGCGGGCACATAAAGCCGTCTTGCCGAAACCACATGTCGTTGTCATTCAATTCCGGTCAAAAGAAATTGGTAATCATCGTCTTATAGTGACAAAGATGACTTGGGCCATATCGTTTTCAATCATACTTATATGTATGTACTGATGACGTTACTAACCATTACAACACTTCAAAAAATTGACTTTTTCGGTATGCATTGAACACTCAAATTGCATGTGTATTTTTTTATTCACGTATCAATTTATCCACAATAGGGCATTATCGCTGAATATGATTTTGTGATTAAAATTAGGGTCCGACAGAACACCTACTTTATTATTTGCATGTGTTGAATACTACATGGTATATCCAGTCATGGTGATTTAGATAAACAGATTGAAAAACAGACTGATAAGAAGTTATGCTGGTTATATTGTTTCTGACACATGCGAACGCAAATCATACTTACATGGAGAGTCGAAATCAACAATATCATGCGTGTTGTTAAGTATGAGTACGATGAGTACTTCAAATATGAGTAGTCTGAGTATGATATTAAAATAAGTATGAATGCGTGTAAGTATCAGAAATTATGAGTATGATTCGAATCTACTCATCTTTTTGAATACTCATTACTGATCTCTGGTTTAGAACTCTCGTGTCTTCGTCAAGTAAGCCAATATACTAGCTACCACGAAAGTTCTTCCAATTTAATTAAGAATAGGAACCCTTTCGCTATTTTCGATTAGAATAGAATTGATTCTTTTAAATGTTTTCCAGAATGAAAATATTAAATTTTATTACTTTTTTCCATTATGTGGCAGAATTTTTGCCAGCGTACGACTGTATGCGTATGAATTCATTTAAGTGCGTGTGTTAATAGTGGTTAATATTAAACATTTGTTGTGGTAGTATTCTTTTATTAGCCGTTAGAGACTAATGTTTAATGTCTGCTTTTGTTTTGTTCCTTCCCGTCTGTTTTTTTTTTCAACGAACTACAACAAATAAAACAACTCCTAATTTTGTTATTAATAATCTTAGTTTTTAGTTAGTTGTTGTTATTGTTGTATTAAACGGAGTAAACAACATAAATTAACATGTCAGTACACTATTCGCCCTCATTATGTTATTTGTACTTCATGGGCTCCATTCATACAAATCGAATAGGAGGTGGGGGTAGGGAAAAGCAGAAAATAAATCAAAATATGTACGTTAGTAGAAGAAACAACAATTACTTCGTTTTCATTCATGAATAATGGCAATCTATTTTCTTTATATTCTCATGTTGTTATTGTCATTATTTTCGTTTTCCTTGCCTTTGTTTTCTTTCATGGCAATTTCGCCAAATTATGGGGAGTATATGTTCGCCATTTAAAGCATAGCTGGGGTGAACAATTTTCTTGCCAAAAAGAATACCGTTAATTTATTAGAATTACTTACTTGTATGTACATTAGGGTGGCCCTTATCTACATGGGAATTTTGTGTGTCTCAAGTCTGATTAAATTAAGAATAAACCATAATATTTAACTTCCTTGCCTCATAACTTCATAGGTATTAATGTTATGAAAAAAATATTGTAAGTGGAAGATGTTCGCTGTAAAGTTTTAAACATTTCTTATCTTAACAACCTTAATGTACATACATACATGAGAGTACATACAAGTACAATAATATTGATTTCAATTTTGCCTGCTTAAGTGTTATGTTTTCTTGTGATGCGAAATACAATTTTTGTATTTGTAAACCAGAGGCTTGTTTGGAATTCTTTTTGCAATGTTTTTCCCCTCAAAGCAAACATACCTATGCCACAGGTAGAATTAAAGGAAAGCAGTGATGCCAACTTAGGCGTTTTTGGACTAGATTAACCGTTTGACGATTCTGGTGAGAACTGACACTGACATATTCTTACAAACACACATCGCGTCGTGATTTTCGTAACAAATGAACGCAGCGCTTTTGCGTCGCGTAGCAGTCAAACGGTTAATAAATTAAAGATTTTGGGATTTGCAAAGCTTTTAATTTAAAAAATCTGAAGGCATGCGTAAAACACTGAATGATTGGTTACATTTTGAATTGAAGTCCACCGATTATAAGTATTCAATTGGAATATATTCATTATTCATTAAACATTTCACTTTGAATATCCGTACTGAAATGCTTGAGTTGAGTGATCCTTTAGAGTCCTGAATTTATTTAAAAATAATATCGATTATAAAATGTCATCGAATACATGTACACAGCCTAATCCATGTTCAATATGGTTTTAAATGAGGAAATTATGTATGCAATTAAAGATTAATTCTAACGGAACGTACTGAAGTAATACTCAGAGATATATCACTCGGATAGTAAAGACAAGTTTGACCGGGAATTGAAAATTTTATTGAACAATGTTCGAAATCTGAAAGAGTATTAATTTTTGTTTAAAATGTTTGAGTTTGCTTTTTACTTCATTTTGCATATGCCTTCACGTGTTTAGTGTCCCAAAAGTTGGCATCACTGTCTCCTGTAGAGTTTGAAATTTACAAGTATTTGGCTGAGGAAGTGTAAATAATACATCCATACATACAAAAAAGAAATACATAATATAAACAAAAGAAAAAATTTAAAACATGTGCCTAAACGGTGATAGTTTGTAAACAAAATTCCCTTTTTCGGGTAGGTTACAAGGATATTCTATTATAAATTTGAATACATATAATTTTTGTTATAATTTCTCTCATCGAATGATAATGTTCTGAAATTTGTATCTCATTTCTTATGAATTCAATCTTAATAATTAATTTCTTGATTTGTTTTTTTTTTCTTTTTGTATTTTCAGGTATGTATGTACATATGTGTTTTATCTTTAGATCTGTATGTGAAGAGATATCCAGAACTGTAGACCTCTATAAAATTGTAGGTGAGTGCTTATGACTTTGATTACAAAGCTATGGAGTGACTGTTATTATTACAGTTTGTGCGGACCGCTTGTCACTGCTACTTATGACATCATAATGCAAATATTTTAAGTGCATGAAATTGGTTTTCTTCTAAGAATTTTGTAAATGAACGAATCTTTGGATACCGTTTTGAGTACAACCAGGATCTTTTCTCCTCAGCCAGTTGCAAAACGTTTAAAATTTTGTTTTTAGGAATTGTAACCTTAAATGCATATGTTTGGATAGGGTATTGTGTGATTGGCATCCGACCAATTCGAATCATATTAATTAAGAGTCGTTCATGAACGATTCAAAACGAACTTTCCAGGTTTCACAATGCTATCATGAAAATAACAACAGGGACTTTGGCGACAGACTTGCTTAAATACATAAGAAAACTAAATAACGTTTTAGACTAAATAGAAAATAATTTTTAATGAAAATTATATCAACGGTATCGAGTATTTGTAATGTAAGTGAAGTTAGCTGCGGAAATTGTATCCTTTATTTCAATAATTTATTAACAGAAACAGTTAAGAGATTTCTAGCATTCAGGACGGAAAAGATAAGAAAAACAGTAAAAAGTTGGCGTGAAAGAAAGGAAGGCGAGAATAGTCATACCTTTGAAGCATAAAAAAAAAGAAATGAACGTGAAAAATAAAACGATAACCGAGTTGTTGTAAGAAATACATTTTTTTTATCGGTTATACACATAACATACATAATTGGCCATTACAACCCTTCAGTCAGGATTACGGCCTAGCTTCTCAACACCACTCGTGTTGTGTGCGTTAATTTTATACATGAGTGGCGGGACCTACAGTTTAAAGTCGACTCCGAACGACAGATTTTTTGAGAAGCTTTTCATGGCAATTTTTACTCTCAGAGTTTTTGCCAGAAATCTGCTGAGAGGAAGTCGCCGAAGAAATATTTTCATATTTTCGTTTTGATGTCTGACCTGGGATTCGAACTCGGGCCTTTCGTCTAATAAGCCAACACACTACCTACTAGACCACGGAGATTATCGGTTATACTCTCCACAAATTAAGTTAAATATACTCAGGATAGAGAAGATGTAAATAAGGGATCCTGTCGGTGAGATATTAAAGATATTCAGAAAGACAAAATGGTTTTCTTTTTCAAGAGTTGAGCTTTAAAACATGGAAGACGAAGCGAACTCCTTTCAGAAAGAGTTCACTGCTCTTGCACGTAGAGCAAGCAGTTAATTGATCTTTTCTGTTGCCTTGTTCTCCTCCTTGCTCTTTCGCTTGAATCTTAAACTTCTTGAATTAAATAATAACGATAATTACAACAACACATAGACAATAGTAATTTTATTTTTTAAATAGAATTCGTCTAATAAAATAACCAACAACAACAAAAACACAGTAAAAAAAACGTTAAATATTCTAGATATACGAGAAATAGGCTTAGTTTTGTTGTTATTGGCGTTGTGGGTTACGTATTGTGATACGGAATCCACAAAAAATAAAAATGTTTAAAGGCCAATGCCTTATGGGCCATTCGTAAACAAAATCGTCGTCATTAAAATAGCAAAACAACAACAACATCAACAATAGCAGTAACAAAAGCAACGAATTAATGAAGAACCTTTTCAAACCCGAATACATACATACATAAATACGCTATAACGACACACTTTTTCTTTACACATACGCACAACCATATGTTTAGATGTATGTATGTATGTATGTAAATAGTTGTGTGTGAATGCATCTGTAGGATACAGACTTTTTCATAGCTGTTGTGGGCAATTGTACGCATCATTCAATTAACCTCTCTTTCCTCACGCACCAAAAACCGATAAGAAGACAACAAAATTAACGACGACTCGACTAAAGGGGAAACGATACACACTTTTAAGCTCATAAAAGCTCAAAATATTATAAAGATAATCAAAACGTCATTATCATCATCATCATTATCACAAATAAAAGGGTTCAAAGACATTTATGGTGTCCATTAATTTTTGTACATATGTCCCCGTGAAATTGTGTGCCTGCTTTACATGTATGTATGTATGTATGTAGATTCACATAAAAAGGTACTCAAATTCCCTTTAAAATATAATTTTTTTCTTTGTTCACTGAAATGATGTCAGCTTTTATTTTTATTTATTTTATCGCCCTCTTTTCTTTATTCTTCTTTCTCTATTTATTGGTTGGTATTATTGTTTATTTTTGTTGGTTTTGTTGTTGGTATTTTCCGTCCGTCTTAATATGTAACTGAAGGCCTATTTTAA
The DNA here is from genome assembly GCA_930367235.1 of Sarcophaga rosellei. Lineage (NCBI taxonomy): Eukaryota > Metazoa > Arthropoda > Insecta > Diptera > Sarcophagidae > Sarcophaga > Sarcophaga rosellei. Next base: position 82,766,778 of record OV884017.1, on the reverse strand, counting down.
TTATTCCAATTTTTTTATTCGTTGCACTTATTTTCTTTTGTTTTCATTTGATATTTGAATTCTTCTTCTCCGTTTTTTCCTTTCGGTTTTCTCTTCGCTTCTGCAGCATTTTCCAGTGGCGTTTGATAAACTTTTCCAATTAGAAGTTTCACAATAATTGTGGTGGTGTTTGCTGCTGCTTGTTTTTGTTTTTTTAACAATTTTCCTAAAATTCTCTTCTTTTCCTCTTCATCGTTTCTGTTTATCGTTTAGTCAATAAAGCGTTTTTGTACGGCGGACTTTATACAAAATATGTACCATCGCAATGTAGGTTAAATTGGATAAGTAGTCCACCATTAGCACCATGGCACCTTAAGGTTCGTAATTCGCGAGTGGCAGCACATTCACACAGAAAACTGATGATTGTCACTTTAGGTTAAGTTTTCATACATATGAATGAAATTGTAGTGTGAGTTCAGACATTTGTCCGACCAAATATAACTCCATCAACTCCCTCCCCCTTTGGCCAAATTTCTCAGTTTAATTGCTCTCTTATGATCCTATCTTTAATTATGATTCATTCAAGCATTTAAGGAATATTAAAATGCAACAACAACAATGTAAAGGATATTATAAGGATAACAAACAACGAAATGATAGTCTATTAGGGTTGAATAAAGTATTTTCCTTAAGAAATTATGAATATTTCTGTTTCTTTTAGGAATTTGAAAACATAAAGTTTAAATGTTTACTCTTTCTCTCTCTCTCCCACATACCACTGTGATATTAATCATCAATTGAGAATGAAGCGTTTTGGGCACACGCACATGTTAATTTCCTTGAACTCTCCTGAAAAGAAAACAATAAAAAATATGTAACATTTTTTCTAATCAATTACGGATGCAAAGGCTAGAGAGAGTAAGTGAGAGAGGAGGAACATGTGTTAAAAACTCATACACAGATAAATCATAAAGTAAACATTTACTCACCTCCCAACAAACCAAACAATAATCAAAATATAACTACATTTTAAAATAAACTTATCATAATAGATTTTCTACAACATTTCATAAGCGTACTTATGATGGGTTATTTCTTGTTACAGTTTTTCAAGCGTGATTGTAAACAACTTATGTTTTGTAATCGTTTTCGCAAAAGATATGCCGTTATAATATTGCGTCATGTTCTTGTTATTGTTCTTTTTCTTTTCAGTCTTCTTTTGTTTGACAAAACAGGTGTGCTTTGTGTTTTTTTAAGAGTTTTTTAATAAATTATAAAATAAAAATAATATAAAATTTGTGATTAAAAAAGTTGCAAGATGATGAAGTTACAAGATGACTAAAAATTTTCGGATTCATTTGTAAGTTAAATTAAAAATATATTTCGCTATAGCTTTCTAATATTTATTTCTTTTTATTCAAAGGCAAAAGAGCTCCAAACTGTAGCAAAGACTCCAAATTTGACCAAAAAATGTTGGAGGAAACTATTAGTATGCTAGAAAGGAACAGAAGAAAAAATGAGTGTCCGTAGCCTGAGCACATCAAAAGCCATAAGAAGTAAAATAGTGTACGTACAGAATTTATCCATTTATTAATACATTCCTTTTTTAATTTTATAGATGCCGCAATTTCTATTGGATTGGGGGAGGGCGAATATATTAGAAGCACAAAATCATATTTATATATATAGTTTATAAATGAAAAAATAGCAATAAAATAATTAAAACTATATAAAATAAAAATCTTTATTTTTTCATTGAATTTAAAAGCTTATAAAAATATTACGAAAGTAAGCTTATTTCATAACTACACTTCTAAGCTTGTTATATACCTTAACTTGTAATATTATCGCAAGGGTTCAGTTTTCTTAATAAAATAATTGTTAACAATCCATTCATAATAGTTATCATAACAGTTTTGCAAACCTAACGCTTATGGTAGTAAGTTTGTTACAAACTATTTTGAAAGCCTTTTGGTTTATTGGGCTGTTGCAACCATAACACACACACACAGGCATACATTCAAACATGGCTTTGAAAATATTGTACTTTTGACTTTTCAACTCTGCCGAATTCTAAAAATTAGGGGAGTAAGGGTCCATCCTTTTATTTTCTTGTTTACCACTGGATTGTTCGGCACATGCTCCTAAGGAGGGAGCGAGTGAGTACGATAAGTGTGTTGATAACCAGATCATTTGTATGTATAATTTTTGTTTCTGTTATGCACGTACATATTTGTATAAATGCGTTTATGTTTAAGAGAGAGAGCAATGAACCCCAGAGTAGTATTTAAGTGTCTCCCCCATAAAGTTCAATTGTCTTGTACAGACAGTGAAGAACAAAAATGTTTAAATGCAATACAATACAATGTAACACAACTGTAGAGGCAAGTTGAAGGCTAATTTTTATGGAAATTTATCTTCGTTTTATAATGACGTTCGAGGATTTTCCACAGGAGAAAAAATTTCGAACATTTATTTTTTTTTTTATTGGAAAGGAAGTACAATGGAACTGCAAAGACCTGGTATTTGTTCATCTTAAAAAATCAAAAATTATTCTAACGATTCTGAAGTTTTATTCACCACTGTATGAAGTTCGTTATTTGTTTGCTATTGCAAAGGGGTCATTCCCCATCTATTAACACAGTTTAACACTTGTGCCTATACATCTGCATATGCTCTCGCATTGTATTTGATGACTCTCTCTCTCTCTTTCTTTCTTTCTTTCTCATACCACATGTAAATAGATTTTAAAGGGGAAAATTATTTCTTCTGACACTTTAATTGCTCATAAATTGATGTGAGCTCTATGAAATTTCTTCTCTTCTTTCTTCCTGTTTTCAACAAAGTTTTGATAGCGGGCGTTGATGGAAAGTGGCCAGACATTGGAAAGTGCAACCAACTTTGCTTTATTCACTCTGTATGTTGCTTTATATTTTCAGCCATGTAGAGTAAGTTTTTGTATTTAAAAATACTGCGTCTGTTATTTTGTTGTTGTTCCTTTAAATTTATTTTAAAAACACTTGCGGTTTCTCTGTGGCACGGCATAAGAATGTCAGAAAGGAAAAAGAGCAAAACGACTAAAATATTTCAATTGAGCATCCTAATGACACCCTTCGTTCAGTGCATTTTGTTTGCTTGTGTTACTTTTCAACGAAATTTATTTGCTTTCTAGGAATTGCATCTAATGAGCCTGTAAAGAATTCAATATTTTCTCTTGTTATTGTTTGTATTTTTCTATAATAATACATGATGCCTGACTTTAGGCTCATCTGTCATATGATGGGGTTATTGAACCGTTACTTGTACTGTGTGCCAATTTCTTGGTTCGTTTTTGTTTCTCTTTGAACGGCAACGCACGCTACCATTGGAAGAATTTTAATATTTATTGCCATTCGTTTTCATTTAATTGAAATTATTTTATGGTTCTCTCCATGGTATGGTAAATTTTAAATGTAAAATCTTTTGAACTGTTTTTCTTAAAGCCCTGACCTTTTGGTGCATTCATTTCGTTGGAATTGACAATAAAAATTAATTGTTTTTTTTTATTATTATTATTTATACTGCACTGTAGTAATAATAATAAAAAAAAATAGTAACAATATGTGTGACATTACAACACGTTAAACCCTATTAAACCCATAAGGCGTTCCTAGAATTAATGCAAGTGACTCAGAACGAAAATAATACATCGACAAGGCAGTTCAAAGATGTTATTCCTCTTGTTTTAGAATGCGGTTGCATTCAATAAGAAAATTGTTAATCATGATAGCGAGCGATCTTATTTTTGTTGTGTGGTTTTACGACAAATACTCAAAAGCGTTCCTCTCCTCTCCTCCACATTGTGTTAGGATTTCGCCGCAATCTCCAATCTGCGAATTTTACAATCAATGGTAGTTAGAGAAAAGTCGCCATAGTCTATTGGGCGATAAGACGAGAGCCCGTGATATAAACCAGAGATCGTTTTTTCGCTACACATAAGTACACATGAAATTTCGAGTATGAGTGAGTCAACAGTATTGAAATTCAATTACTCTGATTTATTCGTACATTGAATTATAAGTACAGATTGCAATGAGTATGTGTAGAACGTTGACATCAAACTCATATGTTTGATTCATACTCCTACTCATAAAATTTACAGTCTTAGTTGTTGTGGCATTTACAAAAAAAGTAGACAGACAAAGACAACAAGCAATGGAAACACACAACCTTCTAGAGAGTATTGTAGAGTTCGTACGCGAATCATACTTATTTTATGCTTTTTATAACTGTTGAGTAAAGGAGAGTCGAAATCAACAACATTATGCGTATTGTTAAGTATGAGTACGATGAGTACTTCAAGCATTGAATATGAGTAGTATGAGTATGATATTAAAATAAGTATGAATGCGTATAAGTATTAGAAATTATGAGGATAACTCGAATCTACTCATCTTATCTCTGGTTCAAACCTCACCCAGCTCAGGCATGTCAAACAAAGCGAGATATTAACCCTTCGTCACAGTCAAGGGTCTGGCCAGACCTTTTCCAATTTATTTTACATTTTAAACGTGTTTGCAATATGGCTAGAGATTTGAATTTTCAGGTACCCTCCTGAAATTTTCTTGGCTTTCTAGTGGTGAAAAAATGGTACGAAAAAAGTAAACAGAAAAGGAGTTAGAAGGATATTTTGAAACCTATGTCATATTAGTACCACAGTGGGTCTGGCCAGACCCACTTTTTAATCGTTATATTTTTTCACGGAAGCAGTCTTTGAGTGTTTTGTTTTAGTTTGCCACGAACTTTCAAAGTGTTTATGAGAAATTTATTCCAAAAATGTGGTAAAATTGCAAAATTTTTGGAAAATGAATGATGAATTAGAATTTATTTTCAATACGCGACATTCTGGTAACTTCGATACAGATTTTTACACCAGAATTGCCGAGGCTTTGGCAAATGACTTGGAGCGTGAAAGAGCTAATGAGGAAGCCGGACAGCATGAAGAAGATTATGAATTTTTGGATGAAAATGATGAAGATTATTTTCCATCGAAGATGACGCATCGGACGTTAAAAATGATTTGGTAATCGAGCCAAATGTAGAAGACGACAGTGATGAACAGGAGGAAGACTGGTTCTGAAACAGGTGAAGAGAATAATAATAGTTTTATTGGAAAGGACGGTACCATATGGAATAGAAACCAGCTGACCAGTGGTGTACGTACTGTTTTCAAGCTGGGCCTAAAAAGCAAATCTTTACTCCACTTGAAGTTTTGAAAAAAATTTTTATTCTAAATATTACAGACATCATTAATTTCAGACAAATCGGTATGGAAGAGACGCAGTCAATAAATGGAATGCTCTAAATGTAAATAAAAAACCAAGGGTTTGGAAGGGTCTAACAGAAGATGAATTATACGCTTTCATCGGCATTCTTCTAGCAATGGGATTTTCCCATAATAACATAAAAATCCACGGGTTTTGTGGCGTACTGATAATTTACCCATATTCAGGGCCGCAATGTCTCTTCATCGATTTATGTCCGTGACCAGATACATTCGGTTTGACGACGGAAGAACGCGGTAATTTCGATTACTCGAAGACAAAGCTGCACCTATTCGAGATATGTATGTATATGGAATTTTTTCAACGAAAATCTTGCGAAGAATTATAGTCCGCATGAGAGTATTACCATTGACGAGCACTTGTTACCATACCGGGGAAAAACTAAATTTACACAATAAATACAAACAAAACCTGCAAAATATTTTACATATAAAAATTTGGTGGGCCTGTGATTCGAAAACAAAGTATCCGTTACAAGGAAAATTATACACAGGCCGAAAGAAAGGTGAACAACGTGAAATAAATCAAGGGGAAACGTTATGCTGCAACTTGCAAAGCCGTACGATAAAAGTGGTCGCACAATTGTCGCTGACAATTTTTTAACATCTTTAGAAGAAGCAAAACGTCTGGCTAATCTTGGTCTAGCAATCGTTGGCACCATCCGGTCTAACAAAAATGCATTGCTATTGAAATGAAATAAAGTCCTTCACGACCTGTTCATTCATCTGTTTTTGGCTTTCGCGACCATTTGGTTTCTCTTTGCAGTTATGTTCCAAAAAAGAATAGATGCGTCAATTTTCTGTCCACTGCATCCTGTGTAGGATGCGCAACGGGAAGTGAAAAAATTCGCAGGAAAACTAAATTCTTTTGTTCAAAATGTTCAAATGCTGTGTGTCAGAAACATTCCCAAGTAGAATATATGTCTTAGTTGCTTAGATTGATAACATGACAAATTTTTACTCAGTGTACACTGATTCTATTTCTTTATCAATTAAAAACTTTATAAAATTAAAATAAGAAATGAAATTAATAAACCACCTGAATTGTTAGTTATAATTTTAAGCAATTTAAACCGTTTTTAAAACTATCTACATAAAAAAATAATGTTAACTTATGCAAATACACTAACATTTATATGGGGTCTGGCCAGACCCAGTGTGGTACTAATGTGACAAAGTAAAAGTGTGTGTCACGGAGGGTTAAAGAGATATTTTTACAGGCAACTTTCTCTCAGCAGTGTTTTGGCAAAACTCTGAGAGTATATAGAATTGACAGGAAAAGTTTCTTAAATTTTTTTGTTCAGAGCCGACGTTTAACTATATGCCTCGCAAACGGGTTCTGTACTCTCCTCTTCTTCCCCGTTATTACAGCTTCTAAAAAAGTCGTTGTGCAGTATTCCCATACTCTGGGCGTGTGTTCCCAGGGGCCTGTATCCCGTTATGACTAATACAAGCTTCTCAAGATCGATTCTGGTAGGATTTAATGCAAATTGTGTACCATGTACAGCCATAGCAAAGCAAATTTCTCTTGTTTATGTACAGTTGAATTTAATTTCCAATTTTCCTTTCGCAAAAATTCGTATTTATTTGTACTAAATAAGCAATTGTATTTAATATTGTTAAACATTTGTAAAGATTATCTCCTTTTAAGGCTTCATTACTAATCAATGGGATCAGCAAGGGATATTGCTACTTAATTAACGTGATTTCTTATATTATGTTCAGATATGCACTTTTATTGAGTCAATATTTGGTTTATTGTATACAATATTTTAAGTGTTCAGACATAACATTATACGCAGTTTAGCTGCTTATTCAATATTCATTTGACAGCTGGTAAACAAAACAGCTGGTTGTTCCAACAACATTGTTTTTATTTTGTTTTGTTTGTCATTGTTGACATTTGAGTTGTCAAATATCAACAGAAAGTGTTCGGATAATTGTAATATGCGCACTGAACATACTTATGACAGTGCTGCATTTTAAGTTTTACTCAATATTATAAAAATTTGCGCATTTATTGTGCAATAATTAACTGAAACTTTATATGAAATACTAGGCTCAATCAAATATTGCGTAAATCGCAATTAAGGCACATATTTGAACACCGTATTAGACGAGTGTCGTGTGTAGTTAATGTGCAAAGTCTCTTTATGTCAGATCACACAGACCTCTGCAGAAGAATAAACAGTCTACGAGTTGTTTTGTTAAAGGAAAATTGATTTCAATTTGTTTACAGAAATAATTTACAACAGTTTTCGTCTCAATTTAGCACTCAAGTGCCATCTCTCAACAGATTGAGTGAAAATCTAGAAACTGTTGACAACCCCAGAAATGTAAGAATTCAACAGAAGAAAAAACAATTTTTTTTTCAAAATAAATAAATACGACGTAATAAATGACGTAACGAATGGCAATCGAATTAAGAAATCACTTACAATGTGAAGAAAGAAACTGACATATTGAGGGAACATGCTTCCAATTTTGAGAAATAAACAAACATTTGTTCAGTTAAAACGAATTGTTCAGACACTACCGTACAATTGGAACGGTTATTAAAATAGTTTTTTGTGTAATGAAATCTTTCATCATTCGATATAAACGAAAACGCAAAGTGTTCGTTGTGCATAGCCTATAGTTATCGATTGTAAATTGCTTGGATGACAATGACAACAAATGTTCATATTACCGTAGATAACGGTACCGTAATATCCAGTATGTGGACATGTTAGTATGTATAGGAGTGTAGTATAAATAATGTGTTTAAATAATTTTCTTTTTTTAAATCACTGGAAAAATTGTCACACATTCAAAAGTAATGCGAATACCTCCCTACTGTTGTTATTGACACTTTGGGTTCACGCCAAGCACACCTCTTTATGTAGGCATTACTATGCCATTTCTATATGAAAATCTGTTTCTACTCACTGCAGTCTTCTAAAAGAGTGAATTCATTACAAAAAAAAATTGAACTGTTAAGCTTGGATATGAGCACGAAGGAGGGCAAGATAATGAAATTTTCAAAATATTTTTGAATATTGAAATGTATTAAGAACATGTATCTTATGGTCATCAAATCTAGACAATACAACAAGATGCATTTGGATAGGTAGGTGCATTTAGGTAGATAGGTGAAATGACGCAGAGGGTGACCCAGACCAATGTGCCTTGCGTGGACACCCATAATGCAGTGACCCGTCACGACTCCAATAACCGCACTGAGCACGCCCCTTTGAAGTTTTAGCAGCTTTGCAGTGCGCCTTCTACCAGCCCCGGGCGGATCATGCGTACCACTCTGCCCTTATACGAAGCTGTGGTTGAGAGAGTCCGGGATCTCGTCATCAATAATTCGCCCTTAGGTCCCCAAAGGGCAACATTTGTTATTTTCGAGTAAAATAACAGTAATTCGTATTTACAAGAAACTTATACTTATCGGAGAGTAACAAGACTAGGGACCTCAACAGAAACAAGTCTTTAAGGTTCTTCTATGTTTTCTTGTACATTAACTCCCCTTTTTAGTGCATCAAACAGATTTTTTAAATATCTCCTAAAGTTTGCTATTATAACGCCAATCTCCAAATGGGTAAGGCCAATAATCCCGGAATCTGCCTCATAATTTTTAACGCTTTGTGAAATATTTCGGATCAAACGTAGAAATGTCTTTTCTACTGGTAGGCGGTTGATGTTATTCTCCGATAACATCCCATTCAACAATATGATGAGAATAAGATTGTAGCTCTTGATACAGTCTAAACTTTTCATTTGGTGCTGGTAGTCACTTCTCTCTATTTACATCGAGGAACATACTGGTTGTTACAGATGGAATCTAATCAGATTACCGAAGACCCCAATTGATTTTGCTTTAATTCGTTTGATTATTACAGGTAGTTCTTAACTATATTTTTACTGGATAGTTACTTTAAAAAGTGTTTCGTTTAAGGATCCATAAAGGATCTTGCATATCGTTTTGTATTTATCTTTGATTGCAATTATCAAGATTTGCTACCTAAGGCAGTCATTAACCAATCGACTGATAGCAGTTCAGTTCTATTTGTCATAGCGTAGAATTAATGCTCTCTGTGAAGGTGTGTTGTTGTCGATTGTAACATACTCTCAAGGTGCCTGACCTCTTGTTTTTTGTTGTTTTATTAATCATAAGATGGATTATTATGACGATTTTGAGGCTTTTTGATAACCATGATGAAAATTTGCTGACTAAAAGTTGTTCGCTTTATAAATAGATTTCCGTAGATGGCTTTGTTATCAGTATTTAACTAGGAAAGACTGCTTCTAGCACTCGGCTCTGTTAAAAATGGGTACTTGCAATATCCTTCAATAAAAGCGAATAGCGCGGACCAAGCCGAAGAAAATGCTAATGGTATTTAGCGAACTGTACCAGTACCAAATTAAATTGAACCTTTTTCTCAAGCAAGTCATGGCCACAAAGTTCGTATAGTGTCGTAGTAAACATCTGGGAGTTTCAAAACCCAAGTGCAAAATTGGCTTCGAATTTTGTTTACAAACATAAAGCATTGATACAAACTCCACATAAAAATTTTACCGAAACACTCATAAAGAATAAGTTGATTATTTATGATATAGATTTCATTCCTTTATACTCTGTACTGCTGACAGCCGGTTGATTTAAAATCTCACATTGTGGAGCAATCTGCATGATCCTAATATATTTGAGTCTTTGAGTGAATATGTGGGTATGTGGAGTGTTAGCAATACATTTTTGTATCGCCATATTATTATCATTTACAATTCTACTAATAGTGTTGTTGTTGATATTTAATTAAGCATTGACCAACCAACCAAATGTATGACCGTCCCCCCATTCCTTGGACGAATAACGTGTATCTCCATCTATTAAATGCGCGATATTGCGTTTGCTGTATTAAATCTGATGTGATTGCCGATTACATTTGGGAACAGATGTGAAAAAAGCAAACAATAAAGGAATGAACAACACAACAGCACTGACAATCTTATACTTGTGCAGCTGTATTGACTGCTCTCCACTCTTTGAACACTTGCATGAGAATCTCTTATGCACACCTCACATATGTATGTACATACGTTGGCACGTGTGTGTGTGTCAGTATGCGTAGAATAAAAAAGTAGGTTAATGGGTCATGATTCAGTTCAATTCATTTCAGTTTGTTGCTATTATTGTTGTTGTACGCTGATATTATTGTTGACTGACCTACCCTGTCTCTTTGTTGTGACTAATGTTGTTGTTGTTGTTGTATATGTTTCACACAATACATTTTATGGTGGTGGATGTATGGCGTCTCCTTCTCTTTCTCTCTCTGCCAGTATCAACATTGAAAATGAAGAAGAGATTCAAATGATAATGCATTTGTGTTGTGTTTAGCTCTTATAGTGGATGTATGTATATGTGTGTTTTATGTGTGATTTTGCATTCGCATTAAAAGTGCATTTTGATTTGTTATACGGTTATACCCTACACTGCCGTACGTGGTGATGTTAATTGTATATTATTTTTGTCATGATTTTTATTTTAAACTTAACAGTTTCTATCATAATATCAAGAAGAATACCTAAATAACAAGAAGTTAATTATTAATTATCAGACACAAATAAATGCGATTGTATGACACACATTTTAAATGAAAATTTATAGTTTCTATTAATTCGATCAGCAGTCGCAGGATGACCTCAGTTTATGCAGTATATTGGTTTGCAAACAAATCTTGCATCTGGGAGAAAAGAGGCAATTACGTTTATGAACGTTAGTGCGGAGAGAATGTGGATAAAGAATAAATTCTCTTTGAAATTCTGTGATTCACTACAGATGTAGTGAACCAATGTACTCTGCGTGACAGATATGCCCCTTCTGGGGTAGTAACGATAAAACAGTTAAGCATATGAATCAATACACTTCGATAACCTACTGTCATTTACCCGTTAACTTCCGATTTAATTTTATTGCAACTGTGTGCGGGTGTTATCAGAAGTTATAACTAAAATATTTTTATTTTAATGAAACGTATAAAAATATGGATTTTATTTCATCTGCGGTGATACACATACATATTTATAAAATAATAACAAAAATACAAAAAAAAAAAAGTGAAAAAAATATATTCAAGTAGCAATGAAACTAAAAAAAATTCCCTGACAATTAGCAAGTATTAGTTATAAAATTAATTAATTAATAAATTAACTACTACTGTTGACTTACATAACGCACACATACATAATTGGCCATTACAACCCTTCAGTAAGGATTACGGCCTAGCTTCTCACACCACTCATGTTGTGTGTCATAATTTTATACTTGAGTGGCGGGACCTACAGTTTAACGTGGACTCCGAACGACAGATTTTGAGAAACTTTTTCATTGCAGGCTTATTTACTCTCAGAGTTTTTGCCAGAAATCTGCTGAAAGGAAGTCGCCGAAGAAATATTTTTAATAAGCGAACACACTACCTACTGGACTACGGCGACTGTTGCCACAGCCCGTCAATATTAACACGTTAATCACCACGATTATATCAGAAAAATTTTCACGTGGGTCATGGTAACTTTATTAGATAATTTAGTTAAAAATGGATCAATGAAACTTAATGTATCACAGAAAACATTTTCTTGTAAAAATTCCCAGAAAAACACTATTTTTTATGTCACACATGTATGACTAACAAGGCCCTATATTAAAGCTTTTTTTCTCGTCTCGAGTCGTGTCAGTCTTATATGTCTGACGCATCCAAGCAAGATACAACAAGTATTAACCTGTTGTTTTAAACACAGCGTCGTTTACATCGGACATTTGTGATTGACGTGGCCTTCTACCAAATCGCCATGTCAGACATATATTTGACATGGCTCATGTAGAACTTCTTAGCGTCAGACACATATGACTGACATGGCGATTAACGTGTTAAATTGGTCATTTTCACTTAAGGGTTTAACGAGCCCTGTCACCTCATCTTGTAGCAGTCGAATACATGTAATGTGAATGTTAAGGATATCAGATGGAGTGAAGATTTTCTTGCGTGGTACACTTGTTCTGACTTTAGATATTTTGTTTTAGCGATTTAAGGACATGTTAAGTTAATCTGAACTGGTCACCAATATCGAGCGATTTAATCTCGTTAGACTCTTCCTCGAGGGTTTTCTTAAGCCGCAAATTTGCCCCTGCCAATTATTTTCGTTAAATTTTAGATGACATTTCGTCATTTCAAATCTGATCTTACAATTTTTCAAGAGTTTTTGAATCATTTAAAATCAATAAAGTAGGTATTCTGATGAGCTCACAGAACAATATCCTCCCAAAAGTTTTTCTACTCTTCAATTTCACTTGTTGGAAAACATTTTGTATTTTGTACCATTCAAACAGAAAGTATTGTGTGCGCTGACAGTCATTTGACAAAACTTTACTTAAAATTATTCCAATGAATCCATTTTGGCTTAGGGTTCTTGTAATTCGTATATTGCATACAGCAAGTGTTTCATTTGATATCATTATTTATTTATGTTATGTTTGTTATTGCCTTTACAATAACTATCGTTCTCTGTTTATAGTACATACATATGTACATATTTGCATAAATGTTAGTTAGTGTTCATAGAAAAATATAATGAAGTTTTATAATTTCAGTAGAAAGAGAGAACGAAAGAAAGAAAAGAAAAAATATCAATCGTGTTAATAATTATCGTAATGAGATTTTCTCCCTTCAAGCGATTAACAATGTTTATTCAAAGCAATGTTTACAGTGAAGTTTAGCTATTTTCTACGAGTTGCATACTGTTTGTTTAAAGTATAAAATACTGTTACGTTTTTACCTTTTTAAAAACGTCTAGAATATGAGTTTGTTGATTGCAAACAAAATAAAAATAAATTTGTGTTAAATTTCAATTAAACTCTTTCGTACTACTTTTGTGTGCCACCTTATACAACTTCACGATACAACAACAACTTGCTTGTTCGCTATTATTCTTTGCTTACAACTCAGATCTTTTCAACGGCAATCTTCAAACCACGACTGTTTACTTCGCACGCAACGTGTCTTCACACAAGACTGACTGAATTCTTATTACTCCTTGCCTGCTTTGTCTTGCCCTTTTATATGCTCACGCAATCAGTTTGATGAACATTCTTGAAGTAGAACGTTCGCGGTTTCGCCTTCTCCAGAACTCTATCGCTACTTCATTGTTGTTTGTGTATTTGGTTAACATTGCTTGTCGTTGCGTTCTTGTTTCACAGTATAAAATATGTTGTTGGTTTACTTGCAACAAGTTCGTTGTATTTGTTAGTGTAGCTATATTGCTAATCATGTTAATGTTAAACGATGTTTTTATTTTCGTAACAATATTGTCAATAAAATTGGAGAATTTTTAAGTTCTATCCTTGATTTTTATAGTTTTAAAGGTGGTGCCAGTGACATATGTTGATATGGAGCTAAAGCAGCAGTGATATTTATCTTTAAGGAAGTCATTGAGCATGTATGTGACCCATTTATCCAAATTCAAAAAACTTAAGGTACAAATAAAACACAAAATTTAGTTTTCCTATCAAATTGATGCTCTTTAACAGACATATCCGTACATGTACTTACTTATGTTATACATTATCTTAAATGAGTAGCCCTTGATTATTATTATGAAACGTATCGTATACCATAAATAGCACACAAGTAGTTAGAACTTGAAAAATAACTGACGAAGCCAATTAAGACGGAGTTTGCAATCTGCATACTCTTTCAGAGCCAGACGTTGAATAGGCTATGCCCAGATTTTTTTTGTTTGGCTTCTTTTTTTATTCATAGAGCACTTCATCCCTCTCATTATTATTCCCTTTGCAGTTTTTGAGTTTCACTGATCAAGTTTTTTCAGCTGAGCAGATTATGGGCCTATGGAAGCAGGTCATAGAGTGATAGGGCTTTCACCTCTAGAGGAACATGTATTGGGTTATGGTATAGAACCTTGATGTATGAATCCTTTTCTCACTCGACAAATGCTACATAAATTTGCAATATGTACGATCGTACAGTCGCCAATAATAAATCCGACAAGTAGTTTTTTGTAAGTGTTTATCAGCTTCATTACCGATTTCTTTAAACTGTCATATAAGCTTTGAAATTCTATTGATGACATCTACTTACTTATTGAAAGATACGGATGCTATTTGTTTCTTTGTATTTTTCAATTTCATTTTAATGTTTACCCGAATACAGTTGTTTATGCACTTTGCACATGCAATAAAAATATTCAAAGTGTTAATCGGTGTAACACTGTGTACTAAGATATCAATCTCAATTCAGTCCAAAGGTCAGTTCAGGTATACAGAAAAATACTATCAAGTCTAATTCAAACAAATAAATATTATTTTTAATTCACTGTAGCTGGTATTGACTGTAGTAGTTGTGTGCCATTAATTAATTTAATTGTTCGAAAATGCGTACCATTACAAACCGTATTCAACAGATGCTATTGTTGTATTTCTTCTTTTTTATGGTTCAAAATCAATGATCATGATCATCGTTATTCTCGTTTTCATTCCATTGGAAAACAATGGGCCTCTTAGTGTGATGCGATGCGATGCGAGAATAGAACAATAGTTACATACAAATTAAATGGGTTTTACATTATTTTTTTTTCTAAACACACAATCTACATACATCTACTAAGTACATATTGTGAACATTATCAGCTTTAGCTTCAGCATCATCATTGGTACTATCGTACATAGAATTTATTATTGTTAATTAAATTATATTTAATTTTCATTCTATTCTATTTTATTTCATTTTATTTTATTTTATTTTTTATGTATTCGAAAACTTTTGTTCATTAAATATACATACAGTCTGTATGAAACATGGTGGCCAGCAAAAGTATTGTAAAATTTTTAAAGTTTAGCAACAAACGTAATTAAAGAATAATTCAAATCCATTTTGCAAAGTAGGTTATATTAAAAACCATAGATTAAATGGTTCTTATGAGCTCCCATTACAATACCGTTAGTATCTTTCGTTAATTCTGTACTTTTTATGGGCTTCACTGTTTCTATTTACGCGTTGCTTTTTTACAACTGATTGTGGACAACAATTGAAAGCATTGTTTTAAGTGAAGAAAACTAAATAGAAATGAAAAACGAAAATAAAATAAGAAAGCCAAGGACAATTATTTTGCCGACGTTGAGAAAATAAAAAATTAAATAATTAATGTGTCATCGCATTAATTGTTTAACAATCCATTTACTTGTACTGCTCTTTCTATGTATGGAGTATCATATAAAATGTTTGGGTGTTTGTATAAGTTTGTGGCAATTATGGACAATCGAAAGCTTCTTAGTAATTGATCCCTTTAACAGTGTAATGATTTTTTCTCTGCACATTTCGTGCGACAAAGGTCCAGAAGGTAGACCCATAGTTCAAACCTTAACTCAATCATCTCGAACAAAACAAAATATGAAAAGAAAATATTTCTCTTAGCTGCTTCCTCTCAGCAGTGTTCTCCTATTACAATAAGATCGTCCTTCATTTAATATAAAAAGTTCTTATTTATCCTCTGCCATCAGTCGAATACTTTTAATATAAAAACGGGTCTAGCAACCATGTAACCCATGGTATAGGTTTGCAGATACATAATAGGTTTTTGTTTTTTTTTCCAAAAATCCGTTAACGTGAGATAAAGGCACAAAGTGTCCGCTATGTGATGTGAGAGTTTCTTAGATATCTTTAAATATAATATTTTAGTTCCTAATGCCCTCAATAACTCTTTGTTTGCACTTTCTTATAACACCGCCCTTAATACTGTTACCCAACTAAATCTCATGATGTTATTCGGTATCATTTAACATTCTTAGGTTCCAAGCATGTGATCTGGGGGTTCGTTCTAATTATCACAGAATCTAGATATTGAGATTAAAACGATTCCCTTTCTGTTAAAAAAAAATTTCATTAATAAATAAATAAATAAAATAATCTATTTATAGTTTATATTGACTCAACACAAAGTACCGTGTACCGCAGGTACTCCGTGTGATAATTTCTGTACATTACAGTCTTCATTGTTTTCAAGTTTCCTTCAATGGCCGTACATGTAATAACATCGTAGTTTTCAACTAATAAGCTGTATATGAATTTTCCATGTCAGTTTATTATCCTAATATTATTCCTCCATATTCGAATATTCGTCTATATGGTGACATAAAGGGATTGTCGCCGTAGTCTAGTATGCAGTGTGTTGGCTGATTACACGTAAGGCCTCGATTCAAACCCCAGGTCAGACTTCTCCAACTAAATGAAATATGAAAAAATATTCCGCGCAGGAGATTTCTGGCAAACAATTTTGAGAGTAAATAAACCGGCCATAAAAGTTTCTCAAAAAAATTGCACCGGAGGTTTATATGTAGGAATGTCATTTGTCTCTATTCGAATAATAAATACTATTAAGGTGAAGTGTGGTAGTGGTTAACTGCCTAGGATTTGCGGACGACATACATAGTTCAATAACCACCTATTACGAGGAGGAGAAATTACACAAACGGAAGAATATTCGATTTCTAGGTGAGGTGAGCGTACAGAAATGAAAGCAAGATACCGAGGAATAGTACTGGATAGTGAGCAGATTCATTTCAAGGTCGATATGCAGAAAGCTTAAGGGAGTAACACGGAAATGTTGTATTGCTAGGGGGTAAGACGAATTTGAAAACAATTCAGGTGAAGTTGGACACGATATAGAGATTATGTAGGGACATGGTCGATTTAATCTGGAATGTACATACTCTCTGAAGGGAGGGCCCTTCTGTAGTATAAGGATAAACCAGAGACTGATAATGCCACCTTTTTAACTCGTGGCTATTTTTCAGGCTGATTTCTATTGGAACTGTGGCTATCGTTCGTCATTTGAAAGATTACATACATACACACATATATACATAATTGTTCATTACAACCCTTCAGTCAGGATTACGGCCTAGCATCTCACACCACTCATATGCGTTAATTTTGTAAGTGAGTGGCAGGACCTACAGTTTAAAGTCGACTTCGAACGACAGATTTTTGAGAAACTTTTTTATGGCAGGTTTATTTACTCTCAGAGTGTTTGCTAGAAATCTGCTGAGAGGAAGTCGCCGAAGAAATATTGTTTTTTTTCATATTCCGTTTTCATGTCTGACCTAGGATACGAACCCGGGCTTTACGTCTAATAAGCCAACACACTACCTACTAGACTACGGCGACTTCACTTCTTTTTTTTTGAAATTATGAAATATTTGTGTTCGAAAGATCCAGTTTGATTATTAGATGGAACCACTGTAAATTAAATTGTTTTTCTATATACACCGCCTTAAATTAATTAAAAAATCTGTACAAAATCGTTATCAGTTACGTTAAGCTGTTTATCCATTAATCTGGTAATATCACAGAGTATCTGGTTAGAGAATCGTATTGTAATAGAAAATAATTTGTATTGTGTCGTGGATATATGCCACGTATTTTCATATTTCGACATTAAGAACACGGAAGTATTTGCGAAGACATGTATTAGAAACGCTGTAATCTAGTGCCGGCAATTTCTATTTTAAAATCTATTTTCTTATTTCATACATATTAAATATGTGTGCGCACATGTATGCATCGGTGTATGTAATTTGCGTAAGATTTTTGGTTTTCTAATATTAAAATGTCAAAAAAAGAAAACAATGTTGCTCCACATACATATTTAAATTGACACATTTAAAGTGTATTTATTTTTGCTTAACTTATAAAAGGGTTGGTATATGTTAAAAATGTCATAAGAGACATTTTTGAAAATCATTAGAATTTTATGAGTTAAGTTTTACTAATTATTTCCTATAAATATTGATTATTTTCTTTAAATTTAATCTAGAGAAGGATTGACCGCTTCATCTAGACTACATCCTCGAACCCACTACATTAAGGGCCATTATTACAACTTGCCGTTAGCTAAAGGGGGGATTTTAACGGGTAGACAAATTGTTTTTCATTATTATAAGTGGAAAGTAAGCTAGAAGTGAGCTTTTGGCTAAAGGGAGGATTTCTTCTACCTTTAACTTTTAAAGTTTTTTTTTTTCTCAGCACTTTATTTACAATCTATCCCTTTGGGATAATAAGCAAATTTGATACAATATTTATTTGACATATTTGTTGAACTCCATTGAGATCAACAACATACATACTTACGCAAATTTTATCTATAAATTAATAGTAGTTAAGTATATACATATTTACATATTTATAATTAAAAAAAAAAATAGATATATAATTAGTTTCGAAATGGCAAATCCAGAATGTGGTGTCTTTTCAGTCGAGATATTTCGTTGGTGTGTTCAAGAAGAGCAATTGCTAATGGATTGTCGTGGTGAATTAGCCTGTCTAAATAGTTTTCAATGAACCTTCTAATTTCGTCTATTACCTTTGGAATGGAATTACCTATGGAATCCCATAGGTCCAAACTGGTATTAGAATAGTTTTGTAAATCAGAACTTTGTTTCTTAAACTCAAATGAGATTTTGGGCCTAATAGCCATAATAGACGTTTTGTTTTTATATTTAGCTGCTGCTTTTTCATTTTGATATGAGTCTTCTACGTTGACCTTCTGTCAATATGCATTCCTAAATATTTCACGCAGTCACTTTGAGGGATACGATTATTGTTTAGACGTATCTCAGAGCAGTTACCTCTGCGTAATGAAAATGTGACATGTGTTGATTTTTCGCTGTTGTTGTTCCATTTGTTTAGCCAAGTTTCAATTGCATTCAGTAAATTATGAAGCTGAACAGATACGGTGTTTGGACAAACATCAGCCGTTAAAATAGCAGTATCATCTGCATATGTTGTAATTAAAGCGCATGCGCTAATTGGAAAGTCTGAGGTGAAAATTGTGTATAGTATTGGCCCAAGTACAATATACTGGGTAACACCTGCTTGAATAGCGCATATTTGGGAAAACGTACTATTTATTTTCACATAAAAGTTTCTTTCAGTTAGATACGATTTCAAGAGCAAATAAAATAGAGTTGGAAGTAATTTTTTCAGTTTGAATATAATATATAATATATTTATATATATAAATATATATAATAATCAAAGGCCTGCTGTACATCCTGAAAAACCCCTGAACAATATTTTTTGTTTTCCAATGTATCTCTTATAAATGCAACGATACGATGGCATTGTTCCGGAGTACCATGTTTTTCCTAAAACCAAATTGGTGTCAGGAATGATGTTGTTCGTTTCCAACTTTTAAAGTTAAGTTTATCTTTGAACTCGCCAATTGGTCAATTCACACAAGCCTTTGTATCGTTGTATTCATTGTATTGTTGGAAGAACATACAACAGTGTATGATTGCTGTTGATAATTTTCATATAAAAATCCGATACACTCATACACATTTTTTTCCTATGTTTTTGGAAGTTGTATTGGTTTCGTGCTATCAAATTGTGTGAATGAAAAAAATGTGTATTTGTTTTCATATGTTGTGTTGGTTTCGGGCTATCAAATTGTTTGAATGCCACGAAATACACAATACGGCATAGCATTGAGCGTTCACAAACAAACAAATGTAGTCAATACAACATACAGCATACAAAGTTGTGTGAATTGCCCAAATATTATATATTATTTTCAATATGGCAACTTCAAATATAAACAAAATGAGGAAACACAACAATAAAAAAGACGCCCTTGGTTGCCACTGCGTTTAAAAAAAAACTTTTTTAATTGAGCAGTGTTATCAACATTGCCCCGGCACTGCCATATTTTTGAAAAAGTTAACTTTATTTTGCCACTAGGTTATAATAACGAAAAGAGGTTAAAGGTGATTTTAAAGTTTAACTAAATCCAACTTTAACGGCCAGTTGTAATAATGGCCCTAAATGAATTACCGGCTTAGCTTTAAAAATCTTTTGTTTATAGAACGTAATAAGAAGAGAAGATAAATAAATAATTTCATTGCCAATACATCGCTGCCAAAGATCAAACTCTGTAGTGTATAATACAACCCTTTACTACAACGGTCGCCAATGTTATTTTTCGCTTCATAAATGTTTCATTCATTTGTAAACTGGTAACTTCTAGAACTTACTTTTCTTTTTGTCTTTTGTCTTTCCTAACCTCTCTATGTGGCTATGCTCTTGTAATTTGATTCGCGTTACAACCTATTCTTATTTGTTTTGTTTGTTGTTATTGATGTTCTTTCTTTTTATTTTAGTTCATTCTGTACTGCGCTTAAAGAATAGTACGCTATTAAGATTCTTTTTGTTGAGGAAAATTGTGAGGTATTGGTCCACAATAAAGTTTTACTTAAAAATCATTATTATTCGCGTAATTTTGTTATCATTTTGTCGAAAACTGCTGTTAAGGCGTATTTTACAATATTATACGTTGCATTTTTGTATCTTTAATTTAATTTTTAATCTTTGAAATTATCAGATACGTTACGTTTAATGCTTTACAAAAAAAAGAAAAAAAAAAGATTCAAAACAATTTTTCGTTAGTTTTTGCTTAAATAAACATAAAAATTGTGTCATTGTCACATTATTTTAAATTCGCAAAGAAAACATGCTCGCACATTCATTAAAAAAAACGCACACAGTTGTCGCACTTACTTTTATTGTTGTTGTTGTTCTTTTTTGTGTTACAAATTTGTGCATCAATTTTGTGTTGTTGTTCTATTTTTTCTACACACTGTGTGCATCTCTATTTTCGGTGCGACATTGTCATTTACCAACTGAACGGACGACAAATAAACGATTGAAAAAAACATATTCAACTTCAAGTACATTCATTACATCTATGAATTCATTTTTATGTACAGAAAGCACTTGCACACATACACGCTCCCATACATCACATTCGAAAATCTGTATCGTATCGTATGCATAATATGCATCGAAAAGTTTAAAAATATTCACGTAAATATGTATATATTTATTTAGTGAAATATACCTAGTTTTTGTTGTTCAGTTTACAATTATAGTGCACATACGTATAAGCAATACAACACACATGTTTAAAAATAAAAATTCAAAGATTGTCAAAAAGGTAACCAGATGAGATAAAAACAAAATTGTTTTGCTTAATTTTAAAAAACGAAATATTAGCGTAATACTATGTTCAGATATGCACTTTTATTGAGTCAATATTTGATTTATTGAGTACAATATTTTAAGTGTTCAGACATAATAATATACGCAGTTCAGCTGCGTATTCAATATTCATTTGACAGCTGATAAACAAAACAGCTGGTTGTTTCAACAACATTGTTTTTATTTTGTTTTGTTGTTTTGCTTTATTTATCGTTGTTGACATTTGAGTTGTCAAATATCAACAGAAAGTGTTCGGATAATTGTAATATGCTCACTGAACATACTTATGACAGTGCTGTATTTTAAGTTTTACTCAATATTATAACAATTTGCGTATTTATTGTGCAATAATTATTTGAAATATTGAGCTCTTATTACGATTTACATAATAAAGGTGAATATCTGAACACCGTATAAGGCTATGCAGAATTTTTAGGAATTATTATAATTGAGGAGATAAAAATTTGACAATAAAATTCGGAGTTAAACATGCATGATCAAATCACTGAAAATACATTTAAAATATTTAATCTTGTTCTCCACTTGGCAGTGATAATGAATTTGCAGCACATATAATGAAACCATACCTGTTGTTCCTTGGACTAGCAGAGCTTGAGTAACATTCTATTCGCAGGTTTGATGTTGTTGTAAATTGGCCAACTCAAACGTTATTTTACATTGTCCGATAACTCTTCTCTCGTCATTGTACTTAGGGATGCTAAAATACGATATCAAGATCTTATGCTTGAGGATTTACAGTCCGTTTGCTACATTTTCAAATGTAGTATCAAAGAACTACATTCACTAAAATCTAGTCCATCTCGTTTAACCATTAGCTGGTAAATTTGATTTGAAGAGACAACAGAATCTCTAGAGGTTAACATTATTAAAACTTAGTATGAATACCGAAATGTAGTCAAACATATGGCCAATTCACACGACTTTGTATCGTTTATGTTGTATTGAATACACTTGGTTGTTTGTGAACGCTCAATGCTATGCTGTATTGTGTATTTCTTATCCCAAATGTCTTCTTATTCTTCTTCATAATTTTTGGCATTCAAAGAATATGATTTTGTGCTATCACTACCAATATAACTTTTAAAAACATATGAAAAAAATGTGTGTAAGTGTATCGGATTTTTATATGAAAATTATCAACCATAAGCATACACTGTTGTATATTCGTCCAACAATACAATTAATACAACGATACAACGGCTTGTGTGAATTCAGCAATAGTGTTACAAGATACAATGAGTAGACCAAATATTTTTGCGTTTACACGGTTAGGAAAATACCAACATACATACATAATTGGCTCATTACAACCCTTCAGTCAGGATTACGGCCTAGCTTCTCAACACCACTCATGTTGTGTGCGTTAATTTTATACATGAGTGGCGGGACCTACAGTTTAAAGTCGACTCCGAACGACAGATTTTTTGAGAAGCTTTTCATGGCAATTTTTACTCTCAGAGTTTTTGCCAGAAATCTGCTGAGAGGAAGTCGCCGAAGAAATACTTTTTGTATTTTGTTTTTGATGTCTGGCGTGGGATACGAACTCGGGCCTTTCGTCTAATAAGCCAACACACTACCTACTAGACCACGGCGACTTCCAAAATACCAACAACAACGTACAATTAATGCAAATTTCAGAAAGTCATACGGCTGTCATATTTTCATCTTTATTTTCTCTCGATTACATACGCTATTATGACATTTGAATTTACACGCCACTACTTATGTAATCATCTAGATCCCCCTTTTGTGCTTATTTTAGAATAAGATTAAGAAACACAAGCGACAACAAAACATTGTTTATATTACTGTACTGTAAGAATTACAAAAACAAAACAGTTAAAAATTTATGAAAGTAATTAGAAGCACAAACACAAACCTCCATAAAGACCAAGTAATATCGTATTCATACAAATCAAGTTTACTTGACCAATTTTTGTTCAATTAACCTTTGAATTTACGTTTACACTCACACACAAATCGCTTGTAACGGTATCAATAAGCGAAAAACACTTGGTAGTGCTATCAACTCTGTACTGCTTTCCATTGTCTTTATTCCCTAAGGTCAAAGGAGAGCTAAAGTACACTGAGGGTCTTTGTAGTAAAAGAGAGTCTTGTAATCAAATTGATAGTGATTAATCACCAGCAATATTTTTCTGTATTCATGTAGAAGCTCTAGAAAGAATGAGAAAAAGAATTATTGTTAGTATGATGTAACTTCATCTGGTCACTCTATTATATATAGTGCAATATTAAATAAATAGGAAGCTCTAACGATATATTTATAGAGATCAGAAATAAGAGGATAAACAAAAAATAATAATAAAAATAAATTCTATCAAGTGTTGTAAAATGAATTTTTATTAAATAGATTTCATATACATATAATAACAGTGTAGTGCAATAGAAAGGGACTTTGAAAAATAAATCGATTACAAGGCTAACAGAACGTATACATTTTTTTTGGTAGTAAATCTTGAATTTAAAATTGATAACGAAACATTTCTTTTTCAACAAAGTTAGCCCCTTGCACTCAAACATCCCAAAATGTAAATATTTTTGAGTGGTAGTGATGGTTAACTACTACTGCTGCCAAGTATAATGGGCTTTCTCAGAAATATAAACCTAATTTTGAAACCCATTCGTCTCTCAGCTAACTTACCTGGCAACCTGATTACCGCATTTTCGTAACGAGAGATAATTATTCAAAATACCGATCTGCCATTAAAGGCTCGTAGAGTAGCTTTCCTATTAATAATAAGAATGCCCTTCTTTTAATTTTAAAAGTACTTATTTATCGTCTGCTAACAGTTGAATAGTTTTGATATAAAATGGGTCTAGCAACCATGTAGCCCATGTGGCCTAGAGGTCACAATTTTTTTTTTAACAAAAATCCGTTTACGTGAGATAAAGGCACAATTTACCCGTTAAGTGCTCTGAGAGTTTCTAGTTATGCGAGAAATTTCCTTACATATCTTTAAATATAATATTTTGGTTTCACTTTCTTATAACATCGCCGCATGATGTCCGGTATCATTTAACATTCTTAGGTTCCAAACATGTTCTCCTTTTCACATAATCTAGATATTAAGACTAAAACGATTCCCATTCTATGAAAATATTTCTTGAGTCCGCAAAGTCCCATTACTATCCTCAATCTATATATTTTCAAAGTTTATATTGACTCAACACTTTCTGGGCAAAGTACGGGAAGTTTAACCACACCTCTGGCGTTTCTGTAGCTCAGGGACAACGCGTGCCAATTCTTGTACATTAGACAACTGATTCTGAGTTGTTTTCAAGTTAGACCTTCCTACTCATACAATGGCCATACATGTATCAACATCGCGGTTTTCAACCAATGACCTATTTTTGAATTTGCCACATTAATTTACCAAATGTTATTCCTCCATATTGGTGACGATAAGGGTATTATTGTGATTTTGCACGTCTTAATCCTCAATCTCATCAAAACATACCTTACTTAATTGGTCATTAGAAAACTTTAATCAGGATTACAGCCTAGTGTCTCATACCACTTATGTTGTATGTGTTAATTTTATACATGAGCGGCGGGAACGAACGACAGATTTTTCTTGAAAAATTTTTTCATGGCAATTTTATTTACTCTTCGAGCTTTTGTGAGAAATCTGCTGAGAGGAAGCCGCCGAAGAAATATTTTTCCATATTTCGTTTAGTTGGAGATATCTAGCCTGGGGCTTGAACCATGGCCTCACGTCTAATAAGCCAACACACTATTTACTAAACTACGGCGACAAACATACCACCGTGTGATAATTCAAAGTTCCTTTTTAATGGGTTCATAAAGTGACTGTTTACTCTTTCCTATTAGTCCTGACAGTACACAATTTCTCTTAAGAGAAAAATTAATTAAATTATTAATTAATTAATTAAATTTATCTCCTATGGTTGATTTAGCTGATCCATCTTTACCGCCTTATTTCAATGTCTTATCAAATGCGTAATGGCTAAGCACTTCTAAATGCTTTCGACTAAATCCACATTGGCTATCTTTGTAGATCTTCTAGCTGTTGCTGGGTTGCAATGGATAACTTCAAGAAACCTTTTTAAATATTGCCGCTGGACGAAATTCTTTTTATGTGCCATTGTTTTGTTATTTATTAATGATCTAATACTATGTTCAGACATGCACTTTTATTGAGTCAATATTCGGTTATTTGAGTACAATATTTTAAGTGTTAAGACATAATATAAGCAATATTCATTTGGCAACTGGTAAACATATGTAATATGTAAATAATATATGCTCACTGAACGAACTTATGACAGTGCTGTATTTTAAGTTTTACTCAATATTATATCAATTTGCGTATTTATTGCGTGATAATTAATTGAAACGTTATATCAAATATTGAGCTCAATAATGGCGTTTATTGCGATTTACGCAATAAAAGTGCATGTCTGAAAATAATACAAAGGTTAATTAAATAATGAGACTACCTAACCATAAATATCTGCCACTGTAAATATGGTGCATGCTTACGTAGCATGAATTTCAATGTTTTTTTTCGTTAAATCAGATGCATTCAAATCTAAAAATATTCAATTGAAAATAAACAAACATTTTATTACACATTTCGTAAAAATTTAATTTTACGAATATTTTTATTGTTTCAATTCAAATGAATACATATGTAGATATTTTCAAATTTATTTGAAAAAATTTTTTTATTTTAAAATTGTAATTGGAACACCTAAAAGAATTTGGGTTAAAAAAGGCACGTTTCTTTGGAAAACATACGAGTTGATTTTAAATTCAATTCGTATTTAAATAGGAAAAAATGAAAAATATCTCGAATATAATTCTAATGAATAAACAAATGAACACGAGGATAATGATGGATTGTTTCAATTTCATTTAATTTTTTAAGAAATCAAAAGTGATGCAATGGCAACCTGTTGTTCAGATGACTTGTTTAATGAAACAGACAAAATTAAAATGAAAAATAAAAAAAAAAAATAAAAAATTAAGAACTGAAACAGATGTTCTGAATTATAGGGTGAATAAACATTTTCTTCTTTTTTTTTTGATAGTTTTGGCACGATTTTACGGCAGACAAAACTCAACTCGAAATGGAGCACAGCTGCATTAAATGTTTCAAAAACCATGTCAGACTAATAAAAACAAAACAAGAAAAAAAAACTTCACAGAACTTTATAAAAATTACTGTTTCGTATTGTTTTCTTGTGCCAGTAATACAATTTATTTAAAAATTTACCGAAAAAAGAAAAAAATGTAAAAAAATTGTCTAGAATAACAGCGTAATTCCTAAGAAATTTTATTTGAACGTAACAATAGCAGCATAACTTAATGCAAATCAGAGATCAGCAATGAATCGTTTTTTCGCTACTCATAAGTACTCATGAAATTTTGAGAATGAATGAGTTAACAGTTTTAAAATTCAACTACTCTGATTTATTCGTACTCACTACAACATGGATTTATAAGTACAGATTGCAATGAGAATGAGTACAATGTTGACAACAAATTCATAACATTCGAAATGTGTTTGATTCATATGCCTACTCATTCAGATTCATAAATTTAGAAAAATACTTACAATACTCATAAATTATTTGAGTGAGTCGAATCATTCATCAACATTTGCAGTCTTAATTGTTGTTGCATTTACAAAAAAAAGAAGAAAGAAAAAGACAAAGACAGCAAGCAAAGCGAACACACAACTTTCTGGTGAGTATTTTAGTGTTCGAACGCTTATCATACTTATTTTGTGATTCGTGTAAATGTTGAGCAAAATAGAGCCGAAACCAACAACATCATGTCTATTGTTAAATATGAGTATGATCAGTACTTCAAACTTTGAATATGAGTATGATATTAAAATATGTATGAATGCATATAAGTATCAGAAATTATGAGTATGATTCGAATCTACTCATCTTTTTGAATACTCATTGCTGATCTCTGATGTAAATTTCGGAAAATATTTTTTTTAAATTTTCCTTAACATTGCACAAGTGTTTCTACTTCTAAAGTAAAAAAAAACAGTTTCGTATATCAAGCACTTGGGTCATTGGTACGATTATTTTACAACCATTAGCAGCCTTTTATCCAAAATGACGTACTTTTTTTAATTTTGCCAAACACACTTATATGCCACCAATACTTAACTGTGTTTCTTATCACCACTTGTATGCCAAGCGACACCTTAAGTGCAACATAATGTTGTAATACAAACATTTTATTTACATGACCTACTGCCCTTTTGAAAACCATAATGACAGTTACATTTTTCAAAAATTTGTACAAATTATCCCACATAATTTCATATCTCACAAATATGATAATACACGGGGAGAAAATAACTTTTTTTTATTATTAAAATAAAGAAAAAAAAATATCATAACACTTTTTAAAATAGACTCATTGGGGTATCTGGACTCTTCTGTATTGAGCACTCTCTAGGGTTGATTTTGGCACAGGAACCTGACGTTCCACGTCTAACTATTTACGTATTCACTAAAATGAAAAGAGGCTTCATTACTTTCTACGCCGATGCAGTGTTGGGGTGTCGGACTAATAATGACTCATGGGATTTATACAGCAGTGCCCAGGCTATCTTGACCTTCAGAGATGTCCGGGCACGATGGCTAACCTCAACTTGATCCCACTGAAGTATGTATAGTAAGGTGGGTCGCTCTCTATGGACAAAAAAAAAGTTGAGTCAGTCACCCCCTAGGATTAAAGGTATATTAATAACGTTTCCAAAAATATAAAAATTATTTTTTTGCCACGCCTAGAAATACCGCCCTTTTTGTTTTTTATATACTACGTCGCCATTTTAGGTCCGATCATAACATATCATATATCAGTGTTTGTGGCTTGACGGCAGCTACATTTCACTCTGAGACGATTTTTTAATGCGACATCATATTCTATACTCGACTTCTGGTATATCGGATCCTTCCCCAAAATTAGTAATTGTGGCTATGCAGGCATAAAGAGCATTTAATTATATAAAATATTCGCTTTTAAAATGCTCACCTTTATGCATTAACAGCTATTTTACAGATATTTTAAAATGTTCAAATATTCATTCACAATCTTTCTCGCAACAAACAAAAAATTTATTAAAATGTGTCGAAAACATCATTAAATAAATTTCTACAAAAAATATATGTATTTACAACTACTACTGAATAAAATGGCCTTCCTTGTTTTTGATAATGGGACTTAAGAATCCGAAGATCCAATTTGCTTTGTAACGGAAAAATAAATACATGTAGGAATTTGTTTTAAAGTTTTATTAATTCATTTATTTTCTTAAAAGTACAAAAAATAAAAATGGGAATACCCGTTATAACTCAAATAATTCTATATCTATGTCTACTTTTCAACTAACTCACTATAGGCGAAAAATCCGTCTTTTATATCTGATCGGCCACTCGTCATTCGTCCGTTGTCTGTGGAAATTTCCAGAGTCTGATGGCGTGATTTGTTGAGATGAACGTTCGTCCGTTTCTTGGTATTCATTAGTGTAGTTTGGGTTAGAGCAGGATCGCTATATTGTTAGTGACGAGTAAGGGATCTAAACATTCAACGAGTAAGAGATCTAAACGGGCGGACGGACATTATACTCTGTTCTTGCTCTACACAGTGGTTTGATTTGACTCACATCCCACATACATATATTTTTTTTATAAATTTATTTAATGATGTTATCGACACATTTTAATGCGTTTTTTGTTTGTTTCGAGAAAGATTGTGAATGAATATCTGAACATTTTAAAATATCTGTAAAATAGCTGTTAATGCATAAAGGTGAGCATTTTAAAAGCGAATATTTTATATAATTAAATGCTCTTTATGCCTGCATAGCCACAATTACTAATTTTGGGGAAGGATCCGATATACCAGAAGTCGAGCATAGTATATGATGTGTAATTAAAAAATCGTCTTAGAGGGAGATGTAGCTGCCGTCAAGCCACAAACACTGATATATGATATGTTATGATCGGACCTAAAATGGCGACGTAGTATATAAAAAACAAAAAGGGCGGTATTTCTAGGCGTGGCAAAAAAATAATTTTTATGTTTTTGGGAACGTTATTAATATACCTTTAATCCTAGGGGGTGACTGGCTCAACTTTTTTTTTCGACCCACCCTAATGTATAGTCCATAGCCCTTTTTGGAGTACTTATAGCCCATAATAAAGACTTTGAAGCGATAGTTTTGGCCGTGTGACTGGCGGTGGCGATTATTAAGTATAAAATATCATTCGATAGCCAGGTAGATCTCACGGCCATGCATTGCAATATTCAATAATTAAATTTGAATTGTTTAAATTAAGAAAATTAAAGACACATTTGGACAAAGACACTGTATTTAGATTAAACCTCTAGTGACGGCGCATCTGGACCACACTTTGCAACCATTCATTATGGCTCGACTGGCCACACTGCGTCATTGAATCAGTGTACAAACAAATAACTGTCGTGCATGCGCGGCACCAGAACCTTAGGACCGGTAAGTCACTGCCGTATTAACACGACGTCAATCGCTGTGATGTATTAATTGACTGCCATATGCCAAATTCATCTTCAATATACATACATATCAAAATAATTTCAATGATGTTCTGGTGGCGCTCCTAGAAATAATTACAAGAAGCAAGAATCAAATCCACCCAAATCTGAAATCTCTGTACCAAATACAGCAATGGCCTTTAAAAATCTTTGAATTTTCATGAATCTTCTGAAATTTGTAAACTGAAATATGAGAATGTCATGTTTTTGCGAAAATTGTGAAACACAAGCTACGACGGTTGAGAATTATTTTGACTCACACTGTCTTAATGTACACCTTCATACATGTTTATTATAACTCGATTGATTTCAGAAATCGAGAAAATTAAAAGATTACTTCGTGCGGTTAAAAATGCTTTCGAAAAGTAGTTAATATGAATCAACGCAACTAATGTGTGAGAAATTCATTAATCGAATGGACAATGGGGGTATTCGCACTACAATAAAAGTCCATCAGTCCGGCATCCAACTGTCCGGAATGTCTGATAGTCCGGCATCGCTCTGGAAAATTTTAAAAATTTTGGTTTCTCCCTAAAGTGTGTCTTTAAAGCAAATAAAATCGCTCGAGAGCTATTCGGAAGTTTTCGTGGTAGCTCGGGATCATTCGGAAGCGCTCGGTATTGTTCGGAAACAATTAGCGGCCGGCTAGCCTCAGCTGTCACAACAAATTCACGTGCAATGCAGCTCCGTTAATCAATCACGAAGCGTCTTAGCCTTTCACATCGCAGTAAACGTAACTTTTGAAACAATTTATACAAAAAATGATTTTCGTTCTAACTGTACAGTGACCATGTTTTCAAAATCCAAGCCTTCGAGATCAAAAGTTCTCAACCAGAAACTAGAAATGATGATGACTCAGATGCCGAAACGGAAGGAAAAGAAAAAGCTGGGCAGAAGCTGAAGCATCACTAAATAAGTTTATCTCTTTTGCTGAGGCTAGTATTAGCTACAGTGCTTCAAAAATTATTGATTTCCATATCATTAAAAACAAATTTTATACTAAACGCCAAAAGTCAAGAAAACAAAAACACATTCGTGACTTATAAATCTAAGTGAAATATGTTTTACAGTATGTGTACACACATTATATGAAATGTAAAATAAACTTTGTTGTATGTATTTGCATACTGTATTTGTAGTTTAATTATTAACTTAATTGTTGTTATAATTACCACCCGATAGACCGGAATTTTCGGTAGTCCGGCACGCAGCCGGTCCCGAACGTGCCGTATTATTGAACTTCTACTGTACTTGGAACTCTGACACGCATAATATTGCAGATATTGGTGTACTCCAGAACAGTACAATCTTTGCATTTCTTCAAGTGTATTCCCTTAATTTACTTTGCTTGGCTATAGTCAATTCAATTCCAGCAACAACAAATACAAAAACAAACAAACAAACAACAACAACAGAAGAAAAATGTTTGTAGCTGCCATATTGTACATTTAACAGGCTCACAGAAATTGTTGGAAGTGTGTAGAGAGAGACCCAACGATTTCACAAGACATTGTAATGTACTCCATCATCTCCTGTTAAATACACTCGTAAGTATCTAAATGTGTGTGTGTGTGTGTGTGAGTTTATTTATTTTTCTATTTTCAGCCACTCTTTTCACGTTCCTTAAAACGTATTGCCTATTTTTGTTGTTATTGTTGGCGTTGTCGTTGGTGTCGTTGTTAATGGTGGTGGTGATGTTTTGGTTGTTTTCATTTTTACTCAGTATGAAAAATGCTTTTAGTGCTGCTACCAATACTAGTATATACGTTGATGGCACTTGTTTTTATTTATTTTTTTTATTATTCTTTTGCCTCACTTTACATTTCCATGTTGTTGGTTGTGACACATTGACCCACATTAACAATTTTTAGTTGGCAAGTGTACAACAACACAAAGTTTGTTTGTCGACTTCACACCGTGAAGCATTCATTCTGTACACAGTTCACGTAACTCTCGTAACACTGTGCAAACACTTTTCGACACTTTCAACTAGACTCTGTTGCACTTTGTGGCATTACGTGTGAAGGGTTAAAGTTGAGACAGAGAGAGAGAGAGAGAGATACAAAAAAATACAAAAATAAATAAAGTTTTATGTGTAATAACAACAACAGAAGAAATCAATATAAAGAACTTGTTGTCCGTAAATATAGGTCAAGTATTTGAAAACTTTCTGTGAAATTTTCGTCATTTTCTTTATGAATATTCAAGTGAATGAAAACATTTTCCGGCTGTACAAAATGAAATCAGAAATTGGCGCGTTAACGATTTTGAATACAAAACATTTGAAATGATTTTTATTTGAATTTATTGAATTATTATTAAGAAAAAGCACGAAAGAAAATTCAAATTAAAATATTTTTAATTCTTATCCTTCATTTCATACAAGGTTGTCTTATAAATTAAAAAAAAAAAAAAAAGAAATTTCATTCCCAGTTGATTACTTGACTCGTATTACAGCCGCTAACTGTTTAGGAAAACAAATTGTCTTGCATTTCGTACTTTCGTTTGCTGTTGTTTTTGTTGGCACATATTCAGGTGTGTTAAGCTTGGGAACAAATTAAACTTTTCATTAATTTAATGAAAATCATAAATTCGTTCACTTTAAATTGCAACAATATATTGCCAGACAGCAATCATAAACTGTGGTAAACGTCAAGAGAGAAAAAAAAAGTGTTCGAAACTTGAAACTTATTAACGGCAATGACGAATAGTGTATACCTACTTTGCAGCGGCATAAAAGTTTGTTTGTAAATTTGTAACTTAAAATTCTTAAGAAAATTGCTTTAGGCTTACAATTCTTATAACGCAAGAATGTACCCACTAGGATTACATAATTTCATTTTTCCTATAGAATTGAAATAACGGTAGTGGAATACAATGAGGATGACATTTAGAAAGTGAATCTAAAGTGGTGATATATTGAGTTTACCTAGTTTAAATAGTTCCTATCGGAGTCTCCATGAATTGTATGTATTTGAAACAATGCATTGCATTGTTTTTGACGAGGAGTGTTGTTCGGCTTTTGGATTTAAATTTGACATGTGTGTACCGCCCATTCCGTTCAATAGCATTTCAAGCAATGCTTGATGGTGGATATGGTATATCTAATGTCACTTTTGCTTTCAGAAATCTAAAGATATTTGAATTTTCCGGTTCTCCATTCCTCAGGTTTTGATTTGAAAGAGACGGTGAACAAAGAATTTTAAGTATTCTGCAGAGGAAGCTATTGAATGTTCTTAACACTTACGTTACATGACTTGCCGGCATAAAGCAGAGTGGGTTTATGTTTATTTAAGCACGTTCCGAAATCGTTGATACCTTCTAATCTTTGCTGAGCTGTCCAGAGTATTCAGTGGCTTTTCCCTTGTATTGGTTATATAAGCACCAAATAGCATTGAGAATTTACCTCCTTTGTAATATGGATTTAGATTTCATTTGTAATAACTTTTCTAACTTTATTGTCATGTCAGAAAAGCTGCAGGAAAGGGGCACACCTTCTCCATCATTGCATGCCTCGCAACAATACGAAGAAATATATTGAAGAATAAAAAATCAAAACATAGTTTAGAGTGAACTCAGTGCCAATTTCGATATTTCATGAGAACGAACCATCATGTAAAATACGACATATGGACCAGAGATCAGCAATGAGTCGTTTTTTCGCTACTCATCAGTACTCATGAAATTTTGAGTATGAGTGAGTTAACAGTATTGAAATTCAACTACTCTGATTCATTCGTACTCACTACAACATAGATTTATAAGTACAGGTTGTAATGAGTACAACTACAACGTTGACATCAAACTCATAACATACGAAATATGTTTGATTCATACTCCTACTCATTCAGATTCATATATTTAGAAAAGTACTCATAAATGGTTTGAGTGATTCCAATCATTCATCAAAATTTACAGTTTTAGTTGTTGTTGCATTTATAAAAAATGAAGAAAGACAAAGACAGCGAGCAAAGCAAATACACAACCTTCTAGTTTAATTTTGTAAATATTGTGATTCTCGTAAATGTTGAGTACAAGAGCATGAGTACGATGAGTACTTGCAATTTTGAATATGAGTAGTATGAGTATGATATTAAAATAAGTATGAATGCGTATAAGTATCAGAAATTATGAGTATGATGCGAATCTATTTATCTTTTTGAATACTCATTGCTGATTTCTGATATGGACCCTGTATATTGATTTCTCATTGGCCGCAATTGTTTCGGCAGCACGCCCTTACATTGAAATAACTTTTGTGTAACACTATTCAAAATCAGTAAATACTAGATATGGGTTGTGCTAAATTCCGGTTATTCCCAATCCACGGCTATACCCAATTCCATTAGTGTTGGCATTTGATCATTGGGTGCATGGGATTAAATTGACGTGAGTTTTCGACCACATTTGGGAAATCTGTCGGAATCCGATAATCTCCTCTTTATGAAATGTTTTCCAGAGTAGAGCCTATGTAGTCCTTGGCTCGCTCCAATCACTCAACTGAGTCCGACGTGACGACTTAGTTAACATTTTTATATTTAATGCTTCAGAGCTCGTGCGCTTTTTATGGTAAAGAGCAATGGATTAGATGATTACGTTAAATTTTCATTTGCAAAGTCTAATGATGTCCTAGGAATGAAACTATTTTCCATGTACTGCTACGGTGAAATGTTCGGAAATAAGGAACAGGGGAAGCAATTACCCAAAGTCTATATTTTGGAAAGAAGTTCTAATTAATATTGTTTGGCTCTTCTACGAGAAATACATATAAAACCACAAAAGGGTCAAACGGACCCTTGGTCTAAAATTTAGACTCTAAATAATAAAAACTTAAGTAGCTTTGCATTTTAAAATATTTTAATAGTAATCCAGATCTGCCACAGTCACCAATGCTGTGATCACTTCTTATCCACACTAACTGGTGGATCCCAGATGAAGGGTATCAAAAACACTGATTCTTTTGATTCTGAAAGAAATGAGAGATGGGCACATATTTTATAGCCTGGCACTTTAAAACAGGGAATCACAAATGAAACCTAAATAGACACCCCAAAGGAAACTTGTAATATGTGGAAAATTTGTGAAACCAAGATAGCCTGCTCTTAAAGTTGGTTTTGTTGTTTCATTTTTTTTTTATTAAACCCAAGCATTGTTAATAACTTTGAAATGCAACAGTTGGGAACAGTTTCTGTTGGAAAATAGAAGAAGCAGACATAAAATTAATATTCAGGTTGCATGTGTTGCATCAACCAACAATTGTAGCAACAACCACAATGGCAGCAGCAACAGTCTTTTGTGGGCATATTTAACATGAGCTGCAGGAGCTGTTGTGTGCAATTTTTTATATATGATACCGTTATTCTATAGCCATATAAGCATACATGTATTATATGTATCATATGTATGTATGTATGTTTATATGTATGTCTGTCTAAGCAAACATTTGTATCTAAACGTGTACATTTGTACTCACATATCTAAGGATATGATGCCTTAATATGTGACACCACATCTTGTCACATCATAAATAAGTTTTAAACGTGCAATTACTCACTAAAAATGTTGTATGTGTGAAGAATTCTGTTACAAATTATTGTACATACAGCGATAATCGTTAGAAGAGAAGAAATTAAAAAAAAATTATGAACTTAGAACAGAACAGAAACATACGTTGGCTTTTGTTAATTAAAAAAAAAAAAAAAAAAAATAATTCTCATGGCCTTTGAAATGGAAAAAACAATATAAATTTTAAGTATTTAGTTTAGATTTTAATTTGTTTTAATGTTCTTAATTGGAGTCTTTGATTTAGAAAAGTAATTGAAATTCATTACATGTCATCACACCATACATTTCATCGTTCACATTATTCACATCATATTTCTATTAGGTTAAGAAGGTACAATAATTACCTCTACCTGAAGACCAGATCGGGCCCATTGTGGTTTGCTGTTACTTTAAAAAGGAAATGAAAAGAAGAAAAAGTTCAGATAGACTTTTCAAAGTTCTTAGAAAATATTCTCGTTTACTTGAAGCAGCTGCTTTTAAGGTATACGTGGCATATCGTGGTCATTTCAAAAATTTACGTTTCTTTTATAATTTTTTCTTCTTTCTTTTCGTAATGGTTAACACCGTCATTTTCTTCAAATTCAATTTAAAAACATACAACTTTTTTTTTCTGTTCGTATCTTTTATGGCGCCAGGTTACTTTGTTGTCATACGCTTAAATAATTTTTTTCTTCTTTAATATTTTCTTCATCTTATTTTTTATGGAATCTTAAATCCCTGTCTGCTTTATTGTGTTAAAAAAAAACTCGCCGTATAAGAGGGCAGAAGAATTGAACGTCTCGTTAATTAATGGTTGACTTAAATTTTGAATAATAACGACGCCATGAAATTGAAAAAGTTTTTGTGTGTCTTTTAACTCATTTCAGTGGCTGTTGTTTTACTGTGTAATTGTTTAATTTCTTTGGATTTCATTTTTCATCAAATTCATTAAAAAACTAATCATTGTTTGAAATATTTCGATTTCTATACGATCAATGCAAACAATTTTAGTTAGTTCTTGGGTTTTCTCCAATGATTTCTATTGAAATAATGACAAGAAAAGATTTCGTTTCGATCTACAGTTTAAAGTCGACTCCGAACGATAGATTTTTGAGAAACTTTTCATGGCAATTTTGAGTTTTTGCCAGAAATCTGCTGAGCGGAAATCGCCGAAGAAATATTTTTTCATATTTCGTTTTGAGATCTGACCGGGGATTTGAACCGTGGCTTCGCGTCTAATAAGCCAACACACTACCTACTAGAGTACAGTGTTCAGATATGCACCTTTATTGCGTAAATCGCAATATACGCCATTATTGACCTCAATATTTCATATAAAGTTTCAATTAATAATTACGTAATAAATACGCAAATTGTTATAATATTGAGTAAAACTTAAAATGCAGCACTGTCATAAGTATGTTCAGTGTGAACGTTACAACTTATGCGAACAAATTTTGTTGATATTGGAAAATACAAATAAACTCAGAATTTTATACTCTTAGTACATTTACGTATTCATATTTCAGAAAACAGTTAATGCTTACGAAAACTGCAAAAAGTTTCATTACGACGATTACGACTGAAGATTTCCTTGATATTACATCTCCTGTTTTTTTGCTATCGTCTAGCAGTTGTCTAATAGCATATGTTGTTGAAATTCTTGTTTCTTTTTTTAATTTCCTGATAAAATTGTTGTCCTCTTGTTATTCGATTTTATAGACATTTTGCTAAGAGCCACAGTATCCTGCAGTCGGAAATCAGTTGCTAAGCGGTTTAAATGAATTTCATAAATTCGCTTGATAATCCGGAAGATAATACCACCCAAATGACAATTATATTCCCCGAATACGAAATGCCTCTTTAATTGTAAATATGTTCCCTTCGAACCATTTTCGAAAAAAAGCACTCGTGTTCATCGTACAGCATATCAATTCGAGGTTCATAATCCAATGGATCGTTCATGCAATCCTTATCAAGTGGAAATGTTTTCTGTCTATCTCATAACCCCTATTCCCTCTTTCCCAATTGTGCGCAACATATTGTCCTTGAGTTAACTGTGTGTGCTGTATGAGAAACAGTCTTCTGTTTGGTTTGGTGTTGCCCCTGGTAGACTGACGGAGAAGGCAATTACTGAATGAATTCTAAAAGTGTTTTTCAATTTCCAAAATTTTATTATTGAGCGCATATGGATGCTAAATGGTTATAATAATCCTTATTTAAAAAGATGAGTATATTCGAATCATACTCATAATTTCTGATACTTATACGCATTCATGCTTATTTTAATATTATACTCATACTACTCATATTCAAAGTTTGAAGTACTCATCGTACTCATACATTATAACAACAATACACATGATGTTGTTGATTTCGTATCTCCTTTACTCAACATTTACAAGAATCACAAAATAAGTATGATTTGCTTACGAACACTATAATACTCACTAGAAGGTTGTGTGTTTGCTTTGCTTGCTGTCTTTGTCTTATCAACTAAGATTCGAATCACTCGAATCATTTATGAGTATTTTAAATATTTTTCTATACATATTTATGAATCTGAATGAGTAGGTCTGATATGAGTTTGATGTCAAGGTTGTACTCATACATATATACATAATTGGCCATTACAACCCTTCAGTCAGTATTACGGCCCAGCTTCTCACACCACTCAAGTTGTATGCCTTAATTTTATACTTGAGTGGCGGGTCCTACAGTTTAACGTCGAGTCGACTCCGAACGACAGATTTTTGAGAAACTTTTTCATGGCAGATTTATTTACTCTCAGATTTTTTACCAGAAATCTGCTGAGAGGAAGTCGCCGAAGAAATATTTTTTTTTCATATTTCGTTTAGATGTCTGGCCTGGGGCTCGAACCCGGGCTTTCCGTCTAATAAGCGAACACACTATCTACTAGACTACGGTGACTACACGTTGTACTCATACTCATTGCAACCTGTACTTATAAATCAATGTTGTAGTGAGTACGAATGAATCAGAGTAGTTGAATTTTAATACTGTTGATTCACTCATACTTAAAATTTCATGAGTACTTATGAGTAACGAAAAAACGATTCATTGCTCATCTTTGATGTGTATTACGAAATTGTTTTAATCTCCACTAGATCAACTGAATTCATAGAAAAAATTTTATTTTCACTTGAATTCAATTAAAAATGATGAGAAATTCATTGCATTTTACATTTTTCTCCTGCTTGGCATGGTAAGAGTATTTAATTTTTGATTCCACTGTAGCTTTTTACGTGAAATTAATGATTTTCTTTACAAATATTCCATATTTAAACGATCTGAAAACAGTTTCCGCTTTATTTACGATGATAAGCAAAAGCCAAAAACCGACAAAAAATGCTTTTTAAGTTCATTGTATTCTAAGTATTGAAAAAAAAATTGATTTGTTTTCATTGAATTCCTCACAAATAGTTTCCCGTAGAAAATAATTTATGAAAAGCAATGGCAACAACAGTTTTCCCATTAGAGTGGAATTAGATTTATCAAACGGTAAAGGGATGGTGGAAATATTTCTAATCCACCATGAAAGTTTTTTGATTAATTCGTTATGGCGTTTTGTTTTGTTCTTATTAGTTTTGTTTTCTTCATTATCGTATGTTTTTTGTTTTTTTTTTTGTTTGTATAACAAAAACAACAACAATAATTATAATAATAACTGTCAATAATTCGATGTGTTAACGAAGTATCATTTAAAGTATCTCACGAATTCAAATTATCATGATTAGATGAAGCACGTGAAGTTATCGGTAAAGTGTGTCTGTTTTTTTTTTTTTTAAAGAAATAAACAACGATAACTACATATGGGTAATAAATTAATAATAAAAAATATCTTCTTTATTAGTTTAACGAATTGGATCTTAAATTTCCGTTTGTGTTTGTTGACATTATTTTCATTTTGTTTTTTTTTCAATTTCAATATCTATTTTATAGATACTTGATAACACATACGTACATAAGTATCTTCAAGATATATTTAAATTATAATGTTTGTTACGTTGCGATAGAATACATGTTTTTCAGGAAGTTTACATATGTATGCTTATTTAACAATAAAAAAGCAATACAGCAACAACAGCGAATACTTTTGATGGGTAGGGTTTTTAGTCTTCTTTGTAGCAGTATCAGTATCCATTCTAGCATGTCTCATTGCATTACATTTGGCGGTCGCCGTCAACGCCTTAGACGTCAGATCTAAAAGATATAAAATTTCATCGGTTTCTTTTAATTTTCTTTGAATTGTTTTTGTTGTTTTCGCTTCTCTTTCGATGTGACCATCTGTAAGTTTTTCTTTTCCTATGTTTTCTTTACTTTTTTTTTCCTTTTTTTGTTTATTTTTCAAACAGTTTTTATAGTCCGCCTTTTTGCTGGTATGTATCTTGTAAATAAAATACAACAGCAACAATGTCAGCCATTTACTGCAGTATCTATTGTTTTATACCCTACGCCAGTGTAGGTGATATTAGACGGTTGAAGGTATGCAATTAAAATTTTCTTAACTGAACTAGTAATAGAATAGTCGCGTAGTCTAGTAGGTAGTGTGTTGGCTTATTGGAGGTAATAGCTCGGTACAAACTACAGGTCAGACATCTTCAACTAAACGAATATATGAAAAAATATTTCTTCGACGACTTCCTTTCAGCAGATTTCTGGCAAAAACTCTGAGAGTAAATAAACCTGCCATGAAAAGTTTCTCAAAATCTGTCGTCCGGAGTCGACGTTAAACTGTAGGTCTCGCCACTCAAGTATAAAATTAAGGCATTGATTGATTTTCTGGACATATTGTTCGAAATGTAAGGAATTAATTTTGTCCGATCAACAATTTTGTTCGGACAACATAAGTGAATCCAGCTTTAAGCACTCAATTTTAGCGTCATGTAATGCATTGTAGAGATCGAAATTTTAATAACTAAATTACATAACATAACATACATAATTAAATAGTTGGCCATTCCAACCCTTCAGTCAGGATTACGACTTAGCTTCTCAACACCACTTGTGTTGTGATGTTAATTTTATGGATTGTTATTTTTAATTACCACGTGACTAACTTTACAGAATGCCCTCAAATGACCACCAATAAGTGAGTATTGTAGTGTTCGTACGCGAATCATACTTATTTTGTGATTCTTGTAAATGTTGAGTAAAGGAGAGTCGATATCAACAACATCATGCGTATTGTTAAGTATGAGTACGATGAGTACTTCAAACATTGAATATGAGTAGTATGACTATGATATTAAAATAAGTAATGTGTCAGTAATTGAAAGTATGATTCGAACTTACTCATCTTTTTGAATACTCATTGCTGATCTCTGATTCTGCAATCCTCTCCGTAACGCTTAGCAGATGTAAGAATATTTGCTATTAGCTTCAATACATACATAATTGATCATTACAACCCTTCAGTTAGTATTACGTCCTAGCTGCGTGTATTTTACTGTAAATTGATTTAAAATTGTTGTATATAAAATACATATATAGGTGTTGTTTGACAATTTCTTGCAAGACTCGAATAAATTAAAAAATAAATGTTGTTTACAGAGATTAACGTATAAGTATCATATATCATCTACTATTGCCATACTGATAGGTTCGTTTTCACTTTTATTAAGATTTATGGCACAATTAATGTTCAGATATATTTCAAAGGTTCAAAAATTTTCTTAAAACAAAAATAAAAAAATCAATTTATTATTGAAAACAACGTCTTTAGGTTCAGTGATAGAAGAACACCAAATAGGCTGTTAACGCCCACTTATCAACAGAATTTTACATTTGCTTGACACCTGACAGCAAATCAAATTTGAATCTATTTTCCATTTCTTTTTTGAAAAATAATATATGTTTTTAGTTTGTATTGTTGTATTTACGTTTTGTTGTAAAACTTTTTAAAATTAATTTAATTAATTTTATTAATTTATTTATCTTTTTATTTTTGTTTGTTTGTTTGTTGACATTTAAATTTATTGTTTTATTTTTCCAAAAGATTTTAAAATATTTCTTCTTTAACGGCTGTATTTGTATTGTTGTTGTATTTTGGATAATTTATTTATTTTCAATTTTTTTCTCTTTTTCGATTTCTTTAATTTTCAAGGTAAATTGTGTTTATCATTTCATTTTCCTTATTTTTATTATTTTTATATTTTCCACAGTACAACACTTTTTAAGAGAATTTTAAATATTTTCGCTCTTTAGCTACACTGTACTGTATTGAACCTTTAGCAACAGTACATACATATGTATATCGGTTGCTTAAGATGGTTAAAAAAATTTGACTATTTGAGCTTTTTGTTCCGTCAGTTTTGCTTTTGTAAGGAAAATCTACTACTCAATGGCCATTAACAAACAATCCGTTTATCGGATTTCAGCACACCTTAACCTTAACTTTTCTCTCGAACACCTGCAAGACGGTCTGTGCTACTCAATAGCCTTTTAGGAGCATAGTAGCATCTATTGGCAAGAGTGATCCTACGCTTGATCTCCAGATTGACATCAGTTTTGCTGGTTACGGCGGAGCCAAGATAAACAAGTTCACTGATAACATCGAAAGTATAGATATCGGCTGTAATCTGGAATCCGATACGCTGCATATACTTATTTCTGGCCACTTTTACTGGCAGATCCATTTTGATAGACTCCTGTTCAAAACTGCCAAAGGCAGCAGTAACATTTCGCTTGGTGCGCTCTATGATAAAAATTTTGTCAGCGTACTCATACAACTGGAAACTTTTATGGAAAATAGTGCCATTGCGATGCACTACCGCCTTCTGCAAAACACTTTCCAAGACGAAGAGGTCGCATGATAAGGGATTACCTTGCCTGAAATCTCGCCTCTCAAAAGATTCGGAGAGGCCCATTCGTACCTTGATAGAGCTGCAGGAATTGCTCAACTTCATTCTGCATAGCCTTATAAGCTTCGCAGGCAGTGAGGGTTTTCTTGCAATCGACAGAAAGATGGTGTGTGTCGATTTGTTTCTCCTGGGCCTTCTCCAGGATTTTACGTATTGTAAAGACCTGATCGATGATAGACTGACCAACGGATAGGGTCCAGTCAGTGTTTTGACTTCAGATGTTATATATATGCGATGGAGAGAAGGCTTTCTCTAGCCATATTTTGTAAATACATACACGTACCAGCTTATTATCTCCAGTGGTATACTAAGTTTACTAACGGAACAATATTACCTTGGATATCATTCTAAGAAGTTACTTGGATAGGACTGAGTCCTGATGTATCTTAAGGAGAATGATACCGCAAGGAACATTTTGTGCAATTGCATTGCGTTTCCACAACGGCAGGATAATAGCAGCCATGATGAAAGAAGAATACTAAAAAACTGAAAATTTCTAGGTACTCTAGGTACTCCCGTTGAACAAAGGCAAATAAGGAAGCAACAAGCCAAACAGTTTACTGACGTAGTCACGACAGCCTTAAATACGAGTTCAATCACGAAAAATATGGCTAAAGCTGTCGACTTATGTATCTACGGTTCTATGTTATACAAGTTGAGTAATAAATTGGGGTAAAACTGACACAGGGGCTATACAACGAATATGTAGGGATGACATAAATAATTAGAGGAAGCAATAGAATAGCAATAGGACATACTTTACACTCACTTTCGACAAACTGACAACAATAGAAAATAGAGCCACGTAACAGTAAACGGTCATGGTAACAAGTATCCAATCTAGGGCGAATAATATGGACATAAAATCGCCGAACGACCACGTTGACTAGTTGCAGCACAACTGTATCAAAGATCAGCAATGGGTATTCAAAAAGATAAGTAGAATCGAATCATACTCATAATGTCTGATACTTATACGCTTTCATATTTATTTTAATATCATACTCATACTACTCATATTCAAAGTTTGAAGTACTCATCGTACTCAGACTTAACAATATGCATGATGTTGTTGATTTCGACTCAAATTTACTCAACATTTACAAGAATCACAAAATTAGTACGATACGCTTACGAACTCTACAATACTCACTAGAAGGTTGTGTGTTTGCTTTGCTTGCTGTCTTTGTCTTTGTTATTTATGAGTATTATAAGTGTTTTTCTAAATTCATACTCATTGCAACCTGTACTTATTAATCAATATTGTGGTGAGTACGAATGATTCAGAGTAATTGAATTTCAATACTGTTGACTCACTCATTCTCAAAATTTCATGAGCACTTATGAGTAGCGAAAAAACGATTCATTGCTAATCTCTTAACTGTATCCTGTGTTTATGATGGCAACACAAGACCATGTAATATTAGAGATAAACTATACAAAAAATATGCTGAGGAGTGCTGCTGTGATAAATGATATCTGTCGGTATGGTTTCGGCTCAAGTGATACAATAATACGCTTTATAACGTTAGGAGGCATTGACCTGTATAACTCTATCGTTAATAAATTACAGAAACAACTTGCATTAAGTAGTCACAACCATATGGGAAATAGTAGCGGATACAGGATTTACAGGAATCGAAGGTTTTAAAAGATCGGAGTGTGTTAGCAAATAGACCAGAATGCCTGCTTTTCGATGTTGCAGAACCGAACAAAAATAAACTGTTAGTGAAACGTCATCAGAAAAGCTGTAAATAAAATGTGCTTTTCATTGTGATTGTTCGTAATCTGTGTGATACTCAATATTTTATTTTATAATATGCAATCCTAGTTGAAATTTATCGAATTGTTTTAAATTGATTAAATAAATATATAAATACAATAAAAATAATTATTTATAATCTTTCTTATGTTAACAATTATTTTTTCCCCATTATAATATTAATAACGTTCTCATTTCATTTCTTTCTCATTTCAGGTATGATGACTAAAATGTAAATTAATCATATGAATAGATTCCTATAGAATTGTAATTATATTGATGAATACGATGGTAAGATAATTATTTTATTCATATGTACTTATGTATGTATGATAAGCGAACAACAAATCAAATTGTTGTTTTAACTACACTAACAGAACAGAATAAAATGAACTGAAAGAACAATCGGCCAATTCACACGACTTTGTATCGTGTATGTTGTATTAAATACACTTTTTGTTTGTGAATGCCTAACGTTTATTTCGTATACTAAACGTCAAAAAGCGATAAGAAGAA
Source organism: Sarcophaga rosellei (assembly GCA_930367235.1). Taxonomy (NCBI): domain Eukaryota; kingdom Metazoa; phylum Arthropoda; class Insecta; order Diptera; family Sarcophagidae; genus Sarcophaga; species Sarcophaga rosellei. Next base: position 82,722,071 of record OV884017.1, on the reverse strand, counting down.
GACGAAGACCTGTGTTAATAATTTGATTTTCAAACAACGAAATGAAAAATATTACGGAAATAAGTAAATTATCTATACGATCAATATATATAATTTTGAAATGTTAATTATCGAGTAACATGTTAATTGTTGATTCAAGTTACATAGAAGGTATTTCGTATTTTTATTCTTCTTCTTGATTACTGGTATTTACATAAACTGATTGCATGAGACCAATACAACTTCTAAAAACATATGAAAATAATGTGTATAAGTGTATCCGATTTTTATATGAAAATTATCAACAACGAGCATACACTGTTGTATTTGCGTCCAACAATACACGCCATACAACGTTACAATGGATTGTGTGAATTGCCCAAATCTTTCACTTGAGTTTGTTACAATTCGTATGCAATTCGTTTGACATACATTGACAGATGACTTCGCCCACTAAAACTACAACAATGAACGATATAAATTATTATTTTTTATTTTGTTTTTGTAAAATCAAACTTACAAACAAAACAAAACAAAACAAAAAAATGTTAAAAATGTTCATAAAAATTGCGAAAAATTTAAAATATATTTTAAATGTAAATAAAATAATACCTTCACCTACATTTACGTTTTCATTTTCATTTTACATGTTGTTGGTGTTATTGTTAAATAACTACAAATAAACAATAATAAAAAAGTAACAACAACAGTATGTAAACAAACATACAAACAAACGTAAAAATATAAAACGAATAAAAATAAATGAAGAAAAATAAAAATATTTATTTAAATATTCATTTAAAACTAATGATGCAGCAACTGGTGGTGGCTAATCAACAAGCACCACCACCACCGGTAACAAACATGCAACACAATTTGCAATTGCATACCCGGCACTCATGCCGGCAACAACTCATTTGCGAGTCGTTCTCATTCATGAAAATAAAAAAATAAAAAAAATTTTTAAATTAACTTCGAATGCATTGTAACAAACGTATATGATATGATTTCCCATATGAGTACAACGAAACGAGTTGTAGTTTATGATCCCCATAAACAAATAACAAAAAAAAAAACAACAAAACAAAAATAAATATAAATACAAACGCAAATAAAATATATTATTTAAGGTGGCATTTAAAAAAAAAGCTTAAATAAATTGTGCAACATTTATTGACTCTCTATTAACCCATTCGTAACGATGCTGTTATCGATCTCTGAGGCCGTGTTTTGTATTAACTTGTATTGTAAATACAGGGTATTCATTGAAGAGTATAAACATTTCAAATGATAATACCAGACAGTAATTTTGTAATTTTTCTGGTGGATAATTTTCATGGCATTTACTATTTAAGGATTCATTTTAAGATTCATCACTGAACACAATTCATCTTTGTCCGGTTGCAAATGAGCCCAATCAGCAGAAATACATCACAAATGACGTTTTTATTTGTCTGCGAGCTGTGTTTTATAGGCACTTAAAGCAAGATTTTGACGTAAAATTATCCACGTAGTCAAAGCCAATAGGACAACAAGAAAATATCGACGAAATGACATTTCGGCTATGTATTCTTTCGCGCTACAGCAGTAATATTCTCATTTTGAATCGAAGAGAGTAAAATTAATACGAAAACGTTCGATAAGTACGAATAGCTTGTTCACCAGGCCGACTATGTTGACAGTTAAATGACAGTAATCTGGACTTCAAACCCCAGCTCGGATCTCTCGAACAAAACCTCGCACCAGGCTTCTGGCAAAAGCTTTGTGAGAAAATAAAATTGTCATAAAAACTTTTCAAAAATCTGTCCTTCAAACTCGACATTTAACTGTAAAACCCGTCACTTATGGATAAAATAACCACACACACAACATAGGTGGTGCGAAAAGCTAGGTTGAAATCCCAACTAAAAGAGTTGTAATGTCCAATTAAGGATGCGAGTAAATACGACAGTACAGTTTGATATTTCAGCTGTACAAGTATTTTTCTTTGTTTTTTGTTTGTATACCAGAGATCAGTAATGAGTATTCAAAAAGATGAGTAGATTCGAATCACACTCATAATTTCTGATACATTCATATTTATTTTAATATCATACTCATACTACTCATATTCAAAGCTTGAAGTACTCATCATACTCATACTTAACAATAGGCATAATGTTGTGGGTTTCGGCTCTATTTTACTCAACAATTATAAGTAAGTATGATTCGCGTACGAACACTAATACTCACTAGAAAGTTGTGTGTTTGCTTTGCTTGCTGTCTTTGTCTTTTTCTTTCTTCTTTCTTTGTAAATGCAACAACAACTAAGACTGTAAATTTTGATGAACGATTCGAATCACTCAAATCATTTATGAGTATTTTTCTAAATATATGAATCTGAATGAGTAGGCGTATGTATCAAACATATTTCGAATGTTATGAGTTTGATGTCAACGTTGTACTCATACTCATTGCAACCTGTACTTATAAATAAATGTTGTAGTGAGTACGAATGAATCAGAGTAGTTGAATTTCAATACTGTTGTCTCACTCATACTCAAAATTTAATGAGTACTTATGAGTAACGAAAACACGATTCATTGCTGATCTCTGTTGTATACAGTGGTATGAAGTGAAAAATTCACTTCAATAGGAGCTTGAGAAACTCACTTTACGATTTTATGCTATGAGCAAGGATTCTATACATTACCTTTATATTGACGATAACTGATCTAATTTTAATGATTCATTACGATATAATGTCGTATACAAAAACTTCCTACATAATAATAACAATCCCTACACAACGTTACGATAGTTTTTATTCTCAGAATTCATAAAAAATTTGTTTGTTTTTGAATTTTCAAATCTTTAAAACACTGTTCGTAAGAAACTGTTTAGTTATTTTTGTTGTTGCGGAAAATTGTTTAATAAATTTCCATTTAATTGTGTTTTCTTCCATTTGAAGCGATTAAAACTAATTGAAGGGAATTACAGAAAATCGCTTTGCAATGTAAAGGTCAGTTTATATGTATGTACATATTGCGCAAGGTTAGGCGTGAAAATTCCCATAATAAAACAACAAATGCAACAAAACAAAAACAAACGTAATCACTTTAAACAACAAAATGATAAACAGCAGTGTTGGTGGAATATATTGCATACGATTTGTTTTATTTTTACTTTACGGGACAGAGGGAAATATCATGAAGTATCCTACACGTCTTTGATCAAGTGTTTACAGCTAAGCTGGTTATTGGTTTAATGTAGCCAACCCTAGTATAAAATCATGGTCATTTTACGCTGCCTAAGCGTACCGGGATTTCAGTATGGATTGGTGGTAAGGAGACTTGCTTTGTGAGCCTACACTTTCTCGTGTATTGTTATTGCAGAGATCTTTTTGGATGAATTATTAATGAAATCTTTTAAAATTTCAAAATTCAGAATCTGTGATGAAAAATATGCTCCACTTCACCGGAATTTGAAATTGTTTTTCTTTATTCCTTTGTAGTAAAGCACATTAATTGTTATCCCATATTACCTGAGATATTAATTTATTTGGGGAATCTTTAAACAGACCCAATACTCATGTAAATATTCAAGGCACGTGTTCAAGCTGCTATTCCATAAATATCAAACAAGATCCGTATAATATTGCGTATAATTAAGCGGATTTATTTCAATATTAAATTTTTTGTATGCCAAAATGTGTTCACTATCATCACAGACATTATCACAGACATTAATAAAGTGACTTTCGATTTTTATTTTGACCCAATTATTGATGACACTGTTGTCCTACTTTCTGGTCTAAAACTGGGTTACAAATGTTGTTGTTATCTTATCTTCTAGAAAGTATATCACATTTATTGACTTCACTATATTAAACTTTTTTCGCTCTTGTTTATTTGTTTTTTTTTTTATTGTTGTTTGTTGAGTATTCAAGAGAAAGGGTTACAAGGCCTTAAAGGGAAAGATAATAATAATGAAAAATACAAATTAGGTCAGGGTTATATTTATCGAAATCTTATATAAATATTGAGAAAAAAAAAATAATTAATTGGAACGTACCCTCATTTTATGAGTTTTGAAATAAGTTTTGTATGGCAATTCCTAAATTTTTCACAGCTGATACAACATGTTAGACAAACCTAAATTTGATCCGATTACAATATAATCTGAGTCACTGCAAGTTTTTTCAAAATAATAGAACGCTATGAACAGTATTTCTTTCTAAGTTGCCATATCTCTCAAAAACATGTTTAGTGTTAATGGTATGTGTTTTATTTATTTCCACTCGTTTTTTTTAACTGAATTTCCTTTAAACTAAAATCTATAGTGGAAGTAGTGAAATTTTTATAAATTTAAAGTCTTTGTAAATAATTAAGTCATAATTAAGGAGAATAAGAAAATTAATCGAAATTTTCGAATTGCTGATGTATATCCGTTCGAGTTATTCAATTCATTTAATTTGAAAGCATTTAAAAAATTACTGAAATTTGTCAATCCGCTAATCACTGAGTGGCGAATTAGGCAAACAGTTTTGGTTATGAGACCTACAGAGCAGAGATCAGCAATTAATCGTTTTTTTGCTACTCATAAGTACTCATGAAATTCTGAGTATGAGTAAATCAACAATATTGAAATTTAATTACTCCTGATTCATTCATATTCACTACAACATTGATTTATAAGTACAGATTGCAATAAGTATGAGTACAACGTTAACATCAAACTCATAACATTCGAAATATGTTTGATTCATATGTCTACTCATTCGAATCATTCATCAAAATTTACAGTCTTAGTTGTTGTTGCGAATCGTACGCGAATCATACTTATTTTGTGATTCTTGTAAATGTTGAGCAAAATAGAGTCGAAATCAACAACATCATGTGTATTGCTAAGTATGAGTACGATGAGTACTTCAAACTTTGAATATGAGTAGTATGAGTATGATATTAAAAAAGGTATGAATGCGTATAAGTATCAGAAATTACGAGTATGATTCGAATCTACTCATCTTTTTGAATACTCATTGCTGATCTCTGGTACAGAGTTGATTTAGTGGAATATGCAGATAAAGAGAAACTTTGACATTCCTCTTGTATAGCTGTTTAAGTCATACATACATCCATTGGGATCTGAAAGTAATTTTTCCTTTAAACTAAAAATTGACTAGACCGATATCTCAGATCAATCTACCGATCTAATTAAGGTGGTCGATCCCAAAAGATTAATAGATAAGAATTGAATTTAAATTTTATTCACCCTGATTTTCAATTACTAGGTGGCAATTATTGACTTTGAATAGTTGAATTTAAGCTAACGTATCACTACCAAGTACGAGTTTCTGTCGTTATTACAGGCAGCATATGGTCTGAATAAAATTCTTAAACATTTCTCTTGTCACTGGTGTTTACTTAGGCCTCAATTTGTCTTCTCTAAGCAAGAGCTGTGCGTACTGTTCTTTGTTTCCTTTTGGAATTCCTGTGATATTGCTAATTTTGTTCTTCTTATTTCACTTGGTAGGATTTATTAGTCTATTCTTTCCTAGAGCGTGCGTCTAACTATGATACTGTAACGAAAATTGAAACATCATTTAACATTAACATGAGTAATAAAAGCTACACTAACAAATATAACAAACTTGTTACAAGTAAACCAACAACATCGGTATGATAGAAACGAGGATAGATAAGCAAGCGAGAACGCAACAACAAGCAATGTGAACAAAATACACAAACAACAATGAAGTTGCAATAGAGTTCTCGAGAAGGCAAAAACACGAACATTATACTTCAAGAACCATCATCAGACTGTTTATGTGGGCATATAAAAAGGCAAGACAAAGCAGGCAACGAGTCGTAAGAATTCTGTGAGTCTTGTGTGAAGACGCGTTGCGTGTGAAGAGAACAGTCGTGGTTTGAAGATCGCCGTTGAAAAAATCTGCGTTGTCAGCAATGAAGAATAGCGAGCAAGCAATTATTGTTGTATTCGTCAAGTTGTAAACGGTGACATAAAAAAGTAGTGCGAACAATAAAAAGTTTAATTGAAACTAAACACATATTTGTTTTTATTTTTGTTTACAATCAACGAACTCATATTTTAAACGTTTTTAAAAAAGTAAAAACGTAACAATACATTCGATCTTTCGAAGGTATCTTTCCATAAACACCTGCATTTCTCATATACCAACGCTACCAGTTTCACAATCGCACAAAAGAGAGTACATTTTGTATCCGTTTTGAAGATTGTAATTGTCATACGAAGAGATAAAGTGGGTGATTTGCAATTACATTACATGCGTGTAAACAAATATAGTCTGTGTAACCAAGATCACGCGACCCTATAATTCTCATACTACATCATTCTGGTATTGTTGTGAGATCTTTCGGGGATCGTATTTGGAAACTTATTAAAGAAAAGTGGTGATAGCACACAATCCTATTGAAGACCTATCTCAACTGTTACTAACATGGGCGGAATGAAAATTGCACATTTGTGGGACACAATCGAAACTTTTTCCATAATACAATGTATTTAATCTGAAATTTAAATTTTTTGCTTGTGCTATTTTTCTTACATCACTGTTTGTGGGCAGTTACATACATACGTCATAGCAAATATTGAAAAAAATTCTGATTCTACGTAACGTTTACTTTCATTATTTGTTGTCATTGTGCTACATATACTCGTATACATACATGTATAATCTATATAAGGAAATACACTTTTAACACACAATGCATACGTATCTAAAAAAAGGAACAACAAAAGAATGTTTTTAAAATAAAAAGAACACGTACATATTTATTGATTGAATTTGTTTTTGTTTGTTTTGTTTTTATTTTCTGTTTACAATTGAATGCATTCGCTAATGTGTTGCTGCGCGATTTGTTGTCAAATAGTCACGGACAGACACATTTTAAAACAAAACGACAGAAAAATATATGTGACAGAAAAGTTGACATGAAAAAATTTCAATTTAAATTGACATTCGAACAACATATTCATTTTAGGCTTTAAGGTAGCAAAACGCGTAAAAAATTTGCGTATGAAGGCATTTATTTAAATGCACAGGTATGCTTACAGGTACGCGATATTTAAAATTTTTAAGCAAATGAAACCAATAATTTATGAACGTAATGTATGCATTTATGTATGTACGTATATACATATGTCAGACGACAGAAATGGATGAATGAATTAACGAGTGAATGAATGAATTTTTGAACAAAATTTTCATTTTCGTTTAACAATCTATTGCCACATAAAATACATGTTTATGGCCAATATAAACTGAGTCAAATTTAATATTGTATTGATCACACTTTCAATATTCAATTCAATCTGAACATCTCCAAAAATCGAAAATGTATACATTAATACAGTGTTTAATGTTTGATTGATTTATCATGCAAATGAATTCAATATTAATTATAATTGTCATCATTTTGATGGGCTTGAAGTATTATCATTGGCTTTACAATAACAATTACAACAAGTATCATTAATGATGATATCATGATGATGATTATACGTTGATGACAAACAGTTGACAGGAGGAATGTGTAATTCAGGAATGCAAAAATAAATTGAAAAATAAATTGAAATGAAAATGAAAAACAAAATATCGTTGAATTGTCAGCCGTCAATAATATGACTGATTATGACTGATGCTTTCATGAGTTTTTCTAATTCGTTATTAAATAATATAAGAGTTGCAAAATTTTTGCCTTTTTATTGCAAACTCCTTCCTGATTTTAAATGTAGTCATGTATCCATCATGTGTAGTAAATCACTGGCATTTACAATTCTTTTTAACATGTCACTGCAATTCCATTGTAAACCGGAAGAAATTGCAAAACTTTGACTTCTTTTGTAAAACAATATTCTTTAGAGAAATACACCGAATTAGAAACAGCAGAGGGAAATTATTTTCAAATGAATGATTTTTCAAAAAGAATTTAAAAAAAGCGAAAATTCAAACGGAAAATAATACACAAGAAAATACAAAAATTTAACTACTGTTTGGTATTTGTGGATCAAAATGGTCTAAATTTTAAAAATATTTTTCAATTATTTTATATAGTATTAAGCAGTTATTAACACCTGAAAACAAATTCAACAAAAAATCTATTTCTTTCACTAAACTGAACAGCAATGAAAAATTGTCTCAAATGTCGTATTTTGTAGATTCTGTGTAAAAATCGACTGAATTTTCATTTTTTACTCGATTTTTACTCGAGCCGTTATCGGGACATATGAAATACAGTGAACTCGCTTTAACATTTCAAAATGTCATGCAAAAAGAATGGATTGATTTCTACTACTCCTCCTTATATACATATATATTAGCGTAAATGCTTTATTTCTGTGAGGCATGACACGGGTTAAATAACGGGGGCTTAAAAAATTTTTTTTTTAAAACACAACTAATTTGTCTTTTTTTTTTTTTTTGAACACGAGTACAGTGTTGCTCAAAATAAATTGAATAAATTGGTAAATTTTTATGTGATTTGAAATACAATATATATGTTGAGTTTGAATGTTGCACAAAAACCTGTACACTGAATAGCCAGCATAACTGTTACTTACTTACATGATTACAACAACCCTTTAGTCAGGATCAGTGTTGCCATATATGAAGATTTATCTTCTTTTTGAAGTTTTTTGAGGTGATGTGAAGATTAAAAGATTTCTACATTAAAAATAAGTTTTGTATGAATTTGAAGATTTTTCATTTTTTAATCAACTATTGAGTCGAATAGATGTCTTAGAATTATACTTTTTGCATGAAGACTTGGAAAAGTTCGATTCAGCGGAAAGCATTTTAAGTAATTTACAAAAGAGCAAATTTAAGCTATATATTTAAACGACATCAATAAATTGAATCGACTATTTCAGAGCCAAAGTCCTCAAATGCATCTACAGTACAATGAAATTTTACGATTATATCGTAAAATATTTGCATACTTCGTTAAAAACGAATTTATTTCTATTGAAAACTTTAACAAGATTGACGTAAACAACTCTTTGTATATTAAAGATCCTATGGATATTTATTTGGGAACCCAAGTATCCATAGCTCTAACAACTACCAATAACTACCAATTTTATATTGAGTTATGCAACAGCGTGATAAAAGCGTTATTAAAGGTAAAGTCAAAACTATTTCTCAATTAATTCGTTTTTTTCTGAAAATGCTCAAAGAACCGATGATGAATGGTAAGAATTGAGTCACTTTAATTCTAAAGAACACAATCTAACAGAAGAAAAAAACATTGAAATATTTTGGGAAATCATTTTGAAAACAAAACATTGCGATGGATCTGAAGTTTCCCTCACCTAAAAAAATTTATTTATGCTGTATTATCTATTCCTATTGCAACAGCTAATGTTGAACGAATTTTTTCTCAAATTAATATTAATAAAAATAAAATTAGAAATAAACTAGAAATATCTATATTATGTGGCATTTTAAGAATAAAAGACTATCTCAAAAAAAAAAAAAAAAATTATCGAAATTGTACAAATCTAATACAAAGTTTAATAAAGAAATGTACAAAGTAACTGTAACAAATACATAAATTGTACGTTTTTGTAATATATTTTATGAACCTATAATTTCATAAATATATTATTTACGTTATTTTTTGTTCCTTTTCTAAACGTTATTTAAAAATTAATGTCTTGTATACATTTTTATGTTCTGTTTTAATCATAATAAACATGTATTAAATTTGATAAATTGTAGTTTTTGTAAAGTGAAGATTTTTTTCTGAAAAAAAGATTTTTTTACTCAATTTGAAGGTTTTCGTTGAAATTTATATGGCAACACTGGTCAGGATTACAACATAGCTTCCACGTCACCCATATATTTGTGAGAGTGTGCTAATTTTATCCATAAGTGACAGGACCAACAGTTTAAGGATACCTTTGAATGACAGATTTTTTAAAAAAGTTTTCACGGTAATTGTACTTACTCTCAGCATGCCCGAAGACTGCTGGTATGTACCAGAGATCAGCAATAAGTATTCAAAAAGATGAGTAGATTCGAATCATACTCATAATTTCTGATACTTATACGCATTCATACTTATTTTAATATCATACTCACGTACTACTCATATTCAATGTTTGAAGTACTCATCGTACTCATACTTAACAATACGCATGATGTTGTTGATTTCGACTCTCCTTTACTCAACATTTAAAAGAATCACAAAATAAGTATGATTCGCGTACGAACACTACAATACTCACGAGAGAGTTTTGTGTTTGGTTTGCTTGCTGTTCGAATCACTCGAATAATTTATGAGTATTGCAAGTATTTTTCTAAATTTATGAATCTGAATGAGTAGGCGTATGAATCAAACATATTTCGAATGCTATGAGTTCTATGTCAACATTGTACTCATACTCATTGCAAACTGTACTGATTGAAAATGTAAATGTTGTAGTGAGCACGAATGAATCAGAGTAGTTGAATTTCAATACTGTTGACTCACTCATACTCAAAATTTCATGAGTACTTATGAGTAGCGAAAAAACGATTCATTGCTGATCTCTGGTACTTGAATTTGGACGAAATCATCATTAAACGAGACTGATAAGTTTGCCAGAAGTAGAGCGGCCACTTCGCTACTGGGACTAGCAATTTTTTGTTGTATGGTAAGAGGCATTTGCCAGGGGTTTTGATAATTTGACCTTTTGCTAGCTCAACACATTAGGAAATATTTGTATCGGCTTATCTGGGTATAGTATGAGGATGATATCCGATCCCTTGGTCGGGTATATTTGTACATGAAAGGAAACTTTTCAATCGTACTACATGTATAGATTCTGTGATAAGAAGAATAAATCATCAGAGTACATATTTGGAATCTGGAAGGGTAAACCTCGGGGTTTATTAAGTACCAATCAACGCTTGCATCATTTATAATATCGAGATATTGTTAAGCATGTGATAGTGAGGAGATGCTTTCCTGTTATCAGTTTGTTCAGTTAGTATGGTCGGACACTGTATATGTATGCTGTATACGTAAGTAAGTAGAGTTTCCACTCTAAATTAACATTTTAATAGAACTTAAGAAACATATTTAAAATAAAAACTAAAAAAACGAAAAAAAAAAAATGAAAACAAATTTCTCTTTGATGTTGTATTTGAAAGACGTTTATGCGATGACTCGGTGACTGACTGGTAGGTAAGTAATCTCAGATGAAAGTGTACGCTTTTCGAAACCTTGAATAGAAATAATTTACTTTGAAATTTAATAAGGCAATGAAAGAAAATGAAAAGAAAAAGACACAACAACAGCAAGAAAAAGAACAACAAAAACAATAGTAAAGTAAATAAAGAATAGAAAAATTCTACACAAAAACTAAGCTGGTCGGTTAGTTTTGCTTCACAAATAAAACGAATGAAGAAATATTCCATCAGCAAAAATTAAATTTTATTGTTTTGTATTTGTAGTGATGCAATTTGTATTGTACTGACCAACAAGCAATTTAAATCAAACACTACACGTAAGCGTACATATTAACATTAGTTTTTATGTTAACTAGTTAGACGGTAGTGCTTCGGATTAGATCACGGGACTTTCTGGGATATTTAGTTCACGCTCCGATACAATTAAATCAACTACTAGTTGATCTAAGTGTGTTTTGTTGCCATAGTTTTGATTTCGTTCGCCATCGTTCCTGTATGAAGGTCACCATAAACATTCCAGTTTTTTATATACCACGATGCGTTCATAAAGCATTTTATCGGTTTGATTTGTATCGTTGTTGGCGTATGTCCAAGTACAAATCTAACGGAGTCAGATCACGTGATCTTACTTCAGTCAGGATTGTGATCTAGCTTGTCACACCACTTATGTTGTGTGTGTTACTTTTTATCCACAGGTAAAGGGCCTTACAGTTTAAAATCAGCTCCGTACGACAGATTTTTGGAAAGCTTTTCATCGCAATTTTATTTGCTCTCATAGTTTTTGCCAGAAGTCTGCAGAGAGGAAATCGCCGATTTTTAATTTTTCGTTTTCTTCAAGATACTAGGTTGTGGTCTAGTAAGCCAACACAGTACTGACTAGACAACGGTGACTTCAAGTTCGTATGATGCTGGTGTGCAATTCACATCAAGTGACATGACATAACGATGCCCTAGAATTGTTCGCGCAGACTATGCATGACTACCAAAAATTACACGCACGAGTTATTCGCATTAGGAATAATCGCGGAGGTCAACTCAACCGTAAGTGCAATGGCCAAGCCTCACTCCGGGGGAACCGCCTTCATGATCACGGTAACCCCTACGCCAGGTAAGTATTATTGCATGAGTTGTATGGCAAATAGCGCTGTCCTATTGAAACCACATTATTCATCATTTTAGCCTAAAATAAGTTGCTAACCATCAAACTATATTGCTAGCCATTGATTGTGATGACCTGACCGACTTTTTTTCTAGAGAAATATAGACCGATTATGTCTTCAGGCCAGAATCCACATCGGAGATCAACAATTAGTATTTAAAAAGATGAGTAGATTCGAACCAAACTCATAATTTCTGATACTTATACTCATTCATACTTGTTTTAATATCATACTCATACTACTTATATTCAAAGTTTGAAGTACTCATCGTACTCACACTTAACAATACGCATGATGTTGTTGATTTCGACTCTCCTTTATTCAACATTAAAAACAATCACAAAATAAGTATGAGTACCACAATACTAACTAGAAGGTTGTGTGTTTGCTTTGCTTGCTGTCTTAGTCTTTGTCATTTATGAGTATTATAAGTATGTTTCTAAATTCATACTCATTGCAACCTGTACTTATAAATCAATATTGTAGTGAGTACGAATGATTCAGAGTAATTGAATTTCATGAGTACGAGTAGCCAAAAAACGATTCATTCCTGATCTCTGATTCACATCAAACCATGATGCATTCGACACTCTTGGATCTCATGTTGATTGGTATCACCTCAAATTCCGGAATTGATCCAGAAATCAGGTACATTTCTGATGATAATTTTTCGATGAAGACGTTGCCCGAATAGATCTTCTATTTTGATAAAATGATTTCATTATTTGCATGCGTGGCTGAATACTATACCCGCCCATGCTGATTTGGCGAAACAAATTGAATGACAGACAACTAATAGATCCCTTCGTGTTTGGCCACAGTAAACGCTTTTTCTAAGTGGTCTGAGAATAATTCTGATTTGCCAGCATTTGTTTTAACGCACTATTCATTTGGATATTCGCTGATGTCCTTCGCGAATAATTGTAAGACCTTTCATTGGAAAGTTCGCTTAAATGGTGCCAAATTCTCTGAAGTTATACCATTCTCGTTCTCGGTGTTCTATATTTAAACAAGTTCTGCGTAGCTGAGTGACTTTATATTGAAGTTCTACATGAGTGATTTTTTTTATGGTGGGAGCGACATGAACTCAATAGAACTCATCTCATAGTTTTCCCATATTGAATTGCTCTGTAAGTTTTCATTTTTATTTTCAACGTTATGCCAGTCAATATTGAATTAAAATCAATGCTCTTGATAACTTTTATGATTTTTAATTCCAAATAATTTCAAATGCAATCAAATTTTATTTATTTTTCTGTTTTTTTTTTTGTTTTTATTACTGAATATTGGAAATCTCAATTTGCAAACGCTTTCAACTTTGCCGCCAATAGTGATTGAAATGTATTCAAGTCGATATCAGTTTTTTACGATCTGCTTAATAATTTTTTTATTATTTTAAGAGAATTAAGATAATCGAGAAATATTTGCATATAAGTACTTATGAGCTTATAAACATTCTTGTGAGCATATGATTAACGAATTAAAAACAACTGAAATTGACTATGAATGGAAATTTGAACAGTCAAGAAAATTCTTAAGAAACTGCAAAAACCAACAGAGTTTTGTATCAAGTTTTCTATTTGCCAGTATACCATTCGGATTCTCAGATTATATTGGATTAGATTTCGATATGTTTTCAAAACAAAGTTTGAATTTATTTTCTTTAATTTTTTGCTTAAACATTTATTCAGTTAGAATTCGATTGTAGGAGTAGCACATTAAGGGCCATTATTACAACTTGCCGTTAAAGTTAGGTTTAGTTAAAGGTGACTTTAGCTAAAGTGAACTTTAAAGTCACATTTAACTTATTTTCGTTATTAAAACTTACAGATAAAATAAAGTTAACTGTTTTTAAAAATATGGCAGTGCATGAGCCATGGCGATAAAACTGCTCAATTAAACAAGTTTTTATTTAAACGCAGTGGCAACGATTGGCTTCTTTTTTTGTTGTATTTGCTCATTTTGCTTATATTTGAAGTTGCCATATTTAAAATAATATATAATATGGCAAGTTCAAACATAAAGTTAACTTTAAAAGTTAAAGGTAGGATGATCCTCCCTTTAGCCGAACGCTCACTTCTATCTTATTTTCTACTTATAATAATGGGAAACATTTTATCTGCCAGTGAAAATCATTCCTTTAGATAACGGAAAGTTTTAATAATTGCCCTAATTGTATAAGGTCTTTCAAATTTGAGTTTTTTTTCGAGTTTATTTCAGAATAATAACTAATACCTAAGGAAACCTTGTCTATGTGGGTTTATTTTGCAATTCAAATGAAACGTGTTTTTTTCATTACACGTGGCGTAAGATAAAATGAAATATTATTCTTACGGTTGCATACATTTAATACTTTCGGATCCAGCTGAATCGGTTGCGTAATCTGTAAAAATATTTTTTAAATAATTTTTGTTGCTTTGTGGTCTTATATTTGTTGTATCAGAAAGGAAAAAAAAACTGTTAATTAAAACAATTCTAAAATGAAATTTGTACTTGAAGGATGCTATATTACTCCTAAATTGAATACCAAGAATATAATAAACCAATGCAATTAAATTATATAAAACTTAATAAAAATATTTTTTTCTCATTTTTTTCTTCGCAAATTTATTGAATTATTGAAAATAATTGTTTGACTTAAATACTCAATTATGATATGAAAATGAATTGCAATAAACTTTATGAGAAATTTTTATTACTTCGCTACACGTTAATATTAACGGGTACAGTGAGAATAAATTCTGTTGAAAAGTTTGATTGGATGTAGAAACCATTGCAGAAAAGGCAGCTCATTATTATTAAGACCACGATTTGCTCCTTACTATATTATTACAAACATATTTAGTATTTTTTTTTTAAATTTCTGTGTGAGTTTGGTGTAAACAACCCCTGGTGATGGTTTATTCTACGAGACTGACGACTTATGGGACACATTTCTTGAGAGAAAACCCGAAAACCTCAATCCCTTATATTCCAAGTGGAAACAAATTTAGTGGTGTAAGCTAAACAATCTATCTCTATTAAAAAAAATTTCGGCTAATTGGAAGCATTCATATTGTCACGAAGATGTTTTAACGTTGGTAGTGGTTACAACAGATATGCGTGCATTTATGATTAAAACATCTTGTTGGTCTAGGACTGTAAATACATATTTATCGATTAAAGCGACTTACAAATTCAATATCCTTCAATATGAACTTAATTAAAGTCATCGTGGTCTAATAGGTAGTGTGTTGGCTTATTAGATGAAAAGCCCGGGTTCAAACCCCAGGTCAGACATCAAAACGAAAATATTAAAAAATATTTCTTCGGCGACTTCCTCTCAGCAGATTTCTTGCAAAAACTCTGAGAGAAAATGAAACTGCCATGAAAAGTTTCTCAAAAATCTGTCATACGGAGTCGGCTTTAGACTGTAGGTCCCGCCACTCATGTATAAAAAATTAACACACACAACATGAGCGGTGTGAGAAGCTAGGCCGTAATCCTAAAGGAGAGTCGAAATCAACAACATCATGCGTATTATTAAGTATCAGTACGATGAGCACTTCAAACTTTGAATATGAGTAGTATGAGTATGATATTAAAATAAGTATGAATGAGTATAAGTATCAGAAATTATGAGTATTGCTGACCTCAGGTGTATACATACATGCATACATCTGTATATGGTATGGTGATACAATATTGTTCTTAACCTCAAATTAAAATACCTGCGGCTTAATTAAAATACAATAACAAGTTTAAATTATCTGTGATTTTTTCAAGACCAAATATTGTTTTCTTTTTCTGCAAACAGACTGCAAACCACAATTTTTTTAAAACCCATTCAGTTCAATGAGCTAATTGGTTGGTTGGTTGTTCGTTTCTTTAAGCATTTTTATATGAATTTTCGCCCAGTGTATGATTAAATAGATTTGGAAACGTACATACATGGACATACATATGTATGTATGTATGTAGAATGTCGATAAAGAAATGCATATTGAAATGTCAATTTAAATTAGCGGTTAATATTATTATTTTTATTCACTTGCTGTTGTTGTTACATACAAGTGAATATGTATGTATGTACGTATGTACATACATATGTACATATGTATACCATAAATATGAATTTCAATGTTTTTCTATTTGTTGTTATTTTTGCTGGTTTAATGATAAAATCAAATTTGAATTGTCTTAGACAATCGTTAAATAAAATTCAACAAATATTGTGGTGTTGATTGATAAGCATGCAAACAGACAGACAGACAGGCAAACAGACGAATGAACATTTTGAGGTTCGTATGCAAAATTAATGAATTTCATGGCAGAGTATGAAAATTAATTTTGATAAGACAATGAAAAATAAACCACAAAACTTATTTAAATTTTTAATTACAAAGTAAATTTAAAATCAGTTTTAAAGTTCTTGTCTTTTTGTTTGTTTTCTGTGGTTTGAACGTTTTAAAAAAAAAAATATTTTTTTTTTCAACAAATTGGCTATCTAAACCACACTCGTACAAACACACACACACTCATATAGCATACATGTAATAATAAGAAATACTATATCTATTATTAAGATATTAAGGGTGTTCACTACATAGAGACATTTTTCTTTTTATTTTGTTTTCTTTTGATACGACTGAGATTGTGAAAACAATTTTGATTTAAAAGAAGTGTATAATTTTCGGTATTGCGGTATCGAGTACGTACAGTGTGATAAATGATTGTGGCCTGTAAAATTATGAAAATTGTTATTGTTGTTTGCACTAAAGTTGCTGAAAACATAACATAAGCATTCCCACCTAAATGCAACATAAACATGTACATACAACATGAATTGGAAATTTTTAAAATTCAACAAGTCTAGGCACTGAATATTTTATGAAAAATGTTGTTGTTGTTGTTGTTATTGTTATATTTTAAATTGATATTTCACACGTAATAATTGCAGCAACAAAATAAACCAACAAAGCAAAAACTGGCTATGGCAGTTGCAATATATCGATTTATCAGTATCAGTATCAGCATCAGCAACGGTATTAGCAATTGCAGTAGCAATGCTTTTAGGCGAACAATTAAAAGCATGAATGGAATTAAATTAAAATAAACAAAACACAATTAAGGCTACACACTACAGGCGTCAAAGTAAAAAGAGCGTAAATATGTATAAAAAACAAAAAAAAATTGAATGAGGTGTTGATAAGCAAAGGCATAACTTATTACGGGGACATTATAACCCTCTAGTCAAGATTACGACCTTGCTTCTCACATCAACCATCAAAGTGTGTGTCAATTTTTGTCTATGAGTAGCGGAACCTCCAATTCGAAGGTGAGTCTTTATCAAATCTGTCGATAAGCTTTACTTCAAAGCAATTAGTTTACTCACACTCCTCTTACTATTCCTCTTTCTTTTGCTATCAGCAGTGATGTTTGAAATCTAGAACCCTTGTTTGGTAAGCGAACAACGTGCTCACCAGACTATATGGACCACAAACAGTAAAAACGTTAAACGCTTTTTATACAATAAACAACAAAGAAATAAAGATTACCACAACAAAGCTACATAGGACACAGTAAAATTCTGGAAGTTGCAAGACCCAAAATAAATTACACACAAGTGTAATTAATATTGAGAGAGAAGCTGTCGAAAAACTAATTTAACATTGAGAAGTTTGTTTGTGGATTGCTATCAACTAAAGTCTTATTAAATTAACTCGAATAAAGGATTTATTTCAATAAAGAAAAAAAAAAAAACACTAAATAAAAGTAAACAAATTCTTTTATTCAAAGTAACAGGAATCAAATCCATGGCCGCTATTTTGTTTTAAAATGTATCAATATTTTAACTAGTTGGGTCACCAGACCCCTTGAATTTCGAAAATCTTCTTCCTCATAAGTTAAGCTGTACTTTTCTCTTGCAATTGTAAGTGAAAATTTATTTATTTTAATGTTCATTTATTCTCGTTGCCTCTACCTACAGCCGAATTCACCCAAACAAAATACTGTTTACTGAGAGTTTTCTGCAGCACGACTCATTCATTTCGAAAAATTTGTCCGGAAAATCAGAGTTACCAGACGACATTTTTAAAGTAAATTGAAATTTTACATGATTTATGGGAGCAAATCAATTCGACTTTCTATGAAAAATATAACCTACTGGCAACTCTACTCAAGTTTATACGGACAAAGTACAAACCAAAATAACGATTACGATTTCACTTATGATGTGCGGGATTTGTGCCCAGGGTTGAGTGCTGCTGATAGAGTTTAATCAGAAAATCTGTCGGATTTGTCTCAGGTCTCAACGAGTTACACTCCATGATTCTTATCCGTAGAAACCAACTGATTTCACACAGTTCTTAAAAATGGTCAGTTTAGTGCGCCTTGAATGGGTTTTTGGTCGACCTATCTGGCACTCATAATGCGTTCTTTGTAGTGTGACCGGGGAACTCAATTTTCTTCTTTCTTTCATTCATTAATTTTCTGTCTTAAACTTGTACAATTAAATCAAATATGATTCCAAGACTGTCCTATCAGAGCTTCCTTTTAAGGTTGTAACTCTGCTTCATAATCCTACTTTGTATTCCCCTCTTTCTTCAAAATGTAGACAGAGAGAACTAAGGCCAAAGTTCAAATAACAGAAAATGGGGGACATCCGTAGCCGTAATGCACAAAAAGAATATGTGAACACACTTCTTTATGTTTACCAATCGTAATTTTCTAGTCGCCGTAGTCTAGTAGGTAGTGTGTTGGCTTATTAGACGTAAAAGCCAGGGTTCGAATCCCAGGCCAGACATCAAAAAATGAAATATGAAAAAAAAAATATTTCTTCGGCGACTTTCTCTCAGCAGATTTCTGGCAAAAACTCTGAGAGTAAAAATTGCCATGAAAATCTTCTCAAAAAATCTGTCGTTCGGAGTCGACTTTAAACTGTAGGTTCCGCCACTCAAGTATAAAATTAAGGCACACAACATAAGTGTCGTGAGAAGCTAGGCCGTAATCCTAACAGAAGGGTTGTAATGGCCAATTATGCATGTATGTATGTATGTATGTATGTAATTTTTTACAAAATGGTTAAATAAGCTCATGCACTTTTATAAATGGGTCCTATAATTAGAACACGACTTTCGTTAGGACTTGTATAGCATTTTTAAAGATACAAAGGGAATTTGATGTGAGAGAACCAACACTTGACCCAACTCTATTTAAATAAGTCGCCTTTGGTGAAGACGAGTCGAGTGGTTTATTGCGTGAGAGGCAAAGTTTACGTTTAATTAGGATATAAGCAGGCAGAGCATATTGTATCTGAATATCTTTACGGTGTAATTGTAAATTTTTTTATTACGTTTGCTATGAATTGCAAGCAGTCGTTTGGACTGCAATTTCAATGAAAAAGAATGCCAAAGAGCTGAAAAATCTTGTTTCTGACTTTTTTTATTCTGTTCAAGGCAAAATTTAAAAATCACATGGAGGCTTTTAACATTAAAATTTAATAGGTTTTTATGTTTGAATTAAAACTTGTTAGCGTGGTAAATTATAGTATTCACAAGTGCTGTTTCACACTTTGCCGTAAGCAAATTAAGAGAGAAAAACTATACGGCATCCCAATTGGCCGGCCTGAATATTAAAAAAAAAAATATGAATCGAATAATAACAGCGAATACAATAGTAAAATTTACTTTGTTGCTAATATTTCTCAATTATTTTTTCCTTATTGCCACATAACCAACATTTGTTGGTTTATTTGTTTTCACTATGATAAGACATCTACGTGCCTCAGCTCTTATTGGTTTTCTTAAATTTTCTTCTCATTTTGTTTCTTTTAAATCGAGGCCTCTTGCCACCACTAGAGAGCGTGAGATGAGCTGTGCGTGATATGGAAAGCTGGCTGCATTAAAAACGTATGATTTTCAGATGCAATATCGCAGAGGCAACAAATTGTTGCAATTGCTACATTATCATTATGACGTTTTTGTGCGTTAACAATACATTGTTTATTCGTTCTCATATTTATGCACAATATTTCATTCTTAACAATTTTCATTGGATCCTATCAACAGACACAATTATCTATCTGGCCATTATCTATGATGCACTGAGAAGACCATTAAAATGATTGATTTTAAAACATTTCGGTTGCTATTGTCGTTAGGTATCACATTTTTTCGATATAAATTTGTTCGATATAAAAGGCAAGTTTCGTGGCATGTGGCAATACCAAAAATGCGCAATAAGATATACCAATTCAATACTATAGCGACCACTGTCATTTAAGATCACGACATATAAATTTTTCATCGTCCTCAGCAATTGAGTTCGTGTTATTCGAGCGCTCGGGTATTGAAGCCTACAAAATATAGCTGTTGTGATACAACATCGTTACGGAAAATTAAAAGAAGATTCAATTCATTCATTTTGTGTACAATGGGTACATCTACAAATAGAATTGTCAGTTTTGAGAGAATCTGCGACGGCGTTATTTGACCATACTTCCTGAAGTTCAATGAAAATCGCAACGTTACAGTCCAGAGATCAGCAATGAATCGTTTTTTCACTACTCATAAGTACTCATGAAATTTTGAATATGAGTGAGTCAACAGTATTGAAATTTAACTACTCTGATTCATTCGTTCTCTCTACAACATTGATTTATAAGTACAGGTTGCAATAAGTACAACTACAACGTTGACATCAAACACAAACATTCGCAATATGTTTGATTCATACGCCTTCTCATTCAGATTCATAAATTTAGAAAAATACTAATAATATGAACTCATAAATAATTCGAGTGATTCGAATCATTCATCAAAATTTACAGTCTTAGTTGTTGTTGCATTTACAATAAAAGAAGAAAGACAAAGGCAAAGATAGCAAGTAAAGCAAACATACAACCTTCTAGTGTGTATTGTAGTGTTCGTAAGCGTATCATACTTATATTGTGATTCTTGTAAATGTTGAGCAAAGGAGAGTCGAAATCAGCAACATCATGCATATTGTTAAGTATGAGTACTTCAAACTTGGAATATGAGTAGTATGAGTATGATACTAAAATAAATATGAATGCATATAAATATCAGAAATGATGAGTATGATTCGAATCTGCTCATCTTTTGGAATACTCATTGCTGATCTCTGTTACAGTGCATGCAGCAAATTATCATGTGCTGATGATTGAATTTCTTTTGTGCCGAAAATGGAATGATTAGATTGGGTTAGATAAAGAGGACATGCGGTACTTTAAACACATTGAGAGACTAATTTGATAGGCAAATAATCTAACGACTTCATTTGGGGTCACGCCAACAATATTGGTGGAATATCAGCCGATATACTGGACAACTTATGTACAAATCGGTATGTAAATCATACATACATAATTGGTCATTACAACCCTTTAGTCAGGATTATGACCTAGTTTCTTACACCACTTATGTTGTGTGCGTTAATTTTTATACATGAGTGGTGGGACCTACAGTTTAAAGTCGACTCTGAACGACAGATTGTTGAGAATCTTTTCATGACAATTTAATTTACTCTTCAGAGTTTTTGCCAGAAATCTGCTGAGAGGAAGACGCCGAAGAAATATTTTTTTATATTTTCGTTTTGATGTCTGACCTGGGGTTTGAACTCGGGCCTACTAGACAACGGCGCTTTCAAGTAAATCATGTAAATCAGTATGTAGAAACCGTGAGCAATACACACATGAGTTTCCATATACATACATATACGTTTAGACTAGGTTACTGCCTGATTTCTCACACCCTCTATGTCGTGTATGTTAATGTTATCCTTGAAACATGACGGGTTGTGATGCCTTTGTTATGGATATAGGCCTAAACTCAGATCTTTTGCTAGAGGTCCTTATTTGAATACGATAGAACAGAAGTCTAAACTGTTGAGCTCTCGTCTAGTAAACAAATAACATATTGACTTGACTATGGCACCTATACATTCATATGCTTTCCGACAATGGTGGCAAATATCTTGCCAGGAGGATATGTTCTTCATTGTTAGTTGAAAACACCTGCATACACTGTTAACTTATTGAATGCCGTGTTAAAAGACTATTAAGATTGAATTGAATGAACCACTTTTCACTTATTTGTTTGTTTTTATTGTTTATTTATTTTGTTTTGTTATTAATTAAAAATTTTAACAATAAATTAATTTAGAAAGATATCCGTCTCTACTATAATTAATCATAATCATACATAAACATACGTTACAAAAACAAAACAAAAAAAAAAAAATAATCGTTATTAATAATTTTCGCTTATTTTTAGTTTCACTTTCTACATTTCAACATAAATGAAATCGTTAATAAAAAATAAATGAAAGAATCATTAAAAAAAAAAATTAAATAAAATTTTAAATTAATTATTGACAACAAACTAAATGATGTTTTCATATGCAACGATCATTTGTTAAAGTCGGATTAACTTAAATTTAATTTATTATTAATTTTATTAGTTTTTCATAAATTCATACAAATATATGTACCTGCACATACATAAAATTATTTTTTATTTTTATGTTTAACAAAATACACAAAGTACACCAGAATATCGTAAATAATTGATCAGAAGCATTTTAAGATTTCGTTATACGATTTCTTTTAACGATAATTCAAATATTTTTATTCAATCATTGAATGTACAATATCCGGGCAATAATTCCACAAAATTAAGATCTGCAAAACATAAATCAATTTAAATATGCATGCATTTATCCGTGCAGCATTTTTGTAATGAATTTATCAGGAGTCTATGTTTGTTATCTTGCCTCGTTCCAACCTCATAAAACTTGACATAATTAGCTTTGGACCGATACGTCCACCGTATCACCGACTTCATAGGCCATCTGGTGTGCAGTATGAATAATTGAATTTTGATTTATTTTCATAATAGTTTTGAATTTATTTAAATTAAAATGCCCAAGAGGCATTAGATATTCAAATAATATAAATACAGTGCTACAGTTGTGGTGTTGTTTGATAAGACAGTTAATGGACCATTAACGTTAGTTGTATGGTGTATGGCAGTAGAGCTTCAACAGCATATTGTTAGCGATGAAGATGAGGATGAGGATGTGAAAAATGCAAAAAAAAAGAGAACAACTGGAATATTATGTCAGTAAATATAGCCGCCAAAAGCAATAAAAATAAAAATCAGGAGCAAGAACAACAACAACACCAACAACTACCATAAAACAATCTGGAACTATGATAAGAAAGAACATGTTCTAAACAACATAATGAAAAAACTAAAAAAAAGAGCAACAGTATGTTGTTATTGCTTGTCTGTTAAACACCAGACACAAAGCCGAAATAAAATAAGTTGAAAACAATTGAATGATTCTGCCTGATTTTTATCACGTACACACATATGTATGTATATAACAGAGGCCACAGCGAACCAAAGAAACTGCACCACTTTACCACAGTAACAGCAACATATTTTCCATTTTGTAAGAAAGAATTTTTTTTTAAGATATGCAAGCAGAAATACATGCTAAAGCCGATTGGCTCTCTCTCTCTATCTCTCTTTAACTCTGGTTGCTAGTTGTCAGTTGCAGGCAACAGTCTAACTGAACAAAGCAACCCATAAAATATAAATCATTTAGTAGAGCTACCGGGCTTTTTAGGCTTCTAATTCTATTGCATTTAATCTAATATGTTTAAAATATAACCACAATTGCTTGTTTTGCTAAATAACACCCAATAAACATAAATGTTGATACTTGGAAAAAATAAAAATAACTGCGATAGATTTTCTTGTTTATTTTATTCCTCAAATTGTCAAAAATGGATTTAGTTTCTAACATACTTTATTAATCTTTGGCTAAGGCATTGTCAGTAATGTTATTCGGATTATGTTTTAATGTACTGCAGTACACTGTTCATCAGCGAAGTTCACACTTTAGCGGTACTCTGATGTGACCACATACATACATATATACATAATTGCTCATTACGATCCTTCAGTCAGGATTTTGTTCCGCTGAGGAGGAGTAAATGTACCTAACCGCACCGTAGGGGAAGTCGTCACTATCCCCCGTGTGTGGGGCCCTCATCCACTAAATCTCCCCCTTCCTCTTTTGGACTCTTTGTGCCCACTCCGGAACTACTGTAGTATTTCTTCGAAGTGCAGTCCCTCTTGCCATTTGTCCCTTTATATCCATATCCGCGCCCGGATTGCGTAACAAAATCTGAGAAGGTGTTTAGGCATCCACTCTAATTATTTCATTCAAGTCAAGTTTCTTAGATTTCAGCAATCTGGGCATGCTTTTCCAATTTTCTTCGCTGTTCAAAAGTATATCGCAAAAGTTTTCAACAGTAAAGGCGCCGACTTTGGCCTCAAACTCCATCTCTCACAATTAAAGATTGCCATCAATCGATGCACCGTCATAGATGAAATTTGGTCGTGTAATCTTCCCCATTTTAAGCAGATATTTTCAAAAAAATAACCATGTCAGGCTAACAAATGTGTTAAATAGTAATTAACCTCACCAAATTTCCTCTCAATCCAGCGAGTAATATCTGGGAAAAGTTTTGCCGCCCATCTACCACTTTTTTCAGTGTTCCATTTCTCTTGCCAGTGCTTCTCACACCACTTATGTAGTGCCTATCAGAGATCAGCAATGAGTATTCAACAAGATGAGTAGTTTCGATCCTACTCATAATTTCTGATATTTATACGCATTCATACTTATTTTAATATCATACTCATACTACTCATATTCAAAGTCTTAAGTACTCATCGTACTCATACATGATAATAAAAATATGCACGATGTTGTTGATTTCGACTCTCCTTTACTCAACATTTACAAGAATCACAAAATAAGTATGATTCGCGTATGAACACTACAATACTCAGTAGAAGGTTGTGTGTTTGCTTTGCTTGCTGTCTTTGTGTTTTTCTTTCTTCTTTTTTTTTTGTAAATGCAACAACAACTAAGACAGTAAATTTTGATGAATGATTCGAAACACTCGAATCATTTATGAGTACATATTATAGGTATTTTTCTAAATTTATGAATCTGAATGAGTAGGCGTACGAATCAAACATATTTCAATTGTTATGAGTTTGATGTCAACGTTGTACTCATACTCATTGCAACCTGTACTTATAAATCAATGTTGTAGTGAGTACGAATGAAACAGAGTACATAGTTGACTTTCAATACTGTTGACTCACTCTTACTCAAAATTTCATGAGTACATATGAGTAGCGAAAAAACGATTCCTGACTGATCTCTGGTGCCTATCGATGGTTATCCAATCAAAATTAATACGTATGCAAAGTGTAGATAAAAATCTGCTATCTTTAGGTGTCGAAGATGTAAACAGTATTTTCGCTAGTAAGGGCTTTATATAGACAAAATCACGTCGAAACAATTTCGCCGCAGGAGACTTGGTTGTTCTCGCACAGTCCAACCAATGCGTAGCAGTGGTCGAAACATACAATTGTTTAGTGCAACTGGCAAATCAGGCGTTATTGGTTTGAAAGGGTTTTTGAAAAGTTGTAAGACCTATATTATCAGAACTCACATAAGTATATGGCACTATGGCCTCCAGCTTCACTGTTGCAATTTAGTCCGTATTCGCAATTGAAATTATGCGGAAATAAATAAATAAAAGTAAAGTGAATTCTGATTTAGAAGTGCGTAGGTTTACTTTTTCAGAAATGATCCTTAATGTTACAAAAACATTTACAATTGCTGTTGGCTGCAATAGAGCTTTGCAAACTTTTATTGGTCTAGTCTGGACCTGGAAGATATCCCTGTTGGTCAATAAAACTACGATTTGTATATATTTTCATGGTTTCTTTTCTTTGATTCGTATTATTACGTTTTTACCTTTTTTAAAACATTTAGAATATGAGTTCGTTGATTGCAAACAAATTTGTATTTAGTTTTAGATAAATTCTTTATTGTTCTGACTACTTTTGTGCCATTGTTCACACTTGACGAATACAACGATAATTGCGAATACAACACGCAACCCATCTTGACACAAGACTGACTGACTGAATTGCCTGCTTCGTCTTGCCTTTTTTATATGCCCATGTAATCAGTCTGATGAAGGTTCTTGAAGTAGAACGTTCGGGGTTTCGCCTTCTCGAGAACTCTATCGCGACTTCATTGTTGTTTATGTATTTTGTTCACATTGTATTTTGTTCACATTGCTTGTTGTTGCGTTCTCGCTTACTTGTCTATCCCCTTTTCTTTCATACTGATGTTGTTGGTTTACTCGTAACAAGTTCGTTGTATTTGTGTGTGTAGGTTTTGCTCATTTTAATTTTAAACTATGTACACGATGTACAATTTTCGTAACAGTATGTTATGTTACGAATGTTTGCAATCGTATTGTTAATTAAATGGAAATTATAATTAAAATTTAGTAAAGTTTTTTAATTTTTTTTTTTTAGATTTGTCATCAATTTTTATGTAAA
The DNA here is from genome assembly GCA_930367235.1 of Sarcophaga rosellei. NCBI lineage: Eukaryota > Metazoa > Arthropoda > Insecta > Diptera > Sarcophagidae > Sarcophaga > Sarcophaga rosellei. The sequence continues at coordinate 82,695,288 of OV884017.1, read as the reverse complement.
GCTTAACAAAAAATTCCAGTAATAAAGAAATCATTTTTTTAATGAGAAAAAAAAAACAATTTTTTTCAAAAGTTTAACGAATGTTTGTTTGCTTTTCAATTTTCTTTACTATGAACTAACTTTTCAACTTTTTAAGTATGTTTCAACGAAATATTTAAATCAATTGAAAAAAATTCTTTTTTATTTTCAAATTATTTTACATTGTGTTGCCGGAAACTATTGCTGTTACAACATTGTATGTGTGTGCAATATGTACTATATTTTTAAATAAATAAATAAAAAATAAAATAATAGAAAAAACATAAAATAATACTCGTAATAAAAAAAAAACGTGAATAAATAACTTGCATAAACGAACTCATTTAAAAGGTAGTCATTCCGGCAAGCAGTCAATGAATTTGCACCCTACGCCACACAACACTTAATGTACCGACTACGACTACGACTAAAAAGGCACAATACACAGACTGATATTTGATAGCATATATGCTTTTTGGCAACTTCATTCTGTTTACCTTGGTTTTTGTCTTACTCGAAACCAAGTTATTCGCCTGTATTCAGCTGGAAAAGACAAACAGGCCATTGACAGTGAACTGCGACATTTACGTGTTAACAACAGTAGCTTCTAACTTAAATGTACATTTTGTTGTACCATCCACACTGAAGAAACATGCCCTATTGAAGCAGTGTATTGTGCTGCATATAGGAAGATAGGTTCCAGAAGAGAAGAAAGAGAGATATAGAGAGAGAGATAGAGTACAGTTTGTGAACGTTAGATTTGAATTCATCTATGTAGTAAGCAACATGAAAAGCTTTAGTTCCGCATACGGATAGTGGAACTGAAGATTAAGTTTTCTCGACAATATTATTTCACTGTTCAATCGACTCGTAATCGGTATGCTTGCAAGAAAGATGAATACTACGTTTAAATAGGTGTACTTCGGAAATGAATTTCTTTCTATCGACAGCACACAATCCGTTCTTGTAGCGAAAGCATCGTCGGCCTTTCCTGCATGAGTTTCAGGAACCTCAAAATAAACTTCAAGGCACCGGGTCATGCATGCGCATTGTATTCTCTTTTCGAACAGTTCGGAAATATAAATACACGCACGGAATGGAACAGAAAAATAAACGACTTATACATGTTCCTCACATACAAAACAGAAATATAACTGATTCAGAACGTAACAAAATGTAAAGGCATCGTGTAGTCAAACGACGACGGAACGCAATGGATACGTTCGCTTTTAGAATATGAAGAGCAATGTGAATGCTTACTGAAATTACATTACGGTTTTCGTATTCTAAAAACGAACGTACGTCTCTTGGACGTCTGGCTAACCGGGATTAAGGACTAATTCTGCCTTTAGCACTACGTTGCTAATGCGTTATAAGTTGAAAAGCCCAAGACATGAAATATGTAATAATAAAAAAATACTGAATTGAAATGGAAATGTACTGAAAAGAGTACTAAAGTACTGAATTTTTCAACACTGTGATATATCATTTATGGGACTTTCTCAAATTAATATTCGACTTCATTCGCACATTTACTGTCGTTCGATTGCGAACGAGTCGCTAATATTAAGACTTTTTGTCCCAATCTCCAAAGTACTCAATCTATGCTCAAAGCAATATGAATGAAAAATATTAATGTCTTCTGCAGAGAGTAGTTAGGATTGGTAGTTAAAGAGAGAATAGTGAAGATGAGACGCACACTTGCTGCTTCTCTAAATTTAACCTGAATTCAACAAATTGAATTCAAATGAGAATAAATAGTAACGAACTGTGGAAAAACTTGACATAAATCGAGAGAAGTGACTGCTAACGCCTGAAACAATAAATTTCGATATAAATGCACTGTGACGCACTCTGTGAAAATCTGTAAAAATCCATACTCTCACCAAATCATCATCAGGTGACGTTGAGTCCAGGTGTACCAGTCGATTGTTGGATGAGAACATTTAATACGATGGTAGGTTATCGTATATTCAACGTTATCCAGTAAAACATGTACTTTTTTTCTTTTTACTCAATTATGATTATTTCTATCGTTTGTTTCTATGATTTATTTTTAAAATTTATTTTTTCTAGTTGTTGCATTTATTATTTATGATTAGTTTTTGTTGTGCTTTGCAACGAATGTTGTTGGTTGTATACATATATTGCACTGCACATTGAAATTCAATCAAAATTTATTCACCTTGATGTGCGGTTTCATATTTTCTAAGCTGTTACCAGTGCTGCGACTAACATTAGACTGACAGCCTGGCCTGCCGACTGACTGTGTGTCAATCATACGATTTGACAAATAATCCAAATTTTATGATACATATTTGATACAAATATTTAATGCTTCAGTTTTACTTTCATTTCGGCTGTTTTAATATTTTTGTCAGGTTTTGAAAAAAAAATTAAAAAGAAACCAAAAAAAATTAATTTTTTCGTTTATGTTCGCTTTTGAGAAACACTTTAAAATGTTTAACGATTAAAATATTGAATATTGACAGTGCAACAAAAAAAAAAACTATCGAGACTGATAGAGAAGAACGTGTCGATTTGAAATGCATTTATTTTTTGTGTTTTCGAAAATTTTCGATGACTTTTAAAAATTTGCCAAAGAAAATATGTGACGGATGAACGAGTGGTATGTATGGCTGTTCATTTTTCAAAACTGATCAGCTGTCACGTAATTGTCATGCAATTGTCAAACGTGATTTTATTAAACAATTACTTGTGGATACACTTACTTACTCGTCTTCTTTATTTCATTTTAATTCTTATGATTTGTTTTTAATTTTTTTTCCTTTTTTTCAATTTTAAATTGATGTTTGAAAAACGTTTCATTTTGGTTTTGATTTTGTACTGAGCTTTACGAATTTTGTTAAGACAAGAAAGACAAAATTCATGCTTTAAAAAGCTTAAAGATTTTGCGTGTAAACATTTTAAATGTCAAACGAGTATTTATCGTACTTTTCATGTTACAGGTGCGTTCTCTGAAGTATAAGAAACAAAAAAAAAAATTTTTTTAAAACATGTTGTAGTTTAAACATGCATAATAATTATGCCTGTATAATGGAAATGATTTATGGGTAATAATTTGCCACCTCACAGTGATTCTTTAAGTTTAAAGATTTATTCGTAGTACAAATGTAAAAAAAAAAAATAAAAATAAAATCAAAATCAACACGGTGAGCTGTGGTATATTAATTCTTATAGACTTTCTAGCCAGAGGTCATGACAGTTTTGAAAGCAGTACAATGATTGTTGAATATTCGCGATTTTTCCCTGAAAATTTCTACCGAACATAGTTTTGACATCCATCCTAGTCCATGATAGCCGAAGATTTCTCATGAAAATATCTGACCTTTCAACGGTAACGCTTATAGGGGTTCCGAGACATTGGGAAATCGTTAAAGACTGCCTTGCAAATAAGCTGACCAAAGCCGTTACGGTACGGTACGAAGTCTTCGACATGTTACAGGGCATAGTTATTCCGATAGGCTCAGCAACAAGAGGATACTTGCAATATTGCTAGAACCTGCTGGACACGTGTAGATGGGCAGAGCCAAAACTTGCTTCTGCTCTTAAATCTCATGGCCAATAGCAATTCTTACGGGTTACTGTCCTTTTGGTAGGCATGCCGATTGACTTGGCATTCCGGTAAATGACATCTGCAGAAACATTGGGTCTGAGAAGGAGACTGTCTTTCACCTTATATGCCAGTGCTCTGCTCGTATCCTAAATAAACCGAAATTCTTTCTTTCAATTTTTGACATTTATTTTTGAATCGCTTTGGTTTTCTCAAATGAATAATTGATCCTAGGATTGAATTGAACATTGGATAACAAGATTTGAAACTGAACTGCTTTTGTTTATCGTTAAGCACGTTAACAACTAGCCCATGCCACTTGTTTTTATTAATTTTTTTTCCTTCAATAACAGAGATTAGCTATGAATTGTTTTTTCGCTACTCATAAGTACTCATACAATTTCAAGTATGAGCGAGTCAACAGTATTAAAATTCAACTACTCTAATTCATTTGTACTCACTACAACATTGATTTATAAGTACAGGTTGCAATGAGTATGAGTACAATGTTGACATCAAACTTATAACATTAGAAATATGTTTGATTCATACGCCTATTCATTCAGATTCATAAATTTAGAAAAATACTAATAATATGAACTCATAAATAATTCGAGTGATTCGAATCATTCATCAAAATTTACAGTCTTAGTTGTTGTTGCATTGACAAAAAAAGAAGAAAGACAAAGACAGCAAGCAATGGAAACACACAACCTTCTAGTGAGTATTGTAGTGTTCGTATGCGATTTTGTGATTCTTGTAAATGTTGAGTAAAGAAGAGTCAAAATTAACAACATCATGCGTATTGTTAAGTATGAGTACGATGAGTACTTCAAAATTTGAATATGAGTAGTATGAGTATGATATTAAAATGAATGCGCATAACTATCAGAAAATATGAGTATGATTCGAATCTACTCATCTTTTTAAATACTCACTGCGCTGATCTCTGTTCAAAAATTAATTATCAAAAAAAAAAAAATACGAAAGCCACGTTGTATTAGGCGGCGTATAAAAAGCATTGGAAACTTTATAAATAAGGGTCCCCAAATAAGATCTTTCAGTTTTACAAAAATTTCATTATATAACTTTAGAAATATTTTCATATTCTTAATTACTTTGTCATTACATAACTTTAATGAGAATTTCATTAATTTGTCATTGTTGTGTGTGCGAGCATATTCCTTGATTTCATGCAAAAATTATGCACATTTGCTAAGGTACCACCACCTGCTTAACAAGAATATTCATGTGCATGTTGGCCCCGAATGCAACCGCAGAATTATTACAAGAAATTCTTGTTTTCAAACAACATTCAGCGTGAATTTTATCGTCTTATGGGAGAAAAATTACAATTGCGAGCGAATGTTTGAAAACGACAATTGTGAATAATTTTTTATGATTTTGAAGGAAAAACAAAAACAAATACAATAACAAAAAGAAACAAAAAAAAATTAATGAATTTTGATTTATTATACGAAAACAAACAGACCAACAAACAAAAAAGAAAAAACTGCTAAAGACTGGTTAAATTAAGCCAAGGTACTCTGCACACCAAAACTTATTTTGAAAATGACAAAAAAAAAATTAATTCAATTTAATTAAAAACAAATCCAAACATTTGCAAAAAATAAATTCTACAGATTTATAGACTATCAGATTGGCGAAATAGTGAAGAAAAAAAAAAGAAACTTAAAAATAAATTTGAATGAGGGCGGCGGTGTTTTTTTTAATAAAAATGATTGGCCTCAAGAAATAATTTTTTTTGTTTCTTTTTTTTTTTAATGAACAAAACAGGTAGCCAGTGTCTGCATGCATGCATTAGAAATATGGAAAATATAGATTTGAATGGCTATTTTAACACTTTGCCACAGAATTTTTATGCAGTTTTCAAAAGCGTTATTAATTATAAGGAATTAAAAATAATTCTACATTTTATTTATACTTTTTTGGTTTTTGTTTTTGTTTTTATGAAAAAGTGGGTGTTGAAAATGATATTTATTTTGAATTATTATTATTTTTATTATTATTGTTGTTGTTGTTATTATTATTCATTATTTTTGCATATAAATTTAGAACAGTTTTAATACCAAATAAAAAACAAAAAAATTAAAAAAAAAATCCTTGAAATGGTTTTAAATCTTGTCAGTTGATTTCGTTTTATTTTTATTTTTATTTTTTTTATTTTTGTTTGTTCAATTCCCATTTAATCATGTCAGTTTTATAATAAAAAGGTGTTGCAATAATATTTTAAATATTTAAACGCTTAGCAATGCAACGCCGTACAATAACCATTGACTGACTGTTTGTTTTCAATTATTACAAATGTGTTGCTGTTTTTGCTGACATACACGCAAATATATATACAGAAAGAAAAACAAACTCAATCAACAATAAAAATAAAAAAACAACGAAAAATTTTTAAGTACATCTTTACGCATAATAATCATTTGTCTGTCTGTCTGTCTGTCATTGATTGGCAATGAGCAAACAAAAAACAGCCATCCAAGCAATCAATGAGCATTTGAGCAGTCAGGGAAGTAAGCAAACGGTAGGCAGACAGACTCAAAGGCATGCATCAAGAAAACATTAAAAGTCAACATTGTTGCAATCACTGACAGTCGGTAATCGATAGAAGACAACAACAACGGCAACAGCAGTCATCAATTACTTACAAATTAAGTATTTTGCTGTTTTACTGTTGTCTTGTTATTCCTTGCTTTCTTCTTTCCTCTATTTAGCGTTTCTTTTGCATGTCTTTCACGTACACGATCCATATGATACGATAACAGCGCATTGATACTTTGTTGCCTCATTGGATTTCGTTAGACATTCGTATGTAGTATGTATGTAGCAGCAGCGACAACCTAAACAGTAGCAATTGTTTGGGTTTCTCGATAAACATTCACTTATAAAACTAAAGTGTACTGATATACTTATTCATACCCATACAACAACAATCACACACATGCAATATGACACTCGCTGAAACACAAACTTACAGACAGACAGACAGGCAGGCAGCACTCTTTAAACTGACAAAAAAAAAGGGAAAAAATAAGGCCAAATATTACAATAACAAACAAATAACAAAAGAGAGGCAGTTATGTATGTATGTTCCGTTAATAAGAAAGAAATCAGCCAAGTCAACTAATCAAGCCAACCAAGCAACGAGCCAAGCCTTTCATTATGTCTTTTTTTTTTAATTTCAGTTTTGTTATTGTTATTTCGGTTGTTGTTATGATTTATACCCAAAACAAGCTTTTAGATTCCTTTATTTCTTGTTGGTCAGGATCAGAGATCAGCAATGAATCGTTTTTTCATGAGTTAAGGTAATCGACCATAAACAACGTGTTTCCACTAAATGGACTCTGCAACTGATTTATTTCTGGATGATATTGGTACATACAGATTTCTTTAAGAATGATTTTGAGAACGGTAAGCACTGTTGGTCGATAATTATCAAATTATTTTGGACTAAATTGGATGATATAGACAACAAAGGCATCGTCATATTCACGTAGAACTGATGTCAACTGACCATCGTGATTGTGCTGTTCGACCCCACTAGATTTTTTCCTAAAGCCTAAACGCTAACATAACCTATATCATCGGTGAAATTCAGCCTGATTTAGGCGACAGAGTCATGGAAAATAGTGAACGAATAAAAAATTTATGATTCGTATACGTTTTTTGTATGAGAATCCTTTAAAGTTTTGAAGTTTGTTATTAAAATCGTTTATTGGGTTAAATTCTGGTGTGTAGTTCTGTTCATGCGTTCGTTTTTGTTTCACTTTTATTTGTTGCGTTCGTATGAAAGGAGTATCGAAATTTTTTTTTTTTTGGCACACTCTTGCCGAATACTATTACGTCTTTAACTACCAGCCGTTTGCCAACTCATACTATTAAGCAGCACAATAAAAACAACAACAACACCAGCAAAAGGTATATGTTTGTTGCATTTCTGTTTTTGGTAAATATTTGCACAAAAAATACGAAGAAAAAAAAGAGCGAAAAAGTTGGAAAAAACCCCGAATTTGAAATGTTTATGAAATCGATGTTGAAATGTTTGTCAAAAGCGCATAAATTAAGGATTTCCGACAGAATTTAACAGAAATTCTTGAATTTATTTACACACAGATACACAGACGCACACACCCACCCTAGAGAGACTTAAATGGTGGTTTCTTTGTTCGTTTTTTCGTTCTTAATGTACGATTATAAAGACGCTGACCTACTTTTTTTAAGGCGAAGGAATAAAGCTGTGCTTATGGTCTTTTTTTCTCTCGTTCAACGGTAAAGCTAAAGAAAGTCAACAAAATTAAAAAAAAATTCGAAAAAAAGTGTAAAATTTCCCGTGTATGTAATTTTGTTTTCGAACAAACTCGTGAGGAATGTTTGCTTTTATTATTGTTGTGGTGTTTTGGAACTTTCCAAAAGTTGTTGTTGTTTTCATATTGTCTTATTTTTTTAAGTTCATTAACTTTGATTTGTTAAACCATAAATTAAAGCATTTTAAATGAATGGTTTTCCAATAAATATTTCGTACTTTGTACTGGTCATTCCTGTTTTCTGTTTCAGGCTGTTTTCTTTCTTTCTTTTCACAAAATCCCCCCCAAAAAAAAAACAAAAACATTCTTTCATTGTGTTTATGACCGGACAATCGTATTAAATTAAGTTTGATATCATCAGGATTTCTCATTTTCTGTTGTATTGTGGTATGTGTTAACAGGCAACCAGCCGGCCGGCAGTATGTGATGCTTGCGATGAGTAAGAAATTTGACAGAAATTGTTTACACATCTTAAAAAAGGAAGAAAATGTTTACATTGAAATTAGTGAGGTTATAAATCATTAACACGTAAAACTTCAATTTGATAGTGATGGAATGTATGAAAAGTATAAACCAAGACTGGATCAATGAAAGAAAATGAGGAATGGCGCATTGATTTTTAAACTAAAAATTAGAACGTTTTTGAACTCTAAAAGTTTTACTCTAAACTCTCCGCATCATTTTTCAACCAAAAACAAACAAACAAACAAAAATATAATTTTTGAAGGTTATCAATGGGAATGGAAAGCTGAGTTCACATTTCTGTTTATCAAGTTTAGAAAAACGCTTCTAATTATATTTTGAAAAAATAAAAATCCGTTCGCGAAATTAATTTTGGGGTCAACACCAGTGTTGCAAAATTGAAATTTTGAAATGCTACTGAAATGTAACTGAAAGAGTACTTTTTTGCGTCTAATGGTACTTTTGTAAAAAAAATACATACATACATAATTAGTCAATACAACCCTTCAGTCAGCATAAGCACCTAGCTTCTCACACCACTTATTCTGTGTGTTAATTTTATACATGAGTGGCGAAACCTACAGTTTAAAATCGACTCCGAACGACAGTTTTCCGAGAAACTTAAAAAAAAAAATTAACTCCAGAAGGAGGTCGCCGAACAAATATTTTTGTCAAATTTAGTTTTGTTAGAGATGTCTGACATGTGGTTTGAACCGTGATTTCACGTCTAGTAAGCCAATACACTACCTACTAGACTATTTATTTACTTATACATATTTAATACGCGTACGGAACGGAACAGAAAAAAATAACGACTTATACGTGTTCCTCACATACAAAACAAAAACAGATGATGCGGAACCTAAAAAAACGTAAAATCCCACTTTAGTCAAACGTCTTCGCAACGCAATGGAACATACGTTCCTTTTTAGCATATGAAGAGCAATGTAAATGCTTACCGAAATTACATTACGGTTCGGCAAGCGTTGTCATTGTTTTTCGTATTCTGAAAACGAAAGCGCTTTTCGTGGACGTTTGGCTAACCGGGGCTTAAGATTAATTCTGCCTTTAGCATTACGTTGAACATGCTGCTAATGCATTAATAGTTGAAATTTTTGAAATGGAAAAGTACTGAAAAAAGTACTAAAGTGTTTGTGAATTTTTTACCACTGGTGAACACAATCAGCCTAGTGAGCGAGCAATTCGTGCAGTTATACATCGTTTTCGTTGTGCAATTTTATTCTTCACGATTCGAAATCGTCAATTAGACAAAGAACTTTGAGTCCCAAAGAAAATTTTGCTTCAATAGTGCGAAGTCTCATCTATTTCACCTTTGTCAACCAAACTAGACAATTTAAGGTAAGAAATGCACAAATACATACAAGAATTAAAGCCAATCGACCATTGTTTGCATCATATTTTTGCTGTTTGGGCTCATTTGCTCATCCGGTTAAATAGTTACTTCAATAACCAGAATTGCCTGGATCGCAGCGGTCCTCAAGCCGTTTTTTACATTGGTTGTATCATCGGTGTTTATGTCTTCTTTTCACCGTTTGAGACATGCTCACTAAATTTTATACAAATCTCCAACAATATTTCGTTGTTAACAATTTGGTAAAAACTTTCATTCCAAGGTAGTCCTTATCACTGACGCTTTTATGCGAACTACTTAGCGTCTCTGGATTACTCTTCATTGGTTTATGCATTGGGAGCCCAACAGGTCATAAAAGTGATCGAATGAACAGTATACTCATATACATACATACATACATAATTGGTCATTACAACCCTTCAGTTGGGATTATGGAACTAGTTTCTCATGCTACTTATGTTGGGTGTGTTAATTATATACATACATAAGTGGCGGCACCTACAGCTAAAGTCGACTCCAAGCGACAGATTTTTGAGAAACTTTTCATGGCACTTTTATTTACTCTGCTGAGAGGAAGGATGTCTGACCTGGGGTTTGAACCCTGGTTTATGTCTAATATGCATACACACTACCTACCAGACTACGGCGACTTCCATCCATTATCGGAGAATACATACCATAAATTATATTTAAAATATAAATACCATGAAAATATAATTCACTTGCTTTAGTTTGTTTGTTCTGTTTAACAGTTTAAATACTGTGGCGTGTAAATAGGATGCACCCTAATAATGTACTATGTATGGCTTATATACAGGTTTTATTCTCTTTTTTAAAGTACTACAGAAGCCTTAAAACTAAAAAAAATTATGAACGTAAATTTGGGTCATACCATCTAAATCGAGTTATTAAAATCCTTTCGTTTTTCAAAAATATTTCAAAAATGTTGCCAACAATTTTTACCACAAGGTTTCAAATAATCGTAATTATTATTAACATCATCATTAGCTTCAACAAAATTATTTTATAAGAAATTTTTTTCCATTTAATGCGATTTTTTCTTCATTTATTTTTTATTCTCTTTTCGTTACAGGTGAGTCAATTTTCATTGGATCTTCATCATCAGCTTTTCAAATTCAATTGCGTTTAAATATTCGGAATTAAAATGGGAATGTAAGTCAAGAAGGGGGCAAAAAAAAATTCGAATTTAATTGTTTAAACAATTTTGTTATTTTGTAAAGATTATTAAACGTTTTGTTACCACATTTCATTAACGTGTTCCTTCCATCAACTAGTTAGTCAGTCAGTGTAAACATATGATGTGTAAACATTTGAGGTGCAAAAATGAATAAATTTTTCAAGTAGAACTTGCAGTTAATTTATCATCACACAATTAAAATAAGAAAAAAGTCGCGGGCCTCTACTTCTTCTCTGGAATAAATTTCATGCCCATACAACCAAGTAATAATAAATATAACATTGTATGTCTGAGAAGTTTGCCGGTTGAAGTAATCATGCAATGCATTAGCATTGATGCTTGTAGCACTGTGTTTTCACTGAGGTATTCAGAATGACTTGTTACACAAATAAAAAAAACCAACTTTATCATCAAAAGACAATATACAACTACAAGTAGTAATGCAAACAACCTTTTCGTAGGGATATTGTACTAGCAGACATGAGATCAGTGCCGATCAGAGATCAGCAATGAGTATATTCGAATCATACTCATAATTTCTGATACTTATACGCATTCATATTTATTTTAATATCATACTCACGTACTACTCATATTCAAAGTTTGAAGTACTCATCGTACTCATACATAGTAACTACAAAATAAGTATGATTCGCATACAAACACTACAATGTCTTTAGAAGATTGTGTGCTGGCTTTGCTTGCTGTCTTTGTCTTTTCCTTTCTGCTTTTTTGTAAATGCAACATCAACTAATACTATGTTCAGACATGCACCTTTATTGCGTACATCACAATAAACGCCATTATTGAGCTCAATGTTTCATATAAAGTTTTAATTAGTTATTGCATAATAAATACGCAAATTGTTATAATATTGAGTAAAACTTAAAATACAGCACTGTCATAAGTACGTTCAGTGAGCATATTACAATTATCCGAACATTTTCTGTTGATATTTGACAACTCAAATGTCAACAACGACAAAAAAAAAAAAGTTGTGAATATTGAATAACCAGCTGAATTGTGTATATTATTATGTCTGAACACTTAAAATATTCTATTCAATAAACCGAATATTGGCTCAATAAAAGTGTATGTCTGAACATAGTATAATACTGTAAATTTTTATGAATGATTCGAATCACTCCAATCATTTATGAGTACATATTAATTATTTTTCTTAATTTATGAATCTGAATGAATAATCGTATGAATCAAACATATTTCGAATTGTATGAGTTTGATGTCAACGTTGTATGTATACTCATTGCAACCTGTAATTACATATAAATCAATGTTGTAATGAGTACGAATGAATCAAAGTATTTGAATTTCAATACTGTTGACTCACTCATACTCAAAATTTCATGAGTACTTATGAGTAGCGAAAAAACGATTCATTGCTGATCTCTGGTGCCGATGCCATAGTCTTTACAGAAGAGGTTCAAATTTGGTGATAAATAATCAAATAATTTTTGGGGTGCACTTTAGTGTAAAAGTTATCGTGAAAATGATATTACACCAGCGTTTACGTATGAATTTTTGGAAATCAATAATTTGACGTGGTATTTTGCCATTTTCACCAATTCTTTAACCGGAAAACCAAACTTTTCTTCAACTTTTTGTCATTCTGATGGCATTGTGTAATGCCGCTATGAAAAGTTTTAAATTAAAGTAAACATCGCCCGTACTTTTTGCAAATACATGTCATAAAGCTGCTCATTAGCATGTCATGGAATTTGGAGGCCATGGCTGAAAGCTTATCGAACAAAGCAAATATAATATAGTGGTTAGGGTGGTGATAGCGGTGGCTGATAGAGGCGGCATTGAAAATACGTGCAATGTCACATGCATGCAATTATTGATGCATTTCCGCGTAGCAATTTAATATTTTTAAATATTTTCATGAAAAGTTACAATGAGGGCGCATACCGAATTAGATACGAAATAAAATTTACTTTTAATGACATATTATTACAGTTAAATTTATTACTGATTTCGAATTGTATGATTTTATTTTTTGTTGTTAATGAATATTGTAATGCACGCATATGTTTTATATGCTTTACTAATATGTTGCAAACTTATTGGATGGTTGGTAGACGCATTTGTTTTACGCCGTTATTAGCAAGGGATTCTAATGTTTTTGTTGCACGTACGATTAAGTTGCACGTTGTTAGTAATTTGCATTACAATACAATGAATGGCTCAGATCACTGATCTAGAACACATTAAATATGCGTTCGGTGCGTTCATTTCCGTCCGCATAAAAATTGTCTTTCTTTCTCCTTTATTTTGATTCTCTAATGCCAAATTCTATGCTTTTCAGTCTATGGTGAAAGCACTAACCACTATTCTGCTTATAATGTTGCATAAATATTAAAGTTTCACCATCCAACATTGGTTTTACTTACAATCACAAATAAAATGGAAACGCATGGTTTTTAAGGGTGGGGAATGCTGTTCCGCCAAGTAATTTAAATTGCTTGTTAAATTCATTATTTTTTATTTTTTTTTGTTTATATTTTCTATGCAATAAATAATAAAAAAAAGGAGGAAAACAAATGCAAAAATCATTTCCTGTTCAAATGGCTCAAACAGATAATTATGATGATGATAAGTATGAGAATAACAAATTATAAATTATTCTTAATAAAAAAGTTTAAAAAATACAAAATTTATAATAAATGTGTTTAAAAAGAAAACCTAGTTTAATAAAAGAAATTGAGAATCCATAGTGTATTTGGGTCTTAGTATATTCATGAGTTCTGTTTTTTTTTCTTTTCTTTCATTGTAAGAATAAAACTGATTTCAATTGAATACCGAAGACAGAAGAGAAACAAATTGAGGTCAAACACTTAAATAGCAGCATTAAACGTTTTTTGTTTTGTTAATTTTATCAAATTACAATCACTTTCACTTCTGGTATGACGAAAAAATAAAATAAAAAAATAAAAATAAAAAAACGTTTATCAAATAAAAACTGGTAATTTTCTACTTACCTGTTACCTGTCCATTTCTGGTGGAGGTCGGTTGAGGCATATAATTTGAATTTTTTTTTTGTTTGTTTTGTATGACTTGCAACTGTTTTCGAACCGAAAGTATTTTATGCGTCTAAAATGGAAACTCCTCCCCCTTCATTAGATTTGTTTAGACATGCATTATGCCATAGCTTAGTTTGCTTCGAATTCCCTTTAAGTCCATTACCGCATTTCATACAAATACATTGACTTCAATCATGCAATTGTATAATGAAACAATGATAATTACTTTTCTGTTATACAATACATATTTAAATAACAATTTTATTTAATTAATCAATGAATTTCAACACAGAGTATTGGAAACGTATTTATACAGTCAATGTTCTAGGGATGGTCTAGTGTACCTTGATTTTGAAAGTAATTTTTGAATTTGCAATACGTTTTAGTCTTTCTTATTTCAAATACTTTTTCTATAGTCATATGATGTAACACGATAATTTTCTTTTTCTTTCAAGCGAAACAATCGATTCGCTTGCAACATTAACTATCGAAACCCAGTAGCCTTTTAAACAGTGTAATAATCTTCGATTATGAGACTGTGTGTTCGATTCCAACCGACAATCTGTTCTGCTTGATTTTAATAAAATTTGTTGAAAAATTAAAAAAAGAAAATAAAAAAATAATTGATGACAACAATAAAAACGAAAAATACAATAATAATTCAACACCAATTTGTGACGCACTACTCACTGCCCATTGTACTGCATGAGTAAGGGAACATCTCCTGAGTGTTGATCTCAATTAGAAAAAAATCTGTTCTGGATATGCTTCACAATTGTGTATGCTCTCAACCCTAGAAAAGCGTCTCCAAAGCTTAGTTTAATTTTACAATAATTATAAAAGAGGAGTCATCTTAGTGCAGTTGTTAGTGTGTTGGCTTGTTAGAGGCCTGTTTCCGTGGTTCAAACCCCACCTCAAACCTCTCGAAAAAAACGAAATATGAAACAAATAGTTCTTTCGGCGACTTCCTCTCTGCAGTCTTTTGGCATAAACTGTGAGAGTTAAATAAAATTCCTTTGATGTCAAAGAATAGATCCCGTCACTAAATATTCCAGAAACTGCTTATAAAGTAAACGACGATGAACGAAGATCACTCAGGGGAGTAATATTGGAAAAGGTCATGTAAGAAGTAAAGTGAAGTTTCACAGGCAAATGGATACAAATGTTGTGTATCTAGTGTTAGATATCATAAATCCATGAAATATCGAGAAGGCAACACGACAATCTGTCAAATACCTTTGTATATATCTTTGTGCGTAATACAATGCTTCACACCATTACATTACCATATCCATGTTTTAAAGTACCTTCACAGTACCGAGGATGCTAGCGTTGTTTCGAGGAACGATGTGTTCTTTTTACTCAATGTATCTGCACTTACAATGAAAAATTCGGATTCATTGGGAAGCAAAATTGTGTTTATAGCATCAAAACATTATCATTCTAGTCTAAGTCCAGCCTGATATGTTCTGTAGAATTTTTTTCGAGTCAGAAGTTATTCGGTGTAGCATCGGGGATGAATTTATTGACGACATTTAATACAAAAGATTACTCATCAGTTGCAAGGTTAAGATTCGTTTTTTACGTTACCAGATACTTTTGTGACAATGGCTATGGGAACTTTAATAACAGATGCAGTCCGATAATGTGCGAAGTACTTCGGTAAAGGCGAATGGTGCGAATGGTGAATGGCACTATAACTCCGTTAAATATGCTAATTTGTGGTAGTGAGGTGGTTGTTTACTATTTAGTTGTAGTATTATCTGAAGCCCTTATCTGGTCTACTTTTATGGAAATATTTCTGTAATAGCCTCCTTATTTGCCAAAGTTAAAGTTTGGTGATATTTAAGTGCATAGTATGTAGCACAGATCGTATAATTCTTTTAGTTGCAAGGCTAATCGTTTAATCATGTTATCACTCGTCGTTTAGTTTATTCTTTATTGTAAAGTATGTCGAGAGTCAGCTCCTGTAAAAAGCTTTGTTCGTATAAAAAAAAAAATGAAGGCACATATTACCTGAATTACTATTTAAATAGCATTGTGTTGAAGCATTTCGCATTTATTAGACATAAAGCCCGAGTTCGAGCCCCAGGCCCGATATCAAAACGAAATATTAAAAAAAAGAAAAAAATTATTTCTTCGGTGACTTCCTCTCAGCAGATTTCTGGCAAAAACTATGAGAGTAAATAAACCTGTCATGAAAAAGTTTCTCAAAAATCTGTCATTTGGAGTCGACGTTAAACTGTAGGCCCCGCCACTCAAGTATAAAATTTAAGCAAACAACATGAAGGGTGTGAGAAGCTAGGCGGTAATCCTGACTGAAGGGTTGTAATGGCCAATTATGTATGTATCTATGTTTGCTTTGGCAATTACTCGATGATTTCCGTATACACTCGATACACAATCTCTAATTTATCAACAAAGTGTAGAATATCTTGAATTGTTCATAATCAAGAATACGTTGTCATATGACGAGTAGTGTACACTGTGTTCGTTTTAATCCACTACACTTTCTATACATTGTGTATTGTGGTTTTGTGATTGTGACTGTAATCGCATAATAAATGGGAAATTATTACGAAAAGTAACAACAGAAAACAAAAAAAAAAAGTATTCATGGTTTATTAAATAATTAAACGCATCTCTGCAACAAGTAAAAGTTGCAGCGTCACTTTTTATTTCACTTGCGGAGATTCCTTCAAAATTTTAAAAAACAACAACAAACGGTGGGAGAATGAAGATAAAAGTCAGCACAACAGTGTTCTAAAGGTATGTTTTCATAATAGTTAAGTAAATTCATTCATTCAATGAAATAATACTGTTGACCAATGTATGATTTGAAGACAATCAAAACAATATACATAATATACTTTGAAAATGATTTCACTCTTTGAAGTTTTTGTTTTTTTTCGATTTTTCTTTTTTTAATCTTTCATGCGATTGTTATGGGAGTGCTAACTTAGTATGATGGCAAGAAAAGTCGAAACAATGAAAATGGAATACGAAAATAAAAAAAAATAAAAAATAAAAAAACATAAAAACCTTGTTAAACAGATGACGGAAAATAATAATATTAAAATAAAACAACAACAACAAAATTAATAAAATAATAATAAACTTAACATATTATTAAATAATTTGGCATTTTTGTTTTTCAGCCATTCACTTTTTACATAATTTTTTTTTGTTGTTGTTTTATTTTTTGGTCTCCTCTTTTGTTTTTAATTTTAATTTCAACAGTTTTGATGTTTTGACGT
The DNA here is from genome assembly GCA_930367235.1 of Sarcophaga rosellei. NCBI lineage: Eukaryota > Metazoa > Arthropoda > Insecta > Diptera > Sarcophagidae > Sarcophaga > Sarcophaga rosellei. The sequence continues at coordinate 82,678,032 of OV884017.1, read as the reverse complement.
AACGTAGTCATCATCATTTGTTTTTGCTGAAATTGTTCAATTATAATCGATATTAGAATCGGCAACAATCATTAGATATTTTGTTGTTCATCAAATGTCTTGGATTTTGTCATTGACTTTTTATTATTTCGATTCGAATCCAATCGATTGGATTGAATGGAGTGAAATAAAATGAATGGATTCTGTTCGTTTTTCAAAATCGCTTCATTTGAAATAAAATTTGATTTGATTTATACCGATGGCCCTAACTCACTTAAAAGATCATTTAGTAGTAACCAATTACCCGAAAGTACAATTTATTTAATAAGTATTTATTTTCAGTTCTTTCTTTTTTTATTGCTTTGTGTGGTAGTTTAAATGATTTTTTACTGAAATTTTAAATTTAAACAAAATAAACTTTTTCTGTTTTTTTTAATTGTATTGTGTATATGTACATACAAAATAGGCCATTCAATCCTTCAGTCAGAATTACGGCCTAGCTTCTCACACCACTCATGTCGTGTGTGTTAATTTTATACATGAGTGGCGGGACCTACAGTTTAAAGTCGACTCCGAACGACAGATTTTTGAGAAATTTTTTCATGACAGGTTTATTTACTCTCAGAGTTTTTGCCAGAAATCTGCTGAGAGAAAGTCGGCGAAGAAATATTTTTTCATATTTTTCGTTTTGATGTCTAACCTGGGGTTTGAACTCGGGCCTTACGTCTAATAAGCCAACACACTATCTACTAGACTACGGCGACTTCTGTATTGTGTATAGATTCGGTAGTTGATGAAATTTTTTAAAGGTTTTAAGTTGGTAACACAGTATAACAATAATAATAATAATTGGCTATAACAACTTTTCAAGCCAGGAATACGACCAAGTCGCGCTTATTGAGTGTGTACAGAAAACTACAGCTTAATATGAACTCCGTACGACAGACTTGAGAAACTTTTTTCATTTCAACTAGTTATTCTTTCTGCGTTTGCCAGAAGTGGACATCGAATGAAATATTATGTTTCATATTTTTTTTTAACATTACAAAGCTGAGGTTCTAATTCGTAAGCGCCCGTTTAATAAAACAAGACACTACGTACTAAACTTTTGCCCTGTCCTGTATGTCAACAGTTGTTAATGAGCCTGCATTTATTGTTAAATATTACGTTTATCAGATGCTGTTATAGAGACGACCTCAGTAAAATATTCTATTCCAGACCCGGTATCTATTAACATCGAACTGTCACTCGAATCAGACCTGCTAAGTTGCTTATTCAATAGAAAAAACATTGAACAGCAAACTTTTCCTTGTTTGTGACTCTTCAACGAAACTACGTACCAAAGTCTTTGCAGTCATTGTAAATTGCAGCGGTTTGAGGAAAATGCAAAGTAACCAAAACAAGCATCTGTTGAATGAGGCTAAATGAGTAATCGTCGATATATCACTTACAAATCCTCATTCATGAATGGATAAATGGATCTGAAAAGTTCAAGAAGCTCTTTTTGTTAAGGAAAATTGCGAATAAAAGTAATGCAACGGTAAAAAATATAACAGAAAATTACAAATCTGAAGGTTTGGAAGATAATAAACCGCGTTCCAGTCAAGGAGAAAGTATCATTGCCCGTAAAGTGAATGTTAATCCAATAATAAGTACACCAAAATCGCAATCATGTATTGAAGTGGACATAGGAAAAGTATGTAAAGCAAACTCAATTTACCGATTTTAGCCGAAATTGAAGAAAAAATCATTTATAAGGCTGGTAAACTGGAAGAAGAGAGTAAACTTCGACAAAGGGCAGACAAACATTCCACAAACATTCTCAAGCACTATAAAATTTGCTAATAAAACTATAATAAGAATTCATGGATCTCATGGACATTACAAAATATGGAGTAAAGTATTTATAATAAAGTTCCGTTCAGAAAATACGAGGTGTATTGTAAAACATTGAATTAGTTTGGTACTAACTTGGGGGTGCTTGGCAGCATCAGCAGGCAAAATATATATTTTTATTGATTTAAATACAGATAAAATGTGTTTCTAAATATTCGGAAGAATGTTACAAGACACTGTAGTCGCCAAATACAAAATAATAGGAGATGCAGGTTCAATAATGCACCACTTAGTTGGTGGATGTAATGCAATCCAAACTTTAAGTAGTCCTAACGAGAAAACAACACCTTAACGAATGCTAACTGTAATTTCCAACACCAAATAGTTTAAGTTCTGCATACGTACTTTTGTGATATTAAGGGCCATTATAACAACTTGCCGTTAAAGTTGGTTTTAGTTAAAGGTAACTTAAGCTAAAGTGAACTTTTCGTTATTTCAACTTACAGATAAAATAATGTTAACTTTTTCAAAAATATGGCAGTTTTTTAAATGCAATGGCAACGAAGGGTATCTTTTTTGTTGTTGTGCTCCCTTAGTTTGTTTATATTTCAAGTTGCCATATTGAAAATAATATATAATATGGCAAGTTTAAACGTAAATTTGACTTTAAAAGTTAAATGTAGGATGATCCTCCCTTTAGCTTAACGCTCATTGTCCACTTATAATAATGGAAAACAATTTATCTGACCATTAAAATCCTCCCTTTAGATAACGCCAATTTGTAATAATGGCTCCAAATCATACATTCAATTGATTTTTGAGTTTCGTATAAAAGAACCTGAAGAGGAACAGTAGTTCCATGCATAAACTACTTGTACTCAATTATATTTTCTCTCTTAAAGAAAGAATTTCAGATTACATTCAGATTGAATTCATATTTTAATTATAATTCACTGCAAAGTATATGTTTTTGTTAATTCTCGTTACCTATATTTCTTCTCTAATCGAATCTGGATTACAAAACATTACAAAGCAGCAAATAGAAACAAAAAAAAATCATAACTTTTCTCATGACATAAAAACATTTTCTATTCGAACATTAGGAAAACCACAATTGGGTCTTAAATTTTATAACCTAAAAACTCTATACGAAAATGCAAAGAAAAACGAAGAAAATGAGAATAAACTGAGAAAAGAAAAATTGAAGAAAAACTGTGCTGCGATTTGGCTTTCAATGTGCATTAGATGGATGCATAAATAATCCACAAATCGGTATTGAGACTCTTAAGAAACTTGTTTTTTTTTTTTTAGGAAAAATAAAAAAGAAATAAGAAAAAAAAATCAAAAGAATAAGTGGGGCTGGTGCAATTGCTTGTTGCACTTGTTAAGGCAAGGCAACGGCACTTGTATTTCATGAAACACTTGTTCGTGGCAGGGAGAGCAGGTGGAGAGGAGGTGGAGGCTAGCAAAGTGGATTTATGTAAAACAACAATAGCAACAACAAATATTACCAATAAACAAATAAATAAACCACCCGTCTTTAGCATCCAACACTTGTTGGCCTCTTGTTTGCCAAGATCCAGCTACAGCCACAGCCACTAAGCTTTGTTCATGTTACACAGCAACTGCATCGTATCATTGTATCGGCCTGCGTTTATGTATCTCTTTATCTTTACAGCTGATCATTTCTAATCCTCATATAAAAATGAATATTTAATAAAATAACAACAACAACAACAGAAAATACACTATCTTAGAAATATGCAATAAACAAAAACAAAAACAAAGAAGAAAAAAATGTTAAATTGTTACACTTTTATACACTCACAGTAGTATGGCAAAGGTTTCAATGAATTTGTTGTTTTTTTTCTTGCTTTGATGATTGTTTTTGTTGTAAACAAAACCAATTTAAAAATGCAAAAATTATTATTATGATACCAGCTCATATACTATAAATATATAAATATAGAATCGTATGACCTGGATTTAGGGATTGTATTGTCATGCCAATAGGTTAAGGGCTGAACTGCTTCACTTAACTCATACAGATCTGAACCAATTTCGTCTTACAAATATTTTAATTCTTTTTTAGTTCCTTAGTTTTTTAATTTTTGAAATGCAATAAAACAAAAACGGTTTAAAGCCTTCAAAAGAAATATGGGCCAATGATGCCTCTGCTCCACAAGCCGCACCAAAGAGTCACTTGTAATGGGTGCATTGGCTTCTGTAAGACCACCGAAATGAAAATAAACTTCATTCGAAAAGATGATTCTTCTTTTTTGATAAAAATTGACATCATGCAGTTTCTCTTTGGTCCATCCAGCGAAGCGAAAACGAAGCAGAAGGCCTTAACTCTTGAACCAATTTCATTTTGTAAGGCTACATACCGATATCCTTTCGCAAAATTCTACGTAAGCTGGTGCGTGAAATGTTCACTTCTTGAGAACGAGATCAAAAAATTCGGATTCCTTAAGAAACAAACATAATAATACCAATATATGAGAGGGTTTCTTCATTTTGGTTCTTTGAACTCAGACAAGGTCGTCCTCTGTGTCAGCATTTACTAATCTCCGCCCTAAATATTCTTCTCGCCCGAACATATCATCTGAAGCACATGGCCAAGGTAGCAGAGACGCTGGATATTAATGCGCCGCGTAATGTTGAAAATATGCGGCAGCTCAATTAGCTTCCTGTTGCTAATTTCATCAAGATTTTTTGAGTATAAGTCAGCAATAGGGTTTTCAATATGACGAAACTTAAATCTGGGAGGTAAAATTTCTATCATAGGTATCTCAGTTGTAAGAGAAAGCGATTATTTTTCGCTATTATTTCACGCCCAATCACCACGCTGTGGACTCAACAGGGCTTATGGTCTTATGGTGAGTAACCCGAGTGCCTGATTGCACCCAGTTATTCCATTTATGCATTCAATGATGCATTTTTCCAAGTTCTAATAATTGTTTTACCCCCTTTGATCGATTAAATCGCCATCCTAAACGAGGCCTTCGTTTTTTGGTCAAGAGCAGTTTGCATTTGGTCTGACGAGTTGTTAGAAAAGCAATTTGTGAAGCTAGTGTTCGCTTGTTATTATGTACTGTACATTAATTTCATAAAGTTTTTATAGGTACATGAGTTATAAACAGTTCCGATTAACAGCGAAGGTTATTTATTCGGACAACGACAGGAGTTTAATTAATATCCCAGGGACACATATTGGAACCATAAGGACCTCTTATATCGAGAGAATATGGTGCACTTTGTTGTGCAGAAGTAATATTGTTGAAAAGTCCAATTATTTCTACCAAATATTTTAAGAATCTGATTTAAGAATATTGTTACGAAAATAAAGACATCCTTTAACATTTAACATGATTAACAAAAACTACACACACAAATACAACGAACTTGTTGCAAGTAAACCAACAACATCGGTATGAAAGAAAAGGGGATAGACAAGTGAGCGAGAACGCAACAACAAGCAATGTGAACAAAATACACAAACAACAATGAAGTCGCAATAGAGTTCTCGAGAAGGCGAAAACACGAACGTTCTACTTCAAGAACCTTCATTAGACTGATTATGTGGGCATATAAAAAGTTAAGACAAAGCAGGCAACGTGTAGTAAGTATTCAGTCAATCTTGTGTGAAGACGCGTTGCGTGTGAAGAGAACAGTCGTGGTTTGAAGATCACCGTTGAAAAGATTTGCGTTGTAAACAAAGAAAAATAGCGAAAAAGCAAATATTGTTGTATACGTCAAGTTATAAAGAGTGGCACACAAAAGTAGTGCGAACAATAAAGAGTTTAATTGTAACTGAACACATATTTGTTTTTATTTTGTAAAATCGCTTAAAATCTCTTTAATGTGGATGAAATGAAATGTTTCACGAGGAATAATAGAATAATATGCTGTGATAGCCACATAAACAATTGGAATACCTCATATTGGCGGTGGGGATGGTCGGGCATTATGATTTTAATAGCAGATTGGGCGCCAGTAAATAGATCACTTAAAGTATAACTTTTAAGAGTTACAAACAAATATGTACATTGAAAATCTGAAGAAAAATCGTTTTAATTTGTTTTTTTTTTCTTTGTATGCATTTTTTTGCAATACAAATTGATTATATGGTTTTATGACTTTATTATTGAATTATTTATTGTCTTGCATGTAAAATTGAGTTGAATAAGTTGCAACTTGTCTTTGCCATTGGTGTGTTAGCATTACGGTTGTTGCTATTTATATTGTTGTAGCCAACTAAGCAAACACCATGAACAGCAGCATTATGGTACAATGTTGTAAACACAACAAGTTTTCTTAACATATTTATTATGTATGTACATACACTGCTGTTCAATAAAATAGATTCATCATGATAGAAGAAGTGTCACGCTTCAAATTTTTGAAATGTATCGGAATTATATTCATGAGAGGCCAGTAAACAAAGTGCAGTTACTTTTTTACGTATACTCCCTAGCATAAGAGATGTCTAGTAAACATTTCGTAGAGCAGGTGTATCTATTTTTTTGAACAGCACTGTATGTAAGTGGGTAAGTGTGTGTGTATTTTGTTTATTAATCCATTAGTTGTTGAATAGTTTGCATTTGAAAGATTTGCTTTTACGTTTATCTTTAAGTCTTGCAATTACAACTTTATTGGCCACTTAAATTCATTATGGAATATCAACAAAATAATTAAATTTTATATGAAATTTCGATTTTAATAGAAAATTAAGAGGAAGCAGTTAAACCACTACATACATACATACATACATATATGATCAGTGGATAGTATCTTCCTTTATTTTCTTATAATTGGTAATTTGACATGTTTCTCACTCTCGTTAATTAAATTGATTCAGCTAAGTTAAGTTAAACTCTACAGTTGTAGCAGGTGTTAGGATGGTAGAGTTTCTTGAAAACAGCGCCCTCTATAAACATATTTTATTGGTTTATTGCATTGGGTGTAGTAGAGGTGAATAAACTTATTTATGGAGCTTATTCTTCTTCATCAAAAGGTTATGCACTTCCTGAATGCACTATTCAGAGATCCATTGAAATCTAAATTACTATGGTTTTTAAGCAAATACTTCAATAACTACAAAACGTGGCGGCGTCTCTCAAGTACATTAATAGTAAATTTCGATTGGAATGATGGATAAAATTACAATTTCTTGCCATTTTAAGACAAACTATTGCAAATTCATTTAAAACTTAGAAAACTTACATGAGAAGTGAAGACAATTTTTGAAAGTTTCTTGTTTAAAAAACAAAAGATTTCTTTCTGCATTTTATATAATTTAATCAAAGAGTTTCTGAGTTGAATCAAAGAGTTTCTGAAATATAAAATCGTATGGCATGTCTGTTGTTCTCTTTAAGTTGATTTACATTTTTTGTTTCTTGATTTAAATTAATTTATGTATTGAAATGTGAAATAAAAAGCAACAACATTAAAGAAAATAAAAAATAAGAATAAGAAAAACATGTTGAGTTCATAGAAGTTATCGATACAAATTTGTTTAATTAATTTGTTTGCTATTTTTTTTTTGTTCTCAACAACTCCGTCGCTCCTAACTGCGCCTTGTTTGAATGCTTTTATTTTATTTTAATTTTTTAATTTGTTTTTGTTGTTGTTGAATTTCAATTTATTAATGGAATTGATTTTGGAATAAATATCGTATAGAAAGAAAGAAAAATAAAAACACCAATTAACACACGAATTTAATTCGATATGTACGATAAAATGATCATGTAATCGAATAATTATTATTGATTGTCTTTGATTTTTAATTTCCAAATAAAATTGCCCAAGATATTTATTTTGTGGAAAAATAAAATCGAAATTTTCTAAAGATCATGACTAGGTACATATGTGCATATTGTTACGTTTTTACCTTTTTTAAAAACTTTTAAAATATGAGTTCGTTGATTGCAAACAAAATAAAAATTAAATTGGTGTGTAGTTTCAATTAAATTCTTTATTGTTCTCACTACTTTTGTGTGCCACGGTTTGCAGCTTGACGTATAGAACAACAATTGCTTGTTCTCCATTTTTCTTTGCTTACAACGCAGATCTTTAAAGCGGAGAACTTCAAACCACGACTGTTTTCTTCACACGTAACGCGTCTTCACACAAGACTGACTGAATTCTTGCTACTCGTTGCCTGCTTCGTCTTGACTTTTTATATGCTCACGTAATCAGTCTGATAAAGGTTCTTGAAGTTGAACGTTCGTGATTTCACTTTCTCGGGAACTCTATGGCGATTTCATTGTTGTTTGTGTATTTTGTTCACATTGCTTGTTGTTGCGCTCTCGCTTACTTGTCTATCCCATTTTTCTTTCATACTGATGTTGTTGGTTTACTTATAACAAGTTCGTTATATTTGTTTGTGTAGCTTTTGCTCATTTTAATGTTAAACGATATTACACCGTTTCCATTTTCGTAACAATATTATGAGAATGCTCAACTGAATGCACGTCAATTTACTTTGTTAACATTTTGAGTTATTGTAATACAATTTTAAGTTTCTAATCTAAGCCCATTATTTACTTATGGTAGGACAATTGGTTTTATCAAATTTATCTTAAAATGGTATTGAAATGATACCGCATTAATTGAAATAATATCTCCGCTATTCCGTTAAATCAAAAATTTATCGAACTAATCGAATTAATTTATTCAATTAATATTATCGAATATATTTCAGCTAACTAAGCGACATTAGCTTCTTCTCTTTTTAAAATTCATTGCGTTGAAAATTTTCAAAATTAATAAAACGTCTTTAATAAATATGGCAACACTATTCCTCTAATTTGCAGCTTTTTTAAATTGTATTTCGGTCTTTGCAATAATTAGGCGAACACTCCGGATTTGTTGTTTTTTTTTATATATCTTGGGTGACAAAGTTTCTTTCTGTTTGACTCAATTCTACCTTCCAAGCATTCTTTAAGAAAATTAATTACGCTTGAGAGTGTGTCATAAATAACGTAAACAACAGTTGTATTTATATTCTAAAGCTACCAGATTACAAAAATATGAAACATAAATTAAAGTCGAAAATAAGTATGAGTTTCATGATTATTGTCATGTGGTTTCCAGAGACCTATTTTGTGGATGACATTTAGCTGTTTTTTTCCAGTCAGAGATCTACCAGATCGTCAATACAAGTTCGGGAATAAATTCTGTCATATGTATGTGTGTATACTTTGGTTATTTACTTATACATACATATAAATAGTCAAGCTGTTTTGAAGTAACTGATTGGGCGCTTGGAACGGTGTATTCCGATGTGTAGGGCAATCGATCAGTTTTGGAGATTTTTCAGGCTTATATAACGCAGGCCTAAAACTGAAGAGGGATTTCATTAGGATTTTGACGAGTCATTGGACCAATGTTTTAACCCGAAGTATCCTTTCCATCTGCAGGATTTGTAGTAATGAGGGGAATCGGAAGTCTTTTGCTAGTCTTGGAGACTAGCAATTTCAGTCAATAGACAGAAAGGAATCTGAGGTTTATCAACTGCTGTGACAGAGAAGGTCATTAGATGACGACTTAACTAGGTTTTTGAATAAATTACTCGCATTTATACTCACAATGCCAGCTAAATTAATAGCCCTTATTAACAATATTAAGTATCATACATACATATATTAAGTATCAGTTTCCGGAATAATTTTCCAATTAAATGTTGCCTCGAAGTGTTTAAGACACCTCATTTCGAATAGACTTACGCAATAAGTTGTTCATATAAAAACAAATGAAAGAAAAAAACGCTAAAGCGTAATTAAATTTTCAAAATTGCTAAGAAACGCTTCACTGAATGCATTTTTTATTTGTTTGTGCTGTTGTTGTTACACTATGTATTTGGCAAGACCATATACTGTGAGTCAAAGCAAACTTAATGATTCGTAATATTTTGCCAATGCCTTGGGAGCAACAAATTTAAAACAACAACAATTTTTTTTCTGTTAAACAACATTTAAAATCGCGTGAAAATGTTGTTGATAAACATACGGACAAAAAACAGTAGAAAAAGAAGAAGCGAAACAAAAATATCAAAACCAATACCAAAACGGAGGTGCAATTTCAATATCACAACAATCGATATCATAAATGACGATTGAATGAATGTGCATTTGTTTTGTTACCTTTTTATTTCTCATTAAATAACAGGCAGGCAATCAACCAGCCAGTCACCAGATCGATTAATAGAATGACCGGCCGGCCGGCCGGCTATTAAGCCTGCTGAGCATGTTGTCGGCTTGACTGGCTGACATGTTGATAAAGTTACACTCTACAGCATGGCGATAAAAATGCAATTACTAACGCTAACGCTAACGTTGTTGACGTAGTCATCGCTGCCGTAGGGGGAGTTCGTACTTGGCTTGGCTAAGCGTACAGCCGCAAGTGCCAGTAGGCAGGTATGAAAACGCATTTTTTTTTTGGTTTTTGTTGCAAACAAGAAAATAATGTTCAAATATGTTGGAATTTTTTTAAACGTTTGTTGTTGTTCTTTTTTTTGTTGATTTAATTTAATTTTTCCATTTAATTTATGCAAATAAATTTGCACTCTCTGAACAAAAAAAAATCAAAATAAATTACAAACTAACGAACGAAAAAAACGACTAACCGTATGTACGCACATACATACATATGTATGTACATAACAACAAACGAGGGTTTGTGCACGCACTCCAAAGCTAAGAATTGATTAAAACAGCAACCGTTAAACAGAAATAATATGAAGAATTAAATGGAAAAAAAGAGGAAAATGCAAAGAAAAAATGCGGAGACCGTTGCTTGTGCCACTTTTGATCCGTTTAGTTGAATTCGTTACGAGACGGTACAATATAGTAGATTTGGTTTTGATTTTACTTTTTTGGCTTAAAAAAGTAAATGAAGTGTTTAAATTGAAAACCAGGTAAACAAGTGCGTAAAAGCGGGAGGGTTTTGATTTTACGATTTGCACCAACGAACCACACAATGAAAATACACCAACAAACAATGCTAACAACTGGTTTAGGACAGAAACTTAAAGGATTACATTCATTCGATTTCTTTAGTTAAAAATTGTGTCAATATTCTGCTGAATTAAATTAAAGAATATGGATATAAATAATGCGCATTATGTAGAAGTAAAATTTCTTATGGCGGGTTGTAACATCATGACCCGCTCTCACCAAACATTACGACCCGCTCTCACTAAAATGATTTCTGGATGAGGACGGTGGAAGACAGAAGGAAAATAAACACAAACAAAGAGCGTAACAATGTGTTGCTCTCATCATGAGAGCGTAAAAATGCATTCAGTTGCTTTGCTTGTCATCTTCTAAATAAGAATGTTCATGTCGCTTTTTTCAGACTTCAATTTTACACCCAAAGAAATATTATAGTATGATTCACTAATATCAATGAGAAATGATTTCGATTTTTGGAAGAACACTTGCCAAGTTAAATACGGTGTTTTTAGGTTTTTAGCGCAGTATAATTTTTCTATATTAACACATGCCTCTCATAATTTTTATCAGGTTCTCTTTGTTCCGAGAACAGTGTTGCCGTTTTTGGTTATTTTTAACCAAAATCGGTTATTTTTTTGACCAATGTGTAGATGTGTGGATTTTTTTGGTTTTGGTTATTTTTTTTTTCTTATAAAAAAAGCTATTTTTAGTTTCTTTTTTTTTATTAATTATAATTTAAACTTGAAAAAAAAATAAAACAAAAGTCTACGAATTTAATTTTGGTTATATTTTTTCTTATTTGGTGATTTTTTTCACAAATGTTGGTTACAAAATTTTTTTTCGTGCCAACACTGTTTCAGAAATATAAATAAAAAATTAGTCAAACAACAAAAACGCACGATGAGAACAACGCATTGTTACATTCTTGGTTTCTTTACCCTTCCCTTCTATCTTTCCCACCGCGTCATGAAATATTTTTGAGAAATATTTCAAAATATGCCCTATGCTAAATAAACAAGCAAAATATCTTGTAGTCTTTTAGATTTTAAGGAGTAATAGCATACACAATATTCGTTAAAAAAGTGAAGGCAGCTTAACAATGCTCGCCAAGCTTAAGAAGTGTTTAATGGCACTGTTAGACTATTATTGTAAGGGGTGATTTTTTAAGAGCTATAGGAAAATTAAAAAAAAAACACATACAAGTCAGAAAAATGCATGAAATCTTTATTTGAATCGATAGTACGGTCCATATAATCTAATGTTTGAAGATTATTTCATGCAAATGTTCATATTCTTTCCAACATTTCGGCCGGTATCTCACGAATAAATGCTTCAATGTTGTCTTCCAATGCGTCAATTGAAGCGGGCTTGTCTGTATAGATAGCCACACAAAAAATAGTCTAAAGGCGTTAAATCGCACGATCTAGGCGGCCAATTGACCGGTCCCGAACGTGAAATAAAATGTTCACCGAACTCGCCTCTCAATAAGTCCATTGTTACGCGTGCTGTGTGGCATGTGGCACCGTCTTGTTGAAACCACATGTCATGCAAGTCAAGCTCTTGCATTTTGGGCAAAAAAAAGTTGGATATCATCTCACCGTAGCGCTCACCATTCACAGTTACGTTATGATTCGCAGCATCTTTGAAGAAGTACGGTCCAATAATGCCACCAGCCCATAAACCGCACCAAACTGTAACTTTTTTGGTAGCTTTAGCAATGCTTCTGGCTGATCTTCACTCCAAAATTGACAATTCTGCTTATTTACGTATCCCGAATAGCCGCTTCAGTGGGTCGATTAAACTGACCATAAAATGGAAGAAGCGCGCGATGAACTTTCTTCAGAGAGCACGCATTTTGATAATAAAAATCAATGATTTGCAAGCGTTGTTCGTTTGTAAGACGATTCATGGTTAAATTATAGACCAAACTGAAGATGTTTGACAGTGAAACAAAACACGAAACGTGCGTGAGCTGTTTAAACCAGTGTTGCCAAAAAGATAATAGCTAAAAAATCACCCTTTACATTTTGCTTCTTAAGAGAGGTACGAATTGCGTAATACTTCGAAAGCCAGAGCTAAAAGATAAGAGATAATCTACTAGATAGGTTGCGAAGCTGAAATAAGCTGTCGAGGAATATTCAGCAGTTTAAACAGTTTATGTTTAATGAGTAGTGTGTTTGCTTATTAAACACATTTCCGTGGTTAAAACAACAGCTTAGAAAACTCAAACACAATATGAAAAAAAATATTGCTTTCGGTGACTTTCTCCCACCGGTCTTCTGGCAGGAACCGTGAGAGCAGATAAGATTGCCATGAAAAGTATCTCAAATCTGTCTTTCGATGTCGCCATCAAACGCAGGTCCCCAACTAATCAAAGCTTGGTTCTAATCGCGAAAGAAGACTTGCATTGACCAGTCAAGTCGCCGTAGTCTAGTAGGTAGTCGGTTCGCTTATTAGACGCGAAGTCACGGTTCAAATCTCCAAAACGAAATATGAAAAACAAAATATTTGCTCAGCGTCTACCTCTCAGCAGATTTTTGGCAAAAACTCTGAAAAGTAAAATAAAATTGCCATAAAAAGTTTCTTAAAATCTGTCGTTCGGAGTCGACGTTAAACTGTAGGTCCCGCCACTCACGTATAAAATTAAGGCACACAAAATGAGTGGTGTGAGAAGCTAGGCCGTAATCCTGACTGAAGGGTTGTAATGGCCACTTGTGTATGTATGTATGTATGACCAGTTAAATAAATAAGTTAAAATGGAGACTTGATTATTAGACATCTGAAATATTAATTCAGTCCTTTAATGATCTGCTTTCGGAAAATGTGAGTATGTGAGTTTTGAAAACGAAAAAAAAATATTAAACGATTATAGTTGGACACAAAAACATGAAAAAAGCAATAACAACAAAAAAAGTTAAAATGTGGACCAAGGTGTGGTCAAATTAAAGGTTGTTAAATTCTTAATTATTTAATATTTAATCAAATCTACAATAACAACAGCAACTTTAAAGAAATCCAATGTCTTTAAACACGCAAATCCACTCATAGTCGGTCTTAATCACAATTTGTCAGCCGCTAAAAAAAAGAAAATATTCAACGCATGGCATTTAAGGCGAACGAAATGAAAATTGGCAAATATTTATGATGCAACAATTTAATAATGCGATGTTAAAAACAAAAGCAAAAAACAAAAAAATAATTGCCACCATGCCCGCATGACTGCAATAGCAACAGCAACAGCAATCAACAATCATACAACAATGCTAAAAATATTTATTCACATATACATACATACATACATACAAACAAGGGCTTGTTGTTGTTTTATTTTTTGTTGCTAATCATGTTACTGCTGTTGCTATTGCTACTGTTGCTGCTGTTGTTGTTGTTATTGCAATATTAACCCCCCCCCTACAACTATTTAGAAAACGAATATAGATTTCCATGTTGTATGCGTCACGTGATATCATTTTAACATAAAAAACACCAGCAACAACGCCAGCACCCATAACAATACAAAACTTTATCGTTTAGACATTTTGCTCTGCTACACATGCATGAGTGGCATGATTTACGAACATTTTTTTTGTTTTTCAAAACATTTTTCACATTTTTCTTCCCTCTCACGCTTCTCTTCTCATTGACTATCTTTTATATTTTTCTTGTTGCAAATTTACCGGGTTTTTTAACTTTTATTTTGTTATAAAAAATACATATAAGCGAGTTAGTAGTTTTTCTTCTCCGTTGTAGTTGTGTTGTATGAATGCGGAAATGCGAAATACACTCGAAAACTTCCCCCCACACACACAATTGTTGCAAACGGGCATTAGAACTTGAACATGAATCTGAAAAGATTTAGGTTTTTAAAACTAAGCCAAGTTGAAAAATGTTCTGTTAAAAATTCACAGAAATAGGCAAGCTTGGCTTAAACTGTTTCATCAATTGTGTAGCGGAATTAAAATACGATTAAGATTAACACTCAAACTGATGAGGTTTCTTCTCTTTTGTATGGAAGGTAACCGTAGCCTAACTTGACGCTGATTATCAATATTTTTATGTGAGCGTAAAACATCATGGTCGCCTAGATGATTTACGGCATATATGTACATCGGAGATCAGCGATGAGTATTCAAAAAGATGAGTAGATTCGAATCATACTGATAATTTCTAATACTTATACGCATTCATACTTATTTTAATATCATACTCATACTACTCATATTCAAAGTTTGAAGTACTCATCGTACTCATACTTAACAATACACATGATGTTGTCGATTTCGACCCTCCATCAATCAACATTTACAAGAATCACAAAATATGTATGATTCGCGTACGAACACTACAATACTCTTCTTTCTCCTTTCTTTGTAAATGCTACAACAACTAAGCCTCACGAATCACTCGAACCATTTATGAGTATTATAAATATTTTTCTAAATTTATGAATCTGAATGAGTAGGCGTATGAATCAAACATGTTTCGAATGTTATGAGTTTGATGTCAACGTTGTACTCATACTCATTGCAACCTGTAATTATAAATCAAAAATAAATCAGAGTAGTTGAATTTGAATACTGTTACTCACTCATACCCATAGCGAAAAAACCGATTCATTGCTGATCTCTGATGTACATACGTAATGATAATATGTTATTACGAAAGTAGAAGAGGCACTAAAGTGTTTAGTGTGCTTAGCATTTATTCAAGAAAAGAAGAACATGAAAATCGTACAACAACAATAAATCATCAATGAAATCACATGAATTGGGAACTTGCAAACATCAAATTACAATAACAAAACTATATACAAATACAACGATAGCCATATGAAAGTAAAAGAAATCATCAGCAACTTCTCGAAGTTACCAGACGGAAAATAAATGAAGTATAAATGGAGCAATTAATCAAAAGATAATGTTGCCAGTTAGCAAACACTTATAATAAAAACATACTGTGTTACATACTGGGATTTTAACATTTGCAATAAAAAAATCATTTAATAGAATTTGTAGCCCAATATTGTCAATAATAATTTGTTGTTGATCCTAATAAATAAGGGATTTATTTAAATAAATGAATAACAACAAATGAAATTAAACAAATTCTTTTATCTTAAAGTGCAATCCTCGATCCATTGAAAATAATGTCCTTTGAAAGGCAAAAACATTATAATTGGAACAGAATTTGAATTGCAATAAAACTGTATTAGTATAAGGGCACCTTAGTCAGTCGATCTAACTAAACTTTACTTGCATACAATTGCTACATATAAGAAACAAACTACAGAGGGGATTAAACGAGTACTTCGATTAAAGAGATGTTGACATCTTTGACGTTGGAGGAAGCCGAAGAAGGATCGGCAATACAATTTGAAAGCATCGTACGAACACAAGATACACTTATCAAAGTAATCGAAAGCTTATATGATATGGTCATGGTAATGTAATTTACTTAATCTGTGGGCAATATTATGCATAAACTTTTCGTTATCCTTATATTTTAACATTCAGCTTTAATAGATTAAAATAGCAAGTGAATGTATGCAACGAAAATACATCATGATTCCAACACAACCACCAACGACTGTATTCAAGTGACTCCACTTCACATTACATCCGTTCGCAAGATTTATTTTTGTTTTCGTTTTTTTATAACAATTTTGTTCGTTCATTTATTTGAAACTTAACGGAAATTAACAAAAGCCAGAAAATTACCGGTAATTTAATACGAGCGCTACAAACAACAGGAGCAAAAAATCCCAAAAGGAAAGAAATATGCTTTTTAATCTGACACACGCCATAAATAGTAATAAATTAATGAGGGTAACTAATGAAAACAAAACGGAAAAAAATCTGCAAACAACGGCAACAAAAATTATATTGAAAAGTCACACGAAGCTATTAAATGTGCAAATTAAACACGGAATTTGAACTGGAAATTTATCATTTTAGCGTATTATATTGGCTATTACAAGCCTTTAGTCGGGTTTAAGACTTTGCTTCTCATATCACACATGTTGTGTGTCATAAATTTGAACTAAGAGTGTTTGGGGCCAACAGTTTAATGTCGACTTTTAACAACAGATTTGAGAAGATTTTCATGGCAATTTTATTTAATCTTAAGGTTACGTGGTAGAGCGTTCGATATGTTAGGTCTATTGTATCTTGGGGTTTAAACATTCTCTATGGGAAAATATACCAACTCTGAAACAAGTTTTCTTATTGTTGTGGAGAATTCAGTCACAGATATTTACAGCTCCTGTAGAACTCTATTGAACAAAAGCACGTAGCCCATGTCACCATGCTGTCAACAAAGTTACGACCAAAAATAACCACTTTAACTGAGAGAATCGGAACATCTACGCCCTGTAACATGTTTGAATTTGTTAACTCCATACCTCTACGACATCGCTATGTCTTACAACGTATACAAGAGTTACCATTGATTAATAAAAAGTTTCCTTGAGAAGTCCTCAATATTCGCCTCGAGAGGCTTCAATGCAATGTAACTGTGCGAGTAAATTACAAGATCTTATGACCTAACAAAAGTTTTCGTTGCATCCAATATAGGTCTCATTTTCACGAGTGAAATGAACATCCTTGTTGTTTCTCACTGAAACTTATCATAAAACAATTCTATCGTATAAACAATTTCATTTTGAAAATACGTAATGAACCTGAAAGACACTGTACTGTTGGTGGCATAAAAATATGTAAAAACCCGGAATAAATGTTCCATTCCATTTCTCATTCACTTTTTTTATTTTAATGTATGCGGTGAATTATTATTTATTTTTCTTCATGAAAAATGAAGTGAATGCTTGACTGCCTTGGCTAACATTGATTAAAGTTATATTGTAGAGTTTCAAGTAATGGGATATCCACTGAATTCCAGCGTTCCATGGAAACATCATCACCATCATCATCATCATCATAGAATATACAATTATGCTCCTCAGTACTAGAACATATTTTTCGGCTTTTTTTTTTGGAGAGAAAAGGTTTTATTTTTTGCATCTTGTGTTCCAATTGAGTACATGAAAGGAATTTTAAAGAAATCTTTTGTAAATTGCTCAGTAAATACTCAATCTGTGTGAAGATAAATTCGAATCCATAAATTTTAGCAGCGCCACATTAAGCGTTAACAGTGCAAAATTTGCCCTTAACACAGCACTGTTAACTGTTTAACAGTATCCATCTGGATATATCATCATATACTAGGTCTATGAGTAGCATATCATACTCAAAGGAGTGTTCCAAGGCCTCTTAATACAAATTTTTGAATGAAAATCAGTGGCCATTTGGGAACATATAAGAAATAGTACACCATACAGACTATATGCAAATGGTAGTCCAGGGGGTTCTCTTTCCAACTGTAGTGGTAGTGGCAGTGGGATAGCTGAAATAAATTTGTGAGTCGAGATTATGAATTTTCAAAAAATCGATTTTTGGCCAAAAATATATGAAAATTCTTTAGAAGATCAGTGGACATTTGGGAACATTATTCTACGGAAGGTCCTGTGGTAATAGATCTGGAAATTAATTCTGAGCAGATGGTATTGATAAAAGTTTTCTGTCTTATTAATTCCTTATGTTCTTAATATAATCACTGAGAATATTTACTTAGTAATTGAGAATTGAACTCAATGAAAAGTGAGAGGAAGCCATGCCTGGACCTAAATAGTTAACAAACAGCAGCACTAGATGTGTGTAAAAGTTTCTCTATATACTGAGTCTTCCAATTTTAAAATTTTTAATACAACAAAGTCCGTGTAGGATATCATCGAAAAATTTTCTTCGTTTGTGAGATCTATTCATGCTGTTATGTGTGGAATATAACATCGTTTAAATGTCCGCGAAGGCTTCTCTTGCATGGGCATGGGCTATGTTGGCATTGAAGATCGCTATGGCTTATGGCTTATTCGCATACACCTACAATCACACAACAAAAGGTCTATCGGGATCAAATCGTACGATCTCGGTGGCCCAAATTATTTATGCAGAATATTGAGTGTGGCACGTCGTCCTGTGGGTACCATATGTGTTTGGTGTCCAGACTCAATAATTCAGGCCAAAACAATTTTGTTATCATTGACCTATAATGGTGGCCGTTGACAACGATGGCCAACCAAAAATCCACAATAAACAGATCTTTTATCAGGAGTCACTGAACACTCTTTGATCTCTTGTCGCTGGTATCGTTACAAACGTTTTTTGTTCACGTACCTATTCATCCGGAAATGGGTTAATTCATGAGTATTAGGGGCAGTTGTTGTCGCTGTTTCTGATCGTCTTTAGTGATTTGGCAAAACAGAGTGAATAAATGACAACAATTACAGAAGTTCCTGCTGGAAGACCCTATATTTCTGCTGATTTTCCTACGTTAAAGGACACAGTTCTTTGGATCATGCTTTTATTTTATTGTTAATGTTGATGCTTAAATCGTATGAAAGCTTTTACAGTAATCCCTCGATTTACGAAAATCGAACACTGTTATAAGGAGAAGAATTTAAGCCTGTAGTAGAATATTTTATTTGATCAAAACTATCATATCCCAACTCATAATGTGTTCTAAAAATATAAATAAAAAATTAAAAAAAAAATAAGAATGAACTCATTCTATACTATGTTCAGATATGCACGTTTATTACGTAAATCGCAATAAACGCTATTATTGAGCACAATATTTCATATAAAGTTTCAATTAATTATTGCGCAATAAATACGCAAATTGTTATAATATTGAGTAAAATTTAAAATTGATACATATTTGATTTCGATGTCAAAAACGACAAACAAAAAAGAAAATTAAATAAAAACAATGTTGTTGCAACAACCAGCTGTTTTGTTTACCAGCTGTCAAATGTCAAACTATTGTTCTCAAATAACCGAATATTGACTCAATAAAAGTGCATGTCTGAATATAGTATTAAGCACCGGAACAAACTTCTGTTTTATTCCGTTTTTCTTTTGCTCTTCCAAGTTATCGAAAAATTTATTCGTTTTTACTTCTAGTCAAAATCTCTCCAAGTATGCGAAGTAATGCGAACAACAGGAAACATTTCCATTTTTGCTCCTTTTTTTTTTGTGTTTTTGCTCTTGATTTAAGAAAAACGATGACAAAGAAAGAAAGAAAAAAAGATTGAAAAGAAAAAAAATACTTCTTTGCCAATGCATTTCATTTTATTGCCATATTTTGTTGATAAAAAAAAAAGAAAAAGAAAGAAACAGCAGACGTAAAAACGTGTTGCATTCAGCACTTCCGTAAACAACAAATATTTCTTAAAAACATTCTCTCTCGCTCACTTGTGTTTAAACGCAGATACTTTTTTTTTGTTACGTTTTGTTATTGTTGTTGTTGTATATTTATCGCAAATATAGTCAAGTGTTATTCGATTGTAAGAAATAATTTCTGTCACATACACATGCATGTACGTACAGACGAGTGCATCACACCATAATACTTATACACTCTTGGTTATTCGCTTATGACTTGTAAGAAAAGCAGCAAGTGATTGAAAGTGCACGTAAATGATTGTAATACATTGCAAAATACAAGCCAAAAACAATGCCATTGTCTTGAAAGTTTTATCACCTGAATGCAGTTCTTTCCAAAAACATTTACTCACCATTTAAAATGAAAAAAAATTCCATAAAAAATAATGTTTTTTTCGTTTCCCTCTCTCTCTCTCTCTCTGTTTGTAGACCAATTGTTTGATATTTTTGTTGGTATTTATCTGTTTTCAGGATTTTGTATGTTTTAGTGGGAGTAGCTTCAATTGATAAATTATCGAAGCACGTGATTGGTTTTATTTTTATTATCGGTTCACTGGCATATTGCTTAAACGTTGAAGTCATTTAAAATCGCAGAATTGTTACCCTACCGTTTACGATAAGATAGTAATTTATCGCATCGCTGTTTTAAGTTCATTAACTGATTCATTCAATGCCATTAACCATGCCACCTCCAATAACTTTGATTCTTTGTTTATAAGCTTTTATTATTGCATGATTCGATGATTGTTAAGAACAAAAAAATTGTTTTTCAAATCGCTTCTGTTATCGTTTTACACAATGTTTTAGACTTATTGGCGTCGCAATTGCAAAAATTCTTTTTAATTTCCGTTGATTCTGTTCAAATGTTTAAATCTTCTAAACTTTAAGAACTTGTAGTCAAGAGATTACCATGGTTCTACAACACTAGTCAGAGAGGACAGGATTTTGCAATTTTAGTCTCAACGATTAGATCCTCTCTTAACTTTTGTTTTTATACTGTGCCATGAGATAACTTAGGAATTGATAGTTGGGCAGGTATTTGCAATATCTAGAAAACACGCTATTGAATGGCACCTTCTTGATAAGAACGAAGGTAACTGGAAGAACAAAAACCAAAATCGTAAAGCTTTCGTATCATCAGTACTGCCTGCATACTACACCTCTTATTTTATAACATTTGCAACACGGAAACGATTTCCTCCAAGTGAAAGGCATTCGAGACACTTAAAATTTAGATAAACGAATTTGAGGGGGGGTAACTGTGGTAGATAAGGTGAATAGATCGCGCGGTAATATGCGGGTTATTATGGTGCAGTACATAAAGTACTCCAGTACACTAAGCTCATTTTATATTGAGCATATAAAGACGATTGTAGTCGCCGTAGTCTAGTAGGTAGTGTGTTCGCTTATTAGACGTAAATCCCGGGTTCGAATCCCCAGGCCAGACATCAATACCAAATATGAAAAAAAAAATACGTCTTCAGCGACTTCCTCTCAGCAGATTTCTGGCAAAAACTCTGTGAGTAAATAAACCTGCGATGAAAAAGTTTCTCAAAATCTGTCGAGTAGCTAGGCCGTAATCCTGACTGAAGGCTTGAAATGGCTAATTATGTAAGTATGTATGTGTATGTATGTATATAAAGACGATTGATTCAACAAAGCTAGTAATTGTAAGGATCCTCCATGAATTTTTAACAGCTAGCTAGGATTTGCAAACTTAGCGAACCTGTTTAAGTCACCTTTGTTGTGAAGCAAGAAAGCTATCGTTAACCGAATTCAAAATTACTTTGAATCAAATCTTCCAACTATACTGTCTACGTGGTCGCCATAGCCGAGTGGAAAGCCGATCTCGAGAGTGTAAACCTGAACTCTAACATTTTAAAGCATTTTAATTTAATTTCAAATTCAAATTTCTTTTGTCTCTAAAATAGTACTCCCTGCTAAACAACAACTGCTGTTGTGGGATTGTTCATGGTACCATGCATTTATTACGTTTGACTGTTTAATTGCTACTTTAAATATGTTAAAAACACCAGACATTTAATGTTAATGTTATCTGTCTAAAACACTTTGTGTTGTGTTGGGTGCTACTGTTCTGTATACGTCATACTCATTCCATTTACACGTGTGTTAATCGAAAATATTTGATTTGATGTGTTTCTATTTCTAATCAACTGCTGGTAACAAGAAGCTTAAACCCTTAAGGCGTTTTTAATTTGTGCTTCCATATCGGCAACTTTTGCAACATTGTAACAGATAGCTGGTAGTGGTGTAGGGTATTTGTTTACTTAATATCGGGTCTTTCATCAAGCGATTTATATTCTTACATTTGAATAAAACAAAGCGGGTGTGAGATATCAACGATATTTTTGATTAATTTGAAAGACCTATGGATGCCATCCATGAGTCAGGTGAACACAATCTGGCTGAATTTGACCGATGACATGTGTTATGTTGAGTTTAAGCATCGCTCTGATTCTTAGTTTATTCGCATACGTTACAAGTTCTCATCATCTCCACGTGAGATCACAGTGGCATCAAATCGCACGTGCAGAAATGAATGCATGGCTCGTAGCGCCGCTTTGTTGAAACTCCATGTTGTTGATACCCATATCATTCAATTTAGGCCAACAGAAGTTCATAATTATTTACATATTGAGTTCGGTGTTGACAGTGATGTTGGCCAGACCATCGTCGTTCTCAAAAAAATGGGGACCTATGACACCGCCAGCCCAAAACACACACCACTCATGCGGTTTGGTGTCGTCTCAAATTCGAAAGTGTTTGTTTGTTCACGTACCCATTCATCCAGAAATGGACCTCATCGTCAAAAAAAAAATTCACAGACAAAATTCGGCAGTCTCGGTTGGAAAATAACATGTAACCTCAACACCTAATGTAACCTAACATGTAAACTCAACCAACCACAATATGATGAAGATTAAATTATTAAATTTTATGCGTTACCACCATTTATTGAAAATTAATTTATTGCTGAAAACATAAAAAATTTCAAGGTCAGGTCGACTTTAAAAATACCTCTAATCACGGCTTGTATTATTCGGCAGCTTAAGTTAATAATTTTTCATTTATTTTTCGTTTTCTTTAATTTTTTCTAATTTATCCCGGGTGTAACGAAATTTATGACAAATCTAGTGTATGTATGGTGCCCACATGCAATTGAGAAACGTAATAAAATATTGTTTTGTTTTTTTTTTTAATTTTATTATAAAACGTCATTGACATTGAATTCGAAATGTTGTTTCATTTTGTCAGTTTAATTCTCAGAGCTTTTTGTATTTATTCATTCGTTTGAATACAATTCAAGTTTTCTGAATGCGTGTAGGTTGTCCGCTTAATTATTTATTTTTTAAAAACAATTTTTTTTTATTTTTTTTTTCTGTTTAAATTGTGTGTAACTAATGGAATAATTTTATTTGTTTTTAGTTTTCGTTCACTCATTTAGAAAACATGAAAATCATGATCATTTTTTTTTTCTTCTTTTTTATGATTTTTAATTATGAAATGGAAATGAATGATTTGCTTATAAGTGCTTATAATTTATGTAATACTTTGATTATTAACGCATTTTGTTGTTGAATTATTAAATAATATTTAATTAATTATTTAATTAATCTGTAATTGTTTTCTTTTCTTTCTTTTTTTCTTTGTAGGTAAGGACGTTCAATGATGATGTGGATTTTGTAATTGCATAGCAACACTGGTAAAGTAGAGAAGCTTAACAGACTCATTAGTTGGGTTTTTAAAGGATTAAACATTCGAAACACAATTTGCAATCATATCGGCAATCATTCGTTGCCACCGCTTTTTCTGCATAAGCACTACGAATATTATATTGTTACGTTTTTACCATTTAAAAACGTTTAAAATATGAGCTCATAGGTTGCAAATAAAATAGAAATAAATTTGTGTTTAGTTTTAATTGAATTCTTTATTGTTCGCACAATTCTGTGTGCCACTGTTCACAACTTGATGTAAACAACAACAATTGCTTACTTTGTTTTTCCTCTGTTTATACCCTTTGCATAAACAATAACAATTTCTGGTCAATAGTTCGTCAGATCTTTGTAATGGAGGTCTTCAAACACAACTTCACACAAGACTGACCGAATTTTTACTGACCTCGTTGCCTGCTTGTCTAATGAATGTTCTTGAAGGCGAATGTTCGTGGCTTCGCCTTCCCGAGACCTCTGTAAATGTAAACATCGTTGTTTCATTATTGTTGTTTGTGTATTTTGTTCAAATTTATTCTCGTGGTGTTTGTTGTTATATTTTTGTTTACTTGTTTATCACTTTTTATACACCGGTGTTTTGTTTTGTAGCTTTTGTTCATAATTTTAATGTTAAGCAATGTAAAAGCAAAACACCAGAATCTAGAATTTTTTCTATTTTCATAACAATATTGTTCATTCATACATGTCACGCATGATTTTACAGCACATGAAACCTTCCTCGATATTTTGAATGTTTAACAAAAGCAAACTTTTCAAATTATGTACTGGCTTTGACGTTATAACTAAATCGTTTACCCGAATAGTTAAGGGAAAGCCAATTACAATTTCGATTAATGCAATGCTTAGTTCAGCACTTGACAGAAGGCATGCTCTCAATGTGAAGTACTTTCTTCGAAATAATGGACAGTATTTGATAATCGATTGCTTAGCATGTAGGCTCATGAGATCGGTGTATACATGCAGAATGCATACGGCGGACGTTGTGATAATGCTTCTCATTAAAACTATTCCCAGTGAAATTGAATTGTACGAAGTGTGATGCATTGTGCAACCGCAGTTGTTGAACAATTTAAGAATGGGCACAAGCTATCGTATGACTGTGTCTTGCTCTTATCAAAGATCAACATTGGAAGGAGGTCAGATACTCATTGAAACATATTGGGAAGTAGGATATTGTTACGTTTTTAGTCTTTTAGAAACGTTTAAAATATGAGTTCGTTGATTGCAAATAAATTAAAAATAAATTTGTGGTTAGTTTCCATTAAATTCTTTATTTTTCGCACAATTTTTGTGTGCCACTGTTTACAACTTGATGAATACAACAATAATTTGCTTTGTTCGTTATTCTTCTTACCGCTATTGCGTAGGGACTAACAACGCAGATCTTTACAACGGAGATCTTCAAACCACTACTGTTCTCTTCACACACAACGCATCCTCAGACAAGGCTGATTGAATTCTTACTACTCATTGCCTGCTTTGTCTTGCCTTCTTATATGCCCACTCAAACAGTCTGATGAATGTTCTTGAAGTCGAATGTTCGTGCCTTCGCCTCGAGATCTATATCGCTGTTTTATTGTTGTTTGTGTATTTTGTACACGTTGTTTGTTGTTGCCTTCTTGCTTACTTGTCTATCCCCTTTTCTTTTATACTGATGTTGTTGGTTTAATTGTAAACAAGTTCATTGCGTTTGTCTGTGTAGCTTTTGTTTATCATTTTAATTTTAAACCACGTTACACCGTTTTCATTTTCGTAACAATGTAATGGGGGATGGGTGCGTAGAGGGAAAAGTGTGCGACAAATTGATGTTGAAGTTTTCGGTATAACATCATAAAATTTTCTGAAATTTCGTTTCGCAATATGAAATGCATTTGAAAACAACAATACATGCAATTTTAATTCGTATTTTTTTTAATGTCCGCAAGAAGCAATAGAGGCAAGGCATTCACTTTATTTTATTTTTTTTTTTAATTTGAAAATGTTTTCATCAAGTTTCTCGTTTGTTTTTTTAACGTGTTTAATTTCAATTGTTGCTGTTGAAGACATAATTATCGAATAATGATTTCGATTAAAATAAATGATCTTTGAAGACAATAAGTCCATATTATTATTGTTAATAACATTTCTTTAAATTGTTTTTTTTTTCTTTTCCTTCTTATTTTATTCGTTTTTATTCAATGTTTCAATCGTTGCAAATCACTTTTTTAATACAATTTTTTTTCTTCGATTATTTTTATATTTATTTTGTTAATGATTTTTAACATTTTATGTATGTATGTGTTGTATTTCTCAAATGCTGAAAGGCTCTTATGGCCATAATAATATTTATTTTGTTTTGTTTTTCTTTCAATTTTTTATGGCAAATTATTGAAAATACAAATCAAATCAAATCCAATCAATTCAAATTGTATTCAAAACCACCACCATTGGCGGTATAACTGAGTGAATAGACATACTGACTCGAATTGCATATGAGTTGAAAAAAAAATACAATGAAAACGTAACAAAAACAATACAACAAAAAATAAAAACTTCATATAAAATATAAAAAAAATACAACAAATGAATATGATAGTCAAGGTTAAATAAATGCTTTGAAATGGTCTCTTGAATCCAAAGCAACAGTAATGCCAACCAAGAAATACTTGTTAAATTATTCCGAAAAACAAAAAATAAAAAAACAGAACTTTTAACCGAAATGTATTTTTCTTTTCTGCTTCTTTATTTTGTTTTATAAAGTTTTGCAATTGAAATCAAAGAAAAATATTTTTAAAAAGCAATAATAATTGATCTGCACTACTAAAACAAATTGTATTAAATCGATACATTTTTTTTTTCTTCTTTTTTATTGCAATTGTTGTTTTTTTTTTAATTTTTAATTCTTGTTTTTTTTTTGCTTCATTTGTTACATTTGATTGAGTTGCCTAAGCACAGGTAATTATTCTTTATTGTGTGTTTTTACAACTACAACTGGAATAAAAACTGCAATAAAAAAACACTCGAAATGGTTTTACAGTAAAGCAAACTTAGGTGATACTGTTTTAACTCATCGTACGATTTTTAAAATCGTTACTCAATTATCGGTCCCACTGTATGCAATTGCCAACGTGGTACAACAAGCAAGGTTGTTGCATACATACATAAGTTGCAATTGCAAAAGGAAACACATGCACTTTGTGTTTAAATGTTGGTTTTCTTTGTTTGTTCGTTATTAACTTTAAGAAACTACAGTCAAGGCCATAAGTTTACGAACATTTCTGTAATGCTATTATGAACGTGCATATTCATTTCATTACGATTTCATTATTCAACATCCAAATGGTATCTTCTGATATTTTGCAGAAGCTGCTGTAATAAACTGCTGGCAGAAACGTAAATAAAATTTGGTAAGCCGGTAGTTCCATGTGTACGAAACTAAATTTTCAAGTGATACTAAATATTAAGAACCAAATTAATTCAAAATAGATTTTGTACAATAGGATTACATAGAATTATAGATATTAGTACAACACAAATATATATATATCTGTTGAGATACCTACAGACTAGAAAACTATCAGAGCATCCTCAGATATAATCGTATTTACGACTATTAGGTCCATTATTACAACTTGCCGTTAAACTTGGGTTTAGTTAAAGGTAACTTTAGCTAAAGTGAACTTTAAAGTCAAGTTTAACTTCTTTTCGTCATTACAACTTACAGATAAAATAAAGTTAACTTTTTCAAAAATATGCCAGTGCCGGAGCAATGTCGCAGAGCAACGAAGGGCCTCTTTGCTATTGTTGTGTTTCCTCATTTTGTTTATATTTGTAAATAATATATAATATGGCTAGTTCTAAGTTCTAACATAAACTTAACTTTAAAAGTTAAAGGTATGATGATCCTCCGTTCAGCTTAACGCTCATTTCTACCTTATTATCCACTTATAATAATGTCAAAATTCTCCCTTTGGTTAACGGTAAGTTGTAATAATGGCCCTTAAACTGTTATATAGTTTTAATTTCTGTTGGCATTTTAGATGTTCATGGAAGATTTAATTTTAGGGCCCCACAATAGCATTCTAGGCCTTTGCCTTAACTAGAGTGTGATTAGATGTTCTTTTGTTTTTTTTCTTTCTCTCTGTCAAGCAATAGGCTTAGCGATAGTCAGCACGGTTTCCTTAGTGCTTTCATTTCATCAAATATTCAATTAACGGTTCATTCTCATGTGACTAATAACGTGACATACTTTCCAAGCAGTCGCCGTAGTCTAGTAGGTAGTGTGTTAGCTTAGCAGAAGTAAAGCCCAGGTTCGTATCCCAGGCCAGACATCAAAACGAAATATGAAAAAAAAATATATTTCTTCGGCGACTTCCTCTCAGCAGATTTCTGGCAAAAAATCTGAGAGTAAATAAACCTGCCATAAAAAAGTTTCTCAAAATCTGTCGTTCGGTGTCGACGTTAAACTGTAGATCCCGCCACTCACGTATAAAATTAAGACACACAACATGAATGGTGTGAGAAGCTAGGCCATAATCCTGACTGAAGGGTTGTAATGGCCAATTGTGTATGTATGTATGTATGTAAGAGATTTGCCTAAACTATGTATGTATGTATTAATGTATGTTCTTTTCAGAAGACTGCTGAGAGGAAGTTGGTGAATGAAATATTTTTTTTTCGGAATGTCAGGTTTTGAACTGCGGGCACTCGTTTAATAAGCAAACTCTCTACATACCTCTAAGTTTTGAAGAATAATTTTCATATGCAAACTTCAAAACATGACACTATCGGGTGGGCAATATATATGTTATTCGAATTTGGCAATACTTATGTCATTCCATTCTGTAACAAAATTCAGTTGCGCTTGAGCAACGTTGGTATTTATTGGAAATTTATTTGAAATACAATTGGTCGGAAATTGCATGAAAATGTTGTACAAAATTTGATCGCAGAGAAGGACCAACAGTGCTCGGTATACACAAGTTTATTTCTTGCATTATTTGGACCACACGTGGTCTTACAGAAGCCAATGCACATCTATCTCACTATGATAACCGATTATTTTGTACCCGCTCTTCATGGTGTTGATGTGAACAATGTTTGGTTTGCAGGATGATGTAACTTGTCGCACATCTCATACGTCAAACGTTTGAAGGCCATTTAATTAATCGAAAGGGTGTTTTTAGTTGTTCGACAAGAATCTGCAATTTGACATCGTTGGACTATTTTCTGTGGGACGCCATTTAAGAAAACTGTTATGCCGAGAAACCAGAGGCAATTGAGCATTTGAAAAATGTTACATTTTTATTTATTTGATTTAATTGGTAAATGCATACAAAAGCGGAAAACTTTTCTTCACAACTGTAGGAGAGTGAATGATTGCTTAAAAATAAGAAAAAATAAACAAAAATACATATTATTACCAGAGAGTTATTTTTAATGACAAATTGTTTCGTTATCCACATATTGAACATGTTTCGGCAACAATAGTAATGGAGAAAAATGTTATCCATCGTACGTTACATAAAATACAACACAATTAAATTACGAATACAACAAAAAAAAGAATATTTCAATTTCGATTGGAGTGCATTTCTAATTCGAATGTTTTTTTTCTATTCCTTAAAGGAATTAAGGAGTGGGGTTTTTTACTCAAACTGTCTCGGGTTGATTGGCTAATTTGGCAATTTTGCAAAGTTCAAAAGTATCACAAAAAACAAGAGGAACACAGGGGGGGAAACACGAACAGCTTAAATGATTAATGAGGGCTTGTTGTAGCCGTTTGTTGGTCAAGACAATAAAATTAATTTGTTTTCGTTTTTTTTTTTGTTTCTTTTTGTGAAATGTTTCTGAAATTAAATGCCAATTTAAAATGAAATAAAAAAAAAATTAAATGAAATTAAATTAATTAACACCCATATAAAGTGTATAATTATTATGCCATACATACATCCCCATGTACAAGGCAATAAAGTATATGCACTGGTATGAAATTATTCATCATTAATCGCAGTTGATTGAATCACAGTGCAGAAGCGTTCGGTATTAACCGACAGGATAAAACACTACGTATTCTACCTTTTTCTATACTTTGTTTGTTTTTTTTTTTTTTTTGTTGTCTTTATTTTATAAAAGTAAAGTGAAATGAATGAATGAATGAAAATGAGGAGAGATTTTTGGTTTGAGTGGCTTGTTTTTGTTTTCTGTGTTTCTTAAATAAAACTCCAATATTAGCCCGTGATTATATAAAAATGCATAAACATTGTATTGCAAGTTGATTTTTTATTTTTTTTCTCTGTTTCTTTATCGTCGTAACTCTGTTGGGTATTTCATCAAACGAGTTAATAAGTTTTCTTATACAACATTTTGAAATTAAAATTAAAGCTCATTATATTGCTTTTGTCTTCAGTGTGGTTGCCCAATAGTAATTCATCGCATGAATCACAATTTACGATGTTTATTTCAAAATTTTGTTATCAACGATTACAAATCGTTTTCTGTTGTATAACTTTCAAGTTCAATAGCCTCTAAATGGACTGATTAGATCAAATATGTAAAAGAAAAAACAATCGAATGAGTTTTACCTTTTTCTTTGTATTTTTTATTTTCTGTTGAAAATATTAAAAATTTCAAACAAATTTCTTTAACAATAGAGTTGGTTTTTCCCTTAACGTATCATAAGTTATAAAATGAAAAACTTTTTCAAACCTTTCCTCATCGGCAATATGAAGAAGCATGTTCTTGTTCAATTCTATGCAATTGCGAGACTCTAGGAAAAGCAGATTTGCCGTTGATTGACATAAAATAGCCCTGCATAAAATTGCTGCTGTCCACCACATAGATTCAAGGAGTATGGCGGATATGAAATATGGCTAAAGCTTACAACAGTATTAAGTAGTCGCCGTAGTCTAGTAGGTAGTATGTTCGCTTATTAGACGTAAAGCCCGAGTTCGTGCCCTAGGCCAGACATCAAAACGAAATATGAAAAAAAAAATATTTCTTCGGCGACTTCCTCTCAGCAGATTTCTGACAAAAACTCTGAGAGTAAATAAAATTGCCATGAAATGTTTCTCAAAAATCTCTCGTTTGGAGTCGTCGTTAAACTGTAGGTTCCGCCACTCAAGTATAAAATTAAGGCACACAACATGGGTGGTGTGAGAAGCTAGGCCGTAATCCTGACCGAATGGTTGTAATGGCCAATTATATTATGTACGACATTGTTAAGAGCCTGGCGACGGCAAATACAGTTGGAATAGTAAAGCTGTCCCCCCCCCCCCCCCACATTCTTGCTTAACTATAAGAATAATATGTAAGTCTGCGAATCAAATCAAATTGTGTAATAAATGTACTCCGTTAAGGACTATAAAGTTGTCAAAGACCGTCTACATCTTCTGTCATTTTTGCTTTACTCTTTCATCATAATTCGTTTTATATAGCAGTTTCTGAATAATAGGGTTACCAGCCATCGTTGCCTAGCTTCAATGCTATTTGTGCATTGTATGTGGGACTGCTGTGTTGGGTGAACGAATGAAATACAAATAATGAGCAGCGCACCCATGTACAATAAAATCGAATGCTAATCATATCTTTAATGAAAGTCAAAACTTTTATTCATTTTCAATTCATTTTGTTGTACCAATAAGGCGGTTTTTTTTGGAAAATGGAAAAATATTCGTGGCAACGGCAAAGAATGTTTTCAAACTTTTACATTCATTCATTCGTCATTATCAAAACGAGCAGTGCATGTGAAATAAATTTCATAGATTTCAATCCATTTACTGATATCTTCTCTGCCGAAACCAAATTGTGACTCAAACAGATTTGCCCAATTCGATGTACACAGCAGTACTTTGTATGACTGGCATTTATTTATTAGCATAAGAAGAAAGAATTAGACTTTGTTAACGTATACATACATACAAAATTGGCCAGTACAACCCTTCAGTCAGGATTACGGCCTAGCTTCTCGCACCACTCATGATGTGTGCGTTAATTTTATACATGAGTGGCTTGACCTACAGTATAAAGTCGACTCCGAACGACACATTTTTTGAAAAGCTTTTCATGGCAATTTTATTTACTCTCAGAGTTTTTGCCAGAAATCTGCTGAGAGGAAGTCGCCGAAGAAACATTTTTTTGTTTAATTTCGTTTTGATGTCTAACCAGGGGTTTGAACCGTGAGCTTGCGTCTAATAAGCCAACACACTACCTACTAGACTACGGCGACTTCTTCGTTTTTGTTAACGTGTGCTTTCCACAAAACGATTTCACATGCGACATTGCCTACAAAAATTCGAATTTATTGAAAGTTGAGCCTGGTGAGCATTTCATTTTACGGTTTTGAAGAAGTTCTTTGACTGCCCAGAACATGCGTGTGAAACACAAACAGTTAACAATACATCCTTTAGAAGCTAACAATGAAAAGAATATTTGGTAACTCTTTTCACTGGAGGCAACCCTTTTATCAATTCTAAATATTTTTAATTTTAAATTTTAGACAGAGTACATGAGTAATGAAGCACCTTTAGGTTTACAATTTTTTTTTTTGTTGTTTAACGGAGTATATTAACAAAACCACTGAAATTAAAAAAAAAAAACAACAAAAAAGACAAAAATTAAGTGTTAGTGCCAGTGCCAGTCTTTCAAATTTTGAAAAATTTTAATACAAAAAAAAATTCTTTCAATATTAAACTGAGCGTGTATGAAGCATGCCACAACCGAATTTAACGAATTCGTCAATTTTTATGTTGCAAAACCATTTTTAGTTTTAAAAATTTAGTTCAAGTTTTTTTTTCTAAGCTGCAAAGAAAAAAAAATTGTGCACACACAACGTAATGGTTACTGATACGCTGACAGCTTCGAAAAACATTCGCGATGACTTTGGCTTTTTATTGAAAACTTGTCAATTTATGGTCATGCAATACAAAGGCACATTCAATTCAATTCAATTCATTTTTTTTTTCATTTATCTTTTCATTTCATTTTTATTTGCCCCATGCCTCAATACGTGCAACATGTGAATGTTTGAAACGCCTTTGGCATGAGTATATAACTGGAAATTAGGAATCGGTCGCTACGAAAAGCAATGAAAAGCCGGTTGATTAGCGAGTGAAATATTACAGATGCCGGCTTTTCTGTTGCAGAATACAAGACAATACAATAAAAATAAACAAAATATATGTATAAAAAATGAAATTACTTTACCATTAAATTATTAAACTTTTTCTTTTGTTTTTCGATATGCGAGCATATTTTTTTGTTTGTTAAGATTTTTATCTTTTCATTCATTTATTTGAGTTTACATGTGATATTCGTACGTATTCTGTTCTGGTGGCCGGTATTTGCAACATTTACGAGACCATTTGTTATTCGAATTAAAGTCATGTATTGTTCAATGTTTCATGCATGTTGCAATTGTATTTATTATCATTCTTGTTGTTTTTGTTGGTTTGATAGTCAGTGACAACATTTGTAACGTTTTCAAGTCATAGCCGACCGCACCTATATGTTGCGTCCTAAAGCCTAATCTTGACACAATCAACTGACCGTCCATTTACGTACAAACAACAATAGAATGCAACATAATGTGCCACAAATGTTATGTTGCGCATATGCAAGAAAAGCGAAAGTAATTCTAATTGCAAATGAAGTCAATTGTCACCAGAAAAATCATTTTATTACGAGAGACTTTTTTGTTTTCGGTTTTTAGTGGTGAATTATCAGAAATGAAATTTAATTTCGGTTAAAATTGTTACTCTATCCTAATACCTAAAGCCCCTAAATCTTGATAACATTTGGGCAATTCATACAAGCCCTTGTATCGCTGTATTGTTGGACGAATATACAACAGTGTATGCTTGTTGTTGATAATTTTCATATAAAAATCCGATACATTTATACAAATTTTTTTCACTTGTTTTTGAAAGTTGTATTGGTTTCGTGCTATCAGTTTATGTAAATGCCAGTAATCAAGAAGAAGAATAAAAATACGAAATATTTTCTATGTAACTTGAAATACACAATACGGCATAGTATTGGGCGGTCACAAAAACAGAAAGTGTATTCAATACAATATACACAATACAAAGTCGTGGGAATTGGCCAATTCATTCAAATGGTAGTAGTAATGCTAAGATTATTAGTTTCTTGCCTCATTTTGTTGTATGCAGATTGCAATGTCATCTTCCTCATGGTTATCACCATACACTTACTTCTGAGTAAGTGTTTTAGAGAGAATTCTGTAGCTGAGCGAAATTGCCCTAAAGAGCAGCAGTACAACAGGTTGTTATAAGATTTGGCCTCTTAAGGTGTCGCAAGTCTCCAGAGGGTTCTAATGTGCCCTCATAAGAGAGTCGAAGTTGAGTTCTAAACTCTTCTTCTATCATCCCTTGTTTAATTCAAAGACAGTGAACACGATCTAGTGGAGGCTGCTCCATTAGTTTTTGAGTCGAATGACAACTTAAACTAACCTTAACTAACTAACTAACTAAGGTATTACAAAAACATTTGCTTAAGACACGGCGTATTAAGAACAGAAAATATGTGAATCGCTCACTAGACTTGTATCTCTAGATGAAGTGATTTTCACACAGCGACTTCTTTCAATTTCAGTAGCTCTAGTACTGCAACCTGAAGTTTCCGGGCAAGTCAAGTTGTCGCCGTTTACTGCGTTTCCTGGCTGTCTTATTTTTAACTTGGACCGTATTGTAGTAATGGTCCGATATGGACTGTAGTGATTGAATATTCTCCACATCATATTCGAATAGTAAAATCTTGTCTATCAAAGATGCTCCTCTGGTATTCGCTGCAGGAGTTTAAATATGTTGTATGACAGCCTAACATGCAATTTTTAGAATCTTTAACATCTTTTGAGTATTCTTAAAATAAGTAAAATGCCCTAAACATTTCTACATCATACTAACTGCTAACCTGGCATTAGCTACATGGGTATGTATCACGTCTTAATTAAATTGCAAAATTAAAACTGCCTTAAGTATCGAAATGAAATGATGAGTATCGTTAAAAGCATAAATCCATAAAATTTGATTTAAACTCATATTAAACTACGTCTTTGTGAAACATAAAAATTAATCGGGGGTTTCCTTACCAATTCCATCAATCATTTTTTTCTTTCTATAAAGATTTTAAAATAAAATTTTTTATCACTTACGATAATTGAATAGAATTGTCATTGCAATGATCATTAAAACCACAAACGCCGAAATGATTCAAACGTGCCCCACAAATCGCCTGTAGAGATAATAAAGAAATTAACAAAGCAGCGATTCAATGGCTGCAACAAACGTTCAAATTTATGAGCAAAAATCTAAAAAAAATAAAATTTACAATATAAGTGGAAAAGTATTGAGAATCGATATTTGATATGAGGATTTCATTCGATGTTGGACAATAAATTTAAAAGCTTCTTAAATATTTGAATGTCGGTTGCCGTAAATCATCGAGTAAATTGTTGATATTTATTCTGAAAATATTTTTAAAAATAATATGAAAACAATTTGCATACACTTGCAAATGGCCACCAACACCCCCAGCACCACTTATGATAAAACGATATTAAAATGCTCGATTTCGCTTTAGTGCTGTATGTATGCACAAGTATATTATGTTTGTTTGGTTGTGTGTTTCTTTTAAATTTGGTTTGAATTCAAACCATAGCACGCCAAAATGGCATCTCATATAGTACGCCAGCATAAGCAACTAAAGCAACATAATGCAGCATACCTTTACACTCAAAACTATCGATGCGGCAGAGTATAAGTAAAGTCTTGAAACTATAATACATGCATATGGTTTGCAGAGTTTATATCCCAAAATTATGCTCGATTCCAATAATTTATTGCCTGTCAAATGTTGGTCTCTGGTGGTAACCACAGTTAAATTGAGAGTGACTGCCAATGATCTTAATATCTGTTGCAGTGTATTTAGTCTTTCAATTCAAAACGATTATTAAGAAATAAATCAGACAGTAAGTAGGTAGGTAGTTTAAAGGAGAGAAGATCAACCATGGCCTAGGCTTGTTGTGCGATCACCATTAGAAATATCACCCTTTTCCTTTCTATATGAAAGTACAACCTGCGTTAACTTCTTTCAGTCCACTCGTCTGCGAAGAGTTATGTGTGGCATAGTGCCATGCACAAATTATTGGAATTACGAAGTTGCAAATGATGACCAATGATACAAAAAGTCATCCATCATTTCGATATTTTCACCGCATGTCTTCCGTTCATCATTTCGCACCACGCCAGTGCAGATCATGTGTATATGTAAGGCAGAGAGTCCCGTGAGTACGCTCATTAGCGCACTCTGGTCGTACTTATTTAGTTTTGAAATACTCATGATTCTCTGATCATTAGAATCGCCACAAAGTATTTCTTGTAATTCTTCCTACTGTGTCATTATTCCACAATAGCCGATGTGATGTTTTAACCCACTCTCTCATCATTTGGCTATCCAAATCCTTATGGTATGTAATACACTGGCTCTGTTGGCCAGAATATTCTTCATTACTAATCATTACCAATGATGACTAGGAACAGATACAATGCGTACCGTTTAATGCCTGGAGTAATTGTTAATCGTCTTTTAACACTCCAGTACGGTATTTGATCCCGTATTCTTGGATGTTATTGCCCTAATTGTCATTTGAATATCTGTAAAGATCTTTAAATCCCCATAGGTCAAGCTTAAGAAAATGATTACTAGCCTAGACCCCTCATTCCCTGATATTCGCGTACCCCAGCTTGGGAAACCGTATAATGATGCGGTAGCCGGAGGTGATGTTTGATTTCAGCTCTTTTTATACTAGAGCCCAGTCGCGCCTACAGGTATGTATGACATGGATTCGTTTGACCAAGAATATCGGTCTGGCATAAGAGTGATGCGACTGATTCTTATTGATGTATTAGACACCCTGTGGGATAACTGCACGCCAAGTGAAAGAATATAATATACGTTTGTTAAAAGGAACTTTAACGGCAGTTATCTCCTCACAAAGAATTCACATTCAATTTCATCTGATGGGATATTATCAGAACGCATGTATGCGTGAACATGCATGCTTTAAGAGCATGCACATGTAACTTGTTAACATTAACTGTGATTAATTTTTCGAGTGTTTGTATTTAGAAAACAACCGCAATTTAATTAATTTAACAGTTTGCAAAATATAATGGCACCAACGACACGTTACCAACACCTTCCACAAGGGATTTTATAACAGTCAACCAACCAAAGTTAAACCAGAATCAACACACAATCACAAAAAAAGAATTCAATTTGAAAATTAATTTTTTTACAATAAAAATAAACAATAAAAACAATTTTGTCTTCTTAAATTTGATGTTGTTGTGTGTATTTTCCTTTAAGTTTTTTGTGTGTTTTGGTTTCTCAGTGATTTCAGAAACTGAAAATTATTTATTTGGAATAAATTTTATTACTAAACCAGGCTTAAAAAGAGTGGCTGACATTCAAGTATGAAATTTACGGGTTTGTAAGTGGGTGCCTAAATATGTGTGTATATGTGTGTGTATGTGTGTGTTTGTTTAGTTCCAAAGGGGTGTGCCATTGCTGTTTGCCGTTGAACTGCTGCCAAAATGGCTTAAAGCCCAGCCGCTGTTAAATGTCGCCCCAAATCTTATCTCAACTATTGCTGTTGTTGTTTTTTTTTAATATAAAAATTTATTTATATACATATTTAATATTATACTGCCATTATGTTTAATATTTTATTTTTATTTTAAAAATATTTTTTTTTTTAAATATTTGCATTCATTTGTGAATGCTTTTCTGCTCGTACTGCATTGTGTTTGAAATCTAAAATGGGTTTTGTGGTTTCAAAATCAAAATCAAAAAAAAAACAAAATAAAAATCCGTTAAAATTTCTTATTGTTTCTTGCCACAAGGACCTTGAATTAAAAGTTGCATTTGCCACGACAACAACAAATAAAACTTATTTAAATTATGAACCAAAACTAAAGGAATGAAATAAAGGGGAGAGGGACCATAAAAGAGTTGTTTACGATTTGTTTATCACGATTTTGTCGTATGTATATTAAGTTGTTAGAATCAAAATTTATGAAAAATGAAACTGTTTTTGGCTTTTATTTCAGTTTTTCCATCGGTTTTTATGCTGCGAAATGCATACTACCACTGCCACGTATGTTTTAACGCAGTCTCCTAAGAATTTGATTTTTATGTCAGAGACGAAAGTTAAAGATACTGCGTGAAATAAATTAACTTGGTAAAGAAAACGGAAATTTATTGGAATTGATTCACTAAACGTAACACACATTTGCTGATTTAACGATTTCAATGGTTTGTTAGGTTTTCCTGAAATCGTATCGTTTTAATTGCCAACAAAATTTAATTTCTTGTGACGTATTTAAGCAACATTTAAAGTTATGAAGTGATTGGTTTCAATGAAAAACTATTGTAAACGAAAAATGTTTGAAAACACCTCCAAGGCATCTGAAACTGATATAATGCTGACTTATAGTCGTTGTAGTAAAGAAGAAGAGATATGTGTCAACCAGAGATCGGCAGGGAGTATTCAAAATGATGAGTGGAATCGAATCAAACTCGTAATTTCTGATACTTATGCGCATTCATACATACATGATCGGCCATTACAAACCTTCAGTCAGGATTACGGCCTAGCTGCTCAACACCACTCATGTTGTGTGCGTTAATTTTATACATGACTGGCGGGAACTACAGTCTAAAGTCGACTCAGAACGACAGACTCTTGAGAAAATGTTCATGGTAATTTTATGTTGCTCTCAGAGTTATTGCCAGAAATCTGCTGAGATGGAGTCGCCAAAGAAAAATTTTTTAATTTTTCGTTTTGTTGTCTGACCGGGGATTTTAACCGTGGCTTCGCGTCTAATAATCCAACACACTACCTACTAGACTACGGAGGCTACCTATTCATACTTATTTTAGTATCATGGAACCTCTATTCATATTCAAACTTTGAAGTACTCATCATATTCATACTTAACAATACATATGGTGTTATTGATTTCGACTCTCCGTAACTCAATCTATACACGAATCACAAAATAAGTATGATTCCCGTACGACCACTAAAATACTCTCTAGAAGGTTGTGTGTTTGCTCTCATTGCTGCTCTGTCTTATGTGTCTTTATACTTTTTTTTTTTTTTTTTTGTAAATGCAACAACAACTAAGACTGTAAATTTTGATGAAAGATTCCAGTCACTAGAATTCGAATGTTATGAGTTTGATGTCAACGTTGTACTCATATTCATTGCAACCTGTACTTATAAATCAATGTTGTAGTGAGTACGAATGAATCAAAGTTGTTGAATTTCAATACTGTTGAGTCACTTATACTCGAAATTCCATGAGTGCTTTTCATTAGCGAAAAAACAATTCATTGCTGATCTCTGGTGCCAACATGATTACCAGGTTAAAATCCACGCTAATGATGTTCAAGCGATACCTTGGCAAGTGGCTCAGTAGTTCGCATAATAAGCTCGTAAAAAGCTTACTTGTGACAGTACCGCACAGAGAACACTGAGGTTCAAATTATTGGTCTTAGTTTCTTCCTGTCATATTCAGAAAATAAACTGGTGCATGCTTCCTATCAGCTTGTTACCGCCAGCCTTAAGGAATTCAATAAGCGAGCTATCCAGGACTCATGGTTGGCCGGCAAAATAGTTGAGTTGGCATCATTGATTGTTTTCTTTAAGACGGAATCTTGCGATCTGTAAACTGGAAGATGATCCGGGCTTGAGACCTCCAGTTAGATGCTTAACTCTTGTGTAAAATTTTCGAGAATCATCTGTACAACCTACGACTTTATTCATTCTCTGGCCTTTTCTGCTCTCCCTGATTGCGTCTACAAAGGCTTTTATTCCTCACTTCTCCTTATCAAATGTATTTTTTAAACCCCGTTAAGCGTTTTTTATTCATTACAATGCAACATACATATATCGAATATAACGAATGCAATAACGTAGCAATCATATGTTCGCTTAATGAAACAAGCCTGAGTCTCGCACTAATACGCTGAAACACTATCCAGCACGCAGCCAATGTGTATGGCTGATGACACGATTTGCTTTTTACGATTTAAAATTTAAGCATGAAATAAAAAAAATTTGTTTATATATTTGGATCGCACACCGGTTAAAAGGTATCCCGGATTAATATTCCAAACATTTTCAAAATCAATTCAATATTTTGTCATCCTGTAAGTCGACAATTTTGAAATAATTTTGACGTTTAGAAACAGTTGCAATTTTACTGGTCACCAATAACTTTTTAATTGAACAAAGTACAGGAAGGATGGATGGAAAATTGGAAAAAATTAGAAGAAGAAAAAAAAAGAAAAAATTGGAAGAAAAACTCTGTATACGATTATTTTGTTTCTTTTTATTGAAATTTTAAAGAGAAAATCATTTGACTTCTTCACCTGCAACAGCTTTTAGGTGGATAAATATTTGAATTCCATGCTTTACATGCGCTTACTCTCTCTCTCTCTCTCTCTCTCTCTCTCAAGGAAACATTCATTTGGTAACACTTGTATGGTGGATATGTTGCTTTCTTTAATAAATTGGCGATAATTTAACGGCAATAAACATTTAAATGATGACAGCGATAATGATCGGCGGCAAAAGTTTATGGCCAGAAGAAGAAAAAAATTTCCTTATGCGCTTATGGTTTTCACAGTAATAACAATAAAAAAAAACAACAACAGCGACAGCAAAAATAAAATGTATTTTAATGCAACATAAAATCATTAACATTTTACAGTGAACAACAACAATAACAGGAGAGCAACTATTTATAAAAATATCAATAAAATATCACCAACACCACTACTTTCAACTGCACACACACACCCACACCCACATACACACGCAGTTATTAAAGGGTATAGTTGAACGACAGACACACATTAGAGATTATCTAGACGCAATCATCAGATATCCAGAGGTGGGAGTTACATTCTGTCACTTTAACGTGCTGCTGTTGTCGGCGATTGTTGCGGCGAATTTAGTATCGGCGTTGGTGGCGATGGTGGTTGTTTTCGTTTTGTTTTTTCTCCGTTTTCTTCTTGCTCTCGATATTATTGGAGCTGTTGCTATTGCTGTAGCTGTTGGTGACTTGAATCGTTGATAGAGCCTGCAAGCCAGCTAGGCAGCCAAAATATGCCAATCTGGCCTACTTGTCATTTTTTTTTTGCTTCTTTTTACTACAAAAAATCACAGAAAAAAATGCCAAGAAACAAAATGAGAAGAAATAAACGCCAACGCAAGTGCAATGACAATGTTTTGAAAGTTTCGCCTTTTAGTCTTTGAATATTTACGAAAAACAAATTTCAGTGATAGTCAGTTGAACAAAATTATCATGTAAATTATTTCATGAACAATATTTTTGAGAAAATTTCAGATTAAAAAAAAATTCTGGCATTTAACCTGCTGACAACAATCAACAACACAGCCATACATGACATACAATTATTATTAAAAGCCAATGTTGTGTTCAAAGTATTTATTTTGTATAAGATTAGTACGACTTTAATTCACTTGTTCCACTGGGTTCTATTCCAAGTAATGAAATCATAGAGAAGATTCAGAATTTTGAATCTTGCTAAGTATGTATCCATGCATACAGAATCAAAGTTAACAGCCATTTTAAGAAAGCGCGATTGTTAGCCGTGAGGCCGTTGTTCAAACCAGAGATCAGGAACTTTCGAGCTTGGACAGTTGATGTTGGAGCTACATCTGTCAAATTAGTTACTATTTATTCAGTCAGTTCTGTCAAATCACCATGAGTGATCATAGGTAACAAAGAAGCAGTTGAATATTTATCCTAATTTTTATGGATGAAGTTCGGTATGAACAGGTACATAACAGGGATCAGCAATGAGTATTCAAAACGATGAGTAGATTCGAATCGATACTCATAATTTCTGATACTTACACGCATTCGTACTTATTTTAATATCATACTCATACTCATATTCAAAGTTGGAAGT
Source organism: Sarcophaga rosellei (assembly GCA_930367235.1). NCBI lineage: Eukaryota > Metazoa > Arthropoda > Insecta > Diptera > Sarcophagidae > Sarcophaga > Sarcophaga rosellei. The sequence continues at coordinate 82,636,221 of OV884017.1, read as the reverse complement.
ACTCATCGTACTCATACTTAACAATACGTATGATGTTGTTGATTTCGATTCTCCATGACTAAATATTTACAAGAATCACAAAATAAGTATGATTTTCTGTACAATGGGTCAATTCGACCTCCGGGTACTGTACTTGTCACAGTTGGCAAGTACACGTCCTCTAACCTAAGTATGATTTGCTTACGAACATTACAATACTCACTAGAGTGTATGTGTTTGCTTTTCTTGCTGTCTTTGCCTTTTTCTTTCTTCCTTTTTTTTTTTGTAAATGCAACAACAACTAAGACTGTAAATTTTGATGAATGATTCGAATCACTCGCATCATTTATGAGTACATATTATAAGTATTTTTCTAAATTTATAAATCTGAATGAGTAGGCGTATGAATCAAACGTATTTCGAATGTTTTGAGTTTAATGTCAACGTTGTACTCATACTCATTGCAGCCTGTTCTTATAAATCAATGTTGTAGTGAGTACGAATGAATCAGAGTAATTAAATTTCAATACTGTTGACTCACTCATACTAAAAATTTTATGAATGCTTATTCTCATCATCCAACCATTATACTAGACTACGGCGATTTTAATTTATGACTCATCAAATTATATTCGATTCAAGACTGGATGAAATACTCGAATAAACCTTATGTTTACATGAATGACATTTAACCGCGACTATGTGTGATAAGCAGTGTTGCCAAAACATTCTTAAGAAAAAATGCTAGATTTTTCTAAAAAAAAATGCTAAAAATTTTAAGAAAAGTGCCAAAAAAAAGTGCTAACAAAAATTAATAGAAAAAAATTGATTTATAGTTAATTTATGAGATCTGTATTTCTTAAAAATTCATTTTTATACTTAAATATAAATAAAGAAATTGAAATTACATTTAAAAAAATTAAAAATAACATGTTCAATTCATTTTTAAAAACAATAAATCGAAAGTAAATTCTTAAAAAACAGAAAGTCTTTAAATTACTGTTTAAACATGAACTTTTAAATTCATTGTTTTTCACATAAGTTTTAAGATGACTAAAATAATTTGATGAATTTAAAAAGTACAGTCATCATCATCGTCATTTTCATCATTATTATCACAACTTTCACCAGATCCAACTAATTTCAGATAACTCGTTGGGACTTCATATTGGTAACAGCACTTTTCGCTTCGTTTTAATCCGTATCTAAAATGTTATTATATAATAAAATTAAGAAATACAAATTTAACATTAAAGTTATACCTAATTGCTAAAAATGAATTTACTCTCTGTAGATGTAATCGGTTTCTTATATTTGTCTTTACGATGTTCATTTGACTGAACACACGTTCTACGTCTGCATTAGACCATGGAAGACTGAGAAGTTTTAAAACAAAATTGGCAATCTCCTCGAATCCCTTGTTTCCTCCGGCATCTCTATATGCTTTTACCTCTGACCAGAATGATACTGTGTTGTTTTTATTAATCCATTTTATATATTGGATGTTGGAATATTGATCAATTATTTTTCCAGTTTCTTCCTCGCTTATACAAAATAATTTTAAAATTGGTAAAATATCACCTTTTTGGGAACTTAAAACGTTTTGTACCGAAAAAATCTATGTTTTGTAAAACTTTTATATTATTTGGTAATCTTAAATAAAGAAGGGATTAGTTTATGTATTTTTTATATTTATATTTATCTAACCTTTGCTTTAATTGGTTTATTAATCCAACAACGAAGTTAATGCAATTATTTCTTATTTCTTGTACTTTATTTTTACGAATTTTATTTGTGTTTTTCAATTTTTCCACCTGAATTTCAAATTCATGGCCAAGACTACAAGTGTACAAAACTTTATCGTCGAAATCGTCGTATAATAAATCTATATTTTCGTCATCCAAAATCTTTTTTTTAAGAAAGTTAATTAATAGAGTTATTTCTTTTAAAAGACGAGTTGGGTCACTTTCATTGCTTTGAAAGACATTGTTAACAGTTTGTATTTCATGTTGGTTTCAAAAGGAGTAGATATAGATGAATTAAAATACCAAAAATTGTAAAAAATGCTAAGAAAATGCTAGAAAAAAATTTAAAAATGCCAAAAAAAAGTGCTAGGTGCTAGATTACTTTTTTTGGTGCTAAACGAGTTTAAAAAGTGCTAAATCTAGCACCAAAAGTGCTAAATTGGCAACACTGGTGATAAGCCTTCTAATCTAGATTGTTTTCAGTATTATGTCCAAAAGTAAAATGTTCAAAAATGTTCTTTTTTAACACGTTTCAGAAATTGACCACGTAAGCAACATTGACTTTTTGTTTTTTTTTTCCCAGAAGCCATTTATCGATACCAATACTGATATAATACGATTTTATTCGTTGCTACACAAAAATGGCAGGTTTAGTGAGTATGAGATAACTCGTGGATTGCGTTCCCTTCTAAGGTGCCAACTCGGCGTATTAATAAAACTTTTAATTGAATTTTTCCCTGTAATTACGTCATTAAGAATTTCTTTGGATTGGATTTGAATTATGGGTCACAGTGCCAGTGATAGTGATAAATAATGTGTGTTAAAATGTAATACGAAAGCAGCTGTTCTTGTTCCATTTCATAATTAAAAAATATTATAAACATGAGCTTTTTTTTTAAATTAATTTGTATTCATGTTTTTCGTGGCAGAAAGTTGTTCTGTCTGTGGCTGTTGCATATTCAAGTGTTAAATAATGCGTTAAGCATTGTTCAACACCGACGCATGGCATGGCATGACATGTTGCATTGCATTGTTGCTCGTATAAATTTCACCTTGTGAAAATGAATTTTTATTTTTGACATTAATTTGACAATAACAACAACAACAATAATAGTAATAATAACAACAACAAGAGCCACTAAACACAAATGATACGGACAATTTCGTTCCATTTGGTTGCATTTTATTTGGGTTGAGTGTTTTTTTTTAATCTGACAATGACACAATCACGTTTGTCATAATGACTCTGTTTGCCGTTGACTGGCAGACAGACTGGCAATCATACATACATTTTAGACATTTCGTGAGGTTAATTTCAACCTGTTAATTTGCTGTTAATTGTATATGAAATTTTGTTTTTCTTCTTCTTTTATTTTTTCTAAAAAAAGAAAAAAAATCGTGTTTTTTTCCTCTTCTTCTTCTTCTTTTTAATTGTTTTAATTTTTATTTCAAATTTTATTTTAAATTGCCTTCAAGAATTAAAAAAGAAAAAATAAGAAACTTGTTATGTCTCATTAATATGTCATTGTCATGTCACTGACTGTCATAATCCTGTCCAAATCAAATCTTATAATTCTGTGCCACACACGATTCTACTCACTGTCAATGCTATTACTTCAGGGGGGGCCTTTTCTATTTTCTTTATCTTTTATTAGAATTTCCTAGAGTGTATCAAATGAAATCTTTCTTTCTCTGTTTTGTTTTTTTTTTTGTTTCTTTGTTCTTGCCATTGTCTTCACTAATTGTTGCATTTTCTATTTCTAGTTTATCTAGTTGAAGCAGTGAACTGAGATCATATTTATGACTTTATAGTGTCACTAAACAAAAATGTCCATTATGTGTACGAGGCTTACCTTTGTTAGACTAACGTAAATGCATGTGTTTCTCTTTTAACATTTGTGTGACACACTAGTTAAAGCATATGTATGTATGTGTGCTGCATCGAACTCAATAATGTCACTAAAGCTTCAACTGATTCCACACAATAAGAGCTTATTTTTAAAACACTTACTTTTACATACGATTAGACTATCCTTCTGCATCTGCTTAAATAATTATTTTTTAATTGAATACTCAAACAAAAATTAAATTGAGAGAAAGTATTCAAATCTCTAATCTAAGAAAACTTTTTTATGGAATGGAATAAATTTGGTTTCCGCTGTTTTTTATGGCGATATGAGAGCTGTGATGTATCACGATAATTCGGGATGTAACTCCATTTATAGAACTGGTAAATGAGTTCTGGGGTATCGGGCTATTTCGTTTTTGTTCTGATACGTGCATTTAACAGCAGTGTCGTCGGCAAAGGTAAAAATAACTCAGCAATAGTATGTGCGAAGAAAACAACAGAATATCTCTTCTCTCTTTCTTTTAGAATCCAACTTGAAAGTGTAGAATACATCTGCTCTCATTTAACATGTTAACTAGGTCTAACGAAATAATTCGCCATATACGAAGTACTTCTCCAATGGATATGACGACGTTTTTATGCAGTTCTTGCCTATTGAAGCCCCGGTTAACAGATTGATATTGACATCAATTCAGATATCAACAGCTTTCAAATAATATTGATGCAGTAGGCATGGGCCTGTACAGCTAGGGTTTCGTATGAGCCCTTCCAGGGGTTGGTATCGTTTTAATTGAAGCAACTTCCAATCTTAGGGATAATATTCTTGTCATAAAAGACAATAAAAAAGAAAAACCGCCAGCCTTCATACACATACATTTTACTAAATTTTATAATAATTTAGAATTTTTAAATACTGTTACGTTTTTACCTTTTTAAAAATGTTTAGAATATGAGTTCGTTGATTGCAAACAAAATGAAAACAAATATGTGTTTAGTTCTAGATAAATTCTTTATTCTTCTCACTACCTTTCTGCCACTGTTCACACTTGACGAATACCACAATAATTGCTTGCTTCCAACGCAGATCTTTTCAACGGCGATCTTCAAACCACGACTGTTCTCTTCACACGCAACTCCTCTTCGCACAAGACTGACTGAATTCTTACTGCTCACTTCCTGCTTTGTCTTGCCTTTTTATATGCTCAGGCAAACAGTCCGACGAAGGCTCTCGAAGTAGAATGTTTGTGGTTTCGCCTTCTCGGGAACTCTTTCGCGACTTCATTGTTGTTTGTGTATTTTATTCACACTGCTTGTTGTTGCATCCGCGCTTACTTGTCTATCCCCTTTTCTTTCATACCGATGTTGTTGGTTTACTTGTAACAAGTTCATTGTATTTGTTAGTGTAGCTTTTGTTAATCATGTTAATGTTAAACGATGTTTCCATTTTCGTAGCAATACTTTTTAAAGATTCTATTTTCTCTTAATTTTATGCTTTTAATTTTTAAATGTAATATGTTTGTCCAAAAATTGTTTAAATTAAATTAAGGCTTAGGAAGGACGAGCACTGAAATAGAGAATTCTGATGTATCTGGGTGCTTGTTAGGATTTGAGGATGTCTAAAATTGAACGTTAACAATTCGGTACAAATGAATGTAGTTTTGGTGTTTCGTTAGGCCTCAACGTATGACTGCGTTTTACTTTCTATATTTAGCTGGTTGACGCAAATATCAGTGTATTTATTTGTAAAAGATCCGCTTTAATCTTTTAACTACCAACTCTGCCGACTCTATTAGACGGCATTTTAGATTACTAGATTGCTGAGTAGTCTCCATTACCACTGACGGCCGCCTAATGGTGAGCTGCGTCTTTTTAATGTTTCATATAAGTTCATGTTGGTAGATTTTTGGTGGTAATAAAAATTGTTTTCGTAAATTTACCTTGCAGCAATTCATATGCTTCAACTTTTGCATACACCAATGCAAGCATCATTGTAACCTATTCAGTTGTCAAAGCACATTTCCAATATTAAGGATTTTTTTCTTCCGGGAGAATAATTTTGATTCAGTTGAGTTTTTATTGCTTTCTATACGACAAGCCTCGGTAAATGAATTAAAAATCCAATTTTATTTTTATACTTGCTGTTAGCCTGTTCTATGAGGTCTCCCAGCACACAAATACATGGAACATAAATTAGAGTTGGGATCTAGTGTGAGGAAAAATTTCAATCAATTCACTTCGTATTTAAGATTGAAAAAGATTTGAAACATAAAACTCTGTTCATACACAGTTTTTTGTTTTTGTTGTATTTCTTTCAAACAATTTTGACTTTCAAATAGACATAAAAGAACAAGAGAACAACAAAAGAACAACAAAAAAATGATGAAAAATGGAATGATACAAAAAATAGAGGAAATAAAAAATCGAATAAATGAATATCTAAGAGAGAGGGGGAAATGTGTATTCCATTCATAATTACAATGAAATAAATTCAGCAGAAAACAAAAGACCAGAAAGAAAACTAAATTTTTTTATTTTTGCAACTGCAATAGGAAAACAGCAGGAGTGCCATTCAATTACAGGGAAAAGTTTAACTTTGTTTAACAATCCATACACGGACACAGCCACTCACATATCTACGTACATATATTTATTGTTCATGATTAAAAACAATAAATAAAGAAAATAAAATTTTAAAAAGAAAGAAAGAAAAAAAAAGAATTTATTTTATGAAAAATACACTCACGCTTACACTTATGATTCCTCAATTAACTTATTCACTCACGTGTATCGTGTATTGTATTGTATCTACGCACATGCGTAACATTGATACCGAAATGTAAATGTTGTATGTCATTAATGCAGCAACGATAGCAATTCTATTGTGTTGTTACATTTGTGTTGCTACTGTGTTGAACAGTTGAACATTATGTTGCTGCTGGTTTTATCTTACAACATAATGTTTGCCACACAGTTTTATCAGTCTACACGTTTGACCCCAAACATGTTCCGTAGATCGTTAACCGATTGTGGTTTCATAAAAGTGTACCTTTTTTCCTTTGTTTCGTGTAAAACCAAAAAGGGCATGCAAATGTTTTAATATTTGCATACCAAGATGCCGGGGCAATTCACGCACAAGAACATACATGTGCGTGAGACACATTGCCGCCATAATATGGCTGCGAATTGCCTCAAACTCATTTCCATAGGCGGTGACCCATGCGAACCGCATGTGAATATGTATTTTATGCAGGCAATTTATATGCAACAATACAATCGATAGAGATACTTAGCAAATTTCTAATGTTCGGAAAATGGTTTCATCAGAATAATGATTTGTGAAATTTCCACTCATTACTGAAATACTGATGCCGTAATAAATAACAAGTTCTTCCAAGTGACATTACATTTTTTATTTGCATTTCCAAATCATAAACTTAATTAAACAAAAAAAATAACAATTTTTGAAATTTTTTCTTCTTTTACATAATTGGCCGTTACAGCCCTTCAGTCAGGATTATGGCCTAGCTCCTCAACACCACTCATGTTGTGTGACATCAGAAATCTGCTGAGAGGAAGTCGCCGGAGAAATATTTTTTGATATTTCTTTTCGATGTCTGACCGGGGATTTAAGTCGTGGCTTCGCGTCTAATAAGCCAACACATTACCTTCTAAACTAGAATACGGCGACGTTTCTTCTTTTTGTTGTTTATAATTCAGTCCAGCCATCATGTCAGCATAGTAAACTTTTATATTTTCTTTCTTTAGTTCACATCCCTTGTGTTTCTCTTCTAACACTATTCTTCACTTTAATTTCTCTATTCATTTACATACACACTCACACACACACACATACTAAAAGTACTTTGTAATGTCTTTAAAATGCCACAACAGGTGTTTGAATTTCTCAAGCATGGGTGTATGGTGTTGCACATATAATTTACTGTCATAAATATAAACTGCATTTAAATGTGGCAAGTCTAGACTTTAATTGCTTTTTAGTTGCATTTCATGATTATTTTAAAAGTCATTATGCGCTTTCGTAAGTATATTTAAGTATCAGATTGCCACACGTTCTCTAAGCAAACATATTTCATTTCTTCTAAACCAATGACAGGTGATGGAGTAATATTGCATTTGTCCATGCTAACGTTTGATGAAAATTTCTTCATATAATCTAACAAACCAAGTATTAGTATCGAATTTTGAATTTGAAAAATATTCAATGATGGTGCATGTCAAAACTCTTTGAGAAATTACTAACGTTTCAAGCAATACGGACACCTAAATCGAACTATAATATTCCGAATCTTCAATTTGGTTTCAGAGTACGACTATATTGAGCAACTACTAAGATTGCAGGCCTTAAGAAGATAATTCTCGTGCACACAACAGCAATTGGAATATCAGGTTAATACATTCATAAGTCGGTGATATCGATATGCTCTTAAAACAGTTGTATTATCGGACAAAGGCGACTTTATAAATACTACCCCTCTGAATTTAGTCGATGTCCCAATACAGTAGGATCCCTTTAAATAATGAGGGGTTTTTTGGCTATTTATCATTTCGTGACATGTGATACGATGTCTATAATCCTCGCTAATACTAGACGCTCTAACATGAATAGATTAACAAATAAATATCGCTTACTACCAATGAATTTTATGATTAAAAATCGGAATGTAAAAGAATGTGTTTATTCATTAAAAAATCACACCCTTTTGGGTCAATGAAGAACAGCCAGAGACAGATCAAGAGCGGCCAATGGACCCTCAAAGATTACTTCTCATTGTCCCATTCAATAAAACAATGTAGCGTATGATGATTATTGCTTTAACGTATGATTTCAATACTTCACGCGATACCATGAAAATGTTGTAAAGTGACTTTGATGAGCACTTAAAATTGCCTATCTGTGCCGCACACAGAAGCTAGGCCGTAATCCTGCCGACTGAAGGGTTGTAATGGCCAATTATGTATGTATGTATGTATCTGTGCCGCACCAGTATGTGGAAGATCTCTATAACACTTGGTCGCAATATTGATAAAAGGTTTTTGAAATTGGAGCTCAATAGTTGACTTTGTACTTTAAAACTCGGGCATGCCATTTAGCAACTCGTGTACCAGCTACGCTCTTCTAGAGCATAAAGTTGAATGAACAAAACAAAAAAGATTTTAACGTAATACTTACTTAATGCTGCACAATACGACAGAAGGGCACCATGTAGTGTTTCAACAAACACGTATAAAAATTGTTACATGATTGGACTAGTCTGCCCTAGAATTTCTGTCAGAATGCTCATTAATTTTCAAGCACAGTTAACTAAGTACAAAATTTGATGAATTCGATAAAAATTGCTTTCCAGGCAGTTTATCCATTTCTACCTGAAAATATGAGATCTAAAACTGATAAGCTTATTAAAGTGTATCATTTTACATACTCAATTAGTCGTTACAAATCTTTAGTCAGGATTACAACCTACAGTGCTTCTAACACCACACATTTTTGTGTGTTAGCAAAGAATATGGATATAAAGAATGCGCATTATGTAGAAGTAAATTTTCTAATGGCGGGTTGTAACATCATGACCCGCTCTCACTAAAATCATTTCTGGATGAGGGGGGGCGGAAGACAGAAGGAAAATAAACACAAACAAAGAGCGTAACAATGTGTTGCTCTCATCATGAGAGCGTAAAAATGCATTCAGTTGCTTTGCTTGTCAGCTTCTAAAGAAGAATGTTCATCTCGCTTTTTTCAGACTTCAATTTTACACCCAAAGAAATATTATAGTATGATTCACTAATATCAATGAGAAATGATTTCGATTTTTGGAAGAATACTTGCCAAGTTAAATACGGTGTTTTTAGGTTTTTAGCTCAGTACAATTTTTCTATATTTTTCGCTCACATATACATATTATTGGGTTAATAAGTAGACTTGAAAATATTACGAACAATTTTCCTCTGGGTGAACACTTGCCTCTCATAATTTTGATCATGTTCTCTTTGTGCCGAGAACAGTGTTGCCGTTTTTAGTTATTTCTAACCAAAATCGGTTATTTTTTGATCAATATATAGATGTGTAGATTTTTTTGGTTTTGGTTTTTTTTTCTTATAAAAAAAGCTATTTTTTGTTTCTTTTTTTATTAATTATAATTTAGACTTGAAAAAAAATAAAACAAAAGTCTACGAATTTAATTTTGGTTATATTTTTTTTTATTTGGCTATTTTTTTTACAAATGTTGGTTACAAATTTTTTTTTCGTGGCGACACTGTTTCAGAAATAAAAATAAAAAATTAGTCTAACAACAAAAACACACGATGAGAACAACGTACCCTTCCCTTCTATCTTTCCCCCCGCGTCATGAAATATTTTTGAGAAATATTCCAAAATATGCCCAAATGCACATTCTTTATACTTTATTTTCTTTGATGTTAGTTTTATTCATCAGTGGCTGGAGTTTGAATTAAACAACAACAACTCGGCACACTTTTCATAGCAATTGTATTTGTCGTCAGAGTTTTTATCAGACGCCTGCTGAGAGGAAGTCACCGAAAGAAATATGGGAATATTGGGAATCATCATCGGAACAAGTTTGTACCAGAGATCAGAAACCCATGAAATTTTGAGTATGGGTGAATCAACAGTATTAAAATTCAACTTAACTCAACTGAATTCATTCGTACTCACTACAACAAAGATTTATAAGTACAGGTTACAATGAGTATGAGTACAACGTTGACATCAAACTCATAACAATCGAAATATGTTTGATTCATAGGCCTACTCATTCAGATTCATAAATTTAGAAAAATACTTATAATGCTCATAAATGATTCGAGTGATTCGATCAAAATTTACAGTCTTTTTTTTGTTTCTTTTAAATCATTCTTAATCGATTTGCAATGCGCGTGTATGCGCATTATTTGCGAATTATTTGGGATTGTGATGAAATCACAGTTTAATAAAATTTTATTAATGACTTTAAACTCTCTGCTTATCGCTGGCTTATATCATTTTTTTTTTTAAATTAGAATTATTGTATGCGTATTTCTTTTCTTTTTATTTTTTTGCTTGGTGTTCTGTAATGCGTTGCCCCATTAGCATGTGTTTCAAAGCAAAAAAAAAGGGGAAAAAACATTTCTTTTCAATTAAAAATTAAATCGATAATTGCAAACAGTAAAAATATAAAAAAAGAAACATTTTATAAACATTCTTAAAAGTACTTAATCATGAATGAAAAATATTATGATGCAACAATATGGCAGCTCATCCACATACATATGTGTGTACATATTTGTTTGGTTTTTTAAAACAAAGAAAATTTCGAACTTTGTTTAATTAAAAATTTATAACAATTGCAAAAAAATATTGGAAGAAAAAAAAAAAAACAAAAAAAGAAAGAAAAATTCAAAATTCAACAGCTGCAGAAGGAACGTCGACGATGACCATGCTTACGACGGAGTTGATGCATTTTTTCTATTTTTTTTTTTAAACAAAACAATAGAAATTTAATTGAAAACTGCGTCGCTGATATGAATCATTTTAATAGTTTTAGTATTTAGAACAAAAAAAAAATGGAAATAGAAAACAATAACAGTAATAAAATAAATAAATAAATATTGTATAATAATAGCAAAAGCGATTCTGATTAAACTGACAACTTCCAGATATCGCACACAAAATTACACACATCACTATCTTTTTTCGTTTTGTTTTTTTTTTTTTTGTTGTCTACCTACAGTGCAATGTTACGTTACTGCACATGGATTGCCATTACAAAACACAGTTCAATTACAGACCCTTAAAGCAATCATATCATTGATTTTTCATGGATAAGAAATTTACAAAAAAAAATCGTAAAGAAAGTAAATGACAATCGAATAATTGAGTTTTATCATTTATCCTGGTGCCCTTTGGTCTAGCAGGTGGTGTCGTTTCTAAAACAATTTTGCAACCAAACGGTGCAATATTTCAGAAAGCTTTACACTACAAAAAATTACCCGTAAATAAAGAAACCGAATTACGTCATTTCGTGAGCATGGACTTACTGTCTGCGAGTCGAAAAAAGTTTGCATAAATCAGAAATGAGATTCGGAAGGCGTTCAAAAGCGAAAATGATTCTTTATGGGATTTTCCGGAAGGAAACTACTTTAGAAAGAAATCGAAATACACTGCAGAAAAGTGTCACAATTGGACCGATGTGAAATGGAAAAGAGTATTGATTTCAAACGAAGCTATAGTTAATAGAATTTTTTCGATAAAAAAAAATATGTATGTTTGCCAGTCAATCTTAACAGAATTTTGCTCTGGAGTGCTGCTTCATAACATGCTGTTAGGCAACTGCATAAAATTGAGGGAAATGTGCATAAGTTTCCATAGGCAAGCATTCTAAATGACACAATGTTACGATAATATGCTAAATTAACTAAACTAGGACATATTCTGAGAATATCAAATAACCTCTCGGCTTCTTATCTGCCTCGTCTGAAATGTTGCATTTAAACATACCATGGCGCTTAAAAATATATACTCAAGTAAAAAATTCGATATTATATGACAACTTTTAATATCAAAAAGTTCGGCATGAGTAACTTGTATTCGCAATTTTTGGGTCTTCTCCTTCGTAAGGGCATTAATTTTAAAAATATTCTTCAACTGTAATGCGGGCCATACACGTTGCGATTTATTGTACAATTTGATTAAGTTGGAGTCGTGGTAGTCGCCGTTTGGATGAAAATAAAAAATACAAATTTTATTTCGTTAGTCAGTAAAATGAGTGACAGTGTAAAAGTATGTAATATTACTGCGGTATACAAAAATATGCCGAAATTATGATTAGCATTCCATCTTTATAAAAATAAAAATACATAAGAATATAAGACCATCAATGCAAAAAAAAAATTCCGAACTTATTTTGAATGTTAATGCTACACGAATAATTTAGAACAAAAATTGGATATAAAGTTAACTGACAAATCGAAAAATGTGAAGAAAACGATCTTACATGTTTATTCAACTATGTTGTACAACAAACCGCATTGTTTATAGGCCACATAATAACATTTCAATGACAGATATTTTATAACAATGAATACATTCTTTTATATTCCTGGCCAAAATAATATTTGCACTATTGTACCCGTAATGCACACACGGAACATACACACCTCCATGTGCACTTATTCAATGCCTTTCTTATGAGTTACGACAAAATGCAGCAACACGTGTCGCATGGTTGGAAATTATTTGAGTAATAACAACAACAACAAAAAAAAAACAACAAACAATAAATGTCTATAATTTTAAAAAGTAAGCAATAGGGGAAACGCAGAAGGATAGAAAGCAAAAAATTTTAATGAATTAAGGGGGGCAGGGTGGATTAAGGAAATTTTCTTTTGTTTCCATAATCAGTCTTATCAGTTGAATTGCATTGTTCACAGTCCTTCTGTTTTAGTTTCTATTTTTTTGCTGTTGCTATTGTTATTGTTGTTGTACACACACATTTTGTAATTGTTATTATTGTTTTGATAGCAACAAATGCGTCTTTAGTTAATGACACTATTTTCTTAATTTTTTTTTTAATTTTACAAACATCGTCACATTGAACTCAATTTTGCGAATTACATCAGTGCAGTGCAGTGCAGTGCAGTAATGTGCAATGTGTGTGTTGTAGTCGATGTTGTTGATATTTTTATTGTTGCTACAATTACTGTTTCGATGATATAATGGTGATAATAGCAAATAAAGACAGCGAAATAAAAAAAGGCAACAAAAAACACAAACCAAAATAAACTAAATATGCAAGTAAAGTAAATAAACAATTAAAAAACAATAACAAAAACAAAAAAAAAAATAATTATTGACACAATGAATGTCTGGACGATACACGTTTAACAAATGCAGGAAAACAAAAGAAAAAAAATTATAAAAACAACAAATAAAAAAGATACTGCAAATACTCGTCGCGTAGAACCAATTAAAAGTCAAATTAAATGAAAATTTAATTAAATTCCTATGTAGTATACAGGCTACTTATTTAATGATTTATTAATCCTTCTAAAGGATCTTTCATTAAGCGCTTCCCATCTTTAAATTTAAATAAAATAAGGTATGTGCAGGATATTATGGGAATTTTTTATTCGTTTGACAGGCCTATTGATGCCATTATGTGTGGCTAATTTCCTCCACGAAGAGTCTGACATGTGGAGAATCTGAAATATCTAATTTTCCATGATTATAGCACCTAAATCAGATTGAATTTGATCGATTCTGACTTATTCGCTTAGTTGCTTAAATTGCGACAAGAAAAAGTCTACCGGTTCAAATCGCACAATCTTAATGAAATATTAATGTTCTCAAATCGCTCGTTCAAAATGTCCAATGTGCCATGGGCGGTGTGATACCTAGGTGCCAGATGTGTTAGGCGTCCCCTACGTCGGTTTCAATCAATAGCAACTGAATATGTCGGACAGTGACTTGCGTAAAACATACATATTCCATCTTAACAAGACATGCTCTGCGAATTTCTTGATTTTAATTCGGATCTGCCCTGTTTGTGTCCAGAGTTGAATATTGCTTAGAGTGTTTGTCCACAATATTTTCTGGCTTTTTAAAATAATTGATTACACGGTGCGACAGCCAAAATACACCCAGCTAATGGCATGGTGTAGTTTGTGAATTTTGTTGAGTAGAACTCAAAAATATTTTTTTTTTTTAAAGTTCTCGAACTCTCCAAACTTGTTTTATTTGACAAAAACAGTTTTTTGATATTTTCACACAAAATTATTGATTATCCAAAAATTTTTTTAAAAAGCGGACAGATAGGCGACATATGATTCAAACTTACACGTTATGAGTTTTGATCGAGTAAACTTGGAAAATAGGATTTTTCTCATTTTTTCAAGTTTAGCTATTCTTAATTGCCAAATTTAATTAAAAAATAAATAAATAAGTGATGATATTCTGAAATAATACTATCCTGTGAAGAGATTGGCAATTCGTTTGATTAAATCGGATAAAAATTACCATACATAAAATACATAATTGGGCCATTACTACCCTTCAGTCAGGATTACGGCCTTGCTTCCCACACTACTCATGTTGTGTGCGTTAATTTTATACGTGAGATTATTTGAGAAAGTATCCATGGCAATTTTATTTACTCTCACAGTTTTTGCCACAAATCTGCTGAGAGGAAGTCGCAGAAGAAATATTTTTTTTTTCATTTTTCGTTTTGACGTCTGACCTAGGGTTTGAACTCGGGCCTTACGTCTAATAAGGCAACACACTACATATTAGACTACGGTGACTTCAAAAAAAAAAAGATTAGAAGGATCTTAATTGTTTATCGCAAAATGTGTCAATTTCACGTTTGCACGACTACCAGAAATCGGCTAATAATTGTGTTTTTTTTCAAATATTATTATTTCTCTTTGTGCAAACATTGGCCAACTTCTGGTGATCGCTCAAAAGTGAAATTGACACAATTTGCAATAAAAAATCAAGATTCACCAAAAATTCTGAAAATTTTTGAACTAAAAGTTTATTTAATAAAATATATACGAAAAATATAACTCGACTGTTAGACTCTTTAAATAATAACTACGGTAATTTTTGTCCGTTTTAAAGAAATGAAGTGTAAATTTCTTTAGAAGATAATGCACTTTACGAAAGTTCTCACTTATTTTATATTTTTTAAGTAAAGTTTGCTACTATGAACGAACAAACTTGAAAAAATATGAAAAATATTCATATTTATCAAGTTTATCTCATCAAACCCCATAGCATATTATGTCATAATATAAATGTATGTATATCGTTTTAAAGGTCCATCCGTCTCCTTTATAATAAGGTTTAAACTTTGGACATCGGTTGAGAAATGTTTATGCAATCATTAAATTTGTGCGTAAAGTCCAAAAAAAACAGTTTTTGTCAAATAAAACAAGTTTGGAGGGTTCAAGAAATATAAAAAAAATATTTTTGAGTTTTATTCGACAAAACTCACAACCTACACTGCGTCATTAGCTGTATGTATTTCATTTTTTTTTTATTTTGTCGCATAGTGTAATGAATTACAAATTTAAAGATTTTTTAACACAAATTTGTATACGGTTTTTGATGAAGAATTTTCCAAAATAGTCTTGACTCAATGTAACAGACGAACCACAAAACTCTTTTTAAAATTTTTGATACATCGACTCTTGGCGTTAAAGTCCTCCCCACGTTCATTAAAAAAAAGAATACAGCAGTTTTGCTGTTTCTTCAAACATCAATCCATTGAGCGGAAGGTATCTGTTTTGTATGAGCAAATCACTTATGAAGCAACCTATACAAGTGAAGTACTCTGAAGTTTGCCAGGGTTTCCATTTCCCTAAGCCATAGTATGTGTTGTTCTTACGTCTTTTACACATTTTATCTCTCTCGGAGTACATTTATACACAAAGCAAAGAAGGAAACAAATAAAATCGGAGCCCTTTTGAATAATATGATATGACTCGATTTACGTAAAATCTACGTAGAATATTAAGAACCCTCATAACGGTAATAATGACACGCAATGACATAAAGGCCTAAAGGCTGAATAAAATTGTTACGCCTATTCGAGAAGCTATAACGACCACTGAATATCGTTTTTATCACTGTCCAGCAACTAATAATCCGACACGAAAAAGTTTTCGTACCCTGAATTTATCCTGGGGAGATATGAATAAAATTCATACCGGCTTAAAACTGTCGGATGGACTGAAAAATGGCAATCATAATGGTATTACAATTGAATATATTCCCACGCAGGTTCCTTTACCAAGAGATTATACCCTGTTCCACTCCATGTCTATTCCGCTTATATGATTCCGCGAATATGAGAATCTATTGTTTCCAATTGTTTGCCAACAGTAACAAGGGTTTCGTTCAGAGAGGCGTTATGGTGACAACATGTCACCGGACAAGGTGGTGCATATTTCACTTGAATGAGATCATTCTAGCTGTGTTTTTTCTTTTTAATTGTTCTATTTTTTTTTATTTTTGCTCTGAATTTGTTTTCATACTTGTTGTTGTAAATTGTTAACATATTTCAAAACTACACAAAACATAAATAATTAATTGAGTGAATGAATGAAAAAATAAAATTCCAATATTGCAAATAGAAGAAATGTTAGTAAGTGAGTGAGTGAGTATCAACAACAAAAACATACAAAAACTAAAACAAACCGCCAAACAAAAGAAAAAAAAAACACAAAATCATTCTCATAATCTTGAGCATAAAATCAACATGCAACATGGAAATATTGTTGTAAAAACATTTTAATATCAGTTGTTGGTGTTATTTTTGTTGTTAGTTGTTAAAATTGTTTAATGAAGACATTTACAAACAACCGCAACTGACAACAATAACAAGGATTTTGCTTCCACTTCCAACCTCTTATCAAAAGGCAAAACACAACGAACAGCGAATTTATGCGCAAGTTTTCGTTTGTTGTTGTTGCAAGCGCAATAGTAAATGGTTTTTGTTTGTTTTTTTTTTTTTTAGTTCTTATCTTTACTGGCTTGTTGCATTCACAACCACTTGTTTGTTTATTGTCGGTTGGTATTCAGTAAGAGTATATTGTAGTTGTTGTTATTATTATTATCAAAAGGTGTTAACTTTCCAATGACCTTTGAATTTATGGCCAACCATGATGGATGAGAATTTGTCATTCCAACTTGTTCTCTTGCCTATCCTTTCTCTGTCTCTTGTGTCTTCTTAAATGAATGAATTCCAAATTTCTTTTGATTCGAAGAAAAAATTGAACATTTGACACGCTAAAACGAATGGCGGAAAATTGTTCAGTTGGCCTATCGTTTACAAATTACATGACAACGTCATTTTCATAGCTGCCAATCAAATTAAGTGACACAAAAATCATTCTGCAATCAAATTGCAATTGAGTTTCACTTTCAAAATATTTTCATGCATTGAAGTGGCTGTGGTCTAGTAGATAGTGAGTTGGCTTATTAGACGTAAGGCCACGATTCAAAGCCCAGGTCAAGCATTTCCAGCTCAACGAAATATGAAAAAATATTTCTTCGGCGGCTTCCTCTCAGCAGATTTCTGACAAAAACTCTGAGAATTAATGGAAAGTTTCTCAAAAATCTGTCGTACGGAGTCGACTTCAAATTATAGGTCCCGCCACTCATGTGTAAAAATTAACGCACACAACACAAGTGATGTGAGAAACTGGGTCATAATCCTGACTAAAGGGTTGTAATGACTAACTACATATGTATGTAATGGGGTGAGACACGTTTTTAATTATTTCTTTGGCATTGCATCAGTCAATGAATGGGAAGTCCATTTATTTATTCAAACCGATTGTCGAGCACAGTGGAAAGTGTCAAATGGAGTCACTGAACCTCTATCCGAAGAGATAAGGAGTATTACAACAAAACAAAATAAATCTTGTTATTGCAGCAATCATTATATTAGAGAGCTAAGTCAAAAATGTCTGCAAGTAAGAGGTCACTCACCTCCTCCTGCCATTTATGAATAAAATTAACAAACACACCATAAGTAGTGTGAGAAGCTAGGTCGTAATCACCAATTATGTGTGGTTATTTGCTGTTTGAACCAGATATCAGCAATGAGTATTCAAAAAGATGAGTACATTCTAATCATACTCATAATTTCTGATACTTATACGCATTTATACTAATTTTAATATCATACCACTACTCATATTCAAAGTTTGAAGTTCTCATCGTACTCATACTTAACAATACGTTGACTCTCCTTTACTCAACATTTATAGGTTAGGTTAGGAATCAGAGTAGTTGAATTTCAATGCTTTGGACTCTTCCATACTTAAAATTTCATGAGTACTTATGAGTAGCGAAGAAACTATTAATTGTTGATCTCTGGTATAAACCGTGGCCTCACATTTAATAAACCATCGCGCTACCTAGTAGACTACGTTGATCTTGGTGAATTCATCATGCCTTGGCAATGATAGCAGCCGATCTTTTATGATGTCTAAAACATTTTAAGTAGATGGTTTTGTTGTCCTCTGAAGTTATTCCCAAATTAATGACAACTTTTATACAATTTTAGTTGAAAGGAATTCTAAACAACCACTAGGAAACACGTAAATGAAATAATTTCACGTTCAAGAACCTCAAAAGGTGCTCAGCAAATTTCGAAACTTTCGATAAGTTTATGGCATTTTGTAGGCAACTCTGTTCTAGATGTTCTACATCATGTTCCGACATGACACAGTAGTTGCACAAACAATCTGCAAATAAGGTTGGTTCTATAATTTGAAGAGTTATAACTTGTTGAGGTGTTTCATGCTGTTTCTGCTTTTAAACTCGAAATGATTTTCACTTACGAATTTTGACAAGTTTTTCTCAGGATTTTTTTTTTTTGTTGGAATTAAAAAAAACATAAAAAAAAATATTTTTGGTTTAAAAAAATAACTGTTTTTAACCCCATCTATGGAGCTCTTTTATGTTGTGAGGTTTTTAATTGTAGTTGTACTCACCTTATCTACTTTCATGTTCATTTTGATTTTCTTCTTCTTCTTTTTCTTCTTGTTATTTTAACCATTAGTATGTATGTATGTATTCGCATTCAATGAAAACGCAAACTTTGTGAATTTTTCTCTACAATTGCCGCAATTGTTTGTTTCTAGTTGGTAGTAAATAGTTGCTGTTGTTGTTGTTCGATATCATGGTAAATTCATTCACCTGTGTCAACACTGATGATGAGCAGCAAAAACTGCAAAAAAAGACTTACAAAACATACAAGACTCACTCGGCTTTATTTTTATTTTTTGTTTCTTTTTTTTTGTATTTTTTTATTCATGAAATCACAACAAACATAGAAGAAAATGTTGCGGCTGTCCGCCTTAAATGTATTTGTATGTGCTTGCAACATAATGTGGCAGTCATTGGCTTGTTATTGTGTTGTGGAATGGTAGTTAAATTGTAAACGCGCATTTGTCTACAAGTTTATGACTCTCACACTTGTGAACCATTTGCAGTTGTTGTTGTTGTAGTTCTTGTTTAATGTTGCAACATACTTGGAGGAAAAAATGCAAACAAACAAACAAACAAAGTTTGTTGTCGGTAATGCTGCATGCAGTACAACAAGAAAACAATTTGTTGGCGTACATTTGCAAAGAAATTTATTTTATTATTTTAAAATACCTACAACTGTAAATAAAAAAACTAAAACAACAACAACAACAACAAAATTATATATTCAACAAAAGCATTCAACATGATAACAAAACGAAATTCACTCCATTCCACTCCACTCAATTCAATGCATTGCATCGCATCGCAATGAAACTTCATGCGATTTGACTCTGTTTACACTGTATTAAGCGGCGGCATGTGTATGTGTGTGTACCTCTATGTGATGGTTTGTTTGTTTACTTTTGCACACAGTGTTTGCAAAACAAAAAAGTTTCAAAAGCCAACAACAAGTGCTGGCTGTTGTGTCTTAATGCAAATACTGCACGGCACTGCACTGCACAGCACTGCACACTTTCTGCTACTGCTGCTATACGGTTGCCGGTATTTTGCTTTTTGTTTTTGTTTAATCCACTACCACGTGTTTGTTGTTGTTATTATTGTTGCTTCTGCAGTTGTTGTTGTTTGGTTTGTTTATTTGCCTCATCCACTTTCATCGGTGGAGTATGTGTTCGTTCAGTGGCTTCGATTAACTGGGCTTTCCATGAGTTCTTCACATCACTTTCACTTCGTTTGCTTTTTAATGAGCAATCAAATGAAAAACAAAATTTATTATGGAGCTTGGAAAACTTGTCATGGGGTGTGGTGTGGTGTTGCATAGTGAATACGTGTGTGTGTATTTATGTTTTTTTATTTTGCCTCACCGTTCTTGTGTGTGATTTTTTTTTCTCTCTTTTTTCTGTTTTTCTTGTCGGTTTAATGTTCTGAAACAAAACGTTGCAAAAAAAAAAACGTAATACTGACCTCTTTTCATTCTTTCTTTCTTTTTTTCTTTCTTTTTTTCTTTCTTTTTCGCTTCTATTGGATATCGGGGACATAATTAGTCACTCATATATGTGCTTTGGATAAAATACTTGTTCTTGTTGTTCTTTTTTTGTTTCCTTTTTTTTTTTTGGTTTTTATGGAGATTTCCGTTGAAACAACTGAAACAGGAACTATAGATTACAGAACGTCTGCGTAATTTGCTTTGGGGACATACGTTCAGTTGAAATTATTCTCGTAATTAAGTCACTTCAAATTAGAGCTCGAAATCAGGTTTCACATGAAAAAAAACATTTAAAAACATTTCATGGGAATTTCACTTCTGAGAATATATGTATTTTTAAATAATATACATATGCAGGCTATACATATACATATGTAACGTCATTGCATATTTGCAAGTTTTTTTTGTTGTTTTTTTTTTGTACTGTACTGTTACGATTTGTGCAAACACACATTCAACGTAATACCATGTCAGCTGCGAATAGTAGATGGATGGCTAGGAATGACTGCTGTATAGCCAGATATTTATGGCTCCATCTTGCTAATTGACACAGGAGTTCTCCAGACTAAGAGAATAGGACTGATATGATCTGACTTAAGCCTGTGACGTCCGAACCTTGTCTCATATACAGACACGCGCTATGCTTAGGAACAGAGTGTCACGTCTATAGTAGCAGCTGAGGAGATGATGATGATGAAGAGGAGAATGTGGAATATGTCCTACGTCACTACAAAGAGTATAAGGCCTCAACAAAATGTTGGAACATATCTCTTTGAGCTAATGCTTTCACTTCTCCCCGCCTCTAGCAGCTGCTAATCACTTTTGTCTCAATTTGTCTTCCGTATACATATATGCGCTGGATGTCCCCTTCTTCTGTTCCCTTGCAGGTTCCCGTCCACTCTGTAGCAATTTTAGTGATGTCGTTGAACTGCCTTCTGAGTGCGTGGACGATCCAACGCCAATTTTGTCTCCTTGTTTCAGTCGCTAGGATTTGTTGGCAGGTTCCATCCTAAAGCCTATGGACATAGGATGTTGCGAAGACACTGGTTCACGAATACTTGCATCTTTTGCATGCCACGATTGGCTGCAGGTAGTCTGACTGATATTTCAATTTTGAAAACCGAGAACATTTTGTGCTTTAAGATAAAACCTCTGTTTAATTCAGGATTTTGAGGCATTTTAAGAATTAGAATTATAGAATCATCCGCCACTCTTATCTTCCTAACCCAACCTTCTACGATATAAAAGTTTTTAAATGAGAGGTAAATATTTTACAAAATTTTATGCAAATAAATGAAAAGTTGAGCTATGAGAACATAATACTCCCTTCCAATCACAAGAATCGTACTGACCATTTAATATTTTATTTTTTGTTTTTTTTTTTTTATTTGGCAATAAGATATTTAAAGAATTTAATTACGGATTTCCATCAAACGAAACAGCATAAACATACACACATGCATACATAGTACATACATTGATTATGAATTGATAGATACAATTTTATTTCACTGTTTGCGTTAACATTGAAACTATTTAATGGATAATGAATTGAAAAATATTCACTCACTAGAAATAAATTATTTATTCCGCATTGCAAATCATTAATTTATTAATTTTTTTATATCGTTTTCATATTCATTTTTGTTTTTCTTTTCTTTGCAGGTACGTAATCAAAACTGAAATTGAATCATTGCGGCAAGTATAATATTTTTCGGATAACAAGTGAAAGAAATACCCAGGAATAGTCCATAAAGAATCTCTTCTTCTTATTAAATTTAAATAGAAATTCTAACAACGCTTTCATTAACAATGGCCAGAGACCACTGCAACTGTTACTGCCACTGCCACTGCCACTGCAACGGCCAGTAAAAATAGCAAATGTTTTTGTTGTTGTTCCTTAAGTTATTGGTATTGAAAATCTTATTTAAAATTTATATTTTAACAGATTGAGTTGTTATTACAACAACAACAAAAATTCAATGGGGAAAAACACACACAAAAATAAATATTCAACAGGTGAAGGAGCAACTCAGCCTCAACTTTCGCAAGGCTGGAGTAGAGGCAGACATAAGAAGCGTATCTAGGCTTTAGCAAATAATGAGGCAACAACAACTTGATAAGCACCTGCGCATGTTCTTCTATTCTATCGACAACAAAACTTATGATTAGAAAACCCAAATGATTATCATCATCTTGTATTTTTTTTTTGTTTTTTTTTTATTTTTTATGCGAATGTAACTTTGTTTAACGGCCTTATAAAACGAATTCTCATACAAAGTATTTAATTTATTTTATTGTTTTTAATTTAAATACATCTAATACTTTTTATTCTTAAAATATGGAATGAAGAATTCTTTATTTCTCTTAAATAAAATAAAATCAAATAAAATATTTTATGCTTTTAGCTGCCTACGACAGTAGAAATTTTCTCCAAGTTTGACAGCTTAGACAGCTTAGGTTGTTGTCTTCGCTTTTTCTGTTCTGCCATTAATTTAATCGTCCTCATGAAAAACAGAGATCCGCAATGAGTATTCAAAAAGATAAGTAGACTCGATTCATACTCATAATTTCTGATACTTATACGCATTCATACTTATTTTAATATCACACTTATACCACTCATAATCAAAGTTTGAAGTACTCACTCTGAGAAGCATATGAATACTAACAGTTGCCAAAGTCCATGATCCATGTGTATCGGGTATGGCAACAAGTTTGGATGTGTATGTGTGTGTGGATATATAGCAGAGATCAGCAATGAATCGTTTTTTCGCTTCTCAAAAGTGCTCATGAAATTTTGAGTATGAGTGAGTCAACTGTATTGAAATTTAACTACTCATTCAGATTCATAATTTTAAAAAAATACTTTTAATACTCATAAATGCTTCCAGTGATTCCAATCATTCATCAAAATTTACAGTCTTAGTTGTTGTTGCATTTACAAAAAAAAAAGAAGAAAGAAAACGACAAAGACAGCAAGCAAAGCAAACACACAACCTTCTAGTGAGTATTATAGTGTTCGTACTCGAATTATACTTATTTTGTGATTCTTGTAAATGTTGAGTAAAGGAGAATCGAAATCAACAACATCATGCGTATTGTTAAGTATGAGTACGATGAGTACTCCGTACTTGGAATATGAGTAGTATGAGTATGATATTAAATAAGTATAAATGCGTATAAGTATCAGAAATTATGCATTTGATTCGAATCTACTCCTTCTTTTTGCATACTCATTGCTGATCTCTGGTACATACATATGTATTCTAAATTTGACAACTTTCTATTCTCAGTAGTATGCCTTCCATGTGTTTAAACTCTATGAGGTTTATGATTGATTACAAAACGGGAATGATTATTGTTTTCTTTTATTACTTTTGTCATTATTTTTTACATGAATACCGTTTTAATTCTTATTTTGTTTTTCATTTTCTATAGGAAGAGTGCAAAAAAACCATTTTAAGTGTGAAATTGAATATTTAGTTAATGGCATATCTAAACAGTATTTAATTAAAATGAGAATCGAAATTAGAAAGGCTAATATATTGCATAGATTTTTACTCTTTTTTTTCTTGGTTTTTGTTTTCCCTCAAACACCAAACTATGTAAATAGAAACATTTAGTAAAGACCTGCATTTAAGAAGCAAATCAATTATCAATCATGTAAAGAAGATTAGATATGCACAGTAAATCGATTTTTTAGATGCCATCAGATTTAACAGTGAGTGAACAGTGAATATTGTACGTAGAATATTACCAATTATTATTACATACATACATATGTACATATGTTTTGTGCGAAAAAGATCATAAAGAAAAGGAATTCTGTGTGTCGTAGTGGGATTGAATATCGGGTGTTCATTATCGTCTTCCATAATCTGGTAAAGATTCCATCACGTCACCGAAAGATGCATTCACCATACAGTCGGCACATGGCACTCTAAGATTATCATTTATTACAATCTGTATATAACTCTCTTAATGACGTTAATTTAAATTCGATAGAGGCCTACAAAATGTATTTGGATCAGCTTTTTCGCTTTTCGATGTATTTAACTCCAATGAATTTCTGTTTACAGTACATTTCACCAGAACGATGTTGGATTGTCAATGTATTCTTTTTTGGGAGAATACTAATCACTCAACTTTATTTCTTGAACTGCAACAGGTATTGGTCTTATCATCATCGGAATATTTTATTCGCTTAAAAGACCAATTGATGAAATTAGATGTGGTGTAGAACATCGTTCAAATATCTGCCATGGCTTCCAATTTTCTTATTCGCATAAATCTGAGACTTAAGAAAACCCCATAGGAAAAAGTCTAACAAAGTTTAATCAGACGATTTCCGTGCTCAAATCACATTATCGCCACTTAATGCCGTCTCATTGAAATCATATATCGTTTGATGCCCATCTTATTCAGTTCAGGCCAAAAGAAGTTAGTAATCATACATAGGGCCGTTAACAGTGATGACCTGGCCACAATAATAGGAACCAAATTGTGTTCGGAATGCATGGACGGCCCTTAGATCTCATGTGAATTGGTATCGTTTCAATTCGTTCGGAAGTTTTGTTTGAAACGTATTAATTCGTCCAGAATAGATATCTCATCACTGAAGAAGATTATATGTTGGTAAAGAATACCCATTTCGATAAAACAATTTAATTATTTGAATGAGTTGCTGAACATTGTTTGTAGCTTCAAAAAGAAGTTCGTTTTCAACTCTCATAGTTCGGACGTCTCTGTTGGAAGAACCTCTTGTGTTAATGTTAGATTTCTTCAAAGGTACTGTCATTTCATAGACATGAATGTTGTAATGCGTAGATCTGGTAGTTAAAAATGGATTGTATTGAAGTTTCTCAACAATTTATTTATTCGGTGACATCTATTGGACAACATTAGAGTTTCGTACCAAATTTTAAGTAGAAGCACGTTACTGTTATTAATAATTAAACAGTTTCCTCCTAAAACTGAATTTCTCTCGGTAGAAAGAGAAGAAGTCGTCGTATCCTAGTAGGTAGGGTGTTCGCTTATTAGACGTAAAGCCCGGGTTCAAATCCCAGGTCAGACATCAAAACGAAATATGACAAGAAATATTTCTTCGGCGACTTCCTCTCACCAGATTTCTGGCAAAAACTCTGAGAGTAAATAAAAAAAACCTGCCATGAAAAAGTTTCTCAAAATCTGTCGTTCGGAGTCGACGTTAAACTGTAGGTCCCGCCACTCAAGTATAAAATTAACATGAGTGGTGTAAGAAGGCCGTAATCCTGACTGAAGGGTTTTAATGGCCAATTGTGTATGTATGTAGAAAGATAAGAATACATAATGAATTCAATTGCTTGCTTGTGGCTGTCTTATAAAACAGTAGAAAACAATATACAATCCAGATATTAGCAATGAGTATTCAAAAAGATGAGAAGAACCGTATCTCTCTCAAGTTACTCGAATCATTTATGAGTGTTATAAGTATTTTTCTAAAGTTATGAATCTAAACGAATAGGCTTATAAATTAAACATATTTCGAATGTCATGAGTTTTATGACAACATTGTACGCATACTCATTGCAACCTGTACTTATAAATCAATGTTGTAGTGAGTACGAATGAATCAGAGTATTTGAATTTCAATACTGTTGGCTCACTTATATTCGATATTTTATGAGTGCTTATGAGTAGCCAAAAAACGATTCATTGCTGTTCTCTGATACAAACAAAGTATACTCCGCAATCCATCTGACTATGGCGACTTAGGCCTATATGAATTATGACTGCTATCATACTCTACTAAGAAAACTTTATATTTATGTACGTGTTAAATCCCCATTTCTCTAATTTTTTTTTAATTTAATAATAAAACATATATTGGCCTATATCGTAATAAAGTCCCATTATATTTATAATAAGCGCCTAAATATAAGAAATGAAACTTTCATTATCATTTTTAATCTTAGGTTTGCCCGCATAAGTACCTTTAATTGAGCAATAAATTTTTCTTATCCATTATCTTAATTTCTTCAGAAACACTTCCGTATACATATAAAGAAAAAAGTGATTTTTCTCGAAAGTATCATTTTCGACTTTAGACATGGGATTTATCGCTAAGACTGCGTACAGCTAATGAAAGCAATATTTATTCATTCATTCATATATTTATTTATTATTATTATTATTATTTTTTTTTAATTTTTAAAAAGTTTATCAACAGAGAAGTGTTTTGTTTTTTAATATTTTTTTTCTTTTTTTAATTCATTGCATATTTAATGACAATATTTAATGCATGACGTTTATTGTATGTATGCGTATTATTTAAATATTTTAAATACTAATACGTAATATGCATATGTTTTGTTTACTAATATTAAAATTTATGTGTATGTATGTATGTATTAATGAATTTCTATTTTTTTACTTCAACTTTAGCTTTAAATCTGTCTAATGCTGTTGTTTGCATTGCACAAAATAACTCGTTCAAGTTGATATGAGTTGTTATGAGAAATATTTACACAAATCCAATGAATTATATGCAAAAACAATAACAATAAAAACAAATCATATGTTAATTTAATGCATAAATATGTATATGAATATGATGCATACATATGTATGTACATCCATGAAATGATACAATAATGACTGAGTGTGACTATTTGTCAGCGTGAAAGAAAATATTTGAAAAATTAAAAATAAAAAATATAAATAAAACTAGGTTGTTACGTATACAGAAACAGACATGTTTTTAAATAGTTATTGTATCTTTATCTCCATCACATATATGTATATGTATATTGTATCTTGAATTCTATATCGCTATCTAGTTTCGTAAATAAAAAAAAACTGACATCAAAAACTAGTTTTTTGTTTTGATTTTTCGTTTCGTTTTCGTTTTTTTCCGTTTTTATTATTATTTAAATACTCGCTCGCATTATAAATAGTTTTGCACCTTCCGTAAATAGTTTTTTAAATGCAACAATTTATTTATCAGTATCACAACAACATTGAAATTGTTGGCAAAAACAAGAAATAAAAAACGCCACCACCAGCCACTCTACAAATAATTCAAATGAGCCAGACGCACTCAGTCATAGCGTTTGGCATACCTTAGATTGACTTTGTTTTACATTCGATTTAAAGCGTTTCTGTTTGTGACTGTTTAAGTTTTTAATTTTTTGTTTTTTTTTTAGTTTTTAGTTGTCTTTTGCAAATAATTTAAATATTTTTCGCACATTTGCGAATTTATTAGATTTTTGTTTCTCTCTCTCTCTTTTCGGTTGTTGTTGTCATTGTGTTTCTATGTACGTACTTTGAACGTAACGTGCAAAAATTCACACTTTCTCGATACGTAAAAATTCAAGTTTACGAGACTATAAACAGAAAAAAAAAAAATACAATGAAAATAAATTTGAAAGAAAAACATGAAACAAAAAACATTCATTTGAAATATTGTATACGAATATCATACAAAAAAAAAGAAGTAAAAGAAGAAATATTTTACAGCGCCACTGTTAAATGAAATTATGTTGTTATTGTTGTTGTTGTTTAATTCGCAAATTCTTTTCCGCAAAATTTTATTTGTGTTTTTTTTTTTGTACATTTCCACTTTTGGTTGCCGGTGATGGTTTTGGTTATTAACCCACTTAAGGTTTTGCTTAAATATACTTAACGGTACTTGGCCATAATCAAGTATTTCAATGAGGATTTAAATTTTTTTTTTACTCAAACAATGACAGTCACTCTCTTTGAACATCATAATGATGATCTTCAACATTCATCATCATGTTAATTAATTACAATCACTTGTGCCATAATAATGAAATGAAACGAAACCAAACTGAAATGAACTGAAATAAAAAATTCAAATTCAAATTTAAAAAAGAGAAGAAAAAAAATCGAGTTTTTTTTTTTGAGAATATGAATGAAAACAACATTTTATTTTTTTTAATAAATTTTAGTATTATTTTGGCCCAAATTCAAATTAAGGTCACTGTGCAAATATTTATGTACATTCATATACATACGTACATATGTATGTACAATGTACATGTATCCATCATAATAATGAATTGTTCAATGCAATTATTTTCGTTACCATTCAAAGGCAGCCAGCCAGTCACACTGCAATCGAATTTAATTTCTCATTACGCAAGTGCATTATCAACCAACAGCAACAACAACAATTCATTCAAAATCGTTAATTCGCTCGTTCATTACCAGTTGTTATCGTGCTCAAGTCACAGCTTTCAAAGCATTGCCTGCAATGAAAAAATGTGAATCGTAATACAATTCAAATGATTTTTGATGTTTTGGTTTTCCTTTTCAACATTTTATTTCAGAGTTTTTAATTTTGTAATGTAATACGTATGTATACATATACATATAACATAATCGATGTATTTAATTATGCAAATCAAATCGTATAAAACTTTTTATTCATCAAGATTGTGGATTTATTTTTCTCATTTTTTTCTTCATTTTAATTAACAGAGTTTCATCCGGACTGTTAAGCATCTATTTTCTATGATACCCGCTCTGCATGTTTATATAATTTTAGAAAACAGTTATTCGTTATACTTACTCATGTTAGCTTAGAGCAATTACGGGACAGAGATCAGCAATGAGTATTCAAAAAGATGAGTAGATTTGAATCATACTCATAATTTTCTGATACTTATACGCATTCATACTTATTTTAATATCATACTCATGCTACTAATATTCGAAATTTGAAGTACTCATCGTACTCATACTTAACAATACGTATGATGTTGTTCATTTCGACTGTCCATTACTCAACATTTACAAGAATCACAAAATAAGTATGATTTGCGTATGAACACTACAATACTCACTAGAAGGTTGTGTGTTTGTCTTTTTCTTTCTTCCTTCTTTTTTTAAATGCAACAACAACTACGACTGTAAATTTTGATGCATGATTCGAATCACTCGAATTATTTATGAGTACATATTGTAAGTATTTTTCTAAATTTATGAATCTGAATGAGTAAGCATATGAATCAAACATATGTATTTCGAATGTTGTGAGTTTGATGTCAACGTTGTACTCATTGCAACCTGTACATATAAATCAATGTTGTAGTTGAATATAAATATTGTTGACTCACTCAATCACTTGAAATTCAATACCAAAAAATATATCCATTTCGACTGCAAAGTTGTTTAAAACTTAAAGATTTGAAATAAAAATCCCTTAGCGAAGTAGAAGGGAATAAAAGTTTGGTAAAAATTAAACTCATTAAGTCCAATAAGTAGATTCGGTGATGAAAAAAACAAATCATCAGAACATCTACTTCAACCGTGTAGGGCGTTTGTAATCGATTGTTGACCAGGGACTTAGATGTTATTGTCAGTGTATCAGTGGA
Organism: Sarcophaga rosellei; assembly: GCA_930367235.1. Taxonomy (NCBI): domain Eukaryota; kingdom Metazoa; phylum Arthropoda; class Insecta; order Diptera; family Sarcophagidae; genus Sarcophaga; species Sarcophaga rosellei. The sequence continues at coordinate 82,606,265 of OV884017.1, read as the reverse complement.
AGAGAAATTATACTCATACCCTATAAATCCTTGGTATTTTAATAGATCATATGATAATAGACGATAATACTAGTGTACTGCATTCAGTTGAGTAAACACCATTTTGTTCAGTTAGTATGTGGCTGGGCTTTCTGATGAAAGCGATCATCACCGAAAGATCAAGAAACTGTCAAATATTTTATCGATAAAATAAATGATCAGCTGCTCATGCTATAAAGTGGGTTTTTCTAATCATTCAAGCTTTATTGACAGTTTAGATCAAAATTTGAAGAATAATCTTAGCGAAGAGTTAGTTCACATAAACGAACACTAAAACATTGCTGACTTGACAACATTAGACTGATGACATCAGTTGTTTATAACTTTGGCTTGTTTACGATACCAGCATAATCATCCTGATGCGGTTGTTTCTATTTCGATGTCTTTGATGTTCTTTAATGTACGTTTATATGGTAACTCCAGTAATCTCGACCTCTTCCAAGCTAAAATTGGGTTTTTAAAGCAGATGCGCCAGACATTTCTCACTGCTGTCTGTTATACAGTTCTTCAAGGGGATTACAATTGCTTACAGAAAACATAATTTGAGTGTTTGTTCAGTGTCAAGCACCTACTGTTAACTGTCAGTTTCGTTCCGCTGTTATGGATACTCTATTTAATTCGAATCATAAAACTATTCCATTCGACATTTGTACGAAATATATGAAAATATATGAAAATAATCAATAAAATAACCTTCCCTAGCACACTGATATAACCAAGAAGTTCATCCTTCTACCACTCTCTGCAATTGTATTGCATTAACAGATTCAGATTCAATTTCCAATTTTTTGTTTTCTTTTTTTTTGTGTTGTTTTGTTTTGTTGCTCTTTCCTATCGTCAACATGCAATTGTTGAATAATAATGTGCATCCTCACCATAACTGTAAAGTGTATGTTTGTTTACCAGCACACATGAAGAAGGTATTCATTAAGTTCCGTTACAATTTAAGTTGAATTGATGTATTTTTACCTTTTTAATATTCAGATTCAGATTCGATTTGATTTTATTTTCCATTTTCTGTTGCCTTAATAATCCTTCTTTCTGTGAGATTTGCAAACAAACTCTACACCACTCGACTTTATGCTCTCCATGCGGTGGATGAATGGATGGATGGATACATGCAACACAACAAACAAATGAAGATAAATACACTTGTCAGTCACACATATATTATTATACTGTGAACACACATACAAACAACGAGAAAACTATTTGGGGCGTGTTCGAAACTTGTAGTTTACAAATGAGGTACAAAAACACCAACAACAACAAAAAACCAATAACAAAAAAAATTGAAAGAAAAACTTGGATTTGATTGAAATTGGACGTTTTAAAGAGAAAAATTAAAAGAAAAAAATTCAAATAAAAATTGGAAACAATATTAAGCATTACGATGCTTGTAATGTACCATAGAAACAAACATATACAGAGAAATACCAAAAGATGGATACATTCAAATATGACTACGACTACGAATGCGAATGCGAATGAGGAACCGCAACATATAATTAAGCATGTCAAACCACAAAAAAAAACTCAAGGAACTGAGAAAAATGAAACAAAAAAAAGAGAAATATAACACGAATCAAATAAGTGCATTGCCATGTAAGAGAACTATGGTCAAACCAAACAGATTATTTAAGTCGCTACAAGGATTGTCTGTTCGTGTGGAACAAGGATGAGACTATCTTCGACAAACTCCAGACGATAATTGACAAGATGTTTGTTAGTTACAAGATGTATAATCCAACTTTAACTTAATTTCTGTTCATATTGGTTGCAATTGGGTAGGTATAAACACATAGACGACAGACGACAGATAACAGAAAGCTGCCAAGTTTACACACGTTTATATGAAAACGATTATATTGAAGGCAGGACAGAAAAAGCCAAGACAACAACCTAAGCAGCTCCTGCCCAAATTAAACTATTTTCTGTTTTTGTGAGCAGCTAAAAGCAAATTAGTGATGCCAATACGGCATAAAATCATAATACAAAACAGTTAAAAATACTTGTATTATTGAAGAAAAGGAACAATTCTAAAATTAAGAAATCAAGAGCAATCCATGTATTCATAATAAATAAAATAGAATTATAGATTCAATTTTGTATCTGAATTCATTTGATAAATGTTTTGTGTGTGCGGTTTTTTCTTAAGTGAGTTTATTTTTGCGTACAAAAAACCCTGATAGTGACAACACTGAAACATATATTTAAATTCAAATTTGATAATTATTGAAGTTTCTGCTCTGCTTTCAAAAAATTTAAGCAGTCGGCATATGACAGAAAAAACAGTTATCAGAATTTTCTGTCGAGCTGCCGAACTGTTGTCTGTCGTCTATGTGTTTATACCTGATGGATGGCTCGAACGCAAAAATCTATTTCTATTGATTATTTAAAATACTGTGAGTACTTATGTATGCGAGCAATACCAATGTAAAATATTTTATCAGTCAGTGAGGAACAGAGATTAGCAATGAATCGTTTTTTCGCTATACCCATATTTTATAAATGATCTGGACAAGTGTCAATCTGCGCAATATTCTTCCTTACTGAGCATCAAATGATATTTTAAACAAAAAGTTTCAACGGATACCGATATCGGTAGATGATAAATAAGAAAAGATTGGTAATTCTTATTAAATATTATACTATTTTCAGACATGCGCTTTTATTGAGTCAATATTTGAAGTGTTCAAGCATAATAATATACGTAGTTGTCAAATATCAACAGAAAGTGTTCGGATAATTGTAATATGCGCACTAAACACACTTATGACAGAGCTGCATTTTAAGTTTTACTCAATATTATAACAATTTGCGTATTTATTGCGCAATAATTAATTGAAACTTTATATGAAATATTGAGCTCAATAATGGCGTTTATTGCGATTTATGCATCAATTTATGCCATCAATAACTACCAATTCTAGTAGGTAGGGTATCAAATTGTTTCTTTAATATTATTTTCCTTCCATAAACTGAAAGAGTAAGTGAGTGTTGGTCAAATAAAATGTTTGATTGGTTTGCAGGAGTTACCATCACCAGGGCAACAACCGCAACAGAGCAACCACTTGAACCTGGGAAAATATCGTCTTGATTATCCTGAGGGCATATAAAAAGTTTTCACTCTTAAATTGAATTAAAATATACACCAAGTTATAGAGTGCAATTATACTGCCGTTGACTGGATACATGTACTGTTGAATTGTAATAGGTCATGTTGGAAAATCATTTGGAAATTCAAACTGGAAAAATGAAAAAAAAAATTAACGGAAATTTATTTTCAAGACAGATACAGATCATTTGTCTTTCGCTCTTGTTTTTTTAGCCAACAACGGAAGGCAAATACGATTCGATTGGTAAATAAAATGGATAAACAAGCAGACTTCATTATAAATGACATTTTATTGAGAATAACACTTTGAACAGAATAATTGGAAATTCCGTTCACTGGAAACTTCAAATTTTTCTTCAAAAACATTTCCAACAAATGGCTTCGAGTGTTAATAGCTGTTCTACGCTTTGCCAACTTATTTGGCGACAATTTATTTGACAATCTTAATAACTACATGTATTCCAGGCTCTCTGTCAGATCATTAGACCTACAATCGTTTGATTCGACTTCAAATTTCTATTTGAATGTTTGCGTTTAAGCCACAAGTATTGTGGAATTGTATTGAATTGGAATATTTGCAATAGTCAATGAGAAATTTTAATAAGAAGTGTGAAACGAAGACCACTTGAGTCGTAAAGTTCATTCGTTTCATACCATACATACTATCTTTTCAAATCCAAGGCAGTATTTCTAGATATTCACTGTTACATAGTTTGTCTTGCGAACAAACTTAAATTTTAAAATTTCAGTTGCATTTGTTCACAGGAAATCTTTAGTTTTACACTCAGCACATAAAAGCTCTCCTCTTTGAGCATTTGTTTGGGAGAAGGGATCCAAACAAGACTTCACAGCTGTACTCTCCTTCTAAAGGTTTTCATTTTCGATATTTTTTTTATGGAGGGAAATCATCCAAAGACAAGACTTTATAGATAAACTACAGGCGATGCTTCATCTAAGTAGTCGCCGTAGTCTAGTAGGTAGTGTGTTCGCTTAGTAGACGTAAAGCCCGGGTTCGAGCCCCATGCCAGACATCAACACGAAATATGAAAAAAATTAAAAAATATTTCTTCGGTGCCTGCCTCTCAGCAAATTTCTGGCAAAAATTCTGAGAGTAAATAAACCTGCCATGAAAACGTTTCTCAAAGTCTGTCATTCGGATTCGACGTTAAACTGTAGGTGTCGCCACTCAAGTATAAAATTAAGGCACACAACATAAGTGGTGTGAGAAGCTAGGCCATAATCCTGACTGAAGGGTTGTAATGGCCAATTATGTATGTATGTATGATGCTTCATCTAACACTGTTCAACAGAACGCAATACCCTATCAGTGTTATCGGTCTATATACCGAGTTAAGCCTAACTCGGTCCATGCTGGCGAAACTTATTTTGTAGTAAACTTAACAACTGTTGACAACATCATCCTTGTGCGTTATTTCTAATTGTCCGGCTATACTTTTCACAGGAAAGAGATGCTGTAGATTCTTATGGGAACTATGAAATGGTTTAGAGGTTACTCTAAAGTGTACTTCATAATATTTTCTCAGAGTATTAGATTTTATTTTATAGGCTCATTAAAGTTGTCTTGGGCGCCTTACGATGTGAACAAGGCCTGTAGGCATTATTGCTTTAGTTCCATTCAAATCAGCCGATACCGTAACCATAAAACTGTAGATATAATGGTTCTAACTTCAACTACTTGCTTGAGTCCATACCAGAGATCAGCAATGAGTATTCAAAAAGATGAGTAGATTGGAATCATACTCATAATTTCTGATACTTATACGCATGCATACTTATTTTAATACAATATTCACATACTACTCATATCCAAAGTTTGAAGTTCTCATCGTACTCATACATGATAACAATACGCATGATGCTGTTTATTTCAACTCTCCTTTACTCAACATATACAAGAATCACAAAATAAGTATGATACGCGTACGAACACTACAATACTCACTAGAAGCTTGTGTGCTTGCACTGTGATGAATGATTCGAATCACTCGAATCATTTATGAGTATTATAAGTATTTTTCTAAATTTATGAATCTGAATGAGTAGGCCTATGAATCAAACATATGTATTTCGAATGTTATGAGTTTGATGTCAACGTTGTACTCATACTCATTGCAACCTGTAGTTATAAATCAATGATGTAGTGAGTACGAATGAATCAGAGTAGTTAAATTTCATTACTGTTGACTCACTCATACTCGAAATTTCATGAGTACTAATGAGTAGCAAAAAAAAACGATTCATTGCTGATCTCTGGTATGTATCTCTGAGAAATTTTTATCATTCTTGTTATAAGCAGCCTTCTACACAAATTCTAGTTTGGCTTACAGTTTTTGTATAATTCTTTTAAGCCTTTAAGAAATAATGCGATTTTTTATGAATATTTCCTCAGGCTAAATGGTTTCCTTCGCACTTAATTATTAAAATTTGATTTTTTCAAAACGGCATTTGTTAATAATTTTTCATATTTTAAGCTGACGTTTAAAACTGTTTTCGAATTGAACTCCTAAATTTAGTTCCTTACGTTTCCACTTCTTTTATAAAATTCGCTTGGGATTGTTAGTCATTTCAATCATTCATTCGCTCGCTTACTTTACTAAAGCAATTCGCGCTCACTTGGTTGCAACCGCTCTATTCGTGACTGTAAATAAATTTGTATCATAAATAATATTGAAAAATACTAACAATAGTAACAACAACAACATAATAATATAAAACAATTTTTATTTCTTTCTTATTTCCCAATTTGTTTTCGTATTGGAAAATTAAAAAGAAAAAAAATGTTTTTTTTTTGTTTTTTTGGGCAAGAAAACCTAAATCTTTATTTAACATTAATAATAAGCAAAACAATTTAAATTATTATGATTGACTTTATGACTACAAACAACAACAAAAAGAAAACCTTGAAGATTTAAGCGGTTTTCTCCTAGAAAAACTGCAAACGAGTAACGCCCCTTTAAAAAAAAGTCTGAAAAAAACCAAAAGTTTTCCATACACTCGTACAATACAATAAAAAAGGCCAAGAAAACTACTACAAAAAACAAACAATGAAAATAACAAACAAGATACAAATTTATGTTTATAAACATTAAAACATGCATGCATGAGAGTACGTGTGTGTTTGTGTAAATATATCTTTAGATACAACACATGTATCTGTACATATGCATGTATGTATGAATGTATCTGAGAATATGTTTTGCTTATAAGACAACATGACATATTCCCGTATAACTGTTTTTATTTTAATTGTTTAACGGTTAGATACATACCACACCTGCAAAGTGTTTGCAATGAATGAATGACTCATAAAACAAAACAAAACAAAAAAAAAAACAAAACAAAATAGTGGCATCTAAAAAACGAAAACTTACACTGAAAAACATAATTTTGCAATGTCATGAGCTAGTTTCCCATTTCAAATGCTGCTGACTTATGAATTAAATTTTAAAAGAAATTTCAATTGTATGGTCAGATATTTTTTATTTCTTTCAGTGTACCTATGATACAAGCTGTTGTGGTGGCATTTAAGTTGCTTTACAATTTATTTTCCAAAAAGCTCTTTCTTTTCTTCTTAATTTTAGCCAAATATTGATTGGAACTTTAACTTCCGGGATATAAAGAAAAAATCGTTTCGTTTTGCCGAATGTGATCGCGTACAATCATGTTTCTTACCATAAACAGAAATGTCAAACTAAAATTCCTCTCCTCCAAAATTAATAAAAAAAGAACAACGAAAATAATTTCTAGGTTCGTATTTTTTTTTTCGACCATAATTGCTGCTTGTTTTTCTAGCCCATATTGGTTTTGAGTTTCTGTTCCTAATAAATAGCCGTTGGAAATTGCCCACCATCAATCCTCCACACAGTCATTTTAACTAGCCTGTCAGTCGATTCATTTTTTTTTTGTGGTTTTTCCTTATGGCCAAGACCCACATTGAAGATAAATTGAAAGTAATCATGAAATTAAATTATAGTGTAACATTGTTGCAAACAAATAAAAATTATTGTTGTCTTAATGCATACAATTTTATAATTTAAAACACAAATGCATGTATTTTATTCGTTTATTTGTTTAACTTTTACAATTTTTTTTTTTTATATGCTTCATGAAAAAGATACAAAATATGAGACTAAAATATGACAAACTAAACAAGGCTGTTTAACTTTCTCATTTTTTTGTACAAAAGTTCACATTGGCAAAAGTTGACTGCCGGTTTTTGATTTGCTATTTATGGCTGGGTATTCAAAGGGATTTTACGTTCCGACATAAAACAATTGTTTCGGCAATTACCGCGTTTAATTAAAAATATAAAAAATCAAAAATTATGGTCAAATAAGACGTTTGTTTTTATTAACTGCTTCCACGCCCTTTGGTTGGTTGGACTTTTTACCCGCATCCAGCTTAGTTCTTAATCAACAGACCTTATCTTGTCAAAAAAAAAAAGAAACATCTTCGCCAGTCCTCCTCGGTCGGCCCAACGTTCTGTACGGCGTTCAATCACAGCGATTTTACGAAATTGCGCCATTGTCGCAAACTCATCTCAGTGTCTAATACATATTTGTATTGCATTTGCCAGCTCGGAGGTCACCATATACAAATAACATTTATTTCTCTGCTTCAGCTGATCCCAGTCATGTTTGTCATGTGAACACTTCACATTTGCATCAGAGATCAGCAATGAATCGTTTTTTCGCTACTCATTAATATGATATTTTGAGTATGAGTGAGTCAACAGTATTGAAATTCAACTACTCTGATTCATTCATACTCACTACAACATTGATTTATAAGTACAGGTTGCAATGAGTATGAGTACAACGTTGACATCAAACTCATAACATTCGAAATATGTTTGATTCATACGTCTACTCATTCAGATTCATACATTGAGAAAAATATTTATAATACTCATAAATGATTCAAGTGATTCGAATCATTTATCAAAATTTACACTCTTATGGTGTTTTCTTTTCTACAAAGAAAATGTCACCCTCTTACAAGGTGCATTAAAAAAATTGCTGACCAACCCTGTTATAATGTAATTTTTATTTGAGATGAACATAACACAAATATGAAAAAAGGGTATGCCCCGTGCCCTTAAAAATATGTTTAATTTTTTGGTTTGTTTTCAATAAAATATGTAAACATAAAAAAGGTATTGCCAGATCGCTAATTTTTCGATATCATTTTTTTAGAGCTTTTTTTTATAACCAAATAAAATTTTTTTAACACAGTTTTAACACTGAATGCAATTTTTTATATTACTGACCATGTAGCTTTAATAATGTAATGTTCTCTTAAGGTTACCCCACAAAACAATGAAAAAATTAACTTCAAAATTGGATAACGATACTAGTCGACTTTTTTTAAATTTCATCTGGTAGCCCTATAAATAAACAAAAGTCATTTGCTTTACAGGGCATTATCAGCACTCTCGATTTATACAGGGCGTAAAATGCAATGCCCTCCACCATTTTCAAGTGCGAATTATTTAGAATAAAACATACCACCCTTTTAGAGGGAGAAACATTTTCAAGAAACAAACACAAAATTGCATTTTTTAAAATAAAGTGCACATTTTTTGGTAGAAAAGAAAACACCATTAGTTGTTGTTGCATTTACACAAAAAAAGAAGAAAGAAAGAGACAAAGACAGCAAGCAAAGCATACACACAACCTTCTAGTGAGTATTTTCGTACGCGAATTACACTTATTTTGTGATTCCTGTAAATGTTGAGTAAAGGAGAGTAGAAATCAACAACATCATGCGTATTGTTAAGTATGAGTACAATGAATTCTTTCAACTTTGAATATGAGTAGTATGAGTATGATATTAAAATAAGTATGAATGCGTATAAGTATCAGAAATTATGAGTATGATTAGAATGTACTCATCTTTTTGAATACTCATTGCTGATCTCTGATTTGCATCGAATATTCCCATTTTGGTCGTGGATGATTATTACCGGCACTGTAATAATTATTGATAAGTTTTTCCCCCACAAGACGACCCTCGATATACGTTTTGTTACCAGCATCTGAGGTGATTTGGCTCTCAAGCAGGCTTATTTAAAGAAATGTGATTAATGAGTAGGTCGTTTTTTCGCATGGCTGACAGTGTAAATTTTTATAAGTTGTAAGTTATTTTGCTCTGTCTTATAAATTTAAGAATTAAGCACTTAAAGTGATACTTGTTTTCGACTGTTCTAAAGTTACAACATCGGTTTGCTAAGGGGTGCACGTTTTTGCCTTAGAGCACATCCATCAAGGCGTGATTGGCCAGTAAATGTATTAAATGGAACAAAGCTTGTTCTATAGTCGCACTATTCATATATTCAAAGCATATTTCATGTCACTTACAATTTTAACAGTTCCAAAAACAAAATCAAACACCCTACACTCTACTCTCGCTTACAACCAATACAATGTACAATGATAAGACCTCCATCCTCTGAGGCCTGTTGTTAAAGCAATAGGTTTATTAGATTTTCATTTTTTTTTTTTTTTTGTGCACCCTTTCTAAGCAGAATTTGACAGAGTGAGGGAAATATTATAAATCACTGTTTTTAGTGTTGTCGACACAAAAATGTCACTATTTATTGAGATCAAACCCCAGATCAGACATCAAAATGAAAATATGTAAATATTTTTTCGGCAACTTCCTCTCAGCAGATTTCTGGCAAAAATTCTGAGAATAAATAAAATTGCCATGAAAAGTTTCTCAAATAATCTGTCGTTCAGAGTCGACGTTAAACTGTAGGTCCCGACACTCACATATAAAATTAACGCACATAACATGAGTGGTGTGAGAAGCTAGGCCCTAATCCTGACTGAAGGGTTGTAATGGTCAATTATATGTATATGTATCTATAGTATGTAATCGGGTTAATATGCACCTAAAATACAAACAAATTAGCTTTTTGCACACAAATTGTCATTTCAGCATGCCTAGTGTATGAAAAAATGTCTCCAGTGCAATCTTCAAGAGAACATTAATATTATGAGTTAAGACATGAAACAGTGGAATAAATAGTTTCATTTACTTGAAAAGTTACACTAAAGCTATGGATTTTATTCATTCTGTTCAAATTCTATCAAATCGTTTCTAAGGCATTTGCAGTTTCGGACAAAATGCTGGAAGCTTTTGGTTGTGATAGTACGAAGCTAAATTAGAGAGCGTTGTTTTTTTTATTGGTGACGTCGATAATATTAACGACGACCATTAGACTAAGGATGAATATTTTTTTTCATATTTTTTTGCGTGCGCACTCCATATTTTCAAAATAATTATTTCCAACTGACAGCTTAATTATTACAAACCCAGTTGAAAATGGCCTATTTAAGTGGAAAATTAGTTTTCCAATTTCCTCGTTTATTTTCTTTGTTTGTTTTATTTTTCTGAACTTCATTACATCGTTTTATAGTTGATTCATGACTAATGCACCATTTCTTGGTTTTTTTATTGTTTTTTTGTTTTCCAATATTTTTTTAATTCTTTCGAAACTCTTTCATTACTACATATTCTATATTTCCAATCTTAATGAAGGCTTTTCACATTTGTCTGTCGGTGTATGAGTGTTTATGATGGATTTTGTGGGAAGTCAATCGGTTTCGGTTAGAGTTTCATTTTTATTTTTGCTTTAGTTTTTAGCCTACTTTAGCTAAATATGGTCCAGTGCAACTAATAAATATGATTACATATTTTTCTTCCAATAAACGCATGGCAGCAGAAGCATATGAATACTAACAGTTGCCAAAGTCCATGTTGATCCATGTGTACAGAATATGGCAACTAGTTTGGATGTGTATGTGTATCTGTGGGTATATAGCAGAGACCAGCAATGAATCGTTTTTTCGCTACTTATAAGTACTCATCAACAATATCGAAAATTAATTACTCCTGATTCATTCATACTCACTACAACATTGATTTATAAGTAAAGTTTGCAATGAATATGAGTACAATGTTGACATCTAACTCAAAACATTCAAAATACGTTTGATTTATACGCCTACTCATTCAGATTAATAAATTTAGAAAAATACTTATAGTACTCATAAATGAGTCGACTGATTCGAACCATTCTTAAAAATTTAGAGTCTTAGTTGTTGTTGCATTTACAATAAGAAAAAAAGAATAAAGACACTAAACAGAACAGCAATCAGAGCAAACACACTATCTTCTAGTGAGTATTGTAGTGTCCGTACGCGAATCATACTTATTTTGTGATTCTTGTAAATGTTGAGTAAAGGAGAGTCGAAATCAACAACATCATGCGTATTGTTAAGTATGAGTACAATGAGTTTTTCAAACTTTGAATATGAGTTGTATGAGCGTGATATTAAAATAAGTATGAATGCGTATAAGTATCAGAAATTATGAGTATCGATTCGAATCCACTCGTCTTGTTATATACACGCTGCTGATCTCTGATATGTAGTAGGTTATATTAATATGGATATGTGGAATACAAATATTCACTTACAACAACAACAAAGGCATAAAATAAAGAAAAAAAAATTAAAACAAAGTTCGCCGGGTGGCAACTGTTGTTGACAATGATCCCTACCGCAGAAATAAATACAAATGTTTGAAATGTAAAGGCTTTGATTACAAAGTTTATAATGAATATAAGAAAAAAAAAATAATTAAAAAATGAATTCAAATCATTGAATTATTTGCCTCAAACGTAAGTACAATTCTCTATCAACCTCTGTAGGGTATTGGCAAAAACATACCAGTAGACGTTCATACATAAATATTCTTATGGACTTGTTATGTTCTACTTTGATTTTTATCTGCTGATCTTCAATAGAAGCCACTTGTTGTTGTTTCTATTATTTTCTATTTCCTCCATTTCTATTTTTTCATTTCGTATGCTCCTTTTTGTTTATTTTCATTCATTCAAGACAAAGAAATAAAGAAACGCTCATAACTCACTTCCAATAAAGTGCTCATTATTTTATGAGAAGAAAAAAATCAATCAAAACGTTTTGTTTCGATGCCTTATTTAAACTACCACAACAACTACACCCAAATGGGGGGAAAAAAACAGAAACAGAAACCGAAACAAAAAGAGGAAGAAAAATATTGAATCTATGAAATTGTGATTGATGGTAGAGTATGTATGTAATTTATCTTGTAAATTCGTTGTTGCAGATACAATGCGATAAGATGTGATGGGATACCAAACACAGTCGTACTTGGCTTTTTATCAATAAATCTACGGCTTTTAATATGATTTTAGACAGGCAATGTATAAATTGTTAGATGGTCGCCGTACTTCATTAAGCAGTATGTTGTTGTCTTACTGCACAACTGCTGGAGAGGCTAAAGAGGCATGTAAATTCGTCATCTGGTAACAGTTTTGAGAGTGAACTAATTATCAGAAACAAAAAGCTTCTCATATGAGTTATTCGTAGATTATATAACCAGACGTTAAACTAACTCTATGTCCAGGCCTGACTTATAAACGATAAATATTGAAAGATTCTGTTTACAATTCGTAGACAAAAAGCAAAAAAACATTCAATAAAAAAAGTTTCCTAAAATTCAATGAATTGATTGCATTTCTAATATTCTTCTGTTTCCAAAAATTTCATACAACAGCGCTTCGGTTTCCAAACGAAAGAAGAATATGTATTCATATGTGAATGATTCTGGGCAATACATATGTACAGGCGTAAGCTCATGAATATCTTTTACAAATTCTGTGGAATTCTGTTGGTCTCATTTTCTTAAATACGATAAGTTCAATCTTTCAAATTAAGGCCGACCAAGCACTGAGAGTTCTGGTTTGTCATTGTCCTAATTCTATAACCTCTCTGGTAGACGACAGTAGAACTTTAATTGTAGACCCTGTGAGGTTTATTAATTGATATTTGTGCGCCATTATCACCGGTTCCTATGGATCGATTAAAATTAGTAAACAATCCGAAGCTCTTGTTGTTCTGGCATGAAAACTCAGTGCAATGTTCACTTGAATACAGAGCACTTTACTCTATCTGATCTCGTTGCCATTTTACTCACCACTTTTACTCACTGGTACCATATGCATCAAAGATCAGCAATGAGCATTCACAACGATGAGTAGATTCGAATCAAACTCATAATTTCTGATCCTTATACGCATTCATACTTATTTTAATATCATTCTCATACTACTCATATTCAAAGTTTGAAGTACTCATCGTACTCACACATATTTAACAATACGCATGTTGTTGTTGATTTCAATTCTCCTTTACTCAACATTTACAAGAATCACAAAATAAGTATGATTCAAGTACGAACACTACAATACTTACTAGAAGGTTGTGTGTCTTTCTCTTTTTCTTCCTTCTTTTTTTGTAAATGCAACAACAACTAAGACTGTAAATTTTGATGAATGATTCGAATCACTTGAATCATTTATGAGTATTATAAGTATTTTTCTAAATTTATGAATCTGAATGAGAAGGCGTATGAACTTTGATGTCAACGTTGCACTCAAAGCACTCATTGCAACCTGTACTTATGAATCAACGTTGTAGTAAATACGAATGAATCAGAGTAGTTGAATGTTGACTCACTCACACTCATACTGTTGACTCAGTCAAACTCAAAATTTCGTGAGTACGATTGATCATTGCTGATCTCTGATATGTATATATGTATTTGACGAAAATTAGAGCGAATTTCTTATTCTTTTCACAATCTTCCCATCCATGCACAGGGGAGCGGTATTAAAATCTGGTCACTACTGACAAGTTGTTCAACTTTATTATGTAATTGGAACACTGTTGTAATGCGACTTGTGTTTCATTGTTCTATCGTTCTGCAGTCATAATGTGACTTGTTTCCGTTAATCACATATGTAGTAGAGCACATACACTCGTGATCGATTGGCCAGTGGATCTCACGCTGCTTCAAAAAGACAACTTTGCTCTTCAGTCTCACTATTTGTATATGGAACTTTCTTTCAGCACACAATTAATTTTCCTGTCTCTTACAACATGAATGGATTCGTGGCATCCAGCGTCCAGTTCTACTCTATTCTTTTTCCCTCTCACAACGAATTTTCCTGTTTCCGAAACACTGCACTGCACGAGGTGGCGCTATCCCCTGATTGTCGAATGTCAAATAACCATTCCAAGCTTCACGCTAATTCGATTACTATTCTTGTCATCATTCCGTCATCCATTCCAGAATTCTGCTGATTTTAATTGCAATTTGCAATTCAGTAGCGTTTTTTTTTTCTTCAATTTGATGTTCTTCTACATGTCCTCTTAGGGAGCCCTCATCGTCTACAGCCTTATAATGCCAATACAAAACCGTCCAATCATTTTAAAAATCTCAGCAGATTACTGACGAACACTCTGAAAGTCAATGAAAGTTTCTCAAAAAATCTGTCGTTCGGAGGCGACTTAAAGTCCCGCCACTTATGGATAAAATGAACACACATAATATAAGTGCTGCGAGATGCTAAGTCGTAATCCTGAGTGAAAGGTTGGATATGCTATGTACATATGTATAAAAGGCATTTGTTGTTGTTTTTATTATATTTGCGGCACTTTTTCTTAATGCAGCTGGTATTGCTGGTATACTGCTGCCAATAATAATGATTATTTAAGTACAGTTGATCTTTTTGATGTTATTGTTGTTGTACACTAATACCTCGCTTGGCGTCGTTTCGTTTTGCGTTTTTTCAAAGTTGCGACGGTGCTGACTTAGTACCTGTTTTCACTGAGTGTCTTTAGATTTTCGAAGTTGCATTGCTTTGGGTTCGAGTCTTTAATTTTTTTTTTGTTTTTTTCTGAAAGATGGCACTGCTTTTGTTTCGAATTGCGCCATGCCATAAAAATTCGGGAATTCACTTTGTATTGCAACTGGAATTGCAATTTGCTAATGAAATATGCGAGAGTAGCCGTTCAATAGAAATCTCCGAAAAACAATATTTAACCACCAAACAAATTTCCAAAGCGATGTATTTGGTTGACAAAGCTACGGAGATTTTTTAAATAACGAGGTTGACGGCGGAAAGAATTTTAAAGTGTTCCAGGCGATAGCTACGAATATCAATTGCTACGAGGAAATTTATTTCACGCTAAAAAAAAGCTGATCAGCAAACATTGCACCAATTTTTTGTGAATGAAAGTCGACTTACGACAGCCACTATGGAAACATCAGACAGTGATTAATTTTTATTTTGTTTCTTATAAATTAATTGAATATTTTATTTTGTTTTAATTGAATTTTTATTTCTTTTTTTTTTCTTCTCTTTATTTTTGGGTTTTTTATATATGTGTATCAGGGATCAGCAATGAGTATTCAAAAGGATAAGTAGATTCGAATCATACTCATAATTTCTGATACTTATTCGCATTCATAATTATTTTAATATCATACTCATACAACTCATATTCAAAGTTTGAAGAACTCATTGTACTTATACTTAACAATATGCATGATGTAGCTGATTTTGACTCACCATGACTCAACATTTACAAGAATCACAAAATAAGTATGATACGCGTATGAACACTACAATATTTTTTGTAAATGCAACAACAACTAAGACAGTAAATTTTGATGAATGATTCGAATCAATCGACTCATTTGGGAGTACATATTATAAGTATTTTTATAAATGAATTAAACATATTTCGAATGTTATAAGTTTGTTGTCAACGTTGTAATCATACTTATTGCAACCTGTACTTGTAAATTAATGTTGTAGTGAGTACGAATGAATCGAAATTTCATGAGTAACTATGAGTAGCGAAAAAAATTTTTATTATTTGTGTTTTTTAAATCTTCTTTTTAAAAAGTTGATGTAATCTATCTTCTATCTTTACATGATTTGCTATAGAAATCATAATTCACTTTCCATTGTTTCAATTTGTGTCGTGTTTTTTTTTTGTTTTTTTTGGAACGTAACCACGACGAAAAGTGAGGTATTGGTGTATTGTTTTGGGTTTTTCGTTTATTATGTCGTCTTCATAACATTAGAAAATATGACAATACCAACAACCATTAAAAACTAGAGAAAATTTTAAAGAATTTCATTAAAAAAATTTTAAAGCAAAGCGTTGCAATGAGTTGTAAACACAAACAAGACGAAAAACTGTTAATTATTTCCCATTCCCGAAATACATAAAAAATCATCATAAAAATTTAAAAACATTAAAAACATTTGTTTTTGTTGTTTGTTTGTTTTTTTTAAACTCAAATTCTAAATGACCAGTCAAGTCAACCAAGTCCATCAGTCAAGTCAGTTGGTTTTCTTACGGAAAACAATGACAGAAAGAAAGAATGAAAGAAAGAGAGACAAGAGAAAATTAAAAATAATAGTTTAAACGTTGATTGCTTCATTTTTATGGCCAATTATGTTTGACAATTCAACTAAAACACTTTAAGCTGTAAAATATTTAAACCGTAATTGTTTTTGTTTATTTTATTTATTCACGGTTTCAATTCCTTCTTTTTTTTAATTATTTTTCTTTCATTTTCAATTTCGTTCGTTTCATTTTAATTTCACTTTATTTTTCAAGTCTCATTGAATTACATTGAATCGATTCAAACGAACAAAGTGTGTTTGGTCCCTTATTTATGGTCGAGAAATAATTAAAAACAAAAACAATTTTTTTTTTTGTTTATTTAGAAAAAATACTCTCCAGCCTGCAGCAATAGATCAATTGTAGGTACAAAAAAATGGAATTTTAAAACTTAAAACTTTCGACAATAAAATTAAAACAAATTTCCATTTCAAAAGAAAAAAATACCGAGAGGACTGCCTCTCAATACTGTGTTCGATGTTGATAAAAATTCTACCAAACGCAAATCTCCAGTCAGACAGTTTACTCGCACAGGCGCTGCTCCAACCGAATACGTAATCGCGAGAGGTGTTTGTACTCGCTCGGCAGAAAACTACATCCTTTGCTGTAAGAAACAACAACAGCGATAAAAAACTGCTATATTGTATGACTGAAATGTTGCTGATACATTCAAGTATTTCACCTCAATTTAACAGCGTTCTCATATGAAATCAGAGATTTTTTGTGAATGTCACGTACAGTAGTTTTCGCGTATAGTCCATCACACATATAAGAGAATTTCAGATATAGTCCAGAAAATATGCTTCTAATTTCGTAATAAAAATAATTGCATACATTTAATTCGTTGTATAGTCCATTTCTAATATAGTCGAATTTGGCATATACAGTAAACCCTCCTATAACGCGGTACTCTTAGAACGCGGTTTCCATATAACGCTGGGCTGAAATTGCGACAGCCCTCCTATAACGCGGTACTTTCAAAGCGCGGTTTCCATATAACGCGGAGCCCTCCTATAACGCGGTAATCTTACTGCGCGGTTTCCGTTTAATAACACCCCATAAGTTCCTTGCAGTCTTTTAGTTTAGTTTTTATTTCATTTTTTATTAATCCTTATATGAACTCTTGAATTCAATAAAAACTATTTATAATTTATCTTGCCGTTTGAATTTCTTGGTCTCCATATAACGCGGTTATGATGGGATTTGTACTAATTCTGAGTTTCTTATAGCGCGGTTTCCATAGAACGCGATACGAATTAGCCTGGTTTGTATGGTGAAATCCGAGTTTCTTATAGCGCGGTTTCCATATAACGCGGTACGCACTCACCGCGTTATAGGAAGGTTGACTGTATTCCACTTTTTTGTCACATTAATAAATATCAACGAATATAAAGTACATATTCTTGATATAGTCCACACTGTAAAATTAATCTCTAAAATCATAAAAAAAATTAAGTAAAATGGAACGTAATAAACGCAAAATTTTATGGAAAACAAATATTGGTTACATTGCTTGTGTAAATGTAGTTGGCAGCATTAGTGTTAAAAACGGAAATCCCCGTGTTATTTGTAATATAGTATGTACAGTATTTTTAACTTACCTGCACAACTAACTTTGCAAGAATTTTTGTGCGGATAAGTCAAAAATGCAGCTGAATTAAATGTTTTTACCTGCCTAATTGAGCAGGTATGGAATAATTATAGATTACACTCTCAAAGACTGTCAGCAAACTAAACAGCTGAGAGCTGATTTTGTTCGACGCAGCTAACTTTAATTTTTGTTATGAAAATAGTTTTAAAGTTCAAAATATATAAGGGACATACATATATTAAGCGCGCAGGTATAGAAAGTGCGCTTAAAAAGAATTTTGTATAGAATTGGGAGTAATAAAGACACAAAAAAAAAAAATTTTGTGGAGGTAAAGGCAATGCGCTCGTAAATAAAAGACAGCTAAATCAAAACAACTGTATATATGTATATATGTACATATGTACTTATACATACATATTTGTAAGCTCAAGTTATATAGCTATTGATATTTTAAGGAAATACTGCTGTGAGAATGAAATTGAGAGCAGTTTTGTCCTTGACAGAATTGAGAACCATATTTTGGAAAATTTTCTTAAAAAAAACAGTCAAAAATTATGGAACTTTTTAAGTAGTTATGTCTATAATGAATGTCTAAAATGAGCTTACATTTTATTGTATCTCACTCATTACATAGTCAATAAACTAGAAGACTTTTTCAAGTCTATAATTAAAGCAAATACTCATATTTTTAAATAGAAACGTTTTTTATTTATATATATTTTTTTCCACTTATAATCATATTACTGAACATAATTGAAAACAGATTGTATATGCCATAAAGTGTCACATACAAAAATGTGATCGTTTAAATGTCGAATTTGGCTTATTGTCCACAAATATTTTGCAACTATGGGTGTGGGATATAAGCGAAAACTACTGTATATAATATTGTTCGCTTTTTCGCCTTCCTCGCAGGAATCAAAGTGCTGCTCTGGTAAATGCGGCGGGTAGGATAGCAGCTTCCATCCTAATGCATTGATTGTATTCTGGACCGAATTTTCTTTGTGTGCAGATGTATTTTGTAAAATTATATGCCATATCTTGTGGCCCTTTCTAGTCATTTTTCGCTAAATGCATGGTTCAAATTGATAATTTCCTGTCAGTAGCGATCAAGATTAACGATTTCACCAAGTTTTAGTAGGTCATGGTACACCACACCTTTCTGGACCCATTGTATTCCTCCCGAATCGTTCTTATTTTGCAGTCAAAGTTGACGCTTGTCCCGGATTAGTCATTTGGTTTGATATTCTGTTTCATAAAAGTATCGAATCGATGCGTTTTATACTTCATTTAGGAATACTTGTTAGATTAGATTCTTGTTTTTTTATTTTCTTTTAAAAGAAATATTTTCACATTACTCCACCATATTCGTTGACACCGGTTGAAAGGCCACAAGATTGCCTGAGGAGGATAAGCTACTTAATGTATATCACACGAGGGAGAATTAAATTTGTGATAGGCAAGAATCGATATTTGAATGTCAAAAAATAAAGAGAAGTCGTGTATCAGCATCCACGAAACTAGAAATCAACCACAAATCCTTTTCCGTCATTTTCTTTTTAACTTTGAATTCTGATCACTCTTCCTTGACTTTTTGCCAGTCACTGCTGTTGAAGCCGTAGCTAGAGATTTATTGTAGCACTCTCAATACTATACGCAGTTAATTAGCTCATAACCGTAACTGCAATATATTCTATTTTTTTTAATTTTTAATTCGAGAAAAACGTTCAAATGTTCAGGAATTTCTCACTGAAATGTAATCTTGCATGTGGGCCGGAGTTACAAAGTTTTCTTTAAAATTTCTCAATAGCATACTATTCATTAATTAGGTATCCAGTACCAGATCTCAGCAATGAGTATTCAAAAATATGAGTAGATTCGAATCATACTCATAAGTTCTGATACTTATATGCATTCATACTTATTTTAATATCATACTCACGTACTACTCATATTCAAAATATGAAGTACTCATCATACTCATACATAACAATACGCATGATGTTGTTGATTTCAACTCTCCATAACTCAACGTTTCACGAAGACAAAATAAGTATGATTCGCGTACGAACACCACAATACTCACTAGATGGTCGTGTGGTTGCTTTGCTTGCTTTTTTTCTTCATTTTTTTATAAATGCGACAACAACTAAGACTGTAAATTTTGATGAATGATTCGAATAACTCGAATCATTGATGAGTATTATAAGTATTTTTCAAAATTTATGAATCTAAATGAGTAGGCGTATGAATCAAACATATGTATTTCGAATCTTATGAGTTTGTTGCCAATGTTGTACTCATACTCATTGCAGCCTGTACTTATAAATCAATGATGTAGTGAATAAGAATGAATCAGAGTAGTTGAATTTCAATACTTTTAGCTCTCTCATACTTCAAAATTTCATGAGTACCTATGAGTAGCGAAAACCCGTTTTATTGCTGACTTCTGTCCAGTACTATACTTAAAAGTACAATCAGCAAAATTCACAAAAGTATTACAAACAGAAAGGTATCACCACCACAGTTCACTTCATATTTGGTATATTCTTTCTGCAGAAATGTCTCACAAAGTGTTTTGCAACTCCTCCTTACTCGCTCATTCCTAACCGACCACAGCTTACCTGTTAACTTCCGAATTCTAGTACAGAGCCAACTTCTTGTTCAAATAGAGGAGGCATTTCATAAAGTTAATTTCATTAATTACCGCCTAATTACTGCCTCATTAACTACAAAAACTTTCTTAAATTTGAAAAAAGAAAAACACACAATAGAAATTCGCTTTTCGTCGTTGCAGGGCAATGAAAAGAAAACACGTCATAAAGAAAGAGGAAAATAATTACAATTTCATTTAGGATACCGTTATAACACTAAAACCAAAAGAACTAAAAATACCTTCAGTCAAGTGATCATAAAATAAATTTTAATATGAAACGTAGTTTGATACATTGTTTTGTTTTTTTTTTTTTCTTTTTTTTATTTGATTCTCCCTAATGTTTCATGTTGAATGTTTTAAATCCTCGCATAGTTTTCTTACTTCTTTCTAAGGTATACAAGTGTACTTACCTACAGTGTTTTTTTTCACAACAAAATACAATAAAAATTTATTATTTTTTGATTTATTGAGGTGGCCAGTGGTGTTGTTGCCGTTGTTGTTGTTGCATTACATGCTCATACCAGTATAGGTTTTACTTGTTAATTAATTACGCGTTTGTGCTTAATTTGTGTTGCATGAATAAATTCAGAGTCTAACATACACACACACACATGTACATGTATGGATAGACACTCAACAACCCATAAGCGTATGAAGACCTCAAGCTGCGAAGTTTCAATCCGTTCAACATGAAGTAAAAATATTTATGTGGCGCAAAGTCCGATTTTGTTAATGAGTGGATCTTTTTATTTTTACTTTCTGTCTTTCCTTCTTTCTTTCTTTTTGTTGGTCATTGAAGACGAAAATGAAAATAAACCCAGAAAAATCTTTACGGAATACACCTGTTCAAATTGTGATTTAAAAATTCATTGTTCCATTGAAGTTTCAAGTTCACAAAGGTTTTCTAAAGGGAAAAGTCTTTAAAGAGATTGTTTAATCGGTTTCCAGAAATTGTTTACCTGTGTTTAATTGCATACTAAACAATTGAAAACACAAACATTTATTTAGCATAAGTATGAGTATGCTCAATAATAAATTATTATTATCTACTTCCATTTGATTAGTCATACATACATACATATGTACATCATACAAGTGTGCTAGTTACAGTGACATCGCATAACATATGTACCAGAGACCAGCAATGAATCGTTTTTTCGCTACTCATGAAATTTCGAGTATGAGTGGGTCAACAGTATTAAAATTCAACTACTCTGATTCATTCTTACTGACTACAACATTGATTTATAAGTACAGGTTGCAATGAGTATAAGTACAACGTTGACATCAAACTCATAACATAACGAAATATGTTTAATTCATATGCCTACTCATTTAGATTCATAAATTTAGAGAAATACTTATAATACTCATAAATGATTCGAGTGATTCGAATCATTCATCAAAATTTACAGTCTTAGTTGTTGTTGAATTTACAAAATAAGAAGAAAGAAAAAAAAACAAAGACAGCAAGCAAAGCAAACACACAACCTTCTAGTGAGTATTATACTGTTCGTACGCGAATCATACTGTGATTGTGATTCTTGTAAATGTTGAGTAAAGGAGACTCGAAATCGACAACATCATGCATATTGTTACGTATAAGTGCAATGTGTACTTCAGACTTTGAATATGAGTAGTTTGAGTATGATATTAAAATCAGTATGAATGCGTATAAGTATCAGAACTTATGAGTATGATTCGAATCTCATCTTTCTGAATATTCATTGCTGATCTCTGAAGTGTACATATGTATGTGTGTAGGTATAATTGTTGTGAAAATAAATACATATAATGTACTTACAGATTGAGGAAATAAAATCAAATCAAGGAAATAACATTTTGCAACATTTAAAACTACGTAAGCAAATGAGTCAGTTTAGTAAGTTTTAAACTTTTTTTGTTGAAATTTTATAAAACGTATGTTATGGATTCATTTAGTCGACGTTAAATTGTTTATGACGTATGTACATATGTACGAGAAACATTTGTATAGGAAACATTTGTTAATGCTTCAAAAGCCTCTCTTTCAGGTATAAAATGGCTGGTCTAGATATAATAGCTGTAGAACCTATCCTTCACAGACTTTCCATAGTCATCGTACTTTGATGGATCGCTTCAGTTTTGAGAAAAATTAGATCAAAGATCAAACACGATATAGAATGTGAATTTTTGTTTTGATTACGACTTTGTAGCCATAAATCTATTATTTCACTGACTCGTTTTTAATTACTTTCAAGTGATTCGCCTGCAAATATATTTTTGATCAAAATTTAAGAACTCGGATGCATATTACTACAGATTTCATTAGAATTGTTCCAAAATGTAATTTGTGTTTACGATCTGCTCTTTCTCTTTCTCTTTTTTTTTTTTCTTTCTCACTATCAAACAACACCACATTCATATCTTGAGAGATCATTTCAACCAATTGCCATCATTGTTCACTTTATGTCCACTCTTGTATTCGATTTTCATTTCTTTGTTGTCGAATTATCTTTGGAATTCTTAAGGAAAAATACACAAAAAAGAGGTCCGGGAAACATGACGCATTATTTTGTATCTGATCGATCGTGACAATGCAAATGACTCATAAAACAGGAGCAACAACAACAAAAAGAAAGGTGGGGGGTAAATACAAAAGCTAACATACGAACGAAAACAATGAGACTCAAACAGCACACATGGGTGTGTGAAAAGTCTTACAAACAAACGATTATTCATGTGTGAGTATGTACTCGTATGTCAAATGGCAACACTGGTGGGCTATATTTAAAGCACAATTTTAATTTAAAGCCTCACATCGTTATGTTTTTGTAATTCTAATAGATGTACATACATATGCTAACGTACACACCAGAGATCAGCAATGAATCATTTTTGCGCTACTCATAATTACTCATGAAATTTCGAGTAAGAGTGAGTATTGAAATTCAACTACTCTGAGTCAATCGTACTCACTACAACATTGATTTATAAGTACAGGCTGCAATGAATATGAGTACAACGTTGACATCAAACTCAAAACATTCGAAATATGTTTGATTCATGCGCCTACTCATTCAGATTCATAAATTTAGAAAAATACTTATAATACTCATAAATGATTCGAGTGATTCAAATCATTCATCAAAATTTACAGTCTTAGTTGTTGTTGCATTTACAACAAAAAGTAGAAAGAAAAAGACAAAGACAGTGAGAAAAGCAAATACACGACCTGCTAGTGAGTATTGTAGTGTTCGTATGCGAATCATACTTATTTTGTGCTTCTTGTAAATGTTGAGTAAAGGAGAGTCGAAGTCAACAACATCATGCGTATTGTTAAGTATGTGTACTATGAGTAATCCAAACTTTGAATATGAGTAGTATGAGTATGATATTAAAATAAGTTTGAATGCGTATAAGTATCGGACTTGAATACTCATTGCCGATCTCTGATACACACATACGCATACTTATACAAGTATGTGGTTATACTTTCTTACAGAAGGTATGGCGAATTCTCACTATGATCCATACTTCATTTGGATTTACAGATCTATTTATATGAAGTGCAGCTTACACAACTGTTAAACCCAGCTGACACAACGACGTAAATACGCTTATTGGGTGCTAGAGCAACAGGCTTTTAATGCTGATTTTACGAAAAAAAATTCGCTTCTCTGTCCTCACGCGGTGGTTACGTCAAAAGGTTTCCATTATGTCCTGGGGTCGGTATTGGGACTAATATTTTTTTAAAATTGTGCTAAAACAACTTTAACCGCTAATTCATAGCCTTTAGCCTTCAATTGAAGACTATGAGAAGACTATGACTATGCGTATACATAGTTTCAACAGAACGGTGACACGAGCCACTTAACGTTATTGATTGTATCTGTATTCCATGAGAAGTTTCACGTGTATTTCATGGTTTGGCGACATCTGTTGGCAATCAAAATCTTACGACAAAATCTTTTCCCAAAGAAAGTGTCCACGCGAATAATCCTCCAACGATGAAGCATGTAGAAACCAACATTCATCAACGTAGGGAAGATATGGTACCCGAAATGAACAACAGAAAGTAATCAATGGATAACCCTTTTGTATGCTTATTAAGCAAAGAGTTTTATACTGATGATTTCAAATGCTATTGTTGATTAGAATTTCTAAAAACAAAAAACAAAAAAAATAAAGATTTAAATTTTATTGTTGTTGTTATTGTAATATTATTTACATACATATGTATGTACATAGCATATGTTTGATTGTAAATGCTTCTGATATTTATAGTCAGAGTATAAGATTTACTGGTAACGATTTAATTGTTTGTTTTTGTTTATAGTCCTTGTTGTAGTGTTGTTGTTTTTATATGTATGTACATATATTTTGAAAGTAAAAGTGTTAAAAAAGAAAACACAAACGACAACAAGAATCAACAATTTAAACAAAATCAACAACAAAAAAAGGGAAAAAACACAAAGTAAACCCAGCACTGACACAAAGACACCATTGTGTGTAATACCCAAGGCAATTAACCCAAATTCATGGTAAACATTGGACGCTAAGATATACATACATGCATACATACATACAATCACATTCTTACACATATAAATATGCGCACATTTACACACATCTACATATCTCTTAAAGATGGAAATAAAAATTTAAAATATTGTAACACATTTAAACAAAGAAATACAAGTCGAATCAAACAGCCAGCCAACCAACCAACCAACCAAGCAAGTAACCAACCAATCAGCTACACCAACAACAAAATGTTGCAATTAAATTAACAACAGCAATAACAAAATTAATGTCAAACCACAAAAATAAAACAATAATAACACGACAATGACAACATATTACAATAACACACAACAGCATCACATTACAAAATGCTCAATTAGTTTTGTTGTTGTTGCTGTTGCGGCTGTTGTTATTATTGTTTGTATTTCTCTATTCATTGTTTGTCAAATATGGCCAAATGGTCAATTGGGCGTTGTATAGTCACCCTGTCTTAATGTTACCACTCGCATAAAGTATTCGTATGCATGTGTGTTGCTCATGCGTTGTTAGCAAAATGAACAGTCACCACGAAAAAACCAAAGGCATTGGAATCATTAAAGAAAAGCTTAAACGATCGCTTACAAACATGCATAAATGTATTGACAATACCACCACCAACAATAACAACAGTGAGACACACTCACTCACATTTACGGCAGAAATTCCTTTTTGGGCAATAACGCTCCAGCAGCAGCAGCAGCAACAGCAACAGCATCTGCTGTAATCGAGTCATCCATAGATTGGTGTTTATTTTTGGAGATTTTTGTTGTTATTGTTGTTTCTGTTGATATTGACTGCTGTTGTAGGCAGTCGTTGGTGTTGTTGTTTCAGTTGCAATGAGAAGCCATAATAACCGCAACACAAACTGTAAGGCCTATAAACGACAAAAAATAATACGTTTGCAACCAATCACAAGCGACAACAACAACAACACAAAAGTTAAATAAAAAATAAACATACAAATAAACAATAAAAGCAATAACAACAACGACGACAATAAAATTAAAAAAAAAAAAAATTATTTATGCGAATCGTGTTTGTGGCACGCGTTTGCAATTAATTTACAACGCGCCACTAAAACAAATATTGTCTGTCACTCTCCGAATACGAGAGTGTTTTTGTTTTGAATGTTTTTGTTTTTGTTTCTGTTTTTTTTGTTTCATTTTTCTTAACTGCTCTGGTTATTAATGTTATTGCTGCTGTTATTGTTGTCGCCGGTTGTCATCGATATTATTGTTATTGTTATTGTTGTTTTATTATTGTATTTAATTGGTTCGATCAGATCGAATATTTTCTTTTCTTTCTTTTTTTAATTTTAATTTACGTTTCACGCCAAATTCAAAGTGTCATGCATTTTCATGAACACATGTGTGTGCGTATGTTTGTGTATTTAATCGCATATCGATATCATTAATCTACCGATAAATCTAATCGAATGAAATAAATATCAGATTTTCAATTTAAAGTTTACTTCCTTGAACATTAAAACTTTTGCGAGATATTATCATGATATACGGACCAGAGATACTAAATGTCAATGGCCGCCATAGTCTAGTGAGTAAGTGCGTTGGCTCAAGAAACCAAATCTTAGATGCGACATGTTGAAAGATTTCTTTCAGTGAGCAAACTTCTTAAGCCTGAGTTTGAATTCGAAATTAAGACTGCCAGTGCTAGAATTCATGGTTGAAACTAATACCTACAATGCAAGTGATGGAAGAAGCTGAACCATAAAGGGTTACAGTGGTCAATAGTACATATACACGTACATAAATATGTACATGTTCTCTTCTTAACTGTGAAGATTATGATCTCAAAAAATTCAATGAAACACGCCTTTTTTCGCTTCTGGTTTTCAATAGTGCAGCTATTTCCGAATGAATCTGCCCCTCCCATTGCCTCTTTTAGGCTCCCGCGAGGATTCCTGTAAAGGACTTTCTTTGTTATGCCATTGTCCGTTGATCCACCATCCACCTTCCGTCTGCATGTTGTCTACTGTAAATAGATCAGAGATGAATGTATTCACATGTCATGTTTGCAGCTTGATCAGTTTCTTCTGGAACGCATGTTGCAAAGAGCAGATATCGTCTGCATAATCCAAATCATTTCGATTTATCATTACAAATACGCGCGGCTCATCAGTTTCATTGATAATATAATTGCTTCCTGGTCAACTGGAAATGGATTAATTGGCAGCACTACAGGAAACCCCTTTCAACATTTTATTGGAAGTCTTAGAGATATTGAAATGATTACGAAAATGGAAACATCGTTTAACGTTAACATGATTAACAAAAGCAACACTAACAAATACAACGAACTTGTTACAAGTAAACCAACAACATCGGTATGAAAGAAACGAGGATAGACAAGTAAGCGAGAACGCAATAACAAGCAATGTGAAAAAAATACACAAACAACAATGAAGTCGCAATAGAGTTCTCGAGAAAGCGAGAACACGAACATTCTACTTCAAGAACCTTCATCAGACTGTTTACGTGAGCATATATAAAAGGCAAGACGAAGAATGCAAGAATGGCGAACAAGCAATTATTGTTGTATTCGTCAAGTGTGAACAGTGGCACAAAAGTAGTGCGAACAATAAAGAGTTTAATTGAAACTGAACACAAATTTATTTTTATTTTGTTTGCAATCAACGAACTAATATTTTAAACGTTTTTAAAAAGATAAAAACGTAGCAATATTTTACTGATCAGCAGAGTCCATGACCAGCATTATGGTTTCATCGACGAAAAAAATTTTACTTTTAATTGCTCCTACATCCTCTGTGAACATATTTGAGGCACAACTAATTTTTAATATGCGAATAAAAGCACTCAAGTCAGATATGTTTTACTACGTTCTCTGTGGATGCCACAATGTTCATTATGAAAACTAGATCTGAGGAATATTATGCGTTATCTATCATTGCTGTCTGACATACGGGTTTCACTTCGATTATATCTTTTTTAGGAATTCAATTTTCCCAATAGATGGTTTAAATAGCCTGCATGTCTCTTTATTTATAAGCGATAAGGCTGGCTGTCCTCTCGCAGGAATACTGCAGAAATACCTACACGTTAGAGTTTTCCATACAGATCTTTTCAAAAAATGTAAACCATTATGTAGGAAAGTAAATATCTCAATAAATACTCATTTAACATTAATCGATTGAGGTAAGTAAACAAGAAAACCCCGGTTTAGTGTTATCAATGCAAAAATACAATAATGTATGTCTGCTTGTTAGCGTTTGAATGATAAGACGTGGAAGCATTCATCGATACGTACACTTTTTTACATTTTCTTTCATTCAACCTATCGTTGTTGCCTTATCGTTATCGAAATGAATGAAATGAATTCTGCACTGCAACTGTTTGTGGCAGATAAAGACCGATAAAGACGACATAAAAACAATAGAAATGCCCATTCCGGAATAAGATAAAAACAAATTCATTATCACTTAGGGCTGTACACAGTCAGTCATGGTCATGTTTGTTTACAATTGATTTATAATTATTGCAGTCACTTACCAGTCAGGCCACTAGGGCTAGTGTAGTTGAAAAAAAAATATTTTCTTATGCCTCTAAACGTCAATTGTAAAAAAATATTTTCAGCAGATTGAAAAAATTTAAGTAATAAGAGTGAGAGCATCTCACTTAGGCCCTAATTGTTCCGTTGAAATATCACAGAATTTCAGTTCCTCCAAAACCATACGTAAATACCGATGAAGCCATTTGCTATCCCAATTTCCGTCCTCGTGCGTATTGGAAATCCAGTTATGTTCTCCCTCTAGGACTTTCTCGTCTCTGCCGCTCCTGCAGACTTCATTGCCGGTATAGCCAAAAGCTTTATGATTTAAGCGTAAATTGGTGAAAGTGGTTTTTTGTAATTTTATCAAATTTTCCATGTCTCTGTCAAATTTGAGAGTTCAATGGTTGTGCCCACATAGTATATTCATATAGCGAAATATAGCTATGTCCCACTACCGTTAGGACGTGAATATTACATCGCTCTATCATCTCGTTGAGAAACTTCATCATAAACCGTCATAGAGGTCACGACAGTCTGTAAAGTGAACATTTCAGTCTGGAAGGTACTGTATGTAGCCTTATCGAGTAATCTATTCCCTCTAACTCCGAAAAGGCTACTTCATCCTGTTAAGATTATATCGTATATATTTCGAAAGATTTTGAATTTCGTATATATTCCCGAGTGACCAGAATTTGATCCGTTTCCAGTTTCCAGTTGCCCATGGACATTGTCTAGTATCAGCTAATGAATGCGGAAAGATGCGTATAATTATATCCAACACCGACGTAATTGCAATACGCATTGCATTAGTAACAATGGGTCAGACGGTTTTTTGTATCTTAAACGAGTAATCCCATTTACTACAAAGCACGTAAAGCTCAATTCAGGCCTTTGTTATTGTGTTAGGTAATTTCATACCTCAGTTTACCCGAGATTAACACGTAGACTGAAGGACAAGTTGTAACCTATCCTTGATAGGATTAAAAAATTTGCCCTAATTTAGAAAGCTACGTCATCCGTGTAGTCAATTGTCCTACAACAACTGTTCAGTAGCAGTTCGTCTCTTGGAAAATACCATTAGAGAGCACCCCATCTTATGGAGTTTCCCTTCCTAGTCCTGCTACACAGTTTAGGCCTGGCGAGTCTTTGCAATAAGCATAATTTTTTCTCAGCAAACAATACTAAGCGCTACATTTGCCAAATAAACAGTTAAAAGAGATAAAAATTATGCCAATATTTGCATGTGGATTGACATTCGTTAGCAATACCTCTCCTCTAGTAAGTTTGTCAGATACACTATTACGCGCGGTAAACATTCGTTCTTCTATATGTATTTAAGAGCCACGAAAGTCGATCGAGATACTCTCAGCATCTGCCAAACAGTTTAGATCTAAAAGTGAAACCCGAAAGATTGAAAAATCTTACTGAGGATCAGTAAAGCGGCTGATATTCCACATAAATCTCTTGCACTTCCGTAGATGCATATGACCAAAAAAGGAGAATACTGCTGTTCTTTTCTCCAAACAAGAGGACCAAGTTAGCTGTGTATACATATGCCTGGTATTTTCCAGTCAAAAATGACTGTCTTTTTTATTTAAATTAAGATTTCATAACTCATTGTGATTTCACTGTACAGTCAACACCTTTGTATGTAGACTTAATTCCTCTTCATTTTTGATTTTCTTTCCAATAATACATACATACATATATAATTGGCCATTACAACCCTGTAGTCATGATTACGACCTATATTCTAACACCATATATGTTGTGTGCGTTAATTTTTATACATGATTAGCCGAAGATATATTTTGTCATATTTCGTTTAGTTGGAGATGCCTGAACCGAGACCTCACATCTAATATGCCAACAAACTACCTACTACGGCGACTTCAACATTTACCAATAATTCCTATGCTAATTTTTTTCATATTCGTTTTACTCTTCAAACATTCTTGATTCTAAGTGCCTTAAACGATGCTAAAACATGTTTTTTGATTTGATAAAAAGCATCGGCAAAAAAGTTCACTTACACCCGGTGTATGTATGTAGACTTTTTTCTTTGACTGTATGTAATTAAAGATTTAATAAATTAATACCAGATCAAAACATCGATCATTATTAGCATATAGAAACATCGATGTTACGATCGATCGATGATAAGACCGATGCATCGATGTTCTTTCGATGATTTATTTTCCAATCGCTAAATAACTAAAATAAAAAACTTAAAGCATTTTAACGCATCTGAAAACCTAAAAGTAATTCTTTAGGGCAACGGCTAATATATGCTGCATTTTAGTCACACTTACATATCGTCATATGATTTCAAAAAAAATCCTAACATGCTCCTCTAAAATGTTTACACTCTTCTGATTAAAAATTATATCTTTAGGACAAAATGTGAATTGATTTCTTATGTGGAAGCATTGCCCCTTAAAAAGTATTTTGCTTGTCCAATAACATATTTTTAGTGCAACTAAATACTACAAAAAAAATATTTTTTTAACAAAAATTATACAGCAAATAATACCGTCCATAAAAAAACACAAGCCTTACCCTAAAGTACATAAACATGCATTTTATGATGAGCAATTTAGCAGTTTTTCTATTTGAATCGCGATGTTTCGTCCATCAAACGCCGATGTATCGTCTATTAAAACATCAATTTTTATAAGCAAAACATCGATGTATCGTTTGCATTCCTACCTGTATCAGCTGCACTTCCCAATAACTACTGACATTTTAACATTGAGGCACACACTCATGTTTTACTCAACAGAATATATTGTTGTATGTAGGTAATGGAAATAAATATAAAAAAAAAATTATTTAAATTTGAATTCATTTTGAAAAAAAAAATTCAAAGGAAAATCCAACTGTGGGAGTATGTGAATCGCAATGACAGCAGAAAATATTGTAAATTTTAAATCTGCCTCTATAAATATTAATTACAGAGTAAATATGCCGGCATATGAAACAACAGCAATAACAACAACGACGACATGAAATAAACAGAGAATGTATTCAAAATAAAACATATCACAAATAAATAATACATACACATGCACATAAATACCTATGTATGTATAGTATAAGCTATACCCTTGTAAATTTCACACCAATACACGTGAACAAAGAAAAAAAAACCGAAAAACATGAAACTGCATACATACACATACACAGTGTTTTCCGCAAACGTACGGCAAAGATAAAATTTTCTTCCTTCCCCAAGCCCAAATCAACTCAACAACAACCGTAAGCTTTTTTCTATTACAAAAGAGTAACAATAATAGAGAGACTAGAAAACAAATACATATGTATGTATGGCTGTGTGCATGTATGTATGTGTGTTTGGTAAATGAGAGTAACAGAACGGGTTTGTGGTTAAAAGAGAGGCTGATTGAATGTTGAAAATAAATTTAATTTCACTTTCCATGAGCTTTTAGGGTTTTCAACAGTTTTACACGAAAAGCTCTCTTCGACTCAATAGTTTTTCATTTTCCTGAGAGTAATACTAAAACCTGCCTGCTCTTAATATATTGAAACGATTATGTTGCTGGCAACAAAAACTAAACTTTTTTATTTCTTTCGTAGTAAAATAATTCTCTTTTGAGTTTTGAGTGTAGTTTTCTCGATTTATTTGAGTTGTTTCAGACAATCCACTTGCTAATGTCGTACTACAGTTATTAATGTTGTTGTTTTTCTTTATTTTATTTTTTATTTTTCCAATGTTGTTGTTATTTTCATTTTTAGTAGAGCACTCCGTAGTAGAGCGATTATGAAACAAGTACAAGGCCAAGAGAGTGCTAATTTAGCCTCATTTTTGTTTTGCTTTTGCTTTTTGTATGTACATATACGTATGAAGTGGTGAGTGCGTGTTTATGTGGCTGTATGCATTATTTTTGCTTTTTAGTAAAGTCAGAGAGATGTAAACACACAATCTCGGAGGCCTGCCAACCTTAACTGGGAAAAAACACTTGATTTTTATTAAGAATGATAAGAATGTGTGCGTAAAAGTGGAAAAAACACAATCACCTCCTCTTTTAATGTGCATATCATCACTGTTATCGCACAAATGATGTTTTGTGTGTCGAATCTTAACAGAACAATTTGTTTCTCTTACACCGATAACAGAAATTTCCAGTTAAAATGTAAGTACTTTTAAAGAAAAGTACTTTTAAATGGAGCGCTACTTTAAATTAAAAAAAAAAAAACAATTATATGTATGTATTAATAACACTCAGTTGCTAAAATTTTGTAACTTATTTTCATTCAAAAGCTGAGGGTGTCAAAAAAAATGAAGTTTGGTTTAATGCGGTAGAATCCCTATTGTAGAAATACAATATAACTGTAAATAATAATTAAAAATCATTTAAACTATTTGCTTTAAAGCTCTTTGCAGAGTGTTTTTAATTAAAGCTTAAAAACGATAACATAAATTATCAGAAATGCTCATGAAATGATTGTTGTTTTGTTCAAAAGGAAGCGATGTTAGTACAATGAATAAAAGAAACTAAAATAAGTTAATAATACGAGAATAATATTAAGATTGAAACATTTTATTTTAAATATTTTTTAACTGCAATGTTTTTAAGCTTAATTTTTTCAAAAATAAAAAATAAACAAACCGTACCTTTGTGTTAAGGTACCACTGTGTTTTACCCCCAAATACACAGACACATTTTACGAAGTCTATAAGAGTAAATACAAAGAGAATTATTTCATAAACAAGAGAGTTCCTTTCGGCACGGTGTATTCGCTTGTGTTTAGTTTGAGACAAAGAGAGTAAGTAATAAAAACAACTAAAAACAAAATTCATAAACAGAAGAAATAACAGAAAAACAAAATCAAAAACAAATAGCAGGCAAAAAAAGAACCACTACAAACTACAACAACAATTCAAAACAACCAGATATCAGGCAAACGTCGTTAAAGATACAACAACACTTAGTAGTGCGAGAAGAAAAATAAAAAATAAAATTCATCAAAAACAATAGAAAAAGAGAAAGAAAATTCATAATAATAACAAAAATTATTTTATTTTTTTTTAAGACTTTGTTTTTGTTGGTGTTATTTTTATTAGAAATAAAACCTACTAACGGTTGCTTGTACTACAAGAAAAAAAAAAATATTAAAACAGCAAATATTCGTACACAAATAATAACAACATCTACGTTTGCGTTAGCGACGACGTGAACGAGTACGACGAGGTTAACGTTTGTTTTTATTTTTATTTTCATAGCAAAATAGTATGTGTATTTATTTGTATGTGTTCAATTACGTATGAGTAGACTATGAGACTGTAACTATAACAGCAACTGTGACTGTGTGTTTGCCAGTGACTATAGCCAGTGACTCGTATATGTGGATTTCAGAGAATCATTCTTGAATGCGCGCGCGAACTGTAGACATCATCATAAACGCCCGTCACCGTCATAACATCAGTGATATCGTATCCAAAACAATAAAAAAAACACGGGTCATTGCAAAAAAAAGAAAAAAAACAAAAAAAAATTTTTCACAACAAAAACATAAAATTCAAATTTTATGAAGAAAAAAAAAAACAAATAAAATTTTAAACGTGAGTCTCAGTTACGGGTGTTGAGAAAGGTTTAACGGTTTTAATAACACTCGTATTTATACTCCCCATAAACAAGTGTGAGCTAGAGAGAGAGACTTAGTGAGAGCACGAGAGTGTTTGTTTATCACAAAATATTATCACATACATATGTGTGTACGAAATATTATTTTTAATCACAACAAAAAAAAAATAAAACAAAACAAAATTCGTCATCATCACTGAGAGGGAGAGCGATACAAATACAATAAAAAAATTAAATTTAAAAGTAAAACAACAACAACAAATCAAAAACATTCTCGGTCGTATGACGACATTGACGTGCTAAAGTAACAAAAACAATGAAACAAACCAGAGAATATATCGTTCTTTCTTTGTTGACTGTTCGGTTGCAGCAGCAACAACAACAACAACAACAACACCGACTACAACAACGTCAACAACAAAATTTATTATAAAATCAACGTCTAAAGCATTTGCAATTTAACACAGATACTCGCCAAACAGTTGAAAATTGTCTTTAACAAAGAACGGAAGTGGTTTTGAAAGCAAAAAGAAAAACTAAAATTTTAAGAAAAAAATTTTAAAATTCAAATTTTATTGAAAAAACAAAAGGAAAAAATAAAAATATTTTTTTTTTGCAAAAAATAAAATTCCAAGTAAAATTATTGATTGAAAACAACAACAGGAAATTAAATACAACCTGTTAACACACAAAAAAAAAAAACAAAAATAATTTTGGAGAAAATTGCAAAGAAAATAAAATTAAAATGAAAATAAAAATAAAAATTTCAAAAATGTTGTCTTTTTATGCTGCAATTACCGGCCGGTCTTTTGTACCCAATTAACGCATCCAATTCAACAATTTCAAATAAAAATAAAGAAAAGAAAAAATAAATAACGAAAAAAGTAAAACACAAAATAAAAAATAAAAAAAATTTCTTTTTTTTATTGACCAACAGCTCGTTTCAGTAAAATATGTGCGAGTGGCTCTGGGTGCGTTTGCCAGCGTATTTTACCACTATAGCCAAGACTGTAGACTGACTACAGCAACAGCGTTCAAGAGCATTGAAAATTAAAAACAAAATTTCTTCAAAATTTCAAATTTTCACATTTTCAATTGAATGTTTTTCGTGTTTAGCTCGCTACCACCACCTTAAAGCAGCGCGACTATTTTCACAAATAGCAACTACAACTACAACAATTTAAAAAATTTTATTTTGTATACAAAAAATAAAAATAAAAAAAATTAAACACAAAAAAAATATGCTGAAAAAGAACCGTATACCGTGTACGGTTATTTAAAAATATTTAAAATTTATTGTGAATCAGTTTAATTCGGTTGTTCGTTTGTGTGTGTGTGTTCATATTGTGCCACTTTAATGGCCTACAAATTGAAAGTCGACAGCAACAGCAACAACAGTGTAAAAGAAAACAACAACAAAGTAAAAATTATAATAAAATAAAGAATACGAGTGAGTGATTAATTAATTAATTAAACAAGAAAAAATAAAATAAAATAAAAATTAACTTGGCAAAAAAGAAAGAAGAAAAGATTTAAAAAAGAAAAGTATTTTTGTGCCTACAGAAAAAAAAAAGAAAATTTTTTGAAATAAAAAAAAATTTGAAAAAAAATTTATTTTCTTTTATAAAAAAAATAGGAAATAAGAAAAAAATAAAATTAAATTTTAAAAAATATTCATAAGAGATAAAATTAAAATGAAAAATTAAATTAAAAAACCAAATCAATAATTGGTTAAGGAAACACACACAAGTTAAAATTGAAAGTGATAACAAAAAAAAATTGTAATTATTAAAAAGGAAAAAATTAAAAATATTAAACATACGTATGATCGAAAAAAAAATAATTAATTTAATAATAATTGAAAAAGTTTACAGAAAATTAAAATACAAGAATCAAGTGAAACAAAATATTATAAAATAATAATAAAAATAATAAAAAATAATTAAATAATTTGTAGGTATGATTTAGTCTTTGAATAGAAATACAATCATTCAACAAAAAAATAATAAAAATAAATAAATAATAAAAATAATTAATAAAAACAAAAATTGAAACACAAGTGTTAGATAAAAATCTGAAAAATAAAATAAAAAACAAAAGAAATTTATTTTCATAAAATATTTGGCAACACATTTAAGCCAATTTATTATTAAAAAGATAATTTGGTTGTCATCATACTCGGATATTTTTCTCTTTTTGGATGAATTGCTTTTAAAACAATAGCAACAACAAATCCATTAAATTAATTAAGCATTGTAAAGGAAATTAAAAATCAACAAAAGTGAAAATAAATAAAAAAAATTAAGTGCAGCAAAACAAGTTTTAAATTAAAAACCAAATAGTGGTTCATTGTGTCATTCCAGAGAATTATTGAATAAAAATTCAACAAATCACAAAATAAATAATAAAAAAAAAAACGATTGTTATTATTATTGTGGCCAAACCCAAAGGGCTATGAAGGGCTAAACCTAAATAATCCTTTAAATACAAAAACAACAAAAACAGGTGATTACAATCAATTCAAAAGTTTGCCTATTAAAGAAAATCAAAAATTCTTTTGTGAATAAATTTTATTTCTTCATTTCGATATCAAGTTTTGCAATTTTTTTCAACATGTTTTCAAAGTGCAGTCGAAACACAGTTCAATAAATTGTTCCACAACTAATACAAGAAGAAAAAGAAAAATTATTCCAATAAATTTAAAGAATTCGAGAATAACATTTCGTCGAATTCTTTAATTTTCGCTAAAGTTTTCGTGAATGAGTATTCAAATGCTCAATAGTTATTTAGAGGTTGTTTAGTTTGGAGAAAATTAAATGTATAAAATATTTTAATTTATACAGTGCATTGTGTTTGCCCGGAGAAAAAATCGTACACTTTTCTGAACCTAAACTATCGGTCTGAAAAACCCATTAATCCATGATTGATGGAACTAGATATGACCAATATAATCACAGTAGAGAAAGAGCTAAAAGTAATGTTTACAACCAAATATCTGCGAATATGTCAATTTATTTAAAAATATTCCAAGTAAAAATATGTAGAAATTTGCAATAAATAGTCTTCTTGGCAGTGTGTTAAATTTCAAGTGCCGAGGCCGTGGGCTGGATTCCAAGCAGATACCCAGGGTGTTTAGTGAGGGTAAACACGATTAACCGCAATAGAAAAAGAAAGTGGGAATTAGTACAAAGCAAAACTCAAAAATTAAATTAGTAGCGATTCTTCTTCCATAACTATCCAACACAATGTACAGCATGACTTGGAGTCCATCACCTGAGCGTGGGTCTTAAAAACAAAATGTCCTAAGTCGACTTCGGTCAACACAGAATTTATTGAAATTACACAAAATTTTTTTAATGATTCGAAATCTTTTCTATTTTTTGTCTTGTATCACTCATTATTTAACGAATTTTCAATTTAGAATTGGAATATCAAATCAAATCCTAACATAATGTGGGAAATCCATTTAAGCCTGTTTGGCTTTCGTTGTTACTTACATTTTTTATGCTACCAGTGCCTTATAAAAATTGACCTGGTTAAATACTGGTTAAAATATGGCTTAAATATCAAACTGTCTTAAATGTTAACACATTATCAGGCGACAATATAAACTTTAGCTTGTAAGTTTACGGAGACAATTCTGGCCATCAGATAAGCATCATGCTCGTTACATACATACATACCCTTCAGTCAGGATTACCGCCTAGTTTCTCACACCACTTATGTTGTGTGCCTTAATATTATACTTGAGTTTTTTTTTGAGAAACTTTTCATGGCTATTTTATTTACTCTCAGAGTTTTTGCCAGAAATCGCCGAAGCAATATTTTTTTTTCATATTTCGTTTTGATGTCTGGCCTCGGGCTCGAACCCGGGCTTACGTCTAATAAGCGAACACTGTACCACCTATTAGACTACGGCGACTATTTTATAATTATTGTGGTAAATTGCCTGCAATATCAACAGTAAGAAGACAAACATCATACGGATATCATCTGACATCAGAACACCCACAGAATGGCAAGACAACGATGTCAAAGGAGACACAGCCTGACATCTATGTCTATGATGCCCGAGAAAGTTTATGACAAACGTTCAGAAGGCATAAGGAAGGTGTACATTTTAACACCAAAATGTAAAAACCAATATTGCTGTGCATTAGTGCATACATGGAGCAGCTTGAGCAGCTTCGTTAACAAATGCAGGAAAGGTTTGATTTTGTTCCGTTTAAGGCAAGTGGTATTTAAATCTTGAGCTCCTTGTATATCAACTCTCTTCTTGACTAGAGGGACGTGGAGCTTTAATGCTAGAAACGAGTATTGCCGGATGCAATTAATTTTTTTCACAATTTTACTGCCATCTATTGACAATTTGCATCCGAAATATTTTAAACTTTCGATATTTTCTACATATAATTGGATGATAAGTTTTAGTCGGATACTGCTGTGTATAGTATGATTTTCCTATTATTTTTAATTAAGAAATAAACATTAAAATTATTAAATTGAATTTGCTATCGTTCGATTGATTGACAAGAATTTATAAGAATTTTTTATTTTATTTTTGAATTACTTTCAGGAACCAATTGAATTGAAGAAACGTTTGGAAGAAGTGCGTCTGCTTGAATCGCGACGCTCAGCACGTTTAGCCGATCAGGAGCGAGATACAGATTTTGCACGTTTAGCCGACATGGGTGGAGACAGGCGTAAAACGTCACACAGTATTGAGGTGCCATTATCGACAATGCCACAACACAAGTAAGTGAAAAAAACCCAACAATTTTCGTAAAAAACCAAAAAAAAAAAAACAACATAGAGAGGAATGGAATGGAAGGAATTCCTTTTACAGTGCCTTCCTTTTTGTTTTGTGTTGTTGTTATTCAATTATGCAAATTTTATAAACAAATATTGTATGAAATGAAATGTTACAAAATAAATAAATCACATAATCATAATAAATAAAAAACTAAATAAATAAATAAACTTTGAAAACAAAAACTAAAAAAGAATAAAAACATAGAAATCCTAGAGAAGTAATAATGAAAATAAACGTCGCAAAATAGTTATCTTATCTATGACGGTTTAATATTTGTAATGAAAATATTAAATGTTTAAATAAAAAAAAAAATAAAAAAAACAATAATAATAACAATAATAACTTACAGACTATTTGTATACAAATGCATGAACGACCATACAGACAGACAGACAGACAAACAGATGCTTATGCAAATTGATTCCATTACAAAACATTCTAAACGCTTACGAAATGGCATGAAGCAAAATTGGCACTTCAGACAACATTAACATAAAAAAAACAGAAATTTATTTCCATAAAAACCAGACGGGAATATTATATTTATCGTTTCATTTTAATTCGATTAGAATTTCTAAATGTAATTGAAATCGTTAATAGGACTCGAATAGAAGTTTTCAATTAATTCGGTGTCAATTACAACAACGGTTAACGGTCTTAAGTTCAAATTTTTTCTATAAAATGCTTAGGTTTACCAAGTTTTATAACCGAATTCCGCAATTATTAAATAATTTCCATCATGTAATAAAAACAACAACTTTTCCAATCACAGTTCTTAAAAAGATTTAAAATATCCGTAAAAATACGACACCAACTTGTATATGCTCAACCTAACTCTGAATTTATTTCAAATATGAGAGAGACAAGAGACATTAAGACTCTAATGGGAAACAATATTTTTGCGTTATAAAATATGATCCATTTCATCCATATCCATTTGATTTTCAGTTCAATTTTTATAACACTTTTCAATAAATCTTGACGTATTTCATCAGTGATGGCTTGAATATTGGCTTCCAAATCTTTGCTAGTTTGTCAGCATATACCGTGTTGTATAGTGAACAGCACCTCTTCCGTAAAGAATGTCTTCACAGCTTCTACAAGTTAAACGTCGTATTCGAACAATAAAGTAAAGAATCATTTCTTGTAACAATTGATGTACTTTTCAAAGCTGCTTATCGCCGAATGAAGTTCTTGAGTCCTTCCCTACTAAACGACTACTGGTCACTTGGCGGCTACGGCCATTACAATATTTTCAATTGTTGTCTATTTTAAATGAAAACAAAAACAAAAAACCAAACTTAATTCTGTAATTGAAAGTTCCCACACGTAGGAGTTTTACTGTGCGATTCGTCTTACTGCAGTTCAACTGTGTTTTCATTTTTAAACGCAAAAGTTTACTTTATGCAATCGCCGTTCATAGAGCAATTGTTTTAATAATTAATTTATAAATATTATAAATGAAATATTAAAGAAGAAGAAAAAAAATAAATAATAAAGGCATGTGGAACTGCAAAATAAATTATTTCATAGACGTCGCGACGCTTCCTAATGCGCCGTAGTTATGAAAACCAGAAAAAACAAATATTTTCTTTTTGTTTTTGTTTTTATTGTGCTCATAGTAGTTTTTAAAATGATGATAAGAAGCGTTTTTTACGCTTATAATTGATATTCAAAGAAATTCAAATGAAAAGCTCACATAGAAAATAATAATAATGAAATAAAAAGAAAGAAAAACAAAACAATTGACTACAATTAAAAAACAAAAAAAAAACGGGGAAAAAATACGCTACGATTAGAGTCCGCCGCAAATGCCGGCCACGTTCTTAATTGATAATCAAATCAAGCGCAAATAATAATCATCGTAGCAAAAAAAAAACAACAACAAAATAAATAAATAAAAAAAAAAAATCAAATGTTTATGGAGAAAAAAAAAGAAAACAAATTAAAACTCAATTATTGAATATAATAAAGATCGCGAAGCGTTGGTATTCTTAAGCGCCTAAATATGTAAGTGTGATAAGTGTGTGTGTGTGTACAGACAGACG
Source organism: Sarcophaga rosellei (assembly GCA_930367235.1). Taxonomy (NCBI): domain Eukaryota; kingdom Metazoa; phylum Arthropoda; class Insecta; order Diptera; family Sarcophagidae; genus Sarcophaga; species Sarcophaga rosellei. The sequence goes on along the minus strand of OV884017.1, from coordinate 82,564,984 downwards.
CATGTATGTAAGTGCTTATGCTTCAGAAGCGGCTTTTAAGCTATCTAGGGCCACTTTATGTTAAAGCTACGGGTGTGGCTTTTATTTATTTTTTTGCTTCTTTTTTTTCCCGCTCCTTATGTTTTCTCTATTGACATCAAAAATTAAAAATTAAGCTGCGTCATAAACATGTGATAAATTGTTGATTTGCCGTAATAGAAAAAAGAAACGAGAGAGAGAGAGAGATACAATAAAACAAAAAACCGTTTAAATGATGGTTGTAAACAATTGCGTCGTATTGGAGGGAAATTAAATTTTTTAAACTTTAAGCACTTACGGACAAAGGCACACAACTACAACCCCAGTGTTGTCAACTTTACACAGAGCCTCGCTCCCTCTGTCACCTACTAATAATTGCCTGTTTCTGCAAGACAAGCAATTTTAGACGATCTTACAAGAACTGTGCGTATGTCTTTCCATCAATTGATTTTGTTATTTTGGATGTTTGTTTGGATTTTATTGATCATATTTTGTCTTTGTCTTCGGCCTTTTTTTTTTCTTTTTTTGTTTTCGAAATCTAAACGAAAATCAAATGCCAAGATGATCAAATCTAATTTCTTAATATTGTTTTGTTGCCATTCATTAAAATTTTTTTGTTTTTCTTTTTGAATTTTTGTTTTGCTACTCTTGTTTGTTTTGAAAACATTTTCAATAATAGAGGCTATTTATTGCTGTTGTTGTTTTTGTTGATTTAATGCAATGCGGAAGTTTTTTTTTATATCGTTTGTAATTTTCTGCCACTTTATACAAGTATGAAGATAAACACACAGTTACGAACACAGTACACACACACACATACGCACAGTCATACGCTCTTTGTTGCTCTCACGCATGCACTAGTAATACATTAACAGACAATGTACAGAATAATGTTATAATTTTTCGTATTGCTCATGCTCTTTTTTGTGTCTGTAGTTGTGTGTTTATTTTTTTTTCTCGATTTCTTATTTTAAATGTTACGCTTGTAAGGCTATTTTCTAAGATTTTTTCTTTGCAGTTAAATTGCATTTTTAATAAAAAAAATGTTGGTTGTCTTTCCTTCCTTTAAAGAATTCAAAATAATTCACACCACAACGGGCCGCTATGCTTGCTCAAGTGAGCTTTGTGATATCAGAGCTACCACTCCGACCTAACACCATTCATTTGTTCATATTACTATTTACCAAAAACAAAAAAACGAATTTCATTCAATTCATTTCTTTCATTATTTCAGAAATTATTTCAACAATCATTCCAAAGTGTTATAGGACTACAGGCAAGAATTGTGTAAGATTTTAGTAAAGAAATAAATTTATGAAAAATAAATACCAATTTTTTTTTTGGATTCATTATAAATGTGTACGCTATAGAGGTGTGCATTTGTTTAATGAACAAAAAAATAAAATTAAAATATAGTAAATGAAAAATGTTGAATACATTTTGAAAACAAGTCTATGGACAACGAAATCATTTTGAAATTATGTATTGCCTAAAAATATTCAAATTTATTGGTCTCCAAACACGATCCACCAAGTTAGCCACTGCTTAGACGCCTCCTTTGTAAAAATTTAAGGAAATAAAATATTGGATTATCGAGAATATACGCTTTTGAATTGGAACAATAATACAATAATTTTGTTCGATAACATTTTGCTAGTTTCGTAAGTCATACGCCATAATTTCATCAGAATGAATGAAAAACTATTCAAATTGAGCTTTGGAGGTATCTGCAGCAATCGGAATACTGAATAATATGAAGGACCAACTTTCCATCCAAGATTTCTCAGTTAATTTCAGCCTATCAAATATGTGATCATTTTAATTGAATTGTTTGCTTAAATCTTGTTAGTTGTTGATCTGAATCAAACGTCTGACCATAACATAAATGCTCATAATGAAGAATTCCCTTTTAATCCCAACTGACTTTCAACATTACCTTTCCTGTTGTCAGTCCTAGCTTTGGCAACGTCTGCAAAATCTTGCCCATTATTGTCGTACGTAATCCACTTTTCACATCACCCTCAAATATTCGTTTTATACATATTGTTGCGGTTTCGTTCTAATTTAGCAGTGAATCGGAAAATTGAAAATTTTCCACTGCTAAGTTATGTGTGCATTCTGTTGTTGATGTATTTTGTCATCATAAATCATATTTAAAATAAAAAAAATTATAATATCTGATAAATGTACCTCCTATGTTCCCAAATTGTCATACAGGGAACAGCTTTTTATTATTTTTTTTACTGTAGATTAATAAAAACAAAAGTTGAAAATAGGTTACAAAAATTCAATTCATAGGTTCTTTTGGGACCTATCCAAGCACACTCCAAGCAAACTTCTTCCGCAGTGCTTTCCCCTATAAAGATCTAATTCTTAGGACTGGACTACACTTTTTATTTGTTCAAGTGGATCAGTAAAGCTTTTTATTTTTTGTCGTATAATTTTCTTACTTTGGATCGGTTTCTGTAACACGAATGGTTTCGAACGAACGTCTGTTTATATGGAAAACGTAAAGACTTTCCAATTTGGTTAAGATAATTTGATTTCATCCTATGCTCCAAGGAGCGCAATTGCTTTTCGTAAATCTTTGGAGAATTTTATTAAATTTAAAAAAATTTTTTTTCGGTTTCCAGCACTGGTAAAATATTTAATCGTTAAATCGAATGAAATGAAATTTATTTTTTTTGGACTTAATGGACTTCTATTACACTGTTATTTGTATTGTCTTTTATTATTTTCAACTTTTATTTATTGCATAGTATTTTTGTTGTACTTTTGTGAATAAAACCTTTGTTATCACCGACTTGCTGTCGACTTTAATCCATAAATCCAGTACCACACTGTATGCACACACACACTCGCAATGTACATAACTCTATGATGCTTTACATAGAGTAAGGTAAGTAAGAGTAATACAACAACAACAACAACAAAATTAATTACAACAAAAAAAAGAAACTTAAAATAAGAATAATAAACCAGTTGACCTCATAACGACTTGTTAATTAATAATTGAAAACATGTCGCGTTGCAACGAAACCAGGCGAAAGTTTAGAATCAAGAATAGCTTTTTTACAACAAACATGTACGATATGTAACATACATACATACATAATATGTACGTACATAGAGTATGTGGTAAAAAATAATTTCCCGACAATATTTATACGAATTGGAAAAACAACTGTAAGCATTAGAAGAATCAGTGTTGTGTTGGCATTATACGAACAATTTTAATGCAATTTTTGAAAGATTTTATTAATGTTAATGGCTATTTCAAAGAAAATTTCATAATTTTCATTTAGCATTTCAAATAAAATAACGGTAAATCATGTTAAAAAAAAAGAATTAATTTTACGGAAGTAAACATTCAAAGCCGATTTACTGCTTATCAATAAAATGAAATTTAACAATTATTACATGAACATCAAGTTATTAAAGTGATTGTATTCTTCTTTATGGTTTTTGAAGTGAAGAAATAAAATTCAATTCCTAATTTTAATTACCACCATACATACGGATTAGTGGCTTAGGCTGGTTGAGGGGCGCTAGGGCTTCATCAGGATAGTCGCGCTCTCCCTTCTTTGTTGGGTCTATGTGACCCCTCCGCTTCCCATTCTCCCTTTCCTATCTCCTCTCCTTTATATCCTATTCCCTCTCGTATCCTTCCTCTTTAAGGACGTTGTACAATGGGTCAATTCGACCTCCGGGTACTGTACTTGTCTTAATTGACAAGTACACGTCCTCTAACCTAACCTAACCTAACCTACGGAATAGACTACATGACTGTAATTGTAAAATTTAAACAACTTTCAACTGTAGAACATTATTAGTCTCTAAATGCGATGAGTCTCATACTGCTTTTGGTAAAATGATTGATGCTTGATGAGAACGAAACCTAAAAATGTAATTAGAAAAAACCTTTAAAATTTCGATATCAAAAGTTCTATTACAACTGCCATCAACATACACAAGCACGGGCCCATAACGAACAAAATTCCTTACGTTCCAAAGCCTTGTAATTTTTGAAATCATGTTCTTTTTTGGGCAGATGATACACTTTCTTATATGTACGTACATAAGTGCACCTTACCGGCTATGAAATCTGTTGAGAAAAGTTCAACAGCATGGGGGACTGCCTCCCTTTGCAGGGAGCAAATATGTAGAATTGTGCTTTTACAAGAACACATTAATTCATCTGTGTACTAAAAATATTTTGAAAGGTAGAACGACGCATAATAGGCCGCCAGTTTATATTTCAGCAGCGCTATACTCTTGTTTACATTTACAAAAAAAAAAAAATTGAAGCATTCTTTGCTATTTCTCTACTAATGTCAAGCCCAGGTCTTTTCCCTATTGAATATACATACTTAATTTGTGCTACAAATTCGTATTTTCTAAGGAAATGCCATGAAACCTCAATCAACTGAGCGAGTGTAAAGTGCTTAAAGCCCAGTTTTTATATACCGTACGCTTTCAGATGATTGAAAATTAATATGAAAACCAAGCAATTACTCAAATACAAATTGTCTTTCGTCTGAAGTCGTTCACTCCGGCGATGTGATATACATATGTGGCAGCACCTTGGTAGCAGCACTGTATAAAACTTATAATTGTAAATAATTAACACACACGGTTGTTATATACTTGGGCAGTACTTAAAGCTAAACTTAACATTAGGGTGGCCAGCGTGAACAAATTGTGTTCCTTTTATAAATAAAAAGCTTGTTCTTTTTTAAATTTAATTATTAATTTTTTAATTGGTAATCGCTGCAAATTACCAAACATATATTGAGGGTACCAAAATGAATTCGACTTATCAATCAATTTTTTTTTATTATTTTCCGGCATATCTCACTTAATACGATAATTTTGTACAGGACTTTTTCTTGCTAAAGCAAAAGTAAGAAGCTGAATTGATTTTTTAAGAAAATCTTGCTGTCTCTTGCGGCTAAGCAATGACGTCAAAATATAAAACTCTGGTTTTTAAAACAAAGTTAAGAAAAAAAATTGTTTTTTTTGAAATGCTCCTCCCAAAAAAGAGCGGACACATTATTCGAACATTTTCATTTGGGTTAATTAATATTTTTTTCTCTGAAGCATTATGCAATACATACATATGTACATGCATACATATGAACATATTCTGTTATTATTTCTTTTTAATTTTTGAACTTATTATAGTACATACATACAGTACCGTGCAAACTAATAGCAGTGAAGAGTTTTAAGTCAGATATTGCCTATTATTATAAAAATTATTAAAGAATTGTTTTAAACTATTTTGTAAATTCATTATTTAGTATGTTGTGTATTCATTGAGGATACTATTTTTTTTGGACAACATTTTTACAAAATGTGAAAATAGAAAATTTAAAACTTATAGAAAAATTTGATTGCAAAAAAATAGCAGTGTTTTTAAAATTTCAAACATTTTGGGTAAAAAAATAAAAACTATTGTTTAAAATTAATATTTATTGGAATATTCTCTATTCTTAATTACTGCATTACATCGACGACCCATGGAGTTAACCAGTTTTTGGCATCTTTCTACCGGAATAGCCCGCCACGATGATTCCACCACATTCCATAACTCCTGCTCGTTTTTCGGTTTCGGAAGACTTAAAAATTTATTCAAGATCTTGTTGGTTGCTCAGCTAAAATGATATCCAATGCCAAAAAATGGTCATACAAAGCAGAAACACGGGGAAGAAAGAGCAAAAGTAGCCAATTTGAAGTTAAAAAATTCTTGCGAACTGTAAGAGATGAGCCCAAAACGTCAGCCACAGAGTTAAAACAAAATCTAAATCTTGATGTTCATCCGTGTTCGATAGGAATGGTTCTACTTAATAATAATCTACCAGCAAGAACTCCCCGCAAAGTCTCTTTTTTTTTGAAAAAACGACGTGTTGTAAAAAGATTAAAATTTGCCCGAGAGCATCGTGATTGGCCTCTATCTAAATGGCGTAATATTTTATGGTCTGATGAGACTAAGGTTGTTCTGTTTGGCTCAAAAGGTCCCCGTGAGTACGTTAGACGTAAGCCTAATACAGCATTTGAACCACGCAATGTTTTAGCTACTGTAAAACATGGAGGTGCGAAAATAAGTGTATAGGGTTGTTTTTTCTATTACGGCACTGGTCCTTTATTTTGGATAAAGGGAAACATGGATGCCCATCTATACGTACATATTTTGGAAAATGTTATGAAACCATACGCCGATTAGAATATGCCCTTAAAATGGGTTTTCCAAAATGATAATGACCCGAAACACACAAGCAGAGCAGCTAAATCGTGGTTTACTAACAATGGCATTGATGTTATGGATTGACCTGCTCAGTCAGCGGATCTTAATACCGTTGAAAATTTGTGGACCGACATCAAGGAAGCAGTTTTTACAGCAAAACCGAAAAATGAGCAGGAGTTATGGAATGTGGTGGAATCATCGTGGCGGGTCTATTCCGGTAGAAAGATGCCAAAAACTGGTTAACTCATGGGTCGCCGATGTAATGCAGTAATTAAGAATAGAGAATATTCCAATAAATATTAATTTTAAACAATAGTTTTTATTTTTTTACCCAAAATGTTTGAAATTTTAAAAACACTGCTATTTTTTTGCAATCAAATTTTTCTATAAGTTTTAAATTTTCTATTTTCACATTTTGTAAAAATGTTGTCCAAAAAAAATAGTATCCTCAATGAATACACAACATACTAAATAATGAATTTACAAAATAGTTTAAAACAATTCTTTAATAATTTTTATAATAATAGGCAATGTCTGACTTAAAACTCTTCACTGCTATTAGTTTGCACGGTACTGTATGTAAAGTAAAAAAATATTTTTTTTTTTAATGCAAAAAAACCGTTACTCGTATTGTTAAGATCTTAATTTATCTTTTGAAAACTTTTTTCACACACTGTACATATATTGATACAAATGTAAAACTAGATTTAAATGCTTTTCATAAAACAAAAATCCCCGGTAAAAGAGAAAAAAAAACGTTTGATTTGATTTTATTTAAAATTTTTCAAAAACAGGAAATAAAACCGACTTTTTGTGCTCTCTTTGCATTTCATTTCCAAACGTTTCATTTTAACTTGACATTTCAAGTCATAATTTGTTGTTGTAAAACACATACCAAAACAAAAAAAACCATTTTTAAAAATCGAAATTAAAATAATCAAAATATAGAGCTGTACTGACGACATTTTCTTTTTAAACATGTTATTATTATTTATTATCGACCAACAACAATAACAACAACATACAACAATAAATTGCAGGTTAAAAAATGAGAGAGAAGTTGTCCAAAGTTCTCATGGTTAAATTGTCATTACATCAGTGTTAATATGTTATTGGAGTGTTTTTTTTTTATTTTTGTAGTTGCTGCAATTAATAACAACAACTGCGGCAACAACAGCAATCAAAGCAACCAACTGAACAACTCTGTAAATGCCGCTGTTAATGCAACGCTGCTTACAAATTTCTAAACACAACAACACAGCAGCAGTAGTCAGTCATGCCATCATGTAACAGGCATTAGAGTAATTGTTTAAATGCATACACACACGCATACATACACGCATACATATATACAAAAGATATTTCTTTATTTAAAATATTTGTTTTTTTTTCTGTAATTTTTGTTGTTTGTTTGTGTTTTTTTTCTTTCGCCTTTAGTAATAAATTAACAAAAAAAAAACAACAAGTCAACAACAAACATAAGAATTGTTGTAGTGAAAAAAGAAAACAACAACAACAAAGTTGTTGTCAGCCAATAACATTTTAACTATATGTTACATAGTCAACAATAACAACAACAACAACCGAACAATCATTACTTCGACAGTAATACCAACAGTATTGACAGCGATACTGTCCCATACAAATGAATATCTCAGAGAGATCAAGCTGAGCAGCGTTTGTGGGGGGAGGGGAGATGGAAAGAATAAGAAATACTTTCTATATGAGAAAAAAAAATCAAAAAACTAAAATATATTTATTAAATGCCGGTATATTTTTTTCTCTTCGATATTTACACATGCAATCACTTTTTTTCATTGTTATTGTTGTTATTCACTGCTTGTGATAGTAACAAATACAACAAGTATGGTTAAAAGCAGAGATTCCCAAATGAAAGCATTGATGCAATTCGAATCACTCGAAAAAACGATTCATTGCTGCATTGAATGCAGACTACATTTCTATTGCCCCAAGCAATAACAGCCTAAGTCTTAATATGAGTTAATATGAGTTATGACTGCTAGCATACTCTGCTAAGAAAACTTTATATTTATGTACGTGTGAAATTCCAAGTTCTCAAATTTTTTTTTTAATTTAATAATAAAACACATGTTGGAGTAAGTAGGAGTAGCGAAATAACGATTCATTGCTGATCTCTGGTGAACACCATTAAATTCATTCGACCAATGCTTTATAGGATCTAAAACGCCATTATGCGGCCCCTACACGTTGCGATTAGTGGTACAGCATGTTGAATCAACGGTTGGTAGTCTTTTCACACGTTTCGATTTTTCAACCAAATTTTCTTATAAATTGTTATTGTACCGTCGTATTGGTCGTCGGTTGATTGCAGATCTACCAGTCATTCAGCCTAACAATTGTTGGTATAAATAATAAAGTTGTACAACCAGTGACACCGTGTAGGGGCCACATTAGCCTTATTGAGAATCAAAAATCCATTGAAATTAAATAAAGGCCTCTTTACGCTGTTGATGAAATTCCCGGGACCATTTAATATTTAATGTTTGAGGACAATAACATTATAACTGAAGCAATTACAAAAATTGTCCAAATCAGATTGCACGAGAGGTGTCCTCAATGAAACAGTTTGAAGAGAATTTTTACTTTTAATCATTTTTGCTTTAAAACAAAAGAATTATGCCGACTATTGGTTGTTTTCAATTCTCTCAAGTTCGTTACCAAATTCATTACACTCTCTGGCTGGTTTTAGGCTTTATTGTAGCTTATCTGATGCTTATTATCAAGATCGATTAATCAGTACTTGTCAATTGGATTCTAGGTAGGACATCGCCTCTTGTAGTACAAAAACGGTCCGATATGTGTGCTAAAGTAAACTATGATTTAACAAAGCTGCCAAAGCCCGATATCGCATCGATAAAATCCCCCATTTGAGAAACACTGACTAAAATATCCCCCCCCGACTGATGTTTTTGTGTTTTTCCTTCCTCTCTGTTATAATCTTGTTCATTGAAAGGAATGGAAAAAAACAGTCAACTTGTAATTAAAGACACAATAAAAACCGTAAAGATACAACAATAACAACAACAACAATACAAATCAACGGCATTTCAGAAAAAATAGAAAAATAGAATTAGAAATCGACATTAAATACTACATGGAAGAGGATGAAGATGAAAAACAAGAAACAAAACAAAAAAAAAATAAAACTTCTATGACTTAAACATGCATCATCATTTTTAAAAAAAATTGAAATGAAAACAACAACAACAACTAATCAAATGGTGACGTAAACGTACACGCCACAAACGTAATTTGTTTTTATTTCCTTTTTATTTTTTTTTATTTTTACTAGAACGTATTGTTTTTGTTGTAATTGTAATACCATTTTAAACAAAAAAACAATATTCAAAATGATAAACAAATTCGAAAATTATTGAAAAGAACGTGTGTGATTAAATAAAGTAAAAAGAAAACAACAACAACAAGAAAAACACAAATTATTTAAATAAAATTGTAATTAATTTTTAAATAATAATATATTTCTATACATGTATTATGCATATTTGAATTGTTAACGTACATACTATGTGTGTATGTAAGTATGTGTTAAACAGACAGTTTAATACCGCAGAGATAAGACGTAATTTCTGAGAATTATTGATAGATTCTGTTTCTGTTTCTTTTCTTTTCTTTATTTTATTTTTTTATTTTGTTAGAGGGAATCCCCCGTATTGTTTGCCATCATCCGGGTTAAATTCAGTTAATTTCTCGGGGGACTTTTTCCTTTTGAATCTAAAGTAAGAAGCTGCGCTTTCTAATTGTTTGTTTGAAATTAGTTTTCTGTCATATTTCTCGTGATAAATCAATGTCCGCTATTAACTTTTTAAATGCTATGTAGGAACATCCGTGAGCTCGCATTTTCACATACTTTTCTCAGCATATGGAAATTTTTCTTTCAGGGCTAGACACTAGAGACTTTATGTATACGCTTAAAATGGGTCAATCAAACGATATAGACATCCAAGGGACTGCTCTAAAGCTCAAGATGTTTACCAATTGGTCCATGACTAATGCTTAGTTATACACATTGAAGGACATTCAATTCATATGAGTCAAGGCATTTTGAATGTGTAAAATGCTGCTGCAGCTTGAGTAGCCTCATAGTGGGATCCCAAAAGTCCATATGGGTTTAAATATCTGATCTGATAAGGATTGTATTTCGTTATACATACATACATATGTACATACATGATTTATTTTTACATACATATGTATGTATGTATAGATTAAAACGAGTACCTATGAGTCCATAGTTCTGTATTCCATTTTTAGCTCTTGTCTTTCCATTTTAGTGGAAGTTTTCCATGAAAATGTAACCTCAAGCTATAGAAAGTATGTGATTGTGTTTTAAAGGAATACAAGTTGCATGTGAAACGTAACTCAAGAATATATACCTAGACGCTGCTCCTTTGAGGTCGAAGCATTGTCCCGGAACGTAATTCTAATTTCATAGCGATCTGAATTATTGAAATTCTTTGAATTTACTGGGAAAGCATTTCCGAGGTCATTGCAGACCCAATGCGATTAACCTGACCAATAGTTGAATGGTGCGTGTGAAAAGTAAACTGCTGAGCAGTTATCATTTTTTTTTTTTGTTCTATAATACGATTGAGTCATTAGGAGAGGTGAGAGAGAATTAAAGTCAAATGATGTTGTATGGACTTTCCAATCTACCGTATACCACATATTTGGGGTATTCACACGGTCGTCATAAAGTCATATTATCATAAAATAATAACACTAAAAATATGACTGCTGTGAGCAACCCTCATAAGTTAGTGTGCTATTTCAAATTTGAGTCAGCTGATGAAAGAAAAATACAATTATAAAAAATTACAAATATTTTCAATTAAAAATGCCAAAAACAAGTCAAAAAACTGAAATAATAGCCGGTTTGTGCGAAAAATACATGTTGGACATTATTATGGCTGATTCAAGTAAATAAGAAAAAAATAATTGCTTGTTTATATTTAAACAATCCATTTTTATAAAAATTATTAAATATTTTGGCACAAAAAAAAATATTTAAAAACATAAACATAAACAGCTGTTATTGATTACTAAGCCGGTAATAATTTCTGACGGCGGTTATTTTAAATACGTTCGGTGCCGCCAATCAGCTAAAGTATACAAACAAAATTTTCTTTTATATATTAATGCATCAATTTTTTTATTTAACTTTATAAAAGTTAATAACTTTTATAAATAAATTATTAAAATGTATTTAATCTCGAAGTTATAGAACTTTGCAGAAGTTAATATCATGTTTCACGTACATGTTGCGAATATTCAACGGCGCCAACTTCTAAATATTTTCAACGGCTCGATGGCGACTTTTTCCCTTTTGACTTAGATTTACACTGTTTAAATATGACAAAAGAATAAACACATCACAAAAGGTACTATTATTTTATGACTTTTTTGTTTGAAGCACAACAACAATTTTTTTAAACTAACATAAAACTTTAGTATTTTATGACAATATGACCTGATAGCACACCGTGTGAATACCCCAATTGTTTAAAATAATACTACATTATTTTGATATCGCAAAACACTGGCACAATTTTAATTTATCGTAGAAAAATATTTGTTTTCTCAAAGATAAATTATTGCCCCTTGAGTTCCACAGTATTTCAGTGGCTCTTTAATGTCCTAATTATCTGTCAATATCGAATTGTGGGTTCTGGGTTTTCGGTTCAATCCCATACACAAATGTTAATAAATGATATGTATTTTATTTATATCATTGTATTGCAATTAAATATAAATAAATAAATAAATAAAAACAAAACAAAAAATTACACGTTTTCGAAAGACTGTGATTGTGTTTTAAAGAATTCTTTTTTTCAAGGAGCATTTTTGTTTAAAAATCTAATTCATTTGCACAGTTCTGCGCGAATAGTTCTAAAAAATAAAAACAAAAATAAAAATTCAAAACTTGTATTAAATATTTGAAAACAAAATATTTGAAAACACAAATGAAAATTCTTTACACTTAATTTACAATGAAAGAAGACAAAAAAAAAACACAATAAATTCAAATGAAATTTTAAATAAAATGCAAGTTTATGGCAAAATTAAAATCAAGATACATAAATATTTTAAATTAAATTGTTTTCATTTTTACTTAGAAAACAAAAAATATTTTTCCCTCAAACTAATGAAAAGAGTGAAGAACGGTGTTAAAACACATGTGTTTTCATGGTTTCATGATTGAATTTCTTCAATATTTCTTTTATTTTTTGGTTTTATTTTTATTTTTGAAATCATTTTCATTAAAAAGAAATTTTTAATCAAATTTGACCCGATCTCGGGCACGACGAAACAACAAAAATAGTAATGAGCTGTATATAATGAACGGGCGGTCTATATGTACGAGACAGACTTTGTCTGGTCAGTTCCTCTTTTCTTAAATTATGAGTTTTGCTTTTTTGTTTTTGTTTTCGTTTCGATGTTAAGAAAACAATTCAAAATTACGGAGGAAAAAATTGCCAGTGAAAGTTTATTTTTGTTTTGATTTTTATAGAAAATAATGAATGTTTCTTTTCTGGTTTGTTGTTGTTATTGTTGTTGTTGGGTTTTCTTCTATTATAAAATTATTATTGTTTAAGACAGAAAAACGAAAACAATAATAATTGTTGCACGTGCATTAAGGAAAACAACATCAAACAGCAACAGCAATAACGAAAAAAAACAAACAAATTTGAAAAAACAGCGAAAAATTATAATAAAATTGACCACATTTTCTTCAAATGAAAATAAAAACATTTTATTTTTATATCGTATTAAACAACAACTTTCTATTTTTCTATTTTACAACCGCCAGCATCTAAACTTACAATCAATTGAGGGTTTTTTATTACTATTTTTTTTAAGTTTTATTGAAAACTTTTGCAATAAAACTTTGCTTAGTACGCGAGGTCACTAACAACTAACAATCGCAGTGAAAAGTAAATAAAACACATTTAACAGTAGAATTATTAAGAAAAATAATAAAAATCCTAGAGTTTTTACCAGAAAAACAATACAAAAATTGCATTGGCCTCAGGTCACTTGAAACACATTAACTTTTTAAATATGTATGTACGTATGTATTGTAAACTAAACGAACACAACAACACTTATAGAATTGTTGCTGCTGTCGAAATGAAATAACCTACGCATGCAACAAAACGTTCTTTGTGGTTTGATGTCGATTCGTTCGATGTTCGTAAGCATTCTAAGAATTTTATATTCAATCTAGAGCATGAGTCTACACCGAAGCTAAGTCGTCTGTCTATATCTTTGAGTCATTCTATTTCATTCCGTTTCATATTGTAGATCATAATATTGATGTTGCTGTAGTTGTTGTTGTTGTTGTTTAATTTAATTGAGATATAGTTACTGGCAACAGCAGCAGCAACGAGAATAGCAAGATGAACAAAAATCAAACATTAAATGAAATATTTGCAAACGTTTGAAAAAAGTAAATCACTTGAAATGAATGTATGAGTCTGTAATATTACTTATTTGCCGCAAACAAACTGCAACAACAACAACAACGATTACATTAATAACCACAAACAACGACATCATCATCAGCATCAACATTAGCATTCGGTTAAACAATAATAGAAATATCGATTTGTGATTGATTGAGTTGTTTTACAAACTGTATCTGTATCTGCATCTGTATCTGCATCTGTAGCTGTATCTGCACTTAATAACACTGTGAGATTATTTTAAGTCGCCGTAGTGTAGTAGCTGGTGTGATGGCTCAATAGACATTAGACCTCAGTTCAAGCCCCAGGTCAGACATCTCCAACAAAATGAAATATGAAGAAATAGTTCTTCTTCTCACGTATAAAATTAACGCACACAACATGAGTGGTGTGAGAAGCTAGGCCGTAATCCTGACTAAGGGGTTGTAATGGCCAATGCTGTATGTACATATGTACATATGTGTATATGTGAGATTATTTAAAAAAAATTCTTCAAACAAAAAAGGCAATCATTTCAATTCGTTAAAAAGAAGGTCTTACTAATATGTATGGTGCTCACTGCTATCCTTTAGTCCATATTATGGTCAGCCATGTTATGTGCATTAATTGTATCCATAAATGGTGGGACTTACAGTTTAACGAACCGAAGTCGAAATTACTAAAAATCCAAAGTAATGTTCTAAACAAGAGCCAAGATGAGCCAGACACAATTAGGCTTTCTTTCTCGTCTCTACAATTCCTACTGGAGTAATTTGCCATATGTCCCAGACCAATGCACGTCTCGCATGAGTGCCCATAATAAGTATACGAAGCGGCCACTATACTGCTGTTATGATAAAAATCCTTTACTCCTATTTATTGTTAATTATAAGACAGTAGCTTTTCCTTGAAATTCTTAATTCTTATAGGACTTAACAAACAATACAATGCTAATGCCACATTTGACCAATTCATACACTTTGTGGCTTCTTGCAATGCTTTGTGCCCATAGACCCACTGAGAATATCGCGGGAACCATAGGCCATCTTCGAGGACATCATATTATCGGGCGGCAGTTACGGTCTACAGTCTACTTTAAGTCTTTATGTAATGAAGTAGGCATCCATTGTAGGCCCCACACTCCATCTGCCCCGTCTATCTTTTTTTTCTCTCTCTTCAAGCATATTTTGAATTCTAATGTCAGTTATTCAATAATGATGTCTTAGTTTCTCATTGTGTTTACAACACTCCACCTTTCACACACAAACACACACCCCCCATGCAATAACTCTTCCGTCATCCATTCATCTCACAATCTACCCGTGTATACATATACATGTTTGTATGTATCCACCGGTGTGAGTAAGTGATTGCAACTTTTCGTTGCACAATCGTATTGGAGTATTAACTGCAGTGATGGAAATATACTTTGGGAGTTAAAAGACACGTACATTTATGCAGTCGAATAAAAATTTTGTTGCCACAAGCTACATAAACAACAACAACAGCAACAGCAATACTAAGAGTAAATAATTTATGTGTTATTATTATTTCATGATTCTAACAAATCATAAATAAATACGATATAATGAAGGTGTTTTAATGTTGCATGCATGTTGTTGGTGTAGCGGCTGCTGCTGTTGCTGTTGCTGTTGTTGCTGCCGTTTGTTAGTTGTCACTATAAGGCATACACGTTCACATACATATGTACATATGTTTATGCATGGGATACTATTGTTTTCGCATTTTATAAGGGAATATGAAAGAGTAACGGGGAAATAATCATTTTGGCCTAAATGTTGTTGACTGCCTGCCTACTTTGCTTTGAGTTTCTTTTCGTTTCTTGTTCTTTCTTTTAACTCAAAATATGATGATTCTGATTGATTAACTTCCCCTACCACTTCCTTTTTCAGTTTCCCCTTCCATCCACTCATGATCTGAATTTTTTTTGTTTCTTTTCAATTTTTACGATTTCAACAAAACAAAACCAAAAAAAAAAATTTGTGAAGAGGGGATCTACCATTTACAGGGGCAGTTGAAGTTGAAGTAAAAATGTTTTTGGCTTTTCTCGAAAACCATTAACATGACCCTTAAGGTTTATTGGACGATTTAACGACCCCCTGTTTTTCTTGTCTATTTTCATCTCTCACCACTTACATACATACGTACATACTATCTGTGCTGAGGTAACTAGCAATGACAACGCCACAATAGAATCCAACTTAAGGAAAACTTGTATGCATGTGCAATTGGTATGAATTTTGAATTGTATTTTTTGTTTTTCGTTTTTTTTTTAATAAAAATTAAGGAAAATAAAATGCCAAAATGTAAAGTAAATTGTTGTGTCACGTTTAATTTGGTAATTTTCATGCAAATTCTGTGAGGTTTTTAGTTTTGTTTTGTTTTTGTTTTTGTTATCGTTGCTGTCTCTACAAATTTAAAACTGAGTTGAGCAAACCATAGCAAACTGAAACGATCTGAAACTAAAATGTAACCAAGTGTGGTATAATTTTTGTTGTTGCTGTTGTTGATTTTTTTTCAGTTTTGAAGTTTTTTTTATTTCAAACGGATTAGGATTGGATATCATGTCATTTCCATAGAAAAACCCCAAAAAAGAAATAATAAACGAATGAAACAATGAAACACACACATAAGCACATATACATACATATATATACATACACACGCCGAACTTTTCACATTCGACAGTTTATGTTTTTTTTTTTGTTGCTCTGCAATTGCAACATCCACAACATCAACACCAGCACCACCACCAGCATCAACACACCAGCATAGATTTACAAAATCTATTAAATGTTTAGCTTAAGGCTTTAAATTTTTCTTTTGTTGTTGTTGTTCGTTGTTGTTATTTTCTGAAGATTTCCAAAAGTTGAATTTTTTTTATTTGCATTATTTGCCATTTCCATCAACAACATTATCAACATCAATGACGACAACAACATGTCTTTAAGATTGGCAACACACAGCGGTTGCTGTTGTTGTTGTTGCTGGTGCTATTACTATTGATGTTTGCATTGCTCATTATATTCGTGCTGATTTCTGTAAGCCAAAGCTTAATGAAGGGATATTAAATTTAATTTGAATTGTTTAAAATTGATTTCGTTTGGTTGTTTCGTTTTTCGAAAATTAAACCGAAAACACTATTTCCCAATAATAACTCTTGAAAACCGTTAGAAAACAAATTAACAATAGAAAAGAATAACAACAAGAGCATTAATGTTATATCGCGTTACAAATTATCCTTTAAAAGTTTAAATTTTAAATTGAAAGGAGAACTTTTCTCTTTAAATTTTTTAAATTACTGGCACAGTTATTAGGCATCGAATTAAATGATTTCGATACATTATGAAGCTGCTCTAACGTATGTATATGAGGTCTCAACAAATAAATGAATATATTGAATGGTTGTTGTTACAACGTTTCGTTATACTCCGCTGCAGCTTTGTCATATGTATACATATATCCAGGCTTTCTATAAGATGATGTGGGGTTTTCTTCTACGACTTGCCTATCGATTCCATTGCCATCCTCAAAGTTTTATTTCATCTGGCCCATAGGTTTTTTAATTGACCTGATACCATACCCCGATTTTCAAAATAATATTTGGCAAAAAAATGCCAAGAATTCTTTGTGGATTCCAAGTTTCATGGCCATAGTAGAACGTAGAGTTTACTTATTCATCGAAAGATGTGCTGAATTCTACTTGGACAAGGAATACAAAGTGGAGATACAGCAATATTATCTGACAGCCGGCCCTACATCCGAGCACTCTGGTCGTGAGACTTCATCTCGCTACTAATATGGTACTGAATCAGTCAGACAGAGACTATTTGCGCCATTTGGTCATTTGGACAACATAATAAACTTACGAGAAGGGAAGCATACACTCTGCAGAGACAGCCAGAACCTTCCCGTGGACTGAGGAAAGATGTTTGGAAAGATAAAGTCGGCGAAAGGAAAAACGAAGGGAGGCAATTGCACTACTCAAGTCAAATGAATTTAAGACAATATAAACATTTGTTATGTACTTGGAAACAAAATAGATTATTGTCAGTCATCAAACTATATATAAGTAGCCTGAGGATAATAGTAAAGAGCACCTATTCACTGTGCGCGTAAATGCATTAATACGGGTGAATATTTCAAGGTAGGAATAACATTACAGGTATACCTTACATCGTTAAAGGCTGTACAATAGATTGCATTGGTGCAGTACTCTAGCATTTCTATATGATGACACAACCCATTAAATTCCTATAAATTAGGTTTCAAATTATAACTATTTGAACTAAAAACGTTCCGCGAAAGTTTAAAAGAAACTCTTTACAAGTTACCGCCTTCTAGAGCGCTCTATTTTGCAATCAGCTGGCATGCAAAAATCAAAGATGCATACATACATACATACATAAATGAGGTAATTGTGTTCATTAAAACGGTATTAAGAGTGGCCAAAAAAAACATTTTTTGATTCCAATTTCCAAATCGAATTTCGAAATCTTCTCCAATCATTATCCATCCGTATTAGTAATAATATTTGATTTATTTTCCAAATTTATTTCCTCACACGTACGTATGTACGTATGTATGTACGTATGTATGTACGTACCCTGCAGTCAGACTGGGTCTATATGTCTTTTTGTCAACAGCACTAGTTCAAATGTCTCCAATCTTTCAATATAAAAAATACAGAGACTAAAGATGTGGTGTATATCTAGTGACATTGTCAACAAACAATTAATTGTACACCATACAATATTGTATTGACATATAAGCCTTTATTGAAATATATCTATGCTGTTGTCATTTATGTTTTATATGCGTAAAAAACTCTACTGCGTAATAGCTCTCCTCTATTTTCTCAGTACTATAAATCCGGTTGATTAGAAAATAACGTGCGCGTGGTTTATTAAAATTTGGAAATTTTGTGTGTAAGCATAAAAAAAGTGATGTTATAATATGACAAAAAGAAATTATAAGAAATAAATTGATTTATATAAAAATAGAAGTGTAAATACTAAAACAGTTTCGAGTGAAAGAAATGAAACAGTGTCAATGAAGCTATAGGCGAAGGAGAAAATTATAGTGTTGATGAGATCGCTGTGCCAAAATTGTCTTTGTGAGAGAAATTAAAAAAATGGTTCATCGAAACGGCTCCATCAAAAAAATGTTTGGAAAAATGTTTATGCATTTTAAAAGATGAAGGCCTGGAAGTTCCTACACTCTGCAGAAACTTTATTCCAATTTTTTAATAATTCCAATTTTGCACACCTGCATTCCAGAAAAATGACCGGTCCACCAAGGTAAGTTTTACCAAGCGTTTTAGTGCTACTGATTTGTTTTTCTGTATTTCTTTTTTTTTTCTAATTCCACTTTTTCTAGCTAATTCAAAATGCGGCTGCTGCCAAGAGGTCTCAAAACGGCTTGATGCAATAGAAAAGCAGCAAAATAGTTTGATAGAAATTTTAGTTGAACAGAAAGTGTTGTTAGATAGATTGGTATTCCCAAAATTCCATGTTCGACAATATTATTATTATATATAATTTTTTGTTAAATAAACTTATGATTTAAACAATAGTGTACAATTCAATTTATTTGCTTCGATACCGGCTTAAAGGCCCTAATATTAAAAAAGAAAGTAAAAAAACTAGTGACAATGTCGCTAGTATGACACCACCTATTTACTATTGATATTGCCTATAGGAAAGTTCCATAAGTTATAGAAACGTACTAGTAAATTCCTGGTTCTAATGTCACCATATAGATCCCTGAGAAGTACCTAGTCAATACGAAGTCAATAGTCATAATGTCACTAGAGGATTTTCAATGACACCGACATGTTAAATGTCTATAGCATTAAGCCTTGTACGGGGTATAATTCGACACTAGTACTGTTGACAAAGTCAATAGCGATTCAGCACATTTTTAATATTGACATTTCCTACAGGGTATCTTATGAATTTTTATTTTACATTTCAAATCTTTATAAGGCGTACGTCATGAAATTCATGTACAGTGAAGATAAATTATGTACAAGTAATGAAATTCAATTACAAAATACGTATGTATGTTTTGTTTCTTGTTTGTTGTTGTTTAACACTCGACCGTATGCATACATATGAAAGTGACTGGTACTAACGGTTTTAATAATAAAACTTAAACACTAAACAAAATAAATAAATATAAATGCAATAATTAATATTTTATAATTAATAAAAACAAAACAGAAACAGAAGCAAAAGCAAAAGCAAAAATAACGGCCAACAACATACATAAATATTGTAAAATGTGCAATAAAGAGCAACAATTAAACAACGATAAACAATGAACAATAACAACAACAATAGTAATAGTAATAAAATTTTATTTACTTAATATTTCCACATCGTTTTTTTTTTAATTCATTAATATGATTTATGGCTTTACGTCATTTAAGCCGATTTTAGAAAATTCAAAACAAAAAAAAAGCAGAAAATTTATGAAACAACAAAACACAACAATTGCAACAGTTACAACAACAGCAGCAGCAGCAATATCATTAGCAAGTAAACGCAAAAGTAAAAACGAAATTAAACACGCACATGGCAACACTGATTTCCATTAACATTTTAGTTAAAACAACTAAAAAGAAATAAAAATTCCAAAATTATGAAAACAATAGAAAAACTACCCTGTAGGAAATGTCAATATTAAAAATGTGCTGAATCGCTATTGACTTTGTCAACAGTACTAGTGTCGAATTATACCCCATACAAGGCTCAGTGCTATAGACATTTAACATGTCGGTGTCATTGAAAATCCTCTAGTGACATTATGAGTATTGACTTGGTATTGACTAGGTACTTCTCATGGATCCATATGGTGACATTAGAACCAGGAATTCACTAGTACATTTCTATAACTTATGGAACTTTCCTGTAGGCAATATCAATAGTAAATAGATGGTGTCATGCTAGTGACATTGTCACTAGTTTTTTTTACTTTTTTTTTAATATTAGGGCCTTTAAGCCGGTACCGAAGCAAATAAATTAAATCGTACACTATTGTTTAAAAGATAAGTTTATTTGACAAAAAAATATATATAATAATAATATTGTCGACTATGGAATTTTGGGAAACCATTCTATCTAGCAACACTTTGTGTTCAGCTTAAATTTCTATCAAACTATTTTGCTGCTTTTCTATTGCATCAAGCTGTTTTGAGATCTCTTGGCAGCAACCGCACTTTGAATTAGCTACAAAAAAAACAAAACAGAAAAACAAATCAATAGCACTAAAAGGCTTGGTGAAACTTACATTGAGGTGGAAAATATTTTAATTTTCCTTTTCTTAATTGCGTTTCTATACCCATGTAAGAATAGCTTCCAGGTGATATGTTTCTAACCACAATTTTTTTGTTTTGGTCCAATAAAGTTTCTGCAGAAAGTGGAACTTCCAGGCCTTCATCTTTTAAAAAACATAAAAGTTTTTCCAAGCATTTTTCTGATGGGGCCGTTTTGATGAACCATTTTTTAATTTTCTCCTTCGTCTATAGCTTCATTTCTTTCACTCAAAACTGTTTTAGTACACTTCAATTTTTATATAAATCAATTTGTTTTTAATTTGGCTTTTATAATTTCTTTTACTCAAAAAATTTCCAAATAAAACTTAAAACATAAATGTCAACAGCAGAGGTATATTTCAATAAAGACATATATGTAAATAGAATATTGTATGGTGTACAATTAGTTGTTTGTTGACAATGTCACTAGATATACACCACATCTTTTGTCTCTGCATTTTTTATATTGAAAGATTAGAGACATTTGAACTAGTGCTGTTGACAAAAAGACATATGGACCCAAATTGATTGCAGGGTAGCTACATACATACACTCGTACAATGTCACATACATACTAATTTGTTCATGTTTATGTGCCACATTTCAAATAAATAAAAAATAAAAAAACAAAAAAAAAACATATCAATTGTCAATGCGGCTCTGTTCGTTTAAGTTGTCGTTCTTGATTTTCATGCTGACCGTCCGACGTATGTACGCGTTGTTTTAGTCAAAGTCCAAGCTTTACTGCAAATAAATGAACACATCTCAGGTAGGCCTTAGTTGGTGGGAACAAAGTCTTGAGTAAATAGTAGAATAAAACAAAATAAAACCAAAAAAAACGTCACGCTTAAGGTGGATACTGGGCTATTTGAGTCCATACCTGCCTACCTACCTTCTTTAAACGTACATACATATTTAGTAAAATGTGTTGGTAACACATAAACACAATAAGAGAAATTAACATGTTTATAACGGTTTATTTCAAAATAACAACAACAACAATGGCAATTTTGTTGTAAAATTAGAATTCCAACCAACACTCAAACCAAACGCACTGAAAACTTTTCAAAAACAAACAAAAAAAAAAATTAAAGAAAAAACGCATTTATTAACGAAGGAAAAGTCAATAAAACCTCATACTGCTACAAAATATCAAGTTGGCTTAAACATTCAAATGGAAATTGGAAAAAAAAAGAAATTAAATACACTATCGCACACGCACTAACCCGCCCACTCACGCACTCACTCACTCACAGACGCAAATTAAAAACATAAAGGGTTATCCATTTTGTGTTATCAGAAGTAAACTTAAATTAAACACAAAGGAAACAATGATGTCGCTGAAGTTTTTCATTCATTTTATTATTTGAACATGATAATTATGTGGGAAATAGGATGTGATTTAAATGACCACCTCTAGATTGATTAGAGCAATCCATTTTCCTTAGGAGATGTGACGTAGTCACACAAACATTATCTTACGAGATCAAATAGCACGGTCTTGGTGGCGAATGCATGTCTCTAAAATGTGAATTACTCCTTTCGGAAATTTATCATGCAATCACAATTACTTCTGGGTTCTCCTGGTCTTATATGCTGCAAGTCTTATTGCTGATGTAACTACCAAGTGATTTATTTGAAAAAAAGAAATAAAATCAACATTGAATGTCTGTTGCCTTTAAATCGAAATTCAAATCCAAATCGAGCTGCAAAACAAGACCAAAGATAAGCCCCATTACTGAGTACGTTGTGGAATCGAAAAATGCAGATTATTCACTTCGCTTTCAACAGCAGAAGGTATATTATCGATTGCTTCTTTATGGCGACGCACAGTCATTACTATATCTGTAATGCTCTCAGTATCTTCGAATTTCTTTATGGTCTTACTTACAGAGTATTTCAATTATGACGCGTAGTACTTAAAAAGCGATAACGTTTGAATAACAAACGTTTTAGTCAGTGTGCGCTATATTTACGTATGCTTCGGAACTTTGTAATAACAATAACAAGTCAACACTGAGACTCTAGAAGTTGCCAGACTGAAAATTTTTAAAGCATAAGTGTAAGCGCAAAGTATTTTCACTATAGTAGAGGAGAAATGTGTCAGACGAAATGGAATTATGGCGTACATTATCCATTAGTGGTGTAGTAGAGCATAAAAACACATTTGAATCTGGTTTTATAAAATAAATTTCCAATAATTTGTTTGTCATATGATGCGTCTTCTTGACTTACAAGCCTACAAAGGTTTAAGCGAAAAAGATGAATCCTAACCTCTCAAAGGGTTAATAATTATTTCAATTTTGTTTTGTTTTGCAATACGAAAAAAATGCTCAAATCAAAATGACAGCCGGTGTGTAGACCACTTCAAATGCCTACATTATCATACTTCAAATGTATTGACTGAATGAACAAATAACAGCGATAACAACAACAACAATAGTGGCTGGCAAAACTTATTTAGAAAACAACAACAACAACTCTAAAAACCGCTAATTTGAAGGTATTGCTTCCTGATTATATTCACGTTGCATGTTAAATATGCCTACAAAACAAACAATTCAACAACCAACATTACAGCCAACATAAATGATAAACAGCAACAGCAAGAATAACAACAATAACGACAACAACAATAACGGAATAAAAACAAAAACTAAAACACTATCACATGACAAATGTATGAATGTAAAATGAAAATATTGGCCAAAACCCCTCCATCAAAGACACAAACTAATAACCAGCTCAGTGGGCACCGGTAAACAGTGCACACACACACACACAAATGTCAGTTGACAAAAGACAGTTTTCAATATGAATGAGAAAAATTAGAAGAAATAGAAAGAAAAAAGAATGTTTTTTCAGTTGTTTGGCTTGTTAAATAATGCATGTGTTGCACATTTGTGTGGCAAGTATTTGTTGTATTTAATATGGTCGATTATTTGTATGTTGCTGGCAACATTTTTATTGTATCGTTGCCTGTGCTATACTATGCTGTTCCCGTGCAGAACTGCAAAACTTTGCCTCCTGCTCTTCATTAACAATGCCACACAATACTTAAGCGACAGGTGCCTGCTGTGTTGTTATTGCCATTATACTTTGAGATACAACATGAATACACGTACGAGTATAACGTTAACAAAAAAATAAAAATAAAAACAAAATGAAATAAATAAATAATGAATAATACAACTTAGATATGGTATTACCACAATAATTCTTTGGTTTTTTGCTGTTTGCCAACAACATTCAAAAAATGCCCTTTACATTGTATCTTTGTTGTGGCCAGTACAGTAGTACAACAGTACAAAGATACTAAATGAATGGCTTAAATGTATACAATTTCAAATAAAAGAAAAACAACAACAACAACAATAATATTAAAATTAAAATTAACAATTACAAAGAGAAACTATTCAGAGACATTCGTAAACTGTGTTACAAAGTTAAGCAGTCATGAGGACGGGGGTTGTAATCGTTAGTTATACTGCAAACAAGAAAGGAAAAATAAGAAGAAAAAAAGAATATAACTCAGTGGATCATTAACCATTCGAGCCCAGTTAATAGAGGAACAAAGAGAAAAAATAGAAAAGCTCCTGATATTTTATAATGTTGCTAATGCTGCTGCTGCTGCTGCTGCTGCTGTGCTGTTACTGCCGCTGTATGTATTTCTTGTTATTGTTGATGTCATTCAACAGTTTCGTATTTAAAATTCAAGTGCTTAAGTGCGTTTTGTAAAACAACTTTGTGTAAAACAACTAGAAATGGCAACAGCAACAGCAACTGCTGTCGCCAATAAGCAACAACAACAACAGCAGTAATAATAAACAAACAATTCCAAGTTACAACGAACGTGGGAAATAGGAAATCATTTGAAGTGAATGAATGAATTTGAACACTTTAAAGTCCAAACAAACACCAATACACGTACGTACATTATTACAATGGTGTTCGAAATAAAATCCAGTAACAAAGACAAAGAATAGAAATTAGATAATGAAGGTCTTACAGAAATCAGGGCTTAGTCAACTTATCAGCTACAAGGCCTGTTTCATAATCTTTCAGATGTCTTTAGATTTGAATGTTAAAAATTGTAAACAAAAAATTTTAAAATTCTGATTAAAATCCCTTCAACAAATCCGCCCATAACTAACTAAATGAGCCTAGTTTTTAGGACCACAACAGCAATACAAATTCATAAAGGCTGTATACAACAGTCTGCTAGGTCAGAAAAACTTTTTCAATAAAACTAAAACCAAACAATCAAGCAATTTGTAGTTAGAGGAGATGCTCTCTAAAAGTCCTCTGGCCCTTAAGTGACAAAAGGAATACAAAAATATGATATATGATCAGCAAATCAATTGAGAATATATTTCTTAATTATTCATTATAATCGAATATAATACATGACAGTGTGTATTAGTGCTGTACTGTACTAAGCACACATAATGTGCCCATGGTGTGCTATAAGACCTGTTAATCGGTTTTGACGATCAGCGTCAAGACTTTGCATTTTATGTATGACTTACCAGAAACAAAGTGAAAACCAGTCTACAAAATTTAATGAATTTCGTGATCGTTTCGATATTCGACTGCCTACCGAATACATAATGACCCATAGGAGTAAATATAGCGACAGGGGTTGATGATTGATACGCTTCGCATTCAATTTAGGCTATGTGTGTCTGACAGCCAATAAATACTTTTCCTAATAGACAGCCTAACAGAGGGTATTCTGGTATTCTTATATATTTGTGTGCGTATTGATATTCAGTAGTAAGTTCATCGGCTAGGTTATCTGTCCAACTTTGCTTGGGGTCAAGAATCAGGTCTAGATATCTACCTAAGGGGCTTAAATCTTAACTTAAAAAGCATTGTGTCAGTTGTGTCATATATCAATTATAAGGCAACAACAGCAATAACTCGAAAGAAGATCAAACCGTATGTACAGACACATACATGTGTGTGTATGTGTTGTCCTTTCTATATTTAATTGTTATATCTTGTTGTTGTTGTAGTTGTTTTTGTATATTTTTTTTCTCCATTACATATTCGCTTATCCTCTCGTTAGCCTTCATTCTATTGCTTTGGCAAAAAGCAAACAGTTTAAAAGGTTGCCTATAACACTTATACTCGACCGCAAAACATTTACACACGTATGTACGTACACAACGGCAGTATTTTCTTGTTGTCCTTACTTTCTAAGCCTTAAAAAAAAAAAACAAAGTTGCCAATGGTAATTATGTACTGGCGCACTAATGACACGGGCAACAGGAACTACAACTGCTGCTTGAATTCGAACTCGAACTCGAACAGAACAACAAATTGTCATCGACATCGATGTGTAGCAGGAAAAAAAGTGACAACAACAACAATTACAACAAAAATCAAAAACACCGATTATAACGAACGACAAATTAACGAAACTTTTTTTTATTATTTTTGTTTTTGTTTTTCTTGTCTTGCTTTTGTTTCGTTTCATTGTGTCTCACATTTCGTAGTTCTTTTATTTCTATTCGTTTGTTGTTTCTCGTTCATGTCCATGAATTTCTAATCAGTTGCACTTTTATTTCATTTTTGTTGTTGTTGTAGTTGACGTTTTTTTTTGTCTTTTTGAGAGATTTGAAAACTTACAAATGAAATAGAAATACAACAACAACAACACAGTAGTAAATTTACAAAAGAATACAACAACAAAAACATCTATTCAAGACAAGTCTCATCATAAATATTGAATAGAACATAAAAACAAAAACAAGAACAATAGCAAGAAGAAAACCAAAGAAAAAAACAAAAAACGACGGACATTTGAAAAGGTTCGTCAAGTTCAAGTTAACAGATGGCCAATAAAGTGTGTAGCAAGTGGCAAGTAATAATACGATAGAATTTAAATTTTGTCATCGTCAGACTTGTAGACTGTTAAAGGGTTGCTCAATTGGCGCACTCAATAGGCGAAACGTTTATTTCATTACAATACTTGGATCTGGCCATTATGTGCCGAACACAATATCATTCATGATAACCGTTTTCGAATAGATATTCGGGCAATAACTCGGCGTCTAATCGCATAATCTTGGATCAAGCCAAAATCGTAGATCTTATTCCAACCATACAGCGTCCAGGACTGATTACAGCAGTCGATCATTTTGAGTTAGTTTTCGACTAGATTTTCGCACATTTCGAGCAATAAGTCGACGTCTAATCACAAACACCGTTCATAATAGAATTTTCAATTACAAGCTAAAACAAAAGAGTAAGTTGACATACACCCAAGGCGTTCAGAGCCTTTTCGAAAACTTCAATAACCAATTTGGATAGAATACGGCGGTATTTATGCCCAGCAAAGCCCATAATGGATGGAGATAAACATACGGAAGTTTGAAGTTGGAAGTCACCGTCTAGTCTAGTAGGTAGTGTGTTTGGCTTATTAGACGTAAGGCCCGAGTTCAAATCCTAGGTCAGACATCAAAACGAAATATGAAAAAAATATTTCTTCGGCGACTTTCTCTCAGCAGATTTCTGGCAAAAACTCTGAGAGTAAATAAAATTGCCATTAATAGTTTCTCAAAAATCTGTCGTTCGGAGTCGACTTTAAACTAAAGTGGCGGGGCCACTCACGCATAAAATTATCGCCGTAATCCTGACTGAAGGCCAATTATGTTATGTATACGGAAGTTTAGCAATCAATCTGTTGAGAAAGATTCTCACAAGACTTATACTTTACGACAACAGCTGAGAAGTTATCATTCAAAAAGAAAGGCTATTACTGTGATTGATAGCTGTACCACCTTTATTATGCTTCTAACAACTGCCTACCAACTGTCTACGTTTAAAGGTTCTTTTAGATAAAAACTAAAACTTTGATTTTCAGCATTATTATCGAAAGGAGCCTCAACGGTGATTTAATTTTTTCTTTTTTTTTATTGATTTTCGATTTATGCCTTCAAATACCGTCCAATGAAAACAGTTGTACGTGGCATTGTCTTCTTCTTTTTTTTGTGGCCTCACATTATCGGTTAATTTATGCATGACTCCTTGACTCTTGGTTTGTTTGGTTGGATGTCCGTCCGTTTGTGTCATGGTCTTCAGTGTAGTTTTTCAATTTCCACTTACAATGTACTAAGTAAGTTCTACGTGTTCTTACATTTTCAAACGTTTTCCAGAGTTACTATGCATTGCTGTTTTGTAAAGAAAAACTCTTTAATTTGCCATAATTTAACATCACATTAAAGTTGCAGTAACAATATGTGAAGAATCTTTTTTTCTTATTTCGTTTTCATATTTTTAATGAATTTTTAATGAATTTAAAAGAAATTATTATGATTGGCGGGTTTTGACAAGAAAGTAACGTGTTTCTTGTTATTGATTTCAGTGGGAATCTGCTCATATGGCTGAGGATATAAAAGAAATTAAAAAAAAAATGTTCACAGAAACTGTTCTCAGCAATAATTAAGGATGATAATTGTAATTTTCTATTTATGTACATCGCAATTTAACTTCAGAGTAATTCAATCACTTCATTTTGTCTTCCTTTCGTAATAATTTCATCATTTTAGATCTCCCATAATTTCTAAAAAATTCTAAAAAATTTTTTTAATCAATATTTATTACGAGAAAAAAAACACAATAGTAAACTATGTATTCATTAATATTTTTATGATTTTTTATAAACTGATTTTGTTAGTAAGTTAATAAGAAAAAAGCATTTTTGTGACAGACACTCAAAAACCGTGTCGACTAAAAATACAACCTCGCACTTGCACTCATCCCAACTACAATATTTTCTTTATTGATAATAAACATGGCGTTATGGAGAGCACGTGCCGCACAATTCGACAAAAAAAAAAAACCAAAACAAGAAAGGCCTAAAATAATGTGATCCAAATGTAAACAAGTGGTGGAGAGAGCGAAAGTGCGAGAGAGAGGCAGAGAGATAGAGAACGAACCTGTTAATGATGAAAGACGCAATAACTGCGTAGTCACCTAAAAACTTATAAAAGATTAGGCATTTAAAACAAAAACAAAATTTTTGTAAACAAACCACCGCCAAAAATACAAAGAAAACTTTTCAGCATGTATTATAAATAGGAATGCATATGTATGCGTGCTCATGGCTAAGCAAATTAGAGAATCGAAACAAAATATGATAACTGATAAATTATAACGTATGTACATATGTCGCACGCACTTTTATTGTGTTTCAAAACAAACAAAAAACGAACACTGTGACACATTTGCTCTTATTTTGCCGCTATTTTATCTCTCAGAGTTTATTATTGATATGTATTTGAAAATAGTGTGACCAGATTTTAAATTAATATGAAACTAAATTCATTGAATTAAAAATCTTCCGTTTTGCGAGACTGTCAAATGGTAACCAGAGAGCAGCAATGAGTATTCAACAAGATGAGTAAATTCGAGTCACACTCATAATTTCTGATACTTATGCGCATTCAGACTACTCATATTCAAAGTTTGAAGTACTCATCGTACTCATACTTAACAATACGCATGATGTTATTGAATTCGACGCTGCTTTACTCAACATTTACAAGATTCACAAAATAAGTATGATTCGCGTACGAACACTACAATACTCACTAGAAGGTTGTGTGTTTGCTTTGCTTGCTGTTTTTGTCTTTTTCTTTCTTCTTTTTTTTGTAAATGCAACAACAACTAAGACTGTAAATTTTGATGAATGATTCGAATCACTCGAATCATTTATGAGTATTATAAGTATTTTTCTAAATTTATGAATCTGAATGAATAGGCTAATGAATCGAACATATTTCGAATGTTATGAGTTTGATGTCAACGGTGTACTCATACTCATTGCAACCTGTACTTATAAATCAATGTTGTAGTGAGTACGAATGAATCAGAGTATTTGAATTTCAATATTTTTGACTCACTCATACTCAAAATTTCATGAGTACTTATGAGTAGCGAAAAAACGATTCATTGCTGAGCTCTGATTTTAACCACGATATATTTCATTTGAAGTTTACAATTTACGAACATGGATCGTTTGGTAACCGAACATTGCGTAAAAACAGTTAAAAGGTACTACAAAAGTGACAATTGAAATATGGCCACTTGTTCAAGGATTGTAATGTAATCAACGTACTGTGCTGATAATATTCCCTGCAAAATTCTAAAGAAATTTTAAGAAACTGAAAACGTTACAGATAGTTGGCGAGTGTGTACGTATTGCCTCAATTATCGATTCTTTTAGAGACAATGGAATAGATATTTCGCATTTGCCGATTTTACGGCGTTCCCAGTAATTGGGCCTATCTTACGGCTCATTATGACGCATTTTACATGTGGTTTTGGACTCCATCCGTACAAAGTACAACTCGCGCAACAATTAAAGTCTACTAACCATTCACATAATCTAATATAGTAGGTAGTGTGTTGGTATATTTGACATGGGGCCATGGCTTAACCCCTTACTCAGACATCTCGGACAAAAATAAATATGAAAAAATATTTCTTCAGCGACTTTCTCTGAGAGTAAATAAAGTTGCCATGCAAAAGTTTCTCAAAACTCTGTCCTTTGGAGTACACTTAGTAATCAGTTATATTAGTAATCCGCATAGAAGAGTATGTTTTCCGAAATAAAAGTGAATAATTTTACGCAACTGCTAAATATCTTTAAGAAATGATCGAAACAAAAAAACTGAAAATAGCTGTAAAGAGTCAATCTGGTCACATTGGTGGGTCTTTTGTCATCATTGTTTGATGATCTTAATAAAAACTAGAGTGTTTTTAAGTATTTTTTTTTTTATTTTAAAATTATTTTGCGTTGTACTATTTATTTACCATTTGTTTTGGAGTATTTTTATAAAAAAAAAAGAAATAAACACGGAAATTTATTTTTAAAATGTTTTGTTGGTTTAAATTTTTTATTTCATTGTAAATATTTCTTAGATTTAACTGCTAAAAATTTATTAAAAACCATATTTTTATTTATTTTCTTTATTTGAATTTCAATTTCAATTTCACTTTTTAATATTGTTTTGTTTTAAAATTTACGAAAAATTCACAAAAATTTGGCTCTCCCAGAGACACAAAAACCAAAAACACTTTATTTTACAGAGGCATTATAAAAGGTGAACTACATATGTACATACATACATACAGATAAACAGAAACCTGAGCTTACAAAGACCTTTTTTCTTTCTTTGTTTTCATTGTACGAAGGGGGATATTAAAATTCATTTTAAATCAGGTCACCAGACATACTATATTTTAATAATAAAAAAAAATAAAAATAAAATCGACAATAAATTTTTGGTGCTGTGATTGATACAAGCTGTAAAGAGAAAAAAACTTCTAATGTTTTGAAGAAATTGTTTTTAAATTGATTTGGAAAAATCACAATAAAATGCGCTGCTTTTCAATTTTATACCGATTTATATGATGTTGTACGGAATAGTATTATTTCGATCGTATTTTTCTTTTTTTTCATTTTTAATTTCTTTAAAAATACATAATAAAGACGGGTTTTCCAATATTAATTTGCTAACAGATCGCTGATCATAGTAAATAGAGTGTTTGTGTGTGTGTGCATGTGTATGAGAGAGAAAGAGAATAAAGTTAATAAGAAAAATTGGAAAAAATCAATCAAAATGTCAGAAAAGCCATGAAAACATGTTATGGGTTTCAAAGTTGTTGATGTTGTTGTTGTTACTGTGGTAGCTTCAACACCGAAACCAAATCAAAAACCTCAATAAAAATGTTTTTCTATTTTCCTTTTTGCTTCACAGTTCTTGTGGCTGCACTTTGTTTTTTGTTTTTTTATTTTTCACTTTAAATCGATTGATCGATTTTCATGCCAAAAGTGGCTAATTTCTGCACAGCATGCGAAAATTACCAACGGCCACTATATCTTTCTTTTTTTTTTTGTTTTGTTTTCCATAAGCTTACAATAATAAAATAGCAACAACAACAATAAGTGCCAACAATATTATCACAATCATGTTCATAGACTTTGAAAAATAATGCTGCAAGAAAACAAAGTAAAAAAAAAAAAAAGAATAAAAATAAACACACAATGGCAACACCAACAAAACATAACATCATCATCAAGAGCTGCAACATCGGCAAACCAAGGCTACACAGTGTCCGTATGTCTATATGTATGTGTGTATGTCTGTATAGTATATCTTTCACTTAAAATCAGCATCAAATAACTGAATAAGTTGAAGAAAAAGAAGAAGAAGCAGCAGCAGCTGCAGCTACGAGGAGAAATAGAAAATGTTTCCAAAGTAAAAACTGAAATAGAAAAAAGCGAGGAACTGAAATTAGTTGAGCTGAGGCAGCGTTGAACCACTTTAAATTGCGTCCAATTGTCGAAACCAAAACTGAATAAGGTAACAAAATAACCATATATAACAGTTACAGTTACAACAATTATTATTATGATTATTGTTGTTGTTGTTGTTGCTGATGTTGTTGCTGATGTTGTTGCTATAGTTGGATTAGATATTACCGTTGTTGCTGTTCATATTGTTATTGTTTAAAATACTGTGCACATTAAACGATGATTTTTGTTTTGTTTCGTTTCGTTTGTTGTTTTGTGATCATAATTTTTGCTTTCAACACTTTTGCCAAACACTAAATACAACACGAGATTTAAGAGAAGATACCACATAAACATTGTTACTCTGATTTCAATGGAATCATAAACTCTGCATTTATTTTTCAATGGCAGTAACAATGTAACAATGTAACTGAAACTGCAGCAACTACAGCAGCAACAATGTAAACAAATTTATAAACAATTTCCTACAATACAGATCCTTAAAATAAAGGATAGTTTGTGGTTTAAATGCCTGCAAATATTTAAAAAAAAAATTGAAATTCGATCTGGCAAATCTTAACTTTCGTTGACATGCCATTAGAAGCGAAGCAACTCTTTCTACCAAAGTAAGGCATCCTTAAGAGTGTTCCATGATTGAATAATTTTAAATTTTAATACGCTTTTCTAGTGGTGAGATTATCAAATTTAGCTGGCCAGTGCACAATGTTGTCTAATGGTTGTTGATGCTTGTGATGTTTTTGGATAGTTGTTGGCTGTTGCCTTTACAAAGTTTGGCAAATGTAGTGTTATTCTATGGGCAAAGGCGTAATTGCACTAGTGGCCATTAATGCTTAAAGCACAGCAGGTTTAAGCAAGAGGGGAATAACCTCTCATAGCAAAAGTAGCGTAAATTTAAGGTAACAAATACGACTGCACTCGTATACATGTTTTCTTTTTTAGTTTTTCTAATATTAAAATAAATGACTTTTCAATGATCGTTTTTATAAGTTGGCCAACTTAGAAACGGACAGACAGACTAAATTTTCATTTTGGTTCTGTTTGTTGGCCGTTTATAGTGGCTGCTTCTTAGAGATTTTCCTTATTACTGTTGTTGTTGTTGTTGTTGTTTACCAAATTGAGGAAATCACGTTGCAATTCCCATGCTACACAACAACTACGACAGCAAAGATCCACAATTTAATACAACAATAAACTGGACAACAACACCAACAACAACAAGAATGGGGGGAAATTGTATATCGCCGTTGTATACCAATACGATACACTCATTCGTAAATAAAAAAAAACAAAAACAAAAAAAGGAAAACAAATATTAAATGAAAATAAAAATGAAAGAGGAAAAGAAGTTACAAAAAGTAGATAAAAAAAAATGGAAAAATAATACTTGGAAAACAAGCAAGCAAAACAGAAAAAAAATTGCTCCTCTTGCCAAACAAACGCGAAAATGTTTATATCGCCTTTCAATCACGCGGTTTTAAACAACAACAGCACGATAATGTGCGCACGTCAATTTGCTGCAATAGAAACCAACCATGAGACTAGCCAGGCGACCGACCAACCAACCGTTCGTTCATTCCACCAAATTAGTCCGTCCAGTTATATTGCGCATGCGCGCAATAACACTCTAACAGTGTTTGCTTCACAACAATAACAATAGCACTTGGAAGCTCATGATGAGGATTTAAATGACAACAACAACAACCACAACAAGATCAGTAATGATCATGACCCTCCTCATAATAATTATGTTGGTCATTATGTCAATCATAATGAAGTTAATAATGATGACCATGATGATGATGTTGATGATGACGCTGGTGAAATAGAAAATCATTGATTTTTGTTTTTGTTTTTGCTATGAAACTTCCTAGATTCGTATGTTGTAGAATTATTAGACTCTTATGATATTTATGTTACGAGCAAACCCATATAAAACATTGAGCTCTACAATCAAAAGCATTACAATGACAAAACAATAGCAAAAACAACAACAACAAAGAACAACATCACCAATGTAAAATCCCAAGTAAATTTTAAAGCTTTTTCTTTTTTTTTTTTTTTTTGTTTTTTTCTCTCGTCTTTATAGTAATAAAGAGAAGCTTTTAAACAGCAGCCTAACGGTTTTTATATAATAATCAAAATGATCGCGATTTCCACTACAACCATTACAACAATAACAACAACAATTGAACAGTTCCTTAAAAGAAAAAATCTTTTTTTTTTTGACATTTTGAGATTCACTTTGTCAGCAGGCATTATTAGAAATACAATTTACTGTGAAAAGTTAACTTAATTTTGCTTTTCTATTATAAAAAACGTAAAAATACTTCACAGTCAATTTTGAAAAGTTTGGGAAATTTTATGGAGACGTTGCTGTAACTAGACAACCAGCAGCGAAATGTTTTAAAGTTTCAACAACAACGTAACAAGTATAATGGACGGAGAAAACAGCTCTAGAGTATGAACCTCATTATAAAAAAGTTGTCGTTCATATTTGACATTAAATTGGGTAGGTCTTGTTACGGCATGGGTGGTGTGAGAAGTTAGTCCGTAATCCTGACTTAAGGTCACCAGTTGACGAGATTAATGTGCACAGTTCACCAGATAAAGTGTTCTGTTCCACTACCACAACGCTAGACTACACACATACGAGTATGTACGTATGTATTTAGTGGCCCGTAAGGTAGCGAGAAAACTTTGAAGGGCAATTTTGAATAAACCACCATATAGTCCGAATCTTACGATATCTTCTTCACTCTTCTTAATCTTTCTTTTCTACTGTTGCCTTCGATTTGTTACATTGTGGCGCATATTTTGTTATGTGAAGTCATAAACCTAAAATAAGAATTCACTCTTTTACATTTCTTATGTTGTATTAAAAAAGCAACTGTGTTCAAACATTTTTCATTTCTTTTGTTATATTTGCACTTTTAAAGACTCTCTCTCTCTCTCTCTCTCTGCCTGCCTCTATCTCTCTTCATTTAACGAGGAATCGAATTTATGTTAATTATTATTTTAAATTATTTTCTTGGAAATACAATAACAACAAACAGTAATGCTAGTAGCCGTAGCCGTAGTCGCAGCCGCAGATGGAAAAACTTTAATTAGATAAAAAAAAGAACAAACAAAAACAAAAAAAGCAATTTAAAGAAGAAAAAATAATAGTTAAGAGCATCAAAATAAATGGTCATGTTGAAGAAAGAAATTCTTAATAAATAAACGAAACATTTAAGAAGGAAACGAAAATGCACAAAAATGCTGTTAAAATTTAATTGAACACTACGCTTGAGCCTTAGATTTTTTTAACGGCATTTTACTTTGGAAATTACGAGCAAAAACAAACAGCGAAAATACAACGACCAACAACGGAAATTTGTGATTATGGCCTAAAGAGCACAACATATTACGGTTTTATTTTCAACTTGGCTATTTTACTGTTAATGCAATTGCTAATGCTTGCTGTTGTTGTTGTTTTGTTATTGTTGTTTATTGGTAACCCTGCTTAAACATGCACAAAAAATCATAACTTAACGAAACGGCAACGGCATTAGCTACAGCATCAGCATCAACATCAGCAGTAGCAGTAGCAACTTGCAGCTGTAACGAATGCAACAAAGGCATTCGCCTCGCTTTACAACAGAGAAAAAATGAAAAAATAAAAGAAGGAGGCAACCAAGGAAACAAAACATCAACACAAAGAGGGCAGAAAAATAAAAACTTGGTAGCAAACTCATAAAATTTTATAGTCAACCAGTGGAAGATCGTAACATATTGTATTTCTATTGTGTCCTGTTACTGTTGTTGTTACCGTTGCTGATTTTTATTGCTTTTTCATTACTTTTAAAAGGTGGCCTTAAGAAATATTTAGTAGCATCCACATCGACATCGACATCGACAGCTACAGCAGAGCTATGTATTCTATTTTTGGATAGCCTGGCCAGGCCTATTTCAACAGTTTATATTCGGGATTTTTATTTCAATTTTATTTTTTTATTTACCATTAAATGTTTCACAAGATATGAGATTCACATGACAATTGAGAGAATTGATAGAGAGATTGTTTTAATAGATGAAATTGGCGTCAAATTTCTGACAAGAATGTAATTCGACTAGAGTATCGTGTACCAAGAAATGTACTCCAGTTCGTTGGTGTACATGCAATCGATATGATATCGGCACAGGACAACGACTGTTTGTGCATTCTCTACAGAGTCATTTATGCATACAATCTTATCTTTTTTTTATTTTTCATTTGTTTTCACTTATGTCTTCACACGGATAATAGAAAACAAATACTAAAACTAAATGTCATTTCAAGGTTAAGTTTAAACCTCGCGCCATATGCAACAATATTGACAAAAATGACAAGTTATCGCTTACTTTTAAGCAACCATTGTAGGTTGCATTGCCAATTTGCATTGTAAGAATGATTTGAGCAAAAAAAAAGAATTTTTTCTTAAAGGATTTTCGTTGTACACTTGGTCGTATAAGCGATTTCGTTAGCAAATATTGCGTATACACTGCAAAACATAGAAACTCTTTCCATAATTCAATACATATTTACAATAAATTGTGTATAGCAGTTGCGTGACTCAAATGATTGACTATAAAATGTCATCACTTTGCATGTAATTGTTGCAATCGTAACCGCAGAAGTAAAAAATAGTCTAAGAATTCATAAGAAATTCATTTGAACTAAAAATACTGAGAATTCGTTATAATTCGACATTACTATTGGGTGATGCCGATAAAAATCGTTAATAACTATCGTGGCAAAGCGAGGATTGACATCAAAATGTGTAGGTACTGCTGAGAGGCGAGTAGCTTCATTATAAGCTTCTGCAATCTTATCAAAGAGTTGATTCTGATCTCTACTCAGCAATTAATAAAACCAGGGCAAGCAAATTTCGTTTCATTGGGATAACTAAGAGTGCTTGGCTGAGAAGTTTAAAGCCTCAGACCAATTAATCTTCGTTTAGATCTCTGAAAGACTCTCTTAAGGGTGTAAATATAAATTCCGTAACGACCTTCAACCCGCTAAACAGATGCAATCATGCTTTTACCCCAAAAATTACAAACTTTTTGGATCGAAATGCCTCAAATTTGGATTGGTAGAGCTTGTTTCATACGTAACATACATAATACACCCTTCAGTCAGGACTACGACCTACTTTCTCACACCACTTATGTTATGTGTGTTAATTTTCTACATGAGCGGCGAGGCCTACAGTTTAAAGTCGACTCCGAACGACATATTTGTGAGAAACTTTTCATTTCAATTTTTATTGACTGTCAGAGTTTTTGCCAGATCTCTTCTGAGAGGCAGTTGTCGAAGAAATATTTTTGATATTTCGTTTTGATTTCTGACCTGGGGTTTGAACCCTGGTCTTACGTCTAATAAGCCATCACACTACCTACTAGACTACGGCCACTTTAGTTTAATTTGACTTTGAAATTTCGAACCAAATTAACCCATTCGATAGTCCAATATTTTAAAAAATGTTTATTTTATGATTCAGAATGTTTTTGTTTTAGAAAAAATAATGTCTTCTCAAAGTGTACAGAAGAAGTACACAGAAAAGTGACGTGAAATTATTATACGAACAAAAGCCAATTTCTTATTAACGCCTACCCAGCCATAAAGAAAAAGCAAAGAAATTCAAAAATAAATTCAAATCCGCAAAAGAATTTCGCATAAAAAAGAAAATAAATTCAAAAATACGCGATAAAAAAAATGAATAAAAAATTCAGTCAGTCAGCCGAACAAACCAAAATACCGAACGGTAAAGAAAAAGATTTAAAAAAAATAAGAGAATAAAATTAAATGAAATAAAATGAAATTAAATAAAAAAAATTGAAACGATTTGTTAACTTTATGACGTCATATGCGCAAAAATTCAACAAAAAAAATAAAATAAAGAGTCTCTCAATAGAACAGAGTGGGTCTCAAACTGAAAAAAAAAGAAACACAGCACAACAACAAAAACACAAAATAATACGTAATGAAAGTAAAAAGTAAAGGGAGCGTCAGCAAAAACAACAATAACCACATCAACGCTGTAGAAATAGAAACTGACTCAAAAATGAGGCCGAATCACCGGCCGGCCATAGCAACAAAAAATTCTGTTTCTTTTTTTTTTGCTAATTTTTTGCGAAAAAAAGTGGGGAAATAACGCGATAATAAAACAAATTTCGTTTCATTTCAAAGAAAAAAAGAACTTTTTTTATTGTGATCCAAAAAATAAAAAGCGGCAGAATAAAATTGTACGCAAAAAATATTTCTTTATGAGTCAAAATTGGTTGTTAAGCAAGGTCAGTTAAAAGCAATACTAATACAACAACAATATAAAAGCAAACACAATAATAATATTGTATGAATACTGATGGTTGGTTGGTTGGTTGCTTCGTTTATTACTACGATATTTAAAAAATTTATATTGGAAATAGAATTCTTAAAATAAAAAAATAAAAAAATCATGATTAATTTCCTTTTTCAAAGTACATACATACGTACATTTAATATGGGAAATTTTTAGTTTTAGTTTTAGTTTTTTTTTTAATAACAATTTTCATGGAAACTATAGAATTTTCCAATGAAATTTTCACTTACACACAAACCTCTGCTTACCTTTTTTCATTTGTTATTATTGAAATAAGTATTCAATGTAAATCAAATAAGCGGGTTTTTTTTTATTTTTTAATTTTTATTTCAAAAGAAAAATGCCGACAATTTTGCTGTGGAAAAAAAATTTTTGAAAAATATTTGCGTGTCAACATAGATACCCCCACTATTTCAGGGTTCAAAGTGTATTTAAATGGAATAGAAAAATTTACAACAAAAAATTGTTTACAATGTTTTGAAATATTTTATTTTATTTTTTTTTTTATTTATTTCTCTTATTTTTGTTGTTTTTTAATAAATAAAATAAAAAATTAAAATGGCATGTGACAATAAAAATTTTTATATTGTAAATATAAAATAATAACAACAACAATGTAACACATAAATTAAAATATTTTTTATAAATTACAACACAATAATAAGATAAAAACAAAACAGAATATTAAGGATTAATTAACATATATTCCATGCCTTAGGATCACCATGACTAATTGGAGTTGCTGAACAATGCAACAATTTTTAGTGTCTGAAGATACAAGAAAGTTGAAAAGAAAATTGAAACAAAAAATTGAAACAAAAATTCATAATTGGCCTCTTGTTGTGAAATGTTATGAAATTATAATAAAAAAAAATTATTTTAATTTAAATTAAAGACTATTCAGAAACTTATTTAAAACAATTGTTAGTTGTTGCTCATTTAAAAAAAACAAACAAAAATAAATCAATACCCATTAAAAATCCTTAATTTAACAAGGAAGGCTAATAGAATATCAAATAAATCAGAAAACATAATTATCTTGTGGTGAATTCTACCCGAACTAGCCTCCTTCAATTCGAATTCAGTGACATAATGCGTTTACAAATCGTTGCATTGTCTACTCATTCGCTCACTTCAAATTTAGAAACAAGCCAGACACTTACTTTTTTATGAATGAATTGCAGTCCTTGAAATTGGACGTCATATTTTAGTATCCATTTTACAGCGTAAGCTTATAACGCTTTGCTCCGAAATCTATTCTAATGTCCTTTAGCCAAGAATTAACGAATTGAAAGTTTTTTTGTTTTGCTTTTTGGTTTCTTTGAGTACATTTTTTCAATAAAGAAAAAAAAATTCGTGGCATGTGACAATGACTAAAATGCCCAGTCAAGTTGCCATTTCGTCATGAATAGACTACGCTTTCAATTCACTGAACGTTAGTCGAAACTCGTGCTGTGGAAAAAATGTGCATGGCCATATCCATCCATAATGGATACATCAGAATAATTAGATTTGTAAAATTGTATATACGTACATATGTAAATAGATTTTGAATTACGAGAATAATGATAAGGAGTATTAGATTCAACAGAAATTCATAGTAAATATTTTCATTGCACTAGCTTAATCATTGACTAGAAGAAGTATGCGATCTTATTAATACTAGTATGTGAAGGCATACATATATATGTATGTAATTAGTTTCATTCAGGATTATCCAAACAGAAGAATGTCGTGAGATTCATGCCCAAGAATTGCTCTAACCAGTGAAATACGAGAATACTCGTACAGCAGTCATAGCGCCCTGGCTATCTTCCATCTTCCAAAAGATTTTAACGCAAATAAAATTATTTCCTTAAAACTGCATGCATTTACAAGGTCAATTTGCACAATAAAAAGAAAAGTAATTCATAATGCGTTGAAGGCATATGCATGCATACATATGCTCGACAAAATTGTTATGGGAACGAAAAAGCACGTGCACGTGG
This sequence comes from Sarcophaga rosellei, assembly GCA_930367235.1. Taxonomy (NCBI): domain Eukaryota; kingdom Metazoa; phylum Arthropoda; class Insecta; order Diptera; family Sarcophagidae; genus Sarcophaga; species Sarcophaga rosellei. The sequence continues at coordinate 82,524,178 of OV884017.1, read as the reverse complement.
GAAGGATCATTGATGAACACTGAATAAGTAGATAAGTAGACCAAGGTGGTCGCATTAAGAAACGCCAAACTATCAAGCCAGTATGATCAACGTAGAATTATTATTTAGTTTAAACAAAATCTGTGTTTCAATTTATCAGAATCCGATTAAATTAAAACGTACGTTACTCCTAAGTAAAGCCAGCATTAATTTTTTCTAAAAACGTATGATAATATGTACGGTGTTCAGATATGCACCTTTATTGCGTAAATCGCAATAAACACCACTATTGAGCTAAATGTAGTCGCCGTGGTCTAGTAGGTAGTGTGTTGGCTTATTAGACGAAAGGCCCGAGTCCCAGGCCAGACATCAAAAACAAAATACAAAAAGTATTTCTTCGGCGACTTCCTCTCAGCAGATTTCTGGCAAAAATTCTGAGAGTAAAAATTGCCATGAAAAGCTTCTCAAAAAATCTATCATTCGGAGTCGACTTTAAATTGTAGGTCCCACTACTCATGTATAAAATTAACGCACACAACATGAGTGGTGTTGAGAAGCTAGGCCGTAATCCTGACTGAAGGGTTGTAATGGCCAATTATGTATGTATGTATATGTATGTATTGAGCTAAATATTTCATATAAACTTCAACTAACTATTGCACAAGAAAAACGCAAATTGTTAAAATATTGAGTAAAACTTAAAATGCAGCACTGTCATAACTATGTTCAGTGCGCATATTACAATTATCTAATCACTTTTTGTTGCTATTTGACAACTCAAATGTCAACAACGACAAACAAAAAATAAAATAAAAACAATGTTGTTGAAACAACCAGCTGTTTTGTGTACCAGCTGTCAAATGAATATTGAATAAGCAGCTGAACTGCGTATATTATTATGCATGAACACTCAAAATATTGTATTCAATAAATCTAATATTGACTCAATAAAAGTGCATAGTGCATATGAATAATAAAGTCAAAGAAATCAATTTATGAAAGATGAAATGACCCTAGTGTTCGGTCAGAACTACTATATTTACATATATATTATATTTAAACTATATTTTATTAATGAATTCATTCCTTCAAATGTATTTGTCGCTTTCGATGTTTTTTGGAGACTTTTATAACAAACATATGTACATATATATTATAGTATACACAATTTTGTAACGGGATTAAATTCCACACATTCTTTTCGTTACATTATTGTTCTGTGCGAAAGCACAACTCACTCTTTGCTAACTCGTTGAATAAAAAGGATCATTTAAATTGTGCGCGTGAAAAGTACATAAAACTATTTGTGTGTTTTTTATAATTTGAACTACATATTTGATTTTAACTCATCACAAATTCTGGCGACCGTGACAGGACAGAAAAGTCCAATTTGCAAATTATAAAAAACTTTAAAATAGTTTTATAAAATTATAAAATAAATAAAATTTATCATCGTCTTCGTCTGGCTAGATTTTCTTGCAAATCAACCCTCTCATTCTTTACTGTTGACCAGATCATCGTCATCGCCATCGTTTTCATTTTTTTTCATCGTTACCCTAACATTTATAAATCCATCGTTTTCGCTGCCATACCACACATCAGTCTTCACATAAACTTCATCATCGTCATCAAAAACATCATTATCCAGAATATTGTCATCGTAATCAAGAACATAATCATCGTCATCGCTAGTAGAAATCTCGTTATTGTCATCGCACCTAATACACTCATCGTCATCGTAACTACGTCATTACTGAATAGCAAAACCAATCACTCATCATCGGATCTTCATACTGTTGTTTTTGTTGTCGTTTATAAACGCTCTCAGCATCTCAAGTAAGTAAGAGAAATATTTGTTTATTCTCTTCACTCATCGTTTCTGTTTGAGTTTTTTTTCTAACCATTAGCAAGACAGTACACTCTCACATACACATACATTTCTGTGTAGAGTTATTTGCCAGTGTTGGGCAAAACAGGCTTGGGAAAAAATTGGGTGAAATAAGTACGTTTGAGCATTATTGGTGTAATTAATGGAAGAAGAAGCACAAGGCGCTGTAACAAAACAATCGACTATGGATTTATCATCCCTAAAAGTACAAAGAAGTACCATGAAGCGTACCATTACAAAATTAAAATCCAAAGTCGAAAAAGAACGGACATCATGCGATTACACCATAATCAAATGTCGACTCCAAATACTCGAATCATACTTCACCCAATTGAGCCATATCCAAACTCAGATTGAACGACTCGATGCAGCGGATGAATCGCGTTCTGAGTTGGAAGAAATTTTTGTACAAGCGAAAGCATTGATGATCGATTTGTTATCTAAAAAACGCCGCTGTAGTGATACAGATCTAAGTCTTTTAAACACAACAAATGCATCTTTTTCACATCAAAATCGGTTGCCTCAGTTGAAGTTACCGAATTTCAATGGGAAATACTCGGATTATCCTCGTTTCATAAGCACCTTCAATACCCTAGTACATGAGGAACCGTGCATTCCAACCATCGACAAATTCAACTACCTTTTAAATTGTTTAAGTGGACCAGCTCTTAACGTTGTAGAAGCTTTTCAAATAACAGAGAAAAACTATCAAAAAGCTTTGGATAGATTAAAGGAACGATACGATAACAAAACGTTAATATTTCTCGACAACATCAATTCGTTATTTTCGATTTCATCAATTAGTAAACCAAATGCTACAAATTTACGCTCAATTATTGACAATGTGTCGGCCCTTCGAAGTTCTTTGCTGTCCCTGGGTTCACATTTGGATGTTATGAATGCCATGCTTATACATATTGTTTTGTCAAAGGTGGATTCAGCATCAAGGTCAGTATATGATGAAAAACAAGACTTAACAAAATTGCCGTCGTGGGACGAATTTTATTTAATTATGAGCCGCAGATGTCAATTTCTCGAGAGTCGTTCAACTGAAAGCGAATCAGTTCAGAGGTACAGCCAACAATCTACCTCTAGATCTAAGCGACCTGGTACTACATTTGTTACCTCAAGCATCTTATGCGAATATTGTCAAAATAAGGAGCATTTCATCAGCAATTGCCCTTCGTATTTATCGCTACCTGTTTCGCGTCGATTTGACTTCGTAAAATCCACCAATTTATGCATCAATTGTCTTCGGAAAGGACATATCGTGGCAAAATGTCAATCCAAATCACGCTGTCGAACTTGTCGTGTTTCTCACCATACATCATTGCATAATTCAAGCACCCAGTCATCTATTGAACCTCAACACTCGTCGCATTCTATTCATCAACATCATTTGTCACCAAACTCCTCATCGTTTCAACCTTCTTCGTCTTCGTCCTTACATCTAACTAACCGGAATCAAAAATCTTCGACATTGCATCAACCCAAATCCAATGAAAATTTACTGTCATTGCGACACTCTCAATCTTCAGGTTCTCAACACAGCAATCAACCATCGCTCAACTCAACAAACAATTCAGCTGCTTTGTATATGACAACAAAATCTTCGTTTTTCACACAGAATTGCAGTCGAATCTTACTTCCAACAGCCATAGTTTACATCAAAGACAGTTTTGGCACCCTGCAGCCTGTCCGAGCTCTTTTAGACTCTTGCTCTGAGGTAAATTTAATAACTCAAGAGGCCACTAATCGTCTTCGATTACAACAAGTTAGATCCAATCAACATATCTCAGGAGTCTCTGAAATACGCTCTCAACTGAAATATAAAGTAACAGCTACTATCAGATCTCGATTGTCAAACTTTGAATTTACGTCCATCTTTTGTGTAACCAAATCCATTTCATCATTGCAGCCCTCCGAACGTTTTGATAGTACTAACTGGAATATACCTAATGGATTAAATCTCGCAGATCCACAGTTTTATCGACCTAATCATATTGACTTGTTACTCAGTGCAGAGATATTCTTCGACCTTTTGCAAGACGGTAAGATTTCACTTGGTAACGGTTTCCCATATTTATTGAAAACAGAATTGGGCTGGATAGTGGGCGGAAAAGTAAATTCGCAACAACCCAATCGAGTCTTGTCGTGTAACGTTGTTACAAAGTGTGAAGAATTAGATTCAATGCTGAAACGCTTTTGGGAAATCGAAGAATTTTCACAACAGAATACAGTTTTGACTGAAGAAGAACGTCAGTGCGAAAGGCATTATGTCGAAAATACGGCTTTTGATGAAAGTGGAAGGGTAAAGGTACGTTTACCATTCAAGTCATCCCCGAATAAACTTGGAAGTTCATTTGAAGTAGCCCGTCGTCGCTTCCTATACCTAGAAAAACGATTTTTGAAGGATGAAGTATTGCAAGGGATGTACATAGACTTCATGAATGAATACATAAATCTCGGGCATATGTCAAAGCTCCTCAACAAAATTACGAGTTGTATTTGATGCATCATCCCCAACTTCAACTGGTGTCTCCTTGAATGACATTTTAATGGTTGGCCCAACTATTCAAGAGGACCTTATATTGACTCTTCTCGCTTTTCGACTCAATAAACTAGCATTATCCGCAGATGTTTGCAAAATGTATCGGCAGTTCCTTATAGATGAAAGAGACCGTAATTTTCAATTAATCTTGTGGAGAAATAATATTAATGATCCAATAAACATTTACCAACTTAATACAGTAACTTATGGAACTTCGTCTGCACCTTTTCTTGCAATTAGAAGTTTGTTTTTTATCGCTGATGCTTATAAGCACGAATTTTATATTGGTTCCCAAGTTCTAAAGAATGATTTATATGTGGATGATTTGCTTACGGGAGCAGATAATATTTTCGATATTTCAGTAAAAAAGTCTGAAATTATTCAAATCCTTGAAAAAGCTGGACTTCAATTATCGAAATGGAGTTCTAATTATCCACAATTAACTCAGAATACAGACAATAGGGATATAAAAACAAACAAGGAACACATAACTAAGGCTCTTGGTATGTTTTGGAAGGTTAACGAAGATTTATTTTGCTTTAGGTTCAATTTGCCGACTATTGAAGTTCCTACTAAAAGATCTGTATTGTCAACTGTAGCCAGAATATTTGATATTCTAGGATTGTTAAGTCCAATTGTGATTTTATGCAAAATCTTAATTCAGGAATTGTGGAAACAACAAATAGGTTGGGATACACCTTTAAACGAACGTCTAAAAATCCGTTGGATTCAAATCGAAAAAAGCTTGCCTTATATAAATGAAATTGAATTGCCTAGATTTGTACAAATTAATCCTAATATAACATTCGATATACATGGTTTCGCGGATGCTTCCTTATTAGCATACGGATGCTGCATATATATTAGAACAGTTGATACAGACTTTTCTCATTCACACCTTTTAATTGCGAAATCTAGAGTCGCTCCTGTGTTACAACAATCGTTACCTAGATTGGAGCTATGCGCTGCTCTTCTATTATGCCGAACGTGGAACAAAATTAAACATAAATTCAAATGCTATAGTTATCGTATATTCTTTTGGTCTGATTCAAAAATTGTTTTGAACTGGCTCACTCATCATTCGTCGTCTCTCGTAATTTTCGTAGCCAATAGAGTATCTGAAATTCAAAATTCGTCTCATAACATACCTTGGAGATACGTCCCATCAAAACAAAATCCGGCAGATATTGTTTCACGTGGTTGTCTTGCCAATGATATAATGCATACAATGTGGTTTACTGGACCAGCATTTTTAAAACAAAATGATGAATACTGGCCTCAAGACACTAATTTGGATATTATTCTTCCAGCAGAAGAAATGAGAAAATCTTCGTTCAAAACAACGATTATTGTCGAATCTATAATTTCGAAAATCATCAACAGTCAATCGTCGTATCTTCGTATTTTGCATATTATTATCTACATTCACCGTCTTTTTCATAAATCGAAACGAGATAAATTCATATCATCGGAAGAACTGCAACTAGCATTCTGGAAAGTCGTACACGACGTTCAATCGGTTACGTTTAATAATGAAATCAATCTTCTTCGTAAAGGACAAAATCTCAAGCCGAGTTTCCAAAAGCTATCTCCCTTCATTCATGACGTTCAAAGTTACAAAACAACTTTACCTATTCTCAGGGTTGGTGGCAGGTTAGGAAATTCATCGTTTCCATTCAACACAAAGTTTCCTGCACTCCTCCCAAAGGATCATCGTTTTACAATAATGTACGTCAAATACCTTCATCTTAAACATTTGCATGCAGGTCCAAAAGTACTGCTTGGAATTCTTCGTCAAAAAATCTGGGTAATCAACGGTAGGGAAGTCGTCAGGAAAGTAGTGCGTAACTGCGTCCACTGTTTTAAATACAAACCCCGACTCATGCAACAAATCATGGGAGATTTACCAGCTGATCGTTTAATTGTTCATCGGCCGTTCCTCGTAAGTGGCGTAGATTTTTGTGGACCATTCTACATCTCATATCGAATTAAAGGGAAACCACCATACAAAACATACGTGGCAATTTTCGTTTGTTTCGCTTCGAAGGCTATTCACATGGAAGTAGTCTCAGATTTGTCTACCAATACCTTTCTTTTATGCTTGAAACGTTTTATAGGTAGGCGTGGAATACCTTTGCGGTTATATTGTGATAACGCTACAAATTTCGTTGGCGCCAGCGCCAAACTTCAAGACTTTAAACAACAGTTCTTCAACAGCGAAAATGTGAACTCGTTAATGCACTACAGCGAAGTAACAGGTTTCAAATTCATCTTCATTCCTCCTCGATCCCCTCATTTTGGCGGCCTTTGGGAATCGGCTGTGAAATCCACGAAAAATATTCTAGTTAAAAACATGTCAAAAGCTGGTATTACCTATGAAGAATTTCAAACCGTTTTAATTGAAGTAGAAGCAATTTTAAATTCTCGGCCTCTAACGCCTAGATCTGACGACCCAAATGATAGTGAAGCTTTAACCCCTGCCCATATGCTCATTGGTTCATCTTTGTTGTCCTTACCTGATGAAAACTTAACTCAATGCAAAAACATAAATTATTTGAAACGTTGGCAATTAGTCACATATTTAAAACAGCAGTTTTGGATTCAATGGCGTCGTGATTATGTTCTTGACCTTCAACAAAGGGCTAAGTGGTTCAAACCGTACGCAAACATCAGAGAAGGACAATTAGTTATTGTTTATGAAGATAATTTACCACCACAGAAATGGCTCCTTGCTCGTGTTATAAATACAATCTACGGAAGAGATGGAAAAGTTCGAGTTGTCGATATTAAAACATCAAAAGGTACTCTTCGAAGGTCAATCCACAGAATCGCCCCACTCCCAATTATCGAAGCTGATTGAAAGTGCCTTTCAATGGGGGCAGTATGTTCGGTCAGAACTACTATATTTACATATATATTATATTTAAACTATATTTTATTAATGAATTCATTCCTTCAAATGTATTTGTCGCTTTCGATGTTTTTTGGAGACTTTTATAACAAACATATGTACATATATATTATAGTATACACAATTTTGTAACGGGATTAAATTCCACACATTCTTTTCGTTACATTATTGTTCTGTGCGAAAGCACAACTCACTCTTTGCTAACTCGTTGAATAAAAAGGATCATTTAAATTGTGCGCGTGAAAAGTACATAAAACTATTTGTGTGTTTTTTATAATTTGAACTACATATTTGATTTTAACTCATCACCTAGAATTTGGACATCAGGCTTATGGCCAGACTTCAAAACGCAGTGAAAATATTTTGTTGTCTTATTTATGAACACATTTAAAATGATGACAATTAAAGGCTTCCCGATTAGAATGTCGCCGAAAAAATAATATGATTTACTGATTCTATTGTTGTCATATTTTTTTGGGTTCTTAATTTCACACATAATTTAAAAAAATACCAATTTTTGCCACGTCTTTTTTTAAGAGATTTTTTAAAATTATATACGTTTGTCCATATGTCTTACACTTTCGTAAAGTTATTAAAAAAAATTGAAAATCAATTTCTTTTGACATGGGTTTGCTTGTTGTGACACTATACAACGTGTACATATACAAAATAATTCGTTTATGGGTTGATAAATGAGTTTTAGTGGACAAAAACTAAACTAAAATAGAAAAAAAAAATTAGAATTTTTGAAAAATTTTCAAGGTTGCAAATGTATGTACGTATACACATACTTATGTAGTATGTATTGTATTTAATAATTAGAAAACAAATGTTTACAAATTTTAATTTAATTTTTTTGGTGCACAAGAAAATTATGTAATATTTTTTTTTTTGTGTCTTTCTTTTTTTGATACACTGTATGTTTTAATTACAATTTTTTTTTTGTAATAATATTTTCCTAAATTTTTATTTTTCTTATTTGCTTTTATACTTTCAGTTCACGTAAACGGCCGCCATCATGTGCATACGAATGCAATGGCGACACATACGATGAAGACGAAATGAATGAAAATAATGCTGCCATGATTTTGCTCAATCTATCACATTCTCCAAAGTCACCCAAAAGCGGAGGTGAGTCAAACATACATATAATCTTTTAATTTTCTGCATATAACAAACGCACTTAGACTGACTTATTCATCGAATATTCAAATCGTATTTTTAACACATTTTTCCGAAAATTAATCATAACATACATAGGCTGTTTTTTTAAAGAGCTCGAGAACTTCAAATGATTATAAACGACAGCAATGTTGTTGGAATTAATTTGTTTTTTATTTTCAATGCGTGTTCATTCGCTCACTTTAATTTCTACCCTTTTTTTTCAATAAATCTGATCGTATGGCATGAATGCTATTTTGGATATTGGCTTCCAATACTACAAAAAAATCTGCTGCTTTATCGGCATAAACCAATAACTTAACATAGGTCCATAAAAAGTAATGCAGAGACATTAAATCTGACGGCCGTAAATAGTACCATTTTTGGAAAGAAAATGTTAAGAATGCTGTGGGGCAAGTGGCACCGTCTTTTTGAAGGTAAATGCCCTTGATGTCAGAGGATTAACTTTTCAAAAGAAAAATTAAATCAATGTGGTTCGATAAAAATCAATGACTTTGAACATTTGTAATACGCACTAGAGATCAGCGATGAATCGTTTTTTCGCTTCTCGTAAGTACTCATGAAATTTTGAGTATAAGTGGGTCAACAGTATTGAAATTCAACTATGTACTCTGATTCATTGGTACTCACTACAACATTGATTTATAAGTACAGGTTACAATGAGTATGAGTACAGTATTGATATCAAACTCATAACATTCTAAATATCTTTGATTCATTCGCCTACTCATTCAGATTCATAAATTTAGAAAAATACTTTTAATACTCATAAATGATTTAAAATTTACGGTCTTAGTTGCTGTTGCATTTACAAAAAAGAAGAAATAAAAAGACAGCAAGACAGAGTAAGACACACAACCTTCTAGCGAATATTGTAGTGGTCGTATGCATATCACACTTATTTTGTGATTTTTGTAAATGTTGAGTAAAGTAGAGTCGAAATCAACAACATCATGCGTATTTCAACTTTGAATATAAGTAGTATGAATATGATATTAAAATAAGTATGAATGAGTATAAATATCAGAAATTATGAGTGTAATTCAAATCTACTCATCTTTTTAAATACTCATTGCTGATCTCTGATGCGCACCAAACAGCTAATTTTAATGTGTGTACTGAAGAGTTGTTAACGATTCGAGGATTGTCTTCGCTTCAAATATGGCAATTTTGCTGTCGTAACTAGAAACTAATTTCATCAGTGTGAATACAATAATGTTTCAAATAAGCCCAATCAACATAAATGTAACAGAAACGATGGTTGTTTGGCTTCCATTTCTGCCACTAATTCGACTCTGAAGCTAAGATACTTACGTATTTTCCAAGACCAATAGTTTGAGAATGACGATGAATCGACACTTAGGCGTTTACTTCAAATTTTTGCGCAATATTGTCTTCAATACGTACATTCCTTTGTATTGTTGATGGTTTTGAAACGAAAAGAGTAAAAGTTCCAGAGAAAACAATCAATACGAGCTCCTTACTTAATAGGTCAAAGTGCTCTATGAGTATGCATACATACATAATTGGGCATTACAACCCTTCAGTCAGGATTACGGCCTAGCTTCTCACACCACACATGTTGTGTGCCTTAATTGTTTACTTGAGCTCTATGAGCATGCGGATAAATTTATTTGTTTTTTTTTTAATAAATTTTCACAATTTGGAAGCGTTGTCCTGGCATTAAACATTTCCTGATGATTTCCTGATGAACTTTAGCGAACAGAAATGCCAACCACAGTTTAGTATTCTCAGTTGTCCAACCATTGTTATCGATTGTTGTCGTTAGTTCCTTTTTAAGGAAAATGAAAATATTTTTTTTTTTTTCTGCAATTATCTCCTGTCTTTAAATTATTACTTTACATATCGCACTTCTTTTTGTCCATTCTCATAGAGATGAGAAAAAAATGTTTGAAAACGTAAATAGTTGCATATTTTTCATACATTCATCAATTCATTAAGCTTTCGATAAATTAAATGAAATTAAAAATTTTTATTTAAAAATTATTTTTTTAATACAATTAAAGAGTTTTTGTTGTTTTCAGAAAAATGGCCGGGTTCCAGTCCCGGTAGTTCATCGGCCTCATGGAGTTCAGGTTCATCGTCACCGCCCTTAAGTGACGATGGCCATAACATGGGTGCCAATATAAATAATGACTCAGCCAGTGCCCGTATACGCACCACATCAGTATCAACGTCAGACGAGGGTATCGTTGTTGATTACAAAGATGATGCACCGCGTAAAAAAAGGGTGAGTATAAGCCGCCAACACTTGAACATTTGAAAAAAAATAAAAAATAAATGAAAATAATCTTTAAGAAACATTAAAAGAATATCACTGTCATGCGCCAATTGTTTATTTTATATTTTATTCTATAATAGTGACCAGAAACAAATACAAAAACAACCACAATAACAAATAAATTGTTCAGTACAACAATGTAGAAAACTCTGACTGACTGTGACTGTTCGCATCGAATGCGTAAAATTCATATAAATTTCTTGTCTAAATTAATTGGTGCATTTCATATTTTTATTTTGTTGTTGTTTTTTTTCTTCCTTTTTTTGATTCTAATTTTATTCGATTCTCATTTCTACACAATTTAATTCATTTGTAAAATTGCTATTTGACGAAGAACGCAACGCAAACGGCTGGCTAGGCCATGAATTTTATTTTTTGAATTTGCATATACGAAGAGAACAGATGAAAAGAAAAAACAAGAGATTTTTGATAAATCGTTTCTGAAAAATTAAGGTGAAGGCTATAACAGAAATACTTGAAGAAGAAAATCTTGTAACATTTTCATTTAATATATTTGTTGTTGTAGTCATTGTAATAACAAACATAATTGCAAAGGCTATAAATTAATCAAAATTACATACAAAAAAACTCATATCAAATCATACGAAATCTACTTTTATAATACGAATAGCCAGCCATTTAAACAAAATAAAGGTGAAAAAAAATGCTGCATCGAATGGTCTTAAAAAAAATTCAAAATTGGACGTAGTTTTCGAAATACAACCTTTAAACGATTATAAATGGAAAATAATTTTACTCAAAGACTGAGTATTTAAGGCTTAAAATTTGCTTGATAGCCACTTAATTTCCACACAATTTCACAGGGTTATAAGTGTAAGAATTATTTGACTCAACAGATCAATAATGGGACGTTTTTCTTATTCTGAACTGTACTGTGGCTCACAGCTTATTTCGTTTGTCCAATTTTTTATAGCAAATTTTATTCTTACACGAGTGAATTGATTTATGTTACTGCATCAAATAAAAATAAAAAATAATTCATTAACTTAAAATTTACATACATACATGCCTACGTAATTGGCCATTACAACCCTTCAGTCAGGATTACGGCCTAGCTTCTCAACACCACTCATGATGTGTGTGTTAATTTTATACATGAGTAGCGGAACCTACACTTTAAAGTCGACTCCGAATAATAGATTTTTTGAGAAACTATTCATGGCAATTTTATTTACTCTCAGAGTTTTTGCCAGAAATCTGCTGAGAGGAAGTCGCCGATGATATATTTTTTTCATATTTCGTTTTGATGTCTGACCGGGGATTTAAGAATTACTTAAGATTAATATGGAGAATTTGGCCCACTGTAAGCCAGTATGTATTAACGACCTACCTGAAATATTAGTGGTCATGCATACACATTTAATTCATACAGATTTACGCTTGTACACTCATAGAAAATGTTAGTTTCTGAAGGCTTCGAAAAGTTAACAGCACCAATGCTCTTTGCATTAATCTATCCAAGACACATCCAGTTCTAATTATAATGTTACTGCAGTGCAACCATAGCAAACAGGTCAGATAAAAGAAAACAGATTTTAAACTATGAAAATAATGGGCATTGCGTTACCATATGATAATAACAAAAAGAGGAAACCATAAATACCAACCACTAGCAGAATCTAAACCAATGGTGTCAGGTCCCTCGGCAATAGTATCGAGGGCATCGAACATGGATTATGTATGTATACACCAACAGAGAGCAACTTTTAGTCACGGATACGGGGCGAAAATTACTGAAAATCAGGGACCGTAACTGTTATAACTTTTATCGTAAAAGTCAGAAAATAAAAGTTATTTTTTAATTTTTATTTTTTCGAGCAGAAATAAAAGTTATGTTTTGACTTTTATTTTTCGAGCAGAAATAGCAGTTATTTTTTACTTTTATTTTTCCGAGCAGAAATAAAAGTTATTTTTTGACTTTTATTTTTAAGAGCAGAAATAACAGTTATTTTTGGATTTTTATTTTTTCGAGCAAAAATAACAGTTATTTTTGACTTTTATTTTTTCGAGCAGAAATAAAAGTTATTTTGGTTATTTTAAACCAAAGATCAGTGTTTAATATACCCAAATCTTAATTCTAATAATTTTTTGACATAAATTACTTTAATTTTTTTAAAGAATTTTTTAATAAATATTATGAATTCATCATGAATTGAAACAAAAATAACTGTTATTTTTGCTCGAAAAAATAAAAGTCAAAAAATAACTTTTATTTCTGCTCGAAAAAATAAAAGTTGAAAAATAACTGTTATTTTTGCTCGAAAAAATAAAAATCCAAAAATAACTTTTATTTCTGCTCGAAAAAATAAAAATCAAAAAATAACAGTTATTTTTTTTCTAAAAAATAAAAATCATGTTTTTAAAAAGCATCGCATTTTATAAAAATTTGGTCCAAGACAATCAAAATGGTATACTTGGTTTTGTTCTCCGACATTTCCTTGCGGTTGCTTTTTTAATCAAAAATTCAAAAATAACAGTTATTTTCGGTCCCTGCTGAAAATCGTAATTCACAATTTTTTAGTATGAAAAGTATATAACTTTTGGTACTTTTGTGTTCCAGAGCGTAGTATTTGTTATAAGCGTTACAAGGCGTGTTTCCAGAAAATTCAAAATAAACTACTTTCTACACAACAGCAAAAAATTATAATTTTTTTAATCAAATGTTTGTTGTTGTTTTTAAACTACACTAAGACTTTTCCATCAATGCACAACCAAAAAGCATGTGTACCTTTATGGACTGTAACATAAGAATCAAAGATAGAAAATCTTCAAAATGGGAAATCTTTTTCGAAACTCATCCCCGAATGCCCTTTTGGAGTTCGTTGCTTAATCTCTTATAACTGAATTTCCATAAACAATAAAATTATTATTACACAAGCAACAACAAAACAAATTCCAAAATTAGAGAAAAAATAAAAAGAGACTGAAAGAATAAAAAAAAAACAAAGAAGAATTGTGTTAACAACTGGGTGTTGATGTTTAAAAGCCCTTTAATCAGAGGAAATAAATTTTTAATGCGTCTTTATTATAATTACATACAGTAGTTTTCCGATTTAACGAACCTATATGTTGTCAGGCCTGTTCGTAAAATCGAAAAGTTCGTTACATGCAGTACTAATTTAAATGTGGGTTTTTGATATGAGAATAAGTTAAAAGTACATAAAATTTTTTTTTTTGTTATTTTATAAAAATAATAAAAATAATAAATCATATTACATTAGTACACATAAAGAAGAAAAATATGCAAAAAAATTCTTTGAAACAAATCTATTTAAAAAATTGATTTAGCAATGTTTGTTTTTTTTTTTTTTTTGGTGTAGAAATTTTCATTTTTATTGCTTCTTCTTGAAGCTCTCTTAAAATCATTGATTTTGAAAAATCAAGATCATTTTGCTGTGTCTAAACTAAGGTTAGGTTAGGTCGGGGTGGTAGCTCTGATATCACAAAGCTCACTTGAGCACACATAGCGGCCCGTTGTGATGCCACGGGTGAACGCAGTCCCTGTACTAACCAAGTTCTACCAAAATCAGGGAAAAGGAAGAAGTTGGTCAGCGCAAGGGCTGCACGCGTCTAAACTAAACAGCGAAAACAAAAACATCAAAAGGAAACAAAAAACACCGCTTAAAACAACGGTATATTTTTTTACTACACATTATACATATTTGCCAAATGTCATTTTATCTTCATTCAAATAATATTTTTATTTATTCGTTAAACTGAGTACAAAAAATAATTTTTGTTCGCTATTTAAGGTACTCAATAGGAAAAATTTGCCTGTTCGTTAAATGCGATGTTCGTAGAATTGAATGGTCGTTAAATCGGAAAACTACTGTATTTCGCCGTTACTGTTGTTATTGTTGTTGTTGTTTTACACGAATAAATAAAAGAATTTACAAAAAAAAAAAAAAAAGAACAAAAGTTAGGGTTCAACGTACCGGCAACTGAAGTTATAAATTCAAACAAAAAAAAATGAAATGAATATGAAACTTTTATACAATTTTTCTTTCATGAATCAATGATTTCGCTGTGAATCTTTAATGTCCTGATAAAACTTGAACTCTCCAGCATTCAGTATGAAATAAAATAACATTTGTATTAACCTCCTATGGATTGGTTGTAGCACAAAAATTTTGAAGCCATTTCTCGATAACAATTCCGTACATTTCTTAGGGTATCTGGTAGACAACATGACGATTGTTGATTTTGAAATTCGCCAACGTTAGGGGATTATACACTCTTTAATGTAGATCCTTAAAAAATAAACTAATAACGTCCAATCGCATTATCTTGGTGACCATTTGTTGCTGGCAAACTTCTCATGTAATCAAGCCAAAATCGATCGGTTTTCATGCATCAACGATTATAGTCCATCTAAGGTCATTTTTGAAAAAATATGGCTCACACTTAGAGACCATCTTGAGCACAAAACAGTCACTTTTTCTGAATGCAATGGCTTTTGTGCTCCGAAATCACTTAATCAGCATATCCAGAACACTGTAAATGGCCAGCCAGCTTTAATTATTGCATGTGTTGGACTCTATATGGACGAGGACGATGAGGATCCAAATGCAATATACACGATAATAACCTGAGAACGTCGTGGAATCGACAGTGCAGACATTTCGATGGTTTACAGGTCTGACCATATCTCTTCAAATTTCTTGCATTTTAACCAGTTTGAGCCATCACGGACCAATGTCCTCAAAACTGACGGTTTTAAAGCCACTAAACGGCTAACCCTATAAAATATATTAATAATAATAATAAAATTCATAATTCATCATAAAAATGTTTTATTTTCGCAATCCATTTTAAGAACGTCCCTAATATACGCATACATCCACATACAAATATGTATACACATATATACATATATATATGTGAATGTGTATAGCTTTGTGTAGGTGTTTAATAATTAATTTGTAATAATTTTTTTTTCGTAAAACTAAACCTTGAAAAACATAAACACGAGCACACATTTTTTACAAATTTATACTGTACTCGTCGTCGTCGTTTCTCTATTGACTTTTACAACATTTAACCTTGAAATTTGATTAGAATTCTTAACATATTCTCTCTCTCTCTCTCTCTCTCTCTCTCTCTCGCCCTCTCTTGCTAAACGCAAGCATTAAACATAGCATATGTACAGACATACATATGTATGTATGTACACGTGTATGTTCTAAAAGGGCGAGCAACAATACATATCTACATAGATGTTACTTAAGGTAAATCGGTGTCTTAATGTATGTTTGTGTATGTATGTATTTACATTTTCAAATACCCAAATCATTTATTTACGCATTATTTCCATTCAAAATCTAAATTTTAATAGTTTTCTCTACTCTTTGTTCGTTCTAACGTTTATCAATAAAACGTTGGCCAATCATTTCTGTTGCGTTTTCTTATGAAATTTTTATCCAAAAACAAAAAAAAACAATTTTTAATCGACAAATTTTGACTTTTAGGGTCTCTTTCAATTAAAACTCAAGTTTGTAATTTGTGTATGCGTAAATGGAATCTCTTTTTCTCTCTCTCGCGTATACAACATATGTACATTTGTACTCCCTTGAACTTATAAGCTTTTTAATAACTTAATCAGCACGTGTGTGAAAATGTTTTCTTACAAGCAGACAACAAGAATTACAACAACAATTTCGTTTGTCAAACATTTGTAAATAATTTAAAACGAGTACATATTAGTTTTCGTTTTTCGATTTTTATGTTTGATTATGTTGTTGTTGTTGTTGTTGTAATACAAAATATTACCATAAAATAAGTACAGACTAAAGAAATCTTAACTTGTTATAAGTCAAAGCGAATTCATAACAAGTGGCCTTAAGTCAACAGCTGACTAGTTTTGGGCTGTCAAAATTTTGTTGTTTTTGTGTGTGTTTGTTGTGCGTGTGCGTGTTGTTGTTAATTTTTTTTTTCTTTTCCATTTTTTTTTTCATATTTTGACATCCCAAAAGCGGTTTAACAAAAATAAAATGCCTTTCGTTTTTGCATTGTTGTATTTGTTGTAGAGATAAGGTTACCTTATTGAATTTGCCTTGTTATAAGTCTTTTACAATTTGTTCAGGAGCATCTAAGCTCTCTCTAAATAAATTAAATATAAAAATTAAAATCTCTTAGGGCCATTATTTCAACTTACCGGTAACTAAAGAGGTATTTTAACGGGCAGATAAATTGTTTTTCATTATTATGAGTACCCAATAAGATAGAAGTGAGCACTGAGCTAAAGGGAGAATCATCCTACCTATAACTTTTAAAGTTAAGTTTATGTTAGAACTTGCCATATTATACGTTATTGTCAATATGGCAACTTCAAATATAAACAATAGGCCCTTCGTTGCCACTGCGTTTAAAAAAACTTGTTTAATTGAGCAGTTTAATCGACATTTTATTTTATTTTATCATTAGGTTATAATAACGAAAATAAGTTAAAGTTGACTTTAAAGTTCATTTTAGCTAAAGTTACCATTAACTAAACCCAACTTTATAGGCAAGTTGTAATAATGGCCCTTAGAAGTTTAAATAAAATAATCAAAAACTGAAAATAAAATTCTTCATTTGCAACAATTCTTTGTATTTCATTCGTAATAAGACAATACCCTAGCATATACACAAGCTAGTTATGGAATGGGTACTAAAAAAATATTCATATTTGATACCATAACCATTAGTCATCTAATCTTCCGTAGACCTGGGTGGTATGGATTAAATTAAATTTGTTACAAAAAACTTTCAGGATCCATAAATTCACACCACCTCGTCAAAAGATCAGACAACAATGCTATTCGGTATTTTGAGAAGGTTTTCTTTTACTGTTGATGGTTGCATGCAATTCTGTGCAGGATCAATACTCAGCACTGAAAAACATCACTGGGCTATTACACTAACTTATCTATTGGGCAATTCACGCAAGCTCTTGTATCGTTGTATTGAGTGTATTGTTGGACGAATATACAACAGTGTATGCTTGTTGTTGATAATTTTCATATAAAAATCCGATACATTTATACACATTTTTTGCACATGTTTTTGAAAGTTATATTGATCTCGTGCTATCAGTTTATGTAAATGCCAGTAATCAAGAAGATGAATAAAAATACGAAATATTTCCTATGTAACTTGAGTAAACAATTAATATTTCAAAATTATATTGTTTGCACAGATTTTTCCGTTAAAATTTTTTATATTGTTGTTTGAAAATCAAATTATGAATACTGGTCTTCTTCTTCTTAGCGCTTTTTGACGTTTGCAATACAAAATACACAATACAGCATAACACTGGCCGTTCACGAACAAAAAGTGTATACAATATGTATACTCTCTAATTGTTTTGTTATTCATAAATCAATATGAAATAAGTGCAATTTATTTTCCTTTGAATATGTATTAAAAACTCGGTTGGTTGTTGAACTGATTTGCAGTTTTTGCGAAAAATAATTTTTTTTTTGTGAAAAATGTTTTCACAGGCATTCAGTTGAATAAAATAAATGAATAGAAGATTTCTTTTTTTATTTGATATTATCAAATAACAGTAATTTCGCTTTATAATTTTCAATTTTTCATTTTCATTTATTTTCATTTTTTTTTGCATTGTTTTTATTGTAGATTTTCTTTTGAATAGTTTTTATTGTTCTCTATCGTTAGGTGGAAATCAAAATGAATTTCAATTAAAGCATGTGTTTACAAATAATTACAAACAGTTAAAATTAAAAAAAAATAAACAAAATTAACAGAAATTTTAAAACATTGTGCTTAATTTGAAGGTTTAGTTTTATTTAAAAAAAAACGAAAACGAAACAAAATTCATGACTTCATTGGCAAGTTGTGAGATCACAAGCATTATTGCTCTGATCTGATGCGGCTTTTTCTCCATTGCGAAGCGAAGCAACAGAAAAATTTTCCATTTTACTTGGAATTGTATTCTTTCGTTTTTTATTTTTTTTTTTTATTAAAAATCTTTGATTAAAGTTTAATAATATTTAACAATAATTACAAATACAACACAATTTTGTTGTAATAAATGCAGATTAATATATGACATGAGTAATGACAATACTGATGACGATGATCTTTATCTGTTCGAGGAGGGAGTGGTTGGTGTCATACATAGACAATAACAAATTGAAACTTTGCTAGCATTTTATTATTATTTTATATTTTCAACTTTTTTCATTTTGCCGATTTTTCTTTTCTTATTTTTTTCTTTTTATCCGAATTTTCTTTTATGTTATGTTATGTTAAAGTTGCTTTTTCTTGGTAATTTATTATGTTTAAAATTATAACAATTATTTCGCATTAAACTTATGTAATCATCCATAGCTGCAGACAGACAGACAGACTGTAGTTAGTTACACTTTTCGAAATATGAAAATGAAATGAAAGTACAAGCATTTTAAAATTATTGTAATTAATTCCGTTGAACAAAAAAAAATTACATTTTTAAATTTGGCTTTTGTTTGAAATTTTCTTTGCATTTTTTTTTTCATTGTTTCTGTTTTTGCTTTTTAAGTTTAATAGGCGTTCAACAATAGGCGATAGCTTAAGTGTTGTGCTGCCACTTAATGTGGCATGTTTGTGTATGGCAGTTTGCTTACTGTCCGTCTCAGTATGCTATGCTAGATGGAGATTACTGTTGTTAATATTACAGTAGCATTGCAGCAATAGTCTGTTTTTCTGTTTTAGAGACTGGGTTTTCCCAGACGAATAGACGTAATTTGAAAGTGTTTTGTAATACAAACGGCGAAAAATAATGATCATTATTGCTCAATAGATTTTGTATGCTAAACGATAATTATATGAGACAAAATATAGAAATATTCCCTTAAAAATTGTAAAAGGTATTGTACGTGTTATTGTACGTATTGATTTATGCCGACCAAAATTTGATTTGGAAGCCAATACTCAAGCTATTGTTGGCGCTATGTACGGCCAGGTTTAATGGGAAAATTAGTAAATATTGTTCGCAAGAACAATGTGTCCCAGCCCATAGAATACGGCATACGCTGTACTTGGAATTTTTCGAATGACGGCGATTCATGAAGTTGTGGAACTTCTGACGTTCGTTGAGTATTTTGGCTGCTATCAACTGGTTTATTTTGCTTACTTTTGTTAGAGTCTTTTGTTCGCGTACATATTCAGTGCATACATACATACATAATTGGCCATTATGATCGTTCAGTCAGGATTACGGCCTAGCTTCTCAACACCAGTCATGTTGTGTGCGTTAATTTTTATATATGAGTGGCGTAGCCTACACTTCAAAGTCGACTCCATACATAATTGGCCATTACAACCCTTCAGTCAGGATTACGGCCTATGAGTGGCGGGACCTACAGTTTAACGTCGACTCCGGACAACAGATTTTGAGAAACTTTTTCATGGCAATTTTATTTACTCTCGTAGTTTTTGCCAGAAATCTGCTGAGAGGAAGTCGCCGAATAAATATTTTTTTCATATTTCGTTTTAATATCTGACCGGGGATTTGAATCGTAGCTTCGTGTCTAATAAGCCAACACACTACCGACTAGACTACGGCGACATATTCAGTACATATTTTTGTCAATTTCATGATTTTGTTTTTGTACGACAGGTTCTATACGAGTTTATTTTAATTTTCACTGCAAGGTGTTACTGTTTGATCTCAACTGGCGTAAGTCGTTTGGAAAGAAAATCAGGGAAGAGAACTTTATTTAATTCTTTATTCTTTTAAATTGAAATTCGTGGAATGAAAGCAAAAAGAAGAAAATATTAAAAGTGATTACAATATCAATAGAGGAAATCATCATTTTGTGTTAAATTTCATGGGGCGTATGATTGATTTTATTTGTAATTTTTATGGGGAAGTGGCGTCCGTGGCTGAATGGTTGGTGTGATGATTGATGGCCGATATCATAAATATTAGCAAAAAATCATGTTCTCTGTATATGAATTGTAAACATTTTAAATTAAAAATAAAACAAAATTTAATATTTTATTTAAGGTCACCTAAATTGCAAAGAAAAAAAAAAAAAGAAAAACAAACGAAAATTGTTTAACACTCCCATTTTTAATTGGGTTTGTTTGAATAAACGACAACAATTTATTTTTAAAAATAAAATTCAACGGCAACAATAACAACAACAAAAAATCAAACCACAAAATAATTCATTGTCATAAAAATACACACACACACACACACACAACCAGCCAATAATAGCGTCAAATCAGAGTTGGGGGTAGTGCACTAAATTTGCAGTTTCCACTAAATGTTTAGTGATAGTGGAAAATTTTTCACTATCACTAATAGCTATTTAATGGTGAGTTGAAAAATAACAGCCTCACTAAGCAATAGTGGTAGTGGTACAAGAAAGTTTTTCACTAAAATTAATTTAGTGATAGTGAAAAAACTTTTTTTTACAGCTTAGTGCAAATTTTTTTTCTCCACTAACAGGATAGTGGAAAAATATAATCATTCACTAATGTTAATGGAACTCAAATACATATCATTATATTGAATTATGTTATACTTTTTTATTTCTATTATATTAAAGTAGTAACAAAATTAAAAAATTAAAGGTAGTAATGTAAAAAAATAAGGAAGTTTCATCAATATATTAATATAAGAAATCAAATTAAATACATATTGATACATAAAAACCTTAGCAATTATTTGCCTTCAACAAAACTAATTTTTCAAAATTAGAGTCACTTAATTTATTTCTGCGAGGAGCGTCTACCATTCCACTAAATGAAAAGAGTCGCTCTACTGGAGCAGAAGATGGCAATGGGACATTGAATTTTAAAAACATTTGTCTAATTATGTTATATTTTTTAAGACAATGTAAATTAGTGTCTGGATCCAATAGATATGTATCCACTTCATTTTGTATCTCATCTTTTTGTATCTGTATTTTATAAACACTATTTTTTGAGATTTTAGTGCATGTAAAGCATTCATGTAGTGACTGTTAAATATTTGCACTATTTTATTGTAGTGCAAAATTTTCACTACCAATAATGGTTAGTGATAGTGGAAAAATTTTCACTACCACTAATTTTTTTTGGGTTAGTTAAAATATGTTTCACTACCACTATTTATTTTAGCGGTAGTTAAAATATGTTTCACTATCACTATAGTGATGAAAAATAGTGGAAAATCAAAATGTTGTCACTATAGTGGGATTTAGTGGAAACCTTAGTGCACTAAATATTTAATGCACTACCCCCAACTCTGCGTCAAATGAATAGAAATTCTACATATTTCAACTGAAAACAAAACAGAGAAAATATTCTTAAAGAAATAAACGAAGGAAAAAAACCCGAATTATATACCTCACATCTCTTGTCACAAGCATCTAATAGTAGAGCAACAATAAGAATATATTCTGTAATTACACTGTAAAAACAACAATAAATTTTAACAACAACAAAAAATATTTTTTCTAAATGAGCAATGAAAATATTTTTATAGAAAAAAAAAATATAATAATACATGAACACACACATATGAACATACACACGAGCCGAAGCAAAATACAGAGGCAGGCAATAATTTTTCTAAAACTGCGCGCCACAATGGCTGGCTGACTGGCAAACGGTTAACGGCAAATAAACGCTTTACCGTTTGCTGATTAATGCAATACGTCGATCATTTCGTTTATTGTTCCGCGTTGTTGTTGTAATTTTGGCAAAAACAAAAAAAAATTTTTAAGAAAATTAAATTTCAAATCAAAACAAAAAAACCCAGAAAAACAGAAACAAATTTTTTAAATTATTTTCTTTAAAATAACAATCGATAGGATAGGAAAGACCATTTCAAACACAGATTGCATGTCTTTGTTTGAATTTGAAGTAAATAAAACAACAACACCAAAAAACACACAAATTCAAATGAAACTTACAACAAATGAAAAACAAAACAAAAAAAAAACACACTTTAAAAAGCTTTGCCGCCTGTCTAATTATGCAATTAAATAACAAACACAAGCTATTGTAAAGTAAAATTAAAATCGAAAGAAAATAAATAACAATAATAATAAAAATGAGCAATCATTTGTTCGTTTATATAGAAATTATTGACAAATTAAACAAGTTAAACCATAAATGTAAAATCTACATGAGTTTGATGAATAGATTTATTACTCATTTACTTATAAAATAAGTCATAGGATACGATATGAACGAATACAGTGGCTACGGCTGCGGCTACGTCTGCAGTGAACAAATGTTGAAAAAAAATCTAAAGAAATGGAATATTATTCACCTCCAGTATTATTTATTTTTCTTTTTTTTTTTGGGGTCAATTCCATATACATAATTAGAATCGCAATCTCTCTGTTCTGTATTGTATGCCGATCATCGTCACTTTTGATTCAAGGATTGCAGTTTCGAAATAAAAGGAATTATTTTCTTTAACATGTTCGTATATGTTTTATTTATTTAAATAAATTCTTTATAAATAATTTATGAATTTAAATTTAAGAAAACAACTTAATACAGCAGCTAACAATTTTATTCCACAATCATATAACGATCAAACATCACCACGGCAAACAATGCAACGGCATTTATGCGTCGCCTGTTTTACAACAATTCAATGTTTGACAACAGTTCACTGTTGATTTGTTCTTGTTATTCCTTTCTATACTTTTTTGATCTTCTTATTTACGACCAACACGGCCTTTGAAGCAAGGAAAGTCGACTGTGAGAGTAAAGCAATGAGGGAGTTGTATTTATGGATTTTACACTTGAATCTGTTTACAGAATTAACTGACAGGATCAACCTCAGCAAGAAGAACGTTCCACATACGGATAGTGCAGCTAAATAGCGAACAGTGGAGCTTAATGTAATGCTTCATCCGATTTGTTTAGCCAGTCGACTACAAACGGATTTAGTCCACGTGGCAGACATGTATTACGTAATATTATGTGATTTTTGGGAGCCCCTTCCTTAATATCTCTGGAGCACATTCCCTTGAAGTAACAATTAAACTGGTGACTAAAAATCACATTTAGGTAGTATTCTAATGGATCACTAGGGTTGTATACAACGGTACTCCCATTAGTAATGCGTCTGCACTCTTTACTGTACGCTGGCGAGAAGCCTCCATATAGAAATATGAAGCTCATGCATTCCATTTTGAGATGGATGGAAATACTAGTAAATAGAATGAGATCAGATGGAGTGACATACATATTTAGTCTCACGTTCTAGCCAACGTCGTTCTGAAGTTCCATGCTGGAAATATAAAAAGATCTACTGGCTCTTTGATACTTGTCAACCACCCATAGCTACAGGTGACATAATTTAATCAGTATTTATCCATAGTTTCGTAATTTATTTTATCACCTCGAAAAAGACACTGTCTGGTGTGAATTTTGGGTTGGCGACTTCATCGGCCGATATTTCTTTGAGAACGCCATTGGCCAGATTTTCACTGTAAACGTCGAGGAGTATAATTCGATCATAACGAAATGCTTTAAGTCTGAACTGCATAAACTGGGCACCAACGACATGTGGTTTCAACATGCCACATAGTTCATGCAACATTAAATATTCTGCATTAATGATTTGAGGGCATGTGCATCTCATTTACAAGTGATTTAAACAAACCACCGAGATCGAGTGTTAGACTTATCCTTGTGGGGCTTTCTTAAGTCGCAGCTGCCTTTAAAGCGAACCTAACTTATGCTATGGGTCAAATAAGGACTGATTTTTGCGTTCAGAATCATATAATATTAAACATTTGGATACGCTCCACTCAGATAAACCGTGCCGGACATTTCGACATTATTATGTTCGACATATAATTGCATCAATGGGTCTTTCAAACGAATAAAAATTTCTGATGATATCTTACATACACTTTGTTTTATTAAAATTTCAAGATAGGAAGCGCTTAATAAAATACCCATTAGAATAAACTTACTTAACTTTATTCGCCAATACAAACCTATTAATCAGAATTACAAGTTGAATTCAAACAACAGATTTGAGCAGCATTTCGTGGCAATTTCAGTTTCTCTCGAAGTTTTTGCCAGAAGACTACTGAGATGGGATTGCCAAAAGACATTAAATTTTTTATATTTGTATATGTATGCGTAATTGTAAATATAATTGAATTTAATTCAGGATCTCTACATCTCCCTGTTCGCTAAGCATACTCAGCAGAATTTTTAATATACCTGCTGTAGATATATTCATAAATGAATTACAATTAAAATGCTTTCATTCATAAATAATACATAATGTAGGTGGTTTTCTTTTTGTCATGTTTTCAAATGTACCTTTAATGACTTCCTTGTAAGTCGTTTTACCTTGATTTAATTCTATCGTATATATGTACATATCTACATCATATATTGTTTTGTTACAATAATTGCTTTAATATCGTTATTAATACGATAATAATAATAATAATAAAAGTAATACTTTAAATGATTTTAATTATCGGCACATGTATGTACTTTTAAATGCTTAAATGCAATTTACATTTGAAAAAAAAATTAAAAAATAAAAAAAGAAGAAAATCTAAATAAATAAAACAACAACAGCAACCTACTTTTGGTTTTATATTATTTGATGTATACATACATTTTTGTTTTTGTTTTTGTTGTTTTTATTTAATTTCAGTTTTCTAATAAATACGAATAAATTTTAAAAAGTAAATGGATTTTTTACATTAACCCACTACCCTAAATACCAAAACTATAATCAGCAAACAACACAATTTCAATTGATACAAAACGATACGAAAAAAACAAAATAACAAATAAAAAATGTTAAAACAACACCATTTCCAAATGTAAACGAACCGATGGATTTATTTGAATATAAAATTAAACTGAAAACAAATGAAATTTGCAATCAAATCAAACGAGTATTAACGCGAGTAATGGCATTAAGTGACGTCGCTATGGGATCATATTAATATTATTGGAGGAAAAATTATTTAATATTTCACCAGTAAATGGTGTAGTTTCATAAATATGGCATACATATGGCTCCAAATTGCATAGAATCATTGTCGTTACGTGTGTAATTGTTATTGTTCTTATTGTTGTTGTTGTTGTTGCCTGTTGATGTGGTGGGTGCAGTAAATGTATGCCAATACGAGAGTATGTGTGAGTGTGTGTGTTTGCATGCATTTAAGTCAAACACAGGAACAAAGTACAAAGTGTTATAAATTTATGCCAGTTACTCAATAAGAGAGATCAACAACAAAACTAAATAAAATACACACTCACAAATGTACTCACATACATACATACATACACAGAAGGGGTGTGTGTATTAAGTATGTATACTTTTTTAATAAGAAAATAACCACAGCGCATGCATACATACATATAGTAATATTGTAATTGCATATATCATATACATATGTCTGTGTGGGTATTTAAATATTTGTGAGTGAGTAATTTAAAATTGTTTCGGTTTTTTTGTTGGTTTACTATAAACATTTTTGTTGTTTGTATGTACACATGTATGTCAGTGTATTTTAGCTGTGTTTGTCATTGCATTTATTGCAATTATTATTACTTTTCTTATTATTGTTAATGTTGTTGTTGTTGGTGTTAGTGTTTTTTTGTTTTTGTCGGTGTTCTTAATGATTGTGATTATTTGTTATTGTTTTGTTTCATTTTTATTATTAATGTTATTGTTGTTGTTGTTGCTCTTGTTGTTGATGATGATGATGATTTGTCACCTTGAACATGAAAATTGTGCACTTGGCACAGATAAACAAAAAGAGAACAAAACACGAACAAAAGCATACACACATACACACATACATAAGCATACAAAACAATGAAACCAAAAATAAAACAAAATAAAAAACTCAACAATACATTTGCAACGTATAAAGTGTACATATGCATGTGTGCTATTTAAATAGATGTTTGCATATTCATACGTAAGTATGTGTGTAAACTGTATGCTTGCACAGTGGCAATGGAGCGTATAATTAATATTTAATTATTGACTAACAAAAAAAACCAATAAATAAAGTAACAAAAACAAATAATAAAACGTTCTTATAAATATTTATACCCGCAGCATTATGAAAATTATTAATATGCGATAGAGACAGAGACCTATGCAACTCGTAAACGTCAGTGGTTGATTACTATTGTCAATTTAAAACAAACAAAAACACAAAAACAAAACAATAAATTCAAGTTGCCATGAATTCATTTAGACACTCTGATCCAAGTTTTTTAAGGAAGTAATGAAGGCGTTTTTGTTGTGCAACATTGCAAATGGAATGGAATAATAGATTATTTTCAATACAAATACAAATACAATATCAATAATTAATTAGAATGTTCGCTTTGTGGCGTAAAGACCGCTTGAAAGTTTTCTGATTGAAGATGATTTAAAAGAAAAACAAAGAAAATAACAAACAAACAAAAAAATAAAAACAAAAACTAGAAAACGCGAGTGGGCTTTAAATTACAAAACACGTGGGTGACATAAAAGTCAAGTTAGAATCACAAATTTCATTAGAAAATATTTAATAATCATTTCAAGTAACTGCTTGATGCCGTTGTAATGACATTGTATTGTGTATTGTGTTTTTCTTCTTCTTTAACAATACATATGTACATAAGTACATACATATATAATTGGCCATTACAACCCTTCCGTCAGGATTACGGCCTAGCTTCTCACACCACTCATGTTGTGTGCGTTAGAGAGAGTTTTTGCCAGAAATCTGCTGAGAAAAAGTCGCCGAAGAAATATTTTTTTTTTCATTTTTCGTTTTGATGTCTGACCTGGGATACAAACCCGGGATTTACGCCTAATAAGCCAACACACTACCTACTAGACTTCTCTGTAATAATAATTGCTTCAATTTAATATTTTGGTAGACTTCAAATAAACTGAAAAATACTTTTCAAAAATCACTCTAAAATTAAAAAAAAAAAAAAGATTCGAATTAAAAAAACCAAATTAAGCCAAAAACAAAAAAACAGCAAAAAAATCGGAACCAAAATGGCAACGAATAAATTGGCTGAAAGAAATAGCGCGTGCCAAAAAAAATTGTTGCTGTTGCTGTCACTGTTGCCATTGCCGTTGACCATCTTTTTATTTGCAGGCATGAGTGTCCAATGTTTTAATACCACCACTGACGACTGTCTATGTGTACATAGGTCTTATAAATAAATTTTCAAATAAAAGTGAAATAAATTTTCATTTATTCTTCGTTTTTTTTTTTTTTTTTTGCATTCTTTTCCCCTTTTGTATTGAAAATTATAAACGAAAATGAAAGCTGCCATTACAGCAATCGTCAACATTACCGTTTAATTCGTTTTGCTTTCTTTTTGTCATAGAAGTGTTTACAATTAAATTTTAATTTTAAAATAAATGACCGTGCTGCTATAAAAATCAAATAAAAATTCTATTATTGTAGAAAACTTTTTTCATTGTCATACCGAAGTATTCTGGCAAATGCATTTTAGGCGAAAATTTAAATTAAATTGCCAAAACAAGATTGTGCTTCATACGACCAACAACAATTGAAATGTCAGATACCTGCCCGCGAAATATTCGATAATTGTTAGGTGGAATTTCAACTTTTTGTCCACTCTGCTATGCGCTGCGTATAATAATTCAATCCGTTATCCTTAAAATAGCCACCACTAGCTACAGTGACAGTTCCTTTAACGTGATCTGAAATCTTGTCAAGATATTCGCCTTTTTTTGCTAAAGAAATATTGTCTCCATATTATAAAGGAGTTCGAGTCTCTGAACACTATCATATTTGGCATCCCACAGTACTGGGTCTAGCATCCTAGGACGCCTAGGATAATGCATTTAAATTTCTGTCATAATCCATATCGTCTAGCAACACTCTGTCCTCTAGGTTACAATGATTAGTTTCAAGTTTTTCGGTACGTTTTACCTATCGATATCAGCTAGCATGATGTGCCAGTCTGCTAAGTTAAAAACGTTTTTTGGCATCCAAAGTCAGTATGACGCAATATTCCTTATCACCTTCAAGCCAACGATCACCTCTGATGGAATCCTTTGTCGGGGTTAAAACCACTTCTATTGCATCCAATGAAAACTGCACTTATTGCAGACGTATTCGACTGTATATGCACTTAGAATTGTTAGATATGCAATGTCTGCAAAAACGCAAGAACGTCTCCTTAAATTATATCATTATCCCAGTTAAACAAAAATACTCAGACATGATTGATGAATCGATGAAACGATTTTGTCTTTGAATTTGTATTGCCTGTATATCATCCAAGACATAATAATCTTCAGCAAATTGCCAAGGTGTTGTAACATACGAAGCTGGCAATTAAAAGATTTCATTTGAAAAGAAAAAGTAGATTAAATATGAAGCAAAACTAACAAAAAAATGTATTTTTGTTTGTGCAATTCGTTACAAAATAAAAGAAAAATGTTCAAACCACTTCTATTACAACAGAAAAAATCCTTTAAAATTGTTTTCCTCTCGCTCCTTCTATCTCCCACCCGCTCTCAGCTCATTTAAATTCCTTGTATTTTTAGTTTTTGTTTTTTTGTTAAGCTTTTAAAGAAACACATGCCGCTACAAGGTTTTCAGCATAAAAAAGAAAAAAAAGAGAAAAAAAAATAGTTGCGCGTGTAAGTGTTTTTTTTTACATCTTCGTTGTTGAATTTTCGAACAAGCAGCGCTAACACAAAACAAATGCGCTCTCAAACAAAGGCATTCAAATGCAAATAAATACGAAATCGAAAGATAGAGAGAGAGAGAGAGAGGGAGAGAAGAAAAAGCGAAACAATTTCAAAATGCAGCAGCAGTGCCGCACCTTTCAAAACTACACACTGGAGGGGAGATCACATAACAAATTTTAAATGTATTGGGTATAGAATGTACTCGTGCGAGTGTATATGTGCGAATAGCCTACATTTACTCTTACATATGTATACGACATGCATACATAAATGTAAGTTCATACATGTGACAACAACGACAACACCAACAACATCTGCAACATCAAATAGTTTTAAAAGCATGTTTAAGCGCAACAAAATGTCAACGGGGAGCTCGGCAAACGACGTGGTAAATGAAAATGCGCGCGTGCACCAATACAAATGCATGCGGTATCATGTTTGCACAAAACTGTACAAACAATCCCGTAAAAGCTGCACACCGCCACACACAAACACACACACTCGTACACAACGCCTTGCATAGTTTTTGTACACCAACACAGGAACACGAAAGTAGAAAGAAAAACACTGACAGCCAAAGAAATATTCAAAACAAGCAAACTAGGGAATGGGGACACTGTTGCACTCTCAGCTTATGCCACTGCCACAACCCCTATCAAGGGTATACATATTTATTCTCTATATTTCTCTCTCTCTCTCCCCCTTGAGAAATAAAAAGAAAAATAGAAAAAAAAGAATTCAAAAGTATTATTAAGTTGCCCTAGTAGGGGTTTCCGTATTTCATTTCATTTTCAACATTAAGCCGGCCGGCCGGCCGGCAATAACGTTGCGCAATTGCCAACCATCTAACCAACCTACAAAAACAACACAAAAAAAGCTTTCGCTTCTGATGTGTATATACACAAATGCAGTCACAAATGCTGCAACTGCAACTACAACTGCGACTGCAACTGCAGATGCAGATGCAGCGGAACTATTACTAACCGTTTGATTGTTTTTGTACACTCTGTTTATCTTGCTCTCTCATTATCTTTAGCCCTCTTTGTCTACAATATCTTTTTTTCTTCTTCTTCTTCTTCTGTATACCCTTGTTAAGCTTTTGTTATGGCATTGAATTGCCTTTTAACTAAAGTTAGATGATGGGTTAGGAGGGGTGGGAATGGTTTATTGCAAGAGTGAGACTAGAAAGTGAATGGATTTAATTTTCCTCTTGTTTTATATATAGCTATGTACATACATATATATACACACACAACCAATATATGTATAGTATTATCGTATACAATGTTGTTTTTGTATAAGCAAGTCAGCTTTTGTTTGTTGATTTCCGCACCATCA
The DNA here is from genome assembly GCA_930367235.1 of Sarcophaga rosellei. Lineage (NCBI taxonomy): Eukaryota > Metazoa > Arthropoda > Insecta > Diptera > Sarcophagidae > Sarcophaga > Sarcophaga rosellei. Next base: position 82,493,339 of record OV884017.1, on the reverse strand, counting down.
TCTCTTTTTGCTTTTGTAAATGCATGTCTATAAGTACGTGTGTATATAGGTGTGCTTGTGTATGAGTATTATTTGCCCAGAAACTATTTTGAGGGTCTTTTAGAGGGGACAAGTTTGTAACGGCACGTGTTCGCACACTATTGCAACTGCAAACTGCTTACAAATACAAACAAAACACACACAGTCTTTATATTGTAAAATGCATTTCGTTTAGCACAGCTTTGTCGTCTACTTGCCAGTCAAGAAAAAATCGCTAAAATTACGGAAAATCGCCAATTCTGAACAAACTGGAATTGATTCATATAAAAAAATTTTAAAGATTTTCGTTTCCGTGTTAAATATTAAGAAATAAATAAAAAAAAAAGAAAAACGTGTTTGAAGTAAAATCAAATTACCAATCGTATTAAGGATTAAGAACGGAGCGTATTAGCAATATCAACCTAATTTGAAGTGTTTCTGAAAATAATGGACCTAATGGATTAGAAAAAATTTCATGCACAATGAAAGATATTTATACGGGCAAGCCTTGGATCTAAAACGATAATGAAAGTCTGATTTCTTGTAATTTAGGCGCTTACTATTAGTGTTAAGGGAATACATTGTGACATCGGCCACAATGGTTTTCATTAATAAATGTGTTAATAAAACATTGTTAGAGAAATGAATATGAATAAGAATATGATTTTATACATAACTCAAATTGATCTAAGTCGACTTAGGCTATTATTGTTTGGTACCACAGATTTATTTATTTTATGTCAGAGAAGGTTAAAATCTTTTCTCTCAGGTTAGATAGCTCTTCTGTCGCATTGACATCTATGGTATGGTGGTATGGTAATGATGTGCATTAAAGTTCAATCTTCGGTCCAATAAGATGCCAAGATTAATAAATTGTTTAACAAAACTCAATTGATGACCTTCAAAAGAATAATTAAAGCAAATGAAATTATTTCTTAAGAGTCTGATGCTTTCAGTTTCATTCAGTTCGTTATACTTGCATCCTAACAAGAATATGTTCCTGCTCAATGAAATTATTAAAGAGAAGTGTACCAAGATAGCAGACTTGGTACACTCAAAGAGTTATTGCACTGTCTAGTAGAGTTTTTAGAATTTGTAGAAATTATAAATAGTGGAATATGAAGATTGAATTATTTTCGAATTCGAAGAATTAAAAATCGCTTTTTTTCTTTTTTCTTTTTGCATTGAGTCGATAACACTGGTGCTTTTATATGATCTATAGCACTATTTTCACATGCAGTTCTCTTTCCCTTGTGTTTTTCTATTTTGAATTGCATCGTTTGCAAAAAAAATAAATTTAAAAAAAAAAAACAACAACAACAATAATAACAATAACGATAGAGAAATATAATTATTATTTGTTCAGATAAAAATCTCTCACAGACAACACGTCGATTTCATAATTTTTTTTTCAAATATTTTTCAAAAGTTTTTTTCACAGCAGGAACTAAAAAACAAAATTAAAAAAAAAACTAATAATAGATAAACGGCATATCTATTTAATATTTAACAAAGTCTTGGAAAAATATTATGAGAATTATAATGGAGAGCTAAAATCACAATGTAAACACGTTGTATATTTAATTAAACGTTTCATTAAATTGATTAATACGTATTCGTACAAATATAAAGTTGTTATAATATCAGCTTATAGCCGCCTTTATAATGAACGAATAACACGATGATTATTCAACTCTTCTGTGTATTGTTTTAATTGCAGTAATTTTTTGTTTTCTTAATTTAAATACAAAAACAAAACACATTTTTATGTAATTTTCGTATTTAATTTAGAATGTAAAGAATACCGGTTATTCAATAGCAATGTTAAAATAATAGTTTAGAATCTCTTAAATTCACTTTAAATTCATAAAATTATTATGAAACATAAACAAAAACAAAAACAAAAAAGCAAAATGTAAATGAAAATGAAAATGAAAATATTTTAAATCTAAATGGGTTCCATAATATTATGTAAACTCTTCCGAAAGTGGCTATATTTAAATATTAATTGCAATATATATTCTCATTGTTTATAATTAAAATGGAAATTTCTGTGTCATTTTTATTATTTTTCCCATCTGCGATTGATTTTGTAATTGCATGGCATTATGCCACACCCTTAATAGTCTTCAATCAGGAGCAAAAGAGAAATAATAAAGCAACACCAATGAATAATAAATAATATTTAAATAAATAAACAAATAACACGATATTCGTATGTTTTTTTTATGAATTTAATTATGATAACGATACAGCGTTTAAAATTATTGCATGAATCTCTTCGAAGAAACATTTGATTTTTAATGGCATATTCAACAGAATATCCCACGTTTTTTAACTCTTCATAATAAATATTGAATGTAAAATAACTTTAAAGGTCACATTATAAAAGCATAACGAGCGAAGAAACAAGCTTGTTGGGACAGTCATTTTATATATGAAAAGAAAAATCACAGCACAAACGCTACAAAGCGATTTAATAGCATTAAACTATCGAACTTGAATAGGTATCAGTAACTATGCTCAAGAACGCCCTGTTGCTCCCAGATACTTGCACGTCCATTAGCCTAACTTGTCAGTGCATGATAAAGCGTCAGATTTATTCCATCTTACGCTCATATTCAAAATGGATGAGGCTAATAATACTGAAAACATTCGTCCACCTTACTGCAATATATTCTGGACTTTCTAAAATTAGTGGAAATATGATTAACCATGAACCACATTGTTACGAAATTGCTCGTAGTCTCGTGAACTGTACAACGCTCAATGCATTATTTACATCCGCATATGGAAAAATCTTTCCGCTGCTTATAACATTGATAGTTTCAAATTGATTGTCTCTATAAACACAACACCCCCTTCCCTTTGTACCATCCTTTGAGCGTTAAGTGCAAAGAAAAAAATATATGTTTTATTCTGTAGATGTAGTGCAACAGAGCAAAGTATCTGGTGGAAATCGAATACGCGATCCACTAGTCATTTTTAATTATAAAAAGTCACAATATTTTATCATTTAACGCCGTCAGAAGGCGGGGATGATGGGAGCTAAAGATTGAAACGTTCTTATTCCGGTATTAGAGTTAAAAATTAATTTCTTTTTTTTTATTTCTTAATCAATTTTAGTTTAAGCTTTAAAGCGTATGTTGGAGTGATTTAGAGACGTTGTGTTGGTGGTTTCAAGTCTTTGAAGCTGTTAATGAAAATCAATGAAAAACACCCCCTTTTTTAAATATTCATACGATGCAGCTGCAAAATCTTTTTAATACACTGAACCAACAAAGGTGTACAATAATTATGATGATGGTGGTGGTGTTGTTGGTGATGATGATAATGATCATGATTTTAGTTTTTATTTTCAATTCTTTAAAATGACGTAAACAATTATTTATAAATGAATAAAAATATACTCGCGTTGTGTTACAAACGTATACACTTTACATATGAATTCTACCGTAAATCTACTACTTCGCACTGTTTATGTACATTTAATTACTTTACCCACCAAAAGAACAAAAAAAAACAAGAATAAAAACTCAAACACACGCGTAGTCAGTCGCTTTTAATGAAATTGTTGAGAAATCCAATTTTTTTTTCAATAATTGTTATTTGAAAAAAAAAAATATTTTAAAAATTACCACCAGTCAGTATCTTAAACTATAAGGTGCACTGTGTGTGAGTTGAAATTTTAAAAATCACTTCACTCAGGTGGATAAGCAAGAAACCCATTAATTAAATATTAGCGAACTTGTTTCAAAACAGAAGTTTCGCTATTGTGTTCGCATCTAATGCAGTTTCTTTGTTGTTTTTGTTTTTTTTTTCTTGTTGCCTTTTGTTTCCATTTATGATATGACGTTAGAGAAATTAAAAATAAAATAATTTAAATTTAACGACGAAATAATTGAATGCTTTTTAAAAAATAAAATAAATCAACATTAACAATAACAATAAACCACGACTTGCAAAAAGCTTCATGACAGGATTAGACTTGAGAAAATAGAAACACAACAGCAACGCCAGCAGCACCAGCAGCATAATTAATATTAATTTGAGAGTGACAAAGTATTAAAATATTAACTGTAAAAATTATTATTAATAATAATGCGAATACGAGTACGAAACAAATGTTATAGACAGCTCTGGCTTTTTGATATGAAATTAATTTTATTGAAAACAAATATGTATGTACATATGTATGTACTGTATTTTAAAGAATAAATATTTTAAAAGATTTCTTTAATTTAGTTTTATTATTACGTTATTCTGTTCTTATTCTCTCATTTCTGCAGTTTTATTGTCAAGGTGAAATATATTATAAAACACAACAACATGAAAAATGAAAAACGAAAAACTAAACCGAAACAAGGCAAAATAACTCGAAGAAATCAACAAAAAAAAAATTCACTCTCAATGCAAACGTAACACATGCACACATACATATACATATTCCATCACTTTCGCTCTCTCTCTCTATCTCTCTGTATACATGACCCTCCTTTTATTTTACCAAACACATACAATATAGTACATATGCAAGCAGAACAATTAAACATATAAACACATAGCAACAACTAAACTAAGGGGAAGAAAGAAAAAAACAAAAACAAACAAACTTGCAAATGTATTCAAGGTCAACAGAAGAGAACTATGGTGAAAGAAAAACACACAAAACACGAAATCCTTGTAAAACGAATATCAAGTGCTTGTTGTTACCACCACCGAGCCATTTACAACTGTACACACACAAGCTAAACGTTTGGTTGTGTAAATAAAAATAAAAAAAAACAACTGCATTGTCAACTTACACTTATGCAGTGTACGAGTGTTTCCTCCATGTACATATGTACATAAATGTGTTAGTGAGTAAATGTGTCATTTACATTAACATTAACTGACTCTGTGTTTATTTTTGCAGTATATTTTTAGGGGTTGCTGCATTTTCCATTTTCGCAAAAGAGAAAAAATCGATATTTTATACATAAAACAGCATGTTTTCACGGCGAATTTTCATTAAAGGCAAAATGAAAGCTCTCATTTTACTCTCTCTCTCGCTTTCTCTTTTGCTCTGACTCTCTTGCATTAGGTTCCTCTACCTGTCTCCTTCTTTAGAGAAATGAAAAACAAAAAAACACACAAAATCTAGGTCGTTTGGTTGTCACTATTGTGTCGAAAAGTCAAAAAAAAAAGGATTCAATTTGATTTCGCACTGCACAAATTTTTGCTGCATAAAATAGGGAGCAACTGTACTAAATGGAGCTGCTCAAAAAAAAAAAAAAAATATAACGCCGGTTACTTGAATAAGCGGGAATGCTTTTAGAGAACGAGCACATGAGCGAGCTCCTAAAGCCGGCATTACAAACAGCGCAGGTCTGCAAAATTGTATTTTTTTTGGTTTTTTAATTTTTTAGGTCACAAGAGAAAAAGAAAATTACAACAAATTTTCAATATTTACTAAACAAAAGCAAAAAAAAATTGAAAAAACCGAATTTATTTAATGTTATCGAATCATTATCTTCAGAATTTTGAATTGAATTCAAAACCAAATTTTGAAACTTCAAAAAATAAATCCTAAACTATTCGACAACAAAAATAAGAACAACAATAACATCAACTGTAATGACTTAGTAAAAATCAATATTAACGGAAAAGCTCAAGGCCAAAGAGGCCATTAAGCAAACGCGCCTTAATATGCAAAAAAAAAACCAAAAAATCAAAGAAAAAACATGAAATGCAAACCGTATACAGCAGAATATTATACAATATGTTCTAATAGTTTTTAGTTTGTTATGGAGAAAACAAATTACATATATTGTACAATCATACAGGGTGTGGCAATTAAATTGATGTAAGAACATTTAAAATTTTTCTTATACTTCAGCTTAGACGGAGTTTAATAAGACACAGAGACTGGCATGTATTAGCATAAATGAGGAGCCGATATGAACAATCTATCCTACAGCGACGCTAGGGGCTCTTGCATATGATAGTGCGAACCAGTGCTATAGAGACTATGATTAGACAAGTCCAACACAAGATTCGTTTTAAGACACGATTTACTGCTTATCGAGTGGTTAATAACTGCCTAATTAGCTCTACACTGGACAGCACCAATCAATTTCTCTGATTTTGAGCAACAGTATACAACGAGGTCTATTCAGAAATGCAAATTTGGAGGCTACTATTGCCTTAAGGGAGACAGAATTCTGTAGTATAGTACGGGTGTATCTGAGAATGCTGGCTTAGGAAGAGAAGGGCATTAGGTCCACCCATTGCTGGATCCAGGCCATATACGTGGTTTTGACCAATGGATTTACGATAATTTAAAATTTATTTGGATAATTAGAATAAGAAGAGTTGGGGGGCATGCATCAGACTATTTAAGAGAAGTCTAAAAATAGTGGCAATACCTCTGACAGAGCACTGCATACTTAAAAGAACACATTTTCAGAATAAGCATCGCCTCAAGCTCAATATGCAACTTCTATGATGAGAGAAATGAATCTTCAGAACACATATTGGGAAACAGGGTAGTGTTAATTCATCTTGTGTGCGCATGAAGTACTAGCCACTGAGGGATACCATAAATCGATTGAAGGCAGTACGATAGTCTGCCTACATTGCCTTCAATGTATGCTTCGTTTGAAAACTTTGTTGTCACCCTGTATGCACGAATACGAAACCTTCGTGGTAAGATATGCTTACCAACAATTCTTATGCCTTTTCTCTTTTTATTTTTTGAAAGGAAACTTAATTTTTACACTAACTCCGTCCCTCCATTAATGGCCAATAAATCTACATGACCCGTTCTATAGAACATCTTAGTAGACGATATTGTTTAAATTACATATTTATTATACGATATTTATGCAAAGGAAATTATTATTATGATTTGTTTAATAATAAAACAAAAACAATGGAAAAGTTAAAAAGAGACCATCTACACTACTTAACCGTATTTTATTGGGGTTGAGGTTAAAGGTGGGGAAAATTCACCTCACAAAATAAATTTTAAGGCAAAAATAAAAGCACAAAAACATATACAAACACAGACACAAAAAGGACATAATTAAAGTTTCAAGGTTAATGCGACGCATTCGAATTCAGAGACTTTTATTTCTAAGGAGCGTTTTTTTTCCTGAACTTTAGTTTTTTGTTTCTGCCACACACAAGGAAACACGCTTTAATTAATTTTTGTATCAAGTTTATAAGGATTTTGTACTGATTTTATGCCGTTTCGATACGACATCCACTACGTATGAGTGATAGTCGTTTAAAAATTGCGTTTTCAAGGAAATATTTAATAAACGCTGACTGAATACACTTCAATATCGAAAATGTAATATTTTTGTATTAACTTTAATATAAATTGAATCTTTATCCGTCTTACATATGTACATACATACATACATACATATATGTGCAGAGAATGCTCTTAGTAAAATATAAACGAATTGTTTGTTAATAAGCAACCATTTTCACTTTTTATTTATTTTGTCTGACACTGTATGTAATATATGTATGTATTAAAAAATAAATTTTAACTATGAAATCTAATAGAATTTGTCTATTCTTCTTTGTTTCTTTGCAGGTGAGTTCAATTAAATTGCAAAAAAACTTGAAAAATTAAAAACAAAAAAGAACCCGGTGTAAGTATAATTGAAATTTTTATTTATTGTTAATAAAAGTTATAAAATTAAATTGTAAATCAATTGGCAACCGAAAGTACCAAAACCAATAAAAAAAGATTTTTGTTAATACCTCTTACAAGCACTTCAGGATTGCAAAATCGTTGACCGCGATAAATTGTCTTTTTGCTAAACCAACAATTTTTCTCATGTTGATAACGAAAATGATGGAGTGCAACCAGAGATCAGCAAGGAGTATGCAAAAGATGAGTAGATTCGAATCATATTCATAATTTCTGATACTTTCACACTTATTTAATATCATACTCACGTACTACTCATATTCAAAGATTGAAGTACTCATCGATCGTACTTCAAACTTAACAGTACGCATGATGTTATTGATTTCGACACTCCATGACTCAACATTTACAAAAATCACAAAATAATTATGATTCTCTTACGAAAACTACAATGTCTTGTGTGTCTTTGTCTTTTTCTTTCTTCTTTTTTTGTAAATGCAACAACTAAAACTATAAATTTTGATGAATGATTCGAATCACTCGAATCATTTATGCGTATTATAAATATTTTTCTAAATTTATGAATCTGAATGAGTAGGCGTACGAAACAAACATATTTCGAATGTTATGAGTTTGATGTCAACGTTGTACTCATACTCATTGCAACCTGTACTTATAAATCAATGTTGTAGTGAGTACGAATGAATCAGAGTAATTGAATTTCAATACTATTGAATCATTCATACTCAAAATTTCATGAGTATTTATGATTAGCGAAAAAACGATTCATTGCTGATCTCTGGTACCAACCTGTATTTGTTTTAATTTTCTTTGATTTTCCTAAAGTACCAAATAAGACTGAAGACTTTTTCAAACTCCGATAACTTCTTTTGACTCTTAGAAGGCACAGACCGCTGACTTTCAATAAATTCTCAGAACGATGGTATACGCCATTGAGAACGATATGAGAGTGCAAATTGTTTAAAAATCGATCAGTTTTAGTTGTAATTGCTATCTTCGATAATGCTAAGCATATTATGGAGTACGTACAAAAAAAATTTATCATACTTCTGAGCGATTATTAAAATAAATACGAATTAATAATTACTAATTAATCATTATTTTACTTTTGTTAGTACTCTGTCTCAATGAGTGTTTTTTTTCCTTTTTCCCTGAAATAGAATATCGAAGAAGTATAAGTGCAATTTGCAATAAAATTTCGATTCGACAAAAAAAAAACAATAGGCAAGCGCTCAAGCGTTAAGAGAATCGCTATTTCACTGATAATGAGAAAATATAAAAAGTTAATGAGTATTGGAAACTTGCGTTTTAATGAGAATATTTGTTCATGTGCACTCCCTATTTTAGAGAACTATTTGAAGTATTTTTCAAAAATAATTTACATTACATATGATGCTCACTCATTGTAATTATATTAAATAATTGACATAAATAATGATATTTAAAGTTGTTTATTGTTAACATATTTTATTGTAATTAAAATACAAACAAACACTTTATTTGTATTATTTTAAATAACTGACTGATAATAACACTTAATTACTGGCATTTTATTAACTAATTTTAACGGGCAGATAAATTGTTTTTCATTATTATGAGTATCCAATAATATAGAAGTGCGCGTTGAGTTAAAGTTAAGTTTGTGTTTGAACTTACCATATTATATATTATTTTCAATATGGAAACTTCAAATTTAAACAAAATGAGCATATACAACAATAAAAATGAAGCCCGTTGTTGCCACTGCTTTAAAAACAACTTGTTTAATTGAGCAGTTTTATCGACATTGCTCCGGCACTGCCATATTTTAGAAAAAGTTAACTTTATTTTATCTGTAAGTTGTAATAACGAAAATAAGTTAAAGATAACTTTACAGTTCCCTTTAGCTAAAGATACCTTTAACTAAACCCAATTTTAACGGCAAGTTGTAGTAATGGCCCTAAAACTGGAATCATCAATTGAAAGCAAATTATTGGAAAAAAATTACTATTTCGAATGAGAACTTGATTAAACAAAAGAGAGTTCTAAACGTCAAGAGCCTTAATGTTTCTGTTTCCTTTTCAATGATAGCCAAAGTATTTTATTATAATTATTCTGTTTTGTGTTTTTTCTTTTAAATTCCCTTATTCTTGCAGAGGACAACGGACACCGTTGTAACACTCACGACCTTTTTCTTATTCCACACTTTAAAAAATATGAAATTAGGTTTGTTTCGTCGACTGAAATGATAATATCATGACAGAAATGATTGAAGAGACGATATAAGGATAAGGATTACAAATTTCTGCAACTACAATCAGTATTACGTTTCGAAATCGCGCAGTTAAAAAGGGTTCTGGGTGCTAACCGACTATAGCCCTCTCGTTTTATATCGAGCGTTTTCAGGCGTCACACTATATTGTATTCATTACAATATTATTGTATGCGGGGTATTCTATCTTATTAATGATCTCTTCTAGTCCTATCACCTCACTCGCATACGATCAACTCCGAATGGGGAGTAGTGTTGCTTATAGGGTGCTTTAGGAATATTAACGAGTCAGAAGCTCGTTCTAGGTATGGCTACTGAAACCAGCATATCTTTCGATTGTCGAAAGAGATAGTCAAGCCATGAACATTACTTCCGCTTTGCTCTCTACCACAACCTATTTTCTTAGAACCAAGACAATGCACTGCATGAGTAGGGATCATTTACTGCTTGTTATTTTTATAATTTCATCGATTTTCAATATCATTTAGAGTCATTAGTATGAATCCATTCTAAAACTTATAACAGATTATTCTGAGCCATTTGGAACTGTTTATGATGAACCTGTGACATTCATAATATAATAAACATACATAAAATTTTGCAACAAACTTGCAAACGTTCCAGAAACGAAAAGAAAGTGTTTGAAAGTAAAACAATAGAAAGAATTCATTATTAAAAATATAAACAAGATAGCGACACCGGCACCACCGACCGATTCCCTATCCCCCGATCTAGCTGAGCGAAATTTGAAATCGTATCGTATCGTATCACCTCAAATGAAATACTTTGTTGCTAACGATGACGTCGACAAGCGACGAGTCAGTGTCGGCAAAAGCTCTATGCTAAAGTATGTATTTTTAAATATTGTTTAAGTTTTCTATTCATTTTTATTTATATTAACAGCAGAATAAATAAATTTATTGTATAATTTGTTGTTCCACTAGATGTCTAAACAATAACACATACCCCACACCACACCTCGTTTATGATTTGGATGAAATTTTGGCCTTGAAATAGGTTGATTGCATTTCAGCGGTCATTGATACCCGTAACACACTCATACGCATGCAACGAAATAGAATGGAACTAATTTTTTTTCTTGCTTTTGTTTTATGGTTTTTTGTTTTTTAAACAACTCGTAAAATATTAGCCACTTTCGTTTTGTTTATATTATTTTATTACTTTGCATGGATGCAGATTAAAACAAAAAAGAAAAAAACGTTGAGAAATTGTCATAAAAAAATTGAATTAATTTATGAGCAACACCATCGAAACTACCAATTTCGATTAATTTGATTAAATTAAAGAAAAACAATTGAAATTTTTGATATTCAAATTGAAGGAAAGTATGTACTTTGATTTGTAATTAAAAATTCATTAATTGTTTTTTCTTAATTTATTACATAAGATACACTTGCCTTTGTATTTCCTTTGCGTGAATTTTTTATTTCATTTATAAATTAATTAAAAGATCACGTTTTAATTTTCCAAATAATGCATTTCAAAAGTTCATTACTACCGCTCTCGTTCTGTTTTACTTTAATACATTCTCTTTTTGTTGTTGTTGCGGTTGCTGTTCTTTTTTTATTTGTGTTTTTGTGGAAGTGATAACAAACTACATTAACAGAGCCTGACGACGCAACTGAATACCCTGTAAGTGAAGCAAAAACAAAAACAAAAACAAATTCAAAAGTTTATTCAACTATTTAATGACACTTATTTACTCATACAATTAACAAAATACGAAAATAACAACAAAAACAAAAACATCATATTCAAATTGAATAATAATTAAACACACACACACACACACACACACAATAACAATAATAACAATTTACATACTCGTACAATAATAACAGTCAGTGCCTTTGCATTGCATTCGTTGACTCTAAGAAATTAAACGAAATTTTTTGACGAAATTAAAATGGAAATTCAAATTTCCAGAAAAAACCAAAAAAAAAAAAACAAAAATAAATGAAAAAATACAACAAATTAATGAAAATAGCAGCAAATTTGTATGGCCATTGCTCTCTCTCTCTCTCTCTCTCTCTCTCTTGTTCTATCACTCTCTATCACTGTCTCAAGCTCAATTGTATTAAGGCGTCTCATTATTAAGAATTGAAAAATTGAAATCCAATCAAATCAAATCGAATATTTTCAATGATTGTTTGGTTTTAAATAAATAAACGCCAAATGTTTCCTTTTAAATTTATTTTCACATTTTAAATATTATTTATCAAGAACTGTTATGCACACTCTTAATTAGCAATTAAAGAAACAAAAAAACAAAAACAAAAATAAACAACTGAAAACGCTATCGAAACAATAACAAAAACAGAAGGAATTGCTGGCAAGAAAAAAATTTCTTTCACTTCCGTAAACAAATTCAGTTTAAAGACACAAATTATTCCATGCAAATGCTTAAATGGACGAAAAACAAAAAAATTAAAAAAAATATTTACAAAACATATATTGAAATTGCACACGTTAAATACATATTCATTAATCAGAACAATGAGTGTAAATTGAATTAAATTTGTTAATAGACGTTCTAAGTCGACGTAGTACAGTAGATATTGTGAGCGTATGGTTCCACACCCGGCTTACACATCTTGAACAAAACGAAACCACTCAGCAGTCTTCTGTCAAAAGACTCTGACAGTAAATGAAATTGCAATGATATGTTTCTCAAATCTGTCGTTTCGAGTTGATATTAAACTAAACTAATGGTGTTTTCTTTTCTACAAAGAAAATGTCACCCTCTTACAAGGTGCATTAAAAAAATTGCTGACCAACCCTGTTATAATGTAATTTTTATTTGAGATGAATATAACACAAATATGAAAAAAGGGTATGCCCCGTGCCCTTAAAAATATGTTTAATTTTTTGGTTTGTTTTCAATAAAATATGTAAACATAAAAAAGGTGTTGCCAGATCGCTAATTTTTCGATATCATTTTTTTAGAGCTTTTTTTTATAACCAAATAACATTTTTTTAACACAGTTCTAACACTGAATGCAATTTTTTATATTACTGACCATGTAGCTTTAATAATGTAATGTTCTCTTAAGGTTACCCCACAAAACAATGAAAAAATTAACTTCAAAATTGGATAACGATACTAGGCGACTTTTTTTAAATTTCATCTGGTAGCCCTATAAATAAACAAAAGTCATTTTCTTTACAGGGCATTATCAGCACTCTCGATTTATACAGGGCGTAAAATGCAATGCCCTCCACCATTTTCAAGTGCGAATTATTTAGAATAACACATACCACCCTTTTAGAGGGAGAAACATTTTTAAGAAACAAACACAAAATTGCATTTTTTAAAATAAAGTGCACATTTTTTGGTAGAAAAGAAAACACCATAACATACACAACATAAGTGGTGCGAGAAGATAGTTTGCAATCCTAACTAGAGGGATGTAATGGCCAATTAAGTAAGTTAAGTTAACGAGAAATTTAAAATTTTATCAAATTCAGATGAGTTTTAAAAGTTACATTCAACTAACTGTGGTTTTTCAGTATTTAGAAAGTTCTATCCACTTGCTTTGAATGGGTTGAAGCAACTCTTGTGAGAGTATCAGGATGGAAGTACTTATCGGAAAATCGTAGGAGACATAAAAGTTTCTCAAATTCAAAATCTTTCCAGATAGAGCAACATTTCAGAAAATGTTGAACCGACATAGTATACATATAAAAAGAGAAGAAAAAAATTAATAGAATATCTTGTATCAGCTTAAGCGTGCTGTGCTATATGCCCAAGTAATGTTTGGGTCGGTGCACAAAATTGCAAGAAACCTAAGCGATAGAATGATGCCGTATTCCCGTAAATATGGATATTTTAAAAAGATAATAATCCTAAGTCGGCGTAGTCTAGTAGGTAGTGTGTTGGCTTATTAGACCACGGTTCAAATCCCCGGTCAGATATCAAAACGAAATATGAAAAATATTTCTTCGGCGACTGCCTCTCAACAGATTTCTGGCAAAAACTCTGCCATGAAAAGTATCTCAAAGAGATCTATCGTTCGGAGTCGACTTTAAACTGTAGGTCCCGCCACTCATGTATAAAATTAACACACACAACATGAGTGGTGTTTAAAGATTGGCTGTATTCCTGACTGAAGGGTTGTAATGGCCAATTATGTTATGTAATGATCCAAAGCATGCGGCAATGGCTTTTAAAACATTCGTTTAATGACTGGTCATTATACACACCCGATCTCAAAATAATTGACTACTTATGGTGCAGTCCAAGATAAGCGTGATAAATGAGAAATAAATTTTAAGAATATCGTTCAAACTTTTATATTATTTGCTTAAAATTCACTTGTTATTAGCTTAGCTGTGAAAAGTTGATAATTTTTTTTTTTTATTTTTACTATAAAGACCTAGTACCTCGAAAGAACTTGTCAGTGAATTGTAATTTTTTTAATTTCTTCGCCGAACAAATGCTTTTACAGTATCTGGACGAAATCAAATATTATTTGGTTAGTTTTTTTTTTTTTTAATATAATTTTTCTTCTTCTTTTTTTTTAATGTTATTTTTAGATTTTTTGCTCTTTGTCTTCTTCTTTTGTTAAATATGAAGCCCATTTCCTGTATTGTATTAAAGATGACTGCATTTTGGCTGCTAATTACTAAGCAACAACAACAAAAAACGTAGAAAAATAAAGAAAATAATGAAATAAAAAGTAATAAAATCTCCTCTCAGAGAACGTAATTAATTGCAGACGTAATTTAATCTTTTGCAGTGAAATATGCGAAGCGAAACACATACATTTGGGGCTTGCAAAAGTCATCATTATTTATAAGAAAAAAAAAGTTAAATAAAAAAATAATAATAATTAGAAAAATAATAATCAGAAAGAAAGAAAAAAGTTCTGAATAATTTTTATTTGATTCCAAATGTTATTGTGGCTTTAAAACAATGCAAATACAGAATGGAAAAATTTATTGTGTAGATTTTACAAAAACAAAAGCAACAAAAAAGATGGAATTTAAATTTAAAATGTGAGAGATAAAACACAAATTATGTATGTATGTATGTATGTATGCGGTCGAAAAACAACCTGAAACTATAACTTTAATATGCAAAAAAAAAAATAAAAAATTAATATGAATATTAAATAAATAAATAAAAGAAACAATGTTCGTATGTGAAGATGTTGAAAATCATTAAGCATATAATGTTTAAAATAATTAGCCTTTCAGCCAACACCACCACCGGCACAAACAAACTCAACCACAAATTATAATTTCTCATACGCTTCTTAACATTGCGTTTTAGAGGCCACCATAACAGAAACAAAAAAATGCATCCGTTTTCTTAATTTATTTTTTTGTTTTTGTTTTTTATTTTATTTTTTAACTGGCGTTACATTTTCATTATTGTTATTATTTTTTTTTTTAATTATTAAAATTATTATTTTTAAAATATTGTTTTTTTTATTTTCTTTTTAGATTTCCTTGAATATTCTCGTTTCTCTTTTAGAGTTTTTTCTTACTTTTTTTTTTTTTTTTATTTTTATTTTTTTGGCCAACCTGCTTAAGAAACAAAACAAAAAACTCAAAAAACATTTGCATTTAAGCCAATTATATTGTTAACAATGAATAGATATGATGTTTTAATTCCAATGCAAAAGTCATTTTTACAAGGTTAAATACATACATACATATAGTATGTACATACGAGTATGTGAAGCTTGTATTGTTAATAATAACATGATTAATATGTATTATTATTGGTTGTTATTCTATTCTAAGTAACTTGTATTGCACATTAATACTCATTTATTTTGGCTTAGAAGTGTACAACAATTTTATCGTTTTTGTTTTGTTTTGTTTTGTTTTTTGTTGTTGTTGTTTTTGTTGTTATTATTTTGATAAATATTTTGAAAGTTCAATTTTTGATTATTGCACAAACACTTTTAATGATTAATGAATTCCAAACGATTTAAAAATCATTCAAGTGTAGGTTTTATTGACAATATCGCATTAAAAGTTTACAGAGTACCAAAATTTAATTCCAAACAAAATAATGAAAAAAAAGAACAAAAAAACTCAATTCAATTTTTAATACGATGCGGATATTATATACGAATAAATTTTTTTAACAGATTTATTAAAATCTTTAATTAATTTTGTAAATACAAAGTAATGAGTGATTTTTTGCTAAACACTACGTGACATGGGACAATCCTAAAAATCCTCTCTAAGGTTTACCATTCCAAAGTGAATAAAACGTACAACGCTTCCATCTTTTCAAAATTAGTGTTGTGTGAGAAATTTGTCTCGTAACTTACATTCATTTAATGTTATTCTCAGCGACAAAGCTCTCCTTTGGCCAAGGGTGTGTCCAGAGTTCAAAACTTGTCAATGCGCTTTAAAACTAGAGTCATATGTTGCTAATATTGAATTTGCTTTGAAGTTATCATCTGGCAGTTCTGATTTTTCAGACAACTTGTTCGAAATGAATGCATTGACTGGAAAAAAATTCTCACTAATAAATAATTTTGTCCGGGTAAAAAATTTTTTCCGACAATATGGGTGAATTCAGATTAAGTGTATATGTATGTTTGGTCCGGTTTGTGGACGGCGACATCATTGTACTGTAGTTGATCCTGCTTAAAATAATAAAATTTGACTTGGTTGTCATGTGTTTTTAATAATACATACAGACATACATACATAATTGGCTATTACAACCCTTCAGTCAGGTTTAGGGCCTGGCTTCTCACAGCACTCATGTTGTGTGTGTTAATTTTACACATGAGTGGCGCGGGACTTACAGTTTAACGTCGACTCCGAACGACACTTTTTTGAGAAACTTTTCATGGCAATTTTATTTACTCTCAGAGTTTTTGCCAGAAATCTGCTGGGAGGAAGTCGCCGAAGAAATATTTTTTCACATTTCGTTTTGATGTCTGACCTGAGGTTTAAACCCCGCCCTTACGTTTAATAAGCCAACACACTGACTACTAGACGGTGACTTCGGTTTTAATAATACGGTCGCATATTGTAAGAAGGTTTTTGAGCATTAAATTTACATTTCAAAGCAATTCAGTGGCCAGAGGCAATGCAATGCAATTTAATCCTACCGGCTATTTGTTTTCAGTGATACTTGGAATACTGGAAGACAACATTATATGATGATGAGGTACCTGCCCAAAGGGTGCAATAAGTATACCAAAATTTGATTACAGATGCGCTGGCATTAATAGTAAAAGGCTGTCATTCATTTATCGTCTCAAATGTAGATTTCATTCAAATAAATATTTCACAGATGGTTAAAAAAATCACTCGTTATAATACATGCAAAACATAGAATTTAAAAATTGTACAATTAATAGATTTTGTCATGTTTCTTTTTTTTGTGTTAAAAAACCATCCCATACATGTATGTGGTGTATACATACATACTTATGTACATATATGGGCACCTGAAATAAATCATAACGCAATACAGCACAAAAATGTTTAAAGTCTCAAAGAGTTGAAATTAATTGCTGTACAATTAATATCTCTTGTTCGTTGCTATTGGTAAATACAGTTATTAATCTTAAGATAAGGGTCTAGTCGCATAGCATTCATCATACGTTGTAATTTAACATTTTTAACTGACGGCTCCACACAACAACAAGCAGAAAAATGGAATCCCTTACCTATACCAATGAAAATATCAAAATATTATAGCCGATCTTTATGAGACCCATTGAATATGATTGTATTCAAACGAAACGAAACCAACTGTTGAACATGGTTTGATAAGTTTGTAGAGTCCATGGGAGCTGATTTATACGTCAGCACACCTTGTTTGTACATTGTTTTTGTTTTTGGTGTTGGTTTTGTTTCTGTTTCTGTTTTTTTTTATTTTTTTTTTTTTTGTGATCAACAAATATTGCTGACCGATTGCATAGAACGTCAAGGTCACTATTCAAAAAAGAAAAATTTTTTAAAAAAACAGAAAGAGTACCAATAAAGAAAAGGCATTCATTTCAATGTCAAGTCTTCTTGCATTTTATTTCGATAAGTTTTTTTTGTTTTTTTTTTGTATTTTTGTTTTGTTGTCTATTTTTAAAAGCACTGACAAGCGAATTTCGAAAGTCATATTTTTATGAATAAACTAAAGACAGAAACATGAATTATTTTTCTTTTTTTTTTTTTCTTTGTTAAAAAAGAAAACAAATAGTCACTAGTATCTATTTTTATCTATTATTTCAGGAATGCTTTCATAATTATCGAAGTGAATAGCAATTGAGATATACCTGATGATGAAATGACGAAAACCATCTGTTGCATACATACATAATGAAACTTTAGTTAAAAATAAAAATATACATGTATATGTACATATGTATATAGACAAGACATATAAGTACATATAGACAAGGCTTCCTAACAAATGATTTACATTTTTATTAAATTAAAAAAAACAATCCAATATAAGTTTAAAATTCTACAGAACCAGCGTTGTAAACTCTAATTTAGTTGCACTGTTTTATTGTTTCAATTTTTATTTTATGAAAAATGAACGCTTTTGACTCTAATGGAAGAAAATGAAGAAAGTTTCCTCGTGTATTGTTGGGCCAATAGCATCAATATCATCAGCATATATCACAGCAGTTTATGTGCTCTGGCATATACATACATATGTATGTAGTCGAGCTATCAAAAGCGGCCGAGTTAGTTGTCATCGAATAGATGATATGTGTGAATTTTTTTCTTGGTCTTTTAAAGCGTTTAAAATAAACTCCAGCGTTTCACACAGCGCTCTTGACGGAATGCTGAAGGTAATGGTTAGGAAAATTGTTGACACATAAGGTTATACTGTAGTTGTTTGAAAATGTTCTTTGGCGACTAAAAATAAAATTATTTTTCTACAGCAACTCAGCTTCCATAAAGAGCTGAAAAGCATTAAAAAACTATTTTAAAAAAATATTTTGAAAATCATGCACAGCACAGGCTTGAATCATGCAGAAACAACAAGAAAACTTATATACATTAACAAAATCAACGAATAAATTATGAGAATTGGAGTAAACAAAGATCAAAATGTAATAAAATAAAAATAAAAAACAACAGCAAACTAAAAAACCTAGAAAAAAGAAATAAACAGTGAACTTCTAGAAATTGTCAAATTAAAAATAAATCAATTTTAACTACAGTTGAAGCGTTATGAATATATGTAGTTGTATTACACACTTACTTACTTACATAATTGGTCATTACATCTGTTTAGTTAGAGAAGCTAGGTTGTCTTCTTACACCACCCATGTTGTGTTTGTTCATTTTATCCATGGGAGTGGCAAGACCTACTGTTTAAAGTCGACTCTAAACAACAGATTTTTAAGATACTTTTCACGGCAATTCTATTCACAGTCAGAATTTTTCCAGAAGAAGGAAGTCGCCGAGGAAATATATTTTCATATCCGAGATGTTTGAACTACGTGCTCGCCTCTAATAAGTCAGCACACTACCAACAAGACTACGCCAAATGAGGGATTTATTTATTTTTTCTTTCAAAATTGCAAATCTCGTAACCACACGGAACAGGGAACGTTTAGTTGTCGCTTTGCAGTTTTAATCTTGTTTAGTGGGTTTCCATAACCATGAGAATATAAAAAAATTAATTGGACACACATACATATGCACCCAAGCTCACGCTGAATTTTGCTAGAATAGAACATTATTATGGTCTCTTTCCATCAAGTCTGTGTTTTATTTTTTAACATTTTATTTTCTGTTTTATATTGTTGTTGCAATTGTTATTGTTTAAATGTAAGCTGTTTTGTAAATTTCAATTTTTCGTTTCTTTTTAATTATGATCTAAATATTGATGTTGTTGTGGTTATTGTTGTTGTTGTTGCTGCTTATTAACAGTATCAAATGTTTATTTAACTGATCATATAATAACAACGACAGCAAATAATAATAATAATAAAAGCACTTAAAAACAACAACAACAACGGCAACAACAATAAAAAAAAGTACAATCACTACTTTGGCGTCAAGCTGTCTGCTCTCTTCTCGAATGCAAAACAAAAAATAAAACAATTCCATACAATACATGAAATCAACACCATCAACAACAACAACAAGAACAATAACAGCACAGCACTAATAGTATGAACAACGGCAACAATAATAACACAACTGTTTCTCTTCACTTGCAAACATAGAGTACAAGAGTATAGTGGATTACTACCAACTAAGTTTCTCTCAACACACAGAGTCCATTTCATAATTCGTTCGTTCATTGTTAATGTGCATGGCGATACATCAAATGCTTATCACTGCAACATATCAAAATTATACCTTCAAACTTCATTGTAAGGTTGTTGTGAAGAAGAAGAAAACGTATGATTTCTGCAGCAAGTGGCAGTAAAAATCAAAAGTATTTTAATCTTTTCCAAACTCACTCTTCAAACTCACACCTATACATATGTGTGAGTTATTTGATGATCACGAGTACTTTTTTGCCCACCACTGTATAGGCCAATGGAAAATAAACACACAAATTTATTTTGTGTGCAAAAATCCAAAGTACAATCGTCGTTAATTTGACATTTTTCTTTGAATATTTAAATGTTATTGTTATTGTTGTTGTTTTGTTGAGTTTGTATTTGTGTAAATGAACAGAATTGCTCATATACAGAGAATATTACAATTAGTTTTACACGAAGTGCAAAGAGAGCGAGAGAGAGAACGAGAATGAGGCAGTGGAATAGACAAAGAGTGAAAGGGAATTTGTTATTCAAGTGGCCCTGCATTGAAATACAAAAAAAATGAGACAACAACAACAACAACAAGAACAATCGTGTACACGTGTAATTTAAAATACTTGTTTGTATTGGCATAACAAATGATTTTTTTTTCTTTCTTTTTTGTTGTATTTCTCTGTATTGAATGTTTTCCTCATAATTTTTTTTTCGTTTTTTTTTTGTTTTTGTTTCAATAGCCATAATTATATGCGGTCATTTGATCTTTATTGTTAATATAATTATTGTTGTTTTTATTGTCATTATTATTATGGTTTATTAAGTGTTATTAACTGTGAACCATTCATAGCATTATTAGATTTTTTATTTTATTTATATTTTTTTATTTGCAATTCAATTGCAACTGCAACTGCAATTGCAAGTCATATACACACATACATACATTAGACTGACAGACTGGCAATTTCACTTGAAATGCATTTACTTACTGTATGGGATTTTTTTTTCTTAATTTTTTGCTGGTTTTCTTGCTTTGTTTTGTTATTTTTTTATTTTATTTTCTAACTAGCTGTACCCTGCGCACGTTGCCGCGCCACCAACTAAAATAAATTTGAAGGAAAGACATTACATAAATATCCAATTTATTTTTAATCGTTTTATTAATTTTCCCGTTGTCCAGATGATTCAGACGAACAGGTCTGAGTAGTACGCATTCGATCAGTTTCTAATCTCCCTTCTCGTTGTTCAAGTGATTCATGCGAATGGGTCGCAGAGGCATGTCCGCGAAGATTATCCAGTCTCAATGCTCGTTTGATTCTGAGGCTCGTAATGCTCTTTTTTTCCGTGCTTGAGGTGTAGGTCGACCAATTGCTTATCAATCATTTTGAACAATTTTCAGTGGCGCCATCTATCGGAAATTAATCGCACCAACTTTGAAACCTCCGTCGACTCATGCGCAACAACTTTGCTAAAGATCATACAATGATCAATTGCATAGTTTACGATTTAAATAATTTTTAGTAATTTTCAGTGGCGCCACCTGTAGGAAATAGGTCATACCAACTTAGAAACCTTCCCGGCTCATGCGCAACAACAAACACACATTAATTTTTATATTCACATATATATATATGCTTATCAATCATTTTGACTAATTTTCAGTGGCGCCATCTATCGGAAATTAATCGCACCAACTTTGAAACCTCCGTCGACTCATGCGCAACAACTTTGCTAAAGATCATAGCATGATCAATTGCATAGTTTACGTTTTAAATCATTTTTAGTAATTTTCAGTGGCGCCACCTGTAGGAAATAGGTCATACCAACTTAGAAACCTTCCCGGCTCATGCGCAACAACAAACACACATTCATTTTTATATTCACATTCTTTATACTTTATTTTCTTTGGTTTTATACATCAGGAATCATAGATAGCATACTTTAGGGGTAACTATGCGTATGAGTAATATATTTCAAATGCAATTAAATATTAAGTATGTAGTATGTAGTATACATGGGCATGGCCCCTCGCTCATTTGGAATATCAACATAAAAAGTAGCCTATAACTCCTTCCAGACATACAGGAAGATACTGTGAAAATTTCAAGAAAATCGGTTCAGCCGTTTAGTCGTCTATAAACTTCAAACATACAAACATACAATCAAACACACATTCATTTTTATATATAAGATTTTATTTTCATTTATTATCGACAAACTGCTGTCATAATGACTGTAAAAATTATTGTAGAACACACAAAAGTGTTACGATATTGCAAATATTAATAATAAAATTTATTATATTTTTTTATTTTATTATTAGTATTTATTTGTTAATAAACATAACAACAAACATATAAAAAACATTTTTATTGTCTTCAAACGAAATATTCCCATAGAAAAGTCATTCTAGTTATGCTAATATGATGTTATTAAAATCCTGTAATTATTTTTAACTGCCTTTAAAAATATTTCCATTAGTGTTAAAGGCTACTTACTGACCATCACCATTTAATATTTATTGTATATGCAATATAAAGTAAAAACGGCTCACACGGGCGAGTATTCAGAACACCATGGACATCATGTAATCTAATTGCATGGCCTATTAACCAACCAACCAACCATTCAACCAACTAAACAAAGCCAATAATAATGCAATTGTTTTAACAATCTAATGTGTAAATTGCCAACAATTAACATTCAACATTAGCAACAACAACAAACTATTGCAAGAACATAACATTAGCCATTAAATTAAATGTGGTCGTATTAACAATTTGCTTCGGAACATGATTGTTAAAATAAATTACGATTTAAAGATATGCGAGTTAACATGAATGCAAACAGTTAATATGTATGTATGTGCCCCAAAAACATTTGTAATAAATTTTAATAAATTTTTATAATAAATTTCAAATAAAACATGTCAAGATACTATATGGGTCAATGACATTTTAATATGTGATTCATTTTATTGGTAAATTTACTATTGAATAGATATTTCGTAAAGAAGTTAAGAAGTTCTCCATAAAGATAAATTTTTATCCTTTAAAAGCGATTAGTTCCTGTGGTTTCGAAATCTGCAATTTAAAATTAAAAACAAACAAAAATTGGATTTAAATAAATTCTTTATTTGTTGTTTGTTTAAATTAACAGCACAGTTTAAAAGTCACACTTTTGGCCACAAACCAATGATAAAATTACATTTTAATCTGTTTACAGTTCTTTTATTCGCGGTGTGGCAACTTCTAGAAGTTTACTATTGATTTGTTATTGTATCAATATGATGTACTTTAATGTTACCGTAAAAATGTTTTACAGAGTAAACAATTTATAGCGGTTTATGCATTTTTTGGTTTCAATACTAATATTAATTAAAACGCACATAAATCTATCATGTCTTTAAAACTTTCATTGTGTTATAATGCTTAGACATATCCAATATGCACGAAGTAAACGTACCAATATTGTTTCAATTGGTGATTACCGGTGATTACTTAACGAATGTTGTTTGGTTTTTAAATGCGTTTAGGAGATAAGTCCTTCTAGGCTCGTTCTTTTGTATAAGGACATAAACCTCTAACGACATAAAATCCTGCAATCATAGTGGCCAAGTGACGTCGCTAAAACGCGAAAGTGCTCTCCCTTGAAATTTCTTAGAATTGGATTATTATACGCTCATAGCACTCATAATAGAGTTCTTCCAAGTCATTTTCGAAGAATACGGTCCATCAAACCCCTTTAGAATGTGTAATAAATGGTAAAGGTATGTAAAAGCGTCATCGCTTGTGTAAGTTGGACTTTATAGGGATCAATTTGCTAATTCAAATACAAAAGATGGAAATATTGTGCTACGGAATCGACAAATTCGATTATCCGCCAAATTCTGTAGCGATATTTTCCGCAGTGCATACCACTGTCTCTTGAAAATGTACACATATGTATATTCTTGATTATGATGGTTGATTGATTATGAGATTTAAGGACTTCAGTGTTAAACTACAACAAAATAACAAAGAAATTACGGAAACACATAAACTACAATAACAATACTGCATAGAGAAACAACGCATAAAAGCAATAAAAACAATTAACAGAAGCTTCTCGAAGTTACCAGACCGAAAATAAATAACGTATAAATAGAGCGAAAGGTAAAGTTGCCACAGTGAATATCATAGTTTTTAAAAGTTAAAAACTTAACAATTGAAACACTTTCTATCGAATTTCAAATTATTGTTGACTTTGTAACAAGTCTATTTTGCTAAAAAAAAACTGGAATTGTTAAGAGTACTTAAAGTATGCGATGCCTTGAAATAATTTTTAATTCCATTTAATTTTTAAAATTTATAATCAATCATCCTAAGGGCCATTATTACCACTTGTCGTTAAAGTTGGGATTAGTTAAAGGTACCTTTAGCAAAGGGGAACTGGAAAGATACCTTTAACTTATTTTCGTTATTACACTTACAGATAAATTTTTTAAAAAATATGGCAGTGCCGGCGCAATGTCGATAAAACTGCTCAATTTTACAGGTTTTTTTAACGCAGTGGCAACCGCGGGATTTGTTTTTTTTTTTGTTGTATATGATTATTTTGTTAAAATTTTAAGTTGTCATAATAAAAATAATATATAATATGGCGACTGCAAACATAAAGTGACCTTTAAATGTTAAAGGTAGGATGATCCTCCCTTTAGCTTAACGATCACATCTATCTTATTGGGTACTCGTAATAATGAAAAACAATTTATCTGCCCGTTAAAATCCTCCCTTTAGTTAACGGCAAGTTGTAATAATGGCCCTAATAATAATAATTGAATTGCATTGAATAATATTTTATAATCAATATTTTGCATAC
Source organism: Sarcophaga rosellei (assembly GCA_930367235.1). Classification (NCBI taxonomy): domain Eukaryota; kingdom Metazoa; phylum Arthropoda; class Insecta; order Diptera; family Sarcophagidae; genus Sarcophaga; species Sarcophaga rosellei. The sequence goes on along the minus strand of OV884017.1, from coordinate 82,468,315 downwards.
ATACATACTTTTTTCGAAAATATTAAACCGAAACTTTTTTAAATGACATTGAGACAAAACTCAACTAGTTTTAAGTTCTAATGCCGTTATTTTTAACGGTATTGTTATAAATTTTTGTTATCAAGCCATTGCAATGACTGGGACATGCACGCATTTAAGAACTTTGGCGCCAAATATTTCTATTCATACACCCTCTTTGCTCTCTTTTATTCACTCTCTCCCAAATGCTGTCATTATGCTAAAAACTGAATAACGTTTTGGTATTCTAAGGATGAAGAAATAGGAAAAAACAATGTGCTTTATGAGGATTCAAAATAAAGGATAATACAGTGGAAACAAGTTAGTTAGACTGCACTTGAAGTCGTTTAATATTCGTCGATATACTATGATCATACTGCAGACATATTTATCCTTTTCGGCTTCATTTACTGTAGGAACATGTTTGCATTTTTTTTATATTAAAAAACAAAATGGCGTGTTATTATAATGTATTATATGTATGTGGACATGGGTTTGTGCATGTTGTTACAGTTAAATGTATAATTTTTTCTCTTTCAATAAATTAAATTCCAAATTTTCTGAAGAGAATCTCTTTTATTACAATCAAAGTTTAAAAGCAAATTTTATTATTATTATTATAACAGCATAAGATGCAAATTAAATTAAAACAATTTTCTTTGGTTCATATTTTTTTGGGATTGAAGACTAACAGTAGGTTTTGAACAGTAGGTACCCAATAAGGCTTTTAATTTACGTCGTTTACGTTTAAAAGCAAACATTTCCTTCAAAGATCAGAATCAGATGTTGGGATTTGGATTACTTTGGTGTCAATACTCGCATTGCCACTGTCTGCAGAGATTCGCTTTGGTACTGGTTCGATTTTGATTCGTTTTAACGACGAATCACAAGTGCCATGTGTCACCTAAACATCGATCTTCGTTGTGTGGCCATCTTTCTTCAAATGGTTGATGACTGTTTGGTAATGTTTGGTGTATCTGTACCACCGCCTTTTCTGTAAGAAAGAAGCAAAATATGACAGATATTACAAATTTTAAAACTCAAATAAAAACCTACTTCCTTACTTAATTGATCATTACAACCTGTTAGTCAGGACTGTGATCTACTTCTCATCTACTTCCCATGTTGCATGTGTATTGATTCATGGGTAGCGGAACCTCGATTCTGAACAACAAATTTTTAAGAAACATTTCATGACAATCTCTCAGAGTTTTTGCCAGAAGACTGCTGAGATGTAGTTGCTGCATTTGAGAGGTCTGGGCTGGGGTTTGAACCACGGCCACACGTCTAATATTCTAAATATAATCTAATCTAATCCCAATTTATAACCGAACTTTATCGAGAACCCAACAACTATGTACCTCCTTTCTATACAGTTCAGTTCATATTGCAAACTTTGAAGTGCACCAGAGTCAAAACGTTAAACACTAGTCGTAAGAAGATGAGAGAATAGCATATAAAATGAAATTACATTCGGGCCTCGATTATCCGTGATGGTCGGGACCAGAAGCATTACAAATAATCGATTTTCACGGTTAATCGAATAAGAATTTTGATTATACAGTTTTTTTTAATATGTTTATTATTTAACAAGTGAACATTGGTGTACATACATACATATTTACATTAAAAAAAATAATTCAAGAAGTTTATGTACATTTTTAAATTAAATAAGTATGTATACATACATTAAATTTTCTAGTGAATAATTTTTAAATTTTTCTAATGAAAAAAAAGACATTAAGCAAGGAAAGAATACAACTTCTTAACAGAAATCGTGCAATGTTGTTTTCTAATATTTTTCAACTTACAATTTTCTTTTATAAGTTGTTCTTGTATGCGATAAACAGTGGTGTTGTCGAGCCGGAACGCTCCGGAACATAGTTCTGGTACTTCCTTTTTGAACAGGAACGCGTTCCGGAACTAAAGATGACTTCTGATAACGAGAATTGGCTGACGTTTGGAAAAAAAAATTAATAAGAATTGCTGATTTGTTTTTCTAATTTTTGACGAATTTTTATATGTATTTTTATAAACAAGGGTTTGAACCGAACCCAAACCGGCTTGTTTTTCCGAACCGTGAACCGGAGTCCGGAACGTTTTTTTCTGCTGAACCGGAACGCGTTCCGGTAAAAAAAAAATTAGTACAACACCACTGGCGATAAACTTGAATTTTATCCTGCTCTGTAATTCCGGAACAACCAGGGCAACAATCAAGGCTATTTCAAAATTAAACTATGTAATCACTTGTAAATGCTTCTGACTCATCGTATACAAACAAGAGAATTCCCCGTTTGCATGTTTATTATATTGTATACATATATGAATTTGAAGTTAATAAAAAATTCATCATTCATCTGTCACGGGTAATAGAGATAATCATGGTTAATCGAAGGAAACAATTGGAAAACATTGAAAACAAAAAACAATAGACTGATATTTGGCCATTACGGTTAATCGGGATTACCGATTAATCTGATCACGGATAATAATAAATAATAGAGGCCCATCTGTATAAAAAATTGTGTCTCTAAGTTAGTAGCAATTTATTTAATAATAAAAAAAAAAAAAAAAAAAAAAAAAAAAAAAAAAAAAAAAAAAAACTATGTAATAAGAAATAAAAGAAAGCAAATATATGTGCCATTGTCTCAATAATTATCAATTGGAGGTCTTTATTCCCCCTTTTGGTCATAAACCTGACATTCATGTCACTTGGACTTGGATAATCATTAATCTCGGTGCAACACCAGAAGCCAACTTGTGAACAATCAGTAGTCAGTAGCTAAAAAGAAATAAATTCTTATTTATGTTTTGTTTTTATTGATTTAAAGTTAAAACAAAAACAAAACAAAATGACAACAACAACAACAAAAAACAAAACCAAAACAAAACAGTTGCGTGTCAATATGCTGCTGAGTGGCTCAATATTTGCCTTTTTGCCATTCAATGCGAAATCTATGCGCAAGTCAACGCGTAAATAATTGCCTGGTAATGTAAAGCTGCACAATAAACAACGCAACACTACATATAAACGACAACAACAACAAAATTACCAAATGAATAAACAAAAATAAAAACAACATAAAACAGTTACAATATCGAACAAAAGTCAATGAGTGAGATGAAATGTAATGGCATGAGATGCGATGAGATGAGGAGAGCAGAGCAGAGAGTATTTGTTTGCATGTACTCATATGATTTTAAACAGCAATAGTGCCAGGGAGCGCTCGTATTTGTTTTGGCAATAAATGTGGCATAATATAGCTATTGTGGCTTGCTAAAGGCTGTATGTACATATGCATGTGTACACATGCGCATCATAAGCGGGCATGCGTCTGTGAATGTTTCGTAATCGTATATTGTTTATTGATTTACTTGTGTTCGTGTATGTTTGTTTTCTTTCTCTCTCCTTTTTTTTTTTTTTTGATGGAATTTTGTGTGCACTCAGCTACATTCATCACCAATTGTCATGGCTGTCAGTGTTTGTGCGCACGGGCAAATTTCTTTTTCACAGCTTCCTGCTGCACAAGTCATAAAATATTATTTCAACCATTCAAACCATCACCATCCATCCATCCACTTATTTTCTTATTTATTTGTTTTTCTCCTCTTTAAAACTGTCTATTTCATGCAGCTGATTTTCTTCTGTCTATTTTATTTGTTGCTGTTGTTGTTTGTGTTTGTTTTTTGATTCGCAGATAATTTATGCATTTTTTTCTTTATCTGTCCATTTTTATCTCATCACTTTCCATGTAAAATTTCCGTTGTATTGTATGATTCAATTAAATTTCATGAATTGTAAAAAATCACAAAATGCTACCATAGACAGACCGACAGACCGATAAACTGGCAGACAGACCGACAGATAGACCCGAATTAGTATTATGATAGGAATGAAAAAAACAAAGACTTTTGCATGTAATTTGAATTGTTTTTTTAATGTTAATCGGTTGGATTTTCAATCTGCTGGAGATTATAATTTGAAATTAAATTTTCAACAGCAAACAGGTGGTCAAAGGAAATAAAATCAAAATTTCTTCAATAGGATATCTGGCAACCACCACAAGAAACATTCATTACAACATGCAAAGAGAAAAACTAAAATAACGTTACCCAACATACATATGTACATTAGGGTGGCCCCAAAATAAAAGTTGCGAATGTTCCCAACTAAAATGAAAGTTTGATTCATTCTAAGACCACGTTTCTCAAAATTTTTGTCCTGGGGTCAATATTTGGTGAGCTGGATCAAAGGATAAAAAGGTCCTTTTTTGAGGTTTTTTGGATTTTTTTCATATTTCTTCCAAAAGAACTATATATAAATTTGGTGTCATATGAAAGGTCTTTAAGAAGCGCTTTCAATAGGTTATCAGAAATTTAAAAAAAAATTTTGAAAATTAAAAAATTTTTAAAATTTCGGACAAAATTTTTGTTTTTTTTAATTTTTTCATAGCATGTACTTAACTAAATTGTTGAAATTTCTTGATTATAAAGACCATGTAATTTAACCAAAATGGTTTTTTCCATTTTTCAAAATTCAATACATTAACGGCACATTTTGAGAAAAAACATTGACTTCTATATATAAGATTTTTTTTGTAAAAAATAAAAAAAGAGATTTTTTGGCATTAAATTTTAATAGTTATCGTTGGTTTAATACAATTTCTTCATTACTTTAAAAATAAACAACAAAAAAAACAACATTAAGAAAATTATTATTAATATTATTATTACGGAATAACAGGAAAATTACATTATAGCGGAATGTATCGCAAATGTTTTGGTTTAAATTGAAATATTCGTTGTATAACAAAATAAAAGTATAAGAAATTATACATCAATGAAAAGCTTATAAAATTTGCGTTATTTTGATGCCCATTACATATATGAATTGAGTTAACAGAGGTTGTCAGATAGAGAAGAAATTAGGTTTAAAAAAATTTTAATAAAAATTGAACTAGATTGAATTTTGAAAAACGGAAAAAACCATTTTGGTTAAACTACATGGTCTTTATAATCAAGAAATTTCAACAATTTAGTTAAGTACATTCTATGAAAAAATTAAAAAAAACAAAAATTTTGTCCGAAATTTTAAAAATTGTTGAGTTTTCAATATTTTTTTTAAAATTTCTGATAAGCTATTGAAAGCGCCTCTTAAAGACCTTTCATATGATACCAAATTTATATTTAGTTCCCTTGGAAGAAATATGAAAATAATCCAAAAAACCTCTAAAAAAGACATTTTTATCCTTTGATCCAGCTCACCAAATATTGAGCCCAGGACAAAAATTTTTAGAAACGTGGTCATAGAATGAATCAAACTTTCATTATAGTCGGGAACATCTATACCTTATTTTTTCTCCATACAAACGGGGCCACCCTAATGTACATACTTATGTATGTAAAAGACTTTCTAAGGAAATATTCATTACACTTGTTAAATCATTAATATGTAGATACATATGTATGTATGTATATATACATACATGCAGACATACATAAGTATATATGAACCGATTTGGACAGCAACATCTGGAAATATTTTATTTTTCTTCATAAATTATTTATTGAATCCTTAAATGAAACATGAATTGAGATTAAGTATTCAAAGGAATTCTATTTATTTCTGATCAATACGACGAATAAATGTGACTTTCGTCGTTACTCATATTTGGAAATATTATTGATCTTGTATGGAGATGAGAGTTTTCTTTTTTAGACGAGGATACTTACGGTAGTTTCAAACATTCTCTGTTTTGACAAATGTTATCTTAATTATACATACATACATAATTGGCCATTACAACACTTCAGTTAGGATTACGGCCTAGCTTCTCACACCACTCATGTTGTTTGCGTTAATTTTATACGTGAGGAGCGGGACCTACAGTTTAACGTCGACTGCGAACGACATATTTTTGCGAAACTTTTCATGGCAATTTTATTTACTCTCAGAGTTTTTGCCAGAAATCTGCTGAGAGGAAGTCGTCGAAGAAATATTTTTTTCATATTTTGTTTTGATGTCTGGCCTGGGGTTTTACGTCTGGTAAGCGAACACACGACTTACTATACTACGGCGACTACATTATCTTAATCGTTGCAAAATAAATCTCGAATTCTAGACTGTTTCCTGAATTTTATTTGGACCGTTAAAGCATAAGTGAAATGTTTTTAAAAATTTTAAACGACGTTAACACTTATTTATTACTGAAGGATACATCCTCATATCCCCTACAGTGTGCTATTCCAAACAACTTTTTTTATAATTCATTCTGAAGTTGTTCGGTCCATTGGCCTACCAGTATAAAACAGACTGGTTTCTCGTAAAAGAGTGTGTAGTCTTCTTTATTCATCCTTGCTATCAAGTCTCTAGGTCTACATTTTGTTTGCCTATCCAAGAAACGATGAATTTGACAGATTACGAGTATGCCCGAACGAATCTCGCCATTTAGTACATGGCTTTGGTCTGCACTACAAAAAGAGCAAACCTCCAGCGCTACAGCTTAGATATATCAACGCAATTCAGTCTCTATATCTTATCCGACACCATTCAAACTGCTTTAGAATTCGTTCCCCATATCAATCTAAATTGGATTGACCATCATAGTATATGTACATCTACAGTGCATAGCTAACCCAGCAAACCAGTATTTACCAGACTCTGAGCAGATAGGCTTCATTAGCTTCGAATGATTAATTTTCATAAATAAACTCAAGCTGCATCCCATTGTGCACTTAAGTGAAAATGTGTGTAATTTTTTGTTTTTTTTTATTTTTTTTTTAAATTTTTTGGTGTATTTTTGTCCATCGAAAAGAAAATTCTGAAACTTTTAACAAAACATCACAAAATTTATGGCAATGTTGTCTTTTTAATGGTGAGTGAAAATAATAAAAAAAGGAGCTAAAAAATCATAGAAAAGAAACAAAAGGTGGTAAAGATAGTGAGGATGTTGATGATGCTGATGATGATGTGGAGAGACTACAAGTAGCATCATCAGCTGAAAACATGAAAGACAGTTTATAGAAAATCTATGGGCCACAAACATGCACTCTGTTCGGGAATTAAATTTTTTTGTTTGTTTTTGTCTTCTGGTTTAAGTACCGAAGATACCTTAATTTAATGTTGTTTTTTTTTTTGTGTTGTTCACTGCCATCAGTAGTTTTGTTCAGTTTTGTTGTTCGATTTGATATTCAATTCAAATTGTTGCCTTTAAACAATTGCAAACACATATGAACAACGCACACACTTCCATACTCAGATACACACACACGTACGCTCTGAATTCAATTAAATGACACTGACTCAGTAGCTAAACATGGTAGTGGGATGTATGTACGAAATTCAACAGCAACTGCAACATAAAATGAAACAGCAACTGCAACTGCTGATGCTGCAGCTATAACTGCTGGAAATAGTGCTGGAGTTTCAATTGCAACATTGTATTTTTGCGCGACTCACAAGACAGAATGCTTGTTGTTTGTTTAGTTTTTTCTTCTTCTTCTTCAGCAATTGAAGCAGAATGTCGCGACATTTTGGAAAAAATCCTTTTCGTTGGTAGACAGACAGCTTCTTGTCGTTGTCGTTGCTGTTGTTGTTGTTTTCTTTTTTATTATTTTTTTTATTGTTTTTGTTGCTGTTTTGATTGTCAGATCTTGTGTTTGCCTCTTTTTTTTCAATATTTCTTACACACACACACACACATACATACATATAGATTAACAAACGTAAGTGTCAGTTACATTTAGCTACTGTTCAATTGTTTTTGTTGTTGTTTATTTTAAATTTTTCTTCATTTTTCGGTTTTTATCTGCACCAAACAATCGTTACAAAGTTGCCAAAATGTTTCAAAGAAATTGACCAATTTTATAGGATTTCATAACTCTTATTGGGACACATGTGCTTCTCGACACAGCAACAAAGCTGAATAGGCATTAACTTGCAGAGGGGCAAACAAATGATCTCAAACATATTTTACTACGCTTTTGCACAGAAAATATGGAATAATGAGACTAATTGTTTGGAGACCAAAGAAATCTGGACCGTAAACTTAACCAAAGTCCTTTTCAAGATATCTCATTGAAGATATAAAAGTACACTAGCCGTAGAGTACGAATGATGTCCGTTTACTGCAGACAGAGACTAACGGAGAAAAAGAGGAGACAACAGGTCATCCGTTATATTTTGTTCATCTATTACAGAACAACTAAGAATGCATTGCAAGGCTGCTGCAAAAATTTGTGGAAGCACCATATTTGGGTGTCACACAGATTAACAATGAAAAATGTATTGCACCGCACCACCATTTTTGAATCGAATCATAATGGAGCATACTTCTGGTCTAAGTAGGATCTTATTCTTTGAGGACAGTTCGCCATCAAACCTAATTTGAGGTGAAGCTTCAAAGTCGGTGGCAAAGCAAAAACTGCCGTGTATCTGGTAGGATTGCGAGAGAAAATTATTCGCTCTGAACTTTTACATGCTGAATAAACGATTGATTCCGCACTCTGCAGTCCACAAGGATCTGAGCTAGAACGGTCAGAATTAATCAACAGAAATAGTATTGTGTTCCATCTTGACAGCGCCACGCATCACACAGCTTCGTTTATTCGCTAAACTTCGAAAGAGCTTTGTACCATTAGATGATCATAAGAACTCCTTCGATGGTATAAATTTAAATTTCATAGAGGCATCCCAAGCGCAATTCAAAACGTTTTTCGCTTAGAAAACTTAGAGGTTTTACGTTCATTACAACCCTTCAGTCACGATTGCGGCCTAGCTTGTCAACACCACTCATGTTGTGTGCGTTAATTTTATGCATGAGTGGCGGGACCTACAGTTTAACGTCGACTCCGAACGACAGATTTTTGAGAAACTTTTCATGGCATTTTTTATTTACTCTCAGAGTTTTTGCCAGAAATCTGCTGAGGAAGAAATATTTTTTTTTTCATATTTTCGTTTGTGGTTTGAACAGTGGCTTCGCTTCTAATAACTTCTACTAGACTATGCTTCACAAATGAAAAAGAAAAAGAAACAAAACAATCTTAACAAAATTTAAAGAAATTCTAGTATTTTAGATTTAGATATGGATTTTTCTCCATTTTTTCTCTAAGACTGTTTTTACGAATAAAATCAAAAATGAATGTAAAAAAAGACGTAATAAAATAAACAAAAAAAGTTAAGAAAAAAAAAAAACAGATGAAATAAATTTTATATTTAAGTCGTGTTGTGACCATTAATACTTCCTTAATTGAAGATCGCAGTTAGAAAAGAAAGAATAAAAACTCCACAACAACAAGAACAACAATAACAATACCAACATCATAAATACAGCGGCATGTTGTCGTAATATTAGATTAAAGTTTCATACACTTTCGATGCACTTTATGCCATACATACATATGTAAGTATGTACATACATATATCACATGCATAAGTGTGCGATTGTATGTGTAATTGATTACATTTTATATACAATTTGATACACAATACGAGTATAAAAAAGCAACAACAACACCAGATGATAATGGTAAAGAGAGAAAAGAAAAACAAAACATAATAGCAACAACAATAGCAATAATAATGCTTTAATATAATATTTGGCATAATTATCGCCGCAACGTGCAATGAATGCAATTCACTCACTTACGACAGGCAGCAGCAGCAGCAACAACAGCGGCTACAGCGACACACTGAAGACAACTTTATTGCGTAGTAGAATTGTTGTAAGAAGAAGACAAAACAAATGAAAGAGGAAAAATCAAAAAAAAATGTTTAAATAATGAAAATAAGAACACAAAACAAGAAGAAAATTTAATTTTCCAAAAAAAAAAGAGATACAATATATGTGTATATACCATACATATATACATATGTATGTATGTATATATGTGCATGCATATGAAGAGTAGAGAATGAAAACATTAAACCGTATGCGATAAACATTTCCACGTTTGTTGAAAGGAAAACAGTAAAATAGAAATACGGAAACAAAACAAGCCTTTCAGAAGGAGCCTTTTTACCACTATCGACATCATTTTAATGCCACAACAAAGCAATGAATGCACTGCAATAGACAACATCCACATCAACGGCAATGGCAACAGCAACAGTAACAGAAGGGCTATGCTGGCAGAAATAATGCTTAAATAACAATAAAAAAATGAAGTAAAATAGAAGAAGAAATTTTATATGTACATACATACATACATATATGTATGTGTGTATTTGATTGTCATGTTGAATCATATAAAAGCAACAGTTTATGTTTATATATGTACATACACATATGTATATATGTATGTACATATGTATGTATGTATTTCGATTTCTGTTTCTTTGTTGGTTCCGTTCACTTTTTCCTTTTGTTATATCGTGGCTCTCCTTAAACTTGCAACATGCAGTTGTTTATGATTATTTTTCAAAATTTCATTTTCTCTTCATATTTCATTCTCTTTCAATATATTTCAACATGTAGTGGTAATTTACTATGCCATGCTATCTACTAAGTATGTGAGATTTTTTTTTACTCTCTTTGTTAGCCTGTGTATGTATTTGTTTGTTATTGTTTTCATTTAACGCCGAGTACTTAAGCACTCGTTGCATTGGTTGTTGGCAAGTGATGCCAACTTAAATTCCGGAATTAAATCTGGAGTTTAGATTTTTCAAATAAATTAAAAAGATTTTCTCAATTGTTATGTTTTTTGTTTTTTATTTAGAAAAACATTTTTATCATTGCAACCCTTTTGGCAACCCTATATTCATAATTTAAGACTGCAATTTAACATGAGCAGGATTTCGTAATTCAAAGAGAGAGAGATAACCTTCCTTAAGTTCCTAAAATGGAATCTAAGTAAGCGAGTAACGCGAAATGCTGTCACTTAAGTTCGCACTTCGGTGTTACTAGATACAAATAAAACAGATGGCCTTGCCTTATCGAACGGTTGAAAAGGTCGAAAACTAATCGCTCGATTGTGGATGACAACTGAATCTCAGTTGTATTCCTCACGGTAACTGACAACCAAAATTAATTTGTAATTACCAGCGAGTAGCACAACTTAAGCTCAGTTGCTGCCCAGAATGAAACCAAAAAACAGCTAGATTTGCTTGCTTTCTCGTTAGAGTGCTAGATCTAGCCCGAAAAGGTCTAAGTTGGCCACACTGGTTATAAGTTTTATTCTTATTTTATACTACAACCGTTGTTTGTTTTTATTTTTCTAGCACGATTAAACTGGTTTTTCTGTTCTTTATAGCGCATTAAAGGGCAAGGCACTTCTACTTTAAGATAAAACTGAAAAAGGGTTCAAAAGAGAAGAAATAAATGTTGTTGTGATAAAGAGCAAAAGAATTTAGGACGCAAAAACCATGCATGTATGTACATCCATATGTACGTACATATTTATGTAAGTATGTGTGTGTGTATTGTGTATGCCTTTTTAAAATCATTTGTTTATCCTAAAATTCATAAGCCAAGTGCCTCTCAACAAAACAATAACAATACAATGAACTTTTGATTTTCTTTTTGGTTTCAAACATACAAATTTTTTTTTGTACTCTTTTTCTCTCATTTTTGGAATTTTCCTATTTGTGCTGGGTTTCCAAACACTCAATGCAATTATTGCTCGCGTTATTGCTGTGCGTTTGTTTTGATAGCTTTTTTACTACAACGTAGTACGTGCAGCACACATCATAGTTGTTTACATTTTGTCGTTGCTTTTCTTTTTCCTTTTCTTCTTCTTGGTCATCTGCTTCTGCTCTGTGTGTTATTTTTGCTTTTTTTTCATATTCAGTTTACTAAAGTTCGTTCCACTCTAAATGCCCTACATTATGGTACCATTGGTTGAGAATTAAAAGGCATTGTTTTAGCAATAAAGTAAATACACCACAGTGCATGTGTATGCAGTATTTATGCTGCGCAATATAAAGAAGCACTTACATACATACGTACATGAGGAAAATCTACCCTCGATTCATATTGCACTATACGAGTGGTCAGGCGAGCAATGTTCAATGATCATGCTGTTGAATTAAAGCGAGATCCTAAAAATTATATTCAAAAGTATGTAAGCTCCAGGCTGCAGATGTATGCATTGAAACTTCACCGCCAAGTACCTTTCAAATAAGGTACACATTAGAGATCAGCTCAGATCAGATCAGATGATGATCATAGAGATCAGATCAGATGATGATCATAGAGATCAGATTCAAAAACATGAGTAGATTCGAATCATACTTATAATTTATGATATTTATACGCATACTTTGTTTGCTGTCTTTGTCTTTTCCTTTCTTCTTGTTTTTGTAAATGCAATAACAACTAAGACTGTAAAATTTGATGAATGATTCGAATCATTTATGAGTATTATAAGTATTTTTCTAAATTTATGAGTCTGTATGAGTATGAATCAAACATATTTCGAATGTTATCAGTTTGATGTCAACGTTGTACCCATACTCATTGCAACCTGTACTTATAAATCAATGTTGTAGTGAGTACGAGTGAAACAGAGTAGTTGAATTTTAATACTGTTGACTCACTCATACTCAATATTTCATGAGTATTTATGAGTAGCGAAAAAACGATTCATTGCTGATCTCTGGTACATATGCTGTTGCCAGAAGTGTTACATATACTGACAATTTCTAACTGAACCGTCTCGGAAACCCAACATTGCAAAATAAAGTTTTATTTTTATGTTATGTTGTATGTATGTATGTATGTCAGAAGACCTTAAAATTCCTAAATTCTCAAAAGATTTTTCTCTTCTCTTTTTTTTTTGTAGGACATTAAATCGATCATGGTTTACCGATCATTTGTTTGCTGCATGCATTCGTATTGTTTACATTTTTTTTTGTTATTATTATGGTTTTTACGAGTTAAACAACATGAGAGTTTTTTTCTTCATTTTCTTCTTTATCTTCTTGGTGCACAAGTTGTTCTCTTTATTTTTGCTTTTCTTTTCTCGATTTCGTACGATTCCATTTAAGATTGTTTGTTTTTGTTTTGCTTTTAAAATTTCTTCTGAATTATTTTATTTTGCTCTTCATATACTACCGCTATTATGGAGAAAACGCTGAGCAATGAAAGAAAGATCAAAAAAGAAAATATAAAATAAACTGTTGAATGCATGTAGAAAGGGAATTGGTTCTGCAGCGGTACAATAATAAAATCTAACAAAGGCAACAGCAGTACGTCTGGATCAGGTGAAGTGAGAGAGGGATGCAAAGGAGAAGTGCATTGAATTTTAAAACGTTGTAAATTCGTTCGGTCTTTTTTTTCCTTCCTTCTATAGCCGGTTTCTACGTTTGTTTACATTCAATGTTTGTTGTTTTCAATGAATGTGTGTATGTGTGCCTGTGTGTTTTTGTTCTTTTTTCTATTTCTCTGGGAGAATGATGCGTTCTCGTTGACATTGTTGTTGTTTTTGTGTCTTTTAGCAATGCTTTCTGTATTTCTGTCATGCATGTATGCAGCATTTGCTTTAACGTAAAAAAAGTGTATTACATACACATGTACTGTTTGTGTTTAAGTGTTTACAAATACACAATGTGTTCGCTGTTGTTGGATTACTCATCTGTTGCCCAATGAATTTTTTTTCTTTTGTTGACTCACGTTTATTGCAGAACATCGTATCTGGTGCACGACTAAACAACGACCAGTAAATAGTGCCGCCTAGCCGGTCATGCAACTCCATGAAGCATGTGTGTAAAAAGAAGGTTTAACTTCATTTTTTATTCTCTCTCCACTCTCTATTTTGGTTTTAAGTTTAATCATCCTTTATTTATGGTTAATGTATTTGTATGTGTCAATGAAAGTACGTGTGTGTGTGTGTAAGTTTAAATTTTATATTGTTTTTGTTTCTACTCACTTGTTGTTCTGTTATTGTATGTTATTCTGTGTTGTTGTTTGTTTGTTTGTAATGTAATATCATTTCTTTTTTATTTTTATTATGTTTTGTTTTTCTCGTTTCTGTGACGTCACTAATGCAGGGCATTCACTTTAGTGATGCCGTTCGTTGCCTTTATTATTGTTTTCATTTTGTATTTATTTTTGTTGTTGTTGTTGTTGCTGCTGCTGTTATTGTGGCGCTGTTAAAGCTGTATGTTATTATTGTGGATTTTGTGACCATGTGCGCTTGCATGTTGATTTAAACAGGAGTTCATTCGTCGAATTAACAGTGTGGGCAAAAACTATCCAATTAAACAATAAAACCAAAAACTTCATATTAATTTTATTAAATTTATCCAAGAGCTAAATCGTAACAAATCCATCTTAGCAATGAATACAGCGAATATTTGTTTTCATTTATTGGAGACAAATTAACTGGAAATGGAAAAAAATGGAACTGGAATTCGACATCTGTCAAACTAAGTTGTGAAACCAATTTTTTTTCTTTTCAGTTGAAAGTCTGACATTGACGAAAATGGATCGCTTAACTATCACACAACGCACAAAAGTGATCAAAACCTACTACAAAAATGGTGATTCTGCCATAGCCACGTATCGTGCTTTAAGAGGAGATTATGGTTTACATAATCGTCCAACTACTCAAGCAATTGGCAAAATTGTGAAGAAATTTGAAGAGACTGGAGTGGTTACAAATATTAAAAGGCCTGTGCATCATCGTTTCGCTCGTTCCGCTGAAAATATCGCTATTGTAAGTGAAAGTGTTGCCGAAGATCCGAATGTGTCGATTCCTCGTCGTTCTCAGGAATTAGGACTGTCTTACAGCACATTATGGCGTATTTTGCATTTAGATCTACACCTACATCCATATAAAGTCCAGCTCACGCAACAACTGAAAGCCAGCTGACCATTCACAACGTCGTACATACATACATGGAATGGGTGCTTGAACAACAGGCGGTGGACGGCAATTTTTCGAACAAAATTTTCTTCAGCGATGAAGCACATTTCACACTCGGTGGGTATGTTAATAAACAAAATTGTCCTCAAGTAATTGAAGAGAGGCCATTACATCCAGAAAAAATCACTGTTTGGTGCGCTCTTTGGTCCGAAGGTGTGATTGGACCTTACTGGCTGAGATACCGCCCAATATGTGTCAAAAAGTGGTCGAAATTACCTCAAAAGAATCAATGCTTGCAACACTTCGCGTGGAGGTCATTTAAATGATGTATTGTTTCACACATAATGTCAACGTTCAAACTTTACAATAAAAAAGAAATATCATGAAAAAAATATTTTATATGTGTTTTATTTACGTTTAATTTTGAAACCACGAAATGGATAACCCGATATTTTCATTATGAATATTTTTAATAACCTACACTCTAATTTTAATTGTTAATTCTATTATTATTTAAAAATAATTTTTTTCTGTATTCTTTCTTTCTCTTTGCAGGTAAGTTATCGAGAGGGCTGTTGACCTTGTCTGTAATAACTACCGATTACAATTATTTCAACACTTTTGAGTAGTGGTAACTAAAAACATTTAATATTTTCATGACTTGTAGAACAACTATAACAACAAATATGTACTAAAATTTATTAAATACAATATGTACGGTGTAAGGTGAACTAAAATACTAGTACGGCAACATCAATAATTTTCTAAGAAAAAATCAAAAAAAAAAAGAAAAGAAAAATAAAGAAAAATTCAATTGACCATTAACCAACAGATCCAGTTGAATGTTAAACTTAATAGAAATACAGCAACACCGACACCAATAATAACAACAACAAATACAAATTATAATTACGCAAAATCACGAACAACTTCTTTAACAGTAAATCAGTAACAAAACCATGACCACTCCTCCTTTGCACAGTCCGTCACAATAGTCAGCACACTCGTTTAACTAGTCATTCGGTCAGTTTGTTGAAACAATTCGAATGCTTCGATTGTGGCAACGATATACATACGTATGTATGTATGTATTTAGAAGCCATAAGCAACAACCAACAACAATAAAAAAATATGAATATAAGCGATCATATTGAGATATAGTATACGGTGCATATGCATATGTATGTACATACGTGTGTTGTACAAATGATGAATATGAATGCCTAATAACTACAAGCGTCTTACAGAAAAACAAAAAGTGGTACGACAAACATCATTATCATCCATGTGTACATACTTCTGTGCATTTTTATATTGGCGTACATATGAATGGATTGTTGGATGGATGGCTCTATCCATATATTCACATCCATAAGATACTCTAAATTTGAAACAGTAGCCAAACTAAATGCTAAACGCGGTATTAATTTCTTTAGTTATTTTAACAACCATCATTATCATTAACAACAGCAATAACAACAATAAATTATAATCACTTGTGTGACTCAAACATTGGACCAAACCTCTTGTACTGCCTCCACAGCATATATGTACATAAGTACATATGTAGTATGAGATGTGATTGGTTTTGTATTTTTAACGATTGTTATAACAGCGTAGATACATACGTTGTAAGAGACACAACAGCGAAAAGCTTAAAAATAATTTATTTCTAAAGTGTATATGTACATATTCGTTAATTAATTGTCAGTGAAGTTTAGCATTACGATCACAGTGTTGTCAATTCATTAAGACGTTCTTTATTGTCAAAATTACAGGCTGCTGGGAGTTGGAGATGCAACATTCAAGAAAATATCGAAAACTTAACATTTTCATGGAAATTTAGAGAAAAAAATATTTTTTTTTTCTACAGAGTTAGCGTAAAAAAATATTCTTCTTCGTTTAATCAATTGATTAACTGCGATACAGATTAGAAAAACGTAACGAATAGCACTGCCAGCTGTCAAAAATTGATGATGATAGTTTCAGAATACCGTATCATTTATAAAATCATTACAATAATCATGCCTATTAAGGAGTCGTTTTTGTCTCTCTTTCCTCTCATTCAATTAATTTTAGGCCGATTAAGACGTTTAGTCGACCGACAATAGTTTTTCTTTTTATTCAAATTTTTTAGAAACTTCTTTTTAAACAAAAAACGATCAGATGTTGAATTGTTGGTACACGAAATAACACAGAATATTCCCTTCACCTACTAATAACCGTATACATACATACATATGTATCTGCCTATACTTTTATTGTGATAATTACACTCTCTATCACAGTAAAAGTATAAAAAATCTCTGTTTTTTGTTTTTTTTTGGAATCGCTGACATATCCCTCACCACACTCATTGTCACACACTGACATATTTCCGGTTCATGGATTTCATAAGAAACAGAGTCTTAATCATCAATTGCTAAAAAACACACCAACAGCAACAACAACAACAAATACGAAAGCGAAAAAATTAAGAAAAGAGGAACAACAGACGTCAGAGACGCACCCAATATTATTGTGGAGGTCAGTTTATAGCGAATAAAAGCAAAATTCCAAAAAAAAAACGAAAGAATTAAAACAAATTCCATCAGTGGAATGAAGAGTAGGGGAGAAACACTCACTCACATAATTTTTTTTTCATTTCGTTGGTTTCTTTTTCCTGCTTTATATGGAATTTAAAATGTTTCTTTTCATCTTCAGAGTTGCAAGAATTTTGTTTTCAAAATCAGATTTAAAAGGGGGAAGGGGGCACAAAAGAAAAGTAAAGCAAAGTAAAGTTATTCGTAACAATCGAAAGAAGTGTATCTTTCACATATTTTTTTGTTATTATTGCTGTTGCGTCATTAGTGTTGCAATGACCACAACAGTACAGACAGTACAGACTCCATACAACTTTGTTGAGAAAGAGCACTTCTTACACACTGAATATCCTCCAGCACCAATTAACGGACAGACGAATGATGCACTCATTGAGCATATTATGGAGACGTCAAAAAGTGCCAACGCTTTCGTTGCTTTTTGTAGGTATAGCATAGCTATATTTGCCATCAAAATTCCCTTTTAGTCTTTACCCGTTTAAACTTTTACTGGCTCTGCCACAGTACACCAACTCGCAGGGGAGAGAAGGTGCATGATAATGGGTTAGAACTAATGATAAAATACGGAAAGGTTTAGTCTGATGATATGTTATCATTGTTAACCCTTAAATGTCTGTAAAGTTTCTAAAAAAAAAATAAACATCAAGAACAAGAATTTTAAAATGCCTCTGCATTTAAACTTTGAATGCATTTCAGCTATTTTGTAACATATTTACCTAATAAATGTTTTGCGTTTTTATTTCAGCAAAATTATTTCCCCTTCACGTTCTGCATTAATCTTTTCTAGAGAATAAATTCTTCAATTGTTAGCATATTTAACATTGGCAAAGAGACAGCCGTCTCTCAGTCAGTTGCTTAAACTCATTTCAATTGTTTCCCTGCATGAGAGAAAATATGCTGTATTACACCTCTTTAATAATAATTAAATTAAAAAGAAATACAAACAAAAAAAAAAACATACAAATAAATACTTTTTTCATACTTTTAAAGAGTAAGAAAAAGAAACAAATAAATAAGCAAACAAACAAAGCAAAATAATTTAATTGTAGCACTTAAGTATCATCAGTCGATTGAAGTCGCCGTAGGCTAGTAGGTAGAGTGTTGGCCCATTAGACCGCTAGGCCACGGTTCAAACCCCAGGTCAGACAACTCGAACAATATGAAAAAAATTTTTTCTTCGGCGACTTCTTCTCAGTAGATTCCTGGCAAAAACTCTGAGAGTAAATAAAACCTGCCATGAAAAAGTTTCTCAAAATCTGTCGTTGGGAATCGATATTAAACTGTAGGTCCCGCCACTCATGTATAAAATTAACGCACTCAACATAGGTGGTGTGAGAAACTAGGCTGTAACGACCCATTTTGTGTGTTATGTAAGTATCATCGGAGGAAATTTCTTAAAGAGTAAGCCGAGCTTACATTAACTAAGAACACGAAGAAGATATAAAATGCCAAGTCCAATACCATAGAAACCTATTCCTACCAACCTCTTTGGGGTGAATAATTGAACTTACCGGGGCAACGTCCCGTAGCTTTGAATACTTGTATCAGTTTGCATTAGAATTGGATACGATTAATGAATATGAATCGTTAAACAATCGAAGAAAGCATAAAAGTAGTTGAAAATAACAGTAGAAATAACAGTAGAATATGCACTCTCATCCGTAAATGGCTTAATTATGCAACAATTAAAGCCGTTTACTTTTACTATCAACATAATAGGCCCGGAATATTGGTAAACAATTGCGAAAGAGCCATTGGACGCACAATACGGTGTATATACGTATGTACATACGTATGTACATATATAACAAATTAATGGGAAACTTCAATTTAAATTAGTTTTGTGTTCTTATTGTTTCATCTTTTCATCTTTTACTTGCACAGAGCATGCAGCAATACATCATCAAATTTTTAATATATAATGACAAGCAATACAATTTCAATGGACCAATGGATACGCAGCAAATCTTCAATAGAATTGTATTTTTGCTTATTTGATTTGATATTAAATTATCCAAATATTAAACATAAATTATGCATAAAATATTTACATTTGGTTTAATTTCTGCACAGTTATTCTTCTATTTCGTTAGGACTTTAAGAAAAGGCTTCACATGTTCATTCCCTTTACTTTGTTTGCATTCAACAAAATGTTGCAAAGAGAAAATCAAAAACTAAAGGATACCAAAGAAAAAATCAACAGCATATGTGTGCACATACAGTATCGGACAAAACATAAGCACCCCCTCAGTACATTTTTTTAAAATGATAATTTTTTTACGAAAACAAAGTTATTAAAAATGTTTTTTTATTTTTTTTATTTATTTATATCCTTATTATTGAAAAACACAAACTTAAGGAATTCAGAATTCAATAAAAAAAAAGTTATAACTCAAAAAACATTTTAAGCCATAAGCATAAGCGGACAAAACAAAAGCACCCCCAATTTAATTTACAGAAAAAAACTATTGAAATCAATATTTCGTTACGAATCCTTTATTCTGGATGACACATGCACATATTTTAGGCATAGAGGATGTTAAACTATTAATTATTTCAGGTGATATTGCTTCCCAGGCTATTTTTGCGGCTTCAAATAAATCTTCTTTGATTTTCTATTTTTCTCGCTTGATTTTTAAGTTAACGATCTTCTACAAGTTCTAGAATGGGTTAAGATCAATTAAATGCAAAATATTCGATCAACAGATCAATTATTTCTAGGCTAATTAAAAAGTTTTTGCATACTGGTCGCACATCTCCTACTCATTCTGGAGTAGGACCACGTAAAACTTCGCGATATGAAGACTCCTGATTAAAAGGACAATCCAAAATGATTATACAGCGTCTTCTGATCACATACGAACGCGCTTAGATTTATAAATTAGCGAAAGAACGATTTCCAGAAGAGTTGTAGAGGCCGGATTATTTAGTCGACGACCAGCAAAAAAAACCTTTCATATCGTCAAAAAATAAAAAAGCGAAACTTGAATTCGCCAAGGCCCATCTCAACTGGAGTGTCCAAATATGGAGAATTGTGCTGTTTTCTGACAAATCTAAGCTTAATTTAAAGGATTCAGAACATACGGAGTGTGCGCAGACGATATGAAATGTTTGACGATATGAAAGGTTTTTTTGCTGGTCGTCGACTAAATAATCCGGCCTCTACAACTCTTCTGGAAATCGTTCTTTCGCTAGTTTATAAATCTAAGCGCGTTTGTATGTGATCAGAAGACGCTGTAGAATCATTTTGGATTGTCCTTTTAGTTCAGGAGTCTTCATATCGCGAAGTTTTACGTGGTCTTCCTCCAGAATGAGTAGGAGATGTGCGACCAGCATGCAAAAACTTTTTAATTAGTCTAGAAATAATTGATCTGTTGATCGAATATTTTGCATTTAATTGATCTTAACCCATTCTAGAACATGTGGGAGATCGTTAATTTAAAAATCAAGCGAGAAAAATGGAAAATCAAAGAAGATTTATTTGAAGCCGCAAAAATAGCCTGGGAAGCAATATCACCTGAAATAATTAATAGTTTAACATCCTCTATGCCTAAAATATGTGTATGTGTCATCCAGAATAAAGGATTCGTAACGAAATATTGATTTCAATAGTTTTTTTCTGTAAATTAAATTGGGGGTGCTTTTGTTTTGTCCGCTTATACTTATGGCTTAAAATGTTTTTTGAGTTATAACTTTTTTTTAATTGAATTCTGAATTCCTTAAGTTTGTGTTTTTCAATAATAAGGATATAAATAAATAAAAAAAATAAAAAAACATTTTTAATAACTTTGTTTTCGTAAAAAAATTATCATTTTAAAAAAATGTACTGAGGGGGTGCTTATGTTTTGTTCGATACTGTATGTATGTGAACATGTATCGTTTACATATTATACCTATTCATACATACATATTTAAATACATAATGTATATGTACATATGTATGTAATGTAAATGAAAAGTAAAGCAAAGGGTTTACGTTCGTTTTTTTCACTCCTGCTGTTCTTGTAATAGGTTGCTCTTGTTCTGTTGTTCTGGTTGGCGTTATTATTACAAAGTCTCGAATACTCGTGTAATATTACGGACCCTACAACTAAAAAAATCAAAAAAAAAAAAATTAAATAAATAAAAAAGGAATAAAAATGTCAATAACCTACAGGAAAATGAAATAAAATGACAATGATGTTTATGATGATAATGATTATGATAATTATGATGACGATGGTGATGATGATGATAATGATGAGATAACTTCAAATACAAGTTGTTTAGACCCTATTTTTATAGAATACGTCGGCACATGTTCGTACATATAGATTTACATTCGTTTCTTTATCATATGTGTGACTATAGTTACAACCCCATAAATTTCTACTGAATGTTAATACATGTATTATTAAATAGTAAAATGCAAGTACAAGCATACACATAAAATACATCCATACCTCACTTTGCGTCGTAGTTACGTTCCAAAAAAAACAACGCAAATTGAAACGGCGCAAAGTGAATTATAATTTTCCATAGAAAACAATGTAAAGATCGAAGATAGGTTCTAGGGTTACGAAAATACTACCTTTTATAAATAAAATTGAACAAAGTAAACATTTAAAAAGCAAAAATTATATAGCCTTTTATTACATATGTACATACTTTTTAATCCTTTTTTGCATTCGCAAAATTTCACAATCAAGGGATGTGAACTACCATGTCACAAGGAATTCAAGACCGCCATATGTGCATACAAAAAACAATTCAATTAAATTCAAAATAAAATAAAAATTTCACTTAATTTATAAAACACTAATTGAAACTGAACTTTAAAATTAGAAAAACAATGTGAAAATAAACCTGTGTTATTGTCAGTTAGAAAGGGAATCCCCAACTTATGATACCATGGCGCAATTAGAAACAAATGTTGTATCGTCTTTTAGAAAAATAAAGGGAATTTCAAAAATTAAAAAAAAACAATTAAAAACTCGAAACCAAAACAATGCAATTTCGAAAATCAAACGACGTACAGTGAAAATTAGTACTAATTCAGCAGCAATGCAACTTCGAAAAAACGCAAAACGAAAAGACGCAAAGCGAGGTATGGGTGCATATACATATATATGTATATATAACTATAATTTGTATAAAACATAGGCTCTAGTTTAGAACAATTCAATGTAAAAAAGTAAAATTAAAAAAAGAAAAATTGTTGTTTGGTTTTTCTATATCCATAGACAAACATTTTAAAAGTATCATGTTTATGTGTATGCTTATGGGGAGGAAATATGGGGTGTTTTTTTTTAAAGCTTAATTATCTAAAAACGGTAATCCAAAACAGAAATATTATTGGAATGTATTTATATGCTTTAAATATGATCTCCGGCATATGTTTGACGCTGCAGCGAACTACATTGTATATTCGATCAGTTCAATTTTCGACCATATGGCGTTCATGGTAGCTAGAATATTGACTTCCATATTTTTAGGATCAAAGTTATTAGCTTGTTAGCATTGATCAATGACTTTACATAACCCCCCACCAAACAGACAATGTAATTGCACTTCTGTAACGGCTTGAGGGTTGTCTTCGTTTCAAATACGAAAATTACGTTTATTTAACCAGAAATGAGTTTCATCCTTGAATACAATTCTTTGATAAAAATGCTCATAATTGTGCTGTCTTTTATAAAATTTTCCACGTAGTCGAAGAAGAAACGCTAACAAATTGAGAAGAAGAGTTGCATATTTTGCGCTCTTGCAGCAATTTTCTCTTCACTACGCATATTTCGTTGTGTTGTTAATGGTTTCTGAGTCGGGAAGAGAAAAATTAGTACGAAAACGATTAATAACTGCACGAATTGGGTGCCCTGGTACTTTACTGGGTGCTAGTAGGTAGTATTGCTAGACTATTAGTGTGAGGTCGTGGGTTCATTTCCCACCAGGGACTTTGGTCTGTTACATTACACTACACAAACAGAAATTGTATTTTAGTTAGTAAATAAAATCAATTAAAAATTGCCAAACGACTTATAAAATAAATATGTACATATGTACATATTGTGCAGCATAAACTATTACATTTTTAAGCCAAATACATATAAAAATCCGATTTTGTTAAAAGTTTTCAAATCCTAATAATGAATACACTCACATAATTTTTTTTTTTGGTCCTGAACAATCCTCAAATTTGTTTGTAATTATAATTGTATATGTATGCTGCAAACTGTAAATGCCAAAAAATTCACCGCTTTCCCAAATCCCTTGTAAGATCGATTGTAAAAATATGAAAAATTTTTTGCCTACAATTTCCGTTTTATTTCATCGTATTTATTTATCTACTTTGCTTAGATAATGTCTTTATTTTTTTTTTTTTTTGCACTTCGTTTATTTAAACAGACGAAAAAGTGTCAATAAACTGTCTCTGCTAATTATTGCGAATAATGTCTAGAAGTTCTGGTGCAATTTTTCACACAATTTTCAATTCAATACAATTTATATTGATAAAGTACGTAGATAACGTAGTTTTTGGTTCCGTTTTTTTTTTTATAAATTCCCTGATTAGAAAATGCAGTCGTGTGATTTTTATTAAAATAAATATTTAGACATTGCCACGGTTGCTGTAGTAATAGCGGTCGTTAGTATGTCGTTTTTATTTTTTTATCTCTTATCTGCCTCAAAACTATTGCATATAAATTTCCGTCACAATTACCTGGTGATAACCGTTTGATAAAAATTTTGAAATAAAAAGTAACAAGCAACAACAATTAAATTTGCAAAAATTTGTCGGCTGACGAAAACGTCAAGTAAAAAAGTTTAAAAAAAATCTTATCTTATCAGTTCAGAGTACGCAACACCAAATACTATACAAACGTTTTTAAAACAAGCACTTAGGGGTAGGGGTACTTATTATTGATTATATTTTATAAAGTACGAGTTCATTAACATCTATCCCGTTTTAAAACGGCATTTATTCCATTAATAGTCGCACAGATTTTGAAGATTTACAAAAAAAAATGTGATTATTTCACACATTCAATGCAAATTAAAAAATAAAAAATGTCGTTGATCCTTTTCTATTTTAAACGGCTAAAAGAAAAAACAAATAATAAAACATTTACTATTTTATTTAAACAGAGAATTGACGTTGTAATAATAACTGTCAACGTTGAGTTTTTTTTTCTAAATTTTATGATTTAATTACAACGTGAAATTGTGTCATTGGCCCCTTTAGCCACTTGTAGTGCATGAATGCAGTCTGATTTTGAGGTTATTTTTTTGTATTTAATTATCGTTTAATTTAGTTAATGAATCATTGACATTAAGGCATATCAATTTTAATTTCAAACTCAAAATCAGAGTGTTTTTAAATAATGCATATAATGAAGTTAAATGACATTTATTTGTATTAATTAAAGTATTTTATAAGCTGCTGACATTTTTGGCAATAAAATTAAGGTGAGCACGATATTATGTTTCAATATTTCGAAGTCTACGGCATCATGTAAATTTGCGAAATGGTCTTCCAGCACAATATTATTCCTTTGATGTGAACGATTTGCAATAAGAACCACAAGAAAATCTTGAAATAGAAAACCCAAAAAACCAGGTGCTCCTGAATCGGCTAAAACTCGAATTTTGTATGTTCATTTAATGTCTGGCATATCAAAAACTAAGCTTCAATAGAAACATTACAGAATACCGTCAAGTGTAAGACTCAAGGTCTGCACAATTAGGCGGTTCGCCAAGCATAAAGCGTGAAAGCTGTCGAGGTTGATATTGAACTCCGATATTGAACTCCTCCGTTTTATTTATAACTTATTGCAAGACATTCGAATACAAATTCAAACGATCACAGGTCGTTTTATTTTTGATAAAAATTCTTAAAGAGAGACCTTTTGGCCATGACTTACGCTCCTTGATATCTGGTTAAGAGTACAAAGTATCAAACAAAAAGTATACAAAAGAAGTTATGCAAGTGTTGTAACTAAGATTTATATCGGCGTTTTTATTAGCAAAACTTTAAAAGTATGTACATATATACAATAAGTTCATCATATATTGAGTATAAGCAGAGATTTATTGCAAAATTAAAATTATAAGCCCCGTTGGAAAATAATACGTTTTGTGATCTTGGTACTGAATTCTTACGTAAGTTGCTATTGGTCTTATTCAAGTAAAAACGTTGACAAAATAACTAAGGAGCGGAGGCGTGGGGTATACTAGGTATAAGAGTCTAGTATACTTGCGAGATTGAGTTGATTGAAAGCTCTACACATCGCCTGTCAGCAGGCCTAAGTTAGATTTTTCAAAATTTGAAAAAGTGTTGCATCTATTGATAGTACACGACCGCATTGCTTGTGAAGATATTTAGAAAAAAGTAAATATCATGCAAAATTTGTGGAAAGTTTGCTCGTTTACGAATTTATCCCTGAGTGACTATGTAAACAAAGGATTTATTCTTTTATCCTATAATTCTTGAACGTATCCACCCACCCTCCTACATTAAAATAAATACATTGAATACGAATACTTTTGTTGAGTAGAAAAGTTAAATAATTACGCTTTTTTATATACAATATCATTAGAAGAGTTGTGGAATAAAATGTCATGTGCACCAGTGATTACAATGAATTAAGGAAAGTACCTAAATATCATTAGTGGATGAAATAACCATTGTTTCTAAACGAAATCAATTTAAAACGTTCAAAAATTTACCATCATCATGATTGTTAAAAACAGTTTCGGGTTTTATGTCCCATACGAACGCCTTTGGTTTTTTGAAAAAATTTTGAAAACGAAAACTTTGCCGAACTCAAACGATTGATCAATATAAAAATCGGTTTTCTTTTAATTTTAATTTTTTTTTATTTTAAGTGTACACGACTATCCCGTTCAAGAGAATAGAAATGCTCATATTTGTTGTTTCATTAATTGTTTATTATTTAAGTACGGTTGTTTTTTTTATTGCTATTTTAGTATTTCTTATAATTACCAACATTTTTTTGTTGTTGTTAATTCTTAAAGAAATTTTAACAAATTTTAGTAACATTTCGAATAAAACAAAAACAATTTAAAAAAATTCTATAAAAATCTGGCAAAAGTAGACAAATTGCGCGATTGTGTATCAATTTTACGCTGGTAATGTTGAAATTTATACTGTTTTTATTGTTGTTGTTGTTTTAGTGTATGAAAAGAAATTTTAGGTTCTTTAACCGTTATGTCAACTCAAAGTGAGAAGTAGAAGAAGAAACCGCTACCCCAACTAATATCATTAAATGACCTTCAATGTCTAGACATTTTTGACAATTTTACATAAATATTGTGTTTGAAACGAAAAGTCTCTCATTCGGTTGTTTCGTTCATTCATTCGTTATATCGCTAACTTGGCTTAAATGACTGGATTCTTTTTTTTGTTTTTTTTTTGGTTTTGTAATTTTGGGTTGTATTTGGGCTGGCTAATAGCCGAATGTACATACTTAGTTATTGTAGTATGATTGAATTAAATGAATGGCTGGTTGGTTGGTTGTTGGGTTTGGTTTTAGAATACTTTTGTATTTTATGTTTGTATTGAGACATCTTTAGACTTTCAGTTTCATTGTTTTTTTAATTTTTTTTTTTTGTTTATTATTTTGGTGTATTGCGTGCGCAGGATATATTTCGTTTTGTTGTTTTTTTTTATACCAGTTACTTAAACTCTCTTAAACACATACATATACATACTTGCACACAGGCCTACATGCATTCATACATACATACATGTGTACATCGTAAGTAAGTCGTATTAATTTCATGTGAAAATTCCTTGAGTTTCCAAAGTTTATTAAACTTTTGCAATTTTGCCTTCTTTCGCACTTTTATTACCCAATAAGCCGTCTTAGCAACTGTTGGTGTCATCGGACGCCATTATTATTGTGTTTGTGAAAAAGGGGGATTTTCGACTGTAGACCATCAACTTTGACTGTCTCAAGGTGAAAAATGTAGAATTTATCCAAATGACTGAAGTGTGTAGGTTTCAGGTCAAAAAAAGAAAAAGCAAATGTTTGTGTCTACGTATGATTGTTTTAAAGAAGAAAATTGTCTTTATATGGAATTGTAATTTCGTTAATTAAACGTAATATAGCGTTTTTCTTTTCTTTTCAATTTCATTTTGAACTTTAACCTTTTTTTTCGGTAATTTGTGTACATAACTATTGGTCATGGTTATGGTTATTATTATGGCACCTTTCAACATATTATTATGTGTTTAAGCTTTCATTCATCTCTATTACGAACTATGTTATCTTAATTCACAAAACATTTTGCGCCCTGTGCCTTGTATATTCGAATATGCAAAATCTGATGCGTGGTCTATTGTTAATTACTTCCAATGTGACCCTAATTATTATTATGATGCTGCTTTAATGAATCGTTCTTACCGGTATACGGCAAGTATCCTCAAAACAGTCTTAGAAGCTGCCTCGGACCCAAGGCAGTTGTATTCAATTTTCGATCGAATTGAGCCGTAGGAAATCAACGCATCTAGACGAAGATCAATTATTATCTAAGACTGTAGATCAGATGTGATAATATTTAGTGATATTTTCATAGTGTTGCTTTCGCACAATTAATTACACAATCTTTCCTGTCGAATAGTAATCGTTAAATGAACTGATTCTACCTTTCCAAAAGGCCATAAAAGTAGAGTGAAAGGGAACTCACTACCTGTTGTTGATCAGACTGTTAGACTCTAGATATTTTATAAAATTATTATTAGGCATTCCATTCATAATTTTTTCGAAACTTTTTGAAATAGAAAATTACAAGAATATTACTGTAGCTCAGTTGAAAAGTGCAACAATTACAATTCAACTGAATTGAATTTGCAAACAACATCCAACATTATAATGTCATTGCCCCATAAATGAAACCAGAATATGATGTTTTTGTAGAGCATCAGTAATTTACAATAAATATGACTCACTTTGATCATCATTCCTTTGATTAATACTACTAACACTTCTGTTCGAATTCTACACTGTCTTTGTTGTTGTGGTTTGATTTATATTTGTGTGCCGTTTGATTTATATATGTGTTAAATATGTACATATGTAAGTGATACTGACTAAGCAGCTTAATAATAACACTTTAAAATATTTAATACACTGTGCTTTGTGTTGTTCTTATAAGTATGTACTTGCTCAGTTGATCTGTGTTGCTATGATGGCGGTCCCTTTTGATCGGGTTGATTAAACCCTATAAACATAAGCAAATTTTAAATATTTACAGTCGAATGTCATTCAGAATGCACATTTACTACGAATCGGACAGACAATGTAGGGGCGAATGTCCATCGGCCGATTTTCTTTTCTAGGGCATTGACTTGTGCGGAGAACTTGTTTTTGCGTTTTTTAAATAAAATTTTCAAGATTTAATACATTTGGGTCGCTTTATTAGGCTGTTGCTACTGTTTGTTTGTGTTTTTCTTATTAATGTAACTATGTATTGTTGTTGTAAACGTAAAATTTTAATTAATTTTATTGCTTAACACCAGCAACAACACTCGTCTCGTTTTTTTTCTCTGAAACCGTTTTAATGTGAATTTGTATCGTTTCAATTGAAACCAAAGTCGGTTATTTTTATAAAACAAACGAAATTAATTTTTTTTTTATTTGTTGACCTTACTAGCTGTTCATTAAAACCAAGAGGGTTCTTTCTACACAGTTGCTCAAATACCAATTGATAACAATGCAATGAATATTCAATACTTGTGTTAATAGAGAGCATCATCACCGAATTGTTCTATTTATTGTAAATACATACTTATCCATTTTCTGGTATTTTCGATCCTGTTTTTCGCATATATCATTCGATATTTGGACGATAACTTAACAAATATTTGGTTTTAAATGCTTCCACGCTAAGACAGCAATAGACAATGGAGCAAAGACAGTCATAACGCCACAATTTTATTCAAAAAATCAGCATTGAAAGCGTATCAGCATATCTACTGCATTGTGAATGATTAGCCGGAGTTAACTGTTGCGTTAGTTAGACTTTAATAAGCCGTAAAATAGGCCCTACTGTTGAGAACGCTGTGGAATCACAATACTTTCTCCAACAGAAGCGATATTTGTAGCAGTATGTACATAAAAAAATTCACATGCCTTATTACATCTCTAATGCTTTCAGTCTCTCCAAATGTCTTTATAATCTTGCCAAAAACTTGCGAAATAAGCGGTTTTGGCGACGAAAATCACTTCAATACGCTCGAAAAGCGCCCATATTTGAAACACCGCTGTTTAGAGAGTTTTTAAGCATTGCTTGGTTGTCAAATAAAGATCAAAGATAGACAGCCTTGCCAGTCCTATGACTTTGCAACCACTAAATGGATAACCCAATATGTCTACTCAGGCTGTAAATATCCTTGACTGGTAATAATAACATTTGATGGGTATGTTGGTATGTCTTTAAGCACAATGAACTTTTTTTCTTAAAATATTCTCTCAATAGACAAAAACAAATCATTGAGGCAGACGAAACAAACCCAAGCTTAGCAACATAGAACGTTGAACCAAAACTCTCATGACAAGGTCTTGCTTTGCAAGCATTGAAAATAAAACGAGTAAAACGAAATAAGCGTACAAGAATATTCATGTGTCTGCTATAAAATATTGTATAGCAAATGGTAACAACAACAACAAAATAACAATCATAAGAATAAAAATGCACACAAACAAGGTTACTAGAGTACACACCAATACCATGCCATTTACAGCAGCAAACAATTTCATAAAGTGTGGCTGTATTGTGTGCGTATATTGCAAATATTGTAGCACACATTTAGGCTGAAATAAATTACGTTTAAATAAACAATGACTGGGACGAAATTGGCACAAAAAGGTCCGTCCATACACATTTATTTTATGACATACATACATAACAGATTGTACACAGTTCAAGTTGATTGAAAAAATCGAATTTTAAATGGATTTCTTAAATTTCAAAACTTTACTCATAAAAACATATTTATCTCAGGATTAATATCGAATAAAAATATCATCCAAAGTAAAAGAAATATTTTTTATAAAATTTAAGACCATTATCGGTTCTTTGTTATGAACTACTAAAGATCCTTATCAAGCTTAAAAATATTTTCGGGAAAACAAACAAATTTAACTAAAAAAAATTCTATTATTCATTACCTATTTCGCGATATTCAACTAAAAGTTCTTAAAGAAACAATATATGCCACAATATTGCTCCATGATATCTTGCTAAAGTTACGAGGTACCAAAAAGCATGCGAGCGTTGTAACGGGACATTTTTACTTTATAGCTTTACAGCCTATTTCAATACAAATTACAGAACAAAAAATTAAAAAGTAGTTAAAGAATGCAGAATATTAGACATATAATATACTATTTCTGTTAAATTCCTGGAGTATATGAAATATGATTCAATAAGTTCATGACCTTTTGTATTTCTCATGCCTTAACTGCTTTCAATTTATATTGATGGTTATGGGAAAAATAGGAATAAGTGTATTCCGTTAAAAAACAATTGCACAAATCCATGAATTAGGCTACAAATTGTTCTATCTTGCGCTCTATTTTCCGGATTTAGCCCTTAGTGACTATTTTTTGTTTCCGTACTTAAACATAGGCTCTGCGACTCGACTCGAACAAATACCAACGTTAACGATCACTGTCACTATTTTTTTGAAAGAAATATAAAATGCTCAAATAATTTGTGTTCAAAAAGAGCTAATAATGCAATTTAAAGGATCTTTTAACATATAAACAAATACATACATATAATGCAAATAATTTAACATTAAATAATTGAAATTAAATTTTTTATTTAAAACGTACCTAAATGTCTCGGCGCCGCAAGTAATGGCTGCAGTAAGTAGGTGGAATTTAAAAAGTATGAATGCCTTTAAGTAGGCTATAACAATTCATTTCTTGCTTACCCCCGGACATATGTTATAGTTTTTTTATTTTATTTTTTCTAGGCGTAGGTGTTTCTAGAATTCATCATTCACTTGCTTCTTGTTCATACATTCACTATTCGTTCAAAAATGGTATAGGGGAAGAAAATAATTGTGTGGGCTCTATGTATGTATGTATGTATTGTTTCATGTCTTCGTATGATTGTAATTGTCTTGCTGTTATGCAAAATCACGTCACATTTCTGCAATGACGTCAAAAACCTTCTCATTGACCTTCAAAATAATATAAACAAGAGAATAATTCCTTTTGTAAATATTAAATTATTCTCATTTTTTTTTATATTTTATTTAATTAAAATAATTTTTTAAGTTTATAAATTTTGAAATCGAAGACAACAATTCTCTTGAAACCGTAAGTTAGGCATAATAATTTTTACACCATAATTAGTTTAATTTAAAATTTAAAATTTGAAGGAAATTATTACTTCTCATTTCATTCCCGATCGTGTGCGTTTGTGAATTTTGCTTTTAATTTTGAAAAAAAATCGTTTTTTATTTATCGTCTGCTTCTTATTTAACTCATACAGAAATGAAAAACGTTTTATTTGTTTTTGGATTCGTTTTCTTCTACTTCTTCTTTGTTGTGCTTTATAAGCAATAATTTTTGTAAGAGAAAATTACATAAAATTAATGTTACTTTTACTGCAAAATGTGTTTTTTTTTCTTTTCGTTTGTATTTTTCCAAAAAAAAATAAAAATTCCAGCGATAATTTTCATTTCGTTTTGCTTTTCTTTTGCTGCTGGTGGTAGCATAAATTCACGCAACTGTCTAACAATCTCATTATCACCATCATTATCGTCATCATTTAGGCAGCCTTGTTGCTGCTTCTAGTTTTTTTTTTCCTAAAATTACAGTTTATATAAAAAAACAAAAACAACGTGAACCAAAAACAATTTTAATGAAAAAAATTACAGCCAAAGAAAACGTAATGAAAACACTTGCAAATTAGAAAGTTTTCAAAACACATACCACAAGCTAATATATACTTTAATGTTTGTTTACATACATACATATGTACATACATACATACATACGTACATACATATGTACATAATTTTAGAAGCTCTAGTGCGCATTATAAAATCGTTTGGTTCAACACTACATACTATAACGAATGCTCTGCAGTTTCACTCGTCATTATCGAATTGTAAAGTTATTGCTGCCCATCGAAAATTATATGATTTTTAATACATACATATTTCCTTAATATTGCTTCTGCCCAAAATGGGCAATAAAGAAAGAATTATTTTTCTCAGAACTTAAAATCTGTTCATATTACATGCTAAAATATCTGAGGGCAATAGTTTACACGAGAATTTCAAAAAAATTTAAAAGTTTGAAGTCAATTGAACTTCTGCAGCTCTTTTAGTTATCATAGCTTCAATTTTAAAATTTAAACTATAAAATGTATGTAAATCTAAATTAACTAAAATTAATAAAAATATTTTGGGCCGCTTAAAACGTGAAATAAACTATTTCTGTTTCTATAAGACGAACGAATTTAAACGAATCTCAATTTTTTTGAAAAAATGATTTAAGTAGTAGTATTAATTAATATCAGTATTAATTACCATTACATTACTATGCTATTGTAGTGGGTAAAATGCTAGTCCACGGTCCAGTGGTCTGAATTCGTTTCGCTCGTAATAATTAAATCGAATTTGCAATTTTAATGTAATGAAATCGTTCGTCTTACAGAAATGGATGGTAAGTTTTCGTTCTTTGATTGTATTTGGAAGTGTAAAAATATTATGCATAGAGATTAGAGTCGAACCACGAAAGCCAAAAATGTTACGAACTTATTTCAAGTATCTTTCTGATTATCTACAAATATCAGTTTTAACTTGTAGCACTTCGGGATCCTTATGAACGTATTTTCAAATTCTTAATACACCAGAGTGCGTCTGTAATCAACCCTTTTTGAATAATATTTTTTATTTGACGCTGAGACAATTTGCCCTAACATTAGATTGGTTTTAACTGGAATTATACTTCAGAAGTATACAGTTCAATCGGAGGCAGGACCTTCTATCAATAGTAGTTTCAATTATTATTACTACAAATATTGTATTACATGAACACATTTTTGTACATTCATCGTTATGCCCCATCTGATTAACCACTAATCCCGCTGGTAGTTGTAATTCTGCAGGCGCCTGGAAAAGCAGTATAAAGTAAATAGAGAATAGGTCCCTCATACTACTCTACAATCGGCTACGGAGAATTCACAAAATTGCCAGAATTTTCCAATAATTCTGCAATATTTATATGTATTTTAAGCTGCAATCTATGTATTAAACTTTGTGAAATATGGAGATATAGAGAAGAATAATCTTCTTTTTTTTTTCCACGAAAAATGTTCATGTGTGGGTTTGGTGGAGTAGTGCTTTGTCTCCCGTTGGCAATATTTTAATGCATTTTTTGAAGTGCTTGGACCCATGCATCTTTCCACTTAAAATATCATTCGAAATTAAAAGAATATATTCATAAATGCTACTCATGGCAGTTTTAAAAACATGATTATGTACATACATGTATGTACCAGGAGCTTGCTTCGTGTCTTCGAAATTCATAAGTTATAATTAAAATTTAATTCTTGTTGCGCAAATTCGAAATCAATATGATTATTAGATGATCAATAAACTCGTTACCTATCTCAGCGTTACCTTATTAGCCCATCTGAAAGCAAATTGGCTTGAATACAAAGAGACTTAATATTGATTTGACTCTAGTGTAGCATGAAGACCTTTCAAATATTTCGTAAATGATGGCGATTTTTGTGAGTTCAGGACTTTTCTGAACCGTTATGTGCAATTTTATGATGAGGGGTGGATCTATGCCGATAGATTTTGTTAAACCTAGTCTGCGAATACATTGGATTAGTAATCGATTGGGCCGGAACACAAATCAAGTGACTATTCCATATTTTAGGACCATTAATGACCATTTATTTTACGTTCAATTTTTATTTGATTCTGTCATAGCATTTCTAAAAAAAAAAACATTTGTTTTCTATCAATTTCAAAACACTAAATATGGGGCAAATTTTCATTTGATGAGCCATTTGGAAAAAACAAAAGATAGGAGAACACTCTACGTATTAGTGCGTACATTTATGGTATACACACATACATACTATACATTACAAACAATAAATATTTTCTACTCTATTTATTGGTAAACAAAGATACATACACACAAACTTTGAAATGCAGTCAGTGATGCCAACTCTTGGAATACTAAACGCGTAAACAATGATTATCTCAATTGAAGCTGTATTTAACACTGGATAGCGCTAGACTGATTGTTTTTAATTTCAAATTCAAAGTGACATTCTAAGTGGAAGTCTTTCTTGTATTAATGTGAATTGTTATAATTTCCATATAATATGTATTTGTAAACAAAGCCATGAAAATAAAAGCCCTCCTAATGTCAGCATTCGATTACAGATCTATCAACATATTTACTGTGAAGTTTGAAAGCAAAATTAATTTTTAATAATTGCAGTTTTCCAACTAAGTATTTCGATCCATAACTTATTCGTTCTTCCAGTGTTTTTAGTTTTTCAAAAACAGTTTTCCAAAACCTCAATTTTTTTCCCCCAATACTGTTTTTTTTTTTTTGAAATGCGAAATAATACAAGTTCTCTATGCGTTTAATACCGTTACGTTGAAGTACTCACATCTGACAACCCTGGTTGTTTGCCTACAATTTCTTTTTTTTTTCTTTTTTGCGATGCTTATACTCCAGAATCTTGAGTGATAAATATTTTTTCTACAAAAAGCAACAACAAAAAGTTTTAAAGTGAAAAACAATTTTAATGGATTTGACCTGACCCATTTTTATTTTGTTCGCGTCCATTATTTTTGTTGTTGTTATTTTGAAAGTCTTCACAAAGGTGATAGGATTTATAATTTCCAGAATCATGTCTTAATATATGTCATAATTATGGTAAATAAATATGACTGTTTGCAGTGAGTGATCCTGAGAAACAAGAATGAGTTAAACTGGGGCACCTCGGCCATATTGGCTTTATTAAATTCGTTTTTTCAAATTATGTAGTTTGTGTCACTTACATGTTGATGAAGAAAAAGAAAAGAAATAAAAAGAATAAAAATATAAGAAATAGCCTTATAAACAATTAATTTTGTGATTCGCAAAAATTAGAAGATTTTTAATTTCTTATCCAATTTGCCATTCCAAAAGGAAAGGAAATTTGCCATGGTATCAATTGACAGCACTTCGTTTCAAATACACACTTTATATCAAAGAATTGTTTATAAAATATACAAAACGATAATAATTCATGCATTAACCGCGCATCGGGTCCAACTATGTGTTCTAAGTCATTCTGATCAGAATACGAACATTGAACTTGCAGTCAACATGTGCTCTGTGAAAGAAAGTTTTAGATTATCTCAATCCCATCTTCCTTTCACTTCCATCTTGATACATGATTCGGTATCGAGTAGAAGGTGACTCTATTTTCCTTTCCTTTCATGATTCCTAACTTATTCGCATTACTTAGATACTCATACAAGTGTTGGGATGGCGGCTAAATTGTCAAGTAGTATAGATATCCCTTCCTCGTTGCTAAGCATTTTCCATAGAGCTTACTTTTTTTGTCCAGTGGATAATGCCCCCCTTAATCCATCAGAGCTGTTTTCAAATTTGTTCTGCCTGCCGAAATAATAGTGCCATAAGTAGTAATTGTAAGTCTTTTTTGTCATATTCTTAAAGGATAAAGTCTAATCAAACTTAATCATGCTTTGACAAGCATGCTTGGCTTAGTTGTAGGACTCATTACTGGATATTGCATTCTCGGTACTCACGCGAAACGCGCGAATTAAAGAGGCGAAGAAACAAACGGAACTATTCTCTAACTCTTGGATACATGCACCACGCTGTATCGAAGGAGAACAAAACATTTAGATTTCTACTATACAGATAATTTCACTGATCGTATACGGAAAAATATTGGCTTCATCAAGAGCTACGGGTGATTCCAGTGTTGGATTATAAAACTGTGATATCAATTGGGCCACATACCTACGTACATAGGTAGATGATTGACATTAAGCGAATGAAAAATGTTACTTTCAACGACTGTGCAATTGAATTCATACTTTGACTGTACTGTACTATAATTAAAAGAATCGAAACAGAATGGATTGAAACATCGAAAAAAAGTACAAAAGAAACGAATTCAGCTTACAGTGAACTGAGATGGAATCAAAAAAAAAAAAAAAAAACAATAAGAGTGCAATTACAACCCCAACTAAAGCGAACAAATTTAAAACGTATTCTTACAAGTATGTGTGTATGTATATTGTGCATACATACATTGTATGTATTTATGCTTGTATAAATATTTAAACATTTAGGCATTGAGTTTCGCCATGGCTTTGAAACACATTCGAAACAGAGCAAAAGAGAAGAGCAACTATTTTGCACAGACATATTCCTATACACACATAACTATGTACATAGACTTAAAACTAGGTAACTGGTACAGTTAAACACATACATATGTATGTATACACATGCATACACAAATAGAAAATAGAGAGCAAGAGTTTTAAAGTTTCATACAACACACAGTCAGACTCGGGATAAAATAATTATTTAATATAGGAAGCATGGATTTAAAATAAAAAATGTTGGCATGATAAATATGCAATACATATGTATATGTATAATACATAACAACATATACATATACACACATACACACATACATATGTACATAACTTTGATGCACATATGTATAACTATAGCCTTGTATTTCTGCCACACGCCGCAGCGAAACAAGATGCATCGTTTTCATTTATGTACATACATACATATGTATATACAAATAAATTCTAGTATAAGCCTTGTTCTACATATTTTAACTGTAAATATGCTTGACCTGGTTTACTTATTTTTATTACATAGTTTTATATGCACATATATATGTATGCATTTCTATGTATGTACAGGTTATCATTACCATCAGTTCTTTTTACTTCATCTACGCTATCCACTCTCTTCTTTCTCCTTTCTTTTGTATTGAATGCAACATACATATGTATATATATGTATGTATGTAAAATATGCACACACACACACACACATAAAAAATACAAAGAGATAACAAAGTAAATGCATTTATATTATGTTTTATATATATACTTAAAGATTGATTTTGATACCCGAGCATTTTTTTTTTGGCTTAAAGGGACTTAAATTAAATATGGTAGGTACATACATATGTACATATGTAGGTATGCACGTACGTACATTTACTACATAAAATGTCTCTTCGCTTGAACATTTTATCTTTTTTTTTTTAATTTCGTCTATATGCATTTCTCTATAACAGAGAATACGTATGAGTGTGTATGTATGTATGTATGTATGTACATGACCTACTTTGTTAGTTTTAAATTGCATTTTGGGGGGCATTGTTATGTACAAAACCAAACATAAGTGAATCAACATGAAATTAAATAAAAATAAAGTCTCTATAAATCATTTTCTATTAATTTTTGGTGAATGGTGTAGCCTGTACATACATACATATGTACATATACCATAAACCGTTGAATATATTGTATCTACACAGTATCGGAGAAAACTAAAGCACAGATACGTATGCATATAATCATATCTTTTTGTTTTAGCCAAAATACATACGTGCTATTTCTTTAAAATTAAAGAGAGAGAGAGAGAGAGAGATTAATTGCAGGAAATTTCTAACAGTAAGCAGCATTAACTTTTTATTTGCTTTTTGAAAAATTTAAGACAAAATGGATTAAAATAAATAGCCTGTGGAGCTAAAAGAAAGCATAGCTCATAAGTTTTTAAATACAGTACACAGTCATAAAAACACACCACATAATAAGCTGAATTTTAGTACCAGTTACTGACAACTCCATGGAATCGACAAATTCCGACTATCCGACACAATTTCTCTATCAGATACGATATTTTCGGTAGTGCATACATTGCATCTGTAACGCCGTCAATCCCCTGAAATTTTTTTCTATTCTTGAGTGTGATAAGCATAATCACCGTATATTGCTACCTTTATTGTTGTAGGTAGCTAAAACCATTTATACGTGTTCTTTGTTTGTTAAAAGAAAATTCAGTAAATAAGTAGCACTTTAGCAGCTGCTAGCCTTTCCAAACAGTCGGTTTTGCAAACACTTAATCGATTACCCAATAAATTAACTAAGTAAGGTATAATAAAGTGGAGTAAAGTAGAGGAAAATTTCAATGATGGTAAAAAATAAAATGCGAACGAATCGCAGCTAAAATGCACGCCTTTAGAGGATCATTCTATAAGTAGAATCACAAAAAATATTACAAAAGTAATATCAGCCGGCATTAACTTTTTAATCCTAATCCGGCTATGCTCGTCAAGTAAGTTTGTTAATATAATACCATAACGTGCTATTTCCGTTCTCGAAGTTAGCTAACTTAAACCTTTTGAATTTGTCTTCGGTGTTAACTAATCCACAGCTTTTTCAGTTTG
This sequence comes from Sarcophaga rosellei, assembly GCA_930367235.1. Lineage (NCBI taxonomy): Eukaryota > Metazoa > Arthropoda > Insecta > Diptera > Sarcophagidae > Sarcophaga > Sarcophaga rosellei. The sequence continues at coordinate 82,429,394 of OV884017.1, read as the reverse complement.
TTTTGTTTACAAATTAAAAAATAAATTCATGTACAGTGAAGTCACAAAATTTATGAATTTCTTCTGCAGGAAAGAAAAAAGGTTTTAAATGATAATTCGATGAGACAAATATATTTTAGATGAATAATTCATTAGCAAAACTTAATATTTTTGTGCTTATAACTCATAATATAATTTTAATTTTTAGTTTGCATTTTAAATTTAATTGTAAAAATTCGTCATTGCCAAGTTTCAATTGTTTGGAAAAATGAAAAAATAAAAACACTATGATATGATAAAGCTTTAAAAATAGGTTTTAATCGTGAATATTTTTTTTTATTAATTTTTGTTCCAAAACCAAAATGTTTCTGTATTTAACAAGAAAACTAAATAAATTTTTATGTGGCAAACCCAATAAGTTAGACCTATAATTCCAAAGTTAGCTAACACTCCTTTAACTATGAGAGTTAAAAGTTGGCATAATATTTCTTAACTTGAACAAATCGGACTATGATATATGTACTTCAGTATGTCGAGGACAAAGAAACTTTAAAACTGCTTAGGAATGTAACATTAGATTTTGACAGCATATATTTGTATGATGGTTATCATCAATGGAGGCAATAGAATTTAACAACTCGGAGTTAAAGCATTTTATTATTTTCCAATACAATATGTATTATGTTTTCCACAATTTTTTAATGCCCTCAAGAACAAGAACTCTATTTGCTTTTGCCATCATACAATAAGTCTTGCCATGGAATTTGGATTTTCAAGACTATTTTTTTTTAACAAATACACACACACTCATACATACATAATGTATGTAATTCGTTTGATCATGTATATACATATGTACATATGTGCCTTTAAATAAAATGAATAATTTTTTATTTATTTATATAGCCTTGTATTCATGCAAAGTAATTGCAATACAATTATTTAAAACAATAACTACAATAACAAAAATAAAAACAATAATAGCAAGAATTTGATTGAAAACAAATTTAGAACAAAAAAGAAATTGAAACAATATCAACAGCACAACAGAGTTCGGAAGGAAGTAAAGCATTGTAACTGGGTCGTAATCATACCGCATACATATGTACATGAATATTTTTATCTTGTCTATACATATTTGTATGTATTAAATATTATTATACATACATACATACATATGTACATAGTAATAACAGCAATTGAATGGAGGTTATAGAAAATGACACAATTTTCTATAGCGACTGACTGACACTCAAACAACAACCTTGTACCAAAAACAAAACAACAAAAAATACACACAATAAAAAACGAATAAGAGATAAAGCGGAGAAGGAAAAGGAAAACCCTTCGAATAAGAAAAACTTTATGCTGCTTTCTATTGAAGTGATGTGAAAAAAATGGAACGAAATTAATTAAGAATAATAATTAAATTATTTACATTCATATGTACATATGTATGTATGTATGTTCATTGTTTGATTAGATTAAACGTACAACAATATCAAGCATATTGTATTGTAAAACAATTTGACCCATTTTTTTTGTTCCTTTTTAAGATATGAAAACATACTATGAGAATAAAGTTTTCAGAGGTATATGTACTAGATATCCTACCTACCTACACCAATTTTGTTAAAAATTAGAATAAAACGTTTAACTTTTAAACTAAAATTATAAATAAATTTTAAGCACATTTTACAATAAAATTTAAACTCAAAATTATAACATCTGTTCGAAACAACTTATTTCTTACGGATACGAGTAAAATCATAAAAACCATAACAATACAATACAATAATAAAATTCTTAAGATTGTAACAAGAAAAGTTGTAACATACTCGTAGAGAAACTAAACAAGCCCCTAAAAACTTGTAAATGATCATTTAGAAGATGACTAAACGCCGTTAAGTCCACACCATTCATATTGGAACTAAAAAACACGCATAGTAGACTCGAATCGGTATTTCTTTTTCCATATTTGATTTAAAAATGTTTTACAGGTTATCTAAGTATGAAAAATAGCTGAATGTGGGGGAAAGTAAGCTCGATATACATACATACATACATGCAAAATGCTAAGGCTTATAATCTAATAACATACAATATTTGAAATTGAAGAATTAAGTTACAAATTCAATACATACATACATACATATGTACGTAGATATACATACATACATATTGTATTAGCAAAGTCATACAACATTTCTAAAGTGCATTTAATTGATTAATTTCCATTTTCAATTAAAAAAAATTTAAATGTTTTCTTTTACACTCGTCTGTATCCATTATAAGTATATTTCCTGCATTATAAGTATTTTTTTTCTATAAACTCTATTCCTTTCCCATATACGGCTAATACATATACAATTTATTCCACATACCATGTATGTATTGAGATACAGTTTTTCTTCAGTTTTTTTCTTTTTTTTTTGTTGATACAACAAAATTCCCTTACTTCCAGTGACCCATTTTATAAAACTGAATAAAAAAAACCACCAAAACACTCACTCTTAAAATGAAATTATGTCAGGCATACAAACTATGTATGTATCCTTGATAATAGAAATACTCTTTTGGTATGAAACACAAAATTTTGGTACCGCTTGCTTGCTTGCTGTTTAGTTAGAAGAGAGAGAAAAAGTATTTGGTTTTTCTCTTTCTCTTTGGCTCTCTTGAGTTTTATTTTAAACACATACATATGCATGTATAACTAAAAATGAGCACTTTTCTTGCGTAGCAGTGCTCTTAAAATGCGAAGAGCTTTTTTCTCTTCAAAAAAAAAAAAAACTAACCTAAATAATGCTCTATTTTGTTGTACCTTTTGTTAGTGTATACATACATATGTACATATAAATATGGATGTGAGTAATTGACCTAATTTTTAAATTTTCTTTGGGCTTTTAATAAAGTTATATGGGAAAAAACTTCACCACACACACACACACAAACAGTAATTCATTTGTGGTACACTCATATTTCCTCTCTCTAACTCACTCGTTTTGCTTACTCGCATACACTTGAAATTCTATGCACATCCTTGGAAACTTTCATGTTTATGTATGTGTAAGCACTGAATCGGTTATAAATCGTAAGTATGAAAATGGAAAATTATTTTCGAGAAAAACTAGCAACATATACCACAGCAAAGGAACAAAAAAAAAATATTCGCGACTGTAATAATAATAAATTCAACGAAAAGGCAGCAACAACGTATTTAATTGGAATAGAAATTGATATTCTCTTTATTCTTCTCCAATTTATTGATAAGGAAGGGGCTTTATTTTAAAGCTGTATGCGTGTGAAGTTTGGTGAAATTTAAAAACTAAAATGAAAGTAGTTGTTTTGTTTTTCATCTATTATCCAATTTGCTATACAATAAGTAATATTTTTAAATAAATATTATTGGTTCCAGTTGAACTGACTTGAACAGAAAACTTATTGTTGTATGCTGCTGTTATTTGAATTAAAAATGGTTGCTGCTATTTGAATTATTTTGTTGATATTTGAACCAAACGTACCTGACAATAATTGTCACTTTTAGACAGAATGCCCTCTCTAGGGACTAACGACATTCTTGCATAATCTTAGATGTGGTGTACAAACTCTTTAGAAATCTCTGTATGTGTATGTGTTCGCTCCATATGCTCTAAAACCGAATTCGTATAGCGGCAGCCTGTTTAGTCATTATTTCAGCCTGAATAGTACTGTTAAATATTACTACAGATTGACCCGTTCCGTAGTGAAAATTTGCAATACGTTCTCTGCTAATTGTAAACCATTATCTTAATAGTAATTTAAAAATTGATCGTAATTCGTGAAACATACGGCTTCAAAACATATGTTATTTAAATGGACAGATTTTATTTACTTTTGTTGACTTCAGATTATCAAGAGTAATTTACATATTGAGAAATTTAAGAAAACACATTTGATGTTAAATTTCCCTCTTCTGAACAAGATTTATACCCACTTCGTTGCTTTAATTATAGAATTGTCTGCAATAGCCTTTTGAAAACTATAATTCTTCCAACAAATCTTCGCAACAATTTACTACGCCCACTTACAGAGTTACTTTCATTTTATCCTCCTTGTAACACAGCAAGAAAAAAAACATCATTTCTACTCCTGCAGAGCCAGTAACTTTAACATCCACATTTAAGTGTTTGCCAGCTGATTTACATACATACATTTTATTTGAACATTACGGTAATTAGTGAGGCCCTAATATATTTCATTGTATTTTTGTAGAACAGCTTTATTTTGGTTTCGGATTTGTAGAAAAAGCATCCACTGGTAAACCGATAAAAATCTATACAAAAACAAACTGAAAATCTCCTTTTAACCCAAAGATGAAAATAAAATCTAATAAACAAACGCCTAATGTTGAGCACAGGAAAATTAAGATACGCTTTAAGAATTATAAAGAATTTCGTTAAATTCAAAGCATACAAGCCCCCAAAACCGGAGACATTAATGTACATATGTACATACATATGTGTTTTTGTAACATAACACACATTATATGTGTATATGCGAGCGTATGTGTTAACACAGATGTATTCGTGTGTGCGTGCAAAGTGGGGGGCGGGGGGGGGGAGTTTGTCAAAAATCCATAAATTTTTATTTATAAACATAAATTGTATGTTTGTATTTTTTTTTTTGTCGTCTTTGTTTTGTATTATTGTTGTAAGTGATTTTATGCAAATAAAAACAAAGGGAATATGTATGGTAAAATTTATTAATTAAAGCAAAAACGTAACAACATAATGTATGTATGTATGCATGTATGAACATGTAATTTGTATATACATATGTATGTATATATTTACATACATACATATTGAGGGGAACTTTAACTTAAACACGGCGTATACTTAATAGTGAATGCCAATATTATTATATTAATTATACGCCGTGAAACGTAATAGAAGCTTATGAAGTATGTACGGAATCGTTTTTAAATTTTAGATTCCCTTCCTACTTACTTTGTTTACACTACATGACCTTTCAAAATTATAAACAAAAAAAATCCACCTTAACAATCCTCATTTTGGTCTGGTAGTAAAAATACATTTTATTTTTCAATTAATTGTTGACAATATGAATGTTTGCGATACTGTAACTTAACAGAACAGTAACAGTTTGTCTACGTAGACCGCCAGATTTATATCTTGAAGATAACCTTTTCAAATAAGCCTTATAAACTAACATTGAAAATGTCAATAAATAAATTGGAATGTGCATGAGCGTGTACATATTTTAGAAGGAATCCCAAAATTATATAATATTTGGCCTTTAATGTTCAGAATCGTAAGTAAAAAATCTTAAAATAAGTGCAAGCATAGTGGATAAGTTGCTAACCAGTTAATGTTATTACAATGGGATAATATTCAACCAATTACTCTTGTACATACATACACATATGGTCAAAAAATAGGTGTAAAAATTTTTTTTCTTTCAACTTATTAAAAAATGCAAAAAATTATAACCATGCTAAAATTATTTTATATAAATTATAGTATTCTTGTTCAGAAAGAAAAAAAGTGCAATATTATTAAAAATAAGCTTGTCTCAGATAAATAGTGTGGCATTTTTCATTTAAGTGCGAATTTTACATGGACAAAATAATAGGTGTGTGATTTTTAATTTAGTTAAAATTTGATTTATTATAAAAAAATTAAATAAAAAATTAAGAAAGTAAGTGGGATAATATTAATTAAAAATAATTGTTTATGAGGACAGCTTTCATTCTTCGAGGCATAGACGAAATTAAATTACGGCAAGCCTCTACCCCAATATTGTACCAAACATGATGAACGTTTGCCCATAATTGGTCTTTATTACAACAAGGAAGCTTGGAAACTCTTCTTTTAATTCTCCCCAAAGGTTTTCTATCGGGTTCAAGTCGGGGGACTGACTAGGCCATTCAATAACGTCTATCTTCCTTTGACGAAACCATGCACTTACTAACTTTGATGAGTGTTTTGGATCGTTATCCTGTTGAAACTTCCACATCAGAGGCATATTTTCCTCGGCAAAGGGTAGCATGACATTCTCTAACAAATTTTTGAACACAAATCTGTACATTTGTTTGCTCTATTCGGTGAATTGGACCTACTCCATACCAGGAAAAGCAACCCCATACCATGATATTGCCTCCTCCATGCTTGATGGTCTTTTTTGTGTACCTACTGTCGAATTTTTTACCTTTTGGCCGACGAACATTTCTTTCTGCATCGTTTTTAAATAAATTGATTTTGGTTTCGTCGCTTGAAAGGATATTTCGCCACTTTTTTTCTCCCTCTGCTCCACACCAATCTTTGTGAGCCAATGCAAAATTTTTCCTCTTCTTTAAATTGTTTGTTCTAAGCAGAGGGACTTTGCGAGCTATCCTACCTTGTAGGTCTGCCTTCTGTAATCGTCTTCGCACAGTTCGTGATGACACTGTATTTTCAATTTCTCTATCAATCGCTTTAGATGACTTAAAAGGGTCCCGTTTGGATAGGTGACTATGCGTTTGTCTGTAGTTAATGAAGTTTTTCTATGGCTACCTCGTGTTTCTACATTATTTTTTGGCTACAAAATTCTTAGACCGATTTAAAGCATCTACAATGAATTTGTAGGTTTTAGCTTGCTCGCGAAGTTTAAGAACGAGGAGTCTTTCTTAATTATTGCAATGGAGCCCACGACCCGTGTTAAAAATTAATTATGTCTGATATAATGTTTAATTTAGTTTTAATTAATATTATCCCACTTACTTTCTTAATTTTTTATTTAATTTTTTTATAATAAATCAAATTTTAACTAAATTAAAAATCACACACCTATTATTTTGTCCATGTAAAATTCGCACTTAAATGAAAAATGCCACACTATTTATCTGAGACAAGCTTATTTTTAATAATATTGCACTTTTTTTCTTTCTGCAACAAGAATACTATAATTTATATAAAATAATTTTAGCATGGTTATAATTTTTTGCATTTTTTAATAAGTTGAAAGAAAAAAAAAATTTTTACACCTATTATTTTGGCCATATGTGTATATTTCACTACAATCGGCTTACAAAGACTGCAATTTAATTTGTAATCGTGTTGTAATTCAGAAGGAAGCCATTAAATTTAAAAATTAGTTCTAATGTAAGTAAGTATTACAGCTTTTGTTTAATTTTATATCAACAAAGTGTTTATAAAATAAAGAATTTTGAATTCAAACATATTTTTGTATAGAAGAAGAACGAACATTCAACTAAACTTCTTTGCTTTACTTACATAGTTAACCTTGAAAATTTCATACGCATTATTTAATACTAGCATTGGCGCACGTCCCCATTTTCTACATACATACATACATACATACATATATACATAGATATATAAGTATAAAGTGGGTCAACGATGGCAAAAGCATCAACAGCATCGCCAATGCAATTGCCATTAGTGCAACACAATACAAATTCGAATGGAAACCCCAATAAAAGGAATCATAAAATAGTGAATAAAATAATGCATAAAAACATCACTAAAAAAAATTATATTTATATTAATATGTATTATTGTTTATACCAAAAGTGAAATTACAAAAAAAAAAAAAATATTACGAAATAGTTACGTATTTAATATGACAGGATAACTAAATTTTAATTAATTTAAGGACAAATTTAAATGACCGCGTTTAATTTCATAGCATTTGAAATTCATACAATTCAACAATAAAATAAAAATATCATAAATTGCATATATGTACATACATACATTCATACATACTTAATAATTTTAGTAGAATAATTATATGATAGACAGACAATAGGACAACAAACATTGAGGAGATGGACATTACTCACGTAGTGCATTGTGTCTACTGTTAGAAATAAGCATATTCGCAGTCTTCTGGGCGCGATGTAGAAGCCACAAAATAGACTTCGAGACACTGGTCCTTAAATGGGATATAAGAGGTGTATATGGTAAGGATAGATCCGATGGAGTAAAGTTTTTCTGTGCCGTCTTAAGAAACCAATGCATTCGACGCTTGAAAGAAATACTGACTTCTGCGAACTGCTCATTGAATTTTCATATCCAGAACATCATAAACATTCTTACAGATAATATGCTATTAATGGTAGGCTTATAGGTCAATAATATATTCCATTCGAAGATTGTCACTAGACGGAATGCAAGTGTAAGTCATTTTGTCTAAATCTCCTAAGGACTCGATCTGAATTCAAAACTGTACGAATAACAAATATAACTGTCATTGACAAAAAGTCTGAAATTCACCTGAATGCATCTGAAGAGATTTCATTTACAAAAACCCGTATTGTGCTGTGAATCGTGGAAACGCGATAAAACGTGAATATACTGCTTCCATACTTCGGAAAGTAACTTTAACAGGTCGCCAATAGAACAAGTCTCACATAGACCGTATTTTCTGTCGCTAGTTAGATTGATCGCCATTTTTTCATTTGTATAAATATGTACATGTTGTTAAACGAACTTTTACTTTTGAAATAATAATAATTTAATGATGTATTGTTTCTTTTTTTATATATGTATATATATATATGTGAAAAGTATACATGTCAATGTATAGTGAGCAGAAAGAAATTGCCCGTAATAATTGAATTCCATTAGAATCTTTGATCCTCTTTGATTGTCATATCTTTAGAAAATATTAATTGAGAACAGAGTGCTAGCAGTAATAATAAATAAATGAAAAGTATACAAGTCTAATTAAATACAGATACATTGTATGTAATCACATATACAAACATATTATGTACATATGCATGTACATACATAGTATGCCCTTATTAACTTTTTATGTTATCCTTCATACCTTTTATACGAAAAGCCAAGCCGAAAACAAAAGTTGACCCAGTTTCTAAAACTTTATAAATATTATATGCTGAATGACATACATATATATGTACATTAACCATTGTATGTACATGCAGCAAAAAAATAAAAAAGTACGTTATTTTACATGCATATTTCTAAAGGATACATACATAAATGAACACACAATTTAGCATGTAATATTTACATTTTGTATATATTAGGACCTCGTGCTGATTTTACATTTGTTTTTTTTTTTATCATTTTTCTATTTTCTTCGTACATACATACATACACATAGGCATACTTCAATATCATGCAATAACAAAAGCAATACTACTAATAATAACAATACATATAATGTATGCCCAAACATGCACATGTTGCAGTTAACCCTAACCTCTCCGTTATAATAATTAAATATGGCAACACTTGCTTACTGCACATTTTCCTAAAATACCCCCTCCCCCTCCTTATTCTTATCATTTTTAACACACAAACTGTTGTTTCGTCATCGTATCAAGTCGGCATCCTTTCGTTCTTTGGCTAATACACACAGTATGTATATAGGTGCTTGTGAATGTGTGCCAATTCTTGGTGATGGCGCTCAAAATAGCATAGAATAGCGATGGTTTTTTAATAGTGCCTCACCACTACAATCTCAACTGCTACCGGTCACACACCGGTTTTACAGCACGAAAACTCGAAGAAGTAATTTAAAAATTTTAGTTTTTTACGTGGAATCGATGCAAAAAAGAATAATAAGAATAATTTAAGTGTGTTTCAGCGACAATTTCTATACTCTTGAACTACATTGAATAATGAAAAATTGTCCACGTATAAGAAAGCGAAAAGTATGCAATAATCTTGTATACATACATATGTACACAACACATATGTACATACATATATACAACATACATGAATTGGACAAATAATAAACGCATAAATATATACATATGTATATATTTACATATTAAATATAAATAGATATTATTTATAAATATTATAATATTAATAATGTATTCAATACTTTTGTTTTAGCCCAACAAATCAAAATTCCTTTGTACCTGGAAAGGCTGCAATATCAGTGAACACACAAAAGCCAAAATTGAACGCCATATACGTAATAAACATCTTGGGTAAGTTAAAATTTATAACATTGCAAATCAAAAATTAATTTTAAAATCCTTCTGTACAAACATTGTAATTTGACATCTCATTTTCAAATTACAATTCATTTGGAAAGATTTTTATCAGTTAATCCTTTATTAAAATCCAAGGACAGATTTATTTTCGTTTGCAAAAAAATGTTCCAACTGCAGAATTTAATATTAAAAGTTAAATACGAGTAGCATAAAAATTTAGTCCAAGTTATTTTATTTAAAATCATGAAATTTTGATTTTTGAAACCTTGAAAAGCAACCTTGAAAAGTAAAAAAAATACAGTAGTTTTGTTCTACATATTACACGTACATACTTGGGTATAATATTTGTACATGAAAGTACACCCAAACGTACGTATTCCCATTACTCTCAATGTTACAATATTTATGCCTCGTCAACAATATTAGTATTGCCTTGACCAAAAGCAAAATCATTTGCAGTATATCTTGAAAATAAATGCGCCCGCGCATTAATGTTTTTTTTTTGTATGCATTTTTTTTTTGCATTTTTTTTTCAAGTATCCTTAAAGCATACAGTACTACTATACAGTACTTTTTATTTACTATTACAGAAAATGTAGGTTACTTCAACAGGAACACATAGAATACGAAGTAAAGGCAAAGTTCTTGAAATTTACCGGCGTAAATGTTGAATGTTTAATATTTGAGACTTCTTTACTTTTTCCATTGTTTTACAGCGGAAAATAGGGAAAAATTTTTTTGACTGTTTGATAAAACGATCTTCTGATTTACGGTCATTCTTGTTCAAAAAACCTTTTTGAAATTTTTTAGATCAATTTTTATTTATTTTTAGCAAAAACACTACACTACTACAAATATTAATTTGTTTTTTTTTTTTTTTTTTGTTTTGTTTTATTTAATTTATATATGTAGAGAATGTTTATAGTTTTTGTAAAAAATATTTGTATTTGTATACATATTTATAGTTGTATGATTTCAATCATTCATATAATAAATGATTTGATTTCATTTTAAATAAAAACTTTGTTTTAAACACAATTCATATGTTGTTTGCTTATGTATAATTTATAATTTTTAAAACGCGTACATTGTTATAATATGTACGCGTAAAATATATATATAAATATTGTATATAAATATATCTATACATATATATATATATATATATATATATATATATACTATATTTATTTATATTGTGAATATATAATATTATTGACCTCACATATTTGTCCCACCAAAAAGAAATGTAATAAAATTCGTTTTATATATTCATTATTTAAATAAAATGAAGCTTATATGCAAATAATATCAATTGATACATTATTTTCTAATATAAAATAATTATTTAATAATAAATTAAATAAATACATACGTACATTAGTTTAAAATGGCTGTATAGTATGATTTAATTTTAATTTTATTTGTTATATAACTCCTAGCTATCATACTTTAAACTAATAGTTCGTTTCTATTTCATGTTGCTATTTTATTTAATAAATTTAGTTTCTTAACATTCACAGTAATTTTATTTGAAAACCTAAGCGTATTATCGGTTATTTTTGAGTGTCCACCTTAAATAATTTTATTTAAATATGCTTTTTTTTTCTTTTTTGAATTTTCTTATGTTAAAAGTATTACTATTATTAGACTGTCATTATAGTGAAGATGAGGTCCCAATAAATAAAGACAAAAATAAAAACATTTAGATCAAATCATTTTAAATCATGTGCAAGAAATAGTTACTTTGTGTTTAAGAAAAACAACAACTTGCCATGTCTTTATACGTAGTATTAAAATGAGAAAAAGTTAATAATTTACGTTTCTTATATTTCTGAAACAATAATTAAATTCCAGACCTACTGTAATCTAATTGGAAACGTTATTTTTACAAACTAAATTGCTGCCAAAAACCAATTCATATTCGTTCTTATTTATGAAATTATGAAAAGAAATTCTATGCTGAAAGTAAAAGCTTATGGCCAATATTTGTAATACATCAGATAGTATAATGTATAAAAATTTATTATTTTTAGCAAAAAAAAAAAAAAAAAAAAATTTAAAGGACAATTCTTTAAATATAGAAAAAAGTAACTTAAATAAAAAAAAAGCTTTTTTTACCAGGATATTAAAAATGACAACATTGCATGGGAAAACTTTTCAAAATAGAAAAAAAAATTAAACTTTTTTCATTAAGACAAACATATAAATTAAAATTACTTTGCTTATGCTTTTACATCTTTGATTTCTATTTAACTAAATCTAAATTGTGTATTTTTGTAAGGAAGATTTAGAGCTAAAATGTAAAAAGTCTGAAAACTAAACGTACAAATTCTCTAAATATATGTATAAATATATATAAATTATTAAAAAATATATATTTATAAAATGTATATATGTATGTATATATATATATATAATATATATATACAATAAAACCAAAAAAATGTTGTTTACACTTAAAACATAGAAAAAAAAATATGAAGACAATAATTATTGAACAAATGTATATGTATGTAAAGGTGGTTTTTTGTTTTTTTTTTATAATGCGGGATTATGAAGAGGGTCGGCTGTTCAAGTTTTTATTTAATTTAGAATTTACGATTGAGGGTGCATAAGTGAAATGTCCATAGTAACATCAGTCAGGCCATTTATAGCCATGCCATTTACCACATTACCAGCTAAAAACAAATGAAACAACAAAACAATAAAGATTGGTTTACAAAAGTGTAAGGGTGATTAAAACTATTTGGTGAAATTAAAACTATGCTCACTTGTACGCTGACCCTGTGAATCTAATTGAGACCAATATTGTTCGGAAGGACTTTGGGTACAAGTACCGGGTGGTGCTTGAACAGGGGCTCCTGTATAACGGAAATAGGGATTCTTTAAATCTAATGTATTGCTGGAGGAAATTAAGGTGCCTTCAATATGTAAATCAATAGTGACGTCATAAGACTGGCGTCTGTTTGCTTCAAGTAATACTCTACCAGTCAGAGTTTGGCCTTGTTTGATAAATATTGGCATAGGTAACAAACAACGAACTTGATACCAATGCGTTAAGGCTGCAGTAGGAGATGTTGAAAGCCAAACATGCTGTATGGAACCGCAAAATTCAACATCGAACCAAAAAGCCAAACCATGACAAATACCAGTTTGTAATATATGAAATTCCAGAGGTATATCTAATAGAAAATTGTTATTACTATAAAATCAAATACTCCTTTTTTTTTTTTTTGTTTTGTTGTTTTGGTATTTCATATACTTACCAATATTATGTAAATCATTTTCGTTATCCCTTAGAAAATCGCAAACATGCCTAACAGATTTAGCCATACAAATGCGTATGTCGAACGTATCAACTATTGGTTGGCGGAAGTACTCTTTCATTCCTTCTTTATGGAGAGTAGTCAAGTCGACACCATGAAATGCAGATTGATACCAAAAGTTCGCTTTATTGTATTGCTCTGAATACAGAGCCTCGTCGGAGAAAGGTGCCACATGCAAGTCACCGTGAGTGGGAAACATCTTGCCATTTGGTTTTAGCCATTTACGAGCATGTAAATACGTTTCCAACATGCGTTCGTTGTATAACATATAGCCCATTGGCTCCGATATAATTACATCAACTTGCTCCGGCAAGTCGATTTCCTCAATTTTTCCTGGCATAACGAAAATTTTATCCTGAACATGATTCGATTCCACTAATTGTTGTGCGTATTGAGCCATATTTGAAGCTTCAATTGCATATACTTTGGCAGCACCAGCTTGTACAGCAAAAAACGAAAGGATTCCTGAACCGGCTCCCACGTCCAAAATTACTTTATTCTAAAAATTAAATACATGATAAAACTTTACGAAAACCTGTATCGTATTATGTACTTACATGGAAATCAACGGAATTGCCTAAAATAGCCCTTTGATAAGTGCTTGTTCTGACATAGTCTTGCATCATGTTTTGTTGCTGCGATAAATATCCATAAAATTGAAAATACTGCGAAGCAGACGACTCTTCAGTTCTCTGTGAAAAAACTGACTTGGGTCGCAGCCTTTTGACATGATCAATCAACTTACGAAATCGTTGTTGCTCTATAGTATAGTATAGAATTGTATATTTAAATCAAAAAAAAATTTAGGGAACTACAAATCTATTTACCTTGTTCAGAAGGAAAACGTAGTAAAAAATTGTCACTGCCAAATGATATGGCAAATGTTTGTCGTCCAATTTGCGCAGCATCTGTATCGCTTGTTATCAAATAATCCTTAAGTACGTTTGTAGGCGATGATTCTAAAAATATATTATGGAGATTACGGCACATTAATATTTTTTATTATTATTATTATTATTATCCATTGAGTGTATTACAAACAACGTACAGAAATAATGCTTTGATATTTTAATGAAGTTTTTCCTTTTATTCGATTTCATGGAGAGGTGACATCTCACAAGAAATCACAATTTCAACGTGTCGTTTATTTGCAGTCCTAGGTGGGAATCAAACATAGTTTAATTTCTTCTTATTATTATTAGTTAGCTTTATCAAAAGGATTTTAACTTCTTAAATTATTTAATTTGTAAATACTTTCTAAGGATTATATAAACTGCATTAAAGTATTTGCCACAATAGTCTTGTTATCGAAATCGTCCGTTAACTTCCCTCCATCAACTCTGAGTGTTAATTAAATTGCAAATAGAAAATTTGAGTATAGCCTAATAATATATCGATAAGTGCTTATGACAAGATCAAAACATTATAATTAAAGAAAATTCATGTTTAAAAATTTAAATACATACATATGTTTATCCCGGTAGTATCCCAATAAACCAAAAGGCTTTCAAAATAGTTTGTAACAAACTTACTACCATAAGCGTTAGGTTTGCAAAACTGTTATGATAACTATTATGAATGGCTTGTTAACAATTACTTTATTAAGAAAACTGAACCCTTGCGATAATATTACAAGTTAAGGTATATAACAAGCTTAGAAGTGTAGTTATGGAATAAGCTTACATTCGTAACATTTTTGTAAGCTTTTAAATTCAATGAAAAAATAAAGGTTTTTATTTTATATAGTTTTAATTATTTTATTGCTATTTTTTTCATTAACTAAACTAAACTAAAATAATAGAAAAATATATACATATGTAAATACAAAAATAAAGGAATTCATTAAATTGTTAGAAATATAAAAATAAATAATATTCTCGAAAATATATGTATATACTACATATGTAAACAGAAAAAGAAAATAATTCATTAATATTGCTAGAAAAATTGGGTTGCAAATTCTAATTGTTTAAAATTTTAGAATTTTCCTTATATTTCGCTTTACACGATTGTCGGTTTTTGGCAAATTGGAAATACGATTTAGTACTTTTAACAAATTCGTCCTCCCCCAATCCAATAGAAATTGCGGCATCTATAAAATTAAAAAAAGGAATGTATGTATGTACTAATAAATGGATAAATACTGGATGTACACTATTTTACTTCTTATGGCTTTTGATGTGCTCAGGCTGCGGACACTCTTTTTTTCCTCCGTTCCTTTCCAGCATAGCCATTGCGCTACTTCATCGACCAATAATTTCCTCCAACAATTTTTGGTGAAATTTGGAGCCTTTGCTACAGTTTGGAGCTCTTTGGCCTTTGAATAAAAAGAAATAAACATTAGAAAGCTATAGCGAAATATATTTTTAGTTTAACTTACAAATGAATCCGAAAACCAAACTGCAATTTCACCCTTAATATCCAGGTTATGTATTATGTCAAACTCTGCGTCATCTTCAGAACTACAAACTTCATTTTCACTTGTATCCAAATTTTCATCACAAAAATTGAAACTAATTTGACTAGAACTTGCTGGAACTTCACTCGAATCGGTGTTTTTAGATTTTTTAACATTTAAAAGCAATTCCACAATTTCTTTTGATTCCGTACGAACACTTTGTTTTAATTTAAACGGCATTTTATAATTTAATTTAATTACCTTTCTTAACCACAAATTTATGTTATTTTTATCTTGTAAATTTATTAAAAAATACTCTTAAAAAGCAAAGCACACCTGTTTTGTAAAACAAAAGAAGAAGACTGAAAAGAAAAAGAACAATAAAGAACATAACGCAATAATATAATGGGATATCTTTTGCGTAAACGTTTACAAAACTATTGCGAGCATAAGTCGTTTACAATCATGCTTGTAAAACTGTAACAAAAATTAACCCATCATAAGTACGCTTATGAAATGTTGTAGAAAATCTATTATGATAAGTTTATTTTAAAATGTAGTTACATTTTGATTATTGTTTGGTTTGTTGGGATGTATAGTATAAAAATAAAGATAAACTAATGAAATAATTAAAGATAAATCGTAATGTTTGTGTTGTTTTAAATATATCTTCAAAGTAGGACGTGTTTTATTTTGAAAAATATTGATAGCGGCCTTCGTAATTATATATTTGTTTAAGATTGTTACGATTTTTTATTCAAAATTATGGAAAATCGTTAAATTTTGTTTGTATGTATGCATATGTGTGCAAGTGCATATCTAAACTAAAATAATCTTTTATTGTGTTCCTTTAATTCTCGATCTACTTACCCAATGCAATTTTAACAAGGACTCCCTGCGAATCATAACTACACAACAATAATGAAATGTCCTTGTATTTAGGGCTAAATTCTAATTTCGACTCATTGGTAATTTCACTAATTAAAACGCTATTAAATGTACAAGTACCACTTGCACTTAGGCCAGAACTGTTTACGGTTGAGCCACCAATGAGTGTCGTCGTTGTTGTTGTCGATGTTGTGACAGGCACAATGGCATTATTTCCAATAACGGCAGCAGTAACAGCGGAATTAAGTGCAAGTGACGAAGAGGAGGATGTAGAACAGGAGTCGGCAGATGTTGAGTTCTTCGTTAAACTAATATTCGAGGAAATAACAGACATTCTTTTTCCTTTTTTCTCTTGCTTTTATTCTTTAACTTATCTCTTAGCGAAACGTCTAAACGCTTAAATAAAATCCACTTAATAGAATATATAATTGACTGTATTTATTTCTTCTTCTTCTTGGTTGCTCTTCTATTCCTTAAGCCAATTTTTTACGCTTGTGTTTAATTATTTTGTATGTTAAACTCGTTTTCTCTTTTACGAATCGTCTATATAAAATAAAATATTTAGGGGTTATGTTCTTCTTCTCTTTATGGTTTCTTTTCTCGCCACGAAAAAGTTACATTTGAAAATTTGTTTTCTAGTGATTTTGAAAGCGTTATGTATTAATAATAAGTTTTATTGATTGCCTTTATTCTTTTCCAATAATTTTCTTTCGTTGCCCAAGACAAAGCATTTGATGAACTTTTACTTTTATATTTCCAATTGTTGTATTTTTCGTGCTGAAATAATTATTGTTAGTATTGTGCGGGGTTGAATTGTTGGCCGATTGTATGATGTTTGTCTGTGTCTAGTTTTTTTGTTGTTGTCGTAATGAAAACACGTTTTAATTTCTTGAATATCTCTAGAGCTTTTCATTTAATTTTGCTTGCAATTTATAAAAAAACACGCTTTTAATTACAATTCTTTCAATTTAAGTAAATAGCACAGTCACTTTTTATTAATAAATTTGCAAAGATGCAAAAAAAATCACACACAACACCAGCAGAGCAAACGAATAGGTAAATGAAAATGAAAAATAAAATACAAGCGATTAACAAGCCAACGAGTGTAAAACAATGTTGTATTTTCTAACAAAAACAGAGATGTTAAAAACAGAATACTTTTCAACACTGTTTTTATCTACACTGAGAAAAATGTATTTATAACGTTTTAGTACGAAAATTATTTAGAATAATTTAAAAAAATTTAATTTTTATTTGACAACGAATTTAGGAAAATACGTTGCAACATCAGTAAATATTAGAATATTAGTATAAAAAAATTTAATTTAAGAATTAAAATCAAATATTAAATTTTCAAATAAAATTCATGCTCACACATAAATTTACTTTATTTGTATTTTGTTTTAAAATTTATTATTTTATTATAATTTTTAAATATATTGATATAATCTAAAACGTAAACAATTTCGTGGTTATAAATAACGAAATTTTGATCTCTCAACATTTTTAGAAATGGAAAAATTATCTTTAATTATTAACTAAAAAGTTTTACGTTTCTATAAAGTTTTGCTTAAAAATTATCAGCTTTAAGTTAAGTCATAGTTTATATGTATCAACGTAGTTGCTTAGTAAAAATTGCTATATATTCTTCTTTGACGATTTCTATGGTTTGTGTTCTTTTTTATAATTTTAGTATAAAGAAAATACGCCGTGGCACTGACCATTTGGATAGCGACAGCCATGACAGTGATAGCCACGAAGAAGAATTCTATTACACAGAAGTCGAAGATGATGATGATGACTGTAAAACTCCTAGTCCTACATCACCACCAACTCTTAGCCACCGTGATATGGCGCGTCCTCCTCATGAAGATCCCGAATACCAAAAACGTTTTGTAGGGAATATCAAGTGAGTATTTGAATGCAGAAAGGAAGTGTTTTTCCATTCATATTGTTTTTAATGTCAAAATTTTTTCATATATTTTTCATAAAATGAAGACAAGGGCGTGCTGCTGCACAATTACAACAACAACAACAACAATATCAACAAAATATTCAACAATATAATAATAACGGTAAAAGTAAGAAGCATCTCAACAGCAACAGTAATTGTCCACACAATATCTACATTAGTAACAACAATCAACAACAAATGCAACAATTACAAAACAACAACACCAGCTGTATACCAACATCGCCATTAGTCCATCATAATTACACTTATCCTGCAGCAACAGCTACTACCGTAATTGCGACGTCCGTTACCAATACCGAAAATTCAAATAACAATGCTGCCGCCATGAGTAATTTTCATGTTAATCACAACCACAATCATGAACAGCCACAACAAGCAACTACTGGAACGACATATATAAAACATGCTCGGGCATCGCCACGTCCGTCCCAATCGACAGCGCCATATCCATCACCAACGTACGTCCACCAACATCACAATTACAGTAGTTCAACACCAATTAATCCCAATAACTCCATGACTGGCATAGTGACAGCATCAGCGCCAGCCGCCGCAACTGCGTCTATTACAACAATTGTCAATCATCATCAGAACAACAACAGTGCCAATAGTGTGTTACAACAATTGTCGCAACAGAATGTAACGGTAACAACACATAACAATAATAGCCAACACACTACACAGCAACAACAACTGCAACAGCTTCAACAGCAGCAACTGGCAACTGTTACTATAGCACCTAATTTTACACATGCACGAGGTATGAGTGGTAATGGTCATAACGATGCTACACATAATCATCAACAGCAACAGCATCAATTGCATCATCAGCATCAACAACAGCCATTGCATCAACAACAGCAACAGCGTTTACAACAATCGCCAACAGCCACTGCCAGCCATAGATTGGTTGCCTCAAATGCTGCCAACCCCAACTCCAATAATATGAATAGCTCCACAGTTGTGGCGTCTGCCTCAGTAGTTCCCACAAATGCAAACCCGGGACACGTTCATCAACAGCATGCTGCCGTGCAACATGTGAACAAGCAAACACCAAACTCACCGAATCGTCGCACAAGAGGCGAAAATAAAAAATGCCGCAAAGTTTATGGTATGGATCGCCGGGATATGTGGTGTACACAATGCAGGTGGAAGAAGGCCTGCAGTCGTTTTGGTGACTGAAAAAGGCCCAAATCGTCGAAAATAGCGACGGCGACAACGACGACAACAACAACAAGTACGACAATAATGACTGAAAATGTTATGTTGCCGTCGTTGCTAACGTCGACGACTTGCATTAATCCTTCAACAAACACAACAACAACAACAGCAACAGCAACAACAACAACTTTTATTAATACTAATAAAATTAGTAACAATAATAAATATCACATCAACGGCAACAACATCAACAACAACAACAACAACAACAACAATATAAATAATAATAATAATAATAGCAGTAGTAATAATAAAAGTAATTGTAATTATAGCAAAAATAATAATAATAACAACATAAATATTTATGGTGTGGCTTCAAAGGCTACAACAAAAAATAATTTCAACATCAATCAGAATCAGAATCAGAATCAGAATCATAACAATAAAACGACATCAACAACAACGGCATTTGTAAGCAAAGAATTAAAAAATTTAATACAAACAAATACGACGGAGTCATCTGTAGCTCCTGTGACTAATCCTACACAGTTGCACACAAATCCCACCACAATTACCACCAATGCGAATAATAGTAATAATAATAACATCAACAACAACAACAACTGTATTACACCTCTAGGTTCGGTTGCAACTACTAAAAAAACAACATCAGGGGTTGGTAATTTATGTGGTGCTGTAGCAACTTCAGTTATTGTTAAACCACCAAAAAATATTAACAATTACCATTATCATAGTCAACAGCAACAGTACGTGACCAATAACACCAATACGATGACGATATTAACGACTCAACAACATTTAGGTCAGCCAGAGCAGCAACAGCAACATCAATCCCAGTCAATGAACACCACCTTCAACAATACAACCACCACCACCGCTAGGCACATTTTGTTAAAACCTTCTACTGCTCGTACCATAAATGACATTATGACCTTTGACATTAATACGACATCTATTGCTCCACCTTCAACAACAACAAAAACTGAAACAACAACATCACAACAACAAGTGGTACTATTAAAATGTTAAACAATAACAAATTTGATTTTTAAAGTTTTTAATTTTTATTTTTGTCATCTGTTATTAATTTTGTTTTAATATATCCTAATCTAAGTATTAATTTCTAATTGAGTACAAAATAGTAAAATTTACAATTTTTGTTTTTTATTATTTTACTTTTATTATTATTATTATTATTATTATTATTATTATTATTATTATTATTATTATTATTATTATTATTATTATTATTATTATTATCATTATTATTATTATTATTATTATTATTATTATTATTATTATTATTATTATTATTATTATTATTATTATTATTATTATTATTATTATCATTATTATTATTATTATAATTATTATTATTATTATTATTATTATTATTATTATTATTATTATTATTATTATCATTATTATTATTATTATTATTATTATTATTATTATTATTATTATTATTATTATTATTATTATTATTATTATTATTATTATTATTATTATTATTATTATTATTATTATTATTATTATTATTATTATTATTATTATTATTATTATTATTATTATTATTATCATTATTATTATTATTATTATTATTATTATTATTATTATTATTATTATTATTATTATTATTATCATTATTATTATTATTATTATTATTATCATTATTATTATTATTATCATTATTACTATTATTATCATTATTATTATTATTATTATTATTATTATTATTATTATTATTATTATTGTTATCATTATTATTATTATTTAATAGTTAAACTAATGAACATTAATAATGACACTTAAATTTTTCTTTTTTTTAACATTTTATGTACTTAAACATAAAATATTGTATAAATCATTTGTTTAGTACGTGTATGCGTTATCTTTGAAATATTAGGATCAGTGACAGAATTCATATTTTCTCAGTTTAATTTTAATTGATTAGTGAAAAAGAACATAATATTTGGAAGAACATAATTCAAAAATGCAGGTTTCGGTGGAAAAACATATGTTTTTTTTTCAAATCTTCCAACAAACTAATTAAAACTTTTTTAAAGAATGTACAAAACTCTGTACATCTGTAAGAACGATGAAATGTAATTGTTATTATTGTTTTAATATACATATGTAATGTATGTATTTATACAAATTTATATGTATTTGACAATATGATATTAAGAAATGTAAGATTTTTCATTAAACTTTCCGATTTATTTGTTTAGTTTGTTTTATTTGAAAACTAATGTTATGATTGGTTATTGGTTGAAGGTTGAAATCAAATATTATAAAATCAAATTATTCAAGTTGTTGTTACGATTACAAATACAATTTTTATTATTTATTTATTTTTAAACACCGTAAATGTGTACTGTTGTTGCTTAAACGTTTTATTGTTTGTCTGTAAACAATTTACTTCAATATTTACATCAATGAGTGTTTTTATTTATATTTCTTAAGTTTTTTTTCATATATTTTTTGCATGCATATATGTACATATATATACGATATATGTATATATATGTATTTTTTATTTTGTTTTTTATTTCTAATCAAACGTTCAATATTGTTTACACCATTATAAATGCATAAATATATACATACATTTATTTTAATTATTTTTATGAATTTATTTTATAAGATTCTAGACAATTTTTCTTTAGTTTTTAAGGTTTAAACAAATATATATGAAATATACGTACATATGTATTTACATAACATTAGAGCAACTTGTATAAACTTATATAAAATACAGTATACATTAAGAAAATAAAAACAAACAAAAACAAAAAAAAAACAATATTATACCATAAAATAAAATAAGATGGTCCCCATAAAACACAAAAATATTAAAGTAATAAAATAAATCTAGATCAATTTTATCATAAACAGACATTTAAAAACTGAATAGTTTATTGTAAATTTTATAAATGGACATACATATATGCATACATACATATATTGTTATAAAAAAATAAGTAAAACAATATAAACTAAAACAAATAAATTTATTAAGTATTACAAACCAATATCTATCAATCTATACATCTATCAAAAGGCAAAACAAATTTAATAAAATATAAATTAATAAAATTACAAAAAAAAAAACAAAGAATTTGTAATAAAATATATGCTAAAAAGAAATGATCACACTCTATATAATAAAATTTAATTATTTATATCAATATCTGTCTATTCAATTAAAAACAAAACGGAAAACATAAATAGAAAATAACATCCATCCATACTATCCAAGCAAAGTAGCTGCATATATTTTAATTATCTTAAATGCAATAAATATCAAAAAAAAAAAAATAAAATTAAATAAAATAAAAATAAAATAAACAATATTATTAATTGTACATTCATATGTATGTGGAACAATTTAATTGCTACAAATCATTATATACTGTATGTATATAAAATATATAACATTTTACAAAAATTTATTTATAAATACATTATAAAAATATGACGTTAAATTCTTGTAACGGAATGTCTTTCTTGAACAAGACTATGATAATGTAAACAAAAACTAATAAACAAATATTATGATTGCAACTATGGTACACTGAGAAATAAATTATGATTAATACTTTTAGACAAATATATACTCTACTCCACTACACTCAAAATAGAAACAAATTAAAAATTTTTATTCAAATACAAGTGTTTATTCGAAATATGAAATTCATTATTCAATAATAAACAAAATCATATTACAATTACATACAAATACACAAACAAATAAAATTGATTGAGAAAAACAAATTAATTTTAAACATTATTTTCGAAAACCATGTAGCTATTATGAATTTTATTCAATTAAAATATTATCCATATTGGTATTTATAAAAGTCAATTTTATTTACCAATAGCTTAGAAAAATTTCTATTCTATTAAACTGTTCAGTTAAATGGTATTTTCTTAAGCCAGATTTTCAAAACCAGGCACAGATCTTAGTAACGCATTTTGAGACCGGCTCTATTCTTATTAGCATTATTAAGTTATATGCTTAAATACAAATAAACATACATACTTACATGCATATATAATACATACATGCATACTTACATACACATACATTTGAATGCATGTTAAATGTGCCTAAACAAAATTATTGTTAATTCCTCACTGATTGTTTTATTTGAAAAATTTATAAAGTTGTAAATCTGAAACAAAAAAAAAAACAAACAAAAACGCAAAAGAAAAGTAAATTTTTTTTTTCTTTTTTGCTAAAACTTACAAAATATTATTAATAAACCCGTGATTTGAATGAAATTCGTGATAGTGGCCATTTTGTTTTTACCAATTTTATTTTTGTTTTTTTTTTTTATTTGATTATATACATACATATTATATACATACATACATACATACAATGTATTTTTAATCAAAATTATCTTTTAAATTGTTTATTTTATAGCTTTTGTTTTTTCTTGTTAAACATAAGTGATAATAAAACAAAGTCGTTTTTTTTTTATAAAATTAAGTTTATTTTAAAAATTTATTAAAATTTTATTTTTATTATATAAAGATTTACATACAATTGGTTTTTCAATTTTCCTCAAAATGATCTTATAAAAAAAAATTATGTGCAAAAACATGTAATGAATAAAAAAAATATATATATTTTTAGAAATAATAAAAAGAAGGAAAAAAAACATGAAATGAAATACAATTATATATGAATGTGCAACAACAGATGCCTGAATTTCCCCTATATATTACATTATATCAATCACCATTATTTTATAACACAGTTTTGATGATCTTTTATATGTTTACATTACATTATTATATACATATTAAAAAAAAAAACAACCATACATACATATTTTAATGCAATTAAATATTATTTGAAGAGAAGCAAAATATACGATTGTTATTTATAATTAAAAAGAACCCAAAAGAAATGTGTTTTTATTTATTTATTATTATAATTTCGTTTTATTTTATTTTTGTTTTTTACTTTGTTATTAGTATTTAATTTGGTAACTTTTCGAATTCGTTTTATCATTTCCAAAATATTTTTGAATAGACCTGATCTGAATGTATACAGTAAACATAGACCATTATAAAATACTGTCTACATACACAATATGTGCAAAACAATAACATTTTGGGAAAATATGTACATATGTTTACAATTCGTATTAAGACGAATTATAAAGTAAAGTTTGAAGATGTCTAAAATGGTTTTCAATTTATGTTCTGACTAAGCTTACACAATATTTTAAGGCTTAACAGTTTCTCGAAAAACGATTCTATATTTGTTATTTGATTTCTATATTCAATAATTATGATTTGTAAGACTATTGGGGGGGGGGTAATATAATAGTATTTGAAGATTTCATTAACATAAATACTCTATATCGGTTTTCACAACTGGTTTCTAAGCAAATCGTTCTTTATAAAATCAATTGCATTCGTTTTTTAAATATAATATGGAGCTTATTGTTAAAACAAATCCAGAGTACTATTAACGTATATAGGTACAAATACAAAACAGTTGATAAAATATTGTTTAAGAAGATTAAAATAAAAACCAAATTCAAATGGATAAAAAAGGAGAAATTTATAGAAAAATATGTCCCTATTTCAAAAGCTGAGATACTTTACTGTAAATTCCTAAAGTCATTAAATAATGTTTTTTAACAAACGAAACAAAAAAATATTTTTCTAACGGCTTACAAAATGCTACGTACATACATACATTAAACATATAGTGAATAAAATATAAGGAAAATATAAAATAATTAATCAAACGTTTTGAAAGAAATTGAAAAAAAGAAAATATTAACTATTTATTGTTAGAATGATACGGTAATGTAAATAATAAAGAAACAGTTAAAATATTGGAGTTGAAAGTAAAGCACAAATTGTACAAATTAAAACAAGAAGATACTTTTATATATACATACATATATGTATGTATATATGTATACAGATATAAAGATGTATGTATGTATGTATATATAAAAATCGATGAATTAAATATTTAGAAAATAAAGTTAAACTCACTAATCATACATAGAGATACTGATTGGAAGGCATTTTAGATTTTAAAATTAAAATTTAAATTATCTTTTTAATACTTAAGTTCGAATTTCTTTATCTAAGAGAAATTCAAATTCATAAAAGCGCGGTACATTTACTACACTAAATACAAAATAATAGTACATATAATATTTTAATATTATATATTACACGGAAAGCATATAAATAATAAATTAACTAAAATTAATTAAATTAAGAAAAATGTATTGGTTAATCAGCAATCAGAAATGAATAATATAGAAAAGCCTTCGATACGTGTTATAGTTGTAACATATAATCTGATTTTTTTTTTAATAATTTTCGATTTACATTAAAATAAAAGTAAAGTTTTAAGGGAATTAACATTTTCTCAAATTAAGGCTGATTTAGTTCATTTTTGAAATTCAAAAAAAAAAAAAATTTCTAATATATTATTCATTTGTCATATCAAAATTGTTTATATAAAGAAAATGTAAAAAAAACAATAAAATTATATTGAGCGTTAAAAATTAAAATTTATTAACAATTATTATGTAGTTTATCAAAAAATAAATTTGTTTTCTTAATGCATTAAGCAATTAAGCATTTAAATATGGATACGAATCGACAATTGAAACCAAAAGAAAAATAAAGAGAAAACCAAAATAATTTACTTTATAAAAAAAAAGGAAAATAAAATAAAATAAAATATATTATGTCAACTTACCAACGATTTATATTTATTTTAAATAGAAACTACATTTGTCGTCTACATCAAGAAAATTTGCGAATGTATGTTACATTTGCATATAAATATTGTCTTATATACATATGTACTATGTATATATGTATGTATGTACATACATATACGATATGATAAATTTTGCCATAGATTTTATAATATAATTAAGAAAAATAATAAAAATAGATTAACAATTTTTAGGTGTCTGTCGTTCAAAAGTAGCAGCATAAAATATTTAATTGAATACCTTACAATTCGATAACAATAAATGCAAGCTTAACTTGTTAATAAATATATATGTACATACATATATTGTATATACATATGTATATGATGTATACTTTATGTATATTGTGTTTATAAAAGACTTTTAAACTTAACAAAAATACAAATACAATAATATATTCATTATCATACTAAATTTAAAACTAAGTGCGTTTAATCTTGTTAATTTTTCTTTAAATTAATTACTCTTAGACACTTGGATAAAACTTTGCAAATGATGCCATTTTCAAAATGGTTTTGAACAATTTCAAACTAACGCCTAATTCATCTCGTATATGCAAGTATTTTTTATTTTTAAACAATAAGTGTGTATCTGAATATTTTAGTGATTATGTTTTCATCTAACAAAATTGTATGATGATTTTAAATCTTTTGTATTAACATGTTGTTAGACCCCAGTTACCTCCTCATATAGTAATCTGAAATCCAACAATTTAAGTTTGAAACAAAACACAACATTGGGAATTTTTATCTGTGGGTATTAATGAATTTTGAGCAATTAGGTTATTTATTCCTTCCTTCCGATCTTTCAGCGCTCCTATCTGTTAATGAATCCATTGCTTTAAGATACACATTAAAAAATTTACATTTTGAACACTGCCAATTTATGTTTAACTTAATAATTAATAATAAATAATTAACTTAATAATAATTAGATTGCACAATATGTGCCAGTAATTAAATTATTTTAATTTTTTGATGTACTCTAAGATTTAATAAAAAAAAAAATATACATATATATATATACATATATATATGTATATGTATATATTAAAAGCAATACTTCAAATTGTTAACAATCATAGAGAAAACTCGAAAATTAAAATAAGAAATACATATTAATTTGTAGTAGTTGATTCTAAGAAATATTTCTTTAATTTTCATTTTGTTTTAATATATTGTTTTTTTCTTTCGATGTATTGAAAATTAAAATGACTGAAAGAAATATTTTTAAAAATTAAATGTTTTTAAATCAAAATTTTTAATTAATAAAGTCCCTCGTAAGGAAGACACAACATTTTTTATATTAAAAAATTTTCGAAAAATATGTGAAAAAAAGTAAAAACTAGATATATCTTCCTAATTTTGTAATTGTTTAAATTAGTTGTAGATGTAAGCCACAAATGTCTTCAATTTTTGTATGAACATATTAAATCGAAATTATTAATTAATTTTATGAATTAAAAATTACAATTTGTTTTAATTATTTGTACTAAAATTTGGATTTGTTGAAAATGAAAAATAAATTGAAAACACTGTTTCCTTAGTACTTATGCATATAATAATTTAAATATTAATAGTGTGTCTTCGTGAAATCTTAAAGAAAATATTTTAAAAACAATAAATTTTGTATTTCATTTAAAAGCTTAAAGTTTGTTTGTTTGTTAAGTTTTTCTGTCACATTCTCTTACTCTGTAGGCATCTATCTGATCGTTTACCTATTGTGTTATTAACGAACAAAAAATAAAAGAATAACAATAAAATATTTTTTATCTAACTAGTAAAACTGGTTGTAATTGACTTTTTTATTATTATATAATAGAATTATATCTAAGTATGTGTCTATATAAATCATATAAATAAGTTACAATTCATAAATATTAACAAGCGTTTTATAAATTTATTAAAAGAAGATTTAACAAGAATTTTGTCAAATTTATTTATAAATTTATTAGCATAGTTTGAACTGCGTACATTCATTGAAAAATAAACAAAACGAAAAAAAAGTTATTAAGAAAAATTAATTCATAAAAAAAAACAAACAAAAATTATAAAATCAATTATTAAAATATTCTGCAAGTATTTAAGACAAATGAAATAAAAGAAAAATGATCAAAAACAAATATTTACAATTTCTGCAAATAATTTTAATTATTTTGAAAACAATGTATTATTTGTAAATATTTATTTAAACGTAAGACGACGCGCTACGCAAAATTAGAATTTACAAAGTTTAAAATAATTTCAGAGTATCTATCTTAAGTTGAATTGACCTTAAAATGGAAAGTGTGAAATAACTAAATTAATACGAAATAAAATATACTTTACAGTCGACCATAAAACGTAAATAATTATTTCAAAATTGATAAGATAAAGTGAAAATTATTCATAAAGAAAACAAAAATTTTCACTCTGTGTATATTTACATTAAATGATTTACATTCATTATCTTTTCGTAAAAGACAAGAAACATAATAAAAAAAAGAAAAAAAAATAATAATTATCGTACACCATACATAAACTACAAAATAATATACTTTGCTTGAAACTATTTTTGCAAGAGAGAATAAGTTATTGTACCCTCAGAAATAAGAAATGGCAACAAATATTACAACAAATGAATGATCATGTTTATAAAATATGAAATAGATTTAATACTCTCTTCATATAAGAACAAAATAACAACAAATATTGCAATAAAATAAAACTAAATTAAAATGTAAATCGACATTAACTAAAAGTACACTGATCATAATAAAAAAAAAATGAAATTGAAAAAAATAAATAAATAATAATAATAACAAGCACTTACAAATCCATGCTTGAAACATGTATGTAACTACGTTTACCTGCAAATACCATTGGACGCTACGAAAACACTTGTTTTATATTAAAAGTTTTCAAAATTTTGAATTGATTTTATTTTCATCATGATTTATAATCCAGAAACTGTCTCTTATAAGCTAATAAAATAATAAATATACATATATACATATAAAAAATACGTATGTATAAACAACGCAAAGGAAAATTATGGTAAACATAATCATATTTTTGTAATATTTGAACACGAGTACTTAAATTACCTGCATTCATATTATGGATAGTATTGATTATATTTTTTATAAGCAATTACAAGATCAAATATAAATAAATTGCTTTCATATTATGATTACATTAACCATAATTTTTCTTTGTGCATATAATAACAATAAAACTGAAAACTTCTAACAAAATCGCAACTCAATATATTGGATAAGACGAAAAATTTATATTCATTGAATGCGTCAATGTCCTAGAATATCAATATTGTGTAAATTATGTATACAAATTTTGAAAAATAAATATATAAACACGTGTTTTTTTTTCTTTTTTCATTTATGAAAATAATATACATATACTAAATACCATAACAATATAAAAAAAAAACAAACAACCAAAATGTTCTTATTAAGCTGCAAAAAAAAATGTTAATATACATACTTACATATACTATACATACAATACATAAATGTTAATTGAACAAAAAACAAAACGAAAAAGGAGAAAATATATAAAACTACATATGTATGTACACTTATATATGTGAATATATATATACATATGTATATAAAAATGTATATACTATATATACAATATATGTATGTATATATATATATATATATATATATATATATATATATCAATATATGATCATGTTTATAAAATATGCATATTATATATACATATGTATATGTGTATATATACATATATATATACATAGAAATACATAAAAAAATAAAATAATATTAAATTTACCCTAAAAATATTGAAGTAAATAAAATATGTGCATATTATAAAACAATTGCAGATTAAAATAAAATATTTAAACTTTTTATTATTTTAAATTAAGACGATTGTGGTATTTCGGTAAGTGTTCGGCTTATTAGAAGCAGCATACGTTATGTCCGGTAAGCTCCAGACGAAACGACAATTGTGACAAACCTAAAAGTTGTACCTTTAGAAGAAATGCAATAGCTGTGGCGGTAACTACACCGCGAATTATATATTATATATAAATATATCGTCCAGTAGATGGGACGACCTACATATGTGCAGATTATCTCCTGCATTAAGGACTTTTAACACAAATTTGTTATATTCTCAGTTTACAAGCCTCTTAGATTTACAATAAAAGAGGAAAAATATTGTAACACCTATAGATCTCTGGGACCATAGTTTCTGGGAGCTGGCAAGTATAATGCTAAATATCCCTACTGGGTATCCCTTCTTATTATACGCAGTGATCGAGTGATGTTTATTGTTATATCAAAGATGGGTTTAGAGGTGAATTCAAATTGAGGCTTCACTTAATTTGTCTTCAGACCACTCGTCCACTTACTATGGCAAACCTAAATGTGAGAATGAAAATGAGAACATGCATTAACTGGCTTAAATTTAAAAAATTTTTAATCGCTCATTGCATAGAAAATATTCAGTTGAGAACTCCATGTGATCGAAATGTTTCTATCTCGAATTTTGGGAAAGATCTCATTGACTTTCTAAAGTAGGGGTTAATACAGTATACTCTTTAGATCCAAAAAGGTTCTCAAGGAATATACAAAAAGGGCTAAGCGAACTCCTAGCATCACACACAGGCATGGTCTTGATTATACACCAGAGACAAATAATTTATTGTGACGTGCTATAAGGACCCTTAAAAGACCTCTTATATCTAAACCACCTTTACGAAGCTTGTTTATTGAATACCTAAGAACAGTCTTCACTCCAAATTTATGTAACGACATGATAAGACAAATTAAAGAAACTATTGCCGTGTATGTTCATTAAATTATTATACTTTTAACCTTAAGGATCGATCACACGAAAGCAGAATCATACAGACCCGTAAGTTTATACCAACAATGTGAAAAATTACTGACGTCCAAAGTATTGCCATTCTAGTCAGTGCAAACAGTACGAAAAGCATTCGAGAAAAAAGTATTGTTCTTTAACATTTATTGATGTGTCTTAAGCTTTTGACAAGAAGGCCTAATACATAAACTGAGGAAGGAAGGCGACTTTGCGAGTTCCCCCGAGCTAAGGCAGCAAGGCTGCTATATAATTCTCTTCTAAATCGAAAATGGTGTTATGGAATACTATTATGGGGAACAGCTTCACAACTAGAAAAAATTCAGGGGCAGCAAAACAAGATCTTACGGATCAGCAGCATGTTTGGTATTTCTAAAACTCGAAAAAACATAAAGATGTCGATGTCCAAACAATTAACACTCAGATTGAGAAATGTTCACACAGGTACTTGAAGAATCTCGCTTTCCACCCAAATGCCCTGGCTAGTAACATATTGAACTTCCTAGGCTACAAATAGTATCAAATTTAATTCTGGTAAATAAATTAATGTACAAATTTATGTTCCTGGTTTCAAATGGTTATTAGTTATTGTTATGGCCCAGTGCATGTATGTATAAGGTTCTATGCAAACAAATTTATTCACAAAGACTTGTAACGTTTGTGTATCAATTGCTACAACATTACAAGCAGTGGTGTTGTCGAGCCGGAACGCTCCGGAACGTCGTTCCGGTACTCCCTTTTTTGACAGGAACGCGTTCCGGAACTAAAGATGATTTCTGATAACGAGAATTGGCTGACGTTTTGAAGAAAAAAAAATTAAAAGGAATTACTGTTTTTTTTTTTCTAATTTTTGACGAATTTTTATATCGACGCCTATGTTCTATAACATTCTAAGTCGAAATAGTGTGTTTTGAGTTATGAGCTCTTAAAGTTTTCACGCGACATGCGACTATATGTGTATTCTAAGTAAATTTTCCCCTATAACTTCGGAACGGATCGGCGCATCTTAACCAAATTTTGACAGTATTTAAGTTAGAGAACGTAGAATTTAAAAATGCAAGAACATTGAGTACACTTAGAACGTTATAGAATGGAGGCGTCGATATGTATTTTATAATTTGTTAACTAATTGTTATTAAACGTTCCTATTATTGTAATAAACATATACTATATATATATATACAGTGGTGGACATTAGGTTAGCACACTTCATATGCGTTGAATTCAAAAGCGTATATTTCTGCTAGTTATGAAAATTAAATTGAGTATTCACCTATAAACGTTGTATATGGTCTAATCATTATGTACCGTTATTTTTTGCTTGTTTCTCTTTTGCTATTCTTATTTTATTTTGTATAATTTGCAAATAATAAGTAATTTGAACTGGACACTAATTTAGCACATTTCAGAAATTCAGATACACAGATATTTATTTTATTATTTTTGTGCTTAAAATCTCTAATTGGTAAGTTTTATAAATGCTTTATTTAAAAAATTTAAATAAAAATGCAAATTAATAATTAGAAATGGCTAAAAGTAAATGGTGTACAGAAGCGCAGCGCCATATAATTCAGCGAATGAGCTCGAAAGGAAACACTGTAGGTGAGATCGCATCCATATTAAACTGCTCCAGAAAGATGGTGTACAATGGATTAAGACACATTCAAACCTATGGGACGAACAAAAATGTCACACAAACCCCAAGCCCAAGAAAAACCAACCGTAGACAAGATTCCTTCATTTATAGAGCAGCTGTTGTGGACCCATTTGTAACTTCCAATGAAATTAATAGAGAGTTTTCATCAAAATTTGGAATCAGCATCTCCTCACGAACAATTAGAAGAAGATTAAATGAGAGAAATTTGCGTGGTTGCATTGTACAACATAAGCCACTTGAATCAAAGAAAAATTTGAAGCTTCGAATTTCATTTGCCCGTGAGCATTTAGAGAAGCCAATAAATTTTTGGAAAAATGTTGTCTGGAGTGACGAATCAAAGTTCTGTCGTTTCAGATCTGACGGAAAACGTTATGTATGGCGTCCTCCAAACACGCAGCACAACCCGAAATACACATCGAAACCAGTAAAGCACGGTGGCGGAAATGTGTATATAGCTAATGTGCTAACCTAATGTCCACCACTGTATATACATACTAGCTAATCCGACGAACTTCGTCCCGCCCATAATTGTTTTTTTTTTATTGCCCAAAACAGATCACATTATATATTTATTGTAATACGCTGCATAAAACAGTTATATAAAAATAACTAACTTACTATAAGTGTGTGGGGATGTACTTATAATCGAAAGCATTGTAGACAATGAAAGTATGCTTTATTTAGAGTAATAAATTATTCTTTATTAAAGTAACGAATATATTTTAAAAACCAATTCTTGATAGCTATCTAAACATTAAAAATAATTGTTCATATTTTTACTATTAATTATGGTAGTTGAAAAAAACAAAGTTTAATCTCTCAGCGCAATAGAGTGTACAATATTCTTGGTTAGTCCGTCTTTAGCCAATACAAACAAACTGGATGGTTTTCCCACGCGAGAACATGCCACATATAGTTGTCCGTGGGAAAAGCATGGTGTTTTCAAATCTAAGCCACATACAGAGAAAGTCTGTCCTTGTGACTTATTGATCGTCATTGCAAATGCCATTATAATTGCAAATTAAATGCGTTTGAATTCAATTGGAACATCTATAGGGATAATAGGCATTCGTGGCAGCAATATATTTTCGTTTTTCAATAATTTTTTAATGACTAATCGTGTGCCATTACACAGCCTCGATGGGTTTAAATTATGGAGCAGAATAATTGGAGATCCAACCTTCAATTGTCAATGGTGCGGTGTCAAATCGAATGAATTTAAAAACTCATTTGGATAATTCACATCTTCGTTGGCATCGCAAACTGCATCGATGGATTTGTAGTACACCAAGTCCCCAGGCAACATTTGTTAGAGTTATAGGCATCACTTGAAGGGGGAGGTTTGCCACGCCCATTTTTGGTGAGTTTGTCGATATCGACTCTACGAACTTACCCACCAAATTTCATTCGTCTACGTTCAATATGTACTTAAAGATAGATAGATGTTGTCCGATTCTCAGACCTACCCGATATGCCCACAAAATTTCATGGAAATCGGTCGATCCATTTCGGAGGAGTTTAACCACTAACACCGTGACACGAGAATTTTATGTATTAGATACACAAAATGGGTTTTGTAATGATTTTCGTTTCCTTTCGTTTTTATGCTATATACAGGGCGATCCTGGCGACGGGCGAAAATTGGGGGAAATCTCCCTCCCCCCGTCGTTAAATTTGGGACATGAGACCGCACAGAGCGGCCGCCTATCTAGGATCGGCCCTGTCTATATAATTATATATACGCGTTCCGGTAAAAAAAAAATTAGCACAACACCACTGATTACAAGTTACACAACCAAATAGTAACTCTAAATTTACATTTGAGTTCAAAATACTTAATTCAATTCGACATGATATAAATTACGAACTACACACTGACTTTCTTTATTAATTCTTAACGTTTATATAGATATCCTTTGTTTTAAATTTTTATAGTTGTCTGACGTTGAGATCCTTCCGGTATCATCGATTATATAGAGCGCTATTTCACATTTCATTTAGAACGATATGCTCATACATCATGTTCGTTATACTCGTTCTAGCTGTCTTAGTATGATTATCGTCTTCTGGAAAGGTTTTCTGATCAGCTGACAATGCTGTTTTAGCTACAATTGTTGCTGCCATCTATATTCCCTCTCGAAGACTATGCAAATATCGTCCGATGAACAATGGGACGGCGTTAGATAGGTACATTAAATTTTTCAGTT
Organism: Sarcophaga rosellei; assembly: GCA_930367235.1. Lineage (NCBI taxonomy): Eukaryota > Metazoa > Arthropoda > Insecta > Diptera > Sarcophagidae > Sarcophaga > Sarcophaga rosellei. Next base: position 82,394,171 of record OV884017.1, on the reverse strand, counting down.
AGTGTTCAGTCAGAAATCTAGTCTAATGTACAGTTTTCATTGGTGAATCTACAGCACTCGGATACAATATTCATTTTGAGATTAGTTTTAATTCTTGACACCTAAAACTGTCCCGGCCATCTTTGTTTATTTGATTACAATCATAGCAATTTCTTCCTTGGCCAACGTCATATATATGTACATAGAAAACTCTTAACGAGTAGAAACTATGAACTTGTATTATGTACTGCATGCAGATATATGCGCATATCGTCGTCGAAAAGCCAAAAGTACGTATCAACAAAAAAATCAAAATCAAGTTTTTGATTGATTATGATTCGTAAGGTCAGACATCAAAACAAAATATAAAAAAAAAAACATTTCTTCGGCGACTTCCTCTCAGCAGATTTCTGGCAAAAACTCTGAGAGTAAATAAACCTGCCATGAAAAAGTTTCTCAAAAATCTGTAGTTCTGAGTCGACTTTAATCGGTAGGTCCCGCCACTCATGTATAAAATTAACACACACAACATGAGTGGTGCTGAGAAGCTAGGCTGTAATCTTGACTGAAGGGTGGTAATGGCCAAATATGTGTATAAATATTAAATAATAATATTGCTGTATTGATCAGGTCAGTATGGATGTACTTCCAACAGGAAATGAAAAGAAAACTGAGTCAAATTTATTGCTTACATAAATACAACGGGTGAGTTTTTGCAGGTTATGTTTGGAAAATAGGAAAAAAACACGTAGACTGTAAATGAATTCCTGTAACTTACTTTTTAAAAATTTTTCATGTAAATATTTTTTCAAACATTCCGGCAGCTATCCACCAACTGCAACTGCAATATTGTCTTCAACGGCCGTGACTTGGTTTTGTCCGTATAAGAGAGATTTCAGGCATTCCCATTAAAAATAGTTGAATAGGGTCAAATCGAAGGATCTTGACGGCCTCTGAAATGCTTATAAAATTAGATTGTTTCGAGTTGCATGCGGTACCGTGATGTTAACCACATGTGAACCAAAACTAATTCTAACACTTTTAACAGAAACAAATGTCAGTTCTCATCGCGTAGTGCCTTGGTCGATTGACAATAACGTTATGATTTTCATCTTTCTTGTAAAAGTACAATCCCACGTAATCGCTGATAAAGAGTACTACAAAGTGCATCTTCCTATTGTATCGCAAATTAATTCCTGCAAAGATAATTTTTCGACAGAAAGAAATTTTTCTTACAATCCTACTAAGCATTTAATGAATCTTTTTATACATTGAAAAAAAAAATTAAATTGAAAAACTTAATAGTAAAAACATGACCCGTTGCATACATATTTGTTTCGAACATTTAACATATGTACGTATAAACGGCGAATACTGAATCCAAAAATTAATTCTTTTTAAATGTCATTTTAATTCGAAAGAGTATTTAAAAGAAACATATACAGCCATGGACATTAAATTAGCACAAAACTTCGTCATAAAAACAATCATATTTTTATAGTATTTTAGGTCTATTCATAAAAAATTTAAACATAGGAGCTTAAAATACATATTCTTCTTTATAAAAAAAAAAATAATAAAAATTTTGACGAAATTGCCAGTCGTTTGCTCATTAAGACCTGCAACATATCAAACGCCAGATTTTAGCTGGACAGTAAAATAGCACAAATTAAAATTTCTGGAATAAAAAGTATGTGCTTTAATAAATAGTAAAAATATTAATGTTTTCAGCTTATTTGATTAATATTTAGTAGAGTAGCCTTTATTTTCAAGCCCCACGTGGCATCTACGGAACAATGTTCTTTGGGAATCGAGTACCAAGCGTCCAAATTTTTGTAATTTTGTTGAGAAATTGTACATTTCACATCGTTCCAGGAGTTTTCAATCGAGTTTAAGTCAGAACTTTGCGCCGGCCAGTCTAAAACGGGAATGTGCTCTCATAAAACCAATCCTTTGCCTGCTTAGATGTGTGTTTGGGGTCACTATCTTCCATAAATATGAATAAAAGTGGCATGTATTTAAAAGCTTATGGTTCCATTTTGTTCTTTATATTGTCCAAATACTGATAACAGTCCATTTTTTCATTAATTTTTATAATGGGACTTATGTCACGTGCGCGAGACATGAGGGTTAAAAAAGAAAAAAAATTTTGAATAAGAAAGGCGGCAACACTGAAAAGGGTGTGGTAACCGTTGGCAACGCCAATTGAAACCAACGAGACCTAAATAGAGAGTGAGACAGAGACAGATATATGTCTATGATCAATCAACGAAAAGAAAAACTAACGGTTCACAGGAAAGACTAATAAGAGGTTTATTGAAACTGAAAGAAAAAAGAAGCGTTCAGTTTGGTTTTTGGCAGCAATGAGGAAGGTAGTGAAATAAGAAAAAAGGTTGAAATAAAAAAAAACACTCGGTATATACTATAAATAAGAAGAAAAAAAAAGGAAGTTAAAGTAAAGAAAGAAAAGGAAGTGAATAAAAAAAATAAAGGAGAATACAATTTTGGACACGCAACGATATCCCCAGCATCTGTCCACCAAACCTCATCAACTTTCAACAGCAACCTCATCAAAATTCAACCACAACCTCAACTCTCATATTCAACCACCTCATCAGTATTCAGCCATAACCTCAACTCCCATTTGCATCCATATTCAACAATAACCTCAACTCACATCAGTGTTCAACTATAACCTCAACTCACCCTTGCAACTATAACCCCATCCAAATTCAGCTATAACCTCAACTCACATTTTCAACATATTCAACTATAACTTCCTCAACACTCAGCTATAACCTCAACTCACATTTTCAACATATTCAACTATAACTTCATCCAAATTCAACTATAACCTCATCAGTATTCAGCTATAACCTCAACTCTCATATTCAACCACCTCATCAGTATTCAGCTATAACCTCAACTCACATTTTCAACATATTCAACTGTAACTTCATCAATAATCAGCTATAACCTCAACTCGCATTCTCAACGAATTCAACTATAACCTCAACTCCCATATTCAACCACCTCATCAGTATTCAGCCCTAACCTCAACTCCCATTTGCATCCATATTCAACAATAGCCTCAATTCACATCGTTTCAACTGTAACCTCATCAGTAATCAGCTATAACCTCAACTCTCATATTCAACCACCTCATCAATAATCACCTATAACCTCAACTCACATCAGTATTCAACTATAACCTCAACTCACCCTTGCAACTAACCTCATCAATATTCAACAATAGCCTTAATTCACATCGTTTCAACTGTAACCTCATCAATATTCAGCTATAACCTCAACTCGCATTCTCAACGTATTCAACTATAACCTCATCAGTGTTCAACTATAACCTCAACTCACCCTTGCAACTATAACCTCATCCAAATTCAACTATAACCTCAACTCTCATATTCAATAACCTCATCAGTTTCAACTATAACCTCAACCGCTCACCACAACCGTAAGTCTGAAGGGGACACCCATAACTACGAATTCCCGCATTAGAGGTAAATGTATCCCAAACTCTAGTTAATTAGTTTAAGTAAAATTCTAATATAAATTGTTAATAGAAAGAGGAGTTAACAATATAGGTATAGGTAGGATTAGCATATAAAGAGTTAATAAATTATATTTCTAAAATGAGATCATGAACGTCATGGCTGAGTAATTAGCGAATTTAGGTAAGTTGATAGGATAGTGGCGGGATAGACGGGGGTTAGTAGGATTCTGGGATAGTTCTCACAATTTTTGAACTATCACGGTGGGATCCTTTGGGATTCCTGGGGGTGGGCAGTAGAGCTCCGAAAACACCTGTGAGCTTTCCTCATTTGCGGTAAGATATTTGTATTAGTCTCTTGTTTAGTCTCTGTCACCATAGTATCTGTTTCGCTTTCGGGTCCCTATGCATTTTCTTTTTCGGTCTAGTCCCTTTCAAAGCTGGTATGATTTTTTTTTATATATGTGAGAGAATTTCGGGTACAGATAGTCGGCAAGGACCACCCCGTCCGGCGAGCCATAGCCCGGCAAGACGCGAGCATACCAGCGACGCAGATTATCTGGCCCCACGGATTCAAGCTGTTCCAGACGGGTAGCAGCTGTTAGCATGATGTCCCTGGAATGTGATCACCCGGGAAGTAAAACTTTTTCAATTCTTATTAACATCTTTTTATTTTTCTCTAACATTTTCTTTAACATTTACCTAAAATCTCACATTATAAAATGGCGCCCAACGTGGGGCCCGAAGGCGAATAATCCCGTCCGTTTTCGTCTAGTCTTGTTAGATTTCGTATTCTGTTATATGCGTAAGTCCCGTCATGAAAACTTTCCGAAGTCCTTGGCGCGTTGCGACGTATGTACGGTGTGCGGAGTCTGGAAGGTAAAGCGAAAGCGTTAGTAGATTCCTGTTACAATAGTTTGAGATTTACGGAACACTCCGCTGTCTTAACTGTAAGTCCCGATTGACATTTCGACTAAAGTCTTTCGCGTTGCGACAGGGTAGCGGCTGAGTGTATTTGTAAGTGTCCAAGATTTTGTGTAGTTCTTCAGTTTCGTGTTCTGTTATATGCGTAAGTCCCGTCAAGAAAATTCTCCGGAATCTTTGACGCGTTGCGACGTATATTCGGTATGCGAATTCTGGAGTGTGAAGCAAAACGTTCATGTTTGGTTTTCCAATAGTTCAATTTTTGCAAAATACTTGCCTGTCTAAACTGTAAGTCCCGATGGACGCTCAAACCTAAGTCTTTCGCGTTGCGACAGGGTGGCAGTTGGGTATGTTTGTGAAAGTACAGAAATTATGTTTGTGTATTATGTCTGTGACTGACAGTTAGTATGTACATTTGTTATTACCACAGGCAGACACAACATAGAATTTTCCATTCGGTGTTACCTTTTTCTCTTCTATAAATTTTTGTTCTTAGTTTAAATCTGACAGATACTAATGAGAACTTGAAATAAAAATATTATACCTAGTTACACATTCGCATATGAGATTCGATGTTGCTTGCCTCCGTTTATCCATGCCACTTGAAAATCCTGTTAACTACCTTTAATGAATTTTGATATTTCGTGTTATATATTTTTTTTTTTTTTTTTATTATTTGGATTTGTTTCTTTTGTTCATGAATTCTTTTTATTATTATATTGATTTATATACCTTTTTTAATTATTATGAATTATTAAGTTTTTCTCATTATTATTTTTGTTTTATAATTCTCTTTTTTATTAATTTGTTTTTTTTGTTCATGAATTCTTTTTATTATTATATTGATTTTTATACCTTTTTATTAGTATGAATTATTAACTTTTTTCTCATTATTATTTTTGTTTCATAATTCTCCTTTTATTAATTTGTTTTATATTTATTTAATATTGCTATTTGGTTTTATATTTTTTATATGAATTGGTTTTTTGATTATTATTCCTTATATTTTGGTTACGTAGCATATCTTAAGTAGTCTTTTGCTATCGCTGGGAGATTTTGTACCGGTTCCCGTTTGAAGTTTCATTTCATTATACATATATATATATATATAATTTACATTGTACTATTTATATTTGGGTGATCTTGTATTAGTTCAGTTCAGTTCTTAAACGGTTAAGGGTGGGTCGCGAGAGAAGTTGAGTAGGTGGCTTTCTATGAAGACAACGCGTTCTGGTAGAATATATTACACATTACCAAAGGCAGACCCTACAGACACGATGCAAAACGCACCAAGATCGACGGTACAGGCGTCCGTATCAACACCACGACCTACTAGGAGCACAACCACCGCCGCTCCTACAGCTTCGGCCAGCATACCACCATCGGTGCAACAATTTATGGCGATGGCACACAACCAGTCCGAATTGTCCAATGATTCCCAGAGTTCACGGGAAGCGGCTGTCGGTTACGGTAACTACGCGGCCAGAAACGCATCACGGGAGTCTGAACCAAATGTGCCTCCACAGCCGCTTCCATCGGCGTCTGAAGCCATCCGACGGGAGAGTATAGAAATGGTAAAATGTATGCAAGACATCTTTAGAATGCAAGAACAATTAGCAAGCGCAGTAGCGAGGCTAGCGTCAGTACAGGCTGTGTCCACGAACGGAGGGAGCCAGCCTCACACCGAGGCGGTTTCGCACCAATCCAACCATCCTCGGCAGCCGGTCACATTGGTTTCTCCGCATGATGGGGAACAACGAGTTGGTTCACAGGAACACCGACATCCGAATGCAGCCATACCGGTTATTCCGCCACTAGTAAGTTTTCAACCTAGAGAGATTCCAACGGTTTATTCGGCATCGCAACCGGCTAGGACAGCCCCGCCGCAAGGTTCAGCAGCATATTCATCACCAGCTCCTAGCATGCCTATGGATTGGCAGGTGCACAATCGCATAGACCTTTCGAAATGGGGGATCAAATTTGACGGAACCTCTAAAACGATGAGCGTGGAAGATTTTATTTTCCGTGTGGATATGATGAGGCAAGATTTCAACTGTTCTTTTAATGATATCAGACGCAGCTTTCACCTATTATTGGAGGGGCAAGCCTTAGACTGGTTTTGGATGGCCAGGAAACGACAACAATTTCAGTCCTGGGAAGACTTGTCACAGGCTTTCCTAAATCAGTTTACCCGATATGGAAATGAGTTCCAACTGCAGAAGAGGATTATGGACCGTAAGCAGCTTCCACAAGAGTCATTTGATGATTTTTCCGGTGCCGTGATGCACTTAAGGAACCAACAACGTAACCCGTATTCGGAGAGGGACATAGTCGAAATAATGAAGGGTAACCTGAAACCGTCTCTTTCACATCTTCTGTTTTCTACGCGGGCAGAAAGCCTAAATGAGTTTTGTCGGGAGGCAAAGCGAGCTGAAAACCTATTGGCAAGCCAAAGATCTCAGTATCAGCCGCGCGTTTATCCTGCCCAGAGGGTACAGGAACTGGAATTCGATTTACCCCCAGCCGCAGCCTTGGAAATTGAAGCTTTAACTGCAACCAATAAGTACATCTGTTGGAACTGCAGACAGGCAGGACACGGGTTTACGGAATGCCCATCTTCCACACGCCGGATCTTTTGCTACCGTTGTGGCTTGGACGATGTGGTTACTCCAAAATGCCCGAAATGCCAGGGAAACTCGGCACGGAGCCAGCCTCGAACTGGGGAGACTCGCTCGACTCAGACGTAAACCCAGTGCAACCCGAAGAGCGAATTGAAAAGAAAATGCAAATTTTAAGGAACCACCAAGATAAGGAAGCAAAAGGGAAAAATGTTCAGAATTTCAGAAGGATTAAGCGGTTTCATCAGAGGGTGCAGGAGTATATAAAAACGCGGCAAAAGATATTTGGAAACGTCTCGAATAGGATTAGGAAAGCTAGAGCCAGGTACAGACAACGAAAGGAAATAAGGCGCGAGATCAATGCGACCACGCTGTATGAGGGAGAAGATTCACGTTTTTATGTAAAAATCATGTTTGGTAAATTAGAGGTAGAAGGCTTACTCGACAGTGGTGCCACCATTACCTGTCTGGGTAAGGGGTGTTTGGAGCTTGTGGAGAGGGCAGGGTTACAAGTCGGTAGGTTTACTTCCATCGTCAAGACGGCGGATGGCAGTCCCCATAGAATAGTGGGGCGAGTGAGAACTGTGGTTTTCTTCAATAAGACGTCACAAGAGATGGATTTCTATTTAGTGCCGTCCTTAAACAGAGAGTTATTTCTTGGGGTAGATTTTATGAAGCGGTTTGGACTACTCTCAGAGATCGGCAGTCTTACCACTGGGGACATCGCTCTTAGTCCGGAGAATGAAGAAGCAGATACAGTTAAAAACCACTCCTTGGATCCGGAGCAACGTTTCCGACTCGACACAATTATAGCTAAGTTTCCTTGCTACACTAAGAAGGGGCTCGGTAAGACACATCTAGAGGTGCACACGATTGATACCCGCGACGCAATACCGGTGAAGGACAGACATTATCCCGTCTCGCCGGCTGTGCAGAAGTTATTATATGCGGAGCTAGATCGGATGCTCGATCTTGGAGTGATTGAACCTAGTGAGAGTCCTTGGTCTCACCCGGTTACTCTCGTTCGTAAGGGCGAAAAGAATAGGCTGTGTCTGGACGCTCGTAAGCTAAATGCGCTCACAGTCAAGGATGCCTATCCTTTGCCGCACATAGAAGGTTTGCTCAGTAGATTAGGGGATACCCATTATATTTCAAGCGTGGATTTAAAGGATGCTTTCTGGCAGATACCTTTAGATGCGTCGAGTAAGGAAAAGACGGCGTTCACGGTACCAGGAAGACCTTTATACCACTTTACCGTCATGCCTTTCGGATTATGCAATGCGGCTCAAAGACTTTGTCGCCTAATGGATAAGGTAATTCCAGCAGCACTTCGTGACAGAGTCTTCGTATACTTGGACGATCTGTTAATTGTCTCGCCTGACTTTGAAACCCACCTGAGCTTGCTGCAGCAAGTGTCTGGTTGTCTAGAATCGGCTGGTTTGACCATCAATGTGGCCAAGTCGAGGTTTTGTTTTAAGGAGCTAAGATATCTGGGATACATAGTGGGAGGGGGTCAAGTAAAGCCTGATCCCGAAAAGGTAGAAACGATCCTTAAATATACGTATCCAAAAACGGCGAAGCAGGTGAGAAGTTTCATGGGTGCTACTGGGTGGTATAGGCGCTTTATACCGGATTATGCAAGCATTTCGGCGCCCATCTTTAACACCCTTAAAAAGGCTAAGTCTTTCAACTTTACGGAAGACGCCAAAGAGGCTTTCGATAAATTAAAGGTCGCATTAACCACCAGTCCAGTGCCTACCCATCCAGACTTCGCGAAGCATTTTTACATACAATGCGACGCTTCAGATGTAGGTGTGGGAGCAGTGTTGTTCCAAATGGATGATCAAGAGGGCGAACACCCTATCGCGTTTTTCTCCCACAAACTCACGTCGGCGCAGCGCAACTATTCAGTCACGGAGAGGGAATGTTTGGCCGTGGTACTGGCCATTAAGAGATTCCGGCCTTACATCGAACTTATGCCATTTTCGGTGATTACAGACCATAGTAGTCTCAAATGGCTGATGTCGCACAAAGATCTCAGTGGACGTCTTGCTCGTTGGAGTCTCCATCTCCAAACATTTACATTCGATATAATACACCGCCCAGGTTCTAAGAACATTGTTCCGGACACGCTATCTAGATATAATATTGAGGAAATAACCACGGAGATGAAAGAGTTGATTAGATTGGATGCAGATGCATTTAAGTCAAAAGATTACCTGGAATTAATACAGACCGTTGCAGTGAACGCGGAACAACTGCCCGACATCAGAGTTATAGATAACTTGGTGTATAAACGTACCATGCCCTATGATGGCGTTCCCGTAAACGAAGACTTTTCTTGGAAACTTTGGATTCCCGCGGAGTTAACCACAGAAATTATTGAGAAATGTCATAACACTCCAGAGGCGTCACATGGTGGATTTCACAAGACCTTACAGAAAGTCAAGGAATATTTTTATTGGCCTCATCAGAACACCCAAGTGAGAGATTTTGTGGCAAATTGCCAGATCTGCCGAGAGACGAAACCAGCTAACGTCACCTTGCGGGCTCCAATGGGAATTGAGACCATTTCCGAACGTCCATTTCAACGGATATTCATCGACTTTTTAGGACCATACCCTCGGTCAAAAAGGGGCAACAGTCACATTTTTATCGTGTCATACTTAAAGCAGTGCCCAAGGCTAATGCGAGAAATGTCGTAAGATTTTTAATTAGTGAAATATTTCATAAATTTGGTACACCGGAAACCATTGTCTCTGATAACGGACAACAATTTCTAAGCAAAGATTTCCAGAGCATGACTAAGAGCTTTGGTATAAGGCACTTTAGGACTGCTTCACACGCTCCTCAGGCAAATGCGTCCGAACGTGTAAATCAATCGATTCTGGCAGCAATAAGGGCATATTTACAGGAAGATCAATCCGAATGGGATAAGTATTTATCTGAGGTAGAATGCTCGTTAAGGTCATCGGTGCATTCGTCCACAGGAGTAACGCCATATTTCGCACTGTTCGGAATGAACATGATCTCTCATGGGAGCGTATACAGAATATCCCGAAAACTGAAAACTTTGGCGGATCCGGAAAATAATATCATACCAAGATCCGTTCAATTGGACCTTATACGGAGCAAAATACGGGATAACCTTCACGAAGCATACCTGAGAAATGAAAGGACATATAACTTGCGCTGTCGCAATATTAAGTTTGTTCCCGGACAAGAAGTGTTTCTACGAAATTTTGCGCAAAGCGACTTTAAAAAGGGTTTCAACGCTAAACTGGCTCGCAAGTTTCTAAAATGCAGAATAGTACGTGCTATTGGTAATAGCTTATATGAAGTTGAAAACTTACAAGGAAAATCGCTGGGAGTATTCCACACCAAAGATTTAAAACAATAGACTATGTTCTTGGGTGACAATGCTCTGTCTCAGGCCGACGTATTTCCCGCTTTATAGTTTAATTTTGTGACTTTATGAATGACATATATATAAAAAAAAAAAAAACAAAAAAAAAAATCTTGTTGTTTTGATTTCTTTCCCCCCCATTCGGAAATCGCCGTGGGATTTCAGAATGGTTGGGTTTGTCACGTGCGCGAGACATGAGGGTTAAAAAAGAAAAAAAATTTTGAATAAGAAAGGCGGCAACACTGAAAAGGGTGTGGTAACCGTTGGCAACGCCAATTGAAACCAACGAGACCTAAATAGAGAGTGAGACAGAGACAGATATATGTCTATGATCAATCAACGAAAAGAAAAACTAACGGTTCACAGGAAAGACTAATAAGAGGTTTATTGAAACTGAAAGAAAAAAGAAGCGTTCAGTTTGGTTTTTGGCAGCAATGAGGAAGGTAGTGAAATAAGAAAAAAGGTTGAAATAAAAAAAAACACTCGGTATATACTATAAATAAGAAGAAAAAAAAAGGAAGTTAAAGTAAAGAAAGAAAAGGAAGTGAATAAAAAAAATAAAGGAGAATACAATTTTGGACACGCAACGATATCCCCAGCATCTGTCCACCAAACCTCATCAACTTTCAACAGCAACCTCATCAAAATTCAACCACAACCTCAACTCTCATATTCAACCACCTCATCAGTATTCAGCCATAACCTCAACTCCCATTTGCATCCATATTCAACAATAACCTCAACTCACATCAGTGTTCAACTATAACCTCAACTCACCCTTGCAACTATAACCCCATCCAAATTCAGCTATAACCTCAACTCACATTTTCAACATATTCAACTATAACTTCCTCAACACTCAGCTATAACCTCAACTCACATTTTCAACATATTCAACTATAACTTCATCCAAATTCAACTATAACCTCATCAGTATTCAGCTATAACCTCAACTCTCATATTCAACCACCTCATCAGTATTCAGCTATAACCTCAACTCACATTTTCAACATATTCAACTGTAACTTCATCAATAATCAGCTATAACCTCAACTCGCATTCTCAACGAATTCAACTATAACCTCAACTCCCATATTCAACCACCTCATCAGTATTCAGCCCTAACCTCAACTCCCATTTGCATCCATATTCAACAATAGCCTCAATTCACATCGTTTCAACTGTAACCTCATCAGTAATCAGCTATAACCTCAACTCTCATATTCAACCACCTCATCAATAATCACCTATAACCTCAACTCACATCAGTATTCAACTATAACCTCAACTCACCCTTGCAACTAACCTCATCAATATTCAACAATAGCCTTAATTCACATCGTTTCAACTGTAACCTCATCAATATTCAGCTATAACCTCAACTCGCATTCTCAACGTATTCAACTATAACCTCATCAGTGTTCAACTATAACCTCAACTCACCCTTGCAACTATAACCTCATCCAAATTCAACTATAACCTCAACTCTCATATTCAATAACCTCATCAGTTTCAACTATAACCTCAACCGCTCACCACAACCGTAAGTCTGAAGGGGACACCCATAACTACGAATTCCCGCATTAGAGGTAAATGTATCCCAAACTCTAGTTAATTAGTTTAAGTAAAATTCTAATATAAATTGTTAATAGAAAGAGGAGTTAACAATATAGGTATAGGTAGGATTAGCATATAAAGAGTTAATAAATTATATTTCTAAAATGAGATCATGAACGTCATGGCTGAGTAATTAGCGAATTTAGGTAAGTTGATAGGATAGTGGCGGGATAGACGGGGGTTAGTAGGATTCTGGGATAGTTCTCACAATTTTTGAACTATCACGGTGGGATCCTTTGGGATTCCTGGGGGTGGGCAGTAGAGCTCCGAAAACACCTGTGAGCTTTCCTCATTTGCGGTAAGATATTTGTATTAGTCTCTTGTTTAGTCTCTGTCACCATAGTATCTGTTTCGCTTTCGGGTCCCTATGCATTTTCTTTTTCGGTCTAGTCCCTTTCAAAGCTGGTATGATTTTTTTTTATATATGTGAGAGAATTTCGGGTACAGATAGTCGGCAAGGACCACCCCGTCCGGCGAGCCATAGCCCGGCAAGACGCGAGCATACCAGCGACGCAGATTATCTGGCCCCACGGATTCAAGCTGTTCCAGACGGGTAGCAGCTGTTAGCATGATGTCCCTGGAATGTGATCACCCGGGAAGTAAAACTTTTTCAATTCTTATTAACATCTTTTTATTTTTCTCTAACATTTTCTTTAACATTTACCTAAAATCTCACATTATAAAATGGCGCCCAACGTGGGGCCCGAAGGCGAATAATCCCGTCCGTTTTCGTCTAGTCTTGTTAGATTTCGTATTCTGTTATATGCGTAAGTCCCGTCATGAAAACTTTCCGAAGTCCTTGGCGCGTTGCGACGTATGTACGGTGTGCGGAGTCTGGAAGGTAAAGCGAAAGCGTTAGTAGATTCCTGTTACAATAGTTTGAGATTTACGGAACACTCCGCTGTCTTAACTGTAAGTCCCGATTGACATTTCGACTAAAGTCTTTCGCGTTGCGACAGGGTAGCGGCTGAGTGTATTTGTAAGTGTCCAAGATTTTGTGTAGTTCTTCAGTTTCGTGTTCTGTTATATGCGTAAGTCCCGTCAAGAAAATTCTCCGGAATCTTTGACGCGTTGCGACGTATATTCGGTATGCGAATTCTGGAGTGTGAAGCAAAACGTTCATGTTTGGTTTTCCAATAGTTCAATTTTTGCAAAATACTTGCCTGTCTAAACTGTAAGTCCCGATGGACGCTCAAACCTAAGTCTTTCGCGTTGCGACAGGGTGGCAGTTGGGTATGTTTGTGAAAGTACAGAAATTATGTTTGTGTATTATGTCTGTGACTGACAGTTAGTATGTACATTTGTTATTACCACAGGCAGACACAACATAGAATTTTCCATTCGGTGTTACCTTTTTCTCTTCTATAAATTTTTGTTCTTAGTTTAAATCTGACAGATACTAATGAGAACTTGAAATAAAAATATTATACCTAGTTACACATTCGCATATGAGATTCGATGTTGCTTGCCTCCGTTTATCCATGCCACTTGAAAATCCTGTTAACTACCTTTAATGAATTTTGATATTTCGTGTTATATATTTTTTTTTTTTTTTTTATTATTTGGATTTGTTTCTTTTGTTCATGAATTCTTTTTATTATTATATTGATTTATATACCTTTTTTAATTATTATGAATTATTAAGTTTTTCTCATTATTATTTTTGTTTTATAATTCTCTTTTTTATTAATTTGTTTTTTTTGTTCATGAATTCTTTTTATTATTATATTGATTTTTATACCTTTTTATTAGTATGAATTATTAACTTTTTTCTCATTATTATTTTTGTTTCATAATTCTCCTTTTATTAATTTGTTTTATATTTATTTAATATTGCTATTTGGTTTTATATTTTTTATATGAATTGGTTTTTTGATTATTATTCCTTATATTTTGGTTACGTAGCATATCTTAAGTAGTCTTTTGCTATCGCTGGGAGATTTTGTACCGGTTCCCGTTTGAAGTTTCATTTCATTATACATATATATATATATATAATTTACATTGTACTATTTATATTTGGGTGATCTTGTATTAGTTCAGTTCAGTTCTTAAACGGTTAAGGGTGGGTCGCGAGAGAAGTTGAGTAGGTGGCTTTCTATGAAGACAACGCGTTCTGGTAGAATATATTACACATTACCAAAGGCAGACCCTACAGACACGATGCAAAACGCACCAAGATCGACGGTACAGGCGTCCGTATCAACACCACGACCTACTAGGAGCACAACCACCGCCGCTCCTACAGCTTCGGCCAGCATACCACCATCGGTGCAACAATTTATGGCGATGGCACACAACCAGTCCGAATTGTCCAATGATTCCCAGAGTTCACGGGAAGCGGCTGTCGGTTACGGTAACTACGCGGCCAGAAACGCATCACGGGAGTCTGAACCAAATGTGCCTCCACAGCCGCTTCCATCGGCGTCTGAAGCCATCCGACGGGAGAGTATAGAAATGGTAAAATGTATGCAAGACATCTTTAGAATGCAAGAACAATTAGCAAGCGCAGTAGCGAGGCTAGCGTCAGTACAGGCTGTGTCCACGAACGGAGGGAGCCAGCCTCACACCGAGGCGGTTTCGCACCAATCCAACCATCCTCGGCAGCCGGTCACATTGGTTTCTCCGCATGATGGGGAACAACGAGTTGGTTCACAGGAACACCGACATCCGAATGCAGCCATACCGGTTATTCCGCCACTAGTAAGTTTTCAACCTAGAGAGATTCCAACGGTTTATTCGGCATCGCAACCGGCTAGGACAGCCCCGCCGCAAGGTTCAGCAGCATATTCATCACCAGCTCCTAGCATGCCTATGGATTGGCAGGTGCACAATCGCATAGACCTTTCGAAATGGGGGATCAAATTTGACGGAACCTCTAAAACGATGAGCGTGGAAGATTTTATTTTCCGTGTGGATATGATGAGGCAAGATTTCAACTGTTCTTTTAATGATATCAGACGCAGCTTTCACCTATTATTGGAGGGGCAAGCCTTAGACTGGTTTTGGATGGCCAGGAAACGACAACAATTTCAGTCCTGGGAAGACTTGTCACAGGCTTTCCTAAATCAGTTTACCCGATATGGAAATGAGTTCCAACTGCAGAAGAGGATTATGGACCGTAAGCAGCTTCCACAAGAGTCATTTGATGATTTTTCCGGTGCCGTGATGCACTTAAGGAACCAACAACGTAACCCGTATTCGGAGAGGGACATAGTCGAAATAATGAAGGGTAACCTGAAACCGTCTCTTTCACATCTTCTGTTTTCTACGCGGGCAGAAAGCCTAAATGAGTTTTGTCGGGAGGCAAAGCGAGCTGAAAACCTATTGGCAAGCCAAAGATCTCAGTATCAGCCGCGCGTTTATCCTGCCCAGAGGGTACAGGAACTGGAATTCGATTTACCCCCAGCCGCAGCCTTGGAAATTGAAGCTTTAACTGCAACCAATAAGTACATCTGTTGGAACTGCAGACAGGCAGGACACGGGTTTACGGAATGCCCATCTTCCACACGCCGGATCTTTTGCTACCGTTGTGGCTTGGACGATGTGGTTACTCCAAAATGCCCGAAATGCCAGGGAAACTCGGCACGGAGCCAGCCTCGAACTGGGGAGACTCGCTCGACTCAGACGTAAACCCAGTGCAACCCGAAGAGCGAATTGAAAAGAAAATGCAAATTTTAAGGAACCACCAAGATAAGGAAGCAAAAGGGAAAAATGTTCAGAATTTCAGAAGGATTAAGCGGTTTCATCAGAGGGTGCAGGAGTATATAAAAACGCGGCAAAAGATATTTGGAAACGTCTCGAATAGGATTAGGAAAGCTAGAGCCAGGTACAGACAACGAAAGGAAATAAGGCGCGAGATCAATGCGACCACGCTGTATGAGGGAGAAGATTCACGTTTTTATGTAAAAATCATGTTTGGTAAATTAGAGGTAGAAGGCTTACTCGACAGTGGTGCCACCATTACCTGTCTGGGTAAGGGGTGTTTGGAGCTTGTGGAGAGGGCAGGGTTACAAGTCGGTAGGTTTACTTCCATCGTCAAGACGGCGGATGGCAGTCCCCATAGAATAGTGGGGCGAGTGAGAACTGTGGTTTTCTTCAATAAGACGTCACAAGAGATGGATTTCTATTTAGTGCCGTCCTTAAACAGAGAGTTATTTCTTGGGGTAGATTTTATGAAGCGGTTTGGACTACTCTCAGAGATCGGCAGTCTTACCACTGGGGACATCGCTCTTAGTCCGGAGAATGAAGAAGCAGATACAGTTAAAAACCACTCCTTGGATCCGGAGCAACGTTTCCGACTCGACACAATTATAGCTAAGTTTCCTTGCTACACTAAGAAGGGGCTCGGTAAGACACATCTAGAGGTGCACACGATTGATACCCGCGACGCAATACCGGTGAAGGACAGACATTATCCCGTCTCGCCGGCTGTGCAGAAGTTATTATATGCGGAGCTAGATCGGATGCTCGATCTTGGAGTGATTGAACCTAGTGAGAGTCCTTGGTCTCACCCGGTTACTCTCGTTCGTAAGGGCGAAAAGAATAGGCTGTGTCTGGACGCTCGTAAGCTAAATGCGCTCACAGTCAAGGATGCCTATCCTTTGCCGCACATAGAAGGTTTGCTCAGTAGATTAGGGGATACCCATTATATTTCAAGCGTGGATTTAAAGGATGCTTTCTGGCAGATACCTTTAGATGCGTCGAGTAAGGAAAAGACGGCGTTCACGGTACCAGGAAGACCTTTATACCACTTTACCGTCATGCCTTTCGGATTATGCAATGCGGCTCAAAGACTTTGTCGCCTAATGGATAAGGTAATTCCAGCAGCACTTCGTGACAGAGTCTTCGTATACTTGGACGATCTGTTAATTGTCTCGCCTGACTTTGAAACCCACCTGAGCTTGCTGCAGCAAGTGTCTGGTTGTCTAGAATCGGCTGGTTTGACCATCAATGTGGCCAAGTCGAGGTTTTGTTTTAAGGAGCTAAGATATCTGGGATACATAGTGGGAGGGGGTCAAGTAAAGCCTGATCCCGAAAAGGTAGAAACGATCCTTAAATATACGTATCCAAAAACGGCGAAGCAGGTGAGAAGTTTCATGGGTGCTACTGGGTGGTATAGGCGCTTTATACCGGATTATGCAAGCATTTCGGCGCCCATCTTTAACACCCTTAAAAAGGCTAAGTCTTTCAACTTTACGGAAGACGCCAAAGAGGCTTTCGATAAATTAAAGGTCGCATTAACCACCAGTCCAGTGCCTACCCATCCAGACTTCGCGAAGCATTTTTACATACAATGCGACGCTTCAGATGTAGGTGTGGGAGCAGTGTTGTTCCAAATGGATGATCAAGAGGGCGAACACCCTATCGCGTTTTTCTCCCACAAACTCACGTCGGCGCAGCGCAACTATTCAGTCACGGAGAGGGAATGTTTGGCCGTGGTACTGGCCATTAAGAGATTCCGGCCTTACATCGAACTTATGCCATTTTCGGTGATTACAGACCATAGTAGTCTCAAATGGCTGATGTCGCACAAAGATCTCAGTGGACGTCTTGCTCGTTGGAGTCTCCATCTCCAAACATTTACATTCGATATAATACACCGCCCAGGTTCTAAGAACATTGTTCCGGACACGCTATCTAGATATAATATTGAGGAAATAACCACGGAGATGAAAGAGTTGATTAGATTGGATGCAGATGCATTTAAGTCAAAAGATTACCTGGAATTAATACAGACCGTTGCAGTGAACGCGGAACAACTGCCCGACATCAGAGTTATAGATAACTTGGTGTATAAACGTACCATGCCCTATGATGGCGTTCCCGTAAACGAAGACTTTTCTTGGAAACTTTGGATTCCCGCGGAGTTAACCACAGAAATTATTGAGAAATGTCATAACACTCCAGAGGCGTCACATGGTGGATTTCACAAGACCTTACAGAAAGTCAAGGAATATTTTTATTGGCCTCATCAGAACACCCAAGTGAGAGATTTTGTGGCAAATTGCCAGATCTGCCGAGAGACGAAACCAGCTAACGTCACCTTGCGGGCTCCAATGGGAATTGAGACCATTTCCGAACGTCCATTTCAACGGATATTCATCGACTTTTTAGGACCATACCCTCGGTCAAAAAGGGGCAACAGTCACATTTTTATCGTGTCATACTTAAAGCAGTGCCCAAGGCTAATGCGAGAAATGTCGTAAGATTTTTAATTAGTGAAATATTTCATAAATTTGGTACACCGGAAACCATTGTCTCTGATAACGGACAACAATTTCTAAGCAAAGATTTCCAGAGCATGACTAAGAGCTTTGGTATAAGGCACTTTAGGACTGCTTCACACGCTCCTCAGGCAAATGCGTCCGAACGTGTAAATCAATCGATTCTGGCAGCAATAAGGGCATATTTACAGGAAGATCAATCCGAATGGGATAAGTATTTATCTGAGGTAGAATGCTCGTTAAGGTCATCGGTGCATTCGTCCACAGGAGTAACGCCATATTTCGCACTGTTCGGAATGAACATGATCTCTCATGGGAGCGTATACAGAATATCCCGAAAACTGAAAACTTTGGCGGATCCGGAAAATAATATCATACCAAGATCCGTTCAATTGGACCTTATACGGAGCAAAATACGGGATAACCTTCACGAAGCATACCTGAGAAATGAAAGGACATATAACTTGCGCTGTCGCAATATTAAGTTTGTTCCCGGACAAGAAGTGTTTCTACGAAATTTTGCGCAAAGCGACTTTAAAAAGGGTTTCAACGCTAAACTGGCTCGCAAGTTTCTAAAATGCAGAATAGTACGTGCTATTGGTAATAGCTTATATGAAGTTGAAAACTTACAAGGAAAATCGCTGGGAGTATTCCACACCAAAGATTTAAAACAATAGACTATGTTCTTGGGTGACAATGCTCTGTCTCAGGCCGACGTATTTCCCGCTTTATAGTTTAATTTTGTGACTTTATGAATGACATATATATAAAAAAAAAAAAAACAAAAAAAAAAATCTTGTTGTTTTGATTTCTTTCCCCCCCATTCGGAAATCGCCGTGGGATTTCAGAATGGTTGGGTTTGTCACGTGCGCGAGACATGAGGGTTAAAAAAGAAAAAAAATTTTGAATAAGAAAGGCGGCAACACTGAAAAGGGTGTGGTAACCGTTGGCAACGCCAATTGAAACCAACGAGACCTAAATAGAGAGTGAGACAGAGACAGATATATGTCTATGATCAATCAACGAAAAGAAAAACTAACGGTTCACAGGAAAGACTAATAAGAGGTTTATTGAAACTGAAAGAAAAAAGAAGCGTTCAGTTTGGTTTTTGGCAGCAATGAGGAAGGTAGTGAAATAAGAAAAAAGGTTGAAATAAAAAAAAACACTCGGTATATACTATAAATAAGAAGAAAAAAAAAGGAAGTTAAAGTAAAGAAAGAAAAGGAAGTGAATAAAAAAAATAAAGGAGAATACAATTTTGGACACGCAACGATATCCCCAGCATCTGTCCACCAAACCTCATCAACTTTCAACAGCAACCTCATCAAAATTCAACCACAACCTCAACTCTCATATTCAACCACCTCATCAGTATTCAGCCATAACCTCAACTCCCATTTGCATCCATATTCAACAATAACCTCAACTCACATCAGTGTTCAACTATAACCTCAACTCACCCTTGCAACTATAACCCCATCCAAATTCAGCTATAACCTCAACTCACATTTTCAACATATTCAACTATAACTTCCTCAACACTCAGCTATAACCTCAACTCACATTTTCAACATATTCAACTATAACTTCATCCAAATTCAACTATAACCTCATCAGTATTCAGCTATAACCTCAACTCTCATATTCAACCACCTCATCAGTATTCAGCTATAACCTCAACTCACATTTTCAACATATTCAACTGTAACTTCATCAATAATCAGCTATAACCTCAACTCGCATTCTCAACGAATTCAACTATAACCTCAACTCCCATATTCAACCACCTCATCAGTATTCAGCCCTAACCTCAACTCCCATTTGCATCCATATTCAACAATAGCCTCAATTCACATCGTTTCAACTGTAACCTCATCAGTAATCAGCTATAACCTCAACTCTCATATTCAACCACCTCATCAATAATCACCTATAACCTCAACTCACATCAGTATTCAACTATAACCTCAACTCACCCTTGCAACTAACCTCATCAATATTCAACAATAGCCTTAATTCACATCGTTTCAACTGTAACCTCATCAATATTCAGCTATAACCTCAACTCGCATTCTCAACGTATTCAACTATAACCTCATCAGTGTTCAACTATAACCTCAACTCACCCTTGCAACTATAACCTCATCCAAATTCAACTATAACCTCAACTCTCATATTCAATAACCTCATCAGTTTCAACTATAACCTCAACCGCTCACCACAACCGTAAGTCTGAAGGGGACACCCATAACTACGAATTCCCGCATTAGAGGTAAATGTATCCCAAACTCTAGTTAATTAGTTTAAGTAAAATTCTAATATAAATTGTTAATAGAAAGAGGAGTTAACAATATAGGTATAGGTAGGATTAGCATATAAAGAGTTAATAAATTATATTTCTAAAATGAGATCATGAACGTCATGGCTGAGTAATTAGCGAATTTAGGTAAGTTGATAGGATAGTGGCGGGATAGACGGGGGTTAGTAGGATTCTGGGATAGTTCTCACAATTTTTGAACTATCACGGTGGGATCCTTTGGGATTCCTGGGGGTGGGCAGTAGAGCTCCGAAAACACCTGTGAGCTTTCCTCATTTGCGGTAAGATATTTGTATTAGTCTCTTGTTTAGTCTCTGTCACCATAGTATCTGTTTCGCTTTCGGGTCCCTATGCATTTTCTTTTTCGGTCTAGTCCCTTTCAAAGCTGGTATGATTTTTTTTTATATATGTGAGAGAATTTCGGGTACAGATAGTCGGCAAGGACCACCCCGTCCGGCGAGCCATAGCCCGGCAAGACGCGAGCATACCAGCGACGCAGATTATCTGGCCCCACGGATTCAAGCTGTTCCAGACGGGTAGCAGCTGTTAGCATGATGTCCCTGGAATGCGATCACCCGGGAAGTAAAACTTTTTCAATTCTTATTAACATCTTTTTATTTTTCTCTAACATTTTCTTTAACATTTACCAAAATTCTCACATTATACTTACACCGTGCCTTGAAAACACTCCCAGCATCATTGTGTTTCCTCGAACATGCGTTATGGTCCTTTGAGCATAACGTGGATTGAATGTCTGACATTTTGGCCAATGAACAACAACTCTACCATCCGGTCCCATCTGATTTACCTCTGTTTCATCACTCTAAAATACTTTTTTCCAGAATGGGAGGTCTTTATCATTGTGGGTGCGAGCAAACGTTAAACGATTGAGTATATTTTTCTTTTAGTAGAAGTGGCTTCTTTCGGCAAGTGCGTCCAAAGAACTTTCCTTGATTAAGACGTCGTCATATGAGTATGTCCGATAAATTTAACCTAAATTGGGAGTTAATTTTGTTCAAAATATCGCGCGACGATATGAAAGGCACGGATAATAGCACGGTCCAGGACTTCGGTAGTTTTCTTGACACGTGGCTTTCATTTTTTGTTTTCTGTGACATTATTATGTTTGCTTTGAAGGATATGATCACGTTATAAATCATTTTTCGCTAGCAATTCCAAATTTCGAGAATTTCAGCCAACTTTTCCCATCATGCCACAAGTCAACGATAATGCGCTTCTCCTCTGGAGAGCAATCTTTTCTACGTACCATTTTTCCAAAAATTACTTTAAATACCACAAAATTAAAAGAATATACCGTAAAAATAAAATTCCTCGAACAAAACTTGTACCTAAAACACTTTTAGGCACGTTGTGCTAATTTACTGTCCAGCTCGAATTTAGGTACCCATACAAATTATCAATCAAAACAAAAAATATATACGATAATGGTAATATTTTTTGTTAAACAAGAGGTAGATGTCATCGTGCAACATTGCAGACCAAAACAATTGCCCTAATTACGATATAAATGATAAAAAAATCACAATTAAACTATATATGGATTTTGTGCTAATTTAATGTCCATGGCTGTATATCCTGAATTCGAAGTATGAAAAACCACTACTTCGGCGACTACCTCTCACCAGCTTTTTGGCAAAAACTCTGAGAGTAAATAAAATTGTCATGAAAATTTTCTCAAAAATCTGTTGTTCGGAGTCGACTTTAAACTGTAGGTCCCGCCACTCATGTATAAAATTAACACACACAACATAAGTGGTGTGAGAAACTAGGTCGTAATCCTGACTGAAGGATTGTAATGACCAATTATGTTATGTGATATATCCCAAACAAAAATTAAAACCTACAAACCTATTTTACAAAATGATCTCTACCAGCATTAACAATTTATTATTACCTCAGAGGTGCAAGGCAAAAAAATTTTTCTAAATCTTAGTCCAATGGAAACCAGACGCATTCATTTTTACACCATGTTGTTTAAGAAGGATGGACCAACATACAGTGAATGTTATTTAAATTAATTTTTAGTAATTACTGTCGAATACATTTTCTAAACGGTTGGAACAATTCAACGCGCAAACTTAAATTAGCCAACTCTAAAGAAATTATTAAAACCTTTGGAATATACAGTTGCAACATAAGCACATGGCTTAGACTATTATTTGTCTGTCCCATATCGTACTACAAAATATGTATGTACCTACAACACGGTATAATACAAAACTTTTAGTTTGTGTCAAACTATCATCGAGAGCGGTTCTCTTTAAAAGCGTTAACGCATCAAAGACCTTTCTAACAAGTTAATTGGAACAACTTTTTTTTTCTAAATTCTATTTAAAAATGGATTCATCTGATTTAGATAACCTTGATAAAACTGAAATAAAAACAAATTAAATGAAATTTTTATTAATTTTAAAAGTGCACCAAAGCAAAAAAAAAATACTTTCGCAAAAAGTGAAAAAAAAGAACAAATTGAAATTTAATTAAAGTTGTGAATAAAAAATTATTAATAATACTACAACACAAAGTAATTTCTTCCAATAAAATTCAATACAACAAATTTAAATGATTAAATTGCTCAATTAACGGAAGCACAACAAAGAGAAGATAATCTTTTGACAATTACAACACCAGTCATCACATACAACATGGTCGATCTGAGCCAATATCACAATCAATTTAATAGAAATATTTCTTTCGTGTTAAAAATGATACTGACATTCCAGGTAATCCCTATAGTAACTGTGGTATGGTTGAAATCAATTAATTGTAATGCACATTTGATACACATCGATGAGAACACGTTTCGATCTAATGGTTATCCCAGGCCACATCTTCTACATCCACTTCCACTGTCAAATGCAGGTGAGCTTTCATATCATTTGACAACTAAGGAGTTGACGCCTTCAGAATATATGGTGGACTTGACAAATGATTTAACATTTCGAATTTTACACTACCACTCGATATTGAATCGGAATAATTTTGCATTTTCGCCGACGGCCGTAATGAGTGTTCTTATTGCTCTATTCGAAGGTTCAGCAGGCAGAAGTAGAACGGAATTGCAAAATATTCTACAATTACCCAACAATCGTGATATCATTCGTGTCGGATATCGTGATATACATCGTCGTTTGAGGGTAAGAAATAACTTAGAATTGGTACCCTTATCGAATTTACTAATTAACTAAAATTGATGCGCTAACAATTTTCTTCTTAAGATACAATTGAACATTTCTTATAAAGAATTTTAAGTGACCAAAAATTTTGTTTTATTACAAAGCTATTAGGACTCTTGTATATATACGTACGTACATACATACATACATAATTGGCCATTACAACACCTCAGTCAAGATTACGGCCTAGCTTCTCAGCACCACTCATGTTGTGTGTGTTAATTTTATACATGAGTGGCGGGACCTACCGATTAAAGTCGACTCCGACCGACAGATTTTTTGAGAAACTTTTTCATGGCAGGTTTATTTACTCTCAGAGTTTTTGCCAGAAATCTGCTGAGAGGAAGTCGCCGAAGAAATATTTTTCTTCATATATCGTTGTGATGTCGGGCCTGGGATTCGAACCCGGGCTTTACGTCTAATAAGCCAACACACTACCTACTAGACCACAGTATAAAAAAAGAGTATACTTGCCCATGACAATAAAGTATCGCTTTTAATCCTTATATGATAGATTTCTAGATTTGAATTTCCGCCCATATTTTGTAATCGTGGTTCACGTTCACTACGACTTGCTGCCACGAATGCCGCATTCTAGCCTACAGGTAATTCATTAAAATATCAAATGATGCATACGTGTATAGAAAAGCCGTATTTACATATATTTATATTTACATATGTATGTATGTGTGTATCCACAGTTTTTTAATTAAATAAAATTAACCATATACATATGTATATAATATTCCAAATAATGTACGCACACATTGAAAACGATCATTGAAATTGAGGTAATACAGCGTTAAACATTGAGAAGGATAAAGTACTTTATACGGTTTTGTTGTATTCGTTCACATGACTAGTGCCAATTATATTGATAAATACATACATATTGTCAAAATACGATACACAGATTAGTGTGTATACGCCCGCAGTTTCCGAACTTTATTCTCCCACTTTATTCTGACGCAGGATCTAATTCCGATCCCATTGTCTATTTCGCTTTTTCGAGATATTCTTAAAAGATTCCTTCTGAATTGCATAATATTGTGACAGCTATCAATCTAATGAACTTTCTTACATGCTATTCCCTTTCTTCTAATTTTACTTCTTTTAAATAATTTTCTTGTATTTTGTTAATTATAGCTAAATACCTAACAAATATTATTGAAATATAAAACATTGCAATTAGAAAGTAATGAAACAAAATACAATATTAATACTAATACGAGTATGATTTATTTTTCAGACTTACTTTTTTGGATCGGATAATCCTTTGAAAGGCTTAAGCCTAAACAAAGAAAATGTAACAATAACTAGAGATTATGAAACAATACTTATGTTTTATGGATATGATTTGGGTATAGATATGGTGTCATCAACCATGACCACGCCTATCACAACCACTGAAACAATGTCGTCAACTGCATCGCCTAAGGAAGAGGAGCTAGTAACTATGCCAACGTCAACTTCATCATATTTGTTGTCAACTTTAAATACACCCGTCACAACGCCTCTAACAATTTTGCCTGGCGACACCAATATTACAACAGGTACTGCCACTACGGAATCGACATCACCCCTTCAAGTTAACTTGACCACAGTGGAAAGTACAAAACTTACAAATATAGATAAGGATGGAAAGTCAACAACCGCCTTAACTCTTGAGGACACAACTGAAACAAGCAGTATTAAAGCAGAAGATCAGGAAAGTACAACTGAAATCGAAGCTATTACGGAAACAGTGACAGTTTCAAGTGCAGCGGAAATAGAAGCAAAAGAGGCGGCAGAATTAATATCCTCTTTTGTAGCTGAGGACAATTCGGAACCATTTTCACGAATACAAAAGGCACGTGTCACCCGGTTGCCTAGTGCTAGACTTCAAGCTCCTATAACGTCAAAGGTTAAACCACAGAGCAATTATTTACCAGTGCAAAAAAAGTCCGCTCGCTTAAGTAGGCGCAATAAACGTCACTTATTTGGTCTCAAAGAATTCGATTCAAAATTGTTTATTACACTTTTCAACAGCGAATCGCAGGTAAACAATCCATTACTATCAACTGGCCCAGCGTTAACCGGACTGCCTGCCTATTTCCAATTATCGCATGATTATGAAGTTGACACAGATCCAAATTTTATAGCATCTCCCCAGACATCATCGAATCTTAAACAGAATTATAATGCCGATGTGATAAGCCATGTGTTTTACTTAAATAGCCAGCAGATCATCTACACCACATTTAAGGTTTACAATGCAGTTTTATACTATAAATATTTTGATCATTTGCGAATGAGCGCTTTAGAGTTGGAACTGGACTCAACAGAGTATAATCTAATCATACTGCTACCGGATTACAATACTGAATTAGCAGCGGCAGCATCCTCATTGCGTTCCGCACCAAAATTGCGAATAATACGAAAACAGTTAAAGCCGAAATGGGTCCAGGCCATAATACCTGATTTTAAATTGGACGGAACTATGTTTTTGACAAACGATTTACAAAATGTAAGCAACTTTTCTTCGTTTTTAGATAATCGTATTCTTAATATTTCTTTTTTAATTATTTTCACGATGTTTTTTATTACTCAATACCTACCTACTAACGGATCAAATATGTATATTCGTTTAGAGTTTGTATCGAGTTTGTTAAAATCGATATCTTAGAATTCCTATCGTATACGTGTGTTTTTAGTAAATGAATGTGTTTATGCAATTAGAGAGAACGTATCTATAGGATATTGTTAAATATTTTAGAATTTGGCGAAAAATTAACACCAATTGTTATGCTATGTATTATAGTGTATTTTTATTTTGTTAATGCTTACAGCTGGGTATTTGCGATATTTTCGAACCAAATCGTGCAGACTTTCGAACCATGACAGATGAAAAAGGAATATACGTCAAACATATTGAACAGTCCATAAATGTTCACATACGTACGAATCCCATCAATCACATAAGACGTAAGTATTTTGTTTAAGGTTGCAGAATATTGCAAAATATGTATATCTATTCATACGGAGTGAGTACATACTCGTACAATTGCATTTTGCCCATTTAGGAAATCAACCAAGCAAAACGCTTAAGGGCGCATTGCAAACCAGGCCAACAGATCTACATTCTTGCATACTTATGTAAAAACCTTTCGAAATATTCAATCGAGATTGATGTTTCTCACTTTGTTTTGTTATTTGTTAATTTGTTTCTTTTGCTTTTTCTAGACAACAATGGAGCACAAACTCAGCCCATTCAAATATCAGTAAACCATCCGTTTATGTTTTTTATTATTGATCGTGATTTGGACATTGCTGTAATGGCTGGACGTGTTTTAAATCCACTTAATGTCCGTATTCAGTAAAACAGAAGATGAACAATGAACAAATTTAATTAAACCATACAAATAAGAATGCTTTTGAATAAAAATCTTGAGATTACGCAAATTAGGAAGCAATTTTATTTTTGTTTTTTTTATTATATATTTATTTATTGTGTATTTTGTAATGATGGATAATTAAAATGTTTGATTAAAAATCAAAACGATAAATTTAATTTGCTTTATCTTCATTGCCAATAAATTTATAGTTTTTCCACTGCCAATGAATTAATGAACACTGCATGGCATAAATGCCCCTAAGTCCTTGGTAATTTCTATTAAATTCCTAAATCAAATAACTACTGCAACAAATAGGATGTCTGTGCCATGAATGCCTATTTGAACGGTTAAAAAATCATGGAAGAAATTATGATTATTTCAAAAAAAATATGTTATTAAATATAGACATACATAAGTAGATGTATACATACATATTTATTACAAATCAACTTTTTTCAAATCAACCTTCTGCTCATAACAAAAATATTTTATAGATGAACACTTCTACTTCTTATTATATATATGTACACTTTTTGCAGACGCCTTCAGTATTTCTTAGACTGAAAAATCCACATCAATGTGCAAATAATATCAGAATGGAATCGTTCTTGTGCAGCCAGTTTCAATGCGCACTGAAAGCCACTATTGTGTAATTACTGCAAACCCCTAATTTTATTTTCATGGGAGTACAAGACAAAGTTTGATGGACCGAGGTCGGTACCTTAAATGTTTATTATATTATATATGTATATTATATATATACATTTTAAATTAACGATTTATAACACATTAAGCAATACAGAGAAATAAATATTCGATTTTATTATAAGGTAGTTAAAATAATAGCTTAATTGCGAAACTAAAATATGTATAAATTATTGTATTTATAATAAACGCAATTACTAATCAGGATTAATAAGTTATTAACAATCACATTACGTTACAAATTAATGCGATTTGTATCGCGATTCTGATTTGTAAGATTGCGAAGTATTTGCAATTTTAAATTTTGAATTTCAACATCTTTACGATAAAGTATACGATCACGCTTTTGCTGTAGCTTTAAGCTCCGCAAGCGCTCACGTTCAACAGCTATTCGATATAAATGCAATTGACGCAAACGTTGTTCACGTGTTAAATTGCCCCGTACGCCATTGAAACGGATTCGACGTAATCGTCTGCTTTTTTGTTGATAAGTTTTACGGCTTTTTACTTCAGCATAACCAGCAGGAGGAGAATTATTATCTTTTTCATGATCGTTGTACAAATTATCTTCATTATGTCTTGTGATAACTGTGTTAGATGCCACTGCTGATGTAGACGGAGATGGTATAGTATTTGTTATATTCGAAAATTTAGCAAATTTGTCTTCAGCCTGGTCTTTTATTTCCTGAGCATTGAGTTTAGCTAAAGATTGCACACTTTGAACGGTAAAATGCATATTATCCATTATACTGGAAGCAGCATTTGTGTTCAAAATTTGAGTACCGATTATATTAGGTTTTAATGGATAGTTCGGAGTTGTTGTCATGTCTTCTTCTCTGCTTTCTTCTTCATTAGTTATTGGTGTTTCCTCTATTTTAATATATATTCCTTCTTCTTGACGTGACATTGTCAAAGTTGATGGTGACGAGTTACTGAACGATGTCTGAATTTGATCATTATTTTCATTTCTGGAAGTATATAAGGATTTAACAGGATTGTCTTCACCCGAATGATTATCTGATAAGATTTGAAAGTTATTCGCATGCTCAGCTGATAAATTCCTCTCAATCGCGTCTTTTATTTTTTTAGCTTCAGCAGCTCGTATTCTACCCAATTGTTGTTTTAGTCTCTCCTTGGAACGATAGTATCCAGCCGCATTCATTCTTAACGCAATCTCATCCCATGCTTCAGACTTTCGCTTAATAGTCATCGTATCACTACCTTTATTTTCCAATATGGACTGGTGCATTCTGGTCAAGGAAAGCAGTAACTGTTTTTCAGATTCTGTCCAGTTTGGTTGTCGTTCACGTTTCTCTCTATTTAACTTTTGCAAAGTGTACGCTAAAAGAAAATTTGATGACCACATTTTAGTTTATGGCTTTGTATTATATTAATTTTTTCGTTTTAATTTCCTTTTCCAGTATACTAAATGTATTTTATTTATATATGTATGTATATACAATATTTTCTTATTACCGGTTAAATCCATAGCTTGCTTAATTAATGTGAAACTAACAAAGTCTTAAAATTAAATGCTTTTTGTATCATTTACTTCATTCGGTTCTAATTTGAAAATATTTGGAGAGTTTGCTTTTGTAACGTTTTCATAAATAAATGTTAAAGGTTGCCAAGCCTATTTATTTTATGTGCTTAAATTAACTAAGAACAATTTTCTAAGTTGATTTCAATTACAGTTCATTTATTTGCTACTTGTAATCGTACTCGTTATTTCGAAAATGAAATTTGGCTATTTTCACGAAAGCGAGTTGCAAATATTACAGCTTAAGTACTTATAATTGCCACTCAATTTTTAAGTTTTTATAAGAATTCGAGGACAAAAACTTTTGTCTTTCTTTAGCACATTAAAATATTAATTTTTCTTTGAATTTATTGGAATTTTTTTCCCCCAAATTTTTGTAAACATATTATGTTTAAACAGGAATGTAAATGTAATTAGGGTATAGGAATAAGTAATATTTTTTAATTCAAAATTAAATGTAAATCCAAGGCTACATTCCAGTCTTTTGAGGTCCACAGTTCGGCTTACTAATTGAACCTTTGCCTGAAATATAATTTCATTGTAATCGAAAATAATTTAAACATCTCCACACGAAATCCATTTACACAAATAAGTTGAAATCTTAAAACTTCAAAAGTAAAACCCTGTAAGTTTTCCTACAATACAGTCCAATATCTAAAGATCTTGTTAAATTACACAAAATTTCATTGTACTAGATATTGTACAAGTTTGCGCAATTAATTTATAAACTATTCTTTTTATTCGATTTATGTATTTACCTGTCTCTATTGGAGAAAAATTGTAAATTTTCAAATTAGAATAAAAATTGTAGAGTTTAACTATAGAATGTTGCCATATTTTAAAAAACCAAATTGCATGTATTTTTAAAAACCCACTTCCAAATGAATGAATAAAAAAAGAAGAAACACAAAATAAACCGAATTGCTTTGTCCTGCTTATCAGATTAGCTTATCAAAGAAAGAAGTTTTTTGTAACAAACAAATGAGTGAATAATATAATGTATTGATGTTATTCGTGCGTCCATTTAAATAAAACATATAGAATAATTTGTTATAAAATGGCAAATAATGAACGCGACAAAATTTTTAAATCTTGGTCGGGAATAAGTGAAGTGGCCTTAATAAAGGAGGTAGCTACAAAGGGTGAACACATTCAATTGTGCATACAATATTGGTCACGTAAACGAAAAATGCCAGTGCCAGAATACGAGCATTTCTTCCAAGACGTTGTCCAAACGTATGTCAACCGTTTGTTAACTGAACGTTTGGTTTGCAAGGCGGAAAATGTTCTGCGAAATGTCCAAAGAGATGTTAAATGTTTCTTCTATCAATTTGCCTGTGAATCTAACGATCCCGAATTAAGAGAACTAATAATAGAGCGTCTGAGTAAAAAAGAACCCTGTTGTGACTATGGAAAGCAATTACAAAACTTAAAATTTCATTGGGAACTATTGCAAGAACTAAAAAAATCAGAGTCGATCATGGTAAACATAAAAAAGCATATAAAACGCGTAACGTTGGAATCTTTAATGTCTTTGGATTCGGCTACTTTGCAAAGACTCATGATCGAATTGTATTTTGAAAATCATAATGAAATTCTACTACAACATTTAAACAAATTTATATTGTGGGATTTTCTAGTCGAAAATCAAAAAATTGAAGAAATTATACGGTGGTGTAGAATTCAACGTTTCCCAAAAGATTACACTTGCCGCAAGGATTTGACTGATTTAGAATTGAAATATTTACAGTGGTCTTTAGAGCCTGATATGTATAAATACGCTATACGTTCATTACATGATAATAGTAACAACGTTTTAAGAAATTATTTTGCTTATGGTGGTTTTTTCTTCGAAGATGAAAGGGATTCTGTCTCCCGCACTTTGCAGCGTATTTGTATGACTGAAAGTTTTCGTTTTAACAAAGAACACATTAAAACTCTCCCGTTGCCAGAATTCATAGTTGAAAAGAAGCTTTACTTTTTGCTGTTGTACGACTTTGTGGAAAGTCGTAAACTTGAAGAACTGACAGAATTAATGGATGAACATGGAGCTTTATTAAAATTTATAATTGCATTAAAAACGAAAAATTTTCAATCTTTAGACAGTTACAAAGAGGTGAGTACTAATTCCATAGAGCGTTGCAATATTTATAAAATGCTACAGATTATAGGAATGTGAAGCGGTCATAGCGTGTCCCTAAACATTATGAAATATTTTTGTACATATTTTTACATGACAAAATATGTACATAAATACATACTTATGTATATCTATAAGATCATATATATTATATTAAATATATAGATACAGTTGTGAAAAATATAATAGCACCACTGTGGCACTGTTTTGATTATTCTAAAAATAAATAATTACTGTTGATATTTTTTTAAATGTTGATATTTAATACATTGCTTAGTATGTATGTCTCCTATATAGAAAGTAGTACTTCAACAGAGAATTGAAAGATGAGCTTTTTCACTGCCCACTGCGCCTGTAGTTGGGCCCTCATGGGCCGGCGAGGTGAGTACTTGCAAACCAGAGAGGTGCGTCTTGAAGAGCAATCCTTGAGTGTTTTTACTATTGGCAATCCAAGATCCAACAGATTTCTCAAGATGCTATTGTATATTGTATTCTTCTCTCTGTAGGACTTTCTACATTTTTAAAAAAATACTTAGAGAATGACCTTTTCGAGTCTCTGATTAAATTAATTTTTAATATTTTTGTTTTCAAATTTTATATTATATTGTTCATTAGTATTTAATAGAGTCCGACCAAACGTTCGGGTACGGGTTCGGTGTACGGTAAAAAGTGATGTTCGGCCAAAGTTCGGCGTTCGGTCAAAATTTTGCCGAACACCGAACTTTTTATTTAATTTATTTTAAATTAAAAAAAAGCAGAAAAGAGGTTCATCTTTATGGGAAAAGCATGATTCTGCTTCACATCAACCTCAAGACGAAAATATTTTCGAGAAAGAAATCAAAATCTATATATCTGAACCATTAAGTGATCGCAAAACAAATATATATGAATATTGGAACTCCTGTTCATTTACAAACCTTAAGGCTGCAGCCAGGAAATATTTATCAGCACCGCCAACGAGAGTTTCTTGTGAGCAACTATTTAGTGCTGCTGGCCAACTTTATTCAGATAGACGAAGTAACCTTAAAGGCATTAATGCAGAAAAGTTACTATTTTGCCATTATAATATAAAAACAATGAATTTTGAGTACAAACTACATATACTTAATCTGGGTTTTACAGTTTTTCCTAAGTGAACTATAAAACCCGATTTTTATATTTCTCTAAAAACAGAGCACAAAGCATTTCTTTTCTAAAAAAAAAATAAACTAAAAAGTTCAAATTTTTTCTTTATTTTTTAATACCACTTTTTAAAAGTACATACATTTTTCTAAAATGTTATGAATTCGTTATTTTTTGTTTTTATGAATAAATTCCAAAAATGTATTTCTGATTTAATAGGGCCTGTTCGTAAATGCAGTACTGCGCTGCATATTATGCGCATCATGTTCATAAATGCAAATCTTGGCAGCACTGCAGCTGTCAAATGTTCGTAAATGCAACATTAAATCATATTATGCGCAAATAAACCCAAAACACTAATCATAAAAATGGCTGATGCCTTGAATGAGTGAGATAGAGAGAGAATGAGTTTTAACAATAAGTTTCTTTTTTTCTTCCTTAAATGTCTTCTTTTTTGCACAAAGTACACTTTTTTGTGTATTTAACAACGTTTTGTCATTTGTTTTATCGTCCAGTTCAAAAATCAAATCTTATATATAAAAATGAATGTGTGTTTGATTGTATGTTTGTATGTTTGAAGTTTATAGACGATTAAACGGCTGAACCGATTTTCTTGAAATTTTCACAGTATCTTCCTGTATGTCTGGAAGGAGTTATAGGCTACTTTTTATGTTGATATTCCAAATGAGCAATGGGCCATGCCCACGTATGCTACATACTGCATACTTAATATTTAATTGCATTTGAAATATATTACTCATACGCGTAGTAGTTACCCCTACAAGTATGCTATCTGTGATTCTTGATGTATAAAACCAAAGAAAATAAAGTGTAAAGAACGACGCGGGGGGAAAGATAGAAGGGAAAGAAAAAATTTTGTAACCAACATTTGTGAAAAAATTCACCAAATAAGAAAAAATATAACCAAAATTAAATTCGTAGACTTTTGTTTTATTTATTTTTTTTTTAAGTTTAAATTATCTATATATATAAAAATGAATGTACTTTATGGAATCGTAAACTATGCATTTAATCTTTAGCAAAGTTGTTGCGCATGAGCCGACGAAGGTTTCTAAGTTGGTATAACCAATTTCCGACAGGTGGCGCCACTGAAAATTCTTCGAAATTAATTAAATCGTAAACTGTGCATTTGATCCTGTGTTGAAAAGAAAAGAGCATTACTAGCCTCAGAATCAGCATTGAGACTGAAAAATCTTCGAGTACATGCCGCACAGATCCGTTCGCATGAATCACTTGAACAATGAATCACTTGATCGAATGCGTACTACTCAGGCCCGTTCGTCTGAATCATCTGGACAACGGGAAACAAAATCAATAAAATGATTCAAACTTAATTGGATATTTGTCTAATGTCTTTCCTTCAAATTTATTTTAGTTTGTAGTGCAGCAAAGCGCGCAGGGTACAGCTAGTTTATTAATAATTTTTCCATTTCTGCAGTGTTGTTCGTTCGTAAATGCAAACAAATAAATCAGCAAAAAAAAGCATCAGCAACATGTGATTAGCAGTGTGAGCGCAAAATAATCATATTATGCAGCGCAATGATGCATTTACGAACAGGCCCATACTTAATAACAAAAAGTTCGAATTCGCCGAACTTTGAAACCCGAACTAAGTACGGGTTCGGCCGAACTTCAAAATTGACCGAAGTTCGGGTTCGGTGTTCGGTACCGAACGAAATTTGGAGTTCGGTCGGACTCTAGTATTTAATGAAATGTGTTGAAATATAAAGGGTCCGCCATCTAACGTTTTTTTTTTCAACTAGTGCTTATTTCGTGAATGGTAACACTTAGCTCATGTCTGATTTGACAGATAATTAGTTTTATCCTTCCGCTGAACGAATATGGTATGGTCCAATGCGTTTTCGCTTCGCTAAGGGGGCCTGCGATCGACTTACAGAAGGTGCCGATTTTGCCAAAAAAAATTATAAACAAGCAAAATTGTCACGGCGCTACGTGCCACACAGCCGGAGCTACACTCGATGTTTTGCGCCCTGTTTTTGAAGATCGCGTTATCAGCCGCAGAGCTGATGTCGTTTGGCCACCTCGTAGTTACGATTTGACACCGTTGGAGTATTATTTGTGGGGTGCCGTCAAAGATAAGTGTTACGCCGACAAACAAGAGGCAATTGACGCTTTAAAGGACAATATTCGTGAAGCCATTGGTGAAATACAGCTTCACACAATCGATAATGCGCGTAAAAATTGGACCGATCGTGTAGGCTACTGCATGGCCAGCCGAGGCAGCCACTATTAACCGGAAGGATTGTACTTTCAAATAAAAAAAGAAATTTGAGAAAATATTCAGTAGTTTTTTTTTTTAAAGCATTTTCAAACAAAAAAGTTATTTGGCGGACCCTTTACTATGTTCTCAATATGTTAACAAAAGATTTATTTTTAAAACTCTATTTAGAGAAACAACAGTCCTTATTAGAAAATGGTTTGTCTTTTATGTTTACAGATGGATCAAAAGATATGAACAAATCACTTTCATATGCCATAGTTTATTTTAATAAGAATATTAAGAGTCTAAAATTTCTTCCTAATTACACTTCTGTATTTGTTGCTGAAACTTCAGTCATTGCCAAAGCTATATCTTTCTCCATGAAAACTACCAGCAAAACAGTGATTTACGCTTATAGTTTTTCTATGATAAAATCGATAATTATAATTCAGGCTCTTTGAGGTGGAACATTATTAACCAGATTCGGGATCTGCTAATTAAACGCGGTAATAGATTAAAGACATTCTGGTTACCAGGGCACAACACAATATAAGGGAACGTCGTTGCCGATCAATCTGCCAAACTTGTTAGTATTGCTCCCTTATTTATGGAGCCAATAACAAAAAATCTGACATATATAATTTAATAAAACTATGTCTCTAACAAAAATAAATTTTTGCTTGGTCTGGAGACCATCATCCCCATTGTAAAAAAATAAATAAATATCACATTCCGCCTATATATCCCAAAGATATAACCAGACACCAAATTAGGCGCCCTTGGACATACGTTTACCAAATATAATTAGATGTGTAATACTATTATATCCGTAAAACACTTTCTATTGAACTGCCCGCTTTATGTTTCGGCAAGGAAAAATGTGCTTGGTTCCTATAATCCTATCTCACTTATGAAATCTCCTACGAAAACAAACATTTTAAGAATCCACAATCTTATAAAGAAAATTGGAATCATTAGTTAGATAAGAATTCTACTACATATTCACATTTTGCATCTTCTTTTTTTTATTTTTATCTTCATTTATTTATTTATGTCAATAGATAATTTTATCCTTACTGACTAAATACTATATACACAATAACAGTTTTATACAAATGCAACAAAAACAAAACATTACGTAACCATTTAAAAATATGGTTAGGGTTTTTAATACATCTTTACTCTCCGAGAAGTCAATTACTTGGTAACTTTCATTGAAGATTTTACAGGCTCGTCTAAAGGAATTATTATTAGCATAGTCTGATCTGTAGTATTTTAGTGATAACAGTTCAAAATTACGTGTTTGTCGCACAGGAACATTGAATTTCAATCGACTGAGCAGGAATTCTGAATCAACATCGCCACATATTAAACCCAGAATAAAAAAACAACGACTTTTAAGAGTTGGCTGTTTAATCAAGGCAAGTCTACTCCGATACGGCGGTAATTCATAGGAGTTCCAACCAAGACCTCATAAGCAGCAAGTTAAAAATTCTTCTTATACTGACTCAATGCTATTTATATGAACTCCATAACAAGGGACCCATATGATAGAACCACACTCGAGGATAGGTCGAACAAGAGATATATATAACAAAAAATTAACCAGCATTTCTTGTATCCGAGCTTTATTCACCATCATGGATATATTGTCCTGAAAGTTGAGCCTGTGGTTCAAAACTATACCAAGGCCCAAAATAGTTTTAACTTTATCCAAAAAGCATTCTCAATGCAATAGAAGGTATCAATCTCTGAGTGTCTAAAAAATGTTATATGTGTCACAAAAGGATAGCAGAATTTTTAATTTAAACTTTCGTTTATTTATTAATTCAAAAATGAACATGTACAAAATTACTTATTGAAAAAAATGAAATGTTCGTCTCTTCTAGAAAAAGGGTGCGGTCGCGTCGCTTGATCGTTAGGGAATGATTTTAAAAAGAATCCCGTTAATCCTTATGTCAAGCACGGACAGAGTTGCCTAATTGATATAATTTTACTAGAGTTGCCCTAACTTGACATATGTTTACACTTTTTAATATTTAATTCCAACAAATTCTATTTGTACCACTTATAAACACTGCAAAATTCAGCACGAAGTAGATCAAATCCATTAACATCGTTAAAAGTGTTAAATATTTTAACGTCGCCAGCATACATCAATACCTTAGAACGCAAAACAACTGAGGGAAGGTTATTGATAAAGAAAGTGAATAAGATTGGGCCCAAATGACTGCCCTGAGGTACACCAGATTTCACTTTAATAATTTTAGATGTGACATTTCTAAATTTGACTTGTTGAGTTCTTTGTGACAGATACGAATTTAACCATTCTACAGCAGAAACCCTTAAGACCATAAGTGATAATTTGTGCAATATAGTTTATGATTAACTTTATCAAATGCTTTACTAAAATCAGTGTATATCACATCAGTCTGCACTTTATTTGAAAATCCTTCATTAACAATTG
This sequence comes from Sarcophaga rosellei, assembly GCA_930367235.1. Lineage (NCBI taxonomy): Eukaryota > Metazoa > Arthropoda > Insecta > Diptera > Sarcophagidae > Sarcophaga > Sarcophaga rosellei. The sequence goes on along the minus strand of OV884017.1, from coordinate 82,356,788 downwards.
TGGTGAGTTCTAAAATATTAGTAGTTGATGATCGAGATTTACCAAAGCCTTGTTGACCAGGCGGTAGAAAAGTCGAAATTTGATGTTATAGGTTATCAGTTTGTATTTTCTCAAGAAGTTTAGCAATAGCATAGATTTTGGCAGTACCACTGTAGATTGACATATTAATAGTAAAAGTAATATTATATTCAGATCTTGCCAAAGCATAATTTATATAGTCAACAGATAAGCCTGTTCTCTTATATTTCGTATAATACCTATTTTTATTATTTTTATAATATAATTTAATTCTCGGAACAGTTAAACTAATAGCATTGTGCAAAATGACATAGAAATTATCAAAGTTATTACTAGCGAGTATAGAATCCCATTTGACATTAGATAGCATACCATTAAGTTCAGTGTAATTAGTAATATGTTTGTTTGCCGAAGTATGTGCTGTAGATACATCAATAATAATTTACCGATCCTCAGGAAAAGTTACAGGTTCAAAACGCATAACGGTGCACTTATAAATATCACTCACAAACACCAAGTCAAGTATTTTCCCAAAGTCATTCCAAGCGGAATTTGAGAAAAGGATAGGTCAAAAATATTGTTCAAGAAATCATTATTCTCAATTGGAATTAAGTTAGGTGCATTAGATGTATCTATCCATTAAATTGAAGGAAGATTAAAGTCACCAACTACAAAAATAATATCACTCTGATCTGCAAGTTTAGAAATCAACTTTAGGTTTAGGTTAGAGGACGTGTACTTGTCAATTGAGATAAGTACAGTACCCGGAGATCGAATTGACCCATTGTGCGGAACGTCCTTAAAATGGGAGGATAATAGAGGGGATAGGACAATGGAGAGGAAGTAGGAAAGGAAGGAATTGCACAGACCAAACAAAACAAAAAGGGAGAGCGCGACTACACCGATGAAGCCCTAGCACTTCTCAACCAACTCAAGCTACTAATGAATCTGTGGAGAGCTTTGATGCCGACTCTCGACACAGAATTCAAACCCTCAAAGAAGCCCCCTAAGGGCTTAGCAGTTACAGAGGAGGTGCTCGTCAGTCTCCAACTCCTCCTCATCGCAACATACCCTCCAATAGTCCGGCTGGGATCTGGAATAGATCAGCGGCTTAATCTCGCAGTACCCTGCGATAAATCCGATAACTAACCTTAAACTGGCCTTATCCAAGCCCAGCAGTCAACCTGTTCACTGTCTACAGCAGGCCATAGACATCTAGGACCAAGTATTAAATCGCCCTCAGACAGATGGAAATCAACTAAATAGCATCAAAATGTTTAGAATAAATAGGATAGTTAGAATTCGGAGGAACATAAGAGCAAGTTATGTAAACTTTTGATCTCCACAGTTTAACAACCACAGCGACGAATTCAATATTTTCAGAATGAGTTGCAATAATTTCAGATGGATGTGATGAAGAGACTGCAATTAGGACATCACATCCTCCACCTGAATAGCAATTGAATCAATATATCTGATAATTGTTACAAAGAATTTCAGCATTAAAAATATCGTCAGTAAGACAGGTTTCAGTTATTATTATTATACTCAATTGTAAATATTACTTAGAGCTGTCGGCCTCGTTGCCAGTGCGCTTTAATTTCTTATTTATTATAATTTAGGTTTAAATCTAATGAATAATAATGATAACAAAAGATTAATTTTTATATTTCAGATCAATTTTTATGCAAAAAACTATTTAAAATATGTTGGAATAGATTTTCAGCAGGAGCAAACACTAGCTACTCTTTTTGAATTTTTGACTACAGAGCCCTCTTTGCCTAATCTACAGTGCGCAGCCACATCAGACGCACTAAAATCGCTAACATATTTACAAATAATTCATCATCACGAGCCTAGGAGCATATCAAATTGTATAAATCATAGACTACCAAATGTTTATGATCTATTAAGAACATTTAAGGATCTTGATTATAACCATTTAAAAAAAGATGCAGATATGTATGCAAAATTCTCCACTTTTCCAGAACATCAACAAAGTATAGAGAGAGCAAACGTTCGAAATATAGGACATTTGAATTTTTTGCACTACATAAAACAATCCCGATGTGCATATGCTGTTTACTTAATGGTATTACATCAACTTCAAGGTTATGCCCAATTAACAGAAGCATACTTATCTAGCGCTTGTGAAAGTGTCTACAATGTGGCGCTACATACAGCATCAGGGGATACAGAAGTAATATCACACTGTATAGCATTCTGCGAAATGTTGGGTTTTGATACGCAACAAATTCGATGTTTACTAAAACTAAAGGGGTTGCTGGTACATAATGAAAATGTTACTGGCCTAAATACAATTTCCACAATGCAACTAATTGAGCGCTTATTAATAAAAAAGCTAGAAACCGATAATGAATTTCTCTTAACCGAATATACTGCGATAATACAAGTTAGTGCTATCGTCAAAAACTTGAATAAGAACTGTCGAGACTATTCGTCTTTGCTTATGCAGCACTATGCAACGCTTAATGATTATTGGCGGCTATTAGTTCTCTGGCAATATTTTGATATATCCTTGGATAAGATTAAAGACTTGATAAAATATTTCACTATTCTGCCAATGGGAGATCATCTGTTAAGATCACTGACGTTTGCAACTCAGATGAATGAACAAGGTATGCATCTGAGACGGAGAAGCAGTTTGACAAGACGTCAATTAAATTCAAATAATAAACTGAAAGGAAAGGGTAATAGATCGGTTATAACCACTACATCAGTTGAAACGATGACATCGTCTTTGGCGTCTTGTAATGAAACGTTGGGCGTTATAAATTACTTAGAACCAAACAGTGATAGCTTTATAGCAAACTGCTCAAATGACGGTCCAGATTTATTTGCACATGTTATAATTAACACAAATACCAAGCAGGGGAGGGATTTAACTAATATAGAAGATTTAAAGCAGTTTTTGGAATATTTACAACATAAACAAAAACAAACAACATCAAACGCAGTTAACTATTTACGAGTAGCTGTGGAACAACAACTTCCAATTATGGCTCTTTTGGCAGCATCTATATGTGGAGAAGATTGCTGCAAATTGGACTGGTGTTGGCTGGTGTGGTTATCGTTAACAACGAATCAGTGGAATAACGTATTCAGACTAGCTAACTGCAATAATATACAAGAGTTTCCTTGGAATCTTATTGAACAACTTGTTTGGCAGTCTCAGGTGGGGTGCTTAGTACGCAGTTTTTCGATATTTTACCCTAAAAACGCATTACTTCATCTGTTTAATTTTCTACAATTAACCTCTCAAAATGATTTCGGTGAAAAAGCCGTACATGAATTGCGCTTATATGCATTATCGTGGAGTAACGATGAAGTTGGTCTGCCTCTTAGTCCATGGTTAAAACGCGAAAAACTCATGAAACGTACAGTTAGACTTTTGCTTTTACATTTACAGAATAACTTTGAATCTGTTACCGATCAAATGAAATTTCTTACATGTGTCTGTCAGTCCGGACTTAGTGATATTACAGGCCAGCTGGATTTTTGTTTACTAAGAAGTATTTGTGAAATTTTGCTTTTAGCAGGAAAAGGAGCAACACAAAGATTTCCCATTAACTTTATTCAACTCGTACAGAATGATTCAGAAGAAAACAACGAGTATGAACGAATTTTAAACTTCGTCTTGGCCGAAAAGGAATACGACATAGCCGTGCGAATAGCATCAATTTTACACAAGCCCATAAGTGATATCATTTACAGAAAATGGGTAAGTTCGCTAGAAATACAACTCGAAATGCATGAAATAGAACAGTTCGATAATTACAATTTTAATTTTGAGCAATATGAGCTGGAAGTTGCTACTCATTCATTACCACCAGAAACACTAGTAAACTTTTTATTATACGCATCTTCCCGTCTACCCTCAAAATCGTACCGATCTCGCTATTATGTGCTGCAAAAAGCTCTAAATGTAATAAAACATCATCGTTTGTTTCCCAATGAATCATTCGATCGCGACCAAATTGAATATGATATGATCATAAATTATCTGCTGCTAGAAGATGAAGATGCAACTAAGTTAACTCTGTATCATTCGGAATATTATGAAGAAATTATGTCAACAGAAAGGTGTGTTCTTTATAAATCGTTTCTCGAACTAAAAGAGCTAGCGGGAATAGACGACTTAAATATAAATTGTAAAGTCGATCTCGATGAAAAACAACAAAAAAGCTTAGAATCTTTGATATATCGTTTGCTTGACATTGGAGATGTTGTAGAAGCATTACGTCTTCAGGAACTTTTCGATGTTCGTCCGTTAGATTTGCGTTTCGTTGTGTTTTGCATGGCTTTGGCAGAATCGATGTCGAATATATACTCCATGTCGCCGGATGAACGACAGTTGTTAAGTGAAGTTGAACGTTCGTCTTTTTCCAAATTTACCAAACGAACTCTTTGCGATGCATCGGGTAGCGGCAGTTATTTGTCGGACAGTTGTTCTACATTAGAATTCGAAGAAATTCCATCAAAGGAGAAACAAGAAACATTGACAATACTTCAGGGCATAGCATCAAAACTGAAATTTGGGATTACTATAGCAAAGCGTGTTATTTGTTGCTATCGCGCGGCAATGTATTTGGATAAGGAATATTTAGATGTCTTACGTACAAAAGACGTGCAAATACTATTGCAGAGTATTGCAGAAGAAGGTTGTATACATCGTCTTTTGGTTGTCAGCGACATTGTGACATCAACTCATATGGAACCTCAAGAAATTGCCGAGTTATTGGCGTTTGAAATCACAACTGCTGTTGTAAGACCACGTTTTTATATATTCAGTCCTGATCAACAAGCAAAGCATATATTTCGAAATGCCGACCTGTGGGGATATAACATTGATAGGGACCTACATCTCTTTTTAGAATTGACACCAGATCGCACAAAATTGGGAGCGTGTTTATTAGAATATTGCGATGCTTTAAAATCTTACCGTAAATATCAAGATAATAAGCCATTTGACAAGAATATATATTTTGAAAGATTAGCGGAAATTATAACGCGATACGGCCAACCCATTACTAACAGTAATATTGGTAACATAAATAGTAATGATATAACACCCACCCCATCAAACTCGGGCCGTCCTCTTCAGGTTCTTTCACACAAAAAACAAAATATTATTTACGTTGAACTGCTGATCAAAGCTCACCAAGCGTTTGTACATGAGTGCTCCATGGAGGGCATAGCAAATGTCTTAAACCGAGCTAAAGCTCTAAATGCAGTACTTGCACAAGCCAAATCTTGGTCTTTAATAGTACGCATGCTAATAGGCATTGGGCGCTATCGAGAAATGTATTTTTGTTTTGATACACTTATTGAAAATGAACAATTTGAATCATTACTTGGCCAATTTGATGTAGAAAAAACTATAGGTTTACGACAAGCTATATTAGCTTATCTGCGGGAATATTGTGCACCAGAACAGGGGAAAGAACTCTTCAAGTTAGCTGCCTTAAATTTCTTGATGTATAAAGACTTGGCTGAGTTATGGGAACAAGATGCTGAAGATATGCGTAACAAAATATTGACTACATCATCAATTGCAGACGATGCGGAGAATAAATTGTCAAAATTGAAATGTACAGCGGATATGATGAATTTTCTTAATCTATCTCTAGAGTATTATGTACATGCTACAGAAAACTATTTACTAGACAATAAATTACTTTTGGCACAGAAAAGTTTATCTCAAGCTGAACTGTTAGCTTTGCAAATTGATTTGGCGCAAAAAGCTTTAGAGAATCAATCTACACCAAATGGAAATTACTCATGCACCTGTATTATAAAGTTAAAATCAAGGGAACATTTCAAATTATTGGTTAATAATGAATTAAGGTGAAACTAACTAGCGTATACAGAATATTTAATAATCTGAATAACATATTGTTGTTTTTTTTTCAGTGTATCTCAAACATTAGTACTTAGCCGTGCTTATGGATATGATATAAATTGGTCTGAAGCTTTAATGCACCAATTTGTTATTTTATCAAAAATATCATACATTAATGATTTCTTACAACATGTAGATATTACTGATGAAATTATCGAAAATGTTGTAAAAAGGTAATCTATGCACATTTGAAGTGTAAATGACATATACTCGTATACATACTATTATTTGTCTACAGTTTTCAGCTCTATTGTCATGATAACAAGATAAACGATCAGATGGAAGAGCATATAAGTCAACTTGTGGACATGGTGGAATCAGTAACTCTAAAGTACAAATTGGCTTCGGTACTATCAATAAAATCCACTATATTAACATTAATAAATGATCAAACAATACATTACCTTAGAGATATGAACTTCGGACGAAGAGAAGAACATCAAAATAATTAGCATTTTGCAAGTTAACAAACATTTTTACATGCGTTTAGTTTTATATTTACATACATATACACTTTCAAATATACAGTTATAAATATTTTTACTCTTGAAAATAGTGAAATGATTTAAAAATTCGAAATGAAAATATGAAGAAAGTATATTTAATATATTAAAACAAGTCATTCATAATAGTTTTTATTATTTCTAATTAAAATGCAATGACAAATTGTATCATAATCAACACTAGTAAACGGACTACAATTAAAGTTTGTCGTTAGAATTAAACCTATAAATCCAACAAAAACAAACTAGCCACGCCACCCATCAGCAGTGATTTTCACCGCTTTGTTTTCTTTCTATATTTAAGTATAAAGAATATCGGAAATTAACGCTCACAATTGGTTTTGGAAAATCATTTAATAAAATCAAATTAATGGTTTAATTCTATACGATAACTTGAAAGTAATGACCATTGGATCGAAGTTACCTAATCATTTAAAACCCGCATAGGATATTTTAAGATATAATACCTATCACACGGCTATTTCGTGACTTATATCAGGACGGTGAAGCTGAATATGCGGGCCTACTTTATTATACAGAAGTAAGGTGGGTCTCTCGCGGAAATGTACTAAATCGAGTATGGACTCTCAAAACTGAAGTCGAAATTTGTATGGTTAATCAAAAAAATATTCTCGCAGATAAGTTTAAAAACTCTTCCTGGGTTGCATATCTCGCATATTTAGCGGACATTGTTGAGAGTATAAATATATTAAACAAAGAATTGCAAGGAAAGAATATTAATATCATTTCAGCGAGAGAAATAGTGTCAGCGTTTGGATTAAAGATGCAATATTGGAGACAGAAAGTAAAACAGAACAAGATAGCTTCTTTTTCAAGGTTAGCTTTGTGTTTAGAAGATTGCGAAAATATTGCTTTTGCTTACATCAAGGATACAATTGTAAGACATATTATCAAACTCAGAAAGCGGTTTTCAGATTACTTTCCAGATCTTGATACACGTACTGTCAGTTGGATTGTAGATCCTTTTAAATGTGTAATTGCTATAATACCAGAAGAACCTTCAGGTTTGGCAGAAGCAATTCTTGAACTTTGATCTAACACTGAAGCACGTATTCAATTTGAGAGTAAACCAAATCTGTCGTCTTTATGGATGTCAAAAGCTGCAAAGGCTTTTAAAATTGCAAATGAATAGGCGGTTAAAAAATTGCTGCTATTTGGAACAACATATTTGTGCGAACAAGGCTTTTCCACTCTAATAAATATAAAAACGAAGAACAGAAATCGATTAAACACCGAAGACTATTCAAATCGCTCTTACATCAAAAAGTCCCAATTTTGAAGCAATTGTATCGAACATGAAACAACATCATTTCTCCAAAACGTGAAGGAAGAATGTTTTCAATTATTCTTTTTTTTCTAATTTTTTTCTAATTTCTTCAATTCAAATTTTTGTTTATACAACTATTATTATTATAATTTGTTACAGTACTCCAAATTGTCAACCCTCAATTGTACCCCAATGGGTTTCAATTTGTTGTATATATTACTTATATCACTATTATTACCATCATGTATTACTAGGTATTACATTGACAAATTAGATAAATGATGTTTAAATTAAATTTTTAGTTACTGTTTTCTTTGCAAAATTATCATGGGGGGCTATAATGATGCTAAAAAGAGGCTGTTTCGAGCCTGTAATATTTTTTACAAACTAAAAGCTATTTTAAAGGCAAACGATTTTAATATTTGTTCCCGATTGGAACTTCTTTATTTAAATGCAGATCTAAGACTAAACATATTTATGTTTCAAAATGTAAAGCAAACTTACAAAAATATTGATTTTATTTAATGTAAATGTACATACATACACGCATATATACTTATTTACTAAATAAAAAGAGACTTTCGAACATAAGTCTCCAACTTCGAACATTTACATGTAAGAACAATGTTGTAATGATCGTAAGTATATGTATGCCTGTATGTAAATATAAACTGTTATAGTTGTTAAGCAAAAAATAAAGAACATTAGGTACGAAAACAATTTAAAGTAAAATAAGTAAAATTAAAATAACTGAAGTTAAGCAGGGGCGTATCAGCACTTAACAGAGGCGATTTCGTTTTTTTTTGCTTTTCGCCATGGGGTAATATCAACTTACAAAAATATATTTTGGGATATTGATTAAAAAAGTTCTCCGACCGCTGTATTACAACATGTATGTATGCAAGTCTGTAGACTCGTAACTAGATTGTTTTTTTCGTTTAATTTTTAATAGACTGTTGTTTAAGGTCCGTGGTAAACAATGATGAGAATTAAGTTAGGGACTAAGCAGTCCACGGCAGAATACCAATGCTACTCATTCGAAACCTTTCTAATTAGCGCGCATATGGGTTGACCCACTTTAGTAACTTATCGTTATCATTATTGCTACAGACACACATACAGCTATGGACATTAAATTAGTACAAAACTTCGTCATAAAAACAATCATATTTTTTTATAGTATTTTAGGTCTATTCATAAAAAATTTAAACATAGAAACTTAAAATACATATTCCTCTTTAAAAAAAAAACCAAAAATTTTGACGAAACTGCCAGTCGTCTGCTCATTAAGACCTGCAACATATCAAACACCAGATTTTAGCTGGACAGTAAAATAGCACAAATTAAAATTTCTGGAATCAAAAATGATGTGTTTTAATAAATAATAAAAAATATTAATGTTTTCAGCTTATTAGTTTAATAATTATTATATTAGCCTCTATTTTCAAATGCCGCGTGGCATCTACGGGACAAAGTTCTTCGGGGAAGTTCTTTGGGAATAGAGTACCAAGCGTCCCGTATTCCAGTGCACAAATCGTCCAAATTTTTGGACTTTTGTTGAGCAATTGTACATTTCACATCGTTCCAGGGGTTTTCAATCGAGTTTAAGTCAGAACTTTGCCCCTGCCAGTCTAAAACGGGAATTTGCTCTTCATAAATTCAATCCTTTGTCAGCTTAAATGTGTATTTGGGGCCACTATCTTGCATAAATATGAATAAAACTGGCATGTATTTAAAAGCTTATGGTTCCATTTTGTTCTTTATATTGTTCAAATACTGATAACTATCCGTTTTTTCATTAATTTTTACAATGGGACTTACACCGTGCCTTGAAAATACTCCTTGCGCCATTATGCTTCCTCCAACATGCGTTATGGTCCCTTGAGCATAGCGTGGATTTAATGTCTGACATTTTGGCCAAGGAACAACCACTCTATCATCCGGTCCCATACGATTTACCTTTGTTTCATCACTCCAAAATATTTTTTCCAGAATGGGAGGTCTTTATCATTATGGGTGCGAGCAAACGTTAAACGATTGAGTATATTTTTCTTTAGAAGTGCCTGCCTGATAAATTTAACCTAAATTGAAAGTTAATTTCATTCAAAATTTCGCGTGACGACATGAAATGCTCCTTCTTTGACTTCCGGACAATAGCACGGTCAACAACTTTGGTAGTTTTCTTGACACGTGGCTTTAATTTTTTGTTTTCTGCGACATTATTATATTTGATTACGTTATAAATCATTTTTAGCTAGCAATTCGAAATTTCGGGAATTTCAACCAGCTTTTTTCCATCATGCCCCAATGCGCTTCTCCTCTGGCGACCAATCTTTTCCACGTACTTTTTTTTCCAAAAATTACTTTAAATACCACAAAATTAAAAGAATATACCGTAAAAATAAAAATACTCGAACAAAACTTGTACCTATAATACTTTTAGACACGTTGTGCTAATTTACTGTCCAGCTCGAATTTAGGTACCCATACAAATTAGCAATCAAAACAAAAAATATATAAGATATTGGTAATATTTTTTGTTAAACAACAGCTAGATGTCATCGTGCAACATTGCAGACCAAAACACTTGGCGTAATTACTATACAAATGAGAAAAAAATCACAATCAAACTATATATGGATTTTGTGCTAATTTAATGACCATGGCTATATGTTCATCCATTCTCCTTTTATTTGATAAAGAGGAATAACTCTGTTGTAAGAAAAACACCAACATTTCTTAAACTTTTCGCAACCGAACATCACGGGAAACAGTCTTGAGAAAGAGCAGGACTCAGCCAGCTATAAGTTCTTCACCATCACAGCCAGTACACGTTCACAGAAGGCAACGGCTAATTGATCTTATTTTATCTTTAGATCAATATTCTGCATAGCTGGAAAGTTAAACTAAAACCAAGCAAAGAAAAAAATAAGGAAAATGAATGAAGTACTTTGTGACGAAAGGGAATATCATAAATACGAATAAATGATTTTAAAATTATATACAATTTTAGTTATAAATATACCGTCTTCTTCTAAATTGACAATTTTTAGAATTGTGAAACATGTATTTATGTTGTATGTATTTATAAAACAATCTTAGATTACTATAGAAGATGGGCTATGTATTGTGATACATGTATTTATGTTGTATGTATTTATAAAACAATCTTAGATTACTATAGAAGATGGGCTATGTATCTATGCATGTGAGGGGATACGAGTATTGCACGTACGAGCGTTTTTATTTGAAGGAATATTTAATTGTATTATTGTATAATATGTATATACTTAGTACAATGATATTCATCATCACTTTCATTTGAAAGTATTCGTTATAAATAAATTTTAGTTCAAAAATGTAAGTACATATGTATGTATTACTATATTTATTAATAATAAGAGTGAGTAAAAAGAGTTTTTCAATGATTAAATTAATTTGTTCTAATTATGTTTAACAGCCTCATAAAATGCTGGTAACTCCGATTGTAAACGTAATAAACGAACATATGTAACAAGGCGCCAATCTCTCGGGTCTTCATTCGCCTGGACAAATGTCGAAGTATACGAAACAAGTTCTTGCGAACCATCTTGGTCCAAATCAGCTATTAACATGGAATTTTCTTGGTTATTTAAATCCGGTTGACAGACAATGTCTTTTCTGTCGCTTCGGCAAAATTGTACAATATTACTTTGCGAGGTGTTCTCAATACGAGTATCAGCGCCAATAAATAAAACTAATATAACCGATTCGGTAATTCTTTGCATTAACAGGCCATTGTTATTTGAAGACTTTTGCTTTGTACCATTAAATGACGGTAAAGTACTACGTTTGAATCGCATCGTTTCCAATTTAATATTATACGAATTTCGTGCATCTACAAGGTAATCGAATGCATCAAATTCTTCATTGGCCAACAGATTTTCGTTAGCGTTTCGGCGTCGCCGACGATCAGTTTTACTATCGCTACTACCGCTGTTTGCACGAGAAGTATTTTGCACATGATTTTGTTTGTAAGATTTGGTTGCATTATCCTTAGCCGTTTTTATGGATTTCGATTTTGATTTGGCGCTTTGAGTCTTTTGGAAAGTTTCGTTACCACGTGGATTAGAATTAGCTGCTGATGACGACGCTTGGTTATTTGCAGAATCTTCACTGATATTCCACTTCCAAAACTTCATAACAAACCCGGACATATTAGGTTTTGTATTTTTAAAATGCCACTGAGCTGGTACCATGCCATACATACCACTGCTGGTGAAATTTCGTAGAGTGAAAACTTTTCCGTTACGATTTTCGCTCAATATTAGTGTAACATTGCAATCTTCGGGGCATTTACCTCGATTTTCTACAACAAGCTCGCGGCCGCTAAGCGAATAAATATTTCGTTGTGAATCGATTTCTTTACGCTGCCCATAGTGAAGATGTTGCGTTATTTTCGAGGCTGCTAGAAGTTTTTGCCCCATAAGAGACTTGTTAGTAATAAGAGCAAAAAGCTCAGCCAACGTTTTTGATCGCTGTGCTTCTGTGTTATTGTGTATACAATTAAATGATATAGTTTGAGCATTTTCTAACTGCAGTTTTCGCAAAGTATCACATTCAATGACTTTGAAACCATCGCCAATAGGTTGCCCGCTATGACCCGATAATATCCGCAAAAAATTACGTTGTTCAAGAACGTGTCCGTTTTTGCTAACAACATCGCCTTTTCGCATATAATGCTTAGTTCTTTGCTCCAACGTTACACTGGTTATCAATAATATGTCCATAACTTCGTCATTGTCCAAATCAGGTAATATTACAGGAAAATCAGATGCATCGACTTTGTGAACAGATCTTTCCTTAAAGCGCCAGTGCCATTGGCCAGACACAGGATTTATGGATCCCAATTCACCATATTCATCAATTACTAGACAATCCGGTCTACCATTTCTATCCACATCTAGTAGCGTACAATCTATAGCCACCGGCTCATCCGTCATTTCATCAAACCATGCAACAGCACCTGAACTGCCAATTAGTGAAATAATACCATTTCTTTTGGAATTATCCGGTCGAAATTCAGGAAAGAAAGCATTACCACGATACAAAAATATCAAATTATTTTCCCAACTTCTTAGGCCACTTACAATATTTACTCCACCTTTCAATTCGATTTTCGTATAATTATTATACCAATTATGGGTTTTGACACGATCCACAGGCGCTGGACATGTACCATCTTCGCTGCAGGGTATTACCCAGACAAAAACAATTACAATGAGTAGACATAATAGAAGTGAAGCATAAAAGCAACAACGTCGTGCTGGCGACATAGGTTCATTCATATCCAAGTCTTTAGATGAATCGTTACCTCCCAAAATGGCAACATTATCTGCATCAGTTTGATTGCGCTCATCATATTCGCTATTAAAACTTGAAAAGTTATTAACTGCGTCACATGGCCCTCCACCACCATCCGCATTTATGCCCATGTCTGACATCATAACGGACCGTAGATATGTATTTTGCATGCTATGGGTTTGATTCGTCTCCTTTTTAGGCTGCTCGTTACCTGCATGAAAGATAATATTGTATTCAATAATATTCCATTTTTCCCTTAAATTAAGCTCTTATCATTTAATACTAATACAAGTTTATTACAAATTTAAAGAAAGGACAGTAAGCTGATTGATGTGCAGGACTTGGGAGACACAGGAGACTATTAGCGCCCTTAGATATGAATATTGCCTTTACTTCTCTCCAAATTTTCGAAATTGTATATACCAATGTTAAACATGATTACATTACATTAGGATCTTAGATTACTAACGAGCCTAACACTAGTTTTTTGAGGAAGCGCGCAACAATGTCAAAAATGAGGCAATTAGAATGGCACTAGTTGAACTTAATGATTTTTTTTAATTCTACGTAAATCTATAATTCCATATAACGTCTTAAAGATGTTTCGAACAAGTCGAATATGTTGGTGCTGATTCGATAAAAGAGTTTTGAAGTACTCTAATCTAATAAATCTAATAATCTAATAAATTTAGCTGCCAAATTTATCAACAACTCCAGCCATGTATGTATACGAGTATATGTATGTATGTATATACATGTGCGTTATAATGATCATATTCATTTGTGTTTCGAACTTCCGGAATAGTTCTCTATTCTACATACATACATACATAACTGGCCAATACAACCCCTCAGTCAGAATTACGGCCTAGCTTCTCACATCACTCATGTTTTGTGCGTTAATTTTATACGTGAGTGGCGGGACCCACAGTTTAACGTCGACTCCGAACGACAGATTTTTGAGAAACTTTTCATGGCATTTTTTATTTACTCTCAGAGTTTTTGCCAGAAATCTGCTGAGAGGAAGGAAGTCGCCGAAGAAATATTTTCTTTTTCATATTTCGTTTTGATGTCTGACCTGGGATACGAACCCGGGCTTTACGTCTAACACACTACCTACTAGACTACGGCGACTTCAATAGTTATTTATTCTGCAAAACTAAAACCGAAAAATCCGAACAATATGTCGATTTAAAATAAGTTTTCGTAATTTCGATTCTTGACCAAAAATCAAAGGTACTTTTAAAGGTGCGATCTTATCCTATTCTAAAGTCTCATTTGCTTTTGAACAACTTACCCGTTGTTATATTGATTATTGCCTTATGAGTATTGGGATATAAATTCTTTTCCAATTGTCGCTGACGTTCAATTTGTAATTTGCGGCGATTTTGCTGATAAGATTTTGACTGCAAATTAAGAGTATTTGGAGGATTGCGTCGATTATTAGAATGTACGTTTAAGTCGTCTTGTAGCTCTTGTTGCTGTTCCTGTAAAAATTGTTTTTGTTGCACCTGCAATCGTTGTAGCTGGCAATGTTTTGATGAGTTGTGAATTTCTTCTTCTGAATCGGAATCTGTCATTGCCTGGCTCAGTGGAGCATAAATGACCTGATGTTGTGGTGTTTCCATTGAGAGCATTGTAACTGTATACATAGAATTGATAAAAACATACATCCACACATATATTAAGGAGAAAAATCAATAATATACTGTTACTATATAACATACGATAACTATAACGAAAATATTGTGATTATTTCTCAGCATCCACATATTTTGTTTATTTAACTCATACAATTTAAATTTACAATATATATTAGTATATAAAACTATTTTTTAACTGTTTTTCTTTAATTTTAATAGCGAGTGCAATAAAACCGAATGTAATTTAACAGTAATTTGCTTCACTACTATCGTAGTCGTTGTTGTAAATACGTGTTTAAATGTACTTTCGTACTTTATTTGCAGCCCTGTAAAGGAAGCATTTAATATAGAAATGTCCATTGAATATTTTTTTTAATTTAAACTTTAATAAAAAAGGAACATACTAAGATTACTTGATCAGAAGTTCTAGTAAACAAACAGACTAGTTCATTCAAAGGAGGCGTAAGTATATCCAATATCTCCTATGCTATACAAGTGCTTATTGCAGGCACAGTAACTTATAAATGCGTTCAAAAATATCTTCAAATTTTGTATGTGCAGTTTGAGACCAAGGCCCATTCTCATAATGTAAAGGTATAAAAACTGTTTGCAATGACGACTTCATTCTGAAAACTCTCGTTGTGCCCTCATCCCAATTCCTAATCACATTCCTGCACCTATATTAAAGTATTTTGAGTGTGAGTGGTCAGATTGTTGAAGGTTCTATAACATTCTAATATTGCATTGAACGTAAAAATATAACTGCCAACTGAATGTCCGAAATTGTTTTTATTATTACTACGAAGTCACCTTTAGGACAACATTCCAACAGTTTTCACTAAGGCCTTCAAAATGGAACATTGTGAAGGTTTTGAATTCCGTGATCTACTCACTACTATTCCTGTTCCTACTCAATAGAACATTTTGTATCCGTAGGATAACCGAAAAGATTTAATGCCTTAAATTTATACACTTCATGAATGGAGATTGTCTGCATAGCAGCCTCCTCTTGTATCGCCGCATTAAGCGGTGGTAGATAATGATGATTAACCATACTCTGTATTGGAGTCGATTTCATAGTTGTGATGATGCATAAGCATTGCGCACCAAACTTCAGCGTCAAATAGTATGTTAGATATAATCTTTCATTCAGTAAATCCTTTGGGGTGTAGAACCAAATAGATACCAAGTATCCAAAGGCCTTATAGCCCTATTCCTCAGGCTTGAGACTAACCTCTAAGTAATTTTCTTATTCAGGATGGTACCCATATATTTGTCCTCTTCCCTGAGAATATACTCAAAACCGATCGTCTTTAAATTGAGTACCTATGCCAACATCTCCTGGAAAATGATTATCTTAGCAAGATTCCCATGTTGTCTGATAGCAGCCTATATAATATCGTCCTATATCGCCTTCGTCTTCAACTTATTGCCATTTATTCATCCATCATTGCGTATGGAATGATTTCGCAACCCTTCTATTTAGGCCACTAACTACGACAGAACTCAGTAGGGGAATACTACGCCACCTTGAGGGCATCCCTTAACCGCAGTCAATTCGGCATGCAGCGAACTCATTTTAGAAGTGCCGCACCCCTATTTTAAGAAATTATTTCCATGGCAGCAGAAAATACTTTCAAGCTTAAACTCTTCGATATCCTGATAAATTAGTGTAATACCGTCACAGTTAATTTGCCCGTTTGTAGTACTTAGGCTGAATTCAGTGACATCCACAGATAGAAACCCAGTAATTTCTTCATTGTCATTAAAATAAAGGACGGTAAATTAATTAGTGTGTAGAACTTGGGAGACACAGTCGGCTTAAGGTATGCATATTGCCTTAACATTTCTCCATATTTTTAAAATATATACCAATATTAGACATGATTACATTACATTAGGATATCAAATTTTTCTACTTTGTTGAGGAGGTCGGCAACTATTTCAAAAATGAGGCAATTAGGAAGACACTAGTTGAACTTAACAGTTCCACGACGAAATGGATCTTAAGCCTAGGCAGGAAATGAAAGACGCGAACTCAGACTATAGGCCAGACCTTTTTAATGGCCTTATGTTTTCGTTCTCCTCAGTCTATTCTTCTTTGATTTTATCATGTGCATTTCACCTTTATTTCAATTGTAACGTTCCTTCCTTCTCGACATTCCTTTGATTTCCAATATTTTTGTTTCGTTTTTGTTTTTACTTCTCCTTTTTCTCCCTTCTTTAATTTCATTCCTTTACATTTTTCCCCCTTGTTTTCCATTTTTTATGGGTACCTGCTCTACTGAATATATGTACAACAGACATCTTTTCGCTAAATGAATACTTTATTTCGAAAAGTATTGAAAACCAACTCATAGATTTTTTTATTGAAGCAAATTACATTTTTCGTAACCGAGGGCTTCACGATCAATTTTTGACTTTAAATATTTAAAACAGTTTTTTACTAACACACTCACAAATTCAAAAATTGAAACAAATACGATAATCAATTTAGTCTCGATTTAAAATTTTTTCAATTTTCGTTCAACAAAACGCTGATGTCTGTAAATCGGTTTAGCACCGAATATTCGTTGTTTCTTTTACTGCAAAAAAGAAAGTCTGGCAACACAATAAATTAAAATATATTCTAACAGCATTATATAGCAATCGATAATTATTTGCAAAACAAGAGGAAAGATTTTCTCGACCAATCGCTTTTAAAACAAATTTTGTAAAAATTAATAAATTAAAGAAAAAAAGAATGGTGCGTGGCGGTATGCGAGGTGGACGCCCAATGCGTGGCCCAATAAGGCCGCCATTTAAAAAAACCTTTGTACCAAGGCATCCTTTCGATTTGACTCTAGCTGAAGTGGTGTTTCCGAAAGTGTCTCTAAGCGTGGATGATGCGGCATTGACAGCAGTATGTTGTATAGAAAATACCCATAGAAAAATTTTTTTCAATATATCAAATTCTATATTATTCAGGCATTATTAAAAAGAAATCAAGATTTGAGCCCAACGCCAGCGGAGCAGACGGCTGTTGGAAATTTAGTTTCGAAAGTTCAATCAGTTCTCGATAATTTAATTGTTGCCCCAGGAGACTTCAATAAATGCGTAAGTTGTTACTGTCATTACAGAAGAATAACTATATTCATACGTGTTAATTAATATTTATTAACTGTTAGCAACTGGAGGAAGTACGCCAGGTGGGATCCTTTAAAAAAGGAACAATGTTGACTGGCAACAACGTTGCTGACATTGTTGTAATCCTTAAGACGGTGCCCACAAAGGAATCATGCGAAGAATTGGGCAAAAAAGTTGAAGCAGATCTTAAGAATGCAATGAAGACCGAAGTTTTAACAAAAGCTGATCATATTAATACAACATTTCATGATCGGGGATTCGATATATTCAATTCTCAGGCTAAGGTTAGGATACTTATTACAACCATACCACAAAATATGAGAAAAAATGAATCAAGTATGTTTCCTGATGGCAAAGTAATGCAGGCACATTTGGCAGCTATAAGACACACACGATGGTTTGAGGAAAATGCACATCATTCATCTATCAAAGTTTTAATTCGTATACTTAAAGATCTTTCTAAGCGTTTTGATGCCTTCTCGCCACTTTCACCATGGATGTTGGATTTAATGGCCCATTTAACAATAATGAATAATCCATCTAGACAAGCTTTACCAATAAATCTCGCTTTCAGACGAGTTTTTCAGTTATTGTCGGCTGGTTTATTTCTGCCGGGTTCTGCTGGTATTACTGATCCGTGTGAGCCTGGACATAACCGCGTTCATACTGCAATGACCTTAGAAGAACAAGATTCATGCTGCCTGACAGCACAAACATTACTAAGAATTCTTGCCCATGGAGGATATAAACACATTCTGGGCATGGAAGGTAATTCTAATATTGTAAAGGATATGACAGTTTGGAATGGCGTAGTTGTATCACCTTTAGAAAGAGTATATGAAAAACCTACAGATAAAAAGGATGGGGAAGGCGACGAAGACATGGAAACTGTCGAAAACGATAATGTAATGGATGAGGACTCTGGAGATCAGTAGTAGATCAAATTTTTTCCCTTCACAAACTTATTTCCGTTTAATTACTGTGTGGCATTAACTGTGAAATCTACTGTAATTAATAAAGAGTAACAATATCGAATATTGATGATCATGCTCTATACATTTGCATATACTTCTACCAACCAACTTTTTTGTTCCACAAGTACTTTCGAAAAAGCTTACAATTTTAAAAGTTAGTCAGTAGTACCAAATATGTACATGATATATATACTAGATTTGTGTACAACAAAAACGAAAACATATCTATTGTAAAAAAACATATAACATTAATTTTCCTTGATTTGGAGTTCTGCGATTTAAGCGGAGGCAGGCCAGTGAAAAAGAAGTTGGGAGCATTAGTGTCAAAGGGGCCTATTTTGTTCAAGTAGTAGTTCAGTCCGCAATGGCACGTAAAGTACCCTGTTTTGCTCTAATTAGTAACAGCAACTTATCCGAGAGAATTATTGGAAAAAAATAGCAAATTCATTCTCCTCCAGTTCCGGTTTTTTAGGTTGCAGTATTGCCCAAGTAAAGTTTGTCTTCGTTTCAGATATAGTTTGCCACCTCCGCTGTAATAACCGCTCTTTTTGGCCGTTTCTTCATAATCCTTGTCTGCTTTATCTGAACACATCCAAATTGTGATTTCTGTTTGCCAGAAGCTTTTGTCAATTCAAACAATTGCTCTTATTTTTTGCAACTGCTGCATATTATATTATGTTTATATATTTAGTCGCCGTAGTCTAGTGGGTAGGTAATGTGTTGGCTTATTATCCATGGTTCAAGCCCCAGGTCAGATATCTATAACAAAACTAAATATGTAAATATATCTCTTGGCAGATTTCTGACAAAAACTCTGAGAATAAATAAAATTGCTATGAAAAAGTTTCTCAAAACGTTCGGAATGGACTTTTAACAGTAGGTCCCGTCAGTCATGTATAAAATTAGCACTCTCAACATAAGTGGTGTTAGAAACTAGGTCGTAATCCTGACTGGAGGATTGTAATGACCAATTATGTATGTATGTATGCATATATTTATTAACAGAACTGCTCTGACGTTCAAAAAATTGTCCGGTTGATTGGGAAATATATATTATTAGGAATTGTAAACGTATGCTGCAATAGACATAATAATATTATAACGGGATCTGAACTATACTCAAAGCGGTTGTCAATTTAGCATAACCTATTCAGGAATTATCCATATCATCCAGAGCTTAATTAAGAGTATTTCTTAACCTAATATATTGGATTCTTCTTGTACGCTTTCTCGAAAACTATGTGGATTAGGCAGTGGCCTAATTGTTAATAGAATAGAAAAGATTCATTAGTTTAGAAGTATTCGTCCTCTTTTTCTGACCCTTCCCAATAGTGGTACTATTAAATTTAACTTATGAAAAAAAAAATTTTCGGCAAGTTCGGCCACAAGTTTTTAATAATAGAGCCATTAATTCTATTGTTTAATCATTCACTTTTATATAATTATTTTATTATTTAAAATTATATTTGATTTTAAAAAATATTTAAAATTATATTTGATTTTAAAAAATATTTAAAATTATATTTGATTTTAAAAAATATTTAAAATTATATAATTATTATAATCCTTTTATAATTATTATTATTTATAGGAACAACAAATGAGATTTATTATTTTTGTATATGGTCCCATGTTAAAGGACAATCTTCTTTAATGTCTTTACTTAATTTTGCACCTAAAACATCATCCATAAATTCGGCATATATTCCATGAGGCTCGCTTACTTTTATACATATATCCCCTTCACTTACTAAGTGACCAGCTTTTAAATAATGTTTTGCAACTAATGACTTTCCCAATTTTAAGCGACAGTCCATTTCGCAATATTGTATTATTCGATCGTAATTTTCCAAAGACTCAAACGTAGATAATGCTCTTATAACGCTGGTTGAATTTTGTAATATAGCAATAACTTCGTCTTTAGTCAAATATTCCTTTACATTTTTGTACATTAATTCATGAATACCAATAATTAATGCTTTCATTTCAAGAGGATCTAAAGAGCATTTGTGGTCTGAGCCTTTTTGTTTTTTATCTAACGTGAAGTGTCTTTCTATAATTCTGGCTCCCAGTAAAACTGCCGCTTTTGAAATATCTACACCAAGTTCATGACCAGAGTATCCGATGACACACTTAGGGAATTTATTTTTTAACACGGAAATCATTTGAATTTGGCAGTCATTTGCTTCTGTCGGATATGATGAAACGCAGTGGAGTAGGGCATAATTACTTTTATTCTCTTTATTCATTATTTTAACGATTGTTTCTATAGTTTGCATCGTCTGCATGCCGGTCGATATGATGAGAGCACGCTCTAATTTTGCTGCTTTTCTTAGTAACGGAAAATTGTTTGCATCTCCGGAGCCAATTTTAATGAATGGTACATTAAGATCATTTAATTGCCGCAATGAAATCTGTTGCAGAAAATAAAAATAACAATACGTAGGATATTGAAGAGTTAAAATAAAATTTTAGTTGTAAAATATATATACATGCAACTTTTGCATATTTTTGTGACGCACTATAAGTTTGAAACTTATTTGAGAGCGGATTCTCTGAAGAGATTAACAATTTAACCTAAACGTATCCTAAAATTTTGTATTTCAATTC
The DNA here is from genome assembly GCA_930367235.1 of Sarcophaga rosellei. NCBI lineage: Eukaryota > Metazoa > Arthropoda > Insecta > Diptera > Sarcophagidae > Sarcophaga > Sarcophaga rosellei. Next base: position 82,335,360 of record OV884017.1, on the reverse strand, counting down.
TTTCAGAGCATTGAGTTGATCGAAAAAGATTATTTCGGATGGTTCAGAACAATGGCTCAACTAAAAATAAACAAATTTAATATTCGTATTGCAAAGCACTACCTCATCCATAGCAGACGCTGTAAAATCGATATCAATTCCCCCGCAATAGCTTTGTAATTCCCTATATTCTTGAAGGCTGAATTCCAAATATCTTTTATGTTCGCCATACGTTTTTCCCCAAGAATGAATGCTATCATACGGTCGTCGTAATGCTGATTCAGTAAATTTGGCTTCAAGACATGATTTTTGAAATTTAACACAGTTACAGCCAACTTTCTGCAAGGCAAATAATTATGATATTGTTTAAATTAATTATAACGCTACTCACCTTTGCTTCCAAAATCATTTGCTTAGCCACCTCTAAGTTTCCTTGATGATTTTGACCTATTTCTGCTATTACGTATACTTTATTTCCATTCCGTTCAACTATCGTTTTGCCTAATTTTAAAGAAACCATTCTACGACAATTGCTGCAATTAACTGATCAAGTGAATTAACGACTTTTTAATATAAAAAAGAGCTTTTAATTAAATAACAATGTTGACAACTTTTATAATTTTGTAACTTTACAAAAACGCAATTGTTAGTTTAGGGTTTCATTCTTTTACCAAAATCTAATAAATTAAACAACGAACGGGGAGATTTGATATAAAAATTCTGTAGTTCTCCGGAGGATTTGTTTTACTAAAAATAAAGAAAGACCTGGTAGCACTGGGACGAAAACAAAATACGATGGTAATGCAGTAATCTGCTTGGGGCTACCATATTTAGGACTATTCATCTTGCAAATGTATATATATATGGCAACGATGCCCTTGCAAACCGTTTACTGGGTTTTTTTTAACCGATTGTTAAATCTTTGTGTGTTCGTTCGTTCTTCGAATTCGCCTATCGTTTTTGGTAGCTGTGAAAAAATCTATTAAAAATATATAAAAAAAAAAGAAACGAGGCACACACATTACAATTTTGCAAAATAATAAAGTAAAATTATAAAAATTTTGATTATCGATAGCAAAGTGCGTTCGACATAAAATTTAAAGAAGAAAACTTGCAAGTTGAGAAAATAAACCCACCAACCAATCAAACGAACGACGACCGACCAACGCTCGATATATTAAAGAAAAAAAGAAGTAGAAAACAGAGAGAACAAAAGAAAAAATATGGTTGACATAATAAATATTGACAGCATCATATCACGGCTCTTGGAAGTGCGTGGGGCTAGACCTGGAAAGAATGTTCAGTTGTCGGAGAGCGAAATAAGAGGTTTATGTCTTAAGTCGCGCGAAATATTTTTATCTCAGCCGATATTGCTTGAACTAGAGGCCCCTTTGAAAATTTGCGGTGACATTCACGGACAGTACTACGACTTATTGCGTCTGTTCGAATACGGAGGTTTTCCACCCGAGTCAAATTACTTATTTCTAGGCGATTATGTGGATCGCGGTAAGCAATCGCTGGAGACCATTTGCTTATTGTTGGCATATAAAATAAAGTACTCTGAGAATTTCTTTTTATTACGTGGTAATCATGAATGTGCCAGCATTAACCGCATCTACGGTTTTTATGACGAATGCAAGCGACGCTATACCATCAAGCTGTGGAAAACATTTACCGATTGTTTTAATTGTTTACCAGTGGCTGCCATAGTAGACGAAAAAATATTTTGCTGTCACGGTGGACTCAGTCCTGATCTCACAACCATGGAACAGATTCGCAGAATTATGCGTCCTACTGATGTTCCCGATCAAGGTCTTTTGTGCGATTTACTGTGGTCTGATCCCGACAAAGATACCATGGGCTGGGGTGAAAATGACCGTGGCGTAAGTTTCACATTTGGCGCAGAGGTTGTAGGTAAATTTCTAGAAAAGCATGAATTTGATCTGATTTGCCGTGCCCATCAAGTAGTCGAGGACGGATACGAGTTTTTCGCTAAGCGTCAGTTGGTAACATTATTCTCCGCACCCAATTATTGTGGTGAGTTTGATAACGCAGGAGCCATGATGTCAGTTGATGAAAATCTTATGTGCTCCTTCCAAATATTGAAACCAGCTGATAAGCGTAAAAAGTAAATTATGATGCAGTTAACTACAAAAATTGCGAATACTTCCTTTGTAATTGTAAATTAACATCATACAAACAATAAGCAAGAAAACAATAAAGTATGCCCTTTCTCAATCCTAAATTACGTTAGCCCTACAAACCGACAAAATTCTTCACTTTTTCCCACCTTTCATGGACACAACCTTTCCTCTACGCATTAGAATGGCATTAACCAACTTTATTTTAAAAAATTCTAATATTAAATAAATGCAAAGAAATCTAGAGTGAGTAGGATTTGAAATTTCATTTAAATATGTGAAGATTTCAAGTAATTGCCAAAATAAAAATTAAATTTATAATCATGACATTCATATAAAATATTTTTGCCCATACGTACATAATTTGTCCGACTTTTTTTTTTTTATTAAAATTTCATTAGACGCAGACAATTTTCATATCATGAACTATATTACCAGAAGCGGAAGAATATCTTATGGCGAAAGTGTAGTCGACAGCATTTATAAAATGTTGTAGAGTGCATGCATGTATTTTCAATCTAACTTAGAAGTTATATTATTATTATTTTTTTACAAGTATTTGAAAAACAAAACCAGCTTGTCAAATTTACTCTTTCGAAATTATTTTTCATTAATAATCGGTTGATCTGTTCGACGCTGACTTACCACTCCCTTCATCCTTATACTTTTATAATGTAAACAAAAATAAAATGTGTTTTATATAAATATATTTTCAGCTAAAGAAAAAATTATTCATTAATTATATTCAAAATCTGTATTATTAAAACAACTACAAGAAAATATCCTTTATATTATGAATAAAAATAAAATTAAAAATTATAAAATAGTAATATTATTTTATTCTTTTTCAGAAATAAATAGTAAATAGAATTTCTCAATTTATATTAATTTCCTTTTTATTAACAAAGTGCTATTTTTAGCGTATTAAACCAACCACATCAACTTATTTCTACTCACACACTCCCATACATACATAAACAATAAATCAGTGGATATTATTCATTGATTTAACATATATGTACAAACATTCATACTGTCAACAAAATATATCAGAAATTCATATTTATGTATAGCTTAACAGAACTGTTGACACTTTATTTATTTTGGAAAATCTTCTATATACACGAACAATATACTTATTTCTTTTATTTGTTTATTTTTTTCTAATTTAATAGAGCATTAAAACCTTTTAGTCAAAAGAACGTAATCATTCAGAAGATAAAAAAAATATATGGAATATTTACATATGTATGTGTTCATATTGTAAATGGATCGATGTTCTTCAAGTAATTGTTGATAGTAGCACCTTCATCGTTTGAAACCAATTTACATTTATTTTTCAATTTCTTATTTATATAAAAATTGATTTAAAAGTTATTGTGTGTTGTTGAAACATTAAACTTGTATGACGGACCTTTCTTTAATATGTTAATTAATTTGTGTTGTACGTTAATTATAATTAAGGGGTAAAACTATTAACTGTTTACAATGCTATAATACGGTAATCATAACAAAATATGCCAGCTAACAAATACTTTAAAGAATGAAATTAACAAACGCAATTAATCTATTTAATAAAATAAATTAATTTAAAATTGTAGCAAGTACTGTATTCTGCGTTAACTAAAGATATGACTTTTAATGAGAAAGGTACTTATTGTTAATTTCTTGAGTATACATACTTGAAAAATTCTACAGATATTTATTTTTCGAAACGATAAACATAGTCCTATTTAAAGATGTGCAAATAAAAATCAACATGATCAATCGCCATCTTGATAAATAGTATTTGATATTAATAAAATTAAATCATGACATAATGACAATATGAATAAAATTTCATTGAAATTAAACATTTCGCCAATAAAATTATACTTTACTTTTAAAACTACAATGTAATCTTCAATAAATGTAATTGTTAAAGGGGTAGCAAAATTGCCAGTACCACTAATTTTCATGCTAATAAGAAAATTATCATAGTCAAATACATACATACATAATAGTTACATACAATGGTCTAGGTAACTCAATTTTAGCAATTTTAATCATTTTAAACAAAAATAATTATGTTTTTTAAATTTATAACTCAATAGATTCTAGTTTTAAATCATTTTAAACAAAAATCCCTATATTGCATAGCAATATAGGTATCCCTATATTGCATAGCAAAAGTGTAGATACCCCCAAGAAGAAGTCAGAATAAACTTAAAATTCAAAAGCTCAATATATTAAATTTTAATAATTAAAATGTTATCCCTTATATTTATCAGGACATCTCTTAAGGCCAATCAATTAATTTAGTATTGAATGTATGTGAATGAAGAGTATTAAACCTGTGGGGATTTTGTTAGGCAAATCACATCTTCCCTTTAGCAGTAGTATAACTGGGTTCTTTGAATTGTTGGAAGTAATAACCATTACGAATTCTTAATTCTTCTCAACTTTAGTTGAATATGTTCTTTAGAATGTTTAAATACTCTCTCTTATTCATTATTACCTCAATACGAACATCAATTGTTTTTTTACATATTATTGCTTGCAAATCATGAAATTGTTAAAAGATATTGCGGTATCTAGACTTTTGCTGTTCACTTTGTGAAAGATTTATCCTCCGTCATTGCTGAGAAAACAAAAACTAAAATTGTTTGTAAAAGAAGAGTAAAATGAAAAAAAATCTAATTTTTACTATTTGATTATTTGCTGATTGTTAAATTAGAGATACAATCAAGAATAATTTCATAAAAAAAAATTACTCTTATCGAAAACTATTTTGCAATAGGAATGGTGCACAATAACGACTAACACAAATAGGTTTAGTATTTGATACATAACATTTGCATAGAAATGAAATTTTTCTAATAACATCGATATCTAATATATAAAATTCTCGTGTCACGGTGTTAGTGGTTAAACTCCTCCGAAATGGATCGACCGATTTTCATGAAATTTGTGTGCATATTGGGTAGGTCTGAGAATCGGACAACATCTATTTTTCACATCCCTAAATGTTAAGAGGGCGTGGCAAACCGTTAAAATTGAATATTTAGGTACATATTGATCGTAGACGAATAAATTTTGGTGGATAAGTTCGTGGAGTCGATATCGACAATCCGACCAAAAATAGGCGTGACAACCCCCCCACCCCCTTCAAGTGATACCAATAACTCTTAAACTACTGAACCGATTTTAACTATTCTTTTTTTGTTCGAAAGCTTATCAGGTTTGGATGGTTTAAAAAAAATCGATATAGCAAAAAGTAGGCGTGGCAAACCTTTAAAATTGAATATTTAACGACATAGTAATCGTAGACGAATGCAATTTGGTGGGTAAGTTCGTAGAGTCGATATCGACAAACTCACCAAAAATGCGCGTGGCAACCCTCCCCTTTAAGAGATACCTATAAGTCGGCTAATTCGATGGTTTATAACTACATGTGTACATATATAACTTCGTCAGCGCTTTACAATAAATTATTACAATAAATATATAATGTGACCTGTTTTGGGCAATAAAAAAATCCATTTTGGGCGGGACGAAGTTCGGTGGGCCAGCTAGTATTTTATAAAATGTATTTTAAGAAGAAATGTCTTAGAATGCTTAAATGGTTGTCTAATTGGTTGTCTCGTACCTGCGATTATAAATATTAATAAGTTAAAAGGAATGATTTAATATTCCAGAATTGACATACAGTGACTCCTTCGCATAATCGGACAAAAGTTTTAATGATGTAAATGAGCTCTAAACAAACACAAAATGTACTTTAGGCATTGCTTTTTTCGATGTTGTTTTTGTTTATACTATGCATTCTTACTTAATTTTTACAACAATAAAAAAAGTATTTTTTAGAATTAGTGTTAATTTTAAAACAAAAACATGTATAACTTGAATTTTTGCACTCAACGGATTATCGGACAAAGGAGAGTGGACATGGAAACGCACGATGTTGTTTTTTAAATACCATAAACTACATATTTTTGTCGTGTTCATTTATAAATCTCAAAAAGTGAAAAAACTTTAAATTTAAGTGAAAATCGCTCTAAGTTGTAAACAGACGACCCTCGAAATTAGACAATTAATAGTCAAATTAAATTTGGAAAGTAAAACTGTTAGAGAAATTGCCGAAATAGCTGGAAAAAGCAAATCCACTGTCAATTTCATTATTAAAAGGCATCGTAATGAATTTACCCTGACCAATAAAAGCAGAGAAGGCCAAGGGAATCAAACTAAATCCTTTTAAAACCGCAAAAGATCTCAAAATATCATTGAAATCTCACCCTGGAAAAGATGTTAGTCTTAATAAAGTGTGAAATGCTTTGCATAAGTAAAATTATTATGGAACAGTTGCCAGAAAAAGCCATTTATAAGCCTTAAAAATAAAAACCGTAGATTAAAGTTCGCCAAAGAGTATTTATTGAAAACTTAGGATTCTTGGAATCAGGTAATTTTATTGTAACTCGTCTTAAAATACATTTCCATTGGAGTTTATATTGTTTTAAGGTTTTGAAAGCAAATTTCGTTTGCATGGTTCAGATGGTAGGCAATTTGTGTGGCGTAAACCAAATACAGAATTTAATCAATATACAAAAAGTAGTGGCATTCATGGAGGAGGATCTATAATGGTTTGGGCTGCATGTCTAGTGCTGGAGTAGGCAATTCGCATTTTGTAGACGGTAAAATGGACAAATTTGTCTACCTCAACATTTTGAAGCAAATTGCTGAGAAATTGGGTATAGCAAACAACTTTGCTTTTTATAAAACAACGACCCTAAGCATACATCCGGCGTTGCAAAGCTTTGGTTGATTCATAACCAGTGGTGTTTTCGAGCCGGAACGTCGTTCCGGTACTTCCTTTTTAGACAGGAACGCGTTCCGGAACTAGAGATGATTTCTGATAACGAGAATTGGATGACGTTTTGAAAAAAAAAAAATAAAAAGAATTGCTGATTTTTTTTTCTAATTTTTGACGAATTTTTATATGTATTTTTATTAACAAGGGTTTGAACCGAACCCGAACCGGCTTGTTTTTCCGAACCGTGAACCGGAGTCCGGAACGCGTTCCGGTAAAAGAAAAATTAGCACAACACCACGGTTCATAACTGAAAGTTATTGAAATACCTGCTCAGAGCCCAGACCTCAATGTAATTGAGCACCTTTGGGAAGAATTAGGCAGAAGAGTATATCAAAAAATATTCAACACGTAAGTCGAGCTAAAGGAGAGTTTGTTAGAAACTTGGAACTCCATAGAGCCCGAAATATGCCAAAACTTAGTCAAATCAATTCCCAAGCGCTTACTGGCTGTTGTCGATAACAAAGGATATGCAACAAAGTATTAACTGCCTAATTTTTATAGCCAAAACATTTCTACTAACTGCTAGAATTGAGTTCAATAAAAATTTTAAAACTCTGATGAATTTGAGTTTTTGTTAATGATTTATTAAGACTATACGCTGTGCTCATCAAAATTAAAAAAATTTAACAATATTCTTCATTAAACACAAAAATTTTCATAAAAAAAAATAACAATACTCGCCTTCCTTGCGCGACAAAACTAAAGCACATATTGAGTTAAATTAACAAAAATTCTAAAATATTTAATATATAGTTGAGTATCCTTATTATTTTTCAAAACTGCAGCATATCTAGATGGCATTGACTCAATTAAATTAGAAAAAACCTCTTTAGAGATCCCTTTTCATCCGATTTCTACCTCTTGGAAAAGGTCGTCTTTACATTTACAGCAATCGCCTAATAGTTGACGATCTCCAATATCACATAGACTTTCTATGGGATTGAGATCAAGAAATTGTGCTGACCACTTTATTACAAAAGTGAAATAAATATAAGACCCTTGAGCAAATCCCCGGCGTAGCAAGGATTGTCTTCAAATTCTGAATTAAAATGTCGAGGTAAATGTTCATTACAGACGTCAAATTAATCACTGATATACGCGTACTACAACTATGATGGTGTTCTATTATGCCTGCTGTTGTTGTGTTATAATAAACACAAATTACTGAAGTTATAAACAAAACCATCTTATTAACGGATTAGTCAGAATATTCCATTGATATTGTTGTGTTTAATGAAACAACATACGGAATTTAATACTAACTACATTTATTTAATTATTTCAAATTATATTATAAAAAATTACAAAGTACAAGAATACAACTTTATTGTTTCACCGTTAGGACTCTTATGCCTTTTTATAATTTTATTTATTCCTTTTTGGTTTGACATTTATAAAACGGTGATGCCAACACCTTCCCCATCAGAAATGAAAGTCCTTGAACCACTGGGGCTGTCTTCGCTCTCTAGCGGATCTACGAATTGGCGTTGGCGCACTTCCTTCGCTCTCCTGGTTATCTTGAGCTGGCAAAGGTATTGGCAGTTGCCTAGGTGGTTGTTGTTTGGGCTCGTAGCATATAATATCCAAAGGTAGTTCAGTATTTGTCTTCTCAAAATGCAATTTCTTTGGGCGCAATCGCATTTGGTTTGCGTGAGATCTGATAGACCTATTGGAATCTTGTACTTGGACACGGTACATTACCTTTCCTACTCGTTCCTTGACTGTACCAGTTGACCATTTAAATTTGTTGTTGCGATAAATTTTTACATCAACTGTGTCTCCAACTAAGAATTGGCGATGCTTTGCTTTGTGGTACTCGTTGAATTGTTTATTTTGAATTTGTTGGCGCTTATCATACTCATTACTGTGATGAACGTTTGGCTTAAGTAAGTCTAGTGGTGTCCTTATTTTCCATCCAAGCATAATATCTGCTGGTGATTTTTGCATAGGTGCGCTGGGATTTGGTGCAGTACGGTAGGTCGATAGGAACACTTGGAGTGCGGCCTGTAAGCCTCCTTCCCCTTGATTTTTCTGGAGAGATCTTTTTAATGTATCGACGAACCGACGGTGCAGTTCGAACGTGTTCGATACCATTTTGCTTTTGCAGCATTCGATCTCAAGTCAAATTACAGAATTTTGCTATGATGCAGAGTCAGCAGCATATTTTGAATCATGGTACAACAGATACGAGCAGCTTTTTAAAGAAGATGGTAAAAATCTTGATGACTCCACAAAAGTGAGATTGCTTTTACGTAAAATTCATACATCAAATTACGAAAAGTACTCAAACTTAATTCTGCCAAAGACGACAAAGGATTTTACCTTTGATGAAACTGTGAAAAAACTTATTGAATTATTTGGGCCAACAAAATCTTTGTTTCATCGCCGGTATGAATGTCTTCAGCTGGAGAAAAGTGACTTAGAGGATTTCACTACATACGGAAGCAAAGTTAATAAACTTTGTGAAGCTTTCGAATTGTCAAAAATATCAGCAGATGAGTTCAAAGGTCTAATTTTTATACTTGGATTAAGGTCATCGCGCGATAAAGAAATTCGAACTTGTCTACTGTCAAAACTAAACGACGGCACGCCAAAAGGAATTGACAACCTCATAGCCGAGTGTCAAATGCTCCTAAATTTAAAAGCAGATGCCAATCTAGTTGAAAAAGCCAGCACATTCAAATCAGCTGTAAATTCTGTAAAACAGTCTCGAATCAAAAGTTATCCAAAAACCTCACACCAAGAACAACCTGGAAGTGATAAATCAGCTGGAAGATCACCAAACATCCCACGCACACCATGTTGGGCATGCGGCGGTATGCATTACATGAAAGACTGTCAATACAAAAGTCACAAGTGTAAGCAATGTATGCGTATTGGGCACAAGGAAGGTTATTGTGGTTGTTTCCCAAACAAACAGCCAAAAAAGATAAGTACAATTTCTAAATTCAATCGAGATAAAGCTTATGTCAAAAAAATGTTTGTCAATAGTGTAGGTGATATGCAAACAAAGCGGAAATTCATTACAGTGCGCATAAATGGTGTTGATGTAACCCTGCAGATTGACTGCGCCTCAGATATTACCATCATATCGAAATCGATGTGGGAGCTCATTGGCAAGCCTAAATTAAAAATGCCTACATCCACAGCACACAATGCTGATAAGCGCCGGCTTAACATAAATGGACAATTTATGTGCGATATTTGTTTCCAAAATGTTATTAAAACTGGAATATGTTATGTGGCTGATGACATAAATCTTCTCGGAATAGACTTCATAGAGAAATTTAATCTATGGGATGTTCCTCTTCGGAAAGTTTGCAATCACATAACAGAAGATCGTATAACAAAAAACTCAGTCATTTCACAGTTCCAAGAATTATTTGATGGAAAATTGGGACTGTGTACCAAAACAAAAGTTAAATTACATCTGAAGCAAAATGCTAAACCCATTTTCAGGCCAAAACGACCAGTCGCTTATGCAATTTTACCACTGGTAGACGATGAGTTGCACAGACTACAAAGTTTAGGAATTATTTCCCCTGTTGAATATTCTGACTGGGCGGCACCAATTGTCGTTATCAAAAAGAAGGAGGGTAACGTCAGAATCTGTGCAGATTACTCAACTGGCCTAAATGAGGCGCTCCAACCAAACCAATTCCCACTTCCACTGCCCGAAGACATTTTTGCTAAAATCGGAAACGGTAAGATTTTCAGTCATATCGACCTTTCCGATGCATTTTTACAAGTCGAAGTTGAAGAAGAATCACGTAAAATGCTCACTATCAACACACATCGCGGACTTTTTACCTTCAATAGGCTACCGCCAGGCATAAAGTCAGCTCCGGGAGCATTTCAACAGATTATGTCAACCATGGTCGATGATATTGATGGTGTTGCTGCATACATGGACGACATCATCGTGTCAGGCACTTGCGAAGCAAGTCACAATATCCATCTAGCACGTGTGCTAGAAAGAATAAAAGATTTCGGTTTTACTCTTAAGATAGAGAAATGCAAATTTGGCATGCAGTCAGTACGATATCTTGGACAAATTATTAACAAGGACGGACTTCGTCCTGATCCTATCAAAAGTGAAGCCATAACAAATATGCCACCACCAACTAATCTGCCGACACTACAATCATATTTAGGTGCTATAAATTATTACGGCAAATACGTCAGGAAAATGCATGAGCTGCGCCGACCGCTGGATGCACTTCTCCATAAAAATGCTACGTGGAACTGGACATCAGAATGTCAGCGATCGTTCGGTAAATTCAAGGAGATATTAAAGTCTGATCTCCTCCTCACACATATTGACCCAGGGCTGGACATCGTTGTAGCAGCTGACGCATCATATACTGGCGTAGGTGCTTGTATATACCACAGATATGACGACAAGTCCATTAAGGCCATCAGTCATGCTTCAAGATCGTTGACTAAAGCAGAGCAGGCTTATAGTCAAATAGAAAAGGAAGCGCTTGCTTTAGTATTCGCTGTTACTAAGTTCCACAGATACATATTCGGTCGCAGATTCACCCTCCAAACGGATCACAAGCCGCTGTTATCTATTTTTGGCTCCAAGAAAGGTATCCCTGTATATACAGCGAATCGATTGCAAAGATGGGCGCTCACACTACAAAGGTACGATTTCAACATTGAATATATATCAACAACAAACTTTGGCTATGCAGATATACTTTCTCGTTAAAAACTGTTACTGTTAAAAAAATTTAACAATATTCTTCATTAAACACAAAAATTTTCATAAAAAAAAATAACAATACTCGCCTTCCTTGCGCGACAAAACTAAAGCACATATTGAGTTAAATTAACAAAAATTCTAAAATATTTAATATATAGTTGAGTATCCTTATTATTTTTCAAAACTGCAGCATATCTAGATGGCATTGACTCAATTAAATTAGAAAAAACCTCTTTAGAGATCCCTTTTCATCCGATTTCTACCTCTTGGAAAAGGTCGTCTTTACATTTACAGCAATCGCCTAATAGTTGACGATCTCCAATATCACATAGACTTTCTATGGGATTGAGATCAAGAAATTGTGCTGACCACTTTATTACAAAAGTGAAATAAATATAAGACCCTTGAGCAAATCCCCGGCGTAGCAAGGATTGTCTTCAAATTCTGAATTAAAATGTCGAGGTAAATGTTCATTACAGACGTCAAATTAATCACTGATATACGCGTACTACAACTATGATGGTGTTCTATTATGCCTGCTGTTGTTGTGTTATAATAAACACAAATTACTGAAGTTATAAACAAAACCATCTTATTAACGGATTAGTCAGAATATTCCATTGATATTGTTGTGTTTAATGAAACAACATACGGAATTTAATACTAACTACATTTATTTAATTATTTCAAATTATATTATAAAAAATTACAAAGTACAAGAATACAACTTTATTGTTTCACCGTTAGGACTCTTATGCCTTTTTATAATTTTATTTATTCCTTTTTGGTTTGACATTTATAAAACGGTGATGCCAACACCTTCCCCATCAGAAATGAAAGTCCTTGAACCACTGGGGCTGTCTTCGCTCTCTAGCGGATCTACGAATTGGCGTTGGCGCACTTCCTTCGCTCTCCTGGTTATCTTGAGCTGGCAAAGGTATTGGCAGTTGCCTAGGTGGTTGTTGTTTGGGCTCGTAGCATATAATATCCAAAGGTAGTTCAGTATTTGTCTTCTCAAAATGCAATTTCTTTGGGCGCAATCGCATTTGGTTTGCGTGAGATCTGATAGACCTATTGGAATCTTGTACTTGGACACGGTACATTACCTTTCCTACTCGTTCCTTGACTGTACCAGTTGACCATTTAAATTTGTTGTTGCGATAAATTTTTACATCAACTGTGTCTCCAACTAAGAATTGGCGATGCTTTGCTTTGTGGTACTCGTTGAATTGTTTATTTTGAATTTGTTGGCGCTTATCATACTCATTACTGTGATGAACGTTTGGCTTAAGTAAGTCTAGTGGTGTCCTTATTTTCCATCCAAGCATAATATCTGCTGGTGATTTTTGCATAGGTGCGCTGGGATTTGGTGCAGTACGGTAGGTCGATAGGAACACTTGGAGTGCGGCCTGTAAGCCTCCTTCCCCTTGATTTTTCTGGAGAGATCTTTTTAATGTATCGACGAACCTTTCAGCTTGCCCGTTTGACTGGGGGTGATACGGTGCAGTTCGAACGTGTTCGATACCATTTTGCTTTTGCAGCATTCGATCTCAAGTCAAATTACAGAATTTTGCTATGATGCAGAGTCAGCAGCATATTTTGAATCATGGTACAACAGATACGAGCAGCTTTTTAAAGAAGATGGTAAAAATCTTGATGACTCCACAAAAGTGAGATTGCTTTTACGTAAAATTCATACATCAAATTACGAAAAGTACTCAAACTTAATTCTGCCAAAGACGACAAAGGATTTTACCTTTGATGAAACTGTGAAAAAACTTATTGAATTATTTGGGCCAACAAAATCTTTGTTTCATCGCCGGTATGAATGTCTTCAGCTGGAGAAAAGTGACTTAGAGGATTTCACTACATACGGAAGCAAAGTTAATAAACTTTGTGAAGCTTTCGAATTGTCAAAAATATCAGCAGATGAGTTCAAAGGTCTAATTTTTATACTTGGATTAAGGTCATCGCGCGATAAAGAAATTCGAACTTGTCTACTGTCAAAACTAAACGACGGCACGTCAAAAGGAATTGACAACCTCATAGCCGAGTGTCAAATGCTCCTAAATTTAAAAGCAGATGCCAATCTAGTTGAAAAAGCCAGCACATTCAAATCAGCTGTAAATTCTGTAAAACAGTCTCGAATCAAAAGTTATCCAAAAACCTCACACCAAGAACAACCTGGAAGTGATAAATCAGCTGGAAGATCACCAAACATCCCACGCACACCATGTTGGGCATGCGGCGGTATGCATTACATGAAAGACTGTCAATACAAAAGTCACAAGTGTAAGCAATGTATGCGTATTGGGCACAAGGAAGGTTATTGTGGTTGTTTCCCAAACAAACAGCCAAAAAAGATAAGTACAATTTCTAAATTCAATCGAGATAAAGCTTATGTCAAAAAAATGTTTGTCAATAGTGTAGGTGATATGCAAACAAAGCGGAAATTCATTACAGTGCGCATAAATGGTGTTGATGTAACCCTGCAGATTGACTGCGGCTCAGATATTACCATCATATCGAAATCGATGTGGGAGCTCATTGGCAAGCCTAAATTAAAAATGCCTACATCCACAGCACACAATGCTGATAAGCGCCGGCTTAACATAAATGGACAATTTATGTGCGATATTTGTTTCCAAAATGTTATTAAAACTGGAATATGTTATGTGGCTGATGACATAAATCTTCTCGGAATAGACTTCATAGAGAAATTTAATCTATGGGATGTTCCTCTTCGGAAAGTTTGCAATCACATAACAGAAGATCGTATAACAAAAAACTCAGTCATTTCACAGTTCCAAGAATTATTTGATGGAAAATTGGGACTGTGTACCAAAACAAAAGTTAAATTACATCTGAAGCAAAATGCTAAACCCATTTTCAGGCCAAAACGACCAGTCGCTTATGCAATTTTACCACTGGTAGACGATGAGTTGCACAGACTACAAAGTTTAGGAATTATTTCCCCTGTTGAATATTCTGACTGGGCGGCACCAATTGTCGTTATCAAAAAGAAGGAGGGTAACGTCAGAATCTGTGCAGATTACTCAACTGGCCTAAATGAGGCGCTCCAACCAAACCAATTCCCACTTCCACTGCCCGAAGACATTTTTGCTAAAATCGGAAACGGTAAGATTTTCAGTCATATCGACCTTTCCGATGCATTTTTACAAGTCGAAGTTGAAGAAGAATCACGTAAAATGCTCACTATCAACACACATCGCGGACTTTTTACCTTCAATAGGCTACCGCCAGGCATAAAGTCAGCTCCGGGAGCATTTCAACAGATTATGTCAACCATGGTCGATGATATTGATGGTGTTGCTGCATACATGGACGACATCATCGTGTCAGGCACTTGCGAAGCAAGTCACAATATCCATCTAGCACGTGTGCTAGAAAGAATAAAAGATTTCGGTTTTACTCTTAAGATAGAGAAATGCAAATTTGGCATGCAGTCAGTACGATATCTTGGACAAATTATTAACAAGGACGGACTTCGTCCTGATCCTATCAAAAGTGAAGCCATAACAAATATGCCACCACCAACTAATCTGCCGACACTACAATCATATTTAGGTGCTATAAATTATTACGGCAAATACGTCAGGAAAATGCATGAGCTGCGCCGACCGCTGGATGCACTTCTCCATAAAAATGCTACGTGGAACTGGACATCAGAATGTCAGCGATCGTTCGGTAAATTCAAGGAGATATTAAAGTCTGATCTCCTCCTCACACATATTGACCCAGGGCTGGACATCGTTGTAGCAGCTGACGCATCATATACTGGCGTAGGTGCTTGTATATACCACAGATATGACGACAAGTCCATTAAGGCCATCAGTCATGCTTCAAGATCGTTGACTAAAGCAGAGCAGGCTTATAGTCAAATAGAAAAGGAAGCGCTTGCTTTAGTATTCGCTGTTACTAAGTTCCACAGATACATATTCGGTCGCAGATTCACCCTCCAAACGGATCACAAGCCGCTGTTATCTATTTTTGGCTCCAAGAAAGGTATCCCTGTATATACAGCGAATCGATTGCAAAGATGGGCGCTCACACTACAAAGGTACGATTTCAACATTGAATATATATCAACAACAAACTTTGGCTATGCAGATATACTTTCTCGCCTCATTAACGTACACGTCAATCCAGATGAAGAATTTGTAATTGCTTCAATTCAAGTAGAAAATGATATTGACCGTGTACAAAATGATGTTCTTCAAACATTGCCAGTAACCCATTCCATGATTCGTCAAGCTACACAACAATCTCACATGCTGCAAAAAGTTGTACAAAACGTCCAGAATGGCTGGCCCGCAGCTGAAAAAATCGACGATTCCTACGTCCGCAGTTTTTATAAACACAAAGACGGTCTTTATATTTCAAACGAGTGTTTAATGTATGGAGAACGTATAGTCATACCACTCAAGTATAGGAACCGTATCCTACAACAACTGCACAAAGGTCATCAAGGAATGCAAAGAATGAAGGCAATTGCAAGGTCCTATGTTTTCTGGCCGGGTATGGATACGCAAATAGAGGTAAAAATGGTAAATGGTAAAAAATTGTTCCAGTGTCGCCAAATCACCCTCTAAGACGCTTCTTGAGTCTTGGAAAACACCAAATGGTCCATGGGAACGCGTACATATAGACTACGCTGGTCCAATGGAAGGTACATATTTCCTAGTGATTATAGATGCTTATTCAAAATGGTCAGAAATCATTGCAACAACCTCAACAACGGCAACCAAAACGGTCCAATTGCTAGAAACCGTTTTCGCTAGATTTGGTCTTCCGCAAACTTTAGTGTCGGACAACGGTACCCAATTCGTTTCAGCACAATTCAAAATGTTACGGATACTGCCATCTGAGATTTGAGTGGATTATGAATTTCCAATCCAATACGATATTTCCACCAGAGGAGAAATATATTGTTGAATTCATACAAAGGTATATTATGTCAATAGGAATAAAATTTTCTTTCATAAAACAACCTTTATTGTAAACAGCACGACTAAAACCATGACAGGATAATTTGTTTATTAATTCAAACATTTTATATCTCCAACGAAAAACAATTTTTCTAACCACAAAAAAGGTAACCAACCGTATCCTAAAACTAGTATATTTAAAAACATTGCTATGAAATAAATTGAAAATTAAAACAGTTGATGTGATGAGAAAGAAGTCTTTAAGCTTTCAGCTTTTTATTTTTTTTGTCCAGATAATGAAAAATGGATTTTATCTACGAAAGCTTTTTAGAGAAGCTACTCAGCACTCGAAGACACCTCATTCTGAACACCATTAATTCCACCAGATTCTTGAACATTAGATTCAGATATTTGCGTATTTTGAAGTCCTTCTTCTAACGAGGACACTTCAGATAACTCTCTATCAGGCTGTATATTTTGTTCATCCAACTTCTGTGAACATGGTGTTACTTCAGGTTCTTCATGTGCACTAATGACTCCTTCACTGACATTACATTCATTATTCGAGTTGGATGATTCTTCCAGCAATTCTGGATTGATTCCACGAATAATTTCTGTTAAACGTTGAATCTCATTTCGGGCTTCTTCCAACTCGCTCTGAAGGTATGCAATATTATCGGCTTGTAGTCGAGCATCTCCCAAATTTTGCAACAAATATTGAGTAGGATCTTCTGGGCGTTCCTTAAGTATCCTAACGAAAACTTTTGTTAGTGATTCGATTATTCCTCCACGTTCCAAATAGCGTCTATATTCATCCCGCTTTGGGTCAATTGGCTGCAATAAACAGATCAATGTTTCATTAAAAATTCCTAAAGAAATTTAATTGAATTCTTATAATACTTTAAATGCCATGTTGCCGACTTTATTGTTCGTAAGTTAGCTGTGGTTCGCAATGGACGATTCTAGTAACGACTGTGTATAACGCAGTATTCGTCTAATTGTTGTGCACTTAAAAATAACTGTTCTATTTAAAGGAACTGGAATGCAAAATGTGAAAAAATATGTACAAAAAAAAATATGTACTTTTAAAAAAATAAACAAAAAAATTCTACCTGGGTTAACACACACAATCAATTTACTAAGTGTTGCCACTTATTTTTTAATGCCCAAATTGTTAGTTTAAGAACCGATGTATCTGCCGGGCTATTATATTACGAATCGGCAACATTGATTTTGTTTTGGTTGTCTTTTGACATCTTTCACATCTTCAATGTTTACTTTACAAAGTCTAGATTTTAGTGAGTTAAGAGAAAAACGAATGTATTGAAAAGTCCGTCAAGTCGTGAAATTTTTGGAGAGCACAGGCTTGACCGTACAGTATTTTCCTCTTTTTTCTTATTCGTTGAAAGTTCAAAATTGACTAAAAACTATATTTTGGATGAACGTAGACGCAAGTTAAAAAGAAAATTTTACAAAGATTTATGAAGAATACAAAGTAACTTCATTCCTCGTTGGTTGTTTATATGTAGTTGTGTAACTAACGCCAAAACCCCCTGAATTTGTCAAAGTAAATCTTGAATGTGAAAACCCAAAATAATATATATAAAAAATAATTTGCAAGAATTTGTTATATTAAGTAAACACTATGCAATGTATTTACATAGAACGTTTATCTTCATTGTTTCATTATGGCCAGCAATGGAACCATAAGTGAAACCAGTTAATATCAAAATGTTTTGATGTTTGTGACACCTCAAATGGTATACGAAAAGAAACCAGAAACAGGACTACAGACTGTGCAACCAACAAAGAAATATTTTTGATTTCGTAAACACGTTGCATAATTCACTGATGTTAATTTGAATATGCAAAATGCATCTTTTAATAACTTTTAAACTTTTATTACCTTATATGTAAGAGTACTATGAAAAGAATCGGCAAAGGATAATAATTTGGATGCGCTGATAGTCTCCTAATGTATTACTGTGAGGGTTGTGAGCTCTACTTCCATTAGCGATTCTGGTATGGTACACCACTCCGGTCATAATAATTGGATATAATTGTATTGCAATTAATAAATAAGTAAAACTTGACAAAGCTTAAGTAAAATATGTAAAATTTAAAGAAGTAAATAACTAATCAAACAATCCAATTTTAAAAAACTGAATTGTTCTTTCTGGATTAAGACAAATAAAAGTTTTTTCTCGATATTTTTTGTTTTACAATCTACCAAAAAAGTAATAAGTATTTTATAGAGCAAATAAAAAGAAACTTCATAAACATACAGTTCATATCTTAAATATTAATGTAGTTTTTTTAAGTCTAATTTATCTGCGAACTTCATTTATAGTCAACTAGCATTCCGACCAACAAATTATTATGATAGCTTAACTTCGTTCGTTGCTCTGTTCCCCGTAATTGTATACCGTATTTCCATATTATTTCTGGAATTAAATGCATATTCTAGTTTGTTTCCGAAACTAAGATAATTTTGGGATCCTGTTTGTTATGAATCACGTATCCCCAATAAGCGCTTATTTATTTGTTTATTTTATTTATTATTTATTAGTAGTATTTGTAATACTTTTACATTACACTTTATAAAATATTTAAATCAATCATTAATTCAATTAATATAAAGCTCTAATTTAATTTACAATGGCATTTCTTATGTTTTAAATTTTAATGAAATATTTTTATTTTCATACAATTTTTCCATGTCTGAGATCGACGTGCAGTCCTAACGTTTGACCGTTCACGTTGAGGCATTTGGTTGATATTAAAGACTACTTTTGGACAATTTACCCAGTCTTACACTAACTCTGCTCTGTTAAAAAAACGTCACATTTTTCAAAGAATTAAACAGATACATGTTCTTACCTTGTTACATTGTAGCGTAGGATTATTACGTGAAACAGCAAAATTGCAATCTATCTGTTTGATCTATGTCAGACACAAAAAATAAATATATTTTAAAAGCAACAATTTTGGCGCACCATCTGCTGCAAATTTTAGTAAATTATTATTTTTATTATTTTTACTAGAAATTGAGTTTTTATTCTGCCAAACAAATATATTGTGTTATTTTCAAATAAAAAAAAATTGTTATTAATTGAGGCTTGTATATATATTTTCCCTCTATGTTTTTATTTTTATAAATGAATTGTAAAGCATTAATTAACAAAATTGTTTTCGAAAAACTTGCCAACTGGCCCCAAAAATGTCCATTGGACGCTGGGGCTTTTTACATAATGTAATGAATACAAAAAAACTGAATAAATATACATAAAAAAATGTCTCCAATTCGCATTCAATTAACGTCCAATATTCTTTTTAAATTTTTTCACGCATACTGATTGTCATAATTTAATTAAATTGAATTTGATATCAATTTTCGTTTTTTAGATGTCAAGAAAATTGTTTAATTTTTCAATTTGTGAATGTGTGAACGAAAATATATGTATTTATTTATACAAATAGTTAAACAAACTTAAATTCTTGGTAAATTTTTAATATATAGCTTACTTTGACTGACCATATTAATGTTAAAATTAAGGAATATATAAATATAAATACTTATATCAATTCTTATTGTTTTTATAAGTCGGCGCCTCCGTTCTATAACATTCTAAGTCGAAAAAGTGTGTTTTGAGTTATGAGCTCTCAAAGTTTTCACGCGCCATACGACTATATGTGTATTCTAAGTAGATTTTTCCCTATAACTTCGGAACGCATCGGCGCATCTTAACCAAATTTTGACATTATTTAAGTTAGAGAACGTAGAATTTGGAAATGCAAGAACATTAAAAACGTTCTAAGTACACTTAGAACTTGGTTTAGAAGTTTTAAAAAATATACGGGTGTCCCCCATTTGATTGCATATTATCAAAATAAACAAATAAGGTGCCAGTGTTACAGATTTTGAAATTACCATCAGTCCGTTTTTTTCCGCGATTACGCATGTCTTCTGCTATTTGAAAGTAGATGCATACATACATATATACATAAATATGCACACAAACAATTTTTCTATACAAATATTCGACTATACTTGTATAACAGAAATTTCATAAAATAGGTAATATCGTCATAATAAATAAATTATGTATATTAAAAAGATATAATAATAGAATATATATACATTTGTGAATATTAACTCGTACAAAGATTTATATATATATATATATATTTTTTTGTGCAAAGAAAGTGTGTATACTAATTAATTTACATTTATATACATATTTATTATTTAGAATGAAAACCTTGGAAAACACTTTTATGCGTGGTTCATCACCTTCTTACTCAGACGAGGTCAATTCCGAAAATGTTATATCAGCTACTCTACCGATTGGTTCTTTACGTCAGATAGAACGAGAGACAATGAAACCATTGAGTAACAAGAGTTTTTCCAAGACACATAGCGAACAAGAACTGGAGCAAAAGCATCAACATCAATACGATGTGACCAAACCTATTAAACAAGGACGAAACACTTTTGCATTTTGGACTGTAGTCATTATTCTATTAGTGTTGACTGTGGGAAATTTGCTTTTAACTCTTACAATAATAGGAGTTCTACACATGGGTAAAGGTATACATGGCATGGAATTGATACCAGAAGAAGATGTTGTAAAATTCTATGGCGATACAGACCTTGATAGAATCTTTTCGAAAAACATTGGACAATTCGAAGGTTTCATCAATGAACCTGTAACTATTACTGGCGATGGTTCTCCAGTATATGTGCGTATGCACCACCGGAATAGTCAAAGTGTAAACCGTATAATTATTGATAAGATGGGTATACAGCTTCGTGGTATAAATAGCTTCGAACTCAAAGATCCTGCCAACGGTGATACAGTTTTTACAACACATCGCCCACACTATAACATACCACAGGGCGCAGAGAAGCTAATATCGAAAACCAACAGCGCTAGTCGTATTGTTAGTCCTACTGAGAAGAGCTTATCGGTTTCCTCAGCAGATAATCGTATTTTCATTAAAGGTTCTGAGGGAATACACATAGATTCTGCAAATGTATACATGGAAGCGGAAAATAATATTCAAATAAACTCAACACAAGGAGGTATTTATCTACAAGGAGGTTCTGAAGGCATATATCTAGACATCAGTAAAATACCTATAGTAAATTCTGAAATGGGATTACGTACTGGTAATGTCCAATACAAGTTGTGTGTTTGTTTGCCACAAGGTATAGTTTTTCGCATTGCCATACCGCGAATGCATAACAGCTCTAAAGTGTCATGTGCACACTTCAGTGGAAAACATGATCCATGCTCAGTTAACTAATATTACATCACGAGTATTTATGAGGACCCAAGGCCCTTATACTACGCGAACGTACTTTCAAAAAAGAATTTGTCATATAAAGTGTAGTTTATTCGTTTACATATGTTATTCAACATTAAAATACAGAATATTTCTGAAAAAATTTAAATAACGTAAACTTAAATATGTCTTAATATACAAGGAGAAGAAAAAACTTAATTGATTGTGAATACATTCTCACATGAATATTAAAATAGATACTGTGTTATTATAAAAATCATCGACTTCAAGTTTTTTTTTATTGAAAATATTTTTAACCCGGAATAAAACATAAATACAAACGTAAAAACACAAAGTTCACTTGGTCATTAAAACAAGTACATAAAATAGCAATCAATCCTTAACATGCCTGTGTAAGTATTTGGTGTCCTTAGCTTGGTATACTACAGTAATGTAGTAAATATATTAATCATGAAAGAAGACCATGACATCTTCAAAGCGACCTTTATAAATTTGCGAAGTTACCACATTTGACTATATACTAAAAGCTTCTAGAAGAAAGCGAATTTATAATTAGTTTAGTACAAAATGACAAAAACTTCGGGAGAATACAATGTTCAGTTTTAACTCGCGATTGAAAAGAATATTTTAAAAAATACAATTACATATGAATTACACCTGAAACTGGTTGTTTATCAAAGATTTGTTTATAAATTTTTTAGTAGAATTTTGTCGACGGTCGACTTTCTGATTAAAGTAAGCGTGCGAAAATGTTCGAATATTCTTAACTTTCCTTCTCTAGATCAACTTAAATGGTAGCTAGGAGATGAGTAATGACGATTTGAAACTGCAAATCTTGGGGAAATTGTGACCAAAATTGAAAATTTTGTATTTAATATTATTAGAATCTGTTGAATTCAATATATTAAAAATCAGCACTGATTGGCCGTAAATGAATACATAAATCTCAATTAAGTTCATGTGCAAGCATACTAGACATGTCAACTATGAGTTGAGTTGAATAGGATTAAACTACAACTAAAGTCATTTCATTCTGTTTTTATGTGAATTTTTTATATGTATTTATTTTCAAAATTTTTTACACTACTCAAAGAAATAGACAGAAGAAAGCAAAAGTTTAAAAATTCTTATTCACATGAGAAAATGTACAACAAACTTATCATAGCATAAATGTATTTAAATTCAGTATTTTCAAAATTTATGGTAATTGTTTTTAACAAAGAATCATTCCATTCGAATACACCATAAAAAATTACACAAGCCTATGGCTAACTTGACAATAAGTATTACTCTTTTTTAATTCGTGGCCAATAAATCTAAAAATATTCAAATAGATAAATAAGTCATTAAGCTGAATAAGACTTTTATGTTTTTCTTTTATAACTAGTTATAGCTAATGATAAAAATAAAACTTATAATATGTCTAATATATGTATGTGCAGTGTACGGATAATTTGTTTGTTTAAATAAAAGCCAATTTACAGAGGAAACTAAACACCAGGCGGTGGCGGTTCTTCGTAACGTGCTGCTTTGTTAGGGGTTATAACAATGTCATCTGGTACCATACTAAGAAGCTCTGCTTCACTTAGTTTTGCTAACAGACTAGTCGTTGTATTTGCACTTGTATCTCTGTTTGCATCTGATTTCAAAAAATAATTTTAAAAGTATTAAAGTCAGAAAATTAAAATAAGTTTCAATATAATTTATGTTGCTTACTTGTTGATGTCGTACTGCTGTCTATTGGATTATATTGATCTACTGATGATGAAGACGTAGTCGGTTTTAATAATGATCCAATAACTGGTGGTGGTGGGGCAACAATTGATTGATCTTTTCCTGTTGTTTTAATACTAGCTAGAATTTGCGATAAATTCGACGGTATTGATATATTTGCCAATACGTTTGACGTTGATGTAGAATTCGTACCAAATGACTATAAAATAAATATTATTAGCACCATTTGCAATTTTGAAGTGTCGATTTATTACCGAAGGTTCTCCAGTTAATAGGCCTGCGATTTCCATTTCTTGTGCTGCTATCTGCCTATTAATTTCTTCCATTTTGCGTTTTAGATCATCTTCAGCAGCTTGCAGCATGTGGTCTCCACCACTGGAGATTTTTATTGGCAACAAAGGTAAATCATCATCAGAACTTCCACCCGGTGAATAGGGCTCGTTAGCATCATTTTCATTTAATTTCGACAAAGGCGGTGGGATAATCGCTGAAAATATATTAAAATAAATAACAACCTCTTTATTTAAAGGATAACAGGACAACAGAATTACATTTTTGTGCTTTGGCCGCGATAGGTGCCTTTATTATAGCATCTATATCAATTTCATCAACTTTTTTCTGAGGAAGCGATTGACGAAGTTTTTTTGCTTTTGGACTTCCAGGTGGGGTAAAGGTATCCACATTGTCAGTTCGAACTGAATGCTAATCAAAAAAGAAACATATTTACAAAATAAAAAATGTAATCACAATTAAATATACTTTGTTTAAACCGGATGAAATGCTTGACACTCCTAAGGCCGATTGATTTGGAATAGTTCGTTTACTACCAACTACTCGTACTATGATACCAATTAAAACATCTGGCCGACATTGATCATCATAAAACTCCACAGGCTCTGAGGGTTCTAATTGGGTTGGAACATTTTTTCCAGAACCGAGAGGATATATATAAAAATCTTTTATTTGTGTAGATGTACTTTTGATGACACCCAATCTATTGCGATTATCAAGATATTCATAAAGAATTTTGTAAGCCGCAGTTTCTGATTCGTTAGCTGGTATTAGACGAATTACAACTATCTCCTTGTTTGGACTTCTTTTAATTTTCGAAATATAATCCCATACAGTTTCAGGACCTATACGGCCAACTACATCCAATTCCCTTGGCAATAGTTTAGCTAGATTTGTTGCATTGCCAACTATTGGCTGAATTGTTAGCTGAAATGACGTAACATCGACCATATTTATGCTACCAGTCCATAAAGAAATTATACTGTATTGAATATCGCCAGAATATGCTGATGAAGGACCTAAAGAGGTCATGAACTTAGCATATGGGTCATGGGGTGGAGTAGGTATGGAAACTGTGCTTGTTGGTTCTTGATCACTTTCCACCGAACTTATATTAGCTGGTATGTCGACTGCAATTGAAAAGTCACTGCAGCTACTACTTGTGGATACTGTGGATGTTGCAGACTGGATTGCCAATGGTGTAACTGCAGTTTTTCGTAGGTTCTCACATTCCTTATCTTTGTCCGTAACAAGGTTAGCTGCTTCTTCTATAGTTTTTGTTGATTCCAATATTTTATCTATTAAATTATAAGTTTCTAGTGGGTTATTTGTTCCCTTCTGTTGTTCGCTTTGTTTTTGTTTACTAATCTGTTTTGAATGCATTGCTATGTGCTTTCTGGTTTCCGATTTCTTTTCGTTACCTTCAATACGATATTCACGTTCGGTGCGTTCCTTACCGCGGTCCTTATCTCTCATGCGATCTTCACGATCGCGTTTTTCTTCTTTATGGCTACTCTTGTAACGTTTTTCGCCCCTTTCACGACTACGGCTTCGAGAACGACTACGACTTCTTTTTCTTGAACGTGATTTTTCATGATGTCGATCCTTACTTTTATGATGTTTATCACGATCGCGTTCCTTTTCTCGGTTTCTAGAGCTTTCTTTTTCTTTCTCCTTTTCCCTGTCTTTGTCTTTGATGCTTGGACTTGATGTCTTTACCTTATCTACATCATACATTATAAAAGACTCTGCTGGCAAGTGTGAACTTAACAATAAAGTAGAGTCAACATCTGACACATGTTGTTGGATATCTTTGCGATCGGTTGACGTATCCGCATTATCTGGGAGTTCGGATTTATTTAATGCTGACACAACATCTTCCACTGGTATGGTAATGTCAACATTTGCATAATCCGATGATTTACCTTCAATAACCTCTTCTCCCTTGTGCGTTTTAAGAACATAATTTTTTGCGCAAGCTAGCATATCCAATTCAGATTTCTTAATCATTTCCAATTGATGTTTTGCTTCTTGTTCTCGCCATTGCGCTAATTCCTGGCTGGCCATTTCTTCCGGTGACATACGTACTAACTGCTTTGGTTCAATTAATTTGCCACAAATCTTCGCAAATAAGGTATGATTTTTTCGGTCTTTAATATTAAATATTAATGAACGATATTTAGCTTTATATTTACTTCCCGTATCACGATTAAAATAGTTATACATTTCTAGTTCAGTCGTTTTTACAAACTCTTCTACTTCCTCTTCTGATAATTTGGGGACTCCTCTAACTTTTGAACCTTCGCTATCCTTTAATTCAGTTTCATTGGAGGCGCTTGACATTCCTTCTTCCTTAATACGTAATAGAAGTTGTTCTTTCAGAGTTCGCCGAACGACGAAACGAATAGGTTCTCCATCAGTATTTGCTGATTTGCTACTACTTTCTAAACTTGTTTGACGTTTTGGTATTAAAGTTTTTTCCTTATTGACAACTTTAGACTCTTCCGTAGGTTTTATTGCCTTGTCAGGTTTTATTCCTACTTGCTGTGGATACTTTTGTAATTGCTTAGGTGTGCTTGGTCGTGAATTTGTAGATATAGGAAAACTTTTTATATGTTCAACCATAATTTTATTCGCTTTAATCGCGGTTTGTGAAGAAGAGCTCGGAGTATTTGTCTCTATTTTAGACAGAGTGGCATTGCTTGCTAAAGAAAACATTTGTAAAGGCGGAGGCGAAGTTGCTGATTTTAATATACTTGGTGAAGAAGAATGTTGTGAACGAATCTTTTGTTTTTTCTAAGAATAAAATTCATTTGTTAAAATATATATACTAACACTAATAAATATAATTATGTAGTACTTGCCTCCAAATCTAAAGCTTGAGCACTACCAGGCTGAATTACTTCAAATGTTGGATTATCTTGTAACCATTTTTTTAGATTTGTAGTAGTAGGAGCGTTATTTCCTGTTATTATGCGGCCAGATTTCCGCTCATATACATTCACCTAACGTAAGATAAGAATTTAAACAAAGAGAGAAAATAATTATACTTTTCACTACTCACCCTTTCCACTTTTGGCTTGCGATCGGCAGCAGAAAGTAATTCTTCGAACAATCCCTTAGGCTTCTTTTTCATTTTCTCATCGCTAGCACTCTTGCTTACTGGACTTGATGTGCTATTATTTTCCGTATGCGATTTGATCATTAAGGAATTTAATGCGTTCTGAGCATGTTTCCTTATACAATCATCGCTACAGTATATAGAATTGAAACGCGCAAATTTTTTGCAAACTATACACAAAGTAGTATTTTTGGTTGGGCTTGTACTTGTTGCTGTTGTTGTTGTGGCGGAAGAAATTGACATGGTCGCAGTTGTTGCGGAGCTCAACGCTGTAGTAGTTGTTATTGGGGATAGAGATTTAATAACTTTCACATTATGATGATGTTGTTGTTGTGGTGTCGAGATCTGTTTTACTACCGTTATTGTTCTAATAGGTGTGCCCGTTTGCGTACACATTTTTAAATTAGCTTGTCCTGTTGATATAAATAACTTTTTTTGACCAGTTGTCATACTGCCAGTGGTACTATTAGTCGATGTTTGTATAATTGTCGCCCTTTTCGTATTCGATGTATTGTAGTCTTTCAAATTTATAATTTGGCCACACTGCAATTTTACCGGCGGAATTGATTCCTTAGTGGAAGTAGATTCATTACTTGTAGTAACAGTTATGTTTTCAACAACACTTGATTTGTTTTCAGTTGGTAAATTTTCGATAGGCCTTCGAACATGGTTATCTGCTACTGTAGCCGTAGAGGTCAAAGGTGGTAACACTGATGAGACATTAACAACAGTAGCATTACTAATCGTTAATGGTGCTAATTGATCCGCATTTGTTATTGGAGGTTTTTTAATCAACATTTCGGTAATTTTTGGTTGTTTCTGCAAAAAAGTGTTTTAAATTTAAATAGAGTTTCTTAAGAACATCTTTTATTACCTTTTCCTCTTGCTTTTTTAAACACTTCGGACATGTCCAATCAATTCCTTTTTGTTCCATTTCTAATCCCATGGCTTTAGTTATACTAACACAAGTTCCATGAAACCAATCTGCGCATACATCACAACAAATCATAAATCGATTATTATGTGGTTGTCGGCAAATACACCAAAGTCTATAAATAACAACAATTTACTATTTTTAACATCATCAAGATTTAAATATACAAAAAATTTCTGTCAGTAAAAACGGTCCGTTTACTTAAAATGTAATTTCTAAATATATTTTTTAACCCCCTTTAGTCATAGTAGTATAGAAGTAGTATAGAAATAGGTTGTTTAATATTTTGCATACTTATTTGGATCATCTTCATCGTCCTCTTCGGAATTTGTGGCTTCAGCTTCAACTTGAGATTTATTTGCATTAGATTTATTACCACTCTTCTTAGCTGTTGTTGTTCTACGACCTGATGCCGATTTTTGATTACTCGCTGTAATATTCTCTTTAGAACCCCGTCTTTTACTGTTAGTATCTTGAAGTTTCTTTTCCTGTGCAGTAACAACATTGCTACTAGCTGTTATTGTTGAAGAATTAGAGTGCAATGAGCTGTCTGAAGGAGAATCATTCGACATAGCAGTAGAATTAAAAGCTGTATTAGTTACAGTGGCATTAGCTGGATTGGGTTGAGCTTGCGCACGTCTTTTTGCTCGAGTGGTAGGAGCTTCCATTGGGGGCAAAGTAATTACGCGACCATTTCCCCTTACAATTTGTATCGGTTCCTTGCGTAATACAGTTGTTAATTTTGAAGATTGATTAGATGATGTTGTTACTGTTGTGCCAGCTCCAATCTTAGATGTACTATCTGCATTCGATATTATTGTCGGCGACGAACCTAAAGAAGTTGATACATTTGATATAGACATTTGAATAATACTCTTAGTGGTCGAGGGAGACTTGGCCTAAAAGAAATTTTAAATAAGAGTAAAGAGTAAAGAATGAGCTTACAATAAACGCTTACTTCAATCTTTAAGGTCTGTTGGGAAATTGGTACCAAAGGAGGAGGATGTTGGTTGTCATTTATAGTACTGTTGATGTTTTGTTCATTGCAAACGCTCGTACCAAATACTTGCTTTTCAACAGCTTCTTGTAGCGTTTTATCATCCTTTATTAATTCTACCACTTGTTGCAATATATCATCAGGTAAATCGCCAGTGTCATCTCCGTCAGATGTGGCTAACAAGGAGGCGCTTGTAATGTCGATTCCTCCAACGATGTTATTTGCGGATGACGATGATGTTACAGTTTGATTTAAAATGTTGAGATTATCCGAAATACATTTGTTACTTACACTGTTGCCGGAAACTATCTGGGATACGTTTTGAACCGTTTCAGTTACTTTACTCATTTGCGTATTTGAGGATACTAAGACTTTTTCAGTACTCTCTAACATTTTCACCAATTCCGGAATATTTTCGTTCAAATTTGTTATTTTTGCATCAGTTTTTTCATTTGATTTCTGCATCTCATCTTGAACAATTGAATTAATAAGATCTAATTGCTTATCGTGCTCTGCTTCCAATTCGGATGAACTTTGATGCGTTTGAATAGATATTTGCACTGGCAATTGATTTTTCGCTGCTGTTTCCAACGGCATAAAACCTTTTATTGCTGACGAACCTGACGTCGTTGGCGTCAGTGTTACGAAAGATGTTGTGGTGCCGGAATGCGATGACTTTGGTACTGCTGTAGTATCAACTAATTTAAGCGCGGTCCGTTTTTCACATTGATCTATTAGCGTTGTCAAATCAGTAAATCCTTTTGTTTTGGGACTTGTCATAACCTGCTGTAAAGTAAAATCTCACTGTATGGTTATGTACATCATTATATTCACCTTTTACTTACCTTATTTATAACTATTTCCTTATGAGTTTGAGGAGAATTTTGTAAAACTGTACTTTTTTGTTCCAATGGTCCCTTGACTACAACGTATGTTTTCGGTGATAATGATATCGAATTTGAATTTCCCGGGGCACTCATTAAAAGCTTATTTTCAGTTAATTTTTTAGGAATTGGTGGTAACGCTGCAATGGCAGGGGATAATGTGTTTGTTTGCGCAGTATTATGTAATATCTTAGTTGGTGCCGATCTAACAGTTATGCGAGATGTATCTGATACATTTTTTACAATCGATTTTTTCGGCATTACATTCGATGAACTACTAGAGATAGCCGTATTTGGGTTATCGTTAGTTTCATCTTGGCTATAAAATCGTCTAGGTTTTGAAATGGATTTATTAACCACCAAGTGACGTCTTGATGCTTTTGAAAGTTTTGCCTTGCGTTTTCGTCCTTTAGGATTGTTAACATCAAAATCTAAATCACTGTCGCGATCATTATCAGTTTCGGCTGAATCGTACGTTTCACTAAAATCACTTTCATCTTCGCCACCAATTTCATCATCATTTTCTTCCAGCGACGAATGTTTATCTTCTTCTCCGATGTAGTCTTCGGGTGTTACTTTTCTCTCCTTGTTGTCTTTTTTAGCCTTATTACCACCTGAAATTCCCTTATCTTTCAATATATGAGGAGATATGATTGATTTAGTCGTAATGTGGTCTAATTTTTGTGAAATTTGCTGTTTCTTTCGCACAAATATCTGTTTACCCCCTGACGACTGCAAAATGTTACCTTTACGATTTGCTGCTTGTTTTTCAGCCTCTAATTTGTCAGCAGCTAGTTTTGCTTTCATTTGTGACGGTGAAGTAAAAGGAGTATAACAATGATCGTTTTGTATGACAAATAGCTGAAATTCATAATCACTTTGACTTTTCTTATCAGTTTCTAAACCGGCAATTTCTGAAAAGATTAATTATTTAAACCTTGGCAAAGGAAGTATAACACCAATAAACTCACTTAAGGCTTGTTTAATAATTTCATTTGCATCATCTGGCGGATAGAATTCCTCTAAACGCAAACCTACAATTTCTGGTCGATCCTTCTTACGCCTACGCGAAAGCTTCTTTTGCTTGGTAGCATTCGGTTGCCGTCCTCGTCGACGAATTTGTTTTTTTTGTTTAGTTTTATTATCTTCTATTGCATCGGAATCAGAATCTTTGACAATTTTTTTCTCCCCATTGTTATCTTCATCACATGAAGAATTCCCATTACCAACAGTATCGTATCTGTTTTCACATGAAGAACTGCCATCATCGTCTGAGCGTAAACTGTCATCTGCGGAACCAACTTCATGCCGTCTCAGCATTTCCTCTAATTTTTCGGCTTCGTCTTCTTCATTCTGCATGCTCGGCGTTGGAGAAGTCAGACGTATAACACTAATCGAAGAAATTCTTTTTTCTTCTGTAAAAAAAAATAAATTCATTTTTCTGTCTTATATCGATTTCTATATTATCGGCTGACGTACCAATAAGATTTTCTAATCCCTTATCATCAAATCTTATACCATTTTTACCATACACTACCACTAAATTTGAGTCCGATGTATTAGCATAATCGCTGGAATCTCCTGCAGGTTGCGAATTGCTTTCAATGAACACAGAGCTCGACATCTTCCTGAACAAGATTGCAATCACTATTTGTGTACAAAAGGAAAAAGTTTATTTGTATGTTCAAATAATTTATAAAATATATTTACATTTTAGAAGTATAATAAAATTAAAGCCATCACTTATTCTACTTCCAAAAGTACACTAGTTCACCCGGTATATTGGTTTTAAACTCGTCGAAAGAAAATATTACCAGTAGCGAATATAAAAACAAAGCAACTCAAGAAATAAGACACTGTTTCTTTTTCTATTTATTCTTTAGCTGAGTGTCCGCCTTGAAAACGATTAATTTTAATTCTTTTAACTAAAGTATTTGAGTACTTGTGATTAATTATAGATAAAAATTTATCATATATTACAATATGAAAATAAAGCACTATTTTTACAAAATTTTTAAGTTTTCATGGCTAAACTGAATACTTTTGGGTCGCGTAATATAAGACAAAGCGCAAAAAACAGAAATGAACACGAGTTCTAAGGTATTCCACAAGGTGGCGCCTACAACTATAAATATTTAATATTAAACAAGTGTTGCCAAAATATATATACAAAAACGATAAAATTAAACAAAATTGAAAAAAGAAATATTAAAATATAAATAAATTTTTTTAGAGGAATGAGAGTGGATAGAAGGAGAGCTAGTCCATTGATATTTGGGGTGGTAGCTTGTATCTCCTTGTATTTTTTTGTATCTATTTCTGTTCTGGTTGGGTTTACTCACAGTTCACATTTGTTCTACTATTCCGAAAGTAATTTTAGATCTTGGCCTGTCGTCACTACTACCATATCATTTGCATAGGTGACAGTCACGCAGCTTGTTTTTTTCAGATGGTCAAGATCGAGGATCCGTAGTAAGGGTGAGGATACACTGAGACGCCCAAAGTAGATTTCATACGCCTATATTTTTGAAGTCTTTCAACAAAAGCGGTAATCACAGGTAAAGGGATTTCTATGAGTGTAGAACAGTTTCGGTAGATTTACCCTTCATGTAGGAGGGGTTTGCCGCTAAAAGAGCACATTGACCGATGTCCGGATTATAGATGTCAATAATTCTCTCAATGAGCATACGCTTGTATAAAAAATCACATATTACTTAAAAAATTAAAGATAAATTAGTGAATATGTTTGAAATCATTGTATTGCTAATATAAATATTATCTATAGCAGTGCATTACTTTGATGTCTTTTAATTAATATTATTTCCTGTTAAACAATATTCTCATTAAGGTCGAGTCACATGGAATCGGCCATAAGTTTAAACTTTGACAAGTAACAACCTATCACGTTGATACAATCAATACTTTGACATATATTGAATTTGTATCCACAAAACAAAGAAATTAAAAGGAAAAAGCAAAACAAACCATCAAATAATTGTTAAAGCACTCAACGCAACTTTATGCATTGCGTTAACGAAGAAATATCGAATTACTTACTTACTTAATTGATCATTACTTCACTTCTGCTCGCATTATAACCTAGCTCATCACACTACTTATGTAGAGTGCTTATTGCATTCAAAGTGGCTTTTCTTGGGAAACTTTTCATGGCAATTTTATTTACTCTCAGAGTTGTTGCCAGAAATCTCCTGAGGTAGTCGCCGAAGAAATATTTTTTTATATTTCGTTTTGTCCACGATGTCTGCCCCGGGGTCTAATATGTGAACATGCTACCTGCAGCGATATTATTTCCATATTGTTACGTAGGCTGCACGGAATTTGAAAATAACTTAATATCAGTCCTCGGTTTTGAGATGTATGTCAAAAAAACAATAAAATATTATGGTAGAATTTTTTTTAATCATTTTGTATATTTTAGCTGTTGTGTTAAGAAGGAATTGAAACACTCGATTGACTGCTGATTTATTCGAGTGAGGGGTTTAGTAAAAAAAACTGTGAGTATATTAAAAAATGAAAGACTAAAATTGAATTTGAAAGCTCCAGCTAACTTCTTACAGTAGTTGGACTAACATTACTTCGTGTTTTTAGCAGTTATATTTTATGCATCACATTTCTTAATTCTGTATTTCACGCATTTTATTTATTGATATTGTCGCCAAAAAAAAAAAATAGAAATTAATATAAGTTGGCTACAGCTATAAAATTAAAATAATTTGTATTATCGTGTACTTTAAATATAAAAGTAATAACCCGGTGAGGTTAGGACTGAGAAGTCTTTCTTATCCATAATATAGTACACAAATATGAAAACGGACGATTGTAATTGAAGTAAACAAAATTTGTGAAGCAGTCATGACGTTAATGAATCTTTACTAAGATAATGTAAAGCGGTACTTAAAGGAATAACGTGATAATTGAAGTCAAAGTTTTGATCTACATTATTATTTCTCTCTCTATATGTATGTACTCCGGCCTTTTTCTTCGGAAAATAGTTGCGTTTTATTCTTAATATCTTGGCAGCATTGAAATATTTAATAGGAAAGTCAACTGCAAAATAAGGCATAATTAATTGACATCACTGCCAACTAAACAAACAATTCAATCACAGCTGAACTTTCAATTCCTGCAAAAAGAAAAACAAAATTTGTGTTTACATCTAATCTTCTTTATTTATAGTTTATTATGGGACAAGAAGATGGAAACTTTCAAAATGATGAGAAAAAGATTCCTGCTACAACCACTTCCTACAAAATGCGCCCTTCTTTAGGAGAAACATTTAAGGGAATCCAAATTAAACAAATAGTGAGAGAAGTAATGTTTGAAAAATTACAAGGTATAACAATTTGGATTTATATTTACTATTTTATGCAATATTTACGGAATAAGGATCTCTTTCAGGAAAAACATACAACGTGGATGACGTGAAGAATTGGACAAGAGATATAGCTGATAGTATTAATTCCGCTATTAAAGATCGTTTAGTAATGCCTCGTTATAAATACGTTGTCCAGGTAATGTTAGGGCAGCAACTGGGAGCAGGTTGTCATTATTATTGTAAATGTTGTTGGGATGCTGAGTCGGATTCTCAAACATCCGATGTTTTCACGAATACCAGTCTCTTTTGTGTAACTACGGTGTTTGGTGTTTACTTATACTGAAATAGTTTTTTAACCCTTAGTAATAAAAATTTTAGAAAAAACTCGATAAATTCCATATTCTTTCTAAGCGAAAACCCTTTCAGGTTCAGAAAATTTCCTTCTTACTTCGTCTTTGAAAACATTGCATATTTTTTATTACGTCTATGGAAACTTGTAACGGTCAATGTCAAACTCCTCAGTGTAGTTGTCGGAATATTTATAAATTTTTTCGAAAGGTATATCGGATTTAAATTTAACACCATTAAAATTAATAAAAAAACTGAATTATTTTGATTATTTTCCCCTCTAGTGATTTCCTTTTCAGAAGTTGGTTACAAAGTTTTTTATTTCCTGGCAACATTGTTCAGGCCAAGATACGTATAGTGTTATCATCGCAGCTGAGTGTTTTTTTTTTACTGTTGTATTGTCTCAGAATTGTCAAAAATATGGCGAAAATTTTGTTTATATTTACTTTTTATGAGTGTTTGTTGATACTTTTACCTAAGAATTGTCATTTCTAGCATGCAAAATAGGCAGGTCCAATCAGATTTGACTGGAGGTGCAGTTGAAAAAAGCAGCAAATACTTGTTGTTGCAACAAATTCACAGTGAAATAAGTTCTTGCAATGCTGCCACTACCCAAGATATATTTACACAGCAACTTATTTCACTTTGAATTCTGCCAAAAACAACATGTATTTGTTGCTTTTAAATACAAATCCAGTCACATCTGATTGGACCTGCCTATTTTGCATGCTAGAAATGACAAATCTTAGGAAAAAGTATCAACAAACACACATACATACATACATAATTTGCCATTACAACCATTCAGTCAGGATTATGGCCTAGCTTCTCAACTCCATTCATGTTGTGTGCGTTAATTTTATACATGAGTGGCGGGACCTACAGTTTAAAGTCGACTCCGAACGACTGATTTTTTGAGAAGCTTTTCATGGCAATTTTTACTCTCAAGAGTTTTTGCCAGAAATCTGCTGAGAGGAAGTCGCCGAAGAAATATTTTCATATTTTTCGTTTTGATGTCTGACTTGGGATTCGAACTCGGGCCTTTCGTCTAATAAGCCAACACACTACCTACTAGACCACGGCGACACAAATACACATAAAAAGTAAATATCTCTTGCTACTACCTGTATAAATAGATGCCTTTTGCACGTTCAACGTGATTTGCAAAGTACTTTGAAAAGTCTTATGTTTGATGGAGAAAGGAAAGTTGCTTTGTTCTTCCTTCGTCGTTTACCAATGGTTGTATACACAACTATAAAAAACATCAAGAGTTTGTCAAAGCGAAACAAAGTTTAAAAGAAAATGCAAAATAGTTTGTCCAATTATTTTGTAAAGTACTTAGAAGATGCAAAAGGCGTCGTATATCTCGCTTAAAACGATTTTCTCTTTAAGACTATCTGGTAGCATTATCTGTCTCTGTCAAAATTATTAAAATTTTCGAATATTGGCAGCATTGATTGCCGGCATTTGAGAGGACGCGATTTTCACAACTTGTGGTTAATTTAACAGTGACTAATTTTATAAGCGAAAACAAGTCAATATGGGTATTGAACAAATGGAAGTTGAAGCTACTAAAGAAAATGGAAAACAAGAGGTAGAATTGACAGAGACCGAGAACGAATTATATGATCGTCAAATTCGTTTGTGGGGCTTGGAGGCTCAAAAACGTCTACGAACGGCAAAAGTATTAATTTCTGGTATGAGCGGACTAGGAGCTGAGGTTACAAAGAATATTATTTTGTCTGGCGTTAATTCCGTTAAACTCCACGATGATAAAGTTATAACGGAGGAAGATTACTGCTCTCAGTTTTTAGCTCCCCGCTCATCTCTTGGCATGAATCGCGCTGAAGCATCAATTGATAGAGCGAAGGCCTTAAATCCAATGGTGGAAATATCTGCAGACACTGAATCACTTCATAAAAAAGAAGCAGATTTCTTCAAAGCATTCGATGTGGTCGTAGTTATAGGGGCCAATAATGCCGAATTAGTACGTATCGATCACATTTGTCGTGGAAATGAGATAAAGTTTTTTGCTGGTGACGTTTGGGGGACTTTCGGATTTTGCTTTGCCGATCTGCAGAAGCATAGTTTTGTTGAGTAAGTGCAGAAAAAACCAAAATTTTGTATGAATTAATCTTAATATTTTAATTTTCAGAGACACTGTAAAACACAAAATTGTTTCTAAGCCAAATGAAAAAATTAAAACTGAACTGGTTACAACAACAGTACAAAGAGAATTAAATTTTCCATCTTATGAGGACACCTTAAAATTTGACATAAACTCGCCAAACTTTCAAAAGAAATTAAAACGAACCGGCCCGGGCTTCAATTTACTACGAATCTTACAAAAATTCCGTAGTATTCATAAGCGAGACCCTAGCTACAAATCAAGGGAAGAAGATCAAAAGGAATTGGAAAGCATTAGCAGTGAACTATCAGGGAATTTTCCAATTCCACAAGAATATTTTGAACATGTTTTCAGTCAAATATCTCCATCTGCAGCCGTAATAGGGGGAGTTTTAGCTCAGGAAATAGTTAAAGTGGTGACGAAAAAAGAAGCTCCAAATTGCAATGTATTTATTTTTGACCCGGAGACGTGTTGTGGATTTATTGAAACAGTTGGTATTAATTAACACTCCTGATAATCAATTTCTCATTCTGAATCAACAATATTTGTTTAATAAAAATACTATTTTCTTTTTTTAAAATAAAAAATGTATATTTTTATGAAACATACATAAAACTAAGTTTTCTGAAACGTTCACATTATTAAATACATTTTTTCGGTTTTCTATATATTACGTTTTGTTCTTCTAAGGTATATTGACTAAGTAGTCCTTTACAGTCGCTGGATCTAAACGCTTAAATCCGTTGCGATCACAAATGCCAACTTCGATATTATCTGCAGTCATTTTCCCTTCAAATCCTTCCTTTAGAGTTAAAATAGCAGTGTGTACGGCATCATCCAGTTCTAAGTCTTCGCTATAACTGTAACCAAAAATTAACATGTTAGACCACAACAAGCATTTTAAATAGTATTAGAAATACCGTTTCTCCAGGAATGTTTTGCCATTTACAGCGTTTTTACCCATAGCAGTAGCTTTCCAAGCAAAATATGCTCCAGAAGGATCACATTGAAATAAATAAGGACGGTCATTATCCCAACCGCAAATTAGCAATGACACTCCAAAAGGTCTGACACCACTGAAATATAAAATAGTTTATCAACATGGTTATGTTCTTCTAATTTCCCATTTATAAATATGTATATCGTTTTCGAAAAAGTGTTGCATTGAATTACAAAGTTGCATTCAAATGTTTTATAAAGAAGAATTTAATTATCGCTTGGAACGTTTTTTTTATATGCAATTCACAAAAACCTTTAATCTCCGCAATAACTATCATTGGGTGAAATTCACAGTATACGCAGTGATGATTAGAATTACAATTTTCATTTTACTTATTTACTTTTTATACAACTCAGCTCTAATTCGGTTATCATCCATAATTAAGTCATAAAGTATGTATATTTACTTTACAAGTTTGCATTCATTGCACAGCTGTTGAGGTTCAAAATATTGAACCTTTTTGTGTATATTATTTTGATAATTAAATTCGAATATTATATTGAAGTCATAACCCTTAAAAGCTCACTGTATTATTTAAGAAAAACCACTAGGCCTTATTTTAAACCCAAATAAATGAAAATATTTGCAAAATGATTAAGGACATACAAATCTTTTACCCTAGATATTCGTTTTTAGATTAAATTGGAAAAATTAAAAACTAAATCTGGAAATGGAAAAATTGTGCAGAAGCTGTTATGGTCAACGCCTCTAAATTGGAATTGTGGAATAACGTATTCAAATATATTTTTGCTTCAAATGCAATTAGATAGCTGTGACCATACCAAATCAATTTTTTATGGAGCGGAAATGTTATCAGCTGTTTCGATCAACGGGTGTTGGCTGTTTATTGCTCAATTACAATATACTATCTTTTACAGTTTATAAACAGGAGCCTACATCACTTCTGCAATATAATTTGTGCAATGCTCTAAATTTTACCAACTGAACGAAATTTTTTGCCATTTGAAAGTGTTTCAACCGTAAAACTATACGTAACTACATTTATACATTTAGTTCCAATTTATAAGAAGTTTATAAATTAAATTGTTATGAAGGTTAATTTTTTTACAATCTCCTTATTCTTTTGCAAATGCAAAGTGCCCGTTGTTTTTCTACTGTTGCATTTGTTGAAGAAACAAGGCCAACTTGTGTCAATATGCTGTGACAAGAAGGGTATATAAACACATCCTCAGCAATACTCGCGTCCTTAACATAATCCCACTGTGTTGCTCGTGTGAAGAATACAAAAAATCGAATTGTACTTCAAAGTTGTTATACCCAATATATCGGGACATGGTACGAGTACCAATCAGTGCTGTTCTGAGGAAAAGAACTATCTGAGAGATAGCTCTTTAGGATAATAATTCAGAAAAATAGATATAAATCATTCCCGATTGAGACCCAAACTAAAATATAATTGCGATGAATAAGGGACAAAATCTAGTTATAAAAATGAAAATCATTATTTTGCTAAAAACACAAGTATTGGTTTGATTATGGATTCCATCTAAACTTCAGTTTGCAACCAACAAATTAAAATTTTTCTTGCAAAAATATAGTTTACTATACATGCACATCTCAAATACTTTTAAACATAACCAAGTATTCAAAAATTTTTAACATACCCGCTTTGAGTGTATTCCTGCATTAAAGTTGCTACACGTTGCACAAGTTGTGAGACGGGAATTGGTTCCTTGTAAGTAAGAAAGTAGTTTTGAGCAAGCTTTCGTGCCTGCTTTACCAATAGACGATAGTCCGGCCCCATTCCTGAATAAACCATACCAATGTGTTCAGATATCATTTCTACCCGATGAACACTGTGTTCTTCGTACAGGATTGACTTGTACTTATTCTCTGTTGCAATAACAACACCATTTGATGCTGCAATCAATTTTAATGAAGTATTGTTAAAAAATATTTGTATTTAAATTGTTGAAACTAACCCATTATTCCGACAGAAGGTGCACCGGCAGAAACAGCTGCTAAAGCATACTCCAATTGAACTAGTTTTCCGGATGGGCTATATGTTAAAGAAAAATTTAATGCATTAATAATATGATACTTGTAAAGTCATTGTGTAGGTTATGTTTTGATTTTACAGCGGTATTTCTTTTTAACAGTAGAATATAATAAGCCTACCTAAAAGTTGTTAATGAAAAACTATAACGTTCCGATGCCATGATACTTGGTTTCCTAAGAAAAACTTATTTTAAGAGAACTTGATGACAGCGAATATATTGTAACAAATTTAGCAAGTAAACTAAGAAATGACACAGCAAAGCTGCAAACAAAAAACAGTGATGACAAAAAAGCGTTTTTTTACTTAAATGTAGCAACTTGTCTAATAAGGGAATATATAAAATCTGTATAAACGCAATGTTTCAGAAGGATTTTCGCGATTGCACAGAAAGGTATCAGTTTATATCGTTTTTCTAATATATTGTTAGTAATAATGATCATAACGGTGGTATTTAGTTGTTTGGTATCTATCGTTTTAATGTATTAGATACAATATTATTATCTAAATGTACAAGTATTATCTGATAGATACCATAGTACATGTAATTCGATGAATTAATATATAACATATATTAGAAAATTTATGAAAACCGATATTAACTGCTTTTTGATATCGTTCAAATATCAAAACCAATTCGGCGCACTCAAAATATATAGTTGACAGAATTGATATTGTTACGAAAATGGAAAAATCTTGATAATGGATAATGATCGATTAACATTAAAATTATAAACAAAAGTTGTAAAATATATTAAATATTTTAAAACGTTTATTTCAATCCTTTTGAAAGATATTTCAACACTGTAAGTAAATAAAAAAATGTCAACTCAGTGCTGCATTTTAAATAAGGAGGGGCCAGACTGTAATAATTATTAACCTATTCAAATGTTTTAATAACCATTTCCTATTCAATTTATTTAAAAACTCAAAATAATATAACAGATAGATTTGTTCAGAGAAATTTAAGAAATTTAATTTAAGCTTGAATAATTAATGTAAACAAATAACTCTCTCACAAAACATTAAAAGAGGAATAATTGGCATCACATTTAAAGATCGAATTTGATTTCATAATTTGTTTTGAATGTTGCAGTAGATGCCTTTTGCACGTCCAAAGTACTTTGAAAAGTCTTAAGTTTGTGGGAGAGAAAAAAACGAACGGGGGTAAGTTCAC
The DNA here is from genome assembly GCA_930367235.1 of Sarcophaga rosellei. Taxonomy (NCBI): domain Eukaryota; kingdom Metazoa; phylum Arthropoda; class Insecta; order Diptera; family Sarcophagidae; genus Sarcophaga; species Sarcophaga rosellei. The sequence goes on along the minus strand of OV884017.1, from coordinate 82,294,457 downwards.
ACTATGATGTACTCGCAAAGGTTCTTTGTTCTTCATTCGTGATCTACCGATGGTTGTATACACAAAAACAAAATGTCAAGAATTTGTCAAAATAAACTTTGAACGTGCAAAAGCGAAACAAAGTTTAAAAGAAAATGTGAAAGATTGTTTGCAAAGTACTTTGAATGTGCAAAAGTCGTTTAATGTTAAATCAATTAAGTTCAGTGTGTTGTCCTCCAGTAACAAAATGTCTATTTACGTTCATTTATCATTTATAGATATTATTATTTATTTTTATTATTTATTTATTTATTTATTTATATAATTTAAATATTGAGAAATTATTTTTTTTTCACGGTAAAAGGAAAAATTCAAATTACTTCCCCATAATAGTTATCGTTTACTCAATTTACCCATTTTCCGACGTATTCGACTGTTTGGTAAAATTGGGAAAATAAATATTTCTACGGTAAATTACTAATTTCCAAACTATGTTTCTACTTTTTCGACACTTTTGTACGATTCCATTTGAAATTTTTTAATCCTTAAAATTGTGAGAAAATTCTTGAGAAATAATGATTTTCTTATCCACCGCTAAATAAAAAATAAAATTGCCATTTTCGGAGAAGCAGCCAATTCTAATTATACTCTAACTTTCCGTGACTAGAAGTAATTTTAACAGACGAAAGACTCAACAACAATTTTAACCTGTTTTTTTCAGGAATATAAACGAACAAGTTGATTACTTGTTTCCTCTGTCACATAGCTAGCTCTTCACATATATGTATAGTAAAAGTAGTTCTAAACTTAAAAATAGATATACTACGTGCTTAAAACGTTTTGAATCTTAACGTTTTATTTACTGCAGAAACTATTTGAGTAAGTACTATTGGATAGGGTAATTTTTCTTTCAGGTAGTCAACGCATCAGTTAAGCTTTAGTCCCAACCCTTCTGTATGAATGTGTCGATAAATTTATACCAAAGCGGTGTTCATTAGGTGCAGAATCTAGCAGCATTTAAATAAAAAAAAATAGAAATGCGGAAATTATTTTAAAACATTATAAAAAAATTTTCTTTTAAAACAATTCAATAAAAATGTTTTTATATTTTTTAATAATTAGAGTTTATGCTATCAAATTAGACTAAGCAAATAAGTAATTTTTTTAGTTAAAAAGTGAATTCGAAAATTTTCAATGTTAAGGTCATAAGGCACATGCAAATATATTGAAGTAATAAACGCTGATACATACACACAGATAATTACATATAGACAAATCGTTATTAATTTTTTTTTATAATTTTAGAAAGCTTAAAATAAATAAGTTTAAATATAACGAGCATACCATCTAATTGCTAGAAAAATACATATATACGTATGTATATAGTAAAAAGAGTTTAATAATTGGTTACGCTTCAAATTTAAATTCTTTAGTAGATTTAAATAAATTATTGTTTAATTTTATTCATGCGCAACTATGATGGTTTTTGTTTCGCTTATTAAAAGCAAACTGATTATTTATCAGCATTATTAAAAGTAAACTGTAATGAAATTTAGTTTAAATTGTTTCTTTTTAGTAAAAAGTTTATCCATCTTATTTTTAAAAAAATATTAGAAATTAAATATGTAGAAATGACGAAATTGTACTGATTTTTACTGTACCACTGTCAATACCTTAGATTAAAAGTAACGAAATAAACATTTTTTTTGAAAAATAAATCTCGTCAGGAATTAAAAGGGTGCAAAATCTATTGAATATTGCATGGTCTCATTCATTTATGGTATTATTTCAGATAAATCGAATTTTTTTGAGAGATTACGTTGGGGGTAGTGTGTGACAAATTTATTTATAAATTTTTTAATGACTAGTGTAAACCCTTCACTTTTTATTCTCGACAATTACTTTGTAATATCTCTCACTTTCTTTTTTCTACTGTGGTTGATCTTAATAATAATGTCGTACAAACAATCAGATTTAATTGCATCTTCTGTACATTAACGCAATTAAAAATTAAATTCATAATTCGTTAAAGAAACAAATATTAAAAAAATATTTTCAAATATATGTACAGTGAAAGCTCCACTGGCGGACAGCTCTAATAGGCGGACATCTCCGCTAGACGGACGATTTTCTAAGTCCAGTCAATTAAGTCGTATTTTTAGAGCAACGGATTTTTAGAGGACGGACGCGGACACCTGTTTTCCCAAAAACATCTCCCATAGGCGGACAAATAAATATTGCAAAAGGCAAAGCTGAGCAATTTTATTGTTTGTTTTCGGTTTATCCCCCTTTTATACTATGCGCAATGTGTAGAGATTACATAATTTTTTCTTTGTTGAGTGTGTATTTTTCAACTTAATCAGATTATGCGCGGTGATTCCCCGGTTTATTATTTTATGTAATGTGATGCTCATAGACAAAATCTAAATTGTGATTCCCCTTTTTATTTTAGTTTATGTGATAACTGATGGATGATCAGTTAATTAGCTACTCTGAATATAAATACATATCTACGTATGTACAATGTATATGAATATGAGAAAAATAAAAGTTAATGAAAATATTTTTAAAGATTATTTTTTATTGCAGTTATCGTTGGCAACAAATAATACACAGGTAGTTATGTATTTATTAAATTTTTCCCGAAATATTTTAACAAAATATCCGCCTATGGGAGCTTTCACTGTATTCATTTGATACAGGAACAAAGCGCCAACTTAGGTTTGCTTGACGAAGAACCAGTAAAATGCGAACTTTGACATAAAATACATCCATACCTCACTTTGCGTCGTGGTTACGTTAAAAAAAAAGAAAAAACACGATGCAAAGTCAATTATGATTTTCTATAGGAAACCATGTAAAGATCGAAGATAGGTTCCAGGGTTACGAAAATACTACTTTTTATAAAGAAAATTGAACAAAGTGAACATTTAAAAAATAAAAATTCACTTAATTTATAACACACTAATTGAAACTGAACTTTAAAATGAGAAAAACAAGGTTAAAATAAAACTGTATTAAAATTGCGTTTATTTTCATTTAGACAGGGAATCTCCGAGCTTTGATGGCTTTTAGAAAAAAAGGAAATTTTAAAAAATGAAAAACTCAAACCTAAAACAACGCAACTTCGAAAATCTAATGATCCGTAGTTAAAATTAGTACTAATTCAGCAGCGATGCAACTTCGAAAAAATGCAAAGCGAGGTATGGGTGTAAATGGTTTTTGCTTTATTTAATACATTCGCTATTTTAATGTATTACCTGCGGTATGTAATTTGCATATTTTATTTTATTTATTAGCTAATTATGATTTTTACTTTCCCCCTGTTTCTGTAAGACGAACGAAAGTCTGAATATACATACATATTAGTGAAAATTTTTTTATACTTATTTTCATACAAATAGATGTTCGTCTAAAATCGAACGTCTTCAGAAAACAGGAGATTTAACATACATACGTTGTTACCAGAATACAAAAACAGTCCTTTATTATCGCTTTATTTTGAGTTACGATGGGTATTTAATTATGATTATTAGTACGAATACATCAGTCCCTAATTCTAATCATTGTGTTATATTCTAATTGCTTTGTTTACTGGGATGTTTTTTTTATTAAATAAATGTTTTCCGGCATAAATTTGTTTATTTTCAATTATTTTATTTTAAATTGTCTTTTATACTTAAGCAAGAAAAAAAGAAAAAAATTTATTTTATAGAAAATAAGAAAATTTTGGTTTTTTTTTGAAATTTATTGTAAATATCTTACAAACATGTATGAAAATAATACAATATTGATTTTATGGCCCAAATTCGATTCTTGTGAACAAATGCGTTACGGTCGAGAGATTTGCAGCGGCTTAAGTAAATTTTATAGGTTCTTTTTTAAATCTGGTCTGGATTCCATGAACAATATCAATTTATTATTGTTATACTCATTCCTGATTTCTTTTATTGGATTTATTGTTGCTGTATCTATTTCATTTTTTGAACCAAATCAAAACGTGAGCAATTACAATTTACATATGAACATTTGAACCATTGAACATTTTTTTTAGGTTATTCGAGCAATAAAATTAAAACTAAAAAGCTTCTATGACTTAAAGGGAAACCAGTCCGTATGTAAAACTTCTTATCATTTCAATAAAAATAAGTGAAATACAAGTGTACAGCATTTGTGTATCAGCAATATATGTAAATTGTTACTGTTAAATGTTAAATAATTTGCAATAAGAAATGTGTTAAATCTAATGGCTCTGATTACACGAGAACAATTGTTCTGGCGTAAAATGATAGTTTATAGCAAGAGAGGTGAAGAGAATGGTTTTTTGGTGGCGTAAAGTTTTAACCAGCTACAACCCCGCATTGCCAGCGCAAAACTAATGCATGCACATTTTAAAAATCAGTCAAACATCAAACGAATGCAAAAACACGTATACATTTCATTCCAAACTAATATTCATGCCGTTTAATTTGAAAGAACAAAAATTGTGCGACTAAAAATTGTTCTCGTGTAATTAGAGCCATTGCAAACATTAGGTCGCCAATATTTAAATTTTTAAGAACTTTGTTACTAAGAATTCCATTATATTTCTATAGTAGGGCGCCCTGGTAGTCTAGTGGGTAGTGTGCTAGACTGTTAGCGTGAGGGTCGTGGGTTCGATTCCCACCAGAGGCTCTGGTCTGTTACACTACACCGAGCATATGGTCAAGTTACTCCGCTCGTATATAATTAGAATATAATTTGTAATTGTATTGTAATTAATAAATAAATAAATAAATAAATATTTCTATAATTTAAAATGTTCAAACCGTTAAAGCGTTGAAAAATGCTGGGTACTAGATTTAAGATTACTACTTAAAGACGTAGAAGTCGCCGTGGTCTAATAGGTAGTGTGTTGGCTTATTAGACGACAGGCCCGAGTTCGAATCCCAGGTCAGACATCAAAACGAAAATATGAAAATATTTCTTCGGCGACTTCCTCTCAGCAGATTTCTGGCAAAAACTCTGAGAGTAAAAATTGCCATGAAAAAGCTTCTCAAAAAATCTGTCGTTCGGAGTCGACTTTAAACTGTAGGTCCCGCCACTCATGTATAAAATTAGCGCACACAACATGAGTGGTGTTGAGAAGCTAGGCCGCAACCCTGACGGTGAATGGGTTGTAATGGCGAATTATGTATGTACTTAAAGACGTAAGCTTATTTGCTAGACATATGCAAAAATTCAGATTTAATTAATCATCATTTCATTTCCCTCATTTGTATATGAACAGAACTTTTTTAAAGGACACATCAATAAAGTCAAAATCACGGAGGTGGATTGAGTTGGTTCGCATAAAGGATCTCAAACATTTGTTTAGGACATCCTCCATTCACTGTTTCAGGGCTTTGAATGTATATAAAATCTATCAATTCGAAGAATTTTAGGTTCCTGAAACAAGTCAAATAACGATTTTAATAACACTTTGCAGTTTATTGAGAGTATTTTCTTAAACTAAATACACTTTCCAAGATATTAATTCAGTTTGTACTTTTAATTAAAATTTTTTATAAATATATTGGTCCTTTGAAAAAAATAAAATAATTTAAATATTAATATTGGAGAAGGTGTATAGTTTAAATTTATAGGGCATAAAGGTTAGAGGTGTCTAATGTACTCATTTATCTTATTTATGAACGACCTTGTCTGCGTTAGAAGGATCAAATCGAGGAAGCCCTGTCATCGATTGGTGTGACCAACTAGCGTAGACGCATAAGAAGCAGAGGTGGCTGGAAGGATGTGTTGCAGCATGCGGAAATCCGTTAATCGCGCTGTTAATGGCCAATTAGTAAGTAAGTAAGTATTCAATTATAGTACCCTTTTTCTGAATGACAACGACAATTTGAACGAAATCAACTCAAAAATATTTTGAAAATTGCATGTAGAAGTTAAAGGCGCCTTATAGCTCATGTCAAAAGTAGCGAAATTATATATGTATGTATATATTTTTATATTTTAAGATTTTGTGTTATTTTTATATATGTACATACATACAATAATAATGTGAAAAAAATCTTCCACTATTGCTATTGCTTAAAGAATTAAATATTCAAACTCCCATTTTTGTCGTGCACTTAACAAAATTAAATACAAGTGTGTAGTTTAAATAACTACCCTACAAGAAATGAATGACTGAAACTAACACATGAAAAATTATTATTACTAACACATTTGCATTTTTTCTATAGAATTGTTGGAAAAAAAATGTTATGAATGTTTTTATCAATAATGACAGTCAAATGACTGGTAAAATGACCGTCACTGTTGTGATTGTGAGTTGCATTTTCTGCCGTTAAAAATTATTGTTGTTGCCATTGTCAGAAAAATTGTAAACTGGTAAAGAGTGCATATGCAAGAGCGAAAGAACTACATTTTGATTAATATTTTATTAAAATGGTTATTTCCATCACAAATGACCGACATATGACAGGTAAAATGACTATCACTGTGTAGTTTGTGTTACAGTGTAGTATTTTCTGTCGTTACAAATAATTATTCTGCGAAAGTGAAAAAGACGCCAGTGAAAATTTTAAAACTATAAGAAAATTAAACTAAATTTTAAAAAAGCGAAGAATTAAATTGAAAATAATAAAAAAAACAAGCAAAAGAATTAAAAGAACAATAAAAGAATTTAAAAACAAGAAAACTTAAAAAAATTAAGAAAAAAATAAAGATAAAAAAAATTTTTTTTAAACAAATTTAATTATGGAAAAAAGACAATTGCAAAAACGCCTTAGCATTGAAAAAAGGACATTTGAGTCCAATGTAAAAAAATATAAAAGTTTTATTAAAAATAATGCAAATAACTTAGTGAAAAGTGAAAAAATAAAAATTGAACAAGTGAAGAAAATTAGTGAAAGAATTGTTTGTGACGATTTTGTAGGAATAGAAATCAATAGAAGCGGTGGGAGAGGTAGAGCAGAAGTTAGAATCTCCTGAGTTTTGCCAAGCAATGGTAATAAAGCCAAATTATTTCTTTTTTAAAATATTTAATAACCATATTTCTTTACAGATTACATATTGCCATAAAATAAAAGGCACATCTGAGGATGTCAGCAGTGTCATTCGTGCAGTGTTAACTGACGACCTGCTGGAAAAGTATAACTGGAAAGGAAGGTGGGGAAAAGAAGCGCTTGCTAAGCTTTCCCTTTTCCAAAAAGTTCTAAGAGGTATGTCGATACTTTTATATATAAATTATGAAAAAGACATATTATTTATGTATCAGCATCTGTACTATATAAATATATACATATATGTATGTTCTACAAATTTCAGAAGTTTTCAATCTGCAAGGGTCCTTAGACTTTGAAAAAAGTATTAAAAAAGCGGTAGAAAGGAGCCACCACAGACAAAAAACAAAAAAAAATATTTAAAGAATCAAGTTTCATGTAATAAATAGAAAAATAAAAACTAATAATTTTATAATAAAAATAATATAAAAACCGAGTTTTATTATAAAAGTTATACCGGTCAGATTTGACGGATATATCCATCAAGTATGACAAGTCAACAGTGACGGATATATTCATCAAGTATGACTAGTCAACAGTGACCGATATATTCATCAAGTAGGACTAGTCAACAGTGACGGATATATACATCAAGTATGATTGATCAACAGTGATGGATATATCCATCAAGCCTGATTAGTCAACCCTGATTTACATTTCTATCATCCTTGATTGGTAAACAACAAAAGAGTGAGTAGATCAAATATATGTTTTAAAGTCAGTAGAATTCATAAGTGCAAGGGAGATGAAAAATCACATGTACACAAATGTTTCCATCAGTTTTGTCCATTTGCCTTAAGAAACTGATAGAAACTTTGCTCTACGCGATGATGGATATTTCCATCAGTAGTGACAGTCAAATGACCAATCAAATGACTGTCACTGTTCTTGTAGGGTAATGAGTAGAACAAAGGTAAGGTAACGAACCAGATGTAATGCAGGTAGGAATTGTAACTTAAGGGAAATTGCAGGAGTAATTTCACAAAAGGAAGGTGGTCGCGACAAGACTATACTAGTAGACGAGAGGGAGAAGTAAATTATTGCATTACGCAAATGCTGTCCAGGCATGGTTATTTTCGGAAATAAATCCGTAGAATGGGGAAAGCAAAAAATTTTAGACGACACAGAACATACATTCTTTGAATGTATAAGATGTTAAAATGAGAGGAGAAAATTGAGTTGAAAATTGAAAAAAAATGTAGTAAACAAATGTTATGTAATAAAGAGAATGGGTAAAGAGTAGTGAAATTCGTAGAGTATGACTTAAGATCGAAGAAAGCTACTCTGGACAGAGGAATACCGGAGTAATGCTTACGCGGTTCCAGATAGAGAAATTCTCAGACGGGGATAGGTTTTACGTTGAATCACCTCACCACATGCCGGATGTAGCGATATTCGATGATCCGAAGTATTTTTCATATATCGCCAAAAAAATCTTATATACAATACGGATCACAGCAACTTATTCACAACACACACTAATTTATTTTTTAATAATTTAGGTCCGTTGTACATTAAAGCGAAAAAGATTTATTTGGTGGATAAATGTATGATATGTGTCTGTTGCTGTGTATGGACTGCTAGAAAAACACTTGGTATACGCTGGAACTAGCATATTTTTCAGTTGTAGAAAAAAGAACATTGGTTTTTAAAATGGTGAAAAATTGACTTCACCCCCTCTGCATTTCTCATCATTTCAGCAATCTATGTATATCTGATAAGCATGAACAGATGTCATGTATTACATTTTGTGTACTCGTCTTACTATTCAATTGTAGAAACCTTATGATATTATCCTTATGATTATATCTTATAATATTTTTCCTATCACATAAAATTTAAATGTATTTAAGTCTAATGCCGATAAATACTATTGATTTTTCCTTCCTCTCGAAACTTATTTGGCTAGTTGAAACACGATAAAATTAAAACTGGCTCAGATATTTATATTTAAGTGTATACCTCGGCTCTTATCACATCGGTCCATTCTGATTCATACACTTGTGGTTAAAGATATAAATTCAATAACAATAAATACATGTTAATATGCTTCGTAGGTTTGAAATATATTACATATAATACAATTGTAACTTACCTGTCGCTAATCCAACCCCCGCGTATCACAATGATAACGCTTCTGGTTAATGAGAGGTTGGCGCTATTGTATTGAAATTTGTATGTATGTAAAAAGAAGTTATGTCCTTAAATATTTTTTAATAAATTTTGTAATCAGTTTTTGGAGTGGGTTTTTTTTATTAGAAAAATATGAAAGAATCTTAATATAATATGTAATACAATATATGTCTACTTCAAAGGTTGGATTGAATGAAGATTTATATAAATTGTTTAAAATTATACAAAACGTACTTATAATTCGATCGTTTTATTTTTATTATAATTATAAATAGTTTGTAACGTGTTTTGTATGAGAACATCACTTCTTTCTACAAAGCCATCCAAATGAGTCCAGAGGAACCAAAATATCAAACTACAGATCATTAATTTGACTACACGGTCTAAGATGTACAGTCGACGTAAAATTTTTTTAGCATACGGAATTGTTGATTCACTTTCTCCTAAAATATAGGTGCGCATACCCATAATGTAGGTGCGTATATAAGCCTCCCAATTCACTTGAGATGTGTCTGTATCAAATATATCCTGGTCTATTCGATTTAGCTTCGTTTGAAGTTTTTGAAAATTCTCACTTTTAAACTCCCATTCCTTGGTGGTGTAATACTGAAGCAATTTTAGTCCTGAAGAAACTTTCCTTTGTACTTTTACCAAACTAAAATAGAAAGTAAAAATAATACAAATATTTGTCGTATAAGTATCAGAGGTATGACTTACAATCTTTTACGGCCCAGTAAAAGTAATAAAAAATCTATTAAATATGCTGGCAAATAATGAAAGAATATCACACAGAACAAATGGTGGTAGTAATTCTTTTTTATCGAGCCATCAGGATACCAGAGTGCATAACTTAATGGTGTTTCATAGAAAAGACGTTTACCCGTGTCAATACATTCACCCCAAGTGTATAGAGCCTTACTATTTATACACAAGTTACAAAATTCAATATTGTTCGATTCTAATTGTGCTCGAAAGTAGCCAGAAACAATTATTCCATTTATCGCCTTATCTACAGGTATAACTGTTGATGTATAATCTGGATTACAGTGCATCGAACGTATAACACCGCGTGCGGCGCCAATCATAATGCCTGTCGGACCATTGATGCCTTCAACCCAGCCAGGTAGTGGTTCCTTTAAAGCTGCCGTTACTAAAAATAATTATCGAATATTTACATTTAAATAATGCATTAAACCTTATTTTGAGAAAATAACAATACAATTTCATGCGTTATGGCGACAAAGCTATTGCCTTTTATTAACAAGGTTTTCTCTTCTTGAACGTTTTTGTAAACTATTGTTATTCTGTTGTAAATTAGAATGGAATTTCTCAGACAAAAAATTATAAGCATTATCGTCGTCGACAATACAAAAGTACGTAACATCACTTTTTCGAATTTTACAGGAGAGGTAAAAAACGTTATACATGTTACATGTTACATGTTGGTACGTCATTTTGAATTATTGATATAAAAACGTTATTTTTGGTCGCAAAAATCTAAAAATTGGATGAATTGTTAGATAACCTTACGAATCATAATCAATCAAAAACTCGATTTTGATTTTTTGATGATACGTACTTTTGGATTTTCGACGACGATATATGTATAATAATTTTAGGAAAAAATTATAATTATTTTGCTTTTATATACCCTTTTCACTTCCAAAAGTTTAGTAATAAGAGTTTGCGAATTTTAAACGCAAAATTATTTCTAGTCTACAACAAATCGAAATCAGAAAGTCGTCGTATATGAAACCATATCTACACACATGTGAGAAGCTAGGCCGTAATCGTGAATGAAGGGTTGTAATGGCCAATTATGTACATATGGATGTGTACACACATGTAATTTAACTAATTTTAAAACTAAAAATTTGTTGCTGAGTCTAAATAAGAAGCTTCTTCATAATTTAACGGACGAATCTATTACGCGTTTCCAATTTGGGTAAATTTTGGTCTAAAAATAATATATTTTAATTTTTTCCAACCAATTATATAAAAAGTCCGATGAAAATAAAAAAAATATTTATGGAGGTATTATATTCCTTTGAATACATGAGAATTCAAATTCCATTGAGTAATAAAAGTCTTTGAATAAGAATAACTTTAACTTTTAATTTTCCCTGTTTTCTTTTTTGTGTGTTTCATTAGAGTATTTGATTCTATATAGAGCTTAATGTTAATGTTTGTACACAGATTAAAAAAACTACCGAAATTTTAATTTATTGTATATGTATATACATATTTATATATGTAAGTACAATTACTTACCAATTGACGGTCTTGTAATTATAATCGGTAATTTACTTTCATATCTACTAATTAAATCTTCCGTTAATGCTTTGCTATAAGCATATGTGTTGGGCAGTCCGTTAAGTAGACTAAATAAAGGAAAAACAATTTTTTTATACATATTTCTTGGAAAATAGTTTAATTACTAAGGCAATACTGGCATGTGTAAATTAATATACATACATATGACAATAATACTCACCCAGGAGTAATTTCAGCCAAAGCATTGTCGTCCATGGTATTAATCATATTAATAATTTCATAAGGATTATGTGGTGCAGGGTAAAAACGTTCCTCTACAATACTTTCGTTGCACTTAAAATTCAAAATAAATTTTCTCAAAATTTAGGTAAATTGACTACTATAGGCTTACCTGACAGTAGGATGTTGATACATGAACAAATAATTTTAAGTTGACCATTTTTTCAGCTAATTTTAGTACTTTTAACGTACCCAAGACATTCATTTCAATCATGGGTCGCAATGGTTGATCGAAACGTACATTGGCAGCACAATGAAAAACAATATCAATATTTGATATCAAATGATCTCGGTCATCGTTCCCAATGCCAAGGTTATCTTCCAAAACATCACCTTTGATAAATTGTATTTTCTTTATAATCTCTGGATTATTTTCCAAAATTTTTGTAAAAATCTAAAACCAAAAAAAAAAAAAATAAAATAACAATAACATGTGTTCGTCGTAAATTTTGTACCCTCATTGAACTGATTCAATATCATAGGCCTACGCGAAACAAGTGTAACTTAATTTATTCCTACTTATTGAATTGAAACCATTGAAATTTAAATATTTTAGCGTTTGCCCTAAAGATACACTTTTAAAAGTCAGCAACTACAAAATTAGTTTTTCATTCGTTACGAAATTTCACAAAAGTGCTATCGAAGGAAATTTTTAAAAAGCATTGTTCAATTGCATTCATTTCCCTACAATATCGAAGTCTCATCACTGTAAAGTGTAGATCACTTTTATGACCTTTTAATTCATCAGAATTTCTTGTGGACATACAATTAAGTCACTTATGTTGAAATAAATAGAATAATAAATTTTAATAAATAGAATAACGATAACATATATATTTTTATTAGAGTTAATTAATACCAAATTCATAATCAATTGTTCGTTAAACTATTTTTTCTTTTACAAAACTAATTTCGGTCGTTCAATTTAAATGGACAAATAAAAAAAATCATGCAGAAGAAGAATAAAAACAATTTATTTTAGTTCGTTTATTTTTAAATGATACTATTTTGTACGTTTAATGTCTAACATACCACCAGTCTGTAATATTAATTTTTCCTGAATAATGTCTAGAACTTATTTTCTTAGTACATTTTTTGGCTGAATCTGCTATCTTTCAATAACTTATTTAAATGTCCTCTTAATCTTTCGATGTTGGCAAGCAAATTATGCAACAATCTCAAATTACAATATTCCGATAATTTCGTCTACCGTAAAAATAGTAGACCATAAAGACTGAATAGCTCCGCTTAAAAAATTAAAACTGTACGAGTGTGCTGACTGAGTTATTTTTTATAGTTAAAATAAATAGCTCTCAATAACTCTTAACCTTCAAACTTATTAAATAATCTTTTGATTAAACATTTTGTAGTACTAATCCTAAAAGTGTTTATTTTTATAGCTTTTTCGGATACATCGTAATGTATCTCATTATTATACTACTTCATACTTTAAAACCCTGTACTTAAATTCATTCCTTACGCAAAGTTTTTTTTTGTAATAAAAAGGTATATTTACCACACATTTTAAGTATTGATCTTTACGAGCTTCAGCCGTCTGTCCACGTTTTGGGCGTATCATCAAATAAAGATTTTTGACATCCGGACAGCTTCGGAGCAATTTTTCTACCAACACTTTGCCCATGAATCCTGTGGCCCCAGTTATAAAAATACTTTTTCCAGCATACCACGAAGCAACTTGAGACTTTTCACCCACTTCATCGCCTTGTATTACATCCATTGTGTATAACAAATTACTAAAATTAAAACTAAAACAATACAATTTGAAATAAGTTGATATAAGTCTGAAAAAACTAATATAAATAAAATAAAACAATCTTCATAAAACATTGGCAAATCACTCGAACGTATGTTGTATGTGATTTAATTATCAGAGCTACTTATATACATATGTACTCATACGCTAGCTACAGTCCATTATAATACAACAAAGTAGTTGACAACTTTATTTCTTTTAACTATTATGGATAGTATTTATCTATCAACATGTATTGCTACTAATGTATGTCTATATATATAAATCACATTGTTTACCACATATAATTACTTAAATAAATTTATAAATACCAGCCAACAGTGGCATTTTTTACGTCAACAAAAGGTAGGTTTGTTAAACGAATTAATTACCTTTAACATCTCCATTATTTTGTAATAAACATATTTAAATACAAACAATGTAATGAATGGATCTATTTGGATGCTACGCAATGTATGTATTAGGAAACTGTTATAACTGAGATTTTGCCTTGTTTACGCTACTAAGGCCAAATAGAAACTGTCATTGTCTTCAGTTGAGATATATATTTCGCGCATTAAATTATCCGATATTCAAATAATCCACTTTCATTTATTTATTCTAGGATTTTTAAATATAATTATACAAATGTTAGAAAATTAAAGTGTTAACTGAAGTTTGTTTCGAAACATTTTAAACTTAGCATTATTACAAATTTTGAAATTATGGTGCTTTGTGAAGTCTTAATGTAGTAATTTTTATGCAGATTTACACCATAGCCTAATCTGTTATAGGTTAGAACCTAGACACAACAAAACGATATATCACGTTGTTTTGCAATGTAGCACCCACTTGACGATTTACACACAATTTTAAGGTCAACGATCGTATTAGTGGCGGCTAGTTATGATTGAACTAAACTTAGCGATTATGAATGCATGTTGAGGTTATTTATGTGTATTTGAATTTGATTGGTAAAAGGTTTGGACTCAGATAAAATTTTAATTATAAAGATTTTTATTAAATTTTGTAGCGTGTGGGTTAAAAAGTAGGAACTGGTTAATTATAATTTCTAAAACAATGTTATATAACAAAATATGTCGACAAATTTCAGCATTACTTAACATATTTTAACTGTTTCAACGAATAGCTAAAAACACAATCCTTTGATCATAAAAATGTTATTTATCAAGAAAGAGAAAAATCTTTATGATTTATTTTTTATATGAATTTATGTAAAAGGACAAATTTATCTTTAAAATACTGTAAAGAATTAATGTTATATGTCAATTGTCAATGTACATTTACGAAAATGCGTTTGTTACCAAAAAAGTTTCTCAAAAATCTGTAGTTTGGAGTCGCCTTTAACCTGCAGGTCTCGGCACTCGTGGATAAAATGAACACACACAACATCGGTGGGATGAGAAGCTGGGTCGGAATCCTGACTAATGAATTGTTATGGCTTATTACTGCAGTATTATTACCGTTATGATTAAAATGAAACAATAATATTGAGTTACTTGATTTCAATTAAAATTCTCGCGTAATTCGTTATCAGATTATTAGGGCTATTTTTTGAGTGCGACTTTAAGATAATCTTAACTACCGACGTTGGTGGTTTAAACTTAAGATTAACTATCAAAAGTAGTTGACAAATTTTAAATTATGAATTATATAAAACACAAGTTAACAATAGACAGTCTTAATTTATTTATTATTTTTCTAAAAATTATTTTTTACTTAAAGATCAATAGAATAGAATAGAATCAATCAAATTGATCAGAAGCAAATTGTTGTGAAACATTTATAAGTGTGGCAGCTCTACAAGGTTTAAACTCCCACTCAAAAAATGCAAACTCAGTTAACGAAAGATTACATTTAACTGGAGATTATCTTGAACTTGAGTTTAAACTCGCACTCAAAAATGGCCCTTATAATAATTGAGTATATGAATCGTAATCTTATTTTTCAGAGTAACTGCTATGCATATTAAGAAAATGGTATTTATTAGTCTATCACTTGAGTTATAACAATATTTTAACCGAATTGTCTATATAAAATAATAAACAATTTATTTGCATAACTTTAGCCTTATTTCGTTTGCTTTGAACACTTTTTCAAAATATTATACTCACGGTAATATGAACTTCTAATATACTGAACTATACTACACATTTTCCAAATTTTTAACTCAATTTCCAATTTTATATTTTATAACACCTTGTTTAATAACACCTTTTTCGCTAACTAGAAGGACTTTATGAAATTTAATAAAATATGATTTGCTGTTAAATAGAATAGGTTTGATAGCAAAATCATAAATATGTATTTAATTCTATCCTTGTCAACTTCAAATGCACTACTTTGTACTTTATTGTTGGAATTTGTTATTATCTTTAGCATATATGTATTATGCATTCCTATAATTTATTTTGTAAATTTTATTCATTTAATTTTGAAAATTGTGAAAATATTTAAAATTTTATAAGTATTTAGTAATACTATTGTTGAAAGTAATTAAAAACAAATATCAATCGACAATAAAAGGAAATTGATTCGAACTTATTCCGAATGTTGTCGTTATTTTCTCAAAATCTGTCGTTCGGAGTTGACGTTAAATTGTAGGTCCCGCTACTCAAGTATAAAATTAAGGCACACAACATGAGTGGTGTGAGCAGCTAGGCCGTAATCCTGACTGAAGGGTTGTAATGGCTAATGTATGTGCATATGTTGTCGTCATTTAGCATTTTACAAAAATAGAGGAACAGAACATATTCGGATCCGAAAAATGTTCATTAATTGGTTTGCATTGATAAAATTAACAATTTATTTGTTAAATTAATTTTACATTTGATGATTAAGAAAAAATTGTTTTTTTAAAACCTAGAAATATTTCAATTTACTTCTTTCTCACACATTTTATATATAAATTATTAAAATTTAAGTACACATTGCTCGTATTTAGAATTTACAAGATTTTGTCACGCAATTGGGGAAAAAAATAAATAACGAAATATTGTAATATTGTAGCGCTTTGAACGGAAATAATTTTTAGCCAACTCATGTTATTCATATAGTACATACATACATGTGTCCTACATAAACTATATTTTTTATAATGGTTAAATGTTTGGTAATTTATTTTTACTCTTATTTAATTTTATTTATTCACTTTTAGTTGCTTATGGTTAAATTTAAAATTAAGTTACTATATGGGTTCAGTTTAAGATATATTTAACTTTTGTCTTTTAGTTTTTAATTTAGAACACTTATATGCGGTTTCTTTTCAAATTCAAATATGTATATAATATTTTTACAAATGTTTCTTCTCCCCTTGCATAAATTCAGGTACGGTTAAGGGAGAAAAATAGAATATATCGAATTACTATCTATAGTTATTACATTCCAGGCTTTAATACGTTGATTGTAATGATTGTAAATAATATGGTTTTAATATTAACTCATGGATGATTAACGATGCATATACATATATGTACATATATACTAATATGTATATAGATTTAGAAGTAAATTACAAAAATAAAGAAATTTTCAAAGTCATTTAATCACTAAAATATTCAATTGAAAAAATGCGTGTATTTAATCTATTAACACTTTATTAAATGTCAATATTTATTTTGAACTCACTTCCTAAACACAGTATTATATTTTATTAAAAAATTTTTTGTTAGCAATTATTGATTTATGTTTCTTCACGTTTAAATGGTTATAATAAGTTTTTAGGTTTGATTCTGAATGAATAAACGTTACTTCTTTAAATTTTTTTATATACAAAATGTTTCTTGTTACGAATTACCAAGTTTTAAGCGCGATTGTTACAGGTTGAAGTTAAAGTACCAACTAAATTCAATAGTGTACGATCAGTAGAAATTATACGGAAAATCATACAGTTGGTAGAAAGAATCTCGCACTCTTCGTTCACGTATACAATTATTCACATATAAATGAACTTGTCTCTTCTATATATGAGCAGTTGTGATAGGCCAATGCTAAATGGTAGTGGTAATAGTTTCTCTTTAACTTGTAATTCAAGTACGTAATTCGCAAGCCAAGCAGTTGTTACTTGAATGCATCGGATCTTGTAATTGTTTTTTTCTGTAGGATTGTAGTTGACAATTTAACGTCATTTATGTATGAAGATGTTATAATGAATGTTTACTACGTTATTTTTATTGCAATACGTTTGTAAATATTTCTAATGAGAATGATAAATAAATGCAGAACCCCCAGAGTACCAGAGAACACCGGAAAACATTCTTTTCCGGATTTTGTAGTAGAACAATTGGATTTTCTAATATAATTTCCCTTTAATCGCATTAAATTTTTATATTTTGCTAGATGATATATTGAGTATATTGTAAATAAAATGTGATTAGATTAGTTAAATTGTAAGCAAAAAATCTCACATATTTTTGCCCTATAAATACATACCACAGACAAATTTTTATTCAGTCCCATAACTCTTTGGCTTCGCAATAATAATGAATTCAATTATTAATTCAGATATTAAATTGATTAGAAAACAATATTTTCAAAATATTTCTCCTTATAATAGGGAAAACAATTTCAAACCTGTATAAATTATGAAGATTAACCCAATTTTTAAACGTATCCTACACGCTATTTATTTATTAATAAAACTTAGAAAATTGCACTTTGCTTAGAACAAAAGAAGTAAATTTCTCAATTTTGATTTTATGGAATTCACTTTTCCCTTAGTATATATTTACATACATATGTATATACTATATATACTTCGAAAAAAACTGGCGTACATTTTTTGCTGCGGCAAGTTTGAATCCATTCGATATTATTTCCTTTATATTGTAAGCATTTCTCTGAAATTTTTACCCTTCCTTTAGTGTTTGGATAACCCAGTGTTTTCTGTGATTTGAGTATAAAATTAGCATTTTATGGTAAAACTTTGTGCACGTAACTACTTATTTTAGTACGATACAACGCTAGATCACTGAAATAATAAAATAATTTCGGGTTCTTCGTTATCAAAGCCTAGTTATTTATTCCTATTGTCAGGCAGAGTTGCACATATCTGTAAAACAGTTACTGTAAACCCATGTGAAATATCCCTAACTGATCAATCTCTTAATATACTTCTAATAGGAGTATAATTATCATTTATTTAGTCTGTTTTGCCAAATCACCATGGATGGCCACAATCACTGTTAACGTAGAGTAAATCTTTTGACTTTAGTTGGATGATTTGGACACTAATGGCATATGGTTTCAATAGGACGACACTACGTGCCGCTCAGCTCTTGCTACATTGGATACTCCGCACGAGTGATTTAAGGGCAGGATCATCTAGATTTTATTTGTGGGGAATTCTTATGCGAATAAGCCTCAAAACACAGCCTGATCTATGCGCCAGAATGTTTGATATTTGAATGTTTTTATATTCCACACATAATAGATCTTTTAATCACGCAAACGTTTCACACACACTTCATTTTATTTAAATTCAAATTGAAGAAATCAAGTGCTTAAAAAGACCGTATACTATTAGTGTGAAAGAATTGACTATGGCATACTATTTTTTAAAAAACAATAATTTAACAAATAGATTTAATAGCAAGAAAAGTTAAACATAATAAACTCTTCTATTTGAAAAGTCATCAACATTTTTACTCTATTCAGAACAAGTAAATTATTTCTTAAAGACGATTATTTCCTAATAATAGGCTGCCGTTTTGGTTTCTTCTTTTTAAAATTTGATCTCGATCTACTGTAAATTGTTAACTACATATAGTAAATTTACTCCTCCTTGCGCTTTGACAACATTGCTAAAAGACTTAAAAAGGGATTCTTTAGACAAGACTCAGTTTACATGTACATATATACGTAGTACGTCTAAAACATGTTTTGATATCGGAATTTTTATACTACTCTACGTATGTATAGGTATCTGTAAAGTTTAGTTCGTATCAATTTAAAATTTGCTTAACTGTGTTTGTTGGAAGTGACGTTTTTTATTTTTTATTTTATTCGTTTAACCTAAAAACACAAACAAAAGGACAAGTTAAAAATATATACACATATGTACGTGTGTAGGTATTTATTGTAAAGGTTCATAATACTGGAAATTCCCAAGGCCATGCAAGCTTGAAGCAAATTTTATACTTGTATCTTCACAATTTCTGCAATGTAAGAGTGGCGGAATGTAATATAGAAAAACAAAAAAAAAACAACAAAACCAAAAATAAAAAACAAACAAAATATAAATAAAACTAAATTACTCAGCAATTGTTTAACAGTGAAAAATCTTGTAATAATGGTCAACAGGTTTTTCATAAAACGAATTCAATTTTTGCAATTTTTGCACGAAACCTAATGACAAATTTTGTGATTTAATTTACAACATAATAAATAGGATTCTAACTGCTATAAGTCTTATAACTTTTATTCTTTTTAAATAAGAATATTTTCCAAAGAACAATTTCGTAATAAGCTTAAATAATTATAACCGGAACTAAACACATAAATTGTAGTATTAGTTCTGTTCTGTTCTGTTCTGTTAACGATGAAATTAACAAAATAGTAAAACGAAGTGTGGCTTAGACCTTTAATCGACCTCGTTACCTTTAAATACGTATGTGTGTGTATAATCTATTTGCTGCAAAACACTTATGCGTAAGAAATTCAAAAAATTTCAAAATTTAGTGGATTCAGTACCATTGCCTACAAGGATTTGAATAGAAGTAAGAAAATGACCGCCCAATAGAAATATCTTCCGTACATTACAGGGTTATGGAATGTATGATTAACCATCAACTTGTAAAATATGTAGCGCCCATAAAGTGATCAGCTACAGGCAGATTGTTTTTTATGTTAGGTTAGGTTAGAGGACGTGTACTTGTCAATTAAGACGACCCTGATGAAGCCCTAGCGCCTCTCAACCAGCCTAAGCCACTAATGAATCTGTGGAGAGCCTTGATGTCGGCTCTCGACACAGAGTTGAAACTCTCAAAGGAGGCCCTGCCAAGGGTCCTCAACCTCAACCTACCAAGGGCTGGGCAGTTACAGAGGAGGTGTTCGATAGTCTCCCACTCCTCCTCATCAGCGACCTAATCTCGCAGTGCCCCTTGATAAAACCGACAACCAACCTTAAGCTGGCCTTATCCAAGCCCAGCAGCCAACCTGTTCTCTTAGTGTCCACAGAAGGCCATAGACATCTAGAAACAAAACAACCCGATCCATTCCCCCAACGTCTCTGCTCTTCCTCCCCGACCCATCCATTGATGAGACCGTAGAGGTGGCAGACCGGTGGATCAAGACCAACTATCCCCAGAAAGCGAATTGTTTTTTTATGTTAATCTGTTGGCGTTTCTCTGCGAAAGATGAAACCAATCTTCATAATTAGTACAGTAGAGTAGTTGTAGTTGGAAGTAATATTTCCGAACTTTATTACTTTTTTTATGGAATCATATGAAAAATACAATGCGATGTTGGTCTATTTATTCAAGTGTCGCAAAAAGTATTCAAGTAGTAACTTGATTTCTTACGACGGTGCAAAAAATTATTTACATCATACGACCTCCTACTACTTTATTTGCACCACTTAATCCGACCAGGAATTCCTGCATTAGCCAGTGCCTAGAAGCAGAGTAAGAATTTGCACTTTGGACTTGCTGGCTTTTTCATGGCAGGTTTATTTACTCTCAGAATATTTGCCCGAAATCTGCTGAGAGGAAGTCGCCGAAGAAATATATATTTTTTCATATTTCGTTTTGATGTCTGGCCTGGGGCTCGAACCCGGGCTTTTCGTCTAATAAGCGAACACACTACCTACTAGACTACGGCGACTTTGATTAGCATTAACTAAAGGCAAAAAAGTAAATCTAACAATCACAAAGAATCTAACCTAATCAAAATAAAATCAATAAATTAATTTCCACCGATTACTCCTACCACTGTTTTCTTTTAAAGCTTTCGTTCAATTTTATTATTTTAGTTTACATTTTTATTAGTTTAGATTTTTATTGTAAATTATATTTCGTGAGATTTTCTTAATAATTATCTTAATTTCTTGATAAAAATCTGTTAGTCATCAAAAACAACTTTATTTTATTTATGATATACAATAACAAAAAAATTAATATTTATTAGGTCAAAGAATACCCTGCAATAAGTCCATTCATTATATTTCAAAAATTTGAAATACTAATTTGACGTGTAGTATTTTATTTATTTATTATTTATTATATTATTTCATTATACTAATTAGTAGGGGCAGCGTAACTAGGACCATATGCTAGGTAGGCGTAGTTTATCAAACCAAAATCTCTGGTGAAAATCGAATCCACGACCGTCACAATACACAGTGGTCTACCTCGGAAATAAAATGTGCCTTAACTAATATGAACAATTTTCATATCTTTAGCTGTAAATGTTTACAAATAGCTAATTAAATATTTACCAGCTTAAATTGTGTAGGGCATGCCCATAAATAAAAAATCTAATTAACATAATAACATTGTAAATATATAAAATTTCCTCTAGGGGATTTTATATCTTAAATCACTTTATTTCTGTAATTAATGAAATAAATTATTGTTGTCTCATGTTTAATATTGGGCTTATTATTCATAAAGGAACACAGTGTTATCGTTCAGGCTTATACATACTAACGTAGTTTCATTTATTTCCCAATAACTGAATTAATTAATTTATATGTTAAATTTTTTAATTGTTTTAACATTATTTATTACTAAAAATAACATCAGGATACTGTATATTTCTTCTATTTAACCATATTTATATTAATAAATGTTTAATTCTTAATATCTTAGTTTTCAACCTGCTGCAAAACAATATAAGTATCTGCATATATATATGTATGTATATGCGATAATAACGATTAGAAAAAAATATAAAAGTGTGTAAACACTATGCTCGTGAATATTTATATAAACTATATTTAAATCATTGTAATTATTATGTACATTGACGAAAAATGTCGGAACTGAAGAGCAAATAGTATATTTATTAGGAACTAGGGACTATCAATTATTGCCACATAGATAAAAGAAGTGTGTCTAAATTAAAAAACTTTATTTTAGATTGCAAAAGTTTAAATATTATTTTAAGTAATAAAACTGCAGAAAAGTTTCAAAAGCATAGCCCGTTTAGACACAGGATCAGTAGATGGAATAGAGATATCTCAGATTTATGTAGGCTATGTCACAGAGAGAAACAGTAGACCATATTTTATATCACTGCCCTTCTATACAGATGTGTAGACTGCGATGTCTAGGCAGTCGATATGTTGATGGACTTGTAGATCTAAAAAACTATTGACTTGAGAATGTAACAGGGTTCCGAAACGGCTAGGGAGATATCTTTAGAGGTAGAAGTTTTTATTTACAGGTGCCTTTAATGGTTGATTGTAGTTTTACGTTTACTCCTTTTTTTCTTCCTAATTTTGCAACCCTTCCTTCTTCTTCTTTCTCTTTCTTCTTCCTTCTCCTCTTTCATTTCTTTCCATAATTGAAGGGTCACAACGAAGTGCCACCCTTCCTTACCTAACCTAATTTAATCTATTCTCTGCTTAGCAAATATGTTTATTAAATAATGGGGTATTCAAACGTTACAAATTTCCACATCATGTTGAAGACTAACTGCAATTCTGAGCAATCAATCCAGGCCACTATTTTTAGACATAACTTTTGCTGATGACCTAGATATTGCCGTATACACGCACTGACATGTATAAGGGCGACACAGATAGATCATACAAAATTGCAACTTATAGACTGAAACTGCTATGATGGAAACTGTTCAACGAAATAGACTACGGACATTGAGTACTCTGCTGCACATTTATTTTCCGGTTGATTAGAGAATATATGAACTCAACATGTCCTTCAGCGTGTACAGCTTGAAAGCCGATAATGCTAATGACTAGAGAATGTTAGAGAATATATTTAAAGCTTATCAACAGACGTAGGGGAGCATATAATAATTTCATCGAAACAAACAAAAATGCTTCAAAAATCTTAAAATACTGGATAAACTGGTCGATAGAAAATTTTATTAGCAATCTTCACCGATTCAAGCTGCGAGTAGAATACGGCATTTTCCATTGCCCAAGATGTAATTGAAGAGACCTTCATGACAGATGTCAGACAATTCTAAAACCTAATAATTTTGTCAGCACAATATTAACGTCTACAGAATTGTAGCAAATGCGTGAATTGTAGAAATGTGAAATTTTTTTTAACATGACTTTCTAGGAATCCCGTTAGCCATAGTAAAAAAAATCACCACTTTTTTTTTGCCTAAAAATGTGGGAATTTTTTAGTTTCGACAATTATTTTCTTTATACTTAACCAATAGAGAAATGTTTATAATCAGAATATAGTTTTAAAGCTTGTTTTTAGTCTTGAGGACAATAAATTTCTTTTTATAGATAATTTTTTGTTCAAAAGTTATTTCGAAGTAGAAGATGTAAGTTTTTTTTTTTTTGCTCACTGTACGCAAACAAAATATTTGACATTTATAGGGACTGAAAAAAGCAATCAGCTGGGCTGATAACACCACCCTCTATGACTTCGCCTTGATAACAACAATACTCAACAGCTGGTAACTTAAGGCTACCTTATATGAATTTGCCTTGTAAGAAATCAAATCATTTCAAATTTCATTTTAAATCAACACTGACTGATACTGTGTTTATTCGTAAAAAGACTAATCATATGTTTTTAATATATTTACTCTGGTAGCTTTAAATCGATTGAAAATTATTTGCTGCATTACAATATTTTTTTATATATTTTTGCCAAATAGGTTGCATTCATATAGTGAGAAATATAAATATATTTATAAAATATATACAATCTCCAAAACAAACTATTTTATAGATTTGTAAAAGTTTGCCAAAAATGATGAATTATTAAGAAAATTTAAAAAGAAAAAAAGTACGGGTCATAATCATTTCGTTGAAAGTTCTGGTAAATAACAATGAGTACGGTTTGTTAGTGAATAAATTATATAATTTATAAGTAATAATATTCTTAATAATTATTGGTGACAGCCGTTAAATGTTCACCAATTCATGTTGATCGAAACCATAAACGAAAGTGGTAATTGCAATTAAGGATTTTGCTGAAATTGCTACACGTGTCCAGACGGTCATTTACAAATCTGCAAGCGCGACAATATCATTACAAATCATGCCAATAAGTTGAAAAAAATCTTGTAAAAACTGGACAAATGTTAACATTATTGGATACCGGTTTATAAATAAAGCAAAAAAATCATCTACAGTGGAAATTAAAATAATATTAAGCACAAAATGATAACGGAACAAAGTAAAATCCAACAGACAACAAGCGCACAACATCAACATGAGCTGGGCAACATTCCTGTAGGAAGTAATAGTATATTTGTAGAACGTTTTTTTGGAGCATTCTACTGGAAAGAATTTGCCTGTGGATGTGGTGCAGCTTTTGTAAATATTGGTATTACATACCCTATATATAAAATGATATTTCGTCAAATGCTACATGGTGTTCGCATATCATCAGCATTTGGTCAACTTCGGCATGAAGGCTTTCTATATTTATATCGTGGTATGTTTCCTCCACTCGCACAAAAAACTATTTCATTATCGATAATGTTTGGCGTTTTTGATGGTACAAGGCGTTATCTCGTCGATGATTTCCATATGAATGCCTATAAAGCAAAAATTATAGCAGGAATGACAGCCGGTACGGTCGAAACTGTTCTACTTCCATTTGAAAGAATTCAGACACTCTTAGCTGACTCAAAATATCACAAGTATTTTGCCAACACACAACGTGCGTTTGGGTGAGTTGAAATAGTGAATCTACATGTATGCCTTACGATTATTTTTTTGTTTATAGTCATGTTATTTTTGCGCTTTAAAAACAAATAATGCTGTATACAGTCCATATACTAACCCTCATATAATTATATTAACAAAGTACATAATAAATAATAATAATCTAATAAATAAAAGCATTATAATGTGTTTGAGTTGTTTATTGTTATAATACGATCTTAAATTGACTTTCAAATAATTGATTAACATTATCAAAATAAATTGTTAAATACTTTTTATTTATAAAGCGCATAAATAAAACCCAAGTTTAGTTTTTTTTGTACATTTAAATTACAGATTTAAAATTGATCATTCAATTATCAAATTAAGTTGTTATTTAAAGAAAAATAATCACTTTTACATTTTAAAAATGTCTGTATACAACATAGAAATATTTAAAACAACTTAACTAGAAAGTTTATTTTAATTAATTTCAACGTTTTCATATGAAAAATGATATACATAGGTACTTACCAAAAACTGTAATCAATACTTTTAAAAACTGATAATATTTTTCGTTTGTTTTTAATTTTTTACCACTTAAAAGTAATAGTAAATGATAAACATTTGTAAAATTGAATGAAAGTCGAATCTTTTATTCTAGAGTTGTATTACGGCTCGCTTAAAGTATCGACTCATTTTATCTAAATGCAATGGAATAGTAGTCAAGATACATAGATAAATATATATGTAAAATTTCATCCAAAAGTAAAATCTTTGCCTAGAATTTTTATGATTCAAGGGTAGGTTGTCCACTGAATTAATTATTACTTCTACGCGAAGTAAACATTAGAGCATGTCTTGTTATGTTTATATATCAACTGCGGTACAGCGGTACATGATATAAAAATACTCTAAATATTTTTTATAATTTCTTATATGTACATTATTTGTTACATTGCCTTTTGTTCATCAAAATGTGTGATTAGCTTAAAAAACAATACCCTTTTTCTAACAAAAATTTAAATTAACTAAATCTGCAGAGTGAAGCATAAACCAAATCATTGTTATCTTTTATATAAAAAAATAAATTCTTAATGTCCAAAAACTCATTTTATATAACAAACCGTGGAAGAAATTTTTAAATCATAAATGATTGAGAGAAACAATGGGAAAATAGTGCGACAAGAATAGTAAATATTTGGTATAAAGAACATTTGTTTGTGTTGATTTACAAAAAAGTATTGAATATTTAATAATAACATGAATTAAAACAATATTTATCTTCTACAAATAGAACATTATCAAGAAGCCTCAACTTCTTTGTTTGGCTATCCATATTCGAATTTTAAAGATTATAAAATTAAATTACTTTTTGTATAACACATTACAAAATTATACTTAGCAATGAAACAAGTTATTGAGTTTTAAAATAACAATAATGCAAATTGCTTAATATTGGTTTTAATGCATTCAAGGAAATTAAAAGCATGTTATATAAATTATATACATACATATAACCTTAGATTGAAAGTATTTGTTGTTCTTACTTAAGATTTTGTATTTTCTTTTCCTTTTTTTGTGTCAGATATGTGCTGACAAATTATGGATTTAAGGAATTATATCGAGGAATAGTACCAGTGTTATGGCGGAATGGCCCATCAAATGCTATGTTCTTTATACTTCGTGAAGAAGCTAGTTTACATTTACCAAAGAGAGTAAGTAGACTTTGAACTATGAAAGCAGCAAAATTTAAATACATATGTATGATACTTTTAGAAATCTGTTTCCACCAAAGCAGCACAGGAATTTATAGCTGGAGCTGTTATAGGAGCCAGCACGAGCACATTATTCTATCCCTTCAATGTTATAAAAGTCTCAATGCAAAGCGATATGGGACACCCAAGTGAACGTATGTGGAAATCATGTTTAAGAATTTACCGAGAACGTGGCAGCAGTATAGCGTATTTTTATCGTGGCTGTGGATTTAACACAGCGCGTTCGTTTATAAGTTGGGGTGTTATGAATACGGCATACGAAAATTTAAAACACCTCATGAACAGCTATTGATTTGTTCCAAAATTGTAAGTTAACTGAAAAGAAACTCCACCAAAATGAAAACCTCTAACTTTCAGCCAAAGCTTAATTATTCTGAAAACAAATTACGATAAGAATTATCAGAAAATGAATAAAATCGTTCAAAACAAGAAAAAAAATGATTGCTATTACGTTTCTTATATTTCTCATATATATTAATTTATAATTATAAACAATAAGATACTGTGTAATGACTAGTTAGGCTAAATGACTGAATAACTTGACTGGTTTGTGTAAAAGAGTACAAACTAAAATACATACTATGGCATGGTCATCCATTGATAATTTTCTCGCAAGTATTTGCTTTAATAAGTTTTTGCCTTATTCTTTTAGGTTAAAATGTAATTATTTATTACTACACACATAATACTGGATACCGTTTAAAGGGTTCCTTATTTAAAGTGTAACTTTTTTATTTTTAACTTAGTTGCAAATTTTGACGCTAGCAAATTATTAACGCAATTGTTTTAAGATAATAAAATAAAAAGTATGAATGTATATACGAGTACATATGTATTAATGTATTTAAAGTAAGTAGAATTTTATAAAATAGAAAAGCAAAAAAAGCATTTATACATACAATTTATAATGCATAAAATGTAAAACGTAAACACAAACATGTTATGTTATGCGTGTATTATTGTGATTTTTTTAAAGTTCTAAACTTGTTCTATAGGTTTAGTTGATTGTTAATTTTAATAAATTGAATTATAAAAACTATATAATAAAATAATAATAAAAATGAAATTATATAAATCATATATTCTATATAAAAATATTTGACAGACTAAAACAAAAACTTAAATAGTCTACAAATAAATTTACTAATAAAAAAGGTTCCTCCTGGTACCTGGCACTGTAAACTAAACACTGATGAACTTTGATTTACCTAAGTTCATATCATTCACGTAGTATATGTATAAATATATACTTGGAGAGTATAAGCATAAATTAACGCATAAAAGTGTTATAGACGTATCAATATTGAGTTAAGATTACTACTAAAACTTTGTATTTGAATTGTACGGGGCGTACCCGTGTTCAATACAACAAATTTAATAGCTTTTTTCAAAGACTCCAATCAAATGAATATCCTATATACTTATAAGTATGAGCCGAACATCTGGAGTATAGATCGGATGAAGATTCCTAGCTAAATTGTCTACATACAGATGGGAAAGACATAACCATATAACTGCTTAAGTAGGTTATTTATCGCAAAAATTAAGTGATTTTTTCCCAATCGTACGAAACAGTTTTACCTGCATAAATGTGTCTGTATTTACCTACGAAGACCGCATTCTCTTTTATCGAATTCAATAGTACAATAACGTAGAAAGGCGATAACGTATCAAAGAACTAAATGAAAGCTTTCACGCTTTCTCAACATTAATGGATTGGTTGCTTTTGCCTTCTATTCATTCAACATCAATTTCTAATGATATTGCTATGTTCACAATCGCTGCTTTTGTTGATTGTATTTGATTTGTACACTCTTGTTTTTATAATGCCATGACAAGCCCAGCAACGAATGATCCCATTAAAAAAAACCATTGGTGGATTCTTTCGGTGGTTGGCTACTCATAAGTACTCATGAAATTTTGAGTACGAGTGAGTCAACAGTATTGAAATTCAACTACTCTCATTCATTCGTACTCACTACAACATTGATTTATAAGTACAGGTTGCAATGAGTATGAGTACAACATTGACATCAAACTCATACAATTCGAAGTATGTTTGATTCATACGCCTACTCATTCAGATTCATAAATTTAGAACAATGCTTATAATACTCATAAATAATTCGAGTGATTCGAATCATTCATCAAAATTTACAGTCTTAGTTGTTGCGTTTGTAAAAACAGAAGAAAAACAAAGACAACAAGTAAAGCAAACACATAGCCTTCTAGTGAGTATTGTAGTGTTCGTATGCGAATCATACTTATTTTGTGATTCTTGTAAATGCTGAGTAAAGGGAGCCGAAATCAACAACATCATGCGTATCGTTAAGTATGAGTACGATGAGTACTTCAAACTTTGAATATGAGTAGTATGAGTATGATATTAAAATAAGTATGAATGCGTATAAGTATCAGAAATTATGAGTATGATTTGAATCTACTCATATTTTTGAATACTCATTGCTGATCTCTGATATATACATACATATACACTAATACTTCGAAAAACAATTTGACATTTCATTCAATAATCATGTTAACTATTCATACAATTCGTTCTGTATTCGTCGCTTTCTTGAGTGATAGATGACTGCAAGACACGCTCTTCACGTGTTTTGTTATGTCTTGTTAAATTAATAAGAATTGACAATATTGTACTGTATTTTTTTTTTATTGAATTCAAAGCTCGTAGTAAGTCATCCGAAATCGTTCTCCATTGAATTGACACTAGTTGTCAAAGTGAAACACTTATTTCGTTTTGACAGTCCCTTTTGATGCATTAAAAAAAATTAAACTAAAGCAATTTTCATTTGTTATGCGGGTTGCTTTCATACAATGAATAAAATTACGTAAATTAAAGGAAGTAAAGAGTATTCCCATTCCCCTATTTCCAAAAGCCCTTAAATTATTAAAAATGTTTTTTATGTAGCCATTATTTCATTTTTGCAGGTAGATCGGGTAATCTAGCGATGGCTTACGATACAAATTAGAGGAGACAGTAGATTACACGTGCTTCGCAAGTAGCTTCAAAATGAAACAACGTGATTCGTTGTCACAATTTGAATTTGTTTGTGCTCCGAAACATGAATGGAATAGCGAAACAAGAAATGTATTCTATACGTGAACATGGTATAAGTCGGTTTATGTCTGAACTGAAGGCATTATTTTATAAAATGCAACGCTTATACTTATCACGTACATCAACCGCCATTGTTGCATATTTAACTATTGTCAGCAGTGCAAAATGACAGCTGTCACGAAATTTTTCGACAGCTGAAGTGCGGCTAACTTCGGCTTTCTTTCTTTTTGACGTGCTCTTTTAGAAAAAGTGGTGTGTATTTATATATTAAATCTTTAAAATTTTTTAACATCTTTTTATTAAATTGAATTAAGTGTATAAATAACGAAAGATTAATAATTGCAAAATTATATTAAACAATGATTTAAGAATATTTTCTTTTGTACTTGATAAACGATAGTGACAATTAAAAGTTGTTTATCTATGCACTTAATATATTTATGTATAAACCGCAAAACAATGTAATTAAAATAATGTGTTATTCCAACTTACAGCTCAAATATGACCATTCGTCCAGCATATAGGCCAAAAATTGTTAAGAAGCGCACCAAGCACTTCATCCGCCATCAATCGGATCGTTATGCTAAGTTGTCGGTAAGTAAACAAACAAAAATTCTATTCGTGCTTAATACACTAGATATTAATTTGTTTATTTTTTCACCTTAAGCACAAATGGCGTAAACCTAAAGGTATTGACAACAGAGTACGTCGTCGTTTCAAGGGTCAATATTTGATGCCCAACATTGGTTATGGTTCCAATAAGCGTACCCGCCATATGCTCCCAACTGGCTTCAAGAAGTTTGTTGTTCATAATGTTAAGGAACTTGAAGTTTTGATGATGCAAAATCGTGTCTATTGCGGTGAAATTGCCCATGGTGTTTCCTCAAAGAAACGCAAGGAAATCGTTGAGCGCGCTAAGCAATTGGCTATCCGTTTAACAAATCCCAATGGTCGTGTTCGTTCACAAGAGAATGAATAAACAGTTTTTAGTTTATCCTGATTTTTTACACTGTTATTCAAATAACAACTGAATATAAGAAAAATTAGATTTATACGCTTGTTTCTTTTAATTAGTGTTATTAACAACGATTTTCGAATGGGATAAAGGGTCGATAAAATTTACTAAAATAATAGTCATTAAACATTTGTGTTACCATATATCGGTGTACATTTCATTGCATTTAAAAGGCTGCTCAGTATACAAACATTTATGCAGTCACAAAAGGCACTTCGCAAAAAAAACCGGCAATATTTTTAAACTTTCAAAAGATCTTATGAAAACGTTTACTTCTATTTATAAAAGAAACATATTTTTTTATTGTGCGTATGTGTAGTGAGAAATTAAAAT
Source organism: Sarcophaga rosellei (assembly GCA_930367235.1). Classification (NCBI taxonomy): domain Eukaryota; kingdom Metazoa; phylum Arthropoda; class Insecta; order Diptera; family Sarcophagidae; genus Sarcophaga; species Sarcophaga rosellei. Next base: position 82,262,964 of record OV884017.1, on the reverse strand, counting down.
CTCCCTCCAATTGCAAAGTTTAAAACAACAAGGGGTAATGAATTAGTTGTAAATGCAAAATAGGGCTAAAATCCTATGGGGACGTGTTTCCTATTGGTTTATAATTTGAAGTGCAGTTTACTATTTGTAAAAAGAGAATTGTAGATTTAACAAAACTTTAACTTTCGTTATAGAAAAACAGTATTATTTTTAATACAATAACCATATTTGATCTTAATGCCTAATATCAGATAGAAAAGTAGAACAATATGTTTCGTCTGAAACCATATAACAAACATTAGACTGAATTAACATAAGCTTCATTGTTCGATTATGAGTGGGAGCTAAACTTTAGTTGCATTTCCAAATGCCACAAATAGTCAATTATGGATTGCAGTCCAGTTGATATGCCAAAATTGGTATTACGTACCGTATCTAACAAACGGTATTTTAAAATTGTACGTTAAAAAAATTTGTTTCGACTAGTTTTTCTTTGCTAGCTGGCAGAGCAACTGCAATTCGTTTGCTATTCTAGTAGATCCTATAGTGTATTAAGTGATGTCTTTTATTCTGTATCTGCTTTAATGTTAATTACATGCGATATTAATGTCTTGCATACGTTTTATCTTAAACTTATTTAAAGTTTGGAATGTATTGTATTAATTATTGGCAACGATGTCATCTTCATTTAAGTACTGTTTTTGGCACATATTGCCTTGAATATTTTGCAGTGCATCATCATCAAACAATTTGTTTTTAATTTCATGTTAAAAAAAGAATCTATTCTACTCTATGTGAATTTTATAAGGCTAAGGCAAGGCAAATTCAATACGGTAACCGTAACTCTACAACAAGTACAACAATTCAAAAACAACACGCACTTTGTTTTTGTTAAACCTCCATTTGGATGTCAAAATAGGATGAAAAAAATGGAAAAGGAAAAAAATGAACAACAACAATCACACGCACAACAAACACACACAAAAGCAACAAAATTTTGACATTAAGAAAGTGCTCAGCTGTTGACATAATCCCACCTATTATGAATTCGCCTAGGGCTAAGGCGTCGATACGAATTAGTTTTATGTAAAATATATGTCAGTAAATGATTTTCGTTATTGTATATAACCTTTCTAAATTTGACTGACATCAATGTAAGAACCTATTTTGAACTTGTAAGATCAAAATTATTATATCCTTTCTAAATATGCAATTGTTACGGTTTAAATTTAAGATAAATATTTTGTATCTTGCTTTGTGAGATGCTCGGCCGTAATCGTAGGTTAGAGGACGTAAATTAAAAATGTTAAAATCATTATAAAGGGCCTGTTCGTAAATGCATCACTGCGCTGCATAATATGATTATTTTGCGCTCACACTGCTAACCACATGTTGCTGATGCTTCTTTTTGCTGATTTATTTGTTTGCATTAACGAACGAACAAACACTGCACAAATGGAAAAATTATTAATAAATTTAATTTTTGAACTGGACGATAAAACAAATGACAAAATGTTGTTAAATGCACAAAAAATAAGACATTTTCTCTCTCACTCATTCAATGCATCAGCCATTTTTATGATTAGTGTTTTGGGTTTATTTGCGCAGAATATGATTTAATGTTGCATTTACGAACATTTGACACCTGCAGTGCTGCCAAGATTTGCATTTATGAACATGTTGCGCATAATATGCAGCGCAGTAATGCATTTACGAACAGGCCCAAATTTTTTTAGTTGGAATTGAAATAATGCCGTGAGCGCTACATTAACAAACAAAAATATTACAAATTAGATAAATATCTTTAACTGCGAAATAACGATATTTTGTTCTGAAAATTATTGCTTTATTATCGATAACCAAATATCAATTAAAACGATAACTAAAAAATTTTGTATATTATTTACATTATAACTTTCTATTTCCTTTTTATCAAAATAAGTATGTATGGGTGAACAAACTTCTTTCAATATTCAAATTATTTTAATATAACATCATGGACTTCTTGTAAATGGCGTTCAAGACATTCTTTTCCATCATATTTTTTAGTGCATATGACACAAACGTTATCTCCATCATAACTATCATTTTCTACCAATATGCCAATTGCCTCTTCAGTTTCTTTTTCTTCGGTAGAACCTTTCGAATTGTCGACGCTTATATCGGCTTGACATTTAGATTTTTCATCCCAGTGGGTTTTCAAGTGCATCTTCAAAGTGTATTTCTCAGTAAACGACTTGGGACACAAGTGGCAATGATGACGTGGACGGTTTTCCTGGTGTATAAGCAGGTGATGAGTATACGTTTTACGGGATTTAAATGATTGATTGCAAATGCCACAAATTAATGGATTTTCTTCAGCCTCATGTTTCAATCGATGATTATACAACATGTTGTCTAGCGAAAATCTTTCTCCACATTTTTCGCATTGAAACTTCTTTTTATCCCAATGAACGCGCATATGTCGTAACGTGTTTACTGGTCTTGAAAATCGCTTAGGGCAATATCGGCATTCATTTTCAGTCTTACCCTCATGTATATTCATATGTAACTCAAGATATTCTTCATCTTTTCTTGATACACCACATATTTTACATGTAAACTGCTTTACATTGTGAGCTTCACTCATATGATTCTGTAGAAGGAATTTTGATTTTAAAATTTCTCCACATACTACGCATTCCAGACGATGACGTTTACGCTCGGATCGTGTGATTTCACTCCTTTGACAATCGTTGTTTTTTGGACTTGCAAGTACAACAGGTGTTTCAATTGTTTCCTCGACAGGTTCTTCCTCAATTATGATGCCATCCTCATCAATTTCAACCAATTCTTCTTTCGTGTCTAAGTTAGGATTAAAGGCATCTACGAGACTGGGATCATCTTCATCTTCAAACTCCAACTCAATATCCATCGACTGATCATTACCGTCGTCTATTGAAGACGAATTTTCAATCGGCTTTTCCATCAATGCATTTTGTAACAAAGTTGTGAGGTGCCTTTGTGACGAAAGCAGGTTTAACATTAGCTCATCGTAATCGCAAATCTCTTTATAGCATTCTGCACATATATAAGTTTCATTTTGGAAAATGAGCTTATATTTAATGCAATTGCCCAAGTGCTGAAAAACAACATGTAATGGCTTTTGTGAAGCCGTCACAACAGAAGACTGAATATTGTACATTTCAAGGTTTTGCTTAACGGTATCATTTCCGCACAGAAAGCACAAAATGACAGTTTCCATAATTTAATTTTCACTGCTCTAATCCGAATTAGAACGCAAATCGATTTTCATAAACACAAAATTTCACTTCACTATTATTGGAGATCAAAAACAAAACAGAATTGTTTTTTTTTCATCGATGTCATAAGTGATGTCAACTAATAAAAAACGTCAGCAACAATAGAGTTGCCAATACTTGTGATAACAATTGCAATTATTTTATGAGAATTTAGAATAAAAGGTCGCATACAAAAATTTTATAACAAAAAATTATTTACTTAATATTGTTATTTTAGAGAAAAAATACGATTTCAGCATACTTTAAATAGCAAAAAGAAAATGTTGGGTAAATGCGTGTTTTTTTAAGTTATCAAACTATTGTGAATTGCATATTCTAAAAGTTAGAAGAAGAGTTTGCTAGAAACCTAAACAAATTAACTCCTTTGACAAAATAATCATATTTTTAAAAGATCTGCTTTGAAAACATACTTAAAAACAGTTTTCGATTGTAAAATGGAAAGAATTCTATCTCCAAAATGTCACATTTGTCAAGAAACAAACTTTAGAGCACTTTATTGCGATGAAGTGTATAAAGCCAAGGCACCGAAATCTCAAAAAACTATACTTGATATAATCAGACATATTTCTAGAGTTCTTAAGGTAACATTCAATGTACCAGCGAGAGCTCGAGTATGTACAGTTTGCTATAGAGAGTTAGTCCGGTACGATTGTTATGTGGTTGAGCTTTTGGAAGTACAGAAACGGTTGAGTGATAAAATAAATGCTCGCGTCAAAGGTATAAAATTGCAAAAGCCAACTGCCGTTCCTGCGGGTAATCGTACCACAAACTTTGCGGGAAATGATGGCGACGACAGAAATTTGAATCGCAATAATGGCGATGAAGACAGTGAGGATGATGATAAAGGGGATATCGAAGCTATAGAAGATGATGATGACTACGACGATGATAACAGTTTACTTGCAGAACAGGATGTAACATCTTTGGCGAGTGGACAGCAGGAACAAGAAAATCTTAGTGACAACTATCCATGCCCTGTTTGCAATCTTAAATTAAAAAATCAAAGAGCTTTGGACTACCATCTTGATAAGGACCATAAAAATAGAGTAACATGTAACGTTTGTGGTGTGCAGGTACGGAATGATGAATATTTAGCTCTGCATATGAATTTACATAATGGAAAAACTGAAAACGATTGCAGTTTCTGTGACAAATCATTCGCCCGTCGAGTTAATGTAATTCGTCACATGCAAGTGCATTTTAACAAAAAGAAACATCAATGTGAGCGCTGCGGAATGTTTTTTACACAATCGACCATTTTCTATAACCACCGCTTGCAACATGAAGCCGAAGATAATCCACTTATATGTTCCATTTGTTCTCAAACTTTTAAAACCATACGTACATATAAACGGCATATGGTTACACATCAGGAAGACCGACCCCGTTACAATTGCGAATTTTGCGGCAAGGTTTTCGTGGATAAATATACACTTAAAATGCATGTCCGAACTCATCATTCAAACGCATCGGGAGGAGATGACTCACAGGAACAGACCACTGTGCAGTCCCATAAAAAAGTTAAAGTTTCCACTACAGAAGAGCAACAAGATCATGTCATTTTCACATGTGTAATCTGTCAACATATATTTGTTAGACAAGATTTATTCTCGGAACATATGCAAAATGTTCATGACGTTGTGATGGACGCATAAAATGTAATTCAGTGCTCTCTAAGGTAGTCTATAAGTATTTGTTTAATAAAACATAGTTTTAAAATACTGTTTTTAAATAATTTTATTGTGTTGGATAGAAATTAATAATCCGTAAGTCCATTGAAATGTTTGAAACAATTGTACGCCTATAAGTGGCAGAAAATTTAGTGGTAACACCATCAAATTAAAAATGATTGATGAGATCAAAAAGGCTTTGTCAGTTTTTTTAGCTAAATTAGTAATATATTACTCATTCTATCTTAATTATTTCATTAAAACTGCATTTTTTCACTTATAACAGTCAACTAACTTGAATGCCTTTATTTGGTATCTAATGAAATAGAGTATATAAATCCGTTAAAAAGAAACTTATTAGATCTATCAGTATTTCGTCTTGCAATTATTATTACTATTTATTTAGTAGTACATATTTAGAGTCCTTTCTTATTTACTATACATCACATTATCAATATTTTAATTGCTCTGATAAGTACAATTTATAACAAACTGAACACAATTTCTTTCAAATACATTAATATTTCTCTCATTTTTGACGCTGCTAGGTAGTAGATTAAAAAATTGTAGTCCTTTATAATAAACACGTCTTCATTGCATTATTTCTTGCTCGATTTATCCTAAAATCATTTGCATTTCTAAGACTGTAGGTTGGCATTCGTTGATATATCTTAATTGATCCGTTATATATTCCGCTGTGTTGCACATTTTAATTTTGTAAATAAAGGTAAAGGTAAACGAATTTAGTTGATGTCTTTGCCTAATGTTAAGCCATTTTAGTGTATCTAGCATGAGTTGATTGGTGTAAACCTGCTGCATTTAATTATAGACCTAATAGCCCTGTTCTGTAACTTTTGTAGTCCATCTATTCGTATGTTTGTACAGCATATATGTAATATTGTAGAGCCAAATTTAAAGTGTGGCTTAATGATCGTGTTATATAAATTAAATTAATTGCAATTGTGATCATTGATATTTGATTTCTTATTTTTTAGAAGAATCCAATTTTTTCTCCTGATTTTTTTACATAAATAATTTACATGATTTTTAAAATTCAAGTTTTTGTCTATTATAAATCCCAAATATTTTATATTTTCAACTTTCTCAATTATTTTATTATTAATTTTAAAAACTATTTCACTGTTAATGTTTATTTCTAATATTTTTGTTTCATTTTCGCTTAATTTTAGTTTATTAATTTTCAACCAATTATTTACAATTGTCATATCATGTTCTAAGTTTATTTGGCACTGTTCATCATTTTCAGATTCATTAAATATTACAGTATCATCTGCATATAAAACTATTTCACACTTTTCTATTATATTGGGTAAATCACTTATATATATAATAAATAAAAGAGCCCCCAGAATCGATCCCTGAGGTAGTTCATAATCATTTTTTAAAGCACTAGATATAGTATCTTTCACTCTGGACATTTGTTTTCTATTTGATATATATGATTTAAACCAATTTAACTCTTTATCTTGTATTCCATATTTATACATCTTACACAGTAATATATCTCTATCAATTGTCTCAAAAGCTCTTTTAAAGTCAAGAAAAATTGCCATTATCTTCTTATTTCTGTCAATTTTTTCCACCTATTAATAACATAGTTTACCGCTGTTTCATACGTAAAGGTTTTCCAACCCCAATTGATATTCCGATAATAAGTTATTCTTTTCCATATAGTCTTCAATTGCCATCAAGATGAACTGGATACAATTGTTGTTTCATTAAGTTATTTAGCTTTTTTTCAGGAAAATGTCTACCACAAAACTAATTTTATTCTTTTATTCAACATATAGAAATTATATAATTAAATTAACTTATTTATGAAAATTGTCGGTATATTTGAAAATGTCGGCCAGTATTGTTACGTTTTTTAATACCCCTCATCGGAAATTTCAATTTCATAGTTTGGATATTTTGTTAGTAAAATTTTCCTGGATTCAGCATGATCCGCTTTTCCATAGCCCTAAAACAAAATTGCATACATATTGTTTCCAAGGAGTGCTAATTTTAATTACTGGATATAGTACCTGGGAGTAGCCATAAACTTTTATACGCTTTGCTTCCGGATTGTGGTCAATTCTACCACCGCCCAAGCATTCAGTGTCAAGACCTAAACCCTGACAGGATGTGCTCGCACGCTCATATATATCAGCTTAATGAAAATATATGTTTATTAGATTTGCCGACAATACAGTATATTATACTTACAGTGCCATTGACAGTCGGCGTAACCTCTAACAATCAATTTGTTAGGCTCTGTACCCTCCGGTTTTTCTTTACCGTATACTTTAATAAGCACATATTTAAAAACACCCTCCTCTATATCAACACTGGGAACAGCTTCCAACTTTGCATCAGACATATTGCATAAGTTCCTTACAACCGCTGAAATTAAACATAATTTAGAATAAATTATTTCGAAAGACATAAATAAATAAATTTTTGGAATTTACAGAATTTCGGAAAATACACCGCTCCACGGTTGGCAAATAAATTAACAGCTGTTTTTAACATTCTTCAGTTGACAGTATCTCTACAAAATTTTACGACAACCATAGGCGTAGACAGTATCAAGACAATAATCATCGTTCTCAAAGTCAGCGTTACCAAAACTTTTTCTTAAATAAGACTAATACATACTTTTTTTTAACAGAAGTGTAAAAATTAAAAAAAAGAAAAATGATAAAGCTAGTTAAATAGAATATAAGAACACATTTTTGTCATTGTATTTGCAGTAAAAATTCAAGCTAGACAGACCTCCATTTTTAGAAGCACATTTTTGTTTTGTTCCAGTAGAGATCAGGTTTTATCTTTAGGAAATTTTTGTTTAGTCCAATAGATTTATAAACATTTTTCAATAACACAAATAGGAAAATTTAATTTTATTTATACACTGAGAAAAAAGAAACCTCCGTTATTTTCAATAATAAAACACAAATTTAAGAACAATAAGCTATAATTGTTTGATTCAGAATTGCTCGTCCAAAGTCGACTACATCAGAGACGATATATACATATACGATATATTTAATTATTGTATTATTGATGTTATAATCATAAATCAGATTTCGTTAAAAATTTAAAAATAAGTGCAAATATAACACACACCAAAGTATACTTTTAAAAAAGAAGGAAAAAGAAAAACATTGAGTAGGCATCACTAACAAAGAGGGCATAAACAAACATTGTACTTATTCGTTTGCTATAAATTGTTTGCTATTTAAAACCACCAACTAAAATTTAAAACAATAACTAAAAGTAAATAAGAATGTCTAGTGTAATACAAGAATTTGTTCGGTGCTTTCTGTGTCGGAAAAAAAATTCCAACGACAGAGTTCACAAAAGTGTTGATGATGAGTTATGTCCGGCCTCGAAAAAGAGCATCAGAACGGTACTTCTACATTTGGCTCGATTGGGAAAGTTTGAATTACATTTGTCCTCGGGAGAATGGTTGTGTCGCAAATGTTATCTGCAAATAGCGGACTACGATAGTACCCTTGTAAGCTTAACACGAATGCAGAGGAGCCTTTCAATGCTGGTGGAAAAAGCGGCTACAAGCTTTGAGAGTGATATAGAGGAAGAATGTCTAAGAGATATGTCCAATATGGCTGAATTTAACGAAGATAATTTTTTTGATGATGCCAATGTTAGTGATCGTGAAATATCAGAAACGATTTTCGAAGTAATTGGGAAGACGTCAAATAAATACAAACAACAGAATAAACGACCAATGTATGACAAGGTTGGACACATAACTAGATCAGAATCCCCACAGTCTGACAAAGAAAAATCTCAGATGAATGAACAAATTCAATGTAACCTTTGTGCAATGCGCTTCAAAAGTAGAGCTCGACTGCAGAAGCATGTTGTTCAGGCGCACAAAAAATTCAGCTGTAATGTTTGCACTTTTAGTCATCGCAATGAGGACTATGTCATGTTGCATATGAATATTCACGAAGGTAAAAATGAAAATCAATGTCGATTTTGCAATAAGGAATTCACTACGAAGATTAGCACAATACGTCACATGGAAGTACATTTGGATACAAAAAAATATCAATGTGACAAGTGCGGTTTATGTTTCTCCCAAACCACTGTTCTCTACAATCACAAGTTGCAGCATGAAGCCGAGGAGAAACCTTTGCGATGTGAGATATGTAACCAAATATTTAAAACTAAAAGAACTTTTCGCCATCATATGGTCACCCATAGAGCAGATCGACCGCGGTATAGTTGTGAGTTTTGTGGTAAAACATTTACTGAAAAGTATACGCTTAAAGTGCATAAACGTACACATCCAGATACAGATACACAGGCTGTATCACATGCCGCGGAGCAGTACCATCAGCAACATTATCAAGCGGATTCAGACAATCTACAGTCATATCAGCAAATTGAATATACTCAATCAGGCTCTTCTTTGCAGCAAATTAATTCGCAAACGGCTGTACCACCGACTAGCACTACAACTCCAAAATTTAGCTGTATTATTTGTGATCAACCATTTATGACAAAGGATCACCTCAATAAGCATATGGAAAAAGAGCACGATGTAATCCTAAAATCACTAACTATTGCGAATTTTTCACAATACGAAGTTGTTACAAATGAACCGCGGAAACCATGTCACATCTGTGGACAAATATTTAGTGCCCAACATAATTTGGAATATCACCTCGAACATGTTCATGGTTTTGCATTTAAATGAACTTTGATTTAATATTTTTAAGTAAAACTTAAGTACATATAGCGACGTATTATTACATTGCAATATGAGTATTGTCTGATAGAATTAATTTATTACATATAGTACGTGAATGCTTAATTTAAAATATTACATTATTTTCAATAGCCTTAAGCGTAGGTTGTCTTTTAAGTAATAAAGAAGAAATGCCTTTCACATTAAAAATTGATCTACGAATTTTTATTTTCCTTTTCAATTAACTTTAAATCATATCTCCTGATTTGCTTCAGCGCACAAATTATTCGAATCACCGGATACACAATGCTTACAGAATCGGGAATACACCGTAGTGAATTGCTATTGTGGAGGGTCCAGGCTTGAAAAAAAAATCATCAAATAGGCTACAGCTTCTCTATTTAATACTGTTTTCAAGATTTTCTTGTTTCCAAACATGATACAGTAGCTCTGTGGAAAGAGGTTTTACTCCAACGAACAAAATATCCAATTGATTGTGTTGACCCCGATATCTCTTATTTTTTCATTACTTGATGAAGATTCTTGCATTAATCTTTGTTTAAAATACAGTATTCCAAACTGAACTTAGAGTAACTATCACGAGCATCAATTATAGTCAGGAGATACCGTTTTGAGTGTTTGTCGCACAAAGCAATCTTTATAGCTTAGAGCTTTAATTTATAGAAAAGCTCGGCTATGATAATCCAAAGCTTAATCCTTAGCAGAAACGTATTATAGATTTTTAAATTCTGAAATGTTTTGTCTACTATTTTCAATTTTCTATTACTGTGTTTTAAATTTTCAAAAAAATACTTAACAATTGATTCAAAGGTTGTCCATGTTCCAGTTTTACTTGGTTCGATTGATATTTATAAGGGAGACGCCATCTATATTTAAAGTATATTTATTAATAATGAAATTGGTTTCGTCATTTCGAGAGAGCCGGAAATGAGGAATTAAATCTTATACGAATTAGTTGAAGTTTATATATGGATAAAGCACATGTACATCGAAACATTATATTTATTTATTTTTTTTTTGTATCTAAATTAAAATATTAAACATGAATCTTCTAAATTAAAGGAATAATTTCTGTCAAAAAACTTACACGTTTATCGTTTCATGTTTCAATAAAATAAATATGTAAAGCCTCTTGACGGGCATTAAATTATACATAACATAGTTTTTTTCTGTTCGGATTAACTCTCTAATCAATTTCTTACTCAAATTTTAAGAAGGACTTGTAATATATATCTTACTTACGAAACCCAAAAGCACTTTCTATTTCCTATAAATCCCCGTAGGGTTTAAGAATGTAGTTAATATTGATATTTTTAAATAAATCGTTTAATTTTGATTTCGGTTCTAGAATTTAAAAAATGTCTTAAATACATGAATCAGCCCTGATTTTATATCAAACAAATGACGTTGTAAAGTTTGTTAACCCCTTTCACACAGACGAGTCTGTGTTGCGATTATATTACGAAGCAAAATGAGACACATTCATTGCAGTATGTTTTCAATATCTGGGATACTTTTATGAGGTTAGAAGACATTTGTAAATCGTATTATTGAAGTCGCCGTAGTCTAGTAAGTAGTGTGTTGGCTTAATAGACGTGAGGCCACGGTTCAAACCCCAGGTCAGACAACAAAACGAAAATATGAAAAAATATTTCTTCGGCGGCTTCCTCTCGGCAGATTTCTGGCAAAAACTCTGAGAGTAAATAAAATTGCCATGAAGGGTTTCTCAAAAACCTGTCGTTTGGAGGCGACTTTAAACTGTAGATCCCGCCACTCATGTATAAAATTAACACACACAACATTAGTGGTGTGAGAAACTAGGTCCATAATCCTGACTGAAGGGTTGTAATGACCAATTATGTGTATGTTCTATTAGCCTGACGGAGCTTGTTCTTCAAACTATTAAGGTTTATATAATAAAACAAATTATTTAAATTTTCTATTTTTTTTTTCATTTAAATTATTTTGATTTGTTTTTATTTGTTATTTATTAAATAAAATTATTTATTATTATGTTAATGTAATGTTGATTTGTTATAAACGTTAAGATGGCAAATTCTCTTAAAAAAATATTATTACGTAAAAAATATTTTGTGTTGTTGTTGTTGTTGCATGTGTAAATACAATATAAATTATAAATAATAATTATAGTATTACGTTTTAATGGCTATATATCTTGTTCGTTATAAGTTAAATAATTGTTGTAATGGTAAATAAACAGAATAATAATGAATTACTAAGTAATTATAATTTAATATAGTATAATAGTAATTGTAAGCTTCACACCTATAGTATGTTTTTCGTGGTTTATGAAATTTTTCTTTTGTCATATAAATTTATTACGTTTCTGTTTTTTAAATTTAATTTCTATGCTTGTTTGTACAGACTTAGATATAAGAATTTATTTTCTACTATTGATATTCTAACGTAATGTTTTAATGCTATTGTTTTAAATCATACTCTTATAAACCAGATGAATTAACAATTTGATAAAATAATGTTATTTGCACTGGTTATCATTTTGTGTTATTTATGTTTTTCCCATTTTGTTTGAAGTGTTGGTAAAACCAGACATATGGTTATGTATGTACGTATAATACAAAAGTAGTTCCGAACATTTGATTGATATGGGTTCATTTTGAGATTTCGAGATAGCGGCAATTTTGAAGAAACTACAAATTTAATTTTGATAGTAAGTAATATAGTATTTTTATATTTCGGATTAATTTATTGCATACAGTATTCTTTTGTGTATTGTATAATTTTGTTTTTATTGTAATTTGCTAAAAATGTGTAGTAGTCGCAATTTGTCCCATAACAATTATTAAAAATATTTGCACAATTACTACCAATTGTATTGGTACTAATACTATTTTATTTTAATTTTAAGAGAATTTCATATTAAGGTGTATACAAACAGATTGAACGTATTTTAAAATTATTGACATAATAATATAAAATTAAAAATCACACTTTTATGTATTTATTGCAGGCAGTCCTTCAGTTAACATTTTCCATTGTTAATAATGTTATTGACATGTATAATACAGAATACAAACTGCTTTGAGAAAACAAAAACTAATTACAAGTACAGCGATAAATAAAAATATTAAAAAAATAAGTAGATTTTCATTTTATTTTGATTATAAAAATGGCGTAATATAAAAAAATATATCTGTAACGAAATATGTATCCATTAATAATATATCGATTTATTCGTTGATAAAAATGTTTCATTTTTATTTTGTATTATACAAAAAATTATACATATTATAAATATATTACATACTGTTTTTTGTTTTTCTATTCACAACTAAATACATTTCTTTATACATTAGTCTAAATACAGAGTTTCTTGTTTTTAAACTTTCATTGTTAATGATAATTATCGAATCGGCTCTGATAGGTAAAAATAAAGGAATCACGCGATATGAATAAGAAAACAAAGCAAAAAAAAAAAAATACTTCGCAGTTCACACTCATTATTCAGCAAGGAAATATGGAAGCATCTAATAACACAATTAAGAATTAACTTAAAAAAGTACATATGTATGTATGTATTGTGTAAAACAAATTTATTTTGTAAAATTAAAAGTTGCTTCAAGAATGAATCAAAAGATCAAGTATGCAAAATTCAATGTATTTTTTTAAATATTTTTTTACTGTTAAAATATACGTTTGTCCCATTTTTTGTGAAAGCCTATATAAATAAGAGATTACTCGTATAATAATGTGTTATTGAACACATTTAATAAATAGTTACATGTCGAAATTTATTTAAAAAGGTAAAGTTATCAAATGAAAAAAAGGGGAAAAATTTTTATAAACTAATTATGAATGGAAACATTAATTACAATTTTATTCAACATTTATTCAATTTCATAATAATGAACAATTTAAAAACAATTTAGAGGTCGAGGTCCATATACATATATGTAAATATGTATATGATTATTTATGGGAGCGAATTTAAAATTATAGAACAAATTTATACAGTAGAAATACATACATGCATATATGTATGTATATTTCTATTTTAATTTCATATTTTTGCTATGCTTTAAAGAGAAGAATATTGATTGAAGTCATATTGTGGGTAGTTAGATAAACATCAGTCACGTGAAAATGATAAACAAATGTATTTAGTTTTACAAATCTCGAATAATTGTTGTTCTTTAAATATAATAGGCTGCTTAATTTTTATGATTATTTATAATAGGTATTTATTGTAATTTTGCTATTGAGTAATGTTTCAATGTAGATGATGTATACGAACATAATAAATCTTACATTTTTATTAGTCGGATGGTTTAACGAGACCCATCACTTTGCCTTCGAATAAAGGAAGGATATCGTTGTCATTGACAATTTCTTCTTGAATCACTGGACTATCAGGATCCTCACAATGTGTTTTAAAGAAAAATCTAGAAGAAAATTATTCGATTTTAAGCATATTAGCGTAAAATATTATGTAGTATGGTACCTAAAATGCCCCTTTTTGGGCAAATAGTCCTTAAATTGCTTTAGTGTTGGCTGTGTACCGGGTATTTTAGTTCTGTAAGGATATTCCTCATCACAAAATGAAAATACAACTGTTGTTGTCTCTTGGGGTTTAGCGGGTAACGGAGGCGGGAGTGATTGATGGTGTAGACTACTACTGCCACTGCTGCTATTACTAAATGAGGCTGTATGTTGTTGTTGCATTGGGGGCAGTACGTGTTGTTGAGTATATCGACGAGACCGTCTAGTCTCATCTTCCAGTCTTCTTTTTGTCTCTTCTAATTTGGAGGCTGTACTTGTGCCAGAACGTGAGCTATATTTATGATGCATAGGGAATTATGTTTTTATTCATAGAATTAAACAAAATAAAAGCATTTTCGTTTACCTATTGTCTTTGTACTTCATTGAAGTATCAGCTGAGAATAGGCTTATGCCACTATCTGTATTCATGGAAGGCCATTTGTTTGTAAGCTTCCTGGCTGAGGAACTATGATCTGGCATTGATTTTGAGTGTTTCATTGAATGACCACCTTTAAATTTTTAATTTGTTATACAAAAACAATTTAAACTAAAGTCTAGTAACTTACTCATACTCATGGCACCATCACTTAACATGCCAGAGTCATGTGTACGCCTTCTGGATGGTAAAGGTGGGCAGGGTGACATTGTACCAGGAGAACGATGCGGGGTCTGATCGTTCCAAACACGTGAAACATGCTGATCCAGTATATCTTGGTCGTTGTCTTCCTCTATAGCAAATTTTTCACGTATAGCTTGCGCGAATGCACGATCACTGGCAATTCTTTCATTGGTAGGCAAGGATTCCTCAGAGAAATGCTATAATTTATTAAATTTCTTTTTGTATTAGAATTCGCTTAGAAAGATATAAACTCAATTTTTTTTATTACCTCAATACGTGCCCTTTCTTCAAGGTCTTGTTTACGTTTTACTTCCTCTAATTTGGGTATTAGTAACGCTATCAATTCATTTTCTTTAAGAGGACGATGTTCGTTTGAATGAAGACGCTGAGTGCGAGGTATTACCTGCAAAAAAAAAAAACAATTAAAAAAATATAAATTCAACAAAATCAAATAGTATGTATGTGGTCCTAAGCAATAACAGCCTAAGTCGAAAATGAGACTTTCGGGAAAAATCTCTTTTTATATAAATGTAATGTTTTGTTAGTAGAATATGTAAATCATTCAATACGTAAAGGCGACTTAGGCTGTTATTGCATGCGCCCACAGGTATTATGGTTTTGTCTGCTTACCTGAAAGGAGTTTGTTTCCTTATTTGCCAAGGCACTCTGTCGTATAGCTTTAGTCTCAGTGGAGCTATGTCTTCGTTGAATATAAGGACGTCCATCCCTAAAATATACAAATTATATATTTATTGTCATTACCTGTTGGGATACATAACGTATATAGTATAGTATCAACTTGCAAATGATATTTAAAATACATTTTAAATGTAAATTATTTTGTACTTATTGTATATTTTTTTTGGTTTCTTTGTTTTTTATTACTTACATGGAACAGCTAGAAAGGGACATTGTATCGGAATCTGTTCTTCCGCCTGAGCTGACACTGGCTCTTTCAGAATCAACCCGAGAATTCGGTACATAAGAGGTATTCGTTTTCCCTGTATACACATAACCATGAGCACTAAACTCACATGCATTGATTTTGTGCATTTATTTGTGTTTTTTTTTATTTTTTTATTACATACATTAAACAACAATTATTTCGATAGTGAACGATAGATAGTTGGAATTGGTTTCATTCATCCCATGCATCAAATTATTACAAATTAAAAAATCAATTAAAAAAAATGTTGTATAATTATAAAAAAAGAAAATTAATTTACAAAAAATAAAATCCACAATAACAATTATACATATATGTATAATACAAGCATACGATTGTGGTAACATATGAAATAAATAAATATAAATAAAGTTTATATAAATATTTATGTTTTAAGTTTGTGGATAATCATTATTTGCAGTTGCGTTTGGTTTTTTTTTTGATGTTGTTTGTAGTGGGTGTCAATGGATATTGAGGTTGGGCGTGTGCAGATGCAGATTAAAATGAAAATAAAAGAGAAACAAAAATAAAATTATTACAAAAATAAAACTAAAATTATTACAAAAATTAAAAATCATATGATCAATAATGAGGGGTTTTTAAAAATTAACATAACAAAATACATATGTATGTGTGTATATACAAAACTTTTATATACTAAATAAACTTATTTAAACGAAACACGAAGTGAAAAGGAATATAACAAGAAATTGTTCAAATGTTTACCTCAATAATATATGTACATATAAGCAAATTGATTTAATAAACTACATAATTTCCACAAATTATAAATTAAAAAATTTTAGTTCGTACTTATCAAGCGTTTGCTTCATAACTACCGTCTAACATCTATAATTAATTGTAGATGTAGAATTCGAAAAAATAACAAAAACAAAAAAATGTACATATAAACTGTAAAATTCTGTACAGGCGATAGTCGGATCTTACAATTGACTGACAATAAATAATTGAAATAACAATGCGTAGATTGTAGTTCAGAAAACATTTTCAGATTAAAGGAGTGAAATGTTATTAATTTGGAAGTAGTTTTATTCGAAATTCAATTCGTATACTTTTCAGTACTTAAAGTTTTGCTTTATCTATTGCTAATAGAAGAAAATATCTGTCAATGATATTTCTATTGGATGCACAAACTCACATATCTGACGTTATAAATTAATTTATAACGCTATTTACACGGTTGCCAGGAGTCTAACAATATTGTTGTTAGCTGGTAGTGTGATAAGGACTTGATAAAGCTTATTCTGACAATGTTGTCAACATATATTGTTACATCTTACAGTTATCAATAAATTTCCAGTACATTTGGCACAATATTGCAGGATCTGTCATACGACTGAACAAAATATATGAAAATTTGTACAGACAGAAATATTAATTAAAACCAGTGCTGTGGGACACAGTTAAATAAATAAATTCACAACGTTTTACTTATTCAATATGAGACAAACAGTTTCAAATGTTAAAAAAAATTACAAACACATAAATTACTTTATTAATTTGTTAAACATCGACATTCTTAAAAATATTTAATTTATAATGAAAATATTATACAATTTCTGTTTTGCATAATTTTTTCCATTATATTAATCACAACATAAATGTATGTGCAACGCAAACTAAAAAAGGTTGTAGGGATTAAAAAAGAAAGATAAAAGGATATGCTTCTTACCCGGGTGGTCGAATTTCCAGTCTTCTCTTTTGCGTAGCCAATAATAAATCACGCGTTAATCTCATGCCCATTGGCATATCAGCAGAAACGCGACCTCCTTCCACACGCAGTTTTTCAAAATCATCACTTAACGACAATTCTGAATCTTCATGTAGGGTGGGTAATGTCGAGCTGCGAGGTAGGGTGTCTGTTGCACTTACGGAACCACTAGAGCTGGCTGAAGTTGAAGGACCATACACGCTGCCACTAGCACTGCAACTGCCAGCTGTTGATGCACCAATAGCGGCACTAGTACTCGTAGGCAAATTGATAATTGGACCCAATGTACTGCTGACCTTACCGCTACTAGTGGAAGCGCCTGCAAATGGCAACGCACATGCTCCACCTCCTCCTGCTGCTGCGCCACCTCCACCACCATTATTACTGCCGCAACTAGCACCACTACTACTACTACTCCCAGTACTACAGCTGGCAAGTCCCGTCGTGGGACCGCCACTACTACTAAAACGTTCGTGAACAGCAGACATTTGTTGTATATATAGGATGTACATTTCCGAACATAAAAAAGATGGATAAATATTATCCCGTATTGTATTTTCGACATGTTTTTGCATCTCATCGAATATATTTGGACTGAGAGGTATTTCATTTTTAAGACCAGCTTTAATGTTTCGTCTTAAATCTTCCGATACAGACAATGTACTTTTACGTAGAAACCTATGAACAACAATTTAATTGCATTACATTAACAAAAATATATATATACATGTATGTACATACATATGTATGTATGTATGTAAATACGTATACAGGAACTCTTATTATGGTAATTTTTTTTTATATTTTAAAGTATTTTTTTTTCGAAAAAGTATACATACATCTGTATGTATCTTCTATGAACGAGAGTTTCTGTAGTTATAAAATATGTTTATTTTTCACACCTGTATATGGCTTGAATAATTTGTTTAATTTTTTCAGGATCGGTTTGCTGCTTCAAACCTTCACAGGCAAAATAAAAATTTAAGTGATCATTATATGCAGGCGCCTCCTCTTCTACGTATTTCTTGAATAATTCAACACCATCACGATCTTCTAGCAGATGGTTGAGTGTTCGGGCCCAATTTAAATAGGATGGTGGTGAATTACGCATATGATCTCCCACCCCTTCGGTCATCTATTTTCAATTGATTGATTAATTTACAATATTTAAATACATAAAATCGTATACATATTTCAAATATAACAGTTGCATACAAACCTTTCTAACACGACTTTCTTCTCCGGGTACAGGTGGTCTAGGCCCACTACACTCATTATCATCATATTTTCGGTAGCCCGATGAATGGCGCATGCCACTTGAACCAAATGTTAATGGCGCTTATACTCTTTCTTGTTAAGTTCAATTATTTTATATATATATGCTTCCAAATTGTATTGCAGTCCAAACAGCAATTCGTTTTCTATTTACTTCTTATATATCATTAGTTGTTATTCCTTATTTAAGATGATTTATTCTGCCTCTTTAGTTTTAAATTTGTTTATTTATTAAGTTAATAATATTTTTAACTTTGTATGTATATTTGAAATACTATATGCATGTATAGTGTATATTTATTTATGTAGTAATATTTATTTATTTATAAATTAAATATAATAATTTTAAGTCGTTCAATTAATCATTACATACAATTACAATTTGCTAAAGGCCCTTTTATTTTAAATATTAGGGTATGGAAGATTTTCAAATCGGAAGGCAATAATACAAGGCCTAAAAGAAAAATAATAATAATAATAATCAAATATTAATATTCTGTTCAAAATTATATAGAAATTATATTATATTTCATAGAAATGTTTATAAAAAAATACCGATCATCAGATGTTATTCATTATTATTATTACTCCATGTACTAATAGAAAATATTGTTTGCACATGTACAAATATTTGCGGCTATATGAGGAAAGATAAATTATAGCCATCAAAATCTTCAATAAATTGAATACAAATTTGACATACGTTCCGTAGTAAACAGGAGCAGTTCTTGATCAAACTTGTCATAAATAAATTTCTTACGCGAGATAGTGACATATCAAATACCACAGACTTATTAAAATAATTTTCGACCTTGATTGCTGAATACGTTAAGGAATACGTTTGGCCAAAGGATGCGATATATTATTCGCATATTTTTGTTTTTAAATACTTAGTCTCGTATTGGGCCTTACGTGCTGTCGTAAGTTATTTCTCGCTTACATTCAGCAATTTGGACTTTACGCACTGCAAACACGTTTTGCATTCTTTAGCCCGAATAACTTAGTTTATTCCAAACCGTCATCTATCGACGAAATACATCCAAAATATTTGGGGAGATTTCACATATTTTTTGATTGATCTTGTACCACAACAGGGTCGTCAAAATTTTATACGATTTTAATGCGTTCCACACCAACACCATCTGACATACTCCCAAATTATTCACTTTATGTTTCATATATTAAATGTGTGCGATTTAAGGAAGATATCGTCAGTAAAACTCAAATCTTTAATATATTTTTATAAATATATATTTTATCCACAAATCCAGACTCATTAGTTACTATTCAAGGAAAAATATAAGAACAAATTTTGATCCAGGTCAACGATAATCCTTCTCATGAATTTTCGTTTGGAACGAATGAGTTCTTTAAACCATAATGGATAACTCACCAAATTGATTTTTTTACAATTGTAATTTTGTTACGATCACTGTCCAGGATTTTGTTCTCCTCAAAGTTAACTCATCAAATCTGTTCGAGTTTGTCTAACACCAAGTGCATTTCTGTCCTCTAAGTTAGCTGACACACGACTGTTTGAATTTGTTTTGACAACAAAATAAGAAAATAAATTCATGTACAGTAAAGTCACAATTTTTATGAATACGGCAAGCCCAACGAGTTAGACTTCTAAGTCCAAAGTTAGCTAAAACCGCTTTAACTTTGATGATAGGAAATAGGCGCTAATCTAAATTCAATTTATTTATATCGTTTTTAATTTCATTTTAAAGCCACAGTTTTCCTTCTACTGTGTCTTTAGACCATAAAAAAATTTGACTTTGAATACAAAATAGGAAAGACATATCAATTTCGAAAAGGTCAAGTTTACGAGTACTTATAAAAGTCCTTCATCACTCCTTGTCTACGGAAGACAATAAAGTTGAGTTTATAGAACAACGCTTTTAAAACGAAAAATATTGCTTTGCGGTATTCTGAAATGTCCAGCAAACCTTTGATGAAGTTTCGTACCCATGCCTATCATTCAAAGTATTGAAGTTTTTACTGCTAACGCCATTTTACTTGGTTGTAAAATTGAACCTAAATGAGGGATATTCTTATGTTAATATTAAAGATTCATTTTCTAAAATAAACCCGATAGTTTTTTGGTGTTTTTTTTCTTTTCAATATATACATATTTGTGATATTCCAAATTTACAAAATATTACAGTTGAGACTTACGCAGGGGATTCGGTTTTACTTTACGCCAATAGTTGAAAATTAAAATAAACATACCGAAGTCTTTTCACACTTATTACCTCAGAAGAGAATGTTGCCCCCTTATTGCACTTAATAGAATTCAAATTCCACTTGTGTTAAATACTTAAATTTAAATTTGGTGAAAAATGTTGGACACGATTAATTTTTCCGTATGAAAAATTTGACAAAATAGCTCAGGTTTGTGGCTTTCATTACTGTAAAGTGTGCAAAGTCGCCGTAGTCTAGTAAGTAGTGTGTTGTAGTATGTTTAGACATAAGGCCTCGGTTCAAACCCCAGGTAATACATCTCGAGCAAAAACGAAATATGAGAAAATATTTCTTTGGCAACTTCCTCTCAGCAAATTTCTGACAAAAACTCAGAGAGTAAATAAAATTGCAATGAAAAAGTTTCTCAAAAAATCTGTCGTTCGGAATTGACTTTAAACTGTAGGTCCCGCCACTCATGTTTAAAAAATTAACACACACAACATAGGTGGTGTGAGAAACTAGGCCGTAATAGTGACTGAAGGTTTGTAATGATCAATTATGTATTTAATTATGTATGTGTTCAACATTGCTTTACTTGTTTAAACCCAGCTAGCATTCGGAAGATTATTTTTCAAAAAATAACCTTGTTGAGTCTTTTTAGAGCACTTTAGGTGATCAAAAACTTATTAGACAGTTATACGATTAAAAAAGGACTCAAAAATGATCCGCGTCAATGAGTAAAATGAGTTCGATTTAAAATACAATAAAAAATTGTATAGCAATCGGAAATTAATCATCCAGACGTTTAAAATGGGACTATTATTTCCGTTATTTATTATTTTATTCTACTTATACTGAAGATTGAAAGACGCTTAATCAAAAATAGATCAGGCAGATGTGTGAAAAGTGATTGTAATTACGTATTTTATGATCATATTTTGAGCAGATAGATGATTAAACACTGCTTTTTTATACCCTCTCTGTATAAATTGTCATTTATGTAAAATATGGCTATGAAATAAAGTACAATTTGTTTTTAAATATAAATGTAATATTTTTTCTTTGGTAGACTTCCTTTCAGCAGATTTCTGGCAAGAACTCCGAAAATCTCAAAAATCTGTCGTTCGGAGTCGACGTTAACTGTAGGTCCCGCCACTCACGTATAAAATTAACGTACACAATATGAGTGGTGTGAGAAGCTAGGTCGTAATCCTGACTGAAGGGTTGTAATGGCCAATTATGTATGTATGCGTGTATGCTTCCTTTGTTACTCAATGTTCATATGAACGTGATTTTTTAAATCGCGGCAGTGTAAACGTAGAACTCAGAAAACCTACTAAAAACACATTTTGAAAAACGACTAATAAATGGCTCAAATTATAATCATAAATGACTCAAAAAGGAATCCAAATTAATACAAACATGACTGAGAAATGACAATAAAAGGACTCCTAAACATACTGATAAATTACTCATAAAAGACTCGTATGCGATTAAACGATGACTGAAAGACGACTCGAAAAAGAATCGAAAATGATTATAAGACTACTAGAAAAAGAGTCGCCCGTAGTCACTTTTTTCTCCCGACAAAAGAGTCTTTTATGATTCGACAATGAGCGCAAATTCTAGCTTTTCAATCGCGCAGAAGAATCAAAAAAGACTCGAATTTGAGTAAAAATTTCCAAAAATGCTGGCTGGGAATATAAACGACGTACATATGTACACACATATATGTATGCATAAATGTACACAAAATGTAACAAATAAATATTTTAAAATTGAAACGCTATTTAAAAAGAAAATAATTTTTTTTTTTTTTTATTAATTTTGTTAAATTATATAAAAATCACTTATGATGATAACAATAGAAATAAAATTTTATAAAAAAAATAATTTAGTACACAAAAATGTTTAACTGTAAGTTTATATTTCGTGCGAAAGAAATCTTACAGATATTATGACGTATCGAAAAAAATGTTGCGTGTAACTTGTTCCAATTGCAAAATAATGTTAACATACATACATATGTAAATACATTTCATATGTTTTTCATAACAAGAACAGAGTACTACTCCATTTGTATGTAATCTGACACCATAGCGCAAGAAATTTTGAAAACAATACTAAGTTAAACTACTCTTCAAAAAACGACTGTAAATTTAAAGAACAATATTATTTAAAAAAAATATATCCTTAATGCACGAGAATAAGGAAAAAAAAATAGCAAAATACAAAAACAAAATAAGAAAGTGAAAGTACAAATAGAGCGATGCTGCCAAGCAATTATTGCAGACTATTGACATAAAATTTAATTCTTATTATGATCATTATTATTTGTGTTTAAAAGTGTTGCAATCTATGGGATTTCAACAGGATTTTCTCAAATCCATAAACTATTCCAGCTATCCCACTACAACGTTTCGAAAGGGGACCCTCTGGACTACCATTTGCATATAGCCGTTTGGAACTATGTTCTATATGTTCCAAAATGGTCACTGATCTTCTACAGAATTTTGACCAAAAATCGATTTTTCCAAAATTAATTTTCTCAAATTCCAACATTATTGCAGCTATCCCACTACCACGGTTCGAAAGAGGACCATCTGGAATACCATTTACATATAGTCGGGTAGGTGTACTATTTTGCTTATGTTCTCAAGACATTTGCATATAGTCAAGCAGGTGTGCTATTTCTTATATGTATGTTCCCAAATGGCCACTGACATCCTAGAGAATTTCTAATCAAAAAATTTACCATATCACTTTGTATGAATATATTAAGAGGCCTTGGAACCTTCCTTTGAGTATGATATGGTACTCGTAAGGTAGTATATGTCCTGAAATTAGCTCCTAAACAAGTGGACTGGTTCAGATGGATCCTATTAAACAGTTAATAGTGCTCTGTTAAGGGCAAATTTTGTTCTGTTAAGAGAAAATTTTGCTCTGTTAACGCCAAATGTGGCGCTGCTAAAATTTATGGATTGCGTCTTGGATTTTTAAAATTGATTTTATCTTCACACACAATAGGAATAGAATTATTGAATTGAATAGCTGTTATTTATTGTAAGTACTATAAATAAATAAAATCAATAAATTAAAAAAACTCCCACCTTATTGATTTTTAGGTACCACAGTTGAAAATACATTTCGACTAATTAAAGATTTTTTGAGAATAACTGTAAACAAACGAGCCAAAAACACATTCTACAGGAGATTATTAAAGTCAATTGTTCCATTTTTTTGTTTTGGCTAATAGGCTTAAGAGTTTCTATGAGTGAAACTCATAGTTATTCAACAAAATAACGCAATTTGTTCCGAATGAAACTCTAATAGTTTTGTAAATAATAAAAAAAAGTTCAATTAATTGATTCCTTTATATGTTTCAATTGTTTTACTTAAAAATTCATTATAGTGCGATTGGTAAATTCGTAACTCTATGTACCTACAACTAGAAAGACTTGTATTAAAACTATCAGAAATCAAGATCCAATCCAAAAATGGATGCACCGATTCAGGTTTACATATTCAAAAATGTACTACTAATTTATGCATTCAATCGAATAAGAAAATGTTTAATTTATTTCTTATTCGATTAACGATTAAACATTCAAGCATTGTTAATGTAATCAATAGGATTACTTTCTACTTGACAAATGCAAAAATATACAAATATCTTAGAAGTAATTACTCAAAATAAAAGGAGACAGAAGAGACAACAACACAAAGAAGTTAAAATTCCTTTTTTTGTTTTTTTTTTCTTTTACTAGATTTATTGAGAAAGGGATGAATAAAAGAAAATATGCGGCCATTTTGAAACCAATTTTGATTGGTGGATGAAATCGACCAATACAATATATTCGGGATGTATGTACTATTATTAAGATATGCTCAAAAAAGAAGGACAATTATTCAGCCATTATGTACAAAATTGAAAAAGAGAAGAGAGAACACATTGAACTCAACTACATATAAACGTGAAATGTGTTTGAATGTATGTATTGGTTTCGGTATGTTTCAGTAGTTTTAGATGACGCACAGAGTACAACAATTGAACAATAACGACACTATGTATGTATATATATATACATATATATCAGTATACTATATGTTACTACAAATATAGTATTTACTTGAAATGGTGCATACATATACACATATGTATGTATGTATGTGGATACTAACATTAGGCCCGTAACATTTAATACTACTATCAACATTGTGCTTCCAATAAAAATGAACAATGATAATAAATTCTTTTAAATATTCATATACATATATACATACATATGTATGTATACAACTATGCTCAAAATAATACAATTGATATAGGGTACACCTTATTCTCCTTTTGAATGGACCTGGTCCTCCGATGATGCCAAATATTGGAGGACCAGGTCCATTCAAAAGGAGAATAATTTCGGCGGTTGTAACGTCGATAATGCTATATGCATGCCCTATATGGTCGGAGGCACTCTCCGTGGGCACGACGAGGAGAATACTGTCTTCGGTGTATCGTCTAAGCGCGATTAGACGGATAAGTGGTTTCAGGACGGTGTCTGATGAAGCGGTATTGGTATTGGCAAAGTCAATACCAATAGACATATTAGCGGATGAGATGAGGAGGATATACTTTCGCCGTCTCGAGTATCCAGGACGAATAGCAGATATAAAAGCGGAGGAACGAAGGACTTCCATGCACAAATGGCAGTCGCGATGGGAGAGCAGTATAAAGGGAAGATGGATATTTCGCCTTGTACCTGATGTAACCCTTTGGATGAAGGACAAACATTGCGAGCTGAATTACTACGTGACCCAGTTTCATGGGTACTTCCGGAAGTACCTGCACAGATTTGGTGATGATACTTCCCCTATATGCCCAAACTGTGTAGATGAGGAGGAAGATGTGGAGCATATTCTAACATGCTGCCCCAGATTTAGATGGCCCGGAGAAACGAGTTTAGGACCAAATCGGCTAATGGAAGCGCTGTTGAATTGTAGGAATCTATGGAGCCAATATAGTCAGAGAATGGCTGAAGTTATGCTAGAACTCCGAAGACTGGAGAAACGGAGGCGAAATTTGAATTGATGTGATGAAGCTTTCGAGCTAACCAGCCCTCCGCGCAGTAATACCTTACGGCAGTCCCGCGGGGGGGGGAGAGTGGTTGAAGTGTGTAGGGGGTGGGTTTAGTACGTAGGCACCAGTGTTTGTGAATCGTGCACTCTTTTGTTGGAACAAAAGTGTCTTTAGAAGATTCCCACCTCCGGCTCAAGACAAAAAAAAAAAAACACCTTATTTTATATGATAGTAACGTTACTTACAAAAATAACCGAAAAAAACGCGATTTGTTATCTGATATAATTTTAATGTGATGTTTTATATATATTTGCGAATTACTTATGATTTTAAATTGAAATTTTTATTTGGACAAAGATATACGAAGATTTCTGATTATGCATTAATATTTCGCCGGCTTTATCACTTTAAGATATTTTCAATATATGAAAATCTCTCGTAGTACTTATCCATTTTGCATTGCATAAAATTTTTACGACTAAATTTCATTTCATTACTGCTGACTAAAATACTCTTCAGCATTATTTCTTCAGCATATATTTCATTACTCTACAAAAATAAGTTCCACCCTAATATGCAAGCTTAACGAAAAAAAGAAACACTCAAACAAATTTTACCGACAATGACAGAAACAACATTTACTTTGCAGGAAAAGATAAAAAGTAAAAACAGCAACCATCCCGTCACTAACAAAACGATTACAACAGAAATGGAACAACGTAACTGGAAAACACTGATAATAAAGCATTACATTGCTTCCATTTTATTGCACAGTGGTCGCTGTGAACGGCTATAAGACTTCTTATAACACGTAAATAAATAACCTCCATGCAGTAGTAGATACTCCATCATTATTTTCGATTTTATGCAGCGTCGAGATTGCGAATATTGTTGCTTTTAAGCATATTAATTACGGCAACGTATCGTGGACTTATGTTATCTGGGTACTTTACTTCTGTACGCAAGCTACATGCAACTACATACATGATCTAAAACGAGTGCATAATTGAAAAAAAATTTAATACATTTTTTTGTTTACAATTAAACATGTATTCTCTTACCGTATTTAAATATGGCTTTCAAGAACAATAGAGAAATACTTTTGAAACTAAACAGTTTTCAGATTTTTTGAAAATATTTATGTATTTATGGTACTCATAATTCTTGGTTTTATTATTACCATCATTATAACTCG
The DNA here is from genome assembly GCA_930367235.1 of Sarcophaga rosellei. NCBI lineage: Eukaryota > Metazoa > Arthropoda > Insecta > Diptera > Sarcophagidae > Sarcophaga > Sarcophaga rosellei. The sequence goes on along the minus strand of OV884017.1, from coordinate 82,235,729 downwards.
ATTTGCACATTCTTGCTAGAAATATTTGATACACGACATCAATTTATTTTTTATTCCCTACATTTCTAACCATAGACTGTTTAACATCGTAACCGTTTACTACTGAGCCGATTTAGATCGATAATTGGCACTCTTTCATACTTTTTTTCTGAAGAATATACAATAATTGTACACAGTCTTTTTTTGAATCTAAGAATTTCTTGACTCATTGACTTTATCTTAAAAATTACTATGATTAGTAACCAAAATCGGTTACGAAAGTTCTTTTTTAAGGTACACAACATTTTTTGACTCAACCCTTTTAATTATTACATACATACATACATAATTGGCCATTACAACCCTTCAGTCAGGATTACGGCCTAGCCTCTGAACACCACTCAAATTGTGTGTGTTAATTCTATAAATGAATGGCCGGACCTACAGTTTAAAGTCGACTCAGAACGACAGATTTTTTTGAGAAACTTTTCATGGCAATTTTATTTGCTCCCAGAGTTTTTGCCAGAAATTTGCTGAGAGGAAGTAGCTGAAGAAATTTTTTTTTCATATTTCGTTTTGATGTCTTGCCTGGGGCTCAAACCCGGGTTTTACGTCTAATAAGCGAACACACTACCTACTAGACTACGGCGACTACAATTAATTAATAATTTAATTATTAATATACATAATTATTTAAGAATTTAATAGAAACAAAAAAGTACCAACTGCGTTATTTATTGATCGAGTTGCGCAAATAATGCTGCTATTGTGCAAATTTCTAAAATTCTAGCTAGCTGGGTCATATTTTTCCATAATTGAACATAAACCGACGTATGTATGTATGTATGTGCCAGTTAATGTCAATTATATATCGATATTGACTAGATTGGATGAAGTCTTGGTGAACTTTACAATTGGATTCGACATTACACCTGTAGAGTTTTAAACGAGTTTATTATTCCTTATACTTATGTATTTCAATATGTACACATACATATTTATGATATGTATGTATGCAAACATTCCACAGTGCCTTTAACGAAACACAAAATAATGTTCAAATAGTCAAAGTAAGTGACAAAGTATGAGAAAACACTTGTAACATACTACATATGATGAATAAGCAAAAAATTGACATATGTATGCACAACATTTTTTGAATCAAAATGAAAATTATAAAGTACAAATGGTACAAGGCACAGAGTAATGGCTGGCTGGGAGGATGTATTCCTCAAAGCAAAACAAAACGATAGAAGTAATACGAAAAAAAAAAAATTCATTTACATACTGCTCTATATTATGGATGAATAACGGAACAAAGACATTTTCAAATTAAATATTACGAAATATGTACACAAATAAAAACTCCTCATTTACTTGATAACTATTGCGCCTCTTTTATGTGCAAATTTTTGCAAAAGTAGCTGAAATATATACAAGGATTTGAAGAAAGCCTGCCTTTCAGTGAAATCGTTAAGCGTTTATTGTTCATCGTTCAAATCCATCTGTAGTAATTAATGCTTAGACATAATTCTTTTTATCATAAATTTCAGTTTTTTTTTGTTTTGTAATTTTTAAATTGCTAAATTGAGAACGGAAAATTTCGTATTTAAATGAATTTTACAATAAATATAAAGTGCTCCGTTCGGATTTGATATTATGTTTTTGGCTCATTTAAAAGGGTCCTAGACAAAGATTTTAATTTCATTATGCCGACTGAATTCATTTTTAAAGTTGAATGAAGAACGTTCATTCGCCTATTTGAATTTTATAATTGATTTATAATGTAACGTCTAAAATAATTACCCTTTTAATGCTTAGGATGTATTTGGTTGGAATTAAATTGATTGAATTGACCTTTTATTACCACAATATGGAATATCAAAACTATTATATCTATAGCGGTTAACTGATGAGGAGGAATTCTACAGATATATTTTATTTTATTTATTTATTACAATACAATTACAAATTATATTCTAATAATATACGAGCGGAGTAACTTGGAAATATGTTCGGTGTAGTGTCATAGACCAGAGTCTCTGGTGGGAATCGAACCCACTACCCGCACGCTAATAGTCTAGCACACTATCCACCAGACTACCAGGGCACCCTCTACAGATATAATTTAAGACAATATTTCTATATTTAAAAATAATTTCTATTAAGAAGATATTTACAAGATTCATACGAGAAAGTGTGTTTAATGTTACAGAAAAAAAAAAAAAAAAAAAAATTAAAATAAAATAATTTAATTTTTGATTTTTCTTTTATTGCAAAATATCCTTTAGGTGGTAAATTCTATTTAAATTTTATTCCGTAGAAGATAACTTGATTGAAGCATAAACAATAGTTTTTTAATAAACTGATTTAGAATTTGAGCATTGCACAAGAAATTTTTTTTATAATTTCTAGTTGCCTTTTGGTCCTGCTTTATATCTTTATAACTGGTAGTCATAATATTTCTGATTATATATTATTTATTTGTTTATTATAAAACAAGTATTACAATTATTATTGGTTTATTATAAAAAATATTGAAGTAATGGGTTGGCAATTAATAATATGTAGGGAATTTTATTTAGGCTTGTTTTCAGTAGTATGAACAATAATATACTACCCTAATCACTATTAATTCGTACACCACGCATTTTTATTTGATGTACCAATATTTTCATATTTTGGAAAATTATAATGACAACGCCTTAAGAATTATATTTTTTGAAAGATAATTTTATAATCTTAAACATATATGTATCTATCTCTATATAAAATAAGTTTTACATATTTGAATAAATTTATTGAATACACAAATTGAAGCAAAATTTCATTGTTTTTAGACCAAAATTATTGGATGTAAATAATTATGGAAATAATTATTAAAATATGTCCTATTCCTATTGCTATTGTTCCCAAACAACAATCGAATATAAAATTTATAACGGGGAATTCAGTGTAGCGAAAATTTCTGGCATCTTCGAAAACTTGCTGAACAGAATTTCACAGAATTTCCATGGCACGGCATTTCGCAGAATTTCCAATTCCACGGAATTACCGTGGCTTGGTAATAATAATACGAAGAGGAAAAAACCAAAAACAAATTATAGTTCAGTCCAAATGTATGTCATGTGTAGTTTCTTTATATTTTTTATTTCTTGCTGTAAGAAAAATCGTAAAGGTGTCGAAAGACACCTCATGGTAGAAATAGGTATATCATATACGCTTATACTGATCCAGGATGAGCTGGAGCTGGATAACGCTAAATAAATTTAACAATTATTATACGAAAAGTCAAAACATTAACTGAGAAAAAATGATTAAACTTTGAAATAAATTTCAAGTTAAAATTTTAAAAGGTGTCTTTTGACACCTTTGGTAGAAATAGTGTTAATATATCATTAATTTTATTATATGTAATAGTACACGCGCATTCATTTATAATTTAAATTTTCGAGCTACTTTGGCAAGAATTTTTTGAATAGGATAGGGCACCATGGAATGGTGGAGTACTCCAGGGGCAGAAAGGTATACCCATCTTTATAAATGGGTTGAAGTTAGGTGGAGGTACAGGAGCTGTGGTTTTCTGTAGGGAACTCGGTCTTGAACTTCACTTTAGGTTAAAGGACTGTAGCGTGTTTCAGACAGGGATTTTCGCAATCTTGAGGGCTATTGAGGCCATAGCTGGTAGGCCCACTTCGGATTCGGAATCACGGCTCGTTCGCGAGTACAGATTCATTAAGGACTTTTGGACCAGGCCTAATCCGTCTATGATGAGATCTGGGTCATAGACGTTCTCGTTGGATTAGGTTCACTTTCTGAGGGCGATTTGATAGTTTGTCCTGATCCCCCAATCTGCCACCTCGTCGGCCTCATCAATGGATGAGTCAGGGGGAAGAGCAAAGGCGTTGGGGGAATGGATCGGGTTGTCATGTTTCTAGGTGTCATTGGCCTGCTATATGCAGTGTTAGAACAGGTTGCTTGGATAAGGCCAGTTTAAGGTTAGTTATTAGGTTTATTACGGGGCACTGCGAGATTAGATCGCTGACAAGGATCTGGAAACGATGGTATGTTGCGATAAGGAGGAGTTGGAGACTATCAAATTTCTCTCCTGTAACTGTCCAGCCCTCAGTAGGTTGAGGACTCTTGGCAGTTTGCTTCTTTGAGGGCTTGAATAATTTGTCGGGAGCCGACATTAAGGCTCTCCATAGATGCATTATTAGCTTGAGCTGGTTGAGAAGTGCTAGGACTTTGATAGTGTAGTTGCGCTCTCCTGTATGTTTGTTAGTCTGTGTTATTCCCCCTCTTCCTTATTCTCCCTTTCCTACTTCCTGTCCTTTATCTCTATCTCGCCTATTACCCGCTCTCCTTTAGGACATAGTACAATGGGTCAACTCCGGGTACTGTACTTGTCTCCATTGGCAAGTACACATCCTCTAACCTAACTACCTACCTTGGCAAAAATTTACACACTTTGCGAAAAGGCAGTGGAAACATAATTTTGGTATAAAAAGATAATTTTGGTCTAAAAACAATGAAATTTTGCTTCAGTTTGTGTATTCAAAATTTATTTACATATGTGTTTAAATTTATCCAATTGTGTAAAACTTATTTGTTATAGAATTAAAGATTATAAAATTACCGTTCAGGAAATAAATGGCGATGTCATTATTATTTTTCAAAATATGGAACTTTGAATTAATAGTGGTTACGCTAGTATATAATTTCCAATAAATATATGCAAAATATAAATTAAAATATTTATGTATAGCTTCTTTAAAAAACTAACTTGGCCTTATATTTATGAAACATTGACTAATGGAATATTAAAAATATATACTGTAGCATTCTCTAAGAAATATTTAAAAGTATAGAAGTGACATTTTGATTGTGGGTCGCGCCATATAGTATGAGTTATCAACATCTAAACTTGGGTAACTGTTAATTACATATTTTAAAATTAAATCAGTGATTGACCCTCAAAACTTTCAAATGACTCTATATTTTTGGGCCGCAAACGTGCTCTATATTAAAGCTATTGGTCATAGAATATACCAGTTTTTTGTATATTTTCTGTTGATATTTACTCATAAGAACGTTTTTGAGTTAAGTTTTGTATGAGATATAGCAATTACATCTGTGTAAATTTAAATTCGAAGTTAAAAACCAAAAACGCAAGCCAACATTTCTAGCATCGCCATTTTTTACTTTAACAGGGCAAAATTTGCAATTAACAGAGAACTGTTAACTGTTTAACAGTGGCAATAAGTAGATTAGTCTTCTACATTGCAATTATTGCAGACTACTGACATAAAATTTAATTCTTATTATGATCATTATTATTTCTGAATACAAATTTTCAAATGTATGGGATGGTTGCTGTGGGAGGGATTTTCTCAAAACCAAAATCTTATCCAGCTATCCCACTACCGCGGTTCTAAAGAGCATTCTCAGGACTACGATTTGCATATAGTCGGGCAGGTGTACTTTTGAAACAAAAAAATGGATAACCCTCCATTTGTGAATACAGATCTTTCTGTAAGTGCAATATTGTTTAGAATAACAGTTTTTACCTTTATAGAGTTTGCTGCTACTGTTGCGGACGTTGCTGTTGTTTATGTATGTATTAAAATAATTAAATAATAAAACAGAGGCAAAAACCATTGCACAATTATTAGGAAAGTAATCCTAAAAAAAACATCCCTTAAAAGGTTTTATTTTTAATAATTTACAAATTAAACGTATTCGTATTTATGTTTTATATGTGAAGCGGAAAAATATTGAATGTAATGAAAATCATAACAATAAAATAATCCTCATTATGTATAAAAAAAAGATATTTCCAGAATGCGCGTTTGTTAGACTGACTGTCAGAAAGAGTATACAATTTCATAAATAATACCATATTTTATAATTTTACTCCTTCCACTTATTATGTATTGAACTAATATTTTTCTTCTTTTCTTTTGTTTTGGTTTTTCTTCATTTGGGATGAGCATTTTTGCCCGGAGGCATAACAATAGAAATTTCTTCATCGAAATTGTAGTCCTTCAGTTTAACGTCTATTTAATTTCATGTTATTTCATGAGATCCTTTCATAATTTTAAATCAAAATTTTTTAGATACGTTCTGAACGTAAAGTAGTTAAATTAAGAGTTTTTAATTTTACTTCATATAAGTTATTCGATTTAAAAACAACAACAGCAACAAATTGAAAAACAAGAGACTACGGACGGCAATTAATACTCATTAACATTGAAAATGTATTACGTATGCAACTAACAATGAACAGCTGTTAGTTTTAATTGCTTTTAATAGTATTATATATATAATACTTTTAATTATGTATGTACATACTACATACATATGTATATATTCAAGAATTTTTATATTATTTTTTTAATTTTATATTTTAAAATTGCATTAAATAATTTTATGGCAAACGTCAGTTTGACTAGACAGATACTAGTTTCTCTCAACCATAAATTGTAAACAAAATTTCTAATTCGGCTTCTTAAGTTGGATTCATATACATAGTGGATCACAACAGCACCTTAAAAAAGCTCATATAATTTCGAAACGAAACAATATATCAAAAAAATATTCAATATGCGTTTAGAAAACATGTTCAAAAATTAAAAAAAAATGTATTCAGTCTCAAATGCAATGGAAATGAAAAAGAATGGGCGGCAAAAATAGATCCCCAAACCACTAGGAACTTAGTGGAATTTCTGTGAAAAAGGCTGAAAACTGTAATTGACCAAAGTGGAGTTATATTAAATTTTAAAATAAAAAAAGGTTAAGTAATCCTTTAATTGCATGTTCTTATAGTTTATGGTAAGTGGTTGAAATAAGTTGTGAATAATTGTGTTCCTACATTTTTGATTTTTAGTTTGTAAGTTTTTTAGAGTGGAAATTTGAGTCTGAATAAAACTTTTTTGTTCAATTTTTGAACACTTTCTATAAACTCTTACTCTTCTGGTTCTAATAAACTAGTGTCTCACAGAATGTTGTTCGAAATAAATGTTTGTCCGAATTTTTTTAAATGTACTTTGAAATCTCTCTTCTTGGTAGAAAGAGAGAAAAAGTTGTTTACGAACAATTGTCAAACTGTTAAAAGATTATATTTTTCATAAAAAGTTGAATTGATTTGCCCGTATAAATCATATAATATTGGAAATTGCTTGAAGAGTGTCAAACGATTTTTGATTTTTTTTTTTTTGATTTATTCGAACAAATTTTTCGAAATTATTGAAACCTGCTGTAAAAAACCCTAAATAACAAAATTTTGTCCGGACAAAGATTTTTTTCGATATGGCTGTAATCAAACATATCGCTTTGTAGTTCTGTTCTGTTCGTCGCAACGTTTCAAGAACATATCTAATTGAAGAAACGTTACATGCGAGTCCTTGCAGAAAGAAATGTATTATTACCTTTTGTAAAAATTTAGTAGTCAAATATTAGGCATTTGAATACATAATTTAGATAATTTAAATTGATGTTAGCATTTGTAATAGGGAAAGTCTTGTATGTTGTTATGTAATTATATAATAATGAAATTATATAATATAATTATAATTCTTTTATATATTATGTATGTAAATGTATGTATTATATAATAACTTACGAATTTTCTTATATTATATGACCAGAACTATTTTCCCTTTAGGATATGACAGTGGCAACTTACAGCAATATATTATAGTACAGTATAACATATATTGTTAATAGTCCGATTGAAAATTGTTTTTTATTTTTATTTGCATTACAAAGGATTAATGAAGTATTAATAGTTGGTGGCAGTAATAAATAATATGAATGGTTTACCAGATAAATGAGTAGCGAAACTAAAACAAACTTGTAATGCAACACCATGTAAAAATGCTTTTGATAAAATACAATTGGTTTGTGGTACGTGTTATGTCGTTAAAATTACAATAACAATTGCGAACAATAAGACGACGAATGATTGTCTCACATGTAGGACCCGTACTTATTTTAACACAGTGACAATGAGCAACAAGCAACACAAAACTGAAAAGTCAAACTAAATCAGAATAAGGAAGACGAACAAACTCCTAGGGTTGCAACACAAAATGAGCGACTTCAAAAAGGGAGACAAACACATAATCGAACTTATGTGAAAGTCAAAATGCACAAATATTAGTGCACATCATGTTTATATGTTTCTATATACATACTTAGATATGCATATACTTATGTATGTATGTCTAAATATATATGTATAACAAATATTTGTTGCTTTATTGTGATTTATTTTGTTAGTAACAAAAGTAATTCTCAACTACAGGGTGTAGAATAAGAAATCTGAAAATTTGCAAACTTTAGTTTTAATTTCAAATTGTGGTGCTCGAGGATCTAAATTTCAAAATTGTAATCGTACTTATGATGTTTTTTTTTAAATAAAAAAATCTGCAAGATAGCTACAACAAAACCATGGCCCAAATCTTTATATAATTGCTATATTTTATGAAAATTAAAAACGTAATGTTCAGGATGACAAAAATATTTTAAAATGTATTTATTTTTAACAATTTTAAAAGTTGAACTAACTAAATAAGGCAGTAAAAATAGAGCGTATTATTATACTATACAATACATACATATGTATGTATATTTACGTATATATTATGTATTTTATGTATTATGTATATTATGTACGAACCTACCAATAAATTCCTTAAAATAAAGAATTTCGGTGAAAAACAAAAGTAACTTACCCCACACCATTAGTAGTGAAAGTAAATTTAATCTTTCTGGATCTGATGGGATAAAATATATTAGAAGACCGCCTGAGCAGAGATATTTTTCCAGATATCAGCTACCAACAGTAAAACATGGCTAATGGTGTGGGGTAAGTTCCTTTTTTTTCACCGAAATTCTTTATTTTAAGGAATTTATTGGTAGGTTCGTTCTCTCATGACGGAGTTGATCCGTTAGTGAAAATCGATGGTATTTTGAATTCCACTAAATACTGTGAGATCCTAGAAGAAAATTTGCTCCAACATCTTCTGGAAAAAATGCCCCCAAACAGCATATTCCAACAAGACAATGACCTGAAGCACTCTAGTCGCTTGGTTCGTAACTACCTAAGCGATCATGATGTGCAAATTTTGGATTAGCCGTCACCATCTCCCCTTAGAAAACCTATGAGAGACTTTAGATCGGGAAGCTAAGAAGAAAAATCCTTCAAATTTGGCGGAATTAGAAAAAATTTTGAACTCAGAATGGGGAAAAATACCCCTACGCACCATCGTGCCGCTAGTGGCTTCTACGCCCTCCAGACTGCAAGCGGTAATAGAAAATGAAGGCTACGCAACCAATTATTAGTTTTAAGTATATTTTTAACCAACATTGTGTAAGAATTTACATTTAATTTAAATAAAGTTATGAATAACATAGCGTTGCATTTTTTTTGCTCTCTGAAATTTGGCACTTTTTTTCTTAAATGTTAAAATAAAAATAAGTGGAAAGAAAAATTTTGATATTGTAACCTGCATTTGTTAACTAAATCTGTAGAGCATAAAAATAAAAAAAAAGTTTTTAATTTCCGTACTTTTTTTTTGAAGAGGCGCACATAAAGATCAATCGGCTTAGCGTTGCTGTTTTATGCTCGCTACTGTATGTATAGCACAATATAAACAGAATACATCGATGTGTATTCGTAATATTTCTGTAAGTAAACTGAGTATTATTGTACAATATGTATAATATTCAGAAAAATTACTGAAAGTTAAGTAAGTAAATGTAAAAATTTCGATACTGTACAGACCGCACAAATTTGTATGTTCATATTAACCCACATTTTGCAATTTTTTGATTAAAGCCATATAAAATCCAATTGCAATTCGCAGATCTTCACGGAATCTAAACAAATGATAAATTGAAGTACGAACTGTGTTGGATGCATAAAAACTTTCCAGTCAAGATTTCTAAGTTTTTGCCGGGCCATCAAACATGTGTGTGGTTTAGCTTCAACATATTTTCTGTGGATGAAATCTCACTGAGTTGATATCAGAAGCAATCCTTTCACCAGATTGTAGAAGCTCATCCAACTTTTTTGTATATAGACGACAAATATTGCCTTACATAAAAAATAGTCGGTTTTAAAAATTATTTACTGGTTTGCGCACTATTTTTTTTTTATCATGATTTGACTTTAAAAATTCGTTGTTAAGTGTTAAAATTATTATTATTTATTCCTGAGTTATCTTTTCAGATTTATCGTTTGCTAAAATGACATCAATTTGACAATAAGAACCATTCCATTCCATTAACTATTTTGCTTCCTGTTGATAGATAACGACATCGTAACATGTTGATAGATTTTTCGATTTATTATTTATCAGCTTTAACACTATTTTAATATTATCTTTAGGCGTCTCAAAAACTGTATTTTTTCAAATAATCCATTCTCACTTGCAGTATAGATTGAACTGAGTCTCTAGGAGACGCAGTTTTATTTAAAAGGTATTATTATCTTTTGAAATTAATTAAGAAAAAAATATAAGAAGAAAACCATGCAAAAACGGTAGCAAATTGTTGAAACGAAGTTCAAGTTGTTAGACTTTACGTACTAAGAGAAATTTGACTTTATTGTTCGTAAAAACTTTTTCGGTAGGAGGCGTGTATCGCATAGAGATCATTCAAGAACTTCGTGGTGAATCGTGTACATATTATGGTTATTGTGTCGAAATGAACACCCAATCACACCATCCAGAGTCAAACCGAAAAACAAATGCGAAGTTCGATTGGATGTTAAGGTTTTTGTGAAAATCAGCAAATTGTGAAAAAAAATCATTCTTTATGCATGGCGATAAGATATCTAAATTTAGATTTAGCTTATTTTAAAATTATGAATTATTATAATAATACGATTCGATTCACAGTAATAGCCTTATTGTGTGAACTTAACTCATTTGTAGAACTTTGAAAAATTCGACAGAAGAGAGAAAAAGTTTAAAAGATTAGGTATGATACAACTGTTGATAAATTCCGGACGGTTATTATACGCAAATCGATAAACAGGCCAAAATAAGAAAAGATTTATATTTAAAGATATATAGGATATTGATATAATTTTACTATTACATATATTGTACACATTTTTTTTTTAATTTAGTGTCTAATTTTGCATTTTGTAATGGTATTTCTATTCACCTTTAGTCTTAATTTAATACTGATTAAAAGAAATAGACTGTAAATTATTATAAAAATCGAATAATTTTTTAATCATAGCGAGAGTTGCATTTATTTTAATGGCCATAGTGCACATAATGTATGTATGTAATGAATGTATATACATATATATAATAAATAATAAAAATTGTATATTACATATGTAAACTACCATTTACCATTGCTTTGAAAGGTAGTAGAAGAAAATTATGATTGATTTACTATTTTTATGAACATTCAAAATATGTAGTGTATAATTTTTATTACAATTTATGACTGATAAATTTTGATTTCAAGCAAATACCCAGTATTTTGTTTGTTAGTATTGTATTATTATTGAAATATTTGTTTGAAATAAAATAATGCTTCTTTTAAAGTTATGTATTCTTCTCAAGCACTATCAAAAGGATGCTCTTTTTTGTTGGAAACATTTATGAAGGGTAAAAGAGACGGAAATAAATAAATTATATTTCAAAGTAAGTAAAACGCCATTATAAACAACCCTCCATTATGATTGCGCAAGCTCAAAACTTATAAATGTACATATGTCCATACATAGTATGTTTGCATATGTATGTAGCTAGCACTATTACACATACAATGGCAACAAACAGTAAGAGTTCTTCCTGATATACATACATACATATGTATGTATATTACAATTCTCCATTCAATTAAACTGCAAAAGTATGTGTGTAATATTATACACTGCATGTGTATTGTATTATAAACAACCGCGCATGTATTGGTAAAAAAAAGCCGGTAAATAGATGCACACATATATATCTACATAGTTATTAGATGTTTATACAAGATTTATGTAAATGTGTTGTATTTATAAAAGTACTTATTGTTGAATGGGTAGTCCTGACATTGAAGCAATTGTTAGGAAGCCGTCTTTGCACTCTTGTTGCTGTTTTTGTTGATTCTACTGTTATTTGAATTTAATGAACTCTTAAAACGATTTTAATGAGTTTGTAAAGTTTTATTCATTTATCCATTCATTCATTCAATCTCTCGTTTATACTTTTGTATGTACATACATATCCAATACCTTTAGAATAGCCGATTTGGTTGTTGTGTAAAACAACAAACTGGTAAATTTAGTCAACTTCTTAAATGTATGTATACGATATGCAAAAGGAAAATGCTTACATACATACTACCATATTTATAAACAATTATGAAGGGAAAGTCTTTTAATTGTTAACACACATACATCACATCTATATGACTACAGAATATACCAATATATACATACAGATGTACGTATGTATATAGGCAAATTGTTCTATGTAATATTGTATACATTGAAATCAAAACACTTACACACGTACATAGATTTTTTAAAGCATGTAATGAGGTTAAAAGTTAGCAAGCGCAATGATACTCTTGTGGATTTTGAATTGAATCAAGTGCATGCGAAAAAGTTCAGTGTGTCTATCCGCAGTCTAGACAAATACTGTTCGTAAAAGTACTTTTGACCTTCATTACTATTGTTTTTACAATTTATGCTTTTCTGCTTAACATTATAAATTCAACAAAAACAGAATTAAATTAAAAAGTGAAAGTGGAGACATTTGTACTGAAAAATAAATAATGTAGGTACGGAAATGAAAGAAATTGCATCAGTTAATTGCATTTTTTTTTGTCATATGTTATTTGTTTGAATTAACTTTTTAGTTTAACAAAAAAAAAATAATAATCTCCTACCTTTACAGAATATTTATGTTTTAAAAAGGGCTCAAATTATTTTGGAAATCTATAAAAAATGCTGTAATCTTTTGCTATAGTTAACAGTAAAATTGAGTTACTTATTGTATTAAAATGCTTCCGCAAAATATTTACTCGGAACGATATACAAAATAAGACAGCGTTCATGGAAGAGAAACTAACGCTGGGAAAGATCATCAGATCTTATATAAATTGAAAAATTATAAACAGACTTAACCCTAATCTTACTGACATAAAAATGTAACAAATCTCACTGACATGAGCCTCTAAGGCTCATATATAAAAACTACGGGATTCTTTACGTTTACGTTTAACAAACAGTTCCACTCCTTGCAATATCTAAACGTAATAAATATTTTTAAGTCTTGTATTCATTTATTTAAATTAAGATAAAAAGGAATTTCCCAACGTTATTCATTGGTAGGTTACTTTGTATATAAAAGGTAAACATTTTTATAAATAGAAGATGCCTCACAAAGATATGTAGAATAATTTATTCAGTCAAGAACTTACAAATAAAAACATGAACTACTTTATATGAGCCTCTGAGGATCATGTCAGTAGTTAAGAATATTTTTTAATAATTCTCAATTTTATTTTTACTGAATTTTCCAAACCATGTAAAATAGGTCTTGACATTTGATTGCGGTATGTTAGATACATATGTATGTATGTATATCTCTTGTTACATTGATTTGATCATCCTAATGAGGCTCACAGGCTCATGCTCGTAAGATTAGAGCTAAATCTTAAACCTGTATAGTAAATAGGAAGTAATTCCTTTTCTTCTATTATTCTTACTCCAAGACAAAGCACTGATTTAGTAGAGGTCACCATAATATAAGTGTTGCCGTAAAAAAAGATTGTAAGAAGGTTAATTATTTAATTAATAATTTTTAAAGTCGCCGTAGTCTAGTAGGTAGTGTGTCGGCTTATTAACTTAAGGCCCGAGTTCAAACCCCAGGTCAGACGTCAAAACGAAATATGAAAAAAAAAATATTTCTTCGGCGACTTCCCCTCAGCGGATTTCTGCCGAAAATTCTGAGTAAATTTAATTCCCATGAAAAGTTTCTCAAAAATCTGTCATTCGGAGCCGACGTTAAACTGTAGGTTCCGCTACTGACGTATAAAATTAACGCACACAACATGAGTGGTGTTGAGCAGCTAGGCCGTAATCCTGACTGAATGATTGTAATGGCCATTATGTATGTTATGTATGTAAGAAGGTTAATTTATCGTACAGAATTTAAAATACAGAAAACAACATTGAAAAATGAGGAAGAATGCTAAGAGCGATTATAATTTTGGTACTTCTCTATATATTGTAGTTGGACTGAAAGTAAAACTACTGGAACAGTGGGAGTAACATGCTTTACAAGAATGTAGAAATAATTGTATTTATATTAACGTATTATATTATGCATTTTAATTATATTATATAATAAATGAACATTGAAATATTAAATATAAGTAAATATACTTTAATGCTGGCCTAAGTGAGCCGTCTTCCTTCGAGGGGGGTTTGCCACATAACCCAAATTCAGATTTCGGTAGTATTATTATTTATATAAGGGCTACCATTAGCTGACTGTCTGATTTATTAACGCATAACCCAAAACGTAAAATTAAAAACTTGAAATTTTTTAACTCTAAGTATCGTTCATAGCATATACTCGTAAGTCTACAAACGGTTAAAAATTTAAAAAGAAAAAAATGGATACAGAAGTAAAATTGTAAATGACAAAATCCCACCAGAATTTTTCAAAATTAATCATTCACGAATGTATGTAAGTCTTATTATATTCAGAAGGTAAAAACTGGCGTGTAATAAATATTTTGAACATCATACAGAAAATCAGAGCCACTGTCATCCTGTAAAGACTATGCTATCTTTACGATAACATAAGGAAAGAACAGATAGGGTAATATATATATTTGAAAGAGAATTAATTTGAATCTTACGCTGTACATCATACATCAGCATAAATCAACACTACGAATAATAATTGAACGCAACTAACCCACAAGGATTATGAGAGGGCATTTGATACTATTTCAAGAAGCATTATTTAGAAGGCCCTACATTACAGGAGTTTGCTATAAAAAATAACGTACATCATGAGACAATGGCTAACCACCTGAACTATATATAGTAGATGTGGAGTATGTTAGGGCTGTTTTGTCAGCACTCCTCTCTCTGCTTGTCATTGACAGTGCCATGGTAGCAAAAAACAATGTAGCACAGAAGAGCATTCAATGTACTAACCTCAGAAATAAATAACAACGATTACGATTTGATATTTGTTTTTTATCTTATCATACATGCAAGATAAAATAAAAACGTTGTATACAAGTCCGCTCAAAATGGGTCTGTCGTGAACCACAACGAAGCAAGTTTATGCGAATAAATACTGCAATTACTTCTTCTCACTTTCAAAAACAGCGCCATAGAAGAGATTCAATTATTCTGCCACATAGGTTACATAATAGCACACATGAAGAAGAGGATCTGTACATCAATATATTTCTTGGATGTTTACTGATTCATCCAGGCAACAATTAAGCTCCATTCTCCTAAGTGGAATGTAAAAATAACACATCGCGTCTACAAAACTTTACCAACCGATGCTTGCGGCTTATAATACGTCGATTTTGGCCAAACACGGTAAATAATATTATGCTGCCTCGTAGCACATACATTTAAATTCAACAACGAGATGGAACGGCGACACTGTAGTATAATCCATAATACCTTCATCGTCGTGGACGCAAATAAACATTCTGTAGCATTGCACCAATTGACTCTAATATGGCCTTCGTTAGAAGCGTTAATATGAACTCTTTTATATAGAGTTTGATGGAAGTCACTGATTGAGACCATTTGCGCACGAGAGGATTGAGACGATGAAAGCTTTTTGTCTTTAAGTGAAAGGATTATGAGAAAAAGGTGACAAAAATGGAAAAAATAATACATAGGCGTTACATTAAAAAACGAACAGAGCACTATTGAATAAACCCAATAGCAATAGGAAAAGTTTTCAGGGAAAAATTTTGTTCTTGGCTATTTCTCGATGTTTCACTAGTTTTCGACAAAGCAGGAGGCCTAATTCTTAAATTGAAGATAACTATATTGTTACGAAAATGGAAATGGTGTAACATTGTTTAACATTAAAATGATAAACAAAAGCTATAAAAATAAAAACCAGCAATAGCAGTATGAAGGGAAAGGGGATAGACAAGTAAGCAAGAAGGCAACAACATACAACGTAAACAAAATACACAAACAACAATAGAGATCTCGAGAAGGCGAAGACACGAACATTCGACTTCAAGAACATTCATCAGACTCTTGACGTGGGCATATATAAAAAGGCAAGCCAAAGCAGGCAACGAGTAGTAAGAATTCAGTCAGTCTTGTGTGAAGACGAGTTGCGTGTGAAGATAACAGACGTGGTTTAAAGATCTCCGTTGTAAAGATTGTTGTATACGTCAAGTTATAAATAGTGGCACATAAAATTGTGCGAATAATAAAGAATTTAATTGAAACCAAACACAAATTTATTTTTATTTTACTTGCAATCTACGAACTCATATTTTAAACGTTTTTAAAAAGGTAAAAACGTAACAATATTATCTTTTGTGGAATTATTCAAAAACTATATAACCGGCCGAAGGTTTGCTATAAATGAAGGTGAATTTTGCTAGTTGTCTCTTTTAGATTCGTGGTATGTACAAACCAATAACACGATGCGACAGTAAAAATACACCCAGATAATGATATAGTCTAGATTGTGAGTTTTGTTGAGTAAAACTAAAAAATATTTTTGATATTTCTCGAACCCTCCAAACTTGTTTTATTTAGTTATTTTTTTATTTTGTCGCATAGTGTAATTTAAAGTTTGTTACGGATATTCGTTACGTTATATTCTCTTTTTTACATGAATGTTATGTTAACAGAGATTGTTAAGTTAACATTACTGAAAAGTTTGGAAAAGTGCAAAAAGAAAATCGTAAAAAAAATACAAATACAAAAGTAGTGATAAATTCGTGAAAATATAAAATATATAAGAAGCTAAGCCTTTGAATTTTTCACAAAACATGCAAATATGAAAATAACAATTTGCTTATTTGAAAAATTAAGCACTTCTTTTTACCAAATTTCGAGTTTGTTTCACGTTATCGAGTACATAATTTTAATAAGTTAAAATGCTAAACACTATTTTAAATTAATTTTTGTTTATTAATTTTTAATAACAAAAATCAAATACAATATACATATATAATTCACTTTGCATTCGATAAATAGAAAAAAAATATAAAATAAATAATACAAAAAATTCGTATTAATCAACAAAAACAACAAAAAATAAACTAAAACTAATAGGAACATTTTTTCCGTTGGATAATTAAGTTAAATAAAATTTAAAGGAAAAAAGGAAAGTTGTTTGTTCAGCCATCTTTAACAGAGCTTCTTTTTTAAGGTTTCTCAGGACTCTAATGTCACTTTAGTCTACCATCTCGTTTTCAACCTTATCAAAAGCTTCCTTGGGTTTAATTGTCATTTCTGGCTGGAATATAAACCAATCATCATCAGTTCCTACTTCTGCACAATTTTCTTCAGAATTGTTGTTCCAGTCTTTCACCGTGAAAAGAGTAATATCGATCTATAATTAAATTTTCTAAAAATACTGAAAGCTATAACAAAACATACCTGAGAATCTAGCACCTGAAAAAGTAGAACCGCAATATTTTCTAGCTATCTTATTTCTAGAGGAGATAATCTCTCTCTTAAAACCCTTAAGGGAATATTATTATCGTGATCATTTTTGTCCGAAACTAAATTTAAAATATTTTCCAGCAATTGTTTAAAATTTGTTGCGAAATTCTACCCCATGCCGAGTCCAATAGATTAATTGCATCTTTTATAGTTAACATCTTAATAGAATCTATCTAACAAATTTTGATTGTTTTCCAGCCACTAATGCGAAGAGACTGTTTCTATAATACAGTTTTGTTATTTTAAAAAGATTGCACAAATGAATCCATCATCAGAATTCAATTGGAGTTCAGCCGGATGTGGAGGGGCATTATCTATTAACAGAAGGGCTTTTACCGGTAGCCCCTTTTTAGTCAAGAACTCAGTAACCTAAAGCCAAAAATTATAACAAAGTTTTCAGTTTTAAGTTTGGGTACGATTTTCCAATTACCAGTAAAAAAAGTTTGTGAGTCCCCGACGTATTTGAACAGCCCATTAAAGTTAATCGTTGTTTCTCCATCTTTGCACCTTGATCAGTTTTCTCCAATGATGAGACATATGTTTTATCTGGCACCTGCTTCCAATATAACCCGGATTCATCAGCATTATAAAGCTGATCTCCACAAAGAGATTTATTTATTTATTTATTTGTTTTAGGCCCCAACACTATAAGGTTATATAGGCCAAAACCACAAAGAGAGTTTTTCCATTTTTGCTTTTAACTTTTTCTGAAATGGGTCAGCAAGTTGCGGCTGCGCAGAGAGCTTGTCTCCGGAAATTTTAAGAAGGGGAACACCAAACCTTTGTGTTAATTTTTGAAGCCATTTGTCACTGACGTTAAAACCACGGTCATTTTCTTTAATTTGATCGTGAATTTCTAAAGCTTTGTCTTTTAACGTCAGTCCATTTACCGGAATTTTTTTGTTTCACATGTGACGGAACCACTTATAAAGACTTTTTTCCATTTTTGGAAATTCAAATGCACGTAATGTTTTACGCTTTCCAGTGCCATAAAATGTATAATTTACACGATTATTAATTCCCCGTTTTTTCTTTTTAAATCAACTCCATATTTTCTTGCCAAGCCACTAACACTATCAGCAATAATTCAAGAATATCAACTTTATCTTTTAAAGTTAACACTTTAGGTTTTTTAACAACATTTTTCATTTTCGCAAATTGACTTTTTTTTTATTCACTTATACCATCTTCGTAGCAATGTCAAAGAGCAATTAAAAGGCAAACGCATACA
This sequence comes from Sarcophaga rosellei, assembly GCA_930367235.1. Classification (NCBI taxonomy): domain Eukaryota; kingdom Metazoa; phylum Arthropoda; class Insecta; order Diptera; family Sarcophagidae; genus Sarcophaga; species Sarcophaga rosellei. Next base: position 82,216,812 of record OV884017.1, on the reverse strand, counting down.
TAAACGAGTACATTGAAAAAGAAATTCGAATATAAGTAAACAAAGAAATAAACTGTAGTCCGGGGATTTCCAAATTTAAAAACAGATTAAACAATATAAAAAAGTGTTCACGTTTTGGAATACATTGTGAGACGTTCAACTTTTCAAGGTGTTTACCAGACAAACGTTTTCTGGATGCGGTAACTGTTGCACCAGCTTTTAAACACAGTCTTTCGCACGGGAAGGAAATTGTATGTATTTAATATGTAAATATATTGCGCCTGTTTATATAACATTAAAAACTTTGAAATTTTTGCATTATACCAGGGGACTGCTTTTAAATGCACAAATAGAGACTTCGTCTGTCGGCGAATTGTTACGCTGTTGCGGTTGACGTTGTGACATATCTAAAAATCAAAATTTCGTTTGGGACTTCTTCAGAGTGGTCAGTTACTGATGAAATATGTATTTTCTTTGATAATTTCCTTTAATTTTTTAATAGCTCTTCCACAGGCATTGGCATTGTAAAATGGAGGTATAGGGTGTTTTTTATAGAGGTATACACTTTAAGTAGCAATAAAACAACGATGGATTATTCGATTGACATGAATTTTATTTATCCGAAAGATAATCTTGTGGCATTACTTTTTAAATACGATTTCTGGCATATGACCGCCACGGCTGGCGCGGCTGTAGTCCAATCTGGACGTCCAATTTTCGATGACTTTTTCCAACACTTGTGGCCGTATATCGGCAATAACACGGCGAATGTTGTCTTCCAAATGGTCAAGCGTTTGTGGCTTTACCGCATAGACCAATGACTTTACATAGCCCCACAGAAAGTAGTCTAGCGGTGTTAAATCACAAGATCTTGGAGGCCAAATCACAGGTCCAAAACGTGAAATTAGGCGGTCACCAAACGTGTCTTTCAATAAATCGAAATAAAATTGCACTATTTGCAAGCGTTGTTCAGGCGTGAGTCTATTCATGATGAATTGCCAAACCAAACTGAGAATAAATCACTTGACAGCTGTTAAATCGGTCGCCATCTTGAAAAGTAATGCCAACTTAAAGTTCTATACCTCTATAAAAACACCCTTTACTTAAAGCGCGGATCTAAATTAGTCCCCGAAGCTACATACGAGTAAGCATTGTATTCTATCAAGACAAATTTTCCCTTACATACGCTTAAAATTTTGATTTGCAAATCTATAATACATTCGTTCTAACAGCTACGATGTTAAACAGCTTAGCATTGATATAATTTTAGATAAAGTTAAATAGCGTTGGCCTGAGGACTATTTTGTTACGAACTTTGCATTTGCTGCCAATTGCGGTCACCAACGATTTTTGATACATTCTGATCAATTGTATCATCTTCTGCTTTGTGTCGCTTATTATTCAGGATTTGACTTCTCTTTCTGGCTACATTTAGTGTTGTTGTTCTACAAGGAGTATTATTATTATTATTGGAGTAAGGGCATCTGAATAACGTTTCGCCGAAACCAAAATTAACTGCTTTATTCCCTTTCGGTTCATATGAACACAGAACATATTTATCTTCTGGAGGTTTAATTGATTTAAGGATGCTGGTACGAACGGTGCCAACATGATATTAGCGGAAAAATTATTGCAATGCGTAGTGTTTTCGGTGTTAAATCTAAACCAACTCTTTCCTTCAGTAATCTTCCGGACTCCTACGAACTCATATTGCATAAATTTGTCTTCTGCGAGTATAATTCAAATTTTTTTTTACCATATTTAGCGAGCTTGGAGCTTATGTGAGGGGTGAACCTTGAACGACCGCGATAAGAAATAAGTTGTTTATCCTTAGTTAAATTTGTTGTAGAAATGTAAAATAACTCCAAGGTAGTATTGAGCATCATCTAAAGATTATTTATGACTGCAAATTTATGCAACTTTTAAGGCACTTGACGACTTAAACGATTCCCAGACAATTTGTTTATAAATATCATGTTGATATCATGCTTACAATTCATTTGTTGGTTGAGTTCTTCATTAGAAAAACTGGCATTTTATAATATGAATGCAGAAATCAGTTACAGAAGATCAGTTACTAAATATTTCAAGAAATCTTGTTATGTTATGACGCAAAATTAATCTTCAAACTTCATTGTAGTGTTGTTGCGAAGAAGAGAAAAACATATCATTTATGGAACGCAGGTAGTAAAAATCAAAAGTATTTTGATATTCTTCAAACTCATCTCGGCCTATACGTGTGAGTACTGTTTTTTTTTACCAATCCATTAATAAAAAAGGCGAGTTTGATATATTATTTGATGAGTGGCCGGTCAACTTTAGTGTGGGTGTTTAACGTCACAATGATATTTATCAATGATATTTATCAACAAAAACATAAAATAATTGTTTTTTGATGATCGTGCATGCATAAACAAAAATAAACTGTTGTGGTCTAGGCAGACCAAAAAGGGTAACTTAGGGTATTTCTTGAAAAGAACGATTTCCGTTTGCACCGCTACTCCGATGCCCATAAAATTAATTTCATTCGGTTTAAAACATTTTAGTTATAGATATCGATATTGTATTGTTTTTTTTTTTTTTTTTTGATTCTATGTCTCATAAAAAAATATCGCACTTTAAAGTCAAATTTGTCCTGTCCACCACGGTAATCCTTCTAGGGTTAACAATTTTCGATAAATTTACATATACACATATGTACACCCGAAATAAAAATAAAGCATAACATAAAATAACGAAATTAGTTTGAAAAAAAAGAAGAAAGTCATGAAAAACAAGACTAATGACTTTTTTCTGCCTCTTTCTTTTCTACGCCTCTTTCTTTTCTACACCTCTCGCCCACATAACCAAATAGTAATAGATGGTTAAAATGAAACAAGTACTTTTCTTTCGATATTGCCATATTTATCCGATACTTACTTAGTACTCGATTACAAATACTTAGAATCGACAGAAAAGTATCGAGTATGTATTTGTATTTACATACTTGTATTTACCCCTACCTGCAAGTTTGAAAGGTCATAAGCCTTATCCTCTAAAGAGCACGACAAAAGCGGTTGTGATGACGAATCGTCATCAACAGTAACTAATTGTAGGGCAATATAGAAAGTTATTCCGAGACAAATCGGTTTCGAAAATTCAACAAGTTCTTCAAAGTCAGAATTCTGGTGGATCCTAATCTACCAATAATAGAGACACTCTGAATGCATTCTTCGAGATTCACTTCTTTGGCTGTTAAGAACTCATCTCACCGGCAGTGAGGGGCTCAAACAACGATGCATATGAAGTGTCGAATATACAAGTTCAGAATATTAGATGACAAAAGCTTCCATTTCTTTAAATTTCCGGTCATGTTTCCAGTTATCCCATGTCTATCTCATTGAAATGGACATGTTACAAGATTGTCTTTATTCCCAATGGCGGAAATATCTCACACTAAAACTTAAGATTCTCGGTCCAACAGTCTATCTTCGTTTCTATTAACACGCTTGAGAGCATAATTGACGTCTATATTTGACCATCCCTCAGTCCGGCTAACCCTTCAGCTACACAACACACCTACACGAAAGTAAACCTACCAAAACTGCGATACACTCATTATTTGATCATATAAAGAAATTCCTACACTACAGAGAATATAAATAGAAAGTGCTTTCAATAACGTTAAATCGGAATCGGTTATTAACGCCTTAAGGCATCTGGATATTAATCCATATTTTGGGCGCCTCAAATGTTTCTATAGTGTTGGTTCGGGAGACACCATGAACAGCTGTACTCGCGCTTGAGTTATGGAACCTCAACCTTAAAACTCTACTGAAGGCCATGCTGCATGATATTTGCCTATGCAGATCTTGTGGGATTAGGGACTACACGCAAAATTATTTTTGTAAATTGTGGAATCCGCACTGAAATTACTATCGAAATGGTGCAACGAATGCGGATTAGGAGTTAATCGCACAATTTGCAGGAAGATACAAATTCTTTAAATTTCCTACCCCTAGTATCAACGGAGAACCTCTCGATCTATCTAATAGTGCCAAATACCTTTCTATCATCATAGTGGATAGCAAACTATAAAAAACTATTCAAAAAATTCAGAGATGTTCTTATGAATTTCGATTCGAAAAAAAAAATAAATAAATATCAGAATGCAATACTTTCAATTCCAAATACGTAATAACCCCCCAGAACTACTAAGGCGGCAACTGCTCTTTATTGTTGTAAGAGAGCAATACTGAGTTATTAAAAATAAGAATGTAAACTGGCTATAAGACGCTATTGTTCTTTGAAAGGATTATAAAGCATTGTTTACTATCATTAACTGGTTACCTCCAGACATATTGGCTGCGAACGCGGTAATGAGACTGAACGCCATAGAAGCATGGAAGTATAGAAGATACGGCCACGATAAAATCTTGGACATAGTTTATATAAAGATATCTAACGACTACACGATACGTCAACATACGTTCTATTTACAGTCCCTAGCAGTACCCGATTACTGTAGTACCATTCAGGCTGAAATCAGAGTACAGGGTACAGTGATACATTCACATTTAATGACAGTAAAGCAGCCATTAGATCGCTAGAGAATGTGTACATCAAGATTGTTCAGGAATATCGAGTGTATCTACAGAAGATGGCAAGACGTTCGATGGTAATGTATTCCTGGACAAACAGACATTGAATGTAACAACAAAGTCAACTCCCTTTCAAAAGCTGTTACAATGAAAAATTGATTTGGATTCGTACATAAATGAGATTGACATTCCTCTACAGCGGAACAAACCCATCCATTTGCAAAAGCAAAATGAATGGGATAATGGAACCACTTCTGATCCGATTGGACCGATAGGGACTTTACGCACTTAAAAGCGGTTCTGACCACTGAGTGTACATGTCTGGAGTCATGGAATATCTTATTACGACTACTGCGAAGCTGTAACGACGAGGAAGAAGAGTAGACTGCAGAACATCTTCTATGTCATTGTCCAGAACCATAGAAGAATTTATTGACACATCTTCCGAAAAAACTCCCCTCGGGTGGCTGGGGGTTGCCAACAAGGAGTTGTAATTATGTGACAGAATAGGAACCTTAGAGTGCCAACTCAATCTAACCTAACTTAGTAATTAAAATATAAATAAGTTTTTTAATAGTGTTTATTAAATATTGAATTTTTTTTATCGGTGCAATTTATCGAAACTGGGTAGAATTTCAGTCGATAGTATAAAAATAATTAACATCCACTACCATACAAAATTGTAGATACTTTCTACATCGCCTAACTGCGGTTGGTATAGGAGAGATAATCGAAAAATTGAAGTTGTACAAGCCATAAACCATTAATTCCATTGAAGAACATCCGGATGATTTCACTACAAAATTGATGTAGAATATGGGTGTGAGGAAATCCAGCATAACTCAAACACATTGTTAATTTTGCTAACTTTAGGCTTTAGGTGCGTTCTATTAATTGCTATTAAAGAGGTTGGCTACTACATTTTCGTCAAATTATAATCAGAATTATCCTGCTTAAATATGCTACTACTGTCGTTTGAGTAATGAGTATCGACACAGTGGTTTATTTCTTTCGCTTTTATGTTCACTACAGAGGGAGCTTGCATTAAGGTGTGAATTGTACATAGTTTTCTATTGCAATGATGATGGTTTTAGTTTATGGTGACTTTTTTCCCTAAAGCCTCCACTAGAGCTAATTGCCATTTAATGCTATTTAATTAAATTTTGTTTTAGAATTTACTTCCTTTTCCAAAGCTGCATTTTTGGAATATTTTCAAGGGTTAGAATAACTTTGTTTGGTAACTTTGCTTTGCTATACACCTAAACTCCAATAGAAATCCTGTGAGGTCCGACAAAGAAAAGTGCTTCTAAAGGTTTTCTACTTAAAAAACACGTTCGCATTCTATTATAATTTATCTGATTTAATACAAAATTTTTCGTTTTAAAGACGAGTTAAAAGTTCGATTAAAACAAAATAACTTTGTACTGTTATTGGACCTTTTATTTCGAGCAATTCTTTGAAGAATAACCATTAAAGACGGACCACTAGAGACGGTAGAGTTTATGTAACTTAAAACTTCGCAACGATTAGTAAGGAGATCTTCGAATTTTATATTAATTCTTTGTACATCAAATATTCGAAGTATTTGCTAATACGAAAAAAAATCTGAAATTCTGATTTTTTATAACGCTTACACTGCGTTAAAACCCCTCTATTTTCTGTATTGGGAAAAATTTTTACTTGCAGTGTCATAAAAACGATTATTCTTGATGACAGAAATAAATTTTTAAATTACATAAATCGTTTTATCGGTTAGGTGGCCATAATGAGTTCACCAACTACATCTTACATCTTATAGTAACAGAAATCGATTGCGTCGAGTAGTTTTTGGTTTCGTTACCATTCTGTTATCGATATTTTAAGAAATATTAAACTTTTGAAATTTATAATGATATACATAATTTATATAAATTCGCCAAACGATGTAATGATCAATGAATCATTTTTCATTTAAATTTTTTTCCCAATTGTTAAGCAGTTATGTTTTTTATTTATACAACTTATACTAAAATATCATATACATATTTATATTATCCCTTTCAATAATCAATTCATAAATTGAATGTTTTATGTTGATTGGAATGCAATTCAACATCTCACTTGATTAAACAAAACAGATATAATATAGAATATGAAATTGAAAAATTCTAAAAACATGTAAAGTACAATAGAATGTTATTAGTTTTGTATTCACTTACCATAAAAACATAAATGGAAAAATGCCAGACGAACAATTCGAAAAACAAGTGGGTAATTCTTGAGGCGTTAATAATTTGATTTTGTATATCACTTCTTAACGAGATTTATCGTAACTTAATAATAAAATATATTTATATGTATATTGTTACATTCACTTAACAAACGTTTGTTATAGAATTTTTGAATTTTGTTCTCTCTTTTCAAAAATTGTTTAATTGTTGATTTTAATTACATTTTATATATGTATGTATATTCATCATAGTATCAAATCTGTAAGAAAAAAAGAAAATTAAAACGTTTCAAAATCAATTTTATAATAAACTAAAAAATATATACATATATAATATATAATTAACAATAAACTTTATATGAAATTCTAAAATTCCAACTAAAGAAAGACCTAAAGTTTAAAAATCTTTAAATTGTATTCGAAAATCGATGCCATTATTCTTAATTTACGCTTTATTTGCCTTTCATTGGTAAAACGCTTTTTAGATAAAAAGTTTGCTTTAACTTGAAGTATTTGTTGAGAAGAAAAACTCAATGCGCTCTACTTTATATTTGATTGAAATATTAATGATGCAATTCAATGTCAATTCTAGCTGGAGATGTTCTGATATCAGTACATTTCTAATAGTAGCATTATAGATTTCTAATCATCCCCCTAAAGAAGCTATCAGTTCTTACGCAATTAATAATTAATATTACATTAATATAATTAATAAATAAAATATTAATTATTAAATTTTTTTCCAATTGTTAAACAGTAATGTTGCTTACAGTTATGTTTCATACATTAATATAATTAATTTATTATAATAATTAATATTTTATTTATTAATTATATTAATGTAATATTAATTATTATCGGAATATTAATAGACAATTATGCGATGTATGTTTTCGTGTGCGTAAACGACACTGTGTCTGGCTATAGATGAACTCACAAAAAATATCATACACTAAGTGGCTGATGCTTTTTTTTTGTCATTATTTGTAATAAGGATGAGATTTGAAGTTTATTAGTTAAGAAGATAATTAAAATACAATGAATTCAAACAATTAATGTTTGGTGTTATGTTCTTTTTATAAGCCGTCATTACTCTTTCAGCCAAATAGCACATATCTACACACTTAGTCTTTATTTGACTAAAAATATATTTATTGTAAATAATTTAAATGACAAGATATTTTCCAGATTAGCTAGAACTACAATGCACAAATATTAGACCAAAGTGTCAATTAAGAAGCCCCATAAGCAGGCAGTAGGGCTGAAATTATTTTTCAAATTTACAAATATGAGGGACGAGAGTCGCTTCTTAAGAAGATGCTGCGGCACATAAGTACATCTATCTTAACACAAAAGTTTGGATGTATTAAAGTCAAATATAGAGAAAAATACTATTATTCAACAGAATACAGTTCCCTGAGCACATTATTTATAAGTATCGGAATTTTATTTAATTATCGGATTTTTTCTGTTTCCGTGAATTATTTGAAAATAACACATACATACATTACAACCCTTCGTCAGGATTACGGCCTAGCTTCTCAACACCACTCATGTTTGTGCGTTAATTTTATACGTGAGTGGCGGGGCCTACAGTTTAAAGTCGACTCCGAACGACAGATTTTTTGAGAAGCTTTTCATGGCAATTTTTACTCGCAGAGTTTTTGCCAGAAATCTGCTGAGAGGAAGTCGCCGAAGAAATACTTTTTGTATTTTGTTTTTGATGTCTGGCCTGGGATTCGAACTCGGGCCTTTCGTCTAATAAGCCAACACACTACCTACTAGACCACGGCGTCTTCTATTTGAAAATAAACGCCAAGATAATGCGATATAACCCATCCACACTTTTTTTTTGAAATCTTGTGTTCAGGCACGAGAAAATCACGATTCCAGCTCTGTTGGGCAACATGGAATATGCCATTAGTGAGACACCGGTCGAAAAACTAGGAAAATTATGGCAAAATTGGGTCTTAAGGGCAGACCACCTACATACATACATAATTGGCCATTACAACCCTTCAGTCAGCATTACGGCCTAGCTTCTCACACCACTCATGTTGTGTGACTTAATTTTATACTTGGGTGACGAGACCTACAGTTTAACGTCGACTCCGAACGACAGATTTTTGAGAAACTTTTTCGTGGCAGGTTTTGCCAGAAATCTGCTGAGAGGAAGTCGTCGAAGAAATATTTTTTTTATATTTCGTTTTGATGTCTGGCCTGAGGCTCGAACCCGGGCTTTACGTCTAATAAGCGAACACACTACCTTCTAGACTGCGGCGACTATGGACAGACCACCTACTGTGTAGCACTTACATGAAATAGTCTTTGAAAAGAAATTTAATTTAATCGCCCAAAGTAGACATTGCATTCCGTTTTGTATATTATTTGTGTTTTTCTTCAATTTTCAAAACTCAAAGTGTTAAAAATCATCCGACATCATTTTTTCCCTTAGGTTTTTCACTTTTCATCAGGAGCTAACATAGATGGCTTAAGCGCCAGAATTACTATCTATCCGCTCTAAAGTCCTCGATATATCTCTTTACTACGTGGACAAAAGAAATAAGGACACAACTTGATAACTCCATCGAAGACAATGTCATACCAATGGCACACTATCCCAAGATCCTCATGTTAGCCATCATGCTACTAACATGAATAGCAAAGTGAGGACGAGAAATAGAGTCCTAAAGGCGTTGGCAGGAACAACATGGGGCATGGATAAAGAGACGATTACCTACAAGGCACCTATCTAGACTCCATTCCTAAAGGTCACCCAATGACGAGCGCTGCAAACAACCCAGAACCACGCATTTCGTAACGCTACGTATCCCCCTTCACCACATTATACAAGACTTTCGACGGTTTAATATTGACATCTTAAACCTAATACCTACAGTGGTTGACAAGCTATCAGTAGGGAAAGCTCAGCGCACCCTGCACCAGTCGGCAGTAATGAAAGCCAAGAACAGACTCAGCCACAACAGGGTAGTTAATGACCATCCACGCCCAATATCGGATAGCAAAAGACTGCGCCATTTCTTGGACTGCCAATTACCTGACGACCACCAACGGACAATTTCACATCACCATCTCATTCCGTATCATCTCATTCAACTTTTCACAAAGCATACCTTATAACAGATTTCATTACAATTTTTTAACTGCTCTATAGGGAAACATTTCTGGACACAGCAGACGAGCTGTTACAACAACAACAACAACGATTATCACCAATAGTAAACAAATATAAAGCGTTTAAGATGGATGCTGTTCAGCTACAGCAATTAATCAATAGATGGTGCTCCAATGATTAACACCAATAGTAAGGTAATACAAAGTATTTAAGAGGGATATTTTTAGTTACCGTTGGGAGAAATGAGGGGTACAACTACGTAGCCTATTGTCAGACAGAATGCTGTTCAGCTAAACAAATTACTGTAATGGATGGTGCTTCCTATGGTGAAGGAAGAAAACCTGTGCGCAAACATCCACCGAATAAATGAAAAGGAATTTCTACCAGAAATCAGTTACAATCTATAGAAGATATGACTACGATATGAAATTGCCCTCCTCTCCGGAACAGTAAATGCTTGCTCTACATAGGGAGTCCCTTAGGAGCTTAAGGACAAATACTGAAATGGTACTCCGCCCAGACTTATTGTCTGTCCTTTACAATTGTTGCTTCGTTGTATAAGCATAAGAAGCCAATAGCCTTAACGAGTAAATCCCTGCTGGGGTAGGATGGCCTTTCATTTTTTAGCGATAAAGATGTCTATGATATCGCGTCATCTACGCAGGCAATTGTTATGTCTCCGCAGCTTAGACACATTTTGCTTATACTCTGGTTGTGTTCCTTTATGAAGAGGATGCGTTTAATGATTTTAAATCGAAATGACTGATTAATGCCATAAGGCTGTCATCGTATTTGTTGAAACACTGGTAAAATGCTTGCGTATCGATCTACCCAAGGCGCCTTAATAGTGTCTAAAGTAGGAAGTTGGACACGCTACAAGGAGGAATGTCCTACCCTCGCTATGAAAATTAGCTAAAAGCCATGTTGTACAACGCTTGCGCATTCTTACTTGTATTGTATACTGTGTACTGTGGAAGAACAGTGCGCGTCAAAGATGAGTCAGGCTATGAGCATATAATGCCCAGGGTTTTCTTATGTCGGTAAAGTAGACATTACTATATGACACCGCGGTATGACTTCACGAGGAGATTCAAGACATCAATCCCGTACAACGAGGTCTGGACAAGTGGTGTGACCCACCTAGTAAGGAATTCCGTGCAAATCTACACCGACGGTTCGAAACTGAACGGCGCTGTTGGCAGTGAAATTTTTTCGGAATCGGTTGGAATAGCCCAGTCTATAAGATTGCCAGACCACTGCAGCGTCTTTCAGGCGGAGGTGATAGCAATACAGGCTGCGGCGAGAATTATTGAGGACGGAAACAGGGTTCTGAGTTCCGACGTGATGAACTCCAAGACGGTGTACGGCTGTAGAAGATATCTCAAAAAGATAGCGGAACGATACGATATCTATATCATATGGGAGCTGATGAACTCGCCAGGCGGCAACACCATCGTACTCTCTGATGAATTCTCGACTCTGGGCATCCCTATGAGAACCTTTAGGCTCATAATTCAGAATGCGATCGTCGATTCCGTCAACGATAGATGGGCGGCCTCGGACACGGGTAGAACGGCTCATAGAATCTGGCCAAGGCTGGATGAGGGGCGCACAATGGGTCTGCTTAAACTCCAAAGGGGCACGCTCAGTGTGGTTATTGGGGTCATTAAGGGGCATTGCATTATGGGTACGCATGCGAGGCGCATTGGTCTTGGACACTTTGCTAACGATATATGCAGAAGTAGCAGAGATGAGGAAGAGGAGGAGACTGTCCTACACCTGCTAGGTACATGCCCGGATAATCTGGAGGAACTGTTAAGGATTGACGTTGGCAGCTTAAATCGCTTCATAAGGAGCTCCGAGTGGTTTTGAGACAAGGGGATAACGAAGTACTGTGGTAACACAATGGGCCCTATGCGGCCTAAGCGTGTCCATCCAATTCTCTTGGATGGGCAGCCACCTTTACTTACCTACCTAAAGTAGACATTGAGATGCCTGAAAAAAAGACGTACAAGCAATTTCAGTTAATGTGTTGAGGTAGCTGTACTAATAGCTGAATGGCTTTTAGACTTCTAAGCAATCAGTCACTAACGATGCCCTTTGATGCCTCCTAAGACAAAAGTAAAGTAAATGTTGAAGATGAAAAGAGTACGTATGTTCATTGGGGATAATATTCTAGCCTCCAAGATATCGGGGAAGATGCCACATCGATAGGTATCTGCTAATTATATACATATATCACTTCTCGGCAGACCTATCAAACTGATAACAATAACATAGGACTGGTCATTAAAGAAAAAGAAAAGCTTAAGATGATTCCAAATTCAGAATTCTGTAGAGGAAGCGCCCATATGGCTACCTAAGATAAAACTAGACAGTTCGAAAATTTTTCAGGGCCATAAACTTTAGAACTTGGGTGTTCTCAAGATGTCTGGTCAGTCATTACTATTGCAGAATTTAAAAAATTAAAAAAAACGGCTCTAACAACTCCCTACGTAATTCAAAAATCTTACATCTGGAAGTCAAAAATGTAGTTTCAAATAAATTCATATTCAATAGGTTGGTAAGGCAACAGTTTGTATCTTATTCTTATTACAAATGCTATCAATGCCTTCTTGTTATCTAATTTCATTTCTCAGGGTAGAGTCATAACGATTGTACAGCGGTTCAGTGGTTAAGGCACTTTGTTAAGATGAGAGACTCTCTTGAAGGGCTTAATGCAGTACGCAAGTCTGGATTCCCTCTATCTTTTTGATTTTTTGGACACCTCAGAGTGTCTGTAGTTCATCACCTGTGGTCTTGATATGGTTTCAAAACGGAACTATAGTGATAGTTGTTGTTAATCATGTTTTCTGTTAACTAGCCGAAAAACATAACTTATTGCTTATGCAATATGCTTGGCTTTTACAGGGAAAGATCCAAAGTTACTTCATATATGATGAAATGAACGTAGACTGGGAGTTAATCCAACCAAAACAGTTCTTACTATTCACTAAAAAGTACATCGATTTGTTACTCAACGGAGTGACACTTTTACTATCCTATAACGCTAAATATTATGGAGTATTTTAAGGCATTAAACTTAATAGGAATCTGTTAAAGTAATATATCTGAACTGGTTCATTAGCCCTAAAAACGATTTATGGCTTATGATTATACAAATTCCATTTTATGTGGCAACAAATTGGTGACTGGAGAAAACTTATAAAAAATAGTTTGGGCCTATTGTAAGAATGATGCTGATAATGATTTTACATTTATTGCATGTGCTTTTAAATCTACTTTACTTAAGACATAGATAATTCACGAGAGATATCAACAGCTTGCAGATATACTATACATAAATAGGGTTGAATTGGCTTAATAATATCACGACGAGAATTTAAGTGGGCTATGCGAATTTTTAACATTTATTCATCTGGTTGCTTATCAAAATGAAACTTTCCTCTAACTTTTTAAATCTACCAATTAGTCATTTATAAGGGAATCATATGGATATCGGTAGTTTGATCCCTTCTAATCTCTTGAGACAAATGTTAATATTCCAGTTGCCCTCTAAAAAAATGGAGCTGATGTTGTCTCAACTGAGACCGACTTTTACCGCTTATTTAAAGTGATATTACATTTCAAGAACTTGGATATAAAAGTCAATACTAACTGACTTCCTTTGCAAAACCCTATAAAACAACATATTTGCTGACTGAATACCTATCATTAGTAGAATGATGTCAATGACTTACAGTAGTATCGACGACTGTAAGAGAGCATAACTTCACAGTGAAATGTATAGAATAGAGATCTATAAACTACAGTGTTAGACTAGAACATTACAGATTTAAAAATATCGCAGCGGCTCCTGCGGTAAGATTGTGCTTTCTATAATAACTCCTGTAGAGATGGGTATGATCTACGCAAGCACGGGACTATTGACCCAGTAATACGCAATTAAATTGAAAACTATCTCTATTATTTCTCAGGATGTTCTGTTTGTTTATTTAATATTGCTCAACGGTCCAACAATTGCAGGATAGTTTCCGTCTTGTATGGGCTTCACAGAGGAATCATCACATGTACCAAAAATATCAGGTTCTGAGCAAATAATTTATATGAACCGTTATTGCACTTAACTTAGTTTCATATTTCGATATCAATCGCAGTTGTAGAATATAAACGGCATTTAGCAAGGTGACAAATAAGTCTTTAACCTAAACTCAAAAATTCAGCACGCTTATTTTCTGTAATAAAAACGCGTGATAAGGTAATACTAAGCAGTAATACGAAGCAAATTTTTAAATAATTAAAATTTCATTTTTTTCTGTCCAAATGATTAAACAATTCCTATCCCTGATGGTATTAATAACTCTTTGGAAAGCTGATTACACTTTATAAAGCGTTGCAAATTATCCTTTGCGGCCTCATTTCACTAAAGCATTCCCAAGGATTTTTATAAAGCTATGGGATATTCGAATAATGTAGGCATTAATATTTTATTAAAAAGGAAAAAAAAATGTCTTACCTTTAAAGATATATGTTGCGAATATGAAGATGTAAAAATACTAATGGTACCATCACTGCAGCCACTGCCATTAAGATTTCAAGAAGAGCAGCAAACAATAACAACGAGAAAAACGAGATAAATTTGACATTTGTAACGTTACGAGAACAAAAGGCTTTTAGTAGAGTGGGTGTGGACGGGTTAAAAATTACTTCCTTTGATGTTGTTACAAGGATGTTGTTTATTTTTTCAATTGCAACAGTATCAGTATCAGTGACAGTGACAGTTAATGATGGAAGCACCGACAGTAGCAGTTGTATAGGTGGAAAGAACTTTGACGACAATGATGTTGTAGGAAGGGAGATTATTTTCATTTTGATTAAATGCTCATAGGTTTTAGAAAAATTATTTTTAGTTACTACGCGCTATAATTTATTCTATTAAATTTAAAACAAAAATTAAAAAAAAACAAAATACTTTTAGTTTATTATGATTTCTTGCTTCTCTAAGGAGTTCTGAGCGGTGTTAGGCTATACCATGTGTAAAGGCATGTGAGAATACGGATGTGTGTTGGGTAAAATTGAGAGATAATTTTTTAGTTTCAATAGGCCTTTAGGCTTTTTTATTTTAATTTATGCTTTTTGAGGAAACAACCCTTGCAATGTTCCAAGCAAGTTACAATTTTGCGTTTGGGTTGGTCCAAAATTTTATTTTATTGGCCTTGTGGTCTTAAGAATTCCTTAGCGCCGACATTTTCATTAACATTCACAGGGTAAAAGGATTAAACCGTGAACATTTTCATTTACAAGGACGCCCTGCTGTTTATATGTATTTGCAGGTGTATTTGTTATTCTTGTTATAGCACCTTTCAATCGGAGGGGATTATATAGTTTTCTTAATACGATTCTAATTTATTTTAAACATAAGAATGAATGAATTTTCACAAGAGCATTTATTTAATTGGTAATTAACGTTTTCTTTTTTTTGATTTCGTTTTTTGTGTATTTTTGTGTTTTCCACGAATTCTTCTGTATTTACTTTTATTATTGTATTCGTTTCATTCCTGATACTCTTGGTTTTCCTTTCGTCTTCTACAATATAATTTCCCAAGTTTGCAGGTATTTTTTTGTTGTTGTGTTAATGCTGACTGAATTCAATTACTTTTCTTTCTTTTTTACAATTGTGGTTGGACGTTTGACTTTGATATGAATTTGTTTAAAGAAAACTTAAGTTAAATGAACGGAATCACTGTTTAACAATTAAAATTTGATAAAATTAACTAAATTAAAATTTTATTTTCACTAAATACACGCACAAGATGAATTAATTTTTTCGTCTCTTTCAACTATTGTTTCGCCTTAAATTTTTCTACTTTGACTTTTGTAAGTAAGGTTAGGAATATAATGCTACCAGATGTCATTGCCGGAAAACCGTCAATATAAACCAAAAAATCTCTGAAAATGTATGAAAGTTTTAAAATTTTAATGTCCAAAACATTTACACTTAAAAGTCTTTTGCTCTTATGTTTGACAGAAATCATATAACAAAATTAGCAGGGTTTAGAAAAACGGGTACAAGTCTGGTAATGTTGTAAACACGGTATACATATGAAAGATAAATGTTATGAAAATATTTGGTAAAAAAATTATCGTTTTGGCATTACTAAACGTTAACTTCGAACCGTATTGTTATAAATTTTTAACAAAATAATGTAATATAGACAAATGGTGTTAAAATGTAAAATTTCTGTTTTTAATTTAAAGCGCCGCAAAGACTATTCGTGTTAGAACTGTGTATTATAATTGGTTAATAAAACTTTTATAACAATTTTAATAGCTGCAGTACGTATAATACCTATCACTTCAACCTCAATGTATGTATCGCCAAGTGCTAATGAATGGATGAGAATTATTTCAGACTTATTCAGAATTATTTTCGGTAACCATTCTGTTTACGATCAGTAGCACATTTGTAGAGTGGTCCATATCCACAAGAGCGAATATTGTGCTCACCTTTGTCAACGTGTCTTATTTCTTGTGTAGAAATTCTCTGCTTAATGTTGGCTGACCTGGCGTTTGGCGTATATGGTATTGGACGGCTTACCTTTAGGCACATTCTTTATTGAAATTAGGGAGGTGAGCTCATATACTTTGATATTGCCTGGCAATTTCGTTCTCTGATTGTTATAGTGGTGGATTCGACGTAGGGTCTGGTCCAGTGGTAGCTCCCGTAGCCCCTGTTGTTACGCCCGTTGCTGCTCCGGCCTTGCCTCGGGTGGCTTTCCCTAAGCCGGTAGAGACGTGGGCTGTGGTGGTTAAGGTCAGGGGCAAGGAGGCCGTCAAGAAAGTCTTAGAGGAGGTTGGCCCAACTCTTGGAGTTCGGGTCCTTGAGGTGGGGCCAACCCGGGACGTTAGGGCAGTAATTATGACTCCCTCGGTTGCGGAGAGAAGACGTGTCGCGACGAACAAGGGGTTCCAGGAGGCTCGAGATATTCGTTGAGGATAAACTGGGCCTACGCGTGGTGATCCAGGAGGTGCATCCGGAGATCCCAAATGAGGAATTTATGACGGATCTCTATGAGATGAACCTGAAGGATCGTATGTTTTTCGAGACGTTTGACCGAAGCATTAAGCTTGTTGGTGATCTGTGGAAGCCGGACTTAGGGCCTGTCGGCGTAGTGTTGGAGGGCACCAATAGGGTTGGGAGTTGGCAGGTACTACATCAAGGGGCTTAGCTTCCATGTGCGCTAGTACGATCCTGTCGTTGGACAACTTGCAGCATAATATGTCATAATGGTGGCGCGTGCGAATGCTTGGCACTAGGATGGTTAAGTTGCTGCAACGAGTTGGACGAGGCTCTTTTTGAGTCAGCGAGCTCTATTGTTCTTGTACAGGAACTTACCTGGTGGGTCTGAGTATTCACTGACGAAGGTGGAAACTTAGCAGTTTTAGTTGTTGACCTGGACTTAAACTGTAGTTTAGTTAGTAAAAGCCAATGGGAGGCCTGCGTGCAGATAGAGGAGAGTTAAATACAATGCGGCGGCATGTTCGACACCTCAGGAAGCTATTCCAGAGAGGTAGGTGTGCCAATGTTGAAGACTTGGTTCAACGTAAGGCGAAATTTCTACGAAGTCTTAGAACATACAAGGATAGAATTGTAACAGTTAAAGAGGACGAGTGGAGAGGTTTTATACGGGACAATAGGGAAGACCCCTGGGGTAAGGTTTATAATTCATGTTGGCGATAATGCATTGTCTTCATGGACCTGAGGACTGGCGGCATGTACTGGCTACATGTTCTACGAAGACCTTAGGGATTTAGAAGCAATGAATATTATCGAGACGGGGAATATGGTGGAGTTTAGAGGGGCCTTAGCTACGGATCGGACTAAACAAAGGCTTGATGAGTTCGCTCGTCTTGTCTTTGGTAGGAGGAGTATGATTGTGGGTTGATGATTGGTTACCCTTACGGTGCCGTTCGTCGTCGATCCGCTGCTGTTGCCGGTCTATGAAGCACGACATTTGCGTGAACATTCTACGCTAGTAGGTTGCCTAATTGGGTGGTGTCCTGCCCTACAATGGCGCGGCCCTCTAGTGGGAGCAACGTGGTGGCTGTGTTTTATACCTAAATCGCGGACAGAACGTAAGTTCGGTGTATAAGGCGTTACACTCTGAACCATTGTCAAAGAGGAGTTTAGATAATCTCCGACCCCTAACCAATAGGGAAGTCATGTCCAAAAGCATGCCTTTTATTTGGTACTCACGTATGGTGATGCAATCAATGATATGCTTATGCATATCATGTGGTTGTATCACTGTGCGTAGGGGTGCTGATAGACGCATTGTTTTCATCCGTGCTTTGTGCACCGTGGATTATGCCGTCATGACGAAACTCACGTAAACCCCTGGACTAATGTTATGGGTGCTCCATATGGCATCAGCTGTCCAATTACATTTTTCTCACTTTTAGCATTTTACTATGTACTACACGCTCTATATGGCATTAGGTGGTACTGTAGGTTCTCGATAACATTGACCATTGTTGTTAGACCGTTGACCAATACCATTGTTCTCACTCTTAGCTTTTTTCTTATATGGCCAACAGTTGAATCATTAGTGTTGCATCCAAGTATAAAACTCCTCCGTTTGGCGGTATTGTGGTAGGAATATTTATATATGAGCTGGTTCTTCTCCCACAAGCGGTCAAGTTTTACTTATATTTAGGAATTGTTTTTAAATAGTGCAACTTCAGGTTATATGCATAGTCAGTGAATAGTCTAAAGCTATTAGAACTTATTAACCGTAGGGTTACCTCCTGCCCCTGTATTTGAATAATTTTATTAACGAGAAATATTATATACGAAATCGATTGCTTCAGTTTCCTACATTACGTGAACAGGAAAATATATATGTACTTCAAATGGGTTCATTCAAACTATACCAAGTAAATGCCACAAAAAAGTGGCGGGTCGACTATGAATGTCAACCAACAATTGAGCTGACAGTGTTCGAAAATGGTTTTACAAATGACATTTTTTCCGCAACTGTAAATTTTTGCTTGCAAGTGGTAATTAAACTTAAGATAGCATGGTTTCCTTATTCGATCCATTTTACTTCAAATAGGCTTTGGCTGTCACACAGAATGTGCTTTACTATATATATTATACATTATACTTTATCTTTGAGTTAAAATTTTATTGTTAACAAATATGTATAAATAATTTTTAATTTCAATATTTAATATTAATTGGCCATAGAAAGATATGATTAATATATGTATGTATTTTGTGGTTTTTACTATTTTGTAGGTTTAATTTTGTACAACATGACCTATAACGGGTAGGTCCATAAATTAAATTTTTTCGTGCAAGCGTGTTGTTATATAGAGAACTTCTGCAATACGTAATCGATAAACTTGATCTTTTATAATGTATATGTAAACATTTTGTAAATTTTGGCATAAATTTTATTTTTGAGTTATAAATAGGTTTCAATTATTTTAAATTAAATTTTTAGTAAATAATTTGAGTTATCTTTTGTTTGTATATATTAATAACTTTTTTAAACAATATATTTTTAAATAAGTTTATTTCAATTTTTTTCCAAATTGAACTTCTTAGGTTGAGCCTGGTATTGCTGGATCCAAACCAAAATTCATTTTTATTACATCACAAAATGTTGAGAAAAATATTAAAGCAGTAATAATATGATTCAAGACATCGGCAACTTTGCGTTCTGTTTTGCCTTTATGAATGCTGACGACGGTCAGTACCATTAATAGCAAACCAGCACAGATCTATGAAAAATACAATAAAACACAGATTTACATACATTCCCATTAAATATAGTTTTATTTTATATATGTATATATTTAGGTCTATAACTGCTATAAATTATTGCTAATGAGATGTAAAATTCACGGTTCTTTTGTCGGATGTTCCATTATACGCAACGGCTGTGACGAGTATTCGATGCCAAAACCAGATATAATCACATTTATGACCGATATAACGAATATAACAACCAAAATTATATCATTTAAGATTATTGCGGCTGTTTGATCCTGTTTACGATTGATATTCAGACTTCCAATTATCACAAATAAAATACCAACCAACAGCTTCAATCATAATGAAAAGCGAAATAAAAAGAAAATTTATGAATGATTTTTATTGTAATTTTATTTTATTTAATTTTACAATTTAAATACATATTTAATCTACAAATGTGAATCGATAATACCATATGCTATAGGCCTATTTGAAATTAAATACTCGTTTAGCATTTTAATTTCAATGTCCAGTGCTAATTATAATTTTCGAAATTTAATACAGGAATAATTTTGATCAATTGATTAATTTAAGCCACTTAAAAGGTCTCCTTGTGGTGGTGGCAAATGAGAATCAAATGCCGATATGAATAAATTTATCATGGTTACAAAAAATGCGAACCCGGTTCGAATGTGATTGATTATATCGGCCGATCGATGAAATTCTGGCAAATGCATGCGACAATCACGCAATAGGCTTAGTGACAAACTTAATAGACCAGATAGGATCTATAATGTGATTTAGATACGAGAACGATTGCTTTTAGAATTCAACATCCCAATGATACAGGATTGTCCAAGTTCGAGTATTTTTTTTTTCAAATAGCATTTTATTTCTTTTTTATTTTGGCAATTATCGTTCAACTGAAATACTTGAAAATGTAGTGGTTTTCTCAACAACTGGTTCCACTTTCAACTATAAAATCAACAACTTATTTTATTGAATAACAAGACTTGATGAAACAATTATTTTATCTAACGAAGCTCCTCTCGTAAACACACCTGCACCTTTGTGTAAATCGCAATAAACGCCATTATTGAGCTCAATATTTCATATAAAGTCTCAATTAATTATTGTTATAATATTGAGTAAAACTTAAAATGCAGCACTGTCATAAGTATGTTCAGTGAGCATCAAATGTCAACAACGACAGACAAAAAAAAAACAAAACAAAATAAAACAATGTTGGTAAAACAGCCAACTGTTTTGTTTACCAGCTGTCAAATGAATATTGAATAAGCAGCCGAACTACGTCTATTATTATGTCTGAACACTTAAAATACTAAATAAACCAAATATTGACTCAATAAAAGTGTATATCTGAACATAGTAAAAGGCAACCTTTATATTGCTTTGAAGTTACTGTTTGATGCACATGGAAATGCGATTACCTTTACATCATAATAAAGTGTTGACAATTTTTTAGCTAATTATAAATAGAAGTTGATATTGTCAAAATTCAATGAAACATGAATGTATTGCACACAATACAACAAATTGAACGACTACGAACTATTTTCTTCGAAGCAATATCAATGTCGAGATAAATTGCTGCGATAACTTTACAATTATCATCAAAATTTCATTTAAAGAGTTGACATGTGTAGATGTGCCTTTGAAATAGAAACTCGTACTTGGAAGATCATGTATTTGCATGCAAATAGTTTAATGTAACAATATATAACTTTGGGGCATTCACAGTCCAATAAAACACGTTCGCACTGTTGTGTATCTTAAATCAAGTTTTTATAATATGGGAGACATACAGTGGACAGCAGGTACCCCAGATAGATTTTAACAATTTCATATACTTTAAGCAATAATCCGTAAACATAATTGATGTTTTTTATATTTATTTCATTATTTTATTTCTATTTAATTATAAAACAAACATTTTTTTAATTTTTTTCACAAACCAAAAGAAGAAAAGGTAATATTTCTGATGACTCTAAATTTTTAAGCATGGCCTCGGTAGTACAATACTGTGAGGATGTTATTAGGTTATTTGTACTACTTCGAATGAAAACTTTCATTTAAATATTTTATGGCAAATCCTTATTTTTTAAGTTCATTTTTAAGATAATTCATAAAAATTTCTTACAAAACGTTCCTTATTGTTCAATTGTATTCGATAACATTGTTATAATGACAATTTTTGATTAATCGAGACTGTGAATAACCCAAATCGAGTGTCTTTAAATATCAATTCAACTTACCTGTAATACTATTGAAAGACTTATCAGAATCAGCATTAATTTGTAAAACTGGTGCTGCTCTCCCACTTGTAAAATATACTTCAGTTGTGATGCATTTGCCGTTAGTAGAGCAATATCCAACATACCCTGGGCAATAGTTTTCTTTGTCGCATATCTGTTGGCATCCATGGCCTTCATCTAGAATTTAGAAATATAAAATCATAGGATTGGATTAATTTCATAATATTTCGAATATTATTTTTATATACAGAATGCTAAAATATTGTAAATCTCTTTTTAAATATTCTTAACATTCTATACCGTTAACTATAACGGTAGGCTATTAAAGTTTACTGCTATGTTTTTGGCAGACAATCATAATGCTTGCTTCCAAACCTAATAGGGTAATTAGTCAGCTATTTCCAAGAATTATGACATTTTAGCCTTTTAAGTTTTAGTTAGGAAATATGGAAATATTGGAGTAATAACCGTAATATGGTGTTCAGATATGTACCATTAATGAGCTCAATATTTCATATAAAGTTTCAATTGATTATTGCGCAATAAATATGGAAATTGTTATAATATTGAGTAAAAATTAAAATGCAGCACAGTCATATCTATGTTCAGGGCGCATATTAGCTGTTTTGTTGACCAGGTGTCAAATGAATATTAAATAAGCAGCTGAATTGCGTATATTGTTATGTCTGAACACTTAAAATATGGTACTCAATAAACTGAATATTGCAATAAAGCTACATATCTGAACATAGTATAAGAGCAAGATGACTAAAAGTTATGACGTACCATAATAATACTTTTCTGTTGAAAGTAATGATTGTGGATTATAATTTTGCCTTCATTAAGGTAGTTCGAGTGTTATATGAAAAAATATGAACAAAAGAATGTCCGCTGTCGATAGTACTTTAATATAGTATTGATGTAATCAAGCTAACTCTATTCCACGAGCCCACGGTTTGGAGAAAAACAGTCAACAAGTCTGGATTGGGAGTATTATGACAACGTTGGCGATCATCGCACTAGATGATCTTAGAACGACATCATCAAAGGTATGTAAACTACCTTCAAAGCACAAACAAAAGCATAGAAGTGTTGAAATCTTAGGCGTAGGTGTTTGGCATACATGATACCTGTATCCATATTCGGTCCCGGTTTTATGACGAAACCACGGGGTGGATCTTATTATCATAATGGTTTACATATTTCAGAGATCATCGTCATTCATGTATTTATCGACGAATGTGGAATCCTTTCGAAACAAACAAGAAAATATTAATTGGAGTACCTAATGCTTGCGTAAAATCCACACTTCTTTTTGGAAGTATAACATGGCTGATGACAAAAGTCATAATCCTGGGACTATCAATCTATATATCTGTGTACCACCAACCAAGATCTCTGAGTTGGACGAATTATATATAAGGAACACAAATGCAAGATGCTTGCAGAATGAAATTCACATTCGCATTGTTGGATATCAATAAAATCAAAAGTTCCTTACAGTAGACACAATAAAGTCCTCACAAAGGGTGTTATTTCTACGCAATGACAAGCGGCAAACCTATTACAAGGAAATATTTTATTCAATGTCATCATTCATTTTATAAATTTGTGAGAATTTTTACATACTTTCTCTTTAATAATAACAAAACTAATACAACACGTATACAAACTTATTGATTTTCTTGTAAAGTGTTAATAATAATTTAATCAATAAATTAAACAGAAAAAAGAGAAGAAAATTTAAATCATTAATAAAAAAATTTGATGTGAAGTTAAAAATATGTTTGAAAAAACGACCGCACAAAATGGTTTTGTAAAAACTTAAGTAACGTATTCTATCAGGTAGAAACAGACTTTGGTTTTTTTACAGTTATTGTTCACACGAGTGAACATTCCCAACACACATCAACATCTCCCACATAATGCTTTGATCCTTGTTGATCACTTGACTAACGATCCTCAAATGAAACAGTTGACTATCGATCTTTGAACAATACAAAACAAATACCCAAAAATGTACGACTATTTTTTAATTCTAATGCTAGGTACACACTACGCAACTCGTTTCTGCAATACGCTGTAAACACGACTACGCACTATGCACCCAACATCAATGCAACCAGAAAATATCAAAATATTTAGATATTTTTGCCTGGAACAGGTAGAAACAGAAATCGTCAACAACAACAAAAAATAAAAAAAAGCTCAGCTGCGTTTTCCATTTTTTATGCCTTTTTAAAAAGAAAATTTTCGAAATTTTGCTAAAAAAAATATTTTTTTTGGTAAAAAAATTATGTTTTTACAACGACTGCGCATATTGGAAAAAGTTTAACCTTACTTAAAGAGAATTTCATTGCGGAATTTCGGTTTTTTAGTTTATTATAATAAACTAAACCGTTTTTGAGTTACGCGAATATATCGAGCCATAACCGCAAAAATATCTCAAGCGACATATTTTTCAAATATCGTTTTTTGTAATAAATAAATTCATTGGCATCATTTGCATCATCTATAAAAATCTCAGGGTCACACTCTGTACCGTTATGAACTTATAACAGGAAAAAGTTTCATTTTCTAACTTAGTTTGCATAAGAAATAAAAAATAAAAACCTTCTCCTGTAAAATTTTGTTTTTGTCGCTTGAGATATTTTTGCGGTTATGGCTCGATATGTTGCGCAACCTCCTCCATTTTAGAAATAACGGTATGTTTCGAAAACACGAGCTAACCTAAAAAAATGGTTAGCACCACTGGATTCAGCGTACCCGAATTAGGTTAACCCGCCAGGTGCCCCGCTTGTCACAAAAAAAAAAGTGTAAAATTCTAGCACAGTGTAATTGGTTGTAATTTCAGTCAGAATTACGGCCTAGCTTCTCACACCACTCATGTTGTGTGCCTTAATTTTATACTTGAGTGGCGGGACCTACAGTTTTAACGTCGACTCCGAACGACAGATTTTTGAGAAACTTTTTCATGGCAGGTTTTTATTTACTCTCAGAGTTTTTGCCACAAACCTGCTGAGAGAAAGTCGCCCAAGAAATATTTTTTTCTCATATTTCGTTTTGATGTCTGGCCTGGGGCTCGAACCCGGGCTTTAAGCCTAATAACACACTACCTACTAGACTAGTCTAATTTATCGAATTGAAAACAAGATGACGGGAACAGAATGCAGGGATTTTTTAAGATCGGTTTTGATTCTCTTGATTAAATGGAATATGCATTCTTCTTGGACGTTTTAGCACGCAAACGATTCCCAGCGTACTGCAAAGTTAAGGAAAATAAAATTAACGTTATGTCGTAAACCATCAATCGCCCTGTGATTGCAATCCAGTTGAGAGCTTATGAAAGACTGCACAATGAAATATTGAAAACAGAAGTTTTTCAGCAGTAAAAATCGTCCACAAAGTTCCGATATGATGTCAAGTATGGTGTATTCAATATCAAATTAAAGTTAAGATATATTCCACTAAATTTTAATATAACACTTTAATAAAATGGGCTTTTCAATTTTAAATTTTCTCTTTTCCTTTTGGGAGTACTTACACTTTTGCCGAGCAAAAACATAGAGTCTCCAGAAATCTTTCCTTATTTCTCTTTTATTTTGTTGAATACATTAATAATTTTTTTGTTTTATTATAAAATAGAAATAAATTTGTAATATAAATATAAAAAGCATCAATTATTTTTTGTTTAAAATCCATAAACATGTTAACATAAATTAGGGTACCTGGACTTATGCTGTGCACTGTATGTAAACATGCTCATATTAGCGCTCAAAAGGGTTTCTTGCTCTATTATATGTCAACTGAAATCCAAAAATGTTCTAAAAACTATGAAAAATATTTTTTTTTATTTTTGATAAATAGTGGTTACCATTAAACAATAACTATGTTCGCTAACTGAAATGAAAATCAATCAAGAAATCAGAAAATGTTCAACATTGTACATCCGACATAAATGATTTCTTGTGCTATGTGCTATTATCTTAATAATTTTTTTGTGTAAATTTGTTCTTTTTTTTGTTTCAAATTAACACACCCTATTTTAAAATGAGTGATAATAGTAGTATTTAGTAGTACTAGTTAAAATATAAAGTTACATATAAAATAGTAAATGGCATACTTTATACGTCATACACAGTGTCGGTCAAAAGTGAAGCAGAGGGTTCTTAAAAATAAAACTTAAAAATTCATTTGAAAAATTATTATAAATTACATTATTCTATATACATATGTATATATATTATAAGTATATGTATATTGTATTTATAAATTAAGATTTTTCAAAACTTTAAGCAAAATAATACAAATACGAATAAAATTCTTCATTTGAAACATGATTAACCTTTATCAAATGTCTAATATATTATATATATGAAAAAACTATAGCTTATCTACATAAATCCATTCAAGTACTATAAACACCTGCGTAGCACGGATTCGATGAAATTAAATAAAACTCTTCGAGTAATAATATTCCACGGAATTTATACCTGCCGGAAAAGATCGCCAGTTATTTCCCAGTTATAACGTTTAAATGTTCGATCTAATATTCATCATAGATTTTTTATAACCATTACTACAGCTTGCCGCTAAACTTGGGTTTAGTTAAAAGTACGTTTATCTAAAGGAAACTGTAAAATTACCTGTAACTTATTTTCGTTATTACAACTTACTGATTAAACAAAGTTAACTGTTTTAAAAAATATGGCAGTGTCGGAGCAATGACGATAAAACTGTTCAATTCGTTTTTTTTGTTGCATATGCTCATTTTGTTTAAATTTGAAGTTGACATATTGAAAGTGATATATAATGTGGCAAGTTCAAACATAAACTTAACTTCAAAAGTTAAAAGTAGATGATCTTCCTTATTGTCCACTCATAATCTTGAAAAACAATTTATCTGCCTGTTAAAATCCTCCTTTTAGTTAACGACAAGTCGTAATAATGGCCCTAAGACTTTCGTTTTATTTTCAAATTGTAGTTGTGTGTTTGACTTCGTTATTATGTTGATTTCGGCAATCATATCACGACGATGTGTAAAATCTCTCTGCACATGAAACGGTGCGTTAATACATTTACTAATTGTGGTGGATCATTACCTTGGCGAGAAAAATATTCCCAGACTATAGTATTACTTTCTCTGTGTTTTACAGCACCTTAGCTTTAAAGACAACTAAGGTCCGAAGTTTTAAAATCGACTTAAGATATGAGAAATGATAGTAAATTTGCTCTATTCTGATATTCTACACTGATTCATCGTTAAAAATTCCTCCACCATTTTCTCCTTTTACATCCACTGCATATTTTTTCCATTGAATTATTTACAAATAAATATTCCTTGCAAAAACCCTCATTTTCTTCTAAATTGATCTTAAAATAGCCTAATTAAATACCAAATCGAGTTCATTACTTACATATGTCTGATAAGTTTCAAGAAATTCCTTGATTTCATAATAAAACAATTTTAAAGTTTTAATCGATCTTTTTAATATAAATTTTCAATACATATGTTTTTATCTCTGAAAATATGGTGTACTTTACGTACGTTTAATTGCATCACAGAATTTCTAATTTTTCAATTCATGTCATAAAGACTAATGAAAATTATTATTTTTTTTTCTCGAAATAGTGCCTTTTGCAGTCATTCCAAGTCAATTTAACCCAATTTTTTTACTCAAATAGTAATAATATTGTATTTTGTCGTTTCATATCTGTGAATCAATATTTGAAGTCACCCTAGTCTACTACCTGGTGTGTTGACTTATTAGACGTGACGCTGAGACTCAAACCCTAGACGATACATCTTGATCAAAATAAAATATGAAAAAAAATATTTCTTCGGCGACTTCCTCTCAGCATGTTTCTGGCAAAAATTCTAAGAGTAAATAAAATTGCCATGAAAAAAGTTTCTCAAAAATCTGTAGTTCGGAGTCGACTTTAAACTGTAGGTCCCGTCACTCATGTATAAAATTAACTCACACAACATAAGCGGTGTGAGAAGCTAGGCCGTAATCCTGACTGAAGGGTTGTAATGGCCAATTATGTATGTATGTAAACATTATTTTTAAAAAGTCACAAATGTTCGTTCCTTTAGTTTTTATTATTATTATTCTTTTTGTTTGTACAATTGTAATAAGGAATAGTGTTCCTTGTTATTCATTTGTATGAATGTATGTATGTAGTAAATGTGGGTATTTTCTTTTTTACGTTCATTTGTTCCACATTGGTTAGTCAAGGTAGTATTCTCTAAAACGGAGATGCTGAGACTTTAAAAGGGATTTCCGTTTTCCCTTTCTATATCTGCAATATTAAAATAGCATCGAAATCTTATCAAACAATTTTAGGATAAAAGTAAAAAACTATCAAAATTTTGTTTAGATATGATGGTAATTAATTGATTAGAAGATGTCAAGCGATTAAAAAATGTACTTCTTGCAGTGTTAAATATCCAAAAAGTACCAAGTAATTGTTAATCCTCTATTTTTTTAAATATTTTCAAATGCATTTATAATTTTGATTGCAAATTGTAAATGAAATGCATAAAAAAGTCGTGTTACTTCGTCTCTGTATCCATTCAACAACAAACCAAAGTATTAAAATTAACAAAGACGAATATGTATAATGTATGCACTCATTTTTGTTGTGATGATGTTTATTGATTAAATAACGTCTGTTTTTTCAAAGCTTTTTGAATCTTGAATTTAATGGCAAGCAAAGATCGCAAAAAGGCATACACAACGCCAATGAGTATGAGTAATTCACTTTTGTTGTATTTTTAATGTTATTCCTTTCCAAAATCTTTTGATATGTTATACATATATATGTATGTATGTACATATACAAATGTATGTACAATAGTTATTAAATTTTGATTTGTTTTACTTAATTTTGAAGTTGGCTTAGATTTGATTCATTGCAATACAATACAATAAAAGAATTTTGTTTTATTTTAGATAATTAAAAAAATGAGAAAAAATAATAATAATAATAGTAATAACAATAGTTGGGAAATACTATACATATATGAATATACATACATGCATACTTGGTACTTGAAAATATTTTACCTCTGTCTCATTGCTCATCATTCCATTGACACTTTGTACTATTTGGGCCATATTTGAGATGATTAAATTCAAACTTGAAATTTGTCCATAAGATTAGAAATTAAATTTGAAAATCGTTTTCGCCTCATAAACCTCTTTGATGAAGTCAAGTTATTGTTATTGTTCTATCTTTTGTCTTCGTTCTCTATTGTATACACGTTTAATAAAGAACACTTATTTGTACACACGTATGTATGTATGTGCATGAATTTCCGTACATTGATACATATATACATCTAAATGTTTACTTTCATTAAAATA
This sequence comes from Sarcophaga rosellei, assembly GCA_930367235.1. Classification (NCBI taxonomy): domain Eukaryota; kingdom Metazoa; phylum Arthropoda; class Insecta; order Diptera; family Sarcophagidae; genus Sarcophaga; species Sarcophaga rosellei. The sequence goes on along the minus strand of OV884017.1, from coordinate 82,187,499 downwards.
ATTAATTTTTAATGTCTTCTTTTTTGTATTCATTCAACTTTTGGGGTCTCTATGACAACACGTCGGTCGCATGCGATTTGTTTCAAACAACACAACTTAACGATTTAACAACTGAACATTTACTAACTGAAACTAAAACTGAAATGCAGGAAACAGAATAAAAATATATTTTTATTTTTGTTTACGCCATCATTTTGTAGATACAACAGCAAGTCGGTTGTGTATATCAATTGTATGATTTTAAAATGATATTATGATACGAACAGCGGTATTCAACTAAATAGAATCATACAATTAATTTATCCATAAAATGGAACTAAATCAAGCTCAAGGCGAATTCATATATTTCAATAATAAAACAAATATAAAAAACCTATTTTAAATAATTCATTTTCTTTTTAGATAAAAATTAAAATTAGAAATTCATTTAAGTTGATTGCGATAAATATGACTTAACATTCTATTTTCATTCAAATTTAATTGCGGTCACTTTCGCTTTCAATAATACGCTTTTTTTTAGAAATTTATACAATATGTACTAAGAATTCGTAACTGTAACATACATTTTGTAGTGTTGTATTTTGACAGTAAAACAATGAAAATGTTATTGTAGATATAAGCAAGTTATAGTTTAGTGTTTATAATTTCGTGTAAAAGCAAAATTAATAAATTTCGTTAAAAAATTTTTTATTTTCAAAAACCGTATAAGATCGAAAACGTGTAAAACGAATACCGTGTAAAACGGGGGATAGGTGTATTTATTTTTACTTAAAACTTTTTTAACATTTTTCTTCCCATCGTCATTCGTTAGTCAGCTGTTTTTGACAATATGATTCCTGTTTAACAAAAACAAAATGCCTGTTGTTTTTGGATTGTTGTACTTATTGTAATATCAGTCCCACCATATATGAATTCGCCTTGATCAAGCTCAAAAAGTGTACACAATATTTGTAGGACTTAATAAAGGTGAGAAATTATAGAAATTGTACAGTTACCTTATACTGTGCATTTTTTAAGATTGAAATATGTTGGTGTACTGTTAACAAACTAAGGGCCATTATTCCAACTTGCCGTTAAACTTGGGTTAATTTAAAGCAAAGAATATGGATATAAAGAATGCGCATTATGTAGAAGTAAAATTTCTTATGGCGGGTTGTAACATTACGACCCGCTCTCACCAAAATCTTTTTGAAAAATTATTTCTTGATGTGGAGGGTGGAAGACAGAAGGAAAATAAACACAAACAAAGAGCGAAACAATGTGTTGCTCTCATCATGAGAGCGTAAAAATGCATTCAGTTGTTTTGCTTGTCAGCTTCTAAAGAAGAATGTTCATGTCGCTTTTTTCAGACTTCAATTTTACACCCAAAGTATGATTCACTAATATCAATGAGAAATGATTTCGATTTTTGGAAAAATACTTGCCAGGTTAAATACGGTGTTTTTAGGTTCTTAGCGCAGTACAATTTTTCTATATTTTTCGCTCACATATACACATTATTGGGTTAATAAGTAGACTTGAAAATATTACTAACAATTTTCGTCTGGGTTAACACTTGCCTCTCATAATTTTGATCATGTTCTCTTTGTGTCGACGTCTGAGAATAAGTGATTTGAGAACAGTTTTGCCGTTTGTGGTTATTTCTAAACCAAAATTGGTTATTTTTTGATCAATGTGTAGTTTTTTGGTTTTGGTAATTTTTTTTTCTTATAAAAAAAGCTATTTTTTGTTTTTTTTTTTATTAATTATAATTTAAACTTGACAAAAAAAAAATAAAACAAAAGTCTACGAATTTAATTTTGGTTATATTTTTTCTTATTTGGTGATTTTTTTCACAAATGTTGGTTACAAAATTTTTTTCGTGGCAACACTGTTTCAGAAAAATAAATAAAGAATTAGTCAAACAACAAAAACGCACGATGAGAACAACGCATTGTTACGCTCTTGGTTTGTTTACCCTTCCCTTCTATATTTCCCCCCCGCGTCATGAAATATTTTTGAGAAATATTCCAAAATATGCCAAAATGCGCATTCTTTATACTTTATTTTCTTTGGTTAAAGATACCTTTAGCTATAGGGAACTGTAAAGTTACCTTTAACTTATTTCGTTATTATAACTTACGGATAAAATAAAAATTACAGTTTTCAAAAATATGGCAGTGCCGGAGAAATGTCGATAAAACTGCCAAATTAGATATGTTTTTTTTAAACGCAGTGGCAACGAAGGGCATCCTTTTTTGTTGTTGTGTTTCCTAATTTAGTTTATATTTGATGCTGCCAGATTGAAAATAATATATATGTATGGCAAATTCTAACATAAACTTAACTTTAAAAGTTACCGGCACGATAATCCTCCCTTTAGCTTAACGCTCACTTCTATCTTATTGGGTGCTCATAATAATGAAAAACAATTTATCTGTCCGTTCAAATCCTCCCTTTAGTTAATGGCAGGTTTTAATAATGGCCCTAAGCAAAATTACTATCTCTTATACAAGTATAGGCGTGCTAATGAAATCATAATAGTAACTTCGCTTAGTTTACTAAAGACCAGTTTACCAGAGACCAAATCGGAATGGTGAACAAAATCCAAAACATGAACACCCCTTGCAAAAATAAGCACACGTTTCTGTGAGTTCACTCTATTAAGATCCCGGGACTGAGCTGGCAACTGCAAAATAATGATATTATTTTCTTCTAAGCAACTCTTCACTTAGTAAGGAGTAAATTATGTCCATTTTAGTGGTAATATTGCGAATGGAACCTAAGCCATGTCAGACAAATCGTATCATTTGTTACGGCGTGAATAGGTTCGCTGAAAAAAATAATTTCTCAGACAGCTCATTTCTGTTTAAATAGAGATTTACACAAACTAATTTTCAGCATTTGGGCGTAAGATAATGCATATCTTTATGTTCCGCTCCTACAAATAAGTGATTCGCATTTTGATCTGGTTGTGTGACTAGGGGCCATTATTACAACTTGCCGTTAACTAAAGGCAGGATTTTAACGGGTTTAATATATATTATAAATATATTATTGTCAATATGGCAACTTCAAATATAAAATGAGAAAACACAACAACAAAAAAAGAGGCCCTTCGTTGCCACTGCGTTAAAAAAAAACTCGTTTAATTGAGCAGTTTTATCGACATTTCTCCGGCGCTGCCATATTTTTGAAAAAGTTAACTTTATTTGTTAGTAAGTAGTTTTAATAATAGTATAGTAAGTTGTATTAACGAAAATAAGTTAAAGGTAACTTTACGGTTTCCTTTAGCTAAATTTACCTTTAACTGAACCCAAGTTTAACGGCAAGTTGTAATAATGGCCCTAAGTAACGTTTCTTGTCGTCAATTGGATACATTGATTTTTTTTGTTCCAATTGTTTATTCTATGCGAATAGAATAAAGATATTTATTTATTATTTAAATAAGCCGAATAAGTTGATAAAAGTGTTTTAAAACTTGTTTTAAGCTTTGGAAATTAATTCAGCCTGCATGGTATGATATACGGAATTCTGTGTGCAGAACTCTTACTTACTGCATGTTTAGAAGATGTTTTAGAGTTTTAAATTCTACCAGAGTCTCTACAAAATATTAACCACACTGGAACTACATTAGAACCAAAATTAGCGAAAATGTATTATAATTTTATTATTTTTTTATACTATTTCTTATAACTATTTAAACAAGAAGATAAGGTTTTCTTATATCTTATCAGAGGGTGAATTTAAATTTAAATGTTAATAAAAATGTTAAAATAAAAATATATTTTTATTTTTTTTGAAACTACATAAGTGCAGTTACTTATACTTTTTGAAATGATGGTCATTTTTAGACGATTCGGGATTTTAAATTAGAACTTAAGAGTACGAGTATTGCATGAACAGTTACCAAGCAACCGTTTTAGAATTAACACAGGAGCACAACACTGATATATTTTGTTTACTACTGTAATTTTATAATGAGATACGCACATCAGACGGTACACCATAAGGCGTGTACGGGATTGACTTGAAGCTTAAGACTATATCGAAGACATTTGTTTTCTAGCCCATAATTTCTTTTATACGATGGTTCAATGGTGAACTTCATATCCATAGCTTAGGATATAGGTTATAACAACCCATATAGGAAAGCATAGGGCCTGTTCGTAAATGCATCACTGCGCTGCATAATATGATTATTTTGCGCTCGCACTGCTAATCACATGTTGCTGATGCTTCTTTTTGCTGATTTATTTCTTTGCATTTACGAACGAACAAACACTGCAGAAATGGAAAAATTTATTAATAAATTTGATTTTTGAACTGGACGATAAAACATATGACAAAATGTTGTTAAATGCAAAAAAAAGTGTACTTGTGCAAAAAAGAAGACATTTAAGGAAGAAAAAAAGAAACTTATTGTTAAAACTCTCATTCTCTCTCTCTCTCACTCATTCAATGCATCAGGCATTTTTATGATTAGTGTTTTGGGTTTATTTGCGCATAATATGATTTAATGTTGCATTTACGAACATTTGACAGATGCAGTGCTGCCAAGATTTGCATTTATGAACATGATGCGCATAATATGCAGCGCAGTAATGCATTTACGAACAGGCCCATATTTGAAGATGTACGATTGCGCAAAAATTATAGGGAATAGGGCTAGATCATTAATGTATTGACTCAGTTAAGAAGAAATTTTATTGAAATTAGCCACGACCACCGTCCAACGTTGTTACAATTCAAATCAATTTTTTGCATAAAATTTTATGTAACATACATAGATTTTTTCTAAGACAAAATATAATTTTTTAAAAACAATTTGTAGGTTTTTCTTAAACAGACACAGCATTATTGCATATTTGAAAAGTAAAATTGTCAAAAATTTGACTTTTCACTATTAAATTACCACTTGGCAGTATGGAAATTACCTTAAATACTTCTAAGATCCGATTTTTCTAGTCTAACGTATGGTCCACGCTTCTTGAAATTATGCTACAGGTGCAAACAATACAAATATTAAGTATGTGATGTTTGCGAAAAATATTAAGAATTCAAGTTTCAACATACACCTCTTGCAAAGAACGGGCGGAACCCCAATTCTCTCAGAAATCTCAGAGAGATAACCTCAGGTGATCGAGGTGGACGAATTTTGTTACTTTTATATCTATATTACATGGATGGTGATTTGCTATTAAGAAAAACCAATTGATTACCTTGCAGACAAGATATCAGGATACACCTAAAACAAGCTTGTTGTGATTTAATATACTTTGTTATTAGGAGAAGCTAGGCCGTAATCCTGACTTAAGGGTTGTAATGGCCAATTATGTATGTATGTATGTATCAGGAGAAGTTAAAAATAAATTATATTTGCTCCTGTTAACTCCTTCCAACTCTTTAGTAATATTTTAAGTGCAAAAATAACTTATCATACTATTTACGTAATTCCAACCTGTAACCACAAATTAAACTACATAATAAATTTTGTTTTATTTCACATCGACGTATGAAATCTTATATTCTGAATTATAAATCCACTTGTAGTTTTAAGTAGAGACAATGTGCCTAAATGCTATTTTGGTTAAGGAATTTTATTTTGAAATTCTATTGTATTAGAATATACAAATAAAGCACAAGCACAGAGTATCGAATATTTTGTGTCTTCCTTATAAACATTACAATCAATATTAAACATGTTAAAGTTTTTGTTATTTCCAATAGCTTATTTAGATTATACGCTGTTAGCTTCTTTTTTACATAATCAGACAAAGGTTTTATAAATAACTATATCAGTAGTACTCTTTTGTTGCTTAAAATCTCTCATAAACATGAAAATTGAATGAAAAATACAATTAGGGTAAATTAAAAAGTAAAAAAGAAAAGAAGGAAATACAAGCATTTTATAATAAATAATAGTAAGTATAATTGCTCTAAAAAGTCTTTTTATGCACAGCTCGTTGACCTTCTTCTTCGTATTCTCTTTTAGAAATCCACATTTTCTTGAAAGTATCGAGCGAAGCTAAAATAGAACCACCCATCCACGTTGAATAAAGCCGTTCCTGAGGAGCAGCAATCTGTAAAATTATATTTAAAAAAAAATATAATTAATATTCGTATTGTTTGTTTGTTTCTTTAAAGCAATCGAATCTTACTCTAATTTTGAGATCCTTAGCTGAATGCTTTCTCAATTCTGATAACAAGCGATCGCCAAAACCTTTGAAGAGTGTAGATCCACCTGATAATACGATATTTTGATATAACATCTTTCTGAGATCCATGTCAGATTTTTCAATAGCATACATTAAAACATCATGAATGCCTTCGCATTCCTCACCCAATAAATCGGGTCTGAACAAAACTTCTGGAGCTCGGAAACGAGCTTGGCCAATCTGTAAACGTTCATTCTGAATATTTGCTTATGTTGTGTTGAATTGATAGTTACCTCTAATGTTTTGCCGTCCGGTAGTGTATATGCAAACTTTTCGGTCTCCACTGATTCCTCCTTTTGTGGGTTTGTAGCTAAATAGCATACTTTCTCTTTAATAGAACGAACAATTTCAAATTCAGCTGTTGAACGGAAATTAAAACCTTCTCTACGAATAAGTGTCTTTAAGTAACGTGAAACGTCTCGACCAGCAATATCTACACGCATAATGCTATGGGGCATAGCAAATCCCTCATAAATAGGAACAGCATGTGTAACTCCATCGCCCGAGTCCAAAACAACGCCAGTAACACGACCAGTGGCATATCTTTTAGAAAAATATACACATAATGAAATTAAATTCATATTACTTTATTTATTATTTTATTACAATACTTACAAACTTAATACGGCTTGCATTGAAACAAACAAAGCAGGAGCGTTAATACCTTCAAAAAAGAATTCGGCTGCCTTTTCACGATTTCTACGTGGATTTAAAGGGGCTTCTGTCAGCAATACTGGATGCTCGTCGGTACAGGTTGATAATTGTTCCTAAAATACAATGAAAGCAAAATACAATAATAATATATGTAATTACAATTCATAGGTTCTACAAAATGTTACTAACTTTACTGTTTCAAATATTCGAAACTATTTTCTTATTTTAAATGAAAAAGCAAAATTTGTAAATGCCTTACATCCTCTAAAAGTAAGTAATTTTTTTTTTGTAATTTCAAGACTGATTTGTTTTTGAAATTACTTTTTCATTAAATTTAATCCAAAGCAAGATGAATTTGCTTATAAGGTGTGTGCAAATTTTTTTCTCTCTGGCTGTCCATTAAGACAGGGCCAATATTATCTAATTAATCCAAAGAATATAAAATTTTTTGATTAGGAATTTAAAATTATTAGAGAATCTTGGCCCTGTCTTAATGGAAACAGTTTTTCCAATGAAGCGACCTAAAACGCTATTATTGGTTTGGCCCTTGACTTGCGAGTCCTGACACAATGCTATGCTATATACACATTTATATGTATGTATACAATTTCATTATTATTTTCATAATTTGTAATTAATAAAAATGAATATTTAGTTTAAAAATATTTTTTTTTTTTTATAAATTTGTCTTCATGGTGAATTTTGAATCAGGTAGTTTCGACAGTCTCAGCCAGCAAGAGACAAAAACAAAATTGCCTGCTGTTTTCGGTTTGTTGTAGAATTGCTCACACCTTATAAGTAAATTCATCTTGATTTAATCTAAATTTGATTTTCAAAGGCATAGATATGTTACTAAATAGGTCACATAGGTATCTTTAATGAAAACATATATTTTTTTCGTAGACACAAATACGAACGATCTAGTTATCATAAAGAGTGAATTGGAAAATTAAAATGCAGAAACATTTCGATATTTACTTTTAAAATCATAGTGTGTGTGACATAAATTTCGGTACAAATTTTGCGAAGGGCGTAACAGTATATGTTTTGTGCCACTTCTGTTTGTTATTAATATGGTGCCTGTTTTAATGTTAAACTTGGTAATTTTTAATTGTTGTAGTAGAACAATTTGAACATTATTCTAAGAAATTGAAAATCTATCATAGAAGACTTTGAAATACTTCTTTTTTAAAGTTAAGTTCACAATATCCGAAACCAAAATAGACAAAAGATTTTGAGCAAACTTTAGTCTGAAATAATAAGAAACTGTATCAAATATTTATTCCGATACAATGACATTTTATTTTAATGAAAAACTTCTCAACTATTTTGCTGTTTGGCGTCAAGGTTAGGGTTTTCGACAATTATTTATTTATAGTGATGGTACGGATGGTGAACGAACCGGAAATCCTGAACTGTTTTTCGTTCTTTAATTTGTACACAAATCTAATAAATAATAAAAAAATATAAAACGATTTCTTATCGTTTAGGACAATATTATCCCATTACATTATGTACAAATTTGAAAAATGCTAATAAATCTGGTATAATACAAAGGATCAGAAGAGTAAATAAATATTCATTGCAAAGAGATATTAAGTGAAAAAACTTCTTAGTTAAAAAATGTAGAGTAAAGAAAATAATTCATTTTAATTTGTTAATTTCCACATTTTTATCGCACTATAGATATATATTTTATTGAAGTAAAAGGATATTTTTTTTTGTCGAATTAGTTCTTGTATTGTTTTTGCTGATAACATACCGTGAAACTGAAATTATGAAATTTCCTTTTAAGCAAATGCTATTTAAACTACTCCTGATTTATATTTTTATGTAATATAGAACATTTATGTATATACATTTAATTTGTTTTCACTTTTAAACAAGTAAACTAACATTGTAAAAAGGAAATTTCGAACATGAAGGTGATTTTATGAGAAAGTAGCGAGATTACATACTAGCGACAAATCAAATTAAACTTACCTTGCTGTAAATGTAACCCCAAATATGCTCCATGTCGTTCCAATCGGTAACAATACCATGCTCCATTGGATAGCGTATGCTTAACAAACCGCGATGCTCTTCAGCTTTTGGTCCTACGAATAAATCACCTTCTAAAGCTCCAGCCATAACGCGAACATGTTTTGGGCGACCAACACTGCAAATAAAGATAGAAATATTTTATTTGTTATAAAAATATTACGAGGTTTAGTTAGACTTACTAATTTGGAAATCGGCACTTTGGAATGTGCTCACCGGCAAATCCAGCCTTTATCATACCAGAACCCTGAATAAAAAAATAAAAAAAAAAAAATATATAAAAAGAAATTGAAAAATCATTTTTATTTTCAAAACTTATTTAAAAATTAAAATATTTTAAAGCATTTTTCATATACATATTTTAGCAGCAATAAAATGAGAACGATATTAACACCAGAAGCCGACATGTTACTCGTGTCTCGAAGCTCGAGTAATCAAAGAAAATCTATAATGAATTTTGCTCCAAGAATCGGATTGTCTGTTGTTGATTATGGTCGCTCTGCAGAAATTGATAATTTCTATATAAGTTGTCAAAATTTTCGAGATTACTACCGCGATCCATATAACAAATTACCACGTCCAATTGAGTTCAAAAGATTTTTCGGCAAATGCGGTAATCGTTGTCCTGATAGGAATACTGAACTTTTGATGAAACCAGCCCATTGGGTACGTGAAAAGCAACCAATTATTTATCCATTGAATTATGGCCGGAATTTAACATTAGATGAGGGAATTCGTTTAGGTGGTCAGTATGATCCTGGTTCATGTATCAAATATAAACGATAGAAAAAATATTGATTTGAAATAAACAATCCATCTTGAAACTTGGCTTTAACAATTGTCGTAATCGTTTTATTACCACCCAACTTTTATTTTAATAATGGGTTTAGTCATCAACGCATAATGTTGTTGGTAGTCTTATTAGGATTTAACCATACAAAAAGCCAACAAAACGATATTCGATTGAATTGAGGGGGCCAGCGCGGCAGCAAAGGCAGGTGATGTCACTGTCATTTCCAAATGTACCGCACCTCTTATAATTTTCTTTAAAAAATATCGTTGAGGGGACTAAATGCATTTATTTTTTCACTTACATTATCAATTACAACAGGCTGGTTATAGGGTTCCATGTTTGTGCGTTTTTAACAACTTGGTCAACAAGAAATGGCTTAAAAATTAACTTTGCTAAATAAATTTCTACTTGAAAATTTTGCACAAACTCTTTTTGATGTTCTTCTTTGTTTTTTTGATTTGTCTCAACAGTGGTAGTCATTCACAATAGTAAGGTGACATATACGAAATCTCGACGTTATAAATTTACATACACTGGAAAGTATTTTTTGTACGAGAATGAGCATTACACATTTTTATTTATTTATTTGAAAACAATTTTAAATGCAAAATATATTAATAATTTGGTAGTTAATCTTTCTTTGTCGAGAATTTTTTTCATTACTGTCGTTTGCTTTAAGAATATATGCAATATTTGAATATTTAATCCGAGCAAAGCATGTACAAGAATTAAATTAAACATCACATTTTGTAAATATTAAGGATTCACAATAACAACATCAATTGTGAATTAATTTGTTTGAGTTCAACTTAGCTTGTTTACATTTTCAGTTTTTGTTATATTTTCTTTCATTTATTATAATTACTTTGGAAACTTATATTTTGTTTTCGAATATAAGCATGGCAGCGGCAACAAATGCCATAGGAGCAAACATTAAAGGTAATGATGTCCAACACACACCACCTCCGCCGCCAGCTGGTCTAAAAGCTTTAATAGATATGCTGCAGATTGTCTATCCTGATCAACCAAATCCCTTACAAGTGACTACACTTCTCAAGTATTGGCTGGGAGGACAAGATCCTTTAGATTATATAAGTATGTACAATAATCGGGGTGATGCTACCAAAGGAATACCACCCCACTGGCATTACGTGAGTTTTGGGCTGAGTGATCTGCATGGTGATGGTCGAGTACATGCTCTAGAAAATGATAAATTGGAATTGAACAAGCGCTCGGGAATGGGGTTTGAGTTAACTTTTAGATTGCAGAAAACCCAAGAAGAGTTAAGCGAAGAAAGTCTCGGTAAGAAAGTGAGACCACCAACTTGGCCGGCTAATCTTTTGCAATCCATTGCGCGTTATTGCTTCCAAACTGGTAACAATTTGTGTTTCGGCGATAACATCCCCTGGCGGAAAAGTCTTGATGACAAAAATAATTCTCGTTTGCAAAATATTCTTATAGCCCAAGATGCCCAGTTGGAGATTCTAGAGACACCTTTCGGTATGGTGGAATTTTGCCAAATAGTTGGTGTCACAGATGAAGAACTCGAGCAGGCCTCTAGATGGAATGGCCGTGGTGTTTTGAATTATTTAAGGCAAGACGTTCAAACTGGAGGCGAATGGTTGGTGACAAATATGGAAAGAAACTTAAGTGTGTTTGAACTATTTCCCGAAAGATTAGTTTCCCTTCAAGATGATCTTGAGAAGCAGGGATCTGATTTGGCTGGTGTTAATAGTGAATTTACTTTCCGTGAAGTATCTCGGCCGAAGATGTCTTCTCAGGAAGAAATTAAGCAAGAAATAGATTTCCAGACTCTAAATACTCAATGCATGGTCGACGAATATAATCGCAATATACAGCAGCAGGATATTCAGCAAATCAAAAGGGAAGAAGCATCCACCGCATTTCCTGCATCAATGTCAATGAGTAGTAGTTCATTGCACAAATCATGTCCTTTAGATTATCAACCACAGGCTCCCGAATCCATTTCATTAGATGGGATCGAAATAACTTTAGCTCCCTATGCTGCGAAATATTTAATGTTGGCCATCAAGGATCGCATTCGGCATGGTCGTCACTTTACTTTTAAGGCACAGCATTTGGCACTAACGTTGGTAGCTGAATCGGTAACAGGTGCATCCGTTACAAAAACTTCTCCGTACGGCATTATTGGCTATTGGATACAGGTTCTAATTCCGGACGATCTAGTCACACGAATGATGGCCGATTTTCAAAGTGCTAACTTGGATGGCAGATCTGAAGTTCAGCAACGCTTAGAATTTGAGTGGCCAGACAAACATTTGAAACTTATAATTGACCAACCTAGTGTACATATGGTACCGCCACCTCCCATGAACATGTAATATAATAAATATATATGTATAAGTATTTAAAATGTCTTTATTAGTAAGTGCTTCCATTTCGAATAATATACATACAATAGTATTTTAAATTACACATTTAATTAAGGATTAACATCTAGAAGTATCATGTTACAATATTTTTATACTTACGTATGCTTTTATCATCATTTAAATGTAACTTAACTGTAAAAATAATACATATTATTTAAATTAATTATAATTAATTTTTAAATGTGAATGTTTGTTTTTATATTTAAAAATTTATGTGAATGCCATAAAACATGTAGGAATAGAATTTAATAAATTTCAAAGACAGAAATGTTTACATATCATTGGCACGATTGTTGCAAAGTGTTCTGCCAAGACTGAGGTAGCTTAGGCAGTTTTAGGAAAAAGAAAGACAATCATAGATGTGTATTTTCCCAAAGCTATTCATGATAGCATAATGGATCAGAATAATGCTGAGTGACGGGTCGATCCACCGCTCGAACAGTCAAGTAGATCATGTAGCTATCAGCAACAAGTGGTTCAGTAAGTACTTGAGGACAGCAGAAGCGCAGATGTAGCCACCGATAACAATCGACTATGAAACATGTCGCAACAAGAACATGTACTTGACAGTAAGAATGCTTACAGAAAATTTAGTTCATTAATAAGCCTTTCAAGACGCCTGGTAATGGAACATCAAATTATTGAAGAAAATTAACGACTTTACCAAATATCAAAACTGGAGTGTGTAAGGAATACAAAGTCATATCTAGCAAGGATCTATTATTAGTATTATCTATTATACGAAAGTCTGGAAGGCTATCAGATGAAAAAAGTTCTGAAGACAATACATACATACATACACAATTGGTCATTACAATTCTTTAGTCAGTATAACGACATAGTTTCTCACACCATTGATGTAGTGTGCCTTAATTTTATACTTGCGTGGCGGGACCTACTGTTTAACGTCGATTCCGAAAGACAGATTTTTGAGAAACTTTTTAATGGCAGGTTTATTTACTCTCAGAGTTTTTGTCAGAAATCTGCTGAGATGAAGTCGCCGAAGAAATATTTTTTCATATTTCGTTTTGATGTCTGACCGGGGATTTGAACCGTGGCTTCGCGTTTAATAAGCCAAAACATTACCTACTAGACCACAGCGATTACTATAATGCTTCCTATATAGAGTCTTTACTCCAATGCTAACAGGCGTGTCTTCCCTGAGAATCCACTCGGTGATAAGATTGCTGTGTGAGGATTGAGGTGTAAGATAGAGTTGTATGTTACAGATTCTGTTATTTAACAGTTTTTATCGAAATATCGTATCAAAAGAGGGCTTTTATATGCAATTTCTTATACATGTTTATCAATATTTTTCATTGTAGATCTTCGAATTAATAATAGAGTACGTACGTATATCACAATTTGTAATGAATAATTTTTCGGAACATTACGTACACATATTAACATACATATTAACAAAATTAAGAGGTCATTATGTAAAATTTTATTTGGAAATCAGTGCATGTTAATTAAACCAACTGAAGTTACTTATACATGAGTTTTCATTTGAACTTTGTGATCTCTAACACTTGACGTAATAATGAACAGAATTCTGGGTATTAAGCATAATTAAATAAATAGTTTCAAAGCGGCAAATACTTCAAATAACAAATTTTATTTGTGATCCATCAATAAAATGTTCCAAGAATTAGACAATTAAATATATATACTTCCACAAAGTATGCCAATTAAGAGTGCGTAAATACATACATATGTACATATGTACCATATATGGTACATATATGTGTATATTTCATACATCTGAATGTATGTATATATATTGCATTTATTTATGTATGTGGTTTTAAAGAAAAGCGATGATTTGAACTTTAAAGTGGTTGCATCCGCCAATTGGATTGGAGTTTAAATGGTGTTGATTCGAATGCGTAAATTTCTCAATTCAGGCTCCTTGGCATAAATTTTGTATGCGAATATGAATATGAATTGTTTTATTGCTAGATGATGCAGTAAATTGGATTTTTTACATCATTCGATATGCAATAAAACGATTAAAACTTAAATCAAATTTAAATTGATTATTGCAGTCTACAATTACAATAGGGAGGGAGATCAATAAATTGTTTAAAATTTCAATTAAACTGGCTACAGAAACATTATTTTCCACAATAAATTTATATGTATTCGTAACATGGGTTTACGATTCCAAATCATTTATCTCAAGTACATATTTAATAATGATACAAAAAATAAGATTGTCTTATCCATTTATAACGAACAGTAACAATTCCGTGGATGTTGCCTTCTTCTTAAAAAACAAACAAATATTCCGCAATAGGATAATTGTCGGGTCCTCCTTAATGGACGAGACTCACTTTAGGCTGATACTACCAATTAGTATCGAAACCGGTAAGAGGTATTGTCGATTTTGAACACTACTCTGTTATAAACTTTAGGGCCTGGTTGCCCTGTGTGTGTGAATTAAAGGACGATATCAAAATGTATGTGGATGTATGTATGTATCAAAATGGCCAAATCATTCTCAAAACTATAGAGCTTAAAACCACATCAGATTTTCCAACAGGTGCTATATGACGATATTTCACAACAAAGTATTGCCATCTAAGCGTTGTTCTACAACGTTATGTTCCACAACAACGGCGAGAGTAGGTCACCTTGTGGTATGCCTTTACTCACTTTCCTTGCCATATGCCGTAACAAATTTCACAACCGGGTTGTTGAAAGCGCCCTCCTGGTCAATAAAATCTGCCAGTAAATAAATTCGTATGCCAGAGATTTTTCTTCCCCACCAAAGAGATCTGTTGAACTGCCCGTAATGCAAGCGTGTTGAGCACTTCCGGCAAGAGCAGATGGTCTCTACGCTGATATGATAAAAACAATCTTCGCCTCAGTTCACTAAACATTAACATGAAAGTACTTAACGCAGTCATAGTAGATAGCCAAGAAATCATCGTATCAGATTTTTCCTGTATATGTATGAAGTAGTACCTTAAGAGTCTTCTCAATAGAGACGGCCCAGGAAGTTTCCCAGAAGTTTGCGAATTCTACTACTAGCCTCATTGGACCTCCGTCAACTTGGTCTAATTAAACATCACAGAAGACTTCCTGTTAGAGCAGGATAGACCGACGTGAAGGCTTTCCGGCTAGTCCTGTAAACTTGATGCGTCCTTCTAGGGACCCCATTAAGGAGATGTATTATGTAATCGTGATCAGAGAAATATTATTCTTTTGAGACCTTCCGTTCACTATAGTATTTGCTATGAATGTTGCTTCCTTTGAATTAAAGAACGTAGATTCACCACCTATGTTTAAAAATGATAATTCATAGGCTACTGCACGTCTAGCTACTCAAGTAATCATTACTTAATGAGAACCAATAGACACCAGCTTTAGAAAAGGTGTCTGATGATAATTGATGCCAGATCTTCGAATTCAGCAAGAATAGAGTGGAACTCGAAGTTAGCGATTGTCTCATCGTACTCTAAGTAATTGGAACTATTGAAAACTTATTATACGAAGAGCAACAGCTTCTTGCATTAGCCACTATCAGGCAGTAAACGGTAGTCACTGCAAATATCGAAGCTTCTGTGAATATTAAGCGACTCAACAGATGTTCTAAAGTGGTTCATGGTACGATTAAGTTGTCTACGTCTGTCTTGTGTTATCCTACGCTTAACATTCGATTTCAACTTTAAGCATGGCTTGTGGCAAACTGTGGTGATGAAAATTTTGACGGCCTTAGAATTATAGAGGGAAGGAACCGCCAGAACACCATTATAAACATGTTTCAGAAGAACACTTCATTAATGCAAATGAAATGAAGCGAAGCAAATAATAAGAAGTAAATATATGTACGGAAATAAATGGAATAAAGATGTTTATGCACACGTATCTTGAACATAAATATTGGGGCTACTAGTACCTATATATACATATATCACTGCACTCCGCTTTATGTTCGAACAAACATGTGCAACTCTATACGGCTAAGGCAAAACAACAATTTTGTGGATTCTTTTTTACATCGCAAATATTATATTATAAAAATATAATTCGGAATTTTTTTGTGATATTTTGAGCAATAAAACAATTGATAAAATTGACTCAATTTATTTATTGATCAATAATAAAAACAATAACATCTGTATGCGCAATAGTTCATAAATTGTTTGCTTTCATTGTCTACCCTACTACTTGTACGTTCGAATTGTTATGCCAGAAAGTACGTCTGGAATATTATTTTCGAACTCAATAAACTAGTCAAGCAAATTTTCACTATTGAACTTACGCAATAACGATATTGATAGCTTAACATAAAATATATAGAATACTTGAATAAAAATGAATGAATATATTGAAATTAACAAAAAAAAAAGAATTATAAGGAAGATAGATGTCTGGTAAGTGGATTGCTACCACTGAGAGCATTTTATTCTAAAAAAATATTTGATGATTAAAGTGTTTGACTGTAAATTCGAATAATCCAGGTTCAAACCTGGAAAAAGTAGGAGACTATACTGATCATGATTCACGAGAACAAAATCCGACGTATGATATCGCAGCACAGCGGTTCGTAAAAAATTTGAGTTAACATGCGGATCTCAACCTTGCAGTTTTCAAAAAATACATATTCGTCTAGATAGCTGTCATCTTCACATAAGATTTATAGTATTTATAGAATTTGTGCCATGTGTCGACCAAGCGGAAACAGATTTCTATGGAATTTAGATTTGAATACTTATTGTAATTTCACAGGAAGGTGAAAGATAAAAATTCTACATCACTACACCTAATACCTCTACATGTCCACGAAGATTTCTAGACCCGAAGGCAGCACTTCATCGTATTAGGCGTTATATAAAAATTTTCTGCATACCTGCAAAACTTGTTAACGAAATGGAATAAAAAGGTTTGAAATACAGCGTATTTTTAAGGGCTTCTGTATATGTGGAATATATGTAATATCGTCATTAAGCAAAGTGAGTTTGAATTTGTAATGGGTTATGTTGGCTTTGAGAACCGCTGTAGTTTGTGGGTGGTTTGGTGGCATAAGAAATCCCCTAATAAAGTCCAACTATCTTGGTGGACAGTTCATGATACATCACCTCTACATGAGATGACCATGCAATCAAAGCGCTCGTGATGAATATCCAGGGTGGTATAAGCTGTATGGTATGTAACGCCGTCCTGTTGACAACACATGCCGTAGGTGTATAGACCGGAGATCAGCAATGAGTCGTTTTTCGCTACTCATAAGTACTCATGAAATTTCGAGTATGAGTGAGTCAACAGTATTGAAATTCAAATATTCTGATTCATTCGTACTCATTACAACATTGATTTATAAGTAAAGGCTGCAACGATTATGAGTACAACGTTGACATCAAACTCATAACATTCGAAATATGTTTGATTCATACGCCTACTCATTCAGATTCATAAATTTAGAAAAATACTTATAATACCCATAAATGATTCGAGTGATTAGAATCATTCATTAAAATTTACAGTCTTAGTTGTTGTTGCAAAGCAAACACACAACCTTCTAGTAAGTATTGTAGTGTTCGTACGTGAATCATACTTATTTTGTGATTCTTGTAAATGTTGAGCAAAGGAGAATCGAAATCAACAACATGATGCGTGTTGTTAAGTATGAGTACGATGAGTACTTCAAACTTTGAATATGGGTAGTATGAGTATGATATTAAAATAAGTATGAATGCGTATAAGTATCAGAAATTATGAGTATGATTCAAATCTACTCATCTTTCTGTATACTCATTGCTGATCTCTGGTATAGAACACCCAATTCAAGACAAAAGAGGTTGATAATTATCAACCTATAATACGCGCCGTTGATAGCGATGGTCTGGCCAACATAGTCCAGTTGGCTTATTAGAAGCGAGTCCCAACTGCAGCTGTGATATCTCAAACAAAATGAAGTCTGAAAAAAGAGAGTGCCCATTAAGAGTAGACTCGGCATTGTCGATGTTCATCCATGCTAATATGGCATAACGAGCTGAATAAACAACAACTAAGTTGACAGATTTAGCTTTAACAAGATGGCCCTTAGCAACTGCTAAAAATCGGAAGTTCCTGCACAGGAAGTCTATACACATACACACACATTATGTAAGGTAGTTATGAAATTCGACTATTCCGTGAAATAAATTCCAGCATTTGGAAAAAGGCATGTCGAATCAAATTGTCTGCTGACTGATTTTATTTTTCTTAATAACTTACGGCAAAACAACAATTAAAATAGAAGACAGAAATGTTTAAAATACATATTTTGACATCATAAAATTGTTTATTGTTTGAAAAAATTCTGTAAAATATTTTCTCATACATAATGTTGTATGTTGTTATTGTTTTAGAAGAAAATACGTACGACTCAATAAAAATTTAATAAAAATTAATTTTAAATGTCAAATGTATTTGGGTGAGCACGATAATTAGTTAATTTTGAAATTAAAAGTATGAATGAGTACAATCAAATGATGTTGATGAACAAATATTTGCAATAGTGGAAATCAATTCAATATTGTATTGTATTGTAAAATATTGTACACTACAATATTGATAATATTGTATACCTTTTTAATGAATGCTTATGACGTTTGCCTCAGATGTTTTGGGCACGACACCTGTGTGAGTGGAGTAAGTTCCAAAGAATCTAATACTGAAGAGAGCTTTAAGCAAATAATTTTTGCTGACATTTTTATTCCTGTGCTCTACATATTTTTACTTTTCGGATTGCGAGTGCTGTGCAAAAAAATACCCTCTTACAAGGGCCGAAATATCTTAACCAGAATATTCATTAGAAATTTATTTCTTTGCTAGCTGTACCCTGCGTGTGTTGCTACGCCACCAACAAAAATACTATATTATATATAATATTCAATTAATTTTGAATCATTTTATTGATTTTGTTCCCGTTGTCCAGATGATTCAGGCGAACGGGCCTGAGTAGTACGCATTCTATCTCACTTTTCGTTGTTCAAGTGATTCATGCCAACGGGTCTCAGCGGCATATACTCAAAGATTTTCTGTTCTCAATGCTCGTTGCCCGTCTGATTCTGAGGCTCGTAATGCTCTTTTCTTCCGTGCTTGAGGTGTAGGTCGACCAATTGCTTGTCGCTTTAGAGGCATGATTGCATGGGAACGACGTGAAAAATGCATTTAAATTTATGAAAATCTCACACTGTACCCAATCCAATTGTACCCAACAGCATTTTAAAAAATTTTAAAAAGTTAAAATGTTTCAAATTTGTGATTGACATTTTACCGGAATGAGTTATACTAAATGTTATTAAAATCATAAATGATGAAACCTAAAATGTCTGGTATTTGTCCGATCAACACATGATCAATTGCACAGTTTATGATTCAATTCATTTTGAATAATTTTCAGTGACGCCATCTATTGGAAATTGGTCATACCAACTAAGAAACCTTCGTCGGCCCATGCGCAACAACTTTGCTAAAGATCATATCATTATCAAATGCACAGTTTACGATTTCAATCATTTTTAGTAATTCTCAGTGGCGCCACCTTTTGGAAATTATTTAAAATAGGTAGTGTTGTCTAGTAGGTAGTGTGTTCACTTATTAGACATAGAGCCCGGGTTCGAACTCCAGATCAGACATCAAAACGAAACATGAAAAAAATATTTCTTCGGCGACTTGCTCTCAGCAGATTTCTGGCAAAAACTCTGAAAGTAAATTCGAAGTCTACGTTAAAGTCCCGTAATCCTGACTGAAGGGTTGAAATGGCCAATTATGTACGTATTTAAAATTTAAAATAACTACAAGGTTAATAGCAAAAAAAAAAAAATAAAATACATATATAAAGTATTTGGTCACCCTAGTTTTGTTTTATAAAAGGAAAAGTGTTTGTTTGAACTTTTTGAAAATGTTAAAACATGTGACCGAATCAAGAATTCCTTAAGTATCCCTGGCAACGCTTTCAATGTAATTTTCTGTTTATGCAACATCGATTATGAATGGAAATTAATTCATAATAAATTCGTTTTACCTAACAACACCAATCGATGAATAGCTTAGCTTGGCTAAGTTAACACAACATACTTGGTTTAAGGATATACTACTATACTATGCTAATTATTTCGGAGCACATGCCGTCCTTAGATTTACAAGAACTTATGTAAATATGCTTAATACTGCCCAAGCATGATATGCACCTTTTATATACACCCTAAAAGTTCGAAGGGGGTGGTAGAGGCTTTATAGTATAAAAATATACAAAAATAAATGTATGTATGTGTTGCGGTTTTTCGTTTACGTTAAACTTTGTTGACAAATTTTAATTTCTTATTGTTCGCTCCGATTGCAAAGTATGTACGTATGTATGTACGTATGAAAATGAAATAATACGAATTTATACAATAACAACAACAATAAAAAACAACAAATTACCAATACTTGTACTAAATATTATTACAAATGCAAATACATATGTATGTACGTACGAATACACTTACACACTTTCATTTACTTATTTCACTAGTTAAACAGATAAAGTTTCGAAGTAAACAACAATAACAACAATTATTTAAAGACCATTACTACATTGCTACAGGTAAATAATGATACAAAACTAACCCTACACCCTCAATTATATATCAAATGGGAATATAATTAACTGATTTAAAATAAAAACATTAAATTAACTTATGGTATCAGTGCCCTAAATAAATACATATATCCAAACGAATAACACTTTCCATCTTGAACCACTGGAACGTTTGTACAGAAATAAAAATGTATAAAGTGATACGTCATCTTCAGCGATTAGACCCATTTCTGGATGAATATATGTACTATATGTAAACAAACAAAATTGTCGAATTTGGGACGATGCCAATCCACATGCGATTCAAGAGCATCCAATGCATCCCTGAGAAGTCACTGTTTGAATGGATTTTGAGTTAACGTCGCAATCGGCCCATATGTCTTTGAGAACGGCGTTGGAGCCAGATCATCATTGTTAACTACCAATTTCTTTTGATCTGAAGTGAATGATCTGGAACAATGTTTTATTCCACATATAATGACATCAATAGGTCAGTGAAGATGATTAATACATTTCGATGATACATAATATACATACATAATTGGTCATTACAACCCTTTAGTCAGGATTTCTCTCTCTTCTCTCACCACTTTATTGGTGAGTTAATTTTACCCATAAGTGGCGAAACGAACCTACAGTTTAAAGTCGATTTTGAACGACAGATTTTTGAGAAACTTTTCATAGCAATTTTATTCCTGTATATCCGAATATTTTTTCATATGTCATTTTGATCGAGGTGTCTGGACCTGGTGGTTTGAACCGTGTCCTTGACGTGAGGGAAAACAAACCCCTATCTACTAGACTATGGTGACTTTGAAGAAAAGTGCAATTTGAAGAAAACAAAAATTAATTCAGAAGATTACGCTCAATTGATTTTTTTTATTATGGGATTAGCCTGCAGTAGCAAAAAATTTAACACATTGATTGCCACGGCAATTTTCAGACAACTGGCCACGCAAGCCAACATTAACTTTTTGTTCTTTTCCCAGAAGCCATTTATCAATACAAGCACTGATATACTACGGTTTTATTCGTTGCTATACAAAAATGACAGGTTTAGTGAGTACGAGATAAATCGTGGTTCGCACCCTAGAAGAGAACGCAATATACGAGTTATCTCGTAGTTGGCAGTCAACGTGTTAGTCAAAAGGAATTATTTTGAGACTATGGTAAAAGAATGTCTCTTCTCAAGTAGTAGGATATAATTTCTTAACATTTAGAAAACCCAATTTTTAGTTCATTATGTCCCTATGTGCACTATTTTGAATTATTTACATACTTTTTAATTATTTACACAGTTTCTAACGTTTCAAGCTTTTGTTTACGTAGGGACTTAACTCTCGTGATATTGGTGAGATAAAGTCACAAGTAAGAACGTCGAAATGTAAGTACATATCGTTGGTCTCATGAAGAAAGGCTCTAACTCACACTTTTTTCGAAATCGATTTTTTCTGTAATTCCAATGCATTTAACACAAATACACATTGGAATCCCAAAAAAAATCAATTTCGAAAAAAATGTGAGTTAGGGCCTTTCTACATGAGACGAACGATATATTAATGGTCTTGATAAATTTCCATACTAAATAAATATGTGCTCCTAAAGGTGAACGACCCTTCGAATAATTTAAAAATTAACTACATACATACATACATAATTGGTCATTACAACTCTTCAGTCAGGATTACGGCCTAGCTTCTCACACCACTCATGTTGTGTGCCTTAATTTTATATTTGAGTGGCGGGACCTACAATTTAACTTCGACTCCGAACGATAGATTTTGAGAAACTTTTTCATGGCAGGTTTATTTACTCTCAGAGTTTTTGCCAAAAATCTGGTGAGAGGAAGTCGCCAAAGAAATATTTTTTTTATTTTAATATTTCGTTCTGATGTCTGGCCTGCGGCTCGAACCTAGGCTTTACGTCTGATAAGCTAACACACTACCTAATAGACTACGGCGACTACCAAAAACTAACTAAATTGAAAAAAATACACACAATAAAAAATAAAATTGAAGAAAACATTTAAATAGACAGACAGAGAATGGACTTAATTTTTGAGACAATCATAAAATGGCTTCATAATATTTGTAAAAAAAATCGGCTGTTGATTGTCATTATCCTTGTCGTTGCCGTTAGCGAATAAATATTGCCGTTCGATATTGTAGCGCATTCGCCAAGCAATATTTGTCGCAGTGAGAACATGAAATTGTTTTATTTTATTTCAAACCACCGCTATGAATGGGTGGTTCGGCAAAAAATCGGTTCTTTATTATTTAAATAAATAAATAAATGAATAAATAAAACTACCAGTCTCTAAACAATATTTATGTCTGGTGGGAAAAGAAATTTTATCAATCGCTAATAATTCTTTTAAATAAAATAGAATCAAATTGGCTGTTTTACTTTTCAAAATAAATAAAATTCGTTGTGCGGATTTAAGCATGTAAAAATATAAGAATTATTATTACAACCACAAGAAAAGAAACAACAAATAAACAAAAAAAAAAATCAAGAATAAAAAATAAATTGAAAATATTTCATACTTAAGGTTACAATTGAAATTTAATTCAAAAACACAAAATAAAACAACAAAAAATACTTATATGCATATGTATATATGTATACGTACATAAGTAAATGTAATTATAACATACAATTCTGAAAGAAATACAATAACAAAAAGGAAATCAATTCATTACAAAAAGTGCAGTTTGTTTATACCACCGAAGAAAGTGAACGATAAAGTGAGTGTGCCAACATAAGAGAGCGAGCGAGCGCATGAATGTATAAGTGAGTGAGTAATACTGAACACGTGTATTTTTTAATTCCAATTATTAGTGCAATTATATTGCATTATTACCACCTTTTAACAAAAAATGCTTTTGAAGTAAAAATTAAATAAAACAAACAAAAAATATTGTCAACACGAATGAAAAACTTCAGATATTATCATAAATTTTTGAATATACGTATACAATCTGTACTATTTATGACAATTACAACGTGCTTCCAAAGTAATAAAATTGCTTAGAACGTAAAAAATTTAACACCGACAACAGTTACAGAAATGCTCTTAAATATTTGGAGTTGCTTACGTTTAAAATTTCTACAAAAATAAATAAGAATTTAAATTTAAAAGGAATTTATACATTTTATATTCTGATACCGTTATATACAATGGATTGATTATACATACATACATATAAAAGATCGAATTGATTAATTCTGAGAATATTTATTATCAACTTTAAAGAGTCAACATTAACAAAATTGAAACCAAATTAATATAATTTGTTTTTTTTTTATTGTAAAATTCAAAACAGCTACTTCAAAGTAAAGTATTTGTTGTTATAAATCCTTTGATGAAGAAATCAAAAAATGTGCTAAAACATGTATTTTTAAATACATCTATTTAATGCATGTAATGTAATGTGAAATAAAATAATAAAAATAATTTTTATTTAAAAATTAAGGAATAAGTAACAGAAATTAAATACATCCAGCTAATGACATAGTACAAGTTGTGAGCTTTGTTGATTAGAACTCAAAATTATGTTTTTATATTTCTTAAACCCTCCAAACTTGTTTTATTTGACAAAACCTGCTTTTTTGTTCGTTTCATACAAAATTATTGATTACACAAAGTTTTTTTAACTTATTTTCAAAATCCTACGTTTCTTTTGAAAAAACTAGAGATAAAAAACCTCGATGTTTAAGTGTAACAGTCTAAAATTTCTTGGATCAAATTTCAATTTTGAGAACCATTTTTGAAACGAATGATTAGAGGCTACGTACACCTCGCTGTTTACGAAGACTTATGTAAGTCAATGTATGAAACAGCTTTATCAATTACAAATCGATGTTTCTTAAATTGAATATAAACCATGTGATCTATCATTGCATAACAATTACACAGGTTTCATAGAACACAATTTAAACGAAATTTCATTTCATTAAATATTGTGCTCATGTTTGGAATCTTTTCAGGCAGAAAATGATAAGAAACTAGGAACAATTCGTAGATAAAGGCTAGGTATACAATTAAATAAATTTTTAAGTCTTCCAAGTTTGAAAAAAACTCCATTAACTACATTTAATATGGTTTTCAATAATAACACTGTGCAACAAAATAAAAAAAAAAAAAACGAAATAAACTCAGCTAATGACATAGTGTAGCTTGTGAGTTTTGTTGAGTAGAACTGAAAAATACTTTTTTTTCTCGAATCCTCCAAACTTCTCTTATTTGACTGTATTTTTAATATATTTACACAAAACTATTGATTACCCAAATATTTTTGAACCTTTTTTCAAAATCCAAAATTTTTTGAAAAAGGGATAGATAGATGAGCCTTTCAAATGGTATACATACATAAACATTTTGTTCAAACTTACTTCAAGTTTAGCTCTTCTTAATTGCAAAATTTAATTAAAAATATGAAATAAGTGATGACAAAGTGTATTATCTTGTGAAGAGATTGACACTTCATTTGATCAAATCGGAAAAAATATTACCGTACTTATTATTTAAATGGTACAACAATCGTGTTATATTTTTTACTAGCTGTACCCTGCGCGCTTTGCTGCGCTACAAACTAAAATAAATTTGAAGGAAAGACATTAGACAAATATCCAATTAAGTTTGAATCATTTTATTGATTTTGTTTCCCGTTGTCCAGATGATTCAGACGAACGGGCCTGAGTAGTACGCATTCGATCAAGTGATTCATTGTTCAAGTGATTCATGCGAACGGATCTGTGCGGCATGTACTCGAAGATTTTTCAGTCTCAATGCTGATTCTGAGGCTAGTAATGCTCTTTTCTTTTCTTTTCTTTTCTTTTCAACACAGGATCAAATGCACAGTTTACGATTTAATTAATTTCGAAGAATTTTCAGTGGCGCCACCTGTCGGAAATTGGTTATACCAACTTAGAAACCTTCGTCGGCTCATGCGCAACAACTTTGCTAAAGATTAAATGCATAGTTTACGATTCCATAAAGTACATTCATTTTTATATATATAGATAATTTAAACTTGAAAAAAAAAAATAAATAAAACAAAAGTCTACGAATTTAATTTTGGTTATATTTTTTCTTATTCGGTGAATTTTTTCAGAAATGTTGGTTACAAAATTTTTTTCTTTCCCTTCTATCTTTCCCCCCGCGTCGTTCTTTACACTTTATTTTCTTTGGTTTTATACATCAAGAATCACAGATAGCATACTTGTAGGGGTAACTACTATGCGTGTGAGTAATATATTTCAAATGCAATTAAATATTAAGTATGTAGTATGTAGCATACGTGTGCATGGCCCCTCGCTCATTTGGAATATCAACATAAAAAGTAGCCTATAACTCCTTCCAGACATACAGGAAGATACTGTGAAAATTTCAAGAAAATCGGTTCAGCCGTTTAATCGTCTATAAACTTCAAACATACAAACATACAAACATACAATCAAACACACATTCATTTTTATATATAAGAAATATGTATGTCATATTATCAAATGAACATTCAGATCAAAAATTTTCTAAAGTTTTTATGGATCTTGATTGTTTATAGCAAAATTTGTCAATTTCACGTTTGCACGTCTCCTAGAAGTCGGCTAATATTTGTGTTTTTTGCAAATATGTATTATTATTTCGCTTTGCGCAGACATTGGCCAACTTCTGATGGTCGTTCAAGCGCGAAATTGACACATTTTCCAATAAATAATCAAGCCCCATCAAAAATGCTGAAAATTTTTGAACCGAAAGTTCATTTGTAAATTTTTGTTCGATTCGATCAAATGAAGTGCCAATCTCTTTACAAGAGAATGCACTTTAAGAATGGTTACACTTATTTTACATTTTTTAATTAAAGTTTGCTACTATGAACGGACAAACTAGAAAAAATATGAAAAAAATTCGCATTTGTCAAGTTTACCTCATCAAACCCCATATCATATTAAGACAAATAATATATATGTATATGTATATTGTTTTAAAGGCCCATCCCTCCACTTTCTAAGAAAGTTTAAATTTTGGACATCGGTTCAAAGTAAAGTCTAAAAAAATGTTTTTGTCAAATAAAAGGGTTCAAGAAATATAAAAAAAAATATTTTTGAGGTCTACTCAACAAAACTCACAACTTATACTATGTCATTAGCTGGGTGTATTTAATTTTGTCGCATAGTATTATTTAAGTCATACGTATGTATATGTATATTTTTTTGTAAATAAAATTATTAATTTATCTGCGACATTCAAAGTGATTTATACAACTAATACTACATACATATGTACATGTATTAAACAAATATTGGAATTAAGTAAATATGAAATAAAATATTGCACACTAATTAAAATAGTTACTGATTAAACGAAATGAAAATGAAATTAAGAAAGTTTTTTATTTTTTTTATTTTATTTTTATTCGTTTCAGAGATACATACTCGTACATATATTTTAGATCTATAGGAAGAATTTCAATATTTGGTTTTTAAATACACCACACTGGTCAGAGAGATGACGGAAAACGAACCGCTTAATGAGAAGGCAACAGAAGGAGATGGACAAATTGTGACTACACAGCAAAATATCAGATTAACAAATGGAGTACACTATGCAAAGGAATCAGCAAATGCAGCAATATCCGAACAGAAAAAGTGTAAAACGGAATATTGTAAAAATGGTAATAATTTACAGTTAGATGCACATATCGAAGCACCGTGTTGCCGAGATATACATGGCCAAGAACCACCGGATGGCGGTATGCGAGCTTGGCTTGTTATGGTCAGTGCATTTCTCTGTAATGGCGTCATATTCGGTATCATAAATACATACGGTGTTATACATTCGTTACTCACAGATCGTTTGGAGGCACAAGGTGATAAGGATGCATCCAGTAAAGCAGGTAAGATATTTAAACATTTCATTACGTATTGTGTTTGGACTTCCATCAAAAATTTCCATTTAATATTATATGATATCGAAAACCAAAAAAGAAAACTGTTTAATTTGCTTAAAATATTTATTTGAAATATGTAGGAAGATATACGAGTATTTTCTCCGAAATTGTCATGTGTGGCATAATAATAAAATTTTAAAAATCGTGCTTATGAGGGAAATAATAGAAAAAATAATTATTTCTGGTAAATTTTAATATTTATTCTAAAAACGTTTTGTGTTTATTATAAAGGGTGTTTTTTATAAAGGTATAGAACTTTAAGTTGGCATTACTTTTCAAGATGGCGACCGATTTAACAGCTGTCAAGTGATTTATTCTCAGTTTGGTTTGGCAATTCATCATGAATAGACTCACGCCTGAACAACGCTTGCAAATAGTGCAATTTTATTTCGAAAATAATGGTTCTGTGCGGAAAAAGTATCGCGCACTACGTCCATTTTATCGTCGACAAAATCGTCAATCAGAGCAGTTAATTCGATTAACCATGGAACGTTTTCGTACCACGTTTACTCTTATTGATAATTCGGATCCCCAGAGACGCTGTACGGTGCGTACAGAAGAAGCTATTGCTGCTGTAGGGCGTAGCATTGAGGAAGACCCGAATGAGTCCATCAGTCAATGGTGATCGGTATAGAGCCATGATTACTAACTTTTTCATTCCTGAATTGAATAACCATGATGTCCAGGAGATGTGGTTTCAACAAGACGGCGCAACATGTCACACAGCTCGTGCCACAATAGATTTATTGAAAGACACGTTTGGTGACCGCCTAATTTCACGTTTTGGACCTGTGAATTGCCCTCCAAGATCTTGTGATTTAACACCGCTAGACTACTTTCTGTGGGGCTATGTAAAGTCATTGGTCTATGCGGTAAAGCCACAAACGCTTGACCATTTGGAAGACAACATTCGCCATGTTATTGCCGATATACGGCCACAAATGTTGGAAAAAGTAATCGAAAATTGCACGTCCAGATTGGACTACATCCGCGGCAGCCGTGGCGGTCATATGTCAGAAATCGTATTTAAAAAGTAATGCCACAAGATTATCTTTCGGATAAATAAAATTCATGTCAATCGAATAATCCATCGTTGTTTTATTGCAACTTAAAGTTTTATACCTCTATAAAAAACACCCTATATTTCTCTTGTGCTCGGAATCGACTAACCGGAGGAGTGAGTGTCCGCCAAACACTCTGCCATTTTACATTCAAATTTTCTTAGTGCAATTTAATTTGATGTGTGGGTGCAGCGACCATCAAATTCAGTTGAAATTTCAAGAAGTCGCCTTAATCTAATAGGAAAAACCCCTATTGATTATACATGATTTGGATCAGCAAATTTAGATGTTTTAGGACATAATTTATAAAAAATTTCGAGCAGACTTTTATTATGAGAGCGAAATACATAAGATTTGGTTTAGAGTGGAAATGAAATGAAATGACCAGTTTATTTATAAAGTTAATGGTCTCAACTATATACTCTGCAGGGTAAGGTAAGGTACTTTGTAGACATTTCTGACTGCAACTTTCTAAGCGTATTTCGTCTTCATTCTTATTGAAATATATTCTGTTACTGCAATTTTTTTTTTTGTGTATACAATTTTTCGGGTATACAATTTAAATGTTCGTATAACTAATTTTAGTTCTAAAAATATCTTTCTGTTAATTTCGTATTACATATTCACTTATATACAAATATAGAAGTACATCATATATGTAGATACATGTCGAGCATAATATTGTATTATATTACGATGTACATTAGCTTTTATTTTTATTTTTTTATTATTATTTTTATTTTTATTGTATTTTATTAATTTTTTGTTTGTTTACTTGTAAAACTCACATGACTTCTGTTCGGTTCACATGTCTCCAAACTATTTGTCCGCCTTTAATTGAATTACAAAGAGTTTAATACTCCAGCATTTCAATACGAAACATAGTCTGAATGTGCATATGTATTCTGGTATTTACAAATATGACTCTTATGAACATTAAGAAATTATATATCAAAACATCTTGTATCTTCAGTTTCATCTTCAATTATTTGTGAAAAAAATATGCCGGCTTTGTGGAATAACTTTGAGTTCTAAACACATATCAATTAATTATTAGAATTGAACCAAAATGATAGAGAAATTGTCTCAAAATGATGTGTGCCTTGTGGGTATATGCGTGTATGATACTTCTTTACATATTTGGGAATGTAAAAAAATATGAATGGAGAGTTCAATATATTCGTGACTTTTGTCAAGGCTCGTGTAAATGTTTTGCGCTAAAAATGTTTTCTTTTTTAGATTTCATTGAATGAAAGAATAAATGCTTGGTAAGAATATATCCATGGAAAAATATAACAAAAAAAAAACGTAAATTACATTACAAAATATGTAAAATATGACGTATGTATACTGTAAGTCTCTGTGCCTATACGTACATACATAGAAGCATACTTGCATTACAGTATCGACATTACATTTCGTCTACACCTGCTAATTTAGTTGCAGTCACTTTAATCTGTTAGTGTTTGTAACTGTAACTGTAAATGCTATGTATACATACATACATACTTACATCTAACGGTCATTGCTTTAATTTATTTATTGAGTAATTCTCTGAATACAGAAAAAACATTCAAAAATACAGATAAAATGTAAAATAACAGTTTCAAACAAAACTGCGCCTACAAATTCTCTCTACCAACCTTGAGTTCAAACAGGTCTAATAAATATTATATTACGATGCGGCAAGTGAATCTGATTTAGCTTGTTTGGAAAATGAAGACTAGAAGAAAAAGTTGGAAACAACGAATAGATGTTTCATATTCTCGCTCTAGATCTATTCTGACCCGACAATGCAATCGTTATTACTGCAGGTTTCTTCATTATTTCTTTCCATTTCAATATGTATTTAGATTCAATAAAAGTAAACCAATTGTACGTACAATTTCCTCGAATCTGATGGAATGTAATATTGAAAATGATTTAGAATTTTTAGCGCTAAAGTTAAACAGAACTATAAGATCGATTGGTTCATATAGGCTGAATGTAGGCTAATTGATGTGTTAAAGTCGCGGTAGTCTAGTAGGTAGCGTGTTCGCTTATTAGACGTAAAGTCCGGGTTCGAACCCCAGGTCAAACATCAAAACGATATATGAAAAAAAAATCCTTCGGCTACTTCCTTTCAGCAGATTTCTGGGAGAAACTCTGCCATGAAAAAGCTTTTAAAAAAAAATCTGTCGTTCGGAGTTGACGTTAAATTGTAGGTCCCGCCACTAACGTATAAAATTAACACACACAAAATGAGTGGTGAGAGAAGCTAGGCCGTAATCCTGGCTGAAGGGTTGTAATGGCCAATTATGTATGTATGCATGTATGTAATTTTTTCTTTATTATGTTTTTTAATATTTATATAACGCGTCTCCGAATTATTGTAAATTTTCATTTAAAAAAGTGACAATTTTGATTAATAAGCAGTAATCGAATTCTGTTCATCACTGTTGTATCCAAATAGAATGGAAAAAAGCAAGAGTTTCTATTTTTATTTGATCAAAACAAAATAGATGACTACTACTGACCTAGTTGCTATGACTGTATGCATTGTCTAGCCCTTCTTCTATGACTATGAAAAGAAGACCTGCAAGTGCAACGGCTGACAGCATTTTTGTCACTCGCTCTTACTTACGAGTTCCGCAATACGATATGAAACTGTTATTTTTCTTTGATGGAAATGTGAGATTTTCAAGGAATTATGATAATTTTGCTATTCTGTATTGTATATACATATGTACATATGTATGTACGAATATTGCATATTGTTTACAATGCTAAAAAGAATCATTTTTTTTATGGATTTTTTAATTGCATCAGCATTAACGCATGTTTCTAAATGGCACGTGAATGCCTAATAAAAGTTATTCCATTTGAACATAATTGATATGATCTTGTTTAAAACATTAATACTATGTAGATATCCAAGGTATAGTAAAAAGGCCATTCGTTGCTTGTCACACAAAAACACAAAACTCTGATAACTTTTCTTCACTAGTAACCATTAGTTCTGTAAAAGAGAATTCTTTCTTGATAATTTGGCAGAGATTCTTTGATGGATATACGACCCAGGAGATTATCTTAAGCGGTGTTTATAAAATGTTATCAAACGTAACAGTACTTATTGACGATCGCACTCAGCGATTGTGAAACTGGCCCTACTTATGCAGATCTCAGTGTTGGGAAACTGACAATTTAAATTAAGAGAAGGAAAGGAAGAGGTAGTGTGAGGAGGTGTTGAATAATTAACTTTGTATGTTATACTTTAGTTATATCTTATTTTCAATATTTTTTAAATAATCTACACAGTTTAACAAAGCGCAACAGATCAGAACTCTTGCTGGGAATCGAAGAAAATTCATCCTATCAATCGCGGACTAACACGCTATTCATTAGATTGCTAGGGTAGCCATTTACATATCCATTTATGTACATACATACATATTTTAGATAATTTATGTTCCATTATTTTATTTTATTTTTGTTTGATTAGATTTAGAACCAAAACTTGATTGACATGATAAAAAGTCTTAGCTTAGGCGAACCAAACAATAGTACATAAATAAATATTACTTGTACCAATTAGTATTGTTTCCAACACGCGGGGTAGTATAGTATTTATACTTCAGGAACTAATGTCAATTGCAAAAATTTGGTAACATCATAATGAGTTTGATTTTTTTTTTTTGTTATAAACGTACTCACAACAATAAGAATGTGTCGATGAACTCAGTTCTTTATATAGCGATAAAGCACCATCAAAAACCACAGTGTTTCACTGGTATAGTGAATTTAATTATGGTCGTTTTTTGGTTGCCGACGAATTCTGTAATCGTCGTTTGCTGAGATATTGGCATCCTTGCACATTAGTCGTAAAAAATTTGTTCTGGTTAGATACTCCATAATTTATCAACGGCTCCAAAAAAGGCTTCTTGCAGGGAGGCTTTGAGAAATGGTCTGAATCAATCCCACAACCCTCACGCTAATAGTCTAGCTCACTACCCACTAGACCTGTGGGCACCCAAGTAGTATAAGTACATATGTAAATATAGTTAAAGTTTTGTATTGATACATAAATAAAACACTATTTAAGTGTTTTTTGGCTACTCATAAGTACTCATGACATTTTGAGTATGAGTGAGTCAACAGTATTGAAATTCAACTATGTATTCTGATTCATTCGTACTCACTACAACATTGATTTATAAGTACAGGTTGTAAAGAGTATGAGTACAACGTTGACATTCGAAATATGTTTGATTCATACGCCTACTCATTAAGATTCATAAATTTAGAAAAATACTTATAATACTCATAAATAATTCGAGTGATTCGAATTATTCATCAAAATTTACAGTCTTAGTTGTTGTTGCATTTACAAAAAAAAAAAAAAAAAGAAGAAAGAAAAAGGCAAAGACAGCAAGCAAGGCAAACACACAACCTTCTCGTGAGTATTGTAGTGTTCGTACGCTAATCATACTTATTTTGTGATTCTTGTAAATGTTGAGTAAAGGAGAGTCGAAATCAACAACATCATGCGTATTATTAGGTATGAGTACGATGAATATGAGTAGCATGAGTCTGATATTAAAATAAGTATGAATGCGTATAAGTATCAGAAATTATGAGTATGATACGAATCTATTCGTCTTTTTGAATACTCATTGCTAATCTCTGGTGCCGATTTAAGTTTTTCTTAAAAAAATGAAATTAGGAGAAATGAAGTATTCGGAAATTGTGTCAATCGGAAGACTGGCATATTATCAGGGATGTCATAGAATCCAATAATGTCGGAATTGGATTTCAAAACGACACAAAAATCAATTTGGTGTCATACAATCCAAGAGTATTGGTTTTGTTTTCGAACTTGCATAAGTATTGGTTTTAGGTGTCACAGAATGTCTTGTTATCGGTTTTGTTATTGGAAATAAACCAAGCAGCTAACAGCTGTCTGTTTGTTATATGAAATAAAAACAACTTGATTTTACTTTATAAATAACTTTTATTTTACCAATCTTTTATAAGGTTGTGGCTATTTCGTCTCTGATTCTCTGCCCTTCACTTTGCAGAGTCGTGCTTGATGACAAAATAACATTGTCTTCACTTTCAGGTAATGATTAAGTCAGCTCATCCTTACTGGTTTGCACACTATAGTTCCTGCAAATGTTGTGCAGAGCGCAACAGGAATTTATAATTCCTACTGCCTCTTCCAGATGGTAGTGTAACGTGCTCATTAAGCACTCAACATATTCCATATTCAACACTCCTATTCATATTCTTTTTCGATTAAAGTACAAATTCTCGTTAAAGCAGAGCTTTATTATCTTTATATGAGTCCCGTCTTTGTAACCAATTATTGAAGAGATTTTAAATTCATTAAAGAAATAGTCTCTTGCTCTTTGCTTATCGTTGGAGTTCATTTCTAGTTGCACCCATTGACGGCAAATGAACTCCATAGCATTGAGCACATTGTCTAAAATTGTAGAAACTGTGCTTTTACCCAGCGATATGCTAGAGTCATTTCCAAAAGATACTTGGTATGACCCTTCAGCTAAAAATCGCAACGTAGCTGCAAGTTGTAGCAATGGTGGGATCTTAGAATCGGAAAGATGTTCCTTTACCATACAAAAAGCGTCTTTGTTCAACCGCCAATATGCTATAAAACTGCAAAGCAGCTTTACTTCTATCCAGGAAAGACTGTATTATAGTAGCCAGAACAAGAGTGGGAACAACAAGGTTTAGTACACAACATCTCTATGGAAGAACCCAACCTAGGGAATGTGAATTGTGGGCAGAAGAACTAACCGTAAGTCATATCTTTAAAGATTGCCCGATAAGCTCAACAAATAACCGATAGAAGAAATCCTAAATTGCAGCTACACACACTCAGCAAGAAAAATTAAGAGTATTCTTCAATCTGCAAATGTTTTACATGAAATCTAGATTCAATACATATAGTGTAATGACCATGTAGTCCACACTATTTTGGAATTGTATTTTACAAATTTATTTTTGAAAAATACGCATTTTAAATAAATAAATATATATTTTGTGAAAAAAAATAATAAAAATTGGAAATAAATACACAAATGTAAACAACAGCTGTTTCGAACATCGGTTTTATTTCAATTCGAAAATAACAAAACCGACTTGGTTTTGTGACACCAAATGAATCCAATATTGGTTTTCAAAAACGACAAAAGGCAAAACCGACTTGGATTCTATGACACCCCTGTATATTTGGTTTTTTTTTTTCAAATGTATTCAATAGTTTTAAAAATATCACGTTTTGTGTATCTTTTCTTTTTTATATATAAAATTGAAATTCTTTCCGTAATTGAAAAAATATTTCACATTAAAAATTGTCTAGACCAATGTAGAAAGAATATTGCATCATCTTTGTTAAAAATTACGTATTACATACATATGTACATATGTATGTATGTATGTATGTAATTGTAACCTTACATAGCATACATACAAACTTACATTTTAATTACAGATGTAATGTATATATCAATGAACACTCATTTAAAATATTTTATTTTGAGAAAATTTTTGTAAAACCATCAAAAAAAAGTGCGATTTCGGTGTGCAGAAATAAGAGAAATGATGAAAATTGAGAGAAAAAATTTTTAAAAATAAAGAATGGCGCTTAGATAATTTTTGCGAATATGTATCTAGAATGATTTTTCTTTTTTTCTCAATATTGGCAAGTTTCCAACGCAGAAAAAGAAAAAGCGGAAGAGTCGATGTGTGTGACTTTGGTCGTGTTTTGATGCATGTGATAAAATAGTTTTCGTATCTGTTGGCTATGGTCAAGCATTTGCACTCTCTTGATTGTAATGAAAGAACAAAATACATATAAAAATATCAGCACTTACCTCATCGTGCAACGTACAATGGATTCAATATCAAGGACTATTTTGGCATTGACCGTTGAATTTGAAATCTAATTTGTATTACTGAGAGCAGATAATTGCATACACGATGAATGAGTGAATGTTGGGAATTGCTTTCGATATTTTTATAAAACTGCTTACGTCACTTTGATTATTTAATGACACTTGTTATAATGATTGTTTCAAATTTCAAATTAAATAATATTTTTGGCTCTTTAGTTTTTTTCTTTTTCATTACCCAACATACTTATATGTATGTACATTTGTGTGTGCATGTAAATATTTGTAAATAAAAATATTAATTAATTATAGTATTCTTGGTAAAAATATTTTAATATTTACTATACTGAATTGGCTCCTCTCAAAAGCAGAGGGGTTTTTCTTTTTTTTCCGCTGAGGAGGAGTAAATGTACCTAACCGCATCATAGGGAAAGTCGTCACTATCCTCCGTGTGTGTAGCTCCTCTTTTGGACTCTTTGTGCCCACCCCGGAACAACTGTAGTATTACTTCGTGTCCCTCTGGACATTTCGACCTTTACATCCATATCCGCTTCCGGTTGCGCAACAAAATCTGAGAAGGTGTTTAAACATCCATTCTCATTATTATCTCATCCAAGTCAAGAGCGTTAAGCTGTTGATAGTAGATAGTAGTAGATAGAAATCGTAAAAAGAGTGATAATGTTATAGTTCATAGGCATTCCGATTTCATCAGTTAAACTATGCATTCTTTTCTCGTTTTCTCACTAGCCACAGATCTATTGAAAGGCATGTCGGTAGACATTTCCTCAAATGAGTTTAGCAGTAACTGTGGATTTGATAAGAAGAAAGAGACTACTTTTCATTTTCATTTTATTTGTCAGTACCCGGCAAGAGCGGCAATTACTGTTAGTTTGCAATATTGAATATTTGAACCACAGGTTGGATATTAATTATGGGCATCACAAGCTTCTAATCTATTGAATTAAACTTTGCCCAGTTACAGTTTGGTATTGTATGGGACGACTATTTGGCTTTATCTGATTATACTTCACGTTTTACAGGTAGAAGACATACATATATCTGATCATTTTTAAAATTATTTAACTTACGGGTATTATACAAGGACCGAATTAAGATTATAAACAAATTATATTCTGGCAGTCAGAAGATACAAAGAAGGTGGTGCATAACTGCGATTTGTTTACTATCTTCCATCAATGGTTCCTCAGTGCCTATGTTAACAAGTTGCCAACTGGTGAGACCGTTAGTGTTATTCTTATAAATCGGGTTTTGTAGGAATTTACGCCTGCCTTTCAAGTTTGAACAAATTAGTTTTCACTATCAGAAACACAAGTAATCACTTGATTAGTATATACCTATCGGAGATTAGCAATGAATCGTTTTTTCTCTACTCATAAGTACTCATGAAATTTCGAGTATGAGTGAGTTAACAGTACTGAAATTCAACTACCCTGATTCATTCGTACTCACTACAACATTGATTTATAAGTACAGGTTGCAATGAGTAATAGTACCACGGTTACATCAAACTCATAACATTTGAAATATGTTTGATTCATACGTCTACTTGTTGTTCAAATTCATAAATGAGAAAAATACTTATAATACTCATAAATGATTCGAGTGATTCGAATCGTTCATCAAAATTTACAGCCTTAGTTGTTGTTGCATTTACAAAAAAAAAAAGAAGCAAAGCAAACACACAACCTTCTAGTGAGTATTGTAGTGTTCGTATGCGATTCATACTTATTTTATGATTCTTGTAAATGTTGAGTAAAGGAGAGTCGAAATCAACAACATCATGTGTATTGTTAAGTATGAGTACGATGTGTACTTCAAACTTTGAACATGAGTAGTATGAGTACGATATTAAAATAAGTATGAATGCGTATAAGTATACAGAAATCATGAGTATGATTCGAATCTACTCATATTTTTGAATACTCATTTCTGATCTCTGATACCTATACGATAGAGTATCGTTTATTGCACCAAAGGATCATAGACAAAATTTAAATCGCATTATATACCTTCATGCAAACAACGTAGAATCATACATAACGCAACTACTTTTTAGGTTTGTAATGGTTGTCGTCAGCATTGTATTTTAAAACATGTACTCGTATACGCATTTCAGTGTGCATTTTTTACCAAGTTATTTGATTT
Source organism: Sarcophaga rosellei (assembly GCA_930367235.1). NCBI lineage: Eukaryota > Metazoa > Arthropoda > Insecta > Diptera > Sarcophagidae > Sarcophaga > Sarcophaga rosellei. The sequence continues at coordinate 82,149,753 of OV884017.1, read as the reverse complement.
AGTGATATGAACCTACGCACTTACATACATACATATGTATGTATGTATTTAATGTACATTTTATATTAGTTTTCTAAATTAAGAAATAAAACAAAATATTAATAAAATTCCACATGAGACAAAAATAATTTAATTTTAATTACGTCTTTGTAATGAAGAAATTCAATTTTGTGGCTTGAAAGATACGATTTAAAAACAATGATTCGTTGTCTTTATTATCAGTTGTTCGTAAATTGTTTTTTAGAAATATTTCGCGAAATATTTTTCTAAAACTGATAAATTATTCTTTGTCTGCCTTGAATACCCTTAAATAATAAGTTCATCATTGCTAATGCGTATATTAAAATGCGTTTGTATTGAAACTAAAAAATAACAAATTTGAAAATTTTTAAATATTTTTTCTCCTAATCTTCTGAAATATTCAATGTGTATTATGCGTAGTGTTGATTTGTTCATTCGGTGACTCGGTGACTTTCGACAAAAATTATAGGAGTCCACCAATCACCTTGAAAAAGTTTCTTAAATCTATCATTAGGACTCGATGTTAAATTGCAGGTCCCGCCACTCGTGGATAAAATCAACTTTAATTGACACATTTTCCAAAAAACAATCAAGATCCATCAAAAATTTTAAAAATTTTTGAACTGAAGAGTTCATTTTATAAGGTAACATATATATATAAAATATAACACGACTGTTATACTATTTAAATAATAACTACGTTAATTTTTGTTTGTTGTAATCAAACGAAGTGTCAATCTATTCATATGATAATGCACTTTCAGGTTATGTATGCTGTTTTAAAGGCTCATCCCTCCCCTTTTCAAAAATTCTTGGATTTTGGAAATCCAAAGTTTTTTTTTCAAATAAAAGAGGTTTGGAGGGTTCGAGAAATATGAAAAAAATATTTTTGAGTTCTATTCAACAAAACTCGCAACCTATGCTATGTCATTAGCTGGGTGTATTCTGACTATCGCACTGTGTAATTAGAACCCGCTGTTTAACCAGAACACCCGCTTTGATCAAACAATTTTATTCTTTGCACATGTTGTACATACATACATAATTGGCCATTACAATCTTTCAGTCAGGATTACGGTCTAGCTTCTCACACCACTCATTTTGTGTGCCTTAATTTTATGCTTGAGTTGCAGGACCTACAGTTTAACGTCGAATCCGAACGACAGATTTTAGAGAAACTTTTTCGTGACAGGTTTATTTCAGAAATCTGTTGAGAGGAAGTCGCCGAAGAAATATTTTTTTTTCATATTTCGTTTTGATGTCTGGCCTGGGGCTCGAAACCGCGCTTTGCGGCTAATAAGCGAACACATTACCTACTACACTACGGCGGCTTATAATACATGTTGTAGAATGCTATATCCGTCCACGATGATTTGGCAACACAGACTAAGTAAATGACAAATATTTTGACAGGTGTAGCTTTAACAAGATGGTCGTTATCGACTGTGAAATTCAGAATATCCCTGTTGCACAAGTTTCCGCCTTTCCTACAATGAGCATAGGGTCTGAAACCATTTTTTGTACATATTGCTATTTTGTGCTAACGCCTTTACTTTTTCCCAACTCTTGCTATTGCTGTTTAATTCGGCCTCAATCTGTCTTTTTTATGTATGAGCAGAGAGTCTCCTTCTTCTTCTGTTCCTTTGCAAATTCCAATCTTTATCAATTCTAGTGATGGCCATTATCGTTCTATTGCCATTAAAATGTTCTCTTCATGGTAAGTATTTGTTTTTGTTGTGTATTGAATTAGTTTACTTTTTATTATAAATTTTTATTACAAATTAATCATGCGTATGTAGTAGAGGAAATAATTATCATTGAAAGTCTAATGAGCGTCATAATCTATTCATGTGTGAGGTAATAAAATTGTGGTTAACCGAAACACAATATTTTTTATATTGAAATTTTGGTTTGGAATCATTTAAAATAAACTAACGATCACAAGGTATTACAAATAAATATTTATGTATATGTTTATCAACATACATACATACATAATTGGCCATTACAACCCTTCGGTTAGGATTAAGACCTAGCTGCATAATAAATTTATCCGTAGCGGGACCAAAGGTTAAAATTGACACTGAACGACAGATTTGTTGGGAAACTGTTTCATGGCAGGTTTATGTACTCTCAGAATTTTTGCCAGAAATCTACTGAGAGGAAGTCTCCGAAGAAATATTTTTTTTATATTTCGTATTGTTCGAGATGTCTAATCGTGGCCTCACGACTTTGTTTTGTTTGATTTTGCGAAATGTTGATAGAAAAAATTCAAAAAAAATCCTATGCCGAAAGACCCTATATTAAAATGTTTTTTTTTTTAAGTAACATCAAATAAATTTATGGTCATTTTCATAATACGAGTAAACTGTCGTATTGTGTTATTGTTTTTAATTGTACAAAACTGAAATCTTCAATCTTTGGCGGTTGTAATACAATCAGATAATTCAGGGTTATTCAAATGCCAAACGCAAAAAAACGCACATTCAGATACAAAATTTCAATGAATATGTTGTTGTAGAGTTTTTCAACTAGTATTTGAAACGGTTTAAAGTAGTAACAACCATCAGCTTATATAAAAAAAATGTAATACAATATTACATATATGAAATGACATTTCATACTTCCTTTTGTCAAAGTAAATTTGATTGTTTCTATTCGATACGTATTCAGAGATAAATCATTTGTTTTTGAATAGAATTCATCTACAATTTTGAATGTGCGTGGGTTTAGTTAAAGGTAACTCTAGCTAAAGTGAAGTTTAAAGTCACATTTAACATCTTTTCGTTATTACAATCTACGGAGAAAATAAAGTTAACTTTTTCTAAAATATGGCAGTGCCGGAGCAATGTTGATAAATCTACTCAATTAAACAAGCCTTTTTTTAACGCAGTGGCAACGAGGGGCTTCGTTTTTCTTTGTTGTATATGCTCATTTTGTTTATATTTGATGTTGCCATATTGAAAATAATATATGTATACGTATGACAAGTTCAAACATAAACTTAACTTTAAAAGTTAAAGGTAGGATGATCCTCCCTTTAGTTTAACGCTCACTTCTACCTTATTGTCCACTTATAATAATGAAAACAATTTATCTGCCCGTTAAAATCCTGCCTTTAGTTGACGGCAATTTGTAATAAAGGCCCTAAGTGTTGTTTATTAACTCATAAGTTCGGTTATAATATTACATCATCTGTAGATGGGAACTTCGCTGTATCCAAAAGTGGAATACAACTCTCCTGTATGGGTCAATGCCTCGAAGTCTATTTTAAAGCTTCTCGGCCGAGTACAGGAAAGGCCGATGGTGGTCATTAAAGACGGTAGCGTATCCACCTCCGTTGTATTATAAAATTTTTTTTTCATAATACTCATCCATGTCGTGGTCGATAAGCCAACTGATCGCTCTTCCTGCAGAAGTTTTGCGAGTCACTTACAATATAAAAAAATTCAAAACTAATCCCCATAAACACTACTCCCTCTTTCTTTTTTATCACAATCTATTTTCCTCGATCCAACACATACATGGCATAGCCAGAGATCATTCCTTAAAACACAATATATTAATATACAATAATTTACAATATTATTGTATAGTTTTGTCGAGTCTGGTACTAAAAGATCGTGTTGTAAAGCCTGGCCAACACAAATAGAAGTTTTATATTTCCCATACTCACACCACTGTGATAGGACAATGATTTATTTTTATTTTTCTAAAAATGTATCATTTTCAAATTTGGATACGTAGCCGATTTACAGTCACTCAAACAACTGTCTCAATGTTTATACAGTGCGGACAAATATAAATACAATAACAGCACTATTGTGCTGTGTGGATCAATGGATCCTCATCAACGGTGCTCCTTTTACCCGCGTCTTGGTCTTCTCTGACAGTCAGGCCGCCATAAGATCTCTGTCGGGTGTTGTGAATAACTCCGGGATAGTTAGGGAATGTCGTCGCTACCTCGGCACAGTAACATTCTGGGGAACTGCAGGGCCGATGAGCTCGCCAGAGCTATAGTACTCCTTCCGGAATCCTCTTGAGTAGACTTGGGTATGCGACTTGCCTCGGTCAAGCTGGACATTGCGTTAAAATTCTTTCTAGACGCCAACCTATCCTGGATCAATAAGGAGTCCTGCTCCACCGCTAGACTCACCTGGCCCCTGATGGATAGAAGGCGTACCACAGTTACTTGGTCTTGGTCGTGGCATCATCTCAATCACAGTGGCCATGCTTACAGGTCATTGTATAATGGGTAAACACGCGTAAAGGATGCGGCTCCCATTTAACGACTTCTGCCGTGGATGCAGATCCGCTGAGGAAAAGGAGACTGTTATCCACCTTCTTTGTCAGTGCCCATCTCTTGCGAGGTGCAGATATAGGTTATTTGGTTCAACAACCCTTGTCAGCTATCGTCCATTGATGTAAAGGATATAGCCTAGTTTATCAAGCTTTCTGGTTGGTGTTCCAGTGTAGGGTAGTCGTGCTTTTGATGTGCAGCCCTTGAGCTGACCAACTTCCTCCTCTTCCCTGATTTTGGTGGAGCTTGGTTAGAACAGGGACTGCGTTCACTCATGCCATCACAACGGGCCGCTATATGTGCTCAAGTGAGCTTTTTGATATAGAGCTACCACTCCGATCTGACAGCACTAATGTCTCAATAAGTCTGATATTTAGTCCATTTGTTTATTGAACTTTTTCTTGCATTTTCTTTTATCGAGAAATAAGCATACATGGTTTATTAACCATTATGACGGTTGTTTGAAAAATTTGTCGCAGATGTCTGTTTTTCACTACAAATGCTTGACTGTAGCTACCATATTTAAAATTCAATTATAATAGAAGTAAATTGAGTTTTAAGTCGGCTACAACATCTTTAGCTGTTCCTTATATAGTTAGTTGCATGTATAAGCATCATGCAACATCTAATGGATTATTGTATTTTGGGTGGCAAAGGTGTAACGCTGCCGGCCCTGACTGACTTTAACATTCATGCGTATTTTGTTTATTGAAATTCTGTCTTTTTAGGTCATAAGCAATAATAAGGACAACACCAACAATAACAATGCAAACAATAACAATTTGTATTCATTATTATTATTATTATTATTCGCTGTTTCATTCTTATCAAATTGCAATAGCAGAGTAAATCAACAACAAAAAATAAAAATATATGTACATACATATGTATATGATGATAACTTTATAGCCACATTGACATACACACACACACACACTGGTTCGCGTATTAATTTAAAAAAGTAACATTTATTTTAAATCTCTGCCTGTCTTTCTATCTATTCGAGTTTTAAATGCTCCAAAAACCGCTGTCAAAATGATTATAATTATGACTCTATTAAGCATACATACATATAACGCGTATCGTAATAAAAATAAAATAATAAATGAATTGCAAATTTTAATTGTTTATACATTTTACAACAATAATTCAAAAAGTAAATTCCAGCTGACACAGCTAACTAACTATGTACTACCGTGCAAATGGAAAGATCTTAAGACAATAGAAGTCGGCGGCTGACGATGATAATTCAATTATCAACAATAGGCACACAGGCCTGAGCGTGCGTTTGCCGCAAATGCGGCGATGCAACGTTTTTTTTTCTTTAATGTTGTGACCCAGATACGTCGCAAAAGATTTTTTTTCAATTAGTAATCTTGTGCTCTTCTTATTATACACGTAGTAAAATTCTGTTCAGTTTCTTTAATTCATTTTCGATTACATGCATACATACTTACATATTTGCTTGAATGATATCTTTTGTTTTGAATAGAATTTTTATATTTATATATCGGCTTTGCTTTCAGTTTTATTTTGAGATTTAAAAAATTATGGTAGAAATAATACCATTAAAGCACATTCTTTTATTGATGTACATACATACATATGAATTTTATATCCTTATAATTTAAAAATTTTTAATCGCTTTTCGATAATAATTTATTGTAAAGAATTAGTAAAAAAAAACAACACGTACTATGAGAGACGTTTGTTGCTCAATGTGCTTTCACACACGAGACTATTTTTTAAGCCGCACAATTTTTGTTCTTTTAGTCACACGCGAGACTATTTCATAAAGTATAAAATTGTATACATACATGTACTCTGCTTTGTGTGTATTTGTTTTTGTTTACTTATTTTTTTGAACATGCTGTTTTATAAATGTATGTGTATTGGTTTGTGCGGGGTAGAAGCTGGTTGAAAAATTATGCCAGCAAAAAACCACTCTCCTTACCTCTCTTGCCTACAAGCTGCCATTTTGTGTCAGCATAATTGTTCTCGTGTGTGATTGCTCAATTGAATGCTCTGCTAGTTTAATGGGTAGTGTGTCTAGTAGGTAGTGTGTTGGCTTATTAGACGTGAGGCCATGTTTTAAACCCCACGTCAGACATCTTCAACAAAACGAAATATGAAAAAATATTATCTTCGGTGACTTTCTGTCAGCAGATTTTTGGCAAAAACTTTTAGAGTAAATAAAATTGCCATGAAAAGTTTCTCAAAAAATATGTCATTCGGGGTCACTTTTAAACTGTAGGCTCCGCCACTCGTGCATAAAATTAACACACTCAACATAGGTGGTGTAAGAGGCTAGGTCGTAACCCTGACTGAAGGGTTGTAATGACCCATTATGTTATGTATGTGTTAGGGCCATTATTACAACTTGCCGTTAAACTTGGGTTTAGTTAAAGGTATCTTTAGCTAAAGGGAACTGTAAAGTTACCTTTAACTTCTTTTCATTATTTCAACTTACAGATAAAATAAAGTTAACTTCAAAGTTTCAAAAATATGGCAGTGCCGGAGCAATGGCGACACAACTGCTCAATTGAACAAGTTTTTTTAAACGCAGTAGCAACGAAGGGCCTCTTTTTATGTTGTTGTGTTTCCTCATTTTGTTTATATTTGAAGTTGCCATATTGAAAATAATATATACGTATGGCAAGTTCTAACATAAACTTAACTTTAAAAGTTAAAGGTAGGATGATCCTCCCTTTATTTTAACGCTCACTTCGACTTATTGTCCACTTATAATAATGAAAAACAATTTATATGCCCATTAAAATCTTCCCTTTAGGTAACGGCAGGTTGTAATAATGGCGCTTAAGACTATTATGAGAGAGTTGCCAGGTCGATTCCCTCCAAAGGCTGAGTCTGTTGTACTACACTGAGCATAAGGCTTTAATTACTCAGTTCGTAATAATTATAATATAATTTATAATTGTATTGACTCGCCCTGTGCCGCGAATCAATGTTAAGCTATCAATTGTTTTGCTAACGATACAAGGATGCCCATATATAGTCCAATTTCTAGATAACAGTCGTTTGACGTATGTAAGAATTTTCCAGAAGAAAACTATACCCCTCAGAGAGTACCTTGCGATCCGCATAGCTCATATAGTTTTATGGCATACTAAAAACAAAGACATCCAATATCAAAAACTCATCATCACTAATTTGTTCTTGTCCAGGATTATATCGGTTCTCTTACTAAACACTTCCTATTTTTAAATTTAAACAAAGTGTGTGAGAGATATCGAAATACATATTTTATTCATTTCAAAGGTCTACTGATACTATTATCTGTGGTATATAACATCGTTCAAATTTTCGCCATGGCTTCTCTGATTGAAGCACATCCGAAATATATAATTTTCCATGACTTTGACGTATAAATCAGGCTGAAGGGATGGCAAGGATTTTATTGGCTAAAGTTTGTGGTTTATTCGCATACGCCTGCGACTAAAGATTAAATGACCATGCCCTCAAATCCACATCAAATCGGAATATTTTCCAATGGTCAATGAAGATTAGGGTCAGTTGCCAACTTCTTCAGAACCCATTAAGAGAAAAAACGTCGTTGTTTATGTTCGTTTATCTTCAGTTCCTACATTTGTTGAATTTTGAATGGGTGCAGGACCAAATCACGACCCAAAATTCCGCAGTTTTTTTTTTTTTTTTTTTTTTCACTTCGAGGAGGGGTGAATGTTCCTAACCGCACCATAGAGGAAGTCGTCACATCCTCCGTGTGTGGGGCCCTCACCCACTAAACTCCCCCCCTCGTCTCGTGGACTTGTGCCCACTCCGGAACTACGGTGGTATTACTTCGGAGTGGAGTCCTTTTGGCCATTTGGCCCCTGCGTGTTCATATCCGCGTCCGGATTGCGTGTCGTAAGTTGAGGAGACATTCACGTGTCTCCACTATTCCTTTAGATCAGGATCCCGTGTCGTTTTCCTTTGACACATTATGCCGGCGTGCCTGCCTGTTCTGCAGCCTCAAGGTCTCTCTTCTTCAGCCTTAGAATGCGCTCCACGTAATTCGCCACTGAGGCCCAATTTTCTCTGCTCGAAGTCATAACACCGACAATGTTAGCGGCCGTGATCATTCCGATTTCCGACGTCAGTACAGAGCGATAGCTCTGCCAGCGTGCACATTCGAAAACCGTGTGCTCTGCATCATCAATAACTTCCTCTTCTTCGTAAAGACAGTAAGGGGAAGCGGTCTTGCCTATCCTGTGCAGATATTTTCTAAAATATCCGTGACCCGATAGCATCTGCGTAACGTAATAATTTACCTCTCCAAATTTCCGACCAATCCATGGCCTTATGTCCGGGATAAGTCTCGCCGTCCACCTCCCTCTTTCTTCATCGTTCCATCGTCGTTGCCATCTTGAGACGGTGTTTTCCCTGAAGTGGCCGGTTATGTGATCTCCAGCCGATTTCGCTCTATATATCTGCTTCCGCTCTGCCGCCAGCAGATCCACAGGGATTGTACCTGCTATCACAAGTACGGCTGGGGCGGACACTGTGCGATATGCCGACGTGATACGCAATGCAGCCGTTCTCTGTACCGATACAAGTGAGCTTGCCCGCTTTTTGACATCTAGCGTTTCGGCCCAAATCTCGCTCCCATAGAGCATAATACTGTTTCCGATCTCCATCAGGAGTCTCCTTCTCGTCGGTAGCGGTCCTCCAATATTCGCCATTAATCTGCTGAGCTGTCCAACGATCTTCTGGGCTTTGTTAGCAGAGTACTGAATCTGGTACGAAAATGTCAGTCTGGGATCCAGCCTTATTCCCAGGTATTTTACCGAGCTCTTGGTCCTGATTACCTCGTTTCCAATACTCATGTCCACGTGCAAAGGGATACGACGACCAGTGATCAGTAGTAATTCCGTTTTATGCATGGCCAGGTCTAGGCCGTGGGAATCCAACCACGCTTTTGTTCTTAATATGACACGTCTAAGTTTTCGCTGTGCCTCTTCCGTATTCCTGGCCGTAATAACAGCTGCAATATCATCCGCGTATCCAACCAAAAAAGTTCCCTCTGGCATATCCTCTCTCAGAATTCCATCGTAGTTAACGTTCCATAGGTCGGGGCCTAGGATAGATCCTTGTGCCGCACCTGATGTTATGAGCTTCACCTTTGGTCCCGAGCTTGTGTTATACACCAGCTGTCTGTTACTCAGATAACTACTTATCATGGCCAAGATGTAGTGTGGCACCGAGAATTTGTACTCCAGAGTATTTAATACATCGCTCCATCTAAGACTATTGAACGCATTTTTAACGTCCAAAGTCGCAAGCAGTAGCACAGGCCTCGAAAAGTTATTTCCTCGCTGTGTGACCATGGCCGCTTCAGTCACCTCTCTCAGGGCGCCAATTGTAGACCGACCAGGTCGAAAACCATATTGTCTATCCGACAGTCCGCCACTATTCTCTATAGCAGCTGTAAGCCTTGGCTTCAAAAGCCTCTCGAGCAGCTTCCCTGAAGTATCCAGCATGCACAGTGGCCTGTAGGCGGATGGGTCCTCTGGGTCGCCCTTTCCCTTGCTTATTAAGACTAGTCGTTGTTTCTTCCATATTTCGGGGAAAATACACTCTTTTAGGCACGCGTTGTACATTCCTAGTAGGAGTTCCGGTCTTTGATTGGCAATTTCCCGCATTACCTCAGGCGGGATGCCGTCGGGCCCTGGTGCCTTACCGGGTTTTAGACCTGCTGCGGCTACTTTTAGCTCCTCTGCGGTGAATGGTAAAAATTCCGTATTGAGCATATTCTGTCGTCCTTCGTTCACTGGTTCATGAGTAGGGAATAGTGTATCCACTATATTTCTCATTATTCGCTCGTCCATAATCTCCATTGGTTTCCTCCTGTTCAGTTTGTCCATTACAATTTTGTATCCAAGTCCGTAAGGGTTTACGTTCACGTCATCTCGTAGTTCTTGGAATGCCTGGTTTTTCTTGAGCGTTATGGCCTTCTTCAGCGACTTTTTTGCCTCTTTGTATGCCCGCATTTCCTCTTCAGCTGGTCCGTCGGGTCTAGCTCTAGTGTACCTCCGCCGTAGTCGTAGGCACTCCCGCCTGAGTGCTGCGATGTTGTCGTCCCACCAATACACTGCCTTCTTCCTGATATTCGGGGGTCTGAATAAGGGCATTGCCTTTTTACATCCGCGTCTTATTACCTCCATGGTTTGTTCTACTCTCGTCCTCGCATCGTCCGAGAATTCAACTCTGCTACACAATCCGTCCACTTCTAAAATTAGCCGATTCGCATTCAATTTCCGTGCATCCCATCTTCGACTATTCGTGGTGGAATTGTCCTCCTCTACTCTATTCCTTGAAGTAAAGGTGTACGATATGTACTGGTGATCACTGCCCGTATATATTTCCAAGACCTTCCAGTCCCTCACTGTGTGATACATGCTCTCTGAGACCATTGTTATATCAGGGATGGTCCCCTCGCAGCCTGGTCGTCTGAAGGTAGCTACGCTCCCCTCATTCGCGAAGACCAGACCGGTTCGAGCTGCCATATCCACAATTCGCCTGCCTCTTGGGTTGGTATTCTGCATTCCCCACTCTACAGCTCTGGAGTTAAAGTCGCCTGCCACTATGAGGGTGCCGCCGATCCGCGCCACTGCGTCCTCGATTCTGGCCAATTTTTCCTCAAAGGTTCCCACGTCGTCATTGGGAGACAAATAACAACTCATTAGAGTAATCTCATCAAACTGTACCCAGGTGAAACAATCTCCCCTACCAGATCTTCTCGGTCGGGAAAATTCCGCAGTAGTCGTCTACGAAAAGCCGTACTCTTGTGAGCAAGTCGAAATCGTCTGACTCGGAAGCTTCTGTACATTCTTTCGGACAGAGGCAAACATTGCATATTGTCGACGATCAGTTCGATTGTTGTTGTTGATTCAGTGTTGAAAAATTCAGTACTTTAGTACTTTTTTCAGTACTATTCCATTTCAAAAATATCGGAGTACCCCCGGGACGCTTTCAGTACTTTCTTATTATTAAATATTTTATGTCTTGCGCTTTTCAACTATTAATGCATTAGCAACGTATTGCTAAAGTTAGAATTAGTCTTTAGCCCCGGTTAGCTAAACGTCCACGGGACATACCTTCGTTTTTAGAATACGAAAAGCAATGAGAACGCTTGCCGAACCGTAAAGTAATTTCGGTAAGCATTTATATTGCTCTTCATATGCTACAAACACATATAAGTCGTTAGCTTTTCTGTTCAGTCCCGTATGATTACGTGTGCTGGCTTACTAGATGAGAGCTCACGGTTCAAAGCCCATGTCAGACATTTCCAACAAAACGAAAAATGAAGAAAATATTCCTTCGGGAACCTCATTCCGTCAAATAAAATTGCCATGAAAAGTTTCTCAAAAAATCTGTCGTTCGGAGTCGATTGAACGATTGTAATGACCATTTATGTATGTACAAATGGTACAAAAGTACCATTTGATGCCAAAAAGTACTCTTTCAGTTATAGTTCAGTACCATTTTAAAATTTCAATTTTGCAACACTGTTACTGAACCTGAATTACAAACAAACTGAATTAATCAATCACATTGTAAATCGTCCTCTCGGCAGGACGAGCACGGCAATCGTAAAATGAGCGAAGTGCGCAGTACACCCATCTTGATAAAATAATTTAATTACTTGCACGTAGTGTTGAATTCGACATCTGTTCATGGCAATTTTGGAAAACAGACAACTAATTTGTAGCTCCAACTAAATAACCGTTATTAACTGTCAAAGTTCGAAAGGTTGCGTTGGAAGACCAGTCACGTTATTGTAGTGTTTAATGACTGGTACGATCTTTAAATGTTCCCTTCTTCTTAAATAATTTAGTATTAATATTATGAAATAAGATAAAACTAAAAACTTAAAAAAAAATGTTCTGAAATGTTCATAACCCTTTAGACATCTTTAGATCTGATCACCGATGTGATTTACTCAATATTTTACACATTTTTACAGATAGATTTCGTACTTTGATTATCCACAATATTCACAATACACATTACTTTTTTCTTTATATTACTATTTACTTATTTACTACATACATACGTTATTATCTTTAGTAATTAAACTTTTTATTATTTGTTTTCATATCATCTGTATCCAAATCCAATTGCAGCTCTTGTTGGTTCACTAACAATTGGCACAACATTCCTTCTTTCACCGGTAGCGGGATGTTTAACAGATAAGATTGGATTGCGTCTTACGACCTTGATCGGTGGTCTGTTGTCGTCAGGTGGTCTACTCATTTCATCGTTTTTTACCGAAAATATTGGTGCTCTTTACATCACCTATGGCATCATGTTTGGATTTGGTGCTGCCTTAGCCTATACGCCTACACTTGCCATTCTAGGACATTATTTTAAGCGTTATTTAGGAAAAGTAAGTGGATTTGTAACAGCCGGTTCCAGTGTATTCACCGTTATACTGCCGCCTGGATTAGATTACTTAATAAAGGGTCATGGACTGGAAGTAACCTTAAGAGTAATGAGTCTGATATCAGCTTTTATTATCATTTGTTCATTTGTCTACAAACCATTGCATCCGCCACCCGAACCACCCAAAAAGAAACCTGGACGTTCTAAAGCAAATATGATTTTAAGATCCATTATAAATGTTGACATCTGGAAGAGAAAGAAATACGTTATATGGGCACTGTGTGTACCACTGGCTTTATTTGGATATTTTGTGCCTTATGTGCATATGATGAAATTCGTACAAACAGTTTTCCCGGGCAAAAGTGAAAATCTGCCCGTTATGTGTATTGGTATTACGTCAGGTCTTGGACGTTTAATGTTTGGTGCCATAGCTGATCTTCCGGGCGTAAATAGAATATATTTGCAGCAATTGTCATTAGTGTGTATCGGTGTAGTGACCATTTTGCTGCCTCTTACAAGTTCCTACATTTTATTGATTGTTTTTAGTTTAGTAATGGGTCTCTTCGACGGCTGCTTTATATCACTACTGGGACCCATTGCATATGAAATATGTGGACCATCGGGAGCCACACAAGCAATTGGTTTCCTTTTAGGCTTAAGCTCATTACCACTTACAGTGGGACCTCCGATTGCAGGAAGAATTTACGATGAATTGGGATCATATACATTACCGCTCATATTGGCTGGCATTCCACCGATTGTCGGCTCAGTCATATTATTTTTAATACGTTTTATTAAAGATGAATCACCACCAACTACTAATGGTGTAGTTGCCTTCAATAAACCTGCCAATGGCACAATAGCTGCTGAAGACGTGCATGATATGGAGAAAAATCTCGGTATGAATATAATTTCTTTTGTACAGCACTTGTATAGCACTTGGGTATATCAAATACATGTATTTTTTTCAGAATCCAAACAAAGTGTGCCTTTAATGAACGGACATTCCAAATCCATTGTCAATGGCAATGTACATCCTGCAGAGCAGCAGTACCAGCATCAGGAACAGGAACAGGATCAGCATCAGACAAGTGTGGAAACAAACACAACAGATGTGAAGCCTCGTCTGGCAGACTCAGGTACTGACATAAAACTATCTACTGCCTTTAAACGCTTCTTTACTTTTGACTCTTTTAATCTCTCTGACAATACTGCTTGTGCTTCCTCCATTAGTCGTAGATGTAATAACTGTAATAATAATAATAGTAATTGCTGTTGTAGTCATAATTATTGTAATGATAATAACAATATTGTATACAATACTAACAAAAACAATGTAAATGCTTATACCGCTTTAGTTTCAACAAGTGATTGCATGTCAAAAATGTTGCATTGCAATGACCACGACTCGAATGCTTTTCGTAACTCTCAACCGAGTACAAGGAATGCATCTTTAATGCAACGACAACAACGTCAGTACAAATATTCGGTTTACTAACGATTGTGATTCATAAACAAGCACTTGAAGAAATTATTGTTTTTTTTTTTTTTTTTTAAATTTCGTGCTTGTATTGAATGAAGGAAACGTTTCTTTCAATAAGGCAGTGTGTGTTATGTGTTTAGAATCTATTAAAAAATTTTCACTAAAAATTTAAAAACAAAAATGATTGTAGATTTTCTTAAACATTGCTATTCTACGGGCCATTATTACAACTTGTCGGTTTTTTAGCGCAGTGGCTACGAAGCTTAACTTTAAAAGTTACCGACAGGATGATCCTCCCTTTAGCTTAACGCTCACTTCTAACTTATTGGATACTCATAATAATGAAAAACAATTTATCTGCCCGTTAAAATCCTCCGTTTAGTTAACGGCAAGTTCTAATAATGGCCCTAAGTCTATTTTGAAAATCTGCCAGAGTAATCGAAAAATTTATGGGCTAATAACGTTCAAGAAAATGGTTTTCTTTTCAAATAAAAAACAAAGAAGAAGGAAATTTACAACTTACACCATGTCCTTAGTCGAATGTTCTATTTAAAACAAACAATTTCGTCACTGTGTTTAAGACCAATATGGTAACAAGCCGTGTACCTATACTAACTTCCACTTCTAAAGTTAAACAATTTGCTTAAATTAATGTAAACCATTACAGTTTATCGCAGCTATTCTTCTGAAGTGTAAAAATGTGAAGAAAAATTTGTAAATATTTTCGATTTATTTTTTTTTCTCATCGTCAAACTTAAGCTGCCAACTTTCCACGAAGAAACTTGTTGATTAAGTCATAGTGTTAACAACAACCGATTCGATTTATTAATTTTTAATGTGTTATTCACATTTACCTAAATCCAACGGTTTTTAACTATTAATCAAGAAAAAAAAAAAACTTATTCAAAATTGTAAGGCGCTACGCAGTGCAATATAGACTGCAAGTCTATAGCTATTCCAAAATATACATCCATCCATCATACTCTTAGCCATAGATTCGACATTTTCGGGTGTAAGCCCTGTACGAGTACTCTGACATCTTAGCACATCAACAATGAAACCAGTTTCACGAAATTTAGTAATAAACGTATAAAGGGCACTGTTGGTCCTTCCCTGTGACCAAATTTTGTACGATATTTTCATGCAATTTCCGACGAACTGCCTTTGCTTCCGAAATAAACGATTCATTGCATTCAGTGCAGATACATACATATTTACATACATAATTGGCCATTACAACCCTTCAGTCAGGATTACGGCCTAGTTTCTCACACCAATCATGTTGTGTGCCTTAATTTTATACTTGAGTGGCGGGACCTACAGTTTAACGTCGACTCCGAATGACAGATTTTGAGAAACTTTTCATGGCAGGTTTATTGACTCTCAGAGTTTTTGCCTGAAATCTGCTGAGAGGAAGTCGTCGAAGAAGTATTTTTTTTCATATTTCGTTTTGATGTCTGGCCTGGGGCTCGAACCCGGGCCCTTCGTCTAATAAGCGAACACACTACCTACTAGACTACGGAGACTAGAGTGGATTATTAGTGGAGATAACCTTCTGAATTTTGTGACAGAATAGAATGACATAAGTATTGCCAGATTCGAAATCACCGGTTCAAATTTAAACCAATAGATGGCCCATTAGATATAACATGGTAGCTGTAGTAATTATTTAATATGCCTTAGGTTAATAATGTTCTAAAGTACACAGAATACACCAATAATAACTCAATTTTTACGATTCGACAAAATATTTTGGAATCAGTATAGACTTCGGAATCAATGGAAGAACCCTACAAGTGGATAGTCGAAATCATAATGGAAATGCATACCTTGTGAAAAATTTAAGATCAGTCGGAACTGTAACAATCCTGCGCAGATAAACTATGTGTGGCAGTTATATTTCAGTTCTATGACAGGATTTCAATGTCTATAAAGAAAACGAATTGTTATTGCTTTACTGAAGTTATAGTTCGATGGCTACCATATCGAATTTGCTTATGTTTTTAATTAAATATATTATCATACAGCCTATTAAACATACATAAATACTATTCCAATTAAAAACGAATTTTGTTTTATGCATTTTGTCATGTGTATGTAATATTTCTGTTTTCATGTAATAATACTTGTGAAATTTTTATGTTCTTAAAAATTTATTCATTTAGTATTAATTGCTTGTAAAGGTATTATTGTCGCCATTCTTAAACGAAATATCTAAGAGACGATGTTAAATTGATTTAAAATATTGAATTAAAAATCTGCGATGCTCGAATGAAATTAAAACGAAGATGACAGTTTTTACTCCCATATAAACAGCTAAAACAATCACGCACATACAGAATGTTAAAAACCAAAGATCAGCAATGAGTATTCAAAAAGATGAGTTAATTCGAATCATACTCATAATTTCTAATACATAGACGCATTCATTCTTATTTTAATATCATACACATACTACTCATATTCAAAGTTAAGGAGTACTCATCGTACTCATACTTAACAATATGCATGATGTTGTTGATTTTGACTCTCCTTTACTCAACATTTACAAGAATCATAAAATAAGTATGATTCGCGTGTGAACACTACAATACGCACTAGAAGATTGTGTGTTTGCTTTGATTGCTGTCTTTGTCTTTCGTCTTTTTTTGCAAGTGCGACAAACTAAGAATGTAAAGTTTGATGAATGATTCGATTCGCTGGAATCATTTATGAGTATTATAAGTATTTTTCTAAATTTATGAATCTTAATGAGTAGGCTTATAAATCAAACATATTTCGAATGTTATGAGTTTGATGTCAACGTTGTACTCATACTCATTGCAACCTGTACTTATAAATCAATGTTGTAGTGAGTACAAATGAATCGGAGTAGTTGAATTTCAATACTGTTGACTCACTCATACTCAAAATTTCATGAGTACTTGTGAGTAGTGAAAAAACGATTCTTTGCTGATCTCGGTTGTATATGTGTGCAAATGAAATGGTCATGCACCAACCAAAAGCGGTGCACTATATAGCGAAGGTATATACTATGTATCTTTTTCAACGCTCTTTTGTAAGGCTGCCCAAAATAAAGATTCCAACTATATATACGGAAGTCCCAATCATAGTATGAACCCATTACATATGTACGTGTTAAGTTGCCTCGTTTAACGCTGTTTCGTTTAGCGCTTGAACTTACTGGAACGTATTCCGCTTAACGCGGGGTCTTACTGTACAACACTTGCGAGTCGCGTTGTAATTTATTGAAGTAGCTGTTGCGCTACAAACATTTCTTTGAATGAAATGTGTTTTGAACTGGGCAGAAAGACGACGGTGGTCATTCTGAGCGCGAAGGATGATTTAACTAAATCTAAGACTTTCGGATTCCTCTGATTAGCATGTATCCACTCGCTAGATCAGCCGAACCATTCTAAGCGTGGATGGCTTAACTAAGTAGGACGCTTCCACAAAGTATTACAGTTTTAAGATATTCCGTCACAACGACACGGGGCTTTTGAAATCTGCTCAGAACGATTATTCAAACTGTTAAAAGTTAAAAGCTTCCAGTATGTAAGATTCAACTCAGTGAATTAAAATTAACCAAATGTGGAACGTTAAGGTTAATCATCATATTTTACGAATCACATAACAACGTTTGGTGACTTGAGAAATCGCGGGAGTTGGAGACTCCTTGAAGAAAAGCGTGTTTAAGCTTTGTTAGACATACAATTTATTAGATTTTTTGTCTGGCATTATTATTCCTTGCTGTAGTTTGTATTATAACGAATACGAATACTTTGGCTCTGGGATAACACTATTCCAAAATCTCTTAATAGTAGATTTATTTCATTCCATTTTTCAATCATCATATACAATGTATGAGTAAACTAAAGATCGATATTCCCAAAAATTTGGTAAAACTAACATAAATTAGGTGGTCGTCATTGAAAAAAAATTTTAATTATTTGGAAATTTAAATATTTTGTAGGAATTGTGCTGTTAAAAGTATATTCCTAACTGTACTGAATCTAAGCCATTTTGTAAAAAAAAGTTTTAAGGCTTTTCCTGAAGGAATATATCTTTTATCTTTCACCATTAAAATAATTTGAGATCTAAACTACTCTACAATTCTTTATTTAGTTTCAATACAATAGATTAAGTTGAGCTTATTTCCTGAATGTGAGTCGTAAACAGAACTATGAAACAGAACGCGGCAAATTCGAAAAATCTTGAAAATGGTGACTCGCAACATAAATGCTGCTCCATTAAATACAGAAATCAAATGATTAGGATGCCTTATACTATGTCCAGATATACACTTTTATTGAGTCAATATTCTGTTTATTGAGTACAATATTTTAAGTGTTTAGACATAACAATACACGCAGTTCAGCTGCTTATTCAATATTCATTTGACAGCTGGTAAACAAAACAGCTGGTTGTTTCCACAACATTGTTTTTCTTTTTTGTTTGTTGTTGTTGACATTTGAGTTGTCAAATATCAACAGAAAGTGTTCGGATAATTGTAATATATGCACTGAACATACTTATGGCAGTGCTGCATTTTAACTTTTACTCAATATTATAACAATTTGCGTATATATTGCGCAATAATTAATTGAAACTTTATATAAAATATTGAGCCCAATAATGGCGCTTATTGCGATTTACGCAATAAACGAGTATGTCTGAACACCGTATTATGTTATGTATGTTATAGAAATTTATTGAACAAATTACAAAGAATTCTTTTATTCACACCATTTTTTTTAGAAATTAAAAATTAGTTTTTGAGGAAACATTTTGATAAATTTCCAATATATTCTTTCTACTCTTTGTGTAAATATTTTATATGCAAATATGTGTGAAAAATGAAAAAAAAATTATGAAAAGGCTGTATGTGACTGTATGTATTACGAAAGTTGTATTTTGCAAATTCTTTGTCTTTGAAGTTCTTGAAATTTCAATTAATTTTACTAAAATTATTATGCCTCTATCTGATATTATTATGCCTTTATAGATACAGTATAACTTTATAACGCCTCTGTACGTCTGTACATATATAAAATTAATTTGTATTATGGTTGTGGATTTCTTTTGAATAAATATTTTAAAGTACATGAATACGTATGTAATTATTTTTACATTAACGGCACATAAGGCAATAATTTAAGAGAAAATGCTGCTTTTTAAATAAATATACTACTAATCCATATACTGATATACATACTTATATAGCTTTGTAAGTATATGCATATGTACATAATTTAAATAAATAATTAAGTAATGAAGAGAAGAGAAGAATTAAAATAAAATATTGAATTATTATTAATCGCTTGGTATTTTATTTTTAATTAAATTTAGTTGTAATATGCTTTTGTAAATATTATTTCTGCTTAAAAATGTTCATTTAGTTTTTTTTCGTCTAAGCCAATGTGTAACTGTAACTGTACTGTAACTGTATCTGTAAGTTTGCCCGTTCAAAAGCTTTCAATTTTTTTTTTATGTGAAAAAAAGAATAAATCTAATCCTGTTTCATTTCCTTTTCTAGAATCTCTAACGGATGTATTGCCAACATATAATGAATGTTTTCATTAGTGACATATCACTAATAATAATCACTTGAAACATTCATAGAACATAAAGAAAGATTATTTGGATCAACATGGATCAACGTGGATCACTTCACTTAATTGTATTTAGTTGAGTAATTATTTTAAGCAAATTGACCGTCTGACCAACTTACTGAACTTGCACTGAATGACTTTGAATTACACACAAAAATTACTTTTACATACAAACGATAATCAAATTATTTGTTATTGATGAACAAAGAATTTGTATCGTAAATAGTCTTATATTAATTATTAGTAAGAATATAATTTTTGTAATAAATTATGGTTAAAATCAAATTTATAATTAAAAACTCTATTAATTGCATATGTAGGCATATGTAGGCATGCAACTCTTAAGGTAAGTTATGAATTTTCCTTCAATTATAAACGTTTTGATAATGTACACAGTTTTGTGTGATAGTTTTGGGCATAATTTTATATGTATATACTTTCAGATACTATTCAGATTTTATTCAGATTCTTAGTTTTTATCCAACAAAACTGTTCATTAGAGACAGATACATGTGGTGATTGCCGACTGCAGCCTCAGTTACTATTTACCTCTTCAATCGCATGCTTGGAATTTAAGTCCGCATCGAAGAGTAGATGCAAAGTACAGAGAATTTTCACTGATAAGATTTAAGCTATGAATTCATATCCTCATATTTAAAATTTGTAATGATTTCGTTATTCTGGTTGGATCAACCAATGTTATGTGTATGTTTAAGTGTTTAAAAAATCACTCATGTAGTCAAGTGAATGAAAGCATTGAAAGGACTAACACAACAAAATCCTTCCCATCGTGTGACTAACTAACGGTGGGCAAAAAACCAATATTTACCGAAATGATTGAATTATTCTCAGATCATTCGGAAAACCATTTTACTGCGAACAATTAATGTCAATGAAGATATATATGAGAAGTGAGACCAAATGATATAAAATATATTACAACTTGCCGTTAAACTTTGGTTTAGTTAAGGGTACAATTACCTAAAATTAACTGTAAATTTACCTTTAACTAATTTTCGTTATTACAACTTACAGATAACATTTTTCAAAAATATGGCAATGTCGGAGAAATGTAGATAAAACTGCTCAATTAAACAAAATTTTTTTTAACCAGTGGCAACAACGGGCTTCGGTTTTTTTTTGTTGTATATGTTTATTTTGTTTAAATTTGACGTTGCCATATTGAAAATAATATATGTATACGTATGGCAAGTTCAAGCATAAACTTAACTTTAAAAGTTAAAGGTAGGATTATCCTCCCTTTAGCTTAACGCTCACTTCTATCTTATTGTCCACTTATAATAATGAAAAACAATTTATCAGCCCGTTCAAATCCTTTCTTTAGTTAACGGCGAGTTGTAACAATGGCCCTAAAATTATAAAAGATATCCTGGTTTTGATCATACAACAGCGTAAGTACTAAGAGACATACATACGTACGTGTTTGCAGAGTGTCGTCTTTCTAAGTTAGTGAAGTGCTTAACTTTATCTTTTAGTATTATCTTTTATCACCTTTAGTATTATTAGGAATTATAAAACGATGACGTATAAGTGCGTTCATGACTGCCAGTAGTTAAGTTACAAAAAAAAATCAGAAATTTTGTATCTGGAATATTCGGATATAGATATGTATAGTGGTATATAAGTAAGTTAAAAAGTACTGCGTGTGATAACTATCGGGATCTATAACTGAGCATGTGTAGTTTACAGTGTTAAACTGTGTCAACTGTTCTCTTAAGTGAGATTTAGTAAGTCATCATCGTTGAACGCCAGAATAACACTTTGAAATTTATATAAAAAAATTGATTTGTCATCGAAGCCAACTTGCTTACCTTCAATTACATGAAAATTTTACGTAAGGATCTTCACTTTCATGTCCTGCAAAATAAAGCTCATATAAGAGTTGAAGCTAAATTAACAACTTAATCAGCTAAACGTCAACGATTTTTGGTTCCGACAAGACGACGTAATTTGTCATACAACTTTCTATCGGGTCTTTCATTAAGTGCTTTAAATTCAAATAAAAAAACGAAGTGTGTGTTAGATATCATCGACATTTTTTTATTCGTTTAAAAGACTCGATGATGACATTATTAGTCAACTGTCCGCCACGGCTTCTCCGAATTCGAAATGTAAAAATTTCCCATGGCTGTAGCCCATAAAACGGGCTGAATTATATTCATGTGGAGTGGTATCGTTCCAAATTCTACAATTTTGTTTGTTCACATACTCGCTTATTCAGAAATGAAGATGATTTTTAGACGAAAATTACGAACACACGTCATCGTCTATGGTCGCTTACCTTCAGACAAATTTCGCCAAGTTGTAGTTTACGGAGAACGCTCACACACTCTCACGGTTAGGTTTCTGGTTTGCAGAACCAGTGAACTGTACCATAACACTACGAATAAGCCTTTTGGTAGGATGACTAAGGCGATCGTAAAATGTGCGACGTGGGTGGTAGGTTTCAGAGATCAGCAGTGAATCGTTTTTTCGCTACTCATAAGTACTCATGAAATTTTGAGCATGAGTGAACCAACAGTATTGAAATTCAACTATTCTGATTTATTCATATTCACTGCAACATTGATTTATAAGGATAGGTTGCAAGGAGTATAAGTACAACGTTGACATCAAACTCATAAGCCTACTCATTCAGATTCATAAATTTTGAAAAGTACTTATAATACGCATAAATGATTCGAGTGATTCGAGAAGAAAGAAAACGACAAAGACAGCAAGCAAAGCAAACACACAACCTTCTAGTGAGTATTGTAGTGTTCGTACGCGAATCATACTTATTTTGTGATTCTTGTAAATGTTGAGTAAAGGAGAGTCGAAAACAACAACACCATGCGTATTGTTAATTATGAGTACGATGAGTACTTCAAACTTTGAACATGAGTAGTATGAGTAAAAATTATGATGCGAATCTATTCATCTTTTTGAATACTCATTGCTGATCTCTGGTAGGTGTCAGGAACATAACTTCCATTTAATTAAAAAAATTTTATTACTTACATATACTGTCAAATTACTTAATGATTTGATAAAACTGACTGAAGCACCTGTTGGAAGACCAAATAGATGTGATCATTTTCACTGTCTCGCGTTCCTACGACTTATCGCCTCTCGATTACTTTTTATGATTTATGCCGACGGACCAGAAACTATTGAAACATTAGATGCCAATATTTATGACACCATTGACACTCTATGACAGTTGTATTGGTAAAAGGGTAAAAAAAGTTTTCTGAAATAATTTGTTAATATATAACTAGAGAAGTAATCAAGTGCAATAATTATTTTAATGTACTTTACAAATTCAAAAATTTGCAATTTGGTATTAGGAAAGGACGATCTTAAATTTGAAAAACATTTTTGTTTGAGCGTAGCATAACTTTGAGCGTTCAATAACAAAAAAGTGTATTCAATACAACATACACGATACAAATTGGCCATTTGTTTAATGTCAAAAAAACACTATTTAAACTATTACAGATACTTTATAAAAATAAATTCAATATGTTTCCGTTTTTTAACTTAATTTCTTGGAAATCATAAAATTTGAAGGAGATAACGATACATACATACATATCTAAATTCAAAATAGTTTTGAATGGTTAGATTATAAAAGCCTTGACATTCAAATACAAAAAATAATAAAAATGGCAATTAAAAATATATGTATGAATGTATGTATGTATGTAATAATAATGATGCAATATAAAAACAAAAACAAAAGCAAAAGTACATTAGATCAATTTATATGCCTATCGACATATGCATACATACATATTTACGTACGTACATATTGTAAAATGAAAAGCCGCTTCTTATTCACGTAATACCTTACGCATGTGTTTATTGGTGAACTGCTCAACTGTATACAAATTGGTTAATTATCTTATTGCCAGAAAACAATATTTAAATTGATCAGTTAAATTATTTAATTTCATTTTGATTGCGAATGTCTCCAAAAAAAATCTTTCCTCAGACTAAAGACCACAACAAATAGGAAGTGGATGTTTAAATATGTATTCCTAAAGAAATAAAATTTTTATTTTAATTTATGAACAGGGTACGGAAATATTCATGTGTATCATGTAACACAAAATGACAATAATTACACTATGCAACAAAATAAAAAAATTGAATACACCATTTTCACAAGATAGTGCACTTTCAGAATTTCATCACTTATTATATATTTTTTAATAAAAGTCTCCTACTATGAAAGGGCAAACTTGAGAAATATGAAAAAAATTCGCATTTGTCAAGTTTACCTCATCAAACCCCATAGCACGTTAAGTCGAATAATATATATATGTATGTATATCGTTTTAAAAGCCCATCCCTCTCCTTTCTAATAAATAAATGGTTAAATTTTTTACATCCTTTCAGAAATGTTTATGTAATCAATAAATTTGTGCGTAAAGTCTGAAAAAACAGTTGTTGTCAAATAAAACAAGTTTGGAGGGTTCAAGAAATAAAAAAAAAATATTTTTGAGTTCTACTCAACAAAACTCACAACCTACACTTTGTCATTAGCTGTGTGCATTTAATTTTTTTTATTTTGTCTCATAGTGTTATTAATCGATATTAGAAAAAAAAAATAATCGTAAACAATTCCTTGAATTTTGTGTAACACGTATGTCAATGAATTTTGCTAGTCGATGTGGTGAAGCGTAAAGCCATTAATTTCGTTTACCTATTAAAATTTACATGAATCTAAGGCAAGCACGAATAACGATAACAGAGAATTGCAGTTATTAGTTCTGAAATGAATATAAAACCCCAATCAATCAACAGATAATAAAACAGTTAAAGAAATACGCGCGCGAACTTATAAGCTACATACTCGTACGTTTGAATATGAATGTCTCATATTTATTTGTTTGTTTAATACTCTTCCTTTGGATATATTGGTTGTGGATACGAAGAAAATTTTATGCGTTAATATTAAAAATTCCGGGACCATTGGGTTATCCGATAATTGGAATGGGATGCCATTTAATGCACAGAGAAGGTGTGAATTGTTGTAATTATGTGTATTTGTGTAAACAATAGTAGCTTTGCATTTTTGGTGTAATATCTTTCTAAAGTAGAAAAAAAAATATTTTTTTCTCATATTATTTGAACATAAAAGTGTTAAAAAGTGTAAATAAATATAAATAAGGTGAACAATAACAAGAACTTATCGGTATTTGCGAAAGTCGTTCAATATTTGAAGTGTTAAGAAAATGATAAGAGATACAACGACATGAGTGGCATAATTATGGGACCCATATTTACACTGCTATACACTAGTCAGAGAATTAAAAATATCAAGATTTGCTTATCTTGTCGTCTTAATTCATAGAAAAATCACAAGTAGGATTTACCAAACAAAATTTGAATTGCATACATACACATACATACATAATTGGCCATTACAACACTTCAGTCAGGATAAGGGCTATCTTCTCACGCCACTTATGTTATGTGTGTTAATTTTATACTTGAGTGACGGGACGTATAGTTTAAAGTCGACTCTGAATGACAGATTTTTGAGAAACTTTTTCATAGCACGTTTGTTTACTCTCAGAGTTTTTGCCAGAAATCTGCTAAGAGGAAGTCGCCGAAGAAATATTTTTTTTTTTCATATTTCGTTTTTGATGTCTGACCTGGGATACGAACCCGGGCTTTACATCTAATAAGCCAACACACTACCTACTAGATTACGGCGACTTCAAGATTTGAATTATTTGGCAATGAAGTAAAATAAAATTCTATTTCTTACACAGGACGAAGAATAACAATTGATATTAAGTTCCTTTAACCATGAATGTCGGCGTCAAATTTTTATTTAAAAAATAAAATCGACTGTGAGACTAGTTTTAATAAAAGAATGTACCAACAAACGATCTTAAGAAAATGGCGGTACAAAGGTGGATAAACAACTTGTCAATAATCCACAATCGACTGACATTGGCGAATATTGGTGCCCAATTGAATAATGCACAGAATTGAATTTAATTTTAAATTGCAGTAAATGTAAAGCAAATTTTTTTTTAAATTAATGAATTTTTGGTGTAAACAAAGCTAACTTACTTTGATAACAAATTGTCTTCAGCAAGCTAAGTTTTAGGGTGTTGATAGAAAACTTGTTCTATCTACAGTTTTATAGTCTAAAAAATTTTGGATGGGATTGTATCCCACTCAAGCTGTAAAAGCTTTTAGAGAGCGAACCAACTTGTGTGAGGTCTCGCCTTGTCTTGGTGAAACACTACACCTTTCCTGTTGATTAGTTCTGGGGTTTGCTGTTGAAGTGCATCATTTCACATGACGACAGTAGACTTCCGAATTAATCGTTGTGTTATCCGATAAGAGCTCAAAAAAAAAACGGTTCCTTTAAAATCCCGCCAAAAAGACAGCTTCACCTTTTGTTTTTGTTAAATATCGGCTTTGAAAATGGTTTGAGCCGGTTCATTCTTTTTGCTCCATGACCTCTTGCGTTTGACGTTGTGATGATGCGCTTCAAAAACGGATCATTTTCGTGACGATTGAGAAGCGAATCGCACACGTTAATGCGGCGACAAAGATTTCTCTCTGTAAGACCATGGGGACCCATACATCGATCTTCGAGGATAATCCCAGGCCTTTCAAGTGGTCATAAACTGTTGAATTTGATAAATTTAACCTCAATCCGATCTCAAGTGTTGTTATAATGCCTTTATCGCGTCTTTATCAGCTTCAACCTGCCTAGAGAAGGCATCTTCAACATTAAAATGGCCGGATCGAATTTAGCGAACCAGTACTGGCACTGGCGTACTGTCAACAGACCTTCTCCATACACATGAGTCAATTTCTTTCTGGCTTGAACAGTATTTTTACCCTTTCTGTAGTAGTAAACCAGTTAAATATATCGAAAATGCTGCTTATCGCTCTCCATATTTAAAAGGGCACCAACCAAAAACTACTGCCTAAAATTAATGGGAATTTTTCACACACAAGTCTTACTATATGAGCTCTCAAAGCATATACAAATTATACGGCTTAAGTGTGAAGTTCGAAGCGAAAAAAATACAATTAAATCCTGTGTGGGAAAAAACGGAATTACTTTTCGAACAACCCAATATAATCCAGGAACAATTCGCTGCGAAAGTAGTGATTAGACAAATTTTTACCAATATAAATATACATACATACATACATACATAAGCCCTTAGAACAAAATTTACTTGTTCTTTCTTTCTTTGTTACTTTGTTTTTTCACAATGCTTAAATAGACTGACTATCTTGGCTTGAGATGA
Source organism: Sarcophaga rosellei (assembly GCA_930367235.1). Lineage (NCBI taxonomy): Eukaryota > Metazoa > Arthropoda > Insecta > Diptera > Sarcophagidae > Sarcophaga > Sarcophaga rosellei. Next base: position 82,122,639 of record OV884017.1, on the reverse strand, counting down.
GACCTGAAGTGCCCGTATTTTTTTTTTGTTGGGTAAATGTCAACTCTTGAATGCATTTTTCTGGCTACTTTCCAATCTCTGTTTTGACCGAGAACATGTACGGTGCTCCCGTAATCTTACGAAATCTGCTGAGAGGAAGTCTAGCCGAAGAAATAAATTTTTTTTTCATACTTCGTTTTGATGTCTGATCTGTAGTTTGAACTCGGGCCTCACGTCTAATAAGCCAACACACTACCTACTAGACTATGACGACTTTTTAACCAAGAGATATTTCGCACTTAAGGAGGCAATAATACTCTGGATCTCTCGAACTCAAAACTTAGGGTTTGGTTGATATAGCAACAATAAGTGGTAAGTCAACCGAGAAATTACATGAATTCTTGTACGTTTTAATAAGTAGTCAACAAAAAAGTACCACTTTAAGCCCAACAGACAGAGATGCCGTAAATTGTAAATTTTATTAAGGTCTTTATTATATAACATTAGCTTACTGTGATGTAGTGCTGCAGTAAGAGATGACATTTTTTGATATTTCAGAATTTAATTGTATACTCTTTAAGCTCTATTTTATTTCGAAGTCGTTTAGGCTATTGGCACTCTTTTTGAGATCTTCGTTATCCAGAAACTAGTCTCTCCAACAATGTAAGATGGTAAAATTACAGTATTTTACACGCTGACACGGTGGATGGTTATCCAATCAGAGAGAAGTTTAAGCTTAAGTAAATATCTCTTGGTTTTACCGAAATTTACTTTGCGAAATTTACTTTGGCCCATCCATATATCCTCCCAATTTCCCAAGTCCCAATTTCGTTGTGTAATAAAATCCGATCCGTTTGAATTTTATTCTGCGGCTTATCAGGCAATCTAGCAAATACTAGAGTGAGTCAACAGTATTGAAATTCAATTACTCTGATTTATTCGTACTCACTACAATATTGATTTATAAGTACAGGTTACAATGAGTATAAATACAATGTTGACATCAGACTCATAAGATTAGAAATATATATGTTTGATTTATACGCCTACTCATTCAGATTCATAAATTTAAAAAAATACTTATAATACTCAGAAACGATTAGAGTGATTCGAGTTATTTATCAAAATTTACAGTCTTAGTTGTTGTTGTTGCATTTACAACAAAAAGAAGAAAGAAAAAGACTAAGACAGCAAGCAAAGGAAACACACAACTTACTAGTGAGCGTTGTTGTGTTCGTACGCTAATCATACTTATTTTGTGACTCTTGTAAATATTGAGTAAAGGAGAGTCGAAATGAACAACATCATGCGTATTATTGTTAAGTATGAGTACGATGAGTACTTCGACTTTTGAATATGAGTAGTATGAGTATGATATTGAAATAAGTATGAATGCATATAAGTATCAGAAATTATGAGTATGATTCGAATCTACTCATCTTTTTGAATACTCGATGCTGATCTCTGGTCCGTATACAACCCAAATAATTAAGGGAATATTCCGCCGTGTTTTAAATATATGAGTATATGTAGTCAATGTGGAACTCTGTGGAATTCTTTGTAATTCGAAATATTTTCGACTAAATTGTTATGGTGTGAGTTTCAATGAAAAAAAACGTAAAAAAAAATTATAATATTTCCATTGTGAATTGAGTTTGTGACGTAATAAGGGAACATAATGTGTAGTAATCCGTTTTTAAGACCTTTGGCGATGCTACAAAATTTAAAAATTTCTGATAAAAGCTTATAAAAGCATTTAATTTATTGCTACGAAAGAATTAAAGAAACATTTCCAAAGAGACTATTTTTAAATTTAACTTTTAATGCAAATTATATATTTTAATTACGGAAAAGTATCATCTCTAATCGAATTAGAATCGGGTGATAGAAATCGTATAAATATTCGATTTTCATTGATTCTCTTACAGCAATGCTGGCAGTGCTCGACAGCGTATGAGTAATTTAATAATTTTTTTTTCGCATACAAGTAGAATTTCATTTATTTATGTATGTATATGTAGTCGCCTTTGATAGTTTTGTGGGTAGCATCATAGTCTGTCAGTGTAGGATAGTGAATTCTCACTATAGTGGATGAGGTTAGTTAATCGATTTATAATTGGAACATAATTTGTAATTGTATTGAAACAGAGAAATAAATCTGTGGAATTTAATAATAATAGCTTAAGTTGAAATTTCGTGATTAGAGATATTAAGGGGTTTGTCTAAAACAAATTGTGTTTGGTAATTGTGATTGTAAAATATAAATGCGTATAGTTTTATTAATAATGACATTTTATACATGAAATTTAGCTGAGAGATAGATCTTGAAGAAGAGAATAAAAGTATGTAATAAAATGAAAAAACACTTATGTCAACTTAAGTCATTATCATTTATTGCCACAGAAATAATTGAATATAAAGTCTATGCTTCTTTTATCATAGAAAGGTTATAAAAGCACCATTTTAATAATGTAAAGGCTGGCAATGCGATAGTTTGTGAGTAGCTTGTGCTAATTGCGACTGTGTCTGGGTTGTGCGTACCATAATCACCTGAGAATCCGAGAATCAATTTTTGAGAAAGAAGATTTATTTCTTGGGATATATAATAGAAAAATCAAAAGTGGCTTCAGAGATTTTTAGGATTAACTTCATATTTCCGCCGATATATACCTTATTATGCCATAATAACAAAGCCATTGTCGGACCTTTTGAAGAAGAATGTGAAATTTGAAATGGGACAGAATGAAATTATAGCATTTGAACAATTAAGAAATTCATTAGTTAAGGCACCCGTACTCAAATTATTTAATCCAAAGGCAGCGACTGAAATCCATACAGTTGCAAGCTTCTATGGCTATGGAGCTGTGCTACTACAACAAGATGATGAAGACTTACAGATGCATCCAATAGAATACATGAGTAAGAAAACAACGTCAGCGGAGCAAAAATATCATTCTTATTGAGACGTTGAAGAAGTGGAGGATTTATGTACTGGGATTGAAAGTAAAGATAGTGATCGACTGTAAGGCATTTGCATTAAAAATGAGGAAACAAGACGTTCCAGAGAGGGTCTCAAGATGGCCCCATATTTTTACAGGACTTTGTGTACGAAATAGAGCATAGGTCAGGATCGAAAATGAGGCATGTGGATGCCTTAAGCCACATTTAGTGTCTTATGATGACAGAGTTTTAAGATATCGTGTTAGGGAGGCTCAACTTCAAGACAAATGGAAAATGAATAAGAGCAATCAGGAAAATTTTGGAGCATAGCTCATATGACGACTATTACGTAAAATTTGACCTATTATATAAGAACCCTGATAGCGAACTAAAAGTTATACCGAGCAGCATGGAAAAGGAGATTATACAAACTGCGCACCGTTAAGGCCCTTTTTCATCTCATAAAACCTCAGACTTAGGTTAGGTTAGGTTAGGTTAGAGGACGTGTACTTGTCAACTGTGACAAGTACAGTACCCGGAGGTCGAATTGACGCATTGTATAACGTCCTAGCTTCTCACACCACTCGTGTTGTGTGCGTTAATTTTATACATGAGTAGCGGGACCTACAGTTTAACGTCGAATCCGAACGACAGATTTTTGAGAAGCTTTTCATGGCAATTTTTACTCTCAGAGTTTTTGCCAGGAATCTGCTGAGAGGAAGTCGCCGAAGAAATATTTTCATATTTTCGTTTTGATGTCTGACCTGGGATTTGAACTCGGGCCTTTCGTCTAATAAGCCAACACACTACGTACTAGACCGCGGCGACTTCAACCTCAGACTTAGTGAAGAAATCTTTTTATATCCCTGAATTGAGGAGCGAAGTAGAGAGGGTAGTGAGGAGTTGTGTTGAATGTATAGTATCGGAGGCTAAGAGAGGTCATCGGAGGCTAATAATGACTTTTTAACCCCATACATAAGAATGATAGACCTTTAGTAACATAGCATCTGCATCATGTAGGATCAATAGAAGGCAACGCATAAGGAATAAAATCATATTTTAGTAGTAGTCGATGCTTTTCTTAAGTTTGTGTAGTTGTATCCAAAAAAAAGCACATGGACTAAAGGGGTAATAGAACGACTCAGGAGACAATCTGCAGTGTTCGGAAACCCGGAGAGAATTATTACAGACAGAGGTTCGCCCTTTACATCAAACAAGTATTATCATTGCAACTGGAGTGCCAAGAGCGAACGGCCAAGTTGAAAGGATACATAGGATAATATTCCTATGCTGACCAAGCTGAATGTGGGATCGCACTTGAAAGGATTAAGGCGATATCGTATGGTTAAAGAAAACTGAACTAAATTAAATATAGTAAGCGGACTGATAACCATAAACATGATAAAAAGACAATGAAGTTACTATATATTTGGCAACCGAGCCAAACAGTTCAATTTTATGATTTTTAAATAAAAATTGTTTTAACAATAATTTGTAAAACCCGAATAAATGTTATTTCAATTGTAAATTTTAATCTTCAAATAAATTTATATCAACAACTATAAATTTTACAAATTAATTATTTAATTGTGCTTAACAATCCGTTTTGTTGGATTTCGCCTGCCTATTAAAAAATAGCACTCTTACATAAAGCATAATGTTTGACTTTTGTACCACTGTCAAATCCAACGCATTTTAATCCTACATTTCTCTTAGTCATCCCGATGACGGGATCTTTATAGGGGCTTGTGATTTGATTTTTATTCGATAAGGCTTTTACGAACTAGGTAGCATAAATTTAAAATCCAGGGGATAATTATTTGCCGAAGACGCCAGTAATTTGTAAGCATTTAGTGATTAGTGGGTCCAGACTACAAAGTTCAATTCTCGTTCTGTGACATGGTCTGATAATATGCTATTACTCTTCTATCAGCCAAAGCTAACAATTTGTGGGCAATTAGACGGTAAATAATCCTCTGGAAATCCTACTAAAACGTAACCTAGTCTTCCGTGACCTCCCCTTGATTGATTTTATGGCAATTCAATTGTGGTTTAACAACAAGGATAAATTCGAAGCCATTGACCATGTAAAGGTAAATAATAAGGTGCCTTTGATAAATTGCTCATTTTCTGGTTTAAAATGCAACTTCATGTTTGGTATCTTCTTATTAAGTTTGGTAGACGTAACATACTAAATAAACCATTTTAACCATTTCCATTCTAGTTCTAGTATTGTATAGTTTATTCCACATTTCATGTGGATGATCAAAAATAATTATTTCAAACAAATATTTTTTTAATTATTTCATGAAAAAAAAAAACAACGAATCTTTTCTAATGCAGATATATTAAAAACATTTAATAACGAAATAAGGAAATATGGTTCAATACTATTTTCTTGGTTGGGCCCGTATCCATTTCTGGTAGTAAGTGAACCATCGATTGTACAGGATATTTTAACTTCGCGTTACTGTGTTAATAAAGGCGTCATATACGATGCCTTAGACGATGGCACTGGCAAAGGATTATTCAGTTTAAAAGGTAAACATATATTGATCAAGAAAATGTCTTAATTTTGTTTTAAAAATTCTGTGTTATCAGATCCAGAATGGAGTGTTCATCGCAAACTATTAAATCCTGCATTTGGTCATAAAGTTCTTCTCGGTTTTATAAGCACTTTTAATGCGGAAGTGAATAAGCTGCTCGAAAGAATCGATCAGATGGCCAACAATAATGCTGTTGACTTAATAGCTGTACTTCAGGAATTTTCGCTAAACATAGCGACAAGTAAGTTTTATTCCATTGCGTTCTATTCCATTTTATTGTGTGTTGTTTTTCGTGCATTTAGAGACAACAATGGGCAAAAGTGTCTCACAAGAATCAAATGATACTCATGAGGATTTACTGATCAACTATCAGTGGTAATGTTTATTTGTATTATGAATTATGACAAGTCCATATACAACATATTTTTTACCAACAGTGTTCTAGAAAATATGACTGAAATGTGTTTTGCACCGTGGTTAAGATTTAATTTTATACGCCGGCTACTAGGTATTTATGAACCTTACAATGGATCCAAAGCCAAAATTCGACAATTCATTAGAAAAGTAAATAATTTTGAAATTTTAATCCATATATTCATCAGATATTTTTTTATTCAGTTTTCCATTATTTTCGTTTTTGTAGCTTATAGAACAAAAACTGAATAATCCGAAGAGCAAAGTAGACGATGGTGTAACAAAAAATATTTTCATTGATCTGGCTATTGATTTGATGAGACGAGGAAAATTTTCCTTCCAAAATGTAGAAGATGAGTCCAATGTAATTGTATTTGGTGTAAGTATTGAGTGGATTGGCATTGTGAAATTTTCTTTTTAGAGAAACTAATGGCTCGCACTACCGACCGACTGGCAACGATAAATTTTATTTTTAAAAACAAAATTTTCCAGTTGAGTTTTCAGTTGCCATAGTAGAGTCATAAGTTTATTCGTGTAAAGAAAAGAAAATAGAAAATTTCATAATGTGAACCGTGATGTTAGAAACTTATATAAGGCGTTGAAATGTTCACTAGGCATTCGAGACAACTGCAAATACGATTGCTTACACTTTGATGTTGCTGGCCATGTTTCCGGAGTATCAGCAGAGAGCATTTGAAGAATTACTTTCGATTTTGCCTGATCAAAAAGATATTGAAGTCACCTACAGTAATACTCAAGACATGGTATATATGGATATGGTACTCAATGAGGTGATGCGAATAATGACTCCAGTGCCAATTGTATCTCGACAAACATCTCATGAGGTTAAGCTTTCAAACGGCATTATACTACCAAAAGGTATACAAATAGCTATTGATATTTTTCATATGCATCGACGAAAAGATATCTGGGGACCGGAAGCGCATCTATTCAATCCATACAATTTCTTACCTTCAAATGTGGAGAGTAAACATCCCTATGCTTTTATACCGTTTACAAAGGGTATTCGAAACTGTATCGGTATGTATGATCAAGTCAGAAAAATATTGTATTTTTTCTAAGAATCTCTTCTCAATTAAATTTTTTCCAGGTTGGAGATACGCTCTAATATTGTCAAAAATTTCATTAGCGAAACTATTACGAAATTATTGTTTTTCAACCGATTTTAAATACGAAAATTTGGAATTCGTTGAAGACATTACTCTAAAATTGAAACACACTCCCTTGTTAAAGATAGATAAACGTACCACCTAATTGGAAATTCCTATCACCTCATATATTTTTATTATGATTCTTAAGAATACTCTTTATAAAATATTAGATAATGATTTATTTTTACAAATTTAACATTTAAAAGTTTAGTATTATAAATAATAAAGATTTATTATCAATTAATTTAGAATACAATATATACAAGACATATCTACATACATAAAAGTTATTTTTACTTTATCTGTAAGTTGTAATAACGAAAATAAGTCAAAGGTGACTTTAAAGTTCACTTTAGCTAAAATTAGCTTTAACCAAAGGATATGGATATAAAGCAATGATTACCATTTCATAGCACAGTTGTGCAGAGCGAATTCACACACATTGCTTATGCGCTTTTATTTAGTCGTCGATCAGACTGCGGCGAGTGCACATGTCAGCGGATGCTATAACATTTTTTTTGAGGGTTACACTCAAAATATATTTTATGTTAAAAAATGCTTTTATTAAAATCCAATGTCTTATATGTTCTTAAAACACATTTGGATTGTTTTAATAGTCAAGCAAATAATTTAGATGTTATGAATACAGAAATACTTTTTTATAGACATAAAGCAGTGTTTTGGAAAAATTAAAAGGTTGGTTATTGGTAGGAGAGCAAATTTATGGACCAAAATTAGATCCCAACAAATATCTAGAAAACATTCCCTAATTATTAAGTCAAAGATGTATAACTTTATGTATGGCGATGAAATGAAAATCGAAATAGCGTATACATATTACTAACACTTTTCTGTGACTGTAAACTCTCACCATATTTTCGCTCTCTTACTCACTAATACATAACCAAAAAAATGTTGGTAATCCCTGATATAAAGAATACGCATTATGTAGAAGTAAAATTTCTTATGGCGGGTTGTAACATTACGACCCGCTCTCATCAAAATCTTTTTGAAAAATCATTTCCGGATGAGGGGGGGGGGGGGGGGGGGGGGGTGGAAGACATAAGGAAAATAAACACAAACAAAGAGCGTAACAATGTGTTGCTCTCATCATGAGAGCGTAAAAATGCATTCAGTTGCTTTGCTTGTCAGCTTCTAAAGAAGAATGTTCATGTCGCTTTTTTCAGATTTCAATTTTACACGCAAGGAAATATTACAGTATGATTCACTAATATCAATGAAAAATGATTTCGATTTTTGGAAGAATACTTGCCAAGTTAAATACGGTGTTTTTAGGGTTTTAGCGCAGTACAATTTTTCTATATTTGTCGCTCACAAATACATATTATTAGGTTAATAAGTAGACTGGAAAATATTACTAACAATTTTCCTCTAGGTTAACATGCCTCTCATAATTTTTATGAAGTTCTCAAGTGTTGCCGTTTTTTGTTATTTCTAACCAAAATTGGTTATTTTTTTGATCAATGTGTAGATGTGTAGATTTTTTTGGTTTTGGTTATTTTTTTTTCTTATAAAAAAAGTTATTTTTTATTTCTTTTTTTATTAATTATAATTTAGACTTGAAAAAAAAAACAAAAGTCTACGAATTTAATTTTGGTTATATTTTTTCTTATTAGGTGATTTTTTTCACAAATGTTGGTTACAAAATTTTTTTTCGTGGCAACACTGTTTCAGAAAAATAAATAAAAAATTAGTCAAACAAAAAAAAAACGCACGATGAGAACAACGCATTGTTACACTCTTGGTTTCTTTATCCTTCCCTTCTATCTTCCCTCCGCGTCCTGAAATATTTTTGAAAAATATTCCAAAATATGCCAAAATGCACGTTCTTTATACTTTATTTTCTTTGCTTTAACTAAACCCATGCTTAACGGCAAGTTGCAATAATGTCCCTTACTCTATTAATAAATTGTTTATTTGGTAATCACAAAGCGAAAAGCAATTCAATTTATTTTAAGTTCAAGAAGCAAGTTCAAGATCTATCACAGAGGCAACAATACATATGTATTTGTGAAGCTAGCAACGTCAATAAAAGATTATTTTTGAACGTCAGTTGTGATTGCAATTGAAAATTTTATATTCACAAGAAAACTTTATATGTATGTACATGTGATTAAGTTGATTGGGAGACAACTCTCATAAAGTTTAGCTGTCATCCGTAATCTATTTGTAGACCACATAGCTAAAAGTGTAACGGACTATACCATATGCGTTTAAATATTTCGAATTATTGATAAGGTTTGAATCAATTTATCTAAACTAGCTTATAATAAAGTAGAACAAAATGTATTTAATACATACATGTAGAGTATACATACATACGTACGTATACCTAAGGTCAGCGTACAGATTTTTAATTTTTTTTTAATAAAATCTCTCTGCCTAATATATTAGTACCAATTCTGATTGACAATTATCGATAACATTAAATTTATCGATATAAAATTCCATTTCCAAATTTTGCGTATATAAAAAGTAACTATATTCTGCGAATTAATTAAATTCATTTATGTTACTTTACACTATCAAAGCAAGGTTTTAAATCCATTATTAATTATGAAAATAATAAACATCTAGCAAAGCTAAAAATTATTATAAATTTATGAATAAAAATTTAAGAATTGTTGGCAAACGATAGGAAGCTCCTACTCTTCTCTACTAAGATTGGTAAGTAATTACAAGAAAACAAAAGAATTTGTCTCAAAGTCGTGACTCTTAGATGACGAGAAAACTTGTTCCTCATACTGTTCAAAAAAATCACTTTCAAAATAGCATAGAACCGACTTAAAAAAATCATAAAAAAGTATACTAGAAAATGGTTACCATTGACGCGTTGCACGAAGAAATCTATACATTGCCAATGAGCATATACTCGAGCCTTCAGTGTTCTGGAAAAATATAATATTTTCATGATGATAGCAAATATTATAATTTCGTCACAAAAGGAATATATATAGTGTGGGAAAAATGGGTACAGTTTTCTACACGAAGAGCATTTTTGCTCCACTATCAGGCGTAGTGCTGATGCTGTGATGATTAGGTGGTGTATTGCAGCAAGTGAAATGGTTTTGCTTCGATTTAACGAAACAATGTTGGATGACAGCGAGTATTAAAAAAAAAAAAAAAAAAAAAAAAAAAAAAAAAAAAAAAAAAACATTGCCTGATTTGACGATTTACCGTCATTTTGACGATTTTGAGATTTAAAAATATCATATTGACGATTTGACGATTTATGCTCTTATTTTGATGATTTTTAAAAATTAAAACTTTACATCATACTCTTTACTTTAGTACATTAAAAGCCACTTTAAGCTTTGTATTTACTTTGCAATTGTTACAATTGCAAACTTATGTTAGTAATAATAACGAGGAGTAAAGTATTATATTTTCAAGTTATTTTCGAAAACCAGTGATGCTTTTTCCGTATTCTATTCCTTTTTAATCCCTTAAAAGCCAACAAATTACAACTCCTAAATAACCTCGTAGTTGAGAATAATTTATCACTTGCCGTTGCAGACAATTTTAAAAATTCGAGTACCCCTTCTAATTAAGGGTGTTTTTATAGAGGTATAGAACTTTAAGTTGGCATTACTTTTCAAGATGGCGACCGATTTAAGAGCTGTCAGTGATTTATTCTCAGTTTGGCTTGGCAATTCATCATGAATAGACTTATGCCTGTACAACGCTTGCAAATAGTGCAATTTTATTTCGATTTATTGAAAGACACGTTTTTGACCTGTGAATTGGCCTCCAAGATCTTGTGATTTAACACCACTAGACTACTTTCTGCGGGGCTATGTAAAGTCATTGGTCTATGCGGTAAAGTCACAAACGCTTGACCATTTGGAAGACAACATTCGCCGTGTTATTGCCGATATACGGCCACAAATGTTGGAAAAAGTCATCGAAAATTTGACGTCCAGATTGGACTACATACGCGCCAGCTGTGGCGGTCATATGCCAGAAATCATATTTAAAATGTAATGCCACAAGATTATCTTTCGGATGAATAAAATTCATGTCAATCGAATAATCCATCGTTGTTTTATTGCAACTTAAATTTCTATACCTCTATAAAAAACACCCTATATTACCATCGAAAGAACAGAGGCAAGCGCCTGATGGATAGCATGTTATGGGAAAAAGAAAAGACAGAACTGGGTTTATGGATATTAGCGTTGAATATTTTCATACCATAAGTAACAGGAGAGACCTCTGCAAGAATTCAGTTCTACATACGAATAGTCCGACTTAAAAACGTATTTTTCCTGTAATGCAGTGTGCGATCCACTGGCCAAACGACCACATACGGATGTGCTGGAGTGATGAGCGTTAAGTAGGAATATATGATTTTCGGGAACAAGTCCCATTATTTCGTTCTAGCAAGATCCTTTTGAAGTAGCGATAGAACAGTGAAACACAAACCACATTGCAACGATGCTCCAATGATTCAATGGAGTTGGATACACTACCGTCATTAACGAGCTACTACGGCCTCTCCTGTACACGATCTCGAAACCTCAAAATAGACGTTCAGGCACCGATCCTACATGAGAATTGTATTAAATTTTCAGTCAGTTATAAATGGTGTAAATAGTAAGATGAAGTGACGTCTTAAGAAGCCAAGGAAATGAAAAATGTGTCTGTTCCAGCCAACAATACAGTGAATTTTCATGCTCAGAATGTCAAGAGCCTTTGACTCCTTAATATTTACACCACCCATAGATTAAGATGATGCCATATTATTGCTGCGCTTATGTGTCAATAAACAACACTGGGATGGATTGTTTAATCCTTAAACAATTTTTTCCTGAAGATGATATAAAATTTCTCCATTTTTGGAAAAAAATAATAAATGAGGATGAGGGATGCTAACTTTCTAACAATTTTTTTTAATGATGATAATGATAATGATGACTTTATATAATTTACTACATAGAAATAATTTTGGTTTTTAAAAACCTTTAATTTATTTATTTTTTCTGTCGATTTCAATAAACTTCTTTGGCGATTTTGACGATTTTTTCTCAAATATTTGACGATTTGGTTGTACATAATGCTCCTAAACAATTGCAGAGTATATATGTATGTATATATTAAAAAAAATGCCAAAAGGACTGGCAGAGGATTGCTGCCTTACCAGCTATTAAAAAAACAGAAATGTTTACAATTTTCGTGCATTCGTCTTTATTTTGCCGTTATTGATACTAGAAACTTATTTTAATTTACGTTTTACGTAATTTTAGGAGAACAACATTTGATTTAAAGAAAATCTAAATTTTTAGTATTTCTATATAGCACATGCCCTATCCATCTCCATTTCCTCTTACGAACTTAGATAGCAATAGGTTTCATATCGCTTGTTTTTTTCTTTTTGGTATAACCCCATATGTGACATTCAGTTATGAGGCCACAATATGCGAAGAATATAACACAGAAATCTTTTGCCTGAAGCCTGTAAATGATTTATTTTAAGAGAGATTTTTATTGCTTTGTTTGGACGCCGATTTTGTTAAATCGTCAAATATTACATAGACTAGGAAAAGTGGATTTGGACTTCTCAATTGTGTGTAACATATCAGCCATCGCGCCCTAGCAATTTAGCTGCCTACGTAGGTGAAATCTTAAACTGTTTTTATGTTTTGCCCACGTAGTAGTAGTTAGCTATAGTCGCCATAGTCTATTAGGTATTGTGTTCGCTTATTAGACGTAAAGCCCGGGTTAGAACCCCAGTTCAGACGTCAAAACGAAATATGAAAAAAAATATTTCTTCGGCGACTTCCTCTCAGCAGATTTCTGGCAAAAACTCTGAGAGTAAATAAACCTGCCATGAAAAAAGTTTCTCAAAATCTGTCATTTGCAGTCGACTTTAAACTGTAGGTCCGCCACTCAAGTGTAAAATTAAGGCACACAATATGAGGGGTGTGCGAAGCTAGGCTGTAACATCATATCGACGTTTCAATTTAAATTTTTTACTGTGAGAGTTCTCGTCAAATGCCACAATAAAAATATCATCTCTGTCAATGAGGAATAGCTATGTTTTTAAATAAATGGCTTATAATTTTGGGGAATCGGATGTTTTCTGTTTAATTGCTCTTAAAAAAAATTTACTTATGTACTGCTATCGTTAAACATATTGCTCTTTGACACACACTACCTAGTAAATTGTCTTGTTTTCATCTGAATGAAATATTTTATGACTATTTTTGTATATTATTTGTTATTAGTTTTTATAATGTTTCTTAAATTCTATATTTTGTTGATGAGAATGTATCCGATTTGGTAAAATAAATGTTAACATAGAACGTGTAGTATAGCGATTCGTGAAGAAAGTTTGACATTACAATGGAATATTTTGTAATTTGTAAAACGAAATGTATGTATTATTGCCGAGACCACTATTTGGTTTCTTCTTTGTCAATGTGTCATTTGCACTCCTCGTTGAAGAGATTCGACAAAGGTAAACAAATTACGAAATATCCACTGACCAGCTAGCTATTCGATCAAATCGATGAGCACGAGAACTATAAATAATGGAACTCTCAATTTTCTTTTGTTGGAAACATTTATTTGGAATTCGTTTTTGTTGGTTTAGTTTAAAACAGACACTGGCATAGGCTGTGTTTTGTTTTGTTCTTTTATTTTTTCTTTAATATTTATAGACTGACTGACTGTTGCTGAAAAAAAACTGTATTGTGAAGACATTTTTTGTTATTGAAATACAAAAAACAAAGCTAAATTGCTAAGTCAAATATGTCATCATCCGTGCGAACAAAATTATCAAAATTTTATACCAATTTGTCTAATATCATCAAGACAAATATGGATTCTCTAATCGAAATTCTTATAATCGCATTATTTTTCGGTGTTCTACTAAATAAATACATCATTTTAAATTAGTCACTATGCCGATTTATGTATGTGTACGTACTTTTAATTGCATTTGGATGCGGATGTGGATGTGGATGTGTGAAGGGAAAAAGTGAAAAATGGTTGGCTGAAATATCAAGGAAAATTCTATTTATAAATCTTTCTTAATTAATTATTTTTTGGGAATTTTTATTGTTGTTAGTAAAGCCTAATGTATAAATTAAGTAAATTAATTTAAAGTAAATAAAAATATTTTTGTTTTGATATACAGCTGCGTACTACATAAGTAGATATTCATACATACGTATGTAAAGAAATAAGCAACAAAGGAAAAATAAAAAAAAAAACGTATAATAAATGAGAATGTATACATAATAATATGTATTGAATAAAACGAATGTTATCGATTAAAATAAAGTCATCGCTACCAGAACAATTATGCGTATGAGCTTTGTATTGTTTTTATTACACGATGGGTTTTCGTTTTGTTTGTGTTGAATTTGACAGTTTTTTTTTTTTTTCTCATTTAAGGTGTGTATCGATAGAAACTATTTTTCTTCTTACAACAGAAAATAAAACTTTCTTAAGTGGTCATTACAAGTCTTCAGTCAGGATTACAAGCTAGGTTTTCACACCACTCATGCTATGTGTATTAAATATGTATGTATATACAGTGTTGAAAAACATAATAGGGACACTTAAATTTTTCAATATATTCTTATATTTTTGTTTACTTTTCCATAAATATTACAAAGTATATACATTAAATTAAAGGTATTCAAATAGTTTAACTAATAAAATAAAAATAAGTGACTAGTTCTGCCAAATTCTTAAAAAAAATATAATTTATTTGAAAAAGGCCTGGAAAAAATAATAGGGACACTTTATGTTATGCTAAAAATATGTATATTTTGTTAAAAATTACCATCATTTCCAGATATTGTTTCAATATTTGGTTGAAGCACCTTTCATTTTTATTACCTCCTGACAGCGACGATTCATAGATCCCACAAGATTCGCACAGACGTCAGGGGGAATTGAATACCATGTCTCCTGAATTTTTTCCCACAATTCCTGTTTATTTTTTGATTTAAAGTTGCCGATTTTATTTTTTAGGGCTTCCCAGAGGTGTTCAATGGGGTTTAAGTCCAGTGATTGATACGGCCACTCCATTACAGGCACCTCATTCTGTTGAAACCACAATTTGACGCTTCTAGCGGAATGCTTCGGATCATTGTCTTGCATAAATTCCCATTTAAGTGGCATTTCCGCCTCGGCAAACGGAAGCATTTTATTCTGTAGAATATCTAAGTAGTCAGCTGCACACATTTTTCCCTGAATCCAAACAATAGGGCAAACGCCAGATGCTGAAAACACCCCCACAGTATTATCGACCCTCCACCATGTTTGTATATTTTGGGTTTGGGTTAAATTCTATATTTAAAGGAGGACGTACGAACGTTTTTCCGGCCGAACCAAACAAATTAACCTTTGTTTCATCTGACTACAGTACATTATTCCAGATTTTACAACAAATCCCAGCCTTTTTTGTATATTTTTTTGCCCAACAGTGATACTTTTTTGAGACTGCGTCCCATTAATCCGACTTCCTGCTGCCTATTTCTTATTGTTCGAACAATTCAGGGAAAAATGTGTGCAGCTGACTACTTAGATATTCTACAGAATAAAATGCTTCCGTTTGCCGAGGCGGAAATGCCACTTAAATGGGAATTTATGCAAGACAATGATCCGAAGCATTCCGCTAGAAGCGTCAAATTGTGGTTTCAACAGAATGAGGTGCCTGTAATGGAGTGGCCGTATCAATCACTGGACTTAAACCCCATTGAACACCTCTGGGAAGCCCTAAAAAATAAAATCGGCAACTTTAAATCAAAAAATAAACAGGAATTGTGGGAAAAAATTCAGGAGACATGGTATTCAATTCCCCCTGACGTCTGTGCGAATCTTGTGGGATCTATGAATCGTCGCTGTCAGGAGGTAATAAAAATGAAAGGTGCTTCAACCAAATATTGAAACAATATCTGGAAATGATGGTAATTTTTAACAAAATATACATATTTTTAGCATAACATAAAGTGTCCCTATTATTTTTTCCAGGCCTTTTTCAAATAAATTATATTTTTTTTAAGAATTTGGCAGAACTAGTCACTTATTTTTATTTTATTAGTTAAACTATTTGAATACCTTTAATTTAATGTATATACTTTGTAATATTTATGGAAAAGTAAACAAAAATATAAGAATATATTGAAAAATTTAAGTGTCCCTATTATTTTTTCCAACACTGTATGTACAAGAGTGGTGGGACGTACAACTTAAAGTCGACACCGGACGATAGCTTTACAAACTTTTCAATTGTATTTATTTTCAGGACTCTTGCGAGAAGACTGCCCAAAGGAATTTGCCAAAGAAATATTTTCTTTTTGCTATGTCTGATCTGCGGTTTGAACCACAAATTCGCGTATCTGGTCGTCAGACAACATACTACTTACTAGACTACAGCGGCTTCAACAATTCTTTAAATTAATTAATTATTCGCACCAAACAGGGGCAATGTAGTAGCACATGTTGGCAACAGTAATTCTACGCTTGATCTCCAGCATGACACTATTTTGGCTGGTAACGATGGAGCCAATATAAATAAATTCCTTTACAATGTACATATGATTTTCAAGACTCATCAAAAATTTATGCAAAATAATCAAACAGTTTATTCATGAATTATCATTCCTTTGAGTACGTCATTTAGTTCCAAGAGTTGTTTATGAGGATGCCTTCTAGTGTTAATTATGTACGGATCAGATCAATGCAAGGAAACGATGCAACACCTCAACATTAATCTATGCTTCCGGTAATCTCCATTGCGGATCCGTCTACATCCTCAGAGAGCATACTAGTAGGAAGTACTACTGCATCAATAAAGTCCTTTTCTTCCATTAATATTTCATGGACAGTAACAGGCATGAAGTACTAGCTAAGTTTTTGAAACTTTACAGTATCAATGTTCTGCCCATATATTATTATCTGAAGAATAATTAGGAAGCGATGTATAAGTTCTTCTCAAACAAACATTGCGACAAAATATTACTTTTTGCTTATAAATAATATGGATTTCTTTTAATCAAATCTCTGCATATCACAAACATTCGATTTTTCAAAATTCATTGTCGATTAAAATTTTTTTTTTGCCACCAAAAAACCACTCTGCATAGTACTGTACAGCCTTAAAAACTTCAGCCTCATGCATTGAGGCAAAAACTCCATCTTCTTATGGGTCTTTTAAATGATTTGAATACGGTCGAGGGTGGAAATGCCAGCTTTGAAGTCGTGCTAATAAAGTCCAATCAGTGCTTTGCCTGGTGACTTCAGTCCTACACACAATACGTTCGTACGAGACGTATTGAGTAGCAGAGGCCTCTCTTGTGCGATGGAACTAATGCTTTACAAAGTTGATCGCCCTTCCCCCAGAAGCATGAGCACAGTTATGCATTGATGCAGCTACCCTTGAGCTTCGGTCAAGTGAGAGCTGGCACTAATTTCCACATCCGAAGATCGACATGCATGTTATTTAGTGCATTAACATTAAGCGGTTGTGCTGGCTCAGGCAAGTTGTTCGGTAGACTGCAAGGCGAACCTATCTTCGTTAGAAAGACAAAGTTATGAAAGACTTGTCGTTGATTCGAGCTGTGGACTAGTGAAAGCGACACGCAAAGTTAAGGTGCCCTTAAAGAATACAAGTCGAGTTACTAAAAACGGATTGTTAAGGCCTATTATGGAAGCCAGTAAGTTGTTACAGTAACAGCGCGCTAAATAATACAAACATTCTAATACGTTCCAACATGCAAGGATGATAATAATATAAGAAACAATTTTTTTGGCTACTTGTAGGTTTCTTATAATTCTTCTAGAATATGGAAAACGATTGAACAATACTGAACTGAACTGAGTTATGATTTGTTAATATTGTAAATCTTCCCTCCCATAGCCCCTTATAAAAATCTAATTGTTGACAGAAGTTTTTTTTACCACTTGTAGATTTTATTCTCTAAACAAGTTGAGGTTACGGCACACAATTAAGGGATGTGAAGACTAACCTTTTTCACTGATCATAGACATTTGGACCAATTTGGTAGAATTACACCTTGATGCGATTTAATCAAATATTTGAATGATAAGATGTGAGTTAAATTACGCAAATACTTTTAAATTTTGTGTAAAATATTTTCCTTAAAAATCCAGAGTATTGCAATCAGTCTGATCTGCTATCATGCGAAATTCAATTGAAAATGGTTAATATATGGACCCAATTCTCTTATAAGTCATTGTAAAGCTTTAATAATACTCCTACGCATACTCCTTAAGATCACATCGAATTTGATGATAAACGGCAAGTTGTGTTAAATTAAAATCTAAGCAATTTACGATAAATATTGTAAGTAATGAATGGAATTTAATTAATTTTAAATAAATTAAAAATTTATTTAAAAATATGTATCTTATTTGAGATTTCTTTTGAGTGACTAAAAACTAAACTTAATTTAAATTCTTTTCAATTAAATGAATATAAAAGGCGGGATTTTTAACTAAGCTAAGATCTTTGAAGTCACCAAATAATTGGTGTTCCGAATGAGGACCGAAAATTTCCTTAAGAATATTAGTGAATTTCTGCAATTCGTGGGGATAGTATGATAGACGGAATTCACTTGTCAAATTGTTGGCTTCAATCAAATAGTCCATGGTAACCATAGATGGTTTGCCGCAATAGAATAATACGGAAGTCTTAATATCAGCGGTATGGCTTGTCTAAAAATAAAAACAATTAAATATTATTAAATATATTAACGTCAATTGAAACAAAAGCAAAAACAAAAAAGGAATCTTTCATATACCTATACTATATGAAATCATTCACTATCTTGCAAATGATTCTAATTGAATTCTGTTGTTGTCTAATTGTTGTTATTACACACATAATTAATAGAATAATGTTTTTAATGTTGTTGTTGTTGTTTTTTTCTATTAATTTATGAAAGGTCAATATCAAGGACTGATAAGGTAATCGGTTATTACCAGAATTATAAAATAAAAAATGCAATGTGTACTCTCTTAAGAAAAAAAATAGGACATAAAACTGATCACTGTGCTGCTTCTGAAGTATGTACATACATATGTATGTATGTGCATGTGCATTAGCTGACATACATTTCTTCTTGCAGTGCTTTTTCACATGTATTTTAAAACATCTGGTATATCTTGTTAAATAAACTTTTACTTAAAGAAGCTTGACAGTTAAAACTTAGAGTTCGTAAAGGTTTTCCTACTTAAAACTGGTAGATAGTGAATGATCGTTTTTTTATAAGAAAATAGACAGGTTTCTATAGGTTACGAATTCGAAATTCGAATTCTTATCATAATTCTTACTTTATAATAATAAGTTAAGCATTATACTTACATTATAATAAATACTTTTGGCGGGAGTGGAACCAGTTTCCAAAATGTTATCATAATTACGATGATCAATCAGCAACATGCCGCCTGGCTTTAGGCATTTTTCAAAGTTTTGAATTGCTTGCTTGTGCAACAGTTGTTCTGGTGAAGAGTCCATTAAATGGGCAAAAGAATTGCCTAAACAGACGACAGCATCAAAACCAGTATTGACGATATCCTTAATATCATCATAGAGTGTCAACCAATTGGCTTCCTCAATGACTGCAGAAAAAAAAGGAATGTATAGAAATGGTTAAAATAAAGCGCATAGAAAGAATTTATCGTATTAAGTTAGATATACTTACTCCACTTATCGAAAGCGGCCTCCTTGCGACGATTCCAACGTTCCTTCAAAGCGTATTTCAACATTTTATCGGAAGCATCTACAGACACAACTTCGAAACCTTCCTCCAATAACATAATGGAGTCAACACTGTTAAAGAAATAAAAATTAACATTTGAATTAAAAAAATTTAAAAATAAAGACAAAAAATTAGTACCAAAGTTAATTCATTAATCATTACTGATTTTTTCTTATCCACCAAAAGAGTTTTTATACAAGTTTTATTGTTTTAAGAAATTTTGTGAACGCTTTAGATGGGTACATGAATGATATGGGCTAAAATACTTTGTCATTATCATTGCTTATCAACAAATCTAAATTAAGGGCCATTATTACAACTTGCCGTTAACTAAAGGAAGGATTTTAACGGGCAGATACATTTTTTTGCATTATTATGAGTACTCAATAAGATTGAAGTGAGCGTTAAGCTAAAGGGAGAATGTTTCTACCTTAAACTTTTAAAGTTAAGTTTATGTTAGAACTTGCCATACATATATATTATTTTCAATATGGCAACTTCAAATATAAATAAAATGAGTAAATACAACAACATAAAAAAGTCTCTTCGTTGCCACTGCGTTTAAGGAAAAAACTTGTTTAATTGAGCAGTTTTATCGACATTGTTCTGGCATTGCCATATTTTTGAAAAAGTTCACTTTATTTTTTAGTAAGTTTTAATAATGGTATAGTAAGTTGTAATAACGAAAATAATAACTTTACAGTTCCCTTTAGCTAAAGGTACCTTTAACTAAACCTAAGTTTAACGGCAGGTTGTAATAACGGCCCTAAGAGTTTTAATAAATCAAAATGCTCCTTTAAACTCTTAATAATTTTGTAATTCAATGTAATGTAATATCAATCTAATACTGCCGTTAGGTCTTTAACGGACCTAGGTAAACTTTTTAATTAATTATTTAAAAGCTTTACAACTATTTCAGTAAGTGTCAGCTTTTGAATTCATTTTTACAAAATTTTAAAGAAAATAATTTATAAATGAAAATTTAATTAAAATTTCTAGTTTAATAGCACAATATTTTTAATTTATAACTGTTATTTTTAATTTTAGAATATTTAATAATTACAAAATAGAATACATATATATACATACATAAACAACAAAAACTTTGCTTTAAAACTTACCCAGTACCGCAGGCGACATCCAAGATGCGTTTGCAATTTTTGGATTTCAATAAATTGATCAAGAACTGTTTGTAGTTTTCGGTACGGGAATTTTTGTCACCAATAAAAATTTCCCATACTTTGGCGGCTTTACCATCAGCATATTGATCACGGACACCTTCAGCGGAAATACCCTCAGAACGGGCAACGAAAACGCTATCGGCAGAATTAGCAGTCATTATTGCAGGCAGTGAAGGAACGGTATGGATGTGTACTTGATCAGACGAAGCGTATGGTCAAACTAAATTCACAAATCAATTTTACTTTTCACAATAACTTGGCAAGGTTTCACGGAATCTTAACAGTAAACAAACAAAAACTGGCAAAAACAGAAAGAAATTGAAAAGAAACGACGTTTAAATACCTACAAACGTAAGAGCTGAAAGCGAAATTAAACTGAATGATTTGCGAATATGTATACGGGGCATAGATAATCGTCTAAAAAACTATGTTCGTCTGCCACCTCATACGTTCATTCAGTAAAGCTTTCATAAAGCGCTCTTGAAACAATACCCTGCCTACCAACCAATATGGCTTAATATATGGATGATAAGCTTTCCATTAATTAGAAGAAATTGTTTATCAATCGGGTGTTTTCTTATTTTGAATGTTTCGCGTAAATTTATTAAGTCAATCGGCGAAGAAGGCACGTACCAATTATTAGTTTTTGTTTTTGTTTTTATTTGTGTTTTTATTGTCATACTGATAAGATTCGTAAAAGTTCTGTGATCCCAACACAAGTAATAGTAGCGTGTATTTGATTGTTTTTTTTAATTTCTAATGACAGTGACCTTTTCAATGATGTGTGAGAAAGCATGTATTCTGCGTTAAAACAAAATGTGCAGTTTTGAAAATATTTTTTATTACAAATGCTCCCTACAATCGGTGCGTAAGCATTACTCTTAAGTTTTTGACAATGTACATATTTTTATAATTTTAATACTGGAGCTAACTTTTGCGGTTTTGGATGGAAAATTAGTTTATTGAGGGTTAGAATGCAAACGATTATAATAAAAATACTAAATTTTTTAAAAATTTGTATCCAAATAATTACACGGTGCGACAGTGAAAATACACCTGTGTAACTTACATAGTCTACATTATTCGCTAGGTTGAGTAGAACTCAAAAATACTTTATTTATTTTTATCGAACCCTCCAGACTTGTTTTATTTGACAAAAACGGCATTTTTGATCTTTTCGCACAAAACTATTGCTTACCCAAATATTTTTTAACCAATTTTCAAAATCCAAAGTTTTTTGAAAAGTGAACAGATGAACCTTTAAAACGATATACATAGACATACTTATGTTTCAAACTTACATGTTATGAGTTTTGATTTGGTAAACTTGGAAAAAAATTATTTTTTTTTTGGTCATTTTGTCAAGTTTAGTCGTTCTTAATTGCTAAATTTAATTGAAAGTGCATTATCTTTTGCAGAGATCGACACTTTGCCTGATCAATTTTAAACTTTTTATAAGACTAACCATTCGTTCATAATAACATATTAAAAAAAAAAAAAAGTGACACACATTTAGGATATGGAACCAATGGTTGATAAAAAAAAAATAATTTTTAAAAACTAAAAAAAATACCATCAAACTGTTATAATTTTAAGCCTTTCAAAAACAAAAACTACCTCATAAAGATTAATTTAAAAATTAAAATAAAATAATAAATATTCTCTAGATAGATAAGGATTATTTAGTAAACGTTTTATTTAAAAGGCTTGAGAAGAAGGATTAGGATTAGTTGTAGTAGTAGTAGGAGTAATAGATGTAGTAGATGTAGCATTAGACGTATGAATACAATTGGAAGCCAATGATGATGATGATCTTGATGTTGATGATGCTGATGTTGTTGATGCGGGTAAATGAGATATAAAGTATTGTTATTAATAATATTATTATGATTGCTACTGATAGTAGTAATGTAGTTGTTGTGGTTGTTGTAATATATGTTGCTTAACACCAAAAAATGGATAACGTTCGAACATCTTTAGCTAAGGCTGAGAAGGTAAATTTTTTGGAAACACATCAGCGATATTAACAAAAGCACAGCGCCTAATGACGCCTGTGCCATAACCTTGAGTAATTCATTGGCATGGGCAACACAATATTCCAGGGGTGGCATTTTGGGATAATTCATTGGTTCTAATATGGCCTAATTTAAAGCTCTACAAACAGGTTCCCGTTTTGAGAGACATAATTGCCAGCCTAAAGGACTTGCCCAGGGATTTGAATAGGCAATTAAACTAAATGCATTCTCCAGACATTTTCTTCTCTTTATCCAATTGTGTACCCATTTTTGATAGCTCTTTGCCAAACTCTAATATGCGTTCAATGCCATGGCTAAAGTTTTCAACTGCAGGTGAAACGTCTACATCCATTTCTTCATCAGCATCTATAGAATCATTGAAATTATTTGTATTGCCGTTTTTACAAACGTTGCCGTTTGTTGTATGCTGACCATTATTTTCCATTTCAACATCATTTAAATAATCGTTATCGTTATTATTTTTACCTATCGTTGAAGGAGCATCATTTGTAGCTGAACAATGCTCAACTAAATTAGTTTGAGTTTTTATATCATTATCGGTATGTATCACAGTCATTTGGCTTGAGTTCTGTACATTTATTATTGTTGTTGTTGTTGCTGCTGCTGCTGCTGGTGTTGTTATTGTTGCTGCTACTACTGTATTTGTTGCTACTGATGATGATGATCAAATCGGGCAAAAATTATCGTAGTTATTATTTGCATAGTATAACAATTGTGTTATATTTTTTATATATGTGTATGTCATCTTATCAAATGAGCATTCAGTTCTAAAATTTTCAACATTTTTGATGGATCTTGATTGTTTATGGCAAATGGTAGGTGCATCGTTACAAGGATGTCGAATGATTGAGAAGCGTTTCTAAACAGAATAGACGATTGTTTATCTCTTTAAACGTCCAGTGCCATGCTTTCTTTGGAAACTAATTTAATGGGACGGAATGTAAAATTGCATCATTTTAGATATCAGCAGTTTCTAAAGATAATTTAACGTTTTTGGTAATAAATTATATCTATACATATATCTTATATAGCTCCGCTTTAACTAGTTATGCACAATTTTCTATTGTCGAGAGTAATAATCAAATCTCAACATTGTGGTAACGAAGACAATAAGAATCCTAATGGCTGTACGTGATTACTTTATTAACATCATGTTATTGATTATATCAGGTAATAGTTATCTCGATATACCATATACTGAACCACCGTCTATTAAGAAAACGCACTAACTACTAGACTGCGGCGACTTTCTAAATCCTAGACGACATGGGTGGGGTTAGGTAATCTCGACTACACACATACATACAGTATCGGACAAAACATAAGCACCCCCTCAGTACAATTTTTTAAAATGATCATTTTTTTACGAAAACAAAGTTATTAAAAATGTTTTTTTATTTTTTTTATTTATTTATATCCTTATTATTGAAAAACACAAACTTAAGGAATTCAGAATTCAATAAAAAAAAAGTTATAACTCAAAAAACATTTTAAGCCCCAAATATAAGCGGACACCCCCAATTTAAGGAACAGAAAAAAAATATTGAAATCAATATTTCGTTGCGAATCCTTTATTCTGGATGACACACGCACATCTTTTAGGCATAGAGGATGTTAAACTATTAATTATTTCAGGTGATATTGCTTCCCAGGCTATTTTTGCGGCTTCAAATAAATCTTCTTTGATTTTCCAATTTTCTCGCTTGATTTTTAAGTTAACGATCTCCCACAAGTTCTAGAATGGGTTAAGATCAATTAAATGCAAAATATTCGATCAACAGATCAATTATTTCTAGGCTAAGTAAAAAGCTTTTGCATACTGGTCGCACATCTCCTACTCATTCTGGAGGAAGACCACGTAAAACTTCGCGATATGAAGACTCCTGAACTAAAAGGACAATCCAAAATGATCCTACAGCGTCTTCTGATCACATACGAACCCGCTTAGATTTAAAAATTAGCGAAAGAATGATTTCCAGAAGGGTTGTAGAGGCCGGATTATTTAGTCGACGACCAGCAAAAAAACCTTTCATATCGTCAAAAAATAAAAAAGCGAAACTTGAATTCGCCAAGGCCCATCTCAACTGGAGTGTCCAAATATGGAGAATAGGTCCCATATTCAATATATGTTTCATAAAGGATGAAAAATTATAATAATTTAATTTATAATTTATAATAAATATAATCATAATTTTCGTTGAAATGGTAAAAAACAGATAGAAAAACAAAATAAAAAATTTAAATGTGTAGGGAATCTTATTATGTCGCCTATACTATATATGGTAATATGTTGCTTTTATTTTGATTTACGTTTTTTTGAATAATTTCTTGTTTTAAAGTTGAATAATAATTACTAAACTGTTTAAATACACATAATAAATACATACGTAATTCAATTGTTTATACGCAAAAAGTTTGTATTTGTGTTTATGCTATTAGAATTTCTTCTTTGGTGTTTTCTTTGCTATTTTTCTAAAGATAACACGAAAAATTATTCTTATCACTTTCTCCCAAAAGCTTTCTGCTTAAAAAAAAAAGAAGTAAATAACACGTGCTAGAAAGAGAAGATTGCAAGTGATTTCTTCGTTTCTCCGAGTTTTCGATTATTTAACGATTTCCGTTTTTCAACACTTTAATAATTTTTTTTTGGAAATAGAAAAATTAGCAGTTTTTTGTTTCAATTTATGAAAAACTTAACGTCTTTTTTTTTATAAAACAAGTATTCGATATATTTGAAAACTATCGATATGTAATTTTTAATTTAATTATTTTTCTTTTTCAATTTTCAAACAAATTGTTGAAAGATTGTTTTCATTTTAAAGTAGGTTTAAAGAAGTTTTGTTGTATTCATTATAATTTTTTTTCCAAGAATGTTTACGGATGAAAATAATTGGCCAATTCACACGACTTTGTATCTTGTATGTTGTATTGAATACACTTTTTGTTTATGAACGCTCAATGCTATGCTGTATTGTGTATTTCGTATTCCAAACGTAAAAAAACGATAAGAAGAAGAATACTAGTATTCATAATTTAATTTTCAAGCAACAAAATGAAAAATATTACTGGCATTTACATAAACTGATAGCACGTAACCAATACAACTTCCAAAACATATGAAAAAAGTGTGTATTAGTGTATCGGATTTTTATATGAAAATTATCAACAACAAGCATCCACTGTTGTATATTCGTCTAACAATACCATTAATACAACGATACAAGGGCTTGTGTGAATTGCCCAAATATATTTTGAATGGTACTTTAAGGAATTTTTCTTAAAACAGCTTTAAAGAACTTATAAATGTTATTAATATACATATCAGAGATCAACAATGGAATGAATCGTTTTTTCGCTACTCATAACTACTCATGAAATTTTGAGTATGAGGGAGTCAACAGTATTGAAATTCAACTACTGTGATTCAATCGTACTCACTACAACATTGATTTATAAGTACAGGTTGCAATGAGTGTGAGTACAACGTTCACATCAAACTCATAACATTCGAAATATGTTTGATTTATAAGCCTACTCATTAAGATTCATACATTTAGAAAAATACTTATAATACTCATAAATGATTCGAATCATTCATCAAAATTTAAAGTCTTAGTTGTTGTTGCATTTACAAAAAAAAAGAAAAAAAAAGCATAAGACAGCAAGCAAAGCAAACACACAACCTTCTAGTGTTCGTACGCGACACATACTTATTTTGTGGTTCTTGTATATGTTGAGTACAGGAGAGTCGAAATCAACATCATGCGTATTGTTAAGTATGAGTACGATGAGTACTTCAAAGTTTGAATATGAGTAGTATGAGTATGATATTAAAACAAGTATGAATGCGTATAAGTATCAGAAATTATGAGTATGATTCGAATCTACTCATCTTTTTAAATACTCATTGCTGATCTCTGATGCATAAGTATATATTGAATTAAAATATTTGTTTATTTTTTTTCTCTTTTCTTTATTTTTCCAGAATATTTTATAATATTTTATTGTTCTTGGCCAACACTGGTGGTTGGAAAAATTCATTTGTTCGTTCAAACAATGAGAATAAATGAAATTATTCACAAATTCTTTTTTCGTGTCCCATTTCTATAAATGAAAATAAAGCCCCATTGTCACTTAAGAAGAAATTGTGTGGCGTAACGCCATTGGCGTTTGCGTGTGTGTGTGTTGTTGTGCATCGTCGGGAGAGGAAAAGAACAGGGTTGTGTTGTTGTTGTGTTGCTGGTTGGTTGGTTGGTTGTTGCGTGTTGTTGGGATTTACCGGGCTGACTGACGAACGGACGGTCAGAACTTTTTAGTGTGATGAGTTTCTAACGTGGTTAAATTTTCAAAGTATAGTGAGTTTTTGCAAAATGTGGTGAATAAAATTGAAGTTCACCAAGGTACTGTTTTTCGAAACATGTACTATATTACCATAGGTCACTGTACTGTCAGTGGTACGGAGCCATTTGGGTTAAAACAAACCCACCACCTAACTAAATTTTGGCGCAAGACAGGGATGGATGCAGTCACGTTTTTATTACAATTCTAAAAAAAAAAAATAAAAATATTGTGTATGTAATGTATAAAAAGTAAAATTTAAATTATTTTATTATTTTCTTTTGCTAATTTAATTTTCAGAAGTTGGTTCCAAAATTTTTTATTTCCTGGCAACATTGTTGATGTTTGAGTTGAAGTGTATTTTTAATTGTTATTATTATTGCTCTGTTAGTTTCTATTTACTTGACAATAACATTAAGCCTAGAGGTATGCTTTAAACCTATGTGCAATAATGTGTGTTTGTGTAATTAACACAAGCTTTTATTTCTTATTGGACGGAGGTTTAAAAAATCCAATAGAGACGTTAAAGCGTACTTTTAGGCTTAAGCTAGAAAATGCAAAATTTACATGCAGTAAAATTTTGTGCAGTGGCGCAGTAAAAATGTTGCATTCATTTTTCATGAATCATCAGTGGAAAATCGGCAATTTAATGAGTTTTCTTCATTAAAAGCTGTAATTGTAGGAGACCAATAAGAAGTTAGTCAGTAATACCAAAAATAATAAAATTTTCCAGTAAAGGCGAGAAAACGAACAAAATAAAATTTAATAAAACATTTATTTTTAATTCTTTAAAAATTTATCTCATAATTAAGAATCATAGTTTAACGGATTATGTGAATAGAAAATTGCACAACAACAATAATAAATAAGGTATGTATGAATATATTGTAGTATTGCTTACCTAAAAGTACATGAAGAGAAGATAAAATATCAATTTAACCGAAACCTAAAAAATAGAAGTGATCTTACAATTATGTGTCACGTTCTTTTCTGAAAGAAATTATTTTTAAAGAGTTTATAGTACCCTTTAATACAAGAGATTTCTATTATTTTTTGAGATTTATACTATGTTCAGATATGCACTTTTATTGAATCAATATTCGATTTATTGAGTACAATATTTTAAGTGCACAGAAATAACAATATACGCAGTTCCGCTGCTTATACAATATTCTTTTGACAGCTGGTTGTTTCAACAATTTTGTATTTATTTTTTTGTTTGTCGTTGTTGA
This sequence comes from Sarcophaga rosellei, assembly GCA_930367235.1. Classification (NCBI taxonomy): domain Eukaryota; kingdom Metazoa; phylum Arthropoda; class Insecta; order Diptera; family Sarcophagidae; genus Sarcophaga; species Sarcophaga rosellei. Next base: position 82,094,040 of record OV884017.1, on the reverse strand, counting down.
CATTTGAGTTGTCAAATATCAACAGAAAGTGTTCGGATAATTGTAATATGCGCACTGAACATACATACTTATGACAGTGCAGCATTTTAGGGTTAACTCAATATTATAACATTGCGTATTTATTGCGCAATTATTAATTTAAACTTTATATGAAATATTGAGCTCAATAATGGCGTTTATTGCAATTTACGCAATAAGGTGAACACCGTATTAGGTAAATGTCGGTAGTATTGATGACATACAGATAGTCTAGAGTTATTTTTTTAATACAAACGGCATTAAATTGATGGTATTGTATTTAATGATAGGTGGTGTAATGGATAGTTCAAACACAAACTACTGCATCTTTGCTCTTTATATAAAAGTGGACGTTTAATTGGAATTTAGTCTCATTAGAATTGAATCCAAAATGTATAAATGGAATGTTCATGATAAAATAATTTGTGTTACTCTATTTACCAGAATTTCCCAATAAATGTTTTCGTGTGAGATAATTAGAAACTTCCAAATTCCTAAATTGGCTGGCTTTAATTTTTCAAAACAAAATAATAAAACCACAAAGCATTTGTTTATACATACATATAAACAGTGGACTATGAATTTAAAAATGCAAATTAATAATATTGTGTTCCTTATGGCGCAGGAAGTAGTAAAACTTACATGCGATTTATTCAATTTGCCGGATTGTAGTTGAAATGGCATTTGTTTTTGCTCACTCTCATTTTACCAGAACAAATTTTGTCGTGAACAGACCTATTATTGAACACAAATAAATTCAAATTTTTCTATAAAATGTTTATTATCATTTCTATTTCTTACTTTTCTTAATACATACATACATACGAGCATACATACATATATAGTTATATTTATGCAAATACAATATGAGCAAAAAAGAAAACAGTTAATTACTAATTTATATGACGTTAAAAAATAAATAATTAATCAGTAATCAATCATACGAACATATTGATTTGAATACCAAAGGTTCTGTAGGATTCTTTTGCATTGGTTCAGATATTGCACACAAATCAGAATTCGAAACTAGAAATAAGTTTAAGAAATACTGGTTATACATACATACATATATATATATAATTGAAGGGTTCCTTCCCTCTTATTAGTTGACATTTTTAATTTATAATTGTAATTGTTATGTTATGATTACGTTTCGCAAAGGAATTAATCATTTTTATGGTAATTTGTAATTCCCTTGGGAAACATAAGCTTCTTTAGTTTAAAAAATATGTATTGCACTTATTTACACATAAAATAAAAATTAATAAATCTTAAATTTAATATTAAAAAAAAAATTAGATTAAAAAATAATTAAAAAATTAAAAACATATTATATATTTAAATGCATATTATTTAGTGTTTTGTAATGAATATGTATTGCTGATATGTCATATCGAAAATTCACTCGTACGAAAATCAAATACACACTATAATAATTAATAATATTTTATGGTTTATGGCAAGTATCCCAAGGTATCTTCGAGTGAAGCACTAACAGCACGCATCGATTGATAGTTATTTTGAAAGTTTTCTCTTAGAATGATGTCACGTGTTTTGCTCTTTCCACTGTGCACCGATGCTGCACGAGCGATATTTTTCTCGATGTAAGTCAGCTGCTTTAATAGATCGTCGGCACTGCATGACTTTTGGGATGAGAGTGTATTGGATGAGTAGTTCTGAAATGGTACGAGATTACGTTCGTTTTTGCGTCCAATACTAAAGGATTCTCGTTTTCGATACGACTGTGACTGTTTTCGAGCGGCAATCGAATAAGAGCGGCTACTATCGACACTTTTAAGTTTCGTTTGCCCACCGGAGCACATACTCTTTATATCCGTTGTTTGACTTAATTTAACGTCGGCAAAAATGGCAGCAGCTTCGACACTCTTCTTAACGCTAAGGGCCTCATGTGGCTGTATGGATTTGTTGTTGCCATTTATATTGAACAGTTCATAATCGACGGCTAATTTTTCGGCCGCTTTACGGGTAATCGATCGTGATCTTCGTTTCGTTGTTGATTTATTTTTGCCATTACTTACCGTATGTCGTGAAATCGTAGAATTATGTTCAATTTGTTTGCAATAGCATTTACTGGCACTGATACAGCTGTCGGTGTCACACCAAGTGGTGTCCGAATGAGCATTGGCAGTCTCTTCCTCATCATCAGCTGTATTGGGGATTTCCTCTTCAACCATTGAACAGTAACATTTGTCATCTGATTGGCAAGAGATTAACGACTGACGATTCATGTTGTTGGTGTTATGGATCGATGGTGGATTTCGACGTTCGGTTCTACGTCGTAAATCATTGGGCTCGAGCTGATCTGTTCGAAGACTGCAATAGCAACGGTCGGCCGATGTGCAAGTACACGATTCAGAGTCGTAACTACACTCCGAACACGAAACATATCTGAAATATACGGTCGTATAGTGAGATGATGTTTTAAAATCATTGGTGCGCGAACAATGTCAATTGCAAAAACATTTTTCGAAAACAATCCAACCTGTTTAGTACATACCCACTGCTGCTGTTACGATTTAATCCGGGAAATCCATTTTCTTGACGTATCACAGATACATCTGAACCGCTAGTAGCACCACGGTTGCGCTGGTTCTGCTGATTGTGGCGATGATGTTGATGGTGTCCCTGCAGATGGTGATGATTCTGATGATGTGAAATTGCTGTGGGAGGTCCAATAACAAGAGGTGGTTCTGATATCCGATGATTCTCTAATTCTTTGTTACGGGGTGGTTTTGGGGGCTTTCCACGACACGAGCGAAACTGACCCAACTGAAAAACCTTCTTCAAACTTTTTGTACCAAAAATTGGGGTTTTCGTTTTTTTCTAAATAAAACATGGTCTTCGATAACATATGCATGTATGTGATATAGATTTCCGTTTAAGGGCACACTTACTTGCGAACCACTGGTATACAATTTACGCTTGAGTTTCTTCTTCTTTTGACGACGCATAATATTCTTTGATCTTTGAAATAATTCATCCTTTGTTAGGGTGACTGCTAACTTGAGCAGAAACTCCTTATAAATGGGCTTAAGATCGTTGAAGGACATACCGTCGGCATCGATAATAGCATTTAAGATGTCATCGAGAGAATGTAGGTTCTCATGCAAACGAAATTCATTGAAGAGTTCGCTGAAACCAAGTGGTGAACTAGAAACATAAATCGAAATAAGGAGCAACAATTTACTGACTGACATTCCATAACCACACTACTATAATTGCGTACATATAGTTATACACTTGCTTTTTAATGCAATTCTTTTTACTTTATTGTAATTTCATTACATTTGGTTTGGTTTGGTTTGGAGAAGTGTTCTAATAGGATCTTCATTACAATATTTTATATTTTTTACTTCAGTTATACTTCAAGGTGTGTCATAAACTGAACGTCACAATAAGTGAAATTGCTCTATAAATGCTCTGATCCATAGAGTTTTATAAACTTTAGTTATTAAAGTTGAGTTAGTTAGTCAATATTTAAGATTTATCTTCATCACTTATGTGGGGTCTGAATTTTTAAACGCTAAGGTTACTAGGATCAATTTTAATTTATAATAGTTTTGAAAATTTAAAATTTTAATTTAACACAGGGAAAGAATGGAATGCATGTTAAAAAACAAATTCTAGAAGTTAAGATCAATTATGGAAGTTTTTTTTTTGTTGTAAATATGACTAAGGGCCATTATTATAACTTGCCGTTAAATAAAGAGAGGATTTTAACGGGGAGATAAATTGTTTTTAATTATTATAAGTGGACAATATGATAGAAGTGAACGTTAAGCTAAAGGGAGGATCATCCTACCTTTAACTTTTAAAGTAAAGTTTATGTTTGAACTTGTCATATTATACGTACATTATTTTCAATATGGCAACTTCAAATATAAAAAAATGAGAATATACAACAAAAAAACCAAGCCCGTCGTTGCCACTGCGTTTAAAAAAAATTGTTTAATTAAGCATTGTTATCGACATTGCTCCGGCACTTTAGTTCCCTTTAGCTAAAGGTACCTTTAACTAAGCCCAAGTTTAACGACAAGTTGTAATAATGGCCCTTATTGTGGTAAATTGTAGTTCTGAAAGTCCTAAATACTTTGATAAGTTACACTACGATAAAAAAAAATTATCATAGCATGAAATGAGTGGATTTTTAACAAAAATTTACCAACAAAGTTATTATAAAAGATGAGGCAAAAACAACTGTTTAGAACAAGTATCCGCTAATGTCATGTTTGTATGTGTGTGTATGCGTTAGTGTGTTTAGTGTCATCAAATTATGTACTTACCCACCACCGCCACCGTTTCCATTGCCAATTTTACCGGAGTTACGACGCGCCGCTCTGGATTTGTACCGCGTAAGGCCTCCTGTATTCAGGAAGCTACCGGATCTAGGAATTGCAACACGCGTAAATATATCGCCACTATTATCACCACTTCGTAGTCCAGTATTGGATGAAGCTATTGCCGCAGCTACCACCGCTGGTGCAATGCCATTACCTATCATTTGCGATGCCTTGTAAACGCTATCACCTGACACTTTCTTAGCATGGTTGATGTGAGAGCGATGCGAACTTTTACCATTATTTTCAGACTTCTCTAGAAATGACTGCGAAGGGGAATTGCAGTTATCACTCGAATTTGAGTTGCTACGCGTCGAAGAGTGTAGTTTTCTCGAAGACTCTCCCGGTTTGGTAGTAGGTATTGGTGGTGCCCGTTTCGTTTTATGTGATTTTCTTTTTCTCTCTTCGGTTGAGGTCTCGGCCGCTTCGTTTATTACATTGCTACTCGAACTAAGTGAGCTGTTTGAAACACGTTTCTTACGACTTGAACGTGATGCTACAGAAGCTCCAACGGTACTGCCAGCTGTACTACGAAACGAACTCTTTCGACCACCGGATACAAGTTGGGAACGTGAATGATAATTCGAACCAGTAACAGCCGAACTGCTAGCAATACTTATGCAACTTACACCATTTTGATTACGAGGAGTACGCCGTTTGGTGCTTCGATGCGAATTTGAACTGACATGTGCCATCAGGCTCTGATAAAGTGTGGCCGCAATAACAATGGCATCTTCAGTACTTTTGCAAATAAAACCATGACATTCCAATACTTTTGGCATGCCGGCTGATCGCATAACAACTGCAAAAATCGGTGCATGTTGGTTATTTGCCAAACGTTTTTGTTCCATTAGACTACAAATGAATTTAAAAAAAAAACGAAAAAAAAAATTATAGTTTTTCAAGAGTTTTAAAACCTTTCATCATACCTTAACGGTTGAAATAATGACGATTTGTCAATATTTTCAGGTGACGTAATAAGCGGCAAAAATGCTGCTCCACCATCTTCTTGTGACATGGTAAACTTAACGGCCGACCAAACAGCAATGTTATGAAACGGAGTTACACTAGTGTCTATACTATTGCTACTGTTGTTGTTATTCATTTTTACCCTTAAGCCAGTTGCACAAATTTCCAAAGTGCCGGAATTTTTCTTCTTAAATTTCATAAATTAATAAATAGAACATGATTTATGGCATAACATTTGCAATTGTATGTATACGAGTACTTACTTCATCTTTTATTTCCTTCAAGTATAAATCTCTGAGAGGCTCTTGTAAACCTTGCAAACTGGTAACTTTATCCTTAAGTGGCAACGAGCCCAGACATGTTACCGAAAAACTACTGGTGGCATCTTTAGCAACATCTGTGAATAGCTGTTCGATTTGAGCCTGAACACTGTTGCTTATGCGTTGAACATCTTTCTTTGCATTATCCGCTAAAATCTTGGCCGTCTCATTGCTTTCGTGCAGATAACTTGTAATCGAACGTGAACTTTCGCCTGCAGTACTGGCTAGTTCGCTGCGACCGTACATTATTATAGAACGAGTACGATGCGAACCATGAGGATCATCGAGACGGTTACTGCGGGTGGAGCGGCTGTAAGAAGCGTAAGAAGAAAATGTTTTACTAATACAATGCAGATTTGAAATACTTAAAATCAAAACACAAGTGTAAATATTATGACTATTACTCAACTATTTTTTTAGTTATTAATTAAAATGAAATCAAGTACAATATAAAGAAATTAAAAGAAAAAAATTTAATATGTGGATGACTATTGTATGTATGTATGTCAACATAATATATTGATTTGGAATTATCAGGCTTTAATAAATGGACCTCAATATGTTGCTATTAAAATATTTAAATTCCATCTGTAGATTTGAGGAATACATTGCTAAAAATAACTTTCGTTTGCCATCTGAATAGTACGGGGTGTGTTTTTTAGTTGTCTGAGAACTTTCGATATCGATACGGTTGCACTGAATATCGAACAGTGTTAATATTTCTGTTCAGTGAAGTTTGGCAAGTCGTCATGAATTGCTTAATACGGTGTACAGATATGCACCTCTATTGCGTAAATCGCAATAAACGCCATTATTGAGCACAATATTTCATTTAAAGTTTCAATTGATTATTGCGCAATATATACGCAAATTGTTATAATATTGAGTAAAAATTAAAATGCAGGACTGTCCTAAGTATGTTCAGTGAACATATTACAATTATCCGAACACCTTCTGTTGATATTTGACAACTCAAATGTCAACAACGACAAACAAAAAAATAAAACAATGTTGTTGAAACAACCAGCTGTTTGGTTTACCAGCTGTCAAATGAATATTGAATAAGCAATTGAACTGCATATGTCGTTATGTCTGAACACTTAAAATATTGTACTCAATAAACAGAATATTGACTCAATAAAAGCGCATATTTGAACATAGCATAGCATATGGCCTTTTTGGCCTGTTGCTTAATACTAAATTTATGAATACATATTATTTTTTTAATTATTTATTATAGTTTACTATCTATGGAATGAGGTAATATAAATACCATAAATCTTTAAAAATTTTTAAAATGCATTTTTTAAAATATCCTCAAAAGTATTATTTTGCAAAATAAAAAAATAAAAATAATAATAAAAATCAATGGGAATGAACAGAAACTAGCTTGTTGCCATATGGCGACAGTCTGAAAAACACATTTCAGAAAAATAAATTAAATTTTCTTAATCATTTTACGTTACCCTAATTATGGGCCATTATTACAACTTGCCGTTAACTAAAGGAGGAACGGGCAGATAAAAAATAAAAGTGAGCGTTAAGCTAATGGGAGGATCATCTTGCCGGTAACTTTTAAAGTTAAGTTTATGTTTGAACTTGTCATATTATATATTATTTTCAATATGGCAACTACAAATATAAACAAAATTAGCAAATACAACAAAAAATAAAATAAAGAAAAAGCCTGCGTTGCCAATGCATTTGAAAAAAAACTCGTTTTATTGAGCAGTTTTATCGACATTGCTCCGGCACTGACATATTTTTGAAAACAGTTAACTTTATTTTATCTCTAAGTTGTAATAACGAAAATAAGTTAAAGATAACTTTACAGTTCTCTTTAGCTAAAGGTACCTTTAACTAAACCCAAGTTTAACGGCAAGTTGTAATAATGGCCCTAAAACTAATAAACAGTTTCAAAAATCATATTTTTATAATGTACAAATTGAAAGAGTTATGTATGTCCAAAACAACGCTTGTAAATTAAGTTCAGAAAGTACTTCGTCCACTCATCTTGATTCAAAGTCAACAACAATGAGTATGTTGCTGATGTAGCGTAAAGTCCTATTGTAAAGAAGATGACGAAATGACGATTGTATTGTAAATAATTTAATAAAATGCTCTGCGAAGTTTATGTATCTTTAATAATAATTTCTTTCATTTGAAATACTTTTGTGCCGTTTACATACATAGTTTGATATTGCCTACATAGATCAATAGGTAGGTTAACACCCTGTGTGGGTTCCACTAAACCTTTTATATTTTTTTCGGTTTTATTATTTCATTTTAAATACCTTTGCATATTATTGTAATGAAAATAAGAAAGACTGTGTGACAAATATTGGAACGAAAGGCATTAAAAATGTAAAATTGAAAATTTTTTATATTTTTAAATCGGAATTTATCGATTCATCCATCCATCGCTTGTTAGCAGCATTAACGATACATTCGGTGGGCTATTTAATATAATACTAAATCCAATAACAACAACAAATTGACAACAATGGTTGTGGTATCAAAGAATGAATCTATTTAGTTAGCCAAGATGAGTTTGTCTATTGTTTTGTAAATTTATTTCGAGTACCGCTATTTGACACAAAATTTATTGTGTGATCTTTCTTGTCTTTACGAAATGAAAACAAATAAAACAACAACAATTACAACAAAAAAAGAGAATTAAACTAAAAATTATTTTTATCGCCACTTTCCTATTCAAGAATATGAAAGTTAATGAGTAACGTTTAACACTGGCAATATGATGAGCACTTTATGAGTTTCTTTCCCTGTATCGCTGTCACTTGAAAGATTCTCTATTTTCTCTATTTGTTCTCTATTTTATTTATTTTATAAACATTTGTTTTTTTTTTTTGTAATTAAGGCCATTTAAAATCTATGAATATTTGATTAAAAATTTATTATTTTGAATATTTAAATAACAATAAATAATAAACAAAGTGAATATTGTATCAAAAATTTAAAAAAAATCTAACAGTAACTGAACATTAATATTTAATTACTTTGTTTGTTTTTTTTTTTTTAGATTTTGCAATAAAAATTTACAGTTAAATTCTAAATTCCAATACCAATTCTTTGATGAGAAAAACGAGTTTTCACAACAGACACTTAGGAACAGTGCGATATCGTGAAGTACGTTATAACAACAGAATTTGGGGAACATTATATAGACTGAGAGCAATACAATGGATGGCATGTACATGACAAAATACGAAATAGTACAGTTAGGGTTTTAAATAAAATTTAACACGTCAAGAGAGATAAACGTGATGTTAGAATTTATTAAACTCTTTACAAATTCTTTGAAAAGAATCGAAATTTGTTTAATTTGTCTTAAGTAGTTTTACAAGGACAATAAGGCAATAGTAGTGAATAGTAGTAGCCGTAGTCTAGTAGATAGTGTGTTAGCTTATTAGACATAAAGCCCGGGTTCGAGCCCCAAGCCAGACATCAAAACGAAATATGAAAAAAAATATTTCTTCGGCGACTTCCTGTCAGCAGATTTTTGCCAAAAACTCTGAGAGTAAATAAACCTGCCACGAAAAAGTTTCTCAAAAATCTGTCGTTCGGAGTCGACGTTAAACTGTAGGTCTCATCACTCAAGTATAAAATTAACGTACACAACATGAGTGGTGTGAGAAGATAGGCCGTAATCCTGACTGAAGGGTTGTAATGGCCAATTACACTGCCCTGCAAAGTTTTTTGTGCAAATAAGATGGCTCCAGGTGTTTCCGAATGCATTTTGCGCGCTGAACACGAATCTGTCACGTTAAGTTTTCGAGAAAAAGGGCGAAAGCCAAATTGTTTGCATGCACCCTTAAAGTAGGGGGTGGATTTATGTCAAGGGGTGTAAGAGAAATAGAAACACATTACGGAGGTCCTTAAAAATTAATCAGATTTACTTGAAAATTGTTACTCAGGGGTTTTTGTGGTCGCTGATTACAGATCTTCATTCAGATTTAAAAAATTCAAAATGGCGGATCCAATATGGCGGTCGAGGTTTATAAAAATTAATCAGATTTACTTAAAAATTGTTACCGGCATATTGGTGCCTTCGGAAACACGTGGAACCATCTTATTTGCAAAACCTATGCAGAGCTTTGTTATGTATGCATATATGTATGAATAGCAAAGCAAATTTACTAACACAGTTTCCATATAAACTCCAGATTTCTTTTAGTTAGTTTTCGAATACAAAACAAACAAGTGATACGGTGAAGATGATTTCCACGAACTGATTAGTAAATAAATTGAAAATAAAATATAAAAAACGTACCTGGTGTCGTCAAACATTAAATCGATTTTTAATTTATACACGGAATTACGGCTGACACTCGATGAAGTTTCCTGATGATCACTTTCCAATAGACGGGTTCCCGATGAGTTACTGCCATTCGTTTTGCGTGTACGTACTGAATTCATTTTCGGTATTGCAACAGTTTGATTATCCGATTTGCATGTAACCATTCTTAAGTTATGAATCAAATTTTCTTTTCTTATTTTTTTTACTTCGTTCACCTTGTGTATTCGTAATACGAATTTCGTATTAAATTTTTCATTCACTTTTCTTTTGTTTGTTTGTTTTTATTTGATTCACTTATAAAAAAATGTTTAATTCATGGTGCAGTAGTAGTAGTAGGCATGATTTTAAATCAACATTTTGTTGTTAAATTTTTTAATTAATTATTTTTTTTTGTGTTTTCTGTTGCAAATTCTTGACTTGTTAATTATTTATTATTTATCGTTGTTATTATTGTATTTTGTTTTTGTTTGTTTTTAGACATGCCAACATGTAATTAGCTGTTAAACTTTTTCATTTATATGCTGGACACTGCAAAAAAGGGCAAAAGAAAAAACATTATTGTGGGAAACATGTTTCTTTCATATTAAAACATTTTTTTAAATTTTATAAAATGCAATTTTATTTTATTTTCAATTGTTTTTATTTTTAATTTGATTTTTTTGCAATTTTTTTTTTTCAAAAGTTTTGTTTTCTTTCATCTTTTGCAATATTATTTATTGATGGCTTCAATTGAAAATGTTTCTTTTGTTATTATTTTTATTATTGTTTTTTTTCATATTTTATTTACTTTCACTAACAATTATGTTTGATTTTTTGGTCTTTTGTATTGTTTTATTTTTAATTGATTTTTAGTTTAATTAGCGAAATATAAAATAGCAGAAAAACTATTCGACACTGATGTGAAAATGAATCAAATTGCACAAGATTATTATTTCATATTTGTAATTTTTATTGTATTATTATTGTATTATTTATTATTATATTTTTAATTTTAATTTTTTTTTTTCTTAACCAAACCTGTCACATTGAAACAACTTTATTTACTTCAAACATGCACTGGATGCATCCATCGATAGGCTCAACTGAAATGTCGCTGTTGTTTCGGGTTTTTAATTTTCATATTTTTTTGAATTTGAATTTGAAAATATTTGCATTTAATTTGAAGTTTTTTCTTTCAGTTTTTTAATTTTCATTCAAATTTATACGATTTCTGTCTTGTTTGTTGTGAAAGATACAATGTATTTGGAATGCAGCTTTTAAATTTAAAGGTAAATATTCAAAACCAATTTCAAAATATTGTTTGGCAAAGTATCTGTTAGATAGTGTATCTATGCGTTGTTTTCCTAACCACTGCGCACGCACTAATGTCGTACAGCCTAATATGAAAAAGCTGAATGAACTTCAAAGCAAATACAAGCCAGACTCGAACTAATACACACACATACACACAGAGAGACAAACACACGCACATACAAACGAACAAATTCATTTGCCACACAATCACTGAAATGAAATGAAACTGTCTAAACTTGGTAGATCAACAAACGTCTATTAGTTTTATACATACATATATAAGTAGTAGAAAACCGAAACTGTTAAACAAGAAAAAAACACAGTTCGAATGGCCAACAATAAAAGAAACAACATAGTTTGAATTATGCTAAAGACTGTGCTGCAGCTCTGTGGCGCAAAGAGGCAAAAATCTCAGTTTTAGTTTTGTAATCTCCTTTAACGAGACAAGTTAGTTAGTAGCCTAAAAGCAGAACGACATTGTTACCAATACTAATATACTTGTAATTGAATAAGAATTGACTTAATGTAAGAGGGTCTGACAGACAGTTAAACAGACCTTTTAGAGGGAACCATCACAAAGAACTCAAACTATTCTCATATTTAGTACTTATTTAATAGCAGCGGAATGTTCACATATCGACGCCTCCATTCTATAACGTTCTAAGTGTACTTAGAACGTTTTTAATGTTCTTGTATTTTTAAATTCTACGTTCTCTAACTTAAATACTGTCAAAATTTGGTTAAGATGCGCCGATCCGTTCCGAAGTTATAGGGAAAAATCTACTGAGAATGGCGCGTGTAAACTTTAAGAGCTCATAACTCAAAACACACTTTTTCGACTTAGAATATTATAGAACGGAGGCGTCGGTATATGAATTTAAAAATAATGGACATCAACTGATAACTTCACGAGCTTTCAAATGGAATATATCAATTGAGTATCAATTGAGTTCATAGTCATAATATTGATGTAATACAAATAATATTAACACAGTTTGATGCTGACAAATTCTCAGAAACTCTTGCCAACTAAATCAAGAATTAAATGCTGAAATCATCATATTCATATGCACGTTGTCAAAGTAATGCTGATTAATTTACTTAAATATCGTTTAAGCTCATGTTGTTGTACTAAATGCAGTGTATATTAATGTAGTCGCCATAGTCTGGTAGGTAGTGTGTTCGCTTATAAGACGTAGAGCCCGGGTTGAAAAAAAAAACATTTCTTTGGCGACTTCCTCTCAGCAGAATTTTGGCAAAAACTCTAAGAGTAAATAAACCTGATATGAAAAAGTTTCTCAACAATATGTAGTTCGGAGTCGACGTTGAACTGTAGGACCCGCCACTCAAGTATAAAGCTAGGCCCTAATCCTAACTGAAGGTTTTATAATGGTCAGTTATGTATGTATGCATATTAATTTATAACAATAACTAATAATTAATCTGTATCGAAAGTTCTATAGATTCGATTGTAGAAGTTGTAACTGAGTACCTCCCTATCCCCAAATACATAATTCTTCAGAATACATAACTTGCCTGTCGACGGAAAATCGAGTAAAGCGGTTATGAGTTTCTTTATGCATCCAGCTCCATGGTTAGGACATATCACCAAAATTCGCCTCCACTGATTGATTGTTCCATTATTTCTTATAGCGGCGTGGGCATATTCGATTTGAATGGGATTGTTTAACCTGTGCGAACCGAAAAATATGCTTCAAAAAAGCTATAAATTTACTACAATTTCATGCAAGCGCTACCGATTTAATATTAAATTTGAGTTTTACAGAATCTAGGGCAATCGGGTAGATAGACAGACAATGTATCTGTTCCATAAAGTGCATAAATAATGAAAATATTCAACTAAAAACTATCTTTCCCACCGTAAAATATTGTTTTGCTTCTTTAAAATTATGAAGCAACAGTATTAAGGCGTCTGTGCCTATTACACATATTTCGATATGACATATATTGTGGTTCATATGATGAAATCGAAGCAAGTGTAAACGACTATATTTTGCTTTACAAACATTTTGATTTGCTTTATTTGTTAAAAACACACTCACTCACTTACTATTAACAATCAATTGTTTTACTTCATGTCTCAATTCATTGTGCAAAACGTATTCACTCTCATGTATTTGAAATTTACACAGTATGTATGTATGTATGTTGGCTGACACCTTTTAAATATTTTCCACCTCAAATAGTAAATATACTGCTAATTTATATATATAAATCGACCCCTCAACCCTCGACCGACCGACCACCGTTGTTTCTGTTTTACGTACGAGATTTTATGTTTTCTTAACTTTTTTTTTTGTTCCAACATTTTTCATTACTGCATCGGATTGCAGTTATTTAAGAGCATCTCTAGTGGACTACATGTGGCCGGCTATCCGTATACGAGCGAGCGGTTTTATTCACGTTAGTTTTTTAACTGATTTAATGGTATGATCTACAGAGTGTTGTTGGTTGGGGCAGTCGATCTTAAAAAGTTGTTTTCAAAATCACAAAATCCAATGGAGAGCAATACCAAACAATACATATGTGCTTATAATAATTGTTTGAGTTTTTGTTATTATTTTTTTATAATTTTTCGCCACAAAGTGACCAGATCTCCAAAGAAAATAATAACATGGAATTTCAATTAAGATAAGCACACGATTTTCATTTACAATAAAAATTAATTTATCGAAATTTATATTCTTCTTCTGTAATACTATAATTACTAGAAATTAGAATCCAGGATATTTTCATTTCAAAGCAGATTCTCGTTTATTGATCTTAAAGCGCTCCCTTCCAACTTCAAGAGAAGAATAACTCATCCATTTCTGCTCATTTTAATACATATGTATGTACATACATAAGATACATAATTGGCCATTACAACCCTTCAGTCAGGATTACGGTCTAGCTTCTCACACCACTCATATTGTGTGCCTTAATTTTATACTTGAGTGGCGGGACCTACAGTTTAACGTCGACTCCAGATTTATCGTCGAACGACAGACTTTTAAGAAACTTTTTCATGGCAATTTTATTTACTCTCAGAGTTTTTGGCAGAAATCTGATGAGAGGAAGTCGCCGAAGAAATATTTTTTTTTCATATTTCGTTTTGATGTCTGACGAACCCAGGCTTTACGTCTAATAAGCGAACACGCTAACTACTAGACTACGGCGACTACAATACCGTAGCAAATAAAATACCTAAAACGGCTTTGGTTTAATAAAAATGAGAATTTCAGTGAAAAACCTTCTTTTCTTTGGCTTCCAAGACCTGTAAGTTTTGTTAAAACATTTAATTTTTAAATTAGATTTCTTGTTAGTTTCTAAACACGGTCACCTTATAACTAACGTTTGAATATAGTTTTTCTTTTGTTATTAAGAGCATTACAATTTGAAAACAACTTCAATGATTTAGAGTGTATTTTCTAAACCAAAGACCATGATACACGATGATGATGATGATGATGATGGTCAAGATTGAAGTTGGTTTTGTTTGTTATAATGAATAGACTCACGGATAAAAATATTTCTACACTCATAAATACTAGCTCCATTCAGCAAATCCAAATACATACTCATATCATATTTGTGTAGGTATGTCTGTATGTATGTTTGTATGTATATAAAATTAATTTAGTTTCTACATCTAAAACTCTTTTATGGCTACGTACGGTTTTATTTTAATGATTTTCTTTTAAAATCTTTTTCATTTTCTCTTGCTGTTTTAAGACAAGAGAACATTTAATTTTAATTAAAATTATTATTTTATTTTCTTTTTTGTTTTCTTTAACAAAAAAGTAAAAAGAAAGAATAAAGAAATATAATGGAAAAAAGGAAAAACTGTAGCTGAAGTAAAGAAAAAATTTAAAGAATTTCTGAAATGCTTGAATTCAATAATTTACACTTAAATTTTCTGTTGTTGTACCGTAAAAACAAAACAAAAAACAGAAAAACAAAAACAAAAATAACTTTCATTTATTTGAAATTAAAATGATTAAAACCATAAAACATATTGAGTTGAGAACAAAAAAAAAAAATAGATTCGTCGTGGATATTTTCAATTTAATTACCAAAAAAATTAAAACGTTTGACTTGTGATGTTTATCGGTTTGTATTTATTTAGCACAATTCATTGGGAATTTGTGTGGTTTTCAGTCGTCATTTCATTTAAATGTAACAAAAACAAAAAAAAAAAAAAAAAGAAAATGAAGAAGAAGAATTGATTTCTTAATGATTATCGGCTTAACAGTAAAACGGTAAAACGCAACATTTATAGTTGAATCGAATTTATTGTCAAAATATTAAAACATTTCAATAAAATATATACGAAAAACAAAAAATCAAGAAACACGAGAAATGAATACGGAAAGAAAAAAAAAAAAAAAAAACGAAAAAAAAGAATATATAATTCCAATCTTTTCTTAATATATGTATGTAAAAAAATATAATGCTTTCATTTCAATTTAATTCTTTTCATTTTAAAAATAAACGATTCAATGATCAATTAATAAATACGCCCATAAATCTTTAACATGCTAATTGAAGAACTATCAAAAATAATCAAAATTCAATTTTTTCCTAATGCCAAACAGTGTGTTCAGGTTAAAACTTCGTCTTCATATTCTTCTATCCTTCAAACAGAGAAAAGTTCAGCAAAATCCGTATCCACAATTTCAAGAATAAATAATACAAGACCAGGTGCTTTTATAGTTGCTTAGGTTTCAAGATCTTATCTTTCTACCAGAAATAAACATTTCTTAATGGTCTTGAGAACTTATTTTTCTTATCACCATTTGAAAGTTTGATGTACTATCTGCAATTTTTCATGGCAATTTCGCCAAAGTCGCCAAAGAAATATATTTTTTTCATATTTCTTTTTGATGTCTGACCTGGGGTTGGAATAGCGGCCTTAGGTCTTATAAGTCAACATACTACCTACTAGACTGCGGCGGCTTAATTCGGGAGTTAACATAACGGTATTCCAAGCGTTATCAATCATGATGTATGCTGATATCGTAAACGTTTTTCTCACTTTTTTAATAATCTCATTGACCATATATGTAAATCTGATGTCAAAAATTTCTTTTTATGGTGTAAATATAACACCATGCAGCTAAACATTAAACAATGTCAATGTATCAGATTTTCGAGAAGAATTTAAATTGTCAACTGGGCTAAGGCTAATGGATTTTGTATAAATCCCTCTAAATCAAGATGTTTATTGCTCTCCACAACTAAGAGAGCATTTATTGTGCGAGATATTATTATCAGGCGGAATAAAATTCCTTTGGGTATTATCTGTTATGGTCGGCTAATGTGGTCTAACCACATTAATCGTTGACATCACGATATCGAAATCTAGGGACAGTTAACTCATATTCAGCTGTGTTTTAGACCAATATCATCAGCTAACTAAATGCAGTATACTCAGGTCTCGTTTTATGCGATAGATGCGTAAAAAAAAAAAAAAAAAAATTGCATAAATTGAATTCGCATAAAACGATACTCTAGCTTCATATAAAAACTAATGATTCGTTCCAAAATCCTGAAAAACCGCATAAATTCAAAATTGAATTGAAAAATCAAAGCAAAATCGCATAAAAAAATCAACAAAAATATATTTATTTCATTTTCTTAAACAATATAAACAAAAATAAAATATTAATTTATTAATTACAGAAAAAAAACAAAATAATCCAAAAAATAATAAATATATAATAAACTGAAGTCTATAATTATGCATGTACGATCAAACATTCTGCATCGTTTTGGAATTGGTTCGACGTCACTTTTATCATTACATACCTATTTTTTTATATTTACATAATTATACAATATATTACCTATTTACATAATTATTTTTCTATCAAAACTACAAGCAGAACAAGCTTTATTTACAGAAAGATCTTTGCATAAACCTAAGCACAAGACATATTAACAATTATTCACATTATCACATAACGTTTAAATCAAATCATAATTGTTATAATCGTGTTGTGGGCATATTATCATCGTTGTTTAACAAAAAAAAATTTAAAAAAAAGAAAAAAAAAATAAATAACAATACATCTGTCAAATTTTAAAATATATCAAGATAAACTAAGTGATTTGATAAAAAAAAAGAAAAACTGACAAAAATATTTGTTACCTGTGCCATACGTACAAATGTTTTCAAAGACGTGATTTTTTTTGTGTGTGTGTGTAAAAACAAACACTTTCTCTTGCGAATTTATAGCCGTTGTTTCTCTTTTTTTCCGCTCAATAGGTCTTAATGTTCATCTTCATTGTTTATTTCTTTAAACAACTTCCACTGCGTTCACATCAATTATTTGATAAAAATCGTTAATAGCTGAAGTACTCGTACTTCGCGTTCAATATGACTGAAAAAAAAATTCGTGAAATAAAAACGAAAACGAAGTAACAATTGTTCATGTTTAGTGTAATTAGAAATGAGCAAAAAAAAAAAAAAAAGAAACATGTTATGAATTATCGACAGCAATCTTGGAAATAATAAAAAAATAACAATAAAAACAGTAGCGAATCTCTAAAAATCTCATTTGCACTTGAATAGGAAAAAACAAAATAAAGCAGGTAATTAAGCGGACTGGTGTTGGTTTTTAGGTTTAACACCCGTTAACATCTGTAATCGATTGTTATGGTACTCACAGTGAAAACAACACATTATGAACTAAGTATAGAAAATAGATTTTCTGACAATTTTCAATAGCACAGTAGTAGACATTACTTTGGATTTCTAAATTTAAATAACATCAGGTTAGGTTAGGTTAGAGGACGTGTACATGTCATCTGAGACAAGTTCAGTACCCGGAGGTCGATAAGACCCATTGTACATAATGTCTTTAAGAAGAAAGGATACAAGAGGGGATAGGAAAAAGGGGAGGAAGTAGGAAGGGAGAATGGAAAGCGAAGGACTTACATAGACCAAACAAAACAAAAAGGGAGAACGTGGCTACTCTCATGAAGCTTCTAATGAATCTGTGGAGAGTCCTGATGTCGGCTCTCGACACAGAATTCAAACCTTCAAAGAAACCACTGCCAATGGTCCTCAACCTCAACCTACCAAGGGCTGGGTAGTTACAAAGGAGGTGCTCGACAGTCATAAATAACATCACATAGTTAAACTTTTCTCTTGCCAAACAAATATTGAAACTATTTTTAAAAAAGTGATTCTGATGAGAGTACTCAACTTCTTAATTATTAGTAGCTTTCAAAACGAAATGCTTCGATATAGAATAATATCGTTGAAGTTTATAATGAAATAAAGCAGAATTGAAATAAAGCGTGGAGCAAATTGCTATTAGGCGGCAGATATCAGTACACTAAAGAGGTAAACCAATGGACGAGCAAGCTTCTAAGGGCCATTATTACAACTTGCCGTTAAAGTTGGGTTTAGTTAAAGGTATCTTTAGCTAAAGGGAACTGTAAAGTTATCTTTAACTTATTTTCGTTATTACAACTTACAGATGAAATAAAGTTAACGTGGCAACGAAGGGCCTCTCTATTTGTTGTTGTGTTTCCTCATTTTGTTTGATATTTGAAGTTGCCATATTGATAATAATATGGCAAGCTCTAACATAAACTTAACTTTAAAAGTTACCGGCAGGATGATCCTCCCTTTAGCTTAACGCTCACTTCTATTTTATTGGGTACTCATAATAATGAATAATACTCCTCCCTTTAGTTAACGGCAAGTTGTAATAATGGCACTAAGAGTATTACTTTAAGACCAATGTTTGAATAGTATCCAGCCTAGAAAGTTTACTTATGTCGAAGATTCAACAGCGTGCTTAAAATATTGTTATTCATTCACTGTAACATTCCAAGTGACACCCATAGGATATGTTTCCGCCTATCTTGAATAATTTTAATATTGAGAAATCCTCTGCAGCAGAACCTTGGGAAAAACGAGTCTATACAAACAAGAAATACAATGGAATTTCCTCAAGCAGGAGTGAGTACTTGTCGAATTTAACTTGGAAATGAGAACATGATTTAGAAATCTAAAGCAAGTCAACAGATTTATGTTAAAAATTATTATTACTATT
Source organism: Sarcophaga rosellei (assembly GCA_930367235.1). NCBI lineage: Eukaryota > Metazoa > Arthropoda > Insecta > Diptera > Sarcophagidae > Sarcophaga > Sarcophaga rosellei. The sequence continues at coordinate 82,074,692 of OV884017.1, read as the reverse complement.
GGTCGTTTTAAAGAAATTTTACTGTAAATGTATTTGAATTATAGACAGTGTGTATCCATAAATCATATTGTAATCGCACATAAAACGAAATACATAAATTACCAAGTAATGGCATTACACGTAATATAAAGCATTGGTCGTAATACTTCATAATTTGCTGTCTGAGTTGATTTTAATAATGTATCAGCTTATGTACATATGTACAATGTACATACATATGTATGTATGTATGTATACAGTATACAATAAAATTGATTAAAATACAAATAATTCAGTTACACTGATTAGATAGAGATGCCTGGGCTTTTAATTAATTTTAAATGAATTTATGCGCATGTGCATGGGTATAATGTTGTTGTATTAAATTAATAACAGCATGAAATTAGCCAATATATATACTATATATATATGCATATATGTATACAGAAACGTCAGCTAATTGTTGATTCCGTTAATTTTTCGAATTTCATTAAATGGTTCGTATACGCGTACCTTAAGATTAAATTATTTTTATCTTTTGCCAATCAGAGTGTGGATAAAAATAAAATATTTTTTCCTTCAATAGTTTATTTATTTATTTATTTATTTATTTATTTATTTTAGTCTATGGATTATATCCTTGCAGACATTTAAAAATATATAATACATTTAAGAAAAAATTTACATTTACACAATTAATTGGAAATTATGGGTCAAAAATTTTAAAAATATTTTTTAATTATGAATTATTTAAAAGAGAAAATAAAAAAAAATTGTAGACAAATGTGTGCACATAAAGTAGTATAAGAATTAATACATCAGGAGTTCAAAGAAATAATTAATAATTTTTTCACTGCATTCGTATTTAATGAATAATCAACAAGTCCAAAAAATTGGTTGAATTCGTTACACATCCTTCTAAGCGGGTCAGCATCAGGATAATTGGCTCTAAACATTGGAATAGACAGTGGTAAAAAATTTCGCGATAAACGTCGAGGTATATTAAATGAAATTTCGTTTATCAAGAATCCAGCGCATATATCTCCTTTTATAACATTTAGTATAAATGAAACATTTAACATAATTCTACGGCTTTTCAATGTTGGCAATTTAATAAGAGCTAATCGGGCAGAGTAAGATGGCAAATTACGGAGGTCAAAATGTAGTCCACGTAGGCAAAATAGGAGAAATTGTTTTTGCACAGATTCAATTGTATTGGAATGTGTTTGGTAAATGGGATCCCAAATTATAGAACCATATTCTAGAATTGGACGAACAAGCGACACATAAAGTGCCTTTGTGATGTATGGATCCTTAAATTCCTTCGACCATCGCTTTATATAACCCAGTGCAGCCCTGGCCTTATTTACAGTACACGTTATATGAGAAATGAAGCTTAATTTCTGATCGAATAAAATACCCAAATCCAGAAAACGGTCAACCACTTCAATCTCATAACCACCAATAAAATAATTCACAATAATTGGACTGGTTCTTGAAAAGCGCATTAATTTACATTTCCTGAAGTTAAGCTGCATTAAATTGGCGTTACACCATTCATAGAACGAATTTATATCAAATTGTAAATGCTGTTGATCCAAAAGATTGTCATAAGTTTTAAAAAGCTTTACATCATCCGCATACATCAAAATGTTCGAATACTTTATAACTTGAGGCAAATCATTTATAACTAAAGAAAAAAGGAGAGGTCCAAGATGACTTCCCTGTGGTACTCCAGAACGTGCATGTATTTTTTTTTGATATAACGTTGTTGAAACAAACCGATTGAGTTCTATCCGATAAATATGATTTTAACCACTTAATAGCAGGATCCGTAAAGCCTATCAAATGTAATTTTTTTAATAGGAGCTTATGATTTACTTTATCAAAGGCCTTTGAAAAGTCGGTATATATAACATCTGTTTGCCTTCTATTAAAAAATCCACGATTTATGACAGTTGTTAGATGAAGTAAATTTGTTGTTGTTGAACATCCTTTTTGAAATCCATGCTGATATGGAGATATGAGATTACAAACTTGGTAATACAATGTATCAGTAATCAATTTTTCAAAAAATTTGGGAATAACACTCAATTTCGCTATACCCCTATAATTTTCTATATCAGATTTATCACCAGATTTAAACAATGGGACTATAAAAGAATCCTTCCAAATTTTTGGGACATATCCATTTTTAATTGATAAATTAAACAGAACAGTTAGGGGGTGAGCTAAAGCATCAGCACAATTAATTAAAATGCTGCCCGGAATTTTATCAGGACCACAACTGTGTGAAAATTTTAATTTTTTTAAATGAGTTGCAACAGTTTGTGTATCAAAGAGTGGTATAGATATAGAATGTTTAACCATCAACGGATAAGGATACTCCATTTTATCATCATAGTTTTCGTCAGAATAAGTGCAGGAAAAAAATTCAGCAAACATGTTACTTATAGTTGAAATATCACTAGATTCATTATTTCGATATGACATTGAAGCTGGAAAGCATGTAGATTTTCTCTTTGAGTTTATAAATTTATAGAAAGACCTAGGATTACGTCTTAGATTAATTTTAGCCTTTGCCAGATAAAGAGTGTATAATTGTTTATTCAGTCTGGTATAATATGCACGGCTTACTGAATATCTTAGGTAATCTAAATTGGATCCAGAAAATTTATACTTTCTATAACATCTAGACTTTCTATTCTTAGCACGGCTTAATTCATTGTTATTCCAAGGCGGCCCCGGTAACGATCTTTTTATATGTTTTGGAATGCACTGCTCCATAAAAAATAACATTTTATCATAAAAAATATCGAATGTATTATCCAAAGTTATTGATGAATTTACTGAAAGTGACAAAACATTATTCCAGTTTATACTCAGAATCATTTCATTCAGCGCAAAGTAATTGGCTTGTCCAAACGAAAAAACTCTATCTTTAACGATCGACGAAGACAGGATATTGTTAGCTGGCGTAGATATAATCAACTCAAGTGTAGGATGATAACGATCTTCCGGAATAGTTAATGGATCACATCGGTTAATATGACAGTCTTCCTTATCATTCACGAACACTAGATCCAGTATTTTAGAAAAATCATTAGGTGTACCATTAATTTGAAAAAGACTAATATCATACAAAATATTGAAAAAGTCATTAAACATATCATTATTCGCGGCCTGAACATAATAACCATCCTCGGCTACATAATTCCAAGATACTGATGGAATATTAAAGTCACCCATGATTATAAGCAAATCATTTTCATTGGCAGAGCATGCTACCTTTAATTAAAAACTTTACCATCAAAATATATACAACTTGTTGATGTTCAGTTGTTGATAGTGTTTTTTGCGTAAAAGTGAGTGTTCCTGTGCGTCTCAAGAAAGCCCACGTTAATAGGTGACATTCAATTGCAAAGTGTAGTATTCACCTGCATAACCTGTGGTCACCGTAGTCTAGTAGGTAGTGTCTTCGCTTATTAGACGTAAAGTCCGAAACGAAATATGAAAAAAAAATATTCTTTCGGCGACTTCCTCTCAGCAGATGTCTGGCAAAAACTCTGAGAGTAAAGAAACCAGCCACGAAAAAGTTTCTCAAAATTTGTCGTTCGGAGTCGACGTTTAAGTGTAGGGCCGCCACTCACGTATAAAATTAAGGCACACAATATTTGCGGTGTGAGAAACTAGGCCGTAATTCTGACTGAAGGGTTGTAATGGCTAATTGTAATGGCCATAATCCTGACTAAAATGTTGCAATGCTTAATAAAGTAAGTTTTTAAATATTGCCGCTTTATTAACAATTTGTTCAGGATACCGACATGTGGTATGTGCTATTGAGAATTTATGTAATCGATGAATGCTGATTTACCGTCTAGTCGCGAAGTATTTCGATTGAGATTTGTAAGAAGGCAGACTTAAAAGAATATACCATTTACAGTTACACATACTCTTTAGAATTTGGAGTGTGATCCATAGAGTAAAAACTACTTTCCTAGTAACAGAGGCAGAAGGTATTCCTTCTCAACTGAAGTAATGAATTATCGGTAATTAATTTAATGTTCTTTACCTGAACTGCTAAAAACAGAAATAATTTCCATATTTATTGTAAATAAACAATTAGTCAATTCACACGACTTTGTATCGTATATGTTGTATTGAATACGATTGGTTGCTTGTGAATGCTCAATGCTATGTTGTATTGTGTATTTCGTATTCCAAGTGGCTTCTTCTTATTCTTCTTCATAATTTTTGGCATTCAAACAATTTCATAGCACGAAACTAACACAACTTTTTTAAAACATATGAAAACATATACACAATTTTTCATTCACACAATTTGATAGCACGAAACCAATACATACATAATTGGCCATTACAACCCTTCAGTCAGGATTACGGCCTTAGTTTCTCACACTACTCATGTTGTGTGCCTTAATTTTATACTAGAGTAGCGGGACCTACAGTTTAACGTCGACTTTGAACGACAGATTTTTGAGAAACATTTCATGGCAATTTTATTTACTCTGGCCTGAGGCTCGAACCCGGACTTGACGTCTAATAAGCGAACACACTACCTACTAGACTACGGCGACTATAAATACAACTTCTAAAAACATATGAAAAAAATGTGTATAAGTGTTTCGGGTTTTTATATGAAAGTACAAGCATACACTGTTGCCTATTCGTCCAACAATACACTCATTACAACGATACAACGGCTTATGTGAATTGACCAAATGTTTCAGTATTTCAAAACATAATACATCCCCTAATAACAAGTTATTTACTTAATATTTTAAGGATTGTTGTAGTCCAAATACAAGGGTATCCTTAAAAATAAAACTACTTAAAAAGCCTATTATCAAATTGAAGACGCAAATTTATTCGTTAAATACTTTTGAATACCCTTTCATACAATTTAGCTGCATTTCTTCTTTTAATTTCACTACATATTATTGATTGTCTGTACATATTTAATTTTATTTATTTTTGTTTCTTTCTTTTTTAAAATTCAATCCATTTATGACAACTCGTCTCACTAGGTACAAAATGGAATCTTGTTTCATCCATTGCCATAACAATTCAAATGCGGGTCAATGAAAATTAAAACGATAGAGAAAATCGATTTTTATCAATTATTTTCAAAATAAAAATGCTAAGAGAACTTACGAACATTGTAAATTCAATAAAGCTAGTCGATTTTTATAAAATGCCATCAACTCTTATTTTCAAAAAACAAATCAGAATTTATTAAAGCTTTCTATTGATTAAAATCTTTTGTCGTACTTTCTCTACGAGCTGAGTTTTGTTGTGACAAAATCATGCGTAATTATCACTCAATTTACATGAGGATTATTTTTCAAAAAACTTAAACTCGATCATTTTTAATTGAATTTTACAATATTAAAAATACACACTATCAGACACGCGTTATTCATAAAAAGTGAATTAAATTATTCAATAAAATTGTTTATGATTGTAAATAATAAAAAAAGTAATAATAAAGAAAACCTGAATTTATTGAATGACAAGTACCCGCATGGACTGAGGGTAATGTATGTGCAGCTTTGTTTTGATGAAAATTGTTAACAACTTAAGCTGTACAATTTGCGAACGTTAATGCGGATAAATGTCGTATTTCTTAAACATTTCTTAGATTAAACATAAATACAATATAATTTAAAATAGAGTTTAGAACAGGGTATAACAAGTACGAATTTAATTTTTTATTTTTGATATGTTTTAAAAAAATTTTACAATCTAAACTTATTCATCTCGAAGATGTATTCAAACATTGTAAGCAGAAAACATTAAAAGTGTTCGAATTTCAATAAAAATCACTTAGAAATTCTAACAACCTCTACTCTATAGCAGTTATTATACCAAAATAGAAATTGCTAAAGGGAACTGTAAAGTTACCTTTAACTTATTTTCGTTATTACAACATACAGATAAAATAAAATTAAATGTTTTCAAAAATATGTCAGCGCCTGAGCAATGTTGATAAAACTGCTTAATTAAACAAGTTTTTTTTAAACAACAGTGGGGCAATTCACACAACTTTGTATCGTGTATGTTGTATTGAAGACATTTGTTTCTTTGTGAACGCTCAATGCTATGCTGTATTGTATACTTCGTGACATTCACACAATTTAATAGCACGAAACCAACACAACTTTTAAAAACATATGGAAAAAATGTGTATATGTGTATCAGATTTTTATTCGAAAATTATCAACAACAACCATACACTGTTGTATGTTCTTCCAACAATACAATGAATACAACGATACAAAGGCTTGTGTGAATTGACCAATAGTTGTTGTGTTTCCATATTTTGAAGTTGCCATATTGAAAGTAATATATATAGCAAGTTCTGACATAAACTTAACTTTTAAAGTTAAAGGTAGGAGAATCCTGGATTTTGTACATACTTCCAGTCCAATTATTTTTTTCTTGATTTATTTTTATTTATTTATTGTAATTTTCATAACACAACAAGATAAGTGATAGTGCTTGGCAGTGCTCTGAGATGAGTTGTATCCAACATTGTGTATGTTGGCATCTCGAGTTTACCCCCAGTGGAGATATAATCTTACAAAAATTTAAATTGTTCATACTTCTAAGATAATAACTAATAAGACTAACACAGTGTTGATCGCCACTGATGATAGAGCATGAAATATAGTCAGCTCGAGGTGGAAGGGTATAGTTTGTCGGCCTTCAAATATGGTATGGTTGGTCATCATCATCTCAAACAATTAATGCTATTCATTGTACAGTTGATTTGGATATAAATTTTGTGTTCATATCTGTGGATTGTAACACATGCTGTAGTTAATAAAAATATTTCAGGAATAATTAGCCGTCCTTAAAAGAGAATTCACTCTAGAGTTGCGAAAATTTATTAAAAAGCTGAACATACGGTTCACAAGATATGTTTCTAAGTTGATTGATTATCAACTAAGATTAAGAATTAAACTATAATTTCCAAGTGATTTAAATAATATATTGTGAAGAAAATGGAAATGGTGTTACATTGTTTAACATTAAAATGATAAACTAAAGCTACAAAGACAATTGACTTGTTTATACACTCCCCGAAATATTTATAAGACCAAACGTATTTCTCGAAAAACTTAAAATCTTTTAGACCAATTCGTACCATTTTTGGGTTAAATATAACTAACTATAATATAAATCTTTTTATGTAAAAAAAATATTTTTTTCTTTGTTTAATAAAAGGATAGCACAAAATGAATTTCATTTTCAAACGAAAAAATTATAAGACCAAAATTAAATAATATTCACCTAAAGCTAAAATAACAATGATAAAAAACAACTACTGAGTAATTTTTGTATTTATTAGTAATTAGTGTGTCCACCGTGATTAATAATGACTTCCTGAAGTCGACGGGGCATAGAATTTATTAAATTTTCAATGCAATTTTGACCAATCCTACTCCATTCTCCTATGATGACACTTTTTAAGCATTTACATCCTTATACTAAGTGTTATTACTGAAAACTTGGTCCGATAGTATTGCCCATAAATTTTTTATCGGATTTAGATCTGAACTACATGCCGGCCAATTCAAAACTGGTATGTTTCTTGAGGACAGAAATGATTTTGTTGCTTTTGATTTATGGATTGCGGCGTTATCCTGCTGAAATATCCAATTGTTGCCTAACGAATCATCCCCAAAATTAATTAAAACGTCATCTAATAATTCAATATACTTCTCGCTATTCATTTTAGTTGATATAAAATAAATAGGAGTCCTTCCCATAGTCGAAATCCTAGCCCAAACCATTACGGTGCCTCCACCGAAATTTCGCGACATTCGTTTACTTTTTTTTTTACGTGAATCCATCCAATATTTTTTGAAACCATCTGGACCATCTGAATCAACTTTTTTTCATCAGAAAAAATAACTGATAACGTTGAATAACTTCAACGAATGTCTCGAAATTTCGGTGGAGGCACCGTAATGGTTTGGGCTAGGATTTCGACTATAGGAAGGACTCCTATTTATTTTATATCAACTAAAATGAATAGCGAGAAGTATATTGAATTATTAGATGACGTTTTAATTAATTTTGGGGACGATTCGTTAGGCAACAATTGGATATTTCAGCAGGATAACGCCGCAATCCATAAATCAAAAGCAACAAAATCATTTCTGTCCTCAAGAAACATACCAGTTTTGAATTGGCCGGCATGTAGTTCAGATCTAAATCCGATAAAAAATTTATGGGCAATACTATCGGACCAAGTTTTCAATAATAACACTTAGTATAAGGATGTAAAATGTTTAAAAAGTGCCATCATAAGATAATGGAGTAGGATTGGTCAAAATTGCATTGAAAATTTAATAAATCCTATGCCCCGTCGGCCTCAGGAAGTCATTATTAATCACGGTGGACTTACTAATTACTAATAAATACAAAAATTACTCAGTAGTTGTTTTTTATCATTGTTATTTTAGCTTTAGGTGAATATTATTTAATTTTGGTCTTATAATTTTTTCGTTTGAAAATGAAATTCATTTTGTGCTATCCTTTTATTAAACAAAGAAAAAAATATTTTTTTTACATAAAAAGATTTATATTATAGTTAGTTATATTTAACCCAAAAATGGTACGAATTGGTCTAAAAGATTTTAAGTTTTTCGAGAAATACGTTTGGTCTTATAAATATTTCGGGGAGTGTATGATCAGCGAATAAACAAAAATATAGCAACATCAGTAATAAGTAAACAAACAGGCAACAACAACACTGTAAGAACAAACGTAAACAAAATACACAAACAACAATAACGTAAACAACATGTTTACATTTATATTGATTTCGCAAAGGCAAAGTCATTCTCCTTCAAGAGCATTTAACCATATACCATTTAAAAGGCAAGACAAAGCAAGCAACGGGATCAGTAAAAATTCAGTCAGTCTTGTGTGAAGACGCGTTGCGTGTGAAGAGAATAATCGTTGTTTGAAAATCTCCGTTGTAAAGATCTAACGAACAATTGTTAGTGTTTACGCATAATAGTGTAAAGAGGAATCACAAACAGATCGAATTGTTGTTGTTTAAATCAAGTTGCGAACAGTGGCACACGGAATTGTGCGAACAATAATAAATTTATCTACAATTAACACAAATTTATTTGAATTTTATTTGTAATCTACGAACTCATTTTTTAAACGTTTTAAAAGGTTAAAAACGTAACAATATGTATGGTAGACAGACATTTAACCAAAATTAGGTGTCTTAATTTGAATCCTTAAGCGGCGCTTTCGATTATATATTATTGTTGATAATTGAAAATTAATTCATAGTATCGTGTGGACGTAGGCAACATGTGGCACTTTACAAAGGAAAAAATACGATTTTAGAAAACAGGTCGTTTCTGTTACGGTTGAATGTAATAATATATTGTACATATGTACATATGTTTATGTTATATGTTACATTCATAAATAATGTGTATCCAGATAAAAATATGTATATGCACTCGTATGCGTAGGTACAAATAATTGTGTCTACCAGTGCACACTAAACAATCTGGCCAGCGTATAGAGTCATTCCAATTGGGACAAGTAGCGCTTAATGGTATTATTTTTTTGCTTGTTTTATGATTTATTTTCTTCTTTTTCATCTTTTCTTTCTCAGTTTGTCTCATTTGTGTCAGTTACAAAAGACATACGTATGTACATACGTATATGAATGAATTAATGAAATAATTATGTCACTCACATCATCATTGTTTTGCCAACAACAGAGTAACGTTTAACGACTTTACGAATAGTAGTACGTGTAGATAATTAATTGTTACATTTTTAATTTGTAAAAATAATTTCGTTTTATTTTTTTTCACAAATTGAGCGATGATGATGTTGTTATAAATTATTTTTCTTCTATATTTTGCCAAATAATATGAAATTATGCAATACGAAATCACACTAAAACTATATTTTTCTTATGAATTGTTGATGTTAATTTTTATGCGTATTATGAATTTCATTTATGTTACAGGTGTATATAACGGATGAGTTTTTACCTTTTTAATGATTATTTCATGAAAATTTTGCCAGTGTCTATAATAATGCTGTCTTTTTGGCTAACTTTTCCATGAAAGGTTGCATGTATCTCCACTAAATAGTCTACTGAAGTGAAATCGTATTATTTTGGCGCCGAATAGATAAATGGACTCTCAATAGATTTTTTTTTTTCGAACGTCCCCGGCTCGTCCCCATTACGTAGGGACACGTACACACTACAGTCCGGACTGTAGCGGGTAAGGGAAAAGTAATGGCAACAAGAACATAAATCAGCTACAGAACTTAATCACAAGCTGAATAAACTAACAATAAACAGGAACTACCTATGAGAAGAACGAAAATACATTTTTATATAATAATTTACAAATTAATGCCAGCATATAAGCTACGTTTTATATTACAAACACCACAATTAAAATCAATAAAATCATAATTCAGGTTACAAAGCAAAAACTCAGAATTTATATCACCTTTAACCAGATTAAAAACAAAACAAACGCCTAAAACGGCCCTTCTATGTTCCAAAGTTGGAAGTTTTATCAAACCGAATCTAGCCTTATATGACTGAAATCCATTGGCATAATCCCATCTTAAGCCACGTAAACAGAGCAATAAAAACTGCCTCTGCACAGACTCTATTGAATCACTATGACAACGATAGTATGGATTCCAAATAACAGACGCATACTCCAAAATAGGTCTAACAAGTGAAATGTATAGCAGTCTAGTTATATAAGGATCAATGAATTCCCTAGCCCATCTTTTCACAAAACCAAGAACAGCCCGAGCCTTGCCAATCATCATACTAATATGATCAATAAAAGACAGTTTCATATCCAATAATACTCCCAAATCAAGAGATGTAGACACAGTTTCCAAAGGGCAAGAGTTAATCACATAAGTGGACGAAATCACGCCCCCGCGAGAGAAAACCATGCATTTACAGTTTTTCAAGTTAAGATCCATTAAATTAACTCTGCACCAAGTTACAAACAAATCAATATTCCGCTGAAGAACAGCCTTTTGATGATGATCATATCAAAAGTATAAAATAATTTAACGTCATCAGCATACATTAGAATATTACAATCAGAAATAGTACAAGGAAGATCATTAAGAAACAATAAAAACAGTAAAGGACCCAAATGGCTACCCTGCGGAACACCAGAAGCAACATATATAGTCTTAGACAATACATTCCTAAACAATACCCTCTGAGTCCTAAGGGAGAGGTAGGAGTCTAGCCAACGATGAATAATATCAGGAATACCGATTAATGATAGTTTAAGAAGCAAAATTTACTGAAATCAGTATAAATCACATCACTCCGAGCGCTGGCAAGAAAACCCCTGAAAACATGTGTAGTAAATTCAAGAAGATTAGTGACAGTCGACCTACCTTTTAAAAACCATGCTGAAAAGGGGATATTAAAGACTTCGTATTAAAAAAGAGATAATCAGTCACCAGTTTCTCCATCAACTTGGGAATAGCACTGAGTTTGGCAATACCCCTATAATTGCAAATATTGGATTTATTACCCGACTTATGCAAAGGAATTATAAACGAACTCTTCCAAATAGATGGAAAATGACCAGCCCTCAGAAGCCCATTGAATATAAAGGTCAAAGGACCACTCAAGACATGGCATAAGTCACCAAATTGTTGAAAACGAATGACAAACAAGTCTAACTCTTCCATTTTTGACAAAAAAAAAAAGAAAAAGAAAATAAGACAGTAATTTTCGCACGGCATATTGCTTCAGTAGTCGTTGTAGTCTAGTAGGTAGTGTGTTGGCTTATTAGGCGTGAGGCCACGGTTCAAGCCCCGGTTCAGACATCTCCAACGAAATATAAAAAATATTTCCTGGGCGACTTCCTCTCAACAGTTTTCTGGCAAAAATTTTTAGAATAAATAAAATTGCCATGAAAAGTTTCTCAAGAATTTGTCGTTTCACAACAGTGTTGCAAAACTGAAATTTGAAATGGTACTGAACTATAACTGAAAGAGTACTTTTTTGGTACTTTTGTAAACAAATGCATACATTTTGATTTTTGAAAAACTTTATCATTTCAATTTCATTTACTCTCAGATTTTTTGCCAGAAGGAAGTCGAACAGAAAAACTAACGACTTATTCCTGTTCCTCACATACAAGACAAGAACAGCTGATTTGGATCGTAATAAAACGTAAAAGCCCCGTTTAGTCAAACGTTGATGGAACGTAAGGTAACATATGCATATGAAAAGCAATGCAAATGCTTACCGAAATTACATTACGGTTCGACAAGCATTTGCATTGCTTTTCGTGTTCTAAAAAAGAATCCACTTTTCGTGGACGTTTTGCTAACCGGGGCTTAAGCCTAATTCTACCGTTAGCAATATGTACGTTGAACATGTTGCTAATGTATTAATAGCTGAAAAGTGTAAGACATAAAATATGTTATAATAAAAAAGTATTGAAAGTGTCGCGGGGTACTGCGTGGAGAGAACCTAGGTCGTAATCTTGACTGAAGAGTTGTAATAACCAGTTACGTATGTATGCAAGAATGTATATATATATAGGGCTGTGATTGATTGTGATGTGATTTTCCATCATTCCGCTGGCACACAAATCACACCAAACATTGCACCAGAAATGCCTTTCACACCAAATTCGGCAATTCATTGAGCTAAAAATGAATTTCGTCACTGAAGATAGTTTCCCAATAGAAACTCATTTCTAATAATTTCTAATACATCACGCTTTGCAATCTTTGTATATTTATTAGTCTATTCACGGTGGCATTTCTATTCGTTACGAGTTTTTTTCTGAAAAAAATTCACACTGGAAATGCAGAGACCAAAAAATTACCCGCCGTATGTAAGATATGCTTGAAAAACACAAGCATTCACTCTAAAGGTATTAGAATGAAACAGTGTTGATCGGAATATTTCATACAAATTATTCAAAGACAGTGTAAAAAATTGGTGAAAAAATCTGCAATAAATGCCGCCAGATCAACTTTAAATATTTAAAATTTTGTTTTATTTCATATACGTATTCACACATTTATGTACATTTGGTGTTAATTACTTTGTTGTATAATATTATGTAAATATAAAAAGGAAAAAAATATATAAATAAATTCGTTACAAAAATAATTTAAATTTCTTATGTAGTTTGTATAAAACGCGGACACACTGGTAGACAAATAATAATTTTTGCTTCATTACATGCTCGTTAATAGTTAATTATTAAATTCCTTTTTTTTTTGTTTGTTTTTATGTTTGTAGTTGTAGTTGTTGTTGCTTTTGAATAGTTAGTCAAATAGTTAGTCAAACAAAAGTTCCTCTTTAATAAATCTCTTCCATATGCACGTCGATGAATAATATTTTAAAAAATTTAATAGATGTACATATACATATATAGGGGTGTATGTGTATGTTTGTATAGTTACGTTTTTATTTCAAATTTACGTTACGTTTTTTGAACTCGAAATAGATATTGTACATACATAAGGAATCATTAAACCGTAACATTGTCTTCAAAATTAATTAATGATGTTTTACACATAACTGAATAAAAATAAACTTAAGGTAGTTTTGTTTTTGTGTCTAATATTTATAGTTAATTACAAAAATTTTCCTACACTTTTTTTTTTTTAAATTTTTTGAAAATTAAATCCTATATTATGGTCCATGAAGGCTTTTGGATAACATTAATTGCCGTTAAGGACATAAATGTACCAAAAAAAAGAAATAAAAAAATTGATTTAAATTTAAAAGTTAACTTTAATCTTCGTATTGAGTTTACTTAATCTTATATTTAACCAACGTTGGTGGTTTAAGCTTAATATTAACTATCAAAAGCAGTTGACAAATTTTATTTAAAAGAAAAAAAAAATTGAGTCAATATTCGGTTATTTGAGAACAATATTTTAAGTGCTCAATATTCATTTGACAGGTGGTAAACAAAACAGCTGGTTGTTTCAACAACATTGTTTTTTTTTTCGTTGTTGAGATTTGAGTTGTCAAAATTCAAAACAGAAAGTGTTCGGATAATTGTAATAGGCGCACTGAACATACTTATGACAGTGCTGTATTTTAAGTTTTACTCTATAATATAGAGTCTATATTATAATAATTTGCGTATTTATTGCGCAATAATTAATTGAAACTTTATGTGAAATATTGAGCTCAATAATGGCGTTTATTGCGATTTACGCAATAAAAGTGCATGTCTGAACATAGCATAAGACAAATACTTAAGTGATTATGAATTGTACAAAACAGAAATTGACAATAGATATTCTTAATTTATTTATTATTTTTCAAAAATTATTTTTTTAATTAGACATCAATCGCATTCAGCTGTTTTTGTTGTATGCAAAAGTAAATTGTAGTGAAAAAGGTTGCCATTTTTGCTTATAAGTGTGGCAGCTCTACAAGGCTTAAACTCCCACTCAAAAAATGCAAATTTAATTAATGTAAGATTAAATTTAACTGGAGATTATCTTAAACTTGAGTTTAATTTCGTTCTGAAAAAATGGCCCTTACGCGCTTATTATGAATGTTATGGGGTCTACATTACGACTTAGTTCGACATGTTTCTTCGTAATGACTTTTTTAAAAACATTGTTAGAGAAATGGAATTTCACGTACATACATATTGTAATGTATTCTGATGTTTATTTCTAGAAAATCTAAATTACAATTGAATATAAATTACTTATATCTTATATACATTGAGTTTTACTTCATAGTGAAGTGTTACCATTGTATTACAGTTTTTAATACTATTTGTTATTAATAATACTACACTACATGTCCTCCTGTAGTGTAGTATTATTAATAACAAATAGTATTAAAAACTGTAATACAATGGTAACACTTCACTATGAAGTAAAACTCAATGTATATAAGATATAAGTAATACTTATATCTTATATACATTGAGTTTACTTCATAGTGAAGTGTTACCATTGTATTACAGTTTTTAATACTATTTGTTATTAATAATACTACACTACATGTCCAATGGAACATTTTTCCGAAGAAGCTCATATAGAGGAAACATTTTCTGGCTAAAGTTGCAAATAAACTTCGAATAATAATTCGCCATTCCAATAAAAGCTCTAAGTTCAGAGATATCTTTTGGTATAGGTGCCGACGAAACACTTGAAACACGTTCGTCAGACTTACTTAAGCCATGTTCGTCGATGGTAAAACCAAGAAAACATATTTTAGGTTTAAAAAATTCGCATTTGCTTAAATTTAATTTAAGTCCTGCTAAATGAAGTTTCTTTAATACTAATTTAAGAGTTTCTATATGTTGAAAATTGTTCTTTCCCGTAATAGTTATATCGTCTTGATAGACTACAACATTCTGAATACCTGATAATAAATTTTCCATAACCCTTTGAAAAATAGCTGCTGCGGTTTTAATTCCAAAAGGAAGCCTTTTGACTTTTAACAATCCTATATGAGTACTCCAAGTACACAATAATTGTGATTCATCATCTAATACTAACTGATTATAAGCATTGGAAAGGTCAAGTTTAGTAAATAGTTTTCCTCCTTCCAATGAAGCAAAAATTTCGTCAATCCTAGGCAGAGGATGAATAAAGTTTTCTAAATATTTGTTTAGTGTAACCTTGTAATCACCACAGATCCTCAAACCACCGTTAGGTTTTAAAACTGGAACTAAAGGTGTAGCCCATTCTGAATTATCTACCTGTTCGAGAACTCCATCTTGGATTAATTTTCGAAGGTGACATTCAATTTTACTTTTCCAAGCAAAAGGTAGCGGCCTAGGTTTGAAAAATATAGGCTTTGAACCTTCAATAAGTTTCAAGGATATTTTGCTGCCTTTAAATTCTCCTAATCTTTCTTGAAATACTTCTGAAAACTCACTTTTTAATTGGTTTATGATTGAAGAAAAATCTTTTTGAATCGATACTGAATTTATTTGAATTAAGTCAAATTTAAATTTTCTTAGAAAAGAACGTCCGAGTAATGGAGGGGTTTTTGTATTAGTAACTACTACAACTATCTTGTGTTCGGTACCTCGATACGATATTAAAGCATCGTACTCACCCAAAAGAGAAATTCTTTTACCGCTATAATCAACATAAGGAATTTGACACGATCTTAACTTTGATATTTTACCACCAAGACTTCTTTCATACATTGAAAGTGGAATCAACGTACAAGAGGCACCGGTATCACAAGCAATTTTCATCGGAATTCCGTCAAACAAAACCTCCAAATAGTAGATGCCTCTAGTAGATTCTGAAGACACACTATAAATAGATAAACCAAATAAATCGTTATTTATATTATTTTGTGGAGAATTAGAATCTGATACATAGTTTACAGCTCTATTTTTCTTCGAACATATAGGCGCCATATGCCCAATTTTACCGCAGGAATGGCACTTACTGTTTTTGTATTTACAAAATCTAGATTCATGGTTGTGCCAACCGCAGTGTGAGCATACTTTTTTGTGTTTTTGTTTACTTTCACCTGCGCCACTGCTGTTACCTGCTCCAAGTCCATCACCTCCAACGCCACTGCTGACTTTTGAATTGAAAGATTGATTGCTTTTTATCTTACCTTTTGGCCTTGAGCGTGACTTCATGACAAGATTAACCATGTCTTCTTTTGCGGAATTTGACATCATTTTTGTCTCCATAATCATAGCTTTTTTTAGCGCTTCAGCAACCGTAAGTGTCTCATCTTCCTCACATAGCCTTTCAAAAATTTTGCTTGGCAAATGAATGATGAATTGATTTAACACAAACGCTTCCAAATTGTTACCAAACTTGCAATTTAAAGCTAGACTTTTGACCCTGGCAAACCATTCAGCTACGCTTTCGCTTTCATTTTTAACAGACGAAAAAAAATTTTTTCTCTCTCTAAAGATGATTGTTGGCGGTGTGTAATGAGAGCTTAGAATTTTGCAGATCTCATCATAATTTTTTGAAATCGGTGAGTCGGGACTGCACAGACTATGTAACACACTGTATGGAGCAGCACCAATCGACTTCAATAAAGCTGCCTTCTTTTGATTCTCTTCTGTGCAATTAATTTCACAGAAGTGGATATCCAACTTTTCCTTCCAAATTGAAAAAGTTTCATTGTCCGGAGAAAATTCTGGAACGTTGGATGTTTGAAGCAACGTAATCGATGACTTTGGAGCTTCTGTTGTAGTATCAGTCGGCATTTTAAAAAAAATTTAATTAATTGTAAAACAATTTAATTAAAAAGAACTAATTGCCCGAAAAAAAAAAATTTTTTTTTCAATTATGCGTAAAACGACTTAAAAAAAAATTAAAAATTTTTTTTTTTTAGGTTCTTTTGAACGTTTTCTCGTCGCCAATTTGTAATGTATTCTGATGTTTATTTCTAGAAAATCTAAATTACAATTGAATATAAATTACTTATATCTTATATACATTGAGTTTTACTTCATAGTGAAGTGTTACCATTGTATTACAGTTTTTAATACTATTTGTTATTAATAATACTACACTACACATATAAAGTTTTATTAGTAGAATATTATAGGATACATGACTTAAATCAACCGATGTCGACTTATATATGTATATTTTTATACATATTTCTTAATTACAGTTCTGTCACATCAACCACTGGATTACTATGGGGTTTAATACGTCTACATTCGTACATATTTATATGTACATACATATATTTAAAAGTTTTTAGATCATATTATAAAACTGCAATTTTAGTAGAATTTATTCGTTTGAAGACTTTCTGTGTGCACTGTTCAGTTTTCATATTACGCATGAGTACCACATTCAAGACAAGGCTTGAACAATTTGTGAAATCTTTTTCACTTTTTTTTTTACAAATTTTTTTTGTTTTCATATTTTTATTTTGTTATTTTAGTTGGAGCATTTAGTTCTTTTTTTTTGAATTTTTTCTACAAAACCCCTGGGCAAATTTAGTTTTTGTGCAGTAAAAACAAAGAAGACTCAACAAAAAATTATTTTTCTTTTTTTATTATTTTCCTATAAATTATTTAACAATTTTTCAAAATACGAAAATTTTACGCTATCAAGTGAATTATGAAAAAAGTTAATTTCTTTTGTAGATTATAATCGATATATGCCTATTGTCATATCCTTTAGGCACCTAGAAGGCTTGTAGTGCGCTCACCATTGAACTATACTAACAAGCAATTTAAATTGGAAGATTTTTTTTTTTGAGAAATTTTAATAAAAGAGAAATCAAATTGATCGTAGGGTATTTGTAATATTCGAATACATATACACGATGCCTGAGTTTGAATTTGTTCACCAGTTTTGGAAAGAGCTCATCATAATTCATTTACACTTTAATAGGATTATAAATGCAAATACAAAACAATACAATTGAAAAACATAATAGGCGATATGGTATTTGCCATTGTAATTATGAAAAATGAATATTTTCTTCTTTAAAATAGAGTCTTAATAAGTTTAAATAAAAGTTTAGCACCTGGGCATTAAAATTAATGAAAAATTTCAGTTTATTTCTCGGCTACAGTTCGCAAAGGCAAATATCAAGAGATATTTGAAATTAGTTTCAAACGACTAATATTTCATGAGATTTTCTTTTTCCCCTTTTTTGTTTTTGTTGCGTAGTTAACTGTTGTTTCAGATCATTCAGTTCATTTAAATGATTGTCTAAATAATTTGTTGTTTCGCTGTTATGTACATATGACATGAGGTCGGTGGTTTAAGCCAAATAAACACTTTCAGATGTTATATTTATATGTATATGCTCTCTCAATGTCTTATGACCCCCATTACGATAGACGTATGTACGAGAAAATTATGTCAAGTTCACAATTATTGTAGTGAAAAGACAAAAACAAAATAAGCTTGATGAAGTAAAAGGAAAAATACTGCTTATAACAAATTATGTACAACAATATTTGAATTCTATTTTAAACGAAATATAATTTTTGTTGGTCAAGAACAACTAAATTTGCAAAATGGAAAATTAAAAAAAAAATCACAGACAATTTGCAAAAGTGAATGAAACATGATTTTATTTAGGGCAATAAGTGAATGCCTGTTACTACATGTAGGTAAAGTTGTCTGTACAATTCCTGTGTATTGTGTGGCTCATTTATGAGTTTTAATTTTAACATATTTATTCCGGCATTTTCGCCTAAATCTCCAGGGCCACAAAACATAGTATTGTGTGATGAAATTGCACGATATTGGCGACTAATAAAACATTATGTTATTCGCCATTATAACCTTGGCCATTACAGTCAATACGAGCTTGGCTTCTTTACATCTGATGTTATGAGCTCGCGGAGAGAAACATTGTTTTTTTTTTCTTATTTTGTGTTTCATTATGTTTCAGCTGAGGTTTTAAAGTTTAAACTCGCCAGTACTCGTCTAGTAAGCCAACACGCTACTCAATAGGTTCATGGTATCGCTTGCACCATATTAGCCAAGTCAAATTCTTCCACTAAAAAAAAAAAAAAAAAAAAAAAAAAACAGTATTCATTACTCCATCTGACTGCATGGACTGTAACAATACGTTTTTCATAGTTCCTAAAGTACTATCCCAAGATTTCGTCGACACACAAACCTCTTTAAGCAAACATCTTAAGCAATATCAGAGGGCATTGATAGCTCTTAAACAGATTCTGGCTGATATTCGCACCAAATTCGATTGTTTTGTTTTTTTTTTTGCGTATCCATTGATTGTACAAATAGCTGAAGATTATTTTTAAATATTTAAATAACTTTCTAACATAACAGTAATATAACTTTCTTAGCATTATCACATGTAGGGAATCTTTTTTGCATTCAATAAGTAGCATAAAAAAATTTTGATTTCCACCGTATACTGTGTATACAATACACTAGTTTTTAAAAAACAGATTCAATTTTCATCGCCAGTAAAAATTCGATGCAACATTAATATTCTATGGTTTCCTGGATGTAAAATTTAACAAGATTTCCATCTCTCTGTCTTCCCCACGGCTCTAAAACGGTCCGAAATTTTTGATATTTGTTTTTGACTCCAAGTGTCATTTTCATCCAACCAATTGTTTCCAATTGGGAGTCTTCAAACTTTTTACGTGGTCTTCCACGTTATTCATTTTTCATATCAAAATCTTTATCTCTGAACCGTAGAAACCATCTTCTGCAAGTTGCTTCTGACAGAGCATGATCACCATACGCATCGACAAGTATTCGATGCGACTCTCCAGTACTTTTCTTGTAAACACCGTCGTACACCATATCTCAATACCTGTTTCGGCACCTTCGCCTAAAGTGTAAGGAAGTAAAACATTTTACTTCAACAGCTGGCTTTTTGCTAAAAAGTATGCAATAAATTCTAATTCGCATTTGCCTTTTAGTGCTCCATACTAACTGAGTGGTTCTAAATGCCTCTGTTGACATTTATATTCGTTTTTAATTAATCGAATTTCATCTTTTAGATAATAACAAAAAAAAAAACAAACTAATATTAATATTTAGAAACAAATTGTTTCGACATCTTTTTGGCATTAAATTGATATATTTATTGACTATTTTGATTGTTGACAATGAAGCATCCTTGAGCTTATTACAAGCTTACCATTATCGATTTCATAATTTCCTACTTCTTACAGATTGACTATGAAATTTAGGTCGGAAGACTGCACCGGTCACTCTACGATTACGACCACTTCATTTATTATTTTATTTTTTCAAATTTAAGTCGTTCTCATATTGAAATATTCACGAGACAGTTTTCTATTATCTGCTGCCTATGGTAAATTCTGTAAAACATTTTTGTATATAGTTTTGCTCACAATGTCATCGATTTTGTGTAATGATCCCAATCTTTGTCCTGAACAGCTACTCCATAACAATACACGATCACCCTTTTGCATAATACCGCAGTAGTACAGCTGGTCGAGTTGTTTTAAATTGACAGATGTTGATTTGCAACAGTTGGATAGGCTGTCGCACTTTTTGGTTTTTTATAAAGAGACTATATTTTACATCACAGCTGTGATTTAATTTGTTGGCTTGTGATCTCGCCTCTATAAATACTTCAAATCAGCAGAAAGACTTAAATTCTTTGTTAACATACTTACTTTTAATTATGATCTTCTATCAGATAAAATACAATTTACAAGTCGAGTATACTCGTCATAGTGAAGCGAACATTTTTCGCATAATGTCGAGTAAACTCGTCGAGTAAAATCGGATTGGGATTCAACTGAATATTCTGGTTTCTGGGTTAAAACTTTTGTCTTGTCTTGCCTAAGTAATTTTGTAGATTTCTATTTTTATTTATTTTAATGTAAACATTTGAAATAAAATATCCTTAAATGTTTAAGACACTAAAGACAATGATAAATCATGAAAAGATTATGACTAATTTTAGTGATTTATTCCGCTTAGCTCAGCTTAGTTCAGCTTAGTTCAGCTTAGTTAAAATTAAATCACAATTATTATCAGTAATAATTGTTAAATGTTTTTAAACTCTCACTATCTCTAAAAAAAATAAAATAAATAACTCGGATGAGATTTTCACTGTAAACGGCTTATATGCACCCGTACGGACGTCACCCAGTTAACGGAATTATTCTCATGTTCAAGATGTTGTTTCGCAGAAGCTGCTTAAAAGTAATTACTTTATAACACATGTACATACATACATGTACATACATATGTATAGTGATACGCGTTAAAACTCTTGTTCCTTGTTTACTGTATGACAGTGGTTCTCAAAGATTACAAGAAAATACGAAATTGTCTTCAGTTTTTGAAAATTTCTAATTTCTAATTAATTGGACTCGAGTGTTTTACTTAATTCTGTTAAGTTGGTAATAATTAATTAAACAAAAACATTTTAAATCTTAATATTATGAAGCGTACTTGAACTTTTTTTTATATGGTCATGGCAGTGTAAAACATTTTGTGTAACTTTTGGGTTTTATAGTCAATAATTTCTTGAAGTCGCCGTAGTCTAGTAGGTAGTGTGTTGGCTTATTAGACGTAAGGCCACGGTTCAAAACACAGGTCAGACATCAAAAAGAAAATATGAAAAAATATTTGTTCGGCGACTTCCTCTCAGCAGATTTCTGGTAAAACTCCGAGAGTAAAAAAAATTGCCATGAAAAAGTTTCTCAAACATCTGTAGTTCGGAGTCGATTCTAAACTGCAGGTCCCGCCACTCATGCATTAAATTAACACACACAACATGAGTGGTGTTAAGAAGCTATGCCGTAATCCTGACTGAAGGGTTGTAATGGCCAATTACGTACATATGGTAGTAATTAATTAAACAAAAACATTTTAAATCTTAATATCATGAAGCGTACTTACCATTCTGGGCTAGTTGTTCAAGTATAACTGTGGCTGTTTGAAATCGTTACAAGGATGACTGATTGGCGTGGTTGCAATGAATGTAAATATAATAAATTTCTGATATAAAAATAAAATCGTTTTCAAAGAGGAAAACTTTTTTTTTTATAAATTATATTACCTTTTAGGCAATGGTCATGGCATTGTAATACATTTTGTGTAACTTTTGGGTTTTATAGTCAATAATTTCATAGAAAGATACCAAAATAAGATTGCATTTTTCAAAGTAACCATTTTAAAGTAGAATTTCTAAGGCTCTATTTAGTATTTGCCATATTATTACCATTTTGTAGATCATTTTTAATGATAAAAATTTGAAACGATTAAATCAGTTTAGTAATCCCTGGATTTCCTTAACAGTGATCAGTTTATTATTGGTGTGCGTGCGTGACAGGTTTCAAGTTCACAAATTGGAGCAACAATGATAATCTTTATTGCAGTTCACATACACACACACAAACAAACAAACAGACAAATACACATAGACACATACAAACATCGTTTTGCCAATTCGCCAATTTTTCTATTTGAGCTTGAGACTTGTATTGCAAGCTGTTTAACTGAAAGCAATGAAAAGATAAAAACGAACGATATTTATTGCTTCCAGTTCTAAAGGTGGGTCGCAGACATACATGAATGCCAAGATATTGGTGTTGTGTTGAATGGCTCTGAACAGCAATCAACCTGTAGATTTCTACAGCTTTTCAAAGGCATTGCTAACGACGACGATTCAGCGACGATTCGTTCACCATATTCCGATCAAATCAACAATTAACGGCTTAAAAAAACTGTAACACTTGCAATACGGCTTTTTAGTAGCCTCACAAGAGAAGCTGTATTCCTCTGTATATGTATCCAATGTGGCATCAACGTTGTTTTTCTTGTTTTTTTCTGTTTTTATTTTGTTTCTCCTTTAGTATTTGTTTTGATAGACTTCTATTTGGGGCAGCTATATTAGACTTCTCTCATACGAACGTATCTTTAAGAGTTTTGCACAGAATTGTACAAAAGCTTTTCCTGTTGTACAATAACTGTTCATTGTATAGCCATACATACATAGATGGACTGTACCGAATGGAATGGAATTGTATTGAATTGGATGTTTTATCCAATGATGTCTGAATGAAGCAGTTTTTATTAACCTATTTAACAATTTCGCTATTCTATTTTTAAATTCGAATGCAATCTTGCATACATTTGCAAATATGAATGTAACTGTGCGCATAAGTAGAAATGGTTTCGTTTTAAATGATGGCGATAGCATAATAAACTATCACATATACAACCGTGCAATGAACATATTTTTGATGGTTGAACCCTGCATTAACTTTCACCCGCAAAAAAAAACACCAACAAAAATGGAATTATTACACGAAAAGCAAAAAATTTACAGTCTTCCACCTACTTCCCTAGATTCTAAGCATTGGATAGGAGAAAATGTTTTTAATTTGTATTTGTTTTTAATAATTTTTGATCTGTGACTAGGGAATTTGAAATGTGAATGTGAATGGCATATAATTTTAAATGCTTAAAATAATTAAAATGATTAAAGACTTTATGACCAATTCAGTTTTTGTTCAGATTATCTGGTGAAATATAAAACATGGACATCTACAATATTGACAATATAATACAGTGTTCAGATATGCACCTTTATTGCGTAAATCGCCATTATTGAGCTCAATATTTCATATAAAGTTTAAATTAATTATTGCGCAATATATATGCAAATTGTTATAATATTGAGTAAAACTTAAAATGCAGCACTGTCATATGTATGTTCAGTGCGCATATTACAATTATCCGAACACTTTCTGTTGATATTTGACAACTCAAATGTCAACAACGACAAACAAAAAAACAAAGCAAAACAATACTGAATAAGCAGCTGAACTGCGTATATTGTTATGTCTGAACACTTAAAATATTGTACTCAATAAACCGAATATTGACTCAATAAAGGTGCAGGTTGACGGTTTAACGTTTCATTTCACCCCTGAAGTATATGTTAACTTTATGCGAACGATAGATTTAAGAAGCTTTTTCATGACAATTATGTAAATATTTATTCATAGATTAATTAAGAAAACCAAGCTCAACAAACCCAAACAACTGGCATGGTTTACTCCCTGAGTTTTTGCAATAAAATTGCAGAGAATGATAATGCTAGAATGGAGTAAGTAAGTAGTAAGCTAACACAGTGACAAGAGCTAACTGACATGAATGTACTCCGATAAAAATTGAAAAAAAGACTAACAAAACACGAAAATGATTGCATATTATGCAGTAGTGTTACAGTATTGTTCACTTTATCAGTCCGTTGTCCGGTTGCTCTCTCTCTCTCTCTGTCCTTTTTAAGACTATTGTAGCTTACGTGATATTAAATCGATAACTAAATTTATTAAACTTTCCTACTAGTTTTTAGCTTGATTCTAAGAGAATTATGCTTTAATGCGACGTCCTGAAATTGATTGTCGACACCGGTAAGTCAGTTACGCCTGAGGCATTACTTCATGCGGTATCAAAATGTGTGCTCAAGTGCACTTCGATTTTCACAAAGCTGTCAATCTCTCCCTTCCTATCCTGAGGAGCAATTCAAGGTTCTGAAAATAAAAAAAATTTTGTAGTTCAAAGTCGGCTTTAAATTGTAGGACTTGCCACTCACGGATAAAATTAATACACGCAACATGGATGGTATGAAAAACTAGGTCGTAATATGAGTTACTCAACTGCATGCCAAAAATAGGCGATAAGATGAAACTTCAAAGTCTGAAACATTTTTGAAAATATTCAATGGGCCCAATACGTACATACATACATACATAATTGGCACATTAATACATACATAGCTTCTTGTTAATTTTATACATGAGTGGCGGGATATACAGTTTAAAGTCGACTCCGAACGACAGATTTTTTGAGAAACTTTTCATGGCAATTTTATTTGCTCTCAGAGAGTTCTTGCTAGAAATCTGCTGAGAGGAAGTCGCCGAAGAAATATAATTTTTTCATATTTCGTTTTGATGTCTGACCGGGGATTTTAACCGTGGCTTCGCGTGTAATAAGCCAACACACTACCTACTAAATTACGGCGACTTCAATGGTCCAATAAAGCAAGGAAATCATGTGATTTCAACAATTGAACTAAACTGATGCAGCTCCACAGCCAAATGTTTCTGATTTTTAGGAATTTATGGAAAACGATTTGCATGGTACCAACGTGGCAAGAGTGAAAATTTTTTGTGGTTTCAATTTTAATAATGATTGAATTTTAAAAGTTTAATAGGAGTGTTATGACATTAAAATTATTACTAAAAACTATTTTCAAATTTAAATAATTCATCGCCTATTATGGCGAATGTATGTAAGTTTGAAGACGACATAAATTTGTTGAATTGAAAATTTATTACCCAAACTTAAAATATTACGTGGATTTTAACAATTACAAAAAGTCTACACTCATAACAGAAAACATGAGAAAAATCGTTTGCACATAACCAATAGCCACGGTTTACACATTTTTTTTTGTTGTATGGAATATGAAAAATTCCTTTATTTTCTAAATTCATATTCAAATTCATATGAATTTTGATCATATTATTATCCATGACCTAAAAATGCAACAACCATGTTCCCAAAACCACAATCATCGACGGATACAAAGCTGGCTAAAGGGGAGAGAGAGAGAGAGGGAGAGAGAAACACACGTTTTAATAAAAACGGTAGATTGTGAATGAAAGTCGTTTTTCTTAATTTTCGTATGTAAATAGTTGTAATAGAAGTGTATTAAAAAATAAAATATAATAAACACCACATATACCCACACAGCCATAATAATAAATACTTGTGTTTGTGAATAAATTTGCATTAAGTACTTTAAGATTGAAATAAATTGTACTTCAGCTAAAATAGGAGCCACAATTGTATACATATGTACATATGTATATACTATATGTGAGAAGGAGTGTGTATCTAAACTAATAACTTATTAAACATACATACATACATAATATGGATTTGAGAAAATCTATTAAATCTATTTTACTGTACGTAAAATCTACATTATACGTATGTACATATTACATGCATGACGCACAAGTGTGTACTATAGATGAGGGTTGATTATTTAATTTTTAATTCTTTCTGAATTAATTAAAAATACTTTTCATTTTTATTTAATTCAATCTTATTTTCTAAATTACCACAAGTGAGCAAGTTCCATAAAGTGTTGTATTTAGTGTACAATTCATTACAGGTGCTTGAAAGATTTCTTTTCTTAAATCTTTTTCTTTTTAAATATTTTTTCATTTATAGTTTTTGCAACAAAACAAAGTTCATGTACCCAGTGGATGATGGTTACGGATTTTTGAACATTTCAAACTAACACATGAAATTCATTATTTATAGTAAACATTTTTTTTCTGCGTTCATTCACTGATTTACTTGGCAAAGTACAGTCAAATGGAAATTTCTTGTAAATAAACATATATGAAATGCTTACACCAGCTATTCGTTCCTTATTTTTAGTTTTTAACTTTTTTCATTATAAATTATGCAAAAATACCCAGCGCTTACTTAATATGTTTTAAGTGTTTAAAATTAAACAAAATTATTTTATAGCAAAAATTATAAGGCTCTATCATCGGCACTTAGTTCATATAATTTCACTTTAGCGAGTAACTTCGCCTAATAAATTATTTTTATAGACAGGAGTAGCGGAACAGCGTTCAGGCGATGTAAGCCTTATCAGAGCTATAATCTGATCTATAATTGAAAAGTGCTCCTTTTTTCGAGATAATCACCGATCAAAGCGCTCATGGGTACACCAAAAAAAGTCTATAAATAAAGCATATTTATGTAATAATTAAGATTCCCTTCATTTTCACAAATTTATTTTATTTTATTCACCAACAAAATGAAATAGGAAAAAAATGTTTTTCCGGTGACTTCCTTTCAGCAGATTTCTGGCAGAGTAAATAAAATTGCCTTGGATAGTTTCTCAAAAATCTGTTGTTGGGAGTCGACATTAAGCTGTATGTCTCGCCACTCACGTATAAAAATTATTGCACATAACATGAGTGGTGTGAGAAGCGAGGCCGTAATCCTGACTGAAGTGTTGAATTGGCCCATTATGTGTAATGTTTGCTAATGCTGTATATGTATAAGAACGGTGGGTGATTGCTTCGAATAAATTTATCACCCATATTCTGAGTTATGATTATGCATTCACTTTCGATCGAATTGAAAGAAACTCACTTCGGGAAAGCTCGAGTACTTACGGCGAAAGTGATATTTTACATTTTTATTCATCATTATTGCATACAAATATGTAAATGATATCATTTTATTTTATTTACATTATCTTTATATACGATGACATGAAGTCGATAGCAATCGCGTTACTATTGGACTAGGAGGAGATGGGATGCATGCAAACAACGTAAAGTTTCTGACTGTGGTCAACGTCGCGACCTCCAGAACGATCCTTGTCTTGCTGTATCCAAGTTGACATGCAGACTCCTCGTGACCCATCCTGGATAGCATACTAGCACCCGCTAGATGTTAACTAATGCGTGCAGCGAAGTCCAATCCCCTGGACGTTAAATTTGAGTTGTGCGTAGGGCTTGGAACCCACCACATAAAAAATTAAATCCAATGAAAACCATTCTACCAAGATTGGTCTGGCAATAAATGAGGGCAAAATGAAGTATGTATATGTTATCGACAAGTAGAGACGTGCGGCGTATTGGATCTCAGATTGCTGCCGATAACTATATTTTCGATACAGTCAAAAATGATGTCAGTCTGGAGATCAAGCGTAGAATCACTTTTGCCAACAGGTGGTACTATGGTCTCAATAGGCAATTGAGTAGCAGAGACCTCTCTCGTACGACAAGACTAATACTCTACAAGACGTTCAACCTTCCTGTGCTTCTTTATGGCGCAGGCCTTATTAAGTACTGATGCAGCAGCCTTTAGAGTATTCGAGAGAAAAGTCCTACGTAAGATCTTCGGTCTAGTGTGCTTTGGCAATGATTTCCGCACCAGATACAATAGTGGGCTGAATGAGGCCCTCAACGACGTAGACGTTGTGCAGCGTATTATTGTCGTTCGAATGGAGGAGGATGTTCCGGCGAGGCGGATATTTGATGCGGGGAAGTCGGCGAAGAGGGTGACCTTGAGAGAAAGCTTATCCCAGTAGTAATATTTATCACGCTTATCAAATCAATTAAAATCACAGACGTGTGCCTTAGTTTTTTCTTCATTGCATAAGTGAAGTGTGGGTATTTTACGACTTTTTCCGGAAGGAAAAGGAAGTTGGAGAAGATCATAATTTTGGCTTGGCTGACTCAATTTTAGTATCAAAGTATTAACAGTTTTTCTTGATAGAATGCAAAAAAAGAGTTAACTAAGAAAAACGTAACTGCGATCGAAACACAAAATACATGCGATCGGAGAAAATCAAAATTTGTTTTACTGAGCAAATTTCGATTCGAATGCGGAATAGGAGTATATGTTCTTGATGGATAATTCTGATGAATATTTTGTACAAGAGATAATCTTGATTAGGGGCCTCTAGTAAAACCCAAACGGTAGTTCATTGTAAATGAATTTGAAATTCGAGATATGAGGTTTAGAAAATTCACAATGTTAACAAATTCTGGAGAGGATAGTAGATATTTTGGAAAATTAAGGCGTGGCAGAAATATCATACTATGTATATGGAAATTGTGGTGGGATAGATCCGTAATAAAACACAATTGTGGGTATATCCCGATTGATTTTGGAATTCGAGATAAAGGGCTGGAAAAATTCACTAAGTTAACACTACATGAAGGCGATTATAAGAAGCAAATTTAAAATAATTACTTTTTATGAATTGAATGTAACAGATGGTGAAAGCGTGTTAAATATTTATTCTTGAATTACGAAAACTTCCGCAGTTCATATCACAAATTAATTTTTTTTTCAAATTGCCATTTATTTTACTGTCTGAGTTAATTTTTTTCTTTTTAATGGTTATTTGAGAACATGGTTGCAATTATTATCTGTTTATAGTTTTGTTAAATTCCTTCTTTTTAACAATTTACCTGTGATGGAGATTTTTCATTGTTGGCTTTTGTCAAATCCACAGTTCAGTTGAATTTCCGTATTCAAATGCGAAATACAAATTCAATTTAATAAGATCAGTTTAAAACAATTATTTATGAATGAATTAATTTTTATTTTTTTTTTTATTTTTGTAGTTTTGTATGTACATTAAAAAATAAATGTTAATATTGAATATATTTTGTGTAGCAAATGTATGTATGCACAACGATAATTATCGCACCACACACACTCGGAGTTGACCAACCGAACCGTTTGAAATCAATATTGCAACTATGAAAATGGAAAATCATTCACTTTGTACGAAGCGAGCGAGCCAACAATATACTTAGAGAAAGAAACTTGTAAACTGCTTTTCCTGCTACACATGATTGGTAGTGGTGCAACAACATTCACTGTCAATGCGACTCCTGGATGTGTGTTGGATTTCTTTTTCTCTTCTAGCCGCACATGCATCTGCACGAAGAACGTTGTGTGCTCCATTGACGATGATAAAAATCATTTACTTTAGTGATCAAACGAAACTGTGCAAATGATTTGATGTTCACCACTGAGTTGAGTTGACATGGTCAGCAAAACCGATATTGAGGTTATAAAGTTATTTCTGTAAAGAAAATAAAAAAACATAAAGAAAATTGATGCAAAAAAACAAGACGTCAAAAAACAATTAAATAAACATCTTGAAGCAAAAGAAAATCTTGAAACAAATCTTAAGTAATATAAAACGAGCGAATAGCATAACATTGTGCTGAAAGAAATACAAAAAAAAAAACAAACAGAATTTAAAATGAAATGCAGACATTAAATCATACTTCCATCCATCCATCAATCTGCAATTACAAATTCAAATTAGCCAAGTATTATACAATGAATAGAGAATTGTTCGTGGCAATTACAATATTATTGTCAGTATATTCCTATTGCACACATTCGCATACCGTAGATAATTGACAATCTTTATTACATACAAATTATGATACAATGATAATAAATCAATTATTTTAATTATTTTATAAATTATGTAAGATAATCATTAATTATTTACAGTTTAATTTACATATTATGTTTGGTTGCTGTGTTCTTGTAATGTCAAAAAAAAAAAATTTCTACTAAGTAGGTCTCAAAATATGAATCACTTTCGGGTGCTTCAAACTTGTCTGCCTTGAGTGAATAATGGTGCAATATTCAACAAAATTTGTGTGTTGAATTTGCATTTCACTCCATATACACACATATACTGGATATTATTTCGTTTTGACCATCATCCAGTTTTGCCACTGACACACTTAAACTTTTTTCATTTACACCATTTTGCGGTCAATATACAGTTCGAATTAAACTTGTTCATACACCACGTACATATGCCTGCAGTCTGCAGTCTGCAACGATCGATTGGAAGGCGAACAGTATTGGGTGAAAATGGGCCAATGTGCGTACATTTAATAAATTTTCATGATTGTTGTTGTTATTGTTTTTGTTTGTATGGTTTAATTAGTTGCCACAATAAAACGCTACGACTAAATAATTTTAAAAGTAACCTAATTTTCTAATAATCTACACAAATTGTATGTTGGTGCATTTTGAAAGAAATATCTTTATAATTCGCATATTATTCTCTACGTGTGTGTGAACGTTTGTGTGACATTTTTAACAGTTAAAAAATATCAAATATGGGTTCTAATTTGCGCTGATGCTGGTGAAATAAGTTATCGAGTTTATTTCATTTTTATTTGGTATTTAAGTCTATGAATTATGTCTTACATACTGGATATGATTGCATTGGATACATATTTAATTAATAGCCGTAGTCTAGTAGTGTCTTTTTAGACGTAAGGCCGCGGTTCAAAACACAGGTCAGACATCAAAACGAAATATTGAAAAAATATTTCTTCGGCGATTTCCTCTCAGCAGATTTCTGCCAAAAACTCTGAGAGTAAATAAAATTGCCATGAAAAGTTTCTCAAAAATCTGTCGTTCGGAGTCGACTTTAAACTGTAGATCCCGCCATGGGTCTCCCCTTGCCTTATATAAAGTTTGAGAGGTAGTTATTTTTCTATAAAGTAGCGAATTGTATCAACATTTTTAAGCCTACTTATTACTTGGATTTATAGCCACAGATAAATTAGGCGTCCAGCATTTTTCTTTTAGATTAATAGCCACTAAGAAGGGAAAGCTTAAAGTCACGTGAAATCATTATAATGCTTAATATCGCCTGGTTAGTCATTATATATACATATATGTACACATGTATATACATTTATATAGTTATTATATATATTTTGTTTGCTTTTTCTTGGTGGTCCTGATAATCAAGTAGCGTACAACACGAAAATATTTATTTATTTATTTATTTATTAATTACTATACAATTACAAATTATATTCTAATTTTATACGAGCGGAGTAACAAGACCATATGCTCGGTGTAGTGTCACAGACCAGAGTCTCTGGTGGGAATCGAACCCACGACCCTCACGCTAATAGTCTAGCACACTACCCACTAGACTACCAGGGCACCCAAGACGAAAATATGTTCTTGTTTTTTTTGTTAATTTATGAATGAATGTGTGTTTAAATGATATTAGAAAAAATGTTCATAAAAACCAGTTATATGGTGTGAGAAAAGAGCCAATTTGTTCGGAAAAAGAAAGGACGGTAATGTTTAGCCTCAGGGGAGGTGGAAACGACGGTAAACTATATTTTCCAGTTACCTAGTTGCTCTACAGGAAAATGTCATGAAGCATTAGAAAAAAAAATTGGAACCTTAAATAATATAACCTGTGCCCTTGACTTCTTGAGCTACAAGTAGGGAAAATGCAATAGTCATAAGAGTTTCTAAAGCTGACACATTTAACCGTTTCACTGCTAAGCGATTCTGGTGAGAACGTTCGAAAACTGCGGGACATATTTTGACTTAATGTTGTCAAATAAATCGCTCTCAGTTAGACAGATGTCAATCAATTTTAATAATTCTTTTCGTATTATAAAGAAACAATATTAATTGTGAATGTGAATAAGAAATAATAAACTTTAAATTGTGTAGTCGCCGTAGTCTAGTAGGTAGTGTGTTAGCTTATTAGACGTAAAGCCCGGGTTCGTACCCCAGATCAGACATCAAAACGAAATATGGAAAAAAATATATTTATTCGGCGACTTCCTCTAAGCAGATTTTTGGCAAAAACTCTGAGGGTAAATAAACCTGCCATGAAAAAGTTTCTCAAAATCTGTCGTTCGGAGTCGACGTTGAACTGTAGGTCCCGCCTCTCAAGTACAAAATTTAGGCGCACAACATGAGTGGTGTGAGAAGCTAGGCCGTAATCCGGACTGAAGAGTTGTAATGGCTAATTATGTCATGATAAACATTAAATTTTTTCTTTGAAAATTTTCGTAACAAATGAACGCGGCGCAAAAGCGCTGCAGTCAAACGGTTAAAAGTTCTAAGCGGCTAAGAGTTGAGTCAGCATGATTACTTATGAGTAGCGAAAAAAACGCTTCATTGCTGATTTCTGTGATGAATACATAATACAATATTGTATGTGAATGTGTTATAATAAAAAAAAAAAATTTAAAAAAAAATTAATTAATTTATACTCGTTTAGGAAGAAAGTCGATGTCTCATAACACAATGATTGCAATTAATTGTTTTTTCTTTCTTTCTACATTCTTTTGTAAACTTTCCACGTCTCAATCTAAAGAAATTGCCAATGTTCGTACCATTTTTTTCTACAAATATAGGTCAATAGTATTTCCAGCTATTACGACTTTAATCTGCCTTGGCACAAACACACAGCATGCATTAAGACAATTTCTATGAAGAAGAAATTGATGGCCAAGAGAGTGCAGCAACGAGATGTGGTCGCTTCTATCTACAATATTATATCAGTTTTTGCTTCTCTGTGAGCAATTGTCCATTGTTTGTGTTATTCAATGCGGTGCTATGGACAAGCAATGAGAGTGTATAGCAGCTCACAGATTCAAAAGCAAGCAAAATTCGAAATAAAATTGAAAAAAATGTTGATGTTGCTAAAGTTGTTGCTGTCATTAACCTAAAATAGCAAAAACAGGAATAGACATAAAAGAGGTTTATTTTTCCTCTAAAATCTATACAATTATCCAGAACCAAATAACAACAACAACAACAATAACAATAACGATGGCATAAAATAAAAGTTGTAGCATAAACAAATATTGTATTTCAGAAGAAGTCTTTTCTTTCAAATTATTTCGGTGGTTTGTTGTTGTTTGGTTTTACCATGAATGTGGGTCAATTTAGAATCCATAGATGAAATTGCAATTTTTGGTACCAAAGAAAGTGGTGAATAAATGTAGAGTTACATGAAATCCATGTTTCCACGAACAGAATTTATGCGTCAAAGACACACAAAATTCGGTTATAAACCATTTCTAACTAGAACTGACCCAGTTTTAATCCACTTTAGAAATAAATTAAGATTTAAATATGGAATACACAAATGCTAAGGATTCTAGTTGATCTATTTTGTATTTTTATTTTAGCATTTCTAAGTAAAAGAAAATAAAAGCAACAAAAAAAAACACATTTTGTTGTGTATAATATAATAACAATAGATAACACGGTGCGACAGTCAAAATACACCCAGCTAATGATACCTACACATAGTATAGGTTGTGGGTTTTGTTGAGTAGAACTCAAAAATATATTTTTTATATTTCTCGAATCCTCCAAACTTGTTTTATTTGACAAAAGCGGTATTTTTATTCTTTTCACACATAATTATTGATTACGCAAGTATTGTTTAACCCATTTTCAAAATCCAAAGTTCTTTGAATAGGGGACAGATGAGCCTTTAAAATGGTGTACATAAAACTTTTGTTCAAACTTACATGTTATGAGTTTTGATCTGTAAACTTGGAAAAAATTATTTTTTTCTTATTTCTTAAAGTTTAGCTATTCCCAACTGCAAAATTTAATTAAAAAATATGAAATAAGTGATGACATTCTGAAAGTGCATTGTCTTGTAAAGAGATTAATACATCGTTTGATCAATTCGGAAAAAAATTACCGTAGATATTATTTAAATAGTATAACAGTCGTGTCATATTTTTTTATATAATATATTGTATGTAAAGGGTGACTTGTTAAAAGCTATAGGAAAATTAAAAAAAAAAAACAAATAAAATTCAGAAAAATGCATGAAATCTTTATTTGAATCGATAGTACGGTCCATATAATTTAATGTGTGAAGATTATTTCATGCAAATGTTGACCGCGACTGTGCCTCAAATGGTCCATCCGCTTAGTCCAATTTTGGCATACTCTTTCCAACATTTCGGCCGGTATCTCACGAATAAATGCTTCAATGTTGTCTTCCAATGCGTCAATGTCTGTATAGACATGAGCTTTAACATAGCCCAACAAAAAATAGTCTAAAGGCGTTAAATTGCGCGATCTAGGCGGCCAATTGACCGATCCCGAACGTGAAATAAAATGTTTACCGAACTCGCCTCTCAATAAGTCCATTGTTACGCGTGCTGTGTGGCATGTGGCACCGTCTTGTTGAAACCACATGTCATGCAAGTCAAGCTCTTACATTTTGGGCAAAAAAAAGTTGGATATCATCTCACGGTAGCGCTCACCATTCACAGTTACGTTACGATTCGCAGCATCTTTCAAGAAGTACGGTCCAATGATGCCACCAGCCCATAAACCGCACAAAACTGGGTGCATTGATAGCTTTTGCAATGCTTCTGGCTGATCTTCACTCCAAAATCGACAATTCTGCTTATTCTGCTTATCCATTGAGCCAAAAAGAGCTTCGTCGCTGAACACAATTTTTCGATAAAGAAGTGGATCTTCGGCCAAATTTCCAAGAGCCCATTCACCAAAAATTCTGCGTTGCGGTAGGTTGTTCGGCTTCAATTCTTGCACCAGCTGTATTTTGAAAGGTTTCACACCTAAATCCTTCCGCAAAATTTTCCACGTTGTTGAGTAACAGAGGCCAAATTGCTGCGAACGGCGACGAATCGATAATTGATGGTCATCATTAACACTGGCCAATACAGCTGCGATATTGTCTTCAGTTCGGGCTCTACGTAAGCGTGTTGGTGGTTTAATGTCCAACAATGTAAATTTGGTGCGAAATTTAGTCACAATAGCCCCGAATAGCCGCTTCAGTGGGTCTATTAAACTGACCATAAAATGGAAGAAGTGCGTGATGAACTTTCTTAACAGAGCACGCATTTTGATAATAAAATCCAATGATTTGCAAGCGTTGTTCGTTTGTAAGACGATTCATGGTTAAACTATAGACCAAACTGAAGATGTTTGACAGTGAAACAAAACACGAAACGTGCGTGAGCTGTTTAAACCAGTGTTGCCAAAAAGGTAAAAGCTAAACAATCACCCGTTATACATACATAATATGTCATCTAATCAAATGAACTTTCAGTTCAAAAATTTTCAAAGTTTTTGATGGATATTAATTGCTTATTGCAAAATATGTCAGAAGTCGGCAAATATTTGTATTTTTTGCAAATATTATTACATATTTCTCTTTGTCCAACTTGTGATGGTCTATCAAAAGTGAAACTGACACATTTTCCAATACACAATCAAGATCCAACGAATATTCTGAACATTTTTGAACAACAAATTCATTTGAAAAAATATATGTATGTATATATGAAAAATATAAATCAACTGTTATACTATTTAAATAAAACCTACGGTAATTTCTGTCTGATTCGATCAAACGAAATGTCAATCTCTTCGCAATGCTCTTTAAAATTGCCACCATTTATTTCATATTTTTTGATTAAATTTTGCATTTAAGAACGGCTAAACTTGAAAAAAATATGAAAAAATTCGCATTTGTCAAGTTTACCGCATCAAACCCCATAGCATATTAAGTCAAATAATATATATATGTATATCGTTTTAAAGGCCCATTCCTCTCCTTTCTAATAAGGTTTGAACTTTCGATATCGGTTCTGAAATGTTTGTGTAATCAGTAAATTTGTGCGTAAAGTCCAAAATAACAGTTTTTGTCAAATAAAACACTATGTTATTAGCACGGTGTATTTAATTTTTTTTTTATTTTGTCGCATAGTGTAATCAATACATACATACATACATAATTGACCATTACAACCCTTCAGTCAGGATTACGGCCTAGCTTCTCAACACCACTCATGTTGTGTGCGTTAATTTTATACATGAGTGGCGGGACCTACAGTTTAAAATCGACTCCGAACGACAGATTTTTTTGAGAAGCTTTTCATGGCAATTTTTACTCTCAGAGTTTTTGCCAGAAATCTGCTAAGAGGAAGTCGCCGAAGAAATACTTTTTGTATTTTGTTCTTGATGTCTGGCCTGGGATTCGAACTCGGGCCTTTCGTCTAATAAGTCAACACACTACCTACTAGACCACGGCGACATACAGTGAGCGTCAAAATAAAGTAAACACCACATAATCTTGTAAAAAAAGTTTTATTAAATATGCTGCAATCATAGAGTTTAAAAAAATATGTTACATAATAAATTAATAACTAAAGCAAAATAGATTTCAGTAACAAAAAACTGGAAAACTAAAGAACTTAAAAAAATAATTCACTTTTAATGGAAATGTCCCATATTTTTCGCATCAAAATAAAGTCAACAGTGGCATCATCCAATGCAAAAACCTTTTCATTGCAAAAGTAGTAGTGGCAATTTTTTACATTTTTTGAAAGTATAACACGGTAAAGTGCCCTTTAAAGTAATTGAAAGTTTCAAGTTAATTTTTGAAAGAGGTAAAATAGCGAAAAACTTACTATGGGAAGACAAACTTCAGTTGAGACGCATGGAATCATATTAGATTTACATGGAAAAGCAAAATCCCTGCTTGAAATAGGATAAATCGTTGGAAAGCACCACTGTACAATAAAAAAAATCATAGACAAGTATGCCAAATAAATACTCTTGAAAATTTACCCGGTGCAAGACGGCCAAAGCATTTAACAGAAACCGAAATAAGAGCTATAGTAAGGGAAGTAAAGGCAAATCCAGCTTCTAGTGCTGTAAAAAAAGTTGAAAATATTGCAAAAACCTCTGAAAAACAAGTGAGCGCAAGTACTGTCAGAAGATCTTTACATCAAAATGGGTTACATGGCAGAGTACCATGTAAAAAGATCTTCATATCAAAGGTTAACCAAGTCAAACGTTTAAATTTCGCCAAAAAATAGTAAACCAGCCTAAAACTTTTTGGAATAATATTCTTTTCACTTATGAAAGCAATTTTGAGATATTTGGTATAAAAAAACCACCTAAAATATGGCAAAATACAAACGAAGCCTTCAGCAATAAACATGTGACAAAGACGGTAAAACACGTCGGAGGATCAGTAATGGTCTG
Source organism: Sarcophaga rosellei (assembly GCA_930367235.1). Lineage (NCBI taxonomy): Eukaryota > Metazoa > Arthropoda > Insecta > Diptera > Sarcophagidae > Sarcophaga > Sarcophaga rosellei. Next base: position 82,036,793 of record OV884017.1, on the reverse strand, counting down.
GGGATCTATGGCGGCATTAGGGGTTGGTAATTTGGTATTTATAGAATCTACAATGAAAAAGGAAGATTATCTAGATATTTCGAAGCAAAATGTAGCCCCTAGTGGAGAGAAATTAGAACTATCACAAAACAGGATGTTTCAACAGGACAATGATCCTAAGCATTCTTCCAAAATTGTGAAAGAGTGGTTGCTTTATCGTTGTCCAAAAGCTCTGTATCATTAACCACAATCCCCATACCTTAATCCCATCGAGCACCAGTGGGAATATCTCGACAAAAAAATTAGAGATAGAAATATTTCTAGCAAGGATCACCTGAAGGCAGTTTTACAGGACGAATGGCATAAAATTCCACCTGATTTTAGGAAAAAAATTGTTGATTCAATGCCTAGAAGATTATCAGCTGTGATAAAGTCAAAAGGATTACAAACAAAATATTAAATACAATTTTTTAGACAGTTTTAATATATCTGTTTACTTTATTTTGATGCGAAAAATATGGTACATTTTCGCTAAAAGTGAATTAATTTGTTTAGGTCCATAGTTTTTCAATTTCTTGTTAATGAAATCTGTTTTGCTTTAGTTATTAATGAATTATGTAAAATTTTTTCCAAAACTTTGTCATCAAAGTAAATATAATACAACTGTTTTTACAAGATTTTAAGGTGTTTACTTTATTTTGACGCTCACAGTATGTAATCAATATAAAAAGAAAATGAAGACACAAAAAAATTTTTGGACAGCCAAGCCAAATACGTTTTTTTTTTTGGATTTTCTTATCGATGTTAAAAAAATTTATTGCCATTATTTAGTAAAGTTACTGAATAAGTATATATAAATCTTTTAAAAAATCAGGTCAAAGATTATATACCCAAATGAGTTAAGGATTCTATGAAAGCCATGTGCTAAACGGGTTTTAAAAATTAAAAAACATACATACATATATATTATCGATTTTGATGACAAGAAGCGAAAAATCGGAATTATGAGCTGTTAATTGGAACAAGACCAAGAGTGCGATATGCCAAATCCCACGAGCAGGTGGGTAATATTCCAGGCAATAACAGGAATATTGCTCTTTTCGTGTGTCAAGTGAATACATCCACCTCAGGGGCAAGCCACTTTTTGACGTTTTATTTCACACCAAACTAAGAGGGTTAGAGAACGTGTACCTGTCACTTGAGACAAGTACGGTAGAGGTGTCAAACTATCGATAGAGCTACTATCGAAAATTTTTTATAGTTCATAAAAGTATATCGATATATCGAATCTAAACTATCAGTTCTTACACAAAATATCGATATATCGGCAATACTATCGTAACACTATCGGAGTCTCTCAAATAATACAAACGCATTTCGTATAAACAACATGTTTGGCACTTCGCTTGTTTTTTATCTTCACTTAATGTAAAATGCTTCCAAACGTTTGATATTGACGTCTTTGTTTTTCGGCTGTTTTTGTCATTTTTCGGCTGGGGACCCTGAGAAAAGGCATATTTAGCATTTAAAGAAAGAAAGCAAATTATTAGAAATGTTTGTAGCTTACCAGTTAATGTCCTTACTTCACTCTCCATTTTATAATAATACTGTAGGAATCACCAGTTTATAAATGAAAACAAAACAATTAGTGGTGGAACATTTACTATCGACAGTGGCAAACACTATCGATAATATATAGTTAAATGTTTATAGGTTGTAAAAAAAAACATCCATAGTAACGAAAAATATAAACTATCGATAGTGCCATCGATATTTTGACACCCCTAAAGTACAGTACCCGGTGGTCGATTTGACCCATTGTACAACTAAGAGGGTTATTAATTCAGTTTTATTGTTACTAACAGAAGGGGGGTTCACGACGTTACCCTTATTAACGATAAATATAGTGTCTTGGGCTACCAAGTGTTGCTCAGCAATTTCAGAGTTGGCGCATTAGACGAGCAGCATACGCGTCAAAACATAAGTAAAAAAATAGAAAGTGAACATTTGATTATTTCTTACCACTAAACTTTTACCTCAATTTCACAATTGCTTTTATTTAAAATTATAATCTTCGAATTCACAGTTAAATGCATAATAATATATATGTATTTCTATTTTTATGATTGGTATCTACCTATCTAGGTAGGTTGAGGGGGAGGATAGCGACCAGAGATCAGCAATGAATCGTTTTTTCGCTACTCATAAGTACTCATTAAATTTTGAGTATGAGTGAGCCAACAGTATTGGAATTCAACTACTCTGATTCATTCGTACTCACTACAACATTGATTTATAAGTAAAGGTTACAATGAGTATCACTACAACCTTGAGTAGTGCGTTCGTTTGCGAATCATACTTATTTTGTCATTCTTGTAAATGTTGAGTAAAGGAGAGTTAAAATAAACAACATCATGCATATTACTAAGTATGAGTACGATGAGTACTTCAAATTTTCAATATGATCTCGATTTCAAAACCTGGTCAATGACATAAAAAGTCTTCAATGGTTTCGATGTCTTCACCAAATTCCCTTGCATTTATCATTTTCTAATACGGTTCTAGTGGATGTGTATGACGAAATGTCCAGTAAATACGCTCTTTAGTGTACTCAAACCACCTTTATTCAATCCTAATATACAATTGGCTTTCCCCTCATCGGGATTATCCCAGGGTATCTTTGAAATAATACCAACCACTACATTATGCCACAATTGTCGACTCAAGGTTTCCGACCATCTTTACAACCTGGTTGATGTAGTGCTACGGCTCTATTAACCACAGTATGCGCTACGATAGTATGCGGCACGATATATAAAGCGTATCGCGCCATGCATGGAGTAATTGCTAATCGTTATGGTCCTAATTTTAGTTCATTATTTGTGAAAATGTTTATGTCGCTATAAGTCAAGTTTACCAAATTATCACTTTCGCTGATCACACATTACGTGGCCTAATGCCGAGGTGGAATGGGAGACCGCATAATGGCGCGTATATTGGTTCTTTTGTATAGAAGCACAGCCCGTCAACGCGCGGCTTGGATACAATCCGACAACCCTGCTGTGTCCATTGTCTGTGGATTAAAGCGGTGCGCATATTACATACATACATAATTGGCCATTACAACCCTTCAGTCAGGATTACGGCCTAACTTCTCACACCACTCATGTTGTGTGCCTTAATTTTAGACTTGAGTGGCTACAGCTTGAGATTTTGAGAAACTTTTTCATGGCAGATTTATTTACTCTCAGAGTTTTTGCCAGAAATCTGCTGAGAGGAAGTCGCCGAAGAAATATTATTTTTTCATATTTCGTTTTAATGTCTGGCCTGGAGCTCGAACCCGGGCTTTACGTCTAATAAGCGAACACACTACCTACTAGACTACGGCGACTACATACTACATGCGCATATTACCTTCATTTATTTTATCTGAATTACTTCCAACGGAGAGTTAGTTGCTGTCTCGTTTAATTCGAGATATATTTTAATGACGAGATTATTGGTCTAACCTTTTGGGAATTGGTATCCATCTTCTCCTCCGGTTTTAGCAGTTAGCAGTTCCTTTCACATATTCTGATGCTTTGATGAGCTTAGGAATATATTTCGTTTTTCTGCCCAATTCAAACGTCGTTCCATATGGGAGGTTTCCTTTTAATTAGCTTTTTGAGAATGGTAGCTAGCGATGATCTTAGCTTCATTATCAGGTCACCCTTCTTGAACTTACCACAGCACATTGTCTAAGACTCTGTTATTATGCACATCCTTTGCCTTCTGTCGATAGTCATCTTGGCCGAAGAGTCGACTGATTACGATTTTTTTTTATATTTCAACAAAGTTAATCCAACTTGTTATTGAGTGAATAATTTTTATACAAAATTTTTGCGTGAATAAAAAATTTTCTTTTATGATTTCATCGTCCTAATCCATTTGAAAATAATGCGTTTTGACAGCAATCACCTGTCAATTAGCTTTCATTCATCCACCTTAACAGCACTGTTTTTCCCTTTCAATAAATCATGTTTGCAATAAAGAAAATCAAATTAATTTGCCTGCCGTTAAACTGTGGAATGAAATAAAATCATAATACTTGAGAGGAATACATAAAACCTGGAGAAACATTTGTTTTTCTCCTTATCATCAGCAGGAGGGGGTACAATATTGTAGGACGACTATAAAAGACCAAGACTGCAACAGGTTTTAATGTAGTCAGTGTTTTGTGCTGCTTTAGTAAACAAATCACATGAAAATGTTGTACACTCAGCAAAAAATATTCAATTCCGAAGTGATTATTATTTTTATTGCCCTCATGTCAGTATTTTGGTTGCCCTTAATAGCGGCTAGAAATATGGAGAATAGCAAAAGCGAATTGCATGAAAATAGCATCAGTACAGGAAGTGGCAACGGCAAGCCTAATTCGGCTTCTGCGTACTATGCAGCAAAACATAATCTGCGTTCGCTTCTAATGTCGCCAAGGGACTATCAGCAAAAGACGCGTTCGAAAATACCACTCAATTTGGATTTGATGGACTTTCTGCTAGAATACGATGATGAAGATCGCTCTAAGCGCTTTGATGATTACGGTCATATGCGATTTGGTAAGCGGGGCGGCGAGGAACAATTCGACGATTATGGTCATATGCGCTTCGGCAGAAGCGCCTAAATCATCAATTAGTCTTATAGCCGCTGCAGATGTTATCTGCATATCTATCTATCCAATCAATATTAGTTGGGGTCTTAAAACATACGAAATGGGTTAAATTTTTATTAAACAATACTTTATAATTGTAAATAATAATTAATTGTTAAAAATAATCATTATTTAAATATGTATATTGTATGTTTATACTCTAAAATTAAAATTAAAACAAATCATATAAATATAAAAAAAATAAATATAAAAGAAAATATGTAAGTAAGTGCATACAGAAAAGAAATTTCTTGCGTTCAATTATTTCTTCACTTATTTTGAGAGGAAAGCTTTCTAGGCTTAAAAAGAATTCTTTTTGTTTATATTAGAGTGACCATCTACAACTAAAACGAAAATAAAATGTTAAATAAATTTGCAAAAAAGTTTATTTCGCCCTAACATATGCTGACATTTGGAAAAGTCAACATTTTCTTTGGATAATACTTTTTCAGTTGCCTACTTTGTAGCTGAAGTTGCATTAATGCTACCATACTGTTTTATTCAGATTATGTGCCACCCTAAAAGTATGTATGTATGTGCCAAACTAACAAAAAAAAAATAAAGCAATCACACTAGTGTTCGAAAAAAATACTCTAAAGTACGCAACGTTTATATAGTGTACTGAATTAGAGATCATTCAATCAACTAGTGCTTATTTCGTGAATGGTAACACTTAGATCATGTCTGATTTGACAGATAATTAGTTTTATCCTTCCGCTGAACGAATATGGTTGTGTATACGCTTGAACAACGCTGGGAAATATTGCGACATTACTTGGAAAATCATGGTAATGTTGCAGAATGTGTGCGAAAATTGCGTACGGATTTTGGAAGAAGAGAAGCACCGTCAGCTCCGTATGTTCGTTATCCTGTGAAAAAGTGAAAGAAACTGGCATCCTCATCGATAAACCAAAGCCAAAAACAGTGCGTACACCCCAGAATATTTCTGCTGTGGGAGAAAGTGTGCGTGAAACGCCACCAACATCAATTCACCGTCGTTCTCTACAATTGAACATTTCATCATTGAGACGAATTTTGCATAAAGACCTTGGTATGACGCCATACAAAGTCCAATTGGTTCTGGAGTTGAAGCTAATTGACCATCCAATGCGTTTTCGCTTCGCTAAGTGGGCGTGCGATCGACTTACAGAAGATGCCGATTTTGGCAAAAAAATCATCTTTTCAGATGAAGCTCATTTTGATCTTGGTGGGTATGTAAACAAGCAAAATTGTCGCATTTGGGGCACAGAAAACCCGGACGCATAAATTGAAAAGCCGACGCACCCAAAACGAGTCACTGTTTGGTGCGGATTTTGGTCCAGAGGCATAAGTGGGCCATTTTTCTTCGAAAATAAGCAAGGAGTGGCCATTACAGTCAATGGCGTACGTTATCGGGCCATGTTGAACGAATTTTTGTTCACAAAAGTTGAAGAGGAGGATATTGGCAACACTTGATTTCAACAGGACGGCGCTACGTGCCACACAGCCGAAGCTACACTCGATGTTTTGTGCCCTGTTTTTGAAGGTCGCATTATCAGCCGCAGAGCTGATGTCGTTTGGCCACCTCGGAGCTGCGATTTTACACCGTTGGACTATTATTTGTGGGGTGCCGTCAAAGATAAGTGTTACGCCGACAAGCCAGAGGCAATTGACGCTTTAAAGGACAATATTCGTGAAGCCATTGGAGGCAACCATTTGAATGAAATTATTTTCCATTATTAACTGGAAGGATTGTACTTTCAAATAAAAAAGAAATTTGAGAAAATATTCAGTAGTTTTCTTTAAAGCATTTTCAAAAAAAAAAAAAAAAAGTTATTTGGCTGACCCTTTTCTTATTTCGTGATTCTTGTAAATGTCGAGTAAAGGAGGGTCGAAACCAACAACATCATGCGTATTGTTAAGTATGAGTACGATGAGTACTTCAAACTTTTATTATGAGTAGTATGAGTATGATATTAAAATTAGTATGAATGCGTATAAGTATCAGAAATTATTATTATTGTAAAGAACACAAATACATTCACTAACAGAGTGAACAGAGTTCACAAACACTATTTCTTAGTGTTTCTGTACAAAGTACACTAACAGTTCTCAGTATACGCGTAAGTTTATGTTCTCATTCAGTATTATTAGAGATTGCGTTGTGGTTTTTGATACCATTTATTATTCTTTAGGAAGAATAGACATATTTCGCTTAAGAGTGCAAAGAAATAGCTGTCTCGTTGTAAAAATCAAATCAATTACCGATTGGCAATATTTTCAGACTATGCTTCAAAGTTCAAATGCACCCATTGAAGAAGATGTAAATTTATAACTAATCTTTAATATACTGCGTGAAAATGTACTCCAGACCCTCCTGGCTGATGAAGTATAAAAGAGAAAGATATGGCAACGATCTAGATTTCCATCGACCAAAACAAGGTTTAGCAGAACAACACACGAACTTGGCTTGGAAGGCCAAAAATATAAGAACAAAAGTTTAGCTAACCATTTACAAGGGTTGAATAATAAAAAAAAACATCAGACTATTCATTGTGGAAATAAACGGAAAACTTAAAGAGACTCATAACACAAATTCCACCCATGCATCTGACAGATGTAACAAAAGGACAGAAGAAAAAGCTGAATTGTATTCCAAATATCATACTGCACTTTATTTAAATTGTATCTGCAAAATACAAAGGTAGCATTCTGGGTCCACCTTTGTATGTTTTATACGCTAGTCATATGCCACAAATTGCTGGAACGACTATAGCCACATTTACTGATGACACTGTTATTTTGTCAATTACCAGATGTGAAAATGAGGTGAAGCTTAGATTACAGAATGCACTTATCCCAGTCATAAAATGGACTAGAAAATGGTGCATAAAATTAAACAGTTCTGAATCAACACATGTTGACTTTACAAATAAATCAATCAATTTTAGGTAGACCTATATTTATAGACACCTTAACTCCATGAGGTATAGTTCTCGTTTGTGCTCATCGCCGAAGTTACGCTGTGACGCCACCATTAAGTCGTTGTAGTTTTGTCTTCAGCTCTCTGTCCTCTGGCATGGTTCCTAGAATCCCGGCTGCGGCACCTTTTAACGTCAAAATTAGTACCAAAGCCTTCTCTCCATCATCCCATGCGTTTCTGCTGGCTACTGTCTGGAATTGGAATTTATGTACGGATAGGGGTTAGGTACCATCAAAGCAAGGAGGTTTTGCTGAATGATTCACGTATTTTCTAAAGCTTCTCTATTGTCGCTTCGAGTTTCCTTTAAATTTTAGACAAAACCTTTTGAGCTCTCTTCTCCACTTTTTCCATAATTGCTGCTTGCGTTATTTCCATCCTTTGTTGACTATATTTTCGCGACTCAGCCAGAAGTTTTTGATTTTCAGCTCTAGAATCTTCTTGTACATCAGCAAATAGCTTTTGGTTTGCTACTTGCATTTTTCAATCATAGCGGCTAGCAACGAATATATGTCGATACCGCAAGGGGTTGCAGGGGCCTGTAACTCTCATTTCCCTACATCCTTGAACTCGTAAGAAGCGATGTCAATGCCCTGAAGCTGCAATAGTTCCCTTAACCGCCTTTGGAGTTCATTCTTCGTGCCTATTGTAGGCAGCTCTAGCTTCGGTGAGTTTCATTTTAATTTTTCTTTTCATTTATGTATTTATTTTTACTTTTGGATTTAGCAGTCCCACTTCTGACACCAATTGTTACGTTTTTACCTTTTTAAAAATGTTTAGGATATGAGTTCGTTGATTGCAAGCAAATAAATTGGTGTTTAGTTTCAATTAAATTCTTTATTGTTCGCACTACTTTTATGTGCCACGGTTTACAACTTGACGTATACAACAATAATTGTTTGTTCACTATTCTCCTTTACCGTTCTGTTCGCGTAAGCACTAACAACTGTTCGGTAGATGTTTACAACGGCGATCTTCATACCACGACTGTTTTCTTCGCACGCAACGCGTCTTCACACAAGACTAACTGAACTCGTTGCCTGCTTTGTCTTGCCTTTTTATATCCCACGTAAACAGTCTGCTGAAGGTTCTTGAAGTTGAACATTTGTGGTTTCGCTTTCTCGAGAACTCTATCGCGAATTCATTGTTGTTTGTATATTGTGGTGATGTACAAGCAAATAATGTAAATATAATGCAACTTTTTCAAAATAAACTATAGCATCGTAAACGCATCATGGTATATCAGCACAAGAGATCTACATATATCGTGATCTTGTCATAAATAGAGTTAGACAAGAGATTGAAAAAATTGCCACAAAACACAATACCCGACAAAGAGGTCACATTGATTTGGAACCATCATCCCTTGCTTATCCAATTGGTTTAGAACTCAGACTTAAAAGAAAGAAGTCACACGACTTAGCTAGGAACTCAGTTTTACCTTGAAGACTGCAAAACATTAAATAAATTATGTTAAATTAAAGTTTATATTAATTTAATTGTTTTTAATGAAATAAACTATTAGGTGTAATAACTAGTAGTAACAGTTAATAAATAAGAATTTAAACAGAAAAAATTGTCGCAAGCCATAAGAAGGGCAAACGAAGGGGAAGATGGAATTGCTCGTTATTTATCGACTTTTCTCAAGTTTTCTACAGATTATAGCAGGAAGTTATGATAAGATGCAAGCAAAATGTCCTTTCAGTATTTGGAAAGCTAATGAGGGTGACGCTTTCCACCTTTCCGTTCGGATAAATAATAAGGTTGTGTTTATTTTGGCAAATTTTTTTGATTACGTACTTTGTGTCTCAACAAGTGACATAAAGTAAGCTCTTGTTTACTCAAAGTTTTTAATTTTATTTCTAATCAATTTCAATTCTTTCTGAAGCATTCAGATTTCTTTGCGTTATTATTAATTTCCAAACTGCAAACAGATAAACTAATTAATTTTCCATTTATTATTCGATTTATACAAAGATAAATACGAAGTTTAGGGCCATTACTACAACTTGCCGTTAAAGTTGGGTTTAGTTAAAGGTACCTTTAGCTAAAGTGAACTTTATAGTCACCTTTAACTTCTTTTCGTTATTACAACCTACAGATAAAATAAAGTTAACCTTTTAAAAAATATGGCAGTGCCGGAACAATGTTGATAACATTGCTCAATTAAACAAGTTTTTTTTGAACGTAGTGACAACGACGAGCATCTTCATTTTGTTGTGTTTGATCATTTTGGTTATGTTTGTAGTTGCCATATTGAAAGAAATATATAGTATGACAAGTTCAAACATAAACTTAACTTTAAAGGTTAAAGATACGGTGATCTTCCCTTTAGCTTAACGCTCACTTCTACCTTATTGTTGACTTATAGTTCTGAAAAAACAATTTATCTGGCCGTTAAAATTATGCCTTTAGTTAATGGTAAGTTGTAATAAAGGCCCTTAATAAAGAAATGTATGTACATTTGTTATTATATGATTAACATGAACTTTCAACATTTATTTTTAAAAGTTACCAGAGCTTTTAAACATTTCTTATTGCTTTTAATATGTGGTATATACTTCCTTCCCATCTACACAACAACACAATCACAACGGTTTTTGAATGTCATGAGATTTTCTAGTGAGTGTTGGAACCAATATTTTATAAACTTTAACTAACGAATCAACAAATTAAAATTTAAGAACTTGTCTTATAAGCTGAGGACAAATGCAATTAATTACAGTAAGACCACGCTTAACGCTGTTTCAGTATTACGCTGTATAATTGGGATTCCCCTAAATCGCACACTGTATTAATACTTGTTGTATATGTATGTGTGCAAATGAAACGGCCATGCACCAACCCAAAGCGGTGCACTATATAGTGACGGTCTATACTTTGTATCTTTTTCAACGATCTTTTGTTAGACTGTCCAGAATAAACATTACAACTGTATTTTCTGAAGTCGCAATCACAGTACGAACCCATTACATATGTATTTATATATGTACGCGTTAAGTTGCCTCGTTTAACGCAGTTTCGTTTAGCGCTGGAACTTATTGGAACGCGTTAAGCGGGGTCTCACTGTGTCAAAAATTTTCTCATTTTACTTACATTCTCATCAAATCTTTAGGTGACCCGTTGGTGTCCTTATTAAGTTTCACGTAACTGCATATGCGTATACGCTGAAGTATTTATCAGAAAAGGATAGTGCAATTATATTGGGATGGGGCGGTGTCATCAAATTAACTGAGTTGTTAAATTTAAATGTATTAAGATTTTTTTTTTGTAAAACCAGAACTCAGGGGATGGCCCCTACTCATGCAGTGCACTGTGCAGGTTTAGGAAAATAGGTTATAAGAAGGTGGAAAGAAGGAGTAGTAGTTGTCAGCCCACGCACGTTACAAAAATCGATGCGAAACAAGGAAGTTTCAACAAATAAAAGCAAAATAATTTCTTTCATTGAAGCCACAAGGAATTCTGGTTTCTAAAAGCTATTCGATGCAGCATAATTTGGTTGTGCTCCTTGAAAAGATTTAAATCAAATAGAAATTACTTGTTTTATTGATTCACAAAACATGTATATTTTAAATGCTTTTAAAGGATATTTTACACAAAATGACAGTAAAAATCTCATGACAGATTTTTTTTTCATCATTTAGACGACTACAAAACACCAAAACAAAGAAAAATAAATGCATCTCTGATTTAATGAAGAGTGATGGGTGTTGGTCGCTGTAGTCTAGTAGGTAGTATGTTCGCTTATTAGACGTAAAGCCCGGGTTCAAAACCCAGGTCAGACATTAAAATGAATTAAAAAACAAATATTTCTTCGGCGATTACCTCAGCAGATTTCTGGTAAAAACTCTGAGAGTAAATAAGCCTGCCATGAAAAAGTTTCTCAAAAATCTGTCGTTCGGAGTTGACTTTAAACTGTAGGTCCCGTCACTCACGTATAAAATTAACGCACATATAATAAGTGATGTGAGAAGCTAGGCTGTAATCCTGATTGAAGGGTTGTAATGGCCAATTATGTATGAATGTATGTATGATGGGTTTTTGAAAAATTTACCAAATTTTCATCCGTATTTCCTCTTAATATTATATGCTCTCATTACATATTGAGTTTATACGATGTTATCCAATCACATTATACACTACAAATTTGACATATCGTACAACTCGTGTGTGTGTGTGACTATTTAAATTCACCTTTAGCGATTTTTCTATTATTACAGATGAACTATTTACGTTAGGTTACATATATACATATGTATGTATTTGGATTATAGAATATTGTGGATAAGAAAATAAATTTCAAAAAGTGATGTTACAATTTTAAGATTTAATTTTACACATTTCTTGTTGGTTCCTGGTGGCAGAGATATTCCTGTTAGCAGGCAATTCCCACATACATAAGTGTAGGTTTACTTTCTTGGATTGTTAGCGTACCAATCTACTATTTTAATTAGTTGAGTGGGACATCGGTTTCACCATCTATTCTCAAAAGGCTGCTGTGAAACATGTAGGCATGTGTCGAGACATCGATTACTTACGAATGATTGTAGAATTTATCAGATAATTCTGGCCGCTATTTGTGCCCAAATTCGCTTTGATTTAATGAAACTACTATTCTCTCCTTTCATATCGTATCCTATCTTTGGAAACCTTAAAGTTAATACCAAAGTTTGTAGCAATCTCTAACAAATCAGTCACTGATGTAATAAGTTCTCTTTGCATATTCATATTATAAAGACAATTCCAATGTCTACATATTTATAAATACTTGCGATATCATACAAATATACAATACCGGTATGTATAGTATGTGAGCAACAAAACTTGTTCGCATTTTTTTTATCAAGAAACTCTTGATTATCACAGTTTTAAATTATACATATTTACATGTGATGTTCTTACTTTAACTTCCTAATTTTATTGTGTTTTAAATAGAAAACCGCGTTGTTTTGCAAATCGATTAATACAATTGTTAAGTGCACTCTCATGCAATATATGACTACATATACAAATCGGCACGACTCACTGTCAAATTGAACCGAGTCGAACTAAACTGAATTGCGCTAAAGTGAACCAAGCCAACATTTTAAAGATGTGTCAGTTGTAGAGTCAACAACAAAACAACAAGTACTTCAACTCTTCTTCTGTCATGTATGTATGTACTTTCATACCTAAACGCAAATGCACACATCGCCATAGGTAGAGGAGTATAGACATACTAACACTGCTAAAGTCAATTTCCAATAAGACTTTCTATAGATGGCATTCATAACTTTTGGTAGCGTAAAAATTTCATTGCTGACCAGATTGTCCGCATTCCATTCGATCGAAGAAAAAAAAAAGAAAAACAAACAAACCCAATATATTTTTTTATTCATATATGTACAATATATGCATATGTATGTCTACATGAATGTGTTCATGTATCTATGAATACATTGTCAGTTACTTATTTGGTTAGAGCCAGTTAGCCAACAGGCCAGCCGCACGAATATGTCTTTTAGTATGTGTACTTACTTACAAGCTGACTGTCGAATGGTTGACTATAAACGACCAAATTAACAGCTTCGTACTAATAAATACTACTAGTGGTAGATTGCTAGCCATACAGAAGTACCATTACATGTATGCATATATATATCCACTGACTAAAACAAGTATCTGCAAGTTAGCTTGAATGAATGATAAAAACAAAACAGAAAAGACAAACAAAAACAAAAAAAACAAAAAATTACTTCACCACACCAAATTACTGTACGCCACAAAAGAAATTTTCCTCTCCTCACTCTGTGTTTATGTGTGTGAGTGGAAAAGAAAAATCAACTTCAACGGTTCTTTTCATTTCTTTATTTTACAGGTGACTGTGACAATAAAGGCATAGAGACCAGCCAGCATTGATAACGACAGTGTTTACGGTGAGCAGGTGAAATCACATTACAATTGCGACGCACCTTACAGAGTGCTTTGTGGTAAATCATGTATGCTTTGATTGAATGCATCTCCAATTGCAAGTTTTATCACAACAAACTGAAAAATAGTTAGTCAGTTACATATTACCACCTGACAATTTGATGGAATTTTTTCAAATTTTCCAAAATTTATTCTGAAATTAAGTACAAGAGTCTAAACTGTCATAGATGGTAAATAATATTCAGTATATTGTTATGAAAACGATAAACAAAAAGCTACACAAACAAATACACCGAACTTTGTGGGGGTGAGTGGGGAATAGTGATAAAATAAAGTATTTGGCGAGAATTGGGGTAAATAAATACAAAGATAATTATTAGTTTAAATAATCAATTATTTATTAGTACAGAGAACGTACCTTTCGGGTTGGGGGTTGATCGGGTATTGATCTCTTTTCAATTATTCTTTATAATTCACAATATAGTCATATTAACACAGAGATGGTGTATACACTTAAACTAAACTTATATCTAAGACTTAAATTAGGGTGGCCAGCGTGGACATCCCGCCCCCCTTGCAACAAGAGGACCGAGAAGTCACCTGGCCAGAGATCAAAATTAACATCTCAGGGGCATATATATATCGACTTAGATTTATGTATATTACAATTTTGAGCATAAACGTAAAGAATGATATAATATAAATAATATAGTTTTTAGCTGGCACTGAACATTAGAGCCTGGTTGTAGGTTGCGCTCTTCTTTTCCGTTTAATGTGAGTGGGTTCCTTCTTGTTGCCAGCTTTTCCCGATGAGTTTGTCTCTTAGGCGTTCGAAAATTAGCCTGCGGGGTATTAGATTCTCTGTAAATAAAACGACAAACACACAACAGGAAACGAGATTAGAAAGCCGCACGAGCTTCACAATTGGCCGTATTAAAACGCCATTGGCAGTTCGAATTTCGGTCACTCGCACTTCGAATAAGGACCAATAAACCCATTCGATTCGGTTTAGTTTTCCATTGTTAAGGGATGAATTGTCATTAGAAAGGACAACAAAATCATCATCAACTATGTCTCCTTGACAGGTTTTTCGAGACATAAAACGGTCATTAGAGTATTAACTTTATGTCGAGATTCCACGTGATTCCAATTGTCAGTGCCTACTGGTCCACGATAAACGATATTCGATTTGCCGAAAATGTTGGCCAACGGTACGGGGGGTTTTTGAAGCCAGGACAAAACGATTGTCGAAACTATCCTCCAAAGGCTTCCGATCTGGTAAGATTCAGTTTCGTACTAAGTGAAAATACCATTTTTTGCCAGTAGAGTTGCATAGCAGAGCTCTAAGCGGGATAGAATTTACACTTCTACAGGCACAACTTTTACTTTGGCAACGAGTAAGTGGGTGATAAATTCACCTGACGATGAAGGAATAGGATAGAATTCAGTATGTGAAGGTGTGTTGCGTGCGAAGAAAACAGTCGTGGTTTGAAGGTCGCCGTTGTAAAGATCTAACGAACAGAAGTGTAAAACTGAATAACGAACAAGCAAATTATTGTTGGATACGTCAAGTTGTAAATAGTGGCACACAAAATTGTGCAAACATTAAAGAGTTTAATTAAAACTAAACACAAATTTATTTTCAATTTGTTTGCAATCAATGAACTCATATTTTAAACGTTTTTAAAAAGCCAAAAACGTAACAATATGTACGTTGTGATGAGACAAAGAAGTTCCCTTCTTATTCATATCGCTCCATCAATAATATTGTATGTATCCCACTGGTAACAAAGTTGGTGCCCCCTCTTATTCAACCCAATTAACTGAACTAATCGGAACACCAATAAACTTTAACATGTCGGAGATAGTAAGCCCCATACGCTTCCTGATCACTTCATTAGTAATACATTTATCGCCTAATTTTAATGGGACATCGGCAGTTTTTTAAAAAGTTTAAACAATGCTTAGACTTCCCAGGTGTAGGTATCATTTTAACTAAGATAACCTTTTATTGTTGAGTGTCACATTCAAGTCGCAAAATTGCGTGCATGATGAAAATTTCGATCTTCATGGGCTATATGATGCATCATTAATTTCAGAAGTATTTTTTTTGTGAATTGGGACCTTAATAACATTTTGGAGTTCGAAGTTCCGGACTAAGAGGTAGTGAATGTACAGTAACATTTTGGCTTGATTTTAAAGTCAATAAGCTCTGGCGTTTTGAAAGGTTGGCTTATATAAATAGTCTTTATGATTTTTAGTCACACGCCATTCTGAAACTGGGAATATCGACGATCAGGCTCCATCAATAACGACTCAATCTCTTAACTATGACAAAAATAAATTTGTTTACAATTGATCTTTAAAATTCGCTTTTACATTATCCATGGGTAAATTCTAATTTTAAATATTCTCTTTAGCAACAATTGCTTTTATAGAAACATTCTTTTAGTTAGTGCAGTTGTTGGTGGTAGGAAGAATTGGTAATTGATTAACAATAGCGTGAGGATATATTCCATTTCATATATTAAGTTGCACCGTATGTATCTCAAGTAGAGGTTCGAGTGTATTCTTTTATAAATGTGCATCGATATTAACATTTTAAATTGATAATTCGAAAAATATGAGAAAAATTTATTCTAAAAATTTGGTAAGAATTGTGATCTCATCAACAGAAGACTTAAAATGTCTCAACATGTGACAACATAAAGCGAAAATGAAAATGAGCTGCTCCTCTACCGGCAACTCATTTGTATGAGTTTTTTTGGCAATAGGGGTGATGTTTGAATTCGGATTTTATTTTTTATTTCGTCTCTTGCACCCATCTTTTCTTTATTTTACATCACTTTCCTCTCATTATTCTCATTAATCAAGCAACATTAATCTACTATAGCAAGTCGTAGGATGACAGTAGAGTCATCAGTTGTCGTCTAGAAATAACGTAGTGTAATGATAAGTAACTTTAGTGATTGAGTTCTACTCTTTCTCAACAAGTGGCTTTATCTCACTGTGCCATGATATCCTTTGTTGATGTTATTCTCTATATTGGGCAAAGATCACGCCGGCTTCTTCATTATTTGAAGGTGATCGAATACTTTTCCTATTTTATAAATTTAAACATCGTGATGAAAATTGTTTCATCTGCTTTGCTGTTTGATCCTGTTTAATTCAAGTTTGTAGTCAAGCACTTCTGCATTGTATGTTGGATAATCGATGAGTTTTCGATCGATTTTTCATAATTATTTATTATTGGTTTGATAATTTTGACTAAGAATCTTCCCAGTGGTAAATGGAAGGAGTAAAGAGGCCTTCTAAGAGGCCTTATTTAGCAGACACAAGAACTACGCCTCCAATTCCATACTTAGGAACTTTTTACACGCGATGTCATTGCGGGCAAGGCCTTGCGCGCTCTCTTCTACCTAAAGGGCTTCTAAAAGGTCTTTAATTATAGCCCTATTTAAAGGCTTTCTGATAAAGGCCTTCTAAATGGTTTTCAATTATAGTCCTATTAAAAGGCCTTCTGAAAGGTTTTTAATTATAGCCCTATTAAAAGGCTTTTTGGTAAAGGCCTTCTAAACGGCAAATTAAAGCAGGGATGATAAAAGGAAGCCTAAAGTAGGAATGATAAAAGACATTCCGAAGTATGGATATTTGAAGGTAGCCTATAGAAGATCTATTGGAAGCCGTTATGTAGAACATCTGTAAATATGCCTTCTAAAAATGAATAAAAATATAAATAAATATTACATTTTTGTATGTCATTTATTAAATAATAAAAATTATTTAATATTTAAATAAAATAAAATAAAAAATAAGGAAAAATAACTATTCATCATTAAAAAATAACATTACTTTTATATAAAGGAACTTAAGATATAATTATTAAAATAATTTACATATCGGTTTTTTAAGAAGTAATATATGTATTTTATATTTTGTTTACATACATACATTAATAACATTAAATACAAAATAATACTTAAATGAGATAAATTCATTATTATTAATAATAAGTAACATATATATATCATATGAAAATCTCTTATTATTTCATCTCCAAGTAAATTGTGGAGATTTTTGATTAGTCCTCCGGTTCGTACTTTTTTGTTTATAATATTAATTAACTGTTCTTCACCAATTGTTGACACTTTTTCATCCAAGTTTTTTAGATCGTTAATTGTTATTCACTTTTTATTATTCCTTACCACTGAAAAAAAAAATAACCGACACTTTAGAAGTTTAAAAACAACTGATGAACACTTGTTGTTTTTGTTTTTTCGTTTTTTGCTTTTTTGTTTCTTTTTTTTGGCATTTTTTTCAAAGTAGACCTTGTTTTTGTAACAGTTTTGTTACTCAGAATGTAAAAAAATACATGTTGTTGCTCCCCTTCTCAAAGAAGGGAATTTGGAATGAGTATTGGATCTTTTAGAAAGGAGCACATAGGCCTACTAGAAGGTCTTTTATGAATGGCAGTCTGGCATGAGAAAAACAAATTGCCAAAAATTTCATGTTTTTGCTTCCCTTCTAAAAGAAGGTAATTTGCAATGGATTTTGGATCTTTTAGAAAGGAAAGCATAGGTCAGCTAGAAGGTCTCATAAGTATGGCTGCTTAGCATGAGTAAATCAAAATGTAAAAACGTACATGTTGTTGCTTCCCTTCTCAATGAAGGGAATTTGTAATGTATATCGGATCATTTAGAAGGGAGCACAGAGGTCTACTGGAAGGTCATTTCAGTAAGGCTGCCTAGCATGAGAAACAAAATCCAAAAGAAGGGCTAAAGAGACCTTATAAAAGGCCTGCGAAGCGAAGGCCTCAAGAATTTTACCACTGGGTTATTTCAATTGAGTTTATTTGTTTGTGTTTAGACACACATATTATAACAAATAATAATTTTTCAACAATTATTTTTGATATTTTTTTTGTGATAATTCATATTTAAATATGTAAGCGGTATAATGATCGAAAATTATTCGTTTACAAGTAATTGATTTCTTTTGTTAAGCAAATAAGCCCACAGATCAAGAGTATACGTATGTATGTAAAATCGATTGCGCTCCCATAATAATGCCTAGGTCTAGAATTTTTTAACGCTGGAAAGACAATCACAAATATACGATACGGTATACGAATGATACGAAAATAGAAAATATTTCTTACGAATAAAAATTTGTTAAGTATTTCTGCTGCTACCCGCATGCCTAACTAAAATGTTTCCTTTTCAGCCTCATAGCACCTTCAGTTGCCTAAACACAGTGGTTATGCAAAATATGCAATATAATGTGATATTTTTCAGTTGTGCCAGTTCAACTTTAACTGCGAACTTTTTAAAGTCAACGAACACCAACAGTTGATTAAATTTGTAATTAATGCAAGACATGCAAGCCCACGTCGAAGGAGTCATTGTAAATATGCAAAATTACAAAAAAAGAAAAAAAAAAAAAAAAAAAAAATAAAATAGAAACACTGAAAACTAACAAATAATATCCATCCACAACAACAAAAAAAATGTATTTCGTTTTATTTTTTATTTTTATCGAATGACAATAAAGTTTGTAATGAAAAAATGAATTCCACTATAAAAATAACAATCACATCATAATATGTACAGTGTAATGCAGCTATTAGTGAGCATTTATAATACGATATTCATGAAATGTAACGTGACAGATAGATATGTTTGGCATAGATTGATAGACAATTTGCTATTTAACAGATACAATTATATGCACATACATGTGTGTGTATGTACATAAATATGCATAAATATTTTCATTTTAACATGTATACGCGAATGTTCTCGCATTGTCGGGTAACTTGGAATATTTACAGGTACTGAACTGAGTTATTCTCTCTACTCGCACCTATGCTTTGACAATATTAATCAAATACAAAATGAATACAAGCAGACAAAAAATAAAATAAAATAAAATAAGACTCAAGTACAAATATTTGGTTTCATAATAATATTAATTATTTATATAAAATATGATGTACACATACAAACAAACCAGAGCTTAGCAATGAGTATTAAAAAAGATGAGTAGATTCTCTATCATACTCATAATTTCTGATACTTATACGCATTCATACTTATTTTAATATCATACTCATACTACTCATTTTCAAAGGTTGAAGTACTCATCGTACTCATACTTAACAATACGCATGATGTTGTTGATTTCGATTCTCCTTTACTCAACATTCACAAGAATCATAAAATTTGTAAGTATGATTCGCGTACGAACACTACAATATACACTATAAGGTTGTGTGTTCGTTTTGCTTGCTGTCTTTGTCTTTTTCTTACTTCTTTTGTGCAACAACAACTAAAATTGTAAATTTTGATGAATGATTCGAATTACTCGAATTATTTATGAGTATTGTAAATATTTTTCTAAATTTATGAATCTAAATGAGTAGGCGCATGAAGCAAACATATTTCTAATGTTATGAGTTTGATGTGAACGTTGTACTCATACTCATTGCAACCTGTACTTATAAATTAATGTTGTAGTGTGTACGAATGAATCAGAGTAGTTGAATTTCAATACTGTAATACTGTTGATACACTCATACTCAACATTTCATGAGTACTTATGCTGATCTCTGATACATATATGATATCTTTGTATAGAGGAATGAATGTATAGACACTGAACTAATATGACCATAAAGTGACATGCTTAGGATGAAGATAACTGCAATCACTTTTAAAAACTCAAATTTTGGCAAATGTTTGGTGATTTAGAACAACTTCAATTGTTTAGTCCAAGTCAAGTTCACTGGCTGAATTCTAAATCTTGATTTGATTTTCGTTTTGGTTCACAGCGTTAACTAAATCGAAATACTATGATTAGTTCTCTTTTTAAAGTAAGTATCAGCAGCGGGTGGTAGTATTATATGCCGCAAAAGAGCTCTATATCGGGTCCTCCAACAGGGACTTCCGAAATTTATCACTTGAAAGCGGCCATCTTACTGAAGCTACTTCTGTCAAATTATATGTCAACAACGCGTACAAATAATCGAATTGTTTTATAAAAATCGGCGTGCGGGTCGGATCACATACCATGTATTTCGCACATTTAATAATCGTAATAACAGTCCTACAGAGAGAACTATTCGCAATATGATGGATAAATTCGAGTCTGCTAATTCAGTAAACGATCGAGCAACACCTAAACGTCGATGACAGTGTACAAGAGAATTCGAAACAGTCAATTTCAAACCACTCACAAGATTTGGATTTGACTTACACTGATTCAACTGACACAGGAACTGAAAGTAAACGACCAAAGATAACAACAAGTGTTTGGTAAACAGGCTCTAAAGCATTTGGCAAAGTCCTCTAATTTTTAAAAAAAAAAATTATCTTTAGCTATGAGGCCCATTTTGAATGAAATTCACGTAAATAAGCAAAATTATTGAATTAGGATGATATCAATCCACATGATGGTACCAATTCACGAGTGTTTACTACATTCATACATAATTAGCCATTACCACCCTTCAGCCAGGATTACGACCTAGCTTCTCACACCACTCATGTTGTGTGCGTTAATTTTATATTTGAGTGGCGGGACCTACAGTTTAACGTCGACTCCGAACGCTAGATTTTTGAGAAACTTTTTCATGGCAATTTTATTTACTTTCAGAGTTTTTGCCAGAAATCTGCTGAGAGGAAGTCGCCGAAGAAATAATTTTTTTCATTTTTCGCGTTGATGTGTGGCCTGGGGCTCGAACCCGGGCTTTACGTCTAATAAGCGAACACACTACCTACTAGACTACGACCGGTAAACGAGTGTTTAATGCTTTTCCAAAAATTACTGTTTGATGAGCAACGCTTTTTCTTGTCCTTAATTGGATGATGTAGTCACCATTGACATGTGGTTTCATTAGGATAGAGCAACATGTTACATAGCTCATGCCGCTTTGATTTGAGAGCATGGTCATCTCACGAGTAGGTGATCTGAACTGGTCATTAGACTTTTTTTCATCTGGTTTTCTTATATCGCAGGTCTATGTGAATAAGGCACATACTACAGCAATCCTCACAGCTAAAATCACCCATGTAATGGGTTAAATTTATCCTGATTCATGTAGCAGAGTTATGAAAAATTATAAATTTTGAAGACAATCGATGTTATATACCACATATAATGGCATTAATAAGTCTTTTAGACGAATAAAAATAATATATTGTTACGAAAATGGAAACGGTGTATCATCGTTTAACATTAAAATGAGCAAATGCTACACAACCAAATACAACGAACTTGTTACAAGTAAACCAACAACATTAGTATGAAAAAAAATGGGCTAGACAAGTAAGCGAGAGCGCATCAACAAGCAATATGAACAAAATACACAAACAACAATGAAGTCGCGATAGAGTTCTCGAGAAGGCAAAACCCCGAACGTTCTACTACAAGAACCTTCATCAGACTGATTACGTGGGCATATAGAAAGGTAAAAACTTAACAATATAATACCTCACACGTATTACTTAAATATAGAAGCACTTAAAAACGAACCTATACACATGCTATCGAGTTTATGTACTTTACTCTGATAAAAAAAAACTCACACCATTACATGATCGAGCATACAAGCCTTGATTAGCTGAACGGCGTAATCTTTTCATTCCCTCTACTATTTTAAATTTGGAATTAAAGGAAAATAAAACTTTGATTTTCTGCAGTCTTACGAGATAAAAGTTAAACTTAATAGTTCAATTATTTAAATTTTGAGTTAAATTAATGAATTTTGTTGTTTAAGTTCTAATGCATTGCAAATTTTTTATATTATTTTACTTGCTTTGCAGGGGTCTACATATCCTTTCCATTTTCACATTCTCGGTTTCTTTTAACACATGAATGTTCTAATCAGTCGAACACTTTTTCGGGTAAAATTTTCTTTTCGTGAATGAAGTTGATTTGTATTGAAAAGTTTTGCGCCATTTATGAATGGCAATGGAATTTCAAGTCATCGCACAAATTTAAAATTTCGGAGAGATATTTTATACAAATTTCAATGCCCTGCTGCCATCTATAACATCAATTTCAACAGGAGTTCAGTTACCATTCATAATCGATCCATAATATTTTCTTTTGCTAGATGAAACCCTTTTGTAATGAACAAAAAGTGTAAGAGCAGCCTCCAGGCACAAGCTTTGAGGCTAAATAATTGCCAAGAAAAACGCTTCCCAGATCAGTTGTTTGGTGTCGATATTAATAACACAAAGGTGTGAGAAGCTAAGCTATAATCCTAACTAAAAGCTTGTAACGTATATAGATACATATGCATCTCGGTCAGAACACTAGCCATTTGATACATACTTTACGTTAAAATCTTGTGTTTTATTGAACATCAAATTTATTTTAATTCCCCTGTTGTTTCTTTATTTTTATAACGCTGGATTTTAAATTTAAAGACTACGTTCTTGCAACCAATTCAGATTAATTTTGGTTTCGTTTTTCTATCAGTCTTTATGGAAAATAAAACGAACATGTTATTAAAAAACTTATACAAAGGTAAACCAACGAATATTGCATACGTTATCAATTTTAATTATGTAAATACTTTTATTTTCAAAAGGATATGAAATATGAAATACTTTTTTTATTTATTTGTTTTATTTATGAATTAAATTTCACACAATCATAGGATGAAAAATTGTTTTATTGTAGATCTACCGTGAATACATTTAAGGACCATTATTACAACTTGGCGTTAATTAATGGCTGGATTTTAACGGGCAGATAACTTGATTTTCAATGTTATGAGTACACATACTCGTACATACTTATATACATACATAATTGGCCATTACAACCCTTCAGTCAGGATTACGGCCTAGCTTCTCACACCACTTATGCTGTGTGCGGTAATTTTATAAATAAGTGGAGGGACCTACAGTTTAAAAACGATTCCAAACGTCAGATTTTTGACAAACTTTTCATGGCAATTTTTTTACTCTCAGATTTTTTGCCAGAAATTTGTTGAGAGGAAGTCGGCGAAGAAATATTTTTTTTTCATTTTTCGCTTTGATGTCTGGCCTGGGGCTCAAACCCGGGCTTTACGTCTAATAAGCGAACACACTACCTACTAGACTACGTCGACTACACAAAATGAGTACACAATAAAATAAAAGTGAGCGTTAAGCTAAAGGGAAGATCATCCTACCTTTAACATTTAAAGTTCACTTTACCTTTGAACTTGCCATATTATATATTACTTTCAATATGGCAACTTCAAATATAAACATGAAAAATAAACGTTAATACATGGTATACGAAATATAGAAGGTAGTTTCAATCAAATTTTTTTTTTAAAATAAGGTTTTTTGAAGTTTTATTTTCTCATAAACTATATATGTAGCGCTGCCACATTTATAATTTTGTTGTATATTCCCAATAAATTATTTATGACAAATGTGTAATTTGTAATTAAGTATATTTAAGTATGATATTTACTGTATGTATTATGTTGTGCTAATAGTGGCAGATGGAATAACTAATTTCCGGTCATAATTAAACACACATTGACTCGTTTTTAAGGTTAATTAAGTAATAATTTTTTTCATTTTTTTATTAGTATACAAATATTTAGTTTCTTTTATATGACCATTTAGAAAGTGAATTCGAAAAAATGTTCGTCCAAGATAAAACCTTTTAACAATTTTTATATCTAAATTTATATTAGTTAGGTCCAACAAGTTTAACATATTATTTGGGCTAGTATTTAAAGAATTACCATTAATTTTTAAAAAAAATTGAGTTTAAATGTTCCAAAAGTTTTAAAGAATTGGTATTAGGCTTATGTAAACCTCCCTCGGACAATAAATTTATATACGTATAATTTTCATTTTTAAACACAAATATTTTAATATAAATTTTTTTTAAAATATTTTTCAATTGAATTGAATTTATTATTTTCATATGACTTCAAAGAAAATGTGGGAAATTTAAAATTAATATGGTAGCATTATTTTAAGGAAAACGTCAAAATCCCTAAGCATGTCAGATAGTGAATTTTAAAAAATAAAGAGAGAATGAAACTACCTTCTATTCTTATACCGTGCGTTAATATATTAATAGTTATCAAATCAAATTTAGTTTAAAACAAAAACACAAAAATTAAAAAGCTAAAGCCTTAACACACAAATTTTATAAACAACATTAATAAACATAGAAAATAAGAAGGCACGTCGTTGTCACTGCGTTTTTAAGGCACTTGTTTAATTGAGCAGTGTTATCGACATTGCTCCGACACTGCGATATTTTTGAAAACAGTTAACTTTATTTTATTTGTAGTTTGTAATAACGACAAGAAGTTAAAGGTGACTTTAAAGTTCACTTTAGCTAAAGTTAAAGCCAACTTTAACGGAAAGTTGTAATAACGGCCCTAAGCCCTCCTCCTAAACATACAGTTTGAATATTATCGATTGCGTGCCAGAAATCTTAAGCAGTTTATTATCTCAATACATATATAATTAAGGAATCTACAGAAAACTGAGAAAATTCGAAATCTTAAGCAGTTTATTATCTCAATACATATATAATTAAGGAATCTACAGAAAACTGAGAAAATTTGCAATTTTTATTTCAAAATGGGGAAAAAGTTAATTCAAAAAAAAAGTTTCGTTTTAGTTTTCTCAGGAGTTTTGTACTACATTGCGTAACAAGTATGTACACAGATTAACACGAAGCGAAATAAAATATAATTTGCACAAAAATTAATTTAAACATATTACACATACATACACACCATACCAACTGGTACGGATGTTTTAAAATGTCTTTTCAAGGCGGTTTCATGCAGTATGAGATATTATTTAAGATTTCGCAGTCTTATGATTTCTGTAAAGTCGGTTTCTTAGTGTATTTTTTGTTTGTTAAAAAACATCGCTTTAAAACGAAAAATCATGCCACATACGCATATTTCAATTGAAAATATGCATTTCATGCAACATACACAGATACATACGTTGGTATCGATTGTAACGCATGTACGAGTATGTATGAGCATATGCATGTACGCGTAATGTATCATATCTTATGCAATTTTTCTCTCAAGACGAGATCGTTTTTCACCAGCATAATTCCTTGTACCACACTTCGGTCGGCCAATAAAACCACGAATCAAGTTGAGATCAAACAATCGACCAACAAACACACTGACTGGACTGCCTAAATGAACGTAAACAAGTTGCCTGTAATAAAATTTTTTTAAACATTTTTTTTTTTTGTGAATCTATCAACACAAACATGTTTTCAACATAATTTTCAGGTCAAAATAACCAGTCAAAATACTTGTAGTTGTTGTTGATTTTTCTTTTTCTTTTTTTTTTGTTTAACGATCAGGTGATCGTTTAATAATGAAGGAAAGACAAAAAAAATTAAAGAAATTATTAACCCAAAGGGCGATGCTGTAGATACTCACGTATTGCTCCGCCAAATGAGACTGATGGCTAATATAGGCGGACAAACCACATATTTTGCCTCAGAAGTGTACGCTATATACGCAGTTGCCAATTATCAACATCGACGATTAAGGCGCGTTTAACAATATTTGTACGCCAAAATAAATTAAAGTTTAAATCTTTTCACCCCACAATTCAAGTTTTGCAATTTTAGGTCAATTGGATTCCCATCAATGCATGACATTCATTGGCAGTTAAGCATCTGAAAGTGATTGTTACATGTAATAATTGTGTCGATCTTTAGTTGAAATTCCTTTGTTTCAATCAATTGCTGTAAGTGTATAAATACAGACGGAAAGTGTTGTATACTTATACTCCACAATAATGTAATATCTTATGCAATGGCGTGATCGATAAATTTTTATATATTCTTCTTACAGCAAGTGTTCAGAAAATTTTTCTTTATTAGCGGCGATTTCTTTAAATAATAAGATATCGTGACTTTCAAATTTCGGATTTAACAATTGAAAACATACCATCCATCTACCCAAATAATCCATTGGGAAAGCCACATGACTCTTAAATCCCAACAGAACATAACGTCTACAACGAACATCATATAGAGATGGGAACCCAATATTACAATTCAATTGATCCATATGACTTAGGTATCTTAAATGTACTCACACTTAATCAGTTTTGAATATTAATTTCTAATCAAGAGAATCAAGCGTATTTCATTTTTGTACCAGTAAATGATGGAACGGAATGGGATTTTTTACATAAATTCACGGATAATAATCCTTATAGAATAAGGTCCATTGTGTTACCACAGTTATCCGCTGTCCCCTAGCCTCGAAACCACTCGGAGCTCCTGATGAAGCGATTTAAGCTCCCAATGCCAATCCCTGACAGTTCCTCCAGATCATCCATGTAGTAAGTACCCAAGTACTTTTTCTTCATTTCTGTGTAATTTCTTAATGACACCGTAATGGAGTTTAAGTAGACTCATTGTGCGGCCCTTTTCCAGCCTTGGCCAGATTTTACGAACCGTTCTACCCGTGCCTGAGGCCGCCCACCTGTCGTTGACGGAATCGACGATAACATTATCAATTATGAGCTTGCAGGTCCTCACAAGGATGTCCCGATTTGAGAATTCATCGGAGAGTTCGATGGTCGTGCCCCGCCTTGTAAGTTCATCAGCTCCGCAGTTATCTGGAATACCACTGTGCCCCCGGTACCGGACTGTCCAGTCGCCCAGAGACGTTTACTTATTTTAGCAGCCACTCCCCTACACAAGAGGTCTAGCGGATAGAGGCCCAAAATTATCTCCAGTGCCGAAGTAGGTGCAGTGCGCAGGGCACCATTAATGATAATACAGGCATATCGCTGCAGTCGCCGTATTAGGTTCAAATTAATTTTACTATCAAGGGATTCCCACCAAACTAGGCATCCATAGGTCTGACCACCGCTGTATAGCTCCTGTGAGTCATCCTAGGTCCAAGGCCCAATATCCTCCCCAATACCCTGTTACAAGCATACAGGGCAAATTTCCAATATAGCTTCCTGTCCAGGACGAGTACTAGATTCCGTCCCGTTCAGTTTCAGTGGACAAAAAGGCGGTGGCTTGTACCTTCTCGTGAAGAGTACTGCTTCTGTTTCCACCGGGTAAACACCCAATCCGCGATCAGATGTCCACTCGCAGACACTCCGCAGATCCTATCCCTGATAGTGTTGACAAATCTGCCAGAGATCACCAAAACATTGTCGTCCGCACAGGCAATTGCCTCACATCCATCTTGTTCCAGCATCGTTCATCACCAGATTCCACAAAAGAGAGAGTACTTCACCTAGCGAAATTTTCACGAATTTGGTGCATTTTGTACTGATATAAGCAGTGGAATAATAGTATTTACAGGCAACATGCAGTACATACACGCTAAAAATACTTTCTTGCTTTTTAATTACGTTTAGATCGGCGATCTTGTTTGTTGTCAATGATAAGCGACGTTCCCTTTGTGCAAGAGAGATATTGAAATAATATTCACTATCAACATTATTTTTGTCAATAAACTATGTTTTGTTCTCCCTTTAATCTTGTTATGAAATTGGAACAGGGCTTGCAACATTCGTGCCAGAGCAAATAGGCTTAACGTAGAATAACAAGAATTTTGTAAATAAACTAAGAATCCTATAGTGGAACATTGAATTTGCATCTCTTTCAACGAGACTGTCGATTATCTCTCTTTGTCGTCAGTGGGTCTATCTTAGAACTGAAGATAGTTATGTAATCGCTTCCATCGTATTTCTAACATTGTTTTAGAAGAGACAGTCAAACACTGTCATATATTCTATGATGTGAAGATAGAAGGAAGTTCTTATGGAAAATTATCATCAGAAATAAATAGACCGGAACTAGAACATTAGTGGTGGCACTAAATCTATTTGATTATTTCCAATGGAACATAAAATGGAGAGCACATTCTAATGAATATTTTCGATGTAAACGTAATATAAAATCAATATGTTGACATTCGAAAAAACTGTTGTTCCGACTATACTTACTGAAAAGTTCACTAAGAAGTTTTAAAGTTTAAAAGAGCACAGATTACTTGGGGCCTATAAAGTCTGTTGTAATGCCGATAGCAACTATGTATTCCGTCATGCAACTATAACTCCTGTCTGGCACTTCTGAGTCATCAGATTTTGTTGACAAAATTTGTCTATCTAAAAGTGATTTAGATAGATAACAGTGTCGATCCGGACAGATAGAGGCAAGGACAGAGAAAATGTTGTGCAATCTCCAGTTTTTGCTTGTCGTTACAACTTTTACGGGAGTTGTTGTGAGGTCTTCTCAGCTTCAGTCTGTTTGCACCTAGAGATCGGTGTACCTTAAATATCTGCTGAACGGTCCCCTAGATGGATCCTGCTTAGGTTTAATGCAAAGCTTTTATGCATATACTCATATCGAGTTATATTTGAATGGTCTCTATCAGGGATCAGCAATAAATCGTTTTTTCGCTACTCTAAGTACTCATAAAATTTTTTTACAGTGTTTAAATTCAACTACGCTGATTCATTCGTACTCACTACAACATTGATTTATAAGTACAGGTTGCAATGAGTATGAGTACAACGTTGACATCAAACTCATAACATTCGATATATGTTTGATTCATAAATTTATATAATTCTTATAATACTCATAAATGATTCGAGTAATTCGAATCATTCATTAAAATTTATAGTCCTAGTTGTTGTTGCATTTACCAAAAAAAAAGATTGAAGAAAAAGACAAGGACAAAGACAGCAAGCAAAACAAACACACAACCTTATAGTGAGTATTGTAGTGTTCGTATGCGAATCATACTTATTTTGTGATTATTGTAAATGTTGAGTAAAGGAGAGTCGAAATGAACAACATCATGCGTATTATTGTTAAGTATGAGTACGATGAGTACTTCGACCTTTGAATATGAGTAGTATGAGTATGATATTGAAATAAGTTGTATGTATGTAGTATGAGTATGATATTGAAATAAGTATGAATGCATATAAGTATCAGAAATTATTAGTATGATTCGAATATACTCATTTTTTTGAATACGCCATTGCTGATCTCTGGTCCCTATACAAGTTGGGGCATACAAATGAACTGTATGCCCCTCTACAGAACAATGCCAATCTCATGTACGAATTCATTCGAATAACTTGTTTTCCTGCTATTTTTTCCAGAAGCAACCGACAGTATGAAACAATCTTTGGTACACATTGTTTAAGTATCTATAATATATTCTTTGTTAGTATGACGCCAATCTGATACACTCTGATGACGGATTCGTCCAGCATCTCTTTCTCGTTACAAGAAATTGTGTTCTGTATGATTAGAACACTTTTAGTAGGGAAAACTTATATTTAATATATTCTTCTACTATTTAATCTAATTGAAATTTTTTCCATTCTTCTAGTGGCTTCTCATTACATGCTCGTGTCTAACCAAAAATAAAAATTTTTGTTTTTTTATCAAACTAAAACTCATAGATTTTAATATCAACAACGGAAAGAAGATTCATTTTTTGGTTTTGTAAAACAGATTATTAACAGTTAACAGTGCTATTATTTTGATCGCAACATTATATGTGTGTGCGTTGTCAGAATCTATCGAAATTGAGTTTCTTTCATACGATTTCAATTGAAACTACATACACAGTGTGTAAAATGATCTATGTATCGTAATTATTTATTTATTATTACATACAATACATATGTATGTTATTTTATTGAATAAACAATTTCATTATATGATATTATAAATAGTACAGCATTGATTATATTGTGATTTATTTCTCTTTTTTTTTATTTATTTATTGATAGTTTTTATAATTTAAATATTTTATTACATGGGTTTCTACAATATTTATATATGTATGTGTGTATATATATGTATATTATTATTCGCATATATATTTGATATACTACATACTACTATTTAATTAATTAATTAAAGCTAAAAAGATTATTCTAATATGGACAAACATACATATGCGTACAGCTACATAGTTACATAAAAATTAAAAAAAAAAAATAAAATAAAATAAATTTAAAATAAAATAATTGTATACTCGTATGTAAATAAAATGTATAAATTAATATATGTATATAAGGTATGTAAAATATATATCTATGTACATACATACATACATACGATATATGAATGTGGTATCGAACAAAGTATCCAATATATTTTACTCAACTTAAATACTAAATTATTTATTTAATGTTTATTGTTTGTTTTTGTTTTTTTTTTGTTTTAATTCAAAAGTATCGAAATGAATTTTTTTAAAATTTTATTCGCAAAGAATACTAATATATAAACCTAATAAGGCACATACGATCAAACGTTTCTGTTTTATATGTATATTTTGTTTTTCTAATGTTTTTTCTTTTGTTTTATAAGAAATAAATTAATAAAATTTAAATGTTCCTGTACCATGGCGATAACATATTTATTGTCACTCTTATAGTGGTACTTAATTCAGTTTATTTCGATGATAATTTAATTGTTTTTCACTAAATATGAATATTAGAGCTCTAAGAAATGAGGCAAACATTTAACTTCTTGTTCTTAAACACGAATAATTATAGAAAAAAAAAAAAAATAAAAGAAAAATTAAATAATTATTTCATTTTAAATTACAAAAACAAAACAAAGAAAGAATTTAGAAATAATAAAATAAGAAATAATAAGCAATTCTATTGACCAGCATCGCTAAATATAAACAATTTGTTTTGATACACATATGTATGTACACTGAGTACACCACACTCACTCCTCTCCACATACACATACAGGCTACACGTTAATTATAATTAATAATTTAAAATTGATATTGATGTTGATATCGATCGATTTTAATTTAATTGTTAATAATTATCTTTCTTGTACAATTGAAAAACAATTTCAATAAAATCTTGGCATGCAGTTTGAAAGTAAAGAAATTTTCAAATCATTTCAATATCTGGAATTTCTACATCCGTATGGTATGCGCACATGTATACGCGTGCATGTGTATATATATACATACAATATGTATGTATGTATGTGAGAGTGTGCAACATGTTTTACTATGTTTCTTCTCCTTTTTGCAAAAAACAAAAAAAAAAATAGCGTATCTAAGTATGCCTTGGTTGACTGTATTTGGCATAAATTTAGATAACAGGGTATAATATTCAGAACGAAATCCAAGTATTCTTAAGTGAATTGGAAAAGTACTTGACTGTTCATTTTATCTTCTGGGTTTGCCAAAACTACTCGATGGACCATTGCCGTAAATGGCTTGTCCACCACCATTACCGTAGATGGCACCGTTGCCATTGATCATGGCCGCTTGTTTGCGTTGGAGAGTGGAAGGCCCCATTGAACGCGGATCGTCAGGTCCATCGTTGAGGTCCAGACCGGCAACCATTTGAGCGATTTCACGTTCTTTTTTCATGTCGGGAGGATTGAATTGTAGACTAGCTAGGGAACCGTGGCTGCGACTGCGATGTTCTTGACGTATGGAGTAGCTAAAGGCACGTTCATTCAAGTGTCCCTTCCGCCTATAGATACCGGTACCGCCAGGAGATTCGGCACCAGAGTTCCCCGAGTCATCTAGACCGTTACCCATCGAGGCAGCCAATTTTCGACTTGACATTGCCAAAGGTCGAGGCTCACCAATCATTGACTGTGCCATAACACTTTGTGGAGGCGGAGGAGTGGGACCACCCATTGCCTGAGCATGATGATATGCATAAATCGGTGGAACAATGGGCATGCCTACCGGTATGCCAGAGGCCTTCTTATCCTTTTTCTTCTTTTTGGTGGACATTGACGGCTGTAGTGTGGCGTATTGTTGTGACATCATTACAGGCATTTGCATTGGCATGCCCATATGTGATGGTGGAGGACCGTGTAATAATTGCTGATGCATTTGAGATGGCATACCTGGATGGCCTGGATGTGGAGGTATAGGAGGAGCCGGTGGAAAACCTCGATGACTGATCGTGTGATAATTTCTGCCCATAGGTAGTTGTGGCGGTCCTGGTAAGGCTCCATATATCATATTGCCCGGTCCATGTCCCATTGGTATACCGTGTCGTTGCAGGGTTGCCGGATGTATGGGCTTTGGTCGTATTAGGGTACCCGATAGACTTTGACTACTTGATGATTTGATTGATTTCTTATCCTTCTTCTTCTTAGAGCTCTCCTCTTTCATCGGTGGTGGTGGGACATCGATCGGGTGACTAATTTGACGTAAACGTGCTGGGCGACCTAATGTCGATGTGTTGCCTGAGTACATATCGTACGGACTTTCCATTACAATGCTGTCCAATTGATCGTGCGAACCACTCCATACTTTATGATTTGCATCGCCATTGTACAATGACGCGTCACCGTCATCAACTGCAACATTGAGATCAGTACTGCTGCCATAAACTGTAAATTAAAAAGAAAAGAGAAAACATTTTTGTTAAAGAAAATATGGAAAGGGAAATATGTATGTATGTACAGTATTTATTAATAATCAAGGCAAAATGGTACTTTTTTGTAAAAGTTATTGTAATTTTTTTTTTTGCTGGGACATAATTGTAAAGTTTTTTTTTTTTTTTATTTCAAAACAGAAGTTTATTTTTAGAGGTTTTTTATAACATACATACAGTAGTGGTCTTATAATTAGAAACGACTTGGCAACATGTATATTTGTTAATTTATTTTCAAAACTTTTGTTACTCACTTTAAAATTAATAGCTAGAAAAGCAATTAAACAAATTAGCTTTATGTTAAAAATAAAAAAATTCACAGCATCATTATCATTTTTCATTATCATTCATTATCAAACAAAGCCTTTGATCCCATGTACACAGTGAAAACGGTGGTGGCTCTGTTATGGTCTGGAGTGCTTTTTCCTGGCGTGGTGTGGGTCCAATTGTAAAAGTTTAAGGAATAATGGACCAATATCAATAAAAAAGCATATTGGAAAATGTAATGGAACCGTATTCAATTAAATTGTTCAGCATTACAATGACCCAAAGCACACTTCAAGGTTAGTGAAGTGTTGGCTTACGGGTCAAAATATTGACGTTCTGGACTGGCCACCCCAAAATCCTGATCCCAACCCAATTGAAAATGTATAGTCAATTGGTAATAGAGATCTTAAGATCAAAAACCTTCGAAATAACGATAAATGCATTCAGCTGGTGCAAAAAAGTTGGCAAAACATATCAGTACGAATATGCCAACGTTTGATACAAAGTTTTCCGAAAAGACTTGCAGATGTTGTTCAAAACAAGGTCTATCCGACAAAATATTAAAGACTATGCCCATTAAATGTGAATATATTAAGATATTTTTAAGCTGTTTGTAAAAATATTTTTTGTTTCTAATTATATGACCAATCTGAAATTGGCATTTTTTGTTTTTAGCTAATTTTTTTAAAAATGATAATGATGCCGTGAATTTTTTTACTTTTAACATGAAGCTAATTTATTTAATTGCTTTTCTAGCCATTAATTTTAAAGTGAGTAACAAAAGTTTTGAAAATAAATTAACAAACATACATGTTGCCAAGTCGTTTCTAATTATAAGGCCACCACTGTATGTACATATGTATGTATTTGCATATTCCGATATGTAATTGAGTCTTTGTATTTACAGTATAAGTGTCACATTAAAACTGTTAAAGAAAACAATTACAATGTCCTTAAATGTGCAGGTTTTTTGTTGAATGAAAAGTTCTTGATTAAAAGTTCGAATGTTGGGAAATGATATTTCCCAAGTCATCGTTTTACAATAATTTTTACTAAGTGATCCGGTATAGGAGAAGATTGCATTACCCACATTACGCACGTTTAGCGGTTTAGTTCATTCAATGCTCTCTCTCTCTCTCTCTCTCATTTGTGGCCTTGAAAATATCGATTGCATTTATCTATCAACCGCATAAATATGCTGTTATACATTCAAATGTAATACATATAAATAAATAATCATTGCTTATTGTAATTGAAAATATTCTATTGATTTTTTAATGTTTTTTGTTGTTTGTTTAACAATTATTGCCAGTAAATGAAATCCATATGTGTATTGTAAGTACCATTGGTACAAATGAGTTATTATGTTCGAATGTACATAGATACAAGTACGTTGGCTAACCTTGAGTATTTCTATCACCTTTCGATTTAGCAATGAAACACCAGCAAATAAATCTCCATATAAATGTATTAAATCAATAGAATGGAATAGAAGAACAGCAAAAGAAAAGAAAAAATAACAATTAAAATAAATAAATAATCTAAATAGCGTTTAACTAAGTATTTTTTTGGCAGTATTGACTTTTTTGGCATCAATATTGGTACGAACATCATATGACAGGCACCAAGATCACTAAAAAGTTACTGTTTGGAATTCAGAATCAAACACGTACAAAAAAATGGGCGCATTAATAATTATTTATTAAAATTGTGTGCATACATACATACATATGTATGTATGGTATGTGCGTATTATTTATGAATTCAAGACATGATATTACATTATGAGTCGGGGGTTTTTTTAATAACATTTTAAAACTAATTGAAATCCTTGACTTCATAAAAATAAATGTTTAAAATTAATTAAATTCAATACGTTTATGTTATAAGGTGGCCATGGATGACCTTTTTCCCAAATTAATTTTGATTGCGTTTTCCGCTTAGTGGTTTAAAGCTGGAACGTGCTGTTCATATGACCCTCTCTGCATGAGATTTTTCGCATTAGCTATGCCAAAAAAAACAGCACAACGTCTATTATTAACCGCCAGTGTTGAAAAATTCAGTACTTTAGTACTGTTTTAGTACCTCTCCATTTCAAAAATACCTCAGTACTCCCGTGACGCTTTCAATACTTTTTTATTATTAAATATTTTATGTCTTGTATTCCTTAAGGTAGAATTAGTCTTCAGCCCCGGTTAACCAAACGTCCACGGAACATACACTCGTTTTTAAAATATGAAAAGCAATGAGGTAAGCATTTATATTGCTTTTTATATGCTACAAACGAAAGTGGACGTTTGACTAAAAGGGACTTTTACGTTTTGCTACGTTCAGAATCAGCAGTTTTTGTTTTGCATGTGAGGAACACGTGTAAGTCGTTAGTTTTTCTGTTCAGTTCCGTACATGTAACATTATTAAAACATCTAAAAACCGACTATATTTATAAAAATATAAATAAATAAATAGTCTAGTAGGTAGTGTGCTGGCTGAAGAAAATGTACCTTCGATAACCTCATTCTGTTCAAAACCCTAAGAGTAAATAAAATTACAATGAATGGTCTCTCAAAAAATCTGTCTTTCGGAGTCGACTTTAAACTGTAGGACTCGCCACTCATATATAAAATGAACACACATAAAATAAGTGGCGCGAGGTATTTTTACAAAAATACCATTTGATGCGAAAAAGTACTCTTTCAGTTATAATTTAGTACCATTTAAAAATTTTAATTTTGCAACACTGTTAACCGCCATTACAAAAACTTTAACATAAAAAATTTTACCGTTTTTCTTCTTCAAACACTAGCCTGAATTTTGAACGTTTAAAGAATTACCAATTTTACTTCGTTTAAGATCTCAATAAACTGGTTAACCTTTTTAATTTTCATTTGATTTTTAATAAAATTTTTAATAAAATTTAAATTTAAATAAATTTCGTTGCTTAGCTGAAAAACATTAGAAAATTTGAGTTAATAAACAAACTTTAACTTTATTTCTGTTAATAAAGAACTTTTGTTTGAAATGAATTCAAATGAAACAAAACGATAATGTATAGAAAATTTCTATAAATTATAAAAAACATAATAAAAGAATTTTATATACATATATGCATAACGCGTCTAAAATATTTTGATTGAATTGAAAATATATATACTTCGTATAGGAGAAATTTAGCTGTAAAGTTACTCATGTCCACTGTCGGACAAAATAAAGTATTGAAGGTATGTATGTTCTGACAAATATTTCTTCACTGTGCCAACAAAACGTGTGTTAAAAACGAACACAAAATAAATTTCAAATCCCGTTAGATATAAACATGTGTATTTTATTTTTAAAAGAATAATTAATCTAGTGACCTTTATTTTCTTTATGTATTTGTTTTTAAACAAGAAAGTGAGGAACACAAGTATGACAAAAGAAACAGTAGTATCTTTTCTTTGCATATTTTGTTAAATTTTCTTGAAATCTTTTATAAAGAGTAGAAGCAAAGTTAACTTTCATTCATCATCAGAATTTTTAGTTCATCATTTAAGAAGTTGCATCAATTTTAGTTTTAATGGTAGACATTTTGAACATTCTTACAGAAAGTAAGAAAGTAAAGATCGAGAAAGAATAGTGTGAAAAGCATTTGTCCGAAAAGACTAATATTTCAATACATACATAATTTGGCCATTACAACCCTTCAGTCAAGATTACGGCCTAGCTTCTCAACACCACTCATGTTGTGTGTATTAAGTTCATACATGAGTGGCTGGTCCTACAGTTTAAAGTCGACTTCGAACGGCAGATGTTTGAGAAACTTTTCATGGCAATTTTATTTACTCTCAGAGTTTTTGTCAGAAATCTGCTGAGAGGAAGTCGCGAAGAAATATTTTTCATGATTCAATTTGTCGTCTGACCGGGGTTTTGAACCTTGGCTTCGCGTCTAATTAGCCAACACACTACCTACTAGACTACGGCGACTTCTATTTCAATACGTGCAGTGAAAACCTATTAATGAATTATACTTTCTTACGTAATTGGTCATTATAACGCTTTAGGTGGAATTAGGAGTTTCTCACACCACCCACTGTGTGTGTTTTAAATCTAGCAATAAGTGGTGGGGCCTACAGTTTAAAGTTGGCTCCGAAAGACAAATCTTTGAGGAACTTTTCATGACAATTGTATTTACCCTCAGTGATTTTGCCAGAAACTGCTGTCAGGAGGTCGCCGAAGAAATATTTTTCCATATTGCGATCGTGGTGTCTGAATTTTTTGTACATAAAGGTGAAATGACGTCATGTCAGTAGCATAGGTAGATGACATCTGATGAATCATTAAGAATCCTGATTACTACAGGAGTTGTATTAATATTACTTCTAATGGTAGAATTTTAAAGTGATAACAATCATTTCTACAGAAATTCAATTCAAAGTCATTGTCGAAAATGGTGAAAATATAACGCCATACATGAATTTGTTAAAGAAAAAAATATTGAAGTTTACAAACGTAATGTGTTTGAAAATTTAAGATGAAACGATGATAAACACATCTTCTTAAACCGAAGAACATTATTCATACGGCCAAACATGTAGTTAGAAACGTAAAGATATGAGGCCGTTTCTCTAGAATAATAGAAGTCGAAATGACAGTAGAGCCCTATTTAAGCTTTTTGCGATAAAATTGACTTTGCGGATTTTATCTTAAAATAAATTATGTATGTAACCCAAAAGAGGAAATAATATCGAAAATTTCTATTAACATGCTCTAAGCCCTTGTTTAAATAAACCCTATTGAGCATTTACGAATCATTCTCGATAACAAAATTTAGTTGGAGTGCGGTTTTTAAAAAAAGATACTTTGTTCATTTTACTTTAGAGGCGGATTAGTAAAATGTTAAAATGACCTAGAAATTTTAAATTGGGTCTAATTTTGCATAGCATTTTTATGTGTATATACATGAATTATTTTCGATAACAATTTAAGAAATAAACTATTGATATTTAAATATAATTTTGTTTTTTTTATTATTTTAAATAAAGATTTTTATGTTGATTTTCATTTAAATAATTAACAAATATTTAAATATTTTATAATTTCTTTTATTCGACAGTGTATGAATATAGAAATCTAAAATAAAATTTCTCTCGATTATTGTTCTAATTCCCAACATAATTATTTAGATTTTCCCTTTTAATCGGCTTATGAATTTATTTCTAATTTCAAAAGTTATCCTAAATTGTGCGGCAGATGCAAACTATAAACAGCATTTAATTTTTGGAATTACAACATACATACATAATTGGCCATTACAACCCTTCAGTCAGGATTACGGCCTGGTTTCTCAACACCACTCATGTTGTGTGCGTTAATTTTATACATGAGTGGCGGGACCTACAGTTTAAAGTCGACTCCGAACGACAGATTTTTTTTTGAAAAGCTTTTCATGGCAATTTTTACTCTCAGAGTTTTTGCCAGAAATCTGCTGAGAGGAAGTCGCTGAAGAAATATTTTCATATTTTCGTTTTGATGTCTGACCTGGGATTCGAACTCGGGCCTTTCGTCTAATAAGCCAACACACTACCTACTAGACAACGGCGATTTTTGGAATTAAGTGCCCAAAAACACACGGGAACAAGCTATAAATCTAACCCTGTGAACATATGTTCGAGACGAGTGTACCAACAAACAAAAAAAAAAAAAAATAATAATTAGTTTAAGTTGAATGTACGTAGTCCGGAATATTTGTTAATTCACCATATTTTTTGAACAGATCTCGTAGATTTCGTAAAATTTTTAAAATATTTGTGTGAAAATGGAAATGGTGTTATTGAAATTGAACAAAAGCTACAAAAACAAAGCAATGGACTTGTTTACATGAGGCAACAACAACACTGCAAGGACAAACGTAAACAAAATAACAAAACAACAATAATGAATACAACATGTTTACATTTATAGATATTTCGCTAATGCAAAGACATTCTCCTTCGAGAGCATTCATCAGACTGTTTACCCAACGATATAAAAGGCAAGACAAAGCAGACAACGGGATCAAAAAGAATTCAGTCAGTCTTGTATGAAGACGCGTTGCGTGTGAAGAGAATCGTGGTTTGAAGATCTCCGTTGTGAAGATCTAACAAATGAGTGTAAAGAAGAATAAAAATTAAAGCAAATTGTTGTTGTTTAAATCAAGAATTTAATTGGAACTAAACACACATTTATTTTTAATTTATTTGCAATCTACGAACTTATATCTTAAACGTTTTTAAAAGAAGTACTCGAAATATTTTTGGATAAACTAATTGCAGACATCACGATGAATATCTAAATTTAAATAGAAAGTAATTTGAACCAATTAATTTACATCAAAGGCAAGTCAATATGACAAAAAAAGGAATTACATGACATTCCATGTTGGACTAAAAACAGTTAAAGATTCGTCAATTTTTTGGAGTTCCTGAATCATGGATAAGACGAAGAATTACTTGTAATAATAATATTTCAAGTAATGTTGTCACCTAAATAACATTGAATTGGCCTAAACAGTGTAAATACATATGTATGTACTTATGTACATATATATTCATATATGAGCCATCTCAAAGCGAATTAAATTGTTTTCTTTTAAAGATTTGCAGCATTTTACAAGTATTGTATGAGGCATATCATGAGAATTTATTTTTTATGTTTTTATTTTTATTTTTTAACTTTAAGAGGTTAACGACCTTTAAGTACAAGTACATGTAGTTGTATTATAAATACAAAGTTATGTGAGTGCTCTTGGTGATAATAAAGATGTTGGCGACGGTTTCTTTGTCTGAACTCGAAATTGGCTGTAGTTGTTGTAGTTGGTATTGTCTGTTTTTTTCTTTTTGCTATTAATATTAAGTAAGTAGTAAAAGAGAGCATTTTTTTAAACTATTAATTATATTTAAAAACATTAAAAGCAAAAACAACAAGTGATGGTCGTTTTGCTCTGGTTGCTTTATGCGCATGCCTTTGTTTTTAATTTAGAATATAACCCTTTATACTATAAATAATTAAATAAAACTAAAATCTGAATTGTTCATTTTATGCAAGAAATGCTTTGTATATTATTTTGTTGCAAGTTTAATAAAGAACCTAATACATTAAGATTTATTATAGTTTTTTAATTTAATATTTTTGTAATACAATTTGGAAAAACCTTTTTTTTTTGCTCAATTATGTTGAATATTTTTCAACAACCTAGAAATCTCAGGTAGAAATAAAACAGTCAGTGGTATTGCTGATCAATTTGAAATAGCATATAACACCCTGGTAGTCTAGTGGGTAGTGTACTTGACTATTAGTGCGAGGATCGTGGGTTCGATTCCCAGCATTAAATCTTAGTTACTCAGCTCGTAGTAATTAAAAATAATTTGTAAATGTATTGTAATTAATAAATAAAAGTAAATACACTGCAGTCGCCATAGTCTAGTAGGTAGTGTGTTGGCTTATTAGACGTAAGGCCACGGTTCAAACCCCAGGTCAGTCATCAAAACGAAATAAAAAAATATTTGTTCGGCGACTTCCTTTCAGCAGATTTCTTGCAAAATATCCATTGAAATAACCACATTTGGAAAATATTCCAATAAATAACAGTGTTGGGAAGTCGCCGTAGTCTACAAGATAGTGTGTTGGCTTATTAGACGTATAGCCCGGGTTCGTTTCCCAGGTCACACACATACATAATTGGCCGTTACAACCCTTCAGTCAGGATTACCGCCTAGCTTCTCACACAACTCATGTTGTGTGCGTTAATTTTATACGTGATGGGAGGGACCTACAGTTTAACGTCGACTCTGAACGACAGATTTTCGAGAAAATTTTCATGGTAGGTTTATTTACTCTCAGAGTTTTTTTTTGCCAGAAATCGGCTGAGAGGATGTAATATTTTTTTTTCATATTTTCGTTTTGATGTGTGACCTGTGCCTCGGTTCAAACCCCAAGTCAGACATCAAAACGAAATATGAAAAAAAAATATTTCTTTGGCGACTTCCTCTCAGCCGATTTCTGGCAAAAAACTCTCAGAGTAAACAGACCTGCCATGAAAGAGTTTCTCAAAAAATCTGTAGTTCGAATTCAACGTTAAAATGTATGTCCCGCCCCTCATGTATAAAATTAACGCACACAACATGAGTGGTGTGAGAAGCTAGGCCGTAATCCTGACTGAAGGGTTGTAATGGCCAGTTATGTATGTGTGTGACCTGGGAAACGACCGAGGTTTCTATAAAAGCGAATGACTATGTGCTTGGCTAATCTATTTTCAATCAAAATTTCTCATCCTTATACTTCTCACTACACCCATCTGAAATGGGGAGTTCCTACAGCCATACCTTATATATAATCGTGTTTACAGTACCCATTTTAAATTGTATTACAACTTATTCCTTAATTTTCAGAATTTTGTTTTCAAAATCATTGCAATTGAAAGATATCCTGATTGATTAACTGAAGATACAACGCCAACAGATACCATCATGTGGTCGTGTCGTGTAGTAGAAATTTAAATTGACATAAAATATTGAAGATGTACAATTTAAGAGTTTACAAAACAAATGAAAACGATATAATTGCAAGTGCTCACCAAATGAAATTGTTTTTCCGCTTCAGTCAGTTTATATAACAAGTTAAAGGTGTAATATTTAAGGTAATTATGGCAAGTAAATACAATATAATGAACCTTTTGAAGTAAGTATAAGCGATAAACGAAATGAATTTTAGGCTTACCATTGAGAGGATTTTTATGGGGGGGGGTTGTATTTTGTGTAGTCCATCGTAAGACTTTAATTCATTTAACGCACTCAGACGAAATTGTTAAAATTAAAATGTCAATTTTTATTA
The DNA here is from genome assembly GCA_930367235.1 of Sarcophaga rosellei. Classification (NCBI taxonomy): domain Eukaryota; kingdom Metazoa; phylum Arthropoda; class Insecta; order Diptera; family Sarcophagidae; genus Sarcophaga; species Sarcophaga rosellei. Next base: position 81,994,705 of record OV884017.1, on the reverse strand, counting down.
AGATGCCATTCGCCAAGCATTTCGTTTTTGGCGTAAAAGATGTTTTTCTATATTCATTTTAATTTATTTATTGAATCTGGATCAACAATTAACACACTGACAATTAATTAACTGAAAACTTATATTAGAATCAATTTTTAAATTCGATTTTTACAATATTTGGTTGATTTGCTTTCCGACAAGTTTTCCGAACCTTTAAACACCGTGCGAGGTTTTAGACTAGTTGGCACGCAACCCATACTACTTTGTAATGGAGAGTGTGATGACGAATGTGGATGTTCATCTCAATGGCTACCGTGATGTTACCAGATGTAAACGATGTACATATATGTATGTCGTCAAGTATGAATATGCAGCATATTTGATCATAGGATACGGCTGGCAACTACTTTTTCGATATCGTCAGGCAATTTATTTACCTTGGTTTCGATGTACATAACTCCTGAGATCGAGTGCAGAATTAATTTTGCCAATAGGTCAGATGTCTTTCTTGTGCGACGAAATTGACTTTAAAAAAGTTTTTCTCCTCTTGGTGCTTCTGTTACACATCTGTGTAGCTATATTGGTGTATTCAAGAAAAATCTCTTACACAACTTGTTCAATCTAACCTCCTCAACTAACCTCCAACTCGACGGTGTGATGCTACCATCCGGATCTGAGCGATCGACTACCGTCATCTCGATACTGTCTTTCAGTATATCGCTGTACGTTATGTTGGTGCGTTGAGGGCTTCTTTGCTTCTTCGCAATGGGTGTTTCTTTTTCTGCAGACCACTGTCTTTTCACAGCAGTCTCGTTTGTTGACTTTTCTAATTGGGCCACTTTTTTCTTAGCCCAGGCTAGCGATTGCGTATCACGCTGCGTTCTTTGAAATCGGTTCGAGGACCCGCTTAGCACTTAGTCGCTCCCTGTATTTTTGTTTAAATCTTTTACGTGCTTTGCTGCCGCGTCAGCCTTTACATTTCCAAGGCCACTTTTGCTGGATGTGGATCCGGCTTTTGCAGCAACCTAGGTTTTGGTAAGGCCGACGCTTTTGGCTTGTAATAATCTTGCATTTTTTGAGGTTTCAGGTTTTTTGTCTGCCATTGCATTAACTAGTCGCGTATTCTAGTAGGTAGTGTGTTGGCTTATTAGATGTAAAGCCCGGGTGCGTATCCCAGGTCAAACATCAAAACGAAAAATGAAAAAAAAAAAAAAAATATTTCTTCGGCGACTTCCTCTCAGCAGATTTCTGTCAAAAATTCTGAGAGCAAATAAAATTGCAATGAAAAACTTTCTCAAAAATCTGTCGTTCGGATTCGGTGTTAAATGTAGGTCCCGCCACTGACGTATAAAATTAACGCACACAACATGAGTGGTGTGAGAAGCCGGGCCGTAATCCTGACTGAAGGGTTGTAATGGCCAATTATGTATGTATGTATGTACCTCTTTTGTTGAGACGGGCGTCGGCTTAACACCCGTAAGCGGATTTTTCGGAGTTCCCTTCTCGGCCTCCAGAGATGACTTTTTATTATTATCAATTTTTCCGTTTTTTTTCTTCATTCATTTTTGGTCCCACGAGTTGGGGATAAGGGGTGGTCCGCCTGAGAAGGGATCCGCTGTGCCCGTATCCAGGATACTCCGATAGCGACTGCGATATTTTTGATGGGCCCACAGCTCTCGGCACGGGTCGTGTAACACCTTAGTCCAGCCGATACCTCTATCCTATGGTGAGAGCCACAATTCATCCGACCCTAGAATCAAATGAGTGTGTACTGCCCCCTTATCTGGTGGACACCCTATCGGGCAACCACCATCGCCAAAAATGAATAAATACAAATATGTGCACAATGGTAACACTAACTATACTTTTGCTGTGTTTGGCTGTCTGTATGGGTTTTCCTATAAAAATATTGAATATGATGGAAGTAAAAAAAGAAAAACCAATTGAAGAGCATGCGTGCGTGAATATTTTGTTTCCGTGTTAAGTTTATGGGGGTAAATTATTTATTATTACATGCGCTTATCAGTTTATTGCGTTCCTTTTTCACTTTTTTTTTATTTTTTAAATTTAATTGCAAAAGTGCTACAGTCAATCATTTTCTTTATTTATTTTTAATTTTGACGATTTCATATCAAATCAAGTGGTCAATTTGTTTTCTTTTTATTCTACAAGATGATAAAAGAAAAAAAAAGAAATTCGAAAAACGTTATCATTGTATGATACTTTTTCAATGACGTAATTTTGATGAATATAAATAAAAAAATATTTTACTTACGTAACAGTAGTAAAAATTGATGATCATTGTTGTTAATTCTACTAATTGCACAGTTAAAATTCTGATATCATTATAAAATCAAATACAAATACTCTCTCATGCTAACGTATGATAATGATGATAATGATGATGATGATGGTGATGACCAACATGCAATCATTATTTCATTTCTTTACAAATACAGAATTTCAAATGAAATTGCAACGTTTTTGTGGCGCACTGATACAAGTGAATACGAGTATTTTGCAAAAAACAATTTAACTTTTGGTTTTAAATTTTGCTGCGCATTGTTGAATTCGAAAGAAAAAATGTGATGAGTGACTAAAAAAATTGTTGTAAGTGTATACCATACATACATACATTGAATATTGTAGCCACTGATAGAAAATTTTTTTAATCAGAATTTTAAAGAATTGATTGTTCATAAAGAATTTCATCTGTGGCTTTTTTTTTGTGAAGTTGTATCACAAAATTACAATATTTACAATTTGGCACGAGATATAATCTGAATCCTAATATTAGATACGTTTAACGTTAAATCGAAATAATTTAGTCTAGGTTTTTGATTTCAAGACCATGACGGAATCCATTGTAATGTTCAGGCAGTCTAGCTTGCTAGGAGGGAAGCTTCCATTCCGCTGTTTGGCCTGAAACATGTCTATGGAGTTCCAAGAGATAATTGAAACGCTATCTTAAGGAAAAAATCGATAGAATTAGTAACTATTCTCAAACAAACAGGTTTGAGATAATCTGAACTTTTGTTGGGTACTTACAATAAATAAAGAGGTAAGTCATGAATCAGCATTTCGGGGCATAATCTAAAATCAGAAGCCGACATTTCGACAGGACATTTAATATGTAGACTCTGAGTACACATATTTTGGACATGTGAGGCATTCATATCAGGTTCTGAGCAGGCAAATCTCCTTGTAGATATCATACAATATTCTGTTTTTAAGGGCAATAGGCTTTCAAAAGACATTATAGATATAACCCATATAGTCTAAAGGCAGTACAGTTCTATATGTAGAACATCTATTCCACGATTATAATAATAATGCAACAAGATTGGTGCATAATAGAGGTCGAAAATTTAAATGAGCATTGAAATAGATTTTATCATTAGAATTACGATTTCCAAATTTGGCAAATTACATATCGTTGCATACATATTAACTGTATACTCCCGATACACAGGCAAAGAAAATAGATTTAGGGCCATTATTACAAATTGCCATTAACTAAAGGTAGGATTTTAATTTGCAGATAAATGGTTTTTCATTGTTATAAGTGGACAATAAGTTAAGTTTATGTTAGAATTTGTCATATTATATATTACTTTCAATATGGCAACTTCAAATATAAACAAAATGAGCAAATATTTACAACAACAAAAAAAGAGGCCCTTCCATGCCACTGCGTTTAAAAAAAAATTGTTTCATTGAACAGTTTTATCGACATTGCTCCGGCACTGGCATATTTTTGAAAAAGTTAACTTTATTTTATCTGTAGGTAGCAATAACGAAAATAAGTTAATGGTGACTTTAAAGTTCACTTTAGCTAAATGTACCTTTAACTAAACTCAACTTTAAGTTGTAATAATGCTCCATGGTTTGAGCTACATACATTTTCTTAAAGGTTTTGAAAACTGTAAACTTTTATGGAATACATCATTAACTTTTAATACTTTTAGAAGTCTGATTGCATTAAAGTAAACACATTTGATGTACTCGTACACTTGCAAGTCATTCAAAAGAGAATTATAAATATATATTTAAATTGCCATGTGTGTGTGTGTGTATATGGCTATTTATGGTTCATTTCTATGTATTTTTTGTTAAATATTGTTCATTAAAAACAAAAATATACAATACATGCAGATATGGCATCACATACATACATACATATGTAAGTATTAAAACAAATATAAGAGTGTATTTGAAAAATTTTCATTGCAACAAGAGCGAATAAAAAAGGAAAAACAAAAAACAAAATCAACAACAAAAAAATGATAATAAATAAATGGAGAGAAAAAAGTGTAATTGATTTTTGGTTTTATATTTTTCACCACTTACAAGGAGTGGCATTTCTTGTTGTTGCCACAAATGTCGGTTAAGACAGCAGACAGCAATATACAAATAACAACTTTGGCAATAGAAAATAAAAAAAGAAAAACGAAATATTTTTACTCAATGAAACCTGTTTTCCATTTTTAGCAAAATATTTTGTGGTAAAAAGATCTGTTAAAATCTATTTGAATATTATTACATACATATACAGCAAAAGCAACAACATCAACAACATAAACAACAATAAGAAGAATAACAATGTTTAGAAAACAAAAAAAAAAAAAAAAGAAAACAAATTTATTCAAAGGAATTTAATAATAAAACTTGGTTCATATACGAAAATACTATGTATAGCTGTTGTTGTTATTGCTATCGTACATCTGGCCAAAACAACAATAACAATTTCGATAATGTCAAATATTTGCAGCTGCACAATACAACTCCATTCATTGGAGGCAAACTTGAAAATATTTTACGAAACAGTCGTAATATTCCGATTTAATTACGAAAACAAATCCCAACAAGTTTTGAAGTTTTAAGTTTTTCTTGTCACTGTGTCTTAGTAAATGGGTCATGAAAATTTAAATAAAATCTGGCAAATTATGTATATGTATGTGAACTGATGTTTCTTTTTAACAATAATTCTACACGTATTAGCTATTTGAAGCATCCCTATTGAATACTCTTTATACGGTGTTCAGATATGCACCTTTATTGCGTAAATCGCAATAAACGACATTATTGAGCTCAATATTTCATATAAAGTTTCAATTGATTATTGCGCAATAAATATGGAAATTGTTATAATATTGAGTAAAACTTAAAATGCACTGCCATAAGTATGTTCACTGCGCATATTACACTTATCCGAACAGTGAAATTTCAACAACGACAAGAAAAACAAAAAAAAGAAAAAAAAAAACAACAACAAAACAAAATTAAAACAATGTTGTTGAAACAACCAGCTGTCATATGAATATTGAATAAGCAGCTGAACTGCGTATATTACTATGTCTGAACACTTAAAATATTGCACTCAATAAACCGAATATTGACTCAATAAAAGTGCATATCTGAATATAGTACCAATCTTCTTCAATCCAATCTATTCTAATACGAGAGTTCGATGAACCAAAGCTAAAATTATGCAAAGAACACATCTATCTTTGGCACTTGAATTTTCACAACACTTTCTAACACTAATAAGAAAAATAAATGTCAACAGCACTTGCGTTTCAATAAGCTGTTTGCCCAGATTCCCAAATTGTGACTTATAATTTACTTTATGGGAGTGCCAACTATTACCGAAAGTATATCTTTTTCATTGTCCACTTGGTATAGCTTGGAAAGCATTTTATTTTGAATTGAATTTTGTAATTTTGATGAGGCTTTTGATTAAATCTCAATGAGTAAATAAATTTTTTTACGTGAAGTGGTTGGTTTAACAAACACCAAAGAGTTTTAATACTTAAAAATTTCTAGATGGATGGTTGGGTACAAAGGTCGATATAATGCTACGGTTTTCATTTGACCACTGAAACCATCTGGAGATCAGTGGGATTATCTGCATGGTAGAAATCCGCGTGTTTTCTTCATCTCCGACATAATGTTGTGTACTTATGTACCAGAGATCAGCAATGAGTATTTAAAAAAGATGAGTAGATTCGAGTCATACTCATAATTTATGATACATATACGCATTCATACTTATTTTAATATCACACTCATACTACTCATATTCAAAGTTTGAAGTACTCATCGTACTCATACTTAATAATACACATGATGTTGTTGATTTCGACTCTCCATAATCAAATTTATCGATTGGCCGTCAGTCAGTTAAATGTGTTTGTAGGTTGAAGTGATAATTTTTGAAGATTTTTTGTTACGTGTTATTTTTTTTTTTTTTTTTTTTAGAAATTCTTCTCTCCTCTCAGTGCCTCAAACTATGTCTACTTTTTCTTTTATTAAAACCAAGAAATGCGATATTGTTTTGCATTTGAATTTTACATAACTTTACCGACAACAACAACAGCAGCCATCTAGAGATTAATATTTTGAAATGAAAACACGAAATGGAAACAGGAAAGAGTCAAAGTAAATAGCAAAGTAAATAAGTGGATGCACTCATTATATGCATCCATCCATCCATTTATCAATCCACTTGTGTGTTTGAGAAATACTATGGACTGGATCACCATCATTATACTTGAATAACAAGCATTGCTGTTTTTTTGTTTTTTTTTTGCTAATAATGATAATGACGATGATAATGATGATCATAAGAATGAGGATGGTGTATCTCATACAAATATGAGAGTAAGTTGTTTACATTGACTGTTGATGCTTTTCATAAGAGAGGAATTACCACATTGCAGTTCGATCCACTAGAAAACACAATTCACTTAGCCGGTATCGAATTCATTTACTTGTTCAAGTATTTATCTGAGCACATCATACGACTACAACATCTCATTTCTTTTTTTTTTGCCTGTCATGGTCAGATGATTATGAAATAATTTCAGTATTTTTTTTTTACTGCATTTAAATACTTTACGGTATTTACAATAGTCAGAGTGTATGTATGTGAATTGGGAGAAGCACATTTTGTTCATATATATTATCTCCCATTTTACATACCGTGTAAACTGATGAAAAGTCCATTAATTTTCTGTAATTGGGTCTACTAAGTTTAACAATAATTCAAAATGCAATTTTTCTTAATTAATTTGAACAAAATAACGGAAAGAAAAATTCAGTATTTATTTCCTAAGTTGGGTGTCAACCAGAGATCAGCAAATAATCGTTTTTTCGCTACTGATGAAATTTCGAGTATGAGTGAGTCAACAGTATTGAAATTCAACTACTCTAATTCATTCGTACTCGCTACAACATTGATTTATAAGTACAGGTTGCAATGAGTATAAGTACAACGTTGACATCAAACTCATAACATTAAAAATATGTTTGATTCATACGCTTACTCATTCAGATTCATAAATTTAGAAAAATACTTATAATACTCATAAATGATTCGAGTAATTCGAAACGACAAAGCAGCAAGCAAAGCAAACACACAACCTTCTAGTGAGTATTGTAGGGATCGTACGCGAATCATACTTATTTTGTCATTCTTGTAAATGTTGAGTAAAGGAGAGTTAAAATAAACAACATCATGCATATTGCTAAGTATGAGTACGATGAGTACTTAAAACTTTGAATATGAGTAGTAGTATGAGTATGATATTAAAATAAATATGAATGTGTATAACTATCAGAAATTATGAGTATGATTCGAATCTACTCATCTTTTTGAATACTCATTGCTGACCTCTGGTACCCAGGATTCAGTGTCGCATCATAATTGCGTTGAGGTTCTTAAGATAGATTCTGTTGAGGTTTAATGCAAAATTTGTTCTGCAGATATCCGTAATGGGACTGATATCTCTTTTCCTTTACAATTTTGTATATTGTCTCGTTATCCTAGCAAATGAGTATAGTTCCTTTAAGTTCACCTGTTTGCTTCTTTTCAGAGGCAAGCCTTTTAAAGTGAGTCAGCTCTGTTGTTACCTTTAACAGTCAAATGTCTTGCTGTCTAATACAAAGTCATCTAGCATTATTGGACAATCTGAAATGTGATGCACACGGGATCTATGTATGTATGCACAAAGCATCTAGTAGTTGCTTTACCGTCATTCAATTTCAGTATAATTCCATTGCAATATGCTCTTATACTGGATTCACACAGCGGCAGTCTTAATACCCATATTTTAAGCATGAATAGCAATAAGTTTTGGGTGAAGTCTAAATCTTTATTAAAATAGGAGTTAGCCCGCATTTATGTTGTAAGCCTACGATTGAAATTGATTTCAAGGATCCTGTAGTTAAAAGGTATATCCAGATCAACAGTGCTCTTGTAACGCTCAATCTCATTGTGTATTTCGCAGTTGCTTTATTCGCCAAATTCTCTGCTGATAGCCTTTTAAGAGTAAGATAAAGTGCCTTGTATGAGGTCTTTATAAGAATGTCTGTTAGCACGATTACCACCATCCACATGACATCCGCAAACAGGCTTTGATTATTTTTTTTTCCTAAAACCAACCACTGAACCACTGACACTTAGAATAGAGTTGATTTGATTACAAAGTCGTATGGCCAATGTACATACGTTTTTACTGTTTATATAATTCATTATGGGCCTACTGATTTGCTATTGCACCAATTAAGAGCAGTATTACGTAGAATTTCAACTCAGTTTTCTTTCCAATACAATTTGAAGGGATTTGAATGGGATAATTAGTTAGAGAGAATTGAAGGTCTTTGTATCTCCTTGCTAATCTAATTCTTAATTATGTATATAGAATAATAGCTATTGCCACATCGTCTGCATAACTGATAATTATGCAGTACGTTTCTTAAATGGTTTTTAATAAAATGTTTAGTTTGGGGGGAGGGAGCCATAATGTTAAGCGGCAATAAATTATGGGCAAATTGCTTTGACAACTTTTGTAATTCTTAAGCCTTGTTATATTTAGTAACTGAAGTTCAAGCCAGCCTAGTTACACCTTTTTCTCCGGAAAACGAATAGAAGAGTTGTACGTCGTTAAAAACAAGGGCGACTGTCTCTGTGTTTTTTCTTGACATCATTCATTATAAAATGGCAATTAATTAACTTAATTTATTAATAAAATAATCCATTAGTTGTTAATAATTACATAGACCGACAAGATTTCTAATCCACAAATCTGACAAACCTTTTTGGAGTTTTTGGCACACTGAATCTAAATCCGGAGAATTGTTCCATCGTACAAGCAAATAATACGGTTTTATGCTGCATTCGGGTGGTCCACAGTCCGTCAAGATTTTTAACCCAGAAAACAGACTGCAATCGCTTTTGTCGGGCTGAATCCGAATTGCCACGATAGCCTAAATTAACCTACAGTTGCAAAAGAACATGTTTTGTTGCCTATCAAATCAATATATTTTTTGTAGATCTCACAGACTACATATCGGTGCTTAGCTTTATCTCATTAAGTTTGTTTTTTTATTTTAAGTATTATTTAAGGTTTTTTAAACCTTTAGTTTGAAGTTTGTCTTTAAACCGTAGCAGCACATAATTCTAGTTCAACTTAATTAAAGTTAAAACCACGTGTGTTTTATAAAGCGTAACTAATATTCACACGAACATCATTTAATTCTAAACTCAATAAACTTAACATTACATTTAATGGCAACAATAAAGTATTCATTTTAAGAATTTTAGTTTTATGAAACGCTTAACTCAATACCAATACATACATATAACGTTTTAAAATGTTGACCCTAATTATCGCAGAGATGTGGATCAAAGTAGTACAAAATCGTTAATAATCGAGTTAGTTGGTCGGTAAGTCGTAATTTTGTTGAATAAAAAACGCAGCAAAAGTGTAAACAAATAAAAAAGATAAAATTTAATGCATGTGTGTGAGTGCCAATACATCTGTGAGAAATAGTTTACAACGCAGCTAATTCGAAAAAAAACCATGTCGAAATATAAAAATGTATGTGTGGTATTTGAGTGAATATTTATTATTGAATAGAATAATATCGGCCAGAATGTTAAATGGAAAACAAAAGTGCAAAGTCAGAAGAAAAATTCACAGCAACTTTGTGACAACTATGCAACGAAGAAAAAATTGTATTTTGTTGGCATTTTACAACACGAGAATATGGAACAATAAGACACTAAACTTAATAAACTGCTCGCTCGGCAACCAACACTAAATTGTCTATTCAGCCAACTCAATCACAATCGTAGTAGTATTGGTAGTGGTAGTGATGTGTGCATTCAAAATATTTCTTATGTTGGCAATTATAATTACAAACAGCATAAAAAAATTAGACCAACGAACGACATACATACATACATACATACACACATATTTTTAACATAATATTTAACATTTCATACAGGTATTCCATTGCATTTTTGTGTTTTTGATAAAGCGAGGAACAAATACAAAAAAAAAAACGAGAAAAAAACATACTAAAACTATGCGATTATGTGTAGTTATGATACATACAGCTGCAACAAGTTGAACTAGTTTTACAATTTTCAATAAAAAAAAATTTTAAAAAACAAAAGACTTAAGCAACATACTTGATTGCTACAACCTTAAAGAAATATGTATATGTATGTATATAAAAAAATATTAATAAATAGCAACAACAACAATTATTTTTATTTATTTACAATTTTTTTTTTGTTTTTTTTACAAACTCAATAAAATGAAATTGTTTTTCATAATTGTATATAAAATCAACCTTAATCTTGAATTTCTGTTTTAATTTATATTTTTATTGTATATTCGTATTATCGTATTCAAACAATAACGCTCATCACAAATACGGAAAATCCATCAAAGAAAAGTTTCATGAGACAATCATGAATAATAAAAAAAATAATAAAAACTACAATAAAAGAGAAAAAGGGAAACCCTGTTGCGTTTTTCTCTAATAATAAATATTTGCTGGAATTTCATTTTATTGTCGCGACTTGCCTCTTGTGACTTCGGAAAAACTAAAGAAAAACAAAAATGAAAAATACTTTTTCACAAATTTTTTATTTATTTTTGAATTTAAAATTTTTTTCTATACGAGTATATTTAGATATGTACACGGACAGGCAGAGAGATGTATATGTGTAACAGACTATCGGACAGACTGGTAGACAGCACCCCTGAATTTTTAATTTATACTTAGACGTGTGTATGTATATGTGTGAAGGCATGAGTTTTAGGAAAATCATACTCAAGCATTTGTTGATTTTACAACGATTTTATAAGAAAAAGTTTCTCACGCGTCACAGCATTAGCTACATACTATGTATTCAGTACGTCTGTGAATTTTTGGTATTAAAACAGTAGTTTTTTCTATTTTTTTTTCTTAATTTTCTTTTTATTTCCCTTGTTGTCTTTCTTTTTTTTTCTTTTTTTTGTTTACTATAAGCATCAAAAATTTTTAAAACCTTATCTGCAATCATCTAGTCACTAACGCTCACACTTGACGTGAACCTTTATTTAGTTAATCGAATACAAAGGAAATCCAATGGAAAAATGTGCAAAAATGTGTGAAAACCAAGTGAAAATCAAATGGAAAAAATGCCGGTTTTTTCCCCCAAAACATGCGATAAATTAACTTATTATCAATGAATTTTCTTTTTTCTTCAAAAAAGAAAAATTTCAAAGACATTTAAAATAAGATGAGGGTCGTCGAAGTACATACATATGTATGTACGTATGTTACGCTAGAGCAGTATCGTATAAATATACCGATAGAATCGTGGGTCAGAAAGATTTGACGCTTAAGCTGGATTCAACCATGTTGTCCGGAAAATAATTTCTTACTTTAAGTTTTTTGCAGCACGATTCACTCATTTCGGAAAATTTTTATGGAAAATCAAGACAGGCAGACGACACTATTAAATCAAATTGAAAATTTACATGATTTATTAGGGCAAATCAATTTAATATTGTATTGAAATCTATTGGCAGCTCTGTTTAAGTTTTTCCGAATAAAATATAAAATTAAGCCAAATCGAGGTGAGAGTTGCTCCTAAAAATGTATTCTATCTCTCAAGAAGAGAGCTGTCATACTGAATATAAAAAAATGTTGTCCGGACAAATATTTTGTCCGAATCAAATGGGTGATTCAAGATTTAGAAACAATACATATACATACATACATACATAATTGGCCATTACATTACTGAAGGGTTCAGTCAGTACTACGGCCTAGATTCTCACACCACTCATGTTGCGTGCGTTAATTTTATACATGACTGGCTGCAGCTACAGTTTAACGTCGACTCCGAACGACAGATTTTTTGAGAAACTTTTCATAGCAGGTTTATTTATTTTCAGAGTTTTTGCCAGAAATCTGCTGAGAGGAAGTCGCCGAAGAAATATTTTTTTTTCATATTTCGTTTTAATGTCTGTATCGGATTTGAACTCGGGCTTACGTCTACTAAGCCAACACACTAGCTACTAGACTACGGCGATATAATAACAATATAATTTGTCGTTATTTAAGCAGGCTTAATGTTGTTTCTTAACTCATAAGTGCGACAATAACATTATGTCATGTGTAACAGTAGGCCATGAAAATACAATGTGATATTCGCTGGAAGTATTCAATGCCTCGATTTCTTAATAGAGTACAGTACAGTACAGTTTGCATCACTTACAGCCTCCAAAAATTCAATCCATTATGCATTGCAGGGTAAATCCATAACTTACAGTGTAAATAGATTTAAATCTAAGTCCAATACGATGCCTTGCAAAGAAAGTGACGCCAAAAAAAATTAAAGCAGCATTTATAAATAGTAACAATAATAAGACACCTGGAAATAGAGGTTGAGCTTACATATGTGACAATATTAAATACGTCATATGACTTGTAGCCACACACGCAACATACGCTTATCAGAATAATTTATCATGCGAAGTAATTAAATTCCATTAAATTTAAATGATTCTAAAAGATTGAATGACAATTGTCATCATTAATCGCAAAAATCTTTACAAATAAATTATACAACATACGAGTATGTACACATACATACATATGTATGTACGTAAATTCTATCGTTCCATATTCACACATTCAATAGAATAATTGAATATGGAATGTTGCTGATCCAACCCTGATTTCCAAAAAAAACTCATCATACTTGAAGTAATAAATTAATGATTTGACAAAAAAAAAAAGTCGAATTAATTTCTGTACTTTGACGTGCACACATCTCCATCATTTTTATCTTTATCATCAAAAATAATGAAAAACAATTATTTAAAATGCATTTAATTTAATTTTTTTATTTTATTTTATTTCATTTCATTCTATTTTTTATTTGCAAAGTATGTCGCCTTATTATATTGTTTTTTTGTTTTTTCTAGAAATTTCTGCTGAAATTCCAAATGAAAAGAATTCAATTTAAAAACAATAACAATCTTTATACAATCACACGAAATTAAAATTAAAAAAAAATATATCTTAACAATGTTAACAGGGAGGGTAAAAGCAACAAACAACTGTAATAAATATTTTAAAATTTTTTTACTTAAAAATTCAATTTTTTTATTCAAAATCCGCGTATGTTTGTATGTTAATGTAGAAATGAGAAAATATACAGAAATGCGACTCATTTCATTATAATTTAATTTAATATTTATTCACATAATGTGTATGGATGTATATGTATGTATGAGCAATGTATTTAAAAATGATAAAGATGAACCTCACCTTTGAAATATTTTGTACGCTTAGCATTTTATTTATCCCCTTCTGCTATTGTTGTCTTTATTCTTTTTTTTTTTTGATTTTTTTCTTGATTTCAAATCTCCACACTAACAAGCAGAACAACCAACACCTTAAATTTACAAACGAATAAATAGTAAAAATTATTTTAAAAAAAATGTTCAAATATGAACAAATTAAGTAAAATACAAACAACAACAACAGCAATAATAGCAATAACAGCAATAATGCGGAAAAATATTTTTGAGGTTTTTTATTACAAAACACGTGTACGGATGGTAATACTACCATGGTATGGTATTAACATTTATTTGTTTGAGTATGTGTTACACGTTGTTTCTGTAACCATCATGAGGGGGTATGAAAGTAAGCACCGACTCCAATAGGCACAATGAATAAATAGTAAATTTGTTCATAAAATATTCACTAGAGGAGAGGTACAAAGTATCGATAACATGATTATAATATTTTCGGAATTTTTGTTATCGCCTTTGAATGTGAATTTATTGATTTGTGAGCAAAAGAAAAAACGATTGAACGAAATTTCGCATCTAATATACGAACTTTTAAATTTATAAATAGAATATCAAAATACAGTGAATTGATACGATTTGTGTTACATTTTAGTGTAAAAAAATATTTTTTATTCACGATTATCAATCAGAGGATATTCTCATCTCATTCAAAATTGATTATGAGGGGGATAGAAACAGGAAGTTTCTTTATGTCATACATACATAATTGGCCATTACAACTCTACGCCCTAGCCTCTCACACCACTCATGTTGTGTGCCTTAATTTTATATTCGAGTGGCTGGGCCTACAGTTTAATGTCGACTCCGAATGACATATTTTTTGAGAAACCATTTTATGGCAGGTGTATTTACTCTCAGAGGCTTTGCCAGAAATCTGCTGAGAGGAAGTCGCCGAAGAAATATTTTTTTTCGTATTTTTGTTTTGATATCTTATATCCGGTCCTCCAAAAGTTTCATTGTAGTCACCGTAGTTTAGTAGGTAGTGTGTTCGCTTATTAGACGTAAAGCCCGGGTTCAAGCCCCCAGCCAGACATCAAAACGAAATATGGAAAAAAATATTTCTTCGGCGACTTCCTCTCAGCAGATTTCTGGCAAAGCCTCTGAGAGTAAATACACCTGCCATAAAATGGCAAAAATCTGGCAAAAACTCTCAGAGTAAGCAAACCTGCCATGAAAAAGTTTCTCAAAATCTGAACAATGTCTGAATACTTAAAATATTGTAATCAATAAACCGAATATTGGCTCAATAAATGTGCATATCTAAACATAGTATAATACTATTGGCCGCTTATTTTGTCTACGCAGCAATATTTTACGAAGAAATTAATTTCAATTCATTTTCATAAAATTCTGAAATGCCTATAATCCAAGTTTGAAGAGCAATATCCTTTTTTCAGTGGAAGAGACATATTTTAACCAAATTAAAAAGAAACAAATTAAAGCCTTGACTTTAATGGCTGGACTAAAAAGCGTCAGGCTATAGTAATATTGTTCTTTAGTGAAAATTAAGTCAATTACTGAAATTAAAACATTAAAACATATACTTTCGTTGTAAATATAAATAAAAAAATTAAACATAAACATAAACATCAATAACTATAACAATAATATAAAGAAATAAAACAAAACAATTGTATTTTATTTCTAAGACTCGCATGTAATAACAATGCAACAACAAAATATTTTAAATGCATATCTAACATCAATGCATGCAAATCGCATAACATTAGTACATACATACATTCCTAAACATTTGTAAGTATGTCATGGGATTGGCAACTTACATATGTACACATCTCTATACATACATATGTATGTGCGTATATGTTTACATAGAAATTGCATATAAAAATTGGGTTGAATATGATGTTCATTCATTTCGTATGATTTCTCTTAAGCAAATATTTGCATTTTTCTGTTTCAGCAATTTTTTCTTTTCTTATATGACGTTGAAAATCAACGAAATTATCATCTTTTTTGTTTGAAATTTTCAATCGAATCATTGATGGCCACTTACAAGCATACAGAGTGAGAGAGGGAGCGTGAATGAGAGATACTTACACACTTGCGTAAATATACATACATAGATGTCTTCTTCGATATTATGATGTTAATTTTGGTTTCATCTTTTCTCCACTTTTTCTTTTTTTCAAATGTTAATTACGTTTTTATTTTCATTTTCTCTCTAACGGGTCTTCCATTAAGCGCTTATTCCTTTTAAATATAAGCAAAACAAAGTGTGTGATCGACAACGTCAAAACTTTTTCATTTGTTTGAAAGACCTATTGATGCCATTACGTGTGGAATATCGTTTAAATGTAAGCTAAGGCTTCTCTGGATAAAGCGCATCCGAAATGTAGTTTTCTATGAGTGCCGAACATTACTCAGGCTAAATTTGACCGATAGGATGGGTTATGTTAACTTTGAGGACTGCACATTATTCGCATACATCTGCGACTTAAGAAAACTCTACAGGAAAAAGTCTAAGGGCCATTATTACAACTTGGCGTTAACTAAAGGGATGATTTTAACGAACAGAAAAATTGCTCTTCATTATTATATGTGGACAATAAAGTAGAAGTGAGTGTTAAGCTAAAGGGAGAATCATCCTACCTTTAAATTTTAAAGTTAAGTTTATGTTTGAACTTGTCATGTTATATATTATTTTCAATATGGCACCTTCAAATATAAACACTGAGTTTAAAAAAAGAAACTTGTTTAATTGAGCAGTGTTATCGACATTGATCCGGCACTGCCATGCTTTTGAAAAAGTTCACTTTATTTTATATGAAAATTGCAATAACGAAAAGAAATTAAAGGGGAATTTAAAGTTCACTTTAGCTAAATTTAACTATAACTAAAGTCAACTTTAACGACAAGTTGTAATAATGGCCCTAAGGGTGTCAAATAGAACGATTACGGTGGTCATTTTGTGTTGTGTCCATGGTGATTCGGCAAAACAGAATAAATAAATTACAACTAATTTGACAGATGTAGCTTCAACTAGATCGCCGTTATTAATTGACAAAGTCCGAAAGTCACTGTTGGAATACCCTATGACTTCATTCGTTTATGAATATATCGATATATGTTGTTGTATGCAGAATAAATAAATTTATGTGTTAATCAATAGTACAGATTAAAATGATAAAGGTTTTATGAGCCACCATTACCTTTATTGACCAGAAATGTTTTGTAATTTCCAAAAAGGTTTGAAAAAAGGCGCTGCTTTTAATCCAAATTACAATGCTTTGGTGTGAAATGAACCTTGTTTAAGATGTTTTTAAAGAAATAATATTATATGTTAACAAAATGTACGTGGGCTAATTTGTAATTGACCTCTTCTCATCGGTTGTTAAGATGTAGACTAACAATTCAAAATTTTTCTTTTATTAGTGATTGATGTTATAAATTTAAATACAAAAAAATTTCATTTATTTTCAATTTTTAAAATTTGTTCATGATCTACGGCAATAAAAATTTCATTTAACTTGGTCTTCAGTAACTAACTTTCCTTAAAACTCATAGATAATAATCAGGCTGTTGGTGAGCGTTTTTATGCAGTTGTTTACATCCAAATCATTCGTTCATTCGCATTGTTCTGCGACAGTTGGAAACTCTATTATCATAGACCCTATATTGTTGGATAAGTAAGACTTCCTTTCTGCTTCTTTTTTTTAGTTATTTTTTACTTCCTCAGGGAGCATTTTACTTTAATAAGAACTTTCCATTTTTCTCTGTTTTGGCGGGACATTCCAATGTTCACTCTTTCAGTGTTATATGGTGCAATTTATTCTTTAAGCGGCCTTGCTTACGATTAACTTGTGGGTTCTATTTCAAAGATCTAGTTGTGCTTGCGTAGCTCAGGAAATGTCCTAATAAATTCCCTTTTCTTCATTAGTTAACCTCCACAAGTTGGCAGTTCTGATGGTTTGTGGCATGCATTTCTTAGCAATTTATTAACATTTCACTACCAAAGAGTAGTTTTAATTTGCTAAAGAATTAAATATTTTTTTTTTTTTTGTAGAATTATAAAATCTAATATTTGACAGCTGTCAAATATGTTTATTCTGATTATTAAAAATAACGATGTTTACGAAAGAACAACTCGTCGTATTTGTGAAATTTTTTTTATTATGCTGAGACCTTTCAATCAAGAAAGTTCAGCTGCAACCATTCGAATACTACATACATACATGCACAATTGGCCATTACAACACTTCAGTCAGGATTAGGGCCTAGCTTCTCACACCACTCATGTTGTGTGCCTTAATTTTATACGTGAGTGGCGGGGCCTACAGTTTAACGTAGACTCCGAACTACAGATTTTTGAGAAACTTTTTCATGGTTGGTTTGTTTACTCTCAGAGTTTTTGACAGAAAACTGCTAAGATGAACTCGCCGAAGAAATATTTTAATTTTTTTTTTTTTTGGTGTCTGGTCTGGGGCTCGAACCCGGTCATTCGAATACCAGTAAAAATATTTGAAGAAACTGGGTCAGTCAGGGCCATTAAGCCTCCTGTGCGTCATTTTACCGGTCGCACGATTATCCGAAAACTTAAAATTGTATGAAATATTATGCAGGGAATTTTGACAAAAAAAAACTCTTTTGAATACACAATTCACTCAGGAGTTAAAATCAGAAGTTCATGGAAAGAGCGGACAATGCTTTCAAAAGGTAATCTGGTAAATTGAAGTCAATGTCTGTCTGCCTTCATGATTGCGCCTTATTTTTTTGATGAGGATGCCAATATTGCAGTGGCGTTGGACGACATTAGTTGTAGAAAGATGATATTTTGGGGCCTCAATTGGACATCATGGATCTGCACAGCATGTGATTTTACCCAAGCATGCTACAATAAATTTATTGCAGCAACGATTTTCTTAAGAGAAGATCATGCGATTTAATGTCCTGTGAAGTTTTTCTTTGGGATTTTGTGAAATTTCTGGTTTATGTGAAAAAATCCAATGTGATACCCAACGTGTCATCGATGAGATGGAGTAACTGCCTGTAAGAGTAACTTAAACACAACATGAGTGGTGTGAGAAGCTAGGCCATAATTCAGACTGAAGGGTTGTAATGACCAATTACATACATACATATGTAAAATAATTCTTTATAATAAATTTTCATTTCTATAATTTTTAGAGTAAAAATTCCTAAAAAGATCTTGAGCTGTTTGTTATACAATACAGTTCTTTAAATTTATTTGCATTTAATGCCAGTTTAAGGAAAGTAAAACTAAATTTAAAATAGTTTTATTTTTATTTGAAATTTCTTACATTGTTGAAGTTCCATTGTAGGATTGAGGCCATTGTTCTATGTGATCGTACATTCTGCATTGTGACAACCAAATAAAATGCAACAACTATTTTAGTTTTAGCACCACAAATAAATTATTGTGGTATAATTATGAAATTATTTAAAAACAAAACAGACACACATACATAAACCATAATAAAACAGAAAAATACAACAAATATGAGGAAAACGTGTTAAACAATTCGAACGGAAGCATATTTTTTCCTTATTAAAGGCAACTCTAATTTCTTGGTTTGTCTTTATTTTTATTTTCTGTTGTTGTTTTTTTTTTCTTTTTTTTTATAATTCATAAGCGGTATTATTTTATTTACTTTAAATGCAATAATTTGGATTTTTTATTTAGCCAGCGCGCACAGTGACCAACAAAGAAAGTTGCCTGTAAAAACAAATCGTGATTGTTTAAAGCCACAAATTGTATTGGCAGCGCTATAAGCCATATTTTATTATTAATTTTTTTGTTGTTGTTGTAAAACTACAATATTTGATGTATTGTTTTTATTTTCGTAATTTTCAAATATTTTCTTTTGTTGTTTTTTAATATTTTTATTTAGGGAAGTAGAAATTCAAATCAAATTTCTGGTATGATGAAACAATACGAATGAAACTGAAGAATTTGCAGTTTTTTTTGTTTTTCTCTCTTTCTATTAAAACCGAACAAAATGCAGCAATGCAACTGAAGAACAAGATTGATTCGATGACCACGTCTGCAAATCATATCATTTATTGGCTGTTGATAGTTTTGGTGAGTCGGTCGAATCAAAATGAATGACACAGACTTCCATTGAGGTCAACTATTGAGAGCAACAATTTATAAGGTGTTGTCAAATTCATTTATATTATGTATGCACATACTATACATTCAGATTTTAAGAATTGAAAAGATTATTTCATTTTATTTGAATTAAAATTGTAACAATAAATTCAAATAATTGTTTAGTCGCACATACATACATATTCATTAAGTAAAGGGGTGATGGGATAACTAAAGAAATATTAAAATATTAGCGCATTTTGTTGCCAACTTTATGTGTTTGGATGGGTGGACTGCAGAGATCAGCAATGAGTATTCAAAAAGATGAGTGGATTCAAATCATACTCATAATTTCTGACACTTATAAGCATTCATACTTATTTTAATATCGTACTTATACTACTCATTTTCAAAGTTTGAAGTACTCATCGTACTCATACTTAACAATACGCATGATACTGTTGATATTGACTCTCCTTTACTCAACATTTACAAGAATCACTAAATAAGTACTATTCGCGTTCGAACACTACAATACTCACTAGAAGGTTGTGTGTTTGCTGTCGTTGTCTTTTTCTTTCTTCTTTTTTTTTTTGTAAATGCAACACCAACTAAGACTGTAAATTTTAAACAATGATTCGAATCACTCGAATCATTTATGAGTATTATAAGTATTTTTCTAAATTTATAAATCTAAATGAGTTGGCGTATAAATCAAACATATTTCAAATGTTATGAGTTGGATGTCAACATTGTACGTATACTAATTGCAGGCTATCCTTATAAATCAATGTTGTAGTGAGTACGAATGAATCAGAGTAGTTGAGTTTTAATACTGTTGAATTACTCATTTCATGAGTAGTTATGAGTAGAGGAAAAACGATTCATTGCTGGCCTCTGGTGGACTGCAATATAAATTTATTAACTGAGGCCAAAACGCATGGAATATTCTCTAACTATGTAGTGGCACTCTGTTGGAATCCCGCAAAATAAGTTTATAGTAGAAGGGAAGGAGGAAATGGTGTACCAATTAATTGGCGTTGATTTACATTTTTTGTTAATGATTTGTGCTATACTCTCGTCAACATTTCTTTTTTTATTTCTGTTTTTAGGACAATATAACCAGAGCCTCTGGCGGGAATCGAGCTCGTAATCCCTAAGTTCACTTAGTATCACGCTAATCACCTTTCAGTGAATTTTAAATCATATTGCGTTACTAACTTAAAGGAAAATCCGAAGAATGAAAATGATATGCGGCACACAACTATTGGACTAAAATTAACTCTATTTTCCTTATTTGCCTTCAGAGGCTAGATTCAATCTTATGAGAAAAATGTCAATATTGAATTTGATTGAATTGTCTTTATAAACTGAAGGAAAAGGGTTCCAGGACTTCTGGGAAAAAATCTTTTTCTGGAGTGTAGGCAGATATTTGGAAAGGAATACTCAACGGAAGACCAAGCGGCTTTTAGGCAATCTAAACTTTGTTAAGAAAATACAATCAGTGGAGATATGAGTTATGCATCAACCGGCTTTTTGACAGGACACTTTAAACTCAAAGTACACTTGTTCAGAAGATGGATTGATAGGGATAACCTGTTGATCCTGTACGATGAGAAAGAATCATCAGAAGAAATACTTGAGAACATATCAGTTGGTGAGCAGGGAACTGCACTTGTTGACACCGAACATTAATCCGAAGAGCAATGGGCTTAAAAGAGATATTATAGGGATACCCTATATAGTTTTAGGGGAGCACAATATATCGTATGGTTGCAATACTATGACCTCTATTCACGATACTAATAATAATAAAAAACTTTAAAAAGCTTTAGTAAACTGTATCTGGAGGTGTTAATTTACGTTAGAACGCTAAAGAATAGATTAACTTTGTCCCGCAAACATGAATGAAACATGAATCCTAAAATTGTTACCTGGGTTAAGTTTGGTTGCGTCAATTTCATTCCGGTATGATTTTTATTAAAATCTCAGCACCCTTAGCTAGACTCTTTGCGGCAAATCGAAATAAAATAGACTATCTGGATTGTAGTCGTAGTCTATTTGGTAGTGAGTTGGCTTATTCAAGCTAATGAGGCTGTAATTCAAAGCCTATTCAAAAAATAATAATAAGTCAACACCTACTAGACTACGGCCACTTCACTGCTTCATTCATACTCCAATGCATTTTTAGCAAAATAAAATGCACAAAATAATTTAAAATGTTTTATTAAATCTGTTATCGTTTTGATAATATTTATGATAATTCCCTAATTAAGTCGTTGGCTGATTAAACTACAGCTACCACAATGAGGAAATTGTATTTCAATATTTATGAAACTGATGTTTCTGGTCTGGTTCTCAGATTAATGAAATTAATTTCTAATAACCTTTCATTTCAGTTTCAGATTTTTAAAGCTCTTTATTAAAATGGCTTCCCAATTATAATACGTCACCAGCAATGTGCAACGAAAATAATTCCTTTATTTGGGCGTAGCTTAATTTTTAGATATTTTTGAAATACTTTTACTTATATTTACTGAAAGCAAATGGTACTTAAAATCGTATCACACTTAATTGTCATTTAAAATCAGTTTTTCTATGATAATCAAGGCGAGTTTACCCTGACTATAATATTTCGTAAATTCATATGTATTTATTATGTTTATGAAATCAACCTCGTCTACGTTAAAAAAAATAAAATTTTTAATTTCAAAAACAATAACAAAAAAATATAATTTTTTTTTTAATAAATGGTGACTCATTATGCTGAAGTGTCAAATACAATTACTGACTGGTTTTTTCTATTTTTGCTTGTTATATATGTACATACATATGTACTATAAGGAAACGAAATAATTGCAACAATAACAACAAATTGAAAATGATATTGAAAGCGAAAGACTTAAGAGGCAAACTTTAACAGACAAAAGGTACTTACAATTCTTAACAGATGTATATCCTTCGGCCGCACTACTGGTACTATCGCCACCACCATTCATAAGATGACCATTAGATTGGCGACCAACACTATTAAGAGTGGTGATACTGCCAGCGCGCGAACGCCAACCGGCATGACTAGCCGATGATGGTGGTAGTTGTTGTTGGAAATGATGATGATTGTTGCCGTTAGAGAGACCAACGCTGGTTAGATCTCCATTCGATTTGCTAGCCATATTACTTTTAAGTGTACCGTACACACTACCGCCAGCACCACCGCCCGTGCTGCCCGTCTCCAACTGACGGGCATATGAATTATCGGCATAGGCATGAAAACAGCATCTGACTAGTGCGTTAGCAGCTGCTTCACGTTTACAAATAAACACGTGACATTCGAGGACTTTAATGCCGGTGGTACGTCGAAGAATGGCAGCGAAAATGGGTGGATGCTGGGCTCGTGGCATACGTGCAAATGGTGAGTCGAGTGGAAGAAATTTTGGTTCTGGATTTGAATTGCCACGCTCGGGTATCAGCACTTGTCTTACAGCTGCACAGTAATGCAGAGATTCGATCGGAAAGAAACGGGTGATTTCCTTGAGATTTTCATCGACATTTTCCAAAAGTATGCCATTTGACCAAACGCTCAGCCAGGAGTCTATGCCTTTGGCGCCAACGGCACCCTCAGACGGATACAGACTTCTTAAGGGCTCTTGTATGCCTTGCAGCCCATCTTTACTTTGTCGAGGCACTGCACTGCCTAAATACAAAACGCGGCACCGACAAATTGGCGTGGAATCACCCATATTGAAGGAAGTTCTTCAGAAGCGGAGGAAGACGATAGAAAATAGAAAGAACACTTGGAAGTAGAATTTTTTTGTATTTTTTTTTCGTTTTAATTTACTTCCTTGAGAACACGTTTTCAATGAACTCTTGATTTTCGTGTTGCTTTTGTTTGTTATTGTTGTTGTTACTTTTGTTATTGCAAAGTACAATTCCGCAAAAAAAAATGAAAGAAAAAGAATGAAGAAGAAAGAGTAGACGAAACGTAATGTAAAAAGAGAATATCACGAGATAATGGCGTAAAATAAAGTACTGCCTGCTTGAAATGTGACAAGATCGTAGAACTTAAAAAACTATACGACACGACGTCACAGCGACTAAACGTTAAAGCGACACTTGAACACTACAAAACGACCGACCGACCAACCGACCGACCGTCTACACGTCTCCGTTTCTTTCTTTGTTTTTAACTCTAACTAGTCTCTGCTTTTGTTGTTGTTGTCTTAGTATTTTACTTTTTGTCTTGATTCTTTTTCTCTACGTTTTTTTGCTGGCAAAAAAGGTTGTATTTCAGGTTTTCAATGCAGTAGAATTTCTAGGTGTCTTGGAGAACAGAATTTAGAAACTCTTTTGTTTTTCTTATTTTTGTTTTTTTTTTTTGTTTTAAGCTTTGACTCTTTTCTATCCGTGTAATTCACTTTTTTGTTTAAAGAATTCTTATTTAAACGATATTTCACACAAAAACATATGTACATACGTATGTATGTAGATTGAAAACTTCAAATGGCATTAAGGAATTCTATTAAATAAAATTTTGTTACTCATATTGTGGTAGTCGTAAAAGATTCGTTGTTTCATTTGTTGTTGTTGTTGTTGTTATTTTCTCATAAATTTGACGAAATTTTTGGAATTTCTTTTTAATTTCGCATAAAAATACGTTTTTTTTCTTCTTTTGTGTGGAAGTTTTACGATTTCACTTGAAAACTTTAAGCATTCATTAAAAAACAACAAAAAAAAAAAAAAGAAATAGTGTAAAGAAGAAGAGAAATAAATTTAAAAAATTATTTAAATTTGCACTTTTCACTTTGTTAATCACATCACATCGTCTCGTCACCAATTCACATACCAAAAGACGTTTCTACAAACGCATACACTCTCAGTGTCACTACCATTAACCAATTCGTTCACTCACTCACTCATTCACTGTTTTCCGTTTATACATTCCATACACACATATACAGGAATGTACGCGTATGTATGTGTGTTTATTGTATGCGCTTGTATATGTATATATGTATTGTATATAAAAATATTTTTTCTTTAATTTTTCGTTTTTTTTTATTTGAAAAGTTCACAACCGAGTATCAATGGATAGAATAAATAAAATATGAAATAAATTACAAAAAAAAATTTATATATTCAATGTTGTTTTGTTTTTCTTTCTTTTTTCTTTGTGCTATAGTTGTATGTGTATGTGAGTTTTTTTTTCTTCCGAAATGCCGCTTAATCCATCCGTGTGATCGTTGTTAACGCGGCGCAGGTTCACTCAAGAATACTCCAGTGTAGATTGTTTTCTTTAAGCAACTCGTTATTGTCTAGACTTTAGGCCTGGCCTGGCTGAGTTGTTTTACCACTTTTTTCTTCCATTCGGCTTTGGCATTTTACGCAAACACACTCGCACACACTCTTACAAGCCAGACAACAAGTTACTCTCTGAGTTGATTCACTGTGTATTGAGTATTGCATTGTCAATGAACATGTGTAAGTGTAAGTGAGCCAAATCTTGGGCTTCTCTCTTCAACTGAGTTTTTATCAGTGTTACAGGTAGTAAAACGATTCGTAAGATACAAAACAGATTTTGTTTCGTTGTGGTATACCGTAGTATACCTATGTATCTTAAACAATCTAAGGGTGGTTAGACGGAGTTTACCATTTGGATTTACTTGCCATAACATAATAGCTCTATTGCTCTTGATTAATTGTTTTCTTATGTATGTATTTTGCATGTGCTTTTCTTTAGTTAAACGTTTACCTTTCGACCGCTTTACCGACAGAGACAATTATGTTACTCTATGTGGAACAGACGGACAGACTTGTTTTAATGTTTTAACAAGAATTTTAATAAGAAGAAAAAAAAGTGGAGCAATATTTTTACGACCTGTTGAAAACCCGTTAATTACCGTAAATACCGAAAAATATTTTAATATCGGACAGTTACGTTCTTACTTAATAATAACGTTTGATATACTACATATACATTGTACGCGAATAAAGAAACAAAATTCGAACTGAAAAAACATAATAAAACGAACAGAATAGGACAGAAAAGAAACATTTTACATTATCGCCGGTGTCGTCTTTGTCATCTTTATCGTTGAAGACGTCGACATCGTTGCCGTCTTCGTTGTGGGTTAAACAATTCTATTGATTGTTAGTTTATTTTCTGTTTTCTTTGGAATAACTCACAATATTTACTTACACTCAATTACCACAAGTTAGATTGTAGATAAATTCCTACAAAGGTTACCGGTTATAGTGGTACAGCGACATATGTACATATGTATGTGTGCATTTGTTTCTTTAAACTCTAAGATATTTTTGTTTATCGCACTATTAAGAAGGTTTTGATTTTTAATATATATTTTTTATTTCACTTTCAAAAGCATTGTACATATTTAATTTTCAACAAATTAGAATAAAAATTAAAACAAACATAACATTTAGAATGATTGCCAATGTGACGTTTTCTCAAATAATTACACTAAGCGACAAAATAAAAAAAAAATTAAATACACCTAGAAAATGAAACGTGTTTTATTTGACAAAAAACTGTTTTTTTTTTTACTTTACGCACAAATTTATTGATTACACAAACTTTTCTGAACCGATGGTCAAAATATTAACCTAGTTAGAAAGGAGAGGGATGTACCTTTAAAACGATATACATATACATATATATATATATTATTTGACTTAATATGCTATGAAGTTTGATGAGGTAGACTTGACAAATACGATTTTTTTTCATATTTTATCAAGTTTGTCCGTTCATAGTAGCAAACTTTAATTAAAAAATATGAAATATGAATAAGTGGTAAAATATGAATAAGTGGTGGTAAGTGGATATATTTGATAACACACCTACATATATTTGTATTACTTACATTACCTTACTATCTTAATGCAAAACATCTGGACAGTTATGCTTCTCGTCGTATATTTTTTTTTTCAAATGAACTTTTAATTCAAAAATGTTCAGAATTTTTGATGGATCTTGATTGTTAATCGGAAAATTCTCAAAAATTTTTGAACTAAAAGTTCATTTGATGAGATGACATATATAACAAATATAATATGACTGTTATATTATTTAAATAATAACTACTGTAATTATTGTCTGATTTGAACAAACAAAGTGTTAGTCTCTTCACAAGAGAGTGCACTTTTAGAATGTTATCACTAAATTTATATTTTTAAATTAAATTTTGCAATTAACAAAAGTGAGAAAAAAAATAATATTTTCCGAGTTTACCTGATCAAAATTCATGTAAGTTTACACAAAATGTTTATGTATACCATTTTAAAGGCTCATCTGTTCCCTTTTCAAAAACTTTGGATTTTGAAAATAGATTGAGGAATGTTTGTGTAATCAATAATTTTGTGTGAAATGAACAAAAAAAAAAAAAAGGTTTTGACAAATAAAACAAGTTTGTAGGTTTCGAGATATATAAAAATATAAAAATATTTTTGAGTTCTACTCAACAAAACTTACAATCCATACTATATCACTAGCTGGATGTATTTTCACTGTCGCACCGTGTTATGTATTTGGTGAACAATATTAAACTGTATTGAACTCAATTTATTTATTTTTTACAATATCTATTGAATGCAATTGTAATTTTTTTATCACTTTTATTTTCTCTTTCTCCTTTGCATTATATCTGTTAAAAAATTTGAGTGTCAGATTTGAAATTTGAATAAAATTTTAGGTTAATGTTGTATTTTCTTTCGGCATCTGCGGAATCTTCAGATTCATTCTGAATGCTGAAGGTGAATGAATCGTTTTAATACATACAGTACTCTAAATCACCCATATGGTGAATTAGAAGAGACTCTTTATATTTTAAGCTGGTGATGATGTACATCTGTGGAGTTGAGAATAAACTCTGGCAAAACCTTAATGGTACCATTTACAAAAAAACAGATAATTTCCTATACTCCTGGATGAAATAATATCACAAAAACTATATAAAAAATTTTTGGTGACAATACTGGACATTAAATTGATATGGAGAGTTCAATATGGTTGAAAGCATTCCAAGAACGGTTCAACTAGTCATCATTACATGCAGAATGCTTGCAGGAAAATCACGGGAGTGCAACCCAAGCATTATGCGGTGGATGCAATACATGGTGCTCACTCTAATTTGAACAATATAGTGACCTTGAATGGAGTTTATTATAATACAGCAACTAGCATACGTTAGTATATTAGAAAAGGAAAGCTCACGCTTTAGAGATGTTGGAGGCCCTATTGGATTTAAATCCGTTATGTATGGCAATGAGGACCACAGTCATTAAGATCAGGATAATGGCAGACATGTCCAACACGAAATGCCGGACATTTTGATTTTTCTGACAGCTCCCTCCTTAACTGTATCCTGGACAGAAACAGAAAATTCTAAAATTTTCAGAAATGTTGCACAACGAGGCTGAATAACCAGAGTTAAAGGAGGAATATGCAGCTTGCATATTCTTTTAATTGAAGAACATTTCTTTGGTTATAACCAGATAGTTGGACAGGAGCAGGGGTGTTCGGCCACATTACAAATCTATACTGTTATGATAAGTACTTAAGTAAAAGTACAAAGGAAAAGGCATAGTAATGATATCGGATAACCAGGTCGTCATCCGAGCACTCAGATATAAAGGCCAGGTGGAGCGGAGACTTTTCTCAAGCCAAATGGGAGGGGTTTAATTTCTGCAGCAGACTATTCAATTCTCTAACTATAATAATTTGAAGGACTTTTGTAAGATTAGGGATCGTTTCAAGCCTTATTTCAAGTTTTATGTGATGAAAAAAAATTAACCGTTATAAGGACATACCTGGTGCCTGTCAAGTGCTAGGCAGGAAGTCATATTTACTGGCACTGAACAGTTATACATTATAGGAATGGATATTCTATTTAGTTTGGGGGCGCGACAATAATAATAATAACATGTTACTGTTCAACCATAAGTGTTGTTATTACATACATACATAACATAGTTGGCCATTACAACCCTTCAGTCAGAATTACGAACGACTAATTTTTGAGAAATTATTCATGGCAATTTTATTTATTCTCATAGTCGTGTTGATGTCTGCCCTGGGGTACGAACCCGGGGTTTACGTTTAATAAGCCAACACACTACCTACTAGACTACGGCGACTGTTATCAAATTTATTTATTTCTTACAAAATGAATTTCAGTTTTAAGTATATTTTTCATTAATTTGGTTTTTATTGTTTCAGGTCCTGAAATGAATATAATTTTCCTTCATTAACTTGTTTGTACACACCAAATCCTAGTGTTTATTTAATAACTTATACTAACTTTGGAGAACAAAGAGTTAAAACCCGTAGACACTATGCAAACTAACGGTGCATTTCTCTGAATAAAAATTGTAAATGTTCCAATTGGTATGCTGCGGTAGTTGATCTTAATTGATTGCAAGAATTCTTACATGTTTATTTATTAATCGTGTCTGAATGAACAATGGACGTGTGTGTGTGTGTGTGTGTGTATACATATGGTATAGTTGTTGTCTTTTGTTAGCATTTTGCTTTGGCCTTAAAGGAATGTGGATTGCCCACGATAAATACCATACCAGCTCAAATATTTCAAGTATTACATGCATATGGATGGATCAAATTATTGATATTCGTGATTTTGCAAAAAATATCAGAAAAAAATTTAAATAACAAACGATAGAAACAAAAACTAACACTCAATTAAGTTTGTTGGAAATCAGATAACAAAAGTAACACAGACCGGTTTCATTTAATTTCTTTTGCATTGCCGGCTGACTATGACTAGCAGTTTTAAAAGTACATGATGAAGAATTTGAAATTGGAACGTACATACATATGTCCACAAAACGCTTTTCGCTTCTCGAACGCATCTTTTGCTCTTGGCTGTTTTAATTAGAATGCAGAAAACACATATTGCACATATTTATATACTAAGGTTAGGTTAGCCAATTATTAATTGGCAGCCATCTCATAAGGCAGACAAAACATTTGGGTATCATAAGGTCTATTGAAGTAGCCGTAGTCTAGTGGGTAGTGTGTTGGCTTACTGTACATGAGGCCTCGGTTCAAATCCCCGGTCAGACATCAAAACGAAATATGAAAAAATATTTCTTTCTCAACAATCTGTCGTTCGGAGTCGACGTTAAACTGTAGGTCTCGCCACTTACGTACAAAATTAACCCACACAACAAGAGTGGTGTAAGAAGCTAGGCCGTAATCCTGACTGAAGGGTTGTAATGGCCAATTACATATGTATGTATGTATAAGATAATCTATTTGTTTTTCTTAACATGAATACCAATCTCACGTAAAATTTTGAAGATTTCCCAGCTTTGTTGTAGCTTTCAATCTATGTGATCCAATCTCCTATACGAGAATAATAGCATTCTAGAAGATTTTGCTTGCAATTTAGGGTTACAAATAACATAACAAATAACGGTGTTAAACTAAAATGAGGAGTAGCAAATATAATGCACGTTAAATACTGTGTACATAGATGCGGTTGTCGATGAAGTTTAATAGGCAGTGTGTTGAAAGGAGAGAGAACCTGTCCCTCAGCGGCGCTGGAAAATGTGTTGAACTTATGATCGCTACACGTAGAAGCGAAGACCGAAACGAAAGTGTATGCCATCGCTAGATGTCCTATATTCAATATGATAGGAATTACAAATGACAAGATACGTCTGACAGTCAAGTCCTCATTCAAGTACTCGTTTCTTATTTGGTTAAATCAATGATAGTATGGGACTTTCTGACAAAGCTGAATCAACTAGGTTGGCCAAAATGTGTTGCCCTTTGCTGGGTCTTAAGACTTTTGAGAAACGTGGCCAATGAGCAAACAGACGTACTTGCGAGTAGGTGGACTTCCACGACGTTGATGGTGTGAAAAGGTATGTTCAACGAAAGGGAAAATAATGAAAGGAAAAGAGAAAGGCAAAGACCCTTTTTCAAACCAAATGTTTTTGATGCAACGAAAACTCTTGTTGGGAAATTACAATAAGAGGATATCTAAGTTATGCAGCAGACTATCCTGGAATACCCTGAAGTTAGTCTTCTGAGAGGGGACTTAGTGTACAGCTATTTAGAACATTGGGGGGAAGGTTGCTTTAAGCCCCACATGTACACTCTGTGGTGATTAAAATAAATCATCTAAACACAATCCTGAAACCAGTGGGGCTTTAATGTATTCCAGAAGAAAACACATGGAGGCACATCAGGTGCTAGGTAGACAATTGTTATTCTTGATACCGAGCAGCATCTTGAATGTTTTGTTAAGCCAATATTCTTGAAGGATACATTGTAGTGATACCCTACCATGATGGAGGGGAGTATAATTGATCATAAGGTCGTAGTACCTTCACGAAGATAATAAACCTTAACTCTGACACCTCGGAAAAATAATAGAAATATTCCGTTAGACGACCTTCCAGCTGTATTCTGGCAGAAACTATGAGAGCAAATAAAATGGCCATGCATAAATCTTTCAATCTGCCGTTCGAAGTTGATATTAAAAATGGAAAAAATTAATGAAATGGTGAGAGGAACTAAGATGTAATCCTTACTAAAAGGTTATAATGACGAATAAAGATATATTTTCTTAAAATGTAGTTTTTTCAACATTTTATACTCCTTCAACTCTTCCACGAATGTTTTTATTCATAAAAACTGATAAAAATTATAAAAATTAAAAGAAAAAAACTTTCAATAACGTACTAAGTGATGTAAGAAAGCTTCTAGTCTTGTTCGTTACTAAAATTTGCATAATATTGTACGTCTCAGGTTATTACAACATTCCGTTCGATTGATTGGCAAGTGGCAATTGGTGCTTGAAAACTGTTTATAAATAATTTGCTTATGAGAACAATAGGCCCACAACATCACCATCATATCTACTGGTTTCTTTGGTTAACATTTCCGTTTTGTTTAATTTGTTGAAATATTTTCATCCATCAGTGATTGAGTGCTCGCTCATGTGCCCATTCATTCTGTTTTTTTTGTTTGTTTTTTATTCCACCGCAATTTATCAATTACGAGTATGAAAATAATATTAAAAGAATTAAAAAAAGCATTGACGCATTCTTTGTGCACTCATACTTATAATGCGAAATATATTTCAAGTTTTCATTGTAGATATTTTGGTTTTGTTGTATGTATGTTTTATTGTATGTACGAGTATGTTTGATTTTGAGGCATCATCAAGTCTAGCATATCTTGAAAAATTCCATCTTCAGCAAGAAACTTGTTAGAGTAGCACTTATCAACTGCGACGAATTTTATTCGTACGCTACATACATACAATGTTTTCTGTTTGACTAGTTAAAATACCTTATAATCGTATAAGCTAGGTCTAAGCAAATGTTCAATTATTTAAAGGGCTATTATTACAACATACCGTTAAACTTGGGTTTAGTTAAAGGTACCTTTAGCTAAAGGGAACTGTAAAGCAACATTTAATTTATTTTCTTTATTACAAATTACATATAAAATAAACTGTTTTCAAAAATATGGCAGTGCCGCCCAAATGTCGATAACACTGCTCAATTAAACAAGCTTTTTTTAAACTATTTTTTCTTGTCTTTGCTGATTTTGTTTAAATTTGAAGTTGGCATATTTAAAATAATATATAATATGTCTAGTTCAAACATAAACTTAACTTTAAAAGTTAAGCTTAACGCTCACTTCTCCCTTATTGTCCACTTATAATAATTTTCCACTTATAATAATGAAAAACAATTTAGCTGTCCGTTGAGATCCTCCCTTTAGTTAACGGCAAGTTGTAATAATGGCCCTAAGAGTTTCGTAGTTTACTTAGGACTTATGGATGAATATGTGCTCATCTATGTAGGTAGTCAGATTGTCTTAAGGGCATTTTATTAATATCAGCTGGAGACGACTTGTATCTTACAGAATAACTCTCACTGTACTTATTTCGAGACAAGTATGATATAAAACTGTGTTTAACAACGTGGTAGTTTAGTAGGTAGTGTGTGCTCTTATTAGACGTAAAGCCCTGGTTCGAGCCCCAGGCCAGACATCAAAACGAAATTTCGGCGACTTCCTCTCAGTCGATTTCTGTCAAAAACTCTCAGAGTAAATAAACCTGCCATGAAAAAGTTTCTCAAAAATCTGTCGTTCGGAGTCGACGTTAAACTGTAGGTCCCGCTACTCAAGTATAAAATTAAGACACACAACATGAGTGGTGTGATAAGCTAGACCGTAATCCTGACTGAAGGGTTGTAATAGCCAATTATGTATGTATGTATTTATGTATCATAGGGGTAATGACGAACTGGCGAGAGATGGTTGCGGGTTTCTAACACCTCCTATGGGATACTTCTTTGGCCTGATCGATCAAACATTTTTGACTAGACATCGTAGTCTACGTGCGAAGCTTAGTTTGTGGTTCAAAGGTATTACCATTTCTGGCCGATTAAGTGGTAATGAAGTGGAACCAATCACGATCAAACATATCTTGTAATGTGGAATATATTCAAAATGGCATTTTATTCCTGCTGCATTTAGAGGATGCAATTTACCTGATTTCCTAACCTAACCTAACCTCAACAATAAATTTATGGAGAATTGAATTAAAAATATTTGATAGAATTAATAATAATTTCTAAAAGTAGAAAAAACATTGATTTTATTCGAATTTTTAACATTTAATTTTTATCGAATAGTTTCCATTTAACATATTCAACGATAAACTAACAACAATAAATACGGCATACAATAATGGCATTCATACTTTAAAACATATTATTGTATATATTAATACATGTACATGTACATATATGATATCCATACGTAGTGGCATAGTCTTTTGTACATATGTATGTACATATGTATGTACTTACAATGAAATCTTTTAATAAATATTTAGCCAACAATTGACAATGATTGTATTTCAGGGGTTCTTTTCATTACGAAATCGAATAGAATAGCAACTCGGGCAAATATTCAGCATTCCAATCGATCGAAGCAAACAAAGAGTTCTAAGCTCTTTTATTAATGTTCCAGTATAATGTATTGCGTTCTTATTTTCTAATGTTTGCATTTGTTTGTATTTCATTTTAGTAGATTTTTCTTATAATTTGCTTTTGTTTTTATTCGAATTCTTTTATGGAACAAAATCTTAAACGAATCTGCAACATGTTTATGCCGTGAAACGATAAAATTACAAAAATACTTGTAATCGTACTTATAACAGACAAGAATACTGTCAGTAAGTTATGCACACTTCAACTGATATTAATTTTGCAACGGCTATCTCACAAATACACACACATATGGCTATCGAGGTGTACCTCACCTCGATTACTTAGGACTGGAGAAAGTTTGATTACAAATTTCATGGAAAGTGAAACACTTTCCTCTTATATTTGTAAAAAAAAAAGAACTTATGTTTCGTCGATTTAGTCTTTTTGTGGTAAATCCAGTACTCTATCGATGTTGAGTTTCTTGGTTTCTGACACACGGAATTATCATTCCTGTGCTTTGCTAACATATTGATATGCATGTTGATCTTGTAACTTGTATCTGAAATTAAAGTGTGTTGCGCTTATCCTATCAATCGCTGTGCGTGTGTTGTCTCGTATGATGTAGGCAGGAGGATCAAAAGAAAATGAATGAACAATGGCCCTCCTCCAAAACCCCTTTGCGAATAACAGGGAAAACATTTTTTTTAGAAATTATAAGTTTCGATTATAAGTTTTGAAATGGTGAATATTTGTAGTAACTCTTAGGATTTATGGTGAATTTTTTCAGTGTGGTGAATAAATTGAAATTCATAACAAGTGCCATCCATCTTAATTAAATTCAAAAGCTAACAAAAGATTAAAAAGAACTACACTAAAAAGATTTGAAATATAACACAACAGAACAACGCATCGAAATTACACAAAAAATTGTGTTTTTTTTTTATCAAAATTATTCCAGTAGAAAATATGTGAGGTATTTTATCCAAATAATCGCCGATCTGATGGCAAGCCTTCATTAAAAGTTGCAATTACATACATAATTGGCCATTACAATCCTTCAGTCAGGATTACGGCCTAGCTTCTCACACCACTCATGTAGTGCGTCTTAATTTTATACTTGAGCGGCGGGACCTACAGTTTAACGTCGACTCCGAACGACAGATTTTTGAGAGAATTTTCATGGCAATTTTATTTACTCTCAGAACTTTTCCCGGAAATCTGCTGAGAGGATGTCGCCGAAGAAATTTTTTTTCATATTTCGTTTTGATGTCTGGCTTGGGGCCCTAACCCGGGCTTTACGTCTAATAAGCGAACACACTACCTACTAGTCTACGGCGACTACAAAAGTTGAAATTTTAATTGAAAAATGGAAAAAATCTTGAGAGAATAGATCACGTAATTATGTTTCCAGCAGTCATTGGCGTTCTACAGACGAACAGGCCAAGCCAAGCGATAGATATGTTTCATACGATATGGACTATGTTTCATACGGATCATTACCAACTTCGGTCGCTGACAAGAAGGGTGTGATGAAAGCTCTTTAACTGTACCGAAGCTTGGTAAGATGAAGTTGAAATCGCTGCGCAGAGCATTTTTCGATTCCTGCAGTTTGGCCGGCTCAGATGTGATCATTTCACATTTTCATTTTTTTTGTCCATCTATGTTTGTATATCTTTTCGCTTTTCTTTCCCAACTTTTTCTTCTTCATCTTCTCTAAAACGAAAACCATTGGTCAAATGATCTCCAATTGAGATTATGTCCTTAAACTCATATATTGTGTTTTATAATGAATGCAAATGAGCAAAACAGACCAATTTTATAACAAAATATTTGTTTTTGTTTCTGAAAAATAAACAAAAAATGATATTGACAGCATCACAATGAAAAACAGTACACATCTAAACATTGCGGAAAATATTAATTAAATTTGGTTATAAATGATTAAAACGGCAACAGTAGCACCGTCACTCCTCAAATTCACGGCATTATCGGTATTAAGATGGTGAACTGTGCTGTTTGCGCGTCTGAGATAAATGCATTTTATTTCGATTCAACTTTCTGAATGAGAGTGTGTGTATAGACTGGGGTGGGTATCTATGCTGCATTTATCTATTGTAAATAAGTGGTTCTTTTAACGAAGTCACAAACCATTATTAATGACGAAGATAACCCACAGCAGAAAAATGTCGTTTTGTGGAAGATAAATTGATGAATACTATACACAGTTCATTTTGGAAGTCATTATGGTTTGGGTTGTAAGTTATAGCAGTGCTTCATAAACGGTTTCTGCATGGTTTGTGAATAAAATAAAAATTATATTAGAAAATACTCTGAGTATATGTTCTCAGGCTACGAAACATTTAATTTTTTTATATTAATTGGAGACATCCTGTGTATACTAAGAATTGCAAGTCTGCATACGTTAACATAATAACGCTAAATTAAACAAAAATCTTAAAAAGTTAAATATATTTTGAAATTGGAATAGTTTTTATTTATTGAAATAACAAAACATAGATTAAAATAGGTTTCTGGTAATGACAATAAAATAAAAAAAACACTTAAAAAAGTTAAGACTTAAAGCAATTGAGATACATATTTTGATTTCTTTTCAAGTCCCCTGTGAACCGTTTTGGTATAGTATCTATGAACTAATTTTTGTGTGTATTATTCCATTCCTGATCCATCACTGCTTTCGACATAGTTGCTGAAGTTACTTAATAGCTCCTTATTTTATTTTCTCATACATACCAGAGATAGTCAATAGAAATGAACTAATGAGGTCATATGGTTGAGGGTTTGTCTTCAATTGTTTTGGGACCAGATTTCAGCAATGAGTATTCGAAAAAATGAGTAGATTCGAATCATACTCTTAGTTTCTGATACTTATAAGCATTCATACTTATTTTAATATCATACTCATACTACTCATATTCGAAGTTTGTAGCACTCATCGTACTCCTACTTAACAATACTCATGATGTTGCTGATTTCGACTCTCCATGACTAAACATTTACAAAATTTTTGTAAATGCAACATCAACTAAGACTGTAAGTTTTGATGAATGATTCGAATCACTCGAAGTATGAGTATTATAAGTATTTTTCTAAATTTATGAATCTGAAGGAGTAGACGTATGAATCAAACATATTTCGAATGTTATGAGTTTGATGTCAACGTTGTACTCATACTCATTGCAATCTGTACTTATAAATCAATGTTGTAGTGAATACGAATGAATCAGAGTCGTTGAATTTCAACACTGTTGACTCACTCACTTGAAGTCGCCGCAGTCTAGAAGATATTGTGTTGGCTTATTAGACGAAAGGCCGGAGTTCGAATCCCAGGCCAGACATCAAAAACAAAATACAAAAAGTATTTCTTCGGCGACTTCCTCTCAGCAGATTTCTGGCAAAAACTCTGAGAGTAAAAATTGCCATGAAAAGTTTCTCAAAAAATCTGTCGTTCGGAGTCGACTTTAAAACTGTAGGTCCCGCCACTCATGTATAAAATTAACGCACACAACATGAGTGGTGTTCAGAAGCTAGGCCGTAATCCTGACTGAAGGGTTGTAATGGCCAATTATGTATGTTATATATGTCACTCACTCATACTCAAAATTTCATGAGTACTTATGAGTAGCGTAAAAACGATTCATTGCTGATCTCTGGTCGGGACATTATATACGTATAGAAGACACTGTTTCACTATATCACGGGTAGAAGACACTATTTTATGATACTTTATGGTAAAATAGATTTTAAATATTTAAATTTCCGTATGCTTCAATATAACTTTAACACCATGCTTCACTGTGGTAAACAAATGCTATTTATAGACAGCAGTATACCTTTTTTCAACACTATTTGTTTTCCTTTATTAATTTGTAAATTTTTTTTTCCTCAAATTTATAATAATTTTTCGCTTTGCCGGATGTATTTCTTTTCCTTTTCAATTCATAATTCAAAAAATTAATTTTAAAACATATCTTTGATAATACAAAGTAACTTAAGAACTTGAATTTAAACGAAAATTTTACGAAAGTTACGTTTAACTGTAGCAACAATAATGTACAATAGGTATTAAAAGTCTCGTATAAATCTTTACATTTTGCTTTGTCCTTAAAATTTTTCTAAAATATTTAAATATCTTAATTAACCCGATTTACGGATTTCGGACTGCTGCAACAGATCCTTCCAGGTGCCTCTGCTTCTTGCGCGCCTACGTCAGTTGCTCACACGAATCGATGACAGGAATTCCTCGATTCCGCAGATCCCTGCATCAAATACTTGTCTCGCCAGAGTATCCTCCTCCATTCGAACGACATGGCCGACGCTGCATAACGTCTATGGCGTTGAGGAGCTCATACCGCTCACTGTTGGACCGGAAATCATCGCTAACTCACACTGGACCGAAGATCTTACGCAGGACTTTTCTCACGAATACTATCAAGGCTGCTGCATCAGTGCTTAATAGGGTCCATGCCTCTGAGCCATAAACAAGCACGGGCAGGATGAGCGTCTTATTGAGTATTAGTCTTGTCATACGAGAGAGGTCTCTGCTACTCAATTGCCTACTGAGACCATAGTAGCACCTGTGGGCAAGAATGATTCTGCGCTTAATGTCCAGACTGACATCATTTTTGGTGCCAACGGAGCGAAGCCAAGATAAATAAATTCCTTGACTGTATTAAAGGTATAGTTATCGGCCGTAATCTGACAAACCAATACGCCGCACGTCTCTACTTATCGATAACATATACATACGTTATTGTGACCTCATTTACTGCCAGACCCATCTTAGTAGACTTCCGTTCAATAGCACCAAATCATAAAAGGCAGCAGTAACATCTTGGTTGATGTTACTAAGATATCAATGTCGTCAGCATACACAAGCAACTGGACACTTTTTTGAAAAATAGTGCCATTGCGACGCAATCTCGCCGTTCGCAGAACACTCTCCATTACCAAGTTGAAGAGGTCGCATAATAAGGGGTCGCCTTGTCTGAAACCTCGCACGGTATCAAAAGGTTCGGAGAGGTCCATACCTACCTGGACGGAGCTGTAGGAATTGCTCACCATCATTCTTAGCTCACACATTGCGGCAAAAACACGATTATGATCCAATGATGGAAGAAATTGTATTTAATTTGTTACTTGAAAATTTACAAAAAGATAATAAGAAATACATTTTATTTGAATCATAAATTATTTCAGCTTACAACTTTCTAACAAAATTTTATAATTTTTGTATTCAAAACTGTGACTTTCCAAAGAGTTTTAAAAAGGCCAAAGTAATTCCAATTGCCAAAAGTGGTAAAGATCCTAAACTAACATCTGGTTATAGACCAATCAGTCTGTTAAGTTCGTTAGACAAGATTCTAGAGAGAATTATACTGAATAGACTCAGAAACTTCACAGATGAAAACAATCTTCTCCATAACTGTCAGTATGGATTTAGACCTCAACATTCTACCACGCATCAATTGAAAAGAGTGGTAAATATGCTAAGATTAAATATAAATAGACGATATTCAACTAGAGTGATTTTTCTCGATATTGAAAAAGCTTTTGATTCGATTTGGCACAAGGGACTAATTTATAAGCTCTCCAAAATGAATGTTCCAACATATCTCATAAGAATAATTGAAAGGTTTTTAACCGACAGGTAATTTATGGTTGATGTTGCTGGAACCCTTTCGGCAGTAAAATATATCCTAGCTGGAGTCCCACAAGGCTCCGTGCTATCTCCCCTTCTTTATAACCTTTACATATCGGACTACAAAGTACCAACTGGAAATAATGTGGCATTTTATGCCGATGATAGTGCATTTATTTCTTGTGGAAAAGTGTCTAATGGCTTGACAATTGCAAAAAGTTCTTATTCATGCCAACGAATATTTTACCAATTGGAAAATTAAAATCAATAACGAAAAAACTCAAGCGATACTTTTTCCGTTTAATAAATCTCCGAAAAGAATCCCCACAATTAAAATGTCTATAAACAGGACGGAGATTCCGTTTTCAAATTCTATTAAATACTTAGGCGTAACACTCGATAGAAAACTTACATACAAAGAATATGTAGAAAACATTTGCAACAAGGCGATTCGTTGTGGTCGAGCTCTGTACCCTCTTTTGAATAGAAAGTCTAAACTAAATACCAAAAATAAGTGTCTTTTATACAACCTGTGTATTAAACCTATTCTTACATATGCCTGCGTTATCTGGAAGAACTGCGCACACTCTCACATAAAAAGACTCCAGATAATCCAGAATAAAAATCTCAAAATCATATACAACTTACCAAGATGGTTTTCCACTAAAGAACTGCATAGACTTTCAGGTCAAAAGACAATTAAAATGCTAATAAACGAATTGACTCAGACATTCTATGATAGATGTAGTAGGTCTACTTTGAGATGTTTGCAGGACATTAGCTGAGTGTCTCTATACACAGGTATAGATTCTATTAGTTGATGTGTTTAAACTTTTCAAAATTCCCCCTGTGATTATAGATGTAGGTTTTTTACTATCTTTTTCCTATAATAAGTTATTCTAATACGCTTATTAATTTATAAAATGTATATATTTGTTGTAATATCTAGAATGGTACAGTTTACTTTCATGTCAGTTGTGTATGTGTGTGCATATGCTAGTTTTTTATTTTAAAAATCTATTCAATATGAAATGAAAATTTAATATTATTGTAATGCTGATTAACTGTACAGAAAGACATCTTAGAGAAAAACTGTCTAGTTTTTGAAATCTAACAATTTTTAAGAAGATCAATAAAAATGATTCCATTCAACTCTTTTCCTATGAGATGTATA
This sequence comes from Sarcophaga rosellei, assembly GCA_930367235.1. Lineage (NCBI taxonomy): Eukaryota > Metazoa > Arthropoda > Insecta > Diptera > Sarcophagidae > Sarcophaga > Sarcophaga rosellei. The sequence continues at coordinate 81,954,146 of OV884017.1, read as the reverse complement.
TCTCGTTTGATAGTTTTCATTTCCGCCGGAAACTGTTATTTTTTTCATTGCTTTGCTTTGATGTCTTTTTCTTATACATTTTCTTTTTAATAGTGTACATACATATATGTATATCTAATACGTATCATATACCATAAATATAAATGGTCTACGTGTAATCATTTCACATTAGAAAGTATACATAGGTAGGTGGAAATCAGAAACTTATTTTTATACAATGAAGAAGAATTTGGAGAAAAGACATGTGTTTCCATAATCCGAAACTCTAAAAGCACAACAAATTAGAGGAACATTTTTGTTGTTGTTGTAGGTTATTATAGGCGAAGATATCAATACAAATAGACAATTTCCTTTCAAGTGAGATGAAATATTTTTAGATGGTCAAGGACGACTAATATAATGCGTTATTCTTTTGTAAAATGGAATTTTTTGTAAATGTTCAAACTCCATTCTATATTCATATTATATTTTGAAATTATATTCCTCACTATTGAGAAATTCCATACCTTCTTAGGTAGACATTGAATGAGAATAATTTCAAAATGCATTTCAGAACTTGTTTGCTTATTTAGATAGAATGCGAAGAATTTGAAAATTTTTCGTTTGGAAAGCTATTTATTTACATATTAAAACCAAATACAAACAAAAAACCACTTCTTTCCGTTGTTTTGGTTTTAAAATTTTTAATCTGCAGCACAGTGACATCTTCTTAAATAAAATAAACTGAACATGCCTCTCAGCGGTCCCTTAGTAAAGCTCTGGGTTATCCGGAGTTGATGTTAAACCGTAGTTTCCGCCACTCATGCATTTATTTAACACAAACAGAATGGGGGATATGAGCAGCTGTACCGTAATCAGAGATCAGTAATGAATCGTTTTATCGCTACTCATAAATACTCATGAAATTTTGAGTATTGAAACTCAACTACTCTGATTCATTCATACTCACTACAACATTGATTCTAAGTACAGGAGTATGAGTACAACGTTGGCATCAAACTCATAACTTTCGAAATATCTTTGATTCATACGGTTACTCATTCAGATGCATAAATCTAGAAAAATACTTATAATACTCATAAATAATTCGAATCATTCATTAAAATTAACAGTCTTAGTTGTTGTTGCATTTACGAAAAAAAGAAGAAAGAAAAAGACAAAGACAGCAAGCAAAGCAAACACACAATCTCACAAGGAGTATTGTAGTGTTCGTACGTGAAACATACTTATTTTGTGATTCTTGCAAATGTTGAGTAAAGGAGAGTCGAAATCAACAACATCATGTATATTGTTAAATATGAGTACGATGAGCACGTCGAACTTTGAATATGAGTAGAATGAGTATGATATTAAAATGTATGAAAGTGTATAAGTATCAGAAGTTATGAGTATGATTTGATTCTACTCACCTTTTTGAATACTCATTGCTGATCTCTGGCCGTAATATTGACTAAGAGGTTGTAATGGCCAATAACGTACTTCCCTAACCACTATTAATCCATACACCATGCATTTGTGATTGATATGCCATATTTTGGATAATAATAATGACAACGCCTTAAGAGTTACATTTTCAGAAAGGTAATTTTGTTATCTTTAATTCTATATAAAATAAATTTTACATATTTGGATAAATTTCTTGAAAATACAAACTAAAGCAAAATTTCATTGTTTTTAGACCAAAACTATTTGACCACAATAATTTAACAGAGTGTACAGCAGATAACGTTATCGCATTTACGTCTAAATGACTATTTTCATAATATTTTAAAAACTACTTACGGAATTTGATCGGAAAGTTTCAATTATTTTCTATAAAAATAATAACAATTTCAGCCATTTCCCGCAAACTTTTACCATCGTTATGGTGTTTAACAATTAAGTCGTTGAACTCAATATACATGATTTTTTCTATTTTTATGTTTTACATTTGATTTCTTTAGGTTTTATAGCACATGATCAAAATTTTTGTTGTCTCCGTGATTTTTAACTCCTTTCTCATCTTTTGATAACATTTTGATTTGTCTCAAATCGACTTCTCTCAAATCGACTGTTACAAAAAAGAGAACCAACTTTACATATTGCATTATTATTGGTAGATCTAATATTAGTTCTTTGTGTAGTAACCATCTGTTCATAACAATTTACTTAAACTGTCATATGATTTTTTATGAAATGATTTTGATAAGCCATAAATGCTCCAAAAACAGATTGAAAATATTGTCATCATGAATATTTAATATGAAAAAAAAGAAATAAAAGAAAAACAACACCCAACTGACAAACAAAATAACACTCTACTCGATTAGTATGCTATTGTCTAATATAGATATGTATGTACTCATGTTTATGGTATATATATGTATGTATGTACATACATATATTGTGAACAGTACTTTTGTAAACAAAAATTATGTACAACGGATTGTATTACTAACGTAAAATATACATACATATATCGTGGATTTGCTTTATTTGCATAAGAAAAATTTTGATAATATTAGAAAAACATATGTCCACGAAAACGTTGTAGTCCGCCTTTACGCGAACTATGATCGAGGACTACACTGCAAGAGGAGAAGTGTGAAGAGAGGGCTGCTGAGACGCAAGAAGTGGGAGCAGGTAAGGTGAGATTGTGAGAAAATCAAGTTGTGCAGATCTAGGAACGTTGCTCGAAAATTCTATCAAAGGGTTATGCGTCTAATAGACGCACCTTCCTGTAAGAATGAAAACGGTAAATTCGCAAGAGGTACTGAGGTTATGAAGATAACATTTCTCAACGTTACTACGAGGCGATGACGACACCAATTCCGTTTCTAGAGATAATGGCGAGCATAAACCCGGTGATCTGCCCACTGAATTGTATAACACCGGAGATAATGAGCTGGTAGGGTGCATTCACCAGCTCATTTACAAAATATGACTAGATGTAAGTATGCCCAACGATTGGTACCTCAGTGTCTTCTGCCCGGTCATAAAAAAGGGAGATCCCATGATATATGTATTCTTCCCAAAGCTCACAACGATATTCCGTGCGCATTGTTTGATCGACTCGACAAAACACAATTGGTGGACTTGATCCATCATCGACCAGATCTTTACATAACAAATCGAAATACATCATATTTTTGTTGGCTATAAGGCAGCCTTCGGTAGATCTTAGTGCTTCTGAACAGAAATCAATCAAGATAGGTCTGGCAAGTAGTGACATGCGGCGTATTGAATCCAAGATTATCGCCGATAATTATACTTTGTCATTCGAATGGAAGAGGGTGTTTCGGCAAAACGGGGATTAGCGGAAGCCGGTGAAGAGGACAACCTTGTCTGTGTTGGAAAAAACAAATCGAGGAAGCCCAATTAGTGTACCAGCTGATGAAGGCGCGCAAGATACAAAGGATATGTTAAGACTGGCTGAAAGTATGCAAATAAGTTTTTGAATAAAATATATGTATATATAAACATTATTTTTATTTTATTTTTGTTATATTTTTATACATATTATATATTGTAGACAGCTCGAAAAATAAGGGAAGCTCATATAAAGTCGAGACTTTCAAGACCTTACAGGGAACTATATTACAGTAGTGGATTAATATGTCGACGATACTTTCGGCGAAATTACACGACACTTTGTGATGACTCAGATATGAAGAATGCCATAAGTTTGCTGAGTCTGGTTTCGATTACATGAACGTATTTAAGCCGCAAATTTGCAGTAAATAGCAACGAAGTAGAAAAAATAAAAAGAACAACGAAACAATGTACTTCATCTTCATTATCCAGTTTTTTAATGCATGAGAGCTTTAAGATTTTGTATTTCTTATTGGTGGTTCCTTCCTTAACTTTCCATTTGATAGTACAAGCAGTAAACGCTAGACGGAGTAAAAAGAGTGAAAGGAATAATTTGACTACTTCTTCAGAGAGAAAGAGAGAGAGAGAGAGACCCTTCTCTGGTGTGCCCATAGGTCAAAAACATATAGTGAGACATCTACCGAGTGAAATATTTAGAGAACATGGAGCTCTAAAAGATGTACTCAACACAAGTCAGGACATAAAGTATAGAGGAATACAGAAATACTATGTGGAAGTTAGGCTGCGTTCCGCGGAATCACATATTGGATAGGTGCAATGAGCAGGCAGATGTATCTGCAGTAAGGATAGCTTCCGCGCTGCTGATGAGGCTAGAACCTTTCTATGAAATAGGAAAAATGGTTTGGATGGGTACGCTCGGCGAAAGGAAACAGCAAGAGAGACGAACGCTCTTCTCAATAAACGGATTTAAGACAATGTTAACTTTTGTAGATTAATTACAACGGTAAATTATTAGGAACTATCGAGAAGTAGTCTAAAGATAAAAATTGGCATTTTAGCGGGCATTGCAGACTCAAACAACACTTGTCTTAGAACAAGGATCGAAACAAGCGAATCACTGAAGACTGTTTTGAATGTATATGGCTTACACCTACCTTAGAAGTATGCACCTAGTTATTCATCGAGTAGTAGGAAGTTAAAAGCCGATGGATGATCAACAGTTGTCGGATATTATAAATGAGAGTGTTTTCAATCTGTGTGTGGTGGTGATGATGACTTCTATTCACCTCCAATAATGTCAACTGATGAGCAAATTATAATATATTCTGTTTATATTATTAAACATTAATATGTGCCAGATAAACTAAGTCCACTAGGGCTAATAAATTTTATCCTGATTGCACGACATGCACCGGTTGGACGTTTTGAGATTTTTGATGATACATTAGCTCCGGATTTTGTAAAAAAATTTGAACTACGAGCAATATTGTAGAAAAAACTTTGAAGAACAATTAATTTCTGCTGCGTTTTTTTCCCCGACAGACTTTACAGATAAATGTAAATTTTCTGAACAGAACAGAAGTGTTATGACAGAGAACAGCACGAAAGCTAAAGTCAGATAATCAGTTAAAATATAGTGAACGTGATATTTAATTCCGAAATAACGAAATTGTTAAATGGATGGATACAAGAACTGTGACATTACTATTTACTTATTCAAATGCTGCTCCTCCACTTAAGCAAAAAAGCAAATTAAAAAATTTAAATATCTGGTTCAGTACGCAGATATGGCATATGCTCATGTAAAGACTTTACTCCCGAATGGGGGAAATTTTATCGCATTATTTTGACCTGATTAGGGTTAGTTGTTGGATAAACTAAATGATCAGCTTGCTTTGCCTGAATATAGATTGAATCTAGCCAAAGCTATGTTGCAGTTCACTAAAATTTTTCAAAATCACATCCGAGTGCAAACACCTTTGCTAAAATTCTTTTAAACTCCTAGACTTCGGCGATAATGGTTGCGATGAACATCTCGCAAAGAGACATCTTGTGGTGGAATCACGTCTATATTCGGAAATAGAACTGTTCGATTTAAGTATCGGCTTTCAACGTGTTCTTCCCGCTTCCATACTCTGAGCTTGTAGTGAAATATTTATTTAAGTATTTAAAAAATTAATCGCTTTGAACTTTACCATTGTTTTACCGCTTTTAGTTCTCACTAACAATACTTTAAACTCGAGTTACACCAATAAAAATAAAGTAACACATGAACGTACCATTTACATACATACATATATGTACATATATTTTTTTGTGAATAGAGAATAATCTCTATGCAATTTTATGCAGTTGTGTAGCGTTTGTCAATAGAAAAAAAAAACTAAAAATTGTATATGAGAACAACCTTTATTAACTTCTCAGACATCTTCAAACAGTGATACCGTAAATGCGCACCACAAAATGAGTGTAAATACTGTTTAGGCATAACAAACAGGGGATTATTTTAATTAAAGGACCGAGCGCACATAAAAATTGTATAACCCAGCGAGTCTTCAATTCAGAATTATTTTTATTACAATTCTCATGATATAAACTGACAATCTCAATGCCACAAATAAACTTTCTCAAATTAGAAATTATAGTTTCAACTTTAACTGCAACAATCTAAAGTTTCAGAATCTGAAGTCCCAAATACGAAATTAACATTTTGTCCATTAATAAATTAATTGAAATTAGTATGAGCGTTTCACTAACATAATTTGTAAGAATGTTACTGAGTTGTAAAGCGAAATGCTTGAATTAAAGAGAACGGGATTAATTTATCTATTTAGGTATAGATTTTCGCTTGAATTGTGTTCGTAATCAGAGATCAGCAATGAGTATTCAAAAAGATGAGTATATTCGAATCATAATCATAATTGCTGATACTTATACGCTTTCATACATATTTTAATATCATACTCATACTACTTATATTCAAAGTTTGAAGTACTCATCGTACTCATACTTAACAATACGCATAATGTTGTTGATTTCGAATCTTCTTTTCTCAACATTTACAAGAATCACAAAAGATGTATGATTCGCGTACGAACACTACAATACTCACTAGAAGATTGTGTGTTTGCTTTGCTTGATGTCTTTGTCTTTTTCTTTCTTCTTTTTTTGTAAATGCAACAACAACTAAGACTGTAAATTTTGATGAATGATTCTAATCACCCGAATCAGTTATGAGTATTATAAGTATTTTTCTAAATTTATGAATCTGAGTGAGTAGGCAGGCATATGAATCAAACATATTTCGAATGTTATGAATGTTTGATGTCAACGTTGTACTCATACTCATTGCAACCTGTACTTATAAATCAATTTCATGAGTACTTATGAGCAGCGAAAAAACTATTCATTGCTGATCAAAATATCTGATCTCCTATAGAAAATTACTTCTTCTTCTATTACCGGTCATTCAAAGTTACTTCATTTGGAAAAGCGGTATCTGTATATAAATAAGATATTCATTGTATATGTACTTGCATGCTAAAAATGTTATTCTATTCTCTTATTGCGTTATTCTATGGTTGTTGGGTGTTATGCAATTAGAGGAGCTTAAAAGACACTAGAAAAGACAAAAAAAAAACAAAAATGAATAAATATTAGTCCAGTATACTAGTATATGCTTTCTGAGAGACGTGAAGTCCCTAGTTTTATTTGCTTTTTACTTCCACTCTAGTCAGTAATTTATTCTACACATCTGGAACATGAACAATTCACTCTTTAAAGTTTAAAGTGATAAGAGTGAATTAAATAAGAAAATATTATATTTTGTTGCTGTTGAAGCTATTTTTATATCTGTATCAGAGCAATAAAAACAATGCTGAAAAATGGAGGGAGAATGTTTTCTAAAAGTATATGTACAATTTTTTCTTTTGTTTATTTTTAAGAGAAATAATTAAGATTATGATTTAGATTATCCAATTCTTATGGAAAAACGTTTATCTCCAGTTCCCGCAGTATATATCATACTAGCGTACAATTGAGTTTTAGACAATTAATTTTTGTGTATCTTCCGTAGCGACAAACTGAGCTCCTATGAGGTCACACATTGTCTGAGCACCGATGCGGTCCACAATATAATTTGATCTTGAAGTAAACGTTTTATCATTACATACCTATCAGGTAGTGCATACATATGTAGGGGACTAGATCAACGAATTTTTAGAAAGCTTAATTGTAGTCAGTTATTAAACTTTGAGTATTTGAGTTTTTTAGTTGCTGATAAATTAGACATGGGTTAAGGGTGCATGGTTTAAGGGTGAAATTGCCCCCAAAATGGCAATTAAAATTCAAACAAAACGAACCATATTTTATCTTAATGGACAACTAAATGGACTCAAATTCAAATGCATGGATAAAGTATGGTATATGTATAATATGCATACATATATAATATATCTATCTATATACTGATATAAAAATGAATGTTTGTTTGTATGTCCCTTATAGAATAGCTAACTGTGCATTTGATCATGATATGATCTTTAGCAAAGTTGTTGCGCATGAGTCGACAGAGGTTTCTAAGTTGGTGCCATTAATTTCGGATAGATGGCACCATTGAAAATTATTCAAAATGAATTGAATCGTAAACTATTTATGTATTTGATCATGTGTTGATCGGACAAATACCAGACATTTTAGGATTCATCATTTATGATTTTAATAACATTTGGTATAACTCATTCCCGTAAAGTGTCAATCACAAATTTGAAACCTTTTCATTCTGGAAATTTTTTAAAAATGCTGTTGTTTGCATCTCAGACATTTAAAGACATTTAATGTTTAAAAATATATAGTATAAATATTTACGGTCTAAAATTAAATCAAAACATTTCAAAAGACAAGACAACATTTTAATTTTCCTTCTTTTAATTTAGAGATATGTAGAAGATAAGTAGGTACCACAAAACTATATGCTTAAATTTCTTCTAGACAAATTTTAACATTGATTTCAACAATTCTTTAATGCTACTTTTTGTCACTTCTTCTTTTCCTCAACGAATGGGTAATCACCGTCATTCGATGTCTGAACATCCGGTTCAATTGGATTGGGTACATTGTGAGGTTCTAATAAATTTAAACGCGTCGTTCCCGTCATGCCTTCAAAGCGAGAAGCAATTGGTCGACCTACACTTCAAGCACGGAAGAAAAGAGCATCTTCGAGTACATGCTGCTGAGACCCGTTCGTCTGAATCACTTGAACAACGAGAAGTGAGACTAGAAACTCATCGAATGCGTACTATTCAGGCCCGTTCGTTTGAATCATCTGGACAACGGGAAACAAAATCAATAAAATGATTCAAAATTAATTGGATATTTGTGTAATGTCTTTCCTTCAAATTGATTTTAGTTGGTGGTGCAGGAACGCGCGCCTCAAAAACAAAAAGAAAAATAGAAATAGGAGTGGTGAAATTTATAGTTTCCAAGAGTCCAAATATGTACATGTGAATGAGTGTGCATGGTAGTTGCGTAATTTTTAATTTATTATTCTTTCAGTTTTAGAAAAATATTTCATTTCATTTTATTTCATTTCAATTCGTTTATTTCAGATGCATGTGGAATATAAAGAATAAAAAATGATTTACACACTTACAACCGGAAATGAAAAATGAACCGTTCAAAAACAAGCCATCCACCTTTATGGGTATCATTAATTTGTGTGTGTGTATGTGTGTGTGCGTGTTGTATTTATTTAAATAATTAATCAATTAACGTTTAATAAAACACTAACGAATTAAATTTATTCACAATGAAACTTTCAAAGGTATTAAAACAAAAACAGTTGAGTTTTTAAATGGGCAACAAACTTTCAGCGTTTATATCTTCATCGTCGGAATCCTGGCTGGGATCATGCTTTATCATGCCTGTACGTGGACGCTCAGCTGGCGGTCCCAATGGGTCTGTGTGATGAGCTGTTAAAGAAATTATTTAATGTGTTATCTTTTTAGACGAAAGACAATTTATGAGCAACCACCTGAAAAAGCAGTATCTGTAGAACGAATGTAGTGTTCACCATTAAAGTTGGCCGTTATGGCATTAGAAACAACACTGTCAAGAGATGTATCACCGGCTGCCCTATTTCCAGAAAAGTTTATTTCATTTTGATTACGGAATGCTAAAACAAAAATAAAAAAACAGTCATTCAAATATATCTAGTGAAATACAGAAGAATACCCCTTAAACGGCTGCTGCCCATTCTGCCAGATGCCGCCGACGACAAACGTTGTTGTTGATAGCGTTGCTCGTTCTCCCGCTCCGTTTGGGCCTTATGTAGTCTGGCATATTCGAGTGAATATTTTTCATTTAACTCAGACATACCCAAACTTTTTGTTACCTGCACCAGAGCTCTCACACAGTTTATGTTATCCGGAAACATGGCGTAAATTTTCTCAAACATACCCAAATACTGCTTGGGTGGCAGATAAGAGTTGCGAAAACAGCTGGCAATACGCAGCATTAAATTTGGATCATTTGGATCTGCTAAAACGGCTCGTTCATAATAATACAAAGCCTTTTCAATGGCCTGTAGCTTAATGTAGTATGAGCCTATGGAGCTGGCAATATTAATGTCACTTGGATTAATACGATAGGCTTCGTTGTAATATTGATTGGCTTCTTGGTGATCATTTAATTGTTCGTAAATACTGCCGACTTTTTCAAACAAACGTGAATCAATTTCACCAGCCGATATGCCTAATACTTGCAAATATGACTGCAGTGCTGTCGAACTGTTGTTGATCTTAAAATTACCACCACCTATAGAGGTCGAGTTCATGTTTTCCTGTAATTTTGCCAGCTGATAGTAGACATGACTGTGCTGAACAGAGTGTGGTACCATCAATTGGGTCTTCAAATTCTCAAACTGTTCTTCAGCTAATGCGTTATCATTCTCTTTCATCGCCACTAAACCTAAATTGTAGTTCGCTTCAAAATTATCCGGCTGTATTTGTAATGCTCTCTCAAGTTTATTGCGAGCGGCTGTGTAGTTCTGCTTTTGATAATCGATGATCGCAGCATTGACTAGAGCCATAGCATTCGTGTGTAATGCTCCGATTTCATTCATTTGTTGAACACAATGACTAGCCATTTCTAAATTACCAAGCTTTAAAGTGAAAATAACATTTTAAAAACAAATATTTGTTATTTTTTAATAAATTCTTTGAGAATATTTAAAATGTATTGTATGTATTTATCATTGTTATTGTCGTGTAGAAGAGTAATAATACTGGACTGGGCATTCTAGTGTTCTGTAGCTACATATATGGGGTGTCTCAGTAGAGTCTCCACCAAACCTGTCAGCAATGGACAATTTTCTGCCCAGTACTCGATATACACTCGGGTGTTTACTTCTTCTTACCAGTTCCTAACGTCGGTTTATATCTGGATAGTCTAGTGTATAACCTAAATCTTCTATTGTAATTACGCAACAAAAGTTTAGATAACCTCAAAGCCATTTGGTTTGAAAACAGTCTTCGCCTCTCTTTTTATATCCCTTTCGCTAAGTATATAATTCCAAACATCTCTTTCCGCTTAACAGGAAGGTTCTGACGCTATCAGCGGCATGGAAGATACCCCACTCACAAGCTCATCTGTCTGCTTATTGCCTTGCATTTTCACCTTACCTAGCTAAACCTATTTCCCCTACCTAGCTAATAAGGCTTCTTCAGATAGTCTCATACTGAATTTGAGCTCCTTTGGATTCTCTATCAAAGTTTAATAGAGCACGTCTTTCTACAATAAGTGCAGTTTTTTATGAAGAATTTTCTCATTTTGTGTACTTTCACATCAAATAAGTGTAAGTCGCAACCTATCTCTTTATGTCTGCAGTATTAACTGGCCTACAATGTTATTGATTTTTTTTTTATTCTTCAAGCATAGCATTATTGATAGGACTATGAAAGCGACAATAGCGCTTTACACCCGCAAAAGGACCGTAGGCAAGATAAGTGGTTCATCACATGCTGGCTCTATCGGGTCGCGATAGAGCTAACCTTGCTTTATGGTGTACATGATAACCAAAGCATTATTTGCTACACTCAATTGGTTCCATTCCGACCTATTAAGTCAGTTCAATCCTGGCACAATCTAGGCTATGGATGCGTTGCTATTCTGGGATGACGTAGACACATTGGTGTCGATTATATGATTGCTAACAGTTTTCAGAATAGAACATTCGATTTCAGAATTTCAATTAAAGAGTTTTGGACTGGAGAGATCCGGAGGTTATCAATGGGACTCTTGAGGTATACACTCATATGGCTCTAAGGTCAGAGCAGACGATTTATTAGGGAAATTACGGATCATTCAGAGATAACTCTTACATGGGATATCGGATTACATAGGGATATCGGTAGAAATTGCATAGCTGATGAGCTGGCCACGGACGGTATAGAGCTCGTAATCTTCGACATCGTACAGGGCATAGATATTCGAATTGTCTCAGTTAATTTTGGTACTATACACACCTATTACAGGAAATCTCAATTTCGTTGGCAGCAAGAGGGTATGTGCAATATTGCCAGACTCTACTGGACTCGTATGGATAAGAAGAAGACCGACTCAATTCTCTCTTTAAATCGCAGGGCCATTGAACAATAGCGATTCTAGCAGGCCATTGTCCCTTTAGTATGCATACCGACAGTATCGTCATTCCGTCAAATGAGTTCTGTTGGAACTGTGGGTCTGGACCAGAGACAGCAATTAGTATTCAAAAAGATGAGTAGATTCGAATCATACTCATACTAATCATATTCAAAGTTTGAAGTACTCATCACGCATGATGTTGTTGATTTCGACTCTCCTTTACTCAACATTTACAAAAATTACAAAATAAGTACGATTCGCGTATGAACGCTACAATACTCACTAGAAGGTTGTGTGTTTGCTTTGCTTGCTGTGTTTGTCTTTTTCTTTTTTCTTTATTGGCAAATGCAACAACAACTAAGACTATAAATTTTGATGAATGATTCTAATCACTCGAATCATTAATGAGTATTATAAGTATTTTTCTAAATTTATGAATCTGAATGAGTAGGCAGGCATATGAATCAAACATATTTCGAATGTTATGATTTTGATGTCAACGTTGTACTCACACTCATTGCAAGCTGTACTTATAAATCAATGTTCTAGTGAGTACGAATGAATCAGAGTAGTTGAATTTCAATACAATTGACTCACTCATGCTCGAAATTTCATGAGTACTTATGAGTAGCGAAAAAGCTGTGGTGACCCTATCGTTGCAACACTGTGTACCAACTACCAGTTACATTTGTTACCAACTACATATTCGTTTTTGCTGCACTACTTAACGAGAAACAGACACACCCTTTTTCGTCGGCATTCTAGAGAGTTCTTCGCGCAACAGCAAACGTATTAAAAACCTAGTTCTATTAAAAACCTTTTTGATCATAAACATAATTTATTTCAACCTCATTTGTATTGTGATAATTTGCCTCTAAAACCAAATTAAAATAAAATAAATTTAGAATTTAACAAATTGGTTTTCGTTCACACCCCCTACAAATTGGTGACCCCGACGTGATCAAGGGTGTGTCTGTTTCTCGTTAAGTAGTGCAGCAAAAACGAATATGTAGTTGGTAACAAATGTAACTGGTAGTTGGTACACAGTGTTGCAACGATAGGGTCACCACAATACCCTCCTCCTAGTTAAGGCTTTAACGATACCTAAAAGGAATCACTACATGACGTCCTGATGAGGTTTGTAAAGGTTTCTCCACTGTGATGTCCTGGGAAGTCGTAGGTACAACGTTTTCTGCAACTGTGGTACTGCTTTCGTTAGCAACAGGAGGTGATTCGGTTGGCGCCGTTTCCGGACTAAATAAGTAAGCTGCCTTCAATCTATCAATTGAAATTTTTGCGTCTCGTTGATTGACTTTCACGACGAAATATTTATCCTGCTTGGTCACTACCTCGTAAGGACCCTCGTAACTAGGCTCCAGCGGTGTTCTTACGTGGTCCACTCTTATAAAAACATATTTACAGTCATTCAATGCCGGCTGTATAAAACTATGTCGCGTTCCGTGACGTATTGGGCTGGTAGTTGGGAGGTTCGAAACAGCCCTGCGCAGCGTCTGTACGAATTCTGTTTCGTTTGCGTTAAGCTTTGATGGGACGAAAAATGCTCCGGGAATTCGTAGTGAAGAACCGAAAACCATGTTGGCCGGGCTCAAACCAATGTCACTCTTAATTGTGGATCGCATTCCCAATAGAATTAGTGGGAGTGCTGAACTCCAGTCATTCGATTCAGCGCATTTAATCGAAGATTTTAACGTGCGGTGCCAACGCTCAATAATACCGTTCGCCTGTGGGTAATACGCAGTAGTCCTCAGGTGTTTAATGCCCAATAGTTTGGTAAGTTCCCTGAAAACGGACGACTCAAACTGTCTCCCCAAATCCGTTGTTATACGTAACGGCACACCATACACGGATATCCAGCCGCTTATTAGTGCGCTTGCGACACTTGGGGCTGTTATATCGATCAAAGGTACTGCCGCCGGCCACCTGCTAAAACGATCGATACATGTTAGGCAGTATCGGAAACCATTTGACGACGGTAACGGACCGACGATATCGATATTTATGTGCTCGAAACGGGTATCGGTGGCGGTGTACTCACCCAGGGGGGACCTTGTGTGGCGCTGGACTTTTGCTCTTTGACACGGGATATACGAACGAACATACGCAGCGACATCTTTATACATTGAAGGCCATACGTAATGATCAGCAACCAATTGTCTCGTTGCCTTAATGCCTGGGTGTGACAGCGAATGGAGTTTCTGCATGACTGCTTGCCGACTATCCTTAGGTACGTATGGTCTTACCACATTTTTCGAGATGTTGCAATACAATTCTTTTGTCGAATGCGGAATTGTCAGTTTTGACAATCTTAACGAGGAATCTGTGTTTATGTTTAACAAGACCTGAAGTTCGGCGTCGTTGGTTTACTGCTCAGCCATTACTTCAAAGTCAACCTCTCGATTTTCAATGGCGTTGATGCGTGACAACAAGTCAGCTACGTTGTTATCGGCTCCCGGTAAGTGTCGAATGTCTGTGTAGTACTGGCTGATGACATCTAGTTGACGCGCTCTTCGAGGTGATGCCTTATCACTTTTCTGTCTAAAGGCGTAAGTTATCGGTTTGTGGTCGGTGAATATGATGAACTCTCTTCCTTCCAAAGCGTACTTGAAATGCTGGATGGCCTGATATATCGCTGTGAGTTCCCTGTCATACGCACTATATTTTTGCTGGGATGGCGTCAGTTTCTTTGAGTAAAACCCGATTGGTTGTATTTGACCTTCTATTACCTGATGTAAAACGGCTCCCACGGCGTCATCGGTTGTTAGCGTCAATAAAGCATCAGGGGCTATATAGTTCAACAATGTAGCGTTGGCGATATCGTTTTTACACTCCTCAAAAGCGGCAACAGATTCAGGAGTCCACTCTAAAATGCTGTTGTCGTTTTTCTTGTTACCAGGAATTAATTCTAACAACAATCGCTGATTCTTCATAGCGTGCGGCAAGAAAGGGCGGTAGAAATTGAGCATCCCCAAGAATTTTTTGAGATTTTTCGCTCTCTGGTGGCGTAAGACCGCTGGAACTGATTTTATGTCCCAAAAATACAAGCTCTGACTTACCGAATTGGCATTTATCAAAATTGATGGTCAGGTGGAACTTGCGCAAACGGCCAAAAACCGTTCTAAGGTGTTCTTCGTGCTCCTCGGCTGATGTAGAGGCGATGAGTATGTCATCGATGTATGCGAAAGCGAAATCGATTCCCTTTAAAACCTCGTTCAAATGACGTTGGAAAGTTTGAGCTGCGTTTCTTAACCCAAACGCCATATAACAAAACTCGAATAACCCGAATGGTGTTATTATGGCGGTTTTTGGAATATCACATGGCTCGACAGGTATCTGGTGGTACGCACGTTGGAGGTCGATAGATGAAAAACCCTTCTTACCAAACAAAATAGATGTGACGCCACGTAAAAATGGTATCGGGTACCTATCGGGAACGGTGATATTATTCAGAGCGCGATAATCGCCGCATGGTCGCCAACTACCATCGGCCTTCATCACGAGATGCAGTGGACTAGCCCAATTGCTCTTGGAGGGCCTGCAAATCCCCATTTCCATCAGATACTCGGATTCTTTCCTAGCAGCCTGAAGTTTATCACCGGCGAGACGACGTGCTCTAACATATGTGGGAGGCCCTTTTGTTGTGATATGGTGTGTGACCGTGGATCCAACGGGGCGCTTGTTGGCACTGATTGTAGCTAGATCCTTATATTGCTGCAATAAACGGGCGTAACTACTTTGTGTGTCGTATGACAAAACGCGAACACATGATGTACGTGCGGAGTAAACCTTCGTCTCAAGTAGCGTTGTGCGGTCTATAAGTGTTCCAGACTTAACGTCGACCAAAATACCATGATGTTTCAAAAAGTCGGAACCAATAATAGCGCAGTTAACGTTCGCGACTACAAAGGTCCATACGAAATTTCGTCGGAGGCCCAATGAAATGTTAAGTGTCCTCTCACCACTGGTTTCTATCGGCGAACCGTTGGCTGCAAACAACAATTTTTTCCTCTCTACGTGGACACCCTTAGTACCTTTATACGACAATACGGAGACGTCGGCGCCTGTGTCTATTAAAAAATTTATTTTAGATAAGTTATCGTAAATCGTTAGACGGGCTATTTGATACTTAACTTCCGATTCGCCCGTGCAATCTGAAGGTGAGGTTAGTTTTTTTGTGATTTCGTAAACGAACAAGGCTCGCGACATTTGGTGGCCTTCTCACCAAACGTACGATGATACCAACACTGCCCCATACCTGCTTTAGTTGCGAAATCCACCGATTTCTTCCTACTTGAAGACGTTGATCGTGCTCTTCCGGGGCGCCCGCCTCTAATGTCGCAAATACTATTGATGCGCTGTTCAATGCGTTCCAGTCGGCTTTCAAAATCGTTTCCCGATGTTCGTGGTGCCGTGTTTATGGCTGCCAAATTTTGGAATTCTCCTACCTCCATGATTTTGTCAGCTAGTTTAGCTAGATCCGTCAAATTCGCATTAGACGCTTGTAAAATGGCGCGCACTTGCGCTGGCAATCGTTGCATCCACAAGGATTTCAAGAAATCTGGGGTTACCTTGTCTTTCGACAACGTGCTCAGCTCGTTTAAAAGTTGCGTCGGACGTTTGTCGCCCAAGTCGACCTCGGACAGCAACTTCTGTGTCTTCTTTTGTTCACTCTCACAATAGCGTTCAACGATGCACTTCTTTAAGTTACCGTATTTGTTGTTTTCGGGAGGGTTCAAAATGGCGTCCGAGACTTGCACGAGGACGCTGGATTCGATTGCGGCGACGACCGTATTGAATTTGGCCGAGTCACTAACAATGCCGGCAACAGCAAATTGCGCTTCCACCTGCGCCAACCAAACCTCGGCATGGTCTGGCCAAAAGGGAGGAACTTTAACCCCCACACGATTTATCGTGCTGGGTTGGTTGTTGGAACTGGCCGCGACCGATGTTTCCTCCGTGTCTCTCTCACCCTCATTTTCCATTTTCATTTGCCACTGATCACGTCGGGGTCACCAATTTGTAGGGGGTGTGAACGAAAACCAATTTGTTAAATTCTAAATTTATTTTATTTTAATTTGGTTTTAGAGGCAAATTATCACAATACAAATGAGGTTGAAATAAATTATGTTTATGATCAAAAAGGTTTTTAATAGAACTAGGTTTTTAATACGTTTGCTGTTGCGCGAAGAACGAAAAAGCGTGTGTCTGTTTCTCGTTAAGTAGTGCAGCAAAAACGAATATGTAGTTGGTAACAAATGTAACTGGTAGTTGGTACACAGTGTTGCAACGATAGGGTCACCACAAAGCGATTCATTGCTGATCTCTGGTATGGACAGTGGGAGACTGTCTTTCCCTTTATGTGTCAGTGCCCTGTTCTTGTCATAAGGAAGTGGATACTTTTGACCCCTCCCTTGCTGACGTCTCTGACCGAGCTCTGACATATAAAGATTCCTGCAACGGCAAGATTCTTTTTGGACTAGGGTTATTGTGTTAGACAGAGAGCAATAGGATCCTTCCTGCTTAATCGAATGCGGTCAAGACGTTTAAGTTAGTTAAGGATGTTACAATTGAGAAGAGTTGCGAGTTTCTTTGAATACTGATGTGTGAACACCAGTTTTGATTAGGCAAAGGCACTTTTAGAATTTAATTTTGCCATCTATAGATTAATCTCTATGGGAACCTAAAGCAATTCCATAATCTTATATTCGTTTCAATTGTTATTTTTATACCAAATCATTTGATATCCAAAACGAAATTCTGATTTAAATAAAGTCTTCAATTATCAACTGGAATAAGATTTAAAATAAGCCTCCTCTGTGGAATAATCATTATTTTGATTATTGAAAATGCTCTTTTTGGTATGTTCGATTTAATAGCTTAATATGTATGTATGCATACATACATGTTTGTATATATGTATTTATGTAGTGTATGTTTGTATGTTATAAATAACAGAAACTCCATATGACAAGTAATCATACAATACTAATGTAAATATTTTTCACAAATCTTTACTCTGCTGGATATACATACATTTGCATTACCGTTCATACATACATATGTACATACGTACTGGATGGGAGTATTGGTGGTATACTCGTAATAACAATAAAAACTCATTTTGGTCATTTGGTGTGAAAGCATACGGCCGTAATATTGAAAGTGCTGTTAATGAATTTGGAGTGTACACATACAGACGTGTGAGAGCAATACTCTCTTTGGGAGTACATTAATTTGTATGTCCAGATGTTTGTTTTTTTTTAATTTTTCCTGTAGGTTAACCATATAAACTGTGTTTATGTTTGTGTGAGTGCATATGTGTATGTTGGACAGTATATTTGTATATTTCCAAGTGCCTATATATCGTATATATACATATAAATTCATATATGTATGTACATATGTATGGTATATGTATACATTTGCTTACATTGATATAAATGAATGTTAAATTGGTTAAAGCGCTCGCTGTCATGGATCCTTCACTTTTGCGGTCATACATTTGCAGCGTTTCAATTGCTTGATTGACATCATTTTGACGCAGATATACTAGAGCTTTATTCAATTCCAATTCGCTGGCAAGCCATGATAGATTGGATGTTTTAATGACCTCAATGCACCAGTTGTATCCTGAAATATATAAACATACATTGATAGACGCATAACATCCTTGAATGAAGCCGTGTCAAACAGCTTCACAAATAAAAAAATATTTGCGAAAAATAAAAATAATTGCTGCATTATCTGAATCTGAATGTTAAACAAACATTTACAAGCACAATTACATGGTGATATTATACATATGTAAAGTTTGTACATGCAACATATGAATGGTTTTGTCAACTATCCCCTACCATGAGAAAAAAAATTCCAATTTGCTGTTCAAAGCAAACACGGGAGATCCTTGCGATCCCACGACTAAAATTACAAAGCAATAGGTCTTTTTGAGAATGGGGAAGAGCCATAGAGGAGGTAGACTGCAGCTATAGAATATTCTTTGCAATAGACTAATGAGTATCGGTGGCTAGTTTTACAATTACTTAAAAATTTTATCTGTACTAATAGAAGGCCATAGGAGGATATGGGTAGATGCTTGGCTGTAGGCTATATCATTCGATGGCATACCATTTATGTCTCATTAATGCTTGTTTCCTGGCCACTGGTAATTAAATATTTGGAATTTTCGTTACAGGAAGAATACAAGGCAGCATTTTCATACTGTGTAGTCCTTGCGAATGATGAAATGTCGATATTGTCGATACGATAACCATTAAAAGGCGCTAACAACTATACTGAAAAACTGCAGTTTGTAAGCGTAGAAGACGTACGCCATTGCAGAAATTTCCAATGCTCGATGAAATTCCTTAAATTGTGAAAGGTGTCGAAGAGTTAAATGACTAGCCTCGGTATAAAGAAGTGTGAAATTGTACATCAAAAAAGTAAAGAGGAAAACAATCTGGTGGATTTGGATTCTATACTTTTCGGGTTCCGAACTCTTGGGTTACATAGTGATTACGTCAAATATGACGAATTGTAACACTCCTCAAGATGCCTTATCAACGCTTACCCTATAGCATAGATCAATAATTAACCTACTTATGGATGTAGGCGATGGTGTTATCTAATCGATTGGAGATTCCATTTAATCGTTTGAACTATTGTATATAGTTTATGGGTTCTCTCCAGGCAGCAGAAACTAAGTTAGCATTTTTCACCATTGAGGGTCATTATTACAACTTGTCTTAACTAAAGTGAGGATTTTAACGGGCAGATAAATTGTTTTTCATTATTATGAGATAGAAGTGAGCGTTAAGCTAAAGAGAGGGTCATCCTACCGGTAATTTTTAAAGTTAAGTTTATGTTTGAACTTGCCATATTATATATTATTTTCCATATGGCAACTTCAAATTTAAACAAAATGAGCATATACTACGTTGAAACTGCGTTAAAAATACTTGTTTAATTGAGCAGTTTTATCGACATTGCTCCAGCACTGGCATATTTTTGACAACAGTTAACTTTAGCTAAAGTTAACGGCAAGTTGTAATAATGTAATGTAAAGTACAGTGAATATTGTCACTCCCTAGCTTGAATGGAATGAAAACTGTCCGTAATTAAGTCTCATTTTTCACTAGAAATATGAATGAGGCCTAAATCTCCAAGTAATGTTAACATCCAAAATCCCCGGTTCCATACAATAAGGAATGTAGTGGCAATGTTATCTGTCTAATCTAAATTATTTGATGTGGCTCATAACTATGGGAATCCGGCCATAGCGACGCGTTACTTTGTTAGATGCTTTTAAGAAGATGTTAGGCAAGGGATGTTAGACAAAGTTTTAAGACCAACTTCTGAATTAATAACAAATGCGCCTGGGACCAATATGTCTGATACAGTAACGGTAATTAACCACTCGACCAAACGCACAGTAAAACCTTTCAGCCGTCTATTGGACAAATTTTTTACTACTCTTGGCACAATTTCAGTTTGTCATCATGTACGAGTAAATTTAATTTTGTTTTCAGGGAATGGCAATATACCGAGTTACCCTAGTAACACGGTGTTCAGACATGCACTTTTATTGCGTAAATCGCAATAAACGCCATTATTGAGCTCAATATTTCATATAAGGTTTCAATTAATTATTGCGCAATAAATACACTGTCATAAGTATGTTCAGTGAGTATGTAACAACTTATGTGAACAAATTTGAACGTGTATTGCTTTCAGGTATGTAATGATAATTGTTGAACAACTTTTGCTATTCAGTAAATATACTGTCACTTACCGTCATTATAGTTGTCCTCAATGATGGGTGAAATTAAATCGACAATCATTGTTATGGCGCGTTTTTCATCGTTTTTACGTTGTTTGATGTAAATTGCGAGTTCGTCATTCTTAAGCATTTGAAAAATGCGTCCATTACGGTCGGCAGGCTTTGAACCAGTCTTGGGGCGTTGTTCTGTTGTTGTTGTTGCTGTTGCAGCAGCATTATCACCACCTACGCCACCATCAATGCTGCCAGTATTTGCTAGACCACTATTTTTATTCTCGTTAATATCAAAACTATTGCCGGCGGTCATGTTGGCACTTCCATTGCTGGAGGCATTACCACTATTGATTACTTCAATTTCCGCTGTGGGAGAATGTTCGAATTCATCTTGATGCTGCAAGTGACGCTGTGTATTTGTATGTGTATTTAAGTGATGCTGTTGCTCACTGACCACATGTTGTTGCAACTTAAGTAAACTGTTTTCGTTGTCCAAATCCTTTTCAGCCTCCATCGGTTGAACGTCACATAAATTTCTAAAAGTGCTCTTTATTTTATCGACATCACCCATGGCATAGTAGCAAAGTATTAAGTGGATGCCACTGCGTATGTCTGCTCGTTCCGACATGATGAATTCGAAACTGGCAGCCGCATCGGCATACTGGCCCATGCGTACAAAAAGAATGCCAATATTTTGGGTGATTTTGAGGCGTAATTGTTTTAAATTATTCGGCACCGAATCCAATGCCATACGATACATTTTTATCGCCTTTGGATAAATACCCATGCGATAGTAAATGTTGCCCATATTCAGTTTCAGTTGATTTACATGGGGGAACATTTTATTCTTTGTCATGATGGTGTATGTGTTGAGCGCCTCAATGTGCATGTCATTGCGTTCATATTGTTCCGCCAGATTAAAAAACACCTGCAAGTATACATACATGTGTATATGAGAAAGGAAGTAAGTATGTATGGATTTGTATATTTTTGTAGGGTTAGAAACCTTAAATGAGTCAGTCATTCGGTCTAAGCAGTCTATCTAACCTTTTCAATTTTCTTATATTCCAAGCAATTCTTTGCAATTCACTTTCGGTTTTCCGTTTTAAGGAATTTAATAAAAATGACCAACAAAAAAAGAAGAAAGATTGAGGAAAGAGGGAAAGTATTGCCAAGCAGAAAAGTTTCTCTTTCTTCGTGGCCACACATGGGAATGATTTATTTTAAACGAATAAGAAACTAAATATCTAAACCTAAAGAGAAATAATAATGAATTTGGAGAGCGAATGCTATACATTTTGCTAAATACCGAGCGATTAAATAAATAATTAATTAAATACAATTAAATTGCATTCTACTTCGCCCAATCATAGCGTGATGATGTGTGAATAAATTCAAATAAATTTAAAATAAAGCCAAATAATTGAGTTATTGGTTAGTCGATTTGGGGTACAACTGTTAAGTTTTCATTTGATAAAGTTTCTGCATGTGGCTGCATGTTGCCATGTGGTTTAGTAAATTAAAATTTTCAATATTTTTTAATACTATTTAAGGCAGTGGTGCTCAAACACATACTATCATAGGTTTGGGTGTGTTGGTAAAGCAGCGGAGAGCAAAATTCAACTTAATTTTTGAGAATCGTACACTGGGAAAATATTAAAAAGAGAAAAAAATTGGTTTATTGTGTTGTGTGTATGTTATTACAAAAAACAAAACACATTTTTCGCCAAAACAACTCAATACGTCTGTCGTCAAATTCAAGAAGAAATTTCCATCATCGAATGGACGGCCCTGCTTTGCTAAAGCCATAGACACTGTATATGATGCCTTTTTAAGACAATTTCTCGTTACTACATGGTAAATTATTGTAGTTTGGTACGTGAGTTTCGTCAACCATGAATTTAAAAAAAAATTCTGCTTTTAATTGCAATAATTTTAAAGTCCTACCATTCCCTTTAATGTTGTCGAAAAATCCATGGCTAGCCTCGTAATGTCTTTAAAAAAAAAAAAGAAATTACGACATAAAGTGCGATAACACACAATACATTGTGCATTACCATCAGTGTTGCCGTTTATGGTTATTTCTAACCAAAATTGGTTATTTTTTTGATCAACGTGTAGATGTGTAGATTTTTTTGGTTTTGGTTATTTTTTTTCTTATAAAAAAGCTGTTGTTTTGTTTGTTAAAATGAATTAATTAGTAAGACTAAAGTTTTATTTTGCAATTTCTTGTTTCTTTTTTTATTAATTATTATTTAAATTTGAAAAAAATTAAATAAAAGTCTGCGAATTTAATTTTGGTTATATTTTTTCTTATTTGGTGATTTTTTTCACAAATGTTGGTTACAAAATTTATTTTTTCGTGGCAACACTGATTACCATCCATATTCTCTATAAAAAAATCATATTCCCAATTTTCATCTAACATTTTGCTGCGTGTATTTGCAAAAGACAAAAAATCATTCAAAAAAGTTGCGTAGCGTGGTCTTGCCTCATCAAGTGCTAAACGTCAACTGAATTGATTTTGTTCTCTGAGAACAACACAAAACAACAAACAAAGCAACAAACAAACGATCATTATAAGAAACCATACAAGTAAGCTTATAGTGTACGTGTGCCAACGCAGCGTCAGCAGATTTTTCTTTGCCTATCACATGTGATAGGAAATTTCGATTTTGAGCATCACTGATTTAAGGGCATAGGACTTCAGCAATAAGATTCTTGAGTTTTTCTACAAATTTTAATTTCCGCCTATGACATATTCTTATTTGGAGGCCCATGTATACTATTTGCGGCCTTGACGGAGTTTACATAAAGCTTCCATTTTAATAATATATTCTATTATGATTGAAGTTACGTAATTTATAGGGTACATCCTCCTCTATACTTCCATTTTCTGCACGACAGTTGTTGTTCGGTTCTTCTTAAACTAGTTTCCACATTGTTGATGGTTGGAGCTCAGAACAAAAAATAGGAAATTGGGAATACCTCCATTGCATTTATTACCAGGAACATTTAGCTTTAAAGCAGTTTCGTTCGATGTTAGCCATGTACGACTACCATATGGTAGCATTGGTTTTGCACAATCGTTGACGTTTTACTTCATACTTTTAACGTCAAGTCCTATTTAATTGACCAAATACCATAACTAACTTAGGTCTTATAAGGTTCCCTTGTAACGTCGATACTTCCTATTCCGTTATATATATATATATAATTACATATCTTATATATAAAAATGAGTGTGTGTTTGATTGTATGTTTGTATGTTTGAAGTTTATAGACGACTAAACGGCTGAACCGATTTTCTTGAAATTTTCACAGTATCTTCCTGTATGTCTGGAAGGAGTTATAGGCTACTTTTTATGTTGATATTCCAAATGAGCGAGGGGCCATGCCCATGTATACTACATACTTAATATTTAATTGCATTTGAAATATATTACTCATACGCATAGTTACCCCTAAAGTATGCTATCTATGATTCCTGATGTATAAAACCAAAGAAAATAAAGTATAAAGAATGTGAATTTTGGTATACTTTGGAATATTTTTCAAAAATATTTCACGACGCGGGAGGAAAGATAGAAGGGAAAGATAAAGAAACCAAGAGCGTAACAATGTTCTCAATTGTTCTCATCGTGCGTTTTTGTTGTTTGACTAATTTTTTATTTATTCTTCTGAAACAGTGTTGCCACGAAAAACATTTTGTAACCAACATTTGTGAAAAAATCACCAAATAAGAAAAAATATAACCAAAATTAAACTCATAGACTTTTGTTTTATCCTAAATAAAGCATATTTTCATTGTCTAGAACGCTTTCGATTATAAGTACATTCACACACACTTATAAGTTAGCTTTTTAATAACTGTTTTATGCAGTGTATTACAATAAATACATAAAGCGACCTGTTTTGGGCAATAAAAAAAATCAATTTTGGGCGGGACGAAGTTCGCTGGGTCAGCTAGTATATATATAATAACAACTTCTGGTTGATATCTCTCCCCCATCTCGAAACTGTGAATTTTATTTAAATCGCCTTTGACTAGACACGCCTTCTCAATAAATTTTGAGTGCCCAAGAATTCTTCTTCAAGCGTTAATAGAGCTTCTCCCTCGTTAGTACATCGTCTGCAGAATTCATTATGACGATTCCATTATAACTGCAATGTGGTTCCTGAGATAACACCTGACCAGGTTTAACGCAAATTTTGTTTCGCATTTATCAGACAAGAAATATCTGATTTTTCTACACGTGGGTTGATTATCCCTTCTTTCCATTTGCAAATGAATAAAGTGTGTATAAGAATGTCAATCTAATGCATAAAAGATTTTGCAAGATCATCGGCTGTGGTGTTACCTACAAAGACCCCATATCTAGGAACCCATATGAGGATAACCGACAAATATATCGCTGTCTCCTCTAGAGACATCTGATGTTATTGTCATCTTATACGTGGTGTGAACATTCTCCAGGATATGAACATCGGCAATCATTATAGCCATTATTTCAGCCTGAATAGTACTACAGTAAGCGGATAGTGTTAGGGTCATTCTTAAATTCAGTTAAATTCTGCCAAGATTCCATAACTGAATTTAACGCATGATCTGGATCTATCACTGAATACAATATTTTCATGAAAGAATCCTCCCGATATCATTGTTGTCACTTCGCCTATGCGGCATGAGACAATTGTCGGTAGCGAAATTCTGATTTTGTAGGTGGCGGTCGATGCTCTATTGAATTTCTCTTGGATAACTCAAGTATGATAGCATCAAGGGTAGTTGCTAATAAAAATGTGACATTCTTGTTGTGAAAAATTCAGTTATCATGGCTTTATGTGGTACTCATTATTGTTTTGTACAAAACAAATATGTGTTTAGTTTCAATTAAACTCTTTATTGTTTGCACTACTTTTGAGTGCCGCAGTTTAGAACTTGACGAATACAAAAATAATTGCTTGTTTGCTATTCTTCTTTACTTATAAGGCAGATCTTTTCAACGGCGATCTTGAAGCCACGACTGTTCTCTTTACACTCAACGCGTCTTCATGCAAGACTGACTGAATTCTTACTTCTGGTTGCCTGCTTTGTTTTGCCTTTTTATATACTCATGTAAACAGTCTGATGAAGGTTGTTGAAGTAGAATGTTCCTGTTTTCGCTTTCACGAGAACTCTATTGCGACTTCATTGTTGTTTGTGTATTTTGTTCACATTGCTTGTTGTTACGTTCTCGCTTACTTGTCTATCGCATTTTCTTTCATACCGATGTTGTTGGTTTACTTGTAGCAAGTTTGTTGTATTTGTTAGAGTAACTTTTGTTAATCATGTTAATGCTAAACGATGTTTCGATTGTCGTAACAACATAATAATTTTATAATAATTAATGTTAAAATTTTTGAATATAAATTCAGAACTCCCAAATGAATGTTCAAATGAAGTCAAATTGAAAACGGTATCAGTTGTCTAACAAGTGTACTTCGCTTCTATTTTCTATCGGATTTTTTTCTCTACCATTCTGTCGTTTTTATTTTTGTCTTCCGCAGTTTGGACAGACGTACACAGACAGATGAGAAATGAAATTACGAAAAAGTTTTCACTTAAGAAAAGTTTTAATGAAAGTGAAATAGAGAATACGGAATAATAGAATTAAATAAATTTACGTGTAAAATGCTAGTGGACCCATAAACGAAAGACGTAATTTTAATCAAAAGAATCGCGAAACTTTTAAATTTTTTTTTTTTTTGGCAATAAGGAGTGATGATAATTGTAACGTAGCCTCGTTAGAAACATTTGTGCACACAGGAATTAGAAATTATTTTTGTATAGAAACTTGAAATAATTTCCTTGACTTTTAAGTACTTCAACGGAAGGCATACATATAGAGTGTATGAAAAAGTCACTACTTTAGGGCAAGCAAGTAAAATTGTGTATTCTTTTATAAGCAATTTAATAATAATAATAATACAATTTATTTGAATTAATTAAGTTTCATAATATGCGCTTTGCTTTCATACTCATATCGGGGAAATACTTTTTTTTTAATTTGCTTTTATTATGCAATTCAAACGATGATGGTTACAGTTGGAACTACCCGGTCACCCTAACATGAATATTAGTTCGAGAACAATAAATTTTAATTTAAACTTGCTGTTTTATTGGTTTAAATAAAAAATAATTCAAAATCTATTCATATAATAAAAGTGCAGGAAAGACTCTGTAACCTGTATTAAGTCTTTTCAAGGTGTTGTGCGCGAAACAAATGAAACTTAAATAGTAATTAAAGCTTTCCAATTGAAATATTTGAAAAAAAAAAATTCTAAAATTAATAGGAGGTATGGATGGCGCTCTAGCATGGATGGCGCTACAGCATCTAAATTTTAAAAATAATTTTCATAAATTGGTCTCTAGGCATCTTTCATCCTTCATCTCCTTTCCCCACAATTAGAGAGCGAAAAACGAGGTTTCTCGTTATATATTTTTTTTAATTAGTTATCAAACAAGTCGCCCTTGTCTAGTAGGTAGTGTGTTGGCTTATTAGACGCGAAGCCACGGTTCATTTTACCCGGTCAGACATCAAAACGAAATATAAGGACATATTTCTTCGGCGACTTCCTCTCAGCAGATTTCTGGCAAAAACTGCCATGAGTCCACTTTAAACTGTAGGTCCCGCTACTCTTGTATAAAATTAACACACACAACATGAGTGGTGTTGAGAAGCTAGGCCGTAATCCTGACTGAAGGGTTGTAATGTCCAATTATGTATGTACATATGTTATGTATCAAACAAAAGATTCGAATAGATTATTAAAACTTGTGACACTTTTGAATCACTGTGTTCCAAAATTTGAACAAATTCTATATCAGCTGGGCATGTAGCTCAACGTTATAGAATACCAATCCTACTTTCAGTTTTCAGACTTTATAATGTAAAAACTTTCTCAGTTTCTGACAGCACAATCCTATAACGAGTATCATTTCTGAAATATTGGGATCTCGAGGTCTCTAAAACAGGACAGTTCCGTGTCTGACATACATTATTATTTACAGCGCTTTTTCAGTTTAATTGTATACATAAGACGCTCATCAGTGTATTAAAAACGTGTTTATTCACTCCTAACACACGTATTGCTTTCCTCCAGTCAGGATCCTCCTAGAGTATCTTTGTAATTCTTGTTCCCCAATAGCCGATGTATGGTTTCCGCCGATTTTCTCGGTTTGGTCTTAAATACAATAAAATGCATTCAGTTATCGAAGCTTATGGTATGCATTGCTCTCTATTAGTATTCAATGTATATCATTTCCGATCACTCCTGAATGACAATGTGCCTATATAATAGGTTCCTTTCTGTGCTTAGATTCATTGTTAAACGCGTCTTTACATTCCAGTAAGTTCTTTGATCCCGTAGCCTGCAATTTCCCTGATTGTAAAAGTATTCAACAAAAAGTCCGATTAGTTGAACAATTTAGAAATCTATACCGCAAACGGTAGAAAATGTAAAATATACCCCGATCTATAGGGCAGGCCGCAAACGTGTTGAGTTTCAATGTGTAACGTTGAATTGGATTCAATTTTTTTACTTTTTTTTTTTTCAATAAATTTGAAAACATGAAACAAATGGACCGCAGTTGTACAATATCAATTATGGAATTTGAACTGTCTCAGCATAACGAATATTTTTAATTTTTTCCCACTACTCCTCTTCCCTCTTACAGGATTTTCTGGTGTTTTTTTCCGTGTCTTCCCATGTAAGGTTCACTATCTAAGTCCTAATGCCTACGAGTGTTTCTTGGATGACCACGATTTTTTCAGCGTTAAGGAGACCTTGTACTATTATCATATGTCTGATGGTAGGATTGCTCTACCTTCAACTGTACCATTTTATTTGTATTCTTATGGGTTCCTCGTTGGTAAGATTTTCAGGCACTTGTTGCGTGTTTTTACAAGATAATTTTTGCAAGATGGGGTTCGAAACAGAGATCAGCAATGAATCGTTTTTTCGCTACTCATAGGAACTCATGAAATATCGAGTATGAGTAAGTCAACAGTATTGAAATTCAACTACTCTGATTCATTCATACTCACTACAGCATTGATTTATAAGTACAGGTTGCAATGACTATGAGTACAACGATGGCATCAAACTCATAACATTCGCAATATGTTTGATTGAAATGCCTACTCATTCAGATTCATAACCTTAGAAAAATTCTTATAATACTCATGAATACTTCGAGTGATTCGCGAATCATTCATCAAAATTTACAGTCTTAGTTGTTGTTGCATTCACAAAAAAAGAAGAAAGAAAAAGACAAAGACAGAAAGCAACGCAAACACACAATCTTTTCGTGAGTATTTTAGTGTTCGTAAGCGAATCATACTTATTTTGTGATTCTTGTAAATATTGAGTAACGGAGAGTCGAAATCAACAACATCATGCGCATTGTTAAATATGAGAACGATGAGTACTTCAAACTTTGAATATGAGTAGTATGAGTATGATATTAAAATAAGTATGGATGCTTATAAGTATCAGAAATTATGAGTATAGTTAGAATCTACTCATCTTTTTG
This sequence comes from Sarcophaga rosellei, assembly GCA_930367235.1. NCBI lineage: Eukaryota > Metazoa > Arthropoda > Insecta > Diptera > Sarcophagidae > Sarcophaga > Sarcophaga rosellei. The sequence continues at coordinate 81,924,831 of OV884017.1, read as the reverse complement.
AATACTCATTGCTGATCTCTGGTTCGAAACTAACAATTTTACATAAATTTACAATGGGCTTGAAATAACACGATATTTTAATATTCTATGCTTGGTTCCCCAGGATAAATTGAATGTAGTTGTGTTGCATGCCGCTCTCATTTTATTGAGCTTACGCTAAACAGCAAAAGTTGTATATGTATACACGTACTTTATTAATTGGCCTTGTAGCATGATGTTACCATATTGATGCTGACGTATATTCTTATGACTTTTATTTTCTTGATATTTATCTTCAATTCAACGTTGCTCTTAAATTTTTAAAAGTTTTCTGCTTCACAGACGCACAGTCCAAATCCTTGAGTTGACGTGAGAGACTCTCTGAATAGGCATCCTTCATCATCCAGTACGGCAGTAATTAAGTGATAGGAGTCATCCTTGTTTTACTCAAGCGTTTGTGTGAAGTTAGTATTGGTTTCTTAAAATCTATGAACAATAAGTACAACGGAGTATGTGACTCCAGATATTGTTCTATTTTCATGTCTAGACTCATCTCCAGTTTAGCTGCTAACCTGCCTGTTTCTCTCGTCGATTCTTTTTTATATTGCTTTGAAGCCTTCCCTCTACAAAGACTGTTAATATCGTGGGTTTTGTGTTAAGCAAGCTAAGAATAATTCATCTCTAATTGTTGCAATTTATCTAGTTGCCACTATCTGTTAATTGCGTTAACTTTCTGCTGAGCTGTTGGTTTTTAATTTCGGTTTGTTCAGTAGCGGCTTTTGTGATGATCTTAGTCGGTGCACTATTCCAGGAACTGGTTATATCCTGTTACAATGTACTTAGTTACTTAATTGGCCATTAACAACCCGATTAACGGATTTCGGACTGCCGCAACACATGCTTCCAGGCGCCTCTGCTTTTTGAGCGACAACTCCAGTTGATCACACCAATCGATGACAGGGCTTCCTCTTTGGGGGCTAGGTTACAAATGTCGCCTAATATTCAATTTTTTTTCGTGGCTGTACGCAGTTGTTCTTCTGCTACTGTTGCCGCAATATTATCTCATCAGCCATGTTGGTTTATTGGGTCCTGTTCACAGCTGCTAGCTCTCTCAAAAACTCAAAGTTTTCATTTCCTGCAATTTGATACAATTTGTACCCAGTTGACCCTCGTTACTTTGCTAATTGAGGCTAGAATAAGATATTTAATCGTTCATTTGAGAGTAACAGCGATGGTTTTCACAAAGTGCAGGAACCAGAAACACTTAAAATTTTTGGGGGAGAAATAAAATAAAAATGTCTGATACCCTTATGCCGACATTTTATACAAAATTTAAGGAAAAGGATAGACATAGTAATAATAGGCACTAGAAACTTTAAATATATCATAAATTCGTAATTTATAGATCCAATAGGTTATATGTATCAGGAAACTTTATAAAAATCTTTTAAAAATGAGCATTGAACACTAAATTCGAACTTGGGAGACTATATTACACAGTCTTTAAACTTGTCATAGAGTAGCTTTCTAGCGTTACTGGTGTATAGGTAATACATGCGTACATATTTACATCACTGGTTAACTAATCAATAATATTATAAATATTTGCTAACACTTACAGCATAAGTCAAATCGAAATTGTGAAATATATTTTCACCGTGTTGATCTCGAAATCTATGCAGAGTACGATCTAACGAAAATGCCTCTTTAGCTTTGTTTAATGCCTCGGCCAATGTTGCCTTAACATCTGATGTTGAATTCTCTTCTCGAGCACCGTCTGTAGCGGATAGTCCTGCCCTCTCTTTTTCGCCAGATGTGCACTTAGCCGCTGTAACTATTGACGATTCCAATAATTTTATAATTTTCGCCTCAAGATTTTTATATTTTATCTGTGGACTATATATTGAATGTTTTTCAATTTTTAAACAAAAGAACAAAAAAAAAGAAAAAAAGAGAACAAAATAATAGAAAAACAAAAGAACAAAAAAAAGGTTCAATTACTATACCTCACTTCCTTGGTGGCAATGGTGGCAGCATTGGCTGATGACAGCGTTTGCTGTTTGGCCTTTTCAACGAAAAATTGATCAAAGCGTTGACCGGCAGAGCCACTGTTGTTGGCAGCATAGCCTACGGCACGTACAGCTGTTGAGGGACGTGCAAGAGCCGTTTTATCGCCTCCCAGGCGACTGCTCACTAAATTTCCGCGCTAATGAAAATAAATGCTTTTACGTTTTTCTATGTATATTCACATGTGTTTGTTGTTTTTATTATTATTTTACTTTTTAAAATTCATTTAAAAAAACATTTTGAAAATTTAATACGAATATGATACATATGTATACGCCTGCATATGGTAAGTGTATTTGTGTCAGTGCGGGTATGTTATTTCAAATTGAAAAGCACACACTTTTATGGGACAAAGAAGTCCTCCAAAGTCCCTAAGCAACTTGTGCTGGGTATTTTGCTCTCAGACACACACACACACTCAGATACACACACACACACACACACTGAGACTAAATGAATTTATTGTGTGACGATAACCTACCGAAAAAAGTAATGATGTCGGCGGACGACCGGCAGCTGTTGGCGGCGGAGGTGGTGCCTGATTACGACTCGTTACAGTCGCTGATGGCGAGGAGGAATTTCCAGAGGCATCTTTCGAAATTTCCGCACTCATTGCAATGGCATTAATTAAATTTTAGCCGAAATAAAAGTTGTTAAGCGTACCACCGAAAACTAAAATACAGTAACACAGCTAAAGCGAATACAATAACGTTGTGTAGTGTAGCTGCTACTGTTTGCAACTTGCAACAAATGAATTCGCGTGCTCTTCATATGTATGTTGGTTGTACTGCAATGAAATACAACTTTTTTTGGGGGTGTGGGGGGAAAATTATTTATACAATTTCTCTGTTGTTATTGTTGTTGTTTTTGTCGCTTTATGGTTTATCAAACAGTTGCAATAGCAACGATGCGGCATTGCACTCTATCCGTTTGTTTGCTCACGTACTTTGTTAACTTTTTTGTTTTTGTTTCTGTTTTTTTGTTTTTTTTTTGCTTGTGGACGACGTACCCACGCTTTGGAACCAAATTGAATGTTCTCGCAAAATTTGTGGCAATATTTGTAGAATTACAATAAAAAGAATATGAAATAATTTTTATTTTTATGTTTCCATTCTTTGTATGGAACTACAATGCTACAGGCTAAATTTGTTTGGGCTTTTTCAGAAAAAAAGCAATAACAACAATGTCAACCGCGTAAAATTACAACGACGATTTGACACCACGACCAACGTTTGAATTGTGCTCTTGTAGACTGAATGTTCTTAAGCAGAATAGTTTTCATAGCATTCTCTTCTGGCCATGCCGATATTAAGGGTGGATATTTATTTGTTTTGGACTTTTTAATTGTTGTTGTATTCCACAATGACTGTTGGCATGGCAATGGGACCGTAACTCTTGTAACGATACACACCACCCATTTAAAATATTTATTTATTATGTTTTGCGTACTTTGTTTTTATTTTCTCTCCATAATTTTATTATTATTATTATTGTTGGAGTACTATTTTGAGCATTAGACAAATATTTAAATGTCTGTAAATTGTGTAAACAATAGCAAAAATTTGTTGTCATTATTATTGAAATTTTCATGTCTACCATACTTAAAAAATATTGTAATATATTGCAGTTATTAACTCAATTAGACCAATTCGAGAATTGGTTATTTTGTTTTTAAAATTTTATATTTTATAGAACAATTTTTACGTTTGAAATTTACTAACTTAATTATTGGTTGTTTTTTTTTCTTTACTAAAACAGAAAAATATTTAAAATTGTTTCATTTTACTCTCCTTTAAGTTCTACCAAAGAATATGGATATAAAGAATGATTCACTAATATCAATGAGAAATGATTTAGATTTTTGGAAGAATACTTGCCAAGTTAAATACGGTGTTTTTAGGTTTTTAGCGCTGTACAATTTTTCTATGTTTTTCGCTCACATATACATATTATTGGGTTAATAAGTAGACCTGAAAATATTACTAACAATTTTACTCTGGGTTAACACATGCCTCTAATACTTTTTATCATGTTCTCTTTGTGCCGAGAACAGTGTTGCCGTTTTTGGCTATTTCTAACCAAAATCGGTTATTTTTTTGATCAATGTGTAGATGTGTAGATTTTTTTGGTTTTGGTTATTTTTTTTCTTATAAAAAAAGCTTTTTTTTGTTTCTTTTTTTTATTAATTATAATTTAAACTTGAAAAAAAATAAAACAAAAGTCTACGAATTTAATTTTGGTTATATTTTTTCTTATTTGGTGATTTTTTTCACAAATGTGAAATAAATAAAATAATAAATAATAAAAAATAATAAATAAATAAAAAATTAGTCAAACAACAAAAACGCACGATGAGAACAACGCATTGTTAAGCTCTTGGTTTCTTTACCCTTCCCTTCTATCTTTCCCCCCGAGTCATGAAATATTTTTGAGAAATATTCCAAAATATGCCCAAATGCACATTCTTTATACTTTATTTTCTTTGGTTCTACATACAAGATACATTTTAATTAGTTTCTGAAAAGTAAAGGAAAACGATATTTAAGTAAGAAATTGGTAAAAAATGTTGATGATTTCCTAAGCAATTGTAGCTTATAGTAAACAAATCTAGTGATTACATATATACATACATACTTACATACATAATTGGCCATTACAACCCTTCAGGCAGGATTATGGCCTAGCTTCTCACACCCCTCGTGTTGTGTGTGGTAATTTTATATATGGTGGCGGGACCTACAGTTTGAAGTCGACTCCAAACGACAGATTTTAGAAATACTTTTTATGACAACTTTATTTACTCCCAAAATTTATGCAACAAATCTGCTGAGAGGAAGTCGCCGAAGAAATATTTTTTCATATTTCTTTTCTGATGTCTGATCTGGGCTTTGAATTGTGCCGTCGCGTCTAATAAGCCAACACTACTAGACTCTGGATTAGTGTCCAGAAAATAAACTTCGCATACTTCCCTAATCATTTATTTATAGATCATTGCGGCCCAACTATTATTTACCTAGTTGCTGAAAAGTTGCTGTTAATTAAGCTACCAAGCGTAGGTGATGTTGTCATTTAGAAAATAAATAGTTTCGTATTACAAAAGAGTGGGCCGATACTCTGAATACTGTAGTAGGTAGTGCATTGGCTTATTAGACATAAGGCGAAGAAATAAAAAAATATTTCTTAGGCGACTTCCTCTCGACAGATTTCTGGCAAAAAAATTTAAGCCTAAAAACAATTGCTATGAAAAGTTTCTGAAAAAAATGTCGTTCGGAGTCGACTTTAAACTGTAGGATTTTGTCGAATATGAACTGATTCTACACTGGAAATGTATTATTGCATTTGAAGAAAATTGTATTCCAGACAAGGCTTTGGCGTCAAGGCTATGCCATCTTTTTAGATTAGGGCGGTGTCCAGACTAGACAGAATTTTCTAAAATAGAATTCTAGTAAAAATTTCTCTATAGGCTGATGATCGTAATGGACAAAAATTTTTCTTATTGTATGCCTACAGAGAAAATCCTTACAGAACAAAATCGATAAATTTAAATGATTTACAGCAACACAACAACTATTAAAAATTCTTCTGATAAAATCTTAAAAATGCATCGTGAGATGTAGTGTTTCGTTTTACTATGTAGACATTTTTTTTTTAAATGAACATTTGATTTCTTATTTATAAAATACAAATTCTGTTTTGTTCATTTCTAAGTCAACAGACTCTTTAAATTTTTGTAATGAGTTCTCAACAGAAATTAGATTCGTGAATCGTGGCTCTATGGAAGTGTTGTTTTAGAGATTTATCAGATATTTTTAAAATATCGCAAAATTTAATAACACTTACAAGAATTTAAGCTAAACTAAAATTTATTATCATTTATGTCGAACTTAAAGTACAAATTTCTTTTCATATAAATCATGATAAATTCAATTTTTATAAATCACAAAAAACCACCCGCCCATTGAGCTTTAATTGGTCATCTTATTTACCGCCTTAGTTTACGAGCATGAACATAAAGAACTGACATAGAACAGTTAATTTTTTGTTATTTGTTTATTGTCTCTTTGATCATTTAATTGCTTAAATAAATTTTATGTATTTAACAATGAATTTCACACCGCAACAGTTTTTATTTAAATTCCATGTACATAAATATTATAATACGAGTATCGGTATCGGTAGCTTCGCAGCGACACCAATTATGGCAGTGACAGTTTCTATAGAACTTTCAGGTTTCGATAACAATGACAGGAAGAAAATGAAAATGAAAAAAAAAATAAATCAAAGTTGTATGAGACCGAATATCTATTTTTGTTTGAGCCCTTAAGGCGATATATATTTACAAATTGTACACGATTTCATTTAACCCTTCTGCACTCCTTGGGTCAATTTGACCCAATTTTGATTTTCAAACGCAAAATTTTTCCATTTAATTATAAGATATGATCGTGAAACTTTAATTTATCCATCACAGGCACAAAAACTATGCTTTTAAAAGAAAACAAGAAAATTTAAATTTTACCCCCCCCTCCACATTTCAAAACACGATTTACACACATTTAATATCCTGTGGGTCAATATGACCCAACATGCGATATTACAAGTTTACCATTCAGAATCATCGATGAATAATTTTTTTTCAGTCAAATAATCAATAAAATCGCTTTCAAAATATATTTTTTCATTAAAAATTTTATTATATTCAAAGTGAGAATTTGGAGAATCTCGCAAAGGTATCTCTTGAAATTTGTTTTATGATTCTATGCCAACGCATTGACACTTGAATTGTGTACACAAAAGAGTTCATTCAAATTGCAGTTCGATGATTTCAGGTTTAGTATATGAAATAAAAATATTTCGTTCGAACTTTTGTCTCATTAGAATATTTTCTTTCATGAGTTCAACTTAATTTTTGGTGATCAGAGTGCATACGTATATATTTTTTTGTAATTCATCATAATCGAATAGTTTTACATAATGTCAGAAAGAAGAAAAGTAAGTATTGTAAAAAATAATTTCTAATACTTGATTGTTCCATAATGGAATTGCTTCAGATTCTTAGTGAGCTTCAGTTGCAACAAATTATGAATGACGAAGATGATAAAATTTTTGATGACAGTGATCAAGACGAAATTTTTTCACCCGATAGCGATGCGGAAGACGAACCATATTCATCATCAAATAATAGTATTGAAAGCGTGGAGGTGGAAGATGCGGTAGAAATAGATTACAGCACTTCAGTTACATATTTATCAAAGGACAAAAGTGTAGTTTGGAAAGAACTACCACCATTATAAATTGGCAGGAAAAAATATTGTGATTCAAATGACAAATATATCAAAGAGGTGTAGAATTATATGGAAAAACATTGATATTATAGAGCTTGATGCATATATTGGATTACAAATAATGGCAAGGGTTTATAAATCTCATGGAGAATATCTCACTAGCTTGTCGTATGAAAAAAAACGGAAGACCTGTTTTTCGAGTAACAGTGAGTCTAAAGCCATTTGCGAGCATATCAAAGTGTCTGCGGTTTGACAGCTCTGAAGCAAGAGAAGGAAGAAGACTTCGTGACAAACTAGCACCGATAAGAAACGTTTGGGATAAGTGGAGTAATCAGCTCAAAGTTTTTTACAATTATCATGAAAGTGTTACTGTAGATAAACAATTTGTTCCATTTCGAGGTCGGTGCAGTTTTAGGCAATAATAATTAATAATTGCTCAGGAAGGGCTTCTTTATTTTAGTTATCATTATTTTTCATTATTCTAAATAAAAAAACAAAAACCAAATCAATTTCTTATATTAAATATGAAATTTTGTTTACATTTTAATGTTGGGTCATATTGACCCAAAGGATCATAGGAAGGGCACATATCCAAGGGATGCAGAAGGGTTAAATTTTTTCTTCTTGTTATCTTTCATTTCATTTTTATTCTTAGTTCTGTTATGTTTTTTCCCCTCGTTTTTTATTACTATTAATATAGGCAGTAAGATATTCATTAATTTTTCATTCGTATTACCAGCGGAAAAGAAATGACACGAGAATACATACAGGAGCAGTACAGTTTTTACAACCAACAGACATAAATACAGTACGCTATACGGACATATGTTTATAAAAGCGTACTTCTAATCATAATTGATAGAATTCGATTTCGTCATAACTAAATTATAATTACTGGGGAAACATTTAAAAACTTAAGTAAGTTTAAACTTATTATTTCCCCGCCAACGTAAAAAAAAACTTCCCTCTGTAATACTCCACCTCTTTGTGTCCGCTCATGACTCCATCGAGGGGACAGCCACTTCTAATACTCCACCTTTATTTGTATTATTCGATGTCATTGCAGACCAATAAGTTCCATACTATATACGCGTGTGTTTTCTGATGTTGGAAAAACTGAGTGTTGTTGTCGTCTCTCTTAGCGTGGCATATTGTCTATGTAAGTCTTTGAAGGTAAAATTATGCAAAAACCTTTTTACATTTGCATCGGGTCTTCCGTCAAGTAAACCAAAATGAGTATGAAAAAAGTATTGAAGCTATTATGTGTGGAATACACATACACATACATACATATATAATTGGCCATTACAACCCTTCAGTCAGGATTACGGCCTAGCTCCTCACCCCACTCATGTCGTTTGTGTTAATTTTATACATGAGACCGGGACCTACAGTTTTAAATTCGACTCCGAATGACAGATTTTTGAAAAACTTTTCATGGCAGTTTCATTTACTCTTAGAGCTTTTGCCAGAAATCTGCTGAGAGGAAGTCGTCGAAGAAATATTTTCTTCATATTTCGTTTTGATGTCTGACTTGGGGTTCGAATCCTAGCTTTACGTCTGATAATCCAACACACTACGTACTAGACTGCGGCGACTACCAATGTGTGGAATATAACATCAGCTTATCTAGGAGGAGCACATTCGCATAAATCCGGCTGAATATGACAGATGGCATGTGTTATTTTGGCTTTGAAGACCGCTGCAGTTAGGTTAGGTTAGGTTAGAGGACGTGTACCTGTCAACTGTGACAAGTACAGTACCCGGAGGTCGAATTGACCCATAGTACAACGTCCTAGCTTCTCACACCACTCGTGTTGTGTGCGTTAATTTCATAAATGAGCGGCGGGACCTACAGTTTAAAGTCGACTCTGAACGACAAGTTTTTTGAGAAGCTTCTCATGGCAATTTTTACTCTCAGAGTTTTTGCCAGAAATCTGCTGAGAGGAAGTCGCCGAAGAAATATTTTCATATTTTCGTTTTGATGTCTGGCCTGGGATTCGAACTCGGGCCTTTCGTCTAATAAGCCAACACACTACCTACTAGACCTCGGCGACTTTTTACCGATGCCGTTTCACCCACAACAAAAAGTCTAAAGAGATCAAATCGCATAATTTCGGTGGCCAGTTTACATCACTTCGGCGTGAGTTGGTTATTCCCTTTAACTGCGCATGCCAAATATGGAATGTCGCAAGAGCTGCGGTGCACGTTTCCTGTTGAAACTACATGTTCTTAGTATCCAGATTATCTAGCCCAAGCAAAAAGAAGTTGGTAATCGATCTACCGTAATCGCGGTTGACAGTGATAGCCCAGCCAACGTCATGCTCAAAGAAATGTAGACCTTTTCGGAATGCACAGGATGCTGCTGGTATATCCCATGTGGATTGGTGTCGTCACAAATTCTGCAATTTTACAATTGCAAGAAATGTGTCTTGTCGCTGAAGACGATTTTTTGATGAAATTTAGGCTCAGTTGCCATCTGCTCCTGAACCCATTAAGCGAACCTATGGTCGTTAATCGTCAGTTCCTGAATCGGTTGAATTTTGTAAAGGCGCAATTCAAAATCATAGTATTTTTTTTTTTTTTTTTTTTTTTTTCACGCCGAGGAGGGGTGAATGTTCCTAACCGCACCATAGAGGAAGTCGTCACATCCTCCGTGTGTGGGGCCCTCACCCACTAAACTCCCCCCCTCGTCTCGTGGACTTGTGCCCACTCCGGAACTACGGTGGTATTACTTCGGAGTGGAGTCCTTTTGGCCATTTGGCCCCTGCGTGTTCATATCCGCGTCCGGATTGCGTGTCGTAAGTTGAGGAGACATTCACGTGTCTCCACTATTCCTTTAGATCAGGATCCCGTGTCGGTTTCCTTTGACACATATGTCCGTATAAATTATGCCGGCGTGCCTGCCTGTTCTGCAGCCTCAAGGTCTCTCTTCTTCAGCCTTAGAATGCGCTCCACGTAATTCGCCACTGAGGCCCAATTTTCTCTGCTCGCAGTCATAACACCGACAATGTTAGCGGCCGTGATCATTCCAATTTCCGACGTCAGTACAGAGCGATAGCTCTGCCAGCGTGCACATTCGAAAACCGTGTGCTCTGCATCATCAATAACTTCCCCTTCTTCGTAAAGACAGTAGGGGGAAGCGGTCTTGCCTATCCTGTGCAGATATTTCCTAAAATATCCGTGACCCGATAGCATCTGCGTAACGTAATAATTCACCTCTCCAAATTTCCGACCAATCCATGGCCTTATGTCCGGGATAAGTCTCGCCGTCCACCTTCCTCTGTCTTCATCGTTCCATCGTCGTTGCCATCTTGAGACGGTGTTTTCCCTGAAGTGACCGGTTATGTGATCTCCAGCCGATTTCGCTCTATATATCTCCTTCCGCTCTGCCGCCAGCAGATCCACAGGGATTGTACCTGCTATCACAAGTACGGCTGGGGCGGACACTGTGCGATATGCCGACGTGATACGCAATGCAGCCGTTCTCTGTACCGATACAAGTGACCTTGCCCGCTTTTTGACATCTAGCGTTTCGGCCCAAATCTCGCTCCCATAGAGCATAATACTGTTTCCGACCTCCATCAGGAGTCTCCTTCTCGTCGGTAGTGGTCCTCCAATATTCGCCATTAATCTGCTGAGCTGTCCAACGATCTTCTGGGCTTTGTTAGCAGAGTACTGAATCTGGTACGAAAATGTCAGTCTGGGATCCAACCTTATTCCCAGGTATTTTACCGAGCTCTTGGTCCTAATTACCTCGTTTCCAATACTCATGTCCACGTGCAAAGGGATACGACGACCAGTGATCAGTAGTAATTCCGTTTTATGCATGGCCAGGTCTAGGCCGTGGGAATCCAACCATGTTTTTGTTCTAATATGACACGTCTAAGTTTTCGCTGTGCCTCTTCCGTATTCCTGGCCGTAATAACAGCTGCAATATCATCCGCGTATCCAACCAAAAAGGTTCCCTCTGGCATATCCTCTCTCAGGATTCCATCGTAGTTAACGTTCCATAGGTCGGGGCCTAGGATAGATCCTTGTGCCGCACCTGATGTTATGAGCTTCACCTTTGGTCCCGAGCTTGTGTTATACACCAGCTGTCTGTTACTCAGATAACTACTTATCATGGCCAAGATGTAGTGTGGCACCGAGAATTTGTACTCCAGATTATTTAATACATCGCTCCATCTAAGACTATTGAACGCGTTTTTAACGTCCAAAGTCGCAAGCAGTAGCACAGGTCTCGAAAAGTTATTTCCTCGCTGTGTGACCATGGCCGCTTCAGTCACCTCTCTCAGGGCGCCAATTGTAGACCGACCAGGTCGAAAACCATATTGTCTATCCGACAGTCCGCCACTATTCTCTATAGCAGCTGTAAGCCTTGGCTTCAAAAGCCTCTCGAGCAGCTTCCCTGAAGTATCCAGCATGCACAGTGGCCTGTAGGCGGATGGGTCCTCTGGGTCGCCCTTTCCCTTGCTTATTAAGACTAGTCGTTGTTTCTTCCATATTTCGGGGAAAATACACTCTTTTAGGCACGCGTTGTACATTCCTAGTAGGAGTTCCGGTCTTTGATTGGCAATTTCCCGCATTACCTCAGGCGGGATGCCGTCGGGCCCTGGTGCCTTACCGGGTTTTAGTCCTGCTGCGGCTACTTTTAGCTAATCTGCGGTGAATGGTAAAAATTCCGTATTGAGCATATTCTGTCGTCCTTCGTTCACTGGTTCATGAGTAGGGAATAGTGTATCCACTATATTTCTCATTTTTCGCTCGTCCATAATCTCCATTGGTTTCCTCCTGATCAGTTTGTCCATTACAATTTTGTATCCAAGTCCGTAAGGGTTTACGTTCACGTCATCTCGTAGTTCTTGGAATGCCTGGTTTTTCTTGAGCGTTATGGCCTTCTTCAGTGACTTTTTTGCCTCTTTGTATGCCCGCATTTCCTCTTCAGCTGGTCCGTCGGGTCTAGCTCTAGTGTACCTCCGCCGTAGTCGTAGGCACTCCCGCCTGAGTGCTGCGATGTTGTCGTCCCACCAATACACTGCCTTCTTCCTGATATTCGGGGGTCTGAATAAGGGCATTGCCTTTTTACATCCGCGTCTTATTACCTCCATGGTTTGTTCTACTCTCGTCCTCGCAACGTCCGAGAATTCAACTCTGCTACACAATCTGTCCACTTCTAAAATTAGCCGATTCACATTCAATTTCCGTGCATCCCATCTTCGACTATTCGTGGTGTAATTGTCCTCCTCTACTCTATTCCTTGAAGTAAAGGTGTACGATATGTACTGGTGATCACTGCCCGTATATATTTCCAAGACCTTCCAGTCCCTCACTCTGTGATACATGCTCTCTGAGACCATAGTTATATCAGGGATGGTCCCCTCGCAGCCTGGTCGTCTGAAGGTAGCTACGCTCCCCTCATTCGCGAAGACCAGACCGGTTCGAGCTGCCATATCCACAATACGCCTGCCTCTTGGGTTGGTATTCGGCATTCCCCACTCTACAGCTCTGGAGTTAAAGTCGCCTGCCACTATGAGGTTGCCGCCGATCCGCGCCACTGCGTCCTCGATTCTGGCCAATTTTTCCTCAAAGGTTCCCACGTCGTCATTGGGAGACAAATAACAACTCATTAGAGTAATCTCATCAAACTGTACCCAGGTGAAACAATCTCCCCTACCAGATCTTCTCGGTCGGGGACCCTGGTTATCCGGTATCCATATGGCTGCTGTGGATGTTTCATCGCCCAGCCAGAATCCGTTATTTTTTGATGCATACTGTTCGCTTATAATGGCTACGTCAACGTCCTGCTCCCTGACTATTTGTGATAGCAAAGAAAAAGCCACCTTCCCTCGGTTCATATTCAGCTGCAAAATCCCCATGCTGCTTTTCGTAAGCTCATCTCACAGCCCCGCGATCCCGGGAGGTGATCCAGACGTTTTCCCGGCTTCTCAGAGCATATGCAACATTTCGGTGCATTTCGGCACTCCTTTCTCTTATGTCCCTTTTCGCCACATTTCATGCACAGGTTTGACCTGTCCGGTCCATCACATTCCCACTGTCTGTGCCCTATTCGAAAGCATCGGTAACAGCGTGTCGGTTCGTCTCTGATAGTTATTCTGCAGCGTGTCCAGCCTATTTTGATCCTCTGTAGTTTCAGAAGCGCATTCGCACAACTTGCAGTGGCTGTCACGAAGGCTCTTTTCTGTTCCCGACTGTTTGCCTCGGTTAGACGAATGGATATATCCGGATTCATTTCGCCCGCTTCTCTTTGTACCGCTGCCGAAACTTCCTCGGTGGTTGTGAGAGCATCCAGGTCGCGAATCTCCAAAGTGACCGTAGGTACAAGCTCCTTCACGGTTGCCTCTTGATTTAGGACGCTCTTTAGGTTCTCCCTGAACTCGTCTCTTTTGCCTCCTTTACCCATTTCAATCAGAATGGCCCCTGTTTTTGTCTTCCGGACGGCGCGTATCGCTATCTCCGATTCCTCTGGTTTTATTTTGCTTCGTATGTTCCTCAGAACATCAGCGTAGCTGCGCCCCTCGGTTGGGTGAATGATCACAGCTTCTGGACGTTCTTTCACGGTTTTTCGTCGTTCCTTTTTCTCTTTCCTCGTCGACTTCTTGCTCTTAACTGTTTTCCATTCTTCGTCAGCTAATGTTTCCTTGAGCTGTGCCGTGTCTGCCGGTTTTGCTCTCGGCCTCTTTTCCGGGCGGATCTCCGCCGGGCTTGAGGCGCCTCGCTTGTTGAGGGAACTTACAGGTGTGGAGACATCACACTCGTTCCCGGTTTTCCTCGCGCCCTCAAGGGCCTTACTCGCTTCCTTTTCCTTTTCTGCGGTCTTCCAGTTTTCTCTGTAGCTTCTCATTACTTCAATGAGCTCCTCTAATTCTGATACTCCGCTCTGAACTTCCATACTGATGTTCCTTGCTTTCGTCATTGCCGCTCTAATCCTGCGGATAGCACTTTCGCACTTAGCAAAGGTCTCCTCCTCTGAGTTCCTCATCTTGGATATAAACTCCTGTCTCGGGGAACTGTGCCCCAAAAGCGGTTCCCCTGTTCCTCCACGTACTGGTTGCAATGCATGCGGTGTAGTGACACCTTTCTCAATCCCAGTGCTCCTCGCAGATGTGCCCTGAGAGTTCGCCACCGTTTGGGATTTCTTCACCGGTGATCGCCAGATTTTTGGGCTGCTCATAAAGGCAACCTCGCCCTGAATCATCTCTTCTACTTCTGTTATTTTTTTATTCATTCTTTCTATTTGGGTTCCATCTTCAAGCCGCTATCTCATATCGGGTATGCAGTTGTCCCTTAAAGACCCCGAGGGTGCCTATGATAATCAGTGAGGTCCTCGCGAGGGTTGACGCAAATCTTCATGGGAGTTTGCGTTCAGAGCCAGGTCGGACACTAATTAGGAGTCATCTCAACTAAACCTGCACCACCAACTAAATGGCGACGATAATCGAACGTACTTGAAGCCCTGCCACGGATTTAACGGAACGGAGGCGTCTGCAACATTAGCCTGAAAGCCATTTCGACCGGTTTTCATCCGGTGTACTCAGGTAACAGAATGCAACAAACGTCAGCCCACATGCGTCATCTTCATAATCGATTTTTCATTCATAGTCAAGGTCGTGCCGAGTCGCCAATCTTGCCTTCTCACATTAGCAAGTACTCAGCGGATGCTGAGTACCAGTACCCGGGGAGCGCCTGATCTAAGATACGGAGGCTGTGAGCTGCTTGGCATGCACCTACAAGGATAGCACCGGGCCCCGCCAAGTTGGAACCAATCAGTAGCGTTGCCTTGTAGTTACATACCCGTATCATAGTATGACGATTACGACAATCGTAGCATGGGCGAGGCTCTATACATTTTGATAAAATATTTTCATTATTTGCACGTGCTTAGGTGATTAGGCAAAACGGCCTGAACGAATGCCAACTTATTTGACAAGACTAGCGTTGTCAAATGTCAAAATTCGGGAGTCCTTGTTGGACGACCCGATATACATAAGTAATTTGTCATTCCTTTCTCTGTTCATATCTTAGCAAAATTTGTTGCTTAAAAAGAGTAAAGAATGATTTGTTTTTCTCCTTTTGAAATTTTGTCTGAAGACTGTTTCGTTGTTGCTGTTATAGGAGGAACGCATTAATTACAAATTCACGAGCGAACATAGTCTTCCACTCGAATTGGTTTTTAATTAAAAATTTCACAATGCCAAAGAACTGAAAATGCATCAGAGACAGCAAGTACTCGTAGTTGTTGGAGTATTTAAATTAAAAATGAAAAGAAAACATAATTCCTGCCATTACTTTAGATTGTCATGCAACAACTTGCAAGCAACATCAATGGTAGTAATGATTTCTTGTTCTCGTTTTACCCCTTGATTTACATTGCAATTAGAGCATTGCCCACTATGCAATCTTTTAAATAATTTACTTTGAATGAGTTTATTTCCATCGAATATGCAAAATTTAAGGAAAATAATCAAAATAATGTCGAATTACACATACAATATGAACACGTTGATATATCCTTGAAAAACAAAAGCATGACAATAAATACATATGTTATGTTGTTAAATCAATGCTAATGTTAATGATTTAAAATTTTCAATGTTGAAAAAAGAAAAATACAATTCATAACTCAAATTCTTCTTCCACTGCCCACTTCTCTTATTATCCCAACTTGGTTGCCTTAATTACATTGTTACGAAAATTGACACAGTGTAACTTCGTTTAACATTAAAATGAACAAAAACTAAACGAACATATACAACGAACTTGTTACAAGTAAACCAACAACATAAGTATGAAAGAAAAGGAGATAGATAAGTAAGCGAGAAGCTCTCGAGAAAGCGAAGCCACGTATTCGACTTCAGGAACCTTTATCAGACTGTTTAGGTGGACATATAAAAAGGCAAGACAAAGCAGTCAACGAGTAGTAAGAATTCTGTCAGTCTTCAGTGAAGTCGCGTTCCGTGTGAAGAAAACAGTCGTGGTTTGAAGAACGCCGTTGTAAAGATCTACCGTCGATGTTATATCGATTTATCGAAGAATTCATCGATGTTACCTGTGCATTGATTGATTTTCCTAAAAAATGGAAGAAAATCATAATAGCATTGATGCGTAGACGTCTTGGGATACAGATACCAGACAATGTATTATACTGCCCTCAACCTACATATATTGTGTATCCATGTAATCCTGTTGTTCTGGCAAAATTCAAGAAAACTGTTCTTCTCAATAGTCTTGTGCATAACTCAAATTACTTCCCATTGTAATTACTTTATCGAAGCCTTTTGTCTTTAGAAGAGTGTCCGCCTCCACTGAAAGGGTCTGGTTTCATTAGAGGCGTGGAAGCAACCTCATCCAAGCAGTTTTACCTGCTCATGGTGCGACCTCTACACTAATCGTAAGTCAATCTTTTAGAAATATTATTTCTCTTCAATTTTAAATTGAACACATCTTTTGACAGCGTAAAATTTCGCTTGCGAGCAACACGAATATTTCACCTGATTTTGCCCCACTACATGTCTGTATATCACATTGGTATATCACAGAATAGTCCCTCTCTTAAAAGAGTATTTAGTAACCAAATCTGTATTACATGGCTACCGGGACATAGAGATATTCCCGGCAACTGCAGAGCGGACGAATTGGCCAGAAAGGGTACGACCATGGAACTCTCTGATGAATTCTCTACATTGGGGATCCCTTTAGATACCTGCAAGCTTATAATTGACAATGCAATCGCGGACCTTGTCAACAGAAGGTGCGCGGCTTCGGATGAGGGCAGAACGGCGCAAAAAATCTGGCCAAGGCTGGATAGGAGGCGCACGGCGACTCTGCTTAAACTCCAAAGAAGCAGCTGTTATCGGGGTTATTACGGGGCATTGTATTATAGGAACGCATGCGAGGCGTATTGGACTTGGACACCTCGCGAATGATTTCTGCAGAACTGTGGAGATGAGGAAGAGAAAGAAACTATTCTTCATCTACTGTGCACATGCCCGGCACTTGGTCAAAGGAGAAAGAGACACCTGGGTGCCTACTACATGGAGGACCTAGCTGAACTGTCATGCACGGATATTGGCAGTCTGAATCGCTTCATCGGAAGCTCCAAGTGGTTCCTGGAATAGGGGAAATGTGGCACTGTGGTATCACAATGGGCCCTGTTTGCGGCCTAAGTGTGTCCGCTCATGATTCCATCGAGGGGACAGCCACTTCTACCTACCTACCTAACCAAATCATTCCTTTCACTTTTATTACTCATTCTCGTTGTGAAGCATTTCCCTAAATCATCGAGTTTACTGACACTGTCCAGCACACAATTAATGAGGAAACTGTCAGCCAATTGATACAATGTCAACGCTTTGTTATGAATTTCACGTAGGACTAGGCTCCCATTAACCGAACCATAGTATCAGTGACTGTAACTATCGCAAGTAACGGGCTTAAATCTAACAGAGCTAATTGACACGGCTATTGCAATGCAATATCACCGATGTCGAATCGTTTCGATGTATCGATAAGTTACATCGATTTTAAAACATCAACATATATCGTCCACCATATACTTTCGATATTTTGTGTACTGCAGTAATAACCAAATATTTCATACCGTTGATAAAGCTTTTCAATTCTGCCTATTGACAAATACGGTGAGTAAAAATTTTTTGTTTTTTTTAGGAATTATGGACAGAAAGTATATGTATATACATATATAAATAAATACAGTAAATATAAAATAGACATGAATTCAATCTTTCCCTAAAACTTTTTACACGAAACGCTTCTTAAATATTATCGATTTACCTGATTGCCCTTCCCGTTATCCGTGCTAGTGGTGCTGTCATATTGAAGAAAAAAAAGAAAAAGTTTTTTTTCTTTTTAGAATCAAAATATTTGTGTGTGTAATAAACATTACCCATCAACACTCCCTGCTGAAACGGATAAATTATAGGAAGGAACAATATGTGTACGTTTGTTTTTAGGGAGTATTCCTAAAGCATCGACAATATGTGTAAGGGTGTGCACGATGCACTTGTGCTATGTAAGTACGAGTATATCTGAAAATAATCGCATGCCATGTATTTGGTAATATGGTGCATGTTATTTACAACATCAACACCAGTATCAGTACTTGCATAAGAAATTAAGGGCAAAGTCAAGAAAATTTGAAAAGGTTACGAGAGAAACTCTAGTTATTGTTGCACATACATACATACATATGGTATATGTATATACATACATACATACATGCATTAATGTATCCAATATCCGTGATAGAAAATGCTATATCCTACGATATATGATCTTTCTTCTACTGTAGATACGTTTATGTATGTATGGATGTTTTCTTTCTGCTCCAGATTTTTTCAAAAGAGAAAAACAAAACTGGATTTTGGTATTGTGGTTGGTATTCGTTTAAAGTCTTAATAAAAATTCAAATACAGAAATAAAAATTTGTTTCAACTGTAAGCGCTTGACGTGTTTATACGAGTATGGTTCTCTAGATGGGTTCAAGTTAGGGTTCCGATTTCTTACAATTTTCTTTTTATCTGGGACATATCAGAAATAATTTAAATTCAACACAAATATTAACTGTCATAGTATTATAATATTGTTACGAAAATAGAAACGGTGTATCATCGTTTAGCATTAAAATGATAAACTAAAGCTACACGAACAAATACAACGAACTTGTTACAAGTAAACCCACAACATCAGTATGAAAGAAAACTAGATAGACAAGTAAGCGAGAACGCAAAAACAAGCAATGTGAAGAAAGTACACAACCAACAATGAAGTCGAGATAGAGTTTTTATGAAAGCGAAATCACGGACGTTATACTTCAAGAGCCTTCATCAGACTGTTTACGTGGGCATGAAGGCAAGACAAAGCAGGCAACGAGTGCTAAGAATTCAGTTAGTCTCGTGTGAAGATGCGTAGCGTGTGAAGAGAACAGTCGTGCTTTGAAGAACGCCGTTGTAAAGATCTTCCGAACAGAAGTGTAAAGAAGAATAACGAACAAGCAAATGATTGTTGTATACGTCACGTTGTAAATAGTGGCACACAAAATTGTGCGAACAATAAAGAGTTTAATTGAAATGGAACACAAATTTATTTTTATTTTATTTGCAATCAACGAACTCATATTTTAAACGTTTTTAAATAGGTAAAAACGTAACAATATTATTCCTTGTGCATGATTCCCATTTCGATTCGAAGATATTTCTTAAAATAATTATTTGCAAAGTTCATCTTGGATCCTCGAACTATTGAATTTTGCGGCACCGTCAATTTGTATTCCATTTTAAGGGCCATGTTAATTAAAGTCAACTAAGCATTTGTCGTAAAATTGTATTTCAAAGTAGGTATTTAGAATTTTGGATTTGTGTGGCATTTAAGTGGTGCGATGAACTTACAAAAAAAAAAAAAAAAGAAAGATTTCCCAGTATTTGAAAAATATTTCATTTCCTATTAAGAAACTCTTGTTCATATGCATATTAAGGACTCCACAACTTTTAAAGGAATGAAAACAAATTTTGCCAACACATGCATACTTTTATTTATTTGTTATTCTTGGTGTAGCTGCTGTTGTTATTATTGCTGTATTATTATTGTTGTTGTACAATAGTTGGTAGCATCTAAAAAAACAAGTGTTAGTCTTGGGTTACTCTTGTTTGTATTGTATGGGAGAACATACGCTTTGCTTGGCAATCCAGTTGTTTTCTCATTTTTTTTTTGCTTCTTGGTATTCTTTGTTAATAAATGAAATTTTGATTTGTTATTTTGAGCTTTAGTGAACACATTTGCTACGCACATTTTCCAAAAATTCTGTGTGTGGCATTCAGGTCACGTTGTATCGCCAGTTTTGTTTTCTAGAAAAGAAAAAGACAAACCACAATAAAGAAAAACATACTCGTTGTACGACCGTACACCGTGCACGCACTATAACTCAATATCTTATCATTCTTCGAAATTATTATTAAGAACTCATACATATTGTAAATATAAGTATATACATACGTACATAAGTACATACGTATGTAAGTATATGCATGCACGTATAGAATTTACTTATAGCTGTGTATTTGTAATTTCTATTAGTAAGTATTCGGTGAATATGGGTCACTGCAGGACTTTTGAAACTTTTCTTTCACATGGATTTTGAAACAAAATGACATCGACACTAAACATGCGATTTGTAATGTAAAAATTTTACAAAGAATTAAATTGAACTTCTCTTATTTTCTTTTATTCTTGTTATGACTGGGTAGAAGTAAGTATTTTGTAAGCAAAAAATTTAAATCAAATTCGGTTTGGCTGTGAAGCCATGAACAGGTAATGTACTGAAGCTCACTCAATACGCACTGTACTATATACCGCAATTTACAAATAACACAAGCAAAGAATCGTTTTTTCGCTACTCATAAGTACTCAGGAAATTTTGAGTAATAGTGAATCAACAGTATTGAAATTCAACTACTCTGATTCATTCGAACTCACTACAGCATTGATTTATAAGTACAGGTTGCAATGAGTGTGAGTACGACGTTGACATCAAGCTCATAACATTCGAAATATGTTTGATTCATACGCCTACTCATTCAGGTTCATAAATTTAGAAAAATACTTATAATACTCATCAATATTATTCGAGTGATTCGAATCATTCATAAAAATTTACAGTCTTAGTTGTTGTTGCATCTAAAAAAAAAAAATAAAAAAAGACAAAGACCGCAAGCAAAGCAAACACACAACCTTCTAGTGTTCGTAAGTGAATCATACTTATTTTGTACTTCGTGTATACGTTGAGTCACGGAGAGTCGAAATCAACAACATCATGCGTATTGTTAAGTATGAGTACAATGAGTACTTCAAACTTCGAATACGAGTAGTATGAGTATGATATTAAAATAAGTTTGAATACGTATAAGTATCAGAAATTATAAGTATGATTCGAATCTACTCATCTTTTAGAATACTCATTACTGATCTCTGTTCCGCATATTACATACATACATACATAATTGGCAATTACAACCCTTCAGTCAGGATTACGGCCTAGCTTCTCAACACCACTCATGTTGTGTGCGTTAATTTTATACATGAGTGGCGGGATCTACAGTTTAAAGTCGACTCCGAACGACAGATTTTTTGAGAAGCTTTTCATGGCAATTTTTACTCTCAGAGTTTTTGCCAGAAATCTGCTGAGAGGAAGCCGCCGAAGAAATACTTTTTGTATTTTGTTTTTGATGTCTGGCCTGGGATTCGAACTGGGGCTTTTCGTCTAATAAGCCAGCACACTACCTGCTAGACCACGGCGACTTCATACATTATATTCCGTTTATTATCTTCTTCAACTTTCTTGCCCCAATAAAACCCGGGACTTGACTATATTTTTGAATGGCCTGGTAATAATTATGTATTCTTGCGAATTGTTTTGGAATCGCCAATTGTGCCAAACCTTAAGCTATTCCTTGATAGTTTAATGCAAGACTAAAAATCTTTTCTCCCTTGTGTAATAGAGTAACAGAAGTTGAGGTGGCCTCAAATCCGTTTGAATTGAGAAGAGTCTCTATTTCACCGAATATACTTCTGGTTCCATCCTATGTGGAATATCGCCACCTGGTAAGCTTATCTTCCCGCTCATTGCCCTTAACATGAACATGAGCTGGTATCTGGCAAATGAGGACTCCACTTCTCATAATTAACTGACTTAAAGTGCCCAGACAGTCACATAATAATATCGAGTTAAACTCATAGCAGCTAAGTAACCGAAGTAGTCTATCCAAGTTGTGTTGACCCCATTTTTCGATGGCGCAAATATTCGCGAATTTGTTCATGGGATGGTAAATCTTGGGAGAATTTATCGCTTATAATTTATTACAGCAACTTGTTTTACTTGTGTTATTGTAAAGCATCTCCTCGAATAATAAGTTCTAATAGTTTTGTACAGATGACCGTTAAAGAGGAATTGAGCGGGCAGACTATGCATTAGGCGCACTTTAGGTTTATATAAACTGAATAAAAATTTTAAAAATGACTCGATTTCTTCTGTTTTGAATTTCTATTCAAATTAATCCAATTATTTACAACCTGAACACATTTTAGAAACTATTTTGAATCTACTGGACTTCTATAATGAAATTTTTGTTTTTTTTTATTAAATTCTGTTGACTTTAAGTTCCTTTTTAGAGCTATTGTGTACTGCATATATGTATGTGTGTAAAATTATCGAAAAAGAAAAAACAAACAAATAAAAAAAATCACATAAAAGAAAAATTGCATTTTGAAATTCGGTGTATTTCCCATATTTAGTAAGAACATCCATACGTTTTTAGCATGTTTGTATCCTCTAGAACATATCCTCATAAGTACATAAAACCGGAAATATCCGTTAGTTTTAATAACAATCGATAAAAAGGAATGTCAAGAAATAAAAATTTCGAAATTGAATTTATACTGCGGAGCATTGATATTTTTCGGGACGTGAACAGCCAATATTGGCAGTGTTAAATATTTACACAATACAATAAATAATAAAACTTAAACAGATAAACATACATACATACATATTTATACAGAGTAGATAAACATGTAATATATCCTATAAAATGTAATAATCATAATTGGTTCTATTTTTCTTCTTTGTTAAATACTTTATAACAACAGCTACGCGTTTTTGAAAGTTATTTAAAATTATGGAAAAAAAAGAGAAATTAGTCAAAAGTCCAAAGACATCACTATCTGAACGGTGGTGGTAGTCTGACGACCATTTGAGCAGTGGACTTTCAGCATTCTTTCCATCATTTTCCCAAAGCAGTGTTATAAAAGTGATTAAACAATTATAAACGTGTAAATCACATCTCAATATCTCATATCTCTATTCTGCAGACTAGAAAACATATGTACAGTGATGTAAAAAATAATAACAACATCTATGTGAGGCTTAGAGATTTGATGGGAATGTGAGAATGTGCAAAAAATATTAGAACAACCTATTTTCTTTTCATAATAGTTATAAAAAATACTGATATAATAGGTTAGTAGTCGCCGTAGTCTAGTAGGTAATTGGCTTATTAGAAGTGAAGCCAGGGTGAGAGCCCCAGGCCTGTCATCAAAACGAAATATGAAAACAAATATTTCTTTGGCGACTTCCTCTAAGCAGATTTCTGGCAAAAACTCTGAGAGTAAATAAACCTGCCATGTAAAAGTTCCTCAAAAGTCTGTCGTTCGGAGTCGACTTTAAGCTGTAGGTCCTGCCACTCAAGTATAAAATTAAGGCACACAACATAAGTGGTGTGAGAAACTAGGCCATAATCCTGACTGAAGGGTTGTAATGGCCAATTATGTATATATGATATAATAGGTTGAGTTATAATGTTATTCTAGTGTGATTCATATTTTGTGGAGGCTCGGCAAGATTTTGGTATACCGAATCTGGTATATCGTACCTCGCAGAATGAATTAATTACCAAGTGCTTATCACAATTTGTAGGACACCTTCCTTTGATTCCTTTGAAAGTAGATACATTGAGTACATTGATATTGTTATTTTCCAATTCTTAGTGAACTTTGCAATAAATTTAAGGTCGCTTATAGCATAATGGCATAATTTTATTTGTTATAATCCTAATAATAATCGCAACATAATATTACCCCCGTAATGCCTTAACGTATCAAGAGCGGACTGACAATTATTCACAGTATAAAGTTCTCGATCTGAATTAATTAAATAAATTTTTGCTAATAGCCACACTGTAAATATTGTATCGTTCGGAGTCGACTTTAAACTGTAGGTCCCGCCACTTACATATGTATAAAATTAACACACACAACATAAGTGCTTTGAGAAAATATTACAAGTTCGCATTAAACAGATGATTGAACAAAGAAACTTAGTTTCTAGACATCAATTTGGTTTTAGACATGCGCTTTCAACAATTGACCAAGTTCATCGGATTACTGATGTAATAGAAGAGCTTTAGAGGAAAAAATGTTTGTACCGCTGTGTTCTTGGACGTTTCACAAGCATTCGACAAAGTCAGTCATGCCGGTTTACTCACGAAATTAAGCACGCAATTGCCTAGTGCGTACTGTACTTTATTTAAATCGTACCTGAAGAATAGGTCGTTTCGCGTTAAATATTAGGATGAATATTCCCTATTAAGGCAAATACAAGCAGGAGTACCACAAGGAAGCAGTCTGGGTCCACTTCTGTATGTCTTGTACATCGATGATACACCAGAAGTTGCTGGAACGACTATGGCTACATTTGCCGATGACACGGCTATTTCGTCAGTTGCCAGAACTGAATATGAGACGAAACAAAACGCACTCACCTCGGTCTTAGAAGGGAGTAGAAAATGGTGCATAAAATTGAACAGTTCTTAGTCAACACATGTAGACTTTACAAATAAATCAATTTTACGTATCCCTATATTCATGGACGGTATACAAATACCGTATGCAAATACGGCAAAATATCTTGGTATGACACTGGATGCGAAGTTGCGTTGGAATGAACATATTAAAATTAAAATTATGGAACTACAACTAAAATGGAAGAAGCTAAACTGGCTAATCGGGAGGAAATTCAAACTGTCTATTGAAAATAAAGTGTTAATATATAATCAAATATTAAAACCTACATGGACTTATTGAGCACAATTGTGGGGATGCACAAGCGGGAAAAATATCAATATTATTCAACGTTTTCAGAATAAAGTACTCAGAGGCATCGTAAGCGCACCATGGTATATACGCACAAGTGATTTACATTGTGGCCTTGGTGTAAATACTGTTAGAAAAGAGATTGAAAACATTGCAACAAAACATAAAACCCGACTCAGAGACGTAAATTCAGAAGCTTCATCTCTTGCTCATCCCATTGGTTTGGAATGCAGACTTAAAAGAAGGAAGCCATTCGACCTAATTAAAAGCTCTCTTTTAGCTTGATGACGTAATATCATCATAAATATATATTAAATTAAATATTATGTTTATTTTACAATTTGAAGTAAATAACTTGTTAGTTATAATAACTAGTTGTAATAATTAATAAATGAGAATTTAAAAGGACAAAAAAAAAAAAAAATAAGTGGTTTGAGAAACTAGATTCATAATCCTGACTGAAGGGTTGTAATGACCAATGCATGCCAACTCCTTCTCACTACGTAGACAATTTTACTAAAGGCACGCTGCGTACGGTGTTGGCATCATCTCGTTACGAAACGAATAAGAGAGATGTTTTTTTTTGTATTAAGCGCCTATAACACAATCCATTTTCAACGGGCAACACTACCAGTCACGCTTGTCAAACATCCATATACAAACATCGGTAAACAAGAATACAATAAATAAAGTCGTAAATTTCAAATTGTTGGAAATTAAATTTTAACGAATATTCTTGGTCTGGTCTATATATCTGTTCATCACAGCCTAAGTCGAATATTGCTACAAAAATGGAAACGGTGTAATAACGTCGCCGTGGTCTAGTAGGTAGTGTGTTGGCTTATTAGACGAAAGGCCCGAGTTCGAATCCCAGGTCAGACGTCAAAACGAAAATATAAAAATATTTCTTCGGCGACTTCCTCTCAGCAGATTTCTGGCAAAAACTCTGAGAGTAAATAAAATTGCCATGAAAAGCTTCTCAAAAAAAAAATCTGTCGTTCGGAGTCGACTTTAAACTGTAGGTCCCGCCACTCATGTATAAAATTAACGCACACAACATGAGTGGTGTTGAGGAGCTAGGCTGTAATCCTGACTGAAGGGTTGTAATGGCCAATTATGTATGTATGTGTAATATCGTTTAACATTAAAATGATAAGCAAAAGCTACACAAAAGAATACAACGAACTTGTTACAAGTAAACCAACAACATCAGTATGAAAGAAAAGGAGATAGACAAGTAAGCGAGAATGCAAAAACAAGCAATGTGAACAAAATACACAAATAACAATTAAATCGCGATAAAGTTCTCGAGAAGGCGAAACCATGAACATTCCACTTTATGAACCTTCATCAGACTGTTAACGTGAGCATTTAAAAAGGCAAGACAAATTAGGTAAAGAAAAAAGTAAGAATTCAGTCAGTCAGACGCGTTGCGTGTAAAGAAAACAAGCGTGATTTAAAGATCGCCGTTGTGAAGATCTACCGAATAGTTGTTAGTGCTTAGGCGAACAGAAGTGTAAAGAAGAATAACGAACTTGTATCATCAAGTTGTGAACAGTGGCGCATAAAATAGTACGAACAATAACGAATTTATCTAAAACTAAGCACAAATTTATTTTTATTTTGTTTGCAATCAACGAACTCATATTTTAAACGTTTTTAAAAAGGTAAAAAACGTAACAATATGATAACATACGTCATATTCTACTAACATATCTTTATATTTACGTGTAATCTCCATTCCTCTATCAACATTCATAAAAACATGTTAACCTATGACGTAGAGACGTCATCACATTTATAATAATTAGAACACATGTATATATATACACATACACATACATACATATGATAATGATAATTTTTCGCAAGTACTTAAATTTATTAAATTTTATAAATTTTTTTTTTTTCTTCTGAGAAATCCTTTTCTAATAATATGATATGAAAAGGCCTAGGGATTTGTATTTGAACTACTGATTAAAAATCATTCCACATAAAAATCAAAAATGTTCCCCAACACTTAATGTATTTTGTCAAAAACATTCACTTACATTTATCTTCGTATTCTTTGTGCAGTTGGGACAATTAAAAAAAGGGTTATTTTCCAAAAAAAAAAGAAGAAGGATTTCTAAATCATATGAGTTTATAACAATTAAATGCCATCAGACACAACATTTGTATTTAAACATAAAGGAACTTTTTTGACTTAATTTTAATCCTTGATTAACTTTTAATCATACCCAGTGCTTACACAGTCAGCAGGCACAAAACCATGTGGGCCATACACGTAGACCCGGTTAAATTAGAATGAAATAAAAATGTCACTACATTCACTATCCTTTGTATTGTTGTTAATGTTGTTTTTGTTTTTGACAGAATTCAAGAACTAAATGTGGAGTGGTAGGCCTTTTGGGGTCAAAATGGAAAAGTTCGTTTCATATCGCAAAAAATATTTCTTTTGGACTTTTGCTCTTGCACTCCAATACTAACTAGGCTACACACCAACACTCGTAATACCAATGGGTAAAAACCATAAAAGTTCAAATAAGTTTAACTATTACCCCGACTGGACATCCAAAAAAAGAAAAAAAAAATAAAACGTCAGATCATGTAATCCCTTGCAACTTATTATCATTGTCGCCATCATCATCATCATCATCATCATCATCATCATTATCATCAACCGAGATGACAGTAATGGCTATAGCAATAGCAACAGTAATATAATAATAGTCATACGTAATTAATGAAACGTAATTGAATTAAAACAAATAAAACCGTCAACATCCATACAAATGCAAGTACATATCTAAATATATACGTGAGTTTTTAATGTGTACGTGTATGTGTGCGTGTGGGAAAAGTTTCCACTAAATGAGATCAAGACTTCAAGATAGAAGGAAAGAACAAGAATAAAATTTAATGAAATTGACCGCAGAGTACTTGCAAGAATGAGACTCAGTGCTGCTCACAAGTTAATTTCATTTGATACGTGACAATTTAATCTCTGTGATAAACATTGCAAAACAACAACAATAGCACTAACAATATAAACAAAGCTATAGAGGAGGTGGCAGCTCAACGACTCCCAGAGCACTGGAATTCTGTTAAAGGCCAACGGCTAAAAGCGAGAATGAGTGGATGACATCCATTACAAACGGTAATTGTATTCAACTTTAACAATGAAGTCATCCTTTGTTATTTATTATAATCCCTAAACTCTTTCCTCGTCTCTCTGTGCTTCACCTTGCCTCATACTGAGTATATCGTACCCACACATAAGTATATCGTACAACCATTATCCCAGTCACCTTTCAGTATTGCAAGACGTATACATACATCTCATACATCCATGCAAGCTCATACCAACTCATTTACGCCGGCAACAATTCATTCAATCAGTTATTCATTCATTCATTCAGTCTTTTCAAAATATTCGTTTACTTTACCGACCCACCGACAGGCCGACAAGGAGAGACTGCAAAAATAGCGAAAGTAACTAAAATATGGAGAACACAAGCAACTGCCACCAAAGGCAACGGTACAATCTATTCGTGACGTGACAAAACTATTTTTAAACTCAGTTTATTTCATTGAAGCCGATTAGTTCGCTCACCTAATAATAAAACCCTAAACATGACCACTGAACCGCATTTAATGGACCACAGCATGAAGAAGGGTACAAAAACAAATACAAATACAACTACGTATACGAGCAACGACAACGACAGACAGCAATAGCAACAACAACTGGAGCAAAACAAAATAAAATAAAACCCAACAACAACTGCTCCACATAATAATAGCCTGCCAAGCTTTCAACTGAACTGAACTCAACTCGGCTTTATTTAGTTCACTCGTGTGTTCAGTCAACCAGTGGGTCAGTCTATTCACTTGTCGTTAAACTCGTACACATCCATTTACAAACATTTTTCGTATGCATTTGTATTGGAAATATGTATGAGATTGTATCTGTGTCTATCAGTTGTTGCCATAGCTATGTATGTGCTGTTGTTGTTGCCAACATTACTTGTCCAGTCAATAAAAACTAAGTATTTTCCGTAGGTACGAGTACCCTGATTACCAACAAGAATTTATGTTACAAAAATATCCGTATCCGTATTGGGATGAGAACAGTGGGAAAGAAATTGGAAAAATAAGAAACAATAATTTAAAAATGACATCCATTTGATTATTTCTACAACAGAAATAACTTCTCAGAATCAATTTTTTTTTCTTCATTTTCGATTTCATATCGATACTCAGATAACAAGTAACGGAGCGTAAATTCATTCGGATCTTATGTTCCGTGATTATTTTAATCAATGAAATTCAGAACAACAAGGAGGCTTATTTACAGGCGAATGACTACTATTTTCTTCTTCTTTAATGAACCTACTAATATAAGTAGCTTTCAATTACTGAATTCATATCAGAGATGAGCAATGAATCGTTTTTTCAGTACTCATAAGTACATACTCTTGAAATTTTGAGTATGAGTGTGTCTACAGTATTAAAATTCAACTATGCACTCTGATTCATTCGTACTCACTACAACATTTATTTATAAGTACAGGTTGCAATGAGTATGAGTACAACGTTGACATCAAACTCATAACATTCGAAATATGTTTCATTCATACGCCTACTTATTCAGATTCATAAATTTAGAGAAATACTTATAATACTCATAAATGATTCGAGTGATTAGAATCATTCATCCAAATTTAGTCTTAGTTATTGTTCCATTTACAAAAAAAGAAGAAAGAAAAAGACAAAGACAGCAGGCAAAGCAAACATACAGCCTTCTAGTGAGTATTATAGTGTTCGTATGCGAATTAATCTTATTTTGTGATTCTTGTAAATGTTGAGTCATGTAGAGTCGAAATCGACAACATCATGTGAAGAATTGTTAAGTATGAGTACGATGAGTACTTCAAGCTTTGAATATGAGTATTATGAGTATGATATTAAAATATGTATAAGTATCAGAAATTATGAGTATCATTCGAATCTACTCATCTTTTTGAATACTCATTACTGATCTCTGATTCAGATATTGTAAGTTTAGTATAACGTAACGGTTTTAATGTTACACTGAGAAAGATATTTTAGAGACAGGAAGTTCTGAGCTCAAGAATATGACTTTGACAGTTCCTTCAAGCCAATTGCAGTCGTAATAACACAGGGTGGTCTATGGGAAAGCGTCTGTCGTGGAAATTTTGCACAGAACCGCTTCTGGCAGCATAGTAGAGTAAAAAGGAAATCTTCAGCTCGCATCTCAACTCAATATATTTTTGGCAAATGTAAACAACTCCGAAAGCTGAATTTTGTCCTGATGACAGGTATGTATAATTAATTAAACTGTTAATAAATAAATGACCAATAAAACAATGTTGTGAAGGATTATATAATATTTCTGTCAGTAGATTGCAACACTTCTTAATGTTTGTTTGGATTATCTTGGCATTGTAGACTAAGGTAAACTAGTTTTGAGTATGATAGTTAAACCAACTGTATGAAAATTGATCTTTTATCGTTACAGTCAGAATTACGGTAATAGTTTGCTAGTTTCAATACTCCCTGGGAGTTTAAATGAACACTTGGATCCTACAACTATTCCTCTTGATTAATTAAGCCCACGTAATATCAGAAAAGAGCTGAATGTGTAATTATCCTTTTACTAAAGAAACCCGATAGTTCCAATGCTGGAACCGTTTTTATGGTTGTTGGTGTTCTTAACTCAAGGCATTGGCAGAGGAAATGGAAAATAGTCTTCATATCAGCGCAGCTCGTCTAAAACTCTTGTTTCAAAAAACATAAAGGTTCCGGCAATCTTATAAGTGACCAATAATTATTGGGATAATTAGCCCTCTCCCATAGATTTTTCACTTCTTAACACATGCACATTTCCGGGTCTATCTTCTTTCCATTTATTAATCGGAACATATATCAGACTATCAAGTAGACTATCTTTCTCATTTTGTATGGAAAATAATCGTGTATTAATTAACTAAATTTGAAAAATAATTTCTGAAATTAAGGAAATATAATGTAATGTTGAAAAACTGAATAGCGCAGTTAACAATCTTGGGCAAATGGTCTAGCATCATGGCATTTGCAAATGTTGGGTATTTCTTTTACCATACACTAACAAAATACACAGAAATACCCTTGCCATGGTTTGGCAAATATCCCACACTCAAACCCGTAGTTTATATTTGCCATACTGGAGCAAATGAACAGCTGATCATAAAAATAAAAACATTGCAAAATAAAGTCACAAAAAATGGAAACGTACAACACAAAAAAACGAATTAAAAGAGAAGAGCTGAATAAAAAACGGACAGAGGGCGAAATAAATAAAATTATAAATAAATTATACATAAATAAATAAAGTAATAAATTATATGATAGTCAGCTGCGTGTTAAGAAGTTTGCAATAAGTGTTGCAAAGTTAAACAAAACAAACCGTTCACAATTAACGGCAAATATTTACAATGGTATAAATTTACCATCTAAATGCCCAAGATAGTGAGCTGGGCTAATATGTTTTATAACATTATTACACGGACAACAAAAACGAAAATACCATATGCAAACAAGACAAATAGACAACAACAAAAACGTATGGGGCACAAGATCACACAAACAACTACATAACGTTAATGCCTAATTTACACGATAAGTGTAAGAGCGAAGAATATCATGTACAAATACTTGGCCAATTCACACGACTTTGTATCGTGTATGTTGTATTGAATACAATTTTTGTTTGTGAACGATCAATGGTATGCTGTGTTGTGTATTTCGTATTCCAAACGTCAAAAAACGATGAGAAGAAGACCAGTATTCATACATTGATTTTCAAGTAACAAAATCTGTGCAAAAAATTATAATTTTGAAATGTTAATTGTTGACTCAAGTTACATAGAAAATATTTTGTATTTTTATTCTTCTTGATTACTGGCATTTACATAAACTGATAGTATGAAACCAATGCAACTTCCAAAAACATATCAGAAAAATGTGTATAAGTGTATCGGATTTTTATATGAAAATTATCAACAACAAGCATACACTGTTGTATATTCGTACAACAATACAATGATACAAGGGCTTGTGTGAATTGCCCAACTATGTATTGAGACCGTAAGACACTGAGAGAAAATACGGATAAAAATTTGGCAGTCGTTTTAGATCAGGAATGTATTTTAATGCAAACAAATAATTATACAGAGAAAAACATGTTTTGGATTTTACAAATCGGGGAAAGGCAAAAAAAATTTGTTGTATGTATGTACTGTTATTTCTAAAATGCGGATGGAATTCTATTATATCTTCTCTCTAAATTTAGACGAGATAAACGAGAATGGTAGATATAAAAAAGACAAACAAATTTAACAATACATAAAAGAAGGATCAAAAAGTTGCCAGACGTAAAGTAAGGCAGCATAAATTGAACGAAAAATGATGCTGGCAGGCAGTCCTTAAAAAGACAGTCAGTGATGCCTAATGGCATTGAACACCTGAAGTTCGATCTTTGTTAATAATGATCGTGAAAAAAATTAATGGCTTAGTGTTATCGATTGAAGTGTATTGTTATATTAACGAATAAGGGATTTATTGAAAAAAATAATAATAATAAAGAATTTTAATAAGCAAGGAATATATTTCAATAAATAAAGAATTAATTTAAATAACGAATCCCTTATTTTTTTAAATAAATACACAAATAACTATCAGAAAATAAATTCTTTCATTTTACTTGCCACCCCTTGACTCCACTGTAGATAAACGTCGTGTCAGGAGAAGTTAGGCCGTAATCCTGACTGAAGGGTTGTAATGGCCAATTATGTATGTATGTATGTATGTATGTCAGGAATTAAAAACTTTCCTTTTTCTATTCTATTCTCGTTTCCACTGTAGTTTTAAGATTTCACAATTACACTTAGAAACGAATAAATAAATGCATTAAGTGCAACGTTTCGGTCAATCAACGATGAGTAAGTATCTGTATCTGTTCTATTAACTGAGCTTGATTCCATTGTGTTCTGCATCATTTGCTTAAAAACTTTCATTAATTTTTATTCAGTCTTAACCGAAAGTGATAAACATTATTTATAATCATTATTCCATTAACGAATGCTAAATACCTATGCATAGTCGTCTGTCTACCACCAAGAACTCCAGTATGAAAATAAAATTGCTTAGTGGGTGCGCTAACTGACAATAACTGTCTTATAATGCCGTAAATTATTTTCATTATTATTTATAAATTTAAAAAATTAAGTTGAATTAAAATAATAACAAGAATCCATTTTTTTTTTTTGAATTTGATTAATCAGTGTTAATTTTTTAAATGTGAAAAAGATTCGTGGCATGAGGCAATGCCAAATAAGCACTGTATTGTTGTATTTAAATGAAACTAAACACATTTATTTTTATTTTGTTTGCAATCAACAAACTCATATCTTAAATGTTTTCAAAAAGGTAAAAACGTAACAGTATTATGAATTGATTCATAAAATTTAAATATTGTTCCTGATTTTAGGTATTTTCAGACGGAAGCACAAACATGCCGAAGATAAAACACATCGTAGAAATAAGAAGTAAAGAAATGGAACGTTAAAAGCAACTTGTCTTGGAGGTCACCAAACTGTATTATGGCATGAGAAGATGCTTGTATAGTTCAAGAATTAAAATGAGATCCATGCCAACCCGCACCAAATGTTCATAAGTAAGCAGATCTTATTATATTCTCTCATTCAATTAAAGTCGGAGCTATGGCAACAGTCACTTTTGTCTAGTAGTTAGTGTGTTGGCTTATTACACGTAAGGCCCAAGTTCAAACCCTCCTTCAATCGTATAACTCTGACAAACTTCATGATGATGTCAACAACGGAAATTACAGGACATAAGAGGACATCTGAATTATATAGCAGACTATTCAGTTATAAAATGAGGCTGGTAAGCGGTCCATAGATGACTATAGACTCAGGCTACACTTATTCAGAATGGAAGTTATTTCCACCCATCATATCGATTCTGGGGCAATGAGAATGAATTATCGGAATACATTCTTTGAATGTGTGGGGTATTTGCACATTCCGGAAAGAAACATAGTCGCCGTAGTCTAGTAGTCTGTTCGCTTATTAGACGTAAAGCCCGGGTTCGAACCCCAGGCCAGACATCAAACCGAAATACAAAAAAAATATTTCTTCGGCGACTTCCTCTCAGCAGATTTCTGCCATGAAAAAGTTTCTCAAAAATCTGTCGTTCGGAGTCGACTTTAAACTGTAGGTCCCGCTACTCATGTATAAAATTAACGAACACAACACGAGTGGTGTGAGAAGAAAAAAAAATCTCCTGAGAGGATGTCGCCGAACAAATATTTTTTTTCATATTTCGTTTTGATGTCTGACCTGGGATACGAACCCGGGCTTTACGTCTAATAAGCGAACACAATACGTACTAGACAGCGGCGACAACTTGGTAGCAGGATTACATTTTCTTATTGCTGCTACTGAAGTGATTTTTCTTTTTTTTATTTTGTCTCTTTTTGTTATCAAATATTTATTTATTAAGAACAAGCGTTCTAAATAGAAATAATTTTTTAGAATCTCTCTAAAAATAAATTTTACTTTTTTCAGTTCTTGATCTTTACTGTATAAATTTCAGTTGATAACAGTATTCCATAAATTTTTATAAAATTGCTGCCTCAAGTTGTTTTTTTTTTGTTTCCAATACTGCAATAAACTCGAAATGGTTTACGTTCATGTGTCTTATTGCCGTTTTACCATTTTGCCTTCATAACTGAAATTTATTAAGTTTAACGTCTGACTCACGTGTTTGTTTGCTAAGAGAGTCAATAAAAAGTTTTTCCATAAAATTCACATGTTTTTTCCTTGGCCACAATTGAGTGGACAGGAAGGATTGGTTCGAAACTTAATTTATTAGTTGCTAAAAGTTTTTCGTGGTTAAATTTACACTGCACCGTATAAGCAATTTTGTGCATAACTCTAGTAAAAGCGTTTTTAGAACAAACAGTTACCATGAAAGTTAAATACAATATTGATTTAATGAAATTGCATTGAACCCAATTTAAGTTCACAACGATTAAAGTTTTTCAAATTAATTTATTTGAAATATTCAGATTTCTTTAAACCTTTTCGATCCCTTAAGGAATCTTAATATTGAATGGGAAAAAATTCAAAAGCCAAAATTTCTATTTTTCGCCATCTTGGGTGTTACATATGATCACAAACAAACAAACGTATCTTTTCGCAAATTGAGGTTTTCTATGTACTTCTTGGGATTTATTTTAAGGGTCATTATTACAACTTGCCGTTAAAGTTGGGTTAAGTTAAAGGTAACTTTAGCTAAAGTGAACTTTAAAGTTACCTTTAACTTATTTTCGTTATTACAACCTACCGATAAAATAAAGTTAACTTCTTCAAAAGTATGGCAATGACAGTGCACTATCGATAACTTTTGCCAAATTAAATTTGTTTTCGATTATGGTAAAGCACTGGATACTTCATTATGGGCTTATAAGACAAATAGTACTCCCAAAAGACATCTGTAAACTGAACTATAGTTAAAAGCAAAGAGTGTGATAAAATACCAGTGGAGCATATCAGAAGGATAATATATTCCCTTCAAATACATTTGTATGCTGATCTTAACGTCAATGGTGGCAGTCTAATTATATTGTCTGCTATACATTGTAATACTTCTCACATTTTTGGTTATACATATTGGTTATATACTACATATGATAGAGTTGTAAAAACCATTGACAATCAAATTGATTTTTTTTTTATTTCCCAGTTTTAATTTTTCTACATTTTGTTTGTTAAAATATAAAAATTGATTAAAAAGAGTAAAATTTGTAGGTTAACGTCAACAGTAAAAAAATTACTGAAGAAACCAACTGTCTGTGTCATACTATGCAGATATGCACTTTTATTGAGTCACTATTCGGTTTATTGAGTACAATATTTTAAGTATTCAGGCATAATAATATACGCAATTCAGCTGCTTATTCAATATTAATTTGACAGCCGGTAAACAAAACAGCTGGTTTTTTCAACAACATCGGTTTTTTTATCGTTGTTGACATTTGAGTTGTCAAATATCAACAGAAAGTGTTCGGATAAGTGTAATATGTACAGTGAACATACTTATTGCAGTGCTGCATTTTAAGTTTTACTCACTATTATAACAATTTGCGTATTTATTGCGCAATAATTAATTGAAACTTTAAATGAAATATTGAGTTCAATAATCGCGTTTATTGCGATTTACGCAATAAATGTGATTATCTGAACACCATATTATAATAAAGAAAGAACAACAATTAAACAAAAATTTTGAATGACATACCAACAACATAAATGATATTCCTATTCCAAAAGCTTTACATAAAACAGTTATAAAACGGTAAACATTGAACTAACGTTACACATTATAGATCATAAACATCACATCGAAAAAAAGTTTGAATTCAAAACTCTTATTGGTTGCTATTTCCTTTAACTGGTGAAAATGGATATCGATTGAGAAAACGAGATAAAATAATTCATCATTTCGAGGAGATAAGCAAATTTCTGTGTTAAGTTATTCAAGCGTAAAGTACATCATTGAGAGGTTCGCCAACAAAAATAGTTAACCAGTAATTCTGCTCTTTTTATACCTACATATGCCATATGAGTACATATGTATGTACGTGTATTAAGTGTACCATAAATGCATGCATAATCGATAGTAAAGAGGAAATCCAAACTGAACGCTTTTCTACAATTCGCTTATTCCCGTCTTTTTAAGTGCTTTTACTGTTGAAACCATGTGATGACCATAATCCAGGAATTTAATCCAACAATTGGAATCCAAGGAATGAAAAGAAATCGTATCGTGTAATCGTTTTCTAGTTAAAATCACATGAATGCATTCAAATCGATTTAAAGGCTAAGGATGATGGACTAACTGACAGGATAATGTTTGTAAATACATACATACTTACGAAGGCGTATGAGTGCATATAGAGTTTACATTGAAACGGACAACAAAAATATGAATTTTACTTAAAAATTTCATTTCCATTCGAATTTTCAATGCATATTTGGTTTTCAATTAAGTAAAGTAAGGAATTAAGAAAACTTTATCGTTGAATATCAAGTTTTAATATTAATATTTTTGCCGTTTTTACCGTTATTTTGATTATATTTTTTCTCATCTTCTTCGTTTATCCATAAAGTTATAGCATGAACATACACACTTAGATACACACATAAGTACAAATACGTAGAACAGAAACCAATAATTTCTAAACATTTTACAGACCAATCTCCATTACTCGGTTGATATACTTACATTCCCCGTTTGCTCCAGTTACAC
This sequence comes from Sarcophaga rosellei, assembly GCA_930367235.1. Lineage (NCBI taxonomy): Eukaryota > Metazoa > Arthropoda > Insecta > Diptera > Sarcophagidae > Sarcophaga > Sarcophaga rosellei. Next base: position 81,887,419 of record OV884017.1, on the reverse strand, counting down.
ATTCGAATGGAACATAAAAGAAAACGCCAATCCTTCTAATAGTTTTTCTTCCAATAACTAATTTATTAGAATGTTTTCCAAGCTGCTTTTAGCGAAAGTTAGGTTAAAAAGAAAATAAAATTATTCGATGTCTACGTATGTACATATATGTATGTATAAATTTCTAGCTTTACATTATAAAAGCGTAGTAATTCAGTGTATTTTTGTTTTGGTAATTCGAAAAGTACATGTAAAGATACACTTGAACAAATATTCTTAGACATGATAGACGAAAAATTCTTAAACTTTAATATCATAATGTAAGAGTAAATTTATATATGTACGTATGTATGTCATAGGCAAATAACAATAGGGAAGGAAACCTCAAAGTTCATAAAATGTAAATGAAAATATGAATTTTTAATTCCAAATAAAATGTCTCTTGTAGTTAAAAGTGCCACGTGTAACTCAATTAATACTTGAAGAGCTTTCAAAAATAGTTGTGTACCGTGAGTGCGGGCTTTTGATAAGAAAAAAACAAATCTGAAAGACGATGTATTGTGTCAAAGTGTCATAAATGATCATCAAAACATATCTTAGAGAAATTAAATTTAAATGAGTTAACCAGAGTTTATATGAAGATTTCAATGTTAAAAAGCAAAAGATTGTTACGAAACTTAAGCTTACATCAAGACAAAAGAAAACAAAATTAACAATGCTGAGAAATATTAATTTAAATTTTACTTGAATGTCACTGATGATTTTTAAGAATGTTGGCTTGACACCAATGTAAAATCCCTGAAATTCTATAGGCCGCTCCATGATGACTTGGGATGCTATCGGCTATAGAACTAGTTCTCCAATTTGCCTTATAACACATAACTACATACAATTACTTACAAATGTCTTATTTACGCCTCTGGCGGAAATCCAACCCTCGATACTCATGCTAATAGACGAGCATACCACCCACAAGACTACCAGCGCAACCGTAACATAAAGTTATTTTAGAAAATTGTAGAAAAATCACTCCATTGCTGCATATCACTTGCCAGTACAGACGCAGTTAAACGTGGTTGTGAGATAGAGGGACATTATTACAACTTTCCGTTAAACTTGGGTTTAGTTAAAAGGTACCTTTAGCTAAAGGGACCTGTAAAATTACCTTCACAAATAAAATACGTTACAAATAAAATAAAGTTAATTGTTTTCAAAAATATGGCAGTGCCGGAGCAATGTCGATAAAACTGCTCAATTAAACAAATTTTTTTTAAAACAGTGGCAACGACGGGTTTGTTTTTTTTTGTTATGTTTGCTCATTTTGTTTATATTTGAAGTTGCCATGACGTCATCTTAACCACAGTGGCCGTGCTTACATGTTATTGCATTATGGATAGACACGCGGAAAAAATGAGGCTCCCATTTAACGACTTCTGCCGTGGATGCAGATCCGCTAAGGAAGAGGAGACTGTTATCCACTTTCTTTGTCAGTGCCCGTCTCTTGCTAGACGTGTAGATTTAGGTCATTTGACTTCCCATTTCCCGTCAGCTTGATGAAACTATCAGCGATATTGATATCAGCGATATAGCTTCGTTCATCATACTTTATGGCTGGTTTTACAGTGTAGGATAGTCGTGCTTTTGATGTGCAGTCTTGCGCTGACCAAATTCTTCCTCTGACTTTGGTGGAACTTGGTCAGTACAGGGACTGTGTTCACCCCTGTGGTCACAATGGGCCGCTATGCATGCTCAAGTGAACTTTGTGATATCAGAGATACCACTCCGACCTAACCTAACCTGCCATATTGAAAATAATATATATGTATGGCAAGTTCTAACATAAACTTAACTTTAAAAGTTAAAGGTTGGATGATCCACCCTTTAGCTTAACGCTCACTTTTATCTTATTGGGTACTCATAATAATGAAGAACAATTTATCTGCCCATTAAAATCCTCCCTTTAGTTAACGGCAAGTTGTAATAATGGCCCAGAGACTGCTGCACCACACTAAATATCTCATTTGATAATGATTCTAATATAATTTGGAATTGTACTCTTAATTATTAAATAAATAAACAAGTTCGATAAGTAAATAAATTGAATTGAAATTGATAATCAATTTTGTTTTCAATCGCGTGTATGAATTTTCGTTCAACAAAACAGCTGCTTGTTTTTGTTGTTGTTTTCGTGACGAATACATCCCGAAGACGAAAATGATTTGAAATCGCCTATACCATGCGTCACAGCGATCTATTTAATTGAATTATGATAAGCAATAAAGACGATAAAATTAAATGAGAATGACTCTCAATACAATCTCACAATTTTCGACCATTGTTACCATACTTTAAAATTTTGTTTTCTAAATATCTATATCGGGCTAGATCTATCTGTGCTATTTACTAGTGGGTATATTAGTTCATCTTTCTTTTACGAATATTAGAAGTTTGTGTGAGACCAGATGCTTACCCTGTGTACTTTCCCTATAGCCATACGGCATTCGACGGTTTGTATTCTTATGTTAATGATAAACAAACTTTTATAAAATTTTCGAAAATCTTTCTTATAGAAAAACAGACAAATTCCTATTTTTTTCTACGCGCTGAATTTAATGGAATCTATGCCCGAAAACTTCAATTACATATAAGACACACTTTCGTTCTATGCGAAGAAAGATTTATGAATTCTAATTTATCCTGTTTTGATTAATAACATTTTGGCATTTTTGGGTTAAAATTTTCATTCCATCAGTGTGGAATTTCTGTATATCTTGCCTTCTACATATTTCTGTGGCATATTAGATCGATCACGCCATTGATTGAAATCCGCTTAGTCCGAAACAAATTATAATCTGAAAATGCGTAGGTCGTGGCAACATTTATTGCATCTCAATTCCCTAGTCAAAGATATCTTGCACTGTTTTTATGTTGATCAGACGAATACGATTTTGAAATAATACATACATAATTGGACATTGCAACCCATCAGTCAGGATTACGCCCTAGTTTCTCAACACCACTCATGTTGTGTGCGTTAATTTTTATACGTGAGATTTTTGAGAAACTAAAACTAAACAGAGTTTTAGCGAGAAATTAGCTGAGGGGAAGTCGCCGAAGAAATATTATTTTTTTCATATTTCGTTCTGATGTCTGACCTGGGGTTTGAACTCGGGCCTTAGGTCTAAAAAGTCATCACACTACCTACTAGACTACGGCGACTTCTAATAGGGTTCGGATCGATTCATATTAAATTTGAATCTGGCCAATTGCTTATATTTTTAACAGATTACTTTCGGGTTATAAACTATTTATAGGAGGATAATGTTTAATGGCACAAATATTAGAAATTCCATTCTTTCTAGTTTATTTCCCATAAAATAAGCCCACATGGTAAATTGTATGGCAAGTAAAGCAAATTTTAAATTCATGTGAGTTCAGAAACAAAATTTTGAAGTCAATGAAATTTGAAAATATCATGTCAGAATCCTATAATGTGCAATGACACAAATTTATCTTTTCATTCCTTTCAGCACAAACATTAAACACTGTATTTTACCAATACATTTATGGACTCATTTGTAATATCGTTTGTAGGGTATAAAGTTCTCAAGCAACGTTAACCTTTTTCTTGTTTAAAGTTATTAAATCTCAAATATAACGCGTACTAGTGTCAGTCATTCGTTTTATTTTATTTGTATGGAAACGCTGTTGTGTTACAAAATTTATTGTAGTTATCGAAGGCAATTGAAGCCATTTTGTTTCAAATTATATCATCATTCCTATAATCTTCATCACCATTATCAACATCAAATCCAACATTATGGCAAATCTAATGGGGCGACAGTAGAATGCTAGTTTGACTCTTACCCCACTTTCTGTCCCCCCACATACCATAAATAGTCGTATTCGTATTTACTCCCACACATTAGAAAATTATTGATCTGGTTGCGGTGGTTGCGGTGGTGGCTATGTGTGATTTAAGCAGAATTGTTCAAGAATACAATCCTGATGCCATTAACAATCATTTTCAATTCGATTGTAATTGCCCTAATGATTATCGTCTTCTGTGCACGTAATACAAAACATTTTTATATTTTGCTTGTGTTTTCAAATATTTCTCCTTATATTTCTCATCTTAGCGAATATTTAACGCCAATGGCAACTAAAAATAAATAAAATAAAATAAATTATTTAAAGTCTTCAAATAGAACAAAAATACAATGTACAATTCATTAATTTAAACATTGTCTGTTGATCATATGTATGTATGCACATACCAGAGATCAGCAATGAGTATTCAAAAAGATGATTAGATTCGAATCATTCTCATAATTTCTTTTTAATATTATACTCATACTACTCATATTCAAGGTTTGAAGTACTCATAGTACTCATACTTAACAATACGCATGATGTTGTTGATTTCGACTCTCCTTTACTCAACATTTACAAGAATCACAAAATAAGTATGATTCGCATACGAACACTACAATACTCACTAGAAGGTTGTGTGTTTGTTTTGCTTGCTGTCTTTGCCTTTTTCTTACTTCTTTTGTGCAACAACAACTAAAACTGTAAATTTTGATGAATGATTCGAATTACTGGAATCATTTATGAGTATTATAAGTATTTTTCTAAATTTATGAACCTGAATGAGTAGGCGTATGAATCAAACATACTTCGAATGTTATGAGTTTGATGTCAACGTTGTACTCATACTCATTGCAACCTGTACTTATAAATCATTGTTCTAGTGAGTACGATGGAATCAGAGTAGTTGAATTTCAATATTGTTGACTCACTCATACTCAAAATTTCATGAGTACTTATGAGTAACGAAAAAAAAAGATTTATTGCTGATCCCTGGTGCATACGTCTGTAAGTGCTATACATTTTTTAACTGAAAATAATTCTCGACCTATTCCTGTTTCACTAGCAACTTTCGATTTCATCTCAGTGCAGTAAATAAAATTTATAAAATTTATTAAGAAACACGTAGAAAAATACATACATACATACATACATACATACATATGTATGCCTACGTGCCAATGTTGTAAAAATTAATAACAACATAAATTTTAATTTATCCATCGAACTGTTCCCAATAATGCCATAAGCGTTAACAAGAAAAAGGGAAAATGAAAATAAAGTAGAGCGTAATCCACTCTTATATACTGAAGGGTATAATTTAAATGCCTCACAAAATTGCCATCCCTAATGATGATGGGGTACATACATACATACATAAATTCATTTTCATTGAGTGCCTTCTCATTCGATATTTAAAATGTTACTCTAATAACTATGACTAGAATATGTACATGTATGTGTGTATATGTATATGTATGTATTTTAAATATATAATTTTGTTTTGGTTTTATTGACATAATATACACATACCATACATACACAACATAACCTAAATTACACATGTAATAATATATGGATGTACATATGCCCATAGGCAATCATAAATACTTATTTCTTCATGGAATTTGCTTATTTGGAACACTGCCTTCGTTGTTCCATAGAGAGAAATAGAAAACCGTTTACCCTCGATAACGATGACATTAAACTGTAAATGTGTTTCCATTGAAATGTATCAAAATTGTAAATCGATTTGTGGCGAATAATTGTCTGATCATTTTCAATTTGATGCCACTAAATGGTGCTGTTTATTCACATGGTAAATGCTAATTATTTTCTATTGAATGAAAAATTAAAAAAAAACCCGAATGTTTTAAACAAAAATTAATGCGTGGAATTTCTGTTATTATTCTATTGTACTTATTGAGTACATTCTGGAGTAAATTGTTTACAAGAGCAAGAATAAACAAAAAAAAATATGAAAAACGTTGAACAGAAGTTAAAAATAGCATAAGCTTGGATATAATAAGGTTTGGTAGACTCAAAGGAACTTATCGGTAGAATTTCAATGATTAATTATCTACAGAGTGCATATGTATTTTGAGGTCAAATTATTGACCGACAAATAGACGGAAACTTTTATATGTTATGGATTTCAAAGTAATCGAAGACATGACCAGAGATTCCGTTCAATTTAGGACTTCATTGGATTTGTCTTTGGACCTCTCGCCTATTATCCTCACTATCTCATACCCTAATGACAAATAATAATTGGTTTAAATTTAAAAAACATATATCATAGAAAGTGCATAGAAATATACTACGGAGAGCCTTAAATAATAGGGCAATTCACACAAGGCCTTGTATCGTTGTATTCAGTGTATTGTTGAATGAATATACAACAGTGTATACTTGTTGTTGATAATTTTCATATAAAAGTCCTATACACTAATACACATTTTTTTCATATGTTTTCGGAAGTTGTATTGGTTTCGTGCTATCAGTTTATGTAAATTCCAGTAATCAAGAAGAAGAATAAAAATACAAAATATTTTCTATGTAACTTATGTCAACAATTAATATTTCAAAATTATAATTGTTCGCACAGATAATAAATTAATTTACTTTTTTCCGTAATGTTTTTCATTTTGTTGCTTGAAAATCAAATTATAAATACTGGTCTTCTTCTTATCGTTTTCTGACGTTTGGAATACGAAATACACAATACAGTATAGCATTGAGCTTCACAAACTAAGTGTATTCAATACAACATACACGATACAAAGTCGTGTGAATTGGTCAAATGTAAATGTGCAGATCTGCAATTTTAGTGAAGACGTCAAGAAGGCCAAATAATGTTGCATACTATATCCTCACGCTAAGTTTGACAGAGTTTAGCCTGCCAAAGGAAAAATCATTCCAATAAATAATCACTCTCGAGGAATCCATAAAAACTCTTAAAGACGTCTGGAATTTCAAAATTTCGAAAATCTTTACTAAACGTCTGATTCAAGTATTCGCACGCTACAAGGAACTTTAACCGACTAGACATATTCAAGCCATTTTTACAAAATGAGATTAGGCGAGAAATGATAATGACATTATGCGTTTTGAGAATATGAGAGTTTCTCATCTCGAATTCATATAATGTTACCACCTAGTTAGTTCTCTTGTTGTTATACCTCCACTACCAGTACGATCTGATCAATAAAGCAATAAAAAATATACTGCATCTACCATCACGAATGTAATTAAATGCGAAAACTTTATGTTTTTTTTTGCGCATTAAGTTCTAGATGAAATGATTTCATAATTCTACATTCAATACCTCTATTCTAGTCTTCCAGTACTTCATTGCATCTTTCGTCGCTGGTAATATGACAATTGAAATTTCACTTTGGCGTTATGTATCAACAGTTGCTATTGAAATTGGTGACCAGAAAAAAGGTGACAGAGAAATAGGGAATGTCGTCCCCACATTCTAATAATAAAATTTAAAAAAATCAATAGGCGTCGATCATATGCGATATTATGTGACAGATTGCCCTACACATTAATTGCGGCCAATTCAACACTAGAAGCCCGTGGGGATATAAGACTGGGCCTTATTATTCGAAGAACCACGAACCAAACAATGCAGTCGGTTACGAGACAATTACGCTGACCATAAGCAGAGTTACGCGCGATGAGAGAGTGTATAATCTGTGTCAGTGCAAATTTAGCGAACTTAACACAATGGGATTTGGATCTACGTGCCTGTATATTCAATTGACAATTAGGGCAATAGCAAACAGGGGTATAGTATTGTTAAAAACGTTAAAAAAATTAGTTCGCAGATTGCAAATAAAATAAAAATAAATTTGTGTCTAATTTGAAATCAATTCTTTATTGTTCGCACAATTCCGTGTGGAACCTTTGGTATCTTGATTTAAACAACAACAATTTGCTTTATCTGTTATTTTCCTTTATACTCGTTCATTAATCTTCAAACCACTATTATTCTTCATTCGTTGATCACGTAAACAAGTACATTGTTTTGGAGCTTTTGTTTATCATTTTAATAACACCATTTCCATTTTCGTAACAGTATTAAGATATGTAAAAAGGTGATTTACAATTGCTCTAGGTATGGTAGGGCGCGAAATATATGGGTACGTCGTCATCAAAGAGTGATCGGAAATGATGAGGTTAATAACGTATCCAAAAGAGCTGGAGAATTGCACAATATAATCTAGGACAACCCCCCTTGCATGTATATCTGGACAGTAGATAACGAAGAATGTAGAACCAAATATTTTAGAGAGGATACTGTACCATACATAATTCACCTCTGAGGAGAGGACTGTAAGCAGTTACGGAATTTTCTACAGGCTGCATATGGAAAACATGCCTTGAACTTAAACTTACTTACTTACCTAACCCTAAAGGAAAATTATTAAAATTACGTAGATTATTATAAAAAACCTTACTTATTTACAGCTAAACTAGGTACAAGGTTTTCAATGTTTGTATTCAGTGCTCGTAAAATTTTTAGAACCAAAGATATTTATTTCGTACATACGAATACATGCTTAAGCGAATACATTTTATTTAAATTAAATTCCATTTTTATTATATTACAATAAAGAAAACAAATTCATTGAGATTATCAAAATACTCTTAAATCCAGTGTTTTATTCTTTTATCATGCAAATAATCTCATCGAAGGTGGGTAGACACACATAAGTTGAGATGACCTTTAAACTTTTAAATAAGCCTCCAATATTAACTCTTTTATTAAATACAAATCTATTTGTTGCTATATAAATCGAATAGAATGCCTACTATATACATACATACGTATATTATAATATTTATAAATATGTATATGCATACGTACATACATTTGTACATATATGCATTAGAGTTAATATACATATGTATACAACTTCCAATAGACTTGTTTGGTTTATCTTTATAATGGTGCTTAAAGGACTCATGAGTTCTACCGCAATCGTACATCGATTTGTAATAAAGAGATTAAGAGGAAGACAAAATAAGAAAACGATAATGAAACAAAAAATAATGAAAGAAGGAAAGAAAAAAAATGAAACATGATGATGTATGTATGTATGCATATCGTCCTTATTCGAAAAAATGAACACAAATCATTACATAGACGATTGAATTCTTCAACAAAAATGTAGAGATTCGAATACATATGTACATATTTATTTTAGGACTACAATTCCCCAACAGTATTCGATCATAGTGGCTGGTGAGAGCAGAACGACCTACGATGGTAATAATGGGGGCGGTGGGGAACACACATAAATTTATTCAAAACGATGTTTGTTTAGTTTTGCATGACGAGATTTAAATTTTAACCAAATTGATTTATATTCTTCGTATATATATAAACACACACACAGCATATGATGTTTGTGTACGTGTATACATCCACCTTCATACATATACATACATATATGTATGTATGTACATTCAAACGTAAGATAACTTTTTTTTTTTTGTTTTTTTTTTGGATGTATAACATGTGTATACATATTCACACATACATTTTTACTGACATGAGAATGTCTCCCTTTATGTGTAAGAATATGCCTATGGTATCTGGTTCGTTTGCATATGTATATGTGTGGTATTTATTTGGTAAATTTTATAGAGTGTGTATATATATGTGTGTATGTTTGTATGCATGAGTTTTCATTTCGAAATGAAAACTGACACAACTCGTTCTCAATGCAATAAATCAATGGGTTTTAAAAAGAAAATTAAGAGTTTTTTTTTCATTTCATTTTCTTCTTTATTTTCTTTATTTCTGAATATACTTTTTTACCCCGATATTTTTATTTATTCTGTGACTTCTTCTTCTTTCACCTTCACGGACATCAAAGGAATTAAAATTTACGTTCATATTACAGCACCTGGTTTTTCCACTTACAGAGTTTAAATGAGGGAGTCGGATTAAATTTATTTCCAAATTAATTGCTTCTGCTGTATAAACTGATAATTCGCTTTAAATTTAAATTTATGGTATGTATATGAAATGGTATTAAATATTTACATACATACATACATATATATACATACATATATATAATAAAACAAAAGAATTTTTTTAATTTTAATAAATCTATACGTAATACATATTGTGTATATCGAAAAATTTAATGAGAAAATATTCACAATTGGTTCATTGTGTTTTATTTGTGATGATGGTATTTAATTAGCATTCGAAATTTAATCTAATTATTGTTCATGCGAACATATTTATTAAATTTATTAATTGACATTGACATTGACAGAGTAATTTAAATAATAAACATTTTTATCTGTAAGAGAGATGTTGGATGTTAGAAGTGACACCGGTTTGGTACGTCGACAATTGGAAGTAGAATTTAAAGCAGCCAGAAGAAGTCGCCGTAGTCTAATTAGACGTGAGGTTGTGGTTCAAACCCCACTTTAGAATCCCGAGAAATATAAAACATTATTTCTTCGGCAACTTCCTTGCAGCAAAAACTCTCTGGCAAAATCTCTGAGAGCAAATAAAAATTGGCATTAAAAGTTTCCCAAGGATCAGCCGATCGTAGTCGACTTTAAAATGTAGGTACTCACGTATAAAAATTAACACACACAACAAAGGTGGCGTGAAAAGCTACCAATCAGAGAGCAGCAATGAGTATTCAAAAAAAATGAGTAGATTCGAATCATACTCATAATTTCTGATACTTACACGCATTCATACTTATTTCAATACCATACTCATATTCAAAGTTTGAAGTACTCATCGTACTCATACTTAACAATGCGCATGATCATAATACAATATAAGTATGATTCGCGTACAAACACTTCAATACTCACTAGAAGGTAGTGGTCTGCGTTGCTTGCTGTCTTTGCCTTTTTCTTTCTTCTTTATTGGTAAATAGAACAACAAATAAGACTGTGAATTTTGTTGAATGATTCGAATCACTCAAATCATTTATGTGTATTATAAGTATTTTTCTAAATTTATGAATCTAAATGAGTAGGCGTATGAATGAAACATATTTCGAATGTTATGAGTTTGATATGAACGTTGTACTCATACTCATTGCAACCTGTACTTATAAATCAATGCTGTAGTGAGTATGAATGAATCAGAGTAGTTGAATTTCAATACTGTTGACTGACTCATACTCCAAATTTTATGAGTACTTATGAGTAGCAAAAAAATATCATGAATAAAATTAACACACACAACGTAGGTGGCTAACTAAGTTATGTAAGTAAGAAAAAGTGTAAATACAGGCATCAGTAGTGGAATTCACTAACTTTTTTTAACGATTATCGAATCGTTTAAAATACTAAACAACAAAATTGTCGATTTTGGTTTTCTGTAAAATTTTTAAACGATATTCGAAATCGTTATTTCAGCTGTTGTCGTAAACTAAACGACAATAATTTTTGTATTGTTTATTCAATCGATTCAATAAATTTCAAGCAACATTTTAAGATCAAAATGGCGTTTGTATACTAAGGGTATAATTTATCAGTGGATGAGACAATTTTCAACGCTCGAAGGGTTGACAGACGTGTTCTTCGAGATTTGGAGAACTCATTTAACTTAAATGAATTGGAATTTTGGATACTCTACCGTTTAACACCACCCTTGGCTGAGGAACTTGTTTTTCAACTTGACGGACAATTAAAAGGCACCAGAATAACTTCAATATCAACTGAGAAACAGCTAATTTGGAATGTCTTTAAGTCTTTAAAATTTATAAAAGGATTTTATATTTATAGGTCCTCACTGCCTTGCGTTTCTATGCTACGGGATGTTATCAACGACCCGTGGGAGAGCAGTGGGGGATATGCATGAGCCAGTGGTCCATAAGCCGTTGCATACATCGTGTAACGGATGCAATCAACAATACCATGTTTTACGCAAAAGTAAAGTTTCCGATGACTCAAGTGGAACGGCAAGCTGCAAAATTAGTTTTTGCATCAGCAGTATCACCCTTTGTAGCAGGTACTATAGGGGCAATCGATTGCACACATGTCTCGATTTTGACCCCAAAAAGTCATGAGGAGGCTTTGCGATGCTTATCACAGCAAAGAATGCTCCTGTATAGTACCGAATTTGGTGGAAAAATTGTAAACGCATGCGCAGTTTTACATAACAGACAGTGGATGAACAAAGATTAGAGATTAACAATGAGATCACAGAGCTTGATTCAAGTATTAACAGGGTACCCCAAGATACACCATCTTCAATAGCAAAACGTGTCAAGAGAGGCTAATTGTAATATTTTTTTACTTAAATAGAAACTACAAAATTTAAATCACATAATTAGTAACATTAAATAGTTTTATTATTATAATTTTTTATCAATGAAGTATTAAAACGATGATTTTCCTCCTGCCAATCCCGGGTTATCCAGCATAAAATCTACCATTTAGCTTATTTGCTCTGCTGTGGCACGACTTCTTTTGGAGGCTATATTGGACGTCATTCTGAAAAGAAGAACATGGTTAATTAAAATAACAAATTCGCAATAAATTACTTACCTCATACAGCAAAATAACGGAAATCGAAAAAAAAAAATTTTGATATATTGTTTTAAATTTGGTTTTTCGACTTTTCATTACACAGAGTTGCCACTTGATTTTAATTTAAAAAAGACTTTATCAACAGTCGTTAAAGTGTAGTTTGTGAATCACTTAATCGTTACTGCAAACAACAAATAATGTCGACATTTTTAACGATTGTCGAATCGTTAAAAGTTACTGAATCCCACTACAGGACTGTAAAAAGTGAAATTTGCAGTACTTTGTGTTAAAATCTCTTAAAGCAATACAAATATTTTTTTTATAATTTGCATTAAGTTTTCACCATTGGTGTTAACAACAGCCCCCTTTACTACTAAAGGTTAATTCTGCTATTAAACTGTGTCTACCACCTTTTCGCCTAACCTTTATTTTTGATTTTGTCAGGTTTACCTTTATTCTCCATGGCTGAGTCCCGAGCTTAAATATCAGGGCCTGATCCTCGACACCAAACTATACTGGAGGGCGAATCTGGCTGCTAGGACGCGTAAGGCGGTCTGTGCTGCTGACTGCTGCAGTATAGCGTTTGGAACCAGATGGAGTCTTCGTCCAAGGATCTTGCGCTGGATATATTCTGCGGTTATCGAACCCAACCTCCTTTATGGTGTTACTTTCTGGTGGACTGCTCCGAACAAACTACACAATGTTAAACTTCTTGACTAGGTTAGAAGGTCTGCGGCCGTTTCTATAACCGGTGCCCCATGCACTACCCCCACAAAGGCCTTTTTCGCAATGCTCAACTGGCTTCCTACTGTTCTTCTCGCTAAGCAGGTAGCTAAGTTTGCTGCGACGAGACACAATGCCCTGTCTTGTTGGCACATTGTCACTCTGGTCACTCCTCTATTTTGGAGATTGGTCCTGTGGCCGCATTGAACATCGATTATCTTCCCCAGGAACTCCTGGATATATAAACCGACGGCTCTAAACTCTATAATGGCGTTGGTAGCGGAGTCCACTTTGGGAAATTGGACCTGAACATTTCCCTCCGACTGCTGGATTATTGTAGCATGTTTCAGGCGGAGGTAATGGCCATTTACCGGGCTGCTCAATAGATCCTCGTCTATGGTGCTTCTTTCACCTGCGTCTAGGTCTTCTCTGATAGTCAGGTTGCCATAAGAGCAACGACGAGCGTTGTGGATAACTCCAAGATTGTCAGAAAATGTCGCCGCTATCCCGGCCTTCTTTCCGGGCGCTTCAGAGTCTCACTGGTCTGGGTTCCTGGGCGTAGTAACATTCCGGGAAACTGCAGGGCCGACGAGTTCGCCAGGGCTGATGCACTCCTTCTGGAATCCACTTGGGTATGCCACTTACATCGATCAAGTTGGCCATTGCGCGGAAATTCTTTCGAGACGCCAACTTATCCTGGGTCAAGGAGGAGTCCCGCTCTACCGCTAGACTCACCTGGCCCTTGCTTGATAGAAGGTGCACCAACCAGTGACTTTGGACTTGGTCGTAGCATCATCTCATTTACAGTGGCCATGCGCACAGGTCATTGTGTTATGGGTAGACACGCGGAAAGGATGCAGCTTCCATTTAACAACTTCTGCCATTGGGGGCAGATCCGCTGAGGAAGATTAGACTGTTATCCAGTGGCGTTACTACGGGCCGCTATATGTGCTGAAGTGAACTTTTAATATCAAAGCTAACACTCCGACCTAACCTAACCTATACATTCCTCTTCTGTGTTTCAACCTGCTCCACACGTAAGTAAGAGTACAAAATTTCATTATCTTAGGGTTTTGAACAAACTTTTTACAAAATAAGTACCCAATAAGATATAAGTGAGCTTTAAGCTAAAGGGAGGACCATCCTACCTTTAACTTTTAAAATTAAGTTTATGTTAGAACTTGCCATACATACATATATATTATGTTCAATATGGCAACTTCAAATATGAAGGCCCTTCGTTGCCAAAGAGTTTAGAAAAATAATTGTTTAATTGAGCAGTTTTATCGACATTGCTTCGACATTGCCATATTTTTGAAAAAGTTAACATAAATTTATCTGTAAGTTGTAATAACGAAAAGAAGTTAAAGGTGAGTTTAAAGTTCATTTTAGCTAAAGGTATCTTTAACTAAACCCAAGTTTAACAGCAAGCTGTAATAATGTCCCGTAATCTTAGAGATTATCCCTTGTAAACGTTGATTTTTCGTTGTTAATTTATTACGGAAATAATTCTTTCGCATTATGTACTTATATGTAATGATAGTATTGATATTATTTATATTTATTTAAGTGTTTGGATTATATTTTCTTTGTATTTAATTAAAAATAAATTAAATTCCTGATTTTAAGTATACGTATTATGTAGCATACTATTGTGATTAAATTTAACTTTATTGGTTAAATTTAAACTCACCTCTTTAATGTTTGTACTTCAACAGGCCCCCCTTAACCTTACGTTCATTTATTCATTCAAGCATCCAGCTACTTTACCAAACACTCACTACCATAAGTAAATATTATTCCACGAACACCCTTGAATAGAGGGAGGTGAGAGAGGGTGCACATAAACAAAGGATTAAGTCTTGGATAATTTAAATCATCTTTCGAATAGAAGCTCTTTAATGGATTTAATGTGTTCCACACCGAATTTCTGGGTTACACTCACTAATTTATTGTGTTTATTCGTTCAGTCGTTCAGTCGTTTGTTCGTACGTTCGCATGTTCGTTTGTTCATTCATGCCTGAAAGAGCAAGAACAGAACAGAACTGCAGGCTGAGAATGTAATGCCGGAATACGTGTAAATTGTTTGCTTTTGTTTCGATTCGATTACGAGCATTTGAAAGGTACACAGATGTTAACGAATTTTAATTGTTGTAATTAATTACGTTGATGTTGTGGTGTTTCTTGTTGTTTAAGTTCAGGACAATATGAAAATTCACTTATTTTTCGTTCTTCGTTGTTATTTTTGTTGTTGAACAGATTTCAGCTTCCACTCATTTGTACGTTCATTCTTTTCAGTTGAGGTTGATTATTTTCAAAATAAAAATATATTCGAATATGTATTTTCAATTGTAAACCATTTTAAATACTTTTTTTTTGTTGTGTAATATGCGGTGTATTCAGAACAATACAAACAATAACGAACAACAACAAAACGTTTAAAAATATAATGATATATATATATAATGATGCTGAAAACAATAAACGGGAAAGCCTTCTCCGTGTAATATTTCATTTCCGTTAAAATATACATACACTCATTTAGTCAGTGTACTGCAGAAGTCGACAAATTTATTTTCGAAATATGACTTCGGGAGGTGATTTTGTAATAAAACATACAATATATGCGAAACTTATCGCAAAGCCTACTATTTAATAGCAAATACATAAATTTGTTTCTTTTTTATTAAACAATTAATCATGAGTTGTTTTAAATCAGATTTTGTATAAATTTCATAATTTGCATGTATTGTTCAAATTACAGTAGTCGCTCGGTTATATGAACTAATTCAAACAGAGCCTGTTCACTAAATGGAGAAGTTCACATAATCGAGAGAATATAAAATAAGTAATTCAAATGATTGTTATCACATTAAGTTTTTATTTTTAATAATAAATGCACATGAAAGTAGTCGGTTATATTTTTTTTGTACTTTTTTGCTTCAAGGGATTTCTGTAGTGCTTTGTCCCTGCATTTTCGCAATGCCAAAATATCATTTATATTATTTTCACTCCCAGCTATAACTTTATTGAATGCTTCGATTGCCTCCGTTGTGATAATTTCAGCTGTTATTACGATGCACTGCTCTTGATCATCATCTTCAACTTCGCTACCTATATCTTCGCTACCAATGTCTTGATTCCAAGTCTAAATCTCTTCCCATTCGTTAATTCATTGACTAGATCTATGACTTCATTCATAGGTGCTTCCATGTCGTTTTGATATTTTTCTTTTAAAATACTGAGTGGAATGTCTTCTTCCGGGTAATTTTCTTCCTCAAAACTCAAAATATTCTTCCAACACTTTTGTATTGTGGATGCATCAACCTTATTATATTGTATTCGTATGCACACACTTGCTTATCTCGGGGAAGAACCGATTTTTAATATGTAAGACAATCATTCAACACTCAAAACATTAAAAAACCCAACGGTTGAACACTGTTCACATAACAGAGATAGGCTGTGTTCACTCTTTAGAACCTCCTGTATTTAAATTTTGTTGTTCACTATTCTGGAAGTTTACATAACTGGATATTCATATAACCGAGCGGCTACTGTATTTCAAAAAAATGCGAGAGGGAGTGGTGTATAATATTGTTACATTTTAACCTTAAAAAAACGTTTAGAATATGAGTTCGTTGATTGCAAAACAAAAATGAAAATAAATATGTGTTTAGTTTCAATTAAACTCTTTATTGTTCGCACTACTTTTGTGTGCCACTATTTACAACTTGATGTATCCAACAATAATTTGCTTGTGCGTTTTTCTTCTCAGCTCACACCCTTTGCGGTGATCTTTAAACCACGACTGTTCTCTTCACACGCATCGCTTCTTCACACAAGACTGACTGAATTATTACTGCCTGTTGCCTGCTTTGTCTTGCCTTTTTATCAGTGTTGAAAAGTTCAGTACTTTAATACTTTTTTCGGTACTTATCCATTTCAAAAATACCACAGCACCATCGCTACGCTTTCAGTACTTTTTTATTATTACATATTTTATATTTTGCGCTTTTCTACCCTTTATGCGTTCACAACATGTTCAACGTAGTGCTAAAGGTGGAATTTAATCTTTAGTCCCGGTTAGTCAAAAGTCCATGGAACGTTCCTTAGTTTTTCTATTCCATTTCGTACGTGTATTAAATATTAAATAAATATTTTTTTACAAAAGTAGCATTTGATGGAAAAGAAGTACTCAGTTAAGTACCATTTCAAAATTTTTATTTTACAACACTGCTTTTTATATGGCCACATAATCAGTCTGACGAAGGCTCTTGAAGTGGAACGTTCGGGGCTTTCTTCCTTACTTGTCTGCCTCCTTTTCTTTCATACTGATGATATAGGTATATGCAAACAAGTTCGTTGTATGTGTTTGTGTGACTTTTGTTTATCGTTTTAATGTTAAACGATGGTACACCGTTTCCATTTTCGTAATAATATCATACATACTTGTACTTGGGTGTCCCTTAAATCCAATTTCGAAATATTTGCACACATGTGCTAGAAAAACTTTCGTAATGACCTCATATTGTCTAGAAAAAAAAAATATTCGGCCGTTTTAAGAACGATAAATTATGCCGACTTCAAACTGAAGCTTGTCCATACAAGTTGAGCAGATACTGCGATTCGACGTGTAACTTGGTGCTTCATTAGTAACTACATTTGTGATTTTTCAGATGATTAAAGCTCTTTTGCTTATTGCAGAAGCATGTGGGTAGAGTTACGGGATCGGAAAGAAAATATTTTCCTCGTCGGACCGGTTAGCCATCAATAAAATGGTGCAAAATGCATACATAATATAATTGGTCATTACAACCCTGCCGACAGGATTATGGACCTAGTTCTATTTTTTTTTCTTTTCATTCATATAATATTCATAAAATCAAGTTGGCTGCTAGTCAAAATGTAAATATTGTCATTAAGGGGTGCAGTACGTTTTGGAAAAAATAATGAATGCACGATTCATCGTGTTAGCGGTTTCACGCCTTCATCCAGAGACCTCTGGGTTCATTGTGACCCTTCTATTATGCAAAGAGAGGAAAAGAATGAAGAGAGGAGAAGGGAGTATAAGGTGATAGGGAGGAAGTGTGTTAACAAAATTAGAAAGAAAAGAAAGGGAGAAAGGAAGTTCAAACTTTAATTATCCTTCTACCTCTAAAGATATTCCCCGCGTTTATGACCTCTATTAAACACTTCACTGTGTACTCTTACCACCAAATCGACCATCCAGACATCTCTGCATACGCATTTGTAAACAAGTACAATAACATCCAATACGATCTCCTGTTTCTTCCGCTCCTTAACATAGCCGTTAGTATTTCTATAACAACTCCCATCTCCCGCCTTCCCATGCCCAGGGTAAGTTTCGTCCCTGTAGAATTGAGCATACATGGTCCGCTATGCTATGCATATCCATGATTGTTCCATGGGTAATTCGAACCTTACCTCAATAATCCCAGAAAAGAAGCCTATTGGTGGTTTGACCAATCTCTCCTCCTCTGTTTTATCCTTCAAAGGTGAGTCTGACCTTGCCAAAAACAAAGTTCAGGTATCCAGAATTGTTCAATCTGACATTCTGGCATAAGGCCGCTTAGCAGTCTTTTACTCTCCCAGAAAATCTTTTAGAGCTGCCTGATTTTTTACATAAATTGTAACTGTAGAGCGCTTGGGTATGTATTTACCGACCAGTTCGATGGCCTTAACAATCCCCAAAACCTTCGCCTGAAAAACACAACATTCTGCCAGAAGCATGTATAAATCCCTGACGATTGCCGCAAGAATGCCCGTCTCTGTCTTAAACAGGTCAGTGAAAATAGCCCAACCGTCAAGAGGAAAATTTTTCAGCTATGTTGTCCGCTATTTCGACAGTCGAAATAACCTTACCCGTACTAACAATACTTACTTCAACATTACCGAGTGACCTACCCTACAGAAACTCATTTAAGCTAGCTCATTCAGTCTAAAGAGAATTCTAGCTGCCTCATTCCTCACATACTCCTTAACCGGCAGCAAATGAAGAATGACATCCAGAGCGCCCTTACGCACGCTCCGAAAAAAGCTTCGATGTTAAAACGATTTATCACAAAATACACCGATGTTTCTACACATCGATTGGTTTTGGCAACAAAATGTAAAAACAATAGAATGAACTTAGCGTTGCGTAGAGGTACTAGAGTACCTTGACCAAACAATTTATAGTTCTGTCCTGGATGTCTTGAAATGTCTGCCCCAATCATGTTGCCATGAATACTTCAGGGTGATGATCGATGGCAGTAAGGATAATTCCCTGTCTACTATTTAATAAATACTCGACTGATTCTTCTGGTAATTCGTTCTCCTTATCACGGAGTCTACGTATTCGGCCTGAATCGATCGCTTTTCTTAAGATATGCCCGGTAAAATGGCAGTTACTATCGCCAAACTACTCGTCGATAGTCTAATATATGACTTAGATCACTTTTTATTGTTATTACACAAAAAAAGTTTGGATTCATGTTCCCTTTCGACGGGTGTAAGCTGCCAAATTCCTCTTTCATCACCATCTGGCCTAATTTTGTAAGCTAATCTTTATTGCTATGAGCTTTTACATGACTCATAATCTCAAGACAACTATAGAAACTGAATTCTCTACTGGTTGCCCGGCTGTCAGATTATAATGTCCCATAGAATATTCCAATTCTTGAAAGTCACTTGTATTCAGGACAGTTCAGACTTGTCTCCCTATCCTAACAATAGACCCTATGCCTCAGATCCTTACTACCATACGCAACGGATTCAAATCCAAAAGAGTCGACATCACTGTTATATGACGAATTGTCATTCCCATGGTTAGACTAAAGCATGATCGTATCTGTTTTTATCAAATTCGCCTGAACTGTTTTCAAAATTTCGATTTTCGACACATTATATTTGCATAAGTATTTGTATTAAGTTTTCTGTTTGGATGTATCGAATAAAAAGTTTCGATATTTAATGCATTTTTGTTGATCAAGAAAATAATATATCGTCCACTATTATATATCGTCCACTATTAACCACATAAAAGACTTTCTTTACGACTTTCGATGAGCAGAAAGAGTTGGAGGGAACATTTGGAAACATTTTAGCCACCGATATGAAAGTTTTTTGGAGAAATATAAACTGGCTTGCGAAGTGGGAGACCATTTTTCAACCAAATAAAAACCAAACATACATATGTACATACATATAAGCATTGTAGTGCGACTGATAGCCTACGTCTGTCTCTTATAGAGCAGCAATTTTGAATAGCCTCATGACGAAATAAAAGTACACCCTTATACTATGTTCAGGTATGCACTTTTATTGAGTCAGTATTCAGTTTATTGAGTACAATATTTTAAGTGTTCAGACATAACAGCTGGTAACAGAAAGTATTCGAATAATTGTAATATGCGCACTATACATACTTATGACAGAGGTGCATTTTAATTTTTACTCAATATTATAACAATTTGCGTATTTATTGCGCAATAATTAATCGAAACTTTATATGAAATATTGAGCTCAATAATGGCTTTTATTGCGATTTACGCAATAAAGGTGCATATTTGAACACCGTACCGGGAAAAAGGCTTTTTATACTCTTCCGAGACACAGTCCCTAGAGAGTCGGTTTAAGGACTTTAAAATTTTTTTTACAAGATTGGCCTCAGGTTCATTTATTGGTATAACCTATTATAACCTATTATAATACCAATAATAATATTATAATAGGTTATACCAATAAATGAACCTGATAATTTCAATTTATAAATCATGAATTGTCCTAATAAACAAAACTTTACTATAATATCTAAAATTTTTTTTGTAAAAACCATTATTTCAAATACCCTTACTTTACTTTACATATGCAAGCTTAAATATTGACACGTGTACACAGACACCGATTTTAAATCATTAATCATAAAAGAATGAATTGAAATAAAAACAAGCAAACTCATTGCCTATTGTTAAGGTTAACCTCTCTCTAGCGGGTATTAAATCAACACCATTGCACCAACATACATACGTACAGTGGTGTGAAAAATTATAATGGCACCGATGTGACGATCTTTAAATTGATTTTTTATGGCCTGTGCTATTCCCAGATTCAAATTCGATAGAGAACTTGTGAATATAGTAAAAACAACAATCTGAGCAAAGAGAATCATAAATTGTGATACATACATAGATACATACAAAACTGGCCATTAAAACCCTTCAGTCAGGATTACGGCCTAGGTTCTCAACACCATTCATGTTGTGTGTTAATTTTATACTTAAGTGGCGGGACCTACAGTTCAACGTCAACACCGAACAACAGATTTTTTGAGAAACTTTTCTTGGCAATTATATTCACTCTCACAGTTTTTTTTGCCAGAAATCTGCTGAGAAGAAGTCGCCGAAGAAAAATTTTTTCATATTTCGTTTTGAAACGGGGATTTGAACCTTCGCGTCTAATAAGCCAACACACTACCTACTAGACTACGGCGACCTCTAAGGACAATCGCTGTTAATTAACCCTAAAAAAAATCATGTTAAAATGTATGAAATAGTTTGTACACCGATTTATGCTGGCAAGTGTATGTTATGTGTTCTGATATTTATGTGAATAGAACGGGAATTTCATGCCGGTTAAAAAGAGTGTAAAATTATTTATTAAGCATTCGAGATATCAATATCTTCCTGTAGTGCACAATGACATGGGAACATTTAGGTTTTTTCCCCAAACTCATTAAAGTTGAAGTAAACTTGAGTTCATAAAGAAAATACTGCAGACTATCAGGAATACATGCTTATGAAATGGGCATTAAAGAAAACAAGAATATTTTTAAAACATTTCATTTGAAGGCGTTGGATTTTGACATACGTAAGTAAATGTCAATCAAGTAAAGCTCAAGTGTCTGCATATTGCAAATAAAATAAACGTTCTATTCGTGTCAATCTGGTCGTTACACAGTAATACTTCTTCTCTTTAAGATATTATTTATACTGGATAATAATAATATACAAAACATATGTGAGATACATTTAACAAAATCATACAGACATGTCTTATGAATCAGAACAGGTAAGGTATTGCATCTTGAAAAACATTTCGTATGCAGCAAATAAATAAAATAAAAATCTTCGATTCAAAAATGCGCAACATTAGTAAATATACATACTGATTTTAAAAGTGAATAAAAAACACTTTTACAGATACTAGGATAAGTTCATCCTATCACACTCTGTATATCTTTATCGTTTTCGCTAAGATGTACGCCAGAATATCCTATTGTGGCCCTCTGCCGAAAGTTGTATGACATACACTATTATGCCGAAGTAGTGTAGATTTTCAAATGTATGGGAGTAGCGATTTCCGAATGTAAACATTAAAAAAATACTACTCATATAGAACTCCAAGATCTATAATTTAAACCAGGGACCGTAACTGTTATAACTTTTATCGTAAAAGTCAGGAAATAAAAGTTATTTTTTGACTTTTATTTTTTCGAGCAGAAATAAAAGTTATGTTTTGATTTTTATTTTTTCGAGCAGAAATAGCAGTTATTTTTGACTTTTATTTTTAAGAGCAGAAATAAAAGTTATTTTTGACTTTTATTTTTAAAAGCAGAAATAAAAGTTATTTTTTGACTTTTATTTTTTCGAGCAAAAATAAAAGTTATTTTTGACTTTTATTTTTTCAAGCAGAAATAAAAGTTATTTTTCAACTTTTATTTTTTCGAGCAAAAATAAAAGTTATTTTTTGACTTTTATTTTTTCGAGCAAAAATAAAAGTTATTTTTTGACTTTTATTTTTTCGAGCAAAAATAAAAGTTATTTTGGTTTTTTCAAACCAAAGATTAGTGTTTAATATACCCAAAACTTAATTCTAATAATTTTCTGACATAAATAACAATAATTTTTTTAAGAATTTTTTAATAAATATTATGAATTCATCATGAATTGAAACAGAAATAACTTTTATTTCTGCTCGAAAAAATAAAAGTTGAAAAATAACTTTTATTTCTGCTCGAAAAAATAAAAGTTAAAAAATAACTTTTATTTTTGCTCGAAAAAATAAAAGTCAAAAATAACTGTTATTTTTGCTCGAAAAAATAAAAGTCAAAAAATAACTTTTATTTTTGCTCGAAAAAATAAAAGTCAAAAAATAACTTTTATTTTTGCTCGAAAAAATAAAAGTCAAAAATAACTGTTATTTTTGCTCGAAAAAATAAAAGTCAAAAAATAACTTTTATTTTTGCTCGAAAAAATAAAAATCAAAAAATAACTGTTATTTTTTTTCTAAAAAATAAAAATCATGTTTTTAAAAAGCATCGCCTTTTATAAAAATTTGGTCCAAGACAATCAAAATGGTATACTTGGTTTTGTTCTCCGACATTTCCTTGTGGTTGCTTTTTTTAATCAAAAATTCAAAAATAACAGTTATTTTCGGTCCCTGATTTAAACAATAGAGTTCCTTCCAAGGAGGTTCAATGTATACCCTAATACTATGTTCAGATTGAGTCAATATTTGGTTATTTGAGAACAATATTTTAAGTGTTCAGACATAATAACATATGCAGTTCAGCTGCTTATTCCGTATTCATTTGACAGCTGGTAAACAAAACAGCTGGTTGTTTCAACAACATTGTTTTATTTTTGTAGTTGTTGGTATTTGAGTTGTCAAATACCAACAGAAAGTATTCGGCTAATTGTAATATGCGCACTGAACATACTTTTATTTTATGTTTTGCTCAATATTATAACAATTTGCGTATTTATTGCGCAATAATTAATTGAAATTTTATATGAATATTGAGCTCAATCATGGCGTTTATTGCGATTTACGCAATAAAGGTGCATGTCTGTAAATATTATTATAGGATCCGTAGTATGCAAAATTTGATACTGGATGCTAAAACACATATCAAACAGATTCTATTTTTATTTCATTTATACAGCACATCATCTTTGCATTCATGTCTTTCATCAAAAGTCATGACAAAGATAATTTAAATAACAGCAGTCAGTCGACCAAAATTAACAATGCATTTTGTTATCCTTTTAAGTTCTACACAGGTAGAGATAGTAATAATTTTTCATTATAGAAAATCTCTATATTGTACAAACTTTCTGAAATTCTTTCAGTCCACTTCAATTAGTAATACCTAGTAAAGAATTCCCTGGTGTCTGGTATAGCATCCGACGTAAAATGTTGGGGTTTTAAGTTTAAAAAGTCTTTACTTAGCCTTTATATACCCATGGTTATCTTCTCATCAAGTTTGTTCTGGATTATGCTTCCCAATTTCTCAATTGTGACGTTGCTCCACGTACAGGATTCGGCACAATTTGGTAGCCTGGTTCTCAATGCTCTAACAGACATTGGATTATATAGGTTTATTTTCTGTATGTCTCTAGGCCTATTAGCTAGATTATTCACTTCATCGTTTTCTACCACTCCATGATGACTAGGTACCCATCAGAGATCAGCAATGAGTATTTAAAAATATGAATAGATTCAAATCATACTCATAATTTCTGATACTTATACGCATTCATACTTATTTTAATATCATTCTCATACGACTCATACTACTCATATTCAAAGCTTGAAGTATTCATCGTTCTCATACTTAACAATACACATGATATTCTTGATTTCGATTGTCCTTTACTCAACATTTACAAGAATCACAAAATAAGTATAATTCGCGTACAAACACTACAATACTCATTAGAACGTTGTATATTTGCTCTGCTTGCTGCTCTGCCCATTTTCTTTTTTTGTAAATGCAACTACAACTAAGACAGTAAATTTTGATGAATGATTCGAATCATTTATGATTATTATAAGTATTTTTCTAAATTTATGAATATGAATGAGTTGGAGTATGAGTCAAACATATTTCGAATGTTATGAGTTTGATGTCAACGTTGTACTCATACTCATTGCGATCTGTACTTATAAATCAATGTTGTAGTGAGTACAAATGCACCAGAGCAGTTGAATTTCAATACTATTGACTCATTTATACTCGAAATTTCATGAGCACTTATGAGTAGCAAAATACGATTCATTGCTGATATCTGGTATCTGGTATTAATTAAATATTTTACAGTCAGGGGAGAAGTTTATAAACTTATAAATACATGAGTCACGTTATTAAAAACTGAATACAAGTTTACATCAAATTCCTGACTGATCAAACTATTAAGCCACACTTACATTGTAAATTATTTCTTCTTCAAAATAAAAGTCTTCTCATTATGGGCACAAAGATTACATTCTTTTACAATAATTTGTAAATTTGTATGTTTATATGTAGATACACTGAGGGACTGATAAGTGTGTTGGCATGTTGGCATAGTCTGTGTATGAATGTGTTTGTGAGGAAGTGAAATGGTTTGATTTAAATGATAAAGTAACATGTGTCAGAACCATAACCGAATTTATGGATGCCAGTATTAACAGAATAACAAATCACACAATTTCATTCATCCATTCACGATTTCAATACAACCGATGAGTGCCTTCCTAGAAATGTACAATTCTACTAAAAAAAAATCATTCGTTTCATCTTTCTTCTATCCAAGCAGATCTTTACATCCGCATAAACATACACATTCTCATTTCGTTTTTAGTTCTATGAAATCTGTTTCCGTTTGTTTACAGAGTGTGGAAAACTGAACTAATTTTTTTTTTATGTGATTATGTCTGCTGGTGTTTACAAATATTGTAATAAGTGACTTGCAGACAGACAGACAGACAGAGAAACGAATAAATTGGCTTTTTTGTTAGTTGGTTGGTTAACTGTTGGTTGTTGGTTTATTTGTTTGTTCACACTAAAGTGGTGTGAGTAGCCATAAGTATCTGGGATTCCAAGTCAATTATAAATAATGGCGTTAAAGCATCAAGACCAACATTCATATACAATCCCAAATACAGAAACAAACATATACTCGTACATAATTTTATATTTATGTGTGCCTGCGTATATATACATACATATATACATCCATATATATGCATTTGTTACATTCTAAATGTTGATAAATGATATTTTCGTTTTCATCTATTTTTTGCGAAGGGAGCCGACCTTTTCCTTTTTAGTCTTTTTGCAAATCATTTCTTGCTCGCACACCATTTTCGCTAGATGATGAATTTATATCCATTCATACATTTTCATTTATTTAGTATAAAAAAATAACATATTTACATATACTCAGATGCCAGCAATCGTAAATACAATTTCATAAAGACAACTGATAAGAATAATTACTGCAGAACAAAGAAATAGTGGTTGAGCCATGCTGTAATATTTAATAGATTTGGCCTATTATTTTGCTTGATATTATAATAACTTTTTAATAATACTATTGCAAGGGTTTTTATTTATCATAGTTAGGAACAGAGATCAGCAATGAATAGTTTTTTCGCTACTCATAACTACTCATGAAATTTTGAGTATGAGTGTGTCAAGGATATTGAAATTATACTACTCTGATTCATTCGTACTCACTACAACATTGATTTATAAGTACAGGTTGCAATGAGTATGAGTACAACGTTGATATCAAACTCATAACATTCGAAATATGTTTGATTCATACGCCTACGCATTCAGATTCATAAATTTATAAAAATACTTTAATACTCATAAATGATTCGACTGATTCGAATCATTCATCAAAAGTTTACAAAAAAGAAGAAAGAAAAAGACGAAGACAGCAAGCTAAGCAAAGTCATAACCTTCTAGTGTGTATTGTAGTGTTCGTACGCGAATCATAGTTATTTTGTGATTCTTGTAAAGGTTGAGTAAAGGAGAGTCGTGTTGTTAAATATGAGTACGATGAGTACTTCAAACCGTTTATACGAGTAGTATGACTGTTAAGAAGGCAATCGGCCAAGCCAGCAATTTCCTGGGATTTTAAATAAAACACAAGTGCTAAACAAAAGGCTTGATTTATTAGGCAGTGTATTTATTTTAAAATTCCTGTGTAATAATATTAAAGAAATGTGTTATATAAAATGAGATTTTAATTTGTTAATTACAACATACTTTTTAGTAGGAAACTACTGGGATTGTATTGCAAGATAAGTTCGATTTAGATAACTTAAGCACGTCTGAGCCAAGTTATAGAAAACCTTATAATAAAATGGCGAAAGTTCTAGATTTTCTTAATAGCTTAACCTTCGTTAAAAATGTATGTATTCAGTATTGGAAAGTTAAAAAATTTACCATGACATATTGCCAGACCACTAAATAAATTATGGCTATTTTGGGAGTAGTTTCAACAATGACTATGATATTAAAATAAGAATGAATGATTATAAGTATCAGAAATTATTAGTATGATTTGAATCTACTCACCTATTTGAATACTCATTGCTGATCTCTGGTTAGGAGTTCATTTAGTGCATTAAATTTCTTGGAAGTTTGGCTCCTAGGATTTCAACCAGTTGGTGTAGAATATCAAAAAAGTGTATGAAAATGCAAAAGTGATCTATTCGAGGATCAATTTGATTTCAGAAATGTTAAATCAATTGAGAACGCTATAAAAGTTATGGTTGGACGTAAAGAACGTCTCCAACACGGCGTATTGGGAACATATTGAACGTTAGCGCAACTGAAGATATCTGTTGATGGATTATGAGATTATTTTTGGATCGTTAAATATTGTGCTGAATCATAAGACGGGGGCTCTGCACACAAACAGCCGACAAAATATTGTGATGATTGTTGTAATAATAAATAAAACGGGTGGTCCAAGATCATCTAAATCGATTTTTTCGCATAAAATCATTCATACCTAATTAAGTATTTAAATTTTAAACATATACTTTACAGTAAAAACAAAAGAAGCATGCCCAATTTCAAAACAATTTTTCTGCTTCAGATTTTGTTGGACACGATAACTTTCGTTTTCGCCTAAACTGTAGTGATGATAATGTGGAACATGGCAAGCAACTACATTTTTACTAACAACAGATTTGTTTTCGATTCGAAAGTTATTGAAACGGTCTGCCCTTGCAATCATGTGGAAAGATATTTCAGATAAAGTGTAAAATAAATCATGAGGATATTAGTCTTCTACACTGCCAAATACGATTTTTATAAAATTAAATTGTTATATTGAAGAATATATCTTTGTAAAAATGTGGTGAACGGTTTACGGTGTTCAGATATGCACCTTTATTGCGTAAATTGCAATAAACATTATTGAGCTTAATATGTCATATAGAGTTTCAATTAATAATTGCACAATAAATAAGCAAATTGTTATAATATTGAGTAAAACTTAAAATCCCGCACTGTTATAAGTATCTTCAGTGAGAATGTTACAACTTTGTATTTTCAAATATCAACAACGACAACTAAAAATTGCGAGTGAGATGGAAGGTAAGTTTATTTATATTAACACTAAATCTACCGATACTTTTTGTATTTCTATTCCTATTCTATTCTCTTTTTACTATATATTATTTAAAATATCTAACGATTTAAAATATTTTCAATGTTTCCAAATTTTGGGGACAAAACAAAAACTAAGAATTTGTATTAACAAAATAGAACGAGAAATATTTACTGCAATACTCGTTTGGAGTAGAGTGAATACCCATCTGCTAGAAAACAAACAATATAAAATTCATGCCTGAACATAGTATTATATGCACATAATGGATTTCTATAAACTACATTAAACTGGAATGTGCCTTAAATATATACATTTTTAATTCCATTGTAATTGATTCTAATATATGTATAGTGCTGTCACTATCCGACCTCATTAAGGAAGCATCAAATACAGTTGAATGTGGGTTTTTACTTTCAGCAATAAATAAAGGAAAAACTAAAAAAAAATGTAAGGAAAACAGTATCAAATTTGAAGAAGAATCATATACGGTATATAGAATTAGTTTTACTGCAGCCCTACCACTTGATACAATTAATTATCTTTTAAATGGTAGATCCCGATAGAGTATGAGAAATTACCCATAGCAACGGATTTGTTGACACTGGGCAAAATTAGGAATGGCCACCACAATTTTTTTTGTACGAATATGTTTATGCCCGGAAAAACATGATTTCATTGCATCATTAAAGTGTTTCACAGAAATTATTTCAAATAAAAAACAAATGAATTTTACTACAAATATGTAACAAATAAAATATTTAAAACATTTTACAGGAAACTATTTTTAATAAATTTTGATACAAAATATTGTAATATTTTTAAATGATATTTTACAAATATTCGTTGTTTTTATTTTTAAACAAAAACTGAAAATATTTTAAAACAATTCAACGTTAAAAATGTTATTTTATGTTTTAGCATTCTTGAGCTCTGTAGATTTGTTATTAATGATGGAACAAAATACGACAGCAACTTAAAGCGAAAAATCTGCCAAAGAAATAAAAGAATAAATAGTAGAACCAAATGGTACCAATAGGTAAAACATAGGGCGTATACCTTGATAAACCTATGGCCAGAAAAACTAGAACAACAATAAAATTTCAGCACAAAAGAATTTCAATAACAAAGCTACAATGAAATCACGACAATAACGGCAAACAATGTTAGACTACATTGAAAGACTACGAATGATAGAAATGAAAAGATCAATAGAAGAGCTTTCGAAATTACCAGACTCATAATAATTGATGTATATGATGTTGCCATTCTGTAGTAGCAAAAGGAGCGACATATACACACTGCGAGATCGAGTAATAAAATTAAGAGCACGGTGTTATCAGCTAAAATGTGTTATTAATTTATGGTATATAAATGTGGGATTTATTTCACTTAAGGAATGACAACTAATAAATGTAAACGATTTGCTTTATTTAAAATTGCAGTTTCACTTAATTTCTCTCATTTAAAGGAAGAAATATAATATCAGACATCTTCATCAAAATGAAATATGTAAAAACATTTCTTCAATGACTTGCACTCAGCAAATTTCTATCAAAAGCTCTGAGAGCAAATAAAATTGCTATGAAAAGCTTCTCAAAAATCTGGTTTCGGAGTTGACTTTAAACAGTAGGTCCCGCCGCTTATGTGTGGAATTAGCACACGGAACATACATAAGTGGTGTGAGAAGCTAGGTCTGAAGGGCTGTAATGATCAAAGTATGTAATATAACAAAATTTCTCTCTTTAAAGTCCGAGTCAGATAGAATTCGTTATACAAAATAACTACATATCAGGTTAACGGAATACTTTGACATGTATTAAATTTGACACAACAAAATTATTTTAAGAGGAGGGTAAAAACAAAATAAAGCAGCTGTTAAGGTACTCAAAAGTTAAAAGTTGCACAACTTTATGCGTTACATTAACGGAAACGTACAAGAGAAACAAAAGCATACAATGAAAGATATACGTATTGCAACTCTGCTGTCAGTTGGAAATGTTAAAGCTTGACGTATGACACGTTGCCTTCTACCACCGGTGAATCTCACTAGACTGTCCGATCGAGCCGCACGTACCATCGGCGGTTCGCACTAAACTACCTCATCGGGCGAAAAACGGTAAGGAGTATGAATTAAAGGACGGCTGGAACGTGTTAATACCGCATATGATTTATTAAATTACCTTCCATTTATTCTCACTTAGCTATTAAACGCAATACACAGCATAACAAGTGCTTCTTCATAAGTACCGAGTACCGTTTGCGGAAGGTGTTGCATTGTTAACATGCAAGACGTGCTTTTAACTGCAGAAAAATATTTGAAACGAATGACAAAAACCGCGCAGGGCAATAAACAAAGTTCGAATATGCTAAATAAGAATGCAGATTCTTTTTCGGGAATAAATTGCAAAGTTATATGCATTTGCTAAAGCAGTCATTTCAAAATTCTGCGGCAATGTATTTATTTCGACAACCCAAAAGGTTTTATAAAACTCGGATAACATGAAGGAACAACACCAATGTGCATGTGTTAGGAACATAGTTAAAATGGCAGAAACAGTCTATTGTGATGAAATTCATAAAAGTGAGTCAAACTGTAAAAAAAGGCAAGAGCGCGATATAAAGAAAGACGGGCATTAGGGAGATAACAACAGAGTTATCTCATAAGCCAGCTATTTCACCAGAACTACTATAGCAATTAAATTCTAAATACCAAAAATCTCATCACAGATGAAATCAAACGGACCATTGAAGAAATTCTCACCAAGAATCTTGTCTCTTCGCCTCTGCATGCCATCGCAGAAGGACAAACTATGTTCAACAATTCTTGTAGTAAAAAAAACGGTGTCCCTCACAAAAAATCGATTGATATTTTAATAGATTTCCTCCCCAATTTCAGACCCATTTCATTCTAGAACTTTTCAAACTAGATCACTGAAGTATGATTTGAGATCTCCTCAGTCCTGCAACGAAATATATCGTAATAATTATGCCGAAATGTTATCAAAACTTTCTCGAAAATAATGTTAGCGAGTACGCCTGGTATATAATTTATGTCTCATAAATGTCAGAGTCTCGACCACGTTGGCATACGAAATTTTTTGAATTTGTGGATATTTTGCACGAAAATGATTTAAATTTATTTCGCAGATAAAAAGACTCGAAATTGCCACCAAAGTAACTTAATAAAAATAAATTTACCTTGGCTTGAATTTAATTCCATCAGTTTTATTTATTTATAATATGCATATGCATTAAACAAATGTATGTATGTATGTATGTATGAATGTATATAATCCATTACAAAGATATTTAATTGTGTTTAATTATCAGTTGTTAGAAGAGATGAATTCATTAATTCAACACCCATAATAATGAAATAAAATTTTAATAAATATTTAAAGCCTGATTATCCTTCAGACGATTTTCTATTTGCTTTTATTTTGAATTTTTAATATTTCTTCTCCATTCAGATGCTTTCGCATTGTTCAGAATGTAATTCATTACATTACGTTATTTATTCATCATTAAAAATTTTCAGAAAACATTTCCATTTTCTAATATTTATTAATGAAGAAAAGCAAAAAGTATTATTTACACATATACATACATATGTATGTGGATACAAACAGACATACATATATCTTGCAAAAGTCATAACCCCAATGATAATTAAAATTAAAAACGATTTTCGTATTAAAAAGTTACAGATAAATACGTACAGATTTTAGAAACTCTTTTAGAAAATAAACAATAATCGTTTGAAACTCCAGAGTATTTTAATCAATAAAGCAACAAATATTTCGTGTAAGGTGAGCTTCAAATCATACGATATTTCTCGAAACTCCCCATGAATTAATGCTCCTAAAACTGTTATGCTATGTTCATATGCACTTTTATTGAGTCAATATTCGGTTTATTGAGTACAATATTTTAAGAGTTCAGACATAACAATATTCGCAGTTCAGCTGCTTATTCAATATTCATTTACAGCTGGTAAACAAAACAGCTGGTTGTTTCAACAACATTGTTTTTATTTTGTTTTTTATTTTATTGTTTTGTCGTTGTTGACATTTGAGTTATCAAATATCAACAGAAGGTCTTCGGATAATTGCAATATGCGCACTGAACATACTTATGACAGTGCTGTATTTTAAGTTTTTCTCCATATTATAACAGTTTGCGTATTTATTGCGCAATAATTCATTGAAACTTTATATAAAATATTGAGCTCAATAATGGCGTTTATTATGATTTACGCTAGGTGCATATCTGAACACCATATTAGTCATATTTTTAAATAAAATTGTTATCGATATTAACGAGGTAATCAATATATGGATGTAGAACGATTGACATTAGTAACAGCTTTACATTTACGTGGCATCGAGATTACCAAATTTTTACATTTACTCCATGCAACGGCAACCAAGCTTTTATTTGTTTCCACAAAGAGATCAACAGGACTGTCTACATGTACCAACCTAATTTTGATTTTTACATCTTGTCACATCTTCGGACCATTAGCATTCCGCATTATGGCTTAGGATTTTTGCATATTGCAACCTGTTCATACTTTCCTAATTTTGTATAGCAGCCCAAATCCGACTTAGTACTCGAAAACATGGTAGAACTGTGCCCGATTAATGTAAGTTCTGGCGCTCTCATACGTCGTTTCATTCTTTTTATCTTTTTATTATTCAACGAATAAACTTTTTACGGCTTACGAACAGTCAGCGAATTTTTACAAATTATTTGAGTTTTTTTAAGGGCCATCTTTACTGAAGTCGAATGTTTCCTCGACGATAATGCATGACATCGTGATGCATTTTGGAAGAATTTTCTCTGGTAAAAGGATGAGAGAAAACAAATTATTTGAAATACTCGTAACAGAAGATCGAAGATTCAAGAAATAATTGATTAAATAATTGATTAGGAAACAATAACAAATGCAAAATTTGTTGAAAAAATCAAATTGTTTAAATATTTTAATTGTACTTTACGGTTTACTGGTTGACATGGTTGCCTTGTAGGTGGTATGCTGGGGTATATACCTGTGGTGACTGTGGACTGGTAACATTATATCGAGCATAAAACTCTATGCGCTATCTTGTGATAATTAGAATATAATTTGATATTGTATTGTAATATTAATTAATAAAAAAATATTAAAAATAAATATTTAAATTTCTCTTTAAACACTAATTTATGTTTTGTACTCGTAACAAGATATCGTTGATAATGTTATTCTCTGAAATGTTTATTGAAATTTTTTATTCGAAAACAATATTAATGCGATTAAAATATTAGAAAATTCTTTTAATATTGCAAAAACGACAGACATACATACATATGTTTGTATTTTATTCAATTGATTGCGTTTAAATATTTATTAAAGCACAAATTTTCCCAAATTATATTAAAGGTTAATCTTTTAACGCAATTTAAGTATATTTGCGGATTATTATTTAATAAATTGGCATTTATAAATAAAAAATTGCCAACAACAACATATATGTACACACATGTCATACCTTAAGACATAAACCATACAGGCACGAGTCTAAACTTTACTTCGAGTGAACACAAGTAATAGAACACATTATGTGAAAAACTTAAAAGTTAAATGTATTGCGGGTGTACTGCTATGAAGTGAGCGTTTTTTTTATAAATACAATCCTCATTCTTAATGGAAAAGTAAAAAGTATTGTTCCAAAATGGTGTTATTAAAATAATAAACAAAAGCTACAAAACAAAACAATGGACTTGTTTACAAGATCAAAAAATAAACAAAAATATAGCGACAACATCAGTATAAAAAAGAAGAGGATAAACAAAGTAAACAAACAGGCAACAACAACACTGCAAGGACAAAGGTAAATAAAAAATATACAATAAGGAAACAACATGTTTACATTTATAGAGATTTCGCGAAGGCAAAGTCATTCTCCTTTGAGAGCATTAATCAGGCTGTTTACCCAGCGATATAAAAGACAAGACAAAGCAGGCAAAGAGATCAGAAAGAATTCAGTCAGTCTTGTGTGAAGCCGCGTTGCGTGTGAAGAGAATAATTGTGGTTTGAAGAACTCCGTTGTAAAGATTTAACGAATAATTGTTATTGTATACGCGAAGAGTGTAAAGAAGAATAACAAATAAAGCAAATTGTTGTTGTTTAAAATAAGTCGCCAAAGGAGGCACACGGAATTGTGCGAACAATAAAGAGTTGATTTAAAACCAAACACAAACTTATTTTTATTTTATTTGCAAACTACGAACTCATATTTTAAACGTTTTTAAAAGAGTAAAAACGTAACAGTATTAAGAATTGCTGGTCGCACATTTTTTGCATCTCTCAGGCAATTTGTGGATTCCTCACCAATAAAACTTTTCGTCTTTGAAAGCGAATCAATTAGACATCCAGTTTTCAACTTCCTTGTAGGAATCAATGTACTGCTCACCAAGTGCGTATCCCATCGATTAAAATAGATAATCGCCGGAAGGAGCCAAGCCTAGTGAAAACGGCGGATGAGGTAACAGCTCTCAGCCTAAGGCGTTAATTGTATTCTGAACCAGTTTTGCTTTGTATGCAGGTGCATTGTTATATTGAAATAAAAACGACGTTGACCAAGCCATCACTGTCAACTGCAGGCACTACAGTTCGATGATTAACGACTCCTTTTGGCCTGAAGAGGATGATTTGGATACCAACGATATGTGGTTTCCACATATTTCATATCATACTGGATATCCTGGGCAAGTGTTATGAGGACATAGCGATCTTACGTGGAAGTGGTGTGAACTGAGTACCGAGATCGTCCGATTTGTTCCAGTTAGACTTCTTCTTGGGGGGTTTTTCTTAGGTGTATGTCACAAACACTAGCCCTCAAAGCCAACATACCCTGTGCAATCGGTCAAATTAAGCTGGATTTATGCGTCAGACTCATGAAAAGTTGAGTATTTGGCATACGCTATACCGATAGAAGTGCAGCAACGATATGTTCCATATGAATTGTCATCAATAAGTCTTTCAAACGAATAAAAATTCCGATGATATGTATCTCACATAAACATTGTTTTATTGAAATCTAAAAATAGGAAACACTTTAAAACAGGTCCGTACAAATAAAATATCCCATGTTTATAATCGACTCATAAATGTAAATGGTTTATATTGGTATAACAATAATAATAAGAATAACAATAATGGCTCTGCTGCATTAAATGCCAATACATACGTTAGTGAGGATTTGAGCCATGCAGCATAGTGACCCCTAACTGTTCTCCAGACAGTATCAGTAAATTCTATAATATTGGGAAATGCTTTACAACGAGAATGAGTGACGAAAGTGAACGTTTTTAATGGTTTACATAATCGAAACATGTGTTCAAGTGAACTGGAAAAGGGACTTACCAATATTATCTGACAGTATGGCTGAAATTACAGCACTCAGCCCCTATGAGGTCGGCTCGAGATACAACGGACAGCTTAATCAGCAAGACTGGACTTCACAGTTGTTGTAAGAAATCGCAGTAATGAGGAGACAGATCACATTGCAAGGAGTATGGCTTACAAGCCGCTTATAAGGTCAGCAAATATTTGTAGAGTAGTAGGGCTTACAGGTGAATAGACGACGAAAGGAAAGCTGTGTTGGTAATTCTTCTCATTGCAAATGTGCTTGAGATAATCTATAATTTTGTTAGAGTATAGTAATCTACAGTTTACGGGTCACTGCAGACTGAAAGAATAAAGAAGGAAACACCTGGTTGTTTATCAAGTAATAAGCAAGAAATTATCGGAAGAGTATTCTGAAGTTCAGCAAGGCAATAGGATTCCGGGATACCCAATATAGATTGATAGCAGTACAATAAATTTTCTGGTGGCACTACTTCACTACCTTTACGTATCAATAAAATATAAGCATTTAGAATATGAGTTCGTTGTTTGCAAACAAAATAAATATAAATTTGTGTTTAGTTTAAAATAAATTATTTATTGTTCTCACAACTTTTTTGCCACTGTTCACACTTGACGAATACAACAATAATTGCTTGTTCGTTATTATTCTGTGCTATCACCCTTTGCGTAA
Source organism: Sarcophaga rosellei (assembly GCA_930367235.1). Classification (NCBI taxonomy): domain Eukaryota; kingdom Metazoa; phylum Arthropoda; class Insecta; order Diptera; family Sarcophagidae; genus Sarcophaga; species Sarcophaga rosellei. Next base: position 81,850,827 of record OV884017.1, on the reverse strand, counting down.
GCAACAACACTTGTACGTTAGATCTGCATAGCAGCGATCTTCAAACCACTGTACAAATATAAAAACAAGTTTATTTGTTTTTATTGCCAGGTCTTATGCCTAAAATTATTCCGAATTTATACATGAATAATGCTGACTAAGCATTATGGCTACAGTGGAAGGTATAGCAAGAATTTCAAACAATTATTAAGAATATGAAAATATGAATATGTGCAACACTAACAGTGTTTATAGCATTGACTATTAAATTGAAAACGCAAGCAAATTGATCGTTGCTTGAATTTACCAAACAGAAGTGCCATCAACAATGTGTGTGTATGTTAATATGTACGTTATTCATAGTTGGTAATAAAAACATAATAAGAGAATTACTTTAAACATGTGTCGGCAGTGATGACATCATGAACATGCTACACCACGACTGTTCTCTTGACATGCAACGCGTCTTTATACAAGGATTGTTTGCTATTTTTCTTTCAACCCTTGCGTATACACTATCAACGCAGATGTTTACAACTGAGATCTACAAACCACAAGTGTTCTTTTCACACGCAATGCGTCTTCACACAAGACTGACCGAATTATTACTACTCGGTGCCTGCTTTGGCCGGCTTTTTTATATGCGCATGCAAACTTTCTGATGAACGTTCTTGAAGTAGAACGTTAGCGGTTTCACCCTCTCGATAACACTTTCGCGACTTCATTGTTGTTTGTGTATTTGGTTCCCATTGCTTGTTGTTGCGTTCTCGCTTATTTGTCTATCCCCTTTTCTTTCATACCGATGTTGATGCTTTACTTGTAACATGTTCGCAGTTTTTGTTAGTGTAGCTTTTGTTAATCATATTAATGTTAAACGATGTTTTCATTTTCGTAACAATATTTCATACAAAATTCATTCAACAATTTTAATGAATGACAATGTTACGAAACTGAAAACGGTGTACCATCGTTTCATATTAAAACGATAAACAAAAGCCACACAAACACATACAACGAACTTGTTTGCATAAACCAACAACACCAGTATGGAAGAAAAGGAGACACACAAGTAAGATGGAAAACAACAACAAACAACGTGTACTTTACACAAACAACAATGAAGTCGCAATAGACTTCTCGAAAAAGCGAAACACCGAACATTCCACTTCAAGAACCTTCATCAGACAGATTACGTGGGCATATAAAAAGGCACGACAAAGAAGACAACGAGCAGTAAGAATTCAGTCAGTCTTGTGTGAAGACGCGTTGCGTGCGAAGTAAACAGTCGTGGTTTGAAGATCGCTGTTGTGAAGATCTACCGAAGAGTTGTTAGTGTTTGCGCGGACAGAAATGTAAAGTATAATGAACAAGCAAATATTATGAACAGTGGCACATAAATAATGTGAATAATAAAGAATTTAATTGAAACTAAACGCATAAATATTTGTTTTTATTTTTCACGAACTCATATTGTTAACGTTTTTAAAAAGGCAATTATATTAAATTTAAAGAAAAAAGCGTTGCCTTATTTGAATACAAAGGGATGTCAATGAAGCAAAACACGACTTTTTAATTTCATTTTGAAATATACGAGTGTTGTATGAAAGAAATAAAAAAGAATAATCGATGATAAAACAGTTCCGAATATTATCGCGTTCTTTCATTCTTCATTATCCTCTTCCTGTGTTTTAAAAATAAAATGAAGGAAAATGAAAAATGTTGCAATAAACCCGTTGTTAACAAAGTGCCAAAGAGTTCTCAAGTGTTTAATGGAACAAAGGACAAAACATTTTGTCAAACGTCAAACACTGGCAAGGAAGTATAACATCAACAGCCATATAAATTCGAATTTTCTAAACACAAGCAAAGGTGTGACCAGTCACCGTAGTCTAGTAGGTAGTGTGTTCGCTTATTAGACGTAAAGCCCGGGTTTGAGTCCCAGGCCAGACATCAAAACGAAATATGGAAAAAAAATATTTCTTCGTCGACTTCCTTTCAGCAGATTTCTGGCAAAAACTCAGAGAGTAAATAAACCTGCCATGAAAAAGTTTCTCAAAAACTGTCGTTCGGACACGACGTTAAACTTTAGGTTCCGGCACTCAAGTATAAAATTAAGGCACATAACATGAGTGGCGTTGAGAAGCTAGGCCGTAATCCTGACTGAAAGGTTGTAATGGCCAATTATGTTTGTATGTATGTAAGCAAAGATGTGAAAATGTTAAGAAAACAAATCAAAACTGATTGCAATTATGAGTGAATAATTTAAAATTTTGTTTCCAACATTTCTTGTTCGCATAACTACTTTACGGTGTCCTTCCCACAATTGGCTTAAAGATGTTTATGTGTAAACAGTATCGCAAAACGTACTAGTACTAGTGACAATGCAGATATTGAAGTGAGTGAAAAATAATAAAGTGCACTGCCGTCTTAGTACCTGAAAATTGTTGATTAATTTTAGACAGTTGTTCGTTATTGCCTTTTGGAAATTGTTTTTTCTTTTTTGTTTCCCTTAGCTTTCTTAAAAAAGGGAGCAGAAAAGTTTCAATACAGCGAAAATGACAGTCATTTGCAGAAAGGTATTCAGCGTTGTTAACGTTCAATATTGTCAAAAACGCTTAAATAAGCGAAAAAGAAAGAAAAGAATATTCTTCGTAAGAAAGCAATTCATGACTGCTTAGAGGATAATACCAGCAATTTCTTTACGAAGAAAAGTAAAAATAATTTTAAATTCATTAAAAGTTTATTAAACAATACAATCTAATTATGGGTATTAGTGTAGTAAGAGTGTTGTAGTGAAAAATACTTACCATCTCTTATCGTGGCGTACTCTGATGAAAGCCGATTCGAAAAGATTTCTACCGATGAAGGACACAGACCAACAATACTTTGACCCTTCATGGTACATTTACTGTTACATAATATTTAATTGGGTTCAATTCAGAGATCAGCAATAAAAGGGTTTTTCGCTACTCATAAGTACTCATGAAATTTTCACATGAGTGAATCCACAGTGTTGAAATTTAACTACTCTGATTCATTCGTACTCACTACAGCATTGATTTATAAGTACAGGTTGCAATGAGTATGAGTACAACGTTGACATCAAACTCATAACATTCGAAATAAGTTTAACTCATTCATAAATTTAGAAAAGTACTCATAAATGATTCGAGTGATTCGAATCATATATCAAAATATACAGTCTTAGTTGTTGTTGCATTTACAAAAACGAAGAAGAAAGAAAAAGACAAAGGCAGCAAGCAAAGCAAACGTACAACCTTCTAGTGAGTATTGTAGTGTTCGTACGCGAATCATACTTATTTGGTGATTCTTGTAAATGTTGAGTAAAGGATAGTCGATATCAACAACATCACGCGTATTGTTAAGTATGAGTACGATGAGTACTTCAAACTTTGAATATGAGTAGTATGAGTATGATATTGAAATAAGCATGAATGCGTACAGGTATCAGTAATTGTGATTATGATTCGAATCTACTCATCTTTTTATATACTCATTGCTGATCTCTGGTTCAGTTGCAATTAAAATAATGTTAAAAACAATTAAAAACTGACTACTGACAATGCGTTAAACATTTTAAGTTGGTCCACATTTTATTTTAATAAAAATTGTTGCACATGTAATATTTATAATTGATCTGATGTATTATTGAATCAGTTTAAAAATACTTTTTTTTTCATCTGTTTTAGAAAAAATTTCATTTCTAAAATCCATTTTGTTTTCACCGCAAATTGCAAACTTTTGAAATTTTCAGTCCTTTTGAAATTCTATTTGAGCAGCCCTATGTTAAAGTGGAAAAAACTTCGACATTTTAGAATTTTTAAAATTATGCAAAAGTTTAAAAAGTATCATAACATTTTAAAATCTAAAAAAAAAATTCATTTAAAATCGCATAAATTCGAATTCGCTTAAAAAAATCCGCATAAAACGAGGCCCGAGTGTAGATGGACCTTTACAACGATATACCTATAGAACGATATACCATGCAGTTTAAATTAATATGTTATGAGTTTCGGTAGTGTAAATTTAGAAAATGTGTTTCTTTTTCATTACATGCATAAATACATAATACATAATTGGCCATTACAACCCTTCAGTCAGGATTACGGCCTAGCTCCTCAACACCACTCACGTTGTGTGTGTTAATTTTGATACATGAGCGGCGGGACCTATAGATTAAAGTCAACTCCGAACGACAGATTTTTAAGAAACTTTTCATGGCAATTTTATTTATTCCCAGAGTTTTTGCCAGAACACTGCTGAGAGGAAGTCGCCGAAGAAATATTTTTTTCATATTGCGATTTGAACCGTCGCTTTGCGTCTAATAAGTCAACACACTACCTACTAGACTAGGTCGTAATACTGACTGACTGTATTTTGTAAGTTCTGAAACTTTGTTACGTTTATATCGTAAAGTACTGTTAAATGACCGAATATATTTATTTTTATAGTTACGACAGAATAAATAAACAAAAATAAAATAAAAAGTATGAGTACATAGTCAATAAATTTGTAAAGTTTAAAAAACATATTTTTTCAATGACGGTGGAAAAGTTTTTTTTTATAATTTCATTTAATTAAATTTACAAGTCTTTAGTCGCTTGTGTTTTCACTGTTGAAGCGTGTGATTTTGAAACAAATGATAAAAAATATACATAAACTGAATCAAGAATGAAAAAAAAAACTGTTTGAAAAAAATTATGAAAAATTAAAAACTACTTTTCAATAAAATTCAATCAGAATTCTTAATTACGTTTTGATTTGTTATCAATAACAAGTGTAGCGAATATTATTAAATATAACAATTCCCGATTTGATCCTTAAATAAGTAAATTTTGGTCACATAAATGAAATGGTGGGAATGACATCTTGCATAGCTATGAAAAATATTATAAGAAATAATTTTGAAGTTGGAATGTTATTAAATAATATTTGGGAAAAGTTTTGTCTTTTCCGCAAGCGACTAAAAGTGTTAGAACTGACATACCTGACCAAATTAGTGACGTGGTTTTTCTAAGTAAAGGTGTTGCCGTGCCATAGCATGTCCGGTTTCTAAATCTCAGTTTGGAAAATGGGCATAATGTATTGCTTTTATTTGGATTACAATACACTATAACCCCCTCATTGTTTAAAAATTTTGCATACAGTGCTTGACAAAACAATTGAAACTTTTTTCAAAAATTCATTTATATTGTTACGAAAATGGAAACGGTGTACCATCGTTTAACATTAAAACGATAAAAAGAAGCTACACAAACAAATACAACGAACATGTTACAAGTAAACCAACAACATTAGCATGAAAGAAAAGGGGATAGACAAGTAAGCGAGAAAGCAGCAGCAAGCGATGTGTACAAAATATACAAACAACAATGAAGTCGCTATAGAGATCTCGAGAAGGCGAACACACGAACATTCTACTTCAAGAACCTTCATCAGACTGTTTACGCGAGCATGCGTAAACACTAACAATTGTTCGGTAGATCTTTACAACGGAGATCTTCAAACCACGATTATTCTCTTCACACGCAACGCGTCTTCACACAAGGCTGACTGAATTCTTACTATTCGTTCCCTGCTGTGTGTTGCCTTTTTATATGCCCACGTAAACAGTCTGATGACTGTTCATGAAGTCGAATGTTCGCGGCTTCATTGTTGTTTGTGTATTTTGTTTACGTTGTTTGCTTACTTGTCTATCCCATTTTCTTTCATACTGATGTTATTGGTTACTTGTTTATCATGTATAAAATTAACGCACACAACACGAGTGGTGTGAGAAGCTAGGACGTTGTACAATGGGTCAATTCGACCTTCGGGTACTGTACTTGTCACAGTTGACAAGTACACGTCCTCTAACCTAACCTTATCATGTAAACAAGTTAATTTTGTTTTTGTAGCCTTTATTTATCATTTTAATATTAAACGAAGTTAAATTATTTCCATTTTTATAACGCTATTATTCTTTACTTTTCCGACAAAAAATACAATGTTACAATAACAATTTACTTATAAGGAAATTTGGTGGAAAAAGAGAAACGAATGAAGAAGACGATCAACCATTCATTCCACTTGTTGGTGCAACTAATCGCAAAGTGTAGGGGCCGCTTAAGAGTCAGATTCAACTTACAACTCTCATTGCCTCTGATATACGCCATTGAATTTCATAATTATTTAATTACTGTTCGGTTTTATGCATTTGGTTTTTTTTCTCTTAATTTATCAAATTTAAGACACAATAAAACTTAATGAAATGCATAAATTTTATTTGAAGTTCTTCCATTTAATTTGAAATGCAATGGCTTCTGTTAATGTATATGTAGTATATTGAATGGCTTAAATGCAACACTTTAGCTTACCGGATATTTTTGTATTTATTTAAACGATTTTATCGCTTTCTGGCAACACAAAGTATTATTAGTGCTTTAAAAATAATCAAAACTTTCTACAACGGCTTAAATGCTACACTGTGCCAAGTGTTTTAAAAACAAACTCTTGAGGATTTTGTCCAAACCATAACAGAATTGCCTTCATTGGCACAATACTACATACATACAGTCTTTGTAAAGGAAAAATAAACGACACGAAGCAAAAGTATCTGCTTTTAAAGTCAGACTGCCATTCCGCTTGCGAATTTTCCTTTTTTTCTTTTCTTTTGTTTTGTTTCTTTTCTTTTTTAAATACAATTGCAAATCGGGAGAATAAAATAAAATGAAATAAAAAAATTAAAAAAAAAATTATTCAGCACTTTTTGTTTGAATGACAATTTAAACAAAAAAAAAAAATAACACTTGTTCGCACTGGTTGTCAGACGTAAGATTCAGTAGATTTTCACGTTTGTCTGTCTATTTTTTCCGTTTTTCCTTTTATTAGTATTCTGGCCGAAATATACAAACCTACATACACAGTGGAAGAGATACACACTTATATATTTAAGAACAACACAACCGTTTAATATACAGTTGGACGAATATTAAATTCACGATGGATTTGTGAAGAAAAGGACATGATGCAGATGATAGCTGAGCGAGCACACAAGGTCAGACTTACAAGGAGAATAAAATATACAATACATACATACATACATACATATTTCACAACGTGTGTGTATGTGTGTGAAAATGTCAGTCAATATGATAAAAAGAACAATGAAGTATGTGATGAAGCATGATGTGTTGAAACTTTACTCAAACATTACGTTTCCCTTTCAAGAAAATGTACGTACCTGCCGTACAATATCTGTGGACCATATTTTACAGATGCTGATTTCGCAGTTTCATGTGGATTTGAAATTTTCTTTCTTTCTTTATTTTTTCTTTAAATTATTTTTATTAAACAAATATTCGTATTCAATTTAAAATATTTTAAAGTGACTTATTTACATATGAAGACAATGAAGATGTTCTGATCAGAATAGCACCATTGAATCGGCTATGTGTAGACCAGAGATCAGCAATGAATCGTTTTTTTCGCTACTCATAAGTACTCATGAAAATTTGAGTATGAGTGAGTCAATAGTATTGAAATTCAACTACATATTCTGATTCATTCATACTCACTACAACGTTGATTTATAAGTACAGGTTGCAATGAGTATGAGTACAACGTTGACATCAAACTCATAACATTCGAAATATGTTTGATTCATACGCCTACTCATTCAGATTCATAAATTTAGGAAAATACTTATATTACTCATAAATGATTCGAGTGATTCAAAGCAATTATAAAAATTTACAGTCTTAGTTGTTGTTGCATTTACAAAAAAAAAAAAAAAAAGAAACAGACAGCAAGCAAAGCAAACACACAACCTTCTAGTGAGTATTGTAGTGTTCATACGCGAATCACACTTATTTTGTGATTCTTGTAAATGTTGAGTAGAGGAGAGTCGAAATCACCAACATCATACAAATTGTTAAGTATGAGTACAATGAGTACTTCAAACTTTGAATATGAGTAGTGTGAGTATGATATTAAAATAAGTATGAATACGTATAAGTATCAGAAATTATGAGTATGATTCGAATCTACTCATCTTTTTGAATACTCATTGTTAATCTGTGTTCAGAACCAATACTGTGTACTCCTTATAAGGTTTTATTTTTTTCTGTATCAATTGTTTTTAAAGTGATACATACATACATACATACATAATTAGCCATTTCAACCTTTCAGTTAGGATTACGGCCTAGCTTCTCAACGCCACTGGCGAAACGAAAAGCTTAACGTCGACTCCGTACGACAGATTTTGAGAAACTTTTTCATGGCAGGTTTATTTACTCTTTGAGTTTTTGCCAGAAATCTGCTGAAAGGAAGTCGCCGAAGCAATATTTTCATATTTTAGTTTTGATGTCTGACCTGGGATTCGAACTCGGGCCTTTCGTCTAATAAGCGAACACGCTACCTACTAGACTACGGTGACTGCCTGAACACCGTATTAGTATCGGGAAAATGGCTTTATACTCTTCCGAGATTTTGAATAAAATTTGTTACAAGATTTTCCTCTTAATTTGAACTTAAAATCATGAATTGCCCCAAAAAACAAAGCAACACTATTATAAAGTGATACAGAATTGAAAACTACGACTAGTACAGTGGGTATAAGGGATATACCAAAGTTATGTAAACACTTCAGTCAAATAAAATTTTAATGAAGTTGAAAATATATAACAGACTTATGATATTATTAAACTATTATTATTACACTCTATTGCTGATATCGTCAAAATTTCTTTAACAAATGCAAAACTTTAATCAAAAGAGCCATGGTCTTATTGGGATATACTATTCCTTCCAAATGAAAGTTTTAAAGAAATTCACAAATAAAATGGACTGCTTATGTCTAACAAAATTATGAATTTAAATTTAAATAAAGTATACGGAGTTGGTGGAAAATCACAGTAAACAACATATTTTCTATCCATAGTCATCATATTTCTTATTGTTGAATTTTTTTGTTTTATTTCGATGATTATTTACCACATACATAGTTTGGGCTCTTTTTACTCCGACATATAGGAAATTTTGTAAAAAATAAAAGATTTTAGTTTTAATTCTTCAAAGTAACTTGATTTCATGCTGAGAATTTCAATTTCTGTGTCACTCACTCACTTATTATTTAAACACCCATGAAGATTTTTGTAAAAATGAAAGAAATAATTTTTTGTTTTAAAAAAGGGTTCAAATAAATGAAATAAATCATATTGTTTTGCCAAAAGTCTTTGTGTAATTCATAAAATGCAGAGAATAAAACAGATAAGGCCTAAATAAGGATGTTTGTGTAAAGGAAAGGAATCCATACACAAAAGAAGAGAAAGAAAGGATTTTTCAGTTGTCCTTATGAAATAGTTTTTTTTTCCTTTTTTCTTTTGTTTTTCGTTTTCTTAATTAAATATTTTCCAAGTTGTACTCTTAAATGAAAAACAAAAGAATCAAAATCATGGGATTTCTGCATTTGTAGTGTGTAAACACTACACCGATACTTTGGATTTGGGGAATAGTCCAATAACCTGTAATAAAGATAACGCAGTCCAACAGTGGAGTCGCTGTAGTCTAGTAGGTAGAGGCTTGTTAGACGTAAGACCCGGGTTCAATCAGGTCAGACATCAAAATGAAAAAATATTTGTTTGGTGACTTACCCTCAGCAGATTTCTGGCAAAAACTCTGAGAGTAACTAAAATTGCCATGAATAGTTTCTTAAAAAATCTGTCGTTCGGAGTCGATGTTAAACTGTAGGTCCCGCCACTCACGTATAAAATTAACACATTCAACATAAATGGTGTGAGAAGCTAAGTCCATAATCTTGACTGAAGAATTGTAATGACGAATTATGTATGGTCCAACGGTGTTAATGTTAATTTTGTGTATTAAACACTATTCTTCAAGTAGCAATTGGGTTGAAATTTGTAGTTTGTAGTTGCTATTGAGCAGTAAAACAAGAACATTCAACAACATAAGATTCTCTCTCCATCGACTGCTGTTAGGTTACGTTTGTTCTGAAATTACTTTCCAACGCACTAACAATCTACAGTGCAGTGATGTAGTGTACCAAAGAGTCGGTTTTGTTTCACTTGAAAAAACCTTATGTATTACAAAGTCTGTTTCCTATTATTGTTATTGTTTTCATTTTTATTTGTAGTTGTTGTTATTTTTACAAAACAATAGATTCACAAGAGTACGAAATGAATATACGAGTAAAGAAGGAATAATATTTCTAGAGTATCCTTCACTTCCATTTGGTTTTGTTTCAGTTTTTTTTTGTTCCATTTTTGTTTCATTTTTAAAATTTTCTTTAATAAACAACAATATGAATGAATTTTCTTCTCAATAGGATTCGTTAACGGTTCGAAGCAGATATACTTCTTCTCCTATTATTGTATTATTCTCTCGAATAATAATAAAACAACAAAAACTATAGGGAAATGACATGATACCATCAGGCTTATTATTATATATCATGTTTCATCCTATGCTTATATATACGTAAACGTTATACGGAAATTTATTGTCCAAGAACATGATAACTCGATCCTTCTTAATCTGGCCTGAGTACCATTACGAACGGCATTTAACAAGACGACAGCTGACTACAATAGTTTGTTAAAATGTGATTCCAAAATGTGTGTGCAATTCCTTCACATTATTTTCCCCATTTTTAAAGCCTGCGGTTCGTCCTGAAACATAACAGTCACCAGAAAATGCTTACTTTTCGATCTCTTATAGCCTTTCCACACTTGCCAATATCTAACATATACAGTCAGATCGAAAAAAAACTCTTGAATTGCACACATATTATTCAGAGTGTTACGAAAATGGAAATGGTGTTAATAAATGATAAACAAAAGTTACAAAACCAAAACAATTGACTTGTTTAGATGATAAACGAATAAACAAAAATATAGTAGCAACATCAGTATAAAAAAATAAACAAAGTAAACAAACAGGCAACAACAACACTGCAAGGATAAACGTAAACAAAATGCACAAACAACAATAATGAAACCAACATGTTTACATTCATAGAGCAGGCAAAGTCATTCTCATTCGAGAGCATTCATTAAACTATTTACCCAGAGATATAAAAGACAAGATAAAGCAGGCAACGGATCAGAAAGAATTCAATCAGTCTTGTGTGAAGACGCGTTGCGTGTGAGGAGAATAATCGTGGTTTGAAAATATTCGTTGTGAAGATCTATCGAACGAGTGTAAGGAAGAGTAACAAATAAAGCATATTTTTGTTGTTCAAATCAAGTTGTCAAAGGTGGCACACGAAATTATGCGAACAATAAAGAATTTATTTAAAACTAAACACAAATTTATTTTAAAGCGTAAAAACGTTACAACGTATTTATTTTATTACTTACAATATAATTACAAGTTATGGGCTAATTATTATGAGCTGAGTAGCTCTGTATTGTAACGGACCAGAGCTTCTGGTGGGAGTTGAACCCACGGCCATCACGTTAAACTACCAGGGTACACTGTATATATAGGAATTCTGATGCGTTTTGTTTCGCATTCTTGAGCGTCGATTTCTTTGAAAAACCTTTCCAAAACTCAAACGGTATGGTGACCTATACCAACAAGAAACTCCCAGGAACAGTTATCGGAAAATGTTTATGACTGAGAACCCTTTTTGCAGCAGGTACCATGATACCTATTTAAAAAGTGAGCATGAGGTAGAACTTTCAGCGGCAAAGAGAATATTTCCGATAAGTTCTTCTTTGATTATGCTATTAGAGAGTAAGATTCCCAAAAGCGTTGGTAAAGAACATAGCGGCATATGTACCCCGAGGAGAACATGTGGTAGCGCCATTAGTTATTTGTATGAGACGTCGGATGCTTAGGTATGGAAAACTAGTGCCAACATTTATAAGATGGATACAAAAAACACAATATACACAAATCTTCCAAAAAATATGCTAAGCTCAAGAACGATCAGCCTTAAGGTGGGAAAAGCGCCCACATTCCTTAGGATTCTATACTGATGAGGGACAAATGTACGTGACGAACAAATATGCGGATACAACTCTTTTCATCAATCTATAAACACTTATGTGTGTTACATTTGGTGGCCCAAAAATGTTTAGTGGATGGTAATAGATAAACTGCATCAAACCATCTCCGTTTGCCAACGTTTGCCACACAATGGTTATGAGAACATCTCCGACTAATGCAACAGAAATGATTTTTAGATATTCTATCGCTTATTCGGTCTTCCAAGTACTCTGAGATTTGTCAAAACAGAAACAGTTTTTTTTTTCTTGGTTTTGTTTTGTTGAGCCTTGATCTTTGGTCTAGTAAGCCAGCACATTACTTCATGAATTTCCCTTAATTTAAACGAAAGAAGCAAAATTAATCTGAATGCCAAACCTTTAATGAAAATAATCGTATTTCGTTCATTATAGAAATGGCAGTTGAATGCCAAAATTTTCAATTTTAAATGCCAATCAATAAATTATTTTGGAAATAATCAATATGCATATGTGAGTGTGTGTGGGTCTCTACACCAGAGATCAGAAATGAATCGTGAAATTGAATCGCCAACAATACTGAAATTAAACTACTCTGATTCATTCGTACTCACTACAACATTGATTTATAAGTATAGGTTGCAATGAGTATGAGTACAACGTTGACATCAAACTCATAACATTCGAAATATGTTTGATTCGTACGCTTACTCATTCCGATTCATAAATTTAGAAAAATACTTATAATACTCATAAATGATTCGAGTGATTCGAATCATTTATCAAAATTTATAGTCTTAGTTGTTGTTGCATTTTCAAAAAAAGAAGAAAGAAAAAGACAAAGACAGCAAGCAAAGCAAACTCACAACCTTCTAGTGAGTGTTGTAGTGTTCGTATGCGAATCATACTTATTTTGTGATTCTTGTCGAAATCAACAATATTATACGTGTTGGTAAGTATGAGTACGATGAATAAATCAAACTTTGAATATGAGTGGTATGAGTATGATATTAAAATAAGTATGTGTGCGTATAAGTATCAGAAATTATGAGTATGATTCGAATCTATTCATCTTTTTGAATACTCATTACTGATTTCTGGTTTATACATACCCATCCTTCCTACTGTTGACGTGAAATATTTTTTCTCTTTTAAAAACTTTGAAACAATTTTAACATCTGTTTTATTTAAACATTCTCCAATAATATTAGTGAATCCATATTAAATCCTTTGAATGGCAAACCAGTTGATGGACAAAATAAAACCCTAAAAAATAAAACCGCCATTTAAAGTGGAAAGGAGCAGACTATGTTGTGAAGACATTATAAGCCAGAATGTTTCAAAAAATTCTAAAAATAAAAGGAAATGGAACAACATTGGTCTAGAACTCAGCTTTTCCAAGCACAATACCTGCTCGATTTTATTTTTTTGTTTATAAAAAAAATAAAATGAAATGTACAAAAATAAAAGAGAAATAGAAAAGAAAAAGAATAAAAAATATGGAAAGTAAATGAAAATACAGAATTTTGCTTGGTATCCGTATAAAAAATTGATGGCTTACTGAACCATTAGATGAAATGAAATAAAATCATAAGTAAAGCTTTTGATAAAACATTTCATAAAAGATATTAAAGTATTTGGGTAAATTTCCCTTTTGCCATGCATCAGCAGACGAAGCCAAAAACTCAAATAAACTGAAACGAAACAAATTGAAATAAAACGAGAATGAAATCGTGCTCAACGACAAACCCAAAATCCATTGATAATTTGACGGTTGTATGCAAACTCACTCTCCTATTTACATGTTTTAACAGAGTTAGTGTTGTTTTTGCTGTTGTTATAGATTTTCCATTTCCTGTTACCCGTTATTAACTGAGTACGTATGTATATATGTATGTATGTCATTGGACACACCCACACATTATACAATAACTTATCGAACATTCAGACGTGTGCGTAACAATACTAAGAAAGCATTATTAAAAATTAATGAAAATAAAAATAGACGAGAATAAAGGGTTCAATTGAGAATATCGATGTTTATTTCTTTTTTGGCAGTGTATTTAATAGTGATGCTATACAAATAAATGTATACACTTGTACGTACATAAGTATATGCATGACTAGGATAACAGTATTGTGCAAAATAATAGAAGCGTTAATTAATTGTTTTTTTACATACATACATACATAATTGGCCATTACAACCCTTCAGTGAGCATTACGACCTAGCTTTCATTTTGATATCTGACATGGTATTTGAACCGTGGCCTCGCGTAAATAAATAAATAAATAATAAGCCAACACACTACCTGATAGACTACGGCGACTTAATTTTTTATTTGTTGTTGTTTTATTGCTGTACGAAAATATCCTTCTTTATGATATGTTAAGAACAGATTGTGATAATTGGAAAGAAAACGTTCACAGCAATTGTCTTGCAATTGGACAGTGTTCGGTTATACACATCGATTGCATCTTTTCTAAAGCTTTGGAAGATTGGTTAAGAGCTTTTTTAGTCTCGAACTGATAGCGAAAACTAACAGTTAACGTAGAGATATAGCAGTGGTTGTCAATCGAACAATATGGGATAGTGCGATATATAGCTCATAGTCTCTTAAGATGTATTCTCGACAGATCATTAAGGTTATCTACGAGGCGCATTCACCTTCACCAATAAGTGAAGAATAATTTCCCTGTTTTTCCGCCATAATACCTATACAATGCTCAAGCTGATAGTGATCATTTAGAATTCGACCAGGCTTTCAGTGAGCCCTCAACCAGCCTTGGCCAATGTGATTTATAAGCTCACAGGCCTTCAACGGGTTTCTCAATGTAGTGAACTTAACAAAAGCTTCGATGATGGTGCCACATCTTACCAGTTCATCCGCTTTGCATGGCAATTCTAAAATACGACTATATGAATGTACCCATATGTTGCGGCTAGATAATTGTCGACTCCAATCATTTAAATATCTGTCTCTTTTTAAATTATTTATTAACTATTTACTGCATTCTAATATACAAATATGTATATTGATGTTTATATGTTTATGCATATGTGGATGGTTAACGGTCATTATTCATATTTTCTTTTATCTTTACAAGTTATACTTATTTATGTTAAAAACAATATTTATTGTAAAAAAGAAATAATGATCAATTAACAAATGCCACGTAGCCAATTTTCTTCAAGTTTGTTCTTTAAAATTTAGGCAATAATTGCACTCCTGTTTTTAAAGTCGGCGGAATCAGACGAAGTAGTTTTAAAGCGCTTCTCGCTTTTATTTGTAAAAAATATTTAAATAAAAATAATATTGGATTCAGTAAAGTGTTTTATTTAAAACAAAAGGTCAAGTAATAGTGAGGCGCTAAAAGAAAACTTTGTTGAATTTTGCCTGTAACATTTCTTTAAAACTACTTCTGGTTAAATTATTTTGTGATTTAATTTAAACTAAAATTCGAACGGAAGGAATAACAAATGGCAGGAGAAAATAATTGCAAAAAGTGTCGTGAAAAAGACACAGATGAGATGGTACAATGTGACGTCTGTGACCAATGGTACCACTTTGGATGTGTTGGAGTAGACAGTAACGTGGCCAACATAAGTTGGAGTTGTGAATTCTGTAAAGCTACTTCATCCCTAACACTTGCTGGTCATGTAACTCGTACGTCCACACCAACCAACACCAATGCCAATATAAAACGTCCGTCAACCGAAATTCAAGGCGTAAATCAACAAAGTTATGTTACGATGCCGTCATCAAGTGCAGCTACAGCACCACCGCAATCTGCCCCTGCGTCGATGACACCACTACATACGATTTATTCAGCTCCCATAATGTCGTACCTACCACCTTCTTTATGGCATAATGCTTATAACCCACTAATTCCAGCGTCCGTACCACCAAATTACATTCAACCCGCCACTTCTTCAAGTATTCAAAGCCAAACAACGTATGCAGTACAAAACAGAAATCTTGATGATATTGCTAGGCAAAGAAACTTAGAGCTAAAACATCTCGAAGAAGAGATGCTGGTCAAGCGGCACTACCTAGATGAAAAATACAAAATATTATCGCAAACATGCGAATCATCGACACCATATCTACCGATGCCAACGTCAAACTCAGGGTTAACAGTGGCGGCTGCAGGAAACATTGGGCCAACACCAGCACAATTAGCAGCAAGGCAATCTTTTCCAAAACAACTTCCAACCTTTAACGGCGATCCCGATGAATGGCCACTTTTTATAAGCAGTTTTGAAAACAGCACATCTTTAGCAGGCTACACAGATGCTGAAAATTTAATTAGGCTACAGTCATCACTTAAAGGTAAGGCTCGTGAGATTGTTAAAAATAAATTACTTGTGCCACAGATGGTGCCTGAAATTATAAGGACACTTCGTATGTGTTTTGGAAGGCCAGAACACATTCTAGAGCGCGCAATTTCCAAAGCCAGAAGTTTTCCGCCAATTAAGGATAAATTGGAAACTTTAATAGAATTTGCAATGTGCGTTCGCAACATATGCGCCACAATGGAAGGATGTCAAATGGATTCTCATTTAAATAATCCGCTATTAGTAAAAGAACTGGTGGACAAACTTCCTAACAACCATAAACTTAGCTGGGCGATGTTCCCTAAGGACTGCAGCGTTCCTAGTGTGAAGATTTTTAGCGATTGGCTTTACAGTATGGCAGAAGCAGCGAGTAGCGTGACCCCCCTATTCGGAAAAACCGGCGCTTCAGTAAATACACACAACCGTGAAGAGCCCAACAGGAACAACAACACTTACAACACAGTGAGTACGTCATGTTTAGTATGCAATGATGGTATCCACAAAGTAGTTCAATGTGATGTGTTTAAAAATATGTCACTCAATCGCAAGTGGGAATGCGTAAAAACTAAAAATTTGTGTCGTCAATGCTTGGGAAGACATAGACGTAAGTGCAACTCCAACAAAGAATGCGGTGTAGATGGTTGTAAGTATAAACATAACCCATTGCTGCACAAAAAAGTGAGCGCTGAACCAAGCAATGACATAAATTCTTCTAATCAACAAAACTCGGTAGTAAATGCGCACAGCAACAGTTATGACGAATCTCAACCATTATTTCGCATAATACCTGTAAATATACATTCGTCAAATAAAATAAAAAAAGTTTTCGCTTTTCTTGACGAAGGTTCGGCAGTGACACTTATTGAAAAAACTGTTTTTGATGAATTGGGCCTAAAAGGTGAAAGCGACCCCCTTTGTCTGAGGTGGACTGGTGACACAACTCGTCAAGAAAGTGACTCTGTGAAAGCTAACATTATCATATCGAGTGTTACTAATAGTAAAAAATTCCAGCTGAATGCTGTCCATACAGTGAGCAATTTAGGCCTTTCCCCTCAGACCATCGATGTATGCAAAATTTCAAAGGTATTCCCATATTTGGCAAACTTACCGATACAATCGTACGAAAACGCCACTCCTGTAATTTTAATTGGGGCTGATAATTGGAATCTTGCTATTCCTCTTAAGATACGTGAGGGTCTGTGGAATCAACCTATCGCTTCTAAGACAAGACTAGGGTGGACGTTGCAGGGCTTTGGCACTAAGAGCACCAAAGAATATCGTATTAATATACATGCGTGTGATTGTCAACAAAAATACAACGAGCTTCATAATATGGTAAAAGAATACTTCTGCGTAGAATCGTGTAAAGAAAAACTGCTGCTTTCCTATGACGACAAGCGAGCTATGGCTATTTTGGAAAATACGACAAAAAAGGTTGACGATCACTATGAGGTTGGTTTACTATGGCGTAATAAAAACGTTCGCTTGCCTGATAGTTACAATACAGCTTTAAGTCGCTTGCAGTGTCTTCAAAATAAATTCAAGAAAAATCCATCTTTAAAAACAACTGTACAAAGTCAAATTGATAATCTTTTATTAAAAGGATATGCCAGAAAACTTACTCCAAAGGAATTAGAGGTGCATTGTGACAAAACGTGGTACTTGCCGATATTCGTGGTCACCAACCCCAACAAACCAGGTAAGGTCAGGCTAGTTTGGGATGCGGCGGCGAAATCCAATGGTGTGTCGTTAAATGACTTCATGATGCCTGGGCCGGATCTTCTAAAGCCTTTGATGGAAATCCTACTTAAATTTCGTATTGGAAAAATTGCTATATGCGGCGACATTTCGGAGATGTTTCACAGGGTGAACGTAATAGAGAGTGATATGCATGCGCAGCGATTCCTGTGGTATGATGAAAATGCCAATGACGCACAACCAGCTATCTTTGTAATGCGAGCTTTAACTTTCGGCATCAGTTGTGCTCCTTGCATTGCTCACTACGTACGCGACAAAAACGCAGACATCTTCAAAGATAAATATCCTCGTGCGGTTGAAGCCATACAACAAAATCACTATGTCGACGATTTCATTGACAGCGCTCCAGATGAACTAAAAGCCATAGAATTAGCAATGCAGGTAAAAGAAATTCATGAAGCTGGTGGCTTTAAAATGCATAACTGGACATCCAATTTCGAACCCGTGTTAAAGCATTTAAGCGACAACAACAACCTACCTGAGATGACGATGCAAGATTGGGGCTCAACTACAAAAATATTAGGTTTGTATTGGGATCCTAATAATGATGAGTTCAGATATATTTGTAGATTTGCAAGACTAAAACGAGATGTCTTTAATGAGTGCCTAACACCAACCAAACGTGAAACGCTTCAAGTGTTGATGTCCATATTTGATCCTCTGGGGTTTGTATCCTGCTACACCATAGGCTTAAAAATACTAATCCAAGATATATGGCGATCTGGTATAGCATGGGACGAGGAGTTGACAGACGATTTAAACAAAAGCTGGTGTAAATGGAAATCCTCTATTCCAAAGATAACGGCCATCAGAATTCCCAGATGCTACTCATCACTAATGGAAACCGCTGACGATGTCCAGCTGCATACTTTCGTTGATGCCGGCGAAAATGCTTACGCTGCCGTATGTTACCTACGTGTTAGGAAAAATGACGTCATTACCATCTCTCTAGTCGCTGCCAAGAGCAAAGTGGCGCCGTTGAAGCCACTCTCAATTCCAAGGCTCGAGTTGCAGGCTGCCTTACTTGGCACGAGAGTGGCCAAAAAACTAATGTTAGTGCCTCAAATTAAAATCGACTCTCAGTTTTGGTGGAGTGATTCAAAGACTATTCTGAAGTGGCTGCAAATGGACCCTAAGAGGTTCCATCAATTCGTCATGCATCGTGTGGGTGAGATTCTCGAGTCTACGAATATCAAGCAGTGGAAATGGGTTCCGTCAAAGCAAAATCCCGCTGACCTTGCTACGAAGGTACCTGCTCCATCCAATATACCGATGTGGTTTGACGGTCCAGAATTTTTACGCGCTGATCCAGTTGAGTGGCCTTACTGTGATGATTTTGGCACAATTGATGTAACAGAAATGAAACGCTGCAACTTGGTGGTTAAAAGCATAAGAATAACAAAAGTAAATGTTGAATATTTTTCAAATTGGAAACGGTTATATCGCGCCGTTGCAACCTTTTTTCTGTACTGTCTACGTCTTAAAGAATTCTCGAAACACAAAACGATCAAAAAGTATATAGAGGTCGACTTCACCATAATTGAAATGGCTCAGATGTTTTTGTTTAAATACGCACAAAATAGCGAATATGGAGAAGAAATTCATTGCTTAGCACAAGGTAAACCTATACCTATCGGTAGTAAACTAATTTCCCTAAACATATACATAGATAAAAATGGTGTTATCAGAAGCCGCGGAAGAGCAGAATTCCTTAATAACCATGAAGACGTTATAGTTTTGCCTACTGCTCACTACGTGACATTCTTATTAGTTCGCCATTTTCATGAAGAATTTCGTCATCAGTCCCACGAAACTGCCCTTAATGAAATAAGGTCTCATTTTTATATATCAAAATTACGAGTTTTATTCCGAAAAGTGCGAGGAATGTGTCAGTGGTGTAAAATCAGCAGTGCCACACCACAGGTTCCGCAAATGGCTGCATTACCATCAGCAAGGCTAGCTGCATTCGAGCGACCATTTACCTACGTGGGTGTGGATTATTTCGGCCCTATAAATGTAGCAGTCGGCAGAAGATGTGAGAAGAGGTTGGGTGTAATTTTTACTTGTCTGACAGTACGCGCCGTACATATAGAAATTGCACATAGTTTAGACACCAGCTCTTGCATAATGGCTATTAGAAATTTTATTTCAAGACGTGGTACCCCTAAAGAAATATTTCCGACAACGCAACTAATTTTAAAGCTGCTGAAAAGATCCTATGCTGTCAATTTAAAAACATAAACGTATCTACACTCCAAACAACCTTTGATCAAATCAAGTGGAAGTTTAATCCACCCGCAGCACCGCACATGGGCGGTGCTTGGGAGAGATTAGTAAAATCTGTTAAATCGGCCATTTACAGCATTTGTCCAACAATGAAGTTTACTGATGAGAGTTTAAAAAATGCATTGTGTGAAGCTGAGTTCACAATAAATTGTCGCCCATTAACCTTTGTTTCGATTGAGAACAGCGATGATGAAGCTCTCACGCCCAACCACCTTCTAATTGGCTCATCAGATGGCTACAAACCAATTGTAAATGAAGGTATGGACCTTCGAAAGAGATGGTACAAAACGCAGGAGTTTGCTGATCAGTTTTGCCGAAGATGGCTGAAAGAATATGTACCCATTATCTCACGAAGAAGCAAATGGTTCACCAAACAACCACCTATTAAACCAGGAGATGTAGTCGTTATTGTCGACCCAGACCTACCCAGAAATAGTTGGCCCAAAGGGATGGTGATTGATACTGTAGTTGCAAAAGATGGCCAAGTTCGCAGGGCAACAATCAAAACCAAGAGTGGTATTTTGCAAAGACCAGTGGCCAAATTAGCAGTTTTGGACGTTTCTGGTGCCTTTGAAGGTAAACTCAACCCATCGACCTTGTTTACGGAGGAGGGAACTGTTGCGGCTAGATAATTGTCGACTCCAATCATTTAAATATCTGTCTCTTTTTAAATTATTTATTAACTATTTACTGCATTCTAATATACAAATATGTATATTGATGTTTATATGTTTATGCATATGTGGATGGTTAACGGTCATTATTCATATTTTCTTTTATCTTTACAAGTTATACTTATTTATGTTAAAAACAATATTTATTGTAAAAAAGAAATAATGATCAATTAACAAATGCCACGTAGCCAATTTTCTTCAAGTTTGTTCTTTAAAATTTAGGCAATAATTGCACTCCTGTTTTTAAAGTCGGCGGAATCAGACGAAGTAGTTTTAAAGCGCTTCTCGCTTTTATTTGTAAAAAATATTTAAATAAAAATAATATTGGATTCAGTAAAGTGTTTTATTTAAAACAAAAGGTCAAGTAATAGTGAGGCGCTAAAAGAAAACTTTGTTGAATTTTGCCTGTAACACCATATGATATTGTTACGAAAACGATAAACGTTTCGTGTGAAGAAAACAGACGTGGTTTGAGATCGCCATTGTAATGATCTACCGAACAGTTGTTAGTGCTTACGCGAACAGAAGTGTAAAGAACAATAGCGTTAGTTCGCTATTATGTTACAAATTGTTGTCGTATACGTCAAGTTGTAAACCAACGCAATCAACGAACTCATATTTTAAACGTTTGTAAAGAGGTAAAAACATAACAATATGAATGTCGCACCGTGTTCTGTCTGTTGCCGACATCCGTATGTTGCCAATAATTTTCTGTATGCCCTAGTTTTCCACCTACAGCGATTAGAGTTTCTGTTGAAGAATCTAAAACAAAAAACAAATTTTTTTCGCTATGTTAATAACTCAGAATAGCACATACATATATGTATTTCACTTTTATAAATCATGTATATCACAAACTAATTAAAATAATTACTGATGCCTAGATGTTGCCGTAGTCGAGTAGGTAATGTGTTGTCTTATTAGACGTAAGGCCCGGGTTCAATCCCCAGGTCAGACATCAAAAGGAAATTATAAAAAAATATTTCTTCTCAGCAGATTTCTTGCAAAAAGTCTGAGAGTAAATAAAATTGCCATGAAAAAGTTTCTCAAAATCTGTCGTTCGGAGTCGACGTTAAACTTTAGGTTTCGCCACTCAAGTATAAAACTAAGGCACACAACATGAGTGGCGTTGAGAAGCTACGCCGTAATCCTGACTGAAAGGTTGTAATGGCCAATTATGTATGTATCACTTTAAAACCAATTGATACAGAAAAGAATAAAACCTTATAAGGAGTACACAGTATTGGTCCTGATCAGACATTAGCAATGAGTATACAAAAAGATGAGTAGATTCGAATCATACTCATAATTTCTGATACTTATACGTATTCATACTTATTTTAATATCATACTCATACTACTCACATTCAAAATTTGAAGTACTCATCGTACTCATACTTAACAATTTGCATTACTGATTTCGACTCTCCATGACTCAACATTTACAAGCATCACAAAATAAGTATGATTCGCGTACGCACACTACAATACTCATTAGAAGGTTGTGTGTTTGCTTTGCTTGCTGCTCTGTCCATTTTCCTTTTTTGTAAATGCAACAACAACTAAGACTGCAAATTTTGATGAATGATTCGAATCACTCGAATCATTTATGAGTATTATAAATATGTTTATAAATTTATGAACCTGAATGAGTAGGCATATGAATAAAACATATTTCGAAAGTTGTGAGTTTGATGTCAACGTTGTACTCATTGCAAACTGTGCTTATAAGTTAATGTTGTAGTGAGTACAAATGAATCAGTGTAGTTGAGTTTCAATACTGTTGACTCACTCATACTCAAAATTTCATGAGTACTTATGAGTAGTGAAAAAACGATTCATTGCTGGTATATACATATGTGTGTATGCTTAGATGTCTGATACATTCCGGAAGCATTGACAAATAAAATAATTTAATTGAAAACAATCTTAAGATGAACTCAATAAACTGCTGATTGTTTTTTTTTTTTTTTTGTTTTTTTTAATAGTTTCAAATTTTTCAGTTGATGCTTTCATTTTAGTCGTAGCTGCTCCTGTCAACACACTTATGTATGTATGTATATGGTATGTCATATGCATACATACATATGTACTTACATATATGTGTGCACACTTTAATCAGATACCAAATATTTGAGTGTGTTTGTTTATTGGATAAATATGAAGGATTCATAAAGAATCCCATAACCTATTTGAATAGGAAGCACATGTTGCACGCTCTTTTGTTTGTATTGGATCCCTTTTTATTTATTTTCGTAGCGGTTTCTGTAGTGGCGTAAGCATCGGTGTTATGTTACTAATAGCAACAATAAAACAAAAGAGAAAGCTTTTACTTTAAAAGAGAAAAAAAACAATTTAATACAGTCAGAGAAATACTAGAAATAATGCTGTTGTCAGATATTTCACAAGTATGTATGTTCAAATGTACTGCAATTATATAATTTATTAATTTCTTCATAGCAAATCTTATTCTGTTTCATAAATTTCATACTACGAAGCATAATGATTGGCTATCAGATTTTCAATTGTATAATTTGCGGTGACAATCTAGGCAAAACATAATCAAACATCAGTTGGATAATGTCCTATGTCTTCTTGATTCTATTCATCATCATTAACAATATCTTTATAATATTAAATCTTTGATATTCTGTGATAAATCATCAGCTGGTGTTGATTTAAGAGTTAATACGCACTGTTTGTCTGAAGTATCCAGTTAACAATACCTTATACGGTGTTCAGATATGCACCTTTATTGTGTAAATCGCAATAAAGGCCATTATTGAACTCAATATTTCATATAAAGTTTCAATTAATTATTGCGAAATAAATACACAAATTGTTATGATATGAAGTAAAACTTAAAATTCAGCACTGTCATACGTATGTCCGAACACTTCCTGTGGATATTTGACAACTCAAATGTTAACAACGATAAAAAACAAAACAACCAGCTGTTTTGTTTACCAGCTGTCAAATGAATATTGAATAAGCAGCTCAACTGCGTATGTTGTTATGTCTGAACACATAAAATATTGCACTCAATAAACCGAACATTGACTCAATAAAAGTGCATATCTGAACATATTATAAGCTTCACCAAATAAATTTTAATTTAAACAGAAATCTTTCACTCCTCGTTCTAAACATTAAATTGACTTCTAATCTAATCATTATGCATATATCCTACATTAAAAGATGAAGCTATTTTAAACTCAAACCATAAAAGCGATTTCTGATTAATTGCATTATAATGCTGCATTTGCCACCATATTCAAAGTCAATTTCAGTTTTGAATGCTATTATCACCACCACTACCACTACCACTACCATTTAGTAAAGCAACTGTACTCTGAGAAGATGCAATTGCTAAAATTTAATTATCGAAAAAGATTCGCCAGGTATAATTGGTGGATACCCGAAAAGTATAACCCGTTCTCGATTACTTGAATAATTGTTTCATAAGCCAATTTTTGCTGTTTATTAATTTCTGTTTTCAATGACTAGCCAAGCAGATCAGCTAGGCGTTATACGCAGTAGATATCGGTGGGGTGGTTATCGTGTTAATAAATAACGAAGATATGACTAATAATTTGTATATATATGTATGTATATAGGTTTGGATTCTTCCTCACAAAGTTCGGTGAAAGATTCAACATTTCCAAATACAGTCAATACGAGTAAGAATTATTATGAATTTTTAGAGTTCATTTTTATCGTTGTTGGTATATATTTTTAGTGTTTTTCATATGGACATGTTTACATATTTAAATATACATATATGGTCTTCCAACAGGGGCTTTCATCTTTGACAGTTAATAACGGCCATCTTGTTGAAACTACATCTGTTAAATTTGTTGTAATTTATTTAAGCTGTTCTGCCAAATTACAATGTACGGATGTAGCATTCAACATCGCATGCAAATACTGAAATTATTTCATTAAAATGGATGTTTTTTTTGGTCAACGTATCCAGAGCTTAGTTCATTTTCTATTAATACGGCTATTTGCTATGCGATGGATTAATTCGACGCCATTCGAAGACAATATGCAAGATCTACCCACACGGCTGCTCTTGAGAGTGTAAATTTTGCATTGCTTACAAGTGGCGTAAACTACTACTTCCCGAATTTGAGTCGGTGACTAAGGCCAGCACCCGTATGAAATTCAACCATTGAAAACGACGTGTGATGTTTGAATGAGCTCTGGCCCATTCTGGATGTGTGGATATGTGAACAAACAAAATTATAGAATTTGAGACGATACCAATCCACTTTAGATCCAAGAGTGTTCAATGCATGAACACGAAAACGTCACTTTTTGATGTGGAACTTGGGCTTGGAGAGTCATATGTTCATATTTTTTTAAATATGTGTCGAGTGTCGAGTCGACACTCTCAATGACGTTTACTCAAAGTCAATGGTTACCAACATTTTTTGACCTAAATTGAACATATTGTTATGAAAATGGAAACATCGTTTAGCACTAACATGATTAACAAAACCTACACTAACAAATACAACGAACTTGTTGCAAATATACCAACAACATCAGTGTGAAAGAAAAGGGAATACACAAGTAAGCTATAGAGTTCTCGAGAAGGAGAAACCGCGAACGTTCTACTTCAGACTGTTTGCGAGGGCATATAAAAAGACAAGACAAAAATTCAGTCAGCCTTGTGTAAGGACGCGTTGCGCGTGAAGAAAACAGTCGTGGTTTGAAGATCAAAGTTGTTAGCGCTTATGCGAACAGAAGTGTAAAGAAGAGTAACGAACAAGCAAGTTATTGTTGGATACATCAAGTTGTAAATAGTGGCACACAAAAGTAGTGCGAACAATAAGGAGTTTAATTGAAACTAAACACAAATTGATTTTTATTTTGTTTGCAATCAACGAACTCATATTCTAAACGTTTTTAAAAAGGTAAAAACGTAACAATATGTACAACAAGGTGGTACTACGTGCTGAATAGCTCACGTTACATTGAATATTTTTACGGGCGAAATGAGAGCATAGTCATCTCACGTAGAGGTAATGTGAACTGGTCACAGAGATAGTGACATTTGACTACGTCAGACTTTTTCTTGTGGGGTTTTCTTAAGCTGCGGGCTTATACGAATAAGCCACAAACTACAGTGGTCCTCAAAGCCAACAATTAAGCCTGAATTAATCACTGGTGTCATGGAAAATTTAACATTTTGGATGACAATGAAAAATTTTAACGAAGTTATAATCTATAATGCACTTGTATTATTTAAATTCAAAAATAGGAAACGCTTCATGAAACATCCGATACCGGCAGTGTAAGCCTTTAGTTTTTTAATAATAATTTTGGTAAGAGAAGAATCCAGAAGTTTGTGTCAGATATCCAAAAATATTTATTTTTCTTGTAATGAATCTGAAATTCTTTTTTTGATTTTATCTTTAAAATAAACAAACAAACACAATAACTCTGTGATATAATACAAATGTTACAATTAAAAAATCCAACAAAAAAACAACAAAATTTTATGTTTTTATTGCGTATATTATTCTGATTGCAATTAAAAGCAATCAAATTAATGAAATTTCAACAAAAACGCCAATAATAGTGTTGGACAAAAACTTTGTTGCAACCATTGAATGAAATACAGCACAGTAAAATAAATAAAATGAAACCAAAGCATGTTTTGGGCATTCTTATCAGTATCACCTGACTTCCAATCAATGAAAAATAAAAAAAAAATTTCCAAAAAAAAAATTAACAATTTTAATTAGGAAATCAGAAAATATATACCATACACAATGTGTGTATGTTTGTATTACTTACAATTGGGCAATTCACACAAGCCCTTGTATCGTTGTGTCCATTGTATTGTTGGACAAATATATAACAGTGTAGGCTTGTTGTTGATAATTTTCATATAAAAATCCGATACACTAATACACATTTTTTTCATATGTTCTTGGAAGTTGTATTGGTTTCGTGCCATCAGTTTATATAATTGCCAGTAATCAAGAAGAAGAATAAAAATATGTAACTTGAGTCAACAATTAACATTTCAAAATTATAATTGTTCGCACAGATAATTAATTACTTATTCTCGTAATATTTTTCATTTTGTTGCTTGAAAATCAATCTATGAATACTGATATTCTTCTTCTTATCGTTTTTTGACGTTTGGAATACGAAATACACAATACAGCATAGAATTGAGCGTTCACAAACAAAAAGTGTATTCAATACAACATACACGATACAAAGTCGTGTGAATTGGCCAAACGATTTTAATTGAATAGAACATTTTTTTTAAGTGTGCAGCATACGGTTGTTTGTATTTCAAATAAGTTCGCGGATAAGCATCAGATAAAAAGTTGTTGTATTACATGAGTTATTGTTTTTCTAAGCAGCTTCATAAAATCCAGTAACATATGCTAATCATGATGTTGAAAACCTCTATAAAAGCTTGTAATATTAAACAGATTATTTACACATACATACATATACTCGAATACTGTCATTTAAATATTTACTCGAAACGACAGTATTAGTAAATAATTTATTCAAGAGAGAAAAAAAAAACATTTAATTTTGAATATTTTTTATGCATCTACCGTATGATTAAAGGATTTACAAGCTATTTCGGTATTCTCTCGGTACACATTACATTGCGCTTAAAAATTCAATTCTTCGTTTCTTTTAAAAGGCCATAATCGGAAGAGAAAAATGATTGTTGAATTCAGAATGTTTTATTTGCAGGTTTGAAGAGTTTATACGATTTTAACTACGTATATTGCTTTTGACTTATCAGTTGAAAGTAAAAATTATAACAGTCAATCAACGAGTTAAAGTAGAAGATGGTGGATATTACACAACGGCCTGATAGATTAAACCCAATTGGGTCACCTGGGATAACTACTTTGACATTCGATTGTAAGCAGTGAGCGATCAGTACCGCGTCTTTAGAACATTAAAATTGGTTTATGCGCTAGGCTTGTAGTCCGCCTATAGAAAGGAAACTTTCTACAATGAACTGACGAAGGATAGTCGGGATACATATTGTTACGTTTTCAACTTTTTAAAAATGTTTAGAATATGAGTTCGTTGATTGCAAACAAAATAAAAATAAATATGTGTTTAGTTTCAATCAAATTCTTTATTGTTCGCACTACTTTTGTGTGCCACAGTTTACAACTTGACGTATACAACAATAATTGCTAGTTCGCTACTTTGCTTACACCGCAGATCTTTATAACGGAGATCTTCAAATCACGACTGTTTTCTTCACACGAAACGCATCTTCAAGACTGCCTGAATTCTTACTACTCGTTGCCTGCTTCATTGTTGTTTGTGTATTTTGTTCATATCGCTTGTTGTTGCGTTCTCGCTTACTAGCTATTGCAGTATTCGATATAAATATTCTTCGTAAAATACATGATCCCGTTGGCGTTGATGGCGAGTAAGGGCTGGTGTAGTCGTTAGTTCTTGGCGTTATCAAATACAGGTTGAAGACTATAGTATTATAAAATATCCTATCCTGGAATAATATGGCAATCAATAATATCCCTTTTTAAATTATTTCTTAAGTAAATATACAGTTTCTTACAGATTATTTCAACCAGCACACAAAAAAATTAAACTCTTATGATTTCGAAACGCAGCAAGATGTTAAAAAAAATATTTAATACGAGTTTATAGATGTTAGGCTAGAGTTGAGGCACGAAAGGTGAAAAAATATTTCTTCGGCGACTTCCTCTCAGCGGTCTTCTGGCAAAATCTCTGATAGCAAATAAAATTGCCATGAAAAGTTTCTTAAAAGTTTGTCGTTCCGAGTCGACTAAGAAACTGTAGATCCCGCTACTTATGATTAAAATTAACACACACAACATACGTAAGTGGTGTGAGCAGCTCGATCGTAAGGTCGTAATCCTGACTGAAGGGTTTAATGACCAATTAAGTAAGTTGCGTAAGTAAATATTCATATAAATTCTCTCTACTCTTAGGAATGGAAAGTAGTAGTAGTGGAATGAGTAGTAAAACATGATTTACATTCCAATGGAGATATGGGAGATTCAAAAGAATAGTCTCCTTCAGAAGGATTTCAACATTCGTTATGTAAATATCATGGTAAGTAACACGTTGAGATCTGCATCTAAACACCTTAACGTTTCAAAATACAAATATTTTTCTTGCTTTTCTAAAACTTATGCCTTTTTTCTGTCCTCAAAGTTGGCTAACTCCAGCCTTTGAGTTTGTCTAACAGCGTCGCGAACATGCGACGTAAAGCTGTCCATGTGAGAAACATGGATTTTCTAGATTAAGTCCACAAACTTGCAAGGACTGACCTTGAGCTTTATTAATCGTCATTGCAAATGCTAGGCGAATAGGAAATTGCAGGCGCTTGAAATCGAATGGCATCTCCGATGTGGTCATAGGAATACGTGGCAGCAACACATCAGTTCCCTTAAACTTTCCAGTTATAATGGTCACCTCGATAAGATTGTTCATCATTTTTTTTACTGTAAGTCGAGTGCCATTACAGAGTCGTGGAGGATCAATATTTCTAAGTAAAATAATGGGAACACCGTTTTTTAGCTGTAAGTCATGTGGTGGAAAGCCTGGTAAATCTAACGAATTTAAAAATTCGACTGGATAATTGACGACATCCTCAATATTTGAAACTGTGTCGATCGATTTATAAGTTCTTAGATTCCCATCGACCTTGTTGAGAATATTGCTGTTGATGGAATTAACGTCAATATTTTTGGATGCCAGTAACGCACGTTCACATAACCATTGCATATTTTTAAAATTTTGCACGATATTGGGAAATACACAATTTATTAATTCTTCTTTGGATTGTGTCATTCTGCAAAATTCTGATGGAAATTTTATATACTTTGTTATAGGATCCATTGGAATTCTTCCATTACCTAAATCAAGCAATTGTTTGGAAAAAGTTGATGCTGAAGCATCACGTTGCAACTGAAAACGCATATTAGTAGTTAATTTTAGAGTGTGAACATGTCGCCAAAGATATGACGATTTTAGATATGCATTTAGCTCATCAGCTGGCGTTGATCCAGGTATAACAGGAAGTGTTTGACGAAAATCATCAGCTAACAAAACTAATGCACCTCCAAATATGTTATTATTGCTCCTAAAATCCCTTAAAGTATGATCAAGGGCTTCCAAAGATTTCTTATGCGCCATTGTGCACTCATCCCACACTATGATTTCACATTGTTGCAATACTTTTCCCATGTTACACGTGTAATCTTCGGAAAATTGAGGCTTCAAGGGTAATTTTAGTGCAGAATGCGCTGTTCTACCACCATCTAAGAGTGTGGCAGCAATGCCGGATGACGCAATAGCTACTGCAATATTTTTTTGCGATCGAACTTTTGCCAATATCAATGAATTTAAAAACGTTTTTCCGGTTCCTCCAGGTGCGTCAATGAAATACAGACCTCCATGTTTGTTTGTTATTGCTGCTAGTATACTGTTGTATACCATTCTCTGCTCTTGTTGTAAATTTGGTAAATTTTCTTCCAGTAAAATTTCCAAATTTTGATGATTATATTCCATCTCTCGTCGTAGATCTTGATCTTGTGCATCAGTTCCTGACCGAATAGGAGCAATCATTCCAACTTCAATGAGTGTCACATTCCTTATCGCCAAGCATTTGTCTTCAAGTAGAATTAATGCCTCATTATACATACTTTCACTTAGTTTAAGCGTTACATTGTTGGTGGTAACTCTTTCCCGGTGTAATATGTCCTCAGCCATATATGTTTTAAATTTATTCCAAAGATCTTTTGGATTAGATGGTGAGCACGATACCAATATTATCGCAAATAATGCCCTTATTTTCCATGGATGGTTGATTACTGCTGCATCTTCAAGCGTTGTTTCCCAATGACAATCGTTCTCCAATAATTGTAGTTTCTGACAGGCCTCTCGATATGTTGCACATACTACGCCATCAACACTACGTAATGTCTCAAAAGATGTTGGTCCTCGAACATTAATCAGAAGCATTCTCAAATAAAAACATTCAGCATTTTGAGGATGGACGGTTTAAACCCTACCTAATGCATCTGTTGAATATAAATTTGGCCAACCATCAACAGGTTTCCCCTGCTTTCGACGTTGGAATTTCTTTGTTGATGCATTCCACGTATAATACGTTGGAATTTCTGCGTAAAACAAAGTTTTAGCAAACATATCATTTCTACAAAGATCAAAAAATTATGTTAATGTTGTAGCCGGTGGTGCTGCTGCTCTCTCTCGAGCATTTCTTTCTGTAAAGTAAACCCGTTGTCCATTTTCCAGATGCACTGATAAATGAACAACAGTTGGATGGCGCTCATGAATGGGAAATCCCAAAATTCGCCATACTGCTTCATTGCTACTAATGTACCTGGCCATTTGATACTGCGTAATTTCATCATTTGGATTTTGTAATGAAAATACAGCCATATCAGACCCTTTAGTAACATATTTGCAGATGTATTTGATCGACTTAACTGAATGACAATACTCAACATTAATATGCGCTTTAAATGTTTTTGAAAGCAATGGAGAGTAAGGTACTATCCAGCGATTATCAACATCAACATCATTTCCATGCACCTTTATTGAAATTGATCGTCCACCATTATACACAGAACGTCGGCGATAAAGTGGTTAGCCGTCATTTCCCGAGATTGTTTCCTGAATCAATTGCCTTGGATATTTTTTTATGCATTTTCCGGGAGAATTTGCATTGATGGTCCCACATGGACCATGGACCATATTTATGATAACAATTTCATGCAGATTTGGATCAACATTTGGATCGGGTATTTCTGCAGAAATTATATCATCAATAAGACCTGTTGTAATTTTTTCAACCAACCAAATAAGACTATGGGACTATGTGGCAATCCACGTTTCTGCCACTCAACGGAATACATCCAGCACCGTGTTTCACCAAAAACATGATATTTTGCACTTTGGATTGCATGTGAATGTAATAAACAAATCTGGGCGTCCGTATGATCGAACATATGTCATTCCATCTTGGCATCCTGCATATGACGTGGACTACCTGTGAATGTTGCCGGAAGAATTACAGATTGACCAAGTTCATTGGGATTGATATCATTATGAGTGTTTAATGCATCCCGAAGATGAATATAATTATCCACTCTTAATTTAGCTTGATTACGCCGTAAGTATAATAGGCGCTCTGTTTCAATTTTCGCGTACATATCCACAATGTACTGATGAAATAATTCTCTGCAATTAAGAATGTGATTAACCGAATTCTGTCGTATCATTATACGATACGCGTAGAAATCCATTGCACTCACTTTTTTTCTTGTTGGTTCATCTGAAATTAAAAAAGATAAAAATAGATTAGTTTATGTTTAGCAAACGTACAATATATAAAGATTTTAAAAATGTTGCACTTACTTGTTGCTGGATTAATTTGCCGTAATTCAAAGTGATATCCATCTTCGCCATATGGAAAAATAATTGGATACTGAAGTGCATCATATGAACGATGAGTTTCAGCTATCCTATTTAATCCATTGTCACGGCGACGAACGATTATATCCCCTGATGCAACTGGATCGCCCACCATCAAAATTACTACGTCATCCATTGTTGGGGCATTGTATCGTCCTTGGTGTTGTCCAGCTGGAGTTCTATCAGCATGAATTGCGATTATGTGGTCATCTGAACTTAATCGTGGGTCATCTTTGGCTTGCTTAAAGATCCTTACCAATTCGTTGATTTCATGAAACATCACTTGTAAATCAGCAACAATCCATTGTTTTGTGTCAGGGTTATAATGCAGGCGGTGGTGCACTTGGTCATTGTTATCCGCTTCTTCTATGAAATTAATTTGTAAGAACTTAGGATCTTCATTTGGAATTGGTAACAATGATCCCATTTAATGGTAAATTTGGCCTTTTGTCACGAAACGTTGGCATAAAGTTGTCTGGAAATACTTTGGTATCATCAAAAGATATCATTTGGAAGCACGAATTATATTTTCTTATATTATTAAGAAAATGTTGTGAATCCGCATTAGTTCCTAAATGAAAAAAATATTTTTTATTAATATTTTGTTAAATTAAAAAAAAAATAAATATTTCGAAAAACTTACCTGAAATCAGCGATTGTAATGGTTCTGGAGGTGGAAGTAAATCAGACAAATCGATTTTACCATTAGAGCAACACATGCCAGGTGTTCCATTTTTGTACCTGAGTGCATTGCAATATTGGCAAACTTCATTCATGCCACCAATTGCCACTAATTCGTCTTCGGTATAATCTATAAGATCTGTAGTTAAATGCAATACCTGAGTATCCATGAAAAACTTTACGTCGATTCACCACCATTCGTTTACGATTTTGTTCCCGACGCAAATCATATTCCTCTATACTTTCTGCTGCTCTTCTTGTTGATGTTCGAATCCTGTGACTTTCTACTCGTGATTCATGTTGGTCTTCTTTTGCATTAGCTCGTGATGCTGTGGTACGATTTCGCTGGCTTTGTAGCCCACCTGCATGTTCCAAAGGTGTCTCGGTAGCTCGTGCGGTTGTCGCATGTTGGCGAAGACCTTCAAGACGTCTTTCACGCTCTAAAGGCGTTTCTGTGCCTCGTGACGTTTCGGTACGATTTCGCTGGCTTTGTAGCCGACCTTCATGTTCCAATGGTGTCTCGGTAGCTCGTGCGGTTGTCGCATGTTGTCGAAGACGTTCAAGACGTCTTTCATGCTCTAAAGGCGTTTCTGTGCCTCGTGATGTTTCGATACGATTTCGCTGGCTTTGTAGCCGACCTTCATGTTCCAACGGTGTCTCGGTACCTCGTGCGGTTGTCGCATGTTGTCGAAGACCTTCAAAACGTCGTTCGTGTTCTGACGGCGTTTCAGAAGCTCGTGCTAAAGAGGTAAGATTTCGTTGACTTTCAAGGCGCTCTTGGCTTTCTGAAAGCGTTTCAGTAGCTCGTAGGCTTCAAGGCGTTCTTCACGTTGTCATGGCGTTTCGGCGGCTCGAGAGGTTGAAGCTCGACTCCTTTCAGTCCTTAGGCGACTTTCACGCTCTTCCGAACTTTCATTTGCTCTCTGGGATTGCAAATGCAATGCATTTTTAGTGCTTCTGGAAAGCGATGCTTTTTTGGGGGCATTTTTATAAATTGTTGCAAAATAAATGTCACTCAACGTTTAACTTGTTTAGAATCAAAGATTCAACTGAATTCCAAAACCGAATGCGTGTTATATTTATTCCTTTATATTTTACCTAATATGAAATCGGTTCAGGCCAAAAAACTTTTTAAAAAAATTTAAGGCTATTTAAATTTGACAAATAATTATTTTTGTTTCGGTCGCAGGCAATTTTCTTGATGAGTTTTCCAACTTCTTATTTTATTTGAAAAAATATTGATCAAAAACTTTTTAAAAGAAAATAAGGCTATTCAAATTTGACAAATAATTATGTTTGTGTCGGTCGCAGGTAATTTTTTTTGATGAGTTTTGCAACTTCTTATTTTATTTGAAAAAATATTGACAGTTGCATTTTATTACTTCAAATTGTACCTAATATGAAACCGGTTCAGATCAAAAACTTTTTAAAAGAAAATAAGGTTATTCAAATTTGACAAATAATTATGTTTGTTTTGGTCGCAGGTAATTTTTTTTGACGAGTTTTGCAACGACTTATTTTATTTGGAAAAAATATTGACAGTTTACATTTTATTACTTAGTTAATCGAAAGTAATGAATGAAAATAACACTGCCTATTGTTACATGCCCATTCATCGCCCAATAAAATGCTGATTATTAAACTTACCTGATCTATTTTTCAAGATATGCAACAAATAAATAATATTTTTATTAATTACCCATTGTTAGAAGTAAACAATAACATAACTATTACATATGTACATATATGTTTTTGAAATAAATATTTAAATAGTATCAATTTCAGTACTTACTATGTATATGAGTTGAAAATTTCAAGCTCAACGATTTAAGGGTCATATGTTTGAGCAGCTCAAACATTCTAGAATTCAAATGTATGTTGATGATATTCAACTCTACCTTGATAGCTCTATAGCTTCCATCAACACTGGAGTTAAAGATCTTAACACTGACCTTAATAATATTTCTCTTTGGGCGATTGCAAATGGTTTAAGGATTAACTCTAAAAAGTCAAAATGTATTGCAATTTGCAAAAAATCCGCAAAGATTGAATCTAGTAATGATGTTGCCTTTTTTGGTTATTTCTGAAAAAAAAAATAAAACAAAAGTCTACGAATTTAATTTTAATTATATTTTTTTCTTATTTGGTGATTTTTTTCACAAATGTTGGTTACAAAATTTTTTTTCCTTCCCTTCTATCTTTCCCCCCGCGTCGTAAAATATTTTTGAAAAATCTTCCAAAATATGCCAAAATGCACATTCTTTATACTTTATTTTCTTTGGTTTTATACATCAAGAATAGGGTAGCCAGATTTGGAATTTGGAAAAACAGTACACTGAGTACAAAAAACCAGTACAATTAATGAAAAAACAGTACGCTTTTTAGATAGATAGACATATGTATGTATATAAAAAGTTACAATGTTATATTTTTTCTTTTCAAAGTACAAAATAGTTTTGTATATTACTTTTTAAAGTTATTTATTACTTTTTTATATGTTTTAAAATGTCATTCTTCCCATCTTCTGTTTTTAAAAAATTGTAAAATTCATTACAATTGTATTCATAGTTTATTTTTAAAATTAATTCACATCGTGTCGGCACGTGACGAAGCATTTCACTCCATTCGAGTTCACAGAACTCGAACATTTCTTTCAGACTTGAAGTCTTCTTTGTTGATAAGCTAAATTTATTAAACACTTTTATTACAATATTCTCTATATCGAGTTATAAAAGTTTCAATCCATTCTTGAATGCATTATTAATGATATGACACAGACATCCGATACCGATGATATCTGGATTATTTTCTTTAAGCTCAACAAAAACACTTTGTTTGCATCCGAATTTAACATTTGCATTATCTGCACAAAAGCTGGTGACGTTGGCCAAGTTTAAATTTCTGCCTTCCAATTTAGACTTCAACGAATCAGCAATATCTTTTGACATTTCGGAATTTGACTCATAAAAGTTCAAAAGTTTTGTATTTACTCCCGTATGCTTACAAAAGTATCGGAGGACAACTGGAAAGCCTTAAATATTTCCTTTGTTTGACGCATCGGTTGAAATAGAAAAAGGGGGATCATCATTCAAGTCCTTTAGCATAGTTTCAATAGAATACTTCGCCAAAATATTAGAAGCGATCTTCTATAACTTTGTATTACCACATGTAAAATTAGAAGCTACATTTGAGTCTGGAAACATTTGTTTAAAAAGCTTACTACTGCAGTCTGCTCAGAACAAAATTTTTTGTTCTAAAATATTAAAATAGAGACATGTTTTGTATAGCTACATAAAAAGCATTTAAGAAAAAAATAACAGTACAAAAACAGTACAAATGGTAAAAAAAACAGCACATTTGCGTACTGATTTGGGTGTTGTGAATAAAGCAGTACAATTGAAAAAAATCAGTACATGTACTGTTAAAAACAGTACGTCTGGCACCCCTAATCAAGAATCATAGATAGCATACTTTAGGGGTGACTATGCGTATGAGTAATATATTTCAAATGCAATTAAATATTAAGTATGTAGTATATAGTATAAGTGGGCAAGGCTCCTCGCTCATTTAGAATATCAACATAAAAAGTAGCCTATAACTCCTTCCAGACATACAGGAAGATACTGTGAAAATTTCAAGAAAATCGGTTCAGCCGTTTAATCGTCTATAAACTTCAAACATACAAACATACAAACATACAAACATACAAACAAACACACATTCATTTTTATATATAAGATTATACTCATACTCATGGTTTGAAGTACTCATCCTACTCGACTCTCCTTACTCAACATTTACAAGAACCACCAAATAAGTTTGATTCGCGTACTAAAATACTCACTAAAAGTTTGTAAGTTTGTTTTGCTTGCTGTCTTTGCCTTTTTCTCTCTTTTTTCTTTTTCTGTAAATGCAACAACAACAACTGTAAATTTTGATGAATGATTCGAATCACTCGAATCATTTATGAGTATTATAAGTATTTTTCTAAATTTATGAATCTGAATGAGTAGGCTTATGAATCAAACATATTTCGATTGGTATGAGTTTGATGTCAACTTTGTACTCATACTCATTGCAACCTGTACTTATAAATCAATGTTGTAGTGATGGACGGATTTATCATTCAATATTATGTGCAAATGATAGCATTGTTTTATGTCCTGTTTGAAAATCATATTCATATACCAACCCGCATGAGATCCAAGACTGTGAATTTTGGGTCATATTTCTATGAGAACAACATCGGCCAGACCATCGTTGTCAATATCTGGCACTATAAATTGATTATTATCAACTTCTCTTGATCTGTATTGAATGATCTGAAGACAACGACATGAGGTTTCAGCAGCAGCCACACAGCTGCGGGCGATTTGATGGCATGGTAATCTCACGTGGAGGTTATATAAACTTCACGCTCGATTTGACGGCGAAAGACTTTTCCTTGTGGGCTTTTCTTACGTAGCCGATGTATGCAAATAAATCATAAACTACAGCAGCTCTCAAAGTTAAAATAACACATGCCATCGGTCGAGTTCTGCCAGATTTATGCCTCAGAATCATGGGAAATTGGACACTTAAGGGGTGCTCCATTGTGACGGACATTTGAACGATGTTCTATTCCACACATAATGACATCAATAAGCCTTTGAAATTAATAAAACATTTCGATAATATCACACACACACAATTTATTTTATTAAAATTTAAAAATAGGAGGGCTTAATAAAATACCCGATATTTTAGAAGTAGTAAAGTTATAGTTTCTGAGTATAATACTTCGAAATCTGTTAATCACATTCCTCAATATTCATTTAGGAAAATGAGTGTAAAATCTAATTTTCGATAATGAACGGGCAAAGCGATCGTGTGATAAACTTTATCGTATCCTGACCTCAAAAGACCTTTTAACAATACCTAACGTAATGCCATTATCTTTCTCTATGTGTGTGAAGAGGCTTAGAATTTCCGTACACATGTAAAAAATTGATCAACACAAGATCACATGAAGGATTTCAAAAACACGTCTTATAAGACTGTTGTGTACAATGCCGTATCCTGAAATATAAAATTAAAAATATATGTTCACGCTGGCCACTCTACCTTTAAGATTAGATTTAAGTTTTGTTAAAGTGTATAAACCATCCCTGTACATACGTTTTGTAATATTGTGAATTATGAAGTATAAACGAGAAGAGAACTCAACCCGAAAGGTACGTTTGTGTACAGTGTGAAGTAGTAGTGTGAAGATCTGGGCGATGGTGGACTTGCCAGGTCTGAAGCCGCACTGATAAGGTCCAATCAGTGTTTTGACGAGTGGCTTCAGTCGTTCACACAATACGCCTGTAAGAACCTTATATGCGATAGGGAGAAGGCTTATACCCCTGTAGTTGGCGCATATCGTAGGGTCTCCCTTTTTTAGGACAGGACAGAGGACACTGAGGTTCCAATCGTTGGGCATACTTTCCTCTAGCCATATTTTGTAAATAAGCTGATGCATGCGCCCTACCAACTCATTACATCCGGTCTTAAACAATTCAACAGGAAGGCCATCAGGACCCGCCGCTTTATTGCTTTTAAAACGCATTATCGCGTCTTTGACCTCTTTATGGCTAGGCGGCGGAATGTCCACGCCGTCATCATCGATCGGGTTCGGAACATCATCTCTAAAGGCGGAATTGGTGTCGTCATCGCCTTGTAGCAGAGTAGAGAAGTGCTTCCTCCATAACCTCAGCACCCCTTGCGGATCTGTTACCAAGTTTCCGTTTTCGTCTTTGCAGGAAGACGCTCCGGGCTTATAACCCTCGGTTAGACGCTTAAGCTTTTGATAGAATTTTCGAGCGTCATTCCTGCATTTATACACCTCGATTTCCTCACGCTCACGCCTTTCCTGCTCCCTCTTCTTGCGTCTGAAAAGGCGTCTCTCTTCCCTTCTCCTCCCTCTATAGTCCTCGACAATGGCTCGCGTAGCTGCAGACTGCAGAGTTTTTCTGTATGCGGCGTTTTTCGCTGCAGCTGCCTCGCGACACTCCTAATCGTACCATTGATTTCGTTGGGGTGGGCGCTCGAAACCAAGGACTGTTTCCGCAGTAGTGCGCAAGGAGTGGGAGATGTTGGCCCACAGTCCTCCAATGTCGTTGAGATTAGAGAGGGAGTGACGGAGCTTGTCGGAGAGTTGAGCGGAGAACGCCTCAGCTGTCCTTTGTGATCGCAGCTTCTTGACGTCCAGCTTTCGCAATGTACTAGAGCGCGCCAACCTCGATGCGCTAATGCGCAGTCGAAACTTGGCTGCGACAAGGTAGTGGTCAGAGTCGATGTTAGGACCTCTGAACGTACGCACATCTAGTACACTGAATACGTGCCTTCCGTCAATCACACTATGATCGATTTGGTTAGACGTAGATCGATCAGGGGACATCCAAGTGGCCTTGTGGATATCGAGGTGTTGAAACCTGGTGCTACATACTACCATGTTACGTGCCGCGGCGAAATCGATCAGCCTCATACCATTGGGGGTAGTGTTCTAGTGGAGGCTGAACTGTCCGACAGTGGGGCCAAAGATACCTTCCCGCCCGACCCTCGCATTAAAATCCCCGAGGACGATTTTGGCGTTTATTTTATTCTATTTTATAAATTACACAAGCTTTTGCAGTCTATTAAGGCTGAAAATATGGTATAATAAGGGAAGTGTTTGATAAGGTAAGAAACTAAAAAAAATCAGATGCTTTGTATATTCGCAATATTAATTTAATTTTACAAATTTTAAATGAACACAGAAGCAGATATACACACATATAGGAATCCTTAAACACGCATTGGAATATTTCTGTTTTTTTTTTTTAATTTTTAATGGGAGTGAGAGCAATGCCACTAACTGGCTGTGTTTCCTTTTTTTTCTAAGTTTCCATTTAACATGCGAAGTTTATGGGGTTTTGTCCAAAACTGTAAAACTGTAGTCTACATTTGCATTCCCACCACTCGGCACCCGGTTTGGCGTATGCATGTGTTTTAGGACACTCTATTAAAACTTCACCCGTATTGTGGTTTAACAAATGCACTGCATCCGTCATTCCTCGCCAATACTCAACATGCTTGCAAAGGCAGTCACAGATTTAAACGTATTACAATTGTAATGTGCTTGTTGTTTTTGTCAAAGTAAATCTCAACCACGTTTACATACCACACAAACACATTATTATGTTAGTGTTCAAATGCCGAAAATAAAAAGACAAAAAAAAAAAATTCAAAAGAAAAATGAGTAATTCAAGTTTGACACATTGTCATTTGCTATGTCTGATCTCCACATGTACCCATTAAAAGAATCTGTGTGAATACCACAATCGGGTGAAAAACATGAATTAATTTCGAAACCGCAATGATAACCACTTACACTCCCTTGTACCTCCCGAGTGGTAGCGGATTAGAATTCTACCACAGTGGTTCCCTGCTTGTCGTAAAAGGCGACTAAATGGGAGGGCAGAGGTAGAGGGTGCGGATGAAAAGTCTGGCATATACCCAATGACACTGATGCTTTAAAGCGAAACAATGCCGCTCAAAGTGTTGAACTACCGTGGTAACACGATAGCACCGTGGGAATCATGCATGCTTCTAACGGATGTGACGATCGGAGCCTAGTCGTATAGGCATCAGAATTGATACCAGTAAGATTCTGATTATGGTATACTGGACTACACTGCAATATTTTGATTTGATGACATGGGCTGGCGGATGGGGTATTCTGTTACCAATATGGGCTGGAGTGACATCTGGTCCAGACGGCTTTCAGGCTAATGCACCATCCGTCTCCGTCCCGTTAAAACCTGGCAAGCCTTGGGGAACGATCTTGGACTCGTCCCGTTGAGTTGGGGTGTAGGGGCAGTTAAGAATCTCTTCTGTTTAGCTCCCGGTCTGGCTCTGAACACAAGCTCTCATGAGGACTTGTGTCAACCCTCGCATGGCCTCCCTGCATTGCAAAGATAACCATGGGACCACAATAAGGGTAACTACACAACGAATCCAAGATAACGGCCCCAAGTTGGGACCCAACAGAATGGAATCCAACGCAAACAACAATTTATACAATTTATACAACATTACAGGCGCTACTTCTCCAGCCGGCACCGAGGGTGCAAAGGAGACCCAGCAGGACAGCCCTTTCCTGAATCCTTTCCGGAGGGCTTCGAGGTTACTCCACTCACCACCGCTGAGGCAGAACGGCGAGCGATCTCGCTCGTCTCCACCGGAGTTACAGAGGAGCAAAGCTCCTGAAAAGGAGGTGGATGATTTCACCAAGCTGGGTGATCGAATTTCAGAACTCGTAGAGATGATGGGCGGAGGAAGGAGGTCCATACACCAAGCGATGCGCGATTTAGTAGCTTCTATATCGGCACTGTACCAGCAAGCCGCCAAGGATAAAGTTGCGGAACAGGAGGTAAAAGTCAAAACCAACGATAGAAGCACCCAGACGATCATACAACAGCAGACACCCTGTGCCAAGAGGCAAAGAGATGAGCTGGAAAAACCAAGAGGAACACCACGAAAGAAGTCCAGGACAATCCGTCCCCGTGGACAAGTTAAGCCTGCCTCTGAGACTAGGAGTAGTGACCCGATAGGGGGTCCAGCAACTGCTACGAGCCGGACTATGGTAGTTCCCGCAGCGGAAGACGAAGATACCCAGGAGCACAACGATTGGATCTTGAAAACTAGGAAGCGCAGAAAACCTCCAAGACCGGACGCTGTGATAATAAAGCCAACCGAGAAACTATCCTTGGCGGACATACTAAGGAAGGTGAGGAATGCTCCGGAGCTGAAGTCAGTTGGGGAGGATGTCCAACTTGTGAAGAGAACACAAAAGGGCGAAATCCTGTTGGAGTTTAGAAGATCAGCCGAGGTGGCTACGGAGATGCACCGGTCTAAGCTGAGAAGCTTATTGGCCGAAGAGATAGAGGTCAGAACAATAACTGAGGAGGCTACATTTGAACTGAGATACCTGGATGAGGTAACAACTGAGGAGGAAATAATCGCAGCATGGAAAGACCAAATAGGGGAAATACAACCGTCGGCTCTCAAGACGATCAGGAATGTTCCAGGGGGTACTAGGACGGCGATAATCGCAATCCCTATGAAGCTGGCCTGCAGGGCCGAGGAAGTTGGCAAACTGCGTGTAGGGTGGACAGTTTGCCGATTGTTGAGGAAGTTGACCCCGAGGAGATGTTACAAGTGCCTAGATTTCGGGCATATAGCAGGAAAGTGTCGCAGCAATAGCGACTGGTCCAAACACTGCTTCAAGTGCGGTTCGCAGGGCCACCTTGCCAGGGCTTGTGGGCGTGACCCCCACTGCCTTCTCTGTAGAGGCGATCCGGATGCTGACGCGAAACATATCACCGGAGGACATAAGTGCGCACACTATCTGGCGGCACGACGGAAGTTAACAGGCGCGGGTAAATGAGAGTTCTGCAGTTGAACTTAAACCATTGCGAAGCGGCGCAGGAGCTGCTTAAGCAGACTGTGCGGGAGCAGAGAATAGACTTGACAATACTGAGCGAGCACTACAGAACATCTGGAAACCAACGTTGGATAACCAGCAAATGCAACAAGGCTTCGATATGGTCCTGTGGTAAATTCCCAGTGGGGAATGTCGACGACAGGTGGGAGGGCTTTGTGAAATGCACCGTTAATGGAGTACATTTCTTCAGTTGCTATCTTCCCCCTAGCCTACCGATGGAGGACTTTAGACGCGTACTGGATGACATCGTCAGGGAAGCAAGGAACGTGAGACCTGTGGTAATCGCCGGGGATTTCAATGCTTGGGCTGTTGAATGGGGCTCGGCATACACTAACCCAAGAGGGGAATGCCTACTTGACGCATTTGCAACACTGGAGGTTGTTTTACTTAATCATGGTCAAAAGGATACATTCTCGAGGAATGGACGCTGCTCGAAAATTGACCTGACATTCGTCAGCGACTCCCTGGCGTCCTCATCTAC
Organism: Sarcophaga rosellei; assembly: GCA_930367235.1. Lineage (NCBI taxonomy): Eukaryota > Metazoa > Arthropoda > Insecta > Diptera > Sarcophagidae > Sarcophaga > Sarcophaga rosellei. The sequence continues at coordinate 81,807,638 of OV884017.1, read as the reverse complement.
CTGGTTGGTGTCTGACATCTACACACATAGTGACCATCAGGCTATCATTTTTGAAATCCAGGAACGCTCTACGGGACACAACGTTCCTGCCGCACCGCCGAACCCTCTTTGGAAGGACTCCACCTTCGACAGGGAAACCTTTGTCCTCGCATTGGAGGACATTCGGTTATCCGGGAGCGCGAATGACAAGGCGACGGGACTTATGCGCTCCATAACGGAGGCTTGCGACGTTTCTATGGCAAGGAGGCGCCATCTGACTGGAAAGAAACACGTCTACTGGTGGAACGCGGATATAGCGGATCTAAGACGTAAATGTAAACGCGCAAGGCGGCTATTCCAAAGGGCCAGAGGCCGTGACGAATTTGCGGAACTACGGGAAAGCTATAGAAGGTGTAGGGCCTGCCTTAATGGGGCCATTGCGCACAGCAAGAGAAGATGCTACAGGGAAATGTGCGCCGATGTGGACGAGAATCCCTGGGGAACTGGTTATAAGGTGGTGATGAGAAAGCTGAACTGCTTCCGACCACCAGCAACGACGTGTGCAGCTAAGCTGCAATCAATCGTCGCGGACCTTTTTCCGCGCAAAGCCGAAATTACGTACTGCGTACGAGATATGCGGTCGCCGGAGGAAATCCCAGAAGTCAGCAGGCAGGAATTGGAATCGGTCTGTGAGGAAATGAAAATTAACAAAGCACCGGGGATCGACGGGATCCCAAACATTGCGCTTAAGGCGGCCATTGAGAATAATACTGAGCTGTTTAGACAAGTTTTTGATGCTTGTATTCAGGAGAGGACGTTCCCTAGGATATGGAAAAGACAGAGACTGGTCCTCATTCCGAAGGGTAACAACGCGCAGGATGCATCGGGATACCGCCCGCTCTGTATGATAGACACAGCTGGAAAACTTTTGGAGAGGATAATTTGTAGGAGACTGGAAGCATTCCTGGGGGCAGAAGGCTTGTCGGATCGCCAATTTGGTTTCCGGAAAGCCCGTTCCACAGTGGATGCAATAGAGATGGCTATAACGATAGCAAAGGATGCTATCAGCGGTGAGCGCTGGCTGGAGGGCGATAAGGAGTACTGCGCTATTATCACCTTGGACGTCAAAAACGCATTCAACTCCGCGGATTGGGATGCCACTTTAGCAGCCCTAGATGGAAAGGATGTACCGAACTACTTGATGGAACTTATTAAGGATTACTTTAAGGATAGAGTGCTCTTATATGACACAGATGATGGCAGGAAGACGTATGCGGTATCGGCGGGGGTCCCGCAAGGTTCCGTGCTGGGCCCAATACTATGGAATGTCATGTACGATGGTGTACTGGGGCTTAGATTGCCAAGAGGTACACAGATCATTGGTTTTGCGGACGACATCGCCCTGGTGATAAGGGGAAAACATTTGGATGAATTGGTGAGAACGTGTAACACTGCGGTTGGCATAGTCAGGAGCTGGATCACGGGAATAGGTCTCAAACTTGCTGATCACAAGACGGATGTACTACTTATAAGCAGTAGGAAGAAGATGGAATTTATTACAATAACGGTAGGTGACCAGCGCATAACATCAAAGCAGGCGATTAAATATCTGGGAGTAATGATAGATAACAGGCTCACGTTTAGGGAACACCTGACGTACATCGGTGGAAAGTGTGCGGCGACATCATGTGCACTTGCCCGAATAATGCCTAACCTAGGAGGCCCAAAACAGGAGAGGAGGCGGTTACTGATGAAGGTGGTGACATCGATCGCTATATATGCAGCCCCCATATGGGCCGGGGCCATGGATAAGAGGACCTATAGAGCAGGAATAGAAGCGGCCTACAGAAGATCAGCTCTCAGGGTGATTTCTGCCTTCCGCACGGTGTCTACTGCTGCGGCATTGGTGATTGCGGGGATGATGCCCCTGAGGCTAGCAGTGGATGTAGAGAGGAGGAAACGCGACACAAGGAGGGGAATGGATCTTTCCAACCCTGTCCAGTTAGTGGATGATGCTATGGATAGATGGCAGCAAGAATGGTCCAATTCCACCAAGGGAAGATGGACCCACAGACTCATACCGAGCATAGGAGAATGGACCAAAAGGAGACACGGCCAGGTGAACTTCTACCTGACACAGTTACTAACCGGCCATGGATGTTATAGGGCATATCTCTATAAGTATGGTCATGATGTAGACGAGGCATGCCCAGAATGCCGTAATGAAAGGGAGACGGCGGAGCATGTTTTCTTTACTTGCCCGCGATATGTTGTTCAACGAAATTGCCTGGAGAGGACAATAGGATTCCAGGTAACGCCCGATAATATAGTTAACCTGATGTTAACCTCATGTGACAATTGGAACGCAGTATGTGTTTTCGCAAGAAAGGTATTGATGCAGCAAAGATTGGCTGAAAGTGCAAGGTCAGCGGAATTTGAAGGCAGCACTCGCTGAATCTCCACCCCCCCGAAGTAATACTTGATTGTGGTCCCGGGGGGGGCAAATGGTTAGAAGTGTGACGACCTAGGTTGGGTTTAGTACGTATGCGTTTAGCAAGCCGAGAGTAAGTCTTGCGGCGAATCGTGCACATTGGTAGGCCGGGCTACCAATGTCTTTCGAAGATTCCCAACCTTTAGCTCGTAAAGCTATAAAAAAAAAAAAAAAAAAAACACTCCCTTGTACATTCTGTACATTCAAACACTAACACACATATTAATAGGTACACCTTGCAGATACGTTAGGTATACACCAGAGATCAGCAATGAGTATTCAAAAAGATAAGTAGAATCGAATCATGCTCATAATATCTGACACTTAAACGCATTCATACTTATTTTAATATTATTCTCATACTACTCATATTCAAAGTTTGAAGTACTCATCGTACTTATGTATACTTAACAATACGTATGATGTTGTTGATTTCGACTCTTTTTACTCAAAATTTACAAAATAAGTACGATTCCTGTACGAACACTACAATACTCACTAGAAGGTTGTGTGTTTGTTTTGCTTGCTGTCTTTGTCTTTTTCTTTTTTCTCTTTTTTTGTAAATGCAAAATTCTGTAAATTGTTTCGAATCATTCATTTATGAGTATTATAAGTATTTTTCTAAATTTATGAATCTGAATGAGTAGGCATATGAATCAAACATATGTCGAATATTATGAGTTTGATGTCAACGTTGTACTCATACTCACTGTACTTATAAATCAACGTTGTAGTGAGTACGATTGAATCAGAGTAGTTGAATTTCAATACTGTTGACTCACTCATACTCAAAATTTCATGAGTACTGTGAAAAAACGATTCATTGCTGGTCTCTGGTATACACTTGTACATACATACATACATAATTAAAAAATCAGATAAACAATGATGTAAAAAAAATAATAAGGAGACCCATGTGACACTCAGGATTTTGATGAGAAAGTAAGGAAAACGAAAGAAAACATATACTCGACTTCTACAAATTCCATTGCGGTTTTATTAAATTATATAATAGAATAAAAATTTACGCTTTGAATAAAATAAGAATGACTCCATTTACTTTTTGAAGTAGTTCTAAAAAGAATAATAATATAAGAATTCTAATTTGATTCCACAGTACAACAAAATGCAAAAGCTTAAATACACCCGAGTTACTACCTAGTCTAAGTTGTTCACAAGGTTAAGTAGAAGTCAAAAATACTTTTTTTATATTTCTCGAACCCACCAAACTTGTTTCATTTGACAAAAACGGTTTACTTTTGACATTTTCACACAAAATTATAGATTACCCAAATATGTTCGAATCTATTTTAAAAATCCCCACGTTTTTTAGAAAGCGAAGAGATTAGACTTTGAAATGATATACACAAAAATTTTGTTCAGTCTTATATGTTATGAGTTTTGATGGGGTAAACTTGGAAAATTTTATTTTTTTATTACTTTTTCAAGTTTGGCCATTCTTAAGTGCCAAATTTAATCAAAAAAATAAAGTAAGTGATGACCTTCTCAAAGTGCACTCTCTTGTGAAGAGATTGGCACTTGGTCTAATAAAATCGGGCAAAAATTATAGTAGTTATTATTTTAAGAGTATAACAGCTCAGCCATATTTTTTATATATTGTTACGTGTTTACTCTTTTAAAAACGTTTAAAATATGAGTTCGTTAATTGTAAACAAAATAAAAATAAGTTTATGTTCAGTTTCAATTAAATTCTTTACTGTTCGCACAATTTTGTGTGCCACTGTTTATAACTTGAAGTATACAACAATAATTGCTTGCTTACAACGCAGATCTTTTCAACGGCGATCTTCAAAACACGACTGTTCTCTTCACACGCAACGCGTCTTCGCACAAGTTTGACTGAATTCTTACTACTCGTTGTCTGCTTTGTCTTGGCTTATATGCCCACGTAAACAGTCTTATGAATGTTCTTGAAGTCGAATGTTCGTTTCTTCGCCTTTTCGAGAACTCTATTGCGACTTCATTGTTGTTTGTGCATTTTGTTTACGTTGTGTGTTGTTGCCTTCTTGCATACTAGTGTATCCCATTTTCTTTTACACTGCTGGTGTTGTAACGGGTGATTTTTCGGCTATTATCCTCTTGGCAACACTGGTTTAAATAGCTCACGCACGGTTCGTCTAAAAGCTAACCCATTTAAAAGCTTTAAGCAGCTAAAGGTTGAATAAACGTTATAATATTGCATTGATATATGATCTAGAACTATTAAATGATGGCACAAAAGCAAAAACTCTTCGTATCAAAAAAAAATTAAATCCTGATTGGATTTTACCGAACAAAACATGAAGAAACAAATGAGTTTTTGAAAAAATATATTACCGGGCGACGAATCGATATTTTGCCGACAGAGATAAGATGGAAAACTGTAGGTATGGTGTCCAGTTAAGCAACAGTTAACCAATATCTTAGTTCCAGATATACCATGTATGAAAGCGGAAACATTATAGTGCAGAGCGCCTCTTCTTAGCATTGTGTTTGACCAATTTTGGGCGTCTGCTAAAGAATCGATTTTCATGTTTATAAGAACATTAGACAAAATACAATGCTACCATACGCGAATAAAAATTTACCTTTAATGTGGCACATTCATGCGCGACACTAAACAAAAGTACACTTCTCAATTTGTGGAAAGCTGATTAAAGGAATTAAACATACACATTTAAAAACTGGACAGCTTAATCCCCTGATCTCAATCTAAATGAGAACATATGCACTGAAGTTGAAAAGAGAATAGAAAGCAAAAACCTCAAAAATATGACAAAACATTGACCTGTATTGGAGGGTTATTCTGCGATTCCTCCGTCGGCACTAAATTGATGTGAAAATGGATAAGTTTAGCCCACGATATATTGGTGGTAAGAACAAAAAAATATTGCAATAAAAATGAATCAAATAAATGTTTTAATTACATGGCCAACCCCAATAAAACATTATTTTAAATATTGTTACGTTTTTCTCTTTGAAAAACGTTTAAAATATGAGTTCGTAGATTACAAATAAAGTAAAAATAAAATTGTGTTTAGTTTTAAATCAATTCTTTATCGTTCGCACAATTCCGTGTGCCACCTTTTGCAACTTGATTTAAACAACAACAATTTGCTTTATTTGTTATAATTCTTTACACTCGTTCGTTAGATCTTCACAACAGAGATCTTCAAACCACGATTATTCTCTTCACAAGCAACGCGTCATAACACAAGACTGACTGAATTTATAAATCTGAGAAAATTCTTATCACTCTCATAAATGATTCGAGTGATTCATTTATCATTCATCAAACTTTACAGTCTTAGTTGTTGTTGCATTTACAAAAAAGAACAAAGGAAAAGACAAAGACAGCAAGCAAAGCAAACACAGAACCTTCTATCGTACCCGAATCATACTTATTTTGTGATTCTTGTGAGTGTGGAGTAAAGGAGAGTCGAAATAAACAAGATCATACGTATTGTTAAGTATGAGTACGATGAGTACTTCAAACTTAGAATATGAGTAGTATGATATTAAAATAAGTATGAATGCGTATAAGTATCAGAAATAAGGAATATGGACGCCTCTGCTCTACAAGCCATACCAAACAGTCATTCGTAATGGGTGCATTGACTTCTGTAAAACCACTAGTGGGCTCCCTTAGTCTCAAATGTGGTATATTTGCTTATTAACGAGTCCACCAAGATGAAAATCAGCTTCAACGGAAAATATAATTTTTTTTTGTCAAAATCTTGGGATACCAACGTTGCTCGAACGTAAATCGATTCATTACATTGAGTGGAGATAATCTACAAAATTTTGTGACAAAATAGAATGACATAAGTATTGCCAGATTCGAAATAACCGATGGTTCAAATTTAAATCGATAGATGGCCCACCCTATAAATGAAATGGTTTACCTACGATACTATCGAGTTTAGTTAAGAATGATCTCATCCAATTAAATCTTACAAAAATATTAAATTTATAATCTTATATAAAAAAATGAATGTGTGTTTGTTTGTATGTTTGTATGTTTGAACGTTATAGACGATTAAACGGCTGTCCCGATTTTCTTGAAATTTCCAGAGTATCTTCCTGTATGTCTGGAAGGAGTTATAGGCTACTTTTTATGTTGATGTTCCAAATGAGCGAGGTGCCACGCCCACATATACTACATACTACATACTTAATTGCATTTGACATATATTACTCATACGCATAGTTACCCTGACAAGTATGCAATAAAAAATCTATGAAACTTTATAGAATTGGATATCACTCATACGTCACATATGTAATTTTTTTAATGAATTTTACATCAAATCAAAACAAAAATGAATGTGTGTTTATTTGTTTGTGGGTTTGTTGGTTTGAAGTCCATAGGCTAAACGGCTGGACCGATTTTTTTGAAATTTTAACAGTACCTTCCTGTATGTCTGAAAGGAAATATAAGCAACTTTTTATTTTAAAATTTCAAGTACGCGAGGTGCCACGCCCACATATCCAATAAGTATTTAATGTCGCATATCTAATAAACTGCAACAGCTAGAGTCCTCAAATTTTTTATGGACGACTTTGACGTATATATAAACAAAATGGGCGGATTGGTTATAGTGGGCGTGTCACCTCCAATATAAAAAATATTAAATTATTATATCTATGAAAATATCACAGTTAGAGCCCTAAAATTTTGTCGAATCCACTTTAGTATCAATATGAATATTTTAGACAAAAATTGGCTGACTAGGAAAAGAAACACAACATTTAAAGTATATCTAGAAAACTAGAACAGCTAGAGTCCACAATTTTGTATTCCAGCTATAGGAAAGTGGTGCCTCTCACGTGAAGTAATTACAAAAATGTTTGTATTCTTATTAATTAATAATATTAGAAAAATTTTCTGATTAGTGAGTGTGGAAATTATTATATGCTGAAATATGCAATAATAAGGCACATATATGACCCTTAAATGGTTGAGTTTAAAATTTTCAACTCATATATGTACATAGTAAGTTCTAAAATTCATACTATTTAAATATTTATCTTGAAAAACATATACATATATAAAAATGGGTAACTAATAAAAATATTATTTATTTGTCGCATATCTTGAAAACTACATTAGGTAAATTTTATAATTAGCATTTTATTGGGCGATGTATGGCCATGTAAAAATAGGCGGTAATATTTTCATTCATTACTTTTATTTACCTAAGTAATAAAATGTAAACTGTCAATATTGTTCTCAAATAACATATGTAAGTAGTTGCAAGGCTCATCAAAAAAGTTACCTGTGACCGACGCAAACAGAGAGCAAATGAAAGATCGGAAGAGCGTGAAATTCGCCTCAGGACTGAAAATTGTCGAGCTTCAACCTCTAGAGCCGCCGAAATGCCATCACAACATGAAGACTGACTTGAAGGCCTACGACAACGTGCCACAACATCAAGAGCTACTGAAACGCCTGCAAAAAGCCAAGAGCGGCTTGAAAGTCAACGAAATCAGTTTCAAATATTGAGGATGTCATCAATTATCTCGTCGAATTTTTAAATTCGTTAAATTTACCAGGCTTTCCACCACATGACTTACAGTTAAAAACGGTGTTCCCATTATTGTACTTAGAAATATTGATCCTCCACGACTTTGTAATGGCACTCGACTAACAGTAAAAAAATGATGAACAATCTTATCGAGGCGATCATTATAACTGAAAAGTTTAAGGGAACTTATATATTGCTGCCACGTATTTCTATAACCACATCGGAGATGCCATTCGATTCAAGCTATGACATTTAATAAAGTTCAAGGTCAGTCCTTGCAAGTTTGTGGAGTTAATCTTGAAAATCCATGTTTCTCACATGGACAGCTTTACGTCGCATGTTCGCGAGTAAGAAAACCCGCAGATTTATATGTATAAGCACCAGAGGGAAAAACAAAAAAATGTTGTGTATCCCAAGGCATTAGAATAAGAATTATTTATTTAAGAAAAAAAGTGCATATTAAATTTTAACAAGTAAGAAATAAATAGCTCATTAATGTATTATTTTAGAATTTAAATGAAATATATTGTCATCAAATGAAATTAGAATAAACCTTTAAGAAAAATTGCATAATTTAATTAGTAAATAAATAATTTTTTTAATTATTATGTATTTAATTTCGATGGGGGTAGCGAAGCCACCGGGTATTAGCTAGTATTTATATATATATGAGGATATACATATTTTAAACTGTTTTACATGCCCAAGAAGCGATACTAATTGTCCTGTTTTTATGATTCTCAAATCGTTACAAATTTAGAAAATCAATTTCGGAAGATCATCCCGTTGAATTCTCATCGTGTGTGTGGAATTTTTTGCAGCAGTGTTCATCCGTTAACTTGGAAACTGTAACGTATTTTTCTCTGACATCTGCATTGGTGTGTATTTTTTGGGCATTTACGCATTGTATTCGAACAATGTTGCCAATTGTTATGTTCATACTTGCGAGAGCTTGTGTTCAGCAATATTGGAAGTCAACTGAAATTGTCAGATATCAACATTAATGTTCCATTTTCTAAGAAAAAGGAATAAAAATAAAATGACGGAGAAAGTTTTAATCGATTAGACTGGACTATACGATGCCATACAATACCAAGTCCATTATGCTACAAAGAATGAAAATATTCCTCTTATTGTTGCATTTGTAATACGTTTGTCATCAGTAGGACAAAGATAGCAACAGTAAGTAATTGCGTAATGCACAGATTGAGATTGAGAAAGCAGAAAGCACAACTACGCTCTTCAAATAATTAATAGCACTACACTGAGCATGAAGGTGGATTTGGTTGGCATACACGTTCGATCCAACCGAATTAATATTGCATCTGCCGTTGCCTTTATCCTCTTTTTTCTACTTATACAATGTGCATGTTCCCATATTTGCAACACGGGCCGCCTAAGAAAATGATACCAGAACAAGTAAAAATAAATTATGATCCTAGCATTATTGCCTAAACTCCCACATAAATTCTGTATCAGATTTGAGATTTTCATAAGAATTACAATTTTAAAATTTTGTACGTACCGACCTAAAATACTTCATGGAATTTAAATACATATCGAAAGTCCAAGTCTACTTTGAAGACGTTACAAACGTCTGCTTAAACTAAATATGCTATTTTTATGGTTTAATGTTAACCGCGATGTTGGTCATAGATGCTTAGGAATACATCTTGTTTTTCTGGGGGTATGTATGCATGTGTGCTTACTCGTAAATCTCTATTTAGTTTAGGATGCAAAGATAAATCATGTGTCTTTTGTTTACTGTTGAACACAAACATACATACATAATCACGTTTACCCAATGAGAACAGGGGGAGGTAGAACATGTAAAATTGGCATCTAAATTAGATCAAGAACAAATGCGTTTGTTTGTTGTCAATGTACGCGTGTACGTGTTCGTGTGGGTTTGTACTATATGTATGATATATGTATGTATGTGTATGTATTTGTGAGTAGGCTTATGTGTTTTTGTGCGGGCACATTAATCTATAATCGGCAAATTTTAAGAAATTCTACCACAAACACATCCCTTTCGCACACACACACTCACACACATAAAGATTTAAATGCCAAATGGTGACAAAGAATTTCCTCAAAAAATGTCGATTAAAGTTGGTGTTTGTTTGCTTGTTTGTTTGTTTGTTTGGTTTTCCATCTTTACGGTGTCTGGTTTTCTTTCTTGGGGTTTCGCATGTAAATCTTCTTTTAGGCTTTTTTTGCTAATTTTATTCGTTTTTCTCTCTATTCTCACTGCTTTTCTTAGCAACACAAATGTAAACATATACACAATCATAAACCAAAAAGTACACACTTGCTCATCATACACATACACATGTACATGTGAACGCAATCAAATAAGGATAAAGTTGAGTTATGAGTTGTAGTTCTACTTGGTACCAACAGCCGAGCCAACAACAAATATTGTTCCAAACAAGTTACAATGGCAATGGCAAAAGTCAAACCGTACAGTTCAATGTTGTCATTTGAGCAACTCCTGTTGCCGTCGTTGCTACCACTGTGTCATTATATTGTTGCTGGCTGGTATCATAGTTTTCTTTGGTTTTGTGCTTTTTTTTGCAATGTGGCCTTTATTATTGCCGTTACACTTGCATAGACTGGTATATTTTGTTGTTGGTGTTGGCATAAATTTAAAACGTAAACAGAAAAAGGACTATTCCAACGCCATTTGTCAAACACCATAAAAATGACAACAAAAACAAAAACAAAAACACAAAGCTGAAGATGCAAGAAAAAGTTTCATCCAACAATGTTGGTTTAGAAAACTTTTAAGGCACAAATTTGGGTATTTGTTACCATTACAGAACTATTTACTCAATAAACTTTTAACAACATTTAACGATATTTGAATAGGTACATTCATGCATAAACATTTATGACAAGATTTACTCAAATATGGTATGTATGATACATATGTGTGTATAACTTGCGTCGCTTTTTGTTTTTGACACAGTTTTAAAGTTTACAAAGCATTACATTTTATTACATTTAAAATTTTCTAATAATAATAATAATAAAAAATATTTTAAGACTAACTTCCTATGCGTGAAAGTGCAATGACTTTGAAAGAAAAAAAGAAAATTAACAAACTTATGCCACACGGAGTCAAGCTGTACTTCAGTAAGAAAAACAAAAAGAGAAAATATTGAGTAGAACATTTGGAATGGCACTGTATAGTTTTTGTAACAATTCTTAAATGTTCAATATGGTAAGGGATATGTGTGTGTGTGTATCAGAGATCAGCAATGAGTATTCAAAAAGGTGAATAGATTCGAATCATACTCATAATTTCTGATACTTATACGTATTCATATTTATTTTAACATCATACTCATATTACTCATATTCAAAGTTTGAAGTACTCATCGTACTCATACTTCACAAAAAGAATCACAAAATATGTACGAACACTTTGTCTTTTTCCTTCTTTTTGTAAATTGTAAATTTTGATGAATGGTTCGAATCACTCGAACCACACATTTATGAGTATTATAAGTATTTTTCTAAATTTATGAATTTGAATGAGTAAACGTATGAATCAAACATATTTGGAATGTTATGAGTTTAATATCAACGTTGTACTCATCATACTCATTGCAATCTGTACTTATAAATCAATGTTGTATTGAGTACGATGAATCAGAGTAGTTGACTCCCTCATACTCAAAATTTCATGAGTACTTATGAGTAGCAAAAAAACGATTCATTGCTGACCTTTGGTAAGCACTACATAAATTCGAAGGGAAAAATGTAATCGTGTAATCGTATATTGGACAAAATGTCTCAAAGGGTTAAGGAGTGGTTTCAGTTTGCAACTTCACTTCTGATTGTTGAAGTGATCGGACGTGTTTATGTTTGTGCTCCTGCAAGATTTTTGTGTAGTATCTGTGTTTTTGAAGTTTTGCATCCTGAAAATATTTTCTATAGTTGCATTTTGTGCTATAAATCGTAACATAAAATTAAGTCAAAATAACATAAAAATACCAATTTGAAATCTATCAAAGTGAAATAACGCATAGCAACAGAGTCTAACTCTTCATGCAATATTTATTTATAATTTACAAAAACAAATATAAAACGATAATAAATATCTTCAATCGTCTCCACGGACCTATTAAGTGCAATAAATTATATTGCCCTTAGGCTTTTCTTAAGAAAGACAGTAACTATGATAGAATCACGATAATTACACAAGTTTCCCATTGTACTCAATAGTCAAATGATTCACGACATAGGAGATCAACATGGATAACCTAGCTATGGCGAGCCGAAGCCTTTACTCATATGGACATTTATTCACAAACTACTTGAACATCTTTCAATCACTCTTCTCATACTATTACTCTGTAGCTGAGAATGCAACCTATTCCTGACCCTCAATTGGGGCTTAGAGTAAAAATTGAAGACTAAATGAACGGTTGGTTATTTTAAGCTTACAATCGTTATTTCTATAAATTTAAAAGAAACAAGTTTTTCATTTCCTTTTCAGTTCACCCCTATATTGTATATCATGTTATGACATGGTCTTTGCTGTTTACAGGGCAGATCTCTACAAAGAGATCTTCACACTACGCCTGTTCTCCTAACACGCAACGCGCCATCACACAAGACTGACTGAATTCATACTACTTGTAGCCGGCTTTGTCTTGCCTTTTTATATGCCCACGTAAACAGTCTGATGGCGGTTCTTGAAGTCGCGATTTCATTGATTTTTGTGTATTTTGTTCACTTGTCTATCCTTTGTCTTTCATTCTCATGGTATTCGTTTTTGTAGCTTTTGTTTATGATTTCAATGTTAAACGATGTTACACCGTTTCCATTTTCGTAACAGTATTGTTAGCAGTTAATTCAAACATTTTATTCGATATCTTGTGATTAATCGCTAATCATGTTCTTGAGCTTACTCTTGATGTTGGATTTTTCATTATTTCATAATAAAATAAATTTGTTTTCATTAAATTAAAATTTTTGCTAGCAATACTTCATACATTTTAATCAATTGACACCGAGTGATTGTGTCTACTTACAACATCTTCCGTACTTCGAAGGGCATTATTTGTTAATAGATAGCTGCTCTCTACTGTAGTCGCCGTAGTCTAGTAGGTAGTGTGTTAGCTTATTAGACGTAAAGCCCGGGTTCGAGCCCCAGGCCAGACACGAAATATGAAAAAAAAAATATTTCTTCGGCGGCTTCCACTCAGCAGATATCTTGCAAAAACTCTGAGAATAAATACAATTGCTATGAAAAAGTTTCTCAAAATCTGTCGCTCGGAGTCGACGTTAAACTGTAGGTCCAGACACTCAAGTATAAAATTAAGGCACACAACATGAGTGGTGTTAGAAGCTAGGCCGTAATCTTGATTGTATGTAGTTGCTCTCTACTTGTCTGGTACCTCATCTTACATTACAATGTATATAGGTTCTTCTGTTAAAAAAAAAAAAACCAAGAAACAAACTTTTAATTTTAATTATTATGTTTTGATTTCATTAATTAAATCAAGACAATATTTTCAATACAGAAATATACTTTAAAAAGTTCTAAACATTTCCTCTAATCCAAATGAAATATAATGCACGCAACGTAATTCACCAATCAATATTGTATATATACATTTGTATATACATATGTATGTATGTATTATGCATGAGTAAACATGACTTGCATTTCATTTAAGAATACAGTAATAACCCTAAAGGTCATTATTAAAACTTGCCGTTAAACTTGGGTTTAGTTAAAGGTACCTTTAGCTAAAGGGAACTGAAAGTTATTTTCGTTGTTACAAGTTACTGATAAAATAAAGTTAACTTTTTCAAAAATATGGCAGCGCCAGAGCAATGTCGATAAAACTGCTTAATTAAACAAGCTTTTTTTAACGCAGTGGCAACGATTGGCCTCTGTTTTTTGTTGTTTTTTGTTTATATTTGAAGTTGCCATATTGAATATATAATATGGCAGGTTCTAACATAAACTTAACTTTAAAAGTTAAAAGTAGGACGATGCTCCCTTTAGCTTAACGCTCACTTCTATCTTATTGTCGACTTATAATAATGAAAAATAATTTATCTGCCCGTTAAAATCCTCCCTTTAGTTAACGCCAAGTTGTAATAATGGCCCTAAGAAATGTATTTGCAACGTTTCCACATGAACTAGTGAACAAGGATGAGTTGAGTATTGCATTTGGACGCCCATTGGACGCTCATGTATGAACATTCCTAGGTTGCAATCGCGTTGTGTTGCCAATTCTATTTATGATTCTTTTTTCAATTTTTTTTGCTATTTTAGTTGTCAAGATTCCTGTAATATTGGCAGTCAACTGAAAACGATAATAATACAATGATTAAAATGTACTTGTAAGTATGTATACATATGTATGCACATCTGTTTGTGACTGTGTTAGCGTGGTGTGAATTCGATAAAATATTGTTTTGCTGTGGCAGCGAAAAATCACACCCAATGAAACATGTTTGGACTGACGAACAAATAATAAAATGAAAACAGTTAAAGAATATAACGAAAAGGAAAATGTATGTATGTCCATATGTATGTATGTATGTATTTTCAATGCATGTCAAAATTTTTGAGATGCTGTATATTTGCTGCTACTATTCAAACTTTATTGATGTTCTCGTTATTGTTGTTGTTATTATTTTAGAGACAACATTGATCAACAACATAAATATTATTGTTGATGAACATTATCCAGTCGTCCGTATATTGTAGCACAACGGAAATTACAATTTTGAAATTGTTTTCCTGATGATGGACAGAACAACAATAAAATTCTAAACAAGGAAAAAAAAAACAAAAATTAAAAAAGAAATTCTAACAAATACACTCACACGTACGTACTACATACGTACAAACATTTTAAGTATATTTTCCAAAATCAAAGGAAAGAACAAAGTCCTCAACCAAATACATACATATGTATGTATGTATGTGTCCATAAAGAGGCAGAGAAATGAAATTCTTGGTAAGTTTTAAAGAGTACTCGCATATCGTTAAAAAAAATATTATCTGTCAGCTAGGCAATCTGCCTACCTACCGCTTGTTGGCCGCTCGCTCTCTTCTTCTCAGCCCACTGACTGTATGGCTCTTTTGTGTGTGTGTGAGTGTGTGTTACTTTGAAGTTGTTTATGGATTTGTGTATATTATTTCAAGATAGTATTTAAAATCCAAGTACCAGCAGCATTCTTACTTTTTTGTTGTCTTTAAAGTTTTTTTCTTTGCTTTGTTTTCCCTTTTTTGTTGGAATTTTTGTTTTGGGAGTTTGAAAATTTTTTTTGTTTTAAAATGCCAGCAACTGTTTGTTTTTCATATTTTTGTATCACAAAAACAAAAAAGGGAAAAGAAAAGAAAATAAAAAGAGAGAAAAAATAAAAAGAAAAACCAATTTCCAAAAGTTTATCAGAGATCCTGAATTTTCTTTTTTCTTTTCTTTTCGTTGTTTTAAATTTTTTTTATTATTTTTTCATTTTAAATTATTTTTATACCACAGTTGTCCAAGACACGAGAAGTACTTTTTATTATTATTTAAAATCATAAGCAATTTGTTGTTGTTGTTGTTTATGTTGTATATGATGTTTTTTTTTATTTTATTTTATTTTTTTTCTTGTAGCATTAAATAATGGAAATATCGATCAGTTGTTTTAATCATTAGTTTTTCGACTACAAGGATTTGTGTTGAAACTTTGTTGAAAGAGACTTAAATTTTAATCCTCTTGATGTTTTCTTGATTTGATAATATTTTGCAAGTAGGTTAAGTAATATACATACATATTTTTTTTCTTTTGATTAAATATGACGTGGGCAATTCACACAAGCCCTTGTATCGTTGTAGTCATTGTATTGTTGGACGAATATACAACAGTGTATGCTTGTTGTTGATAATTTTCATATAAAAATCCGATACACTAATACACATTTTTTTCATATGTTTTTGGAAGTTGTATTGGTTTCGTGCAATCAGCTTATCTAAATGCCAATAATCAAGAAGAAGTATAAAAATACAAAATATTTTCTATGTAATTTGAGTCAATAATTATCATTTCAAAATTATAATTGTTCGCACAGATAATTAATTAATTTACTTGTTTTTCCGTAATATTTTTCATTTTGTTGCTTGAAAATCAAATTATGAACACTGGTCTTCTTCTAATTGAGCGTTCACAAATAAAAAGTGTATTCCATACAACATACACTTTACAAAGTCGTGTGGATTGGCCAATTACTTCATGTTGTTATTTGGCACAAATCTATTACGCAACAACCAAGAGTTTTAAAATGCTGAAGTTTATTTTAAAATTTTCTTATTTTCTAACAATTCGTATTTATTTTAGAACACATTATAAAAATATGCCATATACGGTGTAAAATATTCGCATATATTTCGTAAATTTCTGAAATATGATGTTATACTGTAAATTTAGAAACAATTATAAAACAACATTGTGGACTCCATTTGGATTCAATTTATATATATTTAAAATAGTTTTGAATTTGTTGCTTATCCATAGGATAAGGGGTAGGGTTGTCTCATTGAAGCCAAGGTGCAGCGCATTCTGAAGGGTTAAGAACTATTTTTGTAATGGAAACACATTACTTAACTTACACATTGCTAGCAACCCTTTAGTGAAGGTCAAAACCCATAAGTGGTGAGACCTACAACTTAACATCAACTTCCAACGACAGATTTTAAAATTTTTTAGAGTCTTTGCTTAAAGACTGCTGAGAGGTATTTGCCAATATGTTCGAGCTGGGGCTTGAATCACCTGCTCTCGTCTAGTAAGTCAACACACTACCTACTAGACTATGGGGACAGACTATATTCTTAGAACCTCAATTGTTGTCTACTATTTTCCAAAGCCATGTTTTGTTTTGTATTGTCCTTCTCCACGTAGTTTAGGATCTCCCGTATTGTCGATTGCTTTGGGAATTCCGTTCAAATTTATAAGGACAAATATAGTCTTAGGATGCTCTCAAGGTGTGTTCCCAACTCCGTACTTATTTAGAAATTAATGTTGTTTTAATGTGCAAATTAGTAGTTTGTGCGAATTTGTCTCCACGATATTCTAAAAATATTCCGCAAGTAGCCGATAGGCTTAAAGCCGCAGTCTGATTTTCGTAGTAAAAAATCGAATATCTGAACCAGAGACTTAAAACATGCGTGAATACATGTATTACGGTCGTTAAAAGAAACAAATTGGAATTCCAGATATTGCATAATAAATGAGAAAGGCTTCTCGTCTTGGTTATTCTACTCTCCACATCTTTTAAGGCGTCTCCATCAGGTGTTGTAATGTTCTCCAGGTGTTTTTTTTTGTGTTGTCTTCAATTTTATACGTAGAAGCTACGGCATAGGTCGTACTCTTTTTAAAAATTGTGTGTAAACTAATTTTTGTAGCTTGCATGTGTTCTTTCCTGTAAGCAGGCAGAAGAATAACAATATCGTCAAGGTCTTCCAGGTGTTGATAAATTCTCCATCTACTGTTACTGTTATAAAGCATTATTCCTATCAAGGTATCCGGTGCAGATCAGAGATCAACAATGAATCATTGTTTCGCTACTCATAAGTACTCCTGAAGTTTTGAGTATGAGTGAGTCAACAGTTTTGAAATTCAACGACTCTGATTCATTCGTACTAACTACAACCTTGATTCATAAGTACAGGTTGCAATGAGTATGATTACAACGTTGACATCAAACTCATAACATTCGAAGAATGTTTGATTCATACGCCTACTCAGTCACATTCATAAATTTAGAAATTAACTTATAATACTCATAAATTATTCGAATCAGTCATCACAATTCACAGACTTAGTTGTTGTTGCATTTACAAAAGAAGGAGAAACACACAGAGAGCTAGCACCTTCTAGTGAGTATTGTAGTGTTCGTACGCGAATCATACTTATTTTGTGATTCTTGTAAATGTTGAGTAAAGGAGAGTCAAAATCAACAACATCATGCGTATTGTTAAGTATAAGTACGATGAGTACTTCAAACTTTGAATATAAGTAGTATGAGTATGATGTTAAAATAAGTATGAATGCGTATAAGTATCAGAAATTATGAGTATGATTGAAATCTACTCAGCTTTTTGAATACTCATTGCTGATCTATGGTGTAGATATGTACTATATAGTATAAGCGATTACACAGTCTTGTTTAACTCCACTAAGCGTATACCATATCGGTGGTATCCCTTTATTTTTGAAGCCGACCATATGACTTTACGGTCTACCCTATTGTGGTACCTGTGCAATGCTCTACAATGAGTCTGAGGTTGCCGATATCATTAAGGCCAAAACACCGCTTTCTCATTTTCTTAATTACCGACTCATGGAGTCGACAATTCAATTGAGCAGAATATGCTCAATCAAATCAGTAATCAAATTTCATAATTTCAGAGTATTATTTAAGATTAATTGAGATCGTTGTCATTTAAATATAAGTCAAGTTGTACGTTATAATTCTCTTTGTAGGAAACTTTGAAACTGAAACACAAACACTTGGTGAAAATTGTACCAAGACTTTAGAATAGAAGCCAAGCCTCATAATATTTCATTTAAATTATTTTCAGATTATAAAAGACATTTATTGGGGACAACCAAATGTCTGTCTGTATAATGAAGTTTTATTCAACATCTATTCAATCTTGTAACAATTATTTTTTATGTTTTAATTTTGAACGATGCAAAGATTTAAAAAAAAAGAAAATTTCAAATGCTAAAAACACTTTCTATCAGGAATATGTTTGCCTTACTTCTTCAGAATAAAATTTGTCATGCTTCAGGTGTGTGTTAATATGTATTAAATAAATAACACAATCATTTAGTAATTGAACCAGATTTGTATACAACATGTTACAGATTAGATTAGGAAGATAGGGTTTCTAAAAGCTCCTGGAAATGCATGCCTATACATGCCCACATACATACACATGTATATGTGCATAAGTACCTGAGTCGGATTTGCATTTGCATTTGTGTGGATTTTACTTTAGTATTGAGAAAAAAAATAAAGATGGGGCAACAACATACACAATAAAGGATATTTACATCATCTGTGGTAATACCAACATATTATCTCAATACGCACACAATCATGCTATCGTATCGTATCCATTCAAATTTGTATTTGCCAAGAATGTTTGGCAAATAAATTGGAAATGTTGTTGTGCCTGTGTGTGCCTATTACGTATCCTTCATACCCTGCTAAATTCTCATCTTGGCTAAAAACTTCTTGTTGTTGGAGATTAAAGTTTTTATTTGAAATTTTTTTGTTTTTTTTGTTTTTTTTTTGTTTGTTATGTACTCGTGTGTATTTTATTTGAACATTTGGAAATTTTTAAGGCACAGTTTGTCTCTGGGCATATTTGCAAATTTGTTTATCGGTTGGTATTGTTTTGCATGCATCAGGAGAAAAACCAATTTCCCAGGCATTTAATTGGAAGACTTTAAAAGAGGATTCATACCTATCAGATACTCATTCAGTTAAAAAACAAGAAATTTTCTTTCTTTCCTTTTTTGTTTTTTTTTTTTGTTTTTGTGAATTTCTTTTTAAATAAATGAAACGGAAAAAACTTAGGTTTCAATCTAAACAACAAAATATTCTTGAAAACTTAAAAAGTCCAATGCATTCCTTATAAAATTTAAAAGAATGAGTATTTTTATATATTATATACCAGGGACATCCGAAAACAGAATAGATGTGAATTTATTTTTAAATGTGTCACTAATTATACGGATTTATTTAGTAAAGCAAAATATTTAGATCTACATGTTCTGTAAATTCATTTGTGATAAATTCTTGAAGTCAAATGCCTTTGTACTGTGCACTCAATTACCAATCGGAAATAACCAATAGTTTACATACATATGTATGTATATAGTAGGGTCAACTTTGGACAAGTTTTCAGCTAATCTTATAAAAAGGCAAATATTACAAGAACTTAAAAAAATTTGAAGTTCAGTACTTAATACGGTGTTCAGATATGCACCTTTATTAAGTAAATCGCAATAAACTCCATTATTGAGCTCAATATTTCATTGTATAAAGTTTTAATTAATTATTGCGCGTTCAGTGCGATTATTGCAATTATCCGAACACTTTCTGTTGATATTTGACAACTCAAATGTCAATAACGACAAAAAAAAAAAATTAAAAACAAAACAAAATAAAAACAATCTTGTTTAAACAACCAGCTGTTTTGTTTACCTGCTGCCAAATGAACATTGAATAAGCAGCTGAATTGCATATATTATTATGTCTGAACACTTAAAATGTTGACTTAGGTGAATATTTTTTTTTATTAATAATTATTTTACGATATTCTTTACGGATTTCACGTAAATGTAAATGTTAGCTTGTAGAATGTGATAGCACGCATAATTCAAATTGACCTCAGTTGACTTACACTGTTAATGCCTGGGACCACAGATATAACCTCAAGCAAATTGATACTTCATGAAAATTATCAATATACATATATGGATGTGGTTTGACAGCTAAGAATGGCATGTAATGTATCACCTAACGCCATGACAAAAATAAATCTGTACTCCGTATTCTTTATCTTTTCTAATGGGGCTAAGACGTTCATTAAGTGAATCACCAGTACATTCATTAAAATAAAATTTTTGATACAGTTTACACGCTGGCGGCATTACTAGTCTTTATTTCATTCGAAATGCGGAGGGAGCTGTCATTGTGCCGAAAGTCGATCATTATCGAGTCATGCTGACTAATTCAGCATGATTCATTTTGCTTCCAAAAATTAATCAACTAAACATCAATGCTCATCATCCAGCACCCTTACTAATTGATTTATTACACAATCAATATTGTGGTATACTCCCTTTCACGGTCACTGTTTAGTCAGTCTCGACAAACAGTGAAACAGTGTTGCAAAATTGAAATTTTAAAATCGAACTATAACTGAAAGAGTACTTTTTCGCATCAAATGGTATTTTTTTTAAAAAGTACATACATACATAAATGGTTCAATCAAGGTTATGATCTACCCACTTTTTTTATGTGTGCTAATTTTATATACAGTCACGCTTCAAATTTTTGAAATGTATCGGAATTATATTCATAAGAGGCCAGTAAACAAAGTGCAGTTACTTTTTACATATACTCCTTTGCATAAGAGATGTCTAGTAAATCTTTCGGAGAGCAGGTGAATCTATTTTTTGAACAGTACTGTATGAGTTGCGGTATCTGCCGACTCGACTCCGAACGACAGATTTTTGAGAAACTTTTCATGGCAATTTTATTTTCTCTTAGAGTTTTTGACAGAATGATTTTGCCGAAGAAACATTTTCTTCATTTTTCGTTTTGTTGGAAACGTCTGACATTAAGTTTGAACCATGGGCTCACATCTAGTAAGCCAATACACTACCTACTAGACTACTTATTTATTTATATTTAATACATGTACGGAACTGAGGAGAAAAACTAACGACTTATACGTGTTCCTCACATGTAAAACAAAAACTGCTGATTCTGAACGTAACAAAACGTAAAAGTCCCTCTTAGTTAAACGTCAACGTTCGTTTGTAGCATATGAAGAGCAATATAAATGCTCTTAAATGCGAATTACTTTACGGCTCGACAAGCGTTGTCATTGCTTTTCATATTGTAAAAACGATCGTATGTTCCGTGCACGTTTATCTAACCGGGGCTGAAGACTAATTCTACCCTTAGGAATACAAGACATAAAATATTTAATAACAAATATGTACTATAAGCGTCGCGGGGGTACTGCAGTATTTTTGAAATGGAAAAGTACTGAAAAATGTACTAAAGTACTGAAGTTTTCAACACTGTCTTGTATTATTATTTCAAGTTCTTCTGCTATTAGAAACATTCGATACTATAAGAAGGAGCAAGAACTAAATGTAGGACGCCATAATTTTAAATGCTAAAAAGATTATCAGGAGTACAAGTTATTGCAAGGAATTAATAGCGCAATTGTATTGCCACTCACTCATTGGCCCTCAGGTAATATTATTTTAAAATTTGAATTCACAACCATGCTTTAACCCATATGCGCTTATCACCCCATTTTTAAAACGGTAAGATATTGATCAGCTGTATGGTATATAGATTCCAAAAAAATACAACAAATCAATGTTTTTACGAGAAAAAAAAAGTTGAACAAATACGGGTTAAGCCTGTTTTAAATTATATTCTTAAAATACGTTTTTTAGTAAATTGATGAACATTAAAACAAAATTAAATTACAGAGAGGGTGCCCTGGTAGTCTAGTGGGTAGTGTGCTAGACTATTAGCGTGAGGATCGTGGGTTCGATTCCCACCAGAGACATCAGCAGAGGTCTGTGACACTACCGAGCATATGGTCTTGTTACTCCGCTCGTATAAAATTAGAATATAATTTGTAATTGTATTGTAATAAATAAATAAATAAATAAATAAATAAATAAATAAATAAATTACAGAGGTTATTACATACAAAATGAATCACAACCGCCTAGTCCAACTACTTCTTTTACTTCTCGTGTCACTTGCATTCTGATATTCCAATGTAATGTACTGTCCTGATCATTGACTTCGTTAAAAACAAAAAATTTTGAAAACTTGATTTGTTCTTGCAGGAGTCATATGCATATTTTAATTTAAATTTTTATTGAAAATAATACAAAATATTAACTATTGTATCAAACCATTTTATATTCTTGGAATACAGCAACAAATGATGTTTCCTCATTTTTGCTAAATTCGCTTATAGAGGCTTCAATAGGACTTCTTTTAAACAATTCAAAATGTTGAAAGTTGGTACCAAAAAATTAATTTAAATTCTTCAAACTAAATATCTGTACTTAATAGAGCAAAAACCGTTTAGTTTTTTCAATTCCATGCAATTCAATCATCATTAATTAATTCACCATATTTACTGCCCTTTAAGCTTGTCTATTCCATTTATTTGGAGTTAATCTCTATCAAAATTGACATTTAACATACATTTCCAACGCTTTACAAATTTCATATCGTTTCACACAATTGGAAAACAAAGGAAAACAAATAATTGAGGCAATCTGTTGCACTCTTTTTTTGGCCACTTATGTTTGCCAATTTTTATTTATTACTTCAACAGAAATTTATCATATTAAACATCATTATTGGATGCTATTAACTTTTGATTAGAACCGTCAACATGTCAATATTTGAATGGCCAAGATACAACGCACAAAAACTCAATATTTTACGACAATAAGAATATTTAAGCCTGCGAAACGACCAACAGTCATGTGGCAGCTTAGAAACCGAATGAATGAATGAATGCTTAACAGACAGAATAACTGACTAAATACAGCGAAAAGGAATTGTTTCACAGGTTTACAGAAGGTCTGCATTATCCTTCATGACTCATTCTCTCTCTCTGTTAAATGTTGGGATATTTTCTCTTTGCATTTGCTCTCTCTCTCTTGACTGCTTCTATGAATAACTCAAATTCCTTAACATTAGAAGAGCTGAATATTTGGTTTTATCCTTTGAGAATGAGTTGTTTGTTGGCCAAGAATTTTAAACAATATGTATCTGTGGGTCAATAGTATCTAATTATTGTTTTTGTTGTTTATAATGAATTTATTCTGATTTAAATAATTCGTGTTTATGTTATGAATTTAATTAATTTGGTGTTGAACCACTACAATTTAATTCCAATAGTCGGTTACTAATTTATTCTAATTGGAGCTCATTTACATTTAAATGCCATGAAATAAATACGAAATTCCATTTGGATTTTCTATTTATCGTATCAGTATTAATGAAGGCATTTAAATTTGATGGTGTGTTAAAGTATTTCGATTCATTTCCCAATTACCACATGGAATTGAATTGAATTTTAACGGGACATATCGCATATGATTCGTATTTAAAAAAAAAAACAACCTTGAAACTGTGCAGATTAATTAATTTGGGCGCCGTATAGATAAGTAAAGAATATTGAAAGTTTAGTTCATAGACGAGGGCGGTTCAATAAATTCAATGCTTTTAGGAAATCAAGAAATGAGATGAAATGTCCATGTAATAATAGAATAGTATATTGTGATAGTGTGTTAAATGTGTTACGAAGAAAATATGTTACTTTTCTACCCTTTTAAAAACGTTTAAAATATGAGTTCGTAGATTTCAAATAAAAATAGAAATAAATTTGTGTTCAGTTTCAATTAAACTCTTTATTATTCACACCAATTGTGTGCAACTGTTTACAACTTGATTTAAACAACAACAATTTTGCTTCTTTACAGTCTAAGAATTGTTCAATAGATCTTTATAACGGAGATCTTCAAACAACAATTATTCTCTTCACATGCAATGCGTCTTCACCCAAGACTGACTGAATTCTTTGTATACCGTTGCTTGCTTTGTTTTGCCTTTTATATCGCAGGGTAAATAGCCTGATGAATGCTCTTGAAGGAGAATGACTTCGCCTTCGCGAAATCTCTCTAACAATATTGTTACGAAAATAAAAATATCGTTTAACATAGCGATAAACGAAAGCTACACACACAGAAATACAACGAACTAGTTTCAAGTAAGCCAAGAGCATCGGTATGAAGGAAAGCAACAACAAATAACTTAAGCAAAATGTACAAACAACAATGATTAGCGATAGAACCCTCAAGAAGGCGAAGACAAAGGTTTACTTCCAGAACCTTCATCAGACTGATACGCGAGCATATAAAAAGGCAAGACAAAGCAGACAGCGAGGCAGTAATAATTCAGTCTGTCTTGTGTGAAGACGGGTTGCGTGTGAAGACAACAGTCATGGTTTGAAGATCGCCGTTGAAAAGATCTGCGTTGTAAGCAAAGAAGAATAGCGAACAAGCAAGTTGTTGTATCGTGAAGTTGCACACAGAAGTAGTGTGTATAATAAAGAGTTTAATTGAAACTAAACACATATTTGTTTTTATTTTGCTGCAATCATCGAACTCATACAATATTAAAAATCTAAAGAATAGGAAAGTGTAAAGTATGCGTCAAATGAAATGATTCATCCATGAAATCTTTGAATGAAAGAAGAAAATTTAAAAATATTAATATGATGGAATATAATGGTGTTTATAAATTTATGTCATCCATTGTACTATTTACGATCAACCGATCAGACAAATAACAAGCGGTGATAATTTAAATAAAGAATTTGTAACGTTCTTAACTTAACATACAAAACCATTAACAGACGTCGTAAGACAACCGCATCAAATCAACTACAGCTCATTTTCTCTCAATTGCATTACTAAAAAGGAAAGACCAAAGTCAGTTGACACACATAATATATACATATAATTGGCCTTTACAACCCTTCAGTTAGGATTACGGCCTAGCTTCTCACACCACTCATGTGGTGTGACCTACAGTTTAACGTTGACACCGAACGACAGATTTTGAGAAACTTTTTATGGCAATTTTATTTACTCTCCGAGTTTTTTGCCAGAAATCTGCTGAGAGGAAGTCGCCGAAGAAATAAATTTTTTTTTATATTTCGTTTTGATGTCTGACGTGGAGTTTGAACTCGGGCCTAACGTCTAATAAGCCAACGCACTTCCTACTAGACTACGTGGACTAGCAATTGTAATAAAGCCATCAGTAACCAGGAAATTGTAAAATTATTAAATGGCAACAGCATTAAAATACTTCAACGTATTTTTAAAGATCCGTTCCGTATTCTTAAAGTTTTTTCTAAAATAATTGTTGAACATCTGCGGAAATCAATTGGGTGGGACCTATCTCGGTTTAAGAGAGTTCTCTGGCATACTGTTAAAGATTTTCACACATTTTAGTTAAAGCAAAGTGCTTGAAAATATCATGGACAGACGATGTAAATAAGGAAAAAGTTCTCGGAATAATCGGTCTGAAACACGAATTTTGGTTATAGTACCATGAAATGGCCGAAATGTGATCTTCTGTAGTTATAAATTCAAAGCATAATGGAATGGCAATGTCTACAAAAGCATAGGACAACTAATGGACAAAATCATTTAATTTGTTGATACCTAACTGAATAAGAATATTTGGTATACTTATTATGGTAGCTGATCGCAGAATAATCATTTGACTATGACAAAGTAACCCTGAGGCATGAGTGTCTCGTTTATTCATAATCCACCAACAACAATTGTGAATATATATCTTAAGGCCATTATTATAACTTGTCGTTAAAGTTGGGTATAGTTAAAGGTATCTTTAGATAAAGTGCACTTTAAAGTCACCATTAAGTTATTTTCGTTATTACAACTCACAGATAAAATAAAGCTAACTTTTTCAAAAATATGGCAGAGCCGGAGCAATGCCGATAACACTGCTCAATTAAACAAGTGCTTTAAAAACGCAGTGGCAATGAAGTGCCTTCTTATTTATTATGTTGATTCATTTGTTTATTAAATTTATGTGTTGAGGTTTTAACATTTATATTCTTGTGTTTTTGTTTTGTTTTAAAATAAATAAATTGAATACGCCAATATCTAGTTTGATTTGAAAAACTATTTATATATTAACGTTTATTTTTCATGTTTATATTTGAAGTATGTATATGGCAAGTTCAAAGATAAAGCGAAATTTAGAAGCTAAAGGTAGGATTATCTCCCCTTTAGCTTAACGCTCACTTTTATCTTATTGTGTACTCATAATAATGAAAATGAAGTTATCTGCCCGTTAAAATCCTGCCTTTAGTTGACGCTAAGTTGTAATAGTGGTCCTTAAATATTATCCCATATGCGCTTATCGTCCCATTTTTAAAACGGTAAGATATTGATCAGTTGTGTGGTATACCATACAGATTTCAATAAATACAAAAAATCCATGTTTTTATGAGAAAAAAAGTTGGGCACATACGGGTTAATTTAAATTGCCTACAATCTGCTTTAACCTTAAACCAACTGACAAGAGCCATTTCGATATTCAAGTCAACGTAACAAAAGAAATGCCTACGTATCGTAATCAAATTTCATCACTTTTATTTTACATATGTTTTGGAAAATTGAGTGAAAAAATATTGAAAATTATTAAATATTTCCAGTCGTTAGGGCCCGAGGCTCATGTAAAGTAATACATATTTTTTGATTAAATTAAATCTTCATATAGTATAACATTCTACTTCAAGATCATCAGACCGTTTCCGCGAGCATATAAAAAGGCAAGACAAAGCAGGTAACGAGCACTAATAATTCAGTCAGTCTTGTGTGAAGACGCGTTGCCTGTGAAGAGAATAGTCGTAGTTTGAATATCTCCGTTGTAAAGATCTACCGAACAGTTTTTAGTACTTACGCGAACAGAAGTGTAAAAATTGTTGTTGTATACATCAAGTTGTAAATAGCAGCACACTTTAATATTATTATTTCTGAAGCTTTTCTTAGTTCATATTACCGTCTTCACGCTTTAACGTGTTAATTTATCTGTTTTCGTTAAATTTTCGTCTGGCATTTGTTTATCGGGACACTTTAAGCGTTTTATGCACTTCCAAGGTGAATAGTGTGATCTTCTTTTATTATTTAACACACACAAATAGTTATTCAAGCTTTGGTTCTTATGTTTATGGATGTCATATCGTTGTTGTTTCTCGTATTAGTGGAATATGAAATCATATGTTACTTATCAAAAGTGTCTGGGGTGTTTTCTTATCAGATATCAGCTATGAATCGTTTTTTCGTTACTCATAAGCACTCATGAAATTTTGAAGATAAGTGCGTCAAGAATATTGAAATTAACTACTTTGATTCATTCGTACTCACTACAACATTGATTTATAAGTATAGATTGCAATGAGTATGCGCACAGTGTTGACATCAAACTCATAACATTCGAAATATGTTTGATTCATACGACTACTCATTCAGATTCATAACTTTAGAAAAATACTTATAATACACATAAATGATTCGACTGATTCGAATCACTAAGTAGTATGAAATTGAAATAAGTATGAATGCGTATAAGTATCAGTAATTATGAGTATGATTCAATTCTACTCATCTTTTTCAATACTCATTGCTGATCGCTGTTTCCCATGTGCCACGTTAAATTGGAAATGATGGAAGTAACCGAAAATCTTTTTCAATTTCATCAGTTGTCACCGGTTCATTAGACTTTGAATCCTAATGAATGCTAATCCTGTGTTTTATAGTGAAATATTGATTACCTTCGTATTGCATATCTTGTGCTTAGTAAAGTCCTTAGCAACATAAAAATATAAGTTTTATGAGTAAGAGTGTGTAATACTTTGAATTTTTTTTAATTTTCTAAAACAAAGAAATTAAATTTTATTATTGAGTACATGCTTATGAATTGAATGTTGGTATAATGTAGTCTATGTAGTCTATGTATTGTGCATTACTGGGTTATTACTTTAGTCGTTTTAATTAGGATGACGGCATAAAGTTAGAGGAAACGTTAGCGGAGGCACAGATAATAAAATCATAATTGGAAAGTTGAAGCAAAGCTTTTCGTTCCAATGTTTGTTCGTTGTTAAGCATTATTTCATGAGCAGATCTTAGTATTTTGCTTCTTTTGGAAAAGAGTCACAACCAGGTGGCAAACATTGAAATTTTAAAAATAATGGAAAACAAGAAAAATTTCTAATGCCATGCCCGGCAAGACAAAAGGCCTAGAGAAGAGCGATGTTGTCGTAGGATTCATTAGCATACAAACGAGTAAAGAAAAAATGAGAACCGTCTGTCTTCTTGCCTATAGATAGACTCATTTAGCTGGGCAGATATGGACGAGCAAATAAAAATAAACGCTAAAGTCGTTTATTAAGAAAGCAACTACTTTAACTAATTACCCAAGCGTATCTTTATACCTTATCACTTTCATTGTTTAATTCATTCTACCTTTTTATAGAAATTCCTTCTATTTTAATTTTTCCTTGTTGTTGTTGTTTTTGTTTTTTTCATTTAGTTTTTGTAAATTTTTCTAATTTTACTCCACACTTAGCTGCAATTTACACAATCTCGTCATGATAAATTGCGGCAATTTAGACTTTATTCATTCATTCATTCATTCATTTGTACAATAATTTCTTCTTCTGTTGCATACAGCCTTCTTTAGTTGCTGTAAGTTTTACAGGATATTTGTGTCTGAGTGTGTGTGTGTTGTTATTTGTGGCATTCTTTATACAAAAATTACACAATTTTCAGCCTTTTGCGGGAATATGTAAAACTTCGCTTACAACAACAACGTCCATTAAAGGTTTACAGAACTCTACAGATCTATTGCCACCGTTTTTTTTTCTGTTTCTGTTTTCCCCTTCCATTCCCTTTTATATGCGTTTGGTTTGTGTGTTTATTTGTTTGGGCTTTTAATGTATCTGACGGTAAAAATAATAGCAAATGAGTTATGAACCAGAAAAGCGTTATTACTTTAACAGCAACATACATACATACATACAGCTTTTGTTCATTTTCTTAATGTTCGTTGTTTAACATTGTAGTGTTGTTCGTTTTTCGTTTGTTGTTATTTTATGGTTTAAAGATTTGCACTGCCCCAGAGAACAACAGAAGGTACCAGTGAAAACGAGAGAATAAAGTATTAAAATATACAAAGAAAGTTATTAACTTTATGCTGCTCAGAGAACGTCAGAAAGTCAAACTCCTTATAACACGAACATAAAAACAACAATCGCCAAGCACAATCCCCCCTCCCCCCTCGACGAAGAAGACAAATATTTATTGTATATTCGGACCTAAACTAGTGGTCATTACCGAAACCGCTAGGACAACTGCTGTGCTTATACCCAACAAACATTTTCTTTTAAAATGAAATACCCTACGAATCACAGATCACCAATGAATCATTTTTTCGCTATACATAAGTACTCATGAAATTTTGAGTATGAGTGAGTCAACAGTATTGAAATTCAATTACTCTGATTCATTCGTACTCACTACAACATTGATTTATAATTACAGGTTGCAATGAGTATGACTACAACGTTGACATCAAACTCATAACATTCGAAATATGTTTGACTCATTCAGATTCATAAATTTAGAAATATACTTATAATACTCATAAATGATTCGAGTGATTCAAATCATTTATAAAATTTTAAAGTCTTAGTTGTTGTTGCATTTACAAAAAAAGAAGAAAGAAAAAGACAAAGACAGCAAGCAAAAAAACCACACAACCTTCTAGCGAATCATACTTATTTTGTGATTTTAGTAAATGTTGAGTAAAAGAGTATGTTAAGTAAGTATGCGTACTGTTAAGTATGAGTATGATAAGTACATAAAACTTTGAAAACGAGTAGTGTGAGTATGAGTATGAATGCGTATAAGTATCAGAAACTATGAGTATGATTCGAATCTACTCATCTTTTTGAAAACTCATTGCTAATGTCTGGTATCAACGTGGAAGCCATCAATATTTAAAAATCTGAAATGCGAATAAATTAAAAATGAGAGTTCTTCCAAAAACTATGGAATACTCTGAGCTACATAGCTATTACTCTGTTGTAATAGCTATTACAACAGTTTAGTTCAGTTATGTTACGGCCTTAATTGTGTGTGTGTGTTGTAGTGGATCTGAGCAGCCGTATTTCGAAAACATCAAGTTTGCTAGGATTTTAAATTTTATGTATATTTTTTATAAGAGCTTGTAGCAGCTCTATTGTTACTCAAGACAGAAATGTTATTGGAATCAAATTTTTTTATTACAATCTTGTTGGTAATATTATGACGTTTTTGTTTAAAGAGGGTTTCCAATACAAATATGTTCTCCACAAGTTAGTCGGTCAATTCGATCAGTTCAATGTTATTAACAAAGCCTCATAAAAAGTAATTCGGAGGCATTATACTGCATCACCGATAGGACCAGTGAACAGGACCACTTCTGAGAAAAAGTTATTTAGTAAATAATACATACATACATACATAATTGGTTATTACAACCATTTAGTGAGGATTCTCACACCACAGATGTTGTATGTGTTAATTTTATTGACAGTTTAAAGTCGATCCCAAACGACAGATTTTTGAGAGACTTAATGGCAATTTTATTTACTCTCAGAATTATTTTCGGAAATCTGCTGAGGGGAAGTCGCCGTCGTTGTTCTTTTTTCGCTTTGATGCTTGACCTGGATGCCTGAACAAACCGATTTTATTTAATCGGCTGCTGTTTGGTAGTTGACTTTGGAGAAAAGAAATTATCCAACTTGCCTTAAGCTTATTAATAGAAAAGCGATCAAGATAGCATGTTCTCTTTAACTAACATTCAATCATAACGCTTAACGAAATAGATTCGAAACATTCGAAAAATATAATTTTATTCGATTTATATTGATTCTTCCATGGTCACTTTATATTCAATTGAAGAGAAGTGAAGGCATCCTTTTACGGAACAAGAAAAACAATTTGAAACCAACGTCTCCTTTTTGGCATAAAGGCGATACATAGTATAGATTCAACGTATAGTATATCACAGGATAGAATCAAATATTTAATTTACTGAAAAGGTTTAAAAGAAACAAAGAAAATAAAAGGTTTAAAAAGACCCTTAATTTAAAACAAATGATCTGCGATAATGATTTTGAAATTATTTTCGAAATTAATGTCTCTTCCTTTGCTGGGTAATTTTATGCGAACAATAGGACACAACTACATGACAGCAGGTGGTAGGGTATACATACATATTGTATATTGTATGCTACTGACTTTTGCAACGCCTCAATGTAATACAGCAACAATCACTTTTTACTACATTATTTGAGTCAAAACTGCTGCTCAATCGCAATGAACAAGCCCTTTCATGCATTTCTGTGTCCAAGCGATGTAAGTGTTCTTATTTTAAAGACAATTTGATGAAAAATGGGTCAAAAGGAAATAATTTTCTTAGATCGAGATTTCATAATCGATTTGACTGAACTTATTCTATGTATCTACCACAGATCAGCAATTAGTATTCAAAAAGATGAGTGGATTCAAATAATAATCATAATTTCTGATACTTATACTCATTCATACATATTTTAAAATCATACTCACACTACTCATATTTAAGGTTTGAAGTATTCATCGTACTTGTACGTAACAATAGGCATGATGTTGTTGATTTCGATTCTTCTTTGTTCGCTGTCTTTGTCTTGTTCTGTCTTCTTTTTTTTGTGAATGCAACAACAACTAAGACTGTAAATTTTGATGAATGATTCGAATCACTCGAATCATTTATGAGTATTATAAGTATTTTCTAAATTTAGGAATCTGTATGAGTAGGCGTATGAATCAAATATATTTCGAATGTTATGAGTTTGATGTCAACGTTGTACTCATACTCATTGCAACCTGTACTTATAAATCAATGTTGTAGTGAGTACGAATAAATCAGAGTAGTTGAATTTCAATACTGTTGATTCACTCATACTCAAAACTTGATAAGTAATTATGTAAAGTAATAACGATTCATTGCTGATCTCTGGTATCTACCCATATATATGGGTTAAGAGAGAGACGTTCTGCCGTTCGTATTATGTATATGGTATAGCGTATGTATCGGTCGACTATAATTCTTTCACTTGTTAATATGCGTCGATTGTTTGCTGTAATAATGGAAAATTGGTTGCAAAGATTTACGTTGAGGAATTTTTAAATGATGGCTACAAATTGTGCAAAGTTTATGATTATAACGTGCCGACTTGTGTTCATTTACTTAAAGCCGCTTATGACCATGTAAATATTGTTCGCAGCTCCATATTAAATACAAGCAAAACATTTTACCAAAAAAAAATAGAAAAAAATAGAAAAACAAGAACGTAAATCAAATTAAATGCCAGTGTACGTGAAAAAAAAG
The DNA here is from genome assembly GCA_930367235.1 of Sarcophaga rosellei. Taxonomy (NCBI): domain Eukaryota; kingdom Metazoa; phylum Arthropoda; class Insecta; order Diptera; family Sarcophagidae; genus Sarcophaga; species Sarcophaga rosellei. The sequence continues at coordinate 81,774,808 of OV884017.1, read as the reverse complement.
AAAATAAAATGAAACAAATAAATAAAAAATAATAACAACAACAAATTAAAACCAAAAATATTACAAAGAAGTCTATAAAGCAACAGAAGAGAAATTTTTCTATGAAAAAATGCAAAAAAAAAATGTTTTTTTTTTATTTGTTTCTTTTGTATTTGACCAGAAGGACCGTGTATCCTTTTGAGTTTTTGTGTCTTTGTTGTTGTAGATGTTTCAGTTGCTTTTATTAGTAATTAAAATTAATATTAATTATTCTTTTTATTTGTACCCTTTTCATTAGTATTCTCCTTATATTTTGTATTCTCCTTTCTTTTGGTATTTTTAGGTACTACCTACACCTGTATAGGTAGTGTATATGTAAGTGTTTTACTTCGTTTTACGTTTATTACGCTGCTTTCATTACGTCTTTGCAGTGGTTCTTGCAGCATTTAAACAACGCCATAGTATGACTAAAGGTGATATTTTAACACGACTAAAAATTTTAACTTCCGGCATGAAGTGATACATATTTTTGCAAGGAACGCAAACAAACAACCAATCAAAAAAAAAAAAAAAAAGAAAATCTAAAGAACTGAAAAACAAAACTAAAAATAAAAACAAACTGATAATGATAATCCTGTTTTTATCTGCATACACTTCAAACGTTTGATATGCTTCGAATTTTTTGTATAAACAGCGCTTTTTTCGCCTAGAGTAGTTCATAAATATGAATTCGTTGTGTTTATGAAGTGTATCTAGAATGATTTTCCTTAAAAAGTCATAAAGTGGCACGTCTACTGTGATATTGAAAATGTAAGAAAACAATAACCATCATGAAAGTAGAAAATAAAAGTAAATTTTCTTTTTTTTCATATTTCAAGTTATACAATAAAGAATTAACACTTAATTCCATAACAATTAATAGCATTCAACTACAATTATAATATAATTATAGAAAAAGCATTAGAAAATATAAATTTCATTACTGTAGGCCAAAGGGTAGGGAAATAGTAAAAGATTCAAAGTAAGCACAGAAATGTACTCCGTAGATAACAGTACTAGTAAGCGTTCACGAACAAAACTCTATAGTTGTGTTTAGGATACAGTGTGTGCATAGGTTTTAAGGTTTTCGTCTTACTTTTTATCATCATTCACCAACCTCTTCGGTATTTTGTCGTTATTATCGTAATTCATCAAAGTAATTCAAATGAAAATTCCGCCAATAAAGTGGAAATGGTGTTATAAAATATGATAAACAAAAGTTACAAAATCATAACAATGGACTTGTTTACATGATCAACGAATAAGCAAAAATATAGAAACAACATCAGTATAAAAGAAGGGGAATAAACAAACAGGCAACAACAACACTGCAAGGACAAACGTAAACAAAATACACAAACAACAATAATAAAAAGAACATGTCTACGTTTATAGATATTTCGCGCATTCTCCTTTGAGAGCATTCATCAGACTGTTTACCCAGCGATATAAAAGGCAAGACAAAGCAGGCAACGAGATCAGAGAGAATTCAGTCAGTCTGGTGTAAAGACGCGTTGCGTGTGAAGAGAATCGTGGTTTGAAGATATCCGTTTTGAATATTTAACGAACGAGTGTAACAATTAAAGCAAATTGTTATTGTTTAAATCAAGTTACCAAAGGTGCCACACGGAATTGTGCGAACAATAAAGAATTGATTTAAAACTAAACAAAAATTTATTTTTATTTTATTTGTAATCTGCAAACTCATATTTTAAACATCTACCATTAAGAGGACATACAAACAGTTTTCTCTTGTGATATGTAGCAGTTGCAACAATGCCTGCTTGTGGAATGGACGCAACAATTTCCACTATTTTACAGAAATTTTCGACAATTGAAGCCATTTAATTCTCCATCTGCACGTATAGTTATCATCACAAAACCAACACCATCTAGAGTGGTACAACCGTAGTTATAGCATGGATATATTTTTATTACACCTTATATAGGATGTTTTTATGTTTTACGTTTTTACGAAAAGATGTCATCGTAGTCTAGTGTAGTGTGTTTGACTAGTTGAAGTTGCCATACCCTATGTATGCAACTTAATATCAACACATTCTTGTTGATATTGTCCACACTGCAGTTTCTGCCCGGACATAAACAATTCGTGCATCGTGCTATGTCAGCATTTTCCCACGAATTGTTTACTGTATGTTAGCATTAAGAATTTAGTGTAAGCTTAGTTTTATGAATTATTAAATAAAGTGTGGTAAAAATGAACAGTCGCTCAAGCGGCTGTTCAAAACTAAATAAATAATGTGTTTTAACTTTACACTAGTGCTTAGGGTGTCGGCTTATTAGATGCGAGACCACGGTTCAAACACGGTTCGGCGACTTCCTCTCAGTAGAACTCTGGGAAAGGCTCTGAGAGTAAATAAAATTGCCATGAAAAGTTTGTCAAAAATCTGTCGTTCGGAGACGACTTCAAGCTGAAACATTATGTATAAAATAAATACACACGTAATGATCAAATATGAATGTATGTTTGAATACCGAATAGAAATATTGTAAGAATAAAATATTTGATTACAATTCAAGGTAACAACATACATAGCTAACACACTTGCAAATTCATAGGCACAAATAATTCGAACGAATTCATACGTGATGCATAGGGGCAATAAATTCTATCACACATATTAAATAACTCTAAACCGCTAATTACAGTGACTCACAGCTTATTACCACCAACACCTTTTTAAAAAATTCAACACATAATTTCGAAACGAAGCAGGATATTAAAGGAATTTAACACGAATTTTCACATTGAATAGAAATGAAAAAGGAATGGGAAAAAATAACCCCCAAACCAATAAAAGGTTAATGGAATCAATGAAAAGTTCTAAAAAGTGTAATTGAGCAAAAAGGGAGGTCATTCTAAATTTTGTAATTAAAAAAATTTGCTAATTAGCAATTAAGTTATTTGTTTTGACAGTAAGTGATTCAAATAAGCTGTGAATAATTGGGTTCCTATCAGAGATCAGAAATGAATATTCAAAAAGCTAAGTAGATTCAAATCGTACTCATAATTTCTGATACTAATACGCATTCAGACTTATTTTAATATCATACTCATACTACTCATACTACGTCAATAAGCATGATGTTGTTGATTTCGACTCACCTTTACTCAACATTTACAATAATCACAAAATAAGTATGATTCGCGTACGAACAGTACAATACTCACTAGAAGGTTGTGTGTTTGTTTTGCTTGCTGTCTTTGTCTTTCTTCTTTTTTCTTTTTTTGGTAAATGCAACAACAACTAAGACTGTAAGTTTTGATGAATGATTCGAATCACTCGTTATACTCATACTCATTGCAACCTGTACTTATAAATCAATGTTGTAGTGAGTACGAATGCATAGAGTAGTTAAATTTCAATACTGTTGACTCACTCATACTCGAAATTTCATGAGTTCTAATGAGTAGCGAGAAAACGATTCATTGCTGATCCCTGGTTCCTGGCATGCACATGCTGAGCGGTTGGGAATACATCAATTGTAAACGAGAGACGAAGATGTTTTGGAACAAAGAACTTATTGAATCACTGAGGTTGTGAAAGAGAGCGCTGCATTTTAGGATGGCTGCCAATTTAACATGGTTAACATATACTGTTACGTTTCTACCTTTTTAAAAACGTTTAGAATATGAGTTCGTTGATTGCAAACGAAATAAAAACAATTTGGTGTTTATTTTTAGATAAATTCTTTACATACAACAACAATTTGTTTAGTTCGCTATTCTTCTTTACACTTCTGTTCGTTTAAGTACTAACAACTATTCGGTAGATCTTTACAACGGCGATCTCCAAACCATGACTGTTTCCTTCACACGCAACAGGTCTTCACACATGACTGTCTGAATTCTTTCTCCTCGTTGCCTGTTTTGTCTTGCATTTTTATATGCCCACGTAAACGGTCTGATAAAGGTTCTTGAAGTCGAACGTTCGTTGTTTCGCTTTCCCGAGAACTCTATTGCGACTTCATTGTTATTTATGTATTTTGTTCACATCGCTTGTTGTTGCATTCTAGCTTACTTGTCTATCCCCTTTTCTTTCATACTGATGTTGTTGGTTTGCTTGCAACAAGTTCGTTGTATTTGTTTCTGTAGCATTTGCTTAACAATGTTAAACGATTATACACCGTATCCATTTTTGTAACAATACTAACGTATATCTTTAATGTCTTATAACTTATTATTTCGCGTCTTTAATTGATAGTAACAGCATAATAAAAAATAATAGTCTGGCAATCGCAGATTACAAGCGTTTTTAATATAATTTTCCACTCCGCGTTAAATGGATGATGTACAGAATAAAATCTGTTAATTATACTATGCGGCTTATTTATTCCCCTAAGCATGTCAATTGACCGTTTAGAAAGGCAATGTTATTAATTGCGTACGAGTGCTGTTCTGTTTTTAATATCCTAAGAAAATAAATAGCTTTTGTGTACGAATATAATGTTTTTTCTTTGGAAATTCTAGTTAAATATCGATTTTTAAAATTAAAATTGGCTGTACGCTTGATCACACATTTTGTCCTCTTGTTTAAACGACATTCATTTCGTAAAATATGTTAAACACCTGATTTATATGAAAGCCAGTCATTCAGATTATTTCGGTGTGATATTTTTGAACAGCCCGAATGCAATTTATAAAGGCGGTAAAGACTTTATAAACTAGAAATTGCATTAACACACTCTATGAACATCAACGCTATGAACGCCATTAATTTGTCGTTTCTTATTTCTTCTTGCAGGTTCTTTCTTCCGTTTTCGGTGGGTTCTATTGCCTCCCTGTACGCAATCAATTTCTTTAGTGTTTAAAAACAACTGGAAATGTATTTATAATCGTTCGTTCTCGACTCTACTTTGCATACCAATAAAATACAGAGTGTGCAGTATTAGTTCGTCTATCAACTTGCAGCTGTAAGCAAATTAAACTTTACGAAAAAGTTTTTTGGAAGGGATTTTTAATTTTTCAAATAAAATCATTTAAATCATTCCTATTGTTTAGATTGTGTTTTCTATGCTTTCTTTCTATGCTACTTTTTATAGATTTCTTTCTTATCTTTCAAATTCAACGAACTTGTTTCAAGTAAACCAACAACATCAGTATGAAAGAAAAGGGGGCAGGCAAGTAAGCGAAAGCAACAACAAGCAATGGTAAACGAAATACACAAACAACAATGAAATCGCAACAGAGTTCTCGCGAAAGCGAAACCCCAAACGGTCTACTTCAAGAACCTTCATCAGACTGTTTACGTGGACATATAAAAAGGCAAGACAAAACAGGCAACGAGTAGTAAGAATTCAGTCAGTCTTGCGTGAAGACGCGTTGCGTGTGAAGAGAACAGTTGTGGTTTGAAGATCACAGATGAAAAGATCTGCATTGTAAACAAAGAGGAATAGCGAACAAGCAACTATTGTTGTATTCGTCAGGTATGAACAGTGCGAACAATAAAGAATTCAATCAAAACTAAAAACATATTTATTTTTATTTTGTTTGCAATCAACGAACTCTTATTCTAAACGTTCTTAAAAAGGTAAAAAACCTAACAATATGTACATGTATCCAAGAAAAATGCATGTTGTACGAATTAATATGTAGTAAACTAGGTGTGGCTTCTCGCATATTGAGATGTGAAAACCTCAACAAACCTTACGAAAACATATAAACTCTGACGTATTTAGTGGGAACTAATAAAGACTTTCCTTGATGTTCATGGCATCCAGAGTGTTGCTGTAATTATTTTTAAGAAATAAGTTTGTTTTTGCTACAGCATCATTGAGTTAATTTAGTTTCCATTCATGTTTGGACGAAGACTATGTCTAATCCATGGCTAAAAATTTTATTTTACTGTCCTGCTAAACAGTTCGATATTTACATAGAGATATTTAACAGTTATACGGTGTTCAGATATGCATCTTTATTGCGTAAATCGCAATAAACGCCATTATTGAGCTCAATATTTCATATAAAGTTTTAATTAATTATTGCGCAATAAATACGCTAATTGTTATAATATTGAGTAAAACTTAAAATGCAGCACTGTCATCAGTATGTCCAGTGCTAATATTACAATTATACGAACACTTTCTGTTGATATTTGACAACTCAAATGTCAGCAATGATAGACAAAAAAAAGCAAAACAAAATAAAAGCAATGTTGTTGAAACAACCAGATGTTTGATATTGAGTAAGCAGCTGAACTGCGTATATTATTGTACTCAATAAACCGAATATTGACTCAATAAAATTGCATATCTGAACATGGTATAAAATTCAGCATTATCACTGATTAGCTTGTCGATTATGTGTGAAGAGGGAATTAATTTAAAGACTGCTAATATTGAGCTGTTGTAGAGCATTATAAGTGCGGAATTGATTGGCATTCATTCATTCCGAGATTTTCTTTTATTGTCTTGATTTTATGGACTCTCTCTTCTAATGGTACTTTAGTACAATCGCACAAATATAATAAATAATGGTTGCGTTTTTCCATAAAGGTGAAAATTAATGTGTTCATTTTCTAATAATCGTATTTCAAGGAAAATTTATTGTTCTTTGTAAGAATAACGGCAGAAACAAAAAAACGGGGGAAAAATAGAAAATGATGCCTTTGGATTATAATGCAAAAAAACAAAAACAAACAAACAAAAAGTGTGAATGAATTGGTGAGTGAATGAGTGAATGACTCGGAATGTGAAGTAAAGTTAAAAGAAACTGGTAAACGAAAATGAAGAAAAAAAAACTAAAAAAAAATACGGACAAAACCTTATGTACGAACGTTTAGCCAACTTTATAGCTGCTGCAGTTTAGTAAAGGCAAACAGACAAATACAAAAATAAATCCACAACTACGTGTGTGTTTGTATTAGAAAGCGTATGTGCATAGGTATGTGTGTGTATGTGTGAACTATTAAAAGGACCCTGGTGCAGGATGCGATGATATTTGTTCATTCCATCTTTAACATGCATTTTATTGTTATTCTGCAGTGGTTTCGCCACAAATCTTTCTTCTCATTTTGGTTTTCTTTTCGCTTTCACTTTTATTGCTTTTGTTTTTTTTCACTTTTTCATAATAAACCTAAAAATGTGTGTGTATTATGCATAATAATAAGGAAGATGGATAGGGAGGGGGGGATGGACGACCAGAGAATAAACCATTATGTGTGTAGTTGCATTCCATGTTAAATATACAAATGTTTGTTCGTCTTTCAAAGAAAGGAAAAACAAAACAAACAAAAAAAAAACCAAGAGTTCTGGTGTTTTATTTCATCGACTATTCTCGTATCCATTACACAGTGTAGTTGTATGTTATCCTTTTGAAAAAATTCTCTGTAGAATATGGAGCAAATTGAAAAATTTCGATAGTTTAACTTGTCTTTACCATTCTTTGGTAATTTAACAAAAAAAAAATAGTTTTTTCTTTTTTGGTGGTTTGTTTGTGGCAAAATAATAAAACACAAAAATTAGACGAGAAAATGCTTTGTTCTTAGGATGCCATGAATTAAAATGAAAGAATCGTTTTTAGAATGGAATAAATAGAATTTAATGTACTCATGGATATTTGAAAAAATTTTAAATTTTAATTCACTTTCATTAGTACAAGCTCCGGTATAGTCAAATCGTGTACGATAAACCCTGAGCCAAATATATTGTTTTGTGTTTCATTTCATTGTAGTTTTTCTTCCATGATCAGAAACGTTGATTATTTCTTCCCATCTAGAGATTATATTCGCTTGATATGAAATTCTAAAGGATGCTGTTAATAGTACATCGATGGCTTGGATACTTTAATTGAGCGGGTCGTCAACACTACTTAGATATAACATTGTCGTCAATAGTAAATATGGTACGTTTTTACCTTCCTAAAAACGTTTAGAATATGAGTTCGTTGATTGCAAACAAAATAAATATAAATACAGTTAAAGCTCGGTAAAACGAACGATATATTGTCAGGCCCTTTCGTTATAGTGAAAAATTCGTTATATCGCAACGTTTTTTTTTTATCAAAATTTTATTAAAAAAAAAGAAGAGTATTAAATCATTTTATCAAAAATATATACATAAGTCCTTAAAATAACGTTTGATTTATTTAAGTTGGTGAAAAAAAATCATTTATAGACGTTTGTTTACAAGTAACTTGAAGACTCATTTGAAGAGCTTCTTCTTGTATTTCTCGAAGTACTAATTGTTTTGAAATATTAATGTTATTTTGGGAACCTCATTGTAGAATGCTTTATTTTCGTTTCATTATTAGAAAATTGGTCCACTGATCCTTACTGAGGGATCGACGGTTTTTTGATCCATTGTTTGTAGTTTGAAGATTTGAAGCGATTTTACTTTCCATTTTGTTAAATGCACATATGGATGATTTTGATATTTTATATTTGTTTGAAATCCCTGAAAGCGATAATCCATTTTTGCACTCTTCTAAAATTTTTATTTTTTCACTTAAAGAAATTCTTTTTCTATTTCCCATCTTTTTATAAAATAAAACTCACAACTTGTTACAAATTGTTCAAAAGTACAGTGAGTTTTATATAATGAAAACCAACGGTACTTTAACGAACGTTTTTGGTGTTCTCATTTGCTACAATCTTTTTGTTTTTACCATTTTTTAATTCATTCATTATAATGAGCTTGAAAATTATAAAACATTCGTTATATAAGGTAGTCAATGTAAGAAATTTACTCATTCGTTATATCCCGAATTCGTTAAAGTGAGTATTTGTTATACCGGGCTTTGAATGTATGTCCTTACTCGTTGCCTTTTTATATGCTCTGAAGAAGGTTCTTGAACTAGAATGTTCGTGTTTTCGCCTTCTCTACAACTCTATTGCGACTTCATTGCTGTTTGTGTATTTTGTTCACTTTGCTTGTTGTTGCGTTCTCGCTTACTTGTCTATCCTCGTTTCTTTCATACCGATGTTGTTGGTTTACTTGTAACAAGTTCGTTGTATGTGTTAGTGTAGCTTTTGTTAATCATGTTAATGTTAAACTATGTTTCCATTTTTGGAACAATATGAATGGATTTTTTTAACGTTGGGAGAGAAGGAATTGAGAATTCGATATTTATGTGCAGAAAAGTAAGTAAATACATAATAAACAACAGAATCGCACTTCGCTCATGCAACAACAACTAAGACTGTAAATCTTGATTCGAAACACTCGAATAATATATGAGTATTAGAAGTATTTTTCTAAATTTATGAATCTGAATGAGTAGGCGTATGAATCAAACATATTTCGAATGGTAAAAGTTCGTTGTCAACGTTGTGCTCATACTCATTGCAACCTGTACTTATAAATCAACGTTGTAGTGAGTACGAATGAATCGGAGTACATAGTTGAATTTTAATACTGTTGGCTCACTCATGCTCAAAATTTCATGAGTGATTATGAGTAGAGAAAAAACGATTCATAGCTGATCTCCGATTTGGATGTGTTCACATGACGTTGAACATAGAAATTTTATCGATATTTAGAGTGTTCTCATGCAGCCAATAAACAACCTATATCAACGATACGGCTAATAGAAACGATTAAATTTCCTGTATTATATTTTACGTTTTGTGGCCTGATTAGTGTTGATGGTTTTATGCACGGTTAGTTGAATAACATGACTCTCAAGTTTATTTAAAGGTTTGGAAGAAGTTTAATTAAAAATTCATATAAGTTTTGTTATTTTTTTTTTATTCCTATTCCTATGCACATACAAAAATCAAAATAAGCCTTTTTGGGGAACCGCAGTGAGCTAAAAAAAAATAAAGAAAAAAATTAAAAATTCAAAATGAGGAATGATTTAAATTCTCTTTGAAGAAACTTTCTCATATTTAATGTTAGTTGAGGAAAAACGACTTTTGTTTTATTTATACCACACTTGTATAGATATTCTGTGAATGTTTGTGTATAAATTGTTAATCTTAAAGAAATTGAACAAGATTTCCTTTTAATGTCAAATCAAAATCGTAAATTATTCGTGTGCTTTTAAATTTTAAGTGATTTTTTTTTATATATTAAACGTGCTTAAAGGATACTTGGCAATCGACGCTTTAAAGAATTTAAAAGAAACTATTGAGGACACAATCCTTCTTTTAAGTTCGTTTAATGATAATGCCTATTTCACACATCAATGATAATAAATTTTAAAAGTTCAATGGCTAGGAAAAGCAAAGCATTTTCCATTTACAATAATCGGATTAAACTTTAAACATTTTTTAGTTTTGGAATTCCGCCTTTTGTGATTTTTATTGTAGTTCTTGGCAGTGAGAACGACAATTTTCTCAGTGTCTTTTGTTTTACAAAAATTTATACGAAATTCGCTTCAGTTATTGTAGTCAAATAAAACTGAAGAAATTCCATTTTCCAATTACAACTAAGAATTACAATATTTTTTAGCAAAATTAAATTTTTATTTTAAATATGAAAATAACTTCTCTTAAATCCTAAATTGTATCGCATAACAATTGGAATTTTAATTTTTTATAATTTTAATAGTCTTTCTTAAAAAGAAGAAAAAATTAAATAAGTTTCTAAATTTTGACAAGCTTTTGAACAAGACGCAAAAAACCTAATATTATAAATACTGTTACGAAAGCTACAAAAACAAAACAATTGTCTTTTTTACATGATCAACGAATAAGCAACAATATAGCAACAACATCAGTATAAAAGGGGATACACAAAGTAAACAATAAGGCAACAACAACACTACAAGGACAAACGTAAGCAAAATACACAAACAATAATAAGGAAAACAACATGTTAAGATTTATATACATTTTGCTAAGGCAAAGTCATTCTAATTCGAGAGCATTCATTAGACTGTTTACTCTGCGACATAAAAGGCAAGACAAAGCAGGCAACGAGATCAGAAAGAATTCAGTCAGTCTTGTGTGAAGACGCGTTGGGTGTGAAGAGAATAATCCTGGTTTGAAGATCTCCGCTTTGAAGGTCTAACGAGCGAGTATAAATTGTTGTTGTTTAAATCAAGTTGCCAAAGGTGGCACACGGAATTGTTCGAACAATAAGGAATTGATTTAAAACTAAACACAAATTTATTTTTATTTTATTTGCAATCTACGAACTCATATTTTAAACGTTTTTAAGAAGCTAAAAACATAATAATATGATTCTCGTAAGAAAATGTACAGGAATTCACAGACCGCAAACAATTTACGTAGAAATCATTCATAAAATCGATTTCGATAATTCGATAGAAATAAAAAATCCAATAAGTACAATTAGATCTTTCCAACGCACATATTTCTTCGTAAATCGGTTGAGTCGTTGTCGAGTTAGAAAATGACGCACTTAGTCCAGGTTAATTTTATGGATAAACTCATGTTGCAATGTATTTTAATGATGCTTACCAGTTAATTTAAAAAGAAATTATTTTACGTTTTTCGTTCGTGAAAGAAAGGTATTCGTACCTCAGATCAGCAATGAATCGTTTTTTCGCTACTCATAAGTACTCATGAAATTTCGAGTATGAGTGAGTCAACAGTGTTGAAATTCAACTACTCTGACTCATTCGTACTCACTACAACATTGATTTATAAGTACAGGTTGCAATGAGTATGAGTACAACGTTCACATCAAACTCATAACATTCGAAATACGTTTGATTCATACGCCTACTCATTCAGATTCATATATATAGAAAAATACTTATAATACTCATAATTCATAAGTGATTCGAAGCATTCATCAGAATTTACAGTCTTAGTTGTTGTTGCATTTACAAAAAGGGTAGAAGAATGAAAAAGGCAAAGACAGCAAGCAAAGCAAACACAGAACCTTCTAGTGAGTATTGTAGTGTTCGTAAGCGAATCATACTTATTTTGTGATTCTTGTAAATGTTGAGTAAAGGAGAGAAGAAATTAACAATATCATGCGTATTGTTAAGTATGAAGTACGATGAGTGCCTTATGAGTATTATGAATGTGACATTAAAATAAGAATGAATGCGTATAAGTATCAGAAATTATGAGCATGATTCGAATCTATTCATCTTTTTGAATACTCATTGCTGAACTCTGATTCGTACCTTCCCACCTTTTTGATCCATGTTTCAAAACAAGTTCAAATCCATATTGTGTATTGTTTTCAAGAACAGTTTTATTGAAATGTATTGGTGCAAAGGTAAGATAGTGATTCCACAATTTGTGCCAATTTTCATAAAAAATTTTATTTTATTCGACACCAAATCTGCAGTACAATTGAATATTTGAACCATATGAAAAGATTGCCAATTAATTATTCTACTCAGGGTTATCCTGTTGAAAAATACTGACTTTATTCACAAAATTTTGTGAACTTAAATAAAAGAAAAAGCGAATGAGTATGTTACATAGAGTGTAACATAAAATTACAAATGGCCGCAAGCAAACCTGTGTTCAAATCGCTTCACAAAACGGCGCACTTTGAGTTGCCATAAAAACGCCTGCAGTGGTCAACTGTTATTGGCATGGTTTGTAAAACAATAGCGTATGTATGTATGCATGTATGTTGAAAAGAAATTTCGATGTTGGAAGCTTTACTGTATGAATGGAGTTTTCATCGAGAAATAAATCGAAGATTTTCCTTTTGCCGTTCAAAGTGAATTTCGAAAAAAAACACAAAATTGTTGAATGATGCTTGCATTTCATTTTAGGGCAATAAAATGAATGAAGACGGCGTTTTTCAATAGGAATGTGAATTATGCCAATTTTGACTCCTTTTTAAGAATTAGTACCGAATAGAAAAATAGGTGCCAATAAGTTTCTTTTTCTTCTAATGAAAGTTAAGTGTTAAGTGGAATTTAATTTTTTAAGAAGCAAAAGGAGTTCCATAAATAAATTCTAGATTTTCTCTTTCTAGGCGACTGATATGAACGGCCCTTAAGCTACGGTCGGACTGAGTAAATATTTGGAGTAAAACATCATTTTTTTCTTTGCTCTAGTGTGACCATAAAATATTTTAGTGGTGCAAACAAGATTTTGAGAAAACAAATTTGTTTGCTTGCAAACAAAAATGTCTCTAATGTAACCATAGTGTGACCACCGGTGTCAAATATTTGCTCCTTTTTAAGAACAAATAAATATTTGATCTTGCAAAAATTTTGTAAGAGCAAACAGTGGTAAATAACAGCTGTTGAAGTGTTGTCCACTTTTAATAATAAATTATGCAATTTTTTCATAAAATCACCAAAACGGAAAACTTTTAATAATAAACTTTATATAAAAAGTAGAAATTAAAAAAAACTAGTGTAAAGACCTTCCGACAGGTTTATTAAAAGTTTTGATCCATTAGTTCATTATGAAACAGGAACAATAAAATATTATATTTTATCACATTATTTAAATGCAAGTTTGTACCAAATGAAAGATCATACATGTAATTTGCTACAGAAAGTTATATGGAACAAAAAATTGATTAACCTACTGGACCTTAGAGACCAATATCTACAAAACTAGTCCTCGACGGCACAAAATTTTTATGTACGTACATACATACATAATTGGCCATTACAACCCTTCAGTCAGGATTACGGCCTAGCTTCTCAACACCACTCATGTTGTGTGCGTTAATTTTATACATGAGTGGCGGGACCTACAGTTTAAAGTCGACTCTGAACGACAGATTTTTGAGAAGCTTTTTCATGGCAATCTTTACTCTCAGAGTTTTTACCAGAAATCTGCTGAGACGAAGTCGCCGAAGAAATATTTTTTCATATTTCATTTTGATGTCTGACCTGGAATTCGAACTCGGGCCTTTCGTCTAATAAGCCAACACACTACCTACTAGACCATGGCGACATCCAATACAATATGGTATTAAGTTTTATATTTTATCGTTTAAACGCAATTCAGTTGTCAAAACTGATGTAGAAAAGAAAACAATTAAACAGCTGTGCGAATTTACTTTATTTTTTGGCAAAGAATATGGCGATTGGTTTTGGCTTCTTTTGAAATTAACAAAGAAGCTGCTCCGCAACTTAACGCAAATAATGTTTCATTTCGAATTTATTTATTTGTTTATGTTATTTTTTTTCCGCTTATTTCCGGTGTTTTTACTAAACGAATTTGTTCATTTTCGTTTTGTGAAGTTTCTGTTTTGTTTTTTTTTAATCTCATGTGCCTTTTCGTTTGTTTCTCTTTTTCTGATGAAACAAAATTTTGTTTATAAGAAAACAAAAATATTTACTTCGGTCTGACCGCAGGGAAAACATGTTTGCTCCAAACTGTATTTGATGCTGTTTCATTGTTATTTGGGAAAATGAATTTTGTCAAATATTTCCCGTCAATGTGACCAGCAAACAAACTACAGAAAAATTTAATGCAAATACGAATAAACATATTTGAAGCAAATATTTTTTCAAGTGACCGCAGCTTTAGACACCTACTTTGCATATATCAATCTACCGTAGTTCATAATATATGAACATATGCTTGAACAAGCTAGTTCACGTTTTTTCTTTTCTGCCCAGTTGGCATTTGATTTATTCTTGTCCAAACACATCAGAATATGCTTTATAACCTTAGGGCCATTATTACAACTTGCCGTTAAACTTGGATTTAGTTAATAGTACGTTTAGCTAAAGGGAACTGTAAAGTTGCCGGAGCAATTTCGATAAAACTGATCAATTAAACTACATAGTTTTATTTAAGCGCAGTGGCAACGAAGGGCTTCGTTTGTTTTGTTGTATATGCTCATTTTGTTTAAAATTGAAGTTGCCATATTGAAAATATTATATAATATGGCAAGTTCAAACATAAATTTAACTTTAAAAGTTACAGGTAGGATGATCCTCCCTTTAGCTTATCGCTCACTTCTTTCTTATTGGGTACTCATAATAATGAAAAACAATTTATCTTCCCGTAAAAATCCTCTCTTTAGTTAACGGCAAGTTGTAATAATGGCCCTTAATCAGATTAATGCGGCGACCTTTCAGTTGAATATCCTAATTTTTGATATTTGTTAATTCTGGTTTGCAGGCATTCGTCAATCGTCAAACTGCTTACTACTAGGTATACAGATGGATTGAGGACATAGAGTAGGACAAGGAGGAGGTATCTTCTAAGCAGGAGTTTAAGCCATCGTAAGACGCGACACCACGGATTGTGGCTGTGCTTTCTGGGAAAATAAAGATATCATCGGCTTGATAGCAAGTAAAGCTGCAATTTACATCAATGCGCAGGTTGACGAGCATGCAAGGAGTTGAGTTTCCATAACGCCGATGGGGCCATATATTCCCTGTAGAAGGAATGCTCTATTCTCCGAAAGATAATATATGGGGAGGCAGAGACTTTCCTCAAGCCAGGCTAGTTTGAGGCAATCTCAAATTTTACATGGAGTTACAGTGGAAAGTTATTTGTGTCTTGCATTAGGGATATTGGGGACACAAAGAATATCTTGCAGGGTAGAAATCATTTCAGTCTCAATATGTAAATTCTGAATATATACCCGAAATAAGTGCGGGGTTATGCATTTCAAAGGGAAATACTTGCGTGCATGTCAAGTACGAGGCAGGCAGCTATTTTAACGAACAACGACCGACATCCCGAAGTTTGTTAGGCAACATGATTGGGGGTGTCCAATATATGTAGATTGAGGTCAGTGCTATAAATTGTTAGTTCGTAGTATTCTGGTACCTCCGCGTAACAGTAAGTCCACCTCAGTTACATTTCGTTACAAAAATTAATCGATGCATATAAAACATCGATGTATTTTATGAAAACTCTTTAGTCAGGATTACAACCTAGCTTCTTACACCATTTTATCTATCAGTGGCCGAACCTACTGTTTTATGTCGACTCCGAACGACAGATTTGAGAAACTTTTCAATGCCATTTTTAGTTAGAGAAAGTTGCCGAAAGAAATATTTTTTTCATATTTTTAGATGTCTCAGTCAGAGGTAGAACCACGTCGTCTAATAACCCAACACATTAGCTACTAGACTATGGCAACAGTTTTAGTTAGGCTGTCCTAATTGTAACAAGTTCACCAATGTCGTTCCTGATGTAGTCGTATATTTGATCAATTTTTTTACAGTTTTGAAGTGCATTACTCCGTCACTAATGAACTTTTAAAGAGAAAATTTGTTTTGCATTCGAATGCTTAATCCTTATTATTTTAGAAGGTTAAACTTTTAATCAACGCAATAATTTACTCAACTGCTTATTTAACGCATGTGTGTAATACTATGTGCAGATATGCACTTTTATTGAGTCAATATTCGGTTTATTGAGTACAATATTTGAAGTGTTCAGACATAATAATGTAGGCAATTCAGCTGCTTATTTAATATTTATTTGATAGCTGGTAAACAAAACAGCTGGTTGTTTCAACAATATTGTTTTTATTTTCTTTTTTTTTTTTTGTTTCTCGTTGTTGACATTTGATGCTCACTGAACATACTTATGACAGTGCTGCATTTTAAGTTTTACTCAATATTATAACAATTTGCGTATTTATTGCGCAATAATTAATTGAAACTTTATAAGAAATATTGAGCTGAATAATGGCGTTTATTGCGATTTACGCAATCAAGGTGCATATCTGAACACCGTATAATCTGTTCGCAAATCTCGATTAGTAAATACAATTGTATGTGCACCGTTTAGGTAACTGTGACCATGTGTCCCATTTGGTCGCACAGTTTTATGGTATTGCGTTAGATAAAATTTTGAATATTCGTGGATATTTGTTTACTCAGAAACATCACAATGCCTTAAAAATAGAGTTAGATTGGAGAGACCACTTAAGGGTAGGAGGATACTAATTACCCTACATTACTTCCTTGTAGCTGAATGTCATCTTTTAATACATGTGGCATGCCTTTGAAATTGTCTGCAACAAGGTAAATAATTCAATAGCAACGTTTGTCGTTTGTCTTTTCTAACAATTGCGTTTTAGTGCGCAGTGAGATGTGCTGTATAATTTCCACATATTTTATAAGCTGCACTAACTAACTTTATATCCACTACTGTACTATATATGAAGAAAATGTTATTAAATTACTTTATAGAAGTTTTTTCCGGAAATCATTGATTTGTAAATTATTAAACTTGTTACAGCAAGCATATGCTATATCTTTGCGCTCATTTGAAAAGTATTCAGGCATCAATTAATTTCTGTTGGAAATTATTTGGCCTCTTATGGATTGGAAGATGGCCAACATTTTTATATCGCTTGGCTTTTCTCCTCACTCTTTTTTTTTTTGGTTTTACGTATAAAAATTACAATTTTATCATTTCAATTTAAAATCATTCAATCACTTTAAATTGGCAGCCACTTAATGGAATAGAAGAAGACGAAACCTTTTATTGTTTAAACTTTAAACAGAAAAAAATACTACATTGACTCGTAGCAAGACACGTTCGTTCACATTGATTGTTGGCCTCGAAGGGCCATTTTATAATCTTAATCTGTTTAAATAAAAGTGCCAAGGCTCTTTTACAATATCACTCCTCTCACTTTCTGCCTCTACAATATACATACATACATATGTATGCCATATATTGCCTCTCTTTCTTACTCTGTTAGTTTTAATTTTATTTAATATTTAAAATTCTATTAATATTTATGTATGTACATTGTATATATGTATGTAAAGGTTATTTTCACTACTGCACACTTAATCTCTCTCACTCTCACTCTCTCACTCGCCTTTTTGTTTTGCCCACTTATAACCATTTCGTTTTGTATTTTATAGCCATTTAACGTATTTTATTTTAGATTTTTGTTGTTGTTGTTGTTCTTGTTGGTGTTGTTGCCAATTTAACATCAACAACGAAAAGTGAAAAACAAAACAAAAAGAAAAGAGGCAAAGAATCTTCATCATCGGTAGAATCCTTGAATCAACACACAAACACAGACAAAGGCACGCACACTCACACAGGTCTGAACATTAAAAACTCTAGATTTTATATAAAAATATTGTATATCGTAGATTGTTTTCTGACGCCTCATTGAGTCCATTAATATATTTTTTGTTGTTTTTTTTTGCTTTTTTTCTAGCTCAATTCGTTTCTTTATTTTCACGCGCTTGTTTGTTCATGATCTCATTCAATTCTTTTTGGTTGTTCATGGCTGATGTTGTCTTTCTTGGTATTTCTGAAGACGTTAATGGTCTTGTAAAAATGTTTTGCAATCATTTTACGTGTTTTACGTAAAAAGCTTTAATATTCTTACAAAAATATGCAAATTGGCAATTTCAGCTATTAAGTTCGTTCATTCCTTTCCTTTTCTTTTTGCCATTTCGTTTTACGTCTAATCCCAGACAGAGGTAAATCCGAAACTCAAAGACACAAGTTTACGCATACAAATAGAAACAATTATGAATTACACCATTTCCAACTAATCGGTTTCCTATACCTGAATGTTATCTCTTAATGAATGTAGCCTGTCTCTGGTATCGTCTACCACAAAATCAACAACTCAGTAGGAACCAGAGATCAGCAATGAGTATTCAAAGAGATGAGTGGATTTGAATCATATTCATAATCCCTGATACTTATACGTCTTCATACTTATTTTATTATCATACTCATATTTAAAGATTAAAGTACTCATCGTACTCATGCTTAACAATACGCATGAAGTTGATGATGTTGATTTCGACTCTTGTTTAGTCAACATTTACAAAAATCACAAAATAAGAATGTTTCGCTTACGAACACTACAATCAAAGACTATAAATATATATATATATATTTCTAGACTATTTATTTATAAGACTATAAATATATACTTATATATTTGCTACAATACTCACTAGAAGATTGTGTGTTTGCTTTCCTTGTTGTCTTTGTCTTTTTCTTTCTTCTTGTTTTGTACATACAACAACAACTAAGATTGTAAATTTTGATTAATGATTCGAATCACTCGCATTATTTATGAGTATTATAAGTATTTTTCTAAATTTATGAATCTGAATGAGTAGGCGTATGAATCAAACACATTTTGCATTTTATGAGTTTTATGTCAACGTTGCACTCATACTCATTGCGACCTGTACTTATAAATCAATGTTGTCAGAATAGCTGAATTTCAATACTGTTGATACTCATACTCGAAATTTCATGAGTACTTATGAGTAGCGAAAAAACGATTCATTGCTGATCTCTGGTAGGAACGCAACTAATTTTAAGAAATTTTCTCTCTTAAAGCAAAATTCTTTTTTAAAACATTAAATCTTAACTAATCTAAATAATTTCTGATGTAGTTGTTTAGTATTGTGTACTGTTTTAATATTAATAAATTTGTGTAATATAATCAATTGATTTAATTTAATCATGAATACATACATACATATAAGTATATTTAAATGTAAGATTTCTGATTAAACATTGCTTTTCTATACTAATTGGGCAATTCACACAACTTTGTATCGTGTATGTTGTATTGAATACATTTGTTTCTTTGTGAACGCTCAATGCTATGCATTCAAACAATTTGATAGCCCGAAACCAACACAACATATGAAAACATATACACATTTTTTTCATTCACACAATTTGATAGCACGAAACCAATACAACTTTTAAAAACATATAAAAAAATGTGTATAAGTGTATCGGATTTTTATATGAAAATTATTAACAACAAGCATACACTGTTGTATATTCGTCCAACAATACAATGAATACAACGATACAACGGCTTGTGTGAATTGACCAATTGATATAAGATTATGTATTGTTTATACAAGATTATATGATTATGTACTTAGAAAATAAATAAATAAAGGAGTTATTGTCCAAATTAAATTAAAAAAAAAAATGTTTTGTAACATTTAAAACTAGTTTGAATTTCTTTAACGCATAAACGGTATTGTAATTCAAGCCTCGAATTTTTACCAAAGATAATAACAGTTTAATAGCAATTTGGTAGAATCTTTACTTTAATTAAAGACTACTTGCAATGCATATTCTACTATCAGGTGGGCCATCTATCGGTTTAAATTTGAATAATAGGTACAAAATTCGGTATATTATCTCCACTGAACGTAATGAATCGATTTACGCATGAGTAACTTTGGGATTTATTGGAAATTTATTTGTAAAACAAAGACAATTGCTCGGAAATTGCACGAAAATGTCGTACAAGGGACCAACAGTGCCCGGTATACGCAGGTTTATTGCTAAAGTTGGTGAAACTGGTTTTATTGTCGACGCGTCACGATGTGAAAGTCCTCGTACAGTGCGTACACCCGAAAATATCTCAGTTGTGGCTGAGAGTGAGCGTGAGAAGTCATCAATATCAACTCGTCATCGTTCTCAAGAATTGAACATTTCACGCACCAGTTTTCGTCGAATTTTGTGAAAAAAACCTCGGTATGACGCCTTACAAAGTTCAATTGGTTCAAGAATTGAAGCTGCATGACCATTCGCTTTGTTTTCGCTCCTCTAGATGGACCAACGTGAAACTGGAAGATGATGTAAATTTTACCCAAAAAAAATTATTTTTTCGAATGAAGCTCATTTCCATCTTGGTGAGTATGTTAATAAGCAATATTGCCGCATTTGGGGCTCAGAAAACTCACACGTGGTCTTACAGAAGCCATTACGTGTGAGTGTTTGATTCGGCTTGTGGAGCGGAGTTATCATTGGCCCATATTTCTTTGAAAATGAGGACGGCACATCCATTACGGACAATTGAGACACCTATTGCACCATGATAACCGAGTTTTTTTATATCCGCTCATCACGGTATTGATGTGAACGATGTTTGATTTCTATAGGATGGTCCAACTTGCCAAACATAGCATGCCACAATCGATTCATTGCGTCAAACGTTTGATGGCCGTTTATTATCAGAAATGGTGGTGTCAATTGGCCACTAAGAAGCTGCGATTTGACACCAGAGGACTAATTTCTGTGTCGTTAACGAGGAGTGTTATGCCGACAAACCCGAGACATACACTCAAAACGGTGCACGAAAGTTGGTCCGATCGAAAGAGATACTATGAGGCAAGTCGGAGCAGCCATATGAGTGAAATAATATTCCATTTCTAACTGGAATAATTGTACTTCACAAAAAAAAAAAAAATTAATTTGTGCAAAATTTCCAACAGATTTTGTTTTATTCTTTTTTTAAATTTAAACTTTTAAATGCCCCACCCTATATTTTCCATCCACGTGGTCCACAACATTTATGTTTGGAAACAGTGTACAACTTATGTAAATTTAATGGGAATGATAGTCAAAAAAGTTTCTATTGCCTTTTTTTCTTAAATGGTAAACAAACAAATTTTTTCTCCGCCTCCATATTTCTTTCTTTGACGTTTAAGCGGAGCCTTTAAAATACTATCAACTGAGTAATTCATACGAATTGTATTTAAACCAAAAACCGAAACCTTAAAATCTCTCATTGACATCCAATATCTTTAATACAGTTTGTTACCACAACTACACTAAAAGAAATTCAAATTAAAGGCCATAAATAAATCGCACAAGTCAATGTATTTCAAGCAGGTTATTTGAACCTGTGTATGTAGGAGTTTGAGTTGGGTTTGCCTTAAAAATTCGCATTGCAAAAGGATGAAACGTGGTGGCAATGTTATATGGCATCAATTTATTACCAAAATAACTACTGAAAATAGAAATTTTGTAAATTTCGTTTGGAAATTCGAACTCCTGTACGAATATGTAATAAGCGAATAACAAATTATTTTCATATACATACTTACATATGTACCAGAGATCAACAATGAATCGTTTTTTCCCTACTCATAAGTACTCATAAAATTTTGAGTACGAGTGAGTCAACAGTATTGAAATTCAACTACTCTAATTAATTCATACTCACTATAACATTGATTTATAAGTACAGTGAGTATGAGTACAACGTTGATATCAAACTCGTAACATTCGAGATATGTTTGATTCATACGCCTACTCAATCAGATTCATAAATTTAGAAAAATACGTATAATACTCATAAATGATTCGAGTGATTCGAATCATTCATAAAAATTAACAGTCTTAGTTGTTGTTGCATGTACAAAAAAAAAAATTTAGAAAGAAAAAGGCAAAGACAGCAAGCAAAGCAAATACACAACCTTCTAGTGAGTATTGTACTGTTCGTACGCGAATCATACTTATACGATGAGTACTTCAAACTTTGAGTATGAGTAGTATGAGTATAATAATAAAATAAGTATTGAAATAAGTGTAAATAAGTATCAGAAATAATGAGTATGATTCGAACCTACTAATCTTTTTGAATACTCATTGCTTATCTCTGATATGTACACACTTACACACAAATATGATCGTTGGGACTCATGTATAAAATTAAGGCACACAACATGAGTGGTGTGAGAAGCTATGCCGTAATCCTGACTAAAGGGTTGTAATGTCCAATTATGCGTGTATGTATGTAGGGAGATGAGTTCGAAGTTTTATTGACTAACAACCTTTGTTTTTAAAAATTTAGGCACCTAGACTTTTGGCATATTATACCCACTTATTCAATACAGTTCTGACTAAATCTAATTTTCCTGATGAATGAAAACTAGCTAAAATAATTGCCATTCCCAAAACTAACAATGAGTTCAGGCCAATTGCTATTCTCTCCTTTTTATCCAAGGTAATGGAAAACATTATAGCTAGACAAATCAATCATTATATGGAAACACACACATTTTACACAATTACTTAACTGTTAGTCAGTCCGGAAAGGTAGGAGATGTACTATCGCACTAATAAGTGTAGTTGCGAATCTTAGGTCGGAACTAGATGAAAAGAGTGTAGCGTTTTTAGTTTTTCTTGATCACACCAAGGCTTTCAATACAGTCGATCACAAAGTTTAATTAAAAAAGCTCCAGAACTTGTTTTATTTTTCTAATTCTGCCGGTAGTCTAATTTATTCTTACTTCATAAACAAACTTTAATATGTTAAATGGCAATATTTTTGATCCGCTATTAGTAGTTAATGTCGTGCAAGAAAAACTAATATTTCCCTAAACAGTTGTTGGATACTGTTACTGTTCCTTATCTAAGGTAAATTAAAGAGAAATAGAAAACAAATCGGGGCAACAAAATCATTGGCGATAAGGGAAGTTCACTTGAAAAATATTAAGGATTGAATTTATTATTACAATTGACTTATTAAACGCGAGGCCTCGGTTCAAACCCCAGGTCAGACATCACCAAACAAAACGAAATATGAAAAAAATATTTCTTCGGCGACTTCTTCTCAGCAGATTTCTGGCAAAAACTCTAAGGGCCATTATTACAACTTGCCGTTAAACTTGGGTTTAGTTAAAGGTGCCTTTAGTTAAGGGAACTGTTTTCGTTATTACAACTCACAGATAAAATAAAGTTGACTGTTTTCAAAAATATGGCAGTGCCGGATCATTGTCGGTAAAACTGCTCAATTAAACAAGAGCCTCTTTTTTTGTTGTTGTGTTTCCTCATTTTGTTTATATTTGAAGTTACATACATACATACGTACATAATTGGCCATTACAACACTCCAGTCAAGATTACGGCCTAGCTTCTCACACCACTCATGTTGTGTGCCTTAATTTTGTCCGAACGACAGATTTTTGAGAAACTTTTACATCGCATGTTTGCATCTTTGAGTTTTTGCCAGAGATCTGCTGACAGGAAGTTTCCGAAGAAATATTTTTTTTTTCATATTTCGTTTTGATGTCTGACCTGGGGTTCGAACCCGAGCTTTACGTCTAATAAGCGAACACACTACCTACGAGACTACGGCGACTACATTTGACTATATTTGAAGTTGCCATATTGAAAATAATAAAGAAAATAAACTTAACTTTAAATGTTGAAGGTAGGATGATCCTCCCTTTAGCTTAACGCTCACTTCTATCTTGTTGGGTCCTCATAATAGTGAAATACAATTTATCTGCCCGCTAAAATCTTCCCTTTAGTTAACGGCAAGTTGTAATAATGGTACTAAGATTAAATAAAATTGCAATTTCTCAAGAAATGTGTTGTTCGGACCCGACTTTAAACTGTAGCTTCCACCACTCACTTATAAAATTAACACACATAAGTGTTATGAGAAGCTAGCTTGTATGTATATGAACTGCCCACCTAACCTAACATAACCTAAAGCATTTTTAAAAAGCTTTTAAGTTAGTTAAGGTTTGATTTCGATCATAATACACAATTATTTTGATCATTGCTTTTTATACAGCTCTAGGTAGCTCAATCATATATGAATATTACTCACGAATTTGAAGGTAAATTTTCTACGTCATAAACTGATATCAGAGTTAAATGTTGGAGTTGTTAGTGGCTTTTATATTTCCTGTTATGGTTAATGTCTTTTGCCAATTATGGAACAATTTTTCGAAAATATGTATGAGAATGAAGACTGGCTGTAATGAACCGATTAAGCCCAATGCCCTATTACTAGATGATTAATTTTCTACGTTTCAGCTGGATATCAGAGTATAGATCCAGTAATTTAAGAATTTTCGAAAAACTCAGTTTAGTAATAAAAGTAGGTGGTAGGTTCAGATTTTCACAAAATATTGTGCCAAATTATAAATAGTTTTTGTTTTTTATTATGTTCCTTTCTTTTTAGAAATTTTTTGATGATTTAAACGTACTCAAAGGTACGGCAAAATTTTGATGAATTTTATTCAACATCCTACAAAGTGTTTGGATTTGAAAATTTTGCAATTTTAACTGTCATGTTGACAGTAAGTTTAAGTATTCCTCTTCTTTAACCGTTACACTTTGCAATGACAGTGCTGATTCTGATGCTGCTGATGATTATGTTGGTGAAATGTCTGTGAAGGATTAAATTTTAAAAACCAAAAAAGAAAAAACAAAGGAAAAAGTTTATTTTTTTCGGTTGATTTTGCAGAGTGTACCTGTTGTTTTGTTTGGTTCTTGCTATTGTTGTTGTTATTGTTGTACTTCAATTTAAATCTTAAAGTTTTTAATACAGAATATAAGTACTATGTACACATACAATGTACTACTAAGTGAGTGTGAGTGTAAATACGTGTTGTGTATGTGTGGGTGTTTCTATTTGTATTTGTGTTGGTAATGTTATGAATGTTTAAGCAGTTGAGGAATTCTCGTAATACTTTGTTGAAAGTCATGTTTTTTGAAATTTTTTTTCTTTTTTAATTTTTTTGTAAATAAAAGTTAAGATAATCCATTGAAATTTCCATTTATATAGCGAAACTGTTTCATTTCATTTATTTCTTCTTGTTTTTTCTCATGTAAATATTTATATTGTTGTTGTTGTTTTTCATGTTTTTCTTTTTGTTTTATTTAAATTTGTTTAAATAAATGTGAATGTGTTTGTGTATTTGCAAACAAAAATATTTATTGTTACTCTTCTTATTTTTTTAAATTATTTTTTTATTTTTTTTTTCAATTTTTTTTTCATTTTTTTTTTTGTTCATTTTTGATAGAGTATTTTGCATTGAAATTGTTGCTGTCAGCAGTAAAATGTGCTTTTTTCCGTAATGTTTTTTATATATTTTTTTTTAAATATTTTGTAATAAAATTTTATATTTTATTTAAGCCCATAATTGCCTTTGAACTGTATTACAGATTTTATTTAATAAAAAAGAACCATAATACGGACTGATTTTGCTGACAGCATACATATGTATGTACAAGTGTATGTATGTATGCATGTATGTATGTATGTGTCATGGTGCATATTTTATACAAATTATGACTTTTTACAAACGCAATTATAACATACAAATATGTATTACGGAATACTTTGCCATATATTTTTTTAGTTGCTACTTTCATTCTTGCAATTATGAATTTATTCTTCTATAGTTTGTCTATTCTTGTGACTCCTTTCTTATTCATTTTATTGTCTATATACCAGAGATCAGCAAAGGATATTCAAAAAGATGAGTATATTCGAATCATAATCATAATTTCTGATTCTCATACACGTTCATACTTATTTTAATATCATACTCATACTACTCATATTCAAGGTTTGAAGTACTCATCGTACTCATACTTAACAATACGCATGATATTGTTGATTTCAACTCTCCTTTACTCAACATTTACAAGAATTACAAAATAAGTATGATTCGCGTACGAACACTAAAATACTCACTAGAAGGTTGTGTGTTTGCTTTGCTTGCTGTCTTTGTCTTTTTCTTTCTACTTTTTTTTTGTAAATGCAACAACCACTAAGACTGTACATTTTGCTGAAGGATTCAAATCACTCGAATCATTTATGAGTATTATAAGTATTTTTCTAAATTTATGAATCTGAATGAGTAGGCGTATGAATCAAACATATTTCGAATGTTATGAGTTTGATATCAACGTTGTACTCATATTCATTGCAACCTGTTCTTATAAATCAATGTTGTAGTTAGTACGAATGAATCAGAGTAGTTGAATTTCAATACTGTTGACTCACACACACTCGATATTTCATGAGCACTTATGAGTAGCGAAAAAATGATTCACTTATTGTATAAGGACACTCCATCTTGTTTTCAAAATCATAATAAAAAGTAATTATATAACAATAGATTTTAGTTGTAATGTTGTTCTAGAGCGGTTACTGTTGTTGTCTTTTTTCCGATTGTTCTTCTTACTAGACTCCACAAATTCCCGATCGGATTTGGATCTGAATGCAGTACATGCCACTTTAACACATTGATATTCTTATCTTCAAAGTTCCAACCAATTCATAGAGCACTTTGAAGAATATTTAGGCTCATTATCTTGCTGAACACGAATGGAAGTGGCATATTTTTACTACATAATCGGATACTTGGTAAATGCCTGGTATGGGATATTTTGACCCAACACCATATTACCGCTACCTTGCTCTACTGCCTTATTTGAGTAAAACAATTGTAATTATATATCGACTAACAATTAGCCAACACCAACACACATCTGCCACATATCGTAAAGATACGTGTGAAAACTTAATGAACTGCATCACTTTCAGAACTCACTTTGCAGTTTTACTCGATGTTGCAATTCGTAAGCGAATATTCCTTAAATAGATAACAATACTTAGGGCCATTATTACAACTTGCTGTTAACTAAAGTGAGGATTTTAACGGGCAGATTAATTGTTTTTCGTTATTATGAGTACCCAATAAGATAGAAGTGATCGTTAAGCTAAAGGGAGGATCATCCTACCTTTAACATTTAAAGGTCACTATGTTTGAACTAGCCATATTATATATTATTTTCATAATGGCAACTTCAAATTTAAACAAAATGAGCATATACAACAAAAAAACGAAGGCCGCGGTTGCCATTTGAACAATTTTATCTGTAAGTTGTAATAACGAAAATAATTTAAAGGTAACTTTACAGTTCCCTTTAGCTAAAGGTACCTTTAACAAAACCCAAGTTTAACAACAAGTTGTAATAATGGCCCTTAATAGTAATAATTAACTCTATTTCATGGATAGAATATTAGCTGATACGGCACAGAGTGTATACTGGAGTTGGCTCATAGAGTTTTATGATATAGTTTTGCAAACAATAAAAATCTGGAAACAGTATAAATCAAGCTGTATCGGTTGTATTACAGAGGCAATGAAATCCTGTACTACAGCAGTGTTGGAAGTACAGTTGGATAGAACTCCGCTGCACATGGTTGCGAAAACCAAAGCTTTGGAGACAATACTTAACGAAAGAGAATCAAAACTCTTGTTGAGAACTTTCATTGGGAAGAGATTCTAGATATGTATGTATCAAATTATGTAGTCGCCGTAGTCCAGTAGATAGCGTGTTTGCTTATTAGAGTTCGATCCCTAGGCCAGACATCAAAACAAAATATGAAAAAAAATATTTGTTCGGCGGCTTCCTCTCAGCAGATTTCTGGCAAAAACTCTGAGAGTAAAAACTTGCCATGAAAAAGTTTCCCAAAATCTGTCGTTCGGAGTCGACGTTAAACTATAGGTCCCGCCACTCAAGTATAAAATTAAGGCGCACAACATAAGTGGTGTGAGAAGTTAGGCCGTAATCCCAGTAATTTATGTTGTAATGGCCAATTATGTATGTATGTATTAAATTATGTATTTTGACATAGCACGTATCACATCCAACATGTAGAGTCTGTAATAATTGGAATGAATCATAGGAACACATTCTTGGAGCTTGAGGCAATAATGCATCCCAAGAGGAAACATGACAGCATACTGAAGTTTGTCAGGGCAACAGGCTAGATACCCCATAAAGTATGAGAGCGAATGCCATAAATTGTGTGATTGCAGTACCTTTGAACAATTGTTCAATTCACACAAGCCGTTGTATCGTTGTATTTATTGTATTGTTGGAAGAACATACAACAGTGTATGATTGTTGTTGATAATTTTCATTTAAGAATCCGATACACTTATACAAATTTCTTCCATATGTTTTTAAAAGTTGTATTGGTTTCGTGCTATCAAATTGTGTGAATAAAAAAAATGTGTATATGTTTTCATATGTTATTAAAAAGTTTTGTTGGTTTCGCGCTATCAAATTGTTTGAATGCCACGAAATACACAATACAGCATAACATTGAGTGTTCACAAGCAAACAAATGTATTCAATACATCATACACGACACAAAGTTGTGTGAATTGCCCAAATAATAATTATAATCAAATCCGTACGACTAACTAGCGGTAGTGTAGCAAATACTTGCCTGTTACTATCATGACCAAATAAAAATGTAACAGGTGAAATATCGTATGAATATAATGGTTTACAATTTTATATATTATAAAGGTGCATGTTGTAATAAAACCCGAAGCAACATAAACAGCATTTTGTAAAAATCAACAGGACAAGATGATGGGCATATCAAAATGGTTGTTTCATTCATAAATACCTGAAAGAAACAATTATTTTTTTTTGGAAGAGTGCTATAGAGGATGGTTCTAATTATTAATTAATTACAATTTTTATTTAATATCAATTAATTGCTCTGACAGTTGAAGGAAAACTTATCCGAGACTCGAAAACATAAATATGATTATTATTGTATAGGTTAGGTTAGGTTATACTATGTTCACACATGCATTTTTATTGAGCCAATATTCGGTTATTTGAGTACAATATTTTAAGTGTTCACATATATAATATAAGTAATATTCATTTGACAGCTGGTATATAAAACAGCTGATTGCTTCAACAACATTGCTTTTAATTTAATCGCGAAAATTAGTGCCAACAAATTTTTAGAAAAAATGGAAAACAATTTAACATTGCAAAAGGTCTTGCTAATGATTGACCGAAACGCCCAGCTGCTGCGGTTAGTAGGGACTACTTTTGACTCCAAAGTGGATTCTCTCAGAAGGATGAGAAAGAAAAATTTGATAATAGTGGACCTGCTGACCTTCCATTTTTTGTTTTTCGTTGTTTACATTTGAGTTCTCAAACATTAACAGAAAGTGTTCGGAAAACTGTAATATGCTCACTAAACATACTAATGACAGTGTTGTATTTTAAGTTTTAATCAATATTATAACAATTTATGAATTTATTGAGCAACAATTAATTGAAATTTTATATGAAATATTGAGATCAATAATGGCGTTTATTGCGATTTACGCAATAAAAGTGCATGTGTGTACATAGTATTAGGTTAGAGGACGTATACTTGTCGTTCTGACAGGTACAATATTCGGAGATCAAAATGACTCGTTGTAATACGTCATAAAGAAGAGAGAGAGAGCATAATAAAGGAGATAAGGAAAAAGACAGGAGGTAGGAAAGGGAGAATAAGGAGCCGGAGGAAAAACCCAGACCACAAACACAAAAGAAATCCCACCATTGAAATCTCAGCACTTCTCAAACAGCTCAAAACATTAACGAATCTATGGAGAGCCTTAACCGGCACTAGACAAAGAGTCCAAAACTTCGAAGAAGACCCTGAACCTGGGGTAGTTACAGAGGAGGTGTTCAATAATTTCCAACTCATCCTCGTCGCAATATACCCTGCAATAATTCGGCTGGGATTTGTACCACGTCCTTGTTAATAAAACCAATAACTAACCTCAGACTGGCCTTATATCAGCAGAGCAGCAAACCTGTCCTAACACTGTCTGTGGCAGGCCATAGACACCTAGACACTTAACATGCCGATCCATTCCAACTACACCTCTACTCTTCCCTCTGACCCATCCAGTGATGAGGCTGTAGAGTTGACCGATTGGGCGATCAGTATTAACTATTAAATCGCCCTCAAAAAGTGTACCTAATCTAATTTCTTTATATTTACCTTTGGTCTCAATTTTCTGCTAGGCGTGTTCATGCTAATGAACACATATTTTTCAGAAATAATGAAACTACTGAAGAACTTAGTCAATAGCATGGGAGATGGAATGATAACTTTAGTTATAACAACAACAATAAACTATTTAAATACAATATTCTCTAATAGTACATGAATCCGAGGAAGTGGCCTTATAGTTATGAGACAAACTATATAATGTAATACGTTAATTGCAGGTTACATACATATGTATGTATATTAAATTCATATAAATATGTAAAGCTGAAGGTGAATTTATTAAGAATATTATAATACTCAGAAATATATTGCAAATCATAATAATTAATTTTGTTCGTATAGATAATTTGGTTTATTATTCTGAGTATCTCTTACAGACACTTTGTTTAAATGAACTACATAATTCAAATAGGTATTTGGTCCAGATTTATTTAACATTGCATAACAAATGTAGACATATAGTCTTGGATTTACATACAATAACAATATAGAAAAAATAATGAAAAAAAATAATAAACAAAAACAATTATAATATAAATACAATTAATTAATTTAAAATATTTTATTCATTTATTTATTTGTAATTTATATATTTGTTTAACTCTCCAATTTCGAAACAAGAAAATGTAATCTCATGTTTAGGGTTCAGAAATACGTTAGAACAAGAGATCAAGCATTGAAAGAAACATTTATCATTAAACTAAACTACATATAAACTATTTACACATGTATTAAACAAAATTATTAAAGCTTTTAAATATTATTTTACTATTATCGCTAAACTAATTATTATTCATAATCATTAAGCGCTAGCCACCCTTCAATTCCAATAAAACAAAACAATGCCATTATGTGTAGACCATTGTGTCGTTCAATAGTCGGCCACAGTTTCTCTGACTGGAGCGCATCTGAAATGCCCAATTAACTATGGCTGTGATGCATAAATCAGTCTGCATTTGACCGATGACATGGGTTATGTTGGCTTTGAGTACCACTGTGGTTTGTGGCTTATTCGCATACATTTGCGACTTAAGAAAACTAAGAAAAAGATGTCTAACCGGGACAGTCTGCACGATCTCGGTGGTCAGTTCACATCACCTCCATGCGAGATGACCATGCGTGCGATATGCATGAGACACACTAGGATCTTATTGAATTGGTTTCGTTTCGACAATTTTGTTTGTTCACCTATCCAATCATTTAGAAATGAATCTCATCGCTGAACATGAATTTTATATAAAAATTAGCGTCAGTTGTCAACTTGAAGTCGCCGTGGTAGTGTGTTAGCTTATTAGACGTGAGGCCTCGGTTCAAACCCCAGATCAGGCATCTCCAACTAAATGATATATGACAAAATATTTCTTCGGCGACTTCCTCTCAGCAGATTTCTGGCAAAAACTCTGAGAATAAATAAAATTGCCATGAAAAGTTTCTCAAAAATCTTTCGTCCTGAGTCGACTTTAAACTATAGGTCCCACCATTCATATATAAAATTAACGCACACGACGTAAGTGGTGTGAGAAGCTAGGCAATAATACTGACTGAAGGGTTGTAATGACCAATTATGTATGTATGTTATGTATTTACCTTCAGTTGTCGACTGCTCCGGAGCCCATTAAGCACATACCCATCGTTCTCTGTGCTCAATTACCTTCAGTTCTTTATTCAGTTATATTTTGTACGGATGCAGGCCCAAGTTGCGATGCAAAATTCGTCAAGGTGTGGTATGTGAAAGGTTGAGTTCTTGTTATCAGCGAGAAATCGACTACCCCTGATTTCTCTGTACATTCTAATAGACTTTCATTTCGTGATGGCCGATCGTTCACTGAAATACCCATTTTGATAAAATAATTTTATAATTTGCATTTTTTTGTTGAATGCTATATTCGTTCACGGTGATTTGGCAAAAGAGACTGAACAAATAACAACTACTTTGGCAGATGTATCTTTACCAAGATGGCCGGCATCAACTGTCAAAGTTCGGTAGTTTATGTTGGAAGAGTTGAGATTCTATTGAGCTGATGAGTTTGTTGCAGACGGTTGCAGTATATACAAAGTATTATCAAATGAAATACCATGTTTAAGATTAACATCCACACCTTAGACATGGGATAGGAAAAAATTTTGCAACCAATTGTGTAACGTATACATAATTCGTCATTAAAACCCTTCAGTCAGGATTACAACCTAGCCATATAAGCCGACTGCGAGTTTGACTTATGCATATTAATATGTGGTTCATTCATTTAAATGTCTACACTGATATTAAAGTGAAATGTTATTTTACTCATTACCATGTACTTATGTATGTAGATTAATTATGGGTCGAGTAAAGTGGTATCCAATGACGAATTTTATCCAATTCATGTTTAAATTCTACAATATTTACACTTCTATACAAAAATAATGAAGTAGATTGGGCTCTGCTTGAATGTACAAATTGCAAATTTCTTAAAAGTTAAGATGATGCTGAAGTTTACTTTACTTACCTTATTAGCCATTATAGTCCTTTAGACAGGATTATTGTCTGACTGCTCAAGCCTAGCAGAGCGTAGTCTGCTTTGTCTTGCCTTTTTATATGCCCACGTAAACAGTCTCATGAAGGTTCTTGAAGTCGAATGTTCGTGGTTTCACCTTCTCGAGAACTCTATCGCGGTTTCATTGTTGTTTATGTATTTTGTTCGTAGCCGCAGTAGTCTAGTAGGTAGTGTTTTCGCTTATTAGACGTAAAGTCTGGGTTCGAGATCCAGACCACACATCAAACCCAAATATGGAAAAATATTTCTTCGGCGACTTCCTCTCAGCAGATTTCTGGCAAAAGCTTTGAGAGTAAATAAAATTGCCGTGAAAAGTTTCTGAGAAAATCTGATGTTCGGAGTCGACGTTAAACTGTAGCTGTAAATGTAAAAAATTAAAATACACAACATGAGTTGTGTGAGGAGCTAGGCCGTAATCCTGACTGAAGGATTGTAATGGCCAATTATGTTATGTTATATATAGCAATTACCGATAAATTGTACAAAGTTTTCAGACGATTTTTTTTTCTATTTTGTTTCAATTTCATTAAAAAAAAAGGAAATTATATATGTAAGTGTAATTTGTAATTTAATTTGTTCTTACTTCCCATATTAACTTGGATATTTAATAGACAAATGATAGTTGAATGAATTATCAGACATGCTATAAGCAATACATTTAAAACTCTAAGTAATCGGATTAAAATTGTACAAAATTTAAAAAAACTTAAACTTAATTTTTACTTAATTAACTGAGTGTGCTTGAATTGTTGTATGTATATTTTCTTTAATGATTATCTCATGTAAATATGTTACTTTCAAATGTAATAAAATAGCGTTTATGTAAGAAATTAAAGAGCTTTAGATTACTTTGAAATCTCCGACATATTCAAGTGCTAAAATTTAATGAACCAATACTCGTGAAAATCACACACCTTTCCATATTTACATATTAAATATAAATAAATAAACATTTTATATTGTATGTATGTTTTAATTATTTTAATTATCAAATAACTAACGATATGAAGGTATATGTATGTACATACAGTCACACAGATAATTATACGTACCCGCCCTAAAAATCAGTTTTTTAAAAAGTAATGAACTTCTAATCTAAAATTTCTTTACATTAGCGTCTGTAACGACACATTTACTTAAATAAAGAAAAAAGATTCCCAAAATCTATGAATTTGGGACTGTAGTTTGCTTAAAACCACAGAAAATTATACGTACGACGTATATTTCTAATACAATTTCTCCAAGGGTAGCCCGGTATATAAAATGTATTGTGAATAAAAATCCTAGGCCTACAGCCGTAGAAATACGAAATACATCGGAAAGTGATCACAATGTTATTGTGCATTCCGAAACAGTTCGAAGTGTTTTGAGAAAGAACGGTTTCCGCAGCCGAGTGCCGAGAAAAAAGCCACGATTGGAATTTGCCCAATAATATATGGACAAGTCCTCTGATTTTTGGGCGAATGTAATATTTAGTGATGAGAACAAATATAATTTGTTCGGCTGTGACGGAAAACAAAAAATTTGGCGCAAAAATCAGTTGACTTGTCCATATATTATCATTTTTAAAATAATGATTTTTAGGGGGATACGTATAATTATCTGTGTGACTGTATATGTATAATATTATGCTAAATAAACAAGTTCATGAAAGTAAATGAACCATTTTAAATGCAAAATACCATGGGCTTAACAGCGCATATGGACTCATATGATATTTCCTTATGTTTATGTATGTATGTGTGAATGTTTTTGTTTGGGATTTGCTTTATCCATACACAAAAAACTCACGTGTGTAATCGCATAAAAGAATTCATTGTTGTTGTAAACTTTACATTGCAAGGAGGTATGCGTTAATGTGTCGCTTTTATTTGCTCTCGCAAGTTACTGTTACTCTGTTACACGATTGTTGTGCGATGGTTTGTCTAACATAGTATTGTTTGCGTATGTGTTTTTCTTGTTTCTAACTTTCTCTAAACAAACACAACAACAACAAGAAACATAACAGGCCTATTAGGCGTTGAAGTAAACTCCCAGTTTTTTTTAGACGAACGAAATGAGTATTCATGTCTTATTATTGTTTTCTTTTACTTTTGCTCTTCTTATTATATTCAATTTTCTCTTCATTTCTTTCTTATCGTTCACATTAATGTTTTTGTTGTCGTTGTCGTTGATGCTGTTTTACCGTCGTTGTTGCGGCTGTTGTCTTGTAATTATTTAACGAAGATTTATTTAAAATTAATGTTCAACCATTATAATCATTTACAATGAATGATATTTGTTTGTTTGCATGTTCCACTGTTTATTTATGTTTCTTCGTATTCGTTTTAACTTACTTTGTTAAAGTTGTTGTTGTTGCTATTCTCATTCTTCATATTTAAAAGAAAATTTTCTAATCAAACACGATGTTTTTTTGTTTTATTCTTTCGTTTCAGTGTGTAAATAACCTCTAAACGCTCTATGATGACGTGTTTTCTATGGAGACACACACCACCGCAAGAATATATTCCACAGATTTTTATTCATTTCAGCATTTCGTTTGAATGTTACACACAGACTTTCTGATGCCACAATATTATTTCCAAAATAATTTTCTATTTGTGACTAGCACTTAGGGCCATTATTACAACTTGCCGTTAAACTTGGGTTTAGTTAAAGGTATCTTTAGCTAAAGTGAACTTTAAAGTCACCTTTAACTTATTTTCGTTATTACAACTTACAGATAAAATAAAGTTGACTGTTTTCAAAAACATGGCAGTGCCGGAGCAATGTCGATAAAACTGCTCAATTAAACAAGTTTATTTTTAAAACAGTGGCAACGACGGGCTTCTTTTTTTTTTTGTTATGTTTGCTCATTTTATTTATATTTGAATTTGCCACGTTGAAAATAACATATACAGTGCACTCGCGATAATATGAACACTTTCTCTTAACCATTGACTACTCTAAAATATGAACTTTGTACAAAGGCTTTAAAATATGAACAGCTTTTTTATTTTTAAAGCATACAAATTTCAGTTACAAAGCATTAGAATCTGGGGAAATCCCGAGTTATTTATGTTTATTTTAATACCAAATCTTAAAAAAACCACACATACATACATAAATATGTATGTAGATACATGTATGTAGAACGATTATCAAAAAAAAGTGAAGCCAGCAAAAGCCATTGTTCTAATAGATAATGTTTCTTCTCACCCAACTGATGATCAAGAAAATCTGAAAACGGCTCTATTTTTGTAATGTTTGTGCCACCGAACGTGACACCTCTTATCCAACCCATGGACCAAAATACAACCAGGATCACAAAAACTTTATTATAGAAACAGTCTTCTTCCGTTGCTGTAAGAGGGGGTAGTTTAATAGAGTCTATGAAGCAAACTACATTAAAGGAAGCCGTTATTATTTTAGAATCAGCATGGAGTAGAGTAGATGCATCCGTGCTATCCAAATGCTGCAATAATATTTTAAATACGGTGGTTAATCAAAATGATCCCGAAGATGAAATCCCTTTAAGTAATCTTAGACAAAATTGAAAAGAAAGAAAGAAAGAATTGAAGTTGTATGTTATTCTATAGTTGTCTATATATTGAATTTACAGCATTGAATGTTAAAGAATAGAATGAGGATGCTATTGAATGTGACGATAATGAAATAGAGGAAATATCGAACGAAGATGATTGTGCGTTCAAAGAGAACGATTAAAGACAGGGAAGTTGTAGAAATTTTTAATAATATATTGGACTGGGCAGAAAGTGAAATGGTTGAACAACCAGACTTAAATGTATTTAGACAGTTGCGGAAGAAGGCTGTTTTAAAAGTTCTCGTTCAAAAAAAACAGCAAAAAAGATAACCGAATTTTTTAAAGTTTAGTTTAAGTTAAAGATTGTATAAGTATTTGAACACATTTACAAATTTAGTGCAGGAAGTTTATTTTTTCAAACAAAACAAAAAATAAAATTATTTAATGAAAAAAAAGCAGTAAAAGTGTTTATCTTGCAAGAAAACAACATTTTTTGCAACAATTTAAGCCATTTGTAAATATGAACAATTTCGAAAATATGAACAGGCTTTGTTTTAATTAGTTCATATTATCGCGAGTGCACTGTAATATGGCAAGTTCAGGCATAAACTTAACTTTAAAGGTAGGATGATCCTCCCTTTAGCTTAACGCTAACTTCTATCTTATTGGGTATTCATAATATAATTTATCTGCCCGCTAAAATCCTCCCTTTAGTTAGCGGCAAGTTGTAATAATGGCCCTAAGTGTATTAAATTATAAAAAGTTACAGTAAATATAACTTAGTAGAGGATATTTTTTTATTCTTTTTAATTCAATCATTCTCTGATTGTGTATTTATTTTTTATTTAAAAGTTCACCATCAAGATTACTCGCCAGACAATATAAAGCATAGTTAAAATACGAATTAAAGTTACGCTGGCACGTTATTGCCTCTAGGCACTGCTCTTTACTATTTGAGGATCACCAAACTCTTAATAGACGATTTCATACTAGAATTCCGAGAACAATCTAAGGATTCTGTGAAAGTCTATCTCTTGTATGTCACAGTGCAGAGCCGTGAGTACAAAGCAGATGATATTTTCTTGCAATAGATGCGTAGCAAGCCTGCCAAAGATAGAACCCTCCATAGGCATTTGGAAAAAGTGTATTTTGTACATTTAGCAATAATAACTTTATAGCCATTATGTGCGTGTATTCCTGTTTGTACATAACGCTGTCCGTTGCTTGAAAATATATTACGCTGCCTTCAGTTTAGCAGGACTACTTCCAATATTTCACCTCTTTTGGATTGGGTCTTACTATGATTTGAAGTCTTCGGCAATTCCTATTCAAATTCCTGAATTTAAAGTCCTCCAAAATAAAGCTAAGCGGGAATTTTAATATGTACCACATTAACAGTACATTTAACTGGCTTCCTACTGTGCTCCTCGCTAAGCAGGTGACTAAGCTCACTGCCACAACACTCAATGCCCTGTCTCGTTGGCGCGTCGTCCCATCTGGTCACTCCTCTATTTTGGAGATTGACCCTGTGACCCCAATGGATATCGATTATCTCCCTGTGGAATATTGTTTTGACAGGTGTTTCAACTTCCTGATTCCGAGCAGGATCGTCACCCTGTAACTCCTGGATGTGTATATCGATGGCTACAAACTCTTCTCTGGGAAACTGAACCTGATCCGCTCAATGGATCCTCGCCTACGGTGTTCCTTTCACCCGCATCTGGATCTTTTCTGATAGCCTCGCTGCCATAGAGTCTCTGACGAACGTTGCGAATAATTCCAGGATCGTCAAGGAATGTCGCCGCTGTCTCAACCTTCCTCCTGAGCGCTTCAGTGTTACACTTCTCTGGGTACCTGGGCACCGTGACATTCCGCGAGACTGTAGAGCTGACAAGCTCGCCAGTACTGGTGCACTACTTCCGGAATACCAACTGACTTAGGAATGCAACTTACCTCTTCAAGTTGGCCATCGTGCGGAAATTCTTTCGGGACGCCAACTAATCTTGGGTCAATGAGGAGTCATGCTCCATTGCTAGGCTCACTTGGCCCTCAATGGATAGAAGGCGTATGAACCAGTTACTTGGACTTGGTCGTAACATCATTTCGATCACAGAGGCCATGCTTACAGGACATTGTGTCGTGGGTAGACACGCAGAAAGAATGCAGCGCCCATTTAACGACTTCTGTCGAGGCTGCAGATGCTCTGAGGAAGAGGAGACTGTTATCCACTTTCTTTGTCAATGCCCATCTCTTGCGAGGTGCAGATATAGGTTATATGGCTGTCCAAATAACGGAGTTATCGTCCATTGATGTCAAGGATGTAGTTTCGTTTATCAAGCTTTCCGGCTGGTTTTCCTGCGTGGAGTAGTCGTGTTTTAAATGCGCAGCCCATTGCGCTGATCAACTTTTTCCTTCCTAGTTTGAAGAAATTTGGTCAGTACAGGGACCGCGTTCACCTGTGGCGTCACAACGGGTCGCTATATGTGCTTAAGTGAGCTTTTGGTATCAAAGCTACCACTCGGAGCTAACCCTGTCGTATCAGGGGTCCATTCGCTCCTGCTCGGGATCAGGAAGTGTCAAAACAGTATTCCACAGGGAGATAATCGATATCCAGTGGGGCCACAATATCACTTTCCAAAATGGAGAAGTGACCAGAAGGGACGACACGCCAACGAGACAGGGCATTGAGTCTTGTCGCAGTGAACTTAGACACCTGCTTAGTGAAGCGCTCAGTAGGAAGCCAGTTAAGCATTGCTAACAAGGCCTTTGTGGGGGAGGTGCGTAGAGCACCAGAGACACGAATAGCTGCGGACCTTCTGACTCCGTCCAGGAGTTTGACATTGTGCAGCTTGTCCAGGGCAGTCCACCAGAAGGCAACACCGTATAGGAGGTTGAGTTTGATGACTGCAGAATAGATCCAGCGCATGACCCTTGGGCTAAGACCCCATCTGGATCCAACTGCCCTGCTGCAGCAGTAAACAGCACATTCCGCCTTTCGCACCCTCCAGCCAGATTCGCCCTCCAGTTGAGTTTGAAAAGTTTTGTAGACTTTAAATAATTTTTATTAGGAATTTTTAAAATTTATTTTTTTAATTGAAATTGTTCTGCATACACATATTGGAGTACAAACACAATTAGAAAATTGAAGTAAAATTAAGGTTATATAAACATCTGTCATATAAGAAATATACCACTGGTGATAATTAATAAAAATGTTTATAACATTACAGATCTAAGTTCGAAAAATCTAGAAAATGATAAATCTTGAGTATCTCACTCTGAGTGGCTTTTATGTTTCAATTTACTTAAGTCGAATGCAATAAATTGTGATGTCTTGCGCTCCAAATATGTAAAAATGTTACTGTCAGTACTATTGAAAATATATGCATATACCTACATACATACATACATATCTTGCACTATAATCATGTCCAGCACTTTTCTCTGTAAAATGTGCAAAAATATTATATATCTCTACCGAAAACTGATTCAGTTTTGGGCCAATAGCTATGTATATTGTGTTACCCGTCTAAGGTATTTA
This sequence comes from Sarcophaga rosellei, assembly GCA_930367235.1. NCBI lineage: Eukaryota > Metazoa > Arthropoda > Insecta > Diptera > Sarcophagidae > Sarcophaga > Sarcophaga rosellei. Next base: position 81,734,961 of record OV884017.1, on the reverse strand, counting down.
ATGAAATGCAACATTTTTAAATGAATTCCATAAGGTGTTGGTGCTAATAATTTGTTAACTGATAATTAATTAGGTTTTCGCAATAATTATAGATGTGTTTCTACTTCTGAAAATAAACGACGTAGTATGATACATAAACTTGTTGAAACTTCTTGATTATTCAAAGGCCTTTGACACGGTTGATTATAAATTACTTTCTATGCAGCTTCGTTACCTTAAACACAATTTATGTTATGCAGCTTTGTTATCCTTTTCAGTTATTTGAACCTTCAACACAACTTATGTTATCTTATCTTTTTAATCGTAATTCGCAATTTGGGCATTCAAAAAGCGACCACTGCATCAAATTTATATAGAGGTGTACCTCTAGGGTCAATTCATTGGCCACTTCTTTAATGAAAAGACTCAATGAGTATAATGGCACACAATTAAAGGGATGTGAAGACCAACCATTTCACCATAGATGTCAGGACCACTTCTTTGCCAATAGAACTTTTGCACTGTGGAGTGCATATGTACGCAGACGATGTGCAAATGTACTTATGTAGGCCTGTACGATGAATTGGACAAAAGGACGATGTTTGGACCATATTAATGCAGCCAAATTAATGCATGAATGCAAATCTTTTGTATCGTAAATATACGATGTCTTGTTGTTCAGCTGCTCCGAAAATAAATAAATAACTTCATATGCATATTGATTAAAACAACGTGATCCTTTGGTTGTGTCTTTAATAATGAATCTTTATTCTGTTTTTTAATTCTTAAAAGCTAACTTAAAACTAGATATAAACAAAATAATTGAATTCTGCTGACAATGCGGATTCACATAGGCTGACTTCCTAAACGCATGTTGCTTTGTAGTAATACATTGCAGCGTGTTCGTAAACGCAACCCTAAAAATTTTGACAATGTATTTTGTTCCCTTTTGCAACACTGTTGTAGTTAATACGCAAGGAAAAGCAACAAAGGCATCCAAATAAAAGTAGATGCAAAGCGAATGCAAGACAAAATACGATGGCGGCGCAGGAAGATAAGTAGGCATTTTTTCTTATAATTTATTATATTTCGCTATTCAATCTATCGCCAGAATGCAATCTGGATTCGAGCTAAGACACATTGTTTGCAGATCTGACCGAGGACAGTAACGAGCCTAGCACATCTCAAGCAGCTCCGATCCAACGTGAAAGCTCACCTCCAGCACGGAAGCGCAATCGAGCAATATTGAGGCTGGAGTTTCCCTGTTCGCACAAATCTAAGAAATTTTGCAATAAAATATGTTCTTCCTCCATTGTTCGCTTTACTATGATTGTGGTTTCACACACGAGACTATTTTTTAAGCCGTACAATTTTTGTTCTTTCAGTCACACACGAGACTATTTCATCTGGCATAAAATTGTATACATATACTCTGCTTTGTGTGTATTAGTTTTTGTTTACTTATTTTTCTGAACCTGCTGTGTTATAAATGTATGTGTATTGGTTTTGTATTGTTTATGTATTGGTTTGTGCGGGGTAGAAGCTGGCTGAAAAATTATGCCAGCAAAAAACCACTCTCCTCACCTCTCTTGCCTACAAGCTGCCAGTTTGTGCCAGCATAATTGTTCTCGTCTGTGATTCCTCAATGATACAATGCATATAAATGTTCCTAAACGATTTCAGTGTTGCAAAGTATTAATATGCAACGTATTAAAAAAGTATTTACACAATGTATCAACTCGGTTTAAATACTGTATTGGTACATTGTTAATATACGTTTAGGAAGTCAGCCATACTCAGGCTTCGTTAGTTCTTAGAAGCACATAAAATTTGAATTTGCCAACGATGCAGATTCACACGCTTAAACTTTGTTATGTTGAATCTGCTCGTTGGCTGTAGACACTTGTCTACGTATTCAGGTTTCAAATACAAAACAATTATGAGTTAATTAGGGGGGATTCATTCCATATAACTTGTATATGAACATACCGCAAAAAAACAAAATTATATTTTAAACCTATTAAATCGCAATTCAGACTTAAATTTTAAATATTTTCTAATAAAAGAAATTTATGTAAGACTAGAAGAAAAATTATAAATTTTTGGTTTTCGATGAATTGCTTTCAATAGTACTGGACTCTCAAACATACTTGACCTTTAGGAACACGAGTATTATTAAAAACAATTGAATTCAATACATAACGGACAATATTTAACATTGAAAGCATAACCATCTAACCATTAAAATTATGAACAACAATCTCATCAATCGCTATTTTAAGGTGTACTTTTTATTCGCGAACGGCTACTTCTACTTTCTACTTTCTTTGCTAGTGTTTTGTATATACATGCAGTTTATTAATTTGAAAAATAAAAGAAATAAATTGAAAATCAAAAACTTATTATTACAATTATAATCTTATTAACAATAACGGCATATATAGGGGGTCTTTCATTGAAAACTCTCTATTTATAAATTTAAATAAAATGTTATTCATTGGAATACTCATCCGAAATATACAATTTTCCATGACTGCAACGTATAAACTTGGATGATTTTTTATTGATGGAATAGGTTAGTATGGCTTTAAGGATCGCTATGGTTTGTGGGTTGTTCGCGCACACACGAAAGTAAAAGAATAAAAATGTCTATCGGAGTGAGTTCGCACGATCTCGATGTCTAGTTTATATCAACTACACTTGAGATGACCACGCCCCAAAATCGCTCGTGCGAATATTCAATGTAGCATGAGTTGTATGACTCGTAGCACTGTCCTCTAATTTAGACCAAAACAAATTGGTAAGAATTGGACTGTAATGTCCTGGCCAACGTAGTTCTCCTAGAAACATGATACCATGGCGTCGACAGCCCAAAATCCACACCATACAGTGACCAATTCGTCATACATTAGATGTTCTTGGTTCTTCATTGGTATCGTCGCAAATTCGGTAATTTTATTTATTCCCTTATCCTTTCATCCAGAAATGGGCCTCATTGCTGAACATGATTTTTCAATGAAAATTAGGGTCAGTTACCAACGACCATTCAGCCAAAACACGTGTTTGTATATAATAGTTTACTATCAGTTCTGGTTCTTTTGAACTTTGGTGCACCTTGGTACAGGCCTAAGTTGCTCTTGTGAGCAATACGAATACAAATGCGTATGCTCCGGCCATCGCCACCGGCAATGATTTCGATAGATCATGCGTTCCGTCGACATATGGGTGAGAAATTATTTTATTCATGTTTAGTAAGTAGCTTTTGAAATATTGTGAAAATAGTCTCCGCCAGCTCGGTGTACGGACGCTTTTTTGAGACTTAGCTTGGAATAATTAGAATATAATTTGTAAATAACTGCCGCTTAAATAATGAGTAAATTTTAATTACAGTTGAACGTCGATTATCAGGCTCGCTCGGGACCGGATTTAGCTCGGATAATCGAAATACACGGTTAATAGAGGTTGTATTAAAACATACAAGATTTTATTTTCTTTAATTCATTTTTATTCAAGAATTCAATTTGCTTCGTTGTTTTTAATTGTTCTTTAAATAAATGGTTTTGAATACGATGCATCTAAATTTTATCTGTTTCCGATATAGCTGGAGAATATTCTACAAACTTTAACAAAACATTACAGGCCTCTATTGCCTGTAATAAAGTTGGAGTTTCAATTTCAGTCTCTTCATCTTCGGATTTTGAGCTATGATCGCTTGATTGATCATGTCAATGATGTCCATGTCAGATAAAATAGCAAACGGCATGACGTCAGCATCGCTCTCCACCCACTCTGTTAAATCATGAATGGAACAATTAGCCGGTACTTCTATGTCTGATTGTATTTCTGGACGGTCACTTAGTTCATTTTCAAAAGCTAGTAAATTTTGTAGACCAAATATTAAACAAAACCTGTGTGGATACTGCATCTCAAGAAACAGCTGCTGTCTATATTGCTGTTCTTATATTTAATGATTTTACGAACTCGTGTCTGATGTTTGCACATAAGAGTTTCTGCACAATTGACTTGCGATAATTGCATTTAAAACTTCGAATCACTCCTTGGTCCATGGGATGAATCAAAGACGTGCAATTCGGAGGAATATATTTTACTACCACTTAACATAAGAAAAAAATCATATGAATGCTGAACGGATAATAGAGGTAAAAATTCAAAAAAATCTGCATGCCGGTAAATAGATGGGACCGGTTAATGGAGGCCCGGTTAATCGAGGTTTAACTGTATCTCATTCGAAAGTAAGAGTAGATAATAAAATTATAACCACGGATTAAAATTAGAAATTTAACGATTATACCTACATACATAAGATAGGAAAGGTGATTATGGAAGAAGATCCGAATGTACAAATTCAAAAATTTTAATTACAATATTTACTTACTTACCGGGAGATAATATGAAATTCATCCTACCCCCCACGAACAAATATATGAGAATTAATTATTCTTTAAGAAATCCAATTTTGATATTTTCCTTTTCCTTGGATAGAATAGAAAGGAAAAGAAAAAAATGGGGGAAAAGAAGATTTAAGTGTAAAATCCAGTGTTTACTCTTTCTTGCAGGCTTTTTTTCTGGGTCCTTATATGTTGAGGATGTTAATGATAAAAGGAATAAACGGAATTAACAACAACATGATGAATATGTTGCAAGGCATCATGTTGTTGTTGTTTATTTTTGCGTAAAATTTTTCGTTTTGGTATTAATTAATGCCTTTTACGTTTAATCAAAGAAGACCCTCTCATTAGCTTTCAGCTCTCATAAACGTTAAACGCCACAATGTACGGAACGAACGAACAAACGAACGAAATGCTTCTGATATAAATAATTCAGCACCGGTGAATAATTTCATCTCGTTATTTTGGATGCGGCTTTATAACAGCGTCAGTATGAACTAATTAATGACAAAGTTTTTCCGAAAAGGATTTTCTTATTCTTATCTCAAGTCTAACAAAAGTTCTGCTCTGACTGCTCTGTCTGCCTTCCGCTTTCTTTCTTTTTTTTTTCTTTTTTTTTTCTTCACAACAATTTGCATCTGTTGTATAATGTTTGTGAAATGTAAACAAGCTGTTCGTATTCTTTCTGTATTTTGTTTTCTCTCTTTCTTCTTCAATAATTTATCCAGTTTCATAATTTTTTGCTACTGCTACTGCTACGGCTTCAGCTTCTTATTCAGCTTCTGTTTCTACTCAGCCCCTACCATATTTACAATGGTTCCAACAACAATACTAATGAGCAACATTGTCTTATAGTCGACATAGAGTATTTGTTTGTTACACACCGAAACAGAGGAAACCGAGGAAGATGTATCAATAGTGGTGGAAAATAAAAGGGAAAGCAATGAATGGGGAAATATGACGTTCCTTAAGAAACCTAAACGAAACGAAAGAGGAAAAGATTTTCTTAAGAAACGCAAACATTTTGATTATGTTAAGGATGGGGATGATGACGATAGTGAGAGTGGAAAACATAATTTTTACTCTCTCTCTGGTACTTGTCAAAGAAAACTATTACGTTGAGAGAGAAAGAGAGAGTGGTTGGATGACTTTATGATTCTTATAATTTACATTTCATGCCATATGTACACACATACATATGTACATATGTGGGTATTATTTTTATTTTGCCCTACACTGTTATATTTTTATGAGTTGAGAAAAAAAAAAGAGACAGAAAGCACTTACATATGTATGTGTGTAGTTATTTCAACTCAAATATTTGAAAAAAAATAACAAAACTAAGGGAAGCAAATTTACATGATTGAAAAAAGAAAAAAAAGTATAAAAAATAACAATAATGATAATATAATGTTGCAACAACAATACTACTAAAACGGAAATTATTACAAATACGTTCAAGAGTGGGAGTTAGAATTGCTTACAAACCCAGAAAGCATTTTCTACCACAAATAAATCACTACGATATTAAGATTATAAGAAGTATGTACATACATATGTACTTATTTGTATATACACATATTAATGTGTACATGTATGTATGTATCAGAGCATCAGCAATGAATCGTTTGTTCGCTACTCATAAGTACTCATGAAATTTTGAGAATGAGTGAGTCAACAGTATTGAAATACGAATGATGTTGTTGATTTCGACTTTACTTTACTCAACATTTACAAGAATCACAAAATAAGTATGTTTCGCGTACGAACACTACAATACTCACTAGAAGGTTGTGTGTTTGCTTTGCTTATTTCTTTGTCTTTTTCTTTCTTCTTGTTTTGTAAATGCAACAACAACTAAGACTGTATATTTTGATGAATGATTCGAAGCACTCGAATCATTTATGAGTATTATAAGTATTTTTCTAAATTTATGAATCTGAATGAGTAGGCGTATGAATCGAACATTTTTCGAATGTTATGACTTTGATGTCAACGTTGTACTCAATGAATCAAAGTAGTTGAATTTCAAAACTGTTGACTCACTCATTGTCAAAATTTAATGAGTACTTATGAGTAGCACAAAACCGATTCATTGCTGATCTCTAATTAGGACCAAGTGTTCGAATGGCGTTTTACTGTTGAATAGTATTAGTACGTAATATTCTTTGAGATTCCTGTCCAAGTTTATTTGAGTACATCTTGCTATCGTTTAGATTTCCACTTAGAAGATGCCTGCGAGTTTCCAATTTTTCCAAAAATACTTCATTCGTCGACTAAAAACCTCCTCTTGTACTACAATAGCTGCCCTTTATCCATCATGTTGCTCTATACAGTTTTATTACTCAAACTTGTTGCGAAGCATTTCTTAAACTCATACAGGCCACTGGCCCCGTCCGGGTGACAATTATAGATAATACTGTCCTCTTATATGAAGCTATTTATCGCCGGATAAATCTCATAAAGTTGTCTCGTATTAACCTAATCATAGTTCCCAAAGCTCTGGTCCACACTGTCATGTGCAACGAGCTTAAATCCAGAGGAGCCACCAGCACCGCTATAGAACATATTCTCATTGCACCGATTAGACCAACACAAGCTAGGCATTGTTATGGCTTCCATACTAAAATATCAAAAAAGATAAAACACAAGCGTCTGTATACTTAAACTAGAATGTAACACATCGAAACATGTTCTACTACCAAAAAGATATGAAAATGAAAACAAAAATAAAATAAAATTCCAAATCATTATATTCTTAGGATATCGGATTTTTTTTGTGACAAAGTAAAAACAGATCGAAAAACAAATTGTTTACAGGGTATACAGGGCATTTGTGTATCGATGTGTATGTGTGTGCGAGAAGGTATAAAGAGTTCATTTGTCTTTTATATGCCATTCGAGGCATATTAAAATTTTCCTAATTACCGAAAAGTAAGAATGACAACAAGCACTGGTACGTACATATGTATGTACATCCACCTTGTGGATCCATTTGAATGTCATACACCGCACTCAGTGCTGGTGTTCATTGCTGTTGTTAACATTGCTGTTGATGCCATTATTTTCGTTCTTATTCCTGTTGTTCATCTCTGCTATGCTTAGGTATGCATGAGGAGCATTAAAATTCAAAAAGTCATCACAGCCGAAAATGGTTGCGCGTGTAACACAAATGTTCTCCAAAGGAAAGTGAATTCGAATAAAAAATATCACAGCGCAATAAGAATTCTGTATGCAGTTGCGTCAGTGGCAGTGGCAGAAATAAAATAAAAAATACATTAAACTTTTATAATCTCCATTTCTTTCTTTTTTCTTTTTTTTTTGTTTTGTTGAATACAACACATAAAATTTGCAAAAGTGCCTGAAAAGAACGCAGGTAAACATTTATCCAACATCAACAGACTATAATTCGAAGTACAGAAGGCTAAAGATTAAATACAATAGTTTGCTTAGTAAAGAAGAAAAAAGAAGGTTTTGCTCATTTCAAGTGAAACTTCATATATAAAAAACTTGGCCAATTCACACACAAAAACAATACAACTTTTAAAAACATATGAAAAAATATGTATATAAATGCATCGAATTTTTGTATGAAAATTATCAACAACAAGCATACACTGTCGTATATTCGTCCAACAATACACTAAATACAACGATACAAGGACTTGTGTGAATTGCCCAACTATTTCAGTATTAAAGTGTGAACAAATTGTTTTCCATTCCACGTTAGATATGAACGTTAACTCATTGCGATGTGGGCTATCTTCACTTCGAAGTCCCTAAATACTTTCATGTCTGCTTTGCCTTAGAGAGTAAGAATAATATGCCAATAAAAGTAGAGATTTTGCTATACTGTGAAACATATTGCATTTAGTTTGAGGTCAGAGATTTTCAGATGATCTTCAATGATTTTTAGGTGCTCAATATGAACATTTTTCATTGACTGGTGTACTTGCAAGTTTTCGTTGCCGTCCCCCTTGACCGACGTGATACTTTGTATATAGCAAATTAGGTTGGCCTGAATGATGGAATTCTTCATTTCAAAATGAATTAATTCGTAATTAAATTCTGTTTTTCAGCGGTAGTACAAATTCTAAAATCACCATCATAGTCAAAGTCACGTAAACTCTTAAGGAGGGCCTATGAATTAAAATGTGTGAGTGATCATTATATCTTGTAGTTCTGTTTTTAAAATCCAGGAGTATTGACAAATACTTACAAAAGCTAAAGTTCTGTACTCACTCGAACTGTGACTAGAAATTTCTTTGCACTACAGTACTTGCGAATCTTCATATTCAATGTGGTACACATTTGCAGAATGGGAGTCTATTGTTTAATAGGTTTGGAAGAGTTTTATTATTTTAAATAAATTTTTTTTTATTTAACATACATTTCCAAAATTAATTAAATAAAATAAAGCGATCGAGGAATGGGTTTTCTCTGCTTTTCGTGATAATAAAAAATTATCGTTTATCGCTTAAAACATTATTCTGATTAAAATAGTGGTTTTTAAATGTTTGGATTTTAAGAGCAATCCGGCCGGATTATTTGCATAAGTGAATGCGATTATTTCTAAGGATTATATTGCAGTAATTGTTACAACGTAGGAGTTCCACCCATGGGTTCCGATTATTCCTTCCCTTTCCCACATTTTGGTCAATGGCAATTATAATCTTGTTGTTTAGGATTGCCTTCTACCTATAAAAGAGAAAATGTAATCTGATGGAATTTTTTCGAATGATCAATCAATTCTCTCGATATGATCAATAGTGGCCTTTGGTACATGTTGCCATGTACTTCAAAAATACCGTATTGGGCCAAAGAAAAAAAAATCTCAGTATCTTGTTTCATTAACTGTAACATTGCGATTTTCATCGCTATCGGATTACTTGCATAAGTGAATGCGATTATTTCTGAGGATTATATTGCAGTAATTGTTACAACGTAGGAGTTCCACCCATGGGTTCCGATTATGGCTTCCCTTTCCCACATTTTGGTCAATGGCAATTATAATCTTGTTGTTTAGGATTGCCTTCTACCTATAAAAGAGAAAATGTAATCTGATGGAATTTTTTCGAATGATCAATCAATTCTCTCGATATGATCAATAGTGGCCTGTGGTACATGGCAACCCACTTCAAAAATACCGTATTGGGCCGAAGAAAAAAAAAATCTCAGTATCTTGTTTCATTAACTGTAACATTGCGATTTTCATCGCTATCGTACTGTCCAATGATGCCGACGGTCCACAATTCACAGTCTTTCGGGAATTTAAGACACTGATTGTTTGTTTTCCTACACTATAAGCCAAAAACAGTCTTCATCTCTGAAGATAATTCTTCGATTTTTCAATTTACAACACACACTTCACAGGCAGCACAAATTTTCATAGTAAAATTCAAAATTTCCTTGCAAACGTTGTTTGTTTGTTAGTCCATGTATGTTGAAATGACATGGGTTACTGAGCATTTTTAGTATTGCCATATGTCACGAATCTTTTTTGTTCCATTTGTGAAATTTCCATTAAATCATACGACATTTAAGGTGTTTAATGTGTTTTAGGCATTGAAACCTTTTCTTGCTACAGGCTCCTAAGTAACCTTGAAATGCCTTTCATCAACCTTATAGAGCCTAAATCATAAAAACAATCTGAGCAAATTAATTTTTATGCTCAACATTATTGAAAACAATTCAAATACGCTAAAGAACATTTGAAATTTCCGTTATTTCATTATAAATTTTATTAGTACAGGTGCAAAAGCAAAGTAATTCACGCAATAAAATTTGCCTCCTGTTATTACTGCGAAAGCTTGGGTGTATATACGAGTACTTGGGTATATGCACCTTGTGATGCCCACTGAAGAGAAAAGAAAATCATTTTCATGACAGCAACTCGTCAGTAATAAAATATTAATGTCACCAAAAACAATAATAAAAAAATTTATTATTTACGAACATTTCAAGGTATGATGAGAAAATAAATAAATGAACGTAAGTATGGATGCAGTAAGTGTGGTTCCTGGTTGGTTTTAGTCAACTGGTTGTCCTTCAAAGAATACGCATTTGCATTAAGTATACTGAAACAGAGAGAGAGAGAGAGAGGGAGAGAGAGAGAGTGAGAGAAAAAAGACGCATTCAAAACCTATATACATAATCTGACCCTTGATATTCATTTGTTTCTATCCCCAACCACGCTCTACTAACTTGGCAATTCACTTCATCTACTCACTTCTTCTAGAGCATGCAATAAAATCCACATTAACCGCAGCAAAACAATATAATCATGATGGTGAAACTATTAGAATTGAATTGTCCTCTTGTACTGTCGCACAGAGAACTACAGGAAATTAAAGTATGGTCTGAGTGAACTTCATAATTATATCCAAAAAGAAAGTAAAATGACAAGGACCGAATATTAAAATGAGAAACGAACGAGTGGTGAATGCAAAGGGCAAAGGGCAATATTTCTTACCTCAACTTATTGCCAAACGTCTCAGCTTTGTGAAGAACTTTTTAAGTGAAACATCACCAGAAGCAGTAAAAACTAAAAGAAAAACAAAAACATTGGGAACTTGCAAAAAAAAAAAAAAAACAATTCAAAGGAGTAGATAAGTAAACAAACAAAGCAAAACAGACAGACCAGTCAAGCAACTAATCATGCAACTAGAAAACAAAACGTGGGTAGTTTTAAAAGTACTACTTCATGGTGGCAAACATTTCTGAGATTTTTTATCATTCAATATATATATATTCAATGATATATACACCAAGAGGTTTGTATTCCTTGAGAGTTGTAATAATTACAGCGTATGAGTCACCGATGCACTCTGATCGTAGGGGCGATTATTTTCAGACGAAATTTGAACGCATTGTTCCGCCTCCAACTTAACTTACTGCTCCTCTGCTTCTACAAGTTCCCCATTTATATTTGCAAAGGATCTTAGTATGACCATTCATATGATTTCCTCAATATTGTTTCGAAATTGAAAACAGCGTTAAACACGGACATTGTACTTCAAGAACCTTCATCAGACTGTTTACGCGAGCATATAAAAAGGCAAGACAAAGCAGGAAACGAGTAGTAAGAATTCAGAAGACACGTTGCGTGTAAAGAGAACAGTCGAGGCTTAAAGTTCGCCGTTGAAAAGATCTGCGTTGTAAACAAAAAAGAAGATTAGCGAACAATCAATTATTGTTGTATTCGTCAAGTGTGAACAGTGTCACAAAAGTAGTGAGAACAATAAAGAATTTAATTGAAACTAAACACATATTTATTTTTATTTTGTTTGCAATCAACGAACTTATATTCTAAACGTTTTTAAAAAGGTAAAAACGTAACAATATTTTGCTGGTGTACTGGCTATTTGTTACGTTTTGTGTGCACTTAGTATGAATTTTTAGTAAAAAAATTTGTTCTTAATTTCAAAAACGTTACACTTTCATTTTTCAATTTTTCTTTCTGTGCTGACTACACTGACAAACTACTTCGAAGAAATTGTTCTCAATAATGTCTAATCGAAACCACAAATGCTAGATATAGTAGACCAATATCTCTATCAGCGATCATCAATGAGTATTCAAAATGATGAGTTGATTCGAATCATACTCATAAGTTCTGATACTTATACGCATTCATACTTATTTTAATATCATACTAATACTACTCATATTCAAAGTTTGAAGTACTTATCATACTCATACTTAACAATACGCATGATGTTGTTGATTTCGACTTTCCAGGACTCAACATTTACAAGAATCACAAAATAAGTATGATTCGCGTACGAACACTAAAATACTCTATAGAAAGTTGTGTGTTTGTTTTGCTTGCTGTCTTTACATTTTTCTTTTTTTTTGTAAATGCAACAACAACTAAGACTGTAAATTTTGATGAATGATTCGAATCACTCGAATCATTTATGAGTATTATAAGTATTTTTCTAAATTTATGAATATGATTGAGTAGGCGTATGAATCAAACATATTTGGAATGTTGTGAGTTTGATGTCAACGTTGTACTCATACTCATTGCAATCTGTACTTATAAATCAATGTCGTAGCGAGTACGGATGAATCAGAGTTGTTGAATTTCAATACTGTTGATGTACTCATACTCAAAATTTAATGAGTAATTATGAGTAGCATAAAAACGATTCATTGCTGATCTTCGGTCTGATGACAATTGATGTTATCGATATATTCTTGCAGACCATGGTTGGAGATCCGACGTTTTTAAAATTTGCCTTCATATATTAATTTTTTTTGTTTAAAAAAGTTTTTTAAGTATTTTATTACTATGTACATTTAACATCACTGAAGTAATTAAAATCATTTTTAAAAAGGAGCTGGCGTAACGATTACTTTTCTGCATCCCGTTTCATTGCTTCAAACCCACCATTAGTGGCAAATACTACCCAGTTTAAAATCTATGGTTCATTTGAGTAGTAACGAACGGATTTATTTTAGATTTAAAACATTATTAATCATACGACTTGAAAATGTATTTTCATACTCCAGAATGTTTGTCTTCTTTGTTGGTAAATTTATTTGAAAGTCTACCGAATACGACATGCCGCCACAAATTTCTAAAATAAAAAAAAAAATAAAAAAAAAACTTGACAAGAAAATAAAATCCGAAGAAATAAACTTTCCATTATAACTGCTCCCAGAGCGAATATCACAGGTTGTCATGGTCTGAGTGTTGGATAACAGCATGAAACAAGTATGCAGAGAGGCAAAGATGGTTGAACATTATCAACTATACCATTAGGTTGGACGGACAGCAAAAAATAAAATAAGAAACCTAAAGTAAATCTAACGGTTCTCATGGTTACCATTAAAACTTTACGCATATACACATAAACACACAAAGGTATGTTTGTGTTCGTTCACTAACAATTTTCGCATACAGGGCTAGCATACACATGTGATGTGATGATAATAAATGTTAAAATACAGATTGGCGCTGGAGTGTGTGTGTGTGTGCCTGTAAATGACACTTTATAGAATATGTAGCCCCTGCTGAATACGTTGTAGTAGTAGTAATAAAGTTTTATTCATGCCAATGCTGTTATCGTAATAAGGTCTCAGCCATGATTAGGCTGGCTTATATGAAGTATACACCTTCAATCATACACTCGTACCTTCATTTATTTATTCATTAAGTAAACAATATATCCTATATTTTCATAAATACATCCAGTCATCTGGGGCCAAAACAGTTGTTCAGTTATGACTGATAAATTAGCTGAAATGTGTACTGCAGGCATTCTTGTAAAATGGATTTGTCTAAGTGCTACACTATTTACACTTGCAATGCAAATTTAGCACATTTGCCGGTGAACATTTTTCATTCGTTTACTATGTTTCTTACGTTTTTGCCATTTTAAAAATGTTTAAAATATGAGTTCGTTGCTTGCAAACAAAATAAAAATATATTTGTGTTTAGTTTCAATTAAATTCTTTATTGTTCTCACTACTTTTGTGCCACTGTTCACACTTGACGAATACAACAATAATTGCTTGTTCTGCTTACAATTCAGATATTTTCAACGGCGATTTTCAAACTACGACTGTTCTCTTCACACGCAACGCGTCTTCACACTAGACTGACTGAATTCATACTGCTCGTTGCCCGCTTTGTCTAGCCTTTTTACATGCTCGAGTATACAGTCTGACGAGGGTTCCTGAAGTAGAATGTGCGTGTTTTCGCCTTTTCGAGAACTCTATTACGACTTTATTGTTGTTTGCGTATTTTGTTCATATTGCTTGTTGTTGCGTTCTCGTTTACTTGTCTATTCCCGTTTCTTTTATACTGATGTTGTTGGTTTACTTGTAACAAGTTCGTTATATTTGTTAGTGTATCTTTCGTTAATCATGTTAATGTTAAACGATGTCTCCATTTCTGTAACAATATTTTAGAATTATACTCATTGGATTTTAATCTGTAAGAATTAGTTTATTTTATTCAATATTTTTCAATTGCGATACAATTTCAAGGACTAAGAACTCATGCTAGTTGAAGCTTAGCAGCACAAAGTCTCCATAACCATCCCTTGTCTGTGTCACTAGAATATCTTGGCACTCATAAAAATGTTAATATAAAATGAAAATTTTCTTATATTCGATTTTAAATCTGAACAATTTTTTTTAAGTATGAAACTGTATTTTCTTTTTGATTTTTTATATAAATTTGGACTGCAAATGTCCGAGAAACATAATGTCTGACCTGACCAACAAGGACTTACTTGATGATAAGTTTCATTAACTTCTTTGATTTTTTCTATGAATTGCTGCAGCTAGAATATATAAATTGTTAGGGATACTTCTCATTAAAAGATGCTTTCGATACTAATTATTAAGAATTTTACACCATTTATAATCTCTAGGTCATTTTGTAAATCCCCATTTCTTACGAACTAAGGCGATATAATTACCTGGCGAGTTTGTTCGACAAACGATGTTAAATTTCGTCATTGAATTTCGCGGATACTATATGGCCAAATCGCTTTTAGTACTTGAGCTCTTCAAAATAACCATAAAAAGTTCCTTAATTTTACCAAGTTTACTCCGATTGCATTGGTTTTGAGGTATTCCTTCTAATGTTTTTGACGCTATGGTGGCCTGGAAAGTTGGACTTAATATGTAGTGGGGTGCCCTGGTGCTCTAGTTATGAGCGTGCTAGACTATTAGTGTGAGGGTCGTAGGTTCTATTCCCACGAGAGACTCCGATCTGTTACACTACACCAAGCATAAGGACCGTTACTCGGCTCGTATTAAGTATAATATTATTTGTAATTGTATTCTAATTAATAAATAAATATATACAAAATACACCGAATTCTGTTTTTATGCGAATTTAATTTAACGCGTTTCGAAATAAATATTTCATTCTGTTATTATGCGATTGGATTATATTATTAATTCATTAATTTTTTAAATCAGAAACAAAAACAGTTCAAATTTAGGTCACAATGAAAATGGCCCAGTATATTATTATTAAAGAAATAACGTTCTTATTAATTTTAATATTTTGTAGGAAAGCCTTTTTGACTTATTACCGATTTTAAACGATTAGAAATGAATCCTACTAACTTTTTTGTGTAACTTGGAGAAATTTTTTCGCATTCTTCTTGTAAAGCCGCCTTGAGGTCGTTCACATTAGATATTTGGTGTTTTCTCACTTCTTACTCTAGCTTATGCCACAAATTTTTGATTATATTCAGGTCTGGCGATTGTGGTGGAGTTGTAATAACCCTTGGGCAGTCAGTTATACAACAACCATTCTTTGACTACTCCAGCGGTATGTTTCGGGTCGTTGTCCTGGTAGAAGTGGAAGGTGTCCTTTATTCCTAATTTTTCTGCACTCTGTTTTAGGTTATTTTTTAAAATTGACAAATACTGAAATTTGTCCATGTTTCCCTCCACAAAGTGCAAATTTCCAAATTCAGCCGCAAAACACGCACCCCATACCATAGCGTGGCCACCACCATGTTTTACTGTGGATCGCAAGTGCTTGGGGTTTAACTGCTCGTTGGGCTTTCTCCACACATTAATCCAGCCGTCCGATCCAAAAATATTACATTTCGACTCATCGACGAACAAAACGTGTTGCCAAAAGGAAAAATCCTTCATCAAAAAGTTATGGGCGAAATCCAGTCTTAGTTTTTTATTCTTTGGGCTCACGAAAGGGTTTTTCGAGCAATTCTTCTATTCAATCCAGCTTTTCTGAGAACTCTTCGTATTGTTTCTGCATTGCAGCTAATATGTTGATGTTCCTCCACCATGTCCCTTGATTTTGGAGCACTTAACCTTGGGTTATTCCTGGATTTATTGACTATCCAACGTTCGTCACGTTTAGAAAAAAGGTTTACCAGTTTTCTTATTTCAATTGTGGTATGACAACCGATCTTCTTAAAACCGTGTTTAATAATGAGTTATAAACTTTTATCAATGCGTTCAGAAGTAAACATGAAGTAAAATTAAAAAGCAGTAACAATATTTTATTCCAAGTTGGAATTTAGCGTTATATGAGTACGTTTTTTTAAATGAGCCATTTTCGTTGTGACTATCCACTAGACTACTACAAATGAAAAAAAAAAAAACAATAAAAAAATTTCTCCTAAATAAACGAGCATTAGTGTTGCGAATGTAATCTCTTCTTGTCATACTTGTTATTGATTACCGTTACTAGTTTAATTTATTCCCAACTCGATAATTTTCATATTGTTGTTGTTGTGTATTGAGACTCTTGTACTTGTCGTCTGTAAGTGTAAGTCTAAGTGTACGTACTTAATTTGCTAAAAGCCTTCTAAGCTTTAAACAAATCCTTGTTGGATTTAAAATCATAATACTCAAACACACACATACACACACACATTTGCAAATAACAACAATGTTAATTGCACATACAAAACTATACAGTTACAGTTATCAATATTATAAAAGGAGATGAAATACAACACAGAACGATGAAGTAACAAATATTGATTTTGAATTAATTCGAGTTCAAGCGAGCTGTTTACAACATTACGCATGTAATAGAGTAAAGCTGGAATTAGCCGAGTGTTCACCGACCGTACGTTCGTTTCTAGTTTCCAACCGTAATGGAATTTCGGTTAGAATTTTTATTGTTTTCGTATGCTAGATACGAACATATGTTCCATTCCGTTCAGTAAACATTCGCCTATTTCTACCATAAGGAACCTGGTAAGGAATTGTAGGCGATTCATTATCTAAGAAGACATATGAAGACATAAATAAAGGGTGTTTTTTATAGAGGTATAGAACTTTAAGTTGGCATTACTTTTCAAGATGGCGACAGATTTAACAGCTGTCAAGTGATTTATTCTCAGTTTGGTTTGGCAATTCATCATGAATAGACTCACGCCTGAACAACGCTTGCAAATAGTGCAATTTTATTTCGAAAATAATGGTTCTGTGCGGAAAACGTATCGCGCACTACGTCCATTTTATCGTCGACAAAATCGTCCATCAGAGCAGTTAATTCGATTAACCATGGAACATTTTCGCACCACGTTTACTCTTATTGATAACTCGCATCCCCAGAGACGCTGTACGGTGCGTACAGAAGAACCTATTGCTGCTGTAGAGCGTAGCATTGAGGAAGAACGTTACAGTCGATGGTGATCGGTACAGAGCCATGATTACTAACTTTTTCATCCCTGAATTGAATAACCATGATGTCCAGGAGATGTGGTTTCAACAAGACGGCGCAACATGTCACACAGCTCGTGCCACAATAGATTTATTGAAAGACACGTTTGGTGACCGCCTAATTTCACGTTTTGAACCTGTGAATTGGCCTCCAAGATCTTGTGATTTAACACCGCTAGACTACTTTCTCTGGGGGGGGTATGTAAAGTCATTGGTCTATGCGGTAAAGCCACAAACGCTTGACCATTTGGAAGACAACATTCGCCGTGTTATTGCCGATATACGGCCAGAAATGTTGGAAAAAGTCATCGAAAAATGGACGTCCAGATTTGACTACGTCCGCGCCAGCCGTGGCGGTCATATGCCAGTAATCATATTTAAAATGTAATGCCACAAGATTATCTTTCGGATAAATAAAATTCATGTCAATCGAATAATCCATCGTTGTTGTATTGCAACTTAAAGTTCTATACCTCTATAAGAAACACCCTATACATATGTATGTACATACATTCTACCATTTATATACACACATACATACATATGTATGTAGTGTAAAATACTAAGTAGTGTTGAGTCTCAAATAACATTAAATTAAACTATTTTCATCGATATTAAATTATTACAGATTGAAATTAATCGAATTATGGTTTGTATAACACGAATCTTAAAGATTTAATCTTTGTATTGTATCTTCAAATTGATGCTATTAGGTAACTAAGTATCTCGAAAAGAACAAACTCTGATACTCAAATGTATTGAAATTTTCAACAAAATTATTTCTACTGTTGCACAATTGATTTACAGTGTCTTTCACAATTAACAGTGTCTTTCACAATTAACATAAGGGGGTACAAAATAGGTTAAAATTTTCAACATTTTCGAAAATTTGAAACAAACTGAACTCATTTTTCATTAGAAAACTTAACCATTTTATGGAAAAACAATTGCTTTTAATTGAATTTCGACATTTCTTTGGCATTGAATTGACACTTTCGCCTTAATTGCAGTAAAGAGTTTCTCTAGGCATAACTTGTTAAATGCTTTGAAGTACGTTTAGAATCGTTATTATGTTGAAATTTTATTAAAATTTATAAAAAATATCTTTTCGCACGATTTTGTCCGAAACGCTTTCGATTTTATGTACGCATTCTGAGCTTTGCCAAAAAGAGAAAGCAATCCAACACCATTACATGACTACCTTTAACGGTATTTCGGCTCTAATGATGCGTAGTATTCATTCCTATCGAAC
Source organism: Sarcophaga rosellei (assembly GCA_930367235.1). Lineage (NCBI taxonomy): Eukaryota > Metazoa > Arthropoda > Insecta > Diptera > Sarcophagidae > Sarcophaga > Sarcophaga rosellei. The sequence goes on along the minus strand of OV884017.1, from coordinate 81,716,145 downwards.
TTTAGATTAATAGCTCACTTGGATTCTATAACATCCCGTGGTAATACCGCAATACCTCTATTCCCTCATTTTGCTATGTATCCTGGCTTAAATATTTCAGACGTTCCAAAGTTTTTAAATCAGACTGAACTTGATTGATGGCTTGGGTCGCTGGGCTTTGTGGTCGCTGTTGTTGTGGCTTATTCGTTAACACCTTCGACATAATCAAGGGCACAAAGAAAATAACGGAGTCAAATTAAACGATGCCACACTCTCAAATTGTTCGAGCTGAATATCCAATGCGACATAAGATGTGCGACGCGTAGCACTGTCTTTTTTAATCCCCATATCGTTGGTGTCCACATCATCCAAGAGAAGTTGATAATAATTGACGTATAATGCTCGCCGCTGACGTTGACGAACACACGAAATAGTCGTTGTCAATGGTAGTCCACAATGAAACAGACTGAATAAATGCAAAGCATTATAACTGATGTAACTTCTATAAGATGGCTGAAAGACTATAATTTGTGGAAATTTGGAAGAACTTCAGAACGCTTTCTTTTTTTTTTCTGGTCGACACTAAATAATCCTTGGTAGTTATAATTCTATGGACCATTATTACAACTTGCCGTTAAAGTTGGGTTTAGTTAAAGGTACCTTTAGCTAAAGGGAACTGTAAAGTTACCTTTCGTTATAGAGTTAACTGTTTTCAAAAATATGACAGTGCCGGAGCAATGTCGATAAAACTGCTCAATTAAACAAGTTTTTTTTTAAACGCAGTGGCAACGAAGGGCTTCTTTTTTTCTTATATTTCTTCATTTTGTTTATATTTGAAGTTGACATATTGAAAATAACATAATTTTAACTTTAAAAGTTAAAGGTAAAGGTCCCTTTAGCTTAACGTTCACTTCTATCTTATGTTCGGATATTTAAAGAAAGTTTTTTTTCTTTAGATAAGACCGACGTAATAAGTATCAAACAAACTGCTTCTCACCTACATTCAGTAAGAATGTCCAATATGTCAATGTCAAAGAAATCTGTTAAAGTCAAGGATATACTGTATGTACATTCATACATATATCTACTTTATAGGATTTGATCCTTTTGATTTTGATGGTGGTCTTTATATTTATTTTTACCGCGTGAATAGTACGACGGAAAATGTTGTTTCCATTGCATGACCAAATAACACAAAATATGTATGTACTTCGAATTGTAATTTTTTTTATTCAATTGTTGAGTATTTTGTTGGAATTCTACGAAGAATTAGGTAGGTAGGTAGAAGCGACTGTCCCCGTGATGGAGTCATGAGCGAACACACTTAGGCCGCACACAGGGCCCATTGTGATACCACAGTTTCACATTCTCCCTTATTCCAGGAACCACACGGAGCTTCCGATGAAGAGACTCTGACTGCCAATATCCATGCATGACAGTTCAGCTAGGTCCTACATGTAGTAGGCACCCAGGTGTTTCTTTCTCCTTTGACCAAGTGCCGGGCATGTGCACAGTAGGTGAAGAATAGTTTCATTCTCTTCCACATCTCCACAGCTTCTATAGAAATCATTCGCCAGGTGTCCAAGACCAATACGCCTCTCATGCGTTCCTATAATACAATATCCCGTAATAATCCCGATAACAGCGCTGAGCCTGCTTCTTTGGAATTTAATCAGAGTCGCCGTGCGCCTCCTATCCAGCCTTGGCTAGATTTTTTGCGCCGTTCTGCCCTCATCCGAAGCTGCCCACCTACTTTTGACAAGGTCCACGATTGCATTGTCAAGTATAAGCCTGCAGGTACCCAAAGGGATCCCCAATGTAGAGAATTGAACAGAGACTTCGATGGTCGTGCCCCTTCTGGCCAAATCATCCGCTTTACAGTTGCCGTGAATATCTCTATGCCGCGATACCCATGTGATACAAACATCAAATCGGTTCGCCATCTCATTGAGACATCTGCGACAGTCGTACACCGTCTTGGAGTTTATTACACTAGAATCCAATGCTTTGATAGCCGCTTGGCTGTCGGAAAGTATGGTGATTTTTCGACTGTGAACATTTTTTTCCACAACAATTTTCACCGCAACCTGAATTGCCGACACTTCCGCCTGAAACTCCGAAGAATTATAACAGTTTTAAAAATATTGCTACAGTTTAGAAGAATTAGATTCTGTTGATATATTTCATCATCTTAAGTTGAAAATTTCAACGATTATCATAAAATATAATACAAATAAAATAAATATTCTAAAATTAATCATCTCACTGTATTTTTTTGATAAATTCTATGCTCTACTGTAGAAATTCGAATTCTAGATTTTTCCTAAAAACAACGCTTTTTGTAAGCTAGTATTGGTATTACCGATTAGAAATTTTACTGATTGCGTACAAATCTCTTCTCAAGAAGTTGTGTAGGTTAACCTATCTAGGAGGCGTGTGTCGGTGAACTTAAGTGGCGAAGCTGGATTGGTAGTACATATTTGTATTTCAATGAATAATTATTACCCACGCATATGAAAAAACAAAAGAAATGTTAAAAATGTTTTAAAAATTGTTTTTATTTTATTGTAAAATAATAGAAAATAATAAATAGACAATTTGTTACATGAAATGCAATAAATAACAGAATTTATTTTGAACTCAATAATACACAAATGTAAATAAACACATCGTTTTTTATTTTATTTTTTTACATCGGTTAACCCATTAACAACCAAATAAAAAAAAATTATCACGTGTATATCTACATACGTAAATAATTGGTCATTACAACCCTTCAGTCAGGATTACGACCTAGCTTCTCGTGTATGTATAGGGTGTTTTTTATAGAGGTATAGAACTTTAAGTTGCAATAAAACAACGATGGATTATTCGATTGACATGAATTTTATTTATCCGAAAGATAATCTTGTAGCATTACATTTTAAATATGATTTCTGGCATATGACCGCCACGGCTGGCGCGGATGTAGTCCAATCTGGACGTCCAATTTTCGATGACTTTTTCCAGCATTTGTGGCCGTATATCGGCAATAACATGGCGAATGTTGTCTTCCAAATGGTCAAGCGTTTGTGGCTTTACCGCATAGACCAATGACTTTACATAGCCCCACAGAAAGTAGTCTAGCGGTGTTAAATTACAAGATCTTGGAGGCCAATTCACAGGTCAAAAACGTGAAATTAGGCGGTCACCAAACGTGTCTTTCAATAAATCTATTGTAGCACGAGCTGTGTGACATGTTGCGCCGTCTTGTTGAAACCACATCTCCTGGACATCATGGTTATTCAATTCAGGAATGAAAAAGTTAGTAATCATGGCTCTATACCGCGGATGGACTCATTCGGGTCTTCCTCAATGCTACGCTCTACAGCAGCAATAGCTTCTTCTGTACGCACCGTACAGCGTCTCTGGGGATGCGAGTTATCAATAAGAGTAAACGTGGTGCGAAAAAGTTCCATGGTTAATCGAATTAACTGCTCTGATGGACGATTTTGTCGACGATAAAATGGACGTAGTGCGTGATACGTTTTCCACACAGAACCATTATTTTCGAAATAAAATTGCACTATTTGTAAGCGTTGTCCAGGAGTGAGTCTATTCATCATGAATTGCCAAACCAAACTGAGAATAAATCACTTGACAGCTGTTAAATCGGTCGCCATCTTGAAAAGTAATGCCAACTTAAAGTTCTATACCTCTATAAAAAACACCCTTTATATCTAATCTAATTTAATCTAATCTATAGGATAATAGTATATGATTTTAGGCTAATAAAAATAATTGTCGCCGTAGTCTAGTAGGTAGTGTTTTGGCTTATTAGACGAAAGACCGCGGTTCAAACCCCAGATTAGACATCAAAACGAAAATATGATTTCTGGCAAGAACTCTGAGAGTAAATAAACCTGCCATGAGAAGTTTCTCAAAAATCTGTCGTTCGGAGTCGACTTTAAACTGTAGGTCCCGCAACTCATGTATAAAATTAACACACACAACATCAGTGGTGTGAGAAGCTAGGCTGTAATCCTGACTGAGGGGTTGTAATGGCCAATTATTTATATAAAAATAATTGTAACTTTGACAAATTAATGTGGCTGGAATGATTTTAAAATCAAAAAAAAATTCCGTCATAATGTATGGAGTTGGAGTTCAAAAAATCTTTACCCGAAAGTTAAACGATGTAATTTCACAGTACTGTAAATAATGTATATAATAAGTAATTATACATGTATATTTGCTTATTTATTTGGTCATAAAAATCCATTAGACACGATTACGACCTAGCTTGTCACACCACATACGCTATGTGTATTTATTTTTTCCATGAGTGGCGGGACCTATTGTTTAATGTCGAGAAAGTTTTCATAACCATTCTATTCTCTCAGAGTTTTTGCGTAAAGACTGCCCGAAGAAATATTTTTCATATTTCGTTTTGTTGGGGATGTTTGGAGAGGTGTTTAACCACGTGTTCTCATCTAATAAGCTACAACACAACAACTGAACTACGGCGACTTAGTTTAACAGACTATCAGATCGTTAATTCGATTAAATTGTACATTTGATTCAAACGTACATGTCTTCAACAATTTAAAATTTCACCGGAATACTATGTTCAGTAATGCACTTTTATTGAATCAATATTCGGTTTATTGAGTACAATATTTTAAGTGTTCAGACATAACAATATACGCAGTTCAGCTGCTTATTCAATATTCATTTGACAGCTGGTAAACAAAACAGCTGGTTGTTTCAACAACATTGTTTTTATTTTGTTTTGTTGTTTTTTTTTTGGTTGTCGTTGTTGACATTTGAGTTGTCAAATATCAACAGAAAATATTCGGATAATTGTAATATGCGCACAGAAGATACTTATGACAATGCTGCATTTTAAGTTTTACTCAATATTATAACAATTTGCGTATTTATATGAAATATTGAGCTTAATAATGGCTTTTATTGCAATTTACGCAATAAAGATGCATATCTGAACACCGTATAAGGGTTGCATACACATGCTTGCATTTATTAACCGCTATAACTCTTTATCTGGATTACTTGTGTGATAATTTTATTCATGAGTGACTGGAGCTGCAGTTTCAACTGATTTGTGAAACTTTTTGATAGAAATTAGTTTACTTGGGACGATGTTTCAAGCTCCTGAAATTGTCGTCAAGTAAATCAATATACTATCAAGTGGACTATAGTGACTAGTTATAAGCATAAGGTAGGAAGAAATATAACGTTTGATATAAATTTTTTGTTTCATTTCTTCAATTTATTGCCGAAAGGGTTAAAGTTTGCAGCTGACAAAAGAATTATTTTAATTAGATTAAGAATTAATAATAATTAATTTCAATATACATACATACATACATACATACATTCTCTAATAAAATAAAAAAAATCAAATAAAACAATGATAATATGCAAATGCATTCGATAATATTCATTAAATAACAATAGCCACCGTAATAAATAATGATGACCGTAATATTCTGTTTAAATATATTATGCTTTAGGGAAAATTTTTTAATGTACAACATTATGAGCTGAAGACCTTTATAATTACAAACAGGCTACCGCTCAGATTTTAAGTGGAAAGGGGAAAATAGTCGTAATTATAGCCACCTAAGTAGCTTATGCAAATGTATGATTGCTTTAAGGTTTAAGTTCGGCTCACAATTGATTACTATTTATAAATTAAATTAAATGATTACAATGATTGCAATCAATCAACTGGAAACCGATAAGTGCTACTTATTTAATTATTTCATGTCCTATACATCAAGACCTATGATCTTATAATTATATTATAGAATTATTATGGTGTAAAAAATTTATAAAAGAAATAAAATTTTAAATAATAATAATAATAGAATAGTAGTAGTAGTAATAATAATAAAACTAATAATATTAAATAATATGATAATAATGGAAATAAATTTACTAGAATTAACAACGATCGTAAAGAGTGATGCCAATAGAAATTTTTATTTCCTGAATTTCTTAGTAACTGCCAGATGGATGAAATTTACCGATCAAATAATTAAATTAGGACCATTATTACAATTTGTCGTTGAACTTGGGTTTAGTTAAAGGGTACCTTTAGCTGAAGGGAACTGTAAAGTTACCTTTAACTTATATTCGTTATTACAACTTACAGATGAAATAAAGTTAACTTTTTCTAAAATATGGCAATGCCGCTGCAATATCGATAACTTTTGCCACTCTAAAAACGCAGTGGCAACGACATGCTTTCTTGTTTGTTATATCAAAGAATATGGATATAAAGAATGCGCATTATGTAGAAGTTAAATTTCTTATGGCGGGTTCTAACATCACGACCCGCTCTCACCAAACATAACGACCCGCTCTCACTAAAATCATTTCTTGATGAGGAGCGTGGAAGACAGAAGGAAAATAAACACAAACAAAGAGCGTAACAATGTGTTGCTCTCATCATGAGAGCGTAAAAATGCATTCAGTTGCTTTGCTTGTCAGCTTCTAAAGGAGAATGTTCATGTCGCTTTTTTCAGACTTCAATTTTACACCCAAAGAAATATTACAGTATGATTCACTAATATCAATGAGAAATGATTTCGATTTTTGGAAGAATACTTGCCAAGTTAAATACGGTGTTTTTAGGTTTTTTGCGCAGTACAATTTTTCTATATTTTTCGCTCACATATACATATTATTTTAATAATAAGTATACTTGAAATAAGTAGACTTGAAAATATTGCTAACAATTTTCCTCTGGGTTAACACATGCCTCTCATAATTTTTATCATGTTCTATTTGTGCCGAGAACAGTGTTGCCGTTTTTGGTTATTTCTAACCAAAATCGGTTATTTTTTTGATCAATGTGTAGATGTGTACATTTTTTTGGTTTTGGTTATTTTTTTCTTATAAAAAAAGCTATTTTTTGTTTCTTTTTTTATTAATTATAATTTAAATTTGAAAAAAATAAAATAAAAGTCTACGAATTTAATTTTGGTTATATTTTTTCTTATTTGGTGATTTTTTTTCACAAATGTTGGTTACAAAATTTTTCTTCGTGGCAACACTGTTTCAGAAGAATAAATAAAAAATTAGTCAAACAACAAAAACGCACGATGAGAACAACGCATTGTTACGCTCTTGGTTTCTGTACCCTTCCCTTCTATCTTTCCCCCCGCGTCATGAAATATTTTTGAAAAATATTCCAAAATATTTTGAAATGCACATTCTTTATACTTTATTTTCTTTGGTAAAACTATTAAATTCTTATAATTTGAAATCAAAAATAACGTTTTATTCAAGGGAATGTAAAAGTTTTTCTCTTTTAATAGAAAAACAATATCCATATATACATTAGAGCGACTCACTAAAAAAAGTGCTCGATGTACCCTCCTAAAAATGAACCTTGGACTCTTTAAGATGACATTTAAAATATTTCGGCTCCAGCTTTGACCTCTCGTGAGGTTGAAAAAGGGTATATTTTTCCATGTTTTGTCAAGTTGAGAATTTGTTTCCTAACCAACATATACAGTATGGGCGTCATAAGAAAGGTTTTTTCAAGGCGCACCCAACTGTATATACAATTTGTCCAAGGACAATATATATGGAGATAAGTCCAAAGGGAGTATTTATCAGGGATATGTTCCAGTAAATGTCCAGAAGTCTTCTTTTTCGTTTAGAATATGCTGATTTTAATTCCAGATTATAGGTTAGTCAGGCAGACGAATTTTTGTAAAACCATAATCTGCAGGAGTGAACACCATTGCTTTAAGAACTTCTGTGAAGGCAAATAGTATCTACCGGAGATAGCAAGAGCTTATAAACACTCTTGTGTAGAGGTGACTATATTACTGAATAGAGGAGATAGTAGGTATATAAATAGCAGCAATGGTGTTTCATGTTCGTGGTGTTCTCAAGAAGTGGAAAATATAATAACGGACAGCCAGATAATAAACCATTCGACATTGTTAATATTAACGGACAATTTGCTTTGCGTATATGTATCAGAGATCAGCAATGAGTAGATGCAAATCATACTCATAATTTCGGATACTTATACGCATTCATACTTATTTTAATAGCATACTACTACTCATATTCAAAGTTTGAAATACTCATCGCACTCTTACTTAACAATACGCATGATGTTGCTGATATCGACTCTCCTTTACTCAAGATTTAAAAGAATCAACAAATAAGTATGATTCGTGACAACAGCTTTGCTTGCTCCCTTGGTCTTTTTCTTTCTGCTTTCAACTAAGACTGTAAAGTTTGATGAATGATTTGAATCATTTATGAGTATTATAAGTATTTTTCTAAATTTATGAATCTGAATGAGTAGACGTATGAATCAAACATATTTCGAATGTTATGAGTTTGATATCAATGTTGTAGTGAGTACGAATGAATCAGAGTAGTTGAATTTTAATCTCATGAGTTCTTATGAGTAGCGATAACGTTATGAGTCTGATAACGTTCAAATTTCCTAGCGTCGTATAGATAGTTCTTTCAGTTCACAATAGTAATGTACGTGTAATTTTGTCAGTGCGCTTAATTGCACATTATTGAAAGCTTCTTGAGTATCCAAGATGGCAGCCAGAGTATAATTTTTCGGTGAAATCAGTTACTCAGTCGTGCATGTAGTTTATATAGACCTCCACTTATTAACTGGATAGGGTATTTCGATTGTATAGGAGATTTCCATACAGGATCTGTCGTAGATGTATGTCTATGAGTCCCTCCAAGGTCCTCAAGAGGGAGAGAGTTTTGGTTTGTGGCGTGTGAGGTGTGGTATGTGAGTTTCTTGCTGCCTTCGGTATGAAGATCAGTCCCACCTATCACCATTTTGATGCTATAATCCAGAGACAATAACAATAATCCTGTGCATATACTAATCATGAGCAATAATTGCCATTTTACTATCAAATGAAGGTTTTTCTGCCGATTACAGGAGACATATAAGTATGCTGCCTTTGAAGCCTACAACAGTAGACATCTTAACCGTAAATCGAGGCTTAAAATAACTTCATAATTCTAGCTTATGTACCACTTTTGATACGTACTTGTATTTCATTGAATTTTCACAATTGTTGATAGATTTTGTTACAAAATTTAAATACATATATTTATTTATTTTAATTCATTTTAATAAAATTATTTCATATTATTACATTTTATTATCACTCTTATGTAATTTACGCCAAAATTTTTGACATGATGTACATTGCAGCATGGTTTTTACGTAAAAATCAAACACTTTATGTCAGCTTGGTTTTATTTTTTTTCCAAATGGTAACAAATTGACATTTAGCACTCTTGCTTTGTGGCTATTTATAAGTTTCCAATTGTTTAGATGGGGCAGCTTATTGTCACTCGCATCAGTAACGCTCCCAATCGAGGACTGGCTGAAAGCTGATGGTACCAACCATTGTTATATTTCGTTAGAAAAATTTGTTGTCAACGTCATGTGACGTAAAAAGTTTCATCGATTATGTCAATAACAACGCTCTTTGAGTTCTCTCTGGTATCCCGGTGGACAGCGAAACTTATAGCGACCATAAAATTTAATTTGTTACTAATCTACATCTACAAAATTATTGTGATTATTAAAAGCTGTAAGACTTTCAGTTCAGTTCTCGAAAAGGCGTATTAAGTGTAAATTTTTCATCACTTCCGAGTAGCAGGTTATCAAAGCGAAAAATTCTGTTATCTCATAGTTACATAGTTGACCGAAATATTGTCATCTGTAATATCTATGAAATAAGACTTAGAACGAAACACTTTTTTCTAATGTTTGTCTGTCATGGAAGATAAATATGAGAAGAGCAGTAAGAAAGTCTCTACAACATTTCAAGTAGCATCTGCTAGCAATCTACGTGAAAATTGGTAATATTTTTTTCTTCCCAAACTACTAAAGAGATACGGTTCTCTATTTCAAGTAGTAACATATTTTTTTTTTTCGATTAACATACTATGTCTTACATCTTATGTCAGTTCATATCGTTATCGTGTACTCAAATTTAAAACAAAAAATGACCCTATTTAATGTGAAAAATTATATTTTAATAAGTACAAAAGCTAAACACTTTTTTAAATTAATAGAATCTAACAATTCTGTTTGTTTTTCAGCAACTAATGTCAAGAGACTGTTTCTATAATACAGTTTTGTTATTTTAAAAACATTCTGGTCCATGGGCTGAATTAACGATGTGACGTTGGGTGGGAAAAACATTGCACAAATGAATCCGTTATCAGGTATCAATTAGAATCCGCTGGATGTGAAGGGGTATTGTCTATTAACAGAAGGGCTTTTACCGGTAGGCCCTTTTTAGGAAAACACTGGACAAGTGAAGTTTTTGAAACTTCGTTGTTTTTTTGATTTTCAAATTACTCGCAAATTAAGTTTGTGAAGGTTAATCGTTGTTTCTCCAACTTTGTGCCTGGAGCACTTTTCTCCAGTGACTGCTTGCATTATAACACGGATTCATCAGCATTATAAAGCTGATCTTCACAAAGAGAGAGTTCTTCCATTTTGGTTTGGTGGGCCAACAAGATACGGTTGCGCAGAAAGCTTTTTTCCAGAAATTTTAAGAAGACAAACAGCAAACCTTTGTTTAATTTTTTAAAGCCACCCATCACTGGCGTTAAAACCACGATCATTTTCTTTGATCGTGAATTTCTAAACCTTTGGCTTTTAACATCAGTCCACTTACCGTAGTTCAGGGATTTCCCAATTTGAAAACAGATCAAAAAAACAAAAAGTAAAAAAGTGTTCACGTTTTAGGGTGCGAACAGAGTGAGCGCTGATGCCGAGCGGAGCTTATTGGCGTTTAATTTCATGCGAGAAGAAAATTTGTATATAACACAGTGAATGCGAGAATCAGCGCTGAAATTCTGTTTATTGCATGTGTTTTGCTTTTATGTCATTTAGTCTTGTTGTTCATTTGTGTTTATAAAACTGCTGTACACTGTAATGGATTCCGCTGATGAAGACTATTTTGCTTCTCCTAGTGTGATTAATGCAATTATTAACACAAACGAATTTAGAAAACATCCAATTACACTAAAAAGGAAAGAATTTGGTGAATTGCATCATTTATATAATGATTTAAGAAAATATAAAGCTAAATTTCAACAATATACCCGAATGCATACTAAAAAGTAAACATCAACAATGCAAAAAAGCGCGCAAAACGCTTTAAAACTGTTTTCTCGCACTCATTGGCTTTGATCTCTGCTCTTGTCGGCGTTCACTGTGTCATACCAAAGAATATGGACATAAAGAATGCGCATTATGTAGAAGTAAAATTTCTTATGGCGGGTTTTAACATCACGACCCGCTCTCACCAAACAATACGACCCGCTCTCACTAAAATCATTTCTGGATGAGGAGGAAACACAAACAAACAGCGTAACAATGTGTTGCTCTCATCATGAGAGTGTAAAAATGCATTCAGTTGCTTTGCTTGTCAGCTTCTAAAGGAAAATGTTCATGTCGCTTTTTTCAGACTTCAATTTTACACCCAAAGAAATATTATAGTATGATTCACTAATATCAATGAGAAATGATTTCGATTTTTGGAAGAATACTTGCCAAGTTAAATACGGTGTTTTTAGGTTTTTAGCGCAGTACAATTTTTCTATATTTTGGGTTAATTGGGTTAATAAGTAGATTTGAAAATATTACCAACAATTTTCCTCTTTCCCTTTGTATGTTCTCTTTGTGCCAAGAACAGCGTTGCCGTTTTTGGTTATTTCTAACCAAAATTGGTTATTTTTTGATCAATGTGTAGATATGTAGATTTTTTTGGTTTTGGTTTTTTTTTTTTTTCTTATAAAAAAGCTATTTTTTGTTTCTTTTTTATTAATTATAATTTAAACTTGAAAAAAAATAAAACAAAAGTCTACGAATTTAATTTTGGTTATATTTTATCTTATTTGGTGATTTTTTTCACAAATGTTGGTTACAAAATTTTTTCGTGGCAACATTGTTTCAGATAATAACAAATTAGTCAAACAACAAAAACATATGATGAGAACGACGCATTGTTACGCTCTTGGTTTCTTTACCCTTCCCTTCTATCTTTCCCCCCGCGCATCATGAAATATTTTTAAGAAATATTCCAAAATATGCCCAAATGCACATTCTTTATACTTTATTTTCTTTGGTTATACACAAGCTTATTTGTATTGACTCGTATGTAATCAGTTTTATCGCACTGAAATTCTTTATGGCACAGACAATCTCGGCTCCGCTTTTAGCGCTCACTCTGTACGCACCCTTAGAGCTTTCAGATTTTGTTCATGTTTTAGAATACTCTGTGGAAAAATAAATTTGTTCACGTTTCGGAGACGTTCACACTTTCGACTGTTTCGCGACGTATCATTTTTGATACAAAGCTCGATCTACGGTTAAATTTGGAGTTTGTGCTTAGGTTTCTGTTTCGGTCTTTGTTTTCTTGCAGTGATCTGATACGAACAAAAAATTTAAAGTAATTTCTATTAAAATATCTACATATGTACATACCATACAGACATCCAATATGTACTTAAACCATTCCATAACGACAATTTACCAAAAATAAGTATTTTTTCCCCTAATTTGCTAACAAAAAAGAAAATAAAAGTTATGAGTAAAGAAAATTACCAAATTTCAGAGAAGTTGTCAATATACATAGTTGCTTGACATTAATGATGTCATTGGCAAAGTAAATACTTAAACAAGCCTAATGATTCATCATACATAAACTCAACTACACAATACAAACTAAACTAAATACAGGAAATTAAAAAGTTTTTTTGGGAAACATGTGCTTCCGAATTGTAAACAAAAAAAAAAAAAAAACAAGTCAATTCAATTGGCGAATTGGCATTGTAAATAGAACTTGAGTTACTTAATGATAAGCCAAATGAGTGAAACTTTGGCTTAAACTTTGGTTTCGAAAGAAATAAGCGCCATGAATAGTGTATGAGGCTGAAATGAAATGAATCACATTCAAATAAAATTACTGGAGTGCGAGTATGTGTATTCGTGAATGGAATGAATATATTTATTTATGAAAATACTCGTAACTTCTGGCTTTTCATGTTATTGGTAATAAAAATTGTGTTTCAATTGAATTTATTATTTATGAAACGAAATGTTTTCTAATATTCGTAGTGGCCAAAATGTTTACTCGTTCATCGTTCATTCGCTTGTTATTCATCCATTCATTCATTCAGTCCGTCTGTTAGTCAGTCATACATTTACTTATTCATTGTTAAATACAATGCAAATAATTAAACATTTTTTTTTTGTTATTTTATTATTCAGAATATCCTTTTGCTTTTCCCCCTTTCGGTTTTTTTTTTCTTTTGGTTTTCTATGGTATGGTGTGTCTGTCTCTCTGGCAAAAAGCTCTTTTCTTTTTTCTGTTGTTGTTGGCAAAAATTGTTCGTGTGAAATGGCACTTAAGTTCTTAAGGCGTATAAATTTCTTTTTTTCAGTTTTTTCGTTTTCATCTTATTATTCTTATTGTTGTTGCTCAAATTGTTGCTGTTTTCTCGTTTAGTCCTTAAGAGTTGGTGCGTTTTTCTTTTTGTTCCTACGAATCTTTGTCTTCCTCAATTCTTTCTTTGTTGAATTCTTACTGGGGATTCTTTACATTTTCCTTGGGCTATAGACTTTCTCTTGAAAAAGAAATAAAAACAAAACTTTTCGTTTATTTTCTCTGTTTCTTTTCGTTTTTTTTTGTCTTCGTTTTGTTTATCTTGTTTTTGTCTAATTTTTCCATATTCCTTTCCGTTTCATATAGACTATATGTGTGTGTGTGTGTTGTGTTTGCCTTGATGTCGATGAAGGATCCTCTTGTTTTTTGTTGTTGTAGTTTACTTTTTTCGTTCTCCTTTTGTTTTTCTTCGGTTTCAAATATTTTTTCTTTATTGATGCTGCTACTGCTGTTATTTCATACTTTAGTGTTTATCCAACGCACAACACACTTCATCGAATACAAATACACCTATCCCCCGTTTTACACGGAAGATAGGTTCCATAAAAAACCCGTGTAACTCGAAAAATTCACTCTTATATGGAAAAACCGTGCTAAACGAAAATCACTATAAAAAAGCCCTTTTTGTCAGTTTTTAATATGATGAATAACAAACACATTGAACGTTATTTGCTCACCTTGAATAAATTTACGCTATCAATTATATATAAACACTAATTAAAAACAATGATGCTCTTTGTTTTGGTATTTCAAACAAACTAGCTTATACATACACATACAATTTAGTTTTGATCATAAAACGGGGAGTTCCCATCTTATCTATTTCCATCATAGATATAGTACATACATACATACATACATAATTGGCCATTACAACCCTTCAGTCAGGATTACGACCTAGCTTCTCACACCACTCAAGTTGTGTGCCTTAATTTAATACTTGAGTGGCGAGACCTACAGTTTAATGTCGACTCCGAACGACATATTTTGGGAAACTTTTACATGGCAGGTTTATTTACTCTCAGAGTTTTTGGCAGAAATCTGCTGAGAGATAGTCGCCGAAGAAATATTTTTGTTTTTTCATATTTCTTTTTGACATCTGGCCTGGGGCTCGAACCCGGGCCTTTACGTCTAATAAGCGAACACACTACCTACTAGACTACGGCGACGACACATAGCCATAGACTGCTAAGAATTCGTAACAACATACATTTTGTAGTGTTGTCTTTTGACAGTAAAACAATTAAAATGTTATTGTAGATATAAGCAAATTATAGTTTAGTGTTTATAATTTCGTGTAAATGCAAAATTAATACATTTCGTTAAAAAAAATTATTTTCAAAAACCGTGTAAGATCGAAAACGTGTAAAACGAATACCGTGTAAAACGGGGGATAGGTGTATTCTTATACGTACATATTTATTTACGTGAATAAGCATACACAATAGTTATATCCTTATGTATGTATATATGTATGTATGTATATGTCTATGTATTTACTATATGCTCTGTGCATGTGTGTGTATTTGGCGTTGTCTTTTTTTTTTGTTTTTCTTTTTGCCATTTAGATGTCCTTTTGCATTTTAGTTCAACTTTTACAAATTGTTTGCCATTCGAATAATTTATTAGATGGCTTTGGTTTCTCTTTTAAGTGGGATTTGCATTTTTTTTTCTTTCTTTTCTTTTTTTTGTTTTCCCTCCTTCCTCCTCTGTTGCTTCCTGACTTTCTTTTTATTCAACTTTTACTCGCATAACATTTGTGCTTTTATGTTCGGGCGTTTCCCCCCCCCCCCATGAAATGTGCGTGTTTTGTACATGTTTTGTGGCCATGTGTTCATTTGGAAGAGTGTGAATATTTTTATGCTTACTTCTGTGGTTTTCTTAAATTTCCTTTTCATTTAGTTATTCATTTTATTCGTTTTTCTTTCAATACATTCGCAGAGTTTCAAGGAATCAAATCATTTTCAAATTGGTTACACTTTAGATCCCAAAGCACTGCAACATTTTACACTCAATACCTGCATTTTTAAAAAATTTGCTTCGAAATGAGTGTTTTTTTTCTTAAATTTTGGTCAGTAATACAGTGTTCAGATATGTACCTTTATTGCGTAAATTGCAATAAACAATTATTGAGCTCAATATTTCATATAAAGTTTCAATTAATTATTGCGCAATAAATACGCAAATTGTTATAATATTGAGTAAAACTTAAAGTGCAGCACTGTCATTAGAATGTTCAGTGTGTATATTACAATTATCCCAACACTTTCTGTTGAGCTTTGACAACTCAAAAGTCAATGACGACAAAAAAAAAAGAAAAAAAAAACGAAATAAAAGCAATATTATGGACACACCTAGCTGTTTTGTTTACCAGCTGTCAAATAAATTTTGAATAAGTAGCTGAACTGCGTATATTATAATGTATGAACACTTAAAATATTGTACTCAGCAAACCGAATATTTACTCAATAAAAGTTCATATTTGATAGTATAACTGTGTCTTGTGCCATTCTATCTGAAATGTTTCTAAATTCGTTCAACCTGCACTATAAATAGCTCATTGGTCATGGTATACATGATGATAATATATGTATGTACATTCAGGGCAAATTTCTGATTTGTTCTGTTGCTTGATTTCTCTGGAATGCTTCCTCAATGACATTTACCTTTGGTTTTCGTTACATAACTTCAACTAAAAGTTAATTGTTCTTGCACTCAGGAAGATTGCATCATCCTCGTTAGTGGTACTCTTGAGGACTAGCGCTGGTTTATAGTTTACCATACTGCACCACCGACTTACAATCTTAAGACCACATTGTCTCTTCAAATTTGCCTCTAGTCATTAAGACTATGTCATCTTCAGTGGATGTCCACCACAGACATTTTTTATCAAGAGTTAATCTTTTATCAAGAGTTAATCTATTTCCATATTAGTGATTCTAGAACACCACCGACCTTTATTATCTTGTTTCCTGAGTTTTTCCGTAAATCGTGTGCATGAGACCTCTGTAATCTATCTACTGGGTTACTACAGCATATATTTATTAGATATGGTAATATTTCCTCTGTGCCCTAAGCAGTATGGCAGAAAAAATTCATCTTTTCTTGGTGATTTGTACGGAAAAAATGTAGTCAATACTCGTTGCTCTTGAAAAGTGTTTTTGTTACAGCAGCGGCTTTGACCTCTCAAATCCGATATTTTTATAGCTATCAACGTCCTTTCTCGATCACATTTTCAACACATATCCAATCCTCACAGAGGCTTCATATAATCTTAGTACATCCGGAGGAAGCTATAATGTTTAGTCTTCCTTATTTCTCTATTATGTTCTATATATCTCGCCTTATACTACTGTTTGTATCAGGTAAAGTCGCCGTAGTCTAGTAGGTAGTGTGTTGGCTTATTAGACGTAAAGCCCGGGTTCGTATCTCAGGCCAGACATCAAAACGAAATATGAAAAAAAATATTTCTTCGGCGACTTCCTCTCAGCAGATTTCTGGCAAAAACTCTGCGAATAAATATAATTGCCATGAAAAAGTTTCTCAAAAATCTGTCGTTCGGAGTCGACGTTAAACTGTAGGTGTCGCCACTCAAGCATAAAATTAAGGCACACAACATGAGGGGTGTGAGAAGCTAGGCCGTAATCCTGACTGAAATGTTGTAATGGCCAATTATGTATGTATGTATCAGGTACTCATTGCTCTATCCCCGAGCTACTACTGTCTTATTCAAGTGAGTCCCACTATTTTCGACACCAATAAATGCATAAGGAATTAGGCGTTTGTTCCTTGAGTTGTCTTGTAGATTATAAACCTTATGTAATAATAATTTTTCTTAGGGTCTCTGAATGGTTGATTATAGTGACAGTTCAATATTCCTGTGATTAGGTAAACTCTTTTATAATCCCAGTCTTCTATAAACCTAGTAATGCTCGGCCTTTGTCCGAAAGTATGAAGTTTTGTCTGTTGGAAAATATGCAGATACCGCTACTTAGACTTTCCGCTGCCCTCGATCTTAATGTGGTCTGTTGTCAAAAATAAGGATGAGAGCTCTGGTGGAGGTATGCCTGTTATTCCATATCAGTGTTGCAAAACTGAAATTTTGAAATGGTACTAAACGTAAATTAAAAAGTACCGTTTTGCAATAAATAGTACTTTTGTAAACTCGTACCTACAGTTTGAAGTCGACTCCGAATGACAGATTTTTGAGAAGCTTTATCATGGCAATTTTATTTAGTCTCAGAGTTTTTGCCAGAAAGAAGTCGCCGAAGAAATACTTCTTCATCCATCACTTCGCTTTAATGGAGATGTCTGCCATGGGGTTTGAATCGTGGGTTCACGTCTAGTAAGCCAGCACACAACCTACTTTTTATACTATTTGTTTATTTATCGTAGAAACGTAATAGAACATATATTCGTTTTTAGCATATGTAGAGCAATGCAAATGCTTACCAAAACAACATTACAGCTCGGCAAGTGTTTTCATTGCTTTTCGTATTCTAAAAATGAACGTATATTCCGTGAACGTTTGGCTAACTGGGGCTAAAGCGTAATTCTATATTTAGCATTGCATTAAACATGTTTACTAATGCATTAATAGTTGAAAAGCGTAAGACATAAAATATGAAATAATAATAAAAAGGTACTGAAAGCGAAGCGGGAGTACTGCGGTATTTTTGAAATGAAAAAGTACTGAAAAGAGTGCAAAAGTACTGAATTTTTCAACACTGTTTCATATTACCTTTCCGCTGTTACATCTTAGTCTGACATAGTCACTGCTCATTCAAATGACGTTCGCTGACCTTATAGATTCTACTGCGGATCTGCTCTTGAAACTGATAACTAATCCATGTGCAATAGCGTTTTGAGTTTCTTTACATTGGATTTTTTGGTTGTTGAGTACTAATGTTCGATTAATTTGATACTTGCTTCGATAAGCATTACATAGTTCGGATTCATTGCATTCATATGTATGAGTATGAAATTTAGCTTCTTTGCATTCGATTAGATTGTGAGAATTTGATTCCTTTAAATGACTGCAGGTTGCAATGTATGAATCAACTGAAATGATAATGATGATTGAAGGTGGCATATGATTGTCAGGCGTCTAAGGGCATAATCAAAAATGCTGTGTTTGTCAAGCGACCCTCCATTATCATTTGTTTGTTTATTTGTAATGCGCTATTGGAGTTTATGTTGAACGTAGTTTGTGTTGATGTTCGACCCTCCCCCTATAACTCAGGTGTTGTAAAATGCTGGTTTTATTGTATTATTATTATTTATTTTTCAACTTTTTCGGCATCACTCTCTGGTATAATAAATTTACACAATATGTTCTGTTCGACTCCATTTCACCTGAAGTATGTATCGCATAACAAACACAAACAGCCACCCTCGTAAGCACCTACTCACTCCACTCCACTCCACGACATCATTTTCACTTACCACCTGACGACTTAGAATCTTAAAATTTTAATATTTGTATAGATGGCCGTTATCAGTAGGTCTACTACCCAGCCAGTACAGTTAAGTAAGTCAGACCGACAGTCAGACAGGCAGTCAGCAGGTTGTATTTTTGAATAACTGTTTCATCCGGCTATTGTAATATTAAATTTCGTAAAATATGTATTTCAAAAAGGAAATGAACATTTAACGAACGAAACACACAAAATTCCGTGTTGGCTATCGACTTACAAAGTCTACAGAATTACTCAAAAAGAGCAAATGAACGTAGAATGTGTTTGAACGTTATTCTTAAGTATTTCAAAGAATGGTCGGTGCGGGGAGAAGAGAAATTCGTATGAATATTTTTATAATTCTTTTGTAAATTTAAATTTCTTTTGAGGCTATAAAAGTTAATTCATTTTCCAAAGTTAATATTTGCCATGTTCAAAACTCGTTACAATATTTTACCGGAAATTATTTTTCAAAAGTTTTCTTCCTGCTGATGTTTTTTTTCTTTTTTGTTTCATGAGAAAATGTAAAGAAATTTAACGCTCACTAGCTCGGTAATAACTAATAAAAAACAAATATTCTCTGCTTAATGGGCACACAAGAAAAACTATAAGGAAAGTAAAGTGAAAAGTGAGGGAAAATTTTCAAAAACGATGAGGAGTAAAAAAAATAATACGAAGCAAAAGTAGATGAAAAAGTATAAGTTTTTGTAAATTATTTAAGCCTTGACATGCTTAGAAAGTAAACGGATGAGTTACTTGAGACTCATGCCAAAATTTTTACGAATTAAAATATTAAAGGCGTGGGTTTATTAATTAACTTTTCCTATATCCATACAATAATTAAAGAAGTATGTATGTATATTAAATAACTGAACGAATAAATAAACTTTTATCTTTACAAGGGTTGAGTCTCCGAATCAATTCATACTTTAGTAAATGTAAAGTTCTTCTCTCTTCTTAATCACAAGTGATATAAACGATACAGCAAGCTGTTGCAAATAGCAAACATTTAACTTTAAATTTAAGAAATCTTGGTAAGCTTTTGAATTTAATAAGAAAATATTTAAAAAAGCAAAAGAGCATTGGAAACAATACTCTTTATTCAACCGATTAGGATACAAATAAGATACCGATGAGATACTTACTGCACACGGAATTATTGAACAGTTGCGTAACATATACTATCGCAATGAATTGCATTTTAGTCATACGAAACTATGGCACAGATATAGAAGAATCAGAAACCAAACAATAACACGGAAGTCTGGCGATTATGTGGTATACTTAACATACATACAGCCACAGGCAATAGTATTCAGGGATATGAAATCGAGGACTGCGCTGAAATGTAAGAAGACATTATATGGGTACCTAGTCATCATGCACTAAACGGAAATGTCTCCATATCCACGTCCGGATTGCGCAACAGAATCTTATAAGCCGTTTAAACATCCATTATAGTTCTCACATCCAAGTCAAATTTCTTAGATTTTAGCAAAACATCAGTGTAACTGGCTATGCTGCTCCAATTTTCTCCACTGTTCAGAAGTATATCGCAGAAGTTTTCGACAGTGCCGACTTTGGCCTCAAGATTCGTTCTTTATAAACTCCACCTCTCACAATGAAAGAAAGTGTGTTCCGCGTCATTGATCTACGCATCATCATAGATGCAATTTGGTCGTGTCATCTTCCCCATTTTAAACAGATATTTACAAAAATAACCGTGTTCGGATAACAGCTGTGTTAAATAGTAATTAACATCACCAAATTTCCTCCCAATCCAGCAGGTAATAAACTGGGAGAACTTTCTCCGTCCAACTACCACTTGTTTCAGTGTTCCATTTCTTTTGCCAGTGTTGTATGGTTTGCTTTCTGGCGTCGTCGACATTTATTGTCTCTCCGTGCACGTTCTTAGTCTCCCACACCCTCTTCCGCTCGCTTGCCTATAGACCTATAGGTATTACACCACTGATTACCAGTACTGCTGATTTCGATACAGTCCTATATGCCGATGCCACCCTAAGTATAGCGGTTCGTTGTACTGATGATAAAATTTTCATTCCACAGTCGGCCATCGGAGGCTGACAATTGTATTTACTCTCAGAGTTTTTGCCACAAATCTGTTGAGAGGAAGTCGCCGAAGAAATATTTTTTCATATTTCGTTTTGATGTCTGACCTGGGGTTTGACCAGTGGACTTACGTCTAATAAGTCAACACACTACCTTCTCGACTACGGCGACTTCTTAGATAAACCTGAATAAACCACCTTATGACCTTATCCAATGGAGATATGCACAAACTACACAATCTGGGTTCGTATTTTCTTTTCTCATTAGACATGAGACTGTGTTTCAAATCGCACCCTAGATGTCTCAAACGAAGCGATATATGAAAAATATTTGTCTCGGCGACTTACTCTCATCAGATTTGAGGCAAAAACTCTGATAGTGTATAAAATTGCCACGAAAAGTTTGTCAAAAATCTGTCATTTGAAGTTGACTTTAAACTGTAGGACCCGCTACTCGTGTGTAAAATTATTACACAACATGAGTGGTGTAAGAAACTAGGTCGTAATCATGACTGAGGGATTTTAATAATAATTTAAGTAAATAAATATTTTTTTTATAAAATTAAAAAGAAAAGTGTGAAAGTGTGGTTTCAATTTCTAACTTCTTTTTCCTTGAGCGTTGCCTAATCGAAAGGATTACGGTTGTTGGTGATTTTAATATTCAGATTTTAACACTCCTACTACAATTCACATACCATTTTACTCTACCTAACCATTAATGCCGTCAATTTGTTTTCAAAACTGTGTGACGTTTCATCATCAGCTATGAAGCTGCTTTACTGTGTGTCGAGTTGAATGATTTTTTATGGCAAACATGGCGAACTTTGATTCCTCGACCGAAACATTGAAGACAAGTAAAAAATGGTAAAAACAAAGTTCTAAGCCTTTGAAAGCCTTCAGTCTTAGTAAGAGGAAGAATGAAAGAAAAATAAAAGGTTTTGTTTAAGCAGACGTCCATTCTTTAAGCGCAAATATTCGAAATAGCACTTCAAAAAGATCTAGGCGAGCAGCGGCTTCATGCTATAGTTCGTTCTTTTGCTAGGGAAAGTAGGATCTTCTGATAAAGCCATGTAGACATCAAACTTTGGCAAATCAGTAATAATAGTGGTAGTAAGTAAGTAGTAAGAAGCCTACTAAAAGTCCAGGAGTTTTCTTTTCCAATAAGAAACCACCCAAAAGGTGAAGAACATTTTCTTCTCTTCCTCATCCCTGCAGCTTCTAGCTATTTCCAATGGTATCGTATGATTCGTGCACCATCCATCTAAACTTGGCCAGATTTGTTGCATTTACTTGCCCGTAACATTATCTATTTTTAGCTTGCAGGTTCTCAATGGGTTTCTTAAAGTAAAAAGGTCACCTGAAATTTAATTTTTCAATTCATCTAATGTTTAATGGTATGCCTCGATTTCAAGGAACTCATGAAGTGAAACTTGTACCGTTCTACCAAGAAATTGAGAGCTTCGTAGCAGCTCTAGACAATCCTAGAAACTATTATTTTATTACCCCCTGGATTTGAGAAAATATGGTGCAGTTTCACATAGTGAGCAATGGAGGCCTTTTTCATCCTCATTCAGTTCCAGGACAGACTCGTAGCTAAAAAAGCACCAGGATACGTTTTATTATTGCATCCATAGAATTTCCGTGGCAGAAAAGGCGAAGGCTTAGGGCAAAAAAGCCAACTTCGCTTTCCCACGATTTATAGCCAGATTATATGCCTATTCGATGAGCTTTCTCATAGCAAGTTATATCTTGTCGCAATTTATGTACGTATACGTGTTCCAAATAGCAGAATACTCAACAGCTGGTAATTTAAGGACATGTTACTCTGTAAAATTGTTCATTTTAATGTCAAATACGATTTTAAAGTTCTGTGTACTCCATTTCGAGCTCAATTACGATGTACATATTTGCTTATGCATTCATAAATTGTTGCAATTATTTGATATTAATCGCCTTTCATTATGTTGGCAAGTCTTATCGCAGAATATCTCTGCAGTCAGAGTGTGTAATAAAATTTATTTATACAAACGCACACACGTACATGTATACATACATATATAATTGGCTATTACAACCCTTCAGTCAGGATTACGGCCTAGCTCCTCACAAATTTGTATACATACATACATACATACATACATACATACATATATTATTTCAATATTTTCACATCTGCTTGTGTATGAATGCATGTATGAGTGAATGTTTGAACACTTAAATTATTATTAATTGAACAGTTATTGTCAATATTTATATGATATAGTAAACGAGTTTTAGTACTTGAATTAATTTACAATAACGATTACCGTTATAAACATGTCTGTTAAATGTTGACAATATTTGAATTTATTATTAAGTACAGTTAAATAAAAGCCACGAATGCAATTAATTACGGTGCTATACAGACAAGTGAAAAACAGTGACCGATTCTGTCAATCATTTGGTAAGTCACGCTGTTCAGTTTAATTGTAGTTATGAAACGTGGATGATAGTCAAGCGTACACGCACACTTCTGCACAAACGATTATGATTTTAATGTATAAGCATATGCGTGAGTTACATATTGTCAGTATGACCTTTAAAAGTCTGATGTATTACAGTACGTGTATCAGAATTATGAGATTTCAAAGTGTGTGTCATATGGGAATATGCCACAATGT
This sequence comes from Sarcophaga rosellei, assembly GCA_930367235.1. Classification (NCBI taxonomy): domain Eukaryota; kingdom Metazoa; phylum Arthropoda; class Insecta; order Diptera; family Sarcophagidae; genus Sarcophaga; species Sarcophaga rosellei. The sequence goes on along the minus strand of OV884017.1, from coordinate 81,692,497 downwards.
TCGATATTTTCAAATTTTAGTTAAAAATTATTGTTGGCACCATTAATTCATAAAGAAGCGAAACAATAAATCCATTGATTGATATGTTCTCTCAATTTTAATTAACCCATTAGTATGTATGCCCCCTTGAAAGGGACATCAACATTATTCCTGATTCTACCGTCATGGAAAGAAAGACAAACTAATGTTTGACCAAATTTCGGTCAAATCCCAACAGTCGTACAGCATTGTTTGATAGATACGTCTACTCATTCAGATTCATAAATATAGAGAAATAATTATAATACTCATAAATGATTCGAGTAATTGGAATCATTCATCAAAATTTAAAGACTTAGTTGGTGTTGCATTTACAAAAAAAAAAGAAAAAAAGAAGAAAGAAAAGACAAAGACAGCAAGCAAAGCAAACACACAACCTTCTAGTGAGCATTGTAGTGTTCGTATGCAAAACATACTCATTTTGTGATTTGTGTAAAGTGGCAGTTACCCAACCGTAACGTAACGTACCGTAGAAAACGTTCGCTTTTTAGCATATGGAGAACAATGTAACGCTTACCGAAACGTTCTCTCTCGTTAGCAAAACGGAACGATCTGTATAATGCCCTGGTTACCCAAGCGTAGGAAACGTAAAATCGTAACGTACGTAGCCTTAAAAACATATAGAATTATAGAAACGTTCAAAACGGGGCATATGTATGACAACGAAGAATGTAAATAAAAACGAAACAGAACAAAGAGGGGAGGGTAAAAAAATGTGAAATTTTTATTATTTTTAAATTTTGAACAAATAATTTTAACATTAATATATGAGATATATATAAAAAAAAGTAGCAGTTGCTCATACCTTTCAAGTACAAAAAATCAATATAAAATCTCTATTCGTTTAGCCACAAAAATATATCATATAAACCTATTAAAATTTCAAAAAAAAAACACCAAAAATGCATTTAATTTTCTTCACTTTCCTGACTTGGACATCGTCTCAAATGTGCAAATCTCAGCTTAAAGTCGTGAAAATTCACTATATAATGCAGAATTTTGTTGTCTATCGAATTGCAAACTCAGTTTCTTAAATTTCTTAAAACGTATTTTTGCCTTTTTGGCCAGCTTTTGAGGGTAAATGGCCCTTAGTGTGCTGTTTTAACTCTCGTATTATAGGATACACATGTATGAAGATGATGTACAATTGTACTTGAGTAGTCCAGTTTATTCGGTAAATGAGGATGTTGCAAGACTCAAGTAATATTACAATAAATGGGGAAACGATTGAAGTTTTTAAAACTTGGAAGAATCGTGTCATCTGTCCTTTTACCTGATCGGATTATGTGAACACGCTGAACATACAGAATATTATCGTTTCTCACACAATGGAAAGATCATTGTTCTAAGGCTGAGAGACAATAACAGAGTCACTTCTGAGTCTAACTTCTATAACAAGTAAACAAGCTGCATAGTTTGCGGCTATCAGAAAATTAAGTTACCAACGATCTATTTTATTATGTATCGTCATGAAGTCAAGTAGACTGTTTGACCCACTGTGATCGTCAGTGATAGACTTGCAATTGTAAAGGTCTCCTCATTAGATTAAAAACAAACAAAAAATTAAATACCACTTGAATAATAACTGTTATAAACGTAGTTACAGAAAACATTGAATATCCTAGGCACTAATGGGTTAAAATTAAGAAAACGAGTTATGTATACAAATGCATCTGCTATAGAAAAAAATAGGAGCTCATATCGTATTCATAGATCCACAGACAATTTCCTTGTGGTAAATGCAAGGACACAAATAGTTCTGGCAATACTGAATGCCAACATACGAGTCAACTATGTGATCAACTTTATTGTTCTTGCTGTTGTATCGATTGCAAATAAAAATCTGTTGTAAAGGCAGCAAACTTCGTTTAGATTGTAAATTAAGTGGACTTTGTTGCGATATCTGAATGTCACAGAAGTTGCAAAAATTTCACTTCCATTATCTTACTCGTCCCTCTTTGTCCTCTTGACGTTATTGAATTTAGTGTTACGTGCGAAATAAATTATATCACCTGTGAACCCTGCTTTGACTTTAATAGACACATACGGTGACAGCGTCATGACCAGCGACAGTAGCATGTGAGACAATAGAAAAAACGAAAAGAGAGAAACTTACTATTGTTGGCAACAAAACTTGGCCACGTACGTTCATACAAACGTAACCCAAAACACTGGCAAACATATTGTCGTAAATTGCGTACCGTGGAGCAGTTTATTCTTTGTCCCATTGACATTCGTCGTATTGAGTTTAGCCGTATTTGGAGTATAACGGAAAGCACGTAAGATGTATTGGACGTACACTTTCTAACACACAATACATACACACACTCGTATATGTGTATTGTGTAGATTATAGCATGTCTAATATTTGCCAACGTCCTTGCATACACACACATAGATTCTCATCCTTAAACGTGCGAATGTTCGTAGATTCTATTTGACATTATCTGATGACGTCCTGTAATACTCTTTGTACAAAAGCACGTCATTAAAAATTCTCTTAGCGCAAAAGTGAAATCAAAGGATTTAATAAAATTGTATAATTAGTTTGTCGTTAGTGTTTATCTTCATGTATTCTAACAAAAACGAAGCCAAACAAACAGTGATTAAAGTCCAAACAATTGTATTCAATAGGAACGAGTCAACACCAAAATTACATCGTTAAATAATGGAATTTTATAAGGCAGTGCACCTAGTAGTTGGCAATATTACTTACTAAACTTTTTTTTTTTTTTTTTTTTTTTTCATTTACTTTTATTTACAATCTATTTTACAATATTTAGCAAATTTGATAAAGCAATAGGAATATCACATATGTTATTAAACTACAGTAAGTTTAATAAACTATATATACATATATATGTTTGTTAGATATAAAAAAGATTATTTAAGGTAAAAAGTTCTTCATTTTCTATATTGGAGATCTAATACATGAAACCTATTCAGTCTTCTAATTTCATCTGTTTCATCTAATAACGCTATCGCTAAAGGGTTTTGGTGGTTGCTTAATCTGTTTAAATACTTAGAACTAAATCTATTAATTTCACTTAAAACAAAAGGTACATTTAGATCCCTGTGAATTTGAATGTTGGTCATAAACCATGGAGCTCCAGAAATATTCCTTAAGGTTTTGGACTGATATCGTTGCAATATTTCAATATTTGAATTACTGGCCGTTCCCCAGAGCTCGATGCCATATGTCCATACAGGTTTTAAAATAACTTTATATAATGTTATTTTGTTCTCTAGACTAAGTTGAGAACTGCTTCCAAGTAACCAGTTCATTTTCTTTGTTTTTATATTTAGATGTTTTCTTTTATTTGTGATGTGGTCTTTCCATGTGAGGCGTTTGTCTATATACATACCCAAATACTTTACGCAGTTAGACTTTGGTATTTGTAAATTATTTATAAATATTGGAGGGCATTCTTCTTTTCGTAAACTAAATGTAACATGATTACATTTTTCTACATTTATAGTTATTTTCCATTTATTTAACCATTGCTGCAGTGTGTTTAGCTCTCTTTGCATTACAGAAGAAGCTTCAATGTGGCATTTATTGGTGGAGATTATAGCGGTGTCATCTGCATAAGTAGCAACTACGACATTATCTGAAGTAGGCATATCGGAAGTGTATATGGTATATAATATTGGACCTAAAACACTGCCTTGTGGGACTCCGCTGTATATATTAAAAATATTTGATGTCTCGTCATTTTCTTTCACATAAAAAGTTCGATTGCGAATATATGACTTTAGCAATGGGAAGTGTGGGGCAGGTAGAATTTTTTTTAATTTAAACAGCAGTCCTTCGTGCCACACTCTGTCGAATGCCTGCTTTATGTCAAGAAATGCTGAAGAGCAATACATTTTTTGTTCTAGTGAATCGGATATTACCTTTACTATTCTATGACATTGTTCTGGAGTACCATGTTGTCGACGAAATCCAAACTGGTGGTCAGGTATTATATTTTCTTTTTCTAAAATAGGTAGTGAAGTCGCCGTGGTCTAGTAGGTAGTGTGTTGGCTTATTAGACGAAAGGCCCGAGTTCGGATCCCAGGCCAGACATCAAAAACAAAATACAAAAAGTATTTCTTCGGCGACTTCCTCTCAGCAGATTTCTGGCAAAAACTCTGAGAGTAAAAAATTGCCATGAAAAGCTTCTCAAAAAATCTGTCGTTCGGAGTCGACTTTAAAACTGTAGGTCCCGCCACTCACGTATAAAATTAACGCACACAACATGAGTGGTGTTGAGAAGCTAGGCCGTAATCCTGACGAAGGGTTGTAATGGCCAATTATGTATGTATTATGTATGTAAAATAGGTAATAGCCTTGATACATACAACTTTTCAAATATCTTTGAAAATGTAGTTAATAGACTTATTGGTCTATAGGATGTAATCTGATTCTCTGGTTTATTCGGCTTTTGGATCATTATAATTTCGGCTCTTTTCCAAATGGCGGGAAAATATGATAATCTCATAATAGAGTTATAAATTAAAGTTAAAAATAGAATACCTTTCTTTGAAAGTGATTTTGCAACTATCGAGTCGATTCTATCGTGTCCCGGAGACTTTTTATTTTTAAGTTTGGAAATAACATTTTGTACTTCCCTCGGAGAGATAGGTTTTATTGGAAAATCCATTTGGTATGGAGATTCCAAAAATGTAAATACGTTACTTTCATGTACGGTATTTGTTGATGGAAAAGACTGATAAATTTGTTCCAAGTATTGAGAAAAGGCTTCTGCTTTGCTCTTACTGTTTCTGCACCAGGTGCCATCTAATTTCATAACAGGGACATTTCTTTTTGCAGGGTGCTTTAAGTATTTTGTTGCTTTATAAAGACTGTAATCAGTATCTTTTGATGTGTCCAAATTTTTCAAAAATATAGATACTTGCTCATTTCTAAATTCTGCTATCCTCTTTTTTAAATGATTTGATGCTCTATTAAAGTTAGTTTTATCCGTAGGATTTCTACTTTGTTGCCAAATTCTTCTAAGTCTCCGGCGTTCTCGTATAAGTTGTCTTATTTCCGTAGATATAATCACTTTTTGGCCTCTTTGCGGCTGCATTGTTGGAGTAGATAAGTGAGCAGCATTTCTTATTACACTGCAGAATTGATCAACAGCTTTATCAATTTCATCTCCAGTCTTTAAAGATATGTTTAGCTCTAAATTCTGATCCATCCAACGCTGAAAAGTGTTTATGTCAGTTTTATAAGTAATAATTTTCACTTTTTCTTCAATAGTTGCCAAAAGGGTGCTGTAGTTTAAAAGTACAGGAGAATGATCAGAATTAAGGTCATCTGAATCTTTGACATCAAGAAGAGTATCCGGTATGCCTGAGTAAACAAAAAAATCTAGTAAGTCTGGAATTTTATTTGGGTCGGTTGGCCAATACGTCGGTCTTCCCGTGGATAATGTTTTGTACCCTAATTTAGAGATGCACTTAAAAAGTTCTTTCCCTTTAGGATTGGATAATCTAGAACCCCACCATGGATGCTTGGCATTATAGTCGCCACCTACAATAAACTTGCCACCAAGGGTCTTGAAAAACGTTTCATAATTTTGTGCACTTAAACTGTGTCTAGGTGGACAATAAATAGCATAAATTGAAACTTCGTAATTATTACACTGAACTTTTACACCACAAGCTTGTATATATGGTTTTATGACGGGGCTAAGTGACTCGAATTTCAGGTTAGACTTTATTAAAACAGCTGATCCAGCATGAGCTTTATTATCTGGGTGATTAGCTTGAAATAGATCGTAACCTCTGACGCTGAAATGTGTTCTAGACGTAAAATGTGTTTCAGATATGAGTAAAATATCTAAATGATTTGTTAAGAGAAAAATTTCTATCTCCTTTGTGTGATTGGATGCTCCATTAGCATTCCATGTTGCAATTCGAAGATCTATTTGCATAATTTTTGTCATCATGTCAAACATTTTGTCCATCATACGTTCTAACCTTTCTAAAAACCTCATTTCGGGACTGGTTGTATTACCTTTTACTGCTTGAGCATAACTGATTCCTTCACTAGTGCTGTTATAGTTTGAATTATAATTTTCTGGATTAGATTGAACATTCCGTGGTTGTACATATGTACGTTGTTGATTGTTGTTATTGTTGCGTATCTGTTGCATTCTTTGGTAAAAAGGACAGCCTTTATAATTAGCTGTATGATTCTGCAGACAATTGACACATTTCGGTGGAGTTTCTAATTTTTTTGTACATTCTGCGGTAGGATGATCGAATCCGCACTTCACGCATTTAAACGGCCGTTTGCAGTAGGATTTAGTATGGCCAAATTGTTGGCATCGGTGGCATTGAATTAAGTCGTTGGTTTTCTTTGGAGCCTCAATAGTGACGATTGCATTATTAATATGTTTAACATTAAAAATGTCTTTATTTGTCGGACTCGGATCAAGGTCCACAAAGAACATTGGCAATGGCAACTTTGATACCCTACTTCTGACATTAGTGACATTTCTAACCGAATGACCTAAAAATAAAAGATCTGCCTTTATATCTCTAACTGGGGTGGAACTATGAAGACCTTTTATTACTACTCTATAAGCTCGTTCCTGTTTAAGTTGAAAAGTGTGGTAATTAATATTTTTTGACTCAAAAAGTTTAACAATTTTTCTATAGGAAACAACACTTTTTATCATTAATCTGACTTCATTTTCCCTTAAACACTTATAATTAAAGTCTTTTATTTCATCGCTTATTGTTTTAAGCATTTTAGAAATATTTTTAACGCCAGGAATATAAATTGGTGGAGGCTTCGGTGTTTTATGGGCTTCATCATCTTCTTCTTGATCATCTTCACAATCTATATTTTCCTTAGCAGATTCGTTTTCCCCAAGTAAATGAAATTTATTTGTTCTGGATTCATCACTTGTATTTACTTTCTTGTTTTGCTGAATGTTTAATGGTTTTGTTAAGCGCCGTTTGTTTGTTTTTGTGTCTGATACTTGCTGCCAAGCATCATCAGATTCCTCGCTATCATCACTTACACTTGTCATAGCGACAAATAGTCAGCAATTTATATTTTTAATTTTGTTGTTATTATTTTATTTATTTTTATTATTCTTTTTTCTTCTTTTTTTTTTTAATGAATGTAATTGTTTTTGGGGACAAAAATTCGGTAGAATTTTTGTTGATCCCTTTGCTTTGTAAAAACCAGTTTTGTAAAAACAAGCTTTTTTTTTTGTTTTTGTTTTTATTTTTGTTTTTAACTTCTTTTCTATTTTAATTTATAACTTAACACTTGCAAAAAGTTTTCAACACGTCTTCTCTTAGAGAAAGTTAATGAAGAACTGACTTACTAAACTTAATTTAAATTTATTAATAAAATAAAATCTATTATCTTTATTGCCTTTAACAATTGCATATCATGTTCTTTTAAAAAATTTTATTTAAAATTATACGGACTTCTTATTAAATAAATCTAATAACATAAGAAGTCGCCGCAGTCTAGTAGGTAGAGTGTTGGCTTATTAGACGTAAAGCACGGTTCAAACCCAAAGTCAGAGTTCAAAACGAAAATATGAAAAAATATTTCTTCGGCGACTTCCTCTCAGCAGATTTCTGGCAAAAACTCTGAGGGTAAATACAATTGCCATGAAAAGTTTCTCAAAAATCTGTCATTCGGAGTCGACGTTAAACAGGTAGGTACCGCACCTCACGTATAAAATTAACACACACAAAATGAGTAGCCCGTAATCCTGACTGAAGGGTTGTAATGGCCAATTATGTGTATGTATGTAATAACATAATATATTTGTTATTTTTGCATTCATTGTCCGTATTGGAAAAACAGTTTGGATTATGGATAGGGTTTCGTAAACGTTTATAACCGTAATATTAAACGCGGTTATATGTGCTCAAAACCGTAAACGGATGAAAATCGGACTCATACGCATATTTAGTAAGCCATGATTTATTAAATTTTTTATTTGTAAAACTTATGTTCATACATAAAAATATATTTGCAGTTACAAGCAATTTTATTTTTTAGAAGCAAAGAGTTCATAAAATGCATATGCAATTTGAAATTAAATCCAATTTTTTAAAAACAATATGCACACATATGTAGTAGGCCATGAGCTTTAAATATGTTTTATTTGTAAAAGAAGTTTTGGTGAATGCTTGTCATTTGTAAACAAAAAGGATAGAAAGAATTTTCTGAGAAAGAATATTCAACGCATTACGAACCAAGTGCAAGCAAAATAAAATTGTTAAAAAAAACATAAGACGAAAATAAAACATTATGAAATATTATTATGTATTAATACTTAAATAAATTAACAAATATTTACCCTAGAAAATGTCATTAAAAAGACCAACATCATCAGTTTGGAGTTATTTCAAGAAATTGGATGAAGAAAATAAAGCCCAATGTTTAAAATGCTTTTCCAAGGTGACAAATGCAAAAGGAACAACTGTCGCTATGATAAATCATCTGAAGTTGATACATTAAATATCATTAAGCTCTTCCATGGAAAATGAATTGCATCAACCAAAACTACAAAAAACTTCAAGTTCAATGCTAGAGTTTGTTAATCGAGAGAGTTTGGTGGATATTGTCTCAAAATTGGCTGCAGTTGACAACATCTCAATACACACTATAACGAATTCAAAATTTATTTGAGAATCAATTTCAAATCGAGGTTATTCTTTGCCACACTGTGAAAGTGGTGTCATGAACTTAATTCATAATAACTTCGTATTAAAAAAAATTGAGATGATTAAAATCATTCAAAAGCATAAAATAGATGGGAGAAAATTCAGTCTCACTACTGATGAATGGACAAGCCTCAGAGGACGTAGATATATGAATGTAAATGTACACGAAGAAAACAATGAGTTCATGAATTGGGGCCGTGTTCCAATCAAAGAATCTTGCAATGCGGATGAAATGGTTGAGAAAATTAAAAATCATCTAACTGAATCCAACATAGACTTCGGGAGTGATATAGTATGTACTACTAATGATGGAGCACCAATAATGTGCTCAAGTATGGAAACACTTTTCCAGCTGAACTAATTGTATGTTTAAATCACAGTATCACTTAGGTGTTTGTGACTACTTTTATAAAAAACGTGAGTCTACACAAACATCTTATGATGAAAACATGGAGGACTATGAAGAAGATATTTTTGTATATTCTTGTGTTGACCATGAAATCGAAGATTATATAGAGGATAATATCTCCATTTTTGAGCAACTTAAGTTGATGAGAAAAATTTTAGTTTTTTTTTAGATATTCTCCTGTGCGTAATAGCGTACTTCAAAATCATATTAAAAAGGAATTTGAATGTGAATACGAGTTGCTGTTGGGCAGCAAAGTGCGATGGAATTCAATTTTGCCAATGTTAGAATGACTTTTGAAGCTCAAAACATCAATAGCAGAAGCTTTAAAAGATTTAAATTAATTTCATTTGATGGACAAAGTAAATTTGTAGCTGATTGATAACGTTTGCATTGCTCTACAGCCAATAAAACTACACATTCCCGCAATATGTAGACAATTCCAATGTCAGGAGCATCTCAAACTTCAACCAACTAGTGGCAATTCATCAGCATCAGTTGTTAACAGCTCTGAAACCCTGCAACCTTTAAGTGTCCCTTAAGTTTAAAAATCGGAATACTTTTACGCATATCGCCTTAAAAGTTTTGATACGACATTACATCATATAGAAAGAAATATTAGCTTGTTTAACCCTTGACAACTTGCGATTGAAGCTTGTACATATGTATTAGTGCATCTGTAAAACCTTATAACTGAGTGGTTCATTAAGATTGTTAGTACTCTATTGCTTTTTACGTGAGCATATCGATAGGATTACGGGGTGACAAACGAGGGGTGTGGAAACAAAGGCAGCAATCTCCACTTTGTTGAAACAAACTCAATCTCCAAATTGCAGTTCGCATTTTCCCAAAAACTTCAGTGAGGATATGGATCAAACTTGGTCGGCATATTTATCTTTTTCTTCTATACTAATTTACAAACAAAAATCATTATAAAATACAATTGTCTTTAAAAAAATACAAGTTTTTCTTGTTAATTTCGAAAACTAGAAAAGTGGAGGTTGCTGCCTTTGTTTCCACACCCCTCAAATAAAATATTTTCCTTGTCAGACTGCCTAAACATCAAACAAATGGTGCAAAATTACCATGTCGCAGTACTATTTTATAATATTCACAAAGTTGATTGTAAGAGAGAGAGAGTGTAAATCTTGTCATTAAGGTATGCCGATTAATTTGGGAAAAAGCACGAACTCCCAACAAGGTATACATGTTTGGATTGATCTACAAAAATATAGTAAGAAGACTCTGGTCACGTTCAAGGATCATGAACATAATTTTAAAATTGACTTTGATATGCCAGAATTAAGTCTTTGAAATAATTAAAATTGGAGAAGACGAAGTATTAAAAAAAGGAAGAAAGCTAGAACGATCGAGTTTCTTAAGTAAATTATCAAAGAAAGAAGAACGAACTACACAAAGGCGATTGAAAGAAGAGGAAATGTACTTAATACAAAAATAGTTCTACTTCCACCGCAGACAACTTGTAATATACAGAACATTCAAATGACAAACAGATTTTGAATTTCCTTCCTGGAATAAATTCAAAAAGAGGTAGAAAAGAACTCGTAGCACCTAAATTTGTAGCAGTTTTTGATCGATGCCAATTAAGCATAAAAGGCTCCGTTTACATACTTCATGCGGTCGTAGGCATATGCAATAAAAACTGGCTTCCAAACCAATTTGCCTGACGTAATCACAGTTCATTGGGATGGAAAACTATTACCGGGATTGGATGTTCGAAGTTCAAAATAAAACCTCTTGGCAATTATTTTTTCTTTTGACAACAGAGAACTACTTTTACCAATGCCAAAACTAGAGAGTTCTTCTGGACAACATCAAGCTAATGCCCTCTTTCTTTCCTCGAAGAAAGCTAACTCGTGTCTTTTGTGATACGATACAACAGCTTCTAAAAAGACTTTAGAAAAAGAATTGTTGATTTAGGCTTGTTACATCATATTGTTACGATAATGGAAATGGTGTTACATCGTTTAACATTAAAATGATAAACATAAGCTACAAAAACAATGGGCTTGTTTACATGCTCAACAAATAAATAAACAAGTAAATAAACAGACAACAACAACACTGCAAGGACAAACGTAAACAACATGTTTACATTTATAGAGATTTCACGAAGGCGGAGTCATTCTCCTTCAATAGCATTTATCAGATTGTTTACCCTGCGACATAAAAGGCAAGACAAAGCAGGCAACGGTGTGGAAAGAATTCAGTCAGTCTTGTGTGAAGACGCGTTGCGTGTGAAGAGAATAATCGTGGTTTGAAGATCTTCGTTATAAAGATCTATTGAACAATTCTTAGTGTGTACGCGGAAGAGTGTAAAGAAGGATAACCAATATAGCAATTTTTGGTGTTTACATCAAGTTGTGAACAGTGGCACACAGAATTGTGCAAAAAATAAAAGAATTATTTAAAACTAAGCAAAAATTTATTTTTATTTTGATTTACAGTCTACGGACTCATATTTTAAACGTTTTTTAAAAGGTAAAAACGTAACAATATAATTTAAATCTAAAAGCTGCCCATGAAACCAAGGTTAAAGTAATATCTAGTAGCCCGGATGTACAGATTTACATAAGATGCGGAAACAATTGGAAAAATATCGATTCCTGTGTCACTGAAGACAAAATTAACATTTTTGATAAAAACTTTTTGAAAAAATATAATTTTACAAAAGTATTATGTATAATCGTCTATTATACTTACCCTAAATTGGTTGAACAATGCGTAAGGTTTTTGGGAGGTGATACTGAGAAAAAATCAAAATTTAAGCCACCTGGCGTTAAGCATCATGAAAAATGGATGGTGAGAGCGAATTACTCTTCAAAAAGTGTTTGTTCAATTCATAACTTAAAATGTTAATCCCAGTCTCCAATGGACAGTGAAACTAATAAAGATTTGTGCTTCGCATAAATTGCTAAAGTTTCGTTAAGCAAGTTTAGCCAACACTCGTGGTATTTATGTAAAGACGCAGTCATATTATCACTTTTTGATTATGCAGCTGTTAAGGACACTAAAACTAAAATGATTGCCCATTGAAATTAACTTTTATGTTCCATCTAAAAAAAAAGGACGGATCCAAAAGTTCTTCGGTAGGCAATTTTTTGTGCTTTTTGTAGATTTTTTGCTATTTTCTTGTTAATTGGTAGAAGATCTATGATGATTTTATAGAAGATCAAACAACTTCTATTACGATTTCAGGTTGGCGAAGATGTATTTTCTGGGGATGCTAGAAAATAATAAGTCATTACAAGATTATAAATAACTATCAAATTAATTCCGGATTTTAACGGATTATCACATCTGAAGAAGATCAAGAAGAAGACTTAAGAAAAGTTACCACGACTAACTAACTATTTTAGTCTAACTTTTATTCACTTAATTGTAATTTCAATTACCTTGACAACTATCATCCACAAACTTTGAAGCTAGGTCAGCACGGGTTGCAAATTCTGAAATTTATTATTTGAGTTTGTTTAAGCATTTACATATAAAAAAAAATTATTTTCAATTCAAAAAAATTAATTTTTGCTCACATAAGGGACTCTCGAACGCACATAGAAAACTTTAAATTAAAATTGCACACAATTATACTATGTTCAGACATGGACTTTTATTGCGTAAATCGCAATAAACGCCATTATTTAGTTCAATATTTCATATAAAGTTTCAATTAATTATTGCGCAATGAATACGCAAATTGTTATAATATTGAGTAAAACTTAAAATACAGCACTGTCATAAGTATGTTCAGTGCGCATATTACAATAATTTTTATTCGAACACTAATAAATTAGATAAATAATTTGAAAAACCTGAATTTATTAATACTGAGTAGGTAGTAGTAACATTGTACCGCATTGTATATTAAACTCTTAAAAAATTTGCTTAAATAAAACCAAGTATCTATAAGATATTATCAAAATTTTTTATTGGTTTGAAATACCTATTGATGCCATTATATATATGTGCACTATAATATCGTTTAAATGTCCACCACGTCTTCTTTGGGACTTCCATGATTTTGTTGCATAAATCAGACATAATTTTACTAACGGCACGGGTTATATTGGTTTTAAAAACCACAGCAGTCCTTTAAGCGAACATAACCTAGTAATAAAACTAAAGAATGGTTTACTTATCGTAATTTCTTTATAAAACCGAATTTAATATTAAACTACTGAAATGAGAAAAACTCTGTACGTTTTTTTAGTTAAGAGGTAGAAAAAAGGTTGCTTATGATTGTTAAAAAGGAGAAAATCTATTCCGCACGTTGCTATCACACCTCGTACTACCAACAAATTCGTTGACTTCTCTCAGTAAACTATATAAATATTTTTCAGCAACTCCCGTTAATTGCTGACAAACATTCTACGAAAGAAAAAGGGAAATTCACGGACCACCAACTGTAGTTATAAACATAATATACATCTAACGTCCATGATATTAGGGAGTATGTAACTGAACATATACAACGACATGCGATGTTATAAATACAAATAACGGCATACGTTCCACAAATGTTTGCATTCTAGAATGTGGGAAAACTAGTGATGCGTGTAAATTACGGAAACGTGAGTTCCTTAAAATAATTGCGAGTTTTTTCAACAATTGTTTTTTGGTTTACAAAGGATCGCAAGTTTAAAAGTAGACAAACACTCTCATTTCCATTGAAATTTTAAGATTTCATGTGAAAACAATTGTAAGTGGGCTGGTTAATAAGTATTGAACAGATTATTTCTTAGAGTTTATTTATATTTCTGATTTTTACTTATTCATTCATTTGATTTCCCACAAAAGAACAGAACGCGTCAAAGAACGCGATTAGTTCAAAGAACTTTTCCATTATTGGCATCTTATCGAATAAACAAAGAGGAAGTAGGAGCATACATACCTGTCCGTGATACAAACGGTGATCAACTCACCAGTTCGCACAAGAACTGTGATTACTTCACGTAAATCGGTAACTAGCCAATAGGTGTGGAAGTAATAACAAACATGTATTATAACTCAAGACCATAGGAACGTGAAAAAATTAAATAAAGTTGGCTTAAAACGACCCAAGAAAGCCGATCTTCGAGAGATTGATAATTAGTGAGGCTTCGCCCTATTGAACATTGTCTACAAAGTCCTCGGTCCTCCTCCACAACTCCAAATTAACCGCATTACACATGCGAATCCTTAGTACCCCTTTCATAACTGCCTCCAGCATGAAATAAAATTGTTTGCTGTTCTCGAAGATGTAGACTATGCGGACGATATCTAACTTATAATCTCATCGCTATTCAAATTTATAAAAGAAACCAGCTGATCAGGTAAAGCCACTGAACAACAGACGCACAGATGGTGGGACGAAAGAAGATGTAAAAAAGGGGCTATGCATAGCAAGACTTACTTCTGGACATTTAACTGCCATATTGAGAAATCCAAGTCTTTCACAGAAAGACGAAAATTTGAACTTACGATGCCTGCGTAAAATCAACATTCCCATATGGAAGTACAACTTGGCTAACAAACACCAATTTAACTCAGAAGTTGAAAGTTTGTGTTAATAAGCGTCCAACGTATATTCTGGCCAGCCACCATTCGACACGAAGATGTTTGAGATGAATCGTTAACACTCTACTCAGACATCACGATGGTATTTGTGAAGTATTAAATCGACTCGAATCGTTAGGTCAGTTGTTGCCCAGGCAGACCATGTTAAACTTGGAAACGATACACTCTGGAGATGACCTGAAACCGACCAACCACACGTGGCCAACAACTAAGAAATTAAGGTTGAATAAAGTTTGATGGAACCCTAAAATTCTGTTGGAACCCTATGTTGCCGTGAGAAATAATAAGAGGATAAAAAGAACGAATTAACAATGAAAAATTTAATTGACTGAATTTTCAAACTACAATATGTCCTAGAGAGTAGGACAGGGATGCCATCACGCATTTTCAGTTTTGCCTGAAAACTTTAATTAAATCAGTTTTTCGCTCCAGAAAACCCAGAAGTACTCATCTATCGGTCGGCATATATTTAAGAAATTAAAGAAAAATGTGTTTCATTTTAATTTTGTTTTGAATTTCCTTCAATGCATATCTTTTATGTACCCATCAATGGTACTACGCATACCCTGCTTGACATGAAAGCCATACAAATAATGTCGCACATAATAAAGCCACTGTAAATAGTCACACGCCTAGTGAAAAAAGTTTGGCAGGAGGGGGGGAGTCGAGAAAATGTCTTTTGACAGCTGATTACGTAAAATAATGACAAAGAAAAATTGAAATAATTGAACAGAAAAATTTTTTTTCTTTGAATAAAATAAAACACACACACAATTAACATTGTATGGGTATGTAAAATATGATACCAATGTCAACTGCTACATGTACAATAAAAATGAGAAAGTCAAACGCTGAAACGCTCAAAAGATCACAAAGAAAAAGAAAATTGAATGATTTAAAAGAAAACTTCTTTGTGCTTTATTCAATTCATTGTTAATGATGTGATTACAACTCGTAATAATAAGGAATAGAAGGACCAAAAAAAAAAGAGGGAAATAAAAATCAGCGAAGCTCGTGTGTTGCCATTTACAATAACAGTCTCCTAGCGTAACTAAAATTTAAAACCAGTTTGCACGTAAAATAATTTTTTTTTTCCTTTAAACGATATTATCGATTAATTAACTGATAATATGTATGTATATATGTATGTATTTCTTAACTTTTGTTTTTATGTTTACGGAAGAGAGCATAAAATAGAGTTTCCAAAAGTAGAAATAAAAACAGATATTAGAGTGAGCTAGTAGTAGCTCATTTTTATTTATATATTTATTATATATTTTTCATTCCCATAAATCTAACATTCGAGATACACTATTAGAACCGTTCTTATTTTGACTTTTTGCAAATATTGTGCATAAATATTCGATTAATTTGTTAACAATTGTTGTCCATGATGTCACTTTTTAGGCAAATTTAGCCAATATTTACGTTCTCATCGACTCTACAATGTTTGGTAAAATTCAGAACATAAATTCTTTAAGCTGACATAGAAATTAGTACATCATAGTCATCAGCACATGTAGTCGCCGTAGTCTAGTAGGTAGTGTTTTGGCTTATTGGTCGTAAAGCCCAGGTTCGGGCCTCAGGCCAGACATCAAAATGAAAAAAAAAATATTTCTTCGACGACTTCCTCTCAGCAGATTTCTGGCATAAACTCTGAGAGTAAATAAACCTGCGATGAAAAAGTTTCTCAAAATTTGTCGTTCGGAGTCGACTTTGAACTTTCGGTCCCGCCACTCAAGTATAAAATTAAGGCACGCAACATGAGTGGTGTGAGAAGCTAGGCCGTAATCCTGACTAAAGTGTTGTAATGGCCAATTATGTATGTACATATGTATGTATGTAGTCATCAGATAAGAAAGGTTGAAATTTTGTTTCACCGTAGTAAACAATTTTGATGAAAACTGATCCATAGCTGACTGCAATATGCAAACCAAGTTGTTTAAAACAGATTGGATCGGCTTAGATATACCACAGTGAGTGAGAGTTTAAATAGATCTGATGCGGAAATCATCGAAAAGATCTTACGTAGGGTTTTTCTCTCGAATACTCTCAAGAGGCGAGAGGTTTCTGCTATTCAATTGCCTATTAAGACCATAGTAGCACCTATTGGCAAGAGTGATCCTTCGCTTGATCTCCAGACTGCCATCATTTTTGGTGGTAATGGGGAGCCAAGATAGGTAAATTCCTTGATTATATCAAAAGTATAGTTATCGGCTGTAATCTGCGATTCAATACGCCGCACGTCTCTACTTGTTGATAACATACACTTCATTTTGTCCTTGTTTACAGACCCATCTTAGTAGACTCCCGTTCAATAGCAGTAAAGGTAGCAGTAACATCTCGCTTGGTACGCAAGCAACTGAACATTTTTTTGAAAAATTGTGTCATTGCGCTGCACTCCCGCCTTTCGCAACTCTCCATGACGAAGTTGAAGATGATAAGGGATGCCCTTGTCTGAAACCACGCACGGTATCAAAAGGCCCGGAGAGGTCCATTTCTACCTTGACGGAGCTGCAGGAATTGCTCAACGTCATTCTGCATAGCCTTATTAGCTTCGCTTATATACCAAAAGAAGTCGTCGTGGTCTAGTAGGTAGTGTGTTGGCTTATTAGACGAAAGGCCCGAGTTCGAATCCCAGGTCAGACATCAAAACGAAAATATGAAAATATTTCTTCGGCGACTTCCTCTCAGCAGATTTCTGGCAAAAACTCTGAGAGTAAAAATTGCCATGAAAAGCTTCTCAAAAATTCTGTCGTTCGGAGTCGACTTTAAACTGTAGGTCCCGCCACTCGTGTATAAAATTAACGCACACAACATGAGTGGTGTTGAGAAGCTAGGCCGTAATCCTGACTCATACCTGTTAAATTTCGATTACGATTAATAATCAATTACATTACTTTTTAAAAAGAATCGTAGTGATTATATAATCCTATGAACAATTTTTTCGAATTACTAATTGATTACGATTACCAAATAATCTAAATATAATCAGGATTAGTGGCAAATTACAAAATAATTAAAAAGAATCAAAAGTAATCAAAAAGTAATCAAATTATTTTCAATGATTATTTTGAATTCTTTTTGAATATTTTTCAACGTTTGTCATTCTTTCCAAAAAAATTTTTTTTATTGAGTTGTAGTTTCATCCTTGAAAAGACATCTTTCGTAAGTCAGTTTCAATACACGGATATGAATGTGATGACCAGACAAACAGCGTCTGAAAAATGAAGGACAAAATACAACATCATAATACAAAATATAAAGAAAAAATATTCTTCTTCAAAATATTTTTGTACTACGGCGGACATTTGGTCTGCAAATCAAAGAACTTTTTAGGGTATACACGTCATTGGCATACTGATAATTTTGAATGAAAATCGATAGCTTTAGCATGTAAAAGAATGTTTTGAGTACATATAGCTGAAAACATTGCAGAGGTTATAACAGAAATTAACACTAGTTTCGGTCTAAGCAGCTCAGCCATTGTTCTAACTGTTCCGAATAGCGGTTTAAATTTCCTAAAAGCGTTCCGAGAATACGGAGTGGTAAATTATCTTTTCGAAGATAACATTGATGATAATCTGCCAGTCTTTCATAATGAGATGGGGTTGCTACACATGAAAGATGTTGCATGAATTTTCAATTATTGAAAATAATGAAAAAGAATCAATGAAAACAATTTGATTACTTTTGGATTACTTCTGATTCTTTTTGATTACTAGACTAATCGCCAGTAATCCTGATTATTTCTTGATTATTTGGTAATCGTAATCAATTATTAACTATTTTAACCAAAAATAATCGTAATTGTAATCATTATTTTGCCATTCAAAAAAAAGTAATCAAATTACTAATCATTACTTAACAGGTATGTCCTGACTGAAGGGTTGTAATGGCCAATTATGTATGTATATACCGAACTCAGACATTGACGATCCCTAATAGGGCTATCAAAGGCTGCCTTATAGTCGACAAAAAGATGATGTGTATCGACTTGTTTTTCGTGGGTCTTTTACAGAATTTGGCGTAGTGTGAAGATCTGGTCGATGGTGGATTTGCCGAGTTGCTTCAGTCGTTCGACTGGCTTCAGTCGTTCACACAATACGCCTGTAAGAACTTTATATGCGATAAAAGTTCATTTTAAAAGAACCAATTGCGACCTATTGCTGTTTAAATGGATACGTCAATTGTAATATGTATTTGGAACATCAAACTTTTAACAAATCACAATTGCATGCATCGATTTTTACTTTTGCAAAATCACGGAACCGTTGTTACGGTGAATAGCGATTGCAATTTTAGCGAGCAATTTTAAAGGAATTTTTGTCTCCAAAACCTAAATAAATAAGAAATATTTTGTCGTATTCCGTTTTATTGCACATGCCTCTTCTGGGATTTGACCACGGCTTGACGTCGAAAAGGCCGGCACACTGTCCAATAGGCTTCGGTGGCTGACGCCATACGTCCAGATATTGCGAAAAGGTAGTTAAAAAAAGACCATGCAACTCGTTGCGGAACCAGACATATGCTGAATAAAATAATTACCATGAAACTGCCTGTCAGAATACAATACAAAAAAATTTAAATTTTCATTCAAAAACTAATAAATTTAAATTTTATTAACTGTTAAATCGTGTTGTCGGACTATTATTTTTATGGAAATGAAAACGGTAACTTGCTGGCAATTATGCTTCCACAGTGAATAATCAGATTGAAAGGTAAATTTTGTTCTTCAACATTTAAGAGAATACTTTAATACATTATTCAAAACTTAGCCATCTAATAGAATTCATAGTAATTATTTCGAAATGTTTCGTACTTTACAACACTTTAATCGTAAAGCTAAATAGTCATACAAACTGTCAGCACAGCTGTCATTTCACCGCCATCATCCTGACATAATCAAGATAATATTTGGTGGCACAGAACGTTGACAGCTGATACAGTAATTACAAACAAGTTGTCTTAGTTTCAGCAAGCCTGAGAAACCCTGCACTAAAAATAAGAGAGTCACGTCATTTAGTGATTTTTATCTGATTGTATGTCTGGTCTCCACCCTTCTTCCGACAACTGAAAGGTTTTTGTCTTTTTTTTCGCTCACAACCACTACAGTGAAGTGTTAAGTAGTCACTTAGAAAACAATTTACGATTATTACATGCATTTTCCCTCTTCGTTCTTTTTCCTTTTTATTTCGCCATTTGAAAACATTATCCCATGTTTTACCCGGGGCTTTTGTAAATGTTATCAGCACTCATCGTTTCTCATTCGTGTTTTTCTTTTCAATCTATAGGAAACGATGAATAAAAAAAATATATTTTTTGTCAACTTCATTTGGCGCAACTTATCGATGTGTTTGTGTATTGGTGACTAGACTTTCCCCAACAGTGAAATATAATTATAACGAATTGCCTGTAATCTATTTGTGTTAGAACCATCTATTCCAATCTATAAGGTGATTAAATTTTTATAATTTTTGTTCTTGCTAAACGTGAATTTTTTGGGGCGTTTTTTGTTTGTTTTTGGTTTTGTATCGTTTTCATTGTAAATTAACTTCACTGTTGCCAAGACCTAAGAGAACTCTTTTTCCATGACAAACTAATAAAATAAATTTATCGTATCTTTGTAGTGTCGCCTATGCGTTCTTTAAATTTTTTTTATTATTCACTCAACTCTTAAGTTCTCAAGCTCTTTTTTTTATTATCCAATACCCCATACTATCATCGTCTGTCCGTGATATCGACGAGATATCTCAATGCGAACTGGCGAAGTGAGTGAGTGAGTAAAGAAATGGCAAATGTGCTCGAAACTTTTTAAGTGTTTTTGAACGTCTTTGACAAGTAAACTATAAAGATACACTTGAAAAAGGGGAGCCGATAGCTTGTTACAAATTTATGTCATCATCATTGATAAAAAAAATGTTTCTTGTATTTGCACGAGCAGCAACAGCAATGTTACAGTGGCTTGCAAAAGTAATATTCCAAATCAAATTATTTTAAATCAGTTTGAATAGCAAAAAAAATCTTAAATTTAAATACAATTCACAAAATTAAAACAATATTTTCATGTCACATGCTATTCAATTCCTATTGGGTCTTTGTTTAAGCGTTTCCTCTCTTTAAATTTATGTAATGGAAAGTGTGTCTAAGATATCTTCGAAATTTTTAATTCATTTGAGAGACAGAATATAAAATATCGTTTAAATGTCGGTCATCTGAGTTTCCCATAACATACATACATACATACATAATTAGCCATTACAACCCTTCAGTCAGGATTACAACCTAGTTTCTCAACACCGCTCATGTTGTGATTTATACATGAGTGGGGGGACCCACAATTTAAAGCCGATTCTGAACGACAGATTTTGAGAAACTTTTTATGGCAATTTTTTATTTACTCTGAGAGTGTTTCACAGAAATCTGGTGAGAGGAAGTCGCCGAATAATAAGCTAACACACTATCTACAACACTAAGGCGGCTTCATAACTCTGGCAAATAAATCTAGTTGAATTTTTTCAGTTGCATGTGATATGACGTGGCTTGTGGCTTATTCGGATACATGTGCAACTTAAGAAAACCCCACAAGAAAAAGTATAAAGGACACATATCGCACGATTTCAGTAACCAGTTCACATCCCCTCTACTTGGAATGACCATGCTCATGTAGAACATCCTATGTGGCGTGAGCTGTATGACACGTAGCACCGTCTTGTTGGAACTACATGTTCTTGGGTTCCTGATCCTCCCATTCAGACCAAAAGAAGTTGGTAAATTGACCTATAGTCGCCTTTGACGGTGACGGTGATGACTTGGCCGACGTTGTTTTAAAAAAAATATGGAGCAATGTTGCCGCCAGCTTTAAATCCATAGGCATTTTGGTTTCCACTAGGCACCAGAAAGTACCGTCGAATGGGGCTAAAAATGAAGACCTCATTTATGAAAACAAATCTCATAGATATCGGACTTATTAAGAATTAACAAATAAACCAAATTTCACACAAGCCAAACCAACCTTGTGTCGTCGACTATCGTATATACGTGCCATTCAAAGCAGAGTGTATTTTTCGTTGCTTTCAACGATGAGGAGTAAAGGCGATAAGACGAATCAACAAATTATTGTTTGACATTTTCAATTAAAATTAAGACCTTTCGGTAGCGTTTTACGCCTCTCCAAATTTCAAATACTGTACCTGACGACACTTATTAAATAGGGATGACACAAAGTAAATAGGGATGCCGAATCTAATAATACGGATCTAAAACGAAACTTTAGGACAATTTCCTCTGAAATCAAAAAAAAAAAATTATTTTTTTAGTGCAGCGATAAAAACGTTGATTGAAACGTTGGAATTGGCATCACTTTAATCACTCCATCTCTTTTTTTGAGGAATTTTGCGTGAATCGCAATAAACGCCATTATTGAGCTCAATATTTCATATAAAGTTTCAATTAATTATTGCGCAATAAATACGCAAATTGTTATAATATTGAGTAAAACTTGAAATGCAGCACTGTCTAAGTATGTATGTTCAATGCGCATATGTATTACAATTATTCGAACACCTTCCGTTGATATTTGACAACTCAAACCAAGGCGAATTCATGTAACCGGTGGGATTATCTAAACAGCTGATACTACTACGATTGTCAAAATTTGTGTGTGTTTGTTGTGCGTGTGTGTTCTGTTGTTAATTTTTTTTTCTTTTCCATTTTTTTTTCTTCTTATTTTGACAGCCAAAGGAGTGTTTTACAAAAACAAAATGCCTGTTGTTTTTGCATTGTTGTACTTGTTGTAGAGTTGCGGCTACCTCATATGAATTTGCCGTGCAAAAAACAAAACAACAAAACAAAATAAAAACAATGTTGTTGAAACAACCAGCTGTTTTGTTTGCCAGCTGTCAAATGAATATTGAATAAGCAGCTGAACTGCGCATATTGTTATGTCTGAACACTTAAAATATTGTACTCAATAAACCGAATATTGACTCAATAAAAACGCATATCTGAACATAGTATTATAATTACAACACGATTTTGTCTCAGATGATGGTGAAGAAAATGCATTTCAAAGAAAATTTTATAATTTTAAATGCAACGTTTTGTGTTGCTTGGGATTTTGTATGCGAAAAATAAAAAAAGAGTTTAAAGAAATTAAATTAAATCAAAATGATGCTGCGTTTAATTATTTTTCGCCTGTAGATTCTGGAAGCACTTTTTACACAAGATAGATAAACTTTTCCGTGTTTAACGTTTTCACAGTTGTCAACTAAAACATAACTTTAACTTTATTGTTTCATTTATTACCTTTATTATTATTTATTGAGTATGAATTTGTTTTTCTTATTTTCCACTTCTTTTCAAATGTCTTTGATTAAAATTATCGGTTTCTTTATTACCAGTTTCCAACGCATGGTAAGGGCTTTGTTGGCAAGTCGGACAATATGTTAGATTCCCGTATATTCTTTTCTCGCGGTAAGAATTGTGGATAAAACATGAATAGAATTTTAGTTGAAACAAGGTGAATATCGTCTATCTGGATTGTTTGACTCGAAACATTTTGGGAGATGATCAATATTCATTATCATGATTAATATTGTGATCCTGTGAGCATTGTTGTGTATGGTTTAGAGTTCTTTTTTAGAGGATATTTAAATACACGACCATGCCAGAGCTGCGTATTTTATGAGCGAGCAACCAATCGAATTGTAGGCCTTTACTATAATTTCACACGAGAAACCAGCACGGGCCTTGAGAATTTATTCCGCCTCTGAACCATAAATCCATAAGGATTCTCTATAATACAAAAACAGTTGCAATAGCATGATTTATTTTGGACTCTAGGTAATCAAACATTCACTGCGTTTAATATTGATTGCGTATCACGATGCGAAAGAAGTCGCCGTAGTCTAGTGGGTAGTGTGTTGGCTCATTAGACGCGAAGCCACGGTTCAAAACCCCGGCCAAACATCAAAACGAAATATGAAAAAAAAATATTTCGTTGGTGACTTCCTCTCAGCAGATTTCTGGCAAAAACTTTAAAATTAAAATAAAATTGCCATGAAAAGTTTCTTAAAAATCTGTCGTTCGGAGTCGACTTTAAACTATAGGTCCCGCCACTCATGTATAAAATTTACACACGCAACATGAGTGGTGTTGAGAAGCTCGGCCATAATCCTGACTGAAGGGTTGTAATGGCCAATTATGTATGTTAAATATGTATCACGATACCAAATTCTGGCCTAATTAGAACCCCTTCCTTCTTCTTCGGAAGAGTTAATAACTCGTATATAAATCAATAAAAACTATTTAAAATGTTGCCAAATAAATATTAAAAAATAAAATCTAAAACATTCTGTTAAAAATGAGTACATTTTTGAAATCTGAAAAATTTATCAAAAATAATATTTTGATACGTATCGAAATAATTTATGTGTGTGTGTGTGTGTTGGTAACAAAAACAAAAGAATAATAAATTATTCTTTCTACTGTACTACTGGAATATTTTTCATGCAATACCTGACTCTAATAGGGATATGAATACGAAATCATTAATTTTAAAACGATAGAAACAACCATAAAAACTTCAAATAAAAGCAAAAGCAAATGTATACAAAATGTACAAAAAGTTTTAGAAAGTTCAACAAACAAATGGAAACAAATATGAGTAGTCGATTGCATATTTTTAATTGCTCTACTATGTCATGTTTAATGAATTTCATTGAGAATATTTAATAATTTTATATAAAAAAATATTAAAGAAAACTTTTGTTACAAACTGTACTTATGAATGCAGTTGTAAAGAATTTTCTTTTAAACATAATATTTCTATCGTATTTGCGGATAAAGAATAAATACTTCTTTATATTGTAGACAAACTTTTTATTTCGTCTTCTTGAGACAGTTAACTAAACTGAAAACATTTCGTTTTAGTAAGAATGTGAAAAAAAACAAAAAATAATAATTCAGTACTTGTCTGTGTACATACATATTTTGCTAATATATATAGTTTAACTTGTGGTTAGAGCTTTATGAAATTAGCATTTGCGCTTACAAAGATAAACGTTTCGCTATTTAAATTCTGTTAATGGATAGCATGGTGTCAATTGCACAAATATTTGGGCAATTCATACAAGCCCTTGTTGTTTTTTCTTAATAAATTATGTAAATAAATTAATTAATTGAAAATTGCGCACTGTGGATTATTATAAATCGCGCGAATAAGACCCAAAGACGGAATAAGTAGACTGATTGCATAGGATTTTATTACCCAACTAACTTTATTATTTAATTTTTAAATATTTCCTTAATTCAAGATTTGCATATATCTTATCCTAACTGTATACATACTTCTATTCAGCAACTCCGTTACTTATCTATTTGCATACATATTTACTAATATTCTAAATGGTTATTGAACTTAAATTTTACTTATTATACAAAATTAAATTTTAATTTATTACAAAAAATTCATTATTATTAAAAATAAAAATATAAAATAGAATAGAAAATAAATATTGAAATGATGCTACACTTGTATCGTTGTATTCATTGTATTGTTGGACGAATATACAACAGTGTATGCTTGTTGTTGATAATTTTCATATAAAAATCCGATACACTCACATCCCTTTTTTATTGGGCAATTCACACAACTTTACATCGCGTATGTTGTATTGAATACATTTGCTTGTTTGTGAACGCTCAATGCTATGCTGTATTGTGTATTTTGTGGCATTCAAATAATTTGATAGCCCGAAACCAACACAACTTTTAAAAAACATATGAAAAGATATTCACATGTTTTTCACTCACACAATTTGATAGCACGAAACCAATACAACTTTTAAAAACATATGGAAAAAATGTGTATAAGTGTATCGGATTTTTATATGAAAATTATCAACAACAATCATACACTGTTGTATGTTCTTCCAACAATACAATGAATACAACGATACAACGGCTTGTGTGAATTGACCATATTATTTGCAAATGTTGTTTTAACATGAACAGTGCTGTTGATTTAACATGAAACAATTTTATTCGCTATTTGCTAATCAATTAAAATTGTCACATGTTGTTTCACTATGTTTCTCAACATCGAAACATGTAAATAGAGGGTGTTTTTTATAGAGGTATAGAACTTTAAGTTGGCATTACTTTTCAAAATGGCGACCGATTTAACAGCTGTGAAGTGATTTATTCTCAATTTGGTTTACCAATTCATCATGAATAGACTCACGCCCGAACAACGCTTGCAAATAGTGCAATTTTATTTCGATTTATTGAAAGACACGTTGGTGACCGCCTAATTTCACGTTTTGGACCTGTGAATTGGCCTCCAAGATCTTGTGATTTAACACCGCTAGACTACTTTCTGTGGGGATATGTAAAGTTATTGGTCTATTCGGTAAAGCCACAAACGCTTGACCATTTGGAAGACAACATTCGCCGTGTTATTGCCGATATACGGCCACAAATGTTGGAAAAAGTCATCGAAAATTGGCCGTCCAGATTGGACTAAATCTGCGCCAGCCGTGGCGGTCATATGCCACAAATCATATTTAAAATGTAATGCCACAAGATTATCTTTCGGATAAATAAAATGCATGTCAATCGAATAATCCATCGTTGTTTTATTGCAACTTAAAGTTCTATACCTCTATAAAAAACACCCTATATAATGTTGAATTAACAATGGCCCATGTTATATCAACTAAACGCAATGTTGATTTTACGTTAAAAACTTTTGTTTTTACTATAAAAATACATTATATTAAATCAACATTGAAAAATGTTATTTTAACATTATAAAATGAGTAATAAAAATCGGTGAAGTTTTAAAGAACAGAATTTGGAACATAAAAACAGTGAAAGATGTCTAAAAAAATTGCTCGCAGAAGTATGGCAAATAAAAAAATTATTAGTTGTGTTATTTGTGAATATGAAATAAAAGAAGACACGGACAGTTATATTGAGTGTGATAAATGCACAAAAAACTTTCATTCTCAGTGTACTAAATTGAGTAAAAGAGAATTTGAGAGACTTTTAAAGAATGAAAATGAATTGTTTTTATGTCATTTGTGCAAAGAAGGAGATAAAGAAATAAGAAATGAACTAACCACAATAAAAACAGAATTAAAAAAATTGGAAAAAATTGGAAATGTTGGATCAGCTGACTGAATCTATCAATTTTATGTCAGCAAAATTTGATCAGATGTTGAAAGACGTTGCAGAAAATAAGAAGATGATTGTGGAAGTGCAAAAAGAAAACAAAAAATTAAAAACTGAATTACAAACTCTTAAATCTTCAATAAAAGAATTAAATGATTTTAAAGTAAAAAATGATTGCGTTATTAGCAATATTAAAGTTAGTGATAAAGTTAGTGCTATTGATGCTGTGGTTAATTTGTCTAAGGATGTGGGTGTCGTTTTTGAACCCAGTGCTTTTGATGATGCATATTTTCTAAAAACCAAACAATTAAAGGACGATAAAAAAACCGTGGTTGTGAAATTTTCATCAAAAATGCATAAGAATAAACTGATGTTATCGAAATCTAAATTGAAAGAAAATGAAAATACAAAAGAAATTTATGTGCATGATTTCCACAGTAAAGAGACACTAAGCCTATTATATTACGCAAAGTCGTTAAAATCAATTGGTTTCCAACAAGTTTATGCTCGCAATGGAAGAGTTTATTGCAAAAAGAGTAACCTGGGAAAGCAACAACTGATCAGCTGTGAAGATGATGTTGACCGACTGTTATTGGAAGCAACAACTAATAAACATTATAAAAGAAGGTCTATAGTTAACAGCAAAGAAGCAGAAGTAAATACAAGCGATGATGATGGCGATGGTGTAGACGGGGCTACTTATGTTTCTTCTTAAATATATATATTATGAATTATGTTATGAATTTAATGAAATATTATTTAGTTTGTAATTTAACTTTTTATGATTAAAAATCAATATTTTAAACAATTTTTAAAATTTAAAAATTATATTTGTGATCTGAATTCGAATTTTTTTAATGTATTAAGTTTTAATATTAGAAGCGTTTCATCTATTGGGAAATTCAATCAATTTAAAGATTTAATAGTCAGGCTACCTAAACTGCCGGATGTAATTGCAATCCAAGAAACATGGTTTCATAATGATATGTCACGAATTTACGCAATTCCCGGGTATAGTAGTGTACATTGTTGTCGAAAGGATGGTTATGGTGGCACATCTCTGTATGTTAAGGAAGGCACTTATTACGAAGTAAATACATGTGAAAGTGATAAATATGTTGAACGCATAATTATCACTTTTAGTAATTTTAAGGTTAACCGCAAACCTTTAAAGATTGTTTCACTTTATCGTTCGCAAAAGTGTGCTGTAGACGATTTTTTAGATATTGTCGATGACATATTAAATATTCATGCCCGTAATCCAATTATAGTCGTAGGTGACTCGAACATCGATGCTTTTCAAAATGCACATTATGCTAATTTGCATATGATGTTTCAAAATTATGATTGTGATAGTGCGCATAGTTTGATTACAAGACCCCAAAGTAAAACAAGTATAGACCAGGTATTTAGCAATTTTGCAGATAAAATTTGTGTTGATTCGGTTGAATGCAACCTGTCAGATCACAATATGGTTTACTGTAGGTTCGATAGCAATGTGGCGAACAAACAATATACGGAGATAACGATGAAACATTATGATTACGTAAAAGCAAGGGTGTTACGATTTTCTGCATTAGTTATAATTTTTTATTTTTTTGAATTACAAAGTTTTGTTTCATATGCAAATAAAAATTTCATAGAGGATTCCTTCCCAAATTTCTTTAAAACGTATGAAACACAACAGATTGCAATATTTCACCTATTGCTTCATTCGCACTCATATTATGAGTATAAATATACATATGTAAGACATGTGAATCTCTTAAATATCTCCTCGTTTTTACAGTAACGCTCTTAACATATTAGTGGGTACTTTTGTTGTTGTTATTATTAGTATAACTTCTTGTTACTATAACTTCTTTCAACGAAGAGAGGAAAAAAAAAAAGAGAGAATAACGATTTTCTCTTTTGGTTCACTGCGTTGGTACTTATACAAAAGTCACTCAATGAGAGTAGATCTTTTCTGCTTCAATTTTTTTTTCTTCCTATATTGTTGTCGACTAACTGTGCATTTATGTGTATTGCTATTTCTTTTTGATCTTAGCAAAAGAATATAGGCAACATTTCATTGTCATTTCTTTTGCGTGGTTAACTTTTTTTTTTTTTTTTACTTGCAAATCATAACGGAATCTTCTTTATTCTTATGAAAATTAACTTCTGGTATTTCAAAAAATTTTTGTAACCAGTGATTGAGAAAGTGAACGTGGTTCAGTAAACACTAAAATTAAAAACCATAAAAAAAAAAAAAAGAAATAAAAAAATTATATGGTGTGTTTTTTTAAAAAGAAATTTTAATTCGAAGAAAGGGTTTCAATATTTTGGAATCCTTGTATGGAAATTTGTTGTGGTCTATAAACTACTCCATTGGAGAATTAGAGGAGCGTCACCAACCTCACGAAGCTTTGGAAGTCCTCTTGTTTTTAAAGGATAACGTGGTGTTCTAGCATTGTGAAATCTTGTTGCGGGTTCTTCACACATGGTTCACCCCTACACACGTGGTTCATCCCTACATCCAATACAAGGACTCAATACATTTTTATAGACGATTTTGTTTCAAGTCAACGACATATGACAATTTTTTTTTAAACCTAACACCTGCTACAGTAGACCAATCACATACTTAGTTGGAAAAAAAAACTTGAATAATAAGATTTCCAAAATTTAAAAAAATTTAGGGCTAATCCTCTCAAATATTCGGTATATAAAATTAAAAAAGAACGTTTATAACCTCTAAATTACAAATATTTGAATTTAGAAATAAAATATTTTAAATTAAATTTTAATTTTGAATGTTTCAAAACCAATAATAGATGTTGCACAATATAAAAAAAAAAAAAAAAAAAAATTGAACATACAAAATACAGCAATAGGCGAGTATAGACAAGATAGATTTAAGTGTTCACAAATTTTTAATTCAAAGTTAAAAACCCAATAAAATTTTAGTTTTCACAAAATTTAGAAAATTTGCCATGTACAAATTAGTTTCTTTTCGCTTTCTGTCTTTATGAATGATAAAATAAAATGAATACACCTTCTGTACATAGACAATTTCCTTTAAAATTCTTAAAAATAATTATAAAATGAAAATATTTTTAAATTATAATAAAAAAAAAAAAATTTAGAAAAATTTATGATTAAATCCAAAATCTTAAACTAAACAGCAGCTTATATTGTAAATAGTATTACTAAATTTAAAGAAAACTAAACTAAAACTCATAAAAGTTAATAATATACCTAATAAATAAATAATTTTAAAAATATATCTACAAAACAAAAAAAAAATAATATTGAAAGTTTGTGAAAATCAGCTTCAAAAATTAAAAACAAAGAGAAGAAATGATAAAGAAAATGCTTTAAAAAAAAAAAAAAAAACTAAACTTATTACAGAAATTAAATAATGTAAAAATGTCAATCAAAATTTGAAGAATTTGAAAATGAATTACCAGGCATTGAGATTAAGAAAAAAAATATTTGAGAAATAATTTTGAATAACTTTGAAATTGAGAAAATTCTTAATCTAAATTAAAAAAAAAAAAAAAAGTCAATTAACTTGAACTATGTATTAACCTGAATTGAATGTTAACTTAAAATTTTGAATTAAACTAAATAGTGTAAAAATGTCAATTAAAATTTGAAGAATTAATGAAATTATTTACCTTATTTTTAAACTTTAGTGAGTTATTCAACTTTTAAAACAATTCGTATGAATTAAAAAGTTAAAAAAAATATTAATAGCTAATATATTCATTTTTAATTTTATTTTTTTGAGTTTAGAAATATAAGATTAACTCAAGCTATAATTAATCATCGGTAACATCATCATGATTGCTGGGCCCATCAAGTCATGCTGCTGATAATAGAAAACATCGAAAGTTGTGAGTAAATTTTTTCATTATTTTCTTATTGTAGTGTTTATAATTGCTAACAGTCTGACATTTTTAAGTTGGAAAACAATGTCATCATAAGTTAACTTAATTATAATTTATAGATTTATAGGGATTTTGGTTTTAAGAATAATTTTTTTTTTTATTGAAATGTTTCTAATAAATATTGTTTCCTTACGATTATAAAAAAATATAAACAATGCAAATTTAAATAATATAAACGGGGAATAATGACCCAAACCAAATTTGGACTTTGGTAGGTGATAATGGTGTCAAAATTAGGGACAGGTGTACAATTCGGGTATTTCACTTGTCAAGGCGTCTGATCTAAGGTCAGTGGGTGGGAATCAGTGTACCCTACTTGGCGTTACAACTTGCCAAGGTCTGTTTTGTGACTTTTAAGAGAAGTTTTATTTTATTTTCACTTTTACACGCTATTGGTATTTCGGTTGGCATGGATAGTGTGTTATATGTTCACGCGCAATAAAATGTACGGGTTAAGAACCATTTATACCACACCTATAACTAGCTGGGAAGTCACCTAACATGCCTCTTAAACAATACTTTTATTTCTGGTCCAAGAAATTGAATTTCTAGAAATTTCCAACAATTTTTATTATTCAGTTCACTACCAGCGTGCAACATATATGGCGCCCAACGAAAAGCCTTACAGGCTAAATTCAATTTAAATTAATAACTTCTGATAACTTTATTTAAAATCCAAAAAGAAAAAAAAGTAAACAGTTCTGTTTAAATGAATTACAGTCATGGCGAAAGAAAAAAAATATTATGTGTATGTATTACCTGATTAAGCCTTAGAATTCTGTCTAACCTTATGGTTTCGGAATCTAATTGCGAGTTAGAAAATATAAATACATGAAATACTTATCCTCATTATATCATTGGTGCTATGTCTCATGAGTCCCAATATTGCAGTTAACAATCACTACGGTTTTGGTTGCACTGAGACGGGATAATGAAATATTGTGCGAGTCCATGTCTATCTTTCTTTTATGATTTTTGGTGTAATTTAAACATGTTACAATTTGTTTAATTCATATTAGTCACACAACCTTCTTTTGACACAATTTTTACTTTGTAAGTTAATTTGGTTGAAGTCATTATTCCCCTAATTTATATGATATTTAATATTATAAATTTGATATATTTGGTTTAACTATTGCTTGATTTTTTTTTATTTTTTTTTGTTGTCACTCTGAAAGAGATAAAAAAGGAAACGTGTAATTTTGAACACTGATTTTTTTTATATTCGAAACGTTCCGGTATGAACACTAGAAGTTCATCAAGAAGCTCTCAAAATAATTCATTTGGCAGAGGAGCTCATCGTTTATCTACCTCTCGTAATAACATTTCTTTTAAACCTCAGGGTAGCCCTAATAGTCAAAAACCCAAGGTTGTTCACTCCCCTCCAAATAGAACTATAGCACCTCCACCAGTTATAGACGTCAAAAATTCATCCAGTACACAGTCTTCTGGTCTATTTCGAGATATAATAGTTATGGATGAACAGAATATAGGATCACAGCCTCAGCTGTTTAGTTGTGCAAGTTCTGAGGAAGCACCTCCCAGATCGTCACTTAACCCAAACGTAACTCCATTCGATCAACCCTCTGGTTCTAACAATAACGCTCCATTAGCATTAAACCCAAATAATGTGAATACAAACAGTACTTCTTCGGTAGATTCGTTAATAGCCTTGATGCAGCAGACTATGAGAAGTACACAAGAAGAATTTCGTAGGGAACTTACATCGATTAGGGAAAGCATTTCTCAAATTGGAAGTGCTTCAACAGTGACTTCAAATGGACAGCCTCATAACTTATCTAATTTAAATACTCCATTTTCAAACTCTTTCCATACAGTTCAGGCTCAAAACGGAACATTAGAGAATCCAAACGTTAAATTGGAAAAGTGGAAAATATCCTATAATGGAACAGGATCTATAACAGATTTTCTTTTCAAGGTCGAAACTCTTTGCTCCCGTACTAAATGTTCCGTTGAACATTTATTATCGAATTTTCACATTTTACTTGATGGCCGCGCTGAGCAATGGTATTGGCTCTTTGCGAAGCAAAATCGTAATATCAGTTATTCAAATTTACGCCAGGCTTTAATTAAGGAATTCGGACATGCGGAGTCAGACCATGAAGTTTTACTGAAAATTTCTTTGCGAAGGCAACAATATAAAGAGACTTATGACGATTTTCATACTTCTATAATGACGATGAATCTAAGGTTAGAGAATCCACTGCCAGATGCTACCCTGATAGATATAATGAAGAGAAATATAAACTCAGATTTAAGATTTTTATTATTTAGTGCACAACCACGCGATATAAATGATTTTCGAGACATTGCCCGCAAGGCGGAGAAGGTCCTGCGAGATTCAAAATTTCAAAATCCAACCATAGGGTCGTCTAGAAACGTTCATGAAATTAGTTATTCTGCTGAGGAAGTTTGCGATACTGAAGTTATTGACCCTCAATTAGAAGCAATACAATTGGCTAATCAAAAAACCAAATTTGACTTTTCTCACATTCAATGCTGGAATTGCCTGGAATACGGTCATTCTTATATATATTGTTCCCAGGAAATTAAAAACCCATTTTGTTTTAAGTGTGGGCAGAAAGGTACCTTAACACCGAAATGTCCAAGAAATCATACGTTTCAGGGAAATCGGAAAGTGGGCGAACTGGCGACCGGGGACACTCGTCCACCCCTTCAAACCCCGAGTTTGAACTAAAATACGAACTTGATTCTAAAAATAAAAACATTACTCCATATTTTAATTCCGTGAATGAAATTTTAAGTAGAGAAAACTCTACACAGACAATCGATTCATACATTCAAAGTCCAATCGACAGTTTTTCGGAAAATACTTTCTTTAGGGACAACTTTACTCAGACATATGGTAATCATACAACCGAAAAGGAAAATGATATAACGATAGAAAATAGACGAAAAACTTCAAAAAGACCAACATTAAGAATAATGAAATGCAGACTACGATATAAGAAACGTAAACATTTTCGAAAACTCCTAGAATCTACGATAATTCATGGATCGGATGACAGACCATTCGCTCAAGTCAACGTTATAAACGACTCCTTAGTTGGTCTACTGGATTCGGGAGCTAATGTATCAGTTTTAGGTAGAGACTGTTTAAGATTCTTGGAGAAAAATAACTTATCTTATACACCAATGTGTTCATCCGTCAAGACAGCAAATGGTAGTAAGCAAAATGTAGTAGGATTTTGTACTCTTCCGATACAATTTAAAGGAGTAACAAGGCATATTCAATTTTATTTGGTTCCGTCATTGAGTCAAGTAGCATATTTTGGTACCAATTTCTGGCGAGAGTTTGCGTTAGCCCCAGAATTAATTCCCATTAATGCCAGTAAGATTTCGGAAATCTCTTCTAATTCATGTTTAGATCAAAATTTTCATGAGCTTACTTCCGAACAGAAATTGCTTTTAGATAAGACGATTTTAGAATTTCCTTCGTTCGAGAAACTAGGTTTGGGTAGTACAGATTTACTACAGCACCATATTGATACGGGTGACGCAGTACCAATAAAGTGCAAGCACTATCCACTTTCTCCCCCTAGACAGGAAGAGGCTTTCAAGGAGATAGATAGATTGTTGAGCATGGGTGTCATTGAAGAGTCCAATTCTCCATGGTGTTCTCCAGCTGTATTAGTTAGAAAGCCAGGGAAGGTGAGGCTATGCATTGATTCGAGAAAACTCAACGAAGTTACGAAGAAAGATTCATACCCACTCCCTCACATAAACGGTCTTTTGAGTAGGCTCAAGGATACGTTTTTCATTAGCGGAATAGATTTAAAAGACGCCTTCTTACAAATAAAACTTACAGATTCATCGAAGGAAAAGACCGCTTTTGTAATACCAGGGAAACCATTGTATCACTACAAATATATGCCATTCGGATTATGCAACGGACCTCAGACCATGAGCAGATTAATGGATAAGGTCATACCTTCAAGATTACGGGAGAATGTGTTCGTATATTTGGACGATTTATTAGTCTGTAGTTCTGACTTCGAGTCTCATATTAACCTTTTGAGCCAAGTAGCTTCGTGTCTTAAAGCGGCTAAATTAACCATTAACGTAGGAAAGAGCAAATTCTGTCAAAAAGAGATTCGATATCTAGGATATATTGTGGGTAATGGATGTCTGAAAGTTGATCCTATTAAAGTCGAATGCATTCAAAATTTCCCTTTGCCAAAAACCCCGAAGCAAGTTCGAAGATTTATTGGTATGGCGAACTGGTATCGCTCATTCATCAATAACTTTGCTGACATGGCTGGACCTCTAACGGACTGTTTGAAGAAATCCAAAGGTACATTTTCCTTATCAGAAGAAGCTAAATTAGCATTTGACAAATTGAAAGTGGCTCTCTCCTCCGCCCCAGTTTTGGCACAGCCCAATTTTGGAAAGGAGTTTATAATACAATGTGACGCTTCTAAAGTAGGTGTAGGAGGTGTATTATTTCAGTACGATGATGAAGGAAGAGAACACCCAATAGCATACGTATCTCAAAAGCTCAACAAATCGCAGAAGAATTATACGGTAACTGAATTAGAATGTTTGGCGGCAATTGTAAGTGTCAATAGATTCCGTCCGTATATCGAAGGGTTGCGATTCCGTATCATCACTGATCACTCATCCTTGAAGTGGCTAATGTCCCAAAAAGATTTGAGTGGGCGTTTAGCACGATGGAGCTTGAAGCTTCAACGTTATGATTTTGGAATTGAACACCGAAAGGGAACTTTAAACATCGTACCTGACTGCTTATCGAGAATGGACGTCGAAGACTTGACTCTAAAGGAAATACCGTTTGAATTAGATTTAACAGCTCCAGAATTTGAGGATGACGAGTACCGGAATCTTAGAAAGACCATTACTGACAACAAAGAGT
Source organism: Sarcophaga rosellei (assembly GCA_930367235.1). NCBI lineage: Eukaryota > Metazoa > Arthropoda > Insecta > Diptera > Sarcophagidae > Sarcophaga > Sarcophaga rosellei. Next base: position 81,656,754 of record OV884017.1, on the reverse strand, counting down.
CCTTACCAGATGTTTACTTATCAGGGAACAAAGTTTTTAAACGAGTGAATTTTAGACAGGGTTCGGAGGATGAGGAAGATTCTCTCTGGAGGTTATGGATTCCAAAATCGTTATCGAAATCTGTCATTAGATTAGCCCATGATTCTAGCTCAGCTTGCCATGGCGGTTTTACGAAAACGTTGTCTCGAATTCGTCAAAAGTATTTTTGGCCATCAATGGTTAGTGATCTAAAGGCATACATAGAGAAATGTGATGTATGCAAGAATGTAAAATCACCAAACCAAATATCAAGACCTCAAATGGGCAACCAGGTTATCACCAATAGACCATTTGAAAGATTATATTGCGATTTCCTTGGTCCTTATCCATTTACAAGGGCGAAAAATTCTGTAATTTTTATCTGTTTAGATCACCTCACAAAATTTTTGTTTTTGAAACCCCTTAAGGCTGCAACCACGGCAAGCGTTATTCTTTTTTTTGAGTCTGAAATATTTCCAGCGTTTGGTGTACCTAGATACATTCATAGCGATAACGCTAAACAGTTCCTTTCTAGAGAAATGAAAGATTTTTATGACAGATATGAAATAACACACATTACCACAGGATTTTACGCACCGCAGTCAAATGCATCAGAGCGCGCAAATAGGGAAATAATTACAAAAATTCGATGTTTTATACAGGACCATGAAGACCACAAGGATTGGGATAAATATATTCCCCAGATATTGTCTATATTGAGAAGTGATTATCATACTGCAATAAAATGCAGTCCATATTATGCGACCTTCGGCCAAAACATGATACAACATGGATCAGGATATAAGATCTTGGAGAGAATTGGATGTTTACCTGGCGAAGATGTTTGTATATTAGATAATGCGGATAAGTTGACAAAGATCAGGGACAAGATTCGTGAAAATCTGACAAAGGCTCATGTCAAGGCTTCCAAAGCATACAATCTTCGAAGTAGGCCAGTTCAATATCACGACGGTCAGATTATATTTAGGAAAAATCACATTTTGAGTAATATGCCAAAGAATATAACTAGAAAATTTATGCCTAAGTATATCAAATGCAGAATACGAAAGAAGATTGGTAACAATTTATATGACATAGAAGACCTAATGGGGAAATATGTCGGTAAATATCACGCTTCAGACCTAAAAAGGTGACTTTTGCCCGGCTTGTGTGGGTCGAGCCACACGTCTTTCGTCAAATAATAAAAATTGTTGTACTATAAATTCTTATTATGGAAAAATATCTGAAAGATACATGCACATAAACAAGAATAATTCGAACATGATTTTTTTTTATTTTTCATTCAAATTTTAAAAGTCCATACATTGTATGCATGGAAAATCTGCTCCTGGTTGAACCTCAATTTGGAAAATTTTCAGTTCAAAGCAGGTTTGTTACGATTTTCTGCATTAGTTATAATTTTTTATTTTTTTGAATTACAAAGTTTTGTTTCATATGCAAATAAAAATTTCATAGAGGATTCCTTCCCAAATTTCTTTAAAACGTATGAAACACAACAGATTGCAATATTTCACCTATTGCTTCATTCGCACTCATATTATGAGTATAAATATACATATGTAAGACATGTGAATCTCTTAAATATCTCCTCGTTTTTACAGTAACGCTCTTAACATATTAGTGGGTACTTTTGTTGTTGTTATTATTAGTATAACTTCTTGTTACTATAACTTCTTTCAACGAAGAGAGGAAAAAAAAAGAGAGAATAACGATTTTCTCTTTTGGTTCACTGCGTTGGTACTTATACAAAAGTCACTCAATGAGAGTAGATCTTTTCTGCTTCAATTTTTTTTTCTTCCTATATTGTTGTCGACTAACTGTGCATTTATGTGTATTGCTATTTCTTTTTGATCTTAGCAAAAGAATATAGGCAACATTTCATTGTCATTTCTTTTGCGTGGTTAACTTTTTTTTTTTTTTTTACTTGCAAATCATAACGGAATCTTCTTTATTCTTATGAAAATTAACTTCTGGTATTTCAAAAAATTTTTGTAACCAGTGATTGAGAAAGTGAACGTGGTTCAGTAAACACTAAAATTAAAAACCATAAAAAAAAAAAAAAGAAATAAAAAAATTATATGGTGTGTTTTTTTAAAAAGAAATTTTAATTCGAAGAAAGGGTTTCAATATTTTGGAATCCTTGTATGGAAATTTGTTGTGGTCTATAAACTACTCCATTGGAGAATTAGAGGAGCGTCACCAACCTCACGAAGCTTTGGAAGTCCTCTTGTTTTTAAAGGATAACGTGGTGTTCTAGCATTGTGAAATCTTGTTGCGGGTTCTTCACACATGGTTCACCCCTACACACGTGGTTCATCCCTACATCCAATACAAGGACTCAATACATTTTTATAGACGATTTTGTTTCAAGTCAACGACATATGACAATTTTTTTTTAAACCTAACACCTGCTACAGTAGACCAATCACATACTTAGTTGGAAAAAAAAACTTGAATAATAAGATTTCCAAAATTTAAAAAAATTTAGGGCTAATCCTCTCAAATATTCGGTATATAAAATTAAAAAAGAACGTTTATAACCTCTAAATTACAAATATTTGAATTTAGAAATAAAATATTTTAAATTAAATTTTAATTTTGAATGTTTCAAAACCAATAATAGATGTTGCACAATATAAAAAAAAAAAAAAAAAAAAATTGAACATACAAAATACAGCAATAGGCGAGTATAGACAAGATAGATTTAAGTGTTCACAAATTTTTAATTCAAAGTTAAAAACCCAATAAAATTTTAGTTTTCACAAAATTTAGAAAATTTGCCATGTACAAATTAGTTTCTTTTCGCTTTCTGTCTTTATGAATGATAAAATAAAATGAATACACCTTCTGTACATAGACAATTTCCTTTAAAATTCTTAAAAATAATTATAAAATGAAAATATTTTTAAATTATAATAAAAAAAAAAAAATTTAGAAAAATTTATGATTAAATCCAAAATCTTAAACTAAACAGCAGCTTATATTGTAAATAGTATTACTAAATTTAAAGAAAACTAAACTAAAACTCATAAAAGTTAATAATATACCTAATAAATAAATAATTTTAAAAATATATCTACAAAACAAAAAAAAAATAATATTGAAAGTTTGTGAAAATCAGCTTCAAAAATTAAAAACAAAGAGAAGAAATGATAAAGAAAATGCTTTAAAAAAAAAAAAAAAACTAAACTTATTACAGAAATTAAATAATGTAAAAATGTCAATCAAAATTTGAAGAATTTGAAAATGAATTACCAGGCATTGAGATTAAGAAAAAAAATATTTGAGAAATAATTTTGAATAACTTTGAAATTGAGAAAATTCTTAATCTAAATTAAAAAAAAAAAAAAAAGTCAATTAACTTGAACTATGTATTAACCTGAATTGAATGTTAACTTAAAATTTTGAATTAAACTAAATAGTGTAAAAATGTCAATTAAAATTTGAAGAATTAATGAAATTATTTACCTTATTTTTAAACTTTAGTGAGTTATTCAACTTTTAAAACAATTCGTATGAATTAAAAAGTTAAAAAAAATATTAATAGCTAATATATTCATTTTTAATTTTATTTTTTTGAGTTTAGAAATATAAGATTAACTCAAGCTATAATTAATCATCGGTAACATCATCATGATTGCTGGGCCCATCAAGTCATGCTGCTGATAATAGAAAACATCGAAAGTTGTGAGTAAATTTTTTCATTATTTTCTTATTGTAGTGTTTATAATTGCTAACAGTCTGACATTTTTAAGTTGGAAAACAATGTCATCATAAGTTAACTTAATTATAATTTATAGATTTATAGGGATTTTGGTTTTAAGAATAATTTTTTTTTTTATTGAAATGTTTCTAATAAATATTGTTTCCTTACGATTATAAAAAAATATAAACAATGCAAATTTAAATAATATAAACGGGGAATAATGACCCAAACCAAATTTGGACTTTGGTAGGTGATAATGGTGTCAAAATTAGGGACAGGTGTACAATTCGGGTATTTCACTTGTCAAGGCGTCTGATCTAAGGTCAGTGGGTGGGAATCAGTGTACCCTACTTGGCGTTACAACTTGCCAAGGTCTGTTTTGTGACTTTTAAGAGAAGTTTTATTTTATTTTCACTTTTACACGCTATTGGTATTTCGGTTGGCATGGATAGTGTGTTATATGTTCACGCGCAATAAAATGTACGGGTTAAGAACCATTTATACCACACCTATAGCTAGCTGGGAAGTCACCTAACATGCCTCTTAAACAATACTTTTATTTCTGGTCCAAGAAATTGAATTTCTAGAAATTTCCAACAATTTTTATTATTCAGTTCACTACCAGCGTGCAACAAGGGCAATTCTGCGAAATCGTTTACCTGAGAACTTTTCTTCTTTTAACACATCAGATTTGACAAATATATTGATTGCTGATATGAAATATGCTATTAATGAATCAACCATAGTAAGCAAGTATAAGAAACCATTAAGATTTGAGCTTACTCCATGGGTTAATCAAAATCTACAGAAATTGATTTTACTAAAGGAAAAATTATTGAAAAAGAGAAGAAAATTTAGGAGCAAGCAGAGCATTAATGATAGCCTGAAGCGATTAAGTAAGGTGATAAAAATTGCTATAAGGAAGTGTAGGGACAACTATTATTCCGACTGTTTATCCAAAATTGGAAAGGACCCAAAGAAATCTTGGAAATTTATAAATTCTACCATTGGTCGTCAAGGGAATAAGGAAATTCGTTTAAATGATGCTCACGGACAGCTTATCACTTGTGATCAAACAAAGGCAGATTGTTTTAACGACTATTTCATAACAGCTATAAGAAACCTTAAGAGTGAGATTGAAATTTATCATAATGATAATTGTAATGCACTACGGACACTGTCTCAAACACCGAATAGATTTATCCTTGGAAACATTAATATTAATAATGTAATTAGGGTTATATTGGATATGGATACTAATAAATGTGCAGGAGATGATAATATATCACCAAAATTTGTTAAGGAATGTCGGGAAGAAATTGCTCCGATTTTATGTGATATATTTAATAAAATGGTGGACAACTCAGTGTATCCTGACATTTTGAAAGTTCACAAACTGATTCCAATACCAAAAGAAGTAAATGTATCCACTGTAGACAAATATCGACCGATTGCTGTACTATCTTCAATTGATAAAATATTTGAAAAGATTTTGTGTGATAAATTGCTTTCTTACATGGAAGATAACAGGTTTTTGTTTGATAATCAATATGGATTTAGACGAGGGTGTGGTACTGAGGACGCAGTCCTCAACGTAGTTAAAAGTATCTGCAAAGGTCTTGATGATGGCTTCTCTGGAGTTGCGGGAATGTTCTTTGACTTTTCTAAGGCTTTTGATCTAGTGGATCATTGGATAATACTACAGAAACTAATGTTTTATGGTATCAGGGATAGAGAACTTTTATTGTTTGAAAGTTACTTTGCTAATAGAAAACAGTATGTGAATATCAATAATGCTAAAAGCTTTGTTAGTTCTGTTGAATTTGGAGTCCCACAGGGAAGTGGACTAGGTCCGTTATTGTTTTCAATTTATATAAACGATATAAAAAACCTTAAGTTAAGTGGTCAGGTATGTATGTTTGCAGATGATGTATGTGTTTTGTATCCATACAAGCACGACTTGGTGTTAAAAACCCAAATCGAAAGAGATGCTTCGCTTATTGTTGAATTCGCGAGATTAAATCGATTAGTACTCAACTCGGAGAAAACTAAACTAATTCGGTTCAGGCCACATTCTTTGGGCATCCAGAACTATTTTAATGTTTATGTAGATGGAAAAATTGTGTGTGAGACAAATTCAGTGAAGTATTTAGGAATTATTCTTCAAAGCAATCTGTGCTGGGACCTGCATATCAATGCTATAAAGGGGAAGATAGCTCCAGCTATAGGGATACTATACAAGTTAAAGAATAAATTGGATAAAAAATCAAAGCTAATGATATATCAATCCTTAATTCAGTCCCATTTAAATTACTTGGCTATTACTTACGCTCACAATAGCCATAATAACACCCTTAGATCTCTGCAACGTATGCAGAACAAGGCTTTAAAAATTGTATTCAATTTACCGTTGTTGTTTTCTACTGTGAATTTATACAAGGACGTTACTAGGTCAATATTACCAATTTATGCATTACACGAATATCAAGTTTTCACATTTGTTTTTAAATGCATTAAGAGCATTGGCTACCATACCATTCCATTCAGACAAAACCAGGAACATTTTGATACTCGAAACAGGTCAAATCTTAGAGTTCCTCGATGCAGATTAGAACTAACCAAACAGAGGATAGATTATATAGGTGGAGTAAAGTTTAACAATTTGCCCGATCACTTAAAAGTCATTCAAAGAATTTCTACGTTCAAATCCTCTTGTAAAGAGTTTTTATTAAATTCAATTGAAACGCTTTTAATTTAATTTGATAAATTCTTTGGTAATACTAAATTTATTTCGTTTTTATTTTTCTTATTTTTCTTACTTTCCTAGTTTTAATATTTATTTTTTTCTTTTTTTAATTATATTCCTTTAATATTTATATATTTGTAATCATCTTTTTATTTGTACATACATTGTGTTAAATTAGTTTGTCAACTTGCCTCAATAATGCCCTTTTGGCGCTGAGGCCTAATCAATATTGTAAAATGAAATTTGTGCAAATAAATTATACAACTACATGTTAACGTAAAAAACATTAATTTCATTTTTGCTGACACATTTCCAGACAGTTACCAACCTCTTTTATTAAATTTTCTGTTTACTAAGCATTCTTTTGTAACACGCTTATCGTGAATTGTTATTATGCAGATCTTGCAGTTTCAACCGTAATTAGAATTAAGAATTAATTTTAAGTTCAGTTGTAAACAAGTATTCAAGTAATCAACAAGTGGAAATAAATAAAAAATATTTTTTTTTTTTAATAAAAAACAACGTATAATTAAATAATTGGCGCCCAACGTTAAAAGGTTCCTATCAAAAGCACCCCATAGGCTGCAGATACAAGGACACCCATAAGACAAGCACCCCATAGGCTGCGGACTTAAGTAAAAGGCACCTCATAAGCTGCAATAAGCGATCATCTGCAAAACGAGGACATTTTGAGTGGAGAACTCGGTGTAGACGCGGGTACCCTAGTAACAAGGTAGAAAAGGAACAATACCCCCCTATCAGCTCCATGAGGATGATCTTTATGTAAGCATAGGTTTAAGACTAAATTTTTAAGAAGAATATTTATTAATTAAAAAAAAAATATATTTTTACTAAAAGTGCTAAAAATCAAAAGTTTAAAAAAAAAAAAAAGAGAAAAGTGCAAAACTTAAAAGAATACAAATAAGGATAAATATAAGTTTAAAAGTCAATTAAAAAGTTTAATACAAATTTCAATTATGAATTTATAAAATATAAAAATATTTTAAACGTAATGAAAATTCTAAAAAAGGAAAAATAATAGAATCCAATTAAGTTACAAATCGTATGAAAAATTGAAAAAGTGAAGTAAATCAACAGTAAATTTAACAAGTAAATTTTGGAGAATTAAATTTTGAAAAATATTGCAAGGAAAAGTGAATCTTTTTGGAAAGAGAAAACGACTAAAACTAAAACATAGAAGTTAAAATTTAAAGAATAAGAATCGATTTAAAATTTTAAAGTGAAAATTATTAAAGTTAATAAACAAATTCCAATTAAAGAAATTTTTGCTTTGAATGTGAATCAATTGTAAAATAATAATATCTCTTCAAAAAATATCTTTTAGAACCACTATTGCGATTCCTACGGGACCCTCCAATAGAAATAAGAAATTTTTTTTTAACACAAATACAATTTTTAAAAAAAAAAAAACACTATTGCGATTCCTACGGGACCCTCCAATAGAAATAAGAAAAATAAGAAAAATTAGAACAAAAATATACTTTTTATTAATATAATAAATTATGTCTAATCCTAACAACTTGGTCAGGCCCCCAGTCCTGAATATAAATGTTCCAAATCCAGCTCCTAATAATGAGAATAATAGAAACATGGAAGAAATGATAGCTAGAATTTGCGCGCAGCAATGCCAAATAGCAATTAATCAGATACTAAATCCCAACGCAAATATAGGAGGTATAGATCAGGTAATAGAGGAAAGATATAGGAACGATTTAGCAGATTTAGATAAGGTTCCCGACGTTGTAAAGAACTTGAGGGAATTCTCCGGTAATCCATCAGAATTTAGCTCTTGGAAAAAGAGCGTAGACAGAATACTCGGACTGTACGACTCTATGAAAGGGACTCCTAAATACTTTGCAATAATTAATACAATTCGAAACAAAATTATTGGCCGCGCAGATGCAGCCTTGGAGTCATATAATACTCCTTTAAACTGGAACTGCATTGTGAAATGTCTGGCATTACACTATGCAGACAAAAGGGATTTGACTACTTTAGAATACCAGATGAGTACATTAACACAGGGTAACAGCAAAATTCAAGACTTCTATCAGGAGGTTTACTCCTATCTCTCTCTAATTATTAATAAATTATCTTGCATGGATATTGGTAAAGAAGCGCTCGATCTTCTGGCACAGACCTATAGAGATAAGGCTTTAGATGTCTTCATTAGAGGTCTAAGAGGCAATATGTCAATGCATCTTGGTATGAAAGAACCAAAAGATCTCCCTCAGGCACTCCATTTGTGCCTTAAAATGGAAAATCAATTCGTAAGGTCACAATTTGTGAACTCTCAAAAGACTAATACCAACAAAACTATATCTCTACCACCAAATAGAATGCAATACCAGAACAAACATCGGGATAATTTTTATACACAATTGGCTCACATGCCACAAACTTCTCATGATTTTTATCAATTTAAACCAATACCTCCAAGAAGATATTATAACCCTAATCAAATGTCAATGGCACAAGCATATTCAAACCCAAACTTCATGCCACCTAGGCCAAGCGCACCAAAACCACAGCCACGTCCTGAACCTATGGACGTAGACTCTTCAGCAAAAACAAAGGCCGTGAACTACATGAATAGGCCAAGCCAAAATAATCAATTTTTTGGTAAAAGACCACCCGTCCAATCGGAACAATTCCGAGGACCACCAAAAATGCAAAGGAATTTCCATTTGCAAACAGAACAAAGTAATTATGAGGAACAAATGTCAAACTACGAGGGCGAGGAAAAATTACCATCACTTGATGAGTACCTCGAAAACCAAACGGACAGACAAGAAAACGATAATCAATTTGAAACACAAGAATTCGTAGACATACATTTTTTAGGCTAACGAATTCGTCCTTACCCTATTTTGAGTGCAGGACGAATACCGGACAGATACTAAACTTTCTCATTGACACAGGATCAAACAAGAATTACATCCAGCCTAGCCTTGTGAGAAATCCCTTACCTAACCAGAATAATTTCTATGCAAGCTCAGTAGGTGGACAAAATGAAATTACCCACCATACTTTCGTAAATCTTTTCGGCAAACATGCCGATAAAATCAAATTTTTTCTACTACCATCTCTAAGATCCTTCCATGGCATCTTAGGAAACGATAGTTTAAAAGAACTATCAGCAATTATTTATCTGGCAGATAACTATATGTTTATCAATAAAAAACTCAAAGTCAAAATAAAGCAGAAAATCTCACAATCGGTTAATAATATTAGTATCAGGACTGACCACATGACAGTAAAACAAAAAAACAGGTTAAAAGAAACTATCGAACGACACAAAACCTTATTTAGTGAACCAGACGAGAACCTTACTTACACCACAGCTGTAGTTGCAGACATCCAGACTAAAACTGACGACCCCATTTATTCCAGATATTATCCCTATCCTGTACAATTAAAAGATGAAGTCGAAAACCAAATACAAGACCTCTTGAAGCAAGGTATCATTCGACCTTCACGGTCGCCATACAACTCACCCATTTGGGTTGTTCCTAAAAAAGCCGATGCATCCGGCAAGAAAAAGTACAGAATAGTAATTGATTATAGAAAGTTAAATGAACAAACTTTACCGGACAGATATCCAATCCCAGAGATCAATGATGTTCTCCCACAACTGGGACAAAACAAATTTTTCTCAGTACTGGATTTAAAAAGCGGGTTCCATCAAATACCGCTTAGAGAGGCTGACAGACAAAAGACGGCATTCTCGGTCAATAATGGTAAATATGAGTTTACCAGATTACCGTTCGGATTGAGGAATGCGCCTTCCATATTTCAGCGGACGTTAGACGACATACTCAGAAAATGGATAGGAAAAATTTGTTTCGTCTATATGGACGACATTATTATATTTTCCAAAGATGAAGAAGAACACTTCAAAAACATAGATACCATTTTTAAAACTCTTAGACTTTCAAATATGAAAGTTCAGTTGGACAAGTGCGAGTTCTTGAAAAAAGAGGTTGAATTTTTAGGATTCATCATTTCAGATGAGGGAATAAAAACCAACCCCAAAAAAGTAGAAGCAATCCTAAATTTCCCAACACCCAAAACACTGAAAGATCTAAGATCATTTTTGGGATTGTCCAACTATTATAGACGCTTTATCAGGGATTATGCCAAAATTGCAAAGCCCCTGACAATGCTTTTGAGAGGGGAGGCAGGACGTTCGTCCAAATATATGTCAAAAAAGATAACAATTGATTTAGATCAGGAAGCAATGGATGCATTTATAAAACTTAAGACCATATTGACTTCTGACGATGTTATGTTAGCGTATCCGGACTTTAATAAAGAATTTACCCTCACGACAGACGCCTCTAACTACGCACTGGGAGCAGTGCTATCCCAGGAAAATAGACCTGTTGTATTTTTATCAAGAACCCTTAGCAAAGCAGAAGAGCACTACGCCACCAATGAAAGAGAATTGCTCGCAATCGTATGGGCGTTAAAGTCGCTAAGGAACTACCTTTATGGCTCCGCGAAGTTAAAAATACTTACAGACCATCTTCCTCTGACTTATGCTTTGAATAACAAAAATTCGAATTTTAAACTTAAAAGATGGAAAGCATTTCTCGAGGACTTCAATTACGAACTACAATACAAACCAGGCAGCACTAATGTAGTTGCCGACGCTTTATCCAGACCTTCGCCTGAGAACACTCTTGTAAATACCTTAACTGTAACTCAACATAGCGATGAGAGTTCATCACAAAATTTAATACAATATACTGATGCTCCCATTAACGCCTTCAAGAATCAAATATTCATTTCAAATGAAGGAAGCCAACCGTCTTATAACTTTGAAATTGTTTTCCCTACCTTTCACAGACATAGAATTAACGAACCTGACATTACACCAGAGTCCCTGACTCAGATATTAAAAAAATATTTGAATCCCTCAGTAACTAATTGCATATATACATCGGATGAAATATTAGGAATGTTACAAGAAATTTACAGAAATAATTTCGCCCAATACAGGGTAAAATATTGTAGGAAAATAGTCACGGATTTGAAAAGCGCCGAAGAGCAGGAAACCGAAATACTTAAAGAACACCATCGAGCTCACAGGAACAGTATTGAGAATAAGGCACAGCTTTTAACAAATTATTACTTTCCACAAATGCATTCGAAAATAAAAAAACTCATTAGCTCTTGTAAGGTGTGCAAAGAAAATAAATATGAGAGACACCCCAACAAAATCGCAATCCAAGAAACGCCAATACCACAATTCCCCGGACAAATCGTCCACATAGATATTTTCATGACTGAGAGAAAGGCTATTTTAACTGCTATAGATAAATTCTCCAAATTTGCGCAAGCAAGAATATTAAGGTCACGAGCCGTTGAAGATGTCAAAGAACCTCTTAGGGAACTCTTACTTTCTTTCGGAATGCCAGAAACGATTGTTATGGACAACGAAAAATCTTTTAATTCTACATCTATCATTTTTATGTTAGAAAATCAGTATGGTATAAAAGTATTTAAGATTCCACCATATAGTAGCAGCGTTAATGGACAAGTTGAGAGGTTTCATTCCACGCTTTCGGAAGTTATGCGTTGCTTGAAAGCTGAGAACTCACACACAACATTCCCAGAGCTATTGTATAAAGCAATCTACGAGTACAATAATTCCATACATTCTACTACAAAAAAGAAACCAATAGAAGCATTTTTTTTTAGGAAGAGTAAGTACCAACCCTCAGGAAATAGAAAAAGTTAAATTAGACACTATCAGAAGAATTCAGGAAAAACAGTTAGAAGACTTGAACTACCACAATAAAAGAAAGATCGAACCTAAGACTTATGAACCTGGACAAATCATCTATGTAAAGGAAAACAGGAGATTAGGGACGAAACTTAGTAAAACATACAAAAAGGAAATGGTTAAGGAGAATAGAAATACAACAGTCTTAACAGAATCAGGAAGAACGGTACACAAAAATAATATCAGGAACTAAAGTCATAAATTATTTTTCAGATTATTCTTCACACTGGTTTCGGCCGACATTAAAATTTTGGAAACTTTTAATAATAGCTACAATAAAAGTAATTCTGTAAAGGAACAATTGGTAACAATATTAAAATATAAATTAGATACTGTCAAGGAAGAATTGATTAATATTCAACATGCCATACATTGGGCAAAAGTGGGTGTAGTCAATTCATTTTTATTAAAATCAGAAGAAATCAACCTTGTTAAAGAAATAATAAGTAAAGATTCCATACCATTTATAAATTTAGAACAAGCCTTTGAGTTTGCCGAGATAAAAATAGCATCGGATCAAAGCTCAATTGTCTATATATTAAGTATTCCAATAACGAATGTAAATTCATGTAATAAAATGTTAGTAAGACCTATCAAATTTGGAAAATATGTAAATAAAATAATGTTTAAAAATATTCTTATATGTGACAATGTAAATTACGGTATAAAGAAAGAATGTAAAAACTATAATAATATCACAATATGTAATAGAAATAATTTAGATAATCTGGAAACCGATATGTGTCTGGCAGACTTAATAAAAAGCAAACCAGCAAACTGTAGCCTGATAGACAATCGAAGTACCCCCACTATCGAGGAGATTTCGCCAGGAACAATATTGCTGAATCAATTTAACGGAACAATTTTTGTCGACAAGGAACCACAAAACCTTACTGGGACCTACGTGATACAATTCTCTAATATATCTGTGTCAGTAGCTGATAAAATCTATAGCTTTTTTGAAGGAATACAACTACAACCGCAACCGGCAATCCTCCAACCCAGATATTTAGGCCAAAATATAGAGGAAACCCTATCGTTAGAAATGGTAAAAGAGATACGGACAAACAACACTGAAGCCATTGATCTGCTAGAGGATAAACATAAAAAAGGCCTAGCAGTTAACCTCGGTCTCTCTTTAATGGCCATATCATCCATGATCGTCCTTCTCCTAAAATCAAAGATACTCAAAAGAAACAATAAGACGGTTATTATTCCTACAGCCATAAATGCGGCTCCATCAACACACTCATCCATGCCTGAGTTATCGGAAAGGAAGAAACCAGAACAAAAGAGCATTACAAAAATATCGGACATCCCATATTTTTGACCGAACGAGGACGCTCGGATTTAAGTGGGGAGGTGTTAACGTAAAAAACATTAATTTCATTTTTGCTGACACATTTCCAGACAGTTACCAACCTCTTTTATTAAATTTTCTGTTTACTAAGCATTCTTTTGTAACACGCTTATCGTGAATTGTTATTATGCAGATCTTGCAGTTTCAACCGTAATTAGAATTAAGAATTAATTTTAAGTTCAGTTGTAAACAAGTATTCAAGTAATCAACAAGTGGAAATAAATAAAAAATATTTTTTTTTTTTAATAAAAAACAACGTATAATTAAATAATTTACATAAGTAGTTGAAAGAAAAAAAAAAAAAAAAAAAAAAAAAATGTCAAATCAGTTATTTCTGAGATTAAATTAACATTTTTAATTTTGATTCAATATGAAACAATGTTAAAAATACATTTATTAAAATATTTTTCGAAAATTTACTATGATTTGAAATCAAAATTTTTCCATGTTAATTTTATATTGGGTTTTTTTCTGTGTGCATTAACTAAATTTTTCCATTTTCGTCACAATATGAATGGTGTGAGAAGCTAGATTATTGTCGCGGCTAAATTCAAATACTTTAAATTTAAATGTAGTCGCCGTAGTCTAGTAAGCAGTCCGTTGGAGAGCCCATGTGATTTAAACCTCAGCTCAGACATTTCGAACCAAACTGAAATATGAATGAAAGTACTTCTTTCGGCGAATTCCTCTCAGCAGTTATTTGGCAAAAATCTTGAGAGTAAAATCTCAAAAATCTATCGTTCTGCGCTGACTTTAAACTGTAGGTCCTGCCACTCATGGGCATATTAACGCTCACAATATGGGTGTTGTGAGAAAGTAGGTTGTAAGCCTGACTAAAGGGTTTTGTATTGATCAATTAAATATGTAAGTAAGTAAATTCACATGTTACTAGTGTATATAAAATAAATTTAAAAAGAAACTTGAATTTGATGTGAAACAATATCAGCTGAAAGCCTATTCTTTTATTTGAATGTAACAACGACCTTCCACTCTGTAGGCATTATAAGCACTTGCTCGTATAGCAATCATATATTCACCAGTTGGAAATGGAATGATTTTGAACATGCTTGGAACCAAAACTAAATTCTCAAGAATCAAGTCATGCTTAAAACGCGAAAGAAAAATAAAAAACAAAACACCAAAGAATTATTTTAGTAATTAAGAGTGTGACATTAGAGGGGCATAGCCTATGGAGAGAGATATTTGAAGAATATTAACTTACATCAATCGGACAGCTGTGATTTAAATTCGAAAAAGGTATAAAGCTTGTGAAAAGAATTTTCCAAAATGGAAACGAATTTTGATTCTTCATGAATTTACAAAAGTCTGTTGTTTGATTGTACAAATACGGATTGTAACGTTGAGAAGAGCTCTTAACAAAAAAGGCGGCATTTACCTGTTGAAATCAATAATTTGTGTAAAAAAATATCAAAAAAAAGTGCAATTCAATCTACACCAACATACCGTTATATTATCGAGTGGCGTCTCATATAAACTCAAATGGGCAGAAGCGCTTATTTTGTTACGCCCCGTTACTTTCAGTTGACATTTTTTGAATTCCGCAAAGCCTGTATCGTATGATTTACAAACCAAGTTTGTAAATTTAATTGTCATCGTCTCAACACTAAACAGTTGTTGATGCAACAATACAATGCAAATAAAAATTATTTGATATTTTATTAACTTAGACAGAGACATGTTGAACTTTTAAGCTGAATAGTAAACTCACTTGGTTATACAGAGAATTTTTGGTGAATTATTTTTTTTTTTTTTTTGCTAATTATGGTCGTTAGGTGACACTAATTATTTTCAAAAATTAATAACCATCACATCAAAAATAAAAATCATTAACAAAAATTTAATTTGTTTTAGTTGCAATTGTTAAATACTTAAATACGAGGGGTGTGCTCAACAAAGTCTTACTTCTGAGTTATGTGTCATATCTACAGGTGAATCTTTTTTATGCTTAAACACAATAGCTCCTATGGTATCGATTTAAAAGACATGTTAATGCCATTATGTTTGGAATAAAACATCGTTTACCAGTTACGCCACAACTTCTCTGGCTGTAGTACTCGATTTTCCATGACTGTGACGAATAAATCAGGCTAAATTTGTACGATGGCATGGGTTATGTTGGCTTTGTGACTTATTTGCATTCACTTGCAACACAGGAAAAAACACAGGCATCTTTTCGAAATACTGAGACAATAGTGGAGCATATATTTTTTTTTATTCAATCTAGATTTCTAGTGATGTCCCGTTAATAGCTCAAGTTTTCAAAAGGCAAATGTTGGATGAAAAACAATTTTTTGTTTGTTCCAAATGTAAACGGGTCACTAGTTTACCAGTATTGTTACGAAAATGGAAATGGTGGTTTGCTTTCACATCGTTTAAATTGTAAAAAAAAAACAAAACTACAAAAACAAAAACAATGAACTTGTTTACATGATAAACAAGTAAACAAAAAGGCAACAACAACACTGCAAGAACAAACGTAAACGCAAAAGGATGCAAAGAGGAATAAAAATCAAAGCAATTGTTGTTGTTTACATCAAGTTGTGAACAGTGGCATATAATTTTTTATTTTTATTTGCAATCTACGAGTTCATATTTCAAACGTTTTTAAGAAGGTAAAAACGTAGCAGTATAGTAATAAAAACCGAATCGTCTGTAGATAAAATTCAAAAAAACAGGTGACTTCCGGAACGCACCTCATACATACATAATTCTGTTTCTTTTTTAAGCTTTTAAGAATTTAATAAAAAATGATTTCAATTATAAATTTTTGTTAAAATTGTTATTATTTCACAGACATAATTAATCACAAATATTTTCCATTTGCCACAGTACTTCTCTGTTATACGCCCTAAAATTTAAACATGGCTCAGTCCATGTTAGAAAAATTTTAAATAATTATTTTCATTGTGTTGTTTTTGTATTACCAGCTACGATGCAATGTTGAAACGATGACAATTAAATTTAGAATGCCGATCATATGATAAGCAATATGCGCATTTCGATAAATGTTACTTAAAAGTTATGGGGCGTGGCAAGATTGGCTTGCAAATGTATTGGCGTTTTCATCAGACACGAATCGATAATTTAACTGTAAGTATACAGGTGAAAACGATAATTGTTAATAAGAAAATGAAATAAACAACTAGTTACACAGATTAACGGCGTCTACTTTGTGAAGAGTTCAAATCAATGTTATCAGCCATTCTTGTACAATACAACAACAGATTTTTGTAGATTTTTAAAAAATCCAAACTCTTTTCCTTTTTGGAAAATTCTTTTCAACATCTTGAAGCCCTATACGAATCTTAATTACACCTGTCCCTTAACAGTACGTATTATATTTGCATTAATGTATTCTGCAGAAGAATAAACCTTGTACATATTGTTTTAAAAGTGTTTAGCGATTATTTGATATTTATTTCGTATTTTTTCTTTTAAGACAGAAATAATTGTTAAGAACTTTGTCTTGGATGGCAGTATGTTTAAAATGATACCATTTCCAAGCGGTGATTATTTGATTAGTCTACGTTTAGCCGTTTACAACATCCACCAAGCAGAAGCTCGCGCCTACATTCAAATAAAGGATTAAAAAGGATTCAGATTTGTGCTAAAAAAAAAACTGAAGTAGGAAATGGGAAACATGTTCACAAAATGTCTCTATATTCTTTAATTAAAACACTTTGTTCAAAGTCATAGACGTATTAAGGCATAGATGTTCGTTTGACCGCAGTAGTAATTTTGTTTGTAATTTAAATTTGTTTAGAATTAGAATTAAAATTTTTATTTACTAAGTAATTTATTTATTTATTAGTTTAAAACAATGTTAAATAATAAATCAACATTCGTTTGAACGCAGTTTTATTTATATTAAAAAAAAAATTATTAAAATGTTTTGTGAGGCCAAACCTATAACATAATCGTGTCTCCTAATCGGGAATTCCCCGAACTTTGACAACTTTTGTTCTTTGTCTGCCTATTTCACCACGACCCAATACATACTTTCGAATAAAATTTTGATAAATCCGCAAATAGATGATCGTATGATACGCAAATGACGTTCTTTAATTTAATTATCATTGTTGCGCTATTGACTCGGTGGGAATAGAAAATCATCATATATATATGTTTTTGGAAGTTGTATTGGTTTCGTGCTATCAGTTTATGTAAATGCCAGTAATGAAGAAAAGGAATAAAAATACAAAATATTTTCAATGCAACTTGAGTCAACAATTAACATTTCAAAATTATATTAATTGTTCGCACAGATAATTAATTAATTTACTTTTATTCATAATATTTTTCATTTTGTTGCTTGAAAATCAATCTATGTATACTGATATTCTTCTTCTTATCGTTTTTTGACGTTTGGAATACGAAATACACAATACAGAACAGCATTGAGCGTTCACAAACAAAAAGTGTATTCAATATAACATACACGATACAAAGTAGTGTGAATAGGCCAATTATAAATTTTAAATCCTATTTATTAAATACAATCATAAGCGTAAGGCTGCATTAGTGTTGGCTGGTAATAAGTTTATTTAAAATTACAAATCCTATATGATAAGTTGATGCGACCAACAGATCCAACAAATACAAAAATTGGTGCAAGTCAGAAGTGCTTTCGAAAGTAGTCGGAGATTCATAGGGTACTATATATATAACGACCTGTTTAATATCTATTACATACACTTCTACCTTTACATATACACTATATTTACTACCACATATGATAACTATCAGCAAGTTTCTGGGTATTGACTGGAACACATTTTCCAGTTAGAAAAGTGATAACATTTTTGTAGAATATAAGTATGTGAATAAAAGTCTGTTCATATGACTTTTCTATAATGAGAGGGAAAAAATCAAGCAGTGGATCAAGAAACGCATCTAGAGAGTGTGGGCATTTAATATGATAGACATCTGACTTAGAAATTTCAGATTCCAATAAAATTACGTGCTTACATACATAATTGGTCATTACAACCCTTCAGTCAGGATTACGGTCTAGCTTCTCACACCACTCATGTTGTGTGCCCTAATTTTATACTTGAGTGGTGGGACCTACAGTTTAACTTCGACTCCGAACGACAGATTTTTTGAGAAAGTTTTCATGGCAGGTTTTTTTACTCTCAGAGTTTTTGACAGAAATCTTTTGAGAGGAAGTCGTCGAACACACTACATACCTACTAGACTACGGCGACTACAATGTTCACTACTATGTTCAGATATGCACTTTTATTGAGTCAATATTCGGTTTATTGTGAACAATATTTTAAGTGTTAAGACATAATATATGCGCAATTGAGTTATCAAATATCAACAGAAAGTGTTCGGATAATTGTAATATACGCACTGAATATACTTATGATAGTGCTGCACTTTAAGTTTTACTCAATATTATAACAATTTGCGTATTTATTGCGCAATAATTACTTTGAAACTTTATATGAAATATTGATTTATTGCGATTTACTCAATAAAGGTGCATATCTGAACATCGTAGTAGATGATAGTAGTAGGTACGGTCAGACCATACAAATATTTGTTGTAAAATAAAATGAAATTTCTACAAAAACAATTCTACTTACTTCCAATCTAGGAACAATAAAATAAATATTCATAGAAAATGAATATATTTGTTGAACAAAAACAAAACAATTAGAAACAAGTACAGCATAAAAACGAGAAAAGTTTACCATCCACACAATGATGAAATATGATCCATGTTTCTGAAATAATGCTGCCAATAATCGTACATGAATCGACATACAAATTTCATGCAACATGCCAATCTAAACTTTGCCACATCACCGATTTGCTTACTCTATGCATACATTCATATACTACATATGTATGTATGTACGAGTATTATCTCTAATAAATCAACACAATCCCAAGACACAAGTTAAAATACCACACAATAACATCAATAAAAACAACAACAATAACAAACAATAAAATGAATAAATAAATAATAAAATAAAAATATTATCACATCACAGGATACAATAAACTGGCTGGCATTGTTGGAATGTACAGAGAGAGAGAGAGAGAGAGAGAGAACACATGTAAATTTCAACAAGAGTGGTATCTGTGGGTAGTTTAACATGATTTATATAACCTGCCTTGTTAAAAACAAAAACAAAAAAAAGCTCAAATTGAACATAAGAAACCCAAATGAATTCCATATGAATGCTGAATGGTAATAAAAATAAAAATAAACGGCATAGATTTAAGCGACACTTAAATATTAGTTTGTGATTTTACGGGAAATAAAATGTTCCTATTCTTTAGCTCGTGAAGCGGAATATTATGTGGCACGTCGTCAAAAGATATTTTGAATTTATTTTATGACAAACCCAAATATTATTGCCAAACTCATATGAATTTTGATCATTAACTTTTCATATTGTATACTAAAAATGAAAATAAACAAGGAAAGTAGAAGTGGTAAAATTTGAATTCGAAATTAATTCGTAACTCGTCGACTTTCTGCGTGATTGATTAAATTGATGGCACAATAAAAAGAAAATATAAATATTTTTTATAACGTTACAGTTCATTGTTCCTCTACGAAATTGCTTATTTACCATTCCAATCAGAGATCAGAAATAAACCCTTTTTCGCTACTCATAAGTATTCATGAAATTCTGAGTATGAGTGAGTCAACAGTATTAAAATTCAACGACTCTGATTCATTCGTACTCATTATAATATTGATTTATAATAACAGGTGTTAATCCATGGACTGTATGGGTGGGTCGAAGCCGGCTCGAAGGACCAAATGTTAATCCATGGACTGTATGGGTGGGCCGAAAAACAAAAAAAAGTATTGTCTTCGACTGTTGAGCACAATTGGAGCACTATAAAAAAGGACCCAAAATATGAAACGTTCCAACAGAACAACACAAAACAAAACACTTTCCTTTTCTAGAGATGCATTTAATGTCACTTTACACATATTTTACTTTGTTGGTCCCATTTCCTTGGAAAAAATAACACAAGTCACAAATTTTTTAATGTTCTAACCTTCTCTTACAAATTTTATTATATTTAGCACAAATTATTTTACAAAGAATTTTATATTTTTTAAACAAATAAGTTGCATCCTTGTGGATGTTACAAGAAAGAATGATAAATTAATAGAACAAAACAAAAAAAAATTTATGTAAAAAACACAATAATATTAAAATATAAAAAAACTTTTATCTTCACTGCAGCGCCCTCTGTTGCCAGTTTGCCATCGTTTAAACAATCCTGTTTATGTCGCCAAGGATGGGAAGTTTGGACTATCAGACATAAACAACAGGTTTCAATGAGTATGAGTACAACGTTGACATCATAATCATAACATTCGAAATATGTTTAATTCATAAGCCCACTCATTTAGATAAATTTAGAAAAATACTTATAATACTCATAAGCGATTCGAATCATTCATCAAAATTTACAGTTTTAGTTGTTGTTGCATTTCCAAAAATGAAGAAAGAAAAAGACAAAGACAGCAAGCAAAGCAAACACACAACCTTCTAGTGAGTATTGTAGTGTTCGTACGCGAATCATACTTATTTTGTGATGCTTGTAAATGTTGAGTAAAGGAGAGTCGAAATCAATAACATCATGTGTATTGTTAAGTATGAGAATTATGAGTACTTCAAACTTTGAATATGAGGAGTATGAGTAGTATGATATTAAAATAAGTATGTATGAATGCGTATAAGTATCAGAAATTATGAGTATGATTAGAATCTCCTCTTCTTTTTGAATGCTCATTGCTGATCTCTGATTCCAATATACAATTTTAAGTTCAGTAACTCAGAGTGGTTTTAGCAAGAATAAAAAAGTATGTTTTCATTCTCTAGTGATATGCTATACTATGTTAGCAGTATGCAATTTAAGTTTTAATTCCATTCTACTGATAAGATCGTCTTGAAAGATATAATGGTTCGAATTGACCTTTTCTTCAAAGTAAAAACATAAAGAACTAATAACACAGTACAAAGACCAGTTACTCTCCCCATATTTCTTCATGATTTACTCTTTTTAGTGTGTGACAAATTGAGATGGAATAGCTTATTATGAGTAATTGATTCGCATCCGAACTATTTTAAGTTAAGTTAAAAACCCAAAATGGTTTATTGACTTATAATCGCAACATTAACATTACGGCACTTGGTACTATTGTGGGCATGCTCATACATTTTTCAGTGGTCGAAAGAAGCATTCAAACGACTCGAGTCCTTAACGTCTGATTTCTTTACTTTGTACACCACTTATGTATATCCGGCAGAAAGTGGAATACTACTCACATTATATTGAACTCTATGGATTTATTTCAATACCTTTGCAATGTAGCTTATGTTTCGTTGTTCTGTCATATATTTGAAAACAACTGCTCGAGGGATTTGTTCACATCTGTTCTTGGTCGATTAGACAATGGATTCCACAATACTGTTACGAAAATGGAAACGGTGTATCATTGCTTAACATTAAAATGAGCAAAGCAACACAAACACATACAACGAACTTGTTACAAGTAAACCAACAACATCAGTATGACAGAAAAGGGGATAGCCAAATAAGCGAGAACGCAACAACATACAAAGTGAACAAAATACACAAACAACAATGAAGTCGAGATAGAGTTCTCTAGAAGGCGAAAACACGAACATTCGACTTCAAGAACCCTCATCAGACTGATTACGTGGTCATATAAAAAGACAATACAAAGCAGGCCACGAGTAGTAAGAGTGCATTTAGTCTTGTGTGAAGACGCTTTGCGTGTGAAGAAAACAGTCGTGGTTTGAAGATCGCAGTTGTTAGTGCTTACGCGAACAGAAGTGTAAAGAAGAGTAACGAACAAGCAAATTATTATTGGATACATCAAGTTGAAAATAATGGCACACCAAAGTAGTGCGAACAATAAAGAATTTAATTGGATCTAAACACCAATTAATTTTTATTTGTTTGCAATCAACGAACTCATATTTTAAACGTTTTTAAAAAGGTAAAAATGTAACAATACATTACAGATTGAATTCGATGTTTTCCTGTGGCAGTTTTTCCACTCAAACTCAAACTGATTCAGTGAATTTTTAAACATGAATTAAATAATTGGTCACCCTTATGTGCTTAATTACTTTCATTGATTCGAAACCTGATAGTTCAACTAAAGGGTCCGCCAAATAACTTTTTTTTTTTGAAAATGCTTTAAAAAAAAACTACTGAATATTTTCTCAAATTTCTTTATTTATTTGAAAGTACAATCCTTCCGGTTAATAATGGAAAATAATTTCATTCAAATGGCTGCCTCGGATGGCTATGCAGTAGCCTACACGATCGGTCCAATTTTTAAGCACATTATCGATTGTGTGCAGCTGTATTTCACCAATGGATTCACGAATATTGTCCTTTAAAGCGTCAATTGTCTCTGGCTTGTCGGCGTAACACTTATCTTTGACGGCACTCCGCAAATAATAGTCCAACGATGTCAAATCACAGCTCCGAGGTGGCCAAACGACATCAGCTCTGCGGCTGATAATGCGATCTTCAAAAACAGGGCGCAAAACATCGAGTGTAGCTTCGGCTGTGTGGAACGTAGCGCCGTCCTGTTGAAACCAAATGTTGCCAATATCCTCCTCATCAATTTTTGTGAACAAAAATTCGTTCAACATGGCCCGATAACGATCGCCATTGACTGCCTCTGGTCCAAAATCCGCACCAAACAGTGACTCGTTTTGGGTGCGTCGGCTTTTCAATGTATGCGTGCGGGTTTTCTGTGCCCCAAATGCGACAATTTTGCTTGTTTACATACCCGCCAAGATCAAAATGAGCTTCATCTGAAAAGATGATTTTTTTTTGCCAAAATCGGCATCTTCTGTAGGCTACTCGTGTAGGCTACTGCATGGCCAGCCGAGGTATTTGAATGAAATTATTTTCCATTATTAACCGGAAGGATTGTACTTTCAAATAAAAAAATAAATTTGAGAAAATATTCAGTAGTTTTTTCACAGTAGTTTTTTTGTCTGTTCCCAGTTTACGACTGTAAACTGCTGGGAACGATTCATGTTTTGCTCGAAAAATGCTCCGTCAAGCATTATTGGCCATTTGCCAGGATTGTAGACTAGCTTCTCACTCCACCTACGTTGAGGGATTAGAGAAACTGCTTAATGGCAATTAATAAATCTCTGAGATTTTCACACAAGTTTTCTCAGATCCATGTAACTGTTCCTGACAAAATTTTTGGTAAGTTTTTTTCACTATAAAGCTTAGTTTCTTAACAAACCGTTAAAACCGTAGACTGGCTTAAGACAATTATAGCTAGAGAAGACAAAGTGTGTTATTTTTAAAAATCAATTGCAATTGATGAAACAGACCGAATTTGCTGAAAATTAAAGTGTTGTACATCAGGATAGTACACCAGTTCTTACAAGCTTTAAGGCTTCTGCCAAAATCAATGAATTCAACTTCATAGCGTATCTTGTTTATTGGCAAAATTGGAAGCCTCAATAGTAAAATATATGTGGATGAGAGAAGAGGTGGTATTTGTTTTTGATGGCTACTTCACAAAACTTAAAACCTTTTACTGTATACTATCGAAGCTAGTGAAAAAGATATCGAAAAAAGGTATCGATTTGGGAAGAGATTATTCTGAGAAGAAAACGAATTACAATTTTGTTGTATTTTCGAATAATTTTATGACATCGTAACTGTAGTATCGCTTTTGTATTTTAAATACAATTTTAAACATTAAAAATGTTCATTTTCCTTACAGAAAATCGATTTTGATAGTTGCGAATAAGTTCACCATGAATTTCAATCTAACAGTACGTGATACTTTAATGGGAAAAAATAAATCCGCAATTTACCATGAAAGTGAATTGATAAAACACAGCATCAAAACAACAAAAGGAACAATATGGCTTACTTTTGAAATGCAGATGTGAACTTTAACGAAAATGTACTTTCATTACACCATTTCCACAAACACTTTGAATTTTTGCAAAAGTAACAATGAAATTATGTGTTGGAAGGGATAGTAGAAATCAATTTGTCGTATTTTAAAAATAAGCTTTTTCAGTTATACATGCAGAAAAAAGGTGACTATTTTAGGCCAATTCCAATTATGCGACCATTGGTTG
The DNA here is from genome assembly GCA_930367235.1 of Sarcophaga rosellei. Lineage (NCBI taxonomy): Eukaryota > Metazoa > Arthropoda > Insecta > Diptera > Sarcophagidae > Sarcophaga > Sarcophaga rosellei. The sequence goes on along the minus strand of OV884017.1, from coordinate 81,631,923 downwards.
AACAGATATACAGATAACCTCCACTCTATTGATTAAATACGACGCTTGCATGTGGTTTTCAATTGTGTTGGTCTGAATCAGAGATCAGCAATGGGTATTCAAAAAGATGAATAGATTCTAATCATACTCATAATTTCTGATACTTATACGCATTCATACTTATTTTAATATCATACTCATACTACTCATATTCAAGGCTTGAAGTACCCATCGTACTTATACATAACAATACGCATGAGGTTGTTGATTTCGACTCTCCTTTACTCAACATTTACAAAAATCACTAAATAAGTATGATTCGCGTACGAACACTACAATACTCACTACAAGGTTGTGTGTTTGCTTTGCTTGCTGTCTTTGTCTTTTTTCCTTACGTGACTTTTTTATGTTTTGGTAAATGCAACAACAACTAAGACGGTAAATTTTGATGAATTCGATTATTCGAATCACTCGAATAAATTAAAAATTTGAATCTAAATGAGGCAAAAAAATAAAGGCATATGAATTAAACATATTCCAATTGTATGAGTTTGATGTCAACGTTGTACTCATACTCATTGCAATCTGTACTTATAACTCAATGTTGTAGTGAGTACGAATGAATCAGAGTAGTTAAATTTCAACACTGCTGACTCACTCATACTCAAAATTTCATGAGTATTTATGAGTAGCGAAAAACGATTAATTTCTAATCTCTGGTCTGAATTATGTGTCTGCAAAGACTCACTGCCACCATTTTGGATAAATATTGTAATATTTGAGTCACTTGTATCACTCGTTGTGAACGCAAATGAAAGTTTCTGTCGCTTTCATGCAATTTGTATTGGATTGGCAATATTTGCGGCAATTGGATTCCTCAAAAATATGAATTATTACAGATAGGAATTACTAGCCACTGTTAATATATTTTTAATTATTTATTATTTTTTGGGTTTCCTTTAAACTGTCACAAAGTATTTCTCGCTTTTTCTTATTCTTTATTTGGTTTGTTTCAGTTCTACTGCACAACTGATTTTCCAGTGAAGCAATAGCAGGCTCCAGGTTTATAGGTTTTGCTGTCTACCGTTACATAAAAATAACACAGTCTGTGAGCATATATTGGTGCTATTAAGTAGTCTTACTTTTTCTCACATGGTGGACCGTTGTTAATATTCTTTTCTCTGGGGAACAATAGTCTGATGTTTTCGTAGATGGATTATAGCTGATCATTATTTATGTATTATTTTTAAATTAAGAGACAACTTTTAAAAAACCAGAATTTGAAATTGTTATGGTATATAAGCTGAGTATAAGTGGAGATACTTATCAACAATTTTGTCATTTTACTTATATTTCCATTAAATTTCTTACTGCCATATTGGTTTTCTTATTAATTTTCTCTTGACAGTATGTGTGTGATTTAAGTCATTATAACGGGTGAATTTTCCCTATTTTCATTTCAGTATACGTTTTTTCAGCATAAAAAACAATCCGGACAGGTCGCAATACCAAAAACGCTCAGTTAAGTTTGCCAGCAAAGAAATGTGTTTCTATTTGACAAAAAATATTTTCATCAATGCAGTCGATATTTGTTTCAAACTGGATTACCCGAATTTCATGTTAAAATAAATAGGTTGAAGTACTTTGTGTTGAGTACTAAAGTTTTTGTCACATATAAAAAATGGTCAAACCAATCAACGCGCGACATCATGTACCTATTGTGTGGATAGAGTTTATCGAGCAATTAATCTTCCAATACTGGAAGAGTGTTGTTTTAAATTCTGGAAGAAAGTCATGTCCAATTTAGAGATTTCACGCGGCCAACATTTAAATGGAATTGTCTTCAAAAAGAAATGGCAGACACTTATTTATTACTCCAAGTAAATATTTCCTTCACTTTAACAAATTCTCTAAGAATACATATGTACGTGTAAACAAATTTTAAAATATTTATACAAGTTTGTAACATTGTGAATAGCCTAACAGTACAATAAGAATAATAATGTTACGTTTTTACCCTTTAAAAAACGTTTAAAATATGAGTTCGTAGATTGTAAATAAAATAAAAATAAATTTGTGTTTAGTTTTAAATCAATTCGCAATTCCGTGTGCTACCTTTGGCGACTTGATTTAAACAACAACAATTTATTTTATTTGTTATCCTTCTTTACACTCGTTCGTTTGATCTTTACAACGAAGATCTTCAAACTACGATTATTCTCTTCACACGCAACACGTCTTCACACAAGACTGTCTGAATTCTTCCTGACCCCGTTGCCTGATTTGTCTTGCCTTCTATATCACAGGGTAAACAGTCTGATGAATGCTCTCGAATGAGAATGACTTTGCCTTATCGAAGTCTCTATAAATGTGAACATGTTGTTTTCGCTATTGTTGTTGAGTGTATTTTGTTTACGTTTGTCCTTGCAGTATTGTTGTTGTCTGTTGGTTTACTTTGTTTATCTCCTTTTTTTTATACTGATGTTGTTGCTATATTTTTGTTTATTCGTCGATCATGTAAACAAGTCCATTGTTTTGCTTTTGTAGCATTTGTTTATGATTTTAATAACACCTTTTATATATTCGTAACAATATTTTTCACCCTATTAGACTTTAGAATGCAATACGAATAGATTTTATTAACTTGTTTCAGTTTTAGTTTCATATTCAATTGAAAATAAAATTAAAATAATGAAAATATTGAATTTCTTGCTCAAGAATATTTTGGAACAGAAAATTACTTGCCCTTTACATTTTAGATGGCAATTTGCTATAAAAGTTAAAATATGATACGATATTTATTTATATTTTTTTGGTTTTTCTGTTCGCTTTCACTTCTACATTTATTTAATATTCTAAGCGTGTAACATTTCAAATATATTTACGAAATTAAATTATTTATTTGGAGAATGAAAGGGGAGAAATGGTTTAGAATCGCCCAACAAAATAAAGTATTTGTCAATGCAACTGCGTGTGTGTTTAATATTACATTCTACTCCCAGGAAAACAAACATTACAATTTCTTTTTTTACTCATCGCTAATGCTCGAATGCCACACAATATGTTGTGTGTGAGTAGATTTGGTCGTAGATCTTTAACAATGGCTGAAAAATGAAGTAAAATTTTTATATTTTTTTTATAAACAACTCAAACGCAAATATGTGAATATATTCACCATATTCACCAGCATACATATAATTTCGTACATATGCTAAGCCATCGATTACAGTTGCAAGCAAAACATACATTTTGATTTGATGAAATAATAACAAGACAACGAGCACCGAAGTCGTATTGTATTTTATGAATTTATTTCAATTTGTTAAGTTTCTGCGCTTATGGAAATAGTTGGTTACATCTATTTATACTCCCTCGAATATGTGTTTTTTTCTTTTAATTTATTTATGCTGCCAATGAGCCTTAAGTATAACACCAAAATTTGCGCCCAGGTTAGCGTTTTGTCTTAAAATCTTGAATAGTTAACATTATAGAACAAGACAGAAATAATCACCCCTATCATGAATAATTTTTCCCTTGAAATGTTTTCCCATTTCCCAAAATTGCGATCATAAACTAATTTTCCCATTTATTAGTTTACTTTTTTATGATAATTCAAAGGGGAAAGATATCTTTAAAAAAAATTTCCCTGATTGTAAATATTTTTTGCCCTCGTAATATTCTCATTTTACCCTCTGAGTTGTTCACATCGTTTTTGCTAGGGAACCGCATTTATCATGTAAGTATTAAATTATTGAAATAAAAATATTTAAATTTATATTCTATTATTTTAGGAGTAGAAGTGTTAACAAAGTGCAAAATGAAATTTTGCTTAACAAAATGCAAACTAACAGGGATATAGCCTGTGGTTTTTCAAAAATTCCTAGAGACATGTTGGCAGAATTTTGGAATTCACTTTCTGAAGAGCTGAATAGTGCTGGACTTCCAATTAAACATGTCTCGGAGTGGAAGAAGGTAATAAAGTATTTTGTATATTGGTATAATTTGTTTAACCCATAATTTGCACAATAGGTTTGGATAGACCAGAAGAGATATGTGCGATCAAAAGCTGCCACAAATTTGAAACACCAAAGAGAGACGGGAGGAGGACCAAATCAGTCCAAATGCCTTTCAGCAAATGATCAGTTCATATATGAGCTAGTTGGTATGAGAGAATCAATAGAGGGACTAGAAAGCACTCGGACGTTTGGTTTGCCAGAGAGCGTTTATGGCAATCAAAAAGAAAATGTGTCACCAACATCACCTAATAAATACTCCGCCTTCTGCGAAGAACCGCAAGCAGGCATATAGCTTAAGTATTGGCGGTATACCAAATGATTTTTTTGTAGAAGGCAGGGCCTTTTCAAGCACTTCTAAAATGTGTATAAACGCAGACTTATTTACCCTGTAATGTTGAATAAATCTAATGCAAAAGTTATTTCAATGTGATCATGTAACTTACAAGGTTTCCGGTAACTCTAAGGCATTTGATCCATCTCTCAAATGTTTACGAGCAATACGATTTTTTCTTGATTCTAATGCTCCAATTCTAAACATTTTGTTTTTTTTTAACTTTTAATAAATATTTGCAGTCTTTTTTTTTCCGCCTAGCACTCACTGTAAACAGGCAGCTTACTTCAATTTGAACAGCTGTTTAAAAAAGGGGATATACGATTTCATGGGAGATTCACAATAGCAATTTTCCCTTCGAGGGGAATGAAAATTTAATGGGAAAATAAATTTCCCATGATAGGGGTGATTGTTGGAATTAAATTATTGCGCAATTCACAGAAGTATTGAGTGTATTGTTGGACGAATATACAACACTGTATGATTGTTGCTGATAATTTTCATATAAAAATCCGATACACTCGTACACATTTTTTTCATATATTTTTTGTATTGTATTGGTATTGTGCTATCAATTTATTTATATGCTAGTAATCAAGAAGAAGAATAAAAATACGAAATATTTGCTATGTAACTTGAGTCAACAATTAACATTTCAAATTTATGTTAATTGTTCGCACAGATGATTAATTAATTTAGTTTTTGCTGTAATAGTTTTCATTTTGTTGCTTGAAAATCAAATTATGAATACTGGTCTTCTTCTTCTTATCGTTTCTAGACGTTTGGAATACGAAATACACAATACATACAGCATAGTATTGAGCGTTCACGAACAAAAAGTGTATTCAATACAACATACGCGATACAAAGTCGTGTGAATTGGTCATATTTTTTTTTATTTGTTGGATATTTTCTGGTACATTCGATTAATTCAAATATGAACTCATTTTTTCAATTAATTCTGGTGGCTTGGGTATTGGATTCCAACCAAAGATCAGCAATGAATTGTTTTTTCGCTACTCATAAGTACTCATGAAATTTTGAGTATTAGTGAGTCAATAGTATTAAAATTCATCTATGTACTCTGATTCATTCGTACTCACTACAACATTGATTTATAAGTACAGGTTGCAATGAGTATGAGTACAACGTTGACATCAAACTCATTACATTCGAAATATGTTTTATTCATAAGCCAACTCGTTCAGATTCATAAATTTAGAAAAATACTTATAAAACCCATAAATGATTCGCGTGATTCGAATCTTTTATGAAAATTTACAGTCATAGTTGTTGTTGCATTTACAAAAAAAGAAGAAAGAAAAAGACAACGACAGCAAGCAATGCAAAGACGCAACCTTCTAGTGAGTATTGTAGTGTTCGTAGGAGAATCATACTTATTTTGTGATTCGTGGAAATGTTGAGTAAAGCAGAGTCGAAATCAACAACATGAGGCGTATTGTTAAGCATGAGTAGGATGAGAACTTCAAACTTTGAATATGAGTAGTATGAGCATGATATTAAAATAAGTATGAATGAAATTATGAGCATGATTCGAATGTACTCATATTATATAGTACATATAGTACAAACACCAACACAGTTAAGGACGACCAATCGACATTTCGGCGTCCTCTTCAATATATTCTCCTGCACTTACATTTCTCTGCTTTTTAACGGTTATGACTACAAATAAGCAATAACTGCACGAAAAGCTTGCTCATTAGGCAGATTATGTTGACCGCAAAATCGTCACACAAAATAATGAGACATCAAATATTCTAGTATTTCTGGAATAATTTTATAATTTCATCACACTTGTTTTGGTCACAACTGTAAATATCACTATAAACGGGAAGCGCTACAGTTTGTTTGTGTGTTATTCTTTCATTACATAAACACACACGCACACACACACTCATACACATTTATGCCAACCTAAAGTAAATATATTGTCTTTATCGATTTTCAGTCAGGATAAAGGAACACAGCAAAAAAAAGAAAAAGGAAAAGAAAAGAAAAAAAGCAGGAAAATATTGAAAACACCATCATTGTTTCCTTTAAAATTCAACGTTAAACGCAATAAAGTTTTGTTATTGTTGCTGCCATTGTTGCTTTAACAACACCGAACACCGGTACCGGCAGTGAAGGTGTTTAAAAATAGAATCGAAAAAAGACAAAAAAACAAAAAAAAAAAAAACGGAGAAAAAGCAATAAATCGATTTCTGTTTCAGTTTAAATTTAAGCCAACCATATGCAAACATTTATGGTTTTGATTAAGGAAAAGTGAAAGACTAAAAATAGGTGAACGGGTAAAGGTAAGCACCTCAAATAAATATTGTGATCCTTTTTTCGTTAGAAGCTAAACTGATTGGTAATTAGGGGAGTCAAGTTGAAAAATGCTCTTAAATCAGTGGCTTATCATAATTTAAAATGTTGAATTATTTCTCGGAAATTAAACGGTTTCACATGGAATAATGGACAGGTAGGAGAAGGATTCAAGTGCAACGCTTCGATAAGTTTGTGATTTTAAAAATTTCTCCTCTTTTAACGGCTACTGTTAATAGTCACCTGTGAGTCAGAATTTAAACTAACTGTATCATTAAGTATATGCCTGTCAACCACACTACAGTTTGATTTCTAAGGAAGGTAGCTAAGCTTAATCAATATTATTGGAAAATAATACTGGAATGATTTGAAAATTCCTGACATGATGTTGCCAATCCAAAAAGTGTGGTTTGAATTTTGAATGCTAACGGAATCGATCGGAATATTGGCTGTAGCGTATTTTAGGAGGAAGTGTCGGCGCGAATTTACTGTAATTTCCGATAGTCAGACTGCTATCAGAGCACTGGATTCTAATGTGACGAATCCGAAGGCGGTGTAAAACTGTTGCGCAGATATCTCAACGAGGTAGCAGATCGATATGAGGTTCATTCATGTGTTCATTTCAGGACACAGGCATATTCCGCAGACAGCGCTGCAGAACTAATGAGCTGACCAAACGACATTTCCGATTGAGTACCTACAAGCATTTAATTGACAATATGGTCGAAGACTTCGTCAAAAATAGGTGGGCAGTTTTAGAAAGGGGCAGATCGACACAGAAAATCCGGTCCAGGCTGGATAGAGAACGCACGGAAACTCTACTTAAACTTCGAAGTAGTGAGCTCAGAATAGTTGTCGGGATCATTACAAAGCATTGGATTACGGACATGCATGAGAGTCGCATTGGTTTTGGATAACTCGCGAATTATGAAACTGTGATTCACTTACTGACTGTATTGAACATCTGAATGAACTGGGGCATAACTGTGGTATCACAATGGACGTCATGTGACCTAAGTGTGTCCATGCAAACTATTTGTGTGAACAGCCACCTCTACTTACATATCTACCATATATTTTAAAATTTCTGTTATTGATGAAATAATCTAATTGGTCATAACATGGGTAAAATAAATAAAATTCTTTTTATTTTACATTGCATTACATTTGTTTTGAAGCGTATATTCCGTATGCGCATCTGTGTATTATTTGTATCGTTAACAACTCCTTTAAAATTACTTCTTAAAGTTAAGAATTAGAACAGAAAATAAAGTCGTTGCAACACATTCTGATACTATGTTCAGATATGCAATTTTATTCGATTTATTGAGTTCAATATTTTAAAGTGTTCATACATATAATACATGCAGTTCAGCTGCTTATTCAATATTCATTTGACAGCTGGTAAACAAAACAGCTGGTTGTTTCAATAACATTGTTTTTATTGTTTTCTTTCTTTCTTTCTTTTGTTTGCCGTTGCAGTCATTTGAGTTGTCAAATATCAACAGAAAGTGTTCGGTTAATTGTAAGATGCTCACTAAACACACTTATGACAGTGCTGCATTTTAAGTTTTACTCAATATTATAACAATTTCCGTATTTATTGCGCAATAATTAATTGAAACTTCATATGAAATATAGAGCTCAATAATGGCGTTTATTACGATTTAAGCAATAAAGGTGCATATCTGAACACCGTATAAGTTTGTATGACATATTGTTTTGCTAGATAATTTACTCATAGTCATACGAAATTATGTCAAATTGGAAATTATTACACAATAATTGCTAAAGATGTTTAGTATTCTTAAAAATTCAAGTTAAGATACACGTATTGTTGCCAAGTTTTGCAAAGTTTAGTATTCCTTCGTGAAACAAATAACATAAAAAAATTCCCGGAGTTGCTAAATATAATTAATTGGTGACCTAGGTTACACCGGTCTTTCACAACAGCAGCTTACATGTTATAGTGAAACAGTCTGTCGAATATCTGGCCTTACAAGATTTCACCATTCGTGTCGACATCAGAGATCGGCAATAAATCGTTTTTTCGCTACTCATAAGTACTCATGAAACTTTGAGTATGCGTGAGTCAACATTATTGATATTCACCTACTATGATTCATTCGTACTCACTACAACATTGATTTATAAGAACAAGTTGCAATGAGTATGATCACAACGTCGACATGAAACTCATAACATTCGAAATATGTTTGGTTCATACGCCTACTCATTCATATTCATAAATTTATAAAAATACTTATAATACTCATAAATGATTCGAATGATTCGAATCAGCCTTAGTTGTTGTTGTATTTACAGAAAAAAAATAAAAAAACAGACAGCAAGCAAAGCAAACACACAACCTTCTAGTGGGGATTGTAGTATTCGTACGAGAATCATACTTATATACAACATCATTCGTATTGTTAAATACGAGTATAAGTACGATGAGTACTTCAAACTTAGAGTATGGGTAGTATGAGTATGATATTAAAATAAGTATGAGTATCCGAAATTATGAGTATGAGGCGAATCTGATCTCTGGTCAACAGTTGGAATGCACTGCTTTCAAATGGGGTTCCAGTTGGATTGATTAATCGGTTCAGTGCTCCATATTAAATCTTAACAAGCCTGGCACTGCGTTAACTATTGTTGGGTAATCTAGATCTTGTAAATATTTATAGTACGATGGGGATACATTCCATCACCAGTTTTATTTAACATCGTTTTGTACTCAATTATGCGACAAACGCATTACGTGTGGTATGTATGAGCATACCTTTCCGGTATACATATCTGCGAAATCGTATAAAGTGTATCAGATTGCAGACAAAATTGGTCTGCATATTAACATCGACAAGATTTAAGTCCTTCATACTAATACCAACAAAGCTTTTAAGATCAATATTTACAACGTGGAACCCGAGGATGTCTACGATGATATCTATCTGGTGCAAATCATTTATTAAAAGTTGTACAAAAAGTATGTAAATCCCTACTCAACCAGCTCTTATCGTTAAACATAAAATCTAATCTCCCGTAAGGCTGTGAGTTCTGGAATTATATTACAAAGCATATGAATTTACTGTAGGTTTTTTGTTTTTATTAATGTTTGCCAAAAACAGAAAAAAAACGGGTAAAACAACAAAAATTCGGAAATAGAAAAGAACGATAAGATTAATTATCTGTACGCTGCAACGCCTATGTTTAAATATTATTTCAATCACAGCAAACATTAGCCTTAAACATTGACATTCCATGTTGAATCAGTTTTAAGGACCATATCTACTCTACATAGTTAAAATATTTACTATTCTTTACATTTACTGTGTAAAGATTGCAGAGAAGTTTGTCTCTACTACGGAAACCATACACTATTAAAGTTAATTGTAGTTTGTCTTCATGGAATATTTAAATGTTTTACAATAAAAATAATTATTTCGAATGTTCTTTACTGCTTAAAAGAAATGAAATTTGAAGGCAATGTTTCCGAAACTAAAAATATTTTTTTGCAAAATGTAAAGCGAAGCAATGTTGAGAAAGAAATCATTTCTTTTATCTTCAAATATGTTTAAATGCTGGCGTATGCTTTGCTTTCCCTCCCTTTATATCAGTCAATATGAAATACAAAACCATACACAAATAAAAAACAAAAGTAAAAGCGAACAAACAAACAAAAAAAAAACCAAAAAACGGAACAAATAATGAAAGAAACATATTTTATGCAAAGTTTATTCAAGTTGCAAACATTTACTCCACCGTACAATATTTGTACAAGTACAAGAAAATCAAATACTTTCCGTTTCCGTTTGTAAAAGAAAAAACAAAAACGAAAAAATTCAAATATTCATATGTTTGTATTACATAAAGGCACATACCCATACATGCTCACATACTCATTTGAAATAATTGGTCAATTCACACAAGCCGTTGTATCGTTGTATTCATTGTATTGTTGGAAGAACATACAACAGTGTATGACTGTTGTTGATAATTTTCATATAAAACTCCGATACACTTATACACATTTTTTCCATATGTTTTTAAAAGTTGTATTGGTTTCGTGCTATCAAATTGTGTGAATGAAAAAAATGTGTATATGTTTTCATATGTTGTGTTGGTTTCGGGCTTGCAAATTGTTTGAATGGCACGAAATACACAATACAGCATAGCATTGAGCGTTCACAAACAAATAAATGTATTCAATACAACATACACGATACAAAGTTGTGTGAATTGTCCAAATATTCCCATTTGAATTTTAGACACACGAATGCCGAGAGTTTTGGTGCAGAGAAAGAGAAAGCGAAAGCATAAAGGTGTATGTGTATGTGAAAATATTTTCATGAATTTTTTCTCACGGGCGCATACATATACCCACTCACACATATGTACATATCCCGACCGATGTTAATAAAATTTTATAGATGACAACATGTGTAGTTTATGATTATTTTAGAATGTTCTAATAAAGAGCAATTCCAAATGGTTTGTAATGTTTAACTGTTTGTTTTTTCTTTTTGTTTTTTCTCTCTTTCAGTGTAATCTTTTTAAAATGTATACAAATGTGTAGATTTTTAGCAATTGAGAAGGAATTTCGGATTACTCAGGGAATACCTAATGCTCTCATATGCTACACAAGTTGATGTTGATGTTGATGTTGCTAACATTACTACATATGTATGTAGAAATGGTTAACATTTTTTGAAATTTAATTTTGAACTTTTATTCTAATGCATACACGCCATTTAAAACTATTGCTGACCGATTAGCGAAATTTAAAAGTCTATGAAAGGCGTAACAAAAAAAAAAAATCAAAACTTCTAATTAAAATGAAATGAAATAAAATATGGAAATGATGAAATGTTATAATTGTTTTACATTGACCAATAATGATTGCCATCTTGGACTATATGTATGTATGGAACCGTAATTAAATTTGTTATTTCTGGGATATCACGTACTGTGGCGAAGGCAAAAAATATTTCAAAAACAGTAAAGTCGAGCTAATGTGATCTAATGAGAATCAATAAACTGCACATTTTTCAATTTAATTAGATTTTTGATCGAGGAAATGTGTTCCTTTACTTCAAAAATTCTAGTATTTTGTAGCGTTACATGTAATTAATTGCTTTCATAATTACATTTTGATTACAAACTGAAGTTATTTCTTCCTAAAACGTTATTAAACTAGACGTGACTCCACATCAACACTAACAATCTAAATGTGGTTCATTGGTTGGTGCCAAAGAGAAATGTTGTAAATAAAAAAATAACACTGTGAGGAGATTTTTCGATATCTCTGTTGAACTAATAATCTTCTACACACGAACCTGCCTAATGTTAATTTAATTTGAAAAGATAATCCAGTTGTCTAGGTGTTAATATTTTATGTAAAAAGATAATACACATAAATTTCCATACATTCCCAAAAGTTTATTCGGTTAAAGCGATATGAAAACTGGGCAATTGATCACCCTGGTTCTATATTATCAACATATCAGATAACAGTATTGTAAGCAGTCCCAAGGCACCAGAGCACTAATCAAAAATGTTGCAACTATACAAAAAGAAAATGTAATCGGTAGCTAAGTACCAGAGATCAGCAATGAGTATTCAAAAAGATGAGTAGACTCGAATCATACTCATAATGTCTGATACTTATACCCATTCATACTTATTTTAATAGCATACTCATACTACTCGTATTCTAAGTTTGAAGTGCTCATCGTACTTATACTTGTACTTAACAATACGAATGATGTTGTTGATTTCGACTGCCCTTTACTCAACATTTACAAGAATCAAAAAATAAGTATGATTCGCATACGAACACTACAACACTCACTAGAAGGTTGTGTGTTTGCTTTGCTTGTTGTCTTTGTCTTTTTCCTTCGTCTTTTTTTGTAAATGCAACAACAACTAAGACTGTAAATTTTGATGAATGATTCGAATCACACGAATCATTTAAGAGTATTATAATTATTTTTCTAAATTTATGAATCTGCATGAGTAGGCGTATAAATCAAACATATTTCGAATGTTATGAGTTTGAGGTCAACGTTGTACTCATACTTATAAATCAACGTTGTAGTGAGTAAGAATGAATCAGGGTAATTGAATTTCAATACTTACTAAGTATTTGGCTAGTAAGTATTGGTTTTTAAGCGTTGGATTTTTGACGACCTAAAGGTTTCTAATTATTCCATTAACTCTACCAACTATAGCAAATAAACAGTTTATTGGTCTCCTAGCAATATAAAGAATTGAATAAATGAACTTTTGGTAATAATTGCTATATATATCGACTGTCCAGTCCACTCCCTCGACGGTAAAGAATGTTCGTTGTAAATTTGTTGTTTGGTGGTAATTTTCCAACTTTTTTCCAATTCTAAATAATAATTCCTTGAGAATTCTTTTTCTGCACCCTGTTCTCTTTTTCTATTAAAAAATATTGTTACGTTTTTACCTATTTAAAAGCGTTCGTTGGTTGCAAACAAAAAAATAAATTTGTGTTTAGTTTTAGATAAATTCTTTATTGTTCTTACTATTTTATGTGCCAGTGTTCACACTTGACGAATACAACAATAATTGCTTGTTCGCTATTCTTCTTTGCTTACAACGCAGATCTTTTCAACGGCAATCTTCAAACCACGAGTGTTCTCTTCAAACGTATTTACACAAGAGTGACTGAACTCTTACTATTTGTTGCCTGTTTTGTCTTGCCTTTTTATATGCTCGCGTAAACAGTATGATGAAGGTTCTTGAAATAGAATGTTTGTGTATTCGCCTTCTCGAGAACTCTATTGCGACTTCATTGTTGTTTGTCTATTTCGTTCACATTGCATGTTGTTGCGTTCTCGCTTATTTGTCTATCCCCTTTGCTTTCATACCGATGCTGTTGGATTACTTGTAACAAGTTCGTTGTATTTGTTAGTGTAGCTTTTGTTTATCGTTTTAATGTTAAACGATGGTACATCGCTTCCATTTTCGTAGCAACATGTACAAGGCATTTAGAAAGTAATGAATTATGTTGTAATTCTTCAGAATTTTTTGCTACATTATGTGGAATAAAAGTATGCCACTTCAAAGTGTGTTCCAGCAGCATACTGACATTAAATATACTGCAAATGGTTCGAAGATAAGACTATCAATGTATTAGACTGACCAAATCAGATTCCAATCTAACCAAGAACACGTGGAATATAGTAAAAATTACAATCAGAGAAAAGTTTCCCACTTTGGGAATTAGTTTGAACTGCGTAGTATGTTATACAAAATTCGGTATGCCAAAATCTTGTTCATCATACGCTTAAACGATGGCTAGGTGTAAGTGTATTATTGTATTCTTATTTCGTTGATACAAATTTTAAAATAAAAACTTATATAACTGTAATAAAATTTGGTTTTGTGCCATATAAGCTGAGAATAAGTACAGTTTCTTATCAATAATTTTCTCGTTTTACATAATTTCTCATCAAATATCGAAATGTCGCATTAGTGATCTTATTATTTTACATTTACATCACTGTATTTACCGGAAGTATATTTAAGTTTTTCCATTCGCAGACGTTGGCAGCATAGCAGACGTTGGCATATTGCATCATCTTAATCTATGGGTGGTATAAATATTAAGGAGTCAGAAACTCTAGACATTCTGTTCGTGAAAATTTAGTGGAATGTTGGCTGGAACCGACACATTTTTCAGTTCCTTCAATCCCTTTTTAAGATCTTATCATATGATCTTACTATTTACACCATTTATAAGCGACCGAGAATGAAATACAACTCTCATGTATGGGCCGGCATCTCAACGTCTATTATGTGGTTTCCCGACCGTGTACTCGTTATTGTATACAACTCCATTGATTCATTAGAGCATCGTTGGATTGTGGTTTATGTTTCACTGTTCTATCGCTACTACAAAAGGATTTTGCTCGAACGAAATATGGTGACTTTTTCCCGAAAATCATATATTCGTGGATCTCACACTGCCTTCATATGTGGAACACAATTCGTGCAACTTATGGCATAAAAATATACAAGCCTAATGTCCATAACCACGGTTCTCTCTTTCCTACTTCCCATAACATATTTTTATAGTTCCAAACACAATGCCATCTATCCCTTGAGTGTTGGTCGCACGACAAAAAAAAAAATAACGGCGCTTGCCTTTGTTCTTCCGATGTTAATAATAGAAGCTTTACTCGAATTTTTAAAATTGTCTGCAACGACAAGTGATAACCTATTCTCAACTACAAGGTTATGTAGGAGATGTAATTTTTTGGCTTTTAAGGGGTTAAAAAGGAATAAAATACAGTAGAATCATTACAGGTATGCGAAAGTAATGTACCAAAGTAAAGAAAATGATGTAAATTCTTAATTTTTAAAAATCGTCAAAATAAGGGCATAAATCGTCAAATCGTCGATATGATATTTTTGGAGCTCAAAATCAAAATGACGATAAATCGTCAAATCTGGCAGCTACGGTTGGCAGTAAGTATTTCGGAAAAAATTAAATTTTCAATTGTTATCATCGCTTATAAAAAACTAAAAATAATTTCATTGCAATTCTATAAATATTACGGTGATTTTCAATGCCATGCACAATTAGTGAAATATGTATATTCTTTTTCAAATGATTTAATTCCTTTACAAAATGGTGTTTAGGTTGAACACCTTATTACACAACTTAATGAAATTAATGTCCAGAGTTTAATGAATATTTTCTAAATTTATTTGTGTGCTAAATTTATGTTTTTACATGAGAAATTATTGCATACTGTAGGCATTATGAGCCTATGTCCATTCTATAGTAAATTAATAAATCATAATTCATTAAATATTTATTAAAATCAATTATATATCGAGAGCTTCGAGCGCGCGAAGTTTAAAAATAATGAATTTTGAAATGAAAAGCGATGGAAAGAACTAAAGGAGCGTAGATGCAATTACCATATGTAACATCAGTGCGTGTACATTATTTATTAGAATTTATTGTATGAAAAAATAATAAAAAATAAAAATAAATAATAACGATTACAGACAGAAAAAATAATCAAAGTTTGCTTTGTGATTGAAATAAATTCTCATTTTATGAGCAGCTTTGAATTGTAAAACTTGTTTTAGAACTTTCGAAAATCTTAATTTCAAATTCCAAATTGTGAAAAACAAAAGCCGGAATGAAAAAGTAAATCTTTTTTAAGAAATTCCTTTAATTTTAACGACAATACTTTTTGTATACTGTAGGTATGTATATGTATAGGAAAAGATGATAATTTAAAGTTTGCAACCTTTTTCGTAACAGCGAAACATGTTACCTTTTAGGGATTTGAATCAATTTCAGGGTCAATTACAGGGGGGTTGGATTTTTAACTCAGGGCAATCTGTATTCCGTAAATGTTCTTAAACAGCGAACAAAAATTTCTTTTTATTAGCAAAGTTTCTTTCTTCTTTTCCATTTCCCATATCAACATCAGTTTCATTTTCAGCTTCACCTTTGCGTTTGTGTTTGTTTTTGTTTTTAAGCGTTAAAAAGTTTTTCATTCCTTTACTCTACAAATAACTACCTTTACCTTCGCTATTTCCGATCTACAATACTATGTTGCTATTTCGCTTTTCCAACTTGTACGTGTTTCTTCTCTACTGTTTTCTTTTTATTTATTTATTTATTTCGTTTTTCTTTTTCCCTTTTATTTTTGACTTTGAACAGGCTGTTTGTGTGGAATTGTAATAAACCTGTAGACAAGTTAATTTTTCTTACTTTGTTCCTATAGTTCCTATTCAAAAATTCTGTTGGTTCTCATAAATTTAAAAATTATTGTTAAAGTTTTTCCTGGTTTGTGACAATATTGTTAAACAATCACACTCAAACATTCACTTGAGGAAAAAAAGTAAAAAAAAAAATAAAATGAAATGAAAAACATCTACATAGCTTAAGTAAATAATATACATACGCACATAACTATGCTATGCCTTTACAATTACAAAGGTACCCACCAACACGTACACATTTTATTATACGAAAACGTATTATGATTGTAAATAAATTTTCAATTGTGCAATGGAGCACATTTTTTATTTTTATTTTTTCGTTTTCTTTTTTGTTTTTCGTTTTCTTGTACCTTAGTTTTGTGTGCTTTCATTTTAAATTTATTTATCGATACATATCGATATTTTGTTGTTGTTATTCTGTGTTGTTCAAGAGAATCTGTTTTATCATATTTCATTGCCAGCATTTCATTAAAACATACCATACACCCTGTGAAGGTGTGCGTGTGTTTGTGTAAAGTTTTTAAAACTTTTGCAATGATTTGCTGTCAGATTCGATTCGATTATTCTATGTATTCGAATAAAGTTGAATTTTTGTGTTCTTCCGCTTTCTCAACAGGCATCGATATATTCATATCATTTTGCTATGAAAGTTATAATATCGATGACTATTTGATTAACTTCGTCCTTTACAGTTATTGATACAAAGATGGAAATAATATGATTTTAAAAAATTCAAAAAAATTCGATTTTACTCATGTCTTTTAAATTTAATGTAAAAAGTTTATAATGAATGCGTTAAAGTTTATTTAGGAAATGATAACGACCTTCTTTCCATCTGCTCATGTAAATTTTTGTATTAAAGTACTGGTTATATTAAATAATTATTACAAGTAATAAAACAATGAACAAGAAATTTTCATTCGTATGAACCAAGAACCTTCACATAAAGCGGAGACAACTTTCATGTTAGAAGACCATCTCTTTCCCTAGACACCAGCCTTCCTGTCTGGTAGTCCAGCACACAAGTCCTAAATTCGGTAGCCTCTGTGCTCATAGTGAGTGGTTAATAGTCTGCGCCTTTTCATAATTAAGGGTCATTATTACAGCTTGCCTTTAACTAAAGGGAGGATTTTAATGGCCACATAAATTGTTTTTCATTATTATGAGTATCCAATAAGATAGAAGAGAGCGTTAAATTAAAGGGAGGATCATCCTACCTTTTAAAGTTAAGTTTATGTCTGAACTTGCCATATTATATATTATTTTCAATATGGCAACTTCAAATTGAAACAGAATGAGCAAAGCCCGTATTTGCCAATGCGTTAAAAAAATTTTTTTTAATTGAGCAGTTTTATCGACATTGCTCCGGCACTGCCATATTTTTGGAAACATTTTATCTGTAAGTTGTAATAACGAGTTAAGTTAAAGGTAGCTTTACAGTCCCCTTTAGCTAAAGGTACCTCTAAATAAACCCAAGTTTAACGGGAAGTTGTAATAATGGCCCTAAGAGTGATAGAACAGAATCACGTCCTTTGCCTACGGTGTACCCATTTCTACTGTATAAGACTCTATGCATTTGTATGCTACTGAAACAGAGGTTAGTGGAATAATAAAAATTAAGTCCAGATGAACTCCCATAAAAACGCATGTTGAACGACATGCTGAAGATTTTTCATTTAGAATCCATTCAGACAGCAGGTTGCCATAAGACACCAAAAATTCCACTGTCACGCCAATGAATCTCTGCTTCATTGTTTCGGAATACTCAGGTTCCACCTTCATCAGACTCTAGACTTATGGGAATCCTTTTGAAAAGATAAAAGTTACTGAAAATAAGGACGTTCTCCTGGAATCTTACAACGAATCAAAGGACACTATGTCATGGCCATCAAAAACGATCTATTGTAGAGATGGAGATTCTAAAGCAGAGTCAGCTGCTTCCAACCTTTAACTGTCTTCAGACACATAGAAAGTCATTTGCTTTCCTTTGCCTTTGTTGTATAAAGACAAACCTTGCGAACTAAACACCGTTGGCTATCATATTTCATATTCAGTCGAACCGCACAACGACAGACAATATGTATCTTGTACTGTTTGAACACATACTATTAAAGCCTTTACTCCACAAGATTTTAGAGATAGTCTCTCGTGCTAAGGCTATTGAATACATAAGGTGAGTAGTCTAGATTATGAGCTAATACATGGCACATTACTACTGTTGAAGATCTATCTAACGAAACTAGCAGGAAGATGATATCCAACTCAAACAGCCACTCTTTTCATCCGTGCGGATGTCAACATATAGAATACCATTTGGGAAAGTGACATCAGTCAACCCTAGAAGTCAGTAACTTTTTAATTTTATAGTTCACAGTAAATGTGCAGTTGTAGGTTGGGGTAATGAAGGGAAGTCCTTGATGTAATGGTTATTAGCAATAGATACAGAGACTAAGTCACTTATTGAAATATATATTTAGATTGTCTCTTTTATGTTAACATTTATATTATTTTGGGGACAATGGATTGGAAGCAGAGATCAGCAATAGAGCGGTTTTTAGCTAGTACTCATAACATTTTGAGTATGAGTGGGCCAACAGTATTGATATTCAACTACTCTGATTCATTTGCACCCACTACAACATTGATTTATAAATACAAGTTGCAATGAGTATGAGTACAGCGCTGACATCAAACTCATAACAATCGGAATATGTTCGATTCAAACGCCTACTCATTCAGATTCACAAATTTATAAACATAAATACATAACATAATTTGCCATTACAACCCTTCAGTCAGGATTACGGTCTAGCTTCTTATTTAGAAATAGAAATATTTATAATACTCATAAATGATTCGAGTGATTCGAATCATTCATCAAAATTTACAGCCTTAGTTGTTGTTGCATTTACAAAAAAAAAAAAGGAAGAAAAAAACAAGACTGCAAGCAAAGCAAACACACAACCTTCTAATGAGTATTGTAGCGTTCGTATGCAAATCATACTTGTTTTGTAATTCTTGTAAATGTTGAGTAAAAGAGAGTCGAAATCAACAACATCATGCGTATTGTTAAGTATGAGTACAATGAGTACTTCAAACTTTAAATATGAGTAGTATGAGTATGATATTAAACTAAAGTATGAATGCGTATAAGTATCAGAAATTATGAGTATGATTCGAATCTACTCATCTCTTTGAATACTCATTGCTGATCTCTGATTGGAAGACAAAACATATGGAAACCATTGTTAAGAATCCATGATCCACCAGATGGCAATGACATAAAACGAAAAGCAATTGTCACGAAATACTGTGTATTAAGAATATGCGAAAGAGGAATTACTGTAATCACAAATAAATTGCAAAAAATGGAATTGTATTCGGCATATCCAAAGAAAGGCAACAGAAGTAATAATAAAGATAGCCATAGAATGGAACGCCTAATAAAATTATTGCCACTTTCTCCTTCAGAGTAAATAAAACTGCCATGAAAAAGTTTCACAAAAAATCAGTAGACTTTAGAATGCATGTCCCGCCCCTCGTGTATACAACATAAGTGGTTGTGTGAAGCTGGGTCGTAATCCTGACTGACGGTTTGTAATGACCAATCATGTATGTGTATGTGTACATATAATAGGTTTATTGTTGGAAAATATTGTTAAAGGCGTACAATCCATCGATGAATAAATAACGGAAAAAGTCTGGAAATTAAGAAGATTTTGTGATTGTAAAAGTCGATTTAAACTAAAAATTTATTCGAGATTTAATGTAATTCCCTCATAATCGGTAGATAAGCGATTTTTGCCAACAGACAAAAAAAAAATCATATTTTCGTACGCCCAGAATTTAAATATTAATTAAAACTTTTTCTTACTCCTAATTAAGACAGCTTTCTTGACAGATTGTTAAGACATAATGTTTGGTGTGCCCAACTAAAGAATTTTTTTCTGTCTTAAATAAAGATATTTAATGAAATGAATCACATTCTCCAAATGTTCTCCAGACATTTGTCTACATTCTTCCCTTTTCTCTTTTCGAATTTTATAGCATTTATCTGCGTTTATTTGCTGGTCGACCAATTTAAAAACTGGACACTTTTCAAGATCTAAAATACCTTCACCATAAAATAATAAAAAAAAAATGGTTTACATGTGGTATATATCCTTGCAAAACTTACTAATACAGATAAACGCGTCCCTCTACACATGTACGTATCGCTGTACACAAGGCAAACAAACATAAATAAATGAAATCCTGTGTGTGCAGGACATGTTTCGCAGAACAGTATAGCACAACGCAACGCCACACAATACTTGCTGAGCTAAAAAAAATAACAAAAACTGAAACATAAAATGGAAAAGAAACAAGGACCAGCAACACAAAAAAAAAATAATTCTACGCGAAATATGAAATAAAAAAAATGAATTCAAATAAAAATAATAAAAAATAAAAAATGAAAATGAAAACAATAAAAATGCTTATTCAACATTAAATACATTTTTTTACAATGTTTGTTAAGCACTAAACGAAACCAAACAACAATAGGGTCTTTCAATAAGAACTTTCGAACAACATATTACAAATTAGTTGTCATCTATTCCATCTGTATTAAAAAATTACAATGAACGACCATAGGCAACGATGTGTATTCGCTAAATGGGCTCAGGAGCTGTTGACATTTGAACCTAATTTTCATCGAATGGATCGATAATTACTAACTTGTCTTGGCCTGAATTGCGCTTTACTACCGGCCATATTGCATAGTCTGGATGAGCGATTTGAGGGCGATTTGGGTATCATTTCATATTGAGGTAATCTGAACCAGAGATCAACAATGAGTATTCAAAAATAATAATACGCATGATGTTGTTTACTCAACATTTACAAGAATCACAAAATATGTATGATTCGAATAAGAACACTACAATACTCACTAGAATGTTGTGTGTTTGCTTTGCTTGCTGTCTTTGTCTTTTTCTTTCTTCTTTTTTTGTAAATGCAACAACAACTAAGACTGTAAATTTTGATGAATGATTCGAATCACTCGAATCATTTATGAGTATTATAAGTATGTATTTTTCTAAATTTATGAATCTGAATGAGTAGGCGTATGAATCAAACATATTCCGAATGTTATGAGTTTGATGTCAACGTTGTACTCATATTCATTGCAACCTGTACTTATAAATCAATGTTGTAGTGAGTACGAATGAATGAGAGTAGTTTCAATACTGTTGATTCACTCCTACTCAAAATTTCATGAATACTTATGGGTAGCGAAAAAACGATTCATTGCTGATCTCTGATCTGAACTGGCCACTGAAATCATGCGTATTGACCCTGTTAGACGTTTAAGGTGTATATGGATAAGTTTTAGGTTTATGCAAATAAATCACTAACCACAGAGAACATCAAAGTGAACTTAATGCTTGCCATTGGTCAAATTCAGCTTGATTTATGTGCCAGAATCTAGGGAAATCAGAAGAGCCATGGTGTCAATAAATTCGAATAAAAAATTTCGATGATATGACATCTACCACACACTTTGTTTTATACAAATTTCAAAATAGGAAGCTTTTAAAAAAAGACCTTTTACACCTAAAAATAACCAGTTAGGAAAAGATGAAATTAAAATGAAAAACTGTACGGCTAGATGTCTAGCTGATTTTGTTGTTGTTTAGTAACTGTTTTATACCCAATAAATATTTGAAATTACAATACATCTGGAAAATCGAAACTACATGAAGTGATTATTAGCAAATTGGTTTTAGTGGAGAAGACGAAGCCAAAACCTTGCATTGGTCTCGAAATCCATTTTTAATCAGATAAATTAATGTGCACCACCTTTCGAATCTTTCGAATCTGGCAATACTTATGTCATTCTATGGTGTTCCAAATTCAGTATATTATTTTCACTGAACATAATGATTCGATATACGCTTGAGCAACGCAATTGGTCGGAAATTAAACGATAATGTTGTACAAAATTTGGTCGCAGAGAAGGTCCAACAGTTCAAAATTTGAAGCAATATGACCATCCGTTTCGTTTTCGCTTTGTAGATGGTCCAACAAGAAACTGCGCGTTGATGTCGATTTTTCCAAAAGAAAACATCTTTTCGGATGAACCTCATTTTTATCTTGGTGAGTATGTTAATGAGCAAAATTAGCTGCTCAGAAAACATACACGTGAGGCTCAGAAAATATACGCGTGGATTTACTGAAGCTAATCCATACATTACATGTGACTGTTTGGTGCGGCTTGTGGAGCGGAGCCTTCATTGGCCCATATTTCTGTGAAAATGAGGACAGCGCAAACATTACAATCAATGGAGACACCTATCACAACAGGATAACTGATATGTTTGCACCCTCTCTTCAGGGTATTTATTCGAACGATGTTTGGCTTTAACAGGATGTTCAAACGTGCCACACATCTCAAGTCGTAATCGATTTACCGCATCAAACGTTTAATTAGCCGAAATGACAATGTCAATTGGCCACCGAGAAGCTGCGATTTTAACACTGTTGGACTAGTTTAGTTTAAGGAAATTTATTATGCCTATAAACCAGAGACAAATGAATATTTAAAGGCCAACATTCGTGATGTCATTGTCGAGATACGACGCGACGATCGCAAAAGTGAGCGAAAATTGATCAGATCAAATAGGGTACTGTAAGACAATATTCTATTTCTAAACGGAACAATTGGACTTAAAAAAAAATTATTTTGCAAAATTTCAATCCGTTTTTGTTTTATTGCTTTTTTAAATTTAAACCTTTAAATGGCCCCACTTTTATAAATTATTTTATCTTTGTAATATGTACTAAAAAAGTTTTAATACTTACAAAATGCATTCCAAATATACCTGAGGAATTCCTCTATTTAACCATATTTACGATAATTTGTACAAAATCCCTATCGACTTTCACATTTTCAAACTTGCCGTTAACTGAAGGGAGGATTTTAACGGGCAGTTAAATTGTTTTTCATTATTATAAGTGGGCAATAAGGTAGAAGTGAGCGTTAAGCTAAAGGGAGAATCATCCTGTAGCTAACTTTTAAAGTTAAGTTTATGTTAGAACTTGCCATATTATATATTATTTCCAAGATGGCAACTACATAAACAAAATGAGGAAACACAACAACAAAGAATGAGGCCCTTTGCAGCTACTGCGTTTGAAAAAACCTGTATAATTGAGTAGTGTTATCGACATTGCACCGGCACTATCATATTTTTTGAAACAGTTAACTTTATTTTATCATTAGGTTATCATAACGAAAAGAAGTTAAAGGTGACTTTAAAGTTCACTTTAGCGAAAGTTACATTCAATTAAACCCAACTTTAACGGCAAATTGTAATAATGGCCATAAGTGTATCATCGTATGCCTAAATTATCAAAAGTTGTTTTATGGGTGGTTGATGGTTACTTGTATACGTTTTCAAATCTAACAGTTTCTTTATTACAGTTACCGCTATATTTACCGCTATAATTATATGATTTATAGTTAAATTTCAATAATGTAAGGAACGTAGCATAAATCAAGAAGTCCACAGTTATGATACGCAGTGTACGTTAACTTTTGAAAGGCTTTAATATGTTGAATTTTAGGCGAACTCCCCATCATTTTGATTGATTATTGTCGCTTAGAAGATATTTCATATGTGTTACGATTTTATTATATTTAAGTACATATGTTGTGTGCGTTTTTGTGTTTTTATTTTTCACATTTCAATCAAAATGCCTATTGGGTAACAAATACCCATATGCATGTATGGGGTATGTTGGTCTGTTTCGTTATATGAATTTTCTTTGCTTTTCTTCGTTATATTTTTATTATTGTTATTATTTAAGCACATAATGTTTTCGTTTTCGTTTGTTCTTTTGTTCGTGTTTTTTTATTTTTATTTATTTTTGTTTTTTTTTTTGTTCCTTTTTGTTTTTGTTTATTTTTTTTTTTATATTATTCATACAGATCACGGATGGTTTTATTGCTTTCCGACCAGTAGCTGAAACAAAATATCGTATCCAAAGCAACAGATTCGTTGAAAATGCATGTACATAGTTGTGTCGACGACGTGCATTTTAACTGGGTGCCATCGAATGGTGTAAATTTATAATTCCACTACCATACAGCAGTGGAGACATTTAAAGCACGTCTTCACATCAATTAGATCGTATTTTAATATCGTTCGAATGGCTAAAAGACCAGTACAATTTAATAAATTTTTATAACCAAAGTTATAACATTTATGTGGAAAGGACGGACAACAATACACGGACAGCAAAATATTAATTTCTTCATATTGCACACGCAAACTAATTGAAAACGGATTTAGAGAAAATACTTTTACGTCAATCATAAAATACATACATACATACATACCTTCATATCTAATATCTAAGTCAAGACAAATACAAATAAATAAATACTTTGTATTTAAGTACTGCATTTGCTAATGCAAACGAATACAGCAAGGCCTTGCACATCCAAATGTCAAGACGTCTAAGGAATTAATGCTTAGACGACCTAACAAGTAAACGTTGTCATTAACCCCACCAAGAAAATTCACGCGATTTCCCGCGGGAAATGATAATTTAAGCACCTTCATAGTTGATGATAAGGAATTGATATTAATTGAATTAATATTGGGTTTTGACTACTTACTCCTAGTGGAAAAGTATTTTAACGCAAAGTACATATAAACAAACCGCGGAGAACAAGTGGATTTCATAAGAAACCGACGGAAAGCCTAACACAGAAGAGTGTTAGAGTTCATAGTATCATAGGAGTGGTAGCTCTGATATCAAAAAGCTCACTTGAGCACGCGTAGCGGCCCGTTGTGATGCCACAGGTGAACGCAGTCTCTGTACTGAACAAGTTTTAGCAAAACCAGGGAGAGGAAGAAGTTGGTCAGCGCAGGGTAAGCACATCAAAAGCACGACTACTCCACGCTGGAAAACCAGGCAGACAGTTTGATAAACGATACTATATATCAATAGATGATAGCTCCGTCAAGCTGACAAGAAGTGGAGAGCCAAATAACTTGTACCTGCATCTCGCAAGAGATGAGCACTGTAGCGGATCTGCACCCATGGCAGAAGTCGTTAAATGGGAGCCGCATCCTTTCGGCGTGTCTACCCATAACACAATGACCTGTAAGCATGGCCACTGTGATTTAGATGATGCCACGACCAAGTCCAAGTAACTGATTGGTACGCCTTCTATCCATCGAGGGACAGGTGAGCAGGACTCCTCATTGTCCCAGTATAGGTTCGCGTCTAGAAAGAATTTCTGCACAATGGCGAACTTGACCGAGGCGAGTGGCATTCCCAATTCGATTGAAGAGGATTCGGGAAGGAGTGCACCAGCTCTGGCGAGCTCGTCGTCCCTGCAGTTTCCCGGGGACTCAGACCAGTGAGACAATTAAGCACCCGGAAAGAAGGTCGAGACATCGGCAACATTTTATAACGACCCTGGAGTTATCACGATAATATTGTTACGTTTTTACCCTTTAAAAACGTTAAAAATATGAGTTCGTAGATTGCAAATGAAATAAAAGTAAATTAGTGTTTAATTTTAAAATCAATTCTTTATTGTCTGCACAAATCTGTGTGCACCCTGTGTTGGAATTTATTCACACAATAACAATTTGCCTTAGAATTGTTATTCTTCTTGTACGCAACAACAATTTACTTTTATTGTTATTCTTTTGTACACTCGTTCGTTATAACTTCGAACAACGATTCTCTTCACACGCAACTTGTCCGCACTCAAGTCTGACTGAATTATTATTCACTCACTCATCGTTGCTCGTTTTGTCTTGCCTTTTATATCGCTGGATCATCAGTCTAATGCATGCCCTTGGCAGAGAATGACTGCCTTCGGGAACAATCTAAAAATGTAAACAACTCGCTTCCCTTATTGTTGTTAGTGGATCTTGTTTACATCTATCCTTGTAGCGTTGTTGTTGTTTGTTTACTTTGTCCCTTTTCTCTTCTTATACCTGATGTTATTGTTGCTTGTTTACTTTGTCCCCTTGTTTACTGATGTTGTTGTTATATTCTCGTTTGTTCTTTGATCCCGCGATCAAGCCCATTGTTTTTGTTGCTATATGTTTACTTCTTTGTTGATCATGTAAACAACTGCCTTATGTTGTTTTTGGAGGTTTTGTTTATCACTTTGTACATGATCAAGTCCGTTATTTTGTTTTTGGAGCTTTTGTTTATTATTTTAATAACACCATTTCCATTTTCGTAACAATATTATAAAAACACAAAAAAAAAAGACAATGTCAAACGTTTACAATTTTAGAGAAGAAATTATTATTTAACTAATAAGATGTTGTCACTCATAAGTCTTGTAGAAATAGTTCTGACAGTAGAACGAAGATGGCGCTAGAAATCCAATTTTGAAGGGTCTTAAAGCGGTGGTCGGACGGACAATAAACACCTGGAAACGTGCGATACTCCGAGAACTAGGAGAGTAAATTACAATATGAAAGTGTTTTGTCATAATCATATGCATAGATATAATACGAAAGGTATAATTTAGACAGCAACACAGACGATTTCATTATAAACGCTTTGTTCATCAACATCAATTACAACAACCATTATTACGGCACAAACGAAATCATTAAAAATGACGTTTCTAACTACTGCTTCTTGACTTTACCATAATACTACTGATTAGCAATACTTCCCTAGCATACACGTCCATAATAAGCGATTCTATGAATCAATGGACAAGACAGCGTGGACAAAAATGATATAACGGCAATCACTTTGCAATGAATATACAAGAAACACTCAGATTTGGACGCCTTCGACAATATTTACCAAAAAGCTGAGAAGTGTAATTTAAAGCAATACATTTCTATCAGTGCGTAAACATCTTCAAGTCCACCTGACGTGATGGCTTTAGAAGCTTCTGTGGGGGCATAAAATCTTTATCGGCGGTAGCAAAAGTATATAAAGCTCTTGCCAGTAATAGATCCGAAAAGAAAATTTCCTAAAGAAGTGAAAATGAGAGTTCTACATTTACAAAAGTAAAAAGAACTGAATAGATGTTGTGAACACTCTTACCTGAAAGTGGCAGAGATAATATCAGTCAGCCAGATAGTAGATCAGTTAGTTATGGATTGTAACACTTATATGTACTGGGATTTCAGTACATTTTTGCTGACTTAATTGGTTATTACAACACATTATTCAGGATTTCGATTTACCTGCTCACACCTCCACGGTTGTGTGGATTAATTTTATCTTTGAGTAACAGGACCTATAATTTAAAGTCAATTCCGAAAGACAAATTATTTTTGGGAACTTTTCATAGCAATTTTTAGTTACTCCCAGAATTTTTGCTAGAGGATTGCTGAGAGGAAGTCGGCGAAGAAATATTTGTTTATAATTTGTTTTCTTCGAGATATCTGACCTGCGGTTTGAGCCACGAGCATAGACGATATGTTGCAATACCTATATGACACAGTAATATAGCTCTTGTTTATATACCCGGATCATGTCAAAGATCCAGGGTAGTGTTCATACCAAATGTGAGAAAAAAGAGCATTATACACTTGAAATCCTTCAAACCAATTAGTCTCTATAGTCTAACAGATAGATATAGAATGAAGTCACTTGAGGAAGTTACGGATAACAATATGAACATAGCACCGCTTCCTAGACAACAATGTTATAGGGCAGGCAGATCTACTGAGATAGCTCTTGCATATTTAATGGGAAAAATTTGTGAGTCCTTAAGTGTGAAGGATGAAAGGCGCATTTGAAAACATTCCTAAGAAGTTATAAATCGAGCATGTAATATGCAAGATGGAAGGGAGATATCTAAACATACGATCTGCGGAAACATACCTAGGCGACGAAATAATAAGAATCAGCACAATCAAAGCATGTGGGATAGATTCGCCACTAAATCTGAAAATGATATCTGAGGCGGGCATCGACTGCCAAGTATATGCAGTATTTTACACCGTACGCACACATACATATACGATGTGACAATATCTCGAAATTCCAAAGATGGGTTGAAGCCTTCGGTTTTTCTCAAGCCAACAATATGTTGCCAGATGAAAACTTCTATCCTCACAACTCAAAATCATGAAATACATACAAATTATTCTTAAATTCATTAAAAATTTACTAAACCTTACTGATGGTGTCTATCACTTTATCGAATTATTAGGTGCTGAATATGAAAGTTATGCCGCAAATGTATTTTAGATTGCAGTAGCGATTATTTAATGCTTTTCTGAACCTGAATCGATCAGAATGGATGAAAAGTCCTTTGCTCACCCTTCTTAAACGTGGGTTTGTTGACCAATACTATTTCACGGCAAACATTTTAAAACACGAAATACAGTTTGAATCTTTACAAAATCGATCACCAATTTGATATGACAATGATCGATCGCAAAATGCTTTGGGTAATTGTAAAATATTTGTGAACAACTTGAAAACCATTAAACTATATCCACGATCTACATCGTCTAGATTTATATCGCTTTCCGTGTTTAGCTGATTATTGTTTTAAAGCCAGTGGAGGACGGATAAGCAAAACTTTGTAACATAATAACTGTAGGAGAAGAGAGTAAATTAACTGAAAGTTTGAAAAAACTTAAAACAATACTATGAGACAAAATAAAAAAAATTAATGTACCCAGCTAATGACTTAGTGTAAGTTTCAAACGTGTTTTATTTGAAAAAAAAAAACTATTTTTTAGACTTTACACACCAATTTATTGATTACACACACAAACATTTCTAAACTGATGTCCAAAATTTAAACCTTATTAGAAAGGAGAGGGATGGGCCTTTAAAACGCTATACATATGTATATATACATATATATTATTTGACTTAATATACTATGGGAATTGATGAGGTAAACTTGATAAATGCGAATTTTTTTCATATTTTTACAAGTTTGTCCGTTCATAGTACCAAATTTTAATTAAAAAATATGAAATAAGTGGTAACATTCTGAAAGTGCACTTTCTTGTGAAAATGATCATTTGATCAAATCGGACAAAAATTGCCGTTGTTATTATATAAAGAGTCTAACAGTCGAGTTATATTTTTCAAATTAACTTTTAGTTCGTTGGACATTTTGCTTTGACTGCATAAATAAGGCATTCATAGTTTTGAAGAAATTGAATGAGAAGAGCAAAGAATAGAGTCGACAAAGATAACTGGAAATAAGTAATATGATGTATGACCGGAAAGAAAAAAGTGTACCGGATTGCAAACGTCTGTAAAAAGCAAGATAAGAGACATCGATGATGACACAGAAAACGTTTTTATATATACATAAGTCTCGTAAAGCATTGATATTGATCTCTAAATGTTATTTTTATAAAATTTTTGTTTTTAGTTTTTCATTAAATATTTCGAATTTCATAAGATTAAACTAAAAAATATTACTTTATAGAACGTATGAGCAATATTAAATTCGATTAACATCAATTAGTGTTACATCGCAATTTGTGGCATCAAATACGCGTGAATGTAACTTATCAACACAACTCGCATGAATAACAGCTATGAATAGATATTACCTGTTTCGTACAGTAGCAAAAGCAAAATTCTAGCACAGCTAAATATATTATGCAGGAAACTTAATTGAATATAAAAGAAAAATTAAGCAAAGGAATGTGTTCATTAGTTGATATTCTTAAACCTGAATCGCAAAATACTAATCAAGGGCATGCTGCTTAAAGATTTTTCTTCAACCAAATCATAACTAGCAGAACAGATATTACGAATTTAGAATTTAAAGTGGACTTAATGCATACTTTTGAAGCTGCCGTAGTCTAGTAGGTAGTGTGTTGGCTTATTAGACGAAAAGCTAGGGTTCGAGCCCCAGACCAGACAACAAAACAAAATACAAAAAATATTTCTTCGGCGACTTCCTCTCAACAGATTTCTGGCAAAAACTCTGAGAGTAAATAAAATTGCCATGAAAAGTTCCTCAAACATCTGTCGTTCGGAGTCGACTTTAAACTGTAGGTCCCGCCTCTCACGTATAAAACACACACACAACCTAAATATGATCCTGTCTGAAGGGTTGTAATGACAATTATGTATGTGTAATGCATACTGTGCTTTTCTCATCTGCTTGCTTTCTCCTCTCATTTGCTCTCTTCCGAAGCAATCTTCGATCTATAGATAGATACGGATAGATAGATATTAGATACGGTTAGAATATTACATGTTCCGTCATACAATAACAAATTCCTGGTTGGCACCTCTGAGGCTTTACAAAAGTTTCATGAAAGTGTGAATTTTATTCAAATCGCCTTAGGAGAGACACGTTCAGTGAATAAATTCTGACTTCCTAAAAATTCTGCACAAAAATTATTCTGAGGTTTCCTCTTATTCCTAATCGTTATGGCTTCTACGGAAGTCGTGTGTATTTCTAGCAAGCCGTGTATGACGTTAAGGCCAGTATGACGTTAAGTCTGATGTCAGGTTCCTAAGACGGAATCTCGTCTGGTTTAACGTATATAACGTTAACCTTAACGTTTCACCTGCATACATACTTATATCCATATTAATCTACATGCGGGTTCCTTCTCCCAACTTTCCTTTGCAAATGAATAAAGTTTGTGTTAACCCATTCAATTGATCCGCTGTAGAGGAATACCAACTACATATTCGTCTCAATCCCTGCAGGTTCCGAGCCTTTCTTGTTACCTTGTGATGTAGAATAGTTTACTGAAGTTGGCAATTTTTTTTCGTTACTACATGCTTAACGCCAATAGATTGATAATTTTTACCACAGAGTGTCGCTGTAATAAGTAAAAGTAACGCATTACATTTTGAATTCGGTAGTGCTGTTTCATGGACCAAAAGAGACGTTATCGCTTCTTAGCCTAGCCACTTACATGTATGTATGTATATTGTCAAAATGAAAATAATCGATGACAGTATTTTATTCTTATATCTTTTCGTTGTGTTTCAATAAAATTCATCTTTAAGTATGCCATCGTAAAATGTTTACTTCGGCTTATAGCACTTTCAAGTGGCATATTCTTTACATACGTTTAATGGTTTTCATATTTACGACCGGCGGCGAGACCCAAAAGATTTAAAAGTTTTATGTGAACATTTTCTGTTTTCATCCCTTTCTTCAAAACATTTTCCTTTTCTTCAGTTCTCTTATATTTTCACTTTCTACTTTGCAACATGACAGTCCCCCTTTTAAGGCAAGCGGCGGCGCTTGATTGACCTTAGAATAAAGCACTGACGACAGAGCCTTAACACGACATACAGAATTCACTTGCTCACTTGCCTTCTTTGTGACGATAACTTTTGATGCGTAAAAAGGTTAATGCGTAAATAATATGTATGTATGTATGTACGGGCCTATATTCGACAATATTAAATAAATTTTATTTTTATTTCTGTTTTCTTTGGTTTTTTTTTCCCTTTTATATTTTTAAATTTATTTTTTTTTTGCTGTGTCTCGTATTTTGCTGTTTGCCTTGGTTGGTTAGTTCGAGGATTCTCTTACAGTTTGGAGCATTAAAAGCAAGAAACGAAAAAGGAAATAAAAAAGAATACATATTAAATAAAAGGAATGCTCCTTTTGTAAAACAAAAATGAAAAAAAAAAACGAAAACAAAGAAAAAAATAACAACAACAAAGGAAAATAAAGACCCGGTTTGAGTTTCCTTTAAATACGTAAGTATGTATCGTGGGTATTTATTTGTTGAAAATCACTTCTTCTTGTGTCAATTTGAAGCAAATAAATTTAGAGGGATTATAGTAAATATTTAAGCTTTCATTTGCGAAAATGAATGTGTTTGTTTTTTTTTCTTCTTCTTTCATTTTATTATCATAGCATCATGGAGGAAAATTGAAAAAAATAAAATAAAAAGTTTTCCTTCTATGTATACAAACTATGTAATACGAATATGTGTACTTGTTGTTCCAAGGGATTATTTGACCTTAGCAAACAGAAAGAAAGAAAAAAATGGGGAAAAAGGAACTGATTTTATATGTTCATGTCATTTTTAATTTCTAAACATTAATTGGATTTTAATGTTTCTCTACACACATATTTGGTGGCCAGACCTTCTAATCCCTTGCAATGCTTCAATCCAATTCTCTATTTAAGCAAATAAGACTCAAGTGCTTTAGAAAACTTTCTGAAATTTAATGACGTTTTCCGCATGAAGAGTTAAGGAGTGAAATTTTATGTCAGCAAACACAACATACAAACATTTTTAAAATTTTTCAACGTTTTGGTGGCTGCCATTAGACATGTCCTGTTTTTTTTTTTGTAATATCAAACAGAAACATACCATATTGTTCCCATTACTTTTTGACCATCATACATACATACATACATATGTATTTATAACTTGGCAAAACCCTAAATTTGTTCCCAATACAATCCACATTATGATGACATATTTTATTAACATTTTCTTTAATACATGAATTGAAATTTTATACTATATTCTGAATATATTTATTTATTTACCCATGGAATTTAATAAATTAAAAGACAAGTCGCCGCAGTCTAGTAGGTAGCGTGTTCAAATCCCCAGTCAGACATCGAAACGAAAATATGAAAAAAATATTTCTTCGGTGACTTCCTCTCAGCAAATTTCTGGCAAAAACTCTGAGAGTAAATAAAATTGCCATGAATAGTTTCTCAAAAATCTGTCGTTTAGAGTCGACATTAAGCTATAGGTCCGGCCACTCACTTATAAAATTAACGCACACAGCATGCGTGGTGTGACAAGCTAGGCCGTAATCCTCCCTGAAGGGTTGTAATGGCCAATAATGTTATGTATGTAAAGACAACAAATCTTAGGCATAATAATATAACAATAATTTGTCGCGAAGTCGCTGTAGTCTAGGAGATAGTTGTGTGCCTTATTAAACGAGACCCGGTGGTTCGAGCACTAATTCAGACGTCTCGAACAAGACGAAATATGAAAAAATATATCTTTCTGCGACTTTCTTACTGTTCGTGTTGCAACGATTTCCAAATTAACTCAAGAAATTCTCATGTCAACTGACCACTAAGAGAATGGAATTTAATAACAAGCGATTTTTTGTAATATTTCCAGTTTGTTCGAATAAACCAGAAATAATTCCTGTGTTTAAATCCGATGTCCAAGCCGTCATCGATGAGATACACCCATAGCAAGGCCGTAGCGGCCATATGATATTTAATCGGATACATATGTATCGTCTTTACAATCCAATAAAAAAAACTATCTCATCGACCTCAAAAAGTAAATTCTTCATAAGACTACAGTTTATAAAATCATTTTATACATCTACATATGTATGTACATATATGCATGTATGTTTACTTATCATATATTTTGTATAACTGGCTAATTTTGGTCAGTCTTTATTTTTTTGCTCACTCACAATACATAATAATAACTCCCTCCTCACTCACCACTCTATACTCATACTCAGCAGTAATATTCGGAAAAATGTGGAAACGTTTCACATTCGTACATGTTGCATAAAGTACAGATAACTTGTGTGTTTGTATAACCAAATGCGCTGAAATTCCAATACCAATTTGTGTACCATGTCCTTTTAAAATCGAGGAGTCGTGTTCATATTAAAATCGGAATGGACGCATTGGATTCATTTTTGCTGATCGAAATATACATTCCATATTCATATACTGCTTTCGTTTTTTTAGCGCGAATAATTCCAGGATCGTCAGGGAATGTCGCAGCTGCCTCAACCTTCTTTTCGGGCGCTTGTCTGGGTCCTTGGACACTGTAACATTCCGGGAAACTGTAGAGCCGACAAGCTAGCCAGAGCTGGCGCACTTCTTCCGGAATCCTCTTCGATCAACTTAGGAATGCCACTTACCTCGTTCAAGCTGGCCATGGCGCGGAAATTATTCCGAGACGCCAACCTATCCTGGATCAATGAGGAGTACTGCTGCACCGCTAGGCTCACTTGGTCCTCAATGGATAGAAGGCGCACCAACCGGTCTTGCGAGGTGAAGATATAAGTTATTTGGCTCTGCAACCCTTGTCAGCTTGACGGAGGTACCGTCCATTGATGTCAAGGATATAGCCTCGTTTATCAAGCTTTCTGGCTGGTTTTCTAGTAGTCATACTTTGCATTGTACAGCCCTTGCGCTGACCAACTTCTCCCTCCTTGGTTCGGAAGAACTTGGTCAGTACAAGGACTGCGTTCACCTGTGGCGTCACAATGGGCTGCTATGGGTGCTCAAGTGAGCTTTTGGTACGAAAGCTACCACACCGACCTAAACCTATATGTTTTTAGCTTTACTTTCAAAGATTTCAAAAGTATGAAATATTGCTGGGTTAATTAACGTTCTGTGAACGTAAACATTGTTTGGTGTGAGACTTAAAAATTTCAACATTCTATTCATTAAATAAAGTTAAAGTATATTCAGTTCATCAAAAACACAACTGCCCCAAACCAGTTCCACATATGACTTTGTTGCCTAGCAAACGACACGGAAAAATGTTTCCACCTTATTAATGAATTGATTAGAATACCAGAAATTCTGCTTTAGGTAGGATTATTTCTGAGTTCCATGTGTGACACTATTCATCTAGGATTTTAATCATACCCTCTACCGCACTTCATATTGTTACGAAAATGGAAACATCCTTTAACATTGACATGATAAACAAAAGCTACAGTAACAAATATAACGAACTTGTTACAAGTAAACCAACAACATTGGTATGAAAGAAACGGGGATAGACAACTAAACGAGAACGCAACAATAAGCAATTAGCAATGTGAACAAAATACACAAACAACAATGAAGTCCCAATAGAGTTTTCTAAAACACGAACATTTTACCTCAAGAACCTTCATCAGACTGTTTACGTGAGCATATAAAAAGGCAAGACAAAGTAGACTACGAGTAGTAACAATTCAGTCAGTCTTGTGTGAAGACGCTTTGCGTATGAAGATCGTTTGGTTTGAAGATCGCCGTTGAATAATAGATAATAAACAAATTGTAGTTGTATCGTCAATTTGCAAATAGTGGCACACAAAAGTAGTGCGAACAAACACAAATTTTGTTTTTAGTTTGTTTGTAATCAACGAACTCATATTCTAAACGTTTTTAAAAACGTAACAATATCATATACGTGCATATTATAAAAGAAATATATTTTAATTCTCTACCATCAGTTCCCCTTCCAAATAGTCATGCAAATCGTTTGTTTATACTTCAAAGTGCAATGAAGATGTCAAATATTTTACTTCATAGAGTTTGTAGATTAAAGATTTGCTTGCCACTTCTTACAATGCCGCTTTAAAATCGGCGAAAATGGTACTCATCGGAGAAGGATTTGAACAGTGTTGCCAATTTAGCGCCTTTCGCGCTATATTTAGCGCGTTTCAACCACCAAAAAGTCGCATTTTTTCTCTTTAGCGCTTTTTTAATTTGATTTTTTTAGTTCCCCATTGATTGAATATAGTTCTTTGGGATATAATTTTGAAAAGGCCTGTCGTGATAATAATATTGAAGGTTGTGAAAAAGGATTAATACAGACAAATTTAATTAAATTTACTAAAGCTTTAGTGCATAAAATAAGATCATGATTAACAACTAATATTACAAATTAAAATAAAATATCATTATTTAGTGTCGAAAATATTTTTTCGAATAAGACAAAAGATACCATTGAATTTTTGGAAGAAGACGATATTGACGAAATGGAAAATTGTCTTAATAATTTAAAATTATGTCAGTGGAAAAATATATGTAATACATTGCAGTTTTGGACTTGTAATTAATTTATTAAGTTTTCCTTTTTCGAACGAAGTGATGCATGTTGGCACGAAGTGTGAACAGTTTGGAATTTATTGAGAAAACAATGAATTAGAGAGATTATTTATACATTCTAAAGAACACATTTATGTAAAGTTCGGAAGAATTAAGAATCGCTGAAGTTCGTTACTTCCAACATGTCAATGAACCCAATCATATAGCTGCCAATGTGAACATGTGATTTGCCTGCCAAAGGCGACTGGCTTAATACACTTGCACAAAGTCCCGATATCACTCCAAGAGACTATTTAGGAGATCATTTGGAAGAACGGTTACATAGTCGCTAAACCGCAAATAAAAGTCAACCGAAATACTTGCTCATGAGAGCATGGTGATAAATATCAACAGAAAACACTTAACAATGCCAAATAGGTTAAATTGTGTGCTTGACCTTTAGGGATATTCTACTAAATGTAAGGGATAACATTTTCATATATTAGGCCCTGAATTTTAAATTTAGTCTGACTTCTTCTCGCAGGATCCTACAATTTTTGCAATGCAAAAATAACGAGTCATCAGAAACTTTTCCTTATTTTT
Organism: Sarcophaga rosellei; assembly: GCA_930367235.1. Taxonomy (NCBI): domain Eukaryota; kingdom Metazoa; phylum Arthropoda; class Insecta; order Diptera; family Sarcophagidae; genus Sarcophaga; species Sarcophaga rosellei. The sequence goes on along the minus strand of OV884017.1, from coordinate 81,595,121 downwards.
GTGACAAACATTTAAAATGTTTTCGTTTTATAATAAAACAGAAATAAATTAATATAATATGTATAAAAACTTTAATTGTTTATACCGACTTTTGCTACATATTTATGGAATTTCTAAAATGTATTGTGGCACTGTACATAATAAAAATATTTTTTTAACAATTCCATTACATTTTCTATTTTTTATTATTTAGCGCTTTTTTTCAGCGCGTTTTGATTATAATTAGTTACTAAAATTTTTACTTAGCTCTTTTTGACGCCATTTGAGTAGTAGGACCGCGCGTTTTGACCATAAAAAATTGGCAACACTGGATTTGAATGTCTTATAATTTAATTTTAACACGATATGACAATGTATTGTATTGCATGTCTTCTGTTTTGGTAAAATCGTCTGTCATTGAAGAGAGCAACGAATTCAGAATCAATGGTATGTATCAGAAATATGCATTGCGTATTCAAAAAGATGAGTTGATTTGAATCATACTCATAATTTCTGATACTTATACGCACTCATACTCATTTTAATATCATACTCATTTTACTTATATTCAAAGTTTGAAGTACTCATACGCATGATGTTGTTGATTTCGACTCTTCTTTCCTCAACATTACAAGAATCACAAAATAAGTATGATTCGCGTACGAACACTACAGTACTCACTAGAAGGTGTGTGCTTGCTTTGCTTGCTGTCTTTGTATTTTTCTTTCTTCTTTTTTTTTGTAAATGCAACAACAACTAAGACTGAAAATTTTGATGAATGATTCGAATCACACGAATCATTTATGAGTATTATAAGTATTTTTGAAAATGTATTAATCTAAATGAGTACGCATATGAATTGAACATATTTCGAATGTTATGAGTTTGAGGTCAACGTTGTACTCATACTCATTGCAACCTGTACTTATAAATTAATGTTGCAGTGAGTACGAATGAGTCAGAGTAGTTGAATTTCAATACTGTTGACTCATTCAGACTCAAAATTTCATGAGTATTTATGAATAGCGAAAAAAACGATTCATTGCTAATCTCTGGTTTGTATGGTTAACATGTTTATGTTTATGGGCATTAATGTGTTTATAATGTTATCCCAAGTATTATTTAATTTTTGTTATGGGGCGTCATTCGTTACCTAAGATTTTATGGCATTATAAGGAGAGGGTATGGCTAAGCCAGCCGATCGATGGAAGCTACGACTTATGAATTCTGTTCCAAAAAACAAAACGTTCGCCTTTAGAGGCCAAGAATGGAGCGCATTCCATGATTAAAAATTATGGTCTCGTGTAAGGCTACATATTCAGAAAATTTCGGTCAAAACTCTGTCTATACTGGTCTCCTGTATTAGACTGGCTCTGCTTTAGTAACTCATAATGGAACCCACTCTTTTGATACCAATAAATACAGAGAATTACCTTGGCGGAATGAATGGTTATCTTGGTCGCAGACTTTGCTCGTTGCGCGCTCTTCACACTTGATTTCCTGCGAATGGCGTTGTCTTAATGAATCCATTTTTTGTCGCCAGAACAATTCGATGCAAAAAATATTTCACTTTAAAGTAATCAAACAGTATTTCAGACATTCAGAATCGTCTTTCAACGTCTCTCGACTGCAGTTCATGTGACATTCAATTTCTTTGTTTATGAATGAATCCTGTTGCTTTAAACGCTTTAAAATTACTGTTTCAGTCTCGGCTAATGATGTGCAAGCTGTTCTTGCGTCTGACATGAATCTTGATCGAGTAATGTTTCCAATTTTTGGTGTCCTGAACGCCTTTCCCTATGTTGCAAACACTGTATTTTCCTACGTGTAGTTTACAAACAAAAAAGAGTCTCGAGAAAATGAACCTAAGGGGGACACTCCAGTATAGCCCCCTAATGAAATTTACGAGTTTTTAAATTCCCGGCCCTACAGATTTTTATATCAATTGGACTCATTGTCCGAATGTACAATCTATTTGATATTCTGTATTCGCTTTGACCAAGTTTCTTCAATTCCATTCTATTAGTTTGTCAATATTTTCATGTCAGTAATAATAATTTAAATTCATTGCGCCAGTGTCGCATTTTAGACTGCATCTGTAAATCATTAAATTGATAAACAATTGATGTCATTTCCTCTTCACTAATTATGAAATAATTATTATATAATCATTAAACATTAAACAGTCAACTCTCATTTGGTACAGCATGGTTTCAATCTAATTTGAAAATAAAACTACAGAACCAGTAGTGAAAATCATGTTTTGCTTCATATTATTATTTTACGCTTTGTGTGTGTATGTATTGTATAGTTTCAGGAATTCGGATTGCAAATGTACATGAAGTGTAAATTTAGATATTTAGTTGGCATAATTTTCCGCGATACGCTACTTCTAATTTCTAGGGTAATTGCTTTAATTGTTTAATTTTGCTTCAAGAAACCATTAAATAAAATTTCCCTGAAAAAGTTTCTCAAAAATTTGTAGTTCAGAGTCGACTTTAAACAGTATGTCCCGCCACTTATGTATAAAACACACAACATAAGTGGTGTGAGAAGCTAGGTCGTAGTCCCGACTGAAGGGTTGTAGTGATCAATTATTTATGAACGTTTCAGATTTGGCAACAAAAAATCAGTCAGAATGGCTTAACAGCGCTAACCATTCACCATAACAACAATTCTTTACTCATTTCGAAATAAATACAGACAAACGGTGCTGCTTGTCTTCGCTTCAAATGGAGCTACTTTATTTACTTATTGATAGAAACGCTTATCTTCAGACAGTTTTTGTATTTTATAGACACGTAAGCCAATACCGATACGTCAAATTTACAACGTAGAAAGACAAATATCAGCAAGTTGAGAACGAATGTGAGTCAACTTTTCGATGTGAATTTAAATTTTTGTTACATATTACAGACAAGCTTACTAAGGGGCGAAATTATCCAGAAATCTATGCTGGATTGCTATCAAATAGTGATGAATAGATGGAGCACATTGGCTAATTATTTGTCAAAATGGAAAATTCTTTAAAAACAAATCAACATTTTGGAATTTTGCATACATCTGGACATCCATAGCCAATTATGCGGCACTTTGCCCCATAATTATCATCTTAAAATAATAATATCAGGCACCCAGATATTCTCGTCAAGAGTTTGCATATAAAAACAAATATTGGATGTAAAATCTATCGTTAATTTAAATCGTAAATGAATAAAAAAATTTTTTTTTCCATTGAACCTATCCAAAATTCAATGACAAACTCATGTACATAGCAGAGATCAGCAATGAGAATTCAAAAAGTAGAGTAGAATCGAATCATACTCATAATTTCTGATACTTATACGTATTCATACTTATTTTAATATCATACTCGTAGTACTCATATTCAAAGTTTGAAGTACTCATACTTAACAATACGCATGATGTTGTTGATTTCGAGTCTCCATGACTCAACATTTACAAGAATCACAAAATAAGTATGATTCGCGTACGAACACTACAATACTCAATAGAAGGTTGTGTGTTTGCTTTGCTTGCTGTCTTTGTCTTTTTTTTTTTTTTTTTTTTGTAAATGCAACAACAACTAACACTGTAAATGTTGATGAATGATTCGAATCACTCGAATCATTTATGAGTATTATAAGTATTTTTCTAAATTTATGAATCTGAATGAGTAGGCGTATGAATTAAACATATTTCGAATGTTAGCAGTTTGATGTCAACGTTGTACTCGTACTCATTGCAACCTTTACCTGCACAATACTGTTGACTCACTCTTACTCGAAATTTCATGAGCAGTTCTGATTAGAGAAAAACAGGATTCATTGTTGATATCTTATATGTATACTCAATACATACATTTTGGTTGTTGAAACTTGATATTAAAATAAGTATGAATACGTATAAGTATCAGAAATTATGAGTATGATTCGTACTCATTGCTGATCTCTGATACATATATTCAATACTTAATATTTAAATGAGTAGGGTGTTTAAAAAACATTTTTTCTATCGTATATTATATCAGTCATTGGCTTTAAATTGCAATTCCATATAATATGTAAGCATAACGTTATTTAAAATTTTCCATCAAATATGATAGTTAAACATCAAAAAAAAAAAGAAAATTAAAAACGAAATATATTTGACTAATAGCATACATATGTACATACATGCTATTTATTATTGGTATGAAAATGGTAACGTGAGTATAATTTTTATTTTATTTTTTCTTTTTACTCTCACTTTATAAATGTTGAATCAGGCATTGGTTATAATGGTATTTACAGATTTCAAATGTAAATTTCATTATAATTTTATTTATTCGCTGAATGTATGTAAATATGGAAAATATTCGTGTAAAATTAAATAAATAAAAATCATTTTCAAATATTGTATGTATGTATCTTCGCTTTGTAAATTGCTAAAATATATGAAATATGCAGGTGGTATTATATTCATTTTACAGGAGATTAAATTCAATTAAAAATCATTAACACACACTCATCTCTTCTTGCATTTGAATTCATTATTAAAATAGCATAAAAACTGATGCAATACAGGCTCACATAAATACATTTGATTATTCAGGTATGTAAATACATATGTACACATATGTATGTAAACATAAATACCGATTCGTATAAAAATAAAGTCATAAATAATTTCTTTTACTTACAGCTACAATATACATATACATACGTACATACATACACACAAACGTAGGCGTATGCCAAGAGAACAATATTATAATATTAATCAAATATTACAAATAAAAGTAGTCCACAATATATACAATACTTACATGCATATGTTCATATGTGTGTACATACGTGTATATCAAATAATTTAATTGGCTTCTTAACTCTTTTTAATATTCTTTCATACATTCCACTCATTCACTTATTCTGAATGCTCATCACAATTCAGCAAACTCTGATCTGCAGTTTCCATTGTTTTAATACACACAGCGTACTGAGATTGAGAAAACAAAATATTAATCAAATAAATTGCCTCCATAAAATTTAATTTAAAAAGCTTTCCATGATTAGGTAAACAGAATTAATTCCTCTTTCGACATATTTCGACTACAGGTACTCGTATATGAAATTCAATATCATTAGAACTTCTTTTCCTACTCTGTTTCTATTCGATTACAAACTAAACAGTTAAAGTTTTAGGACCACTATAATACAACTTACCTTTAACTAAAGAGAGGATTTTAACGGTCAGATAAATCAGTTTTCATTACTATGAGTATCCAATAAGATAGAAATGAGCGTTAAGCTGAAGGGAGGATCATTCTGCCGGTAACTTTTAAAGTTCAGTTTATGTTAGAACTTGCCATATTATATATTATTTTCAATATGGCAACTTCAAATTTAAACAAAATGAGCATATACAACAAAACAAACGAAGCCAAAGCTTTACTATACTAGAGAGCAAGCCATTATTCCATTATTTTCTCGGCGAAAAAACTAAATCAATTGCGTCTTACAGGACTTTACAGAATTAAAATTTACACCTCTTAATTCATACCATGCCATTAAGTACGTGGGTAGCGTTGTCATGATGGAAATTAACATATTTTTTACCAATCAATTCAAGTCGGTTTAATGTAACGGATTGCTTCAATCTCTCTAATTGGTGCTGGTAGAGATCGAAACACAATTCTTTGAACAGGTTCCAGAAGTTAATAATGAATAATTTCCTTCCAATGGCAAGCAACACTCATACATCAACTTTGTATTAATTTGTTTTATTATTCTTACCGCAATACGCACAACCTTTTATATCAACATTTGGAGAATATGCATCTTATTTGGATAGCATATATGATCAGGTGTGTACTCTATAGAGTAATATAAGCTCACTATTCAATATATGTATCTGAGATCAGAAATGAATCGTTTTTCGCTACTCATAAGTACTCATGAAATTTTGAGTATGAGTGAGTCAACAGTATTGAAATTCAACTACTCTGATTCATTCGTGCTCACTACAACATTAATTTATAAGTACAGGTTGCAATGAGTATGATTAGTACGATGAGTACTTCAAACTTTCAATATGAGTAGTATGAGTATGATATTAAAATAAGTATGAATGTGTTAAGTATCAGAAATTATGAGTATAATTCGAATCTATTCATCTTTATGAATACTGATCTGATAGGTAGTGGGCATAAGAGCAGCGATGACTAAAGTTAGGTCAATGGGATACAAGTCCTGATCTGACACATTTGTTTGCCTCGCATCATCACTGCATACAACCAGATTTACTAGGAAAATGTAGTCAAAATCTTGTCTGTCCGTATTGACCATGTACAGTTAAATGAACCCGACGGAAGTATGCCAGAAATCATATTTAAAAAAATTAAATACCATATTATGATTAAATATATGTATTTCATTCCAGAAATGTATTTCATCTTGTAATAAAGCTTTTAAACTTACGAGCCTCATTCTCACTGAACATTGTTATTTAAACAACATACTAATTTATAAGACTTATTAATGTTTTGGCCAGAATGTTAAACGTTATAATTACTACACACGAATGAAATAAACGTGTCGCTTTCCTTAAATTTCTATTTGACTCTATCGCGCATTGTATTGCCGTATTGCTTTGGTTTATTTAATAAAAGTAATTAATAGAAGTAATAATTCTTTATTATATTTTTGAAATAACTTTTATCGATTTTTCGCCCGTTCATTGTCTTTCTCATTTTGTAATTATCTTCTGTTTGTGCGATACTAGTGGTGTTCAATGTTGCTATTTGTTCATCAACGAACAAAACTGGGAGACGGAGGCGCACTAACTAAATATGTATATGTATGTATGTATGTATGTAAATATATGCCAATACTCTAAAATTGGTTTTGTTACAACGCCACTAATTAATTACAAATAAATTGTAAATCAAATTTTTACAATAAATCATTGGCTTTATAACAAATAACATAATAATTATATCTACAACAACAATAACACCTAACAATTGAGAACGGAAATTGTATGATTATGTGTCAAAAAATAGAATATTTGGTGCTCTGGCATATCTGTCAGAAATTGCAATCTAAATCAACATACTGCTGCTATTATTATGATTAAGAATGGATCTTGGATAGGAGAACTTGAGTGTATCTACCAAACGGGAATCTATGCCATCGGAAAATGTACTCAATTGAACTTAGATAGGAAGTACAAAAGACAGGACATTTCTCATCTGAATCAAGAAAAATAAACTTGTTGTGTAGGAATTCTCAGTAATTAGTAAGGAGAGGAGTTTCCTAGCCGTTGATAGGACAAGAAGTCGGAGCGAATGTTTATAAAAGTATGCTTAATGAAAGCGAAGTTAAAGATAGACTAAGAGCCTTCCGTAAGCATGCATCCTGAGTATTGCATTATGCTATCCAAAAATAACCTGAGCTATTCGACAGAGCAATATATTATCAGTATTCACTTATTCAGAATCAATAAGAGGCATAAATGCATCAAGAAAAAACATGGGTGTCTGGGCAATAGATTGAGGGAAGCGTAATAGAGATATCTAGTCAAGATTGAAAGTTGTACAATAGATTGCAATTTTAAGACTTCTCCGTACGACAATAATAGTAATAACAATAAGGAAAAGATTCGAGGTGATTTTTAACACTTTGCACATGAACGGCCCATTCTATATTTCAACTGGAACGGAAGCTTTATGTATAACTCATACATAGTAACGAGCCATACAAGATTTCAGATTACATTGAAACTGTAGCTCTTTCACCATTGGGATCGTTTGTTGGCAACCGATACCGTTATAATACCGATACCGATTAAATACCGTTTAAAAGTAAGTACCGGTACTTATACCGATACCGAAATAACTTTTTTGGTACAAATACCGGTATTCATATACCGTTTACTCTTATACCGGTATCATACCGGTATCAATTATGGATCAATACCAGTATGGTAGAAGTAAGTGTTAAAATGGACATACTTTCCCAAAACTGCTGCACATCCGTTGATGATAATATGAGTTGTAGCTCGAGTTCATCCTCAGACAGCGTAGAAGCTATTCTTAGAAATATGGAGAAAGAAAGTTCCTATATAACATCAAATAGCAATAAAATACGTGAATTGCTGAGTGCTTTTAGAAATGAAAAACGAGTACAAAGACATGTGAATGTTCTCAATTGGTGGAAAGAAAAAAGTACAGCCAAACCAGAGCTATATGCCATTTCTAAAGTTATATTAGCTGTACTTGCCATACAAGTAAGTGTGGAACGGTAATTTTCAGGAGTAAAGTATATCATGAATCCAAATCGGAATAGGTTGGATGATGACAGTTTAAATGCAGTTGTAATCATTCGATCTAATGAGGAATTATTTTAAAATTTTAAGTTTATTCAATTAAATTGAATTAACATTTAACTTTTCTTTTTGAGGATGTAATCTAAAATGTTAGTCTAATGTTTTTATATTCTAAAGTATTTATTCACGAATTGAATTATTTTTTCTTTACAAAAATTTAATTTATTTTGTAATATCTTCTAATACAAATATTTAATATTTGTAAACTTTTGTGTTCTTAGATTTAAGGAGAATGTTATTTCTTATTGTTTGTTTTGGAATTAATAAATCTGTTATTTATATAAAAAATTTTTAAATTTTGTTTCTATTTTGTTGCTTTTTTAGGTTTGATACATTTAATGTAAATACCGGTATAAATACCGATATATTACTTTTATACCGGTATACCGAAACCGATATAATTTAAATACCGTTACCGATACCGATACCGAAATAATAATTAATTGATTACCGATACCGTTACCGATACCGTTATTCGTTTCGGTTGCCAACCTTGCTTTTAACACATTTTGACCAAATTGTTTTCCAACATGCGTTTAGAGTTGATGAGTTGTTCAGATAATGTAAGTGTCTTATCATTACTATCCATATTAGCTAAAATATACTGGAAACTTTGCTTTTCATAAACTTTTCTCAACCCTGCTATCTCAAATATCACCGTGTAAAAACAGAATGCATTTTTTTTTTGACCGTGTTATTACAAAACCGTGTAAAAAAGATCGTGTAAAAACAGAATTGGGTGTATGTAGCACAATACAAATAGTAAAATGGTAATACTCAATGCTGCAAGAAAAAAATTAAACGTATGTAGCGTCGCAAATCAAAATTTAAACGATGCAAGTTGGGATCCAAACGACGCAAATCAGGGCCGAAACGACGCGAGTTAAAATTGGAACAACGCAAGCTGAGTTTTGTCAATTTTTAAAAAGCGACGCAAATCGGGTCGATGCAAGTCGAGGCTCAAGTGTACAATAACATTTTGAAAACCGTCCATAGAAATGTATGTACGAAATTTAAGTTTATTAGAATTTAAGTTTAATTTCATTTCAATTTCATTTTATCTAGAAACTTACTACCATTTGAAATTAAACAATTATTTTCGTTATTTTTTTTAAAAAGAAAAAACTTTTTCTATATTTATGGAAGATACAGTTTCAAAAAAATATATACATTTTTACATTCTAATACGTAAGTATAAAAATAATAAATGTTTTCTTTATTTTTCTTGTCTTCATAACATACATATGTACATACATACATACATATGTATTCTATAATAAAATTTTAAACAATAAACAAATTTTAAAATCATTTTTCATTTCTTTCTTTTACAATGCAGTACAGTTCAATGCAAAATTATGTATACAATATTTAACAAAAACGATTTAACGATAACACATGATGCATAAACATACATACATACGAACAAACGAATGAACGGAGGCTTTGTGCAAAGCATATGTATATAAAATGTACATATTTGAACGAGTATATATGCAAGTGTGTATATTTATAGTAAATAAGTATAAGTATGTATGTATAAGTAAGAAAATAAAATTCAGCTCTATACTCAATAAGTAAACATATGATAAAAGGAGTAATTAAGTAAAATGCCAGTCTAATCTAAGGGATCCTATTCTACGGTAACGGATTTGGCCAAATTACGCGGACAATCAACGTCACAGCCACGTAGAACAGCAATATGATAGGAGAGTAACTGCATAGGAATGACGGTGAGAATACCTTGAAGACAGTCGACAGTACGTGGAATTTCTAAACTGCGGGAAGAGAATGATTTGGTCTCCTCATCGCCCTCTTCACAAATGATTATGGGACAGCCTTTGCGTGACGTAACCTGTTGCAAAGCATTCATGCACTTGACGTAAACGGGATCACGTAAGACGATCATTAGAACAGGCATGGAATCATCAACCAAAGCTAAAGGACCGTGTTTGAGTTCACCAGCCATAATACCTTCACTGTGCATATAAGTCAACTCTTTTACTTTCTGTCAGGATAAAATCAAAAAAAAAAAAAGGAATCAATAGAGATTTTAACAAGAATAGAAGAGAAAACTAAAAACGTACCAAAGCACCCTCCAAACAGGTGGCAAAGTTATAACCACGACCCATAATCAGTAACGATTTATGTTGATATAAATTCTTTGCCAGTTCCTGGACCTGAGAATCTAATTTCAAAACATGACGAATTTGATCTTCCAAATTGAGTAGAGCATCAATTATTTCCAATCGTCTCTGTTGCAAGGACAAACGATCCTCAGACATGACCAATGCAAACATAACTAATGAAATAAATTGAGAGGTATAAGCCTTGGTAGAGGCAACACCGATTTCAGGACCGGCATTAATGTGAACACCACAATGAGATTCACGGCAAATGCTACTGCCGACAGTGTTTGTAATGCCCACAATCAAAGCGCCACGTTGTTTACAGTAACGCAAAGCCATCAAAGTATCTGCCGTCTCACCAGATTGCGAAATAAAGAAGCAGACATCATCACGGAAAATAGGTGTATTGCGATCGAGGAAATCAGAAGCCAGCTCCACCATAACGGGCAATTCGGTAAGCTCTTCTAACAACTGCCGTGTTGCTACAGCACTGTGATACGAAGTACCGCAACCAATCAACATCAAACGACGACAACGTTTAATCTCTGGAATGAATTCCTTAATACCACCCAATACAATGGTTTTGGTGTCGAAACGTACACGACCACGCATAGTGTTCACAACAGATTCGGGTTGTTCGAAGATTTCCTTCAACATGAAATAATCATAGTTGCCCTTCATTATTTGTTGAATTTCCATTTTCAATGTGGTAATTTCACGAGCATGTGGATCATCTAAGCTCTTCTTAAGACGATGAATACTAAGGGCACCATCACGTACAGCAGCTACATCATCATCCTGCAAACGAATTTATAAAAGTTTATATACGAAATTAATTCATAATTTATATATGAAAACTAGATAGACGTTTACATTACCTCTAAGTAAATAACACGGTTAGTGTGTTCGATGACAGCTGATGCGTCTGAGGCAAAGAAATATTCAACCTCCTTATCCACGGGCATGAATTCTGAAGTACTTTCCGAACGTGGCAGCACTGATAAATTGCGAGTTTGCATAGGAGTACGATGATCTTTTATTATTAACGATTTCAACAAACAATTGGTTTGTGATATGATTGTTTTAAATAAAGATGATGAGGAGAGTAGCAGATATGGCAGTTGTAGCAGTATATGTAGGTAGCAGTGGTATTACAAGGCATATTTATTTTGATTATTATGATGAATATAGTGAATCGATTTGCAATAATTTACAATATATTCGATATAAGATTATATCATTATTTATCGATTTATCGATAACATTTGATTGTATTTTAATAAGGAAGCAATAAGCAGTCATACGATGTGTGTTTAATATTTACAACAACATCATCATCATCATCAAGTTTCGTTAGACAATGATATTACATGCATACATACGTTACCGTTACGTTACGATTGCCATTTAATATGTTGCGTTGTTACGTTATTCGTAATTGCAAATACAATAATGTATTGTTTTTATAAGTGGTTGTTGCATGTTTTTTTTTTGTTTTTTTTTATTAGCAAATGAAAGAGAGAATATTCCAATGTTTGCATAATCCAGTATCCATAAGTAGTTTTACAATATTTGTTCATCGATTGGCAGTCAAATAGATGTGTATTTAGTTTTAATATGGTAGATTTAATATAATGAAATCCAAATGATAAATTAGCATTAAAAAATGTAATGTATTTGAAAAAACCAAAAAATAAAAAAAAGGAAAAAGAATTTCAAATAAAATAAATTTACAAATAAAAGAGATGCATACTTAAACTCTATGCTATTTAAATAAACCATACACCATTCATAAGAAAAATATTTTCAAATTATTCAAACACATGCCATACATACAGACATACATACATTCATATATATATGTGTGTGTTTTCACATAAATATTAGTATAATAACAATAAAACTTTCTTCAATAAAAATTATTTTTTTATTTTTATTTTTTTAAATTTAAATATAAATTTAACCAACACCAACAAAAAATGTACATTTTAAATTAAAATAAATAAATGGAGAAATGAATAGGTAGGTGAACAGATAAAACTGGTTAACAAAATAAAAACATATAGGTAACATAACAATATTCTCTAAACCAATAAATAAATACTTCTGGACTACAGTGTTAATTTGTTTAACAGTGTAAGTAACAGAAATTTAACAGGAATAACCGCTTTAGCACCGATTATCATAAGGATTTTTTTGCTTTCATTAATATTTTCAATTCATTTGTGTCTCATTTTTCGGATAAATGGGTTAATATCAGTTTTATGCTCGTGTCCTAAATCAGTTAGGATGTGTATGCGTATTACACATACAAAGCATAATCATAATAAAAATAAAAAAATAAAAAATTTTATAAAGCATTAAAAAAAAATAATAGAATTTACCATATATGTACATACTCGTACATGTACAGTTAATTAATTATACAGGTGTTTTTCATTAAACCAGAATTTATTTAATTTTAAAACATCTCTTTTTTGTTTGGCTTTGGTTTGTGTTTGTAGTTATAAAAACAGTAATTAAATATTTTTAATTAGGTATTGTTAAAAAAGGGAACACATTATTCCGGGTTACCATGACAAATTTATTTGAAAGTCATCAGCTTTTTAGTTGGAAAAATTTTTATTTTTTTTGGCAAGAGATGCCTCATTGCTTTTTTTTATTTTATAATAGTAATCGTGGTTATGTACATATGTATTTAATTTCAGTTGGGTTTACGAATATGAATAGAATTTTTAATAACACATTCAATAATTTAAAATGTCTTGAAAATTATAACAAATATTTTTTGGAAATACATATACTGTACATCAAAATGTATTAAACATGTAATTAAATGTAATGTATCTAACAGAGATCAGCAATGAGTATTCAAAAAGATGTGTACATTCGAATCATACTCATAATTTCTGCTACTTATACTCATTCATACTTATTTTAATATTATGCTCATACTACTCATATTCAAAGTTTGCAATACTCATCGTACTCATACTTAACAATAAGCATGATGTTGCTGATTTCGACTCTCCTTTACTCAACATTTACAAGAATCACAAAATAAGTATGATTCGTGTACGAACACTACAATACTCATTAAAGGTTGGGCGTTTTTTTTTTAATGCAACAACTACGAACCAACAAAAACGAATCATTTATGAGTAGTATAAGTATTTTTCTAAATTTATAAATCTGAATGAGTAGGCGTATGAACCCAACATATTTCGAATGTTATGAGTTTGATGTCAACGTTGTACTCATACTCATTGCAATCTGTACTTATAAATCAATGTTGTGGCGAGTACGAACGAATCAAAGTAGTTGACTCTCTCATACTCAAAATTTCATGAGTACTTATGAGTAGCGAAAAAACGACTGATTGCTGATCTCTGGTATCTACCAAATATTGTTTTTCTTTGTATATGATTATTAAAAACTTTCTAAATTTCATATTTTTGTGCATTGTGTCTATAAGCTCTTCTATTATTTGCAAAGGGAGTGTGAAGTCAAATCATAAATTTCCAATTGATCGAATTTAAAACTCCTACAATTTGTTAAATTTTCCAAATCATTTGTAAAAAAAAGTAAATAATTTTACAACTACACAAATGCAACATACAATATCATATAAAATTAACATGAACAATATTTCAAACTTGAATTGATTTCGATTTGGTATTTAACAAAATATGTATTTACTAAAGCATTGGCTTGGTTTATTGCCATTTGCTATTTGCTGTTGCTGTTGGTGTTGCTATTGTGGCTATTATTTTTATTATTATTATTATTGATTGGCACTTTATTTAAATAAATGTCCAATTATATTAATACTTAAACATAAACAATTATGTATAAATAACAATGTAAATACATACATATGTATGTACGCATATATTTTAGAAGATTTATTTTTAAATTAAATTTAGAGAGAAACAAAAAGTACCACAAAATAAATTTATTATTTTATCTGCTTTGTACTTTTTCGTTTTCGTTTTTTTTTCAAAGTTTATAGTTTTTAATTTTTATATTTTAAATTTAATTAAAAGCAAAAGTATTTAATTTTATATTTATTGCTAAACAATTTGCAATTTCAAGGAGAAAAAAATGGTCTTAGTATTTACATGTACATACATTTTAATTGTTTAAATTGAATTTAAATATGCTTCACATTTTATGCTACATGTGGCACTGTCGACTTAAACGCAAACTTAGGCTTTTGGCAACAACAGCCTCATCACAGATAGAAGAATAATTCATTTCAATATCATTAATATTTTAAGAATAATTTTGAGCAAAGACGCAAAGAAAACTTGCCTTAAATTCATATGTAAAATAATATTTAAAATTATAAAAAATTAAATCCAAGGAATTTGATTCTATAAAAGCGAATTTTTGGTATTTAAATATGAAATTCAAGAAATTATTTCATAAATTAATTATGCAATTATAAAACAAGTTAACTACATATGTATGTATTTTCAAATTTAAAACGCGCTTTAAACAGTTTTTTTTTTTGTTTGCTATAAATTATTCATGGATATCCATATGTATGCATATACATACTTATGTACATGTGTAGTATGTTTACTTAAGGGTATCCCTGCAATTTAAACATTAACTTGAAAATTGAAATCTGCAGATGATGCTATACATGTGTGTCAATTATGATCAGGTGCTATGAGAATAGATCGGAAGTTGTTTATATTTCTATTTTTTTTTTTTTTAATTTAAAATTATAATGCAACACAGACAGTTTTTTATGCAATGATCAGATATGCTCTTTTATTGAGTCAATATTCGGTTTATTGAGTACAAAATTTTAAGTGTTCAGACATAATAATATACGCAGTTCAGCTGGTTTGACATCTGGTAAACAAAACAGCTGGTTGTTTCAACAACATTGTTTTTATTTTGTTTGTCGTTGTTGACATTTGAGCTGTCAAAAATCAACAGAAAGAGTTCGGATAATTGTAATATACGCACTGAACATAATTATGACAGTGCTGCATTTTAAGTTTTACTGAATTTAATTGTTATAATTTGCGTATTTATTGCGCAATAATTAATTGCAACTTATATGAAATATTGAGATCAATAATGGCATTTATTGCGATTTACTCAATAAAGGTGCATTTCTGAACACCGTATTATTTGAATCCGTTTAAGAATCCAATTTTTGTCTTCCAATAAATCTACCCGTTATAGTAACGTGCATATTTTTGTTTTTTAACCTTAAATAAGTTTCATTTAACCTTTAAAATTTACATTTTCTGCAACTTTTAAATGCGATAAACAGAAAATATACAACGCAAACAATGATCATTTGTTTTCAATTCTTGAATGAATTCACACTAGGATCGCAAAATGAAAGAAGTTTACGATGAGATTCCTTTTCTTTTTGAAACTAAATTTTTACATTTTAAAGCTATGTTCTGGTGATTCGTAATTCATGATAACTTGATAAATTTTACTGAATAGAATTTCATTTTCAGTTGTCAAACCATGATTAGCGATAGCAGCAAAAAAAACCCCCGGAATGGAATAAATATAACGATAAATTGCTACTTATTAAGTATTGTTTACCAAGTAAAGCATTCAGGTACATATGTACGTATGTAAACAATTCAGAAAAAATGTTTTTGATTTACGATTACATACCCACAGATTGGAACGAATTTTTAATTGAACAAATTATGGCAAATTGAACGTATATTTAGAAATTGAAAGAAAAAACTGTTGAGGAATCGAATATTTTTTAAAACTTAAATATTTTGTATCATTTTAAAATAATTGAAATTATTCAATAAGTTTTCATTAATTTAAAAAAATATATATTCAGGGATATCCTAAAGTATTGCAATACAAGATTTATGAATATTTTTATTATAAATTTTACAATAATTTATGCAAATTTATGGTATATTTAATATCTGAAGTAAGAATGTATTAATATACCGCTTTTAAAGTAATAAATATTTTTTTAATTTAATGCACTTTCAATTCCAACACTTGTTTTATTTTTTCACTAAATTTCCAACTAAAAATTAAATTCTTTATTTTCTAGTTTATTTCTGACATGCAATTAATTGTCTAGAAATTTTGTAATAGTAAAACAAAAAATATGAAAAAATTGTAATTACTTAATTAGAATTGTGGTTTTTGTATTTTGGTACTTACTACCATGTACATACATATTTCAAAATTTGTTAATCGCGTGCTAATTGTAATTATTTTACAAATTTTCAAATTTTTTATATAATTTATAGCAAAATAATTAAAATAAAACGAAATACTATATTAATACGGCAGTAATTTGCCTGTAATTAAACACACTTCATGGTCTAAACGAGAACATATAACCCTAATGCGATATATTTATCATTTACAATTATGGGAGATACGTTTGATAAAAGCATATACATATGTATGTATGTATGCAGGCAACTAATTTTCAATAAATAAAATGTTTGAAGATTATCTATTACCTACAAAAATGTATGTAAGTAATTTGCATACAATACGTATACTAACAATTATTATTATATGTACATCATACTCTTACTTTGGAAACATAATAAACAAAAATATACGCTACGAATGAGCTGAATGAATGTTTTGTGAAGACATACAGAAATTAAAAGAATTTAATTCTTACGCCAAACTTTAATTGTATTAATAATTAAAACATAAATAGTTTTTTCATTTCAAAAATTCACACTCATTAGAATTCTTAATTGGTTTAAATTATAAAAGAATTAAATTTTTTAATTTCTGCATGTATGGTGTGAATGCATTTCATATTCATTGCGTAGGCATTTCTTATCCTCTCTGTTGGCATTTTCGAGAAGGAGTAAAAATTATGACGATGATGGTTAAAAAAAAAACAATTAATTTCTCAAATATCAATATAAAAAAAGGAGAGAAACCAGTAAAAAAAAACTAGGTGTGAAATAATTGCCGACCAAAACCAATATTTATTTATTTGTGATATTTTTGCGGTGTTTGTTTATTATTATGTATTATTGTTATAATTATAATTATTATGATTATATTTTGTTTAGTTAAGTTTAATTTAGTTTATGGAGCAAAAAGGCTATAATAATGATTTTGATTTTGATTAAATATTTTGATTTGTTTACCTTGTGGTTTGCCTGGTTCGGTTTCTTTAGTTGATTTAATTGGTTTTCATGCGTTTTATTTTTTAATTTTTATTATGTTTTGTATTGTTTGTATTTGAATTTTTGTAAATTTATTATTGTTTTTTGTTTTTGTAATGCAATTATTTTTGTAAAAGTCGATTGCCGTATTTTTTTATTTTATTATGATGGGAATAATAAAGGGAAAGAAAAAATAATGATTGAAATTTAATTAAATGTTATTTTTTAATTGAATATTTATTTATTCATTAGAATGAATGTATTTCATATAAATTTAGTTATTTTTATGATAAGAATATTACAAAAAAAAAAGTTCTTTTATTGTGTTTTGCAAACAATAATCAATAAAAAATGAATTAACCTTCATTAAAATCTAATAAAATTATACCAAAATAATAATAATAAGAATAGAAATATTTTTAATACGTATGTATGTATATATATGTACAAGTGAAAAGGCATGCATTAAGAAAATCTTAAGGATACATTTTTATATCTGTATGGCAATCAGGTAAGGTTTTGAAACCTTAACTTTCCTTTAAGATCATCTTGACATGAAACTCTTCATATGTTTAAGAAATACCATAATTCATTATAAAAATTGTATTTTCATTTTCAATTTAATTTATTTAAATTTATTGTTGCTCATTTATTACAATCAAAATGATGAATATGAGGCCACAAATTTCGTACAGTCCATACAATCTAAATTTGATTGGAAATGAAAAGACCCTTTAATGTACTATATTTTACTAGGGTGGCTCGTGGTAATATATGCATATTAATCGATATATTTCAAATGTGTTCATATATGAGTACATTCGAATATAGAAGATCCATAGTTATTTTCTTAATAACAATACAAATTAATTTGATGCGTTTTAAGGGGATTGTACTGTATGTTACAATTCCTTTATAATACGCATAATAGCTTAGAAACTGCAATATTCTTTATAAGCCATATTTTATACAAATATGCGCAAGAATTTACGCAAACATTTTCAGTTCTAAGTTGAAGTCCAGATGAGAAGTTTTAACTCATTTCGATTGAATATTAACACGTTGACTGCCAACTACGAGACAACTCGTAGATTGCGTTCCCTTCCCTTATAGAGTTATCTCGTACTCACTAAACCTGCCATTTTTGTGTAGCTACGAATAAAACCTTATTATATCAGTGCTAGTATCGATAAATGGCTTCTGGGAAAAGAACAAAAAATCAATGTTGAAAATTGCCGTGGCAGTAAAAGTGTTAAAGTGCTTGAAGGTTAAATTCTTAAATAAATTCTCGTTTATATTCTTGTAAAATAAATAAAATGTCGTATAATTTTATGCATTGCAAAAAGTATTCTCTTGTTTATGATACAGCTTTTAAGAAATTTTAAATACTTTAAAAACAAAAAGAGGAAAAACAATAAAAACGTAATAATTTAAGAAATTTTTTTATTAAATATTCAGCCGCCTTCGAATATTATTCAGAGTTTGAACCACCCTAATTTGCTTAAAAGGCGTAAATAATTTATCTCGTATGTATTATACGCATAAATATTAATAAAAGCAACAACCTTCACCATGTTTTTGTTATTTACATGTATTATTCTTTAGTAATACTTTAAATAGATTTCAACCATTGTCACTGGCCTTTTTTTCACATTCCTTTTTAAAAAAAAAATTTTTCTTTTTTACATTTTTTATGAAGCCCTTCACCAGTTTAAAAGATAAAAATAAAATAATAAAAGAAAAAAAACGTAAATAAATTGAGAAATAATAAGAAAACTACCTTGTTCAGTTTGTTGTTTCTTATCATCTTTAAAACATCGTCGAAAGTGTAATGAAGAGTAGACAGAGAACATTACGGAAGGATGTCAAAAAGAGTAGTGGTATAGGTAGGTAGTAGTAGTGGTTGTGGTGGTAGTAGTAGATTTGGTTATTTGTTTAAGTTGAATTGGTGGTGGTGGTGGTGGTACGTACAGGAAGAGGAGGCAAGACATTTAGTGAAAACCCAGTCAAGGATTTACACACACACACATTCATATACCCCAAGCACACACATATATGTATATGACACAGAGTCACAGTAGAGTAGAATAGAAGTGAGTGTTAAAAGGACAATAAATTTTCAGCAAAATTTAACACACATGATTTGGTGCGTACACAGAGACGTACATAGTATGTATACACGTAAAGTCAGTAAAAAGGAGAATGATAATGGAATGACAGAAAACACATACACAAAGAGAAAAGAAAAAAGAAGAGAAACGGGAATGTTAATACAAAAAGGGAAGAACAATTTAAAATAAACAATAAGCCGAAAAAATTTTATACACAAACAAAATTAGATTACAATACCTTAAACTATAGTAGAATAATTCGTTTTAAAAACTCACCTTTTCCATACAAAATGGGAATGTGATCGGTAGCCAAGCGAGTCTTAGTCTTAATGCCAACCAAAAGTGGGGAGCCACGACGAGAAGCTACACATTCACCGGGGAAATATTTAGATTTCATGGCAATTGCAAAGGCTCCTTCCTACAAATACCACACATTGTTATGTAAGAGTATGAGTCGTATGTACAATGATTGCCAGTACTTACCAACTGTTGGATAGCCTGTTCGACCAATTCTCTGAACGAATAGCCGGGATGTTTTTTCCACAAGTGGTGGACCAATTTGGCAATAACTTCCGTATCGGTGTCGGATTCAAATTCGTAGCCGCGCTTTTCCAAAAAGGTTTTAACATCCTTATAATTAGTAATGATGCCATTGTGTACCACGACAAAGCTGTTGTCAATATCCGAACGCTGGGGATGGGAATTTCTTTCGCAGGGTACACCGTGAGTAGCCCAACGTGTGTGAGAAATGCCAACATGTGTAGTTATTGGTTCCACATAATCCGTACCACTAAAATCTAAACGATTTAATACGAAATAAAATCAATTTGTTTGCTTTCTATGAATTTTTAAATATTTTATACTTTTGGCTATGGCATCTTCTAGAACCTTGACTTTGCCTACACTTTTAACCATAACTGTGTCCTTAGCATTGGGTCCATCGATAGCAACACCGGTTGAATCATAACCACGATATTCCAAACGTTTCAAGCCATTAACCAATAAATCCAAAATTTCACCGCGAGATTTGGGTGTCAAGTAGTTAAGGTAAGCAAAAATTCCTGTAATTAAAAAAGAGAAAAAAAAAACAAAAACAAAACATAATTAATATTTCAATTAAATTGTTAATTAAGAATTTCTTTGGCAATAATAACCAAGAGAAATACTAACAAGGGAATTAAATATTAAATTCAATATTGAGTTGCAACATGTCTAACAGCCATTTTAACATGCAATACTTAATTAAAATTGTCAAAAGGAGTGTACATACGTACGTTGTAACACAGTCAGGATACGGTTGTACCTACAATTTTCTACGGGATACACAGCTGTGGAGGAATACTTTCCTTTCGAATGTTTCATTAATTTATTTTTAGATATTCAGCCAAGCAAACAAACAAACAAATAAATAAATAGAGATATTGTTATTGAAATTGGTCGCAACTGATTACCAAAAGCATTCATTTCATTGAAAATTTTTTTTTTTGTTTTGCTTTAGAAATACTCAATTTGACACTGTGATTGTGAATAAGCTCAACACTCGCTATTAGAAATTAATAGAAAATAATAATGAGCCAATAAATGATTGTAAGAAATTAATATGTATGTAGAGTTATGTATTTCCAATGTTTTACGTCAAAAGCCTTGTCACTCTGTTTTCTCCTACGAGTTTATTTACCTTCAAATCGCATAAATGGTTAATGGTTAGATAAGAGTCCTTTATTTAATTGTGTGTAATAATTAATTACTTTCTTAATTTTGCCAAAACTATCTGGTTTGGTAGTCGATTAATTTGAAAACAAAAAACTTTTTATTATTTATTTGGAACTCGAAAATAATTGCATTCGTTATCATTTTTCGAATAAATTTCTCAAGAACTTCCGTCAACACCCGATTGGAATTAATATTGTTTAATAATACAGCTATCGAGATAACATGAATATAATCCCATGAAATAATTTCCTATCCAAGTTATTGAATCTTTCATTGGACTTTATCGAAAAGAATTTAAAGGGAATTTAATAAAATTTTAAGAATTTCATATTTAATCTTATCAGCATAAATTAATTCCGAAGTCAATCAGTTTCATACTTTGAAAACCTATAAAGTACTTGGATTTCATTCAATACCTTAATAAAGTTATATTCATTCTCTTTAATTGTTATATCATACTTTTACGTTCAGAGAAGAGGAGAGAAATTCAATCATTTCCAAGCTAATCAAAACTTGTTAATGGAGGGGAAGGTGTAGTTTCACTAAAAGTGTCTATTAAAAGATTAAATTTCTCCTAAGAGTATGCCATGGAAAGAAAATTAAGTAGTGTGATTAAAATATCGATGAATTGGTCAATTCACACAAGCCGATGTATTAAGTGTATTGTTGGACGTACAGCAGTGCATGCTTGTTGTTGATAATTTTCATATAAAAATCCGATACACATACATACTTTTTCATATGTTTTTTAAAAGTTGTGTTGGTTTCGTGCTATTAAATTGTTTGAATACCAAAAATTATGAAGAAGAATAAGAAGAAGACATTTGGAATACGAAATACACAATATAGCATACCACGGAGCGTTCAGGAACAACCATGTGTATTCAATACGACATACACGATACAAAGTTGTGTGAATTGGCCAAATAATGAGCAAAACGTTTATTGAAATTATTAAAAAAATTAATTTCATCGTGTGTTCTAGCTGCACGAGAGCTATCGATAACTATCGATTTGAGTGCTATAAATGCCAAAGTGCCCTGATATTCATATTCTGTAAGGTCTACAAATTATGGAAATTTACTCAAGCGTTCACTAAAATTAAGTGTTACTCTTTATGTGGCACTGTTACGCCACATGATAATGACGACTAACCAGCAACTCTTGAAGCTTTGGAAGTCAACATTCTAATTATTACCCACTTCATATGGTAACATTAAAGTGGTAACAAAATAGACTGCTCGAATAAACCAAGTTAGTTATAGCGTCGTCGGATATACATATGCTGCATTAAAAAAACGCATGAAGTTATCGATTATATTAAAAAAAATTAATCCATTTCTGTATTAATCTAATCAGATTTATTTCTTAGGCTCTACAAAAAAATTCCCGATATTTCTATCCATAAAACTTCCGGTTCAAGTAGACGTTTGCAAATGAATTATTGTATGCAATAAGTCTGTTGTCCGTAGACCGAATTCATTTTAAACTTTATCTTTATGTAAGAAATAATTTATTTAGGAAATATTGAATGAATGAGTAATCAACGCGGTAATCAGTAACATCTGAACCGTTTCATTAGGAAATCGTAATTACTGCAGATAAGTTATATGACAGAGATAAACAATTCATTTCTATGTACGTAGACCCATTTCGTTTCTCTTCCTTTCTTTTCATTAAATATAGTGACGTTCTTGATAACAGTACAATAAACGGCTAGATTAAAGGGGTTACCCAAGAGTGCCGGCTGAAATATCACATGTATTTTAAGCAATACCTACACAATCACAAACATATGTATATATTAGCGCTAAAAGTAAACTCGTAATAGCTACAAACAATTAAAGTGTTATTTAATAAAAATTTACGAAATCAACCAAAATACTACAAATTGTATTGAAATATTGTCATGTAAATGGAGTTGTAGCATTTTATTTTCAATTTAAATTACTTGTAATCAGCATATATGTATGTATGTATGTATGTATGTATTTTATAAATTTACTCCTACGTAGTCTTACAATCAATCGCCTGGCTATAATGACGACAATTCCAATTGCCATTTGTTGTGCAAATGTGATAAAAAAAAGAAAAAATTCTGTTGAATAAAACACTTCGAATACGAACTAACGTGTATGGATGGAGTAGCATTTGACATTCTTCAATATGAAAAGATTAAATTGTGCGAGCAAAAATATTGTCAATCTTAGAATGATTTTCGAATTGCATAAAATTTATTCCATACTCCTCCAGTTGGCTTGACTTGGCTATTATGTGCGGGTATTTCGAAAAGAAATAAACTGACGAGTATTGTTAATGTTTTCTGTTACAAATTCTTTAGATTTTTTTCCTATATTGTAAACGTGATTGAAAGGGATTTATTTTCTACGAACGTTTATTTAAAATGTTTTTTTCTTCTTCTTCTTAGTTCTGCTTCGTCTTTTACGTTTGGTTAGGTTTTTCTTCGTTTCGTTACGTTTCATTTTATTTTTTATTTCAGTTCCTGTTAACAACTGACTCTTCCACATGAATAAAAGTCATGCACAATTGAAAATAAAATTTTTAAAGTCTTGCAAACTGACCAGATTCTCATTACATGCTCAGCTTGACTGCAAACAAGTAAGTAAGTAGTTCGTCAAGTAATGATATGTTTCGTATTACGAAGTCGCCGTAGACTAATAGGTAGTGTGTTGGCTTTGTAGACGTAAGGCCACGGTTCAAACCCCACGTCAGACATCAAAACGAAATATGAAAACAAAAATATTTCTTCGGTGACATCCTCACAGCAGATTTCTGGCAAAAACTCTAAGAGTAAATAAAATTGCCATGAAAAGTTTCTCAAAAATCTATGGTTCGGAGTCAACGTTAAACTGTAGGTCCCGCCACTCATGTGCAAAATTAACTCACACAACATGAGTGGTGTTGAGAAGATAGGCCGTAATTCTGACTAAAGGGTTGTAATGGCCAATTATGTATTATGTATGTATGTAGCTTTGGATTTGGATGGGTTTCCGTAATTACCAGTATAATTATTATGAAAGAATATGATTTCTTTGATTGTAAAATTCTTAGGACTTGCTTTCTCAAAAAAAAAATAATTTCGTTGGTCACTCTAATTTCAAATTTAATAAAATGCCAAAGCTAGAGATCAAGAATTGTACAAAAACTGCTTTTTCATATAAAAAAAAAATAACCAAAGCAAAAAAAACTGCAAAATGGAGACTAAAATGTCATGTTGGCAATTTACTTTACATATTTATGTGCATGAAAAATGGTGGCATTTGATTCTGGACAATCAGATGTAAATTGTAATTTGCAAATTTTCAACAACCGGCTTTAACGTACGAATTTTCCATTACTTGTGCACGATATACACTCCTATACATTGTAGATCTGTTAGTGTATTAGAACTGGTATTTTGGCCATATTTGTAACTGCAAGGGAGTAGTTCTGAGTAAATTTATTGATCAAATACGACCACAAACCAAACTCTACACCCGTTCTGAGAGTTCTATAGAATAAAATCAATTGTTGTATTTTTCACAACGAATGGATTTATGTATAAGATATGAAACCTTTAAATAGAAAATATTTTGAAGTTTAATTGAAATAGAGCAGCAAGCAGCATGTTTTCTACATCATTAGCCTACCTATCACATATACTGCATGTGTGCATCTCTATAGCTGTTGTAGGGTAAACACAGTAATGAAATCGGAAAACATTTTCAAAAGAAACACGGGTAAATAAAAACAAAATTTCAAAAGCTATCATAAACACGTAAATACGGACGGACAAATACAGACAATACACATAGACAATATACAAAAAAGCCTGTCTGCACTTCATGTAAATGCTGTCGGCTTGTGTGCATACATATGTATGTACATATATGGTTCGAATGCAGGCGCGTCTATTCATTCCAGCCAACTACAGCAACATATTAAATGGTACATATAGATGTGCGCTTAAATATGGTTAATAAAACAGGGCACAGCCATGCATACACACATACATACATATATTGTTCTCTTTGGGAAGTTCTACCACAGTATTAATTTGGTGCTAAGTTTACAATTGTTGCCTTAGTTTGGTAATGGAATGTAAGACTAAACGAATAAATAATATTCCAAATGTCGATCCATGAAATTAATTTCAACGTATTTTAGTCCAAATTACACGGGTTTTCTCTCTTTTAAAGAAAATAAAGAAATCGATAACACTGGCACAATCAAGGAAATTCTACAAGAATTTGTTGCATTACAACAATTAAAAATTCTTTAAATATTTATTCATTTACATTGTTTTACTTCCGACTTTTGAAATCGTGAATAAACAAAAACATGGAAAAGCTATTGCAATACCACTCATTGTTCGTTTTGCAGTCTATCGCCAATACAGGGTATACCATGGTGTTATTGAATTGAAATCAGCAAAAAATCAAATCATTCATTCAAAATATAGGGGGGAGGAGGTAGTAATTTACCACAATAACAGAGTTTGATAGAAAGAAAAAAAAAAAAATATGAGCAGGAAATAGATCACAATTTTAAATTTTTCCGCAATGAAAATTTGTAAAATCCTAATAAGGTGGGCTGTCAACTTTATGGCGTCAATATATTCTTGTCCATACAAAATGATTTAATTGACGACAAATTCCATTCAATAGTCCCTTGAGCAAGGCGATTGACAATGATATTTATGAACTGGAGTTTTTTGTAAAAGATGTATAGACAACAAGTAATCTGGATAGGGTCAATTCAAGTATGCTAAACCATGCCCTCAATGGATATATAAAAATAAAACGCATTAATAACGGTTGAGCTCAAATCTACGTAGGCAAACACGCAGATAGCATTACTAGTAAAGCAAACTTTAGGTTGGTGAAAATTCCCTTGAAACCAAGGCTCAGCATGTTAAAAACGTTGAGAACTGGTTTACTAAGTACTAAATGAGACGAACTGAGCACCGAGCAAACTATGGCCCCTAAAAAACTATGGCCTGCGAAAGCATGATCGGAAAGTTAAAGTTGATCGGAATAGTTGAGGCTCTAAAGACATCAAAGTAATGTGTTGTACTTATTATGCAAGAATATTTGCGAAAGCTCTTTTCAAAGTGGGTGCAGCATGAGGTCACAATCGACTAGAAACAAAAAGGGATTTTTGATCCTGAGCACTGTTTCAAGATGTTCCACCACTAAAATATGTGTTGAAACGAATCTTAAGCTCTCAAAAATACACCTTTCGACTGACAAAGTTACGTCATAAGTATTTTAGCTTACACTTTTAATCAATGACTTCTAACGGCTTTCTATGTTAGACTACGATTGTTTGAGCTCATCGGCTGTTTAAATAAATGCATATGAACTAATTCGAAGGCAAGCAGTTAAGCCAGTATTTTTTTTTTTGTTTTTGAATTTGAAAACTAAAACTCATCTTTCTAGTTAACGAAATAAGGTTTTGCTGAAATTAAGAATCAATTTCTACGTAATTATTTATTTAGTTTAAGGGCCTTTATTGCAACTTGCCGTTAAACTTGGGTTTAGTTAAAGATACCTTTAACTAAAGGGAACCTTAAAGTTACATTTAACTTATTTTCGTTATTACAACTTACAGATGAAATAAAGTTAACTGTTTTGAAAAATATGGCAGTGCCAGAGCAATGTCGATAACGCAGCTCAATTAAACAATTTTTTTAACGCAGTGGCAACGAAGGGCCTTTTTATTGTTGTTGTGTTTCCTCATAGTGTTTATATTTCAAGTTGCCATATTGAAAATAATATTAGTCGCTGTAGTTTAGTATGTTCGCTTAATAGACGTAAAGCCCGGGTTCGTATCCCAGGTCAGACATCAAAACGAAATATGAAAAAAAGAAAAAATATTTCTTCGGCGACTTCCTCTCAGCAGATTTCTGGCAAAAACTCTGAGAGTCTATTTACTCTCAGAGTTTTGCCATGAAAAAGTTCCTCAAAACTCAGTCGTTCGGAGTCGACGTAAAACTGTAGGTCCCGCCACTCAAGTATAAAATTAAGGCACACAACATTAGTGGTGTTCAGAAGCTAGGCCGTAATCCTGACTGAGAGGCTGTAATGGCTAATTATGTATGGATGTATGTATGTATTCAATTCCAATACAATACTGCCTAATTGTATATAAAATTATCATTTAGTAAATAGTTGATTAGGATAGAAATCAATCAAGTTTTTCAAATAGTTAAAGGACTTAAAACTTTTTAGGGACATTGACGAGTGCATAATTCATATTCGATAATAATAATAGAAGAAAAAAAAAACAACAAACTAAACTGCTGTGATCATATTACTTTTAAGCTGTACCATAAATTTTATTTTGGGAATCTTTCCCACAACTCATAACAACACCCACCACAGTACATGCATAAAATACTTTATAACGCTACTACCAACATCTAAAATAATCACTTTCAATATATATTTTTTTCTCTTGCACGAAATACAATCAGGTTTGTATAATTTTGTTTTATTTTATTACATTTTATTTATTATTTTTTCTTCTTTTTTTTTTTGTTTTTTTTCTTTTTTGGTGATTTCCTAATAGCGTATAATTCAGGTTTTAACTTCTTGCAAAACTTGTGCCGTATAAATTCAATTTTATATCGAGTTGTAGTATTGGGTACTGCCCGTACATACATATGTACATATGTACATATGTATTTATATATGTATAAGTATATTGTAATTTTGTATGTGGCTGGATGTATGTATTTAAATACATTTTTTTATTTTTTTTATTTTTTTGTTAATTTCAGATTTCTTTAACGTGTACTACTGCTCTTGTTGTTATTATTACTACTTACAACAATGACAACAACAACTGTTTTTATATGTTTTTTTGTTGATTTTGTTGTTATTTTTTGTTTGTTTTTTTATTGAGATTTAAATTGTATTTTGTTTCATTCGTTAAAATTTATAATTTTTTTATTTTTTTGTTGTTTGGTTGGTACCGTCGTTGGTGGACTTGCCTTCTGGTAAGACAAAATTCGTAACACACCCGTTTTTATGTAGTTTTGGTTTAGTTTTGCTTTTGTTGTATCTATTAAATGTGAACGTGTCAGAGATAAAAACTTTAACAATCTGAAATCTAAAAACTACAGAAACAACACCAGTCAACAACAGCAAATTCAACTACACAATGGCCATAACAGTTTAGTTTAAGCCGACAACATACAATGTACGTGAACGATGTACGACAGCGACAACGACTACGTCAACGGCATAATAATAATGGTAGTGGTAATAATGATCGACGAAAAATCCAATTGAATATTTGGGCAAAACAAATACTAAATACCGATGCTGCTGCTGATGGTGATTGTGATGCGTTATGAGCGGAGGTTATGTGGAGGCAGAGGGCTTTGCTCGAACATTGTACATACATACATAGTTGAAAAAGGCAAGTTGTGTTGTGATCTGGTACGGTGGCATGCACATTTATTGCATAATAATTTTAGCATTTTTCCTCTGCGTCTTTTTCGTCTATTCAATATTTAAAATAAATAAAACTGAATTGCTTAAAAAATTGTGTATAATTAAACAAAAAAAAAAACAAACAAAAAATACACAAAAACAATTTGAATGTACTTTCGTACTTTCATGCTCTATTTTGTATATTTTGGTAATTTGGAAATAGTACTCCACTATTAAAGTGTTTGATTTTTTTTCGGGTTGTATTCGTAACAACATTTAAATGAAAAATTTATTTTTTTTTTCTTAAATACTCTTCATATATTGTAAATGGATATGGTAAATATTGAATTTTGTTTTTATTGTTCAATTTACTGGCTGGAAATGTAATTATACATGCAATTGTAATCGGTTTTCTTTTAATTTTTCCTCTTCTTTTCATTACAAATTTAAAACTCATGAGTGTAGATACATACGTATTTGTCCTTTGGTCCACAAGCCTGTGTATCGGTGAAAAGTCGAGGTGCTAATGAGACACCATAATTTTGTCATTTACAATATTTAATTTTTTTATTTTTTAATTATTTTGCCATTAATTAAGACCGTTAAAGTTTTTTTGCATGTTATTATTGGTGCTGGTACTGCTTCTTTTGCAATTGTTGTTGTTCTTATTGTTATTGTATATGTATAATTTATTAACACTCTACTTACCGCACATAATGTCACTGTTTCCTTTTCAATTATTTTCTTCCAAAATGTGTGTTTATTTTAAAAGCTGTTGTTCTTGTGTGTATGTGTGTCTGCGCGTATGTATGTGAAAATCTGAAAAGAGAGAGAGAGTGGAGAATGGAAAATGAAAAATCTTTGGAAACAAGAATTAATGTTAAATAAACTCATATAATTAATTTCATTTAAACACAACACGCGGACATACAATCATACAAAAATACATACATACATACACAGATGAAATATCATTTATTCTACTGAGTTTTCTGCAAATGAGTTTTTACTCGTACACGACTATGACCATACAGTGGGCCACAAACTAACATTGGTATCTAAACTCAAATGCATTTATTAGTTGTAGCAAAACACAACGAAACAACAAAAAACGAAATTAATTTAACCAAGTTATTAAGCAAACGAATAATAATATTCCAGTCTCTTATTCACCAGCTGATTACATAGTTTCTAGGGCAATTCTAGGCACCATTGAATCACTGTACATTTATGTTTAAACGCTATGTCAGAGAGACCATAAGAATGTATGCCTCAAAGTATTTAAATCTCTGTAAGGGTATACGTGTTTGAGTATGTGTTTGTGTTTGTAAAATAAGTATGTTTTGTTTAAATATTTGTAGTTGAGGCCAAATTTGTTGGTTTCTTTTTAATGTGCAACATGCAACACACTCGTATATACATATATATGTATATTATATATTTTTTATTTAAGCATGTATGTATTATAGGTATATGGTATATACATACATATTTACATGTACTGTATACTATATAATAAGTCGGCAAAAATATAAATAAAATTTCTCACATGTTTATCGGTGCTTATGCAAAGCATAATGTATGAGAATCGTTTTATTCTGTTTTTAGTTGAATCATTTTATAGTTTTTTTTACACAAATGGCAAATTCATGTTCATTGTTCTTGAGACGTGGTCTTTTTTCTACACTGATTTCCCCATGGTACTTTCATCTACTAGTCATACAAAGTACATCTGAGCCATAATATGCATACCATACATCCGAACATGTACAATTTCGAATATAAAACGAGAGAGAGATTTTGTTTGCACACATACATACATTCCTTCAAACACATTTCACACATGCACTCGTAAAACTGTATATAAATATTTGCGTAAACTTTAGATTCTTTTCATTTATATTCTTTGATTATACATGTATGTATGTACATAAGCGCCCACTATTAATGAGAAATATTGCATACAAGCATAACATTGTTTCAGTTAACATTCATCCCTACTATAGTGTGCAGAAAATAGTAACGAATCGAATTGTATTCGATTTCTAATTTCAATTAAATTGTAATAAAAAATTTCTTAATACTCGTACACATAAGACTTGTGAAGAAAACAAAAAAAAATCACCTCTTGTGTCAGTTCTGCAGTATTTGGATACAGATTTCGCACAACTTATTGTCCAAATCTAAAACACATTAATTGTATTAAACTGTTGACTTATTGTGTCCAATACAACAGGTGATTGTTGTGAAACTGATGTAAGGTGAAGCAGAAGTTTGTTAACCAAAATTGTTAGGTTAAGTTAGGTTAGAGAACGTGTACTTGTCAACTGTGACAAGTACAGTACCCGGAGGTCGAATTGACCCACTGTACAACGTCCTAGCTTAACCAAAACTGTTTCTTATTCAAAAATTATTTTCTAACGCAGTACAGGCTAAATAGTTCATGTAGAGAAGAAACCTACTTGAAGAATTTACATTTATTTACAAAATTTATTTTCATTTAATTTATAATAACTGTTAGGAAATTGAGATTTTCTTGCTAGTTATTAATAATGAAATCAATTAAAACTTGTTACTTTTAAAATTCCCAACATACATACAAACATACATACATTGTCCAATTCAGTCAGGATTACGGCCTAGTTTCTCAACAACACTCATGTTGTATGCGTTAATTTTATAGGTGTGTGGTGGGGCCTGCAGTTTAAAGTCGACTCCAAACGACAGAGTTTTGAGAAACTTTTCATGGTAATTTTTACTCTCAGAGTTTTTGCCAGAAATCTACTGAGAGGAAGTCGCCGAAGAAATATTTTTTCATATTTCGTTTTGGTGTCTGACCGAGGATTTGAACTGTGGCTTCGCGTCTAATAAGCCAAGACACTATCTACTAGACTACGGCGACTACTAAGACTACTAAGTGACTTGAATTAACTTCAGTCGAATTTCTGTAACTGAAATAACCAAAGTAGGCCCCATAATTTTAGATCCCATCTTATAGAACCCGTTATGTTATTCAGGCCAGAGATCAGCAATAAGTATTCAAAAAGATGAGTAGATTCGAATCACACTCATAATTTCTGATACTTATATCCATACATACTTATTTTAATATCATACTACTCATATTCAAGGTTTGAAGTACACATCGTACTCATACTTATCAACAATACGCATGATATTGTTGATTTCGATTCTCCTTTACTCAACAATTACAAGAATCACAAAATAAGTATGATTCGCGTACGAACTAGAAGGTTGTGTGTTTGTTTTGCTTGCTGTCTTCTTCTTTCTTCTTTTTTTGTAAATGCAGCAACAACTAAGACTGTAAATTTTAATGAATGATTCGAATCGCTTATGAGTATTATAAGTATTTTTTTTTAAATTTAGGAATCTGAATGAGTAAGCTTATGAATCAAACATATTTCGAATGTTATGAGTTTGATGTCAACGTCGTACTCATACTCATTGCAACCTGTACTTATTGATCAATATTGTAATGAGTACGAATGAATCAAAGTAGTTGAATTAGTTGAATATTGTTGACTCACTCATATTAAAAATTTCATGAGTACTTATGAGTAGCGAAAAAACGATTCATTGCTGATCTCTGATTCAGACCTTGGGGTTTGCTTTACATTCTACAGATAATTACTTATTACTCTGCACGACACCGTGTTATACAGGGCTAGGAAAGACGAAGGCAATTTGTAAACTAAACTGCTTTTTATTAATTTAAATTAAATTAAATTTTATAAATAGTTGTATTTTAAAACAAATTAATTTTAATTGCACTTAAAAATTCATTGAATTTATTTATTTTTTAGTTCGAATATATGTTTCAAATTTGAAGCTTCCAGAAAACAAATAAAAAAATTAAATTTAAAAATGAAGATAATTTTAATCTTCGTACAAATTTATAATTCATAATCGTATTTAAAATAGTGTGTCACACAAAAACAAATGGATAATTTATGTATATACATATGTATGTATGCGAGAGTTCAATTAATAATTCAAATCTATTGACACTACAATCAAGTAATTCTCATTAATATTTTATTATTTATTGATTACGAATTACAAAAAAAAATGATAATTCTGTTTTTCTTCTTGGTAAAAGTGTTAAAAAATTATAAAGAAAACATACATACAAACGGAATATGTAATATTTTATGACATTGTGACATGCATAGAAATTCGCTGTATTTAAGCCAGTGAAGTTATGAAATTTTAAAGCGTGGTGACTACAAACAAGCAAAAACTGGTTTTATTTTAACGAAATGAATTCATTTCATCGTTATAAAAATTTTTATAAATTTTTTTGTTAATGTTATTTGGTTGAAATAGGTTTTATCAGCAAAGATAGTATTAATTCATGTGTTACACGTTGTATTAGGGACACCTGTAATTTTCAACACACTTCGTTGGTTGTGTGTAAGTAAGTATGCCTGTGGTTGCTTTCTTTTAGATTTTTTTTAATTTCATTTACGCACATACTTAAAATTCTTGTTAAAAAGCGGCTTTTAAACTACCAAAGCAATGTTGCGAGAGTTCTACACACAATATTTTAATTATTATTTTTTTTATTTACTTTTTTATTTTTTTCTTTGTTTCACACTCGTATTTTATCTTAAATCTGATGTAGCGACAGTTTTTGGTGAATGGTAGTTTTCTTTATTCGGAATTCTTTATACACGGATTTTATGTTTAATGGTCTTGCAGCACAGAGACATTTTTCATATATTGCTGCTAATGAAAACGGCATTCATACGAACAAAGAATAAATTTTGAAAAACTCTTACGTTTCTATTTCGAGAATTGTATTGAGCCCAGGCGTTTATTTACACTTACCAACCGTTTTGTTTGGTGATTTACCCAAAGGGATTGATATTGGGTATTGGACTTTGAATTTTAATTGCTTTTGACTGGTTAAAGTTTTCAGTAGAATAAAACAAAACGACATACTATTTATTAACCAGAACCCAGTTAAACCATACAGTTTATTGGTTTTTATCCGTTTGTTTTATTAACGGTTCATTTGAAATGTGATTTACATGTTGAGAATTTCAATGAAAGGCAATCGAAAATTTCCAATTCTCGCAATAGGTGTCTGACAAGCAAAAATATTCTTCTTTTTTTTTTCTTTCTTTCTTTAATAGCCAAATACTTTTTGGATGAATGAATGTATTTATAAAGTAAATGGGAAAGTGTATATGCTTGTTTTTATATACACAAATGTACATAAATATGCCAGAATTTAGTTTAAATATAATATAACAAATACACCTACAAAGTTATGTATGTACGTATGTATGAATAAATAAATACACAAATATTGAAGTATTATGAAAACATTCACTTTACGATTGTGTGTGTGTGTGTCTATTCATTATGTTACTTTATTAACATATGTATGTATGTATTTAGATGACCTATATATTAAGCCAAGGTCACTCAATATTATTTACAAATACAAATCTTAGTTTAAATGCCTTCAAGGGTTTGAATGTTCCAGAGAGGTTAAGCTGTGCTAATCGATGTCTTATTATTAATTGTGAAATCGATTATTCAAAAATTTTGAATTTGACTTTTTAGCATGTAAATTGAGGTCACTAAACTACTAAAAACAACAAATGTTTTCTTTTTCACTTTCATGATAAATTAATCAATAAAATTGTTGAAGAGAAAACATAAGAGAAATTACAAATTAGTAATCTGTATTGCACACAATTATTATTATCGTGTAGAACTGTAAGGTTAAATAATCTCTTGTACTGAACAATACTGTTATGCTGTAAATCTTTAGCACACTGTTCGATGCCAGTAAGTGCTTAATAAACACCCAAGTGTTTTTTTCTAAAATTACAAGTAAGTGTTCGTTTTCTTCATCACGGTCAGAAGGCTGTTTACTGTACTCAGGCTACTTCTAGATAGTCTGTTGCATGTTACTCAAATCAGTTTATATTGTAATTGCCCAGCAGAAGTTTACATTGTTTCAAACCCATTAGGATTAAATAGAATTTTTGGCTTTTTCCATCTTTCATTTTGCAGAGTATACTTTTCCGAACTTTTCTTTCCTCTCCACACAAAGTCATCCATATATCACATGTAGCCTTCAAATTGCTTAATTCACTCTTACTACTCAATCACATTTGTAGTGGGGAAGGAAAAATTCCTTTCACCTCTTGAGTGGTAAAGGTTAACCAGAATTGACATTTGGTCAATTCGCACAAGCGGTTGTATCGTTGTATTAAGTGATACACTTATACACAAATTTTTCATATGTTTTTAAAAGTTGTATTGGTTTCGTGCTATCAAATTATTTGAATGCCAAAAATTATAAAGAAGAATAAGAAGAAGACATTTGGAATACGAAATACACAATACAGCATGGCGTTGATTGTCCACAAACTACCAAATGTATTCAGTACAACATACACGATACAAGGTCGTGTGAATTTTCCAATTAAATTTCTGTTTTCAAAATAAACGACTGACAAAATATCTCAGTATACAACATATTTTGTAAAATTTAATGTTCTTCTTTCGAGCTATGAATTGAAAAATTTGTAAATCTAAGTTTTCATCGATAATTATTCGGAAGAGCTGACTTGGGCATGAAGTGTAATGGAATATTTCGACATTAAATCTTAATTAATTGTATTATTTTTTATTTTACAAGTAAAACAATCTGATCATTATTAAAAAAAGGGCAAATAAAAAAATTTTAATAATTATTTTATTTATTATCCGTTAAATAATGCAATCAATGCCTTTTAATAACTCATTATTTATTGATAAAACGATAAAATAAAATGTTATTTTTATTTATTTTGCTTGGATGGCATGAGCACAAAAAGAACGAAAAACAAACAAATTAAACTTTGACAAATTAACTTTTTAATGTTCTGCAAGCACACACAAAAAAAGTAGAAATTATTGAAAATATTAAACAAATACACAACACCTACAGGCACACACACATACATACATTGCACGCATCTTCTTGAAGGTGTATTGCGACTATTTGATACGCTATACCACAATTAAATTTGTCTACTTGGTAGTACTCACATGGAACCCAATTAGCGTATCTGGCACGCAAAACAATAACAATTTGATTCTGTTGAATCGTTTTTGCGCTACTCATAAGTACTCATGAAATTTTGAGTATGAGTGAGTCAACAGTATTGAAATTCAACTACTCTGATTCATTCGTACTCACTACAACATTGATTTATAAGTACAGGTTGCAATGAGTATGAGCACAACGTTGACATCGAACTTATAACATTTGAAATATGTTTGATTTATACGCCTACCCATTCAGATTCATAAATTTAGAAAAATACTTATAATTCTCATAAATGATTCGAGTGATTCGAATCATTCATAAAAATTAACAAAATTAGTCGTTGTTGCATTTACAAAACAAGAAGAAAGAAAAAGACAAAGACAAAGAAAAAAGCAAAGCAAACACACAACCTTCTAGTGAGTATTGTAGTGTTCGTACGCGAATCATACTTATTTTGTGATTCTTCTAAATGTTCAGTAAAGGAGAGTCGAAATCAACAACATTATGCGTATTGTTAAGTATGAGTACGTTGAGTATTCCAAGCTTTGAATATGAGTAGTATGATTATGATATTAAAATAAGTATGACTGCGTATAAGCATCAGAAATTATGAGTATGATTCGAATATGCTCATCTTTTTTAATACTCATTGCTGATCTCTGGTATGTATGTATGTAACCTCTTTGATTTGCGTAGGGTTTTATAAAAGGAGATAATCAAATGGCTACAAGCATCCATAATAAACTGAAAGACTTCATGCAGCTTAGAGTACATGTAAGTATGCGTGTAAAATGATGGAAACAAAAAAGGAATGAATTTTAAACAAATAAATTGAATAACAGGAAAAAAAGTGCAACAGACAGTTTGTTTTTGTTTATTTAAAGCAATTGCAAGAAAAAGCAATTAAAAGCTGATAAATGAAAACAAACAAAATATGTGTGTTAATTATTAATTGCCGTTCATTGGATTCACATAGCCCTCACCTTCCATACACACTCTATCAATAATTCTCGCCTCATACTACTACTTTACCTTCACCTTGTATTGTTGTTATCGGTTCGATACTAAAAGTACAATTTCCGTAAGTAATTCAATTAAGTGACAGCAACAACAACAACAACAAACTGCAACAACATTTATGGAACAACAACTTTTAACGTAAATAAAACTAAAAGACCACAAAGAACAAGCCGTGCCACTTCAAGTGAAAGAAAAATGAAAAAAAATGAAAAAAACAAAAACGAAATACATACATACAGTTGAAATAATAAAAACTATACAAGAGTACAATCAATTTCCTCTTAACAACAACAAAAACTACATCTATAACAACTATTACTAGTAATATACATATGTATTTAATGTTGTTGTTGTCGATGTTAAATGCTCTCCATATTATTTTTATCTTTTACGCAGTATTGCCTCAAAAACGAAAAAAAAACAAAAACAACAGAAAAAAACTCAAACAAATGAAATACATATTTCAAATGAAATTGAATAATTAAATTTTTTAATTTTTGTGTTTTTAAATTAAAAAAAAACGAAATTTAAGATAAATTTGATAAGAACGTCTAAAAACATGTTTGTACACGAAGTGAAAAAAATAAGAAAAGAAAACGAAAAACAAACAGTAAAATCTTCCACAACACACGGTTGGTCTGTAAGACAGGGTTCGCCATTGAGGGGGTGCATTTCGTTAGACTACCCGGACATGCGTTTAAACGACAGCCACCTACTGTTGCATTGCACAGACATTGCGCTTCACGAACATGGCGTAAAGATTAAAGAAAACTTCTTGCCATTACCTATACAAGGCGATCAAATGAAGTGTGAAACTGTGAGTGAATCTAGGCAATTTATATTTTTCCTGAATAATGCTGCCTCAAATAAAAAAAAAAATAGCTGGAAAAACCCACCTACTGCAAAGCATTTCACCAGTTTCTAGAGTTTTGTTAAAGATAGTAACATAACCTCAGAATTTTGATACTCGAGCACGTAAATTGAATTAGGGGCTGCCAAGTTAATTCTTTTGGAAATATTCAAAACAATATGAAAATATAAGCCTTTAGAGTTTAAAATGTATGCAGCAACATACACACGAGAGCACCAGGCAGTGTTGCAAAATTGAAATCTGGAAACGGTGCCGAACTATAACTGAAAGGGTACTTTTTTGCATCAAATGGTACTTTTGTAAAAATTATTAATTTCTATACCATAGAAAAACTAACGACTTATACATGTTTCTCATATGCAAAACAAAAACAGCTGATTCGGAACGTAACAAAACGTAAAAGACCCGTTTAGTCAAATGTCGACGGAACGCACGTTCGTTTTTAACATATGAAGACCAAATTAATACATACACACATACATACATAATTGGTCATTACAACCCTTCAGTCAGGATTACGGCCTATCTTCTCAACACCACTCATGTTGTGTGTGTTAATTTTATATATGAGGTGCGGGATGTACAGTTTAAAGTCGACTCCGAACGACAGATTTTTGAAAAGCTTTTCATGGCAATTTTTACTCTCAGAGTTTTTGCCAGAAATCTGCTGAGAGGAAGTCGCCGAAGAAATATTTTCATATTTTCGTTTTGATGTCTGACCTGGGATTCGAACTCGGGCCTTTCGTCTAATAAGCCAACACACTACCTACTAGACCACGGCGACCAAATTAATACCTACTGAAATTACTTTACGCTTCAGCAAGCTTTCTTATTTCTTTTTTTTTATTATAAAAATGAACATACGTTGCATAGACGTTGAGCTAACCGGGCCAAAGACTAACTTTGCCTTTAGCATTACGTTGAACATGTTGCTAACCCATTAATAGCTGAAAAGCGCAAGACATAAAGTATGTAATAATAAAAAAGTATTGAAAGCGTCGCGGTTCTACTGCGGTATTTTTGAAATGGATAAGTACTGAAAAAAGTACTAAAGTGCTGAATGTTTCAACACTGGCACCGGATGTTTCGTTAAGCTGCATGGGAACTTTCGTTATCGATAACTATATCTTGATAGCAAAGAATGTTCAACTGCGTTGGCATTTCTGTTCAGTAAGATCAGGGAAGTTACAATGAATCGTTTAACGTTAGTGCAACGCTTTCAAATTAGGGAAAACAATTCTTAAATATCTCTCATAGAGCACTTCGCCCATTTCTCAGTCTATATTATCAGCCAAACGAACTAGAAATATGTTGAGTTCGTTTTGGCACTAATTTTACAAAAAAAAAATGTGTGGAGTCTCTCATTGCTGTTGATAAGTCTTGAAGCAGACTCAGAACATCGTGTCATCGAAGTTCCTAGCTTGTTGGCCTTTGACCTTCGACTACATGGAAAACTTTTTGTAAAGCTTATGTCATACGTGCCCCTTACAAGAATTGAAACCAAAAGAACTTCAAATGTAAACGAAATGAACAAACACAACAAAAAAGGAAGCAAGTCGTTGCCACCGCATTTTTAAAGATCTTGTTTAATTTAGCAAGAGTTATCGATATTGTTCCGGTATTGTCAATTAGCAATACAATGGATAAAGTTGGCAAAGATTGCGGTTAAATTTAATTGAATGTAACAACTTAATTACCCAATCGATAACCTTGAAATTTAAATCATGGTTTTAAAACGGTTTAAAAATAAACTGTTTCATTTCAAAACTGATAAAATATTCAGATAAAATGATGCAATGATCGTCAAAGCGGCCCGTATATATGTTAATAGGTTTTGTGCTGAGTATTATTTCTAATATTTTTTGTCCATCTTGACGTCAGAAATTTTAAATCGGACGTAAAGATTTAATATACATACATTCATATGTATGTTTGTTTTAAATTTTTTATTTTCAGAAATCATAAATGTCAAGGAATTCATTTAAAACTGGTTTAAAAAAGAAAAACAAAACAAAAACATGTTTATTGTTTAAACCAAATAAACACTGCAGATATACTATTTTTAAATGAAATAAAAACTCATACATATTAATTTAATTAACTGAATTTAAATATTTTGTTTTTGTTTTTTAATAAACAAAATCAATATACATACGTACATAATGTAACTATGTACGTCAGTGATTGAGTTTATTACGTTTAAAATGTTAATTAAATCTAATCTAATGATGTATTCTTAATTTATCTCTCAATCTAAGGGTTTATGGTGATGACAGCAAATAATACAACAAAAAAGTAGTCTTCCACTTCAGATCGTATGTAAAAATCAAAATAAATATCAGACAACTATGTAATGAGGCCATTTTCATATTATTTCTTTTGTGAATATATATTTGTTTTGTCGAATGTAAAATTGTAAATTGGTAAAATAATTGAAGTCCAGATAATATTGAAATCGATTGACTCGATAAAAAAAAGATAATTCAAACATGCATACATAATTGGCCATTACAACCCTTCAGTCAGGATTACGACCTAGCTTCTGATACCACTCATGTTGTGTGCGTTAATTTTTTATACGTGAGTGGCGTGACCTACAGTTTAACGTCAAATCCGAATGACAGATTTTTGAGAAACTTTTTCATTGAAGGTTTATTTACTCTCAGAGTTTTTGCCAGAAATCTACTGAGAGGAAGTAGCCGAGAAAATATTTTTTTCATATTTCGTTTTGATGTCTGACCTGGGGTTTGAACCCTGGCTTTACGAACATTGGCTTTACGAAATTAATTCACTGTAAATTTAATTGGCATTTTAAGACGATTCTAATTTACAAATTGGATGGCGTTTACCTTAATTGAGTCAATTGCTTATCAATTTTTTGTAGGTATTTAGTTCTCAAGCCTGACAATGTTCGATTAGACCTTCAGAAAAGGATTTGCAGTAATATGGACAATCCATAATTTCAGAAGAGCTATCAGATAATTTAAAATCGCTATGATTGAGCATAAAGTTATTCACGACAGTATGCCTATAGTGTTACTATTTGATAAGTAATTTGGTTTGGTGATCCAACTGATAAACTTTTTCTTTTCCTTCGGTAGGTAGGTAGGTAGTGTGTTGGCTTATTAGACGAGAGCCCATAGTTCAACTCCCAACTTAAGTATCTCGAACTAAACGAAATATAAAAATAATATTTTTGAAACCATCTGGCGTTCCGAGTCGACTTTAAACTGCATGTAGTTCCTGCCACTCATGGATAAAATTAACACACACAAAATGGATGGTGTGAGAAGAGAAGTTGTATAGTAATAATATAGTATAGTTTAGTTTTAACGAACGCTTTCTTCTCTTGTACATTTTGTATATTAATACGTGTAACAAAGTTTCATTTAAAATGTAAATTTAATTTGTATTTTACAAATAAACTTGAACTTGAAAGATACTGTATCAAAATACCTTAAATGTAATTTATCAACAACGTTTTTAGGAGGCTCCCCTCTGTGGTAGCAATTTGTACTCTAATAACCATTTTAAACGTGTATTTAATTAGAATTTTCCAAGTTGAAAGATTCCATACACAGAAACATTAAATGCGAATTGCTGAAACTATTTTCAATTTTGTAATTGTTGTTGCATTTGAAAATTTTACAAATTTTAAACAAAATAAATTTCATTTCAATTTAATATTGAAATACATATCAACCATTTAATAAACCTGTGTTAGCCTTTGTTAACTGTTTATTAAATGTTTAACATACATATTTATTATACAACTGGTCAACTCACACAAGCCATTGTATCGTTGTATTCATTTTACGAATATACAACAGTGTATGCTTGTTGTTTATAATTTTCATATAAAAATCCGATACACTTATACACATTTTTTCATATGTTTTTGGAATTTGTATTGGTTTCGTGCTATCAGTTTATTTAAATGCCAGTAATCAAGAAGAAGAATAAAAATACAAAATATTCTCTATATAACTCGAGTCAATAAATATCATTTCAAAATTATAATTGTTCGCACAGATAATTAATTAATTTACTTTTTGTATATTTTTCACTTTGTTGCTTGAAAATCAAATTATGAATGCTGGCATAGCATTGAGCGTTCACAAAAAAAAGTGTATTCAATACAACATACACGATACAAAATCGTGTGAATTGGCCAATTGTATTATACAATATAAAAGAATTGTTGGGGCTACCATTGTAACTTTAGAAAAGATAGTACTTTACAGGTTTTAAGAAACCGCATTTAAAGTATGGGGAATGGCTCAACTTAAGTGGCTTAATGGTAAGACTGCATTTGTATGTTTTGCTGTCGTATTCTTAATACAAAAATCATATTCATTCGCTCAAAGTATTACTTTATGTTTTTTGAATCGCATGTAATACTCGTGTTTAGTAAAAATTTTGTAACATTTTTTTTTGTCTTGACGTTTAGTAAAATCTTTATCTTAAATGTCATCACATCAATCCAACATCACATTTTCGTGTATTAAAAAAAGAAACTAGAAAAAATAAAATATTTAAATATTCCGTAGAGTAAATACTTGTGTGATGGTAAAACTGGTAAATTTGTTAAATACTTGAAAGTAACTCAATCATCACCAAGCCAAAAACCAAACTAATTTATTAGTAGGTTAAGAGCAATTAAATATGTATTAAATGACTTTTAAAATTGCATCAGCAATAATATTTTTTTTTTCTAATCTCATCAAATCCATGCACAACATTACCGACAATTAAACAGTCTGAGCGAAAATAATTTGTACGCCATTTAGAATGCAATTAAAAGTCATCTGCTACCACAGTGCTAACAAAGGATGTATACACTTAAGTTTTGGGGTAAAATTCTCTCTTTAAAGGAACATTTATTGCTTAATCGGAAACTAATGAGGTTGCCGTAGTCTAGTAGGTAGTGAGTTGGCTTA
The DNA here is from genome assembly GCA_930367235.1 of Sarcophaga rosellei. NCBI lineage: Eukaryota > Metazoa > Arthropoda > Insecta > Diptera > Sarcophagidae > Sarcophaga > Sarcophaga rosellei. The sequence continues at coordinate 81,552,317 of OV884017.1, read as the reverse complement.
TTAGACGCGAAGCCAGGGTTCAAATCCCTGGTCAGACATCAAAACGAAATATGAAAAAATATTTCTTCGGCGACTTCCTCTCAGCAGATTTCTAGCAAAAACTCTGAGAGTAAATAAAATATTGCCATGAAAAGTTTCTCAAAAAATATGTCGTTCGGAGTCGATTTTAAACTGTAGGTCCCGCCACTCATGTATAAAAAATTAACACACACAACATGAGTGATGTTGAGAAGCTAGGCCGTAATCCTGACAGCAGGGTTGTAATAGCCAATTATGTGTGTATCATATTGGATCATTTCATTCTGTTTTGGTGTTTTAATAATCATGTAAACGTAAAAAAAATCTGTCGTAAGACTTTAACTCTTCTGTTTAAAATACTAATGCAATGCATACTTTCTCTCTGACTTTAGGTACGTTATCGTACCTATCGTGTTCATTGGCCTTCAGAGGAAATTAAATGTTACCTGTATTTATAAACATGGCAAACAGTTTGACATTTTATCTTCTTATTTTACTTCCTTCTGTTTCTGTAGAAAATGTGAGAATGCATGGTAGGCTGCTGAAAAGTTTAGTGAAGTTTACAGATACGATCCTGTAACTAAAAAAGCGGCGAAATGATGGAACAAAAGACCACGTACATACATTTAATGGACCGAGTGAAGCATTTGCTATTCAGCGAGCGATACAACAATAATAAGCGAAGTATACCATGAAAACATACACAGAGAAGGTGAAGTTTTACAGATGATGACAAATCCTCGATTTACAATTTTATGCTGTCTAAGATAATTGTTTCCAATAAACTTTTGCTCTGTGCAACCAACAATCTTGAAGCAAATTTAAAAGACTCGAATTGAGCATTAGTGCTGTACTCATTATTGATGACCGAATAGAAACTGAAATCTACGGAAATCTATTAATGGTGAAAATTAAAATTTGCTGGAGACTAAGTTTTTCACTTAGAAAACCCAGTAGTTATTCAGTGATGGAATATAAGAAAGAGGGGAATAAGAAAATAAAAGTAGTAGAAACTGTGATTAACTTTCGAACAGAACTTTCTAGAGTACCAATATATTGTGTAAACCGGTGTGTTAATAAGTTTTGCATAAATTATGTAAATTTTTGTAAAACTAAAACATAAAAGTATCTTATTAAAGCTTTTAATGCCGCAGAATAAAACTTTAATTTTTTGTTTGTAGGGCATCTCATAGTGAATTTCGGCTGACAGGAATTTCTGCGTATGTTTGTTTCTACAAACATAAACAAAGTGTTTGTTTTTTTTTTTGCTCATTTTTATAGCAAATACAAAAAGGAGGGAAAAATACTTTGAAGTAGAAACTATTCACAGCAAATGAATTAGGTTTTGTTTCCCTTTCGAAAATATTTTCAGTGTTTTTTCTTAGTGTCTGCTATCAATTAGTTTTTCAACGATAAAACATTCAATCTCAGTCCAATATTAACATTTAAAAACAAATCTTTTTTTCTTATGTTTCTCTAATGCTTTAGTTTTATCTTTTTCTCAGTTGTATTTCCTTTCAATTGAGGGTGGTGGCGGTGGTGGTGGTGATGGGGAGACAGGGACGTTTTAAGAGAAAATCGTGCTAATTATTTTGTTATGACACACATTCACTCATAATTAAACACACGTTATCTCTCTCTCAGTCTCTTATTTGTAACTACACTCTCTTTTTTAAAACAAAAAAAATTATTATTCAATTTCATTCTCTTCATAAACACGAATTGAACAAATAAAAAAAATGTATTTTTTTGTTTTCATTACTATTTCTTGTTTTTATTTTCCTTTTTTTTTTTGTCTTGATTTACTTAAAAAAAAAACATTTATTTTACCGTTTATTTGTTGAGTTCGTTTTGATAGTTTTCACTGGTTAGTTGAGTATTTGTTTCCGCGATAAACTTTTTTTTTTTATTTATTTTAAATCACTTGAACGTTATTCGGTAGCAACCCACTTACTTAGTTCACGTCTTAATTAACACTGAGCTCAAATGAAAAAGTATCGCAAACAAAATACTTCACTTTTATAGCAAAAGTTGTCGGGAGTCAGTCGATCCACACGTACACACAGATACAAAAAATATGAAAAAAAAATGCTGCTTTAGCTTTGCTGGCAATGGACGGACGGACAGACAGCCACTAGTGGTAACGATCGTGTTTTTCTTTTTTTTTTTTCTTTACGATTGTTGGTAATTGTTTCAACTGGTTCGTCGCTTGTTGACTTGTTGTCTGGCTGAATGAGTTTACGACTCATTGGCTGTTGCCGCAGAGTTATAGTACAAGAACACTTGTACAATGTTCGTGTATCTACCTAAAGTTCTATGCCAGTCTGTAAATAAGAAGTACGATAACCACCGTAAAGCTAAGACAAACGATTGCCAAAGACTATGGTAAATAAAACATGCATTTGATATTGTTTTTGGTTTGATCAGGCAAGAACCATTTGCATTTTAACATGTAGTTGATTGAAGCGATTGCAGCCACATAAAGAAAACCCAAACGAATCCTGATAATCGGACTAGACCTTTTGTAGGAAAAAACATACATACATGTTACCCGTTAACATTTAAACGATGTCGTATTTAATTTTTATTTGGCTGTCGCACTGAAATCGATGCCGTGAATAAGATGTGGTTTGACTGGTTTTAGTCGCAAGGCAACAAGTTGCCTTCCAACAAGTCCAAGTGCCATTTATAATACGCATATGGTCAAAATGAACTCCGTATTCAATCATATTTCTACTAACCATGACAGCAGTCTGCATAAACAAAATATTTCGTCACGTCAACATTCATACGCTCATTGCTATTGTGGTTGCATAGAAATGAATATTTTATTTACAATATAATTTTTACTATTGTTGCAGAGCAATTAAGATTTTCTCTTGCTATCAAAACTCCAAATTGAATAATTATTTTGTGGTTTGCTGACGTGTTATCAAAAAAATTACAGTATGCAAGCGGTGTGGGTGACATGAGTTCTGAACGTCTTCTATAGAACGAATTCAATAAAATTTTCAAAACTTCGAATTGAAAAATAAAATTTTGTAATTAATTTGTATAAATTTTTTAATTCGATCTATATAAATTAACTAGCTGACCCGGCGAATTTCGTCCCGCCCAAAATTGAATTTTTTATTGAACTAAACAGGTCAAAGTATATATTTATTGTAATAACGCTGACGAAGTTATATATGTACATTTGTAGTTATAAACCGTTGAATTAGTCGTCTTATATGTATCTCTTAAAGATGAGAGTTGCCACGCCCATATTTGGTGAGTTTGTCGATATCGACTCTACGAACTTACCCACCAAATTGCATTCGCCTACGATCAATATGTTCCTAAATACTCAATTTTAACGATTTGCCAAGCCCTCTTAACATTTAGGGATATGAAAAATAGATGTAGTCCGATACTCAGACCTACCCGATATGCGCACAAAATTTCATGAAAATTAGTCGATCCATTTCGGAAGAGTTTAACCACTAACACCGTGACACGAGAAATTTATATATGTATTAGATTTGTATAAATTTTTTAATTCGATTTAAATTCGATTTTTTTTTTAATTTTTTTTTTTTTTAGTAGTCTCTTTCAGTTTCAAAATAATCTTCAAGACAGTAAAAGGAAAACGTCAACAACAACAGAATTTTCCAAAAAATGCAATATTATAACATAATCGAAAACGTTCTCATGCATGCACTAGAGAGAACGTTTCGTTAAGCGTTTACATTGCTCTCGATATGCTAAAAAGATAACGTTCGCTACTGTGCGTTACGTTACGTCTGGGTAACTGGCACTTTTTAGGCTGAAAGTTAAAGTTTGCACAGTTGAATGTACAGTGAACAACGCAATAATTTGATCCAAGAAACTAAAGACAGTTTATGTTTTCGATTAAGGAAATTTGTAGCGGCATACAGTGTTCTTTTACATAAAAAAATTTAAAAAGGTTTGATACTCGAGACATTTTTTTTTAAACAACAGCTTAGTTGAAATGTTCGTAGGATAAGTAGGATAAGGAGAAGCTAGGCCGTAATCCTAACTGAAAAGTTGTAATGGCCAATTATGTATGTATGTATGGTGTAACAGCTTTGAACACTGCTCAGTATCATCAATTCGTTGTTGGTTTTGATTGATTGTGAAGTCTCGCCACTCACTTTTATCAGGGCTTTGATACACCTAAATACCCGTACATAATATGTCCATCATGTTTATTCGATATTTCTTTTATTGCCATTTGGAGGTCATCCAAATTTGATGTCCTTTGACGGTAAAAGCATCTTCTAAACGATTTTTCAGAGAAAAGATCAGCTTTTGTGTGATTTCTGTTCCAATATGAAATTATGGAGTCTCTTAATGCATTTGCTTATTAGTTAATGAGTGCTGTAGTTTTTTAAATCTGTAGTCTTGGTGATAATATATTACGTTTTAACGTTGTGTAGGAAGTATTTTTTCATAATTTTAAGATGCATAATTCGGATCATTATCGCAAAGGAATGAAAAATTGTATTGCATGGCCAAATTAACAATGTTAGCGGCACTCAAAATGGCCATTGTACTCCACATTTGCTTTCCTAAATTTGATTTTCGCTCGACCACTTCCTGGTCGAAAAAAAAGCCAATACGTACTATTGTGTTACCTTTCTCTGTCATATTAAATTGATGTTCTTGATCTAATATTTTCAGCAATTTCCCTCAAACTTTTACTGCCATTATGCGTTTTAACATTCAACTCTTTCTCGTTAATACGAATATTTTTCTAAATTTTATTAGAGCTTACTTTGACGTTAATATCTATTTCCAATCAAACGGAATAACTATTAATAACGTAGAATTTTTGAAATTGCAAAGAAAAAAATGGTTTCTTTCAATCTAAGTTGTACGGGTAATTGTTTGAGATTATTTCTTATTTTGTCATCTTATATATAAAAATGAATGTGTGTTTGATTGTATGTTTGAAGTTTATAGACGATTAAACGGCTGAACCGATTTTCTTGAAATTTTCACAGTATCTTCCTGTATGTCTGGAAGGAGTTATAGGCTACTTTTTATGTTGATATTCCAAATGAGCGAGGGGCCATGCCCACGTATGCTACATACTACATACTTAATATTTAATTGCATTTGAAATATATTACTCATACGCATAGTAGTTACCCCTACAAGTATGCTATCTGTGATTCTTGATGTATAAAACGAAAGAAAATAAAGTGTAAAGAATGAAGGTGGGGGGGGAAAGATAGAAGGGAAAGAAAAAAATTTTGTAACCAACATTTGTTCACCAAATAAGAAAAAATATAACCAAAATTAAATTCGTAGACTTTTGTTTTATTTTTTTTTTTCAAGTTTAAATTATCTATATATATAAAAATGAATGTACTTTATGGAATCGTAAACTATGCATTTAATCTTTAGCAAAGTTGTTGCGCATGAGCCGACGAAGGTTTCTAAGTTGGTATAACCAATTTCCGACAGGTGGCGCCACTGAAAATTCTTCCAAATTAATTAAATCGTAAACTGTGCATTTGAGCCTGTGTTGAAAAGAAAAGAAACGAAAAGAGCATTACTAGCCTCAGAATCAGCATTGAGACTGAAAAATCTTCGAGTACATGCCGCACAGATCCGTTCGCATGAATCACTTGAACAATGAATCACTTGATCGAATGCGTACTACTCAGGCCCGTTCGTCTGAATCATCTGGACAACGGGAAACAAAATCAATAAAATGATTCAAACTTAATTGGATATTTGTCTAATGTCTTTCCTTCAAATTTATTTTAGTTTGTAGTGCAGCAAAGCGCGCAGGGTACAGCTAGTACATAAATATTATCTCTTCTTAAAAAAATTCAAGCTTTCCCACTCGTTCGCGCGATTTAACGGCATCCAATATTCAAGCCTTATTTGACGCCATATGATTGACTGAATGGACTATGTAACCTGAAACTGCAGCCAACATGTGCCTGATATCTATGAAATACTCAGATTATAATGAAAAAATTCATTCCGACAATATTTCTGACTAACACTCAATATGTTGATCAAGAATGCATTTTAAATGTTAAAATAAAGGGTTTTGACGTTACTTTGAAGATGTAATAACCTTTCCAGGAGGAAAGGTGTGGCTTTATTTATTTCCAAACCGTCTTTTTTAAAACTGACAAGATGTCTATCGGAAGGGTAGCCAAACATCCCAGGCTAGCTGGAGGTGGAAGCTCAAAGGTCCTCGTCCAACTAGCAGCACCAGAGAAATTCCAGGACGACCGATTACAGGAGCACCATCGATCTAGATCAAGCTCCACCAAACCAAGACGGGCATTAATGCTCTATTGAAGGCAATATGCTTTAATTTAAGAACCCTGGACTAACCGGAACAGCGTTGCTGGATTGACGCAACAGCGCTAAAACATGGAGATGGAAACAGTTTCAGTGTACTTGCAGCTTGACCCCCCCCACTACCGCACACACTGGCCCTACAGCACTTTGTCAGACCCACTGACGTATTTAATTGGCCATTACAAACCTTTAGGCTACATTACAATACAGCTACTCACACCATTCATGTTGAGTGTGTTAATTGTATCCAGAAATGGTGGCACCTATAGCTTAACGTCGACTTCGAGCGAGATTTGAGAAGCTTTTTATGAAAATTTTATAAATTCTCCGAATTATTGATAGATTGAGTTCAATATTTAATATAAAGATTAAACTAATTATTGTTATAATATTGAGTAAAACTTAAAATGCAGCACTGTCGCAAGTATGTTCAGTGCGCATATTACAATTTTCCGAACGCTTTCAGTTGATGTTTGACAACTCAAATGTCAATGTCAAAATCGAAACAATGTTGTTTTGCTGTTTTGTTTACCAGCTGTCAAATGAATATTGAATAAGCAGCTGAACTGCGTATATTGTTATGACTGAACACTTAAAATATTGTACTCAATAAACCAAATATTGACTCAATAAAAGTGCATATCTGAACATAGTATAATATTACAATGTAATGAACAATTTAACAGTCTATGGTACTTAATGTGCTCTATTGCGAATTAACCCTGCCTTTTCAACTTTCTTTTTTGAAGACACATGCTTGTTTCAATTTTTTATACATCCTAATAAATCTTGATAAAAACTTTTATTTTGAAACACTTTTTTTTAGACATCCATTTATAATGTAGCAAATTAAGACACACGTCAAACTAATTTTTTTTGTGTGTCAGTATTTCTATGTACCAATTAAAATTACTGGTATCATATTGAATAGGAAACTAACTTACCATATATATACATAAACTGGAATTTTATAAATGCATTCCGTTATTAATTTATTTCTTGTTTTAATTTTTAATTTTTTTTTCTAAATTTACAAAAGCTTTTGAGTCTACAAATAATAACATGTTTAGAACAAACCTAACCACGGTTTACCGTAGAGCAAAAGACAAAGATATCGACAATGTTTAATTATTTTTTATTCAATTATATAAACGATGTTAAATTCAAGGCCAAATTGGAAATTATTTGAACTTGTTTTACCACAAAGGAATTCGTATACAAATGCAATTAAAAAAAATTAAATATTTCAACATACATTCCGCTGAAGTAGAGAAGGTAATCCAAGAAGTCATTGCAGTTGGATACTCAGCTCTCATGACAAATTTTATTCTTTTCTACAAGTGTCTACAAGCACGGAAGCTGTAATCCATTATTGGCTGGACATAACTGTATTACATTGTAAGTAAATTAAATGGATTGAAGCATTTCGTGCACCATCGTAAGAAACTTAAAAGCTACTTTCGATGCTTGACGAATATACTGGTTTCAGCGAATAAGGCATTGAATTCATACTCAAAATATCAAGAGCTTCTAATTCTTCAACATTTACAATACCTATGGGCATGGTACAGACAACAGGTTCTTACTGCTCAGGGGTCAATAATTCATATGACCCCATTTTGAGATTGCCTGTAAGTCGGATGCGAGTGAGTCATTGATATTTATTGTTATTGATAAGGATCGCAGACTGATTATACAATTGCATCTATAACATCAGACAAAATCTTTAATCTCCACATTTATATTCGTCGTACTGGTTGAGCATTTTCATAAAATGTCAATATTTTTCAAAAAAAAATGCAAATGTTTGTCTTTTGGTATTAAAAAAAACCAGTCTGTGGAGATATGTACAAATGAAAAATGTATAAAAAGAGAGAAATAAAAATAAAATAAAATAAAATAAAATAAAACTGAGTAGAATAACAAAAATCAAATTTCAATCTTTTGTAAAATAAAAACTCTTGTTTAACTTGTTTTTTTTTTATTTTATACTCTTTATTTTGATTAATTTTAAGTTTTTTTTTATTTTTTTATTTTCTCTTCATTTTCTTTAGTATTGGTGGTCGATGTTGATTGTTGCGGTTGGTTTTTTGGGGCTGTTTACCTTGTCCCATTTAAATCTTTTTCCGCCTCTTTCTTCTCTTCCCTGCTGTCACCTTAGGGTTGCCAGCCTGGCTGGACATGGCTGGATTGTCCAGCTTTTTTGATGATTGTCCAGTTTCAAGCTAAAATTTAATTTGTCCAGCTAAATAGAAATTTTTTAGTACACTGCAATAACATGGGCAATAATTTTGATGTTATCTTTGTCAAATCATGTTAGCCAACACTGATTGTATATTAGTTATACAACTAAGTTCTGATTTTCTTCTTCTATCATCACTGATAACATGTCTCAACACTTGAACAGCTGATGTCTGTAATAATACATATGTACTATATACATATGTTGATAATTATTAACATTTTCTCAGTATTTTTTTATGTCCAGCTTTTTTTTGTTTTGTCCAGATTTTTAAAACCCAATGTCCAGCTTTTTGCGAATCGGAATCTGGCAACCCTATGTCACCTCCTCCTCCTATACAAACATATCATCAACTTTAAATTGGGATTAATTTAATAAAAGTGTACATATTTACTTTGTTTGTAAAACTCAACAAACCGATTTGAATGGAAAAATATTTATTCTTTCGAAACAGAAAAGGAAATGAATAATAAAAAGGAAAAACTCTTAAAAAACTTAAAAAGTATTGCTTTAAAAAAATTTAAATACACATTTAGTATCCTTTAAGCCAACAAACAAACGGACAGACAAACAACCAAATAGAAAAACATAAAAAGCAAACAGATAAGTTTATCCATTCCCCCGCCACCAAAAAAAAAATTATTTTATCTTGTTCCCAACCTCCTGCACTTTTCTCTATTTATTTGGAGCTCTTCATCCACAGAATGGATTTTATACGTCTGTATGTATGTAGTGAAGATATATGTACTTTAACACCATAATACGCGATAGCAAAGAAGGGAATAAAATAATGGCTAAAAAGAAGAGCTTAAAGTAATAGACAAAAATAATATATTTTTACTTCTAAGCGACTAGAACTGATGACGTTCGGTGATGTTGGCGATGTCGACGATATTGTTTTTGCTCGTGTTGTTTTTGTTAGCGATGATTTTAGACAAATTTATTTCATATTCATAATCTCGTCTCAACTGGTTGTTACGCAAATCCGTAACCTTGAGGTTCGCATTTAAAACAAAAGAAATACAATTCGCTTCTTTTTACTTTATTCATCATTTTCCAAACAAAAACATGGCAAATACGTATGTATACACAGATAACCACGAGCCTAGCTAATGTTTGCTACGTCTCTACGTTTCTTTCGTTACAATCGGTTCGATAAATACAATATAATAAAATCGTATGAATAAAATTATGAAAATTAGTTTAAAATAAGTCAACGATTTTAAAATATAAACTGGGAATACGTAAATCGTATTGACCGGTTTCGGTTGTAGTCAAATTGTAAAATAATATTAAAGCGTTCGATATTAACAGTGAATGATATCTGTTTAAATGCATTCGATTTATGCTTCTTTTGATCATAGTTAATAAAGAATCTCTTGTAAACTGTGTATATGGCTACAAGGATTATAAAAATTTGCCCATACATACATACATAATTGGCCATTACAACCCTCCAGTCAGGATTACGAATTAGATTCTCACATTTGTCCAACCGCTTGTAATTTGTAAATATTTTTGACGTGCTTAATAGAAGCTGTAACAGTAGTAACGTCAGTATTAGTTGCACACTTTAACGCAGTTTAAGATTAATTTCTAACATTGACGTCCTGATCGGTGTTAAGTAACATCAAACACTTCTATTCTTTATAAACGTAAAACACGAACGAACGAATAAGGCTATGAATTTGAGTTGATCGAACCTAAAAAACACATAAATTTTCAAACCCAGCATTTTAAATTTTCCACTTCTCATCCTGTCGTAACATAACTGTCTTCTCTTGCACCATAATGCAGTGGTTTTCGTTAGTTGTGGTATGGTTTCAGAATGTTGAACATATAGTGTGGACCAGATATCAGCAATGAGTATTCAAAAAGATGAGTACATTTCATACTTATTTCAGTATCATACTCATATTACTCATATTCAAAGTTTGAAGTACTCATCGTACTCATACTTAACAATACGTATGATGTTGTTGATTTCAACTATCCATGACTCAACATTTACAAGAATCACAAAATAAGTATGATTCGCCTACGAACACTACAATACTCACTAGAAGGTCGTGTGTTTGCTTTGCTTGCTGTCTTTGTCTTTCTTCTTTTTCACTCGAATCATTTATGAGTATTATAATTATTTTTCTAAATTTGTGAATCGGAATCAGTAGTCGTATGAATCAAACATATTTCGAATATTATGAGTTTGATGTCAACGTTTTACTCATACTCATTGCAACCTGTACTTGAACGACCACCAGAAGAACAATGTTTGCGCAAAGAGAAATACTAATATTTGCAAATAAAGACTCAAATATATATAATTAACACATTTTGCGATAAACAATCAAGATCCATCAAAACTTTTCAAAATTTTTGAACTAAAAGTTCATTTGATAAGAGGACATATATAAAAAATATAACACGACTGTTATACTATTTAAATAATAACAACGGTAATTTTTGGCAGATTTGATCAAACGAAGTGTCAATCTCTTCACAAGATAATGCACGTTCAGAATGCCATCACTTCTTTTATATTTTTTAATTAAATTTTGCAATTAAGAATAGCTAAATTTGAAAGAATGAGAAAAAAATCATATCATCATACAAGTTGACCCGATCAAAATTCATAACAAATAAGTTTGAACAATGTGTTTATGTATACCATTTTAAGGGTTTATCTGTCTCCTTTTCAAAAAAATTTTACTTTGAAAATAGGTTGAAAAATATTTGGGTAATCATTCTCTCTCTTCTCTCTCTTACATTCACCAGAATGCAGGCATGGAAAATTTAAATTTTTAAATGGTGGTATTTTAATTAAAAATATTAGTTTATTAAATTAAAATTTATAAAATTCGTTTAGACTTCTTTGATTATATTGATTTAAGAAAGCATTTTAGATTAAAATTTGTTTTTTTTTTTGGAAATATACATATTTAATAGAAAACTTTCTGGGATATTCATACTGTACATCCCTGCATTAGCAGATCTTCATGTACAAAAGCAAGAAGCATGCGACAACACAACCTCTTTCAATGAATTCTCAAACGAAACTGAGTGTGTTTTTGATCGTGAGAGTACATTGTTGTAATGGCTGACATGCACGCGTGCATAGGAATTGCCGGGCTCTGCCATAAAACGATATTTAGTAAAACAAAACAAAATAGATACCCTAACTTAAGATATGTTAACCACAGTTGCAACAAAGATAGACATACGAGTTAATCTAGTTTTAAGGTAAATTGTATACCTTTAGGATCTCGGAACTCTTGTATAACAAACAAACAAACACTTCATCATGTTTGATTGTTTCATTTAATTACCTCCTAGAAGCTGGCCATGTTCGGCAGAAGAATGAATAGAAAATCATGTGTCGACTTTTACTTCTTCATATTAGAAATATCTGCTCAAAAGCCTACCCCAACTAAATATGATAGTGTAGGGTATACAGAGTGCAGATTAAAAGAGCCACTACTACGCAGATAGTTGGACATTTGTTGAGTGAACTATAAGCCAGAACTACTATTTTTTTCATCATTAATGCAGTTTTAAGTTCTTCAGTATCATGTTTGACTCTCACTGCCCGCCTTTCTGTTTGTTTATCTGGTTGTTGGACAACGTTTGCTCGTTTATTAAGAAAGAAAAGAAAAAAAAATCATGTTTCGTTGGCAGTTCATTTATTGGTAGTGCAAATACGATACATTTATGGAAATACACACACAATATACGAGAGAGATATGGTATAAAATGGGTATTAAACATGTTTCTTATTTTGTTGCTGTTGCAGCTACATGGTATCAGCTGGTGGTATATATTTATTATAGGTACTTCATATATATTTTACGCTTTCAGTGGCCACACAAATCCACTCTTAAGGTAGGCGACCTTGCATTCGAAAGGTTTACTTTAATCTACGCTAACCAAGTACTTGTTTATACAACTTCAGCTCTGTATACGACTGTATGCAAAGCCAATGGAAATATTTTTGAAAGGTGCTTAATTAATACTAAAAGTAACGATAATTAAAGCGTAAATTTAAATTCTTTGTTATAAAACCATCTTGTTTCTGATGCGGAAATTATTTACTATTTTTACGAGTTTGTAACATTGCGGCTGACTGATACCATAAATAAAACTTTGTATCTTAAAAGCAAAAATTTGTTTTTCTTTTCAAACGTTAAAGAAAATCATTTGCATCTGATATACTCGTATGCAACTCGAATTAATTTATTAAAAGTCATATGAATTTTGTTAGAAAACTAAGAAATTTTGTTAAATTTTCCCAATAGGAAAATTAGATGATATGCGACGCATACATAAAAATTAAAAGAAAATGCATGTATGTATGTGTGTCGTGACAATAGATTCTAATTATTTAATAAGTCTATGCAAATATGTACCTTCTTTGATTAAATTATAACAACCCCTGATTAAAATCGCATCAAATTTTGGAATTAATTCCAATTTTATGTTTCTTTTCTCATCGAAATGATTACAGTGATCAAGACAACTTGATTTTATGAAATAATTGTTGAAGAACACATTCAGAAAATAAAACAGATTTTAACTTGTATCATGGCTAAAGTTCATATCGTCAATAGAACATATTAAAAATCATTAGCAAAAGCTAATTTATTTAATTAAAGCCATTCAAGTATAACGAACAGTTAAGGTTGAGTCACATACACCCAACTCTTTTTTTTACACGGCTTCTTTTTACACGGATTTGAAGTTACACGGTTGAAAAAAAAAAAAATTTTTTTGTAAACAATTTTTAATCTAGTACGGTTTCAAAATCACTGTCTTGTAATGGATGGCCAAAGAAAAGTTAAGGGTATCAACATTAAATTCCTGCTGGAAAGCACTTTGGCCAGAATGCGTCAAGAGTGGTACCTCAGTGCTCCAAGCATCGATGGAGACTTCTGAAATTATAGCCTTGGTACACGAAATCGGAGGAGAAGGATTTGAGGACCTACAAATTGAAGATGTCGACGAATTAATGATAGATAAACCTCTAGATAATGATTGTCTGATTGAATTAATAACAGATGATGGCAAAACTGAGAACCATAATAGCGATAACGACGAGGAGACCGAAATATGTCAACTACTTTAATTGATGACGGTCTAACAATTGGTAAAAGTATGGTGAATCATTTCTTAAAAAATGATCCTAATATGGAACGTGCCCTGAAATTCGAACGAGATATTATATTGTATTGCTGGGTATAAAGAGTTGTATAAAGAACTTAAAAAACCAAAAGTTCAACTTCCTATAAAAGATTTTGTAATAAATTTCGGAAAGTAGTCCGACAGTTCAAAACACTATTACCGGACGAAAGTCACCATTGGATGATTTGATGGATATCTCCAGTGATGATACCGACTTTAGTCCACTTCGTCGCAAACAATTGCGCTTGTTATCAAGTAGCGACGAATAATTATGTAGCTATGTAAATATTTTTTCTTAATTTCTATTCTAATTTTTCTGTTCTTAATTCTGGATTAACAGATTTCTTTTGTTTTTTGCTTGCTCTACCACTTTTTCACCTGTATGAATTATGTATTTTAAGTTTTAATGCTTAATAAAATGCCATATGAACATACAATTTGTATGCATTTCTGAAATTTTATGGTTTTCAACATTTTTTTCACGGGTTTTCGAAGTATATATAGTTCTTTATTTCATCTTACACGATTTTCAGATCCCCCATTTTACTATAGATAAACGCCTCTTTTTTACACGGTGTAAAACAACCGGATTTCTGAGGAACGTATCTACCGTGTAAAAATGAGTTGAGTGTACACTACACGTTAGACTTTTCCAGTCTGACAGTAGAGTTGAAATCAGAGATCAGTAGCGTTTTTTTGCTGCTCATAAGTACTCATGAAATTTTGAGTATGAGTGAATCAACAGTATTGAAATTCAACATCTCTGATTTATTCGTACTCACTACAACATTGATTTATAAGTAAAAGTTGCAATGAGTATAAGTACAAAGTTGACATCAAACTCATAACATTCGAAATATGTTTGATTCATACGCCTACTCATTCAGATTCATAAATTTAGAAAAACACTTATAATACTCATGAATGATTCGAGTGATTCGTGATTCATCAAAATTTACAGTCTTAGTTGTTGTTGTATTTACAAAAAAAGAAGAAAAAAAGACAAAGACATCAAGCAAAGCAAACACACAACCTTCTATGTGAGTATTGTAGTGTTCATATGCGAATCATACTTATTTTGTGATTCTTGTAAATGATGAGTAAAGGAGAGTCGAAATCAACAACATCATGCGTATTGCTAAGTAAGAGTACGATGAGTACATCAAGCTTTGAATAAGGGCAGTATGAGTATGATATTAAAATAAGTATGAATGCGTATAAGTATCAGAAAGTATGAGTATGATTCGAATCTATTCATCTTTTTGAATACTCATTGCTGACCTCTGATGTATATCGTTAGTATAATTCGCAAATGTGTTAAGTCCCTTTTTTCAAATTGTACAGGAGACACAAAAAACATTGTAGCTTTTTCAGTTTTTAAAATTTTTAAACTTTTTAAACGCAATTATTTTTACAAAATAGCTCTCTTTAAATGACTTAGATCAAAAATGAATAATAATTAATAATTAATATTCGTGAATTTAGCACGTGATTTTAATATTTTTCGTATTTTGTGGACTTAGCGTTTTTGCTAACCACAAAATTACAACAACTTTAAACTACATACTGACATTTTTGTTGTCGTAAAATATGTATTTTGTATAGTGCTACCGTTTTGCATTAAAATCTAAAGTTTGGAAAAAAGTGGACTTAGCGTCTTTGCGAATTATACTAACGATATGTAGTATTGGTACTGATATAGGATTCGAATACATTGAAATTCCATCAGCTTGTCATTATTTAACTTAATCCATCCAATACAGATCATAATTGATTGCGAAAGTGTCTTTCTCAAGTAATAATTGTAAATTTATTTTTTAACTTTTTATGTAACAAATATTTACACAGTTTTCATTTGCCAAGACTGTATGTTTGTTAATTTTGCTTTTTTTAATTTTTTACGTTTTACGTACTGTATGTGTTGTTGCTTCCCTATTCAGATCGTTTTAAAAAAATGTCGTACAAATTCTACAAATTTTCATAAAACCGTTTAAAATATATCAAAATAACTGGATACATGTATACAGTTTTTCCGTTACTGTAAATACACCAAAAACGAATTTTTTTTATTAAAAAATATTTATTGCGATTGTTCTTTTGTTTTAAATTTTTTTTTTGAAATTAAATGTGGAACATAAAAAAAAATATCGCAAGTCATTAAATTTATTCTTTAGGAACAGAGCAAAATCGTACTCACACTTCCATATGTTTCTGAGTATTACCCAGAATAGTTTATGTACGCAAGTATTTACTTTAGGATATGAGTCGACAACGAAAATACACACTCACAAACACATACACATTCGCAAAAGCCGTACAATGAATATACAAACTTATACGGACGTTTACCGACATTTGGCCATAAGTAAGCCATACCAAGTCCAGTTGACTGGTATGTCAACTCTTCAGCCATTCAAGGGTTTGGTCAACTTCAATAACAGCAACAAGAGTAAAAGCATGCGAACATAAAAAGAAAAAAGAGCAACAACCACACCACAAAAGTGTTGTTGTTTCTGGAATGACAATAAGTTTTAATTAAATTTTAAATAACTTACTGCCTACATCCCCCCCAACCCCGAATTAAGTACATACATTCAATTCAACAAGAAGCATATGATGTAGATACTTACATGTATGCATACCATTGTTACACTAGCCATAGTAACACTTTGCCTGTAAACATCTGGAGCAAGGAAAAGTGTAATTAAGGAGCCTCATGATATGAATGAAGTCTCAAGTGTGAAGTGTGTTAAGAAAATGTTGAATGTTGAAACAACTGACGAAATACTGTTAAATAGTGTATTTACTAGTAAACAGATCATTAAATTCTGGCTGTAAAAAGTAACAATTAGACTGGTAATCATTTATGGTGCACCTGTTTGATGGTAAGCAGGTCTACGATATGTAACTGCAAGAATCTGGAGGACATGAAAAGGCGATCCGCCATTATTACGAAGTCACAAGCCAGGGCTCTTTACGCCATGCTGAATTGGCATCCTGTAGCCGCAAGCAACTTCTGTGACGAGTTGCTCGTCTAATCGTATCCTTTAATATGCTGGAATCATAGACCCTTACGCCATGGCATTTATTATTTGTATGGTTCCCTCTAACTATATAAGCAGGCGCTATACAAATAGATTCTGCTGAAAATTATAGGGACAATTTAAATATAAACCGATGGATGTTAAAAGGGGGTTTGGAGTTTATATCGTGTACTTGAATATCAGATGCTCGTATAGACCCCCAGATCTTTGCAGAGTCTTCCAAGCGGAGGTCATGGCTACCTTCATGTTTATTAAATGTCTCTTTAGTAACAGAGTATACTGATCCATTTTGGACAGTCAGTTGCCTTCCAAACATTACATTATTTGCCACGCTTATTCAAGATCTTCATTATTTAAGAGGTAAGCTGTAACACACAGTACGTTTACAGCCATAATCCACCATGATTAGGCGTTGAGTTGGAGATAATGTCCATTCCATAGCTCAAGAACAAATAAAAAATAAATAAAAAACGTTAGTAGATTAGCAAGAATCTCTTGCGATATACATATGTATAGGGTGTTTTTTATAGAGGTATAGAACTTTAAGTTGGCATTAATTTTCAAAATGGCGACCGATTTAACAGCTGTCAAGTGATTTATTCTCAGTTTGGTTTGGCAATTCATCATGAATAGACTCACGCCTGAACAACGCTTGCAAATAGTGCAATTTTATTTCGAAAATAATGGTTCTGTGCGGAAAACGTATCGCCCACTACGTCCATTTTATCGTCCATCAGAGCAGTTAATACGATTGACCATGGAACGTTTTCGCACCACGTTTACTCTTATTGATAACTCGCATCCCCAGAGATGCTGTACGGTGCGTACAGAAGAAGCTATTGCTGTTCTAGAGCGTAGAATTGAGGAAGAACGTTACAGGCAATGGTGATCGGTATAGAGCCATGATTACTAACTTTTTCATTCCTGAATTGAATAACCATGATATCCAGGAGATGTGGTTTCAACAAGACGGCGCAACATGTCACACAGCTCGTGCCACAATAGATTTATTGAAAGACACGTTTGGTGACCGGCTAATTTCACGTTTTGGACCTGTGAATTGGCCTCCAAGATCTTGTGATTTAACGCCGCTAGACTACTTTCTGTGGGGCTATGTAAAGTCATTGGTCTATGCGGTAAAGCCACAAACGCTTGACCATTTGGAAGACAACATTCGCCGTGTTATTGTCGATATACGGCCACAAATGTTGGAAAAAGTCATCGAAAATTGGTCGTCCAGATTGGACTACATCCGCGCCAGCCGTGGCGGTCATATGCCAGAAATCATATTTAAAATGTAATGCCACAAGATTACCTTTCGGATAAATAAACCCTATACATGTATGTATATGTATGGACTAAAAAATTACTACGTATTCAAATTGATTGATATTTTGATATTCATTCGTATATTACCTGTATTTAGGGTTTCCTTTTAATTTTGTCATAAATGTTAACTACTACATATACGAGATTTTTGATGAGTCAATTTGCTTGTCGAGATTAGTGAGTGAAACCTTCACATGAAAGGAAGCTTTTTCTATAAATAATCGTATTGTAATAATAGTATTGTAATTAATTACAATTAATTACTATCTTTTTACAAAATATCGAATGTTTTTCGATACACATTTTTGATATTTATTTAAGATTTAAACCAAATAATGTAACTGATTTGAGCCTAATCTTTAGAGTTTAATATGGATTTCTGAATTTTTTTTTTGTGTGTAAAATTAAGGATCACAGTGGGTCCACTGTAATTCAAATACTCTATTGAATAAATCGAGTGTTAAATGTTAAATTTTATACTCTGTTTTAAAGCTTATCATTATTTTTAATGTATATTCCTTTTTAAATATAGGGTGTTTTTTATAGAGGTATAGAACTTCAAGTTGCAATAAAACAACGATGGATTATTCGATTGACATGAATTTTATTTATCCGAAAGATAATCTTGTGGTATTACATTTTAAATATGATTTCTGGCATATGACCGCCACGGCTGGCGCGGATGTAGTCCAATCTGGACGTCCAATTTTCGATGATTTTTTCCAACATTTGTGGCCGTATATCGGCAATAACATGGCGAATGTTGTCTTCCAAATGGTCAAGCGTTTGTGGATTTACCGCATAGACCAATGACTTTACATAGCCCCACAGAAAGTAGTCTAGCGGTGTTAAATCGCAAGATCTTGGAGGCCAATTCACAGGTCCAAAACGTGAAATTAGGCGGTCACCAAACGTGTCTTTCAATAAATCGAAATAAAATTGCACTATGTGCAAGCGTTGTTCAGGCGTGAGTCTATTCATGGTGAATTGCCAAACCAAACTGAGAATAAATCACTTGACAGCTGTTAAATCGGTTGCCATCTTGAAAAGTAATACCAACTTAAAGTTCTATACCTCTATAAAAAACACCTTATATATTTATGTAAGTGTGTGTTTGAAGTCGCCGTGGTGTAGTAGGTAGTGTATTGGCTTATTCGACGAAAGGCCCGAGTTCGTATCCCAGGTCAGACATCAAAACGAAAATATTTCTTCGGCGACTTCCTCTCAGCAAATTTCTGGCAAAAATTCTGAGAGTAAAAATTGATATAAAAAGCTTCTCAAAAAAAAAAGTTTTAAGGAAAACTGTGTTAATCACTGTTGGTGTTGCGTTTAGTGCTTATTAAAGCATCCGGTCAACTCATACACTGAACTGAAATGTGTTTTAACCACATTGTTGTGAAGAAATAAAATTGGAAACTTTTTCTAGTAAAATGATTTCGGTATCTCACAATTGAAGGAATGTAATTGGGTCTTCTTGAAAGTCCTAGAATTCCTATCTTTCTAGCATCCAAGTCACGAACAAGACACGAACAAGAATTTCAATTTTGTTATCAGTTGATAAGGTCAAAGTACAACGTATGACTGACTCGTCTTTACTGCACATGCATGGCTGATATGTTTTTAATTATTTTCAAATGCACTGTAATAAAATGAAAAAATAAGAAACTTTTATTATTAAATAATTAATTATTTTAATTTATATCGATTAATTTTTAAATCTAGTTACAACCAACAACTATTATAACAATGCAATCGTTATTCACTCACCCACCAAAAATAACAATGATTTTATTTGTCGGCTTCTCTAATCTAACAACACACGATCGTTTAGTTTCCATATTACGTTTAATATTAGCCCCCTACACCTTTCGTAACCTTTTTTTTCGCAACATTTCTGCCATTCGCCACATAAAGTTTGTAATCTTTGCTTTGAATGTTGAATCGCTAACCAATAAAACCACATTAAAAATTCACATCCTAATTATTTTAAACTTTTTGTTTTAATAACAACAGCTAGTAACCAGTTATCGATTAAAAACAACGGTATTGCCAACATAAAAATTAAAATATACAGTCAATCAACAACTGGTCCAACGTTTAGCTGGTTTTAACAAATATTGGCACAACCACAAAACTACAGTTTTAATCTTTCTGATAATTCATCTATTTATTCACTGTATTCTTCTTTACAATTACCAATTATTTAATAAATTTTATAATTTCTCTTTTGGGTTCAACATTTTGCATAGCCGTCTTTGGCAGTAATTACACTTTCTATACGGCACGGCATACGGCCGATTAAATTTTTACATCTTTTGGGCCTCTACCAGAGGTCAGCAATGAGCATTCAAAAAGATGAGTAGATTTGAATCATACTCATAATTTCTGATACTTATACGCATTCATACTTATTTAAGATCACTCATCGTTCTCATACTTAACAATACGCATGATATTGTTACTTTCGACTCTCCTTTACTCAACATTTGCAAGAATCACAAAATAAGTATGATTCGCGTACGAACGGTACAATACTCACTAGAAAGTTGTGTGTTTGCTTTACTTGCTGTCTTTGTATTTTTCTTTCTTCTTTTTTTGTAAATGCAACAACAACTAAGACTGTAAATTTTGATGAACGATTCGAATTATTGGAATCATTAATGAATATTATAAGTATTTTTCTAAATTTATGAATCTGAATGAGGAGGCGTAAGAATCAAACATATTTCGAATGTTATGAGTTTGATGTAAACGTTGTACTCATACTCATTGCAACCTGTACTTATAAATCAATGTTGCGGTGAGTACGAATGAATCAGAGTAGTTGAATTGCAATACTGTTTACTCACTCATACTTAAAATTTCATATTTATGAGTAACAAAAACGATTCATTGCTGATCTCTGGTCTTTACCATTCCACGTTGTTCACACTGGGGTTTCACAATTCTTCAAGGTTTCCATAGCACAGTCAACACCTCTTTTGAGAACTTTCCAGAGGTTTTGGATGGAGTTAAGATCGGTTGTTATACAGCTTATTGGAAACCGATATCCATACATACATACATAATTGGCCATTACAACCCTTCGGTCAGGATTACGGCCTAGCTTCTCACACCACTCATGTTGTGTGCCTTAATTGTGTGCTTGAGTGGCGGGACCTACAGTTTAACGTCGACTCCGAACGACAGCTTTTTCATGGCAGTTTTATTTACTCTCAGAGTTTTTGCCAGAAATCTGCTGAGAAGGAAGTCGCCGAAGAAATATTTTTTTTTTCATATTTTGTTTTTGATGTCTGGCCTGGGGCCCGAACCTGGGCTTTACGTCTAATAAGCGAACACACTACCTACTAGACTACGGCGACTACCGATATCCGCCGTTTATAAATTAGATTTTTCTCCAAAGGGAGTTAAGTTAGTGCTTGAAATGATTACATACATAGGATTGAGTGGTGGTCGTAGCAGCGAAATATAAGATTATAAAATAATTCGGTGTAGAACGCAATACCACGTGAAATTGTTATGCTACTAACTAACAGTAACTGCTTTAATTTTTAAATTTTTCTGTTTTGTTTTTCTAATAAATTAATTCAATTGGATACCAAAATGTCCGGAATCATTTAGGAAACATTGTTTGTATTTAAAAGTTTTCCTTATTGACTAACTTATTCTTTGTTATGCTGTTCAAGTTATCTTTTGTATGCCGCCTACAAAGCAAAGAATTTTGAAATGAACAATTGTTAAAACTCAATGTAAAATTGAATAATTTATAGAAAAAATAGAAACTTTTTACAAAAATATGGTACATGTTTCATGTTTAAGTTACAAAGACTTTAAAACTTTTGTGCTTAAAAGTTAACGAAAATATTTATGTTTAATTGGATATGAAATTTGCTTGAGTAATTTATGGATTTGAATTACAGAAAAGTTTCATTCATGGTTTTTCTTTTCTCTTGTTAACAATGTTTACAGAAGCTATTAAACTATTGGAATACATTCATTTCAAATTAACGAATTTAAAAATCGTTTATTTCCTAATATGATTGATTAATAATAATAATTTTCA
The DNA here is from genome assembly GCA_930367235.1 of Sarcophaga rosellei. Lineage (NCBI taxonomy): Eukaryota > Metazoa > Arthropoda > Insecta > Diptera > Sarcophagidae > Sarcophaga > Sarcophaga rosellei. Next base: position 81,530,116 of record OV884017.1, on the reverse strand, counting down.
TTAATTTTTTTAACAATAAATTTAATAAAAAAAATACGACAATTTTATAACTTTGAGTTGAAATGAAACCATTTGTGATGTATTGTTTGCCTATTTGATGTTATCTTAAAGATAAGGAATGCATGCGCATCTGTATCTGTGTATTCAATTATTAGAAATTTTTAATATTTTTAACATCCACATTCCATATTCATTTGCTCTATAAATAAATATTTAGAATATTCAATGAATCTCTGTTTTCAAGCGTGACATGTAATGTTTTGATTGGTTCATTCGATTCCAAACAAAAAACAATTTTATTTATTTTTACCTCGAGATTACGATACATCGTATAAAAACAATATTTTTTTATGGAATTAATTTTTTTTTTGTTTAAAGAATTTTTTATGTATGACGCATGTGGTGTGTCTGTATGTATCCATATAGGGCTGATGAAATTTCATAAATTTTCCTCACACGCAGAAAAAGCAACATACAGCTAAAAACGCAACATACAGCTAAAAAGAAACAAAAAGTCCTTATATTTTGGCAACCATCCACCAATCACACTCAATCCATACAAGCAGTTCTAAATTGAAAGATTGCCTTAAATGTTAATAAATTAATTAAGAAATATATGGGTCCCATATACAAGGAACGTCCATAAAGCTTGATCAGTGTCTCTTTCAAATGCAACCAGTCGGAGCAATCAATGGATATTGCTAGCGCCTAAGCTCTGAAATCTCACTTTTACTTTCAGCAATTGGAATTGCTTAAGGAAACAATCATCAATTAAAAGCTAATTTAGGTCATATTCAGCCTTTTTAGTTCGGTTAACGAGTGGTAAATAATTTGGCCAATTCACACGACTTTGTATCGTGTGTGTTGTATTAAATACACTTGGTTGTTTGTGAATGCTCAATGCTATGCTGTATTGTGTATTTTGTATTCCAAATGTCTTCTTATTCTTTCTCATAATTTTTGGCATTCAGACAATTTGATAGCACGAAACCAATACAACTTTAAACACATATGAAAAACATGTGTATAAGTGTATCGGATTTTTACATGAAAATTATCAACAACAAGCATACACTGTTGTATATTCGTTCAACAATACACTCAATACAACGATACAACGGCTTGTGTGAATTGAACAATTTTGTCAGTGATAATTCGCTTCAATATATTTTGGAAAATTATGAATCGGTTAATTACTCATTGTTGTGGTTCAACAGAATTTAACCAAAAACAATAAACTGAAGTAAGATTTTGCATCTCTAAATGCTGCTAAAATGTTAATAACGGAAGTTATTCATGCATGGGACCATTACTGACTATTACAACAATACGAAGTTGAAGAACATGTAGTCGATCAGACGAATTAACACCAAGATTGGATGATGACCTGCGGTATCATGTCATGAACAGCTGAAACCAGAGGAGTATGGAAGATCTATACCGAACACAATATAAATCATTATTGGCCGAGAATATGCGACCAGACAGGAGTACGTTTTCTTTAAATTTATTATTATTCTCACTTCTTTTTAGTCGAATGTGGCCATTTTATACTGCTTCATTTGCCTGAGAAAAGTCTTTACTCGAAAGTCCTTCTTATGGCATCCTATCGTTGCATTTAAAACCCAATTAATGATTTCCTACTTGTGCGATCATTTATGGAAATTATCTAAGCTGAAGTTTAAAATTTCAAGAGCAATTTACCAATCAATTTTCACAAGAACTCTATGTTCAACTTTCGCAATAAAATTCTGCGTATCACGGTACTTTTGAGACCACACGGAATTTGTTTAAAAAATCGGTCGTTCGCTATTCGCTATTCACAAAAATAAATGAAGTAATCTGGAAGCTGCATAATGTTTTGAAAGAGGGACTATTTTATAGGATACTAACTGGTCACCAACGGATCTTGGAACAGTAGTAGGAGCTTTTGGTTACAGAACTAAATATTTCAATCCCATGTGGAAACTCTAGCACATTTTCCAAGCAGAAGCCTATGTCAACGACAGATGTGCTCAATTCAAGTTGGACTTTGTGTCAAAAGACAAGACACAGTAACACTATCTGACAGACAGGGAGGTTAAAACGGAGATAGCCTTGGACTGTCTATTGGAGCTAGGTAGGCAAAATGAGAATGCTATATGCTGGGTCACATGTCATGTGGAATCCTCAGCAATGGCCAAACAGTCGATCTTGAAATGAGGGAAGCTTCCACGCCGGTGGTCGCACCAGATAACTTCTAGGGAGTAGGAGAAAATGTTTGGAAATTTATCCTCAACGAAAAAGAAGAAGCAAACCTGTAAGAATATGGAAATGCTGCAAAAGAGACTACAGTAGGCGACATAAATCGGATCATCCAGGTAGCGTTATCTTCTTGTATTAAGATGCATTTTTTTGATCTCATTAAAAAGAGTACCAAGAAAATGGTGATACGATATGATATTTGCTGTCTTCGTACTAAACGTCACGACGATTGAACAATCCATATCCCGTTATCTTTACAGTTCATCGGCACGGAAACTTGCGTAGAGATGTCCACTAAATGGACGGTCTTATTTGGTCAATTCACACGACTTTGTATCGTGTATGTTATATTGAATACACTTGTTGTTTGTGAACGCTCAATGCTATGCTGCATTGTGTATTTCGTGTTCCAAACGTCAAAGGATGATAAGAGGAAGAATATCAGTATTCATACATTGATTTTGAAGCAACAAAATGAAATATATTACAGGAATAAGTAAATTAATTAATTATCTGCGCGAACAATTATAATTTTGATATACCAATTGTTGACCCAAGTTACATAGAAGATATTTTGTATTTTTATTGTATTGTATTCTTCTTCTTAATAACTGACATTTACATAAACTGATAGCACGAAACCAACACAACTTTTAAAAACATATGAAAAATTCGCATAAGCGTATCGAATTTTTATATGAAAACTAGCTGACCCAGCGAACTTCGTCCCGCCGAAAATTGATTTTTTTCATTGCCAAAAACAGGTCACATTATATCTTATACGCTGCATGAAACAGTTATATAAAAATAACTAACTTACTATAAGTGTGTGGGGATGTACTTATAATCGAAAGCGTTCTAGACAATGCTTTATTTAGGGTAATAAATTATTCTTTATTAAAGTAACGAATATATTTAAAAAACCAATTCTTAATAGCTATCTAAACATTAAAAATAATTGTTCTTATTTTTACTATTAATTAATTATTATTACATATTCACATTCTTTATACTTTATTTTCTTTGGTTTTATACATCAGGAATCATAGATAGCATACTTTAGGGGTAACTATGCGTATGAGTAATATATTTCAAATGCAATTAAATATTAAGTATGTAGTATGTAGTATACATGGGCATGGCCCCTCGCTCATTTGGAATATCAACATAAAAAGTAGCCTATATCCTTCCAGACATACAGGAAGATACTGTGAAAATTTCAAGAAAATCGGTTAAGCCGTTTAGTCGTCTATAAACTTCAAACATACAAACATACAATCAAACACACATTCATTTTTATATATAAGATTATCAACAACAAGCATACACTGTTGTATATTCGTCCAACAATACACTCAATACAACGATACAAGGCCTTGTGTGCATTGACCAATTATTTAATTTTTGTACCTCAAAACACAAGGTACTTGTTTGAATAATTAGTTCAAACCGAATTGAATTTCCGTAAAAAGCGATACAAATCAAATTTTTAGAAATAAATTTTAACTTCAGCTCAAAAAACTCTCACTTACGCGATGAAAAAAAAATTATAGCAAATAATAAGTGAAACGTTTTAGGAGGTAGTGACCCAAGTCAATAGAGAAATGAGTTCGAAGACAAAAGGATTAATTTTTATACTCACAAGAAAATTCCTTAATATATAGTCTACTGAAGGCATATTCAAAAGAGTTTTGCAATAAATTCCCAAATACAATAATTTTCTTGAAAGGAAGTGAGTATTAAATTTGAATTTGCGAATGAAATATTTTAAACATTTAAAATTGTTGCATAAATTTAATTCAATGAATCTTAGATCATTAATAACAGCAAAAGGTGCATGCAATTGTTGGTTTAAATTGCATAAAATGTGTGTTAGTTAAACTTTAAACATTAGTTCGTTAGTTAATCCCTATAATGGCTACTAAAACCGCTTTTCCTTTCTGCTCTACGGTGGTAACTTTAATTTAAATTTACTTTTAATCGAATGAGCATAAGTGTGTACGTTTGTTTAGCAATAAAATCATCTTTTTACATAAATATCACGTCATAATCTATAAGAAGGGAACAGAGTGAGAAAACAATAAAAATATGGGAATAATAAAACAGACACATAGAAACACAAATACTAACCGGAACCAGAAGTGTCGCCAGTGAAGTTCAACACAAATATCTGATGTGTACATACCCAACAAACATTTTATTCCAAGGACGTAGTTTATTATTTAAGTATTGTGTCAGCAAACATATTTAAGTAACTATTTACGAGGGTTAAGTGAATTTAACGGATGCCTCCAAGTAGGCTTCCTAATACATATGTAATTACAACACTTCAGTCAGGATTACAGCCTAGCTTCTCAAACCACTCATGTTTTGGCGGGACCTACAGTTTAACATCCACTCCGAACGACAGATTTTTGAGAAACTTTTCATGGCAGGTTTATTTACTCTCAGAGTTTTTGCCAGAAATCTGCTGAGAGGAAGTCGCCGAAGAAATATTTTCGTTTTGATGTCTAACCTGGGGTTTGAACTCGGGCCTTGCGTCTAATAAGCCAATACGATCCATACTAGACTATGGCGACTTCAGGCTTCCTACTGTGTGCAGTAAATTCCAGGCTAACGTTCTTGCAGCCAAGCTAGCCTGAGAATGGATACGTACAGTGCTTAGCTAGTTTGAAGGCACTGAGTGATCATAATGTTAGCTTGAGATTGTTTCTTATGAGGCTCTTGGATATACATATACAAGGTGGTTTTCTGTTGAGTTGAAAATTATGATAATCTTTGGACTGATTTACAAGATAATGAGGTGGAGAGTAAATACTTCACTGCGGGATAGTTGAAACTGAAGAATTTTTACCTACTGTGGCCCAAATTTAACTATTATAGAGCGCGATAGGTCCAGAATCTGGATAATGTATCAATTAGGAACTTAATAGGTTTTTGACAAGGTATTGCGTCTTGGGGGTAAAAATCAGAGACTAGCAATTAGTATTCAAAAGGATGAATAGATTCGAATCATACTCATACTACTCGTATTCAAAGTCTGAAGTACTCATCGTACTCATACTTAACAATACGCATGATGTTGATATCAACTTGCCTTTACTCAATATTTACAAGAATCACCAAATTAAGTATGCTTCGAGTACGAACACTACAATACTCACTAGAAGGTTGTGTGTTTGCGTTGCTTGATGTCTTTGTCTTTTCCTTTCTTCTTTTTTTGTAAATGCAACAACAACTAAGACTGTAAATTTTGATGAATGATTCGAATCACTCGAATCATTTATGAGTATTATAAGTATTTTTCTAAATTTATGACTCTGAATGAGTAGGCGTATGCATCAAACACATTTCGAATGTTATGAGTTTAATGTCCACGTTGTACTCATACTCATTGCAACCTGTACTTATAAATCAATTTTGTATTGAGTACAAATGAATCAGAGTAGTTGAATTTTAATACTGTTGACGCACTCATACTCAAAATTTCATGAGTACTTATGAGTAGTGAAAAAACGATTCATAGCTGATCTCTGATAAAAACTAGAATGTGTGACAGAGGCACACCCTCCTTCTGCAGGTCTTGTAGTAAGGTTGGTGAGACGGACTCTGTTGAACACATTCTGTGCTGTATTTTCCGTATCGTGCATGAACATTTAAAATATTTCATAGGAATATAAAGTAGACGTATAATTCTTAGAGAATTTAATGCTTGTTGGGTATATCTGGAGATACCATAACACAAGCGCCATAAAAAAAAATTAAAAAGAAAAAATTGAGTGAAATAAACGAAAAGAAAACAAAGAATTTAAACCCACTGAACAGACGGGTTATAGGGTGGGGTTAGTATTTGGGTAAGAGGGGGTGGGTGTATAAGTATGTACAAACCTTTTAATATGTATATATATATGTGTTTTTGTATGTTAATAATATATTAATTGTTGTTTATTTATATATTTTTTAAAAACGTTATAAATATGTATTTTATTCAAATATAATAAATGGTATATCTTGTTCACAATGATTATTATGTTTATGTTTGTATGTATGTATATTTATATTTAAAACAATATATATTTTAATGTACAATATTTGGGTTTACAGATTGTCTATGTTTGTTCACAATATTATTTTCTTTGTTAAAGTTCACAATTGTTAAGGATTTCCTTTTGTTTTGTTAACTTTCACAATATTTAAAATCTTCTATATAGCGCACTCGCGTATAACTTCTTGGGTTGTTTTGTGTTGTTCGGTGATCGATAATCAACTGCTTGATAAGGATCTGCACAATCCTTTTTGAACCTGTTGAGGTGGTGAATGTTGATGTGTGTGGTGAATGTTTATGTGTGTTGGCGTTAGTATTATTAGATGTAAACAAAATTAGAAGGCAGAATTAAATTTAAGTATATTTGTTCACTTGTGTGAACATCCTCCCGGGCCGGCAACCTGTGAATAAAAAGGCAATTATTGTTATGTATTCGTTTAAGGAATAAGGGTAGAAGGGTAGATGGAAAAGGGGTAAAAAGAGGGTATTTGAATACTTGGGTAAAAGTTTAAGCCTAAATGGATCCCATGACCAACCAACCAAGCGTTGAGTCTTGTGCAATGAGGGATCCTTTTCCAATGTGGATAACATTGGATTGCAATATAGTAGTATATAAGTCGCCGCCAATCTCAATAGACACAGGGATGTTGGTGTAGAACTCAGGGTCAGCCAGGGATATTCGGCAAAAATTTTCTTTAATGGCTGGATTCATTTCCGCGGGGTATAGCGACTTGGGCAAATCAGACACAACTCTCATACATATTTCATAGGAACAAGAGGAACCCATGTTCGGTTCCATCTTCACTTTAACGTAGGTTTGACCTTCTATCTTGAATGAGACCAAGCTTCTGTCTTGAACCACTGATGCTGCGATGATGGATGTGCCTATAGTGGGGTTAAGGACGACCCTCATTTGCCTACCATCAATATTGACCATGGCCGTTGGGATGAATGTTTTTGTTGGCGTTGGCATTATTAAAGGTGCGCTTATGGATACGGTTGACTTTGTCCGTGGTGCGGGTATTGGCACTGTATCTCTCTTCATGGTGACCGTTGGAGATTTTTCTCTATTCAATTTCTTAATAATACGCTCGGGCCCGTGTAAGGTAGTATGGTGTTTACCTCCACACTTATTACATCTTGCGGAACTGGTGCACCCTTGAATCAAATGATTTCTGGCCAAGCAGTTAACACAATAATGCAAGTTGAGCACACTCTGATATTTTTGAGTTAAATTCATTCGGTCAAATCTTTGGCAGTCGCTTAAACGATGGTTAGCTTTACATATGCCGCAACCGTAATGCTTTCGGGTTTGTTCGCGTTCGTTATGATGCTTGGGCCGTACCGATTGTTTTGGCGACTTCTTTTGATTCTGCTTCTTGTTGGGTGACATCTGTGGGTTAATAAGTATATATTAGTGAAGAATGGGTTGATTAATAACCGAAATGGGTGGGTGGATAATGTTAGTGAGTGGGGTAGGTTGTTGGGTAAGTAACGAGGTTAATATTCTGGGTGAGTAAGGGTGAAACATGTAAGATTATCTGAAGGACTTTAATTAATGTGTGGGTAGGACTACGACCTTGGTTATGGGCCGAGTCAAGGTTCCGGTTGATGTCCGAAGTTCAACTACTCTAGGTAGTCCGTCGGAACCTGGGTGAGTCTTAGTTACTCTTCCGAGTAACCATTCATTCGAGGGTAAATTGTCCTGTTTAATGACGACAATGTCATTCACTTCCACAGGACGTCTAGGGTTTCTCCACTTATACCGTTTATGGAGTTCCTTCAAATATTCGTCCTTCCATCTTTTGCAAAACTGATGATGTTGAATTTTCAACTTTTACCATCTGTTCGCTAGGGTAATATTCTCGTTACTAAAATCGGGTTCAGCGGGTGATAGTAAGGGTGAGCCAATCAAGAAATGACCTGGGGTTAACGGGTTAAGATCCTGAGGGTTTTCACTTGACGGGCTTAAGGGTCTTGAGTTGAGGCATCCTTCTATTCTAGCCAATAGGGTCGCTAGTTCCTCAAAAGTGTATTTGAAATCTGCCAGCTTCTTAATATGGGACTTGAAGCTTTTTACTCCGGCTTCCCATAAGCCTCCCATATGTGGAGCTCCGGGTGGGATAAAGTGCCACGTCAAGTTTTGAAAACTAGTGGTTGATGTAACCACTCCTTTCAACTGTTTGAGGAATTCCTGTCGCTGCTTTTTGATCAATTGGCTAGCACCAACGAAATTGGTTCCATTGTCGGAATACACAGCGACAGGGCATCCCCGCCTCGAAAAGAATCGGGCAAATGCTGCCATAAAGGCTTGGGTAGACAGGTCCGATGTAGGCTCTAAATGGATAGCTTTGGTAGAAAAGCAAACAAATACGCAAACATAACCTTTAGTTATCCTACAGGTTCTACCAATGTAGGATTTTATGTCAAATGGTCCGGCAAAATCAACTCCAACAGTATTAAATGGTCTGCTAATTTGGGTACGTTCCGGGGGTAATGCAGCCATAAATTGGGTAGTTTGACGATTCCTATATTTCGTGCAGGGTACGCACCTATTGACTACAGAACTGATAAGATTCTGCAGTCTCGGAATCCAAAAATTCGAGCGAATTATTCGTAACATAAGACGATTTCCGCCGTGTAGGGTTATAAGATGAACGTGTTGGGTTAATAATTTGGCAAAAGCGCTTGAGTAGGGTAATAAAATAGGGTGTCGTTCATCATATGTTAAACTATTGGAGTTTGCCAATCGGCCATTTGTGCGCATGATATTCTTTGTGTCTAAAAAGGGTGTAAGGGTGAGTAAATTGCTTTTCCTGGGTAGAGGGTTTGAGTTTTTCAGGCAAGAATACTCCTCGCTGAAATATTGTGTCTGACAAAGAATTATCAGTCTATCACGGGTAGTCTTGATCTCATGCGCATCAAGTTCAATACTCGGGTGGGTTAATAATCTATTGAGTCTTTCGTCAATAGGTTGTGGAACTTTTCGATCCAGAACAATGCTTTCATGTCGAATTCCATTTCTTCGAGTCATTGATGCGCGATCACAAAATCGATAGACATATGACAATATTCTAAGTGCTTTGGACCATTTAGAAAAGTTTTCCAAAATGTCCTGGGTAGGGTGGGTAGAGTCCATAAATGGGTTTGGGTTTACAGTCGTAGAGAACGACTGACAAATTTTAGCTTCAGCTTGAGTTTCGTAGGGTAAGTGTGTTGTTGGCCACTTTGTAGGATCTTCCTTCAGCCATGTTGGTCCATTCCACCATAACTTGTCGTCCTTCAGCTCGTCTGCGTTGCAACCACGACTGGCAACATCGGCTGGGTTATTGTAAGACGCCACGTGACTCCAGTTCTTGGTTCCTACCGCTTCTGCTATTGTAGACACACGATTCGCCACAAAGGTGTTCCAAGTAGTCGGGGGTTTGTTAAGCCATGCCAAAACTATTGCGGAGTCCGTCCAGAAGTGCATTGGGTATTGAGTTAATTGCAGCTGGGTAATTATGTTCTGTGCCATTTTTGCCAACAACACTGCACCACAAAGTTCTAATTTCGGTAATGAAATGACCTTGATAGGTGCAACTCTCGTCTTAGCGAAGAGTAGGGTTACGGATACGGGTCCGTTTATGGGTATAACTCGTGCGTATAAAACCGCAGAGTAGGCTTTTTCAGAAGCATCTGAAAAGCCATGAAACTCAATTTTTGCCGAAGGTGAAAAATTTATCCATCTAGGAATACGAATATTGTCAATGTTATCATAAAACTGCAGAAACCTGTGCCATTTTATAAGGGTGAGTGGGTTTAGACATTCATCCCAAGCTGTATTATCCTGCCAAATTTGCTGCATCACTATTTTGGCGGATATGATAATTGGTGCTAACCAACCAGCTGGGTCAAAAAGTTTAGCGATGTCAGATAATACTGCACGCTTAGTGTAGGCTGGTTTTCTCTCTATTTTAGGGGCCTCAAAGAAAAAATCGTCTTCTTTTGGATTCCACCGAATGCCTAGGGTCTTAGGGTTTTCCGATTCCGGAAGGGTGAGTAAGGCGGCATTGAGTTGGTGATCCTTGGGTACATTATCCAAAATCGTTTGGGTATTTGATGTCCACTTTCGTAGAGAAAAACCAGCAGTATCAAGTGCGGTGATCAACTGTTTTTGTGCTGTTTCAGCCTCTTGAACAGTGTGAGCACCGGCTAGTACATCATCGACGTACATGTTATCTCTTAAAATTTGAGATGCAATTGGGTGGGTATCTTGAATGTCTTTAGCTAACCTGTGTAGGGTTCGGATAGCTAAATAAGGGGCACAGTTAACGCCAAACGTGACTGTCTGCAGTTCGTAATCTTGAATGGGTTCGTTGACGCTTTTACGGAATAAAATTCTTTGATAGGGTGTGTGGGTAGGGTTTAATTGAATTTGCCTGTACATTTTCGTGATATTAGCATGAAAAACAATCCTATAAAAGCATTAAAAACAATCCTATAAAAGCGCCATCTCAAGATTGAAACAACCAAATCTTGTTGTAGGGTAGGACCAATGTGTAGGGTATCATTCAAGCTGTTGCCGTTCGAAGTTTTGCTCGATGCATTAAAAACAACTCGAACTTTTGTCGTAACACGATCGGGTTTAACAACAGCATGATGGGGTAAATAATAATGGGTATTTGAAGAAGTGTTAGGGTTATAATCAATGGGTTTCATATGACCTAAGTCAATATATTCTTGTAGCGCGTTATCGTATTCAAGTTTTAACTCGGGTTTCCTGAGTAAATTTTTCTCATTTCTTAAATATTGAGCCATTGCTATATGGCGAGAGTTTCCTAACTCAATTCGAGGGTTACGAAACGGAAGAGTTACTTGATAACGGCCACTGGGTAAACGACGGGTAGTCGTGGTGTAAATTTTCTCACAAGTACAATCATCCTTAGATTGAATGGGTACTTGAGGAATTTCTTCAATTTCCCAAAATTTGGTCAAAAAACTATCAAGCTTGACAGAGCTATAGTAAGAAACGATTCTTCGGGTAGGGTGAGAATCTTGTACTGGTCCGGTTAAAATCCAACCAAACTCAGTTTCTTGAGCTATTAATGTGCCAAGAATATCTTTCTTAACACCTGCTCTAAGAATTTGTGGGTAAAAATCGCTACCAATTATAATGTCAACTGGGCGGCTTTCATAAAATCTAGGATCCGCCAATGGGATTCTGTCTAACTCTTTTATGAAAGTAGGGTTTAAGTTTTGGGTGGGTAAATTGCGGGTGAGGGTTTTGACAACAATTGCCTGAATATTCAGTGAGAATTCTTTATTAGTGTTAGAACCAAGATGTATATCACACATCTTGTTCGAACGTGCTGAAACAACCTCATTTAAACCTGAGATTTCAGCAACTATGGGTAGGGTGGGTATGTGTAATTTGCGCCTTAGCTTATCAGAAATAAATGAAAAATCTGATGCTGGGTCAATAAGCGCTCTAGCAGGGTATTCCTCACCGTGTATCTTAATATTCAAAGCAGCTGTGCCTAATAGTTTAGCTCTGTCGTCTAATTGGGTTTTGCTTGATTGGGTTTGGGTAGAGAAAGACTGTATTGCATTTGACGTAGAGGGTTTATCGTCATTTTGTGGGTTAGTGTTTGGGTTGGGTTTGTGTAAAAGGGTGTTATGTCTGCCGCCACAGTATCTGCACGTAAATGTACTGCGACATTCTGATACCATGTGCCTAATGGCCAGACAATTATAACAAATTGAATTCTTTCTTACGAATTCAATTCTTTCATTTACTCCCAGGGAAGTAAATGATGAGCATTCCCTCAAGGTGTGGTTATTTTTGCACAGTTTGCACAATGAACCATCAAGTTTTTCATGGGTTTTTGGGTAATTATGGGTATTTGGGTGGGTTTGGGTTGAATTCAAGGGTTTGCTCTGGGTATCCTTCCTATTGTTGTGTGTCACATTGTGGAACGTCTTTACTCTTCTGTCAAATCGATTGTTGATGTCCTGGAGAAATTTGGGTTTCGGGTGGTTGTTTGGGTTAGGGTTAGGGTTAGTTTCCGGAACATCATTGACAGAAGTGAGTTCTTTAAATGTATTTGTTAAAAATACATCCACATCTGTCCAGGAAGGCAGAATTAAATTTAAGTATATTTGTTCACTTGTGTGAACATCCTCCCGGGCCGGCAACCTGTGAATAAAAAGGCAATTATTGTTATGTATTCGTTTAAGGAATAAGGGTAGAAGGGTAGATGGAAAAGGGGTAAAAAGAGGGTATTTGAATACTTGGGTAAAAGTTTAAGCCTAAATGGATCCCATGACCAACCAACCAAGCGTTGAGTCTTGTGCAATGAGGGATCCTTTTCCAATGTGGATAACATTGGATTGCAATATAGTAGTATATAAGTCGCCGCCAATCTCAATAGACACAGGGATGTTGGTGTAGAACTCAGGGTCAGCCAGGGATATTCGGCAAAAATTTTCTTTAATGGCTGGATTCATTTCCGCGGGGTATAGCGACTTGGGCAAATCAGACACAACTCTCATACATATTTCATAGGAACAAGAGGAACCCATGTTCGGTTCCATCTTCACTTTAACGTAGGTTTGGACTGTAGTTCCATAGAAAACAAGTGGATATCCATAGGTCGCTGGTTCATATCCGGCTCGAAGGACCATGAACAGACGGGTTATAGGGTGGGGTTAGTATTTGGGTAAGAGGGGGTGGGTGTATAAGTATGTACAAACCTTTTAATATGTATATATATATATGTGTTTTTGTATGTTAATAATATATTAATTGTTGTTTATTTATATATTTTTTAAAAACGTTATAAATATGTATTTTATTCAAATATAATAAATGGTATATCTTGTTCACAATGATTATTATGTTTATGTTTGTATGTATGTATATTTATATTTAAAACAATATATATTTTAATGTACAATATTTGGGTTTACAGATTGTCTATGTTTGTTCACAATATTATTTTCTTTGTTAAAGTTCACAATTGTTAAGGATTTCCTTTTGTTTTGTTAACTTTCACAATATTTAAAATCTTCTATATAGCGCACTCGCGTATAACTTCTTGGGTTGTTTTGTGTTGTTCGGTGATCGATAATCAACTGCTTGATAAGGATCTGCACAATCCTTTTTGAACCTGTTGAGGTGGTGAATGTTGATGTGTGTGGTGAATGTTTATGTGTGTTGGCGTTAGTATTATTAGATGTAAACAAAATTAGAAGGCAGAATTAAATTTAAGTATATTTGTTCACTTGTGTGAACACCCACACTGTTGTATGAAAAGCGTCAAGTTTTTACGTTGTTGTTGTAAAGGATTAAAATAGTCTTTGGAAAGTGTTCATAACAGACTCACATACATACCTACGCATACAAATACACACATGAACATCATATGAATACATTTATGTATGTTTGTATGCAATTGCGTGTACAACAGTATGTATGAATGTAAAATAATATTCGTATAAGTGTGAGTGCGTGTAAGTGTATTATAAGTGTACAAAGAAAAACACAACAACACATAAATATGTATGTATGTTGAATAGAATTGCTTATTTTCACAAGTCGTCGGTCGCATTGCTTTTCAACAGCACAACAATGGCGGTTTACTGATACATACGACAGAAGGAAAAGATAACTTGGCAGCATGAATATAAATTTTTTACAAGGGTAGTCGGTTAAGGGTTCCATAAAAGACTTTCACATACACATAAAAGCTGTAATTATTAATAATAATTTTAATACATAATTTAAAAATGCAATACAAACCTCTTTTATATTCTTCATGCTGGCCATTTTGCTCTATTCGTCTGCTACAGGCATTAATTCACATGTGCGTCGCCTGAATTCGATACAGCGGAAGTTGGACTTGGCAGAAGTTCTTTCAAGAATCTGCAATAACGAAACAAAAATTTAAGTGAATATTGAAAATAGAATTCTTACTATACTTGAAGAAAATAATAGAAAATTCTATATTTAACAGTTAAAAGCGATTAAAAGACTGTAAGTGTCGTAGTTGAAGTAATAAATATTTCCAATATAACTGCAGTCTATAGGCTGTAAATCTTTAGACGTTGTAGAGGAATCACGAAACTGATAAATCTGGTAAACCTAAAGGCGACATATGTCAGGAAATTTGCAGTAACTGTTCTGGCAATGCTACGCACGTTACAGAACTTGCAAAGTTTACTCAATCGTCAAACGCTTCATCAATACTTCCTACCCAATTTGGCAACAGGCAACCACTCACTTATCCCTGAACATGGAATAATTGCAATTAACCCCAAACATCTTAGCAAACCTTCTGTTTTATATTATTTAAATCTGATGCTGTGAATAATAACTGGGTTTCAACTCATAGACTGTTGCACCAATGAATGTATATAAAGCGCCTGATTTTAATTTTGCAATATTAAAGCCAAAATTGATAAATTGTTGTCGCCAATGAACAGCTTTATGACTAATATGATCAGTTAAATAACTACGAGAAACTTCTGCGTCATTTGGTGAAAATGATGAATGACTTTCTTGACAAAATAACATCTAGAAAGTTGTTTACGCCTAGAGCGAAGCAAGGGTGCTTAATCTTTTCTGATAAAGTCTAAACGTAAAGAACAATTCGTCTGCAACCTGTATGGAGATCACATACGGGAAAAGATTTGCATTAAGAATTATATTATATTGTTACGAAAATGGAAACATCTTTTAACATTAACATGATTAACAAAAGCTACACTAACAAATACAACGAACTTGTTACAAGTATGGAAGAAAAGGGGATATACAAGTAAGAGAGAACGCAACAACAAGCAATGTGAACAAAAGAAAATAAAACAAAAGTCGCGATAGAGTTCTCGAGAAGCCGAAACCCCGAACGCTCTACTTAAAGAACATTCATCAACTGTTTACGTGGGCAAATAAAAAGGCAAGACAAAGCAGGCAACGAGTAGTAAGAATTCAGTCAGTATTGTGTGAAGATACGTTGCGTGTGAAGAAAACAGTCGTAGTTGTTGTGAGTGATTACGCGAACAGAAGTGAAAAAATTTTTGTAAATCGTATTACACAAAAGTAGTGTGAACAATCAAAAATTTAATTGAAACTAATCACAAATTTATTTTTATTTTGATGACAATCAACGAACTCATATTTTGAACGTTTTTAAAAATGTAGAAACGTAACAATATTCTACATTTTCAATTACTGAAGGCAAATGACCACGTCTTTACAAAGGTAAACATTCCTTCTGGTGATTCCATTTTAAGGATTGATATGATACCTAGATACAGTATTTAGTGAAAAACCAACTTGTTCAACTATGATTGTACTGAACATGCTAGACGCTATTGTTATTTGTGTGATCAGAGATGCGTCCAGAGAGTGAGTTCAAGTTGACACTTCTCTGGGGTTGTCTTTGTCTACCATATATACATAAGTTCTCTAACCATGGTGTAATAGTAATATCGGCCACAAACGTAAGATGAGCAAATAAATTACATAGCTTAAACTTAAAAAATAAGTCAGCACTAAATGCTTGATTGGTAACTGCAGATCATGTTCATGTTTTATCGCCAACTTTGGTGAAAAACTCATAAACATAAATCTGGGAATTTAATAGAGTTTTTCAATATATTTTGAAGAGAGTTTCGAAGAGAGTGGCAAAAAAATAGAAACTTAACTCAAAGAACTCCCGGAATCTACCCCGATTCTGTAAAATAACTCTATGAAAAGCCACCTGTCATTAGATAAGAAATGATGCTAAGAAATGTAGTCTTTTCGTTAACCATGTGAGAAACCGATTTGAGGCCTCTGTCGCTCAGCGAGAAATCAATCAATAGAAAGATTCTAGTATCGATAAAGAGAGTGACAAAATATTTTTAATATTATAAACCTAATTTGGAATTTCTTTTTTTTTTTTGTTTAAGAAGCGAAAGTTTAATTATATTCTTAAAGAAATTATACGTAAATTTTAAGTAACGGTTCGTTTGATAATTATCGCAAAAAACTAACATTAAGGGAAATGTACACATACATACATGTGTAAGTGCCCATTACAATACTTAAGCCAGGGTTACGGCCGCTTCTCTACGGCAGATGCTACTCTTAGGCAACTTGAAAAATAACACAATAACAAAGACAAACAGCATCGTTGTTAATCGAGAGGCATAACGATGAATAAGTAAAATATAATGGAAAAGGAGCGCCAATAATCACATATATGTATGGAAATACACAAATATTGTAATTAGTTAAACTTTGTAAACAACCCTCGTGTATAAAAGAAAGCACCAATATCTATTTGCTTAGGCTTACAATAAAAAAAGAAATAAGTAAAATAATAAATAAAATAAAAAACGAAATAAGAAAGAGAACAATACAGTATTAAGGAGAAAACGAGTAGAAGAAAAAACTTTCAAATAAACATAAATAAAGCAAAATAAAACAAAATAAAATTGAAATGTATGTATGTATGTACATACATGGAAACATTTGCATAAATGCACAGTTCAAACTGCTATAATCCTATCGTTCATGTTCTTTTTTTGCTTCTTCTTCAAGAAGACACATGTTGTAATATCGTTAAATGTATTCGTTAATGTGTTGTTGTTCTTTCTTCCTATTGTCGTGGCGTATAAATAACTTTTACAAGCTCTTAAACGGTTACATATCCACCAGACATAACAGTTTGTATCACAAGCTTATGAACACATGCATGGAGCATGTATTCAGGCAGCCAATGTGTTGTGCCTTATGCCATTTCCGTTTCGTTTTCATAAATCGCAAAGTGATTCTTAACACTTTGGATACAATTAAATACGCATTTGCGGCTAAATCAACACATCCTTGTTATGCAGTAAGAGTCTAAATACCAGTTACTCATATGACGAACAACAAGCAACATTAACATACATACATATATATGTACATATAAAAGGAAAAAGAAAACACAATTAATTATAATGCCGATGAAATGTTGTCACACATACAGTTTTTTCAAGACGGGATCGCAAGTATAATTTGTCATTTGCTTATTGCATGCTACGCAGTTTGTTATACGGTATTCTGACATGCAACTTTATTGCGTAAATCGCAATAAACGCCATTATTAAACTAAATATTTCATATAAAGCTTCAATTAATTATTGCGCAATTTGCAGCACCGTCATAAGTATGTGCAGTGCGCATATTACAGTTATCCGAAAACTTTCTGTTGATATTTGACAACTCAAATGTCAATAACGACAAATAAAAAAAAAAATAAAAACAATGTTGTTTACCAGCTGTCAAATGAATATTGCATAAGCAGTTGAATTGCGTCGCCGTGGTCTAGTAGGTAGTGTGTTGGCTTATTAGACGAAAGGCCCGAGTTCGAATCCCAGGCCAGACATCAAAAAACAAAATACAAAAAGTATTTCTTCGGCGACTTCCTCTCAGCAGATTTCTGGCAAAAACTCTGAGAGTAAAAATTGCCATGAAAAGCTTCTCAAAAAATCTGTCGTTCGGAGTCGACTTTAAACTGTAGGTCCCGCCACTCATGTATAAAATTAACGCACACAACATGAGTGGTGTTGAGAAGCTAGGCCGTAATCCTGACGAAGGGTTGTAATGGCCAATTATGTATGTAGTTGAATTGCGTATATTATTATTTCCGAACACTTAAAATATTGTAGTCAATAAACCGAATATTGACTCAATAAAAGTGCATATCTGAACATAGTATTAGGAGTCCCAACTATACTGACAATCGAATGTTAAATCCACTATATATACTTTATAAAATTATATTTAAATTTTGGTTGTTAATTTAAAATCTTAAACATAAGTGGCGGAACCTAAAGTTTAATATCGACTCCAAACGACAGATTTTAGAGGCTTCTTCATACCAATTTTATTTACTAAACTAAAAAGAGGAGGACGCCGAAAGAAATATTTCCTCATATCTCCTTTTCTTCGAGATGTCTGAGATGGGGTTTGAAAGTCTCGTCTAATAAGGCACACACTACCTACTAAACTAATGCGACTTTCCGCAACGAAATTAGTTGTCCTTAAAATTAATCCAAAACTTAAATTTTTTTTTTTTTGTTTTTGTGATTCGATTTGTCTTAGGCATGCTATTACTAAGAATTTTAAGGACAATGGACAATATACATCGAAATTTAAAAACACTCGATAGAACTTATCAATACATCGAAACAATTCGTTGTTTTTTTTTTATTGATAATTATTTGTCGATAGTTTTGATTTTATAAATTTAATGCATACGTACATAATCGATCAATGTATGTAAGAAAATATTTTGGAAGTAGATTTTTGAACAGTACAAGTGGTGTAGAATAATGTACAGAAACGAGCTGGCAATGAGAAACTCTCCTGTAACGCCGCTGGAAGCTCTATTGGGTTTAAGCCCATAGCATGTACCACCGAGGAACAGAGCTATGAAGGTTATGTTTAGTATAATGGAAGTCAAGTATAACACAAGATTTATCATGGTGCATCCTGACCTAACAACATATGAACAAACAACGACTGTCTATAACCTCCTTAACTCTTTCCTGGACAGAACCTTTAAACCTTTGACTCTGTTAGGAGTCAAAAAACATACAGAGTGAAACATTCAGAGCACACGGTGAAAGTCACGGGTCTCTTCCGAGTGGAAATTTGCTATCAAAATTTGCGAAAATGTACACATAAATAGTACAGTAGATGATATATAGCAACCATCTAATCTCCGACCACCTGCCGATCATAGTTTCTATAACATTGACTGAAAATTTTAATGGTGTTGTCTAAAGAGCCAGCCAGGCAAATATAGACATTCTCTACTAGAGTCCAGGTTATATGGGTATTCGCGGAAATGTTCAGACAGATCAGCTTGCACGGAAAGAAGATACTACGCCGCTGGTAACGATTGTGTAGAACAGCAGTTTGGAAGTCTATACTCGACGAAAGGAAAGTATAATCTTTTCTAATCTTTTGTTGGGTGAATACAATGAGAAGATATTTGAGTTATTTGAGTATATCAACCAAAACCAGCCTGAGGACAATAAATGAGTATATGACTTCAACAGAATTGGGGAAGGTATGTATTATAGCCAATATGAGTTTAAGTTTTCTGGTCGCTATACTATCTCTACCCAACAATAAATACATCTAATGGCCATCTCCAGCCGATAATGAGAATCAAAAAAGTAGCACGAGATTAATTTTTTTATTGCTTTAGCAATTAAAAAAAAATTAAGTTTCAGTTTATTTGATTACTTTTGTTGCTGAGATTTCGTTGTAGATTTCTTTTACCAAAAAGTCTACCTCAAGAGAAAATATCTTCAATGCCATAGAACGGCATTATGGAACGGAATTTTTTGAAATGTGTATTATAATATCTACACTTAAATATCTACAAAATATAAATTAAAATGAGTTTTTGAACAGTTAGTTAGAAATGAGTTCCTCCATTATAGAAATAAAAACAAAAATCCAAGATTTCATATAAAAATTTAGTAAAATATTAAAAAAAAAAATAAAACAAAATGAAAATTTTCTTAATTATCCCCAATAAATTCCTCATTAATTTCAAAATGCTGTGATATGATAACACTGTCAATAAAATATAGTATAAATTTTTCTGCGCCCAAAAGTATGCACTACAACGTACAGAGTAGGCTACTAAACTAGCTTCAGAATATGCTCAATTAGCTCGGCAATGGTATTGCCATATCGACGTTATATTAATGACTAGATAACTGTTAATTATTAATTTAAAATTGATTTTAATACAACAGCAATAATGACGTTTTAAAAACGAAATTTAAAATCATGTTTTCAGTCAATTGGAATTCTCTTATTTTCACGAACACGAACAAATTTAAATCGAATGCAAACAGAGCTACAGATTGTAAAACTTGCTATTCTGAGCAATGATTGAGCTCTTTAACACCTTAAGCTCTTAGTTAGTTTGAAAATATGATTGAAAATATATTTCGCAAGTTTAAAATGCATCTCAGCAGTCTTCTGGCAAGAACTATATGAGAGTAAATAAAATTGCCAAGAAAAGTTTCTCAAAAATCTGACATTTGGAGATTCCTCCAATCATGAATAAAATTAACTAACACAACGTGAGTGCTGTGGGCAGCTAGCAGTGTTGCAAAACTAAAATTTTGAAATGGTACCAAGCTTTAACGGAAAGAGTACTTTTTTGCTTTAAATGGTACTTTTGTAAAAAAATATTTATTTATACTTAACATGCGTACGGAATGGAATAGAGACATTAACGACTCATGTTACATGTTTCTAATAAACAAAAAAATATCTGATTCGAAGCATAATAGAACGTAAATGCCCAATTTACTCAAATGTCGACGGAACATAAAGGAACGGATGTTAGTTTTTAGCATACGAAGAGCAATGTAAATTCTTACCGAAATTACATTACGATTCGACAAGCGTTCTCATTGATTTTTCATATTATAAAAACGAACATACGTTTAATGCACATTTGACTAACCGGAGCTACTTTAGCATTACGTTGAACATGTTGCTAAAGCATTAGTAGTAGAAATGCTCAAACCATAAAATATTAGCATTAAAAAATTACTGAAAGTGTCGAGGGGGTAATGTGGTATTTTTGAAATAGAAAAGTACTGAGAAAAGAACTATAGTACTGACATTTTCAACACTGGTAGGTAGCCCGTAATCCTGAATTATAATCATCCCCGTAATGTTCAAATTACTTATCTTATATTATCTTTTACATGTTCTTGGGCTGTCCAGTGATCCATATTCATAAATAGCTGAAAATAAATAAATAATACTTCATATGAATATGTGATGATGATGTCGTTACGTACGTACCTGTCTTTATTTAGTGCAGAATTAATATTACATTTATAGTTAATAACGGGCTAAAAAAAAGGTAATAAAAAATTATAAATAAAAAAATATATGCGAAAGGACACTGATTTATATATTATTATTACAACTTATATTTTGTGTAGAAGTGTTAAAACAATCAATATAAAATAAGAGACCAGTGTTATAGACTCTACTTCAATTAAAATCGTTTTTCGGCATTTTTTCAAATCCAAAATAGACAGAGGTTCAAGTAACAGAAAGAGCTACTTTTACTGGGCTCTATTTATGTCCTGCTAGTGTGGGAAACATATTTTACACGGAAAAATTATTCTAAAAGTTATTTTACCTACGATACCAAACATCCGAGCGCAATTCTTGTAGATAAGGACGTTAAGCACTTTCTAATGCCAGAGTATGAAAATGAACATATCCAGGCCATTTCAATAAATCAACCTGATGATGGAACTATCATTTCAGCCGTATATTGTCCTCCTAAATGTAATATTCGCAAGGCACAATTTATTGAACATTTCAAAACCCTTGGCCCAAAATTCATAACCACGGGTGACTATGATGCAAAACATATATTCTGGGGCCATTTTTTTTACTCCAAGAGGAAGATAATTGTTTGATGCATTGACGTCGCTATTTTTAAGGACATTAAAAGCGAAAGATCAGATCATTCACTCACTATATTGCTTTTACATGATATTTCACGCAGCCTAAATTGTTGTTTGTTGTGCCCAAATAAAAGGACAAACTGGCATAGATATAAAATGTACATTAGTTCGCATCTGCCCATTAATCTACCAATTAAATTAGACATAGAAATTGAATCTGCGATTAACCAAATTACTAAAGTGTTTACACCTGAAGAGGAATATTGCTTACCCAGGTTCTATAGAATCATTGATACGAGAAAAGAAGTGATGGAGAAGACTATGGCAAAAGAGTGTCAAACAATGCTATACAACTCCCTGAAAGAAGAAAAAGAGTCTAATCTCAAACATGATTTGCTAAATTTGAGTGGTACTGAAAAGTCAGACTACAGTTTATGGAAAGCTGTGAATAAATAAGCTCCTATTCGATTACAAAATGGCAAATGGGCGAAAACTAGTTGAAGCTTTTGCTAATCATTTAGAGAATGCCTTCACTCGAACTGTTGCAGGTTGGCATATCAGTCCCTTACCACCTTAATGATAAAAAAAACTTACCTACCTCAACTATACCAGTCTTTTTTCCACATGGGGTTAAGCCATTCTTCGAGTTGGTTCATTTCCGACGTCATGAAAGATTTCAGAGATAATTATGATATCAAAACTGCTTATTCTTTCAAATTTAGTATTAGGATTCAGGAAAACAGTATTGTACTGCGCTCTTTAAAGTCATCTCCAAAGCATTTAACAAGGTCTGGCACGATAGTTTAATATACAAATTCATAAGACTATTACCCGCTAACAGCTATAAGTTCTTCAGAAGTTACCTAGAAAACAGATATTTTCATAAAAATCAAATTATAATTTATCCTTCCGGAAAAGGATTTCTGCAGGCGTTCCGTAGGGAAGCATCCTATCGTCATTATTCTGCACGACTCCTGGCCCATGTTAATGAGTTAGAAAAATTTTTAAAAGAAAAAAATTGTTCTCCCTTCAGCATTAATGGTCTAAGAATACCGGAACAAAACCACATCAACTACTACGGTATGCACCTTGATCGTCGTTTTACATGGGCTCATCACATTGCGACAAAAATAAAGCAGATCAAACTAAAATCCGCCCAAATGCACTTTCTTATTGGACCACGGTCAACTCTAGATTTTAATCTTAAGATGCTCTTGTATAAATCAGTTATAAAGCAAATATGGTCTTATGGCATCCAGTTATGGGGAACAGCCTTATACGGTATTCAGATATGCACCTTTATTGCCTAAATCACAATAAACACACACAAATAAAATATTGAGCTCAATATTTCATATAAAGTTTCAATTAAATGCATTACTGTCATGGTTAGTGAGCATCAAATCTCAACAATGACAAACAAAAAAAAAAAAAAAACAAACAACAAAATAAAAACAATATTGTTTAAATAACCAATTGTTTTTTTTACCAGCTGTCAAATGAATATTGAATCAGCAGTTGAACTGCTTATACTTATTATTATGTCTGAACACTTAAAATATTGTAGTCAATAAACCGAATATTGGCTCAATAAAAGTGCATATCTGAAAATAGTATTAAGAATGATTACGTTTGCTCCATAGTACAACAACAACAACATCCATAGAGATCTCAACATTCAACACTGTTTCGGAAAGAAATCAAAAAGGCAATTACCTCTTATTTAATGAAGCTTTTTAGTCATCCAAACCACCTTAAAAGGCTGCAAACATGAAACATTGGTTATTGCAGTGGCAATGCCAATTATATTTGTTTCAGTTTAAAGATTTTAATACATACTGTTATATAGTCTCAGGGAAGATCCAATAAAGACAAATGATTTGAAAACAAATCTGCGTGTGAAAAATATTTTTGTAAACACTAAACGTATAACCCGATATTACAGATACATGTGCATGTAGTATGTGTGTGTGCGTGTGTAATAACATTATATCAGCATCATATGATGATGTTATATACTTGGGTCCGATTTAATTTAATCCTCTTAAGTTTTATTTTTTCATCATTCATACATACATACGTACGTACGTACGAGTGCAGAAATGTGAGTGAGTGAGAGAGAATACCATTTAAGTTCTTATATTTTTTTTTTGTGTTGGCCGTTCATATCAGAATTTATTTTTATTTGCAGTGGAATTAAATTGAGACAAAATGCTTTATCATGACTGTGTCAATGTCATTGTTCCTTCGCTTGTTTGCTTCGTCTGTTGCTCTACTCCATTTTTCCTTTCACCGGAAAACTAAGGAACAAAATTTGTAAAATAACACATGATGGCAGAAGGAAACGAAAAGGAAAATCTAATGAAGATTTAAAGGATTTTAAGCACTTTTGTTTAACAAATACTACAATATTAACAATTATTTTATAGAACCAAACATCTACACAATGTCTGCTCGTACGTATGTATGTATGTATGCACGTGTGTGTATGTTCAATGTTAAAGTATTTACCACATGCACACGTTGTTGCGCAACACACGTCAAAGGGGAAGTGCACATGTGTGAGTTTGTGTGGGAATACGGTAGTAGAAGACTCAACAAAATCGTAAGTGTGGAAGCATGTCGTGTAAGTATTTTAGTGTAAACAACAAATTATGTACGTATCCTTTTTTTTGCCTCTCCATTCTTGAGTACGGATTTATGTACCGAAATAAAAGAGATGCCAAGTATTTACGAAATTCAAGAAAAACTGAAATGGAAACACGTGGATATATTCCAATATTGCGAAGAACAGTAAGGGGTTACCTATTGCCTTAAAGGTACTATTTTAAAAGGGCTTTGGTACACTTTTTTAATTCAATTACTTCTTATTTTTTTTAATGTAATTTAAGATCCTAAACTGATAATGTTAATGGCCAGATGTTATAAGCAATGATGAAGTGAAAAAACAAATCCTTCCTGGAGAAAGATTAAATTCTTAGCTTAAGATAAACCTAATTATGCTTTGCTTATTAAGGCCCTATGCTCCACTTAGAAACAGAGATCAGCAATGAGTATTCAAAAAGTTGAGTAAATTTGAATCATACTCATAATTTCTGACACTTATACGCATTCATGCTTATTTTGATATCATGCTCATACTACTTATATTCAAAGTTTGAAGTACTCATCGTACTCATACTTGACGATACGCATGATGTTGTTAAAATTTTCTATCCATTTACAAGAATCACAAAATAAGCATGATTCGCGTACGAACACTTCAATACTCACCAGAAAGTTGTGTATTTGCTTTGCTTGCTTTGTTTTTTTCTTTCTTCTTTTTTTTTTTTCGTAAATGCAACGACAACTACGACTGTAAATTTAGATGAATGATTCGGAATCACCCTAATCAGTAATGAGTATTTTTCAAAATTTATGAATCTGAATAAGTAGGCGTATGAATCAAACATATTTCGAATGTAATGAGTTTGATGTCAACGTTGTACTCAAACTCATTGCAAGATGCACTTATAAATCAATGTTGTAGTGAGTACGAATAAATCAGAGTAGGTGAATTTCAATACCTTTGACTCATTGTTCACTATTCTTCTCACACTTCTGTTCGCGCAAACGCCAACAATTCTTCGGCAGGTCTTTACAAGACTGACTAACTACTCGTTACCTGCTTTGTTTTGCCTTTCTATATGCCCAAGTAAACAGTCTGATGAAAGTTCTTGAAGTCGAATGTTCGTGGTTTCGCCTTCTCGAGAACTCTATCGCGACTTCATTGTTGTTTATGTATTTTGTTCACGTTGCTTGTTGTTGCATTCTCGCTTACTTGCCTCTCCCCTTTTCTTTCATACTCATGGTTTTTGTTTTTGTAGCTTTTGTTTATCATTTGAATGTTAAACGATGTTACACCGTTCCCATTTTCGTAACAATATCTTCTTTTAGCTGCATTGAGAAATAAATTCCCAATAATACACCATTTTATTCCACGGTTTATACCCGCACAGATTTTAAATTGGCATCTCTTGTGTATGCTTGTATGTTTGCTTATGGATTAAATTACTGACACTGATATAAGATGTTCGACCGACAAATACGGACTCCAGAGAATTGTGTGCGGACAATTTACTTTTGATTGCAAATTGCAATATACATACGGGTATGTGTCTCCATTATCCATTATTTGTACCCTGGAGATTATCAACACCTTCGATAATAACAAACCCTATACTTTAGCTATCTTCGTGAGTATTTGCAATGCGTCTTTTACGAGTACATATATACACACGTTGTCCTTGAAGATTTGCTGTTGATTATTGCCGTAATAGTCTGATAGAATATGCAACATTGTAATGAAAGTGAATGTTTGAGATACATGGCACTGAATTGGTGACAAAAATAATAACGTTAATTAGTTCTGTCTCTAACATAAGGAATCATAATTAAAATAAGTCTACCATTAATTAAATTATATGTTGTATATATTTTTCATATTTGCAATCACATTCTTTATTTTAATTTTTTTTCTTTGGTTTAAGAGATATTTTCTATACTCGAAGTTATCTAACTCAAGCTTTTTGAGTTTGCTTAACACCCAAGACACCCAAATACGTTTCTTTTTTCATACGTTAGCTAAGGACGGCTAATTGCGTTGAGTGTTGTTTACAAAATAGATTTTTTGGCAAACAAAAAAGGTTTTAAATAATATTTCGATAGGGAATTATAATTTTGGCAATTATTATTATTATAACTAAGTAACTAAAACATTATAGTCTGTGTAGTGCGACAGACTCTAGTGGGAATTGAACCCATGACCTTCACGCTAATAGTCTAGCACTCTAGACTACCAGAGCATTCTTTTTTAATATCGTTTTTAGTTTCATTATATACGAGTGTCAACTGTATTACTTACTTACTTACCTAATTCGTCATTATATCCCTTTAGTTAGAATTATGTACTTGTAGGCATATGTGTCGTGGATTACATTATAATGTCGACTCCGAACAACAGATTTTTGAGAAACTTTTCAAGCAATTTTGTTTACTATCGGAGTTGTTGACTGAGAGGAAGTCGCCGAAGGATAAATAATAAGAAGAACTCTCATAAAGAGATCACGAAGTTGTCGAATATAAAATAAGACGGTATATATTGAGCGTAGGACAACGTTGCCAGTCAATCGTGAAGTAGTAACAGATTAGTTAAATATTTGTAAAAAAACCCAACCGTTAATCACAGTTCTAATTAACAGTGTGAGTTTGTTTCTTTGTAAATAAAAAGTTTAGTTAAAGGTACCTTTAGCTGAAGGGAACTGTAAAGTTACCTTTAACTTATTTTCGTTATTACAACTTACAGATGAAATAAAGTTAACTTTTTCAAAAATATGGCAATGCCGGAGCAATGGCGATAAAACTGCTCAATTAAACAATTTAAACCCAGTGGCAACGAAGGGCCTCTTTTGTTTTGTTTTATTTGCTCATTTTGTTTATATTTGAAGTTGCCATATTGAAAATCACATATAATATGGCAAGTCCTAACAGAAACTTAACTTTATAAGTAAAGGTAGGATGATCGTCCCTTTAGCTTAATGCTCACTTATTGTCCACTTATAATAACAAAAAAAAAAAAACAATTTATCTGCCCGTTAAAATCCTCCCTTTAGTTAACGGCGAGTTGTAATAATCAGCGATAATGAGCGAGTCGCATAGGATATCTTGACTCATGATTTTGGCTGTATCTCACTAATTCGGTTCCCGGTTTTTGTTTGAGATTAGAATTTTTGATATTTGGGTGAATCATATAGTTGTTATCACAACAAATAAATTTCAAAACAAAGCAATATTTTCTTATTTATTAATCCTTTATTACAACTTGCCGTTAACTTTACTACCTTTAACTTTTAAATTTAAGTTTATGTTAGAACTTGCCATATTTTATATTATCTTTTCAATATGGCAACTACAAATATAAACAAAATGAGCAAATACAACAAAAAGAAATGAGGGCCTTCGTTGCCACTCCATTTACAAAAAAAAAAACTTGTTTAATTGAGCAGTTTTATCGACATTGCTCCGGCACTGTCATATTGTAGAAAAAGTTAACATCGTTTTATCAGTAGGTTGTAATAACGAAAAGAAGTTAGGGTAACACATTAGCTAAAGTTACCTTTAACTAAACCCAAGTTTAACGGCAAGTTGTATCTCCCACTTTGTTGTGCGCTATATAACGTCGGACCACAACGACAGATTTGTGAAGCATTTTCAAAGCTCCTGACAGAAGACTGCTGAGAAGAGGTTGCCGAAAGAAACATTTTTTGTCTTCCTAATTTTCTTTTTCAGGATGTCACTAAACTACGGCGACCATTATTTTTAAGGTAAAATTTTTCAAACGTCATTTTCTAACTAAAAATCAAGATTTTATCTCATAAATCAACGTCAGCTGCCGATGTTTCAAAAACAAAATGGATTGCAAATATGTGTCCTTTTTCATTGCAGGAAATGTCCTAAGAGAAAAATAAAATGATGAGGAAAGCTTTTTAATTAAGTTATAAACACTGCAAATTCAGTTCATATTCTTAAGCATAATATTCCAATTAAGAACTCCTGAATAAGAGCGATTAATCATTATATTATTAAACCTGATTGAAATATGAAATAAAATTTTTGTATGTAATTTTATTTTAAATAATAACTTAATTTAATCTTTCAGACAGCGATTATACACATTAAACGCCTGTTTTGCGTTCATAACGAAAACAATTGAATTTATGACTCCCTTTAAAAAAATCCTCCTGCAAAAAACCTCTCCCAGGCAGTGTCAGCAGCATTAAAACCAAGTAGAAATAAAAAAAAAGAAATAAAAGGAAAAATTAAGCTGAAATAGAAATATTTTTCATTATTTTCTTTTAACTTTTGCGTTCTATTCTCATAAATGAGCCATGCTTTGGGGGGACATCAGACACACGCTTACATTCTGAATTTTATAACGATTTCTTTCTCAAATGAGGTCAAAAATAAATTAAACGAAAAGGAAAAGCACACGAAAAATAAAAGAAATGAATGAATAAATGAAGAAAAAAAACAAGACAAACATTTAAAAGAATAATTTTAGAAATTAATGTTGAAACTTTTCATTAAGCAAGAGACGCGCCCTTAAACTTTCAACATTCTAAACGAACGATAATTATCTCAGCCACTTGCCTTCTTTGTTTGTAGTATTAGAAGGGATCACAAGCAGAGGCAGTTGTAGTTGAATTTAGAGACTAAAAAAAAGGAAAGAAAACTCTCACACGAACCCCACTTACAGTCATTTCTTCATTTAAATAATGTCCTACTGATTTATGACTATGATGTGTGTAATAAATTTACTATTTACGTACATGCATACGTACATATGTACATAGTATATACAAACATACATACATACATGATGTGAATACATTTCCAAAGTGACGTGATTATTATTTTTTTTTAATTTGTCTCTTCTTTGGCTGTTGGCCTTATCCGTGTGTTGGTTTCTTGTACAAAGTGGTTTGACTCACTGCAGGATTCATACGGTAAAACAAATAGAAGAACTGACAGTCAGGAGTAGCTTTTTGTCGCAATTTTGTATAATTATCGTTAGAAATAACAGTCGGTTTTTATTGTTTAAGTGACACAGAGAACAATAAGTGTTACATACGAGTTCATGCGGCTTTAATATGGTTTTCATGTACAACACTAACAGTTGCGTTAACGTAAATAGCATTTTAATTCAAATATGTAGGTTATTTTGAAAAATTTCAAATTAAAAAAATGTAGGCCATCTTGTCAAGTTGAATTAAACACGTAATTCGATGGTGTAGACCAGAGATCAGCAATGAGTATTCAAAAAGATGAGTAGATTCGAATCATACTCATAATTTCTAATAATTATACACATTCATACTTATTTTAATATCATACACATACTACTCATATTTAAAGTTTGAAGTACTCATCGTACTCATACTTAACAACACGCATGATGTTGTTACTTTCGACTCTCCTTTACTCATCATTTACAAAAATCACAAAATAAGTATGATACGCGTACGAACACTAAACTACTCTATAGAAAGTTGTGTGTTTGTTTTGCTTGCTGTCTTTACATTTTTCTTTTTTTGTAAATGCAACAACAACTAAGACTGTAAATTTTGATAAATGATTCGAATCACTCGATTCGAATCACTCGAATCATTTATGAGTATTATAAGTATTTTTCTAAATTTATAAATCTGAATGAGTAGGCGTATGAATTAAACATATTTCGACTGTTATGAGTTTGATGTCAACGTTGTACTCATACTTATTGCAATCTGTACTTATAAATCAATGTCGTAGTGAGTACGAATGAATCAGAGTAGTTGATTTTCAATACTGTTGATTTACTCATACTCAAAATTTCATGAGTACTTATGAGTAGCGAAAAAACTATTCATTGCTGATCTCTGGTGTAGACTTCTGCTTGGAAAATACTTGAGAGTTTCTCCATAGGCACGCAATACTTTACTCTCTGTCAAAAAAAATTTTAGGTTGAGTCTTAAAAGTGTCCTCAAGATATGCATATTCAATAAAAGAGTTACTCCATTTACTGTTGCTACTAGATCTGGTATTGGGCTTGTCTCCTATTTTGTTAATCATCCACCGGAGCCTCCTGCTTCTCTGTAAGACAGGTTTTAACTCACGCTAATCTGTTCATCTTGTCCATCTCTATTTGAGTTATTTTCAAATGTGTTCTATGTATCCAAACAATGATCCCATAGGTCAGTATTAGTCTGACATAATCCTTGGATTACACTTCTGCATGATAATATGATAAGTCAGGCCATTCTTAAAATACTCTCTATATGAACTCTCCATGTCTACATACGCCGTAGCCTAGTAAGTAGTGTGTTGGCTTATTAGACGCGAAGCCACGGTTCAAACCGCAGGTCAGACATAAAAACGGATATATGGAAAATATTTCTTCGGCGACTGCCTCTCAGCAGATTTCTGGCAAAAACTCTGAGAGCAAATAGGATTGCCATGAAAAGTTTCTCAAAAAAATCTGTCGTTCGGAGTCGACTTTAAATTGTAGGCCGCGCAACTCATGTATGCAATTAGCACACACAACATGAGTGCTGTTGAGAAACTAGGCCGTAATCCTGACTGAAGGGTTGTATTGGACAATGTATGTATGTTTGTATGTAGGTCTACATACTGTTCATATTTTAACCCTCGTTTCTTTTATTTTATCTCACCCTGTATTCAAATATTCTGTTTAGTTTAGTCTTTTTCTTAAATGGTACTATCGTGGTACCAACTTACAATCTGATTTCTCTGCATGATATATTGGAACCAATAATCTGCATATCTTTGCCAGTTAATGCTGACCTGAGACAGTGTCGTTTAATGTACAACCAACTTCCATATTAGTGGTGATGGTTGACAATTTGACTCTTACCATTTCAGCCACTGCTTTTGTTGCTGCAGATCGTGTATACAGGATCTCTTATCATCGATCTGGATATCATGGGGTCAAAGGATTTCTGAATGGGTTTCACTAAATATACTAGGCTTAGGCTGGTAGAACTGAATCGTTAGTGAAATATTTATCATGTTCCATTTATTTATTGACGTTGTATTATTGATTTATGTTTTTAATGAGCATTTCATTGCATTATGCTCCCACACATCTGTCCAAATCAGAGCTTAGTTAGTATTTTTCTAAGAATTTTTATAAATTTTTAATCTTAAATGTTGTTCGATCGTTTCTATGTGTTAAAATTGCTTTTTTGTGTTCAAGAGAATAAACGTGTTTATGGTTTAATTTCGTTTTGTGTTGGATTTTGAAAATAAATGAACGCAATGAACTGGCGAGGCATTGTGATGTGGCAAACATGGCATGTATGAGGCAAAAAGTCTTTAACAATAGATTTGGTTTTTTTTTGTACATATTTTCCGCCCTTTTTCAAAGGAAGACATTGAATAAGACTGCTAATGCTTTTTCTTCTTCGAAGGCCTCATCATCATTATCATTATAATCATATTCTTTTTCTTCTTCTTCATCATTTTATAATTCGCTAGCATTGTACCCTCACCACCACCCCCAGTACTCCCTTTTAACATGTTGCAGTGATTTTCAAGCCATTACTGCCATTCTTTTGACATTATTTTCCCGTTATGTTATATTTTAAATATTTTACAAGGCCAAACAAAGCAGCCAAAAAAAGAACAACAAAAACTGGCAGGCACCCTGCTCTATTCGCTTTCACTGAATTTTTATCCATTGCCGTGGGCGGAATTAAAAAAGATAAACAGGCAGATTTTATACTTGCACGTACGTACGTATGTATGTGTGTAAGGAAGTATGAAAGCTTAAATCATGTGAAATGTCTCAGTCCCTGAAATGCATCAAAACGAAAAAAAGTTACAACTGAAATGTATTTCTTTTTTTTTTAGTTTTTCTTTTTGGTTTCTAAAGAAAAACATTCATCAGTTGCAGGAAACTAACGTAGAACGAATGAAGAAATAAAATAAAGAAATTTATGAAAAAAAAATGAAAAAATAAAAAAAAAATATTTTCTATTGCAGCAAATGTGTACGAAAAACAGAAAGTGGCAGCAAATGACTAGAGTTTCCATTTTTTTTTATATAAAATTGTACCAGCAAATGTGACTTTATAGTGTCAACTACCAACATATGGGGATTTATTGTTAATTCCCATGTTACAAATGTTAAAAACGACTTATCAACTTATTGTGGTGCAACAGGGCGTACGATGACAGAAATAGAAAAAATAAACCAAATTTCCCATCGAATAATATGAAAAATCTTATGCACACAAACATGCACTGCCACACCACATACATACACTTTGGCTAAAAATGCAAAAAAGGCCTTAACTTTGCAGGTCCTTATAAAAATGCAATAACCAAGGATAACGGATACAGTAAGACAGGGGGATACGTTCCAATAAGTTCCAGCGCTAAACGAAACAGCGTTAAACAAGGTAATTTAACACGTACATACATATGTAAAAACATATGTAATGGGGATCAGTGAATTCGTACTGTGATTGCGACTTCTGATAATACAGTTGGAATCTTTATTCTGGACAGATATCGCTTTTGGTTGGTGCATGGCCGTTTCATTTGCACACATAATACAATACAATAAGTATCAATACAGTGTGCGATTTAGGGGAATTCCAATACTACCGCGTAATACTGAAACAGCGTAAGTAAGTAAGCTGGGTCTTACTGTAGATTGTTATTACATGGTTTGCTAAATGCAATGTAGACAAAAAGCACCTTAAAGTCTATATCCAATCGATTACTTTTAATCCGAAGAATCAAGAGGGAATATTTGGTATTTTTAAGAAGAATATAAATACCCGAACTTGTTGTATGAAAATATATTTCTTTCGGTGACGAACTCCTCTTTGCGGTACTCTAGCACGAGATATAGAAGTAACTAATTTCCATGAAAAGACCAAAATCTTGAGTTCCTTAAATAAAATACGTAAAGGACAAACATATTATTGAAGTGATTTTTTTATATTATAAGTTGCTAAGCAATTTGATGGTATGCCTTTATATTTTTAAATATGATTTCCCATTCCATTCGACCAGTCCAACTCTTTACTATTATTTTCAATAAATCTGGTTATATGGTGCCTCCCAATTCTTCTAAAGTTACTGGATTATCGACATAAGCCAATTACTTAACATAGCCCTACAAAGTGTTATCTAAAGACGTTAAATCGTTTGTGCGAATAGAACCACTTCTGGAAAGAAAGTTGTCACCAAATTGATTTTGAAATAAATCGCTGTATGGCAAGTTGCTCCGTTTTGTTGAAACCAATTGTCATTCAGTATCACATGGTTTGATAGCTTTTATCAGCCACCGTAACAACAATTCCTAACTCAAAAAGGACCAGCGTTTAAACTAACCGAGCTAAACGGTCAATTTTAATTACAACATTAATTTATAAGCACAGGTTGCAATGAGTATGAATACCACGTTGACATCAAACTCATAGCATTCGAAATATGTTTGATTCATACGCCTACTCATTCAGATCCATAAATATAGAAAAATACTTATAATACTCATAAATGATTCGAGTGTTTGTTGTTGCATTTACAAATAAAAATGAAAGAACAAGACAAAGGCAGCAAGCGAAGCAAACATACAACCTTCTAGTGAGTACTGTAGTGTTCGTACTCTAATCATACTTATTTTGTCATTCTTGTAAATGTTGAGTAAAGGAGAGTCGGAAGTAACATCATGCGTGTTGTTAAGTATGAGTACGAGATCTATTCATCTTTTTGAATACTCATTGCTGATCTCTGATTGCGATCTCCTATTGACACACAAGAATACAATAAATATTGGACCAATTGAAATATTTTTATATCGCGTAGTTGTCTATTAAACGGTAACACGATTGCCGCACCAGAGTTGCATTCGGTTGGTACAAATTGGCATAATATTGCTGTGGATTGCCGTATTAGCCAATAAATTGTGTACTCATACGATTGCCATATAACCAATTATTATTCCATTACGACAATAATGTGATACTCAAATAAGGCCTTTCGGCGGGCTTTTTAATGCTTACATTTGCGTTGGGCTATATATAATTGCATTTGTGTACATAAATTTATTGTACCACAATATGCAAACATGAAAACAGTAAAAACTACTATTTTAAATCTCAAGAGTCTATGTGTGATTTTTCTGAAAATAAACATGGACGCCTTCCTATATAGTAAATAAATATTAAAGTACACAAATAAAAATTGTGCTTGTACAGTACATTTGGGGCTTACAGCAATGAATATCCGAAATAATGCGTCAAACAAAAATTAAATGGACCAACAAAACTAATCAAAATTAATTTTATATTTTACTATAAAGACGAAAAAATTGTAGTAAAACAGTTGAGCGCAATTATAGTGTAATTGACAGATTTGAGAAGCTTTTTTCATGACAATTCGTTTCCTTTCAGAGCTTTTGTCAGAAGATCTGAAAGGTGAGGGAATACATTTTTTTTCTTCTAATTTTTTCATGATAAATTAACGAGCTTTTGTCTAGAACGCCAACACAATACCACGACATTAGAACGGGTCTTCCAACAGGCATTTTCGAACTTTGGCGGTTGATGACGGCCATATTCAGAAATCTACGTCTGTCAAATTAGTTGTCATTTATTCAATCCGTTTTATCCCAACACGTGCAAATAATAAAATTATTTGATCAAAACGAGTTTTCAGTTCAGACCAGTGTTGCAAAATTAAAATTTTAAAATGGTACTGAACTATAACTGAAAGAGTACTTTTTCGCAACAAATAGGACTTTTTTAAAGAAATGCATAGGTACATACATAATTGGTCATTACAACACTTCAATCAGGATTATGACCTACATATCTTCTCACACCATTTATTTTATGTGTGTTAATTTTATACACGAGTGGCGGGGCCTACAGTTTAAAATCGACTCCGAACGACAGATTTTTGAGAAATTTTTTCATGGCAATTTTATTTACTCCCAGAGTTTTTGGCAGAATGAGGTCGCCTAAGAAATACTTTCTTCATTGTTCGTTTTGTTGGAGATGTTTGAAATGGGGTTTGAACCATGGGCTCACATCTAGTAAGCC
This sequence comes from Sarcophaga rosellei, assembly GCA_930367235.1. Taxonomy (NCBI): domain Eukaryota; kingdom Metazoa; phylum Arthropoda; class Insecta; order Diptera; family Sarcophagidae; genus Sarcophaga; species Sarcophaga rosellei. Next base: position 81,494,693 of record OV884017.1, on the reverse strand, counting down.
AGCACACTACCTACTAAACTATTTATTTATTTGTTTATATTTAATGCACGTACGGAACGGAACAGAAAAACTAACTACTTATACTTGTTTCTCACATACAAAACAAAAATAACTGATTCGGAACGCAACAAAATGTAACGTTCGTTTTTAGCATATGAAGAGCATATAAGCGTTCTTATTGCTTTTTGTATTTTAAAAACAAACGTACGTCTCAAGGACGTTTGGCTGACTGGGACTGAAGACTAATTCTACATTTAGCATTACGTTGCTAATGCATTAATAGTTGAAGAGCCCACGACATAAAACATGTAATAATAAAAAAGTACTGAAAGCATCGCGGGGGTACTGCAGTATTTTAGAAATGGAAAAGTACTAAAAAAAGTACTAAAGTACTAAATTTTTCAACACTGGTTCGGACCCTTGAAATCATCTCGAGCTGTGAAGCCCATTTCTGGATGAACACGAAATTAAAATTTCTTCATTTGTTGCTAATCATTTCGTTGTATGAAAATGGCCCCAAAATACATTCATTTTTCAGCATGAAATTAGAAGCACTTATGTATGTACTCATGGCGTTTTAAATTATCCTACAGCAGTTTTAAATATTTTCCAAAAAATTTAACTTTTAAATCTGCTGTTTAAAACCGTAGTATAAACATATGTACATATGTATATGTATTTATGAGCGTACGAACTTCTCCCACTTTTTTACATTTCAAATACATACATATGTATGTATGTACGCCGATGGCGAATACCAAACATTTTATCGAAATTTCAATTCATTGTTTAGGAAACAAATATTATGTACATACATATGTACGTGAATTCGAATGAAACATCTGCATTGTAAAGACTTCACAACGTAAAGTAAATTAAAAATTGTTATTCAAAAAAAGGTAAATTGAATTTGTTTTGGTTCATTTTTAAATATTGATGGTTATGAATAATTCTTTAATGTTTCATAACCATATTTAGGCATAAAACACACATGTACCATAAATATTCTTTCGTTAATATTGTTATGAAAGAAAATTCACCAGCAGTATTTAAAAAAAGGAATACAAAATGTGAAGGTGAAATCCTTAAAGCAGTTCGAGTTCTGTCACGTACCAAACCAAAGGTTTTAAACTTTCTTCGCAATAAACTGTTACAACTACACTAATAAATATTTGTAAAGAATATATGTATATGTAGGTAAGTATGTATGTATATCTAATATCGAATAATTTATACACACATAAATACCATATGTACCCACAATTCGTATTTCATAATACAAATACAATATTTAACATGAGTTCACCATAAATACTCTTGAAAAAAAAAGAATCATATGTACCGACTTTCAGAAAACCAAACTCAGCAATACAATACCAAAATTTTCTGGAAAAATATTTATTTAATGTGGGATTGCAAATCTTAATAAAAAACGAAAGTTTATTACGTTTCTTTTTAAATTAGGAAAGACGCTGAAAGAATTTATTCTTAGAGTTAAAACATAATACTATGTATAATGAAGTTATAATGAACTCTCGTAAATCAATCTAAAAATGTTTGTATCACTCTCTGTCGCTTTTTCATTTTTACACAAATATTTCAATTTTGTTTTGCCTGGTGCTGGGTATGAAGCGAAGATTATCTGAAATGACGCATTGCTCAAGAACAAATACAAATTTCACTAAATTTCTAAAACATTTTATTGCGAGAGGGAGATAAAGCCGAGTTTACGGAAATTAAAGTTAATGAAACTGCTTTCTTTGCTTTGAAGTTTAGAAATTGTTACGATTCAGCAACAAATCAGCTCAAACGTTGTTGAACATTTTGCCGCAAGAATTGATACGACTAATCTTAGAGACGATTTTTTCGATATGTTATAAACGTAAAGCTTTGGAACTTGTAACCCTTTGATGATCAAAGACAAAACTTCCTGTTATATATATATATATATGTATATAAATATATTAGAGCATCTCACCAAAAAAGTACTCGATGTACCCTCCTAAAAATTTCAGATTCTCAAATTGAGAAAACATGCAAACATAGACCCTTTCTTAAAATGGTCCAGCTCACAAGAGGTCAAAGCTGGAGCCGAAATAGTTAAATGTTATCATAAAAAATAAAAATGTTTATTTTGAGGGGGGTACAATTTGTCCGAATTTCGCTTCCATACAACTTGAGTCGCTCTAATATACATATATATATATATATATATATCGTATATACATATACTTATATCGTTACGTTTTTATTTGCGTTTAGTTTTAATTAAAATTCTTTATTATTCGCTCGATTCTTTGTGTCATTGTTCACAATTTTATGCAAACAACAGCAATTGCTTTATTTGTTATTCCACTGTTTACACCCTTTGCATAAACAATAACAATTATTAGACAATTGTTCGATAGATCTTTGTAACGGAGATCTTCAAACCATGATTACTCTCTTCAAACACATCGCGTCCTTATACAAGACTGACTGAACTTCACTAACTCGCCTGCTTTGACATCAGGCTAAACAGTCTGATGAATGTTCTTAAAGGCGAATGTTCGTAATCTCTATAAATCTAAACATCGTTGTTTATATTCATTATTCTTGTAGCGTTTGTTGTTGTATTTTTATTTACCTGTTTACCATTTTTTTATGCTGGTGTTTGTTGATATATTAAGCAGTACAATAATTTGTAAAAAGGTTTATTTACTGCATTATTTTGTTTTTGTAGGTTTTGTTTATAATTTTAATGTTAAGCGATATAAAATCAAAACACCAGTATTTGGATTATCTTTTCGTAATAATATATACACATACATATATATAATTATTACATTTCAATTCCGATTATATTACGGTAGATATTTTCAACATTACAAGTTTTATATTTCCATTTTCGCTTGCCTTTAAGATAGGATCGCCGATAAAGTCCACCCACCACATCATACTCATTGGGCAATAGTATTTTTTCATCGTAGAATATTTGTAAATAAAGAATAAAAGTATAAATATAAACGTTGTCAACAATAATATTTGGCTGCTTTCAGGCCAGTCTGGTAGGATAAAAACAAGCCAATAACAACTGAAACAAAATAAATTATTTTACGCTGTACGGCATACTTTATTGACTTATACAACAATAATACGGTCATAATAAGAGATAATGACAAAACTACAATAATCACTTGATTGGCTATTATAACCAGTTAGTCCGTATTACGGCCTAGGTTTTTACTCCAACTATGTCGTATATGGTATTAATTTCATCCGATATATATGGCATTCATTTCATATAAAATGTTAATTATTTATTGTGAAATAAATACAAAAATTGTTATAATATTGAGTAAAATTTAAAATGCAACACTGTCGTAAGCATATTACAACCTATACGGAAAAATTTTGTTGAGTTTTAATAACACAAATGTCAACAATGTCAAATAAAAAATGGTGAGTCAGTTGGAAGGTAAGTTTGTTTATATTAATACTTAATCTACCGATACTTTAAGTATTTCATCAGGATATAGGAAAGTATTTAGTTTCCAGAAATCCTTAGCATACGCTGTTTGGTTTACAAACTCCCTAAAACTATTGCTACGTTTTTACGTTTTTAAAAACGTTTAAAATATGAGGTCGTTGATTGCAAGCAATTAAATTAATTACAATTAAATTCTTTATTGTTCTCACAATTTTGTGTGCCACTATTCACAACTTGATGTTTACAACAATAATTGCTTTGTTTGTTATTCTTCTTTGCTTACACCTTTTGCGTAAACAACAACAATTGTTAGATAGATATGAATAACGGAGGTCTTCAAACCACGATTATTCTCTTCACACGCAACGCGTGTTCACACAAGACTGACTGAATTCTTACTAACTCCGTTGCCTGCTTTGCTTTGCCTTTTATATGGCGACGTAATATGAAGTCGAATATTCGTGGCTTCTCCTTCTCGAAATCTCCATACATGTAAACATCGTTGTTTGCGTATTTTGTTTACATCTATTCTGGTAATGTTTGTTGTTGCTTTTTGTTTTGTCTTGTTTATCCCTTTTTTAACTGATGTTGTTATTGCTATATTTTTGTTTACTTGTTGATCATGTAAACAGGTCCATTGTTTTTGTTTTTGTAGCTTTTATTTATCATTTTAATGTTAAACGATGTAACACCATTTCCATTTTCGTAACAATATTATAAATTGGAGTTCGTTCAAGTGTGGAACCTTTTTCAGTTTATTGTCAAAATGTGCCATTACCCGGCGTTCAGCAATGCTGGTTCTCCTCTTTTCTCCTCTCCGTACTTTTAAAATATTCTCCTATTCACTTTGTTTCCTTTAATACGCACATTTGTTCGTATCACTCTATTCTATACTAATACCATACTTACTTAAAAGTAAAATGGAGTGACGATATTGAGGCAGCCCTACTTGGTATGTGGCCAGGCAAACTGTTCTTATTTAGTTTCTTTAACATAAATTACATTCCATTTATTTAAAATTCGACACAAACTTTTGGTACCAGCTATCAAATTATTATCGAATAAACTGATTTGCGTATGCCTGAACACTTAAAATAATTTTGTCAATTAAACGAATATTGACTCAATGAAAGTGCATGCTCGAACATAGTATTAGTGTTGGGATCTACAGTTTAATTAGACTCCGTACGACGGAATTAAGAAGCTAATTATCATGAGCTACTATTATAGATTTTCAAAAATGATTGCTGTTTGTCGAACGAATTATTTTTTCATTTGTTGTTTTAGAGACGTTAGATTTTACATTCTGAACCAACGTACAGGACTAGGAAAAAGAAAAATTCTATAATTTAAAATAACAAAGCGTCCATGGAAGGAAGATATGTTGATAACAACATAGTTTAATAATTAATTTCTAGCAACATTTCTACACGACAGTGGTCGTATAATGGCGCACTGTTCCAACAATAGAAATAATAAATTCTAATGCAACAATTATAGTGGGCGTCTGTTACAAAACCTTCACACATATTCCTTTCAAACGGCTAATGAACTCTGCGTGTTATACATTAGATCGTGCATTTAATAGAATTTCAGCAAGATTTTAGTCCAATCGTTAGTAATGAAATTCCATAGCTTTCTCTGACTTAGAAGTAAGTACACTTAAATACCAAGCGTTGAAGTCACCGTGATCTTGCAGGTATTATTAGACGTGAGGCCTCGGTTTAAACCCCAGGTCAGACATCAAAATATAAAAAAAAATATTTCTTTCGGCGACTTCCTCTCAGCAGATTTCTGGTAAGCACTTTGAGAGCAAATAAAACTGCCATGTAAAGTTTCTCAAAAAATCTGTCGTTCGGAATCGACTTTAAACGGTAGGTCCCGCCACTCACGTATAAAATTAACACACGCAACAACAGTGTTGTGAGAAGCTAGGCCTTAATCCTGACTAAAGGGTTGTAATGTATGAATGTATGTAGGTATGAAGGAATGTAAAAATCACGCGTTATGTTCCCATCTAACTATCAATTATAGTTCATAATAGTTTCCAATTCTCTTGTACTAGAACAGTCTGGACGATTGTTGTGTAGAAAATTTATTTTCGATTCTATAAAATTAGACAAAAATAAAATAAATTTATTCGAGTTCTACACAGAAAAAATTATGTTCAAAATCCGTGTAACAACTTTAGTTGTTAATTATCAATTTCTATATTGAAACATGCTTAATTAATACAATTAAGGACGATGTTAATACAACAATTATCCAAAAAAAAATTCAATAAATTGAATTGAATATCAGTTTTGTCAAATTAATGTTAAAATTTCAATATTTTGCATAAGAATTTTGATTGTTACATTTTTTTTAAGATTTAAAAATTTTTTTTATTAATAAAGCCAAAATATTTGTAAATTTTACAAATGTTGGTTTATTTTTTAAATGAATAAAAAAAAAAAACATTTGTTAAAATATAAAAATGAAGAAGCTACCATTTTTTCATTTGTTAAAATATAATTTTTATTAAATAAAAATTTTATTAATAACACCACCAACATTGTTAATATAACAATCTGCAACCTTTTTTTCAATTAAAAATGTTGACAAATCGTTTTGTTAAAAATCGCAATGAATTTCTAACGGAATTCAAGAGATGTATGAAAAATGTAAAAAATAAAAACAATGTCACTAATTTGCGTTTTATATACATGATAATTGAAAAAAAAGGAAAACACATTTGATCCATATATGCGCCTAATTTTCAAAATCATATTGTGTTTTACTTTTTCAGCAATTATTTTAAATATGAAATTTAGCAACATTTTTTATTTGTTTTTTTTATCATTTAAATTCGTTTCAAAAACACATATTAATGAACTTAGCAACAACATGTTGGACAAATATAATATTTGCTCTATATGCAGTGTCCATAAATTGTGAAACATACACACATACTTAGAAGAACTAATTTTTAACTGACATTATAACGGAACAAAACAAAACACGACTAGAAAAAAAAGAACAAAACGAAACAAGAACGAACACATCTTCAGTTTTGTTTGATCTATGCGATAGTAAAGAAGTCAAGTGTCTTGTAAAAAATTAAAATGTTTATTATAAAAAGTGATTATTGACATTAAATTGGTGTTAAAACAATAATTTAAATAAAATATATTAAAAAACATGCAACGAAGGTAAATGTATAATTTATATAATATTAATTATTTTACTTTTATTCAGTTCCGTTTCCTTTTAATTTTAGTCACAAAAATATTTGGAACGTTTTGGTTTCTTCATCATATATTTCCACCACCATTAAGTATAATAACGGAGCCTAATGGGGCCAAACAACGAAAAAAAATTTCTGGAAACAAAATTGAGTTTGCTGAAGCTCCAGTCAATAAGTATACAGCCATTACTTTCAGTGTTAGGTGATTTAGAAGATATTTCGATATATTTTGATGGAATAAGGTATCCCATGATGACTTCCTTAACTGCTGTAGATATTTTATATAAAATAATGTTTGTTTTTAATCTAATATATATTTATATATATATATATATTTATTATATATATACATTTTTTTTTTTAATAATAAAAAATACCAAAATTTTGTGGCAAAAACAGCGTTTTTTTATTAAAAATAGAACAAAAAAATCAACAAATTTGATTGTTAAAAAGTAACATTTTTTTGTTAATAAATTTCGTTGAAAATATCAGCTAAATTAAAATATAATTTTGTTAAATTTGTTTGTAATAGTGACAATATTATTTGTTACCATAATAACCAATTTAATTAAATAATTGTCAGTATTGTGACAATATATTTAATTCAAATGTGCGTGAAATTTAACTAAATATTTTATTACTATAACAACCAATTTTATTAAAAATATATTTCAGATTTAACAACCGGTTTTTTCAAAAAAAACAATAATTTTAATTAAAATATATTTTAATTCGACAATCGCATTTGTTAAAAATATATCTTGTTTTTAACAATTTCTTCAGTTAATAAAGCAAAAATATTAATTGAAAAGAAATAAATTCATTTTTTATAAAAATACAAAATCCCGTGTTTGTATTCACAAAAAACTGTTGTTGGCTGAAAAACAAACAAATTTTTAATTGTATATGCAAAAAATTAATTGTATTTACAATCCATTTTTTTCTGTGTATAAAGCAAATAAAAAATAAAACTTTTCTAATTCATAGTCAATATAATTTAGTTCAAACTTTTACATTTAGATTTCATAGAATCTACTTATATCGATATCGATATGTGTACCATGGGTACATCGCAAAAATAATTTCCAAATTAATTTCAATGTACCATCCATATTCTCGGGAATACTTGACACACTCCCTCATAGATATTTGCCAAATACATACATAAGTAAGTGTTTACAATATTGTTGTAACATATGTTGGTTGTTTGGAATTAAATTAATTGGAAATGATTTCATTCAAACGAAATAAGTTTGTATTCTCTACCTCTATGCGTCTGTCTGCCTATGCCGGTGTATTAATGTGTGTGTGTTTGTCTACGTATCAGATTGGGTTTCTTTTACGTCGGTTTTTAAATAAAATTTTATTTCGTTAATGGTGTCACTAATTAAATGAAATGAACAACATTTCCACAGAAATGGAAAACCGCAAAAATAAACTGTAACGTTGCTAAAACGCACACAATCATACCTTGACATCCAAAAGTCCTGACCACAACCGTTTCGCATGAGTATGAGAAATATGGAGAATGAGTCAATTCGTGTTTGCTTTTGTTGTTTGTGAGTGTGAGTGTGACTGTCTGTGTAACGAAATTTGTAATACCACCAGTTTAGATAAAAGTCACCTACCACATGTTACAGGTAATGTGGGAGTGTGGTTTTAAAATGCTGGCTTACTTCCATTAAAGCTGTACAATACCTATGGATATTCAGAAATGTTATTGTTGGCTTGCCATAGTCGTTTACACTGGGACACAATATCATAAAATTGAAAATGAAAACATTTTGTTACCGCGCTAAAGATTGGTTTCATCGGTAGAAGAAGCACAAAAGCAATTTGTTTGGAAGTGTTAAATATTGTCATTTAAATCAATTACAAATAGAAAATGAACACTTTTACAAATGTTAACCTAAACACTTAGCCCAGGGCGACAATTTGTCTGTTGTCTCAATGAAGGGTCGTAAATACAAATAGAAATCACAATACAATTAGAAAACAATTTCTTTTTTTTTAGAAGATTACACTTATCAAACGTAAATTATTTTATTTTGATGTTTGCTCTGCAGCAGTTGGCAACTGAAATTAATTTTCATCGAAAAATCATCTTCAGAAAGCCAAAAAAAGTTATATAATATTGTTACGAAAATGGAAGCATCGTTTAACATTAAAACGATAAACAAAAGCTACACTAACAAATACAACGAACTTGTTACAAGTAAACAACATCGGTATGGAAGAAAAGGAGACAGACAAGTAAGAAAGAAAGCAACAACAAACAACGTAAGCAAAGTACACAAACAACAATGAAATAGCAATAGAGTTTTCGAGAAAGCGAAACTGTGAACGTTCTACTTCAAGAACTTTCATCAGACTCACTCAGTCTTGTGTGAAGACGGGTTGTGTGTGAAGAAAACAGTCATGGTTTGAAGATCTCCGCTATACAGATCTAACGTACAAGTGGTGTTGCTTACGCAAAGGGTGCGAGCAGAGAAGAATAAGGAACAAGCAAATTATTGTTGTATACATCAAGTTGTGAACAGTGGCACACAAAACTTTGCGAGCAATAAAGAATTTAATTGAAACTAAACACCAATTTATTTTTATTTTGTTTGCAATCAATGAACTCATATTCTAAACGTTTTTAAAAAGGTAAAAACGTAACAATATGTTCGCTTTCTCATTTTAGATTACTAACTGAAGATGTTGTTGGCCTAAATTTCATTTGATTTCCAGCGAAGATAAATCCGTTTGCGACAAGTTAATAGAATTCGTTTAGAAAAACATATTACGTTTCCGTAGCCGGATATATTGTTTGTTACATGGTGTTTTTATTTAAGAGACCCACTTCCATTTAGTTAGACTAGCAAAACAGTCGCCCAGGAGTGTACCACTAGCGAAGAGGAATGAGGTAAAGAGCTTAATCAATTAATTGAAAAAGAGCGAGGTAATTCGGCCATTGTCCATTCCTTGTAATTTATACTACCTTTAGTTCTACTCAAATAGACAAATTGTAATACCAGATTCTGTGTTAACTACTGGAACGCGTATGAAGTCACTAAGAAGAAAAAAATTAATAATAATGGTAAGCTCGACCTGATAGCTGGAACAGAATGGCTCAGAATGTAAAGTGGGGTTGATAAAAGAAAACGGCATTTGAAGCCAGAGACGGTTTTGTTGCCATTCTGTTTTTCAATATACAGATTTGGATGTCTAATTGCACGACAACACCAGCAACCAGACGAATTTTCCTCCTCTTACTCTAGTGTTACACTTTAATCTATCGGGTTTTCCAACAGGGTCTTTCGAACTTTGGAAATTGATGACGGAAATTGTTCGAATTGTTCCCGTTAGACATTTTCTTGTGGAGCTTTCTTAAGTCACAAGTGTATGAGCCACATATCAACATAACTCATGTTCTCGGTCAAATTAAGTTTGATTTACGTGCCAGAGGCATAGAATTTTGACATTTTGGAAGCTCTCCACAGAGAGTACCCGTGGCGGATATTTGAACGACTTTACATTCTAGACATAATGGTACCAGTCAGTCTTTTAAATGAATAAAAAATGTTGATCATACTCAGAAACACTTTGTTTTATTTAAAGATGGAAAGCGCTTAAAAAGTCCCTATAAAATGTAAAACTTTTTCAATAAAATGTTGAAAATAATTCAGATTGAGTTGAGGATCATGGCCCTTTAAAAGTACGAACGTGTTACAGTTAGACAAGTCTAACGCGAGAGTCACATGACACGTGACAAATTGAAAAATAATAATTTCCCAAATCGTTTCGGGCAATGCTCCACAACGAGAATGTGTAATGAAAGTGAAGAGGATAATACCGGCTTAACATTATTTGGTATACAGATGGATCAATAGAATACTGCCGTATAGAAGCCGGGGTAATTGACATTGATTGCCAGATTGATATAAAGATTATGTGTAAACTCGTTTATCGTAGGTTCAAAGAACAGGTGTAGTTATATAGACTCCGTGATGAGGTAAACGAATCACCAGAACACAAACTTGCGGTGTTAATGCATCTCAGAAGGAGATATCTAGGTATTTAAAATAACCAAAGCGTTATCCGAATAGCATCCTGAACTTTGCCAAGGTAACATAACATCGATAATTCTTTGCGACAATATCTTTTTGAGGAGGAAAGGGAGAGGTAGCTCCCCTGACTTTTCCCACATTTAAATTTTAATCGAATGTGCTATTACTGGGCGGACCTATTTAACCTAATGTAAGCTGGCGTCTTTGTGCCTATAAAGTTTGGTTGTTTTTCTTATTTTACTTAAGCATGCATACTTAAACGGTTATAAGATAGCAACTACGTATTCACTCCTATCATATGTACGCTTCACTTTTGTACGATCTATCAACACTAGAACGCAACTTTTTGCTTTACTTGGTTGTTGTATCCTTATATCCTTTAGTCTTAAGTTAAATACAAAATTGGTTGTCCACCAAAGTTTGTTTATTATCGAGTATTTGTAAAAGTTAGGACCAGAGGTACTTGACCCTACCACAAGCTAATAGTATTATTAAATTAAATGATTTTTTTATTTTTTGTCTTGTAACATGTCGACGATTACGAACTCATACCTTAGAATTATCTGTAATTTGCACGAGACACCCTTGGCATTTATGGATGAGGACGGACGTCGAAGATAAGTTCCTTAGACACTTAATAGCAGACTGGCTGTCCGTGCAAATCACGGAAAAACGTTCCACTTAACATGTATTGAGCCGCTTTTAAACTGTCGACATCGGTTTAAACCCGAAAAGTCCCACTGGGAACCACCGGATCTTTAGATCAGAGGTCTCTTGTAGAGAATCTTAAATAAAATGTTGTATTCAGAAAGTTATGAGACATCATTTAATCGATTTGGATGAGTCTATGTTTTCCAAACGTATACACCAAAAAGCAAAGTTGTTTCCATCCATCATGGCCCGGTGGAACTAGTATTTGACGACTGTTATAAACCCCACAGATCTTGCCGATGGCCCTTCAATTATTTTATTCCTAGATACGAGTTTGGGATCCAGAACGACTTCTAAATACTTTACCCAATTGGAGAAAGAAAGTTGAATCCCGTTACGGATCGGCAAATTACATTCTATCGCCTGGTAAAAACATCAATTCCGTATTGTAATACCTTTTAGGGCCTGGTTCGATCTCAAAGAGCTAGTGTGCGGATCAAAGCCCGATATCGACCGTATAACTATAGACCTTAGAACCACATCGTTGCAGATCTCTTAACAGGTCGTCTGCAACGATATTTCGTTGCAAGGGTGAGAAACTTCATCTTTGCTGTGCCTCTATTCACTTTCCCTTGACATATGAGCCCCACCAATTAAGGCAGTAATGGGCTATCAGGTCAAAAGTTCAGCACCAAACTTTATTTACATTCCATTAATTGATAGGTATTAAAATAGCTTCCGAATGAACATTGTTGAAAGCACCCTCTACGTAAATGAAAACTGCTAATGAGTAATGTTTGTATGATAGAGCTTTCCTCTGCAAGGAATCACCACAGTAGTCAGTGGGTATAATGCCATCAGTAACTGATGACTTAAAACGGTTAGTTAAAGGGTAAAACGGTAACTTGCAGCGCACATTTTTTTAAGATCAACACTCAGGAGATGATTCCTATTCATGCTTGTGTTGAAATATCAGAAGAATAAATATAGGAGAAAGGAAAGAGGTGGTGTGCTTCCATTTGAGGGATGCTGCAACTAAGTTCACAATTGCCCGGGAAATGATTGTCAAGGAGTACTGTCACTGTAACAGGTGTCATTATCAGAACTGATGGACTCTACATTTTTCCATTGTAGGTAGGTTTCATTCAGTGGTGGTAAGGCATTGCTTTTAGCCCCCTATGGCATTGCTTATTTTGGCCGTAAGTAAATGCTAATCCTGTGAAAATAAACGCAGAGGATTAACCCAGATTAGGAATCATACGACAAATTCTAAAGCAAATCATACTCTAGCACGTTGCCGGTGGCCCGCTCTTAGAGGCTGTAAGTCTTCTTATGTGGTTGTCCATTAGGCTCGTCTAATAAATTTATGAGTCAACATCTATCTAACCATTCACAGTTTTATGAATGATGGTATGTTACACTCGCTTCTCGTTCTTGTATTATGAAATTTTATTTCAACGTAGAAACAAAATTTCAAATCGAGCTTGGTGAAGATACAATGCATTCGGGATATAGTGAATCCTTTATAATTCGAACTATTGACTGCAATGAACTCGTTATTTTTTACATTAGTTACTCTATATAGTGAACAACACAAAATTCTATAGAGTGCATGTATGTAGTTGGTTTTAATACTAGTACCGGTAGCGAAGATTTGGAGGATTCATCAAACACAGAAATTGCTCCAGCCTCTCAAGTTGTTCAAATTTTTGAAAAGCCAATTGAAAATAATTCGTATGACTCTGAAGGCATTTTAGTTACGCATAAATTTAGTAAATTAGCTTTACAGGAACACATGTCGTACAAAGCGAAAAAGTTTAAAAGCTTTTTTTGTTACGCAATAGTTATTTGTGTGACATCTTATTTGTGACATATATCAGGTGGGCCATCTATCGGTTTAAATTTTAATCATCGGTTATTTCCAATTTCGAAAAACTTATATCACTCTATTCTGTCACAAAATGTCCAAAACAAAGACAATTGCTCGGAATTGCACGAAAATGTCCTACAAAATTTGGTTGCAAATAAGTATCAATAGTACCCGTGGTTTACACAAGTTTATTGCTAAATTTCGTAAAACTGATTACATTCTGGATACACCAAGACGTGAGCGTGCTGGTACAGTGCGTACACCCTAAAATATCGAACCTGTGGCTGAGAGTGCGCGTTAGAATCCATTAACATCAACTCGTCATTGTTATCAAGATTTGAACATTTCATGCACCAGTTTACCTCGAATTTTGTGAAAAGATCTCGTTATGATGCCTTACAAAGTTCAATTGGTTCAAGAGTTTTAGCTGCAGTAAATAACCTGCCATGAAAAAATTTCTCAAAAATCTGTCAATAAACTGTAGGTCCCGCCACTCACGTATAAAATTAACGAACACAACGGAAGTGGTGTAAGAAAGTGAGGCGTAATCCTGACTAAAAGGCTTGTAATGACCAATTATGTATGTATGTATGTATGTTGAAGCTGCATGACCATCCGCTTCATTTTCGCTTCGATAAATAGGTCAACGAGAAACTGCAAGATGATGTCGAGTTTTCCTAAAAATCATCTTTGCGGATCAAGCTTATTTTCATCTAGGTGGGTACGTTAATAAGCAAACTTTCCGTATTTGTGGTTCAGAAAACTCACACGTGGTCTTACAGAAGCCAATGCACCCATTAAGAGTGAAGTTAGGAGCGACTTGTGGAGCGGTGCCTCCCCTCCCCATATGTCTTTGAAAATGAGGACGACGCAACCATTGTAGTCAATGGGGACACTTATCTCACCATGATAACGGATTTTTTTGTATTCGCTCTTCATGGTATTGAAGTGAACAATGTTTGATTTCCAAAGGATGCTACAACATGCACCAAACATCTCATGTCACAGTCCATTTATTACGCCTAACGTTTGATGCTCGTTTACTTAGCCAAAATACATACATAATTGGCTATTACAACCCTTCAGTCAGGATTACGGCCTAGCTTCTCAACACCACTCATGTTGTGTGCGTTAATTTTATACATGAGTGGCGGGACCTACAGTTTAAAGTCGACTCCGAACGACAGATTTTTTGAGAAGCTTTTCATGGCAATTTTTACTCTCAGAGTTTTTGCCAGAAATCTGCTGAGAGAAAGTCGCCGAAGAAATACTTTTTGTATTTTGTTTTTGATGTCTGGCCTGGGATTCGAACTCGGGCCTTTCGTCTAATAAGCCAACACACTACCTACTAGACCACGGCGACTTCCCAAAATGGTGATGTCAATTGGCCGCCAAGAAACTGCGATATGATACCGTTGGACGTTGTGGGGCACCGGTTAAGAAAATTGTCATGCAGACAAACCAGAAAAAAAATGAGCATTTGACGGGGAATGAGTATTTATCGTGATGCTATTTCCGAGATATGGTTCTAAACACTCGATAAAATGCACGAAAATTGGCTCGATCGAATGAGGTACAGTGCGGCCAGCCGCGACAGCCATATGAATGAAATAATATTCCATTTCTAACCGAAACAATTGTACTTCACAACAAAACAATTAACTGGACAAAATTTCAAACCGTTTTTGTTTTATTGCATTTTTAAATTTAATCTTTTAAATGACCCGCCCTTTATTACCTTGTCTATAAGTGCAAATATTATAATTATTTGCTTATTTTTCTTAAGCTGCTTAAATAAATTTCTAATTGTTAATGTGAACAAGCCTGTGCATGAATTATTTACTATAACTCGAGTGTACTGTGTCCTAATGATTTTACGCAATCTTGACTTGATTCGTATTGGAAGAGTAAAAAAAAATTAAAACGAAATTTATTGCATTCGCCACAATTTTGTACAACCCAATTATTTAATCGCCGATTAAATCGTCGAAAAGTTAAAAATCATATGTATCCTGTATTACATGTCATTAGTTTTCTTTATTAACTCTTCCTGGCTAATATTATTTAATGTCCTTGAATAAATTACCAGCTGTTTAGAGTTCAAATCCGATAATCTGGTTGATAATGGCCAATTAAGTAATGAAGTAAGTAAGCATATGATACAAAAGTTATTTTCCTAAAATTCTACGAAATTTTTATATTTTTAATGTTTAAAGTTCACTTTTTAGTATGTTTACTAGTATTTGATTTGGCTATTTTCATCATAGTTTCCCTTATGCGTACATATATGTTTGTGTACATACAATGTATGTATGTGTACTTATATATTTTTCTTTTAAATGAAAGTCCTTGAATTTAAACAAAATGATACAGACTTCTCGAGAGGAAATTCTTAGAATAAAAACCATAAATCTTACCACTTTAATGATGTTTATGTCAAATAGTGTACAGTTTTTGTACAATACACACATACATACATACATATTTGTAAAATATTATTATTTTTTAATGTCTCACATCATAAAATCATTCACTTTTACACTCTCACTCACTCTTCATTACCATTTTTTCTTTTTTATTGAACAAAACACACAAAATCTATCAACACAAAAGCAAAATATTTCATTTTCAACAACAACAACAACAATACATTATATCTTCTCGAAACAGCAGTAATAGGAATGGGCAAAAATAGCAATCAATCATGTAAAAGATTCTCTGTGATTAATACACTCTAAACAAATTTTTGATTACAATTACGAGAAGAAAAATTCTAAATTGCAAAAGAAAAAAAAAATATAAAAAAAATAATGAGAAAGGTGCCAGTCGGTTAAGGTAACTGCAAATAGGTTAAATATACCGATAGAATTCAAGAGAGAGTCTTTGCAATACAGCAACTCAATAAATCATCACTAACTGCTAGAAAAATTTAAACAACGAAATAATCAACATTATGCGGCCTAACTCTGCAATGTAATGCATCAATACGATTATAACTATTCTTATACGATGTTCACTATGCTCCTTTATTGCGTAAATCGCAATAAACGCCATTATTGATTTCAATATTTTATATAAAGTTTCAATTAGTAATTTCGCAATAAATACGTAAATTGTTAAAATATTGAGTAAAACATAAAATGCAGCACTGTCATAAGTGTGTTTAGTGAGCATATTACAATTTACTGAACACTTTCTGTTGATATTTTACAACTCAAATGTCAACAACGACAAAAAAACAACAACAACAACAAAATAAAAACAATGATGTTGAAACAACCAGCTGTTTTGTTTATCAGCTGTCAAATGAATATTGAATAAACAGCTGAACTGCATATGTTATTATGCCTGAACATTTAAAATATTGTACTCAATTAACCGAATATTGACTCAATGAAAGTGCATATCTGAACATAGTATTACGGTTACGTAAAATGCTGCAATACGAGGCGGTCTTAAAAAGTTATTAAAATATTCTTTGACTGTTTTTATCTCATGCGGAAACAAAATTTAAGAAATGCTTACTTCATTTAGATATATTTGCCTGTCGAAAAATAACGGCCTAATGAATATTGCATTAAAAATTTGGATAAAAATGGAATTGAGGGATACAAAATTCTCAAAATATTAATAGCGCTTGGAGTTAAACTGAAGTTGTGAGTTGTACGTGCCGCTTAAAGAAGGTCCTTTAGATAATAATGATGATACTGCAGAACTGAAAAAATATTTAGTAAATCAGATAAGAGAATTATCGGTCTCCAAAGAAATAACTGATAAAGTCGGCGTTTCTAACAAATCACAGGACATGTGCAAATACTTTTAGTTAAACTGTTTAATTTTGACTAAAATAACCGTCGAGTCATTTATCTTGTTTGTTATCTTGATTTGATGACGTTAGTGAATAGGGATTTTTTCGTATAATAAAAAAATATACATACTTAATTGGCCATTACAACCCTTCAGTCAGGATTACGGCCTAGATTCTCACACCATTCATGTTGTGTGCGTTAATTTTATACAAGAGTTGCGGGACCTACAGTTTAATGTCGACTCCAAACGACAGATTTTTGAGAAACTTTTTCATGGCAGGTTTATTTACTCTCAGAGTTTTTGCCAGAAATCTGCTGGAAGGAAGTCACCGAAGAAATATTTTTTTTTTTCATATTTCGTTTTGATATCTGAACTGGATACGAACCTAGGCTTTATGTCTAATAAGCCAACACACTACCTACTAGGCTACGGCGACTTCACAATAAAAAAATAAAATTATAAAAAAATATACTGGGTAAATATGGAGCTGCTGAATTAAGACTTTTAATGGTTGTAGCTCACTTATAAAAGTATAATTTGGTATTTCAGAAGAACATATTCGCTTCATTAATAGATGACCACAATGTTTTTCTCTCTAAATTCTGTAATATACCTGGTCGTAGTAGATGTATTTTTATAAAAACAAAAACCAAGAACATAAAAGACATATCATGTCTTATATTAAATGTTACAACTCTATGGAATTCAATCAATGATTGAAAAGTTTCCTAGCGCTCTAATTGACTTTGAAATGGGTTACATTTCAATAGAAGAAAATATTCCTTTTTCAGGAGACAGGCTACAAGTTTTACAACCAACTCAATTGGAGGTTATAACCTCCACTGAAGCGAAGCACAAATCTATTAATAGCTGATGCTATTGTGATTGCTTTGTGTCATGAAGTTTAATCAAATGCTTCTATCTGGGACAGAAAATGTTTCAATCATTATATCAGCGAATATCATTTTTTTTTAAACAGGCAATACTATTTATTATTCATAACAGAGATCAGCAATGAGTATTCAAAGAGATGAGTAGATTCGAATCATACTCATAATTTCTGATACTTATACTCATTCATATTTATTTTAATATCATACTCATGCTACTCATATTCAAAGTTTGAAGTACTTATCGCTCTCATACTTAGCAATAAGCATGATGTTATTGATTTCGACTCTCCATGACTCAACATTTACAAGAATTACAAAATAAGTATGATTCGCGTACGAACGCTACAATACTCACTAGAAGGTTGTGTGTTTGCTTTGCTTGCTGCCTTTGTATTTTCCTTTCTTCTTTTTTTTTTTTTTGTAAATGCAACAACAACTAAGACTGTAAATTTATATGAATGATTCGAATCACTCGAATGACATCGAGATGGCATCCTAACTGTCAGAAAGTACCGCTCTATTCCGTCCTCTTTACTTCCTGTTCAAGATGAATTGTACACATTTTTCGATGGCGTAAATTTTGGTTTGGCAGCAACTAGGAAGTTTATAAATGGTCTTTGAATATTTCACTCTGGGATCGAACACCCCACTTCTGTATTACCCCCTTTATGCCACAGAATGAACCCTCTCTTCAAAGAATATGTCGAAACCGTGTTATTCCTTTTACTCTTATTACTCGTTCTCGTTTGCTGGTATTGTATGGAACAGTTAAGAAGGAAACTATCAGCCATTCAATTCGCCATTGACCTAAACATATTATTCACGGCTCTCGTCGGCAATAGTATATGCAATAGACTTAAAGCCAACAGAGTCTGCTGTGCCGTTATTTAGCAGGTTCCCATTGCGATTGAAAACTCTTGTTATATTTAAGCCAAAATTTACGAAACACTCTGAGCTTTCTGACCTGGGATTTAAACCGTGGCTTCGCATCTAATAAGCCAAGACACTAGCTACTGGACTACGGCGACTTTAGCTAAAGTGAACTTTATAGTCATCTTTAACTGTTTTTCGTTAATACAACTTAATGATACAATAAAGTTAAATTTTTAAAAATATGGCAGTGCCGGAGCAACGTCGATAGAACTGCTCAATTTAACAAGTTTTTTTTAAACGCAGTGGCAACGACGGGCTTCTTCTTTTTTTTTGTTTTTGTTGTATATGTTCATTTTGTTTATATTTGAAGTTGCCATATTGAAAATAATATATAATAATGTAATTTCAAACATAAACTTAACTTTAAAAGTTAAAGTTAGGATGATCTTCCCTTTAGATTAACGCTCGCTTCTATCTTATTGTCCACTTATAATAATGAAAAGCAAATTATCTGCCTGTAAAAATCCTTCCTTTAGTTAACGGCAAGTTATCATTATGGTTCTTAGAGAAATTTCTTTAAGTGTAACTTTCTTAAAATTGAAAACTGATGAAAGATGTCTGCATAAATTTGTTGATGAATGGAAGTTCTATAGGAATAGAATAGCATACCTGTGCCTTAATATTTTTCATCAAGTAAATTGGGTGAGGAACATTACTTTTCAATCAGATGAATGAACTTTATTCAGAAGCTACCAATTTAAGACATTATTAATACTTTCTTTGTGCCAATATAACGATGGTCTTTGTAATTTATTTATGATTTTTTTTTTTCAAGAATATTTTACAATTCTAAAGTACAATCTTCATAAATATAATACGATTGATATTTAACTTCAAATTGTATTGTTATTTAGATTTTTGTTTTTGTATTTTCTTATAAGAACTAAAACAATAGAAATTATAAGTCTACCTCCTGCCAGCCATTAGTCTTCAGTTCACTTCTTTTTTTCAGTCTTAAGTTCACTTCTGTATGGTTTTAAAGTTTTTCATAATTCATAATAGCCTGAATTACAACCTAAACGTGAACAATGAAAAGTTTGATACTTTTTAAAATAAATTTTCTTCTCTTCTAAGATAAAAACGTATCACATTTAGTTTTTGTTCAAATGTTAATGGAATTTATTTCATGTTCTGTAGTACAGTTTTATAAAATTTAGCTTTTCTATGAAGAATTCAGAAATTAATTTTAATACTTATGTTTTTCAGATTATTTTGCATTTTATTATAACATAAGTATGTGTAATGTTTCTACATATAAATCTCTGGCCTCCAGACCCCTTTTTACCGGCAACCTGATTTGTTACGCCAACAGGTTAGTCGGATAGTCAATCAACTTATTGGTCTTCCGAAAGACAGAAGATTCCAGACGAGTCATTAAAACATATATTTAGATTTTAGCTATAAGTTAAGCCTTCATTGGAAAATCTAAGTTTAAGAATTTAGTTTAATCAATAATATCAACAACAAGATACTTATAGAGATGCTCCATGTCGCCATGATAATTCATATTTTTCTCTTCAATGCAATTTTACGACAAGAGTATTTAGTTCAAGTGTAAAAGGTCGCTCTAGCCAAAATAATGCCGAAGTCTGGAAAGAATTCAACAAAAGCGGAGTCTTAAAAACTACTACTCTCGAGACCGATATGGACTTATGCGATTCAATTATGGGAAACTTTCTCAAGGATGTCAAATTAAGATCTTACGTATGATTACAGCAGCACCGTGGTACGTGAAATATTTCAACACATAAACATGATTGCTAAATATTTAGAAATGCTCTTAAATGAGCTTCTATTCCTCAACATTGCAGCACTCATTTCCACATAAGTTATGTAATGTTTTGTTTATACCTTTCATTTATTAAATTTCTATCATAAAATTATGTATATTAATAAACCAGAGAGTTATTTATTTTATTTATTTATTGCAAAGTAAATTTACAAAAAATATTGATTTAAAAAAAAAGACTGGCTGCTTTGGCCTTCGTCTTATAATTATTAAAAAAGAATTACACCTATCCCCCGTTTTACACGGAAGATAGGTTCCATAAAAAACCGTGTAACGCGAAAAATTCACTTTTATATGGAAAAACCGTGCTATAAAAAAGCCCTTTTTGTCAGTTTTTAATATGATGAATAACAAACACATTGAACGAAAAATAAATATTAATATATTTAATATCAAACACACTTAATAAATTATGAGAATATTAATTTATTTCAATAATAAAACAAATATAAAAAACCCTATTTTAAATAATTCATTTTCTTTATATGTAGATAAAAATTAAAATTAGAAATTCACTTAAGTTGATTGCGATAAATAAGACAACATTATATTTTCATTCAAATTTAATCGCTGTCACTTTCGCTTTCAATAATACGCCTTTTTTTTAGAAATTTGTACAATATGTACTAAGAACTCATAACTGTAACATACATTTTGTAGTGTTGTATTTTTACAGTAAAATATTTTGACAGTAAAACAACGAAAATGTTATTGTAGATATAAGCAAATTATAGTTTAGTGTTTATAATTTCGTGTAAATGCAAAATTAATAAATTTCGTTAAAAAAAATTTTATTTTCAAAAACCGTGTAAGATCGAAAACGTGTAAAACGAGTACCGTGTAAAACGGGGGATAGGTGTATATATTTTTTATTATTTCTATAGGTAGATGTTTTTTTAGTGCATTGTAGTTAAAGTTTTGTATAGCTTCTTTTAAAGTTATAGATACACTATTATTGTTAAAACATGATAGTAAGTGTGACATTGTTAGAGTATTTGTGCATTGTGGACATCTTGGTGGAGTTGTGTTTCTTCCAAGGAGATATTCATGTGTAAGTTTTGAGTGGCCTAGTCTTATCCTGGTAAAAATTTTTTGTTGTTGTCTTGTCAGGGTGGTTGGATATATTGCCTTTTCTGGGTCACTATTAATGGTTTTATAATACGTGTTCGGTGGTCTTGTGTTGCAGTGATTAAATGTGATTTTTACTAAATTTTTTATATCTTTTTTGGTGTAGTTGTTGATTAATATAGTAGGTGATCTATTTGCCTCTTTTGCAGTTTTATCCGCTAGTTCGTTACCAGAAATATTCATGTGAGCAGGTGTATACAGTATTTTGGTTTTTTTACTACGGATAAGATTTTATCTCGTTCGTTTGATTAATGGATCTGAATGTTTATGTGATTTTAATGCATTTATAGAAGAAAGACTATCAGTACATATTAGAAGACTGTTTTGTGGTGGTTTAAGTTTAATTGCTTCCTTAATTGCTGTCAATTCCGACGTAAAAATTGAAGTAAAGGATGGTACTATTCCAGTTTTAATGATTTCGTTGTTGTTGTCTACTATACCAAAAGAATTGAAGTTATTTGTTTTTGAACCATCGCAATACCATATTAAGTAATTTTTTCTTTATATTTGTTTGTTTGTTCTAAGTGGTGTTGTTTGAATTGTTCCGAGTTTGCGTTTGATTTAATAATATTTGGTGTTTGTACAAAAAAATTTTCAATGTCTGTCCAAGGTGGAGAGAATTTTCGTATATTTGGTGGTTTATTTAGCGTTATTGATAGATCCATTGCACATTTTATTATTAGGGATATAGTTGAAGGTATTTTAGGTGTTCTTTTTAAGCTAATATAGTTTGTTGCATCATTGAAAATTATATTATTTCTTATTTGTGATATTCTTGTTATTTGGTTGCTTAAGAGAGTATGATATCTTTCTTCTAGTGTTGGTAGTCCTAGTTCAATGAGAATGTTAGAAATAGGTGTTGTTCTAAACGATTGACTAATAATTCTTAGTGATTGGTTGTAATATTTTTTTAATTTAAGTAAATTGGTTTTAGATGCTTTACCATATATAATTAGTCCATAGTCTATTTTACTTAATATTATCGATTTTAGCACGTGTACTAGACTGTTAATATGGCTTTCGCTTGTAAGGCCGCAAATGCTTTTAACCCGCCAATGGTGACGCAAATTTGACTTTGATTAATGGTGACGCCGGTCCCATGCACCGGGGTTTTCAACTGAAGATGTTTCGAAACGTGTTACTAATAGTAAATGTTTTTTTTTTATTTATGCACTTTGACAATAAAACAAAGATATTTAATCATTTTAAGCTCTTTTATTTCAATACTAAAATTCACAAATGTTTTTAAATAGAGCATTAAAAATAACAATGTTTTAACAATACATTTTTTAAAATTAAGAAAAAATAAAAAAAAACAAATATTCATTAAGGAAAATAATGTTAATTAGTTTTTCGACAATAGGAACTTTAATAAAAGAACAAAAATTATAATAAACACAATAAAATAAGCGAATAATAAAAAATTCATTCTTGATTATTTCACTTACATACACGGTGACTCACGGTCTCATACACCAGGTTAGAAAAAAAAATACAGAAGTTGTACTCACGAAGAAGTTTCGTCATGAACTGATGGTGGGGGATGTGCAATGTTGCAGCTACTCGAATTCGCAACAAAAAACAATAACGGAGAATAAAGTTACACGAATTTTTTAACACAACCGGGCTCACAGACCAACACGTCACCATTGGCGGGTTAAGTATGTTTATTTTTTTTGCAATATTTCTTGCTACAGAGTTAATATGACTGTTCCAGTTTCCAGCTTCATTAAATACAATTCCTAATAGTTTGAGTTCTTCAACATCTATGAAGAATGAGTCATTTATTTTAAATTTGCTTATTGTGCAGTTGTGTTTACGACAAATATGTAGGTGTTTGCTTTTGTATTGGGAGAATGATGCACCAGAGATGTTACACCACGAGTTAATATCTGCTAAAATTTTATTTATTGCATTTTGGGTTTGTTGTGGATTATTTATTGTTGTATAAAGATAAAAACCATCAGCGTACAAGCAGTGGTGTATTTCTTTGTGTTTTTTCATTATAGAGTTTATTTTTTCAAAAGCTATTAAAAATAGTGCCACTGATAATGGGGATCCTTGCGGGATTCCATTTTCAAGTGTTGTTGGATTTGAAAAGTGGGAGTTTACATTGACAATAAAGGTACGATTGCTGAGAAATGATTTTATATAGCTGTATATCTTTTTTCCGACTTTCCATTCTTGGAGTTGTTTCAAAATACTATGGATGCCTATCTTGTCAAAGGCTTTTTCAAAGTCGATACTAAAAATGGAGCAGTGATTATAGCTGCTGATAGATTTTTAGTTAGAAAGTATTCCAAATGCATGAGAGTATCGAGTGTTGAGCTGTTTTGTTTAAAACCAGTTTGTTTTTTTATCAATTAAGTTATTTTCTAATAAGAACCAAAATATTCGTTTTGCAATGAGTTTTTCTAATAGCTTGCTGTTACAGGAGATCAGAGATATGGGACGGTAAGAATCTGGCTCAATTTTGCTTTTTTGAGGTTTTGGTATACATATTACCTTTGATTTTTTCCAGTAGTGGGGTATTATTCCAGAATTAAAAATGTTATTGTAAAGATTTAGTAACCTGTATTTTAGATTTGTTGGTCCATTTTTTAACATTGAATACATTATTTTGTCAGGTCCAGGGCCGTTATCTTTCGTGGTGTTAATTGCTAGATTGAATTCGAGCATGGTGATTGGTTCTTCTATTTGTCTAGCTGTTTTGCTCAGATTAATTGGAGGTGAGTAGTTTTGATGTGTTATGTAGAGATTTTTTTGGTCTATAAAGTCTGAAGTGAAGTTTGAATTTTTCGATATCTTTGAAATATGTAATGCCAGAATTTTAGTTATTTCTTGTAACGATATTGTAAAGTTACCATCTGAAGTTTTTAATGTTTTTATATTTTGAAAGGTTGTTTTATCTGAAAATGAACGAATTGTTCGCCAAATATTGGTTGTTTCCTCTGTGGGGTTAATATTTGAGGTGAATTTTTTATAGGCTTCTCTTTTTGCATATTTTACTCTCTTTTTAAATAAAGCATTAGTTTTTCTATATTCAATACTTAAAGTGATTGTCGGTGATCTTTTAATTTGATGCCATAATGTCATTTTTTGATCTCTTAAAATGTTGAGTTCTTTATTCCACCAATACGTGTTATGGTTGTTTTTCTTTGGTTTGCTTTGTGGAATACTTATATTGGCGGCAGATCTAATTGATTTGGTTATTAATGCATTCTCTTTATTTATATTGTCACTTTGTTTTCTTTTGTTCAGGCCCAGTTCTACATTATTTGCATAGAGTTCCCAGTTGGCATATTGAGGTTTGAATTTTGGGATAAAAGGTGCAACGCAGCTGTTTCTTTCTAAGTGAAGTATAATTGGGTGATGATCGCTACCGTGTAAATCATCAATTATTTCCCAATTTATTTTTGTTGATACGTTGATACAGCATGCGCTTATGTCTATTGCAGTAAAAGTGTTATGTGTAGTATAGTGTGTTTGTCTGCCGTCATTCGAAATGAAAATATTATTTTGGTTAATAAGGTCTTCAAATACTTTGCCACGTTCGTTGGTTGAATTTGAACCCCAAAGAGGACTCCAACCATTAATATCTCCTAATATAATATTATATTGTTCGGTGGTATTTATAACATTTTCTAATTCTTGTGTTGTGATTTTATCTTTTGGTGGTAAGTATATATTTTGAATAAGAAAATTATGTTTTAGTTGAATTTTCAGAGATTGTATTTGATAATTACCAGTTGTATTTTGGAAAAAAATAGAGTGATGTATATTGTTTTTTAATAAAAAGGCAGTTTCTTGTTTACTTGAAGGCTGGGTGTTATGAAAATAGGAGCAATATTGTTTTGGTGTTCTAATTGTTTTGTTTATTGGGACATGAGTCTCCTGTAAGGCCACTAAATCAGGTTTAAATTTGTTAATAAGTATTTCAAAATTATTATAATTATTTTGGTATCCATTTATGTTCCACTGTAATATTTTCATTAGTATCGATTAATATTAAAATCATATGTTTATGAATTAGTGGTTATTTGGTAATTATATGTGAATTATTCTTCATCACTAACATCAGATGTGATCATCTATTGTTGTGATGTTGATGTTGGTGTCGATGTTGGTGGTGTTGTTTTCATATTAATTATTGAAGTATCTGGTTGAGGTTTTGAGAGAAAACTTGCCATTCTCGCCTGTAGAGCCTGTGCTTGTGTTATTGTAGGAGGTTTAGTTATTTTTACTTTTGGTTGTAGTTTTAAAGTTGATATGTTTTTTGTTGGTTTGAGGCTGTTTGTTTGTTCTGTAGGTTTATTTGTTATGTTTTTTATTGGTTCTTTTGCATGATCTTCGATGATCTTTGTTTTTGTTTTTGGTATTTCATTTGTTTCTATATTATTTGTTGTTTCACGTTTTTGGTTTTTATTCATTTCATTTTCTTTGTGTATTTCATCTAGGGTTTCTATAGGAGAGTTGATAGTAAAATAATCAGCTGTGAAATTTGAGTTCACATGTTCTGTTGCTTCAGCAATTGATGTTCTATTTATTGTTGAGTATTTTAAAATTTCTTGTTTTTTAGCAATTTTTGGACAATTTTTATTTGTGGATTTATGTGGAAGGCTACAATTAATACATTTAACTTGGGTGCAGCTTTCATTATTTTTATGTATGGTGAGTAAACAAATTGGACAAGATGCCAAGCTTTGGCACCTTTTTTTTGTGTGACCAATTTTGTAGCAGTTTTTGCATTGCATTGGTTTCAGAATGTAATAGTGAACTTTTATTATCTGGAAGCCAATTTGTATTTCTTGTGGGAGTTTGTACATGTCGAAATGTAATATGTGAAGCGGAGTGTTCTGTAGTTTGTTGTCTATGTTTTTTTTTATTTTTTGAACTTCAATTACATTTTGGTCTGAAAGTCCGGAGACTATTTCGTTCAGTCAGTTCTGGGCAGTATATAACACCTTTTACTGTGTTAAGGTTGTTGTGATATGAACATGTTATGTCACATATATTTGATAATTTTTTTGTTTTCATGAGTAGTTCAGCTTGTCGTTTTGTTTTTGTGAGAATAAGTAAATCACCGTTACGTGTAAATTTTGTTAATTTTCTGTTGTTTTCACTTATGAGGCCATTTAGGGCTTTGCTCAGAAGAAAATATTAATTTTATTTAGAGGTAGGTCTGGATTTGTGGATTTCATGATAACAAATTTTGGATTTTCTTGGATGTTAATGTTTGTTGCAAGATTTGGAAAATTTATTACCGCGTCTAGAGAAGATTTATGTTTTGTTTTTTTTTCTTGGCGGTGAGGTTCTATAGGAGTCACCGCCTCCTGGTGGAGGAGCGCTCATTGTTTATTAATTACTTTAAATATGTTATTAATATTCTTTGACTTATATAAGAAAGATAGTTATTTGATATATAATTAGATATAAAGCAAAAGCACACAGTATTTAAAGCACGTGTAATCAATTCAAACGTTAACTACGAACTGAGAGAGTTATATTTTTTATATTTTTATTGAAACGGCCACAGAATTCGCCACTAATAAATAATGATTTCGAAAAAGCAATTGCCTAGACGTGGCCAACTTTGTTCCATGTCGGGTTAATTGTGTGCATTAACACTAGATTTACCGCGCCATTCAAAATTACTGGTTTTGCCTATTTAGCCTTAAATATGGACGTTGTGTGAATATTTTTTTCCGAAACTATTATATAATTTTTATAACGACAACTAAATGCAATTATTTTGATAACTTATTTTGATCTTGTGTCCACAATAAAAAAAAAATAATTTTTGTTTTTGGTACTTATACCGGTGCCTGCCATTTTGACTGGTATGTTTTTCTATGGCAGCGACAAATCTTTGTTTAGATATGATATATATTACCAATTTATCTGGCAACTTCCTTATTACCGATAAAGCAACATTATATCACATACAAAATTTACACAATCAAAATGTTATTTTTAAACACCAATCATTTTGAATGTTGTTGGTATAAATAGGTATAAAAATTTCTTGGTAAATCTAGTGTTAAAGCTTACAGTGGCGAGCAAAAGTGTATTCATGTTGGCAGATTCCGCCCTTTAACCCCTATAAAATCTTTAATGAATGAGAACGCAAGATGAATGTTTCAGGGTTGATTACTTGTTTATTATATTACATATATAAGTTAAAAAATTAAAAGAAATTATGTATATACTATACTTCAAGAATATAAATAAAATTAAAAATAACACAATTCGAACATATTTGCACATATATTCAAAAACCTTAATATTAAGCGATTTTTAATACTTTGTCCACAATCCTTTGTTCTTTTTCATATTTTTAATGCGCTTTGGCATACTCTCCACCAATTTTTATATGATTTCATCTGGGATTTTGTTCCACTCCTCTTGTACTCTTTGCCAGAGTTCATCCATGTTCGTTGATGCTCTTTCATACACGGCCAGTCTTCTTTTTAAAAGATTGAGATCCGGGCTTTGTGCTGGCCATTTAAGTAATTTAAATTTTTAGTTAGACAACCAATTTTGGAGGTATGTTTAGGATCTCCGTCTTGTTGAAAGTGTATCTCCTCCTCGGGATATGCACTTTTGTCCACATATTCTGGCAAATTAGTCTGAAGAATATTGAGATAATCTTCCTTCTTCATTACACGTTCTATCTTAATCAGTGGACCAACGTTCCACCAAGTAAAACACCCCCAAACCATCAAATTTCCTCCGCTATGTTGTACTGTTTGCTTTACATGATGTCTTTGAAGAGTTTCATGTTGGCGGCACCAGTAATATTCTTTCCCATCTGATTGGAAACGGTTAATTTTAGTTTCATCAGACCAAATCACATGTTTCCAATCCTCTGCTGTCCAGTTTTCGTATTCCTTACAAAATTGCAGGCGCGCCTTAACATTTTTATTTGATAGGGCTGGTTACTTTTTCTTGACTGTTGCGACTAGACCAATTCTTCGTAGTGATCTACGAACAGTTCAATCACTAACGTGTTTATTTATTGCCTTGGCAGCTAATTTTGGTGTTCTAGTATCCCTATTTCTCATTAATCGCTCAATATGCCGAGCATCTGCGTCTGTTAACAACCATACCATAAACCAATATGAGCAAAAGTGTTCGAGTTGCCATATGTTGCGATCATGCTCGATAACCAGAGTTGTAATTGTTATTTTTATGCATTTTTTGCACTATAATATAATCTAACAGTAACGAATAAACATGCGAATTTTCGATAAAAAAAAATCTTAGCTAGAAAAAATTTCATTGACGTTTTACTAGAAAATTTACCAACATGAAAACACTTTTGCACGCCATATAACTGACACTTTGGCGTTGAAGGCTTGGTGGGTAGCTCAATAGACGAACAGAATATTTTACCATCTCCTTGACATGACATGTGTCAATGCCTGAATTCTTTATTATTTTATAGAAGAATAAAGCTGGAAGTACTTGACGCATTGTTATCTTATCAAATAAAAACTGTTTCAACGACAGGACATCCGAGATTGCAACATTACATAGAAGAAAATAGACGAAAATCTAATATATGATCAGCCCCGCTGTAGAACACTCGGCTGATTGCAACCAGCCACTGGGACACAATGGGATAACAAGGAAGATGTAAGCTGTCCGAATTTTCTATTGAATATGTAACGTAAATTTATTTTTTATTTTATTTATCTTCTTATATATAAAAATGAATGTGTGTTTGATTGTATGTTTGTATGTTTGAAGTTTATAGACGATTAAACGGCTGAACCGATTTTCTTGAAATTTTCACAGTATCTTCCTGTATATCTGGAAGGAGTTATAGGCTACTTTTTATGTTGATATTCCAAATGAGCGAGGGGCCATGCCCACGTATGCTACATACTACATACTTAATATTTAATTGCATTTGAAATATATTACTCATACGCATAGTAGTTACCCCTACAAGTATGCTATCTGTGATTCTTGATGTATAAAACCAAAGAAAATAAAGTGTAAAGAACGACGCGGGGGGAAAGATAGAAGTGAAAGAAACAAATTTTGTAACCAACATTTGTGAAAAAATTCACCAAATAAGAAAAAATATAACCAAAATTAAATTCGTAGACTTTTGTTTTATTTATTTTTTTTCAAGTTTAAATTATCTATATATATAAAAATGAATGTACTTTATGGAATCGTAAACTATGCATTTAATCTTTAGCAAAGTTGTTGCGCATGAGCCGACGAAGGTTTCTAAGTTGGTATAACCAATTTCTGACAGGTGGCGCCACTGAAAATTCTTCGAAATTAATTAAATCGTAAACTGTGCATTTGATCCTGTGTTGAAAAGAAAAGAAAAGAGCATTACTAGCCTCAGAATCAGCATTGAGACTGAAAAATCTTCGAGTACATGCCGCACAGATCCGTTCGCATGAATCACTTGAACAATGAATCACTTGATGGAATGCGTACTACTCAGGCCCGTTCGTCTGAATCATCTGGACAACGGGAAACAAAATCAATAAAATGATTCAAACTTAATTGGATATTTGTCTAATGTCTTTCCTTCAAATTTATTTTAGTTTGTAGTGCAGCAAAGCGCGCAGGGTACAGCTAGTTTATTATAATTAACATAGCTCAACAAGACATAAGTCTTATAAGTGATAGTGCTATGTTTAGAATCAATAAGATATTAAATATATAAAAAATTAACATTAATTAAAAATAAAAAATAAATTAAGTATAAAGTTCAAAGTTTATATAACTATTAAATCAAATATAAAGAAAAAATATGACACATAGGAATTTAAAAAAAAATAACTAACAATATTTCTAAAATAAAAAAGAGTTTAAAGATAATAAATTATAAAAATATAAAAAAGGTAAATAATTTAGAAAATCGGTTTAAAAAAGTTGGAATAAAAATATAAGATAAAAATATAAGATATAAACCTAAAAATAAAATCACAAAATCTATAAATATGCACTTCCTCTAACTCAAGGTGTTGTAAAAATTTTATTTATGAAAATAATTTTGAACGCATTTGCATTGCCTAGATTTTGAATGTAATTTGGTAGAGAATTCCAAAGACTATTAGTGTGTATAAAAAACTGTCGCTGAGACAGAAGAGTCTTAAAGCGTTGCTGAATAATCTTCGTACCACGGTTGAATCTAGCAAACTTAATTCTACTAAATAAATATTTCGGCTGTTTCGTATAAATTATTTTGTGAAGTAGAATAAGACTTTTAATCTTCAGGAGACTATCAAGTTTTATACCAAGCATCTGGTAGGCCAAATGAGAAATGTGATCACGACGCCCTTTACAAAAGACATATCTAGCTATGTTATTAAATGCCAAGTTAAGTTTTCGGTTGTCATCATAATCGCAGTTTGCGAAGATTTCACACCCATACAAAAGTACTGGAATCAAGTATGTTTTAGTCAGTTGCATTCGAATGACAAAAGGAGTTGAATCAATGACAGTCCACAAGTTCCTAAGCATACAATAAATTCTACTAACAACGACATTTACATGGCTATACCACGATAAACTGCCATTGAAGACAATACCCAGATTTGTTGCAGATGTGACAAAGTCAATTTTATTTCCCCTGATGCTCAACTCAGGTATGACAAATGATCTGTTGGTCCTCGAAAGAATAATACACTTAGAATTAGAAGAATTGATGCATAGTCCATTAGCTGAGGCCCAGCTGTCAATCTTTGCTAAATCATGATTAATGTAATATAAACAAGAATTAATATTCTCCTTAGGAGTACTAGTATATAGCTGTACATCATCAGCATACATATGAACATTACAGTTAACTAAAACATCTGGCAGATCATTTATATACATACAAAATAACAGAGGCCCGAGTATTGACCCCTGGGGAACACCTCTACTAATGCTAAGTGGATCTGAAATCTTGCCATCAAAATGTACTTTTTGAAATCTGTCCATCAAATAAGAATAAATTAGATTGCATGCAGAATTAGAAAAATTAAACAGTTTCTGGAGTTTTTTTATTAGAACCTTGTGATCGACTGTGTCAAATGCCTTGGTGTGATCACCAAAAATGCTACACTATTTTCATCTAGTTCCGACCTAAGATCCTCGACTACATTTATTAGAGCGGTAGTACAACTCCTACCCTTCATGAATCCAGATTGACTTACTGTTAAGTAATTGTGACTCGCCAGATAACTGTTGATTTGTCTGGCCATAATATTCTCCAGTACCTTGGACAGAAAAGGAAGGATAGCGATTGGACTTAACTCATTGTTAGTCTTGGGAATAGGAAGGATCTTAGCTAGTTTCCAATGTCCAGGCAAAGTAGATTTAGTCAGAACCGTATTAAATAAGTGAGTATAATATGGCAAAAGTGTAGGCGTCAGAGCCTTCAAGAATAAAGGATCTAAATCGTCAGAACCAACCGCATTCGATTTTACCGCTGATATACATTCCAAAACCTCAAACTGATTAACGCAACGAAAACTAAAGGAATAAATAAAGGTCATCATATAAGTTACCGCTAGACATTGGAATCTTAGAATTTACGAACTGGTCGTTAAGCTTATTCACGTCTACTTCAATATCGATTTTAGGACATTTGCGGCCGATTCCTATTTCACGAATAACACTCCATTTAGACCTGTTGTCCATTGCGTTGGAAAACTTTCCACCATAATACAATGCCTTCGCAATTCTTATGCCCTTAGTAACTTCCGTCCGTGCGATTTTATGTAAAGTTTTTAAGTTTATGTGTGACAACCGAAGAATAAAATTTGCTTTTACGATTATGATAACTTTTAATTACTTTTGTGGATTTTATTACCTAATTTCCACTATTCTGTTTTGTTTTTATGATAAAAATTTCATAAGTATAGTTTTATTGAAAGTTGAATTGACTGCATTAGGAAATGTAATTATTTTTTTTTTTAATAAAAAAGTTTTTTTTATAGGAAATACTTTTCATAATTAAAATCCCCTCAGCTCAAATGCGAGATAATGCGCCCTGTATCTTTTAAGGCATATTTTTTTTTATTCAGAACTCAACTCAATACAAATTTGTAAAAGGAAACGTGTTACTTACTCATTTGTTTATTTTACACTATTTTGCACATTAAATACATAATATAATATAATTTTTGTTGATGTTGTACCGCATTTACGGGTTAAAGGATAGAATATTGTTACGTTTTAATGTTTTTAAAAACGTTTAGAATATGAGTTCGTTGATTGCAAAAAAAATAAAAATAAATTGATGTTTAGTTTCAATTAAACTCTGTAGCGGCCTAAATTATTATTATATTATATATTATATTAGCATTAACATATTTTCATATTATTTAAAATATTGTCTGACCGTTACACACATTTTCTATTAGTATAGTAATCACCCTGTGAATACATGTAATCATTAACCATGTAATCATAATAACCATAGAATGTAACAAATAACTTGATCATAACTGTTCTCTCATTCTTTTAACTTCTCTCATTTACATTACATTATTTTGTTTTTGTAATTAAGCCTTCCGTTATGTACTAGGCGACTTTGATGATTTTCATAAACTTAAGTAAGGTCAGGGCAATGATAAAATTTATGTCATTCTTATAGAAGCAATTGGTGAATAAAGCTTATAGAAAATCAAGAGCGCTTGTTTTCAAATTTTACAAAAAACCAAAAGGTGTTAGGACACAGGAAGACCTTCGTGGACTACTGTGTCTGACATAAATAAATAGCTTGTTAGGACGCAGGAAGACCTCCGTGGACTACTGTGTCTGACAAATATCACATACCTAAACCGAATAATAACAACAAACATTAATAACGGCATTCCTCCATTGGGATCTTTCCATAAAGGAATTCCCCGTTATTACAACTCTTTATTATTCGCACTACTTTTGTGTGCCACGGTTTACAACTTGACGTATACAACAACAATTTGTTTGTCCGTTATTCTTCTCTGTTCAGAACCTTTGCGTAAGAAACAATACTTGTACGTTAGATCTTCACACACAACGCGTCTTTAGACAAGACTGACTAATATATTACTACGCGTTGCATGCTTTAACTTGCCTTTTTATATGCTTAAGTAATCAGTCTGATGAAGGTTCTTGAAGTAGAATGTTCGTGTTTTCGCCTCCTCGAGAACTCTATAGCGGTTTCATTGTTGATTGTGTACTTTGCTTACATTGTTTGTTGTTGCTTTCTTTCTTATTTGTCTATCCCCTTTTCTTTCATACCGATGTTGTTGGTTTACTTGTAAGAAGTTCATTGTATTTGTTAGTGTAGCTTTTGTTAATCATATTAATGTTGAACGATGTTTCCATTTTCGTAACAATATCTCTCAGCTTTTAATATAAAAATCAAGAGTACATACGTACATATATTTGTCTTGTGTCATCTCTTTAAGTTATGAATCTTTACAAAAAAAAACTTATTCTGTACATTGTCTCACTGTTTTTGGTAGTTAGTAGTTTAAGTTTTCACAAATATTCCACGTATTACGTAAAACGATTTTCGATTGGTTTTAATTTTCTAAATTGTTAAATACATACAAAATAATAAGTTACGATGCCATTCAAATAGAAATACATTTACTACGTAATAAGTATAAATATATTTCACTTGAACAAGCGCTGATGAATCATTCATTTAAGTTGGCTGAATTCATAATAATTTAACCGTTAAAGACGATTAAATATTTGAATAAAAAAAAAATGTGAAAAATATGATAAAAATTGGTCTTAAATGAGTCTTAAGTGGTTTTGCAGCAGCAGTAATAACAGTACGAATATTTCATTATGAACATGTGTAAGTGGTGGGTTACACACAAGGATGAGTATGATGATGTCTGTCGGTATTCGAACGCAAGCGTTTTCCGTTCTTTTAAATTACAAATTAAATATTTACATCATTACTCCCTTGTTAGTCTTTGTTCCATCCTACTGTATTCATTTCAAAGTGAAACGTAAGGGCAAACAAATGCTTTACATGTACATACAAGCAAATCACTTCATTTTCATATTTAACCTTGTATTTGTAAAAACATAATTTTTGGATTTGCTTGGTATGAGACAAGTCCCAAAGACCATTAAATATATGCACAAAAAACTCCGTACATTCTCTTAAGAAGAATTTCATTCTTTGAACTATATTTTTGTATTTTCATTAAATATTTAATCGAATTTCATTTTTACTCTCTAATAAGACAGAGAGTTAACGAAGTAAATGTTCGTTTATGCTTTACTCATAAAGGATGGAACGGTACCCTCAATTCAATTCAATAAAAAAAACAATAGAAATAAAGAAATAAAATTTTATTTCAAACTATTTCTTAAAAAGAAGAATTCGGAACCTCAGTGTCCTCAGTCCTGTCCTGAAAAAGGGAGACCCTACGATATGCGCCAACAACAGGGGTATAAGCCCTCTCCCTATCGCATACAAGGTTCTTACAGGCGTATTGTGTGAACGACTGAAGCCACTCGTCAAAACACTGATTGGACCTTATCAGTGAGGCCTCAAACCTGGCAATTCCACCATCGACCAGATCTTCACAGTGCGCCAAATCCTGGAAAAGACCCACGAACAACAAGTCGACACACCATCTTTTTGTCGACTATAAGGCAGCCTTCGATAGCCCCATAAAGGATCGTGTTTTTGCCGCAATGTCTTAGCTTGGAATACCTGCGAAGCTGTCCCTCTCCGAACCTTTTGATACAGTGCAAGGTTTCAGACAAGACGATCCCTTATCATGCGACTTCTTCAACTTCGTCATGGAGAGTGTTCTGCGAAAGGCGGGCGTACATCGCAATGGCACTATTTTTCAAAAATGTGTCCAGTTACTTGAGTGCACTGACGATATTAAGATCATAGGTCGTACCAAATAAGATGTTACTGCTGCCTTTAGTGCTATTGAACGGGGAGTCTACTAAGATGAGTCCGAGGGCAAAACAAAGTATATGTTATCGACAAGTAGAGACGTGCGGCGTATTGGTTCTCAGATTACGGCCGATAACTATACTTTTTAATACAATCAAGGAATTTATTTATCTTGGCTCCAGTGTTACCACCAAAAATGATGTCAGTCTGGAGATCAAGCGCAGGACCACTCTTGCCAACAGGTGCTACTATGGTCTCAATAGGCAATTGAATAGCAGAGACCTCTCTCGTACGACAAAACTAATACTCTACAAGACGCTCATCCTACCCGTGCTTCTTTATGGCGCAGGGGCATTATTAAACACTGATGCAGTAGCCGACGTAGTCTAGTAGGTAGTATGTTCACTTATTAGACGTAAAAGCCCGGGTTTGAGCCCCAGGCCAGACATTAAAACGAAATATGAAAAAAAAAAATATTTCTTCGGCGACTTCCTCTCAGCAGATTTCTGGCAAAAACTCTGAGAGTAAATAACCTGCCATGAAAAAGTTTCTCAGAATCTGTCGTTCGGAGTCGACATTAAACTGTAGGTTCCGCCTGCTAAGTATAAAATTAAGGCACACAACATGAGTGGTGTGAGAAGCTATGCCGTAATCCTGACTGAAAGGTTTTAATGGCCAATTATGTATGTATGTATGATGCAGCAGCCTTGAGAGTATTCGTAAGATTTTCGGTCCAGTGCTAGTTGGCGATGATATCCGCATCCGATCCAACAGTGAGCTGTATGAGGTCCTCAACGACATAGACGTTGTGCAGCGTATTAATATCCAGCGTTCGAATGGAGGAGGATGCTCCGGCGAGACGGGTATTTGATGCGGGGATTTGCGGAAGTCGGCGAAGGGGACGACCTTGTATGCGTTGGAAGGACCAAATCGAGGAAGCCCTGTCATCGATTGGTGTGACCAAACGGCGTAGGAGCGCAAGAAGCAGAGGCGCCTGGAAGGCTGTGTTGCGGCAGGCTGAAATCTGTTAATCTGGTTGTTAATGGCGAATTAAGTAAGTAAGTCTTAAAAAGAAAAATAACACACAAGTAATAATAATAAAGACGGAATGTCTGTTGAATTGTTTTAACGGGAAAGGTATCACATTTACACCAGTTAGATGTTAAAATGTCTCCAGAAAGGCTTCTAACATTAATTGATTAATTGATGCTAAATCTGCTAGCCTCTAGCATTGAACACCACTTGAAAACCTCATTACTAGAACTACAAAAGTAATTATGCTGTAAACCTAATCATCTTCTGTTTGTTCGTATTAAACTACGATCAACAATCACCTCGTCTATGATGAGTCGTTGGATATTCATGTGCCCACGTCAATATAGAGTCCACTAGCAGATCTAATACAGTACAAAAAATGCCCTTCATTAAGTCTGAGGAGTCGAAAAATCGAAAACAGTTTTTAATCTGACTCCTCAGCTTAAACGTGTGTAGCTGGTTCAACAAAAATGTCAGATGCTTGCCATCTTGGACACATCGTTTATAAACATAATTACTGAGTACGATATCTCTATATCACTTGATAAATAAAAGGTTTTATATTGAATTTATAAAAACATGAATACTAAATCATAGTTCCAGAGATGGCATAGTGTCATGATAGATTTTCCACATATTACATATGATTATAATGAAGTAACAGTGATGGATATCAGCAGTTGAAGACGCACCCTGATTAGCTCCAAATTGTTCCAAGACTAGTAGAAAATGTAAAAGTGTAGCATCACCAGATCTCGTTGTAGAGAATATGACGCAAGCTTGGCTAGTTTTAACTGAAAGCAATGATGGGATGGATTGATGAAGAACTTTTTGGTTTAAAGTATTTCAAACTCTTGCAGGAGGGGTGTTCTCTCTTTGGCATTATACAATGCAACAAACTTTTAAGAGAGACTTACATAATTATATTATAAGCTCTGAATTTTAATATATCATATAGGGTCGGGCACATCTTGTTCATACTAACGCTTTCTTAATTTAGTTTCGGTCTGGCAACATCAAGACAAATGTTGTAGAATTGTTATTGTCCTGTCATGTCACGTCGCTGTCCTTTTTAAAAAATAGTTTTGCCTTAAACTTGTCGGTTAACCACTTGGAGTCCACTAAGATGGCGATTGTTTTGATTCTGGTAGCTCAGAGACAACTCATGATCATAAATTAATTATTGTTTTTTTGTCGATTGAGAGTTGGCGTGGGTAGAGTTTTTGGTATAGCCAAATATATAAAATATTTTGTGGACTTTTGGATTTGTTTCGTCGATAATATTTGAGGCTCATATTGCCTCGTTAAAACTTAGCAAACCACTTCTGAAAGTTTGATTGTCTTGGTGCAAAATCCGAATAATGCTTATCTAGCAAAGCCTTTTTTCTGAAAATCAATGCTTCAAACTAATAAAGCAATGCATCAAACTAATAAAGCAATGCTTCAGACTTTCTAAAACTCATATCTGTGTATTAACTGATAGCACGGGTGGAAGCAATGCGTCTACCAGCGCCCCCAGGCACAGTGATGCAACCACATGATATGCATAAGCATACCATTCGAAGCCATGAACATGACTTCCCTCTCGGTTAGGGTCGGAGACTATCTAAACTCCTTTTTGACAGTGGGTAAGAGTGTAACGCCACACCGAGCGTGCACTCTCTCCCCGCGCTTTGGTTATAAACCACAGCCACCATAAGTCAATTCTGCAAATTCAATCAATGCCAATAATCAGTTTATAATAGTTTATGATGTATTATATCCAAGCGAGAAATTTTGTTCTGTAGAAACGACAAATCGCCACAAATGTTTGAAGATTATTTCTTTCAATGGAATATGGTATATCATCCAATATCAACAGCATCTTCTGATAAATTGAATACCAACTTTTCCTCTTTAAATTCTTATAACCTGAGTTCACTAAATACTGTCACGAAAATGGAAATGGTGTAACATCGTTTAACATAAAAATGATAAACAAAAGCAGCAAAAACAAAAACAATGAACTTGTTCAGTATGAAAGAGAAGGGGATAGACAAGTAAAAAAAAGGAGGCAACAATAAACAATGGAAGAAAAATACACAAACAGCAATGAAGCAAAGAGAAGGCGAAGCCTCGAACATTCGACTTCAAGAACATCAATCAGACATCAAGATAAAGCAGGCAACTAGTAGTAAGAATTCAGACAGTGTTGTGTTAGGACGTGTTGCTTATTTTGTTTATATTTGAAGTTGCCATATTGAAAACAATATATACATATGTATGGCAAGTTCATACATAAACTTAACTTTAAATGTTAAAGGTTAGCTTAACGCTCACTTCTATCTTATTGGGTATGAAAAACAATTGCTCTGCTTGTTAAAATCAAGTTGTAATAATGGCCCTACATTTTTAAAATGGTGCGATTACATTGTAAAGCTGGTTTGAAGATCTATCGAACAATTGTTGTTGTTTACGCAGAAGAGTATAAAGCAGAACAAGAAACAAAGCAATTACTGTTGTATACATCAAGTTGTGAACAGTGGCTCACAAAAGGAGTTTAATTGAAACTAAACACAAATGTATTTTTATTCTGTTTGCAATCAGCGAACTCATATTTGAAATGTTTTTAAAAAGGTAAAAACGTAACAGATTATTTCATCGTATTGAAATCTAAGTCTACTACACGTGTTTGTGATTTTATTTTTGCTGTAATAATTGTCCAAAATTAGTATTAAGATTGCAAAATCGTTTTAATTTTGATCAACACATGCACAAAAGGATATCAATTCCATTTACATTTTTTTCTGTTTTAACCTTTTTTCGTAGTTTGGGTTTGGTCTTCAAATTTCTAATTTCAAAGTCTATTTATTTGTTTGCTCATTAAGTATGCAATATTATACTAATTACCAAACTTTAACCTGCCACTTTGAAAGAGGGAAAAAATACACGAGCAGCCATCATTACACAAACCATTCGATATTCTTTCCTTTTCCATTCTGGCTAGCTTTTCAAACCTTGTGACTATGGTGACTATGGCCTCATTACTGGTAATTTAACACAGGGATACAGGGACAAATGTATGCAAATTGTATTTAAAAATTTCACGTAGAAAATAACTTTTTGAAACTGTTAAACTTTTAATACGAATATTCAGTTCGAATATCTTTTTTTTTTTTACCGATTGTGTTGGTTGGTTGGTTTATTTTCATTATGTTTTCATTTCTTGCGTTAAAATCTGTTTTTTTTTCAGAGAAACGGACATGTTTCGTTCGTATTCATAAAGTATCATTCTGATATGGTATATTCAGGGGAAACAGCGTAGTAAAAGGAATATGAGAGAAAAAAAAAATACAGGAAAAATTCAACGAAAACAAGAACAAGGATAAATAAATTCTACGCTAAAGTTTATAAAAAGAAATCCGTTTATAAAAGTACAAAAAGTCTGTTTTCCATCAGTTGAACTGTCATGGTTTATGACGTATTTTGCGCATTTCCACTGGGTATTCTAAAACTCTTTGGTGCTTTTCTCTTTCTACAGATATTTTCATTTTAATTTATGTTGTATATTCCTTTCCCTGTTCACATTACCAATGAAAATAAAATTTTTATTTGTTAACAGATTGAAATGCTTTGATACTGTAAACCACTTGAAGTAATTTTAAGGGCCATTATTAAACTTGTGTTTAGTTAAAGTTACCTTTACAAAATAAAACAAAGTTAACTTTTTAAAAAAGTGACAGTTCCGGAGCAATGTCGATAACACTGCTCAATTAAACAAGTTTTATTTTTAATCGCAGTGGCAACCACGGGCTTCTTTTTTGTTGTAAATATGAACAAGATATATGAAAACAATATATATGTATGGCAAGTTCATACATAAACTTAACTTTAAATGTTAAAGGTAGGATGATATTCTCTTTAGCTTAACGCTCACTTCTATCTTATTGGGTATGAAAAACAATTGATCTGCTTGTTAAAATCAAGTTGTAATAATGGCTCTAAATTTTCAAAATGGTGCGATTACGTTGTAAAACTGCCAAATTGCCATATTTTAAGAATGGAGACATATTTGCCAAAGATTTTTCATAAAGTTTAACCGGAACTAAATAACTGAACTGACTGAGTGTCTTCCGAACTTTACCGAGCAACAGATTTGTATAATTTTTCACCGCAAATTTATTTTGTTTTCAGAGCTTTTGCCAAAAATTTGCTGAGAGGAATTTGCCGAAGGAACTATTGTTTGATACTTCATTTTATTCGAGATGAATAAAACTGTGGGTACTCCTCTAAGAGGCCAAACAAACTACCTACTAGACTACGACGACTTGGAAAGTGCAAATAATAAAATTGTTTTATCAAAATGGGTGTCCTGTTCGGTAACTATTCGTTATGTAGTGAATAAATTCGAGCCCACTGATTCAGCAATCGACCGACAAACATCAGTACTTCAATACGATGATGATCGATGATACGCAAGATCTACAGAACTTATCGCCATTGCCCGTGAGAATGTGTCAGCCAATCCGGCCTGTCACAGACAAAAACTTGGCGAATTTGCATCGCGATTTGGGCTTGTGCCCCAACAAAATTCAACTGACGTAGGAATTGAAGGTAAACCGCCATGGACAACGTCTGTTTGATGAATGGGCTCTGGAGCACTTGGTAATAAAATAAAATTTGTTTGAAACGATACAACATCGACATCCACGTGCGACCAATTTATGCCGAAAAAGTCAGTGTTTGGCGTGGATCTTATGGATATTTCTCATTACATATCACTATAGGTCAACGTCCTTTGGCCTGAATCTTTACAACTTATCTTAATACCGATGACAGAATCATGATCATTGAGATTGTGCGATTTGACACCGTCAGACTTTTTCTTGAGGGACTTTCTTAAATCGCCGGTTAAAATCGACATGAATTAATCCGTTGCGGACATTTAAGCAATATTA
Source organism: Sarcophaga rosellei (assembly GCA_930367235.1). Classification (NCBI taxonomy): domain Eukaryota; kingdom Metazoa; phylum Arthropoda; class Insecta; order Diptera; family Sarcophagidae; genus Sarcophaga; species Sarcophaga rosellei. The sequence goes on along the minus strand of OV884017.1, from coordinate 81,453,015 downwards.
TATTCGACAATAATGACATCCATAGATCTTTCAAACGAATAACAAATTTCGATTATTTCATTTAAGTTTAAAGTCTCAGAACGCGCATATAATAATTTCATCATTCATCTTGATAGACGTCTTACCAGGAAATTACATCCGGAAGCAAAATTGGAACGATTTAAATTGAAATTATTATAGATACATCGGTTGGTTGGTAGAAGGACACCCTTAAAATTGAACTGAAGAGGAACTTTTGCTGTTTGTGTCCTACTATTCTTAAGCGGTGGCATTATATTACTTTACATTACTGTTGAGGTTATTCTCTCTGAGGACTTATTAGTCTTTAATCAGAGTGCTTTGTAAATGGAAGTCTTTCCATTTTAAAACTTCGAAAACAAGCAATAAAAGAAATAAATAAACTTTTGACAAAACATTTATTTTTAATAATACTTCTACGTCTTTTCAGATATGATTATAAATAGCTTTTATTGACGCCTTCGACTAAGCAACCTTGATAACAGTAAAAAGTTTCTCTGGGCTTTTCCCAACCTATACATGACTGATATTTTGAATTAGTAATTCCAGTAGACATGCTTAGGATTTTAATCATATTCAACTCGTAGTAATATGAAATTCTATGAAATATCTTCTGAATATTTTTTGTGAACACATTGCTATCGATTTGATGTAAAAGATCAAATCTCACTGCATTAAGTGACCATGCTTGAGAGGACCTCGAAATGTAGAGAATGCAAGCGTTGATTATTCGGACAACTTACTCTTTTCATTCAATCCAAGAATACTATCTTCAATTTAAATTCATCAATCATAAGATTTCAATTCTGTTGCCATAGCTCTTTTTTCAATTGAACGACCTGGGAATCTTTCGATCTTTTTTAAAGTCTCGAGCTAACCAATCTTCCTTTCTTGCTGTAATGCATTCTGTAATATTGATCAGATCAATGAGTATTAAAAAAGGTGAGTAGATTCGAATCATACTCATAATTTCTGATGTTTAACGCGTTCATACCTATTTTAATATCATTCTCATGCTACTCATATTCAAACTTTGAAGTACTCATCGTACTCATACTTAACAATACGCATGATGTTGTTGATTTCGACTCTCCTTTACTCAATAACACACAAAATAAGTATAATTCGCGTACGAACGTTACAATACCCACTAGAAGGTTGTGTGTTTGCTTTGCTTTTCTTTTTCTTTTTTGCTTATGTGTCTTCTTCCTTCTTCTTTTTTTGTAAACGCAACAACAACTAAGATTGTAAATTTTGATGAATAATTCAAATCACTCGAATCATTTATGAGTATTATAAGTATTTTTCTAAACTTATGAATCTGAATGAGTAGGCGTATGCATCTAACATATTTCGAATCTTATGAGTTTGATGTCAATGTTGTACTGAGTATGAATGAATCAGAGTAGTTGAATTTCAATATTGTTGACTCACTCATACTCAAAATTTTATGAGCACTTATGAGTAGCGAAAAAACGATTCATTGCTGATCTCTGTTCTGTACATTCTTTAGACTAAACTGCTTGCAGCGTTATTATTTGACCATTTTCTACTGCCTAGAAATCTCTTTATAAGCTATTCGGCTTTGGAAATCTGAAATGAAAGGATGTGACGCTTGAAGTAAAATATGTTCAGTTTGTTTTGACAAACACTTTTTCAATTTTTCACTTTAAATTAAAAGCTTATATTCACACACCCCCTTGGCTACAGCTCTGCTGTTAATTGATCAGAGAAATCATCAATTGCTCTTGCCTTGCTGTTTTAAAACTATGCAGTGAAACACCAAAATTAGGATGAAAACTGTTAAAGGCTTGTTGAGTTTTCTACTCAATTGAATGGCCAGTTTTTTTTCAGAATTGTCGTATGACGGTATGTTGTCAAAGAACAACTTAACTGAGGAGCGAATTTTTTTTTGTGTGATACTCAGTTGCTAATTTACCAATAAGGATTCTACAAAAAACGAAGATTGCCATTGCCTTTAAGCAATTGAGAGAAAAAAGTATATCGCCATTCTATGAGTGTTATGAAGAGCACTATTTTAGGTGACATTGCAATTTTTTTAGATGCATGTATAGTATTTTGCTACTGGACTTATTATATTTTTTCCATTGTAGTACAAAGTATAGGGTGTTTTTTTATAGAGGTATAGAACTTTAAGTTGGCATTACTTTTCAAGATGTCGACCGATTTAACAGCTGTCAAGTGATTTATTCTCAGTTTGGTTTGGCAATTCATCATGAATAGACTCACGCCTGAACAACGATTGCAAATAGTGCAATTTTATTTCGAAAATCATGGTTCTGTTTAGCGATGTTTTGTTTAGCGATGAAGCGCACTTCTGGTTGAATGGCTACGTCAACAAACAAAACTGCCGCATTTGGAGTGAAGGTAATCCTGGTAATGTGGAAACCCCGTTACATCTAGAAAAACTGACTGTTTGGTGCGCTTTATGGGCTGGTGGAATCATTGGTCCGTACTTTTTCAAAAACGATGGTGGCCAGAACGTTACAGTCAATGGTGATCGGTATAGAGCCATGATTACTAACTTTTTCATTCCTGAATTGAATAACCATGATGTCCAGGAGATGTGGTTTCAACAAGACGGCGCAACATGTCACACAGCTCGTGCCACAATAGATTTATCGAAAGACACGTTTGGTGACCGGCTAATTTCACGTTTTGGACCTGTGAATTGGCCTCCAAGATCTTGTGATTTAACACCGCTAGACTACTTTGGGGCTATGTAAAGTCATTGGTCTATGCGGTAAAGCCACAAATGTTGCAAAAAGTCATCGAAAATTGGACGTCCAGATTGGACTACATCCGCGCCAGCCGTGGCGGTCATATGCCAGAAATCATATTTAAAATGTAATGCCACAAGATTATCTTTCGGATAAATAAAATTCATGTCAATCGAATAATCCATCGTTGTTTTATTGCAACTTAAAGTTCTATACCTCTATAAAAAACACCCTTTACATTGATCTTATTGCTGTTAATTTTACATCATTCCATATAGGATTAGACTGTTGTAGTCTACGGCGTATCATACTGTCCAGATATTTTCTCACCTTGTTCCTTGTCGTATAAATATTTACATTTCAGAGCAGCGTTGCAAAACTGAAATTTTGAAATGGTACTGAACTATAACTGAAAGAGTACTTTTTTGCACCAAATGGTGCTTTTGTAAAAAGATACATACATACATATTGGTCAATATAACCCTTCAATCAGGATTATGACCTAACTTCTCACACCACTTATTTTATGTCTGTTAATCTTATACATGAGCGGAGGGACCTACTGTTTAAAGTCGACTCCAAAGGACTGGTTTTTGAGAAACTATATCTTGGCAATTTTAATTAGTTTTTTGCCGGAAGGAAGTCGAACAGACTATCACACTAATGACTTATTCGTGTTCCGCACATACAGGGCAAGATCAGTTGATTCTGAACGTAAAAGCCCCGTTTAGTCAAACGTCGATGGAACGTAATGCAACATACGTTCATTTTTAACATATGAAAAGTAATGCAAATGCTTACCGAAATTACATTACAGTTCGGCAAGCGTTTTCATTGCCTTTCCTGTTTTAAAAACGTATGTACGTTCCGTGGACGTTTGGGTAACCGGAGCTAAAGCCTAATTCTACCTTTAGCATTACGTTGAACGTGTTGCTAATGCATTAATAGCTGAAAAGCGCAAGATATAAAATATGTATGTAATAACAATAAAAAAGTACTGAAAGCGTCGCGGGGATACTGCGGCATTTTTTAAATGAAGAAGTACTGAAAAAAGTACAAAAGTACTGAATTTTTCAACACTGTGTCAGACTGTGAATACCATTTATAAATACACATGAGAATGTATTCGACAAAAAATACGAATGAAGACCAAGCTTATGGTGTACACAATACACACAAACTTTCCATTGTTTACATGCATATACATAGAATCCTACACTGCGTCTGTGTTGAAGTGTGGTTGAAGAGAATTTGAATTTCTGTGAAAACGCTTAAATAAGCCCGAGGGTGTATTCCTTTTTATTGTTGTTACATTTTTCCCCATTCACATTGTTGTTGTTGTTGTTATTTCAATTCACACATTCGTTTATATCGTATTACGAATGTATGAATTCGAACAAGCGTAATTGAATGCTTAAAACTACATTCCTATACAATTTGCAATCGTTCAACATACATACATAAGTCGTATGTTCTCGTTCCTCTACGCTGGGGATGCAGAACAGCGGCAACTGTCACCACAACAGCAACAGAATACGCGTGGATTTGTATACTTTCTCTTTGAAATCATTTGATGATATTGCCTGGAAGGGAGAATTTCTTACAATTTTATAAAGAATCGTAACGTCTTTGTACAAATGAAAATAAATACATACTATCACTGACAAATTAATTTTATGAAGAATCATTTAATTGAAGTTGCCCAGAAAGTGCTCTCTTAAAAGCTCTTCTGAGTATTCCAACAGTTTGAGTTTCTTACTGTTACTGTTACTGCTACACAATAATAACTTTCCAATTGATAATATCATAACATTAATAAAATTCTTCTTGTCTTGTTTACTTTATTTTTCATAGTTCTTTTGATATTCTCTTAATAAAGATTCACAATAAAATGCCAAAAATAACGAATACAATTTGAATGTTACTTCGAACGTTCGACTTTGTTTGACTCTGGAGATGACTACTTAACCTTTAAGATATTAATTCATGGAAATTATATGCGATGTACCAATGTAAATACAAAACGATCAAGATATGAATAAACTCATCTGAAATGAATATCCGGATAACAAATTTCGTATACAAGATGGTGAATTAGATATTTACTTAGTAATATCAAATAAGAATATTATTAATTTTATGGGAATAGAAAACACAATTTTTATTGGGGAAAAAGGAAAATTCATCCGGGAAATGAGTATAATAAGTGAGCAGGAAAATACAGCCATGGACATTAAATTAGCACAAAATCCATATATACCTTGATTGTGATTTTTTTCTCATTTGTATCGTAATTAGGCCAATTGTTTTGGTCTGCAATGTTGCACGATGACATCTAGCTGTTGTTTAACAAAAAATATTACCATTATCGTATATATTTTTTGTTTTGACTGCTAATTTGTATCGGTACCTAAATTCGAGCTGGACAGTAAATTAGCACAACGTGCCAAAAAGTGTTTTAGGTACAAGTTTTGTTTGAGTATTTTTATTCTTACGGTATATTCTTTTAATTTTGTGGCATTTAAAGTAATTTTTGAATAAAATGGTACGCGGAAAAGATTGCTCACCAGAGGAGAAGCGCATTATCGTTAACTTGTGGCATGATAGGAAAAAGCTGGCTGAAATTCCCGAAATTTCGAATTGCTAGCGAACAATGATTTATAACGTCATCATTTCCTTCAAACCAAACATAATATTGTCGCAGAAAACAAAAATTGAAAGCCACTTGTCAAGAAAACAAACCGAAATCGTTGACCGTGCTATTGTCCGGAAGTCAAAGAAGGAGCCTTTCATGTCGTTACGAGATATTTTGAACGAAATTAACTCCCAATTCAGGTTAAATTTATCGGACAGGCTCTTATAACGACGTCTTAATCACAAAAATCTCTTGGGACGCACTTGCCGAAAGAAACCACTTCTACCAAAAGAAAAATATACTCAAGCGTTTAACGTTTGCTCGTATCCACAATGCTAAAGACCTCTCATTCTGGAAAAAAATATTTTGGAGTGATGAAACAAAGGTAAATCGTATGGGACCGGATGGTAGAGTGGTTGTTCATTGGCCAAAATATCAGACATTTAATCCACGCTATACTCAAAGGACCATTACGCATGTTCGAGGAAACTCAATGGTGCGGAAATCGTTTTCAAGGCACGGTGTAAGTCTCATTGTAAAAATTAATGAAAAAATGGACTGTTATCAGTATTTGGACAATATAAAGAACAAAATGAAACCATAAGCTTTTAAATACATGCCAGTTTTATTCATATTTATGCAAGATAGTGAGCCCAAACACACATCTAAGCAGGCAAAGGAGTGATTTTATGAAGAGCACATTCCCGTTTTAGACTGGCTGTCGCAAAGTTCTGACTTAAACTCGATTGAAAACCCCCTAGAACGATGTGAAATGTACAATTGCTCAATAAAAGTGCACAAATTTGGACAATTTGAGCATTGGAATACGGGACGCTTGGTACTCGATTTCCAAAGAACTTTCCCGAAGAATATTGTCCCGTAGATACCACGCGGCGCTTGAAAATAGGAGCTAGTCTACTAAATATTAATCAAATAAGCTGAAAACATTAATATTTTTACTATTTATTAAAGCACATCATTTTTATTCCAGAAATTTTAATTTGTGCTATTTTACTGTCCAGCTAAAATCTGGGGTTTGATATGTTGAAGGTCTTAATGCGCAGACGACTGGCAATATCCTCAAAATTTTTGTTTCTTTTTAAAGAAGAATATATATTTTAAGTTCCTATGTTTACATTTTTTTATGAGTAGACCTAAAATACTATAAAAAATATGATTGTTTTTATGACGAAGTTTTGTGCTAATTTAATGTCCATAGCTGTATATTAGACAAGTACGCGAAGTACGAAAAGTTGACGCGCAGAAGATGTGCAAAACGTCTTTCATACTTGGTCTTTCATTCTAGCCCATTACAACCCATCAATCAGGATTACGGCCTAGCTTCTCAACATCACTCATGTTGTGTGTGTTAATTTTATACGTGAATGGCGGGACATACAGTTCAAAGTCGACTCCGAACGACAGATTTTTGAGAAACTTTTCTCATGGCAGGTTTATTTACTCTCAGAGTTTTTGCCAGAAATCTGCTGAGAGGAAGTCGCCGAAGAAATATTTTTTTTTTTCATATTTCGTTTTGATGTCTGACCTGGGATACGAACCCGCGCTTTACGTCTAATAAGCCAACACAACAACAATAAGCGCTTTCACAAAGGAAAGATGACTCATAAGAGTCACGGGCAAGCAGAATCTCAAAAGGGTGTAATCCATTATGATATGGCAGGCTATTACGGGTGTTGCGATTTGTTTGGTTTCATACACAACATTTTCTAACATGTGATATTTTTTTATATTTACTATATTTTCTCGCATGCTACATATATTATTCTCTCAGTTAGTAACCCTTTTATTCTCCCACTCAATTAGTGCGCATGCATATGTGCATATGTTTGTACCGTTGAAATTACATTACCATATATGGTAATATTTCTGATTTTTGCAAACTCGTTTTTTTGTCCTTTTCTCACGCATGATCAATCAATTATATACAGAAATAAATATTTGTTCTCCCTTTTACTTAACTACGTAATTAATATTTTAAACACGCACTAAATGATCTTACTAAAAATTAGAAACTTATTATTACAGTGACAGTTGTGCAAAAAGGTCTTATTGTAGAGGAAAAAAAAAAAAAACTTTGGTATTAACATTGGGAGATTAATAAAAAGTTAATTAGATGAGATTTACATCTCATATAATATATAAAATATATTTGGGGTATTTACACGGTGTGCTATCAGGTCATATTGTCATAAAATACTAAAGTTTTATGATAGTTTAAAAAATTGTTGTTGTGCTTCAAACAAAAAAGTCATAAAATAATAGTACCTTTTGTGATGTGTTTATTGTTTTGTCATATTTAAACAGTGTAAATCTAAGTCAAAGGGAAAAAGTCGTCATCGAGCCGTTGATAATATTTAGAAGTTGGCGCCGTTGAATATTCGGAACATGTATGTGAAACATGCAATTAACTTCTGTAAACTTCTATAACTTCGAGATTAATTACATTTTAATAATTTATTTATAAAAGTTGTTAACTTTTATAAAGTTAAATAAAAAGATTTATACATTAATATATTAAAGAAAATTTTGTTTGTATACTTAAGCTGATTGGCGACACCGAACGTATTTAAAATAACCGCCGTCTGAAATTATTACCGGCTTAGTAATCAATAACAGTTGTTTATGTTTATGTTTTTAAATATTTTTTTTGTGCCAAAATATTTAATAATTTTTATAAAAATGATTTATTTAAATATAAACATGTAATTATTTTTTCTTATTTACTTGAATCAGCCATAATAATGTCCAATATGTATTTTTCGCACAAACTGGCTATTATTTCAGTTTTTTGACTTGTTTTGGCATTTTTAATTAAAAATATTTGTAATTTTTTATAATTGTATTTTTCTTTCATCAGCTGACTCAAATTTGAAATAGCACACTAACTTATGAGGGTTGCTCACAGCAGTCGTATTATTATTTTATGATAATATGACTTTATGACGACCGTGTGAATACCCCAATTATATTTATAATAGTTTTAAAGTGAAATACATATCACACGAGGAATTACATATCGTTAGTATAATTCGCAAAGACGCTAAGTCCACTTTTTTCCAAACTTGAGATTTTAATGCAAAACGGTAGCACTATACAAAATACATATTTTACGACAACAAAAATGTCAGTATGTAGTTTAAAGTTGTTGTAATTTTGTGGTTAGCAAAAACGCTAAGTCCACAAAATACGAAAAATATTAAAATCACGTGCTAAATTCACGAATATTAATTATTAATTATTATTAATTTTTGATCTAAGTCATTTAAAGAGAGCTATTTTGTAAAAATAATTGCGTTTAAAAAGTTTAAAAATTTTAAAAATTGAAAAAGCTACAATGTTTTTTGTGTCTCCTGTACAATTTGAAAAAAGGGACTTAACACATTTGCGAATTATACTAACGATATATTTTATTTTGGTCGGGAATTTTCCTCGACCCACAATTTTTGGGAAAGCCCAAGAGATTGGTCCCAAACTATTGGACTCAACGCGTGATGGGAAGTTCCCTCAGGAACCGCTAAGCTTCCACGTGAATCCCACACATTATTGACGCGGCAACCTCACCATGTGACGAAACCTCATTCCTTATTTTAAATATGTGCAAATATTAATAATTTTTCAAAAAGAAAATTAATGCGAATTCAAAGTTCTAATATCTAATACCAACAAATACTGTCTAAATTTTGGAACAAAGTACAATATAATTGAAATTATCATATCTAATCTAATCTAATTATTCTACATAACTATAAATATATTATTTGTAATATCTACATTTTTAAATAACTAAACAATTATTATTGAATTATACAGTGTACTTTACCTCATTAATTAGTTATCTAACTAAATACTTAATTTTGAATATATACATGTAATATTCTTAAGCTTAAAATCTGAATTCTAAAGTTATAAAATTGTAAAATCATTTAAAACTATAAGAAAGACTAAATTTAAAACCTATATAATTATACTAAAAATTTTGCTACGAAATGTAAAACATATAAAAGTATTAAAATTAAATATTAAAATATAACCATAATGTGAATTTAAATTATAAAATTAACACAATTATTTTAAAATCAAATTTATTTACAATACATTAATACTTTTACATGTTCTTAATGTTATGATTACTAATTTAATTTCTTTTTTTTCCGAGTGTAACCTAAAATATCTTTATTTTACTTTATAATTCTTTTGTTAAACTTACGCACACTAATTACAAAAATAAGTTCTTTTAAAGCAACAACAACAACGTCATCAGTATGAATTGATTGCTGGGCCCTTCGATCGGAACATATTGAAATGCATCATTATTTTGGTTGTGAGTAAAGAGTATTTTTGTAATTATTTATCATTATTATCTTATTTTATCCGATAGTCCGATTCCACCTTGTTTCTTCATTCATTTTAACATTTTTTTTCTTTTATTATCTTAAATTTCTTTATCATTCATATTTGTTTTTGAATTTATCAATGAATGAGTTTCTCTTTTTATTTTGTTTTGATTATGAACATTTATTTTTGTTCAAATAAATAGTACTAATAATTTGTTATTGTAAAATATAAAAATATGAAATTCTAAGTTACTTAAAAGGGGAAGGATGAACCAGACAGGAATGTTGATTTTGTAGGTAATAAAATGTCATTTTTAGGGACAGAAATAGACTCAGGGTATAGGTATTCTGTCAAGGCGTCTGATACTATTAAGATCAGAAGGGTGGGAAAATCGTACCCCAATGTGCTTAACATCTCGCGCAAATAGATTAGAAGTTTAAAATTTTGTTTGAAACTTTTTTTTTTCTTTTAAATACACTCTGTGGTGATAAGGCAAGAGAGTGTATTATATGTTTGCGTCATGAAACCGGGTTAAGAACCGTATAGACCACTGAGCTAGCTTTACATCTTATTTTGCCCTTAACCAAGTTTTATATAAAAAAAATAATATGTTCAATTTCTATAAAGATTAATATAAAATAATTTTTATTATTCTTTCGATAACGACGCGTAACACGGGTAACCTGTATAGAACAAAATAATGAACGGGTACATGTTTTATTTGGAAAACAACCTCGCCCACCGATAGCCTAGATATCCATCGATTGGCATAAACACATGAGAGATATGTAGACTTTGATAAGAACACTTTAAATAAGTTTGACAATGATGTGTATGGTTTTTCTCAGATTTTAGGTTATCGAACATGAACGACAGTCTTTCGGCCAAAAGCGAAGATCAGTCGAAATAAATGGTAAATTAAAATCACACGTTGAGGTAAGTGTCAAAACTAGTACATTTGCAATGTGGAGAGTCGAGTTGCAGGAATAAGGCTTCTGCTCACAACAGTAAATATTCTTAGAATACGCTTGAAAATATCAAAACATACATGATTCAATGCTTTAGGAAAGAGTAGTATTCACATATGCATGTAAAACATCCATTCCATTTAATTTATCGATGCCTTCGTGTAGTAAAAATGAGAAAGTTTTTTCATTTAAGCACACCAGCTATAATATGTTAAATGAACTCCTAATCAATATGAATTGGTACTCCTTATTTTCATGCTACACTAATGTCGATGATACGTCTAATGTCTTTTACTCTAAGGTTAATACCTTTCTGAATTTATGTGTTCCAAAACAAATATCTAGAGAATTATCCGGTCCTCCATGGAATAATAAACAACTGGCTGGTGTGAAAAATAAGAAGAACTAGCTAATACCCGGTGTGCTTCGCTACCCCCATCGAAATTAAATATGTACATAATAATTAAAAAATTTTTTATTTAGCAATTAAACTATGCAATTTTTCTTAAAGGTTTATTCTAATTTCATTTGATGACAATATATTTCATTTAAATTCTAAAATAATACATTAATGAGCTATTTATTTCTTACTTGCTAAAATTTAATATGTACTTTTTTTCTTAAATAAATAATTCTTATTCCAATGCCTTGGGATACACAATATTTTTTGTTTTTCCCTCTGCGGGTTTTCCTACTCGCGAACATGCGACGTAAAGCTGTCCATGTGAGAAACAATGATTTTTTAGATTAAGTCCACAAACTTGCAAGGACTGACCTTGAGCTTTATTAATTGTCATTGCAAATGCTAGGCGAATAGGAAATTGAAGGCGCTTGAAATCGAATGGCATCTCCGATGTGGTCATACGACGTGGCGGCAATACATCAGTTTCCTTAAACTTTCCAGTTATAATGGTCGTTCATCATTTTTTATTGTTAGTTGAGTGCCATTACAAAGTCGTGGAGGATCAATATTTCTAAGTAAAATAATGTGAACACCATTTTTTTATAAGTTCTTAGATTCCCATCGATCTTGTTGAGAATATTGCTGTTGATGGAATTAACGTCAATATTTTTGGATGCCAGTAACGCACGTTCATATAACCATTGCATATTTTTTAAATTTTGCACGATATTGGGAAATATACAATTTATTAATTCTTCTTTGGATTGTGTCATTCTGCAAAAGTCTGATGGAAATTTTATATACTTTGTTATAGGATCCATTGGAATTCTTCCGTTACCTAAATCAAGCAATTTTTTGGAAAAAGTTGAAGCTGAAGCATCACGTTCCAACTGAACACGCATATTAGTAGTTAACTTTAGAGTGTGAACATGTCGATTTCGCTGGCTTTGTAGCCGACCTTCATGTTTCAAAGGTGTCTCGGTAGCTCGTGCGGTTGTCGCATGTTGTCGAAGACGTTCAGGACGTCCTTCACATTCTGAAGGCGTTTCTGTGGCTCGTGATGTTTCGGTACGATTTCGTTGGCTTTGTATCCGACCTTCAAGTTCCAAAGATGCGTTTCAGAAACTTTTAAGGCGCTCTTGGTTTTTTGAAAGTGTTTCAGTAGCTCTTGCTGTTGTGGCGCGTTGTCGTAGGCCTTCAAGGCGTTCTTCACGTTGTGATGGCGTTTCGGCGGCTCTAAAGGTTGAAGCTCGACTCGTTTCAGTCCTGAGGCGACTTTCACGTCTTCCGAACTTTCATTTGCTCTCTGGGATTGCAAACGCAATGCATTTTAGATGCTTTTATTCGGGGCATTTTTACAAATTGTTGCAAAATAAATGTCACTCAGGTAACGTTTAACTTGTTTAGAATCAAAGATTCAACTGAATTTCAAAACCGAATGCGTGTTATATTTATTTCTTCATATTTTACCTAATATGAAATCGGTTCAAGTCAAAAACCTTTTGAAGAAAATTAATATTATTAAAATTTAACAAATAATTGTGTTTGCGTTGGTCACAGGTAATTTTTTTGATGCGTTTTGCAACTACTTATTTTATTTGGGAACAATATTGACAGTTTACATTTTATTACTTAGGTAATTAAAAGTAATGAATGAAAATATTACTCCCTATTGTTACATGCCCATTCATCGCCCAATAGAATGCTGATTACAAAATTTACCTAATGTGGTTTTCAAGATATGCGACAAATAAATACTATTTTTATTAGTTACCCATTTTTAGAAGTAAACAATAATATAACTATTACATATGTATATGTGTATGTATATGAGATCAATATATAAATATTCAAACTCAATCATTTAAGGGTCATGTACCTTACTATTGCATATTTCAAGATATAATAATTTCCACACTCACTAATCAGAGAGGCACCACCTTCCTAAAGCTGGAATACAAAATTGGAGACTCTAGCTTTTATAGTTTTCTAGATATACAGATTTTAATAATTAGTTCATATAGAGTTTGTCACGCCCCTAATGCTTGATCGCCCATTTTTAACAAAAATATTGATATTGAACCTTTAGATATTCGTACAAAATTGGAGAGTCTAACTGTTATTTTTCTTTATATGGGAGGTGCCACGACCGCTTTTGCTGAACTCCCTACTTTTTGTCCAGAATATTTATATTTAAACTAAAGTTACTCGTACAAAAATTGGGGACTCTAGCTGTTAGAGTTTTTCAGATATACAGATTTTCGTATTTACTTTATAGAGGAGGTGCCAAGCCCACTATTGTTAGTTCGCCATTTTTGTCCAAAATATTTATATTAAAACTGTAGTTACTTGTACAAAATTTTAGGTATCTTGCTGATATAGTTTTTCCAATATATACATTTTGTTATTATCTTACAATAGTAGGTAATGTAGTATATGTGGGAGTGGCACCTCGCTCATTTGAAATATCAACATAAAAAGTAGCCTATAACTCTTTCCGGAAGATACTGTGAACATTTTAGGAATAACGGTTCAGCCGTTTAGTCGTCTATAAACTTCAAACATACAAACAAACGCACATTCATTTTTATATATATAGGTGATTTCCGAGATATAAGAAGTTTTACACTTTTCCTAGTCAGCCCATTTTTGCCTAAAATATTCATATTGATACTAAAGTGGATTCGACAAAATTTCAGGACTCTAACTGTTATATTTTCTTAGATATAATAATTTAATATTTTTTATATTGGAGGTGACACGCCCACTATATCCAATCCGCCCATTTTGTTTATATATACGTTAAAGTCGTCCATGCAAAATTTGAGGTCTCTAGCTATTGCAGTTTATGAAATATGCGACATTAAATACTTATTGGATATGTTGGCGTGGCACCACTCCTTCTTGAAAAAGTAGTTCCTTCCAGATATACAGGAAGGTACTGTCAAAATTTCAAGATAATCGGTCCAGCCGTTTAGCCGTCTATAGACTTCAAACAAACAACCCCACAAACAAATAAACACACATTCGTTTTTGTTTATATACCCTGCAGAAGAAGGTAGATGCATTCACGCCTGGCGAGTGGTGCTATACTGGAATGGAAGTCAGTAGTCGCAACGGATACGATTGATAGACGGATGGCAAGTACGGTCGTCAATACTGAACTCGTTTTTTAAGTTGGCAGCCCTATCAGCATATATTTAAGTTGACAGTCCTGCAAACAGCTGTCAACAATTTTTGGCTTGTAAAATTAAAGTTTGATTAGTGTTTACGAGAAATATTCCTGCCGCTTACAAATTTAAACAACAAAAGTAAATAAAAGAAAAAATAAAAATGAATAAACGCACTTTCCAACGAAGAGTAGGAAAACAAAAAGTTGCTTATAGGGAAAGAGTATTTAAAAATTGTACTGAAGAAATGCGATGTGAAAAAGTAGAAGCGAAATTCTGTGAAAGCAGTAGCACATGCAAAAATGATAGTCTGCCGAAAAATGAGTCAGACTTCAGAACATTAATATAATCTACAACGCTGCAGGTTCGCTACCTAAAATCTCTTATAAAAGGAGACATAAGCAAAAATCTTGGCCAAATTCTTGGGCGAGACATTGTTATGGCATTTAACGCTGAGGGAGTGCAAGGCAAAAAGAGGTTGAAAGACTTTAAAAATGTTTACGATGCTATTATTGGTATGCCTTCGTTTAAAAAACTTTCAATAGACTTTCGTTGACATCATATTGATTTTTTCAATATTTAATTTTGATTTTTTAGATGCAATTTCTGATGAGCGCCCAGAAGAAAAATTCAGAGCTGCTCTCCATCACGAAAAGAAGAAATACCACAAAATCAACAGCAAGCAAAAGACGAAACAAAATCGCGCTCAGCTAAGTGTGGATAACCATGTCGAGCCGAATGACAGTACTACAGTTAACTGAAATAGCAACCAAAACAACCACGAACTGCTTGAAAGTCCAGACTGAAATTTACAATTTAATTTAAATTTTTTTGTGATAACAAAACCAATGAAGTGCTTTATTTTTTAATTTTAATTATTTTTTAATTTTGTTTATATTTTAACATTTCAAACACAATAATATTGAAGCCATTGAGGCATTTTGAGTGCAAATTTAAATTTATAACTTAAGCTTTTCTTATGATAAAAAAGCCAATGAAATGCCTTGTAAAAATTTTAGTTTTTGTATTTTTTATGTAATTTAAGTTTTTAACTCTTTTTTTTGCGTTTTTAATAAATAATTAAAATAACCGTATTAAAACAAAATCTTTGTGTACATCTTTTTATTATTTCTCAATACCAATTTATCCACAAACTACCTACTCGTGGATTAGTTCAAAGGCGACTGGTGGAAAATTACTCCCAAACTCTGCAGTCGTGCAGCACTCCTGAACTCTGCAGTCGTACACCACTACCAAACCGTCCAGTGGAGCACCACTCCGAAAGCGACACAAAAGCGAGTAGTGGTTTTCGTATGACAGCCCAATGTTAAAATCGTCTCTTGAAAGCATTAACTGGGAAATGAAGAGTGACTAGTCGGTATCACTTTGCGGCTAGTCGAAGAGTACTTCTGCACTACTACTTTCTTCTGAAGGGTAGATGTAAAATTCATTAAAAAAAACTACATATGTGACGTATGAGTGATATCAAAGAATATGGATATAAAGAATACGAATTATAAAGCAGTAAAATTTCTTATGGCGGGTTGTAGCATTACGACCCGCTCTCACCAAAATCTTTTTAAAAAAACATTTCTTGATGAGGGGGGGCGGAAGACGGAAGGAAAATAAACACAAACAAAGAGCGTAACAATGTGTTGCTCTCATCATGAGATCGTAAAAATGCATTCAATTGCTTGTCAGCTTCTAAAGGAGAATGTTCATGTCGCTTTTTTCAGACTTCAATTTTACACCCAAAGAAATATTACAGTATGATTCACTAATATCAATGAGAAATGATTTAGATTTTTGGAAGAATACTTGCCAAGTTAAATACGGTGTTTTTAGGTTTTTAACGCAGTACAATTGTTCTATACTTTTCGCTCACATATATGTACATATTATTGGGTTAATAAGTGGACTTGAAAATATTACTAACAAATTTTCCTCTGGGTTAAATATGCCTCTCATAATTTTTCTCATGTTCTCTTTGTGCCGACGTCTGAGAATAAGTGATTTGAGAACAGTGTTGCCTTTTTTTTGGTTATTTCTAACCAAAATTGGTTATTTTTTTGATCAATGTGTAGATGTGTAGATTTTTTTGGTTTTGGTTATTTTTCTTTCTTATAAAAAAACTTTTTTTTGTTTCTGTTTCTATTAATTATAATTTAAACTCGAAAAATAAATAAAACAAAAGTCTACGAATTTAATTTTGGTTATGTTTTTTCTTATTTGGTGAGTTTTTTCACAAATGTTGGTTACAAAATTTTTTTCTTTCTCTTCTATCTTTCCCCCCGCGTCATTCTTTACACTTTATTTTCTTTGGTTTTATACATCAAGAATCACAGATAGCATACTTTAGGGGTAACTATGCGTATGAGTAATATATTTCAAATGCAATTAAATATTAAGTATGTAGTATGTAGTATACATGGGCATGGCCCCTCGCTCATTTGGAATATCAACATAAAAAGTAGCCTATAACTCCTTCCAGACATACAGGAAGATACTGTGAAAATTTCAAGAAAATCGGTTCAGCCGTTTAATCGTCTATAAACTTCAAGCATACAAACATACAATCAAACACACATTCATTTTTATATATAAGATAAAGACTATAAAAAGTTTAAACAATGTGGTCGTTATTATATAATTATATTATATAAGATTATATAAGATATTCTGTTACCCGTGCGGAATACACAATACTTAATAAATCATGTTACGATAATTATATAAATACAATGAAGACCAACTTTAAGCGTAATCCGAAATCGTTTTTTAAATTTGTTAATTCAAAGAAAAAAGTAACTGGTTTTCCATCTTCCATGAGATTTCAGCACATTGAATCTAGCGATGACAGCATTATAAGCAATTTATTTGCCAACTTCTGTTCTACAACTTATTCGGATGCAACTTATAATGATTCCCTTGAGTATCCCTTTAAAATAAATACAAATTCCACTGTGTCAATATCTTTAATTAACGTTCCTACTATTTCTATGGAATTAAGAAAACTATATAATTTTGGACCTGATAACATTCCTAGTAGCATTTTAATTAATTGCGCCGATGCCATAGCTGTTCTACTATCATACTTATTTAATAAATCGATTGAATGCGGTTATTTTCCTAACGTTTGGAAGGATTCTTTCATTATTCCTTTGTTCAAATCAGGAAATAAATCCGATGTTACAAATTATCGTGGTATTGCAAAACTGAGCATAATTCCAAAACTATTAGAAAAAATTATTACTGATGATTTATGTTATCAAGTTTCTAACTTGATATCTCCTTGCCAGCACGGTTTCAGAAAGAAGTGTTCTACTACAACAAACGTGCTTCATCTTTCAACAGTTGTTTATCGAGGATTTTTTCATCAGCAACAAACAGACGTTATCTATACGGATTTCAGCAAGGCTTTTGATAAAGTCAATCACGTACTTTTGAAGAAGAAACTTCATTTAATGGGATTTACTAATCTCAGTTTAAAATGGATTTATTCATATTTAACTAACAGAAAACAAACCGTACTTTTTAAAAACTGCTGCTCAGGGTAGCCATCTTGGACCGCTCCTGTTTTCATTGTTTATTAACGACTTACCTGATGTGATTCACTATTCCAATATTCTAATGTATGCTGATGACGTAAACATTTTCCTAAGTTACCGCCATATTTCCGATCAGAAACTTCTTCAAAATGACCTAAATTCGTTTCATTTATGGTGTAATTTAAATATAATGCAGCTTAATCTCAAAAAATGTAAATACATAAGATTTGTAAGAAAGAATCCGATTCCTACAAACTATGCTTTTGGTAGATACGAGTTTGAGCTTGTAACTTCCTGGATCTAGGAGTTCTACTTGATCGCAAACTAAATTTTATTCCGCACATAACTATGACAGTAAATAAAGCTAGAAGCGTACTTGGTTTTATAAAACGGTGGGCAAAAGAATCTAATGATCCTTATGTTACTAAATCGCTCTACACATCTCTTGTAAGACCTTTACTCGAGTATGGATCCATAATATGGAATCCTCTATGTAAAAAACATTCCGATGTCATCGAATCTGTACAAAAGGAATTTCTGATATTTTGTCTCCGAGGACTGAATTTTAATCCCACAAGTTTACCTTCTTATTCTGCCAGGCTAACATTAATCAAACTTCCGACACTTAAAAGCCGCAGAACTATGTTAAATATCTCGTTCTTATTCAATGTAATTACTGGTGATATAGGCTCCAACTTTTTAATCCATACGTCCGTCACGTCATTTTTCCCCATTATCAATACAATTTTTTACGCTGGTTCTGATCCAATAAGGAGAATGTGTAACAAATTTAATAAATTGTATATGCTAATTGATGTTTCTTTATCAAATAATGTTATAAAAAAATAATGTAATTATGTATTTAAATTCATAGTTTTTTTAGAATCAATATCTTGTAATATTAATTTAATTGCCTGCACGGAATATTTCCATAGGCAATTAAAAATAAATAAAAAATAAAATAAATCTATTGGTCAATTCACACATGCCGTTGTATTGAGTGTATGATGAATATACAACAGTGCATATTTGTTGTTGATAATTTTCATATAAAAATCACATGTTTTTCATATGTTTTTAAAAACTGTGTTGGTTTTATGCTATCAAATTGCTTGAATGCCAAAAATTATGAAGAAGAAGACGTTTGGAATACGAAATACACAATACATCATACATAGCATTGAGCGTTCACAAAGAATCATGTATATTCAATACAACATACACGATACAAAGTCGTGTGAATTGGCCATGTGGTTTATGGAGGAGGTGGTCGAACCAAAGCTGTTCAAGAATCTAATACATATTGCTTTATTTTGACTAAATATGAATCTAACATTAAAAGTTGTTACCGCATTTGTTATGTATGGGAAAGCATGACGGGAAGTGGTGTCCCCATGAGCACAGGTGTTTCTCTAGTATAAATGTTTTTGGTCTGAGGGAAAATTCTATACTTTTTCATGTTAATGATCGAAAAAAATTGTGAACGAATGACTATTATATGTATAACGTGAAATACAAACTGGAATAACCTCTACAAATTTTTAATCTTTTCAATGTTCAGTCAGTGAAGTTGATTTCTGACAATTATTACCAAAAATGTAAAAATATCTAAATCCAAAAAAAAAAACAAGTAAATTTAATCATCAGAAAGTTGCAAATACTATCTAAGAAAAAACAAAAAGAAAAAAGCTACAATTTGTTTTAATCATTTGCCATTGATAAAAAATTCTTATGCATTATTCTGCCGCCATGGGAAAACCATTTAATGGTACAGCCGAAGTAAAAAAAGACAGTGGAAACGTATAATTACACATTGTAGTTGTTTGAAAAAATAGAATACTTAACCCTCTGGCTTAGGGTTTGTCAAAAGTAACAATTATAGGCTGTCAAATCTAACAATCGAATTAGAAAAAAAAATTTTCAAATATCAATTAATTATCACGTAACTACATGAATCTGTAAAAAACAGAATTTCCTTATATTTTTATTTGACATTTTTTTTAGCAGTGTTAACAACATGTCAATATTAAAAATGACTAAAATTTAAAATTGAAATTACAAACAGAATTTAAATTTTGCATGTATGTTATGCTTATCTGTAGGTGAAATTTTTTTAAATAAAACTTCACATATTTTAAAACCAAAATTATAATTTATTTCATTATTAACTTTTATAATGTATCTTATATATAAAAATGAATGTGTGTTTGATTGTATGTTTGTATGTTTGTATGTTTGAGGTTTATAGACGATTAAACGGCTGAACCGATTTTCTTGAAATTTTCACAGTATCTTCCTGTATATCTGGAAGGAGTTATAGGCTACTTTTTATGTTGATATTCCAAATGAGCGAGGGGCAATACCCACGTATGCTACATACTACATACTTAATATTTAATTGCATTTGAAATATATTACTCATACGCATAGTAGTTACCCCTACAAGTATGCTATCTGTGATTCTTGATGTATAAAACCAAAGAAAATAAAGTGTAAAGAACGACGCGGGGGGAAAGATAGAAGGGAAAGAAAAAAATTTTGTAACCAACATTTGTGAAAAAATTCACCAAATAAGAAAAAATATAACCAAAATTAAATTCGTAGACTTTTGTTTTATTTATTTTTTTTCAAGTTTAAATTATCTATATATATAAAAATGAATGTACTTTATGGAATCGTAAACTATGCATTTAATCTTTAGCAAAGTTGTTGCGCATGAGCCGACGAAGGTTTCTAAGTTGGTATAACCAATTTCCGACAGGTGGCGCCACTGAAAATTCTTCGAAATTAATTAAATCGTAAACTGTGCATTTGATCCTGTGTTGAAAAGAAAATAAAAGAAAAGAAAAGAGCATTACTAGCCTCAGAATCAGCATTGAGACTGAAAAATCTTCGAGTACATGCCGCACAGATCCGTTCGTATGAATCACTTGAACAATGAATCACTTGATCGAATGCGTACTACTCAGGCCCGTTCGTCTAAATCATCTGGACAACGGGAAACAAAATCAATAAAATGATTCAAACTTAATTGGATATTTGTCTAATGTCTTTCCTTCAAATTTATTTTAGTTTGTAGTGCAGCAAAGCGCGCAGTGTACAGCTAGTATGTATATAAGATAAGATTAGAAGATAGATAGATAGATAGATCTAGATAGATAGATCTAGATAGATTTATCTTCTAATCTTATCTTATATACATACTAGCTGTGCACTGCGCGCTTTGCTGCACTACAAACTAAATAAGATATAAGATAAGATTAGAAGATAGATAGATAGATAGATAGATCTATCTTCTAATCTTATCTTATATAATCTAGATGTAGATAGATCTATCTATCTATCTATCTTCTAATCTTATCTTAGATAGATAGATCTATCTTCTAATCTTTTCTTATATACATATACATTTGATCATGTTATGATCTTCAGCAAAGTTGTTGCGCATGAGTCGACGGAGGTTTCTAAGTTGGTACGATGGCGCCACTGGAAATTGTTCAAAATGAATTGAATCGTAAACAATGCATTAGATCATGTGTTGATTGAGACATTTTAGGATTCATCATTTATGATTTTAATAACATTTTGTATAACACATTCCCGTAAAATGTCAATCACAAATTTGAAACATTTTAATTTTAAAATTTAAAATGCTGTAGTTTGTATCTCAGACATTTAAAGACATTTAATTTTTTAAAATATATACTTAGTATAAATATTTACGGTTTAAAATTAAATCAAAATATTTCAAAAGACAAGACATCGTTTTGATTTTCTTTCTTTTAATATACATACAAAAACATATGTATGCTTAGATTTTTTCTACAAAATTTTTAACAACGATTTTAACAATTCTGGAAAACTACTTTTGCGACTTCTTATTTCCATCAATATTAATTGGATTGAGTACATTGTGAGATTCTAATAAATTTAAACGAATTTTTCAAGTCGTTCTTGTGCAGTCATGCCTCCAAAGCGACAAGCAATTGATCGACCTACACCTCAGGCATGGAAGAGAAGAGCATTACGAGTCTCAGACGAGCAACGAGCCTTGAGACTGGAAAATCTGGGCGTACATGCCAATGAGACCCATTTGCATGAATCACTTGAATAACGAGAAGTGAGTTTAGGAACTGACTCAGACCGGTTCGTCTGAATCATCTGGACAACGGGAAACAAAATCCATAAAATGATTCAAAATTAATCGGATATTTGTGTAATGTCTTTCCTTCAAATTTATTTTAGTGGGTGGCGCAGCAACGTGTGCAGGGTACAGCTAGTTTAAAATAAAAATAAACACTACTTTACTATTACATTATGTAGGTAGTGTTTATTTTTTTTTTAATTATAAAAGTATAGTTTTCCCTGTTTAACTAATTAAATTTCCACAAGAACTCAAAATGCCTTTCCGTTTACATTTTACCTTTACTAGGGAAGATAAAAAACGTTTTAACATTCGTACAAATTCAGTTTCCGCAATACCTGACCTGTTTCTCCAAGATAAACGATTTAATTTCCTTGTCTATTTATTAACTCAATTTTGTGTTTGTGTTTTCCACAATAGACAAATATTGAGTGTTTTGTTTTATGGGAAAGTGAAATTGTTTGCCTTACAGAAACAACACATGCAACTTTTAATAAATACCTTTAAATAAATATAAAATCATTGAAATCGTCAAAAACGCTGTTAGATAGTCCCAAATAATAGGGCGAACACTCCATTCTCTAAAACGGCTCCCTTTTTATGTTTAGCTTCTTATGCATTTTTAACAAAAATAAGAAACTCAAACCCATAAAAATGTCTCCTAAGTACATATCTTTATTTTCGGTTCTTGCAATTTTTATGACATTTAATATTAGTCTGTTGGTTGGTTTGTTTACTTAAAAACATATGGCAAGTTTTTACGTTGTATAATTGCACTATGTTAAGTGGACGTTACTGTTACATTACGTTACTGTCGCCTGAGCAATGAGTATTCAAAAAGATGACTAGATTCAAATAATACTCATAATTTCTGATACTTATACGCATTCAGACTCATTTTTATATCATACTCATAATCAAAGTTTGAAGTACTCATCGTACTCATACTTAACTATACGCATGATGTTGTTGATTTCGACTCTCCTTTTCTCATCATTTACAAGAATCATAAAATACGTATGATTCGCGTACGAACACAACAATACTTACTAGAAGGTTGTGTGTTTGCTTTGCTTGCGCTGTCTTTGTCTCTTTCTTTCTTCTATTTTTGTAAATGCAACAACAACTAAGACTATAAATTTTGATGAATGATGATCACTCGAATTATTTATGAGTATTATAAATTTTTTTTCTAAATTTATGAATCTGAATGAGTAGGCATATGAATCAAACATATTTCGAATGTTATGAGTTTGATGTCAAGGTTGTACTCATATTCATTGCAACCTGTACTTATAAATCAATGTTGTAGTGAGTACGAATGAATCGGAGTAGTTGAATTTCAATACTGTTGACTCACTCATAATCAAAATTTAATGAGTACTTATGAGTAGCGAAAAACGATTCATTGCTAATCTCTGCTAGACATGCAATCTTGATCCCTTAATATATTTATGGGGATTTGCAAATAAAACCATAAATCACTAATTGTTACATCGGAATAAAAACAAATTGTTTTGAGCTTTAAATGTTTTTATGTCTAAAAGATAATTTTAATGATTCAGTATATAATGTTTTATTAGTTATAGTATATTGAAATCAATTGACTTGTTAATCTCTTTATTAGTATAATACGGAACAAAAACATTTTATTTTTTAATACTGATGACTTCATTTTATTTCAAGAAAAATTTTGGTTAACTTAAAGGTTTGCGTTTTTTAGGATTATTGTAATTACAATTCAAATTTTGTTCACAATTTAATGGAAATATTGTAACATCGTTTAACATTAAAATGATAAAATAATAATAAGACAAAAACAAAAACCATATACCAACAACAGCAGTATGAAAGAAAAGGGGATAAACAAGTAAGCAAGAAGAAAAGAAGAACATTCGACTTCAAGAACATTCGTCAGATTGTTTACGTGGGCATATGAAAAGGCAAGACAGAGCAGGCAACTAGTAGTAAAAATTCAGTTGGTCTTGTGTGAAGACGCGTTGTGTGTGAAGATATCCGTGTTAAAGATCTGCCGAACAATTGTTAGCGTTTACGCAATAAGAGTTGTATACATCAAGTTGTAAACACTGGCATACAAAATTGTGTGAATAATAAAGAATTTAATTGAAACTAAACACAAATTTATTTTCATTTTGTTTGCAATCAACGAACTCATATTTTAAACGTTTTTAAAAAGCTAAAAACGTAACAGTATGTTATTGAATAATTCGGATGTGCCTATATAGTGCTTCGGCAAATAACACAGCGCCATGCTATAATCACTGTAATGGTTCCAAGGTCTTCAAACAAAAATGATGATCGAAATAGTTTATTCGTTATTGATTTGATAAAAAGTACGTTTAACCAGCAATAGACCTATAAAGTGTTTTATTAAACGAAAAATTAAATTTGAATACAATTTGAATATTTACTGGATAAAGAATAATCGCTGTTTTACGTATTTATTTCTATTGATGGCAGTAATGCCTTAAAGGTTTTAATTTAATCAAAATCAATATGAAATTAACACAAGAGTATAGAAATATGTACTTCGTTGTTGTAATCGTAAACTTATTTTTTTTTAATTTCACTTGCATTCGTACATCAGAGGCGATAATGTTTCATTAAATGCATGTACACTAATCTATTAAGAAATTTATTCTTTTCCAAAGAAGCGATATAAACAAATTATTTTACATGTACGTAAATATGGTATAATTACTATGTTACTCGAATCCATGAATGCTGGTACATTATGCTTAAATATAATCAAATATTCAAAGATACATACATTTCAGAGTATTTAATATACATACATATGTACATACAGATGATGGCAACAAATGATACCATCTAACGGAAGTCAAATTATGTCAAGAGATGTGTGTTGCGGTAATTACATTTGTTATACGTAATTACTGTCAATTCGCATATTGTATGTCAGATGTTACGACGGGAAAATATTCCACAACAATTAAGCGATTTAATTGAATCCGCTGTCATAAAAAGAAGGATTAGACGATACGAAACAAGAATGGAATAAAAGAAGAGAAACATTTTAAATTTCATTGAATTAAATGAAAATACACATGAAATCATGAATGATGTGCATAATTATGTACATATGTGTGCTGTTAATTTATTTTAAAAGCTCTTTTAATTTTTTCAAATGATTTAAGGGCTTTAACTGTGTGAACACTTTAACATTTGAACTCCCTTTGAGAAGAGTAAGATTGATTAAACGAGTGATAGGAAGAGAGCCGTAATGACAACTGCTGTTGTTAATAAAACAGAACATTTCGTCAAGATGTTGGTATAAATGGTTATCCATTTTACGATTTCAAAAGTAATGTTATAAAAAACACAACTAAAGCGATGATTTTCAAGTATGCTTTATATTATCTTATAATAATGCTATGACCTTAACCTTAACACTACGTACGACGTACGATGTCACTTAAATGCTTGCCTCTGGATTGATTGCAGCAATTGCTCTTTTTTCTTACATTTTAAGCAGCCTCTCTGCAATAGCTAAACAAATGTTAATTTTTTAAATGCTTTTACATTATGGGATGGATTATCAGAGTAGACACGAAGACCAGAACAAACCGTCTTCTTGGTACAAGCCGTCATCAGGGTAACTGTAAGATGGGCCCAAGTTGAAGGAAAGGACTCACGTGGAGACATTCACTGCAGCCAAATTTAGCTTTTTATTGATTGACGGAAGTAATGGTTATCTCTGGGTGGCTGTTGTCCTCTACAGTCTACTTTAGACTCGTCCGGTTCACTGTATTACTATACAGTGTACTACTACTCTTTACCCGAGCGGATAGGCTTTGCCAAGGAACCATCAGAACGGTCGCTGAAAAGTGGTTCTGCCAGCAATAAACTGCATTTTTTATCTTAGGACAGAAGCGCGTGGTTGATTGAGCAAGTTTAGTAATGAATCGGTTGTCCGATTCTATAAGGCTTAAGAGCTTATGCCAATTGGTAGAAGGGGATTGATATCTGATGGTGGATTGATATCAGAAAGGGAGTTGCCGCCTTGGTATCCAAGGACTGCGCCAGCAGATGAACGTTGAATTATGTTGCCTTTGATAGCTGCAGATGTCGACAGAGAACAAATTAACGGGCGTACCAACAATACAAAATTTTGGAATAACTTTTCTTAGATTTCGGGTGAAATTCGTAGGCAGCAAGCACTGTAAGCTCTATGCTGCGGCGGATTTCCTGAAAGTTGTATTATATATGCCGACACTATTACTAGTCACATGGTAATCTATGAAATGAGGGTATGTACTAAACTTTATAACAGAGCCCGGCAAGACTTGCTATTGGTCAATTGTTGCGAGAGCGAAAAATAAGAAAAGAGAAAAATTTATATTCTTCACTACAATGCAGGCATGGAAAATTTAAATTTTAAATGGTGGTATTTTAATTAAAAATATTAGTTTATTAAATTAAAATTTGAAAAATTCGTTTAGACTTCTTTGATTATATTGATTTAAGAAAGCATTTTAGATTAAAATCTGTTTTTTTTTTTTTTGGAAATATGTATACATATTTAATAGAAAGATGTTAAAAACATTAAGTTTTCCATCCCTGCATTAGCAGATCTTCATGTAAAAAAGCAAGAAGCATGCGACAACACAACCTCCTTCAATGAATGCATAAACGAGACTGAGTGTGTTTTTGATCGTGAGAGTAAATTTAGTAATGGCTGACATGCACGCGTGCATAGGAATTGCCGGGCTCTGCTTTATAAGAACATTTGTTTCGTGAACACAAAGACAGTGAGAGAGAGAGAGAGAGATTTTAAATCTAATATCCATGAGCACTACTTCCTCTTTCCACCCTTTCATAATCTATTTTCATATTTCGAACACAAATGAGTTGGGTAATCATGCATCTCTATTAATCATGTCTCACTTGGGTTCAATGGCTTCGGGTACAAAGTCTCAGTCAAAAACAACAAACCTGGAAGGTTCGCTTTAACAGTTTAAAGTTTATGTCAACAGCTATATACCCGGGTATGTTTTAAATTTAAAAACCGGGCCGAGCTTGTCTGCGAAATTTTGCTGAGTCTCGTAGGAAATCCAGATAAAGTGCGTACCGTTCCCTTGTCGAATTTAAATAGTTCTTGGTTTTCCTGCTGGACACAGCAATTTTGAAATTCGTCAACCAGGTTTGTTTGTTGAACCACCTACGGTCTGTTGAATTCCATGCTGCTTTTTCCAATTTGAAAAAGTATTCTTGTAGGAGCGCATATATTCCCTTCCGTGTGAATTTGACCGCGCTTTCGTTGTCCTCTATGGTAGAGTGGCCCGGACCCGTTAGAGGGGGCTGTTGTATCAACGTATACGTATATGCAACACCTGATGCCCTTTGATTAGACTATACACACATATGATCAAGTTCAAAGAAGGTTGGTCATCGGTTTCAACCATGTCCCTTATACTATGTTCAGATATGCACCTTTATTGAGTCAATATTCGTTTTATTGAGTACAATATTTTAAGTGTTCAGACATAACAATATACGCAGTTCAGCTGCTAATTCAATATTCATTTGACAGCTGGTAAACAAAACAGCTGGTTGTTTCAACAACATTGTTTTAATTTTGTTGTTTAATTTGTTTTTTTTTGTCGTTGTTGACATTTGATGCTCACTGAACATACTTATGACAGTGCTGCATTTTTAGTTTTACCGAAGAAAATAAAGTATAAAGAATGTGCATTTCGGCATATTTTGGAATATTTCTCAAAAATAATTCAAGACGCGGGGGGAAAGATAGAAGGGAAGGGTAAAGAAACCAAGAGCGTAACAATGCGTTGTTCTCATTGTGCGTTTTTGTTGTTTGACTAATTTGTTATATATTTTTCTGAAACAGTGTTGCCACGAAAAAAAATTTTGTAACCAACATTTGTGAAAAAAATCACCAAATAAGAAAAAATATAACCAAAATTAAATTCGTAGACTTTTGTTTTATTTTTTTCAAGTTTAAATTATAATTAATAAAAAAGAAACAAAAAATAGCTTTTTTTATAAGAAAAAAAAAATAACCAAAACCAAAAAATCTACACTTTGATCAAAAAAATAAGCAATTTTGGTTAGAAATAACCAAAAACGGCAACACTGTTCTCAAATCACTTATTCTCAGACGTCGACACAAAGAGAACATGATAAAAATTATGAGAGGCATGCGTTAACCCAGAGGAAAATTGTTAGTAATATTTTCAAGTCTACTTATTAACCCAATAATATGTATATGTGAGCGAAAAATATAGAAAAATTGTACTGCGCTAAAAACCTAAAAGCACCGTATTTAACTTGGCAAGTATTCTTCCAAAAATCGAAATCATTTCTCATTGATATTAGTGAATCATACTGTAATATTTCTTTGGGTGTAAAATTGAAGTCTGAAAAAAGCGACATGAACATTCTTCTTTAAAAGCTGACAAGCATAGATGGGCACTTTGCAGTACCAGTAAAATTTCAGTAAAAATTGATTTTTACTGATTACTGAAAAAAATTTTAGTATTCAGTAAAATTTTACTGTTAATGCAATCTAAATTTGAATGAAATTTAAATAGAATTTAAATGAAAAAAGTAATATTTTACTGTTAATGCAATCTAAATTTAAATGAAATTTAGATTGCATTACCAGTAAAATTTTACTGAATACTGAAATTTTTTTCAGTAATCAGTAAAAATTGATTTTTACTGAAATTTTACTGGTACTGCAAAGTGCCCATCTATGCTGACAAGAAAAGCAACTGAATGCATTTTTACGCTCTCATGATGAGAGCAACACATCGTTACGCTCTTTGTTTGTGTTTATTTTCCTTCTGTCTTCCACCCTCCTCATCCGGAAATGATTTTTTAAGAAGTTTTTGATGAGAGCCGGTCGTAATGTTACAACCCGCCATAAGAAATTTTACTTCTACATAATGCGCATTCTTTATATCCATATTCTTTGGTTTTACTCAATATTATAACAATTTGCGAATTTATTACGCAATAATTAATTGAAACTTTATACGAAATATTGTGCTCAATAATGGCGTTTATTGCAATAAAGGTGCATATCTGAATACCGTATTATTCTTAGGATTCACACATGAGAGCGAAGACAAGGTGCATAAGCCTTTGGTAAAACTCTCGTTATTTTAAGTATTCATGCATAAAAAGACAAATCAAAATAGATACAAACCCAATACAAATAACAACATAATTAATATACAATTTAAAAATGTATGATTCTCACATCAAATGTGTAGACAAACCTTGTTAAACTTGCTGTTGACGAAAGTACAATTTTCTTGATGTTAAGCTTTGTATTTCGTGAATTCATTTTTTGTTCCAACATACATATTGTTACGAAATTGAAAACATCGTTTAACATTAACGATAAACAAAATCCACACAAACACATACAACGAACTTGCTTACGTATAGCAACAACAGTATACCAGTATAAGAAAAGGAAACAGACAAGTATGAAAGAAGGCAACAACAAACAACGTGAACAAAATACATAAACAACAATGCAGTTGCGATAGAACTCTCAGGAAGGCAATGACAAGAACATTCTACTTAAAGCACCTTCATCAGACTGAAACGTGAGCATATAAAAAGGCAAGACAAAGCAGACAACGAGTAGTAGCAATTCAGTCAGTCTTGTGTGAAGACACGTCGCGTGCGGAGTAAACAAACAGTTGTGGTTTGAAGATCGCCGTTGAAAAGATCTGCATTGTAAGAGAAGAATAATAGCGAACAAGTAAGTTGTTATTGTATCGTGAAGTTGTATACGGTGACACACAAAAGTAGTACGAACAATAAAGAGTTTTATTGAAACACATATTTGTTTTTAATAGTCTAAACGTTTTTAAAAAGGTAAAAACGTAACAATATATTGATTTTATTCTATTTAAATAAAAGAAACCGCATGCTCAAATGCTTAATTCCTTTTCAAAATTTTAAATTTCATAATATGAATTGTTCATCCATCGTCCTAAAATACCCAGAGTATTTTTAATAAAAATCAATATTAACGCAATCGAATAACTACAAATTCAATCTGAAATCTTTATTTATGATACTTGCGGACTTTAAAGAGTTTCATTTAACCTCTAATTGAATTTTATACACTGACTTGAGCAGGAGCAGCAGCAACAGCAGCCCAACAGCCCCAAACTACTGTTGTAATTATTTTGACCGAAACGATTTTCATTTTTCTTTAGTCTTTATACTCATTATTATTAATTAACCTCATTTTAAAAGAACATCATTTACGATATTCGTATCATGTTCGTATCATGATTGCGAATGAATCCAACATTTTATAATGAAGCCATTATTAATTTTTATTTCCTTTGGACTATTTAATCGTTGTACAACTTTTGTTTTATATTTACGACGGCTATTTAAACTCTGCTTTACTTTCATTTCGTTTCATTTCCATCGTTTTGTTTGGCTGGTTTCGATTCTCTCTCTCTGTCTCTCTCTCTCTCTCTATTTAACGTTTTTCATCACTTTTGGGTGTTCAAAATGAGTAGTTTCCGCTTCATTAAATGCTTTTACATTGTATCCTTCATTAGGAGTAGATACAGTCCATAAACAGAACGATGCGACCTACAATTCGGTTAGAGGCTAAAGCCAACATGAATCAAAGCAAAGTAGCAAAATGAATACAAAAAACAATACTAAGCCTAGAAAAGTGAATGAGAAGAAAGCAAAGTTTACAATAAGAATAATTGTATGTAATGCCAGTTGATCCATGTGTACACGTTTTGAAGAAAATTCTAAAACAGCAGCGCATTTAAATACATGGAGTATACATAGGCGTAAGGGAAAAGCATACAACCAGACTTTATGGTTTTTTGAAGTAGTAGGACAAGACAAATAAATTAACGACTTACCATTAAATTTCGTTTACAATGTTAATCCAAGAATAAAAAATTCAGGCGGGGTATGATGATGATGGCGGAGAAAAAAAAAACTGAGAATAAAAAAATACCTCCCATAGGAGAGTCAATATGGCAAGCGTTTTTAATTTCTAGAAATTTATTTTACACGGTAAGTTATATATGTAAGTTATATACTATGTACATATTGTTATGTAAATAGGAATGGTGTTATCGTTTAACAATGGACTTGTTTACATGATCAACGAATAAACGAAAATATAGCAACAACATCAGTATAAAAAAGGGGATAAACAAGTAAACAAACAGGCAACAACAATACTGCAAGGACAAACGTAAACAAAATACACAAACAACAATAACGTAAACAACATTTATAAAGATTTCGCGAAGCCAAAGTCATTCTCCTTCAAGAGCAGTCATCAGACTGTTTATCCTGCGATGTTAAAGGCAAGCAGGCAACGGGATCAGAAAGAATTCAGTCAGTCCTGTGGTTTGAATATCTTCGTTGCAAAGATCTAACCAACAATTGTTAGTGTGTACGCAAAAGAGAGTAAAATTAAAGCAAATTGTTGTTTTTAAATCAAGTAGCGAACTGTGACACACGTAATTTTGCGATCAATAAAGAATTTATTTAAAAATAAACACAAATTTATTTTTATTTGCAATCCACGAACTCATATTTTAAACGTTTTTAAGAGGGTAAAAACGTAACAGTATGTATATACATTAGAGCGACTCACCAAAAAAAGTGCTCGATGTACCCTCCTAAAAATGAACCTTGGACTTTTTTAAGATGACATTTAAAATATTTCGGCTCCAGCTTTGACCTCTCGTGAGCTGGACCATTTCGAAAAAGGGTCTATTTTTCCATGTTTTGTCAATTTGAGAATTTGTTTCCTAACCAACGTATACAGTATGGGTATCATAAGAAAGGTTTTTTCAAGGCGCGTCCAACTGTACATACAATTTGTCCAAGGACAATCATCTATGTCCTTTTTTAAGGATATTCTGTACAAAAGAACAGTTTTTGAATTTTTTCTTCGGGGTCGTTTGTAATAAAATAACCAAATTAACATATTATAATCTTTAGTCGATTAATTAAATGAGGGTCTCCTTGGACAAATTGTATATACAGTAGGACGCGCCTTAAAAAACCTTTCTTATGATACCCATACTGTATATGTTGGTTAGGAAACAAATTCTCAAATTGACAAAATATGGAAAAATATACCCTTTTTCGAAATGGTCCAGCTCACGAGAGGTCAAAGCTGGAGCCGAAATATTTTAAATGTCATCATAAAATATACCAATGTCCATTTTGAGGGGATACATCTTGCACGAATTTCGCTTCCATACAACTTGAGTCGCTCTAATATACATATATCATGTAAATTTACCAATATGTTCGATTTAAATTTCACTGAATTTCAATACAAGTTATAGACTTCTCCTAAACTAACTACCACTTATATAATGTGCCGTCCGTTTACAACAAAGCTAAAGCCAATAGCGACCATTATTCAATGATCTGCAACTCTAGTTTATATGGAACGAAATGGAAATGATTCGTATACCACAGATATCTTACACCATTTGGATTTTGAAAATTGTAAAATGAAAATACTAAATTGGACAGATGCCTGGCCTTTATTATTTCTTGTAAATGTTACAAGTGTTGTCTGTGAGCCAAAATTTTCGATTTTTTTTTTTTTTTGTAATATCAGTTGGCAATTATTTGTTTACATCGGATGTTGTTTTAAGAGCTTGGAAACCGAAAATGATAATATAGGACAGACACATTTTTGGCATCTGGACGATGGCAAATAAATAACAATTTTCATGGTCCATTGGAACAGTCCAATTTTTTAATACTTTGGTCGTCTGCCGTAAATGCAGGCTCAAATATTGGCTTCCAATGCCTCAAAAGTTGCTGGTTTGCCGATATAAGCCAAAACTTAACACAGCCCCATAAAAAGTAGCCCAGAGGGGTTAAATCGTACCAATGAGGTGAATGACCATTCCGGGAAAAAAGTTGTCATCAAATTGAGTTTGCAATAAACCGTTTATTAAGCATGCTGCATAACAAGCTGCGCAGTCTTGATGGAACCAATTTTTGGCCGATTAGCTTTTGGAGACGATATCACTTGTAAAGTGTACCAAACACTTTGAACATGAACATGATGAACACCATCTTTGGTGAAATTAAACGAAATTGATCAATTTAAGTACTATAGCAACTGTATTTTATACGCACCTAAGCCAAGAAACTTACATAAAGTTATTCACGTAATCGACGAAAAAAAGCCAACAAGTTGAAATCGGTGACTAATCGCTATTTCAGTGTCTCATTTACAGTAGTAGGTAGTATTCTGTATGCTACAAACATTTTTTTGCCTTGTGGACAGTTTTGAATCGAGGAGAGTACAATTAGAGTGAAAAAAAAATCAAAAACAGAACAGAATTGCTTGCTCACTGGACCGAATATGTTGGTGCCAAATCTAGGTGCCAATTATTAGTGAACAGAAATGTCGACTTTGCTTGACATTCTCAGTTGTCAGCTGTTCTGATGCAGCTAACACAAGCAAGTCGATATTTACATCGCATAAGGGCCATTATTACAACTTGCCGTTAAACTTGGGTTTAGTTAAAGTTACCTTTAGCTGAAGGGAACTGTAAAGTTAGCTTTGACATATTTTCGTTATTACGACTTAATGATAAAACAAAGTTAGCTCTTTCAAAAATATGGCAGTGACGGAGCTATGTAGATAAAACTGCTCAATTAAACAAGTTTTTTTTTAAACGCAGTGGCAACAAAGGGCCTGTTTTGTTGTTGTGTTTCCTTATTTTGTTTATATTTGATGTTGCCATATTGAAAATAGTACATAATAGGGCAAGTTCTAACATAAATTTAACTTTAAAAGTTAGAGGTAGAATGATCCTCCCTTTAGCTTAACGCTCACTTCTAACTTATTGTCCACAAATTATCTGCCCGTTAAAATCCTTCCTTTAGTTAACGGCAAGTCGTAATAATAGCCCTAAGAGTATTTATAAATTTATAAAGATGAAATAAATAAGCTCTTTTAAATCATTTAAATTTATGTAAACTCTTTACAAAACTTTTCTTCTGGGGAATTTAAATGCTGTAGAGTTAGTGAATGTTTTTATTGTACCAAATACTTCCCGGTTGTTGTCTATAAATTTTGGCGTCAATTGTGATAGTTTTCCTTCACTTTTATGTTTTTTGTTTTTAACAAGAAACAAACTTTTTTCAACTCAAATATTTTCATAAGAATTAAAACTATTTCCACTCAAAAATATACACACAACATACGAACATCAATATTATCAGGACTTCAAAAGTATGTCAATAATTATGTAAACACTGCGGTTAAAGGTTACTCTACCAATTCATAATTAATCTTTTCGATTGAAGTTATTTTCATATAATTTTTAAGTATTTTATTGAAAACAATTTGAACATAATCACTTAACAGCTGTTTTAATTCCAAAATTTAATAGAGAGTTAACCTCTCTAAAAGTGCAATAAATCAAATGCATTTATTTAGATTGAATTTCCATTTTAAAATCTAGTATATAACAGTTGTTGCCACATTTTTTGTTTCATTTTCACTTCCTCCGAGTTGTATGAGATCGAACAGAAATTATTCAAAAATGAAATTTAATACTGAAAAGATTTCTCCATTACAAACATATTTCAGACTCTATCAATTATTTTCAGACATAGTTACTGGTGGAATGTATTAGGTAAACTTATTGTAGTGGAAACCCGGTATAACGAATGATATAAAATCACACTGATATATTCGCTGTATCGACAAAAAAAATTTTTTTTTTTAATAATAATGCTTATTTTTATTATAGAATTTTAATATTTTTGTTTATTTATCATTTAGAAACACAGTTTAACATATTGTTACGTTTTTACCTTTTTAAAAAAGTTTAAAATATGAGCTTTTTAACGGAAAACAAAATAAAAACAAATATGTGTTTAGTTTTAATTAAACTCTTTATTGTTCGCACAATTTTGTGTGCCACTGTATACAACTTGATGAAAGTTTTGTTGTTGTTTGTGTATTTTATTCACATTGCTTGTTGTTTCGTTCTCGCTTACTTGTCTTTTCCCTTTTCTTTCATACTTATGTTGTTGGTTTACTTGTAACGAGTTCGTCGTATTTGTTTGTGTAGCTTTTGCTCATTTTGATGTTAAACGATGATACAGCGTTTCCATTTTCGTAACAATATCAATTATGTTAGAAATCAGTAATAAATGATTGCTTGTAAAGGGTCCGCCAAATAACTTTTTTTTTGAAAATGCTTTAAAAAAAACTACTGATTATTTTCTCAAATTTCTTTTTTTATTTGAAAGTACAATCCTTCCGGTTAATAATGGAAAATAATTTCATTCAAATGGCTGCCTCGGCCGGCCATGCAGTTGCCTATTGTAATCAATAGTAACCTTAATCCATCTAAAAAGTTACCGAATAAAGTTTTAAACTCTCTGTAAACTAAAATACTCAAATTAAAAACGTTCAAATGCAACTACATTAGTAAACACTGCGCTAAATAAACGAATACCACGTCTCATGTACTCAACATCATTCTGCCGTATTAAATCATTAAAATTTCTATTATATGTATTTATGATCTTTGTCCACCAATTTTCTAAGCTTTTTTGTTTACTTTCTTCCATGCTGGATCGAATTATATTAACTGAATCACAAATTCAGGTATTTAGAAAGTCGACCATGTTTTCAGTTTTTAGAGAAAGAATTTTCGACAGCAGGTGGTTTCTATAATACATTCGAACTATTCGAATGGCCTTATGGTCGATTAGTTATACGTATTAAGGACGTAACGTTAGGCGCTAAATAAAGTGTCCATATGTTTCCATCTTTCATTATTTTAATAAGTTCTTCGGGCGGGCGAATGTATTGGATCATTGTCAAGGATTAATAACGCTTTTATACGTAGTTAATTATTTTTTCAAAATTCTTCCATTTACAAATGTAAAGAAAGAAACAAAACATTTTAAAAATTCGCGTATTCACCTATTAATTTACTTTTATGGGTGTAATTTACTGTAAGAATTCTGTTTTCCTACAAATAGTGGCTTAATTTTTTTTTGGTACTAGACGCATTTACGGATTTGTGACTCTCTCTTTAGACGGGTGTTTTGTCCGACAGTAATTTCCCGTGGAGTGGAGTTTCATTGGAGTTGAAAACTGCGTTTTCTGACTAACTGGTATCCTATAGTAATTCCGATCTGATTCCGAAAGGGCTCCATTAAATTTTGAGGAGCCTATAGTAATTCACCAGACCACTTCAAAAGTCTTGTTTTTAAGTGTCTTGGTTTTAAAAACCAATCCATTGACATTTTTTGGCTTAGAAATCAACTGTACAACTCTTTTTCCGTGATGGAAAATTCTCGGCGATTTCTAATTCCATTGTTTGTAGTTTTAAAATTTTCCAAAAATTAAGTTTCCATCTTTTTTAACGTGCAGTTTGAAGATTTTGGTATCCCGTATTTACACCCTTTTCATACATATTTTTCCACAATTTCAATTTTCACCACTCTGCTTCAGCAACTCCTCAAAAAAAAAAAACTACATATTTGTGTTATGATTAAAAACAAGGTGTATTTAACAAGATGAGCTTATTAGGAAAACGAATACAACACTGTAATGCTATGTTCGCACCATGGTATAAGAAATTTAGAAGGTAGTTTCAATCAAAATTTTTTTTTAAAAATAAGGTTTTTTGAAGTTTTATTTTCTCATAAATACAAAAAAAACGTTGCCACATTTATAATTTTGTTGTATATTCCCAATAAATTATTTATGACAAATGTGTAATTTATAATTAAGTATGATATTTGCCGTATTATGTTGTGCTAAAAATGGCAAATTGAATAACTAAATTTCCGGTCATAATTAAACACACATTACAACATTGACTAGTTTTTAAGGTTAATTAAGTAATAATTTTTTTCATTTTTTTATTAGTATACAAATATTTAGTTTCTTTTATATGACGATTTAGAAAGCGAATTCGAAAAAATGTTCATCCAAGATAAAACCTTTTAGCAATTTTTATATCTAAATTTATATTAGTTAGGTCCAACAAGTTTAACATGTAATTTGGGCTAGTATTTAAAGAATTACCATTAATTTAAAAAAAAATTGAGTTTACATGTTCCAAAAGTTTTAAAAAATTGGTATTAGGCTTATGTAAACCTCCCTCGGACAATAAATTTATAGAAGTATAATTTTCATCCTTTTGTGCGGAAGTTTTAAAGCCAAATTCTGTAAGACCCATTTTGAAAATTATATAACCCTCAAAATTTTCCAAACCATCGAATTCTATATCATTTAAATTTTTAACATCATCCAAAAACTGCTCTGTTTCTTGTTACCTTGTATTAATTGGAACAGCATCTCCATCCAATCTCACGCGTTTCGCTTTAACTGAAATATCACTTTCAATAAAGTCGAAACACACCATCGGCTCCTTTGGCAATTCAGACTCACAAATTTTACACACTTCCAGCCATTGCTGGCGTTTTTTGGGAAATGTGGGGACTTTAAAACCCGTATGTTTGAATTTTTGCAAAAATATTTCGTATTTTCGCATTGGGGAAAATACAACTCATGCTTTTTAAATCTTGAAATAATATTTTCAAATTAGCTTCGTAAGTATTGATGTATCACAAGTCTTACCTTTGATTCCAATTTAAACACAAATATTTTAATATAAATTTTTTTCAAAATATTTTTCAATTGAATTGAATTTATTATTTTCATATGACTTTAAAGAAAATGTGGGGAATTTAAAATTAATATGGTAGCATTATTTTAACGAAAACGTCAGAATCCTTAAGCATGTCAGATAGTGAATTTTAAAAAATAAAGAGAGAATGAAACTACCTTCTTTTCTTATACCATGTGTTCGCACGAGGCTTCAAATTACTTCGCTCTCTGTTTTGAATTACTTATTTCAATTATCATGTTCACACTGCAACTATGTAATTCTTTTTGACAGTTCTTCCTTTCTTCTTCTTTTTATTGTTAAATTATTATTAATATTTTTGAATTCTAAAATTCTTACATCTTCTTCAAAAGCTACAAATACTTTTCCTGCCACACATAGTGGCTTCCTCCGTTAATTTCGCTAATAACTTTCTTCTAAATAATACTTTTTTAAAATCTTATTTTTGGATTCCATTATTATTTATTGTTTACAATATTTTTTGTTTATATTTTTTGTGCTTTGACAGCTGGTGATGGCAAAAATACGATAAAATTTAGAGATTACATTGGTTTTTAAGTAATTCACAGGGTCATAGAAATTGAATTACACACAATTTGGATAATTTGCTCACAAAATTTTGTATGGCGAATTACGGTATTCAGCACATAATTGGATGTTGAATTACGAATGAGAAAGCGAATTACGAAAAATTGCTGCCGTGCGAATATAGCATAAAACGATTTATGCGTCAAAATAATATAGTACTGTAATAAACAATAACAAACTTAATTTTGGCTGTGTTGTCCATACAGCAGACATTCAGTTAATTATCAGCGGTCGCTTGCAAAGCAAAATGAACTCACCTTGCTAAATACGCTTTACTTAAAAACAATCATGTCCTCTCACAACAGTGTTGAAAAATTCAGTACTTTAGTACTTTTTTCAGTACTTTTCACACTTTTTGTCGACGTTTGACTAAACGATGCTCTTACGTTTTGTTGCGTTACGAATCAGTTATTTTTGTTTTGTATATGAGGAACAGGTATAAGTAGTTAGTTTTTCTGTTCCGTTCCGTAAGTGCATTACATAAAAATAAATAAATAGTTTAGTAGGTAGTGTGCTGGCTTACTAGATGTGAGCCCACGGTTCAAACCCCATGTCAGATATCACCAACAAAACGAAAAATGAAGAAAGTATTCCTACAGCGACCTCATTCTGGCAAAAACTCTGAGAGTAAATAAAATTTCCCTGGAAAAATTTCTCAAAAATCTGTCGTTCGGAGTCAACTTTAAACTGTAGGTCCCGCCCTTCGTGTATAAAATTAACACACACAAAATAAGTGGTGTGAGAAGCTAGGTCATAATCCTGATTGAAGGGCTGTAATGACCAATTATGTATGTGTGTATGTATTTTTTTAAAAGTACTATTTGATGCGAAAAAGTTTCAGTTATAGTTCAGTACGATTTTAAAATTTAAACGGAGTTTTAAGGACTATTTTTATTTGACTTTTTCTTTCTTCTTATTCATTATTCGCTTTTTTATTCGTTATGCCATGTTCGCACGGCAGCAATTTTTCGTAATTCGCTCTCTCATTCGCAATTCAACACCCAATTATGTGCTAAATTACGTCATTCGCCATACAAAATTTTGCGAGCGAATTACCCAAATTGTGTGTAATCCAATTTCTATTACCCTGTGGATTACTTAAAAATCATTGTAATCTCTAAATTTTATCGTATTTTTGCCATCACCAGCTGTCAAAGCACAAAAAATATTGGAAACAATAAACAATAATGGAATCCAAAAATAATATTTT
Source organism: Sarcophaga rosellei (assembly GCA_930367235.1). NCBI lineage: Eukaryota > Metazoa > Arthropoda > Insecta > Diptera > Sarcophagidae > Sarcophaga > Sarcophaga rosellei. Next base: position 81,413,518 of record OV884017.1, on the reverse strand, counting down.
AAAAAAGTATTATTTATAAGAAAGTTATTCGCGAAATTAGCGGAGGAAGCCACTATGTGTGTAGAAAACCTTTTGAAAAGTATTTGCAGCTTTTGAAGAAGCTGTATGAAAAATATTAATAATAATTTAGTAATAAAAAGAAGAAGAACTGTAAAAAAGAATTACAAAACTACCGTGTGAACATGATAATTCAAATATGTAATTCCAACAGAGAGCGAAGTAATTCGAAGGCTCGTGCGAACATAGCATTACACTCGACGTAAAATTAGAGATCATTCGCTATATAAGACAGTTAATGGTTTGTTCATTCGTTATATCAGTTTTTCATTAAAGTTAGTGTTTATTAAACCGGGCTTCGAGTATATGTATTTGTTTTAAATTCTTATTTAGAAAACAACATTATGTCAGGTCTAACAGCTGCAAAAAAAGCGGCACTCAATTTATCTGACGCGCCATTAATCTTGGAATATTCTTCTAAGCAAAATAGTAATTTTCTAAGTACCAGCATAGTGCAATTGGTGGCTGAAATGTCAGTTTTTAATATCGAAAATACATGAAGAATTTTAAGGAATAATTAAAAGACTGAGTTTTAGTACATATTTTGCGATGGACTTAGGGAGAAAAATAATATTATGGTGCTGAACCTAAACACTTACAGTGTTTTCTCTTCTAAAATTGCTGCTCTTACCATATTGAACTTTGCCTTTTTGTTCGTCAAAAAAGAGCATAAAATATGTAGATGTCCCATTGTCATCGATGTTTTAAAAATAAAATAAATAAGAGCACAAGTAGAAGACATTTGACGCAAAGCAGTTTTTAAATTTAGGACAATATCAATCCATATGATATTCAAAGCATCCAATGCATTGGTGCGTATTATTTTTATGGCGACATCGTCTATTTATACTATTTTGAAAACGATGTTGACCAGGCCACCACTGTCAGGTCTGACCGATGATTGTCAACTTTCCTTGACCTGAATTGGATGATCTGAACACCACATATCGTTATGTGGTTTCAACAGAATGGCCACACAACTCATGTCACATTGGATATTTTACACAAGCGATTTGGAGTCATGAATGTAATGTACACTGGCCACCGAGATCATGTGATATGATCCGGTCATACTTTTTCTTATGGGGTTTTATTAAGTCACATGTGCTTGCTAAAAAGCCACAAACAACAGAGATCGTCAAATGCAACATAATCATGCCATCGTTTAAACCTGATTAATCAGCCAAAGTCGAAGAAAATTAGTCATTTCTGATACTCTCCACCCACACTTAATGGCATCAATAGATCTTTCAAACGAATAAAAAATTGCAAACAATTTGTTTAATTTAACTTTAAACTTAAGAAGCGCTCAATTCGGTAAAATCTGCAGCATTGATATTAGCCAAAGTAAACGCTACTATACATTTACCACCAATTCAAATCTGAGAGTCTTAATGGACCCAACCGTAAGAATGCCATTTGTGGTAAAACGCTGCATAATTTCTGACCAACAAAATACTCTACCCCGTTTAATGTTTGCATGCTACTCGCTAAAAATCTACGTCATACCCATATTACTGTTCTGTTATAAATTCTTTTTGAGTTGTGAATCAATAAGAATAAAAATAATATTGCTAAATATGTATGTATGTTTATGGCCCATACAAAGTGATATGTCTTTTGAAAATTTGTTAAAATGTCGTACTCTTACATATCTATGAACATATATTTTTATTTATTTTTCATTATCTACAGTCAAAGAAAAAAGTCTACATACACCACTACACTTTTTCTCTAAATTGGAAAAGATGTTATTGCGTTGTTAAAGGCGTAGAAATCATTGGGAAAACAAATATAAAAATTAGCAGGAAAAAATCTACATCTAATTAAAGACTGAAACTAAAGCAGCATTAGCATTCATATTAACGAAATTCGTCTCTGAGCTTAACTACAGAACGATAAACAGTTATTAAGCAACGCTAAGCAATTCCGAACTTCGATATTTACATTTTTTAACGAACAATGATGAACAAGACGTAATTAATTAATTCTATTTTCAATCGAAGCATACATAGTATATTTAAGTATAATTATTTTCAAGATTATTGTTATAAAATTTTCAAACTTGTTATGACTATATCTTAAAAGTACTCTCATATTGGATAATATTTTGTTGTGCTGTATTTAAATTTAAATTAATAAACAAATAAATCAGCAATGACTATATCGATATGTCTCTGACAGCAAAAAAAAATTTATATATGTAAGTATTTTTGTTTATATATATACATTATATATATAGATCCGTGTGAATACATCTTTTAAACCAAAAAAAAAAAAAAATTGGCAAGTACATATTTGGGAAGTATATATTGTTACGAAAATAGAAATCGTTTAACATTAAAATGATAAACAAAAGCTACAAAAACAAAAACAATGGACTTGTTTACATGATCAATGAATAAGCAAAAATATAGCAAAACAACATCAGTATAAAAAAGGGATAAAGTAAACAAACAGGCAACAACAACACTGCAAGGATAAACGTAAATAAAATACACAAACAACAATAACGTAAACAACATTTTTACATTTATAGAGATTTCGCGAAGGCAAAGTCATTATCCTTCAAGAACATTCATCAGACTGTTTATCATGCGATATAAAAGGCAGAGCAGGCAACGGGATCAGTAAAAATTTAGTCAATCGTGTGTGAAGACGCGTTGCGTGTGATGACAATAATCGTGGTTTGAAGATATCCGTTGTAATTATATACGCGGAAGAATGTAAAGAAGAATAACAAATAAAGCAAATTGTTGTTGTTTAAATCAAGTTGGGAACAGTGGCACAAGAAATTTTGCGAACAATAAAGAATTTATCTAAAACTAAACAGGACATTTATTTTTATTCTTATTTTCAATCTATAATTATTATGTATATTTTAAACGCTTTTAAAATGGTAAAAACGTAACAATATAAATTAATATATAATGAGAGAAAAAGTACTGGCTCCGTTTTCGGTGGAATTTCCAGAATTAGCGTTACCTTAATTTGTTAGAACAATGAAGACCTCGTCAGTATTACACAAATGTTAAACAAATCATTGAGCTTATTCAAACTAAATATAAATATTTATTCTAATGCAAATTATAATATAGAAATTAAATATATTTTTATAAAAAAAAATTAATTTTTCATCTGCCTTTCCCTGATAAAGGCATATTGAATTCTAATACCATTACCTTTTTTTTTGTTATTAAAAACTTTATATTTTAATTATAGCCAATACTCTTTTGGACAATTTTCCAAAATACATACATACATACATACATAAACATAAAAGAGAATGCCAAAAAAAAAAACAAAATTGGTTCGCTTCATAATTTTGCAATTAATGAAATGCGCATATTTTACTAATGCCTCACAAAATGCCAAAACAAGGGATAGCAAATGAGGAAAAAAATAAAACAATAACAAGAGACGACCATTTTTTATGTTAATTAGGAACATAATAGAGAAAACAACAAAGTTCTAGTGGCATCCAATGCACAAAAAAAATTGTCTGTATATGTATGTACATATGTATGTATGTATGCAAATACATGGATCCTTTATAAAAACCACTCACACTTATTCATTTAAATATCTCAGCGATAAAAATTACAAGGCCTTGAGTTTAATGGCCCTTTGAAATGTTTTTAAATTTTAATTTAAAATTATTTTTTCTGAAATTTCTTCCAAAAGTTTCACGCTATGTTAGCAGGTGTGTTAATAAATATGTAATAACAATTGATTGATTTATGAAAAAATTATTAAAATTATTTTTCAAATTGCTTTCTGAGTGATTATAATTTGATTTGGTTTGTTTTAATGACTATGCAATTTATATCAAGAATGATGTTACATGTCCTGAGTTTGACACAGCTTCACGCTATTCAATGAATGTTCTTCAGTTCAATGTGAATTTTATTACTTCTAAGTTTTGCATTCATTGCAATACATTCAGACCGCCTATGATAGTATAGATTAAAATACCAAATCACAATCACAAAGATCACGGTCCCATATTAGAAATGACAAATACATACCAGAGATCAGCAATGAGTATTCAAAAGGATGAGTAAATTCGATTCATACTCATAATTTCTGATACTTATACGCATTCATACTTATTTTAATATCATACTCATTCTACTCATATTCAAAGTTTGAAGTACTCATCGTACTCATACTTAACAATATGGATGATGGTGTAGATGTCGACTCTCATGTTACTCAACATTTACAGGAATCACAAAATAAGTATGATTCGCGTACGAACACTACAATACTCACTAGAAGGTTGTGTGTTTGCTATCTTTGTCTTTTTCTTTCTTCTTTTTTTTGTGAATGCAACAACAATTAAAACTTTAAATTTTGATGAATGATTCGAATCACTCGAATCATTTATGAGTATTATAAGTATTTTTCTAAATTTATGAATCTGAATGAGTAGGTGTATGAATCAAACATATTTCGAATGTTTTGAGTTTGATTTCAACGTTGTACTCATACTCATTGCAGCCTGTACTTACAAATCAATGTTGTAGTGAGTACGATGGAATCAGAGTAGTTGAGTTTCAATACTGTTGATTCGCTCAAAATCAAAATTTCATGAGTGGTTATGAGTAGCGAAAAAACGATTCACTGATGATCTCTGATACATACATACGCATAGACGCGCATGTAAAATCTCCAAAGAGTGCCTTCAAAAGGGCTTCGTTTGACATTCTTTTTACCGTATTTTTTAGATTCATTGTTGTATCGTTGGTTGGCTGTATTATCATTCATCTCGACACATTGTTTTTCACACCACTTTTTTTTTTTTTTTTGTTATTGCTCATCATTTTCTTTTTTCTCTGTTCATTTATTTTGATGGTGGACATTAAAAAAAAAAAAAAAAAACAATGGCGCAGTATTCGTACTGCGAATAAAAACTGAAGGACTTCATTAAAGCCACTTCAGAGACGACAGCACTACGCGGACACAAAAATTTTACCACATTGCCAATATGTGCATATGTATGTGTATAGTCACACACATATCCATTGTATGAAATTCATGAGATGAAAGCAGTGTTGACAACATGCACTTCCAACGACTTCCAACATTGTGAGAATTTATGAGTAGCACTTTTTAATCTTTGCTATTTTATTACGTATAAGAAATTCTTCAAACTGGTTTTCGAAATCATTAAGTTAAGAGTCTACAATTCCATCCAAAACGATAGCTAGTGTGTTAAAATAATGATTACTAACTGAGTATCATTTAGAATGCAGTAGGTAGATGTACAGGAAAATGGTAAATCCTTATCCATATTGATATAGAAACTATTCTATTATATTCATTATTATTTCCCGTACCTACATACATATGTGTCTCAAATGGAAATGATAGTTGACTACTCCATAAGGATATCTGTCATCTTGCAAAGTTGACTTTCAACAAACTCAGGATTTTCCCTGCATATGGCCAGCCCCAGAGTATCCTAGTTAAGTAAGCTAAGCTCACTCCAGTAACTCGGTTATAGTCCAAGACATTCGGTACATGGACGCCACTGTTCTACTTGATAGCTGGTTGTTAGTAAAACTTAGTAAAACAAAAGTGTTAATTCTAGACAACAAATAACAAGCTTAGGACCTGCAAAGTGGGATTCAAAGTCTCCAATATTAGTACAAAACACACGTTTAGTGTTGCTTTTTATAAATATTAAGTAGACAAATATAATTCATTGTATGAAATATAATTTTAATTATGTAACAATTATTTTTTCTTCGAATATTATTGTCAATGCTTTAAGTCTACGTTTACATTGGAAAAGTTTTCTTTCTCACCTATAACAAAACTTCGTTTTCAAATAATTCTGAAGTAAGCACAACTTGTACTTTTTTTCAGTACTTTTTCATTTCAAGAATACCACTATTAAAGCATTAGCAACACGATCAACACATTGCTATAGTAGAATTAGGCCTTAGTCCCGATTAACCAAATGTCCACAGAACGTACGTCCGTTTTTAGAATACGAAAAGCAATGAAAACGCTTGCCGAACCGTAAGCATTTTAATTGCTCTTCAAACGACGGGAATAAACGGGGCTTTTACGTTTTGTTACGTTCCGAATCAGCTGTTATTGTCCTGTATGTGTGTATTAAATATAAATAAATAGTCTAGTAGGTAGGTGCTGGCTTACTAGACGTGACCCCATCTTCATTAAATCGAAATATGTTAAAATATTTCTCCGGCGACTTCCTTCTGGCAACAACTCTGAGAGGAAATAAAATTGCCACGATACAGTTTGTCAAAAATCTGTCGTTCGGAGTCGACTTTAAACAGTATGTCCCACCACTCATGTATAAAATTAACGCACACAAAATAAGTGGTGTAGAAGTTAGGTTATCAGTTATCCTGATTGAAGTGTTATAATGACCAATTATTTATGTATGTATCTTTTACAAAAGTACTATTTGGTGCAAAAACTACTTTTTCAGTTATAATTCATCATTTCAAAATTTCAGTTTTGCAACACTGAGGCATGCTGATGAGTCAGAAAGTATTAAAGGAGGTTATGCCATGGACCACCAAACCGTCTCAGATAATGAGAAAGTCTTCGAACGTATGACAAATTACATTTGTGACGTTGTGTAAATTTAGACCCACTTGTTGAAATTTAGACCCATACATTTTACAAAATTGTTATAAAATTTGAAAAGTATTTTAATATCAAAATAATTTAAATTTGCGTCCATTTTTAGGGGGCAGAATTGTATTATGAATTGTCTTATTTTAGCGCTTTTATAACTAATGTTTATCATCATTGCTAATTTGAATATTTACATATGTATGCATAGCTATGTATGTACATAACCAAAACAGAAAGCATCTGTGAACATATTTCGATGAATAAATGTTTTTAAGAATCTCTGCATAAAAAGAGGAGAAATGTGAATGAATATTCCTCATCTATTCCTAAAATTTGTAATTCAATATTCGTTAAATATATGACAGTTTCAACATTATAGAAATTGAAGAGTTGTAACACTCACTCACTCACTCACTCTTCAATCACTTGGAGTCTGTCTGTAAATTTGTATGTGCACAGCAATACGGACAAGTGACGTTAAATTACATGACAGAACGGAAGTATGTAACCAGACTGACGGACATCAACTGTAATGCAAATGAGGCTGTTGTCAACTTGTGCTCTGATTTAAGAGGTGGATGCTTTATCATTACACTGCAATGACAATGACATACTCAACAATAATGTTGAACCAAAAAAAAAAAAAGAATAAAGAAAGAAAGAGCAATGTCTAGTTAAACAAAGAGTTAAAAATAATGCTTTCTGTGAGAGTATGTGAACAGAGGTATGAAAGAATGTTTTCTATAACTAGTAGCTTAGAAAAATATTTTCATTTTATATTTATTATCAAGCGGTTGTAAATTTTAATTTTTAACTACAATTATTAACAATCACAGACAAATATTATCAGATAATTTACTATAGTGCGGTTCCTATCAGAGACTCTGTTCTGTACACTATTTATTTATTTATGTCAATAGATAATTACATCCTTACTAATTAATTTTGTTACGTTCTTACCTTTTTAAAAACGTTAAGAATATGAGTTCGGAGATTGTAAGCAAAATAAAAATAAATTTGTGTTTAGTTTCAATTATTTTTTTATTGTTCGCACAATTTTGTGTGCCAGTGTTCACAACTTGATGTCTGCAACAATAATTGTTTCGTTTGTTATTCTTCTTTTCTTACACCCTTTGCGTAAGTAACAACACTTGTACGTTAGATCTGCATAGCGGAGATCTTCAAATCACGACTGTTTTCTTCACACGCAACGCGCCACAACACACAAGACTGACTGAATTCTTACTACTGGCTGCCGGCTTTGTCTTGCCTTTTTTATATGCCCACGTAAACAGTCTGATGAATGTTCTTGAAGTCGAATGTTCGCGGCTTCGCCTTTTCGAGAACTCCGGCGTGGTTTCATTGTTGTTTCTGTATTTTGTTTACGTTGTTTGTTGTTGCCTTCTTGCTTACTTGTCTATCAGCTTTTCTTTCATACTGAACAAGTTCATTGTTCTTGTTTTTGTAGCTTTTGTTTATCATTTTAATGTTAAACGATGTTATACCATTTTCATAACAATATATACAAATTAAAAACGACTTTTAAGTGTTGGAAATTTATTAAAAGCAAGTCTACTATGATACAACGATAATACACAGGAGTTCCAACCAAGACCACGTAGACAGAAAATTACAAATTGTTTTTGCACATGAATATATAATAATTTACAATTATACAAACATAATTGGTCATTACAACCTTTTAGTCAGGATTACGACCTAGTTTCTCACACCACTTATGTTGTGTATGTTAATTTTATACATGAGTGGCGGGATATATAGGCTAAAGTCGACTCCGAACGACAGATTTTTTGCCAGAAATCTGCTGAGAGGCAGTCGCCGAAAAAATATTTTTTTTATATTTTATTTTGCTGGAGATGTCTGAGGTGTCTGTAATTATATTCTAATTAATAAATAAATTACTACAAGGCCTTTTCTAAATATGATTATTTCTTAAAGCAAGATACATAGACAGCAAATAAATTCAAGCAAGTATTATTGTGTTATTTTTATGAATCCATACTCTTTAAGTACAGTATCATACATTAAAACAGTGTTCATTTGAGGTTTATGCCTTTCATCCTCATTCTTTTTCTTTTGTTTCCATCCGATTTTTTTTTTTCTCTTTTTCTATATTTCGACACTTTTGATGCCAGTATATCTTTTGAAGTCTACCAGTTTATAAAACAAGCCTACACTTTTTGAGTTTTTGCATTGTAATGGCAACTGAATATTAAACTTTACGACGTGCGAATATTGCCACAATTTTTTGAATGTTTTTTTACTTGGTTGAGCTTAAACAGAATAACAAACAATTGTATTTGAAATTGAAAAATTTCAACTGATCTCAATCCATGTTATTTATGTACCTTTGGGTGTAATTACAATATCCTAGTAAAGGGTATTTCGATATTCTGGTTCAAAAGTAAATTTCTATTGAATAGAAAGAAAGCTATGATATTGATGCATTATATACGACATACAATATAATTTAAACGACAGTCTCGACCGCGACGGGTCGTATCTCGGCGACAAAATCACGAATATTGGTTTTCGAATGCTTTTACGTCAAACACCGGTGTTTCATGCAGCACACAAAGTGTATCGGCATCAAATCTTATGGTTTTAGCGCACAATTCTTCACGACTAAAATAATTTCCATAGAAGAATTAGCTTTGAAAGCTTGCTCTTGCAATCATCATATCCAAATAGTTGCGAATTTTCAAACGGTTTTAATTGTTGGGTGAGATGGTCGCTGTATGGATGGAGCTGCACTTTCTAATCCAAATTACAATGCCATGAAATTGACTAATTCTAATTATCTGCAACACTTCCTTTAACTGAAGCAATATTTTCGGCAGTAAGAACAATGCGTTGCTCACCACACCTGACCACATCTGTAAAACTTACAGTCACTACAAATTTCTTTATAATCCTGCCAATTACTTCCAAAATAAAGCCATTATGTTTAAACGTAATTCCTATGTTTAAATTTAAGTTTTACGTGTTCTTAGATTGTTAAATGATCATATTCGCAATTGAAAATGCTTTCACTAAACAAATGGCACTTCAGAAGGAAGGCATTTAATAATTTACAGTTATTTTATAATCCGTTATATACTATCCTTATTCCAAATGCTTTCATGTTTCTACTGTGTCTAATAAATAATTTAGCTTGTGAGATATTCAACTACAAAATGAATTCTTTTAATAGAAAAGGGATGTAGACTTAAATAAAGACGATTTGTTCGATTTCATCAAGTTAACCAATCTAACTCAATCCAAAGTAAGTAGGTTTGAAGTTGTGACTGTTTATCACCTCATGGTTGGTTATTATGGATATTGAAGATGATTACAATACACATTTACTCATAAAACTATATCATTAGATCTTATTCTAGCGCTTTATATGCATACGTTCCATTGTCTTATATCAAACGCTCTGAGGGCAGCTTATTATTTATAAGAAATCTCATTCGTGTGCTTACAACTAATGTTCTGTATGCCATAGCGGATATTTATTTTAAAGCAAATTTAATTGCCTAACTCTGAAATGAAAATAAATAAAAAAAATTTAAATTTAATACAAATATGTTAAAACAAATTTAAAAATGTTACCATGCTCCTGTCAATAGACCACGCAATAAGCAAATTGTTAAAACTGCGGAGACTACAATTAAGAATAAAGGCGGTTAAAGATTGATATTCGACAAGTTACACTGACATCAATTCCGAAATAAAGTAATACGGTATTCAGATATGCACCTTTATTGCGTAAATCACAATAAACGCCATTATTGACCTCAATATTTCATATAAAGCTTCAATTAATAATTGCGCAATAAATACGCAAAGTGTCATAAAATTGAGTAAAACTTAAAATGCAGCACTGTCATAAGTGTGTTTAGTGAGAATATTACAATTATGCGAACACTCTCTTTCTGTTGATATTTGACAGCTCAAATGTCAACAACGACAAACAAAAAAATAAACCAAATCCAAAAAAACAACAAAACAAAATAAAACCAAAGTTGCTGAAGCAGGCAGCTGGTTTGTTTACCAGCTGTCAAATGAATATTGAAAAAGCAGCTGAACTGCGTATATTAACACTGAACAATTAAAATATTGTACTCAATATACCGCCGTAGTCTAGTAGGTAGTGTGTTGGTTTATTAGACGCGAAGCCACGGTATAAATCCCCAGCCAGACATCAAAACGAAATATGAAAAAATATTTCTTCGGCGAATTCCTCTCAGCAGATTTCTTCAAAAATTCTGAGAGTAAATAAAATTACCATGAAAACTTTATCAAAATTCCGTGGTTCAGAGTCGACTTTAGCTAGGCCCTAATCCTGACTGAAGGGTTGTAATGGCCAATTATGTATGCATGTATGTTATGTATGCAATAGCCGAATATTGAATCAATAAAAGTGCATATCTGAACATAGTATAAGTCTGTAACTCTGCTTCATAGTTCAACTAACAAAACATGACAAATGTTTTGTCATCCAATTATGTAAATAACAGGTTTAAAGTGTTTTTGAAATCAGATGCTTCAAATGCGTCTTGTAAACAAACTAGCTTAGAAATGAGCATGGATCGATAATATCGCGATATTCTGCAAAATTCAAATACGTTTTTTTTCTTGAATGTCCCATCTTCTAACTGAAAGGATAACACTTTCTTTTGCCAGCGGTTACCTACTATATTCATTATTGGAATGATATATTAACTCAAAATAGGCATCTGTTTCTAAATTCAAAAGAAATAATTATTAACGAAATATGTACTCATTTACATGCTGCTGTGTATGTAGATTTATAAAATTCATTTTAATTTCATTAATGTTCTATTAAATATAACGTTTATCATAATTATTAATTATAACAGTTTATTTTTCTGTAAATGACAAAATTTTGATTTGATTTCATCAATCATTTGGCGCGCTACTTCTTTAAATTTATAAATCATTAATCAACGCATATTACCAGTGGACATCCTGCAGTCCACGCTGTAAACGGGAATAAATTTTTTTTTCCTTTCCGAAAAGAAAACAACAGTCACGCACATCAGCGACAAACAAAAGCAAAAACAAATAAAATTAATAACGAAATTAGCAAAATTTCAGTTCGTCTTTTTATCTCATTATTTATTCAAGAGATACAAAAAAAAAACCAAAATAAAAAAAAATAAAACAGAAAATAAAGAAAAACTTTCAAGGACCTCTTTTGAATGTTCTGCTGTTGTAAGAGTATTTGTCTCAATCTATTAAAATTTGCAAAAAAAAAAAGAGAAAAAGAAACGTTCAAAACTCATGCCAGTGAATAATTGTTTGTGCTTTTAATGAAAAACGCTGCCATGTTTTCATCTGCTGTGTGTCTGCTGCGGATGAATAATTGCTGCATTATAAAATAATTTCCATGAAAAACGATGTTAATACGAGACTAATTATTATAATTGTAAAACATTTTCATATGAATTTAACTTCTTTAGCTCAGTTCGACTACTTGTCACATTCTTATCGCTATCCAAATGAAGAGTTATAAAACCAAATTGTTTAAGAATCCACATATATGGAATATATTCGTCAACCCAATAACATAACATAACTTCTTCCATTTTCTCTTTTATTGGTGTTGAGGGTGGCTCAAGTATGCTGGCGAAACATTTACTAACATTCATGCTAAAATTTGGCTTTCCACTCAATCAAAGGTCCAACAATTGGAAAGAAAAGGAATTACTGTGATCCTAATATCTGATTTGTTATACTATGTTTAGATATGCACTTTTATTGAGTCAATATTCGGTTAATTGAGTACAATATTTTAAGTGTTCAGACTTAACAATATAAACCGTTCAGCTGCTTATTTAATATTAATTTGACAGCTGGTAAACAAAACAGCTGGTTGTTTCAACAACATTGTTTGTATTCTGTTTTTTGCATTCTTTTTTTGTCGTTGTTGACGTATGAGTTGTCAAGTATAAACAGAAAGTATTCGGATAATTGTAATATGCTCACTAAACACACTTATGACAGTGCAGGATTTTAAGTTTTATTCAATATTATAACAATTTGCGTATTTATTGCGCAATAATTAATTGAAACTTTATATGAAATATTGAAATCAATAATAGTGTTTATTGCGATTTACGAAATAAGTGCATATCTAAACACCGTATTAGGCATCGATCACTAAATAAATTCTACTCTACTTAACGATAAATGAAATACGTTATTAACGTTATTATAATCCGTTTTCAGAAATATTCGAATGTTCGATGAATATATTGAAAACATTGTTAAATTCTCAATCTACGTTTTGAAATAGAATATTTTTTTTAATAAAATGAAATTGTTTCATCCCTAATTTATAGTACATACTCCATGAATTTTGTGTGAAAATGACAGTATATGTATATTAATGTCAGAAGAGACAACTGGGCGTGGCTTAAGTGCGAATTAGGGAAAAACAAAGGTGCTACTTCTCACTATAAGATATAAGCCTAGGTGAAATCTAAAACTCAAAGGCGTACTTCTTGTAGTAATAGAATTCTCGGAATCACTGGATCTATGAAGAAGTGCTCAAAGGTCCGCATGTATCATCATTAGTGGTGTCTACGTCGGAGCCGGACATAGATTTACTTCTCTTTGGAACCTTTTTTCAAGATCTGCAAGCTAATATAATTATTAGCGCGCAGTAATGGATACTGTCAACGTCTCATGGACAGATGGGATTGTAAGTACAAATTTATCATAATTTGGAAACAAGGAATTAATTGAAGTACATATTTCTAGATCAATATATTCAAAAATAAATTACATGCAAAGGGAGTACCTTCAAGTTCAAACATCGAAATCAAATATTCAATCCAAGAGAATCAAATTATTCACATTTGGGAAATTCTATAAAAAAGAAACATGGTTTTTTGTGGTTCTATGTGCTGTTTATTCGATGATAAAGAAGTCGAAATGGGACTAACTACTTCCACTTTTGTATCTATGATTTGAAAATGATGTGAAAAATAAAGTTTAGCCACATCAAATAGCAATAACAATGCAAACACATTGGAGGCAGCAAGTGTTGCGCCACAATTTTGCAATTGTTGCGTTAGCCAAGCAGCATGCGCAATAATTATTTTTAAGGCGACAATGGCAAAGTCTAATTAAAATAAATAAAAAATTTGCAGTTCATTAGTTCCCTATTAATAGTGGCTTTAAAATATTTTTTTTGTGTTTAAAATGTAGCGGTTTCTATTGTATTGACAGCACAAGCCCGTTCATGGCCGATAGTAAAATAGTACTTATGTATATCCAGTTGTGTATGTGTTTGTAGGTGGGTAGTACTTTATTATTTTGGAGACAAAAATTCCTAAGGCTACAGAACATTCAAATTTAGTTTTTTCGTTTTTTTGTTTTATTTTTTTTTTTAATTTAATTTGAAATTTAATTTTAACTAAGATTTCTGTTTTTAATGTGTTTTACTGTAGCGTAAATACAGAAGAAATAAATTTTATTTTTAAAGCAGAAATGACATAAAGAATAATGACAAGCACGAGCACAAGTAAAGAAAAGAGAGAAAGTTTATATTTATTTTCTTTTAAATTGTCAACGGCTTCATCTTACGGAGAACATTATTCTCATTCAACATATTTTTATTTGTTTTTTTTTTGTTGCACCGTACACTTGGCTGCATTATTATTTAAAAGAGCGATAATGTGTTAACAAAAACTTTCCAGTTAAAGATTATAATATTATTGTGAATACAATATGATGTACGTATACACTCTACTCTATAAAATGGAATGTTTTCTTGTAAACTAGCTTCTATGAATATACAGTAGAGACTCTTTAAAATGAAAAAAAAATGTTTTTTATGAGAAAGATATTCTGCCTACTACTAGTAGTACTATGAAAATCCGTTGAAATAAATCTTCTTCCAATAAACACAATATAATATGAAAAGTAATGCAAGATTACTGTGATATCAAGATCAGTACGTAATATTGAACGCAACAGCTCTTTTAAATAATAAAATTGTGGTTTTGAAAAACGGTTTATTTACTGATTGGGGACAACTTAGTTGGATATGAACTTATGGAGAAAACCATGTAGTAAATCAGGGTATCACTGTCATAGTGTCAATTCGGGAGTTATGGCTTCAGCTGGGCTTAATCGGCTGATTTTAAGTGAGGACTATGAGAGTTGCTGCCAATATAAGATTATAGCACGACGAAATCCAAAGTCATCTGTTGACATTTTTGCTTTGTACATATATGAAAGAATTGACCTTATGCTGCTAGTCGCATTGCAGAGGACTAGTGTTTATTATCCCCACCATAGATTAATAAACCAGACGTTAATCAAATTCATCATATTCAGATTAGTTTGAAAAAATTGAGACGAAAGTATTACAAAATGAGTCTTGGATGTCTAAAATGTGGACATCATCCGATAACACATATGGCCAATTCACACGGCTTTGTATCGTGTATGTTGTATTAAATACACTTTTTGTTTGTGAACGCTCGTAACCAATACACATTCCAAAAACATGAAAAAAATGTGTATAAGTGTATCGGATTTTTATATGAAAATTATCAACAACAAGCATACACTGTTGTAGGTTAGGTTAGGTTAGAGGACGTGTACTTGTCAACTGTGACAAGTACAGTACCCGGAGGTCGAATTGACCCATTGTACAACGTCCACACCATTCGTGTTGCGTGCGTTAATTTTTTACATGAGCAGCGGGACCTACAGTTTAGAGTCTACTCCGAACGACAGATTTTTGAGAAGCTTTTCATGGCAGTTTTTACTCTCAGAGTTTTTGCCAGAAATCTGCTGAGAGGAAGTAGCCGAAGAAATATGTTCGTTTTGATGTCTGACCTGGGATTTGAACTCGGGCCTTTCGACTAATAAGCCAACACACTACCTACTGGACCACGGCGACTTCAATATTACAATGTTGTATATTCGTCCAACAATACAATGAATACAACGATACAAGGGCTTGTGTGAATTGCCTAATAGAATTTCGTGTTGTCAATATGAGATATCACCAAATAGTTATTGTTTTTTGTTGTTGTTGTTATTCCTTCATAGATTTTTATATTTTGTTATGTAAACGAAATAATTTATTGATTGATTTTTGTTTTTTTAAATGAAATTCCTCTGGAGTGTATAATTTGCGTCTGCCATAATTGAACTTCATCGTACTAGGTGAAGTACTCGTACACAAATTTTCAAGTCCATACGTAAATAACGTACACGTATGACTCATAACACATGAACTTCTGTAGAACTACGTACGTATGTGTTAAAGTGCAAACGAAAGGCGTAAATATATGAGTGCATAGCCATAGAAGCGTGAACCACAATTGCATGTCAGTTCTTTCTTTATACGCATCTATAGAAATCTCTCTTCAATCTGCATGTCTCATTATACTTGTACGTCTGACAACATATCTCAACAAACGCATTTGTACGACTGTATGTGCTTGATTGTACTGGTATATGGACATAAATAAATACGTTTTCAGGTTAAAACTTATTTTTTTCGGTTTAATCTTTAATAACCAATAATATTTGCATTTATTTAAAATTTATTCGTAAGTTTCAACTTTAATTAAGTAAATAAATGTAAAAATTGTCTACATACATACACGCATAATTGGCCATTGCAACCATTCAGTCAGGATTACGGCCTAGTTTCTCACACCACTAATGTTGTGTGCGTTAGTTTTATACGTGAGTGGCGGGACCTACAGCTTAACGTCGACTCCGAACGACAGATTTTTGAAAAGCTATTCTTGGCAATTTTATTTACTCTCAGTGGTTTTTGCCAGAAATCTGCTGAGAGGAAGTCGCCGAAGAAATATTTTTTGTTTTTGGGAGTTTGAACTCGGGGCTTTCATCTAATAAGCTAACACACTACCTACGAGACTACGGTGACTTGTCGACGCTTGAAAATATTATCAAGTATGGAATCCCCTTTCTTCTGGTGATCTGCAAATTTATCTCCGAAAGCAGGGTACATGCTTGTTAGATTTAAAAAGCCCAGATAGTAACAATAACAGTATAATGTGATGAAATATTACGTTCACACTACTACAGCGCAATTTTACTTCCGTTTTGTCATGCGATGCTTCAGCCGTATATGGAAAAGAGAAACCGTATTCATCATATCCAATACAATAAGAGTTCACAGTAGTCTTCCGTGATATTCTTACTTACTTACTTAATTTGATCATTACAACCTTGTAGTCAGTATTACACTCAAGCTTCACATACCATTCATACTGTGTGCGTTAATTTTGTCCCTGATTTGAGTGACAGATTTGAGAAACCTTTCATGACAAATTTGATTTCACTCTCCGAGCTTTTGCCAGCAGAGGCAAGAGAGGAATTTTTCGAAATAAATAAATAATTGTTCATATTTCTTTTTGGTCAAGATGTCTGATCCTGATTTGACCCACTGGCTCTAGTCTAATAAGCCAACAAGCTACCTACTAGACTACGATGACTTCTAAACGTGAGTGTTATTCTAAGGAAATTTATTTATTTTTTCCTTACAACCAATACATACATACATACATAATTGGCCATTATAACCTCACACCACTAATGTTGTGTATAAATGAATGGCGGGTTTAAGTGGTTTAAAGTCGATTGCGAAGGACAGATTTTTGAGATTTCGATTTCTCTCAGAGATTCTGCCAGAAATCTGCTGAGAGGAAGCCGCCGAAGAAATATTTGTTTTTCTTTTTTATTTTGATGTCTGAGATCGGGTTTGAACCGTTGCCTCACATCTTACAAGCCAATACACTGCATACAATCAATACAAATGCAAATTATCATACTACCTTCTAGACTACCAGGGCCACAAGTAAGACAATTATAGGTACGGTGACCATATTTTTTTCAGCAAAATACAGAACAGGAGAAAATAAAATACACTAACCACCATTTTCTAAATCAGGTTATTTTTAACCGCCAAAATTTCAATTGTCAATAAAGTTTTAAACATTATTATATTGATTGTTAGAAAAATAAAAATTTATTAATTCAATTTAATAAAGTACAAAAAGAATGCAAATAATAAATAAAGGGTCCGCCAAATAACTTTTTTTTTTGAAAATGCTTTAAACAAAAAAATACTGAATATTTTCTCAAATTTCTTTTTTTATTTGAAAATACAATCCTTCCGATTAATAATGGAAAATAATTTCATTCAAATGGCTGCCTCGGCTGGCCATGCAGTAGACTACATTATCGATTGTGTGCAACTGTATCTCAGCAATGGCTTCACGAATATTGTCCTTTAAAGCGTCAATTGTCTCTGGCTTGTCGACGTAACACTTATCTTTGACGGCACCCCACAAATAATAGTCCAACGGTGTCGAATCGCAGCTCCGAGATGGCCAAACGACTTCAGCTCTGCGGCTGATAATGCGATATTCAAAAACAGGGCGCAAAACATCGAGTGTAGCTTCGGCTGTGTGGCACGTAGCGCCGTCCTATTGAAACCAAAGATTGCCAATATCCTCCTCTTCAATTTTTGTGAACATAAATTCGTTCAACATGGTCCGATAACGATCGCTATTAACTGTAACGGCCACTCCTTGCTCATTTTCGAAGAAAAATGGCCCAATTATGCCTCTGGACCAAAATCCGCACCAAACAGTGACTCGTTTTGGTTGCGTCGGCTTTTCAATGTATGCGTGCGGACCCTTTAGTATTTTTACTTGCACACCTTTCAGTGGTATAAATAAACGAACAAGTGAGGGGTGTGGAAACAAAGGCAGCAATCTCCACTTTTGTAGTTTCCGAAATTAATAAGAAAAACTTGTATTTTTAAAGACAATTGTATTTTATAACGAATTGTTTTGCTAATTAGTATAGAAGAAAAAGATAAATATGCCGACCAAGTTTGATCCATATCCTCACTGAAGTTTTTGTGAAAATGCGAACTGAAATTTGGAGATTGCTGAGTTTGTTTCAACAAAGTGGACATTGCTGCCTTTGAAATAACAATTTTTGGAGATAGCAAACTTTGTTATAAAATAATTAATACAATGCTGATCTTTGCTGAAATTTAAGATATTTAATGATAATATGAAGAAAGTTTCTACAAAAGTATTCACATTTCTTGTGTTTATGTAAATTACTTTAAAAAAGCAGGTACTCCTAGTAAACAAATTTTATTTTAATTATAAACAAAAAAGTATTTAAATTATTTCAAAATAGTTAAAACTGAAATGATGAATTAAATTTTCATTAATAGTGCTTCTTCTATCGGCTGAGAGCAATATTCTGTATGGTGAATATCTTCATTCTCAACGATTTGGTGATGGCTGTTATTTAAAAAATCTGTATTAAATTTTAGATTTTCATCATTCTTCCACTGCTCTGCAAAATGTTTTTTTTTTTTTAATTATTAATATCTATAATTTTCAGAGAATTAATTTTTACAGAATATGGTTATATTGGTACAGTTTGCATATTTTTTGGTTTAAAATTCTTTTTACAGATACTGCGATAATTTGTTTTGATTAACATAAGACTTATAATTTTCTTCATCAGTGATAATAATTTTTCCTTGAATAGTTTTTTTAGAAAGAATTTTTTTGTTGTGGCGAATTTGAAATGCCATTTTCCAGGAGGATGTAAAAATTTTTTGCTTGCATCCTTCCAGTCGTTAACAGGGCAATGATCAATAATTTCGAGAACGGTACCAAATTCTGATAGAACCTTTTCGTATTCCTCCGGTAATAAAATGGTTTCTATTTTTTTTTATTCGTTTGTAAGTATCATATAAAGTGAGCGTAACAAAGACAGCAATCTCCATTGGAGATAGTTGTCTTTGTTTCATTTTTCAGATTTTAACCATATATTTTAACTTGATGAAAACGAATTTGGCACTGTCATATTGACTTATAGCAAGCATTCAACTGATGTAACAAGATGGCATCATTAACTCATTTCATGAAAAAAGTGGAGATTGCTGCCTTTGTTTCCACACCCCTCAAGTATTGAATATATTTTTATGTTGTTATGATTTGAATAATCGAAAATATCGACACTACTTATCAGGTTTGGTAAATGTTTATAGTTGAAAAAAATGTATTACCTACATCTCTGATCTGATTTTTCTCTGCGTTTCTTATGTAAAACTGAAAAAATAACTAAATACTGAACAAATACAGAACACTAAATAAAATACAGAACATTTTCACGTTTTTTAGCAAAGAATAATTTATACAGAACAGGGCTCTAAAATACAGTACTGTTCTGTGTAATAAAGAACGTCTGGTCACCGTAATTATAGGGAACAATCGATTTAATACCGCTTAAGGTAATTTATCCCCTTTGGCAATAAAGTGTATTATCTGCCTGTCTTATACAAAAGAATTTCAAAATATTTTACGTTATTTGAAAAATGTTTGTGTGTACGTTTAAGTTAAAGTGATAAATGCAGTATATATTGAAGTATTGATGAAGATACAAAAATATATGTGAATATGACAACAATAACTGTTATTACTCCTGCTGTTTCAGTGTTCCCATATCCAAGATTTTGATTAAATGATTTCAATCCTTTGCAGGATATCTAAAGATCTTAATACAATCTTAATTTAATTCAATTATAAAAAGTATTGTATTTGAAATTTGGCAAAAAGTTTTTGTTGTTTTGATATGAAGTTTAAACTTTAAAGTGACTTTAATTAAATTTTGGTTTTCTTTTGATGACCAAAAAAGAAAGAGAGAAAAACTCTCTTAAGTTTAGGAACTTAACTTGATTTTATTCAATAAGAAAAAACAGTCGACCAAAAAAGTATTCGACATGTAAGAATGAACTTTGTTAAGGGATTTTATTAAATATTACAACAAAAACTGATACATACATATATATGTACATGACATAATTGGTCATTACAACAATTCAGTCAGGATTATGGACATAGTTTCTCACACCACTAATGTTGTGTGTGTCAATTTTATACATGAGTGGTGGGACGTACAGTCTAAAGTCCTCTCCGAACGACAGATGTTTTGTCAAAAATTTGCTGAGAGGAAATCGCCGAAGAAATATTTTTTCACTTTTTCGTTCTGATGTCTGACCGGGGATTTGAAACGAGGCTTCGCGTCTAATAAGCCAACACACTACCTACTGGACTACGGCGACATCGGTTTGAGTTTAGCAATAGGTAATTAACATCACAGATTAATGGTGATACGAATTATTTTCGGTTTATATTAACTTCGCGAAATCAACGAAACTTTCAATGCAGAGTTTTCGATGAAATAATAGCCCCCATTAAAGCTTTGTATCTTAACAAGTTGAGTGTTTCATGAACGTTTTATAAGTGCCCCCCCATTAGGGTAAATACTGGAGTACGCCTGAGATGTCATATGCAAGCAAAAGGAAGGAATCACATACGGTATGAATGGTCGACTAGATTACCTAAATTATTTCAATGTTAGTAGTGTACTTGTCATGTTCCCAGGATTATATTTGGCGCCTGTTTAGAATCATGCAGAAAGCGAGAAACCACTGTCTACATCTGAGGAAACTGTTAGAGTAGTTCGATGTTGGCATATAACATCGACTTGGTTTCAAAATAAAACTGATAGCACCTATGAATGGAAATAGCCGAAGTAGCCTAAACGCTTACATCATCTTAAGTTCCCCATGCGTAAACAATAAAAACTTAATAGACCCTGATAATAAACAACTTAAATTCAAATTCTCAAAATTTAAACGAGTACACCTAACAAACTATCCTGGATCAATGAGGAGTCGTGCAGCACCGCTAGGCTCACTTGGCCCTCTTGGATAGAAGGCGTATGAACCAGTTACTTGGACTTGGTCGTAATACTATTTCGATCACAGTGGCTATGCTTATGCCATCACTATGTTATGGGTAGACACGCGGAAAGAATGCGGCTCCCATTTAACAATTTTCCGCTGAGGAAGAGGAGACTGTTTTCCACTTTCTTTGTCAATGCCCATCTCTGGCTAGATGCAGATATAGGTTATTTGGCTCTCCAAATCTTGTCAGCTTGACGGAGCTATCGTCCATTGATGTCGAGGATATAGCCTCGTTTATCAAGCTTTCTGGTTTGAATGTGCAGCCCTTGCGCTGACCAACTTCTCCCTCCTTAGTTCGGAGGAACTTGGTCAGTACAGGGACTGCGTTCACCTGTGTCGTCGCAACGAGCCATTATGCGTACTCAAGTGAGCTTTTGGTATGAAGCTACCACACTAACCTAACCTAACCTAACGCCTAGCAAAGGTCAAATTGATCAAAAACCCTTTTTATGATAAAAAAAAACATCATTATGTAATGCTGGTGACATTACAGAGAATATTAGGAGTGAAATGAGCCCAAACGACAGCACAAAAAAATGCTGGGTTGAAAAATGGATAACGGTTGTCAAAAACCCAAAGACCAGTTCGGTCTCTAAACTTATTAGGGAAGACGGTACTGTTCGACAAAATCGGGTTTCTTTCTGCAAATTGTTGTTGCATCCATTACTACAACTAAGTTGACTAAACCTACTCCAATTTTCTTAAAGAAAAATTATTCACACTCTTTGAAAAAAAAGAAATTAATTTCGGTAGTCGGAAAAAATTCATTTTACGTTACGTCACTTTAACTTGGAAACATACATAGATGACACAATAATTCAGATTAACACTGAAAACGAAGTTGAACTTCTTTACTTACCAGCTTAAGAGTGCTAAAGTCTTATTTTCGGCATAGTTTCGAAAGAGGTGCAAGCTGGACTTCTTGAGCAAGGTTTTAAAATTCAAAGTGTTTCGATTATAAGAAAGTGTGAAAGAAGTCTAAAAACTCTATTCTGTATAGAACTAAACTCATCCTATGTATTTACAATCTCAAGCAGTGTTGCAAAACTGAAATTTTGAAATGGTATTGAGTTATAACTGAAAAGATACTTTTTTCCATCAAATAGTACTTTCGTCAAAGATATATACATACATACTACATTGGTCATTATAACCCTTCAATCAGGATTACGACCTAGTTTCTCACACCACTTATTTTGTGTGTGTTAATTTTATACATGAGTGGCGGAACCTACGGTTTAAAGTCGACACCGAATGACAGATTTTTGAGAAACTTTATAGTGGCGATTTTATTTGCTCTCAGGGTTTTTGCCAGAAGGAAGTCGCCGGAGAAATATTTTTTCATATTTCGTTTTGATGGGGATGCCTGCCATTGGCTTTGAATCTTGGGCTCACGTCTAGTAAGCCAGCATTAGACTATTTCTTTATATGTATTTATTTAATACACATACCGGGCAGAAACAGCAGATTCGGAACGTAACAAAATGTGAAAGCCCCGTTGATTCACGTCGATGGAACGTAATGTAACACACGTTCATTTGAAGAGCAATGAAAATGCTTACAAAATTACATTACTGTTCGGCAACCGTTTTCATTGCTTTTCGTATACTAAAAACGAATGTACGTTTCGTGGACGTTTGGCTAACCGAGGGTAA
Source organism: Sarcophaga rosellei (assembly GCA_930367235.1). Classification (NCBI taxonomy): domain Eukaryota; kingdom Metazoa; phylum Arthropoda; class Insecta; order Diptera; family Sarcophagidae; genus Sarcophaga; species Sarcophaga rosellei. The sequence continues at coordinate 81,390,316 of OV884017.1, read as the reverse complement.
AGCCTAATTCTTCTTTAGCATTGCGTTGAACGTGCATTAATAGTTGAAAAGCATAAGACATAAAATATTTAATAATAAAAAAGTACTGAAAACGTAGCGGTGGTACTGCGGTATTTTTGAAATGAAAAAGTATAAAAGTACTGAATTTTTCAACACTGATCTCAAGTACCTACTACACACTTAGGTCAATGTGGAGGAACCACATTACTTAGGCTTTGTCATAGCCAAAGAAAATAATGTCAGCTTGAAAATCAAGCGTAAGATTATTCCTGAGGTCGTTTACTATTATGATCTCAACGGGCAATTGAATAGCAGAGACCTCTCTAGTACGACAAAACTGGTGCTCTACATGTCTCTCAGTCTGCCTGCGTTTCTTATAACACGGGTGTATTGACTCTGTAATGCACAAATGCAACTGCTTTAACTCTACGCAAGATCTTTGGTTCAGTGCGAGTTAGCGACGATTGCCGCATAAGAAACAACAATGATCTATGCGAGATCATCACCAACACGAATGCTGTTCGTGCATTAATAAAGGGTGTTTTTTATAGAGGTATAGAACTTTAAGTTGCAATAAAACAACGATGGATTATTCGATTGACATGAATTTTATTTATCCGAAAGATAATCTTGTGGCATTACATTTTAAATATGATTTCTGGCATATGACCGCCACAGCTGGCGCGGATGTAGTCCAATCTGGACGACCAATTTTCGATGACTTTTTCCAACATTTGTGGCCGTATATCGGCAATAACACGGCGAATGTTGTCTTCCAAATGGTCAAGCGTTTGTGGCTTTACCGCATAGACCAATGACTTTACATAGCCCCACAGAAAGTAGTCTAGCGGTGTTAAATCACAAGATCTTGCAGGCCAATTCACAAGTCCAAAACGTGAAATTAGGCGGTCACCAAACGTGTCTTTCAATAAATCTATTGTGGCACGAGCTGTGTGACATGTTGCGCCGTTATGTTGAAACCACATCTCCTGGACATCATGGTTATTCAATTCAGGAATGAAAAAGTTAGTAATCATGGCTCTATACCGATCACCATTGACTGTAACGTTCTTCCTCAATGCTACGCTCTACAGCAGCAATAGCTTCTTCTGTACGCACTGTACAGCGTCTCTGGGGATGCGAGTTATCAATAAGAGTAAACGTGGTGTGAAAACGTTCCATGGTTAATCGAATTAACTGCTCTGATGGACGATTTTGTCGACGATAAAATGGACGTACCATTATTTTCGAAATAAAATTGCACTATTTGCGTTGTTCAGGCGTGAGTCTATTCATGATGAATTGCCAAACCAAACTGAGAATAAATCACTTGACAGCTGTTAAATCGGTCGCCATCTTGAAAAGTAATGCCAACTTAAAGTTCTATACCTGTATAAAAAACACCCTTTATATGCCGGCTGTACTGGTACGTCACATGTCCGTGATGGAGACAGCGGGCATCGGCATTGGAAGGAATATAGCACTGTGTTAAGGGTGACCGATATCCGATAAACGTGTTCTAAAGGCCAACTATATGACCAATCCTTTTAAGCGTTTTTTTCTAATTTTTTTATGAAAGATAAAAGCGAAATAATTTTTTAATTAAAAACAATATTTTCTTTAAAATTTTATAAATTTTTCTCAAATAGCATTATTTACAAAGTATGATTCTCGCCGATTACTTTTTCCGGCCACTGTAATGTATTGTTTGTCATGGATTTCATTGTATTGTGTTGTATATGTTTCTATATCCTACATCTTCATTCCATTTGTCTCTTTATTTAATTCATTCATTCCCATAGGAATGATGTTGTGTTTTCACACCTATTTTGAGGACATATTCGAATATTTTACCGTTTGTCCTGTGATGCCGTTTTTGGGTAAAAGTTAAAGGCAATTTTTGCGAAACGGTAAACAATCTGTTTTATTTGTGTTTTTTATTTGTTGAAGTACTGGAGTTTAAGTGGCTCATGGCTGTGGAATTTATGGCCTCGTGGGATTTAAATGGAAACGAAATATTTGTTTGCAGCAGATGAACTCTCTTCTTTTACATTTTTTGGCTAAAGGCTAGTTATGTACATACATAAACTACAATAACAAACAAAAAAGTGAGGTTAATTTAGTGTAACGGATAAAGTTGTTTTAGTAATGGTTGGTAATTGCTTAATGAATACAATACATTCAACACAATAACACACAATAACATACATGGCTTAGTAGAACAAATGCAACAGATGAACTTACAAGTCAAATTTAAAAAGAAATAAATTATTGTTCCTGTGTTGTTTCTGGACTAAATTAAAAAATTTTTAATTAATCGAAATTAATTAGTGAGTGAGTGTACGAATAAAATTCAGTTGCTTTGATTCAAATACAAATCAAATTGTATCAAATTTCATTTACTGACCTAAAATGGTTACAGCAATGCAATCAACTTAAGAAAAAAGTTTCTTTTGACCACAAATAGGCAGACAGACAGTTACAATATACTTTATTACAAAAATAGTTCTAAAAGTGTATGTATTTTAGACATCCAACAAATTGCAAAAAAAAAGAAAATTAAAAAATAAAATAAAAACGATCTAAACATTCACACAAAATCCATTAGAATCCTGTAAAGAGGACATTGTCTGTGTAGTGGTCGGTCGATCTATTGTTTGGCAGAAAATAAAGTTACCACAAAATTGAAAAGTAAAATCAATTATGGCCTGTAAAAAATTGTTGACATAGAAAAGCCTTTTCCAATATTGTACTGTGCCTCCAGCTAATTTTGTGTCTCCTTTTGTTTTTGTTCAATCATTAGTTTGAAAGGAATCCATATTCCATACACAATACACACTCAAATATTATTGGGGCAATATCTTATAGAAAATTTTTAGTTTTTAGTTTTTTTTTTATTATTTTATATGCAATAGAAAGCAATATCTTCGTTTTAGTTTTACAAGCAGAGCACAATACATGCTAATTTCTAAAATTATTCTATCCCAAGGCAATGAGTTTTTATAAGTCTACTGATGGCATCACGAAGTCGATGAAAAGGCTAAAAAGTTACTGTAAACTGGCGACTAGTACAATTTTAACCATTAGTCAGGGAAAACTTCATAATACAAAGTACAGTGTTCCTATTGTTCAGTTATTTCAAGAAAACATCCCTTATAAGTAGACGGATTACAGGAAGCATTGAGAAAGGAAATAATTAAAACCTTTAGGACCATTATTACAACTTGCCCTTAACTAAAGGGAGGAATTTAACGGACAGATAAATTGTTTTTCATTATTATGAGTACCCAGTAAGATAGAAGTGAGAATTAAGCTAAAGAGAGGATCATCCTACCTCTCACTTTTAAAGTTAAGTTTACGTTAGAACTTGCCACCATATACATTATTTTCAATATGGCAACTTCAAATATAAACAAAATGAGCAAATAACACAACAATAAAAGGCCCTTCGTTGCCACTGCGTTTAAGAGAGCAGTTTTATCGACATTGCTCCGGCATTGCCATATTTTTGAAAACTGTTAACTTTATTTTATCTGTAAGTTGTAATAACGAAAATAAGTTAGGATAACTTTACAATTCCCTTCACCTAAAGGTAGCTTTAACTAAACCCAACTTTAACGGCAAGTTGTAATAATGGCGCTTAGAGTGTTATATTTTCAACGAGTACAAGTTTCCGGACATGCATGTCCCCCAGGGGAAGAAAATCTTCGGCTTTTTACACACATAGGACACGAACATCAATAATGTTCGTTAAAAAGAGCATAAAAATGCATTCAGTTGCTTGTCAGCTTCTAAAGAAGAAGGTTCATGTCGCTTTTTCAGACTTAAATTTTACACCCAAAGAAATATTACAGTATGATTCACTAATATCAATGAGAAATGATTTCGATTTTTGGAAGAATACTTGCCAAGTTAAATACGGTGTCTTTAGGGATTTAGCGCAGTACAATTTTTCTATATTTTCCGCTCACATATACATACATGTTATTGCGTTAATAAGTAGACTTGAAAATATTACTAACAATTTTCTTCTGGGTTAACTCATGCCTCTCACAAATACAGTCATATTTTTATCATGTTCTCTTTGTGCCGAAGTCAGGTTATGACCACTATTTGGCACAATTCGATCGGTGTCTCGCATTCTTCCTTTACTGCGATTTATAAGTCTTTAATTTTTTAGATGGGACAGCTTAATGGCTGAAATCTGATTATACAAACCATTGTTATATTTCGCTGGAAAATTTTGTTGCCAACGCCATGTGACGTAAAAAAGTTTCCCGTAGCAATAGAACATCGATCATGTCAATAACAATGATCTCTCTTTGATTCCTGTCTGGTTTAACGAATTTGGGTTTCCTCAAATACGGCTGTAAGTAGTTGTTACGCACGTAGCATGTACTTGAATATAAAACTGACAATTCGATTTCGGTGGACCACGAAATTTATAACGACCATAAAATTCAATTAGTTACTCATCTACAGTAATAAAATTATTGGGATTATTAAAATTTGAAAGACTTCAGCACTTTTTTCGTAAAAAGCGAAATTGGCGTAAATTTTACATCACTTCTGATTAGCACATTATCGAAGAAAATAACTCCGTTATCCCGAACATACATGTGTGTATGTATTTGGCCATTACAAACCTTCAGTCCGGGCGGCCTGACTCTTTAGCACTTTCAATTGTTGCACTATAATCTGATTTTTGTATTATTTTACTCTTCAGTGATCCTATCAAAACAAGATCAAGTCTAAGTGAATGCGATGCTTGTTAGTAAGAAAAAGTGAAAAAAACTCGTAAGAATTCAATTAAATTTAAAATTAAGATGCTGCTGTAATTTGAAATTTTTTTTTCATCAGCAGACTGACTGTAAAAATTATATTAAGAATCATTGTTGATTGTTGTTTTTTTATAAATTTGACATTTAAAATTAACAACCAGAAGTGAAGAAACAGAGAAGCGTAATAATTTGTCACCTTTGAACCTCTAACACCGAACCCTTTTGAGTAGTTTTTAGTTCGTAAACAAGTGAAACACAAGTAATTTTATTGTTTTTGAAGGGAAAAAAAGGTGAGTTTAGTGACGACAATGAGAGACTAAAATTACTAAAAGTACATAATATTTTCAAGAATAACTTCTACGAGGGTAATATTACAAGTTTACGATAATTTTAGTAATTTTTTTTTTTGATAATACAAATTCATATTTGAAATAGATTTAATACTTAAAAATTTTAAACAATGATTCGCCTTTAATTCTATTCAAAAAGGGATTTTTGAAGGTGAAACTTTAAATATGATCGTGTTTATTACTATTTATTTACTCATGCTACCAGAACGATTCTTATTTAAATAAACATGTAGTCTTTAACATCAAAATAGACGTGATTAAATTCTTGCAACATCACAATAACCGTATTGAACGACGTATAAATATCCAAAATGTCTGAAATTTTTGAAGTTGCTAAGAAATTTGATAAAAATTCTTCGTTAACCATTCACAATGGCACAGCGTAAGTACCAAATTTCGGTTTATATTACAGATCAGCAATGAGTATTCAAAAAGATGAGTAGAATCGATTCATACTTATAATTTCCGATTCACTCGAATCATTTATGAGTATTATAAGTATTTTTCTAAATTTATGAATATGAATGAGTAGGCCTATGAATCAAACATATTTCATATGTTATGAGTTTGATGTTAATTTTGTACTCATACTCATTGCAACCTGCACTTATAAATCAATGTTGTAGTGAGTACGAATGAATCGGAGTAGTTAAATTTCAATACTGTTGACTCACTCATAGTCAAAGTTTCATGAGTACTTATAAGTAGCGAAAAAACGATTCATTGCTGATCTCTGGTAGAAACCCATCACCGTATCAGGTACATAGTTGAAACGAAATTATCATACAGTATGAATGCAATTAAAACCACAAATACTTTTTCTGAGATTTGAAATTAAAATTAATTTTACCAATTTAACAAACTGTGGAACTGTTATCGCTACCCTCGCATTTTTGTAGTTTCAAATTGTAATCTGTCCAATAAAATGTACCAAATTTTCACATGTACTTAGGCCAAGATCAAGCGTCTTTTTGTTTACATCGTAATGACCACATTTTATTGGTTGTTACTTTAATGAAATCTTAATAAAGAGGCTCATTTTAGGTAAAACTTTTAGTCGGCTTTTTGCTGGTAGCAGAAGATTATCTCTGTGCAATAAAACTGTGGAACGTATAATTCTTAGCTCAAGTATAACATTAACTCACACACAAACAAGTATTTTAACTACAAAAATGGTTCAAGAAATTCAAGGTATACGCGATTTATTAAAGTCTTTAATATTCTCAACATTGATTTGTCTTTGGCTATGTTGGTTATACTCGAGAAGAAATGTATACCGTTTCGCTATGAAATTTCCCGGTTGCTTTGGATTTCCAATTATTGGCTGCTTTACTGCAATCAAGGATTTAAGATGTAAGTGAATAATGCGTACCTAAATTGATGGGTAATTTCAACATCCGACAAATACTGTATTTATAGTTATACTTCAGGGGAGTAGTGTCTTATTTGAACGCTGCAAAAGTGATACAATTTGTGTTTGGATGGGATTAAAACCAGCTGTGTTAACATATGATCCGGAGTTTATAGGAAAAATTTTATCATCTTCGGAGCTTCTTAATAAAGCTAAATCGTTCTATACACCAATTTATGAAGGCTTAGAAGGAGGTTTATTATCAAGTCCTGGTATTAAAAATTTGCTTGTTTTCCTATTCATTGAGTAAAGTTTTTCATTTGTTATCGCTTTTATACCAGCAACTACTTGGCAGCACAGCCGAAAAATGATTAACCCATCTTTTAGCCACAAGGTATTGGTAAGTTTCATTCCAGTATTCCATAAAGGAAAAAAGTTTTTGCTTTCCAAATTTGATGAAATGGTTGGTAATGGTGAATACTTTTTGTTCGATATCATTCAACGTACATCTCTTGGAATTTCCGTAGGTAAGTTCTCAACATACCGTCTACATATTATTAATTAATTTATAATTCGAAAATTTAGCAGCGACAATTTGAAATTCCTTTTCAATCTCACCAAAATCCCAACATAACCTTATTTCCCACCAATCTAAGTTTAAAGGTCATTTGTAAAAAGTTACCGACTTTTCCCGATGATGACACCTTTCAAACAAGTCTTCTTCAGATTCACATTAAAATATAATACTACGCTAAGATTGTATTGTTGAGTAAAGTGCTGCCCTCAATCTAGAGAAGGTTGCATTATAAACTTCAGTCTGCTGTTAAGCTTTCATGAGTTTCCTTCTGAAATACATTAATGATGCATAGGTTCCACGTATATATGTGTGTGTTTTGAATACATAGAATGTTCATACTAAGAGACTGCTACTCTGAAAATACTATTTAAATCTACAATCGATTGCGTAATTTAAATAAATTTGGAAAGCTTTATTCAGGCTACTCCCCAGGAGGAACATTCGGTTCCACTCTCTAGGTGTTCATCAGTATGATATTAAAATAAGTATGAATGCGTATAAGTATCAGAAGTTATGAGTATGATTCGAATCTACTCATATTTCTGAATACTCATTGCTGATTTCTAGCATATACTCATATATAGACATACAAATAGCATGTGAAATTAAAACATTATTGGCCTATTCACACTACTTTGTATCGTGTATGTTATATTGAATACACTTTATGTTTATAAACGGTCAGTGTTATGTTGTATTGTGTATTTCGTACTCCAAACGTCAAAAGGCGACAAGATGTATTCATACATTGATTTTGAAGCAACAAAATTAAAAATATTACGGAAGAATGTAAATTAATTAGTTATCTATGCGAATAATTATAATTTTGAAATGTTAAGTGTTGATTCAAGTTACATAGAAAATATTTTGTATTTTTATTCTTCTTCTTGATTACTGGCATTTACATAAACTGATAGCACGAAACCAATACAACATTTAAAAACTTCTGAAAAAAATGTGTATAAGTGTATCGCAATCTTAAATGAAAATTATCAACAACAAGCATACACTGTTATGTATTAGTCCAACAATACAATGAATACAACGATACAAGGGCTTGTGTGAATTGCCCATTTGTGTTGTGCATATTCCGATTAGCCGCTTACTTCAGATTTTATGGAAAATTTTTCTCTCAAGGTTCCCATTATAACTATTCTTTGGCATTGGCTCGACTAGAATGCCGCAGCTTTTAATATTCAAAATTTGACATGTTTTTATATATTTTTAGAGACAACTATGGGAAAAGTAATGCAACCAGGTGATGAGATTGAAAAAGAAACAACGGCCAATTTACGAATGTAAGTTTTTTTAGTTTTCAAAAATTCAACGATTTGAAATCAAGGAACTTCTCGATTTAAGAATTTTACCAAATTAACACAAACAAAGTTTGTTTATTATGATTTACATATAATTTAATAGGATTATGGAAAACTCAACGATTCACATGATGTTAAAGTGCGTGAACCTCGGCTCACTGATTGCATTTCATATCAAATTTCAAAAAGCCAAAAGAAGTGTTAAGAATTTTGTCTATAAGGTAAGGATCATAAATGAAACCAACAGTCGTGTTGGTTAAGGACCTTTAAAACGATTACATTCTCATATAAAAATTATAAAACTTTTAGCTAATCAATGAAAAACTGGTTCGAATGAAAAATAGCACAGAAGAGACTATCGCGAATGATGAAGGATCAATTAAAAAATCGCCCAAGATATTTATAGATCAGGCGATAGAAATTTACCAGAAGCAAAAGTTCTCATTCAATGACATTATTGCTGAATCGAATAACATTGTTCTTGCGGTAAGAAAATTCATTCCTATCTAATCTGTTATATTCTGCAGGATTAATTGCGGTCGAAAATCTGTTAATTTTTTTTATTGTGTTTTCATTTTAATTTCAGTCTTCTGATACAACTGCAAATGGCCTTCATTCGACTCTTCTAATGCTGGCCCTACACCCAGATGTGCAAGACCGTCTTTTCAGTGAAATAGTGAATGTATTTCCGGAAAAAGATTTCGAAATGGAATATGAGCATTTAGAACAGTTTCCATATTTGGATATGGTTTTAAATGAGACTCTGCGTTTAGCGCCATCTGTTCCCTTAATTGGACGTCATGTCATGAAGGACTTGCAGCTGGCGAAAGACATTATGTTGCCAAAGGATTTGCAAGTTGTTGTGTCAATATATCATCTTCACCGGCGCAAGGACATTTGGGGCCCTAATGCAGATAAATTTGATCCAAATAATTTTCTTCCCGAGAACATATCAGGAAAACATCCATACGCGTTTATACCTTTCTCGAAAGGACAAAGAAATTGCATAGGTGAGACCAATGCGCTTTTATCGATAACTAAAATATACATACATATGCATACTGATCGCAAAATTTCAGGTTGGCGTTACGCACTATTTGCATTAAAAGTGCTGTTAGTTGGTATTGTGCGAAACTATCGCTTTTCGACCGATGCAAAATATGACGATATGCAATATACTTTCGGTATTGTCCTGAGACGATTAAATGAACCTCCTATAAAAGTATTCCGCCGTGATTGAATTCATTTTAACACTCATGTATCTATAATCTGCGGTATCTCATCAAATTATAATTAAAGATATAAAAAAAATTACAAAAATATTAGTTAACATGCCGATTTTAACGTGTTGTGCTATTTGGTCAATTCACAGAAGCCGTTGTATTGTTGGACGAATATACAACAGTGTATGCTTGTAGTTGATAATTTTCATATACAAATTTGATGCACTTATACACATTTAAAAGTTGTATTGGTTTCGTGCTATCAAATTATTTGAATGCCAAAAATTATAAAGAAGAATAAGAAGAAGACATTTGGAATATGAAATACAGAATACAGCATTTAGCATTGAGCGTTCACAAGCAACCAAGTGTATTCAATACAACATACTCGATACGAAGTTGAAATAATAAAAACTAATTGACATTTAATAATAATTTTAAATTTTGTATATGTGTATACAGCATTAAGAAATAAATAAAAAATACTTTTATTATTTAAGTATTAGTATGTATTCAACAAAAATAAATATGTACGAATCTATTAAGATGGATGATGAAATATAGTGCCTATATGGTTTAATTGGTATTGAAATAAAATCTGTCAAAAAATTTGTATTGAAACCTTTCACCCATAAGTGTTGAAGAGAAGATGATTTTATTCCTGTCCGTATTAATATAAGCCATGACATCAGCTTGTTTTGCGCTTACTAAGTGGTAGAAACTTTATTGCAAGAAGTCCATGACATTGTACAAACTATCCAAATTCTTCCGGTCTATTCCTCTGAGTTGAGTTATGTCTGGTATAGTATTCTGAAATATTGAAGGCTCAAAAATGTTCCATCATTTTGTTGTCCTCCCTGCATGCACTGCATTCATTATTATATGCCACGATTTTGCGGTCCAGATGTACTTATGATTATGCTCTCGTTAGCATCGTGCTGTATCATTGATCCACAATTTCTTTTAACAAGATCGTTTCTTTCTAATTTCTGATCGCTTCCACACAACCAAGTACACAAATAGTGCGTACTTTGTAGGCTAAATTAATAGAAGTCTAGTTACGCTTATGTGGAGCCAGTTTGTCATTTAGAACCTCAGGCTCTCCTATATATGAACAAACATTTATGGAGTTTAACTGTCTTATCCTCCAGCTACAGTCTCAATTTTAGTTTTATACTCAAGTATTGCCATAGTATTAATGATAACAGATAGTAAGCAGGTGGCTAATGGCAGTCAGTCCCCATCAAAGTAGCACCAAAGGGAAACTGGTAGCCCCACTAGTGACAGAAGCACTTGTAAAAACCAGCTAGAATGAAATAGCCCCTGTGACCATCTAACAGAAAGTTATTGCCAGAAATTCAAAACTTGCATTGTACATACAATATACATTTTTAACACACTAATACTATCGCTAAATCAGCTAATGAAAGGTTGTCTATGCCATACCAGTCGTTGTAAATTATCTTGCAATTTCTACCCAAAAATGACTACAACGCAACTGACAAAAGTTATTTAAAAAAGAATTGATGACACGTTCAACAGGTTAGCTAGAACAAGAGAGATACCATTAGCAGGTGAAGAGGTAAAAGAAAACAAAAGTTAGTGCAAGAAAAGGTTTTGTTGGATTTCTGATTGGGCGACGATACCAGCAAACTGACAAATTCTAGAATACTAAAGTTACAATCATATTATCCAAAGTAGAAACGGCGTAATATCGTTTAACATTAAAATGAGCAAAATCTACACAAACAAATACAACAAACTTGTTACAAGTAAACCAACAACATCAGTATGAAGAAAAGGGGATAGTAAGCGAGAACGCAACAACAAGCGATGTGAACAAAATACACAAACAACAATGATGTCGCGATAGAGTTCTCGAGAAAGCAAAACCACGAACGCTCGACTTCAATAACCTTCATCAGACTGTTTACGGGGGATATAAAAAATCAAGACAAAGCAGGGAACCAGTAGTAAGAATTCAGTCAGCCTTGTATGAAGACGCATTGCATGTGAAGTAAACAGTCGTGGGTTGAACATCGCCGTTGTAAAGTTCTTCCGAACAGTTGTTAGTGCTTACACGATCAGAAGTGTGAATAAGAATACCGAACTTGTTTTGTCTGACCTTAATTTTCTTCAAAAAATCATCTTCAGCGATAAGGGCTATATTTCTATGAATGAGTACGTAAACAAACAATATTTGTTGCATTCATATCAGATCCAAGAGCGCCCATTCCGTCCCAAAAAGCCACCATTTGGAGTGCATTACGGGCCGGCGGCGTCATCGTTACGACTTTGCGAACGACATTCGCCAGGCCATCACCGTGTATGGCGAGTACTATATTAAGATGATTAAAGATTTTTTTTAGTCACAATTGGATGGTTTCAATACCACCGAAATATGGTTTCTAATGCACGGCGCTATGCACCACACAGCTCATGCCACATTGAATACATTGCACGAGTGGCTTGAGGGCATGGTTATCACATCTGGGATCGTGCGATTTAAATTGTTGCGTATGAATAAGCTACAAAGATCAGCGTTTCGCAAATCCAACTTAACCTAACCATCCAAGAAATTCGGCCTGATTTATGGCCAGAGTCATGGAAAGTTTAATATTTCCCATGCGCTTTAATGTAGCTCATACATGTCTATCAGAGATCAGCAATGAGTATTCAAAAAGATGAGTCGACTCATAATTTCTGATACTTATACGTATTCATACTTATTTTAATATCATAATCATACTACTCATATTCAATGTTTGAAGTACTCATCGTACTCATACTTAACAATACGCATTATGTTGTTGATTTTGACTTTCCTTTACTCAACATATGCACGAATCACAAAATAAGTATGATTCGCATACGAACACTACAATACTCATTAGAAGGTTGTGTGTTTGCTTTGCTTGATGTCTTTGTCTTTCTCCTTTTTTTGTAAATGCAACAACAACTAAGGCTGTAAATTTTGAATGAATGATTCGAATCACTCGAATCAGTTATGAGTATTATAAGTATTTTTCTAAATTTATTAATCTGAATGAGTAGGCGTATGAATCAAACATATGTCGAATGTAATGAGTTTGATGTCAACGTTGTACTCATACTCATTTCAACCTGTACTTTTAAATCAATGTTGTAGCGTGTATGAATGAATCAGAGTAGTCGAATTTCAATATTGTTGACTCACTCATACTCAAAATTTCATTAGTACTTATGAGTAGCAAAAAAACAATTCATTGCTGACCTCTGATGTATATGCAATCCAGATACGTAAAGTCGTACGAATAAAACAACCAAAAGAAAAAAAATTTTTAATAATTTGAAAAGTTGGAACACCATGTTGGAGCCAAAAATCGTTGGTAATTAGTTGAGTAATTAACATCGTAACCGCAGTTCCTTGTTTATTTCGAAGGAAGTAATTACTGATAATGCCAGTCGCTAGGGCGTAAATTGCACAGAAAACATTCGATGTAACTCATCGATACATCCAAGCAATTCGATGTTCTTATTGATTAACATCGATACACTACATTCAACTCATCGAAGTTAAAAAACTTTGCACAAACACTAATCCAAATACAATATGCCATAAATAATCCATATAGATTTATGAAATAAAACATATTATAACCACATCCTTGGAGTTGGATAAGTTACAGAAAAGAGCTTGCGTTCGTACTAACGTGGCGATAAGATCTACTCTTTTAATGCAGCTGCAGAGATTCTATTGGATTTACACTCGCTTCATAAATAGTGATAAATAATCTCCAGACCCATAGAGATTATCGTTAAGTTAACGGGAGATAATCTAACGCGATATAACTACCGAACGCTACCATATAATTTTGGGCAATTCATTCAGATCAGGACAATAAATCTTCTTGTAGTACCTATGCGCAATAATAAGTACATTCTAATTTGCTAAACAAAAAAAAAAAAAAAAATCAATCGGCGAACAGGAAATTTCCTAGTATTTTATGAAAAATCGATATAACAACGATGCATAGAATAAACCTCGATGTTTTCTTTTAATATGCATCACTTACTTACTTAACTGGTCATTATAAACGTTTAGTCAGAATTACGACCTAGTGTTCCACACCACCCATGTTGTGCGTGTTAGTTTTATCCATGAGTGGCGGGACCTAAAGTCGACCACGAACTTTAGATTTTTGAGAAACTTTTCATGGCAATTTTATTTACTCACAGAGTTTTCATATTTCGTTTTGTTCGAGTTGTCAGAGCTGCAGTTAGAACCACGAGCCAACCAAGGAACTAATAAGCCAACACACTTTCTACTAGACTACGGCGATTTCACCACTACCAAACTGTAGATTTAAACGAATGTAATGACAGTTCTTTGAAAGTTATTCAACTCCGAAAAGACTCAATGAGTGTAATGAAGTCTCCGTAGTCTAGTAGGTAGTGTGTTGGCTTATTAGACGTAAGGCCACGGTTCAAGCCCCAGGTTAGACATCAAAACGAAAATACCGAAATATTTCTTCGGCGACTTCCTCTCAACAGATATCTTGCAAAAACTCTAAGAGCAAATAAATTTGCCATGAAAAGTTTCTCAAAACACTGTCATTCGGAGTCGACGTTAAACTGTAGGTCCCGCCACTCATGTATAAAATTAACACACACAACATGAGTGGTGTGAGAAACTAGATCCATAATCCTGACTGAACGGTTGTAATGACCAATTATGTATGTATGTAATGGCAGTTCTTTAACGTCATGAGGATTGTTTTCGATTCAAGCACGGAAATTTTGCTTAACGCCGCTCTTTGAATGCTGTTGTCGGCCAGTTTCAAATGAGTGCATTGCTAATGGTTTTGAAGCGATAGAAAATTTTAAATTGGTTTGAAAACGATTAAGAATTCCACGAATTGATGATGAAATCTCAACATAGAATAACATGCAGCAACAGAAAAATAAATAAGCACTTGATGCTATAATATATTGTACATTGGGTACAGAGTGGTGAAAGATCATTTTATAAAAATTAAAAAAAAAAAACATCATTAACTTTTGTACATTTGGCAAATGTAAACATAATATTTTTATTGTACAAAAAGTCCAAATTTAATGAGTGCGAACGCTTAAAATTCTAAATTAAGTTCTTTGTTTTGAATTATTCTCACGCAACACATTCAGTTTATATTTGTAGACTCTTATATACATAATTTTAAAGTAACTACAGATGTGTCTTACTAGGCAATTAAAAAACAATTAAAATGTTGTTTTCTTTTTAAAGTTAAATTTAATTTTGTTTTAATAATAGGTTGACACATTTCAGTAAACGATATTAGTTGAGTTATCGCCGTGTATATCAGTAATCGTTTTAAAGCGAAATTAAACAAAAAATTATTCACAATTAAAAATAAATACGATATTTAATATTTAATAATAATAAAAAAATAATAATATGCAAGGATATTACAATATAAAAGAATTTATAAATAAAACATTTTTAATTTTACTCATATGCCTCTGGGTGTTTTGGTTATGGTCACGAAGGCATTTATATCGTTTCGCTTGGAAATTTCCTGGTTCTTTTGGACTTCCTATTATTGGTTCCTATTCAATTCTTAAGGATTTTAAAAGTGAGTGAAATCGATTTTTTTTCGTAATATTGTGAACTTTAAATATGTGTGTGCCAATAGATATTCTTGGAAACTTAGCTGCGTTAAAAGAACGCTGCAAAACTAATACAATATGTGTTTGGATGGGACTGTACCCAACGGTAATGACGTCTGATCCAGAATTTATTGAAAAGATTTTAATATCACCAGAACTTTTGAATAAATCGCAAACATTTTACGCACCGCTACATAAAGCATTCCATGGGGGACTAATTACTAATCCAGGTACGTATCACAGTTTCACAAAGTGTCATAAAATTCTATTCCCTCCTTTATATGTATATACAACATTAGCAAAACTTTGGCAACACGAACGAAAACTGATTAATCCATCGTTTCAACATAAAATCTTGTTGAGTTTTTTGCCCGTATTCCATAAGGGGAAATTGGCTTTGATCTCTAAAATGGACAAAATGGTTGGAAGTGGTGAACATTACCTATCTGACGATATTCAACATACGATACTAAGTATAACGGCCGGTAAGTTACAATGTTTAATTATTTCATTATTTTCATTGTTATTCGGAAATTTTAAGTATAATTGATGCGTATTCACTATAATAGAAGGTAGCACAACAATAAATGTCGGCCTCCAGATTTCTCCTCGAACATCGTGTAGCCTTAAAGAGCACCTTATTATTCAGTTTTCAAAGAAATCATTTTGTAAACGTTTCATACTTTTATTTGGCTCCAATTATTTTTTTGTTTTTCATTTCTTTCAAGCAGTTATTGAGCTTTAAGTGCTCAGCTTCTTATTTAACTTTTCTGTTTATATTCTCGCTACTTTTCACTTCTGCAAAATTCTTTATTGCTTCCACTTTTACGTTTTTCCATACTCAAAAATTGTATGTACTTTTCAAAGCCAGTGAAACCTTTCAGCAATTAACGCCTTTCAACTTGGACTATTGTTTTCTGCGGACGAAGCAGATTTTAAATGAAACTTTCAATAGTATTTTAAGCGAAGCTTATAGCTAAAGAGTAGCCTTTTGAGCGAGCGTTATAGACTACAGGAGTACATTTGTTCCGAATAGGTACAGCGTAAAGCCAATTAAGTAATTTGCTGTGTTGACAAATACAATTCGTTAAAGTGTTAGAGCATTTCAGATCGAAGCATCTTTGTAGGAAACCCGTATATAGAATAAGAAATTATGCGATATTTATTAAAAAAATATATTTTGTAATCAAAAAAAAAAATCTTACACGTGTTACTGAGTCACTAGACACAGAAGAAATTTTTTCTTGTGTACTCCATTGCCCAATAAGTAGAAGAACCACATTTTCAGATCAAAATTATAAGAAGTGCTGAATAATTATGAAATATACCTACGTATACTGGTAGGTAATTGTGGTTGCTGATTTTGTATTTGGGGTAAAATTTAAAAAATAAAATATAAAATTTTTTTTGAAATTCACATGAAATGTTGCAAATTTTAAATGGCGGATCAAATATTCTTTCTTTGTCCAAAAACTCCAAAAAAAAAAATAAAATAAAATAAAATAAAATAAAATAAAATAAAATAATGAAACAAATGAAAACTTTTGTAGACTCAATTATTTTTTCTAAAGATATTTATTATTTATTTTTACTTTTTTTTTGCCAGCGGAAGCGTTCTACAGAAAATGATACATATTTCTCAAAATACCCAAAAAAATGGAACATGAAATTTTAACATGACCAAATTCGCCCAATTTAATTTTTTAAAGCTTATCCAAAACTTAATTTTTAATTTTCTTTTACGTCAGAGCCTTGAGATTTTGGTCAAATAAACACTTTTCCTAACAAAATATTTTTCTTATATTTTTCAGCATTATCAATGTTTCTTGTGTCCATATTTAATTTAAATTAATCAAAAATTAGACTAAGGGCCATTATTCTAACTTGCCGTTAAACTTGTTTTTAGTTAAAGGTATCTTTAGCTAAAGGGGACTGTAAAGTTACCTTTAACTTATTTTCGTTATTACAACTTACAGATAAAATAAAATAAACTTTTTCAATGTCGATAAAACTGCTCAATTAAACAAGTTTCCTTTAAACCCAGTGGCAACGACGAGCTTCGTTTTTTTTTGTTGTATATGCTCATTTTGTTTAAATTTGAAGTTGTCGTATTGGAAATAATATATAAATTAAACATAAACTTAACTTTAAAAGTTATCGGCTGAATGATCCACCCTTTGGCTTAACGTCCACTTATAATAATGAAAAACAATTTATCTGCCCGTTAAAATCCTCCCTTTAGTTAACGGCAAATTGTAATAATCGCCCTAAATCGCACTTTACTGCGTACTGTGTTCAAACTTTGCACACAAACAATAATTCTGAACGTCTGCTAAAAAGTCGTCGTAATTTAATTTAACGAAACATAAAATTATTAGCTTTAACATGCTCTTTATCGAAAACTCCAAAACACATAAAAATTAATTTTTGAAACCGTGACAATAGACTTTTGGCCACAAAAAAGGGTAAAATTACCCATAGTGCAGTGTTAAATATAAACCAATTATAGATAAAAATTAAATTATATTAATCCTAAATATTATTATGTATTTTAAAGTTATTATTTTATTTTTTTTTTTTCATTGCATATGTTCAAAGAAAAATACTTAAATTTTCTTTTTTCCATTTTTATTTATTTACAGAGACTACTATGGGAAAAGTTATGAATGCGAATGATGACATTGATATTAATATACCTCGTTCTTTTACGTAGTAAGTTTTACTCCTCGAATACATTAAATACAAGAAAAAATCAGTTAATTCAAGCGACAGAACTCATGCCATGTTGAGAAATTAAATTTTGCCTCAAATCATATTGCAGACACCGGTTTGGAGTCTAATACTACATATGTTCAGATGTGCACTTTTATTTAGTCAATATTCGGTACAATATTTTAAGTGTTGTATTCTTTTGTTTTTCGTTGTTGACATTTGTGTTGTCAAATAGCAACAGAAAGTGTTCCGTTAGTTGTATTATACTCATTAAACACACTTATGACAGTGCTGCATTTTAAGTTTTACTCAATATTATAACAATTTATTGCGCAATAATTAATTGAAACTTTATATGAAATATTGAGCTCAATAATGGCTTTTATTGCGATTTACGCAAAATAAGATGCATATCTGAACACCGTATAAGAAAAAGAAAAATAAATTCCTTTTGAGTCTCGTGTGCTATACTTGTGAAATTTTTAAATTCGAATGTTATATGCAAATTAGTAACGCCGCTTACAAATTGAAAATTGTAATCTTTGAGTCAATTAGCAAGTTTTTAAGGCATTAAAACAATTTTGTTTTTCAGCATGGGAAAAATTATAACGAACCAGTATTATATTCTACAGAATACACGGAATGGAAATGATTTCAATTGAAATGAGTTCTTCAAACTGATTTCACGCATTTTATTAAAATGAATTTTCTTTAATGGAAAAATAACATAAAATTTGTTCATCACTGTATACAACTAATATATATGAAAATGGTAACCCATTTATTAATAGATGTTATGGATCATAGAGGCTTAACATATTCATTTTATTTGCGTCAATCGTATATGTAGGTGAATCATAGACATACATTCATGAGTTTACTAATTTTAAAAGACTTGCAACTTATGTAGTAATGTTTGATTCCGTTAAAACAGTTTCTCAAGGTATTTTTTATCCTTCCTGTTTTGTATCTTGAAGTGGACTTAATTGTTAACCTGCCATTGTTTTGTACGACAGTTTAACCCGCCCTATAAATTCTCCCTTCAGTTATTTTCCCAATACAGTGGTTCAACTTCTTTTTTGTTTCTCCTCTAGTTTCTGTATAGTCTTTAGTCTGAATCTGTTCTAAGGATTGTGTTTTCAGTTCCAACTTTTCTATCGAAGAATCCCTTATATAGATTTTTTAAGTATTAAAGAAGGATTATTTTCAATATGTATGACATTTTACTTCCTTAATTCGCCTTTACAACTCGTTCGTCGGATTTGTTTGCACGCCCCCTTCAACAGTTGGTCAACTTATCAACTCTTCCTTCATTTATTTTTTCTAATGCAACGCCGACTTCCGCTAATCTCCTTATTAAATACCTTTCTCATCAGAACATCCTCCTCTATCTGAATAACATGGCAACGCTGGTCCGTAGAAGCTGGATGTTGATGAGCTCATACAACTCACTGTTGGATCGGATGCGGAAATTATCGCCAACTTTCACTATGCCGAAGAGCTTGCGTAGAACATGTCCCTCGTATTGTCTCAAGGTTGTTGCATATGTGCCTGCATCCATGCTATCGCTCTACAAACAAATCGTTATTCACGAGCGTCTTGTAAATCATCAGTTTCGTAGCACAAGAGTAGTCTCTACTACTTAATTATCCATTGAGACCTTAATAATATGTGTTGGCAAGAGTAATGGCAGATCCAAGATAAATAAATTCACTGACAACATCAAAAGTGTAGTCTTCGGCCTTAATCTCGGATCAGTTCTTGTTTGCCAACAATATATTCGTTTTGCCCTCATTTATGACTGGATCCAGGTAGACTTCAATAGCGCTTAAGGCAATAATTAGAGCATGTTTGGTACGATGTCAATGTTGTCGATAGTGCGTTGCACTTCCGTAGAACACTATCCATGACTAAGTTAAAGGGGTCGCATTATAACGAATTACTATGACTGCAACCTCTCACGGTATCAGAAGGTTCGAGAGTCCGTTTTCTATCTTGACGGAGGTGCAACTTTAATGTAATGTGATTGCTTATTAGACTCGAGCCAATGGTTCAAACTTCAGCTCAGGCTTTTTGAACAAAACGATGTGTGAAACAAATATTTCTTTCTTCGGAAAGCAAATAAAATTGCAATGAAAATTTTCTGTATAAAGGGTTGTAAAGGGTTTCCTGTATAAAGGGTTGCAGTGATCAATTAAGTAAGTAACAATCCCAACAAAATATTTTTTTATAAATTAACTAATAATGTATGGCTTCATCGACATACATTTATTATCTTGATTCATAACTAAATTCCAGTCGTACGTACCTACATATCAAAGATCAGAGATGGGTCGTTTTTTCGCTACTCATAAACACTCATGAAATTTTGAGTCAATACCGCAACATTGATTTATAAGTACAGCTTGCAATGAGTATGAGCATAACGTTGACATCAAACTCATAACATTTGAAATATGTTTTATTCATACGCCTACTCATAAATGATTATTGTTAAGTATGAGTACGATGAGTACTTCAAACTTTGAATATGAGTAGTAGGAGTATGATATTAAAATAAGTATGAATGCGTATAAGTATCAGAAATTATGAGTATGATTTGAATCTACTCATCTTTTTGAATACTCATAGTTGATCCCTAATAGTAACACGTATTTTTTTGTTGTAAGCTATTTGATATTTTTAATATTTTTTAATTTCCAGTACGTTGGAAAAAATATACATTCACATTGCGCTATCATGCCTAAACCTTGACCTATTGAGTTTATTAGATCGCAAGTTTGGGAAAGCCGTTGAAATAATTCGAAAATTTACATTTCAGGTAAGATTAATCAATAATGCATTATACATGTCAGTCTACATATAACTTATAATAATTAATAATATTTACAAAATATTAAGTTGATCGAAGAGAAGCTAATGCGAATGGAAGATGATAAGGACAAAAAGACTAAAAAGATGGACAATGAAATGTATTCGCTTCAGAAGTCCCCAAAAATATTTATTGATCAGGCTATAAAAATTGTCGAACAACAGAAACTCTCCTACAATGATATACTCATTGAATCATATAATATTGTTAGCGGTGTAAGAAATCTTATTTGGTTCATGAACTTTGCAATTTTTTTTTTTCATTTCAATTTCCATCGACTAGGCCTTTGAAACAACAACGACTACCATATATTCAGTGCTTCTGATGTTGGCCGTACACCCAGAAATACAAGAACGTCTATTTGATGAAATTGTTAACATCTTTCCCGAAAGAGATTTTGAAATGAAATACGAACACTTGGACCAATTGCCTTATTTGGACATGATCATAAATGAGACGCTTCGTTTAGTACCGCCGATACCTTTTATTGGCCGTCACGTGGTCGATGACTTTCAAATGACTAAGAATTTGATATTACCGAAGAATCTACAAATTCTAGTGTGCATATATAACCTACATCGGCGCAAAGATATATGGGGACCTAATGCGGATAAATTTAATCCTGATAATTTCCTGCCATCTAATATGGCAGAAAGACATCCATATTCATTCATACCATTTTCCAAAGGAATGCGAAATTGCATAGGTTAGTCTAACGAAATATTGCCAACCGGTAATACATAAGTGCTAATAACATATCTATGTCCATAATATTTTAGGTTGGCGCTATGGTTTATTTTCAATGAAGGTGATAATTGCTAGCATTGTGAGAAATTATCGCTTAACAACTCCTTCAAAATATGAAGATATTCAATTTTATTGTTCCATGTTATTAATATATAAAAATAAGCACTCTTTTAGTATTTATCGACGTAATTAAATATTTTTCAATTGAATATTGTTTTTACAAAAATTTAAAAAACGAACAAATGAGCGAATAAACAAACATTCAAGATGGAATACTTTTTACAATTCATGCATCAAATCATATTTATTATTATTTTACTAGCTAATACCCGGAGTGCTTCGCTACCCCCATCGGAATTAAATACATATCTCGTGATGCAACTGGATCGCCCACCATCAAAATTGTTACGCCATTGTTGGAGTTCTGGAGTTCTATCAGCATGAATTGCGATTATGTGGTCATCTATATCAGATCTCTAGTTAAATGCAATACCTGAGTATCCATGAAAAACATTACGTCGATTCACCGCCATTCGATTATGATTTTGTTCTTTGCTGCTCTTCTTGTTGATGTTCGAATCCACTGACTTTCTACTCGTGATTCATGTTGGACTTCTGTTTCATTAGCCCGTGCTGTTGTGGTACCTTCATGTTCCAAAGGTGTCTCGGTAGCTCGTGCGGTTGTCGCATATTGCCGAAGGCTTTCCAGACGTCTTTCACGTTCTGAAGGTGTTTCTGTGGCACGTGATGTTTCAATACGATTTCGCTGGCTTTGTAGTCGACCTTCATGTTCCAACGATGTCTCGGTAGCTCGTGGGGTTGTGGCATGTTGTCGAAGACCTTCAAGACGTCTTTCGCGTTCTGGCGGCGTTTCAGAAGCTTTTAAGGCGCTCTTGGCTTTCTGAAAGTGTTTTAGTAACTCTTGCTGTTGTGGCGCGTTGTCGTAGGCCTTCAAGGCGTTCTTGCTTGTTGAAGCTCGACTCCTTTCAGTCCTGAGGCGACTTTCACGTCTTCCGAACTTTCATTTGCTCTCTGGGATTGCAAACGCAATGCAATTTAGATGCTTTTATTCGGGGCATTTTTACAAATTGTTGCAAAATAAATGTCACTCAGGTAACGTCTAACTTGTTTAGAATCAAGGATTCAACTGAATTCCAAAACCGAATGCGTGTTATATTTATTTCTTTATATTAAATTTGACAAATAATTGTGTTTGCGTCGGTCACAGGTAATTTTTTTAAGAGTTTTGCAACTACTTATTTTATTTGGGAAACATATTTACAGTTTACATTTTATTACTTAGGTAATTAAAAGTAATGAATTCATTGCCCACTAAAATGCTTATTATAAAGTTTATGTAATGTATTTTTCAAATAAATAATAGTTTTATTAGTTACCCGTTTTTAGAAGTAAACAATAACATAACTATTACATATGTATGTATGTATATGTTTTTCAAGATAAATATTTAAATAGTATGTACTTCAGTACTTACTATCTATATGAGTTGAAAATTTCAAACTCAACCATTTAAGGGTCATATACCTTACTATTGCATATTTCAAGATATAATAATTTCTACACCCACAAATCAGAGAGGCACCACCTTCCTATAGCTGGAATACAAAATTGGGGACTCTAGCTTTTATAGTTTTTTTATACAGATTTTAATAATTAGTTCATATGGAATTTGCCACGCCCCTAATGCTTGATAGCCCATTTTTAACAAAAATATTGATATTGAACCTTTAGATATTCGTACAAAATTTTAGCAGTCTAACTGTTCTGGTGTTCTAGATATGCAGATTTTAGTTTTTACTTCATATGGGAGGTGCCACGCCCGCTTTTGCTGAACTCCCTATTTTTGTACAAAATCTTTTTATTTAAACAAAAGTTATTTATACCAAATTGGGGACTCTAACTGTTAAAGTTCTTCAGTTAGGCAGATTTTAGTATTTACTTCATATGGAAGGTGCATTGTCCTCTAATGATAGGTCGCCTATTTTTGTCCAAAATATTTATATTAAAACCGTAGTTACTTGTACAAAATTTGAGGTATCTTGCTGATATAGTTTCCCCAATATATCCATTTTGTTATTATCTTACAATAATAGGTTATGTAGTATATGTGGGAGTGGCACCTCTCTCATTTGATATATCAACATAAAAAGTAGGAAAATCGGTTCAGCCATTTAGTCGCCTATAAACTTCAAACATACAAACAAATGCACATTAATTTTTATATATAGGTGATGTCCGAGATAGAAGAAGCTTTAAATTTAATTCATATGGGAAGTACCACACCCTTTTCCTAGTCAGCCCATTTTTGTCTAAAATATTCATATTGATACTAAAGTTTATTCGAAAAAATTTTAGGGCTCTAACTGTGATATTTTCATAGATATAATAATTTAATATTTTTTATATTGGCGGTGACACACCCACTATAGCCAATCCGCCCATTTTGTGTATATATACGTCAAAGTCGCCCATACAAAATTCGCAGTTTATGAGATATGCGACATTAAATACTTATTGAATATGTGTGCTTAGCACCCCGCCTTCTTGAAGATTTAAAATAAAAAGCAGCCTATAATTCCTTCCGGATATACAGGAAGGTACTGTCAAAACTTCAAGAAAATCGGTCCAGCCGTTTAGCCGTCTGTAGACTTCAAACAAACAAACCCACAAACAAATAAACACACATTAATTTTTGTTTATATAGATGTAAAATTCATTAAAAAAACTACATATGTGACGTATGAGTGACATCCAATTCCATTAAGTTTTATCAAAGAATATGGATATAAAGAATACGCATTATGTAGAAGTAGCATTACGACCCCCTCTCACCAAAATCTTTTTAAAAAATCATTTCTGGATAAGGGGGGCGGAAGACAGAAGGAAAATAAACATAAACAAAGAGCGTAACAATGTGTTGCTCTCATCATGAGAGCGTAAAAATGCATTCAGTTGCTTGTCAGCTTCTAAAGGAAAATGTTCATGTCGCTTTTTTCAGACTTCAATTTTACACCCAAAGAAATATTACAGTATGATTCACTAATATCAATGAGAAATGATTTCGATTTTTGGAAGAATACTTGCCAAGTAAAATACGGTGTTTTTAGGTTTTTAGCGCAGTACAATTGTTCTATACTTTTCGCTCACATATACATATTATTGGGTTAATAAGTAGATTTAAAAATATTACTAACAATTTTCCTCTCTTCCATGCCTGTCATAATTTTTCTCATGTCCTCTTTGTGCCGACGTCTGAGAATAAGTGATTTGAGAACAGTGTTCCCGTTTTTGGTTATTTCTAACCAAAATTGCTTATTTTTTGATCAATGTGCAGATGTGTAGATTTTTTTGGTTTTTTTCTTTTTCTTTAAAAAAAGCTATTTTTTGTTTCATTTTTTATTAATTATAATTTAAGCTTGAAAAAAAAAATAAAACAAAAGTCTATGAATTTAATTTTGGTTATATTTTTTCTTATTTGGTGATTTTTTTCACAAATGTTGGTTACAAAATTTTTTTCGTGGCAACACTGTTTCAGAAGAGTAAATAAAAAATTAGTCAAACAACAAAAACGCACGATGAGAACAATTGAGAATATTGTTACGCTCTTGGTTTCTTTATCCTTCAATTCTATCTTTCCTCCCGCGTCGTGAAATATTTTTGAAAAATATTCCAAAATATGCCAAAATTTACATTCTTTATACTTTATTTTCTTTGGTTTTATACATCAGGAATCATAGATAGCATACTTGTAGGGGTAACTACTATGCGTATGAGTAATATATTTCAAATGCAGTTAAATATTAAGTATGTAGTATGTAGCATACGTGGGCATGGCCCCTCGCTCATTTGGAATATCAACATAAAAAGTAGCCTATAACTCCTTCCAGATATACAGGAAGATACTGTGAAAATTTCAAGAAAATCGGTTCAGCCGTTTAATCGCCTATAAACTTCAAACATACAAACATACAAACATACAAACAAACACACATTCATTTTTATATATAAGATTTCTTTGTAAATTTTATCATCTTTAGGACCATTATTATAACTCGCCGTTAAAGTTGGGTTTAGTTAAAGGTAACTTTAACTAAAGTGAACTTTAAAGTCACCTTTAACATCTTTACGTTATTAAAACCTACAGATAAAATAAAGTTAACATTTTTAAAAACATATATAGTATATGAAGTAGAAATATTTCTTGGGCGACTTCCTCTCAGCAAATTTCTGGCAAAAACTCAGAGTAAATAAAATTGCCGTGAATAGTTTTTTAAAAAATCTGTCGTTCGGAGTCGACGTTAAACTCCCGCCACTCACGTATAAAATTAACGCACACAATATGAGTGATGTGAGAAGCTAGGCGGTAATTCTGACTGAAGCGTTGTAATAGCCAATTATGTATGGCAAGTTCATACATAAACTTAACTTTAAAAGTTACCGTGAGGATGATAATCCCTTTAGCTTAACGCTCACTTATAATAATGAAAAACAATTTATCTGCCCGTTAAAATTATCCCATTAGTTAACGGAAAGTTCTAATAATGACCTTTAAACTTTTAATTACACATTCATCCAAAACACACAAACTCTAGAGAAATTTAAGATTTTCTAACACTATTAGGGCATGGTGTGATCAACAATTTATTCTTATTATTTTATCTTTTGTGTAATTCTTTAAAAAAAAAATTTTATTGTATACATATATAGACCCGATCGAGATTTTGAATATTAAAATGAAGTATTTTTATTATTATTATACGGCATTTGAAAGCGTAGATACCCTTATGAGATGACAGCTGCAGAGGAAGATGGAAATTGTAGTACGTGACCGCTGAAGTGCAAAACAACGCAGCCTAAAGGATTTGAATGTCTTATGAGCTCGTTCCAATACATTTCTAAATATTGTTATGAAAATGGAAACGGTGTAACATCGTTTAACATTAAAATGATAAACAAAAGCTACAAAAGCAAAAACCATTAGTATGAAAGAAATGGGGATAGACAAGTAAGCGAGAACGCAACAATAAAGAATGTAAATAAAATATACAAACAACAATATAGAGCTCGAGAAGACAAATCCACAAACAGTTGACTTCAAGAAGATCCATCAGACTACTTACGTGGGCATATAAAAAGGCAAGACAAAGCAGGCAAGGAGTAGTAAGAATTCAGTCTGTCTTGTGTGATGACGCATTGCATGTGAAGAGAATAATCGCGATTTGAGGATCTCCGGTATACAGATCGATCGAACAAGTGTTGTTGTTTATACAAAGGGTGTAAGCAAAGAAGATAAACGAACAAAACAATTACAAAATGTTGTATCCATAAAGCTGTGAACAGTGGCACACAAAAGTAGTGAAAACAATAAAGACTTTAATTTAAACTAAACACAAATTTATTTTTATTTTGTTTGAATCAACGAATAAACGTTTTTAAAAAGGTAAAAACGTAAGAATACTTTAAAATCTCAATGATGACTGATGGTACTTTGAGATGTCTAAGTATGCTGGAGTGTTCCGTTTACCAATCAGTTGCTGTAATCATACGTAGGACTCTAGTAAAGCAGCATTAATTATTATTTTTTCTTTTCTTGATTTCTAAGTTTATATTGGTTGTGGAAGTGAGCATATGAACTTAAAAATGTTAGATATAAATAAATATCTCCCAGTTCTTAAACTCGGCCTTTTTCCCAACTGCATTCCACCAAGATCGACAAAAAAAATTAACCATCGATTTAACACACTGTGTTGACGAGCGGGAAAATAAATTAAAAATGAAACATTTACAATGAGTATTCAAAAAAGTGAGTAGATTCGAATCATACTCATAATTTCTGATACTTATACGCATTCATACTTATTTTAATATCATACTCATACTACTTATATTCAAAGTTTGAAGTATTCATCGTACTCATACTTAACAATACGCATGATGTTGTTGATTTTGACTTTCCTTTACTCAACATATGGACGAATCACAAAATAAGTATAATTCGCGTACGAACACTAGAATACTCACTAGAAGGTTGTGTGTTTACTTTGCATGTTGTCTTTTTCTTTTTCTTTCTTCCTTTTTATGTAAATGCAACAACAACTAAGACTGTAAATTTTGATTGAATGATTCGAAAAACTCTAATCTTTTATGAGTATTGTAAGTATTTTTCTAAATTTATGAATCTGCATGAGTACGCGTATGAATCAAATATATTTCGAATGTTATACGTTTGATGTCAACCTTATACTCATATTCATTGCACCCTGTACTTTCGAATCAATCAAAATCAATGTTGTAGTGAGTACGAATGAATCAGAGTGGTTGAATTTCAATACTGTTGACCCACTCATACTCAAAATTTCATGAGTAATTATGAGTAGCGAAAAAACGATTCATTGCTGATCTCTTGCATCAAGGTGATATATTTTGTCATGAAATTTTTAAGGATTATAGTATAATCTGTTACTTTCAAAATGCCTTGCATACGTTACAGTGACACATTGATGTCATTATTATTTTTTACGCCACTGTATATTGCTGTATAAGATTTATTGTGTGTAAATAAATAATGTACGTGTATAAATTGTGAAATAAAAAATAAATATTTCAAAGCGTCCTTTTTATAATGCAAATAGACTGTAGAATATACAAATTAAAAGGATAAAACGAATCCTGTAAAATCTTTACTTTGAATTTTACGCATTATACTCTAAAATTAATGTACGTATGCATGTACGTGTATCTACGAATGTTCATTGTGCACATATAGTACATATGTGTGCTTCTGTTGATTGTATACATATGTATTTGAATCTTTTATGGAAGTTTATTACAAGAAAAGGTAACAAATGTTTCTTATTCAAATTATAAATGCAAATATTACAGTTGTCTCCAACTAATTAGCAACTAATCGAAGTCATTTGCAGAAAGTAAGAAAGACAGATCCCCAGGTTCAGGTTCAGGTCGGAGTGGTAGCTCTGATATCACAAAGCTCACTTGAGTACGCATAGCGGCCCGTTGTGATGCCACGGGTGAACGCAGTCCCTGTACTAACCAAGTTCCACCAAAATCAGGGAAAAGGAAGAAGTTTTGTCAGCGCAAGGGCTGCACAACAAAAGCACGACTACCCCGCACTGGAAAACCAGCCAGAAAGTTTGGATCAGGACTCCTCATTGACCCAGGATAGGTTGGCGTCCCGAAAGAAGCTCCGCGCAATGGTCAACTTGACCGAGGCAAGTTGACGAGGATCCATTGAGCGGCCCGGTAAATTGCCATCACCTCCGCCTGAAACACACTGCAGTAGTCCGGCAGACGGAGAGAAATATTTAGGTCCAGTTTCCCAGAGTAGACACCGCTCCCAACCCAATTATCGAGTTTAGAGCCGTCGGTATATACATCCAGGTCTTCCGGGGGGACGACCGTATTAGGATTCCAGTCATCCCTACTTGGAATCAGAGAGTGGAAACATCTGACAAGACCAGGGGCAACTGGATCAACCTCCAGAATAGTGGAGTGACCAGAGGGTACAATGTGCCAACGAGAGAGAGCATTAAGTCTAGTCGCAGCAAACTTTGCTACCTGCTTAGCGAGAAGCACAGTAGGAAGCCAGTTTAGCATTACGAATAAGGCTTCCGTGTGGGTGGTGCGAAGAGCGCCAGTTATATAAATGGCAGCAGACCTTCTGACCTTGTCAAGAAGTCTGACACTGTGTTTCTTGTCCAGAGCAGTCCACCAGAAAGCAACACCGTGTAAGAGGTTGGGTTCGATGACCGTGGAATATATCCAACGCATGAAGGCTGCTACGCAATCTCTCTCTAAAAATGGTCCAATTCGTGTTCCTCCTATTGACCAGAGGGGTCATGAAAGGAGGGGACTCGTTCGTGTCAATAATGAAGGTAATGTATCTATGGTCCGAAAAGGAGCATTCATGAGATACAAACCAGTCCTTAAGGTTAGTAGAGAAACCTGAGCTGACCAGAGTGATGTCCAGCACCTCCCTTCTGTTCGAAGTGAGGAAGGTTGGTCCATCGCCCCGATTGGCTATAGCTAGGTTATTACTAATAATAAAATCAAAGAGGCACACACCACGTTCGTTGGTACGGGAACTGCCCCACATCGTGTGGTTGGATTTGGCATCTGCTCCGATTATGACCGGAATTCCGCGTTGTCTCGCATCCGCTACCAGTCGACCGATGGGCTCCTGAGGGGGAGAGAGCCCATAGTCATGCGCCAGATACGATGACGTGATCCAGGGTCATCAAGTTCATTTCGACGACCATGGTGACGGTATCCTTGTCGCTGAACCAGTGGAGGAGAAGAGCGTTAATACTATTCTTAACCATGACACAAGCCCGAGGTTTACCTGAGTTCTGGATATACGCTAAGCGATATCCTTTGGTGTTGAGTCCGCAAACCCTGCCTGGTTTTTGGACCAGAATGAGCTCTGCATCCTCGGCTGCTAGTCGGAGGAGCAGAGCAGCAGAGGCGGTTTTAGAGTGTTGCAAGTTAATTTGGATGACTCTCAGCATTGGCCAAAGAATCTACCATTGTCACATCAGCGTCCTCTTCGTCCGACAACGGAGAGGTTGCGCCCATGTCAATATCAATGCCGTCGAAGAATTCCCCCACCAGCTCAGAATTGGACTTCTTGCAGGATGAGGAGCGTCGAGAAGAATGACTGCACACGCTTCTACATTCGACGTCTTCGGCGGGTTCGAGGGGTGGTGTCGGATGGAGTAGGGTCAGATGGGGGAGAGTTCTGTGGGATGGGTTGCGATGGGACGGGATTTTCGGGGATGGGTTCTGTTGTGGAATGTGCGGCAGCGCGCCTCGCGGTGATCACCCCACAGGTCAGCAACTTTAGCCACCCTCCAGTAATGACTGGGCAGGTCGGTGTTGCTGGCCTTGAGGATCCTCAGCATGGTTTCCGGGTCTGATGGTTCGGTCGGAATTCTCGCCTTAGTGCGGGGGCAGTTGGGAATCCGGTCTGGAGGGACGGCAGCAAGCTTAGCTCCTGGCCAGACTTCACCACTCCTACTGATAGCCTCCTTATAGAGCTCCATAGAACGGAGGTCAGAGAAAGCCACCAGCTTGATGTGCCCCTGATACCACCCCGCATCAGTGCAGCCGGGTGAGGAGCCAGGATTGGAGTCCATTACACGAAGGAAGACGTCCAAGAGCGCATGTTCCACCAACTTCCACTTAGTGGGAGCAATGGATCCATCAGGGTGGCTCTGGTCAACGACCGCCCAGGTCAGACCTTCCTTTAATACCTCACTGAGAGGCTTAGAAGGTTTGCTGGGGTCAGGACTTCTAGATTGTGTCGACGAACGGGTGTCAAGAATACCGTACCTGCGCGCCAGACTTGTCTGCCAACGCCTTGGCGGCAGCCGAAGAGTGCGAGGGCATATTCGCAGCAACCTTAGGGGTAGACGGAGCCTCGGTAGATCGTGCCATGGCAGGAGGTGTGGCGACACTAGGGACCGGCTTCGCAGTCGAAGCCTTGTGTGCCAAGCGGGGTTTTACCGAAGTAGAAACTTGGGCCTTAGTTTTCGAGGTGGGGGTAGCTGCATTTTTGACAGGTGCCTGCCTATAGAGGGTTGTGAGTCCACCGGTTATGGTAGATGCTTTGCGCTCGCCAACTTGAGTTAACGCTGGTTTGTGTCTTGGGTTGGGTTGGTCCCCTTAAGGACCAGGTGCTCAAAGCCAGACCGGGTACTAATCGGGAGTCTTCTCAACCGAACCTACACCACCAACTTAACGGCGACGGACAAGGAACGTACTTTGAGGCCTGCCAGGGTTTTAACGGGACGGGGGCAGCTGTAGCCCTAGCCTGGAGCCATTCACACAGCGGGTTTCACCCCGGTGCTACCGTGCATACACAACTAGGTCCAGAAAGCTACAGCCACCAGCTCAGGGCAATCAAATCAGAAACAGGGAGGGAAAGAGTGGTCAGAAGAAAGAAAAGGGTCGTGCCAAAAAAGGGGGGTCAGCCATAGTCACCCCGGCTGAGAGGGAGGTGTTTATTGACTCCGGAGATCCGTAGTGTTCCGTTGAAGAGAAGGGCCATCTCTAGCAGGATGTGACGATGTCACGCACTCACGGTCTTGATAAGGTAGAGGCTGGAGGCTCCGAGGGAGCTATGATCGCATATCCCTATCCTGCGGAAACCGCTTGACTCCAAGACAGATCCTAAACTCATAAGATTTTTAATATGCTGACGGGTAAACGTATTGATTGCTTACAATTAAAAAAGCAGTGTTGTTGTTGCCCCTATTTTTATACTGATGTTGCTGCTATATTTTTGCTTATTCGTTGATCATGTAAACAAGTCCATTGTTTTTGCATATTTTGTTTGTCACTTTAATAACACCATTTCCGTTTTCGTAACAATATTCTATTGGAGAAGGCAAATGAAGTCAAAATATAGAACGTAAGTAAAAGTAACAGAACTGTACTCTACAATACAGATAACATGCATAACAACAATAGGATTCGTTATTAATTTATTACTGGGTAGTTTTGTATAGCTTTGGTATTCCTGCGAAGCTTCTAAGGCAGCTCAGAATAATGTTGAGTAACTTTTACATCTTCACTATGAAACGTACATATGTATATGTTTTCGACAAGTATTGATATGCGGAGTATCCCATATTGCAGCCGATAACTGCATATATTTCAAAATTGTCAGTGAATTATTTTATCTTCGCTCAGCCTCTACCAGCAAAAATGATATCAGCCGTACCAACTGGTATTATTATAATCTTAATAGACAATTGAGTAGCAGAGACATCTGTCGTATGACAAAAATTATATTCTACAAGTCGGTTATTCTCGCCGTACTTCTGTAGTATGTGGAAGCATAGACGCTGTTGAGTGTAAGCAAAATTTTTGGTCCAGTGCGAGTTGACGATGATTTCCGCATCCGATACAACAAATAACTCCTAGACGACATGGATATTGTGCATAGCATTAAGATTCAACGGGTATGGTGACTCAGCCATGACGTTCGATACGATAAAATTATAAGCAAATTAAATAATAATTAAAAATAACTTCTTTATTAAGTTCCAATGAACTCAATATACGAAAATACAAAATTGTATTGTTAAATTAATATATGTATACATATTTACATGTTTACATTTGTCTATTTTTTAAAGGGTAGGTCAAGTACATGAAACCTTTCTAATCTTTGTATATATTTCTTCACTATCATTTAATAGATTATCTTTACTTTAATAGATTATCATCTTTAACTTTTGCAATTTTTAGATCGTTGTGTATATTATCGTTTTTCACAAATCAATGGGCATTTGTTATTTATCTTAAAGTTTTTGACTGGTATCTCTTTAATATTTCAATGTTTGAGTTACTAGTAGTCCCCCAAAGTTGAATACCCTATGTCCATATCGGCTTAAGAATTGTTTTATACATATAGTAAAACTTTATTTTCTAAATTTAGCTCAGATCTCGGTTTTAATAGTCGATACATTTTCCTTGTTTTAATGTTCAGTTGCTCTCGCTTATTTTTATGTGTGTTTTCCATGTTAGCCTTCTATCAAGATGAAGGCATAAATATTTGACTGTATTACTTGTAGGTACAATGTATCCATTTAAATATGCAGGGAGAACATTCTTCTTTTCTCAAAGTAAAGGTTACGTGTACCGATTTTTGTGTATTTACTTTTATGTTCCACTTCTGCAACCAATCTTGGATAAGATTTATTTGATTTTGTAACAATTCCGATGCTATAATTGGAGAATAATTTGACGATAATATAGCAGTGTCTTCGGCAAATGTTGCAGTAGTTAGATTCTCCATTATCGGCATAGCTGATTAATTAAATTAAGAACCAACTATTTGCGAATGGTGGTGTTCTAGTATATACGTTGGTATTAAACTAGACTTAATTGCCACAAAGAAAAAATCGTCTCGAATATATCTTTCGAGTTCGTTCGTAAACTGAAAGTCCTGTAACGTAATGTAATGATTTGTGAATACATAATTATAAAAGCACGGCATTTCCTGTAATAATACATTTGTATTGAAAATTGTATTTGTATTGCTTGCAAAATATTTACTGCGTTTATAACGTACCTTGTATATACTGTTACGAAAATGAAAATATCGTTTAACAATAATATGATTAACAATAGCTACACTAACAAATACCTCGAACTTGTTGCAAGTAAACCAAAAACATCTTTCACACGGCTGTGGAAGCGAGAACGCAACAACAAGCAATATGAATAAAATACACAAACAACAATGAAGTCGCAATAAATTTCTGGAGAAGGCGAAAACACGAACATTCTACTTCAAGAACCTTCATTACACTGCTTACGTGGGCATATAAAAAGGCAAGACACACCAGACAACGAGTAGTAAGAATTCAGTCAGGTTTGTGTGAAGACACGTTGCGTGCGAAGTAACCGTCGTGGTTTGAAGATCGCCGCTATACAGATTTAACGTACAAGTGTTGTTGCTTACGCAAAGGGTGTGAACTGAGAAGAACAGCGAACAATCAAATTATTGTTGAATCCGCCAAGTTGTATACGGTGATACACAAAAGTAGTGAGAACAAAAAAGAGTTTAATTGAAAGTAAACACATATTTATCTCAGTTTTTATGTCATAATAGATCTTTTTGTGTTTTATAGTAAGTTCTCTAGACCAACTACTCTCCCTATTAAAATTTATTGGGTTTATGTTAAGCCCTGTAGAAAAATTGTTTCTTGTTGGGGCTAATTGTCAAGTTTGTTGGTAATATTTTGGTATCATCCAGTATGTATTATTTTCATACATTAGTAATGCTAATTAATTGTTGACAGCTGTAGACATTATGCAAAATAAATAATCTCCTTTTTGTTAGTAATTTCACCTTTTCTCTTTTATGTACATACATATTGTACATATAAAATCTCTTCATTGTGGTTTCTATGACTATATAAAGAAAACTAATCATTTATCAAACGAATGGCAATTTCTTTTTTAAATTGAACAAAAAAGTCAAGAATACCTGGATTATTTTGTATGCATGAATTCAAAGTTTTATCTGTTTGCCTCTGTATGATTTTATATAGACTGAATGTGTGCATACAAGTGAATGTACAACAAAATATAATTTTATCGAGTTCATATACATACATACATACATATATAAGAACCACAATACAAAGTGATAAAATGACTAGAAAGTTAATAAAAAATCCGAACATATAAAAAAAGGTCGAAAGAAGTCGAAAGGTCAATGCAAATTTGAATTCAAATGTTTTTTTCTTTTTCTATTTAATATACAGTGGCGTGCAAAAGTGTTTTCATGCTGGTAAATTTTCTAGTAAAACGACAATAAATTTTTTTTACGAAAACTGGGCAACAGAGGATTGGAAACATGTGATTTGGTCGAATGAAACTAAAATTAACCGTTTCCAATCAGATGGGAAAGAATATATAATCTTCAAAGACATCATGTAAAGCAAACAGTATTATATGGCGGGGGAAGTTTGATGGTGTGGGGGTGTTTTACTTGGTGGAACGTTGGTCCACTGGTTAAGATAGAAGGTATAATGAAGAAGGAAGATTATCTCAATATTCTTCATGCTAATTTGCCAGAATATGTGGACAAAAGTGCATATCCCGAGGAGGAGATACACTTTTAAGAAGATGGAGATCCTAAACGTACCTCCTAAATTGTTAGAAAGTGGTTGTCTAACCAAAAATATAAATTACTTAAGCCAGCACAAAGCCCGGATCTCAATCCTATAGAAAATTTGTGGGCTCTTTTAAAAAGAAGACTGGCCGTGTATGAAAGAGCACCAACGAACAAAATCCCAGATGAAATCATATCAATCATGAAATTGGTGGAGAGTATGCCAAAGTGCATTAAAAATATAAAAAAGAACAAAGAATTGTGGACAAAGTATTAAAAATCGCTTAATATTCAGGTTTTTGAATATACGTGCAAAAGTGTTCGAATTGAGTTATTTTTAATTTATTTATATTCTTGACGTATGGTATATAATTTCTTTTAATTTTTAACTTAAATATGTCATATAATAAACAAGTAATCAACCCTGAAACATTCATCTTGCTTTCTCATTCATTAAAGATTTTATAGGGGTTAAAGGGCGGAATCTGCCAACATGAATACACTTTTGCTCGCCACTGTATATATGTAAGTATATACATAAATGATGAAATAAGTTTTTAAATCCAACAGAACAAAGTTAGATCAACTAACACTGGTAACCACAAACTAACAACACATTTCATGCTAAATTCGTGCTTCGAATGCCAATAAACAGTCAGTAAATTAAGTACGTCTACAAGGCATCATAAATATTGTTTACCTTGCAAACCTTATACACTTATCGCACGTACTTGTATACATAGATACACTTGCAAGCATTGGCTTGACCAGATATGTACGTAGAAAGGCATTTTTGGTTAGATGACGAAACATACAATATTTATTCCTGTTAGAATTACTGTTATTTGTTCTTATGTCACAGATTCTCAACTATGAATTTATTATTTTAAGTTTAAAACAAATAACTACTACAGACAAAACACAAATGATATGAATATACACATACATCCAGATTTGTATGTCCTTTTTTGAAAAACTCATAAGAAAAATGAACATTTTGAAACATACTTATGTAATTCAGATCTGTACAGATGCACTGGATCAATTAAATCGTCGTAAATTTCATTTTCGAATTGGACTTACTCCACGTACCCCTCTTATTGTGTAATATCCCTACCAGGGATCAGCAATGAATCGTTTTTTCGCTGCTCATAAGTACTCATGAAATTTTGAGTATGAGTGAGTCAACAGTATTGAAATTGAACTACTCTGATTCATTTGTACTCACTACAACATTGGTTTATAAGTACGGGTTGCAATAAGTATGAGTACAACGTTGACATCAAACTCATAACATCCGAAATATGTTTACTTCCTACGCCTACTCATTCGGATAAATTTAGAAAAATACTTACAATACTCATGAATGATTTGAGTGAGTTATTGCATTTACAAAAAAAAAAAAAAGAAGAAGAAAGAAAAAGGCAAGGGCAGCAAGCAAAGTCACCACACAACCAATGAGTACTTCAAACTTTGAATATGAGTAGTACGAGTATGATATTAAAATAAATATGAATGCGTATAAGTATCAGAAAATATGAGTGTGATTCGAATCTACTCATCTTTTTGAGTACTCATTGCTGATCAACATTTAACTACAATCTAAAAGAGAATTATCATCGTAATAAGTTTATGTCATATGTAAAGGGTGTCTTTTTATAGAAGTATAGAACTTTAAGTTGGCATTACTTTTGGACTACATCTGCGCCAGCCGTGGTGGTCATATGCCAGAAATCATATTTAAAATGTAATGCCACAAGATTATCTTTCGGATAAATAAAATTCATGTCAATCGAATAATCCATCGTTGTTTTATTGCAACTTAAAGTTCTATACCTCTATAAAAACACCCTATATTTAAGTTTGTAATGCTCAAGCCATTTGATGACCGTTGTGGTTTATGGCTCATTCTCATACATCTCATCATCATCATACATCATACATCATCGATTTAAGAAAACCCTACTACCGCCAACCTAAAATGCTCAATTAATAGTGACTTTTTTGGGATGAATTGGACAATCTTTTATGTTAACTGGTATCGTCCCAAATTCGACAATTTTATTTGTTGGCACCGATGAAAGTTATCGCCAATTGCCCCAGAAGTCATTTAGTGAACACACATCGTTGTCTGTGGTCTAATAAATTGAATAATTAGTTGTAAAAAACATGAAGTTGACTGTTCCTAAAGTCAGGGTTAGGATTTAAAAATATTTTATAAAACTCCCAAACACCCAATAGAAAACTAATGTTGGGTATTCTACTAACACTAAAGAATTTGAAATTATAAAAGTAAATATTGTTGTTGTTTTATAGGATTTGCTGCATAATATATTTGGTTATATAGTACGACGATATTATGAACAGATAAGAAACTAATTTCATTAAAATTCATCTCTCACGAGTTTTTTTCTTTGCATTTCTTCTGACTTTCCATTCAATTTCATAACAAGAATTTATACGCCTTCATAGACACTATGAGATTGTCTTTAGGGATTTCTGTAAATACTATTTGACGGACAATCCCACCTGGAACACCAAATCACCCGCGGGTAAGAATATTTCCAATTTGTGTTGTGCGATTTTATTTTGAATTGGAATTCAAAAGCAAGCAAGATTTCATATTTACAAATATTTGTTGTAATTAAGTCAAGAATAAAAAGTTACAAGCATATGTTTCATGTTGTTGTTGCTTCTTCCTCATATTGCAACCTTATTTTGTTTATAATGATTTCAATTATAATTAATTTATTTACTGTTGAATTTGTATGTAAAATAAAGAATTTAAATGCAACGAACTCCTCTAATGTTAGTAATAAGGTCAATAAATTATTAAGATGACAAGGTTAGATAAAACGCAATGGAGTTGCTGAATAACTAGCACAGTTAGGAGAATTAAGTATAGTATAAGTTACATATAATTAAGAAATATGAAATAAAAAAATTCAATTTGTAATCAGGAACGATGTTGAACGGTCTTGCTTATTTAATGGTTTTGGTCTTCGCTAGTGATAAAAGAAAAAATTATTCGGTGCCCAAATTTTATTTAAGTATTTAAATGATAAAATAATTAATTTAGAAAAATATTCCTTAAAAAGATTAGGAAAAAACCACATGTGATTTAAGGTTGACCGGAGAATTTTTATTCAATCCAATAAAATCAAATAAATCAAAAAGCAAACTCTTATCGAATTGTAAAAGTATTTTGAATGTGAATGCTTAATATTCCAGTTAAGATTCTACATAAAATTTTTATTAAAAAGGTTTTCGTTTCGTTATTTGAAACACAAGCACGTTGTGTATTTATAACCCTTAGGGAGTTTGATGGGTATCTTATTATCATGTTTTGAATAACTTGATAGATTAGATGTTAACAAATTTTCGGTTTTCTAAGAATTGTTAAATAAAGATATTTTCGACAAATCTGTTTCAATATCTAATAGAAAAAAATTAAATTATGTTTGGTGCTATCACTCGGATCTAGTTCTCTTAATACTATGTTCAGACATGCACATTTATTGAGCCAATATTCGGCTATTTGAGTACAATATTTTAAGTGTTCAGCTATGATATAAGCAATATTCATCTGACAGCTGGTAAACAAAGCAGGTGGTTGTTTCAACAACATTGTTTGTGTGTTCGGAAAACTGTAATATGCTCACTGGACGTACTTATGACAGTGGTGTATTTTAAGTTTCAATCAATATTATAACGATTTGCGTATTTATTGCGCAATAATTAATTGAAACTTTATATGAAATATTGACCTTAATAATGGCGTTTATTACAATTTACGCAATAAGACTGCATGTGTGAACATAGTATAAGTTTGAACAAATATTTGATAAAAAAAGTTGTTCGTATTGATAGTGTTTTTCTTTTCAAAGATTTATAAAGGATTTTCTTAAAGAATTTATTTAATGAAGGTTATGAATTTATTCATAAATTAAAAAAAAGAAAAATGATAAAGGCTTACTTATACGATGAAACAAACAATTATTTGTACACTCTGCTATTGACAACATATATCACAATGTATTTCAATAAATACCAGCTCGATTTGAATCAACGAGAACGTTTTATTACAATATAAATAATTTAAAAGAAAAACGTTTTACATATTTATTTCTTTATTAATTTTTAATTTAGATTTTTTTACGATTTCAATGAACCACTTCGACGATTTTGACGATTTTTTTTCAATATTCGATGATTTGATGCTCTATTTATGTATACACTCCCCGAAATATTTATAAGACCAAACGTATTTCTCGAAAAACTTAAAATCTTTTAGACCAATTCGTACCATTTTTGGGTTAAATATAACTAACTATAATATAAATCTTTTTATGTAAGAAAAAATATTTTTTTCTTTGTTTAATAAAAGGATAGCACAAAATGAATTTCATTTTCAAACGAAAAAATTATAAGACCAAAATTAAATAATATTCACCTAAAGCTAAAATAACAATGATAAAAACAACTACTGAGTAATTTTTGTATTTATTAGTAATTAGTGTGTCCACCGTGATTAATAATGATTTCCTGAAGTCGACGGGGCATAGAATTTATTAAATTTTCAATGCAATTTTGACCAATCTTACTCCATTCTCTTATGATGTCACTTTTTAAGCATTTTACATCCTTATATTGAGTGTTATTATTGAAAACTTGGTCCGATAGTATTGCCCATAAATTTTTTATCGGATTTAGATCTGGACTACATGCCGGCCAATTCAAAACTGGTATGTTTCTGGAGGACAGAAATGATTTTGTTGCTTTTGATTTATGGATTGCGGCGTTATCCTTCTGAAATATCCAATTGTTGCCTAACGAATCATCCCTAAATTAATTAAAACGTCATCTAATAATTCATTTTACTTCTCTCTATTCATTTTAGTTGATATAAAACAAATAGGAGTCCTTCCCGTAGTCGAAATCCCAGCCCAAACCATTACGGTGCCTCCACAGAAATTTCGCGACATTCGTTGATTTTTTTTTTAAGTGAATCCATCCAATATTTTTGGGAACCATCTGGACCATCTAAATCAACTTTTTTTCATCAGGAAAAATAACTGATAACGTTGAGAAACTTTATCAGTTTGTGTCTGAGATACAAACAACAGCATTTTTAAAAATTTTCCAAAATTAAAATGTTTCAAATTTGTAATTGACAATTTACGGGAATGAATTATACTAAATGTTATTACAATCATGAATGATGAATCCTAAAATGCTTAGTTTACGATTCAATTCATTTTGAATAATTATCAGTGGCGCCACCTGTCGGAAATTAGTCATACCAACTTAGAAACCTCCGTCGGCTTATGCGCAACAACTTTGCTAAAGATCATAACATGATCAAATGCATAGTTTACTATTCTTTAATGGGCATACATACAAACATTCATTTTTATATGTATATATAGAAGAAGAAGATTAAACAAAAAAAAAAATTGGGCATATCAAAGGATTTTGTGTTTGCGCGATAATGATCTGAATCACTCATCCCAATGCTAAGGAATAATTGTTTCTATTAAATGTTAAAAAAGTAATATCGCATCACAATCGAATCATATTTTTACATGTAAAGGGCTTTCCATTTCGTGGTTTCAAAAGTATGGGACTGGAATTCGACATCTGTCAAACTAAGTTGTGAAATCAATTTTTTTTCTTTTCAGTTGAAAGTCTGACATTGATGAAAATGGATCGCTTAACTATCACATAACGCATAAAAATTATCAAAACCTACTACAAAAATGGTGATTCTACCACAGCCACGTATCGTGCTTTAAGAGGAGATTATGGTTTACATAATCGTCCAACTACGCAAGCAATTGGTAAAATTGTGAAGAAATTTGAAGAGAATGGAGTGGTTACAAATATTGAAAGGCCTGTGCATCATCGTTACGCTCGTTCCGCTGAAAATATCGCTATTGTAAGTGAAAGTGTTGCCGAAGACCCGAATGTGTCGATTCCTCGTCGTTCTCAGGAATTAGGACTGTCTTACGGCACATTATGGCGTATTTTGCATTTAGATCTACACCTACATCCATATAAAGTCCAGCTCACGCAACAACTGAAGCCAGCTGACCATTCACAACGTCGTAGATACGTGGAATGGGTGCTTGAGCAATAGGCGGTTGACGGCAATTTTTCGAACAAAATTTTCTTCAGCGATGAAGCACATTTCACACTCGGTGGGTATGTTAATAAACAAAATTGTCGTATTTGGGGTTCTGAGAATCCTCAAGTAATTAAAGAGAGGCCATTACATCCAGAAAAAGTCACTGTTTTGTGCGCTCTTTGGTCCGAAGGTATGATTGGACCTTACTTCTTCGAAAACGACGATGGAACGACTGTCACCGTCAATTCGGAGCGTTATGGGCATATGATAACCGATTCTTTTGCCTGCTATTGAAGAATACGACTTGGAGAATATGTGGTTTCAACAAGACGATGCCACATGCCACACAACTCGAACGAATATGGCTTTATTGCAAGAGACATTTCTCATCGTAGCGATATCAACTGGCCACCAAGATCATGTGATTTGACACCATTAGACTTTTTTGGTGGGGCTACGCGAAAGACCGTGTTTGTGCAGATAAACCTTCAATTCTTGAGCACTTAAAAACCAACATTCGTCAAGTTATGACTGAGATACCGCCCAATATGTGCCAAAAAGTGGTCGAAAATTACCTCAAAAGAATCAATGCTTGCAACACTTCGCGTGGAGGTCATTTAAATAATGGAGTGTTTCACACATAATGTCAACGTTCAAACTTTACAATAAAAAAGAAAAAATATTTTATATGTGTTTTATTTACGCTTACTTTTGAAACCACGAAATGGATAACCCTATACAAATTTAGTTATCAAATGATATTTCATTTGATTTGATTTTCAATTACAATATTTTTTTAATTTTTGACTGATATTAGTTGTTCCTTGAAAACTTTGCCAATTTTATGTTTAAGCGTCTAGACTGTTAATATTTAAAGGTTTTTTGTGTTCCATTGGAAACCTTTTTCGAATTGAGACCCCTTCTCTTCACGGATTTCTCATTCGAGGCGTCTGTTATACTCCTTAAATAATAACTACGACAATTTTTGTCCGATTTTATCAAGCAAAGTGTCAAAAGAATGCACTTTAAGAACGGCACTACTTAACTAAATTTGAAAAACTTATGAACAAAAGCAAATTTACCAAGTTTACCTGATTAAAACTCATAACAAATGAGTTTAGCGATTTACATAAAAATATTGTTAAAACTCATTACAAATGAGTATTTTTTAATCGATTTTTAAAACACAAAGTTTCTTAGAAAGCGGAGAGATAATCCTTTAAGCGATTTATTTGATATTTGAGAAATCAATGAAATGTTGAAAAAAAACAGTTTAAAGCGTTCGAAAAATAATAATTTTTTTGGATTTTGTCGCTTAATAAGCACTAAATTGACATCTTAAACAATTTTGCTTTTTACTTAAATCTGGTAGGTACGGCAGTTTCCAAAAATAGTTTACACGAATCACAAAATGAGTATGATTCCCGTACGAACACTACAATACTAACTAGAAGGTTGTGTGTTTGCCTTGCTTGCTGTCTTTGTCGTTTTCTTTCTTCTTTTTTGTAAATGCAACAACAACCAAGACTGTAAATTTTGATGAATGATTCTAATCACTCGAATTATTTATAAGTATTTTTCTAAATTTATGAATTTGAATGAGTAGGCGTATGCATCAAACATATTTCGAATGTTATGAGTTTGAAGTCAACGTTGTCCTCATACTCATTACAACCTGTACTTATAAATCAGTGTTGTAGTGAGTACGAATGAATCAGAGTAGTTGAATTTCAATACTGTTGACTCACTCATACTCAAAATTTCATGAGTACTTATGAGTAGCGAAAAACAATTCAGTGCTGATCTCTGTTACATACATAATTGGTCATTACAACCCTTTAGGATCCCTAGGATTACGACCTAGCCACATTTGGGGGTGTGTGTGTATAAATTTTATACATAAGTAGCGGGATCTACAGTTTAAAGTTGTCTCCGAACGATAGATTTTCTAGAAACTTTTCATGGCAAAGCCGCCGAAGAATTAATTTTTTATGTCTGCCCTGGAACGTTTAATTAGCCAACACATTACCTACTAGACTGTAACGACTACAAGCTAAACTATTACTGTATAAGCAACCTAACTTAGACAATGTTAATAGTCGTACATATACACATACATATAATGACTTTAACTTTTATATTTACCTGCATGGTTCGATATTTCAAATATGCAATCAAAATATTTTCTATTCATAAAAATAACACAGGATTACTAAACGATTTCTATAACCTCATTTCCTTATAAGCCAATACAAAAGAACAAACTGGCATTCAGAACGTTTTTTTCAAATATCGAAGCCTAAATTTAGAAAGAAGGAAAGTAAAAAAACCAGACTCGTCGACCATACTCTGTTAAATTTGATTTATGGCCTAAAATTGTACACATGAACTTTGTTTATTTATTTAT
The DNA here is from genome assembly GCA_930367235.1 of Sarcophaga rosellei. Classification (NCBI taxonomy): domain Eukaryota; kingdom Metazoa; phylum Arthropoda; class Insecta; order Diptera; family Sarcophagidae; genus Sarcophaga; species Sarcophaga rosellei. The sequence goes on along the minus strand of OV884017.1, from coordinate 81,346,535 downwards.
TTTTATTTTGTTGTGACATCTATTGTATACAAATTATGAAATTGAAATACACCTACCGAATCTATAGTATGCAAACTGGGCAATACAAATAAATAAAATAAAATGAAATGGAAAACACAAACCTATTTGGCTTTGGGCCAATCCGACCACAAAAATAAAACAAAAAACAAAAAAAAAAAAGTAAATAAATAAACACAATAAAGGAATTTAAAAATGAATAACTAAACAAAATGGAGTGAAAATGTAATAGAAAACGTATACAATTGAACAGACACATACATACCAACTGACATTTTTACAGGGCCGTAAACAAATATATGCACATAGAAATGTACGTATTATTCACATACATTCCATACATAGGGTTTTCTAAAATAGCAAATTTTATAAAAATATCCTTTTTAATCATTTGCGAGTTTTTTGGAATCTTGACTTGTCATCTTAACTGGGGTTTAAAGCCACCACTTTTGACATGCATATCTCTAATGGTGCAATAGGCGTCAGTTCAATTTTCACAAAATTTTTTGAAAATCTAAGCAAATTTTAAATTTTGGCCCCAAAATGTGTAAACTATTCCTTTTTTCTCTTTTTATTTATTAGGAGGTAAATGGAGGAGTAGTATCTTTGGACATAATATTTTGCTACAGCCAAGATGTAGGAATAGCGCACAAGATGCGTAAAATAATGTAATGTTCGTGAATAAAATAATGTAACATTATACTGTCGAATACAGTGTAAAATACAGACTGTATTGCTGTTGGATGCTCTTCCTTTAATAATAAGAATTCTCGACCACAACAGTGGTGGATTGCATTCCATATGGATTGCATGAGGATTTGCATTCCATATGAAAAACAATGAATTTTTCCCATTCTTAGTACTGCGACACACTAATCTCGTCTGTCAACCATTTCTGACATTAACATTGACAATTTCAAGAGAATAAAATTCTCCGTTAAACTTCAGAACGTCATGAGAATGAAAGGGAGAAGGACCCTTACTTCAAACTTTTGAATGTTTCAGTGTGCAAAGCGGAGAAAAATTCTAGAGTATTATTATGGCTAGGAGTTACATGGTTTGTCGGCAGAAACCAATAAAAAATAATCCACATGCGTTGATTCCCGTGGACCAGGGGGCCACTGAGCAGAGAAAGAAGTTTGTGACCAAATTAATTTTGTAATAAATCGATTTTTGTGCACGCTATATGGCAAGTTAAACCAAATGTCATCGATAGTTAGTACATATTAATTTTTAATTAAAAAAAACAAGAATTCAATCAGTATGACTCGTTAGTTATTACCATTTCCCTTAACGTGTAAACCGTTATTGGCATGAGAATTTTTTAGTATCGCAATTTTGCTAATTGTGCTCTAAACGAATCGTGATTCAAGCCTTAGCGAATAGAAATGTCAACACAGTTCTAAATGAGAAAACAGAATATGTACGTCCACAACTTCAAGCAAAAACGCTGTCAAAAAAGATGGCCCATAACAAACACGAAAGCCCCAACTCCAAATACTGTCAATAACGTTTCCTTTTCTGTTTTTATGTTACACATACATATGTATGTGTTTTGTTTACAAAATGCGTAAAATTTAGCGAAAGTACGGCAACTCTACAAGCAGATTGTGAGAATAAGGAAAGACGCTGTCAAAATAAAATCAATTTTATCACACATGGATATGGAAAAAATCGTTAAGCCCCATTTCTGTTTCATCTCATATGGCAAAGAACGCCCTATTTATTTAAATGATCTGATATCATGTAATGACTAATTTAACACCACCAGGTTAGATATTCTTTTTATTTCATTATTTATTTCAATTCAAAAGTTTCGTGAGAAATTATTTCAAATCAGTGTTGAAAAATTCAGTACTCTTTTCAGTACTTCGCCATTTCAAAAATACCGTAATACTCCCGCCAGGCTTTCAGTACATTTTTATGATTGATTATGTATGATTATGTCTTATGCTTTTCAGCTATTAATGCATTTGCAACGTATTGCTAAAGGTAGAATTAGTCTTTAGCCCCGATTAGCCAAACGTACACGAATCATATATCCGTTTTTAGAATACAAAAAGCAATGAGAACACTTGGCGAACCGTAATGTAACTTCGATATGCATTTATGTTGCTCTTCATATGCTACAAACGAACACTATTCACCTCTGTGCAAACAATTAAATCATATTTCGAATCTATAATTTTAATATTAGTCTAGAACATTTAAGTTGCTGATGTATTCCATTACCGTTAAGTTTTTAAGTTAAGCAATCAGTAAGTGTTTCGTAAGTGTTTTTTTGGTTACTTGGAATTTTTCGAAAAATATTGCGAATTTATTAGCAATAATTTCAATGTACATATGTATTTCCACCATCCTGTTTTATTTCTAACTAAACTACAAACTCTTGCATTACCATGAGTTTGTTTTTTTTTTTTATTTGAAATATTTCGAAAGTAAAAAAAAAAAAACAGAAAAAAATCTAATAACCCAGTTTAATTTGATTAGGGTTTGTACTAAATGTATGGAGTACATACATATATATCTTATTAAATTATCCCAACAAATATACACACGTACTTTATACACAATGCATGTAATATTGAAATTTAACAAACAATACAAAAACTTTGCCAAAATAATGGAAAATCTAGAAAATTTATTGAATTTGAAATGTGCTGAAATATAAAACAAATTGTAGTTTTCGTAGGATGGTAATAGAATTGGGTGGGAGTTGAACTTAGGGTGCCAGTTGTCTATCCGCAATAATAATTTATCGAGTGTATAAAAGAGAAAATTTTTTCATTGGAACAAGTGCTCACACTTTGGATGACAAATTCAAAAGATGTATGAAAATGCATTGTACATATTTCTTATTGTATTAAAAAGTAAGGGTTAAAGATACGGAAAAATGCAAAATATGAGTACAATATGAGTATGAACGTCATGTGTGGATTGAGCTTTGCTTGTTACGTCAAGTCTTAATCAGCAAGTAATGCGCGACCTATGGGAAGATTATTTAATAGTACTAATATCAGCTTTGACCTGCAGGGGCATTCCAAGCCAGGAATGACGGGCTTAACGACCCCGACCCGCGGACCCCATGTGAATCCTGGTAGCGTCTGCCTCGAATCGAGCGGCTATCGGGTCAACGTTTGTACTCCATGTTAGGGGCGGCTGTTTATAAGTGCCATTTGGTTGCAGAAGGGAAAGGAAAAAGTAAAAGTACCTGCGACCCAAAACTGAACCCTGAAGATAATCGTCCGCTTAAGATAATCGTCCGCTTAGCTTCAAAATAATCGAATACAGAAACAACCACACAGCAAAATGATACAACGGATTTTATGGCAAGGACTTCAGCATACGAAAAAGCACGTGCATTGCGCAATGGAATTTACGAACTCTTCGTGAAGCATCAATGCTTGCACAACTAGAACAACAGATAAATCATATAACATCCAAGTCTTAGGCATAAGCGAAATGATATGGAATGGCAACGGAGAGCTGATCACTGGAAATGGCAATACTGTTCTCTACAGCGGAAAAGAAAATGACAGCGAAAATGGAGTAGGATTTATAATACCCAAGGAAATCAGAACTCCCTTCAAACATGAAAACCCATATCTAATCGGGTAATCATGGCACGCTTTCAGAGCAAAATAAGACACGTCACCATTATACAGTGCTATGCCCCAACAGAAGACGCAGAAGACACTAAGAAGGTGACATCAACGCTCAAAACGATTAGAAAAGGAGATATTGTAATACTCGTGGGCGATTTTAACGCGAAAATAGGAGGCAATAACACCAACATTCGCTCTACCATTAGAACGCATGGATGTTGAGCAAGGAACAACAATGGCGACCGGCTAATTAAAATGTGCGAGACGTTTCAACTCATCATAGGTGGCTCTATCCTCCCGCACAAGGAGATTCACAAATATATGTCGACATCACCGAACGGCAATACTCACAATCAAATCGATCTTATATGCTTGAGTGGAAGATGGAGAAGCTCTTTATCCGGTGTCAGGAATAGGAGAGGAGTTGACATCAAGATAAAGGTGAAATGTCAAAGAAGAAAAACCGGGAACACAAGGCGAAAGCGACTTTACATAAAACAACTACAAAACACATCAAGTAGGAACGCGTTACCAATGGCAGATCATGAACAACTGCCAATAAACGAACAACACTCATGGGAAGATATCGTTGCTGTATAACAGACTCCATAGAGCGAGAGCAGCATTCGGGTGACTGCACTCCGTATGGAGAAGCTCATATATATCTAGGCCTACCAAGCTAAGAATATTCGACGCTTGTGTAAAGTCGACGTTAATATGTAGTAGCGAAACTTGGCTTATATCTAACACCATCACGCAAAAACTTCAGCTATTCATCATTAAATGCCTGAGAATCTCATGTAGAATATTCTGGCCCAACAACCTCAGCAGATCAAAAAGAAAAAATGTTTAAGGCTAAATGACTTGACATGGGAAGGCGCAAAACCATCAGTGGAGAATCGTGCCAAATGAAGTTGCTTTGTGGAAGCCATATGCTCCCTAGAAGGGTAATGGAAAAAAAATATCAGCCTTGAGAACTGAAATTTTTTGTATTCTGGGTTATCTTGCCTTCTGCGACAAATATCATAGATTCCATGAATTTCTATGACTACGAGTTTTAACAGCTGGCGACTACAATACTAAACATATCTTCGGTAGGTCTGGATCAGAGATCAGCAATTAATCGTTTTTTCGCTACTCATAAGTACTCATGAAATTTTGAGTATGAGTTAGTCAACAGTATTTAAATTCAACTACTCTGATTCATTCGTACAACATTGATTTTCATAGATTCGAAAATGTGTTTAAATCATACGCCTATCCATTCAGATTCATAAATTTAGAAAAATACTTATAATACTCATAAATGATTCGAGAGATTCGAGGAGAGTCGAAATCAACAACATCATGCGTTTTGTTAAGTATGAGTACGATGACGACTTTAAACTTTGAATGTGAGTAGTATAAGTATGATATTAAAATAAGTATGAATCCGTATAAGTATCAGAAATTATGAGTATGATTCGAATCTACTGATCTTTTTAAATACTCATTACTGATCTCTGGTCTGGACTTATTACAGTTAGAGGCAGCACAATATATAGATTTAAATTTAAACGTAGTTTCAAGGGGACAATCAACTTATTGTCCAACGGATTACAACAAGATTCAACACGTATTTGATAGTGAAGTGTTCCAAGGTGCAATCAGAATCTGAATGCAAGTTGAGGATTCAATAGCATACAAAATATCTTGGCTTGATAACGTCTGATAAATGTCTGTTTTGGAAATTCCATACCAAAAGCAAGAAGTTAGCAAAAACGAAGATGAAGTAATTATTTACAATATATTCGCTCTTAAACTCTTATTGTATAATTCACTTCTGTAATCAATGTGATGTTAAGGGAAACGGCCTCAGCTTTAAAAATGGAAAAATTCAAAGACCCTAAACAAGATCACACGGATGCTATTTTGGTATGTGCGGAACTCGAACGTATTGGGTAAAAATTTTTCGACTTACCAGCAGCAGACTGGTGCATTTCCCCGGCATATAACATTTCGAACTTCCACGGGCGCATGATTCTTAAATACAGGGATAATACGCTTGCAAATGTGAAAGGTAAATTTATTCCAGGCATTCATACATACATAATTGGCAATTACAAACCTTCAGTCAGGATTACGGCCTAGCTTCTCACGCCACTTATGTTATGTGCCTTAATTTTATACTTGAGTGGCGGGACCTACAGTTTAAAGTCGACTCCGTACGACAGATTTTTCACAAACTTTTTATGGCAATTTTATTTACTCTCAGAATTTTTGCCAGAAATCTGCTGAGGGGAAGTCGCCGAAGAAATAATTTCATATTTCTTTTTGATGTCTGACCTGTTGTTTGAACCGAGGCCTTACGTCTAATAAGTCAACACATTACCTACTAGACTACGGCGACTTCGATTCAGGCATTCAACGGATATAAATAAATATCGAGCAACTTCTGATTAGTTTGCTAACAAGCAAGATACGAAAGTAAATGTGATGTATCGTCTAATTGCCACCGAATCCGAAAAATCGACTGTAGGAAATAGTTCGACACGATGAGATGTGGAAGAGAAATTTTATTCTATTGGGAAACCGTAGTGCTTAAAACCCAGGAAGGTCGATATAGTCCAGTACTTACAATCTGTCCTTTCCCCGATCCATTCAATATTTTCAAAATAGATTGCCGCAGAGGGGATTTCAACCAAAAACCAAAACGAGTTTATTGCTACTGAACTTGGAATACCTATGTATGTATGTGTAATTAATTTATTAATTAATTAGAGTACGACAATACGTATTATGTCTGGTTACATAAAAGTGTTTTAACGTTAATAATACATTTTATTTCGTTTATAGCATTGAAATTCTTAATCAAATGTTTAACTTATCTAAACCTACCGAAAGTAGTTGACAATCTTTAGTTTAAGTTTATTAGGACCATAAACATATCTATGTATACGTCCATACATTTGCATGTACATAAGTAGCTCTATAAATTGTTATAAACTTACAAGAATTATTTTAATTAACTTCGATGGTAACAATACAACTTCTTGTATAACTTGAACTATGTAAACAAAGTATCCGTTCTAAATATCTGTTGGTTTGTTACCAATTTGCTTATCAGTGAACGTATCTGCATATTTTCATAATTTCAAGTAAACATGCACAAATGTTTGCTAACAAGACCGTCGTTGATACATGTGTGTTTGGGTATGGTATGTATGAATAATTTACATTTAGACAGTGTGAACCAAAATTATTACACTTCTGATAAGTGCATTCATTCATTATATTTATAACAAAAATTATGACATAGTCAGCGAAATTTAAGTGCACAAATTCCAATCTAAAATCAGATTCGTATTATTAACATACGTACATAACATTCCAGAATAGCTTTATATTGGCCTTGAAAAAAAAATTTCTCAGGATTACCGTTATTTCCTTATAATTTAAATGCAAATTTTATAATTTTTAAGATCAAAAATCCGTTTTATTTTTATTTCGATTAAGTACACAGTTACTGTCAAAATAATAGCACCACACTAGGGATTGTCTTTCAGTATTCAATCCCGATGTTACTATTCTATATGTTTTTCCATAATTTCACCCGTTATAAGAAGTATACTCCTCAGTAGTAACTATTTGTTGTGCTGAAATAACACTTGTTTACTTTAAAACTCGTTCCAAAGCATAATTGCATTCGGTGGAAGCTGTCAGAATATTAACACCAATATTATTAATTAAATCAGAAACTAAATAAGCAATTTTAACCAGGAACTAGTAATTTGCATACATATACATTTTTAAGAACTTTATTCCTCTAATATTCGAAATGGGTCGTGCTAAGCATAATTAAACAATTTAGTCAGAAATATTGTTGGCTGTCTTAATAAAATTATACGAAATACAATTACATTTCAATTTAAAGCCAAAACAATTGGACGGAAAATAGTAATGCCACACGCAATGGTGCTGTAAAGAAAACAAAACCGTTTATGTCAGCCGTAGAAGTGACTAAGGGCCATTATCACAACTTGCCATTGAGTTTAGTTAAAGGTAACTTCTTTTCGTTATTACAACTGACAGATAAAATAAAGTTAACTGTTTTCAAATATATGGCACATCCGAAGCAATGTCGATAAAACTGCTCAATTAAACAAGTTTTTTTTAAATGCAGTGGCAACGAAGGGCTTCTTTTTTGTTGTTGTGTTTCCTCATTTTTTTTATATTTGAAGTTGCCATATTGAAAATAATATAAATAATATGGCAAATTCTAACATAAACTTAACTTTAAAAGTTAAAGGTAGGATGATCATCACTTTAGCTTAACGCCCACTTCTATCTTATTGTCCACTTAGAATTATGAAAAACAATTTATCCTTCCTCTAGTTAACGACAAGTTGTAATAATGGCCCTAAGAGAACACAATCGAAAAGGTCGTAGTTCAAGAATAATTTCTCTCTTGACAATTAAGAATGTGTCCAAACGGTTGCAGTTTGCAAATCATTTAGATTGGCCGCTTGAAAAGTGGCGTAATATTCTGTGGACAGAAGTCTAAAATAGTGTTATTTGGTGGAAAGGGTTTTCGGTCTTCGTATGAAAAACCACCAAATTCGGAGAATAACCCAAATTTACTGCAAAAACTGTAAAATGCGGCGGTTGTAGGATCATGGTTTGGGGATGTTTTTTGTTCCACGGTGTTGGGCCTATTCACCGTGTAAATATCATAATGGATGCAACAGAATATTTCAAAATACTAAAGGAAGTGATGCTACCGTATGCTGCTGAAATATGCAACTGATTGGGATCACACTATAAGACAATGACCCAAACCTATCAGCAAAAAAACTAAAAATTAGTTTCAGGACAATAATGTCACTTTGATAGAGTAGTCTGCACAGACGCCTGTTTTAAACCATATCGTAAATTTATGGGCTGATCGAAATCAAACAGACTAACTATAGTGATATCTGGGCTACAGGCCTGGTCTTCCCTTTCTGTAGAAAGCTGACAGAACTTGGTCAATTCTATTGGAAAACACTGCAAAGATAAACACAACTAAATATTAAAAACGGTACGTAAGGTCCCAGTTTATTCCTTCCTCCTGGAAGTATAAAGTGGTGAATCTTTTTGATTGCCTTAAAAATATCGGATGCCGAATGAAGCATTTATTTGATCCCGATGGTGATGACTCTAACGTGGAGATGGCAACCACGATAATTTTGCTAGGTATAGCTAGGCTAGAAGAATTAGGAATTGCTAAGAATTTGAGGACAAACGTCTACTAGATTGTAATGCAATTTTTAGGACGCTGGGTGTTTACTTTATGGCGGCATTTATATGTTCAAGTTGAGGTTTTTGTGATAACAAATACAGCCGATCTGGGAATGGATTGCACCAGAGGAGACGGTACATACAAACATACATAATTGGTCATTGCAATCCTTCAGTCAGAATTACGACTTAGTTTCTCACACCACTTATGTTGTGTGCGTTAATTTTATACGTGAGTGGCGGGACCTACAGTTTAACGTCGACTCCGAACGACAGATTTTTGAGAAACTTTTACATGGCAATTTCATTTACTCTCAGAGTTTGAGATATTGAGAGTTTTGACTTTATTATTAGCTAGTTGGTGGTTTAGTCTGACTCACTCTAATGACGGCGACCACAATGGACGAATGAATGTGTCTTAACTATCTTTCGAATTTAAATATATGTATGTATGTATGTAAGTATAAAATCTAATCTAAAAACACAGTATAATAAAGCCAAATGCGATTTTTTGTGGAAATTATGTTTTTAATATGTTTCACCTACATATGGACACCTATTTTTGTTTGACATGAAATAATTTTATTAATCACTGTAGGCACACGCGTGTGTGTGTATAAAATATCATTTTTGATTTGAAATTGTCATTCTTAGCCTGTTTATGTCTTTCTTCTGTTAGAACATACGCTTTCTTCTATTCCGTCCAACTATCTACCGGCTAACCATGTTTCCTCTTTGTAATGTTTAATCTGATAAAAAGTAAACTTTAAACAAAATGTGTCATTTTATGCAACGCATGATGCTGCTGCTGCTGCTGCTAGTGCTGCTTGTCATCTTGTCTCGTTATTTCATTTTACTGCTTTGCTCTTTCATAATAAAATGCTTACGTATGGAGAAAACAATCAAATGATAACTTTATACATAGTATTTTACATAAAATTTCATACATATGTATGTATGCATGTGCATACATATATGTATACGTGGATAGGTTTGTCTCTATTATGAACATGTGTGTAAATATGAAGACTCTACAATATAGAAAAAAGAAAAATATGTATAGTTGGACATAAGACACGTATATGTATGTACGTATATAATATGCATATGTGTGTATGTATATGTGCGTTAAACATACAGTTTGCTGTCCTCTGTTAACGTACGGTCACATTGCATGTGTTGGTAGTAGTAGTGGGTGAAATATGTTTAGGTTTTGAATACTTACTAGTTAAAGGAAGATAAACATGTTAAATGTATTCTCATACGTTTGTATGTATGTTTGCATATGCATAAAATGCATAAATTCAAGAATTTCCCAGCAAAACTCTACTGTATTTAAACGATGATTCAACGTTTTGTTTGGTCATCTTTTGATAGTATTATAGCTGGTGCTATTAAGCCCTCTGTCCTATAGCAGGTACAATCCCTGTGGATCTGCTGGCGACAGAGCGGATGGAGATTTATAGGGCGAAATCGGCTGGAAATCACATAACCGGGCACTTCAGGGAAAACACCATCTCAAAATGACAACGACGATGGAACGATGAAGATAGAGGAAGGTGGACGGCGAGACTTATCCCGGACATAAGGCCATGGATTGGTCGGAGATTTGGAGAGGTAAATTACTACTTTACACAGATGCTATCGGGTCATGGATATTTTAGGAAATATCTGCACAGGATGGGCAAGACCGCTTCCCCTTACTGTCTTTACGAAGAAGGGGAAGTAATTGGTGATGCAGAGCACACTGTTTTCAAATGTGCACGCTGGCAGAGCTATCGCTATGTACTGTCGTCGGAAATTGGAACGATCACGGCCGCTAACATTGTCGGTGTTATGACTGCGAGCAGAGAAAATTGGACCTCAGTGGCGACTTACGTGGAGCGCATTCTAAGACTGAAGAAGAGAGATCTTGAGGCTGCAGGCACGCCGGCATAATTGATACTGGCACATGTGTCAAAGGAAACCGAAACGGGAACCTGGTCTAAAGGAATAGTGGAGACACTTAGATGTCTCCTCAACTTTCGACACGCAATCCGGACGCGGATATCAACACGCAGGGGCCAAAAGGACTAGTAGTTCCGGAGTGGGCACATCGAGTCCACGAGACGAGGGGGGCCATTTAGTGGGTGAGGGCCCCACACACGGAGGATGTGACGACTTCCTCTATGGTGCGGTTAGGAACATTCACCCCTCCTCGGCGTAAAAAAAATAAAAAAAGGCTTATGAGCGATATATCACTTTGATTGGCGTTGTTCGGACTTGGGACAATCAAGTGCTTGCATATGAATCTTCCAACTAAGTTTCCGAGTTATTTTAGTTATGCATTGTCGTAATTGCCTCACTTTTTCGTATCACTTATCGGCTTCAGAAATAGGTCAGCTTTATCACAATTTGCAAATGGAAATTCTGTCCATGAAGTCTTTTGCATTCATTCCAGAGATCTGCAATTAATCGTTTTTTCGCTACTCATAAGTACTCATGAAATTTTGAGTATGAGTGAGTCAACAGTATCGAAATTCAACTACTCTGATGCATTCGTACTCACTACAACATTGATTTATAAGTACAGGTTGCAATGAGTACGAGTATAACGTTCAACATCAAACTCATAACATTCGAAATATGTTTGATTCATACGCCTACTCATTCAGATTCATAAATTTAGAAAAATTACAATCATTCGATCAAAATTTACAGTCTTAGTTGTTGTTGCATTTATAAAAAAAGAAGAAAGAAAAAGACAAAGACATCAAGCAAAGCAAACACACAACCTTCTAGTGAGTATTGTAGTGTATATACGCATATCATACTTATTTTGTGATTCTTGTAAATGTTGAGTAAAGGAGAGTCAAACTCAACAACATCATGCGTATTGTTAAGTATGAGTATGATGAGTACTTTAAATATGAGTGGTATGTGTATGATATTAAAATAAATATGAATGCGTATGAGTATCAGAAATTATGAGTATAATTCGGATTTACTCAGCTTTTTTAATACTCATTGCTGATCTCTGGTATGTACACTGTTTTTCTGTAACTGTATATGGAAGGGTATGTCAACTTAAAATTAATTTTCAGCTATCTACAGATTTATTGAAGAATAAAACAAGAATTACGATATCTTGTTGGCATTCAGCAATGAAAATTACTATCCAATAGATGATAACCGCAAAACAAAAGTTTAGCGGTTGAACTTTATGACATTATTTCTTAATAATCTTACGAAAATGTATTCTGAAAGTAAAGCTATTCTATTTAATGAATTTTATTTGAATTTTATAAGAAAATTAACAGAAACGACAAATCAATTTGCATGTAAAGATGAGTTTCCAATCGATGTAATAGTTGCAGATTGCTCTTAACAAAAAAAAATTAATTATTCTAATTAAAATTTTAATCAATACTTTATTAAATATCAAACTTATGTTACTATTAGGGTCTGCATTGAATTTAATACTTAGTTTTGTTATATTTATTCCACTTATTCTAGTTTTTGCTGGGATTAATCTCTTATTTGCATGAGAACTATATTTGTTCTATCACGGACATTTACTTCCTTCTTCTGTGTTTTATGATGATGAGCCACTATGCTGCTGAGTTTGTGACAAAATGACAACAAATGTCACGAGTAGAAGAAAAAGTAACAATTCATATGCAGTCTAGTCTTATTACTCCTATAACTGCAGACAGATGGTTAAAATTTTGCATACAAATTGCTTGTTTATGCAGAAGTAAATGTTCACTACTGCAAGTGGTAAGACCCTATCGCGTTCAGATGCCTGATAAACAAAGCGAACTAAAACCATAGGAATGGACTATGAATTTCCAATAAACTTTGTAATGTTCATGTCAAGTATACTTGTTAAAACGAAACTTAAATTTTTCGCATCGTGTTGAGAATATTCTTATTCATTTCACTATCGAAGAAATCAAATGTAGTTTCAGTATCCTTGCAAAGAATAAAGATCTTTAAAAACAACACAGTTTAGAAAATTCTAGAAATCGTATTTAGGTTATGTATTAAATTATTTATTTTTTTTTTTCATTAATTATTATATTTTATTAATGATGTCAATTGTTTTTATTAACAACAAATAAAAATATTGTTCCGAAAATGGAAATGGTGTTATTAAAATGATAAACAAAAGCTACAAAAACAAAACAATGGACTTGTTTACATGATTAACGAATGAACAAAAATATAGAAACAACATTGTATGGCAGCCTTGCCGGATGTAGTGGAGAATCTAAGAGCTGATCTTGATAACAATAGAATTTCCATTTTAGTTTTACTTGATCACAGTAAAGCTTTTGATACAGTTGATCACTCCAAAACTGGACAAAACTGGAAAAACTTTTCTGCTTCTCAGAAACAGCTTGTAGATTGTTACATTCATATCTGACAGGTCGATCTCAGATTGTATTTTATAATGGAACATATTCTGAAAGCCTTGATGTTAATAGAGGTGTCCCACAGGGCTCAGTGCTTGGACTCCTATTATTCTGCTTATACATGTATTAATGATATACCGGATACTTTAGAACATTGTAAAATACATACATATGTATGCGGATGATGTGCAAATATACAACAGTGGTTCTTTAACTGGAATTAACGCATTTGTCAACAATATAAACTCTGATTTGCAGAAAATAGATACATATCTGGGCCAAAAACAATGGACTTCGCATCAATTCCACAAAATCAAAGTGTATTTTAATAGATAGGAGTAATAGAAAGATTGGTGACGATATTCAAATTAAAATAAATAATAATGTAATTGAATTTGTAAGCTGTTCGAAAAACCTAGAAATAATTTTTAATAATAAACTGACCTGTCCCAATCACATTGCTTCTGCAGTAGGTAAAATTTATAGTATGTTGAGAAATCTTTGGGCTGTAAAATGTTCAACACCTTTTAAAATACGAATCCTACTTACTAAAACTTATTTGATACCAGTCCTTTTATATGGATGCGAAATGTATACGAATTGTGATGCAAATGATTTGCGGAAATTGAAAGTTTCTTATAATAATATTGCAAGATATATCTTCAATCGAGGAATACGTGATTCCATATCTGTGTTCTTATACCAAATTTTCAATATGTGCTTGAAAATATTTTAAAGTTTTAGAGTTTGATATTTTTATATAAAATAATTTATACTGCACAACCGACATACCTGTATGGAACAATAAGTTTTGGCAGATCGGGGCTAGACGGCTGGTATTGATTCAACGAAAATATAAAACTGCCTTTTCTAAGCGTCAGTTCGTTATCTATTGCACTCGACTTTGGAACCAATTACCGAAGAGAATTCAAATAATTAGCAACGCAACCAGATTTAAAATTGAACTATTGAAATATTTTAGTTAATGACTAGTTGAAGTATTGTATAAAATCAAATTAATGCTTTAAATTATTTGTAAGCTTTTTTAATTTTTTAAGTTTTTTTTTAATTTAACTTGTATTTATATTTAACTAGCTAATACCCGGTGTGCTTCGCTACCCCCATCGGAATTAAATACATATCTCGTGATGCAACTGGATCGCCCACCATCAAAATTGTTACGCCATTGTTGGGGCATTGTATCATCCTTGGTGTTGTCCAGCTGGAGTTCTATCAGCATGAATTGCGATTATGTGGTCATCTGAACTTAATCGTGAACTTAAAGATCCTTACCAATTCGTTGATTTCATGAAACATCACTTGTAAATCGGCAACAACCCATTGTTTTGTGTCAGGGTTATAATGCTGGCGGTGGTGCACTTGATCATTGTTATCCGCTTCTCCTATGAAATAAATTTGTAAGAACTTAGGATCTTCATTTGGAATTGGCAACAATGATCCTATTTTATGATAAATTTGACCTTGAACACGAAACCTTGGCATAAAGTTGTCTCGAAATACTTTGGTATCACCAAAAGAGGTAATTTTGAAGCACGAATTGTATTTTCTTATATTTTTAAGAAAATGTTGTGAATCCACATTAGTTCCTAAATGAAAAAAATATTTTTTATTAATATTTTGTTAAATTAAAAAAAGTATATATTTCGAAAAACTTACCTGAAATCAGCGATTGTAGTGGTTCTGGAGGTGGAAGTAAATCAGACAAAACGATTTTACCATTAGAGCAACACATGCCAGGTGTTTCATTTTTGTACCTGAGTGCATTGCAATATTGGAAAACTTGATTCATGTCACCAATTGTCACTAATTCATCTTCGGTATAATCTATATCAGATCTACAGTTAAATACAATACCTGAGTATCCATGAAAAACATTACGTCGATTCACCACCATTCGATTACGATTTTGTTCTCGACGCAAATAATATTGCTCTATTCTCTCTGCTGCTCTTCTTGTTGATGTTCGAATCCGCTGACTTTCTACTCGTGATTCATGTTGGACTTCTGTGTCATTAGTTCGTGATGTTATGGTACGATTTCGCTGGCTTTGTAGCCGACCTTCATGTTCCAACGGTGTCTCGGTAGCTCGTGCGATTGTCGCATGTTGTCGAAGACCTTCAAGACGTCTTTCACGCTCTAAAGGCGTTTCTGTGCCTCGTGATGTTTCGGTAGGATTTCGCTGGCGTTGTAGCCCACCTTCATGCTCCAACGGTGTCTCAGTAGCTCGTGCGGTTGTCGCATGTTGTCGAAGACCTTCAAGACGTCTTTCACGCTCTGAAGGTGTTTCTGTGCCTCGTGATGTTTCGATACGATTTCGCTGGCTTTGTAGCCGACCTTCATGTTCCAACGGTGCCTCGGTACCGCGTGCGGTTGTCGCATGTTGTCGAAGACCTTCAAGACGTCGTTCGTGTTCTGACAGCGTTTCAGGAGCTCGTGGTAAAGAGGTAAGATTTGGTTGACTTTCAAGGCGCTCTTGGTTTTCTGAAAGCGTTTCAGTAGCTCTTGCTGTTGTGGCGCGTTGTCGTAGGCCTTCAAGGCGTTCTTCAGGTTGTGATGGCGTTTCGGCGGCTCTAGAGGTTGAAGCTCGATTCCTTTCAGTCCTTAGGCGACTTCCACGCTCTTCCGAACTTTCATTTGCTCTCTGGGATTGCAAATGCAATGCATTTTTAGTGCTTCTGGAAAGCGATGCTTTTTTGGGGGCATTTTTATAAATTGTTGCAAAATAAATGTCACTCAACGTTTAACTCGTTTAGAATCAAAGATTCAACTGAATTCCAAAACCGAATGCGTGTTATATTTATTCCTTTATATTTTACCTAATATGAAATAGGTTCAGGTCAAAAAACTTTTTAAAAAAATTGAATTAAAAAAATTAAATTTGACAAATAATTATGTTTGTGACGGTCGCAGGTAATTTTTTTTTTGATGAGTTTTGCAACTTCTTATTTTATTTGGAAAAAATATTGAGAGTTTACATTTTATTACTTAGGTAATCGAAAGTAATGAATGAAAATTTTACTGCCTATTGTTACATGCCCATTCATCGCTCAATAAAATGCTGATTATAAACTTACCTGATCTATTTTTCAAGATATGCAACAAATAAATAATATTTTTATTAATTACCCATTGTTAGAAGTAAACAATAACATAACTATTACATATGTATATGTTTTTCAAATAAATATTTAAATAGTATGAATTTCAGTACTTACTATGTATATGAGTTGAAAATTTCAAACTCAACCATTTGAGCAGCTTAAACATTCTAGAATTCAAATGTATGTTGATGATATTCAACTCTACATTGATAGCTCTATAGCTTCCATCAACACTGGAGTTAAAGATCTTAACACTGACCTTAATAATATTTCTCTTTGGGCGACTGCAAATGATTTAAGGATTAACTCTAAAAAGTCAGAATGTATTATAATTTGCAAAAAATCCGCAAAGATTGAATCTAGTAATGATGTTGCCTTTTTTGGTTATTTCTGAAAAAAAAAATAAATAAAACAAAAGTCTACGAATTTAATTTTGGTTATATTTTTTCTTATTTGGTGATTTTTTTCACAAATGTTGGTCTTCCCCCGAGTCGTGAATTTCTAAAATATGCTAAAATGCACATTCTTTATACTTTATTTTCTTTGGTTTTATACATCAAGAATCATAGATAGCATACTTTAGGGGTAACTATGCGTATGAGTAATATATTTCAAATGCAATTAAATATTAAGTATGTAGTATACATGGGCATGGCCCCTCGCTCATTTGGAATATCAACATAAAAAATAACTCTTTCCAGATATACAGGAAGATACTGTGAAAATTTCAAGAAAATCGGTTCAGCCGTTTAATCGTCTATAAACTTCAAACATACAAACATACAATCAAACACACATTCATTTTTATATATAAGATTATTACATTATGCTTAAATTTATTGTTTGTTTGTAATCATTAGCACTTTAATTAATAAGATTTCTATCTTGTTGTGCTAAATTTGAAAATAAATAAATAAATAAACATCAGTATAAAAAAAAGGGATAAACAAAGTAAACAAACAGGCAACAAACAAACAAAAATAACGAAAACAACATGTTTACATTTATAGAGATTTCGCAAAGGCAAAGACATTATACTTCAAGAACATTCATCAAACTGTTTACCCAGCGATATAAAAGGCAAGACAAAGCAAATTAATTTTTATTTCCAATCTACGAGCTCATGTTTTAAACGTTTTTTAAAGGATAAAAACGTAGCAATATAAACAATTTCGTTTCCGTTGAAAAATATTTCAGCTAAAAAGCTAAATCATAATAGCATTGAAAGATTCGAATTGAAACGTTTTCATCTCCTACCAGTGTTTTGGTTATTTGGTCCTATATTCTGGATTATGTAACATTGTAAACGTTTAATAAATTCTCACTAACTTCAATTGCTGCAATTTTTTGTTGTTGCATAAATGATTCAGTGTTTTCTCTACCAAAGAATATCTTTTTTTTCGCGAAAGGTCTTCCTTACACAGTGGTGGCAAACAATTAAAATTCCTCTTAAAATTTCCATACCATTCAATTATGCTGTCAATGTGCTTTAAATGTTAATTCGAAACAATTCTGTAAAAGTTTGTATAAAAAAAATATTTAAAATTAAAGAAACATTGTATTGTAATGCATAAAAACAGCTTACTGTGCGCCGAGATTTGTGAAGCGCATCATATCCTTAAGAAAACCAATTTTTTATTTGAATTATTCAGCATTATATATTAAATATTTCAGAGTTTTTATAAATACTGAATAATTCTCTAACATTCGGTGAGCTACCACCACATACCTCTTCAGTAAGATATTCCAAAAATACTTCTTTCGCCATAACATTCGCTACTACATTCGATTGAGTATGTATGTATGTAATGTTGTGCTTTATTATCGGACCTTATCCTTAAAGTAGGAATAACCACATATAAAAATTTAATTGCAATAGTGAGATAAGGAACTGTTTAATTTCAGTCACATAAAACCTTATGGCACGAAGCCATTTACGGCTTATTGCATGACTAGTATTGAAGAACTGTCACGATGTGTGAATTGCGTATGTCTGACTGTAAGGATTATAAAGTATTTCAAGTGTTGAGGATTAAAATTCATTGCGCCGACTAGTGTGATCCGATCGTTCGTACACAATGCGGGCTACAGTTTATTGAATACTAGGTTAGGTTAGGTCGGAGTGGTAGCTCTGATGTCACAAAGCTCACTTGAGCACGCATAGCGGCCCGTTGTGATGCCGCGGGTGAACGCAGTCCCTGTACTAACCAAGTTCCACCAATGTCAGGGAAAAGGAGGAAGTTGGTCAGCGCAAGGTCTGCACTTATTGAAAACTAATAATGTGTGCTTTTTAAAAGTTTGAATATAGTTTCTGATAATAATTACATACATCATTCGACCAGTTCAGTATTCGACTACTTTGTTTTTAATAAATCTGGCCATGTGGCGTCATGTGGATCAATAATTAGCTTCGAAAGCTTCAAGAGTTGCCGGTATGTCGGCATAGTCATATAAAAAGTAATCCAGAAACACTTTGAAACAAAAACTTGTCTCTAAAATTTAGTCCGCATGTCATATGCCTCATCATCATTAAACAATAATTTTTGCAGTGATTACTCATCTTCGGTCAATTCAAATGAGTTCAATCAGTAAAAATGTTAGGGTCGTTAAGCTTCAACTCTTGTACCAGTTGTATTTAACAGCCACCTAGTTCAACTCCAAAAGCCAACCACTTAAGGATGACGATGATTCAACCTTCCGGCGTTTCTTTTTTCAAAACTTTACCCTACAAGCGCAATATTCTCTTCGATACATACATGAACATGTCTTGTTGATGGTTTTGAATTGAGAAAAGTAAAATTAGTGCGAAAATAATCAATAACTGCACGAAGATCTTGCTCACTATGTTACTCAGCTTTAAAATAATTATAATGAAATGACCACAATTCATGCAATACATGCATTGTGTTGCAATATAGGAAAGATAGTTTATAGGAGAAAGGAAAGAGAGCGTAGTTTGTTAATTTTTTTTTTTCAGTGTACTTCGTCATTATTTTTTTTTGGTAATAATTCTGATTTTCTTTTTTTTTCTATTGTGACTAATCGAATATAATGCCAGACAAACACTCAGACTATTACAAATACTCAGAGTCTCTTGTGGAAATTGAACCCTTGGGTCAGTACTACAAGTTTAGCACACTATCAACTTGGCTACTGGGGCGCCCTAGTTATGTGTGCGGTTGTGATTTTTTCTACGTAACTTCTTCAATTTGGAAGCGATGGATGATGATTTTCCAAACCTTACTGAACGGGAATATCAACGCAGTTTGACATTCGTAGCTGGCAAACCATAGTTACCAATATCGATGTTGAATACATTATTAGAAAATATTTGCATTTTTGATAATATTATACTATAATACCGCATATGGATGACAACGTCATAATTCCCGATCATCAGTTTGTATTTAGGCGAAAACATAGCACGATTCAGCAAGTGCACAGAATTACCAATTTAATTAAACGTGAACGAGAACAAGCAGTATTGCTCTGCGCTATTTACTGCTCCTTCCATAAGGTCTAGCACGAAAGACTTCTATTCAAGATCAGATTTTACCAATGAATGTACATAAATTGCTAAAAAAAAAAAGCTATTTATGGGATATATATTTCCAAATAAAAACAAAAGATGTCACCTCTTCACGCAGAAAGATATCTGCTGGCGTACCTCAAGGAAGTATACTAGGGCCGCTCCTATACTTATTGTTCACTGCAGATATGCCTACAAGTGTAGTGACTCACACATCAACTTTTGCGGATGATACGACGTTTTGATAAAGACTTCAATCTCACGTTAGCGAATTGGGCTCACCAAATAGCTGCCAAAATTACTCAGATCAAATCGGTATTCCTGATATTATTCATCGTTGGCTAGGCTCCTACCTCTCCCTTAGGACTCAGAGGGTATTGTTTAGGAATGTATTGTCTAAGACTGTATATGTTACTTCTGGTGTTCCGCAGGGTAGCCATTTGGGTCCTTTACTGTTTTTATTGTTTCTTAACGATCTTCCTTGTGCTATTTCTGATTGTAATATTCTAATGTATGCTGATGATGTTAAATTATTTTATACTTTTGATGATGATCATGGTCAGGCTGTTCTTCAGCGGAATATTGATTTGTTTGTAACTTGGTGCAGAGTTAATTTAATGGATCTTAACTTAAAAAAATGTAAATGCATTGTTTTCTCTCGCGGGGGCGTGATTTCGTCCACTTATGTGATTAACTCTTGCCCTTTGGAGACTGTGGCTACATTTCTTGATTTGGGAGTATTATTGGATATGAAACTCTCTTTTGTTGATCATATTAGTATGATGATTGGCAAGGCTCGGGCTGTTCTTGGTTTTGTGAAAAGATGGGCTTGGGAATTCATTGATCCTTATATAACTAGACTGCTATACACTTCACTTGTTCGACCTATTTTGGAGTATGCGTCTATTATTTGGAATCCATACTATCATTGTCATAGTGATTCAATAGAGTCTGTGCAGAGGCAGTTTTTATTATTCTGTTTACGTGGCTTAGGATGGGATTATGCCAATGGATTTCCGTCATATGAGGATAGATTAGGTTTGATAAAACTTCCAACTTTGGAACATAGAAGGTCTGTTTTAGGCGTTTGCTTTGTTTTTAATCTGGTTAAAGGTGATATCGATTCTGAGTTTTTGCTTCGTAACCTGAATTTCAGTATTCCTGCAAGATTTTCACGGCACTATCGTCCTCTTTCCTTAGATTTCTATAGAACGAACTACGGATGTAATTTTCCTTTTCGTAGATTATGTAATGATTTTAACTTATATTACGATTTGATTGATTTTAATTGTAGTGTTTGTAATATAAAACATAGCTTATATGCTGACATTAATCTGTAAATTGTTATATAAGGATGTATTTTCGTTCTAGTTATAGGTAATTCCTGTTTATTGTTAGTTTATTCAGCTTGTGATTAAGTTCTGTAGCTGATTTATGTTCTTGGTGCCATTACTTTTCCCCTACCCGCTACAGTCCGGACTGTAGTGTGTACGTGCCCCTACGTAATGGTGACGAGCCCTCCGCGGTCGGGTGAGGGTGGGTTAGTGTGTGGCCGGGGACGTTAAAAAAAGAAAAAAAAAAAACTCAGAACAACACACCTTTACTGGTTTATTGGACCTAAGTCAACCCTTGACTTAGAACTAAAACTGCTTTTGTATAAGTCAGTATTGAAACCTGTTTGGTTTTATGGTATCCAACTGTGGGGAACCGCCTCGCCATCCAATGTAGAGAAGCTTCAAAGACGGCAATCTAGACTTCTTAGAATAATAACAAGTGCTCTTTGGTACGTACATGAGAAACAGTAACATCCACAGAGATCTGATGCCCCTAGTTCGCGAGCAAATAAAAATAGCAAGTACGTCTCTAGGATTACAGAACATGCCAACCGTTTTGTAAGAGATTTACTTGTATTCGATTGTCACAGACATCTCAAGACGTCAAACAAATATTCTGATCAGATAAATTTGCTTTTGATGATCACTTTTACTTGTACTTTGCAGTGGCAATAACAACTTTTATTTTTGTATTATTTTAGATTAAGATTTGAATACTTCTTATGTAAATTCCGAAAGGAAAAATTCAATAAATAATATATGATATAAAAATATACGTACATATATACATACGTATGTATATACATACATACATATATAGAATACATATATTTTTTGTATATTGTATTGAATTAATTTTAGGTTTAATTTTATGGAAAATCCCCTTATAAATCCAGAGACAATAATGTATGTATGTATATCATGGCGGTTTATACCTTCTAAAGCTTAGGAATTTATTTTTATTTCACTTCCCATCGGAATACAGAAAAGATACTCGAATTCAAAAGAAAATCCCTGAGTTTTACAACAGTACATGCACGCAGATGTGCTAGCGTGATTTGCCCTTTGCAGTGTTTGTCTCATTTCGTGAGGGGAGGAGGGGTTGCATGTTTTCATTGAATATTTTTCATTTAATGAAATTCTAATGTGTTTGCCTACAAATGTATACATATATTGTCGTAGTAAATATGTGTGAAGTTTTATTTTCACAAATGAACACTAATATTTGGAATTGTGTTCGAGGAGACGAATGTATGAATACTTGTAATAAATAAAATCAATCAATTGTTGTTCTTGTTTGTCATTGTACAATTGCTATGATTTAAAATTTGTTCATCGCATTATCAAGTCATGTTTTTGACATGAATTGTGTTGCAAAAATTTATACAAGAATTTAACGAGTTGTTATAAGAAATTACATACATATGTACGTATGTATGTATGTACAGATGTACATATGTATGTAAGTATAAATAAATGTTAGTACGAGTGTTATTTTGTTGCAAATAGCAAAGATTACATGTGTTTTATCTTTTCATTTTCATTTTGTTTTTGTTTTGCTTTTCTATTAAAATTACAAATATGGTATGTAAACACACATGTAAGTTAGAGAAATAAATTTTTGCATAAATTCATTCGAAAATATTTTGTTGAGCTGCTCTTATTGTGAGAATTTATTTACAGAGTGACATACGGAACACCTAAAACAGGCGTAAACTCTGGTGTTGTTTAGACAGACGGGATCTGAAATGTTGAACGAATGTACATACAATACGTATACACTTGCCATTTGCGAGTTACACAGTTGTAAACGAATTTTGTTTATAATTTATAAATAAATTTAGTCTGTCAGACATAAGAATGATATAAATTTAAAATTTTCGACTTTCTCACGCATGCAGCATACAGACATTCATATGTACATAAGTTTGTTTGTTTTCTTTTTTAATTTAAAATTTTTAATTTAAAAATTTAATTTTTAAAAGCAATTTAAAAACGAAAACATTTCTGTTTTAATATCGAAATGGAAAGCTTATAATTGACAGTTGTATGGATGGAGCCAAAAAAAGGGGTTTAGCAATATTCGAATATAAGGCATCCTACGCCTTCTCTTAAGTTGTGTGAGTTTTACAGCGGCTAAACCATTGAACCGTGAAAAATTCAGTACTTTAGTACTTTTTTCAGTACTTTTGAATTTCAAAAATACCGCAATACCCCCTCGACGCTTTCAGTATTTTTTTATTATTACATGTTTTATGTCTTGCGCTTTTCAACTATTAATGCATTAGCAACGTAATGCTAAATGTAGAATTAGTCTTCAGTCCCAGTCAGCCAAACGTCTACGGAACGTACTTTCCTTTTTAGAATACGAAAAACAACGAGAACGCTTGTCGAACCGTAATGTAATTTCAGTAAGCGTTTACATTGCTCTTCATACACTAAAAACGAACGTAAGTTCCATTACGTTCCGTCGACGTTTGACTAAAGGATGCTCTTACGTTTTGTTGCGTTCCGAATCAGTTAGTTTTGTTTTGTATGTGAGGAACACGTATAAGTAGTTAGTTTTTCTGTGCCGTTCCGTTCGTGCATTAAATATAAACAAATAAATAAATAGTTTAGTAGGTAGTGTATTGGCTTACTAGATATGAGCCCATGGTTCAAACCATATGTCAGATATCTCCAACACAACGAAAAATGAAGAAAGTATTCCTTCATGGACCTCATTCTGTCAAAAACTCAGAGTTTTAAACTCGGTACGATATTGACATAGCTAACGAAATGTTGGAGACAAATTGTATCCTAGCGCTCTGTTTAATTAAACTATAAAATTAATAATAATTGAGTATGCTTTGCTACAAGAAAAATGGTGAATAATACAAATCTTTCCGGGTTAATGCTGAATTGAAGGAACATAAAATTAAGCACAATAATTTTGCGAAATCTTAATGCTACTGCAGATACGGATTACTTCGTATGGCGTATAACGAGAAGAATTAAAAGGTTTGTAATAAACAGACTTGCGAATTCCGAGTGGAGACTGGGCAAGAGACAAGCTGGAAAACAGTTGCAGCAAATTCTCACTTCAACTGCCCATGTTCAGTGGCTATACAACTTGACGACAGAGTAAAATACAAGACACACATAGAAGCTTAATCCATTCACATAAAGCTTACTGGGAGAAATTCGAGCCTTAGTTTGTTGATTAATGCTAGTCACGACCGATTAAATGGAAATTACACTAAAGACCATGTACGCCAATCACCGTAGATGATAAAAATTAATACCCAAATTCCCATAAAATTTTGTCTCAATTCGGCCTGATAAGATAATAGAAATCAGTGCTTAAGATTTGGTATACAAAAATGTAATTTCACCATGTCAATATCCAATTTAAAATTGTGTAGCAAACAATATTGTTAAATTGTTTTACTTCCTAATTCTATGTTCAGATATGCACTTTTATTGAGTCAATATTCGGTTTATTGAGTACAATATTTTAAGTGTTCAGACAATAACAATATACGCAGTTCAGCCGATTATTCAATATTTAGTTGATAGTTGGTAAACAAAACAGCTGGTTATTTCAACAACATTGTTTTTATTTATTTATTTTTGTTTGTTTTTCGTTGTTGACATTTGAGTTGTCAAATATCAAGAGAAACTTATGACAGTGGTGCATTTTAAGTTTTACTCAATATTATAACAATTTGCGTATTTATGGCGCAATAATTAATTGAAACTTTATATGAAATAATGACGTTTATTGCCATTTGCGCAATAAAGGTGCATATCTGAACACCGTGTAAGACCCCTTTGGACAAATGGTGAGCGAGCGTATTCATTCGCAAACACATCCTTAAACTTTGCATGAATATCTTTAGCAGGACCCTTGATCACGATATAAATATACTACCAGTACACGAAGATTTAAGTAATCCACGATGTTAATAAAGTCATCTTATGTTTGTAAAATGCAAATGGAATTGGTACATTTAGAATTTAAAATCTAGTGTTCCACAACGGGTCTGTGTCGACTTTTCGGTACTCTATGAGAAAAGAGACAATATTAACACAATAATCATAATGTTCATAAAGCACCAAAAACAATGATAAAATTTCAATATTTTGTTCCTCCAATTTCGCATTTTTCTCTCATATGGTGTGTGTTTTAGGCGATTTAAAGAGAACATAATAAATAGTAATAAATGAAGGTAGAGAACATTATTTATACAGTATTTTTTTTTAATTATCGCAAATGCCTATTGTAAAAAGTTAAGAGAGCAGGGAGGGCACCATACTTTATTTATTTTATTTTTTTTTCTTTCTATAAATAATTCAACATGTAATCGTAGAATACGTATTACGATTTTATTTCAACGTTAAAGGAAAATTTAATTATTTGTGTCATCCATCAAAAGCATCAATCATTGCTCTGGCAAATGAGATGAGAGAAAATGAACCCACAAGGAATTGTCAACAAGATTAAAAGGACAGATTCATTTGGTCGAGGTAATTGAAATTTCTGATTTTTTTTGTTTGTTTTTGTTATTAACTTTAGTTTCTTGGTTTCTTTAGAAACAATTTTCAATTAATTAAGCGTGTCCTGAAATTATTACAGAAAATTTTTAAGTTTTTCGTTGTTATTGTGTACAGCTGGAAAATAGAATTTTTAAATATTAAAAAACCATCAAGTCACTAATGGATTATTTCGAGTAATATTGTTACGTTTTTACATTTTTAAAAACATTTGAAATTCGTTGATTGCAAACAAAAGAAATATAAATTGGTGTGTAGTTTCATTAAATTCTTTATTGTTCGAACTACTTTTGTGTGCCACTGTTTAAAATTTGATATATATAACAATAATTGCTTGTTCGCTATTCTTCTTTGCTTACAACACTGATCTTTTCAACGGAGATCTTCAACCCAGTCTGTTTTCTTCAAACGCAACGCGTCTTCACACAAGACTGACTGAATTCTTACTACTCGTTGCCTGCTTGTCTTGTTTTTTTATATGCTCGCGTATACAGTCTGATGAAGGTTCTTGAAGTAGAATGTTCGTGTTTTCGCCTTCTCGAGAACTCTATTCCGACTTCATTGTTGTTTGTGTGTTCTGTTCACGTTACTTTTTGTTGCATTCTCCCTTACTTGTCTATTCTCATTTATTTCACAATGATGTTATTGGTTTACTTGTAAGCAAGTTCGTTGTATTTTTTGTGTAGCTTTTGCTTCTCATTTTGATGTTAAACAATGTTACACCGTTTCCATTTTTGTAACAATATAATACTTACTTACTTTATTGGGCATTAACAACGATGGTCACAATGATCGATGACAGGGCTTCCTCGACTTGGTCCTTCCAACGCAGACAAGGTCGTCATCTCCGCCGACTTCCGCAGATCTCCACATTAAATACCCGTCTCGCTGGAGAATCATCCTCCTTTCTAACGGCATGGCCGAGTCAGCGCAGCCGCTGGATGTTAATACGCTGTATAACGTCTATGTCGTTGAGGAGCTCATACAGCTCATTGTTGGATCGGATGCGGAAATCGTCGCCAACACGCACTGTACCGAAGATCTTGCGTAGGACGCAAGCAACTGGACGCTTTTTTGGAAAATAGTGCCATTACGATGCACTCCGGCCTTTCGCAGAACGCTCTCCATGACGAAGTTGAAGAGGTCGCATGATAATGGATCGCCTTGTCCGAAACCTCGCACGGTATCAAAAGGTTCAGACAGGTCCATTCCTACCTTGACAGAGCTGCAGGAATTACTCAACGACATTCTGCATAGCCTTATTAGCTTCGCAGGTACACCGGGCTCAGACATTGCGGCTACAACACGATCCCTTATGGGGCTATCGAAGGCTTCCTTATAGTCGACAAAAATATGGTGTGTGTCGACCTGTATTTCGTGGGTCTTTTCTAGGATTTGGCATAGTGTGAAGATCTGGTCGATGGCGGACTTGCCAGGTCTGAAGCCACACTGATAAGGTCCAATCAGTGTTTTGACGAGTGGCTTCAGTTATGCGATAGGGAGAAGGCTTATACTCCTGTAGTTGACGCATATTGTAGGGTCTCCCTTTTTCAGGACAGGGCAGACGACACTGAGGTTCCAATCGTTGTTCATACTTTCCTCTAGCCACATTTAGTGCATGCGCCCTACCAACTCATTACATCCGGTCTTAAGCAGTTCAGCGGGGAGGCCATCAGGACCCGCTGCTTTATTGTTTTTAAGACGCATAACCGCGACTTTGACCTCTTCATGGCCAGGCGGCGGAATCTCCGTGCCGCCATCGTCGATCTGGTTTCGGAACATCATCTCTAAAGGCAGAATTGTTGTCGTTATCACCTTGTAGCAGAGTAGAGAAGTGTTTCCTCCACAACCGCCCACCCCTGCGAATCTGTTACCAGGTTTCCGTTCTCATCTTTGCCGGAAGACGCTCCGGACTTACAACCTTTTAATAAAATTTTCGAGCGTCATTTCTACATCTATACAACTGGACTTCCACGCGCTCACGCCTTTCCTGCTCCCTCTCTTGCGTCTGAAAAGGCGTCTCTCCTCCCTTCTCCTCTCTCTCTCTAGTTCTCGACATTGGCTCGAGTAGCGGCTGAATGCAACGTTTTCTTGTATGCGGCGTTTTTCGCTACAGCTACCTCGCGACGCTCCTCATCATACCATTGATTTCGTTGGGGTGAGCGCTCGAAATCAAGGACTGTTTCCGCAGTAGTGCACAAGGACTGGGAGATGTTGGCCCACAGTCCACCAATGTCGCTGAGATTAGATGGGGAGCGACGGAGCTTATCCGAGAGTTGAGTGGAGAACGCCTTTGTTGTCTTTTGTGATCGCAGCTTCTTGATGTCAATAAGAATACAACAATATAATAAGGTGGTATAATAATCGAGTGCTTCGTTTAACTAAATCCAATAGTTAACGATTAATGTTATTCATCAAACAAAATATTTCTGGTTAATTTTCTATGCTTTATATCGCAGAATATAAAGAGTGCACTTTTTACCTTTGGTGTCGTAGTGTTCTGTGCAAGCGGCAACTCTAAAATTTGGCAGCTGTCACATACGCCTATGCCGATTATTAAAAATGGAACGCTTTACCAAAGAACAGTGCGTTATACTCGTAGTTGTGAAAATTTATTTTATTAATTTATGTATTTATTTATTCAATGGTGTCATTTTAATTAACAATACTGCTAAGCATATAGGCATGACAAAGTTTAAACATTTTCAAAATATGTAGTTATAATCTTAAAAATAATTCTATATAAAAATTATGATTAAAAATAAAAATTAAAAAATATGATTAATTAATTACATTTCTGCAGTATTGTTCGTTAAAAATATGTAAATATTGTAGTTTTGAACGAAGACGAATTGCATTAGTATAAAAGTGTCTCTCAGATATCTGTTTACGGTATCTAACGCTATTAAGTTTCAAGCCACTATTAGGTCTTGAGAAAACTAATCTTTTAACGAAATAAGGGGGTTTCGTAATATAGACGATTTTATTTAGATATATCAGGGAACAGGATTTTAACAAACTTTCAAAAGATGTATCATACGACCATAAACATATCTAGCAATATTGTTATAAGTGATATTGAGTTTATTTCTACTAACTGAGCAGAGATCAGCAATGAGCAGGGACAGAAAATAACTGTTATTTTTGAAATTTTTAATTAAAAAAAGCAACCACAAAGAAATGTCGGAGAACAAAACTAAGTATACCATTTTGATTGTCTTGGACCAAATTTTTATGAAATGCGATGCTTTTTAAAAACCTAATTTTAATTTTTTTGAAAAAAAAAAAAATTAAAAGTTAATAGTTAAATTACTTTAATTATTTTAAAGAATTTTTTTATAAATATTATGAATTCATAATTTTTTAGGGTGGAAATTACAGTTACTTTTTGACTTTTATTTTTTCGACCAGAAATAAAAGTTAATTTTGTTTTTTCAACCACTATGACACAAAGATTAGGCATTTATGATTGCAAAACTTAATTCTACTAAGTTTTTAACATAAATTACTTTAATTATTTTAAATTTTGAATTAAAACAAAAATAACTTTTATTTCCACCCGAAAAAATAAAAGCCAAAAAATAACTTTTATTTCTGCTCTTAAAAACCCTTCAGTCAGGATTACGGCCTAGCTTCTCACACCACTCATGTTGTGTGCCTTAATTTTATACTTGAGTGGCGGGACCTACAGTTTAGCGTCGACTCCGAACGACAGATTTTGAGAAACTTTTTCATAGCAGGTTTACTCTCAGAGTTTTTGCCAGAAATCTGCTGAGAGGAGGTCGCCGAAGAAATATTTTTTTTTTCATATTTCGTTTTGATGTCTGGCCAGGGGCTGGAACCCGGGCTTTACGTCTAATAAGCCAAGATACTCCCTACTAGACTACGGCGACTTCTTTCAACCTTTGACTTATGAAATCAACATAAGTGTTACTCGTTACAAGACTATATTTCAGGATCCACAAAGTAGGCGTAATTAAAAGCTTAATTAAAAGCGTAATTAAAGGCCTAGAAATTATTTTCCTTGTTGTAATAATATTTGTAGTATGTGTAGTGTAAATAATTTTTTTAAACTTGAATTATTTTTATTGTTGTATTCACTTAATTGTTTTAAATATTTAAATACTTAATTTTATATAATTAATTATACTTAATTATTTTAAAAAATAGTTTAAATACAATTTAATCAAAATACTTTCGATATTTATAAAATACAAAATGCTTTAATTCTATAACATTAATTTCTGTTCACAATTTCTGTTAACAATCATTTGTATTTTCATATGTAAGAACGTACATATGTATGTTTAAATTTCATGAATAATTGATAATTTTAATAATTTTAATTACAATTCCATACATATTTTGTATTCATATTGATCAGTGATTTCCAAATCCCATTTCTCTTTATTGTTGGTTTGTTTTGTAATCGAATATGCCTTAATGTATAATTAAATTAAAATTAACTTGAAATGTTTTTTTTACAATAAATTTAACCAACATCGAACAGAGACGACGACCCCCCTTTGGGATTCATTTCGTTGATAATAATAAAGGAATCAATAGGGTTTTTAATATTGAAAATCTCTTTCAAAGTAAACAAATGACAACAAAATATTGTGAGGGTTCAATATCATTTCGTAAATATTTTTCCCAATATTTTAACGTGTATCAATACCAACACTAGAGTTGTGTTGGTGTGTTGTGAAATCAATATCCCTGCTATGATATGTTTGTTGTCTATTGTTTTTTAATACAGTCTCTTGCCAATTCTTAACAAAAAAAACAAAAAAATATTATTAGGAGCCATACTTCTCTCAATCAAAAATGTTATTTATGCAGACACTGGAAACAACGTGTGCCAATTCATAATTCATACAGATTTGAGTACTATAACCTTATTTGTGTAAATATCTAGTAAACAGCAGTCAAAGCTGCCTCTAACCATTAAAGTTCGAATATAAGCATTGATGTGATCTTCAACCATATTGAGGTACAAAGAATTGAATTGTTAGTAAATTATAACACCATACCCGTATCCATTTGTACGATGCCAGTGAACAATTTTGTCTGTTCGGTATTTAATCGGAATTTTTACCCATACATCTCGACGTCTATGCAATATTTATGTGATCTTTACATATTCCAACTCGCTTGTTGGCAAATTAACTGAGTTCAAGAACGGAATACCAGAGATCAGCAATGAGTATTCAAAAGGATGTGTAGATTCGAATCATACTCTTAATTTCTGATACTGCTCATATTCAAAGTTTTAAGTTATCATCGTACTCATACTTAACAATATGCATGATGTTGTTGATTTAGACTTTCCTTTACTCAACATTTACACGAATCACAAAATAAGTATGATTCGCGTACGAACACTACAATACTAAGGTTGTGTGTTTGCTTTGCTTGCTGTCTTTGTTTTTTTCTTTCTTCTTTTTTTTTTTGTAAATACAACAACAACTAAGACTTTAAATTTTGATAAATGAATCATTTATGAGTATTATAAGTATTTTTTCTAAATTTATGAATCTGAATGCAACCTGTACTTATAAATCAATGTTGTAGTGAGTACGATGGAATCAGAGTAGTTGAATTTCAATAGTGTTGACTCACTCATACCCAAAATTTCATGAGTACTTATGAATAGCGAAAAAATAATTCATTGCTGATCTCTGGTGCATACTGATGTATCCACACAAAGAAATCTGATAAGGATTCGTTGTGATAGGGATCCGATGTGTATATGTACTTGCATATTTGTTTGCAACGATATTTCACAATGTATTGTAAATTATAGAACGTCTATAATTAAAAAAAAAAAATTGAAAATATTCGAATCAATTATTATGTCAAGAAGTCCATACATTATATGATGATCCTCCGAATAAACCATTAAAGCATGCGAAAGATGTGCGAGTGAAGCCAAAATTATCCACAAGCAACGAAACATAAGCGATTGATTACTGATTGCAGGGAAACAATATAATAAACCATGTAGGGATTGTTTGGAATGTATTGAAGCCTATTTATGGTACAAACTCAAAAAGAATTGAGGTCGAAAATTTTTTTAATTTTTCCGGGATTTCAATCCATGCCACCTCTCAAAAGTAAATGACTAAGAAGATTGGAGGATTTTGATGCTTCTTATTTCAAATTGAACAAAGACCTCACTTATCAGGTACTTAACTGTACCTGATCTACTCTCAATTTTTGAAGTCATGCGGCATTTTATTTTCAATTTTAACACTCATTTACGACAAAGTCTGCGATGGAAGCTAATTATATAATTTAAAAATAAATTTTCTTATTAAAATTTAAAAGCTCGGTCGATAGTCTGTCAATGAGCACTTGTACTAACAGTTCGATCCATCTTTGCTAATGATATACATTTATTAACACTCTTAGGGCCATTATTACAACTTGCCGTTAACTAAAGGAAGGATTTTAACGGACAGATAAATTGTTTTTCATTATTATAAGTGGACAATAAGGTAGAAGTGAGCGTTAAGTTAACTTTTAAAGTTAAGTTTATGTTAGAACTTGCCCTATTATATATTATTTTCAATATGGCAACATTAAATATAAACAAAATGGGGAAACACAACAACAAAAAAAGAGGCCCTTCGTTGCCAGTGCGTTTAAAAAAAAACTTGTTTAATTGAGCAGTTTTATCGACATTGCCTTATTTTTGAAAAAGGTAACTTTTTTTTATTATTAGCTTATAATTACGAAAATAAGTTAAACGTGACTTTAAAGTTCACTTTAGCTAAAGCTTCCTTTAACTAAGACCAAGTTTAACGGCAAGTTGTAATAATGGCCGTTAGAATCCTCATGTAGCCTTTCTATGCCCATAGAAAATTCGTTTAATCTATGGAGCAGAAAATTTAATGTATAAAAAAGTTCCGGTAAGGATAGGATACTGTAAATAATATTTCTAGGCATTGACCTTAGCAGATGTCTTAGAAGTTTCACACTGAATCAAAAATTGAAGAAATTATATCACATCTCTTTGGAGATATATTGGGTAGTTAGTAAAAAATCGTAAAATCGCCGTAATCTAGTAGATAGTGTGTTGGCTTATTAGACGCAAAGCCACGGTTCAAATCCCCGGTCAGACATAAAAACGAAATTTGAAAAATCATTTCTTCGGCGACTTCCTCTCAGCAGATTTCTGGCAAAAACTCTGAGAGTAAATAACACAAGAAGCTAGGCCGTAATCCTGACTGAAGGGTTGTAATGGCCAATTATGTATGTAGTACAAGATCATACCAAGAGTTGTTGTCATACTGTGTTTAGTATGGGAACTTTTTATTTAGAAACAAATCAAAGATACCAAAGTAAAATTTTACGCATTATTAGATCGTGATGCACGAAAACTCACACATATTAGCCATTCAACTTTCTATTTCAAAGAGAATGAAGTTCAAAATTTCTTTTGAGAAAATTGCAAATTTTTTGTGCAGATAATGCGAAATTTCTTGTAGAAAAGTTGATAGCATGGAAAGCATTTTATTCATGTCGAATTAAAACTACCGAATATTTTTAAACTCTGGAAATGTATTGAAATTAATTGCGTTATTTTACAAAAAAAAAACTCCATAAAAAATGTATTTTTCAGCAGGAAAACGCGGAGATTCGCAACAGTTCTTATTATGAAAGAATAAATTTTCTCCATTTTTCAATATTCAATCTGAATTTGAGAGTTTTGAATCAATTTTGAAACAAAATGTTTTGTGGGATTCCAAAATGCTGAGACAGAGCTTTAAGCACCAGGACTGACCCTTGGGATAATCATGTTTAAAAGGAAAAATGAAAAAAAAAACCAAAAAGGGATGACAAAAAGGTTGAAAACAGTTGAAAGCTTTCTTCCATTTATATAAACGATTATTCAATTGACAGATTAAAAAGGAATAATTTTACAAATGCCATCCTATATATTATTATATGTTGTATACTCCGCTATTGGTACCTTTCGTTTAACGAATCTTGACTCTTAACATTATGTCAGTCTTAACGTTTATTTTATTGAAAAAGTGAATGATAGAAACAAGAGAGAACGGAAAATGGAAAATGGGGGGCAGAAAAATAAAAACGATGTTATTAATTCGTTTGTCATTCTCTTTTTTATTGGGTCGAATAAGTCGGTAAAAATCCCTTTCCCAAATTAGAGATTCTTGCAAAGAATTAATCAAATTCAGTTATTCTTTGGTTTTAAACATTTTATTATGCTTAGGGTATAGGTTTTCCACTCCAACTGTTTCGATTATTGATACACATGTTTTGCGGTTTTTTTGCCTTTCTTTTCTATTTCGGAATATGTTGTTGTTTTAAAGCAAATTATTTGCAACATTTTTGTCTTCTTAGCGTTAAAGTGTCGTAAAGATTTAAAGGTGAGAAAGACTGAAAAATAAGACAAAAAAATGAAGTAAATAGCAATGAAAATCGTACAGCAGAGATCAAACAAGACTGGTTTTAATGCACAGTGCCTCATGATGAGTTATTCCCATCATTACCGAATCAACATCCTGAGTTCGAAAGGATCCTGATTCTAAATAAATTTACTTTCAAATTTACTATAGTGCCCTGTCACTATCTTTAGTTTTTTCCTAGACATTCTGATATATGACCCAAATCCCATCAAAATTTTAATTGACAGAAACGTTCTGGTTCTATCAACAGCGTGGAAGCTCACCTCCTCTCAAGCCCATTTGCCTGCTCATGCTACATGTTCTGGGACCCCTCAGAGGTAAATTTATTGTTTTATGCTCAGCATGTACTTACAATCTCAAAACCCCTCTGAACTACATCAACCATCAAGGCCCTATTATCTGCATACCCTTGAAAGTTGATACCCTCCTTTTCATATTGTTTCTCCTAGTTTCTCTAGTGAAGCATAATCTGATTGTGTCAACCTTTGTTATCTTATTCTCTGTGTTTGTTTCCGCAGGTCGTGTGTATCGGACTTCTGCCATCCATCTGGATATCAAAGGCACACCTCCTTCATACCCAAGGACTCTTGAATGGTTCCCATCAATCAATAAGATCTGTCTCAGTAGATCTACCTGCCCTATTCGCTTGTTGCCTAGAATGCTGTGGTAACAGTACCACTAATATCTGACATTCTATATAATTGCCCACAGCATTCTCAAGTATTTTCAACAACATTTCAGCATTTTTTCTATATGTTGTTTGAAAACTCTCTTCTGCAGAGCACAACAACGATGAGCTCTCAACTCGAGGGAGAGAGAAGCCTTTCAGTAAAAAATAATTTTGTACAGGCAAAATTTTTGTTCGGACAACATAAGTGAACCCAGGTTCAGAGATCAGCAATAAATCGTGGGGTCGTAAAATCTATACCGGAGGTAGCAAGTATACATACAATTCTTAAGAAGAATAGCAATATAGAGGAACTATTGCAAGCTCTTAACCTGAGCAGAGATCAGCAATGAGTATTCAAAAAGAGGAGTAGATTCCAATCATATTTTTTCTGATACTTATACGCATTCATATTTATTTTAATATCATACTCATACTACTCATATTAAAATTTTGAAGTACTCATCGTACTCATATATAACAATATGCATGATGTTCGACTCTCCATGACTCATAATTTACAAGAATCACAAAATATGTATGATTCGCGTACGCACACTACAATACTCACACAGAAGGTTACGTGTTTGCTTTGCTTTCTGTCTTTGTCTTTTACTTTCTTCTTTTTTTATAAATGCAACAACAACTAAGACTGTAAATTTTGATGAATAATTCGAATCACTCGAATCATTTATGAGTATTATAAGTATTTTTTCTAAAGTGATGAATCTAAATGGGTAGGCGAATGAATCAAACATATTTCGAATGTTATGAGTTTGATGTCAAAGTCGTACTCATACTCATTGCAACCTGTACTTATAAATTAATGTTGTAATGAGTACGAATGAATCAGAGTAGTTGAATTTCAATACTGTGGACTCACTCATACCCAAAATTTCATGAGTACTTATGAATAGCGAAAAAATTATTCATTGCTGATCTCTGGTGATAATATCCTGACTGAAAGATCAAATCCAATTAAGTAGGTAAGTAAGTAAGTACAAACTTAATATTAAGTTATCTGCAATAATGAGTGGCGAAAGTTTTGTAGAGTTCTAAACATGAAAATTTAAGTTAACTGAAGAAGGAAGCATTCAAGTTGTTAGGTTCTTAATTCCCTCTATCTGAGTTTCTTACTATTTGCACCACTTATGCCTGTTCGAAAATGGAATACAAGTCGATGCTTCTGAACCACGTTTAGGATTACCCTCTCCTATTGCCGCCTATTACTATTAATGACAGTAAGGTATGTAACTGTATAGATACAAAAGAGCATTGTGACTTGTTTTCGTTGTTCTATCGCTACTTCAATGAAATGTTAGCATTAGAAATAAAAATTAAATTTTCTCCAAAAATCCTATATTAATCCGTTGTATGCTGTTATAATATGAACAGATTTAAATCTAACAACCGTTAGTCACACTGCCCTTTTTTTCCTCACTCACATAAATTTTGCCTTTTGATTTTCAACTATTGAAGCAAATTTCATTTCAATTTATCGCCATCAAAGAATTTTAAAAATCCCAGTGAATGAAATGAAAGAGAATTTTGTAGTTCGCAATGATGACAATCATGCTGACAAACATTTTATTACTGAAGCAAATAAAATTTATTGTGAAATATACTTGAACCCGTTTGATATTTAAATTTTTTTTATTCATAGTTTTTGACTCCAGAAGAAGTTCATATTCATAGTAAAAGTGAAATTCAATTTTATTTTCAATTTCAGCAACAAATCTACAAAAATAAAATCCTTTATGGATTTATAAAGCGGAAACTAACAGAATATTCATCGCTGTAATATTACAATTGTCATGGAGAGATATTTTTTTTTTTAGCGTTTTTATCCCGAATTCGTTGTCCAGTTTTGCTTAGTTTAAGACAGCGTTTACCATTTCATAGCACAATTGTGCAGAGAGAACTCACACGTATTCTTGTGTTTTTTCATTGTGTTGCCAATTTTTAATGGTCAAAACGCGCAGTCCTACTACTCAAATAGCGTTAAAAAGCGCTAAATAATAATTTTAGTAACTAACTATAATCAAAACGCGCTGTAAGAAAGCGTTAAATAGTAAAAGAAATATAAAAATGTAATGTAATGGAATTGTTAAAAAAATATTTTTATTATGTATGTACATTAGAGCGACTCAAGTTGTATGGAAGCAAAATTCGTGCTCAATGTACCCCCCTCAAAATGAACCTTGGACTTTTTTAAGATGACATCTAAAATATTTCGGCTCTAGCTTTGACCTCTCGTGAGCTGGACCATTTTGAAAAAGGGTCTATTTTTGTATGTTTTGTTAATTTGAGAATTTGTTTCCTAACCAACATATAGAGTATGGGTGTCATAAGAAAGGCGCGTCAAGTGGTATATACAATTTGTCCACGGACGATCATCCATGTCCTTTTTAAGGATATTCTGTTTAAAAACGGTTTTTGAATTTTTTTTTTCTTCTTTTCTAACCAAATTAACTCTAATATGATGGCGGATTTAGTTTCTAGATGATGTTTGGATGAAAATAGGGCTAAAGAAAGAAAAAAAGAAATGATCCGCGACTTTTTGTGGGCATATTTTTTTCCCAAATTAAAAAAAGGTATTAAATTTTTTTGTTTATATTTACAAAACTATACTCAAAAAACGCAAACTAGGGCGAATTTCAAAAAAAGCTAAGACCCGTATTTAATTAAATCAACTAAAGATTAAAATATGTTAATTTTGTTATTTTATTACAAACAACCCCGAAGAAAAAATTCAAAAACCGTTCTTTTTAACAGAATATCATTAAAAAAAGGACATGGATGATCGTCCTTGGACAAATTGTATATACAGTTGGACGCGCCTTGAAAAACCTTTCTTCTGACACCCATACTCTATATGTTGGTTAGGAAACAAATTCTCAAATTAACAAAACATACAAAAATATACCCTTTTTCGAAATGGTCCAGCTCACGAGAGGTCAAACCTGGAGCCGAAATATTTTAAATGTCATCTTAAAAAAGTCCAAGGTTCATTTTTAGGAGGGTACATCGAGCACTTTTTTTGGTGAGTCGCTCTAATGTACATGCATACGTAATATATCTTAATTTTTAAAAGTTTCGTTTTACATAATTTTAAATATTTGTTAAAAAAATAAAATTAACAACTGTTTGCAACAAAACAACGACTGAATTTTTTTTTTTCTTTTTTATATATAATATAAAGAAATTAGGTACTTTCACTTGTACATTTATAATAAGAGCCCATTTTTCAGCACTTATAAGTTTTGTATTTAACTAAAATAATTAATTATATTTAACTAAAATAATTAAAATAATTATAGATTTCTAATATTTTACTCAAAATAAATATATATTGTAAGTTTTAAAAATGGGCCACTAGATTTGAGATTCATATGTACGTTACAAAAAAAAATTTACAACAATAACTTCAAAAAATACTTAAAAATGCTCATCTTCTAAAAATATCATGCTTTCATATGTAGAATCTTCTGGCCATAAAACAGCTTTTATATAATACTAGCTAATACCCGGTGTGCTTCGCTACCCCCATCGAAATTAAATACGTAATAATTAAAAAATTTATTTATTTAGTAATTAAATTATACAATTTTTCTTAAAGGTTTATTCTAATTTCATTTGATGAGAATATATTTCATTTAAATTCTAAAATAATACACTAATGAGCTATTTATTTCTTACATGCTAAAATTTAATATACACTTTTTTTCTTAAATAAATAATTCTTATTCTAATGCCTTGGGATACACAATATTTTTTGTTTTTCCCTCTGGTGCGTATACATATAAATCTGCGGGTATTCCTACCCACGAACATGGGACGTAAAGCTGTCCATGTGAGAAACATGGATTTTCAAGATTAACTCCGCAAACTTGCAAGGACTGGCCTTGAACTTTATTAAACGTCATAGCAAATGCTAGGCGAATTGGAAATTGCAGGCGCTTGAAATCGAATTGCCTCTCCGATGTGGTCATAGAAATACGTGGCAGCAATACATCAGTTCCCTTAAACTTTCCAGTTATAATGATCGCCTCGATAAGATTGTTCATCATTTTTTTTACTGTTAGTCGAGTGCCATTACAGAGACGTGGAGGATCAATATTTCTAAGTAAAATAATGGGAACACCGTTTTTAACTGTAAGTCATGTGGTGGAATGCCTGTTAAATCTAACGAATTTAAAAATTCGACTGGATAATTGACGACATCCTCAATATTTGAAAATGTGTCGATCGATTTATAAGTTCTTCGATTCCCATCGATCTTGTGGAGAATATTGCTGTTGATGGAATTAACGTCAATATTTTTGGATGCCAGTAAGGCACGTTTACAGAATCATTCCATATTTTTTAAATTTTGCACGATATTGGGAAATACACAATTTATTAATTCTTCTTTGGATTGTGTCATTCTGCAAATGTCTGATGGAAATTTTATATACTTTGTTATAGGATCCATTGGACTTCTATCTCATTAGCTCGTGATGTTATGGTACGATTTCGCTGACTTTGTAGTCGACCTTCATGTTCCAAC
The DNA here is from genome assembly GCA_930367235.1 of Sarcophaga rosellei. Lineage (NCBI taxonomy): Eukaryota > Metazoa > Arthropoda > Insecta > Diptera > Sarcophagidae > Sarcophaga > Sarcophaga rosellei. The sequence goes on along the minus strand of OV884017.1, from coordinate 81,307,081 downwards.
GGTGTCTCGATAGCTCGTACGGTTGTCGCATGTTGTCGAAGACGTTCAGGACGTCTTTCACGTCTATGTATATGAGTTGAAAATTTCAAACTCAACCATTTAAGGGTCATATATGTACCTTATTATTGCATATTTCAGGATATAATAATTTCCACACTCACTAATCAGAGAATTTTTCTAATATTATTAATTAACAAGAATATACAAATTTTTGTAATTACTTCACGTGAGAGGCACCACCTTCCTATAGCTGGAATACAAAATTTTGGACTCTAGCTGTTATAGTTTTCCAGTTATGCAGATTTTAGTATTTACTTTATATGGAAGGTGCCATGCCCCCATTTTTGTCAAGAAAAAAGATATTCGTACAAAATTTGAGTAGTTTAACTGTTTTGGTGTTCTAGATATGCAGATTTTACAATTTACTTTATATACTAATGCTAGTTCGCCCATCTTTATCCAAAATATTTACATTAAAACTGTAGTTACTTGTACAAAATTTGAGGTATCTGCTGATATAGTTTTTCCAATATAGCCATTTTGTTATTATCTTACAATAGTAGGTAATGTAGTATATGTTGGCGTGGTACCTCGCTCATTTGAAATATCGATATAGAAAGTAGCCTATAACTCCTTCCAGGCATACAGGAAGATACTGTGAACATTTTTAGAAAATCGGTTCAGCCGTTTAGTCATCTATAAACTTCAAACTTTCGAACGTACAAACAAACACACATTAATTTTTATATATATAAATGATTTCCGAGATAAAAGAAGTTTTAAATTTAATTCATATGGGAAGTACCACGCCCCCTTTTCCTAGTCAGCCCATTTTTGTCTAAATTTTTTTTGTCTTTTGATACTAAAGTGGATTCGACAAAATTTTAGGACTCTAACTGTTATATTTTCTTAGATATAATAATTTAATATTTCTTATATTGGAGGTGACACGCCCACTATATCCAATTCACACATTTTGTTTATATATACGTCAAAGTCGTCCATACAAAATTTGAGGACTCTAGCTGTTGCAGTTAATGAGATATGCGACATTAAATACTTATTAGATATGTGGGTGTGGCACCTAACCTACTTGAAATTTTAAAATAAAAAGTTCCTTATAGTTCCATCCAGACATACAGGAAGGTACTGTTAAAATTTTAAGAAAATCGGTCCAGCCGTTTAGCCGTCTATAGACTTCAAAGAAACCCATCAACAAATGAACACCCATTCATATTTGTAAATATGCATAGATGTAAAATTCATTAAAAAAATTACATATGTGACGTATAAGTGATATCCAATTAAATTAAGTTTAATACGGCAAAAAATCATAGAATTTTTATTGCATACTTGTCAGGGTAACTATGCGTATGAGTAATATATTTCTTATGCAATTAAATATTAAGTATGTAGTATATGTGGGCATGGCGCCTCGCTCATTTAAAATTTCAACATAAAAAGTAGCCTATAACTCCTTCCAGACTTACAGGAAGATACTGTGAAAATTTCAAGAAAATCGGTTCAGCCGTTTAGTCGTCTATAGAGTTCAAACATACAAACATACAAACAAACACACATTCATTTTTATATATAAGATTTAGAACTCTCATAGATGCAATTTTGATTAATTTTTGAACAAAGCTAATCTGGAATAACACAATTTTCACAGCATGAGTTTTCCAGTTTACGGCCATATTTTATATGAATTAATGAGTTTATTTTATTGATTGACATTCTATTTCCTAACGCTAAAAGATCTTTCTACTTCCGCGTTCGAAAAAGGAAAACTTAATAAATTTATTTCAAGTGTTGACAATTTTGTAAACGGATTTTCATCTAGAGAAGTTTTAAAACTGTGCACCTCAATCCAAAACTGCTCTCTATTACCTATATTTTTTCACTGACATAATTTTAAATTATTAAGACAATTTGCCATTTCGTCAATATCGTTTTCTTCCAAAAATTCAAAGATATCTTTATTCTTTTTTGAAAAAATATTTTCGACACTAAATAATGATATTTTTTATTGTAATATTAGTTGGTAATCTTGATCTTATTTCATGCACTAAAGCTTTAGCAAATTTAATTAACCGTTTGATGCCACGCTACGCATTTGAGCTCCGAGTTTCTGTGTATCTAAATTTAAATTTTCAAAGAAAAAACAATTTAATGTTTATCATAACATATGTAATTGTTCATTACAACACTTCAGTCAGGATTACGGCCTAGCTTCTCACACTACGCATGTTGTGTGCCTTAATTTTATACTTGAGTGGCGGGACCTACAGTTTAACGTCGACTCCGCACGACAGATTTTTTGAGAAACTTTTTCATGGCAGGTTTATTTACTCTCAGAGTTTTTGCCAGAAATCTGCTGAGAGGAAGACGCTGAAGAAATATTTTTTTTCATATTTCGTTTTGATGTCTGCCCTGGGGTACGACCCCGGGCTTTACGTCTAATAAGCTAACACACTACCTAATAGACTACGGTGACTACACAATTTAATGTTTATTTTTTCTTATTCACATTCAAAATTAATATTGTTTCTTTATAATACGAAAAGAATTGTTAAAATTGATTGACATCTGTCTAAATGAGAGCGTTTTATTTGACAACATCAAATCAAAATATGTCTCGCAGTTTTCGAACGTTCTCATCAGAATCGCTTAGAAGTCAAACGGTTAAATTTTTCTGTATTAATTCTTTTTCACAACCTTTTCAAAATTATATCCCAAATAACTATATTCAATCAATGTGAAACAAAAAAATGTAAATAGAAAAGCGCCAACCTAGCGCGCTTTCTTAAAAAAGCGTTAAAGAGAAAAAATGAGAATTTTTGGTAGTTGAAATGCGCTAAAAATAGTGCGAAAGGCGCTAAATTGGCAACACTGATTTTTTAATTTAGTTGTCGATCAGACTGCGACAAGAACACATGTGTGGCGGATGCTCTCTCATTTTATATCAGAATGACACTCAAAAAATATTTTATGTTAAGAATGGTCAATTTCATTTGCTGGGCGTATTTCATTTTTTTTTTATTTTGTCGTTCTTTTATGTTCTTTTAGTAAAAAATTGATTTTTTTATTTTATTTTTATTTATTTAAAATTACTAAGCCAAAGATAGATAGCTTTACATATGTGTATGTCGATGAAATGAAAATAAAAATAGAGTATATGACTAACACTTTTCTATGGCTGTAAATCAGGGATTACCAAAAATTTGTTGGTTATGTATTAGTGAGTAAGAGAGCGAAAATAAGGTGAGAGTTTACAGACATAGAAAAGTGTTAGTAATATACGCTATTTTGATTTCCATATCATGAACATACATAGAGTTATACATCTTTGACTTAATAATTAACACGTAAAATATCTATAATTTTTTTAGATATTTGTTGGGTTCTAATTTTAGTCCATAAATTTGCTCTCCTACCAATAACCAACCTTTTAATTTTTCCAAATTATTGCTTTATGCCTATAAAAAAGTATTTCTCTATTCATAACATCGAAATTATTTACTTGACTATTAAAACAATCAAAATGTGTTTTAAGAACATATAAGGATTTTAATAAAAGCATTTTTTTACATAAAATATTTTTTGAGTGTAACCCTCAAAAAAAATGTTATAGCATCCGCTGACATGTGCACTCGCCGCAGTCTGATCAACGACTAAATAAAAGAGCATAAGCAATGTGTGTGAATTCGCTCTGCACAATTGTGCTATGAAATGGCAAAATCATTGCTGTAAATAAATAAATTCTCATAACTTATTATCTCTCTCTTACTCACTAATGCATAACCAAAAAATTTTTGGTAAACCCTGGTTTAATATAATTTTTAAATGGTAAAACAAAAATCAACAAAGCGGATAACGGTTTTTTTTAATTTTTTTTTTGTATCTACATCCATAGACGAAAGGCCCGAGTTCGAATCCCAGGTCAGACATCAAAACGAAAATATGAAAATATTTCTTCGGCGACTTCCTCTCAGCAGATTTCTGGCAAAAACTCTGAGAGTAAAAATTGCCATGAAAAGCTTCTCAAAAAATGTGTCGTTCGGAGTCGACGTTAAACAGTAGGTCCCGCCACTCAAGTATAAAATTAAGGCACACAACATGCGTAGTGTGAGAAGCTAGGCCGTAATCCTGACTGAAGGGTTGTAATGGCCAATTATGTTATTTATTTAGATAGAAGTTCAAAGGCAAGACGAAGTATCATTGATGCGGTATCTTGTTATCCACAACTGCTTGCTGAACGAAACAGAAAAAGACAGATGACTTTAGATGACTTTGTCACAAAAAACAAAGAATATCAAATGAAGAAGAATCTTCCTCGTTATAAACATGAGATCCTTATTCGAACTTCTTGTTATCTTAATGAATGCTTGATGAATAAAAATTGATACTAGCAATAAATAAGCCTATACTCAATGTACGAAAAAGTATTTAACAACAAATATTGCAGAACTGATAAATTTTCTTACTCTCTGTTCTTTTTTACTGATCCCTATTATGTACATATGTATTTACATACGTAGTATGTACGTTAGTGTCCCGAAAATTTTTTTTTGGATTTCCCTAACGCAAGACCTCCTAAAATTTGCGTAATTGATCGTAGATTACCAAAATGATTTTAAAACTAAAATTAAACTATATCTTCAGGGTTCTACCGTTCTTCAAAGTTTTGAAAAGTAGTTATTTTCATGATTATATTTCGCTAACCTTAATTTCGACACCTAAACTAAATATGCCACGACTATGACGTATGAACAACACTTTACGGGCGACTATGAATTTGCTAGACACAGTGGAGTTCGTTTATAACGTACACGGTTTATAACGAATTTTTTTATAAAAAAAAAAATCCGGAAAAAATTGCCAAATTTTGGTCAAAAAAAAATATGTTCAAATTTTGAGTATTGGTCATTTAGTATAAGTTTTATTTTCTTGTACATTAATTGCAAGTATAAAATATATTAATAAAATTAATTTGCATCTCGTTTTTTTAATTTTTTATTTTAAGCATGGGGTTTAGGTTTGTAAAAACGTTTTCGAAAATAGAGCCCTCAAGATGGCATGTAATTCGATTATTGTTACTTTTGCCGTAATCTGTGTAAAATTCCGCAAATTTTGATACCTCTTGCGAAAGTGTAGCTAAAAAAACTATTTTTTTCATTCAAGGACGGGACGGCCTAATGTACGCGTCAAGTTGCCTCGTTTAATGCAGTTTCGTTTAGCGCTGGAACTTATTGGAACGTAACCCTCGCGTTAAGAGCGGTCTTACTGTGGAGTTATGCGTTCAAACCAAAAGCACTAACTAACTTTTGAATTGGCTGTTTAAAATGGAAATTAAAAATATTTTACATTGAATCTCTGAGTTGCCACATAAGAACAAATTACTTAACCAAAGAAGCTTTCGATTGCGGCTTAAATGCTATTGATATTGTATTTAATCTTTATAATTCTATTAAGACTTTTACTAAAAATAAAATAATTTTTACTCATATTTGTCAAGAGCTTCTAGAATTAAATACATATGTACTGTCTGGTTTTATCGATGATATTTAGCAATTTTGGCTTTTCTAAGTGAAAACTAATTGTATTTAATAGAAGGTTACCACAAAATTTTAATTTATACGATTTAGGGCCATTATTAAAACTTGCCGTTAAAGTTGGGTTTAGTTAAAGGTGACTTTAGCTAAAGTGAACTTTAAAGTCACATTTAACTTCTTTTCTTTATTGTAACTTATTGGTAAAAAAAATTTATTTTTTACAAATATGGCAGTGCTGGAGCATTGTCGATAAAACTGGCCTCTTTTTTGTTGTTGTAGTTGCTTATTTTGTTTATATTTGATGTTGCCATATTGAAAATAATATATAATATGGCAAGTTCTAACAGAAACTTAACTTTAAAAGTTACTGGTAGGATGATCCTCACTTTAGCTTAACGCTCACTTCTATCTTATTGGGTACTCATAATAATGAAAAACAGTTTATCTGCCCGTTAAAATCCTCTATTTAGTTAACGGAAAGTTGTAATAATAGCCCTTATCGATTTCTGCAGACATCGTATCGAACGTTAATTTGATGTGCATTTCTATTGGTCAACTCTGTCCGTTTTAATTGAACTGTGAATTTCTTGTCTCAATTTCGTTACTTTTTGACAATTGATATAATTGATACAAAACAGACATATGATTAAAGATAAAAATTTTCCTTTTATCGGATTAAGTAATTTCATGGAATTTATTTTTATACATACATATGTTGACGGCAGCGGCTACGAGTTACGTGATTCCCGCATTGAAGTCTCATTATGCCTATTAAGTTGAGTGCAAAACATAGAAAGTGCACTTCGATCTTTGCAAACAGATTTATTTTTCCAGAATAAAATTTTACAACTTTAGAGCGTTATTCTGACATTAAACGATTTGTGATGGGTTGCCGAACCTTATTATATTGTTACGTTTTTATCTTTTTAAAAACGTTTAAAATATGAGTTCGTTGATTGCAAACAAAATAAAAATAAATTTGTGTTTAGTTCCAATTAAACTCTTTATTGTTCGCACAATTTAGTGTGCCACTGTTCACAACTTGATGTATACAACAATAATGTCTTTGTTTCTTGTTCTGCTTTACACTCTTCTTCTTCGATAGTTCTTCAAACCACACGCAACGCGTCTTCACACAAGATTGACTGAATTCTTACTACTCGCCTTTTTATATGCCCACGTAAACAGAGTGATGAATGTTCTTGAAGTCGAATGTTCGTGGCTTCGCCTTCTCGAGATCTCTATCGTTGTTTAGTTGTTGTTTGTGTATTTTGTTTTCATTGTTTGTTGTTGCTTTCTTATTCTTTTTTACTTGTCTATTGAAACAACATGGTTCGTTTCATTTTGAAACTACTTGTGAAATATGAAGAATTTATAATCTTCTCTAATTTTTATTACCAGATTACCTGTTCTAACTAGCAAAACAAAACTAAAACGCATATAAAAATGTTTTTAATGCAAAAAAGGTTTTCGGAAGTTGAAGAGAAAAATAGAGGAAATTAATCTTTACTTCCCTCTTCATTCACTATAAAACCAAACCGTAACCGAAATGGTAATCACTTGAACAATTTAATTTATATACATTACAAGAAACTGTCAAAATCATACATGAATATGGCAACGGGAAGATTTGCAATTTCAATTTAATAACGAAACAAGTTTTATATATTCAAAGCTAAAGAGAAATGCGAAGACAGTTTGACATTCTCAAAAAAGTAAGCCTAGTAGGTAGGGGAAGGGAGCGCCGAAAAAGTCTGGAATCTAAAAGGACGGTATGTATTACAAGTTATTTGGTTGGACTTGATTTTACAACATGCAACAACAATAACAACAATTTTTTTTAATACGAAATTATCTGTAAAACCATTAGAACAGAATATTGTTACGTTTTTAGATTTTGTAAAACTTTTATTTATCGTGGATTCAAAGATTGCAATTAAAATAAAAGAAATTACTTACTATTGAACTTTATTTGTTTCCTTATTTAAATAAAGCCTATACCTACACAGCGCCATCAATTTATACACAATCCTTTCTAACCAAAGATCAAGTAAAATTGGTATCAGAAGTGGGATTGCAAATTCCAAAACAAAAAAATGAAATTAAAACTAAACTCTCCGAACTAAGACTGGAACGGCTTAAACGAGAGTTTGGTAAACTAGAACTGACATCAACGGGAACGAAGAATAAACTCCAAAGGCGGTTAAGGAAACAACTGCAGCTTCAGGGATTTGACATTGATTTCTACGAGTTCGAAGACGATGAGGAACGAGAGTTACAGGTCCCTGCAACCTCTAGCGGTATCGACATAAATTCGTTGGTAGCCGCTATGCTGGAAAAAATGCAAGTAGCAGACCAAAAGCTATTTGAGGACGTACAAGAAGCTTCTAGAGTGGAAAGTGCGTCTAGAGCCTAAAATCAGAAACTTCTGGCTGAGTAGCGAAAGATAGTGAACAAAGGATGGAAAGATGATTTTTGATGACTCTTAAGACTTTGGTCACAGTCTATGATGATGTTATAATATCGGGTGATTTTAACTCGAATATACTAGTGGAAACCTTACTACTGGATAATATGTTGTCTCTTGGACTAACCCCTACAAATACAGATAATCCAACACATCATACGTCAACCAATAGAACTCTGCTTGATATTTTCTTTGTAGCAGATGTTTCGAACGTATTGTTATATGATCAAGTATCTGCCCCTTGTTTTTCCAGGCATGATTTGATCTTTATGACATATCGTTTTAATGTTCCTTCAGGACAAATTTCAGATCACTATCGTGACTTTAAAAATATTGATTACAGCGTCCTTGAAGAGAACATTTCTCTTACTGATTGGGCTCGTATATATTACATGACTTCTGTCGATGAACAGGTATCATTTCTCGAGAATAATGTACAGCGCCTTTATGATTTGGCAGTTCCTGTGAGATCGAGAACAGTACTTCCTGGGACAAAACCATGGTCTTCCGCTCGTATAAAATCTCTTATTCGTAAGAGGGATATTGCGTATTCTAGGTGGAAGCGTTTTAGAACCTCAGAGCTGAAAGAAGAATTTAAAACTGCTAGAAAAAATGTGAATGCCATTATCAGGACTGCAAAAACTGAGTACTATGCTAGGCGTTTTAGTACTGCCGTTGATTCTAGACAAACATGGAAATACATTAAGGAAATTGGTATTGGTAGAACGGATATGGGAAGCCACCAGTTAGATGTTGAGGAGATCAACAGGGATTTCATGAACTTACCTATGGTGCCAATCGATAACAGTTTTTACAGGTTTTCAAACTTGGGTTCTAATGATATTGATACTGGTAATTTTCAATTCTCTTGACGTCCTTTTATGTATCAATGCAATCAGATCAAATGCGGTAGGCTGTGACAATATGCACCCGAGATTTATAAAAATATTGCTGCCTGTACTTCTGCCATATATAACATACACTCCGCGAAATATTTATAAGACCAAACGTATTTCTCGAAAAACTTAAAATCTTTTAGACCAATTCGTACCATTTTTGGGTTAAATATAACTAACTATAATATAAATCTTTTTATGTAAAAAAAATATTTTTTTCTTTGTTTAATAAAAGGATAGCACAAAATGAATTTCATTTTCAAACGAAAAAATTATAAGACCAAAATTAAATAATATTCACCTAAAGCTAAAATAACAATGATAAAAAACAACTACTGAGTAATTTTTGTATTTATTAGTAATTAGTGTGTCCACCGTGATTAATAATAACTTCCTGAAGTCGATGTGGCATAGAATTTATTAAATTTTCAATGCAATTTTGACCAATCCTACTCCATTCTCTTATGATGGCACTTTTTAAGCATTTTACCTCCTTATACTGAGTGTTATTATTGAAAACTTGGTCCGATAGTATTGCCCATAAATTTTTTATCGGATTTAGATCTGGACTACATGCCGGCCAATTCAAAACTGGTATGTTTCTGGAGGACAGAAATGACTTTCTTGCTTTTTATTTATGGATTGCGGCGTTATCCTGCTGAAATATCCAATTGTTGCCTAACGAATCATCCCCAAAATTAATTAAAACGTCATCTAATAATTCAATATACTTCTCGCTATTCATTTTAGTTGATATAAAACAAATAGGAGTCCTTCCCGTAGTCGAAATCCCAGCCCAAACCATTACGATGCCTCCACCGAAATTTCGCGACATTCGTTGAAGTTTTTCAACGTTATCAGTTATTTTTCCTGATGAAAAAAAGTTGATTTAGATGGTCCAGATGGTTCCCAAAAATATTGAATGGATTCACGAAAAAAAAAAATCAACGAATGTCGCGAAATTTCGGTGGAGGCATCGTAATGGTTTGGGCTGGGATTTCGACTACGGGTAGGACTCCTATTTGTTTTATATCAACTAAAATGAATAGGGAGAAGTATATTGAATTATTAGATGACGTTTTAATTAATTTTGGGGATGATTCGTTAGGCAACAATTGGATATTTCAGCAGGATAACGCCGCAATCCATAAATAAAAAGCAAGAAAGTCATTTCTGTCCTCCAGAAACATACCAGTTTTGAATTGGCCGGCATGTAGTCCAGATCTAAATCCGATAAAAAATTTATGGGCAATACTATCGGACCAAGTTTTCAATAATAACACTCAGTATAAGGAGGTAAAATGCTTAAAAAGTGCCATCATAAGAGAATGGAGTAGGATTGGTCAAAATTGCATTGAAAATTTAATAAATTCTATGCCACATCGACTTCAGGAAGTTATTATTAATCACGGTGGACACACTAATTACTAATAAATACAAAAATTACTCAGTAGTTGTTTTTTATCATTGTTATTTTAGCTTTAGGTGAATATTATTTAATTTTGGTCTTATAATTTTTTCGTTTGAAAATGAAATTCATTTTGTGCTATCCTTTTATTAAACAAAGAAAAAAAAATTTTTTTTACATAAAAAGATTTATATTATAGTTAGTTATATTTAACCCAAAAATGGTACGAATTGGTCTAAAAGATTTTAAGTTTTTCGAGAAATACGTTTGGTCTTATAAATATTTCGGGGAGTGTATATATTCAATAGCATAATTACTACTAGTACTTTTCCATCACGGTGGAAATGTGCGAAAATATTGCCAATACCGAAGAATGATACCGAATTCCCACCAATAGCTATTCTGTGCTACCTATCCAAGGTCCTGGAAAAAATTCTTAACTCTCAAATGGCATCATATATTGATGCTAATAAGTTGTTAACCGAAAAACAAAAAGGTTTTCGCAGGAACCATAGCTGTGTTTCTGCGCTTTTGGATGTATCTGAAAATATACGACATGAACTGGATGAAGGTAAATTTAATTTCTTGGTCCTCCTTGATCATTCAAAAGCCTTCGACACGGTTGATCACGGCATGCTTTCTATGAAGCTTGTGCACTTTTTTAACTTCTCTGGAGCTTCGACACGGCTTTTATCATCATATCTTTCAAATCGTTCACAATTTGTTCATTCGGTAAATGCCTCAAGGTTCAATTCTTGGACCACTTCTTTTTGCAATGTATATCAACGATCTGCCAAGCCAACTTCAGCACTGCAGAATTCATATGCACGCAGATGATGTACAGTTACATTTGAGTAGTCCTGTGTCATCTATTAGTGTGAATGTGAACAGACTCAATGATGACTTGGATCGAATATATCATTGGGCCAAGGCAAATGGCCTCCGCTTAAACCCTCATAAGTCTAAGTGCATGGTTATTCGTTGGAGGACGCTTGATTCCAATATCGGTCTCGATATCTTGATGAACGGGGAGAAGATCAAGATTGTGAATGCTGCCAAAAACCTTGGGTTGACTTTTAATGACAGTCTTACATGGACAAATCATGTTAACACACTCGCAGGGCAAACTTATATGAAGTTGAGGTGTCTTTGGTCGACACAATACTTTACGCCTTTGAATATAAGACGGTTGATTGCAAAATGTTATCTTCTTCCTGGTTTAATGTACGGCTGTGAACTTTTTGCAAGTTGCGATTCCGTTAGCAAGGAGAAGCTCAACGTCTTATTCAATAATATTGTGAGATATGTCTATGGTTTAAGGAGATATGACCATGTGTCCCGTTTTTCTCTGAGGCTTTATGGTGTATCGTTTGACAATCTTTTGAGCATCCGTGTATTATTACTTCTGCATAGGATTATTTATTCAGAATCTCCAGGATATCTTAGCGATAAAATAAGATTTGCTAGATCATTTAGGGGTAAAAGGATCATAATTCCCCTACATCGGTACCTTGTATCTGAATGGCATTTTTTTATTCATGCTGCACGGCTTTGGAATTGCCTTCCACATTCTCAGCAACTTAATAGCAACGCAACTAGTTTTAGGAAATTTTTATTTGAGTTTTTTGCACCGTAGTATTTTAAAATTTTTTTTCAATTTTTTAAATTATGCATGATTTATTCCTATTGTTATTATTATTATCATTACTTTTTCTTCTCTTTTACTTTATTCATTAGAAAAGTTTGATCTCCAAATGTTGTTTATGAACACTTCTCTCTTGTACTTTAAATATAAGATTAAATCTTGTTGTACAGGAATTGAATAAACAAATAAATGAAAATGAAATGAAATGAAAAAATACAGCAAAAAAAAAAAAAAAAAAAAAAAATGCAGGCAGCAATTATGGAAAATATGGAGCTTCGAGAACAAAAATTTTTTTGTCAAAAATTAAAAAGAAACTTGAAGCGACAACAGAGAAGCTGCAGGAAATATGTGAGTCATTCAGGAAAAGAATTACTAGCGTCGAGGAAAAGGTCTCAGATTTCGAGTTGACCATTGACGGAAAACTTGTTATGATGGAGGAGAAGATCAACAACCTCCAGAGCCAGCGATCGGAACCAGTGCGAATCATATCATCAGGTACCGGCAGGGTACCTTAATGGTAGCTCACCCCTATCCGTATTCAAAACTCCAATTCGAGACAGTAGCCAGCAGAAACTGATGGGACGATGACGAAAAGGCGTTGGAACCAATTTTGGCGTTAAAAGGTGTCCCAGCCGAGATTCAAGAAATCATGCCCACCAGCCGTAGAAGGAACTACAATGACTTGATGGTGGCGTTACAGCGTAATTTCGGTGACGTGCACAAACGAGAACTATACCGCATGGAGTTAGGGGGCCGTACGCAAAAGGCTAATGAGTCACTTCAATATAGGATATTTTTTAAAATTTCCTATTCTCAAATTTTAATAAAACAAAGTGTGTTTGAGTAATCGAAATATTTTATTCGTTTGAGACTTGACCCATGACCCCGACGCATAAATCGGGCTAAATCTTACCGATAGCATGAGTTGTGTTGGCTATGAGGACCGCTGCTGTTTGTTGCTTAATTCGTATAAACCTATGGTTTAAGGCAAACTCACAAGAAAATATTTTAACGATTCTAAATCGCACGATTTCAATGGGCAGTTAATATTATTTTCACATATCATGTCATGTTTTCTAAGTGGGTGCACATTACGTTTACACTGAGAAGGGGAAATTGTTCGCCCGTCAAGATTAATGGTGTGACCAGAACATAATAGTGTAAGGTATCTGGACATCCATCTAGACCGTCGCCTTAACTGGGCTCACCATATACATAGTTGCCAAAATTAAACAGGTCAAACCCAGAATAGTACAGCTTTACTGGCTTATTGGACCTAAGTCAACCTTTGACTTAGAGCTAAATCTGCTTTTGTATAAGTCAGTATTGAAACTTATTTGGCTTTATGGTATACAAATGTGGGGAATAGCCTTTCTGGCAAAAACTGTGACAGTAAATAAAATTGGCATGAAAGGTTTCTCAAAAATCTATCGTTCGGGGTCGACTTTAAACTGTGGGTCCCGCCACTCATGTATAAAAATTAACACACACAACATAAGTGGTGTTGAGAAACTAGGCCGTAATCCTGACTGAAGGGTTGAAAAAAGAATTTGGTATTCATTGAGGTATAGGACTCGTCGTTGGTCTGGCCAATGTTGTCCTCAAAGAAATATGGACCAATGGTGCCGCCCACCAATCAGTAACTTTTTTGGAATGTATTGGATGCTCTTGGATGTCAAGTAGATTGGTTTCTTCCCTAATTCGATTATTATGTTTGTTCACGTACAAATTCATGCCGAAATGCACCTTTTCGCTGAAAATTATATGTTATATGATAAATGTTGGGTACAATTTCCAGCTGCTCTAGAATCTATTGAGCGAACACACATCGTGTTTTTAATGACCCTAAAGGTGAGTAAATCAATCTGTATTCATTTCATTTCCTTCTGAGTTATACTGTTTATAATTCTTTCCATTGGGCATTTTTCTCAAACTATGAAATTATTTTCAAATTATTATCATTTATTGCTTGTTTTCATTTTTTTTCTTTTTTTTTTTTGCTTTTTTCTTTATAAAATACTACATAAAATGCAAAATTTAATTTGTTGAATTGCATTGTAAAAGTAAAATTTTATCAACTACAGGCACTACTTACCATTATAGTTTACCATTGTTTGCGTATGCATAGTTTCGTCAGTATAAATTGAAAGTGAAAGTCGTAAAAGTTTCATGAAATTTGTTTTAATAATTTTCTTAATTATTTGTTTTATTTTGTATTTGTATTTGTATTTGTTTACTAAAGAATTAAATTTACAAAAGGTACATTATTTTCAAAATTTAAACGTTATACTAGGTTGAATGAATGACTGAATGAATACTTAGTTTGTTTAGTTATCATGTCTTATTTGTTTAGAATTATTCTATAAATTTATTTATTTTTATTATTCATTCAATTTCGAACTAACCAATGGTGAAAGGTAGTTTCTTATTTATTCATTTATTTTTTTTCTATTTTCTGTTTTTATTGTTATTATTTTATTTATTTATTTAATTTTTTTTCATGTTATTTAGTTATTTCTCTTTTGCTTCACTCTATATTTCTAATATTTTGTAATACAAATACAATAGTTTTCCAATATAGTATGTAGTCCTAAATTTTTTACAACATATTATTAGTTTCAACAATTATCATATCATTGTCTTCTTCTTCATGTTTTTCTCATTCTTATTCTCATTTTAGTTTAAATGTTTGTTCTTAAATCGAATTATTTCTTTTTATTTGTTTATTTATTTATTTATTTATTTTGTTATATTTAGTATGTACAAACGTTTTGCTTAAATATCTAATTTTACATTTACACAAGTTTATAATATACATATACATACATATAACATGCACATTTACATACAATATGAATACAAAGAACGAATTTATTTTCAATACGATATCTATTTAAGTATCTACAATTTACAGGCTAATAATTTACGTTTAACTCAAATCAATACATATGTACATATGATATATATATACATACATACTCCATACTTCAATACATTTCATATATGTTACGCACATACATACATCAATAGTTAGTCTATATGTATGTCTATTTAATTTGATTTTATATTATATTGTGTTGTTATTATTATTATTATTGTTATTCACTAACTTATGCTATACATGTGTTGTAAGATTCTTTCTAGCCGACTACAGCATTGGTCAAAACAAATTGTGCCAAAAAAATCTACGTAATCAAATACACGTTATACTATGTTCAGATATGCAATTTTATTGAGTCAATATGCGGTTTATTGAGTACAATATTTCAATATACTCAATTCAGCTGCTTATTCAATATTCATTTGACAGCTAGTAAACAAAATAGCTGGTTGTTTTAACAACATTGTTTTTGTTTTGTTGTTGTTTTTTCGGTTATTTTGAATTGTCAAATATCAACAGAAAGTCTTCGAATAATTGTAATATGCGCATTGAACATACTTATGACAGTGCTGTATTTTAAGTTTTATTGAATATTATAACAAATTGCGTATTTATTGTGCAATAATTAGTTGAAATTTTATATGAAATATTGAGTTCAATAATGGCGTTTATTGCGATTTACACAATAAAGGTGCATATCTGAACACCGTATAATGGACAACAAAATGTAAAATTTGAGATTCGTCCGGCAATTTTTTATTCACCAATATCGCCGAGAAAAAAACCCTAAAATTCAAAAAAAGTTTTGAATGCTAATGCTTCAACGAAAATTCGGAAAAAATCGTTCGCAACAAAACAGTCATCCGAATAAAGCAAAAAATCGTGCTTTTGCACTTTTAAGAAACGACAACGCGGAAATCTAGTCCAAATGATCATCTCTGAGATAGCGTTTCGTGCACTACATACCACAACATTAATTCCGATTTGATAATGGAATAAATTAGTTTGAAACTAATTGGTTTATTAGACATGAGGCCACTGTTCAAAAATATTTCTTCGTCGACATATATCCCTTTATTGGATCTCCTCGGATGGTATATTGCCTAAAATAAGTCCACCATGGGCTGTTTAAAGAAAAGTAAATTCAAAGTGGTAGAGTAGCAAAGAAGACATTTAAACTGGACTATATCGTAATCTAATACGACCAAAGTGTAAGACGACCCGCTGAATAAAGACTAAATCGTAAGCATTGCACTGGAACAGATAAATATAAAGGCGAAGTGGAATTACGTTTTAGGTGTCATCTTAAAGCCTTTGCACAACGTGAACGATATTATCAGGAAGCAGATGTATAAAAGCATATTGTAGAAACAAATAATATAAATGCATTAAGATGGGATACACTAAACAGACGTCCATATTATTGAAGGACTTCTAAGAAAGATATGGCGTTAATGTTTTGCAATGTGCCGTCTAGAAACTCGTTTTTAAGTCCATAGAAAATTTGTTAGAAATTTTAAAGTTAATATTTTAATTATGTTGTAATGTTTTTATAAATAAATAAGAAAATTTTTATTTATTACTCCTATAAAAGATTACCTTGATCCGACTAATGAAAGCACACATAATCGAATGCTTTGTGTATGGCAAATATATTTGATATCACATGTAACTATATATGTATGTACGTCTGGAATTTGAAAAGTTTTCTTGTGTTTTTTACACAAGCAATATTTTAAAAGACTCACACGACATGTACTATACATACATATAATTTTAATTTTATTATTTTGTAATTTTATTTCAGACTCGATTTTTGTCGAATATGTTTTGACCGCCACTATGGGTATGTTTATAGTTCACAAGGTATATTCATAGTTGAATGTGCATATGATTGTGTTTGTTCATCTGTTTACCAAAACCAAAAAAAACAAAAAATACTTTTATTTTATTTATTGTAGAGCAAATCGATTTTCATAACGTGTGCATGTATGTATATTTTCTTTAATATACTCTTTTATTTCATTTCAGATAATTTCATATTATTAGTAGATATGTTTGTATGTACGTATGGTATGGATGCAGGCATGAAATCATTTTAAAATTATTTACAATTTTTAATTCAAGTAATCTGTTGTATTTTGAAATTTTATCCAGAAATATATGCACTTCACAGACATTATGATACCGTGGTAAAGTAATGTCCTTAATCTTTAATAGTGTATGAAATTCTACAAATTTCTTTGATACGTCATTAAAATAGTAATTAAAGTTGTGAACATTATTTCAAGTATATTTTATGGATACATATTTAAATATTGTTTAAACCATATACATACATGAGTACGTACGAACATAACCACACATCCTTACATAAGTACAGACATACATGCATACATACATATGATATTAGGATTAATTATATTTTCTATTTGTTTTGTTTGTTTCAATCATTTTTATTGTTTGTTTTTATTCTGTCTGAAACAACATGACTGACGTTATTTCATAAATTGACAAAATTTTCTATTTCAAGGTGTAAACATTTCATACTCGTACAGTAAATAGATGACAGTTCTTTAGAAACTTCAAGAGAAAAGTATGTAAACTATTATATTTGAATTAATTAATCTTACTTTCTAAGAAATAAATTTTAAGAGGAAAACTTCTTCAATGAAATATTTCTTTTCAAATCTTATTCGTAAGAATGGGAATTTTAAAGCCCATTGCAGGCTGGCACTTGAGCCAATGGTCTGAAGAAGAGAAAGGTTTAAAAAATAAATCACAACGCATTCAATATCTTTTAAGCCATTTAGGCTCATATCGTTGATGTTGAGACGGGTAATACTGATATTGACGATTACTAACTGCTTTTGGCACAAGCTGAATGTCCTTGACACCAATGAAATATGGTTTCTACAGAACTTCGCTGCTTGCCACATTGGATATTCTACACCAGCGATTTGAAGACATGATTATCTCACATGGTGATCTGACATAGACATCCAACCAAATGGAGTGCTTTTACACTTATATTTTTTCTTGTGGGGATTTGATAAGACGCGTATGTATGAGTATGAGAATAAGCCACAAACTACAACGGTCCTCAAATTCAGCTTGTATTATAGGAAAGACTCATGAAAAATTGAACATTTTGGATATTCTCCAACCAAAGAATCCATGATTAATATATATTCCACCCATAATGGTGTTTCTAACACAAGTTAAATTTGAAGACAAGAAGCCCTTACTGAAAGACCCGATATATGATCTAAAGATAGTTTGAAGAGGCCTTTGGTAAAATTATTCAAAGGGAATTGTAACACTAGGACTGTAAGTCGCTGGTGGGTGTTCCCAAAAAGATTCAACATTTTACGGCAACAGATTTGAACACTTTCTCCATTTTTTTCACTGAAGTGCATACACTTTTATAAAGAACTCTATGAGTTTGTACTGTACCTTAATGAGATTTTCATATACTGTGGCTTAAACAACTTTTCGTAATTTAAAACATTTAATATGCACGAGTGTTGTTTATGTATTAAATAAAATAAAATAAATTAATTTTCAAAGAAAGGCACTTAGTGTTTTATTATTTATTATTATTATTTCTATTATTATTATTATTTTTATTATTATTATATTTTATTAGTATTATTATTATTTTCGTTTTTAATTCATTTTCATGATGTCTTATTCTGTTATGAGATTTTGTTATAATTCGTTTAGTTATCATTTTGAACTCATAATAATAAAAGAAAAAACATTTCAATATTATTTTTCTAAATAGCAAATGATATCATTTAAATGATTAAAATAATCCAACAACAAACTTAATAAGTATTAAATACAAATAAACAAACAAGCAGTTGGCCAACAGGCCAATCAAATCAAATTAAAACGTTTGCAAAATATTGTTCAATTTAATATGCGGTATGAGGTCTTTGTACATGTGCATGTACGTACTTATAAAATAAATACATACATGCATCCATACACCCCACCAATAGCATAATTTAATATGTGTAGTAGTATTTGTATGCCACACATACAAGACATGTAGACTTGAAATATTTAACAAAAACAAAATATGTTTCGTTCAGCATTGGCATCTATGTACATACATACATATGTATGTACGCCCAAAAGCAGGACAATGCAATCAATGCATTTAAATAATAATTGAATTTGGAAAACAAAAAATATATGTATTTTCAACAATTTATTTAATAATGAATGACAACTTTCTCTAATAATAATAATGATGACGATGATGATAATAATGGTGATTATAATCACCATCATTGTATAAATCCCATGACACTCACAATTAGTGACAATAACGGATGTGCATGTGTGAGCTTTAGGTTTATGGGTGTGTTAATAATTGGTATACAATAAATATAACACATATACAATAACAAAACAATTACTTACAACTATCGTTTAAATATCGTATTATTAATGGAAGAATGAAAGCTCTTCTAACCAGGACGTAACCTGGATATCCTAAAGAGATGGATGAAATGGTTTTACATTTTTGGTTGAATTGAATTGTTTATCGGACAAATTAATCTTTGCTAGAGAAAACCGCTGTAGCCTCGATGTAAATCTCCACAAAACAATGGCACTGCCAATTGAGCAGTACAATTACTGCTTCCGCTTCCTTGATAGTATCGTACTATGTTCAGACATGCACTTTTATTGCGTAAATCGCAATAAACGCCATTATTGAGCTCAATATTTCATATATTGAGTTAATTATTGCGCAATAAATACGCAAATTGTTATAATATTGAGTAAAACTTAAAATACAGCACTGTCATAAGTACAGTGGTGGCCACGAATTTAAGACACGACATATGACTGACTTATTTGTGATAATTTTTACATTTTATCGAAAGAATTATGGGTCCATGATATTTTTTTTTAAGACTTTTGTAATGTTATGAAGAAAAATTAATAATATTTTCTTACCTATATTCGGTTAAAAATTTGTATTTACATATTATATGCATAAACACAAATTTTATCCTGGTCATGAATTTAAGACATAGGCATAATATTGCACTATTCTCTAAATTAAGCTCAGCTTCATAAAAAAAATTCTAATATTTAGTGGGAAATCCTTTATTTTTGATCACAGCAGCACATCTCCTGGGTAAACTGTCGACTAATGCCACACAACGTTGCTTTGGAATCGCATACCAAGCCTTTTGGATTTCTTCCCACAAATCGCTTGAATTTCTTGGTTTAACTGTTCGTACATGTTTCTCAACATCATTCCACAAGTTCTCAATTGGATTGAGGTCCGGGGATTGAGCTGGCCACTTAAGAACAATGATATCCTTTTCCTCTAAGCACCTCTTCACTAGACGTGAAGTGTGCTTTGGGTCATTATCATGCATAAATTTCCATATTAGAGGCATGTTGTCTTCAGCGAATGGTATCATTGTGTCTGTTATAATATTTTTGTAAACATGCTGGTCCATTTTAGAATCTATCTTGTAAATGGGACCTACACCATGCATGGAAAATGCTGCCCACACCATCACATTTCCACCACCATGTCTGACCGTTTTTAGTGTGTACTTTGGATGATGCTCCAGGTTTGGAGGGCGCCATACGTACCGCTTTCCATCAGAGCCGAAGCGGCAAAACTTCGACTCGTCGCTCCAAAGAATATTTTTCCAAAATATCATGGGTTTCTTGAGATGTTCTCTCGAAAACGCTAGTCGGGCTTTGATATTTTTTTTTGACACAAGTGGTTTACGTTGTGCAATACACCCACGCAAGTTTTTTTCATTTAATCGTCTTCTAGACGAATCGTGTCCTAGACAAAATATTAATCCGATGCAATGTTATTTTTTATTTTAGTTGAGCTCGTGAAAGGATTACTAGCAGCTACTCTATAAATTAAATTATCCTCCCTGGGTGTAGTTTTTCGGGCTCTAGGTTGCTGTTTGATATTTTTGGTGGTACCATGTTGCTTGATGTGTTCCATCGCGTTGTAGAACTTGCATCTAGAACATTTAAGCAGCATGGATATCTCTATTACTGTTTTTCCAGCAGATTTTAGTTGTTGGATCAGTTTTCGCTCGGCATCGGAACTCCATGTACCTCTGGCCATTTCTAATCAAATATTTCGATGTATTTCAACATAAAATAATAAAAACATTCGTTACTCACCGTTTAGCTTCAAAAAATACCAAAAAATCGCTTAAAAATCAGAAAATTCTGAAATGTCTTAAATTCGTGGCCAGTTTCAAATACTCGTTTTTACATTAATATGATTAAAAAGCAACAAAATGTAAAAAGAAAAAAAAAAGAAATTAACGGTACTTTTTCTTAACATTACAGGGTACATAGAAAAATAAAGAATATCTAATTTGATATTACAGGGTTGTCAAAATTATCACAAATAAGTCAGTCATATGTCGTGTCTTAAATTCGTGGCCACCACTGTATGTTCAGTGCGCATATTACAATTATCCGAACACTTTCTGTTGATATTTGACAAATCAAATGTCAACAACGACAAACAAAAAAAAAAAAAAAAAAAAAAAAAAACAATATTGTTGAAACAACCAGCTGTCAAATGAATATTGAATAAGCAGCTGAACTGCGTATATTATTATGTCTGAACACTTAAAATATTGTTCTCAAATAACCGAATATTGACTCAATTAAAGTGCATGTCTGAACATAGTATTAGGAAAGACAACGAGTACATTCGAAGCAGGTTAAATAAAGCTATAAATTATAACAAAAATAACCTAAAATCACTACAGTTTGTCAATTAAGATTATGGCCACAAATCATCAGCTACAAGCGACTACGAAGTCGCTGAATACGCCTCCCTTCACACAGATTAGTCATATTGCTTGAACACTCCAGGCTGATGACTCTATAAATGGAATCCGAAAGGCAGTTGAAGAAAACAGTGATCAAA
The DNA here is from genome assembly GCA_930367235.1 of Sarcophaga rosellei. Classification (NCBI taxonomy): domain Eukaryota; kingdom Metazoa; phylum Arthropoda; class Insecta; order Diptera; family Sarcophagidae; genus Sarcophaga; species Sarcophaga rosellei. The sequence continues at coordinate 81,285,280 of OV884017.1, read as the reverse complement.
TCCCACATTCTAAAGGGGACAAGTGGAAGAACAAATCTAAGAAACTAGAATCGGGAATATCTGAGTGGAACACACTCAGTCGCCGTAGCATAGTGAGTGGAGCATTTACTTACTAAGCGAGTGCTAGCTTTTGAACTTCGGCTCTGATATATTGAGAACAAAAAGCTCTGAGAAGAAACTAATTTCCATGAGAAAGCTTGTCAATCTATACTTCGGATTGGACTTCGGTCCCGTTGCTCATGGATAAAATTAACGCATATAACTTGACTGGTATGAAAACACGTTATTTTAATAGAACATTTTAAGTGAAGCAACTTTTGTTAAGGCATTGCTTTTTTGTGGGAAAAAAGAATCCCTTGAATTCGAAGTTCAGCTTGATCAAGATTATTCTTACGCGCCAAACCGAATGCTACCGACGAAATAATAAAAAAAAGTCCACAAAATAATTTTGGGTGATCGCAACGTAAAGTTGGACGATACTCGTATAGCTGGGGCCATAAAGATTATAAATAAAACCAACGTGTGCATTTATATTTAGGAAGGTGCCGCGTTGAGGTCGCAATTGACTAAACACAAAAAGGCATTGATGACTCAGAGCAATTTTTATAGCTGATCCACCATGAAAAATCTGTGTTAATGCGACGACCAAAGACAACATAGTCGGCAGATATTTTGGAATGCGCACTGTATAACATTCACCGTTTATCTTGAAAAAGGACTAACGTCTACGCCGACCATTATGTAAAGTTATGTTAGCCTATGAAATTTTTATCAAACACTTACTTTAAAGGGCAGATCTAAAGAAATGGCTGGATAATCTGGTTTATCCAGATTATGTAACGGTTAGGTTAGAGGACGTGTACTTGTCAATTAAGACAAGTACAGTACCCGGAGGTCGAATTGACCCATTGTACAACATGTAATGGTTGATATATCTGAAAATTATAATCTTGATGTCAAGTATAATTCAGTAATGTCAAGTAATTCAAAACAATTTTGCTAAACATGATATTAAAATGATTCAAAAGAAAGAGACGTGAACATACAATCGACATTTGAACGAAATTTCTGTACAATTTGTTTATTTTTTTTGGAATATTTTAAAATTAATTATTCAAGAAGAAATGAATTTTTGTTAACTGTACAGCATGTACATATGTTGGATATGCTTTGATTTTATTTTTTAATAGCTATTGTTTATTATATATAAACTTACAGTGAGCGTCAAAAGAAACTGTACATTAAAAAAATATACATTAATAAATTACCGTTATTTATATTTTAAAATTGTTACACTGCCAGTTTTATAAATTGAAAAAAAAAAACATTTCCAAAAAATTTCGCAATATTGCCAAATTTTTTCGGCCACTCTCCTTAAGTGGTAAAAGTTTAGATTGAGTGTACAGTTTCTTTTGACGCTTACTGTATATACATACATAATTGGCCATTACAACCCTTCAGTCAGGATTACGGCCTAGCTTCTCAACACCACTCATATAGTGTGTGTTAATTTTATACATGAGTGGCGGGACCTACAGTTTAAAGTCGACTCCGAACGACAGAAGCTTTTCATGGCAATTTTTACTCTCAGAGTTTTTGCCAGAAATCTGCTGAGAGGAAGTCGCCGAAGAAATATTTTCATATTTTCGTTTTGATGTCTGACCTGGGATTCGAACTCGGGCCTTTCGTCTAATAAGCCAATACACTACCTACTAGACCACGGCGACTTACTGTATATATGAATGTATATTTTTATGAAATTGTTTTTTAAGCCTCCTTCTACAGTCACAGCACGGTTGGTGTCCTTCTTCAGCAGTTGTTACTGTAATTGTTTTACAATTTTTTGTAGTTTTTGTTTTGTTTTTGTCGTAAAATTTTTTGGTGATTTTTAATCGAATGTAATAATGAATTTTAAATACATTTTAAATACAATTTAATTTTAGTCCTTATTTGTTTGTGTTTAACAATGTTTATGATGCATAAGCACACGTCCATTAAAAATAGACATACGGATTTATATTTACAATTTTGTATTGTATATTTAATAGTTATTGTGTACATTTCTATATACATATGATTTGTTGACTTATACATACATACATATATACATGCAAACCCTTGCGTTCAAATTTGAACAGCAACACCAACACCAACACAATCAGCAATATTTATGCTTTTCCGTTTCCGTTCGAAAATTTCACAATGCATGGATGTATGTATGTATGTATGTTAGTAAACATTAATTTATTTATACAAATGTGTAAATTTGTTGTTATTGCTTATTATTATTTATTACTTAGTGACTCTTAATATACAGTAATTATGGACATGTGTGTTAGAGTGTGTCAATGTGTTTTGAAATTTTCTTAAGGCTTCCAGGGCTGTTAACTTATATAAGAACACATGTAAGGAAACAAACGCAATATTTAAATTTAGAAATTTTCAAGAGCAGAACCCCTCATTTGTCTTAATTTTTAAAATGAAAATAATAAGAGCCTCCAAACCATTGTGAAATAATTTTATTGAGAAAATATTTATTCATTCATTTTCGACGAGAATGGAAGCGTTGTTTTCGTCAATTAAGGATGCATAATAAGTTGTCACATCTTATTTTAACATTTAATTGAATATTTTTTTATTTATAACGAATATTGTCATGCTGATAATAGGAAAGCAGCTGATATTTTATTCAATTGGGAAAATAACGAAATGTTTAGCTTACATGATTTGGTTAACCTATTTAAATTGGAGAAGTATTAGTATTTACAGTTTGAAGAAATTTACACATTTTTATTAAGACCGTAATCTGACATTTCCATCTCTGATTGTGATATTTGTATAGAATCAGTTTCATCTTTATGTGTAGACATTTACGGTATACTTGATGTACACGTATGTGTACATACATATTTAATTGCTATGTACATTTATTATTCAATACAACCAATTAGAAACAATTAATAACTGTTTATATATACATACATACTTATATGCGATAATTTATTGAAATATGTTTAGAAATTAACATGTATGTACGTACACGTATGTACATACGATCATATTAATTTGTATTTAAAATAAAATCGAATTAAATTTGTTTGTATGTTTCAATACTCAGAGGTGTTTCAAGATATTGAATTATTATAAAACAGACCAATACAGAAAGGCAGACAAGCACTTGATTCTGTAGCCTTTGGGTAACAAACTCATTGTAAATGTACATATAAGAAGAATAATTACATTTTTCAAATACATATTGTATAAATGAATGAGGCACTCAGCCAGAAGAATGTAATTTAAATAAATTGATTTGCAGACGTCGACTTAAATCTGATTCGTTCATTTAACTAAAATAAATCATTAAAAACAGCCTTTGGACAGTATCTGTATATTTAAAGGAATTTAGATTTTATTTTAACAAACACTAGCAAAACAATACATACATACATATGTACATACATATACATATATATTGATATTGTAATCATATTCATTAAAACTTCCTGAAGGCTTTAATGTGTACCGTTTGGGACTATGGAAGTCAATTTAAATCTTTAAAATTACACGCTTTTGGACATAAAATACACGTACACTGTATAGCCTTTAATATAGAGTTTGTGTTGTTTTAATTAATTTTAAATACAATTTCCGTATTTATTTACAGCCTTTATCAAAAATTCATACTCATTCCCTGTAACATAAATCTTATGATTCTTACAATCCAATCAGAAATATTAAATCGTTCAACATGGGGAGAAATAAAAATTTTTCCAAGAATTGCCTCTTACGGAAAACATTTATAAATAATTTACTGTGTATCTAGTTACTAGAAATGTATTGCTTACACATTTCTTTACGTGATATTACAAAACAATTAAGACCATCTCTGATGTGTACATCAAAATGAATGAAAATGAAAACCAATTTACCTCTGCTTATTGCTGTTGATTAATAAAAAAAAACCAACTTTAGAGTTTAAAAGAAAAAACACAAAAAAAAGGATTCGAAACCAAAAGCATACTTCTGTGGTTACTCAAAGGAATCCCTCATAAAAGTTTACAAAAAAAGTTTTCTTCTCTCAAAACTTGTGTGCTGTAAAAAATAAAACTTTTTTTTGTTTTGTAAAACTTTTAAACATTTTTTAAGTAAATAAAAGCTTCAGCTTTAATTTCTACTCAGTGAATGTTGAATATTCAGTTTTCTTTTTAGCCGCTTAAATAAAATTAAGTGTCCATTGTTGCCATATATATAAATTCATTAAATTCTTTTTCTCTATTAAATTGCTATTTAAATAAATAAATATTTTTTTTTACTGTTTTGTGTTCGTTACCAATCTTTAATTGGAATCTGATAAATAATAATAAATTTTATTTTTTTTATATAAATATTGAAGAACTGATATTGGTTTTATTACCAGCACTCTTTAACACACATGCACACTGTAACACTGTAGCACATAGCCAATGATACAGAAATCATTTGTATGACTTTAAATCAATCTTTTGTTCAATTGTACGGGAATTTTTTCATTTTTTTCTTTTTAATTTCACTTTATGAAAACATCCTTAGACCACATACCCGTAGCACTGGTTTCATTCAATTCATTTCACTTCAGTTCAGTTCAATTGAAATCAATTGTTGTTGGTTTTCTTACTGGTTAATATTTTATTTGATAAATTACATGTATATAAGTACGTACATGGTAGAAGTAAATGTTCGTAGTACATATTTACATTACCGGAAGCTCGTCCATATTGAAAAGTAAAATATTCACTCAAATGTTATTTAAACTGGAGGTTACAGTTGGTTTTTCCATGTGCAAATTCAAATCAACACGTTCAAGCTGTGTCTAATGATGGACTGACAATATCAATTTATGTGTTTTTATGATTAGAATATTCGTATGTAAGTATGTAGTTGTTCCTTTTATATTAGTATTGTTGACAAAATGACAGACTGTCTGTTGGATCGTTTGTTTCGCTTCATGACTATGGTAAAAGACACATGACCTGTTTGTTACGTATGTTTGTATGTAGTTTAGATTTAAATGTAAAATAATTTTATGAAATTTATATTGATTTCACACATACACAGTCTGTATACATTCGTATTATCATTCATATTGTCACGGACTATCATACAACAGACGTCCAATATTTTTTGGAATAACAAAAACGTTCACATCTATTGTTTGTGAATGTATGGATTTCAGACAATATTAGTTTTGTAGTTGCTGCTGTTATTGTTATTCACTTATACTTTTTGTTTGCTTACTTTTCTTTGTTTTCTCTTTTCTTTTCCTTCCTTTCACTGTTCATTTCGTTTGTTTGTTTGTTTGTTTTTCTTTGCTTTCGACCTTGCCGTTGCTCCTTTTTCGGCCGAGTTTTTATGCCAATTTTTAAAGTGGTTCTGAAGTTTTACTTCGCATCGTACAATTAATGGTTTGCTGTTGTTGTTGTTCTTGTAGTTTTTGTTTTACGGAAGGTGATGATATCGTAGCTGATGCCGATGCTTTATGCATTGTCTTGTGCTCACTCTGGGTGTCTTGTACATTTTGTCATCCGTAATAGAATTGTGAATTCACAGACACCCCAGTTGACAGGGTACGTGGTGCTAAACCATCGTATGCGGCAATATTCGATTGTTGTTGCTGTAGGTGTAGCGACGATGGAAGAGGTGGGGAAGCAGTTACAGCTGTGGCAGGTGTAGCTCCCACACTACGACTCTGTTTCATGCGTCTCAGTGTGGAAGTCGCTGACGTTAGGCCTGTGTTCGTATTAGTATTCGATTGCATTGGTATTGTTGGCGGTTGTTGTAGGTGTTGTTGGTATTGTTGGCACAGGTACGTTTCATTGTTAGCCATCGACGTTGGTGGTGTGCCTATATTGGGCGGTCTTTGTAGAACATTTTCACTGTTCAGTAGATAACCGGAACGAAATGTTGGCGCTGTAGTGTATTGTGCCAACGATGAAATTGGTACCATAGTGCCTGCGTTATAGCAATGAAATGAATGAAAGGAATAAAGGAATCATAAATAAATAAATTTGCAAAATTAAAGAGAACAATAATGTTTGTTGAGAACAAATAATATTAAACAGAGTGTATTGAGATGACATTTTATTGAAATTTAAAAAAATAAAAAAAAAGATTTTTTTTTGATAGAAAGGTTGTCAGGAAATTAAAGAATCTGAAAAATTTTGGGCAACTTATTTATCGAAACGGCTATTGCTGTTCGAGTTATTAATTTGATTGTTTTGTACAAAGGCAAATAATTATGTCTTCAGCCAAGTGAGCATTTAATTAAGAAGCAATTACCGTTTTATGAAATGCCTCAATTGATTTAAAGCAGACCTACTAGATGAAGTTGAGTTTCTTCTGTTAACTTTTCATAAAGTAAAGATAATTTTTGATATGGCCATAGAAGATAGATTTACACAGGGCATCCTAAATCATTTAGTTAATTCGTTTGAGATTTTTTTTTACGTCATATAAATTGTTTTATTTAACTTCAAATGCATTTAAAAGACGTAATGACTCCTATAGAAAGATGAAAAATACATGTTTGACTCTAAAGCACCTCATAGTTCAGTGTGGATAAAATAAAGGAAATGAATTTAATTCAGTTTTACTAAATTAAAATAGTTATTATTGATACTGTTTTCTTTAGAATATTTTTGCTTAATATTTATCGTGCAATTATTAATTAATAATTAATTGAAATTCTATGTATCACGATCCGTGTTCACGCTGGCCACCCTACCTTTAAGTTTAAATATAAGTTTAGTTTAAATGTATAAACCACCCCTGCATTAGTATGAATTAATTGTGAATCGTGAACAATATAAACGAAAAGAGATCATTATGTGATCAACCCCCAACCCGAAGGTACGTTGTTTATATAAATAAATTTTAATTATTTTGGAAACTAATACTTATGTATTTCTATTTAATCCAATTCTCGCAAAATATTTTATTTTATAATTTCCCCGCTCACCCCCACATGTTGGTCCTTCGAACCAGATGTCAGAACCTCGACTAGCCAGATCTGCAGGGTTATTATGGAATTCTACATTATTCCAATTATCGATGCCAATAGTATCCAAAACAAACGAAACTCTAGGTAGGCCAATGGCACGGGGGTTTTTGAAACCAGGACAGAACTATTGTCGAGTCTGTCCAATAAAAAGTTTTCGAATTGGTAAGATTCAGCTCCGTGAGGAGAGAATGTACCATTTATGCCAAAAGAGTTGCACCGCAGAGCCCTAAACGGGGTAAGGTTTTAACCTTGACTGTCGCAACCATTGTCTTGGCAGCGAGCATATGTGTGAATATTTCACCTGACGGGGTTTTGATTCCGCTATAGAGGGTGACAGCATATGCTTTCTCAGAAGCATCACAAAATGCGTGAAGTTGTACTTCACACTCAGGGTTAAAATTAACCCTGCAGGGCATGTTAATCCTGTCGATGAACGAGTAATCGTCGAAAAATTTTCGCCACCTGTGTAACGTCAGGGGTTTCAAACAATCGTCCCACTCGGTTCTGTCCTTCCAAATTTGTTGCATAAGAATCTTCACCCAACAAGGTCAGAAAATTTCATTATTTGAAACGAAAGGAAAGTATCTTTGAAAACCCAGACCACCAATTCGCCATGGTTCTTAACAACTTCAACTTTCGGTAAATTCATGCATAGAAAATTCAGCTCACTGAAGAGCTCATACCAGCAGACCATGGAGAGCATCGGAAATTCATTCAGTGGGTAGTGGAGCAAAGAGAAGCGAATGCCCATTTTCCGAGAAAAGTCAGCTGCTCTGATAAAGGGTTACCGAATACACAAAACTGTCGAATTAGTGTCAAAGAAAATCTTCTGAAATCCATGAGAAACAAATGGATTCACAACAAGCATCTGTCTAATGCGGATATTGGTCAGGCGACGTCATTGGTCCTCACTGTTTCGAAGACGAAAATTACAGAAACTGTGAATGGCACTCGTTACAGTAACATGATGCTTGTGGTGTTCACTGGACGGCATGGAACTGGACAACATGCGGATTCAGCAAGACGTCGCCATCCCACTCATGCAACAATTGATTTATTGCAACTCGATCACATCTCTATGAAAAAGTCATTCAACAGAAATTTTATTCCGTACTTAATAGGAACATGTCATTGATTGTAAATCCAGTTAAAAAATCCCATTTATCACAAAAGATATGTGTTTTTATTTTAAAACAATAAAACTCATGCTTACACAGATACTCTCTTACAAAACTGCAAGAGTTGTACAATAAATGAGAGCATCAGGTAAGGTGCTACACAAGCGATCTGGATGATATCGGGAAACTTGTGAAGTAATGATTCAGTATACTTACGGAATACATCTCACCAATTATGCGTGCAACAAATTAAGAATGGTTTGGGATGGGATGCTTTCAGGGTTATGCGACCTATTACATTGCGAAAACTAGACGTCAAGAAGTTTCGATCACAAAGAACAATAGAGGCGTTCTCTGTTCAAATCTCAGATAAGCTCCGTTGGTCTCCATCCAATCTCTACGGTATTGGTGGATTGTGTCCCAACATCTCCCACTCCGTACGCACTACTACGGAACCAATTATTGGTTTCGAGCGCCCACAGTAATGGTGTACGATGAGAAGTGTCGCGAGGCACCTGCAGCGAAAACGCCGCATATAAGTAAACGTTGCAGCCCGCCGCTGCGCGAGTCATTGTCGAGAACTAAAGAGATAGGAGAAGAGAGGAGAGATGCCTTTTCAGATGCAAGAAGAGGGGGCAGGAAAGGCGACAGCATGAGGATAGCAAGTTGTGCGGATGTAGGAATTATGTTAGGAAATTTTATAAAAGGGACTAAGCGTCTAACCGAGGGCGTAAAGCCCAGAGTATCTTCATGCAAGGATGAAAACGGAAACTTGGTTACAGATTCGCGAGGAGTGCTGAGGTTGTCACAGCCATGAAGAGGTCAAAATTGCGATTTTGTGGCTTAGGTACAACAAAGATGCAGGCTCTGATGGTCTGGTCTGCATGCTGAATTGGTAACTACCGGAGGTAATGAGCTGGTGAGGTGCATGCACCAGCTTATTTACAAAATATGGGTGAGGAAAGTATGCCCAACGATTGGAATCTCAGTGTTCTCTGCTCTGTCTTAAAAACGGGAGACCCCACAATACACGTCAACTACAGCGCTATAAGTCTTCTCTCTATCGCATGTAAGTTTCTTACGGACGTATTGTTTGAACGACTAAACCTTTCGTCAAAACAGTGATTGGACCTTATCAGTGCGGCTTCAGACCTGGCCAGTCTAACATCGACTAGATCTTCATACTACGTCAAATCCTGGAGAAGACCAATGAAAAACAAGTCGTCACAAACCATCTTTTTGGCAGCCTTCAGTAGTCCCCTAAATAATCGTGTTTTTGCCGCAATGGTGTATCTGCGAAGCTAATAAAGCTATGAAGAATGACGTTAGCAGATCCGGCAGATTCGACAAGGTGGGAATCAACCTCTCCGAACCTTTTGATACCGTGCGAGGTTTCAGACAAGGCGATCCCTTCAACTTCGTCATGGAGTGACGAACCTTCTGCAGAAGGCACTATTTTCCAAAAAAGAGTCCAGTTGCTTGAGTACGCTGACGATATTAAGATCATAGGGCGTACCAAGCAAGATGTTACTGCTGCCTTTAGTGCTATTAAACGGCAGTCTATAAAGATATGTCTTGCAGTAACTGAGGGCAAAACGCAGTATATGTTGTCGACAAGTAGGGACATGCGGTGTATTGGATCGCAGATAACGGCAGATAACTATACATTCGATATAGTCAGTGAATTTATTTATCTTGGCTCCACTGTTACCACCAAAAATGATGTCAGGCTGGAGATCAAGCGTACGATCACTTTCGCCAATAAGTGCTACTATGGTCTCAATAGCCATTTGAGCAGCAGAGACCTCTAAAACTAATACTCTAAAAGACGTTCATCCTCCCCGTGCTTCTTTATTGCGCAGAAACATGGATATTATTAAGCACTAATGCAGCAGCCTTTAGAGTATTCGAAAGAAAAGTTCTAGGTAAGATCTTCGGTTCAGTGCAAGTTGGCGATGATTTCCGCATTCGATTTAAACAATGAGCTGTATGTGCGGCTCAACGACGTGGACGTTGTGTAGCTTATTAACATCCAGCGACTGCGCTGGCTCGACCATGTCATTCGAATGGATGGGCATGCTCCGACAAGATGGGTATTTGATGCGGCGATTTGCGGAAGTCGCCAAAGAGGACGACCTTGCTTGCGTTGGATGGACTAAGTCGAGGACGCCCTGTCTAACCAACTGTCAAAGGCGCGCAAGACGCAGAAGCGACTTGAGGGATGTGCTAAAGCTGAAAATCCGATAATAGAGTTGTAAAGGGCAATTAAGGAAGTAAGTAAGAAACTATATGTCCCGATATTTAGTTAATCCAACTCTGTTCATCTAAAACTCTCGATGGAAAACCATGTTTACAGTTAAATTTTTCATTATTATTGTACTATTGAGATAAGTAATAAGAATTACAGTTAATGAACTTTTATTACACAGAATGTGTAATGCTTTCCAGTATTTGAAATGGTCTCAGCGGGAAATCGAATCTAAAATAAATCGTTTCGAAAATAATGGTTTTTCGGAACGGTGTAATACTTTTGAGAACAATCGACTGCAGAAGATACACTGTTAGTGAAGGTACTCTAATTATTGGTGCATCTATGAGGCGAAACCATCTCTAAGCTATTGAATTGATTGTTAACTGCTTGAATTTTGGGGTCTTTACAAAACTTTTAAACAACAAGATGGCCAATGGAAAAACACCGAAGTTCTACGAATTAAATTAATGGAATTAAAATCGATTGATATTCAAAACTTTGTTTTCATGATGTTTCTTAAATCATTGAAGTATTCGAAAACAAATTTAATTTCTTCTAGAATTCTTTGAATTGAATAACATTTCTAATAATACTTACCAATAACATTACTTCCGGAACTAACAAGTGAGCCACCGGCACTGCCGAGTACAATTGCAGGTGCTAAAATACCTCCAATAGCGGGAGACGTCGTACTTGACACGCTTGTCGGAGCGTAGACTTGAGATGTGATTCCTAAAATATCTGGTGATTGTCTAGGACCACACATAATCGTTGTATTGCTCATTAGACTAGACGTCACAGATCCTGCCGTACTACTCTGAGACATCAAAGTATTGGAAGGACCCAAAGTACCGTAAAGATTTGTTGTTGGCGCATAGCTTATGTAATTCTGTGCAAAGAAGAGTTAAAAAGAAAATGAAAAGCAAAAGAGAAAAAGAGAAAACTTTCAAAGAAACATTCGGAGCAAATTTATTAATTTATTGCAACCGCACAGTCTATGAACACAATTTCAATTTTACAGTTTATTTATCGGGTTGTACCCGAAACTCATAACTGTTGGAGCCAAAAACAAAACGAAAGAAACATGAAAAACCAAAAGCATAAATACTTGACAACAAAAATAAGAATAAATTTTCGGATTTTTTTTTTTGCTAAGATTGCAATTGTCGTTGTGAGTTTCTGGTCAGTTGGTTGTACGTACATATGTACATAGTACATACATACATACATACGTATTTACTTACCTCGTTCTTTGACACACTTGGCACTGGAATTGGCGTTTGTAAATCGATGTCAACATCTACTTCGGAAATCGTGTCATTAAAGCCATTTGGTATTGTTGTCTCACCGACTCCCTCACCGCTTTCTGATGTTCCGCCCGTACCAGCCAGGTTGCCACCAATACCTCCTCCTTTACCGGATGAGGTTGAATGGGTGTCAGTTGCGCTTTCGTGTCGCTTTAGTAGGACCACTCTGACCGCAACAGCCACAATACAGAGTATAACTCCTACCGAGCCAGCCGTCAAAAGATAAACAAACAAGCGTTCTTGGTCGCCTATTTGATATTCGAATCGCCCATAAAAACAATGAAACAAAGAAACAATTGGAAAGTAGTAAAGAAAAAAAAAAAAGTCGAAAACATAAAAAGGAAGAAGAAAAGAGTATAAAACAGAAGTTAAAATATGACCACAACACAATTTTTCTTATTTTCTTTTCGCTTTTTTTTGTTTCTCTTTTTTTTTCTTTTTTTTGCAGTATTTTATATTGGTTTTCTGTGTTGTATATCCTCAAGTGAACACTGATAATTGGTAGTTACGAGTTTCAAGTTTGTATGAACGTGGCTATAAATGCTTTACTTAATTGCAATGTCATTTGTTAAGTTCATACAAACATACATACATATGTACATACATACGTACACTCAAATACACAATCATTCATTCATTCATTTATTTGTTCAAATGTTTTCTGCTCTTCAAACCATTCAAAATGGATTGGATTGGATGTGATGTGTTCTTGAATTTCAACGTATGTATGTTTTAACGTATTTACGCTTTGTTGCTGTAATTACCTTCTAAAGTTATATCGGCACTATGTGTCATGACAGGATTAACACCACCCATTTCACCCTCCAAACCTAATGAGCCATTATTGGCTCTATTAGCACTTGTGGCTGCGTTGTTATAAGTTGTATTAACTGCCGTCGTTGAGTTTGCATTGTTGCGAGCAGCCGGCGCTGTTGTATTGCTATACAATTTGGGTATTGCTTCTGATTCTTTGTAGAACAATTCATCATCGTACAAATCATTGACATCACCCTCAAAATCTTCTGGTTCATCAGCCTCAGCTTCTGTTTCGTAACGATCCATAAGAACTTGTTTGGGAACTAAAATCAAAAGCAAAAAAAGAAAACAAAAGCAGAAACGTTTCATCAGCATTTGACTGGTATGTGGCAAGAAACAAGCTACAACAACATTTCTTTGTCTCTGTTTCGTTTCAGCAGCATGATTTATGTGGGGTGTGAAGCGATTTTGTTTACTTTCCATTATTCAAAAACAAGAAAAAAAAAAGAAAAAAAGGAAGAAAAGGAAAAAATATGTCTTCCAAGACTAGCAGTTTTACTTTACGTGGGTCAATTTAGGAAGAAATAAATTCAATGCTTTACGAAAACAGAATAAGAAATAGGAACGTTAAACCAAATCTTTAAAACTCTTTATTTCATCTTAACCGTAGATCGAGCTTTGTATTAAAAATGATCAATTTTTGAGACTATATAACTTTAATTCAGAAAAAATTGGACGCCTTCAATTTTTTAATTCGTTAGTATTGTTATCGCCATTATTTTAAACCAAATAAAAAAGAAGAAATTTCAAACAGGACTTAAAAAAATTGAAATACTTCATAATTCCGTCTTATGTATCCTTTCCTAGGGATTCTTTGGTGTTGTGTATGTAATTTTTTTATGTTTTCAAAAGATTTTCTGAAGTTTTATGGTGAATTATTATTCATACTTATGGTATTTGAGAAGGAATTGAAAGGTAAGTGTGTAAGGCTGAAAGTGAGAAGGTTGAATTTTCTATTCTGGATGTATTCTTGAGATTGATTAAAGTAGTCGTAGTGTAGTATGTAACGTCTTAGCTTATTATTCAATTTCAAACCTCAGGTCAGACATATCTAATTTACAACGATAGATTGTAATGACCGATAATGTATGTATTGATGTAATATTCCTGCTGCTGAAACTCTGAAGGAGAACCAAACAGAAGCTCGTCTTATAAACTGATTAAGGTATTGGCATCAACAAACATGGCAATAGGATGTTTATCGCCAACTATGGAACTACTTGGAACAGGGAACCGTATTGCTTTCGTAGTTTTGGAAGAGAAAATATTACCGATTTCCACGCAAACTGTTTCTTGAAATGTTATTGAGTCTTTCATACTGCTCTTCTCATATTTATCTCACGTGACAGGCAAAAATTAAAAGAAAGTGTTTCGTCTTATGCTTTATTTCATGGATATTACAGATGTTAATATTTCGGTCAACTACGTAAGTATGAGATAACAGAATCATTCGCTTTGATAATGTGCTACTCGGAAATGATGATAAATTTACACTTATTAAGCCTTTTCGAAAAAATTGCTGAAATTATTGAAATTCCCAATAATTTTGTCGCTGTAGATTAGTAACTTGTAATTAAATTTTATGGTCGTTATAATTTTCGTGGTACAACGAAATTGAAATGGCAGTTTTACATTCAAGTACATGCTACGCGGCCAGCAGCAACTACTTACAGCCGTATTTGGGGAAACCCGTATTCGTTAAACCAGAGAGGAATCAAAGAGAGAGCATTGTTATCGACATAATCGATGCACTGTTGCAACGGAAAACTTTTTTACCTCACACGACGTTGACAACAAATTTTTCTAACGAAATATAACAATGGTGTGTACAATCAGGCTTCAGGCATTACTCAATTGAGAGCGTTACTGATGCGAGTGACAATAAGCTGCCCCATCTAAACAATTGGAAACTTATAAATCTCCACAAAGCAAGAGTGCTAGATGTCAAATTGTTACCATTTAGAAAAAAATAAAACCAAGCTGACATGAAGTATTTGATTTTTAAGTAAAAAACCATGCTGCAATGTACATCATGCCAAAAATTTGGCGCAAATTTCATAAAATGTATAAAATATTTTTAAAACGAATTAAAATAAATAAAAATATTTTTTTTTGATAAAATCTATCAATAATTGTGAAAATTCTACGTTACTACAAGTAAGCTAGAAATATGAAGTTTTTTTAAGGCTCGATCTCGATGATGACCACAGGGGTCAGAACACTTACTTACCATTTTAACTACTAAGACCTAACAATGGGAAAGTAGGGAAAGGCATTAATTGGAAACAATAACTGAGCGATCAGGGTATCTTGGTAGTCTATTTGGTCGTGTGCTAGTCTGTAAAGTCTTATCTGTTACTATTTCTATTGCTATTTTTGTTATTTTTCTCGGTAAAGCAAATCTCAGCAACCATTGTCCTGAAAAAAAAATATGATTGAGGCCATGAGAATATTAACTTTCCTCCTTCATTTGGTTAACACATCAATGTTGCACAATGTTGCTTAACATACAATTTTATTTTATTATCAGAACACTTAGTAGATGTGGAAAGGATCGTGGCGTATAATAAGAGGATCTAGAAGACTCAAAAAATGCACAAAATGATCCAAGGCTTGGCATCACTAATAAAATATTTCGTAGGTCATGATATCATACTAAAGTAAAATTATTTATAGCAACATACGACTAGGGCCTGTTATACATACATATTTAAGCTACTTTTACAATGAGAACAAGCTGGGAAAAATAATCTGTTTGATGGCCAACTATTTTAACATTGAAATTTTGCAATAAAAATTCATAACCTCCACTACCCTTAAGTTTTGAGTTTAGAAAGATGCAAAAAACTATATCCAGGCTGAATCCGAATAAAAATCGTATAACGAGCACTTTTCCAATTATCAATTAAAATCATTCTAACTGTTCTTTTACGTCATATTCCCAAGAGTTATACTAGTTAAAATGATGCCGATAAATCAAAAAACCTTCAAAAACTGTAATCCACTTTCGGACAAAATAATTGGATATCTTGTTCCTACAGCTGCAAAAGATCCAGTGAACATCGCATTGGATTTTCATATCTCGAATTTGTACTTATAATTTGAGATGATATAACTTTAACCCCGCGTTTATGATTCACTAAACAAAATAGAAGCTTTCGTGACCTTGTAGCGTTGGCCTTTAGTCAAAAAAGAAAAAATAAAAACCTAAACTTTGGAAATGGAATAGGACTTTTATTTCTCATTTTAATGTACAAAAACTCCTTTACTAAGATTCTGATAATGCATGACATATTCTGTTCAATGTCTTGAAAAACCCATTCTATCTGCCACTTATCAAATTATCAGACTTTAGTAGTCAACATGTGTTGATTTATTAGATGAAAGATGGGGAGCTCAATCTATTGACAAATAAAAGAAATTTTAAAAATGTATATAATTACACAGCTCAAAGTATGTAAATGAAAGGTAAAATTAATACACGCAACTTTAACGGTGTGAAAATCTAAGTCGTAGCCCAGACTAAAAGATTGTTACGTCCAACAATGTATTGAAACAGTTCTGGTTTATTTAATTGACTTCTTTAAAGAGGTTTAACCAATTATAATACTACTAAAAAATTTGAAATATTTTATATTTTAATACGGTGCGTAAATCGCAATAAACGCCATTATTGAGCTCAATATTTCATACAAAGTTTCAATTAGTTATTGCGCAATAAATACGCAAATTATTATAATATCGAGTATAATATTGAACAGCACTGTCATAAGTACGTTCAGCGCGCATATTACAATTATCCGAACACTTTCTGTTGATATTTGACAACTCAAATGTCAACAACGACAAAAAAAAGCAAAAAAAAAAAAAAAATAAAAACAATGTTGTTGAAACAACCAGATATTTTGTTTACCAGCTGTCAAATGAATATTGAATAAGCAGCTGGACTGCGTATATTGCTATGTCTGAACACTTAAAACCGAATATTGACTCAATAAAAATGCCTATCTGAAAATAGTAGAATGCTATTTGGAATACATATTTATCCATGACAATACAACCCATTTCGGTCCAGCGATTTTAGTTGCCTGCATGATTTCCATTTTCTTTTTTAAATTTTAATTGTTGATTTGATTTGATTGGATTTTTGGATTGGATACTTCCTTGAACTTATCTATACTTAGCAGACAATTATGAAAAGAAATGTCTGGAAGCCAAATGTCTTAAAATTCGCAAAGAGATAAGAATTTTAATGGAAGATATTATTATTATTTTTCAAATAGACAGTTTTATTAATTTACAGTTATGTGAGCACATTGATATTTGATAGGGAAGTACGTAAATTAGGAAATGCCTTGGATTCGATATTGTGGCTTATACCATCGTAGGAAAACTATGTATTCTCAAACTACAGTACTGCCGCCAGCAATCAAAAAAAAAAAAGATAAACATACATACAGTACCGAGCACAAAAAATGCAACGCTGAACCATATGATCTTTGGCTACATATGTATCAAAATAACAATTCGTTTCTCTTTTTGTCTGTTTATTCGCTGAACTAAAAAATTTACACATAGTGATTTCTGATTTTGTTTACTTAACAAATGAGTAAATATTTAACATTTAAAAAAAAAGTGACAAATTTCAGCCTGCAAGAAAAAAAATGCAACACAGTGAATTATTAGTGAAAGTAACAATATTACAATATTTATTAACCATTAGAAAATGTTATCAACTGATAGCAAGGTAGCTATTATTAAGGCTCTGGAAGAGGGTAAAAACATGCGAGAAATTGGGCAAATATTCGGCGAAACAAATCAACGGTGTGCCGAATTGCGTCTAAATTTCGAGCAACAAAAAGCGTGGAAAGAAAGTTTAAATAATGAGCAAGTGGGTATTTCCATTTGAGTGCATACTGTTCGCCGCAGATTGAATGATGCCAATTTATTTGCCAGACTTCCCGCAAAGAAACCGCTTATAACTAAGGCCAATAAAATCAAGCGCCTTGATTTTGCGAAGCGATATCAAAATTGATCATTTGAACAATGGGCAAAAGTGCTGTGGAGTTATGAGAGTAAATTTAATCTTTTTGGTTATGATGGCATAAAGTATATTCGAAGACCACCTAAGCAGAGATATTCTCCCAGATATCAGCTACCAACAGTAAAACATGGCGGACCTTCCATACTGTTTTTTTTTGCCCAGTACTGTATATAATTTATTACACTCGTACTACAATGGTTTGGTTTGTTCAGTATTACATGGGCGAGTTATATGGAAAAGAAATGTCACTACAGTTTATGGTTTCTTTACGATAAAAACTAAAACATTATCGAGGTGGGTCCAAGTGCAAATGATTGTAAAAACGATAAGCTGTAACAGAAGATTTTTGTATATTTTGATTTCGAGAGTTTGTTTATTGTGATTTGATGTCAAAATGCGACCTAGATGGACAATTGTTGAATGTATGTATGTATAAATTAATGAATTTCGGTTACTGAAATAATAAATGTTATAAAGAATGTTTAGGGAGGACAGGTAGAAAACTAAATACCCACGAAAATGTACGTGAAAACACTTCTTGGAATTGTGCTCATTTGGCAAAAATTTTGACCAGACAAATATTTGACAATACAAATCAAGAATCCAAGCTCCTAATCACGACTTATGGATTACTCCAGGCCACATACTATATCAGAAGTGACTGGCAACGAGGTTGTTAATGAGTTAGTTACAATGAAATTACAAATTGTATTTAATTATTTACGAGACGTGTAACTTGGACCTAATGTTCGGTGTCGTGGTACAGACCAGAGACTCCGGACACGCTAATAGTCTAGCACAGTACCCACTAGACTACCATTGCATACACATTCATTCAATTTATTTTATAGAATACATACATAACATACATACATAATTGGCCATTACAATCCTTCAGTCAGGATTACGGCCAAGCTTCTCAACACCACTCATGTTGTGTGCGTTAATTTTATACATGAGTGGCGCGGCCTACAGTTTAAAGTCGACTCCGAACGACAGATTTTTGAGAAGCTTTTCATGGCAGGTTTATTTACTCTCAGAGTTTTTGCCAGAAATCTGCTGAGAGGAAGTCGCCGAAGATATATTTTCATATTTTTCGTTTTGATGCCTGACCTGGGATTCGAACTCGGGCCTTTTGTCTAATAAGCCAACACACTACCTACTAGACCACGGCGACTTACAAGCATTAACAAAATAACGAATAAAAATTTGAATTTTCTGTTATTCTTTTTCATTAAATTCTTCCGCAAAGAAAACTTTATTTTTCTTTGTACGTAAACGAATTCAACTAAGCAAACAAACAAATTTAAAAAAAAATTAATCTACGATCGATAACTTAGGTCATTCAGAATGTATGTATTACTATGGATTTATTATTGTAAATAAATAATCATGTACAGAATGATTATTCTAAAACCATAAACTGGCATGCAAATATTGTACTTTTGGGAACTCATGACAAATGGCAAAATATTATATGTATGTATTTAAAAACAAATAATTCTAATCACTAAAGTCAATAAATTAACATTATGCCACACTATGGTAAATAAATCATAATTTAAAACAGAATAAAATATAAAAAATATTATTGTATTGCATCGAGTGTACTTTTTTTCTTTGTTATTTACATTAGAAATATCATCAAAATCGTTAACTATGGTATGACAGTTGGGAATGTCAAAATATTTTAAAATTTCTGTTTAGTAAGATTGGGTAAACCATTGTAAGGTGTTTAACGCCAAAACAAAGCTTTCAAATTATTGGAATTTACTTAAAAAAAAAAAACCTTAAAAATAATAATTAAATCTGTTTCACAGGCCTTTTGGTCAAGTTTCTATGTCAACGTAATCGGTCCAGTGAGCGGGCAATTTGTGCAGTTATTGATCGTTTTCGTACTAATTTTTCTCATCCGGATTGAAAACCATCAGCAAGACAAAGAAATGAGCGCTCCGAAGATAATATTTCTCGAGACCGAAATTTTGAAAAATATGCCGAAATGTCGATCCGGTGTCATTCTCAATTTGTTGGTTTTGATGCATAACTACATGGAAAATTGAACGTTTAAATCTTGGCTTACGTGTAAAATGTATTTGGAATGAAGAAAAAAAAATTGCTTGTTTGATTAGATTAATATTCTGACGGATTCATCGATCCTTATTTCAGCTTAACATTAACTACGTTTAGTCCCAACAAGATAATGCGAATTGTGGATTCATTACAAAATCAATTCGGTGAAACCTGATCTCCCGTTGTTTGGGTCCTTCATTCGTGCGATTTAGCGTATTTAAAGCACACTTTATGGGATTAGGTTATGTCACATGGTTCTAGGCATTGACGTCGTTTGTCGGCATTGAAGCAACTTTTGAAACATTGGGAACCTATGTATATTCAAACTGTCATTAATGCAATGCTGCCAGATTTATCAGAAAAATTGGATTGGTGGAACTGATCATGGAACTTGTAGCAGCAGCTGAAATATGTGTGTAATGAACCAAGATAAAAAAATAGTTAATGCCATGGAATTATATACTAGATTATAATACAAAATCTCATTCCAACTATATTTCTATCCCCTATGGTCACTATAAATTTAGTATCACTTAAAAAAGACACCCTATATGTATATTGCACAATTTCTTTATGATTCCATTACTTTTCCAAATCTGTTAGTTTTGAGATTTTTGTTTTGTATTCTAAGAACATTTATTCTGTTGCTTTGTATTTCGTTTTTATTAAATATTGCCAGGAATAAGGCAACGTTTATTCTTCTTAAACATAAGTACATACGTATGTATATGATGTTGTATGTACATATATACCTATGGCGACACAGGTATACAGAAATTTTATACAGTTTTTAAAACTAAAAATAAAACTAAACTTGTATGAAATTACAAAAAAAAAAAAACTGCTGTTATCAATTTGAAATGGTATTCTATAGAACAGAACGTAATTAAATGATAACATATTTCAGTATTTCTTTGATTCTCTTATTCTCCTATGAAATTTTGACTATTAAAATATTAAGTGTTTATTTGTAATTTTCCTTTTTCAAGTTAAAAATTTAAATGTAACTCCTGTAAATCAGCATTGGCGAAGAGAATATACGATAAAAAAAAATACTTTTTTGTATATTTTTATAAACTAAATTTGATAGTTATCAAAAGCAACACAATATCTTTGGTCTCATGTAGAAAGGCCCTAACTCACATTTTTTTCGAAATTGATTATTTTGTGATTCCAATATGTATTTGTGTTAAATGCATTGGAATCACAAAAAAAATCAATTTCGAAAAAAGTGTGAGTTAGGGCCTTTCTACATGAGACCAACCATATTATCAAAAATTATTCAAATATGTATTTGGAAATTTATGAATCCGTAAGGGAAAAAGGTTTAACAATCAAAAAATATGTACATACATATATGTATATGGTATATGGCCATTACATGTACATATTGTAATGGCTTAAATGATATCCATATATTAGTTTATATTATAAAGTTATTCTTCATGCTATGGACCTCAATACAAATGTTCAAAAGCATTTCCCAACTCATACAATAAATTTGGAAATTATATTTTGAAATTATTATGAAAAAAAAAACATTAAAAATAAAGAAAGGCGTGACCTGCTAGTCTACTGAGTAGTTTGGTAGGCTATTAGAGTGAAGGTCATGTGTTCGATTCACACCGGAGACTCTGAACTGTTGTTACACCACAGACCGCATAAGGTCTACGTTACTCAGCTCGTAATAATTATAATATAATTTGTAATTGTGTTGTAATTACACATACAAATAATTAAATAAAATTAAAACGGTAATACGTTTTCATATTGATAATTTTCAAGTCTTTTACTTTCTATTCTTCAGTGTTTTAGTTTCAAACAAAAATGAGAAATATTTTTTATAATTACGAGCTGAGTTACTTAGACCATGTGCTCGGTGTAGTGTAACCGACCAGAGCCTCTGGTGGGAATCGAACCCACGACCCTCACGCTAACAGTCTAGTACCACTACCCACTAGACTACCAGGGCTCCCATGAGAAATATTAGCTGCTTTTTATTATTAAATATTAAAGAAAATTTTTGAAAACATACGTGACTTCGTTGAGCTAATTCCTGAGTCATGGAATTCAATCCCTAAAGTCCTATCGTGAATATGTTGTTCAGCAAAACACACCAACAGCAGAGATCTGTTGCTTTATTACTTCAGCATCATAATTTAAATTTTACTGCACTTGGTGATTATAAGGATAAACAAACATTCTGGAGAACACATCTCTTTTTCACGACAGGAAAATATGTTCTGTATACAATTTCTTTACAGAATATAGAATTTACATTCTGGCCAACGGATCAGAATCAAAATTACGGGTGCAATAGTCACTATTAGAAATCTAAAACTTGTAAATGTTTGTTTGTTTTCGTTTTATTGCATTTATTTTCAGTTCACATATAGACATTAGAGCGACTCAAGTTGTATGGAAGCAAAATTCGTGCTCGATGTACCCTCCTCAAAATGAACCTTGGACTTTTTTAAGATGACATCTAAAATATTTCGGCTCTAGCTTTGACCTCTCGTGAGCTGGACCATTTTGAAAAAGGGTCTATTTTTGTATGTTTTGTTAATTTGAGAATTTGTTTCCTAACCAACATATAGAGTATGGGTGTCATAAGAAAGGTTTTTTCAAGGCGCGTCCAGCGGTATATACAATTTGTCCACGGACAATCATCCATGTCCTTTTTTTAAGGATATTCTGTAAAAAAAACGGTTTTTGAATTTTTTCTTTTCTTCTTTTCTAACCAAATTAACTCTAATATGATGGCGGATTTAGTTTCTAGATGATGTTTGGATGAAAATAGGGCTAAAGAAAGAAAAAAAGAAATGATCCGCGACTTTTTGTGGGCATATTTTTTTCCCAAATTAAAAAAAGGTATTAAATTTTTTTGTTTATATTTACAAAACTATACTCAAAAAACGCAAACTAGGGCGAATTTCAAAAAAAGCTAAGACCCGTATTTAATTAAATCAACTAAAGATTAAAATATGTTAATTTTGTTATTTTATTACAAACAACCCCGAAGAAAAAATTCAAAAACCGTTCTTTTTAACAGAATATCATTAAAAAAAAGGACATGGATAATCGTCCTTGGACAAATTGTATATACAGTTGGACGCGCATTGAAAAAACCTTTCTTATGACACTCATATTGTATATGTTGGTAAGGAAACAGAATCTCAAATTGACAAAACATGGAAAAATAGACCCTTTTTCGAAATGGTCCAGCTCACGAGAGGTCAAAGCTGGAGCCGAAATATTTTAAATGTCATCTTAAAAAAGTCCAAGGTTCATTTTTAGGAGGGTACATCGAGCACTTTTTTTGGTGAGTCGCTCTAATAGACATGCAACATTCTTAACCATGCTTTCTGATCTATTAGAACAGAACTGTGCAGTATTATTCTAATAGACAACTAAATTGGATGAAATTTCAATAAATTTATCATCCGCTGCTAAATATTCCGTTGAAACGTAAAAAGTAGGATCCATCGTCCACTAGCTTATACACATTATTAACTGGATCTGCTGCTAAGGTATCGACGTGATTCGCCTCTTTGCAAACAAAAAAAAATCCGTACCATCAACATAGAAACTCTGTTACGTGATAAAAGAAATCCAATTAGCCAATGGCAAGAGATTCACACGCCAGTTGTAACATATCAATTAGTGGAAAACGCCTTTGGATGGTGTTTTGCAAACGGATAGACAGTTCAATCCAGCTTGCAAAACTGCTACACAACAACTGCGTCGCCATAGAATTTATATGAGCTTCTGAGTCTCATATCAGTAGTTAACGTTATTATTTTTTATTTCGGTCTCTAATAGATGAAAATATTTAATAATTTTCATTTTTTGTTAATGAATTTTCCATTTCCATTGATTTAATAATCACACAGGCTCATGTTAATAAGATTAGCGTTAAGATCAAACAACGTGTTACCTATGAAAGTGCATATGTTAGTAAAACTAACTAACTACTTCAAATGAACGTACATATATGAAATAAAACTCCTTCGGAAAGAGATATTTCTGCTGGTATATCGCAAAGAAGTATCGTGGGGACATATATGTATATTTATTGTTCAACGCGGATATATTCAACTACGAATGTAATGATTCAGACGTATACCACAGTGAATGATACGGAATTTTTGAATATTCTTAGAGGAATATATAGTAGCTTAAAGAAAATTTTAAACCCATACTAATGCATTGAAGGAAATAAATACATGATAAAAGTCACCGTGACTGAAGACTAATTCACACGATAGCTCTTTACGTACGTCAGGTAAGAGAAAAAAATATTTAAGAATTTCATCCGTATATTAAAAATGAGAGTAAAAACTTACGATAGATTTGAAAGATTTGTATTGAAATGTAATGATTTTACTTTAAAAACTAAGCAGAGCTAATTGCCATATTTTCGTTCATGCTTTCCCTAAATGTCGTACGCTTTCATTACATATTAACTTTATGCTGTCTACTACACAAAATCTTGAAATGCCATACGTCTTACGTGATTGTCTAAATTCCCTTTAAGTGCGGACACATAACGTTTACAGCAAAGTAAAACAAAATAGCACAGCTTTATTACCTTGTTAATATAAAACCAATCCTTGCTTTTGTGCAAGACAGTATTAAAACCTATTATGTCGTATGGTATCTAATTATGGGAAAAAGCCTCACCATTTAAACTTAGCCGATGAATCACTTACTTTCATTCGATAGTTACATGCAACTCAAAAGGGTTCCAAGATGCCACCATTCTGATAGTCGCTGACATACCATACCTCCTATAGCAATATAAAGACGAAAATCTGACTCTTTAGAGACATCAGCTACTATCGACCTAACAATTGGAAAGGTGGCTGGCTATAGGATTCGATGTACCCAATGCACAAAGGGGCATTTTGTTTTGCCTGAAAACCTGGCCAAGACTAATAGAAGTGTTTTATGAGTTAATGGCTGCAATTTTTTGATAGTGTTAGTGATAATTAGGCCCAAGGATGAACCCAACTGATTTTTGTTCAAATCGGTCCGTGATTTCCCCTAGCCCTCATACAAATTCCCCTCGAAATTGCACTTATTTACACATTCTTACTTACTTACTTAATTGGCCATAACAACCCGTTTAACGGATTTCGGCCTGCCGCAACACATCCTTCCAGGCGCCTCTGCTTCTTGCGCGCCTACGCCAGTTGGTCACACCAATCGATGACAGGGCTTCCTCGATTTGGTCCTTCCAACGGATACAAGGTCGTCCTCTTCGCCGACTTCCGCAGATACCCGCATCAAATACTCGTCTCGCCGGAGCATCCTCATCCATTCGAACGACATGGCCGAGCCAGCGCAGCCGCTGGATGTTAATACGCTGTACAACGTCAATGTCGTTGAGGAGCTCATACAGCTCACTGTTGAATCGGATACGGAAATCATCGCCAACACGCACTGGACCGAAGATCTTACGTAGGACTTTTCTCTCGAACACTCTCAAGGCCGCTGCATCAGTACTTAATAGGGTCCATGCCTCAGCGCCATAAAGAAGCACGGGTAGGATGAGTGTCTTGTAGAGTGTTAGTTTTGTCGCACGAGAGAGGTCTCTGCTACTCAATTGCCTATTGAGACCATAGTAGCACCTGTTGGCAAGAGTGATCCTACGCTTGATCTCCAGACTGACATCATTTCTGGTGGTAACGGCGGAGCCAAGATAAATAAATTCCTTGACTGTTTCAAAAGTATAGTTATCGGCCGTAATCTGAGAATCAATACGCCGCACGTCTCTACTTGTCGATAACATATACTTTGTTTTGCCCTCATTTACTGCCATACCCATCTTGGTAGACTCCCGTTCAATAGCACTAAAGGCAGCAGTAACATCTCGCTTGGTACGCCCTATGATGTCAATGTCGTCAGCGTACGCAAGCAGCTGGACACTCTTTTGAAAAATAGTGCCATTGCGATGCACTCCCGCCTTTCGCAGAACACTCTCCATGACGAAGTTGAAGAGGTCGCATGCTAAGGGATCGCCTTGTCTGAAACCTCGCACGGTATCAAAAGGTTCGGAGAGGTCCATTCCTACCTTGACGGAGCTGCAGGAATTGCTCAACGTCATTCTGCATAGCCTTATCAGCTTCGCAGGTATACCGAGCTCAGACATTGCGGCAAAAACACGATCCCTTATGGGGCTATCAAAGGCTGCCTTATAGTCGACAAAAAGATGGTGTGTGTCGACTTGTTGTTCATGGGTCTTTTCCAGGATTTGGCGCAGTGTGAAGATCTGGTCGATGGTGGACTTGCCAGGTCTGAAGCCGCACTGATAAGGTCCAATCAGTGTTTTGACGAGTGGCTTCAGTCGTTCACACAATACGCCTGTAAGAACCTTATATGCGATAGGGAGAAGGCTTATACCCCTGTAGTTGGCGCATATCGTAGGGTCTCCCTTTTTCAGGACAGGACAGAGGACACTGAGGTTCCAATCGTTGGGCATACTTTCCTCTAGCCATATTTTGTAAATAAGCTGGTGCATGCGCCCTACCAACTCATTACATCCGGTCTTAAACAATTCAGCAGGGAGGCCATCAGGACCCGCCGCTTTATTGTTTTTAAGACGCATTATCGCGTCTTTGACCTCTTCATGGCTAGGCGGCGGGATCTCCACGCCGTCATCATGGATCGGGTTCGGAACATCATCTCTAAAGGCGGAATTGGTGTCGTCATCGCCTTGTAGCAGAGAAGAGAAGTGCTTCCTCCATAACCTCAGCACCCCTTGCGGATCTGTTACCAAGTTTCCGTTTTCGTCTTTGCAGGAAGACGCTCCGGGCTTATAACCCTCGGTTAGACGCTTAACCTTTTGATAGAATTTTCGAGCGTCATTCCTGCATTTATACACCTCGATTTCCTCACGCTCACGCCTTTCCTGCTCCCTCTTCTTGCGTCTGAAAAGGCGTCTCTCTTCCCTTCTCCTCACTCTATAGTCCTCGACAATGGCTCGCGTAGCGGCAGACTGCAGAGTTTTTCTGTATGCGGCGTTTTTCGCTGCAGCTGCCTCGCGACACTCCTCATCGTACCATTGATTTCGTTGGGGTGGGCGCTCGAAACCAAGGACTGTTTCCGCAGTAGTGCGCAAGGAGTGGGAGATGTTGGCCCACAGTCCTCCAATGTCGTTGAGATTAGAGAGGGAATGACGGAGCTTGTCGGAGAGTTGAGCGGAGAACGCCTCAGCTGTCCTTTGTGATCGCAGCTTCTTGACGTCCAGCTTTCGCAATGTACTAGAGCGCGCAGACCTCGATGCGCTAATGCGCAATCGAAACTTGGCTGCGACAAGGTAGTGGTCAGAGTCGATGTTTGGACCTCTGAACGTACGCACATCTAGTACACTGGATACGTGCCTTCCGTCAATCACAATATGATCGATTTGGTTGGACGTAGATCGATCAGGGGACATCCAAGTGGCCTTGTGGATATCGAGGTGTTGAAACCTGGTGCTACATACTACCATGTTACGTGCCGCGGCGAAATCGATCAGCCTCATACCATTGGGGGTAGTGTTCTCGTGGAGGCTGAACTGTCCGACAGTGGGACCAAAGATACCTTCCCGCCCGACCCTCGCATTAAAATCCCCGAGGACGATTTTGGCGTCATGGGCCGGGCACTTATCGTATACGTCCTCGAGTTTAGCATAGAAGGCATCTTTAGTCACATCGTCCTTTTCTTCCGTCGGGGCATGAGCACAAATAAGGCTGATGTTGTAAAATTTTGCCTTGATGCGGATTGTGGCTATCCTTTCGTTCACAGGCGTGAACCCAGAGACAAGGTGGCGAAGTCTCTTATTAACCACAAATCCGCATCCGAATTCGTGCTTATCAACCTGGCAGCTGTAATACACATCGCAAGATGCTAGCCTTTTGCATCCTTGCCCTATCCATCGCATTTCCTGGATGGCAGTGATGTCCGTCCTACATTTCATGAGGGCATCCGCCAGCTGGGCGGAAGCGCCTGCCCTGTAAAGGGTTCGGACGTTCCATGTGCCTATTCGTAAATCATAGTCCTTTAAACGTTTGCCGTGGTCGTCAACTTTTGAGGGGATCTTTATAGAGGCTGTTGTTTTGGTTTTCATTGGAGATTGTTTTTACGTGGTGGGTTCCAAGCCCTACGCACAACCCAAATTTAACGTCCAGGGGATTGGACTTCGCTGCACGCATTAGTTAACATCTAGCGGGTGCTAGAATGCCATCCAGGAGGGGCCACGAGGAGGCTGCGTGTCAACTTGAATACAGCAAGACATTTACACATAATTATGGTAATTTTGCAACAATCATGATACAATTTAGCATGGATCAGTTCTGAGTACTAAGAAATCATGGTGTAAAGTTTGGTAAAAATCGGATCACATTTGACCCTAGCCCCCATATAAAGTCCCCTTTAGAAATTCGCGTTTGCGCTTATAAATGGCTTAAAAACATCGCTATCGTGATGAAATTCGGTATGAATGTGTATTTTGTAAATCTAAATCATATTGCCAAATTTTGTTATGGTCGGTCCTTAATTTCCCCTAGGTCCAAAATAGGGCCCCTTAAGCAAATATGTTTAGCTATTATAATTGGTTTAAAAATTTTATTACCTCGATGAAATTCGACATGAACATGTTTAATATGAATGTGAATTATTTAACCTGATTTTATTATGATTGGATCATAAGTGCCCCTAGGTACAACGTACGGCCCATTAAGAAAATCAAACATACATCTCATATTGTTATAATAGTCGATATATGTAATTAAGTTTTTAAAGTTCTATGATAATTAATATTTATTTATAACATTTATTTTACATTATTTAATACTTATGTAAATTAAAAATACTTAAAAAGTGAAGCTAACTACATATATTCGTTAAAATCGTTATCATTTTCATCATCAATGTCAGGAAGGAGTAATTTAATAGTATCTGATGAAAATGCTTTTCTATTCCTTCGCGATTTTTGCGAATTTGCGCAAACTTTTTTTTTTGTTCCTGAATGTAGAGGGTTCATATTTTCTTATGGTGTATAACATTAAACTACTGAAAACTACTTTCACCTTTAAAAACCTTTTTTTTTTTTGGAAAGAGTATTTTCTTCAGTTTCCTGATTTTGACATCGTCTCAAATCTACAAATCTCAACTTAAAGTCGTGAAAATTCACTATATAATGCAGAATTCTGTTATCTATCGAACTGCATACTCAGTTTCTTAAATTTCTTAAAATTCATTTTTGCCTTTTTGGCCAGCTTTTGAGGATAAATGCCATTTAGTGCGCCAGGAACCTAGACAAAGTTTAAAGTTTTCTTACATGAGTAAGTTTCTATAAAAAAAAAAATAAAATGTTGATCGCAGATGATTGAGAGTATTTAAATATAAGTGTTCCCTTCGTCTTATGAATAGTGTATTACTCTGAAAGTATAGTACTGAAAAAATCTGTTGTTACAAACGGCTTTTTTGTAAGATATAAATATATTGTCTTGCTACAATATATCCAGCGAATGCTTTAACTTTCTATTATCGTGAACTGATTTTCTCAGTTCTATTTCGAATACAATACTTGTAATCATATATACATACCAGAGATCGCAATGAATCGTTTTTTCGCTACTCATAAGTACTAATGAAATTTTGAGTATTAAGTGAGTCAACATTATTGAAATTCAGCTACTCTGATTCATTCGTGCTCACTACAACATTGATTTATAAGTACAGGTTGCAATGAGTATGAGTACAAAGTTGACATCAAACTCCTACCATTCGAAATATGTCTGATTCATACGCCTACTCATTTAGATTCATAAATTTAGAAAAATACTTATAATACTCATAAATGATTCGAGTGATTCGAATCATTCATCAAAATTTATAGTCTTAGTTGCCGTTGCATTTACATAAAAAGAAGAAAAAGATGGCAAGTAAAGTAAATACACAACCTTCTAGTGAGTATTGTAGTGTTCGCATGCGAATCGGACTTATTTTGTGATTCTTGTAAATGTTCAGTAAAGGAGAGTCGAAATCAACAACATCATGTGTATCGTTAAGTATGAGTACTTCAATCTTTGAATACGAGTAGTATGAGTATGATATTAAAATATATGATTCTAATCTACTCATCTTTTTGAATACTCATTGCTGATCTCTGATACATACATACATACATGATTCATTACGACCCTTCAGTCAGAATTATGACCTAGCTTCTCATATCACTTTTGAACGACAGATTTTTAATAACTATTCACGTTAATTTTATTTACTATCAGAGTTTTTGTCAGAAATCTACTCAGAGGAAGGAAGCCGAAGAAATATTTTTGTTGTTGAAGATGTCTGACCTGGGATTTAAACCGAGACCTCACGTCTAATAAGCCAACACTCCACCTGCTGGACTACGCGAGTACTAGTAATCACTATTATTTAAGTGCTCGTATTTTTCATTTTTGATTTATTGGGGTTCTGTTCGTTTATAAATTATTTCATTGAAGTTCTAAATAAAAATTTATTTTCTCAAGTTTAAAATAAACAAAGAATTGAATTTGATTTTATGTATTCTTGAATTTCGAATAGAATCTCTCGTATTTCATTCGCAAAAGCTGAAGTAGAAAATAAATTAAATAACTGAACTGAACTGAGTAATAACCTGAGAATAAATATACATAAACAAAGACAAGGAGAATATTTTGATCCACCCTAATATCATTCCATGTAAATCACTGTAAGACTTGAACACACCATACACATGTAGTGTACTATATATGCATCCAGTTGAGGGTGTATGTTGATATTTGTATAGTAAAATAGTAAAAAAAAAGAAAATAAGGAAAACCAAACTTATATCAAATCAAATGAAATCAAAGACAACTGTGATAAATAGTGTATAATGCTGTGATAACAATTGCTCACTGTGTTTATTGTTCATATTCAATGGAAGTCATGATTTACTTACCACAAGTGTAAACAACTTTCAGATACATCCGTGAATTGGGTTGACATGGTGAGCCAAACGTATTGGCATCTGCGGCCAGATTGCAACGTCGACGTCCATGACAGATTTGCATAACGGTTTCAGTGGCATACGAAGCCAAACAAGCTAAAGCAGTTCAATTGTTTAAATTAAATTGCAATATTGTTGTAGAACAAAACAAAAAAACGAGAAGAGAAGAAAAGAGAAAAATCACCATATAAATGAAATGCAGCAAAAATATTAAAATAAGAAAGAAAACTAAAAAAAAAAACGAAAAAGATCCAATAGAGGAATTGAATTAATTAAATTGATGCTATGTTCGTTTCAATGCTGCTGTTATTGTCGGATTCGGAGTGCGATGGCTGGTGTGGTTCTGGTGGTGATTAAGCAACATGGGCACCCTTATACTTCACTGTCCACATCACGACCAACACAACCACAGCAGCAGTAGCAACTACAAAGTGCATATTGTAAAATACAGGATTTTTTTTGCATCTTTTATATCTGAATTTTTGACATTTGAAAACTTTTTCGTTTATTTTCCTTTCAAAAGGAACACGCCTCCTGCAGTTTACAAAACAATATTTGATCTACGAACAAAGCAATCGACACATCATACACACACACTCTTAAATTTATATGATATCAAAAAAAGAGTGTGTGTGTAAGGGGATGTGTGTGTGTGTGTTGATAGATATTTTATACTCACTTTCTTCACGTACACCCTGAGGCTGGGGACACTGTATACTTTCGTATTCGGTTCGTCCAAAACTAGCACTATAGACAGCAATACGAGAATACGGATTACATTCCAGCTGTGCAACATCATTGTGGCATGCCACCTTGCTTCGAAATTCATCTGGAAAATTGAAAATGCATTTAGAATACAAAAGCAAAGCAAAATTAACAAACCAATATAACCAAAAAACAACACAATCCTATACAATTCCCAATTCCATTCATACTTGCAAGAATACACATCGTAATACATTGATGTATTCAAACAATACAAATCCCAATAAACTTTTTAATTTTAAATAAATTATTGTGTAAATGTTAATAGAAAAAACAAAATTCCTTTACAATGATATGACATTGTCTATAATGATAGTTCCGTTAAGTGTTAGGTTAGGTTAGGTTGGAGGACGTGTACTTGTCAACTGTGACAAGTACAGTACTCGGAGGTCGAATTGACCCATTGTACAACGTCCTAGCTTCTCACACCACTCGTGTTGTGTGCGTTAATTTCATACATGAGTGGCGCGACCTACAGTTTAAAGTCGACTCCGAACGACAGATTTTTTGAGAAGCTTTTCATGGCAATTTTTACTCTCAGAGTTTTTGCCAGAAATCTGCTGAGAGGAAGTCGCCGAAGAAATATTTTCATATTTTTCGTTTTGATGTCTGACCTGGGATTCGAACTCGGGCCTTTCGTCTAATAAGCCAACACACTGCCTACTAGACCACGGCGACTTCTCCGTTAAATGTTAAACTTCTGTAAAGCTTCTCAGAAAGTCCAATTATTTCATGTCGCAATGTCTTCAAAAAATTTTTGTTGGTGCCAAACGGAATATGTTCGGAAGAAATTTCAAAAATTTAACTTTTCTTTAATATTTACGGACATAAGTAGTCAGGATGAGCCAACAAACTTATAGAGTGTTTTATGGGGTGAATATGACAGAATTCTAATTTCATAGAGATGCAAATGTTCGGAAATACTTAACCAGAAGCAATGAGATTTTGCATACAGGTCCATAAAAATAAAAAAAATAAATTAGGATATAAGTTTGTAAAGATTAAAAATATACAAGGAATGTATTCCTCTGTTATGAAAAAGCGGAATACATTCCGCTTACTTAGCAACAGAACGCTCATACAAATAACATGTCATAATTGCTCATTACAACCCTTCAGTCAGGATTATGACCTAACTTCTCATAGCAGTTATGTTGTGTGCGTTAATTTTCTACATGAGTGGCGGCACCTACAGTTTAAAGTCGACCACGAAAGACAGATTTTTTTTTTGAGAAACTTTTCATGGCAATTTTATTTGCTCGCAGAGTTTTTGCCAGAAAAGCCGCCGAAGGAATATATTTTTATATTTCGTTTCTGATTGAGTTGTCGAAGTGTAATAACCCAACACACTACCCACTTCACTATTGCTTAGCAACAGAACCCTTAACCAACTAAACGAAATAAAAAAAATACTGCACTTAAGATAATTCATTCAAACTTAACTTAAGCTGTTATGTCAACGAATTTAACGTGGTGCACGTTATAAAAAAATTCTTTACTTTAATTAAATTAAATTAAATTAAATTAAATTAGTAAATTTTATTTTATAATTCTCCACCAATAATCACCTACTAGCAGGTAGTGTGTTGGCTTATTAGACGCGAAGCCACGGTTCAAATCCCCGGTCAGACATCAAAACGAAATATGAAAAATATTTCTTCGGCAACTTCCTCTCAGCAGATTTCTGGCAAAAACTCTGCGAGTAAATAAAATTGTCATGAAAAGTTTCTCAAAAAAATTTGACGTTCGAAGTCGACTTTAAACTGTAGGATCACCACACACGTATAAAATTAACACATACAACATGAGTGGTGCTGAAAAGCTACGTCCATAATACTGATTGAAGGGTTATAATGGCCAATTATGCATTCATTATTGCAACTGAATGACATTATTATCCTTTGATCTATTTATACTTTATTTAGTTATGGTCCGAAAAGTTCTGTCTGGTCTTTCAACACTTCTAAACTTGGACTGTTATCATTCAATCTGTTTAATTAAAAACAACACCGACGACCATAAATAACGACGAGAGTTCGCTTAATGGGCTCTGGAGATGTTGGAAACAGCCACAGGCATGAAAAATCGGACATTCTGAATGCGTTCCATCCAGAAAAGTCGGGGAAGACGTTTGAAAGATATTATATTCCACACCAGAGATCAGCAATGAGTATTCAAAAAGATGAGTAGTTCCGAATCATAATTTCTGAGACTTATACGCATTCATACTTATTTTAATATCATACTCATACTACTCGTATTCAAAGATGGAAGTACTCATACTTAACAATACACATGATGTTTTTAATTTCGACTCTCTTTTACTCAACATTTACAAGAATCACAATGTAAGCATGATTCGCGTACGAACACTACAATACTTACTAGAAGGTTGTGTGCTTGCTTTGCTTTCTGTCTTTTTCGTTCTTCCTTTTTTTGTAAATGCAACAACAACTAAGACTATAAATTTTGATGAATGATTCGAATCACTCGAATCATTTATGAGTATTATAAGTATTTCTCTAAATTTGTGAATCTGAATGAGTAGGCGCATAAATCAAACATATTTCGAATGTTATGAGTTTGATGGGAACGTTGTACTCATACACATTGCAACCTATACTTATAAATCAATGCTGTAGTGAGTACGAATGAATCAGAGTAGTTGAATTTCAATAGTGTTGATTTACTCATACTCAAAATTTCATGAGTACTTATGAGTAGCGAAAAAACGATTCATTGCTGGAATTAGAAGTGTTATCTAGGCCTTAAAGGATTCATGTCTTGTCGATACAATTTGACATTTTTAGTTTGTTTTCTTTTGTCCTCTAATAGATATGAATTGTAAGTCAATACGTGCGGAATATTTAGTATAAAACACAGGTTTTATGATTAAAAATCTTGTTATTTTTTAAGTAAGTCTTCTTTGAGTTTTGTACAATTTGTCCAAAGTTTACTTTATGTAATTAAGGGTCTTTAAAGCCCCCTAGTATCTGCCCCACAGAGAACGAAATCATAAAAAGTTCAGCCATCGTCGTCTGAAAAAGTTCTAGAATCAGCGAAAGTACTACACCCAACACTTGTTAACGGATGGCGTTTTTCCTGATGTAACTCTAGAACCGAATACTGTAAACAAATCATCTGCTTAACTAGAAAAACTTGATTAATGAAACTGAAGCAAAGGGAAGATGTATTACAGCCCCAAGGTTCACAAAATAAAATAAATGAGATTTCTTGGCGTTACAAAATATATATATTTTTTTTTTTTGTGAAATTATATCAGAAAATAGTTACTCGTGGAATATGAGAATTCGACACACTCGAACTAAATTATAAGGATTGTATCAATTTTGTGATACTGTGGTGAACTTTAAGCTTCCCTTCCAAAAGCTTTACAGACGAGTCAGTATACCATATAATATTGTTACGTTTTTACCTTTTTAAAAGCGTTTAAAATATGAGTTCGTTGATTGCAAATAAAATAAAAATTAATTTGTGTTTAGTTTCCATTAAGTTCTTTATTGTTCGGACTATTTTTGTGTTCCACTGTTTGTAACTTGACATATACAACAACAATTGCTTGTTCGTTCTTCTTCTTTGCTTACAACCCAGATCTTTACAACGGAGATCTTTCAAACCACGAATGTTAGAACACGCAACGCGTCTTCACACAAGACTTACTGAATTCTTACTACTCGCTGCCTGCTTTGTCTTGCCTTTTTATATGGCCACGTAAGCAGTGTAATGAAGGTTCTTGAAGTAGAATGTTCGTGTTTTCGCCTTCTTGAGAACTCTATTGCGACTTTATTGTTGTTTGTGTATTTTGATCACATTGCTTGTTGTTGCGTTCTCGCTTACTTGTCTATCCCCGTTTCTTTCATACCGATGTTGTTGGTTTACTTGTAACAAGTTCGTTGTATTTGTTAGTGTAGCTTTTGTTAATCATGTTAATGTTAAACGATGTTTCCGTTTTCGTAGCAATATTATTTCGAATTGTATGATGCAATTCTTTCAAGTGTATAATTCTTTGCACTTCTCTTACTCTTTCATTTTATCCTTTTATTTTTGTTCTCTTTTCCACTCTTCTTCTCTCTTCCTTCTCTCCCTCTCTCTCTCTCTCTTTGTGTTTTTTTAACTACAGTTCTGTTCACACTTTGTTGAAAATTAAAACGATAAATCAGTGGAGGCTACAATAAGAAATGTCATATGCATATGCGACTGTATATTTGAATAGATATGTAAGTATGTACATATGTGTTGAAATCTCATAAGTATGAGAGTATGTGAACGTGTTTGAGAATATGATTGCATACCATTTAGTTATAAATGGTACGATACGTGTTTGTAATTTTCTTTTCTATTCAAATTGTTAAAATTCATTTTCATTTGGTACAACGAGCAGAGAACTTTCTTTACATTTACTCTGCTGCTGGCCAAAACTTTAAACGATTATCGTTGAAAACACACATTTAAATGTGTTTGTATGTAACCGTTTCTATCTGAATAGATAGGAGAGTATTATTGCCTTAGAAACTAATACTCTTTGTCGAACTCGTATAATAGACATAAATCCTCAGGAAAAAAAGCTTAAGGGATTTATTTTTCATCGAAAATTTGGTACTTCTATTAGAATAAACAACAGCAACAAAAACAACAACAGTAACAACAGCAATTGAACAAGTAATAACTTTATTTAAATACTCAACATCATTCTTTACGATCAGCAAAGTATTATTGAGGCCATGGGCACAAACTCACAACACATTTATGTATGTATGCTTAGCTAAACTATTAATACCCAGTGGAATAAAAGCAATATTTAGAATCTAGGAATGATAATAAAAAAAAAGTCAAACACTTTTAGGAGTTGAAATAATTATTATTAAA
The DNA here is from genome assembly GCA_930367235.1 of Sarcophaga rosellei. Lineage (NCBI taxonomy): Eukaryota > Metazoa > Arthropoda > Insecta > Diptera > Sarcophagidae > Sarcophaga > Sarcophaga rosellei. The sequence goes on along the minus strand of OV884017.1, from coordinate 81,248,978 downwards.
GTTACTACTTTTTAATACTTTAAAACAGTATATTTCGGTTTGGATTGGACCCTGAATTCCATTATTTTATTGTAGAAGCATAATGAAACTTTTCTTTAAATTTTTTGCATTTTTATTTTTAATCTAAATATACATACATACGTACATAATCCCCTTTATCTCATGCACTAGTATGGTAAGTTATGGAGCTTAAATACATAGCATCAGCGGTGTTAAATGAAAGAATAAGAACAATTTTATAAAGCTTTTATAGAACAGTATGACATACAAAACTTAAACACTATTGGATCGAAGGAATCTATTAAAAATGAATAATTTTTATAGTTGTGGTGAATAGTATCTCAAAATCTCCCGTAAGTGGTATCAAGTTCAAGCCTAATTAGACTTTAAACTCATTGGCCTTTACATACCCTACTAAAAAATTATATTTATTTGAAAACTGCATTTACAACAAAGAAAATAAAGTATAAAGAATGTGCATTTCAACATATTTTGGAATATTTTTCAAAAATATTTCTTGACGCGGGGGGAAAGATAGAAGGAAAGGGTAAAGAAACCAAGAGCGTAACAATGCGTTGTTCTCATCGTGCGTTTTTGTTGTTTGACTAATTTTTTATGAAAGTTTTCAAGTCTACTTATTAACCCAATAATATGTATATGTGAGCGCAAAATATGGAAAAATTGTACTGCGCTAAAAACCTAAAAACACCGTATTTAACTTGTCAAGTATTCTTCCAAAAATCGAAATCATTTCTCATTGATATTAGTGAATCTTACTGTAATATTTCTTTGGGTGTAAATTGTCTGAAAAAGTCTGAAAAAAGCGACATGAACATTCTTCTTTAGAAGCTGACAAGCAACTGAATGCAGTTTTACGCTCTCATGATGAGAGCAACACTTTGTGTTTATTTTCGTTCTGTCTTCCACCCCCCTCATCAAGAAATGATTTTTTAAAAAGATTTTGGCGAGAGCGGGTCATGATGTTAAAACCCGCCATAAGAAATTTAACTTCTACATAACGCGCATTCTTTGTATCCATATTCTTTGATTTACAAGTTGAAAATCCTTATTTGACATTGAAAACACCATTTTAAGAACGGATTTCTTATGTATAATTTCTCTGTGAGGAACTTCTGATTGTTGCTTACAAATACTATATACATACATTGTTGCTTACAAATACTATATACATACATACATAGATGTGTGTGAAGATAGATTTTAAAATCTATAACCCCGGACACAAACCAAGTCAGTTAGCAGAGGTCTACTATGTTGCTAACAGAACTATGTTAAACAATTAATTTAAGCCTTAAAAAGGAAAACACGAAAAATGATTAAAATTCCTGAGTAAAATTAGCTAAAAAAACACAAATTGGTTAAATAAGTCCTTTAGGTAATTACATACATACATAATTGACCATTACAACCCTTCAGTCAGGATTACGGCCTAGCTTCTCACACCACTCAAGTTCTGTGCCTTAATTTTATATTTGAGTGGCAGGACCTACAGTTTAACGTCGACTCCGAACGAAAGATTTTTGAGAAACTTTTTCAGGGCAGGCTTATTTACTCTCAGAGTTTTTGCCAGAAATCTGCTGAGAGGTAGTTGCCGAAGAAATATTTTTTTTTAAATTTCGTTTTGATGTCTGACCTGGGATACGAACCCTGGCTTTTACGTCTAATAATCGAACACACTACCTTTAGGTACTTTAGGTAGTTACTGTTACAAAATATTTCGTAATAAGATCTACAATAAATAGATGATCACACATTTCCGAAAGCTAATGTAATCCGGTAAATTAATCAATATAGGGATAAATCAGGACAACAACATGGGCGGACAAAGTGCATTATTTTTAATGCATATTACGTCCCGTTGATCAAATTAATCGTCACAACCCTTAACAGAGCGAGTTTTTATAGTAGATTTTGAAATTTTCCGACAAATTTTTTTAAGTAATTAAGAAATCCAAAATCTCATTTCTTGCAAATATAATTTTTGGATACAATTTAAATAAAATATAATGCATAACCAATTTTAAAATCATTCATTATACCATATATTCCACCATGTATTACATATGTACATACAGAATTGATCATTACAGTCAGGATTACGGCTTAACTTCTCACACAACTTATGTTGTGTGTGTTAATTGTATACATGAGTGACGCGGCCTACAGTTTAAAGGCGACTCCGAACGACAGATTTTTGAGAAACTTTTCATGGCAATTTTATTTACTCTCAGAGTTTTTGCCAGATATCTGCCGCCGAAGAAATATTTTTTTTTAAATTTCGTTTTGATGGCTGACCTGGAGTTGGAACTCGGACCTTAGTCTAATAAGCCAACACACTACCTACTAGACTACGGCGACTTCAGTTATATTTATTTGAAAATAAACTAAAAAATTCTTTATTTGACATTGAAAACACCATTTCAAACACGGCTCTTTTATTTATCCTTTCTCCTCCTTTACCCTTTTCCTTACAAATACTATGTACATATGTAAGTAGTTAGATTAATACAGTCATTCCTGGACAAATGGAATGTCAGAAACAGTATCAATGTGAAGAAAAAAATTCAATGGAAAAACGAAAGAATATTAGAAAATTGTGCACAAGACAAACCGTGTTATTGCACTACCATCGCCATGAATCAGCAATGACAGCGTTACAGACTCGGCATACGAGTATGTATAGTAGACACTCTCGAATTGTAGAATCAATAAATAAATCAATCAATTTTAAATTTAAATACAAGTGTTCACAGTCTGTTGTAGCCTATTCAAATACTTCTTGTAGTAAAAATATTTGAAAGACTTTGTCGCATAGCCATCATCATTTACTAGGGCAGTGAGTGCAACAAAAAATTTGGAGTGTTTTTGTATGACCTTGACGATTTAACCCTGTAACCCTAATCATCGTTGAATCGACGACAACAAGATACAAATATCGCTTTTTCTTTCTCATATGGACGGTGATCAAGTCAAGTCAATTTGTCAACTCAGAACTCAAGAAAGTCTCCTGAAAGCCAATGCAGTTTGGCGCAACGTTATGATTCTTCGTTTCTATTAGAAGAGGTGGATAACATTGTGTTCTGAGTGGCTCATCTGATATCGAACTAGAAGAGAATGTAGAGCTTGATGATGAAGAAAGTGATACTGTGGACAATTCCTCTTACAAGGAAGATAATTTTTTGAATACTCAAAAGCATTCCTATGTTGTTCTACTGCATGATGCATTAGAAGTTTCGGCTTTTCTAGTTCAATCTTTAAATAATTCATACATTTATTGCTCACAGCTTGTTTTGGGCTACTAGTTCAAAGATAACTGCTACAATGAATATTGTACACGTGGCGAGAGCTCCATGTTGCGTAAGAAATATAACTGATCCACTCGTATTATTTGACTGACTGTTATGACTGATCAAATAATAGAAGAAATTCCGAAGTGAACATACTCGGCCATTGCAATCAAGAAACAAAATTACGAGCAAAATAAATTTTCTCAATGTGTGAAATGACCATAGTTGAGGTAAGAGTTCTAATTCTTATTTTAGTATTAAGTTCAGTTTGAAAGGCAATCACTTACAATCACTTATTGTTCAACATTGAGTATTCCGGGACAAGATATTCGTCAAGATAAGACAAGATAAGACAAAGCAGACAACGAGCAGTAGTCTTGTGTGAAGACGCGAGCGAAGTTAACAGTCGTGGTTTGAAAATCGCTGTTGTGAAGGCCTATCGAAGAGTTGTTAGTGTTTGCGCGGACAGAATTGTAAAGTAGAATGGTGAACAAGCAAATATTGTTGTAAATTCAAGTGTGAACAGTGGCACATAAGTAGTGTGAGCAGTAGAGAATTTAATTGAAACATTTTGCAAACAAAATTTCAGTCTGCATGGCTTAATAGCCCTTTCACTCATTGCTCATTCAATCCACTTTCCACATTCGTTGTTAATTTTAAGAACTTAATACAATTATGGCGGATAAGCCTGGTGATTCCATAACAACGTGAGGACTGTCTACGTTCCAAAGACGGAAATATCGTTTATTGACGTAGTCATTCAACCAGAAATGTGTTCCATTACTAAACACAGTTCTTTAATAAAAAATGCTCGTCATCGGCTAGTTTCAAATAGCAGTAGAATTTCCACGAAAGCAGGGGTCATTTGGTTCGATCTGCATTTCATAGTCGAAGAAGACTTCACACTAAACCAGCAATGTTCTTTTTGACAAACTTAACTCTTTGATGGAGTTAAATACATACATAATAATGTGAAACATACAAGTGTGAAAATCATCACTGACAGCTCAAATTGCTTGCTCACTCAAAGTGCTCTACAATTTGGATATATTATTCTGAAATTAAACGATTCTTGGTGTCTGTCAAAACTTTACTGAACAGAAATGTCAACATAGTTTGATTTTCTCAGCTGTCAAATCATATTTATCGATATTGATAGCTTTCATGCTCTAACAACAACGTAAAGCAATGTGTCAACTACATATTGAAATATTTCGTTTGAGAAACTTCATATGCGATCAAGATTCATCCACAAATGCAATAACAGTGGACGGTTGTACTCCAATTAGACATTTACTCTCTTGACGAAAACTGTATGATCCAGCAGACTGATACTGCTCGTACACAGATCGATAATACGAATCGTCCAACAGCTTTCACTCATATTGATAATTACTGTAAAACATTTTAGTCAAATGTCACTCACATATCTTACGCTGGTGGGGTTAAGTATAACGCGGGAATGCATCACAATGGCACTATTTTTCAAAAAAGCGTCCAGTTGCTTGCGTATGACATTGACATCATAGTTCGTACTAAGCGAGATGCTACTGCTGCCTTTAGTTTTATTGAACGGGAGTCCATAAAGATGGGACTTGCAGTAAATGAGGGCAAAACGAAGTGTATGTAATCGACAAGTAGAGACGTGCGGCGTATTGACTTTACTTTTGATACAGGCAAGGAAATTATTTACCAACAAAAATGTCTGGATATCAAGCGCAGGATCACTCTTGTCGACAGGTGCTACTATAGTCTCAATAGACAATTGAGTAGCAGAGATCTCTCTCGTATGACGAAACTAATACTCTACAAGACACTCATCCTACCCGTGCTTCTTTATGGCGCAGAGGCATGGACACTACTAAGCAGCTATGCAGCAGCCTTGAGAGTATTCGATAGAAAAGTCCTACGTAAGATCTTCGGTCCAGTGCGAGTTGGCGATGATTTCCGCATCCGATTCAACAGTGAGCTGTACGAGCTGCTCAACGACATAGACGTTGTGTAGCGTATTAACATCCAGCGGTTGCGCTGGCTCGGTCATGTCGTTCGAATGGAGGAGGATGCTCCGGCGAAAAGGGTATTTGATGCGGGGATCTGCGGAAATCGGCGAATAGAACGATCTTGAATGCGTTGAAAGGACCAAATCGGGAAAGCCCTGTCATCGATTGGTGTGATCAACTGGCGTAGGTGCGCAAGAAGTAGAGGCGCCTGGAATGATGTGTTGCGGCAGGCCGAAATCTGTTAATCGGGTTGTTAATGAGTAATTAAGTAAGTAAGTAATTGTGTGTATGAAAAATGCTTTTTCAACAGCGTCATAGTTCGAAATCTATCTCTAGCAAAACTTGTCATTTATATAGGCAAGTCAGTGCATTAATAATATTTTTCTTATTATAGAGATCGTAGAGTTTTGGTAAGTTTGATAATTGGCATATTTCGAATACATATCGAAAAATTTAATTTGTGACATGTCTTAAGAATGCTCCTTATCGAGATCAGTATTTCCATTATGAAAATATTTTTGGGCGACCAAGTAGTTTAAGGTGCATTCGTAGGTTTTTTAATTAAAACCTCACATATTTTGATATCACATTCCAAAATATAATTGTGTAGGACATGTGTGATTAAAATATTTTAAATTTAGCATAAAAACTCTTATGAAAATTACACTCAGACATGCTTTTTTTTATAAATAAACATAAACGGAAAAGAACAACAAATTTTTTCACAAAAAATTATCACTCTTGGCAAAACTATTCCATTTTTAGAGCGTTTAAGTGTTTGTGTGTTAGTCGTTGTCTAACTTGTTATCAACATGACTGTTCAAAAGTTTCACTCTTAAGCACCTTAACTTTTATACCTTTTTTATGGTTGTTGTTGTTGTTGCTGTTGCTGTAGTTAATAGTTACAACATTCATTTGCAGCAAAAACTTAAAATACGTACTTTAAACTTAAAATTGTCTGCTGACTCTAAAGAGTTTTAATAAACATATTTATGTACTACACTTTGACTTTGGCTAAAAAAAAAAACGAAAAAACGTCAAAACAAAAACATCAACAACACAAAAGTGAGAAAACAAAACACAGACAGAAAAAAGACACAACAATTCCCAATTGCCCGAAGTGGCAGCGATGCTACCAACCAGAATAATTCCATCTGCATGAGAAAAACTTGTATTAGGATTTAGAAGAGTTTCCTTTCGAATAAAAGCTTGTGAGGAAATTGACAGTGTCTTCTCTAGTACGTGAGTGAGAGAGAGAGAGAGAGAGAGCGTCAGTCAGTGAGTGTGTAAATAGTATGAAATCAACATGTACATACAAAAATTAGCCTGATAGTTTATTTTGTTTTGTTTAGTCAAGTTTACTCATTCACTTTACAGTTTATGACTTTCGTTTTACATACAAACCATGTGTACTCGATACGTACAGTGAGTGAGTGGTATGGTTGTACAACCTTCTACATCACTGTGCTCATGATTATAATTATTATTATTACTACTCTATTATGGTGTTGTTATTATTTTCTTATTGTTGTTAGATATATTTCTTAGAATGAATACACATACTTCTTAATTTGCTTAAAGTACCAGTGTAGCGAACACAATAGATTGTGGATGTGAGAGTAAGTAAAATAAGTTACAAAAAAAACAAAAAAAAATGAAAAAAATTAAAGAATTTACTTACATGGACGGCATTTATATGCAACTTCAACAATTTTTCTCCTCTTCGGACAAGGGTCTGAACTGATGATACTCGAACTAATTGTGCTACTGCTGTGATAACTACTCGAGCCACTTGCATCTCCAACACCGCTGGCACCCGGTCCATAGAATTGTGGGCGTCCATTGAATTTGCAATGTTTCTTCTTTTGGCATGCTTCAACAACTGTTTGCAACAGTGAATACTATTTGTTTGTTTGTATATTAGTTTAGTCGTTCGGTTTCGGTTTGTTGGTGAAATTTTCATAGAATGATAAAAAATAAGAGCAAGGAATTACAAAGAACAACAATTAAAGTTAAATATACCATGACATATATGTACATGTACATTGTATGTGTGTATGCATATAAGAATGCATATAAAAATTTCTATTAAATTAAACTATACATATGTATATGCATACATACACCAATATACACATGCACATACACACATACATATACATAATGTATGTATGGATATGTATTATATTTTTGGCAAACAAATGAGTTTTTATTTGATGGTGTCTGTGTGAATGTCACTAAAGTTTTATTATGTATTTTGTAAATATTTTTCAAATTTAAACACATACACACACTCTTACATTCATTTATAAGAATCCCTATTCACACACACACACATAAATAATATGTAAAAAAAAATAAAAAAAAATATGGTCGTTTTGATAAGCATCCCTACATATACATACAAATGCACATATGTAGATAAACATTAGGTTGCAACTGAATATTACCAGTGCGAGGCTCTTTATGAAATAGCAATAATGAAGAGATTACTTTTCGAACTTAATATACTCGAATATGAGTATTGTTGTATGTATATATGACAACCAGTTCTTAATAATACACAAATTAATAAACAGTTTATTTCTATCGAAGAACACGTTTTTTCTTTTTGGACGCATCAAATTTAACTAATTGAGAAATAAAAATTATTCAGTTTTATTAATTTTTTAATTTCCTAGATCTTACGCTTTCAGTACTTTTTTATTATTAAATATTTTATGTCTTGCGCTTTTCAACGCAATGCTAAAGTATAGAGTTTTACGCTTTTAGCTTCGGTTAGCCCCAAACGTTCACGGAACGCACGTTCCTTTTTAGAGTACGAAAAGCAATGAAAACGCTTGCTAAACCATGATGTAAGGCATTTTCATTGCTCTTTAAACAGACGTATGTTACATTATGTTCCATCGACGTGACTGAAAGGGACTTTTACGTTTTGTTACGTTCCGAATCAGCTGTTTTTGTCCTGTATATGTATTAAGTAAAAATAAATAGTCTAGTAGGCGTGAGCCCACGATTCAAACTCAATGACAGACATCTGCATCAAAACGAAATATGAAATAAAATTACGACGATAAAATTTCTCAAAAATCTTTCGTTCGGAGTTGACTTTAAACAGTAGGCCCCGCCATGGTTAAAATTAACAGAAGAGAAGTTAAATCGTAATTCTGGTTATAATGACCAATTATGTATATTTTACAAAAGTACTATTTGATGTAAAAAATTACTTTTTCAGTTTTAATTCAGTACCATTTCAAAATTTCAGTTTTTCAACACTGTGCTGCATACTGTTTTGAATTTTAAAAACTATATGTCTCTAACAGTGGCTCTCATATCTCATAAAAAATGTTGTCTAATATTTTCTGTTATTCTTTGAACAGAACTGCTCCAATCAAATAATGGAAGAGATAATTTTCTCATATATACTCCCTTCGTAAGCAGCTGCGTACTTGGGTATGTATTGGAAACAAATAAAAATAACATTGCATGTTTATTCCATAAGATTTCATAATTGAAAACTATGGAAAAAAATAGTATGGGGACAGAGTCACCCTTGTCTAGTAGGTAGTGTGTGGGCTTATTAGACGTAAGGCCACTGTTCAAACCCTAGGTTAGACATCAAAATTTCGGCGGCTTCCTCTCAGCAGATTTCTGACAAAAATTCTGAGGATAAATAAAATTGTCAAAAATCTGTCATTAGGACTCGACTTTAAACTGTACGTCCCGCCACTCATCTATAAAATTAATACACAGAACATGTGTGTTATGAGAAGCTAGGCCGTAATCCTGACTGAAGGGTTGTAATGGCCAATTATGTATTATAGGGACGGAATATTGAAGTATGCGGTGGTAAGACAGACCAAATTGTTGCACCTTTGCTTACATTGCTTATTTCACCGAGTTCTTCATCATTTTCACTTTCTTGATTTAGATTGTGTTCTGGTAACTGGATTTTTTCGGCGTCGGAGGAGTCTGGAGTTATGTGAGCTTCGCTTTTCTCTGTAATACCTTGAAATGTAATTGCTTCATTACCACTATTATCTTCTTATGACTCTTGAAGCCTTTGACGAATATACTTCTCATAAATCTGCTATTATTATTTACTGTACTAAACTTTTCTTGTTTTAATCACTTTCCAAAATTTCAAATCAAGTATTTTCTAGTCATGTCATACTATAATTGTCATGTCACTTTACATCAGTTCATTTCATGTTAAGTCAGGTTATGTCACGGCATATCACAATGAAACTCTTTAAAGCTTATAATAATGGAATATATCAGTTTATAGCAGGGATGCCCAAAGCTAAAACTGTAGTAGTATTGGTGAGCGAGAGAGAACTGCACTGAAAGAAAAGTTGTGTAAACTGAAATAAGATGTACGGAAAAAATCCAAAGCACTTTTATAGCTATATGTTTGAAACATTTTTCAAAATTTAAGTGAAAAAAGTGAGATCTCCCTTTCGTGGAACTTCATTTACGTGTTTACAAAATTTTGTTCTATCAGTGACTATGGAAAAAGACTAGAAAAACAAAAAAAAATAGATACAGGTTTATTTCTTTCATTTATATTTTAATAAAATCATCAATATTTTAGATAAGCTTAAAATTAAGTTTTTGAAAACAATTATTTGAAATTTTTTTAATGAACTCCTTATCAGAAAATGGTCTACCACGCCTAACAATATCCAAGCTTATTAAGCTTGATAACTCCATTTTTAACATTTTATTTTCTGAGGTTTTTCATTGTTTTATTCTTCAATTTTTCCAAATAAATTTTTTTATTTTTACAAAATACATTTTTTTCCCCATCATTAAAATCATTCATATCACTATGATAAGAACAATAGTGCCTTCTAAATATTCTCTACATTCCTTCAATATTTTTTATCATAAAATACATACGTTTCGTAAATCATAGTAAATTTTGTTCAGTGCTTTAAGCAAAAAAAAATCGTACACCCGCTACACATGTGCATTCGTCGCTATTAGAGTGACGACTAACCAAAGAGAATAAGAATATGTGTGTTTTTAGTTTGCGCAAAAGCACTATGAAATGGGCACCAATGGTTTATAGTCAAAATAGGTTTTAAAATTAGTTTGAAAAAGAAAAGATTTTTGGCAGTTGTTTATTAACTTTAAATCTTAATTATATTTTTTAAAAATTTAAAATAGATTGTGACCGAAAACTAAGTCCTAAGCACGTATGAATATGTAACATACAATTTACAATTAAATTGTTCAACACTTTATAGTGCTCATGGTGCATTATTTGATGAATAATTTATTTCATCGAACGCGCTCTATCTTAGTCAGTTACAGTCTTTCAAAACAATTCGCTGTGCTTTATTTACGAACCTCAATATGTACTATAATCTTTCTTTATATGAATAATGCCTTTATGCCCTTTTGCACTGTTTTTTTCTATTCTTCTATGATAGAAAATTTTGATGTTCTGAAGAGATTGCAATTTAGAAGTCACATCATGGAAAAATTGCCAATAAAATAATTGTCAGTTCGCTTTGAATACATTAAAAAAAAATTAAGCTGTAACAGTTTTCAGTTTTTTCTAAGCAATGTAAGAGAAATGTTTCAAGAAAATTAGATAACCCCCCTAATATTTTCAATTTCACAAGATGTTAGTCGTTCTGTGCGCTTCGTTGCAAAGGATAAAGTTATTTTAGTAATAAATTAATATAAACAAAAACACTTTAAAGTTAAATAATCTACACTTAGTTTATGGAGTAAATTTTTTCCTTGTTTTTCTTTTTTAAAATAAAATAAAAAATATTTTGCTTTTTAAAAATGAATAGAAAATCACACAATTCATTAGAAAAATTCTAAATTTTTATTAGAAAAGTTTTAAAAGATTCTTAACTTTTAAAAAAATGTATTTATTTTATTTATTTGTACGAATGTATAAGTATGTAAGCACTCTATGTATGTATAACTTATCAAGCAAATCTTAGGTTCTTACGTTTCATAGCACTTAGTCCTTTAAACTACAAAGTATAGTACAGTGCAGTATTGCTAAAACTGAAATTTTGAAATGGTACTGAACTGTTATTGAAAAAGTATTTTTTTTTGCATCAAATGGTACTTTTGTATAAAAATACATGCATACACACATAATTGGTCATTCAAACCCTTCAATGAGGATTATAACCTAACTTCTTACACCACTTGTTTTGTGCGTGTTAATTTATTACATGAATGACAGTAGGTCCCAACTGTTTAATATCGATTCCGAACGACAGATTTTTGAGTACCTTTGTCGTTGCAATTTTATTTATTTTATCAACACTCTGCCAGAATGAAGTCGCTGGAAAAATATTTTTTCATATTTCGTTTTGATGGAGATGTCTGCCTTGCAGTTTGAATCGTGGGCTCACATATAGTAAGCCAGACTTATAGACTTACTATACTATTCATTTATTTATATTTAATACATATACGGGAAAAAAACGGCTGATTCGGAACGTACATACATAATAGGTCATTACAACCCTCGAGTCAGTATTGCGACCTAGCTACAGTTTAAAGTCGACTCCAAAAGACAGATTTTTCTGAGAAACTTTTCATGGCAATTTCATTTCCTCTCAGAGTTTTTGCCAAAAATCTGCTGAGAGGAAATCGACGAAAAAATAGTTTTCATATTTCGTTTTGATGTCTGACCTGGGGTTTGAACCGAGGCCTTACGTCTAATAAGGCAACACACTACCTACTAGAATACGTTGAATTCGGAACGTAACAAAACGTAAAAGCACCGTTCAGTCACACGTCGACGGAACGTAATTACGTTCGTTTTTAGCATATGAAGAGCAATGTAAATGCTTACCGTAATTCTGAAAATAAACGTACGCTCCGTTTAGCTAACCGAGGCTAAAGTCTAATTCTACCTTAAGCATTGAGTTGAACCTGTTGCTAATGCACTAATAGTTGAAAAGCGTAAGACATCAAATATGTAATAATAAAAAAGTACGAAAGTGTCTCTGGAGTACTGCGGTATTTTGGAAATGAAACCGTACTGAAAAAAGTACAAAATTATTGAATTTTTAAACACTGTTACAGTGTTTCAATTATTTCTAGCGGAGTGGGTAAGACGTTGGGCCCAATATACTAAAATACAACGCTAACCACGATGAGTATGTAGTTCATAAATAAACTAAAACAAAACGAATCTATATACTCAAAAATATCCTGTATTGAGGTTATAATTGTTTTCTAACATCTAAATGTATCATAAATATTGTAAATAATATATATTTACTTTAAACAAATATTGTTTTTTAATTAATTTCAGTTCGTAACACTGCCTTCATATCGATAATATGCTTTCAACATATTATCATTCAATATTTACTTTAGACCGAAAATGTTGCAATGTACAGTGATTTTCTATTAGCATAACATACTTGAAATTACTCTAATCCTTCAGCCTATTTGGTAACAGCTACCCATACTTACCATATAAACAGGAAGATGCGAGAGCTGCGATTTTAAAATTCTAAACATATTTACAATACAATACAAATATTGAAATATAAAATCCATCTCAACATTTATGTCGTAATTATGTTACATTTTGTATTTGTGTCATATTCAATCAATTTGTTATTTTGATTGTTTTGACAAATTCATAGGAAATAATTTTATTGGAATTATTATTATGTCACCATAACACTTTTTAACTATTGAAATAATAAAGGTTAGCAATTATTTTGATTTTCGGCAGTACATAGCCTTACACAAAAAAAATCTAAGTGCTAACCGATATGTTGTGAATTGTAAATCAAATCCAAGTTAATACGAATACGAGAGATTTTTCTACAGAACAGTATTTTCGGATTATCTTCAGGTTTTATACCAGTGTTGAAAAATTCAGTACTTTTGTACTTTTTTCAGTACTTTTTATTTAAAAAATACAGCAGTACCCCCGCGACGTGTTCAGTACTTTATTATTACATATTTCATGTCTTGCTCTTTTCAGCTATTAATGCATTAGCAACATGTTCAACGTAATGCTAAAGGTCCGCGAAATGTACATTTGTTTTTTTAAAATTCGATTAGCAATGAAACCACTTGCCGAACCGTAATGTAATTTCGGTAAACATTTACATTGCTCTTCATATGCTAAAAACGAGCGTATGTTACATTACGTTGCATCGACATTTGACTAACCGGTGCTTTTACGATTTGTTACGTTCCGAATCAGGGGTTTTTGTCCTGTATTAAATGTAAATAAATAAATAGTCTAGTAGTGTACTGGCTTACTAGATGTGAGCCCAGGATTCAAACCCCAAGGCAGACATAGACATCAAAACGAAATATGAAAAAATATTTCTCAGGCGACTGGCAAAAACTCTGAGAATAAATAAAATTGCCACGATAAAGTTCCTCAAAAATCTGTTGTTCGGAGTCGACTTTAAACAGTAGGTCTGTATTTTTGTATGTATGTATTTTTTTGCAATCCCTTCAAAAAAGTACTCTTTCAGTTACAGTTCAGTAACATTTCAAAATTTCAGTTTTGCAACACTGTTTTATACCGAAATTTCATAATTTTGGGTATACAGTCAACCCCCTATAACGCGTTGAGGGCGTACCGCGTTGTATGAAAACCGTGCTATAAGAATCTCAGATTTAACCGTACAAACCGGGCAAATACGTAGCGCGTTCTAAGAAAACCGTCTACCGCGTTGTATGGAAACCGCGCTGTAAGAAACTCGGAATTAGTACAAATCACATCATTCGTACCGCGTTAAATGGAAACCAAGACAGGATAAATTATAAATAAATTTTATTGACTTAAAGAGTTTATACATATAAGGATTAATAAAACAAAAACTAAACTAAAAGACTGTTTTCCAACAAAAATAAGAAAGACTTGTAAATTATGTAATTTTTCAACATTCATCCTTACTGTCAGATATGAGTTGCAGAAAAAATTTTATAATGTCGTAGACGGCTATGAGATAAGCTGGCCTTTTTATATAAAAATGCTGTTTGTATATCTCGGCTGTGCTTTTGCGTCGAAAATAAAGCTGATATTAAACCCAATATCTAGTTACTAGAGTCATTCAGATGCTGTGCGGAAGGAACTTATGGCATCTTGTTGAACGGAAAACGCGCTGTACGAGTACTGCGTTATAGGAGGACTGTCGTAATTTCAGATCCGAGTTATATGGAAACCGCGTTATAGGAGGGCTGTCGCAATTTAAACGCCGCGTTATATGGAAACCGCGTTCTGAGAGCACCGCGTTATAGGAGGGTTGACTTTAGTTGATCTGAATGTATCTATGGTGTTTACACCATACCTAAATGCGATTTCGATCATAAAGCTAGATTCACCCATGTTATCCGAACAAAATTATTTGTTAGTGAGAGTTTTCTTCCGCTCGACTCATTACGAAAAACTTGTCAAAGCTGGCAGACGACACTTTTAAAGAAAATTCTAATTTTGTATGATTTATGTGCGCAAATAAATTTTAATTTGTGTGAAACATATAACATTTTGGAAGCTCCTTTCAAGTCCGGACAATATAACAAAAATAAACAAAATCGAGCTGGTAATTGTTCGTAGAAAATATTTTCCATCAAGAACAGACCTGCCAAACTACATATAGAAAAAATGCTGTACGAAAAAAATATTTTGTCCAAGCAACAATAGATGAATCAAGCTTAAGGTATAAATCATCTCCTTGGAGAAAGGGGACGCTGGTCTCAAACCGAAAATCTTTAAAACCAATTTGCCTCTCGTCTTTCATGTTGAAAATACTTGAGAAAGCTGGGGGCAGTTGTACAAAATGCGAGATATTAGTGGCACCCTTACCACTGCATTCTAGGCAACAACCATATTGGTCAAACAGATCTACTGAGACAGCTCTTAAAAGTTGATAAGTAGCCCTTCATACATTCTGAAAGCAAATTAAAATCTTACATAATTTATACGTACCAATCAATTTTAATTTGTATGAAAAATATAACTTATTGGCAGTTCTGTTCAAGTTTTTTCGAACAAAATATAAAATTGAACCAAACCGATCTGAAAGTTGTGCGTAACAAATATTTTATCTTTCCGTCTCAAGAAAAGACCTGTAAAAATACATATAAAATATTGCGTGCAAAAATATTTTGTCGTAACAACTTGTGTGAATTCAGTTTAACTTTACCTAGAAAATAACGGATAATTCCTGTTATCTCCCAAGGAACATCATCCAGTTATTGATCGATATCATGCGACAAAGTCAGGAGAGTTGAATCTTAGATTGTCCCTTGCACCTCCCGATTACGGAAGTGCTATTCAGACTGAAAAGAGACCGAGGTATCATACATAATTTTACACAAGCTTCACTCATTTGGCCAGAAATTAGAAAGATCTGACCGGGTATGAATAAATGCAGAACAAAATTGATGTGATTCTGGCCTGAGTTCACACGGCCATAAGCTTGGAATATCTCACTGTAACTTCTCCAGAAGCTGTAAGGACTAGTAAGAAGCTGCACTTGGTAGTCTGAGACGTAAGATGCTTGGGTACCCACAATTTTTTTAAATAAAGATAGCTAAAGGAGACTTTGATAGAATCTATACGTTCAGAAAAGTATGGATATCTCTGGTATATGCCAGCTTGGATTAAAATTATAAATCGGTATAGATACTATCGACGTTGTTACGCGACCTTTTTGAATACAAGTAAGCTTAGAAGAGAGTTTATCCTTAACTAACTTTATACGCAACCTTTATTTTAAACAAGTTTTTTTTTATTTTTTGATTAATAAATTCAAAAAGTTCAGAGTTTATACTATTTTTCAGTTAAAAGGTGTCACAACATAATGGAATACAACGTTCCTTATTTGTCAGAGATCAGCAATGCTGATCAAAAAGATGAGTAGATTCGAATCATACTCATAATTTCTGATACTTATACTCATTCATACTTATTTAAATATCATACCAATACTACTCACCTTAAAATTTAAAAGTACTCATCGTACTCATACTTTACTCAATATTTACTAAAACCGCAAAATAAGTATGATTCGCGTTCGAACGCTACAATACTCACTAGAAGGTTGCGTATTTCATTTGCTTGTCTGTTTTGTTTTTGTCTTTCTTCTTTTTTTGTAAATGCAACAACAACTAAGACTGTAAATTTTGATGAATAATTCGAAACACTCGAATGAGTAGGCGTATGACTCAAACATGTTATGAATGGTATGAGTTTAATGTCAACATTGTACTCATACGCATTGCAACCTGTACTTATAAATCAATGTTGTAGTGAGTACGAATGAATCAGTAGTAGTTTAATTTCAATACTGATGACTCACTCATACTCAAAATTTCATGAGTACTTATGAGTAACGAAAAAACGATTCGTTGGTGATCTCTGGTAAGGGATACTGCTAGAGACATAAGAGCTTTCATTTAGCCTTGAATATGTCTTAACAGCCAAACCAAAAGTAATATCCATCTTGTTGTTGAGGCTTCCACTACTCTTTTGAACCTGATTGTATCAAATGTTTTTTATTTGTTTTGTATCTGCGCCTGAACAGCATCAATGTAAAGAGGGTCAGGTACATTAAGACAGACTTAGATCACTGTTGTCGTTTTTTAATTTATACTCAGATCTGTATCATGGAACTATCAAATAGTTTTTCAATTATATGTTCCTCAATTAAGAACAATTCAGTTTTGATTTAATTTAAAAAAATAAAAAAAATTTTAAAAATTATCTCAACTTGCGTTTATTTCCTAAATAATCATCATCCCCAGAAATATTGTTACGTTTTTACCTTTTTAAAAACGTTTAAAATATGAGTTCGTTGATTGCAAACAAAAGAAAAATATATTTTTGTTTAGCTTCAATTAAACTCTTTATTGTTCGCACTACTTTTGTGTGCCACTGTTTATCAGACAGATCTTTAAACGGAGATCTTCAAACCACGTCTGTTCTCTTCACACGCAACGCGTCTTCACACAAGACTGACATGTAAACAGTCTGATGAATGTTTCTGAAGTCGAATGTTCGTGGTTTCGCATTCTCGAGAACTATAGCGCGACTTCATTGTTGTTTGTGTATTTTCTTCACGTTGTTAGTTGTTGCGTTCTCACTTACTTGTCTATCTCCTTTCCTTTTTTTGTAGCTTTTGTTTATCATTTTAATGTTAATCGATGTTACACCGTTTTCATTTTCGTAACAATACCTATTTTTGAAGATTTAAATAAGTTTACTTAAAATCACAACACGGATACATATCATTATTAAAAATAAAATAAAACTTGAGTTTCTATTTCAATTGTGTGGTTAAGGTTTTTGAATTTCATTGAATGTTACGTGTTAATTTATTTGATCAATATTATGCTTAGGGCTTAATACTACTGTAACCGCCAAAAATTACCCACCAGAAAATACAACTCTAAATAGTTATCGAAAATCTATTACTTCAACTAATATTTTATTACATTTTATAATAATCTATTACACCCTATTGCTTATATGTATATGTAACATTTTTTATTAGTCATTCAAGATAGAAAAGTTAACCTAACTAACATTAGCTGCGCACAACGTGCTTAATATTTTTAATGAAAAATAAGTTGGAGGTTTGACACCAAAAAGAATTTATAACATACGGTTGTCAGAAATTTGTAATAAAGAAATAATTGTATTTCACTAAAATTAATCGGTGTTGTCAATTTATTCAAGCCATCATGAGCTACTGTTGTTAACGTTGTGGTTAACGACTACTATATATGGTACATTTAGGTAAAATTGATATTATAGTTAAGTCCTAATGTTAATATAATTATTTATTTTGTTATTTTCAGTTTGAAAAACCAATGGTTTTTATTCAATCCTTATTTGTTTTATTTCAAATCGTTTCACAAAGATTTTTAATATAAATTGAACCGACTTTTTTCGTTTTATTTTACCAGAATGAATGAATATTTTACATGGCATCTGTACCGCTGTTTTTAAGTTTAACGACATGCATCAAATTGAATATTAGGCCCCTCGTACATACATATGAAATAGCCATTAAATCAATGATTTTCTACCAGCAATTTGCTTGTTAATTGACCATAAAATCATTTATTTATGTACAGAAATATTCATGTGAAACCATTATGAAATGAATGAATAAAGGAATATATGTACATATGTATGTACATACATACATACATAACTCTACAAATATATTGTCGATAAAAACTAGAGAAAAAAACACAGAAAAATTAAATAAAAATTTTGTATGAACAATAAATGGTTCGAATTCCATTGTACATACACACATGTATGAATAAATATTGAAATAAAAATTTTAAATCTACTTCGATATTCATTGTTCATATCCGTATAGCAATAAAGTATTCATATAAAATAAGTCAGTTAAACCTAAATATGTCTGTATGCGAAAATATACAATTGAAGGATGTTTATTGATTAGGGTGGTACATGTTTTTATACGATATAAAATAAAGTTCATCGCTCGATGCAGTGTTTGCCATTTGAACGAATCCAAGACTTGCTGAAATAGGATTTTTTTCACCGATTTAAGCAGATTTGAATCTCGTTTATGGATTTTTTATTAAATTAGAAGTCCTACTTTCTAATACTTCCACTTACTAGTTTTCCATTTTGGGTAATTTTTTACATACGAGCAGTACTAACAGTTCTATTGTACTTGCTATTTTTGCTATTACGAGTACATTAGATTCTGTAACGCGCTTTCACCGTTTTGCACCTGCAAATTCTCTATGGTATCGTCTTCGTCATACTTACGTATGTATCTCTAATTTTTTTATGGAATAATTCCAAAAATCCCTTTGTGATCAGCTTTAAAAAAATGACACAACAATTATAATAAAAGGCGAAATTGTTTGCGCAAGAAAAATGCAATTTTCGACATATTTTGACACATAAAAATGATTGTATATCAATAATAAATGAATTCCATTTTAAGTAACTATAATATTTAATAAAACCAAGTTATGTTTTTATAAAATTTTATTAAATGTGTTTGTTTTCAGAAAAAATGTTGTATTTTTTACAGGCGACATTTTAAAAATGTTGCTCTAACCTTAGTTATTAACCTAATTAAGCGCCGATATAAAGTAGTGATCTAACTGAACTTTTAATAAAAAAAAACAAAAATAGGAAAAAGTTGATTCAGAAATTGAAAACTGTAGCAAAAATTATACAAATAATATTAGTTGTTTCCGCTGCTTATATTCCCCTTGGTATGATATTTTGATGTTTACGTCAACTCCTCTGTACTGGAGCATTTCAGCAATTCTAGCAATTCTAGAAAACTTTTTTACGTGATTGAATGCTTTATCTCAATGTTTTCCTCCAACAGTCCTTTATCTTCATCAGACAAGGAAGACGTACCCAATAATTCTTCAAGCATACTTGTTGAAACCGAGGCACATATAATACGTCAGACTGATGTCAAATACATATTATGAATTACTTATTATCTTATTTGGGTTTATTCTTTGTTAGCTCAGCGCATAAAATGAGGCATGCTTTGACAGCTATCAGTTGGTTTATTCGCTACTTTTCTTTAGATTTTTATTTGGTGTGGATGCAAATTCATTGAACGTTAAAGCAATGATAGTGCCAACCAGATATCAGCAATGAATCGTTTTTACACTACTCATAATTACTCATGAAAGTTTAAGTATGAATGTGTCAACAGTATCGCAATTCAACTGCTCTGATTCAATCGTACTCACTACAGCATTGATTTATAAGTACAGGGTGCAATGTGTATAAGTACAACATTGACATCAAACTCATAACATTAGAAATGTGTTTGATTTATACGCCTACTCATTCAGATTCATATATTTAGAAAAATACTTATAATAGTCATAAATGATTCGAGTGATTCGTAACCTTCATCATTATTTACAGCATTGATGCCCATTTCATAGTGCTTTTGCGCAAACTAAAAACACACATATTCTTATTCTCTTTGGTTAGTCGTCACTCAGCCAGCGACGAATGCACATGCGTGGCGGGTGTACGATTTTTTTGCTTAAAGCACTGAAAAAAATTTACTTACGAAACATATTTTATGATAAAAAATGCGTTTGGTGATGCACAATGCAGTTTATGATATAAAATATTGAAGGAATGTAGAGAATATGTTTTAGAAGGCACTATTATTCTTATCATAGTGATATGGACGATTTTAATGATGGGGAAAAAAAGATTTATTTTGTAAAAATAAAAAAATTTATTTGGAAAAGTTCCGCGAGAGAGAGGTCTCACTTTTTTTCACTTAAATTTTGAAAAATGTATCAACCATATAGCCTTAAAAGTGCTTTGGATTTTTTCCGTACATTTTATTTCAGTTTACACAACTTTTCTTTCAGTGCAGTTCTCTCTCGCTCACCAATACTACTACAGTTTTAGCTTTGGGCATCCCTGATTTACAGTCTTAGTTGTAGTTGTATTTCAAAAAAAAAAAAAAAAACAAGAAAGAAAACGACAAAGAGAGCAAGCAAAGCAGACACACAATTATCGTGTGAGTAATTTAGTGTTCATACGCGAATCATACTTATTTTGTGATTCTTGCAAATGTTGAGTCATGGAGAGTCGAAAACGACAACATCATGTGTATTGTTAAATATGAGTACGATGAGTACTTTAAACTTTAAATATGAGTACTATGAGTATGATATTTAAATAAGTATGAATGCGTATAAGTATCAGAAATTATGAGTATGATTCGAATCTACTCATCTTTTTGAATACTCATTGCTGATCTCTGGTGCCAACTTCATACGTTGTTAGTTTACAGTCAGTTGAAAAATTGATTGACGTATTCAATAAGTTCCGGCCTTTATGCATACATTTGTGGCCACGCAATGCATTTTTTGAATTTTATATTATTGTAGCACGAAAAAATTCAACCTTAAACAATTTGTGTAAAAAAGAATACAAATATCATAATGCAATATTTTCATTCTGTGACTTTTTCGAGGTAAGAAGCGCAATATTGCAACATTTTTACAATTGGTACAAAAACAATACGACACACTTTTTCGGGTTAGGATATGTAAAATTTTTACACTTTCTAAGAACTTTCTCTTACATTACATACATACATAATTAGCCATTACAACCCTTCAGTAAGGATTACGGCCTAACTTCTCACACCACTCATGTTGTGTGCTTTAATTTTATACATCAGTAGCGGGACCTACAGTTTAACGTTGACTCCGAACGACAGATTTTGAGAAACATTTTCATGGCAGGCTTATTTACTATCAGAGTTTTTGCTACCAATCTACTGAGAGGAAGTCGCCGAAGAGATATTTTTTTTTTCATATTTCGTTTTGATGTCTGGCCTGGGGCTCGAACCCGGGCTTTTTTGTCTAATAAGCGAACACACTACCTACTAGACTACGGCGACTACATTGCTTTTTGAAAAGAACACTAAAGATAATTTTAAGAGCAACAGCCAAGACAAACCACACCGTTTTTTAGAAAATAAAAATTTTAATAACTAAAGAGCTGTGTTGATTATTCAGATGCTCACTGGTATGCATATCTGGTGTTTAAGAATGTCATTCAATTTTATTATGAAATTTTAGAAATTCTAATTCAATAGAAATATCTATATGCCTTGAAATATGAGCTACATTAACACACTCTTTCAATCGTAATTGAAGTTTATCACACATGTAAACACTCATTCTATATACACAGTGTCATTTATTATCACGCGTATAAGAGAGCAATTGTTTACATATGTTTTATAATCATGCCTTATGTGGACCATACATTCATATATTATCATGAAAGAAATTTCTTTCTCACCTATGTACATACATACACTTGCATTGCATGACAGCGATTTAAATTGTGTTACCGATGAATTTGAAATGACATTTACATAATGCCGAACGTTACGTTTTGTGATTTGTAATCGATTAAAACGCGTTGATGTCACAGTTGTTGTTGGAAATGTCATGTGAAAATATATATTTTTTACCTCCCCTTCCCTCTCTCACTTTCTAGGTAGGGTTTCTACCACTGTACATATATCTCTTTTTGTGACTTTCGTATTAATGCAGTTGTCAATATATGTATGTATGTTATACGTATGCATTTTTTTTTTTTTTTTTTTGTGTACATGTTTATATGTACGATATATGTAAATAAAAATAATAAATAAAAAAAAAAATAATAATAATACCTGCATTGCATTTGGCCACATGCAGTTCTCTGGGGTATTATCATCCTGGTCAGCATCTGTACTATCGGTTGTCGCCTCATCCGCTGCCGGTGCAGATGCAGCTGCAGTCAGACTCGCTGCATCAGATAAATATGCGCCATTTACATAACGATTTGCGGGCACTTTCTGTATGGGTGAACCGAACGTTGAGCCACGAAGTAAATGTTTAGCTTTTGTGCGATTTTCAATTCCATCACCGTTGACAGGACATAATTCTTCGATGCTGATTCCATCTGTTTCAGTTGAAAATTAAAATGGAAAAATAGTGCAAAAGACAATTAAATTAAATATTGATGTGCGACCACAGCAACGTTATTAACCAACAATTTTAAATTCAATTTAATATATTCAATTTAAACAAATACTACATACGTACATACGTATGTATTGTCATTTAAATGAAAAATAACTTTTAAAAGAACAAAAAAACTATTTCTTGTTTAAATAAATTGGGAATAATATTAATAATAGTTTTTAAAAACTTTAATAAATATGTGTTAAAGAAATATGATTTGCTATTTTAATTATAATTATTTTTTGTACTACTACTACTATGATATAGTGTAGATACTTAATTTACATATTGCCTTAGGAACGGGTCAGTCAGATTCTTACTGAGACTCAGAGAACATATATATGAGGGGTGTGGAAACAAAGGCAGCAATCTCCAATTTGTTGAAACAAACTCATTCTCCAAATTTCAGTTCGCATTTTCCCAAAAACTTCAGTGTGGATATGGATCAAACTTGGTCGGCATATTTATCTTTTTCTTCTATACTAATTAACAAAAAAAATTCATTATAAAATACAATTGTCTTTAAAAATGCAAGTTTTTCTTATTAATTTCGAAAACTACAAAAGTGGAGATTGCTGCCTTTGTTTCCACACCCCTCATATATGTATACATATATACATATATGTATATACATATACATATATATCGACGCCTCCGTTCTATAACATTCTAAGTCGAAAAAGTGTGTTTTGAGTTATGAGCTCTCAAAGTTTTCACGCGACATACGACTATATGTGTATTCTAAGTAGATTTTTCCCTATAACTTCGGAACGGATCGGCGCATTTTAATCAAATTTTGACAGTATTTAAGTTAGAGAACGTAGAATTTAAAAATGCAAGAACATTAAAAACGTTCTAAGTACACTTAGAACGTTATAGAATGGAGGCGTCGATATATCATATATATAAATAATATATATGTATAATATGATGATATATATACATATATATACTATATATTCATAAAGGCAAACCTCATTGATGGCAATGTTGTTACATTTGAGGCACATGAGACTCAATAAGGCTAACAGTCTATTTCCACAAACACCAAAACGGATTATAAAGGTGTCTTTATTTCACAAAGCCCGTACTGAAACAACCACTGTGAGACTAATTGTATAGTAGTTTTGACTTACCTGCACAACTAACTTTTGGAAGAATTTTTGTGCAGATAAGCCAAAAATTCAGCTAAATTAAATGCTTTTACCTGCCTAATAAAGACACGAAATAAAATTTTTGTGCAGGTAAAGGCAATGCGCACGTAAATAAAAGGCAGCTAAATCAAAACTACGTATATAACGTATTTATTTCAATATTATATGAAATTCTTGCACGTGCAACCATAATATTACATTGTGCTACCACGATGCATTAAATTTAAATGACGACCTCTTACGTATTTGTAGAAAGATCCACAGACTCACTTATATATCGGGCAATATCCTCTTTACAAAGTGTGTTGTAAGGGATGGTAAGAATTGGGTTCCCAGTATTCTAACACGCATCCGGACGAGAGTCTGACAGTCTCTCCCTCCTCCAGAACACAGATAGGGAGAGGAAAATAAGTTGCCAGCTCAACATAGCGATCGAAAAGGTTCTCTTTTCTAGCCAGAAAGCATTAGACAAGGAGTGGAATTTTCTATGATTTATAGCCGAATCTTGACTAAGGAGACAGATAACATATCGTATCGTATCGTATAACGTATCAACGTTCTGGCTAGAGCATCCGACACAGTTTCCGATTATATACCTATGCTCAGAAACTCAAACAATGGAGCTCTAAGGACATAAGGGATAAACTTGGACGTCGGCACCATGTTCGTAAGGGACTTTATGACCGCCTTGCCATGTTCTCAGGGAATTATCCGCTGCGTAATGGAAATAAGTACCGTTTGTTTCAAATCTTTTTTGTCTATACAAGTAATTCATAAAAATTGCGACTTCAGTGCAAAATAATTTATTTTCCATTTTGTAATTAAAACATGCAAACACCATTTACAGGGGGGCATTCGAAATAATACTCTTCATCCAACCAACACAGATACGTGTTGGATATGAAGTAGCGTATCGTTTCCATGCGCAGTTATCCGACATCACTCTAACGCCGGATTGATTTACTTGGTCAAACGGATCCATGTCATAGTTGCCCGCGTGGACTAGTTGCTCCACAGATGGTTTGAACACGGAGATAGGACGGGACTGGGCCTCTATGTAGTAAAACAAGAAACCAAACTATGTCTCCGGTTACCGGCCGATAATTCGTATCAGGGAATGTATGATCTGGGCTAGTAATCATCATTAATCTGGAGATTAACAATGACTCCCGACATTATATCGGTTTCTAGTCCTAATGGAATGACTGGAAATGAGGAAGCGAATATTCTGGCTAATAGAGCCAGAGTAGAACATAGGCTTGCATGCCTTTCAGTGCATTAAAGATTAAGCTGTCAAAGTGGACGGAAACATCACATCGACTATTGTGAAATAATGATACAGCAGGAAGAAAATTGTTCAAAAATGTATGAGCCTTATGAGTAGAGAATGATAAGTATTATCATCTCAGAGAAATAGACTGGAAAAAGTTAAGAAAGCTTGTACAAGCTTGTGGTTTTCCTAATGTTGACTGCACAACAGGCCTACAAGATGACTTTGGCATATGACAATTGGCATGAGAGTCTTGGTTGGTCTCATCTTCTTCAAACTACCTACCTGTTATTAAAACAAACTCAAACATATGTGGGCCAGTTAGCTTCGAAGACAGAAACACACTTTTTATTACTGCTACATACTGAAAAAGTTTAGGTTAACTAACTTCTAGGCTAGAAAAAAGGCATAATATGCTATGAATTTAAAATATTTTCTGTTTTGACCAACATCATGTACCTTTAGGTTAGGTTCGGTTAGATGACGTGTACTTGTCAACTGTGACAAGTACAGTACCCGGAGGTCGAATTGACCCATTGTACAACGTCCTAGCTTCTCACACCACTCGTGTTGTGTGCGTTAATTTTATGCATGAGTAGCGGGACCTACAGTTTAAAGTCGACTCCGAACGACAGATTTTTGAGAAGCTTTTCATGGCAATTTTTACTCTCAGAGTTTTTGCCAGAAATCTGCTCAGAGGAAGTCGCCGAAGAAATATTTTTTTTCATATTTCATTTTGATGTCTGACCTGGGATTTGAACTCGGGCCTTTCGTCTAATAAGCCGACACACTACCTACTAGACCACGGCGACTTTAAATACCTTTTCTATGTGCAAATTAAATGGAGTTCCTCTCACACTATATTAGTTTCATAGACGAGTTTACAAAACAGTCTCAAACAGAAAACCTTCTTCATTATTCCCAAGACAATAACACTTAACATTTGATTTAATTTAGCCTAGTTAACAAAATAAAATATTTAAAACAAAATTGTCATCGTTTTTTTTACATGTATTCGGATTAGGTTAGGTCGGAGTGGTAGCTCTGATATCAAATGCTCACTTGAGCGCGCATAGCGGCCCGTTGTGATGCCACGAACTGAACGCAGTCCCTGTTGTACTGATCAAGTTCCACCAAAAGTCAGGGAAGAGGTAGAAGTTGGTCAGCGCAAGGGCTGCACTCTGTACTCGGATCAGTTGTGAACAAAGTCTTGTAGATTTTTCTAAATGAATCCGATTTTATTCTGTATAATTAATAAGACGATTGAAATTTTTTCCAATGTTCACAATCATTTATTTATAAATATCGATATAGTCTCTACCATCTGTTTTCATTTCATGTTTCATTTTGTTGTTTTAAATAAAACTACAAAATCCGATTTAAAATTATTGTATTCATTGAAGGCGACTTAAGTAGTAAATCGGTATCAGCTGTATGGACAGTAAAGCTGATGAAAGCAAATTAATGAAATAATTTGCATGTCCTGTTGCGTGTAAAATGATTTTATAAGATTTCAACAGTAGTTATGGGCGTTGTACTCACCTTTGGCTATAAATTTATTGTACTGGGCAAATTCAATGGATATACTCGTGCCGCGTGGACATGTAATTACGACTTGATCTGTGTCACAAGCTGCTTTCTGATATGTGCGCAATGTTGCTGACAAAAGTGCTGTACCGTACATCCGGTCAAGTCACGAATGTTTTAATAAATTTATAAACGATTTAAAAACACAAAAATTTAAATAAAAACCAGAAGGAAAAAAATATATAATCATTTTATGTGCGTATGCATGTGTGTGTTTGCGTTTGAACATGAGAGAATTTTGTATATGAATGTTGAATAAATGATTTATTACACAAAGTTGTTGTTGTTGTTGTTGTATTTCAATTATATTTTCCAATGTGTTGGCAGGTGTTTGGGCGTATTCATTCACATTTATACATAAGTGAAGGCATAATCAAATGCAGTGATGTATGATCAAATAATAAGGCCAATTTTTTTCATCAACGTCATCATCATCATAGTAAGTGACAGCAGGTGGATAAAAGATGCAACATCCATTCATACGGTTGCAACATCATAATAAACATCAACACCATTGCCAATAACAAAACAAAAAAAAAACCAAAAAAAAAAGTAGAAAATGCATCGAAAAAAATCACATAAGTTAAGTTGTGATGAACGTGTATTTTGTTCGACAAAAATTAAAAAAAAAAAAAACGAGGTCAATGCATCAGTTGGCGAACAGAAAAGGGAAAAGAAAATAGAATTTATGAAAAAAAAAAATTTTTTTAAAAAACGTGAAAATATCCATATTTAGTGTACGACATTCAATGTTTGACATTTAACATTCCGCCATTCATACATTCGTTCGTTACGTCGTCAGCCAATTGATGAGGTTGCATGTGTTACATTGTTTAGTGTAGCGAAGCGTTCATTAATGTAAGCATTTGTTTAAGTCACCATTATTTGAACGAAATTTTAAGAAATAACAGTACCAACGTCAAGTCAATCCAAAATTCATTCATTCCATGACATCGTACGCCATCGTTACACATTATGATGGTTGTAGTATTTAGACGAAGAGAAGAAAATGAACAAGATGCAGCAGTCAATGCCACACGATCACAGCCGAGTTAGTCATATCGAAGCCCCGCAGAAGAGAAGTGTTGCGTAGAATAGACATTGTTGACATTTGCAGCAGCGTATGTTCGCATGTATGGTGTGTGGTTTTACATGACAAGGCGACGATGTGAAGGAGATTCATGTGTGTATGTGTGTGTTATTCGAAATTGTGTTTATTTCAAGCAAAGGATATAACATAATACCCAGTTGTCGGACGGATGGAAAATCAAAGGAGAAGAGGCGGAGGTAGGCATGCATGATAGAAAGATATCAAACCGAACATAAACACAACGATATACCGAACAAAAGCAACAAACAACGTCACGACCATAAGCGTCAGTTTCAATGTATTTGACGTGACAAATGATGTAATTAGTGAGGCAGTGCACACCAACACAAGCACACATTTGACAGATATGGAGCACATCCATGTTACAAATTGTTGAAAAAAAACAACATATTATTATTGTTTTTGATATTATTGTTGTTGTCGTTTAGCCATTAAAAGAATCCATAAATGATGGTTCAAAAACATGAAAAGAGACAAAACAAAGAGAAAAATATGTAAGAAAAATTATATGTATTTATTTTTTATATGTTTGTATTTTAGAATTCATGTCATTCATTAACATGAATAACATTTTGTGATTTAAACGTATAAAACTGATTAACTATTGCATAAACATTGTAATTACATATATGTATGTATGTACAAACGTACATATGTATGTATGTATACTTATTTAATATATAAAATGAAAAAGAAATAATTAAAATATAATTTACCGAACAACCTGTCATATGCACTCTGAAGTTTTAAAATAAAAAGATTATAATTAACTGGCACTTTAATCAGCTTAAAGCGTTCACATTTAAATTACGTTTTGTTCCAAAATGTACAAAACAAAGTTCTACGAAATTTCTTTTTTTTTTTTAGCAATTTAAGAACTAATGAGACATGTATCTCTGAAGGCCTCACGAAAAGAGTGTGACCAGCATAACTTCATGTAATATATACGTACCTTCTGATGATATGAACTCCAAAAAATTATAAAAGAACTCAATGTTCATATACATAGATATCTATATACACTAGGCAGCGTAAATCTGCATACCACCTAGTTACCAACATTTCAACATGATATTTTAAGATCAAATGACAATGGTTATCCTTTGAAATTGGTTTTGTTTGGCTCTCTTTTTGCTTACTAACATGAGATAACATAAAAACATTGGAATGACATTTCTTTGCGTATGCATATCAGAGATCAGCAATGAGTATTCAAAATTAGATTAGAATCATACTCATAATCAGACGTCGGCACCAATGTTCCTTAGGGGAAGAATATCTTCGGCTTTTTACACATATATCTGTATCTGTGGACTAATGCACTGAACCCCAAATAGAGCACGTCGCAGTTTGCAGCAATTGACGTGAATGCCTTTTTTATGTACGCAGTCGGTAATCGCTGATATTAGTTACACAAATGAGCCTTAAACTTGGACGTGTGCAAAACAATCCTATTCAAAGCCATTCTTGAAAAGCGCATAAAAGTTCATAAACTGATTATGCTGATATTCCAAATGAGCGAGGTGCCATGCCCTCGTATACTACATACTTAATATTTAATTGCATTTGAAATATATTACTCATACGCATAGTTACCCCTAAAGTATGCTATCTATGATTCTTGATGTATAAAACCAAAGAAAATAAAATATAAAGAATGTGCAATTTGGGATATTTTGGAATATTATTCAAAAATATTTCACGACGCGGGGGGAAAGATAGAAAGGAAAGAAAAAAAATTTTGTAACCAACATTTGTGAAAAAAATCACCAAATGAGAAAAAATATAACCAAAATTAAATTTGTAGACTTTTGTTTTATTTATTTTTTTTCAAGTTTAAATTATAATTAATGAAAAAAGAACCAAAAAATAGCATTTTTTTATAAGAAAAAAACTAACCAAAAAAACTACACATTGATCAAAAATAACCAATTTTGGTTAGAAATAACCAAAAAAAGGCAACCCTGTTCTCAAATCACTTATTCTCAGACGTCGGCACAAAGAGAACATGAGAAAAATTATGACAGGCATGTTTAACCCAAAGGAAAATTGATAGTAATATTATATAAAAACCTAAAAACACCGTATTTAACTTGGCAAGTATTCTTCCAAAAATCGAAATCATTTCTCATTGATATTAGTGAATCATACTGTGATATTCCTTTGGGTGTAAAATTGAAGTCTGAAAAAAGCGACATGAACATTCTCCTTTAGAAGCTGACAAGCAACTGAATGCATTTTTACGCTCTCATGATGTGAGCAACACATTGTTACACTCTTTGTTTGTGTTTATTTTCCTTCTGTCTTCCGCCCCCCTCATCCAGAAATGTTTTTTTAAGAAGATTTTGGTGAGAGCGGGTCGTAATGCTACAACCCGCCATAAGAAATTTTACTGCTTTATAATTCGTATTCTTTATATCCATATTCTTTGATATCACTCATACGTCACATATGTATGTAATTTTTTAATTAATTTTACATCTATATATACAAAAATGAATGTGTGTTTATTTGTTTGTGGATTTGTTTGTGGGTTTGTTTGTTTGAAGTCTATAGATGGCTAAACGGCTTAACCGATTTTCTTAAAATTTCAAGATCACCTTTCTGTATGTCTGGAAGAAACTATCGGCTACTTTTTATGTTGAAGTCCAATCCCCTGGACGTTAAATTTGGGTTGTGCGTAGGGCTTGGAACCTACCACGTAAAAACATTCTCCAATGAAAACCACAACAATAGCCTCTCTAAAGATCCCCTCAAAAGTTGACGACCACGGCAAACGTTTAAAGGACTATGATTTACGAATAGGCACATGGAAAGCGTCGCGGGAGTATTACGGTATTTTTTAAATGAATAAGTACTGAAAAAAGTACAAAAGTACTTAATTTTTTAACACTGCACTGGATTAAAAAAAATTATTAAATTGTTTTTGGCTTAGAAAACTATAAAAAAAATTTTCAACGTTCAACATTTTTAATTTTTAATTTATTTATTCCGTTATGATTTCGAATGACCATAATTAACATTTTCATAAAAATTAATTACATAATTTGGCAAATAGAAGTACTTGTCGCCAATTGTTACATTAAATTGTAAAATTAAATGTTAAATTAAATACGTTATTGCAATCATAAATATTCAATAGCAATAACAATAACAAAATCTATCTGTAATAATGGCCTTATGGTAGATTTATTTTAAAATTGTTAAATTTTTGGCACTGGCACAACCAAATTGTAATATTCGGCACATTTATTAGCCCAATATTAAGAATATCACAAAAGGCTGTTATGGCATGAAACGTTTTTATACGAGACCAGCAAACAATTTCAATTGATTTTGACAGATTCTACTACATGTTTTGTCAATCAATATACATTGCAAGTGATGGAGTAGAGTTTTTCTTAATTGTCGACAAATGGATGAATAAATCGTAATTATTTTGATATCAAATTCCCTTTAATGTGATATAAAATAAAAATTTGGTATAATGAAATACTGATTTTCAGATTTATTAATGTCTTCAGTCCACTGAACTGTCAATGGTTAGGCAATACATATGTATGTGCAAATGCGTATGTTTTCAAAATACATACACAGTACGCATTCTCTCAATCAATTATTCATTTGAATGACCCATGTAGATTTATAAAATCTGCACAAATGTAACCGTAATTGCGGCAAAAATATTTCATCATAAATTATGACACTGACAAAATCTTGTTTTAAAATTCTATCTATGTATACCAGTCAGTCGTACAGTATCGATCAAAAGATATGGGACAAAAATATAATGTTGTAATCTTCCTTTTTTTTTAAATATTTTTGCACATTTAAAATATACTACTCTACAGCAGACATCAGCAATGAGTATTCAAAAAGATGAGTAGATTCGAATCATACTCATAATTTCTGATACTTATACGCGTTCATACTTATTTTAATATCATAATCATACTATTCATATTCAAATTTTGGAGTACTCGTCGTACTCATACTTAACAATACGCATGATGTTATTGATTTCAACTCAACTTTACTCAACATTTACGCGAATCACAAAATAAGTATGATTTGCATACGAACACTACAATACTCACTAGCAGGTTGTGTGTTTGCTTTGCTTGCTGTCTTTGTCTTTTTCTTTCTAATTTTTTTGTAAATGAAACAACAACTAAGGCTGTAAATTTTGATGAATGATTCGAATCACTCAAATCATTTATGAGTATTATAAGTACATACATACATAATTGGCCATTACAACCCTTTAGTCAGGATTACGGCCTAGCTTCTCACACCACTCATGTTGTGTGCCTTAATTTTATACTTGAGTGGCGGGACCTACAGTTTAAAGTCGACTCCGAACGACAGGTTTTGAGAAACTTTTTCATGGCAGGTTTATTTACTCTTAGAGTTTTTGCCAGAAATCTGCTGAGAGGAAGTCGCCGAAGAAATATTTTTTTTCTTATTTCGTTTTGATGTCTGGCCTGGGTCTCGAACTCGGGCTTTACGTCTAATAAGCGAACACATTACCTACTAGACTACGGCGACTCGCCATGAGCACTATAAGTATTGTTCTAAATGTATGAATCTGAATGAGTAGGCGTATGTATCAAACATATTTCGAATGTTATGAGTTTGATGTCAACGTGGTACTCATACTCATTGCAACATGTACGTATAAATCAATGTTGTAGTGAGTACGAATGAATCAGAGTAGTGAAATTACTTATGAGTAGCAAAAACACGATTCATTGCTGATCTATGCTATACAGTAGTCAATATCCTAACGGAACAATATCCAACTTTTTTGATCCTGATGGTATAAGAATAAGAAATTAAGTTTTGTACTGTAACAGCTAAACATAGACAAGATGTGGAGTTTTTTCGCAGGCTACAGCTTAGGACCTTTACACAAATTTGTCGAAATTATAGACAGACAGATGAATAAAAATATATTGGAGAAAAAGATACTTCCTCAAGCATGTAACAAAATGCTTTAGCATTGGGTATTACAATACGATAATGATAGGTTTTTAACAGGAAAAACATTTTAATATAGGGCGAATATCTGTAGGAAATTGTGAGCAGAAGAATAAATGGGGCGTTTACAAAATAAACTGTTTCGAGGTATAGATGGGGCTTAGTTCTCTATTTCAATGACAGTTATATCAAAGAAAATAAAGTATAAAGAATGTGTATTTTGGCATATTTTGGAATATTTCTCAGAAATATTTCATGACGCGGGGGGAAAGATAGAAGGGAAGTGTAAAGAAACCAAGAGCGTAACAATGCGTTGTTCTCATCGTGCGTTTTTGTTGTTTGACTAATTTTTATGAAACAGTGTTGCCACGAAAAAAAATGTTGTTACCAACATTTGTGAAAAAAATCACCAAATAAGAGAAAATATAACCAAAATTAAATTCGTAGACTTTTGTTTTGTTTTTTTTTTTCAATTTTAAATTATATTTAATAAAAAAAAGAAACAAAAAAGAGCTTTTTTATAAGAAAAAAAAAAATAACCAAAACCAAAAAAATCTGCACACCTACATATTGATTAAAAAAATATCCAATTTTGGTTAGAAACCAGCAAAAACGGCAACACTGTTCTCGGCACAAAGAGAACATGATAAAAATTATGAGAGGCATGTGTTAACCCAGAGGAAAATTGTTAGTAATATTATATAAAAACCTAAAAACACCGTATTTAACTTGGCAAGTATTCTTCCAAAAATCGAAATAATTTCTCATTGATATTAGTGAATCATACTGTGATATTCCTTTGGGTGTAAAATTGAAGTCTGAAAAAAGCGACATGAACATTCTCCTTTAGAAGCTGACAAGCAACTGAATGCATTTTTACGCTCTCATGATGAGAGCAACACATTTTTACGCTCTTTGTTTGTGTTTATTTTCCTTCTGTCTTCCGCCCCCCTCATCCAGAAATGATTCTTTAAAAAGATTTTGGTGAGAGCGGGTCGTAATGTTACAACCCGCCATAAGAAATTTTACTTCTACATAATGCGCATTCTTTATATCCATATTCTTTGGTTATACAAAATCTGATAAGTTCTATGCATAACAAATGTGCTGATGTCGTATTTAATACAATACATTTTGTCAGTTAGGTATACCAATACCTCGCTTTACGTAGTTTCGCTTGGTGTTTTGCCGTTTCGAAGTTGCCTGGTTTTGGCTTCCAGTCTTTAATTTTTTTGAAATTTTCTATTTTTTTTTTTTTTTTTTCTAAAAGATTGCACGACTTTTGTTTCATAATTGCGCCATGCCATCAAAACTCGGTAATTCCCTTTTCTAACTGAAAATAAATTCAATTTTAATAAAGTTTGATTTTCACTTTGTATTTCAAATTTTAGAGCTCAGCTTCAATTAGTGAGTTATAAATTAAATGAATTATTTATTTTGTTTTTCGTATGTTTGTAATAAAGTTTTATAATATTTTTGTTTTTTAAATGTTTACTTTGTTCGATTTTCTTTTTAAAAAGTAGTATTCAAACTGAATATTCACAATACTCATGTATGAAATTAACGCTCACAACATTAGGGTTGTAATGGCCAATTATGAATGTAATCACGACGAAAAATGAGGTAATTTGTTTGGTTGTATCTCATGGAATAATAAATTAAAAGTTTGTTTTTGTTTAATCCTGGGAATCTATACATATTTTGGATAAAATTTTCCTTTTTGTTTTAGATGTAGAAATTACAATTCAAATTTTGTCCGAAATCTTTTGCCAGACACTGTAAGTACATAGCATACAAACTGTTTATGATTTTAAGCGCATTTTCAAATGTTTTTGATTTGAAAATGATGACTTCATCACAGTTTATAAATTTTGATGATACAAAAGAGAGAGAATAAAAAAAGATGAAAAACAATAACAAAAAAAAAAATGAGAAAATTCTTAATAAACATGTCATCTAATCCGTTTTTTATTCCTGCTAAATGGAGAGAAAAATAACATTTAAGCTTTAGCTTCTTTAAATTGCTATTCATAAATACAATTTTTGTTTTTATTTGTTCTTTACTGGATTTTATTATATTTTGTTAACAAACATTCTGACGAAATGGTAAAATCGTGTAAAGTGATTTCATTTTATTTTTTTATTATTTGTTTGGATAGTCCTTGTATAGGATTAAATTTTCATATTTTTTTTTATTACGTTTCTGCGATTTTTGTAGGCTTACTGACCAGCACCATACAGTTATATTTTACGACTCTGTTTTTACAGTCAATTATAAATAAGGGCTGTAATGGGATAATTTATGTATAAAAGAATTGCGCTTCATCTTGATAGCTTGTACACTGTACATACTCACTCCATTCATGTATGTATGTATTTTATTGTCACAGATTTTTATGTGTAGTTCAACAATAAGAACAAAAAAATAAAGAATTGTTGTTAAGAATTCCAGTTAACAGTTGCACAAGTAGCCAGATTAAGTAAAATTTAAACACTACTGGGCAATTCACACAAGCCCTTGTATCGTTGTATCCATTGTATTGTTGGACGAATATACAACACTGTATGCTTGTTGTTGATAATTTTCATATGAAAATCCCATACACTTATACACATTCTTTCATATGTTTTTGAAAGTTGTATTGGTTTAGTGCTATCAGTTTATGTAAATGCCAGTAATCAAGAAGAAGAATAAAATTACTAAATATTTTCTATGTAACTTGAGTCAACAAATAACATTTCAAAATTACAATTGTTTTTTTTTGTCGAACGTCCCCGGCCACACACTAACCCACCCTCACCCGACCGCGGAGGGCTCGTCCCCATTACGTAGGGACACGTACACACTACAGTCCAGACTGTAGCGGGTATGGGAAAAGTAATGGCAACAAGAACATAAATCAGCTACAGAACTTAATCACAAGCTGAATAAACTATTAATAAACATGAACTACCTATGACAAGAACGAAAATACATTTTTATATAATAATTTACAAATTAATGCCAGCATATAAGCTACATTTTAAATTACAAACACTACAATTAAAATCAATCAAATCGTAATATACGTTAAAATCATTACATAATCTACGAAAAGGAAAATTACATCCGTAGTTAGTTCTATAGAAATCTAAGGAAAGAGGACGACAGTGCCGTGAAAATCTTGCAGGAATACTGAAATTCAGATTACGAAGCAAAAACTCAGAATCGATATCACCTCTAACCAGATTAAAAACAAAACAAACACCTAAAACAGTTCTTCTACGTTCCAAAGTTGGAAGTTTTATCAAACCTAATCTATCCTCATACGGCGGAAATCCATTGGCATAATCCCATCCTAAGCCACGTAAACAGAATAATAAAAACTGCCTCTGCACAGACTCTATTGAATCACGATGACAACGATAGTATGGATTCCAAAATAGACGCATACTCCAAAATAGGTCTAACAAGTGAACTGTATAGCAGTCTAGTTATATAAGGATCAATGAATTCCCTAGCCCATCTTTTCACAAAACCAAGAACAGCCCGAGCCTTGCCAATCATCATACTAATATGATCAACAAAAGAGAGTTTCATATCCAATAATACTCCCAAATCAAGAAATGTA
Source organism: Sarcophaga rosellei (assembly GCA_930367235.1). Taxonomy (NCBI): domain Eukaryota; kingdom Metazoa; phylum Arthropoda; class Insecta; order Diptera; family Sarcophagidae; genus Sarcophaga; species Sarcophaga rosellei. The sequence continues at coordinate 81,212,413 of OV884017.1, read as the reverse complement.
GCCACAGTCTCCAAAGGGTAAGAATTTATCACATAAGTGGGCGAAATCACACCACCGCGAGAGAAAACCATGCATTTGCATTTTTTTAAGTCAAGATCCATTAAATTAACCCTGCACCAAGTTACAAACAAATTAATATTCCGCTGAAGAACAACCTGACCATGATCATCATCAAAAGTATAAAATAATTTAACGTCATCAGCATACATTAGAATATTACAATCAGAAATAGCACAAGGAAGATCATTAAGAAACAATAAAAACAGTAAAGGACCCAAATGGCTACCCTGCGGAACACCAGAAGTAACATATACAGTCTTAGACAATACATTCCTAAACAATACCCTCTGAGTCCTAAGGGAGAGGTAGGAGCCTAGCCAACGATGAATAATATCGGGAATACCGATTAATGACAGTTTAAGAAGCAAAATACTATGGTCAACCCTATCAAAAGCCTTACTGAAATCAGTATAAGTCACATCAGTCCGAGCGCCTGCAAGAAAACCCCTGAAAACACGTGTAGTAAATTCAAGAAGATTAGTGACAGTCGACCTACCTTTTAAAAAACCATGCTGGAAAGGGGATATTAAAGATTTCGTATTAAAAAAGAGATAATCCGTCACGAGTTTCTCCATCAACTTGGGAATAGCACTGAGTTTGGCAATACCCCTGTAATTGGAAATATTGGACTTATTACCCGACTTATACAAAGGAATTATAAACGAACTCTTCCAAATAGATGGAAAATGACCAGCCCTCAGAAGCCCATTGAATATAAAGGTCAAAGGACCACTCAAGACAATAGCGCACTCAAAATACAGGCCGGTACCCCGTCAGGGCCAGGCAAGTATGTAAGTTTCAGTCCAGACAAAGAAACGTGAAATTAATTAATTTATTTTTGTCCGTAATATTTCTCATTTTGTTGCTTGAAAATCAAATTATGAATACTAGTATTCTTCTTTTTATTGCTTTTTGACCTTTGTAGTACGAAATACACAATACAGCATAGCATTGAGCATTCACAAACAAAAAGTGTATTCAATACAACATGCACGATACAAGTTCGTGTGAATTGGCCATATGTATGTTTACAGTTGGTGGTAGGATTCTCAAAGTGATTACGCCACTACTCGTATGGAATTAGTATTGCATCTGATAACACAGGCGAACAAGATTTTTAACCCAGCAGTCAATCAAAATATTTTTAAAGTTTTCTGATGCCCTGAATCTGAATCCGAATTCGGTTTACTTTTTGAATTTTCATGTTATCGTTTATGTTTCGAAAATATTGTTGATTATGAAAATTAATATTTAACGTTTTCGTTCAAATCTTACAAAAGCAATGGGGCTATCGAGGTCAAGCAATAGGGCCATCAGGAAATCGAAAAAATGTAATTTTGTATGTGTATTATGTGTCTTCGAGGCATAACCGATATCGCAAAATTTTAAAAAGGAATGCGAATCGTAAATTAATTAAGGAAGTAATATCTGCTCGAATATAGTCAATAAACAGGAATATAGCAACAACATCAGTATTAAAAAGGCAAAGTCATTCTCCTTCGAAAGCATTCATCCGACTGTTTACCCAGGATCAGAAAGAATTCCGTGTGAAGAGAATAATTGTGGTTTGAAGAACTCCGTTGTAAAGATCTAGCGAACAATTGTTAGTGTGTACACAGAAGAGTGTAAAGAAGAATAACAAATAAAGCAAATTGTTGTTGTTAAATCAAGTTGTCAACAGTGGCACACTGAATTGTGAGAACAATAAAGGATTGATTTAGAACAAAACACAAACTTATTTTTATTTTATTTGCAATCTACGAACTTATATTTTAAACGTTTTTAAAAGGGTAGAAACGTAACACGATACTAGTACACTGTAAATGCCCAAATACCAATATTTGAGTATGCGACAGTTCTATTGTCGGCGCAATCGACAAAAAAGACAACAACTAAGGTTGAGGTTGAGCTGTACCGATATCTGGCAATGGATGAAGAAACCTGATACCCTCACTTTATGCCAGAAACCATAGATGGGCACTTTGCAGTACCAGTAAAATTTCAGTAAAAATTGATTTTTACTGATTACTGAAAAAAATTTCAGTATTCAGTAAAATTTTACTGGTAATGCAATCTAAATTTAAATGACATTTAAATGAAATTTAAATGAAACATTAACAGTAAAATTTTACTTTTTTTCATTTAAATTTTATTTAAATTTCATTTAAATTTAGATTGCATTACCAGTAAAATTTTACTGAATACTGAAATTTTTTTCAGTAATCAGTAAAAATCAATTTTTACTGAAATTTTACTGGTACTGCAAAGTGCCCATCTATGCCAGAAACAACCGCACGTCAGTCCAAAGTATAAAAAGTGCAACAGTCGTCTGTTAATGTTATGACATGAATATTCTGGAGAGAACATTGTATAATATTCATCAACTATCTTGAAAAGGAAGGAAGGGATCACATAAGAAATTCGATCGATATTCGTCGACTTTGAGAAAGCATTCGACGCCCTAAGCAATTTTTCCATATCAAATATACTTCGCTGAACTGGAATACCAGAGAGATTGTATTCCTGCGTTTGAACGCAATTTAACTGCATTGCTGAATAAGGCAAATGGTGTCAAAGGTGCGAATGTCGGACTCGCAAAGATCGTCCATTATCGCTCTTAATCTCCAACGTAATCATTGCTAATATTATAGCGTTTAAATAAACGTTACGAAGATCTAGATTATGCGTGTGAGATGCAGTCTAGGTACACCAATATAAGCAATTTTATGAGTATAAAATTTTAAAAAATTTTTATTTCTATTTTATAATAAAAGCAAAAATGAATTACATGAATGTATTCAACAAAACAAAAAAACAAAATAAAGAAAGCTTCCTGATGAGTGTACACTATTTCTGCACAGCAATAGTGTAGGCACACTCAAAGAGAAAGATAGTTAATTTAAAATTTAAGGCTGCAACGTGTTAATGGAATGTTACTTCTAATATTTAGTAAGTCAAACACTCCATTTATCCTATTTGGTACCAGTTTTTTTTTTGTGATTTCTATTGTGCCATTCACTCATGAGCAGGTTTTCAATTAACTGTTGTTTGAGATTTAGATTTCTCTTGGGGTCATATCCGAAGTTTGTGGAAGAGTATTAAGCCTATGAGGAGTGTGATAGGCCAGCCACATCTTCACGTTAGCAGCAGTACTCTGAGGAACGTAGACTTGTCGCGAATAATAATCGTTACGAATTTAGAATTCCTTCGCATATTAGCTGAGATTGTTCTTTAGAATATTCAAAAACTCTGTTGTATTTATTGTTTCAGCAATAAATTCTAAACTGTCCAAACGTGGTGCCGGCACCCATCCCCACAACATGATACTGCATCCAGAGCGGAACTTCTGACACATTATGCCGTGCACATAAACTGGGTATTTTGATCTGAATACATATACGATATGAATAGTAGAATGTAGATAGTGATGGCTCCAGGGCAATGCAAACCTGCCTGAGATCCATCCAGAGGATTTATCCACCAAAACATGTCGCCAATAATCAACTCTGGGTACGAGCCCAGCACACAGCAAACATGTCATATTTCACACTTAATGGCATCAACAGATCTTCTAATGAATAAAAAATTTCCATGATATCTCACACACACTTTGTTTTATTTAAATTTACAAATTGGAAGCGCTTAAATAATGGACCCTATAAAATATGAATCCGTTAAACATTTCTCTTGAGCAAACATAACGGGTTACTTTGGAAAACAGTTCTAATTAGATTTTCATTTCCTTCAGATAATATGTTCAGGACTTTGGGTAATAATGGAGTTAACAGATTTAACAGATGTAATCCTTTACGATTTGGTTAAATACCTCACATATGTATGACAAGTAAAATTTCAAATTATTGTTTATATGACGATGTTATCGTAATAGCAGATTGGATCAGATTTCTACCATCACCAATCGTCGCCTTATGGCGGCAATCAGTGAATGAGTGACATGAGCTGAATGGAGAGCAAGATGAATAAAATTTAGTTGAACTAAAGTACAATATGTGTATGTATGTATACTTTTCCTTTGCCTTTAAAGGCTATAAAAAGTCCTATTTACATATAACGAATGATGATGAAGGCTAAACTGTAGCTGTATGATGTGAGAAGCAGGAAAGAAAAAATTAAAAAGCAAGACGATCTGTTCCTTGCGGAATCGTTAAATAAATAAAAACGAAATGTAATTCATTTTTATCATTGGAATTATTAAACTTTTATGACTGCTGCTGCTGCTACTGCCGTCAACGCTATAACTCGCTTATACAGTTGACAACATCATATTTGATGTCAAGATGTCCTTCCGTCCTTCCTTCTATGTTGCGGTACAATCGTTCGTTGATAGTCAGAATTCAAAGAAGAGAAAAAAAATAAACGTTCTGAGATTCTCTTTTATTATGTATGTATGTATGTATGTATGTATGTATGTATGTATGTATGTATGTATGTATGTCCGCATGAGTGAATATATATTATATTATATTTTTGTGTTATATTGTTCGTTCGTTTGTCTGTTTGTATTGTTGCCTCATTGGTTCGTTTGTAATTGTGCCAGAGAACTGTATTATTTATTATATTTCAGTATCGTCATTCCCTCCTGATTTTATTGGTTATGATTCAATACAATTTAACTTTTTCTTCCAACAAAATCAAAACAAAACTTCCTTCATACTTAAGACGATTTAATATCTCTGTATAAAAGAAATTATTTTCTTTTTTTTGTCCCTCTCCCTTAACCATACATAAGAACATGCATTTAATATCTATAAAGTGCTCTCTTTAGAAAGGATGTTTCAATGCTTATACATACATACTTCTTTTCGTCCTGATATTATCATATTGAAAACCAAAAACAAACACTAGACAACAACAAGAGTATCGCTGCCATTATTCATAAGAAAATCCAGCAATGACTCATTAAGAGCTGCTTCATTTAAGTAGCCTAAATGTATGTTACAATAAATGTTGCAAATTGTACTCTTACGGAATGAAAGGTGCCTCATGTAACAGAAATAGGTAAATAAATCACTCTACCTCTTGCGGGATTAGTTTTCTCAAGGATTGTTTATAAAATATTATTTTATGAATACAATCACATTTTTATTCTTGTTCAAATCTACCATACAAAGTAGAGTAGAGTAGTTCATAACAAAAGCACATAATTTTGCAAAGAGTTTTTTAAATGTCCTTGATAACGTGTCAGTGGTGGTTACTATTCCTTCTTCTTGGCAAATATATTTTTTGGTAAGAAAAGAATGAAACTTTTTTCCACTAACAATACAACTTTGTATCGTTTTGCTTTTTAAATCCGGTTCGGTTTGAAAAAAAAGGTATGATGTCCTAATAACTGTCGTTTGCTGTATGAATAGTTTTTTTTATTATTATGAAATGGAAAAGAAATGAATTTAAATTTAGTTTACATACATACATATATATGGTATATAACTTTCAATCATTTTTATTTTGCATTTATACATATATTTGTATATATGTTTGTAAATCTAAAATAGTATATGCTTCTATCAAGCTCTGTATGCAAAATTTTAAAATTATAAATACGCAATACACGTTTAACATAAAACTGTTTCTTATATGTAAGCCTTGTAATATGATGGCAACCACAGCACCAGAGATCAGTAATGAGTATTCAGAATTTATGAATCTGAATGTGTAGGCGTATGAATCAAACATATTTCGAATGTTATGAGTTTGATGTCAACGTTCTACTCATACTCATTGCAACCTGTACTTATAAATCAATGTGTAGTGAGTACGAATGAATCAGAGTAATTCAACATCAATACTGTTGACTCACTCATACGCGAAATTTCATGAGTTCTTATGAGTAGCGAAAAAACGATAAATTGCTGATCTCTGCGCGGTACCAATTGTTAATAGGAATAATCCTGAATTAAAATTACTATATATATAGGCATTCTGAAGTCGTCGTAGTCTAGTAGGTAGTGTGTTGCCATCGCCGAATAATCAGAACTATCTGATGTCCGCCAACAGTACGAAGATCATTAAATGATAATGGTTTTTGGCAGACAGTGCAACGCTTTTTAGTTTCCTAAGCTGTATGTAAACTTTTGCCACAGGATTTTATTGGGTTTTTATTTCATTACATTTTTTGTTTTTCTCTCTCGTAATTTTTGGTGATTATTAATTTTCATTTTTCGAATTTAGTCTTTAAATTTCATTGCATCTTTATATATATTTATATATTGTTACGAAAATGGAAATGGTGTAACATCGTTTAACATTAAAATGTTAAACAAAAGCTACAAAAACAAAAACAATGAACTTGTTCAGTATGAAAGAAAAGAGGATAGAAAAGTAAGCAAGAGGGCAACAACAAGCAACGTAAACAAAATACACAAGCAACAATGAAGTCGCGATAGATAGATTCGACTTCAAGAACATTCATCAGACTGTTTACGTGGGCATATAAAAAGGCAAGACAAAGCAGGCAACAAGTAGCAGTAAGAATTCAGTCAGTCTTGTTTGAAGACGCATTGCGTGTAAAGAGATTAATCGTGGTTTGAAGATCTATCACTTGTTGTTGTTTATGCAGAAGAGTGTAAAGCAGAACAAGAAACAAAGCAATTATTGTTGTATACATCAAGTTGTGAACAGTGGCACACAAAATTGTGCGAACAATAAACAGTTTAATTAAAACGAGACACAAATTTACTTTTATTTTGTTTGCAATCAACGCACTCATATTTTAAACCTTTTTAAAAAGGTAAAAACGTAACAATATATTAATTTTTTGCATCGATTGCTATATTTTCTGAGATTATAACATGTTCTTATTCATTTTTATTTCTACATTATTTTAAGCATTTCATTACTTATATAATTAATGATTTTTTATTACTTTTCTCTTTGCTGTACTACCAAAGCACTTTCATTTGTAAGATTATTATGTAGTTGTGCTATGACTAATCTATCTATCTATCTGTGTATGTATATAAAAATGAATGTTTGTTTATATGTAACTTATAGAATCGTAAACTATGCATTTAATCATGATATGATCTTTAGCAAAATTGTTGCGCATGATTCGACAAAGGTTACTAAGTTCGTATGACCAATTTAAGACAGGTGGCGCCACTAAATATTACTCAAAATGAATTAAATCGTAAACTGTGCATTTGATCATGATATGATATTCAGCAAAATTGTTGCGCATAAGTCGACTGAGGTTTCTTAGTTGGTGCGATTAAATTGCGATAGATGGCGCCATTGAAAATTATTCAAAATGAATTGAATTGAATGAATTGAAGGCATATTTCGTGGTATTTATTTTAAATTGTAGTCTACTAATGCCGTTATTTTGTTAATAGATTCAGGATACATTCAAATCATTTATACGTTTTTGTTCTTGTATTGTTGTTTTTTGTTTTCTTTCTTGTTATAATGCATTTATTTAAATAAAATAAAATAAAATATGTACAAACGTGAAGGCTAAAATAAGTTTCTTTATGCCATAAAAATTAACTTTATTATCATTGCGAATAATTTTATGACTCCATTCTAACAGAACGTACAACTGTTATGCGAGTTTTATCACTTTTGATACGAAAGTTTTCGCACTTAAGAGTTAAGGAGGAGTGTGCGTTAAGATGTGAAAATTTTCTTTTCGATTACAATTTCGAAGCATTGTTCCATTTGAATCGTTTCACTATTCTTATTTCACATTGTATATATGTATGTACATACATATGTACTGGTAATGATAAAAAAATGTTCAATGATTTAATATTTATGTCTTGATTGAATGAGAAAGAAAAATCATCACATAAAAATTCAATGAATGATAAAATAAGCAACGAAAGTACATTTATTGTGACTGGAAAACTTTTTTTCCGTAATGATTAAACTTTAGTTGTGTAATAAAATGATATTGGCAGTAGCATTATTGAAATTGCTAATTTGGTAGAACAGAACATAAAACAAAAATTAACTTAACTTTTAGAAAGCATAGTCTAAATATTTACGCAACCAAATTTTATTGAATAATTTTACTGAATTACTACATATACATGAAATAATAGTTTAACACTACGATTTGATATTTACTTTATACATGACGTTCTTCAATATTGTCATTGTCGTTTATTTAATATGCAATTACAATACGTTACGAGGTCGCTCCCAAAATTTACCGGCTTGACGGTAATTGGCTGTCTTCAAAACATAACTTTACGACGTCGTAGCTTCAGATTCTTTGAAAGTTTTCAATCAAATCGATATGAATAACCAGGTATACTCTGGGGGAGAGTGTTTCTTCTTAGGCTACTGTATGATATTAGGTGGTCGAGTTAGAGCGGGGGCGTGTGTGGTCGAGCAACTCAAATAAGTCAGCAACATTTAAAAGTCATAAATTGCATTCAATGATAGTAGTGGTAACGCTTGTATTAACTGATATGAACGGCATTTTAAAATACGCTACATATAAGTATAAGAAACGCAAATACTACCCTAACCATTAAAGGTTCGTACCACTTATTGAAATATCGAAATTTGAGTTTTAAATCGCTCCAACTCCAACAAAAATTGTCCAAATTGTATCAAACAACATTTTAAAGATAATTTTATTATGTTTCAAAACTGACCAAAACTTTTATTTTCAAATGCATTCTGACAATACTTCGCCTTTTTTTTAATGATATTCTCCAATGAACGTAATTTTCGAGGAGTTATCTTGGACACTCGTCCACAATTTTTGTAATTAGGGATTACGGAATTATTTATTTTAAAAAATTGTATATATTTAAAATATTGGACGGTAGACTACGCCAATGCATTTGAGATAAAATCTCTCCATAACTTCTTCCACTTTTCCACTTAGCGACACAAAGTGTATGGACTATAACGAAAAGGCGGTCAAGAATTGAACCCCAAACAACTGTTGGCGGATTGAAGGCAAAATTTTTTGAAATATGGAATTCTATCACACCAAATGAATGTAAAACATTAATAAATTCAATGAATCAAAGAATAAAGGCAGTTATTAATGCAAAATTTGATGTCACCCAATACTAAATTATCCTATTAATGCCGTACGAACCTATCATGGCCAATATTTAAAATATTTACTTTTAAGTACCTGAATTCTTTTTTATTTTTTTTAACACGAATGCATTTGAAAATTGGTCAGTTTTGAAACATAATAAAATTATCTTTAAAATAAATGTTGTCTGATTCAATTTGGACAATTTTTGTTGGAGTTGGAGCGATTTAAAACTCAAATTTCGATATTTCAATAAGTGCTACGAACCTTTAATGGTTAGGGTAGTATAGAAATGGGAAATTGTATATACGGTGGAGTACTATAAACGTACTAGATTTGAGTGTTTAACGGAAATTTTAAAAAGTTAATTAGAAATTGAGGATAAAATAGGAGTCCACTCGAGAAACAATTAAATAGGACTGGACTGAATAGTAAGAATTGTGTCCAAACAAGACGTAAAAAGTTTTTTGTCGAGTTAATTTTTATTAATTTTCATCAAAAAGGAAAAATAATCAAAGAGAAATCAATCGTAACCAGGTGTTATTTTTAACAAGATTATGCACCAATTCACCAATCAATTATGAATTAAATTTTCGATTTACTAAAGTCTGAATGCATCTTATTACACAGATTTAGCAATTTTAAATAATTTTCTATTTGAAGAGGATAATTTCGGTGGAAGAAAGTCAGACAGACTCTCCTATTGAAAGCTTCAAAGCCACCAGTCTGCCAATATCTTACGAATACGGATCATTTCACAACAGAATGAAGCATAAAAGTTATAGTTAATCATTCTTTATAATCGACCTATTATGCAAAGGATAAAGAGACTGGAAGCGTTATTATCATATCATATTATCAGGCCTGTGCATCATTTCAAGCTACGCACCAGAGATCAGCAATGAGTATTCAAAAAGATGAGTAGATTCGAATCATTCCCATAAAAAACGATTCATTACTGACCTCTGCTACGCACTGACCTAAATGTCAAGAAAATGTGGCATACAGTTCTGACTTTGTGATTCATTGAGTCGTATTTTGCATTTTAGATTTGTATACCCATCCATGTAAAGTCCATCTCACACAACAACTAACTTTGGCTGACCATTCACAACGCCGTAAATATGCTTAATGAACGATGACACTCATTTCTTAACCTGTGGTGACTGTTTAAGTATCGTTGAAGCATTTAAAAATCAACATCCATGAGATTATCGCCGATACATCGAACGAAATGTGCGAAAAGGTGAAAACCAACAAAAGGATCGAGTGCTGCAACTAATCCATAGGCGATCACTTAGATGAATTTGTATTTCGAACAGATATTCAAGTTTCATTAAAATCATATGTTTTTTTATGTGTTTCATTTCAGTTTAATTTTGAATTTGAAAAATGGTCAACCCAATAAAAAGTGTGCCAAATCTTTCGAATTTTGCCGAACAGAACACATTCAGCTGAAAGGGTACTTTGTTTAGGAATTATGTAAAACATTAACGTATATTGTAAAGTTTATAGCATTTTTGACTACAATAACTTTAAAAACGCTCGAGATCAAGATATATAGGAAAATTTCGCATTGAGCACATTAAATTCAATACATTTGAATTGTTTATTATTATATAAATATGTATTCAAAAATACTAGCATCTACATACGCATATAGACATATGCAAGTGTATGTATGTGAGAAAAATAGACTGTCAATACACTAACATCACAATTCTATAAACAGAAATTTGTATTGTAATTTCCCACAAGAGATTTTCATTATATTCGGAGTGTTAATCCAATGAAAACTTAATTCGGTAATGAAGACTGAAGCACTTATAATCCTCGGAGTTAAGTTGAAATTTTAATTAGCATCGACACTTTTTAAGTGATTTTAGTTACAAATTTGTTTTATTTAAATGATAACTTTTTCAACGTTAAGATGAAATTCTGAATTGTTGTGAAAAGAAAATTTCATTGAATCACACACAATTGAATTGCTTTTGAAATTTGATTATAAAAACTGCATTAAGGACCAAAACTAAACGATTTCATGTTTAAACACTCAAACGTTCAAACATAAGTGTCTATAAATACTGGACTTAAAGATATGTAAAAACAACTACAACAACAATAACGAAACATTTATAATGTGACGGAAACGCTAGAAAACTAAATGAAAATAATGGAAAATTCCAAAGAAAAAAAAAAGAACGAAGAAACAAAATGAAAAGCAAAAAACGGGGAAAAAATTTTATATTCTCTTACCCAAAGGATCTATGCGCAAAATAATTTCACCAGCAACAACATCAAATGCAAGGAATAACATTAGAGCGAACCAGAATTTTGCTTGAGAAATTTCCATTATTCTTGTGGTCATGTATCGCCAACTATACAGCGGATACAGATGATTTTGCATCCGTTTCCTTGCTATAGGAATAGATTTTATTTCTCCTGCAATTTTCACTGATATTGCCGTCCGTTCTGACGTTATAGTTTCGCTTAATGACGACACTCTAGAGCTTAATGTCGGTGCCGAAATCGCCAACAGTATTGAAAGTGATGGTAGTGGTGGTGGTGGTGGTGGTGGTGGTGGTGTTGTTGGCGTTAGTGATGGTGATGGAGTTTGAGCTGATAGCAGTGCCGGTGATGTTGTTTTAATTTTGTAAACTTTTTTTGGCATCAAAAACCAAACGAGAAACCGCACAGTAAGCTTAAAATCCAAATTGTTTGGTATGTTAAATTGTGCCGGCACATAATAATCTTTTATGAATATTGGCTGTATGCAGTATAGCGGCAAGAGCAGTGGTTGTATTGATGGTAGCGGTATTGAACTTTTCGTACAATGTATTTGGGCTGATACAACAGCATCAGCATCAATTTCCATCAATAAATGCACTTAAACCGTACCGAATAGGAAAGAAAAACCAAAAAACCAAAAAAAAAAAAAAACAAAAATTGAAAAGCGAAAGCACTATGCAGCCAAAAAAGTATCACGAAAAAAAAAAAACACAAAAACCCACGCTTATACTATGTGACCCCTGACTACAAAAATTTCATCAACCGCGTACATATGTATGATATGGTATTCGTTCGGTTATTCATTCAATCATTCAAGCAGCACGGATGTACATATATGTACGTATGTATGTCGGTAGATAGTTATTTAAATTTTTATCAGATTTTATCGTTGGCAATATGCCTTATTTGTTTGCAATATTTGTTGATTTTAATTCTTCTGCTGCTATTATAACTTTTTGTATTTCACTTGAAATAATGTGAAATTTTAATTTTTCAAATAAAAGAAACACACACACACACACACACGTTGTTTTTATTGTTCATTATTTGCTTAAACACTTAAAACTTTGTTAATAATTCACTTGCATTCTTATCTTCTGTAATATTTAAACTGTCATCAAATGGAGGGGATCTCGCATTAAAACGCACTTTCTCTCTGTAGCTGTGTCTTTGACAATCGTTAACTCACTATCACTCTCTGTCAGTGTCTCTCAATGTGTCAGTGTTGTTGTTTTAACTTTAAAGTGGAATCAATTTATTCAGTTGGGGTTTGGTTTTTAATTCACTTTAATGGCATTTTGTCAGGAAATAAATGATATTCCATATATTCATTTATTCCTTACAAACACAAAAACGAACACACACATACTACATATACACTCGCACATCCACACCCACATACATTATATGATAGGTGTATAAATTAAACCAGCCACGCTCATATCAATTGTATAAGTAAACAGACATTTATTATGTATGTGTGAGTAAGTAGATTTAATAAAACTGTAAATGTAGTTTGTTTAATTTCCGGAAATACCCACAGATAACAACCAGACAAAATGACAACAATAGCAACACCAACAGCAGCAACAACAACAACAACAGCAGCAACAACAACAACATCAGCAACAACAACAACAGCAGCAACAACAACAACAAATGTTATGTAGAAAAAAATGTGTTAAAAAATAAATTCAAGTTATTTGGTCGGTTGACTACTATTTCGCATTGGCTGAGGAGATATTCCCTCAAACATTCATGACAATGTAAGTGAATTTATTTATATAAATGTACTACATATGTATGTCCGCATGTTCATACATACATATGAAAGTTTTTAATATAAATGTAACAGTTGTACATTATTACATGCAGATGCAGCACACAAGTGTAACTTTGTTTCTTACTTACTCACATATGTATGTATGTAAGCATGAGTGCATATTTATTTATTTCTACATTAGTATTGTTGTTCTGGTTAAAAAAATACATATATAAAGTTGTTGCACAGAAGAGGAAATTAAAATGAATTGCACATGCCACATCTATTTAAAAGCCCTACAATAAACCGTGGAGCAGTTGCAAAACGTTGCAAAAGTTGTGGCAATTACTTCAATTTTATTACGTACATATGCACATTACAGCCATTCTTGGCTATTCTAAGCATAAGTTTCCCAAATTATTAGTACATTTTCTCGTGTTATGCTTATTGTATCAGTTAGGAGAATATTTAACGTGGAATATATGTACAGGATCTTTTAAGAAGCACTTCCGCGCTTTAATAGTTGATAACGCAAATTAGTTGTTAATGAATCATACCAAATCACTATGAACGACCTCACACAACGATGTGTTGACAACTTATCCTAATTTTCATCGAAAAATCATCTTCAGCGGTGAGGCCCATTCAAGAATGAATATGTACGTGAACAAACAAAATTGTCGTATTTGGGACGATAGCAAACCACATTAAGCCACAGAGGTCCTCAAAGCCATCATAACTCATACTATCTGTCAAGTTCAGATTGATTTATGTGCCATAATGATTGAAATTGAACTCTGACATTTAATGATGTTATATTCCACACATAACAATAGCAATAAAAAATGTCGATGATGTCTCAGACATTACTTACTTAATTGGTCATTAGTCACGATCAGAGATCAGCAATGAGTATTTAAAAAGATGAGTAGATTCGAATCATACCCATAATTTCTGATACTCATCTACTCATATTCAAAGTTTGAAGTACTCATTATGAATCATTAAGTATTAATAGGCGTATGCATCAAACATATTTCGAATGTTATGAGTTTGATGTCAACTTTGTACTCATACACATTGCAACCTGTACTTATAAACCAATGTTGTAGTGAGTACGCATGAGTCAGAGTAGTTTAATTTCAATACTGTTGGCTCACTTTTACTCAAAATTTCATGAGCACTTATGAGTAGCGAAAAAACGATGCATTGCCGATCTCTGGTCAGAATTAAGACCTAGCTTCTTACACCAATCTTATTGTGGGTGTACATTTTTATCCATCAGTGACATAATTTATTTTCTTTAAATTTAAAGATGGGAAGCTCTTAATGAAAGACCCAATACAAGTCTTTTAAAATATAACTTGGATTCTATTATAATATTTCTGCAATCTTATTCAACGAGCGACTTACACTACTACTGCAACAAAAAATAAAAAGTTAAATACACCGGAGTAACTTCGTAGTCAAAATTGTACACTTACTTTTTTACATATATTTCTCAAACCCTCTAAACTTTTATTATTAAAAGAAAAATGGGTTTTTAACTTTTTACACAATATTATTGGCTACGCAAATATTTTGATCCGATTTTGAAAAAATTTTTTTTTGAGTTGAAAGCAAATCCAACAATGTCCCGACTGAGAAATTCGTGCTCGTTAAAATTTCGAAAATAGAGAGTGCTGTGGAATAGAGATCTGCATTAATTTTCACAAAATCCAAAAAAGCGTTCGCTACACAATCGTGTGGAATTATTTAATCAGCACTGTATTGCTAAGGTGGTCATGAGTACTTAGTAAAATACTTCCAAGACCAATATAGCGTAGCAAATTCTTATTTGATTGATATTATGACACACTCAGATAGTTCCACAATGGACGTAATAAAACTGCAAACAGCATTATCAACGAATTTGTAAATCGGCTCGATCAACTCAAACGTCTGCTTTAATTATGAGACATGCTTGCAGAGAATTCTGAGGAATTTTTTAACCTAACAGATTGATAAATCTTAAAAGAGCACATGCTATGAAAATCACATAAACTGAACTGAAATCCATAGAGTAATCCTCGAATAGCAATACTCACTCTTGGCTGCGGGATACAGGTTAACATAGAAGTTAGTGGAACGGGGTAAAACAGGTATATATATGTATATGCCCAGACCATATACCATATGCTGATTATAATATATACTTTATCAAGAATACAAGACATATTCAATTATTCAAATTACTGTGATATTCCTGCACTTTCAATTGAAACAACTAAACGGAATATGAGAAAATATTTTTCGGCGGCTTTCTCTCAGCAGATTTTTGGCAAAAACTCTGAGATTTAATAGAATTATCATGAAAAGTTTCTCAAAAATCGACTTTACACTCTTGGTCCTAACACTCATGTATACAATTAACACACATAACAAGTAGTGAGTGGTGTGGGAAACTAGGTCGTAATTCTGACTGATCAATTAAGTAAACAAGTTAGGCTACTGCACAAAATTAAGCAAAGTGTGGATATGTTTCAACGTGCGGGAACATAATCGACAGAATAATGCGGTATACTGATGAAAATATCAAAGTAAGAATTTAGTTCTCATCGCATATGTAAGTATTGTGTCCTTAATAATTTGCTCGCAGCTGTATAATAAACCGAATGATAATAAAACGAATTAAGCTTGAATCCCCGATCAGACATCAAAACGAAATATGAAAAAAAAAATTGTTTTTGGGGACTTCGTCTCTGCAGATTCAGAGAGTAAATAAGCCTGCCATTAAAAAGTTTCTCAAAAATCTGACGTTCGGTATCGACTTTAAATTGTAGATCCTAACACTCATGGATAAAATTAACACACAAAACAACGATGAGTGGTGTGGGAAACTAGGCCGTAACTGAAAGGTTGTAATGGCCAATTATGTATGTATGTATGTAAGCTTGTGATTTTGAAATTTGGAATGTATGACTTTGAAATCAAGAGGTCAAAAGTTATCTCTAATGTGTTTTATATTTATTTATTTAATTGTATAATAAAATTAATAATTTGGATTTATTTTCCGTTCTAATCAGTACTGAAGCTTTTTAGAAATACAAAACTTTTATTAAAAAAAAGTAAATAAAACGTAAACAAATAGGTCGTATATGATGCACTTGTAGGAAACAAAGTTCCTTATACATGAATGCACATAGATACATACATCCATATTTGAATTTCGTTCATGTTTCGTTTATTTTGTTAGTTTCGGTTTCCGTTTCCGTATGCAAGATTCCATCCAAGTTTTTGTTTTTATAGTTCTGCGAAACTATCAAATATGGTTGCTGTGTGCACGAAGTATGTTGCAATTTAAAGCATTTGTGGCATGTGTTTTACATTTAAACGCACTTCAAAGGGATTTTAAGCGTTTTGTATAGAACGACAGACAAGAAATACCTTTGCTCCTCCACTCCACTTCTCCACATTTTATGTTGAAATATTTTCATATTTTTCTTTACACTTGAATACACGTCGAGAAAAAAAAACATTTGTTTCTTTAATTAAAAAGGAATTCTAATGAGTTCTGAAGCATGGTTTCGTAAACGTTACACATTTTTTCCCACACGCATACCAACCAACACATCGAGATTGTCAAGAATCCTAAAATTCTTCTTCATGCCTGATTACAACTTGAAACAATTATGGTACAACAACAACATTTCGCAATGATACAACACGTTAAGTGTTCTCCTACATACACCTGTACATAAACAAGATGATTATATTTTTAGTGTATAATTAATGTATTCATCATTAATTTGAAGGTTGCGTTGTTTTGAAAACTTAAAACACGTGTGTTAATACCTTTGAAATTAACATGAAATGCCTGATTTTGTACACTTTTATAAGGTGCCTTAGAAAACTTTCTAACAAAAAAAATAATACAATACTTGACATATTAAAAGTATAAGAAAGTCTTCTTTAGAAAGACTAGAGCAAATTTTTAATTAAATACCTTTTAAGCGGAGTACAGTTCGACAAATGTTGTAAAGTGTTGCACTTTTTATGAGGCATGTTTTGTACAGAAATCCACACAATGTATGTGTTTCTCATGATTAAAGGAAATATTCTGAAGATTCATAAACAAAAATTCAAATGAAAAACCAAAGAAATGCTTGTGACTGTTGGAGAAATAGATAAGAAAATACGTGAAGCATTTTACAGCGTTTTTTTTAATGAAGAAGTCTAAATATGAAGCATTCGACCTGGTAAAACAGATATTCTCAACATCTTCATTAATTTAAACGTCGTCGTTTTGTATGGAGGTAGTTCTAAACATTAACTATCTTATCAGAACCTGATGTGAATGAGCTTGGTTGGTTGACTAAATTTCGTCTTGGAATCGATTTCCGTATATACAATCTGTGTAGGCGGCACCAGCATTAAATTTTTAATAAATACTACCAAACATTCGAAAGATCTGTTTACAACTTTCATGACAACCACTTTGTTCAATGGAGAATTTTAAGTAACAAACCTTTTTTTTGTTTGGAGAAAATAAAGAAGAAGAAATTTCGTGCGTTGGCAAAAATTTGGCGAAAAGAATTCTTGCTGAAGGAAAGGCTTGGATTTGCACCAGAAAATGCGAATGGTTTGCTTAGTATAAGCGAAGCGAAAAAACCCTCAGTGCTCATTTCCCTGATGTACATCGTGGATGCCTAATAAACGCCTTGCCTGCCTATGGTTTTACATCAGGATACAACCAGACGAATGTACATTTTTCCTAAAATGTTTTTAATAATTTACTTTATACCACATATGTACGTATGTTCGACAGGACTTTTAATTAAAAACTCAATAATTATTTTAATAGGAACTTTTGATTTGTTTACGAACATAACTCGCGTGTTCGCCCACATGAGTACAGAATTACCGTGACTCTAACTCTCCGCCAATTCACTACAAATGTTGTCGTCTTGGTTTTGACTTGTTTTATTAAATCTTCTGTAGCAGTTGAACTTGGTCATCTTCCCAAAAATTTCTTGAAAATATTTTCGCCACTGGTACGCAATGCTTACTAAAACTTCAAACGCGGGGAGTAAATGTTAGCGTGAATTTTCCAATTTTTAACTTCGTGCGGCAACTTTATTGTTTGATCCGTAAAGTAGAATTCATTGACATTTGTGCACAAGAGGTTTGATGAAATCATCAAGAATCGTTGAATGCCAGAACAACGTTTAATCTATCTAGTGAACGCTATCAAGTGAACTAACAATTTGTTCGCCCCACCCTTCTCGATTCAAAACCTTCAGTAAGGTAATGTAATGTCACCGCTGTAGCGTAAAGTCATGAAGAAGGCGCCGAAATGTTAATTCATCGTAGTCCTCAACTAGTTGGCCTTTGTCCATCAACTACATGGAAAATTTTACGTGGACATTTTAATCAGATTTGTTCAGTTCTGATTAAGTGGCTATTTTCCATAGTTAGAAGGAATACCTTTATCTAAATTGCCGTATTTGCAGTAAGGGCAGGCATCAAACTGTTAACGAACCACACAGGCAACATTTTCGGTCCTTATTTCTTTTAAAATTGCAGAAGAGCTGCTGTTACGGTGAAGCCATGCTGACTGAATTGTTGTTTCCAATAATTAATCATCGAAAACAAACGGCATTTCAGTACTGGGCATCAACAAGTCATTCGGCGCATTTTTAAAACCAGTTCGGTGAAAATTTACTTTCTGGAAGTGATTCTGTTCACTGGCCCTGACATTCATATGACTTAATGCCTCTGATTTACTTTAGAATAGTTATGTAAACCCATTGGTTACAGCAGGGGAGGCCACTAAGAGTAAATAAAATTGCCATAAAAAACTGCTCAAACCTTTCGTTCGCAGTTGATGTTTAACGTCGTACGGCTTCGGAACGCATGGAGGAAATTAGCGCTCTCAACTTAGTGCCGTAATCCTGACTGAAGGATTGTAGTAGGCAATTATGTATGTGTATGTATGTATTCAATTTTAATCCAACACTTAATTAAAGCCGAGTCGAGTTCATTACGTTTGAAACGATTTTAATAACTCGTACCTGCTTGCATTTGAGATTAATAAAAGTATGAGTTTATGAAATACCAGCTAATTAGGTTCATTTGCGGAGGTATAAAGGTCAAAGGGTTGTTTACACTTTTAAGATGTATAAACTACTTTGAGATCAAGAATGCTTCAGTTACTCTTTCACGTGCCCAACAGTACACTTAACTTTATGCTTTCGTATTTGTGTTTCTTTTGAATTAGGCCAGGGTCTTCTAAATACAAATATAATTAGTTGTACAATTAGTATGTACATATTTACATACGTACATATGTATGTCTGTTAATAGTTAAACAAGTACACAAATAAGCATTCACACGAATACAAATTTAGTTTGATCTCCTTTCGTAGAAATATGAATAAATTTACGTACGTATGTATGGTTGTGCAACTATTTATACTCTAAACAATCGTAGTCAATTCGTTTTAAGTAAACATACATAAATAATTTCTAATTTGTAAATTTACTATTCTACACAAACAAATGTATGTTTATGTACATATATTAGTACATGTTATACATACATATGTATGTATAGCGCAATGTGATATTTATTAAGTTCATTAATTACAAACGTATGTTGAGATTAACATGTGACGGTAATAAATGTTACACATACAAAAATTTATTGGCAAATAACATTCCTAACGCCTGCAAAATTAATTGAGTGTAACGTCCGGTCAATTAATCGATAAACGGCGATTAAAATTTGCGATAAATTTAATTAAACCGATAATTTTAAATGTATTCTGTCAGTGAAATGAATTACTTTAAACATTATAATTCGAAACAATACAGTAATTGGAAAATTTATTTCCGTTTAAATTTTTGTATTAAAAATACAAAAATATAATAATATAATAATAATACAAAAAATAATAAAAAAATTTAAATTACGCAAACGAGTTATTTTAGATTACAAACGAAACTAATTTTTTCTTTAAAAGAAATGTGGAATACAAGTAGGATATATTGATGGCTGCTATTGAGATTTAGAATCCAAGCAACATCTTTTTAAAATAATTAATAATATGGCATGCCCTTGTCATTTAGACGAATTACACTTCATGTTATTTTAGTTTAAGCCTTGTTTTATGGGAGGAATAAAATATTGTTTTTCAAATATATTATTAAAAACTTAGTTTTATCATTTTTGTTTTGAAAGCTTACATATTTAAAGCTCTAGTGTTGACATACAGCTTGATTGGTTGTTTTACTAATGCTTATCGTGTTAACGTGGATGTTATGTCAGCATATTTTTATTCATTAACTTTAATCCTCCAGACTTTAACAATTTTTTTTTTTGAAAAGCTGTCCTGATTCTTTGGAAAGTTTCTTATATGTACATGCAAAGGAAAACATTGGTATTAGCAAACGAAGAAACATGAATATGAATGTTTAATGGCATGGTCAAAGGACATATTAAATAAAATACGGGTCACATTATGTAATCTTTAGATAAAGTCAAGTGGGAAGAACTCACAAAGTTACCTTCAATAAGTAACGATATTGAGAACCAACTTTAAACTGATAAAGGAAGTTAGCCAAATGAATCGACTTATGGAAATATGGAAAGTTTAATATCCACTAAACTATTCACTCAGATCTTAGATTAATTCTCTTCATTCATTGAAATATTGAATTTTCCGAAATTCCACTCATTTTTCGAAAATGGGGTATAGTTTGGGGCTGCATTATTTCACGACATTCCATTAATAATTTTAAAATAATTAGTATTAGGGTGAGGATGCTGGGAAAAAAAGCTTTTCTGTCTAAAGTAGACGCTGTTATACAATATAGCAACATATAAACCATAACCCAAGTAATTATGTTTATTATTAATTTTCTATCACTTTAATTGAATTTATTTATTTATTTATGATAAAAATAATTTTAAATTGTATTTTTATTATTTAAAACAAAGGCTTGTGCTCGTTGTAATATAACGGACCATATTCGCATCGAATCCATAATCTACGCCCTAAGAGGTTAGCACTTTATTCATTTGATTACCAAGGTAACCATCTCACTTAAGTTTTCTTTAATCCACTATATTTGTTTCCTATTCTAAGCACTAAGTTAAAAACGCCGTTACTTTCCGACACATTGAATCGAATGGTATGTGACCGCAATGATATTGAAATATTCACTTCTTATTGTAGCAGAAAGAATAATGCTGAACTTATATATCAGGAGCGTCAATAAGAACCTAAGAGCATGCCAAAGTCAATAACACGGTGCGACAGTCAAAATACCGCCAACTAATAACATAGTGCAGGTTGTGAGTTTTGTTGAGTAGAACTGAAAATAATTTTTTTTTATATTTCTCGAACCCTTCAAACTTGTTTTATTTGACAAAAACGGTATTTTTGATCTTTTCACACAAAATTATTGATTACCTAAATATTTTTTAATCTCTTTTCAAAATCAAAAGTTTTTTGAAAAGGGAACAGATGAGCCTTTAAAATGGTATACGTAAACATTTTGTTCAAACTTACATGTTATGAATTTTGATCGGGTAAACTTGAAAAATATGATTTTTTTTCTCATTGTTCAAGTATAGATATTCTCAATTGCAAAATTTGAGTGATGACATTCTGAAAGTGCATTATTTTGTGAAGGGATTGGCACTTCGTTTGATGAAAACGGACAAAAACTACCGTAGTTATTATTTAAATAGTATAACAGTCGCGTTATATTTTTTATATATGTCACCTCATCAAATGAACTTTTAGTTCAAAAATGTGCAGAATTTTTGATAGACCTTGATTGTTTATCGCAAAATGTGTCAATTTCACGTTTGCCAATCTCTTCACAGGATAACGTACTTTCAGAATATCATCATATATTTTATATTTTTTAATTAGAGTTTGCTGTTATGAATGGAGAAACTTGAAAAAATATGAAAAAAATTAACATTTGTAAAGTTTACCTCAAAGCATATTAAGGCAAATAATCCATATATGTATGTATATCGTTTTAAAGACCCATCCCTCACCTTTCTAATTAGGTTTAAACTTTGGACATTGGTTCGGAAATGTTTGTGTAATCAATAGATTTGTGCGTAAAGCTAAAAAAACAACAGTTTTTGTCAAATAAAACAAGATTGAAGGGCTTAACAAATATTATAAAAAAAATACTTTTGAATTCTACTCAACAAAACTCACATCTTACACTATGTCATAAGCTGGGTGTATTTAATTTTTTTTATTTTGTCGCATAGTGTAATTATTTTAATATGTTAGTGTTCCAAAGAGTACATTGTGACTCTGCTGCATTTGTTAACAATTTTAATGTTTTAATATACATTTGTGGTTGTAAAATGTCGCATTCAATTTTGTTCTTTTTTTCCAAAATTTGGCATCTTAAGAAGAATATTACAAGATGTGTAATGTCAACAACTTTTGTTTCAATACTTTTTAAGAAATTCGAAAATAAGTTGATACACTAATTTCAGTAGGTTTTTCAATTAATTGTGGCTGCGCTAGATTTGCCACCATTCACGTTTAAATGATGAAGGAAATATATTTGTAAATGTATGGTACATATTATTGTCTTATGGGAAATTAATTTTTCTTTTTTTTTAGTAGGAATTCATTAAACAGATTATTGAAAATTATACAATTTGGCTTGACGAAATGTCCATGAATTTAAAACAAATTTTTTGAAGTATCATTTAAATTAATTTATTTTTTAAACCAACATCTTTCTACTGTGAGTTAATTTGTAACACTGGCAATTTTTATTATTAGTGAATTACATTTTTTCCCCTAGTTTAAGAAAAAAGGATTTGTTCAATTTCATAATTAGTCCGCAATTAACGTTTGATTAATTGCAGGAAGTAAAATATGCAATAAAATCAGTTTCATGTCTTTTCCAGAAATCGTATTCAAAAAAGAGACTGTATTTTGATTCAGCTTTTATTTTCGTTCAATTAAATTGTTTTAAAAATAAATTCTTTAATAAATTTGACTTTTATTTCATTGTAGTATTACGAGGGTTATACACATTTAATTTCATTTAATTTTTGTTTATTTATTTTTATTTAATTTTCCATTCCATTTTTATTTTTTTTTATGATAATTTTTTTTTATTATACATTTTGTTTCACACATATTTTATTTGTACGTTACATTTTAATTAACTCTGGGTAATTACACGCATCCTTTACATGTACTTTAGGCGCGCTCAGTCACAACTATGCACTCTTCAGCGTATTTATATAGTAGATGCATAAATTTTTATGTTGACATACTAATACACTGAAACATTGAAATTATCATTCGCTTATACGTCATATAGAGGAAACGAAAAACAACAGTTAATATTTTTTGGTATAAACACACAATGTCACAGCACCACTCTACCGCAGGATAATGTGTGTAAAATCATTAAATTTTACACATGCATGACAACTACAAATGGATGTGTAAGACAGTGTGCGTATGTGTAACGAAAATGTTAAACATTTACACAGTAAAGAAAAAAAAGCCAAAAAAAAGTATGTGTAGCGTAAACTTTTATGTCTCATTATTTGCGAATATAAACATTTGCTCTGCACTCATACATCCATACGTTTGTACGTATGTATATATATGTGTATACATTAGCATACGCTGTCAATATAGTAGCTACACAATCAATTATACGCTTCCATACACACAGTTTATAATTTCAATCCTTGTGCTTTAGTTGATATAGCCGTTGTTTGTTGATGATATTGTTATTGTTGTTGCTGTTATTGTTGTCGTTGCCGTTTTAATTTAATATTTTATTTGTGTATTTGGATTTAAACAGGCCAATGGTTTTTATGTCTCATAAAAAATGAAGCATCAAATGAATTTTTTTGTGTTTTTAAATTATTAAATGATTTTTACTTTTTACACATAAAAAAGAAAAGAAAAAAAAACGTATTACAGAGAGAAAGAACGTTTAAATACTTGGTTGATTGCTTATTTAATTTAAAGTGTTTGCACTAGCACCAAACGAAATAGATGGGAACAACTAGCTTAACACTGTAATCCACGGTTGTGTACCGCAGCAGTCCCACCTTTTTTATTTCATTTCATTTTATTTGATTTAATCTTTCGTTATTTTTCACTATTTTTATTATATTTAATCCGTTCGTTGCATTTATTTTCAGATACGAAGGTACAAAAGTAGAAAAAAAAAACCAACACGTTTCTGTTTCATGTCATTCAACGGCAATGTACAACGGATGTTATTTAATATGTTAAGACCGTCACCGAAATAGAAAACAAGAACAAATATTAATATCCAGCAAGGATTAGCAAAAAAGGAGTTTAAATCCTGTGCAGTTTTTTTGCTGTAATTTTTATTAAAAAAAACTGAAATCCTTATTTCTCACTCTATGCGCGAACACGACCAATAAGTTTGCGTTCTAGATTTGTACTGATGAAACTCAAGAATTCTTGCTTGTGTTGAGTGTTGGCAAAGCTGTTGTTCTTTAACTCACAGCTGTTGTCTGTTGTTAACAGTGGTCAAAATTGCAGAGAACAATTTTAGGTATATATGTATTTAGCAGAAGGGAAATTTTCTCTTTAAATATAAATTACATTTCAAGAGAGTCTACAATACTACACTAGAGAGTTGCCACACTGAATAACATTAGTTCCAAAGTATTGAAATTTTTTCAAATTCTTTCCATTTCGATTCATCTTCCTCACAATAACTAGCACTCTTAAATATAAAAATATGAAAAAATCATCCAGTCCTTAATGTTTCTTTTTGTAACGTAACATTTTTATTAAATTTGAACGGTAACGTTATTGTATTGACTCTCTCCTAATCCGCTCTGCAAATTATCCTTTGCAGGAGCTCTGTAACATAAAATGTAAGCAATCGTTAAACATTACTTCTCTTCTCATGTTATGCTTAACATTCAAGGATAAAAAGAACTAATTTTAACAGAACAAGAGAGATTCAAATGCTTGTAAATTTGTTATATACATATATTGAAGGATATTATATTTTTGTTTGTGGTTATTTGAATTGTTGTTTGTATTTAATGTAGGTCAGTGTGCTGTTTACATTCGGATATGGGTTAACGGCACCCAATACTGTTACTCATTACATTTGTTGTGCAGCAATCAAATTTGCAAATAATCAACCATGACCGTATAGTGCTGCAGAAGCAACACGTTGAACTGCAAGTCAAATTTTTATTGCAACTTAATGTACATCGTTTACCAGAAACCACTTTTCCTTCATAAGTATTGAAATAAAAACAATTTTTACAGACTGTAGTCGTAGTTGTATTTCATATGTTCGTATAAGTCATAAATCCAAAGATGCCTAACAAGTAGGCGTAATATAATGTGGCCGATGTTTGTTGTATGATTTTATGTCACATTTCTTAGAAATGCCACCAGACAATACGATTAATCAACTAAAGTACGTTCTTCCTGTTTATAAAAGTATACACAGCATAGATTTTTATGCGCTTACACGATTAGTACAACTCCAAAACAAAGTAAAATGAATGTATCACGGATCTCATGAATTGTGATGGTTTTTGAAATGAAGAGAACCGTACGACTGCCAAATTTTTATTCGTATTTGCTGTCAGTGCCATACGTTTTCATTATACATTGAATTTAAATAATGTTATTCGCTTCTTTCACCACAAAAATTTGACACATCGCACAGAGGGGCATTTTGCCTGAAAATCTGGCCAAAATTAATAGAAGTGTTTTAGGAGTTAATGGCTGGAATTTTTTGATAGTGTTAGTGATAATTAGGCCCAAGGATGAACCCAACTGATTTTTGTTCAAATCGGTCCGTGATTTCGCCTAGCCCCCATAGAAATTCCCCCCGAAATTGCACTTATTTACACATAATTATGGTAATTATGCAACAATCATGACAAATTTTTATTATTTTTAAATTTTGAACGAATAATTTTAACATTAATATATAAGATATATATAAAAAAAATGAAAGTAGCAGTTGCTCATACCTTTCACGTTAAAAAAAAATCAATATAAACCCTCTATTCGTTTAGCCACAAAAAAAATATCATATGAACCTATTAAAATTTCAAAAAAAAAACACCAAAAAATGCATTTAATTTTCTTCACTTTCCTGACTTTGACATCATCTCAAATCTACAAATCTCAACTTAAGAGCGTGAAAATTCACTATAAAATGCAGTTTTTTAAATTTCTTATAATTCATTTTTGCCTTTTTGGCCAGCTTTTGAGGGTAAATGCCACTTAGTGCATCGTACGATTCATGTGATCATCTAAACGCCTAACTACAATATGCTAATCCTACTGTCAAAATTTAACGAAAAGTCTGTCAAAGCAGAAAAGAATTGAATAAAACAGATTATAATAGAATGAAATCAAGTCGAATAAATGAAGTGATAAAAAACTCGAACTTGAACTACCTGTGTATTGTTTCGATGAAATTTACTTAAAATTAGCATTACTCTCAAGCGTCAAAGCAAAGTTCACTATGTGGTATGACAAGTGGAAGCCCAGTGTCATGTTTTTTAAAAAAAAATTTAGATTGAATTTCATATCAAAACTCTTACACGACTTGCAGCTGCATAGTATACACCAGATATCGTTTTTTCGCTACTCTTAAGTACTCATGAAATTTCGAGTACGAGTGAGTCAACAGTATTGAAATTCAACTACTCTGATTCATTGGTACTCACTACAACATTGATTTATAAGTACAGGTTGCAATGAGTATGAGTACAACGTTAACATCAAACTCATAACATTCGAAATATGTTTGATTCATACGCCTACTCATTTACAAAATTTACAGTCTTAGTAGTTGTTGCATTTACAAAAAAAAGAAGAAAGAAAAAGACAAAGACAGCAAGCAAAGCAAACACACAACCTTCTAGATTCATTAGCGGATCATACTTATTTTGTGATTCTTGTAAATGTTGAGTAAAGGAGGGTCGAAATCTACAATATCATGCGTATTGTTAACAATGAGTACGATGAGTACTTCAAACTTTGAATATGAGTAGTGATATTAAATATGATATTAAAATAAGTATAAATGCGTATAAGTATTCGAAAGTACGAATTTGATTCGAATCTACTCATCTTTTTGAATACTCATTGCTTATCTCTGGTACACACCTTCATTTATACGAATTTCCAATAGCACTACAAGTAAATATTTTGCATTGTCTGTTGTATAGAGTACGGAAAGAAAATATTTTTGCTATTCGATAATACAAATAACATTAATGTGTTTGTTGTTGATAGTGAACCTATTCGGACCTACTAATAAACCGAAGCACAACAATGCAGAACAGAAAATGATCCTGTCAAATTTTCAAATCAATCGATTGGGCTTAGAACGTGCCGCAAGCTCGATCAAATTTAAAGGAAACCTTAACACTTAACATTCTTGCGTCATAACTTCAAAAGTATTAGTTTTATAAAGAAATGTTGTAAGAGCAAGATGTTTGGTGTGAAGTTTAAAAAATTTTTATATGATGACTTGGATATCAGGAAGTTATACGCGCTCACAGATCACTACTATGCGGAAGTCATGGCTATTCCCTAAGAATATGCCGATATATCTCGATACCTAGAGTACCGTAAAGTTACTTTTTAATGTCATACTGGCTATACATGTTGACATATCTGAAAATTGTGTTACACATATATTGGCCAGAACGAGTATTACACACTCGCGATATAAGTGAGTCTGGGTAGCTTAGGCTGGAGCACTTTTGCTAATAGTGTACATTGTTGACTTTCAATTAAATGAAATGTAGTAGCAAAATGGGTATTATGTATTGGTCTAAGAGGGAGCTTCACGTGTTGTTATGCGTGGATACGTTGCGTAAATTTCTAACCTAACCTAAGCTAATTGTATCCTGTTACGATGTTCAGGTATGCACTTTTATTGCGAAAATCACAATAAACGCCATTATTGAGCTCAATATTTTAATTAATTATTGCGCAATAAATACGCAAATTGTTATAATATTGAGTAATACTTAGAATGCAGAACTGACATAAGTATGTTCCGTAAGAACGTTACAACTTATGCGAACAAATTTTGTTGATATTTGAAAATAAAAATGGCGAGTGAGGTGGAAGACTAACGATACTTTTTGTAATTCTATTCCTATTCCATTCTCTCTCTACTATATATTTTTTAAAACTTCTAATGATTTAAAATATTTTAAATGTTGCGTAATTTTGGGGATAAGGATCATAACAAAACAATGAAATAAGAATTTTTATTAACAAAAGAGAACTAGAAATGTTTACTGTAACACTCGCTTGGAGTAGAATGAATATCCATCTGCCAGAAAACAAACATTATACCTCAATATACCGAATCATACCAGGCAATGCCAAATATGTCCAAAACAGCGCAGTAGTTAGGGCAAAAAAAAAAATACAAGATAGGAGTAAATCTTCACAAATATATTCAACGTATTTTTTAATAGAAGTCGTAAAGACAAATAGCAGTGTTATAATATTGTTACGTTTTTACCCTTTAAAAACGTTAAAAATATGAGTTCGTGGATTGCAAATGAAATAAAAGTAAATTAATGTTTAATTTCAAAATCAATTCTTTATTGTCTGCACAAATCTGTGTGCACCCTGTGTTGAAATTTATTCACACAATAACAATTTGGCTTAGAATTGTTATTCTTCTTGTACACAACAACAATTTACTTTTATTGTTATTCTTCTGTACACTCGTTCGTTATAACTTCGAACAACGATTATCTTCACACGCAACTTGTCTGCACTCAAGTCTGACTGAATTATTACTCACTCATCGTTGCTCGTTTTGTCTTGCCTTTTATATCGCTGGATCATCAGTCTAATGCATGCCCTTGGCAGAGAATGACTGCCTTCGAGAACAATCTAAAAATGTAAACAACTCGCTTCCCTTATTGTTGTTAGTGGATCTTGTTTACATCTATCCTTGTAGCGTTGTTGTTGTTTGTTTACTTTGTCCCTTTTCTCTTCTTATACCTGATGTTATTGTTGCTTGTTTACTTTGTCCCCTTGTTTACTGATGTTGTTGTTATATTCTCGTTTGTTCTTTGATCACGCGATCAAGCCCATTGTTTTGTTGCTATATGTTTACTTCTTCGTTGATCATGTAAACAACTGCCTTATGTTGTTTTTGGAGCTTTTGTTTATTACTTTATACATGATCAAGTCCGTTGTTTTGTTTTTGGAGCTTTTGTTTATTATTTTAATAACACTATTTCCATTTTCGTAACATTGCCGCCCACTTAAGCCTGTTCGTCCCGAATAGGCTCATTATCTCTTCTCCTATAAATAGCCTTGGCAGGTGGTTTAGAGTTTGCACCATATATCACAGCTCGATACGTCAGTAATGGCCTCGGAATATGTTCTTCCCAATCCTTCTGCTGCTCGCTCACTACTTTCCGCCAGTATCTTTCCAGGGTTCGATTAAACCGTTCTATCTCTCTGTCTGTGGGTGAAGCGGCGTCGTTCGGGTCTTCTTACTCGGACTTGTGGGGACCTCGTTTGTGGGAGGCCAGCACTTGCTCCTCAGTGATAGCTCGCTTTGTTTTTCCTTTTAGTGTAACGGGGACCCTGGTGTTGTGCTGGTAACTCGCCGGTGTATTATTCCCTTGGTGAGACGGAACTTGACCTTCCTCGTGGCCCTTTCCAGTTTTCTAGGAAGATGACCACCATTTCCACCGCTGCAGCATCTAAGCTTGGCCTTTCGTCCGGTTTCTTCAAAGACTTGTTTTAACAACTTCTTAAATTTCCTCACAAGGCATCCTTTTTCCCCCACGACTTCCATTCTTCGCCCACCGCTTACTTCTGGTCTAGAAATCGTTTGAGCGGTGTCCTGGGCTACTGCAAAGGTCATCTTTTGTGCAGAACATACCGCTAGTTTGACGTCAGGGTAGCGTATACCATTTACCAGGGCCTCGGTTTTAAAATCTACTACCAGGGGATGGATTTCTCCCGGGTATGTGAGCTGCACTAACCTCCCGACACCCACTGCAGAGGCTGGAAGCGGCTCATTAGCCTCTTGCGCACAGCACCTTAACTCCATACTGTACAGCTCGCGCTTGTGCTCGTTGCCGAGCCCACGCTGTAGCGTCACCGTTATGTCGTTGTGGTTGTTTTTGCAGCTGTCCGGCATGCTTTCTCGAATCTCGGCTGCGGGACGTTTTAACGCCAAGTTTGACTCCAAAGCCTTCTCTTCGTCGTCCCATCCGTTACTGCTGGCTACTTCTGATGAGATTCGCACTGGTTCCTGTCGCTGGATCTGGAGGTTGTTGATCTTCTCCTCCTCCCTAATGAGTTTTCCCTCGCCGGACTTTTCTAAATTGATTCCTGTCGTGTCTTCTATCTTTTCTAAGCTTGCCACCTTTCCTTCGTCACTAGTTACCCTTTTGCTGAATGACTCGAGTATGTCATCCAGCTTTCCAGATGTTGCTTGAACTTCGGCCAGAAGTTTCTGGGTTTCGACTCTAGATGTTGCTTGCATTTTTTCCATCCGTTGTTCACTCTCTTTTCGAAACTCAGCGAGAAGTTTTAGATTTTCGGCTCTAGTAGCTTCTAGCATTTTTTGATTTGCTAGTTCCATTTTTTCCATCATGGATGCTAGCAACGAATTTATGTCGATACAGCTAGGGGATGCAGGTGCCTTGAGCTCTCGTTCCTCGTCATCCTCGAACTCATAGGAATCGATGTCGATACCCTCAAACTGCAGTTGTTCCCTTAACCGCCTTTGTAGTTCATTTTTAGTGCCCGTTGTTGGCAGCTTGAGTTTATCCAACTCACGTTTAAGCCGTTCCACTTTCAGATCGGAGAGCTTCATTTTGGTTGTGATTTCTCTTTATTACTTTTACTTTTATTTTTGGATTTTGCAATCCCACTTCTGACACCAATTGTTACGTTTTTACCCTTTAAAAACGTTAAAAATATGAGTTCGTGGATTGCAAATGAAATAAAAGTAAATTAGTGTTTAATTTCAAAATCAATTCTTTATTGTCTGCACAAATCTGTGTGCACCCTGTGTTGAAATTTATTCACACAATAACAATTTGGCTTAGAATTGTTATTCTTCTTGTACACAACAACAATTTACTTTTATTGTTATTCTTCTGTACACTCGTTCGTTATAACTTCGAACAACGATTATCTTCACACGCAACTTGTCTGCACTCAAGTCTGACTGAATTATTACTCACTCATCGTTGCTCGTTTTGTCTTGCCTTTTATATCGCTGGATCATCAGTCTAATGCATGCCCTTGGCAGAGAATGACTGCCTTCGAGAACAATCTAAAAATGTAAACAACTCGCTTCCCTTATTGTTGTTAGTGGATCTTGTTTACATCTATCCTTGTAGCGTTGTTGTTGTTTGTTTACTTTGTCCCTTTTCTCTTCTTATACCTGATGTTATTGTTGCTTGTTTACTTTGTCCCCTTGTTTACTGATGTTGTTGTTATATTCTCGTTTGTTCTTTGATCACGCGATCAAGCCCATTGTTTTGTTGCTATATGTTTACTTCTTCGTTGATCATGTAAACAACTGCCTTATGTTGTTTTTGGAGCTTTTGTTTATTACTTTATACATGATCAAGTCCGTTGTTTTGTTTTTGGAGCTTTTGTTTATTATTTTAATAACACTATTTCCATTTTCGTAACAATATTATATTCAAGAAATTCTGATAAAAAAAAAATATCTTAAATGAGTAATTTTTCCCTTCACGGTATGTTTAGTGTTAAATTTATGAATTGTTGTAAATAAAAAAATGTTTTTGTTTTCCAGCTGTCAAATGATTATTGAATAAGATGATTTGCGTATGCCTGAACACTTAAAATAATTTTGTCAATTAAAAGAATATTGACTCAATTAAAATTCATGCCTGAACATAGTAGAACGCTGAAAACAATGTTAAATATATTATAAATTTCTTTAATTATTATACAGTAGTTGTATATATGATTTCAATATTACAATGAACTTTTTTTACTTTCGAAATTTAATTTTAACGTACACAATTTATGATTAGAAAATATTTTTAATTTTTACAAATAAAAAATGTGTATTAAAAAGTGATTGCAAATCCAATATTTATTCTGAGTTAACGGAAGAACCTAACCACTTTTCCCAACTGGGATTCAGTAATTATTTTTCTTTTTTTTTACAAATCTAAAGTTTCGATGTAAACAAGTTTGTGTTTCTCATTATTTATATTGAATTTCATAAGAGTAATAAAAACAACTAAAAATTTTGTTTCATTTTACGATTCACGATTCAATCTGATCAAAATGGATGGAAGCGAAAACAATCGAAATTCTGTGTGTAATCTCGCAATTTTTTTTTCTTTTTAATAAATATGGAAATATAAATACTCCAGTAACTACAAGTACATCAACAAATACTTGCATAATAAATTGTCCTCTTACATTAATTCACATGCATACATACATACATATTTGTATATCCCTTTCGTCGTCTGTTATTTTTGAAGGTATTTTTATGATTTTTTCTTCTCTATTTTTTTGTTATTTTTTGATATTTGTTGATATTTGTATAACACATATATACATTTGAAAAATGTGTCAATACTATGAACCAACCATCCATTACCTTGCTGGATACTGATGGTGAACAATGAGCAATAATGGTAAATTGCTTCTAAAGTAAACGACTAAAAGATGAAGAGGAATAGTTGTGTCAATGCATAGAAAAATAACTGATGAGAAGACACTTCAGCAAAAAAGAAAAAACAAAAAATCGTTTAGAAAGTTTTGCAAAAACCCAGAATGGAGACATTTTTCAGCAGCAAGAAAACGAAAACGAAAAAAAAAAAACAGAAAATCGAAAAACGAATGAAGAAAAAATGAAGAAAGAAATGAACGAATGAATAAAACCTACAACAGATTTTACATTCTACATGGTCTTGCAAATATTAGACTACTCATACTATAAGTCTCTATTGATGGCATCAGTGGAAATTGATGACAGCTTTTTTACTTTCTCATTCCTGTTGCTTAATGCTGATATTTTTAAACGATTTTTTTTATCTTTCGATTCGTTCAATTTTTTTTTTAACTGATGATGGTTCGTTATAAACAGCTTAAAATATAAGACATATTTAAACCATACATTCTCATACATTTACAAAAATCATATACAGGTATTAGTATATACACATATACATTTGTGTATACATATATGTACATATGTATACGATTGTTGAATATGTAGTAAGTATCGGGTGATTTTTTTACTTATAGTTTGACAGCTGATTATCTCAAATTAGGTTGACATTGACGTTCAGCAAATTATTATGAAGCATTTAGCGCCAGAACAACGTTTCCAAATTGTGGGAATTTTCTTTAAAAAAAAAAATATATTTTCTCCCAAAATTTATACCGGAATTCTTCCATTTTACGATCAACATAAAAATGTATAATAAAAGCAATTCTATGGTAGTCTCTTGACTTACTTACTTACTTAATTGATAATTACAACATTTTATTCAAGATTACGCCGTTAATTTGAGTTTAATGCCGACTGTATACGACAGATTTTTGAGAAACTTTTAATCACTCTTACGCCGAAGAAATATTTTTTCATATTTCGTTTTGTTTGAGATGTCTGACCTGGGGTTTGAACCGTGGCTTTACGTCTAATAAGCCAACACACTACCTACTAGACTACGGTAACTTGTATCTTGGCTTACGTTCTTGTAAAATACAGTTCGTACATTTTTATGTCAGTATATATTGAAAACATTCCTCAGACCCTTATTATTAGCCAGAATATTCGTTTCCTCATTTCCAATCATTTCATGATGACTTGGTACCCATATAATGCGTTCCCTGCCTGCAGTAATTGTTAATCGTCTTTTTGCACTCCAGGACGTTCTTTGATCCCGCACTTCTGGATGTTATTGGCCTAATCGTCCTTGGACTATCCTTATACGTTAAGCTTACCAAATGACAACTAGCGTATTATGGTCCGGTAATCGGAAGCAAATTTTGGTTTCTGATTC
The DNA here is from genome assembly GCA_930367235.1 of Sarcophaga rosellei. Classification (NCBI taxonomy): domain Eukaryota; kingdom Metazoa; phylum Arthropoda; class Insecta; order Diptera; family Sarcophagidae; genus Sarcophaga; species Sarcophaga rosellei. Next base: position 81,178,201 of record OV884017.1, on the reverse strand, counting down.
TTCTATATAGCGACCCAGCCCCATCTTATCTCCCTGTTGAGAACGCCATCCGTGCAGTAACTAGTCCCCACGGATATCTGTGGCATGGATCCGTTTGACCAAGAAAGTCGATCTGGTATTAGAGTGATGCAATTGATTGCATGTCATCCTGTTAGGGAACTGAGCTTCAAGCGAAAGACTGTACAGTGTCCCAACTATGTTCTGGTGAACCGACTTGTGGATCTGGTTGATTCATCCCCCCAAAGTCTGAAGATGATACGCCGTAAGGGCCGCCTCATATCGGACCCGTATCTCTATAGGTTGGATGAAGAGTATTTTTTCCAATTCTCTTTCTCTTTTTTCCAATGCTTGCATCGTATCACTTGTCCCTATACAACACGTTCGTTGAACACTTTGAATTATTCTAATGTTGGATTTCCTCTACATCGATGTCTACTACAGTACTAAAGTATAAGATAGAACACACTCCTATAGATCTAGTGTGTCATTCTTGGAGTGAGGCCCCATTTACAACCTATGGCTCTCCTGCATATGGACCTGCACCTATTGGTCTTTGCTGACCTATCTTTCCAGATGCTGTCTCTATTTCAGTTTCCTAACGAATCATTACTACATTCATTTAAATTGACTGTTTGGTAACGTTTACATCAGCGTTGCAAAACTGAAATTTTGAATTGGTACTAAACTATAACGGAAAGAGTACATTTTTGCTTCAAATGGTACTTTAAAAAAAAATACACCCTTCAATCAGTATTATGACCTTACTTCTCACACCACTAATGTTGTGTTTGTTTAGTTTATACATAAGTGGTGGAACCTACAGTTTAAAGTCGACTCCGAACGACAGATTTGATGAGAAACTTTTTCATGGCAGGTTTATTTACTCTTATTATTTTTGCCAGAGGGAAGTTGCCGGAGAAATATTTTTATATATTTGGTCTTGTTGCAGATGCCTGACATGGGCTTGAACTGTGGGATCATGTCTAATAAGACAGCACACTACCTACGGACACGGAATCGAAAAATTAACGACTTATACATGTTCCTCACATACAAGGCAATAACAGCTGATTCGCAATGTAACAAAACGTAAAAGCCCCGTTTAGTCAAACGACGATGGAACGTAATGTAACATACGTTCGTTTTTAGCATATGAAGAACAATGCAAATGCTTACCGAAATTATATTACGGTTCGGAAAGCGTTTTCAATGCTTTTCGGATTCTAAAAACGAACGTACTTTCCGTAGCCTAATTCTACCTTTAGCATTACGTTGAACATGTTTCTAACCCATTAATAGTTGAAAAACACTGAAAGCGTAGCGGCGATACTGCGGTATTTTTGAAATGAAAAAGTACTGAAAAAAGTACAAAAGTACGCAATTCTTCAACACTGGTTTACATGCTAACGGCAGCATTACTTCCTATTTCTTTTAAAATTAATGACGGGCGCTATCGAGCCATGCTGGCTGAATTTTTGTTTTTGAATATTTTTCTGATAAACATAAACGACATTTACTTTCAACAAGACGGAGTGACTTGTCATACATCCCGCTTAACAATTGTTCCAATTTGCAAAATTAATTTTATCTAAAAGTGATCCTGTTAACTGGCTCCCACGTTAGCTGCTAAAAAACCCCCTTTATACATACAAACATATACATATAGATAGTTGCACATGTAACTGTGTGAGTTAGTTGATAGAGACATAGAGATGTTTCATGTCTGACAGTAACTACAATTTTCATTTTCTTACTCGTAATTTCGTTGTTTCTATTTTTTACTTTTCTTATGTTGATTATGCTCGTAAGTGTTTGTTTGCATTCTCATCAGAAACATCTATTCAATCAGCCATACGTGTATAGAGAAACGTTAACATGTAGAATTCTGTAACCGTAGTATATCGGTGAAGGCAAAAGGAAAAGCTTCAAGCATTCATGGCTTTAACAATTTCGATTAAACATAAATTCCAGTTTTCCATATCACTCACACATACTTACTTATGTACATACATACGTATCTTTCTACAACATATCGAATGTTTTTGCATCAAATTTTGTGGCATGTGCTTGCGTAAGGCGATTGTTTATATCAGTATCAAGGTGATGAGAAATAAAAGAAGAAAAAAGAAAAACAAAAAAATCACGGATTCAGGAATTATAATACAATTTAATACCAGGCAATTTGGTCGAAATATTTGAAAATGTTAAATTATGAGAGTCAATATCTTCAATTAATATTGACGCTTATTTGTCTACATATAAACATATTTATGTATGTATATGTAAACATCCTTAAGCCTCTTAGTAAATTATTTCAATTCACATTGCAGTCATAATTAAATGCTGATGTGCTGTGTGTTAATATTCACATGTATTTAGTTGTGCTCGGATCTGTTTTGTTTGCCGAAGTATGAAATTATCAGAAATATTTTAAATGGCATCCTGCCAACTGTATCCCTGAGGCATATTTTAATGAAATAATAATTATTTTCTAAATACACAATTCGGTTCGGCCTATTTGTTTGCGTGTTTTATTTTTTTTTTAGCAAATTATGACATAATTTGGTAACAACATTTTTATATTGGCAAAAATCATTTCTAATTATACCATCATCTTTGGCTGAATTGGATATATTCTGTATATACTCGTAACAATTTTATAATTATACATGGGACACTCATAAAATATCCTTTATACACTGGCAATAGAGTTCAGTATATAAGTTATAATGAGATTTTCAATTTTGTTGTAAGTTCTTCAAAACAATTTTTCGTTTAAATAGAAAAGTCTTAACAAAATTAACACAATATGCAGAGTACATACCAGCAAACGCAAATGCACTTGATATGAATTGTGGTTCACAAATAAAATTCTATTTTAAATTATTAAAATTAATCAGTCAGTAAATGGAGTATATGTGCATATGTAAAGGCGCTTTCCATCTGTAAATTTAAGTAAAACAAAGAAAGTGAGAGGAATCATCCACATTTTTTATTCGTTTGAAAGGCTTTCGGATGTCATTATATATGGAATATAACATCATGGGGTGTTTTCTGCGTGTAGGTGACATGGGTTATGTTAATCTTGAAGAGCCCTGTGGTTTGTGCGTACGATTTAAAAAATCTCTCAAACAAGAGATAATCGTTGTGAAATCTGATGATTTGCACATGACTATGAGTGTCTTACTCATATCGCTTTTCCAGAGTATTCAATAATGCTTAAGCTGTGCGGCACATAGCGCTGTACTGTACAACTCTTTAGTCACGACTACGAACTCTCTTCTCATTCCGCCCATGTTATGTGTATTAAAATGTTTATCCATGAGTGGCGACATGATCTGCGGCAACTCTGTACAATTTTATTTACTTTCAGATTTCTTTTCCCAGAAGTAACGGATTAAGTTGTAACCGTTACAAATATCAAGCTACGTTATGTCGAATGAAAATACTCTACTCCGATGCATATTCCGACATTATAACGAAAAAAATATCAGTATAATTGGACTGGTCTGCCCTGACTTCAGATGCAAATCCGATCAAGGACAACAGAAATCGGAGCAAAGTATCCCACAAATAGTGATAAGCTTTAGAAGTTAATTTAGGCTGCGTGGTATGATATACCGGATTCGGTATGGCAACATTTTATTGTCCAAATGCTTAACGATTTCTATCATTTGTGAACAACATCTGAGTCTCTAAAAAGTATTCATCATTCTAGAAAAAGATTAGAACATATTTTAGTGTACATACATATATCATATTATATAATTATATTTTTTTATAATTATTTTAAAGAAATCTTTATAATGTCCTTATTTTTTCTTTATTTTCTTCACAGAGTGAATTTCTATTTTGATTTTAATTTAATTAAAAATCTTTTAAATAATATACAGTGGCGAGCAAAAGTGTATTCATGTTGGTATTTTGTCTAGTAAAACGTCAATAAATTTTTTTACGAAAACTGGACAGCAGAGGATTGGAAACGTGTGGTTTGGTCTTATGAAACTAAAATTAACCGTTTTCAATCAGATGGGAAAGAATATTACCCACATGAAAATGTTCAAAAACATCATGTAAAGCAAACAGTAAAATATGGCGGGGGAAGTTTGATGGTGTGGGGATGTTTTACTTGGTGGAACGTTGGTCCACTGGTAAAGACAGAAGGTATAACGAAAAAGGAAGATTATCTCATTGTTCTTCAGGCTAGTTTGCCAGAATATGTAGACAAAAGTGCATATCCCGAGGAGGAGATACACTTTTAACAAGATGGAGATCTTAAACATACCTCCAAAATTGTTAGAAATTGGTTGTCTAACCACAAATTTAAATTACTTAAATGGCCAGCGCAAAGCCCGGATCTCAATCCTATAGAAAATTTGTGGGCTCTTTTAAAAAGAAGACTGGCCGTGTATGAAAGAGCACCAACGAACATGGATGAACTCTGGCAAAGAGTACAAGAGGAGCGGAACAAAATCCCAGATGAAATTATACAGAAATTGGTGGAGAGTATGTCAAAGCGCATTAAAAATATAAAAATGAACAAAGGATTGTGGACAAAGTATTAAAAATCGCTTAATATTAAGGTTTTTGAATATACGTGCAAAAGTGTTCGAATTGAGTTATTATTAATTTATTTATATTCTTGACGTATGGTATATAATTTCTATTAATTTTTTAACTTAAATATGTAATATAATAAACAAGTAATCAACCCTGAAACATTCATCTTGCGTTCTCATTCATTAAAGATTTTATAGGGGTTAAAAGGCGGAATCTTCCAACATGAATACACTTTTGCTCGCCACTGTAGATAATGAAAGATAGCAAAACTTTTATAGAATGATTTTTGTTTTTATGATATAAGAAAAGAATAAGTACAGTTAGTTAGCAGGAATTTTCTCATTTTACTTAATTTCTGATCAAATCTCTAAGTTTCACATTAGTGTTCTTATTAATTTTTACATGACTGTAACGCATTATTTAGAATATACAAGTACGTAACACCATTCTGGAAACTATTAATCATTATCCCGTTCAGAGATAATTGAAGACCAGAATATAAAAATAAATAACTCGCTTCATAGAATATAAGAAGTGGTATATAAGAAATGAAGAAACTGTAACCTATTAAATCCTTATCACAGCCAGAACCGACTGAAAGCTCACATATACCCTGAATTTTTGCTCTGCATATGCGAAAAGCATGTCTTATCTGGTGTAAATTGCGTCTGCTGCTGCGTCACGTATTAAATGATTGGGAGAAGTTAGAAGAATCTATTTTAACATCATCCTGCAAGCTTTAAGAGATATCATCTTTTTAGAGATACCAATTTTAGGCATGGCATTAACCCCCTTTTGCGTGAATCGGGCCTTAATAATGTTATAAATGTCGATTTGTTTTTCTTGTGTCTTTCCTAGGATTTAATGCATTTCGAAAATATGGACGGTGTTTGATTTTCGGTATCTGAAGCCTCTGTAGTCGCCGTAGTCTAGTAGGTAATACGTAGTCTTATTAAGCGTAAGGCCAAGATTCAAACGCCAGGTCAGACATCAAAACGAAAATGTGAAAACATACACCTTAGGCGCATTCTGACAAAAGTACGTATGTATGTGTGTATATATGTAAGGCCAAATGATGAGCAGAATTTCTGATAAATATACGCATTCATACTAATTTTAATATCGTGCACATACTACTCATATTAAAAGTTTGAAGTACTCATCTTACTCATACTTAACAATACGCATGATGTTGTTGATTTAGACTCTCCATGACTCAACATTTACAAGAATCACAAAATAAGTATGACTCGCGTATGAACCCCGCAATACTCACTAGAAGGTTGTGTGTTTTCTTTGATTGCTGTTTGTAGTTTTCTTTCTTGTTTTACAACTAAGAATGTAAATTTTAATGAATGATTGGAATCACTTGAATCATGTATGAGTATTATAAGTATTCTTCTAATTTTATGAATCTAAATGAGTAGGCGTATGGATCAAACATATTTCGAATGTTATGAGGTTAATGTTAACGTTGTACTCATACTCATTGCAAGCTGTACTTATAAATTAATGTTGTAGTGAGTACGAATGAATCAGAGTCGTTGAATTTCAATACTGTTGACTCACTCGTATTCAAAACTTCAGGAGTACTTATGAGTAGCGTATAAACGATTCATTGCTGATATCTGACCGGTATTATGTTGAACGTCCCCGGCCACACACTAACCCACCCTCACCCGACCGCGGAGGGCTCGTCCCCATTACGAAGGGACACGTACACACTATAGTCCGGACTATAGCGGGTAAGGGAAAAGTAATGGCAACAAGAACATAAATCAGCTACAGAACTTAATCACAAGCTGAATAAACTAACAATCCACAGGAACTACCTATGACAAGAACGAAAATACATTTTTATATAATAATTTACAAATTAATGCCAGCATATAAGCTACACTTTATATTACAAACACTACAATTAAAATCAATCAAATCATAATATAAGTTAAAATCTTTACATAATCTACGAAAAGGAAAATTACATCCATATTTCGTTCTATAGAAATCTAAAGAAAGAGGACGACAGTGCCGTGAAAATCTTGCAGGAATACTGAAATTCAGGTTACAAAGCAAAAACTCAGAATTGATATCACCTTTAAGCAGATTAAAAACAAACACCTAAAACAGTTCTTCTACGTTCCAAAGTTGGAAGTTTTATCAAACCTAATCTATCCTCATATGACGGAATCCCATTGGCATAATCCCATCATAAGCCACGTAAACAGAATAATAAAAACTGCCTCTGTACAGACTCTATTGAATCACGATGACAACGATAGTATGGATTCCAAAATAGACACATACTCCAAAATAGGTCTAACAAGTGAACTGTATAGCAGTCTAGTTATATAAGGATCAATGAATTCCCTAGCCCATCTTTTCACAAAACCAAGAACAGCCCGAGCCTTGCCAATCATCATACTAATATGATCAACAAAAGAGAGTTTCATATCCAATAATACTCCCAAATCAAGAAATGTAGCCACAGTCTCCAAAGGGCAAGAATTTATCGCATAAGTGGGCGAAATCACACCACCGCGAGAGAAAACCATGCATTTGCCTTTTTTTAAGTTAAGATCCATTAAATTAACTCTGCACCAAGTTACAAACAAATTAATATTCCGCTGAAGAACAACCTGACCATGATCATCATCAAAAGTATAAAATAATTTAACGTCATCAGCATACATTAGAATATTACAATCAGAAATATATTACAATAAAAACAGTAAAGGACCCAAATGGCTACCCTGCGGAATACCAGAAGTAACATATACAGTCTTAGACAATACATTCCTAAACAATATCCTCTGAGTCCTAAGGGAGAGGTAGGAGCCTAGCCAACGATGAATAATATCGGGAATACCGATTAATGACAGTTTAAGAAGCAAAATACTATGGTCAACCCTATCAAAAGCCTTACTGAAATCAGTATAAATCACATCAGTCCGAGCGCCTGCAAGAAAACCCCTGAAAACACGTGTAGTAAATTCAAGAAGATTAGTGACAGTCGACCTACCTTTTAAAAAACCATGCTGGAAAGGGGATATTAAAGATTTCGTATTAAAAAAGAGATAATCCGTGAGTTTGGCGATACCCCTGTAATTGGAAATATTGGATTTATTACCCGACTTATGCAAAGGGATTATAAACTAACTCTTCCAAATAGATGGAAAATGACCAGCCCTCAGAAGCCCATTGAATATAAAGGTCAAAGGACCACTCAAGACAACAGCGCACTTTCTCAAAATACAGGCCGGTACCCCGTCAGGGCCAGGCAAGTATGTAAGTTTCAGTCCAGACAAAGACTCAAGAACAGACTCCTCATCAAATGAATATATATTAGAAATAGAGACACTTCCCACTGAATAAGGATACGAAAAGCTGCTGCCCTGATCATGGCCCAAGTCCAACTGCCTATACGTAGACTGAAAAAAGTCAGCAAACATATTCGAAATATCAAGGTAACTAGAGGATGATACGCCACCGTAAAACATCTCAGAGGGAAACAAAGATGATTTACGTTTAGCTCGAACGAAGTCGTAAAACGACTTAGGATCACTAGCGAAGTTCGACCTGACTCTAATCAAATATTCCTCATAACAGTAATGATTCATTCTACGATAATCCGCACGCGCCCTAGAGTAAAGAGCATAATCAATATCAGTACCCGATCTAACAAACTTTTTAAATAACCTCCATTTTCTGTTCCTCAACTTTGACAGTCTAGCCGAATTCCACGGGGGACCAGAACGCTCCAAACGACTATTTACAAACGGAACACACTCCCTAAAACATTTAAATAATACCTCATAAAAACCATCTAAGATACTATCAAGTGAAAACGAGTCATATGATGGTGAAATAAGTACAGAAGACCAATCTACAGAGGATAGTAGTGTATTTAAACGACTAAAATCCGTACGATGGAAATTAAAACACCCCTTTTCACCTAATGAGCGCTCAATTACAGGAGGTAAACAAAGATCAACTTCGATAGAAAGTAACAACGTAGGATGATAACCATCCTCAGGAATAAATATAGGATCAATGCTAAATAAAGAAGAAATACTTGGATCCTCTAAAAATACAAGATCCAAAATTCTACCCATTGAATTCAATACACCGTTAACCTGGAAAAGACCTAGATCACACATAGCGGACAGAATTTCATCATAGAATGGAACTGAAGAACATGGCACCAATGAGCCAGTCTCAGGTGAAAAATTCCAAGTTGTATGCAGAAGATTAAAATCACCAAGAACCACTATAATCCCCTCTTGCCCCATTGAATCAATTACTACAGAAATCAAATCGAAGTGAGCCCTATAGATTAAGTATTAAGTTAAGTAATATTTACTTATGAGAACTGATGTACGATAATTTAATAAAATTTGAAAATATTTCAAATAAAATTTTAAGAACATCACAACTACATACGTATGTATGTTTGTATTAGTATATTCATATATTTTGTGTACACCCAAACCTGTTTTTACACGGTTTTTTACGCGAATTTGAAATAACACGGTTTTTTTAACAAATTTACTTTTTTTTTTTTTTTGTTCGCACCTTTTTATACGGATAAAATCGTTTAATCCCGTTTAACTCACACACTCACTATAACAGAATTTGCTGTTAAAAGCAATAAACCAGCGCCAGAAGCAGCTTCTGAAGATGTCTTAAGAGTTTGATAACTAATTTTATTTTTATAAATGGAAGAGAAGTTTTTTCTTTATATTTTTATACAGTAGTTTTGATTCAGCTGCCTTTTATTTACGTGCGCATTGCCTTTACCTGCACAAAAATTTTGAGAGTGTAATCTATAATTAAAGTAAAAAATTGAATTTAGCTGCATTTTTGACTTATCTGCACAAAAATTCTTGCAAAAGTTAGTTGTGCAGGTAAGTAAAAACTGCTGTAATCATAAAATGAAATAAAATAAAAACTCTGTGTATACTATTGAACTAAATCTGTGCGTTTTTATAAAGTTATTCAATTTTATAGGCATATGTAGGCTGCTGCATCAATCTTATGTATAGCTTTTCAGTTTGTTTATACACTTACATACATACATAATATTTGTCTTTTTTTACGCGTTTTTTTTACACGGTATCCACTGGAACGTATCTACCGTGTAAAAAAAGGTTTGGGTGTATTGTCTTCTTCTCATCTTGTTTACAAATTGTAGTAATTTTGTGGTCAAAAACAAAAGGTATTTTGTGTGAAACAATAAATGGCTTTAACTGGCTGTCGACGAGGTCAACTGAAAAACAAATATTTATATGTGAGTATGAGTCTTTGGCAGCATGTATATATGGTAGGTGGGTGTAGTTGGATGAATGAAGGTGTGTAAGTATACGAGCATGAATGTATGCGAGAAGTAATTTGTGAACATATGAGGTCCTTAAAATAAAGACCTTAATGGTGTAAAGTAAAGCACGTACGTTGATTTGAATTGATAGCTTGAATGTTTAATACACGTTTGAATGAAACGAAAAGAAGAAATAAAAAAATTACAGAATAAAATCTAATATATTATGGCACATTAAATGTGTGTTAACTAAATAAATGTATTCATATGTATATATGTATTTCTAAAGTAGTGAACATGAGCGTTTAATGGCACATGAATGAATTTAATGCCTGTAAACGTGTGTGAATATCTTAGAAGTGCCATTTAATCTTTGTAATGAATGTCATGTAAAGACAAGCTGTATTTAGACACAGAGATACAATGTACACTATTCTAGTCAACAATTAAATGTTAAATTAATGATACCGTATGCATACAGGTAAGTGGAACGGTACATGGGGAATAACGTAGAAATTAAATGACAAAATCACTGCTCGAATGTTAAATTCCATACTCTATGGAACCATTCTCTCGGGTAGACAAAAAAAAAGACTTCATTTTATCTACTCTAAAAGTACTTTAAATCCAATACAGACACTAAACAAAAAAAGGAGAGTTCTTACGTCTACCATAGAAGCTGTAAATGTAAATTTCATCCGATGTCGCTTAAACTGGAAATAAAATGCATGATCGTAAACGAAGTGGTATTTTAAATGTTCTTTACCTAGACACATATCTGAGAGAGACTTCACTTGACTGCCTGATATATTGTTCTCGTTTAACTCATTCACCCAGGTATCCTTCAACATGTCATCCAAGTTGTGTCTTTTTTTTCTCTTTTTCTGCATGTGTTCAGTTGTCCTTTTTACACTCGTATGCTGCTGTATAAGTTTTTGTAGGCAATTCATACGAAAATAGTAAAATATTTCAAGTTTAGTTTGTTTATCGCTGTATAGCCAAGAAGGTTTGAATACATTCATGGATTTTAGCTAAATACGAACCTTCAACTATGCCCATCCTTATAAACAGTATTTTGACTTCATCAACGGCATGTTTTGCAAGCAATTCAATTGCATTCACATTCACATTGCACAATCACACAGTACACATGTAATTTTCTATGTCTACTTGAACATACTCGTACTTTTGGATTCAGTATGTTTCATCCATTGCCAGAAGTATTCTCAACTCGTAAAACTGGTCCTGATTTTGAGATGAGAACAACAACGATGTCAGTGAAGTCAGCTAGTCAGTGTGTTCTGTTTGTTTTTGTAGTAACACTAATGATGACAGCAACACATGTAACACAAGCCATTCTCGTATTTTATTTTCTCCAGAAAATCTCTCATTTTACAAATTGTAACTGATGGTAATACGTACCAGAGTACTGCCATGCAAACCGTGTCTTAATATGAAAAAAAAACACTCGAATGTATCGAGAGAGTTTTTATGCATTGGGTACTATTCTTGTAGTATAAAAAATTATTCGTGACATGTTGCAATACCAGAATACATCAGAAAGGTATATCATTTCGCCATGAATAGACGAGCAAACGAATAACATTTGCAAATCACTAAATTTTGATCATCAAAATTATTTCTGTGTGAGAAATTTGTTTCCATTGAAAAATTACCTTCAGCGACACTTAATGGATACATCAATTATCAGAATTTCCGAATACAAGAGCAGTTTAAGCGCTGCAAATAAAAGAGCTGTCAGTGCAACTTGTGGACCAGAGATCAGCAATGAATCGTTTTTTCGCTACTCATAAGTACTCTTGAAATTTTAAGTATGAGTGAGTCAACAGTATTGAAATTCATCTACTTTGATTCATTCGTAATCACTTCAATATTGATTTATGAGTATAGGTTGCAATGTGTATGAGTACAACGTTCCCATCAAACTCATAACATTCGAAATATGTTTGATTCATACGCCTACTCATTTAGATTCATAAATTTAGGAGAATAGTTATAATACTCATAAATGATTCGAACGATTCGAATCATTCATCAAAATTTACAGTCTTAGTTGTTGTTGCATTTACTAAAAAAGAGATAGGAAAAGGCAAAGACAACAAGCAGAGCAAACACGCAACCTTCTGGTGAGTATTATAGTGTTCGTACGCGAATCATACTTATTTTGTGATTTGTGTAAATGTTGAGTAAAGGAGATTCGAAATCAACAACATTATGCGTATTGTAAAGTATGAGTACGATGAGTACTTCAAATTTTGAATATGAGTGGTATGAGTATTAAAATAAGTATGAATACGTATAAGTATCACAAATTATGAGTATGATTCAAATCTACTCATCTCTTTGAATACTCATTCCTGCTCTCTGTTGTTGACCGGCACATAGTGATTTTTTGGTGGTAAAAAAGGACAATTTCTTACAATTACTTTTGAAAAATTTAATGATAGTTTTCCATTTAGAAGTGTTTGACTTTTAGTCTCTATATTATTCTTTAGCCGTGGCGGCTGTACTTCGTCAAGAACTATTAAGTCATAACGCATCTGTCGATGAAGCAATACACCTTGAGTTGGTTATGGACTGGATCAAAATGGATAAGACAAGATCTACATGTTGTTTCAACGACACCCGGCAAGTAATGACATGAATCTATTGAGAGGCCAGTTTGAAAAGCTTTTAATCTTACATTTTGTGGTATATAGTATTGAGAATACATGGGTATCTCGTATACACTGACAAGGCAGCCACAATTACAGGCTCTTCACACTTTTCCGTTTGGACTTTGTGATCTGAAGGTAGGACTACTGGAATAGACAAACCAGACCCCCCACCAAACACTCTGAGGGATTATATGGACGGCTTAAAAATTGCACGATAAATCGTTTTTTCGGAATGTATATGAAGGATTTGGAGATCGCCATAGTCCAGTATGTAGTACGTTGGCTTATTAGAAATAAAGCCAAGGTTCAAACCCCAGGTCACATATCAAAACGAAATAAGAAAAAAATTTTTCTTCGGCGACTTCCTCTCAGGAGATTTCTGGCAAAAACTCTGAGCGTGAAATAAAATTTCCATGAAAAGTTTCTCAAAAATATGTGGTTCGTAATCGACTTTAAACTGAAGGCCCTCCACTTATGTATAAAATTAACGCACACAACATAAGTGGTATGAGAAACTAGGTCGTTATCCTGACTAAAGGCTTGTTATATGAAGGATTTGAACACCAAAAAATCAGTACGACTTCCTGATTGTTGAATACTTCTTACATGTGTAGTTGCTTAGCTACCGGATTGCGAGATTGGATTTCATATTAACGTCCAAATACATCCAAGAATTTCACACGAAGCCCTAAAATTTATATAACTGGCGAATTGGCTTGAACGAAAAAAAAAAACAAAAATTGGGAATAATTATGACGACCTACTAAGCCAGACGAATATTAATCCATGCTTTCATTTTTCCAAGATATTAGGCTCTCTGTCATTATGTAAAATTTTCTACTAGAAATTTTTGCCTGTTGGACGAAAATGTTTCACTGATAAGTACTTTCCGAGAAAATGGATATCCAAAATTGTATGTACTCAATTGAATTTAGGGCCATTATTACAACTTACCGTTAAAGTAGGGTTTAGTAAAAATTAACTTTAGCTAAAATGAACTTTAAAGTCAACTTTAACTTCTATTCGTTATTACAATCTAATTGTAAAATAAAGTTAACTTTTTCAAGAAATGGCTCTAATCGTCATTATTACAACTTGCCGTTAAACTTAGGTTTAGTTAAAGATACCTTTAGCTAAAGGGAACTGTAAAGTTATCTTTAACTTAATTTCGGTATTACAACTTATAGATAAAATGGAGTTACCTTTTTTTTAAAAATATGGCAGTGCCGGAGCAATGTCGATAAAACTGCTCAATTAAAAAAGCATTTTTTTAACGCAGTGGTAACGACGGGCTTCATTTTGTTGTTGTTGTTATGTTTCCTCATTTTTTTTTAAATTTGAAGTTGCCATATTGAAAATAATATATAATATGGCAAGTTCATACATAAACTTAACTTTAAAAGTGACCGGCAGGATGATCCTCCCTTTAGCTTAACGCTGACTTCTGTCTTTTTGTGTATTTTAGTTAACGGCAAATAGTAATAAAGGCCTTTAATCTGTCTAAAATCTAAACACACTTCCCCTACAATTCTATCTGCATTTTCTATAATTAATTAGAAGCATGATTTATTCATCAAAACATGTCGCTGTATAGACAGAAATACGCATTTGAAACGAATTAGATTGATTCCCCCGGTTGTCTTTATTCATGACTCAAGCTATACATTGATGTATTTATGTATGAATTTTACGCTTAAATATTTACATTATACCTGATACTCGTCTATAATTAAGTGAATTGGAACTTTTGAATACAATCCTGTCATGCTTTTCACAAACATTATAATCAACAGCATAGTGGTGTCATATCATTGTCATTGTCTGTTTTTGTTTAATTTGAATGAAGAACATTGCAAATCTTGTAAATTAACAAAGAGAATGCTGGAAAATGTTTAAATTGGTCCTGCAATGTTCGCAGAAACAATCAACTTAGATCGACAGACAGATACATACATGTCATGATGCCAGTTGTAATAGTTTTAGAAGGTGGAAGCAACTGACTTCAACTCATGCCCACCCAAATGCTGTCGTTAGTGTTCGCATCTGTGGAAAGGACATTCATACAGATATTCGTCCGAATGAATATAAAATAATTATAAATGCATATACACTTCTAAATGTGTATGTACGTATGTATGTACATATGTGTGGAATACATACTCGTATGTTTGGCATACAAAACAAATACTCCCATCTACAGTATGTACGAGTATGTATGTGGCACAAGGCCAATTACAAGTCTATGTGTAGCTTCAAATGAATTTGTATGTGTCTGTATTTGGTTATCATTATTGTTACAATTTGTTCTTCTCTTTTCAGCTATGATATGTAGGTATGTACATATACATACGTATGTGGTACAACTTTGTTCTGTAATTATTTTGTCAAAACGTATGTATGCATGCTGAATGCATATGTGTTTGTTTTATTTTATTTAAATCGTAACGAATTTTTAATTTTAAACATTACAAGTTTGTTTGTTTGTAGAACACATGGATTGAATTACTTATCATATAACTTTAATTAAATTGCGTTCCATTCGTTATCAAATGAAAATTAGACAACAAAAATAATTTAACACGCCATCGTCTACCCATGTTCCGAATTTGAAAAAAAGTTGTCATTTTAAGACTTCTCTTGAAGCCATTCTTTTTAAATGTGATAACTCTTCATGCAATAACTTCGATTGTACTGTAACAAAACATTTTTTTGATAGTAAAATAAATAAAATTCATTAAAAAATTGCCCCTAATACAATCAGAACACATCGCAAATATAAATAAATGCTTTATTCAATTTTCAACAATTTTCTATACTTTTTCTTTAATTTTCATAAACCCCAAAAGATTCAAAAACCATCAACATAAAGATATAAGTACGTTAACACAAAAAGCTTTTATGCCTTATTAAGATAATTCATAAAATTGTTGACAATCATTTGTTGTTGGAAATCCATACCAGAGATCAGCAATGTGCATTTACTACCCATATTCAAAGTTTGAAGTACTCATCGTACTCATACTTAACAATACGCATGATCCTGTTGATTTCGATTCTCCTTTACTCAACATTTACACGAATCACTAAATAAGTATGATTCGTGTACGAACACTACAATACTCACTAGAAGATTTTGTGCTTGCTTTACTTGCTGCTTTTTCTTTCTTCTTTTTTTAAATGCAACATCAACTAAAACTATAAATTTTGATGAATGATTCGAATCACTCGGTTTTACTTTGGTTGTTACAAAAAAAAATAATAATAATAAAAAAAAAACAAAACTAGGCGACTTTAGCGACTTGCTCTCAGCAGAGTTTTGGCAAAGACTTTGAGAACAAAATAAAATTGCCATGGAAAGTGTTTCAAATCTGTCGTTCGGATTTGATATTAAACTATAGGTACCGCCACTCGTATTTTATTATCATTAACGTACACAACATGAGCGGCTTGAAAAACTAGGTTGTAATCCTGATTAAGGGGTTGTAATGCTTAGCTATCCAAGTAAGTAAACGGATATAAATGGTACATACTTTTTTTCGAATGATTTGCGATGTGATTGTCATATTTTGTTGTACTTTTACATCTTTTATTTTCTTTTTGTCTTACATTGCGATAATCTTCTGAATTCGTTGGAAGTATATATCTGGAATGCTAAAGAAAAATTTTCATTTTTATATTCTTATATTTTATTGGTTTAAAAATAAAAATCATAAATATTTTTTATAATTTTAATTTTTAAGTCATTTCATTTCATTCATTTTATTCATTTTTTTTCGACAGTATACTAACTATATTTGAAAATGAAGTTTAGGCAGCAAAAAAATGAAGTTCAGCAATTGTGTCAGAGTACTTCCGCATGACAATGTTCTGTTTGGTAACCTACTAAATTCTCATGTATGAAAGCAATCATAAGTTTTTACTTTTATGGAAGTACCAATTGCAGGTCGAATAAAATGATTGTCTTTTTTTGCATAGATATGACATTATCTTGGAATTTTAATTGTTGCAAGCATATACATATTTTGTGTTCATTAAATTTTACATAATTTTTGTTGATGGAAATTTATGCAAACATCAGTATGCTTTCTCTATCATTTCTATGGAACACACAAAGATTGTTTGCTCAAGAAATAGAATTTTTGTTTCCATTAAGAAAACTATGTTCGCAGCACTAAAATTTTTAATTATATGAAGTAATATACCACATATGTACATACATACATATGTGTGTGTGTTAAAGTCATAAATGTATGGAGTATAAACTAAATTAATTAATTTTTTTTGTCATTTATTACATCATTATTGATTTATGCAGCAACAATAAATTTTATTTTCCATTTTATTAAATGAAATCATTAAGATCATGTACAATTTGAAATATATAGTCCACAACGCCTACATCATCTGCACCGTTGTAAATAATATGTTTGTAGCGTATATCCACTACAGAGACTACAATTAAAAATGTGTTTTAAAAATAAACTTTTTCTGTCCTCCGATTTCAACAATTAATAAACAAAACATGTTGCATTACAACAATGTTCCAAACGATCTTTTTTGAAATATTCAGTGACAATGCCACAGATTTCTTATACATGTTATTTGAAAAGAAATTAATGTAGCAAATTGCTGTTCAGTAACAGAAACCAAAAATGGATTTCCTATGCAATATTTTATTTATTCATTTCGTATTTGATTATTCCATATACCATAAGAATGCGACACCACTTTGACGACGCGCTCAAAGTAGTCAACTATCTTGGCAGTCGACTGGACCCTAAACTGACGTTCTGCTTATTAAGCTTATCTCCTTACTTAGTAGGCTTATGGCCAATATTGGTGGTCCTGTACAGAGCAGACGCAGATTGATGATGGCAATTACAGACTCTCTTCTGCTTTACGGCATTGAGATCTGGGTAGAAGCATTAAAGGCCGACTGCAGAATGAAAATTTCATCATCGGTACAAAGAACCGCTGCACTTAGGACTGTATCTAAGTCAGCAGTACTGGTTATCAGTGGTGCAATGCCCATAGGTATACAGGCAAGCGAGCGGAAGAGGGTAAGGGTCGACGACATAAGAAAGCAAACCATACAACACTGGCAAGAGAAATGAAAAACTGAAACAAGTGGTAGATGGACGGCAAAACTTCTCCCAGATATTACCCGCTGGATTGAGAGAAAATTTGCTGAGGTTAATTACTCTTTAACACAGTTGTTATCCGGACACGGTTATTTTTGTAAATATCTGTTTAAAATGGGGATGATTACCACCACCAAATTGCACCTATGATGATGCGTCGATTGATGACGCGAAACACTCTTTCTTTCATTGTAAGAGGTGGACTTTATACCGAAGCTTTGCTGAAATTTAAGAAACTTAACTTGGAATTAGAATGGATGCTTAAACAACTTCTCAGATTTTGTTGCGCAATCTGAACGCGAATATGGATATAAAGGGGCCAATTGGCCAGAGGGACTCCACTTCGAAGTAATACTACAGTAGTTCCGAAGTGGACAAATGGAGTCCAAAAGAGGAGGCAGAGATTTAGTGGGTGAGGGCTCATATGTTGCGGTTAGGTACATTTACTATTCCTCAGCGGAGAAAAAAGATACCATAAGAAGATATAAGTAATGCTTCAGGCTAAAAATTTAAGAATTTACTTTTTAAGTTCAAAAAAATTACGATCTGTAATGAGGTCCACCATTATTAGAACAATTGTTTGCTTTAATATACCATTTACCGTGAGAGACAATGTCCAACAAGCTCATTCCAGGTAATATTATCGCATTACTACGTAAGGGATAAAATAAGCAACTGTAGTCAGAATACACTGATGGATGCACGAGTTAAAGGAATTTTCAAAGGTACATGGAATAGCTGAAATCGAAGGTTGATGTGTTAAAAGTAGAAATTAAAATCAATACCAGCAAAATTATGGAAAATACAACAATAATTACAAAAAAAAGATGATTCATCGGGGATCTCGACACTTGGCCCATGTTGCAAACTTTCGGTCGTTAGAAACACCTAACCATCTGGAGTGCAATTGGAATGGAAAAGGGGCCCAGGTCCCATTAATGTGTCGCAAGGTTATGTGTTGCATGGAGAGATTATTTTTCAACCTTTCGATACGGTTTGAGGGGTATTATTTCACCAGTTACGTCTAATTTTCACCAAAACGACATCTTTAGCACTGACGGCTATTTCTGCATGAAGGGGTGCATTAAAATGCATTTCGAAAAAGTTACTGTTTGGACTGGCGGCATCATGGATCCATATTTCAGGGTTTACCAAATTCTTTTGGACTGACTTGGATGACCTGAATACCAACAACATGTGATTTCAACACAGCTGATGACAGATTTGACACTCTGAGGGAATCTCACTTGGAGGTAATGTGAACTGGCCAACATGATCGTGCGATTTGACTCTATTAGATACGCCACAAACCACAGTGGTCCCAAAAGCTTACATAACACTGCACACATAACGGCCTCAATGGACTTTTCAAATTAAGAGTCCAGCTAAAGATCCAAGTAATTCTAGGAAATATTTTTATGCAACCCATCAAGATAATTAATAATAACATTAACATTTAATTATACAATTTAATATTGTTTAACTCTCATAGTTTCTTCAACAATTATCAACCGTATTTTATGTGAGTGTGATCCTTTTTTTTTTTTTTTTTTCTTACACCTGTGTCTTATATACTGTATCTATAACGATGCGAGTATAACTCGGGCATTTGTAATAAACAAAATAAATTATGACATAATTTTGTTCTACTGCAGCACATGCACAAAAATATTATTTTTATCTCTCTATGCGTAAATGTGAGTGAATAGTAAGTGTATATGTTATGTCATGTGGACGCCTGTCATTATATTTGATGTCCCTTTTAACCACATGGGTCAGCTTATGTCGTCATTTCACCACTTCTGTTTGTCATTTTCCGTTTTGTTACGCCATTGTCTTATTGCCTTTGTTTAAGGCTTTTAGAATCTTATTTTTTATATGTAATCGGTTAATCGTTAACCTGAAGGTAAAGCATTACAAACTAAACTTTGTAAAGTTTCCAGAGATTCTATTAGCGGCAGCAATTCTACTGTGTATTTAAATGAAAGGAATACATTTCCATTTGCTTCTTTAATTTTTTTTTTAATTTATTTATTAATTACAATACAATTACAAATTCTATTCTCATTATATACGAGCTGAGTAACTTCGACAATATGCTCGGTGTAGTGTAACAGACCAGAGTCTCTGGTGAGAATCGAACCCACAACTAGCGTTGCCAGGTGCCAAGTTTTCGCCTTTTTTCCAAGTTTTTTGAGATCGAATTAGGTTTTCTAACAAAACAAGTTTTTTCATAAAATTTCAATTTCCACTTTTTTCAATAAATTTAACAACTCGAAATATTTATGTACTCCAGGGCAAGATATCAAAGAAGTACCACGCACTCCGGTACTTTCTTTTGAAAATTTTGGTACTTTAGTAGAAAAAAAAAGTTTTTCTTGCTAAAAACAAGGTTTTTTTTCCAGAAATAAAAAGATTTTTAAAAAAATTTACTGGCAACGCTGCCCACAACCCTCACGCTAATAGTTTAGCATACTACCCACTAGACTGCTAGGCCACTCACACTAAGATAAATGGGTCATCTTTTAATTTAAAATGGAAAATAATTTCGTCTGTTATAAAGGCTAATAGAAAGTATTTCTATTTTTTGCGGTTCAATCTATTTTAATGTTTTATATTCATTTCACGAATTCAACTCCAAATCCGACTAAGTCGGGTTTTGTTTCAGCTATATGAGAACAACGAAAATATGAAAAAAATATTTCTTCGGCAACTTTGTCTCAGCAGATTTCTGGCAGAAACTCTGAGAGTAAATAAAATTGCCATGAAAAGCTTCTCAAAAAATCTGTCGTTCGGAGTCGACTTTAAACTGTAGGTCCCTCCACTCATGTATAAAATTAACACACACATCATGAGTGGTGTTGAGAAGCGCGGCCGTAATCTTGACTGAAGGGTTGTAATGGCCAATTATGTATGTATGTACGGCATTGTCTATCAGATTGTAATAAATAAATGCATTCCAACAATATTTCTGTATTGTATTATCATTTTAAGTTCTCAACATCGAAAGAATAAAGGATTTAAATGACTTTAGCGTTTTCTGCAAAAGGACGGACGTATATTTTTAAAACATTTCAAATTTTTGTTTTTATTTCCATTGCATCTGGTTAAATCATTTTTAACTAAAATTATACCAACTATACGACCATTAAATCCGTAACTAAGATTACCGGCAAATGAACAAAACCGAGTAATTAAGTACCTTTTTAGAGGTGCTGTTTGTTTGCTATTGTGTTTGTTTGTTAAAAATTTTTAACTTCTTATACCAGCCAGTCGTTTGTAGTCAACACATACTCAAAGTAAATCTCTCTTGATGGCATTTTGTTGCTGGAGCAGTACAATCTGAAAATGTTCATGTACAAATACAGTTGATATCCTTTAAATAAAAAAATTTTATCTCATAAGTTTATGAAAATATAAGTTGTTGCTCGCTGTAGTCTAGTAAGAAATGTGTTGTCTTACGATACAAGATCGCTGACATTCAGCTCTGAAATGTTCAGAAAACAAAATATTTCTTTTGCATCCTTCTTTCAGCAGTTTTCTAGCAAAAGCTAGACAGATAACTCTAATTGTGCTGAAAAATTTGTTGAAATTGTCTTTGGAATCGACTGCATGTTCTGCCACATAACGTGTGTGGTATGAGAAGCTAGGTTGTAAATCCGAAAGCAGAGATGTAATGGCCACGTGAGTACTTATGAACATATGTATGTATAAGTTATTCTTATTATTCTTCTTCTAGGAAGAATATTGAGTTAGTAAGAATAATACGATGTTCAGATATGCACCTTTATTGGGTAAATCGCAATAAACGCGCGATTGCGCAGTAAATACGCAAATTGTTGTAATATTGAGTAAAACTTAAAATGCACAACTGTCATAAGTATGTTCAGTGCGCTCATTACAATTATCCGAACACTTTCTGTTGATATTTAACAACTCAAATGCCAACAACGACAAACAAAAGAAAAACCATGCTGTTGAAACAATCAGCTGTTTTGTTTACCAAATGAATATTGAATAAACAGCGAAACTGCGTATATTGTTATGTCTGAACACTTAAAATATTGTACACAATAAACTCAATAAAAGTGCATATCTGAATATAGAATACTGTACCTTAATAGTTGACTACAAATTTAGCAATTCAAGTTTAAATCCAGGTGAAGTCGAAAAATATTTCGCTATAATTTACGAATTTTAATAATCAGTACCCTTCAATTAATATCCAAGTCAGACATATTCAATAATATTCAACATTATTCCACAGACATTTTCACAGAGGGAAATATTTCTAGGAATTTCATCCCAAAACTTGCTACTGTAAACCTACATCGTATGCTTACCTAGGCATCCTTTGTTCAATGCAATTGAAACAACGAAAAGGTATATAAACAATAAGAAATTATTCTTAAAACAGAAAGAAATAAAAAATAACTTTCAGAAACCAAAAGCCATGTTTTTAATTTGTTCTCATTAGCTGATACCAACTGTTCATATGTGCATTTAAAACAAATGTTACAGATTCGGAAGTTAAATTGTTTGTTGTTTGTTCATGTGCTGATTACTTCACGTACTTTTCTTATTCGTTGTGGTCATGTCATGAATGCCTTTCCTCTATGCAGGTAGTAAAATCTGACCAACATTTGTTCTCTACTACTTTGCCCATAAACTTTTACATCAACATTTAGGCCGAATTCAAGATGGACAGAGTAACAAGAAATCTGTGCATTTAAAAGCATTTAACATCCGTACAGTTATGTTTACATATGAAAGTCACACACAGACACATACGAATATTCTGAACAACTGTTGTGTTCAAACTGATGTCAAGTTAAACACTCCGATAAGGGCACCAGTTCTTGAAAGTTTCACAAGTAAACGGCAAAAAGAAAGAAATATTAAAAGCATGCGGAAACAAATAAACGATTATTAAAACAAAACCTGAACCCACATACACAGTGCAGATGATTTATAGGGCTCCCTCTTTTCACTCATTATTTTCGGCTACCCCGAACTTTAAACTCTTTATGCAATACTTGAATAGTTTTATATTGGAAATTATTATTTGTATATTGATGTTTGTCCTCAGGATGCTTCACTCTGTTAATATTTACTGTGGTAGATCAACTCACTCTTTGTTCTTCGTTTGTCCTGGAACCTGCTTTATTATGAATATGGTTAGTGCCTGCATTTACTCAGTAAAAAAAGACGACAGGAATTTGTTTAAACTTCGACTTTACCTAAAGTAATCAAGACAGGCGCAGTTGCTCGTCTGTATCAAGTTCCCGAAAAGCTTCCGCATTCGTTTGAAGGGCTGCTGGCAAAATTTATGGGAAAGATGCTACAGCTAGGCATATATTTGTTACTATTCTTGGTCAGCAAAAATGTTAATGTAAAGAAGACACTTGCGTATGTGTATTGTATGTGTATATCAGTTTCAGAGGAAAGAGCACTTGATGTCCAACGAGCCTTAAATTAACCAACGCGGCTTTTGAATCATTGTCAAACATAATGTGGTTTGTAAGACATATTCATTGCCATTGATTGCCATTTAATAGAAATGTTGATGATTGCAAAATTAAAATTTTAAAATGGTACTGAACTATAACTGAAAGAGTACTTTTTCGCATCAAATAGCACTTTTTTAAAACAATACATATGTACATACATAATTGGTCAATACAACACTTCAATCAGGATTATGACCTAGCTTCTCACACCACTTTTTTTGTGTGTTAATTTTATACATGAGTGGCGGGACCTGAAGTTTTAAGTCGACTCCGAACGACAGATTTTTGAGAAATTTTTTCATGGCAATTTTATTTATTCTCAGAGTTTTTGACAGAATGTGGTCGCCGAAGAAATACTTTCTTCATTTTTCGTTTTGTTGGTGATGTCTGACATGAGGTTTGAACCGTGGGCTCACATCTAGTAAGCCAGCACACTACCTATTAAACTATTTATATTTAATGCACTTACGGAACTATGTACTTATATGTATGTACGTATTCCGCACATACAAAACAAAAATAACTGGTTCGGAACGCAACAAAACATAAGAGCATCGATTAGTCAAACGTCGACGGAACGTAATGGAACTTACGTTCGTTTTTAGCATATGTAGCGCAATGTAAATGCTTACCGAAATTACATTATGGTTCGTCCCATGGACGTTTGCCTGACTGGGACTGAAGATTATTTCTACCTTTAGCATTACGTTGCTAATGCATTAATAGTTGAAAAGCGCAAGACATAAAACGTGTAATAATAAAAAAGTACTGAAAGCGTCGCGGAGGTTCTGAAGTATTTTTGAAATGGAAAAGTACTGAAAAAAGTACTAAAGTACTGAATTTTTCAACACTGATTCATATTGTTACGGAGACCTTCAAACCACGACTGTTCTCTCCGCACCCAACGCGTCTTCACACAAGACCGACTGAATTCTTACTACTCGCTGCCTGCTTTGTCTTGCCTTTTTACATGCTTACATAAACAGTCCGACGAAGGCTCTAGAAGTGAAATGCTCATGGTTTCGCCTTCTCGAGAACTCTATTGCGACTTCATTGTTGTTTGTGTGTTTTGTTCACATTGCTTATTGTTGCGTTCTCGCTTACTTGTCTATCCCCTTTTATTTCATACCGATGTTGTTGGTTTACTTGTAACAAGTTCTTTGTATGTGTTTGTGTGGCTTTTGTTTATCATTTTAATGTTAAACGATGGTACACCGTTTCCATTTTCGGTAACAATATTTATGACGGATTTGATTTTTGCTGCACTTATTTGCCGATTCTTAAACCATTATGAAGGTACCATAGAAACAGCGACGGTTTTCACCTTTAGTTTGGACCTTCAACTAATAGATGATGTATGTATGTATACTTATTAAAGCTGTTGCAAAAGTTTAGGGTACATTTTCGAGTATTTTCTTTTGCATTTCAATATAGATAAGCGAAAGAAATTTATGTGAGTTTAATGTTTATAGCTGCCGTAATGTATGTGAAGCTTTAGTCAAAGTTTAGTAGCACGAAGTTTTATAACATCTTGGCTACTACAAGCCCTTAGTCACGATTACTGTTTAGCTTCTGTAGCACACAGTGCTCTGGATGTTAATTTTGCTGATGAGTGACGGGACATCGAATTCGATTTGAGAAACTTTTTAATGGCACAAGTAAACTTACAGAACTTTTGCCCTGATAGTAAGATAAATCTGTTCAAGCTAACTTTATTTAAACTGTCATAAAAGCCATAATAGTTAACAATGTATTACAGATTGTCTTTTTGAGACCTTTTACTAAATTGTAAGATATTTTAAGTTGAATGAATAAAAGACAATCTTTAAAGCTGTTATACTGCTTACGTACTGTAGCATAGCTTAAAAATTATCCGAGATGTTGTACAAAATATTTATCTGCTATAAAAAGCTCCACAGAGATGCTGCGAAGCTTTTATTGTGTTTATCAAAATTGTAGCAAAAATGTTTTCTAACAGTTTAAGGCAAAGGATAAAAGGATATTTCGTATGAAAGAAAACTACATGTAACAGAACTTTTGCCATAATGAAGATTATCTATAAAATTAAGAATGAAGTATCTTTTTGGGATATTTTACGAAAGGATAATTGTATCATTAAAGCTTTAAATCGTCTGTTAGTAGTGTTGTAAGTTTATGCCATGAAAGCTTTTCTGTTGGTTTTGTAACAAATATATTCAAAACTTTTTTATTTAATCTCTACGCTATAAGTACATAGCAAAATTCACATTTTCTTAAGCTTTTATTGTGTCTGTTAAATGATGCAGTCAATATGAGTGTATGAGATATATGTATGTATGTATGTCTGAAATCAATGTTTCGAAACATTGTTTTTGGGAGCAATAATACACATAAATTGATTGCAACAATACCACAACTTTCCTGTATAAGGTCTAGAAAATGTACAAAAACTTAAATTTTCATGATGTAGCTTTTTAAAGGAAACACTTGCAACATTCCCAATATGTCAGTAAAATTTTGTTTCCTAATGGGACTTAAATGACTTACCATTCATTTAAAATAAGGTTCATTAGTTAATAAATTGAATTTATTTATTAATTTAATCAAATTTTCTAAGAAACATCAGAATAGTTTTACATTGCAAAGTTAGTTTATTATAGGAAATCGCATACACAGGAATACAATTTACTCACTATCACGAATATTCCAATCAGAGATTAGCAATTAGTATTCAAAAAGATGAGTAAATTCGAATCATACTCATAATTTCTGATACTTATACGCACTCATATTTATTTTAATATCATACTTATACTACTCATATTCAAAGTTTGAAGTACTTATCGTACTCATACTTAACAATACGCCTGATCTTGCTGTTTTCGACTCTCCTTTACTCAACATTTCCACGAATCACAAAATAAGTATGATTCGCGTACGAACACTGAAATACTCACTAGATGGTTGTGTGTTGGCTTTGCTTGCCGTCTTTGCCTTTTTCTTTCTTTTTTATTTGTAAATGCAACAACAACTACGACTGTAAATTTTGATTAATGATTCGAATCAACCCGAATATTACGTTGTACTCATACTCATTGCAACCTGTACTTATAAATCAATGTTGTAGTGAGTACGAATGAATCAGAGTAGTTGAATTTCAATACTTTTAACTCACTCACACTCAAATTTCATGAGTACTTATGAGTAGCTTAAAAACGATTCATTGCTGATTCGAGTGATTCGAATCATTCATCAAAATTTACAGTCTTAGTTGTTTTTGCATTTACACAAAAAGAAGAAAGAAGAAGACAGCAAGCAAAGCAAACACACCATCTTCTAATGAGTATTGTAGTGTTCGTATGTGAGTCATTTATTTTATAATTCGTGTAAATGTTGAGTAGAGGAGAGTCGAAATCAACATCATATGTATTGGGCAATTCACACAACTTTGTATCGTGTATGTTGTATTGAATTCATTTGTTTCTTTGTGAACGCTCAATGCTATGCTGTATTGTGTATTTCGTGGCATTCAAACAATTTGATAGCCCGAAACCAACACAACTGTTTAAAGGCATATGAAAACATATACACATTTTTTTCATTCACACAATTTGAGAGCACGAAACCAATACAACTTTTAAAACCAAATGGAAAAAATGTGTATAAGCGTACCGAATTTTTATATGAAAATTATCAACAACAATCATACACTGTTGTATGTTCTTCCAACAATACAATGAATACAACGATACAACGACTTGTGTAAATTGACCAATTGTTAAGTATGACTACGAAGAGTACTTCAAACTTTGAATATGAGTAGTATGAGTATGATATAAGTATCGTATAAGTATCAGAAATTATGAGTATGATTTGAATCTCCACATCTTTTTGAATACTCATTGCTGATCTCTGGTCCAAACCTCAGATCAGACATCTCCAATTATTATTATAACTTATTTATTATATACATAATATACATACATATATAATTTTCATAGAATCTCTATCGCTTTTTGTGCTCCCGCAAATCAAATGAATAAAAAGTGCTTCACGAGAAGGTACAAGCCTTATAGTCTACTGAAACTGAACGGGACGGAACTGAAACTCAAGGAGGAGGCACACTTTCTAGGACTTATCCTCTATAGGAAGCTGTCTTGGAAACCGAACAGAACCAAAAAGGCTTCCATTGCCCTGTATGTTTGTAACGGAGTCTTGAGGAGAAAATGGGGCGGTGGTCAGACCTATCTTGATCTATCGATGCCTAGTTTGGTGGGAATCTCTTGATAGGAAAACTAATTCGAACCTAATACGGTGACTGCAGAGATCTGCCTGTATTATCATTAGTGGCGCCTTCCGCACTACATCCCCGTCTGCACTTTATATAATTTTGGGCCTCTTTCCGCTCGGCCTTTGCTGTAGGCGAGTGGCTGCTAAAATAAGTAAACGTCTCTGGACGACTGGACAGAGGCACGATTCGGATATTGGCCACTCAAAGATCCTAAGGGAAGTTGGAACTGTAGGGAGCAACGACTACATGACACCGCTGTACGACTTCACGAGGAGATTCAAGACATCAGTCCCCGAAAACGAGGTCTGGAAGGGTGTCTGCGGCGAGAATTATTGGGGACGGAAGGATTTCCAAGCAGAACCTCATCATACTTTCTGATAGCCAGGCGGCTCTCAGGGCTCTAAGTTCCAACGTGATGAATTCCAAGACGGTGTAATGCTATCGCAGATATCTCGACGAGATAGCGGAACGATATGATATCCATATCGCATGGGTACCGGGGCACAGTGTTATTCAGGGTAACTGCAGAGTTGATGAACTTGCCAGGCGGGGCACGACCATCGAACTCTCCGATGAATTCTCGACTCTGGACATCCCTATGAGGGCTTCAGTATAGGCTCATAATTGATAATGCGATCGTCGATTCCCTCAACGACAGGGGGGCGACCTCGGACACTGATAGAACGGCTCTTAAAATCTAGCCAAGGCTTACTGTAGTTATCGGTGTCATTACGGGGCATTGCATTATGGATACGTATGCGAGGCGCATTGGTCTTGGACACCTTGCTAACGATTTCTGCAGAAGCTGCAGAGATGAGGAAGAGGAGGAGAATGTCCTTCACCAGCTGGGTACATGCCCGGCTCTTTGCCAAAGGAGGAAGAAGTACTTGGGTGCTAAGTACATGGATGGTCTGGAGGACCAGGGATTGACACTGGCAGCTTAAATCGCTTCATCAGGAGCTCCGAGTGGTTTCGAGACTAGGGGATAACGGAGAACTGTGGCAATGGGCCCAATGCGGCCTAAGTGTGTCCATCCATTCCTCTTGGATGGGCAGGCTCCTCTACCTACCTACCTGTACAAAGGTGCGAGCACACTTATTCTGAATTTTTTATTTGATCGATTCATGTGACAATAAATATGGTTAATTTGAGCAAATTTGGGGTTAGTAATTCCTTTTCATATGACACACAGTAAATCAAAAAACAAAAACAAAAAATAAACGATTAAGCGGAAGCATTTATTTAATTTCTTTGGTTTACCACTTCCATTTTCCCATTTTCACGCCTTATGGTCTCTGAATCACGCTAAGTAGCTCTCACGAACATCAATTTGTTTCGTATTGTGTTTTTGTGTGTGTGTGTTTTTTTTGTTTTTTGGTCAAATAAAGTTTTATTTTGATAGAAATGAATTTTCTATTTTCCAATCATTTTCATTTTAAATGGGAATATAAATTTAAATGACATTCGAATGAATTAGATCATCTACATATGTACATGCAGTATGCATGTATGTACCACTTTGCAACATGATGAGTAAGTATATGAGTGAATATGTATTGTGTGTTTGTGTGTGTGTACTATTTATTGAAGCATTAAATAGATTTTTTTTCTTATACTATTGCCTAATTCTTCTTCTATTTTTTTTTATTTTTGTCTTTTAGACTTATTTGACTTTAATCAAATCCACACACACATACACACATCCAACACCAGCAATGCAGTCTCAGCGTTAACAGAATCATCAACCACAGCAGCATTAAGAAGGCAACAAAATTAGACATTGAAGAAGAATTATCAAGAATAATAGTAAAATCATCCTATTTTCTATCTTCACATTTATTATTTGTTTTTTTTTCATTTCTTATGACATCACTTCATCTCTCTTTATGTACAGGGTCTTTCATTAAGCGCCTCTTATCTTTCATTTCAAACAAAACAAATTTTGTGTGAGATATTATTAACGAAATTATTAATTCATTCGAAAGATCAATTGAATGCCATTATGTGGGGAAAATAATATCATTTAATGTTCTATTTTCAGGAGACTCGAGCACATCTCGGTGGCCAGTTCATAACAGTTCTACGTAATGTTATGTATGATCCCTCAAATCACTCGCGAAGAATATCGAATGTGGTATGAGCTGTGTGACACGTAGCGTTATCCTGTTGAAATCACATTCTGTTGCAATCCACATATTCAATTCAGACAGAAAAACAAATTGATAATAAATGACATATAATGACCGCCTAACCAACATAGTTCTCAAGGAAATGTGGATCGATAACACCGTCAGCTAAAAATCCACATCAATACAACAGTAACTTTTTTTTGTTTATTCGCGTACCCGTTTGTCCAGAAATGGTTCCAGTGCTGCAGATGATTTTGCAAAGACTCGTTGCTTAAACAGAACAACCAATTTAAATAAACAATTTTATTATTAGCACGTATTTTTGTCGGCGACTTCCTCTCAGCAGATTTCCGGCAAAAACTCTGAGAGTAAATAAACATGCCATGAAACAGTTTATCAAAATCTGTCTTTCGGAGTCGACGTTAAACTGTAGGGCCCGCCACTCAAGTATACAATTAAGGCACACAACATGATTGGTATGAGAAGCTAGGCCGTAATCCTGATTAAAGGGTTGTAATGTAAGTATGTATTGTTGAATGCTAAAACCGTACATTGTAATATGACAAAATAGGCTTCATAAATGCCATCTGCTTTGACAGATGTAGCTTCAACAAGATGGCCATTGTTAACCGTCAACTTTCCAAAGTCCCTATTGGAAGACCCGATACATTCGCACAAACATACATTTTTGGTATGTGGATCCCCTTTGTGATTGTAGAGTACAAATGTGCGTACGAATTGGCGTTGATGTTAGTGTTGCTGTTAGTGTGTGTGTGTACGTTAAAATTTCACTTCATATTCCAAGTTAGCACATTGATATTGAAATTTCAATGAGAGTGGAGAGGGGGGCGGACGAAGCATTAACACAATCCATCCACAATTAGAGAAAGAAGTAATTTTCTGCTTGGCTGCGATAATAATTTCTATGACAAAATATCTCAGCCATTTCATATGGACTCATTTCACTAGACTCTTTCCTATTCTGAAACAATGCCTATGAGCGAGAGATGATTTTTAGAGTAGAGTTCGGCAGACATATTTTTGGTGAAACTAAACTAAAAAAAAAAAATGGGGATAAAATTTACAACTTATGCTGGCTGTTTCTGTTGTTGTCGTTTTTATTATTTTATATTTGGCTAAAGAACACAAAGAAAAAAATTAAATAAGAAAAGAACACAAACAAACGCTGCCTGCTGCTATAAATCCACCAAAATACATCCGCCCATTCTATTTGCATCAGTAGGGCTATAAACTCTTATATTTTCATATACTTATACACTCTATATACACATAGATTAAGATTGTTATTGTTGGTGTTGTTTTATTTAAAATTATAGCATATTTTGAACAACCATCAAAAGAAAAGCACCAAGAAAAAGCGATCAAATGGGGATTTTCTTATTTTGTACGCATTATAACGGCTTCATCAATTTAGGGCGAAAATAAAATGAAAAAAAAAAAAAGTAACGCGGTATACGTACAAAAATTATTAGAAAAACACCAAAACAAACAGTGTTAGCAATTGATTTCGTTTTCACTTTTGTTTTAAAAACATTTTGAAATGCTAGGATCGAAACAACAAACAAACTCTATTGGCTGCACGGTGAAGTGAAGTGTGTGAAAAGTTCATGATTACATTTAGTATACGGTTGATGGAAATTGTCACCCTACATTTACCCCAAACGATATATCTCTTAAATATGAAATTCTTATAGCTGAACAGATGCTTTTAAGTGAGAAAAGGCTTCTTTTTTATGTTTAATGCGCTCCATCGAAATTAATTGGTAATGGTTAGATTGGTTTTTCAAAAAACCAAAAGAAAACATCACATTATCATTAGTTTACATCCCATTAGAGAAAAGTCTGGGCCACAGCTGTACAATTTATGGATAACATTATTTAAATGAATTAATAATTAATTACATGCAATTGATGTCTATCTGTACAAATAAGTGTATGATTGAAATTAATGCTGGGAGTTAATGGCTTAAAAAATAATAAATTGTCAGGATTTTCGAGAGGATGATTACAATGAATATTCAAAACGATGAGTAGATTCGAATAATACTCATAATTTCTGATACTTATACGCATTCATACTTATTTTAATATCATGCTCATACTGCTTATATTCCAAGTTTGAAGTACTCATCGTACTCATACTTAACAATACGCATGATGTTGTTGATTTCGACTCTCCTTTACTCAACATTTACAAGAATCACAAAATAAGTATGATTCGCGTATGAATCTTGAAGGTTGTGTGTTTGCTTTGCTTGCAGTCTTTGTCTTTCTTCTTTTTTTGTAAATGCAACAACAACTGAGACTGTAAATTTTAACGATTATGAGTATTATAAGTATTTTTCTAAATTTATGAATCTGAATGAATAGGCTAATAAATCAAATATATTTCGAATGTTATGAGTTTAACGTCAACGTTGTACTCATACTCATTGCAACCTGTACTTTTAAATCAATGTTGTAGTGAGTACGAATGCATCAGAGTAGTTTAATTTCAATACTGTTGACTCACTCATACTCCAAATTTCATGAGTACTTATGAGTAGCTCTGGATTGTCAATAATTCAGCAACTCTTTAAGCATTGTAAAGCAATGTTCAGGTTTCCATGGATCCCATGCGGGCAGGCTTATTCAAAATGGTAAACAAAAAGCGGTCTATTTAGATGGACCATGTAACTAGTACTGTAATTCCATACATGTATACATATGTATTATTATATATTTTATTGAAATTGTTACTTTAAAGTGTTTTCTTAAATATTTCGGATAAATTGTGATACTATTGTACAGGTATGCCCGTATAATTTATTATACTTAATTATCGTTAAATATAACAAATTAACACTAATAAAACAAAGAGCAGCGTAGAGTACAACATCTAATCACGTATTATTTTTGCAAAAAAAAAAAAAAAGATACGAAAAAGAATTCACAAAAAAGGAAAAAAAGCTGCGAAAGAAAAATGTTTACGTACAAAAGGGCTGTTGCCTCCGTAAGCAGTATAATAATGGGGCAAACGAATTAATTTCAAAAAACAAATAAAACGTATTAACACAGCAACAACATAAAGTGTATCCAAATAAATGGTCTATTAAGAAATAAAATAAAACCAGCTTTAGTTTGTGAATTATATTATATGAACTGTTTGTTCCCTTTTGGCTGCCATTAAGCTCTACAATGTATTGCAGATAGATGGTCTTATACCGTATACTTATGGACTATATATTATTTTGTTTTTCTTTTCGTTTTTTTTTCTTTAAATGAGTATCTGGTTTATTCTTTGAGAAAATTTTATTCTTTTGTTTTTGTTTTCTTTTTTTTTTTTTAATTTCCATACCATTATTTGGCTAGGAATTGGCTTCATTTATTGTAATCCTTTCTACTGATGTATTACAGAACATCACTTTCAACATAACTTATAATGCTGACTACGATAATGGACCATCATTAGAGCAGCGTTTAAACAACTTTTGATTGAAAATATAAACTCTTACAGACACTCAAAGAGAAGACAGAAATATCATCATCTAAATTTTATTCCAATAATGTAATGTGATGTTCTCCTCTACCCAAGAAAGATGTTTGTGCTGAATAAGAGAAAGGGCTACTAACTGTTGTAATTTAATACAACTTTTCGATTTTGAAATAAACACATTGTTACGTTTTTACCTTTTTAAAAACGTTTAAAATATGAGTTCGTTGATTGCAAACAAAATAAAAATAAATTGGTGTTTAGTTTCAATTAAGTTCTTTATTGTTCGCACTATTATTGTGTGCCACTGTTTCTTCTTTGCTTACAGCGCAGACCTTTACAACGGAGATCTTCAAACCACGAATGTTCTCTTCACACGTAACGCGTCTTCACACAAGACTGACTGAATTCTTACTACTCATTACCTGCTTCGTTTTGCCTTTTTATATGCTCACGTAAACAGTGTGATGAAGGTTCTACTCTATCGTGGTTTTATTGTTGTTTGTGTATTTTGTTCACGTTGCTTGTTGTTGCGTTCTCGCTTACTCGTCTATCCCCTTTTCTTTCATACTAATTTGTTTTTGTTTTTGTAGCTTTTGTTTATCATTTTAATGTTAAACGATGTTACACCGTTTCCATTTTCGTAACAATATCATAAAATGCTATCAACTGTTGCCTGAGTTGAAGAATAAATTACTAACTACCGCCTGCAAAGTTGCTCCCACCCTGGATACCATCTATAAACTGAATTGAAAGCAACTCTATTATGCTAGTTCGCTTTTATTTAAACTTATTAGGAAATCGAAAATCGAAAATCACGCCTCGTAGAGTTATTGTTCAGTAGATACTCTTTACTTGCATGCGACCCAATTACTCGGAAACGGGGAAGTTGTTCAATGATCATCAATAAGAACAACGCAAGCTCCACTAACGATTTTTTGTTACCAGACTATGAGAAATGAATTAAATCAAAAATAAACAAAAAATTGGTTGCATCTTAATACATTGTAATCGTATTAATAGAGTGCAATGTAGTAAATCGTTTCGACAGCAATACAATGTTGTGGACATTTTTTAGATTTTAAGATTTCATTCGTTATTTCAGTATGTCGCATGCTTCTTAACGATTTTTCCTTTCTTTTACAAAAGGCTTCAGTACTTGATATTCGAATTCATTTGAAAATAGGTCTAGCGTAACGGATATTTCAGATTTGCAAATATTAATACATACGTCGAATGAGAAGACGTGTCTTTTGGGCGTCTTTTTTTCAGCTCTCGCGCGTCTTACAGAGCTGAGAAAATGTAGAAACTGTACATAATATTATGAGTCAGTGTTGCAAAATTGAAATTTTGAAATGGTACTGTACTATAAGTGAAGGAGTACTTTTTTGAATCAAATGGTACTTTTGTACAAAAATACATACATACGTAATTAGTCATACAACAGCAGGATTATAACCTACAGTGAGCGCCAAAAGTGAGTAAACACCACTGAAATAATTCATTTTCTTAGGATAGCGAGAATAGTAAATGAGAATAGTCGAATAAATTTCCAAAAATAAAATCGTTTATTTATTACTTATAAAATGTTAAAACAAAAACAACAATTCATGATAAAGCAACTTTTTTTATACTTAAGAACATAATAAAAAATTTAAAATTATAGTGGATCTTGACTCACTTATGGCGCTCACTGCAGCTTCTCATACCGCTTATTTTGTGTATGTTAATTTTATACATGAGTCGCGGGACCTACAGTTTAAAATAGACTCTGAACGACAGATTTTTGAGAAACTTTTTCATGGCAATTTTATTTACTCCCAGAGTTTTTGCCAAAAGGAGAGCGCCGAAGAAATATTTTTTTCCATTTTTCGTTTTGTTTGGGATATCTGACATGGGGTTTGAACTGTGAGCTCACGTCTAGTAAGCCAGCACACTACCTACTAGACTATTTATATATTTATATTTAATACACGTACGTGTTCCTCACTTACAAAACGAAAATATCGACGGAACGTAATGGAACATACGTTCGTTGTCAGAATATGAAATGCAGTGTAAATGCTTACGGAAATTACATTACTGTTCGGTAAGGGTTCTCATTGCTTTTCGTATTTTAAAAATGAACGTACGTTTCGTGGACGTTTGGCTAACCGGGGCTAAGGACTAATTTTACGTACGCTAAACATGCATTACGTTGAACATGTTGTTGATGCATTAATAGCTGAAAAGCCCAAGGCATAAAATATGTAATAATAAAAAAGTACTCAAACTGCCGCGGGGATATTGCGGTATTTTTGAAATGGAGAAGTACTGAAAAAAGTACTATAGTACTGAATTTTTCAACACTGTTATGAGTTTCTGCCTAATTTGATGTAATTGGCAAAGGAAATTTCTAGGCTATTTCAATTGGAAGGCTAAGTGAATTCATCAAGAAAGAATTACTTGGCCTAACTGAGTCTGACCTCCATTGTTTTATCAATCTACTTAAATTCTGTCTACAGAATCATTAAAGTAGCGCTGCTATACTATGCATATCTATATGTAAATACATGTATATGTGTTCTACGTCGCACTTTCAATGTCCAAATTTATTTTTTTTTATTTTATTCTAGAAAGGTTTAGTTTCTCAATTTCGTTTTCTACTTCATACACTAATTCATTCATAATATTTTCAATTCATTTATAATGTGCTGTCAGATTGCTTGCGTAATTATAATATATTATGATAATACAACAGAACAGTAGTTATAAATTTGATTCATATTTGATTTACAATTTAATATTCGTTGTATTAAAGTAAATTTTTTTCCAAAAAAAAAAAAAAACAATAACACTCTTGATCTTGACTGTTTATTAATCTTTGGTGTGACGTTTTCTTCCCATCACTTATAAATTTAAACAAATTCACGTCGAAAATAATTATTTATTCTGTGCCTTAGTCATTTCCTCTGATGCCAATACTCCATTAGCTGAAATACGATTAGCATTCAATAATTAACAAGAATTTTCGAACTTTTCGTTTTTATGTACATTTCGAACAGCCTGAAATCCATTGTGAGGAACTAAAACGCTGGACTATGAATGCTAATTAATGAGTGACATCAGACGCATTAAATGCCAATGTCTCTACTCGTGTCTAATAACTGGAAAATTATGTTTTACGCTTCATAATGAGCGACTTTTAAATATTTAATAAATTAAATTGTTAATTACAATTCTAACACTAATAATGAATTTATAATTACTAATGATTAAATTAATTTGCAAAACATTTCTCTTGAAGTGAAAAATATCGAAATTTCTTTTAATTTCTAATAATTATTCAGCAAATAAGAACGAAAGAATGTCACTGTTCATTTAGTGGCATGATTTTAATGTACTAATTAGTAGTCTTTGATTTAATTAAATATTTTCAAATGTTTACATAATTATATCCCAACTCTATATGAACATAAGTATATTCTAAAATAAGTCCCATTTGAGTATAAATAAAATATATGTATACATAAATATATCATATACATACATATACCATAAACATATGTTAATCGGACGTTTCATTTATAAGCTGAAATTAATTGATGGCATTATGTGCGATTAAATTATTCGCCACAGCTTCTCTGACTTGCGCGACTGATCCACAAATCAGACAGTATTTGACCAGTGGCATGGATTATGTGAATTTTGGGAACCGCAGTTGTTTGTAGCTTATTCTCATACGCTTAACAATTAAGGAAACTTCTCAATCTAACGGAGTCTAATCGCATGTTTGTTCACGTATCCCTTCATCCGGAAATGGATGTCATTGCTGGATATGGTTTCTTGATCGTGATGGTTGCCAACTTCTGCATTCAGGGAACACTCGTCGTTGCCAATGGTCGTTTACTCTCATGGACAACGGTGTTGGTTTTAGCAGATCTTGCATTTCGTAGATGTACGGGTGTTGGACGATCGTTTACTAAACTAATGGGCTCGAATTTTTTTCGCATTGCGTATATATGTTCCTTTCGGTAGGATAATTATGACGATTATAAAAGTAACGTAGCACGACGAATGTTGCCCGATGAATTGTTTTAACAAATCAATTTTATTACTTACATGCGTTGTTAAATACTGTATCTGTGTATATATAAATAAAAGGTTAAGTAAAGCCTAAGATTTAAAATTTTTTTTTGCAGCATTTGGTCTAGCTGGTCTCAATAAATTCCTACACTGACTACACACCATATAAACCTACATTTATTTTTCTGCTGGGTCATCGATGTTCCTGTGGGTTCCATTCCTTTTTCACAAAAATTTTTGATATTTTTCTCCGAATTTCAATCTTAAATGTATGCATTTAGCAAACCTTGTACTTTGTATACCAAAATATGCACCAAATTTTTTTGGACACAATTGTTCACAAATGATTGAATCGTCCTACTGGTGCTCAGTGTAATATTCCAAGTGGTGCAACCATACAGTGAGCAAAAAAAAACTAAAGTAGCACACGCTTTGTTAACTTTTTGATCAATGCTTCCTGTGATCACCACCATCATTGCTTATTATGCTACTGAGGTACGGAAAAAACTCGACATCCTCAAAGTAATTGCCTTTACTTTACGATAGACAAATGCATTAGTTTTGTTTTTCTGATATTGATTGTAATTTGATCCTTTTAAATTTCAAGATATGACTTAAGGCCTTCTATATTCCTGTGAATAGTCTCCTGGCGCTGTGATATTAGACAGATTATTAGATCGAATGCATGATACTGGTTACACAGCAGTTCTTGCATTCCTCACTGGATGCCATTCTATTTGTTGCGTCAAGAACGATGTCGAATAAAGTTAAGAAGTTTGGAGGTGACTGGAGATGATCCGTGTTTCTCCCCTAGATTGGGCTTAAAACCGTCTTCTGCCTTTACTTTACTTTACATAAGTGTTTTTTTAATGACTAACAAAGTATTGAACAAATAAAGTTTTTCAATTAATTATTAAAGAAATAAAGAAGAAATGTTCATTATTTTGTAATTTAATTATTGTCGTAGTGATAAGTTCTAAGAATATTTTCTTAAAATATCCAGTAGACTTTAATACATAACATGACTGTGTTCATGTCTCATGGAATAATCTTCTAATGTCTACGCTCAATAGAATGTTATTAAAATAAATGGACGAGTATTAAAAGTCAATTGTGTGTGTATATGATTACGTATGTATTATGTATAAATATGGGTCAGAGTAATCCATTGAATCAAAACATCTACAACAGAAGTAATAAGGCATACAAACGATAATATGTATACATATTAAGATAAATATATATGTATTGAGGTGAATACGTGTGTATATTTTTTGTAAATATTTCCATGTGTGAAAACATAATTTGAATTGCGATCCTCTACCGTTAATATGAAAATATGCTTTTATAAGACGGTGAATAAAACAAATTGAAAATAATAGATACGTATGTATGGGTGGGATTTACTTGTTATTTGACGACAAAGATAAATTACAGTTCAGACAATCTATCGTTTAGCACGTGCAAACCACAGATACAGACACGAATTTCTTTCCGTCACAATGTTAAGTTATGGTTGTACTTGTACGTACGCTTAAACGTGTTTGTTTGGTGTGTTAATACTTAAAGGAATTTATACACATTCCTGGCATCTAGGAATTTATCAAACGAGGATAAAACATTTGTTTGAAGTTACCACACTGAAATAAATTTGGTTTTAATGTTTATTACTTTATTACTGTTTAATATCTGTATTTAGTTATTGGAAAATACTTTCAATTATTAAGTTTATTTCTACTTTCAATATATTATTTATTACGATATAATAATGATAAAAAAAACACAAAGAAATTTCGAAATCGACAAATCACTGTATTGGAAAAGAATTATTCATGGTCCATTAAAATATTTGTACTACCATGTATTACATAAAACTGTTCAGTGTATATCCTGACTTCTGGAAGTTGCCACCCGATCATAAATTATCTTGTTTAAATTTGTAATCAATTTCAGCATGGTTAAAAGTAAATCATACACTTTTATGTGAGTTAAATTTAAGAACGATCGACATTGTTCATTTAATGACATCGCAAGCAAAAATGATTGTGACTACCTATGACGTCATTTGTCACTTTCGGTAATTTTGACAAATTTTGCATTGCATTGTAAATTTTTTAAGACATAAGCAATTAAAAAACATAAAAAAGTTTCGGTACATAGCACATACAAATAGCACATACAAATTTTTCTGATTATGTTCATCGTACTTGAATTACTTATCAAATTCCATTTAAATTACATACTTTCAAAATAATAATTTTTGCTATAATTACAGTAAAAGCTTTTAAAATTGCTTCCAAAAACTACAAGTTTTATTGTATCTGAAAGCTTGTCATGTTTCTCAATATATACTTCAGACATTCCCGTGGAACACACAAGACACCAGAGTACAAATAGGACAGAAATATACACGAAAGCACATAATATTATGATTATTTTTTGAATAAATTTTCTAAACTACACAGGTCTACAAAATTTTTAATCCAGAAACTAGAGTATACTTTTCTAAAGGTTTTTGATGCATGGGGATATCGTTGAATGAAAATTAGAACTTTGGCGTTTTCGTTCAGATCTTTAAATGGTAAAACTAGTACTTTCACTGCAACGTGATAACCAAAAACGTGTTTTTGCTCTTTTAGTTAATGATATCCCGAAAACTGAGTATGATGAAACTGATACGAGAGTATACCAACAAGTATAGTCCAAGGACGTATAGTCTTCCGTAACAATATTATCTTCTTATTAAAGTCTTATGTATTCCCTTCTTAATTGTGACCCTTAAATCTTGCGAAAAATGTAACATATTCACGGTGTGTCTATTTGTTATAATAAATATTATTTATCTGGCAATTCGGTGGAGTTTTCCAGTATTGGCATCGAAAACATACGAATTTATCTCTCGTACAGAAGAGACTGCACACTTAGATACGAAGAAAATTAAACTTTTTGAATAAGACATACAAACGAGATTTAACGATGTGGTTACAGATGATTTAAAAGCAATTTAAATAAGTGCACGAAGTAATACACACACTCATACACATGAAAATGGTGAATTATTGTATTCAGAAGATACTGTAACAACATCGCATATGTGTTTATAGGTGTACATACACATACATAGATATTTTTGTATGCAATCGTATGTATGCTAAAAACGATTTGTCATCATAGCTTTTCATTCATGATTTCAATTTAACGCTTTGATTACTGTTAGCATTTGTTTACATAGCATATTGAACATACATACATATGCAGATATATACATACATATGTATTTATGTTATGTATGGTATGTAGATTAATTTGGTTTATATCCATTTACAGTAATTTAGAAAATTATAGGAACACAATGATTATGTTTTTATTTTTACTACATTCCACAATATAATATGGTGTGTCCTCCAACCATTCTTTAGTGTATTTGGGGTCCTATATCCAGCTAAAAAACCATTAAGAGAAGTATTTTCTTCGGTATAAGATACATACAATTTAGAAGGATTTCAAACTAATTATTTGCGTTGTATGCATAGCTGCCAGATTTGACGATTTATCGTAATTTTGATGATTTTGAACTCCAAAAATATCATATCGACGATTTGACGATTTATGCTCTTATTTTTGACGATTTCTAAAAATTAAAAATTTACATCATATTCATCATATTACAACTTTATTACATTAAAAATCACTTTAATCTTTGTATTTACTTTGCCATTGTTACTATTGGAAATTTATCTTAGTAAAAACCTGTGATGATTTTTCTGTATTTTATTCCTTTTTAACCCCTTAAAAGCCAAAAAATTACAACTCCTAAATAACCTAGTAGTTAAGACTAATTTATCAATTGTCGTTGCAGACAATTTTAAAAATTCGAGTATAATTTCTAATATTACCATCAGAAGAACAAGGGCAAGTGCCATTATTTTCTTTTTCGTACAACCAACGCACATGGGATGGATGGTATTGTGTTCGGAACTAGGAAAATATGTTATGAGACGAAGGAAAGAGGGAGCAGTGTTTATGGACACTAGACTTGTATATTTTTATACCATAAGTAACAGGAAAGACCTCTGCAAGAATTGAGTTCCACATATGCGTAGTCCGACTAAAATACTCTTTTTACTGTAATGCAGTATGCTATCCACTGGCAAATCGACTATATACTGATATGCTGATTGAGAAAGACGAGCGTTACGTAGGAATATATGTTTTTGGGGAAAATGTACCATTATTTCGTTCGAGCAAAATCCTTTTGTAGTAGCGATAAAATACTGAAACACAAACGATGTTCCAATGATTCAATGGAGTTGGATACACTACCGTCATGAACGAGCTACTACGGCCTCTCCTGTACACGGCCGAGAAACCTCAAAATAGACGTTGAGGCACCGACCCATACATGAGAGTTCTCGGTCGCTTATAAATGATGTAAATAGTAAGATCAGATGATAAGATCTGAAGAATGAACTGAAGGAACTGAAAAATGTGTCGGTTGAAGACAACATTACACTGAATTTTCATGCTCAGAATGTCAAGTGATTCTGACTCCTTAATATTTATACCACCCATAGTTTAAGATGATGCAATATGTTTGCTGCGCTTATGTGTCAATAAACAACACTGTGATAGATTGTTTAAACCTTAAACAATTTTTTCCTGAAAATGATATAAAATGTTTCCATTTTTGGAAAAAAAATTAATAAATGAAGATGAGGGACGCTGGCTTTTAATTTCTAACAAATTTTTTTAAATTTTTTATTTTTGACCTCAGATATGTACATTGTACATACATTGACTTTATACATATGTTTTACTACAATAGAAATAATTTTGGGTTTTAAAAACTTTTAATTTATTTATTTATTTTTTCTGACGATTTTTTGACGATTTCAATAAACGTCTTTGACGATGTTGACGATTTTTTCTAAAATATTTGATGATTTGGTGCCTCATTTATCTGGCAGCTATGCTTTATAATAAAAGAACGAAGCATAGGCAACCGTATTAATTAGTATCTAAGAATTTGATTTTATTATTTATTATACGTTCATTTGTTTGTCATCATGTGTTAAATGAGTGTCCTTATGACTTTGCACAATACTGTGTGCAAATAGATTGTTTGTCAAATATCAGTAGATCTTACCAGTGCTTGGGTATTGACATGTGAATAATATGTAATCGAATAATAATAGCTTACCTAAAAGAAAAAGAAGAAGAGAAGATAGAAATGAATAAAAAATGAATCCATAAGTTATTATTAAGAAAAAAGAAGAAGAGATAAAAAATATATGATTTTGAAATAACGAGAAACGATTAATTTACTTTCAATTACAAAAAAGCCCTTGAAACAGATTTGAATAAAGAAAGGCACAGAAACGTGAATCGATTCTCCCACAAATAAGCAGTCGATACAGATTAGATGTGGGATAGAATTGAATGGCGTTCACAAAGGTTGCCAAAAGTTATAAAAAAATAAAATATAAAAAAGGAAAGTAAAACATAATGACATCAGAAAACCTTTTCAAAGATTATTATTTTGATTTATACGCTGCAGAAAGCGGAAAGCCAAAGAAATTGATAAAAATCTCCCTTTTGTATCTTTCATTTGTATTGGAAAATTAAACGCTTCCATTTTAGGTCTTTCGCAATAACTTCTTAAGCGCAAAAATTATGAATTATGGAAAATTTTAAAAGTATGTATTATCAATTTTTGTTGTTTTTTTTTTGGAGCTTACTGCTGATTTAAATATGAAATTGAAAGTATATTTTTTTGAGAAGATTATAATTTTGTTGCCTATATATTTACGTGTATGCAAACTGAATGAAATTTAAAAATAATCGTCTTCCTACTTTCACTTTGTTACCAAGGAAGTAATTATAATATTTAGCAGAGTGCCTGTGCTTTTTACCTATTACAGTAGGGGCATAAGCCTATTCTTATCGTTTTCTTTGCAATATTGAAATCTTAAAAAGCTTAGCTATGCTCAGTGTTGTGTTTACTCGTATTACCTTAATGACTTTAAGCAACTCTCCCTTTGGGCATAATTTTAAAACATTCCCTGTTCATGCACTTACGTATCAAAGTGGGAAGTCATTGTTGTACTTGTAAAAGGTAGGCATTAGTAATACTATATACACCAACAACCAACAACAACTTATCTTGTTACATGTATATAGACTATTTAGTAATTTACTTGAGTTTGTCACCTCCATTTATAGCCTCCTGCAGAGCAGAGAACAATGTTCATCATGGATTTCCTCAAGGAATTTGCCTGTTCGCTTGCCTATGAAAAGTTCAAAATATTCAATGCCAAATTTCAAATTATTATATACCGGATGTTGTTAAGGTAAATATTTTTTCACCATCAAGTGTCAAAGCAGAACATCAAAAAGGTATCACGAATTTTATTCAAAGAAAAAGAAAAAAAAAGAAAAGGAAAGGAAAGGAGGGAAATATGTTGAAATACTTTGAGCAAAATTGTTAAACTCGAAAATTATATCTTGAATAACTTTATGGAAATAATTTTCATGAAATAAGTACGATAATCTTTATTTATTTTAAATACCAAAAAAAAAATTATCAGGAATAGTTCAAAGAGACAAGACAATTCGCTGCCTCTAATATCAGTGGAGTGGAACAAATCTATCTACTAACGCTATTTGCCACAGAAACAGATTGGACGGCTAACTAAA
Source organism: Sarcophaga rosellei (assembly GCA_930367235.1). Lineage (NCBI taxonomy): Eukaryota > Metazoa > Arthropoda > Insecta > Diptera > Sarcophagidae > Sarcophaga > Sarcophaga rosellei. The sequence continues at coordinate 81,134,342 of OV884017.1, read as the reverse complement.
CTGGAATATAAACTCAAATCCCAAGAGAGCAGTTGCTCTTAATCGCTGCGACTATTTTACGTGGTCGCAGTTTTGCGGGTTTTTTTTATAAAGAATGAGGATCAATATTGGGAATCAATATTGGGTCTTAAGTATATTATGACGACGATGGCAATCATGATAATAGACGCCCTAAGCATTAGACATTATCTGCAATCTTGCCTTACCAGGAGTACCACAATGAGACAACGCATCACAAGACCATGAAAGTATGCAATGGTCATACTAAAATCAAAGATATAGTTGTACCAGATGTTGCTTTCGATCCTGATTTTATGATGAAAATATCCGATAGATTCTAATATGATCACCTAGAAGACATCATTCAAGTTTTCGTATATTGAAGCAATGGCCATTATTAAGTAAAGATACACTAACATCTGACAGCTAGTGGCCATTAGATCCAACAATTCCTAATGTCCCTAGAGGAGAGAGTGACACAATCGATAGTTGCCCTCATGTGGATTTCTGCTTAGGGGGACATTGAAAATAAAAACATAGTTGGACAACAGATTATTCGGAACAATTTGTACGTCAAATGATATTACTCTACAGCGAAGCTAACAGATGAACTTTACCACGTACTTTACCTATTTGTAAAGGTAAGATGGGGGAATAAACGCACACAATCTTGATCCGCTATGAATATACGCTATGCGAACAAAATTAACAGTAAATCTAAGCATAATTTTTCCTAGGAACTTAGCAGGAAGAAACGTCTAGTAATACATGGAATAACGTTTTGGAGAAAGTGTAATGAACAAGTTTTAGAAGCTTATAATGAACAATTCCCTTTAACTGCCTTCATGAGACATATGACAATGCTTTTCCTGGTGGAAAATCTGGCTGTCGTTTTGTTCATCCGATCAACTTACGAAATAATTCGTTTTCGTTCCGTTTCCCATAAAGGGAAATACAGTCCAATGAATTTTTCCCCGCTAACATACAATAGCTAAACACCAAGCTGCTTACTTAGTATTTACAATTCTCATAATTTTTCATCACAAATTCTATATTGAACCTTAAAAATAAATTTGAAATGACAGGAAGCACTTTAAGCTTCAATATAACGAAATATACCGTTCTCATCTTCACACATCTGTACATCTGGTCCTCAACCAACGGCCATGCTGGTTATATTCTAATACGGTGTTCAGATATGCACCTTTATTGCGTAAATCGCTTTAATAACGTTTAGTAACGTTCAGTATTTCATATAAAGTTTCAATTAATAATTGCGCAATAAATACGCAAATTGTTATAATATTGAGTAAAACTTAAAATGTAGTACTACTGTTCTAAGTGTGTTTAGTGAGCATATTACAATTAACCGAACACTTTTTGTTGATATATGACAACTCAAATGACAGTAACGTCTAACACAAAAACAAAATAAAAACAATGTAGTTGAAACAACCAGCTGTATTGTTACCAGCTGTCAAATAAATATTGAACAAGCAGCTGAACTGCGTACAATATAATACTTTTCAATTTATTTTCATGATATTTTTATTGTATTTTAAGTGGCTTATAATATCTTTAAGATCAAAATTATCAAATCGATAACAATCCAATCAGACACATATTTCAACAAATTTGTGAAAAAAACCTGTTTTTGTGTATGCCGCAAAGCTGAAATATAATGTTAAACTTCTATGCCTCATTCTTATATGATAAAATCAAACGTTCAATTAAGGCATCTCAAGTTTTCCCAAAGAAATAAAATTACGAAAAAAAAAAATTACCTGAATTGGATTATCAATTATTTTTCTTTCTCACATGAAATGATTATGATTTCTTCAAGAAGTTTTACAGAGATTTAATAAATATTTTTGCACTTATAAACATACTTCTAATTTAAATACGAATTTGAAATGCCCAAATACAAGAAAAATTTAAAAATAATTTTATTTCTCATTTATATTCTGAACTGAAATATAAAAAATAAAAATGTTTAATTCCTTATGCTTTAGCTCTACTGAAATGGGAGGAAAATAAAAATAAAATTTACGTTCTGTTATTAAAAATGCTGAATTCGTCATCAATCATTTGCATTTCGTCCTATCAAACTTCCAGTGAGCACATTAAGAATAAATGAAAAAATTGCTTCAAATAAAAAGGAAAAAGAAAAAATATTTGTAAAAAGGTCTGGATGTTGTAAAAATTCATAACTCGACGAAATCGTGAGTAAAACTGGAAAATAATTGGAAATAAAGAAAACTCAAACTCAAAGGATTAATAAGTCGAAAGAGAAAACTGTTCACATAATTTTATAGCCAAATAAGAAACAGTCTGCTTCTCAATTCTATTTTACGCTTCAGATGTTTTTGTCAAACACACAACATTTTGTCAAACACACAAGATGAATTTTTAAAAACAAATTTATTTATTTTATGTTTTCATGACGTTTTTCTGTTTTCATTTTTGGGTTCATATTTCTTTTGGAGAAAATCGACCGTTTAAAAGAAATAAAATACAAAACAAATGCAGTAAAAATGTTCATAGTCTCCATGAATACATCATAAAGAGCGTCAAACACAATCATAAATTTATATTACAACTGGATACCCCTCGGTCTTACACAAACTTATGCATACATATATGTATGTGTGTACAAATATATTTTAATAATCGGTAGTGTGGTGGTATATATGTACTGTATATATGTACTGTTTTGCTTTTACATCACATAACATTAAAATTATAAACAAAGGCTACCTACCAAAACAAAACAAATGCAGTAAATAAACCTGTTTACGAATTATCGTACTGCACCAGCATAAAAACAAGTAAACAAAAATACACAAACAACACTACAATAATAAATTTAAACAACGATGTTTACATTTATAGAGATTTCGAGAAGGTGAAGTCATGAACATTCGCCATCAAAAACATTCATCAGACTGTTTACTATGCCATATAAAAAGCAAGACAAAGCAGCCGACTGAGTGAGTGAAATTCAATCAGTCTTGTGTAAAGACACGGTGTGTTTGAAGAGAGTCAAGGTGAATTCATTTAATAGTGGGAGCATCTAAACAGCTGATATCATTTCGATTGTCAAAATTTTGTTGTTTTTTAGTGTTTTGTGTGTGTTTGTTGTGCGTGTGTGTTGTTGTTCATTTTTTTTCCTTTTCCATTTTTTTTTCTTCCTAATTTGACAACCAAAATGCTGTTTAACAAAAACAAATTGCCTGTTGTTTTTGCATTGTTGTACTTGGTGTAGAGACGCGGTCACCGGTTACATGAATTCGCCTTGAAGAGAGTAATCGTGGTTGGAAGATCTCGGTTAGGAAGATCTGTCGAATAATTTTGTAGTAACTGTTATTGTTTGTGTCAAGGATGTAAACAGAGGAATAACAAAAAAGGGCAATTGTTGTTGTTTACATCAAGTTGTGAACAGTGGCATACAAAATTGTGCGAATAATAAAGAGTTTTAATTAAAACTAAACACAAATTCAATTTTATTTTGTTTACAATCTATGAGCTCACATTTTAAACGTTTTTAAAAGGTAAAAACGTTTAGAATCAGTATCAGTTCGCTAGATCTGTATAGCGGAGATCTTCACAACAGCGATCTTCAAACTGACTGTTCGCACGCAACGTGTCTTCACACAAGACTGACTAAATTCTTACTACTGCCTGCTGCTTTGTCTTGCCTTTTTATATGCTCGCGTATCAGTCTGGTGAAGGGTCTTGAAATGGAATATTCGTATCTTCGCCTTCTCGAGAACTCTATCGCTACTTCATTGTTGTTTGTGTATTTTGCATACGTTGTTTGTTGATGCCTTCTTTCAAACATACTTGTCTGTCTCCCTTTGTTATATTGATGTTGTTGGTATATGCAAGCAAGCGTAGTATGTGTTTGTGTGGCTTTTATTTATCGTTAATGTTAAACGGTGTTTTCAATTTGGTAACAATATGTACATGCGAGTGTGATGTGAGTAAATTTTGGTATGCATTTCGTGAATGAATACCAGGATTTTACATTAAATGTCTGGTCGGAGATTTTGTATGTTGAACTGTGCGAATTATGATCAAAAGAAATTACAATTGAGGGCAAAATAAGTGCAGCAGCGATGAAGAGATATCGGAAATATCTAAAAATTATTTTATACCATTAGTCGTCTACCACATATATATGTATATACCTTAAGCTGTTCTTAATATGAAGTTTCAATCAGCACAATTATGTGCTGATGACATATCTTTCCAAATTTGTATAAAACTGCCTGATTTTCGAGTTTAATATAAAACATTGTGCACAATTTGTAAGTTCTTTTACGATTTGACTAATTACATTGAAACCGTTCTCTCAATTTGATCAATACTTGATCAAAAGAACATGCTTTTATTAAGAGTTAGTTATTACTGGTTTACCCAAGTAATTTCCGATAGCTTCCAGTTTGATCTTTTCATCTATTTTTATACCCAAAGTAATATTTTTAACTTATATTTAATTGAATTATATGTGTATGTGTATAACTGGGAGAGAAAATTAAATTTAGTTACGAGTTTATTTAATTTTTATCAGGTTCCAGTCCCTGTTTCCTACAATACAGGGAATGCGCCTAAAGCAGTGAAGTTTACAATAATTCCGCATAGGAATGCCAGCGTTAAACCCAACACTTTTTGATTGAATGCAGCTTGAATTTTTCAAACATTACGAAATAACACTGTATTCACATGCATTTATTATACGTATATCACGTATACGTATATGCTTTTGTTTTGTTGTTAGTTTTTTTAATTAATGAAAGAACACGGCACGATACAAAAATATTTTTGCAAAAAACTTTCACAATATTTTCCTTTTTTTTTTGTTGTTTTGATTTTGATTTGATTGAAATTCTAAAGAAATACATTTTGTACTGTTTTCTTTTGTTGTTTTCATTTGTGTGTAGAGATATAGAAGCGATATTTATAATACCACTCATCATCTTACAAATCCAAAAGTCAGTATAAGTATTTTGTACCTAGCTCCCTTTTTTCGTAAGGTGAAGTGGAGGTAATATATTTGCATATTTCCATACATGTTGTTGGTCCATTATGGTTTGTTCCGATAAAAATCATTTCACTTTTGACGCTTTATACCCTATAACGTCATATGAGGCACTGATTGTTTAAACATACAGTTTCAAACTTTTAAGACACATCGTTAATTGTATTAGTCGACTTGAAATCATAGGTTTTTAGTTAGCATTTATTCGGCATCCAATTGAAGATGTTGACCACCATGGTCGCGTTGGTTGAGTGCATAACGCTGTAACATGCAGGTGTCCAGGATGTGTTTTCGCTAATCTGGTGTTTTATACTTTCTTCAATTTATTGACGATTAACTTCGTAGTGGCCGTAGTCTAGTAGGTAATGTGTTCGCTTATTAGACGTAAAGCCCGGGTTCAAGACCCAGGCCAGACATGAAAACGAAATATGAAAAAAAAAAATATATCTTCGGCGAATTCCTCTCAGCAGATTTCTGGCAAAAACTCGGAGAGTAAATAAACCTGCCGTTAAAATGTTTCTCAATAATCTGTCGTCCGGAGTCCACGTTAAACTGTAGGTCCCACCTCTCACGTATAAAATTAACGCACTTATGTTGTGTGCGTGATGTGAGAAGCTAGGCCGTAATCCTGACTGAAGGGCCAATTATGTATGAACATCGTAATAGGTTTTTGGACCATGGCTGAGAACTACAAGTTTTTTTCCAGTAATAAGTATAAATAAATATTTGAATTGTAATGACAAATTATTTTGCACATATATGTGTTCATTGCATTATAGAGAAGTTCCAGAAAAACCTTAACAGTATATTTAATGTTAGATACCGGCCACGTAAGTTTAGAGGACATCTGTATAGTGTGCGTGTTTTCTCAATTTCTTCCAATCCTTAGGGCCATTATTACAATTTGTCGTTAAAGTTGGGGTTTGTTAAAGGTACCTTTAGCTAAAGGGAACTGAAAAGTTACCTTTATCTTATTTTCGTTATTACAACTTACAGATAAAATTTTTCAAAAATATGGCAGTGCCGGAGCAATGTCGATAAAACTGCTCAATTTAACAAGTTTATTTTTAACGCAGTGGCAACCGCGCGCTTGGTTTTTTTGTTGTATATGCTGATTTTGTTAAAATTTGAAGTTGGCATAATGAAAAGAATATATAATATGGCAACTTCAAACATAAAGTGACCTTTAAATGTTAAAAGTAGAATGATCCTCCCTTTAGCTTAACCATCACTTCTATCTTATTGGGTGCTCATAATAATGAAAAACAATGTATCTGCCCATTAAAATCCTCCCTTTAGTTAACGGCAAGTTGTAATAATGGCCCTTAATGTAATGTAATGTAATGACCGACAAAGAATTCCCCGTAAAATGTTAGGCGTTGAAATTCTAACAGTAGCATAGAAATTGTACCAACATCCTATCCAAATGTCGTGCATTTGTCAAACTTATGCCATATAGGCACGTGGCATAACATAATCATAATCTTCTCCATAGCTTAGTTACTACAGAGTAGTCTAGTAATTTTATATACAGTGTCGTTGTCCTATGCGACATTTTAGCCAACTACTGCAACACGGTTTGCAGTGTCATAAAATGCTTTACATATTTAAATGTTTGCCTTTCCTTAGTCATGTTAGCTTTATTTTTGAGCACACGTTAATGGTAATGACTACCGTTTCATTCCTGAAAAAATCTAACATGACGCCATCGTCTTAATGGGCATTCTATTGGAACCAAATTTCCGTTGGTCCAGCTCACGTATTCCCCATTCGTATGGAATCCTATTTAGTGAGCAGATGAAATTTACCGTTATGTATAAAGGGTATCTTATAGTCCGATTTGATTGATCTTTACATTGTTTTCGTGTATCGGTGGTATATCAGTTTTTGAAAGACTGAATTTAGTTTGTAATATAAACACGTTCGATATCATAAAACAATGCTGACAGCATCGATCAAATTAAAGATGATTACGATCAACATCTGGCTTAAGTCCCCCCTTCTATTCATGTTATTTCTATTTTTTTCAACCTTCTTACTTGCTTTCTATTTGATTCACGTTCATGTTGTTATTATTTTCCTCAAGTCACAATTGATTTGTGAATTTTGATGTTGAACATAAAAAACCGAATATTTGTCATGACATTAAATGCTTGAAAATAGAAGGAGAGAAAGCAAAATTTCAATCAAACAAGCAAGTTTTTCTGCGTTTGGTTTTTAGTATTTTTTTTTTTTTTTGGGTTTTTAGTACCAGCCTCTAATGTTAGTTGTCATAATGATCTATTTTTTATACGAATACGAAGCCAAAAAATTAAACATTCACATACTCAATGTGTGTACGAACTTTTTTTTATTTTTCAAGACATTAATTATACATAAACAATACAAGTTAGATATACGAATATTGTGTTATGCATTTTAGACTTTCGTGAATTTTAATTTTGATTGGTTAATTTTTGAAATATCATCCTAAACAGGGATTCATTGCTATTACTTATACCGTAAGGCATCAAATCGTCAAATATTAATAAGAAAATCGTCCAAATTCTCAAAGTGGTTCATTGAAACCGTAAAATAATCGTCAGGAATAAATAAATAAAAACATATATAAAACGTTGTTCTTTAAAATTATTTTTGTGTAGTAAAACGCAAAAACCTAATTCACTGTATTTTAATTTTAGGTTAAAAAAATAAACTATAAGGGAAACATTTTACAAGTCCATTTAACATTTTAATTACAAAAATAAGCTTAAAATATCGTGGTTGCAAAAGTAAACGTAAATAAAACATATATAAAATATTTTTTTCATGATATTTCTTTTTTGTTGTAAAGTTTGAATGTTGACATTATGTGTGAAACACGACATCATTTAAATGACCTCCACGCGAAGTGTTGCAAGCATTGATTCCTTTGAGGTAATTTTCGACCACTTTTTGACACATATTGGGCGGTATCTCAGCCATAACTTGACGAATGTTGGTTTTTAAGTGCTCAAGAGTTCAAGGTTTATCTGCATAAACACAGTCTTTCGCGTAGCCCCACAAAAACGTCTAATGGTGTCAAATCGCATGATCTTGGTGGCCAGTTGATATCGCCACGACGAGAAATTATGCGGCCAGGAAATGTCTATTGCAATAAAGCCATATTCGCTCGAGTTGTGTGACATGTGGCACCGTCTTGTTGAAACCACATATTTTCCAATTCGTATTCTTCAATAGGCAAAAAAAAGTCGGTTATCATACGACCGTAACGCTCCGAATTGACGGTGACAGTCGTTCCTTAGTCGTTTTCGAAGAAGTAAGGTCCAATCACAACTTCGGACCAAAGAGCGCACCAAACAGTGACTTTTTCTGGATGTAATGGCTTCTCTTCAATTACTTGAGGATTCTCAGAACCCCAAATACGACAATTTTGGTTATTATTGCTTGCGTAGTAACCATAATCTCCTCTTAAAGCACGATACGTGGCTGTGGCAGAATCACCATGTTTGTAGTAGGTTTTGATAATTTTTATGCGTAGTGTGATAATTAAGCGATCACTTTTGGTCAATGTTAGACTTTCAACTGAAAAGAAAAAAAATTGGTTTCACAACTTAGCCCATTAGTGGATGAAGTTCCCTGGCTACTCTCCTTCTATAATTTTCATCAATTATTAATAAAAATGATGTGATTAAATAGTCTAAAAAACATTTTATTCAAAAAAATTTATAGTTTTGGAGTTATAGACCGTCCGTTATAACGGACACTGCGCACTAGGTACACTTGGCGTATGATAGATTTTAAAGAAATCTTAGGGATAAAAGCCTTTTTCATATTTGTTGCAAATAATAACGGAATAACATTTCATGTAAAATCAACACTATCTTCAATCAACCGAATGACGTTGAATATGTATTTATTGAAGTCAATCACAATGGTACCACATTGCTACTCGGGTGTGTCTATAGACCGAATAGAAATATAAAATTTGATGGACTTGTCAGTCAACTAGAGCTCTTATCAGTGTCCTATCCTGAGGTCATAATAGCCGGAGACTTTAATTGTAATTTGCTTGCTGATGCCACTCTATCTCATATGATGTTATCATTTAACCTATTTCCTATTAATGAGTCTAGACCTACCCACTTTACAAATACTAATAGCACCCTACTTGATTCATTTTTCATCAGTAATAAACATAAAGTTTTACATTATGATCAACTAACGGTACCAGCCTTTTCAAAACATGATCTCATCTTTGCAGTATACGACTTTGCAATACAGAAACCCTCCACAACGTTTAAATATCGTGATTTTCAGAGTCTTAATATCATGGCCTTAGAAAATGATCTTAATAATATACAATGGGATCAAATGTACCGCCTGTCGTCAGTTGATGAACAAGTTTCTTTAATAAACTTCACTATTTTGGAACTTTACAACAAGCATATTCCTGTGAAAACTAAAACAGTCAGAAGCTGTGAACGGCCGTGGTTTAACAATGAAATAAAATCATTAATACAACGTCGGAATTATGTATATCGTTTGTGGAAACGATATAGGACACCAGAATATCGTGAGCAGTACTATCTAGCTAGGAAAGCTGTTGTGTCTAAAATAAAACACAATAAATCTGTTTATTACTCCAATAAATTCAACAGCGCTGTTGACACGAAAAGGACATGGAAAATTATACATGATATTGGAATTGGTAAAACAACTAATCACGAAAGTGATGTCGATGTCAATGTGCTTAACGAATCATTCGTCAATATTCCTTTGCCAACTGTACGCCCTTGTTTTTATTCTCATATGCCACCAAATGAACCATCCGTTGCAAAATTTAGTTTTAAGTGCCTTGATCTTAATGATGTAGCAGAAGGCTTCTACAAAGTTAAATCAAATGCAGTCGGTTTGGATGATATTAATCCAAGGTTCATAAAGATACTACTGCCATGGATAATACACCCTATTAGGTATTTGTATAATACAATTATTACAACCAGTACTTTCCCAACGGAATGGAAATATGCCAAAATCATACCAGTTCCAAAAAATGGCAATGAATATCGCCCAATATCAATTTTACCATACCTTTCCAAAGTTTTCGAGCGAATTATTTATAAACAAATGGTTGCATTTATAGATCAGTACAATTTATTAACTGACCGTCAATCAGGTTTTCGATCTCAACATAGCTGTTTAACCGCTCTGACCGATGTAATCGAAGACATAAGAAATAGTTTAGACAATGGGAGGATAACATTCTTAGTTTTGCTTGACCATTCAAAGGCCTTTGATACTGTTCACCACTCAATACTGTGCTTTAAACTTGCTAGAATGTTTAACTTCTCTTATACAGCCGTTAAATTGATGTCCACATACCTAACAGACAGATGGCAATACGTCTCCAATAAAGGTCTACTTTCTAACCCTCTTCGCGTGACAAGAGGTGTTCCGCAGGGCTCCATATTGGGACCATTACTGTATTCCATTTACTCTAACGATATACCAGAGCAGCTTAAACATTCTAGAATTCAAATGTATGCTGATGACATCCAACTCTACCTTGATAGCTCTATAGCTTCCATCAACATTGGAGTTAGAGATCTTAACATTGACCTTAATAACATTTCTCTTTGGGCGACTGCAAATGGTTTGAGGATTAACCCTAAAAAGTCAAAATGTATTGTAATTTGCAAAAAATCCGCAAAAATTGAAGCCAGTATTAATGTTTTCTTGGGTGGTAGCAAGATTGACATTGTTAATTCTGCCAGAAATCTTGGCGTGGTTTTCAACAATACGCTAACCTGGTCGGATCACATAAACCAAACTTGTGGAAGAGTTTATAGTATGCTAAGGTGCTTATGGGCTTCGCAGTATTACACTCCACCAAAAATAAGACTACTTCTGGCTAAAACTTATTTAATACCAACTTTGCTGTATTCATCTGAAGTCTTCTCCGGCTGTAATTCAAAAGACACTGCGAAACTCAACAGTACTTTCAACAACATTGTACGTTACATATTCTGCCTAAGGAGATTTGATCATGTCTCTCACTTCTCCAACCGCATATTTAATATCTCCTTTAGTAACTATATAAAGTTAAAGAACTTGGTTTTTCTTCATAAAATTATTATATCGGAGCACCCAATATATCTTCGCAAACGCTTAAGGTTCATGAGATCCTTAAGGGGAAAGGGTATTGTGCAGATTCCTCATCGGGATGCAGCGTCCGAGAGACAATTTTTCATATTAAGCATCCGACTCTGGAACCAACTTCCTCCAGACGTGCAAGTTATTGGCAACGCAAATAAATTTAAGCATGTACTATATCAATATTATCAAACGTAATCTGCTATAAATGTCAGTTGTAAATATTGTTATTTATTCTTAACCATCTTTACTTTTATTTAAATTTTATTTTATATTATTGTTTTTTATTTGTTTATTTTATTTATTTTTATTTCTTTTTTATAAGTTTTGAATTTTATAAGTATTGATATAACTTGTCAGATTCTGATACTTTAAATTATAAGATATTATGTCTTGTTGTATCAGAAATTCAAATTTATAAATAAATACAAAATACAAATAAATTTTGTTTTATTTCCACAATATCCACATCAATTTTCAATTTTAGAATATTAATAAGGTTGTTTCTACCATCATATCGTGCATATGCCATCAATTTCATCATTCGCAAACCTCTTGTACATGGGATACCATACGCTTCAAGGTAAGAATTAGGAAGATTTCGACGAATAATGTAAAGAGACACACATGTCAGACCATTGGGATGATACTACAGACGTTCGTTTGAAACAGCTAGTCTTAAAGAAATAGCAGATGCGATTTTCTTCATGCTCATCATCACTTTTATAGCCATCTTGATCAGAATCGGATCCACCTAGTGCGGGAATAGTTTAAATTGGAATATCATTGAGCTCATTGACGTTAAGGTAGTCCAGTTCAAACAATATTGCGGAAATTGTTGGCCCATGTATGAAAAATTTTTTACCTATTATAGTTTAACAATTGCTCTACGTGCGCAGTGTCCGTTTTAGCGGACGTTACATTGAAAGTCACATTACGCGCATGGTATTACATTTTATCATAATTTTTTTACATCAAGTGAGTCGTTATACTTATTCACAAATAATAAAACACAAAAACTTATAATAATTCACATCCTATTTAAAATATTCGACTTTTTCTTACCCTGTTCGGAATTTTCGTTTTTTTACAAATTGATATTCCACATTTTGCATAAAACGCAACACTCAGATTGAATTTTTTGAACAGAATGCAATAAATCTTGTTTCGTTGGAATGTCAGCAACAACATATAATACTTGTTATTTAGAATTTAAAATTTTTGGAAGTGGTATAGTAGAAAATTGGAGCGTCCGTTATAACGGACACTGCGCACTAATGGGTTAGTTTGACAGATGTCGAATTCCAGTCCCATACTTTTGAAACCACGAAATGGATAGCCCTATATATTGTTACGAAAACGATGGTACAGTTTAACATTAAAACGATAAACAACAGCTACACAAACAAATACAACGAGCTTGTTATATGTAAACCAACAACATCAGTATGAAAGAAAAGGGGAAGGAAAAGGCGAACGCAACAAAAGGCAATGTGAACAAAATACACAAACAACAATGAAGTCGAGATAGATTTCTCGAGAAAGCGAAACCACTAATGTTCAACTTCAAGAAACTTCATCAGACTGTTTACGTGAGCATATAAAAAGGCAAGACAACGAGCAGTAAGAATTCAGTCAATGCGTGTAAAGAGAGCAGTCGTGGTTTGAAAATCGCCGTTGAAAAGATCTGCGTTGTAAGCAAAGAAGAATAGCGAACAAGCAATTATTGTTGTATTCGTCAACTTGTAAACGGTGGCACACAAAAGTAGTGCGAACAATAAAGAGTTTAATTGAAACTTAACACATATTTGTTTTTATTTTGTTTGCAATCAACGAACTCATATTCTAAACGTTTTTAAAAAGGTAAAAACGTAACAATATGTATTTCTGTACAAAATATATTTATGTTTACCAAATACAGCTACATAGTTTACAAATATATATTACAATAGATTTAAAATTTTTAATTAATTCAGATACAATCCTAAAGTCGAAGCCGTTACAACTGCTTAAGACTTTTTTTAAATACGATGTCTACATTAGCTGAAGAATATAGTAATATGTACTATAATTTTTGGAACAAATTTCACCAAGTTTGAAAATAAAAACATAGCATTGCTCATTTCGATTCCTGACTTTTTTTTATTGAATATTTTTGTATAATTTTCAGGAAATTTTTTTTTAAGTATTAAAATTAAATGTCTCAATTTTGATTTAAGTACTAAAATAAAGAAAATGACTATAGTTTTAATTTTTAAAAATCGTCAAAATAACGACCTAAATCGTCAAATAGTGAACATTATCTTTTTGGAGCAAAAAATCGTCAAAATGACGATAAATCGTCAAATCTGGCAGCTATGTCCACGACCCTCACTCTTATAGTCTAGCACACTACCCAGTAGACTGCCGGGGCACCCAATTATCGTAAGTTAATTAAGCATATTTTCTGTTAACAAAAAAAAAACACACACACAAAAAAAATGTTTTAAATTTGCTTCCTTAAATGGATGAAATGAATGCTATTTATCGGTTTTGAGAACAATAGCATAACTTAGAGCATAGCATTCCATGTATGATATCATCAATTCATCACCTAGATATTCATTGAGTGCGATTTTTTTTGTTATTATTTACTTTTAATTAGTCTCCAGCACAATTGCAAAACAGAACGTTTTATTTCTTCATATCCTTTCAAAACCAAAAACATGAAAATTGTACGTACGCTGTTCGATTAAGCACTCGTACTCGCACCCCTTCTCGTATAAGTAAGAGTTCTGAGTGCTCAGGTAAACATTTCATTCTAAATGAATTATACGCATACGTGATTAAATAGAAATTTCCATTTAAGACGATTACATCGACGACAATTAAAATTCCAAACGCAATTTGAAGAAAGTGGTATGTATTGGTATGTATTCATATATTCATACACACTAGAAAATTCGTTAAATAAAGATGGGAAATGAAATATAATGAACATTAAATTTTATACAATAAATACCGTTTTCTTATGATACTGCAGAAGAAAATGAAGAATAACATTGATGGTGGTGGTGGTAATGTAAAATATTTTCATGCATCGTAGAGATGTGAATAAGATAAGGCTTAAGCAGATGCTAATTATCCACAGTTTATTTACACGGTTTTAAACAATAATAACTGGCAACAAGACACACCACGAAAGGCATGCGTACGAATAAAAGGCAGAATGTGCGATTAAATGCATGAATGAATAAATGAATGAATGGAAATGTAGGTGGTACTTCCACTTCTACCGCATTTAAGATTATATCATGTACCTAGATGCTCATCATCTCTTAAGCCCTGTATAATACATTGTGTCATAAAAGGTAGGAGAATGCTATTTTTGTGTTTCTAGTTTTACTTTAGTTTTTCATTATTTTTAATTTGATTAAGGACTTGTAAGCCTTAAGATTTAAAACCATTCGTTACCTATAATGTAAGGGAAGGCATAATGATTGCGAAAACAAAAATATATATATTCTTTTTAATTGTAAAACTTTTTGCATCTTTTATAATCTTAGGGCCATTATTACAACTTGCCGTTAAACTTATTTTCGTTATTAAAACTTACAGATAAAATAAAGTTAACTGTTTTCAAAAATATGCCAGTGCCGGAGCAATGTCGATAAAACTGCTCAATTAAACAAGTTTAATTTAAACGCAGTGGCAACGAAAGGCCTTTTTTGTTGTGGTATTTGCTCATTTTGTTTATATTTGAAGTTGCCATATTGAAAATAATATATAATATGGCAACATAAACTTAACTTTAAAAAGTAAAAGGTAGGATGATCCTCCCTTTAGCTTAAAGCCGACTTCTATCTTATTGGGTACTCATAATAATGAAAAACAATTTGTCTGCCTGTTAAAATGCCCTCTTTAGTTAACGGCAAGTTGTAATAATGGCCCTAAGTATTATAGGATTAGGAAGGCAACCATATTACATACATACATACATATTGCAACTGGCTGTCAATAGCGATTTTAATGTTAAATTATTTGTTATTTTTATTATAAGATGTTAAAAAACAAAGGTTTTTCTAGAAAATTATTCATTCCTGTGGAGATAGATTAATTTAGCAGCTGCATCCAAGTACACAGCATACACATGTGACAGTGTCCAGTTGTAACTACTACCAGGTCCTTAAGAAGATCTCTGATCAGTTTTAACGCAAATTTTGTTCAGACTTTAACTGAATTCGTTCTACAAGTCTTGCGAGCATTCTGGTCTGAGTCAAATTCTGTTTTGTCTTAAACGTTTCACGAAAATAGGAAGAATTGGCGTTTCACGAATCTAAAGGTCACAGTAGCATCACTTGTATACTTGTTGTTTCATATGTTGGGAGTTAGTCGATATCAGAGATCAGCAATGATTCGTTTTTTCGCTACTCATAAGTACTCATGAAATTTTGAGTATGAGTGAGTCAACAGTATTGAATTTCAACTACTCTGATTCATTTGTACTCACTACAACATTGATTTATAAGTACTGGTTGCAATGAGTATGAGTACAATATTGTTTTAGAAAAATACTTATAATACCCATAACTGATTCCAGTAATTTGAGTAAAGGAGAGTCGAAATCAATAACATCATGCGTATTGTGAAGTATGAGTACGATGAGTACTTCAAATTTTGAATATGAGTAGTATGAGTAAGATATTAAAATGAGTATGAATGCGTATAAGCATCAGAATTTATGAGTATGATTCGAATCTACTCATCGTTTTGAATACTTATTGCTGATCTCTGGTCGATATTATTATTATGAAATAAATTTATAATAATGAATAATAGGTATTATTTTGATTAAAAATTTCATCTATGCATTCTTCATTTTAAAGATTCAATGACATTGATGCTCTAAGTCAATAAGTAAGTCGGTTCAACTCTGTAGAGTTGTTGTTCAATGTTGTAGAGCTTGTTATAATTTTACTTTTACGTACCTACATTCGTTCGTCAACGTAATGATTATTATTTTAACATTTCCTATACGATATATTTACAAATCGAGTGACACTTCGAGACATATGTATTTCAGCTATTTCAAGGAATGTACACGAGTCAAAATATAAGCTGTGGTATGTTGGAATTCAGCTTTATTAGTGTCGTATAGAGCAACTAAAGTATTGTGATCAATAGATCTATTGTATTGCCCTTCAGCTACACCGACTCAAACAATTTTTCGTACACTATGCTACTGGCAATACATTGTTATGAAAATGGAAACGGTGTCACATCGTTTAACATTAAAATGAGAAATAAAAGCATCAAAAACAAAAACCATGAGTATGAAAGAAAAGGGAATAGACAAGTAAGCGAGAATGCAACAATAAGCAACGCGAACAAAACACACAAACAACAATGAAGTCGTTATAGCGTTCTCGAGAAGGCGAAACCACGAATGTTCGACTTCAAGAACCTTCATCAGACTGTTTAGATGGGCATATAAAAAGGTAAGATAAAAGAGGAAACGAGTAGTAAGCATTCAGTCAGCATTGTGTTAAGACGCTTTGCGAATGAAGAGAACAGTTGTGGTTTGAAGATCTCCGTTGTAAAGATCTGCTTTGTAAGCAAAGAAGAATAGCGAAAAAGCAATTATGGTTGTATTCGTTAAGTTGTAAACGGTGGCACACAAAAGTAGTGAGAACAATAAAGAATTTAATTGAAACTAAACACAAATTTATTTTTATTTTGTTTGCAATCAACGAACTCATATTCTAAACGTTTTTAAAAAGGTAAACACCTAATAATATCACTGTGCTAGTTGGAAAAAGTGACAAGCGGGGCACCTGGCGGGTTAACCTAATTCGGGTACGCTGAATCCAGTGGTGCTAACCGTTTTTTTAGGTTAGCTCTTGTTTTCGAAATATACCGTTATTTCGAAAATGGAGGAGGTTGCACAACATATATTCGCGTAACTCAAAAACGGTTTAGTTTATTACAATAAACTAAAAAACCGAAATTCCGCAATGAAGTTTTCTTTAAGTAAGGTAAAACTTTTTCCAATATGCTCAGTCGTTGTAGAAACATAATTTTTTTTTTTGACCAACAAAAAAATAGTTTTTTAGCAAAATTTTGAAAATTTTGTTTTTAAAAAAGGCATAAAAAATTGGAAAACGCAGCTGTGCTTCTTTTTATTTTTATTTATTTGTGCAACACACACAAATTTTGACAATCGTAGTAGTATCAGCTGTTTAGATAATCCCACCGGTTACATGAATTCGCCTTGCCACAAACCATCAAATGAGTTCTGATAAATACTGATATCTACAGACAGGAATAAATTTCATATTTTTGGATCAGAAAGCAGATGGTTTGTATAATGGAGGGAAGACACAGTGTGGAATATTATGGTGTGAAGTATAAAATAAATGTCATTATTTAGTTATTTTAAAAGCGTCAAAAAATGGGCAATAGAATGCCTTTTCCGGTTTTTTCACCTTTATGATCCGAATTATTCATCCAAAATTTAGGGAAAATTATTGGTTCATAATGTTAAAGAAGTAATATTTAACCCAGCCAGTCCATAGGCAATATAACATTAAGGGCCATTATTACAACTTTTCTTTAACTTTTTATAGAAATAAATCAATATTTTGGAAAAATTAAAAGGTTGGTTATTAGTAGGAGATTTATGAACCAGAATTACTACCCACCAAATATTTTAAAAGCATTACCTAATTATTAAGTCGAAGATGTATAATTTTATGTATGTTGATTAAAAGAATTATATTATATATTACTAACATTTTTCTAAGACTGTAGGCTCTCAATTTATTTCCTCTCTCTTACTCACTAATACACAAACAAAAAAATTTTTGATAACCCCTGTTTAAAGTTAAGTTTATGTTTGAACTTGCCATATTACATATATATTATTTTCAATATGGTAACTTCAAATATAAACAAAATGAGGAAACACAACAACAAAAAAGAGGTCCTCCGTTGCCACTGCGTTTAAAAAAGAAATTGTTTAATTTGAGCAGTGTTATCGACATTGTTCCGGCACTGCCATATTTTTGAAAACAGTTAACTTTAATATATCATTAGATTTTAATAACGCAAAGAAGTTAAAGTTGACTTTAAAGTTCAGTTTAGGTAAAATTACCATTTACTAAACTCAACTTTAATGGGAAGTTGTAATAATGGCACGAAGACGATTTTTAGAAAACAAAAATTTCAGAGCCCACAATAACCTAAAGGTACCATAGTTGAAGAAGTCTGAAATATTGGAACAGAAATCACACATTATCTGACCTATGATCCTACGAAAAATCACTCAGTGGACGTCTTTACCGCTAAAGGGGATCACAACTGTTAATGAAAATAAATTTCGATTAAATCAATTTAAATATCGATTGCTATACGAGTAATTTGTTAAGTTAGCATTTTTAATTGGTTTTTATATAAAAAAAATAAATGAAGCTTTAAAAAAATGTTCGTATCTAAATATTATAAACATGAATAGAACTTTAAAAACTTTAAACATTTTGAAATATGTATTATGAACAGGGTATGGACAATTGTTTGCGAATCACTGATACAGTTCTGAACCATTTAAAATTGAAGAATACATATTAACCTACACATACCTATATTGTGGTGTATGGTATCATATAGTCGGGTTTTGGACGTTAACATTTTTTGTTTTTTATTTGTCTTATTGAATTTAAGATTTAATTTCACTAAAGAAGAATAAGTTAGTAAATGTATTGTATTTTGATAATTTCCTAAGAAAGTACACTAACAAGGGTAGTATTGAGTATTGACAGGACTATTAAATAAATTAAAAGTTAAAAGACAAGACATTTACAATCAAATATTAGCCAAACTTCTGGCCAAATATTTGACAAACAAATAATCGCTGAACGAAATCAAATAAAAATGATACAATAAAATAAACGAAAACATTAATAAGGCAATAACAATATACAATAATGATGCTTTCAGAGGAAGGACTCCCATATTAAATATGTGACAATATGTATTCAAACAAATTTTTTTTTAATTTTCAATTCTGTTTTCTTTTTAATATTGTAAAAAGATTTGAACGTGAAACTCCAATAAATATTTCATGGGAAAGTCTTCCATAACACAAGAGTTTACATTGGCATTTGATATGTATTGATTTCAATACGAATTTTTTAATTTCTTTTGCCAATTTCAAAATGCTTAAATACGAATAAAAAGTAACCAAAGAAACGCACAAACGCTTTAATTCGGTATATTAGGTTACTTCCTTGTTTCCTGGAATATCGTTGTACTATATGGATTCATAAGAATTGATGTTCTAACGTCTACAAAAGTACAGTAACAGTACTTTAGAATATGAACAGCAAATCGAAAATAATAAAATTTTATAGAAATTTAACTAGAAATTCATTTTATAAATTCTTTCTGCTTAAAATTTGCAAAATAATAACAATTGACTCAAATAGAAAACAAGACCAAGATGAAGGAAATAATGCCTTAACTCATAGACGCAATTTGTAGTGTTAATGTTCAATATCATAGATATATTCAGTGTTCAGTAGTTGAACACCGAATACTGTATGTGTAATGTGTGCGTGAAAAAAAAATTTAAGTTGTTGAGTATTTGAGTGATATTTGTGACAGTAATAAGCCTTAACATACAGTATACATTCTTATGTATACATTCTTATGTATGTATGTTTGTAACTGTATGTAGGAGTATGTTCGCCCATTAAATAGGATATTTATGTGATGGTAGAAGTATGTGTATTTAAAATTTGCTGTAAATGTAAGTGTATTTGTATTTGGATTTGTGTTTTTGTTTTTGTTTGTTCAATTTTTTTGTTTACTTGTTTACGCACTTACCCAATTTCTCGCCACAAAAAACATCAACCCAGAATTGCGCGAAAATCAAAACCAGCAAACATCCGTAAACCACCGACAATTGCCTCAGCATCGGTGGCTGAAGCAGGAACATCGTGAATATGGAGGATGTGAAGTTTACGGGTGAAGGAACTCCGTTGTGTATCGTTGTTTAAAGCATGAAAAGGATTTCGTTACGTTATGTTGGAATAACTTTGTTGTTTTTGTTTCCTTACTCTTCTTCTTCTTCTTCTTATTTTTATTTATTTATTTATTTTTTTTGCTATTTTTTTTTATATGGTAAAATGAAGAAGGTTGGAGGGTAAGAAGCTTTGCTTTGTCTATGAGTGTGTCAGGAGAAAAGATCTGTAACAAATTCCTTGAATTCAATTTCGTTTTAGTTTTTCGTTTTGTATTTTTGATTTCTTTACTTGAATTTTTAAAATACAAAATTTGTTTGTTTTGAACAGTTGTTTGATGCTGCTGTTTAAAACGCGATTTTTATTTTCTTTATTTTGTTTTCGTTCGTTGATATTTGTGAATAAAAATATTTCACAACTGTCACAGTTCACAAAACCAAAGTGGATTATAAGTATTCGTTGAGTAATTTTAGAAATTTGATGAGGTCCTTTCGACTATTTGCGGCTTCTTCAGTTATTTTCTGGATATTCTTGGTATTATTGCCAGAAGAAAGACATCATTGTGTTTGTATGTGCTTCCTTTAGTTTTTAAAGGCATTTTTCTTTCCTTTTCTTTTAATTTAATTTCGTTGTTGTAATTTAAGTCGTTATCATTCTTTTTTTATTCTTTACCTCGGTTTTTTTATTTTTTTTTTTGTTGTTAATTATTTATTATGTCTCTGTAACACTTTAAAAGGATTTTTTGTTTTCTTTTTTTCAGCACGTTTAATATTATCCTTTTTTATTTTGTGACATTTTTCAAACACCTTTTAATTAAAATTATAAATGCAAAGAGGCGTCTAATATCATCAATTTGTGTGAATAAAAACGGTTGAAAATTTCCTTCACTTTTACACACACTCTTATTTTCCATTATTGTTGTTGTTATTATTATTATTATATTTTATTAATGTTTTAATTAACTTTATTTTGTTTATTTAATTGTTAATTTTCAGTTTTCTTTGTTTCTTTCCATTTGCGTTCTAAATGGACCTTTTAGTCGCCATTTTTTTGTTTTGTAAAGTTTAATTAAAAACAATTGTTTTGTACAGATTTTGTACGCTCTTTATAT
This sequence comes from Sarcophaga rosellei, assembly GCA_930367235.1. Lineage (NCBI taxonomy): Eukaryota > Metazoa > Arthropoda > Insecta > Diptera > Sarcophagidae > Sarcophaga > Sarcophaga rosellei. Next base: position 81,113,056 of record OV884017.1, on the reverse strand, counting down.
CAATTTCTAAAAAAAAAAGAAATAAAGAAAATTGTTATCGAAAACAAATTTGACTCTCTTAATTTAATTTGAAATCAGTCAACACACATTCCTCATGCTTTAAAACTAAAGCATCGCCTTTAAGTCTTTTGATTTAAAAAAAGAAATCATTCCATTCATTCTCATCAAATTTAAAAAAATTTTCTGAACGCCCCTTTTTTAATTTTTTTCTTTTTGTTTTCTTGGTATTGCAGCAGCAAAAACACAATTGTAATAAAATGCTTGAACCTAGTTAGTAGCGTAGATATCATAGATCAGCAATGAATATTCAAAAAGATGAGTAGATTCGAATCTTACTTATAATTTCTGATACTTATGCGCATTCAAAGTTTAAAGTACTCATCGTACTCATACTTAACAATACGCATGATGTTGTTGATTTCGACTCTCCATGACTCAATACTTACAAAAATCACAAAATAAGTATGAGTCGCGTACGAACACTACAATACTCACTAGAAGGTTGTGTGTTTGCTTTGTTTGCTCTCTTTGTCTTTTTCTTTCTTCTTTTTATGTAAACGCAACAACAACTAAGACTGTAAAATTTTGATTAATGATTACAATCACTCGAATCATTTATGAGCATTACGACTATTTTTCTAAATTTATGCATCTGAATGAGTCGACGTATGAGTCAAACATATTTCAAATATTATGAGTTTAGTGTCAACACTTTACTCATACCCATTGCAATCTGTACTTATAAATTAATGTTATAGTGAGTATGAATGAATCAGAGTAGTTGAATTTCAATACTGTTGATTCAATCATACTCAAAATTTCATGAGTACTTATGAGTAGCGAAAAAACGGTTCATAGCTGATCTCTGACAAGAAATACAGCCACAAAATGGTGACTGTGTTCTGTGAAATGAAGAATATTGTGTCGTCATTATAATTGTCCTATTGGTTACAGAATGGTCCTTAACGTAAAAAAAATATTGTGGAAGAGATGTTGGGAGAAGTATATTTTTTGAAAGGCAAGACAATTGACAGGATATGAAAGCGGATTTGGCTTCACCTGACAATAGGCACTGGCCTGTATAGCCAAAACGGAAGCCATCTCAAAGCAGGGTAAAAGCGGTAACCGAGGTGGTTAGCCTCTAATGTAATATAAGGAGCCTGACTTCAGTATGGCAGTTATGGAATGCATAAATGCATTTTCCACTCTCGCCAGGAAAACAAACTGGAGATAGCAAAAAAGAGTGGACTACCAGTCACAAACGACTATAAATACAAAAATATTTATTATGGTCGCCCTTCTGAACACGACATTTCTGTAAAAGGAAGGGTGGGGAAATTTGTTAAGAGATATCTGTAACAACCATATGATGAATGAATGAATCATTGACATCAAACTAATAACCTTCGATGTATGTTTGATTCATACGTCTACTAATTCAGATTCATACATTTTTAAAACTACTTATAATACTCGTAAATGATTCGAGTGATTCGAATAATTCATCCAAATTAAGTCTTAGATGTTGTTGTATTTCCAAAAAAAAAGAAGAAAGAAAAAACGGCAAGCAAAGGAAACACACAACCCTCTAGTGTGTATTATAGTGTTCGTACGCGAATCATACTTATTTTGTGATTCTTGTAACTGGTGAGTAAAGGAAAATCAAAATAACAACATCATGCGTATTGTTAAATATGAGTACGATCTACTCATCTTTTTGAATACTCATTGCTGATCTCTGTTTCTTGTACAGGACCTCTGCACGAAATTGTTGAATTTTAAGGATCCTGTGTTGAGCTTTAATTAATTTTTACAAACATTTAAAACTTTTATATCGAATACTGGTTGATGCAATAGAAACGGGAGACGAATTTTGTGAAAAATAATAACAAATTTTGAATTTCAGTTTTTAAATAAGAAAGGAATATCGAGCTCTCTTTCCCTAAATACTATTTAAAAAAATAATTTTTTTTTTCCTGGTATAATATTTATAATAGTTTTATGCTGGCCCTTTAAAGATGACCCAAGTTTTCCTTACACAAGCTTTATAGGAAACTTGTTCAGTGTATGTATGGTATACACAAGTAAAATATTTGAAAACAAACTTAAATTTAATGTGGAAAGTTTTCTTACAAGAGGAAACGTTGCATAGCATAGGCTTGGGTTTAGTTTACTTTTAAATAGTTGCGTAGGACAAAAAAAAAGTTCTTTTTTTATTTGCATTAGCAAATCCCAGATCATCCCTCTCAGTTACATTAACAGAATACCAGACCAGAATATATGGAAATATGGGGTGATCTGATGATTTTTTGTTTGTTTCCATTTGTTTTTAAATTTTGGTTTTTTATGGAAATTTTTTTCACCATACGAAAGGAAATGTGGACATGGAACTGTTTTATAAAATTAAACTTAATCGGATTTAAAAGTGATTTGTGTTGACCCCTATTTGGTAACAGTGGGTGGTGGTGGTGACCTTTATTGTCTTAAACAAATTATTTGGGTCAGGAATCTTTTGAAGTTATGCTAAGATTTTAGTATTTGATTAAATGCTATAAGCATAGAAAGGAGTGTGTGTGTGCTTGTATTGTATGTGTTTTTGGTATTTACACCACAATTGATTTATTTAAAAATTGTTTTCTTCTTCTAAATGTAAAGGGAAAGGAAATAAATTTGTAATGAAACGTGATACTCTCAGTTTAACATAAAATCCATAAAGATAATCGTTTAAGATAAAAAAAAGGGTTTCGATTCAACCCATCGTGTGCACTATGCCAGTGTAAATAAATTGGGCAATTCACACAACTTTGTATCGTGTCTGTTGTATTGAATACATTTATTTGTTTGTGAACGCTCAATGCTATGCTGTATTGTGTATTTCGTGGTATTCAAACAATTTGATAGCCCGAAACCACACAACTTTTTAAAAAAGGCAATTAGGCAGCACAGTAGCAGATGATCATTTAATCTTATTTTTAATATTGTTTATAATTGTTTAGGTTTTTTTTAATAATATTCAACAAAATAAACAAACAGTATTAAACAACCGCTCTGTATTTTATTATCCATACATTCATACAAATGTACATATAATATGATGTGGCAGCTCAGTTCAACTTTACTTAAAAAATTAAAGTAGATGGCAGCACAGTTCGATTGTTTTGGAACAAAAATTAAAATTAAACTAATTCGAGCTGAAATTGTTCCGAAGCAAGCTTACTCTCTTTCGCTCTCACTCTCAAAAATAAAATACATATAAAAAAATTGTTTCGGAACAAAAATTTTGTTCTGAAACGATGGGTGAATCCAGCTTTATGAACAACAACCATTCACTGTTGTATGTTCTTCCAACAATACAATGAATACAACGATACAGCGGCTTGTGTGAATTGACCAAATATTTCCTTTCCTTGTATTGTAGCTTCTAACAATTAATTGAATTTTCCAAATATATGTGCATATGTATGTATACGATATATATTTCAACGTTTATTTGTATTTTCTATAAAATTGTCGTTAGTAAATTAATTTTAATAAATTGTTATGTTATGTTATGGTCGTATGTAGATATGATTTTCGAATTTTGAATACGCAATTAAACATTATTTATGCTGTTGGAACTTGATTACAATGTAAATTTCTTTCTGTATCTGTCAAATTTGCTGTATATTTTGAAGCTTAATACAATCCTATTGAATATTGAAAGGTTTTCGATATTTTACAAGAAATGAAATGAAATTAAATTAAATAAGAATTTCATGAAAGACTGTCAATGCCAGAAAGTTAAAGAAATCAAATTCATATGCTTATTGACACATGGAAATAAAATTTCATAATAAAATATGAAACAAATACTCGCAAAAGTATTGCATTTCATAAGATTTTCATTTTAGAGTGTGTTATGTTAACGGTAACGTAAAACTTAAATTAAATGCTTTTTTATTTATTTAGAAAAAAATACACTCGAACTTGAAGAACTTTGCATTAAAATATTTAAAGCAAACAAAACTTTCTGATCAAATATTGTCGAAGTAGAATGTATGTATGTATGTAATGTCTAATCATTTTTGTGGTCTAAAGTTCTAAAGCATTTTTTCTAATTTTTTTTTTGTGAACATTTGTTTATAGGCTTCACAATATTTTGACATTAGAATTTTATTGGTGGATCCTTGATCTCGATATGGTAGGAAGGCAATTATTTATTTATTTATTACAGATTATATTTTATAGTGTAAACGACCAGAGTATCTGTCGTAAATCGAACCCACAACCCTCAGACTAATAGTTTAGCACTCCATCCACAAGACTACCACCATCACCAAATGCATTGGGTTTCAACTGACGATAAGTGCTTACTAAACGATACCAAATAGAAATGAAAAAGAGACACGCCAAGGTAGTCATCTCAAGGTCCAAGTATTTGCATTACGTTTTTTAAATTTTCCCGTGGCTTATACCACAAAATCAAATGTTAAATAAGAAGTAATAGAGTGAAAACAAATATACTTCAGATATCGTATTCATCATGTTTGACTCCCTACGCCAATTTTCTAAATCCATGGAGGGCACGAGGTTCGCAACGATTCGGAGATAACTATTATCGAAAGTATTGAACCTCCAGTGGCCATTAGAATCGTCTGGAGGATTACTTTTCAAAGTCACACTGTAGAAGAATTCAGGGAAAACTTAAACTATTTTCTCAATAAACTTCGGATAGTTCAAATGAAAAAATATCAAATCACTTATATACAGTTAGATATACTATGATAAGGATAAAAATTGACTTTTTAAGTACGATGCAATCCGGTAGTATCGTAACTAAATTAAAGGATTTTCTATCTTATATATAAAAATGAATGTGTGTTTGATTGTATGTTTGTATGTTTGAAGTTTATAGACGACTAAACGGCTGAACCGATTTTCTTGAAATTTTCACAGTATCTTCCTGTATGTCTGGAAGGAGTTATAGGCTACTTTTTATGTTGATATTCCAAATGAGCGAGGGGCCATGCCCATGTATACTACATACTTAATATTTAATTGCATTTGAAATATATTACTCATACGCATAGTTACCCCTAAAGTATGCTATCTATGATTCCTGATGTATAAAACCAAAGAAAATAAAGTATAAAGAATGTGCATTTTGGCATATTTTGGAATATTTTTCAAAAATATTTCACGACGCGGGAGGAAAGATAGAAGGGAAAGTGTATATATAAAAATGAATGTTTGTTTGCATGTAATTAATAGAATCGTAAAGTGTGCATTTAATCATGTTATGATCTTTAGCAAAGTTGTCGCGCATGAGTCGACGGACGTTTCTAAGTTGGTGCGATTAATTTCCGGTAGATGGCGCCACTTAAAATTATTTAAATGAATGACAAGACATTGTTCGACGTACATCTCAAGCACGGAAAAATAGAGCATTACGAGCCTCAGAATCAGACGAGTAACGAATATTGAGACTTAAAAATCTTCCTGTACATGCCGCTGAGACCCGTTCACATGAATCACTTGAACAACGAGAAGTGAGATTAGAAACTGATCGAACGCGTACTACTCAGGCCCGTTCGTCTGAATCATCTGGACAACGGGAAACAAATTCAATAAAATGATTCATTATTAATTGGATATTTATATAATGTCTTTCCTTCAAATTTATTTTAGTTGGCGCCGCAGTAACGCGCGCAGGGTACAGCTAGTATCCAATAAATATAAAAGTTGACTTCAAAATTAGCTTCCAGCGCTTAATGAGTTTGCTAGCATGTCGATGGAAGCCGATAACTTAACATAGTTCTATACAAAGTAATTCCGTGGCGAGAAAACGCACAAACGTGGGGCCATGTAACAGGGACTCTTCTGGAAAGAAAGTTGTTGTGATTGATTTTGAACTAAATCGATTTTTAAGAACGCTCTTGCCATACAGCTTACATTAGTAACGATATGAATTGAGTTCCTGGAAATAAAATTCGGTGATATTAATTTAAAGAAACTAAAAATTAATCAGCATGGTTTGATAGCGCTCGCCAATCCCCGTAACGGCAATTTATGATGTAACTAATAATGGCGTCAGCATATAACCCTCTACAAGCATTCAATGTTAATAACGATCCTTTAACGGATTGAGAATTTTATTCGCGTCAAATACGATAATTTAGTTTATTAAGGTCGCTATTTAACCAGGAAGTCGCCGTAGTCTAGTATTTAGTGTGTTGGCTTATAAGACGTAAGGCCGCGGTTCAAACTCTAGGTCAGACATCAAAACGAAATTTGAAAAAAAAATATTTCTTCGGCGGCTTTCTCTCATCAAATTACTGGCAAAAACTCTGAGAGCAAATAAAATTGCCATGAAGAGTTTCTCAAAAATCTGTCTTTCGGAGTCGACTTTAAACTGTAGGTCCCGCCACTCATGTATAAAATTAACACACAACATAAGTGGTGTGAGAAGCTAGGTTGTAATCCTGACTGAAGCGTTGTAATTGCCAATTATGGGAAAATGGGTTTTTGGCTTCAGTCCAACATCGTTACATAAAAGTTTCCTTGTAATTAGAGTACAAACACCTACAAGTTGAGACCGACAGCGGATGAATATTTCAGCGTCTTCTTCAAGACTTCATTTCATTCATTCATTGCAGATGGTTTTAAAGGGAAACGAGTAAAATTAGCGCGAAAATGATAGATAACTATTGGAATTCCTTGTTCACTAGACTGATTATGTTGATTATAAAATCGACAAAGTACTCTACGAACATCGGAATCTGTTCTCTTGTGGCTTTAACCGATTAATCGTGATTTGTCAAACTTACAAAGCAAAAATATTAGCACGTTTCGAATTTCTCAGCTGTTAAGCCATAATTATCTAAATTGATAGCACTCATGCAGTTAAAAAAAAATATCCGTTATTTACTATGCTTATGTCTTTCTTGTTATTTTAAATTTTAATATTATGTGCTGACACTGTATGTATTTTATTGTATTTCCTACCGTGTTTTCATATTAATTACTTGAGTACAATTTCATTCATAAAATTGTTACATATCCATTGCTGCAAAGTATTGTTTAATTTTTTATTTTTTTTTTATTTTTATTAAAGAACGGATTTGTTTATTTTCTATTTGTTTAATTTCACTTAACTTAATTAATTAATTTTTATGGGATTAACACAACACAGCAGCTGCAATAATTAACAATCATTTGTTATTCAATTATATCATTGCCTAATGAATGTGACAAAAATATTTTTTTTTAATATTAAATTCCACGTTCATTTGCATTTATTTAATTTATTTATTATTTATATTTTTAAAAATGTATTCATTTTTATTATTTAAAATAATTTGTAAATAACTTCAATACATTTTTTTCACCAATTTAATATTAAATTATGATGAATTGATGTTGTAAGCAAAGTATGTTGACTGATTTCATGTTTGGATTTGATTTCATTTTATTTGTGTGATATTAATAAATATTTATTATGCTTATTTATGAAATTTATTGAAATAATAAAACTTATTTATCATAATTGAGTTAATATTGCTCTTAATAATCCATTTGTAGAGATAATTTAATTTTTGCATTTTATTTATTCTCAGATTTATTTCTTAATTAAACTTCATGAATTCATTTCATATTTTTCCATTATATTTATTGTTATACAATATGAATATATTGCGCTTATTTAAATTGCTTTTTTGTTTTTTTGCTTTTATTTTTCAATTTTTCTTTTTATTGTTAATATTTTACTTCTAAATGCAATAGACCATAATTTTTGTTTGGTAAGCTGTTGTGATGAATTTACTTGAAATCCATCAGCATATTATAAGAGCTCTTAGGTTTTTAATTATTTTCTTTGTTTTTTTGATTTTTATCAACTTTAATATTTAAGTAAAGCATTAATGATTTCAATATTTTATTTATTTATTTTTTTTTTTTGTTTCTTTACTTTGTAAAGTTGTAATGCTTTTGTCACACTTTTTCACCACAAATATATTTATGTACATGTTAAATGCTTATAAATGGTACACGATTATAAAAGAAAAATAAGGAGAAATTATTTCCTAATTGGGCATATTTAAAATAATTATTGTATCAATGATTTCTATTTCATCTTGTTTGATGTTGTTGTTAATTTGTTGAGTTTTACTTTTGTTGTATTTGTGGTATTGTATTTCGGTTGAGTGTGGCAAGGGTTTTGCCGGAAACGGATGTATTCCAGAAACATGCATTCTCCAACACCAACACACATTTAAATTTTTTGCATTTACGATTTAATTTTTCTTTAATTAAATTCATTCATTACGTTGACGCCTTAAATTGGCGGCAACGCACTTAATATCACATATGCATACACATGTACACCAAATCACACACACTTACTTAGTGGTGGCAGAAGTAACCGCAATAACTTTACAATATCGGCCAGATGACTTTGGCGTAAACACTTTTAACGTAAATAATTTCTAATAAGAACACGGGCAATAGCAAACGGGTTTTTTTTTAATTTATCCCATATGACGTTTAAGTGACACAGTTACGATTGAAACGATAAATACGAGAAAAACGACAACGTCGACGAGTTTTTTAAAAATTTACTGATTTTCCTTGCCTCCAACTGGCATATGAATCATACACAGTAATAAATTGCTCATAGGAAACGGACATTACTTGCTACAGCACCGACTAGTGTTGAACTGACAAATGTTACAATTTTAATAAGGACACGCACGCACATTATTTGCTTATCCTAAAGGCAAGGATGCTATCTGTAGTCATCTAATAAGAGAGCATACATAGTATGCATGAAGTTTTAAGAGAAATTTAATGCAAGAAAAAGCTTTTTGTCTTTGACTTTGGCTCTCTCAACAGCCGTATAGTTCGACTCTTTACTCCTTGGCAAGTGTGAGCAGTACAACTAGATTTACATATGTATGTCCTGGTTCTGTTATATAACATTTGAATGGCATTTAAAACTGTAAGCCTCTTCAATCTTTGTTGGTGTAATTTTATTTGCCAATTCAAATGTTATTTTACATTTGACATCTTCTTACCATAAATGCACCCAAGTGTGCTCTTTTTTTTGGCGTATTAATGTTTATGCTCATATTCATTCTTATTGCTGTTGTTCTTGTTGTTGTTGTTTTATTTTATTTTGTTTTATTTAATTTTATTATTTCATTTTTATTGTTTTGTTATTCCTTTGTGATTGTGGTGTTGTATGAAATTTATCCAGGGGAGTATTCAAATATTCAAATGTTTCATTTGGCCGCTAGGCCAGAATGTTAAATTCGTAAAATTTTAAATAACGTTTATCAATGTTGGTATTTATATGTTTGTGTTTGTATTTGTAAGTACATAATTGTAAAATTTTGTATGCTTTAACACTCTAACTATTCACAAAAAAAAATCCAAATAATGTTGCAGAATTGCGTTTAATGGTTTCTGCCTTTGTCTTTTAGCTTAATATGAAGGCACGATTTTAATTCATTTACGTAACATGAACTCAAAGAGAAAAATGTCCAACTTTCAAAACGTCTCTGTACAACCAATGAAAATTAAAACTTTTCATCTTAATTACGGAATATTTATGTCGGATTGTTTGCAAATTCACATTCAATTTGCCATGTTACGCTCTGCAATTAAAAGTGTCTCGTTTCGTTCTGTTTAACTTATATGTATATGTTAGTTTAACGTTTATATTAAATTTTTAGCAGACATTTCATCGTTATAATTTCTTAACTAATTTTATAATTATTCCATTTCCATTCAAATTATCATTGTTATCGATAATTTTTGTTTGACTGGCGCGAATACCAAACAATATTGACATATCTATTCAGTAAGGTGTGGCAAGTTATGATCAGAGATCAGCAATGAGTATTCAAAAAGATGAGTAGATTCGAATTATACTCATTATTTACGACACTTATACGCATTCATAATTATTTTAATATCATACTCATATTACTCATATTCAAAGTGTGAAGTACTCATCGTACTCATACTTAACAATACGCATTATGTTGTTGATTTCGACTCTCCATGATTCAATATTTACAAAAATCACAAAATAAGTATGATTCGCATACGAGCACTACAATACACTCAGGTCTCGTTTTATGCGATAGATGCGTTACAAAAAAAATCGCATCAATTGAATTCGCATAAAACGATACTCTAGCTTCCTATAAAAATTAATGATTCGTTCCAAAATCCTGAGAAACCGCATAAATTCAAATATTAATTGAAAAATCAAAGCAAAATCGCATAAAAAAAGTCAATACAAGTATATTTATTTCATTTTCTTAAACAGTAAAAACAAAAGCTTCTAAAAAAAATAAACAAAAATTATATAAAATAATAATTCAATATTCACAGAACAAAAAAAAAACAAAAAATTATAAATAAATAATAAACTGAAGTCTATAATTATGAATGTACGATCAATCATTCTGCATAGTTTTGGAATTGGTTCGAAGTTACTTTTATCATTACATACCTATGTATGTAATGTAGTAGTATAGGGGACTAGATTAACAAGTTTTGTAAAATGTTTAATTGTTTCTATTATTGCAGGATATGTAGTCAGTTATTAAACCTTGTGACAACAGTTAAGTTGCCTATGCAACTCCTGATATCCGGAAAACAGATCAGTCAATCTGCAAAATGAATCACACCATAACGATTATATCAATGCTGCAAACTTGGTTTAATTAAAAAAAAAAATTTAAAAGCGGCATAACATTTTAAAATCTATAAAAAATCCAAACAAAACGAGACCCGAGTGTACTTACTAGAAGGTTGTGTCTTTGCTTAGCTTGCTGTCTTTGTCGTTTTCTTTCTTCTTTTTATGTAAATGCAACAACAACTAAGACTGTAAATTTTGATGAATGATTTGAATCACTCGAATGAGTAGGTGTATGAATCAAACATATTTCGAATGTTATGAGTTTGATGTCAACGTTGTCCTCATACTCATTGCAACCTGTACTTATAAATCAATGTTGTAGTGAGTACGAATGAATCGGAGTAGTTGAATTTCAATGCTGTTAACTCACTCATACTCAAAATTTCATGAGTACCGAAAAAACGATTCATTACTGATCTTTCGTTATCATGAATCGTTTAACGTAAGAAAACATTTTCAAATTGTTGTAATATTGTTTGGAAAAAAGAAGTTCATAGATCGCTTTCCTTATTCTACATTTTAACATGCTTCAAATCAGAACCCTAACAAGACAAGGAAATGTGCATACCGAAAGGAATACCATTAGTACTGACTAATCCTTTAATTGTTTCAGTATATTTATCAGAGCGAAATGAAAATTTTTCACATAATATCGAGTGTGCTCGTCTTGAAGAGAGAAAAAAATCGCATTCGTATTACTATTCAACAAATCTCCTGGAATAAAAGTCTTTGAAAAAATGTACATTTTAGGACGTTCGTTGGTATGGTTACCCTATTTATTTTAATAAATAATAGCTTGTACTAATTTTAAGCATTAACAATAGCTTGTGTTATATGTATATGTATGTAGAAAATAAAACTACCATAAAAAGTTGCTCAATAATCTGTAGTTCGGAGTCGACTTAGCACTGTAGGTATCGCCACTCATGTATAAAATTAACACACGCAACATTAGTGGTGCGAGAAGTTAGGACGTAATTCTGACTGAGGGGTTGTAATGACCAGTTATGTATGTATGGATACTGTCCCCAATATATCGTACACAAGTGGCTGCTAATGCGGCAATGAGAAAATCGAATGTTTAGTGCGGCTTAAACGCTAACGGCATCATCGATTCTTATTTATGTCCAAATGAGTAAGGTGCTGTCATTACGATCAGTATAGAGCTCTTACGAGTCATGCCAACTAAATGTTTACTTCCAAAAATTAATCGGCCATCAATCAACGACATTTGATTTCAACAAAAAAGGGGCCTAATTAACCATACCGCGCTCTAAACAATTGGAAAATTTTTTTGCAATTGAAAAATTATCAGCATATTCAGAATCTTCTAAATGAAAGCACAGGCCGACACTCTAGTCATTTCAAACTCCTCTTGAACTAATTCTTACAATTTTATTTAATGTATGTGTACGCACATCAAATTGAATCCGGGCAAGTTCAAACCGACAAAGGAAATTAAAATTTTTTCTTTTTGTATTTCTTTTCAGAAATAGTCGTGTTCCCCAGCTTCGTGTTCCTGTGATATAACTTTTTAATTTTTATGTGGCTACATTGAGTTATTGGTTTATGTTGACAAACCTTTTTATCATCGCGGCTAAATTTATTGGATAAAGTTGCAAATAATTCGACTAATCCAATGGACCATGTTACTCGTAACTGCGACGGACATATGATGGAAATTATATTTTAAAAATAAATCAGCAGATTATAATAAAAATGACATTCTGATTTTTTATAATTTTAAATCTTCAACTTCATTTAATACAATGCTTCTTCATTTTATTTGAATTTATTGCATTTTTAGGCGTATATGATGTACGCAATATTTGTAGATAAAAAAAGGATAATGCGCATTCGTTTGCCTATCCCCATCTCAAGATGGAATGTTCTTGGACTAAATTTGTGTCTTTAAAAGAGAGTAGCGACAGGCGTGAACCTGTTTAATCGATTGGCTAGATACAACTTTTGTATACTTCTTCGGGATGATCGATCAGGCAGAAAGACGGAAAATGGATTATTTTTGGCTAAAGAATGGTGGATGGTAAACTCTCTAGATTTTTGTCGTCCATCTTAAATCGTTGCAGAATGGAGTTATCGATAGATTTTTGACGTGCCATTGTGCATTGACATCAAAGATCGATATGCGAGACAAACCTACCCAACTTTTTGAGGTATTTATATTACTATGAAGAAGACAGAGCCTGTACTGTGACTCTACTGTGCAGAATAATAGACTAAGCATTCGTAACTGAGATGTCATTAATGGCCTTAGTCTCTGATAGCATTTCGGAATTTGAGAATTTCATTTCTAGAATTAGATGGTTATGGCGATATGTAGCTTTGTTGCCCAACCCGTCTTACCTTCTACTTCTTTTCTCTCTCTTTTCATATGTTTGTTCTGAATTGTTGGGTACTTTAACCAACTCTTATGAAATAAAAAAAAAAAGTGTAGACAGGTTGTGTGGTCTCACAGTTAAGGAGTTTCACTTAACTTCCGAACCTAACCGTTCTCTTGGTCAATGTTTTTCCTTTCTTTCCATTGTTTACTAACCAATGAGTGACTAAAAATTCGAAATTATTTACTATGGTAAGTATGGCAGAAAAAGACTTTTTATCGTCGAATTTTAACATTCGAGTCTCTCTCTCTCTCTCTCTCTGTCTCCTCAAAGATATAATTCTGTCAACAATTACTGTCACCATTATTATCGATTATTTCGAAAGCGTATATTGTTACAGCAATCGCTCTTTAGTCCTATTGATCCATTGTACAGAAAATATAAATAAGTACAGATTAATGAATATTATTAAACAGAGTGTGGAGAGAGAGTATGTATGTATGTATTGTATATGTAATGTTTTTTTTTTTTTAATTTACATCATTTATTTCTTTCTTCAACCTCACTGAACGTCACATCAAAATAGCGGATTAAGGGCCATTCTTACAACTTGCAGTTAACTAAAGCGAGGATTTTAACAGGCAGATAAAGGCTGGTCTTGTAGGTAGTGTGTTCGCTTATTAGACGTAAAGCCCGGGTTCGTATCCCAGGTCAGACAACAAAAGCAATATAAAAAAATTTCTGCGGCGACTTCCTCTCAGCAGATTTCTGGCAAAATCTCTGAGAGTAAATAAACCTGCCATGAAAAAGTTTCTCAAAAAATCTGTCGTTCACAGCCGACGTTAAACTGTAGGTCCCGCCACTCAAGTATAAAATTAAGGCACACAAAATGAGTGGTGTGAGCAGCTAGACCGTAATCCTGACTGAGAGGTTGTAATGGCCAATTATGTATGTATGTATGTACATATGCAAACTTACCAAACATGCATCAACTATAAATATGGCTGATTGCTTTTTGACTGCGTTAAAATATACACTGACAACATTTTGAAGTAGAATACATAGTAAATATTTTGTACAGCGGTTTTATGAAAGACGATACTTTGTTCAAGCACAAAGCAACTAACATTTTGGTTTTGTTTTTCATTATTATTAGTGGACAATATGGTAGAAGTAAGCGTTAAGCTAAAGGGAGGATCATCCTACCGGTAACTTTTAAACTTTAAAATGTAAAGTTATGTTTATGTTAGAGCTTGCCATATTATATATTATTTTCAATATGGCAACTTCAAATATAAACAAAATGAGTGTATGTACACACAAACGAAGCCCGTTGTTGCCACTGCATTAAAAAATCTGTGTAATTGAGTAGTGTTATCGGCAGCGTTGCCATTTGCCAAGTTTTCCCTTTTTTTCCAAGTTTTTTAGGATGCGAAAAAGTTTTCACTAAATTTGTTTTCTAACCAAACAAGTTTTTTCGACAAAATTAATTTTACATTTTTTTCAATAAATTTAATGATAATAACACGCAATAATTACATTTTTAAGGGAAATGTTATGTATTTTATTAGTCCTGGGCAAAAGTAGCAAAAAACACCAATAGAGGGTACCGGTCTCCCGTGTTTCTTTTAAACATTTTGGAACTTTTGTAGAAACAAGTTTTTTTTGGTAAAAAAAAGTTTTTTCCCCAGAAATAAAAAGTTTTTTTCAAAAAAATTCTGGCAACGCTGGTTATCGGCATTGCTCCGGCACTGCCATATTTTTGACTTTATTTTATCTGTAAGTATAGCTGCCAGATGAATTAGGCACCAAACAGTCAAATATTTGAGAAAAAATCGTTAAAGGCATTTATTGAAATCGTCAAAAAATCGTCAGAAATAATAAATAAATAAATAAATTAAGTTTTTACAAACCAAAATTATTTCTATTGTAGTAAAACATATGTATAAAGTCAATGTATGTACAATGTACATATCAGAGTTCAAAAATAAAACATGTAAAACAAAATTTGTTAGAAATTAGAAGCTAGCGTCCCTCATCTTCATTTTTTAACTTTTTTCCAAAAATGTAGAAATTTTATATAATTTTCAGGAAATAATTGTTTAAGATTTAAACAATCTATCCCAGTGTTGTTTATTGACACATACATAAGTGCAGCAATAATATTGCATCTACTTAATCTATGGGCGGTGTAAATATTAAGGAGTCAGAAGCTTTTGATGTTCTGAGCATGAAAATTCAGTGTAATGTTGGCTGGAATCGATACATTTTTAGTTCCTTCTTAAGATCTTATCATCTGATCTGACTGTTTACACCATTTATAAATTACCGAGAATGGAATACAACTCTCATGTATGGGTCGGTGCCTCAACGTCTATTTTTAAGTTTCTCGACCGTGTACAGGAGAGGTCGCAGCATCTAGTTAATGACGGTAGTGTATGCAACTCAATTCCTGCAGAGGTCTTTCCTATTACTTATGATATAAAAATATATAAGCCTAGTGTCCATAAACACTGTTCTCTCTTTCCTTCTTCTCATAACACATTTTCATAGTTCCAAACTCAATGTCGTCAATTCCCTAAGTGTTGGTCGTACGAAAAAAAAACGGCGCTTGTCTTTGTTCTTCCGATGGTAATATTAGAAGTTATACTTGAATTTTTAAAATTGTCTGCAACGACAAGTGATAACGTCTTCTCAACTACGAAGTTATTTAGAAGTTGTAATTTTTTGGCTTTTAAGGGGTTAAAAAGAAATAAAATACAGAAAAATCATCATCATTAAAAAAAATATAATACTTTACTCCTGTTTTTTTACTAACATAAATTTCCAATAGTAACAATTGCAAAGTAAATACAAACCTTAAAGTGGCTTTTAATGTACTAAAGTAAAGAAAATGATGTAAATTTCTAAAAGCAAAATAAGAGCATAAATCGTCAATCGTCAATAAGATAGTTTTAGACCTCAAAGTCGTCAAAATGACGATAAACCGTAAAATCAGGCAGCTATGTCTGTAAGTTGTAATAAAGCTAACTTTACAGTTGCCTTTAGCTAAAAGTACCTGTAACTAAACCCAAGTTAAACGGCAAGTTGTAATAATGCCCCTAAGTGTTCAATGTTTGGTGCTGCTTAGAAATACATATTATGACATTCCTATAAATGAAATAAATAAACCAGATAAAGTGGCCACAGAGAGTAAAAACAAATTTTTCTTCACAATGCCCACATTCTTAGTATAATTCTTGGGTAATGGGAATAAAAGCAAAACGTTGATTGACTTTTAAAAGTGATTTAAGTCATTAGCTTTAGGTGAAAAGTTTTTTATATCTTTCATGAATGACAACTTAAAGTGAAAACTTTTAAACACAACGAGGCACAAAAACATTTTTAGAAACCTACACACGTCTAATAAGCCAAAATTCTCCTCCTCTACATGGGCTTGGCGTAAATGATTTACAAGTTTTACGTATTTTGTTAGTTTCTTTAGGTTCGAATATTTTCTTAAAGTGTCCTGTGATAAAATGTTTTATTTTCTAAATTTTGCTTTCCGTTATTCTTTTCATTTCTTTATTTGTCTCGTACTCATTTTCCATTTATCCCTAAGCTAAGCATTGAGTATTTATAACGAAACTTTTTCAGTTTGCCTCTGGTATGTATGGTACACAGATACATATTTGTTTGAATTTTTTGGGTGGTTGTTGGACAATCAGAGGACACACCGACACAAAGTAGTGTGTCTGTAGGATTTTGTGTTTTCATGAAAGCAAACATTTCATGACATTTAATATCGCATATTAATAATTCGATATAATCATGTCTCATTAGTGATTTCACAATAAAGAGCACAAATCTTCTTGAAAATTTTTCCTCAATTTACCGCCAAGATTACAATGACTTTTCAAGAACTTTACTTTTTTAACACAGAGATAAACTTAAACTTTTCCACTTCTTATATTTTTTAAGTTTCAAAAGAATGTCTAAATTCTAACAAATTAAATTGCATTTGAATTTGATAGAAAATGAAATATTTTTCAAGTAAAAGCTTTTCAAACAAGCGAACAGATGGAGATAATCCCAGCTCAAAGACTTTATTGGAGTCCCATACAACTAGTAGAATCGACGGTACATGCATATACAGTCGCATTTCTATAATTTGAACTTCTATTACTTGAATTTTCTATAAGTTAAAGTACATCTCGTGGCAACAAAATCTTGGAGAGAAATTCTATCAGGTTTTGCTTCTTTAACTTCCATAACATGAATTCTTCTATAACTTGAAGAAAAATTCCTTAATTTGAATTTTTTCGAAAAAATTTTACATTTTGCTGGCAAAAATTATCGTATTAGCCACTATAAAAATCGCAACATTGAAATTTATACAACAACACTAAAATTTATACATATGGTTATGTTTTTAGCTTTTTAAAAACGTTTAAAATATGATTTCGTTGATAGCAAACAAAATAAAAATAAATTTGTGTTTAGTTTTTATTATAGTCTTTATTATTAGCACTACTTTCATGTGCCACTGTTACAACTTGATGTATCCAACAATAATTGCTTGTTCACTATTCTACCTTTCACTTCTGTCCGTGCAAACACTAACAACTCTTCGGTAGATCTTCGCAACAGCGATCTTCAAACCACGACTGTTTACTTCGCACGCAACGCGTCTTCACACAAGACTGACTGAATTCTTATTACTCGTTGCCTGCTTTTTATATGCGCACGCAATCAGTCTGATGAAGGTTCTTGAAGCAAAACTTTTGGGGTTTCAGCTTCTAGAGAACTCTCTTGTTAACACTGTTTGTTGTTGCATTCTCGCTAACTTGCCTATACCGATGTTGTTGCTTTACTTCTAACATATTCGTTGTATTTGTCAGTGTAGCTATTGTTCATCGTGTTAATGTTAAATGATATTTTCATTTTCGTAATAATACTACAAGGCAGTATTATTGTGTTTATATTTCGGTAAGGTCTCTAAATAAAATTCATGTTTTTACATAAAAATGTCTTTGGTATTATTAAATTATTTTAACGATAACGAATATGTTTTGAAAGATAACTAGGAAGCCTGGCTACATTTGAATGAAGTAGAATCTATAAGTTGTACTGTTCAAGACTTTTTGGATATCGATAATGAATTGATTACTTCTGAATTTCCAATTGATGAAGATATTATTAATTAATATATCATCGAATCAGAACCTCACTCTGGAGAAATAGTAGATAGCGATGGGGATGAAGTTGAGTCAGACAACCGTCCAGACAAATTATAAACGATTCATTTAAGACTTTAAATATATTCTTATATACAAATGAAAACGCAAAAGATGACCACTACAAAGCACTACACAAATTAGAATCACTTTTTGATCAAAGCAAATGTGAAGAATTTCAGGCAAAAATTACTCAGTATTTTACTTAATAAATATGTATGTATGTAGTACCTCTACAAAATTACAAATAGATTAAAGTAATTTGGTATTAAAAGTAGTTGTTATTTATTTAATTTGGATCTCTTTTAAATTTAATTTCCAAAGTTGAAGTTTCTTACTGGATAATGGTGATTCAATTTATAGAAGTTTGACTGTATTATATTTTATATAAGCGTAGTATGCTAATTTTACATTAGCATAACTTACATAATACTTCAATAATTTATATACATACATTTTTAAAGAGCGTTTAATTTTTTATTTTTTTTTTTTGGTTTTTAATCATTTTTCATAAATTTTATTTTCTTCATTTATTGAACGAGATGTTCTTTAATTGTATTTTAACTGTCTAAATGTTAAATTCAAGGGAATACATTTTCAATGGGAAATATTTGTTTAGGTGCATAATGGATCACAATTGAATCACTGTTCTGTGCTGATTAATTTACACATACTAACACAAACATACACATACAATTCCACTGACATCGATATAATTCAATCGATTGTAGATTTGAAATACAATACAGTCATCAGTTATGTAGTTATTCAATTGTTTACTTACATTTGTGTTTTGTTTGCGATTCGTATAATACGTTTCGTTTTAATAATAATGAATTCAAAAGTAAAACCCACTCATTTATTGACTCCGCAATGCCGACTATGGACCGTTTTTTCAATCAAATTCATTCATTCATTCATCATTTTTATGTTCAAAAGTTGTCAGTAAAAGTGATAAAACAGTCTTCACCACACATTAATTTATGCTGCACAAAGGTGATAAAACCGAAGTAACGATTTAATTTTGTTTTTTTTTTTTAATATGAAAGACTTTAAAATAACGGCATTTGATTTTACTTCAAAAGGATATACTGACAGCAAAATTGCACTACTCGGAGTAGTACTCTGTCCTTGTAATTGTTTTATCAAAACTATAAATGTTGTTGTGTTTAATAAAATATAATTGTGCGATCCTAAAACAGTGCGTTATTAATAAAAGTATAATAATAATAATATTTTTAGTAGATAACATAGTCTTTAACCTGACTTTATTTATAGTATGCCGGTAATATACTACATGTGCTATTATCAGAAATAGATTGTTAAAGATATTTTTGTCGCAAGTAATAATTTCGTTGCAATAATGTTGTAAATATGTGTTTAGTTTCAATTAAACTTTTTATCGTTCGCACAATTTTGTGTGCCACTATTTACAACTTGATGTATCCAACAATAATTTGCTTGTTCTTTATTCTTGTCTGATTACACCTTTGCGTAGCAACAACACTTGTACGTTAGATCTAATATATATAGCGAATATCTTCAAACCACGACTGTTTTCTTTACACATTAACGCTTCTTTACACAAGACTGACTGAATTCTTACCACTCGTTGCCTGCTTTGTCTTGCCTTTTTATATGCCCACATAAACAGTCTGTTAAAGGTTCTTGAAGTAGAATGTGTCTTCGCCTTCTCGAGAACTCTATTGCGACTTCATTGTTGTTTGTGTATTTTGTTCACATTACTTGTTGTTACGTTCTCGCTATCCCCTTTGCTTTCATACCGATGCTGTTGGTATGCTTGTAACAAGTTCGTTGTATTTGTTAGTGCAGCTTTTGTTATGAATGTTAATGTTAAATGATAATTGTGCGTTCCTAACAATATTTTCCTAACAATATTGTAATATATTACATGTGCTATTATCAGAAATAGATTGTTTAAGATATTTTTGTTGCAAATAATAGAAATTATATTATCTGCTATCAGCTAGCAAATCAATAAATGAAGTTGCTCATCAATTTAGTATCAAACAATTAACGGTTTGTCGGATTTCATTCATCGCGATATCGTCAAACAAATAACGTGGAAAAAAAGCCAGTAAGTGGTCGACCTTGTAAATCTATTACCAAGACCGTCAAATGGTCTGGTACAGCCAGAAACCGATTAAGAGAAGCAAATTTATTAGCTAGAAGGCCAGCCAAGAAGCCACTTGTAAGTAAGGTTAATAAGAAAAAACTGCTTGACTTTGCTAGACGGTATCTGCATTGGTCAAAAGAGCAGTCGGCCAAAGTTTTGTGGAGCGACGAATCAAAGTTTAACTTATTTATCTTTGATGGGTTAAATTACATCTGTCAGCCCCCAAAACAAATATCCATATTCACCCAAATATCAATTGCCAACAACAAATTTACAACATTCTGTAAATAAGACAAGACACGGTGTTGAACATAATATGACATCGAGTTGCATTTTTTTTTCTCGCTACTGTAAGTCGTGTTATGTTATGGATAGGTTTGTTCAAAATAAAGCCAAAGTCTTATACTGGTTTCGGCCCAATGGGAGATCGATCGGTATTTAGAAAGTGTGTTTGAAATGAAGTTGAATCAATGCCATGCAGATACAAAGAAGATTTAAAAAATAATGGCTACATCATTATGCTCATTTTTTCAAATATTTGGATTATAATTTCATCATATATGGTATAGAAAACCTTGTCAATAATGGTGTTGTGTTCAAATTCGATTGTAATTGTTTTAATTTTTTTGGTTTTTTTACACATCTTAACAAAAATATTTTTAAATAATTGATAGTGGTATACACCATGATCATACAATCAGTTGTAGTGTTCTAAATAATGTTTCCTTTGAACCTATTGCTGGTATCAATAAAGACAATTCCCTGGCCACCACCTAATATACTGATTAATGTCACACAGTTCCACAGTCTTCTGATGATTTACTCTCATCGTCGTAGTATTGGATGTGAAATGATGCTCATTTTGATGAATTGGCCTTAGAGTCTACAGTGCGCTGTCAAAATCTCAGTTAGTAATATCAAGTTAGGAAACAGAATCGATGCAACACCTCTTCAGGACATACGTCACTGGTTGTGGGTGACAGAACTTTTGAAGATAAGGATACCCTCTAACCTCTAATTATTCCTATATAATCTCAAAGCTTTACTCCTAAATAACTCAAATCTTCTGTAATAACCCAACATAATTAAGATCGCCACAAATGCATTTGATTTCACACGTTTCCAAATTCCCACTCAAAAAACTCCTCATAATCTTATGTGCCCGCTTATATGTCTCCCATTCTCCTAACTATATTCTTCAAAGCTCTGATCTTCCCTACCATCTACAAATCCAAAACAACCTTCCGTTATAGGACCGGTTTTCATTAGTCCCTTCATATCAATTCCATATAAACTATTTTTTTGTTTGGTTTTACCTACACAAACAATTGACCCATAATTCAGTATTGGTCTGACCATCATGATATAAGTACATATGTACAGCATGTCGTCTTCAAATTATTATGATCTTTCTGACCCTTCATGGAACGCCTTTTATATGAGACTTCCATGTTAATCCAGTGATATTCTCAGATATTTTATCTCCATTTCTGCTTTATTATCTTACCCAGGAATCAAATTTATTTACATTTGGGAAGTTTTCTTCTTCTCTTTCGTAAATGTTAATATTTAAGTAGCCGTAGTATAATAAGTAGTGTGTTGGCTTATTAGACATAAGGCCCGAGTTCAAACCCCCAGGTCAGACATCAAAACGAAATATAAAAAAAAATTATTTCTTCGGCGACTTCCTCTCAGCAGATTTCTGGCAAAAACTCTGAGAGTAAATAAACCTGCTATGAAAAAGTTTCTCAAAAAAACTGTCGTTCGGAGTCGACGTTAAACTGATGGTCCCGCCACTCAAGTATAAAATTAACGCACACGACATGAGTGGTGTGAGAATCTAGGCCGTAATCCTGACTGTAGGGTTGTAATGGCAAATTATGTATGTGTGTTATGTATGTAATATGTATTGCGGACTGGCCTTTGCTCTTAACTCCACTGGCACGCACAAATGACTAACTAAGATGCCTTAGAATATGTCACAAAGAGTCTCTTCAAAATTCTCTTTTAGCCATCAAAATAATATCATCTGTATAATTTTCATCAAGTATCTCTAAATTATACAGTTAGACAAAATGTTTATCATTGAATTCCTATCGAGTTCCCATCACTAAAAACATTTAACAAAGTATGGCTTGGATTCTGAGTTTTCGTTCGTTTTCTTATACTTTGTCGGCCTGTGTTAATAATATTACCATAACAAAATACAATCATGTACATTCCTATGAATGTATTTTATGTATGTATAATATGTACACTTACATACATATCTATATTTACAGATCTATGTAATATATATACATATATATTATTATTATGTGTTTGTTGTATATACCACATACGTACATATGTACATACTTATTTGACTTTTATGTGAATGTTCAATTCAAATGTTTTTTGTTTTCCTTTTTACACATTCATGAACACGACCCTGCTCACTTTGATGTGTCGGCCACACCGATTGTGAATTAATATGTAATTTATTTTTATATTTTTTTGTTGTTGTTCTATGTTGTCTGTCCAATCGATAAACATGTACAATTCAGGAAACTAACCCCTCAAAACCCATTCAATATTGTGAGGAAACATATCAGTGTCAACACAGAATGACAGTTATTACTAAAGGAGGTCAAATTTGTGGGAGAGAGCGAGAGAGGTCTTTATAAGGTTTTCCTTTTACATTAATCTGATGGCTTTTAAACAGAGCTTCAATAGATTTTAATTTTCTATTAATTATTGGATCATTATTTACACAATTTCACTCAATCAACGTTTAAATACGTACATACTTGTGTTTGTTTGTCTGTTCTGAAAAATTGTAAAAGTTTCAACAAACATTTTTAGATGTCCTTAAAGAGCTTCGTAATGAAAAATAAACGAATCGGATATTATCATCAGGTGGCCATCACAACAAGTGATTTATAAATTTAATGCTCCTGTATTAACTTAAACTGGTTATCAATGACAACATTTAGAAACGATTGCTGGCCATATTGTATACATAATTGGTTGACATAACATGAGTTTCTTGACATGTTTCATGAGACTCTACAAATCAAAGAAATTGTTGGATTTCGAAAATGTTTTTCTTTTTTTTTTTGGAAAAATATTATTTCATGTAAAAATTCGAAAGACAAAAAAAAAAGAATTATTACACAATGTACAATGTTTGTGAATTTGTTATTATTATACGAGGGTTGGTCCATACGTCGGTGACTTTATACCAGAGATCAGCAATGAGTATTCAAAAAGATGAGTAAATTCGAATCATACTCATAATTTCTGATACTAATACGCATTCATACTTATTTTAATATCCTACTCACACTATTCATATTCAAAGTTTGAAGTACTCATCGTACTCATACTTAACAATACGCATGATGCTGTTTATTTCGACTCTCCTCTACTCTACTCGCATACGAACACTACAATACTCATTAGAAGGTTGTGTGTTTGCTTTGCTTGTTGTCTTTGTCTTTTTCTTTCTTCTTTTTTTGTAAATGCAACAACTAAACCTGTAAATTTTGATCAATGATTCGAATCACTCGAATCACTTATGAGTATTATAAGTATTTTTCTAAATTTATGAATCTCAATGAGTAGGCGTATGAATCAAACATATTTCGAATGTTATGAGTTTGATGTCAACGTTGTATTCATACTCATTGCAACCTGTACTTATATATCAATGTTGTAGTGAGTACGAATGAATCAGAGTAGTTGAATTTCAATACTGTTGACTCACTCATACCCAAAGTTTCATTAGTACTTATGAGTAGCGAAAAAACGATTTATTGTTGAACTCTGCTTCATACATCAAATGCGGGTGTTTGAAAAAACTTCTCTGAGTCCTAACACCTTTGGTTGACATTTCTTCAATATTTGATTATCCCCTCCAAAAAAAACAAAGGAAAAAAATTTGCCATGCCAATAGCATCAATGGAATAAAAATCTCATTATTTCTTCAGGTTTAGAAACAGAAAATAGTCACCCTGCACTTAGTCAGATGAGTAAGCAATTCGTAGCCCATTAGTATTTTGCAATTTTTATATGAAATTGGGTTTTTTCAGTTTCTGTTCAAATTACGTTATAGGCCTTCTAAACGATTTTTAAATTTACTATGAGTTCTTCTTGAGGGCACCTACAGTTTTGCAGTGCAAAAATATGGAATCACCAGAAACTTTTTCTTGATTTTCTTTTGGTTTGTGAAAAACATTAAAAATTTTTTTGTTTTTATTATAAAGTATAAATAAATAAATAAATATAATAAATATAAAAAATATCGTTCTATTGCTTATCGTTTTATTGCTTAAAATTCATGAAATTCCATAAAAATATATTTGGGTACCTAGTCCTTTACTTTCCACTGTAATTGTAATTAAAATCAATTGTGTTCAGTAATTAATTGTATTGTTAAATGTGATATCATGATCATTATGTAACAGTCGAAGTCAAAAATTATACTTTCGAAAAAATCACTTTTTATATACAGACGTCTTTCTGAAGAGAAAAGTTTTATTACAAAACTAATGATACTTATACGGGCAAGCCTAAGATCAAAAACGGTAATTAAGGTCTTATTTGTTTTTTTGGCGGCAAAGTTATATTTTAAAACGAATAGTTACCACCATTTCTTTCGTGAGGTCGATACATGTTCGGAAATTTGTTGTGGCTTATGCCGATAATGTGGTTATTCTGGTAGGTTCCAAATGTATGTCAACACTGGGGAAGCGATAGAGTCTGCGCTTGGGCAGACTTGTGTCTAGGGACAATAAGACAGACTTTGTTTTGTTCTAACGTAAGTACATACGGACCTTTGAATAAAACTACCGGCTATGTTGAGACTGAGGCTGTGTGCCTGCCTGAATTGAGGATACTCATACCAGATAGGGCGCTATGGAATAATGGGGTACTCCAGGCAGAGAGGTATACTCAGCTTCACAGAAGGGTCGAAGTTAGATGGAGGCATAGATGAAATAAAAATCATTATTAATGATTGAAATGTATGTAAATCATACCAATGCAGGGTTCTAGGAAGTGATTTCTTTTTATGCTGGGAAATGAACTTTCTCGCAAAGTTCTCTCCTCAACAGATAACGTATCGGGAGGTGTTTTAGTTGCATTAGATCTATCAGTTTCCATAAGCATAGATGCTCTCCAGAAGTATGGATATTTTCATTTAGTAAGCCAGAACCAGAAGCGTAGTTACATTTGTGGATAATTACTTTGAAAAAAAAAACCTGAAACAAAAACATTTGCGTACCGAAGAAAAGAATGTCACTGTAGGCTTGAAGAAGACGCCGAAATATCGATTATTTTTCTCTCTTATATTATCGGCATTATCCGTCGACTATGTGGGAGGGTTTCGGCTAAGATGCATTTAAAATACAGCTCACAGAAAAATTGAAGCAAAACTGCCTTCATCGCATTTTTACCAAATTGGACTTATTGAAAACTAGCCCTATATGAGCACCTTTATCGAAGAATTGTTTTCTGATATAACGATCATTTCTAGTTAATTGGATACGTCAGTGAGCAAAATTACCGCACTTTGAGCGAAGATGATCATCAACCCAGATTTATCTGAAAAAGCATGATCGAATGTACCATGTAACTCGTAGCCGGTGGATATATGACCGAAGTCATATTAGGCAAACAAATGCCAAGAAAACAAATGTTACAACAATATTTCGGTCTTGTATTACGGTTTTATATCCTCAAGCTCTTAAACCAACAACATATTTTTGTAATGCATCAAATCGTATCGCATTCCGTCACATATTTTTATTAAAGAATTAAACAGTTGTGAAGTTAAAAAATATATTGCGGTTAAAGTTTATTTCTTTAATTAACAATGTTAAGAAAATGGAAACGGTGTAACATCAACATTTAACAAAAGCTACACTAACAAATACAACGAACTTGTTACAAGTAAACCAACAACATCGGTATGAAAGAAACAGGAACAGACAAGTAAGCGAGAACGCAACAATAAGCAATGTGAACAAAATATACAAACAACAACGAAGTCGCAATAGAGTTCTCGAGAAGGCGAAAACACGAACATTCTACTTCAAGAACATTCATCAGACTGTTTACGTGAGCATATAAAAAGGCAAGACAAAGCAGGCAACCAGTAGTAAGAATTCAGTCAGTTTTGTGTGAAGACGCGTTGCGTGTGAAGAAAACAGGCGTGACTTGAATATCGCCGTTGAAAAGATCTGCGTTGTAAGCAAGGAAAAATAACGAACAACCAATTATTGTTGTATTAGTCAGTTGTATACGGTGGCACACAAAAGTAGTGCGAACAATAAAGAGTTTAATTGAAACTTAACACATATTTGTTTTTATTTTGTTTGCAATCAACGTACTCATATTCGAAACGTTTTTAAAAAGGTAAAACGTAACAATATGTAAAAAATAAACAAATTTAATTATACCTTTTATAACCTTTTGGTAGAACAACATATTTTTTACGAACAATTTTTCCCTTGTGTTGTGTATTTTGGCAAAGTGATGTCTCAAATTAGAGTTATGTAAGGTATAAATACCAGCTATTTTTCATAAAGACTTTAAGGCATGAATATTTACTGTTTGCAAATAAACAAAATTTACATAAAGGAATTGTTTGTTGTGTTACCTTTTATTTTTATTTTCATTTTCATTTTCATTTTTGAAACAGCTGAACAATGCCGCAAATCGAAATATTTTTGTTGGAATTCATTTTTATTTTTTTGTTTACATATTTATTTTTCCTGCTTTTGTCCCTTTTTATAAATTTATTTGTTTTTATTGTTTCCTTCTTTACCGAAACGAAGAACGTTTAAATGTTTAAATTTTTAAAAAGGTCATGTAAATTTGCAGCTTATTTTAGACATACGTTTGATTGTGGCATACGGTATACTAGCTTAACGTAGCATTATTTAGTACTTATGTATGTATGTAGGTGGCGATAAAATAGTAAAACAATATTTTATTTGATATATCTTAAAGTGTTCCTATATACATACATATGGATATGTGGCATCTACATGTTCAAAAGGTATGTACATTAAATGTGGTAAATTCTGTAAAAAATAAATATCAAAGTTAGTGTATCAAGTTAGTGTAAATAAATTGAATTTCATTACACGATTTTATCTTATGAATGAAAGCTGTTGAGTTTACTTAACCGTAGATCTAGCCTTAAAATATCTTCAACCAAGAAGCCGTACGGTTCCATTTAATAACCCGATCTCCTGATTTCTCTGTGGTTTTCCGGATACACGTAGCACGCACATACATGAATCTACAGCATTTATAAATTCAAAACGTAATTCTCCAGTTTCGATTGACGACGTAATTTATAACAACCGTGAAATCCAACTAATTAGTCATTTACCGTAGAAAAATCTTTGGGGTTATGGAAAAAAAAACTGCTACGGCATATTTTAAAAAGATTAATAACATAGGTCGACTAGATTTTTATCTCAGAAACCAGATTGTACTTTTACTTGATACTCATAAATGCAATCCAATCTTTACAATCGCCAACGGTCAATATTGCAGCGTTGTATATATAACTTTTACGTGAACATTGTATCTGGTGTTTGCAACAAATTTTCAATATTTAGAATAAGTGGAGTTAGATTCAGTTTGAGCCCATAGATAAATATGTGGGATCGTTTTTCAACAAAGCTGTGACGAAACTCGCAAAATATTTTGCACGACCTACTGCTGATAAAGAGATTAATAACGCAAATAAATACAGAACGCAATTAGTTTTATGAAGTTGTCTTCTGTTAGTGAATCATCTATGAAAAGCGCAATGTGGAGCTCCTAAATTAACTGAGAAGATCAGTGGTGCACTGAGCATCACCTCTTTTGTTTACCACCATGTGTTGTAAATACAACTGCATTGCTTACTACCAAAGAAAATAAAGTATATATATATATTCTTTGTTACTACTCTACGGATACATGTAAACAGCTGCTATTACTATAGGGTGTTTTTTATAGAGGTATAGAACTTTAAATTGCAATAAAATAACGATGGATTATTCGATTGACACGAATTTTATTTATCCGAAAGATAATCTTGTGTCATTACATTTTAAATATGATTTCTGGCATATGACCGCCACGGTTGGCGCGGATGTAGTCCAATCTGGACGTCCAATTTTCGATGACTTTTTCCAAGATTTGTGGCCGTATATCGGCAATAACACGGCGAATGTTGTCTTCCAAATGGTCAAGCGTTTGTGGCTTTACCGCATAGACCAATGACTTTACATAGCCCCACAGAAAGTAGTCTAGCGGTGTTAAATCACAAGATCTTGGAGGCCAATTCACAGGTCCAAAACGTGAAATTAGGAGGTCACCCAACGTGTCTTTCAATAAATCTATTGCGGCACGAGCTGTGTGACATGTTGCGCCGTCTTGTTGAAACCACATCTCCTGGACATCATGGTTATTCAATTCAGGAATGAAAAAGTTAGTAATCATGGCTCTATACCGCGGATGGACTCATTCGGGCCTTCCTCAATGCTACGCTCTACAGCAGCAATAGCTTCTTCTGTACGTACCGTACATCGTCTCTGGGAATGCGAGTTATCAATAAGAGTAAACGTGGTGCGAAAGCGTTCCATGGTTAATCGAATTAACTGCTCTGATGGACGATTTTGACGACGATAAAATGGACGTAGTGCGCGATACGTTTTCCGCACAGAACCATTATTTTCGAAATAAAATTGCACTATTTGCAAGCGTTGTTCAGGCGTGAGTCTATTCATGTTGAATTGCCAAACCAAACTGAGAATAAATCACTTGACATCTTGAAAAATAATGCCAACTTAAAGTTCTATACCTCTATAAAAACACCCTTTACTTGCCCTTTGTCAGTATTGTACATACGTAAACAGCTAAGCCAATTGCGATCAGTTTCGTTATGTCGTAAAGATATTTTTATTTACCGAAACTTAACGAAAAGTACACTTAGCGTGTTTTGTTTTGGCAAATGGGATTGTGTTGAATAGAATTGGATTAGCAGATTGTAGTTAAGCCTTCAGGTTTTATTGTACTCGAATATTCGTCTGGCCAAATTGAAATTGCTCAAACTAGCAATGAAAAAGTCTATCAAGTTTTTTTTTTTAACCGATCGAGATTTGTATCAAAAAATTAATTACATAATTCCAAAAAAATGCCTCAGTATTGTTATCGCCATTATTTTGAACCAAATAAAAAAGAACATATTAATCAGGACAACGAAAAGTTTGAATTTTCTGTTCTTGATATTGATGGAATTAGTTGTAGTCAAGTGTGTAGCGTGTTAGCCTATTAGATGTCAGACCAAGGTTCAAATCTTAGGTCATACATTTCCAATTTACACCGAAAGGTTATAATGACCAACTATGTGTGTATGTATGTAATATTCTTGCTGCTGAAGACTCTGAAGAAGAAGAAAGCAGTAGCTCGTCTTATGAATTGACGCAAGTATTGACAGCTACAAACATGACAATATACATAATGTTTATCGTCAAAGATGGCACTACTTGGAACAGAGAACCGTATGCCTTTAGTAGCAAAGGACGAGAAAATATTAACAATTTACGAACAGATTGCTAGCAGCTGTTTCTTGACTCTTGTTATGGAGTTTTTCTTATTGCTCTTCACGTGACAGACAAACATCAGAAAAAAGTGTTTCATCCTATGTTTTATTTCATAGATATTACAGAAGGGCAATATTTGGTGAATTAAGTACGTCTGAGATAACAAAATCATTCGCTTTGATAATGTCCTACTCAGAAATGATAATAAATTTACACCTATTACACCTTTTCGAAAAGTGAGCTGAAAGTCGTTCAGTGTTTAATAATTCCAATAATTTGGTAGCTGTAGATGAGTACCTAATTGAATTTTATGCTCGTCATAAATTTCGTGGTCCACCGAAATCGAATTGTCAGTTTTAGATTCAAGTACATGCAACATGCGTAGCAACTATTTACAGCCGTATTTGGGGAAACCTGTATCCGGGAAGCCAGAGAGGATTCAAAGAGAGAGCATTGTTATTGACATAATCGATGTTCTATTGCAACGGTAAGCTCTTTTACCTCACATGATATTGATAACAAATATTTCTAACGAATTATAACAATGGTTTGTACAATCAGGTTTCCGTCAGCCCTCAATTGAGAGCGTTACTGATGCGTGTGCCAATAAGCTTCCCCAACTAAATAATTGGAAACTTATAAATCTCCGTAAAGAAAGGGTAATAGATGTCAAATTGTAACCATTTGGAAAAAAGCAGACATGAAGTGTTTGATTTTTACGTAAAAACCATGCTTCAATGTACACCATGTCAACAATTTTACCCTAAATTTCATAAAACTAATAATAAAATGTAATCATATAAAATAGTTTTATTAAAATGAATTAAAATAAATAAAAATATTGTTACGTTTTTTACCTTTTTTAAAAACGTTTAAAATATGAGTTCGTTGATTGCGAACAAAATAAAAATAAATATATGTTTAATTTCAATTAAGTTCTTTATTGTTCGCACTACTTTTGTGCCACTGTTCACTCTTGACGAGTACAACAATAATTGCTTGGTCGCTATTCTTCCTTGCTTACAACGCAGATGTTTTCAACGGCCATCTTCAAACCACGACAGTTTTATTCACACGCAAAGCGTCTTCACACACGACTGACTGAATTCTTACTATTCGTTGCCTGCTTTGTCTTGCGTTTTTATATGCGCACATAATCAGTCTGATGAAGGTTCTTGAAGTAGAACGTTCAGGGTTTCGCTTTCTCGAGAACTCTATCGCGACTTCATTGTTGTTTGTGTATTTTGTTCACATCGCTTGTTGTGGCGTTCTCGCTTACTTGTCTATCCCCTTTTCTTTCATACGGATGTTGCTGGTTTAATTGTAACAAGTTCGTTGTATTTGTTTGTGCAGCTTTTGCTCATTTTAATGATAAACGATGATACACCGTTTCCATTTAAGTAACAATATTTAAATTTTTTAACAAATTCTGTCAATAATCGTGACAATTCTGTGTACTAAATGTATGTATGCGATACATAAGCAGGAAGTTTTTTTAAGGCTCGATCTGCGGTTAAGAAGATATGAAAATGTCACCAAATTCGTTTAAGAATGAAACTTAATTATTTCTCTTCGAACGTGTTTGTCATGCTGTTGTATGAGTACGAATCTTGGAATATCTCATCAATCGACCTTTATTATTATAAATATTTATCAGGCCTAGAGTAAAGAGGTGGACAAACGCAATTCCGCACTTAAATTGCTACAAGAAAATAGAGATGGTCTGGCAGTATTTATAGAACAACTAGTAGCTAGAACGGTAATTTAATAAAATCCCAAGGGAAACAGAAGAAGATAAAAACACAGAAAAAGTATTACATACAAAGCTGGTCCTTGATCGTTATACTGGCTGAAACGAAGTCTATCAGCACTTTATTATTGGTTTCAGAAAGTGAAAACTCATATAGAGATATAGCGTTGTCTCTAAATATTGCCCATAGTGTTCCAAAAAGATGACATTTACCTTCCAAATCCCTGGAAAATGGTCGACCAGCGTCTATTAGAGACGTTGACGCTCGGTACATTGAACGGGTAATGTGAAATAATAAAACTAGAACCCCACAATTGTCTGCTATGACTGCTTAATGTAAGTGAATCGACTGTGCATAGAGCTTTACATAAAATCTGCTTGATTGTTGTCGTCAAGCAGAAATGTTTAAAAAGTTTTCTAAGGCAAGAAAACTGGACAGTTGACAATTGAAAACACTTTATTTGATCGGAAGAAATAAAAATCAAACGATTTCTGTCAGATAGGAAGAAATATTACAGGCACTGTCCAGTTGAAAATCTCCGGCAGAATCTAAAAGAATTATTAATGCTTTCGCGTGAGACATTTGTCCGCTGGTTAAAATAGGAAGTAAGTTAAGTAGGATGACTATCTTCATATCCTCCAGAGCAACTTACCTGAATTAATTGAATATCATGTCTATTGTGAAGAAAATATTCAAAAGTATTCGAATGGAGTAGTATGTTTATGCCGCTTCTAGAGCAGTTTTTCCATAAAAATTTTGGTGCATGCGTACGCTACAGTTGGTAGTGGTCGGTTAGTCGATAGGTTTGTAACATGTAATGTGAAAATGTATGCCGCTTCTAGACCAAATTTTCCATACAAATTTGGGATCATGCCTGTTGTTTTATGTACCTTTTATTTGTACATATTGCTTTTCAGACGAATGATTGGACGGACAGAATGAGTATGTGTAACATGTAATGTGTGTGGTTGTTCTCCATGATGCATTTAGTTAGAATTACTTTGATTGAAAGTGAGTAGATTCATCTCGAGTCTGAGTTCATGGTGCCGATGATCAGCGAGTGCGTGATGTAGGGTATGCTTTTGTTTACTTAATTTTTTGTGTGATCGTTTCCTTGTGGTAATAAAATGCTGACACATTTTATGACGGTCATATGTTGAAGAATTAGAAAAGGTATGTACACCTATATAGTTGTTTTTATTTCTTTTTTGTTAGAAGGATCTTTTATTTTAAATAGAAACATGATTGGACATGTTCATTTTATTTGTAAAGAATGATTGGACAGACAGAATGAGTGTATGCACTCATCTACATCCCAGTGTATTAGAAATATAGTTGTACCTGTTGTTGTTGTTATGCTTTTGTGCTGTAAGGATCTTTTATTTTAAACTGAGAAGAAAGGGATGGACACCTGTGTGGTTGTTTTTTATTTTTTGTGTGATTTAATGTTGAAGAAATACAAACATAATTCTACGTGTTGTTGTTGTTGTGTTTTTATGTTATAAGGATCTCTAAATTTAAACTGATAAGAAAGAAATGTAACATTGTGCCTGCGGTTTTTTTCACGCATAAATAGAATATCTGTTTTTACATAATTGAATTTACTGCCCATTACTTCTAAAATGTATTACACCTTCATCAACATCCCAGAGTATAAATGGACTTGTTTTAAGGATATAACCCTCTATCCATTGCAATTGATTCCATATATCTATTGTGACGTTTAGCTTATCCTCCAATTGCTAAACCACCAAGCGCTGACAATGCCGTTAGTACGGGAATAAGTGGAAGAAATCCTCCAATTTTCGGTACAGTTATGACTCTCGGTATTATAATGTTTGCTCGCTTTTTTCCTTTAAAATTTGAATGAATAGTCTTTTGAGCTATTTTAACAGCATCATTTATATCAAGGGGTTTCTGTTCTTTCAATTGTTTTAATGTTTTTCTCACAGTAGCCGTGAATAATTTCTTATTACATTTATTCATTTTTCCTTTTCAATGGATAGAGGGTTATATCTCAAACAATATAAACCTGGATATGGTCTCTACTATAGTCCAGCTCCAAAAAACTACTAGATAACCTACTTGAGCGCCCATTAACAGATTTAGATATAAGAAAATATGGTAAACATCTCCAACATTTTAGGGGTGCTTTCATGCGTGATTCTTTACCTAAAAAACCATTCAAACAAGAATGCGGCATTGTTAATTTGGATGATTCAAATGGTATGGGAACACATTGGGTAGCATATTATAAAAACCACAACTATAAAGAGTACTTTGATAGTTTTGGAAACTTGCGGCCACCACTTCAGATTGTTAACTACTTAAAATTTCCCATTGAATATAATTATGAACGAAAACAAAAATTTAATACATTTAATTGTGGGCACTTGTGTTTAAAATTTTTATTCAATAAATATAAATTGAAATGAAATAATTCAGAGTACATCATCCTGCACTAACACAACCTACTATTGACTTTTGAAAGAAGGGAAAAATGGTGACATCATCTGAGTTAGTGGATATATTATATTGACATAGTAATCAAATCGATAAACAACAAGTTGATTTATTTTTAAGTCTTATCAATGAACTAAGAATATGTAACAGTAGTAAAATAAGTAATCTATTTTTATGTATTAATAATATCATACATTTGTATTATTGTGAAAAAATTTACTCAGAATCTTTTGACATTTGCATATGTCAAACATTTTATGAAAAATATATGATAATTCAAAAGCTAATATTACTATATTTCATAGATATGTGTATTGTATTGTACAAAATAATAAAATCTGAAAATAAAATATACATACAAAAAATCTAATAAAATAAAAAAGTAATTTGTTTTAATTAATCTCCTTATTATATACAATTTCATTTATTTAAAACAGTAAAACTAAAAAATTCTATATCCTTAAAACAAGTCCATTTATACTCTGGGATGTTGATGAAGGTGTAATACATTTTAGAAGTAATGGGCAGTAAATTCAATTATTTAAAAACAGATATTCTATTTATGCGTGAAAAAAAACCGCAGGCACAATGTTACATTTCTTTCTTATCAGTTTAAAATTAAAGATCCTTATAACATAAAAACACAACAACAACAACACGTGGAATTATGTTTCTATTTCTTCAAAATTAAATCACACAAAAAATAAAAAACAACCACACAGGTGTCCATCCCTTTCTTCTCAGTTTAAAATAAAAGATCCTTACAGCACAAAAGCATAACAACAACAACAGGTACAACTATATTTCTAATACACTGGGATGTAGATGAGGAAACGTGCATACACTCATTCTGTCCGTCCAATCATTCTTTTGCAAAGTAATGCAAAAATAGCACATAGCTATACTTACTGACTTACTTACTTAATTGGCCATAACAACCCGATTAACGGATTTCGGCCTGCCGCAACACATCCTTCCAGGCGCCTCTGCTTCTTGCGTGCCTACTCCAGTTGGGCACACCAATCGATGACAGGGCTTCCTCGATTTGGTCCTTCCAACGGATGCAAGGTCGTCCTCTTCGCCGACTTCCGCAGATGCCCACATCAAATACCCGTCTCGCCGGAGTATCCTCCTCCATTCGAACGAGATGGTCGAGCCAGCGCAGCCGCTGGATATTAATACCCTGCACAACGTCTATGTCGTTGAGGAGCTCATACAGCTCACTATTGTATCGGATGCGGAAATCATCGCCAACTCGTAGTACTTTTCTCTCGAATACTCTCAAGGCTGCTGCATCAGTGCTTAATAGCGCCCAAACCTCTGCGCCATAAAGAAGCACGGGGAGGATGAGCGTCTTGTAGAGTATTAGTTTTGTCGTACGAGAGAGGTCTCTGCTACTCAATTGGCTATTGAGACCATAGTAGCACCTGTTGGCAAGAGTGGTCCTACGCTTGATCTCCATACTGACATCATTTTTGGTGGTAACGGCGGAGCCAAGATAAATAAATTCCTTGACTGTTTCAAAAGTATAGTTATCGGCTGTAATCTGAGAATCAATACGCAGCACGTCTCTACTTGTCGATAACATATATGTAGTTTGCACTTAGCTATAACTGAGCCTAAAAAATGTATTTAGTTATTACTGACATAATAAGAAACTTGAGCTGAACATAACTAAGTTTGAGTACTAGAAATATTCTAATTTTACGAACCAAATCTTGTATTATGAATGTTAGTTGCAAATATTTCGTCCGATACGTATATATGTATATATATTTTTTTTGTTTACTTAAATTTTATTTCATACCAATCATTACAATTTCGTTTCAATCTTTATAATTCAATCATTTTTCATTAAATCATAAATTTGTTCACACTTTACCCTAAGTATTTATCCGTAAGTAAAAAACGATAAAAATATAAATATCATGGGCCACAACAGTTGAACAACAATAATTTGGGGGTGCCTATTGGAAAGGTGACATCGAAAAGTCAAATTTTCCTTTCTGTTGTAACAAAAATTTTATGAATAAATATGGAATTAAATTGATAAACGATGTGCTATTGACAAAAATTATTCATTCTTCATCATAATGACAATGATGCCGTTGTATTGAGAATCTATTTCTTTTACATTTTACTTTTTCTTTTTGATTTTTTCATTCCATTCATATTCTTTTTTTTAAGAATTTCTATTGAAATATTACAGATGCGATTGATTAAATAGAAAGACACTCAATATATTGGTTTTTTTCTAACATCGAATACAAGAAGTGAATATTTTAATTATGGACCACATAGAAACTAACAGTTTTTATAAAAAAAATTACCCACATTTTTTTTTTATTATCGGCTTACGAGTGTCCTATATTTTTGTATAAAGGACCTGTTAAAACTACTCCCAAAATCGCCATAATTTATTTAGTGGTCTGGCAATATGCCATGATAAATTTTTAACTTTCCAATATTGAATACATACATTTTTTAACGAAGATTAAGCTATTAAGAAAATCTAGAACTTTCGCCATTTTATTATAAGGTTTTCTATAACTTGCCTCAGACGTGCTTAAGTTATCTAAATTGAACTTATCTTGAATTTCAATCCCAGTAGTTTCCTACTAAAAAGTATGTTGTAATTAACTAATTAAAATCTCATTTTATATAACATATTTGTTTAATATAATTACACAGGAATTTTAATATTAATACACTTGCCTAATAAATCAAGCCTTTTGTTAAGCACTTGTGTTTTATTTAAAATCCCGGGAAATTGCTGGCTTGGCCGATTGCCTTCTTAACAAATTTAAAATTCTTTTTATGGCGGATAACCTTATACTCATCTAAAGCGCACCATCATTGCCAATCTCGCACACACCATCATTGCCAATCTCGCAGTAAGTAATCATGAATGACAATATTACAAAGGGTCAACAACAGGATAACAACGACAGCCAAATAAGCCCCCATCCCCTACAAGGTAATTCAGCGATCACTCAAACTACGAATTATAACACAGCCTCCCCTGCTAATAGTGTCGTTAGTCACCACTCCGTTCGGTCTCAGTCGCGCAATATCCAATTACAACTTCAGCGACTCGAAGAAGAGAAAGAATTCAATAGAGTACAAGCTCAATTACACCGTGAGTATCTCAATAAGAAATATCAACTTCTAGAAGAAGCTGATGACCTTTGTGACATTTCATCTATTAAGTCCCAATCTGTCCAAAAATGGGTAAAAGACTTACCTGTCCAAAGCCAAACAAATAAAACCTCTGCTAACAATACTCTTCTAGCAACAAGCAATGTTGCGAATGGCTCTACACTTAATCAAGCTGCATATTTGTCCGAGTTACCAACAAATATTACCACTGAACCTGCGGAACACAACCCTAATATAACAAATATCGTTTGCAGTAGCTCAGGTGAAGTTCCACAAATATTAAATGTATCCAGTTACCCCATCGTAACTAACACTGCATCTAACAGAACGGTAGCACCAAATTGTGCAACTACGACTGTTACAGGTAGTAATAATCAGAAACGATCCCAGTCTTTATTAACACAAAGTTTCGTAGAACAACCTGCTACAGTGACATTTTCACAATTTCCTGCAGCTGAAAATAACAACACTGCTCAACCTACAAACTTTAGGTTAAATAAAACATATCCTGATTCTTCTGTTCCTCAGCAGCCTCTTTATTTTGATACACCCACATTCACAAGTAATCCAATATCTTCAGCACAATATTTTAATACCATACCACTGCCAGAAAGCAGCATTAATGCACGTCAATCTGTCCCAAAGGAATTGCCCATTTTCTCTGGTAATCCTGAAGACTGGCCCCTTTTTATTTCGACCTTCGAATGGTCATCCGCTATGTGTCGCCTCACGTACGCCGAAAATCTCATTCGTTTGCAGAAATCAATTAAAGGTGAAGCTCTCCAGAGCGTGCAACATATGCTTGTACACCCCTTAAACGTACCTAAAGTAATTGAAGTTCTACGTATGCTCTATGGCCAACCGGAAAAAATAATTAATTCAATAAAAAACAGAATTAATTTAGCACCAAAAGTCGATGAAAATAATTTGTAAACACTTACCTCCTTTGCCATAAAAGTCCGTAGTTTAATTGCAACTATCAATGCTGCCAATTTACCAGATGAAATAAATAACTCCTCTCTACTTCATCAATTATTACAAAAACTCCCACCTTCCTACCAAATGCAGTGGGCAACTATAAAACTTCAGCTCACAAAAGAAAACAAAAAAGCGAATTTGTCTGAATTTGACAATTGGCTATTTAGCATTGGATTAACAGCCAGTTCAATATCAATAGATTCCACAACGAGTAAACAGAAATCTTTTAATAACAGCAAGTTGAACATTTATAATAACAAATCACCCATCAATGAGAGAGCTGGTATTTATTCTCACAATGAACGCAGATGTATTGTGTGTAGCAGCAGTGACTGTAAAACTGTAAGCGACTGTCCAAAATATAAGTCATTAGATCGTGGGGAAAAATGGAAAGTGGTGAGAATAAAGAAATTATGTAAATACTGCTTGTGTTTACATAGCAGTGAATGTAAAAAGAAGAAAAGATGTGGAGAAGAGAATTGTGAATACTTTCACCATCCCTCGTTACATCGATTTTCAATGTCAACAAATAATGTTATGGTGTTTTCTTTTCTACAAAGAAAATGTCACCCTCTTACAAGGTGCATTAAAAAAATTGCTGACCAACCCTGTTATAATGTAATTTTTATTTGAGATGAACATAACACAAATACGAAAAAAGGGTATGCCCCGTGCCCTTAAAAATATGTTGTATTTTTTGATTTGTTTTCAAAAAAATATGTAAACATAAAAAGGTGTTGCCAGATCGCTAATTTTTCGGTTTCATTTTTTTAGGGCTTTTTTTATAACCAAATAACATTTTTTTTTAACACTGAATGCAATTTTTTATATTACTGACCATTTAGCTTTAATAATGTAATGTTCCCTTAAGGTTACCCCACAAAACCATGAAAAAATTAACTTCAAAATTGGATAACAATACTAGGCGACTTTTTTTAAATTTCATCTGGTAGCCCTATAAATAAACAAAAGTCATTTGCTTTACAGGGCATTATCAGCACTCTCGATTTATACAGGGCGTAAAATGCAATGCCCTCCACCATTTTCAAGTGCGAATTATTTAGAATAAAACATACCACCCTTTTAAAGGGAGAAACATTTTTATGAAACAAACACAAAATTGCATTTTTTTAAATAAAGTGCACATTTTTTGGTAGAAAAGAAAACACCATTAGTAAGGAAATGTCAAATAAACAAAATCCACAAATAATAATGGAAAAAGAAGAAGTAAACAATTCTCATAATGTTAAATTTAGTAAGATTTTATTTAAAATTATACCAATAAAAATACATGGTAATAATATAACAATCAATACGTTCGCATTTATTGATGATGGATCGTCTATCAGCCTATTAGATGAAGAAATTGCCCAAGAATTGAAGATGGAAGGCGAACACAATCCATTGTGTTTAAAATGGACTGGAGGTATGCAAAGAAATGAGTCAAATTCAAAAAAATTAATAATAGAGATTTCAGGGGAAAATAAACAACGCGTAAGCTTAAACGTTAATACGGTAAAGGCTTTAAATTTGCCAACGCAATCTTTAGACTACCAAAGTCTGTGTTTACGTTACAGCCACCTACAAAATTTACCAATAAAAAGTTATACGAATGCCGTACCAAGACTTTTAATCGGATTAAATCATTTTAATATTGGAATTTCAAATAAGACTCGCGAAGGGGCTCCACATGAACCTGTTGCTGTACGAACAAAGCTTGGATGGCTTATTTATGGTACAACAGCTGAATCCCCAAACACAAGTAAGCATTTCAACTTCCATATTTGTAGTTGCTCTAATTATGAAGAAAAATTAGAAGAACTAGTTAAGAGTTTTTATACACTTGAGAGTGTAGGGATTACAACAAAAGACCCCCTTGTGTCTGAAAATGAAAAACGTGCATTAAGTTTGCTTAATAAATTTACTAAGTTGAAAGAGAATGTGCATTATGAGGTTCCATTATTATGGAGATATGATAGTTTTACCTTGCCAGATAGTTTCCAAATGGCTTTAAAACGGCTTGTTTGTTTAGAAAGAAAATTATCACAAAATGCTGATCTCTATAAAACCTTTAAAAATACAATTTAAAAATACATTGAGAAGGGATACGTACGAAAGTTATCTGAGGTTGAAACTCATAGGGATGATGGTAAAGTATGGTACCTACCTATTTTTGCAGTATTTAACCGGAATAAACCTGGCAAATCACGGGTTGTTTGGGATGCTGCTGCAAAATCCGAAGGTATGTCTTTAAACTCATTTTTA
This sequence comes from Sarcophaga rosellei, assembly GCA_930367235.1. Taxonomy (NCBI): domain Eukaryota; kingdom Metazoa; phylum Arthropoda; class Insecta; order Diptera; family Sarcophagidae; genus Sarcophaga; species Sarcophaga rosellei. The sequence goes on along the minus strand of OV884017.1, from coordinate 81,072,471 downwards.
TTAAAGGGGCCTGACATGTTGGCTTCCTTACCATCGATTCTGCTCAAATTTCGCGAAAATAGCATTGCTCTGTGCGGTGACATCGAGGAGATGTTTCTTCAAATACATATACGACAAGAAGACCGCGACGTTCAAAGATTTCTTTGGCGCGATTGCGATCAAAATAGATCCCCTGATATATACGTGATGGACGTAATGATTTTTGGGGCCACATGTGCTCCCGCTATCTCTCAATATATTAAAAATATGAATGCTGATAAATTTCGAAATAAATATCCTTTAGCTTCAAAATGTATCAAAGAAAATCATTATGTTGACGATTTGTTGGTTTCCGTTAGTACTCCAGAAGAGGCGATTACATTGTTATCAGACGTTTCCTACGTTCACCAACAAGCTGGTTTTAACATAAGAAACTGGATATCGAATAGTAAAACAGTAAGGCAAGCTTTTTCAATAACAGGTTCAAACAGTTTTAAATGTATAAGCTTTAAAGAGGAAGCTGATGTGGAAAAGGTCTTGGGTGTTTTCTGGGAATATAAGGAAGATGTTTTTACCTACAAAACTTCACCTTGGCTTCTCGAAAGTGATTTAATTACCTTTAAGAAATTACCAACAAAACGGGGAATGTTGAAACTTGTTATGTCCATTTACGACCCTCTTGGTCTGATTGCACATATAATTATGTACGTTAAAATTCTGATGCAAGACGTCTGGCGCTCCAAAATTGGTTGGGACGAAACTATCCCTTCGGAGTTATTTACCAAATGGACGCAGTGGGTTAAATTTTTGCCAGAAATTCATAATATTAAAATACCAAGATGCTACTTGCAATATTTTAAGAGTTACGAAGGCATTAATATACAATTGCACACATTCGTGGATGCTAGCAAAGACGGGTACGCCGCCGTTTCATATTTCAGACTAGAAAAAGATAACGATATAATTTGCTCTCTTATCGGTGCTAAGACTAAGGTAGCGCCAATGAAAATAACATCTATTCCTAGGCTGGAGCTGATGGCTGCCTTGATAGGAGCTCGTTTTGCAAAATTTCTGGTTGAAAATCACGAATTAAAAATTTCAAAGAAATATTTCTGGTGCGATTCAAAGACAGTTTTAAGCTGGATCAGGTCAGATCATCGTAAATATCACCAATTTGTGGCCTTCAGAATAACCGAAATTTTGGAGCTGTCATCTATTTCAGAATGGAATTGGGTTCCGAGTAAGCAGAACGTCGCTGATGAGGCAACTAAATGGCTTAAAAACTCAAAAATTGTAAGTTCTAGCCGATGGTTTAATGGACCTGATTTTATTTTACAACCAGAGGAACAATGGCCCCAAGCTGAAACTAATTTTGAATATACCGCAGAAGAACGCATTCAACATGTACATCAAATGGCAAAACACGAACCAGTGTTTGATGTGTTACGATTTTCTAAATGGAATCGTCTTAAGAGGACCGCAGCTTACGTTTATCGATTTATTAGTAATTGCCATTCAGACGAAAAGCAAAAGGGAGAATTGACTCAGGAGGAGCTAACTAATGCTGAGTATCTTTTATATGGTCAAGCCCAATTGGAAGAATATTCAGCAGAGCTTTCGGCACTTAAAATGAATATTCCGATCCCTAAGTCAAGTGACATTTATTTTAAAACACCCTACTTAGAAAACGGTATTTTGCGCGTATACGATAGAATAGACATGGCAGATGTTTCCTCGGAACAAAAACGGCCGGTTATACTTCCAAGAAAAAGTTAAATCACTAAACTTATATGTCTTCACTATCATGAAAAATATCATCATGTGAATAATGAAACAGTTGTTAATGAATTAAGACAAAAATATTCCATTTCAAGATTGCGTGTGACATATAAATCAATAATTCGATGTTGCCAAATGTGCAAAATTAATAAAGCCGTTCCCCAGGTCCCTCAGATGGCCAGATTACCACGTGCGCGCCTATCATCGTACACCGCACCATTTACTCATACCGGACTAGACTTTTTCGGGCCTATATTTGTGACAGTTAATCGCCACAAGGAAAAACGGTATGGTTGCCTTTTTACGTGTATGTCTATAAGAGCAGTGCACATTGAGGTTGCACACTCTTTAACGACAAGTTCCTGCATTTTAGCTATTCGCAATTTTATGGGGCGAAGAGGAATTCCCCTTGAATTTTACAGTGATAATGGTACCAATTTAGTTGGTGCTGAAAGGGAATTACGAGAAGCCTTAGTACATGTAAACCAAAACGAACTGGTTAAAGAATTTACTACAACTACTACGAAATGGACTTTCAATCCTCCGGCTTCACCACATATGGGTGGCGCGTGGGAGCGCTTAGTTCGCTAGTTGAAAACAATTTTATACAAAATTATGCCAAGCGGGCAACCCAGTGATGAACTTCTCTTAAGTATGCTCATTGAAGTGGAGAATATTATTAATTCAAGGCCATTAGCTTATATACCTATTGAAGATGACACCAAAGAAGCTTTGACTCCAAATCATTTTTTGTTGGGGAGCACTAGTGGGCTAAAGCCGTTAACTACATGTAATGACAGCGGGACCATATTGAGACAAAATTGGTTAATTTCACAACAATTTGCAAATATGTTTTGGAAAAGGTGGTTGACTGAATACTTACCGACGCTAACTTGTAGGTCAAAGTGGTTTGAAAGGTCTAAGCCTCTAAATCAAGGGGATTTGGTTATCATTGTTGACCCTTCTCTTCCAAGAAATGTCTGGCTACGAGGCAGAGTACTAGAAACGAGATTGGCTGCTGATGGACAAGCAAGAAGTGCAAAGGTACTTACACAACGTGGAATAATGGAGAGGCCTGTATCCAAATTAGCAATTTTGGAAGTAGCTTCAGAAGGAAAGTCTGGCTGCGAAGGAGCTTCTTGCCACACTGGGGGGGGAATGTTAAAACTACTCCCAAAATCGCCATAATTTATTTAGTGGTCTGGCAATATGCCATGATAAATTTTTAACTTTCCAATACTGAATACATACATTTTTTAACGAAGATTAAGCTATTAAGAAAATCTAGAACTTTCGCCATTTTATTATAAGGTTTTCTATAACTTGCCTCAGACGTGCTTAAGTTATCTAAATTGAACTTATCTTGAATTTCAATCCCAGTAGTTTCCTACTAAAAAGTATGTTGTAATTAACTAATTAAAATCTCATTTTATATAACATATTTGTTTAATATAATTACACAGGAATTTTAATATTAATACACTTGCCTAATAAATCAAGCCTTTTGTTAAGCACTTGTGTTTTATTTAAAATCCCGGGAAATTGCTGGCTTGGCCGATTGCCTTCTTAACAGGACCCTTATACAGAAATTTCTTTACGTCTCTAACAGCAGATTTTCAGACCGTTCGATTACTATTGTTATGATTATAAGCCCTGATGGTATTGTAGCTCTCATCTTAACTTGGCAAAAATTAAAAAAAATTCTCGGCGTTCATTGCACAGAAAATACACTTCGGACGACGCCAATTTCGATGTCAACCGGCAGTTAATTTTTTTTTACCACAATCGGTGTACTGAAACTAGAAAAATAGGGTAGGGTAGTAAAAAAAAACAAGATGTGTGTTTATAAGCGTTATATTTGAATTTATTTCTATTGTGCAACAAAAAAATTGTGCAGGAAAAGAGATCCACACCAGAGATCAGCAATGAACCGTTTTTTCGGTATTCATAAGTACTTATTATATTTCGAATATGAGTGAGTCAGTATTGATATTCAACTACTCTGATTCATTCGTACTCACTACAACATTGATTTATAAGTACGGGTTGCAATGAGTATGAGTACAACGTTGACATCGAACTCATAACATTCGAAATATGTTTGATTCATTCGCCTACTCATTCAGATTCATAAATTTAAAAAAAAAAAATTATAATGCTCATAAATGATTCGAGTGACTCGAATCATTCATCAAAATTTACAGTCTTAGTTGTTGTTGTATTTCCAAAAAAACTTTGAGATTCTTGTAAATATTGAGTCATGGAGAGTCGAAATCAACAACATCATGCGTATTGTTAAGTATGAGTACGATATTATGAGTATGATATTAAAATAAGTATGAATGCGTATAAGTATCAGAAATTATGAGTATGATTCCAATCTACTCATCTTTTTGAATACTCATTGCTGATCCCTGATCCACACACGGATGTATTGTGTTATCCACTAGCCCATCAACCATGAACGAGAGTGCTCCACGTGACAGACGGGTGCTACGTAAAAATGTAAAAGTGAAGTCCCCTTTTACTGGAACGCAATGAAGATCATATTCGCCCTATTATGCATTCGTTCAGGAAGCCTCAAAATAGTCTTCGATTCATTCATTATTCGAAACTGAAATTGCACCCCGGTCTTTCATCATGACTATAGACGTGCCAATATAAAAGCAGTAAATTGTAATACTATGTTCAGATATGCACTTTTATTGAGTCAATGTTCGGTTTATTGAGTACAATATTTTAAGTTTTCAGACATAACAACAGAAGTTCAGCTGCTTATTTAGATATGTACCCTTATTGCGTAAATCGCAATAAACGGCATTATTGAGATCAATATTTCATATAAAGTTTCAATTAATTATTGTGCGTAAATTGTTATAATATTGAGTAAAACTTAAAATGCAGCACTGTCATAAGTGTGTTTAGTGAGCATATTACAATTAACGGAAGATTTTCTGTTGATACTTGACAACTCAAATGTCAACAACGACTAACAATAAAAAAAAACAAAATAAGAAACAATGTTGTTGAAACAACCAGCTGTCAAATGAATATTGAATAAGCATCCGAACTGCGCATATTATTATGTCTGAACAATTAAAATATTGTATTCAATAAACCGAATATTGACTCAATAAAAGTTCATATCTGAACATTGTATTACACTACACCAAGCCTAAGGTCTATATAGAATCAGTGTAGTGTAACAGACCATAGTCCTCACGTATTAATTTATACAATCACATTGGTGGATTGATTGGAGTCGAACGGGACTGAACTATTCAGGTTAAGACTTTTCGCCTCAATATCCAAAGGGTTTGGTCTACGATCAAAGGAATGAGAATTACAAATGTTACTGCCATCCGTCTAAGACTAATTAAGATTGGAACTTAAATGAAAAGATCGGTAAAAAAATGAAATGTAATAGAACAGAACCTTGAGGGGTACACCAGAATTTGATTTGAACTTGACAGATTCCTGACAAAACTGTATGGAATTGAAGAAAGCGACTACCAACCCCAAAAGTAAATAAAAGCAGAGCTTTTCGACTGAAGCTCTTATTTTTGAAAAATGTAAGGCCTTCTACTCAGTGAATAGTCAATGAAATAAACATTTCCAAACTGTGAGAAAAGCTGCTCTAGCTACTCATTAACTCAAGCAAACGTATTTAGATATTCAATATAATGTTTTCAATAAATTTTCCTATTTAAATAACCAGCGCTGTTGTTGTTCGTAAGTTTTTTTATATGTCATGTTGAGTCAAAATACAAACTGCCACTAAATGTTCCCTTAGGATTTATGCAATTTAGTCAACAAAACAACTCAAACAATTTCTCAAGCAATCAAATTGTCAAGACATTTGACACTATCAGGGGTTCTGACTTGGCTTTCAATATCCGTATACTTATTTATCGTATACATACATATACCCTTTACAAGGGGGGAAATGCTGTATATATATGCTATACATATATACGTTTATAGAAAACTGTATTGAAAATGCAAAAAATTATTCATACATAAAGTCCCCAGAGCTTTATTAGGAACGTAACCTTCTTCTTATATTGTACATACTTACTCATCTATAATATTTTTATTTAACAACTAAATTGTATTGTATTGTATTGTGATATATTGTGTATTGTATTGTGTGTTCTTTTGTTCGTTTCGATTGATATTGTAAATTTCTGTTAACGTTTCATTCGATAGATAAGCTAAATAATGTCAATATTTGAATAGAAGGACACAACAATACAACAACAAAACAACAACTCATCTCTAAACGAAACCCCAAATCAATTCAAATTCATAGGAATTCAGAAAGTAAATGATTTACATATAAAAATAAATTGTAAATAAATATTAACAGGTGAATGGAATATTAGCGTTGATTTGTTACTAATAATACGGAAAAATCTAGAAAAGGTGTTAAGAAGGAATCAGAAAAATTTGCTATTATTATTATTGTTGTTGTTGTTATATATACTCAAACAATTTTCGAAGGTTAATTGGAAGAACATTTTTGTAAAATTTTTGGGAGCGAAAGATGTTGTTGCAACATTTTTAATTTCAGACTACTTTTACCCAAAAAAGACATTTTTTTTTGATTTTTTATTTCATAGAGTTCATATGGTAAAATATTTAAATGTTTAAAAGCAATGTGTTACACTGTGCTGCAAAATCTTCTATTTACATATACATATTGTTACGAAAATGGAAACGGTGTAACATCGTTTAACATTAAAATGATAAACTAAAGCTACACAAACAAATACAATGAACTTGTTTACAACTAAACCGACAACATCATTATGAAAGAAAAGGGTATAGAGAAGTAAGCAGGAAGGCAACAACAAACAACGTTAACAAAATACACAAACAACAATGAAACAACGATAGAGATCTCGAAAAGCCGAAAAAGTGAACATTCTACTTCAAGAACCTTCATTAGACTCTTTACGTTAGCATATAAAAAGGCAAGACAAAGCAGGCAACGAGTAGTAAGAATTCAATCAGTCTTGTGTGAAGACGCGTTGCGTGTGAAGAGAACAGTTGTGGTTTGAAGATCGCCGTTGAAAAGATATGCGTTGTAAGCAAAGAAGAATAGCGAACAAGCAATTATTGTTGTATACGTCAAGTTGTAAACAGTGGCACACAAAAGTAGTGCGAACAATAAAGAAATTAATTGAAACTAAACACAAATTTATTTTTATTTTACTTGCAATCTACGAACTCATAGTTTAAACATTTTTAAAAAGGTAAAAACGTAACAATATGGTTGATATGTCAAAATATTTACATGTTTAAAAACAATGTGATACACTGTGCTGTAAAATCTTCTATTTACATATACGCTTAATAATAAGTTGTCTTATTTTCGAAACAATACTTGGAAACAAATTAAAATTTTTGAAATGAAATGAAAATGGAAATGAAATGGATTGTTTTTCTTGTATAAAATGAGTTTTTTTCTGAGAAATACATTTTAACAGAAGGATCAACTTGCACAATGTTCACCAGAAATTATGTTCAATTGAACTACACAAAAGAATGAGTATTAGAAAGACAATTAAGCCACATTACATGTTCTGATATTTATCAGTTAGGAACGAATGTCTCAGATCCAGTACGGTTGACTGGATGTACACTTTTGTTTTACTTGTAGATGCACTGTGAATGCATTGAAGACAAAGACTAGAAGGAACATTATCTTTAAAGTGCAGATATGTGACTCTGTTGGCATTGCATGCGTCATTAGAAGCACATACAAGGTGGCTACAGATCAGAGATTAGCAATGAGTATTCAAAAAGATGAGTAGATTCGAATCATACTCATAATTTCTGATACTTATACGCATTCATACTTAATTTTAATATCATACTCATACTACTCGCATTCAAAGTTTGAAGTACTCATACTTAACAATACGCATGTTGTTGTTGATTGAGACTCTCCTTTACTCAACATTTACAAAAATCACACAATAAGTATGATTCACGTACGAACACTACAATTACTCACTAGAAGGTTGTGTGTTTGCTTTACTTGCTGTCTTTGTCTTCTGCTTTCTTCTTTTGTTGTAAATGCAACAACAACTAAGAATGTAAATTTTGATGAATGATTCGAATCACTCGAATCATTTATGAGTATTATGAGTATTTTTCTAAATTTCTGAATCTAAATGAGTAGGCGTCTGATAACATATTTCGAATGTTATGAGTTTGATGTCAACGTTGTACTCATACTCATTGCAACCTATACTTGTAAATCAATATTGTAGTGAATTTCAATACTGTTGATTCACTCATACTCAAAATTCCAAGAGTAATTATGAGTAGCGATGCTTTAGATGTCATTCTTCACATCCCACCAGCTGGGTTATTTTTACGGACCCAATGACAAGGAATGCAGTATCCTTCCAGAGCATATGCCCCAAAGTTCTAGATTAACAATTTATGTAAACAATCAGGCAACACTAACGGCTTTGGAATGACACGCTTTTAGATCACATCTGTGAGCTAATTATGAGACTCATGAACGAAACAAATTCGTAAATTTATATTGATTCGATACCTTGCGAAAGAAAAATTATAAAAAATGGAACTTTGAGTAAAACTCGCATGAGATCGATTGCGAGAATTAGCCCCCTGGTCTAGGAGTGCAAAAAACTGGGAAATGGTCTTTTGTTAGATTACCTAGACATAGCCAAGTTGCTTGCATCGAATTTGCAGATAAACTGGCAATATCAGGTTTAGCTTTGGAAGTAACTACAGAAGAAAGGTCAAGAAAACTTAGGAATTATAGACAAAATGTTTAATTCATTCACCAATCGTACGTTGTGATGTAGGTCTGATTGTAGGGTTGTAGAAGCCCTAAGTAAGAAACTAGTTCCAAGCAGGTGATGGCGAACAATTAGAGATATTATGGGCGTACTAAAGGGGCATAAACCCTTTAGATGTAGGATTAGCAGAAATATCTCTGATTTCTGTAGGCTATTTAAAGAGGTATAGGAAATAGGATCATGTCACTGCTTTTGCCTGCAAATACGCCGTAAACTAGTAGGTAGTGTGTTCGCTTATTAGACGTAAAGCCCAGGTTCGAACCCCGGGCCAGACATCAAAACTAAATATGGAAAAAAAAATATTTCTTCGGCGACTTCCTCTCAACAGATTTCTGTCAAAAACTCTGAGAGTAAATCAAATTTAAAATTGAGGCACACAACATGAGTGGCCGTAATACTGACTGTAGGTCCATATGTATGTACGTAAACAGAGGGGATTAGATCAACATTTAATTGAGTAAGTAGTAGAACTGAAGGAGTGCAAACTTGAGGACCTAATAGGATTCATAAACGGGATTAACTAACTAGAGGAATATATTTGGAAGGAATTTTATTTATAGGGTGTTATGTCACACTGAGTCATAATGGTTAGTGGTTCTTTGTTTGTGTCTTTATTTTATTTTATTTTCTTTCTTTCTTAATCTACCTTATTTTTTGTGTAATTTCTTTTTGTATGATAAATAATTCCATTCCGGAAATAATTTCATTTACACGTGTTGGTCAATGTTTTGTGAAAATGACAATCTCAACTAAACTCAGAACATAAAGGTTTCCGAAAGCTGTTAACTACAAATATGAAAATAATAACGAAGTTGTTTGTGTAATTAAATATTAAAAAATCTTCGCATAAAACAATTTCTATTTGAAGATTTTGAATTTTTCTTTTGTAACACGCTTTGTTTACATGTTGCTTTGTATTAACGGAACGAGTAAATTCTTCTTTTTAGAATACAAGTGTAAATAAAATATCCAATTGAGTGATTTTCGTTTTGGTTTCCTTTTCATTCCATTTTTCTTTCCAAACTAATTCCCAATTCTAAGGATGTCTCTACAGCTATGATCATTTCTTCTTTCTTCTCATTTTCCTGTGTTTCACACCGCGGTTTTCCTTATCGAAAATAATTGCGTAAGAATATTCTATTGTTTTACGGTTACAATAACTTTATCGTTTGTAGATTAATTGAAACGTTATTAATTTATAAACAATTCTATTCAAAAGGACTGCAAATTATTTGTTTGTTTTATTGTTTCTCATTGCGTATCCTCATAATTTTATTGAGTGAAAGGACTTTAGTAAACACTGCAAGGCAACATTATTGATGAACTTCAATAATAAGAGCTCCTACTAATAAATGCTTTCATCGAATCAATGATTTATTCCAATTGCTTTTTAGTTCTGAAATTATTGTTTGTATTTTGAATATTTAATTTTCTTAAATTCGAATGTTATTTACAATAATCAGTTTTATTTGCATCAATAGAGTTGTAAACATGCTTACAATCAATCAATCAAAGAAACTGTTTCCGCAGTAATAAAGATTAGAAAACTGATTTATTTTTCTATAATTTTATGAATTAAAAAAGTGCTTAATTTTTTTATAACAGAATCCAAGATTGTATACTTCTTCGGGGCTTAATACAAACAGTCTAACTTCTGTAACTTGATTCTCTCCGACTTGAAATTTATTGAATTCCCTCCGTAACTCGAAGTCATCAATTCCTCGAACACAATACAATTTTGCTCCATCGGTTATTTTGCTGATTTTCTTTAAGCTTGTGGATCAGAGAGAGGTAAAGAAAATGAAGCCATCTTTTAAATATGCTATCCCGGCTGTACGGTCACAAGGATTTTTAAAAATAAAGAATCAGTTACTAAGTTTGTAACTGAGCAAATTATACACGTTGTACACTTTCATTTACTATTCTCAGAATATTGTTATGTTTTTATCTTTTTCAAAACGTTTAGAATATGACTTCATTGATTGCAAACAAAAATAAAAACAAATATGTGCTTATTTTCAATTAAACTTTTTATTGTTCGCACTACTTTTGTGTGCCACCGTTTACAACTTGACGAATACAACAATAATTGCTTGTTCGCTATTCTTCTTTGCTTACAACGTAGATCTTTTCAACGGCGATCTTCAAACCACGACTGTTCTCTTCACACGCAATGCGTCTACACACAAGGCTGACTGAATTCTTACTGCTCGTTGACTGCTTTGTCTTGCCTTTTTATGTGCCCACATAATCAGTCTGATGAAGGTTCTTGAAGTAGAACGTTCGGGATTTCGCCTTCTGGAGGACTCTATTGCGACTTCATTGTTGTTTGTGTATTTTGTTCACATTGCATGTTGTTGCGTTCTAGTTTACTTGTCTATCCTCTTTTCTTTCATACTGATGTTGTTGGTTTACTTGTAACAAGTTCGTTGTATTTGTTTGTGCAGCTTTTGCTCATTTTAATGTTAAAGGATGATACACCGTTTCCATTTTCCTAACAATCTTTTACTTCATTACAACTTGTTTATTTCATGTTCATGCATACCTAGGAATTATCGTTTAGCGCTTATTATCTTTGAATTTAAATAAAATAAAGTATCAGCCATCAACGACATGTTGTGGTCTTTCGAAAGACCTATTGTTTCCCTTATGTGTGGCATACAGAATTGTGTAAATGTCTGCTACGACTTTTTTGGTAAAAGGCATCTGCCGTGTCCAATTTTCCATGACTGTGGTGAAGAAATCAGACTGAATCTGAATTTGACCGATAGCACGGGCTGTGCTTGCCTAAAATGACTAACGGGGTTAAATCACACGATCTAGGTGGTTAATAGACATCACCTCCATGTTAGATGACCCATGTGCGTAATATGAAATGAGGCACGTAGCGCCGTCATGTTAAAAACACAAGTCCTTCGGTGTCCGGATTAGCCTATTCAGACCAAATTATTTTGGTAACGATAATGGAAATGTAGTCACCGTAGTGTAGTAGGTAGGGTGTTCGCTTATTAGACGTAAAGCCCGGATTCGAACCCCATGTCAGAAATCGAAACGAAATATGAAAAAAATATTTCTTCGACTCCCTCTCAGCAGATTTCTGGCCAAAACGCTGAGAGTAATTAAACCTTCCATGAAAAAGTTTCTCAAAATCTGACGTTCGGAGTCGACGTTAAGCTGTAGGCACGCCACTCAAATGTAAAAATTAAGGCACACAACATGAGGGGTGTGAGAAGCTAGGCCGTAATCCTGACTGAAGGGTTGTAATGGCCAATTGTGATGATAATTACCTATAGTACTCGCCGTTGACAGTGATCATTCTCAAGCAAACGCCGTTCTCAAAGAAATATGATGATACCCACAGACCATAACCTCCACTAAACATTGCCTTTTTCAGGATATATTCGATGCCCTTGGAAGGTTATTTATCGATGAAAATGTCCAGTTCCAGAGCCCATTCAGTGAACATACATCGTTTTCTGTAGTTGTTAACTACAGTCCTAATTAGTTGATCAAGTCACAATGACAAAATTCACCATGTTGTGGCCTGTAAAAGACCGCGTTCTTGTGTGCGACGAGAAATCGACTGCCATAAATTTACCTGCACACTCACACGGATTGCGTTTCGTGGATAAGAGCACTTATCGCATCTGGATAAAGATAAGAACCTTAATAGTTGTTAAAACAATAGTTTTCTAAGCTTTGCAATATTTCATACGGCATTCGACTGTAGAAAAGGTGGTCCGCACACGCAAGTGAAATTCATTAATAGGCAAGGATTTTCTGCGTGCCGAAAAATATTCACATTAATTAGGAACTGAGATCCGCATCGCAGTCTTTGGTAGAAATAAGCGAAGGCTCTCTGTAGACAGAGTAAAACATCGACAGCGAGAAGTTCAATACATAGCAGCAAAAATAGACTGTTATATTCAGGTCACATTGAAGAATGAAAACGATCTTATTATGCTTGAAGTGCTACATTCACCCAGTGTTGAGTTGTTTAAAGTTTATAGACATTCGGAGAAGTTTCAATGTGCAAGGATCCTAAATCTAATACAATTGGCCAATTCACACGACTTTATAGCGTGTATGTTGTATTGAATATACTTTTTGTTTGTGAATGCTCAGTGTTATGCTGAACTCCAAACGTCAAAAAACGATAAGAAGAAAAAAACTAGTAATCATAATTTGATTTTCAAGTAACAAACTGATAAATATTACGGAAATAAAAATAAATTAATTATTTATCTGTGCGAACAATTATAATTTTGATATGTCAATTATTGACTCAAGTTACATAGAAAATATTTTGCAGTTTTATTCTTCTTCTTGATTACTGGCATTTACATAAACTGATAGCACGAAATCAATACAACTTGTACAACTACAAAAAATGTGTATAAGTGTATCGGATTTTTATATAAAAATCATCAACAATAATCATATATTGTATATTTGTCCAACAATACAATGAATACAACAATACAAGGGCTTGTGTGAATTGCCGCAATAATTCCGTATACTGACGACAATATGTATGGAAGTAGAATTAATATTTCAACAAGCAATGGTTTTTAAACAATTCAGCAATTTTTCTCTACTGGCCTCCATTAAGTACTGATCTCAAGCCGGTTGAGAACTTACGACGAGTTGTATCAACCAAAGTAAATTCGATAAAAATAAGCATCAACTCACGTAATTAAAAAGTGTTATATAAAGAAAAAAATAATTATAATGTAATATAAAAAAAGTTGTCTTCTCTTCTGTGTTGATAAAAAATTTACTGATTATATCTGAACAACTATGTATGGTAGATATGAGGAATGATATCCAAAGTCATGTTCATGTTCATGTTGTAAAGGCACTAAAATACCTTTTATGTAAAATTAAATCGTTTCTCTTATTAAAACACACCTGTAGCCACGTTCATAATTTCTGCAAACATTTTTTGTTTTACACCCCTTGTCAGATTTTAATCAACCGCAATTTTGTTAACAAACCCCCAAAAATGCAATTGTCTTTATCCATATGTACGTATGAAAACAGTATTAGTTGGGGGTGACACACCCTTAAAATAAAATATTCCAGGAATTAATCATTGTTCTGTCTAATCGTAAGCATTCACACCATCATACTTGCATGCAATTGCTTGGATATAAGCATGACTTTATCATTCTTATGGCACGTGTAAACACATTATAAGTACATTCCATTTATTTATCCAACAACGTTATAAAACTGGGTGCAGTCTCGCGTTATTTGAAATTTATGCACAGTGGCACATTGTTAAAATATTTTTTTTTATTTATATTTTTCACTACTATGTCTTAGTTAATATCAATACATTTTTTAGGACGATATTTGTTATGGGTTACATTCCCACCAGTGGCTCTGATCTGTTACACTACATAGAGCATACGTTCGAAATTACTCAGCTTGTCAATAATTATATGGTCAATTCACACAAGCCGTTGTATCGTTGTATTCATTGTATTGTTGGAAGAACATACAACAGTGTATGATTGTTGTTGATAATTTTCATATAAAAATCCTATACACTTATACACATTTTTTCCATATGTTTTTAAAAGTTGTATTGGTTTGGTGCTATCAAATTGTGTGAATGAAAAAAATGTCTATATGTTTTCATATGTTGTGTTGGTTTCGGGCTATCATATTGTTTGAATGCCACGAAATACACAATACAGCAAATACAACATACACGATACAAAGTTGTGTGTATTGCACCATAATATAATCTGTAATTGTATTGTTATAAATAAATAAATAATTTCTAATTTTTTTCTTTATTTTAGAGTTGAACGAATGATCACTCTGACACATAACACAATTGGTCATTACAACCTTTCAATCAGGATTAGAACCTATCTTCTCACACCACTTATGTTGTGTGCGTTAATTTTATCCAGGAGTGGCGGGACCTACAGTTCAAAGTCGATTTCGAACGATAGATTTTTGAGAATAATAATAATCTATGTTTGTATGCTTTCGTCATTCTTGTTTTCAGTTTGATAAAGCATATACAAAGATCGAATTGCATCATTATTACTAATACATTCCATTCTACACTTTTATTCACTAACTTTAATGTTCCTGCAACTGGACAATGTTTTGAGTATCCTGACAGAAATGGCAAATTTTGAAAAATTCCTTACATGACTCCACACTATAATTTCTGGATAGAGGGAGATGGAAGAAGCGTGTGATAACTCAAAAACGATTCTGAATAGATAGATCGTCGTGGATGGTTCGAAGCTAAATACAACTGAGGCAGGAGGCATCTTTAACAAATCGCTAGGTGCAGTTCACTAGGTTAGATTACCAGAACACTGCAATGCTTTTCCAGCGGAAATGTCAGCTGCACGTTGTGCGATGATGATTACTTAGGATCACAATATCTGTGGAAATATTTGCTTATTTTCTGATAGCAAGGCAACACTGTGTTTTGACATAACGACGGTCTTCGGCTGCTGCGAGTTTCTCAAGGTGAAGACGTAATAATGAGGAAAAATTGGCCGGATTTGGAACATTCCAACGGCATTTTTGGGGCGATTCCTTAACATTGAGAATCTCAAATGGAAGCTCTAAGCTTAGGTTTATAAATTTAATAAAATATTCCATAAAAAACTCTTCGCTGTTTATTAATGGCAGCTTCTCACTAACTACACGAAAATAAATCTTTATGAAATTTACTTGTTATCAATCTCGTTAATAGGTATTCTATGCTTGCCTTTTCGATTCTACACATACAGCCTATGCGTAAATTTAGTTTAACATTTTTATTTTTGAACAATAAATTTATTTTCAATTGAAATGGAATATAAATTTAAGTATGGAATCCTCTGCTCCTCCATATCACTGTGCAAGATCTC
The DNA here is from genome assembly GCA_930367235.1 of Sarcophaga rosellei. Taxonomy (NCBI): domain Eukaryota; kingdom Metazoa; phylum Arthropoda; class Insecta; order Diptera; family Sarcophagidae; genus Sarcophaga; species Sarcophaga rosellei. Next base: position 81,056,981 of record OV884017.1, on the reverse strand, counting down.
TAACAGACATGTCACTTTATATGAAGGCTTGGTGTAAATCTTTCTAAACAATACATATCTTTGTATACATATTTGCCACTGAACGCCACAGCACTTAACCGGACATCAAATTACATACTCACACTCTTTATGGTATTTAGATGTATGAATTATTGTATGATGGAATTCATACATTCGTGATGTTATAAAAATCAAATCAACATACACTTTAAATGCAAAAATAATGGCTCATCATAATAAGTACAGCTTGAGACATTAGATAAACTCTATTAAATGAATATATTTCGTAAGTGAGTATATCATAAAAGACTTAAACACTCCCATAACAATGACGTTACGAATTCATTACAATATATTATACATAACAAGGAGTATTAGTACTCTCCTACCACAAAAAAAAAGGAATAGAATATATTTAAATACTAATGAGTCATCGATGTCAATGTCCTTTATCTACAGTATGCTAATGAATAGAAATCAATTATTTTGAATAATTTTGAGAATTTTCTCTGTAAGCAATATGTGTTCCATTATCAAATCGACTGTGAACGAATGCGCTCAACGAGAAAGACGTTTACTCTGTATAAATATGTACATACATATATTATTATCGGGAACACATGTATGTATGTAAAGTCATAATTGGCCATTACTACTTCTCAATCAGGATTACGGACTAGCTTCTCACACCACTCATGTTGTGAGCCTTAATTTTATACGTGAGTGGCGGGACCTACAGTTTAACGTCGACTCCGAACGACAGATTTTTGAGAAACTTTTTCATAGCAGGTTTATTTACTCTCAGAGTTTTTGCTAGAAATCTGCTGGGAGGGAGTCGCCGAAGAAATATTTTTTCCATATGTATTTCGCTTTGATGTCTGACCTGGGTTCGAACCCGGGCTTTACGTCTAATAAGCCAACACACTACCTACTAGACTACGGCGACTACTAAATTATTTTTATTATCGTGATATATCCGTTATGAGTTAGTAAATAACACTGGACCTTTTGCGGATTAAAATCTAAACTATTTACACGATACCACGATACCATACTAGAAACCGAATGCAAGTAAGTCCTTCAAAGGAACATGAACGACAAATTTCACTGCCATAAGAAAAACAAAGCAGGAAAGGAAGAATATCGTCGAAAAATGGAGCTGAAGAGAGAATGGAAATTTGTGGTACCCTTGATTAAGCCTGAGTCCCAACAATCCAATTAATGGAAAACTGAAAAAAAACATGAATTGCGACGAAGAACTACCGATACCAAAAGCAATAAATTTCGATAAAAGCTAAGGTGGCACACTCTATGAAGAGCTTTGAAAATGTCTAAAGCTACAACCATTCTCTCATTTTCGAATGTACACACTGGCAGAGCTATAGCTCTGAACTGACGTCAATAGTTCGAACGATCGCGGCCGCTAACATTGTCGGGGTTATGATTGCGAGTAGAGAGAATTGGACTTCACTGGCGAATTACGTGGAGCGTATCCTAAGACTGAAGAAAAGAAATTTCGAGGCTACAGAAAATGTAGGCACGCCGGCATAGATGATACTTGCACACGTGTCAAACAAAATCCGACGCAAGGACCTGGACGAAAGGAATAGTGTAGACGGTCTGGACATCTATTGGGAAAAGGTTGTTGGTAAACACATATACATACCATAATTGTGTGTCAACAAAACGCGGATGCTCTCTCGGTTACAAACGACTCGACTGAACTGACTGGTTAGACTCTTAGATGTCTCCTCAACTTTCGACACGCAATCCGGACGCGGATATGAACACGCAGGGGCCAAAGGGCCAAAAGGACTCCACTCCGAAGTAATACCACCGTAGTTCCGGAGTGGGCACAACTAGTTTCTCACACCACTTATGTGGTATGTGTTACTTTTATACATGAGTGGTGGGACCTACAATTTTAGAGTCGAATCCGAACGACAGTTTTTTGAAAAACTTTTACTCGCAATTTTATTTACTCTTGGACTTTTTGTCAGTTTTTAATGTTCTTGCATTTTTAAATTCTACGCTCTCTAACTTAACAGATTGAATATATATATCGAACGGCTGCAGTGTATGCCAATGCGAATCAAAAAAAAAACAAGAAGACGGCAGAGTGAAGGAAAATCACTCATCATATCCGTACAAAATGTTACATGACGAACAGATAAAAATAAAATCAAAGAGAGATAATCCCGGCTAATATCTGTCTAAAGTTACCACATTGATGAAACGGATATAAACGAATACATGCTTGCGTACATGGACGTGTTTAAAAATTATGTAAAACACGTCTGTGCAGAAACTTAAAGGAATATATTCTTTCTTTTTCTTTCTCTGTTTAAATTGATTGAATTCTAATCAATAATGGTAAGTGGAATTATATATGTACGTAATGAATGTACATAAGTTGTAGTACTAAATCTATGATTGACTAGATTCAACGATCGGATTGAACAATTACTCTGTCATTAGATTGAAAGGAATTGATGAAAGACATGCGATCACATGCTTGTGATGGACGAACATGGGGCTGTTTGAGCAAAATTTTATTTTTACAAAATATTGACCAAAAATTTATAAAAATTGTTATATTTAAAAGTAAACATTTCGCATATTCCATGTATTTTAAACAAATCAGGTGGTATTGGATCATAAGCGGCCTCATGGGAGCCTGTCCTGCAACGGCGCTTTGATTTAAGTCAGTTCTGTATGGAGGTGAGGACTAGATCCATTAAGTCTGTGGTTACGATAATTAGACACAAAAGCATTGTGTACCGACAAATTTATTAGCTGACAACTCTCTTCTGAACTATTCCCAGGCCAGATCAGTCAAGCGCTTCGCAACCTAACTAAGTAATAAAACCGAATAAAGCAATTTGTTTTCTACATACTATTTTAAGCATGGCACTGTTATATTACATATGGATATACCGAGGATATCCTATGTGGGACAAGAAGGATAATAATTTCCATAGAAGAGTTTACGCGATCGAGTCGATCCAAACTAATTGGAGAGGAACTACTGACAACGGGATGTTGTGGTGCTATCTAGCAGTCTGGCCGATTTTCGAGGAAAAAGTAGGGCCATCTGCGCAGGGAAAATAGTCCCCTCAGTGCATGAGCACAGAAGTCAAAGAGGTTATCCCTCTTTATAGGACAGAAAGAACAGTTTAAGAACTTCTACTCTACGAAAGATAAGATAGAGAGAAGCAGAGATTCCTCTAAAGCCAGATTACTTTGAGAGAATCCTAACTTTTTCTTGCTAACAATTGTGCTTGGGCACTAGAAACCAGTTCAAACCCAATATGTGATATGATGTGGAGAACAAATCACCAGAAAACATACCTGAAACCTGTACTGCATTTCAAAGGGAAACACCTGAGTGTATTTCAACCACATACTAGGCAGGCAGTTATACTTACACCGAACAGCATCACGTATCAGGAAGGGTAGAGATGTTGTAGGGATACCCAATATAGGTTGAGTGCAGTGCAATAAATAGTCAGGTCGTAGTACTTTAGTGAATCCACTTCAGTTCCATTTTGTTACGAAAATCAATCGATGTATAGAAAACATACATGAATTTTGTGATAAATCGATCCTCAATGTCCATCACTATCACATTCTATTATACATTATGATGTATGCTATTTCTTCTAAGTCGTGTATCTGCAATTAATTTTTTATTTTTTATCTAATGGGAACTATTGATATCGATAAATATGTTTTGACAGCTAAGAATGTCAAACATTTGACATTTCGTAGTCGCCGTAGTCAAACAGGTCAGACATCAAAACAAAATTTGAAAACAAAAATTTCTTCGGCGACTTCCTCTCAGCAGATTTCTGGCAAAAACTCTGAGATTAAATAAACCTGCCATGAAAAAGTTTCTCAAAAATCTGTTTTTCGGAGTCGATGTTAAAACTGTAGCTCCCGCCACCTAAGTATAAAATTAAGGCACACAACATGAGTGGTGTGAGAAGATAGGCCGCAATCCTGGCTGAAGGGTTGTAATGGCCAATTATGTATGTACAAATGTATGTATGTATGCATCAATCAAATAATGCATAAAAATGCTTTTAAAATACAGTTAAGAACAAAATTGTTCAAATTTATGGTTTTAAATTGATATCTCTATTTACATTCTTAATTTTATTTTTCAGCTTTTATATGAAATTTTTTTTAATTTAGTTTAAAAAATTAAAATAAATTAAAAAAACTAATCAATAAATTTTTTTGCACAATTTGTCAATATTAATAATTTCGTGGATAATTTTGTCACTTACTGTATCTATCAGATTATGTTATAAAAGTTTAATTCCTACAATATTTCTGTCTTAAATTGTCATTTAAGTTCTTAAGCTGTAAGGAATACCCTGTAGGTTATACTATTGTTAACTGCTATTCAAAAATATCTGACGCATACATATGTATGTATGTGCAATTGATGTAATGATAGTCTAGTTCGTAGTGTGCTGTCTTACTAGACGAGAAATCATGAATTCAAATTTCGTCTCTGACATGTTTAACAAAACGAAGAGAGAAAAAAAATTTCTTTCAGCGATTTCCTCTTAGCAGTCTTCTGGCAAAAGTCTCCGTAGTCTAGTAGGTAGTGTATTGACTTATTAGACGCGAAGCCAGGGTTCATATCCCCGGTCAGACATCAAAACGAAACATAAAAAAAATATTTCTTCGGCAACTTCCTCTCAGCAGATTTCTGGCAAAAACTCTGAGAATAAATAAAATTGCCATGAAAAGTTTCTGAAAGAACTATTTTTCGGATTCGACTCTAAACTATAGGTACCGCCACTCATGCATAAAATTAACACACACACACACCACATGTAAGTGATGTGAGAAGCTAGGCCGTAATCCTGACTGAAGGTTTGTAATGGCCAAGTATGTACATATGTATGTGTGTAGTCTTCTGGCAAAAATCTCTGCAGGTAAACAAAAATTGCGAAAACAGTCGACAACAGAAAACTGTAGACCCCACCACTAATGGATAAAATTAACACACACAACTTGGCTGCTGTAAGAAGCTATTGTATATCGTAATCCTAACTGAATGGTTGTTATGACTTAATAAGTATGGTAAGTAGTAAATTAATTATTCATAATAAATTAATATTTTAATTTTAAATCGAATTTTATTTTTTCTACATGAATAAATAAATAATTGTTTCTTAATTGTGCATGTTTCTTAAAAATGATCATTATATGAATGTAATTTTATAAACGAGTAAATACTTATTTTATGGATACATTGGTTACAAGGTCATTGGACAGTCAAACAGAGGTAGTGACATAGTGTAAGTTGTGAGTTTTGGTGAGTAGAACTAGAACGGTTTGAGCTACCACCGGAAGTTGGCGCAAAGCGAAATAACAATATTTGCGAAAAACGGAAATATTAGACTAGTCGTTCAAACCTGCAAAGAGCAAATTCAGAGGTAAACAATCTAGATCCATCAAAACTTTTGAACATTTTTTAAAGGAAAGTTCATTTGTTAAGATGACATACAATATAAAAAATATAACCCGACTGTTAACTATTTTAATAATAACTACGGTAATATTTCTCAGACTTGAGCAAACAAAGTGTCAATCTCTTCACAAGATAATGCAGTTTCAGAATGTCATCATTTATATTTTTTTAAACTAATTTGGCAATTAAGAATAGCTAAACTTCAAAAAAAAAAAATAATAATAGGTTTTTAAGTTTAAATATTTTGTGCATAATTAGCACTTTTTGTAATATTTTTAAATAAAGTAATCAATATTGAATCAATCTTAATGTGTTAACTTCGTCCGATGGTAATTTGTTAAAATTAAGAAATTTGTAAAAAAATGTTGGTAAAAATAATATTGATTTACAAAACAAAAAAGAAATCAATTTCAATTTTAAGATGTGTGGTCACCCTTAATGCCGGAAACAATGGACTAAAGTTAGGTGCAGTGATTCATTGCATTAGACCAGCCATATTGAAAAGTTTTTTTTTTTGTAAAGCTACAGTCAATGAAAAAAAAAAATGTTTTTGCCAACAGCATACACCAAACTCTATTTGTTCAACAAAATTGTTAAGAACGAAAAAGTCAGTGCTTGAAGCCTTTGCAAGAGAACGCATGTGAAAGTAATTAACACAGTATATTGAATAATTTTACAATTTATGAATGGACCAGAGATCAGCATTGTGTATTCAAAAAGATGAGTAGATTCAAATCATACTCATAATTTCTGATACTTATACGCATGCATACTTTTTTAAGATCACTCATCGTACTCATATTTAACAATACACATGATGTTGTTACTTTCGACTCTCCTTTACTCAACATTTACAAAAATCACAAAATAGGTATGATTCGCGTACGAACACTACAATACTCATTAGAAGGTTGTATGTTTGCTTTGCTTGCTATCTTTGTCTTTTTCTTTCTTTGTAAATGCAACAACAACTAAGACTGTAAATTTTGATGAATGATTCGAATCACTCGAATCATTTATGAGTATTATAAGTATTTTTGCTAAATTTATGAATCTGACAAACATATTTCGAATGTTATGAGTTTGAACTTGTTTAACACATTTTCGGATGAATGGGTACCGTTAATTAACATTTATAGATATAATATCGTAGCACGAGTTATCTGTGTAAAAACGTTTATTCAGCATGGCTGTTGGACAAAATGGGTGTTAAAGTGGATATTTCTATCGTATTTTGTGTGCATTGATGGACAGAATGAGAAGACTCACATGAACGTTGGTGCATATGAATGGAAAAATGATATTAAAACGTTTAAATAATCAGCAGAAGCACAAACATTCGCCGGCATGTGGTGTTCCTTAAGTTTCATCGTATATTTTTGTTATATCCTTTGAACGGAGTTGACCTGCCCTTTGGAATTTTATTCTCGTGTATTCAATAAATGTCTCAAACATTTTAAAGTTGCACTCTAAACAGAAACTTAATAAAGTGATAAATTGTATTAAAAATATTGAAATTATTGTGCTTAAATTTAGAATTTTTTGAAATGAATTTAAAAGTGTTGTTAACAATATTATCGCACACAATTATTGCTGGACCTAAAAGCGGATATTCTCTACAATTTACAGACAATTTACGTAAGTCGAAAATGTTAATATCATTTGATGTAATCATATTTATTTATTTATCAAAGCAGCTCATATACAAAATCAAAAAATATGTCTTATTAGAGATATGATAAGAACCAAAATTAATTTAAGAAATTAAATAATTGATATAATGAATTACGTAAAGTGAATAAGTTTTTTAAATGTTATTTGTATTTACTTTATTTTATATATTAATTACCATGCAATTACAAATTATATTATAATTATTGCGAGCCGAGTAACTTCTGCCGTACACTGTCCCCTTTACTACCGGGGTACACAAATTTTATATATTTATATTGATTAGCAATCTTCAGAGATTCAACTGTTCTAATATTGTAAAGATTTAAACACCATTTGTAATGTCATCAAATTACTCACCTCCTAGATTTTGGGTTAATTGAGGATAAATACAGCCGCTGCTTTAAATCGCTGGGAGAACCTTTGTTTTTTTTTTTGCCCTAAGGACAGCAGAAGATTCCAATGTCTAAGATTTTGAAAAGGCTTAAACTTTATTCAACATTTAAAAGAATCACAAAATAAGTCTGATTCGCGCACGAATTCTACAATACTCACTAGAAGGTTGTGTGGTTGCTTTGCTTTCAGTCTTTGTCTTTGTCTTTTTCTTCATTCTATTTTGTAAATACAACAACAACTAAGACTGTAAATTTTGATGAATGTTTTGTTTTACGCGAATCATTTATGAGTATTATAAGTATTTTTTTAAATTTATGAATCTGAATGAGTAGGCTAATGAATCAAACATATTTCGAATGTTATGAGTTTGATGTCAACGTTGTACTCATACTCATTGCAACCTGTACTTATAAATTAATGTTGTAGTGAGTACGAATGTATCAGAGTAGTTGAATTTCAATACTGTTGACTTACTCATTCCCAAAATTTCATGAGTACTTATGAGTAGCGAAAAAATGATTCCTTGCTGATATCTGTTTCCAACACTGAAAGAGCTGTTATAGCCGAATGTTATTAAACCAAAAAAAAAATGCTTGGCCGGTTTAAAAGCTACAATTTCACCACTTCAAGGTGGAGACCACTGTTGATGTATGGCTAAGAAGAATTGAAATCGGAGTTGGCACAAAAAATGTATCCCATACTAGCAAACATTATAGCGATGGAGTAAACGCTGCGAACTGATTAGTAGATGCTTAATTCACAATTAAAAAGCTGTTCTCCAACACGAAAGAAATTTGAATTGAATTCGATAATGGCCATCGCCAAACCTCTGAAAGTAGTAAAAGATAGTTTATACTACGTTGCGTTCTATTATCTCTAGACGGTATTCTTCATCCTGTTCATTATTATGATTAAAAATAGATCAGCAGAGTCATTGAGTTTTTGCGGCCTTATGGATTTTTTCTAAGTAGAATGACAACTAAAATCCACTTTTTGCATTCACATAAGGACCTTTAACCAGAGATTGAAATTCAATCGAATCCATGGATCCAAAAATGCCTGAGTAATCAAATTATTTGTGTGTAAAGTTAAAAAATTACTTTTTTTTTAACAAACGAAACAAGTTTGGAGGACTCATTCTATTTAACTAAGTTTTTAACTGACGCCAAATAATTACTCCTGTACATATATTTTTTGTCGTTTATTCTTATTTGTGTTATTATGTACTCATGTAAGTAAATAATGATTATGAGCTGGTAGTCTCATGAAAATTCGAATAAAATTCTTGAATCAATTTATTCAATTATATGACACTTGAAACTGTCAAAAGAGAAAGTTAAACGAATTGCAAATCAAATGTTTCAGGCAAGTAAGTTTTGAAAAGCTTTTACTTCTGTTGATAACAGACTTGAGAACATCAAAAGCTTTCATGGAATCATTCAACGATTTAAATTAACGAAAAAAGCTACGGATTGGTTTACGAATACGCTTAACGAAATATTTCTTTATTTTAATAACAACAGAAGTTTTATATTTGGCGATTTAAAGCAAATATTTTTGTATTTTTATTATTCAGCTATTGGGTGTGTAACGTAAAAGTGCTTCCAAACTATGACATTAAATCCCTACATAGTGTGCACCAGAGGTCAGGAATGAGTATTCAAAAAGATGAGTAGATTCGAATCATACTCATAATTTCTGATACTCATTGGCATTCATACCTATTTTCATATCATTGAATCTCTACTCATTTTCAAATTTTGAAGTACTCATCGTACTCATTCTTAACAATACACATGATGTTGTTGATTTCGAATCTCCCTTACTCAACATTTAGAAGAATCACAAAAAATAAGTATGATTCGCATACGAACACTATAGTACTCACTAGCAGGTTGTGTATTTGCTTTGTTTGCTGTCTTTGTCTTTTTTTCTTCTTTTTTTGTAAATACAACAACAACTAAAACTGTAAATTTTGATGAATGATTCGAATCACTCGAATCATTTATGAGCATTATAAGTATTTTTCAAAATTAATGAATCTGAATGAGTAGGCGTATGAATCAAACATGCTTCGAATGTTATGAGTTTGTTGTCAACGTTGTACTCATACTCATTGCAACCTGTAGTTATGAATCAATGTTGTAGTGAGTACGAATTTCAATACTGTTGACTCACTTATATTCAAAATTTCGTGAGTACGTATGAGTAGCGAAAAAAACGATTCATTGCTGATCTCTGGTGTGTACATTACATAAGAGATTGTAAAATTAATTTCCTTCAAGCTATGGATTGACTAGTCTCCGTGGTTTAGTAGGTAGTGTGTCGGCTTATTAGACGAAAGGCCCGAGTTCAAATCCCAGGTCAGACATCAAAACGAAAATATGAAAAAATATTTCTTCGGCGACTTCCTCTCATCAGATTTCTGGCAAAAACTCTGAGAGTAAAAATTGCCATGAGAAGCTCCTCAAAAATCTGTCGTTCAGAGTCGACTTTAAGCTGTAGGTCCCGCTACTCATGTATAAGATTAACGCACACAACACGAGTGATGTGAGAAGCTAGGACGTTGTACAATGGGTCAATTCGACCTCCGGGTACTGTACTTGGCACAGTTGACAAGTACACGTCCTTTTTTGATTCATTAGCCTACTCATTCAGATTCATAAATTTAGAAAAATAAAGAAAAAGAAAAAGGCAGCAAGCAAAGCAAGCACACAACCTTCTAGTGAGTATTGTAGTGTTCATACGTGAATCATACTTATTTTGTGATTCGTGTAAATGTTGAGTAAAGGAGAGTCGAAATCAATAACATCATGCGTATTGTCAAGTATGAGTACAATGAGTACTTCAAACTTTGAAGATGAGTAGTATGAGTATGACACTAAAATAAGTATGAATAAGTATGAATAAGTATGAAGTATCAGAAATTATGAGTATGATTCGAATCTACTAATCTTTTTGAATACTCATTGGTGATCTCTGGTGCGGACTATCTTCAGATGTGGAAGACAGACAGAGAGATTTTTACAAATCTTGATAAGCTTTGGGAATTAATTCAGCTGTTATATAAGTCCGTTTTATTTAATTCCTCATCAAAACTCTAAGACTCATATTGGTGTACTTATTATTTTTCATATACATGCATACATATACAAGTTACACATCCATATATCCCATTGAACTTGGATGATTTGTTTAAATCACTATATTTTCTGATTATTTTATACCAATCGAGTAGAGAACCACCGGTATTCAAATGAAATATTTATCAGTAGAAATTCGTTTATTACGCTAAAGCAATATTTCATCATCATCAAAGAATAAATGATTAATTAAATATTATAATTATATATCTATACATACATACATACTTATGTATATAATTGTAAACTTATTTGTAATTTAATATTTTCAAGTTAATTTCACATATTATTTGAATGTAAATATAATTTAAAGACTCCATTATTAATATCTCAATTATAAATAATAATTAAAGACATTCGATAATGAAATTACAATGTCATCTACGATAATTGTATCAATTGATGGCTGTCTGATTTAGTTCCGATACATCAGACATCATTCAAACAAACTTTACACGTCATTATTACACATCCTTTCAATCACACACTTGCGTAAACTGAAAGGCAAACATACATGCATACACATTTATATATAAGAGAATATGTATACGCATACATATATACTTATGTATATACACCCACTTACACATGACAATGATAAATTACTCAAATCTAAATAAAATAAAATGAAATTTTGACGAATATGAGTTCATTTGAATATAAGCGAATTAATTTATTAAGAATCGAATAAGTTTAATTGGTTTCATCTTTTCTCACCTGAAATGAAAATTAACTATTTTTTTCTTCCCATCGAAAAATTTTGAAAAGAATACAAAGATTATTTATAGAAATGTAATATGCAATGAAAAAATAAAAAAAAAACTAAAGCAGCATTAAATGTAAAGTGCGCGTCATAATTATAAGGATACATGAAATAATTATACCCTTATATAGTACAAGGCTTGGCTTACTACTTCAGGGCTAACAAATTGGCAAGAGGAAGACGAGAAATTGTAAGAAAATTATTTCGGCGCCTTCCTCTTAGCAGACTTCTGGCTAACTCGGAATCGACTTTTTTTTTTTTATTTTTTTATTTATTATATTCAAAATTACAAACATGCATTAGAATATGGTCTCAGCGCCTCTAGAGCATTGTTGAGACTACGCTGGCAACATACTACAGATTTGTTTATGTTTTTTAACATATTTTATAAATTAAGTATAAAAATAGATATATAAAAAGAAAGATATACATATATGTTATAATGAAAGATATACGTATGTATTAATAGAAGAAAGTAACAGATTGTGCTATATTGGAAGCATTTCAATATTATTTAGATAAAATTCTTTTAATTTTTTTTTAAACAGCGATATTGATGTGCAATTTTTTAGAGGTTGAGGCAAATTATTGTATTCTAAACTACCAACGTACTCTATTCTTTGTTTTGCGATTTCTAGAAGACATCTAGGAACCCTTAAATTGGTGTTGTTTCTTGTATTATAGTTCATTTGGTTGATAGAGAAACTGATCGTGTGATGTCCAATGTTATGTATGGTTTTGTAAATACATATATATCAATAATTGTAGTTTATAAATACCATATATTGGTAAAACATGTTTGGCAATATCCTTATAAAGCAGCAAAGTAGGGAATAATGGCGGTAAATTAAACACAGCTTTCAGCGATTTATTTTGTATAACTTGTAGACTTTTGAGATCAGCATTTCTTTTAAATCCATATATAACGTAAGATAATAGAGGTGGCTCTGAATAAGAGCCTGAAAAATTAAATATTTAGTTTTTTCATCCAGTTTATATTTCAGTTTGAATAAAATACCGAGTGCAGGAGATACTTTTGACCGGACAAATTTGATGTGATTTTGCCGGGTTAAGTTATTTTGCAAAATAATTCCTAAGTATTTTATTAAATCTTCTTCTTTAATTTCTTCACCATCTATAAGCAATGGATTCTCTCCCTAAAATCGGCTAGGTTGAGGTCTAAAACGTACTAGTTTTGTTTTATTGTGATTCAACACTTATCGATATAATTAATATACACAACGTAGGTGGACATTTGCCCAGTATTCCCATTTTTTTAAAGTTTTTGAGATGCGAAAAAGTTTTCACTAAAAGTGTATTTTAACAAAACAAGTCTTCTTCAACAATTTAAACATTTTCAATAAATTCAATAATAATACATAACATGATACAGAGCACCAACAGAGGCAGTAACAGTAGGTACTTTTGTAGAATACAAGTTTTTTTTCGGAGAAATGTAAAGTTTTTAAAAAAATATTACTGGTAACACTGCTGGTGTGAGAAGCTAGGATGTTATCCTGACCGAAGAATTTTCAGGGCTAATTAGGTAAGTAAGTAATCTTTAATGGAAAGTTAGTTGCTTCACATTTAATGTGTTCAGGAAGTGTTCCTCAAATCGATCGCTGAATTTTCAAAATAAATGAAAATAGAACACACTTAACAAAGATTAACCAGATATTCGGCTTGGGCAACGTAGTGGCTTTTCTGGATTGGCCGCCAAGATCAGCAAATTTAAATATTATATTAAGGTTAAAAATAGATAAGTTTATATCCTCTCACGTATAGTTTCTAGGCAATGAACCTTAAGTTGTTTTTTACATTTTATTCAACTAACTGAACTCATCCTTATTTTTATTGTGAGATTTATGGGATAATAAATAGTAGGCGAATGGTCCAAAGAAGCTAGAACTAGAAATTTTGGATCTCGAAACAATATTTGGTTGCCTGCTCAATGTGACAACCAAACGCCTTTTAAATCTTGTATAAAATGTCATGCAATTCCCATGATATTCAATAGGATTGTACCCACCAGCTGATAGTCGAATAAAATCTAAGTCCGTAAATAAAGGGTGTTTTTTATAGAACAACGCTTGCAAATAGTGCAATTTTATTTCGAAAATAATGGTTCTGTGTTCCCGATTTTCATAATTTTGTTTAGCGATGAAGCGCACTTCTGGTTGAATGGCTACGTCAACAAACAAAACTGCCACATTTGGAGTGAAGGTAATCCTCAAGTGTATGTGGAAACACCGTTACATCTAGAAAAACTGACTGTTTGGTGCACTTTATGGGCTGGTGGAATCATTGGTCCGTACTTTTTCAAAAACGATGGTGGCCAGAACGTTACAGTCAATGGTGATCGGTATAGAGCCATGATTACTAACTTTTTCATTCCTGAATTGAATAACCATAATGTCCAGGAGATGTGGTTTCAACAAGACGGCGCAACATGTCACACAGCTCGTGCCACAATAGATTTATTGAAAGACAAGTTTGGTGACCGCCTAATTTCACGTTTTGGACCTGTGAATTGGCCTCCAAGATCTTGTGATTTAACACCGCTAGACTACTTTCTGTGGGGCTATGTAAAGTCATTGGTCTATGCGGTAAAACCACAAACGCTTGACCATTTGGAAGACAACATTCGCCGTGTTATTGGCGATATACGGCCACAAATGTTGGAAAAAGTCATCGAAAATTGGACGTCCAGATTGGACGACCTCCGCGCCAGCCGTGGCGGTAATATGCCAGAAATCATATTTAAAATGTAATGCCACAAGATTATCTTTCGGATAAATAAAATTCATGTCAATCGAATAATACATCGTTGTTTTATTGCAACTTAAAGTTCTATACCTCTATAAAAAACACCCTATACAAATATAAGTAGACGTCTTAAATTCAAGGCGTCATTCTTCTATTTAGCCCAATCATTTAAAATAAGACTTTTGGATTGTTGATGATGATACTTCAATAAGCATCCATTTGCTGCCTTCTGCTCAATCACGTAGTCTACTATGTATATTCTATGATACTGGAACATGTTGTCCTAATGCAATAAATCATTCATATAAGATTTACTCTCCCAGTCTTAATGTTGATACTGTTCTTTCGAACTTAAGGCCACTAAAAAATACATTCATGGGAATTGATATTGCATCCAAGTTGCATCCTAAAAAATTGTGCTTAATTTTCAACGTCTGTATCTCTTGAATCATGCTATTATTATTAAATAGTATTATTATTATACAGAGGGATTGCTAAGATCAATGCTATTCCAAAATGTCCAGAAAAAATACTTACTAATCACCTACACTATCAAATATCGCCACTTCTAACGCCTTGTCAACACGGTTTTCGCAAATATCGTGTATCGACAGCTAATAAGTAGCTTGAAAATCACAACAATTGTGAATGAAGATTTTTCATATACATAAAATGCAGACTGATGTGATATACACTGATTTTAGTAAATCAATTGATCATAAACTTCTATTGCATAAATTAGCACTTATGGGTTTTAGTGCCCCTGCTGTAAAGTGGTTTAATTCTTATCAGTCACAAAGAGCTCAACAAGAGAAATTTATCATATCTAAAGTTATTGAAATGCATTCTGGTAGTCACTTATGTAGATCCAATATAACTCAATTTGTTAGTTGTTGTCTCGCATTCTAAAGTACTGATGTAAGCTGATGACGTTAAAATATTTGATTCTTTTAATGTTCAATTAGTTTGGTTTGAATATTAAGAAGTGTAAGCATATGACATTTTTTCTTGAGACACTCCAATTGATAATTTCTATTGCAATGTTAGGACTGTTTTCGATAAGTTCAAATAATTTTAAATAATGACACAACACAAGATATTTTACTCATGACTTAATTAGCATAACAGCTGATTCTCCACAAGATCCAACTCGATACTCCTTGCCGTCATACAATCTTCAACGAGAAATTTTAAATACACTCTTTGACGCGAAATATGTCCCTGGTACTAACAGTATAATACTATGTTCAGATATGCAGTTTTATTGAGTCAATATTCGGTTTAAAACATACATAATTGGCCATTACAACCCTTCAGTCAGGATTACGGCCTAGCTTCTCAACACCACTCATGTTGTGTGTGTTAATGTTATACATGAGTGGCGGGACCTACAGTTTAAAGTCGACTCCGAACGACAGATTTTTTGAGAAGCTTTTCGTGGCAATTTTTACTCTCAGAGTTTTTGCCAGAAATCTGCCGAAAGAAATATTTTTTCATATTTCATTTTGATGTCTGACCTGGGGTTCGAACTCGGGCCTTTCGTCTAATAAGCCAACACACTATCTACTAGACCACGGCGACTTCGGTTTATTGAGTAAATATTTTAAGTGTTCAGACATAACAATGTACGCAATTCAGCTGCTTATTCAATATTCATTTAACCGCTGGTAAACAAAACAGCTGCTTATTTCAAAAACATTGTTTTTATTTTGTTTTGTTTGTCATTGTTGACATTTGATTTGTCAAATATCCACAGAAAGTGTTCGGATAATTGTAATATGCTCACTAAACATACTCATGAGAGTGCTGGATTTTAAGTTTTTCTCCATGTTATAACAATTTGCGTATTTATTGCGATTTACGTAATAAAGGTGCATATTTGAACACCGTATAACAATTTATTTTTATATATGTTTCATGTAAGTAGTGTGTTAGTTTTATATTAAATAAAGCTTAACGATAGAAAAACGTTAAATAACATAAATAAGTAATAAATAATACAGTAATTATTAAAATTTAATCAACTATTCTGTATACTTTAAGTAATAAATATTTAAAAACCATAAGCTGAGTATAGCATATATATTAATCTAAGAATTTAATACAAGTTTCGTTCCCAATTAGTATGTATTTAATTGTACCTCCATATGTATGTACATATGCATATATACATGGGTATTTGATTATTTCATGGGTTTGCGTGTTTGGAAATTGTTTGTCTGGTTTGTAACTTACCCCTCCAAATTACGTATCAGGTTACGATAATTTTTAAACAAAACAACCACTTAAAGAGGAATTTCATTATTTTTGTGCAATTAATATTCAATTACTTCTGAAATAAGGGGAAAAATCGTAATTGCTCAAAGAACCGACCTGTGAAGGAGAAAAGTAAAATAAATACAAAAATTAAATTAAAATTTTAATTAAATTAACAGTGCAAAGAATTTCATTAATGTTAAGAAATTAGTACAGATTTAAAAACATAAAGTTTCCTCCCGATATACATATTGTTATGTTTTTACCTTTCAAAAAACGTTTAAAATATGAGTTTGTGGATTGCAAACAAAATAAAAATAATTTTCTGTTTAGTTTCAATTAAATTATTTATTGTTCGCACAATTTTTGTGTGCCACTTTTTACAACTTGATGAAAACAATAATAATTTGCTTTGTTCGTTATTCTTCTTTCCACTATTTTGTAGACTCTAACAACGCAAATCTTTACAACGGAGATCTTCAAACCACGACTGTTCTCTTCACACAAGACTGACTGAATTCTTACTACTCTTGCCTGCTTTGTCTTGTCATTTTATATGCCCACGTAAACAGTTTGTTGAATGTTCTTGAAGTCGAAAGTTCGTGGCTCCGTCTTCTCGAGATCTCTATCGTTTCTTTGTTGTTGCGTTCTCGCTTGCTTGTCTATCCCCCTATCTCAAGGGTTTTGTTTTTGTAGCTTTTGTTTATCATTCTAATGTTACACCGTTTCCATGTTTGTAATAATATTTATATACATAGGGAATGTCCCTATAAGAACATAATGTGGAAAAGTATAATGGAAAATGCAAATAAATATGTGTTTATGTCTAACGGTGCAAACTTCTCATCCGTGGGAAAACATAAACAGGATTGCTTAAACGATGATAAATTGGCAACAGATTGCGCTACAGTGTAGAACTAAGCTTTTTTATATTTTAACATTAGTGTTGTTTTTGGCTCAAAATCCTTTTTTTTTTGTTTTTTTTTTTTTTTTGTTAATTAAGTTTCTTGCTTTTTAAGGCCAAAAAGTATTAGAAATTTTAATAAATAAAAAGAAAAGTATATTTATAACTTTATTTTAAGGCATTCGGCCATCATTTTGTTTTATGAAGAATAGTTAAAGTAACTCAATTAAACATTAATTAAAAGTATTTAAAAGAAAACCAAAAAAATAAAATATTGTAAAATAAAATAAACAACAAAAATACTATTGAAAAAAACGGAAAGTGCTATTGGTTTGATTATTTTGTGTTTAATCCTTCAGCTTATATTTAAAATTTTTCTTCAAAAGCTACACGAACAAATACAACGAACTTGTTACAAGTAAACCAACAACAATGTGATGTAAATAGACAAGTAAGCAACGTGAACAAAATACACAAACAACAATGAAACCGCGATAGAGTTCTCGAGAAGGCGAAACCACTAGCGTTCGACTTCAAGTACCTTCATCAGACTGTTTACGTTGCCATATAAAAGGGCTAGACAAAGGATCCAACGAGTAGTAAGAATTCAGCCAATCCTGTGTGAAGAGGCGTTCTGTGTGAAGAAAACAGTCGTGGTTTGAAGATCGCCGTAATAAAGACCTGCCGAACAATTGTTAGGGTTTACGCAAACAGAAGTGTAAAGAAGAATAACGAACTAAGCAAATTTTTGTTGTAACATCAAGTTGTGAACAGTGGCACCTAAAATTGTGCGAACAATAAAGAATTTATCTAAAACTAAACACAGATTTATTTTTATTGCATAATAATTGCCTTTTTTTGTATTCCTCTGTTTATACCCTTTGCATAAACGATACCAATTACTAGACAACTATTCGACAGATCTTTGTAAAGGAGATTTTCAAATCACGTTCACTCTCTTTAACACACTGCGTCCTCACTCAAGACTGGCTGAACTTCACTAACTAAGTCGAATATTTTGACTTGCCTTTTATATGGCAGAGTAAACAGTCTTGAAAGCGAATGTTCACTTCGCCTTCTCGAAATCTCTATAAATGTAAATATCGTTGTTTATATTTATTATTGTAGTATTGGTTTTGTACTTTGGTTACTTGTTGACCATTTTTTATGCTTGTAATGTATTCTGTTCTTTATTTCTAGAAAATCTAAATTACAATTGAATATAAATTACTTATATCTTATATACATTGAGTTTAACTTCATGGTAAAGTGTTACCATTCTATTATAGTTCTTAATAGTATTTGTTATAAATAATACTACAGTACAATGCTGATGTTTGTTGTTATATTAAACAGTACAATAATTTGTAAACAGGTTTGTTTACTGCAATGTTTTGTTTTTGTAGCTTTTGTTTATAATTTTAATGTTTTATACATACAAATGTATGTATGTATATTTTATCGGGATTTTTGTATTTTTCCTGTTAATAACAGACATCTAGTTGAAGCTACATTTGTCCAATTAATTGTCATTTATTCAATCTATTTTGCCAAACCACAATGGATGACTATATAGATAACGATGTTTAGCCGCTGGACGGGCTCTGGGGACGTTGCCAACTGCTTTTTATTTTCATTAAAAAATCATTAGCGATGAGGCTCATTTTTGCATGATTCGGTACGTGAAGAAAGAAGAAGAAGAATTTGGGACAATACCAATTCACTTGAGATACAGAAGCAGCCAATGCATTCTGAAAGGCTCATTGTATGTTTGTCGTCGTCAGCGGCCCATATTTCCAGTGTTGGCCAGGCCATTACTGTCGATGTAGAGTGCTATATGTTGATAATTAATGACTATTGTCGCTTGAACTGGATGATCTGGAGACTGATGACAAATGGCCATGGTCACATCTGGTGGCCACCAAAATCGAGCGCTATATCCCCGTTTGAGGACCTGCCGCATTAACAATTGAACATTTTAAATGCTTTCAGAATACTCGTGGCGGATATTTGAACGATGGCGTCAAAGGTATTCGGTATTCGATATGTCTAACACACTTAGTTTCATTTAAATTTAAAGAAAAGCAACTCTTTAAAAAGATCCTATTGAAGAATTTCATTACTGTCATCTCTTTTGAATAATTTACGCCATCAATTCATTTAAATTTCTTATTTCATGGGCTGTGATCATCGATACTTCGACAAAAAAATATATCTCAATACCGATACCGAGTAATTAGACAAAACGGATTCGTCATTTTGATAGGAAATCTTAATTATTTTCATACCTTTCTCGAGTGAAATTGTGCACGTTTTAGATCAAAAAATAAAATAAAATGAAATAAAATTGGATTGTAATTGACGACACAAATTGAAAGAAACATTGATGTATCCCTAAATAAGATCAAACGAACCATGATATTCTCGTATATATTTTCCTCAATATTTCTGCACAGAGACGTTTATAAGTTTCTTATTTTCAATTTTGTATTATATTAGAAGATTGGATTTAAGGTTAATTAAAATTTAATTACAATTCTGTTTACAAGTATCGTTTTGAAATTATTGTTCTTTTCTTTTTTCCCTTTATTTTATTTTCTTTTATCTGTACTGTTAAATAAATATTTTAATTACATGGAAGAGATTATAGAAAAGCCTACAATTTTTTAATTTCAGTTTGTGTAAACAAATTCATATTCGAATTAAAATTATGCATAATGAATTCGAATTAATTTTCCAGCTCTATTACCTGCATACGTACATACGTATGTACATCAGTAAAGATGAAACCAAAATAAGTACAGATATTTTTGACACACGTTCATTGATACAATCGTATACACAATTTGACTTTATTCCTCCATTCACATAAAAACCCAAAATCTAAACGTACAGATCCCAACACACAGTTCCATATAGGCAGACAGTGGCTTGTCGTCGCACGTACAATTTGCGGCTACATGCCGCCGTCATAAAGAACCGAAAAGGTGCGTATTTCATTTTTACAACAAATAGGGAGGTACACACACACACACACACACACTGAAACACGCACACCCACACACACTCTGTCAACACACTTCTATTCAGGCAAAAAAAAAATTGTGATCAAGGGTCGCCGATGTGTTTTGAATAAACACTCCAAAACAATACTTCAGATTTTATTTAAAATATTCGTTTTGCTTACAGTCGCGAACAAAAAAAAACTCATGACTAATATTAACAAACAAAAAACGAATATTCTAACATCATATTAAAACCAAACTAATTTAGCTGTAGTGTTTCATATTTTTTAATGTAAAATAAATTAAAACGGAAGATATTTTTGATTGATTGACGATGATTCAATCCACTTCATGATACACATGTCATCGAATTATTCGTTTGACTGACTAATTGATGGCATTATGTGTGGAGTAAAACATTGTTCAAATCTCCAGTACGGCTTCTGTAGGTGGAGCACATCCCAAATGTTAAAGTTTTCAGGATTCGCATAAATCATGGCGCATAAATGAGACTGAATTTAGCCGATGGCTTTGAAAATGGCGACTTAAGAAAAACGCACAAGAAAAAGTCTAACGGGTGAAATCATCACCTCTTCATGAGATGGTAATGCCCTAAAATCCCCCTTGCGGATAACCAAACTGGCATGTGCTGTGTGAAACGTGTCCACACTATCCAATACCGAATTCGAAACTTACCAGAGATCAGCAATGAATCGGTTTTTCGCTACTCATAAGTACTCATGAAATTTTGAGTATGAGTGAGTCAACAGTATTGAAATTCAACTACTCTGATTCATTCAAACTCACTACAATATTGATTTATAAGTACCGGTTGCAATGAGTATGACATCAAACTCATAACATTCGAAATATGTATGTTTGATTCATACGCCTATTCATTCTGATTCATAAATTTAGAAAAATACTTATAATACTCGAGTGCTTCGAATCATACATACATACATAATTGGCCATTACAACCCTTCGTCAGGATTACGGCCTAGCTTCTCAACACCACTCATGTTGTGTGCGTTCATTTTATACATGAGTGGCGGGACCTACAGTTTAAAGTCGACTCCGAACGACAGATTTTTTGAGAAGCTTTTCATGGCAATTTTTACTCTCAGAGTTTTTGCCAGAAATCTGCTGAGAGGAAGTCGCCGAAGAAATACTTTTTGAATTTTTGTTTTTGATGTCTGGCCTGGGATTCGAACTCGGGCCTTTCGTCTAATAAGCCAACACACTAACTACTAACCCACGGCGACTTCCACTAAATATATTACCTTGCAAATATGTACTTCAGTTTTAAGGAAACTAAACTTTAAATGATTATTTAAAAATTAATAAAGTACTGTGCTTCGAATCATTCATCATTCATGAGTGCTTCGAATCATTCATCAAAATTTACAGTCATAGTTGTTGTTGCATTTACAAAGAAAGAAGAAAGAAAAAGACAAAGACAACAAGCAAAGCAAACCCGCAACCTTCTAGTGAGTATTGTAGTGTTCGTAGGCGAATCAAACTTATTTTGTGATTCTTGTAAATGTTGAGTAAAGGAGAGTCGAAATCAACAACATCATGCGTATTGTTAAGTATGAGTACGATGAGTACTTCGAACTTTGAACATGAGTAGTATGAGTATGATATTAAAATAAGTATGAATGCGTATAAGTATCAGAAATTATGAGTATGATTCGATTCTGTTCATATTTTTGAATACTCATTGCTGATCTCTTATATATAATTCAGTACTTTTGTACTTGTTCATTTCAAAAATACCGCAGTATCACCGCTACGCTTTCAGTACTTTTTTATTATATATAAATAAATAAATAGTCTAGTGGGTAGTGTGCTGGTTTACTAGAGGTGAGCTCACGCTTCAAATCCCATGACCCACTTCTCAACAGATTTCTGGCAAAAATTCTGAGAGTAAATAAAATTGCGATAATAAAGTTTCTCAAAAATCCTTCGTTCGGAGTCGACTTTAAACAGTAGGTCCCGCCACTCATGTGTAAAATTAACACACACAAATTAGATGGTCATAATCCTGATTGAAGGATTATAATGACCAATTATGTATGTATGTATGCACTTTTTTTACAAAGGTAGCATTTGATGCAAGAAAGTACTCTTTCAGTTATTGTTCAGTACCATGTTCATGAGTATGATAGTAAAATAAGTATGAATGCGTATAAGTATCACAAATTATGAGTATGATCCGCATCTACTCACCTTTTTGAATACTCATTTCTGATCTCTGAAACTCACTCAACCGATTTATAGGACAATACTTGCGTTGGAGAGTGATACTGCCAGTAAAAAATGTTTACGGATATATTGTATACGCACGTTTATGTGATTTTTTGATTTCCAATATAAAAGTGCTTGCTCTTCTGCCGGTGTCATTTAAATTATTTGATTCCTATGTCACATAAGAAATCAATCTTAAGATCGAAAGAATGGGTTTATGTGAATGTTTAAATTTCTTTCGTCCTTCTTTGATATGATATGGTTAGTTAGAAAGTTCAGGAAAATACTGAATGTTATCTTAAAATCAACATTATCTGATGGAGACACGTTAAAAAATAATTGGATCGATTATAGGTGGCAATCGAATTTCAACAGTGTTGTCAACTGGGAAACATACATAGATATGCAGATGTCGACAAATGTTTCTTTTAAAATATTGTTACATTTTTACCTTTTTAAAAAACGTTTAAAATATTAGTTCGTTGATTGCAAACAAAATAAAAATAAATTGGTGTTAATTTTAGATAAATTCTTAATTGGTTGCACAATTTTGTGTGTCACTATTTACAACTTGATGTATCCAACAATAATTTGCTTGTTGGTTATCCTTTTTTATACTTCTGTTCGGTAGACCTTTACACGGCGTTCTTCAAAACACGACTGTCTTTTGCACACGCAACTCGTCTTCACGTAACACTGATTGAATTCTTCGTACTCGTTGCCTGTTTTGTCTTGCGCTTTTATATGCTCACGTAAACAATCTGATTAAGTTTCTTGAAGTCGAACATTCGTGGATCCGCTTTCTCGAGAACTCAACTGCCACTTCATTATTGTTTGCGTATTTTGTTCACATTGTTTGTTGTTGCGTTCTCGCTTACTTGTCTATCCTCTTTTCTTTCATACTGAAGTTGTTGGTTTACTTGTTACAAGTTCGTTGTATTTGTTTGTGCAGCTTTTGTTCATTTTAATGTTAAACGATATCTGACAACTATCATCGGATGTATCAATTTGTTTTGTTCTCTTCTGTAATTGGAAATTTGCTTTCAAACATTTAAAAGGAATGCTTTAATAGAGTCAACCAAACAAATTCCAAAATATCGTCGGAATTTTGCTTATTTGTTGTGTTTTTAGTGAACATGACAAAAATAAACACGAAACCGCACTTCCACTCAAAATAAATGTCATTAAAAGTACACATACATACAAACATATAAACTACATCTACCACAACATTGGAAAAATGAAACAAGAACACCAACTAACACAGCCGCAAATGGAAAAGTATACACGCATATCTACACGATACTTTTAGAAATTACTACAGAATGCGGCACACAGCACAGCACCGCCGCACTGCACCGCACCACACTTTATGATGATTTGTTGGGATTTTAAGTATCGGCATTTAAATGTCGCTTCTTTCTTTCTCTTGAATTTCTTTTTAATTTTCTTCCGTAGGTACGCGTGTTTTGTTTTTCATTCTTCGAAAACGAAGTATTCACTCCCGCACTAAAGACAAATTGAATCAATCAAATTATCGAAAAGGTCATGTGTTAGTCAGTCAGCAATAGATAGAATAGACACACTCATATTTACGTTCGAGTGGTTCGTTTCCGCGTAGGGGAAAAACAAACACACACACACAGCTTTCGGAAACAGCACATACATTTGAACATTTAACAAAAGAGATCGTACTTAAAAATCAAATTCAAATTAGAAAGGACACACATGCGTCAACCTTTTAAAAATTAAAAAAAAATACAATTGAAGAGCATATAGACAACGTCTACCTATGATGACGACATAAAAGCACAGACGCCACTGGAATTCAAAAGATGCCTGCAACAATTAGTGTTGGCAGATAAGACGTACACAATACCAAATATAATCGGCATAAAAATCAATTTTAAAATAATATTTTCGGAATTTTCGGAAATAGAAGCCGTCATTCACTCCTCTGATCCCCTTACCATATACATACATACATATATGTAGTATACACCTCTTGACTGTAAGAGGGAATTGTAGGAAATCTTAAGTGATTTGAAAGTGTGGCATATTGTGTGGTTGCGGTTTTGTGCGGTAATTCACTTTGTCGATGCGTAACGTAATGTTGATAGGGGCAGATGTGATTCACTTCATCAATTCTATGCCATTGAACAAAATGGTTGCCAGAAATTTAAGAATTCTTTTGCATTTTCTCTGAAGTCAAGTGCTCAAGATAGAACATTTACTTGTATTACACACTTATACGCATGTTTACATACGAGTAGATACGTACATACATAAATACATATATACATATCAATTTACGTTATCTTTCATATACATACGCTACTCAATATTGTTGTGTATTACGTTTCATGTTTGTTTTCCCATATATACCCGTGTTGTAGCACAGATTCATAAAATATTACGAATTTTTTTTTTCAAAATTTGATTGTTTTTCCTCTCTTCAACGCATCCTTCGCTACCTCATTTGACATTTATTCAGGCGTATGTTGTTTAATGATTCATTTAAAGCTGCCTAACAAAATTATGGACTATTCCCCAACAACAGCAGTATGATGAGTGTTGTCCATAGAAACCTAGTATCTCTCTTTACAGCAATCCTATTGATTTTCTATTGAAATTGTTTTTAAAATTTGTCAAAATAAATTGATTGAAATTTATATCTTCCAATAAATAATAACAGACTTAAAGTTATTAAACGTTTACAAGGAAATACTGCAAAAAACAACCCCCGTATACGATATTTGGTATTTAATTGTGTTTTCGACATTTCGACATTTCATTGAAAAACGACAATAAAAATAGAAATAAATTATTTAACACACACAGGGAACAAAGGAAAATACGAGATAAAAATGAATTTTTCAATAAATGATATAGTATTTCTCACTTTATTTGTAGAAATATAAAATATATGGTATAACACTTTAAGTCATATGTTAAGATTGATCACAGTATTCTTTGGCTGAAGCTGGAACATTTTTTTAAATTTTTTTCAACATCGGTAATAATATTATCCTCATATTTGACAAAAAGCTAACAGTCGATTTACAATCACGTCCCTTTAAAATGTAACAGAGGAGTGCCGCAAGGCTCAATTCTTGGATCACTAACTTTTTTCTATTAATGCCAAAGTCTTGCCTAATTAACTTTCATATTATAGGATACATACGTATGTATATGATGTACAATTGTACTTGAGCAGTCCAGTTCATTCGGTAAGAGAGAACAATGCAAGAGCCAATAATGACATACACAGTGCTGTGAGAAGCTAAGTCGTAATCATGACCAGAGATCAGCAATGAGTAATCAAAAAGATTCGAATCATACTCATAATTTTTGATACTTAGTATAGTCATCCACACTTATTTTAATATCATACTCCTACTACCCATATTTAAAGTTTCAAGTACTCATACTTAACAATATGCAATACTCAACATTTACAAGAATCACAAAATAAATATGATTCGCGTACACTACAAGAAGATTGTGTGTTTGCTTTGCTTGGTATCTTTGTCTTTTTCTTTCTAATTTTTTGTAAATGCAACAACAACTAAGACTGTAAATTTTGATGAATGATTCGAATCACTCGAATCATTTATGAGTATTATAAGTATTTTTCTAAATTTATGAATCAGAATGAATAGGCGTATGAATCAAACATATTTCGAATGTTATGAGTTTGATGTCAACGTTGTACTCATACTCATTGGAATCTGTACGTATAAATCAATGTTTTAATGAGTACGAATGAATCAGAATACTGATTGAATTTCAATACTGTTGACTCACTCATACTCAAAATTTCATGAGTACGTATGAGTAGCGAAAAAACAATTCATTGCTAATCTCTGATCCTAACTGAAGGTTTGTAATGATACATAGAAGAGTAATGTAATGTATAGAATAGAATTGATGTATAGAACAGTTTGTACTCAGGTCCCTCATTATCTATGAGATAGAAAGATTTGTCAGATCACTTAAAGAAGGCATATTCTAATGACGTGTTATTGCAGACATGTTGCTAAATAGTAACGCAATAAGTTAAAGCTAGTTTTAATTCAATCCTAATTTTGGATAAGCTAATGTAGTGATATTTCGTTTAATTTATCTAATAATCCAACTTTTATAAATTTATTCTTTCATTTTTGTATTTTTTGAATTCTTTTTTTACAATATTTATTAGATATTCTTTCAATAAGTTAAATATAAATATATTGTAAACTATTGTACGGTTTTTACTTTTACATATACGCGTTTGTATAACCCCGTATAACTTGTTATGTATAAATGATTCATTGTCCAGTAAAGTTTGGAAATTGATACTTTAAGTTTAAGAGTAATTCTCGATCTCTGATACAAAGCAGTTGTAAAACCAATCGTGAAGTATATCAGCTGTGACCAGCGTTGCCAGTAATTTTTTTTTAAAAAACTTTTAATTTCTGGAAAAGAAAACCTTGTATTTAGCAAGAAAAACTTGTTTTGCTAAAGCACCAAAACTTAAAAAGAAAGTACCGGAGTCCGTTGACTCTGTTACGTTCCCTGTTGGTGTTTCTTTGCTAACTTGTCCTTGAGTAAATATATCGAGTTATTATTGAATTTACTGAAAAAAGTAAAATTTTAAATTTGATGAAAAAACTTGTTTTGTTTGAAAACAAATTTAATGAAAACTTTATTCGATCTCAAAAAACTTGGAAAAAAGGGAAAACTTCGCACCTGACAACGCTGGCTGTGACCAATGCTTTTTTGTTTGCTTCCCAGTGTAGTGTTGTCAATACCTTTCATTGCCCGTAGGCTTAAAAAACGATTGATTAGAAATGGCTTCGCTAAATAGCCGCCAGATGCATTACTACAAATAGGCAAGGAGACCATCTCCACAGATGCTTTAAACCCATCAGCAGATCTCTTATTTTTCGACAAATTTATTCGTTTATGCATTTCCTTCCAATATAACGCAGTTTCGTCGGCATTATATATTTGGTCAGTTGTATATCCACCTTTATTAATTGCACCGTACGACAATCAAAATACACCACCTAATGACATCTTGTAGGTTGTGAGTTAAATGTAAAACTCAAAAATATTTTTCTTATATTTCTCAAACCCTCCAAACTTGTTTTATTTGACAAAACCGGTTTTTTTCACACAAAATTATTGATTACCCAAATATTTTTTAACCTATTTTCAAAATCCAAATTTTTTTCAAAAGGGGACAGATGAGCCTTTAATATGGTATACATAAGTATATGGTTCAAGTTTACATGTTATGAGTAAACTTGGAAAATATGATAATTTTCTTCTAATTTTTTCAAGTTTAGTTATTCTTAATTGCAAAATTTAATTAAAAATATGAAATAAGTGATGACATTCCGAAAGTGCATTATCTTGTGAAGATAATGACATTTCGTTTGATCAACTCGGACATAGATTACCGTAGTTATTTTTTTAATTAGCATCACAGTCGTGTTATATTTTTTATATATGTCATCTTGTCAAATGAACTTTTAGTTCAAAAATTTTCAGAAATTTTGATGGATCTTGCTTTTTATTGGAAAATGTGACAATTTCACGTTTGCACGACTACCAGAAGTCGGCTAATATTCGTGTTTTTTGCAAATATACATAATTATTTCTCTTTGCGCAAACATTGGCCAACTTCTGGTGGTCGCTCAAACGTGAAATTGACACATTTTCCAATAAACAATCAAGATCCATAAAAACTTCTGAAAATTTTTGAACTAAAAGTTCATTTGAAAAAATATATGTTTGTATGAAAAATATAACTCGACTCTTTATATAATAACTACAGTAATTTTTGTCCAATTTGATCAAACGATGTGTCAATCTCTTCACAAGATAATGCACTTTCAGAATGTCATGACTTATATCGTATTTTTTAATTAAAATTCGCCACTATGAACGGACAAACTTGAAAAAATATGAAAAAAATTAGCATTCGTCAAGTTTACCTCATCAAACCCCTTAGCATATTAATTCAAAAAATATTTATATGTATGTATATCGTTTTAAAGGCTCATCCCTCTCCTTTCTAATAAGGTTTAAATTTTTGACATTTTTTTTAAGAAATGTTTGTGTAATCAATAAATTTGTGCGTAAAGTCCAAAAAAACAGTTTTTGTCAAATAAAGCAAGTTTGAGGGTTCAAGAAATATGAAGTAAATATTTTCGAATTCTACTCAACAAATCTCACAACTTACACTATGTCATTAGCTGGGTGTATTTCATTTTCTTTTTATTTTGTCGCCTAGTGTTATCTTCGGAAGTTATCGAATCGAATTCACGACCACACTAGACACGCGTTCTTCACGTTTCGAAAGTTATGCTGTTGAATGCTGACGAAGAACTTCAAGTCGTTCCTCGTGTGCAGATTGTGTGCATTCTTGGTATACTTTGAAAAGTATGATCAATTTTTAATAGAAATTTTTCACAAAACATTCTGCCAAAAATTGTTTAACTTGATTAGAATCAAAAATTCGACTGAATTACGTAACTGAATTACAGTAAAACTCATATTATTTGTTTTAAATAAAGGGTGGGCCATTTGAAAGTTTTAATTAAAAAATGCAATAAACAAAAACGGTTTTAAATATTGCCAAATTTATTGTTTTGTTGTGAAGTAAAATTGAATATTATTTCATTCATATGGGTGCCGTTGCTGACCTCACAGTACCTCATTCGATCGGACCAATCTTCGCGAACTTTTTTGAATGTATGGCGTCGTATCTCAGTAATGGCATGCTCAATAGTCTCTGGTTTGTCGGCTTCTTGGCGGTCAATTGACACATCATTTCGGCTAATTAAACTCCATCAAATCGATTGTGGCATGAGATGTATGGTAAGTTGCACCATCCTGTTAAACCAAACATCGTTCACATCAATACCGTGTAGAGCGGGTACAAAAAAACGGTTATTATAGTGCGATAGGTGTCTCCATTGACCGTAATGGTTGCGCCGTCCTAATTTTCAAAGACATATGGGCCAATGATGCCTCCGCTCCACAGGCCCCAACAAACAGTCACTCGCATTGACACTTGTGGGTTTTCTGAGCCTCAAAGACGGCAATTTTACTTATTTATTTTATTATTTAGTTTAAAGCTTACTTTTATCTTATTGGGTACTCATAATAATGAAAATCAAGTTATCTGCCCGTTAAAATGCTGCCTTTAGTTAACGGCAAGTTGTAATAATGGCCCTAAGTCCCATTGGTATTATTTTTAAGAGGTAGACGTAGTCTAGTTGGTATAGTTGGTCTAGTTGGAATTAAAATATCGAATATATGGACTCTTATATGTTTTACATTTTTTTCAGTTTCATAGAAAAGTGAACGGGACAAAGTACAAGTACTAGTCTCCGTCCTAGACTTATTTCCCAAATTCAGTTTCATACGAAAGTGATTGAGAAAAATTTTTATCGCAATCACTGTAATGGTTCTTAAAATTTTCAACAGTTAATATTTGCCTTATACGAGGCACACCTTCAACACCGGATCCTATCAAGTCTACATTTTTTGAAAGTCCTATGACTTTAGCTGATATAGTTCTTTAGATATGCTGTTATGAATAATTGATTTGTATGTATATGGTATGGTAGGTACATCTCCCTCTGTATAAACCAAAAAAAGTATATCCTATGTCTCCCCCAAGCATACAGAATCCCGTTTAACCGTCTATAGACTTTAAATACACATATGTATATACATATATATGTACACATAAATAGACACACATTGATATCGGTATATAAAGATTATATGAATTGTATTAGGGGAATACAATGAGGTTCTTCTTCTTAAAAATTAATTTTTTGAATTTATCAAATCATTTGGGAAACTTAAAATTGTGTCTTAAAATTATTTATTGGATCATGAAATTTACGCTGAAATAACAATAGGTGAGCAAAGTGTCTGACGATTAGAAAGCGTTTCAATCTGTTTTGAACTCAGTTTATTCGTATATGGAATTTTCTAGCGAGGAGTCAGTCCATCAATGTATATCCCAAGATATTTTTATAGCAAATGTTGCACTAGCACATATTTAGTTGAACGAACGAGCAAAGACTATAAATATATAAAGATGTTGCACGCAGTGTATTCAAAATTGACAAAATTTTGTGCTTCTTTCTGATGAGGGGGGTAGGTAACAGGGAAAGCTAAATCTTCGTGGTTACTCTCATTTTAACTGAGAGAAAAAGAACAAAAGAGAATAAAAGAGAGCAAAAAGTAAAATATACATGTATATGGTACATTCACATAAACATATTTTTTTGTTTTTATTTTCTTTGTGAAGAAACATTCAGATTAAATAATTTTAAAAACTAAAAGAAGTTTTGTTTCCATACAATTTATGTGCAAATATCCTGCGAAAAAGCAAATGTTACCGATTGTGTAATTGTAGGGTAAGAATACGTGTTTTATTGTTGTAGAAATGAAACTATATCGATTCGCACCGAATTATAATGTTATTCTTTACACTATTCAATTATGTATGTATATAATTTTAATTTTATAGACAGTTCAATTATGAACTTCTGTCTCTATTTTTGTGTGGAATTAAGTTGTAATAAAACGAATGCTTTTTTGTTTAGTATTTTTTAAATTTATTTATTATTTTAATGTTTCAAAGTTTTAACTTTTTCCATACTGGATAATTTAAATTTGTATGTTTCCCATGTGGAATGCTTACGTAGTAAAATAGTAACTAGTAAATTAAGCATCTCCATTCTGTGTTTATAACATTCGTTATCCTCATCGAACCAGAAGGAATACATGGTATTTTTGTGCAACTTACGCATTGCTCAACAATAAATGTTTTTATGTTTTTAGTAGCTTTATTTCTTAAAAATATTTTTCGAAGACTTTTATGTGAATTTTACAAACTTCAAAAAATAAGTCAGATGGAGCGCACAAACTTCCAAAGTCGGAATCTTTTGTATAATTTTTTGCGTGTACAAACATTTCTGAAGGATATGACAAAATTTGCGCTGGTTTAATTATATCCACACGACATTTAACGCAAGATATTCGTTGAGCTATGTAACCAACAAAATAACGACTTGATGTTAATTCTATTGGCACATTGTTGGACGTAAAACAATCGGCGTCTTCATTAAAATATTTTTTATTTTCATTGTATATATCTGCGACATCTATTTCAGAGGCATGGGTACTTTCTGATATATTTCCAGTCCTTTCAGTATCTTCTAAAATTGTTTCCAATTCAATAGGTAAAAACACTGCATCGTCGTGTGCACAATTAGATGAGGTGCTAAACTGAGTCATTTTTAAAGATAACAACTTAGCTACAGCAATATTAAATTCATGAACCGGTGGATTTTTGCAGTGTCCACCTTTGGCACGTATATATGAAAACAAGTTTTCTATAGGATCTTGGTTAAAATGGCTCGTTAAAATGCAGAGCAAATTTAAATTTTCTTCAAACAGTTCTTCCGACAAAGATAAAATAGCACTCGTTGTTTGAACTAGCCCGTTGATTGAAAATATTTTATTACCGTCATATTCAACCTGTTTCATGTAGGAAATCAGATCTTGAAGTACTTGCCAAGTTGTACTATTAAACTTTAAGCCACGTTTCAGGGGGTTAGAGTCGTTAAAGTGCCTGCTGTTTAAACAGTCAAAATAACTGTTGAGCTTTAATGCTTAAAAATTACTACTAAAGTTTAATATTTAATGTAATAATTAAAAGGTTATTTTCATAATTTGCTAGTTTTGTTTCTCTCTAAATATTTAGTTCTAAAAATTTATAATAAAGGTTTTTTATTTCGGTCCGAATCGATATAGTTTCATTTCTACAACAATAAAACACGTATTCTTACCCTACAATAAAACAAACGGTAACATTTTTTTTTCACAGGTTATTTGCACATACATTTTGTAAAAACAAGACTTCTTTTAGTTTGTTTGTTTTTTTATTTGACAATGTATGTATACATCAGACGTCGGCACCAATGCCTTTCAGGGGAAGAATATCTTCGGCTTTTTACACACATAGGATACGAACATCAACAATGTTCGTTAAAAAGAGCGTAAAAATGCATTCAATTGCTTGACAGCTTCTAACGAAAAAAGTTTATGTCGCTTTTTTGCATGTTTGAATTATACACCCAAAAAAATATTTCGGTAGGATTTACTGATATTCATTGAAATTTACTAATAACAATGAGAAATGATCTCGATTTTTTGAAGAATATTTCTCAAGTTAAAAACACAGTCTTTGGGGATTTAAAGCCGTACATTCTTTCTATATTTTCCACTACATATTATTTTTTATTGAAAGAACATAAAGCTATCCATCTTTGGCTTAAAAATTAGGTCATGTTTTTTAGATAAATTAAAAGAATAAAAACCCATTTTGTATTAAAGGAAGAAATCGAGAATTTCTAAGCATTTAAAAAAAATTATACTATTCGACAAAATAAAAAATATGAAATACGCCAAGCTAATGACATAGACCATTTTTAACATAAAATATTTTTTGAGTGTCATCCTGAAATCAAATGATTAAGCATCCGCCACACATGTGTTCTTGTCGCAATCTGATCGACAACTAAATGAAAAAACACAAGAATGCGTGTGAGTTCTCTCTGCACAATTGTGCTATGAAATGGAATGAATATACACACACGTATACACGCATATGAGAATAAATTGCTTATAGAAGAGAACAATACGTTCTCTGAGTATAATAATTCTCTGAGTACAAAAAGTGGCAGTAGCCGTACTGCCATCGACAAATTTGGCACTGGCAGTACAATGTATGGCAGTGCAACATCTTTATATATTTATAGTCTTTGGAACGAGGTTTGCTGGTTTCGTACATATTACCAAAGAATATGGATATAAAGAATGCGCATCATGTAGAAGTAAAATTTCTTATGGCGGGTTGTAACATTCCGACCCGCTCTCACTAAAATCATTTCTGGATGAGGAGGGTGGAAGACAGAAGGAAAATAAACGCAAACAAAGAGCGTAACAATGTGTTGCTCTCATCATGAGAGCGTAAAAATTCATTATGTTGCTTTGCTTGTCAGCTTCTAAAGAAGAATGTTCATCTCGCTTTTTTCAGACTTCAAATTTACACCCAAAGAAATATTATAGAATGATTCACTAATATCAATGAGAAATGATTTCGATTTTTGGAAGAATACTTGCCAAGTTAAATACGGTGTTTTTAGGTTTTTAGCGCAGTACAATTTTTCTATATTTTTCGCTCACATATACATATTATTGGGTTAATAAGTAGACTTGAAA
The DNA here is from genome assembly GCA_930367235.1 of Sarcophaga rosellei. Lineage (NCBI taxonomy): Eukaryota > Metazoa > Arthropoda > Insecta > Diptera > Sarcophagidae > Sarcophaga > Sarcophaga rosellei. The sequence continues at coordinate 81,023,035 of OV884017.1, read as the reverse complement.
ATATTACTAACAATTTTCCTCTGGGTTAACACATGCCTCTCAGAATTGTTATCATGTTCTCTTTGAGCCGAGAACAGTGTTGCCGTTTTTGGTTATTTTTAACCAAAATCGGTTATTTTTTTGATCAATGTGTAGATGTGTAGATTTTTTTGGTTTTGGTTATTTGGTTAAAAAAAGCAATTTTTTGTTTCTTTTTTTTATTAATTATAATTTAAACTAAAAAAAAATAAAACAAAAGTCTACGAATTTAATTTTGGTTATATTTTTCTTGGTTGGTGATTTTTTTCACAAATGTTGGTTACAAAATTTTTTTCGTGGCAACAACACTGTTTCAGAAATATAAATAAAAAATTAGTCAAACAACAAAAACGCACGATGAGAACAACGCATTGTTACGCTCATGGTTTATTTACCCTTCCCTTCTATCTTTCCCCCCGCGTGATGAAATATTTTTGAGAAATATTCCAAAATATGTCCAAATGCACATTCTTTATACTTTATTTTCTTTGATATTACTCAAACAAATTCCAGCATGCCACGCTTTACCACACCAGCTGCCTTCAAATAGAAGTATTCATCAATACATTTTCTTTAATGAGACATTTTTCAACCAACAACAAACATCACAATATTAAAACGAAAATTTTTGTTTCAATCAGAATACTCTATTGAATGCTTGACCAAAGATGATTAAGGTTTTCATGATTTAAAATTCTCTTCTTATGATTTACTCTAATCTGTGGATTATACCCGCAGTGATATGTTATTAACTGAAGCGAAAGTGATTGTCTAGAGGAACCTTTAACTCTAAGGGGGTTATATGCAAGTCATATAATGCAAAGGGGAAATCATAAGATTTGCTGAATCGTGCTTAAAACGGCTTAATTATTACTCGACGGGTCTTTGGTATTGTTTTACTGGATAACATTGAAAAATAATTTTGTTCCCTTTTTTCATTCAAAGACAGTATTTACGCTAATGTTGTTCACAGTGTAACAGTTGATGGATTGTTCTTCAATAATGTTTAATAACAAATATCATATTCTTTGTAAACTTACATTACACATAGCATTAAACATAGCAAATAAATAATTAATGATTGTGATGCGCTTTAGAGACTTTATAAAAAAATAAGTAAAATGAGACATTTTTTGATAAATAACTACACTTATTTACATTTAGTTATTTAACTGAGACTTTAAGCTGAGATTTGTAGAATTGAGACGATGTCAAAGTCAGGAAAGTGAAGAAAATTAAATGCATTTTTTGTGTTTTTTTTTGAAATTTTAATAGGTTTATCTGATATTTTTTTGTGGCTAAACGAATAGAGGTTTTATATTGATTTTTTTTACTTGAAAGGTATGAGCAGCTGCTACTTTTAGTTTTTTTTATATATATATATCTCATATATTAATGTTAAAATTATTCGTTCAAAATTTAAAAATAATAAAAATTTCACATTTTTTTACCCTTCCCAAAAAAAAGATAAGGATTTTAAAGGTGAAAGTAGTTTTTAGTAGTTTAATGTTATACACCACAAGAAAATATGAACTCTCTACATTCAGGAACAAAAAAAAAAGTTTGCGCAAATTTGCGCAATTTTTTTTGCCGTTTATTTTGTCAATTTTTCTTTTTTTAAAAAATTATAAAGAATTACCCTTTTTCTACCAAAAAACGAAACACACAAAATTTTTATAACCGAAGCAGCAAGTGCTCAAAAATTGTTATATACCGCAATAAAGTATGAAATCTCTATTTTCATCCTTTTTTACCTGTAAACTGGTAAAAAATAATAAAATTACCCTTTTATAAGCTGCAGTACACAAAAATCGCTAAGGAATAGAAAAGCATTTTCATCAGATACTATTAAATTACTCCTTCCTGACATTGATGATGAAAATGATAACGAAATTTACCTAATATATGTAGTTAGCTTCACTTTTTAAGTATTTTTAAGTTACTTAAATATTGAATAATGTAAAATAAATATTATAAATAAATATTAATTATCATAGAACTTTAAAAACTTAATTACGTATATTCACTATTATAACAATATGAGATTTTCTTAATGGGCCGTATGTAGTACCTAGCGGCACTTATGATCCGATCATAATAAAATCAGGTAAAATGATTCACATTCATATTAAACATGTTCATGTCGAATTTCATCGAGGTAATAACATTTTTAAACCAATTATAATAGCTGAACATATTTTCTTAAGGGGCCCTATTTTGGACCTAGGGGAAATTATGGACCGAACATAACAAAATTTGGTAATATGATTTAGATTTACAAAATACACGTTCATACCGAATTTCATCACGGTACCGATGTTTTTAAGCCATTTATAAGCGCAAACGTGAATTTCTAAAGGGGACTTTATATGAGGGCTAGGGTCAAATGTGATCTGATTTTCACCAAACCTTACACCATGATTTCTTAGTACTCAGAACTGATCCATGCTAAATTTGATCATGATTGTTGCATAATTACCATAATTATGTGTAAATAAGTGCAATTTCGGGGGGGAATTTGTATGGGGGCTAGGCGATATACACTTTCATTAGTACTTTGGCCTTTCAAGACGTTCGCATAAGTTGTGTTGGAATTGAAATTTTCATCAGTATAATTTTGTGGCCGAGAAGAACATGACAAAATTTGTTGGTTGGTGAATTGGTTTATCGTTCAGTGTTGATTTTTTCTGTACAAGTTTTTGATAAACTTGACATCCTTTGTAGTTTGCAGTATGGTTTTGTAAATAGGGAATACAACGAGGTGGACTAGATTTCTTTACAGTACATTCAGCTGTGGGATGATCAAGAGCACATTTTACGCAACGGAAAGGTTTTCTGCAATATGCCTGAGTATGTCGAAATTGTTGGCAACGATGACATTGAACAATGTCATTGACTTTCTTAGGGGATTCAATTGTAACTACAGCATTATTTATGTAACGAATTTCATAAATTTCTTTGTTATTAACTTTTGGATCAAGATCAACATAAAACATTGCAAGGGGATTCTTTGAAACTCTACTTCGAACATTACAGACGCTTCTAACATTGTGACCTTGAGCTATAAGTACAGCTTTAATGTCTTCTGGAGGTGTTGTGAGGTGAAGACCTTTAATAACAACTCTGTAATCTCGTTCTTTTCGTACTTGAAATGTATGATAACTTATTTCTCTTCTATCAAAATACAGCTAGTTTTCTATACGAATCTATGCTACTTATCATTTTATTTCGTTATTTGTCAATGATGTATAACCGAAATCTTTTCTAGGAATAACAGAACATATATTACTTATCATATTAACAATATTGTTAACATTGGGTGTAAAAATTGTTTGCTGTAGTCAGTTGTTTCTTGACTTTCCTCACCTATGCTGTTCTCTGCATCCAGAATTTCAAATCATCAGTTGTGTGTCGTTTCTTTGCCAAATTTCCAATTGAGGATCTGCTTTCAGAAAGCTTAGATCGATTTGGTTTTGGTTGCCAGTTGTAAATTTCTTTTTTCCATCATCATCATTATCAGTACATATTCATCTTTATGATTCGTATTTACTTATTTGTTTTTTATCTTGTCATTATTTTTAAATTTTGTGTTTTGTATTCAAATTTTAATTATTTGTGGAGGAAAGACTTCGTTTAAATTTTGCTCACTCACACAACTCTAGTGCACTTAATTGTGTTTTTTTTCTGTCGCTTCTAATCGGTTTTTTCTCAGAAATTTGATTTCTTTAATTGGAAAATTTCACAATTTTTTTGAATTAAATTATAATTTTTTTTATTTGAATTTAAAAAAAATTTTTTTTGGATTTTTGAAGCGAACTGATAAATAAAATTGACGTGAAAAATTCTCAGAAATCTATCGTTCTATCGAGTTTAAACTGTAATAGATACAATTAACACACACAAGTTCATCTCTTTTTTAATATCCAAGCTTTTGATTAACTCTCTCTAAGTGAATGCGTTTTACTACACTCTACATTCGCTTCTATATCCGATCCGTGTTAACGATAACGTGTTCAAGAGAACTGTCAATTAACAGAAATATACTGAGATGCCGAAACCATTTCAGGTCAATGTTCGGTTCGTACAACAACCTGTTGTATTCATTGATTAAACAATTCAGAATGCAAAATATTTTTAATGTATTCTATATGATCCATAAAAATGTAATTTAATTCAAAATTAATATGAAATAAAATTGTATCTTTTTCTTAAAGATACAAAATAAAGTTTTTGTTTTTATTATGATCACGCTCCTTTTTTACATAAAATTTTAACACTTTGATTGGAAATATCCACACGTTAATTTATCTTCAACAATATTCTTATCTTATATATAAAAATGAATGTGTGTTTGATTGTATGTTTGTATGTTTGAAGTTTATATACGATTAAACGGCTGAACCGATTTTCTTGAAATTTTCACAGTATCTTCCTGTATGTCTGGAAGGAGTTATAGGCTACTTTTTATGTTGATATTCCAAATGAGCGAGGGGCCATGCCCATGTATACTACATACTTAATATTTAATTGCATTTGAAATATATTACTCATACGCATAGTTACCCCTAAAGTATGCTATCTATGATTCTTGATGTATAAAACCAAAGAAAATAAAGTATAAAGAATGTGCATTTTGGCATATTTTAGAAATTCACGACTCGGGGGAAAGATAGAAGGGAAGGAAAAAAAATTTTGTAACAAACATTTGTGAAAAAAATCACCAAATAAGAAAAAATATAACCAAAATTAAATTCGTAGACTTTTGTTTTATTTATTTTTTTTTTCAGAAATAACCAAAAAGGCAACATCATTACTAGATTCAATCTTTGCGGATTTTTTGCAAATTACAATACATTTTGACTTTTTAGAGTTAATCCTTAAACCATTTGCAGTCGCCCAAAGAGAAATATTATTAAGGTCAGTGTTAAGATCTTTAACTCCAGTGTTGATGGAAGCTACAGAGCTATCAATGTAGAGTAGAATATCATCAACACACATTTCAATTCTAGAATGTTTGAGCTGCTCAAACATATGACCCTTAAATTGTTGAGCTTGAAATTTTCAACTCATATACATAGTAAGTACTGAAATTGATACTATTTAAATCTTTATTTGAAAAACATATATGTACATATGTAATAGTTATGTTATTGTTTACTTCTAACAATGGGTAATTACTAAAAATATTATTTATTTGTTGCATATCTTGAAAAATAGATCAGGTGAGTTTAATAATCAGCATTTTATTGGGTGATGAATGGGCATGTAACAATAGGCAGTAAAATTTTCATTCATTACTTTCGAATACCTAAGTAATAAAATGTAAACTCTCAATATTTTTTCCAAATAAAATAAGAAGTTGCAAAACTCATCAAAAAAAAATTACCTGCGACCGTCACAAACATAATTATTTGTCAAATTTAATTTTTTTAATTCAATTTTTTTAAAAAGTTTTTTGACCTGAACCTATTTCATATTAGGTAAAATATAAAGGAACAAAAATAAAACACGCATTCGGTTTTGGAATTCAGTTGAATCTTTGATTCTAAACGAGTTAAACGTTGAGTGACATTTATTTTGCAACAATTTATAAAAATGCTCCCAATAAAAGCATCCCTTTCCAGAAGCACTAAAAATGCATTGCATTTGCAATCCCAGAGAGCAAATGAAAGTTCGGAAGAGCGTGAAAGTTGCCTCAGGACTGAAAAGAGTCGAGCTTCAACCTTTAGAGCCGGAACTCCATCACAACGAGAAGAACGCCTTGAAGGCCTACGACAACGCGCCACAACAGCAAGAGCTACTGAAACGCTTTCAGAAAACCAAGAGCGCCTTGAAAGTCAACGAAATCTTACCTCTTTAGCACGAGCTTCTGAAACGCTTTCAGAACACGAACGACGTCTTGAAGGTCTTCGACAACATGCGACAACCGCACGAGGTACCGAGACACCGTTGGAACATGAAGGTCGGCTACAAAGCCAGCGAAATCGTGTCGAAACATCACGAGGCACAGAAACGCCTTCAGAGCGTGAAAGACGTCTTGAAGGTCTTCGACAACATGCGACAACCGCACGAGCTACTGAGACACCGTTGGAGCATGAAGGTCGGCTACAAAGCCAGCGAAAACGTACCGAAACATCACGAGGCACAGAAACGCCTTTAGAGCGTGAAAAACGTCTTGAAGGTCTTCGACAACATGCGACAATCGCACGAGCTACCGAGACACCGTTGGAACATGTGTAGTGTGTTTGACTAGTCGAAGTTGCCATACCTTTTGTATGCAACTTAATATCAACACATTCCTGTTGATCTTATCCACACTGCAGTTTCTTCCCAGACATAAACAATTCGTGTGAACTTGCGATGTCAGCATTTTCTCACGAATTGTTTACTGTATGCTAGCACTAAGAATTTAGTTAAGTTTAGCTTTAAGATTCAGTAATAAAAGCACAATGAAAATCTGTTTATTACTCCAATAAATTCAACAGCGCTGTTGACACGAAAAGGACATGGAAAATTATACATGATATTGGAATTGGTAAAACAACTAATCACGAAAGTGATGTCGATGTTAATGTGCTTAACGAATCATTCGTCAATATTCCTTTGCCAACTGTAAGCCCTTGTTTTTATTCTCAAATGCCACCAAATGAACCATCTGTTGCAAAATTTAGTTTTAAGTGCCTTGATCTTAATGATGTAGCAGAAGGCTTCTACAAAGTTAAATCAAATGCAGTCGGTTTGGATGATATTAATCCAAGGTTCATAAAGAAACTACTGCCATGGATAATACACCCTATTAGGTATTTGTATAATACAATTATTACAACCAGTACTTTCCCAACGGAATGGAAATATGCCAAAATCATACCGGTTCCAAAAAATGGCAATGAATATCGCCCAATATCAATTTTACCATACCTTTCCAAAGTTTTCGAGCGAATTATTTATAAACAAATGGTTGCATTTATAGATCAGTACAATTTATTAACTGACCGTCAATCAGGTTTTCGATCTCAACATAGCTGTTTAACCGCTCTGACCGATGTAATCGAAGACATAAGAAATAGTTTAGACAATGGGAGACATTCTTAGTTTTGCTTGACCATTCAAAGGCCTTTGATACTGTTCACCACTCAATACTGTGCTTCAAACTTGCTAGAATGTTTAACTTCTCTTCTACAGCCGTTAAATTGATGTCCACATACCTAACAGACAGATGGCAATACGTCTCCAATAAAGGACTACTTTCTAACCCTCTTCGCGTGACAAGAGGTGTTCCGCAGGGCTCCATATTGGGACCATTACTGTATTCCATTTACTCTAACGATATACCAGAGCAGCTTAAACATTCTAGAATTCAAATGTATGCTGATGACATCCAACTCTACCTTGATAGCTCTATAGCTTCCATCAACATTGGAGTTAGAGATCTTAACATTGACCTTAATAACATTTCTCTTTGGGCGACTGCAAATGGTTTAAGGATTAACCCCAAAAAGTCAAAATGTATTGTAATTTGCAAAAAATCCGCAAAAATTGAATCCAGTATTAATGTTTTCTTGGGTGGTAGCAAGATTGACATTGTTGATTCTGCCAGAAATCTTGGCGTGGTTTTCAACAATACGCTAACCTGGTCGGATCACATTAACCAAACATGTGGAAGAGTTTATAGTATGCTAAGGTGATTATGGGCTTCGCAGTATTACACTCCACCAAAAATAAGACTACTTCTGGCTAAAACTTATTTAATACCAACTTTGATGTACTCATCTGAAGTCTTCTCCGGCTGTAATTCAAAAGACACTGCGAAACTCAACAGTACTTTCAACAACATTGTACGTTACATATTCTGCCTAAGGAGATTTGATCATGTCTCTCACTTCTCCAAACGCATATTTAATATCTCCTTTAGTAACTATATAAAGTTAAAGAACTTGGTTTTTCTTCATAAAATTATTATATCGGAGCACCCAAAATATCTTCGCAAACGCTTAAGGTTCATGAGATCCTTAAGGGGAAAGGGTATTGTGCAGATTCCTCATCGGGATGCAGCGTCCGAGAGACAATTTTTCATATTAAGCATCCGACTCTGGAACCAACTTCCTCCAGACGTGCAAGTTATTGGCAACGCAAATAAATTTAAGCATGTACTATATCAATATTATCAAACGTAATCTGTTATAAATGTCAGTTGTAAATATTGTTATTTATTCTTAACCATCTTTATTTTTATTTAAACTTTATTTTATATTATTGTTTTTTTATTTTGTTTATTTTATTTATTTTTATTTCTTTTTTATAAGTTTTGAATTTTATAAGTATTGATATAACTTGTCAGATTCTGATACTTTAAATTATAAGATATTATGTCTTGTTGTATCAGAAATTCAAATTTAATAAATAAATACAAATACAAATACAAAAATGAACAGTCGCACTAGCGGCTGTTCACAATTAATAAAAGAATTCTAAAATTAAACAAAAAAACGGTGTTTAAATATTACATGGCGATCCTGCCATTATCGGTGTTAGTGAATAAAGTGATATATATAAAATTTCCGCATTACAAGTAATTCTTAATTGTAAAATCTATAAGAGAAATTAAACCTTGAAATATGCGTAAACGAAAATTAAGAAAATATTGTGAAAATCTTACATCAAAATAAAAAATAACATCAAAAACAAAAAAAAAAAAATAAAAACCAAATTAATAAAGTGTAAACGTGTAAAAAAAAAAATATATCAAAAAACAAAAACAGCTTATGAATATTGAGCAAATGTGCATCATGCAAATATTAAAATTAAATATGTATGTTGAAATTGAAAAAAAAAAAAATCACTTCTCTCATTGTGAATATGCAGGAAGCAATAAAGAGAGAATATTTTGTAGTCTCAAAATGTAATAAAGACAATTAAAGTTAAAAATTTAAATAAATAACGAAAATAATAAATTAAATAAATAAATAAAGAGTTTGTATTCTTATCCACTTAATTAATTCATTTAAAAAGTATCTTGTGATGCATTAAAATCATCGAAAAAAACTCAAGTTCAGTTTTCTTTTCCACACATTTTTGCAAGACTTGAAAGTACGGTTTTTGTATCTTAAAGATACCTAAAGATAACTCAAAATTGTGAACAGATAAACGAACCAAAATATACAACAATAACAAAAACAAGACAAAATATTTAAGTGATAAGAGCATAATTGTGGCAAAGAAAGAAAACAAACTTACAATATGAAAAAAAAATATAATTGCTTCATTGAAAGTGTTGTAAAGAAAGCAAAGCAAAGACGAAAAAAAATAATTCCACTTAGTTTGGTACTAAGCAAAACGAAACAACAGAACAAAAAAAAAAAAATATAGAAGAAGCAAAAGAAAAATTATGAGTGTTTATTTATCGCTAAATGATATGCCACTATGTTTCCTGTTAAAATTTTGTAAATAACCGCAGCATCAGCAGTAACAACAACAATCAAAATAAACAAGACGTATTTCATACAGCACCATCTTCAATCATCCCAAGCAACAGCAGCACCAACACCATCAGCAAACATCCTATGAAAACCGTAAATCATCTTAAATAAACGATCAACAGCATCCACATACGTATGTTGATACTAATAATATTATATTTAAGATTATTATTTATATTTAGTAAGTTTAAATTTAATAAAATTTTGAGAAAACTTACTAATAGTTGTAGTTTTTTTAAATAACATTATTTAAGAACAAAACAATCAAAAAAAAATCCTTGGAAAATTCATAATTATATTATTTAAAGGATTACATACCATAATAATAATATTTGAAAATTTATAATTATATTTTTATTAAGACTAATGTTTCAACAAAATTTATAATATAATGTACATAGAATACCAGCATAAATAATTTTATTACCTACCATAGTAATTATTAATAATTTTTTTTTTTCTCTTCTCAAGTTAGAAAATATGTTTTTTTAAAAAAAAAAATCATTATTATATTTTTATAAAAACTAATATTTTTACAAAATTACATGCAACAATTATTAATTATTTTTTCTTCAATTCAATTGCTTTGAATTTTTTATATGAATGGATTTCTCTTAATACGTATTACACTTCTTTCGAAATTATATTTCAACGATTAACGACCCTGTGTAATGTTCTTAAGCTAAGTTTTCGAGTTATAATAAGAAGATAAACAGGAATATCACGTATATTCTCCGGATCACAATAATAATAATGATGTCTTTATGATACAATTAAAAATAATTTTTATAAGTTAACAAAATCAACTTTTTTTTTTTAATCTTACAAGGACACACGAATAATAAATAAATTAAATTAAAAATAATATATACATTGATGTGTTCTTTATAAATAATTTTATTACGAAATATATATACTAATACTGCATTACTGCGACACCTACGGGTCCCTCCAGTACTGCATAAATTTAAGGATCAAACCTCGTTGGGTCTAAATTGGTTTTGACCCATACATGACAGTGCCTAGTACGACTGTGCATAAAATTGTACGGTATACCACGCAGTGCCATGTATCCCAATAAAATCTAAGAACTAACAAGTAGCCTGACAGCGTGAATTACTAACCTCTGCGTTGTTGTCTAAACTAGTAGGTAAACTTGCGCACAAACACTGACAAGACAGTTCTTAATCATCCCTTTATTCTTAAAACTGATTCGAAATGGGAGGCACGGAGTCAAAAGTTGAAAAGCCATATGCTAATGTCGTAAATGACATTGTGGTTAAAATTGACTTTCCGTACGTCTATTTCATCGTAATAATTGTCCTGTTAGCCGCGCAGTTCTTAGTAACAGTTTATCAGTTACATAAAAGGTCACTGAGAAAGAATTACATGAGAGCTGCGTCATTGGCGAACAACTTGGACAAAGTCTAGTCGTCTAGTCGTTACGTAAATTTTTTCAATTCTTTTTATTCTCTTTTCGCCAATTTAAAAAATTTTTCTTTACCTTATCGGTTTAGCCAATTCCTACCGTTTAATTTAAATATTAATTTCCTAATCTATGGAATGGGAAACAATAGTATATAGGGCTAGAGCGATTAAGGAAGAATTTTTAAAATCATATAAATGCCTAAATATTGACAGGGATATAAAACCTGAGACAATCAATAGGCACTTGAATATTCTTCTAACCCTACTTGAAAAATTACGGGTGTTACTAAACACAAATTACAGCAGACTAACAGAGGCTCACCAAACAGCTGCTGAAGGTTTTTATTGGGACTTACGTGAAAAATTGATTTCTGTAAGTTACCGAAGGAACTTCAAAATAAATGTCCCCCAGTCAATACAAGAACCAGTAGAATTCAATATCTTACCAGAGACGGAACAGAGGAAGAACTCCAACATGCCTCAAACTGTTGTAGAGTTCTTAAATACCGCCTCCAGGTTAATTCCTGATTTCGATGGGAATTCTGAAAACCTACAAAGCTTCCTTGACGCCATAAACTTGGTTGATTCCATTAAGGAATCGCATGAATCTGTAGCTGTTAACCTCATTAAAACCAAATTGAAAGGAACAGCAAGAAACTTAATAGGTTCAGAAACAACATTAGACCAGATTGTGAACAAACTTAAGGCTTCAGTCAAGGGTGAATCCGTGGACGTTATAAACGCCAAACTCTTGAGCACTAGACAGTCTGGTAAGAGCGTCAACGCTTATGCTAAGGAAATGGAAGAATTGGCTAAGAAATTGGAGACAGCGTACATAGGGGATGGACTACCCCATGACATAGCAAATAAATATGCCACACGTTCAGTGGTCACTGCTATGACTAAAAACAGTTCAAACGACAGAGTCAGGCTAATCATGCAATCGAGCAGTTTCAATAACATGAATGAAGTTCTAACCAAGTTCATAAGTAGTTGCACTGAGCTGCACATACTCAGCTATGGATCTGGACGCCGGGGTGGTGATAACCGCAGTAATAATTACAATGGCAATAGCAACCGCGGCAGATACAATAATTCGAAAAGGGGTCGAAACTTTTATGGACAAAATAGAGGTGGAAACTATGGGTCCGGATCTTATAATAATGATCCAAATCTGAACCGCAATTCGGGTTCCTACCGTGGTAATAGATACGGCAACAAGAATTACAATAATAGCCGAAACAGAAATATAAACGTTACTGGGGAACATGCCCCGGGAAACGAGATACAACCCCTAAATACTCAGTAGGAACTAAAACCTACAATATTAACTTGAATTTGTGCAGCTATCTACAATGTAAAACTACTTTAAATAACACTGTTTCAACTTTTCTAATAGATACTGGTGCGGATATCTCAATTATCAAGCGCAACCAGGTCATAGATGCAACCATAAATAAATACAATAGAAAAAAAAATAAATGGGATAGGCCATGGCACCATTTCAACACTGGGTAGTGTGCGTTCTGAGCTAAAAATAGACAAATACTTAATAAAGCATACTTTTCATGTAGTTGAAGATAACTTTAAAATACAAGCAGACGGAATAATCGGAATGGATTTCATGCGAAAATACAATTGCATCTTACAGTATTCAAGTGATAAGGACTTAATAATTCTACGATCAGATGAAATTGATCATGACATTGGAATACCGCTTAGAAACGGTCCTACCATAAACTCTATATCTCTACCTGCAAGATGTGAAGTAGTAAGATCAATAAAGTTTGAGTCAATTGAAGAAAGTGTTCTAGTACCATTCCAGACAATTCAAGACGGCGTTTTTGTCGCCAATACAATCACATCGAAAACTAATCCCTTGGTGAAAATAATTAACACAACTAACCATGACTTAATAATTTCCGATATTAAGCTTGTTACGGAGACACTTAAAGACTACAAGATAGCTAGTTCAGATCGCGTACAAACTAAATCAAAAGAGAAAATGGAAAGACTTTCCAAAAATTTTCCACCATTCGTTGAAAAAGAACTGAAAGCTTTATGCCATGAATTCATAGATATTTTTGCTTTGGAAACAGAAAACATTTCATCCAATAACTTTTATAAGCAGAAACTTATGGTGTTTTCTTTTCTACAAAGAAAATGTCACCCTCTTACAAGGTGCATTAAAAAAATTGCTGACCAACCCTGTTATAATGTAATTTTTATTTGAGATGAACATAACACAAATATGAAAAAAGGGAATGCCCCGTGCCGTTAAAAATATGTTGTATTTTTTGATTTGTTTTCAATAAAATATGTAAACATAAAAAAGGTGTTGCCAAATCGCTAATTTTTCGATTTAATTTTTTTAGGGCTTTTTTTTATAACCAAATAACATTTTTTTAACACAGTTCTAACACTGAATGCAATTTTTTATATTACTGACCATGTAGCTTTAATAATGTAATGTTCCTTTAAGGTTACCCCACAAAACCATGAAAAAATTAACTTCAAAATTGGATAACGATACTAGGCAGGGACCGAAAATAACTGTTATTTTTGAATTTTTGATTAAAAAAAGCAACCACAAGGAAATGTCGGAGAACAAAACCAAGTATACCATTTTGATTGTCTTGGACCAAATTTTTATAAAAGCCGATGCTTTTTAAAAACATGACTTTTATTTTTTAGAAAAAAAATAACAGTTATTTTTAGATTTTTATTTTTTCGAGCAAAAATAACAGTTATTTTCGACTTTTATTTTTTCGAGCAGAAATAAAAGTTATTTTTGACTTTTATTTTTAAAAGCAGAAATAAAAGTTATTTTTTGACTTTTATTTTTTCGAGGAAAAATAACAGTTATTTTTGACTTTTATTTTTTCGAGCAGAAATAAAAGTTATTTTTTGACTTTTATTTTTTCGAGCAGAAATAAAAGTTATTTTTCAACTTTTATTTTTTCGAGCAGAAATAAAAGTTATTTTTGTTTCAATTCATGATGAATTCATAATATTTATTAAAAATTTCTTTAAAAAAATTAAAGTTATTTATGTCAGAAAATTATTAGAATTAAGTTTTGGGTATATTAAACACTAATCTTTGGTTTGAAAAAACCAAAATAACTTTTATTTCTGCTCGAAAAAATAAAAGTCAAAAAATAACTTTTATTTCTGCTCGAAAAAATAAAAGTTGAAAAATAACTTTTATTTCTGCTCGAAAAAATAAAAGTCAACAATAACTGTTATTTTTGCTCGAAAAAATAAAAGTAAAAAAATAACTTTTATTTCTGCTTTTAAAAATAAAAGTCAAAAATAACTTTTATTACTGCTCTTAAAAATAAAAGTCAAAAATAACTGCTATTTCTGCTCGAAAAAATAAAAGTCAAAACATAACTTTTATTTCTGCTCGAAAAAATAAAAGTCAAAAAATAACTTTTATTTTCTGACTTTTACGATAAAAGTTATAACAGTTACGGTCCCTGATACTAGGCGACTTTTTTTAAATTTCATCTGGTAGCCCTATAAATAAACAAAAGTCATTTGCTTTACAGGGCATTATCAGCACTCTCGATTTATACAGGGCGTAAAATGCAATGCCCTCCACCATTTTCAAGTGCGAATTATTTAGAATAAAACATACCACCCTTTTAAAGGGAGAAACATTTTTGAGAAACAAACACAAAATTGCATTTTTTAAAATAAAGTGCACATTTTTTGGTAGAAAAGAAAACACCATTAAAGTTAATAGTACACACCCTGTTTATATCAAGAACTATCGAATACCTCATTCTCAGAAGGATGAGATAAATAAACAGGTTGAAAAATTAATTAAGGATGATATCATTGAACCATCTGTATCCGATCACAATAGCCCTATTCTATTGGTACCCAAAAAACCGTTGCCTGGTACTACCCAGAGAAGATGGAGACTAGTGGTAGATTACAGGGCGGTTAATAAAAAGTTGATAGCAGACAAATTCCCGTTACCACGCATAGATGATATTCTTGACCAGTTAGGCAGAGCTAAATTTTTCTCTTGCCTTGACCTTATGTCAGGATTTCATCAAATTGAGCTTGAGGAAGAATCTAGAGATATTACATCCTTCTCTACTGATATAGGATCTTTCCGATTTAAAAGATTGCCATATGGTCTGAAAGTAGCGCCAAATTCATTTCAACGAATGATGACATTGGCTTTTTCAGGTCTATCCCCAGCACAAGCGTTTGTGTACATGGATGACCTTGTAGTTGTTGGTTGTTCATCAAATCATATGTTGAGAAACTTGAGGGATGTATTTGAGGTGTGTAGGACGCACAATTTAAAGTTGCATCCAGACAAGTGTTCATTTTTTCGCACGGAAGTTACATTCCTTGGCCACAAGTGCACGGATCAAGGAATATTGCCTGACGACAGCAAATTTTCTATTGTACAAAACTATCCCACTCCGAGGAATGGTGATGAAGCCAAGCGCTTTATAGCGTTTTGTAATTACTATCGTAGGTTCATACCGAACTTTGCTGAATCGTCTCGGCATATAACCAGACTATCAAGAAAAAATGTTCCTTTTGAGTGGAACCAAGATTGTGAAAAGTCCTTTCAGTACCTCAAAAATCAACTACTGAGCCCTAGGATTTTACAATACCCTGACTTCTCAAAGGAATTTTTTATCACAACCGACGCAAGCAAATATGCTTGTGGCGCGGTTTTGAGTCAGGAAAAACAAGGAGAATTAATGCCAATCTCATACGCGTCAAGATCATTCACTAAAGGTGAAAGTAATAAATCGACCATAGAGCAGGAATTGACTGCGATACATTGGGCCGTAAAATATTTTAGACCTTACATCTATGGCAGGAAATTTGTGATAAAAACTGATCACAGACCACTCACTTACCTTTTTTCTCTAAAGAATCCATCTTCCAAGCTAACACGTATGCGACTTGATCTCGAGGAATACGACTTCGTGATCGAGTATATTAGGGGTCAGGAAAATGCGGTAGCAGACGCTCTATCCCGCATAGAGTTTAAAGACATTAAAGATATTGGAGTCAATACAATTCTGAAGGTTACAACAAGACTTCAGACTAGAGCAAAAGAACAAAATACTGGTAAAAATCATGCGGAAGAATCAGAATCGTTGAATCTCAAAATATATGAGACTCTAAATGCAAACGAGCATCGTAAAATACCTAAATTGTATTTTACCAAAGATAAGTTAATTATACGGAAAGGAAAGCAAGTTCTTTCTGAATATCAGTTGAAAGACCTTATTATTAATAGAAATGTTGACTTAGGTCGCCTCTTTCTACAGCTTGCAAAAATAGCTAATAATGTCGGTCTTACAACACTATTACTTTCACAAGATGAAAGTATGTTTAATAACCTAGGAACAAATATGGAAACCTTCAAAGGTAAAGGTAATATAATCTTGCAAGATTTTGATTTGACAATAATGCTCGTACCAAAACTTGTTAAAGTTAGCACAGATTCTGAAAAGTTAAGGATTATGAAAAAGTATCATGATGATCCCCTTACTGGTGGACATCCAGGTATAACCCGTATGATAAAGAAAATAAGACTTCAATATCATTGGAAGGGTATGACTAGAGACATATGTAAATATGTCCGGCAATGCCTTCAGTGTCAGGCCAATAAGACAACAATTAGAAACAGGGAGCCCTTCGTTATCACACCAACACCTGTCAAAGCTTTTCAACGAGTAATAATTGACACCATAGGACCGCTGCCAAAGTCTGATTCGCAAAATGAATACGCTGTGACTGTAATGTGTGATTTGACCAAGTATTTGGTGGCCATCCCAGTGGCAAATAAATCGGCCAGGAATGTGGCTAAGGCCATAATGGAAAATTTTGTTTTGATATATGGTCCCATGAACACCATAGTTACTGATCTGGGTGCTGAATATATGAATCAGGTACTGACAGAGCTATGTAAACTGCTAAAAATAGAAAAGTTGCATTCCACTACTTACCACCACGAAACACTTGGGACTATTGAAAGATCCCATAGGACATTCAATGAGTACCTAAGATCATATATTTCATTAGATAAATCGGACTGGGATAATTGGCTAAAGTTCTTTGTATACTGTTACAATACGACTCCGTCTACAGCCCATGGATATTGCCCGTTTGAGTTAGTATACGGGAAAATTCCGAGGGAAATGGAGTTTGCTAATACTGGTATCATAGATCCATTATACAATATTAATGCCTATGAAAAAGAGGTCAAATTCAGACTTCAAGTAGCACAGCGCAGAGCTGCCAACCTCATTGAAAATGCTAAACTAAGGAGACAAGGGTTCTCCAATAAAAATTCTAACCCTGTCGGGCTCTGTGTTGATGATTCAGTTTTGGTCCGCAATGATGCTGGACACAAGCTGGATTCGGTTTATACGGGTCCATTTAGAGTCAAGGAAATTGATATCACAAATAACGTCACCGTGACGGACTCGAACGGTAAATCATTCACCGTCCACAAAAACAGAGTTAAAAAATTACCCGATTAAAATGCGTATATCGCATACTGCATTCCCAATTTTATTTCTTTTTCTTCTCCGAAGGGGAAGTGAATGTGAATTATGTATTTTAATACTTCTTTATAACATTTAATTTTTTTTAAAAATACTAAATGATTATGTATCTTAATATTTTTTTTATAACATTTATTTTTCTCTTTTTTATTTTATTTTTTATTATTAACTTTGTAAAAGAACAATCAACTCATGTTGATCGTTCTTTGTTAAGAGGGAAGGTGTAGTGTGTTTGACTAGTCGAAGTTGCCATACCTTTTGTATGCAACTTAATATCAACACATTCCTGTTGATCTTATCCACACTGCAGTTTCTTCCCAGACATAAACAATTCGTGTGAACTTGCGATGTCAGCATTTTCTCACGAATTGTTTACTGTATGCTAGCACTAAGAATTTATTTAAGTTTAGCTTTAAGATTCAGTAATAAAAGCACAATGAAAATGAACAGTCGCACTAGCGGCTGTTCACAATTAATAAAAGAATTCTAAAATTAAACAAAAAAACGGTGTTTAAGTATTACACATGAAGGTCGGCTACAAAGCCAGCGAAATCGTACCATAACATCACGAACTAATGAAACAGAACTCCAACATGAATCGCGAGTAGAAAGTCAGCGGATTCGAACATCAACAAGAAGAGCAGCAGAGAGGATAGAGCAATATTATTTGCGTCGAGAACAAAATCGTAATCGAATGGTGGTGAATCGATGTAATGTTTTTCATGGATACTCAGGTATTGCATTTAACTATAGATCTGATATAGATTATACCGAAGACGAATTAGTGGCAATTGGTGACATGAATAAAGTTTGCCAATATTGCAATGTACTCAGGTACAAAAATGAAACACCTGGCATGTGTTGCTCTAATGGTAAAATCGTTTTGTCTGATTTACTTCCACCTCCAGAACCACTACAATCACTGATTTCAGGTAAGTTTTTCGAAATATATACTTTTTTTAATTTAACAAAATATTAATAAATAATAAAAAACAAAATAAAAAAATTACCTCTTTTGGTGATACCAAAGTATTTCGAGACAACTTTATGCCAACGTTTCGTGTTCAAGGTCAAATTTATAATAAAATGGGATCATTGTTGCCAATTCCAAATGAAGATCCTAAGTTCTTACAAATTTATTTCATAGGAGAAGAGGATAACAATGACCAAGTGCACCACCGCCAGCATTATAACCCTGACACAAAACAATGGATTGTTGCCGATTTACAAGTGATGTTTCATGAAATCAACGAATTGGTAAGGATCTTTAAGTTCACGATTAAGGTCAGATGACCACATAATCGCAATTCATGCTGATAGAACTCCAGCTGGACAACACCAAGGATGATACAATGCCCCAACAATGGCGTAACAATTTTGATGGTGGGCGATCCAGTTGCATCACGAGATATGTATTTAATTCCGATGGGGGTAGCGAAGCACACCGGGTATAAGCTAGTACCAAATACAATGCATTAATAATTTTAATAATTACTTACGTACATACACATACATATATGTACGTTCAGATACGCAATTAAACAAATTATGAAAAAATTTTAAGTAAACAAATGTGTATACATTCACATCATTCTCCATATAATTTCAATGTGTTAAATTTCAATTCAATGCTTAAAGGCATAAATAGGCAAGTCGCCGAATTTCTCTGTACAATTACAACAATTATGAATTTGCTTAATGAGTTCATTTCGTATTATCCTATTTATGGTTTAAAAGCCAAACTGAAGCTATATATAAAATAAACTGGATATGAATGAATTTGCCTCATACCATACACATGCACACGCATGTACACACATACAAATATTTTATACCAAAGATACCACGTGTAAACGATGCTTGTAAATAAAGAAAAAAAATAAATAACTTGTGGGATTATTTGTTGGTTTTGGTGACATCATTAGAAAATTCGTATAATTTCATTAAAAATAAAGAAAAAATGAAAAAAATAAAATCACTTTATAGACACAAATATATATGTACATATGTATATATGTTTGAGAGTAATTCCCAAATAAAGGTATCAAATTTAAATCCATTAAAATTCCGAATAAGACATTAAGTTAATGAAGAAGATTTTATGTTTCTGCATTGAAAATAATATGGTATTAATACAAAGGCGGAGAAGAGACGTTTAAATCTATTGTGATATATACTTACTCACATAGCACACATGCCATACATGAAACCGCAACACATACATATGTACATATATAGTATATGTACATATAAAAACAACAGGCGGGCTGACAGACTTATAGAGACACTCAAATGCTGTCTATGGCAACACAGGCATGTGTCTGCTCCACAATATTCTGCCACAAAATGATAGAATTATGATGAGCTAATGTTTCTAATGACCTATTTTCTGTGTCAATTTTATATCCATGTTTTACAATCTGAGTAACAACAGCATTTACTAACTAAAAATAGCATTTTAATTACACACAGAAAAGGGACAATTTTATAGTGACAATGATGGAGAGTGTTGGTATTGCTAGCATTAAGAGGAAAGTGAAATTAAAAAAAAATTTTCATCCTCACATGCCCACAAGCAGTGGACAAGCCTATCGGAACATGATATATATGCGGAGCATTAAACGTGTATTACATTCAATACACATATACATATGCAGTTGGAGTATTGGTGTCTGATGATACAAAATACCAATTAACGCATTCGGCGTAAAGTTCTATTAATAAACGAAAATTGGAGTTTGAAGGCTGCCTGCTTGTCTAACCGCCTGGATGCATGTATGCTTTATTGTGTGTGTTTTTTATGAGTTTTCTCCATTTCTTTAATGTATTTGTATCTGATTTTAAACAAACACATTTTTTTTTTTTGGATGTAATATGTTTCCAAATAGAGTTTTATAGCCCACATATGCAGAGTCGTAAATATCCCGTTCAATACTCACTCTTTTTTTGTTTTGTTTTGGTTTTGTTGTGTTTCAACAAACTTACTTCTTTCTATTCGATTGTATTGTACATACATATTTTAGAATTTTTGATTTTGATTCAATGCATACCATACTGGTTTATGTACGCAAGCTTCTCTAATAAGTATGTGAGAATTAATGTCAACGGAACTTTGAACATAAGCAGAAAAAGCATTCGATGTCACACCCTTATCAAAGCACTCATCGCACATATGAAGCAAAAGTAATCATTTGCTTCATCAGCTTTGTCCATCAAGGCTCTCTTTGTGTGTCACATTGATATCCGTAGTCTTTTCTAGGCCTGTCATTATTAGTCCCAATGAATTGAAAAATAGCATCTATCTGTACACATTGTTTAAATATACACACACATGTTTTTTTTTTTTTTAATTTTTATTAAATACATACCCGGAGAAAAAAGTTGAAGCCTTATTGAGATTGTCTTCACATCACTTATGCAGTATTTTCCCAAAACATCTACTGGTACTGTAAAGGGAAATACTTGAAGTTATAGTCATTATGAATGTGTTATTCGTACTATCTGCAAGAGGTCCTTACTAGCGATACGGTAATTTCATTTCAATAAGACAAATAATTTGTTTACAGATGTTTTACAACAAAAAAATGCTAATAAATGAGTAAAGCTTTATGTAACATATTATACGACTCAACATGTACTTCTTACACCATTTTTGGTGTGTGTGTTAATGTTATCAATGAGTGGCGGGACATACAGTATAGAATCGCACTGAACGGCAGATTTTTGAGAAACTTTTCATGGCAATTTTATTTCTTCTTAGTGCTTTTGCCAGAAGACTGCTAAGAGTAAGTCGCCGAAATAATATGTTTTGTTCGATTTATCAAGGCTTCACCTTTAATAAGCCAACACACTACCTGTTACCTCTTCTTAATAGCGGACTAATATGCACAAGAAACTCGGCCCTTTTGTCTTCTCTAATCAATCTAATGTACTCCTGTGACAAAGCGTGAGAACAACATAGCATATTTAATTTATAGTACGTTAAACAAGTTGTTTGAATTATCAGAATATTAGACATTCAGATACTAGGAAAGGCAATTTATATTCAATATTTATATTCGATTTTGCGGCTTATGGTGAAGACAGATGTAAAATGAATTTTTCCTAGACCTGTAGTTAAATGCAATACGATAATGTGCCATAAGATAAGTCTCATCTTTGGCGGAAATATTCTGCTAACAGTAATCTTACTAACCGAAATATAAAGTAGCAACGTTCACTACTGTCACGAGCTACATAGGAGGGTTAAAGTAAAATATCGGGTATTTTTTAGCTGCATTCGAGCTACTGATATCGATAATTGTGGTTTGACTTCTAAAATATCAAACTGTGTTGATATTTCTGTTCAATTCGACAAGTCGTCATGCATCGTTTAACGCCAATAGAAAACATTCAAAGTGTGGAAATTTATTTAAATAAAATAGTTAATCTTTCCACGTAGTTCTTGGAGCACTTTGTCCATTTTAAGGTCAACCTCATCGGCTTACTGAGTAAGCAATTCGAGCAGTTATTGTCGACTTTTCGTGAATTTTACCCTTCTAGATGCATGATAATCATATATATGTAAGTGACGAAAGAATATTGCAGAGCAGTGTGAATTTTGAAAAACTGAACCGAAATATCCTTTCGCCGAAGTTCTCAACCTGGTAACCATTGTCATCCGATTACGAGAATAATTCATGTATAACTAGGCTTACGTGACTTTAAAATATAACTCGTGTAAGAATTGAATCCAAACGACTATCGTTGCAAAGATATATATTTTGATTAAAAAATTGTGTATAATGAAGATGTGTATAATGAATGAAGATTTTAAAATCTATCTCCCCAGAAGCAAACCAAGTCAGTTAACAGAGCTCTGTTATGTTACTAACACAACTCTGTTAAACAATTAATTGAAGGCTGGGAAAGAAAAACAGGGAAAACTGATTTAAATTCCTGGGTAAAATAAGATAAAAAAGCAAATGATGATAAAAAAATAAGTCCTATTGTTAATCACTGTTACAAAATATTGCGTAATAAGAACTGCAATAAACAGATAATAATACATTTCCGAAAGCTAATGTAATCCGGTAAATAAATCAATATAGAGCTAAATCAGGACAACATGGACGGACAAAGTGAACTGTTTTCAATGCGTATTACAACCCTTTAACTAAATTAATCGCCAGAACCCTTAACAGAGCGAGTTTTCATAGTAGACTTTGAAAATTTCCGACAAATTTTTTTAAGATCGAGATAGATGAAAAATATTAAAAAAAAAAATATGTGTACGAGTATTATATCGCATCAAAAAGATTGGACATTTTTAATCCCGCCCTTAATTTTTACTGTTGTACTTTATTACCGTTTTCTTCAGTCTATATTTGTTCGAAGATTGTTAACACGTTGTTCTAAGCTACTGTCTTCTCTGCATTAGAGATGAGCGATATTTTCAAAACTGTGATTTAATCACGGTGATTGATAATTCACTGGTAACTACAGTGATTGAAATTGCCAAATAACAGTTACTAATAATGTCGTTCTTTCAAAATTGTTACATAGTCAAATTTATTTCATTTTATTTAGAGCTAGGCAGAATTACTATTAGATGATGCTGATTATTTACTTTTGTCTTTTATACATGAACTTTCTGTGAAACTTAATTGTCAAATTTCATATAAAAAAAAAATTACATTAAAAATAATAACATTGATGACACCACTTTGATTTTGTTTGGTAGTCTTTTCGTAGTATGTATCTAGTTGTCTCTTTCTTACGACTTAATAAAATATGTTATTGTCATTATTGTTTTCTTTTGGAATACTGTGATCACAATCACTGTTTTAAAGAACAGTGATTATCAAATCACGTTCACTGAGAACAACGTTCTTCAAAAATCACTGGATCGCTCATCTCTACTCTGCATGCTTGTTGTTTTGAGTGTAATTTATTTATTAATTACAATACAATTACAAATTATACGCGCGGAGTAACTTGACCATATGCTCGGTGTAGTGTAACAGACCAGAGCCTCTGGTGGGAATCGAACCCACAACCCTCACGCTAACAGTCTAGCACACTACCCACTAGACTACCAGGGCGCCCTTTTGAGTGTAATTGTTACCTCTTTATGTAAAACGTTCCCTTCTTGTGAGTTGATTATTCTCTTTCACTCATACAAGATATAATAACGTTTAAATTAGGGATATTTCGGAAGTTATTTTGCTAGAAAAATTTGGTATAATTGTTTTCCCGATAACATAATCATTCTCGATGATACTTCTCGAAATAAACATTGTACCCTGAAAGCAAATTTCTAAAGTATTTTACAAGTGCAAGTGTATTTATCAAATTTTTAAAATGAATAAAGAAGTGTATGCAAAATTATTTTCAAAAACTTATTTTTCAAATGCAAAAGAAAATTCGAATACGTCTCTCGATGATTTCAAAAATCGGAATACAAACGAAATATTCGGAAATTTATTCAATAAAGTGAATTAAGTTCTATTGATGTCCACTAATAAAGTGAAATCAATGTATAATTATAAAAAACGTATATATTCCATGTTGAAAACAATTGTAAGTATAATATATACATATGTATATATATAGTCCTAATACAGACATTTCTTGAAATTTATTTTATAATTTCTTTTTTTAATTTAATGGACAATTATCAAAAATTCAACGAAACGAGAGTATAATTAAAAAAAAAACATATCAATATTCATTTATTTTAGAACTTGGTCCTGATTGAGAATAAGCAAATAAATTTCAGATTCATCTTTCACAAATATCCTCAAATAAAAGTTTATTATTTGCAACTCCTATATGTGTATAATCTGAAACAGCTAGATTCAATCCCTGTTCAGGATTTTTTTCTTTTCTTTTTTATAAAATATCTATTTATGTATTGTATTTCTTTTTTCTTTTATTTTACAAAATAATAACAAAATATATACAGTAGTTTTGACTTACCTGCACAACTAACTTTTGCAAGAATTTTTGTGCAGATAAGCCAAAAATGCAGCTAAATTAAATTTTTTGCTTTAATTATAGATTACTCTCTCAAAGCACGAACAAAATTTTTGTGCAGGTAAAGGCAATGCGCACGTAAATAAAAGGCAGCTAAATCAAAACTACTGTACTTATTTTATAAAAAAGAAAAATTCTTTATTTATTTATGTGTTCTCAATGGACGAAAATTTAAAAATATTCTTAAGAAAATGGCAAAATATTTGTGCAATTTATTAATACATACTGTATGTTTTTTTTACTGTTTAAAAAACATTATAATTCAGAAATTTTTAAAAAAATAATTAAAAATTTTCACGTTTTCGGTGTCGACAAAACAATGAAAACTTTCATGATTCTGCACGATAAGGGACTAAGAAAAACAAAAGCAATTCATTGTGATTTCAGTTATTTATTTATTATTTTTTTGATGACGACTTAAAGATTAGAATAAAAAACGTTTAAAAATTAGAAAAATAAATGAATTTTAATGCGAGATTTAAAGCCAGAAACAAATTGTTGATAATTATGCACTTAGTAAATTAGCAGTTTCAAAAATTATTGCTATTTAAACAATTTGCTTGTACAATGGGTTAAATCGACCTCCGGGTACTGTACTTGTCTCAATTGTCCTCTAATCTTAACAATTTGCTTGTCAGGTGCTGTGAAAATTCATCAATTGTGAGGAATACCACGAAAAACTATCTCGTCGCAAGATAATGTAATTGCTAAAGGCTGTAAAAATGTCCAAAATTACACTCCAAGAGTTTATTAATAATTTCAGATTGGAAATAAGCTCATAAAAATAGTCGAGATTATTTATTGGTTATCATATTTTGCCATAATTTCTACAGAAATAGAAATGGGGGTACTTTTTATATCAAACGTTGTGCCAAAGTCGTGATTTAAAGATATATGTACCTAGATACCTTCCCATTCTGCAACATTGAAGAGGTTCAAGATGTCCTCAAAGACAACAAACAACAATATATTGAGGAGCACATGACTAAATTTAAGTGAAACAATTGGCCAATTCACACGACTTCATATCAAATGTAATTGGCCATTGCAAACCTTCAGTCATAATTACGGCCTAGTTTCTCACATTAGGCACGACTTTGTATGTTGTATTGAATGCACTTGGTTGTTTGTGAATGCTCAATGCTATGCTGTATTGTGTATTTCGTATTTCTAATGGCTTCTTCTTATTCTTCTTCATAATTTTTGGCATTCAAACAATTTGATAGCACGAAACCAACACAACTTTTTAAAAACATACGAAAAAAAAAAAACTGTTTAAGTGTATCGGATTTTTATATGAAAATTATCAACAAGCATATACTGTTGTATATTCGTCCAACAATACACTCAATACAACGATACAACGGCTTGTGTGAATTGTCCAAATGTAATGAAGCAGTACACAAAAAATAAGCCTGTCAAATAGACCTTCAGACAAAATGTTAAAATTTTATTACTCTTTTGTAGCAAAATATTTAATTTTATTTAAAAAAATATTTATATCAGTAGCTAAAATAAAATGGATTTTCTCTTAATTTTAACTACTAAAGGTTATTTTTATTAACATGTCAAGCACTATTAAGCTATGCCGGAAGCTATTAGATGATTCCAGTCACCTTTAACGCTACATGGTTATATTTATTGGAAAAATTTCAATTAAACAATATTTCTCTGTTGCAGCCAAACCTAAATTGGAGCGCTAACGTTTGTTTGTCTGCCAAAATTCTTAGGCCCATACAAATGATGTAAAGCCAATCAGAATGGTGAGCGCGTTACATAAGCGACCTCAACCACAACAACAACAATAGATGCTGTGTTTAATTGTAAAACAAATGAAATTATATTTAGGAAATACATACGTTTCATTTTTAAAAAGAAAATTCAATAACGTGAATATCAATTTGGCAATAAGAGAAGCAAATTGTTGAAAACCCCATTTTGACAGTTTATTAACAAGTGAAGTTGTTGGGGAAAAACTCTTTCTTGTTTCAAAGTAATGGTATTTCAGCTGTCACGGTTTTACAATGTGTCAACTTGACCGCCGTTTACTGCACTTGTCTCATTTGACATGTACACGTCCTCTAACCTCGCTGTTACGTCAACAGAATGATTTAGTATTCACTATTTCATTTCTATTTTAATATCAACGCCTCCGTTCCATAACATTCGAAGAAGTGTGTTTTGAGTTATGAGCGACATACGACTATGTATGTATTCGAAGTAGATTTTTCTCTAAAACTTCGGAACGGATAGGCGCATCTTAACCAAATTTTGACAGTATTTAAACTAGAGAACGTAGAATTTAAATGCAAGGATATTAAAAACGTTCTAAGTACACTTAAAACGTTATAGAATGGAGGCGTCGATATGGTCTTTTCTAAGCGCTTCCTATTATTAAATTTAAATGAAACAAAGTCTGTGATGTTTCAACAAAATTTTTTATCCGTTTGAAAGCCCCTGGAAGCTAGTATGTGTATAATATAACATCGCTCATATGTCCGCTGCATCTTCTTTGGGTGGTACGTATCCGAAATGTTCATTTTACTATGGCTCTGGCGACTAAATCAAGTTGATTTAGACCAATGCAATAAGCTATGCTGGCTTTGAGGACGACTATGTTTTGCGGCTTATTTGCATTCATATGTTACTTAGGAAAATTCAACAAGATAGTGTTTAATGCAGTCAAACCACAAGCTTAAGGACAACACCTTTACGTGAGATGGACATGTCTTCAAATCGCTCGTGCAGGATATCCAAACTAGCATAAGCTGTATTGCATATAGCCCCGTCCTATTGCAACCGCATGCCAGTTATGTTCAGATTATTGAATTCAAACTGAAAGAAGTTCATAATCACCGACTAAGAAAACACTTCCTTGACTGTTTTTTTCTTATATTGAATCTTTCCTTTTGGAATTTACAATAAGTATTTATCTGATCCGATCATTTATTTGAATCCTCTTGAGACGTCTGTGACCCTCGAATGCAGGTAAATCTCTTTCAAAACGGTTGGAATGTTCTGTAATCCTAGAGACGTAGTTGACACTTACTAAGTATTTTTATTTAATCGCGAACTAGGTGCACCTTAAGATCTTTGCGGATGTTACTGTTTCTCATGTATGTACCAAGGAGCACCTGTTATTATTCTAAGAAGTCTAGATTGCCACCTTTGAAGCGTCTCTACATTGGACAGGTGAGGCTGTTCCCCTTTAGTTGGATACCATAAAGCCAAACAGGTTTCAATACTGACTTATACAAAAGCAGTTTTAGTTCTAAGTCAAGGGTTGAGTTAGGTCGAGATGGATGACCAGATAGCCTACACTGTTGTGTTCTGGTACTGTCTCACCATTAATCTTGATGGGCGGACAATTTCCCCTTCTCAGTGTAAACGTAATATGCACGCACTTAGAAACGTTGACTTTTATCTTCCATTTCAGCAGGCAATTTTCCAATTCACTAACGTGAGACGTGAAAGTAGACGTGTGAGTCATTACACTTGTAGGTATATCTGCAGTGAACAATAAGTATAGGAACGGCCCTAGAATACTTCGACTGCGGGAAGAGGTGACATCTTTCGACAGTAATGCCCTGGTTAACATCGTCCTCAAAGGAATATATTTTTTTTATTTTGTTTTCGTTATTTTTCGCGGCAAAACAGACTGAAAAAATGACAACTAGTTTGACAGATGTAGCGACTCACTAACTAATAACTTAAAAATCAAGACATTATCAGAAGTCTAAGGAAAGACTCAAGACCCTTTAAACTTCTTAAAAATCATTTAAAACTGCACCTTAAACTGCTCCAATCAATTCCTGTTGTTGCTTTGTTGGTGGTATGCGGTAGTAATAAATTATTTGAGTTTATTGCTGTATAGTAGTAGTGCAACAACTTCATTTTAAATATTCATTTAATAATTAAGAAAACATTGAACAAAATGTTATAATATTGACAAATACGTGCCAATAACGCTCGAAACAATAGATTTCATCACAAAAGTGCTATCCGATGCACTCAAAATAGTCAAAAATTAAAACGATATTGCTTTGGATCATGTTGTGAAGTGAAATTACAAAATTTTTGTTATTTCTGGTATTTCACCCACCGCACCTCTTCGAAAATAATTAAAATAACTTTAGAGGACCACACATACAAATCATACAAATACTATTTCAATTTAACATTCGCTTCAGTAAAATATAATGATGTATCCTACATATGTATGTATGTACGCATGTATGTACATATATGAATGTTGTATGTACATACATATGTATATTTCATATGTAACATATCAACAATAACAACTTTAATAATAATATGTTACTAACAACAATAACAACAACAACAAAGACAATAAAACATTAATAAATAGACTCATCACTATATGAAATGTAGATTAAAATCCTGTGATGACAATTTCATTACAATATGGAAAACCACAAATATTACACAGCTGGTAACTGTAATTACAAAAAAATATAAGTAAATATATACATGTGTACTTATGTACATATGTATGTACATATGTATGTATGAATGTATATAAATACAAACATTCATTTTGTGGTAGTACTACGTATACATGTACATATGTAGGTACATGTGAACGTGTCAGAATATTCATAATTAAAGGATATAATCGAAAGCAAATCCTTGTTGCTGCTACTTGTATTCCGTACTCAGTGATTATAGCATAACACAACTAAAAAAACCGAAAACAACAACAACAACCCACAAAAAGGGAATCAGAAAGATTAACTTAAAAAAAAAACAAACAAGACTATCCCATGATAAACAATAACAAATCTACGAGAACATCTGTGTGTGTGTGTGTGTGTATGGTACGTGTTCTCTGTTATACGATCATGTCAAGTTAAAATGTAACAACTATTGTCACCATAGCCATCCTCATAACAACTATTAAGGAATACAAGACAACAATAATAATAACAACAACAAAGATTAAAGAAACAAAGAAGAAATAGAAAAAAAGCCAACAAAAAAGAATGAAAACATGGTAGTAACAATGAAAACACCAGGAACAAGAATAACAAACGGAACATAAGAAAAGAGCAACAACAACCAGAAACTGTAACAGTAACAATAATAATGACAACAAAAACACAAGTAAAAAACATGGCAGTAAGGACAATAACTGAAGAGCCTACAACAACATCATTTTACACTACAAAGGCGTCAATAAAACATCCTCAAACCGCATTTGATGAAGCAAAGAAGCCACATCGAACACAACAAAACACCAGAGATACTTACATGGGACGATACACCAGACAGGAACATGAGCTTAAAATCGATTACATATGAAGTCATGTGTGTTTCTACATATGTACTCGTACATATATGTGAGCCTTTTCCAAGTGGGTGTGCAGCTCAATATACTAAAGTTTGATTGTAACACGTGTGGCACAGTGACAAAACATGAACCCACACATACTTACTTTACACTCACTCATGCACACAATAATCGTCATCGGTTCTTTGTAAGTACATACGATTAGATTAGTGCAGTTGTGCTCAAAAATAGCGCGAACATTTAATATCTTCATGCATTAGCAATCAACTGAATTATAACATTAACCTTCTACATACATTCCTCCCCCAAAGTTAAATGAAAAAAATTTATACGGAAATCTCTGCGCTTTTTCCGAAAGTCGAGTTTAGTATGAACAGATCCGTGCGAGTGGTGAAACGGAGGCCAAGCCTAAAGTCAGCGATGATTAATTCGATCTTTAAGATCATTGATTGACAAATAATTATTCTTTAAGTCAATATAAGGCCAAAGAATCCGTCATGTCATTCAAGATAATTTATTCTACTTACTTTGACAATGGGTCAAAACGACCTCTGGGTTGTGTACTTGTCTCAGGTAACAGGTACACGTCTTCTAACTTTGCGTAACGCATTATTTGTTTTTTGGGGTTGATTATTACACTTGTTTTTTGAAATAAAAAAAACTGGTTTGTACATCATATCGTGAGGTCAATCCTCTTCCAGACCTACCTACGACAGAGTCACACTGCTAATTAATGTTAGAGTTAAATAGTACTGCCTTACCTTCTGTTAACGTGTCTAAAATTTCTCCTACACAAGGTAAGTAAGCTGTAGGTTTAATATCGTTTACAACTTTCGGAAATGTATTTGATTATTTTGTGCGGAGGGATTTTATGTCTTTATATACATAGTCAATTGCAGCTTGTCAACGCTTTTAGCGTAACTTTACGGCTGCATACCATCTACAAATTTATGCCATCTGAAAACAAAACTCGGTACGAAATGATGTAAATTTTAAAGCGATTTTATATCAAACCACCTTAAAAAGCGTGTCTCATTTTGAATTATCAATCTTCACGGAATATAAGCTATTCCACGATTTCAAATAAAAAACAAACTAATACGATGTTCAGATATGCACCTTGATTGCGTAATTCGCAGTAAACGTCATTATTGAGCTCAACATTTCATATAAAGTTTCAATTATTGCGCATTAAATACGCAAATTGTTATAATATTGAGTAAAACTTAAAATGCAACACTGTCATAAGTATGTTCCGTGTGCATTTTATAATTATCCGAACACTTTTTGTTGATGTTTGACAACTCAAATGTCAACAACGACAAAAAAAATAAATACAAAACAAAAAAATAAACAACATGGGCTTGGGAATTAATTCATTGATCCTATACATTTCACTTGTTAGACCTATTTTGGAGTATGCGTCTATTATTTGGAATCCACACTATCGTTGTCATAGTGATTCAATAGAGTCTGTACAGAGGCAGATTTTATTATTCTGTTTACGTGGCTTAGGATGGGATTATGCCAATGGGTTTCCGTCATATGATGCTAGATTAGGTTAGATAAAACTTCCAACTTTGGAACGTAGAAGGGCTGTTTTAGGTGTTTGTTTTGTTTTTAATCTGGCTAATTCTGGGTTTTTGCTTTGTAACCTGAATTTCAGTATTCCTGCAAGATTTTCACGGCACTGTCGTCCTAGTCCTTTAGATTTCTATGGAACGAACTATGGATGTAATTTTCCTTTTCATAGATTATGCAATGATTTTAACTTATATTATGATTTTATTGATTTTAATTGTAGTGTTTGTAATATAAAACGTAGCTTATATGCTAGCATTAATTTGTAAATTATTATATAAAAATGTATTTTCGTTCTTGTCATAGGTAGTTCATGTGGATTGTTAGTTTATTCAGCTTGTGATTAAATTCTGTAGCTGATTTATGTTCTTGTTGCCATTACTTTTCCCTTACCCGCTACCGTCCGGATTGTAGTATGTACGTGTCCCTACGTAATGGGGACGACCCCTCCGCGGTCGGGTGAGGGTGGGTTAGTGTGTGGCCGGGGACGTTCGATTAAAAAAAAGAAAAAAAAAACAATGAAACACCCAGCTTGTTTGTTTATCAGTCAAATGAATATTGAATAAGAAGCAGAACTGCGTATATTGTTATGCCTGAACACTTAAAATATTGTAGTCAATAAACCGAATATTGACTCAATAAAAGTGCATATCTGAATATAGTATAAGAAAAAAAATAATTGTAATTCGATCAATTAAATTAAATCAACTTTAATATTAAAAACTTAAATTGCATTTGAAAAAAAGCATCATAAACACAATTAATACGTATTTCATGATGATTCCATATTTTATTACGCCATTATTAGGACCACAAGTGTTAAAATGTATTGTTTTGCTGTCTTCCGTTTTGTATTTACCGGATGCCTTACTTATTTTTTGTTTCGTAAAAAACAAAATAAACAAGGGAAGAAACCTTATTTTTGTACAACAAAAGGTGTTGTTGGCTTTTAGCTGCTTCTTTGAAAATTTCCAACTTTTTTTTTTTTTGTTCACGTTTTTATTCGAATCATTTTGTTTCACGGAAATAACGCAAATCAGAAAATTTGCATACAAGCACACATCAAAATACAACCACATTAACATGCTTAAACAACACATACCCATACACGCAAAAAATACGTTCGTGTTACATGGAGGTGAAGAAAAAGTAGTCATATTCCTGTCTTCTATCATATTCCGTTGCCCGTTATGTTATACATACTCTTTTTTTGTTATTTTCATTCATTTACGACGTTCTTCACTAGTGTCAGTCTCGCTGGTGACATAAAGTTCCATGTCATAATTTAACAGACGAGACACTCTCGCATCACAAACTTGGCAACACTCTTTGCTTCCGAATTATTCCGCTTTTGGAAAATTTGCATGGATATAGGACGGACGTACCTACGTACATATGTATGTACAAACTTTGATGACTCTCACCCTGTATGCATTTTAAATATAAAAAAAACGAAATTTATAAGAACATGTGAATATGAATTTTCACTCCAATCCAAGTGGAGGTTTAACAAAATGAAAAAGTTTAAAAGAGAAAACAAAAAAAAAAAAAAAAATATCCAAGACAAGACAAGACTAACTACGAAATGAATAAAATTCTACTCGACAATATCTCTCTCTGCTGGTTATAGTGTGACGTTTTTTATATCACTGCTGTCATGTATCCGTAATATGCCTTCATTCATTTTTGCGCGCTCTCATTACAATTTCATGCTTTCTACAGATACAACTCATTTACATAGAAACAAACACATACACGTACACGTATGTATAAGCAAAAGCACAAAGTATACAATCACCCTCCATTACATTCATACAAACATATTTTTTCGCTAATCGGAAATGCCTTAAATGAAACCAAAAGGTGCCAAAAGATGTACTTACAGTGTCAGTCAAAATAATATGTACGATTAAATCATCATATCGCAAACAACTTGAAATTTCAAGAGAAATTTGAAATTCATTTGAAAGTAAAATTTTCTTTTTAAGAAGACGTTAATATCGTACCAGAGTATAAATTTTGATACATAGCGAAGCATGGAGTGTCGGAACAATGTCATCGCATCGTTATCTCTATCAGCAGTACATTAAAGGTAGAAAACTATTTATCAGAAGACGTTTTGTAAAGAGTGAAATAATGTTTTATGTCACATTCCCTCAATACTACTTTTATCTACTATGTATTTAAATCATATTTAAGTGCTAGATGATGGTAATTTTTAAAACAGTTGAGCAAACGTAAGAATTACTACTTAAGCGGATGATACGGTTATCCTACTACGTTCAGATATGCACTTTTATTGAGTCAATATTCGGTTTATTGTGTACAATATTTTAAGTGTTCAGATATAACAATATACGCAGTTCAGCTGCTTATTCAATATTCATTTGACAACTGGTAAACAAAACAGCTGGTTGTTTCAACAACACTGTTTTTATTTTCTTATGCTGTTTTGTTGTTTTTTTGTTTAATTTTGGTTGGTTTTGTTGGATTACGACCTAGCATCTCACACCACTCATGTGAGTGTGTGATCTGCAGTTTGAAGTCGACTCCGAACAACAGAATTTTGAGAAATTTTTCATGGCATTTCATATTTCTTTTGGTGTTAGAGCCGTGGCCTCCCGTGTAATAAGCCTACTAGGCTAAGACAACTTCTGATAAGGCATACACTTCTAGCAGTTTGTTAAATTAATTCATGATGACAATGACATATCGGTACTCAGAGTAACTAACAGAAAAAGCGTCGGCTGCATCCATCACTATCTGTTTGAATAGAGCTCCAGAATTGTATAGCTGCAGATGTCCTTAGTTTTTCCTTATTGGGACTTTGATTGCAGTATATTAGGCCCAGTTTGCTATTCAATTAGCTACGACTTGTTGGCATCTAACCCAATGAAAACTATGCTTCAGTTTTTCCAAAGTTGCGGTTACACCAATGGCCTTCACTTGGACCATCTTATACAGTTTTCTTTGGCACTTTGTTGTTATAGCTCGATCAGTAACCGTGTTGTTACCTTTGACATCCTTATTTTTTTTGTCATCCGCCAGATTTTGTACCTCCGCCTTAACCTTTGCACATCACACCTTGTGTTTCTCCTGAATAAGCCAGCTTTAACAATCTCTCTATTCTTGCGGTGAGCCATATTGGGCTCCTTGAATCATCTTTGTGTAATTATCTCTCTGGCACTCTCTCTAAATCCTACGCTGATTTGCCCTTTAATACCGTAAGGAGTTGCAGGGTCTCCTCTTTATAGATAGAGACGTACTGTCATCAAAGCTAGCCGCTTCGTCCACTTTGCTGTCATTGAAGGCCTAGGTCTCTAGGTCAGAAAACCTTCCATTTAAATGCGTTTCAAATTGCTCTCTCTCTCTCTTTCTTCAACGCCCTCAAATACACTTGTAACACCTTCAACTTCGTTTGCAATGCCCTCTACTTCTTTGTCTGTTACCTCGTTATTGGAAACCCTCACCACTCTCTTTCGGATCTTTTACTGGCTGTTGTTAAAAAGAGAACTAAGTTAGCTAACTAAGCTTAACCGTCTTAGGTTTTGAAATTTTATTTTATATAACACTAGGAATCAATGCTTGTGCATATTGATTTGCCCTACTGAGTAGAGATAAGTACGATCGAAAATGAACTGAATAGCATGATCCTTTTTTTTTTTTGACTCAAAGAGTGGCAGATCCTCACTCGTTTTCTGTGAAGTACTAAGCCCAAGTGCGTAAAATCTGCATTAAAATCTTATCTTTCTACTCCAGCATGAAATCATTATTTCTACGGCGTTATGAATAACTGGTCGTCGTTAGTTAATGGCATGAATTGAAGTGCAAGTTTGTAATACTATGTTCAGATATGCACTCTTATTGAGTCAATATTCGGTTTTCGAGTACAATATTTTAAGTGTTCATACATAACAATATACGCAGTTCAGCTGCTTATTCAATATTAATTTGACAGCTGGTAAACTAAACAGCTGGTAGTTTCAACAACATGGTCTTTATTTTGTATTTTTTTTTTTTTGTTTATCGTCGTTGACATTTGAGTTATCAAATATGAACAGAAAGTGTTCGGATAATTGTAATATGCGCACTGAACCTATATATGACAGTGCTGCATTTTAAGTTTTACTCAATATTATAATGATTTGCGTATTTATTGCGCAATAATTAATTGAAACTTTATAGGAAATATTGAGTTCAAAAATGGCGCTTATTGCGATTGACGCAATAAAGGTGCATGTCTGAACATAGTATAAGATAAGCCCTATTATTGAGAATGCCGTGGAATCGAAAAGTTCAGATTATCCGCCCCACATTTTTTCAACCAGAAGCGTTATTTTTACAGATTTTTTTTATAATTTTGCCAATTTCTTACGCAGTAGTTACGTTAGAATCACCACTTTTGCAATAAATTTGAAATAATTCATACCATATACGTAAATGGCAAACTTTTAATTAAATTCATGATAATTCAGCTGGCAGCTTAGTCAGGATGGCTGTTTTGAATCGACTAAATGGATACCCCGAAGGATACGTTTTGATCCACACTGTACACACTATTAGACTCAGATACACAGTTATCGATATTTAAATCGTTGATCGTTGTTGTTGTTTTTACTATTATTTTGCAATTCAAATGATTTGCCTTTTTCTTTTTCGAATTTTTACAAAGATTTACAGAATTCGGTTAGAAAATTATTTAAGTTGAGTGATAAGTTGGTAAGAAAATTTCAACGAACACTACGATACTTGGAGCGGTGACAGAGAGAGAGATGGGGAACAGTGGCAATTATCGCGATTATTTTCACGATAAATTGATATGTTTTTAAGACTTTATTCCAGAAAATAAATTAAGAAAAATAGGACTATGCACGTGGGCTTATACTCGTCTAACAAAAACAGAACAGTTTAAAGTTAAGTCATGTACATATCTGTGTATATATTTAAAGAAATTAATTTATTATCAAAGCATTCGATATGTCTTTATGCAATTGAAACTAAGGCGATGCAAAATAAGTGTCGAAAGATTTATGTTAAACAAATTATACCGCAAAGCAAAGCAAAGCAAGTCATTAAAAATCAAAAAATCATAGAAAATGCTAACCATACTTTTATTGGGTGATTTCGAGGGAACGGCTTAATGTTATCAAACTTCGAGCACATGAAACTGTTTAACAAGCAAACAAGTTTCGAAGAACTCTATGCTCGGTCTTAGAAACTTTTTCACGTTTAAGGTCTAAAGGCCTAACTATAATTTGCTAATCCAATTCTTTTCAGTTCTGCGAACACACCCAATCACATTTGCCAAACCAAAATATGCTATGTGAACTTTTCAGTTAAGTTTCGGCAAAAAGGATTACATTAAGTACGTAACAAAACTGATTACAATTTACTTAGCTGTTTATGTGTGTATATACCAGAGATCATCAATGAATCGTTTTTCGCTGCATATACAAAAAAAAGAAGAAGAAAGCAAAAGACAAAGACAGCAAGCAAAGCAAACACACAACCTTTTGATGAGTATTGTAGTGTTCGTAGGCGAATCATTGTTATTTTGTAATTCTTGTAAATGTTGAGAAAAGGACAGTCTCAAATCAACAAGATCATGCGTATTGATATTAAAATAAGTATGAATGCGTATAAGTATCAGAAATTATGAATATGATTGGAATCTACTCATCTCATTGCCGATCTCTGATATATATGAGCATGGTGGGAGACCACACAAGTGAGATAAATTGAGTTCGCATAATCTTCGAACAATGTTACCACACTTTTATGAAATTTCATGAAATACATATACAGAGTTTTGAAAAGCTCATAAAGAGACCTACGCTGTTTTATATGTAGGCGCGACCAAAAAATGTTGTTGTTTATGTATCAATGTAAACAATGAGAGCAAGTATTTGAATTTATAACTGATCGTTTAATCTACACAACGTTTTTTCTTAAAGTTATGGACATAATTGTTCTTATACTTGAATATCCTGTTCGAACATCGTTCGCCTTTATTATTACTTTCAATGTCCTCATATTTATCATGCCCATGTCTCATTATCTCCTTCACAGACATCCGGCATTCCTAAAAAATCTTAGCTGTGGTATTCAATATACTCTGATACTGGATACACATATCAACAGTTTTTATAGCCATTATATCAGTGTGAATAATACTACAGTTATCGGTTAGCACAAAGACCTAAAAACGTTCTGTGTGATCTGGATCCGCCATTGAATACTTAAATGACATTCTCTATTTTTATTGTAAATCGATAGTCGAAAGCGGATTTAGTTATCTTGTAATCGACAGGTATATCCAAATCAGCTATACTCAAAGAAATGTATTCATGCTCCTGCGGCCTTCAGTGTATTTGCCTTCTTCGCAGCCATTTCTTTTGTTAACATGAAAAGGGATAGTATTTGTAAGTAATTTAGATTCTAGATTTGTCCTTAATTTCTTTGTCGTTTAAGGCATGTTGTCAGTTTGAAGTTTTTCTCTCTTCTTACACAAGTATGAAGAGGGGTTTTAATTCAGTTTTCTAGTTTTTTAGTAGTTTTATTACTTTCCATACATAATTCACCCAAACATTATATTCACTACAGAGTTTTGAAAAGCTCTTGTATTACATATAAAAAACTTATTTATTTTCAGGTTACACTATGTTCAGACATGCACTTTTACTGAGTCAATATTTTAAGTGTTCAGGCATAACAATATACGCAGTTCAGCTGCTTATTCAATATTCATTTGACAGCTGATAAACAGAATAGCTTGTTGTCTCAACAACATATATTTTTTATTTTTTTTTGTCGTTGTTGACATTTGACTCCTCAAATATCAACAGAAAATGTTCGTTTAATTGTAATATGCTCACTAAACACACTTATGATAGTGCTGCATTTTAAGTTTTACTCAATATTATAACAATTTGCATATTTATTGCGCAATAATTAATTGAAACTTTATTGCGATTTACGCAATAAAGGTGCATATCTGAACACTGTATTAGGCTTTCCACACTTACTTCTTTCACAAATGAACAACTACCGATAACAAATTACATGGATGGGTATGCGAAAAGTATCGGGTTGTATCCGTATTCTATTTGTTTATTTATTTAACTAATTTACATTGAGATACAATTGAATATTAAATTAAACAACGTTAATGTAATCGTATTAACAAGTCATAGGATTTTCCAATTCTGTTCTGGCAAGAGTAGCTTGTAACAGAAATCCCTGCATAAATGGAATGTAGAGAACACTTTCATACATTGTGTATCCGTTGCAAAGTATTTGATTCTCATTTCCATACAAATAAACTGAAATATTGAACAAACACTTTCACATCGGTATCAGCATCCGATTAGAGAAATATTTTTATTGTTCTCAGTTTGTTTTTTCTCTTGTATTTGCTTTTCTTTTTTACTTTCTTTTTTAACAGTTTCCTATTCTCTGTTTCAATAAGAAAGAGTATTTGATTGGACTTCTTTTCTTCTCATCTGCATAATTACCCATCCAATATATGCACGTCTTGGGTTCGTTTTCGTTCACTTTTTAATTTTTTATTATTGTTGTGTTGTGTTGTTCTGTGTTGTGTTATGTTGTGGCCTTACTGGCCTTTGTAAGTAAAATTCAAATCCTTTCATGTTTGTGGATTTGAATGGGAAATAAATTTACTTAAGAAACTCAACTCGTATGTTCACTTTACTTCAGTTTGTTCGTTTGAAACAGTTCATGAGGCTATCGAATTATTGCCAATGAGAGGACAATTATGAATAGACACTCACACATTATCTGGACTATTTATTGGATTTGTCTTGGTCAGAATGAGTGTATGAAACAAAATTAATGCTCTTTGTCGATTCCAACACAAATTAAATATTCAAATTGTTTCCGGATTGTAATGTAATGAGTATTAAATGTAAATTTTAGTATTGATTTAGTAAACATATGTACATATGTATGTAGACAGATAATAAAACGCAAACGCACACATTTTTAACATAAAATATAAATTTAATATCGAACACATTTAGGAAATAGAAGAGATAACATATTTGAATAAACATAATATCATTGATTATTCTCTTGATTATTTTATTTTATTTTATAATATTCGATTAATTTACCATGCACACCATACGTGTACCTCGATACTATTCGTTGGTAAAACCTTATAGTTGTTCGAGGCGAATGACAATCTCAGATTGAAACTTGTAAGAGAAATGTTTTCGGGGTTGTTTTAACCCCTTTAGGAACCACGCAAGCAGGAATAGAGTTCCAAATACATATATATAATGTGGCTAAAGACCGTATTCTCTTTGTAATGCATTCTGCTATCCTTTGGCCAGTAGGCCACAAACTGATGTGCTGCATGTAGGGTAGCCTGATTTGGAATTCGGAAAAACAGTACACTGAGGACAAAAAGCCAGTACAATTAATGATAAAACAGTACGCTTTCACAAAAACATAACAATTTCTTCAATTCATAACATTTTGAGGTGTTAATTAAAAAAACAATTAAAATATGAGGTTATATAGTAAATTATATGGCTTTTTTTTTAAAAACAAATATTAAAATATTTTTAAATGTAAGCACATACTATTAAAATGCTTTTTAGATTTTTTTTTTCAAAGTACAAAATAGTTTTGTATATTACTTTTTAAAGATGTTTATCACTTTTTTAATATGTTTTAAAATGCCATTCTTCCCATCTTCCGTTTCTAAAAAACTGTAAAATTCATTACAATTGTATTCATAGTTTGTTTTTATAATTAATTCACTTTTCAGGTTTTCAATCAATAGTCTATTCCTCTCCTTTCCGCAAAATAAAAATATTAGACTAAAAATCCTTTCAGTGGCGGAATTTGAATGGGGTATTGAAAATATAAAATTGCAAATTTTTTCTAAATTTGGAAAACTACCACTGTTTAAAA
The DNA here is from genome assembly GCA_930367235.1 of Sarcophaga rosellei. NCBI lineage: Eukaryota > Metazoa > Arthropoda > Insecta > Diptera > Sarcophagidae > Sarcophaga > Sarcophaga rosellei. The sequence continues at coordinate 80,982,707 of OV884017.1, read as the reverse complement.
AGTCTTTCCATTTTTGGTCAACAGTTTTTTCTGTTTGTACGTTTTTAGCAACTTTTCAAACTAATAAACTCATCAAATAGGAGATCCATATCAATATTTTTAATTGAGAACAAATTACTTTAACTTTATTACTTTAGTAAAATCTTGAAATAAAATGTTTGAATTTATGTTTAAAAAACTTAGTTTTCCAAATTTGTTATTATTTAAATCAAATCGATCTTCAATATATTTAATTACATATGATAGAACTGCGTAGGTTCGTTTTTTAAATAAAGAAACCTCTTGTGAGTTATTACAATTGCTGCAAACAGTTTCAGCTATATAACCATAAAATTTTTTGTTTTTGAACATTGTGACGAAGCGTTTTAACTATTTTGTAAAAGTCGATTATAATTAAATTGTCCTGTTCTAATTTCTTAATTGATGACAATAATGCAATACCTGTGTGGTGGACAAATCCCAAATAAGTTTCAGAAGTCTCAAGTTAAAAAAATTGTTTTAAAACAGCTGGACAACTATCTTGAGAAATAAAATACGTTTTGATGGCTACATAGTTCAAGTATTTTACTTTATTTGTATATTTATTATTATATTAAAATAGAGACATGTTTGGTATTGCTGCATAAAAAAGCATTTAAGGAATAAAAAACAGTACAAAAACAGTAAAAATTGTAAAAAACAGTACATTTGCGTACTGATTTGGGTCTTGTGAATAAAACAGTACAATTGAAAAAAATCAGTACATGTACTGTTAAAAACAGTACGTCTGGCACCCTAGCTGCATGTGACATAGAAATACGCAAATTTCAAATATGCGTCGTTATATTTTTCTTCGAGCCCTTTCCGCAATACATTACTCTAATGCTCTTATGAATAAATCAAAAGTCAGCAATGAATAGTTTTTTCGCTACTCATAACTACTAATGAAATTTTGAGCATGAGTGAGTCAACAGTATTGAAATTCAACTACTTTGATTCAATCGTACTCACTCCAATACTGATTTATAACTACATGTTGCAATGAGTACGCATACATACGCATACATCAAACTCATACCTTTCAAAATAATTTTGATTCATACACCTACTCATTCAGATTCATAAATTTAGAAAAGTACTTATAATACTCATAAATGATTCGAGTGATTCGCATCATTGTTGTTGTATTTCCAAAAAAAAAAGAAAGAAAAAGACAAAGTCAAGACAGAATGCAAAGCAAACACACAACCTTCTAGTGAGTATTGTAATGTTCGTACGCGAATCATACTTATTTTGTGATTCTTCTAAATGTTGAGCAAAGGAGAGTTGAAGCCAACAACATCATGCGTATTGTTAAGTATGAGTACGATGAGTACTTCAAACTTTACATATGAGTACATAGTATGATATTAAAATAAGTATGAATGCGTATAAGTATCAGAAATTATGAGTATTATTCAAATCTACTTGTCTTTTTAAATACCCATTGCTGGTCTCTGGTATACACGTGTGTATGTATCGATTGGCTAGGGTAGCGCCACCTGTGTGTTAACCTACGAACTTTCCAGCCCAATTGATGTTCATGTATGATTTGAAAAATGCTACTCCTAGTCAGTTCTTTTATAAATCTCTGTTCACATGAAATTCAACTACATTGCGAAAGTGTTTGAGAAAAACATATACATACAATATAGGCAGGCTTAGTGGGAAATCCAAATAGAACAAAAAAATAAATCTGAAATGTTACTACTTAAAAAAAATCGCTCCAAATGATGTTCTAAAAGGATATTAACAAATATCGTAAGTAAATAGAGAAGAAACAATTTAGTTTAAAGAACGAGGAATTTTTAAGAAATAAATATGGATTATGTTTAATAAAATAGAACACAGGACAATCTAACAATGGCCAAAACAAAAAAATTTATAAACCTGTTTAAATTCCGTATGACAGTTTTGTTTTTCAGCTCAAGCAACACTCAATTCAGATGATTCGATAAATATGCAGGGCAATGAATTTGGAAATATAGGTTGAAACAGAATATAAAGAGGACGTATATCTTATGGACTTTAGATTTGAGCCTGTTTATTCTTTGCCCTTTCCCGTCTGCAATCGAGAACTTTCAGAATAGACTTTGAGGCACTGATCCATACATAAGAATCTATTAAGGTAATAGCTGAAGGCGGCAGTATTTTCGCCGTTGGAATAATGAAATCAAGGAAGCCTTCTCATCCATTTGGTGTGGCGCCTGGAAGGGTTAACATACATACATAATTGACCATTACAACCCTTCAGTCAGGATTACGGCCTAGCTTCTCAACACCACTCATGTTGTGTGCGTTAATTTTATACATGAGTGGCGGGACCTACAGTTTAAAGTCGACTCCGAACGACAGATTTTTTGAGAAACTTTTCATGGCAATTTTTACTCTCAGAGTTTTTGCCAGAAATCTGTTGAGAGAAAGTCGCCGAAGACATATTTTCATATTTTCGTTCTGATGTCTGACCTGGGATTCGAACTCGGGCCTTTCGTCTAATAAGCCAACACACTACCTACTAGACCACGGCGACTTCTGGAAGGGTTAAGCCAGGCCGAAATTCGATAAACGGATTGTGAATAGTCAATTTAATAAGTAAGTAATATTTACATAAGAATTATGTTTGTTTGAAAAAAAGCCGAATCTAGAATTTATTTTCATACTAATTTTGGTTTTTCTTTTATTTTTTCTTTAAATTAAAAACGAATGGATTTTTCATAAAATTTAGCATATTAATCCAACATTACATATGTACTTTCTTAATTGGTCAGTACAACCTTTTAGTCAGGATTACAACCTAGATTCTCACCCACCACCCATATTGTGTGCGCTAATTTTATCTATGAGTAGCGTGACCAACAGCTTAACGTCAACTTCGAAGCATGGATTCGATAAACTTTTCATGGCAATTTTATTTACTTTCAGAGATTTTACCAGGAGACTGCTGAGAGGAAGTCACCGTAAGAAATAATGTTTTATACTTCGTTTTACTCGAGAGTTGGGGCGGGGGGGGTTAAAAACACGTTCACTTGTCTAAGAAGCCTAGACTCGTTCAACAACAATTTGAATATTTTTCTCTGCATCAAAAAGTTATGTTTTCATTTATTTCTCTTGTATTTAATGCTCTAAATTCCATAAGCATTGTGTAGAATTATCAGAAACGTTTTCAAAGCATTGTTGGGTTACTATGCATTATGTTATCGTAGCCAAAGCAAGTGATTAGGAATGGCATATACAACTGTTGTTGCAATGTTCTTCTCCCATTGTTTTTGTTTTGTTGCAATGTTGCCAAATTATTGTTAGCTTGGCTTCTGTACATCTTCTATACATTTTAAATATTTAATGCAAAAATAATCTTTAATTGGGTCAGTTGATGATTTACAATTGTATCCGCCACTACATATGGCATGTCTTGTATGGTCTATAATCGATTTTGGTATGAGAAAAATGCATTCGTTGGTCGAATCAGCCAAAGATCTGAGAACTGCAAAAGTATTTGTAGTGAAAAACAAAACAACCGTATAAGAGAAAATTCCAGAGTCCACTTTCACTCGGTAATTTGTATTTTATTCACCACATGGGCTACAAAACTACAAAAGAAGAGAGAGTGAAAGTATTATACAGTGTAAAGGACCGACGCAGTGAGTGTTTTATTTAACGAATGAGTATATCCGAGAGAGAAAGCGTATTGAGAGCGAGAGAGAGAGAGAGAATAAAAAGAAAGTGGAAAATAAAAAACATCAGCTCTCTGTTCCTGTCGACTGCAATGTGCCCAAATAAATGTGTACGAGCCCAACAAACAATCATTATGTGGTATTTTGGTGTCGAGATACTAGTGGCGCCTTTAGTCAAACGGGCTCATTGGATACGTTGACATCGTGACGTCGGATTAAAGCAATGCTATGACGTAAACGTGGTGGCTTTTGAAATAATTTTAATATTCTTGGTTAACTATGGTGTCAATATTTGTAGTGAATTAACGTAAAATAATAACAAATCAAACACAACAACAATAATAAAATAAAAAAATCTCTTTGCAAATGTTCCGAAACGGAGCAAAAACAACAACAACAACACTAAAAAATAATTATTTTAATTATGAGAGCATGATATTTGCATTCGTCTGTTAGTTTGTTGCAACAGTAATACAAGTGTTCGTTTATACAAACATACTTACATATGTGTGGCTGTTCTTGCTCTCTATAAATGTACACATGTACATACATATATAACGCGTATGAGTGTGGGTGTTTAGAAGAGTGTGGCTTTGTGTTTTTTTTTTTAAGTAAATCTGTATGCCTTTGATTTAGGTAAATACTGTAACCGCAGATGCTGTTGACACGTATCAAGGCCGACGTGAGTGGTACTCTAGTAAATGTGGTGCGCGCGGGTTCGTAACGACTTGACACTATTTTTAAATTGCACACGATAAAAGGAAGACATTTACGTTATACTCGTACTTGTCGTTCAATGCATCAGCGCCCATCTGTAGTTGGGCATTCTTTTTCATTTTCTTTCTGTTTTTAATAACATTTCACGTTTTTCCTTTTACTCTTCTGAAAACGTTTCGTTTTCTTTTTTTTTTCTCTATAATGTGATCACCATCATCTGCTCCTAAAGCAACAACAAAAACAAAAACGATAATAATAATTTTGCATAAGTGATGCATATGCGAGCATATTAAAATATTCGAGTGATGATGCTGTAAAGAAAAGATATGAAATGTGAACAATAAAAGTGTGACGAAAAAAAAATCGAGTACTTAGCGTACGAAACGTGCGGTTAGTAAGGAACATTTTAGCGGTCTCCCTAAATGTTCCCAGCCAAAGCAGTGAAGTGAAAGCGAAGGTTGTACTTAAAATACTTGAAACCCTTTACATAAAATCTGTTGCCAAACACGTCGGCATGAGTTAAACGCAAAGTACGGTCCTACAAAAAAATATTTTACAAATAAAATTTATGCAAAATATTAAGAGAAGAAAATGAAAATGAAAAAAGAATAACAAAAAATCTATGTACATATTTACAGTAGAACGAAAAGTTTCGAAAGTGAATATTTAAAGCGAGTCAATGAAAAGTGTAAATTCATACTTCGATTGATGTATCGAAATATTTCAATGACGCTTAACAAATTCTAAAGTAGTATTTGCGTTCCACAGGGTAAAACAGAAATGTAAAGAAAACAAACCCAAGTTGACATAAAAAAATTAAAAAAAAAATAAATTTAAATCAAATCAAATGATATTCTTCAAAATGTGCCAAAACAAGTGAACAAACCTCGTTTTCATTTGTCTTTTACTTTATATTGAAGCGAGTGAATAAATGTTTTAAAGAAACACTTAACAAAGATGTACACGTGATAAATGACGTTTAATGTATAGAAAAACAACATCGTCGTAAAGTTATGAACGCGTACTTCCGATAAATGTTTGTCTACTTGAAACTTCTGTGCGTAATCGTGACTGTCAAATAAATAATTGCAATATTAAAAGTGTGCAAGAGTGTGTTTGTCGGTTGTTGGCGAAAGTCGAAATGAAATTCATGAAATTAATGCATTCATACCATTCATGCAATAGATGTTGGGTGAAATAAAAAAAAATTAAAAGTTGTTCAAAAATCAAAATTGTACTGGGTATTGGCCGCAATACAGTTTCAATGCGCAATTTATAATTTGTTTTCAAATTTTAAAAAGGCAAAATAATAAATTTGTGTTTAAAGAGAAAATTAACAATTTTAAATTGGGTTTTTGTTATACAATCTTAGAAACAATCAAGTGTTATTTGTAGTTAAAGATAACAACAACAAAAAATTTTGACATATTATTTCCAATCATATTAGCGGAAAAAAAGTAAACATTTAATAATGGAATAATCATTATTATAATAATTGATCTTACATAATACGCACTTCTCTAACTCCAACAATCATCCTACCGTATCCCGAACATCCATAACTCAAAGTTCACCATATGAATTCGATAACTCGAATAATTTTACTCGTTTTGATCGTTTGTTGATTTTTAATTTCCATATTCCAATGACCTAAGGAAAATGGAAGCAGCATAAAATATCTGCTGTCCCGACTAGTACATCCTCAATGATTTTTTGGAAAAGGAGAAATAAATTATCAAATCCTTTGAATTTGGATTTCATCGATGAAGGGACACTCAATTGGTTTGCAAACTCCACATATCAAGTCTATATTTGTATGTGGTAATGGAGTTTTCAAAGCGTTTTATTGATGAATTTCAAAATCTATTGATTGATTTCGGAGTGCATAAATGGTGATTATGTTTTTTCATTCATCAACATAGATGAAATATCGATGCTTTGTTGTTCGATGCATTAAAGTGAGAACATAATACGAATACTTATTGGAATGATAAAAAAATGTATAATCGTATACTATGAGGGATCAAAGTAAAAAACGAATTAAATTATGCGACAAAATCAAAAAAAAAAAAATGAAATTAAATACTCCCAGCTAATGACATAGTATCAATTGTGAGTTTTGTTGAGTAGAATTCAAAAATAAATTTTTTTTCTTGAACCCTACAAACTTTTTTTATTTGACAAAAACTGATTTTTTTGGACTTTACGCACAAATTTATTGATTACACAAAAATTTTTTTAAAAATTTCCAAAATTTATACCTTATTAGAAAGGAGAGGGATGGGCCTATAAAACGATATACATACATATAAATATTTTTTGACTTAATATCCTACCGGGGTTTGATGAGGTAAACTTGACAAATGCGAATTTTTTTCATATTTTTCCAAGTTTATCCGTTCATAGTGGCAAACTTTAATTAAAAACATAGAACAAGTGATGACATTCTGAAAGTGCAGTATCTTGTGAAGAGCCTGACACCTCGTTTGCTCAAATCGGACAAAAATTACTGTAGTTATTATATAAAGAGTCTAACAGTCGAGTTATATTTTTCATATACATACATATATATTTTTTCAAATGAACTTTTAGTTAAAAAAAGTTCAGAATTTTAAATGCATTTTGTTTGTTTACTGCAAAATGCGTCAATTTCACGTTTGAGCGACCACAAGCAGAATTTGGGCAATGTTTGCGCAAAGAGAAATAATAATATTTGCAAGAAACACAAATATTAGCCGACTTTGACATTGAAATTGAATTCAAATATTTTGCGATAAACAATCAATATCCCTCAAAATTTATTTGACAAGATGACATATATGAAAAACATAACACAACTGTTATACTATTTAAATAATAACTAGGGTAATTTTTGTCCGATTTGATCAAACGAAGTGCCAGGCTCTTCATAAGATAATGCACTTTCAAAATGTCATCACTTATTTCTTATATTTTTTAATTAAATTTGGCAATTAAGAATAGCTAAATTTCAAAAAATGAGAAAAAAATCATATATTCCAAGTTTACACGATCAAAACTGATAACATGTAAGTTTGAACCGTATGTTTAAGTATACGATATGAAAGGCTCGTCTGTCCTCTTTTCAAGAAACTTTGGATTTTAAAATAGGTTAAAAAATATTTGGGTAATCAATAATTTTGTGTGAAAAGGTCAAAAATACTGTTTTTGTCAAATAAAACAAGTTTAGAGGATTCGAAAAATAAAAAATAAAAATATTTTTGATTTCTACTCAACCTAGTGAACAACTTAGACTATGTAGTCACTCGGGTGTATTTTCACTGTCGCACCGTGTTATTTGTCTATAATTTTTGTTAGAAATTTATTTGAATTAATCGGAAAAAAAGTTGCCAAATATCATATTTTCGGGGTTTTTCTTCTAATTATTTTCGTTTTTCCTCCTGTGAATTTCTTAGAAAAAAACATTTTTATTTGTGATCATTTTATTAGGCAAACGTATAAATTACAAAATATTTGAGTGAATAAAAATTTTTATATTTTATTGTTTTAGTTACTTTGTTTATTAAACGAGTACATTCCTGAAAATAGTTCAGGTGGAGTTGGATGATTTGGTATAAGCGGTGTCATGAAAGCCGGTCGTCTGATGGATATAAGACAGTTGCATATGGTAGTGAAAACATTTTCGTATAGTGGTGACGACAGTTACATACAGTATTGGAGATTGTGGTTAGGATAATTATATACAGAAGTTACTGACAGCTCAGTACTAAGTAATAAAATAAGAAGTAAAGAATGGACCATCTGTTTGCTATATACTGTTGCTGAAATGGTACTGTTCTGTGGTATACAGGGCATTCAGAGCAGGAGTTTATGCCATCGAAAGATGTGCACAATTCAAATTGGACAGGAAGTACAGACAGCGGAATTCACGGCAATGCACAGGTAAATGAGCTCACAGAGAGGAAAGCTTCTACGATGGCCATGCGGATAGATTCTCGCTGTGCAACAGGAAAAGGAGTTTGGAAATCTCTACTCTGCGAAAGATAAGATATGGAAAAGAATCTCGTCAAGAGAGACTAGCTTGAGATAATCTAAACTTTTGCTTGCTGCGATAATGCTTTTCAAAGGGAAATTCTTGCGTGCATGTTGAGGTAGGTGGCTTGTTAGACAAAAGGATTGGTAGAGATGTTATATGGATACCTAATGTGGGGACAGTGCAATAAATCGCTTTGTGGTAATACTATAGTACATCTACATAATAGCCAGTCCACTTCAGTTCTATTTTCTTCTATTCTATTCAAAATTCAATCAATGCATGAAAAACATCGATGTTTTTTGTGAAAAATCGATCTAACATCGATAGATTTTTGCGAAGCATTGTGCAGACCTTGCGCTGACCAACTTCCTCCTTTTCCCTGACATTGGTGGAACTTGGTTAGTACAGGGACTGCGTTCACCCGTGGCATCACAACGGGCCGCTATGCGTGCTCAAGTGAGCTTTGTGACATCAGAGCTACCACTCCGACCTAACCTAACCTATTGCATCGAAAGAAAAACATCGATCTTCTTTTATAATCATCATCAATACTGTAGAGCATAATGCAAATTCCAAATTTCTTTCAGTGACAGAACACTTTCTTAAGACATTGATTTGAACTTTTATTGTCCAGCGTATACAAAATATGTCGAAAGCAAACTAAAAGCCAATTAATTTGCTGTAGATATGACCACAAAATTATGATCCCTTCGTAAGAGAGTTTCTTAGAACTTTGAAATTTTCTATCAGAGAAGCGGTAACACATACAGAAACGCTTGCGATATCGATTTAGTTGGCTCAGTGATCTGAATGGGAGAAAGAAAATAAAATTAATGAAGATGAGAAAGAGGAAAAAAAGAAAAAATAACTTGCAATACTAAGCGTCAGGACAAAATTCATGTACATGATAAGTCTTACACCCCATTAATTATGTTGTTGAGCATTACTACCAGAGATTAGCAATGACTCGTTTTTTCGCTATTCATAAGTACTCATGAAATTTCGAGTATGAGTTAGTCAACAGTATTGAAATTCAACTACTCTGATTCATTTGTACTCACTACAACATTGATTTATAAGTACAGGTTGCAATGAGTATGAGTACAATGTTGACATCAAACTCGTAACATTCGAAATCTATGTGATTCATAAGCCTACCCATTCAGATTCATAAGTTTAGGAAAATACTTATAATACTCATAAATGATTCGAGTCATTCATCAAAATTTACAGCCTTAGTTGTTGTTGCATTTACAAAAGAAGAAGAAAGAAAAAGACAAAGAGAGCAAGCAAAGCAAATACACAACCTTCTAGTGAGTATTGTAGTGTTCGTGCGCGAATCATACTTATTTTGTGCTTCTTGTAAATGTTGAGTCATGGAGAGTCGAAATCAACAACATCATGCGTATTGTTGAGTATGAGTAGGATGAGTACTTTAAACTTTTTATAGGAGTGGTATGACTATGACATTAAAATAAGTATGAATGCGTATAAGTATCAGAAATTATAAGTATGATCCGAATCTACTCATCTTTTTGAATACTCATTGATGATCTCCGATTACTACCACGAATCAGTGGAAGCAGACTTAAGCGTAACAGAGACTGATATCAGGGGTAAAAGCGAACACTGAAGCTATATTTGTAATTGAGCACATCCTAATATTAATGAGCACTATAAGGTGTGAGGAACTTGTAAAAAAGAGAAAGTAGATTTTCAGCCACTGGTTTTAGTATAGTTTACTTCACTGTAACCTGGTTACTTAAATACATATGCGTTTTTTTGTTTATTATCTGTTTCAAATAAATTATACAAAATACACACACATGCTAACAATTCAACATCTTCGTAATTTGAAGTTTTTTCTTGAATATTGGTGATTCAAGTTATGAAAGTTCGATTGTAATTCGATTGAATTGACATCAAATTTCATTTTATTTTGAAATTAAATAATTGTTTGGAGAAAGAAACATAAATGTTTGTATTTTAAATGGGTTTACACCGCTCTCTCACAACAGCTGACAAACTAGCCAGCATTGCACTGTCTGCACTCAATTTAAGTTGTCGATTCAATTTGTCCCATAATTGTTTGAATAATAATATGTGCGAAGTAACTGTATATAATGATCCAATTTAATCATTCTAAAGGAATGCTAAGGATAATTGTTCCGCAAAAATATACAATTTCATTGAAGTCGAAGAATTGCAAGTCAATTAGAAATTACAATAGGAACACTCTCCTAACGTTAGCTCACTTGCAGAACCAGTGTGTAAATCAAGCTAAACTTTTAAAATAATGGCATTTAAAAAGAACTACTTACTATTTCAAAAATAAACATACATATGTACGTGTATGAGCGTCTTTATATCAATGATTATCACATCGAATAGTTGATCAGTAATTGCAATATGATAGGACACTTTTCCTTTGCTGACCATACGATTAATGTATTGTCATAAATAAGAAAATAGCCACTTGATATACTATACTATATATAGTCGACTCCGAATAACAGATTTTTTAGAATCTTTTCATGGCAATGTTATTTACTCTCCCCGAAGAAATATATGTTAAAAATCTCTTACCTAGGGTTTGAAGCACGACCTCGCGCCTAATAAAAGCCAACACTCTACCTACTATATTCCTACGATGACTTCGTTCATACAAGCGCACTAAATATATTACCTTGCAAATATGTACTTCAGTTTTAAGGAAACTAAGGTTTAAATAACTATTTAAAAATTAATAAATTTGATTATCTCTAAAAGCAATTATAATTAAAAAATAAAAGAAAAAATACAAAGTTCAACATACCGTTAAACAAAGAAAAACGTTAACTTAAGGGTCAAGTTTCTTTTTGAATGGCAAACGTTATCTGGCAAATATTTGTTTCGCGAAAAATAACTAACAAACGAATGCTTATTGTTTTGGTGAAATTTTCGATTACATTTTACAATTTTGGTTAGAAATAACCAAAAACGGCAACACTGTTCTCGGCACAAAGAGAACATGATAAAAATTATGAGAGGCATGTGGTAACCCAGAGGAAAATTGTTAGTAATATTTTCAAGCCTACTTATTAACCCAATAATACATATGTATATGTGAGCGAAAAATATAGAAAAATTGTACTGCGCTAAAAACCTAAAAACACCGTATTTAACTTGGCAAGTATTCTTCCAAAAATCTAAATCATTTCTCATTGATATTAGTGAATCATACTGTAATATTTCTTTGGGTGTAAATTTGAAGTCTCAAAAAAGCGAGATGAACATTCTTCTTTAGAAGCTGACAGCGTTGTCAACTCAGTGCTTTTAGCACTGTTTTTAGTGCTTTTTAAAACTTTCGACGCGGAAAATTTTCGAGTTAGTGCCTAGTGCTTTTTTAGTGCTTTTCTTTTCATGTCAGTGACACCAAATCAAAAATTAAAAAAAAAAAAACTAAAAAATTGGTAGAAGAAATAAGATTAAGACTTCCTAAGAACTACGAAATGCTAAGCAAAATTTCAGTAATCAATGTAAATAATGTTTTATCCCATACAAAAGATGAAATCATGTCATTAGCTAGAGAATTTTAATCTAAACCAGACATTTTGACAAATATTGAAAATGCATGGCGAACGATACTAAAATGGCAAAATAAATGGTTAAATAATAAATAAATGGTTAAATAAATAATATTAATTTTGGTTTGTAAATTTTTTTACTGATTATATAAAATGGTGATAAAATTAAAATAAATATTATAATGTTTTTGTGCTTTTTGGTCAAAATTACGCGTTTTTTTAACGAGTTTGGTGCTTTTTGAAAATTTATAGTTGACAACGCTGGAAGCTGACAAGCAAAGCAAATGAATGCATTTTTACGCTCTCATGATGAGAGCAACACATTGTTACGCTCTTTGTTTGTGTTTATTTCAGTGTTACCACCAACAGCTTTATGAATTACACACAACTGGCATCGAAATTACACATATGAAAAAAAATTACACACAAAATTCTGTTTTTGTAAATATTGCATACGTACAAACATAATTGTTCATTACAACCCTTCAGTCAGGATTTCGACCTAGCTTCTCACACCACTTATGTTGTGTGCGTGAGTGGCGGGACCTACAGTTTAAAGTCGACTCCGAACGACAGATATTTAAGAAGCCCTTCATGGCAATTTTATTAACCCTCAGAGTTTTTGCCAGAAATATACTGAGAGGAAGACGCCGAAGAAAAACTTTTTCATATTTTTCGTTTTGATGTCTGACCTGAGGTTGAACTCGGGCCTAACGTCTAATAAGCCTACACACTACCTATATGTACTTAAAATAATATACATATAACATTTCTAACTTTTATTTAAAACACAAACGAAACAAAATATTTTTCTATTTTAAGAAGAAAAATCACACAAAAGAGAAGGATTTAGGTGCTTGTTTTTGCAAACTAATGTTGGAAATTGCAATAAATTTACAAAAAATCGTGTTAATAAATTGACAGTTAAATATTAGCGATTAAAGAAAAAGGTAGGACAAAAAGTAAAATTACGCACAAATTACACACGAAGCTAATTACACACATGCTACACACACAATTAAAAATTACACACAATATGTGTAATTACACACAAGTTGGCAACACTGGTTTATTTTCCTCCTCATCCAGAAATGATTTTAGTGAGAGCGGGTCGTAATGATACAACCGGCCATAAAGCCCTAGTTATGCTACCGTAACGGAATGTAACAGTAACGTAATGTAATGTGTACGGAACGTAAAAATGTAAGTGCAATTATAGATCGTAAAAACGTGTCATATGTTTTTATGTAAACAAAACAATAGAAGAAATAAGCAAAAACAAATAAAGAAATAAAAATTACAAAAACTAAAAGACAAAAATTCAGATATGGATATAGAAGACATGTTTTTGGGTTTGAGTGGTTATTTTATTATTTTTATTATCGTTTTTTAAGCATATTTAATATTAATTCCAAATTTTGAAAACTTTGTTTTCACTCCTTTTATCGCTTTCAATATGGCGCTTTTTGTTTCTCTTTAATCCAGCTGTTAACCAATGTTATCAACACAGAGTTTTTAGGTTCATTTTAAACGATTTTATATTTATTTAAAGGTACTTATTAAAAGTTTTATGTACTGTTTCTGTAAGCCAAACAATTTCACTTTCACTCAAACAAAAACACAAAATTTAGTTTATGTTTGTTTGTTGAGGAAAACAAAAACACAAAATTAAGTGCCTTTCATTGAATTTTCTATATCAATAGACAAGCAAGTGAAATCGTTTATTCTACAGAAACAAGTCAGGTATTTCGGAAACCAAATTTGTACGAATGTTAAAACGTTTTTATCCTCTCTAATAAAAGTAAACTGCAAACTGAAATACTTTTCGAACGCTTTAATTAGTTAAAAATCGATAACTAAATTTTTCTAATTTAAAATAAAAATAAACACTACCTACATACATAATATTATAGTAAAATATTGTTTATTTTTATTTTAAATTATAAAAGTTAATAATGAAATAAACTATAATTTGGGTTTTTAAAATATGTGAAGTTTTATTTAACGAGAATTCCACATACAGACAAACATAACATACATACAAAATGTAAATTCTGTTTATAGTTTAAATTTTCAGTTTTAGTGGTTTTTAATATTGACATGTTGTTAACACTGCTAAGCAGATATCACATAAAAATGTAAGAAAATTCTATTTTTTACAGATTCTTACGTTCCGGTTACGTTACATTACATTTCTATAACCATTCGTATTGCTTTATACATAACAAAAACGATTAGCTGTTTCTTACTGTTGCGGTTACGTTCCGTTACGGTAGCATAACTAGGGCTTAAGAAATTTTACTTCTACATAATGCGCATTCTTTATATCCATATTCTTTGGTTTTAGTCAGCACAATTGTGCTATGAAATGAACATCATTGCTCTCGAAGTAGAATGTTCGCCTTCTCGAGAACTCTTTACCGATTTCATTGTTGTTTGTGTATTTTGTTCACATTGCTTGTTGTTGCGTTCTCGCTTATTTGTCTATCCCCTTTTCTTTCATACCGATGTTGTTGGTTTACTTATAACAAGTTCGTTGTATTTGTTAGTGTAGCTTTTGTTAAATATGTAAATGTTAAACGATGGTTTCATTTTCGTAACAATATGTATGTAAACATTTATCCATAAATGGCAATGAAATTTGAATCGGTATAATTCGCTGTTCGTAACTTTATTTATTTTGATTTCATTTGAGACGAGAGAAAACGCTATTCAGTTGGATTTATGGAAAAGAGTAACCACAGATACCAGACAAAAATGAACATCAAAAAAATATCGCAGAAATGTTGATCTTCGTCATGTCTTTTTGTGGTCCACAAATTTCACGGGAATATTTATGCTTTTTCATGGTGTTTCTTGACTTAAAAACGTCAGTATGAATTGTATGTTGAATTTTATTCTTCAATAAAATTACAAGATTTTCGAAGTTGTTAATGATCGTTTGTTTTATCTTATAGGACGCGTCACTTGAACGCCTCCAAATTGACTTCTTCTGGTATTTTTCAAAGTTTTCCTTTGAAATATATGTATACTCGAGGGTTTTGATGTCTTGTACCGAGGAAGTGGACTCAAATTTTTCCATTACTCTATTTTATTAGCCTTTATTTATTTATTTAGCCTAACGAAAAATATTCTCTATTTGGCAGAATATGATGTTTATAGAATTAAATGTCATATTAATTGTTTTGATACGCTCATCAGTTCAATAAATTTTTATCAAACGTCTTAAAATACAATTGCCAAATATACTCGATTTTGAAAGACCCTGTACGAATGCGTATATGTTAATACAATAATGATCTGCTCTCAACAAGAGTATTTACGTTTATGACAATATATATACACACATACATATGTACGTACACACTGCTTCTGGCAATTCACAATTCTCTCTTGTATAATCTTGAACAACATTCTATATTCACTTGCGCCGTACATGTTGTTTATCGATTTGTATATCCTGGCTAAACATGAACTTACAATCAAATAAACGTATTTATTTAAAGTAGCAATCAGTGTTGAAAAATTCAGTACTTTAGTACTTTTTTCAGTACTTTTTACATTTCAAAAATACCGCAGTACCCCCGCCGACACTTTCAGTACTTTTTATTATTATTATTTAATGCATTAGCCACGTAATGCAAAAAAGGTAGATTCAGGCTTTAGCCCTGGTTAGCAAAAGGTCCACGGAACGTACGTTCATAATTCATTTTTTGAATACGAAAAGCAATTAGAATGCTTGCCAAACCATAATGTAATTTCGATTAGCATTTGCATTGCTCCGTAGTAGCCGTAGTCTAGTAGGTAGTGTGTTGTCTTATTAGATATAAGGCCTCGGGTCAAACCCTAGGTCAGACATCAAAACGAACGATGAAAAATTTATTTCTTCGGCGACTTCCCTCAGCAGATTTCTGGCGAAAACCCTGATAGTAAATAAAATTGCCATGAAACGTTTCTCAAATATCAAATGTTCGGAGTCGACTTTAAACTGTATCTGCCGCCATTTATGTATAAAATTAACACCTTCCACATAAGTGGTGTGAGAAGCTAGGTAATGACCATTTCATGTTTACATGTATTTTTATACAAAAATACCCTTTGTTGGGAAAAAGTACTCTTTCAATTATAGTTCAGTACCATTTCAATATTTCAATTTTGCAACACTGGTAGCAATACTATAAGAAAAGCGAGAGAGAGAGAGAGAAGGGGCACAAATAAATTGAGAACAGAACAGAAAAAAAAGAAAGAAAACTTTAAATAAATATTTATATTTTCCCAGATGAATACTGATGTCTGACTTCAGCCGCAACGTAATGTTGTTCACAAAATTTTTAAATTGCTTGATTTTGCAAATATTTCGCTCCAAGGAATTCAACTTTGACTTCCTTTACGCTGCCTCTGATTGTGTGTGAGAGTTTGCGAGAGAAAATATAAAAATTTTATTATTAAAAAAGCCTTTAATGATATTCACCAATACATATGTAGATTTGATTAAATGAAATTTAAAATTATTATTATTATTAATATTAATTGAATAGAGATTTTAATTAAATCAATTTAAATATATTCATGTATACAGTTGGTGTGTGTATGTATACCGTTTTTAAACTGATTCTTTAAAGGAAAACAAACAATTACAAACAAACAAAAAAAATTAAAACAATAATGTATGATTATATTTAGAAAACTGTAAAATATTCATTGAAATTTAATTTCATTATTTATACGAAATATTCTCAAGATATTTTTATTTCGTTTGCCAAATTAATATTTACAATACACATGAGATTTATTATTAATAAAGTTATCATTACCATATTGCCAAATAAATCAACATACAACGCCGATTATTTATTTATTATTCACCTTTAATGCGACAACTCATACTCATAAATATTTTCATAATCAACAGAAATATACATTTTTGTGAATAAACGATAATTCCTTGTAACGCCATATCCTGCATAAACATTCCGTACGCAGCCAGCTAACCTGCAACGCATTGAAACGTGTATCAGAACAACATTGTACATCTAAAGTATTATCTGCTTTCAATAAATTTTACTTTTTTTGGTTTTTTAAATGTGTATAGAAAATAAAAATCAATATTTACCAGTTGGTTTGAAATATAAATTTCGAAGAAGCATCGCTACCAGAGATCAGCAATGAGTATTCAAAAAAAATTAGTAGATTAGAATCATACTCATAATTTCTGATACTTATACGCATTCATAATTATTTTAATATCATACTACTCATATTCAAAGTTTGAAGTACTCATCCTACTCATACTTAACAATAGGCATGGTGTTGTTGATTTCGACTCTCCATGACTCAACATTTACAAGAATCACGAAATAAGTATGATTCGCGTACGAACACTACAATACTCACTAGAAGGTTGTATGTTTGCTTTGCTTGTTGTCTTTTTCTTTTTTTGTAAATACAACAACAACTAAGACCGTAAATTTGGTAAATAAATCATTTATGAGTATTATAAGTATTTTTTCTAAATTTATGAATCTGAAAGAGTAGGCGTATGTATCAAACATATTTCGAATGTTATGAGTTTGATGTCAACGTTGTACTCATACTCATTGCAACCTGTAATTATAAATCAATGTTGCAGTGAGTACGAATGAATCAGAGTAGTTGAATTTCAATACTGTTGACTCACTCATACTTAAAAATTCATGAGTACTTATGAGTAGCGAAAAAACCATTCATTGCTGATCTCTGATATGTATATGAATATATTTGGTAGTATTTTCAAATTGAAATTCCATTTAATTAAAAATATTTATAAACTGGCATTTGAGATACAGTGAGCGTCAAAAGAAGCCGTACACTAAAGATAAAATTCTAACAATCACCAAACTCAACTTTAACAAAAAAAAACCATTCATTGCTGATCTCTGATAGTAACTTACTAATCTTGTTGGGTGGTGTCTTTGAGCTCCATCGATATCTATAATTATGGTTTGATAGATGCGAATGAAAAACTGTGTTGAAATTTCAGTTCAGTGAAATTAATGTAGAACAAAGCTTTAGAATTGTGGATATCTACTTTCCGCCTAGTCAGCAAGTACTGCATGTACTTATTAATCTTTTTCGCCATCAACAATGCAAAGAAATTTTCGCACCGAAAGCGCAACGTCCTCCGAAAATGCTGAGTTTAGAACTTGATCTTTATGGAAAATTCTATGACATATTTTAACTTTCGTTCCTATAAAATAACTCTTCTATATGATTTGAACCACTGTCATTGACTTCAACACTTCAAGCCACCATTTATGCCCTGCAACCAGTTTTATTGAGAAAAGTAGTCGAAAAAAAGTGGACATATGAAATTATATTTAAGAAATAAAAATATTTTTCGCATTTAACAAAAACTAATTGTGTTAGGCATTAACAATCACTTTCACACGTTTTATATCGAGTTTTCTCCATGATATGACTATATGGGTTCACGCTAAGCTAAGAGTAACCGCAAGTTCCTGTTCTTTTGAAAGTAGGCCAAGCCCTTTGGAAATTAACGCGAAGTGCCCTGAATGAATGACTCATTCATTCAATCAATCTCCGAATGCAGCCTTATGAATAGGATCGATTTGAATGCACGAAAAAATCCAATATTGACACACATATGTATGTACATAATGCACTGCATTAGCAGAGAACATCCTTTGATTCTTGGTCGTACATGTGCTGACTCGGGAGTACTTGTTGATTCATTTCCATAATGTTGTGCAGTAAACTTCATATAGGAAATGAATATTCTAAGCTAGGCTCGTCCGAAGACTTCTGAGATTCGTCATACGGCTCTCGATCTGTTAAGTTTTTTGTTTGTGACTTCCTGCATTCTTAGCAGATGCTTCGCTCATGTTATCAAATAGCATGATGGTGACACATTCATCTTTTACTCCAACCTTGATATTAAATGGTTTGCTGCCACTTTAATTATGAAGAATGAGATACGGGGCAGTACATCTTCCCTTAAACCGCTGTGGTATTGTATAATGAGTAGAATATTCGAGTAATCTACCAAACTGTTTTCTATTTTAAGTTGACACCTTCATTACATAACACTATGCAACAAAATAAAAAAAAATTAAAAAATGAAATACAACCAGCTAATGACATAGTATCAATTGTGAGTTTTGTTGAGTAGAATTTATTTTTTTTTTTTTTTGAACCCTCAAACTTGTTTTATTTGACAAAAACGGTATTTTTGATCTTTTCACACAAAATTATTGATTACCCGAATATTTCTTAACCGATGTAGTGATGACACTCTAAAAGTGCATTATCTTGCGAAGAGTTTGACACTTCGTTTGATCAAATCGGACAAAAATTACCGTAGTTATTATTTAAAGAGTGTAACAGCCGAGTCATATCTTTCATATATATTTTTTCAAATGAACTTTTAGTTCAAAAATTGTCAGAATTTGAGATGAATTTTGTTTGTTTATTGCAAAATGTGAAAATTTTACGTTTGAGCGACCACCAGAAGTTGGCCAATGTTTGAGCAAAAAGAAATAATAATAGATGCAAAGACTTCTAGTAGTCACGCAAACGTGAAATTAACACATTTTGCGATAAACAATTAAGATCCATCAAAAGTTTTGAAATTTTTTGAACTGAAAGTTCATTTGACAAGATGACATATATAAAAAATATAACACGACTGTGGTGCTATTTAAATAATAGCTACGGTAATCTATGTCCGATTTGATCAAACGAAGTGTCAATTAATTTCAGTAGGTCCGTTCGTCATGGTTTTCATCTTCTTATAATGGACTGTGTTCTACCGCTTATAAAATTACTGGAGCATTATTATTCATTATCCAACTGAATGATGAATGAATTGTTTTTAATTTTAAAAACATTTTTGTTTTTATTAATATTAAGACATTTACCATAGGGTGTAGGCTTTGGAATAATTTATAAATATCTTCGCTATTCATTTTACTATTATTAGCCTCATTTAAAATAAATTTTAATTTGGTTTCATTTAGAAACCGCCTAAATGCTCGCGTAATTTATTTTAATCTCAACAGACTCAGAACGTTTTATTTTTGAAAATAAAAATTTTCCAATGTTAAGAAATTTTTTTTTTTTTTTGATTTTTCGTATTACGCCTTATTATGATTCCTTAATTATGGATTATGGACCAGGCAGTAGATTTAAATGGGTATTGTTGCTGGTAAAAGAAAAAATAAAAATATTTAAGTTTGAGCCTTTTTTGCTTCTGAAAAAATTTAAAATATTTTTCCATAAAACAAAAACATATATTTTTGAAAAGTTACCAAATATTGTCTTAATTAATTAGTTAAACTTTTTATTATTCATAAAACAATATACTATGTATGTATTGCGATTATGACGCAACAAATACAGATTGGTGACACATAAAGCGGCTTATCGTCTAAGTCCACAATAAAGCGTTTCTAATATTCTTCGTTTGCTTCGCCTTCTCATCCTTTGGCTGTGATGCTCTGTCTCTGATTATATCGATTTATTTTATGATTTTACTGTGTAAACGAAAGTACAAATTCCTGTATTTTTAATGGCATGACAAATCCTGTCGGAGCATTTATCAAAACAAAACAGGAGATGAAATGAAAGTGAAACTCAATGAAAAAAGAATAGAATATCTCGAATGGAAATGTTGTTCGAAATAATAAATTGGAATTTATGTTTACCAGGGATTACACAAATTACCAAAAATTATCCAAAATAGCTTTCGATAGATAACTTAAGTATACAATAATATATGTATGAATGTATGTATGGTATTGTACAATAGCATGTATTATTTGTATGTATTGCATATCCCTATTGTATATCCCACATACATATGTATTATGGACTATTATATACTAAACCAATTAGAATTTGCTATTCAGATTTCTTTACTATTATTTTTCTTGACATTTCTTTTTCCTTCTTTTTTCTTGTTTTTTGATTTCTTTCATTTCTTGTTTGTTATTTTTATTGTTTTTATAATCGTTTACCATGTTAATGTTGTTGTCAATACATAAAATTCTGATAAACATAAACACAAATGCCAGACTTTGATATTTTCTACACACATCCCTCATTCACACTTATAAATGCAAGAAGCAAGTTTAGAAATATTTGAAATAAAATTTGAATCCCCGAATATCAGATCAATTCTTTTTTTTTTTTTTTTTTTGTGTTTCTTTGTTATTGAATGTTTTATATGACAAATGAAAATAATTGAATTCGTCGTAGTCTGGTAGGTAGCGTGTTGGCTTAGATATTCAAACGAAATATGAAAAATATGTCTTCGGCGACTTCCTCTCAGCAGATTTCTGGTAAAAACCCTGAGAGTAAATACAAATTGCCATGTATAGTTTCTCAAAAACTGTCGTTCGGAGTCGACGTTAAACTGTAGGTCCCGCCTACACACCACACAACATGAGTGGTGTGAGAAGCTAGGCCGTAATCCTTACTAAAGGGCTGTAATGACCAATTATGTACATATGTATGTTATGTATGTATGTATGTAATGAAAATAATTAAATAATAATAACTAAATAACTGTTAATTGGGCAATTTCCGCTGTAAGTATTAAGTTCTCCGTTAATATTTCAGTTACATAAGCTTGGGTTGACTTAAATTGGATTAACGCGTTTACCTGAGTCCTATATGGACTCATTATAACGCAGATAATGCAAATTTCATCCTACAATTATTATGCGCGATTGGTAGCTCTCATATATCCCGATAGATTAAAGAAGTTATGAATTCTATCGAAACCAGAAATCGATTTCACTGTAATTAATGGGATGTACTAGTGAGATCGTGACTGATGCCGTCAAAAGCCCTATCATTCTCAAAAGTCGACGAGGATGTTGAAACAGTAGTGGACATATTAGCAGCATAGATAATATGTATGTAACTTAACTGATACATATCAATCTTATTTAAAAATGTGACTCACAGGTTTAATAGTATTATTAAGGGACATACATACATAAATGTTGTCATAAAAATAACTGCTTATTGTATTAAGGAAATAATTATTTATAAACCTGTGAGTCACATTTTTAAATAAGATTGATATCAGATAAGATAACTCACGATAACTAAAAAAACATGTGTTAAGAAGTTAATACTCGTACTTTGTTGCAAAATCATTAAAAATAACAGATGACAGCTTGATAACTGCGGAACATCGAGGTGAACAAATTTTTATCTACACAAATTAGAATAGTTGGTACAATGGGTCAATTCGACCTCCGGGCCTTATTTGTCTTATTGACAAGTACACGTCCTCTAACCCAAACTAATTAGAATAGTTTTAACAAGTTTACTTTGGCTTTTACAACTCGCCATAAGTTCTCAATCAATCAGTTTGAAATCAGATCTGCAAATAGTAAAAATTGTTTAAAAACCATTACTTGACGTGATGAGTTATACGGTGTTCAGATATGTACCATTATTGCATAAATCGCAATAAACGCCATTATTGAGCTCAATATTTCATATAAAGTTCCAATTAATTATTGCGCAATAAATACTCAAATTGTTATTATATTGAGTAAAACTTGAAATGCAGCACTGTCATAAGTATGTTCAGTGAGAACGTTACAACTTATGCGAACACTTTCTGTTCTCAAATGTCAGCAACATAAACAAAAAAAGAAAAAAACGAAACACAAAAAACAAAATAAAAACAATGTTTTTGAAACAACCAGTTATTTTGTTTACCAGTTGTCAAATGAATATTGAATAAGCAGCTGAACTGCGTATATTGTTATGTCTGAACACTTAAAATATTGTACTCAATAAACCGAATATTGACTCAATAAAATTGCATATCTGAACATAGTATTATGCTTCGCATCATAATATTGTTGAAATATTCATGTCACTGCTTTACCCTCGCCTCGTGTCTCTTAGGATTTGAGCGTATATTATTAATTCATATATCCTTAACATTTTGAGTAGCGTACCATCACCATATGACGACTTTCTATAAAATTTTCTTCATGCTTTAAAGTGACCCGAATGTACTTTGGATTAAATTCTTTCAACTCTGGCTAACGCACACATTTTTCTCTATCTATGGCCTCATCCCTATATGTACTAGTATAATACCCTTTTCTATTCCATGTCGGTGTAATATGTTTTTTGCTTCACTGAACCTTTACAGACCGTCGTAATTCGGCTTCTTTGTTTGCGGGCCACATTTTCTGAACGCTTTAATTTTGTTACACCAATTTGAAAAGTATTGTTTTAAAAACTTTTAAGACATTTGCGATTTTCCATTAAGTTCTTCTTTCCTAATGTATGTCTACAATAACCTTTTGAACCTTACTGACATCACAGGATTTGTTTTTACGTACATATGTGAAGCAGGCAATAAGAGCTCTTGCAATACTAAAAGAAACTCCATGCAATCACTTAGAAAATGTTGAATGTCCTTAATTTAATGCAGGATTAATTAATTCCATAAATAATAAGAAACATCATAAAACAAAAAAAAAAGTAACGACTTGAAGAATTTTAGATAAACAGAGTTGGATTAACCAAGTAGTATCGAATGTTGGCGATTTATTTAACATAACGATTTAAATATTGAGTTCTTTACCATTTTTAATTAATTGCATGCAGCTGAATTTTTATAATTCGAAAAATTTGTAAATATTCCCGATGTTGGTTTAAGGTTATGAAAATAAATTTCGTATTGTAAATGGAGCTCATTTAAAATGTTCGTGGATAATTGGTCATGAATAAAAACTACAGAATATAGGTTTGATTGCTTGTTCCAATTGTCCATTGAGAGTATTTGTACTACGGGTGATCCGAATAATATATGATTTTATTTTTGAAATGTATCATTTAAATTATTAAATCATCAGCTAAATTGGCAACACCAGCTTTAAAGGCAGAATAAATTCATTACTTTAGTAAGCAATTCATTACTCAATTCAATCGGTTTTTATATAATCAAGTGAAAAAAAAACGCATAATTATACTCTAGTAATACTCGCTATAGTAGATATATTATTCGTATTTCAAAATACTGTTTCCGTAATACTGCCAACCGATTGTTGTGATTTTTAATGCTTTCTAGTTGATACACCAGGGATAGTGGTAGAATCATATTTAACCATTGGCACGTGGAACAACTTCGAAGTATAAATGTATTGTTGTTGTTGTGCGATTGTGAGCTCGAATGGTGCGCTCTTTGAGCAGATCTTTAGACACTTAATTACCTACACAAACTTCACATTGCGCTGATCCAAATTATTATATGGACTTTTTCGTTGTTAACGTCCCCTTATCGGTATAGTTTGTCGCATACATTTTCTCCGTCTCGTTAAAACTTAGGAAACCACTTCTAAAAGCCTGATTCTCGTGGTAAAATGTCCGCATAATGTTCATCAAGCCAATCCTTGATTTAAATAGTAAGAAATAGAAATCCTCTCTTGCTTTTTATTTTCTGCCAATGAGCAAAAGCTGCTTCACTCATAACTATTACGAACTAATATGTAGCCCGATAGATTACGCACGTTTTCATACCTATTCCGCCTAACTGTCAGTACAAGGAAATGTACTAATATTTTCAAAGAATATACGAGACTCATATACGTAATCATAATATTCGCAATAAATTCAGAATTATCTTATGTGAGCAGTCTTTTCATTTAACTTCATATCGTTTAGGTAGCTTTTTCAGATTTCTAACTAACAGAACCCGTTACAGTTCAATGTAATCGAATGAATTCAATGGTTCTCTTGCAGTGTTTGAAATGGTACTGAACTGTTATTGGAAAAGTACTTTTTTGCATCAAATGGTACTTTTGTAAAAGATACATACATAAATATATACATTAATTTTATATACGAATGGTGGGACCTACTGCTTCCGAACGACAGATTTTTGAGTAACTTTGTTGTTGCAATTTTATTTACTTTCAGAGTGTTTGCTAAAATGAAGTCGCTGGAAAAATATTTGTTCATATTTCGTTTTGATGGAGATGTCTGCCATGGGGTTTGAGTCTAGTAAGCCGGCACACTACCTACCATTCTATTTATTTATTTATATTTAATACATAGATATACAGGACAAAATCAGCTGATTCGGAACGTAACAAAACGTAAAAGCCCCGTTCAGTCAAACGTTGATGCAACGTAATTACGTTCGTGTTTAGCATGTAAAGAGCAATGCAAATTCTTACCGAAATTACATTACTGTTCGACAAGCGTTTTCATTGCTTTTCGTATTCTAAAATATAACGTACGTTCCGTGGACGTTTGGCTAACCGGGGCTAAAGCCTAATTCTACCTTAACCCTTTCCGTGGTTTTGTCGAATATATTCGACAATACAACATACCCTGTTTCTATGCAATGTTACTATATAATAAAATACAGTTAGTTTTAATTTTTTTGTTTAAAATGAAAGATAAACACTAATTGTATTTACAATTGTTGTTTATCAGGGTATTTGATCTGTTTTGTTATTTTAAATCTTGTTTTAAAAAAGTAATCACTACGTACATAAAAATAATCTCGTTTTATGTATAAAAATATATATTTTAAGAGATCGGACTATATCGAAATAAATTGTAAGTATTGATACAAGTGTGAACAAAGCAATTTGTACTAAAAAATAACGCTGGTGCTCTTGGCGATCGTTTTTCGAATGTCGAATATATTCGACATTTACCTTCTGAGGTTGTTTCTTTCCTATTATGTACTATACATTACTAAGTAATTCTTGGGTTCGAATTGTTTTTATAGAAAATGGAAAAATTAACTGTTGATGACATAATGACCTTGTTAGAAGCTGATTCAGATCTTGATGACCCAACTGGAGCTGATGATGAGGTGACATTTGACGTACCGCAGGCACGAACAATGGATATTCAGCCACGCGAACATCAAGCTGTCTCAGAGAATAATATTGATGACACTGAATATATCGAGGATACCTCTAAAGATCACCAAGATACTGAGACAAGTAGTGAAATAGAACCAGAAATTCTATTAAAGTATACCCATAAAACCAATATAAGTTGGAGAATAGTTCTACTACCAGAAAATTATAGAGGCATTACTTTTGAGCCTTTATTGGAAACAGATGATGTATGTGCAGCTGGAACACCATTCTCATATTTCAATAAATATATAACAGATGATTTCTTTTCAAATACTGCACACTATACAAAGAAACATAAAAAACCAAATATTATTACGGCAGATGTTTTATTCAATATAGGTGTCTTTGAAGGTCTATGTCGGATATATTCGACATTCTGTAACACACTTGGGAGCAACCAAATACAAAAAAATTTATTTTTCCCGGATTCTGCGTACTCAAATTACCCTAAATAAAAATTTTCAGATTTTTAGCTCGGCCTAAATTATTTTTGACCCTGAAAGGGTTAAGCATTGAGTTGAACATGTTGCTAATGCACTAGTAGTGATAATAAAAAAAGTGCTGAAAGCGTCGCGGGGGTACTGCGGTATTTTTGAAATGAAAACGTACTGAAAAATGTACAAAAGTATTACATTTTTCAACACTGTTCTGTTGTGTCAGTAAATTGGGATTAATTTTGAATTTTTAAGGCCGCACAAATTGTACAAGTGTTCAGTGTTGATTATTTATTATTTGTACGTAACCATATATTGAAATACATATGTACATACATATGTATGTATGTATGTAAGTATATTTTCCATTACTACCATACATACATATATGATTGTTGTTCTACCACACACTTGGGTTTATCTTGAAGTCTGTCTATCTTCCTGTCTGTCAGTTTCTCAAATGTCTTAGTATGTCTGTCTGTGTGTATGTTTGTCTGTCTCTCTCTCTCTCGATGTGTCTGTAAAAGTCTTTTACTTTATTAAATATCTTAGATTGAAGTGTTAAGTATTTTTCAAGTTTATATGTGAGTACTGGTTTGGTTGGTTTTTCCATTTACTTTACGTATGTACATACATTCCCATCCAAACATACATACATGCATATGAATGCCATTCATTTGTATGAATGTGAACATTGATGAGTATTTTCCTAAATTTATGTGTGACTATGTGATTGTCACTGTGTATATGTGTGTGTGTTTATAAATTTGTTGCGGTTTCATGTATTTTATAAATATAAGGGGGTGTTAAATGAGCCTTTGAATGTCTTGTGACCACAATAAATGTTTCGAATAATTCGCATTCAGCTTTAAGAGGATTAGAGAGTGTTTTGTATGTTAAATTGACAAAAGGAATATGAATGTTTTATTACAGGCTCTGTGTGTGTGTCAGTGTCAAAGGTTTAAATATCGTTTTTTGATTGTATATTTTGTAAGGGATTATCGTTTGCGGTTCTGCTATTCTCCCGTCATTATAGAATACAATAAAAAAAAGAAAACAAACGCAAAGTAAAGAAGGAATCAACATTAATAAAACAACAAGAACATAACAAATACACAATAAATAAACAGCACAGCATCGTAGTGTACATGTATAGTACAGGGCTTAAGTATTCCGGTCATTTTTCTTTTTCTCAAATCTCGTAGAGATTTTCTCTTAACAGACACAATGTTGTCTTGCATTTGTTGGTTTTAATTTTTTTATTTTCCTCAGTTTAATATTTTCTTTCTTTTTTTGTTTGTTTTCATTTAAAAGAAAGATTGAAATTTTATTGAAAGTAAATAAAGGATGTACGAGTAGAGGAGTAAAGTAATGATTTGTATTTATTTTACAAAAAGGAAAAAAAATAAAAAACAATTCTTGTAATATTATTCCATCAACTGTTCTTGGCTTATATTTCAACAGCTACTTGCGATTTTACTCGTGTATTTTTTTGTATCGCTGTGTAGTTGTTGATTTTGCTGCTGTTGTTGTTAGGTAATGTTCAATTTTTCGCAATGCTTATTGTGAAAAGCAATTTCCTTAATTTCCCCAGTGTTTTAAGCAAATGTTCTGACTGTTGACTTTGAAAATATTACTTGCATTTTAAACTAATGGATGCATTCAACTCTGTTTCCATATTCCAAATCGAAAAAAGAAATAAAAAAAAAAGAGGAAAAGAAAAGAGTTTTTCATGCAAACTTTGAATTGTTCTACATTTCAAATCGCTTTTCATTTTTCTCTTTTTCCTTTCAATTCATTTCTCAACACACTAGTGAACATGAACTTTTTCTTCGACGGTCAGTGGTGGTTGTGGAAACCTTTGGGTAGGGCTGTGCAACAAGAAACAAAAACG
The DNA here is from genome assembly GCA_930367235.1 of Sarcophaga rosellei. Taxonomy (NCBI): domain Eukaryota; kingdom Metazoa; phylum Arthropoda; class Insecta; order Diptera; family Sarcophagidae; genus Sarcophaga; species Sarcophaga rosellei. The sequence goes on along the minus strand of OV884017.1, from coordinate 80,954,476 downwards.
TTGAAGATTGTTGTGGCAAGCAGAAGGTGGGGAAATAAGAAAAAAGAAAAAAAAAATATTAAAATCATCAAGGAAACCAATTTGTAATACTAAGACAATGATAAACTTGAGAATGAAGCAATTTTACTCACACAGTAGAAGAAGCGTGAAATGAAGAATCAAATTCGAAAGTAAAAAAAAATACGAGAGGACATAAGCTAAACACTTTTGTTGTTTTTTTTTCGATTCATTGTTTAATCTGTTGGAGTTGTGATTTACAAAAAAGTTTTTACAATTTTTGTGTATTATTTCAGAGGTTTTTTTTTCTTCTCTTTTTTGTTCATTTCGGAAGTCAATTTCATTTTTCTATGATGCTCTTGTCAATTTTCAATATTGATGAGTGCATTTTTTATAGCAGGACTTGATTGTTGGAAAGAAAATTCAAGCAAAAAAACTGTTCAACTGTTCCTTTATTATTAGTTTTTCAATGCCATAAATGTTTAATGAACAACTGGCACTTGTTTTTGTATAAATTCAATTTATTAAACTTTTAATAACAACAGCTGATGTACTACATATAATAAAATACCATGATTTGCTTGTCACCAATGACAAATTATTATCCTTAATTACCAGCAGTCAGTGATAATTGTAAAAATTTTATGTGCTAAGCAAGCTGCGATACGCATCATTTTGTTAACTCGTCTCTTAAAGTTTAATTTTTATTACCATAGGCAGCATCTCTTTTACAATCTACGATAACAACAGTTGGATTTCTTAACCAACTTGACTAATTAAAAGAATTTTTAAGCAACCATGCTGCTCGTAAAATAACTTATCACAACGACAACGGATGTTGAATAGATTCAGTTCTGATGTTTAAATTTCGTTTTAAATATACATACATATTTTTTTATTGTTTTCTTTTATAATATTATAATGCATTAAATTCGTAAGGATAGTTAACATATATAGGCGCAATTAAATTGAAATCATAATACAGTTTATAGTGTCAATGGCGTACATAAAATTTAAGAAAAATTTTCTATTTTTTATTAAAATTTATTTAAAACATTCAATGGAGAAAGCGTTCTATCAAAAAATATGGATATACTTTATTTTCTTTGGTTCTATCTATCAGTTACTATTGATTAGATGGCCGTATTTTATTATCGCTGTGTTATGGAGATCATGGGCATACTCTCCCAGAAATAATCGAGTTTGATGGTCCACAGAGTGTGTCTACTTTTAGAAACTGACAGCCAATTAAATAAGAATTACCAAAATATCAAGTAAATTAAAGTATGACATGAATTTATGTATTGTAAGGAAAGAAAAAAACAACAACAAAATTGTTTTTATTACTAAAAACACGGTACAACAGACAAAATACACCCAGCTAATGACATAATAGTGTAGGTTGTGAGTTTTGTTGTGTAGAACTCAAAATTGTTTTTTTTTATATTTCTCGAACCCTCCAAACTTGTTTTATTTGACAAAAACGGTATTTTTGATCTTTTCACACAAAATTATTGATTACTCAAATATGTTTGAACCTATTTTCAAAATCCAAAATTTTTTGATAAGAAAACAGATGAGCCTTTAAAATGATATACATAAACATTCATTCAAACTTACATGTTAAGAGTTTTGATGGGGTAAACTTGGAATATATGTTTTTTTTTCTCATTTTTTTAAGTTTAGCTATTCTTGGTTGCCAAATTTAATTATAAACTATGAAATAAGTGACGAAATTCCTGAAAGTGCGTTATCTTTTGAAGAGATTGACACTTAGTTTGACAAAAATTACCGTAGTTATTATTTAAATAGTATAACAGTCGTGTTATATTTTTTACATATGTCATCTTATCAAAGGAACTTTCAGTTCAAATATTTTCAAAAGTTTTGATGGATCTTAACTACCAAAAGTCGGCTAATATTTGTGTATTTTGCAAATATTATTATTTCTCTTTGCGCAAACATTGTCCAACTTCTGGTGGTCGCGCAAACGTAAAATTTAAACATTTTGGGATAAACTAAAGGTTCATTTGAAAAATATAACTCGACTGTTGTACTCTTTAAATAATAATTACAGTAATGATTGTCCAAATTGATCAAACGAATTGTCAATTCCTTCACAAGATAATGCACTTTCAGAATGTTAGCACTAATTTTAGACATTTTAATTAAAGTTTGCTACTATGAACGGACAAACTTGAAAAAATATGAAAAAAATTCGCATTTGTTAAGTTACCTCATCAAACCTCCGAGCATATAGTCAAATAATATATACATGTACAGTGGGAAACAAAACTGTCCAGATGTTTTGCATTAAGAAAGTAAGGTAATAAAAGTAATACAAATATAGATGTTTTATCAAATATATGTGTATTTTTCATTTTATTGAACGTTATTCTAAATTATAAAGAATAAAAACTTATATAAATTGCTTCCAAAAAATAAAAAATAAATGAAAAAAAACAAAAAATTCACCATTTGTACACTTTTGCACTGTTTATGGTGTTTGTTGAAAATCATTAATCGCTGCCAATTTAATATTTCGTCCAAAGGCCTTTATTTTAAATTAAGCTTTCAACACGTATTGGCATATTCTCCACCAACTTTTGAATGGCATCACGATCAAGAGTTCGCCATTCTTGTTGTATTCTCTCCCAAAGCTCGTCATTATTTTTTGGTAGGTTTTCATATGCTATCAGCTTTCTTTTAACAATAGCCCATAAATTGGGTTTTGTGCAGGCCAGTCCATCGTCCCAAAAATTTGGTTTTGTAGCCAGCTTTTAACTATTTTAGCAGTGTGTTTCGTATCCCGTATCAGACTGCTTTCATTCATAAAATTCATTTCCACTCTTATCATATCTTGTTTTCGTCATAAACGAATCATTATGATTTAAATTTAAAGGGATATAAATACGACGTAAAATAAAATTTTTAATTAAAATGAACTTAAAAATAAAACTTTAAAGTTAAAAGTTTTAATTTAGAACTGAAGAATACAACTCATAATAACATAAATAAACCAAAATGAGTTCATTTTATGATGGTAAGATAAAACTCTCAAAATGAGTCTTATTTAACGACAGAATACTAAAAAACCCTCTTTTTGACAGTACAAATGCAATATTTTTATTATCCGTTGAAGAATAATTTTCTTGGTTGAAATTTTTTTGAAATCGCCGAAAATAATCTTTAAAAAATATATTTTTTAATATCACTTGTAATTTGTTACAGTTTTTGATTTATTGCTATTATTTCTATGAAGGTCTATTTAGCCATAGATCGAGTCTTAAATAACTTCATAATTCTAGCTTATGTATCATAGAATTGTCACGACTATTGATACATTTTGTTAAAAAAAAAAAATAAATATTTTAAACTATTTTAATTCAATTTAATAAAACTATTTTATATTATTACATTTTATTATCCCTTTTATTAATTTTATGACAAAAGTTTTGACATGATGTACATTGCAGCATTGGTTTTTACGTAAAAGTCAAACACTTCATGTCAGCTTGGTTTTACTTTTTTTTCTAAATGGTTACAATTTGACATCTAGCACCCTTACATTGTGGCGATTTATACATTTCCAATTGTTTAGAGGGGGCAGCTTATTGTCACTCCCATCAGTAACGCTCCCAATCGAGGGCTGGCAACGTCATGTGAGGTAAAAAACTTTACCGTTGCAATAGAACATCGATCATGTCAATAACAATGCTGTCTCTTTGATTCCTCTCTGGTTTCCCCAAATACGGCTGTAAATAGTTGCTACGCACGTAGCATGTACTTGAATCTAAAACTGACAATTGGATTTCGGTGGACCACTAAATTTATAAATAAATAAAATTCAATGGGATACTAATCTACAGCGATAAAATTATTGGGATTATTAAAAGCTGAAAGATTTTCAGCTCATTTTTCGAAAGGCGTAATAGGTGTAAATTTATTATCGTTTCCGAGTAGGACATTATGGAAGCGAATGATTCTGTTATCTCATACGTACAAAGTTAACCGAAATATTATCCTTCTGTAATATCTATAAAATAAAACATAGAACGAAACGCTTTTTTCTAATGTTTGTATGTCACGTGAGATAACTATGACAAGAACAGTAGAAAACAATTCAACAACAAGAGTCAAGAAACAGCTGCTACCAATCTGCGCTTAAATTGTTAATATATTCTCGTCCCAAACTACCAAAGGCATACGGTTCTCTGTTCCAAGTAGTACCATCTTTGACGATAAACATTATATTGTCATGTTTGTAGCTGTTGTCATAAATTGGAAATATTTGACCTGAGGTTTGAACCTAAAAGTAGACTACGACTACTTCAACCAATATCAAGAACAGACAATTCAACCTCTTCACTTTCATCCAACACTTAACTTTCAATTCCTGCTCAAATACCACAAATAATGTATTTATTTTTATTTATTTATTTTATTAATTACAATACAATTACATTATATACGAGCGGAATAACTTGACCATATGCTCGGTGTAGTGTCACAGACCAGAGTCTCTTGTGGGAATCGAACCCACGACCCTCACGCTAATAGTCTAGCACACTACCCACTAGACTACCAGGGCACCCACAAATAATGTATTATTTACGGCAAAACTTCACAAAATCTTTGAAAATTTAAGAAAATTTCAAATACAACACCAAAGAATCCCTAGGAAAATCGTACATAAGCCAGAATTATTAAGTTTTTGAATTTTTTAAGTCCTGTTTGAAATTTTCTTTTTTTATTTGCTTTAAAAGAAGGACGATAACAATACTAACGAATAAAAAAAATATCAGACTTCTAACTTTTTCTGAATTGAAGTTATAGTGTCTTGTATCATTTTTGATACAAAGCTTGATCTACGGTTAAACATGAAAGAATTTATTTCACATCATACATACATACGTTATTGATATGCTAAAATATTTGGTCAATTCACACAAGCCGTTGTATCGTTGTATTCATTGTTTTGTTGGAAGAATATAGAACAGTGTATGGTTGTTGTTGATAATTTTCATATAAAAATCCGATACACTTATACACATTTTTCCATATGTTTCAAAAGTTGTATTGGTTTCGTGCTATCAAATTGTGTGAATGCCACGAAATACACAATACAGCATAGCATTGAGCGTTCACAAACTAACAAGTGTATTCAATACAACATACGCGATACAAAGTCGTGTGAATTGCCCAATTAACAACAAATATAATTATTTTTTATTACAATGAATTTTTGGGAAAATTACTTTGATAATGAAAATTTTTGCTTTCGAAATATCTAAAATTCAATGAAATAAAATTAATTGAATTTAAATATGAACAATTTCATTGTATCTTTAACAATAGATTTAACAACGTACCCGTGCACCTGTGCATCACATGCGATTTATTCATTATCTATGCAATCTTTATGTATGATGTGTTCTATGCAACTGAACAATCTAAGTAGGAGCTTTCATTTGCTTCAAGTACATGTACTCAGTAATTTCATACACTACTGCACTCTGCACTTATATTATTATTGTATCTTATACGTATGTATGTACTTGTGTCTCTCTATGAACATTTTAATGTGAATATCTGTATATGTATGTATGTACATAACTGGCATATTAGTCAGTTATGTATGTGTGTGCGTACATACATGATTATCATTAATTTGTTGAAGTGCACGTTATGCTGAGTAAAGAAATCTCCTCATAAATTTAACACAAATACATACGTAGTTTTTCCAACAACATTCCAACCAATGCCAGACTTGTCAAATAATAATGATAAATGTATAAATGAATGCGTGTATATGTGTTATATATGAGTTTGTGTGTGTATGTGTTTGCCATTAAATAAATTTGGTAATAATGGTTACCGAGTTAAATACAAAAAACTAAAATCCATGTTTGAACACATGTTTGTGTGTTTGAGTCAGCGAAAGAGGCGGCTAGAGAGTGAGTGAGTGAGCGAGGAACCAGAAATAATAGACCATAAAGACAAACTCATGCAAACTCTTTTATTTCGTTTAGATTTGGACAAATAAATTAACTTGTAGTTATACGCACACACACATATATACATATATACATATATAATGTCCCATTCAAGCATGCCACAATGTGTTGGTATGTTCACACAGAAACATACATTCTTATACATACATATATGTATGTATGTACACTAAGAAAAGGAATATTTAAGTGAACATATTCTGGCTCCCACTTTCATTCATTTGATGACAAAATATTTTTTGTCCTTTTCCAACCACTGAAAAACGTTTTTTTTTTTGTTTTTGCTTTGCTTGCAAAATTCATCATTAATTTCTAATGGTTGTCTCCCATACTTGAGCATATGCTCTCTTACCCTTACAAGCCAGCGCTAGTTCGGCATTTTCTTTGTTTATTTAGGTCCTGTCATTATTTTAAATAGTTTAGATTTTTGTTATTGTTGCTATTTTTTGTTTTTTTTTTTTTGTTTGTTATTACTGCTGTTAATGGTGTTGTTTTATTTTAATAAATATAAATTTTGTTTGTTTATATTGTATGGTTGTGTGTATAAATAACTTTAAATTACTAGCTGGCTGGCTGAATGACTGCTTGCCTGCCGGTTGGGCTATTCCATTTGAGCTCAAGTGTAAAAGGGCGACGAATAAATTGTGTCCCTTTATGTACTGAATCTGCGTTTTGCTTTGAAACGAAAATTAAACGTCTCCAATATTTAAATCAACAATTCTCAGTAACTGTTACAGCAACCAAAGTAAATAAATAAATAAAATAAAAATAAAAATAAAATGAACACAGCCATATACATATATATATGTATATATAAAAATGAATAAACGTATGTTTCCTTGTCTGTTTTAAAAGCTAAACCCTAGCACAGATATTTCTCTATTTCTCAACAAAATCTCGAAACATAAAAGAATACTTTAAAAACAATTTTTAAGGGAAAATATACCGTAACCGATCTAAGTGAATCTAAGTAATATTACAACAAAGGAAGTTTTGCAGTAAAGTTCTTAATAAGAACCAGAGATCCGCAATGTATCGTTTTTTCGCTACTCATAAGTACTCATGAAATTTTGAGTATGAGTCAGTCAACAGTATTGAAATTCAACTACTCTGATTCATTTGCACTCACTACAACACTGATTTATAAGTACAGGTTGCAATGAGTATGAGAACAACGTTGACATCAAACTCATAACATTCGAAATATGTTTGATTCATACGCCTACTCATTCAGATTCATAAATTTAGGAAAATACTTGAATATGAGTATTATGATTATGATATTAAAATAAGTATGAATGCGTAAAAGTATTCGAATCTACTCATCTTTCTGAATACTCATTGCTGATCTCTGTGTGTGTTAGTTTTATTCATATATGACTGATCCTACAGTTTACCGTCGACTCTGACAATTTCATATACTCTCAAAGTTTTTGCCAGAAGGTCAAGTTAACGAAAAAATAATTGCCTTTCATAGAACGTTTTTATTTGTCTAAGCTGGGATTTGAACCACACGCTCTTGTCTAACAAGCCAACTGCGACTTCAATGTAATGAGGTAATATATGGAATTTAAGGTATTTTTATTAAATATTTTATTAAATTAAGTTAATTTTAATTGCAATAATTACAATAAATAACCTGTAATGGGGGTTACCGAAACACACTGGGTTTTGGGTAGAAGTATATTGTATATAAGAAACGAAGCAGTCGTCACATATCCACCCACATATAGTGTTTTACTATATAGGTATGTATACACCAAACAAGATTCTTTAGTATCCTGCTTTAACATTTTCCATTTTTATTTATTTTCTTTTGTGCGCCTCTTTCCTTTTTTTCTCTTTTGTTTTGATGGTTTCATTCATTGACAATTTCTTTCCGGTCTGCTTAATAAAAATAACTCAGTATTAAAATTTATTGGCATATAAATAATAATGAATGAAACAGAAACAGAAAAAATACGAATAATAAGGGGCGAGAGATTTGGCAGTAAACGAAATAACTCGCATCGCAGATAAATAAATGAAATGAATTTGTATGATTTCAACTCGCTCGGTTATCGTTTCAAATCGTTTCAAATGTGTAATGAATGAGCTCATCTTAGAATGTAAATGCAAATATTTGTGATAATGTCTGTCCATCACTGTCAGAATCTTCGTATATTCAAATCATTTATTTCTAATTAAAATCCAAAAATAAAACAACAACAAAAACAAACAAACAAAAAATGAGAAAGGAATTGCAATAATATCGTATTATTTACGAAGCAAATAAGACTGTTGCTTTTCGCATGAGAATTCTATTAAACGAAGGAATATTTTATGAAATGTCTGGGCCGGATTGTATGGTTGTGTTCTTTCTTAACAGGTGCCTACGATAAAATAGCACATGTTCTGTGTGCTGTGCTAAACTGAAATGGTTTATGAAATCTCCTGTGCGGTCCTCAAACGTAGAACTAATTTTTTAAGCACAGCTTTGTGTTGAAACAATGATTTGTGTTTTTGAATTATTTATTTGTGTCTTTGTATTTTATGATAATTTTGTTATTTTCATCTTGGTTGGCGATTTGAATTAGAATTTGGGTTCGCTTTCATACGCTAGCAAATGATTCAAAGAGGATTGTCTTGTCTTGTCTGGTCTTTTTTAGTTGAATAATATCGGCAATTAAGTTTCATGGCTCTACGGCTGTTAGTTCTTCATCAACATAAATACTTTCATTAATTTATATAAATTTACGACTGTATTTATGTATGTATTTATATCTATAAATGTGTATATGTTTGTATCCTAAAAATCTGTATATTTCGCTTCGTTTCCCTAGTTAGTAATGGTCTTAGCGAAAATGAAAAGAACAGAAGGCCAGCATAAGTATAAAGTCATGCTGTGGCCTTTGTATTATTAAGCATGCTTTTGTTTTCCTTGACTCGTCATACTCTCCTAGCCATTCATTCTCCAAGTCATATCATACTCTTACCCTTTCCATAACTGCCATCAGGCTGCCATCAGCCAACACTATAAGTACTAAGGCTATAATGAGTTTGTGCAGACACTTGTTCTACTTAATGTTTAAAGTTAAATTTAGTGAAGTAGCCGAGTGAGATTCAAAATTAAATGGGTGGCACTCAATAATCATAAAGTTATCCATTCCTTAAAACTGTTATATCTTATCGTTATTGAGAAAAAGTTTAATCCATGCTTAGGCTGATGAAGAATTTTGTTGAAAACTGTTGTTATATTCGGTATTTTCTTCTTTCTACATTCTTCTGAAATACATTCAGCATGAAATAAATCAAAACCAATAAAAACAATAAAGGTGAAATTAAGTTTGTTTAATTTCGACTCTATCAAAAGGGGGGGGGGGGGGGGTATTTTATGAAATATAAGAATTTCATCAGCGCTTAAGAGAAATTAAATTGGAATTATATACCTCTTCATTCCAAATTGCCTGTGAAATGATTTTTTATTTGTGAACGAAATCTCGTACTCAATATCACGACCGTTCTAAATGTCAGAAAATATGTACTTCCTTGTCATAAAGACATCTGCAGGAAACATTATGAGGTATTTCTAGCATGCGGACGTGTGCACTCAAACTGTCCCGTTTAAACTGTTGTTGGAATGTATGTATATATTCTGTATATATCCATATTGGGCCAGATCTGTTTGCTCCCTCTTATCCCGTCTTTTCTTAGCAGAAGACTAAAGCCCAGTATGCGATCATTTGTTCGAACTTTTATTGGAATGCCAATCTAAAGTCTGAATTCATTCAAGTTTTTGTTGTGTTATGCTTTGTAAGTGCACCAGTTTTATTGTTACCTCCCATGTAACCTTGTCCAGGACTTTATATGACTGTAACATCCTAGGTGTGATGTACATATAAGTACTCATGAAATTTTGAGTATGAGTGAGTAAACAATATTGTAATTCAACTAATCTGATTCATTCGTACTCACTACAACATTGATTTATAAGTGCAGGTTGCAATGAGTATGAGTATAGCGTTGACATAAAAGTCATAACATTCGAAATATGTTTGATTCATACGCCTACTCATTCAGATTCATAAATTTAAAAAAATACTTATATTACTCATAAATGATTCCAGCGATTCGAATCATTCATCAAAATTTACAGTCTTAGTTGTTGTTGCTTTTACAAAAAAAGGAGAAAGACTGAGATTGCAAGCAAAGCAAACACACAAGTGTGTTCGTACGCGAATCATACTTATATTGTGATTCTTGTAAATGTTGAGTAAAGGAGAGTAGAAATCAACAGCATCATGCGCATTGTTAAATATGAATACAATGAGTACTTCAAACTTTGAATATGAATAGTATGAGTATGATATTAAAATAAGTATGAATGAGTATAAGTATTAGAAATTATGAGTATGATTTGAATCTACTCATCTTTTTGAATATTCATGGCCGATCTCTGGTGTACACATCATCAAGGCAATATAGTAGTACATCTCTACTCGATGTAGATGCATAAAAATTGGTTTAAATAATTTTCTATTGCTATTACCAAATCATGTTGATCCTTAATGTCCCTAAATGTACACAAAAAAATAAATAATTTATTCCAAAATATTCCATACAGTCGGGCTTAACTGACAATAAGTTTGCTTTCTTGCTCTTTTTTTTTTAGTTCTGTTTTCTTTTTTACTGAATGTAGATGTTTTTGTTTTTGTTTTTGCTTTTGTTTTTATGTACTTATTAATATATGAAATATTTTTTGTTATATACACACGCGCACACACACAGTGAAACGCCCGTATAAAAGACGCCTGATAAGATTCTCTTTAAAACAACACATCGAAACAAAGTACCATTTTACATACACTCTTCTCCAAGTATTTTTCCTATGTACATATACACTTACATACACATTAATATTATGTGTGGATGTATGTACATACACACATATATGCATATTTATTATTCTGTATTTTTATTTTTCATTTTTTTCCATTTTCCATTACAAGGACAAAAGGATGCGAACAGAAAGAAACAGTAGAAGAAGAAGAAGAAAAGTTAAAAACAACAACAGCAAAGTAAAAAAAAAACAATGAAAAACAATATAAGAAGAGGAATAATAAAAGTTTCTACAGTTTCTTCGTAAATTATTGAGCATGTATGTATGTTCGTTCATGTGCACGTGAATGTGTATGTATGTGTGCAGTTTCTTTATGATTTTTACTTGCTTTACTTTTAGCCTTTAGTTCCTTATTTTCCAACATTATTATTACTATTATTGTCGTTGTTGTTGTTGTTGTTGGGACTGTTCCCTGGCTAAAATAATGAATAGCAAAATATTACCCACTGCTTTAGTGACAAATGCAGGCTTAATAAATTGTGGCCAACTCCGACATTCCCTAAGGGAACATTTTCGTTCTTTAATTTCACATGAAAATATTTAATATGAATTTGCATTCTAGCCATTATGCTTCACATATACTTACATACATACATACGTAGATTTCATTTCGTATAACACTATCGCACATAGACAGAATTGTAAAGTTACACACACATAAACACAAACACATACACGTTAGTGTTGTTATGAGATGTGCTCTCTTTTCTATTTAATATTGTATTATAAATCACAAATGGTAAATGAGATGATAGAGACTCACACTATCTGCCGATGTAATTGCTCATTAATTTATTTCATTTCTGATTTAAGTTTCTTCAAGCCAAAAACTTTTCGAATTTTTAATGATTTTCTTTGGCATTTTTCTTGGAATTTCTTATCGTTTTAATTTATTTCGGAAGATTTTGTAAAACTTTACAAGACCCCCCCTTACCATTATTTTGTGTGAAAACTTTAAGGAAATTGTAGAAGCTCCTTAAATCGTTACGATGTGTTTATTTATTTCGTCAAGTCGAAGGATTTTCATGAAAATTAACTGCTTCATAATGACACTAATAAATATCGCATTTAAAAACTTTTCTTTTTGTTTTAATGAAAACTCCACCAACAACAATGTATTGAAATATGTATTTAAAAAGTATAAAAGCCTTAACATCATTTGAATCTAAAAAGGATTGAATGTAAATAAAAAGAAATTTAAATTCAATTCGACATTGATTGACAAGTACAGGTTGCAATGAGTATGAGTCCAACTTTGACATCAAACTCATAACATTCTCATTCATTCAGATTCATAAATTTAGAAAAATACTTATAATACTCATAAATGATTTGAGTGATTCGAATCATTCATCAAAATTTACAGTCTTAGTTATTGTTGCATTTACAAAAAAAAAAAAAAGAGAGAAAGAAAAAGGCAAAGTGAGTATTGTAGTGTAGTGTAGTGTATTGTAGGCGAATCAGACTTATTTTGTGACTCTTTTAAATGTTGAGTAAAGGAGAGTGGACATCAAGTGTATTGTTAAGTATGACTACGATGAGTACTTCAAACTTTGAATATGAGTAGTTTGAGTATGATATTAAAATCAGTATAAATGAGTATAAGTATCAGAAATTATGAGTATGATTCGAATCTACTCATCTTTTTTAATACTCATTGCTGATCTCTGGTTGGTACGTTAATAAGCAAAATTTGCCATATTTGGGGCTCTGAAAACCCACACGCGGTCTTACAGGAGCTAATGCACCCATTACGAGTGATTGTTTAGCGCGACTTGTGCAGCGGAGGCATCCTCATTTTTATGAAAAAGAGAACAGCACAACCGTTACGGTCAATGGAGACACCTATCAATAGGATAGTGTAATTTGCCACACATCTCATGTCACAATCGACTGATTGCGTCAAACTTTTGCTGGCCGTTTAATCAACCGAAAGGGTGACGTCAGTTGGCCGCCAAGAAACTGCGATTTGACAGCGTTAGACTAATTTCTGTAGGGTGCTGTTGAAGAAAATAATTATGCCGACAAACCGGAGACAATTGATCATTTGAAGGTGAACATTCGTGATGCCATTGCCGAGATACGACCCATGCACTCGACAAAGTGCACGAAAATTGATAAAAATCGAATTAGGTAATGTGAGGCTAGCCTCTGCAGCCATATGAATGAAAAAATATTCCATTTCTAACCGGAACAATTATAATTTTCAACAAAAAAAAATAAATTTTGCTAAATTTTAAAACATTTTCGGTTTTTGTTTATTTTTAAATTTAAACTTTTAAATGGCCCACTCTTTATTTATTTCTAATTAGTTGTCACTGCTGCTTGCTGATACATTTAATATCAACAGTTAATAAGATTACGTACTATTTATTATTAAATTAATTTCAATCATAATAATATTAAATTAACAAAATATATAAAATATGTTGGAGGAATATACAACAGTGTATGCTTGTTGTTCCTAACTTCATATACAAATCCGATACACTTATAAACATTTTTTCATATGTTTTTGGAAATTGTATTGGTTTCGTGCTATCACTTTATGTAAATGCCCGTAATCAAGAAGAAGAAAAACAAAATATTTTCTATGTAACTTGAGTCAACAATTAACATTTCAAAATTATAATTGTTCTCATAGATAACTAATTAATTTACTTTTTTCCTTAATATTTTTAATTTTGTTGCTTCAAAATCAATGTATGAATGCTGGTCTTCTTCTTCTTATTGCTTTTTGACGTTTAGAATACGAAATATACAATATAACATAGCATTGAGGATTCACAAACAGAAAGTGTATTCACTACAACATACACGATATAAAATCGTGTGAATTGACCAATTATTTCAACAACAAGAAGAAATTATGCAAAATTCATGTGCTTTTTTTAAATTTTTCCGAAGTGGAGTTATCGAGTAAACCAAATTGGATCATAAAAATTAATATAATGTTCCGAAAGAAATCACTCCTTACACGAGCATTTTGGAGGAAAACCCAAAGAACTTATATTCGCCGGAAAGCGAACTTGTACATTAGAGGGTTAAAAGTTGTGTATTCTTTTTCAAATTTTATTTTTGCATTCAATTCTTTTATTTTTCTTTTCTGAGTTTTTCAAGTAAAAGTTCATAATTTACGCCTTTTTAACCTTTTATTTTCCATTTAAACGCTCTTGAGAATATGTATTATAAAATTATTTTACAACTTTCATGGGGAATACCGAGGGCAAAACAGTGGAAATAATTTCAATGAAATCTTTTCGTTCTAAAATTAATTCACTGGAGTATCACTCGGAAAGAAGAGTTAATGTGCAGTAGGGTGCACACCAAGCAAAAAAAAAACTTGTTAAATTCTTCTTTGTCAAGCAACTTCAAATGAATTTTAATCCTGTTTCAAAATTCCTTTTACGTATTACCATACTGTCATACTGTTGCCATTGTTTCTGTATTTTCAACAGTTGTATTGTTTTGTTCATGGTCGCATTGTTATTAAGGACATGAACATTTAATCAAATAATGCACAGAGAGAGGGAGTGAGAGAGAGGGATAAATAGAAAAAGAAAACCGAAATAGGTAGACTGAAAGAGAAATCAAAGCATGAGAAACTATCAGAACAATGAGAATAAAAGGATGTAGAAAGTGCTCATTCTCCTTTATTCGTTGCAATTTTTCTAAGATACTTGTACTCTAATTTTAACTTTTTTTTGTTTAAATCACATTATTTAAGTTGACAATAATAGCCAAAACTATCAACAACAGCAACTATAATAACAACTAAATAAAGAATTAAAAAAAAATTTTTTTTCATGTTAAATACCAGACCATCACTATGCTGGACCAACTTCGAAATTCTTGAAAACAAACCAAAACACAAATAAAAAGAAAAACAAAAACGTACAACGCACAGGATTATTCTCAGGCTTTACTTTGTCAAAAAAATGTTGAACTAAACTAAGGCAGTCGTAAAAATGGAAAAGAAATGTACAAGGAAAACAAAAAGTTATTAAAACTAAGTAAAGAAAAACAAGAAGAAGAAGATATAGCAAACATGACCAAAAAATACAATATCCCTAGGAATTGTCCTGGCATTTTGGCTATTTTTCAAACAAATTCTTTTACTTGTTTCCTTTGCGGTGAAATCTTATTAAGAATATTGTCACAGAATAACAAAAGCCAACGTCTTAAACACATTCTACTTATATGTATGTAGTAGGATTTCATTTTTATTTGTCTTTAATATCTCCTCTTCCAATAAATTATTTCCACAGTCATCATCGTAGCTCTGTCTGTCCAGTCCATTTAGTCGTGTGTCAGGTGTGGCTAAAATATTACTGAAGCCATGTACATATCTATGGATCGCTGTGAAATATATACATATTTCCGCCAGTCTCATCACTTTCTCAGGAATTTCTTGTGAATGGAATTTCAAATGTTCGCATAAATTCATAATGACTTTAGAACACACACACGCAATACATACGACAGCGACATAAAATTTCAACCGTATGCTGAAGAGGAGATGGGGCGCCCTGTTAAGAAAACTTTGTCACTTAAATTCCTTAAATATTTACGAAAAGTTTTTTTTTTACATTTAGCCAATAAGACTGTTGAAATTAAATTTCACAATGAGAAAATCCAACAAAAAAAAAAAAAATCCCACGACAATATTTATGAATCTTTCATGAATAGTACAGAGAATTAAAATAAATTTTAAATTTTCCTGTGGTTAGAAAAACGAAATTTTACAAAATTTTGCACAAAAAAACTGTTCTTATACGTATAGAAAAGGAAGCAAAATAAATGAAAATGTAAAAAATTTAAATCAATTTCCTTAAGAAAATATTGTGGATATTTTTTATCAGATTTCAATACATACATACATAATTGACCATTACAACACTTCAGTTAGGATTACAGCCTAGCTTCTCACACCACTCATGTTGTGTGTGTTACTTTTATACTTAAGTGGCGGGACCTACAGTTTAACGTCGATTCCGAACGACAGATTTTGAGAAACTTTTCATAGCAATTTTATTTACTCTCAGAGTTTTTTCCACATATCTGCTGAGAGGAAGCCGCCGAAGAAATAATTTTTTTTTTCATATTTCGTTTTGATGTCTGGTCTGGGGCTAGAACTGGGGCTTTACGTCTAATAAGCGAACCCACTACCTACTAGACTCCGGCGAATCCAATATCAAAGCTAACTAATGCTGTCGTCGTAGTCTGTGTCGTAGTGTGCTGGCTTAATAGACTCGAGCCTGAGGTTAAAGTCCCGGCTTAGACGTCTCGAACTTGGTCTCAGCAGTTTTCTGAAAAAAAAAAACTGTGAGAGTAAATAAAATTGTCATGAAAACTTTCACAAAAAAATCTATTGATCGGAGTCGACTTTAAAACTGTAGGTTTCGACACTCATGGACAAAATTAACACATACAACATGGGTGGTGTAAGGAGCTGGGTCGTAATCCTGACTAAAGTGTTGTAATGGCCAATAAAGTGAGTAAGTTCGTAATGGAGTTCATAAGTTTTAAACAGATTTATTGTACAAATCATTCCGATGATGTTTAATGTGCATAAACATCAAAATATAACTCGATAGTTGAGAATGTGTCGGGGTTATAGCCGTGCTCCTTTTAGGCTACCTGTGCTAATTTCATTAATGAATGTTGGGGTAAATTCGAATGACTGATTTTGAAAAGTTTTTCATGGCAATTGTTTTTCCTGAAAACTTCTGAGATAGGCCACCGAAAAAATTCGTTTTTTTTTTTTGGTATTTACTTTATTATTAAGTATTGTATACTACTTACTTACACCAATTAATTCACACAATACAAAAGAGCCTATATTTAGTATAAGCTGTTGAAAAAGATATCAACTCATGATAGACCATGTCTTGTAATATGGTTTTCAATACCTGCATGAAGACTATCGATATCGGTAGCTATGCACTGCGAATGCCAAACGGTGATGACTTATATCAAGTAACTTATATCAAGTCATCTCAAATAATTTATCACAAATACAACACTTTCAAATTGTGGAAAATTACTTTAAAAAAAATGAATAAATAAATCTCTTCGTAAAGTTCGAAGAGGATTTCGTTCATATTACGGTCAATATAATCAGCACAATAAGCAAACAATTCGGACATTTATTGAAAGTGTGGCAATAATTTTATTCTTCTTGATTCAAAACCAGCATTTCTTGATTCTGATTGAATTTAGGAATATATTCTTGAGCCTAATTTTTTTAAACATTTGGAACGTAATACTGTTCAAAAGGCAAATCTTGGTTAACAAAAAAAATATCATTTGTAAACACATGTCCTCAATCAATATTAATACATCATAATGCATTATTCCAATGTATAATTAATTCATTTAAACATCAAACGGTCATTAGCGCATGAAACAAATTCATCCTCATCCTATTCCTCATGAGAAAATTTTTAAGAAAAACTACACCATCGCAAACATGTGTGCATGATATAACGCACATTCGTACACATTTATTGTTTCAGAAATCGGTTGAGTAGTAGGGCAATGAATCGTTTTTTCGCTACTCATAAGTACTCATGAAATATTTAGTATGGGTGAGTCAACAGTATTGAAATTCGACTACTCTCATTCAATCGTGCTCACTACAACATTGATTTATAAGTACAGGTTGCAATGAGTATGAGTACAACGTTGACATCAAGCTCATAACATTCGAAATATGTTTGATTCTTTCGCCTACTCATTCAGATTCATAAATTTCACAAATACTTATAATACTCATAAATGATTCCAGTGATTCGAATTCGATTTACAGTCTTAGTTGCTGTTGCATTTACAAAAAAAAAGAAGAAAAAAAAAGACAAGGACAGCAAGCAAAGCAAACACACAACCTTCTATTTTGTGATTCTGGTAAATTTTGAATAAAGGAGAGTCGAAATCAACAACATCATGCGTTTTGTTAAGTATGAGTACGATGAATACTTCAAACTTTGAACATGAGTAGAATGAGTATGATATTAAAAGACTTATGAATGCATATAAGTATCAGAAAATAAGAGTATGATTCGAATCTACTCATCTTTTTGAATACTCATTGCTGATCTCTGGTACATACATACATAGATGAATGTGAATGTGTGTGTAAGTTGATATTGCATTATCAAAAAAAGTTTTATTAAATATACAGATATATGTATGTATGTATATGTATACTGTTAAAAGCTAAAACTAGTATGTTTGGACCATATACGCACAAGTTTTTTTTTTTTTTTTTTTTTATATGATGTTTATTTAAGCACAATTTATATACATTCTTAAACTATAAATAAACAAATAGTAATACTTAAATTAAATTTATATACACTGTCTCATAAACGGGCTCTCAAGTATATTACATAAATTAATTTTATCATTTTAATACTATATAATTATGTAAGTTTAACAAAAAAATGTTAATTTATATAACTTATTGTAATGAAAAAAATGGCAAAAAATCATTACTTTTATATTACAAAAAGATAAAAAAATATAGTTAAGGGTTAAAAACAAGAAAAATGAAAATTATTAAGTGAGCCACCAATACTTTCCATTAATATTTAGATTTATATCCTCTGAAAATATACTAGTATCATATCTACTATTGTCCGCTGTCAGTTGGTTTTCATAAATATTTTTTGTAGTGGCTCGTCTATAAACATGGTAGAATATAGGAATGCCAATTTCGTTTTGCATAAAACCATTTTTATCTAGGTATAAAAATGCCTCTGGTGGTACATATCCGGTTTGAAGACTTTTCTCTATGTATTCGTGATTAGCGTAATATGGTGCCATAATCAAATTATTGTCGTAGCATTCTAGACTTTTTGTAATGTGGTTTCTTATTATATGAATTATAAAGTTGTCAATTCTACTGACTTTTGCATAATTATATAATTTTCTGTTAGATATATATTTTAAGTAGTTACTATTTTGCGATCTATAAAGAGAAGTACAACTTCTCAAACATTTTCTTTCAAAAACTCTTAACTTTTCCATATATGATGGAGAAATGTTGAACCATATTTGGCAACCATATACTAAAATTGGGCGTATTAGTGATTGGTACATAATTATTTTGACTTTTGTGTTTATATATTTTGAGATGAAGAGTTTCCTATACATGAAAAAAGCCTTTCTGGCTTTTATTATTTGAGCGTTAACATGAAAATTAAAATATAAAAATTTATCTAAGTTAATGCCTAGATATTTCACAACATCTTTATTTGGGATATTTACATTGTTATTATCCTTGATGCCAAAAGATTTCCAATTCTTTTTGATGTTATAATTGCATTTTCCTACAGGAGGACGAAAAAGAATGGTTTCACATTTGCTAGAGTTGATCTTCATTTGCCAGTCAAATGCATACTTTTGATATACGCACAAGTCTTTTGAATGCATGCACATTCGACGTGGCTGTACAGTATGCCATTATTTATTGGCACATTAATTATTTAAAATTAATATGGGGTTGAAAAATACTTCCAACCGACTTACTAATTAATTAATTAGAAATTTATGATTATTATGAACGCAAAAAGTTGCTGTTTTTTTGGCTTTTATTCACATTTATTGAATATTAAATATCTATTGTCCGTGTGTATAAAACAAAAAAAAAAAAAAAAACAAAATTTATTGTATATGAAAATCTCCTTAAATCATAAATTTTTATTAAAAATTAATAATATTTGCATACAAACCATAACCACAAAATAAAAAAAGGAAATCGCAAATTATAAATACTACTCGTTCTGCTGTTTTTGAACCAATTCAAATATAACGAGTGTCTCCCGTTAACTATTAATTGTAAACTTCAAATAGTTCCTTTACTAGCCACTCGCTGTTGACTAAAGTCAGTTGTAGTTGTTTTTAATTTTCTGTTAATGAAGGTAATAGGTAAGGCTGACTTCCAAAATTTATCAATACAAAGTTTGTATGCAGTTCTACTGCGGTATTTAAATTATGTACATATGCAAAGTTACCAAACAATGCATCAACTATCAACTTTTTGACTGCGTTAAAAATTCACATTGACGACATTTTGAAATAGAATGCATTGTAAATATTTTGTACAGCGGCATTATGAAACACGATACTTTGTTCAAACACAAAGCAACTAACATTTTGGAAGTCAGCCTAACTAAAGGCGTTAGTATTGATATTTACTAACTGATCGTTCACACTGAAGCACGAAATTAAAACAGCTAAAGATGATAAAAAGACAACAAATTCTGATATTTTATTCATTCAAGTAAGCACAGTCAACCAAATATTTGTATCGAGTGCTTCAGAACTTAAAATGATAACATAAAACAAAAATATTTTTCGTCCAATCCATGGAAATCTTTGCTGAAATAAGAATCGTTGACGCCATCAATTATAATGGATGCAATAGCGATCCGTAAGCGCGTACTGATTTAACCAGAAATGAGCATAATCAGCAAAAATTCCACAAAAATGTTGGCCGATTGGTTTTAACTCTTATAAGAACTCTCTTTTATGGAAACGTAAGTCCAGATCATTAAGTACAATTTTTTACGTATTCTGAAGTCAACAGCAACAAGCGACGACGAATCCACATCTTCTTCAAAGCCTTCAATTGTCAAGTTCCTAACTACTCATCTAAATCATTTTACAATTCACACTTCAAATACATACATACATACATACATACATAATTGGTCATTACAACCGTTTAATAAGGATTACGACCTAGTTTCTCACACCACTTATGTTGTGTGCGTTAACTTTTATATATGAACGGTGGGACCTTTTTGTTTGTGTTTTTCAATGTACTAATTGTCGTGTTTAGAAACAATAACGAATGGTTTCAGACTAACGTCTTACATTGTCACGCTCTACTTTGAAAATGACGAATAACTGCATGTATTAGTTACTCATTAAGTTGATTATATTGAGTGTAAAACGGACAAAGTGAAACTAAATTTACTACGAACTACGGCAACAGATTTTCGTGTTTGACATAAAATGGTACTCCGTCATACATTGTATGTAAATGTAAATTTCAAAAAGATTATTAGATTCGAATCATACTCATAATTTCTGATACTTACATATACGCATTCATATTTATTTTAATATCATACGCATACTACTCATATACAAAGTTTGAAGTACTCATCCTACTCATACTTAACAATACGCATGATGTTGTTGATTTCGACTCTCCTTTACTCAACATTTACAAGAATCACAAAATAAGTATTATTTGCTTACGACCACTACAATACTCACTAGAAGTTTGTGTGTTTTCTTTGCTTGCTGTCTTTGTCTTTTTCTTTCTTCGCTTTTGTACATGCAACAACAACTAATGCTGTAAATTTTGATGAATGATTCGAATCGCTCGAATCATTTATGAGTATTATAAGTATTTTTCTAAAGTTATGAAGCTGAATGAGTAGGCGTATAAATCAAACATATTTTGAATGTTATGAGTTTTATGTCAACGTTGTACTCATACTCATTGCAAACTGTACTTATAAATCAGTGTTATGGTGAGTACGAATGAATCAGAGTAGTTGAATTTCAATACTGTTGACTCACTTACAACTTATGAGTAGCGAAATAACGATTTATTGCTCACCTCTGGTATGTACTACCACTTCAACGGTCGAAAATTCACAAAATGAAAGGTTGGTTTTCTTACGTAATATCACAAAGAAAATATTCCACAATATCATTCGAAGAGAGCCTACGTCTGACAAACTTCCATACATATTTTCTATCACGATACTATCCGCTCTATGGTATCCCAGGCTTGACAAGTCGTTGTATGTGTCTTCATATATACATTTATATTTACATACAATGTTATTCAAATTATTATTACATATTTTGTTTTTCTCATAAATAGAATGTTATTTTCTATTCCGTTTTTAATAAAGCTATTAAAAGTATTATAAAACATCAACCAAAAACAATACTTTGTGTACGTACAGTTTAATTGAAAAAATTACAACTTCTGAAGCTAAGAAAAACATCCGAAATTATAAAAGGGATTATAATAGTATGACAATAATTAAATATGTTTTATGGTTGTGCTTTTTAAATAAACTTTTCAGTTCCAGTGACCATTTTCTTTATAAGCCTTTTAAAAAGTAATAAATTTTAATTAAAAACGTAATAAAATTTGATAGAAATTGAAAATTAGTTAATTCAGTGGTGATCAGCACCGTCTTAATACTGTAAGTTATTGTATGTAACCGATATTTACAGGTTCCTAGTTATTGTTATTCAACTACATACATAAATGCGGAGACATTCTTTCGAATTGCAGCGTATCTACTTTGCACATACATACATACATATGTAGTATGTATGTACATAGTACAACCAAAACAGCCTACAATACTGGGCGAGGGAAAGAGTCGAAAAGAATTGATTACTTTGGTCAATTAATTATGAACAAATATTTTAATTAGTAAAGTTTAAAAACGTTTTTTAATTAAAAAGCAATAATAACAATAACACTGTATTTGTTCATGTTATTTATTTATTTATTTATTTATTTACTATTTGTTGTTGTTGTTGTTATACAGCAAAACTACATTTTGAAAACAAATTAAATTTTTAGCTTTAATTAAAAACTACAAATCCACTCACACTCTGTCTCACTCATGCACTCAACTCGTGCGTGTGCCAACCGACTGACAGACTCTTATGCACACCTTTTACATACAAATTGAATTGTTTTATAAATATTATTACAATTTCAATACAGAAATGAGAATTTAAAGAAAAACTGTTTTTTTTATTAAAACGAATATAAAAGCAAAACAAAAACATTATAAAACCGAGAAAAAAATAAAATCAGAATCAACATGAAAAAATTATAAAAACATCAACATCAACAATAACAACAACAACAATAATAATACTAAAGAAAATGCAACAAAAAAAATATAAAAAATGAGAAAATGCAATAATAATACTAAATGAATACAGGAGTGAAATACAAAATAAATAAAAAAAAAATAAAAATTAAAAAAAATATATAAAGTAGTATTAGTAGCAACAATAACAATTGCCACTACAACAACAACAACATTTACATTAACAGTAGCAAAAAAGTTTCAACTGGAAAAAGGGAATTTAAAAGCAATAAAAATTAAAAAGCTGAAGAAAAATAATTTTAACAAAAGCTGCTTCACAACAACAATAACAACAAACTGAAAGTACAACAAGAATATAAACAACTGCCACACAACTACGACTATCGAAAAGAAGCAGAAACAGCAGCTACAGCAGCAACATCAGCTACATAATATAAAAGAATACAACAAATACCACAATATATGTATATGTATACAAATACACCCTTTGGATTGAAAGCAGTATTAACAACAACAATAACAGCAACAAGAATAACATTACGTCAACAACAATAGCAATAATAACAATAACGACCAGAACACAGAAAAGGAGAATCCGAAAGGAAAGAAAACAAACAAGCAAACAGACGAGAAGGGGAGAATAAAAGCCAACAAAAACAACAATCATAGATAGAGGAGTACTGTTGTTAATGTTGTTGGTTCGGCTACAACAACTGCGAGTGCAATATGGCGACAAACCATCATCCCGGAAAGACAGTCCAACACTCGCTGTATCGTTGCAGTCGACATCATCAGCATCATATGCTCTCCGTTTGGTCAACATTTTGGATATTTTTTATTCTCATGCTGAATCCTGTCTTACCAGAAGTTATTTACCGTGTGGATCCTTTGGGTAAATATTTTACTTGAATTTTATTTTATATCGTACATTACTTGCTCACATTCTCACTCTATCACTCTTCACTTTTCTTGACTCTTTTTGCTAGAATTTCGTTATAATGCAATACATTAAGGCATTTGGCTTATATACTCGCTTAATTCTTTGAAAACTATGCGGATACGTTTGTTTAACACAACTTAACGCACTACTACTATAGCAGTAGTATATGTACAGAGAAGAAGAAGAATGCTGATACAGTTGTGTATGGTTTGATAGCATCACAATGTTTTGGTCAAAATAAATCATACCAACGTTTACTTTACTATTTTAAGATTTTTTTAAATTAGAAAGAAGAAATAAATTCTTTACATTGCATTGATTTAAAATTTACGAGATCAACACTAAGGATTTATGGCCGTAAAATTAAACTTAACTCAAAACTTTGTCAAAAAAAAAAAAATCATTTTTGAAAAGAAATTTTTGCCAAAAAAAAATATGCTAACCAGTGTAGTGTTCGAGCCCTGGCGAAGACAAACAATATTTTCATCATGAATTTTGAATTTTTTAATAATATATATGTATACATATTGTTACGTTTCTACCCGTTTAAAAACGTTTAAAATATGATTTCGTTGATTGCAAACAAAATAAAAATAAATATGTGTTTAGTTTCAATTAAATTCTTTATTGTTCTCACAATTCCGTGTGCCACTGTATACAACGTGATGAATCCAACAATAATTTTCTTGTTCGCTATTCTTCTTTTCACTATTGCGTAGACACTATCAACGCATATCGTTACAACGGAGATCTTCAAATCACGACTTTTCTCTTCACACGCAACGCGTCATCACACAAGACTGACTGAATTATTACTACTCGTTGCCTTCTTTGTCTTACCTTTTCATATGCCCACGTAAACAGTCTGATGAAAGTTCTTGAAGTCGAACGTTCGTTGTTTCGCCTTCCTGAGAACTCTATTCAGACTTCACTGTTTTTGTGTATTTTGTTCACATTGCTTGTTGTTGCGTTCTCACTTACTTGTCTATCCCCATTTATTTCATACTGATGTTGTTGATTTACTAGTAACAAGTTCGTTGTATTTGTTTGTGTAGCTTTTGTTTATCGTTTTAATGTTAAACGATGGTACACCGTATCTATTTTCGTAACAACATCCTTTTATCGAATATAAGGCTGTCACAATAGGTTAGTCCATTATCTTATTATATCTAACATACATAGTGTTTATGGTAACAGCGTTTATAGTACCAACAAAATAAAGCTGTGGTTTCAATCATTTTGATGTCTGGTCTGTTTGCTTTTTAAACTTTTATTTCATCAACAATTTACACAGCTTTGTGGTAATATTTTATCGAAATATAAGAAAACATGGGTCATTGATTTGTATAGCACTTTTTACGGCCTCGCTTATCGGTATCCACTATTATCGGTATCCATTATAATTTTACAGCTTCTGGGCCTATACCATTCTATGTTCTACGCAAAAGTGTCCATAATTCTTCGAAGTTGCTAGGAGTACAGACAACAACTCCTATCAGTCTTTTATAATCCATATTTTTCTGCAGTAGTGGGTAATTTAGTGCTCAAAATGTTTGCATAGGATTTAGAAGTCATCGTGCCAACCATTCTGTAGGCTATTGAAACTTTCTTAGCCATCATGCATACCTAAACCAAAACGAATCAGACGTCAAATTTAAAAGTTGATCTGAAATTTCTGTGCAAGGTCTAAATGGATTTATTGATGGCTTTTGGTGTCCTCTGACTTTTTCAAATTTATCTTTTCTTCCTAATCTGCCTATTTGAAGTGTATTTCTTACTGTTCCAAGAGAAACATAAATATTTGAATTTTTTTCAGATTGTTTCAGCTCTCCAAAATATCTTCAAATGTGCCGTTTTGAGCGTTAAATTTGGCTAGGATTTTCTTACTCTATCCACGTTGAATTTAGAAATGTTGAGAAGCAACAAAATCTTATTACAATTTTTACTCAGTTTGGTTAAGGCCAACGGGCGTATAAAGGCTTCAAGAAACCACCTCAATGGATGTTGGGTTATGTTCGAGTGTGGATTGTATTGCAGGGGACTGTTTTTACCACAGAGTACTCATGAAATTTTGATTATGAATGAGCCAACAGTATTGAAATTCAACTACTCTGATTCGTACTCACTACACTACAAAATTTATAAGTACAGGTTGCAATGAGTATGCATACAACGATGACATCAAACTCATAACAATCGAAATATGTTTCATTCATACGCCTACTCATTCATAATTCATTCATCAAAATTTACAGTCTTAGTTGTTGTTGCATTTACAAAAAAAAAAGAAGAAAGAAAAAGACAAAGACAACAAGCAAAGCAAACACACAACCTTCTAGTGAGTATTGTAGTGTTCGAACGCGAATCATACTTATTTTGTGATTCTAGTAAATGTTGAATAAAGGAGAGTCGAAATCAACAACATCTACTCATCTTTTTGTATACCCATTGTTGACCTCTGGTATTTACTCAAATCCGTGTGAAATAAACAAAAGAATGCTTAATTAAAACACTATCCGATATATTTCACAATACATTCAATATTTTGTGCATGATTTTTTCTATTTTAATTATTTTCAATTGTATTTGTAATTTAATTAGATAATCGAATCGAAATACATACATACATAATTGGCCATTACAACCCTTCAGTCAGGATTACGGCCTAGCTTCTCAACACCACTCATGTTGTGTGCGTTAATTTTATACATGAGTAGCGGGATCTACAGTTTAAAGTCGACTCCGAACGACAGATTTTTTGAGAAGCTTTTCATGGCAATTTTTACTCTCAGAGTTTTTGCCAGTAATCTGCTGAGAGGAAGTCGCCGAAGAAATACTTTTTGTATTTTGTTTTTGATGTCTGGCCTGGGATTCGAACTCGGGCCTTTCGTCTAATAAGCCAACACACTACCTACTAGACCACGGCGACTTCAAATCGAATCGAAATAGTTCATATAAATATTCCAAACAATAGGCCGATTGTCTGTTATACAAAAAAAAAAATCAAAGTAATGTTTGAAAGAACGATCTTAACTACGGCTTATGGATAGTTTTATTGAGCGCACCGATCCTCAAGGTGGTAGTGTCCAGAACTTTAAATGTCGAGGCCGTGGATTCGATTCCCTCCAGAGACCCTGGACGCATGTGAATGTCTGATTATTTGTTTGACATTATACATATATGATTATTATTGTATGCCAGTAATGCATTTTCATAGAAAACCTTTTAAATGTCAGAAGTTAAAAACTAAATCTGAATACTCTGGATTTGAAAACAATTGTAAACTCTAAAGTAATTAAGTGCTCGCCACAGAAAATCTTAGTAGTTTTAAAAACTTTATTTACCGATATTTTAAGGCTATCCTTTCCAATAGAGGCATGCAAAAGTAATAATGTGTCTAAAACTGAAGATGTCACCGGAATTTATTGACTCATGTTGACTCATATAGTTTGCTAATGTTTAGTTTTGCTAACATTTGTTGAAATATGCCAAACTCTTTAGAAATTCTACCTGATCATTAGTTTAGATTTAGGAATGATCATGGAAGCCTTAAACAAAGTCACCGACAATTAAGGATACGGTGATGTCGTCGTAGTCTAGTAGGTAGTGTGTTGGCTTATTAGACATCTCATACAACATAAAGCCTTTTATATCAGAAGTAGTTTCTTATTAATAACTCCCTAATAGCCTTCCCCGATATCCTTTTAAATGAGCCATAATAAATAAAATGACATCTTTTTTTAACAATAATTTTAATTTTATTAGAATATATTTACAATTTTTTTTTTCACTAATTTATACACAATATTTCTTTGTACATACATAGCAACTTAGGTTTTCGCCAATGACATCTTTTAGCAATGACAAAAAAAAAACTATTTATCACGCCTATTCACATCAGATGTATGTAAAGTGTAGCTTAAGAAAGTGTTCTTAAGTCCCATCTATGTAGTCTTAATATGGTATTCTAATAGACTTTTTTCCCCAATTTCATTCATTCATTCAATTTTTGTCTGTCATGTCATTTTTGCAGAATAGTCTATGTGACGTTTCCGCTTGATTATGAATATACTAAATGCCATTGTGTTAATCAAGTCAAACTTCTGCAAATCTCTATATTAACTCCATTATTCGCGTATTCCCGAAGGAAATGCTAATAGTCGTTTTACAGTCCAAAAAAAGTCATTAATTTCATGTCTCTGGATGCCATTTGACTATCGGTTTGCCAAATTTGCTCTCGTCCAGTTCGTGCTCTCTCTGAAAATAATTGGTCAATTCACACAAGCCGTTGTATCCATTGTATTGTTGGAAGAACATACAACAGTGTATGATTGTTGTTGATAATTTTCATATAAAAATCCGATACACTTATACACATTTTTTCCATGGGG
This sequence comes from Sarcophaga rosellei, assembly GCA_930367235.1. Classification (NCBI taxonomy): domain Eukaryota; kingdom Metazoa; phylum Arthropoda; class Insecta; order Diptera; family Sarcophagidae; genus Sarcophaga; species Sarcophaga rosellei. Next base: position 80,926,367 of record OV884017.1, on the reverse strand, counting down.
CAATTCACACAACTTTGTATCGTGTATGTTGTATTGAATACATTTGTTTCTTTGTGAACGCTCAATGCTATGCTGTATTGTGTATTTCGTGGCATTCTAACAATTTGATAGCCCGAAACCAACACAACATATGAAAACATATACACATTTTTTTCATTCACACAATTTGATAGCACTAAACCAATACAACTTTTAAAAACATATGGAAAAAATTTGTATAAGTGCATCAAATTTTTATATGAAAATTATCAACAACAATCATACAATGTTGTATGTTCTTCCAACAATACAATGAATACAACGGCTTGTGTGAATTGACCACATATGTTTTTAAAAGTTGTATTGGTTACGTGCTATCAAATTGTGTGAATGAAAAAAATGTGTATATGTTTTCATATGTTTTTAAAAGTTTGTGTTGGTTTCGGGCTGTCAAATTGTTTGAATGCCACAAAATAGACAATACAGCATAGCATTGAGCGTTCACAAACAAACAAGTGTATTCAATACAACATACACTATACAAAGTTGTGTGAATTGCCCAAATATAATGAATTGGTAGTTGAATTCACAGTTTGGTTGCCCGTTCTTCTGATCATCATAATTCAATGTTACAATTATATTGTGGTTATATTTGTAGACACGGTTAATACAATCTTCCATAGCTTGGACAAGCTATAAGTGCTGTATTGTTTCCAATGCGACTATTTAACACTGCAACAATATTTTCTTCGTTAAGCACATTTCTTTGTCCGGTTGATGGTTTTGAATCGAGAATGAATTGCTTGGACAAAGTGCTGCGTAATCTCTGCGAGGAAATTTCAATAATTTAGAAGTTTTCTTCTGGCATTAAACCATTCATTCCAAACCTTGCTAAACAGTAATATCTACACAGTGATATTCTGACCTATCCATAGTTATCGATGTCGATAGCTCTCATCTAGCTAAAAAATTTCCCATATGTTCGATACTTGCGAAGCTGTGGACATTTCGAAGTCAGCTCTACTCATGTGGTCCTGTGCCCAAAATATTTATAAATAACCCCACTACCGTTCTACTTAAAAGTCGCCATGATTAAAGCTAAAGTTTCTTATCCACAAGTACCGCAGCCTTAATATCTTAAAATTACTTTTCATACCGCCCTTTTATTTATTAAATTCCACATTCTATTTGATCTCATCATTTTTAATTATACACATGTAGATGTGCATATATCTTCTGAAAAGTTTTTTAATTGTTAAACAAACTGTAATAAATTATTTTTAAGAATGATATACATAAATTGGAGATAATACTCTTAAGGCCATTATTACAACTTGCCGTTAAAGTTGGGTTTAGTTAAAGGGAACTGTAAAGTTACTTTTAAGTTATTTTCGTTATTACAACTTACCGATAAAGTTAATTCTTTCAAAAATATTGCAGTGTCAGAGCAATGTCGATAACACTGCTCAATTCAACAAGTTTTGTTTTAAACGCAGTGGCAACGAAGGTCCTCCTTTTTTGTTGTTGTATTTTCTCATTTTGTTTATATTTTACGTTGCCATATTGATCCTCCCTTTAGCTTACTTTATATTTGAAGTTGCCACATTGATCCTCCCTTTAGCTTAACGCTCAATTACTTATAATAATTGCCTTTAGTTAGCTGCAAGTTGTAACAATGGCCCTTAGAAGAATAAGAATAAAATAAAAGTTAAATATGAAATAGAAATAATGTTAGAGGTGCAAATAAGATTTAGATTTTGATTTGAATTGGCACAAATATGCTCTATCCTTTATGAACCAATATACCAGGTGTACCGGAGTGTAGTGATAAATGGTTGGCAACCCTATCGGATAAAACTTCAAAATCAGAGCTCCTCAAAGTGAATTTCTCTAATTTGTTTAAAATAAAGATATTATTGTGATTTTTTAAACAATTGTTGATAAACCTAATTATAAATACTACAATTAAATTCAATATATTGAAGTATGGCTCCTAAGGGTCGTAGAAGTGTTGTAGCTGCTGTTGCAAAAATAATTTGTGCACAATGTAAATTGGAAATTGATGAAGAAAGAGAAGAAAATATACAATGTGATAAATGTAAAAAATTATTCCATACAATATGTACAAAGCTTGACAAACGTAAGTTCAAACACCTTTTAGACAATGAGAATGAAGAATTTGTTTGTCACTTTTGTGATGGAAGTGATCAAGCACTGAAAGAAGAGCTAAAAGAAATAAAAACAAAATTAAATATGCTCGATCAGCTGACAGCTTTAAAAGATTCCATAGAATTTATGTCCCGACAGTACGACGAGTTATTAAAAGGCATTGCGGAAAACAATAAAAAGGTTGACTTAGTTCAAAAAGAAAATCGTGCTTTGAAAAGCGAAATTGCTTCCTTGAAAACATCAGTTAAAATTCTGAATGCCCAAAGAGTAAAAAATGATTGTTTAGTACGAGGCGTTGAAGCTAAAAATGATGCAAGTGCTATTGATACGGTATTGGAAATATCAAAAAAAGTGGGAATTGAAATAAAAGAAGAGAATATTGATGAAGCTTATTTTCTCAAGAAAGGTAGAAATGATAAAGATGACAAAAAAACAATGGTTGTTAAGTTTAGCAATAAGAGTTCAAAAGACAAACTTATGAAGTCTAAACTTAAACTTAAAGAGATCGATTGCACTAAGTCTGTTTATATAAACGATTTTTTGAGTAGAGAAACTCTCCAACTCTTTAATTATGCTAAAACTTTAAAAAGTATTGGATTTAGTTTTGTGTACACATCTGGTGGCAGAGTATATGTTAAGAGGAATGAAATATCGAAGCCTAGATATATTAAAACTGAAGAAGATGTTGACCAAATTTTATCCGAAGCTGCAACTTACGGTACCAAACGCAAATCATCAAATAAACCTCAGCCTGCCAATGATGAATCTTATGGTAATCATTCGGAATTTTTATCTCCAGCGTAAATACTCACCACTATTATTATTTCTTTTTCTATAAATGTGTTTTACATAAATTTCTTTTTATTTCTCTTATGATCGATAATAAATATTTTTCTAACTTTAATAATTTTTGTCATTACTTAAAAAGTTATTCATTTTTCAACATTGTTTCTGTCAATATTAGAAGCATTTCATCAGTCAACAAATTTAATAAATTTAAATCACTAATTGCTAGCTTTCCTAATCTGCCTTGTATTATTGCCATTCAGGAAACTTGGTTCAATTCGAAGATTGTAAAAATATATGATATTCCTGGGTATAATTGTATTCATTGCTGTAGGGGTGATGGCTATGGTGGTACTTCTTTTTACATACGGAAAGATTTTCAATACATTATTGAAATTTGTGAAACCAAAAATTTTTGTGATTCAATTGTAATATCTCTGCAAAATTATAGAATTCAAGGTGCTCCACTTAGGGTGATGTCCTTTTATAGGTCTCAGAAATGTGATATTAGCAAATTTTTAGATATTATTGAGAATTTCATTACTCTAAACGGTCGAAGCCCTTGCATTGCCATTGGCGATTCAAACATTGACTTTCTTGACAGTATATCAGATAATTTTTCAAATTTACTTTTGCATTATGATTTTAAAAATTGTCATACATTAGTGACACGTCCATCTTCTGGTAAATCTATTGATAATGTGTTTAGTAACCTTTCAAATATTTTATATTTAGACTCGGTCGAGTGTGATCTATCTGATCATAATATAATTTGTTGTAAACTGAAAGATTGTGTCCAGAGTTTTGAACATTTTGATTATAAAATCAAATGTTGTGATTATAACAGGTTAAGAGAAAGGTTTCGAAACAATTTACTGAATGTATCTACTGTTAATAATCCATCAGTCGATACTTCCAATTTAATAAACTGTTTGTCAGAAGCGTATGATAAATCTGTTTCTATCAGGAAAAAATCAAAGCTTTTTAAGAATGCAATTGCACCATGGTTTAATGAGAATTTGCAAAATTTGATGTTAGTAAAAGAACGCCTGCTGAAACTAAGACGCAGAAGACCTAATAATATTGATGTGCAGAATAGGCTAAAGAGACTTAGCAGAGTCATAAAGAAAGCGTATAATGACTCTCTGAATAACTATTATCATAATAGTTTAAATAGTATTCAACATGATCCAAAAAAATGCTGGAGGTTTCTTAATGAAACGTTGGGCCGAAGTGTGAGAATGAAAGTTTGTTTGAAGAATGTAAATGGTGATTTGATTTCAGAGGATTCTGTAAAATGTGAACTTTTTAACCAATATTTTTTGCGGGTACCCAAGGTTTTAAAACAACAGATCACAACTTATCATGGGGATACATTTAATAGTCTTAAGACACTTAGTTATAATATAAACTACTTTCGCCTTAAAAGTTCAACTGATGATGAAATTTCACAGATTATTTCTGATCTCGCAATTAATAAGAGTTGTGGTCATGACAACTTATCCCCAAAAACTCTCTTTGAATGCAATAGAGAAATATCGCCACGATTAGCTAATATATTTAATAGTATGGTACAGACTTCGGAATACCCTGATATTTTAAAAATTTCAAAAATTATTCCAATTCCGAAGGAATCTGGTGCTAATGTAGAAGAAAATTACAGGCCTATATCTTTACTATCAATTGTTGATAAAGTATTCGAAAAAATAATACATAGGCAACTATTAACGTACTTGGAAGATAATAAACTAATATATGAGTGCCAGTATGGTTTTAGAAAGGGTAGTGGGACAGAGAACGCAGTTACGAATGTTGTGAATTATATCTGTAACGGTTTGGATCAAGGATATGGAGGGGTAGCAGGAATTTTCTATGACTTTTCCAAAGCCTTTGATCTAGTGGATTACGAAATATTGTTTCAGAAACTTCAGTACTATGGGATAAGGGGTAGTGAACTTAATCTTTTTAAAAACTACTTGAGTAACAGAAAACAATATGTTGAATTGAATGGCTGCAAAAGTACACTTGGATCTGTGGAGCATGGTGTGGCGCAAGGTAGTGTTCTGGGTCCTCTATTGTTTACTATTTATGTAAATGACATTGTTAATCTTGATCTCTATGGGAAAATATACATGTATGCAGATGATATTTGTGTATTGTATCCATATAAACATGAAATTGCACTCAAGGCCTATATGGAAAAGGATGCAGCACTAATTTTTGAATTTGCAAGACTTAACAAATTAGTTATAAACTCAAGGAAAACAAAACTTCTCAGGTTCCGTCCTCATTTGACTAGAGATTGCGGGGATTTCAGTATTTTTGTTGGTGAGGATGAAATTTTCGAAAGCAAATCAATAAGATATTTAGGGATGAATTTACAATGCAATCTTTCGTGGGATTTACACATTGAATCATTAAAATCAAAAATATCTCATGTAATTGGTTTTCTTTACAAATTTAAAAATAAATTTAACGTCAAAACAAAAATTATGCTCTATCAAGCGTTGATTCAAAGCCAGCTAAATTACTTAGCTCTGATTTACGGCTGTAAAAGGACTGTATCACTAAAATCTTTACAACGAATTCAGAATAAAGCATTGAAAGTTGTGTTTAATTTGCCATTGCTATATTCAACATTGTCCCTATACCAAGATGTTGCGAAAAATATCTTACCTCTAAGGGGTATGTATATATTTCAACTACTTATATTTGTGTTTAAGTCACTAAACAATATTGGTCACAATACAATTACTTTCCCCAGGAATCAAAATACATTTAATACAAGAAATAGCTCGAATTTACGTATCTCAAGGTGTAGATTGGAAACCACAAAACAGAAAATTGAATATATTGGCGGTTTTGAATTTAATAAATTACCGAATGATTTAAAAAGTATTCAGAAAATTTCGTTATTTAAAACAAATTTAAAAAAATATATATCGCAAAATATTGAAATGCTTCTGGTATGAAAATCTTCTTAATGTATATTAACAATTAAATTTTTGATTTTTTAATATTATAAGAAATTAATTTGTAATTTACTTTATTAAATTGTTTTGCCAACTTGCCTCAATAATGTCACTTTGGCGCTGAGGCCCAATGTAAATTAGTTTAAGACAATAAATAAATGCATTAACAAAAAAAAAAAAAAAAAAAAAAAAAAAAAAAAAAAGTCCTGCGCGAATGTCCTTTTTTCATCTTTTGAAGGTTAAATAGGCCGAATTGCAAACAACATTGGATGAAGATGATAGTTTTAGTCAGAATCAAATAGCAGAAATATTAAACGTTGTGCAATAAACAATTTCTGGCCGTTTGAAAGGTATAGGAAAGATCCAAAAGTTTTAAAAATGGGTGCCACATGAATTGAATGACTGATAGATAGAGAACTGAGAAACCACTAATGAAATTTTGCTTCAAGCCACGATTGAGAATCATCAGTGTTGCATCGAATTGTTACTGGCGATGAAAAATGTTTTCATTTGTCAGAATCTTAACGAAGAAACTGAATATTTAATCCGGAACGTGGAATCTAAAAAGATCGAAAAGCAATGACCAATACTTTGAATAAAAAGTTTTTCTACTATCCCATCAAAAATTAGAGTGATATTTTCACAAAAAAGAAATAAGAAACACTCATTTCATACTGGTACTGCTGTTACCGACTACAAACGAAATCTATTTTATTTCGAACATATTGTTACGAAAATGGAAACATCGTTTAATACTAACATGATTATCAAAAGCAACACTAACAAATACAACGAACTTGTTATAAGTAAACCAACAACATCAGTATGAAGGAAAAGGGGATAGACAAGTAAGTGAGAACGCAACAACAAGCAATGTGAACAAAATACACAAACAACAATGAAGTCGCAGTATAGTTCTCGAGAAGGCGAAAACACGAACATTCTACTTTAAGAACTTTCATCAGACTGACAAAGCAGGCGACGAGTAGTAAGAATTCAACCAGTCTTGTGTGAAGACGCTTTGCATGTGAAGGAAACAGTCGTGGTCTGAAGATCGCCGTTGTAAAGGTCTACCGAACAGTTGTTAGTGCTTACGCGAACAGAAGCGTAAAAATTTTTGTGGTATACATCAAGTTGTAACCCGTAGCACACGAAAAATTTTGCGAACAATAAAGAATTTAGTTGAAATTAAACACAAATTTATTTTTATTTTGTTTGCAATCGACGAACTCATATTCTAAACGTTTTTAAAAAGGTAAAAACGTAACAAAATTTATTTACTCTTCAAATAAAATCTAGCATTTTGTGACATAATGTAAAGTCAATATTAAATAAATTTGTTTTGCTGTACTAACAAAAAAGGAAAAATGTGATAAAACTAACTTGTTTGAAAGTTTGATTGACATTTTCATTCAAACTATTCTGGTTTTATGACTTAACTCTGCTTCAACTTCACATGGAATGTTACAAACTGAGTAAACATTTCAATTCAGATGACTAGTTCTGTGGGTTACAATGTTAACAATCATGTATTCATACATGTGTGTATGAATAAAAAAACTGTTGCACTTTCTATAATGTTGTCGTTTTACCGCAGGTAGAAATTGAAATATTTTATTCGTTTCTCTGGTTTAGATACATTTTACAATAAAAAACTATAACCCAATGGTTTGCCATGTAATTTTTCTATTAAACTGAGGAAATTTTATATGCTTTTTTATATATTCACCATAGACTTGTAGATATTGTGATACAAATAGTCAAGAGCTCCAGGCTCCTATATTGCTAAAAATTTAATAAAAAAAATATGAGCGTAATGCTATGTTCAGACATGCACTTTTATTGAGTCAATATTCGGTTTATTGAGCACAATATGTTAAGTGTTCAGACATAACATTATACGCAGTTCAGCGGCTTATTCAATATTCATTTGAAAGCTGGTAAACAAAACAGCTGGTTGTTTCAACAACATTGTTTTTATTTTTAATTTTTTTATTTGTCGTTGTTGAGTTATCAAGTATCAATAAAAAGTATTCGGATAATTGCAATTTGCGCACTGAACATGTTCATGACTGAACATAATTATGCTGTATTTTAAGTTTTTCTCAATATTATAACAATTTGCGTATTAATTGCGCAATAATTAATTGAAACTTTATATGAAATATTGAGCTCAATAATGGCGTTGATTGCCATTTACGCAATAAAAGTACATGTCTGAACATAGTATAACTAACCACCATTAAAAAGCTTTGTTATATCTATCACAGTCGATACTAAATTACAATGTTCAACTTGACTGATGATAGAAGCTAGGTTGACCACATTATATACACATGTATGTTTGTATATGGTATATACTATATGGCGATACTTATGATGATGTGTAGAGATATTGTAGACATTCTTTTTAAAAAGGAATATGTTGAGTTGAGGAATGCAATATTAAGTAAAAGAAATTGTTTTATTTCGTTCATTATTATTTTATTTAAATAAATATAAAGAAAAACTGCGTTTATTAATTTATAACACATACTAATACTACCTACCTACCTACTACAAGGTTCATCTTCCTACTATATGAAGTAACCGAGTTAATGCGTCACGCTTTTCACCACAACATCTTGACTATTCACTGGCCAGGTTACCGTTCAGTGTATTGTAATTTCCAAAAGTTGCTGTTGATTGATTGCCAGTCTTTTAATTACTTTGTTTTGAAGTCGTTCAATGCTTATCCTTATTCTGATTAAATTGATTTTATTCTTGTCTTTTTATTGCTTCCTGTTGTTATTCCATTTTCTAAACACAAAACATACACACCAGAGATAAGCAATGAGTATTCAAAAAGATGAGTATATTCGAATCATACTCATAATTTCTGATACTTATATGCATTCACATTTATTTTAATATCATACTCATACTACTCATATTCAAAGTTTGAAGGACTCATCGTACTCATACTTAACAATACACATGATGTTGCTGATTTCGACTCTCTTTTAATCAGCATTTGCAGAAATCACAAAATAAGTATGATTGGCATACGAACACTACAATACTCACTAGAAGGTTATGTTTTTGCTTTACTTGCTGTCTTTGTCTTTCTTCTTTCTTTTTTATTTGTAAATGTTGGACGCTCTGGTAGTCTAGTGGATAGTGTGCTAGACTGTTAGCGTGAGGGTCGTGGGTTCGATTCCCACCTGAGGCCTTGGTCTGCTACACTACACCGAGCACATGGTCTAAGTTACTCAGCTCGTAATAATAATTATATGTAGGTATATAATTTGTAATTGTATTATAATTTGTAAATAACAAATAAATATTTGTAAATGCAACAACAACTAAGACTTTAAATTTTGATGAATGATTCGAATCACACGAATCATTTATAAGTATTTTTCTAAATTTATGAAGGCGTATGAATTGAACACATTTTGAAAAGTATGAGTTTGATGTCAACGTCGTATGTGTGCTCATTGCAACCTGTACTTATAAATCAATGTTGTAGTGAGTACGAATGAATCAGAGTAGTTGAATTTCAATGCTGTTGACTCACTCATACTCAAAATTTAAAGAGTACTTATGAGTAGCGAAAAAACGATGCATTGCTGATGTGTATTACACACATGAAGTGCTGTCCGATTTTTGCTGGTGAATTAATAGCCGAGTCTTTGAAATGTGAAAAGTATATCGACAGGGTATAGTAATTTGAAACTCCTTTGATATAAGATTTGAATTAATATAATAGTAGCGTTTTGAACGAGAAAAATGTTAAAGAATTCGTATTAAAAATGTCAAACAGATTGATTAACAATTCAAAAAACAAAACTCCAATAAATTTTATTTCTTTTTATAAACTTTTCCTGAAAGATTTTATGAAAAATAAAATAATTTATTATTTCGTGTTCGGTTAGTGTTGCCTTGAAAAGTTTAGTTTTCTTCGCATAAAATTTAGCAAAAAAAATAAATTCTTATTTATTATGTTTTCTTTTCATTACTATTTATTTATTATCTTTATTTGTTTCTCAACAAACAAACCATTAATCTTAAAGCCTCAACTAATCTTATCGATATTTGTGAATAAAGAAACTTTTCGTCTTGAACTCAATTCATCACAATTTCTATGCTTCAACGAAATGCTGCTGGACATTCTGTTTGTCTAATATTTTATTTAATTCTTTTTTATTTTCTTTTCTTTTATTTTCTCAATAAAAAAAACAAAATAACATTTGCGACTAAAAAATTCCATTGAACCGAGTTAGGCATTAGAACTTCTACATGATTTTCTGGTCTTATTGTCAAATTTTATGGCATTTTTTCAGCAAGAAACATGGCCAGACAACATCAATTATGTTCGTCCTCGTCCGAGCATTTCAACAATTATAATGGCCCCAAAGCGTATAACAAATTTCTTCCCCTCAAATCCTTTCAATGTATTCTACCATCATATAGAAAAGAGCATGAATGAGTGACAGCGGTTTTGTTTGTAGGCATTTGGTCAAATGTTGCTGCCTTAACAAAAGCAATTTATCCCAATCATAATAAATGTTTTGATTAGAACGTTTTACTTTTTCACAAAACAAAAAAAAAAAAATAAACAAAAAAGAGACAAACGGTCAAGCATATTAAAAATGTTGTGGGAGTTTTTGAAGGTCCTCTGAATACATATGTATGTACTTATATTCATTTGATGCAAATCAAAGCAGAATTTTCAAAGAAATAAATGTTTTCCCCCATAAGCAAAAACTCCCACATAATAACTGTCTCGTTTCTTAAAATAGTCATCAACTGTAGATTCCATCACTTTGGATTGTTGGAAAATTTCTTACCATCGACCTATTTCTTCAAGTATGAAAATAGAAAATAGTCCGAGTAATAAAGACATGCAAACAGCAACATAACTGTCTTTTATTTTATTTCTTTAATTTTTTAATTATTTGATTATATACGAGCTGAGTAGCTCCGAATTTATGATAGTAGTAGTAGTGTAGTGTAACAGACCAAAGCCTCTGGTGGGAATCAAACCCACAACCCCGACACTACCCACTAGACTACCAGGGCATCCGGTCTATTACTTTATTTTTAAATTTATTCATTTTTCTATACAGCCAGATGAGTGTGTACTATAACTGTACTAAGTATAATTGTAGAACTAGAAATATTTCTAAACATCAATAAATTTTATGCAGACAACATATTGTTATGTTTTTATCTCTTTAAAAACAAAATAATGATAAATTGATGCTTAGTTTCAATTAAATTCTTTATTGTTCGCACTACTTTTGTGTGCCACAGTTTATAACTTGACGAATACAACAATAATTACTTGTTCGCTATTCTTGTTTGCTTACAACGCTTTACAATGGAGATCTTCAAACCACAACTGTTCTCTTCACACGCAACGCGTCTTCACACAAGACTAACTGAATTCTTACTACTCGTCGCCTGCTTTGTCTTGCCTTTTTATATGCCAACGTAAACAGTCTGATGAATATTCTTAAAGTCGATTGTTCGTGGTTTCGCCTTCTCGAGAACTCCATCGTGGTTTCATTGTTGTTTGTGTATTTTGTTCACATTGTTGCATTCTCGCTTACTTGTCTATCCCCTTTTCTTTCATACTCATGGTTTTTGCTTTTGTAGCTTTTGTTTATCATTTTAATGCTACACGATATTACACCGTTTCCATTTTCGTAACAATATTATAAAAATATCTAAAATGATGATGATAATAATGGTGGGTAATTTTTTATAGCTTCCTGAAGACTATCGATATCGATAACTTGATAAAATTCTGTCACATTGCTGTTCAGTAAATTTTGGCAAATTGTGGTTACTAACACTTTGCTCATTTAACAATCAACATAACCGCATACCGTGCAAGCAATTCGTACTATTATTGATAACATTCGCACTCTTTTTGATTTAGAACCTTCAACAAAACAAAGAAATGTAAGTGCCGAAAAAAGCGTTACTACTATAGCGCATACGCTCGTAAAATCCGTCATACGTTGTCGTTATTCAAAGTTTGAAGTACCCATCGTACTCATAGTTAACAATACGCATGATGTTGTTGATTTCGACTCGCCATATTTCAACATATACACGAAGCACAAAATTAGTATGATTCGCGTACGAGCACTACAATACTTACTAGTAGGTTGTGTGTTTGCTTTGCTTGCTGTCTTTGTCTTTTTCTTTCTTCTTTCTTTGTAAATGCAACAACAACTAAGATTGTAAATTTTTATGAATGATTCGAATCACTCGAATCATTTATGAGTATTATAAGAATTTTTCTAAATTTATGAATCTGAATAAGTAGGCGTATGAATCAAAAATATTTTATGAGTTTGATGTCAACGTTTTACTCATACTCATTGCAATCTGTACTTATAAATCAATGTTGTAGTGAGTACGAATGAGTCAGAGTAGTTGAATTTCAATACTGTTGACGCACTCATACTCAAAATTTCATGAGTACTTATGGGTAGCGAAAAAACGATTCATTGCTGATCTCTGATATACACCACAATGGCTCACTATAGAAACTTTTAGAAACCAGTTTATTTTATTTTAAGACTACCCACGTACCAAAGAGTTTAACTGATTAGATTTGCTTTAACGCATCGTTGCGTGTTTATTTTTTCTTTGGATTAAGCACTTTCAATTAATATTCAACGTTACAGTTACTTTGTATTGTAAGTTGAGATGTATTCAAAAATGTTTTCCATTTCAAAGCTTTTTAGCTTTTTCTAAAGTAATTAAAATGAGACTGAAAACATTTCCGGCACTTCTGTAATTATGATATTTCAAGTTTGTCTTGACGCTTGCATTACTTTCCTGAAGTTGTCATGCCATCATGCAGAAGTAAAATAGATGATGACATTAAATTTATTTTAGTTTTTCTGTAACCTACCTGCATATCTACACAATTATGAAAAAAAAAACAGAAACAAGTATGTAATTGCTTTTGATTACGTTAGTAGGTAGTGACTGAGTTTTTTTCCAGACGCAAATAACCCAGGCGTATGATTAACATAAAGACGTTAAAAAATATAAATTATACGGACCCGTATTTTTCTGTTTTATTCAATTGGATAAAATAATACGAGATTCATTATGCAACATTTTTCGCTTTAGGAATTGAAAGACACACACAGTGGACAGTAAAAGTCTACGTGTTCCAATGTATTTTAGCAAATTCATAAATTTTAAACAACAATATGTAAACATAATTGATGTTTTTTATATTTCTTTTATTCATTTATTTCGATTCTATTATAAAACAAAAGAATTTAATGTTTTCCACATACCAAAATAAAAACAAGATAGAGTTTCTAGTGACACCATACGTTTAAATCGCAAGAGAATAGGAACCCCCAAGCAAAACTCAAAGTAAATTTTGAAATTCAAAGGCCCAATATGTTAAAATGTTACACCCATTGTTGTTGTCCTTATGTTTAAGCACTTCATTTGAGTGGCAGTTTTGTTAAATGTTTTCTGATGATATTTGCCGCCATGCACTCATGAGCAAGTTTTTCGGTTAACTTTTGTTTGAGGTTTATCTAAAGAAGTGGAGTGTTCCTTGCACTGTCATAAGTACCAGTTGTACCAGTGTGGAATGTCTTCATGGGAAACAATTATTGTAAACATATTATTGTATTGGGAATGACATCTGTCAAAGATCACACATCATATATGTATATATGTATGTATATATACATCAGATCAGTGAATAAGCAGAGTCGTGTCGTATGCTTGTCTAGGCATATGGTGATCAAGCTGTATCAGAAGGAGCATGTGGATGATGGGTTGGCGAAGAAACGAGAAAATGACGAGAAATGAAGAACAAAACTAAAAAATATCGAATTACAATCAATTTGTGTCCAAAACGAAAAAAGGTACAGGTTAATCAGAGAAAACCATTTACTTTGGCTGAAAAACCAAATCGATTCAGTGGCAAGACAATCCCGTGCGTCTGTTGGGAGCAGAAAAGCTGGTGCACCACACCAACCAGCTTCTAAAACTTGAGCCGCTCATTGATCGAAAAATGACCAGAATGGGCTACGATACACTGCATGGTAATGTTATAACATGACAATAATCTGCCCACAAAGCAAAATTGGTTAAGGATCCAATCAAAGCATTAGGTTGGGAGCAGCTACTTTACTAACCGCATTCGCCAGGCTTGGCTCTTTGCTACAGTAGTATTACTTGATGTGATCAATGGAGTATGTATTGGTTGAAAAGCATTTCAATACCTACGAGAAAGTTGAAAATCGAAGGACTAATTGGTTTACTTCAAAAGACGAACAGTTTTATTGGCATGGAATCTGCAAATTGCTTGAAAGGTGAATAAAAATTGTGGCCAATACTTAGAATACATTTTTTTTATTTATTGGCTTTGAAAGGCGTAGAAGATTAGATTATCTTTTCATAAAATTTTTCATGTACTGTGCTTTATGTAAAACATGTTTGTAAATCTACTTTTACATTTGCTTTCGATTTTTTGGAATGCTCTAATTAAAATGATTGAATTTTGAATGTGAATTGAATGTGGACCGTGCAGGTACATTATTTAAAATTTCTCTGGTTAATATAAATATTGTAACGATTTTATCTTTTTAAAAACGTTTAAAATAAAATGTGAGTTCGTTTATTGCAAACAAAATAATAATAAATTTGTGCTTAGTTTCAATTAAATTCTTTTTGTGTGCCACTGTTTACAACTTGACGTAACAATAATTTACTTTGTTCGTTATTCTTCTTTTCAACGGAGATCTTCAAACCACGACTGTTCTTTTCACACGGAAAGCGTCTCCACACAAGACTGACTGAATTCTTATTATTCGTTGCCTGCTTTGTCTTGCCTTTTTATATGCCCACGTAGACAATCTGATGAATGTTATTGAAGTCGAATGTTCGTGGCTTCGCCTTCTCGAGAAATCCATCGTGGTATCATTGTTGTTTGCGTATTTTGCTTACGTTGCCTTCTTTCTTACTTGTCTATCCCCTTTTCTTTCATACTGATGTTGTTGGCTTACTTGTAAACAAGTCCATTGTTTTTGTAGATTTTGTTTATAATTTTAATGTTAAACGATGTTACACCATTTCCATTTTCGTCGAAATATATTCTAAAAGAAGGAAAGGAAAGGAAATGATACAGCTTTTATACAAATTTAAAGCAAGTACAATTGGGAGTTAAATTTTAGGAAATTTTAAAAACTAAACGCAAAGAATTACGAAATCAAACTTTTTTATTCGAGTACATAAGTAAGAGTTTCGAGTAAATAAGATTTTCTTTTACGTTATTGTTACGTCAGAATATCATCATTTATGGTGCCATGTATGTATGTATCGCTTCAGAGAAGTATGTTTAGTATTCATTATTTTTATTTTTTTGAGTTTTCTTTTGTTTTCCTTTAGTTTTTACTTCATTTTTATTGTTTTCTCTTTTAGTATTTTGAGAATTTTTTTTCAGAGTCTGTTTGCTTTTCACAGCCCAATGACAAACAATACCAAGAAGTTGTCCCTGTAAAAAAAAGTACAGCGTTTCTATATAAAGTCTGCTAGGATAACTAGTGCTCGCATAAATTTAGGCTTAAAACCAAACTGAAACGACTGTCATAGTATGGTTGAGTTATAATTGCTCAAATAACTTTTAAGAAAAACACAAACAATCCCCTGTGTATACGAAACTCTCAAAAATCATAAAAACATACAAACATTTATGGGCGAATATTTATGTGTACATTCGCATGAGTATATACGCTTACAGTATGAAACTTTCAACTTTTTTTCATTTTTTTCTTTTCGATTTTCAGTCATCGTGTACGGCTAAGAAATAAAGTAGAAGGCAAACATAAAAGAATTGTTGGATTTCCAATTTTCCTTTTTTGTTTCTGATCGATGCCGATAACTATGGTTTGACAGTTGTGTTGACATTTCTGTTCAGTACAATTTAGCAAGTCATTCAGAATTGTTTAACGGCACAACAATGCCTTCGCCTAAAGTTCCGCAGTTTACTTGGAATAAAATAAATCTGAGAGTAAAGTTCATAGAGCACTTTGTTCATTTTACCATACAACAACAACTAAGACTGTAACTTAGTTGTATTTTTGTAAATTTATAAATCTGAATGAGTAGGCGTATTAATCAAACTTATTTCGAAAGTTATGAGTTTGATGTCAACGTTATACTCATACTCAATGCAACCTCTACTTATAAATTAATGTTGTAGTAAGTACGAAATGAATCACAGAAGTTGAATTTCAATACTGTTGACTCACTCATACTCAAAATTAGTAGCGAAAAAATTATTCATTGCTGATCTCTGATCGTTACCGTAAATGGCGAGCATATGACAAACTTACCATATGACATGATGACACTGTTATTTTCCAAGGTTGTCCGGTTCACTGAAATCCTCGTTCTTGTGATTTAACATCTCCGGATAGCTTTTTATGGGGTTTTGACACCATACGGCCAGATGGGCCATGTTATTCAAAACCATACCATGATGTACCATAAGTACTGTGCAGTACAAAAAGGAGATGAAACAATACACACTTACATATATTCGATTAACAAGTAAATCGATACGGAAGAAACAAATTGAGAAACTGATAAAAATCAATTTTTAACATACGAACACATTTCTAATTTTTTTTGTTTGCTTTTTTGTGACCAAATCCTGCAGCATATTTGTAGCGATGATACTACAATTCAGTACCGTCGTTTAATTTTTATGTCATTTAGGGGTTTAATTTATTGGTTAGATAATAATAAAAAAAGAAAATAAAGCGTTAACTTATGGACAAAAGTACCAGTTGGCACGCAAGGGATCTTAGAATTGGGTATTAATGCTGAAATTTATTACTCACGTTTCCCTTATAATGTTACTAATAGCCATAATAACAGCAAATAATAACGCTACCAAATTAACAGGAGTGATTTAATTTCAAATTAATGAACATGCAACATTCCCCACTTTAGCGAATACATATTGTATAATACGTTCATACGTACATACATACATACGTATGCATACGTATACATATTCTGCGTTCTACGCTTTTTTTATTAAGGGGAGCTAAATTAATAACATTCCATTGAACGCATATTATGCAAGAAATTCATCCTGATTTCTGCTTTTTTTATGATAAATGTAACGAAAATGAGAAAAAAAAATAAAATAAAAAATGAAGCTAGAAAAACGTGGGCTTGGTGCCCTACTTTTATCAAATAAAATTTCTCTAATTAGCCCGTGTAGCGTGGATTGGTGTCAGTGTTTCAATTGAATTATTTTTTCAAATAGTGAACATATTGTCTTCCTTCCTATTTTTTTTTTTTTTTTTTTGGTTTGTTTGAAATGCGTTTAAATTAATGCAAAAATTCTAATTAATAACCACACTCAGAGATTTTATGTGAATTTCGAATGAATTTTAATTCGAATGATAATGAGTGTGGAAGACTTTTTTTATAAAAGGAAATTTTGCTGCTTTATGAGCTTTAATTAACGTATATAAAAATGGAAAAATTTAATTTCATTAAATCATAATTAAAAACATACTCTATTAAGAAAAAATATTCTCTACGGAATTAGTATTTGAAAAAAAAGGAAAAAGAAAACAGAAACCACATAATATTGTATACAAATTAATTACTACTCTGTAAACCACATTTCAATCCATATTTGAGAAGTTTGTAATACAATTCCAATTACTGAGAATAGACCTTAAAATTGAATGTGATTGAACCTCAATCATTTGGCGGCCTATTGAAGGTAAGAGTTTTATACGCAATATTTAACGAATTACGTTTATTCACTATAAAAGTTAGTATCAGGGATTAGCAATGAGTATTTAAAAAGATGAGTAGATTCGAATCATACTCATAATTTCTGATACTTATATCCTTTCATCCTTATTTTAATATCATACTCATACTACTCATATTCAAAGTTTGAAGTACTCATTGTACTCATACTTAACAATACGCTTGATGTTGTTGATGTCGACTCTCCTTTACTCAACATTTACAACAATCACAAAATAAGTATGATTCGCGTACGAACATTACAATACTCACTAGAAGGTTGCGTAGTCGCCGTAGTCTAGTAGGTAATGTGTTGGCTTATTAGACATAAAGCCCGGGTTCGTACCCCAGGTCAGACATCAAAACGAAATATGAAAAAAATATTTCTTCGGCGACTTCCTCTCAACCGGTTTCTGGCAAAAACTCTGATAGTAAATAACCTGCCGTGAAAAAGTTTCTCAAAAATCTGTCGCTCAGAGTCGACGTTAAACTGTAGGTCCCGCCACTCACGTATACAATTAACGCACACAACATGAGTGGTGTGAGATGCTAGGCCGTAATCCTGACTGAAGGGTTGTAATGGCCAATTATGCATGTATGTACATATGTAGGTTGCGTATTTACTTTGCATACTGTCTTTGTCTTTTTCTTTCTTCTTTTTTTTTTTTGTAAATGCAACAAAAACGAAGACTGTACATTTTGATGAATGATTCGAATCATTTATGAGTATTATAAGTATTTTTTTTTCTAAATTTATGAATCTGGATGAGTAGGCGTATGAATCAAACATATTTCGAATGTTATGAGTTTGATGTCAACGTTGTACTCATACTCATTGCAACCTGTACTTATAAATCAATGTATAGTGACTGCGAATGAATCAGAGTGCATAATTAAATTTCAATACTGTTGACTCACTCATACTCAAAATTTCATGAGTACTTATGAGTACCGAAAAAAAGATTCATTGCTGTACTCTGTCTCACACCGATGACGAAATTTACTTTTATTTTGGTATGTTTCATCTTCTATGGCTATAGCTTATGGAATATTTGAAACATTATTATTACATTGGATGCCACAAGTAATTTTATAATTCGAAATTATACTAGTTTGTGCCACTTGCCACTTGCATTGCCGCATGTATTTAAAAATTTTGTGAAATTTTCATTTGACACAAATTTTGCTTCGTTTACTATTTGCTCACGTAGAAATTACAATTTCTAATTATAATTCTATAGAAATTTTCATTCTGTCTAAATGCAAACAAACATATCATATATGCTGCTAATATGCAAAGTAATTTTTTTGTTTTTTTTTCTACAACATGTATGCGTGTACACGCTTCCATGCATATGGTATATGAATACATACATACGTATGTACATATATATTATCTTTAGCGTTAAGCGGGTATCATAAAACATAAATAGAAAATCCCCAGATGTTATGAAATTTGGTATCATTTTGATATTCACACTTGCAGAACAAAATATAAAACAAAAACAAAAAAATGAAACAAAACAAAACCACAAAACAAAAAAACAAAAATGGCGAAGAGAAACACCAAAATGAAATTATAAAAACACTGTTTAATTTATGATATTTTGCTTCTCGAAATGAATTTTTGTATGAATTTATGAAGTAAATTAATATCGTATTTTAAATGAAATGCATTTGAATAGATTTAATAACGCTGACTAACATTAAAAGTTTATCTTTTTATTTTTTTTTTTGTTCCTTTAATTTATTTTAATTCATCCATTTCATGGCATATTAAGGACATATGTATATACATATGTATGTACATGCATATGTATAGAGTATATTGAGGGGAGCATATACATATACTCGTATATATACATATATAGAATGAAATATAGTCGTTTACGAAATGGAATAAATTTCATGAAATTAGATTTACAAGTTGATTTGGTCTATACGTGTATGTATGTACCAGAGATCTGCAATGAGTATTCAAAAAGATGAGTAGATTCGAATCATACGCATAATTTCTGATATTTATACGTATTCATACTTATTTCAATATCATACTATGTACTCATATTCAAAGTTTCAAGTACTCATCGTACTCATACTTAACAATACGCATGATGTTGTTGATTTCGAATCTCCTTTACTCAACATTTACAAGAATCACAAAATAAGTATGATTCGCATACGAACACTACAATACTCACTAGTAGGTTATGTGTTTGCTTTGCTAGCTGTCTTTGGATTTTTCTTTCTTCTTCTTTTGTAAATGCAACAACAACTAAGACTGTAAATTTTGATCAATGATTCGAATCACTCGTATGAGTGATGAGTTATGAGTATTATAAGTAGGCGTATGAATCGAACATATTTCGAATATTATGAGTTTGTTGTCAACTCATACTCATTGCAACCTGTACTTAGGTTAGGTTACAGGACAAGTACAGTACTTGTACTTGTCAACTGTGACAAGTACAGTACCCGGAGGTCGAATTGACCCATTGTACAACGTCCTAGCTTCTCACACCACTCGTGTTGTGTGCGTTAATTTTATACATGAGTAGCGGGACCTACAGTTTATAGTCGACTCCAAACGACAGGTTTTTTTTTGAGAAGCTTTTCATGGCAATTTTTACTCTCAGAGTTTTTGTCAGAAACCTGCTGAGAGGAAGTCGCCGAAGAAATATTTTCATATTTTCGTTTTGATGTCTGACCTGGAATTTGAACTCGGGCCTTTCGTCTAATAAGCCAACACACTACCTTCTACACCACGGCGACTTCAAACCTGTACTTATAAATCAATATCGTACTCACACGAATGAATCAGAGTAGTTGAATTTCAATACTGTTCACTCACTCATACTCAAAATTTCATGTCTTTTTTGTGGATGCGTTTAGTGATGAAGCGTTAAATTCACTGTCAATAAGCAAATTTGCCGTGTTTGGAGGAAATCCTCAAGCCGATACCCAATACATTAAAATTGACTTATTATTGTGATTTACTTGCTGATAGCATAATTGGTCCTTATTTCTATCGTATTAAGCAAATAGCTTCTATTGCAGTGAATGACGACAGCTTTTGGAACATACGGACGAAATTTATGTTCCCCAAATTAACACCCCAATTTACCATTGCGCACCTTACAGTCGTTTTACTGCAAAACATATTCGGTGTTGCGTCCTTTGGATTTAACATTTCTGGACTTCTTTTTAAGTGGCTATGCTCAGTCATTGGTTTATGTCGAGAAACTAGCAACTCATGAAGCATTGAAGGTCAATATCCAAATCATCATTGACAACATACGATCAGATTTGTTGGCAAAAAAAACTACAAAAATTTACTGACTGAATGGACTCGTATTTATTTACATTATATTTAATTGTTATTATATTCAAAGGATAAATTATTAGAAAATTACCAGATTGTAATAAAAGTATTTTCACTCGAGTAGAGCTATTAGTTTCAACAAGAATATTTTCTATTATTTCTAGAGAAAAGTATGCCCAACAATTGGAACCTCAGTGTGCACATGATATGCGCCATCTGAAATTATTTTTCATTATTATGAGTACCCAATAAGATAGAAGTGAGCGTTAAGCTAAAGGGAGGATCATACTACCTCCAACTTTTAAAGTTAAGTTTATGTTTGAACTTGCCACCTTATGTATTATTTTCTATATGGCAACTTCAAATATAAACAAAATGAGTACATATATACAAAAAAAAACGAAACCCGTCGTTGCCACTGCGTTTAAAAAAGAACTTGTTTAATTGAACAGTTTTATCGACATTGCTCCGGCACTGCCATATTTTTGAAAAAGTTAACTTCATCTGTACGTTTTAATAACGAAAATAATTTAAAGGTAACTTTACAGTTTCCTTTAGCTAAAGGTACCTTTAACTAAACCCAAATTTAACGGCAAGTTGTAATAATTGCCCTAAGTAAGTTAAACATGCTTCAATAACACGATCAATCTAATAATATAAAAGTAAAATATTTTTTTGGTTTTTTAACAATTTTTAATAATTAAATTTTATTCGACAAGTCAGAGTTATGAGTTGTGGTATGTTCATAGAATTTTATTAATTAGCAACATAATACTTTTAAGACAACTATTAAGAGCAATTGATGTAATGTAAATTCAATATCTATTCTTATGCATGTGTGGGATTAATGGCGAGATTGTCATTGTAATTGTAATTAATTTAAATGAAACGATTTTTATCAATTCAGGTGTTAATTATCATTCAACGTATGCCTTTAATTAATATTACAAACAGTTTTCTTGGCTGCCAATAACTATGGTATCAGGGGCATTATTAAATTGTTCATTTGTTTTATATGACAAACGAATACAATGCACAATTTTGTTTTGATCAAACCACATTAAGGACCAGAGGGCACAATTAACTTCAATGCGATGGTAATATAAATCTTATTTGAAAATAATTTATACATGCTTACGTTCTTCCTTAAGCAAGCATAGCCATAGAGGAAGAGGCAGGATTTCTTAAATGTATGACTTTAATTTCAATTATAACAATAGAAGAGAATAAAAGCAAACAGAATAGAAAGTAATACAATGTCTAAGAGAGAGAGAGAGAGAGAGAGAGAGTGAAAGAAAAAATATGTAGTCTGTGAAATGTTCTTTTTGTTGAAAAATTTGCTGAACATCCCATCAATTTGTAAGCCTCCAGACATTCTTATTAAAGTTTCTCCAAAGAATTGTTGTCTCCCCTCAAACATACATCTGTATCATTACATTGATAGGAATACTTACTCCCATCCTCATAACAATACACACACACGCACCGGGTTACAAATAGTTTGCAAATAACAACAAAAATAAATGTATGAATGAATGTAAGAACATTCATACATGACATCATAAATGAATACCCAGGGAACAAGTTTGGTTGTGCCTATGTACAGTGTGATTAGTTCTGTACAATCTTTAATAAATATTAGTTTTACCACCACCATCACCGCCACCGAGATATCTCATGGGCAATGATATTCCAAAAAAATATTGGTTTTTCACTTTTCGAAAACTTGCCATCCAAGAACAAAAATTAAGGCAATAGAATGTTACACACACAATGTCCTTAATTTGCTTATAATCAGCCGCTTTATCCGAACTGATATAGAAATTCATAAATAAACGATTGATGAGTAAAATTGATCAGAAATTCTTATGCAGCTGCTTTCAACTGAGGATGCTAACATGTAAGCTTGAAACGGTTAATAAAAAGTTCTTTGATATTCTCTAAACTTATAACTTAAGCTAAATTATTGAATGAGATTATGCACCCACCATGTTAGTAGTTCAAAAAAAATCAAACTTTTTCTGCAAACACATTGTTATCTATCGATAGTATCTTGACATCTGTCGGCATTGCTTATATTTGTTTCTACGACTCGCCAACTTAACATAACATAATACTATGTTCAGATAAGCACTTTTATTGAGTCAATATTCGATTTATTGAGTACAATATTTTAGGTGTTCAGATATAACAATATACGCAGTTCAGCTGCTTATTCAATATTCATTTGACAGCTGGTAAACAAAACAGCCGGTTGTTTTTTTTTGTCGTTGTTGACATTTGAGTTGTCAAATATCAATAGGATATGTTGTTTAATTGTAATATGCTCACTAAACATTTACACAATTGCGTATTTATTGCGCAATAATTAATTGAAACTTTATCTGAAATATTGAGCTCAATAATGGCGTTTATTGCGAATTACGCAATAAAGGTGCATATTTGAACACCGTATAAGTGTTTATCAGACTGAGGACAGAGCTACATGAGGGCATTCAAAAATAAAAATAGACGTTTTAAAAGCATTGTTTAACCTAATAAAAAGTAGGCTTTGGTCCATTCTATTATTGAAATATACACTAAGACATATTCCCTTGCAAGCGCTTCTTATCTCAAAATTTAACAAAACGTGTGTCATAAATCATCAAAATTTTTTATGCATTCGAATGACCTATTCATGCCACTCTTTTGTGTCATGTAACATCGTTTAAATGTCCAATTTTCTATGGCTGTGGGACATACATCAGTCTGAATATGACTGTTATTACATGGGTTATATTGACTTTAAAAACCGCTGTTATTTGCACGCGATTCAGCAATCTCCACAAGAAAGACTTTAATGCGGTCAAACCGCACGATCTCGGTGTCCAGTTGAGATTACCTCAATGCTCTCAAATTTCTCATGTAAAATATCAAATCTAGTATTATCGCGGAAGATAATTTTTTGATTTAGCAAACACATGTGGTTTGACAAAACAGATTGAATAAATGTCAACTAATTTGACAGATCTACTTCCATAAGATTACCTTCAGCCATTGTCAAAGTTCGGAAGTTTCTATTAGAAGCCCTTATTTATTAAAACTTATTCATGTATCCATCAAATTCGTGTAGCGGTCCACCAGGACGTGACGATATTAGCACTCATGATCCCCATGCTCCAAAATGGTCCGGGTGTACTTTGAATGAAATTCTTTAAACTTTCTCTAGCGAACATATTGTTTTCCATCGTGGGATGATCTATTCGTTTTTGTTTCATTCAAAAGTAAAAATTGTTTTATTTTACATCAGTTCAATGGCGAACTCTAGTCTCGGTTACGCGTAAACAATAAATATTCCAAATATTCTCGCATTCTACGTTTTGATGCCTTTACATATGGTTTTGTTTCATTTCATTTCCAAAGGCCCCAATTTCATTTGCTGAGTGATGCGAACTTTTTTTCGAAACGCGTTTTTGTTTAAATCTTATCTTTTCTGTAGTCGAATGCTTTCTGAAATATATATCATAGCTTGAGTAATCATTATGCTTCCATCCTGATGCATTTGTGTATTGAACTTTCGATTGCTGACGTCTCACGACGATTCACTTTTAGCCACGTTTAGCAGATAGTAAGAAATGTTCACATACAGAAAATGATTATAAAAAAATAATTAAAATTTTAGATGAACAGCGATAAATTAATTGAACAGTATTGAACTTTGGCGATTTCTTTAATATATATTACCTTTAAGATGGCGATCTAAATATTTAATACTAAATCGTTCTTAATTAGTTGAACGCAGCTTATACGGTGTTCAGGTATGCACCTTTATTGCGTAAATCGCAATAAACGCCATTATTGAGCTCAATATTTCATATGAAGTTTCAATTAATTATTGTGCAATAAATACTCAAATTGTTGCAATATAATGAGTAAAACTTAAAATGCAGCACTGTTATAAGTATGTTCAGATTTTGACAATTCAAATGTCAATAATGACAAACAAACAAAATAAAAACAATGTTGTTGAAACAACCAGCTGTTTTGTTTACCAGCTGTCAAATGAATATTGAATAAGCAGCAGAACTGCGTACATTATTATGTATGAATACTTAAAATATTGTACTCAATAAACCGAATATTGACTCAATAAAAGTGCATATCTAAACATAATATTAGATGTCTATGATACATTACAGCATCAATATTGGCATGCAACGAATACTTAAGAGAATATTTAAATTCCTGAAATAGTATTATTATAACGGGTTTTGCCACATTTCATTGTAAACCGTGTTCGAAAAGAGAAAAAAAAAATGTTTAAACTTAAATGCCTACTGTGTATGCTGTCTGATACATGTATTTGTATGTGAACGTGTATATCCTAATGTCTTCGCATGTTACAGCTAGACAAGGATTTAACAATTACACACACACAAGCGCACACAGTTACTGTCCTACCAGTATAGATGTGCTGAGGTTATAAATTACCATGTTATAGGAATAATACAACCGAACAAAAGAAAAAGTAATGAAAATAGCAAAGAAGAATGACTTAAACGGGTATGTGTATGTGAGAGAAATCAACGATACACCCCACCTACGGACATGGATAGTACATATCATAGAACTTCAAACATCTTGTTCTTTTTGTACGGCATTGGACCGATCGTAAAACTATGGCTTGCAAAAATAATTGTAATTGTGTGGAGTTTTATTATTTTATTGGCTGAGTAACATGACACAATGAATACACAGTTGGCTCTTTAGAGTCCGCACGAACTGTGTAATAAAATTCTTTTTTTATTTTGGCATCTGGCATTTTAAGTGTGTTTGCGTGCACGTTAAAAATACAAAACAATCGGTTTCGTAAAATACTTTGAAAGTCTTGTAGTCATGGCCAAAATGCTGAGTTGGCATTTAAATAAATTTGTTGAAATTAATTTTGTTGAAAGAAAAAAAAAACCCAAAAAACCGAAATAGAAGGAACAATTAAGAAATAATCGTCATCATTAATTGCTTAATAATTTAAAATTACACTGTTAAAAAATAATAATAATGTTAAAATTTTTATTCCACGAGATTCTAATGAATTTTTATTTAGAAAAATATAACACTTATTACCTTGTATTACAGTCTTCCTTCTTAAAATTCTATTTAACTGTGGAATTAAATGGAAATCATCATTTCGGGAAGAACTCAAAAAAATATATATTTAAAGAGGGAGAACCAAGTAATACAGATTGGATACCAGGCACGAACTATGAAACAGATATTCCTAGAGCTGAATACAAATTACTATAATTACATATCAGAGATCAGCAATGAATCGTTTTTCGGTACTCATAAGTACTCATGCAATTTTGAGTATGAGTGAGTCAACAGTATTGATATTCAACTACTCTGATTCATTCATACTTACTACAACATTGATTTGTAAGTACAGCTTGCAATGAGTATGAGTACAATGTTGACATCAAACTCATAACATTCGAAATATGTTTGATTCATACGCCTACTCATTCAGATTCATAAATTTTGAAAAATACTTATAATACTCATAAGTGATTCGAATCATTCATCAACATTTACAGTCTTAGTTGTTGTTGCATTTACAAAAAAAAGAAGAAATAAAAAGACAGAGACAGCAAGCAATGCAGACACGCAACGTTCTAGTGAGTATTGTATTGTTCGTACGCGAATCATGTCAAGTATGGGTACTTCAAACTTTGAATATGAGTATGATATTAAAATAAGTATGAATACTTATAAAGTATCAGGAATTATAAGTATGATTCGAATCTACTCATCTCTTTAAATATTTATTGCCCATATCTGCTACACATATATGTACATGTGGTATCCCTTGTATTGATGAATATCAAATCCTCTCTTAGTAAGCAGCGGTTGTTCTTTATGGCTAACTGCTCTCTTCAAACAGCAGAATTTTCAACTGTTGAGATCCAAAACAAGACTTTGATCAACGGAGAATTCTGTCACACTGTTTTCCCTAGACGATATCTTAAGTGACCCTTATTTCATCTCAAGTCACGTGTATGATTTTGAAATCAATTCCCTTCTATTTCATTTTACTTTACAGATGACTCGTTATTCTGATTTTTCGCTCTCCCAGAATGTGAGCATTATTTGCCACCTCGAATCAGTAGCTTAGCAAGAACTGATGGTTTATTTCCTTGAGACTTCTAATTGAATTCATGACCAATTCCATGGTGCATCATTCAGAATAGTGTGACTCACATACACATTTAGTTTGTTGAGGATGATTACTCTTGGTAGGATGGGGTTGCATGTTCCGCTCATACCACGTTCTGTAGTTCCAAATTAAACATTAAACCACTTAAGATACTTTGTGATGTTACCTGCCCAGTCGTGAGTCTCCTCAAGTGCCTGCACATATTGCTCCTTTTTGTCTTGACGAATAATGTGCACTACTTCCCTGTCAAGCTCCACATAATGTGTTTGCAGATGTAGTTTACCATTACGAGTTCATGCTCTAATGAGGTTAGATTTTGTCATTTGTCATTATCTGGATTGCTTAGCAGGCTTTCGCACACGCTTTTTATTGTCAAGAATACAAATGGTGGATTTCATTAACGAGAACTTCGCCGTATATCATAGTAACGTTTATAAAGGTTTCGGTGTATTTCTATTCCTGTGTAACTGGTACGAATATGTAATGTATTGTTTTTCTTATTATTTTTCTTGCTAAAAATATAATTTTTATTACGTACAGAATATTATGAGGTTATGGAAATCTTTATAAATTCACACACAGACATACGCACTTTCATACATACAGTTCAAAAGATTTGGTACAAGTTGGTATTTATGTATGTATGTTGGCTCATACTCATACATTATCTTTGGGTTCTAGTTTGGAATTTCAATTTTCTTATTTCAGTATTTGTGTATTTCATATTGTTGTTGCTGTTGCTGTTGCTGCGATATACTTTGTTTTTTCTTTTGTTGTTGTGTAGCATCATTAAGTTTTATTGTTGTCATATTTTATACCGACATGGTAAAGTAACTACTATTAATGCATTTTATGCGTTTTTCTTCTTTACGCATACATGATTTTAATGTTTTCACAACATTAACTCATGTCGGCCTCTTTCTTTTTTCAATATTTAATATCGTTCTACTTTATTTTACCATCTACCATCTCTAACTTACTCACACACACACACACTTCTACAGACTGTAGCAATTTATTTAACTAAATACGATGACATTGTCACACTGATGACAAGTGCTTGGAAATGGGCACATACAAGTACACACATTGTATTTACATACGTAGATTGTATATTAGTGGGCAAGAGAGTGTTCCAACAATTTAGATAAGACAACGACTTGCCGACTGTTCATTTGATTCTGTGGCAAGCAATCTTCAAGACGACAAATGACTGCAGACTAATAATAACGAGAGAGAACAGAATGCCTAATAAATATTCCAATTCAATTATTCGCAATTTGTTACATGACATAGAATAATAAAACACCACAGCATTACCACCACAACGAATATGAATATGAATCTTCGTATTAAGGGAACAGTAGTTGCAAATTCGAACAAGTGTACTCTTTGTTTTCTTCTTCTTATTCTTTTGTTCTGAGAAACGTTTGTTTAATTTAAATTAAATACCACAGCAATATAAAATTCAACTAAAAGTTGAACAAAATCTATTTAATACTGTCATGCATACACATTTAAAACTAAAAAATAAAAAAAAAATATAAAATCAAATGGTATTCTTTACTTAACAATGAATTGTATTTTGTATCGTATAGAGGTAGAGATATGTATGTAGTTAGATACGAAATACAGAAACACTTGGGAAAACATTTATCGTTTATTGAAAAGGAGATGGACATAAAGGCGAGAGAGAAGGGAAAATGTTGAATAATTGAATTTTTTCATTTAGATAGCCATTAACTGAGCTTTAGATATCCTTAAGAAAACTTTAATGGAGTTTATAATTTAAATTAATATTGCATTATAATAAATATAAATAATCTTCAGATTGTATTTATAAATTCATAATTGATTCAATAATAATTGAAAGTGTGAAAATATTGAATCACACATAATATTATTTATTGAACCATAATCTTTTTAATTTAAAATTAAATCAAATCTATTAAATTTAAGACAATTTATTTATTTGTCATGATTTATGAGAGAATGTTAAGGTCAGTAGCTTGACCATTTTAATATTCGTTTTGTTGTGAATTATTTCGAAACAATTTTTTAAAACACAATTATTTTTAATAGTTTCTCAACGAAAAGTCAAAATGTTATAGATGCCATGTAATGGTAAGTAGTTTCAGGACTATACGTGTGAGACTAGCCTGGCCTCTTTTTAATGATAATGTTACGCAAATGGAGAAGTCGCCGTGGTCTAGTAGGTAGTGTGCTGGCTTATTAGACGAACGGCCCGAGTTCGAATCCCAGGTCAGACATCAAAACGAAAATATGAAAATATTTCTTCGGCGACTTCCTCTCAGCAGATTTCTGGCAAAACTCTGAGAGTAAAAATTGCCATGAAAAGCTTCTCAAAAAATCTGTCGTTCGGAGTCGACTTTAAACTGTAGGTCCCGCCACTCAAGCTAGGCCGTAATCCTGACTGAAGTTTTGAATTCTGAACTGAAAAAAAACTTTACTGTTTGTTGTGTTTATGCCTTAAAATCCCAATAGAATTGAAGATTTGATTGCACAATAACAATGTGTGTGAGTGTGCATGTCTTTACAGCAACATGAAAATCACTTGTACCAACAGATTGGTATCGAGACATGTTAATTTACTCTTAAATCTCAACTTTTAACAACATTTTACACAATACTAAATAGTGCGAATATAGATGTATGTATGTGTGTTTGTATATGTTAAACTAACACATATCAACTCAGATATGCATATGTATGTGTTTTGGATACACAATTTTAATATCTGTTTGGTATTGTTTTACCAAACCGAACCATATTTTTTATGAATAAAACATTTGTATATATCATTAATAATATGCCCTTCTCTCTCTCTCTCTCACTCTCTAAGAAAATAGATATTGGGTATTCCAACAGAGACTTGCAAAATTAGACAGTTAATAACGTAATAGACGGTTATAACATTTACACAACACATGCAAATAATAAAATTGTTTTATCAAAATGGTATGTTTAAACTGGATGAAGAAACAAAATCGTTGAATTATGAGACGATATCAGTCCACATGCCACATTCGATATTCTTCACCACCGATTTGAGGATATGGTGGATGTAATGTGGACTGACCACCAATATAGTGCGAATTGACACGGTTAGGCTCTTTCTTGAGATGTTTTCTTAAGTCGCAACCGTATGCGAGTAAGCCATAAATCACAGCATTCCTCATATTCCATATAACCCATGCAATGGGTCAAATGTCTGTCTGATATTCGAACTGTATTAATCTTATCTTAATCGCATCAACAGATCATTCAAACACTTTTTGTTTTATTTTAATTTCAAGATAAGAAGCTCTTAACGAAAGTCCCGATACATGTATACGTATCTGCATATATAATGATTGAGAGAGTGTATGGTGGTGGGGTAGGCGTATGTATGTTACATACATACATATGCATACGTTGTGTTCGCATAAATGCGATAGGACGTGTGTTAGTTTGTATGCACTACGTGTAGACGTGTACATCACTTGTATTAAATCTGAAAATTTGAAACATTCGACACGATGTCAAAGTCAAAAGCAAATACATTCACACTCACACACGCACTCACACAGACTGTCTGATACAGTTGTACGTTGTTCATGTGTTTAGTTGTAAATTTAATGTCGACTCATATCAGATAAATTATATATGCCATGCTATAAAGAGACACGCATACTTAGGCACATACACACGTACAGCAACACTTGGATACATTTAAATTTATATACATACATATATAAGTATGTGTTTCTTTATTATGCAAGAGCTTAACAAACCATTCCAACCAACCAACCATACTACTAACCGACCAAAATCCAAATGAAGCAACAATTCATTCATCCGTTACATTCACCACATTCAAGCTTTACAACACGCATACATTATACATACACATATGCTCAAAATAATAGATACACCTTATTCTAAAATATTAAAGACACGTTAACTGTAAAAATACGTTCGAAAACACAGCGAGAACTATTTTTTATTATAGTTCCATCTGAATACATCTTTAAAACAAAAAATTTGGCAAGTACATGTATTTATTTAAATATAAGAAGTGAAATTCCGGTGATTCCATAAAAATTATTGCTCATAATAATAGATACACTTGACTTATTTATAATTTTTTTCATAGTAAATTACATTTTTGAGTGATTTTTCATTGTATTTATGTGAAACGGTAAGAATAATTTCATTTTTATATAAAATTACATAAAAATCAAAAAATATTTTAAAGAAAATGGAAGGAAATTATCATTGAACAGAAGGAGCCGGAAAAGTTGTTGAAACCATGAGGAATTACGGAAAATCATTGAGAAAGATGTCGAAGAACTTAGGAAGGTCTTTACACTTTGTGTAAAATTCATTTAGCAAAATAACATGGAAGAATCTCGTGGCAGACCTAAGAAAACCAGGTCAGAAACAAAAAGACGGATAAACGTATTGGCAAAAAATGACCTCTTCTAGTCCTATGATGCTATTTCTGCTTGGAGTTTTATTGAAAATAGTTCAACAACATTTCGTAGTTGACATTTGCAAGCGAATTTTCCAGGAAAAACTTGCTGGAAAATTTTTACTAATGGGTAAACGGAAGAGAGATTACAATAATAGAACAGAACAAACGGAAGATAGAGCAGATGGCGGAAAAAGTAATAAAAGATAATCTGAAGCAATGATATAAAATTAAATTCGTTTGAACACGATGGCAAACTCGTTCAGAAATGAATTTATTTCGGTTTCATCACTCCCATATAATACATCGCCATATTTTCCGGACCATAGTAAATGCTCCTTAGCAAGTTGTAGTCTCTCTTCCGTTTACCCATTAGTAAAAATTTTCCAGCAAGTTTTTCCTGGAAAATTCGCTTGCAAATGTCAACTACGAAATGTTGTTGAACTATTTTCAATAAAACTCCAAGCAGAAATAGCATCATAGGACTAGAAGAGGTCATTTTTTGCCAATACGTTTATCCGTCTTTTTGTTTCTGACCTGGTTTTCTTAGGTCTGCCACGAGATTCTTCCATGTTATTTTGCTAAATGAATTTTACACAAAGTGTAAAGACCTTCCTAAGTTCTTCGACATCTTTCTCAATGATTTTCCGTAATTCCTCATGGTTTCAACAACTTTTCCGGCTCCTTCTGTTCAATGATAATTTCCTTCCATTTTCTTTAAAATATTTTTTGATTTTTATGTAATTTTATATAAAAATGAAATTATTCTTACCGTTTCACATAAATACAATGAAAAATCACTCAAAAATGTAATTTACTATGAAAAAAATTATAAATAAGTCAAGTGTATCTATTATTATGAGCAATAATTTTTATGGAATCACCGGAATTTCACTTCTTATATTTAAATAAATACATGTACTTGCCAAATTTTTTGTTTTAAAGATGTATTCAGATGGAACTATAATAAAAAATAGTTCTCGCTGTGTTTTCGAACGTATTTTTACAGTTAACGTGTCTTTAATATTTTAGAATAAGGTGTATCTATTATTTTGAGCATATGTGTACATATACATATTAAAAAAACGCACAAAAAAAAAAAAGAGAGAGTGTGACAAACATGATGTATAACGATATTGCTGTTACTCTCACTGTTGCTGCTCTTGGTGTGTGTTCATGTTCTTGTTAAATTGTGTATGTTTCTTATAGAGACTGATTATAAATTTTGTTGTCCTTGTGGTTGTTATTATTCCTGCTGACATTTTGTGGGACATTTACAGTTTTTCATTATTTTTATTTTTAATGTTGATCATCTCATCTGTGTGTGTGTGTGTGTGTTGGAAGTTGTCGTAAAGTGGTTCATTAAAGATTGAACACTTAAAACGTTAAAGTCACTTCGATGTCAACTAAATGCTGATATAAAATAAGTAACATTACCTGAATGACATACACTCAACACATACACACATGCATACATACACAAATGTACATACTACATACATACAATGCGTACTGTGTACGAGAATATTTTGTAACATTACTTGTATTTCTAGTGCATATGCTAAATCCTGAACAGAAATACATATATTATCAACGAATCAATGTATGTATGTTTGTGTGTGTGTGATTGTATTTAAGTATATATAATACTTATAATATGTTCTCATATCAATAAAGATTTACATCTTGGTAAGCACTCATGAACTTTTATAAAAGACTACTACAGATTGCATTAGAGAGGCTCAAACTCAAGCAAGATTGAATAACTTGAACTGGTTTTTTCCTTTTCATTCGCCGTCTTATCAAATTTCTCAGAGATTTCATTCAGTCAGCTTAGAAGAATTATTATGTATGCATGCATGTATGTGTGATTGCGTCAAATCCGCTTTTGAGATTTAAGTGCTTCTTTATTTAAGAAGATCTATTTCAGTAGGCAAATTTACAACCAAAAAACGAAAAAATCTGCAAAGAATTAGAAAATACTAGCAAGAGGATTTTCAAAGCGAAATACTAAAAATATTCGAAAGCAGGTCACAAGAATAGTTTGCTTCTAAAAGATAAAAATTTACGAAATTTGCGAAAAGCAATTGCGTTGGTCACAAGACAAGACAAGACAATAGTATGTATGTATGTACATAGGTTTGTTGGGAACAATTGGTGTAAAAGAATTAAAGTCCACTTTAAATGATATTAAACTTCGTTTACTAACTATTATGTACTGTACCAGAAATTATAATGAAATGTGATTAATTTAATGTTTTACATATGAGGTCCAGATTCTTAAAATTTCTAACATTTATCAAGATAATTATGACTTTAAAGATGAGAATGTCGTATGTTAACATTTATATTCTGTAATAAGGATTGGCAACGCGTATAACGTTTCTGAATTGCAATAATTTACTTTGTAAAAAGAAATACAAACAATCAACCTAGTCAGTAATCAATTCATACAGTTTTTAAATGTTTTTTTTATCAATTGAATATAATCAACAGGACAAATCGAAACGAATATCGCTCATGTATCGTGAAGCCTTTAAGAATACACTGAAATATCGATTTGCCTTTGTCCTTCGAAAACAAAGAACATTTTGTGTAGGGATCAGAAATCCGCAAATGAATCGTTTTCTCGCTACTCATAAGTACTCATGAAATTTTAAGTATGAGTGAGTCAACAGTATTGAAATTCAACTACTCTGATTAATTCCCACTCACTACAATATTGATTTTTAAATACAGGTTGCAATGAGTATGAGTAAACAACCTTGACATCAAACTCATAACATTCGAAATATGTTTGATTTATGCGCCTACTCATTCATATTCATAAATTTAGAAAAATATGTACTTATAAATTATATTATAATACTCATAAATGATTCGAGAAGGGCACCAAGCAAAGCAAACACCCAACCTTCTAGTGAGTATTGTAGTGTTCGTACGCGAATCATACTTATTTTGTGATTTGTGTATATGTTGAGTAAAGGAGAGTTGAAGCCAGCAACATCATGCGTATTGTTAAGTATGAGTACTATGAGTACTTCATACTTTGAATATGAGTAGTAGTATGAGCATTAAAAGAAGTATGAATGCGTTTAAGTATCAGAAATTATGAGTATGATTCGAATCTACTCATCTTTTTGAATACTCATTGCTAAACTCTGGTACGGATTTAGGCTTACCCGCTTATGTAATACAGCTCGTTTAAAACTGGCCACAGAATTTTGTTTCGTAGTGGAGTTTATTTCATGTTAAAAGAAATATTGCCACACAGAAGACAATTTTGAACTCCTTAATGAATCAGCACTAAACACAAACAACAAGTTGTTGTTACGTTGAATGCTAAGCGCTATCTAATCATCCTAACTGGGTTTTTATTTCTAAAAATTAATCTGCGAAATATTTGGTTCCAACCAGCCAACACAACTTGCCATGCAATCGAATAATTGTAAAATCAATTTGGTGACAACTTTCTTTACAGTAGTGGCTCTGTTCACTGGCCCCCTTATTCGTGTAATTTATCACCTCTGGATTACTTTCCATAAAGAATTTTTAAGTCATTGGCTTATGCCAACAAACCAGAAAAGTGGCCGAATGAACCGCGGCGAATACATGTCCGAAATCGCATCTAAAAGAATAAATACTGCCTACACAAAGAGGGACAAAGAACATAACATTGAATTCATTTCAATTCTCTGTAAAAACAAAAACTGTATACATACATAAATAATTGACCATTACAACCTTTCAGTCAGCTTCTCACACCACTCATGATGTGTGCGTTTAACGTCGACTCCGAACGACAGATTTTTGAGAAATTTTTTCATGGCTGATTTATTGCCAGAAATCTGCTGAGAGGTAGTCGCCGAATAAATATTTCTTCATATTTTCGTTTTGATGTCTGACCTGTGGTTTGAACCGTAGCTTTTCGTCTAATAAGCCAAGACCCTACATACTATACTATGGCGACAAGAACTGTACTCCCCGACTAAAAAGAATCAAATCTTTATGTGAACGACATACATAGATTGATAAACTTATGAATATGAACGCCCTTAATAGTGTTCTTTATGCGATTGTGTTCAAATTGGTTTATAAAACAGAATAAATTGAAAATTGATTGCTTAAGCATTTTATAGTTGAAGGTGGTAAATTGCTGATTCTCTTTCAATTATCATGTGGTTTTGTGCATTTATTTTGAATGTCAGATGCATTAAGATTTCTCTTTAACTTTTTCTCTGAAAGGTAATGAACACATATTCACATGAATCTGTGATTTATTTAAAATTAATGGAACTAAAATATAAAACTCAGTGAACTAAATTACAAACATACTCACCATATTGTGCATTTACCAATAGTTGGAATGTAAGAGAGATATTTATATGAAATAAAATTATTCGTCATGAACGGCGGATCACACATTGTTTCTATCAATTTCATCTTCCTTCAGACAAAGCCGACATTTGGTCTCATCCAGCACACTTGAACTATTGGAATAGTATCTCAAGTAGTTAAATACCGATAGCAAACCTACTGTACAACCAGCAAATTTACGCCTACAGTAATTTATGCAGCTCTATTCAAACAGGTTGGTGACTATCTTCAATTTCGGATCATGAGAGAGTATTTCCATTGACTTAATCACTGCCCAGTTAAACCCACAAAAGTATTCTGGACCAGAGATCAGCAATGAATCGTTTTTCGCCATTCAAAAATACTCATGAAATTTTGAGTATGAGTGAGTCAACAGTATTGAAATTCGAAATATGTTTGATTCATACGTTTACTCAATCAGATTCATAAATTTAGAAAAATACTTTTAATACTCACAAATGAATCTTGTGAGCCGAATCATTCATCAAAATTTACAGTCTTAGTTGTTGTTGTAATTAAAAAAAAAAGAAGAAAGCACAAGACAAAGACAACAGGCAAAGCAAACAGACAACCTCCTAGTAGGTATTGTAGTGTTCGTATGCCAATCATACTTATTCTTGTAAATGTTGAGGAAAGGAGTGCCGAAATCCACAACATCATGCGTATTGTTTAGTATGAGTACGATGAGAACTTCAAACTTTGAATATGAGTAGGATGAGTATGATATTAAAATAAGTATGAATGCGTATAAGTATCAGAAATTATGAGTATGATTCGAATCTACTCATCTGTTGATCTCTGTTCTGGACTCATCAAGTCTGATGCATATGTTAGGAGTTTCATTATCAATGATCTAGAGATCAAGCAAATTTTAAAATTTTTCCCCGCACAGACCTGTTCCTGATGACCATACCACTTTCCGACTAGCCACAATTTCACTGAATATGAAAGTATGATTGCGTCTCATTCTGACATCGCACTAGAGGTTTATAAGGTCGCAAACTGAAATTTCTTGATTATAAACTTAAGAGACGTTTGTCTTCTATCCCATAAATACAGAAATCCAAAAACTGTCGAACCTACAGCTGCATCATTAAATATATCATTCAAAGATCGGTGACGATAGACGCATTGCTTATTTAGACGGAAAGATTAAGGGCGATTGTTACTACTTGGCGTTAACTAACGGGAGAATTTTAACGGGCAGATAAATTGTTTTTCATTATTATGAGTACCCAAGGGCCAATAATGGCCTTAAGTGAATGAATTAAAGTGAGACAAAGTAAAGAACATTCTCTTGCAGAAAGTTCATTCAACAAAAGTGTACCTACAGCTACTAGTTTGCTGATCTATAGAAGTGGATTTGCTAAATTAAAATGGTGAATAATTTCAGTTTGATATTCTATTTCTGTATTTCGTGCACCATTTTAAAAATCTAACGGATTTAAATTTTTCTATGGACACACGAAAAATATGTCTCTTCAAGTGAGCACATTAGGAGATTTTAACTTGCTTCACTTTATGAGCCTAAAAATACTGAATCTTAGAATCTAGGTAAAGTGAGCTGTTCATTGAAAAATATTAGAAATAGAGACTGAAAAAGAACGGAATGTCGTGGTACCATTGTAATCATAACCTCACTCTCTTCAATTTTTCACGTGTGTACCATTGATTGACTCTTATTATATACTATATTATTATATACATTATGAATATTATATTACATTTAAGTCCACCAAATTATTGTCATATTAAAAATTCGATAATAAAATGCAAAAGTACTGATAGAAGCAATTGAATTCATTTCCTCGTTATTTAGAATAAATTCCCGCCAAAGTGGTAGATGCTTACTTACTTACTTAGTTGGCCTCAATAACCTGTTTGTCGGATTTCGGTCTTCCCTAATATTTTTTTCCACAGCAATTCATGGTAATTTGGACGTTCCAAAACAGACGCGGTCGTCCTCTACGCCGGCTTCCTCGAAGCTCAGCACTAAATAACTGTTTTTCCGAAGCATCCTCTTCAATACAAACTATATGTTCGAGCCAGCGTTGCCGTTGGATGTTAATACGCTGAACAACTTCTACATCATTGAAGAACTCATACATCTAATTTTTGTATCAGATGCGGATATCATAGCCAAATTGCACTAGACCGGATACCTTGCTAAGTACTTTTCTTTCGAATGACCCCAAGGCTGCTGTAGCGGTGCGCGACAGTGTTCAAGTTTCCGCTCCCAACAGAAGCATTCAGATTATACGTGACTTGTACAACATCAGTCTCACTGCACGACTACTAATCAGTTGCCCGTTGGCATGAGTAATCCTACAATTTCAAAAGCGGGGTCCGCTTTCAGTATTTTCTTATTATTGCATATTTTATGTCTTACGCTTTTCAACTATTAATGCATTAGCAACACGTTCAGCGCAATTAGGTTTTAGCCCCGGTTAGCCAAATGTCCACGGAACGTGCACTCGTTCTAAGAATACAAAAAGCAATAAGAACACTTGCCGAACCATAATGTAATTTCGGTAGGCATTTGCATTGCTGTTCATATGCTAAAAACGAACGTATGTTACATTACGTTCCATAGACGTTTGACTAAACGGAGCTTTTACGTTTTGTTATGTTTCGAATCAGCTGTTTTTGTCCTCTATATGTATTAAATATAAATAAATAAATAATCTAGTAGGTAGTGTACGGTCTTACTAGACGTAAGCCCACGATTCAAACCCCATGTCAGACATCTCCATCAAAATGAACTATGAAACAAATATTTCCTCGGCGACTTCCTTCTGGTAAACACTCTGAGAGTAAAAATAAAATTGCCACGATAAAGTTTCTCAAAATTTTTTCATTCAGAGTCGACTTTAATCTGTATGTCCCGCCACTCATGTATAAAATTAACACACACAAAATAAGTAGTGTGAGAAGTTAGGTCATAATCCTGATTGAAGGGTTATAATAATCAATTATGTATGTATGTATGTATGTGTCTCTTACAAAAGTACCATTTGATTATAAAAAGTACTTTTTCAGTTATAGTTCAGTACCATTTTAAAATTACAGTTTTGCAACACAGTATCATAAAAAGTCCGCTTTGTTTGTTTTGGTGGATGCGTTCCTAGCAAAATGCATATTGAGTGATGTCGTACTGAACGAAACCTTAGCAAAATACTCAAAATGCTACGGAGATGATTGATCGTAAAAGACGACAAAATTACAATAGAAATCTTATATATTTAAAGATTGAGCAGAAAAGCAGAGCAAAAAAGGAAAAGTCATTTAAAATTGATGAAATTAAAAAAAAATCCCATATCCTGTGATGAGTCATGTAAAAATTTTAAATTTTAATACATACTCAATTTTTATGGTACATGCATGTATATTGCGAAAAAAAAATGATAATAATCAAGATATAATATTCTTGAATACAATATTTACGGCAGTAAATTTAACCAATCGCACAAAAAACAAAAAAAAAAGGATTCATTCAGAAGAGAAAACTTTTGGAAAAAATATACAAAAACCATGCATTAATAAATACGGATTCAAATCTGTATGAATCAGGTGGCAAAGTTAATAGACTTGATTTCAACGAATTGCAGGTGCTCGAAAAGGACAAAAAAACTACAACAAAAATTAAGGATTATATGTGTTTTGAATCCTTTTTTATTTTTATACACGAGGCCTCTATTTAATTTTCGTACACCTTTTTTATTGGACAATTCTTTTTTTTTTTTTGTGGATTACAATTTCATAAAGAATTTATTTAACAGAAACACACACATACACAGTAACAAAAATACAAACCATGGATGGTTGAGTTTCCAATTCATTTTTGTTTTATTTTCGGTTGATATTTTTTCTCCTTTTTTTTTATTGTTCTCTTGTTTATTTTGTTGCTTTAATATCCATATAAAAATACGTTCATGCATATTCATAACATCGTCAGCATACCAGCATAGGTAGTTTATTTTTGATGTCACCATACAAAAATAGTTGAAAAATAAACACGAAAAAATATACGTCAAAAAAAAAAAAAAAAACGAGACGAGATAATATGAACTGAGGGTAGCAGTTTTGCAACACGAAAAATAGCAGCAAAACGTGATTTCTCTACTACAAAATATTGATGTGTTCTGTTTTGGCATTATCTAACGGCCCTTATGTCTCTATCCATCCATCCATCTTTAAACATTATTAAAACATTAATACAACATTGAAATACTTTTTGCAATAAAATTTTGAAAACTCCTAAACTGATTTAGAATTACAAGTCCATCACTCTTTAAGCTTGGGTTACAAAACATACTGTTATTTCCTGATATTTCTGAGGAACGATTTTTAAATTAAAGTAACTTATAATTTCAATATTGTTACGTCTTTACCTCTTTAAAAACGTTTGAAATATGAGTTCGTAGATTGCAAATAAAATAAAAATAGATTTGTGTTCAGTTTTACATCAACTTGATTTAAACAACAACAATTTGCTTTATTTGTTATTCTTCTTTACACTCGTTTGTTAGATCTTCACAACGGTGGTCCTCAAACCACGATTATTCTCTTCACACGCAACATGTCTTCACACAAGACAAGCTTTGTCTTGCAGAGTAAACAGTCTAATGAATGCTCTCGAAGGAGGATGACTTTGCTTTGCGAAATATCTATAAATGTAAACATATTGTTTACGTTATTGTAGCTTGGGTATTTTGTTTACGTTTGTCCTTTCAGTGTTGTTGTTGCCTGTTTGTTTACTTCGTTTATCCCCTTTTTTAATAATGATATTGTTGCTATATTTTTACTTATTCGTTGATCATGTAAACAAGTCCATTGTTTTGTTTTTGTAGTTTTTGTTTATCATTTTAAGAACAACATTTTTATTTTCGTAACAATATTAAAGACAATTTGGGCACTTACATAATCGGTCATTACAACCCTTCAGCCAGGATTACGGCGCAGTTATGTTTTGTGTGTTAATTTTATACATTACGCGATAGATTTTTGAGAAACTTTACATGGCAATTTTATTTGCTCTCATAGCTTTTGCCAGAAATCTGCTGAGAGGAATTCGCCGGAGAAACATTTTTTGATTTGATGTTTGATCTGGAGTTTGAACCGTGGCCTTACGTCTAAAAAGCCAAAACCCTACCAGAGATCAGCAATGAATCGTGAACCTACTCATAAGTACTCATCAAATTTCGAGTATGAGTGAGTCAACAGTATTGAAGTTCAACTGCCCTGATTCATTCCTACTCACTATAACGTTGATTTATAAGGACAGGTTGCAATGAGCATGAGACAACGTTGACATCGAACTCATAACATTCGAAATACATTTGATTCATACAAGTATGATTCATAAATTTAGAAAAATACTTATAATACTCATAAATGATTCGAGAGATTCGAATCATTCATCAGAATTTCCAGTCTTAGTTGTTGTTGCATTTACAAAAAAAGAAGAAAGAAAAGACAAAGACAGCAAGCAAAGCAAACACACAACCTTCTAGTGAGTATTGTATTGTAGTGTTCGTACGCGAATCATACGCGAATCTTGTAAATGTTGAGTAAAGAAGAATCGACATCATGCGTATTGTTAAGTATGAGTACGATGAGTACTTCAAACTTTAAGTATGAGTAAGATATTAAAATAAGTATGAACGCGTATAAGTATCAGAAATTATGAGTTCGATTCGAATCTAATCATCTTTTTGAATACTCATTGCTGATACTTTTGCTGATATTTTTCAGATTTACTCATATCTTGTATTTTTTTTTAGAGAGGAATGCATGTAATCTGTCCTAACTACTGCGGGAAGTTATTTGCCCTGAGCACAGGTTCTGTATCTGATTTGGATATTTTTTAACATTGCCTGTTATGATTCGGTGTATTGAGGTATATTGTTTGTTTTCTGGCAGATGGATATTCACTCTACTCCAAGCGAGTATTACATTAAAAATTTCTAGTGCCATTTTGTTAATAAAAATTCTTATTTCATTGTTTTATTATAGTCCTTATCCCCAAAATTTCGAAACATTCAAAATATTTTAAGTCATTAGAAATCGCCTGCCACTTTCGCAGGGTAGTATATTGGGATCCGTCTTATATTTAGAATATACTTCGGAAGCCACATTGAGCAAAACCGATGACACTGGACAGGATTTATTGGAACTAGGGTCTTCAAAAAATATTTTGTTCTTTAAGCTTAAATATGTTGTTCAACTCAATAAATGCATTTAAAAACATTTCACGTGAAATATTGAACGTCAGTATATTTTTTCATATTTTTGTTGTTTAAATAAAATAAATAACACACACTTATTTATATTTCATATTTATTAATATTCGTTTACAAACGTTTATTGTGGTGTTCAGGTTATGCACCTTTATTGCGTAAATCGCAATAAACGCCATTATTGAGCTGAATATTTCACATAAAGTTTCAATTAATTATTGCGCAATAAATACCCAAATTGTTATAATATTGAGTAAAACTTAAAATGCATAACTGTCATAAGTATGTTCAGTGCGCATATTACAATTATCCGAACACTTTCTGTTGATATTTGACAACTCAAATGTCAACAACGACAAACAAAAAGAGACATAAAAACAACAAAACAATGTTGTTGAAACAACCGGCTGTTTTGTTTACCAGCTGTCAAATGAATATTGAATAAGCAGCTCAACTGCGTATATTGTTATGTCTGAATACTTAAAATATTGTACTCAATAAATCGAATATTGACTCAATAAAAGTGCATATCTGAATATAGTATAACGCTACACTCATTTGAACAAAATAAGATAAAAGAATGAAATTTTGTACGCTTTTGAAACCTGTCTACCCTCGTACAGAATTCAGAATTTATGCATGTGTTCATACATGGTATATGTATGTACATACATACATATATAATATGAAGTATTTAAGTGAAGTTAATAAACACGACCTAAACGCACACTTTCAAGAAAACCGAAATGTTGAAAGGAAAGAGAAGAATAGTATAAATAAAATGTTGTCAATGACATTTCCAAATGTCATTATTTAAACTCAGAACCAACTTTTATTTTCTACACATATTCATATACATACATATGCACTCTGTTTGCACACATAACTTCCCTACCGTTCATGACAATATTAAATTTGTGGGTTTGTTCCTAATTCAAGTGCGATAAAGTTATTTTACTCCATAAATAGTCAGCATAACTTTATGTTTTGGACAGGTTAGGTGCTCATGGTATGAGTTTTTCTCCTTTTTTTCATCGATAAAATTTATAATTTATTTGTATGAATTTTTCAAATTTACATCAATTACTTCTTACTCACATATCGTTCTCATCGATTTTAATTTTAATATGGTTTGGCTTCTAACCAAGAAAACAAAAAACAAAATTTATTACAGGGATATTGATTTATAGGCAGAATTACATATTTTAGTTCCATTATTACCAATTTATTTTGTTGGTTCAGCGAATATGTCACATTGAATTTGAAAATTTCATTTTGCTTGTGATTGTATTTTTTTCAATACTCATAGAAATTCTTTTAGGAATTATTGGATCATATAATTTGAAGAAAATAGATAGATATGTCATTAGATGTGTGTGTGAATCATGTAATAAAGGGTCCGCAAAATAACTTTTTTTTTTTTGAAAATGCTGTATAAAAAAACTACTGAATATTTTCTCAAATTTCTTTTTTTATTTGAAAGTACAATCCTTCCAGTTAATAATGGAAAATAATTTCATTCAAATGGCTGCCTCGGCTGGCGTACACGGTAGGTCCAATTTTTAAGCACATTATCGATTGTGTGCAGCTGTATTTCACCAATGGCTTCACGAATATTGTCCTTTAAAGCGTCAATTGTCTCTGGCTTGTCGGCGTAACACTTATCTTTGGCGGCACCCCACAAATAATAGTCCAACGGTGTCAAATTACAGCTCCGAGGTGGCCAAACGACATCAGCTCTGCGGCTGATAATGCGATCTTCAAAAACAGGGAGCAAAACATCGAGTGTAGCTTCGGCTGTGTGGCACGTAGCGCCGTCCTGTTGGAACCAAATGTTGCCAATATCCTCCTCTTCAATTTTTGTGAACAAAAATTCGTTCAACATGGCCCGATAACGATCGCCAACGGCCACTCCTTGCTCATTTTCGAAGAAAAATGGCCCAATTATGCCTTTGGACCAAAATCCGCACCAAACAGTGACTCGTTTTGGGTGCGTCGGCTTTTCAATGTAAGCGTGCGAGTTTTCTGTGCCCCAAATGCGACAATTTTGCTTGTTTACATACCCGCCAAGATCAAAATGAGCTTCATCTGAAACCATGCGAAAACGCATTGGATGGTCAATTGGCTTCAACTCCTGAACCAGTTGGACTTTGTATGGCGGCATACCAAGGTCTTTATGC
Organism: Sarcophaga rosellei; assembly: GCA_930367235.1. Classification (NCBI taxonomy): domain Eukaryota; kingdom Metazoa; phylum Arthropoda; class Insecta; order Diptera; family Sarcophagidae; genus Sarcophaga; species Sarcophaga rosellei. The sequence goes on along the minus strand of OV884017.1, from coordinate 80,881,859 downwards.
AAAATTCGTCTCAATGATGTCTCCGAAATGTTCAATTGTTGAGAATGACGGTGAATTGATGTTGATGACGCTTCACGCACACTTTCTGCCACAGCCGCAATATTCTCGGGTGTACGCACTGTTTTTAGCTTTTCACGCTTTGGTTTATTGATGAGGATGCCAGTTTCTTTCACTTTTTTCACAAGATAACGAACATACGGAGCTGACGGTGCTTCTCTTCTTCCAAAATCCGTACGCAATTTTCGCACATATTCTGCAACATTACCATTATTTTCAAAGTAATGTCGCAATATTTCCCAGCGTTGTTCAAGCGTATACACAACCATATACGTTCAGCGGAAGTATAAAACTAATTATCTGTTAAATCAGACATGAGCTAAGTGTTACCATTCACGAAATAAGCACTAGTTGGAAAAAAAGCGTTAGATGGAATACCCTTTATATGTATGCATTTTCATTTCTATTGTTTTCACATTGTATTCATTAAAGACATAAAATATTTTAAATAACTACAATTAAATTTTTTTTTTGAATTCGTTTTAGAAGTTCTGTATTCAAGAACATAAATACGACAACATCAAACGAGCGTTGAAGATGGCATTCTTTTTTGAGAACAATTAAAATAGATTCCATTGTTTTGTATTTTCTTTTTTAAGGAATACATGCTTATTTCGATATGTCTTGTCTACTATTGTCTTGTCTTTTTATAAGTTTCATGTTTTTTGTTTTCTGTTTTTCATTTCGTATATTTTTAATAGAATTATTTATTGTTATAATTTCATAAACAAAATAAAACACAATCACAAAAATAATAACAAAAGCAAAAACAAAAATAAACTTAAAAATGCATACTGAACACAAAATTCAACCTCATAAAAGTGCATACAAAGAACACTACTGCCTACGATACAAATCATAAATGCCACAACATTCTTTCAGACAGTGGCAAACAAAATTTTTAAGACAAATTTATAAACAAAAATTCCGCCCAACTGTAGATATTGTTACGAAAACGGAAACGGTGCATCATCGTTTAACAATAAAACGATAAACAAAAGCTACACAAACAAATACAACGAACTTGTTAGAAGTAAACCAACAACATCTGTATGAAAGAAAATGGGATAGACAAGTAAGCGAATAAAAGAAATACACTCACAACAATGAAGTCGCGATAGAACCCTCGAGAAAGCGAAAACGTAAACGTTCCACTTCAAGAACCTTCATCTGACTGTTTGCGTGGGCATATAAAAAGGCAAGACAAAGCAGACAACGAGTAATAAGAATTCAGTCAGTCTTGTGTGAAGACGCGTTGCGTGTGAAGAGAACAGTCGTAAGCAAAGAATAATAGCGAACAAGCAATTATTGTTGTATTCGTCAAGTTGTATACAAAAGTAGTACGAACAATAAATAGTTTAATTGTTTGCAATCAAAGAACTCATATTCTAAACGTTTTTAAAAATGTAAAAACGTAACAATATTATTATCATTATTGTCGCATAAAGGTGCAAGAGTACTGCTACCAACAGATGTATTGTACATGTGTTCAGATGATTTATTTTCCTCATTACAGAATCATTATTCTGTACAAGTGTTCCTGTTGTCTGCAGAGAACAATTAGAGCGACGTTTATTATCCTCAGTCTTTAGTTAGTTTGATGCATAACTCAAAACCCTTTCCTATAATATCTATAATTCCTCTTTTCCACTAAAAGGTTAGATTGTCTCAGGCCCATTTGACCACAGAGAAGAGTCTTACTTTTTGTTTCAATTTACCCTTTCCAATCTTATCGTTGCACTCTTGCCCTATCAACTGCATCGAAGTTCCATTTCTCGCAAGCTTATCATGCTGATTGCTGTGAATTTCCATATGACTTGTGATACAATAGAGGGTAACCTTGTTGTCATTATCTGCTCAGCTAATTCGCACTGATCATTTTACTTGTACTTTACTTTGGACAAATCGCATAATCTTCAAATCTCACTAAATATGCGTTGCGATTGCTTCTATTGTCGTGTGAAGTAAATTTTCACTCAAACAAATCTTTTTGATTTTATTTGATGTATATTTCGATTATAATTCAAATATGGCCAAATTAATCACTGAATTCAATAAATATTGAATTTTTCATTAAGAGCCTTAAATTCACGTAAAACAAAGTGAATATGGTATTACACCGAAATTTTTTGTATCAATTGATACCATAATGAGTGAAAATAACATCGCTCACTGCTTCTTTGAATGGAGCTTATGCGAAATGTTACATTTTTCGTGATGTTTGCTCATAAATCAGGCTGAATTTCACCGATGATATGGGTTATGTTGACTGTGAGGACCGCTGTGTTTGTGACTTATTCACTAACACCTGCGACTTAAGAAAACTCCATAAGAAAAATGGGTCAAATCCCACAAATTCTGTATGGCACGTAGCACCGGTCTTTTGAAAGCACATGCCCTTGGTATCCACATCATGCAATTTAAGTAAAAAAGAACTTTTTAATCATGGATCTATGAAGGTAGTGGTCGCTATTGACAGTGATGTCCTGGCTAACGTCCTTTGCAAAGATATATGGACCGACGACGTCGCCAGTCCAAAATCTACACCAAACAGTGACTTCTTCGGGATGCATTGAACGCTCATGGATCTCAGTGGATTGGTACGAACCCAAAATTGAACATTTTTGTTTGTTCACGTACCCCCATACATCTAGAAATCGGTCTCATTGCTTAGATGATTTTTTAAACAGAACACCCATTTCATTATCTTGCTTGTTCGTTGGAAGATCATTTATGGCTATATTTGATAGCATTTTGATATCCAATATCCAATCGTATTATCTAGACTGACGCACATCCATGATGTAACTCGAAACATCGAAACAATCGTTCAGCAGACGTCAGCTATTCATGCATGATTTCATTTTATTGAAATATCGGAATGTAAGCTATAGCCCATATGAATAGATGGAGTGGCGTGTAATAATTTCATGCTGAATTATGTAATTTATGCGGTTTTCATAATGTTCTTTAAAAATATTGTTTTATTTCTTATTAAGAAAAACTCAAATTATCATGCTACTCACCTAGGGTTGCCAGCCTGGCTGGACTTGGCTGGATTGTCCAGTTTTTTTGATGCTTCAAGCTAAAATTTAATTTGTCCAGCTAAATAGAAATTTTTTAGTACACTGCAATAACATTGGCAATAATTTTGATGTTATCTTTGTCAAATCATGTTAGCCAACACTGATTGTATATTTGTTATACAACTAAGTTATGATTTCCTTCTTCTATCATCACTGAGAACATGTCTCAACACTTGAACAGCTGATGTCTGTAATAATACATACATACAATTGATATTTTAATAAAAATTATTTACACAAAACCAAAATTAACATTTTCTCAGTATTTTTTTATGTCCAGCTTTTTTTTGTTTTGTCCAGCTTTTTAAAACCCAATGTCCAGCTTTTTGCGAATCAGAATCTGGCAACTTCATCAGATTTGAAATGTTTTTTATACAATTATTTATTGAATGTTTATTTACTACATTCACATGTGATTATAATTTTGTTTTTCACACTTTTACTGCATACTGTATATGAATATGTCCATTTCAATTCAATTGAATGAATTCTCATATTCATTTACATACATGCATGAATAACGTTATTTATCGTTTGACTAATATATCATTGAATAACCTACCTATGAATGAATGAATGCATGCATATATGTATGTACATATGTATATACATATGCAAGTACAAACATTGAAGTTATTTTATTGTGTTGTTTTCTTTTTTTTTATTGTTTTTTTTTTAATTTCTATCAGAATACCATTATAATCAAACAACAACAACACACACACACATTGAAACTCTTACATATATGTATATATAAACAATACATATTCACTTACAAATAACCACAAATGTGTTTGAGTGTATAGAGAGGAATTAAATAAAAATGAAAACAATACAGGATTTGATTGTTAAAAAACCAAAAATATGGAAAAAAAAAGTTTAAATTAAAAAAAAAATGAAGAAAATAGAAAAACTGATGAGAAATAACAATTCTATTGTAACTGTATTTCAATGTTATTTTTATTTTGGTTTTTTTTTCAATTTATTTGTTATTGAACTTTTTTATGCTGCTTTTTATGTTCCATTTTATTACATGCACAGCAAATACATACGAAAATATAAAATCATCATCATCATCATCATCATCATCATCACCGGCATCAACATTTATTGCATTCAAATTTATTGACATTTACAACATATTCCATCCAGCGTTGAATATTTTGATCGGTTGGCATGTCCTACGATTTATGGGTTGACTGACAAAATTGCACTTTAACTTTCACACAAAAATGCAGAATATGGAACACACTAAAGGGGGAACAGAGAACAGACTGTGGTAGCATCTCATAGCATTTTAAATGTAAATCAAATAAAGATGACAAATGACTTTTTTTTCATTCTTTACAAAAAAAAAATAACCTGCACTATTCGATTATGTATGGTATTGTATATAAAATCACTTTTTCCTGAATTGTTTATTGTTGCTGGGGTGTACTTTTATTACAATAAAAATACAGAAAATGGCAAAAGAAAAAAATATGATAAAATACTCAAATATACACACAGTCATTGAAATTGAACAGAATTACGGCTTGGACTTATGAAACATTAAATACGAATAATGTTTAAAGTATCTGAAAAACAGCATTCTCTACAATCGAATATTACAATAATTTAATTGGTGTTCCATTAATGTTATTTACGATACTCCATCTCAACATAATACATAAAATAATACATAATTTAAAACTCATTTATGAATATGAGTTTTAAGGACAACAAAAAATTGTTTCTTATTTTATTGAGCAGGTTTCGCTGTTGTAACCAAATTGTTTCAAATTTTAAGTCTTTAAAATGAATTTGTGATTTTGGTCGTTATAACCAAATTGCTGTTAAAAGAATTGGAAAGATAATAAAGAGATTTGAACACGCTGCATAAATTGCTGATGTTATCAGGCCAATACCGAATATAATGCTTCAGTTAGAATTTGGACTTGTACTTGTCCATTTACAAAAACTATAAGTTGTCGCCGTAGTATATTAGGCAGTGTGTTGGCTTAGTAGACGTAAGGCCAAGGTTCAAACCCCAGGTCGAACATCAAAACGAATTATGGAAAAATATTTCTTCGGCGACTTTTTCTCAGTAGATTTCTGGCAAATAGTCTGAGAGTAAATAAACCTGCCATAAAAAGTTTCTCAAAAATCTGCCGTTCGGAGTCGACTTTAAACTGTAGGTTCCGCCACCCATGTATAAAATTAACACACACAACATGAGTGGCGTGACAAGCTACGCCGTAATCCTGACTGAAGGGTTGTTATGTTATGTATGTATAACTCACAAGACAATTAACCCGGTGTAAGAGTGCCGGTTTTTCATTCAAAATATCACAAAATTGTTTCAGCGATACAGATCATTCAGCAGTTATGCCAACAAGAACAATTCTCCCATGTGGAGCTCAGACGACACACAATGCATTCGCAGAAAGTGGCTGTTTAATGCGTACTAAGGGTTTATACTATTGGCGTGCAAGAGTATAGCTAAAAGTATTGTCAAAACAAAAATATACAGTTACGTTTTGACCTTTTTAAAAACGTTTTAAAATATGAGTTAGTTGATTGCAAACAATATAAAAATATATTTGTTTTTAGCTTCAATTAAATGTTTTATTGTTCACACAATTTTGTATGCCACTGTTCACAACTTGATGTTACAACAACAATTTGCTTAATTCGTTATTCTTCTTTACACTTCTGCTTACGTAAGTACTAACAACTGTTAAGTAGATCTTTACAACGGCGATCTTCAAACCACGATTGTTTTCTTCACACGCAACGCGTCTTCACACAAGACTGACAGAATTCTTACTATCCGTGGCCTGCTTTGTCTTGCCTTTTTATATGGCCTCGTAATCAGCCTGATGAAGGTTTTTGAAGTCGAATGTTCGTGGTTTCGCCTTCTCGAAGCCTTTATCGCGGTTTCATTGTTGTTTCTGTATTTTGTTCATATTGTTTGTTGTTGAGTTCTCGCTTACTTGTCTATCCCCTTGTCTTTCATGCTCATGGGTTTTCTTTTTGTAGCTTTTGTTTATCATTTTAATGTTAGACGATGCTACACCGTTTCCATTTTCGCAACAGTATTTAATTTTAATATCGCATATGTATGTATGTATGTGACTCATATTTGACTTCATATTTTTTAAATATATTTATGTATTGCTAGTATAAAATATTAATTATAAATACATATTAAATCAATAAAAATAACATTTTATTTATTTATTTATTTATTTAAGTCAATGGACAAATTCCTTACTGACTAATAACATCGAATTAAATTAAATAGAATTACAATTAGTTTCTTTAAAAATACAAGTAATAGTTACAGTAAAAATATGAAAAGTTGAGAATTAAGAAAAACAATAAATTTATGAATTGAGAAAAACAATAATGTTCCGTTTTATAATGCAAGAATTTAAAGAAAAATCAACAAAGTCTGACAAATAATTAAATTGACGGCAAATTCTAGTTAACGGATCAGCAACAGCATAATTAGTTCTGCAGAATTGAATATAAATAAGATTATAACAGCGGAAGTTACGACGAGGAACATTGAATTTAACAGATCTTAACAGAAATTCACAGCAAATATTACCATTGATCAGGTTAATCATAAAAGATATATTTAACATCGTTCGACGACTCTTAAGGGTAGGCAGTTTTATTAAAGCCAGTCTGCTAGTATATGAAGGCATGTCCGAATAATTCCAACCAAGGCCACGCAAGCAGAAGAGTAAAAATTGTTTCTGAACAGATTCGATGTGTTCGCTGTAAACATTATAGTGAGGATCCCAAACGATAGAACCATACTCCAAAATAGGTCTGAGGTTTTATGAAGCCAAGAGTGCTTCTTGCCTTATTTACAGTCAAAGTGATATGATTATTAAAGTTTAATTTTGTATCTAATAGGATCCCAAGATCAATAAAAGAGTCCACTATTTCCAGTTGATGTCCTCCAAGCAAGTAATTAACCGCGATAAAATTACTTCTTGAGAACCGCATACATTTGCATTTTTTAATATTCAGCTCCATCATGTTGTACTCGCACCACAAAAAGAAATTATTGAGATCACTTTGAAGATAAATATGCTCAATGAAATTATTAAAGGAGAGAAAAAGTTTTACATCGTCAGCATACATTAAGATATTGGCAAAATTAATCATGTTGGGAAGATCGTTTATAAACAGCGAAAAAAGAATTGGACCAAGATGGCTGCCTTGAGGAACACCAGATAGCACATAAATATATTTGGATAAGTTATTGTTCACACATACAGTCTGCTTTCTACCAGTCAAATACGACTCTAGCCATCTTAAACTCCTATGATTTACACCCATTAAATCCAATTTAGTTAACAGAAGTTTGTGATTCACCTTATCGAACGCTTTGCTAAAATCCGTAAAAATTACATCAGTTTACTTACATACAACAATAAAATTAATCTTACAACTAAAAAATCATCATCCTCCTTGAATAGAAATAAAATAATTAAAATGCCGGCATTTGGTAGCCATTTCAGAAAGAGAACAACTTTGATTGTGATTACCATTACCAGAGCCGGTGATATTCATATTTTGCTGTTTATGAAATGAACGTATATTTATTTGTTTTTTTCTTGTTGTATTCCATTGCATAGTGAGTGCAATTGAATTTTTGTTTTACATTTCATTACTTTGATATAAAAAGCTTGTAAAAGAAATGCTCTAGCAGGCAAAGTCTATTTTAACTCTTTCTGACAGTTCAAGCGGAGAACAGAAAACAAAAAACGAAAATGTTTAGAATTTAAGAAAACGCTGATTCCCAAACAGTTTTCTTTCGTTTTTTCTTAAAATTCAGTAAAGATTTATATTTTTTAACACCAGAACGGGATGTATCCTTAGAACAAATTCTGATTAAATAAGGAAGAAATAAAAAAAAAAATAGAAGTGAACAGAAGATATGAAACTCTCAAGTCAGATTAAACTGACGTCTTATACTTATTATGCTGAGTTGCGGAAGGATGCAGAATGCGTACCAATGATTGAAAGCAACAGGATATACAAGATAAAAGAGCTTGAAAGGAATCCTTCGTTAATATCATGAGTTATACATTTGAATGGTATCCTTTTGCTTGTTATTTAAAAGAAAATTTTACTTAAATTTTCCAACGAATTTCGAAAAAAAATAAAAAAAAAACTGTTTATTAAAGATGAAAGCTTAAACGCTTCTTTCTGTGTGTACTAAAACGGAAATAGATTTCATGATTAAAACCAAAAGATTTCTTGTACAAAACCATAAAAGTTTATAAAATAACAAATTTTATACTTCAGTAGTGATAGGCTATGAGTTATTTTCAGCACGGCTCGAGGCAGATAGAAACATTGCCCATAAGAATTTTAATAAAAATTAAGAATGACGGTAATATGGTAAATGTGACGTTCTTAAGTTAACCTCTTGAACATTGAATACTTCTTTGATTTAGAGAATTGTTAAAAGAATTTTCCTTAAGGAATTCGTAAATTGTGGAAATGAAACTTTTTCCATTTGTTAGTTGTGAAGTGTTCTAAAAGTGTCATTTGGTTGCAGTGAAAAACGCTTTGAAATGTAAAATAAGAAAGAAAGAAAACAAAAAAAAATTATCTTAAATACAAGCATTTTTCATTTTTCAGATACTATTAAATCAACGTATTGTTATACTATGTTCACACATGCATTTTTATTGAGCCAATATTCGGTTATTTGAGTACAATATTTTAAGTGTTCACATATATAATATAAGCAATATTCATTTGACAGCTGGTAAACAAAACAGCTGATTGCTTCAACAACATTGCTTTTAATTGAATCGCGAAAATTAGTGCCAAAAACATTTTAGAAAAAATGGAAAACAATTTAACATTGCAAAAGGTCTTGCTAATGATTGACCGAAACGCCCAGCTGTTGCGGTTAGTAGGGACTACTTTTGACTCCAAAGTGGATTCTCTCAGAAGGATGAGAAAGAAAAATTTGATAATAGTGGACCTGCAGACCTTCCATTTTTTGTTTGTCGTTGTTCACATTTGAGTTGTCAAACATTAACAGAAAGTGTTCGGAAAACTGTAATATGCTCACAAAACATACTAGTGACAGTGTTGTATTTTAAGTTTTAATCAATATTATAACAATTTATGAATTTATTGAGCAACAATTAATTGAAATTTTATGTGAAACATTGAGATCAATAATGGCGTTAATTGCGATTTACGCAATAAAAGTGCATGTGTGAACATAGTATTAGCGTGTTCAATAAAAACAATACCAATTTAAATGAAACCCGCATTCATTTGAATACGGTGACCTTCCATCCACTATTATAGCAGACTGTCCGCTATTACAGCCTCCTGTCCGTTATTTTTTTGCGTCCGTTTTGATGTAGAGTATAAAAAATTATTGGAACATAGTAAAATACCTTGGTTAACTTTAATGGCACCCTTAGGGCGAATAATGGAATTGTTTATACTTTCTTCAACAAGAAAAATGCCCAACAATATTATTTAATTTTTTTAAAGATCCTTTTGCTATGTCTTCGTTATTATTTATACACAGTCAAGCTAGTGTCCTCCATAAATTATACTGCGTTTAGAAAGTCAACATACATATTTCAATGCCTGAAGCGGCTATAATATTAAAAGAATTTAAATCAAAGTTAATAGAACGCCACAATGAAGTATTTTTACCACTTAACGTACAAAATCCTATTTCAGTTCTTCACTCAAAGGGACTTGATATACTGGAAATTATGTTTAAGGAAAAAGTTAAAAACTTTTACAGAACCTGTATTAGTTATCTGAACCAATGGGATGAATCTTTTAAAGAAATTGAGGGATTAGATGCAATCCCATTTCGGTCTTCAGTTGAAAAGTCGTTAATAAAGGTAACAAAAATCAGAAATGATTTAAATATAAATAATAACGAATTTTTATTTATTTAAGACATTTTTATCTAACTGGCCCAATACTTTAAAAAAAATTCATTCATTGTAGAGAAATATTAGAAGTAAATTTATACACAAAAATACATATATCCATATGTGTGTATATGTATAAATTCAAGTTTGTGTATATTGTTTGTACCTATTTATGTCTGTACAGTAAACCCTCCTATAACGCGGTACTCTCAGAACGCGGTTTCCATATAACGCGGGGCTGAAATTGCGACAGCCCTCCTATAACGCGGTACTCTCAGAACGCGGTTTCCATATAACGCGGGGCTGAAATTGCGACAGCCCTCCTATAACGCGGTACTTTCAAAACGCGGTTTCCATATAACGCGGAGCCCTCCTATAACGCGGTACTCTTACGGCGCGGTTTCCGTTCAATAACATCCCATAAGTTCCTTGCAGTCTTTTAGTTTAGTTTTTATTTCATTTTTGTTTATTATTTCATTTATTGTTTGTATATAAACTCTTGAATTCAATAAAAATAATTTATAATTTATCTTGCCATTTGTATTTCTTGGTCGCCATATAACGCGGTACGAATGATGGGATTTGTACTAATTCGGTTTCCATACAATGCGGTAGACGGTTTCCATAGAACGCGCTACGAATTAGATTGGTTTGTACGGTGAAATCCGAGTTTCTTATAGCGCGGTTTCCATATAACGCGGAACGAACTGACCGCGTTATAGGAGGGTTGACTGTATTTTAAAAATCCTTATATAAAATATTAATAATAATAAATTAATTTTTTTTTGTTTTTCAGTTTTATATATTTATCCGCCTTTTTCTCATACAAATAATGGTCACCGTCATTATGAATTATGTTTTCCTATGAATTTAAATTCAAAGGAGTCATTCATAAGAATTCGTACATAATTCGTATTACATATTAATTTAAAATCCTTTGTTTTACAGTTTTGCTCATTAGTATTCGACAAAGGAAACTTACGCTCTTTTGTCAACAGCAGATATGAGTTGCTTTTTTCTTGATACATTTTTTTTTAATATTTTATTATAACCGTTAGAATTGATTTCCTCGGGTAATTTCATATACTGTGCAAACCTGGTGTAATTGCGCAAATGTCATTTTAATTTGAAGGGAACGTGATAGCCATTATTCTTCTTATTCTGCGATTTCCCAGAGCCGTAATATCGGAATATCTTTTTGCACGAACATCTACACGCAAAAAGTGTGTCCACCACCATGTTTGGTGTCTACCCACACCAATTGCGCCAGAAATGTCTACAAAGTTTCTTTCTCTTGAGAACTCTACATCAGCCAACATTTTTGTAACAAAATATTGAAGAAAACCACACCATAATCTTTGATTTCAAACCTCAAATGATATTCGATAAACATAAACATATTGGAATATCGAACGGGAACGTATAATCGATTAACAGATAATACGCATAAATTTATTTGCCCGTGAGGCTTTTACAGGTTTTCGTGTAGTGTTAGCATCTAATCGATTATTAATTTGTCTGGTCTAAAGACATACTGATATGACCTAATTATATTATTCAATTCAGATTTTATTCTTTTAAGCAAATTAATGGATACCATCTGGTATGTCAAGGAAATAACACTTCCACTGTATATAGACAGGTCGTGGCTTCAATCAACTGCCACATGTTGGCAGTCAAACAAATGCTGCGAATAAATTAAATTATGAAAGTAACTAATTTATCGCCCCCATTCTAAAATAGCTCCGATAGTTTTCGGTCGGCATGTCTTGTAAGATACCCTCGAATTTATCCATGGATTCGGAATATTTCATTCTGAGGCCAAAAACCCCCGCTGGTATCCCAAGATCCGTTCTTGATCCATTTATACCATAAAATTCTCTCTTTTTTAAGAAAGTATGCAGTTTCCAGCTAACTTTACTAATCTCATTGTGAAGAAGTTGCCATAATCATACAGTCTATTGGCTCTGTACAGAGTGTTCATTCCTTGGAATGAATTTCATATACATCTACCTAACCAAAGTCTCCAAAGCTTTGATCTTCACTAGCATGTGCTAAGTCCGCACCAGGGATATTGTCATATAAATTACGCTATGCGACAAAATAAAAAAATTAAATGCTCCCGAGTAACTACCTAGTCTAAGTTGTTCAGTTATTTGAGTAGAACTCAAAAATCCTTCTTTTGATTTTTCTCGAACCTTCCAAACCTGTTTCATTTGACAAAAAAAAGGCATTTTTTATCTTCTCATACAAAATTATTGATTACGCAAATAATTTTTAATCTATTTTAAAAATCCAAAGTTTTTTGAAAAGAGGACAGATGCGCCTTTAAAATGGTATACATAAATACATGATTCAAATTTATATGTTATGAGTTTTGATGGGGTAGACTTGGAAAATACGATTTTTTTCATATTTCTTTCAAGTTTGTTTATCCCAAATTGCTAAATTTAATTTAAAAATTTTAAATAAGTGGTGAAATTCAGGAAGTGCATTATATTTCGAAGAGATCGACACTTCGTTTGAAAAAATCGGACAAAAATTACCGTAGTTATTATTTAAAGGGTATATAATGTATTAGATTATATTATTTATATAATATATTTTTCTTAAAAAGTAAAATAAAAAGTTCTTTGAAACTGATAATAATACATCAAATTCACTTATAAATGTAAACCAGAGATCAGCACTGAGTATTCAAAAAGATGACTAGATTAGAATCATACTCATGGAATACAGACTCATAGAAAAATACTTTCACGCATTCATACTTATTTAAATGCTCATACTCATATTACTCATATTCAAAGTCTGAAGTACTTATTATACTCATACGTAACAATACGCATGATGTTGTTGATTTCGACCCTCCTTTAGTCAACATTTACACGAATAACAAAATAAGTATGATTCGCGTACGAACACTACAATACTCACTGGAAGGTTGTGTGTTTGCTTTGCTTGCTATCTTTGTATTTTTCTGTCTTCTCTTTTTTTTAAATGCAACAACAACTAAGACTGAAAATTTTGATGAATGATTCGAATCGATCGAATCATTTATGAGTATTATAATTATTTTTCTAAATTTATGAATCTAAATGAGTAGGCGTATGAATCAAACATATTTCGAATGTTATGAGTTTAATGTCAACGTTATAAATCAATGTTGTAGTGAGTACGAATGAATCAGAGTAGTTGAACTTCAATACTGTTGACTCACTCATACTCGAAATTTCATGAGTACTTATGAGTAGCAAAAAACGATTCATTGCTGATCTCTAATTAAAACCACATTTTTGAGATCATAACGTTCATATGTTATATCACTACCAATTTGTTTTATACTTAAAAAATGGAAAAGGAAATACATTTTTATTTGGTCACTTGAATTGCTGTAGATTAGAGCGACTCACCAAAAAAAGTGCTCGATGTACCCTCCTAAAATTGAACCTTGGACTTTTTTAAGATGACATTTAAAATATTTTGGCTCCAGCTTTGACCTCTCGTGAGCTGGACCATTTCGAAAAAGGGTATATTTTTCCATGTTTTGTCAATTTGAGAATCTGTTTCCTTACCAACATATACAATATGGGTGTCATAAGAAAGGTTTTTTCAATGCGCGTCCAACTATATATACAATTTGTCCAAGGACGATAATCCATGTCCTTTTTTTAATGATATTCTGTTAAAAAGAACGGTTTTTGAATTTTTTCTTCGGGGTTGTTTGTAATAAAATAACCAAATTAACATATTTTAATCTTTAGTCGATTTAATTAAATACGGGTCTTAGCTTTTTTTGAAATTCGTCCTAGTTTGCGTTTTTTGAGTATAGTTTTGTAAATATAAACAAAAAAATTTAATACCTTTTTTTAAGTTGGGGAAAAAATATGCCCACAAAAAGTCGTGGATCATTTCTTTTTTTCTTTATTTAGTCCTATTTTCATCCAAACATCACCTAGAAACTAAATCCGCCATCGTATTAGAGTTAATTTGGTTAGAAAAGAAGAAAAGAAAAAATGCAGAAACCATTTTTTTTTACAGAATATCCTTAAAAAAAGGACATGGATGATTGTCCGTGGACAAATTGTATATACCGCTGGACGCGTCTTGAAAAAACCTTTCTTATAACACCCATGTTGGTTAGGAAACAAATTCTCAAATTAACAAAACATACAAAAATAGACCCTTTTTCAAAATGGTCCAGCTCACGAGAGGTCAAAGCTAGAGCCGAAATATTTTAGATGTCATCTTAAAAAAGTCCAAGGTTCATTTTGAGGGGGGTACATCGAGCACGAATTTTGCTTCCATACAACTTGAGTCGCTCTACTGTAGATGCATTTGTAATCAATTTTTTTTTTTTAATTTATACTCAATTTCTATTATTCTTTGCTTGTCCATATTGGTAATTTTCGACTTACGATTCGCATTAGAAAATTTTTATTTTATTTTAATTTAATTTTGGTTGTAAAAGAAATACTTAGATTTCCGTGCAAATTCCTTTTAAAAAAAGAAAACACTTGGGAAACAAAATTGTTTTTCCAATTTTTTTTCTCTTTGTTGATACCAACTTTTTACTTCGAATTTTTTTTCTTTCCTTTCTTTAGCTAAAGTGAATTTTAAAGGTAACTTTAGCTAAAGTAAACTTTAAAGTTATCTTTAATTAAAACCAACTTTAACAGCAAGGTGTAATAATGGCCCTGAAATTATTTTAAAATTAAGAGCACCGAGCGGCAGTTGAATAATATTCCAAATTGTTTAAAAAAAAGGTTCCCCAAATAACTTTTTTTTTTTTAAATGCTTTAAAAAAAACTGCTGAATATTTTCTCAAATTTCTTTTTTTATTTGAAAGTACAATCCTTCCGGTTAATAATGGAAAATAATTTCATTCAAATGGCAGCGTCGGCTGGCCATGCAGTATCCTACACGAGTAGCCTACAGAAGATGCGCGATTTTGGCAAAAAAAAATCATCTTTTCAGATGAAGCTCATTTTGATCTTGGCGGGTATGTAAACAAGCAAAATTGTCGCATTTGGGGCACAGAAAACCCGCACGCATACATTGAAAACGAGTCACTGTTTGATGCGGATTTTGGTCCAGAGGCATAGTTGGGTCATTTTTCTTCGAAAATGAGCAAGGAGTGGCCGTTACAGTCAATGGCGATCGTTATCGGGCTATGTTGGACGAATTTTTGTTCACAAAAATTGAAGAGGAGGATTTTGGCAACATTTGCTTTCAACAGGACGGCGCTACGTGCCACGCAGCCGAAGCTACACTCGATGTTTTGCTCCCTGTTTTTGAAGATCGCATTATCAGCCGCAGAGCTGATGTCATTTGGCCAACCCGGAGATGCGATTTGACACCGTTGGACTATTATTTGTGGGGTGCCGTCAAAGATAAGTGTTACGCCGACAATCCAGAGACAATTGACGCTTTAAAGGACAATATTCGTAAAGCCATTGGTGAAATTGGACCGATCGTGTAGGCTATTGCATGGCCAGCCGAGGCAGCCATTTGAATGAAATTATTTTCCATTATTAACCGGAAGTATTGTACTTTCAAATAAAAAAGAAATTCGAGAAAATGTTCAGCAGTTTTTTTTTAAAGCATTTTCAAAAAAAAAAGATATCTGGCGGACCCTTTACATACTTTTAAAATGTTTCCTAATTTTTTATGAAAAACTCAAATATGATCTGTACCGTGTATATTTAAGGTGTAAGCAAACGTAGTAAATATTTCTTAATTAAAGCAAAAAACCATTTTATAAATATTTTAGAATTCATAAACATTTCATCTGTACATATATTTTACATTTGCAATGTAATTGAATCTAAATAATCCGCATTCAACAACAACTTTTAAGAATTTAAATAAAGAAAAAGAATCTCAATATATGAAACTTATATATTCGTTTTTTTTACATTTATTTCATGAGAACAAAATGTTACATTTTTAAAATTGCTTAAATATTCGATGGATTTCATGTATTAAAAAATGCTTCAGTTTAAATGTACGAATGTTTGACAAAACCATCTCACCGAGAGTTGGAAAATATGAGAGGCATTGATGGTAAAAATTTTTGCTCATTTATTTGTAACATGTGTTAATATTCGTATGGTTTTGTCGATTTCTGTATACGACTAAGTATACGACATACATACATACATATACGTATGTATGTTTAATGGGTGGTTGGGAGCTTTGATTGCAATCAAAGTTAAAGCATTCATTTCGTACTCCATGTCTTCTGTTTTTGTTTTTTTTTTTTTTTTTGTTCGACAAGATGTCATTTCCGAATGAAACTCAAATTCCATTAACTCAATTCAAGTAGAAATAATACAAAATTTTTCTCAATCTATTTTTGTTTTTCTTCATTTCAGCGTTATTGGCAGCTACGCTTAGAACATATCAACGGGCTGGCTGTGATTCAGAACAACTGTCGCTCAGTTGTCCACGCGGTACCAGCATCTCGATTGAATTGGCGCAGTATGGCCGGGCAGGAGGTAAGAATCAATTCTAAACGAAAATACCAGAAAAACATAATCTTAATAAATCCTTTGGCAAACAAAAAAGAAATAAAAAAGACAAAAAGCAACAATACCGATAACATAAAAACAAAGTACACAACATAATACTCGTATTTGTATCTACAAAATAAAGGTAAATATGTATCAACCATACGTACATATTGTGTAGCATATTGAATCATCAACAGAGTTTAAAAAGCTTATCCATTGCGTTAGAAAAACATTTTCATGTGTTCAGAATTTTTATAACCTTTTAAGAAGTATGAAGATTTCAAATTAAAAAAAATTTAAAAACTTTCCAAGGGATTGAAAGCATTATCTGACTGTTTAATAAATTGCTGCTGCAACAAATCGTGCGTCGATGAGAGGTACAAAATATGTAGCACTACACTAACATATATTGGGATCCTTACAAAATTTATTTGAACACCCATTATGATGCTGAATACATGACTGAAACCTTTTGACGTCGAAATAATATTTTGATTTGAAATTTTTCGCAGAAAAATAATTTCACGTGCTTTTAGAAAAATACTCAACATACATCGCACCGACAGTAAATCTTTTCAATTTTCGAAAAGGTTTTCATATTTACAAATCCAAATTTTCTTATTAAAACGAATTAAATTTCCTAAATTACGGCGTTTATTCGTTTATACGAAAGATGCCTTATTTTCTAGACAACACCCGTTACTCCCGTAAGATTTCAGTCAGTAGCCAAATGTGCTAAAAAATATTGAATGAAAAAGAAAACAATAAAAATAGAAACCCAAAAAACAAAGAAAAAAATTAAAATGAAAATGAAAAATAGAAAAGTAGAAAACGCAAATAGCAAATAACCCTCATACAGTGAAAAACAAAAGTCCATCCAGTCCAGATACATACAAAAATGTCCAAATATTCTATCAAAATTTTATCTTTCTCTCACTTTATTTTGACATTTAATGTCGGAAACTTTTCTTCAAATGATGATGATTGATTAATGAATGTTATTTATAAGTAAAATATATGTATGTATGTATGGATATCGTATCAATAACTTTAACTTCCTTTTTTTCTGTTCTTGTTCTCTTTGAGTTTTAAAAATAATTTATTGTGATAAATTTAAATACGTCCAAATATAAGCCTTAATACTGACAAAAATCGTATGTCTTCAATTCATAAAAAAGGGTCGATTTCAAAAGTTTCTAAAACTTTTTCAAATTTGTCGTCCGGAGTCGACATTAAGGTTGCGCCACTCATGGATCAAATTAAAACACTTAGCATGAGTGGTATAAGAAGCTTGGTCGTAATCTTGACCAGAGATCAGCAATGAGTAGTCAAAAAGATGAGTAGATTCGAATTATACTCATAAATTCTGATACTTATATCCTTTCATACTTATTTTAATATCATATTTATACTACTCATATTCAAAGTTTGAAGTACTCATCGTACTCATACTTAACAATACGTATGATGTTGTTGACTTCGTCTCTCCTTTACTCAACATTTACAAGAATTACAAAATAAGTATGATTCGCGTACGAACACTACAATACTCACTAGAAGGTTGTGTGTTTTTGCTTTTCTTGCTGTCTTTTTCTTTCTTCTTTCGTTTGTAAATGCAACAACAACTAAGATGAATGGTTCGAATCACTCGAATCATTTATGAGTATTATAAGTATTTTTCTAAATTTATGAAACTGAATGAGTAGGCGTATGAATCAAACATATTTCGAATGTTATGCGTTTGATGTCAACGTTGTACTCATTCTCATTGCAACCTATACTTACAAATCAATGTTCTAGTGAGTACGAATGAATCAGAGTAGTTGAATTTCAATACTGTTGACTTACTCATACTCAAAATTTCAGGAGTAATTATGAGTAGCGAAAAAACGATAAATTTCTGATCCTGACTAAAGCGTTGTAATGATCAATTAAGTAAGTAAGTAAAGTAAATATTAGTGGACATCATTGGAATGCTTTTCCTTTGCAGTCCCGATTTAAAATTGTTGCTTCCACAATGTAAAATTGATCAATTTGTTGACCATAAATCTTGTTCCATTCTACAAATTATACCATGAAGCATAATGGTAAGAGATACGATTTTTAATTGTTTCAAACCAAACCTTCAAATAATTCCAATATTTTACATTCGGAACACTTTATATTATAGGATTGCTGTTTTATATTTTGCAGGACTTGAATATGAAAAAAATTTTTGGAATTGTAACGAAACTATCACTACAAGTAGCACCAATAACCTCAAGCAAATGCTTTAAAAATGGAACAGTGAATGGATCATTCTATAATTGCACGAATAAATTGGTGGTTATTTTCAAAGAATTACATCTAAAATATTTTAATATTTTAAGTGTTCAGACATAACAATATACGGAGTTCAGCTGCTTATTCAATATTCATTTAACAGCCGATTGTTTCAGTATTTTTTTTTTTTTTGTTTTGTCTTTTTTGTTTGTCGTTGTTGTCATTTGAGTTGTCAATTTGAGTTGTCAAATATCAACAGAAAGTGTTCGGTTAATTGTAATATGCGCACTGAACATACTTATGATAGTGCTGCATTTTAAGTTTTACTAAATATTATAACAATTTGCTTATTTATTGCGCAATAACTAACTGAAACTTTATATGAAATATTGAGCTCAGTAATGGTGTTTATAGCGATTTACGCAATAAAGGTGCATATATGAACACCGATAACGGGTAGTGCTTGTTTGCAGTCTCCAGTAAACAACAACAGATTAAATATTGATTTCTATGAAAAGATTAAAATTGTTTGTTCTAAATGTTTAATTTATTTCTCGTATAGCATTGTGCAGTCAACACGCTGCAATATATTGATAAAATGTATTCCTCATTAGAGAAATGCTCATGTTTTATTGTGAATAACACAAGACTGAACGTATAGCTGTACACATTTTTCGCTATTTCGATAAAATAAAACATCGCTTTTTAAAGGCTTGTATAGTTTGAGTAGTTCTCAAGTTATAAAACGACAAACATAGCTTATTTCTATACATATGTATGTATGTATTTTAAATAAGGGAATTGAATTAATTTAGTGCCTGTGATACAGTTAAGAATTGATGTCCTAAGCAATGCTTTCTGCAACAAACAGTGTTTAATTTCATCAGGAAAGAAACTAAACTTGACATTTAATCGAAATAAAATTGTTTGATCAAACTTGAGTCAATGCTACATATTTGGAAGTGAAATCAATGTCTGAGATGAGTCGTATGAATATTTGTACAACCTTCGCTTGTATAAAGTCCTTTAACATAGACTTCCAACTTCGAATAACGGCCATCTTCTTGAGGCTACACCTGTCAAATTAGTTGTCATTTATTCAATTTGTTTTGCCAAATCACCATTAATCGTTAATGGTATTAAATAAACATGCACACAATTGATTTGTTTTCTGGAAATAAATTTTCTGTTCGGGCAACGTACCGCACTTGGGCTATTTTACGATCGTCACCATCGTCCTACAGAGAAGACTGCGCGATGTGGCGGATAAATTCGAGTCCACTGGTTCAGTATACGATCGACCAACGTTGACGAAACTACATCACATTATTCAAAATTTTTGTCGTCACTTGGACCTGCATACGTAAAAAGAGTTTTATCTGTAGCAATTGGCAACTGAACCTAATTTTCATCGAAAAACGATTTTCAGTGATGAGAATAATTTCTGATCCAAGAGGGTCCAATGCAACCCGAAATCAGTCGCTATTAACGGTATGCGCTATAGCTCAGTTTCTTTAGGCTAAATTGAATGATCCCGATACCAACGACTTGCAGTTTTCACAGGTCCATGTATCACACATCTCAAGTGGAGGTGGTGTGAATTAGCCACCGAAATCGTGCGATTTGGCCCTGTTAGGATTTTTCCTGTGGGGTTTTCTAAGGTCGTAGGCGTAAGTGAACTAGCCGCATGCCACAGCGATCCACAAAGCCATCATAAACAGGCAGATTTTTGAGAAACTTTTCATGGAAATTTTTTTTACTCTCAGAGTTTTTGCCAGCAATCTGCTGAGAGAAAGTCGCCAAGAAAATATTTTTTCATATTTTTGTTTTGATTTCTGGCCTTGGTTTGAACCGTGGACTCACGTCTAATAAGCCAACACGCTACCTACTGGAAATTTTAACATATCGGATGTGCTAAGCCCAGAGAAATATCATTCCAGAGATGTTATATTTCACACATAATTTCAAACGAATAAAAAATTTCGATGATATCTCATAAATTAAATTAAAAATTAAGAAGCGTTTATTGAAAGACCCGATACAAATAATTGCAAAACATTCATGGATCATTTCAATCATTACGACTTACAAAATGAAAATCATTGCTTAGGTTTTCTTACAAATTTTTCAATGCAAAATGATTGTTAAGATTTGCTTTTTGTACTCGACTGTATTGACATGAATAGCTATTCCGTAGCATTTCAATATACTGACCTGCTTTACAAATTACGTTCATACCCGTGTAATAAAAATGATAACAGAATGCATACATAAGAATACATACAATCATTTCGGTTCAAGTGCCACAACATGAACGTCTATATCCGCCGCACGTGCATATGAATGTGTATTGAAAAGAAACGAATACGTATGTACATATGTAAATAGTAATGCCAATAAAGTTTGTCTTGCATTTTTGCCAATACCAGTGGTACTTCACAGATGAGATTTATTCTGTAACTTGTATTAACGCATGATTCTGGATGTATTTGGGATTGTGTGTATGTGTATAATGTTTGTTTGCTTTGCAATTTTTTTTACAGATTTGACCGACCACAGTCTTTGTCCACCAATATCCCCAGAAGACTTAACCACTACTGGGAGTAGCAGTAGCAGCAGTAGCAATACTGGCATCAGCATTTCTAATACGGATGGCAACAATGTTGGGCTTATTGGTAGCAGTGCCGGTAGTTCTGGTACCGATGTCATACACAGTGGCACCCAAATCGAAGTT
This sequence comes from Sarcophaga rosellei, assembly GCA_930367235.1. Lineage (NCBI taxonomy): Eukaryota > Metazoa > Arthropoda > Insecta > Diptera > Sarcophagidae > Sarcophaga > Sarcophaga rosellei. The sequence continues at coordinate 80,860,279 of OV884017.1, read as the reverse complement.
AAACCTCCAGAACTCTGTACCGTAAGCGGATTACAGGTAAGCATATAATTGAAAATATCTTCATGTGAAATTTGTACAACAAAAAGAGGCCGAAAAACTATATAGAGAAGGCGAAGGCGAAGGAGAATGAAATGAATGATACTCCACTCGTTTCATTAAATGGCTGCTGATATCCCTTTCCTACAATCATATACACACACACGACTGAAAAACATTCAATAGATAGAATTCGTTTTCTAAATATTGACTTTATGTTTGAGGAAATTCGCACTCGCATAGATACATACGCTCACACGTAAACACGTCTACATATACATACACATATAGGGCAATGACTAGCTTATACCAACACAACACCACTCAAAGTACCCAGTTGGTACGGCATAGTGTTTGTTTACACGAGTACATCTACGTACGTACATACATAAGTAGAGTATGTACATATGTACATTCATCCAATTGTTCGAGTACCTTTACAATGGCCTTATCCTTTCCACTACAATGACTACGAACAACATTGATGAGGATGATGACGGCGAATATAACGAACGAATATAACGACGATGCTGTCGATTCTACTCTGATGTTTGTCGAATTTTTTGTATAAATTCCTGAAAAAGCGAAATGTAACAACGAATGTCTGCAAAATAAATTGATCCTGTACCCCGATTGTTAAGCGTACACCAACATTAAATAAAACGAAGAAGAAGAAAAGAAAACACTCCCACATACTCGTACAATGCGGGTCAATACTGTCCTTTAGAAGACTAAAATCAACAGAAATTTAAAATGTTTTAAAAGCGTTAGAGCATGTATCCGCTTCTCGTCTCTATTGTCATCGTTAGAAAGAAAGAATATTAAAGTCATTAACTTTCTTCGTTGAGTACTTTCACGAAAAAAAAAAAACTAAACCGAGGAAGAAAACCAAACTCAAAATGTTGATTTAACAGATTCGATTTTGAAAATACGTCTCCTTTTTCTTTTTTTTCTTTCTTATAAATTGATAATTGATAGTCACTATTTAGAATAATAAGAAGTAAAAAAAAAATAAAATAAAATCAATTAATTGAAATAAATTTAAATTCCTGAAATAAATTTCTAAAGAATGATTTTGCAGCACTTTGAGCGACACAAAAATCCAAATATGTAATCAAAAGGATGAAAGTTTGAATTATAGTCGTTAAATACTCTGGAATTGTAAATCAGGTATCATTTCTTGAAAAACTCTCATATTAAATTTAAATATTACTCCAATAATTGATTTAAATGAAAATAAAAATAAAAGAACTTTTGTGGACCAGATTATCAATTATTTTTATTGTGTGCGTTATACTATATTCAGATACAAAGCATGTAACATCAAATGCTTTTAACAGTTCTTCAAAGCATTTTCTAAAAGCATCTCCAAAATATGTATAATCCATTCCTTCAATTAAAGAAAATGAAATGAAACTAAATTAGGGCCATTTAAAAGTTTAAATTTAAAATTCAATAAAAGAAAATCTGTTTAAAATTTTGCGAAATTTATTATCAATATTTTTTTTGTTGTTGTTGTGAAATACAATTGTTGCGGTTAGAAATGCAAAAATATTTCATACATATGGCTGTCACGGCTGGTCGCACTGTAACCAAATACCATGAAGATCGGGTACAAAAAAATCAGTTATCATGGAGCGTTGGGTGTTTCCATTGGCGATTAATCGTTGCGCCGTCCTCATTTTCAAAGAACTATGGGCCAATGACGCCGCCGCTACACAAACAGCACCAGATAGTCAGTCGTAATGTAAGACCACGTTGGGGTTTTCTGTGCTCAAATACGGTAATTTTGTGTATTAACGTATCAACCAAGAGGAAGATGTACTTCATCCAAAAAGATGATTTTATTTTTGGCAAAAGTCGACATCATCGTGCTGTTTCTCGTTGGCTCATCTAGCGAAACGAAAACGACTTCGAACCAACTGAACTTTATTAGGCGTCATACCGAGATCTTTTCTCAAAATTCGAAGTAAACTGGTGCGTAAAATGTTCAATTCTTGAGAACGATGAAGAGTTCATGACTTCTCATCCATACTTCAGCTACAGCTTCTCTATTTTCGCGTATACGCACTGTACGAGCACGCTCACTCCTTGGCGCATCAACAATGAAACCAGTTTCACGAACTTTAGCAATAAACTTGTGTATACCGGGCACTGTTGGTCCTTGTCTGCGACCAAATTTTGTACGACATTTGCCTGTGATTTCCGACTAATTGTCTTTCCAATAAATCCCAACGTTACTTAAGCGTAAATCGATTCATTACGTTCAGTTTTTTTACAGAATAGAACAGAATTGAAAGATTCGCAATAACCGATGTTTCAAATTTAAACACATAAATGGCCCACCATATATTGATATTACAAACTTAAATGCACCGTTTTTACTTGATTTTTGTTTTTACTTGCCATTCAGGAGTATTCAAGATTGCTATTGGGTTTTAATTCATTAGGTTGGCCTTAGCAAAGTTTCCTTTCTTGAATCATAACGAAATATGTATGTATACATAATTTAACAGTCAATTGGCTTCTCTTAAAACTTGAACAAGCAAGCTGTTCAGAAGAACATCGTACTAATCGGTCCAAGAGGGACAAAAAAAAATTTAGAGAAACTGATTTGGTTTTGGACAGTTAAACTCATGGACGTCAACGTCTCTTGAACACATTTCTACTGTAAACGACAGTGTTGCTTAAAAGCAGAAACATTAACCATTTCCCAGTTCAAATTAAAAATGCGATGCGTCATCGCTAAGACCCAGATACAACTGTTGTGGCCATTCGACTGATATAAATCGGAACTAGTATCTCAAAAAATGCGTGCAATTATCTTAAAATAAAAATGTGCATACATCGTGAAACACCAGTGCTTATACCACCCAATGTAAGGCACACTATTGGTTCACATTAAATTCTTATATATTTACGCTTATATTTATTTCCTTGAAATTGTTTTTTTCTTCATACTGTTACGTTTTTACCATATTAAAAATGTTTAAAATATAAGTTCGTTGATTGCAAACAAAATAAAAATAAATTTGTGTTTAGTTTCAATAAAACTCTTTATTGTTCTCACTACTTTTGTGTGCCACTATTTACAACTTGATGTATCCAACAATAATTTGTTTGTTCGTTATTCTTCTTTACACTTCTGTTCGCGTACACACTAACAAATGTTCGGTAGATCTTTACAGCGGAGATGACTATTTTCTTTACACGCAACGCATCTTCACACAAGACTGACTGAATTCTTTCTGATCCCGTTGCCTGCTTTGTCCTGCCTTTTTATATGCAAACGTAATCAGTCTGATGAAGGTTCTTGAAGTCGAACGTTTGGGGTTTCGCTTTTTCGATTATTCTATCGCAATTTCATTGTTGTTTGTGTATTTTTTTTCACACCGTTTGTTGTTGCGTTTTCGCTTGCTTGCCTATCCCCTTTTCTTTCATGCTGGTGTTGTTGGTTTACTTGTTACAAGTTCGTTGTATTTGTTTGTGTAGCTTTTGCTCATTTTAATGTTAAACGATGTACACCGTTTCCATTTTCGTAACAATACATTGATGACTTTTTTTTGGTGTTTTTGTACTTCTTCTTAGAAGATCAATCTCTTAAATGTATTCTTCCAACTTTCGTATTTACTTAATTGGGTATTACTGCTGACATCAACGTAAGCCAACACATAACCTACCAAACTACGGCGAGATCAACTGCTTTTCCATATTTAAACCTTTGTCCATACATTTTATTGGAAAATAGTTTTTTGTTTTCGATAATTATGCATTGAGTAGTTTCGCCATAAGATCTATTTTTACTTCCCTCAAACATGATAGGGTAATCCTCTAATGTCTCCTTCAGGTCATAATACTACTCTGTGTTGAGAATGATAATTCCTGTCACTCTCCAAGGTTTTTCTCTCCGGAATGTATTACTGCCCCACAGGTTGCAAGAAAAAGGACTCATAGGTCACAATTGGCTGACCATTATGGTACACATACAGTACATAATTCCAGGGTTGCATCTTCAGGATTTTCGTACAAGCCTTCCGCATATCATTATTTCTGGTGTCTATTTACTATTCGGTGATATTCCCGGATATTTTTTCCTTGTAAATGATGCTATTGTGGTCTTGGGGCACTGTTCTGTATCAGCGACTTATAATCTCAAGATATTTTTGAAAGATCCAGTTTTCCGTTAGCCATCAAAACAATGTTATTACGACTAAATCTGTTAATATATAATTGATGAAGATTCAATTAATAAAGTGGTATTAATTACTTACATATGCATGGAATATGAGATTAAAATACCATTAAAATGATTAATAATTATGATAAATTGAAAACAAATAAAGAAATTGCAACAGAAAATTCTTAAAAGCGTTCTTTTATACCTCACTGTACAATGGTGAATGCTGTTGTAAGCGTTTCATTTCAAACATGTCGGTGTATGAGTATAGATTTCCTTCCGGTATTCTGAAATTGTGTACAGAAGAATATTAGAAACGTGCATATCCATAACATTACATTGCATTCTAACTACTTTGAATGAGTACAGTTTGGGTTTGGGTTTGTGTGTGTAACTATCATCTAATGATTCGATTGAAACTAATACGTACATTTGATTTTCTGTTTTTTTTTTTTCATTAAAAGCCTTTTTTTTACTCCTTCGTTCCCCTTAATACGTTCGCACATCCGTAATCACAATTGCAATCCAACTCACATTTACATGCATATTAAAATTCTTCTCTTCTTTTGCTTCGATATCATGGTTCTGTTTTGTATTTGTGTTTCTATTTCCATTTCCATTTCAATTTTTTTGTTTTTTTTACAGAATTTACTCCACTTTGTTCTGAAAGAAATCTGAATCTGTGTGTAGTGATTTAGATTATTTCGTTTCAATGATTCCGATAAATGTTCTCTATTATTGCATGTACGTACATATGTATGTACAGCTCTAAGACACTTAAATATTCAACAATACATATAATGTTTTGGAGACACTCCTTTTAAGTAAATTCGAAGATTTTTTTTGCTTTTTAATGGAAGACATTTTTGTCCCCATTTATTTCTGTTTTAGCTTGAGATTTGTTTTTCGTCTTATATCTAAAATGTACATACGCATGTAAGACGATAGAAGAAAGAAGGAATGAAACTAAAATTTTCTTAAAACAATCTACGTGTTGAGTGGTATGCAGGTAGCTAGGTTGAAGTAGAGAGAGTCATCGTAAGTTCTCATGCCTGTGGGCATACGCTTAAGCCATCAGCAGGCTTATCGTGCAGTTACCATTAAAGAATACTAACCATACTTTCTACAGGAAGACTGTTTCCTATACAAGCGTCCTTAACTTTTTCCTGTACATTTAGTCCGTGTTGTATCTGGCTTGACAATGACATGAAAAGTATTCCATCTTTTTGCATTCCATTTTCATCGCATGTCCTCTTATATAATTTTCAGCTACGCCAATAAGGTGAAGGTATTTGTATAAGGCGTAGTCGTCGTGGTCTAGTAGGTAGTGTGTTGGCTTATTAGACGCGACCTTACGGTTCAAAACCCAGGTCAGACATCAAAACGAAATATGAAAAAATATTTATTCGGGTACTTCCTCTCAGAAGATTTCTGGCAAACACTCTGAGAGTAAATAAAAATGCCATGAAAAATTTCTAAAATTTCTGTCGTTCGGAGTCGAATTTAAACTGTAGGTCCCGCTACTCATGTATAAAATTTACACACACAAAATGAGTAGTGTTGAGAAGCTAGGCCGTAATCCTGACTGTAATATGGTGTAGCACGATCCTACTGTCATTTATGCCAGAACAATGTTCTGTATAGCTGATGATCATTAACAGCACAATGTGTATAACAAATAAATATCAAATAATATAATTCTGGGCATTAACTCTCGAAGCGTGCTCAAGCCGTCAATACATTATGTGCATGTTGTTGTTGTTGTGTATTCTCCGCTGGCTAGCGTGGGAATTATGCTTTGCTTGCATTACTTGTGTTGGGTTGAATGCTTGGATCGTGTTGTATACACACAAACCCATGTATAATTAATCGATAGAATATAGGTCAATAGAACATTTAAGCGAACATATGTAATAAGTTCAAGAAACTATATAGAGTTAAGGAAGTTGATTCGAAATTGTCGAATCAGCTAAAATATGTATAAAAGAGGAAAGTATTCCCATATCCAAATCAATTGAATAAAGTGAACAGAGCTCTTAACTTGAGCTCTAGCAAGACTATTTCGTTTTTTTAATTTGAACGTCTTACAATGGGTTGTAATGGCCAGTTATATACAGTATCGGACAAAACATAAGCACCCCCTCAGTACATTCTTTTAAAATGATAATTTTTTTACGAAAACAAAGTTATTAAAAATGTTTTTTTATTTGTTTTATTTATTTATATCCTTATTATTGAAAAACACAAACTTAAGGAATTCAGAATTCAATAAAAAAAAAGTTATAACTCAAAAAACATTTTAAGCCACAAATATAAGCGGACAAAACAAAAGCACCCCCAATTTAATTTACAGAAAAAAACTATTGAAATCAATATTTCGTTACGAATCCTTTATTCTGGATGACACATGCACATCTTTTAGGCATAGAGGATGTTAAAATATTAATTATTTCAGGTGATATTGCTTCCCAGGCTATTTTTGCGGCTTCAAATAGATCTTTTTTGATTTTCCAATTTTCTCGCTTGATTTTTAAGTTAACGATCTTCCACAAGTTCTAGAATGGGTTAAGATCAATTAAATGCAAAATATCCGATCAACAGATCAATTATTTCTAGGCTAATTAAAAAGTTTTTGCATATTGGTCGCACATCTCCTACTCATTCTGGAGGAAGACCACGTAAAACTTCGCGATATGAAGACTCCTGAACCAAAAGGACAAACCAAAATGATCCTACAGCGTCTTATGATCACATACGAACCCGCTTATATTTATAAACTAGCGACAGAACGATTTCCAGAAGAGTTGTAGAGGCCGGATTATTTAGTCGACGACCAGCAAAAAAACCTTTCATATCGTGAAACATTTCATATCGTCTGCGCACACTCCGTATGTTCTGAATCCTTTAAATTAAGCTTAGATTTGTCAGAAAACAGCACAATTCTCCATATTTGGACACTCCAGTTGAGATGGGCCTTGGCGAATTCAAGTTTCGCTTTTTTATTTTTTGACGATATGAAAGGTTTTTTTGCTGGTCGTCGACTAAATAATCCGGCCTCTACAACTCTTCTGGAAATCGTTCTGTCGCTAGTTTATAAATATAAGCGGGTTCGTATGTGATCAGAAGACGCTGTAGGATCATTTTGGTTTGTCCTTTTGGTTCAGGAGTCTTCATATCGCGAAGTTTTACGTGGTCTTCCTCCAGAATGAGTAGGAGATGTGCGACCAATATGCAAAAACTTTTTAATTAGCCTAGAAATAATTGATCTGTTGATCGGATATTTTGCATTTAATTGATCTTAACCCATTCTAGAACTTGTGGAAGATCGTTAACTTAAAAATCAAGCGAGAAAATTGGAAAATCAAAAAAGATCTATTTGAAGCCGCAAAAATAGCCTGGGAAGCAATATCACCTGAAATAATTAATATTTTAACATCCTCTATGCCTAAAAGATGTGCATGTGTCATCCAGAATAAAGGATTCGTAACGAAATATTGATTTCAATAGTTTTTTTCTGTAAATTAAATTGGGGGTGCTTTTGTTTTGTCCGCTTATATTTGTGGCTTAAAATGTTTTTTGAGTTATAACTTTTTTTTATTGAATTCTGAATTCCTTAAGTTTGTGTTTTTCAATAATAAGGATATAAATAAATAAAACAAATAAAAAAACATTTTTAATAACTTTGTTTTCGTAAAAAAATTATCATTTAAAAAAATGTACTGAGGGGGTGCTTATGTTTTGTCCGATACTGTATGTATGTATGGATTTGTAAAGGGCGGAGCCTAGTGTGAGTATGCTCAGCAATCAATTTAGTCCTTAATACTCAGGATTTTCTCCTCATTGAGTAGATCTTTCTAATCTGTCCTACCATTTCATTGTTCCACGATAGTCGATGCAACGTTTTCGCCTTCTTTCTCAACTTGGTCGTCAATGCACTGAAAGGCATTAGGTTATCCAAGCTTATGGTATGTAATAATCTGCCTCTACTACCGAGTATATTCATCTTTTCATTACCAACCATTCTTTGTTGACTAAGTACCCTTATAATGCATACCGCACCATGCTAGGAGTAATCACTAATCGCCCTTTTACATTCCGGTCCAAGATCTCGTATCCTTGGATGCTATTGTCCTAATTATTATTTGACTATCAGTAAAGATATCTCAGCTCTATATGTCAAGGTTACTAAATCTCCATGGCCTCAAACCTTACCATGTATCCGTTTGACTAAGAAAGCCGATCTGGTATCAAGGTGATGCAATTGATCACGAGTGATACGTTAGGCATCCAGTTTCGGATTAAGCGTATGTTCGTTCAGTGTCCCCGGTGCTACGATATGTAGTTCTGGTTGATGTACTCCCCTGTAACCTGGAGATGATACGCCGCAAGTACATCCTCGTGAACGTACGTTTGCCCGAATCATTCGTAAGTGCTTCAGCTTTAGTTTAAGATAGGAATTTCTTATTCTTAGATACGTCATTGTCTCAGTCCACCTAGTTGCAAAATAGCGTCCAGAAGTTCCGCCTCGTCCTCCATACCATTTTATTGAACTCATTGTTCTTCGAATTACCCCAAGACCCTTTAGGTTTTTACATTAAGCTCTGTTTAAAAAATCTCTGGACCTCTTTTCCAGTTCACTCTTTTTCACTCTTATTAGTGTTTCTCCTGCGAAGATCTCATAACAAAGTGAATCTCAGAAAGATTTTATTAGGCCATCAGTAATAAATTCAACACTATTATCAATGTACTGTACGCTAGGCTAATCAATGGCGATTCGCCTTACACTGATTGATTGATCTTATGAGACTTTCGAATTTTGTCCAGTTGGTCTTCATTTTGTTTCGAAATATTACAGTTCATACTACCCATGCATTAGCATTACATTTTATGAATATTTCATTACCTGTTTATTTGACTGCTCTGACAAGATGTTATATGTGGAAAAAACAAGAGTTGAAACTAGGTATGCACATTTTTTCCATGACCATATCTGACATTGGAGAGAAAACAATACATAAGTTATTGTGTCCTAAAATGTCAAAGTTCTCCGGCGAATTTATCCAGGCGGGTTGCCGTGTCATATATACATAATTTGCCATTACAACCCTTCAGTCAGGCTTAGGGCCTAGCTTCTCAACACCATTCATGTTGTGTGTGTTAATGTTATAAGTGAGTGGCGGGACCTGCAGTTTAACGTCGACTCCGATCGACAGATTTTTGAAAAACTTTTTCATGGCATTTTTATTTACTCTCAGAATTTTTGCCAGAAATCTGCTGAGAGGAAGTCGCCGAAGAAATATTGTTTCATATTTCGTTTTTTATTTCTAACCGGGGATTTAAACCCTGGCTTCGCGTCTAATAAAACTAGGCACTACCTACTAGACTACGGCGACTACGGCATTTTTCCGGTATTGCCTTTTATCCACTGTAGCATAAGACGGCGCCGGCTTGTACTTTTTAGTTGAAGTTCTATACTCTGAAATACGTCAAATATTTGATTCAATTCAATATGAAAACATTTCTTTATTTATACTCAAAAACTGTAAAATATTTAAAGTTTTCCTGAATTTATTTGTTTTTAAAAATCATTATAACTGGGTTTGTATCTTAAAAACATATTCATTGTGTTTAGGGTATGTGAATGAGAAAAGTTGAGACTTCAATTTCGTTGTTTACTCGTTGTCAAAATTATTGTATTTTTCATAGCTTTCCATATTCACCTTTCAAGAAATGTTAAATTAAAATGTATGCCCCCTGAGAGCTTTGCTTAGTTAACAACATATTAATATAATTACGTATACATAAATACAAATACAAATACAAAATATGTATATTATTTAACAAATTTATTAATAAATTGTATGTGACCCTATAGCGATTTAATTTCGAAACTGTGATACACTGAAAATATAAAACGCATTTGAAAATTCAACTCCTACCCGCCCAACAATAAATATAAATTTCAATTACATTTGGTTGTTTGCATTACCCACCCCCCTTTTCTTTTTTTTAATTTTCGTAAAATCAATATTTGAGATATAAAAAATGGTTTCCATTTGAAATTGCCATCAGAATTTTTTTTGTTATTAATGTTTGTCAAATGGAAAGCTGATGAGTAGCCAAACTTATTTTTACATTTCGCATTTTAGAATGAAATTTATCAGATATAAACAACTTTTGGAGACAGTAAATGACAACAAATTTTTAAAGTATTGAATAAAAACAGAGAATTTTCATTGATATTTGAGAGATGCTGAAAGGAAAAATGAAGAAAAAAAGAAAATTATAATTGGTTGAACCAGATTATTTTTTTTCATGCAAAAGAATTCAATTCGCCGAATGGTATTAAAACAGGAGTAATTGAAATTTGAACGTGGATTCAATAACGCCGCGTTTTATTATTCCGAGTGATATTTTTTAGCTGTATACAAACTATCGTTATCGATAACTATGTTTTGACAGCTAAGAATGTCAAACTGTATTGACATTTCTCATTTCAGTAAGCTTTGGCAGTCATCGGGAATCGTTTAATGGTAGACTTAATCGTTTAATGATAGACTTAATTTACAAAAAATAAACCCATTCGTGAATTTCATAGACTAAACTCGCAGGCTGATTGATTGGAAGAGCTAGTTAAAGATTTGACTGACCTAATATTATCTACAATTGAAGTCGTCGCAGTTTAACAGGCAATGTGTTGACTTATTAGAACCATGGGCTAGCATGGTTCGAATCCCAGCTCAGACATCTCGAACAAATCGAAATGAAAAAACAAACAATAATTATTGTTATGAGGTTTGATGAGGTAAACTTGACTAATGCGAATATTTTCATATTTTTTCAAGTTTGTTCATTCAGAGTAGCAAACTTTAATTAAAAAGTGTGAAATAAGTGATGACATTCTAAAAGTGCATTATTTCGTGAAAATATTGATTCGTTTGATCATATCGGGTAAAAATTAATGTAGTTATTATATAAAGAGTCTAAAAGTCGAGTTATATTTTTCATATATATATTTTATCAAATGTACGTTCAGTTCAAAAATTTTCAGAATTTTGAGCGACCACCAGAAGTTCTCCAATGTTTGCGCAAAGAGAAATAATAATGTTTGCAATAAACACAAATATTAGCCTACTTCTGGGAGTCATGCAAACGTGAAATTGACACATTTTGCGATAAACAATCAAGATCCATCAAAACTTTTAAAAGTTTTTGAACTTAAAGTTCAATTGAAAGATGACATATATAAAAAATATAACACGAGTATTATACTATTTAAATAATAACTACGGTAATTTTTGTCCGATTTGATCAAACAAAGTGTGCATCTCTTCACAAGATAATGTACTTTCAGAATGTCATCATTTATTTCATATTTTATAATAAAATTTTGCAAAAAGGAATGGCTAAACTTGAAAAAATAAGAAAAAAAATAATTTTTTTCCAAGTTTACCCGATCAAAACCCATAACATGTAAGTTTGAACCATAGGTTTATGTGTACCATTTTAAAAGCTCATCTGTCCCTTTTTCAAAAAACTTTAGATTTTGAAAATAGGTTAAAAAATATTTGGGTAATCAATAATTTTGTGTGAAAAGATTAAAAATACGGTATTTTGTCAAATAAAACAAGTTTGGAAGGTTCTAGAAATATAAAAAAAAATATTTTTGAGTTCTACACAACAAAACTCACAACCTACACTATGTCATTAGCTCAGTGTATTTTGCCTGTCGCACCGTTTACTTTATTTCACGAGTTCCCCTCAGAAGTCTTCAGGCAAAAACTCTCAAATCTGTCGTTCGAAGTCGATATTAAAGTGTACACTCATAAGTAAAAAGCTATGTTTTAATATTGACTAAAGGCTTACTACCGTACGACGAATTAAGTAAATAAGTGAGTAATAAATCTAAAATTATGCCACTAAATTCCACGAAATTATTTATAAAACTTTAAGAAAAATTCATTCCAACAATATATCTGCCTTGTATTATAATTTTAAGTTCTCAAACACTTAAGACAAACCTCTGTAACTGTGTCTAATTGCATTACAAACCTAGAAAAGTAAACAATGTTTAATGAAACATATCAACATTTAGGCGTTCAAACGGCTAGCAATTTTAATCAGTTTATTTGTTTTTTCTCTAGAAATATTACGTGATTCAAGTAAAAAATTAAAGAAAATAGAAAATAAGAAAATAATTTTAATTAAATTTTAGTCACATTTTGTTTAGGTTTACAAGCATTCCCCAATATTATTATAAGCAACGCAATGCAAGAATATGTTTTTTAAACTCTTCTTAATTTCAACTTTTATTTTCTTTTTTTTCAACTAATTTCGTAGTTGAACATTTTATCTGAACAAAATTCATTTTACAATATGGATTAGGCCTCAGCGCCAAAAGGGCATTATTGAGGAAAAAGAGAATTTTAAAAAAGAGCTTATTATTTTAAAAGGAATAAAATTAAAATAAAAAAAAATTTAAAATACTAGGAAAGTAATAAAAAATAAGAAAATAAAAATAAATTAATTTTATTAATCACAAAAATTTATTATATTAAAAGCGTTTCAATTGAATTCAATAAATTCTCTTCTTAACAAGAGGATTTAAATGTAGAAATTCTTTGAATAAGCTTTAAGTCCTTAGGCAAATTATTAAACTTTACTCCACCTATATAATCTATTCTCTGTTTGGTTAGTTCTAATCTGCATCGAGGAACTCTAAGATCTGACCTATTTCGAGTATTAAAATTTTCCTGGTTTTGTCTGAATACTATTAATGTATTTAAAAACAAATATGAAAACTTGATATTCATGTAATCCATAAATTGGTAATACATATTGACCTAGTAACGTCCTTGTATAAATTAATACTAGAACACAACAACGGTAAATTGTATAGAATTTTTAATGCCTTATTCTGCATACGTTGCAGAGATCTAAGTGTGTTATTATGGTTATTGTAAGCGTAAGTAATAGCAAAGTAATTTAATTGGGACTGAATTAAGGATAATGATAATGATATATCAGCTTCGATTTTTGATTAAATTTATTCTTTCACTTGTACAGTATCTCAATTGCTGGAGCTATCCGCCCTTTTACAGCATTGATAAGCAGGTCCCAGCATAGATTGATTTTAAGAATAATTCCTAAATATTTTACTGAATGTGTTTCACGCATAATTTTTCCATCTACATAAACATTAAAATAGTTGTGGTCTAAGCCGAATTAGTTTGGTTTTCTCCGAATTGAGTACTAAACGATTTAATCTCGCAAATTTAACAATAAGCAAAGCATCTCTTTCGATTTGGGTTTTTAGCACCAAGTTGTGCTTGTATGGATACAAAACACGTAAGTACATCATCTGCAAACATACATACTACATGACTGACCACTTAAATTAAGGTTTTTTATATCGTTTATATAAATTGAAAACAGTTAAATCGAATTAAAAAAACAATAAAAAATGTTTTCTATTTGCAAAGTAACTTTCAAACAATAGAAATTCTCTATCCCTGATACAATAAAACCTAAGTTTCTGTAGCATTATTTGATGATATACTAGGTCAAAAGATTTAGAAAAATCAAAGAACATTCCATCAACTCTAGAAAAACCATATTCAAGACCCTTGCATATACTTTTAGTTACGTTGAGAACAACGTCCTCAGTGCTACATCCTCGTCTAAATCCATATTGATAACACAGCCCTGCAAATTTGGATTTTTTTTTTGTGCAAATAAGATGGCTCCAAGTGTTTCCGAAGACTGAACACGAATCAAAAACTTTCCATCACGTCAGGTTTTCGAGAAAAAGGGAGTTGAAACCCCTAAAAATATCGTTTTTGGCCATTTTTGAATTGTAGAGCTAAACACCGACATGCTAAAACCATCGCTATTATCAGAAAATTACAATTGATCTTTGCTCTTTAAAATTAGTCCAAAGCTAAATTGATTGCATGCACCCTTAAAGTAGGGGGTATGTTTATATCAAGGGGTGGAAGAGAAAAAATACACTTTGCGAAGGTCCTTGAAAATTGTTACTCTTGGGTTTTTGGGGTAGCTGAAATTTTTTTAAATCTGCGTGCAAAACGCCTTCGGAAACACCTGGAGCCATCTTATTTGCAAAACCCATGCAGGGCTGTGTAGTCATACAATAAGCTGTTATCTCCCATGTAAGAAAGCAATTTATCACACAAAATTTTTACAACAATTTTGCCAATTGAATATCGGTCGATATTTGCATACAGTGGATACATTTACTTCCTTCGGTATTGGAACCAGTTTCCGAACTTTCAAAATGACAGGATACACTGAGTTGTTTACCATTTTATTGAAGAAATTTTGTTTTTTTTTTTAATAATCTGTAAATTCTGTTAAAAAAAAAAAGAAAAATTTTATTCAAAATATTGAAAATAATTTTCGAATTTTACCTGTTGACGTAACCAGTTAAAACAAAATACTTTTTTGACATTTGAATGGGTTTACAGTTTCAAGTTATTTTATTATCAGGATGCTTCTTCTTGTTAGCGTTTGGCATTTTATATTATTTCACATGAATAAAAATTTCGAATCGCTATAGAGTGGTATGGTGTTGTAAAAAGTTTTTTTCTTTTTTTTTTATCGCGTTGAACATGAATGTCCTTTTGTTTCAAAAATACCGTAATTGTCATTGCCTAAATAAAAACAATTAAACACACCAGTGAGCAGTTTCAAAATAAAATCAAATCAAAAACATTTAAGGAATCATAAAAAGTATTTCAAAATTAAAATGAAATGTTCCAAAAAAGTTCGTATCCTAAAGCCAACAATATTTTTGTATGAAAGAAAAACTGTGTTTTTTCATACATACATATTTACGCCCCGTAAAGTTTGTTACAATTTCATATCAAATAATATGTGAACATTAGATAGAGAGACTTGTTAAATTGTGCTTTTGAAATTTAAACATTTTTATGATGCTTAAAAACAAACAGAATACAATAAATAAATTTAAAACGTATGTATCAGCATCCAATTTAAGTAAAACATACCATGAAGCCAACAACCTTGACTTCATTACATTGGCTGCTTGAGGCCTCATATTACAAGTACCATATTCGTTGGTTTTAACAAAACGTTGCGTTTTTTATATTCTATTTATTTATTTATTATTTTTATTATTATTTTTTTATTTTCGTATTGTTTGTCTGTATACTAATGCGTAGCAGAGTTGCATTGCGTTGTTAGTTGCCTTCATTATTATTAAAAGCTATTCCCTCTTCAAGCATATGATATAGGAAAATAGATGCAGATGTAATTCGATGATCTAATTTACTACAAATAGTATATGAATTATCAGTACATCACCATGTTGACCTATGATCTTAAATCGGACTCTATTATGAGCTGTTTTTATCCACTTAGCCCGTGAGAATGCTACAACAGTCAGTTAGTGTGTGTCAGAGATCAACAATGAATCGTTTTTTCACTACTCATAAAATTTTGAGTCAACTGTATTGAAATTCAACTACTCTGATTCATTCGTACTCACTGCAACATTGATGTATAAGAAAAGGTTGCAATAAGTATGAGTACAACGTTAACATCAAACTCATAACATTCGAAATATGTTTGATTCATTCGCCTACTCATTCAAATTCATAAATTTAGAAAAATACTTATAATACTCATAAATGATTCGAGTGATTGGAATCATTTATCAAAATTTACAGTCCCAGTTGTTGTTGCATTTACAAAAAAAGAATAAAGAAAAAGACAAAGACAGCAAGCAAAGCAAACATACTGTAGTGATCGTACGCAAATCATACTTATTTTGTAATTCGTGTAAATGTTGAGTAAAGGAGAATCGAAATCAAGAATATCATGCGTTTTGTTAAGTATGAGTACGATGAGTACTTTAAACTTTGAATATGAGTAGTATGAGTATAATATTAAAATAAGTATGAATGTGTATAAGTATCATAAATTATGAGTATGACTCACAGCCGCCTTAGGAATCTCTTGTTATTTTGTCAGGATTTTCTGTTCAGGATGATTCACTGAATTGATCTTTCGTTTCTTGTATGAATACCATGTAGAGAAAGTGTTAAAAACAATAACAGCCTTGTTGTTATTAAGAAATACAGTATTTTTAACAATTTGCTTGGAAACAATAACAACTTATAAATAATTTTTTAAATTGAAAATCATTTACTTAAAATCATTTGCTTAATGAAAAAAAAAAATCGAAAGTAAAAAATGTAAAATAAATGAAAAAAAGAAAAATAAATTTTGAACATGACTTTTGATGGTGATGATGATGATGCAAAGGCGAGTATGCCTTTTATAACTGGCATGCAATATCACCAACCCACAAACTTAGTGAAAGCAGATACCCAACTGGAAATTATAGAAAGAAAAGAAACACGAGTGATGGCAATCCAGATTTATGGCATGGAAATCGACACAAAACTGTGGATATACACGAAAACAATGGTAGAAGGCAAGATAGTTGGGGAATTCACACAAGCCCTTGTATCGTTGGACGAATGTACAACAGTGTATGCTCGTTCTTGATAATTTTTATATAAAAATCCAATACACTCATACACATTTTTTTCTTTTATGTTTTTGGAAGTTGTATTGGTTACGTGCTATCAGTTTATGTAAATGGCAGTAATCAAGAAGAAGAATTAAAATACAAAATATTTTCTATGTAACTTGAGTCAACAATTAACATTACAAAATTATAATTGTTCTCACAGATAATTAATTAATTTACTTGTTTCCGTAGTGTTTTTCATTTTGTTGCTTAAAAATCAAATTATGAATTACTGGTCTTCTTCTTCTTATCGTTTTTTGACATTTGGAATACGAAATACACAATACAACATAACATTGAGTATTATAATATGTTCAGATATGCACTATTATTGAGTCAATATTCGGTTTATTGAGTACAATATATTAAGTGTTCAGACATAAGAATATACGCAGTTCATCTGCTTATTCAATATTTGTTTGACAGTTGGTAAACAAATCAGCTTTTTGTTCAACAACAATTTTTTTAGTTTTGTTTTGTTATTCTGTCTTTTTTTTTTTTTTTTTTGTTTGTCGTTGAAGACGTTTGAGTTGTCAAATACCATAGATGGGCACTTTGCAGTACCAGTAAAATTTCAGTAAAAATTGATTTTTACTGATTACTGAAAAAAATTTCAGTATTCCGTAAAATTTTACTGTTAATGCAATCTAAATTTGAATGAAATTTAAATAAAATTTAAATGAAAAAAGTAAAATTTTACTGTTAATGCAATCTAAATTTAAATGACATTTAAATGAAATTTAAATGAAATTTAGATTGCATTACCAGTAAAATTTTACTGAATACTGAAATTTTTTTCAGTAATCAGTAAAAATCAATTTTTACTGAAATTTTACTGGTACTGCAAAGTGCCCATCTATGTCAAATACCAACAGAAAAGGTGCGGATAATTGTAATATGCACAATGAACATACTTATGACAGTGGTGAGTGGTGGATTTTAAGTTTTACTCAATATTATAACAACATGCGTATTTATTGCGCAATCATTAATTGAAGCTTTATATGAAATGCATACATACATAATTGGCCGTTACAATCCTTCAGTCAGGATTACGGCCTAGCTTCTCAACACCACTCATGTTGTGTGCGTTAATTTTATACATGAGTGGCGGGACCTACAGTTTAAAGTCGACTCCGAACGACAGATTTTTTGAGAAGCTTTTCATGGCAATTTTTACTCTCAGAGTTTTTGCCAGAAATCTGCTGAGAGGAAGTCGCCGAAGAAATATTTTCATATTTTTCGTTTTGATGTCTGACCTGGGATTCGAACTCGGGCCTTTCGTCTAATAAGCCAACACACTACCTACTAGACCTCGGCAACTTCATATGAAATATTGAGCTCAATAATGGCGTTTGTTCCGATTTACGCAATAAAGGTGTATATCTGAACACCGTATTAACTCTGACATATTTTTCAATTCAGTAGCGCTTACACCATCAAATTGAAGAGGCTTAAATCTCTGCAACGGATTAACAAAAGCTTTGTAGTTTTTCTTTGGGTGTTCAAAACTATTGTATATCATCAGGAGCTTGTAATGAAGCGATATGTTACTGAACTTCGTTGTTTGATAACAGTTTTCGAACACCATCAGCATTTTGCCTGACTTCCAATTGTCTATATGTACTTTTAATTTTAATAACTTTTATACAATTTGGAAAAAGAAATTAAATTTTTAATGTAATACCTTGGATCCTTCAGAGTTAATAAATCATTCATATTTCCTGTTGGGTTCAAAAAAACTCTCTCACATGCATTCGGTATTTTGTGTTCATATCTTATATGCATGCCTTCATGCGTGCATTTGGATCCTTCTGGAGAATTTCTGCAAACTAAAAAACTAATGATATTGGATTTAAGAACACAAAACGACAAACAAAGGACATTCTACAAAAAAGTAAAGTTAACACATGGACGGACAGTAACACACAGTAACAAATTTGTTTTTTAATATTTAAAAATTCATAACTATAATGCATCATAGTTTACATACTTTCTTTTTTTATATCAATGTATGTATGTATGTATGTGTTGAAACGCATACTTTCTTTATTATCCTTTATTTTTTTTTTATTTCATTTTCATTTCAAAAAATATTATTTCATTTCAGTACACTCTATTGCAAACGGTTGTTGATGCCTGCCAAAAGAAGCGCCATTGTAAGTTCTCTGCCCACACAAAGCCTTTAGCGAATGGAGATCCGTGTGCAGGAATACGGAAATTTGTTGAGATTGCATATAAATGTCGACCATGTAAGTATCCCCATATCGAGTTTTATGTTTCCACCAAACAATGAACATATTTTTTATCTATGATATGTCTGTCTGTCTGTCTGTCGACAATATATGTATGTATGTATGTATGGTTAAAGCGGTGGTATTATTTATTATTCGTATTATTTGAAATTTAATAAAACGAATTCCTACACTTAAGCATTTAAATAAATGAAAAATAATACAAAATTTTTACACAAAATATTATACAATATATGTATGTATGGTGTATGTATGTAAGTAATGTAAGTAAGTATGTGGGCGAAAGTTTTTTTTTAAGTATTTATGAATATGAACATTGGTTTTTATAGAGAATGAAAACAAAACAAAAAAAGAAAATATGAAAACAAAAACACAATCACGATATGCATTAAAGGCCTTTTTAATCGTTTAAAAATTTATTTGTTTAAAGTGGATAAATTGCAATGCACTTATATGTGGATTGCCAACAAGTTAATGGTACTTATTTCAATTATTTATTTAAAATTTTTATTATTTCCTTCTTTTGTTTTGGTAAAAGCCATATCAATAAACAATTATTTGGAGAAAATACTAAAAAAAAATTATTCAAATCGCAATTAAAACAATTTATTAAATGAATATGTATATAAAAAGTAAATAAAAATATTAAATGTTTATAAAAATCTATACATTTATCGATTTATTTAAGGCTAAATGTTGTGTGTAACACCACATGTAACAACTGATTGATACATAGGAAATCAACTAACAAGCTGCAGGGGCTAGTCTTAACCTGACTTTTTTAGTTGTATTTGAAAATGGCAAAAATGTACAGTAAGCGCTGATCGTTTGGCTATAAAACATTTACGAGCTGTATTTTATAGGAACGTAAGCCAATAGCCTCACATAAAATATTCCATGCATTCGAAGCACAAAGACCATTAAGTTGAGAAAGACGAGAAATTGACAATTTGTCGTATTCTTCAGACCTTTAGAGGTATAATACCAGTTATATTTTCACGTATGCACATACATACATATGTATATTAGTTTTGTTGGTGATTTTGAATTGGAAAATAAAATTATTGCGAAAACGATAAATAACTGTCCGAATTGTTTACTCTTTAGAGTATACATTTATTTTTTTCTAGCCTTTAACGATTTGTGTTAACTTGTCAAACCTTACATAATATAAAACTCAACAAAGTTTAATATTCTCAGCTGTCAAACCGTCTAAGTACAGAACTACCGAAAAAAATATTGTCACCAAGCTAGGTGCTGAGATACATGTGCAAGCAAGATAAACAAGTGAAAAACTAAATTCAGCATTGCAAATAAAGTTTCTTATCCACAAGTATTGTAGATTGATTGAGTTGAGTAGATTAATTATTTTTTGTTCCTTTAAGTATTAAAATATGCTGTATATTTACTTGTCATTCTAAATTGTGTTTCCTCTTGTATTGCGAAACCTTACTGACAGTAATATTAAACCATTGGGCAATTCACACAAGCCCTTGTATTTAGTGTATTGTTGGACAACAGTGTATGCTTGTTGTTGATAATTTTCATATAAAAATCCGATACACTTATACACATTTTTTTATACGTTTTTATACAATACAATTGAATTATTTTTCAATAATACTTTAATACAGTAATACACCAAAAAATATCCGATTTAAATCTCTTTGTTCTTCAACACTAAATAGATACTTTTAGGTCATAGCAGAGGTCAGCAATGGATCGTTTTCTTGCTACTCATAAGTACTCCTGAAATATTGAGTATGAGTGAGTCAACAGTATTGAAATTCAACTACTCTGATTCATTCGTACTCACTACACCATTGATTTAAAAGTACAGGTTGAAATGGGTATGAGTAGAAATTTGACATCAAACTCATAACATACGAAATATTCAGATACATAAATTTAGAAAAATACTTATAATACTCATAACTGATTCGAGTGATTTGAATCATAGTGAGTATTCTTACGCTAAATGAACAACATCATGCGTATCGTTAAGTATGAGTACGATGTGTACTTGGAACTTTAAATATGAGTAGTTTGAGTATGATATTAAAATAAGTATGAATACGTATAAGTATCAGAAATTAGGAGTATGATTGAAATCTACTCACCTTTTTGAATACTCATTGCTGATCTCTGGCTCATAGCTGATTAACTGCTTTAGAATAGAAATATGTACATATAAATGCAGAGATTATGTACATATATCGTCTTTCAATTTTAATACTTACTAACTGAATTGGTCATTACGATTCTTTAGTTAGAATTACTGCTCACGTTGTGTGAGTTAATTTTATTCATAAGAGGTGAGACGTAATGTTTAATGTTGACTCTAAATGACAGATTTGAGAAACTTTAGATAAGATGTCAAAGTTATTTACACTCAGAGTTTTTGACGAAAGGCTGCTGCGAGCAAAAATCGCCGAAGTAAATATGTTTCTTAATATTTAGTTTTTTTTTTCGAGATTACAGAGCTGGGCTTTAAAACACTCTACCTACTAGGCTACGGAGCCACTTCAATTTTAATACAATTTTAGTTAATATGAAAACCTCCTTCCCATAATATTCGTAATTTTTTTCTATATTTTGTCTTTATTTTTTCATCGCCATTCAGTTGCTTCAAAGTCCATATTATAGAGACGTGCATGATAAAAATTCAAAATAAAGACCATAAATGTGAATTAATAGGGGAAACTGAATGGCGTTAATCCTTTGTGAATACATGATTCGTTTTTTCTTTCTCTCTCTTCTTCTCTCTCTTGTTCTCTCTCTCTCTCTTTATGACAGTGAATGTCTGTTGGGATACTCTTCAAATTATTTCATTTTGTAACAGAATAATCGGGATTTTTTTCTCTTTCAATTAAATTAGAAAAGTGTATGGGTGATATACACAAGCACACACACCCACAGGCACATATGTACTTACATTAAATTACTTTTATGCTCAAAACAAAAAGCTTAGCATGCACAACAAGGACTCAGTCTGTGTGTGTCTTTTTTTCCATCGTTATAATCAAGTCTAGAGAGGAGAGCATTAACCTCTAATTACTAACAACTCATTGATTTTTGTAGCCAGTCTTGTGCATAGTATTTACTATGTATACAACAAAAGAATGACTAAAAAATAAAAATAAAAGAATAATGAAGCCATCAAATGAATTTCTTTTGAATATTTTTAACACCCTACCATCGTCTCATTTACAATACATATCTTCATTTCATAACGCAGAGATACAGAATCCTTCAGAAGAAGTGGGACTAAATTAAAATTTATTTTCAAAACTTGTTTGAAATACACGTTGATAATTTGGTATAACCACCATGACGTTTTTATTCGAAAACATCTACAGTATCGATCAAAGCATATGGTAAAAAAATATTTGAAATTATTTCTTAAAAATAAAATTGTTACAGATTTTTATGGATTTCAATAGTTCATATAAAACTCTCTTTATATTTTGTTAAAAAAAAAATTATTTTTACTACTAATAACTGCAGTGCATATAAATTAATGTTACACAGAGAATATTAGTTTGTTAAAGACATTAAATTTTAGAGCAAAATAATAATAAAATGTATAAAATATTTTAAGGCTACACCCACATTTGACGCAACACGTGCTACATATTATTTTATAATTGGTGCCATAGCCAAGTAGCATAGACTTTAATTTTTTAAAGACCCAAAGCCAAAAAATTCAAATAAATAAAAATTGAAATGAATTGTTGATTACTTATGTACAATTGCATCAAAGAAGCCGCCAAACGATTTTGGGCTATTTTAAATCTTATATTATATTCATCGCGTTTTAAAAACCTCCAACTTGTTATGCATCGTATTGTATTGACAGCACTACTACTTTCATTGGTACGAGCAAAAATAGAAATTAGCCTAATACGGTGTTCAGATATGCACCTTTATTGCGTAATTCACAATAAACGCCGTTATTGAGCTCAATATTTCATATAAAGTTTCAATTAATTATTGCACAATAAATATGCAAATTGTTATAATATTGAGTAAAACTTAACATGCAGCACTGTCATAAGTATGTTTAATGGGCATATTACAATTATTCGAACACCTTCTGTTGATATTTGACAACTCAAATGTCAACAACGACAAACAAAACAAAATAAAAACAATGTTGTTAAAACAACCAGCTGTTTTGTTTACCAGCTGCCTAATGAATATTGAACTGCTGAACTGCGTTTATTATTATGCCTGAACACTTAAAATATTGTACTCAATAAATCAAATATCGACTCAATTAAAGTGCATATCTGAACATAGGGACAGCGCAGCAGTAACGCCTCTTGTTGGAGCGCCTATAAAATGATCATTTCCATATTTATACTCTATTTTTGACCGGTGCTACGTTGCACGTCGAATGTGTTTATAGCATATAGGTAGCCAATACATACATTGCATTAAAAACCAAAAATTATAGAAACAGACACATGAATTTCTCTAAAATGTACGTGAAATTATAATCCCCTTTTCTTTCATACTGATGTCATTAGATTACTTGTAATAAGTTCGTTGTATTTGTTTGTGTAGCTTTTGCTCATTTTAATGTTAAACGATGTTACACCGTTTGCATTTCGTAACAATATATTGCAATAGAACACGGCTTTATTTTCCTCCAACGAAACAGAATTAAACCGATGGATGAAAAGCAAAGAAAAAAATTAAATCGCAAATATTGTACTAGAATGGTTAAGCCAGAAGGTGGATATGTCATGGTATGGAGTTGCTTCGCAGGTGATAGCTTAAGTGACAGGCTATACAAAATCGAGGGGATTATAGGCAGGCAAATGTAAAAAAGTATTTTGGAGGAGAGTGTACTATCAAACGCATATGACAAAACACCTCTGCATTTGATATTCCCCGTATGTAAGGAATAGTGAAAAAAGGATAAATCATATCATTCTCAAGTGGAAGCACGAAAATCAAATAATTGTTATAACTGTTTAATAAAAACTGAGATGAATATTATAAGTAGACTGTACGCATCTCAAACTACTGATGTCTATGCACACTTTGGATTCTGATGTGAAAAATTGTAATTTTATGGAGGAACAGTTTCTAACGTTTTTTTGCATGCCCCTGTCCCATGAACTTATAACAGAAAATCCATCGAAATGAATGGTATTGTATAGTCGGACTTAATCGACTGTATGTTTCTTATTTGTCTTCTCTTGCTCTTTTATTTTATTGTGTTATTTTCTTTTGTTTCTTTTTTGCTTTTTATATCTTCATTTTATTTTTATCTTTATTTCATCATTATTAGTTTTAATCGTAGCAAAAAGAAAATTTTGTTTTTTTTTTTTGAAAATCGATTTTTAGTTTACCACAGGGTCTAAAGTGTTTTTATCAATGTTGAATAAATTGTGTTCCATGTTATCCGGAGATACGTTGTACATATGTATTGTGGGCTGGAATTTTATAAATTCATTTGCAAAATTACATGAACAATATGTTGAAATATTTGGACTAAAGAAAAATAATTTGTTGATTTCGTTTTAATTCTTTTAACACACAATATAATTGGGGGCTCGTAATGAAATACACTCTTTCAATATATTGAAGTACTGTTTATTAATATTTTATTTAAATTGTTTTAAAATCTTACGAATTAACAGCTTATACGAGCAGTTCAACGATACACTTTAGTTACATCGTTAAAAACCAATTTTTTAATGCGAAATTCTTTCATTCTCCATTGATATTAAAATATGTAAGCCTTGATATCTATTAGATATGTATGTATCAGAGATTAGCAATGAGTATTCAAAAAGATGAGTAGCTTAGAATCATACTCATAATTTCTGATACTTATATGCATTCACACTTATTTTAATATCATACTCGTACTACTCATACTCAAAGTTTGAAGTACTCATCGTACTCATACCTAACAATACGCACGATGTTGTTGATTTCGACTCTCCATAACTCAACATTTACAAGAATCACAAAATAAGCATGATTCGCATACGAAAACTACAACTAAGACTGTAAATTTTGATGAATGATTTGAATCACTTGAATCATTTATGAGTATTATGAGTATTTTTCTAAATTTATGAATCTGAATGAGTAGGCATATGAATCAAACATATTTCGAATGTTATGAGTTTACTGTCAACGTTGACGTACGCATACTCATTGCAGCCTGTACTTATAAATCAATGTTGTAGAGAGTACAAATGAATCAGAGTAGTTGAATTTCAATGCTGTTGACTCACTCATACTCGAAATTTCATGAGTACTTATGAGTAGCGAAAAAACGATTCATTGCTGACCTCTAACATGTATACCCTATCTTATAATTTTTTTTTTATTAAGAACTATCATCAAACAGTTTTTAACATTTAAAATTTAATATTTACATATTATTATATATTACTAAATGTATTACAACAATGAAAGCTTAAATAAATTTAATAAATATGTGAGCTGATGGCCCTAGTAGCTAATGCTCTTCAATGTAATTAATTTCAGAATTGATTCTTTTGATTAAATGTAAGAAATAAACGAAATTAATAGAAATATAATGTGAAGTAGAAAGATAGAAAAACCCACTTTAATTTCAAAGAAATTTATGTTAACCAATTCAGTAACTTCATTTCAGATTGTAATTATATAGAGTATATTTCTTATTTTAGAATCTTGAAGATCTGCATCTACTTATATATCTCCTAAGCTTAGTGTTAAATCACTCCGGTAGGTATTTAACATTTTTTGGTTAAGTCTTCTTGGTAAATTGAAAACTATTGTTACGAAAATGGAAACGGTGTAACATCGTTTAACATTATAATTATAAATAAATATCCGAATGGAGTTTTTCACTAGAGTGAAATTGCATTGGTGTCGTGTATAACTACGGATTGTGTAACGACTGCTCCTGATGTCCTGGACATGAAAATTTAGTCAATAAAGCATAAAATTCAATGTTCGCTGAAATCAGTGTATCTGTCAAGTATTGAAAGAAGCCTGGTTCCTTAAAAGTGTGCAAAAAATACACGAATACGAATTTACACAACAAAATTACAGGAACTTGTTCCGAAAAAATGCATATTTTTACTACTACGCATCGGTCATTACACAGTGCATTACAAAGAGAATTCTTTCTGTATGCGCACTGTGATTTTGTGATGTCACATTTACATTTAGCGCCCATAAACACTACTTCGGGTCATTATTACAACTTGCCGTTAAGTAAAGCGAGGATTTTAACGGGCAGTTAAATTATTTTTCCTTATTGTAAGTGGACAATGTGGTAGAAGTGATCGTTAAGCTAAAGGGAGGATCATCCTACCTTTAACATTTAAAGGACAGTTTATGTTTGAACTTGCCATACTGCGTTTAAATAAAACCTTTTTAATTTGAGCAGTGTTATCGACATTGCTCAGGCACTGCCATATTTTTGAAAAAGTTAACTTTATTTTATCTGTAGGTTGTGAAAACGAAAAGAAGTTAAAGGTGACTTTAAAGTTCACTTTAGCTAAAGTTACCTTTAACTAAGCCGAAGTTGTAATAATGGCCCTTACTCTCTTCTCCCGCCTATGTACTATTTTCGTAGTCCATCCACAATGTACTTTAATAATGGACATACGCTGAGTGTTGGTCCAATCAACTATCTGCTGAACGCTCATAGTTAAACTTCGAAGCTAACTTCTCTTTGACTCTACTTAGGATAAAATGTCGAATGAATTATCCGATTTACTTAAACTATTAAAAAGAAATGAATTAATTTCATAAATTAATATGTACTAATTTCAAGTGAATAAATAATTTCGGTAATTTAAATCATATTTAATTCTACATCCCTACAAACTTACAAAAGAAAAGTTAAGAATATTCAACTTGTATTCATGGAAATTAAATACATTTACGAAAAACTTTACTTTACTTTACTTTACTGAACTATAATATTAAAACCCATATTAGTGTACTAACTTAACAAACAGAAGAGAAAAAAAATTTAAAAAAAAAGAATAAAATAAAAAGAACGTAAAAAGAAAAGAAAAGAGACAAAACAAACTTTATCTTTTACGTTTTATTAAAAATTATTAAAATATTGTTTTTAATTTCCTTCAGCGATTTCTTTTATTTCGCTTTTTCTAAAGAGAACCGCTATTCGAACCACCACTTGCAAGGACTGCTCACTGCTCGAACGGAAAAGCAGTACGAAATTAAAAAAGGATACTTGGCAGCAGCGCTGTGGCTGAATAGAATGTCGGTTTTTCTCTTTTTGAACATTTTTTGGTACATATTTCAAGTAAAGTCCTTAAGTGTTCTTATCTAAACACTGTAAAAGTAGATAATTCCTGAGTAATTAACTGCATTTTGCTAGTTCTTCTTGTTTTATATGCTGGTGCTGGTTACCTTTTTGGCCACCAAAGTGACCTTTTTTTTTTTTTTGCTCTGTAAGCTTTGCCATTTTGGCCCGGTGAGACAAGACCCCAGCAGAAGAACTAATAATAAACAGTTAAAAAAGAAAGAAAAGCACAAAATTTTTTTAATAAAAATAATATTCAAAAATGTGGAAAACAAAAACAAAAGTAGATGAAATAAAATAAAATCAGACGGAAAAAAGGTGGCCGAAGAAAGGTAAAAAAAGATTTCACGCAGAAAGGTGGTAATCATTGATAACATGAAGTAGAGCAGCACAAAATTCTCAAGTATTTTTACGGATTTTTCATCTTCTTTTTAGAGTTTTAATCTTAATTACATGTTCATTATAATCACATTGCGGTTTTACTTTATGAGACATGATCCAAGAATTTAAACAAAAAAACTGATTTTTTTTTTTATAATTATGTACGTTGAAATAGCGAACGAAAAAAATGAAAACTGAAAATGAATAGAATGAAACAGATTGTTTGTATTCTTAAACTTACTTGTATCCTTAAACTGGACAAAGTAATTTCAATAAAATAAAATATTTTTTGTGTCCTTTTCAAAAATTGTTTGTGCAGCCAATAAGAAAATTTTAAATAGAAACAAAAAAGAAACTGCCGCTGAAGGAAATTAAAAGAAATTTTCATTCTTTATACTTGTGTGTATACTTTATACACTATCTCACTCTCTCTCCCTCGTCTTTCTCTCTGTCGCTCTGCGTCTCACCGTCTCTGTTTGTATTTCATAATAATTTTATTTTAACTTTGCCAAGAGTTCTCCAATTTAAAGGGGTTTTGATTACATAGGAACAATTGGTACCTGAGGAACGCTGCTCTAAGATTTGGGTGAATTTTTATAAAAATATTTGAATTATATTAATTGCTGTAATGGGTGTACTGTAACGCTATGTTCGCACGGCAGCAATTTTTCGTAATTCGCTCTCTCATTCGTAATTCAACATCCAATTGTGTGCTAAATTACATAATTCGTCATATAAAATTTTGAGAGCGAATTACCCAAATTGTGTGTAATTCAATTTCTATTACCCTGTGGATTACTTAATAATCAATGTAATCTATAAATTTTATCGTATTTTTGCCATCACCAGCAGTCAAAGCACAAAAAATATAAACAAAAAATATTGTAAACAATAAACAATAATGGAATCCAAAAATAATATTTTAAAAAAGTATTATTTATAAGAAAGTTATTCGCGAAATTAGCGGAGCAAGCCACTATGTGTGTAGAAAACCTTTTGAAATGTATTTGCAGCTTTTGTAGAAGCTGTATGAAAAATATTTATAATAATTTAGTAATAAAAAGAAGAACTGTAAAAAAGAATTACAAAACTACCGTGTGAACATGATAATTCAAATAAGTAATTCAAACAGGGAGCGAAGTAATTCGAAGGCTCGTGCGAACATAGCATAAGAGCATATGAACATAATAGGATAACACAAGACTGAAATACTTTTATTTATTATATTCCATTAATTTAATAATTTGAAGACAATCATTTTAAAAAGCATATGCTTTCTAAAAAATGTATGATGCGGCTTTTCGCAATAACTGGTTCCAATGCTCCATGAGTTACTAGTTTGTCGGCATAAAAGAAAGTTGTCACCAAATCTATTTCCTAATAAATTGCTTCTAAGTGCACTGTAGGAGAAGTTGCATCATCTTGTTTAAAGCAAATATCGTTGGTGTAGTCCATATGGCTCGATAAGGCTCTCCATTCACCGTAATGAAAACTTTTTGTGATTTCGATAAAAATAAGGGTCGATGACGTCGTTAAAATGTATACTGCGCCAAACAATAAATTTTAACTAAAAAATCTGTGATCTGTTAAAGGCTTGCAGATTGTATTCGCTACAAATATTACAATTTTGATTATTCACATTGTCATATTATGTTCATATATGCACTTTAATAGCGTTAATCGCAATTAACGCCGTTATTGAGCTCAATAATTCATATAAAGATTCAATTAATTGTGGCGCAATAAATACGCAAATTGTTATGATATTGATTAAAACATAAAATGGAGGGATGTCATAAGTATTTTCAGTGCGCATATCCATTATCCGAACACTTTCTGTTGATATTGGACAACTCAAATGAAAAAAAAACGAACCAAAAAAACAACAAAACAAAAAAAAAACAATGTTGTTGAAACAACCAGCTGTCAAATGAATATTGAATAAGCAACTGCGTATATTATTATGTCTGAACACTTAAAATATTATACTCAATAAACCGAATATTGACTCAATAAAAGTGTATGTCTGAACAGAGCATCATTGGCAATAAGCTTCATCTCTAAACACAATTCTTCAATTAAAAAGGTCGTTTAAGGCCTATACGAACTGCTTACTGGACCGATAGTATTAACCGTAACACACATGAAATGCAAGACGAAAATAATTTTGTTGGTTTTTTTCATTTTCGCAGTAAATTTCTACAAACGTTGCTTTGGCTTTAAATGACTTTGATGATTTGATAAACCTTACTGAACAGAGAACGCCGTAGTCTAGTAGGTAGTGTGTTGGCTTATTAGACGCGAAGCCAGGGATCAAATCCCCGATCAGACATCAAAACGAAATATGAAAAAATATTTCTTCGGCGACTTCCTCTCAGCAGATTTCTGACAAAAAATCTGAAAGTAAATAAAATTGCCATGAAAAGTTTCTCAAAAAATCTGTCTTTCGGAGTCGACTCTGAACTGTAGGTCCCGCTCCTCATGCATAAAATGAACACACACAATTTTTAAAATTTCTTTTTTTTTTTATTTCATTGCACAGAAATTATATTTTTACATTTAATTCTGCAAGTTACTCTAATCTCATCATATACAAAGGTACATATATAGAGATGGAAACAATAGACGATAATAATCATTAAATGCTTAAAAGAAAATACCTTACAGTATTAAATGTCCGTATTAAAGTGATAAGACCTACACAATCTGTTACTTTTAAAATGAAAACAACAACAATAACAAACAGAAAAAGTATAGAAAATTTACGAAAATTAAATCAACAATAAGGAAATATTGCAATAAAAATTTATGAATCATGAAAAACAAAACCACAAACTACTCTGCTATATTCATTTTGTAATACATATTTCGTTGTAATTTTTCTTACTTTGAGATGGCGTCCATATGGTTATTTAGAAA
Source organism: Sarcophaga rosellei (assembly GCA_930367235.1). NCBI lineage: Eukaryota > Metazoa > Arthropoda > Insecta > Diptera > Sarcophagidae > Sarcophaga > Sarcophaga rosellei. The sequence goes on along the minus strand of OV884017.1, from coordinate 80,829,638 downwards.
AAACAAAAAAAAACATATGTACCTACCGATTAATAATCTTTTTATTTTACATCGTGAACATATTTTTCATAAACATTTCATTGATTTTGAATAAAATCTTACTTGGTCGCCGTAGCTTAGAGATATGGCTATTTAGACACGGGCTCTAAAGGGTAAACAAAGAAATATGATGCAGTTATTTTTTTTTTTGGGAAAAACTGTGAGAGAACCCTAATTTTTATGAAAAAAACTGCCGTTCAGATAAACTGTAGCTCTCAATATGGATAAAATTAACGCAGATAATATGGTTGGTTGAAGTCGCCATAGTCTAGTCTCTGGAGGTGAGTTGGCTTATTACGGTTCAAACCCCAGGTTAGACATCTCCAACAAAATGAAATGTGAAATACATTTCTTCGGCGACTTTCTGGCAAATATTCTAAGGACCATTATTACAACTTGACGTTAAAGTTGGGTTTAGTTAAAGGTAACTTAGGAATTGTATAGTTACATTTAAATTATTTTCGGTATTATAACTTACAGATAAAATAAAGTTAACTGTTTTCAAAAATATGGCAGCGCCGGAACAATGTCGATAACACTGCTCAAATTAAACAAGTGGCAACGAAGGGCCTCTTTTTTTGTTGTTGTGTTTCCTCATTTTGTTTATATTTGAGGTTGCTATATTGAAAATAATATATAGTATATGTATGGCAAGTTCAACCATAAACTTAGCTTTAAAAGTCACCGGTAGGATAATCCTCCCTTTAGCTTAACGCTCACTTCTACCTTATTGTCCACTTATAATAATGAAAAATAATTTATCTGCCTGTTAAAATCCTTCCTTTAGTTAACGGCAAGTTGTAATAATGGGCCTAAGAGCAAATGAAATTACGTTGAATACATACATACATACATAATTGGCCATTACAACCCTTCAGTCAGGATTACGGCCTAGCTTCTCAACATCACTCATGTTGTGTGCGTTAATTTTATAATTTTTTAATAAGTGGCGGGACCTACAGTTTAAAGTCGACTCCGAACGACAGATTTTTTTACGTTGAATAGTTTCTCAAAAAAAAAAAAAATCTGTCATTCAGAGTTCCCACTCCTGTATAATCATTACCATATACAACATAAGTGGTGTGAGAAGCCAAGTTGTAATCCCGACTGCAGGTTTGTAATGGCCGGTTATGTTATGAGTAGCCAGACCATATTCCTGACTGAAGATTTGTATGTATGTATGCAAGTGAATTCTTTTACTTAACTTATTGCAATAAACCAATCTGAATACGAATTCGTAAAATGTTTGACTAACTTTGATGTGAGCTTTTCCTAGGTTATATACCGGTGCTACCTGCTCAGAGTAAATAATTTCATTTCAAATTCTATTCGGTTTTAGAGATACATATTGACAAAAACAATTTGTTACAGCTTTTGAGGAAAATTATAATCAGCTGAAAATAAAGGAATTCTTTAAATCATTCATTAATTCATTCATAAGTGCCGTTTTTAAAATGAATCTTTAAATGACCCAGTTTACACTAAATCTCAAATTCATGTAGAATTGTTGTCTAAAAAATAAAAACTTTTTAGAAAATTTAATTAAAGTGTCCATATTTTGATTCAGCCCCTATTACTCACAAAAAAAAATATTAACAGCCATGGTTACCCTTACCCAAGAACAATTTCATTTTTTCCTGAGGCAAAAATAAAATTTTCAATTTAAAATTTTCACTCAATAATTTCACTTTTAATGGCAATAGACTTTAATCGCTTTGCAAAACGAAATAAAAATCTCAAAGCATCAGTTTTAATTCAATTCACACAATATTTTGTACGTTCGTTGGGGCTTATTTGTTTGTTGGGCTTTATTTGTTTGCTGTTTATTTAATTATATTTTGTGGACGGTTTAAGATGAATAAGCGAGGAAATTGAAAAATCTTATTTAAAGATAAACATATTAACTTTATATTCTATTCGCAATTGCCAGAGGGGGAAATGATACCACAAATAAATAAATAAATAAACGAAATCGCACTTTCGAAAATGCGAAATGGCATTTCTTGTTTAAAATCGCACAAATAACGGGTATCCTTAAAGTTGATAACTTTCCAACGCCTTTCCGTTCATTCTAGTATTAAAATAAAAAGTTTATTTTTATAAGCATTTTATTGTTTGTAACTTTTTTTTATGGAAATATAATGAGAATAAATAGATTTCTCTAACCCCCGCCTTTGTATTTGTCGCATCTTGAACTCTATCTTATTTTCGTTAAGTTTTAGAATTTAAACTGGCATTTGAAAGTCTTATGTATGTATGTATGTATGTATGTATGTAGTTGCAAAAGAAAATTAAGTGTATGAAACTAATGGAATTCTTGCTTTCTTAACGTTTTCTTTATTCATATTTTTTTATTTTCATTTCTTGTATTTATTTTTCCACTTCTTTCTTTGCAGATGAGTTTCGCTCGAAAGTGGCTTGTGAAAATGACAATATGCCACTTGTATGCAATCCCTATTCAAGGATTGCTATATACAGCGCCTCATTCGGTTACATAGAACGCGAAAGTGTGCAATGTCCGCATAACAACACCCAGAATGCTCCGGATACAAATACTAAGCAGAGTAAGTATTATAGTCTGTCGTATTATGCAATTAGATCTGCCACCTTAATTTAGTCAAACACTTGCCCAAAATATACACACAGATTCACGACCCTATAATTGTCTGAGTGTTTAAAAATGCGACAATAAAGAATGGCAAATTCTTATCAAGTCATCATTGTTAAAATTACATTCGAGTGCTTACATCAGTGGTGGCTGGTATCTGTGGCAAGATATTTACGTTTTTTAAAAGATTTTAAAGGACTTTTAATTACAGCAAAATATCAAAAATGAAAAAAAGAACATTAATTTACACTTTCTTAGTTAACTCAATATTTAATTTATTCATTATTTATTTATTTATTTATTCTATTGGAATCAAAATGTTTGAATTTAAAAAGAAAATGAAAATATTTTAGCAAAACACAATTTTCAATCTTAAAAGAACTTTTATGTTGTGTTTTATGGAATTCAAAAACAGTTAACAATAACGGTGTAGTTATATGATTATAATATTGTTACGAAAATGGAAACGGTGTATCATCGTTTAACATTAAAACGATAAACAAAATCTATACTAACAAATACAGCGAGCTTGTTACAAGTAAACCAACAACATCAGTATTAAATAAAAGGGGATAGACAAGTAAGCAAGAAAGCAACAACAAGCAATGTGAACAAAATACACAAAAAACAATGAAGTCGTTATAGAGATCTTGAGAAGGCGAACAAACGAACATTCGAACATTCATCAGACTGTTTACGTGAACATATAAAAAGGCAAGGCAAAGCAGGCAACGGGCAGTAAGAATTCAGTCAGTCTTGTGTGAATACGCTTTGCGTGTGAAGAAAATAGTCGTGGTTTGAAGATCACCGTTGTAAAGATCTACCGAACAGTTGTTAGTGCTTACGCGAACAGAAGTGTAAAGAAGAAAAAGAAAAAACAAATTGTTAATGTATACGTCAAGTTGTAAACCGTAGCACACAAAAGTAGTGTGAACAGTAAAGAATTTAATTGAAACAAAGCACAAATATAATTTTATTTTGTTTGCAATCAACGAATTTATATTCTAAACGTTTTTAAAATGGTAAAAACGTAACAATATGTTTTAAATTTCAATAATTACGAGGCTCCAATCTCTACCAAACATAATCCATTTAAGAAGCTCGCTGGACAACCAGCGGCGAAGATCATAGAAAGAAAGAGCAGGGCTCCCTCAAGAGAAAAATAGATGCCATTATGGAGACATAAAATATTTAACAATATTTCACAGCCATAAGCCAAGCTATATCTCGAATGTGGATGAGACAAATTGGTCACGTCTCTTAAAGTGAGGACACGTATCGGTGTCCTGTTGGAACCATATGTCATTTCTAAGCCATCTATAGTGATCGACGTTAACAGTAATGGCCTTGACATAATCGTCTCAAAGCAATGTGGACTAATAACGCCGTCAGACTAACATCACTACATTTTTCAGGATGCATTGGACTCTCTTGGATTGGTAATAATAAAATAACATTTTACGTAATGTTGCATGTATTATTTTTGGTTGCATGAGAACCATCAATGTCAATAAATATGGTTTTACACTTAAAAATGTTAAACTGTGTAATGACATTTCCATTCAGTAAAGTTTGACTAGTCTTCATGAATCGCTTAACACCAAAGCAATGCCTCCAAATTGTGGAAATTTATTTGAACAAACTGAATAATTCTGTTCGAAAAGTCCATTAAACTCTTCGTCAATCAAATTTTACAATCAACTTAGTTGGTCTTGTTCCTTGTTATGTTCTCCAGCGTTTAAATAAATAGCCGATATTTATTTTTAATGTCCTCAGACACACTAAGGACACTTCTAATGCAAATATGTGTGTTTTAGGGACAAATTTTGTCATCAGTGTTAATATAAAGTGGAAACTAATTTTAAGGACGTATGTATTTTTGCCACATTAAAAAGCACAATGTAAGTGCCATCACTGGTGGCCAAGTCCAAGTGATTTTATGTATGTACGCGAGTATGCATACCAGCCGGCAGTGTTTACCTCCTTGTTATTACACATCTTACTTTATTTGCTTTCACTTTTTCTCTCATGTTCTTCTTTGTCTATGTTTTCCATTTAACTACTGTTGTTTAGCTTGCCTGGTATCTTATGCGACAGAAACTGTTATGCAAATTTGTCATGGACGAAGACGTTGTTCTATAACTGCGGATGCTGGTACCTTTGGCAGACCGTGCAAAAACGATATACCCATGCATTTAAAAGTCGTTTACACTTGCAGTAAGTATCCTTACTCATTATATACACATACATACACTTGTACGAATTTATAAGAGTATGCAAATAGAATAAATTAAATTAAAATAAACAAATAAAAAACGAAGCAAAAGAGAATCGTAAAGAAAATTACTTGCATACATGCTGTAGTATTATACATACCTATATATTTACAAAAAGAAAACTTAAACATCGTTTAAATATTATTTTATTTCCTTCTCATTCTCATCTCATTTACAATGTAAATATCCAACTATATGTATACGAACGAGTTTGAACTTAATGTGAATTTTATGTATATGTATTTTAGTACCACGTAAAGTACTTAAGGATCGCTATGAAACGGCTGCAGAACCAGATGAGCCACAACAAAGTGAACTGGATATGGATCAAGATGAACTCTATGACGAGGATCAATTCTACAAGGAAGGCGAGGCAATACCACCAGCTCCCAAACTGCAGGGCGCCATACCAAATGTTGGTTTTCCCTATGACTTCAATATGCGTTCCAGCGAGCCTACAACCACTTTAATGCCATCCATACTTTCCCGCAACGATAATTCACTGGAAGGTAAGTGTCCAACATACATAAATGTGTTTGCTTTCTTCAATGAAAACATTTTCTTGCACTTCCTCTGTGTTCAATTTAATTGTACGATTAATTACCACTAATGAATGAATTCATGCTTCATAATGCCCTCATAAAACCCTGCAATATTAAATGGTGCAGTTGCTATATCGATTGTTTTATGCAATTATTTATTGCCTTTATTCTCCCTTCTATAAAAAACAAAAAAACTTTGGCTTTTTCATTAAGGCATTAATGGAGATTTAAACATGTTTTCATTTGGTAAATAAATTGAAATAATTTTTATTGATTGCCAGTAACTGGTTGACTATTGAGTTGATGAATGAATGAATGATTGAATCAAAAAATAAGTCCTTTTATTCGCTCTTTTCTCTTCTGAGTGTTTCTTTCTTCTTTTGTTTGTTTTGCAAAGTTGGAATATGCGTATGTGGCATGTGGCGTCTCTCTCTGGTAAAACCATTTCAACAAGTTTTTTTTTTTGTTGTTTTTGGATATTAAGGTTAATGAGTCATTGAAGTTTAAAACAAAAAAGGCCCTGCTAAAACAACAACAAGAATATAAAGGAGAAAAAAAGAAAAAAAACGCAATAAAAGTATTAAAACTTTTTTACTTTTTTTTCATTTTCATTTTCCAATTTCAATAGCAATAAACGCCATTAAGAGAGAGGAAACTCAAAACGTTTTATTGATTGTTTTAAGGGCAACCAACATTCGAATACGGATACGGATGAGAGAATTGGTTAAAAGCAAATCATTAAAGTTATCCTGATACAGTTATCCTTTCAGTGATGAAGGATTTTAATTGAAAATATTATTGGCACCGTTCTCGAAAATTGTTAATAATGTTACAACGATTAAACAAGTAAAGTTTATAGAATACATTTGTGCAATTCACACGACTTTGTATCGTGTATGTTGTATTGAATACACTTGCGTATTTCGTACTCCAAATGTCAAAAAGCGATACGAAGAAGAAGACCAGTATTCATAATTTGATTTTCAATCAACGAAATGAAAAACATTACGGAAACAAATATATTAATTAATTATCTTTGCGAAGAATTACAATTTTGAAATGTTATTTGTTGACTCAAGTCACATAGAAAATATTTTGTATTTTTATTCTTCTTCTTGATTATTGACATTTACATAAACTGATAGCACGAAATCAATACAACTTTTAAAAAATATATGAAAACATATACATACACATTTTTACATTCACACAATTTGATAGCACAAAACCAATACAACTTCCAAAAACATATGAAAAAAATGTGTACTCGTATAAGTGTATCGGAATTTTATATCAAAATTATCAACAACAAGCATACACTGTTGTATATTCGTCCAACAATACACTCAATACAACGATACAACGGCTTGTGTGAATTGACCAATTGTAGTATTTGAAAGAGAAAAGTAACCTTTTTATTTTGATATCACCGGTAGTGGGTTGTCTTATTAGACATGAGGCCGTGATAAAACCTTGTCTCTATCATCCCGACAAAAACTTTTATCAAAACCTTTTAGAGTAAGTAAAATTGAAATGAAAAGTTTCTCAAAAATCTATACTTCGGAGTCTATTTTAAGCTGTAGCTCCCTCCACTCATGATTACAGTTACATATAATTAACATACGCAATATGGACTACGAGATTAACTCAGTAATAAATTGGGAAAACTATTATTTTCTATTTTTATTTTATCGGTTTTTTGTGGACAACGAAATAAAATTTCTTTTTTGCAAGACAAATTTTAAACGAACACCATATGATATAATCCAACTTTCTTTCGCTTTAAAAAGTGGTTTTTTAAGAGATTTACAGATATAACATAAAGTTGTGGAAAAATTAGGAGTAGAAATGAAAGAAAAGATGATGAAAATTGCACGCTCATTTACTGATTTAACACTTTGTTTTTTCCTACAAAATCTGGAGGATGTAACCAAAACACTGTATTGCGTTGCATTAAATGGAATGCAATACAATGTTTGGGCCAATTATGATACACGAGCGACAAGGTCGTATTTGAAAAGAACTCGTTTGCCATAGCAAGGAAAACCTGCCTGTCCTACAGGCGGTTTGGTTTCGGAATGGAAAGTGAAAGCGTTGAATTCAACTTGGGCAGAAGGGCATAACGACACTATTTGACAGACAAGTTGCGATCCATCTACCGAGCTCCTGTGAGGTTGAACAAAGATTAGTATGGGACTATTTAGACAATCTGAGCCAATTAAGCAAGGACAGTAGGCTTATTCTTCGCTCGATCCAAGATCAGCCGGAAATTTAGACAAAAGAGTGGGTAGATGAGGATCGTGGGAGAGGAGCTTTCACAACGTTGATAGAGCCAGAAGTCGCCATATTCAAGTAGGTAGTGTGTTAGCTTATAGACTGGAGCCCATAGTTCAATCCTCGGTCTTCAACGATTTCCTCTCAGCAGAATTCTGGCAAAAACTCTGCGGGTAAATAAAATTGCCACGAAAAGTTCCTCAAAAAATCTGTCTTTCGGAGTCGACTTTAGTCCTACCACTTATGTGTAATATTAACACATAAAACATTATTAGTGTGAGAAGCTAGGTTGCAATTTATACTAAAGTGTTTTAATGTTCAATTAAACAAGTAAGATGAAGACAGAATCTTTCTGTATACTGGCAAAAGGGGTTTAGAGGAGTATATGTACTTGCCAAATATTCAGATTTGTTTAATAATCGCAACGTTTCATATTTAATTGTAATGGCAAGAAATTTTAATCATGTGTTAGACTAATGGTTTCAATAGTCTGAGAATTATAAATGGACTTCTGACAAAGGAAATATACGTAGAATGGTAACATTAACATTTTGTGGTGTCAATTTATCATGCATAATGATTTTTGAAGTGAAATACATGAGCTTGTTAGGTGCTAGATAGGATGTTATACTTACTGTCATCCGATAGTATTTTAAGGATTAAGGGCAATAGGGGCACCTTATATAAGCAAATGTAATCTTACTCTTGCACAAAGTCCCGATATGACTTCAAGAAAGTATTTAGGAGATCATCTGAAAGAACAGTTACGTAATCGCCAAACCTCAAACAAAAGTCAACCGAAAAACTTGCTCATGTTGCCACCAGAAAATGGGTTAAATTTAGTGCTTGACCTTAAGGGATATTCTATTAAACACAAAGGATAACATTTTCATATATTAGACCTATGAATTTTAAATTTATTCAGGGTTCTCCTTGGTGTTACCTATGGAGTCATCTGAAACTTTTCCTTATTTTACTCTTGTTTTATGAAAAACATAATAAAACAGAAATAAATTAATAAAATAAATATATAAACTATAAATTTTTATACAAACTTTTGGCTAAAATTCATGAAATTGCTAAAATATATTGCCGTACTAAGACTTTTGCTGTCCACTGTATGTATGTACGTACAGTCATGGACGAAATTTTAAATACCGCCTACAAATCTTCTGCATTTAGGGCCATTATAACATATTGCCGTTAGCAGAAGGAAGATTTTAACGGGCAAGATAAGGTGGAAGTGAGCGTTAAGCTAAAGGGAGGATCATCCCTCCTCTAACTTTTAAAGTTAAGTTTATGTTAGAACTTGTCATATTATATATTATTTTCAATATGGCAACCTCAAATATAAACAAAATGAGGAAACACAACAACAAAAAAGAGGCCCTTCGTTGCCACTGCATATTTTTGAAAAGGTTAATTTTATTTTATCATTAGGTTATAATAACGAAAATAATTCAAAGGTGACTTTAAAGTTCACTTTAGCTAAAGTTACCTTTAACTAAGCCCAACTTTAACGGCAAGTTGCCATAATGGCCCTAAGTATATCAATTAAATACCATTTTTTTTTCAATTAAATACATATTTTTTTCGTTGAACTGCAGTCTACAATCAGTATAATTTTCCTTCAATTGATTGAAGAATAAGTGGGTTGTGTTACCCATTTCTTCGTTTTATAAAAATGAAAAACTGTAGTCAAATAATATGAATTTTCCAATACTACGAAAAGACCTGACATTATTAAATGAATGTTTAATTTATTTGCTCAGTTGGTAGTTCGTAACAAAAACTAAAACAAATTGTATTTAAAAGTAGAACTCATGTACATATCAGAGATCAGCAATGAGTACTTAAAAAGATGAGTAGATTCGAATCATACTCATAAATTCTGATACTTATACGCATTCATTCTTATTTTAATATCATACTCATACTATTTATAATGAAAGTTTGAAGTACTCATACTTAACAATACGCATGATGTTGTTGATTTCGACTCTCCTTTACTCAGCATTTACGAGAATCACAAAAAAAGTATAATTCGCATACGAACTCTACAATACTCAATAGGAAGGTTGTATATTTGCTTTGCTTGCCGTCTTTGTTTTCTTCTTCCTTCTTTTTTTTTTTGTAAACGCAACAGCAACTAACACTGTAAATTTTGATTAATGATTGGCATCATTTATGAGTATTATAAGTATTTTACTAAATTTATGAATCCGAATGAGTAGGCGTATAAATCAAACATATTTAGAATGTTATGAGTTTGATGTCAACGTTGTACTTATATTCATTGCAACCTGTACTTATAAATCAATGTTGTAGGGAGTACGAATGAATCGGAGTAGTTGAATTTCCATACTGTTTACTCACTCATACTCAAAATTTCATGAGCACTTATGAGTAGCGAAAAAACGATTCATTGCTGATCTCTGGGACATTCTTATATTACATTACATACATATGTATGTATATCAGTATATGTATCTTTCATTGAATTTTTAAGTGCTTGAAAAACGACAATACAAAACAGGAACACAGCGACTTACATGTTCCATTCGATCAGTCCAAAAACGCAGTAGTTGTCATCAAATTGATTCTCCAATAAGTACGCTGTACGGCATTTTGCTGATTGACTTGTAGAAACGAAACGTTAGTAATACCCCATTTACACTACAGCGAAATCTAGTACTTATGAGATTTCGAGCCAAATCTAGTTGATTTTAACTAGATTTCCCATACAAAACAAAATCTACTTATTTAGTAGATTTCGGCAAAATCTACTCAAAATCTAGTAAAAATAGAAATGCAACTATGTGTTTTGCCAAATAGTACTTAAAAATACAACGCTCCACAGGAAAAAAATGACATTTCAATTTAAAAATACATTTTCTAAATGTTGTAAAGGGTCCGCCAAATAATTTTTTTTTTTTGAAAATTCTGTAAAAAAAAAACTACTGAATATTTTCTCAAATTTCTTTTTTTATTTGAAAGTACAATCCTTCCGGTTAATAATGGAAAATAATTTCATTCAAATGGCTGCCTCGGCTGGCCATGCAGTAGCCAACACTAGTAGCCTACAGAAGATGCCGATTTTTGCAAAAAAAAAAATCATCTTTTCAGATGAAGCTCATTTTGATCTTGGCGGGTATGTAAACAAGCAAAATTGTCGCATTTGGGGCACAGAAAACCCGCACCCATACACTGAAAAGCCGACGAACCCAAAACGAGTCGAGTTTGGTGCAGATTATGATCCAGAGGCATAATTGGGCCATTGACCGTTACAGTCAATGGCGATCGTTTTTGGGGCCATGTTGAACGAATTTTTGTTCACACAAATAGAAGAGGAGGATATTGGCAACATTTGGTTTCAACAGGACGGCGCTACGTGACACACAGCCGAAGCTACTCTCTATGTTTTGCACCCTGATTTTGAAGATCGCATTATCAGCCGCACAGCTGATGTCGTTTGGTCACCTCGGAGCTGCGATTTGATACCGTTGGACTATTATTTGTGGGGTGCCGTCAAAGATAAGTGTTACGCCGACAAGCCAGAGACAATTGACGCTTCACAATATTCGTAAAGCCATTGGTGAAATACAGCTGCACACAATCGATAATGTGCTTAAAAATTGGACCGATCGTGTAGGCTACTGCATGGCCAGCCGAGGCAGCCATTTTAATGAAATTATTTTCCATTATTAACCGGAAGGATTGTACTTTCAAATAAAAAAAGAATTTGAGAAAATATTCAGTAGGTTTTTTTAAAGCATTTTCAAAAAAAAAGTTATTTCGCGGACCCTTTATCAGTTTTGTTTATGGATGTTAGCTTTATAATGTCTTCACACCAGCATAACAACTGAAAAGTTTGGTGGCTCATTCTAAAACATTATTTCTGATTGGATCTTATTTGGTCTGGATGAAAACGATACTAAATGTCCTATATTTTTCATTTTTGTTTGGTATTAAAATAAATTTGAAAATATTATTTTCTTTTAAATTTCAGTCAGCAGTTTTTGTTATTAAAATGAAATCTAGCTACTGTCAAATAAATCCAGTGTAAACGATCTAGATTTTGAGCAAGATTTGAAATCTAATCTACTAGATTTCGCTGTAGTGTAAATGGGCTATAAGCATGGATTTGTAGCGCTCGTATTGTACCATAACAGCAGCTCTTTGCTTATTTCGAAAGAAATAAGTATTGATGACGATGCCAAATTAGCAAAAATACGACGTAAACGGTGACTTTAATTGTTTTATAGGCACGTAAGCCCAGATCCTTACGTAGAATTTGTAAACTAGTTGAAGGTCAAAGGCACATAAATTAAGAATAACGGTGTCTTCTTTACGTTTAAATGGGCAAAGTATTCTATACAGTGCAGCTCAAAAATCCATATTTCGTTGGATAGTGAAGATTTCTTTTAGTATTAATCACGTCATCAATATACATAACTTTTATAGCTTTGTGAATGACCATGTATTACACAAATTCAAAAAGCATGGGTTTGTTAACTTTAAGAGCAGAAAACGGGCATTAGGCGAAATCCCATCGTTCAAACCCCTATTTTAGAATATAGAACGGAATGTGAAAAAAATGTTTCTTTCGTCGTTCAGATTCAACTTTAAACTGTAGATCCCATCACTCAATTTGAACTGTCCGAAAAATTTCATTTTTAGGCAAATGGACGAAATAAGAAAAAATATTGTTACGTTTTTGTAGTCGCCGTAATCTAGTAGGTAGTGTGTTCGCTTATTAGAGGTAAAGCCCGGGTTCAAACCCCAGGTCAGACATCAAAACGAAAAAAAAATATTTCTTCGGCGACTTCCTCTCAGCAGATTTCTGGCAAAATCTCTGAGAGTAAATAAACCTGCCATGAAAAAGTTTCTCAACGAAAATCTGTCGTTCGGAGTCGACGTTAAACTGTAGATCCCGTCACTCACGTATGCAATTAAGGCACACAACATGAGTGGGGTGAGAGCTAGGCCGTAATCCTGACTGAAGGGTTGTAATGGCTAATTATGTATGTATGTTGTTACGTTTTTAACTTTTTAAAAACGTTTAGAATATGAGTTCGTTGATTGCAAACAAAATAAAAATAAATTGGTGTTAAGTTTTAGATAAATTCTTTATTGGACTGTTCTCTTCACACGCAACGCGTCTTCACACAATACTGACTGAATTCTTATTACTCCTTGCCTGATTTGTCTTGCCTTTTTATAAGCCCACGTAATCAGTCTGATGAAGATTCTTGAAGTGGAACTTCCGGGGTTTCGCCTTCTCGAGAACTCTATCCCGACTTTATTGTTGTTTGTGTAGTTTATTCACATTGCTTGTTGTTGCGTTCGCTTACTTGTCTACCCGCTTTTCTTTCATACTGATGTTGTTGGCTTACTTGTAACAAGTTCGTTGCATTTGTTAGTGTAGATTTTGCATAACATGTTAATGTTAAACGATGTTTCCATTTTCGTAACAATATGTATTTCAATTATTTATTGAGTTTTCAAGCTGCTGTATACAAACAAAAAAGTGTTTGAGATGTTTGATTTTCCTTAAGAAAAATAATTCAGGCCTTTTCATATTTTTTCGCTTCTTTATGTCTCATTATATCGAAATGTTGAGCATTAATTTTACAATGACAGCGAATATACAATATTTTCGTTAGATCTTTTGCGAGTTTCAACCATTTCCCATTTCCGTGAATCATCTCCGGAAATTGTACAATCATGCCATATGTTTCTGGCAAACAAGCACCAAAAAATACCCAAAAAAGCACCAAAATGACAACACCTCCTGTATTAACTTCGAGAACAGAATTTTTTTTTCAAAATGAATTTCCTAAATTTGGAAACGTTCTCGCATTGAACGTGTATCAACTCACACCTGTCAGCCCATAGTTATCGATAACAAAAGTTCAAGTTAATTAATAATTAAAAACATTTCTAATTTACAAATTGTTTCTACTGAATGTACAAAGAGAATTTGGTGTGTGTGTGTGTGTGTGTGTGTGTTAATTTTCTTATTTTTTAAACAAAAAAATCATCTTGGATAAATGTGTTTAAAGTGGGGATTTAGTCTTTTCCAGTTTCATATTTAAATATGTAATGGAAATGAAAATATTTGATTTGATTATCTGCAGCAGTGATTAAAAGTTCTGTTGAAAAAGATTTTAAGTAATTCGCCTACACCACCTGTACACACTTGCATCCTCTACAGGTGCATAATTAACATTTTGAAACATACGAAGAGTTGTGCAGTTGTTTTCTCATTAATCTTTAAATTTTTTGTCCAAATACCCGCAATTCCCTTGACACGGTAAATTTGTTCATTCATTTTTAATTACGGCAAATTGAAAAATTCATTTCTGCTCATCCGCTCACCGACTGCACCAACAAACACTCGAAAATAAATACATACTTGTAGTAATGTCCAACAAACATTTCAAAATTAAATTCGTAATATTTTTCATAGATTATATCTCGAATGTATTTATTTTCTATGGAAAATCAACTGAAAGAACTAATCGCGTAAAGCAATCGCTGTTTGGCTTAAAATTACAGAAAATTTTTCTTGACTCTAACAATACCAGTGTCTTTCCATATAAAATTTATAGTCAAGTGACGAAGGCGCTAATTGATTTGACTTGAACAATCCATTGCTACTTGAAATTTACTTTTCTATGCATTGTTCATGGGATTTTGGATTTCCATTCGCTTGAGTCTATGGTTCCTGGGTTTCGTCTCATACGCTATACGGGTATATCCAAACATTTGTACGAGTGGTGTTACACACATACATACATACATATATTATACGATAAAATATATGCGGGTGTACACTTGTATGTATGCATGTATTGGATATGCCTTGTAGGTGTATGTGGATGTGTGGGTGTGTGTAAGTACATGGTAATTGTCAAATATTCATTAGCGTTGCAAACTTTTGAGATGTTGAAACATTTCTCTTATTCTAAATTTACAAACGTTAAGGATTTAGAAGAAGAAAAAAACAGAATGACAAACAAACAAGAAACAAATACTTGTTTGTAGTGTTGCGTTCTACTTGACTACTTAAAGCGACTGAAGGAAAACAACGTGAAAAACGAAAAAAGAAAACTTTTGGCAGAAGCGTATAAAGAGAAGGATGGAAATAAACGAACTCTGCCATCTGTGGAGCAGGGTATGCCAATAAACTATTCATCATCACATACATACATACATACATATAAATTTGTAACTAAACTTTTTGAATATGTTAGTTGATAGATGTTCTAACAAACTCACACTCAGAAACATACATACATACATACATATGTAAATGCATGTGAACGTAGATCATAATTGCCTTTGGCTTCTTTGTTTGTTTCACCTTCCAAGTGTCCTTAGAAACTGTTAAAATGAATTGCAACTAAATTAGAGCTCAATGGCTTCCTGTCTATGTATGTGCCTTTTGCACACCAGATGATGATCATAATGATGTTGAAAGTAATTGAAAAAAAAAAAACGAATACATTTATAATGATTATATTGTTGTTGAAGGCAATGGTAATGATGACAGCGATGGAGGAGATGACGACATTATTACTGACGATAACGAATCAAGAAAATTCAATAAAATTAACTCAATTCGCAACAAACTGTCAAAAATGTTCTTTAATAATGAATTGGATTTTTCAACAACTCCAAAGTCTCAGAATTTTCCAACTGATGGCAATGATAGTGATAATGGTGGTGAGGATGATGGTGATGGTGATGCCCACACTGATGGTGATGAATTGCCAACTTCTCTTTATTATATACATCGCAAAAGGTGTCAAACGGAGGATGACTGGGGTACAATTGGCTTGAATTGCACTAATGATGACATCATCGTAGAGCGTGTTGTTGTCATTGGCTTCCTTGTTAATTGGATAAAAGCTTTTATTCATATTAAAAGTGAGTTCTTTTAAACGTAAACGTTTTATTAACAAATAATAAAAAGGAAAAATATAAATGATTTTCATTTTTATAACATTCCATTAAGAAAAAATACTCAGACTAATTAATGCTCATCATCAAGATAATTTGTCTATTATGAAATATTTCGCTGTCAGAACTTCAATGAATATTATAATTATGCGTAAAAATCTGTACATTTCAGAATTGTCTTAAATATTATTGAAATCCCAAAATATAAAAAAAAAAATTAAAGAAAAAAAACACAAATAATCTTTCAGAGACTCTCTTATTTCAATTGAAAAAATTCTTTCGTCTTTAGCGAGTTATTTAATAAGTGATGCGTACTATATTAAGTCATTCATTAAACATATATAATTTTTTTTTTGTTAAAGAAAATTTCAGAGCTTTTTTATTTTCGGTTACTTAACAAGTTCGCGACGTATGAGGCCTCAAGTCGTCATTTAAGATTTTCCCTTGGGTGCGGATGACGCTTTATGTAGTCATTTAGAGTCCAGAAAATAATTGTAAAATATTTCATTCTCAATAGAATGATTTGCGATTCGAAAACAGGTTATATTTACAGTTTTATTTTATATTTTGGAAAGGGAATTAGTTTGAAAAACACCGTCTTGGAACTTTTGAATCCATACTTGAACAAATGGCACCGTATATAGTATACACTGATAATTATTACAACAGTGTTAAGTTGGCTTCTATATTATTGTTTTACAAGGTAAGAGTATGTGGGACAATAAGATCAAATCAGGGAGTACCGAATGTTTTAATAAATATAAAATTGCGATATGGAGAGACACGTTACAACTGCAGAGGTGAAATTATGATACAAGTACGGAATTGTAAAAAAAAGCGCAGTATACAAATGATCTCTACAATTCGTAATGAAGACATGATCCATTCTAATAAAATCGACCGAAATAGCCAACTTCACAACAAGAAACTGCACTGCATAATTGATTACAATCAATACATGAATGGCGCCGATCTTGCTGATCAGCATCTTGCCTAAAACCCCATCTTCAGAAAAATTCTCAAAATGGACTAAAAAGGCCTTTTTCTATCTTCTGTGAAAAAAAGATATCGTGTATGTTATTCGCACAAAATACGTCGAGATACGTCGTATATGTGTAGGAGCTGTAAAGTTCGCCTACATACCAGGTCCTGATGGTATACCTACTTGTATTCTTAGACATTGTTTTGAAAACCTTTCTTGTCCCTAACGGCAATTTTCAATAAATCTATTGAACTGGGTTTTGTTCCAACTGCTTGGAAAAAATCATTTATAATTAAATTGTTTAAAGCTGGCAATAAATTGGAAGTTTCTAACTGCAGAGGTATAGCAAAATTGAATGCAATTCCAAAACTCTTTGAAAAAATTGTAACTGACTCCTTATATCATCAAATATCTTCAATTTTAACCTCACATCAACATGGCTTTCGAAAATTATGTTCAACTTCTACTAATATCTTGGAATTAACAACTAAAGTAAATGAAAGTTTCATCAATAGGCAACAAACTGATGTTATCTATGCAGACTTCAGTAAAGCATTTGATAGAGTCAACCATAATCTTTTGCTTTATAAACTTTCTTGCATGGGTTTTAGTAACAATGCAGTACGTTGGCTGAAATCTTATCTTTCTAGTAGAACTCAGCAAGTGAAATTTGAAAATGCTCTATCTAAAGTCATCGATGTTCCCTGCGGAGTGCCTCAAGGAAGCCATCTTGGTCCAGTACTATTCACATTTGAAATGATGATTTGCCATCTGTTATTATTCATTCTAATATACTCATGTATGCTGATGATGATAAAATTTTTAAGTCGCTTGATAGCATATCTGGTCAGTCAAATCTTCAAAAGGATATTGATTATTTTTGTCAATGGTGTGAAGTCAACTTGTTGGAGTTAAACTTTAATAAATGCAAACATATGTCATTTCATCGTTCATTTAAACTTGATACCTCTTATCATTTCAAAGACAAAATTTTGGAAAAGGTTTTAAATATAACAGATCTTGGAATCTTGTTAGATCATAAGCTTACGTTTTCTGAACACATAGCAATGATGGGGAACAAAGCCAATGGTGTCTTAGGATTTATAAAGCTCTGGTCAAAGGAATTTACAGATCCCTACGTAACAAAACAGTTATATACATCTTTGGTGCGCCCTATTCTTGAGTATGGATCTATTATATGGGATCCACATTTTCTCATTTACGTGAACTTAATTGAATCTGTACAGAAACGCTTTCTGTTATTTTGCTTGAGAGGACTTGGATGGAACTCGTTTGTTCTCCCTTCGTATGAAAGTAGACTCGCTCTTATAAAACTACCTACACTGAAAAGACGAAGAATAATGCTAAGTGTCTCTTTTCTTCTGGGTTTAATACATGGAGATGTCCTTTCTGATTATTTGCTACGTAAAATTAATTTTAATGGTCCAATTAGACCTTCTCGTAATTTTAATTTATTAAATTTACAATTTCACCGATCAGTCTATGCCAACAACGACCCTTTTCGTCAAATATGTTTAAAGTTTAATAATCTTTATCATTTAATTGATCTTTCCGAAAGCAATTATTCTTTAAAGAGAAAAATTATACTGTACTTAAATCATTAAATATTAGTTATATATATTGTTTGTAAATTTAAATCTAGTCTGTAAGGAACTACTATGCATAGACATAAATAAATAAATTGAAAACTGTTTTCAAGCATACTATACAAAAAAGAATATTGACTTATAACAGCTCCCACCAAATATCTAAAAAATATTCCCTAATTTTTGAATCAAAGATATATAACTTTGTGTATGTTGATGAAATGAAAATCAAAATAGCTTATACAATTACTAACAAGTTCCTTTGACCGTAAATAAATAAATTCTTTCAAATTATTTTTTCACTCTTACGCACGACCAAAAAATTTTTGGTAACCCGTGACTTACAATGAAATGATATTTGAAAATGATTGAAAAATATGTATGTATAGTATATAATTATAATATAATAAATAAGAAAAATATTTAGAAGTATAATTTCAAAACCTCATTTTTGTGTATAAACAAGTCCTATGCTCCCTTTTATTAAATTTAATACAGACATTTTAAGTACATAAAAAGCTATGGCAATTTTTCAAAATCTATGCGCGATTGTAACAATTGGCAAAAAACGGCCCCGTACCCACGGTAAGCGAAGCAGGCAACGCCTTGTCGGGAATGTGTTAAGATGGAATCACATGATTGTCGTAATTCAACAATAATTGCTCTTTTTTATATTGCAATCGTGTGATAACACAATTCATTGGATAATACGGCAACCCATATATTATTTTTAAATTGGACCAATATTTTTTGTATTCTTCTGTGTAGGGCCTGGAGTGATGTGATGAGAAAGTGTCGGCGAGTAGTTTGATGATGAAAGGTTGTTCCATGTGTTATAGGTCTCACTTCTCTGTGTGACAAATTGTATCATCTTGCTGAAACGTAGCGTCAGTTCTTTGCTCATTTTGAAAGAAATGATGCCGCCAGCATTAAACCACAGCAACCACTTAATTGTTTGACTATGGTGGTGATTTGTTAACGGCTGGAGGGTTGTCTTCGCTCAAAATACTATAATTTTAGTTATTAAAGTTGCCATTTAACCAGAAATTAACACTTAACACTATTATTTGAAAGCAATGTTCATCTTAGGCCAATTTTAAATGAGCTGGTCATTTAGCTTCAATACTTGTAGGCATGTAAGTCAATATCCTTACGTAAAATTCTCATGCAGTTACCGATTTAAGAACGATAACAAATCGACATTGCTATGGCGAGCTACGTCTTCTTCCACATTTCGTGCTGTAACAATATTCTTTTCAGTCTGATTATTTGTTTTTTTTTTTTCATCTTGTAAATGATTTTGATTCGAGAACAGCAAAAATTAGTGCGTCAAAAATTGCGCGAGAATAAAAATGCAAAATATTTTGCATGTGACTTGAATCAAACATCAATATCTAAAAATTATATTGTTCGCAAAGATACTTAAGTAATTAATTTGCTTATTTTCCGTAATATTTTTTATTTAGTTGCTTGAAAATCAGATTAAGAACGCAACCAAAGATCAGCAATGAATCGTTTTTTTCGCTATTTATAAGTGCTCGTGAAATTTTAAGTATTAGTTAGTCAACAGTATTGAAATTTAACTACTCTGATTCATTCGTACTCACTACAACATTGATTTATAAGTACGGGTTGCAATGAGTATGAGTACAACAATTCGAAACATTCATCAAAATTTACAGTCTTAGTTGTTGTTGCATTTACAAAAAAAAAAAAAAAAAAGACACAGATTTAATGTCAATAATAGTAAAATAATAAAAATTATTAATAAATAAATAAATAAATAAAAATATGAAATTTCTTTAAATTTGCAACTCTCGTTCGCCTGGTATTTCTTAAGAGTTGAGTAAATAGTTGTCGTCTTTTGTAAGAAACTTATCGAGATGGCCTTACTTGAAGACACAGAAACGTAAAAGGAAATGCAATAAGAATATTTTTAAGATTTTTTGAGGGATATTTTTATTATACAGTATAATTTCGATATTCCGGACACCTGCAAATCCGGACAACATCAATTTTTTCTACCTCAATAATTCGAACAGTACTTATTCCTAATGCTTTAGCACAAAAACTTCACTGTCTATTTTTGGTCTTGTTTCTTAAGAATTTTCCAAAGTTTATAATGCTGATGAGACTGCACTTTTTTGGAGAAAGCTACGGGATAAAACACTTGCGCTACATAGAAAAAAGTCTGCGCCGGGGCGTGAAATAGAGAAAGAAAGACTAACACTTCTAGTATGCTGCAATGCAACTGGTGAACATAAAAGTTAAAGTTATTGATGATTGAAAAAGTCAAAAATCCTAGAGTTTTTAAAAAAGCAAACTCACCTGTCGAATATGCAAGCAGCAAAAATGCGTGAATGGCAGAAATAATTTTTAAAAGCCGGTTTGAAAACTCTTTGTTCAGCACGTAAAAAGATATCTCAAAGAAAATAATTTATCAAATAGAGCGCTTTACTAGCAAATAACGCAACATGTCGTTCAAAGTCATTAGTAGATTTAAATAACGAAATATGCGTTATGTTTTTTTCCACCTAACTGTACAGCACTCATGCAGATAGTGGATCAACAAAATGCCATTCGAATTTTAAAACTAAGCTATAGTAAAAGTTTTTTGGTCGCTATTTTATCAAGTTCAAAAAATCGAATGGATGCTCTTAAAACATTTTGAATTGATGCAAATATCCTTAAAAAAATGTTTTAATAAAATTTTGTACGATGAAGAGTGGGACTCAAATGATGAAATACCTCTGTCAAGGCTAAGGCACAGCGATTCCACCGAACTAGTTGATTTACTTGTCAACTTGGCACCTGATATTTATAATTCTAATGAGGTTAACGAATGGTTGAATGATGAAATTGAAACCACTGACGATGAGACTGATGAAAATGATGAGGTTGAATCATTTAATAAAGAATGTTGCAATAATGTTCCAAAAATACAGCATTCTCAAGCCATATCTGCCCTTAAAATATATTTGTATAAAATATTGCGAAGAGCTGGAACTTCCTCCTGCTGGGGATATTTTAAAACTTTAAAACGTAGAAAAACCAAAATTAAACTAAACGTCGTCAGATGAAAATTTGTGCAGCAAATAATGAAAATATATTTTATAAAAATGATTTTAATCTACTGGTATATTAATATGAATGTAAACATTTCATTTTAAAGTGAATATCTTGTAAATAAATATAAGTTAGCATGTATTTTCTAAATTTTTTCTTTTGTTTCGGAAATTCGGACATTTTGATATTTCGGACACCACATGGTTTTTAATTATCCGGATTATCGAGATTATACTGTATTTGTTGTTTCTTATTCTTGAATGGTATTTGTAATGTTTACGTTTTCTTTTTACATTTCTTACTTTAACTATGAATTCGTTTCGCTTGGCTTTGACTTGTTTTTTATTTTCTATTTACAGAAAATCAGGAGCAATTTTATCTGTATTTAATTATTTCTGTCGCTGTCGGCATGTTACTCTGCCTGACACTCGTAATTGGACGACTGACCCTCCAGCGTAAACGTTCCTGCCGCAAGACTAGTTTGTCTAGCTGTAGTAATAACGAGAAAAACAACAGCGATAAAATGGGCAGCACTGGTGTAATTGGTGGCACTGGTGGTGGTGCCAGTGGTGATAATAAATTTCAACATGAACCAGCATCACGTGAGACACAATTAAGCGGCTCCTTTGCTGATGATATATCTGACATTGATGCCGACATTGACTTGACAAGTCCAATGCCAGTACCGAGTCTATCAACGAGAAATGAGGCAAGTAAAATTTGAATAAAATTGCATTCTTTATATTTTACTTTAGTACTAAGGAATATGTATGAAACCGTAAATGTATTGTTGACGTTTATAAAATCGTGTCTGTAATTCCACTCTGACAGTGAGTCTTCTTTCACTACCCTATTTGCATAATTGTTTTGACAGATTAAGACAAATGCAACTCTACATTTCCATGGCACATTGTTGTAATGTGCTGAAGAATTTAATAATATTTCTTGTCTTTCACTTGCTTCTTGTCACTATTACTCAGCAGTAGAATATAAAAGAATGAATCCATTTATTCTATTCTTGTGAATTTGTTTATTACAAAAACGGCAAACGTAATGCTAGAAAGTAAACAAGAAAAATAAATGAAATTTGAATACTTTTTGGGCATTGTCTTTCAATTCCTTATTATTTAGTTTCTATAACTTTTTAAACTAAGCTTTTAAACATGTTTATTCACATTAAAGAATTAATTTCACTAATATTTGTAGGTCACCTTAAAAATGAAAATCGATATTTTTGGTTTTCATTTATGAAAAAATTTTTCTTGGTCAATTCATATGACTTTGTATCGTGTATATATGTTGTATTGAATACACTTTGTTGTTTGTGAACGCTAAATGCTATATTGTATTGTGTATTTCGTATTTCAAATGTCAAAAAGCGTTAAGAATATGAAGACCAGTATAAATAATTTGATTTTCAAGCAACAAAATAAAAAATATTACGGAAAGAAGTAAATGAATTATCTGTGCAAAGAATTATAATTTTGAAATGTTAATTGATGACTCAAGTTGTATGGAAAATATTTTGTATTTGTATTCTTCTTCTTGATTACTGGCATTTACATAAACTGATAGCACGTAACCAATACAACTTACAAAAATATATGAAGAAAATGAGTACAAGTGTATCGGATTTTTACATGAAAATTATCAACAACAAACACAGTGTATATTCGTCCAACAATACAACGATACAACGACTTGTGTGAATTGACCATCTAATGAGTTCTACTCCTATTTGCCTATAAGTGCATTAACATTAAAAAAGTTTTCTTAATTTCCGAATTATTTTAATTTTAAATATGAATTAAATTTTAATGAAAATCACAAAAACAATTTAATTTGTAAATTGCAGTATTTATCTTACAAATCTAAATTAGAAATGTTACAAAAAAATAAAATTGTTTAATAAATACCAATGCATTTATAAAATTTAAATAAAATTGTAATAAAAACAAGATTTCACGTTTTTGATAAAAAAGTTTGCTTGTTTAGCCACGTACGAGTATTAAAATAATTAAACGAAAACTTCATAATTAGCGATAATCTGTATTTACATTGTTATTAATTTGTTGTTCTTATCACTCTGTTTCTGGTTTCCCTTCGCACCTCCATAGACGTATATGACATATGCTCCAATACCAAATTGCACATACGGCTCATTGGGCGACCATTCATCCACAAATTACGGCACAGCAACAACAATGCTCATGCCCTCAACATCTCAGCACAATAGTTTAATGATGCCCACAGGACACAATAGCAATAACAGCAGTGGCAAGCCGATGGGCTGTCCAACCGTGGTCGGAAGTAGACAAACAACGCCACCACCACCTGGCTCACTCTACACAAGCATGGGAGTCTGTTCACCATCCGTTAGTGGGACAATGACTATGGGTAAGTAACACACACACACACACAGTTTGTCTTTTTATTCCGTTTCATACGTAAATAAATAATTTTTATGGCCCCATCCATGCATCTCGCTTGCATATGCTACGATATATAGTATGTACATAAAATAAATACATTTATTTACGAACCTGCACAAACACACGCCATACAAGTGTACCAACATGACAGCGAACAGCCGTAAAACAATAAAAATCTCCGTAAAAAGTCACCAACACCGGAAAGCGAGAAAACATGTACAAAAAATTTATGATTTTTTTACATAAATTTGTACATCCTTAGCACCACTTGAGAAGGGAAACAAACACTTAATTATTATTTATATGGTTGTTGTTTGTACGTATCTACAGGACTAAAGGACTCGTAAAATGTATAAAAAATCACTAGAGTTTTATGAGGTCGTATCGATGGCCGTATCGTAAATTATTAATCCACCTCGGTTGTAGCACTGACTTATTTCACTTTCAAATAAAAGGAAAAGGAAAAAGACGAAATAGGAAGAAAAACAGGATGTTTTAAGAGGCCAGTATCTTTTAGTGAAAATTCATTAAAATGCCCAATAAATGGTTCAATAAAGAATGTTGCACGACACAGCTATTGACTTTAATTTGATTTATGGGATGAAGAGCAATTCGTTCCATCCATTTTTCAAGTAAAAGCAAACGATTTTTAAAACTCCAATGACCTGATTTAAATGGCAGAGTATTTTTTCTTTCCTTCGTGAGAACTATCGATATCGATAAAAATGGTATGATAACTGAGAATGTCCACATGAGTTGATATTTCTGTTCACTAAGAAAAACGTAAATAATTACTAAAAAAAAAACACAAAACAGAAACACAACTGTTTACGGATTCCATGGAACCTTCGTCCACATATATATAATAGGCATATCTGTATATTAGTCGACGTAATCTAGTAGGTATTGCGTTGGCTTATTAGAACTGAGGCCACGGTTCAAATCCCATCAAAATCTCCATCAAAATGAAATAGAAAAATATATTTCTTCGGCGACTTCCTCTCAGAAGATTTCTGGGAGATACTCTGTTTCTTAAAAATCGGTCGTTCGGAGTTGACTTTAAACTGTAGGTACTGCCATTTATATATCAAATTAACACACACGATACAAGTATTGCGAAAAACTAGGTCGTAATTCTGGCTGAAAGGTTGCAATGACCAATTATGTATGTATCAGAGATCAGCAATGAATCGTTTTTTTCTTTACTCATAATAACGCATAAAATTTTGAGTATGACTGAGTCAACAGTAATGAAATTCAACTACTCCGATTCATTCGTACTCACTACAACATTGATTTATAAGTACAGGTTGCGATGAGTATGAGTACAACGTTGACATCAAACTCATAACATTCGAAATATGTTTGATTAGGCGTTCGATTCAGATTCATAAATTTAGAAAAATACTTATAAAACTCATATAATACTCATAAATTATACGAGTGATTCGAATCATTTATCAAAATTTACAGTCTTAGTTGTTGTTGTATTTACAAAAAAAGAAGAAAACACAAAACAAAGACGGCAAGCAAAGCAAATACACAACCTTCCTATTTAGTATTGTAGTGTTCGTGTGCGAATTATATTTATTTTGTGATTCTTGTAAATGTTGAGTAAAGGAGAGTCGAAATCAACAAACATCATGCGTATTGTTAAGTATGAGTACGATGAGTACATTAAACTTTGAATATGAGTAGTATGAGTATGATATTAAAATAAGTATGTATGTGTTTAAGTATCAGAAATTATGAGTATGATTCCAATTAACTCGTGTTTTTGAATACTCATTGCTGACCTATGGTTCATACATCAACCGGAGTAGAGCAAATAAGTGGTCTCAGGCAAAGTTCACTCAGTTTGAATAGAAAGGTGGGTAAATGAACACACTAGTAGAGCGAAGAGATGCATGTGACCCGAAATTTGTGTTTAAATCTGACCAGAGTTAATTTTGGGAATCTCATACGAACTGTAACGTGAAACTAATCTTTGGGCATATAAGATGGAAGGCACACATATCTTAGAAAGGCTTCTGAAAAAACTGTAATGATTTAGATAAACAGGAGATAACGAAACATCGTCTATGCCATTGTTCAGCACTTGGAAACCTGATGCGTAGACTTCTTGGGCACCAAAAAGGTCTGAATAAAATGTGCATCTTCATAAAACTTTCCGGATGGTAAAGAATTATATTTGAAATTATTATTGTCTACAATTATATTTTTATGATTTAATAGCTGTTACAGGACCTAAGAAAGCTTTGTTTTTTGAGGTAGCTGCCAATTTAACCTAACCCAATAGGGATAGGACAGCTGATGTTCAATCAAACAAATCAATTAGGCAATTAACACAAGCTCTTGTATCGTTGTATTGAATGTATTGTTGGACGAATATAAAACAGTGTATGTACGTTTTTGATAATTTTCATATAAAAATCCGATACACTCATACACATTTGTTTCTTATGTTTTTAAAAGTTGTATTGATTTCAGTTTATGTAAATGCCAGTAATCAAGAAGAAGAATAATATTACAAAATATTTTCTATGTAACTTGAGTCATCAATTAACATTTCAAAATAATATTTTTCGCACAGATGATTAATTAATTTACTTGTTTCCGTAGTGTTTTTCATTTTGTTGCTTGAAAACCTAATCGCTTTTTGACATTTGGAATACGAAATACACAATACAGCATAGCATTAGACATTCACAAACAAAAAGTGTATTCAATACAACATACACAATACTAAGTCGTGTGAATTGGCCAAATGCAACTAAGCTAAAAAGGTACGCAAAACTGGTACAATACCATTTCAACTGCAGTTTGTTGGATTAACAAGGAGATGGTTCGCTAGGTTGTGGTTACGGGAATGCTCTTGTATACTCTGTCAACCACTCATCCTCTGGTACGAAACTAACAATTTAATCTTTAATTACGGAAAATGGATTTTCAATAACAATAAATACAATTTTTGTTTTTCGCTCTATAGGGGAAACTAATTAGAGAGATAAAGAACTTAAACGCATTTTCTCCTAAACTTAATACCAAAGAATAAGCTTCCATTTCATATTGGAAAATATTTTCGTGATTAAATCCTTTAAAAATGTCCTTTACTATTTCATTATCTAAAAAGTTTAACATTTCACTAAAGTGTTAAAAAGAAATAAAATATAGAGTACAGAGTATGTTTCGGTATACTATTTTTATGTTTATCCCCATATGTATGTATGTTTGTATATCTAAAACGGGATAAATATAAAACAATTCCAATAAAGTTAGTAGGTTTAGTTTACCGTTATATCTATACGCTCTCTGCTTGAATCCGAAAGGCTCACGAGGTTACAATAGCGGAAGTAAGAAAATTGAATTTGAAAACATAGATTATGTTTGTGGTTGTGATATTGCGATCCAATATGATGGGATTTTTAAAAATTCTCAGTTTAAATGGGAATATCGGAAGTAACTTTTTAATTGCATTTGAATACACTTTAAAAACAAAAACCGTCCACCTGATTTGGCTTTTTTGTTTTGAAATTTGAGCATGAATGGAAAGAAAATGGATTTAAACTTGTATTTTAGTAAATTCGTTAATTCTTATGTTCTCTAATCAAAGTTAGGTACAAATGTAGAAACTTAGTTATTGAACTTTACATGCAGAGCGATTAAGTATTTGAATAATAATTCGTAAAATTCTTTAATGCAATCAGACTCTACCTAAACTCGAAGGGCTATCAGTAACTATACTTAGTATTTTCTTTCGAGCTCATACATTTAAATTTACCTCAACATAAACAACAGCATTATTCAATACTTGATGGTCCACTAAATAGTCATTGCTTCAATTCTCTTTTCCATTTTGCTGAATATGTTTCATACTGTTCAAGGTTATAGAGTCTAAGAAAATGATCAGCAACAGACAGTACATTTTTCTATATGCAGTACCCTAAGAAAATTAAGACCGTTTATTCATGATTGTACCAGGTGTACCAGTATGAAATGAGCGTTTTTTGTGAAAATGGTAATAAAATTCACCATCTTTAATACGATGAAATAATATGATGTTGTTTGTTCACTGATTTGATGTATACTAAATATATATTTGGTACACTTTTCTCGAAACTTAATACGATGTATTTTCACCATTCTAGGCCATTGTATTATAGGGTTTACTTTAAATGGGATTTCATAATATAAGTTCAGGCTATATTTAGGTGCACCGCAAGAAATAATAGAATTTTTCTTCAACACTAGTCCTTATATTCATTCGTAATTTTGACTCTTCAACTTAAAATCCTATGTAATCTTTCGCATATAAAAGTAGTTCTTCATATTGACTCACTCGCCTTCATACTACAATCCAAATCCGAATCAGTGTTGCCGTGTACAATTGTATTAATATCCCCAAATCAAAAAATTTTAAACCTTAATTCTCTGTAAGCCAAAATAAAAACTTCCTAAAAACTTTTTATAATTTTTCGTATAGTTTTCTGTATAAATATAATTTATATGTATGTACATATGTATACATATATATATTTAGAAAAGTAGTAAATATTAAACAGGAATAAATATGTAAAAATTGTCCATTGTCTACTCATCATAGTTAATTTATGACGACTTATGGAGCTGTCTATTAGATCAACACATCCCTAACAGAGGCGTTGCAGCCTTTCACAATCTGTGGGCTGTGGGACTTCGAATCATACTCATAATTTCTGATACTTATACGCATTCATAGTTAGTTTAATATCATACTCATACTACTCATATTCAAATTTGGAAGTACTCATACTTAACAATACTAATGATGTTGTTGATTTCGAATCTGCTTTACTCAACATTTACAAGAATCACAAAATAAGTATGATTCGTGTACGAACACTACAATACTCACTAGAAGATTGTGTGTTTCATATTCAAAGTTGGAAGTACTCATTGTACTCATACTTAACAATACTCATGATGTTGTTGATTTCGACTCTCCCTTACTCAACATTTACAAGAATCACAAAATAAGTATGATTCGAATACGAACACTACAATACTCACTATAAGGTTGTGTGTTTGCTTTGTCTTTTGCTTTCTTCTTTTTTTTTTTTGTAAATACAACAACAACTAAGACTGTAAATTTTGATAAATGATTCGAATCACTCTAATCGTTTATGAGTATTATAAGTATTTTTCTAAATTTATGAATCTGAATGATTAGGCGTATGAATCACACATATTTTGAATGTTTTGAGTTTGATGTCAACATTGTACTCATACCCATTGCAACCTGTACTTATAAATCAATGTTGTAGTGAGGATGAATGAATCAGAGTAGATGAATTCCAATACTGTTGACTCATTCATACTCAAAATTTCATGAGTACGAGTAAAACTATTCGTTGCTGATTTCTGTATCACACGATGATCGTTATCAACTTATGAAATTCTCTTTGCAACATCTGTTATAGAATATTAGAATATGTTTATGGAAAACAATAATTTCATGTATTAGGAACTAAAAAGAAGTTGACTTCTTGCGAAATATTTTTGTACTTAGAAAAATTGGAAATTCTTATTAAAAATTTGTTTTACAAATTTAACTCGTATGATTATTATTATTACTAATAATCGCATACCATTGCGATAAACTTGATGTTGCAATTTATTCAAAATAATTTTTTTTTTTTTGATTGATAAAAATGTTCATAATTTAATTTATATCCTTTTTTTTTTTTTTGTACATTCTTAAATATTATAATTCAATAAACAATTTTCGACTACTTTCATGCATAAAATTGAATTGTAATTTAAAGCAGAAAAAAAGAGAAAACTAACGCGTTCATGTTTAAAAATATTCAATTACATGCAATGTATTCAAAAATGAAATAATTTACTGTGGAAATTTTTTATATTGAACGTAAATAAATATGATATTATGTTAATACAATCCAAGAACAGATTTATATTTAAAATACACTCAGCGTCCGCGGCTTGTTGACATAAATAATCATGTAAAATGCAAATAAATCATGTCATACATGTATAATTAATTGGAAATATTACACTTGGAGAGTTTCGTATCAAACTGACTTTTGTAACGTTGTCAATAAATTTTCAAAAAAAGTAATTTTAAACAATGCCCCTCTTTCGATAAACTCTTAATAGAAATGGCCAAATAAATGCAATTAATTGCGATTTTAATTTTGTTTTTTAAATTATCGTCTTCTCTAAGCAACATAAATATGTAATGACGTACGATTTGCATGAAATTTTGTATTTCAATTTTCATTTTTAATGAAAACATATACATATATACATACATACAAATATATAATCAGATTATAAACGAATATCTGTATATGCAAATGTATAAGTTGTACAATAAGGGACAAATATTGAATTCCTTCTATTCTCACGTCAATTGCATTGTGCATCGATAGCATTTTAAAAATTCAAACAATGTGTTGTTCAAATAGAATTCTCTTTTTTAACTATCGATTAATATTGACATAAAAGAATTTAATATTACATTCGGTTATTATTGTTAATTAAAAAGTGTAATTATAGCATTGTTGTTGTTCGGGAGTTCATTCCAGAGACGAATTGCTTTAGCGTAAAAGTGCCTCTCAGATATTTGTTTACTAATCTGTTGAACAAATAATGAGGTTTACTAATTTAAATTATTTTATGTAGGTATACCAGAGTCCGACATTTTAACAAATTTTCAAACGATGTACGAGTATTATAAATTTTATAGGAGAAATTTTATTAGAAGTCGCCGTGGTCCAGTAGGTAGTGTGTTGGCTTATTAGACGAAAGGCTCGAGTTCGAATCCCAGGCCAGACATCAAAAACAAAATACAAAAAGTATTTCTTCGGCGACTTCCTCTCAGCAGATTTCTGGCAAAAATTCTGAGAGTAAAAATTGCCATGAAAAAGCTTCTCAAAAAATCTGTCGTTCGGAGTCGACTTTAAACTGTAGGTCCCGCCACTCATGTATAAAATTAACGCACACAACATTAGTGGTGTTGAGAAGCTAGGCCGTAATCCTGACTGAAGGGTTGTAATGGCCAATTATGTTATGTATGTATGTATAGGAGAAGTCAGATATTCTACTGTACCTTGTGCGACCATACACATATCTAGCAATATTGTTACAAGTGATTTTGAGAAAAGTGATTTTTAGAAAATAGTTCACATCCTTACACTAATGTGGGTGTTTATGTCTGACGATCCACACTTCCCATTACTGGTGACATAAACAGGATTGTTTGAATGATGGGAAGTCACCAACAGAGGGCGCTATATATTACATTCAAGCTTTCTGTAATTAACATGAAATGTAATTTAATGTAATATTAGGGCTTTAGTCTATGTAATTTTTTCTACTTTTTCATTAGTTTGTTAACCAGCATTTCATATTGTTTAAATAATTAAGAAAGAATTGTGTGAAATAAAAGTGTAAAATTTATGAAAAGAAATAGAGTGCAAATGAATTTTTATTATTTTAGTGGCTAGTGAAACATATTTAACAAAAAAAAAAAGAATTAGAAAAAAAGTTGTTAAAGCCTAAAGGAAATATTAATTTAAAGCTACAACAATTACTAAATATTTACACAGAAATTACCTGATACAAACATATATACTAAGACGATTTCTTCCACAAAAATAAGATTTGCGACAACAATATACACAAAAGGAGGCTTCTATTTGTGTGTCGATAAATAAGTGCGTGAATTAAGGAAATCTCTAACGCATGAAGGAAAGTGTAGAATTTTTTCCATAGTTCGAAGCAAATTTTGTTTTCTGATTTTGTTCGCCTTTTTTTTTATTAGTGTCAGGAATTGCAGCATAATTGGATTCCGGTAAGTCGCCGTACCGTACCAACTTAATAACTCGTACAGTCTACGATTTAACAGTCGGTATGAGTTGTGTTTTTGTGACCAGCATACGAATATTAATCGGAGTAAAGTAAATTGCAATCGTTTTACCACAAATAACATTTATAGGGTTGGACCAGTTAAGGCTATTGTTAAAGACCAAGGTTCTTAACATTATGTACAGTCTCAATAGTAGCATTATAAATCTATATTGGTGTAAGCTGTGCTGTAGAGTTTACCTTGCCTGTTATCAAAGCTTTCGATTTCCTCGGTTTGAGGCAAAGACCATTAATTGACGCCAATTGAAACACATTACTTAGATCACAATTTATTTTGCCGATACAATTTGTAATTTCAGATGGCCAGCAACTAATTTATAGCTGAACATCATTTGCGTACATTTGTACATTACAGAACTTGAACTTAGATGGCAGATCATTACAAAGAGCAAGTATCAAGGCCTGTATTAAAAAATTGTTTGATTTATTACCATTATGAAGCACAAATTGACTCCTATCCAGTGTTGCAAAACTGAAATTTTAAAAATGGTACTGAATTACAACTGAAAAAGTAGTTTTTTACATAAAATAGTACCTTTGTAGAAGATACCACTTATTTCGTGTGTGTTAATTTGATACATGAGTGACGGGACCTACAGTTTAAAGTCGACTCCGAACGACAGCTTTTTGAGAAACTTTATCGTGGCGATTATATTTCCTCTCAGATTATGCCAGAGGGAGTCGACGGAGAAATATTTTTCATATTTCGTTTTGATGTAAATGTTTGCCATTGGGTTTCGAATCCTGGGCTCACGTCTAGTAAGCCAGCACACATACCTATTAGACTATTTATTTATATTTAATACATACATAATACAAGACAAAAACAGCTGATTCCGAAAGTAACAAAACGTAAAAGCCCCGTTTAGTCACGTCAATGACTGGAATGGAACGTAATATGTGTTCGTTCGTGTGAAGAGCAATGAAAATGCTTACCGAAATTATCATACGGATCGGCAAGCGTTTTCATTGCTTTTCGTTCGTGGACGTTTGGCTAATAATAAAAAAGTACTGAACGCGTAGCGAGGGTAATGTGGTATTTTCGGAATGAAAAAGTACTGAAAAAAGTGCAAAAGTACTGAATGTTTCAACACTGCTCCTATCCCGTAAATATGACGATATAACCCCTAACAGCAGCAGTCCAAAAATGGGACATGTGTTTCAACTTTTGGCACAGAAATAAAATAAAATAAATTACACAATAAAAATTTAATTATGTACACCCAACAATCTGTACATTCGTCAAGAATGTAGAAATTAAATTAATTATTTAAACAAGTGATATATTTACGTTACCTCGCCTAGTTCAAAGAAAATCTTATTCATTTGAAAATGTTTATTGTATTTCACTTTAATTTCAGGTCCTCACATTCTAACGCCTTCAATATTAAACACAAGTTCTAATCAAAACATAGGAGGTCCTTCGTATTTGAGTGGAACCATTATGGTGCCAGGACATCATCACTCACATACTGGAACATTACGAAGGCAACTGGTGCCAACTAGTATGGGAATGATGGCCGGACCACAATCATCTATAATGAGCGGCAATACAGTGCCGCATTCCATGGTGGGCGTTCCGACATCGTCCAGCGTCTATTATGACAGTACAATACCCAGACATCTAAATCGGGGAGTATCTTCCGATAATACGCAATACTTTTACGGATGACATTCGTTAAATCGTAAAGCTTCT
The DNA here is from genome assembly GCA_930367235.1 of Sarcophaga rosellei. NCBI lineage: Eukaryota > Metazoa > Arthropoda > Insecta > Diptera > Sarcophagidae > Sarcophaga > Sarcophaga rosellei. The sequence continues at coordinate 80,796,219 of OV884017.1, read as the reverse complement.
CTGCCCATAGCTATTGCCGTCAGACCAAGTCAAATGAATCTTAACATGATGCCATTAACAGCAACAATGGGCTCCGTGACGGGAGGATCACCATCACAGCCATCTTGTAACAGTCGCACTGGTACGCCCACCGGTGTTGTTTCCTTAAAAGGTACTATGATACCAGAAATACCCTCTATTACTGTAACAACATCACCTAACCCCAATTCTGCTTCTGGGACAGCAGCTCAGCGCTCTAATTTAAAATCTTCTACTGGCGACAACCCACAAAACAGCAGTCAACAACAAAATTCTCCTGTGCGACAACTTGGTAGCATTGATGAAAAGTCCTCCCATTTAAATTTGGAAAGAAATAATTGTTTCTAAATGTTTTCTTTTACGTATATACCAAAACTAAGTAGATTAATTTAGCAATTAATTATTGATTTCCTTACTAAAAATTTTGTAAATATGCATCGTCTTTTACTCGTATGGTAATTTTTCTGTTTTTATTTTAATTTAGTTTAGTATGTATTTAAAGAGATTATTAACAGAAAACAAAGTGTAATTTATAGGTCTCCGAGGGCCAGGTTTATATACTGTACATGTATTTAATTAAAAATTCTACAATAGATTATATATAAATGTATAACAATTAACAACAACAAAAATTGTAATACATATGTATTGTATTTGTAAGTTACTCTCATACGTTGTAGTACCGTAAGACTTGTTCGAAACAAAGTTAGTGACTTTATAGTAATTAACGGTTTTACAAAAATTAACACATATATATATATATACACTTACACATACACACATCCACATGAAAACTATATAAAAAATTGTTCATTTTTAAATTTGATTTAATTATTATGAAAAGAATATAAAAAAAGAGAAAAAATAAAATTAATTTTAAGTATATTAGGTAAACACAAATATACGTATATACATACATACATTCATATATATGTATATTGTATAATCGTTTTCCAACTCCTCTAACCGACTTTATATTTTCTTCACAAATAAAATACGATCCGTTAAACAAATGTATCATAATGTAATACCTTCTATATTATAAACAGATACATACATACATACATATTTATTCCAAAGTTACATATGAATTCGTAAGTTGAACTTAGGTAAACACAAAACAAAACCAAAAAAAAAATAATCAAAAAAAATGAAACAAAAAGCTAAAATTTAAAACCTAAAGAGTTTATTACAATGTTTGTATGTTTGTATGTACAGGGTGTTGTCAATCAAGTAATCCAGAATTAATCGATCGATTATTTTACTTTATGTTTCCATCAGAGATCAGCAATGAATCGTTTTTTTTTTCTACTCACAATTACTCATGAAATTTTGACAATGAAATTCAACTACTTTGATTCATTCGTACTCACTACAACATTGATTTATAAGTACAGGATGCAATGAGTATGCGTACGTCAACTTTGATAACAAGCTCATAACATTAGAAATATGTTTGATTTATACGCCTACTTATTGAGATTCATAAATTTAGAAAAATACTTATAATACTCATAAATGATTCGAATCATTCATCAAAATTTACAGTCTTAGTTGTAGTATGATTCGAATCTACTCATCATTTTGAATACTCATTGCTGATCTCTGGTTCCTATTGTTAAACAAAAATTTAAAATAAATCACAAATTGTTATAACTGAAGTAGTCAGCGGAACTATAATTCTATTCTTTGATTGATTTATTTTTAATATTGAAACTATTTACATCTTCATTACATTCAATGTGCGGTAATACATCACTGTTTTGGAATCAAGTGTTTCTACGGCTCTGCAGTAGCTGTATTCCATGAAGTCGTATTACATCTTTTTTTACATATTTGTTCTACTCAACCCGTTGGTACACTGGAGCAACTAATATTTAGTTAAGTACCTATTGTCGCTTTTCTTTTTATAACATGACTTTGAGATCATGATCAACCACGGTAAGTTAGAGGCTTTAGGTTTTCTTTTGATCACCTTGGATACTATATTTTGTTACCATTAGACCTCTATTAAAATGAATTCAAAGTTTACTACTCCTAATGTCTTTAATGTCTATTATGTACTTTCATGCAGGGACCGAAAATAACTGTTATTTTTGAATTTTTGATTAAAAAAAGCAACCACAAGGAAAAGTCGGAGAACAAAACCAAGTATACCATTTTGATTGTCTTGGACCAAATTTTTATAAAAGGCGATGCTTTTTAAAAACATGATTTTTATTTTTTAGAAAAAAAAATAACAGTTATTTTTTGATTTTTATTTTTCCGAGCAAAATTAACACTTATTTTTGACTTTTATTTTTTCGAGCAGAAATAAAAGTTATTTTTTGACTTTTATTTTTTCAAGCAAAAATAACAGTTATTTTTTGACTTTTATTTTTTCGAGCAAAAATAACAGTTATTTTTGACTTTTATTTTTTCGAGCAGAAATAAAAGTTATTTTTTAACTTTTATTTTTTCGAGCAGAAATAAAAGTTATTTTTGTTTCAATTCATGATGAATTCATAATATTTATTAAAAAATTCTTTAAAAAATTAAAGTTATTTATGTCAGAAAATTATTAGAATTAAGTTTTGGGTATATTAAACACTAATCTTTGGTTTGAAGAAACCAAAATAACTTTTATTTCTGCTTTTAAAAATAAAAGTCAAAAATAACTTTTATTACTGCTCTTAAAAATAAAAGTTAAAAATAACTGCTATTTCTGCTCGAAAAAATAAAAGTCAAAACATAACTTTTATTTCTGCTCGAAAAAATAAAAGTCAAAAAATAACTTTTATTTTCTGACTTTTGCGATAAAAGTCATAACAGTTACGGTCCCTGCTTTCATGCCTTAAATGTAACTACTTTGTTCCCTTAAGTCATCGACCGGTATTTTCCGTTCCTAAAACAGTACCTCAGAGGATACATTCGTATCCGAACGAGAACAAAGTATTTCTATACGTTGAGAAAATTATATCAGAGTGGATTCACACCTGACAGTATTAGTTGTAGCAGTGTGTTTAGACTTTATTTTGAACTTGCTTGGAATTATAATGATAATATAAAAGCCCTTGTCAGAATTGTTTCTAGTCCTTCAATTGTAATGAAGCGTATTCTTGAATAAAATATTACTAGTTGCTTTTCCACTGAGCATAGGCCTTCTACAGTTTTACATACATAACTCACAGCAATATTTTCTATTTATTGATGAACATATAACATTAAATTTCCAGTGCTCGATATTGCGCCAAGGGAAAATGTCTGCGACAGGTTTGTCCCTATTCCTCATAGCTATTAATGCCGTAAGGAACAATGAAATCAGGATAAGTATACGATTTATTGACAATTTGAAAATCGATAGAAGCATTCAACAATTAAAAATTAAATCGAATAATATTTATTACTCGTTAGAATAAATGAAATGATTATTCGATTGAGAAATTTTAATACCATTTGACTTGACAACCCTTGCAGATACACAAAACATTTAAAAATAAATAAATAAATAAAAACATAAACAATTAAATATTAAGAGTGATTTTTGTTACGATTGCAATTACGAATAAAATTAAAATTATTGTATTGAATTTGAAATTTTAAAATTTAAAAAAAAGAAGAAAACAAAAGAAAAAGAAAAAACGAAACAATTCAATCCAATCATTTATTTATATACGTTGAACAAATTGAAAAATTTATTTGAATAGTTGGGCAATTCACACAAGCCCTTGTATCGTTGTATTCATTGCATTGTTGGACGAATATACAACAGTGTATGCTTGTTGTTGATAATTTTCATATAAAAATTCGATACACTTATACACATATTTTTCATATATTTTTGGAAGTTGTATTGCTTTCGTGTTATCAGTTTATGTAAATATCAGTAATCAAGAAGAAGAATAAAAATACAAAAAATTTTCTATGTGACCTGAGTCAACAATTAACATTTCAAAATTGTAATTGTTCTCAAAGATAATTAATTTACTTGTTTCCGTAGTGTTTTTTATTTTGTTGCTTGAAAATCAATGTATGAATACTGGTCTTCTTCTTTTTATCGTTTTTTGACATTTGGAATGCGAAATACACAATACACCGTAGCATTAAGCGTTCACAAACAACAAAGTGTATTCAATACAACATACACGATACAAAGTCGTGCGAATTGGCCAAGTGTAAATATACAGAATTCAAATTCGCTCGTTACATTATTATTGATTAAATAAATAGTTCTAAGCGTATGAATTCTAATAATTTTAAGGTCTTAAGACTATTTTTCTTTTCTTTTTCATTTTCGTTGTATATTTAATGTGTATCATGATAAATGAGTGAATAATTTATTTTTTGATTTCCATTTTTGTATTTTTTTTTTAATTTTTTAACTTTTCTTTGCCTTGACGTATTTAATGCGAGAGATAAATTTGTATCTAGTATATGATATAAAGATGAACCCCATAGAGGCTTTAGTATTTAATTAAAGGGTATGAAGACAGAATTATTACAACTAATGTAAGAGGCAATAAATAATAAAACAAAAAAGAAAAACTAGAAACTGTATATGAAAGTATAAAAGGAATTTCTAAACGAAATGAATACATACATACATAGCTAAATTTATAATAAATTAAATCCTTAATATAGTTAATATTTTATTATTATTAACAATACATTTGTATTTTGATTTTCTTTTAATTTTAACGAACCAATTTCATAAAGAATTTAATAAAAAAATAAATTTGGCCAAAATAATTGTTAATAAATCATTTAATTTCCTCTTCTTCTTCTTCTTTTGTTCTTAAAATTCTTGGTACACTTACAGTTGTATTATAATATTGCAGGTTATATCTAAACGATATTATTTTATTGGCTTATTATACTACGTTCAGATATGCACTTTTATTGAGTCAATATTCGGTTTATTGAGTACAATATTTTAAGTGTTCAGACATAATAACAAACAGAGTTCATCTCCTTATTCAATATTTATTTAACAGCTGGTAAACAAAACAGCTGGTTGTTTCAACATTGTTTTTATTTTGTATTGTTTTTTTTTTTAAGCACAGAATACCCTGTGACATAAAGTGTTCGGTTATTTGTAATATGCTCACTAAACGCACTTATGACAGTGGTGCATTTTAAGTTTTATTCAATATTATAGCAATTTGCGAATTTATTGCGCAATAATTAATTGAAATTTTATATGAAGTATTGAGCTGAATAATGGCGTTTATTGCGATTTACGCAATAAAGATGCATATCTGAACATCGTATAAGAGTGTATTCTCAATAAAATTGAAAACTAATATGAAAGTGTGTAAACAAAGATGATATGAATTGAATAAAACTGCCAATAAAATTTGCAAAATGTTCCGTGCTATTCGAAAAGTGTAAGTTGTTTCTGTTATGCAAATCTAACGTATTCAATTTGTGGATTTCACGCCAATAAACCCCTTTGTCTTTTGAAGCAAACCAATTAGTCACCCAATTCTCGACTTATTTTTAGGAATCTAAGAGCTGCTCAGCCAATGCATTTCCCATTGATGAAAACAAACAGTATTCGAAAGGAGTCAAGTCTAGTGAATACGGCGGATGGAGCCTAGTGCTTTGATTGTACCCTAAACCGGTTTTGCTTTGTGTGCAGGTTCATTATCATGTTGCAAAACTACTTAGCCGTGTCTTGAAGTCCGTTCTGGTCGTTTTTCGACCAATGCGTGGTTAAATTAATCATTTGTGTTCGGTAGCGACCTGTATTAAGGGTCTCAAAAAGTTTTATGAGCTCGTGAAATACCACATTTTTTTGGTTCTTCCAAACACATAGCATTGAATTTCTGGTTGTTTCCGCTTAGGATTCTGAAAATAAACTTACTTTTAATCGTCAGTAGAAATTCAATGCAACGCTATTTTTCTGTTGAGACTTTGAAACAAATGTTCACAAGTGGTTTTTCGTTTTTCCATCTGTCTGTTATTCAATTCATGTGGCACCCTTTTTCCAGACTTTCTAATTTTTTTTATAGCTCTTAAACGGTAAGAAATTGTTTGTTGTGCAACATTTAACATTTCTAGAATTTTTTTCTGACTTGGAGTGTTATTTCCGAGACATCGAAACCATCTTCTGCATGTTGCTTCTGATAGAGCTTGATCTCCATAAGCCTAGGCAAGCATTCGATGCGACTCTCCTGCACTTTTCTTCATATGAAAACAAAAAAATAAAAATTGTGGTAAACTATTGATGGACACTAAAAAAATTCGGTGTTTTTTTGATGCAATGTATCGTTATATAATGATACATCACAAAACACATCGATGTTTTCCTTGCATTGATAAATATTTATAACAAAACATAATGCTTTGATCGACACGTAAAGCTATATAGCTATACAGTTTATTGGCCTGCATTAAATCTAATGTAGTATCACCGTACTGTCTCCTAAAATCCTCTCGCACTGGCAAACTTCAAGATGATGTACAGTTTTCAGTACGAATAGCTCCCTTCCTGGCGTAACTCACACAACTTCTCATTGTAATAACCAAAAAAAAACTAACTTAAGGCCCATTAACTAAAGGAAGGATTTTATATATTATTTTCAATATGGCAACTTCAAATTTAAGCAAAATGAGCATATCGATGGCTTAATATAGAAAGGTCGTATCTCGTTTTTTTCAAAATCGGGGTTTTTACATATTCTGGTAGACAAAACCCCCGTACACATCCTCTGAAAAATTCAAGTTCCTATGTTGACGAATAGTCGATTTACAGTAATTAAAAGAAACATAACATAACATATTTGTTTTAGATTTTATTAAGTTTTTCCTTCTCCTGTAAAGTACTGAAAATGTAAGATACGTCCTTTCTATATTAAGCCATCGATATACAAGAAGACGAAGCCCTTCGTTAAAAAACTTGTTTAATTGAGCAGTTTTATCGACATTGCTCCGGCACTACCATATTCTTGAAAACAGTTAACTTTATTTTATCTGTAAGTTGCAATAACGAAAATAAGTTAAAGGTAACTTTACAGTTCCCTTTAGCTAAACGTACCTTTAACTAAACCCAAGTTTAACGGCAAGTTGTAATAATTGCCCTAAATTATCTTAAACCCGTTTGACTGAACAAGAATGTTCTCCTCTCTTCATCTTTCCTTCAGTGGAGTGTACCCTACCAAGACTTTCTTACCATGTAAGAATGTACGGAATGGTTTTGGCCCCAACAGTGGTCATTGCGGCGAATTCTAATATAATTTGCTAGTTTCCCATTATAATATCGAGTCAACCTTAAAGCAGCTGAGTCCTCGAATTGTCGAATAGTTCAAGTTAAATTGAGCACATCTTTCGATGACTTCATCTTTCTCTCACAGGCTTCCCAATGGGGTCTGAATATATAATTCAGGGTCCGAAAACACTCGCGTCTGTAATATTATATGTTCTTGACCCATTTGCTTAACACAGAATGGCTTCTGTCTTCACTTTCACTATTATTACTCATTTTCATTTCGATTTGTGAGGCCACGATCACTAACCGATACTATGGTTCATGCCCAAAAATGATTTTTCCCATACCTTTTGTTTTCTTTTTACAATACAGACATACATACATACATACATATATGAATCATGCCAATTTCGCTCAACTTTTTTTGGTAAAATTTCAATTTTTCTCCATGCTTAAAGTCTGTATAACTTTTAATGTTTTCTTTTCCTTTCTTTCCTTTTGCCAGTTTGTGTGAAAGTCTAAAAATCGAAATACTTGTAGCAGATTCATTCAACGTAGAATGGTTCATTTGATTAAAAAGTTTCACGTTTTTTGTTTGTGCATTCGTTAAGTTTAAATCTTAAAATGTTAAGATTTTCATACTTAAACAACTATTCTGTCACTTGCAGCCAGAGAGAGTATTTTTTCTTTTTTTTTTATAAATTTTCCAATATTAGGTTGAAACAATTTAAAAAGTTCTTAACTTTATAAGGAACTGTTTTGTATTTCTTTAAAGGTATTGAAATTTGTGAGGAAATCAGTTTTATTGCAAGTTACAGTGATAGGTCAGCAATGAATCGTTTTTTCGCTGCTCATAAGTACTCATGAAATTTTGAGTATGAGTGAGTAAACAGTATTGATATTCAACAACTCTGATTAAGTCGTACTCACTACAACATTGATTTATAAGTAAAGTATGCAATGAGTATGAGTACAACGTTGACGTCAAACTCATAACATTCGAAATGTGTTTGATTCATACGCCTACTCATTCAGAGTGATTCGAATCATTCATAAATATTTACAGTCTTAGTTGTTGTTGCATTTACAAAAAAAGAAAAGACACACAACCTTTTAGTGAGTATTATAGTGTTCATATTCGAATCATACTTATTATATTTATATATGAGTACGATAAGTACTTCAAACTTTGAATATGAGTAGTATGATATTAAAATAAGTATGAATGCGTATAGGTAACATAAATTATGAATATGATTCGAATCTACACATCATTGCTGATCTCCGGTCAGAATCATTAAAACGCCAGTTTTAGCAATAAAAGAGCAGTAGAAACAAATTAAAAAATAATAATAAAGTGTTTTGAATTTCAAATTTTACCACTAAAGAATGCAAATTCTACTCTAAACTAACGCACTGTATTTACTTTCATCAAAAAAAAAATAAGTTTCGATCAGTGTTTCGAATTTCCTAAATGCCTGCAACTACTCTTGGCGAGACTCTCATTGGATTGTATGTGCATGTTTATACTCATATTAATAATTTTCAATAAATACAAAAGGAAACTTAGGAATCAATGTGCAAAGCACAATATATGCCACATACCATATGTGCTGAAAAATATCTTTGAAAACAATCTCACCGTTCTATTTGATTGAAAATAATTTAATATGGATCGTGGAGATCAATGTAGTGAAGAAAGACGTCCTGTTCGACAACTTCGAGAATAAGTGCAAACTTTCAACGGTCTTAAAACTAAATTGCCAATGCTTCGACACCATCTACTGATAATCGCATAACAACTTTAGATGAACTGCAGTTGAAATTGCAATACAAATATACAATACAAGCTAATTTGAGGGAGATGAAAACTCTTGCTTTGGCTCATAAAACGGGGTGTGTTCTAGAAAGAAAAAACAGGTAGAGCCTTAATCAAAATCAAATTATTTGGCGATGATGTGAAAAAACAGTAAAGCATTTGCCTCTCGGATTAACAAACAAAAAAAATATATTCAAGAGGCAATGTTTTCTTACAGAAAACACAATGGATAGATGGGTGTATTGGAATTTATTGGGGATCGTCAGGCTAAAAAAAAATATGCCTTTAGTTTGGAAAATTCATGAAGATAATGAATGAACCGCAGCACGCGTCAAAGGTAGTGAACTCATTGTTTTAACAGCATAAGTTAAATATATATCAGAATTCCGATCTGAATCCAATTGGGAAAATATTCAACAAATGTGGTACAATATCTCTGTAGAGGTTGAGCGTTAGTTAAATTCCTGTATGCCTTGGAGGATACTAAACATACGCTGCAATGGTTATTCAAAATAATATTCCATCAATTCAAACGGACGCACAATGGGGTCTTTGATGCCTAAAATGCGAATTAAATCGTGGGAGCCTTCCTGGTTGCTTTTTATTTTTTTTTTTGGCTTTTTTCGCTTAAAGAGGAACCTGAAATGCCAAAAAATTAAAAATTGAGTTTTTGATTGATTCTGATGTACTGCATCAAAATATATGTTCTGACAAAATTTTATAATCCTACTCTCAAAGATTATCTACCAACCAGATAAAATTAGAAATGAACATAGAACTGTTAATACAAATTAGAATAAATCATTTAGATTATCAAACAAGTTTTCATTTAATTTTGAAGTCTTTGTTTCGGGCTTCTTGCGCTTCCTCAGTTAACTGCCCTATTGGTATTAAAGAGTAATTTATTACTTCTGGTCCGCGCCTGCAAAGATGATTAATTTTCTTTCCTTTACTCTTTTGCCTTTTGGTTTTTGCTTCTTTCACTGCAATCCTCGAAATCAACTTTCGATCTACCACGCTTAACACCAGATTGGCGCGGGAAAGCTATTGTCGAATCTAACCAGTAATTGTTGTTCTGAAGAAAACGCTTAAAAAAGAGGCATTCCAGCGATTCTTCAATTGGGAAATAAAATTTTTCAATGTATCGTTAAAAACTTTAATATTTTTTATTGCTTGGCAATAAACGTGTAATCATTTTTTCTTTAAGAAATGCAATTTTTTCAGCAAAGGTTTCAAATCCATAATTTGTTCACTTTTAGCTCATGTAAAAATATATTTGGTACTCAAGAATTTAATTTTCCAATTAATTCCCATTTTAGGCATCAAAAACCCCAATGTGGGACGTCTAAATTTTAAGATTGTCTGTGCACTCCTCACGAATTTATGTTATTTGAGATCATTTTTACTTTGAATTAATATTAAAATGCAAAAATATGTCTTCTAAAGAGTATTAAACATGAAAATAAAGTAAAGCTATGCGTAAGAACTTTCCTATATTTACATCACACCTATTTTTCTGACCACAGGTGTACGTTGTGTATAGTATAGACATACTAGTATAGACATACACACATATGTATGTATAGTTGAAATTTTGGATTTGGTCAAAATTTGCCAATTTTATGAAAAATTTATTTTTTTACTCTTTAATTTGATAAAAATATTGTATTTTTGTAAGATTTCGATGATTTTCGATGGAATGTTTAAATGAGTTCTGCTTTTTTCATTCAGTGTTCGTACCAGTTTGGTAAGAAATTGACGAATTTCGTCCTCTATAAAAATTCAGTCTATGAATGCAATGTTTTGTTTGATATATTGTTGCCGTTTTGAAAGAAATTAGGCATGTGAGACGTTCTTTATGTGAGCTTTCAATGTCAATTTATCAGATCAGATATTTGAACTCCATTTTCTGAAATATTATCCCACGCAGGATTCGAATACTATTCGATTTTAGAATATTTTTTTTTGTGTACGGGACTATAATAGTCTTTTCCGCGATTAACTTCTAGTCTACTGGCACGCACCATCGATATACAATCCCAAGATCTCTCAAAATTATGCCACTAAAGTTTCTTTCAACCGTCAAGACTACGTCAGATAGCTTATCAGGAGTTCCTCAACACACAAACATATACCCTGTGGGTATATGCTGACAGGGCTGACACTTATTTCCTTTTGTTTCTACATATTGCGTCAATGGACCTCTGCCGCTCATTTGTATATCGTGAGTTCTAAAACCCTTCAGTCCTAATCCCTATATCACGTTACTCAACTATTTACATTACAACTATAAAATAATAACTCTGAAACAAAGAAAATAATAACAAATAAAAAAAACAGGGGAAATTTAATAGTAAATATGGAGAAGTTTACAGTAACTAAAGGAAAACTGTTTTTTACTGTTCTGTTTTTTTTTTATGTACTTATATATATGTATGTATGTATGCACTAGGTATTCAACTTCCGCCTACGAAAAGTATAAAAATATTTAAAAAGTTTTCTTATTAACTTTTGTGAATTTATTCATCTCTCATAAGCAGTATATTTTTAAATATCATTCGTAAACAACAATGCATTATTAAGTTTCTTTTAAATGGGTCACTTCACTTCACTATTTTGATTTCATTTTTTTTCAACAGAAATTCATCTATCATGCGCACTGTATCCGAAATTTTAAATAATTTTTACGATACTTTTAAGAAACATTGTTTTGAGTTAACTTTAGACACACAGAATTTTTGGAGACTGAAAATGCATTAAAGTTTAAAGCTTCAATCAGTATTCTTCTTTCAGTATTAAATGATGGTTATGATTAAGTGATTATTTCATTTAAAATATATTTGATAGCATAACAGGATGAAAAGGAAAACAGAATAGTGACTTGTTTCCAGATTAAAAAAGTGCAAGAGAACTTAAAATTTTAAAAATTTTTTACGCTAATGTTTGTAGCAACTAGGCGGAATGACCGCCGCATGTGACGTTAACTCATTTTATACCCCGCGGTAGTATATATATATCAAATTGTTCTGTATACTTACACTTAGTATTTGAGTTTAAGACGGCAACCATTCTTAATTATTGAGAGATTTACATTTGATTAAATACTTAGCAGTCAATAGAAGCATTCTGTGTTGAAAACATTCTATTGTTCTACCTACCATACATTGCACAATAGAAGTAAAGTTCCAAAAACTGCAGCATCGTCAGAAATGCTTGCAATGTGAGGACCAGAAATTAACATGATTTAAAAGGAAGCGCATTTCAAACAGTCAGACAATCTCAACTTACCATAAGGGTGACGACCCACGAATATTTGTTGTGGTATATATCAGAGATCAGCAATGAGTATTCATAAAGATGAGTAGATTCGAATAATACGCATAATTTCTGTTACTTATACGCATTCATCCTTATTTTAATATCATACTCATACTACTCATATTCAAAGTTTCAAGTATTCATCGCACTCATACTTAACAATACGCATGATGTTGTTGATTTCGACTCTCCTTTACTCAACATTTACAAGAATCACAAAATATGTATGATTCGCTTACGAACATTACAATACTCACTAGAAGGTTGTATGTTTGCTCTGCTTGCTGTCGTTGTCTTTGTCTGTTTCTTTCTTCTTTTTTTGTAAATGCAACAACAACTAAGACAGTAAATTCTGATGAACGATTCGAATCACTCGAGTCATTTATGAGTATTATAAGTATTTTTTTCTAAATTTATGAATCTGAATGAATAGGCGAACGAATCAAACATATTTCGAATGTTATTAGTTTGACGTCAACGTTGACGTACACATACTCATTGCAACCTGTACTTATAAAACAATGTTGTAGTGAGTACGAATGAATCAGAGTAGTTGAATTTCAATACTGTTTCACTCATACTCAATATTTCATGAGTACTTATGAGTAGTATATATTTAGGCAATTATTTCTTATTCCAAATTTGATTTACCGAATGCATGGTATCGTCGTTATCTTTTTTAACAGGTGGACTGCCGACTACGAGATAACTCGTAGTTGGCACCCTAGAAGGGAACGGAATCTACCAGTTATCTCGTACGCACTAAACCTGCCATTTTTGTGTAGCTACGAATAAAATCGTATTATACCAGTGCTAATATCGATAAATGGCTTCTAGGAAAAGAACAAAAAGTCGATGTTGGCCTGCGTGACCAAGTTTCTGAAAATTTCCTCGGCAGTCAACGTGTTAATAATTTAAAAATTTTCAACTTATCTGTAAACAAATAAAATCTTTCATGTTTTATTAACAATTTGAACCACTGTTTGTGGTCCTTGTACTTCGTTTTCACAATGGGGATAATCTTGATTATTTTTATTTTAAAATCTTGAACCACAAACTGAACTGTAAACAGAATGAAGAAATTTTTAAATTTTTCTTTTATGTGTGTGTGATTGTTTTATTGAAATGTATGCATACGTGTATAAGTATGAGTAATGTATTAAGTATTTATTTATTTATTTTGCATGAATAGTTTTTAGTTTTATGGATTTTAGGATAATATTTCCACTTGTAATTACTACGACCAATTAAATATGTATGTATTGATTGTTTGGTTTCTGTACGAGTTCATTGAGTTTCATTTGAAAAGCAAATACGAATATGTAGTAGTAATAATTATGAAAAATGAATAATTAAATTATTTGAATATGTAGTTAAAAATAAATACATATGTAGTTAAGATTTGACATTTAATTGAACAGGGTAAACTAAGTAAACTAAGTATGTCTGTATATTGGTATATTGATATGTGAACACACACTATACATACATATACAAAACTATTTCTTGCATGTGTGTGTTTGTATGAATATTGATACATTACAATATATGCATTAATAAAACATTTGCATTTTTAACAATTATAAAATTCAATGGCGAGCATTTTTATTTATTTCTTTCGGCTGCAATTTAAACGTAAGTTAACTACGACATACAAAAATATTCACCTTTATTTATTTTTCCTTCTTTCTCAAATTATTTCATTATGAAGATAATACAAGTACATAAACTACATATATACATATTTGGGCAATTCACACAATTTTGTATCGTGTATGTTGTATTGAATACATTTGTTTGTTTGTGAACGTTCAATGCTATGCTGTATTGTGTATTTCATGGCATTCCAACAATTTGACAGCCCGAAACCAACACAACATATGAAAACATATGAATAAAATGTGTATGAGTGTATCGGATTTTTATATGAAATTTATCAACAACAATCATACACTGTTGTATGTTCTTCCAACAATAGAATGAATACAACAATACAACGGTTTGTGTGAATTGACCAGTTGTCACGAAAATGGTAACATCGTTTAACAGTATCATGATAAACAAAGGCTACACAAACAAATACAATGAACTTGTTCGAAATAAACCAACAACATTGATATGAAAGAAAAGGGGATATACAAGTAAGCGGGAACGCAACAACAAGCAATGTGAACAAAATACATAAACAACAATAAAGTCGCAATAGAGTTCTCGAGAAGACGAAACCCCAAACGCTCTACTTCAAAAACCTTCATCAGACTGATTACGTGGGCACATGAAAAGGCTAGACAAAGCAGGCAACTAGTAGTAAGAAATCAGTCAGTCTTGTGTGAAGACGCGTTGCGTGTGTAGAAAACATTCGTGGTTTGAAGATCGCTGTTGAAAAGATCTGCATTGTAAACAAATAAGAATAGCGAACAAGCATTTATTATTGTATTTGTTAAGTTGTAAATGGTGGAACACAAAAGTATTGCGAACTATAAAGAGTTTAATTGAAAGTAAACACATATTTGTTTTTATTTTTGTTTGCAATTAGCGAACTCATATGCTAAACATTTTTAAAGCAATAAAATATTTGTTTCATCACGTCTCATGCTAGTGTTTAGACTTCATTCTTATAAAATCAAAGATTTAAAAAATGTATTTTGTATTGTTTTGGACTCATCAACAGGAAGTAAAAGGGACTGCCGATTTGTAACAATATTTTAGGCAGGACTAGTTCAGTGGTAATTTATTGTAACGATATAAGAATATGTTGACTTTTATTAATTTTTTCGTTCAGGATAATAACAATAATAATAAGGGAAAATAAATGTTAATGTTTTTATCTGCATTAACACCAAATAAAAACTGCTGTGAAAATTTTTTTAAATTCTTTATTTGTATAAAATTAAAAGCATTCAAATATAGGAGAACATAACAAAAGTTAAAAAGAATTTAATTGAGGACATAAAAGAGTGAAATTACTTGTTTTTTTCAATTTCTATGACTTTCGTTGTGACAGACTTCACCACATACATATTTATGTATAGGTTTTTAGTCTCAAATTAAAGATTTTTGCACACAAATTAAATTTTTTTAAATCAAATTAAATTTTTTCAAAACAACTTAAATTTTATTAGAATGAAATTAAATTATTTTCAACACAAATTAAACTTTTTGTGTGTCATTTAAAATATATTTAATTTTAAATTAATTTTTTTTAATTTTTAATTAACTTATTTCAACTTCAAATTCATTTTTAACGCACATTTAACGCAAAATAGTTAAAAATATATAAAACTTTTTATAGCTTAAATTAAGATTATAAATAGTAATATAGTTATAAATTTAATATGAAATATTCATTGTAAGTGTTCTCCAGATGCAGCTAATGATAATGACATGGTCATATCAACATAGTAATTATTACAATCAGACGGTGTTTCCCATTCGACGGAGTTTTTAATTACAGTTACCAAGTCCATATGGAGTCGCCGTGGTCTAGTAGGTAGTGTGTTGGCTTATTAGACGAAAGGCCCGAGTTCGAATCCCAGGCCAGATATCAAAAACAAAATACAAAAAGTATTTCTTCGGCGACTTCCTCTCAGCAGATTTCTGGCAAAAACTCTGAGAGTAAAAATTGCCATGAAAAGTTTCTCAAAAAAAAATCTGTCGTTCGGAGTCGACTTTAAACTGTAGGTCCCGCCACTCATGTGTAAAATTAACGCACACAACATGAGTGGTGTTGAGAAGCTAGGCCGTAATCCTGACTGAAGGGTTGTAATGAGCCAATTATGTATGTAAGTCCATATTAATATCAGGATTAGCTAGCAAATTGCGCACATACAGTTTAGTTTTTGAGAATACTTTTTCTATTGGGTCTAGCATGGGGGAGTATGGAGGAAGAAAAACTAATGCATGCCCAAACTCGGCAATTTTATCGTTCACTATTTGTGTTTTATGAATTTGTGCGTTATCTAGTATTAGCCAAGCACCTGTGATGTTGGATTCACTTAACATGTGAAATAATTCTTCAAGAAAACTAATGAAAATATTAGTATTAACACAGGAACTGGCAATTATTTTTTTATGTTAAACACCATGTATGTTCATAGCGGCAATAAGAGAAACGTTTCGTCCTCTAACAATAGGAACGATAACATGGGCTGGTGTATTCACTCTCGACCTTGCCTTGTTTCTGCGAAGGTGGTAGTTGAATCCAGATTCGTCAATGAATATTATTTTCTCTCTTACTTCTGGGGCGTTTTGCGAAAAATGTAATGTATACGGTATTTTGTACAAAGATTAAGATATTCCCTCATTTAAAATAATAAAAAATTAATTTGAAATGATATAAATTGAAATTGAAAAGAAATAAATTTAAATATAAATGAAAAAAAATTAATTTCAAATGAAAAACAATGAATTTGTTTTAGAAATTATTTAATTTGTGTTAAAAATAATTTAATTTGTTTCGAATAAAATTTAATTTAATTTGAAAAACATTTAATATTAGTCGAAAAATCGCTTTGGAAGCCTTTTGTGAAAGTGATCCGCGTTGTCTAGGGGTTACCTCAATAGCAACATGTAGTTTCTGTGATGATGACAATAAATAAGGGTTGTAATGGCCAATTATGTATTTATGTATATTCCTATGGATTGTTATTATTATTATTATTATTGGCATGCGTTCAGAAATGGCTTATTAAACTTGAATACTGTTTAAATTTGCTTTTATGTACGCATTGAACGTATGAGCCAATAATTAAATGATATAATTATTATAATAATATTTTCTTTTTCAATTTGGCTCTACTACTGGTAAATAAGTAAGGTAAGTAATTTTCCCAAGCCAATTACCACTTATGCATCCCTAATTATTGTACCATATTAACATTGCTTTGTAAGAATTGTCCTACGGTAAAAAATTCAAAACAGTTTTCTTACAGCCTTGCTGTTAACAGATTTGATGATTTTATGAGAAATTTTGTTCTGCAAAAGACATACCTGTACTACACTTATATTTTGAAATTTATTAACTCAATTATTTTGGTAACAGAGTGTTTTGTATTTGTGGGTTGAATGTTAGCATTTAAGGGTTTTTAATTTTGTATCTCTTGTTGTTTACAGATTCACTTTCTAGATTATGTATTCAGATTCTCGTTCTACAACAATTACAGCACCCACCGCAAGACTGATGACTAGCAATTATATTAATTGTGTTAAAATCGAAGAGAGAATATACGGCTGCAGATATCTCAATCATAAATCTTATTAAAGATCACTGTCCCTAAGCCGCAATTTGGAACAATTGAATTTATTTGACAGACATTGAAAGTATTGTTAAGTTTTTACCTTTTGTTAAAACGTTTAAAATATGAGTTCGTTGATTGCAGACAAAATAAAAATAAATTGGTGTTTAGTTTCAATTAAACTCTTTATCAGTGTTGAAAAATTCAGTACTTTAATACTTTTTTCAGTACTTTTCCACTTCAAAAACACCGTAGAACCCCCGCGACGCCTTCAGTACTTTTTTTTATTATTATGTACATATTTTATTCCTTTTAAGCTATTTATACATTAGCAACGTATTGATAAAGGTAGAATTAGTCTTTATTCCCGATTAGCCAAACGTACACGGTACAAATGTCCGTTTTTAGAATACGAAAAGTATTGAGAGCACTTACCGAACCGTAAAGTAATTTCGATAAGCATTTACGTTGGTTTTCATGTGCTACAAACGAACGTCGACGTTTGACTAAATGCGACGTTTACGTTTGTTTGTACGAATCAACAGTTTTTGTTTTGCATGTGAGGAACACGTATTAGTCGTTAGTTTTTCTGTTCCCTACCGTAAATAGTCCAGTAGGTAAAGTGCTGGCTTACTAGATGTAAGCATGTCAGGCATTTCCAACAAAACGAAAAATGTAGAGGATATACATTCGGTAACTTCATTCTGTCAAAAACTCTGAGAGCGGAATAAATTGCCATGAAAAAGTTTCTCAAAAATCTTTAAACTGTCGGTCCCGCTACTCATGCATAAAACTAACGCAGGCAACATAAGTGATGCAATAAGCTAAGTCATAATCCAGATTGAAGAGTTGCAATGTATGTATGTACATATACATTTTTTTTACAAAAGTACCATTTGATGCGAAAAAATACTCTTTCAGTTACCATTTTAAAATTTCAATTTTGCAACACTGCTCTTTATTGTTCGCACAACGTTTGTATGCCACTGTTTACAACTTGACGTTACAACAACATTAATTGCTTATTCGCTATTCATCTGTGCACTTCTGCTTGCGGCAATCTTCAAACCACGACTGTTCTTTTCACACGCAACGCGTCTTCACACAAGACTGACTGCATTCTTACTACTCGTTGTCTGCTTTGTCTTGCCGTGATGTTAATTTTAAACGATGTTTCCGTTTTCGTTACAGTATGGTTGCTGAACAAAGCGAGCATGACAACAACATAGATTTCCGAAAAATAAAATCATTATCGAGTCGCGCATAATACGGTCCCAAAGAACTTCCGGAATCTAGAAAAACGACATCAATTACAAAACATTAATACGCTTTGATGATCCATCAAAGTGATTATGGCATGCAACCGGGTATTTCAAATTTATATATGTTATATTTAGTTCGTCTTTGCGAACTTTCATTGTTGATTGGCCAAATAATACTTATAAATGTGATCCATATAACCAAAAGCGTCCTTTCTTCATGTGAAAACCAAACTGCTGATATCTAAACTAATGCCAAGGATTAAATAGTCGCTCCAAGTTTGTACCTTATTTTAGTAGAACATTTTTTTGTCACAAATAAATTGATTGTAATTATAAAGGCGGCTGGCTTATGTCTTTGCTGCTATAAGTTTTATAAAATTTAATTTATTAAACAAACAACAAACGTTTATTCGCGTTAAGGATAGCTATTTAAATATTTCCGTTTAATAATTAATAAACATTGTATTTATTTATTTGTTTATTATTTCCGTTTGTACAATTGTGGTTTTAATAATTGGTCACAATAATTAATTTCTAATTATATAAACATTATTTTAATTGACTTATTTATGTATTAAATGTATTAAAAATGCCAAATTATAACTAATTATTCTGGTAATTTATTATTATTTTTTTTTTTTTTTCGATTATAAAAATGTAATAAAACTGCATAAAGAAAAGAATCGAATTTGGATTTAATTTGGCAAATTAAAAATTAAAATCGCTTAATAGATCCACAGTGTCTGTCACTCTAACACAGTTACAATACAAAAATTAATTTAAAAAATTTAGGAAATTTCACTCGATCAGCCGCAATAAGAGATACATATATCCTAGTATAAATCAAAAACTAGACTTCTTCCGTAATACTGGCATAATTAAATTCATTTTTAAATTAAAAATCAAAAATAAGAATTGAAATGTGAATGAATATGCATGAGGTAATGGAAATTCTACCACTGTTGTAGAAGTATATCGTTCATGGGCCTTTATCATGGATTGAAAAGAGAGATCAGCAATGAGTATTCAAAATGATGAGCAGATTCGAATAATACTCATAATTTATGATACTTATACGCATTCATACTTATTTTAATATCATACTCATACTACTCATTTTCAAAGATTGAAGTATTCATCGTACTCATACTTAACAATTCGCATGATGTCGTTGATTTCGACTCTCCTCTACTCAACATTTACAAGAATCACAAAATAAGTATGATTCGCATACGAACACTACAATACTCACTAGTGGTTGTGTGTTTGCTTTGCTTGCTGTCTTTGTCTCTTTCTTTCTTCTTTTTTTGTAAATGCAACAAAAACTAAGACTGCAAAAGTTTGATGAATGATTCGAATCACTCGAATCATTTATGAGTATTATAAGTATTTTTCTAAATTTATGAATCTGAATGAATCAAACATATTTCGAATGTTATGAGCTTGATGGCAACCTGTACTTATAAATCAATCTAGTAGTGAGTAGGAATGAATCAGGGTGGTTGAATGTCAATATTGTTGACTCACTCATTACCAAAATTTCATGAGTACTTTTGAGTAGAGAAAAAATGATGCATTGCTAATCTCTGATTAGAAACAATTAAATACTAAATGAATACCAATCATTGTTAAAAAATATTTTTAAACATCTGACCATCTTCTATAGTAAAAGCAAGAAAGGCTTGGCTTATTAGAGGAGAGCCTGTGGTTCAACCTCTAAACTAAACATCTCGATCAAAACGAAAAATTAAAAAATATTTCTTTCTAATGTTAATGGAGAAAATTCTGAAAGCAAAATGTAATTGCATTAAACAGTAGGTTCCGCTACACGGACAGTGTGCTAAGCCAAGTTGTAATCCTGACAAAAGGGTACCAATAACCATTTAAGTAAGTTAGTTAGAAATGAAAATGCATTCAAGAAATTACCAAGAAAGATTCCACAAACAATACAATTTGAGAGAAGCTTGACAAATTGAACGTCCATAGTAACCATTTGTATTCACTTGTTTTACACTCCTGAAACTTGTTCATATAAGACTTTCCTTGCATTCAAAAATAACAAACTGCCCGTGCATACTACCTATCAATATTGTTTCGATAATGGAAACGGTGTAACATCTTTTAACATTTAAATGATAAACAAAAGCTACACACGCAAATACAACGAACTTGGTTACAAGTAACCCAACGACATCATTCTGAAAGAAAATGAAATAAACGAGTAAGCAAGAAGGCAACAACAAACAATGTGAGCAAAATACACAAACAATGAAACCGCGAAAGAATTATCGAATAGTCGAAACCATGAACATTCGACTTCAAAAACATTCATTAGACTCTTTACGTGGGCATATAAAAGGGCAAGACATAGCAGGAAACCAGTAGTAAGAATTCAGTTAGTCTTGTGTGAAGACCCGTTGCGCGTAAAAAGAACAGTCGTGGTTTGAAGATCGCCGTTGAAAAGATCTGCATTGTAAGCAAGCAATTATTGTGGTATTCGTCAAGTGTGAACAGTGGCATAAAAGTAGTGAGAACAATAAAGAATTTATCTAAAACTAAAAAAAAATTATTTTTATTTTGTTTGCAGTCAACGAACTTATATTCTAAACGTTTTTAAAAAGGTAAAAACGTAACGATATGTTCACAGTTTCAGCTATATTGCATGTTTAATTTGTTTGTGAGAGGCAAGAGTTTTGTGTGTTTGACGACTTTCAGTTGTCGAAAGAAATGGATCGAAGAAGAAGGAATTGAATGCTTTACCGTCTTAAGCATGAAACTCGATCAACATTACATAAATAAATAATTTTGTGCCAATAAACACAGCTTAGAACCTCTCTTATCCAGATATAGCATGGCGACTATAACATTGTGATTTGTAGGTATTATTCCTACGAAGGTGTTAGATCAAAAAGTTTTGTAAAAGGCGTTTAGAAAGTAATGCATTCTGATGTAGTCTTACAAAATTTCATACAACATTATGTGGAATAAAAATATTGCGTTTCGATGCGTGCAATAAAAATATTTCAGCAGTATAATGACCCAAAATACCAAGCAAAGTGAGATAAGGGATGGTTCGAGGATAACAATATCAATGTAAAAGATAACAATATCAAACTTTTAGAAAATGGTAAAACAACAATCAGTTGTAATAAACTTTGGGAATTCAGGCTGTATGCTGTGATATACAGGATTGGGTATGGCAAAATGTTGTTGAAGAGGATGGTTATTACTCAAAAGCAAGCGGCTATAGTGATCTGCCCACACTCTAACTTGTTACTCTTCTGTTGTAGCAAGTCCACCGTTTGCATTATTTAATGGCATTTGATATGTTGCATACGATGGCTAGACGTTGCGAGCTGTGTGTCCTTACTTATTTCTTCCAACCATCGCTTTTTATCCTTATGTGCACTGCGTTTCACTTCCCTATCAAACTCGTTGTAACGTGTTTGCACTACTAATTCAAGCTTTATTCACATCAGCTTTTATGCCATTACGTAAATCGAGTGTCTGCTAAGTGTCATCGAAAATCCAATCATATGGCACACATTCCACTCCTTTAGTTCATCTTCTTGAAGCGGCAACCTGTCAGCTTACGTATGTCCACAGATTGCGTATTGTCACTGTTGCCGGTATAACGAATAGTCTCAAGTTTAAAGTGCATCTCTGCGACTAGAAGATGGTGTCCTCTTGCCACGTCCACACCTATCCAACTTCGTACATCCATTCCATCCGCTGTTGTCATGTGGTCCATTCGGTTCTTCGTTATTTAGTCCAGGGAGATCCGAGTCGCTTTATGATGAAAGCGACCCACTTACTAGATTGTTTGACGCGCACAATTCACACATATTCGGAAACAAATCACCATTCTCGATCCTGTGACTAAATGCGTGGGTGCCCAAAATTAGTATTATCAGATTAGCGTTATCACTTTGCACGTTAAAATCTCCATCACAATCATTATATCACATCGCTTGCCGTCGCTTATTGCATTTTATTCTTCATTTTAAAATTCTTTCTTGTTTTCAGGTTCAGAGACGTCCATTGGGATATAACATTGATGTAAGATGCATGCTATGATTATTCAAATTAAAAGTACAATTACGCAAATGTTGCAAAAAAAGTTTCCAATTCTTTATTTGTACTTGTATTTACATTATATTGTAGTTAATAATTTTATACTATATTCAGATATGCACTTTTATACAGTCAATAATACAATATTTTAAGTGTTCAGACATAACAATACACCCAAACCTGTTTTTACACGGTTTTTTTACGCAATTTGAAATAACACGTTTTTTTTTAACAAATTTACTTTTTTTTTCGCTCCTTTTCATACGGATAAAATCGTTTAATCCCGTTTAACTCACACACTCACAACGCACTATAACAGAATTTGCTGTTAAAAGAAATAAACCAGCGCCAGAATCAGCTTCTGAAGATGTAGAAGTAATAAGTATTTCTACTAACGAGACTGATATTGAGCCACCCCAGCAAAAGAGAATGCGCTTGCCATCAGAAACTGCCTCTGAATAAAATAAAAAAAAATTGTTCATTGAAAATAATTCCATTCCGTTGTCTTAAGAGTTTGATAACTAATTTTATTTTTATAAATGGAAGAGAATTTTTAAGTTTTTTCTTTATTTTTTTATAATCATAAAATGAAATAAAATAAAAACTGTGTGAATACTATTTAACTAAATCTGTGCGTTTTTATAAAGTTATTCAATTTTATAGGCGTATGTAGGCTGCTGCATCAATCCTATGTATATCTTTTCAGTTTGTTTATACACTTACATATATACATAATATTTGTCTTTTTTACGCGTTTTTTTTACACGGTATCCACTGGAACGTATCTACCGTGTAAAAAAAGGTTTGGGTGTACGCAGTTCAGCTGCTTATTCAATATCCATTTGACAGTTGGTAAACAAAACAACTGGTTGTTTCAACAACATTATTTTAATTTTGTTTTTTTTTTGTTTGTCGTTGCTGAGTTCTCAAATATCAATAGAAAGTGTAATACATTTGAGCACTGAACATACTAATGACAGTGCTACATTTTAAGTTTTACTCAATATTATAACAATTAGCGAATTTATTGCGCAATAATTAATTGAAACTTTTTATGAAATATTGAGCTCAATAATGGCGTTCATTGCGATTTATGCAATAATGGTACATATCTGAACACCGTATTATAAGGAGACGATAGTAACACATACAACTCCATGCACTTGTTCAATCAATTACACATTTCTGTAGTAAAACTAGATGCACGTGTTCATTACAATTAAGTTTCTGTTGCAAACCAAAAAGATTTGTTTGAAAAAAAATAAAGTTTACACAGCCATTCTAAAATAATTCAAGACAAATGTTTTGTACACAGTATGTACAAGTTATTACCAGATTAATAACATTGTGTTAGTGTTGTAACAACAAATTTTTATCGAAACAATAATTCTTGGTGTGCGGTTTCAGCTTGTTTAAGAATTACTAACGGATAGTTGAAAAATCGAAATGTTGTAAACATTTCTGTCGCACAAATTGTTTTCTTCATTATCTAGTACAAGTAAATATTTTCATAGCATCTCTACATGTTTAGACACATGTGCATGTATTTGTATAGGTTAAGTTAAAGCCAACCATAAAGAAATATGTATCTCTCTAAAGATAGTAATGCTGTTTGCAAGGGCTGGAATTATTGCTGACATATCCCTGTAAGCGAAATACTTGACATATCCACACAGAAATTAGTCTAGTGGAGATAAATGGCAAATGGACTGTTCGAAAACGTGGTATTAATTGTTCACCAAACTCGTCTCTCAACATTTGCGTTTTGATGAGACAAGATAATAAAAAATAAAAACATAATTAATAATTGTTCATAACAACCCTTAAGTCGGTATTATGACCTAGCTTCTCACACTACTTTTGTTGTGTGTGTTAATTGTTACTCATAAGTGGCGTGAGTTACAGTTTAAAGTCGATTAAAACGACAAATTTTTGAGAAGCATTTCATGACAATTTTATTTACTCTCAGATATCTGCTGAGAGCAAGCTGCCGAAGAAATATTTTTTATATTTCGTTTTGTTGGAGACGGCTAATCTGGGGTTTAATACGAGGCCTCACATGTAATAAGTCAACACACTACCTAATAGATTATGGTGACTAAATATACAGTTTAGTACAGTACAGTGGTAGGAACTTAACCCAATATTCTAATAACAAGTTGAGACCGACAAAGAACATGGATGTTTCGAAGTCTTTTCCTAGACTACGCAGACTTCAAATGATGAAAACACATACTATTTAAACTATTGATTGCAACACTGTGATTTGTTATTTTGTTATTGATTGAGTGCCCTTCATACTAATACTATGTTGAGACATTCAACTTTATTGAGCCAATATTCGGTTATTTAATATTTTAAATGTTCAGATATAATATAAGCAATATTCATTTGACAGATGGTAAACAAAACAGCTGATTGCTTTAACAACATTGCTTTTAATTTAACCACGAAAATTAGTGTCAAAAAAAGTTGAGAAAAAAATGGAAAACAATTCAACATTGGAAAAGGTCTTGCTAATGATAAACCGAAACGCCAAGCTGTTGCGGTTAGTAGAGACTAGTTTTGAGTCTCTGAGTAAGATGAGAAAGAAAAATTTTATAATACTGCATAGGTTGCTGAAAAGAAAACTTTTGCTTATGGCACTGTTAGAGGAAAATGAAACTCAAAGGTCTTTATGGTAATTGGTAAGTAAAATATGAACAATATTAATCAAATCAATAACAAAATTTCCTATTTTCACAACCGCCCATCGACATTTTGGGAACTCAATTGTCAATGAAACGACGAACAATTTTTTAAAATGCATTTTCGCGTGACCCGAAGTAGTTTTGACATACTCTGTGGTTTGCTCGTGAATTTGAGCAAGGACGACACAAGGTGGCGAAAAGCAATAACATTAGAAAAGCGCGTAGCCATCGCTTTCTTCAGAGTAGTACAGAGTGGTTTCCGAGCTTTTTGGTGTGGGTAAATCTACTGTGTGTACAATCTTAATTGAGTTTTGTGAGGAAGTGTGGCAGGTGTTGTCCAAAACATGCATCAAGAAATTGCCTCCAACGCAAGAACTTGTAAATGAATGCGTTGACGGATTCCATAATGTCTAGGGGCCATTTGTAAGTTTGAAATTTTTGATATTTCATACCATTTTATATGCCTTCATAAATAAAATAATCTTCACATGACAAGCAATTCCAATTTATATTTACAGATGGGTGCCATATTGAAGTTAAACCCAACCAAAACGATGCCACTGACTACTATAACTATAAGGGATGGTATTCTATGGTACTTTTGGCGCTTGTGGATTACAGGTACAAAATATGCAATTTTTTTTGTTGTTCAAATATTTAATATGTTATAAACAGGTATCGTTTTTTATATATAAACATTGGGGCTCCTGGACGTTGCAACGATTCCCAAATTTATAATACATCCATATTATAGAAGGTACTGGAGAACTTGAAAAGTCACACGAAGCAAATAGCTGATATTCAAATTCGAGTTTGCATTTTCGGAGACTCCGCCTTTAGATTCTTCACTAATCTAATGAAACGGTACCCGTTTTCATTGGCATTATCTGGTGAATAAAAGTTGTTCAACTACCAATTATCGAGGTGCAGAGGAGTGGTAGAGAACGCACTTAATCACCGCAAAGCTCGTTTTCGCCGTATTGGTAAAGGAATAGATAATCGAGTACGGAACGCGCCGATTATTGTTCGAGCCTGCTGCGTTTTACATAACTTCTTGAAACCGTTAAAGATTTCAGAACAAATTGGGAGAGCCCAACAAATAGCACTAACATTGGTGATAGCGAACCGACCGCCGAAGCTATACGACAAAACTTATGTTCTTATTTTAGTAAGTACAAAAACAACATTTAATTTTTTAAAATTTGTATTTTGTTTTATTTAAAAAAGAAATTAAAGCACTGCTAAGTCTTTTATTGTCCCAAAGTCCCAAATTCTGTTTGGGTTCTACCCATTGACCCAAAAATGAGCTTCAACTCTGAAAATAATTTTTCAATGTTGTCATTCATGTTGAAATGTAAACCTTAATGACCTTTTCACATATCACGAATATTTTTTTTCTTCCCTGTGACACTAAAAAAAAACTCAAACAACAAAAAATCACATGTTATATACACAATGTTACATACATAGTATATAAAAACAAGACAATATTTGTGAACTCAAGCGTTTATATCAATTCTTTGTTTACAAACATAATTTCGCTTTATTGGTTGTTAGTAACATTAATTTATTGAATCAAATCGCTGCCTCTCTCTCGCTCTCTCTCCCATAGCTTCACCCGTCGGCTAAATTCGTTGAAATTGCGTCATATTAACTTTAATTATAAGGAATAATAAAAATGTATACACATAGTCTGGAGTGGAAAATCGATAAGGCCCTAGAAACTGAAGCTAAATGGCCTGTGGCATCATAAGGAATAAGGAATGAGATCAGCGATGAATCCTTTTTCGCTACTCATAAGTACTCATGAGTCAACAGTATTGAAATTCAACTACTCTTATTCATTCGTCCTCCCTACAACATCTTCTTATATATAAAAATGAATGTGTGTTTATTTGTTTGTGGATTTGTTTGAAGTCTATAGACGGCTGAACCGATTTTCTTGAAATTTTCACAGTATCTTCCTGTATGTCTGGAAGGAGTTATAGGGTGATTTTTACGTTGAAATAGGCAAATAAAATAAAATGAATAAAAAAAGTATAAGTGTTATTGTCTAACAAAATATTACGTATACGTCACCCGTCAGATCTATGTAATATTTTATACACGACAGTAATTGAAGTACGTCTATATATATAAAAATTAATGTATGTACGTATGTTTATTTCTTTGTGGGTTTGTTTGTTTGAAGTCTATAGACGGCTAAAAGGCTGGACCGATTCTCTTGACTTTTTAACAGTACCTTTCTTTATGTCTCTACTTTTATTTTAATATTTCAAGTAGGAGAGATGCCACGCCCACATACCTAATAAGTATTTAATGTCGCATATCTCATAAACTGCAACAGCTAGATTCCTCAAATTGTGTATTGACAACTTTCACATCTATATGAACAAAATGGGCAGACTTGCTGTAATGGGCGTGTCACCATCTATAAATATATTAAATTAATATATCTAAGAAAATATAATATTTAGAGTCCTAAAATTTTGTCGAATCAACTTTAGTATCAATATGAATATTTTAGACAAAAATGGGCTGACTAGGAAAAGGGGGCGTGGTACTTCCCATATGAATTAAATTTAAAACCTCTGCTATCTGGGAAATCATTATAGATATAATCATCAAATTGTAAACGGGCAACACTGAAATCCATATGAATAATTTGTGAAAAAATTGTCGGACTAGCAATAACAGCAAGACCCTCCCATATAGTAAATATTATACAAAAGTTCGTGTACATGGAAAACTATTAGATCTAGAATCTAGCGTGAACCACTTTGATACACATATGAACATTTCGGGTTAAGGAAATAAATGGACTTTAATTTTATAAGAATTCTTCGACAGAAAGTAAATACTAAACATTATATATCTGATAAACTATTGCAGCTAAAGTCATGTGTATTGCCTGTTTATTCCAATACCTATTTTATTATATGTTTGTTAAAATACGCATAGAGGGATATGTGTAACTTAGGTGCCATTAACAGTAGACACAGACCATTGATGACACTATACTGCCTAAATTTATTAACTATCTTCAGCACACATAATTTTTTATAGCACCAATTGCTGCCTGTGGTTATATTATACAGACTTTAATGGTCACCCTAATAAAAAATATTAAATATTTTCTATTACTCTATAATTTTTTAAATATTTTCTATTAGCCAAAATTTGTTATCTTAAAAACTAAAAAAATTTGACCTGTTATGGTATATTTGTCTAACAATGATTGAAAGGAAGTACTTGAATAGTACTTACAATCTTTTTCGCAAGTCATTTGAATCCCAGATTCTAAACGAGTTAAACATTTATTTTATGATATTTTATTTTATATTGTGATAAATTAAAAACAAAAAAATTTCCCTTAAAAAATCTTCGCTTTCTAAACGCACCAAAAATGCAGTTAATTTACAATCACAAACCGCTGACGAAACTCTCAAAGAACTTGATGTTAGTCTGAGAGTTGAAAGGTCTAGAGACTCCACATCTAGAGCTGTGGAGACACCAGATCAGCGTGATGGACCTGTAGAAGGAGAGAGGATACGAGCATCAACATCTAGAGCTGCTGAGATACCTGATCAACGTGATGTACGTCTTAGAAGAAAACCATCCCAATCATCAAGATCAAGCACTGATGAGACGCCGGATCAACGTGATGTACACCTAGAAGGAGAGAGACTACGAGCATCAACATCTAGAGCTGCCGAGACACCGCATCAACGTATTACTCGAATTCAGAGTCAGCGACGTAGAGCCGCAGCATTAATATCGATCGAAACTTTGAATGAACGAAACGAACGTCTTGATAATCAAAGAATATGACAATCTGCTTTAAGAGCTAGAATAAGAAATAATTATTATAAAACATTGTAAATATCAGTAACAAAATAAATATTTTAAAATCCAGACTTCTCCTTATTTTATTACGTTGAGGTTATTGACTAAAAATAATAAAAATATACATAAGAAAAAATGTATATATTTATGTATATATTTTGAATATTTATATTTCATATCGATAGAAGTAGCGAAGCACACTGGGTTTTAGCTAGTTGATTTATAAGTAAAGGTTGCAATGAGTATGAGTACAATGTTGACATCAAACTCATAACATTCGAAATATGTTTCATTCATACGCCTACTCATTCAGATTCATAAATTTAGAAAAATACTTATAATTGTACTCATAAATGATTCGAGTGATTCGTAACATTCATCTTAGTTGTTGTTGCATTTACAAAAAACGAAGAAAGAAAAAGACAAAGGCAGCAAGCAAAGCAAACACACAATCTTTTCGTAAGTATTGCATTGTTCGTACGCGAAGCATACTTATTTTGTGATTCTTGTAAATGTTGTGTAACGGATAGTCGAAATCAACAACATCATGCGTACTGTTAAGCATCAGTACGATGAGTACTTCAAACTTTGAATATGAGTAGTATGAGTATGATATTAAAATAAGTATGAATGCGTATAAGTACCAGAAATTATGAGTATGATTCGAATCTACTCATCTTTTTGAATAATCATTGCTGATCTCTGGTATATACTTTATGAATATAATTCGCAAAAGCATTTTTCAATATGTACATATCATATCGCTTTAATCATGAAGACTAAGTAAGCAGGCTATCACGATATAACTTTCTTTTAGAAACCCTTGACCGCATAGCTAACTGGAACAACTGCTTCCTTGTTCAGAAAGGAAAAATGTCGTCAATTTCGTGAGAGGGATGTCTACGACATGAGCTACTACCTTTTTTACCATGTGACGACAAAAGGCGAAGACCATGTTTTTGCCCACACCATATCACTGGATGACATTTAGAATTTAATGTATTGTTTATTTTCTTTTATATTTTTGCTGTATGAATTATTGTAAATAACACTATTGTAATTATTTTTTTAGGCCCCACTGTGCCTAAAACATTTAAAGTAATTTTTGTTAAGCACTTATGATCTATTATTAGAAATATTATTATTCTTTATAACGGTTGTCGTACGACTCACATTTGACCTACAAGACCTCTGTGCTGAATTTAATTGGTGCTTGCTCTCACATTATTAAGTTGTAGAGTAGGACACAACATGATTAATGTTCGATCATGTTTGATCTGTTATTCGTTACTTTTGTGTATAAAAGCGAGCGTGACTTCAGCGGTCGGGGCAGTTGGTGATGAGTTGCTGGTAAGGCAGGTTGGTCTTGACATCGGCTGTTGCTGGAAATATAATAAATCCCAAGTGGTGTGGTTGTCCCCAGTTCTGATTTATTTACCGCCAGCAAAACATTGGAACTGTGACTGGACGGACACCGGAGACCTCAGAACCACAATCATCCTGTGCGTATTCCGTTTGATTGTCATTCTGACATCCTCCTCCGGAGAATTTGACTGACTGGACGGACACCGGAGACTTCATAACCAAAATCATCCTGTGCGTAGGCCGTTTGATTGACGTTCTGACAACCTCCTCCGGAGAATTTGACTGACCGGACGAACAAAGGGAGAACTTGGAGCTACAATCATCCTGTGCGTATGCCGTTTGATTGCCGTTCTAATATCCTCCTTTGGTGGACTTGACGGACAGTTGTTTGGCCGGCCTAGGGTACTTTAATATATTCCAAATTTAATTATTTTTTCCTTTTATTTATTTTTACTTAGTTTAATGTGAAAGCTATTTCAGTATTGTTAATAAATAGCTTCAAAACTTCAACGAAGTGTTTTTTTATGTAACCACTGGACGCCGCTGATCTACCCCAGTACCCAAGCGGAAACGTGTCGTTACAACCATACTTGGAAGTATGATTCCCACAAGTTGCCTTTCTCTTGTAGTTTAACAATTATGCCTTCTCTACGCTCCTCATCCCGTTTTCCAAAACTCTGTCGCGGAAGGATTAATTGCTTGCTAATGTTAGAATCGGCTTTTTGAATTTCTAGCGCAATGTTATCGACGTATCTTGCTTTGATGTTTCTGAATGCTTTAATAGCTTTGACACCTCCATCAGGGTACGAGGACGAACATTTTGAAAAGGCTGTGTTGGTGGTGCATTGAGTGGTGTGTTCCAATCTTCAGCAGTTTAAAGTCGATCCCGAACGACAATTTTTGAAACAAAATTCATTGCAATTTTATTTACTCTCAGAGTTTTCGCCAGAAAACTGCCCTACTGCAAACTGCGCTAGTATGTGCGGTGACCTAGCCAGAGTCGCAAAAGCCGATAACTTTATACACATTATAACTATGAAGTGATGATGTTATACAAGTCCGCTTTTCTGAGGGCCAAGTGGTGTGGCAACACCCAGGTAACATTATAGCCTTGTGTACTAAATTTGTGCCTCCACAAAATTTCGCTCAGGTCTAATATGATTAGGCCTGCTTGAACCGTCAAGTGTTCGAATATGTCACAATCTAATTTTTATGCGTTATTTCTTACGACTAGACTGGGTTATAAGGCCATTGTAAATGCGATATATGCTGCTCGTTGGTTTGTTCAATTTATTTTAATTTTTTTAATTTTAAAAGAGTACCAAGAGTACCTGTAAATCTAATGAGTTTAGAATAAATTTTACTATATTTGATAGGCCTTTAGCAGGGCCGCCTTATTTCCGCTTTTTTTTCAAAATGTTTATTGTCTAGATTGGCAGAGTGTGTATAATCATCTGACATTCATTTTGCTACTTTTATCAAGTGTAGGCATGTATGTATGTATGTAGGTATGGCCAAGGAGTTTCCTAGAGATGAGTACAAAATTGTACGTGTGGGACTGTTGGTGAATTTACGCGCTTCTAAGATTCAATTCAGTGGAAAATATTTTAACAAAATCTATTTTGCCATGGGGCCAAATGTATGAAGATGTACGGGTAAATATATTTTCGTGTGTATGTGTATATGTTCATAATGAAAGTGCGTATGTGTGTTGATGAATACAATTTGGATGTGTTACTGCATAAGATGCTTAAGGAGAAACATCAAATCGTTGGGATTGTCGCAAGAAAATAAGAAAAAAAACTTCTATTCGGATGAAGTTTATTTGCTTAGGACTGTTTGTCTTTGTCCGTAATCAATTGTAATGGTCTAATGGACTGCAATTGATTTTATATGTACACAAGACATAAAGTTGTTTTAGTTCATCTTCTTCCCAATTTACTATCAATTTTTGCTATTCCTTATTCTATTTCGGTCCTGTTATTCATCGTGATTTTCTTATTTGTTGTTGTTGGTGTTCCAAAAAAAAAAGAAGAATTATTGTCTTGAAGGAATTTATTTAGTCGTGTGTACATTGTAAAATTGGTTTATTCGTTGTTTTATTGATAATGCTGATGCTGATGACGATGATGAAGATGAAGATGTAGATGGAGATGTTGGTTGATAAGTGTTTCAATTTGTTCAACTTACGACAACTCTAAATATATAAGCACAAATACATACATACATATATCTGAAAAGAGGGTAGAAAGTACATGAAAAACGAAAAGAAATAGTTTTGGTAATAGAAATGGAGAAAAGGAAAGAAAAAAAATTAAGTTCTAATCATTGAATTAATATTAGTTTTAGTGATGAGTATTAAACTCAACATTTTTCACTTTTATTTGCAAACATTTCAATTAGATTATCAAGAATTAAAAAGCCATCGCAAAAGTCATCGATAACTTTAATAAATAAGAAAAATATTTTATTAAATTGTTTTTGGTATCAAACACAGTCTCTGTTCTTAGTATAGTTTATAGATAAAGGCCATAACAATAGAGATACAAAAATACTTCTTCGTTTCCTTATGCAAATCGTCATTCGGAACACAGTGCAATACCCCACCAGTTGTATTCTAGCACACTAGTCAATTGAATCGACTAAAACGGCTCTAAAATGAATTTGTTTGTTGGTATTGTTACGTTTTTATCCTTTTAGAATATGAGTTCGTTGATTGTAAACAAAATAAAAATCTAATTCGTGTTTAGTTTTAGATAAATTCTTTATTGTTCTCACTACTTTTGTGCCATTTTCTTCTTTGCCTACAACGGAGATCTTTCCTGACTGACTGAATTATTACTACTCGTTGCTTGCTTTGTCTTTCCTTTTTATATGCCCACGCAAACAGTCAGATGAAGGTTCTTGAAGTAGAACGTTCGGGGTTCCGCCTCTCGAGTACTCTATCGAATTTGTGTATTTTGTTTACATTGCTTGTTGTTGCGTTCTCGCTTACTTGTCTATCCCCTTTTCTTTCATACCGATGTTGTTGGTTTACTTGCAACAAGTTCGTTGTATTTGTTAGTGTAGCTTTTGTTAATCATGTTAATGTTAAACGATGTTTCCATTTTCGTAACAGTATGTACAGATTCCAAAACTTACTTTTTTACCACGTCCCAGATTATCTAAACATATTACTTTAATTGATTAGGTTCCTATTGAAGGTTATTGTGAATTTGTTTATTTTCGTTTTAAGCACACACAGAAATAAATTTTTAATTAAAGTTTTTGTTTATTTACTCAACTGTACTAAAATTAAATTAAAATGTTATATTTTTCATGCTACGGATTAAGTTTTTAGAAGTTTCAGTTTTAAGTAAAGGTAAGTCATCAAATTGTTGGTTTTCAGTGGTAACGTACCAGGATAACATTCCTCACATATTTGTCATTCGATTAAAATCTGTGGAAATCGTTAGCATCTATCAAGATCAAGCAGGGACGCTATACGGTAAAGATATTCAAAAATTGTTAGATAAGCATAAGCTTAAGCTTTCGGAAGGTTTAAAAATATACCGATGTTATCAACTTTCACAAAAAGGTGAAAAGATTATTTACTTACAAATGTATGTTTATTTTTGAATGCATTTTATAGGTTCCAACGTTGCCAATACTTTGAAGGACTTAGGTTAGTTAAGGTGGCGGACCCCACTTAAAGGAAGAGGTCCCAAACATTTCCCAGAGGAAACCAAATCGACTCGAAAATAAATCTTACTATTGTAGCAATCTCTATGTTATAGAGCTAGTTTAAGGATATACGAAAGTGAAAGGTCAAAAACTTACGTATTTTTCAAACAAGAGTAAGGCACTTCGTCCTCCTCAAACCGACAAAAATTTGCCGGATTTGGCACTCCTTTCGATGTGGGTACCAAAATGAAAGTGGTCCGATCTCCTTCTTGTGTATAAGTGTCCAGCAGAGTGTAGTTAAATTGTACCAGCTCTGGTAAGTTCACCAGAAATGCAATTTTCAACGATATCCCGGTACCCATTTAAAAGTTACTTTAAAGTGATCCGAAATTTTAGCTTAGAAATCCTCAGCATTCATGGGCAGGGACGAACATTGTAACTACGTTCGTTAGGGAGTTAATGAAAACATAGCTGTCTGAATAATGAGATTTTCAGGAAAAAATGCCGTCACTCAAAAAGCATTACACCTCTTTCAAAATTACTATGACCTCTGTTTGGAAAACACTGCAGTGGTGAGGTAGCGTATAAGAAAATTCAATATCAGATATTACTCATCTTTAAGCCATCAGTGTAAACTTCAAGGGTCCCATTTAGAATCTCCGGATCTTTAGACCATAAGTCCCATGTTCCAGTCCAACAGTTATAAGGAATCATATAATCAACACGGATGTGTTAACCTGCTGCTCATTGTTAGATAGGGATGTAGGCATTGAAATGATATCAAAATCAATAAGAATACAAGGATATAAGCAGAAAGTGTTTAAAGTTCCATCATTAGCTGAACAAATTCGTTTCGTGATTTGAAGTACACGAGCATATTTCAAGTGAGTCTATGATAAAATATTTTCGTTATTATCCCACAAAATAATTTTTCAGAGGAATACCCGGGCGGTTCCGTTTTAAAACCTGAATAGCAGCTAGCTGTACGGGATATTGCTATGCTTTTAATTTTTATTGCCGACTATTGTTTTAGAAGATGGACACTGGTCCACCAGAGTACGATGCATTTTCCAATAATTTTTTTACGACCAGTAATCTTTTCTTCAGAAAAGAAGGATGCCATGACATTGAAACAATTATTTGACAAAATGGAACCAAAATGTGTCGTCTCAAAAGCAGAAAGGAAATGAAAAAGAAATATCGTTGGTCATATGATTACAGGTTTGGTATAAAAAAAGTAAAATTCTAATGGTAAAATGAAAACAATAGCGCCTATACTATAGCCTAAATAAATATTACAATAAGCATATGGGTGGGTTAAGTGAATTGGATCAGATCAGGATTACGATTCGTGATAAGGAATGCTGGTGAGTACCTTTCACCTACATAACAGATAAGACTGCTGCAGACGCTTGTAGACGTAATGAATCATGTTGACGAATCCCAAGATTACCTAAAGCTGGCATAGGGTACTAATCCAATGAACTCGAAAAACGAACAAGATGCGTAGAATGTCATACTAGACTACGTTCGCCACGTAAGAAATACTCGAAATTTTTATGTGTAAAAAAACACGTTTTAGTCATTTTCACTTGTAAGAGGCTGCAGTATCTGATCTAGTACAAATACTTTTGCGTTATATAATAATTTTGTTTTAATTTTTTTTTAGATATAAAATAGAAGGTTACATAATTGGCCATTACAACCCTTCAGTCAGGATTACGGCCTAGCTTCTCAACACAGTATCGTATAACAATTGTAACATGAAAAGCTGATACAACTTCTTACGAATATCATTCGCAATTTTAATCAAATTAGAAAAAATTTGGTAAAAATAATTTTCAAGTTTCATTAAAAAAATAAATAAACGTCCCTATGAGTTTTGAAACTGGTTGAGAAAAAGATTTCTCACAATTATTGTTCCATGAAACGGATTTGTATTGTACATTTAAGCGGAACTAACATAAATCACTTAAATATTGTTACGATAAAAGGAAAATGATAAACAAAAGACACAAAAACAAAACAATGGACTTGTTTACATGATCAATGAAACAGGGTAAACAAACAGGCAACAATAACACTGCAAGGACAAACGTAAACAAAATACACAAACAACAATACAGTAAACAACATGTTTATATATATAGAGACTTCGCGAAAGCAAAGTAATTCTCCTTCAAGAGCATTCATCAGACTATTTACCCTGCAATATAAAAGACAAGACAAAGCAGGCAACGGTATCAGATAGAATTCAGTCAATCTTGTGTGAAGACGCATTGCGTGTGACGAGAATAATTGTGGTTTGAAGAACTCCGTTGTAAAGATCTAACGAACAATTGTTAGTGGGTAAACGGAAGAGTATAAAGAAGAATAACAAATAAGGCAAATTGTTGTTGTTTAAATCAAGTTGCCAAAGGTGGCACACGGAATTGTGCGAACAATAAAGAATTGATTTAAAACTAAATACAAATTTATTTTTATTTTATTTGCAATCTACGAACTCATATTTTAAACGTTTTTAAAAGGGTAAAAACGTAACAATATATATAAGGAAAGATCTGAAAATCGAAATTCTTCGCATCTGAATTTTAATTAAAAACTTATAAGAAATAAAATATTTCGAGTGTGTTGTGATACATGCATTAGCTTTGCCATGTACAATCAACAAATTTCGTTGAATTGCATTTTGGCCCGAAATAATTAGATCCTGATTATATGCAATTTAAGTGGAAATATTTAAATTTAAACTTTTACACTTAAAAAAATCTGGTTTATTATCGCCGAGGATTAAAGGGATTTTACAAAAACTGCTTTTATTTGCAATCAAGCCAAAAAAATAAATAACTTTATTTAGATATAAAAGGGAACAATTTGTTTGGTTTGGTTTTGTTTTGATGCAATTTAATCGAATCGATTTAATTTTGAATTTCCAACTGTTCACTTAGCAATGTGATATGAAATGTTGTACAGTTCACGCTTTTTAAAAACGCAATGTATGTATTCCCGTTCAGTTCGTTATTGTTTGTTGGGATTTAATTGAACCTCAATTGTAAATAAATAATAAAATAAAACTCCAAAACCACGTATTTCAGTGTATTTATTTAGCAGGCCTTCGATGTGTATCGTATAGTACTCGCAGCCATACAATTGTATAGAATCTACATATGCATACGTATTGTATTTCGTATCTGTATATGTACATATGTATATCAGCGCACCTATATATATACACATATACTGTATATATGCGATATAAGGATCCCTGTATCCATGAGAATTAAATTCATATGCATTTTAATTAGCTATCAAGCAGTTTATATGTTTTATACAGATATTTACCAAATTACATGCATATTTAAGGAATACAATTTTGCCAACAACCATCATTTATCCGTATGAAACAACAACAAGCACATGCAAATACAACGACGTGCACTTGCCGAAACACACACAAACCCACATACATGCATGCATACATATATAGCCGGACTGGCAATTAAACGCATGTGAATACACCACACCAACTTCGAGAAATTCTTCCGTTAATATAAACAAAATAATTAAGAAACATACAATCGGTCAAAGCGGTATCGTTCAGTCGTATGTCGTCTGCATTAATAAGTATGTATGTACATCCATATGTACGTCATGTGAAAGAGGCATAATTACTGGTTCGAAATACTGCATCAAGCGACATTATGTTTGACATTGAAATGTTTCCATGCCATGGCATACCATAGCATATTGATTATAATTTTGAATGTTTTAATGGAAAACTTATAAATACTTCTCCGGTAGTGTACAGAGTAGGGTTGTCCAGTGCCAGTGTTTTTTTTTTTTTTTGTTTGCCTTGTATGTAGTTCCTTTTGTTTATTCGAACGTTTATATTCCCTGCTGTATGATTGTGTGAATTTCAATTTGCATTGAAATTTATTATGGGTTCACGTTGACACAGATAGCTTTCATGGGGTTTAATTTATAGTCACGGCAACATGTGTCTCCTGGTAATATCCATAATTTTGAGAATATATTACAACATTTGTCATAACTTCTTGAGAGTAATATTTATGTACATATTTTATAGTATGTACATATGTATACATATGTATGCATGTACATATGTATATGCGCACTATATTGGCGGACAAAGTTGATATCCTTCGAGCAGTTGACGGTGTATTTTCCCATCTCTGAGATTATAAATTATTTCAACCGATTTAAATTAGATTAGCAACCATTTAAATTTCTACTTTT
Source organism: Sarcophaga rosellei (assembly GCA_930367235.1). Lineage (NCBI taxonomy): Eukaryota > Metazoa > Arthropoda > Insecta > Diptera > Sarcophagidae > Sarcophaga > Sarcophaga rosellei. Next base: position 80,757,484 of record OV884017.1, on the reverse strand, counting down.
TTTACTTTTCATGATCTGAGTGACTGCGTATGTATTAAAACAGTAAAACGCCTGTGCAACAGTGATAATTGTTCTAAATTTTATTGGTTTTGAATTATTTGTGCCCCATATAATTGACTTTTTTGCCTGTTTAATTCAGCAGTAAAGTATTGCTATTCCAATTATGTAATATAAAAATAACAGATTAAATCAATTTTTATGTTGTACATACATACATACATATATATTGTTACGTTTTTACCTTTTAAAAATATTTAAATTATGAGTTCGTAGATTGCAAATAAAATAAAAATAAGTTTGTGTTTAGTTTTAAATCAATTCTTTATTGTTCGCACAACTTGATTTAAACAATAACAATTTGCCTTATTTGTTATTCTTCTTTATACTCTTCCGCTTACCCACTAACAATTGTTCGTTAGATCTTTACAACGGAGTTCTTCAAACCACAATTATTCTCGTCACACGCAACGCGTCTTCACACAAAATTTACTGAATTCTTTCTGATACCTTTGCCTGCTTTGTCTTGTCTTTTATATTGCAGGTTAAATAGTCTGATGAATGCTCTCGAAGGAGAATTACTTTGCCTTCGCGAAATCTCTATAAATGTATACAGGTTGTTTACGTTATTGTTGTTTGTGTATTTTGTTTACGTATGTCCTTGCAGTGTTGTTGTTGCCTGTTTGTTTACTTTGTTTATCCCCCTTTTTTATACTGATGTTGTTGCTATATTTTTGTTTATTCATTGATCATATAAACAAGTCCATTGTTTGGTTTTTGTGTCTTTTGTTTATCATTTTAATATTAAACGCTGTAACACCATTTCCTTTTTCGTAACAATATGAATGTATTTATGTTTGTTATTTGACGTAATTGGTTCATCGACAAAAAAATATATTACAGTGCAAAACTTAAAATTTGATTTAATAGTAGAAAATGAATATTGGAGAGATGAAATTTTTGTGATTCGAGAAAACAAGAACTTTTCTAAACCGACATATTTGCTCCAATACGGACTAATCGATAGTAAATATATTTTGGAAGAATCTACACCGCCGACTGGAGTTAGAAAGAGACTATCTTCAGGTTTAAGGATAATCTCAGTTTTCTTCAGGCCGATAAGTCTGCAATATAAAGAATTATAAATTATTCATGAATTTAGAATTCATAAAACTAACAATCTCCTCTAAATAACATCTTACATCTAAGCGTGATTACGAGCCTTATATTGCGCCTCACACCAGGGTACATGGATATGATTAACTGTTACAAATATCTGACAAATAACTGGTATTCCACCGTCCTCGTTTAGTCCATGTTGTTGGTGCAGCATGGATAGGCTCACAGTGGTTCATGCAATTCATTTCCTTTAAGATGATATTGTAATGAAATGGAAAGGGATGAGACCATCGTTAGCCTGCTTAGTTGAGAGTTTTATTTATAAAAAACTTTCTTTCTGTCTGGGTTTGCAATTAGTTCCATACCCAACTATTATCAATCAATGTTGAAAATCAATATTCACAACTCAATTAAAGTTAAAGTTAGTTTGAGGACTTTGTGGAGAAACTGCTGGTTACCTGTGTCACAGTATTGCAAGGTAATATCTTGTAATAAAAAGTGTTACTCATTGGGTAATGCAAGAAGATCATTAGAAAAATTGTAAGTTAACTTACATATGTACATTAGAGCGACTCACCAAAAAAAGTGCTCGATGTACCCTCCTAAAAATGAACCTTGGACTTTTTTAAGATGACATTTAAAATATTTCGGCTCCAGCTTTGACCTCTCGTGAGCTGGACCATTTCGAAATAGGGTATATTTTTCCATGTTTTGTCAATTTGAGAATCTGTTTCCTTACCAACATATACAATATGGGTGCCATAAGAAAGGTTTTTTCAATGCGCGTCCAACTGTATATACAATTTGTACAAGGACGATCATCCATGTCCTTTTTTTAATGATATTCTGTTAAAAAGAAGGGTTTTTGAATTTTTTCTTCGGGGTTGTTTGTAATAAAATAACCAAATTAACATATTTTAATCTTTAGTTGATTTAATTAAATACGGGTCTTAGCTTTTTTTGAAATTCGCCCTAGTTTGCATTTTTTGAGTATAGTTTTGTAAATATAAACAAAAAAATGTAATACCTTTTTTTAATTTGGGAAAAAAATATGCCCACAAAAAGTCGTGGATCATTTCTTTTTTTCTTTTTTTAATCCTATTTTCATCCAAACATCATCTAGAAACTAAATCCGCCATCATATTAGAGTTAATTTGGTTAGAAAGGAAGAAAAGACAAAATTCAAAAACCGTTTTTTTTACAGAATATCCTTAAAAAAGGACATGGATGATTGTCCGTGGACAAATTGCATATACCGCTGGACGCGCCTTGAAAAAACCTTTCTTATGACACCCATACTCTATATGGTGGTTAGGAAACAAATTCTCAAATTAACAAAACATACAAAAATAGACCCTTTTTCAAAATGGTCCAGCTCACGAGAGGTCAAAGCTAGAGCCGAAATATTTTAGATGCCATCTTAAAAAAGTCCAAGGTTCATTTTGAGGGGGGTACATCGAGCACGAATTTTGCTTCCATACAACTTGAGTCGCTCTAATGTACATATATTGTGCTGCCATAATAACAAAATCTATTTTCGTATGCTCCATACTAATTTTTTCTTGAAGTAAGCCCATAAAGATGTTCACAAAATTAAAATATTTGTTTTGTTTTAATAAACCCATATAAGGATATAGCTTAGCGGAAAAGTACCTTTTTTTATAATACCTTCAGGAAATACCATATCATATGGATGGGTAGCAACAGTTGATCCCTTTTACGAAGTTTTCAACAACATTTTCTCATATTTCGGGTGAGTATTTCGAAATACTCTAAAGTTAGGTGGTTTTCCTTGTAGCCACGGTCTTTACCGTAGTTCAACAACCAAATAACGCAAATCGGTTTTACTTATCTTATTAAAACCTGACACCAATTAGTCCATAGTCTTCAATTGCACGCCAATAAAAGTTGATTATCATACGTTTCGTTCACGTCCTTTTTGGAAAATAGAGAAACCTCTACATTTTCTTTAACAGAAGCGAAGTTTTCGGCGGTGCGTCCACTGCCAGATAAACAGATCCGATCATATTTGTACAGCTTACAATAATCATTAATTGTTCGATTCGTTATCAAACGAAGACGTGTCAATAAGATTGTGTCTCATTGAACAATAAAAAAGAATACATATATATTGAAATTTGAAACTTTGAATATGAGTAGTAGGAAATTATGAGTATTATTAGAATCTACTCATATTTTTGAATACGAATATATTCATACTTATTTTAATATCATACTCATATTCAAAGTTTCAAGTACTCATCGTACTTATACTTAACAATACGCATGATGTTGTTGATTTCGACCCTCCTTTACTCAACATTACATTACAATTACATTACATTACAATGCTCACTAGAAAGTTGTGTGTTTGCTTTGCTTGCTGTCTCTGTCTTTTTCTTTCTTCTTTATGTGTAAATGCAACAACAACTAAGGCTGTAAAATTTTGATGAATGATTCGAACCACTCGAATCATTTATAAGTATTATTAGTATTTTTTTTTTAATTTATGAATCTGAATGAGAATCAAACATATTTCGAATGTTATGAATTTGATGGCTAATACTCATTGTAACCTATACTTATAAATCAGAGCCCGGCAACACTTGCTATTGGTCAGTTGTTGCGAGAGCGAAAAATAAGAAAAGAGAAAAATGTATACGCTAACATTCACTACAATGCAGGCATGGAAAATTTAAATTTTTAAATGTTAGTATTTTAATTAAAAATATTAGTTTATTAAATTAAAATTGGTAAAATTCGGTTAGACTTCTTTGATTATATTGATTTAAGAAAGCATTTTAGATTAAAATTTGTTTTTTTTTTTGGAAATATACATATTTAATAGAAAACTTTCTGGCATATTCATACTGTACATCCCTGCATTAGCAGATCTTCATGTACAAAAGCAAGAAGCATGCGACAACACAACCTCTTTCAATGAATTCTCAAACGAGACTGAGTGTGTTTTTGATCGTGAGAGTTGTTGTAAATTTAGTAATGGCTGACATGCACGCGTGCATAGGAATTGCCGGGCTCTGTTATAAATCAATGTTGTAGTGAGTACGAATGAATCAGAGTAGTTGAATTTCAATACTGTTGACTCACTCATACTCAATATTTCATGAGTACTTCTGAATAACGAAAATACGGTTCATTGCTGATCTCTGGCATTTACATGTATAACTTAATTTAACAGAAATACCTTATAAAGTGAGAAAATATAGATTACATGTTGTTGTTGTTGTATAAATTATAAATTCCATAACATACATAATTGGCCATTACAACCCTTTAGTCAGGATTATGGGCCTAGCTGCTAACACCAGTCATTTTGTGTGCGTTAATGTTATACGTGACTGATGGGAGCTACAGTTTAAAGTCGACTCCGAACGACAGATTTTTTTTTCGAGAAACTTTTTCATGGTTTTTGCTACAAATCTGCAGAGAGGGAATCACCGAAAAATTTTTTTCTTCATATTTTCTTTTTGATGTCTGACCGGGGGTTTGAACCGTGGCCTTACGTGTAATAAGCCAACACACTACCTACTAGATTACAGCGACTGACTTCATTACAACAGAAAATAATTTGAAACGGTAAGTGAATTTTTCTATGTACTACAATACTATTTATTATCATTCGGTGTAAAATTCGTTTTAAATCATTTCTCATCAGCAAACGTGTTCATCTTTAATGTCTACTTCAACTTTTCTATACCCACACATGATATTAGATCAGTTAAGATAATATTATAAATGGAAATAGAGAAATATATGAATGAAGTGTTAGAAGTATAATTAATCTTTGTGATTTCAGGATTAAGGCATCCACACAGTGTCCTAACACTTTAACTGACGCTTAAAGGCAAAGCAATGAAACTGCAATTTTGAAATCAGCGTAACACCATACAATTTGAATAATTTTTTTGGCTCGAATGGCCCTAAACTAATTTAAAAGCTGCTGACAAAATTCCCTGGCGTGCGAATCCGATGAAACTGAAAGGGAGGGAACTGAAACTCAAGGAAGAGGAGCACTTTCTTGGACTTATCCCGGAGAGGAAGCTGTCTTGGAAACCGAACATGGTTAACAGTGGTCATCGATAGTTTATTTTATTTTTTTAATTAAAAACTAAAATTATTTTAAAGACGCATTGATGATGATGATTGATGTCATTGATATGATAATTTTGGCTTAATGGCGGTTATGTCTTTTATTTACTCATTTGCTTTAATTTTAATCCAGAATGATGTTGTTTAAATTAATCATTTTGATTTTAATTGCATATTTTGAAAATAAATTTCATTTATCGTTGCATTGCATTTGACTTTGACATTCTAACAGAGTTTCTGCATAAATCACATTCATTTGCTAATTATGAAAACATTAATGCATACACACATACATACGTATACATAAACGTATACAATATATTTCTGTATATACACAATGTACGAAACTATATAGTGCACGTATATATATTTAATAATAGATGTACACTTAAAGAACAAATTGTAGATACTATTTTATGAAAGTCTAAAAACTCGGTAGCACCCTTCGAACAGATATCGATGGATGAGCTGGCCGTTTTCCTAAAAGCAACGTCGAGAACCGTTATATTCAGCATTTTACATTAGCCAACCAGGAAGAACGAACAGTTGTGAATTCATTTGTGAATAACTGGGTGTGCCCAATGGCACAAAATTACATTACGATTAAAGCGGAAATTATGAGTCATCAATTTTTTAGAAAATGCGGCAACTAGCCGAAATACAAAAAGTTTGCGAAGAACTTTCTTACTTGCTTTATTGATCATTACAACTCTTTAGCCCGGATTACAACCCTGCTTCCGTTATTTGTGCAAATATTATTCATATCCGTACAGTTCAACGTAGATTCCTAACGAGAGATTTAAGAAAATCTATAAAGATATTGGCAGCAGACTGTTGAGAGGAAGTCGCTGAAAGATATATTTTTTTATTGCATTTTGTTAGAGATGTCTGAGCTGCGGATTGAACCACGGTCGAATAAGAAAACTTGGCTTATTAGCTGGCTAGCAAGTTAACATTCCATCCATTATACCACGGCAACAATTCCAATTGGCATACCGGTCAACAATCCAAAACAGGAAATATATTAAAGTTGTCTAGTGATTTAAAAAAAAGTAAAAAGTCTAACAACACAAAAAAGCAGAGGAATATGATCAGCTGCTAATATTGAACGTTTTAAAAAAGGCCCAAAGGTTCTACTTTGCAACCCACACAACAGATAAAACGATCGTTTTTTAAATTACAGACTTCCTGTATTCTATCCTACACAGTAATCAAAATGTTTAATCAGATGTACACAGAATGTAGAATTCGGAGTTTTAATAGCTATACATTTATTTTTATATTGTTACGAAAACGATAAACAAAAAAGTTTCCATATTTGCATAAATCCGAAATTTTGGGAACAAAATTTCCAAAATCTGACAATTTCTATGAAAAACTTTTGAATATGTTTTTACTGCTAAAGGACATCAAATCCGTTCTTAAAAATTTAATTTATAAAGCAATTTTATCTTATGCAGATCTGGTAAGTAGTTTTTGAAGCCTAGTAAAAAAAGTCATCGAAAGTTTGGTGTACGAAATATTATTTGAAATAGTGTATCTAAGCCGTATTCTTACTAGTCTAACAAGACCGTTTTTGTAACATATTTGGCCAATTCACACGACTTTGTATAATGTATGTTGTATTGAATACACTTTTTGTTTGTGAACACTTAATGCTATGCTGTATTGTGTATTTCGTATTCCAAATGTCTTCTTCTTATTCTTCTTCATAATGGCAATTTGGCATTCACACACGAAAACAATACAACTTCCAAAAACATATGAAACAAATGTGTATGAGTGTATCGGATTTTTAGATGAAAATTATCAACAACAAGCATACAGTGTTGTATATTCGTCCAACAATACACTTAATACAATGATGTAGTCGCCGTAGTCTAGCAGGTAGTGTGTTCGCTTATTAGACGTAAGGCCCGAGTTCGAGCCACAAGCCAGACATCAAAACGAAATATGAAAAAAATAGTTCTTCGGCGATTACCCCTCAGCAGATTTCTGGCAAAAACTCTGAGAGTAAATAAACCTGTCATGAAAAAGTTTCCCAAAATCTGTCGTTCGGAGTCGAGTATAAAAATTAAGGCACACAACATGAGTGGTGTGAGAAGCTAGGCTGTAATCCTGACTGAAGGGTTGTAATGGCCAATTATGTATGTGTATGTATGTATATACAAAGGCAAACAGGCAACGAGTAGTAAGAATTCAGTCAGTCTTGTGTGAAGAGCGTTGAGTGTGAAGAGATTAATCGTGGTTTGAAGATGTTCGATATAAAGATCATTGAACAATTGTTATTTTTTATGTAAAAGAGTGAAAAGAAGAATAAGCAATAAAGCAAATTATTGTTCTATACATCAAGTTGTAAACAGTGGCACACAAAATTGTGCGAACAATAAAGAATGTAATTGAAACTTAATACCTAATTATTTTATTTGCAATCAACGAACTCATATTTTAAACGTTTTTAAAAAGATAAAAACGTAACAATATGTACATATGTATGTATATTCTTTGCTTTTTCAAATTAAACCTAAGATCTTTATATACAACACACTTAATAGCTTGGCGTAGTAAATACGTATGCCTGTTTATTTTATAGCGCATATGTTAACTGAATGGATTTAAATTATGCACATACATATGTATACATAGCATAGGTATACATACATCCGTAATATTATAATGTTATTATTAAAACAAATAAATTATGTGATTGTACATACGTATAGTACTGTTCAAAATAATATCTTAAATCGAAATGTATTAGTTTAGAACAGGGCAGGATAGCAATTAAATAGGCAGGGCAAAGGTATTTATTGGTCAGTTCAGTAAAAATAATTTATCAGTGCGATGCCTTCTGGAAACGGAATACTTTTCAAGAGTCATTAATATTATACATTGTTCATTAATATTATACAAGAAATACTTCAACCCAGACGATTTTCTAATTCAGTATATCATTTATATATATCCATCAAAAGATTAAGAATTTTTTTTTTGTGAGGTTGGAGAGAGCGAACTTGTTTATTACTATCATTTGGATATCGATTCCATTGATAAGTTAGAAAAGAGGCTTGTGCTTCGCTGTTTTACCACTACTTTAATGGAAAGTGCTCGAAAACACCTGAAATTGTTCCCGAAAATTTGTATGTACTACAGGTGGTACACGTATTTACTTTATAAAGATGTTGCAGTAAAATGTTTTGTAAATACATTTTTGAAAGCAGCTCATGTATAGTTGATTAAGATACAGAAGCTTCCTTGTACTATAGCGGGACTGCAGGCTCTGTTGGATATGATAGTAAGAACTAAAGTCATGGAGACTATGTTTATGATAATGGCAGATGAGTCTAACTAACGCGAGATTGATCAGATGGCATCGTTAACTGACAAATCAAATGGCTAATAGTTCCTTGCTAAACTGTTTCCTGGTACCAGTATCAGTTATCTCTACCATTGTATAACGAAAATGATGAAGAAAGTAACAATTGGGTTTCAAAATACTTTCTGAATCATTCTATGGTATATAGTATGTGGGTCAAGGACAAATAGTGGTACAGAGTACGAACTGGTGTTCGGTTTTGGAGTGAAATATTCACAACTCATGTGGAATCTCGTGAGGGTGGTCCAACGAAAGATGTAATCAATTTAACTTGGTCCGCGTATGTAGAAAACGAAATGTTACAGTACTAACTGATAGACTGATTGGAATGGAATGACTCAAGATTAGAATGGAAAGCTTAATCAGCTACGCAGGACGGGATCTAGGTTACGTTAGAATTCTTGACTATGAGCAGGCAGATTCGCTTGCGAAGATGAGGGAAGAGCTTTTCTGTGGAGTAGGAAGAGGAGTTTAAAAGAACACCCCCGGTGAAAGGAAAGACAAAGTGAGGCAGACACACTTCTTAAATTAAACGGATTTGAAGCAATATAAACTTTTGTTGGGTAATTACAATGATTGTTACATCAGTTTATCAACAAGTAGCTTGAAGATTGAATCGGACCAGTAGTGCCATTGTTGACTTAATGCGCACATTTTTAGGATAAGTTCAAGCCTAATACTTAGCCTCCGTGCTGAACGAATCAACTAAACCTGTACAACAGTAATGTATATTGGAAGTAAACATTAGAATGTTAAGTAATTGGCACGTTGTTTCTGTCTGGTTGAGGCACTCTACTACATCTACGTAACAGTAAGTACAAAAATCAATCCATGCACAGAAAACATCGTGGTATTGTTTGCTAAATAGATGTTGCATTGATTTTTCTCTACGATGCAATCGAATAACAATAATGCATTATTGTGTGTTTGAGGGTTACATTTACTGACAGTAAAATTATTCTTCAACAGAAACAAAATTCTGTTTTATTATAAAAGCCTTATGAATACGCTTTGGATGAAAGCGATTATGACAAAAAAAATTGGACTGTAAAAGAAATTTTTTTACGAATTGAATAAAGTTTCAGTGATATGAGAAGCTAGGCCGTAATCCTGACTGAAGGGTTGTAATGGCCAATTATATACATACATATGCATGTATGATATTCCGGTTATTAACACTTTAACTGTTTTTGTCGAGTGTACTTGTCAGAGTAAAACTAAAGTTTTTCGCATAATGACGAGTATAATCGTCTTAAAGAAAAAATTGGCATTCGTTATATTATTCAAATAATCTACGGGAAATTTTTCCCTGACACAGTTCAAATAAAGGTATTTTTAACATTTAAGAACATTAGTTAGTTTTGGCAATAGCTTGTATTTAGCTAACATAAAAAATTTTGAAGGAGTACCGTTGCAATATATACATACATATGCACATATATTTTTTTAAAAATTTCTTTTTATTTTATTTCAGATACATTTTACTCTGTTTATGTCGAGTATACTCGTCTTCGCTGGAAATTAATTAAGCAGACAGAAACAGTTTTTCGAAACAAAATTAAACACTTAAAGGTTTAATATTCTGAGTTCAACAGCATTAAATTGTAGTTTTGTCAGGTTTATGACCATTATTACAGCCTGCCGTTAACTAAAGGGAGAATTTTAAATAAATATGAGATAAATTGGTTTTCATTATTTAAAGTGGACAATAAGGTAGTAGTATGCGTTAAGCTAAAGGAGTATCATCCTACCTTTAACTTTTAAAGTTAAGTTTATGTTAGAACTTGCCCTACGTATATATGTATTATTTTCAATATGGAACCTTCACAAACACAACCACAAAAAGAGGTCCTGCGTTGCCACTGCGTTAAAAAAAAACTTGTTATTTGAGCAGTGTTATCGACATTGCTCCGGCACTGCCATATTTTTGAAAAAGTTAACTTTATTTTATCTTTTGGTTATAATAACGAAAAAAAGTAAAAGGTGACTTTAAAGTTGACTTTAGCTAAAGTTACCTTTAAATAAACTCAAGTTTAGCGGCAATTTGTAATAATGGCCCTTAAAATGTTTACCGTCACATCGCCGACATAGTAGATACATGTGTGACTAAGTTCTCTCAAAAAAGAATAGCTAGAAACTAAAAGGCAACAATTAGAAAATGAAAATATGACTGTTTACTGCTATAATTTTCAGCTGAATACAATTTTTAAATGATGTACAAGTACATACATACATATGTACATAGGTACAGATAAATAAGTTTTTCTGTTGTTGATTGTTTTATTTATTTTCCGTTTGTAAATGTACAATAAATTTGATTTCGCAATAAATTCTGTTAAGAACAGATAAGCAGCCGAAATCAAAAATTATTTTGTGAATGAATTACTTGCTCTCCGTAAATCTTGAAGAATAAGAAAGTAATTTCGTTTTGCTAGTCGAGTTGCCGCAAAAAAAGAAACATCTATCGTTAACTACAAAACAGTATTCCAAATATTCTCTATAATGGCGTACAATGGGTAACAAATGATGTTTAGTTTACAAAATATTGGGAACAATCCATGAATGAACATTTTTATTCGAGTCTCAGTATGAAACTGTGGTATGTTAATACGAATGGGTTTATTTATACAACAGAAGAATGGTTTGCTATCTAATTGTATGTATTAACATAATATTTATATATGTATAATATGTGGAATTAGTAGAAGAAATAAACACAATTTGATGCACTAAAATAAGAGTTTATTTATTTAAATTAATAATAAAAATAGTAATTACAAAATTTCACATGGTTGACTAACCTAAAATAAGAGAATCAACAATTAAATGTTTATTCTTCTGTCTTCTGTTAATTAGTTCCCGTTTATATCTGACACAAGATTCAATTTTCTGGCAGTAAATTATATTATAAAAAATTAAAGTTATTCAATTATTTCTATTTCTTTTATCTCTCTGTCTACTGTATCTATCTTTCTTGCCGCTGCTTATCAGCTGATAATTTAACCCATTCTTTACATATGTATTCTAGTAAAATAATAATAATAATACTATATACTGTAAAATATTCTTCTACACATACACTGAACTAAAAATTTTAGTAAATAATAAATAAAGGGGTACAGAATTGAAGAAATTTCTTTATATATCAGCTAACAAAATTGTGTAATCATATACAGAATCGGACAAAACATAAGCACCCCCTCAGTACATTTTTTTAAAATGATAATTTTTTTACGAAAACAAAGTTATTAAAAATGTTTTTTTATTTTTTTTATTTATTTATATCCTTATTATTAAAAAACACAAACTTAAGGAATTCAGAATTCAATAAAAAAAAGTTATAACTCAAAAAACATTTTAAGCCACAAATATAAGCGGACAAAACAAAAGCACCCCCAATTTAATTTACAGAAAAAAACTATTGAAATCAATATTTCGTTACGAATCCTTTATTCTGGATGACACATGCACATCTTTTAGGCATAGAGGATGTTAAACTATTAATTATTTCAGGTGATATTGCTTCCCTGGCTATTTTTGCGGCTTCAAATAAATCTTCTTTGATTTTCCAATTTTCTCGCTTGATTTTTAAGTTAACGACCTCCCACAAGTTCTAGAATGGGTTAAGATCAATTAAATGCAAAATATTCGATCAACAGATCAATTATTTCTAGGCTAATTAAAAAGTTTTTGCATACTGGTCGCACATCCCCTACTCATTCTAGAGGAAGACCACGTAAAACTTCGCGATATGAAGACTCCCGAACTAAAAGGACAATCCAAAATGATCCTACAGCATCTTCTGATCACATACGAACCCGCTTAGATTTAAAAATTAGCGAAAGAACGATTCGCAGAAGGGTTGTAGAGGCCGGATTATTTAGTCGACGATCAGCAAAAAAACCATTCATATCGTGAAACATTTCATATCGTCTGCGCACACTCCGTATGTTCTGAATATGAAAGGTTTTATGCTGATCGTCGACTAAATAATCCGGCCTCTACAACCCTTCTGCGAATCGTTCTTTCGCTAATTTTTAAATCTAAGCGGGTTCGTATGTGATCAGAAGATGCTGCAGGATCATTTTGGATTGTCCTTTTAGGTCGGGAGTCTTCATATCGCGAAGTTTTACGTGGTCTTCCTCTAGAATGAGTAGGGGATGTGCGACCAGTATGCAAAAACTTTTTAATTAGCCTAGAAATAATTGATCTGTTGATCGAATATTTTGCATTTAATTGATCTTAACCCATTCTAGAACTTGTGGGAGGTCGTTAACTTAAAAATCAAGCGAGAAAATTGGAAAATCGAAGAAGATTTATTTGAAGCCGCAAAAATAGCCAGGGAAGCAATATCACCTGAAATAATTAATAGTTTAACATCCTCTATGCCTAAAAGATGTGCGTGTGTCATCCAGATTAAAGGATTCGTAACGAAATATTGATTTCAATAGTTTTTTTCTGTGCCTTAAATTGGGGGTGCTTTAGTTTTGTCCGCTTACATTTGTGGCTTAAAATGTTTTTTGTGTTATAACTTTTTTTTTATTGAATTCTGAATTCCTTAAGTATGTGTTTTTCAATAATAAGGATATAAATAAATAAAAAAATAAAAAACATTTTTAATAACTTTGTTTTCGTAAAAAAATTATCATTTTAAAAAAATGTACTGAGGGGGTGCTTATGTTTTGTCCGATACTGTATATGTACATACGTCATTTTTATAGTAAAACTTTAAAATTTTAGTAAATTATTGAAGAAATTTCTTCAAAATGAATAAAATGCCTTCGTTATCTTGCGGGATGTAAATGTGACGAAATTTAATTAAATTTAATAAAAAATTAATACATTTAACTAATAATTTTAGTAACATTTTATTCATATTGAAGATTTTTCATTTGACTTTACTATTCATTTTTATTTACATGGAAGAATTTTTATTTAATTTCATTAAAATGTTCGTTAATTTTTATTCATTTTGACGAATTGTCGGCGAACCCGAACTTTTTGTTATTAAATATTAAATCAGAAATACATTTTTAGAATTTATTGACAAAAAAAAAATAACGAATTCATAACATTTAAGAAAAATATATGTACTTTTAAAAAGTAGTATTAAAAAATAAAGACAAAATTTTTACATTTTAGTTAATTAGAAAAGAAATGCTTTGTGCTTCTTTTTTTTGAGAAAATATAAAAATCGGGTTTCATAGTTCACTTAGGAAGAAGTCTAAAACCCAGATTAAGTATATGTAGTTTGTACTCTAGTACTCAAAATTCATTGTTTTTATATTATAATGGCAAAATTGTAACTTTTCTGCATTAATGCCTTTAAGGCTACTTCGTCTATCTGAATAAAGTTGGTCAGCAGCACTAAACAGTTGCTCACTACAAACGCTCGTTTGTGGTGCTGAAAGATATTTCTTGGCTGCAGCCTTAAGGTTTGCAAATGAACAGGAGTTCCAATATTCATATATATTTGCTTTGCGATCACTTAATGGTTCAGATATATAGATTTTGATTTCTTTCTCGAAAATATTTTCGTCTTGAGGTTGATGTGAAGCAGAATTATGCTTTTCCCATAAAGATGAATCTCTTTTCTGCTTTTTTCTAATTTAAAATAAATTAAATGAAAAGTTCAGTGTTCGACATAATTTTGACCGAACGCCGAACTTTGGCCGAACGTCACTTTTTACCGTACACCGAACCCGTACCCGAACGTTCGGTCGGACTCTAACCAAAATAAAAACAAATATGTGTTTCAATTCTATTAAAATCTTTATCACACTACTTTTGTTTGCCAGCGTATACAACTTAACGATACAACAATAATTGTTTGTTCACTATTCTATTTCACACTTCTGTCCGCGGCAACACTAACAAATCTTCAAACCACGAGGCGAGACATAGCAGGCAGCAGTCAGTAATAATTCAGTCAGTCTTGTGTGAAGACACGCTGCTCTCATCGCTGCTCGTTTGTCTTGCCTTTTATATCGTGGGATCCACAGTCTGATGAATACTCTCGAAGGACGATGACTGCTTTCGCGATATATCTAAAAATGTAAACAAGTTGTTATCATTATTGTTGTTTGTGTATCTTGTTTACGTTTGTCCTTGTAGTGTTGTTGTTGCTTGTTTACTTCGTTTATCCCCTTTTTTATACACTGATGTTGTTGTTATATTCTTGTTTATTCTTTGGTCATGTAAATAAGCCCATTGTTTTTAATTATTCGTTGATCATGTAAACAACTGTGTTGTTTTCGGAGCTTTTGTTTATTATTTTAATGACACCATTTCCATATTCGTAACAATCTTAATACATATAATATTATTATTATTAAATACATCATTGTAGATATATTTACATATACGAATAAAAAAACAAAACTAATGCAACGCTGAACTCAAATGTAATTAACCGATATGCACTATATTAAAAAAGTTTTATAATTATTATACATGAAAAAGAAGGAACATGTAAAATAAATATGTATGTATGTAATAAAAAACGACGTAAGTTTACAATTAAATAAAATTATTTCAAAGACAAATTTAACATGTTAATCTGTGGGCTGTTGAGATCTGTATTCGTGGTAATATTGTAAAAATACTTTTGAATAAAAGACCAAACCAATATAGATACCTTTGGATACGCTAAATTATATGCAAAAAATATTTTAAAGCATATGTATGTGGTATGTCTGAAGCATTTAATGCGGAATGCATACGATATTTTATGCCTACAACATATAAGGACAACAATTTCTTTGGTTCTAAGATAAAATCTCATTCTGATACAAAGGGATGTATTTACTTTTTATTTTCGTATTTCTTCTTCGCAGGCAGCGACTGTGCTCCCAGTTATTATTAAACTTGAGAGTTGGGAGTCCAGAATAGAATATCTTGTCCCATCAAAAATACCAAAACATTGACTATCTGGAAAAAATAAAAATATGTACATATAAGATGCATACCTACATATGTGCATATTTACATAGGCACAATATAAAATTTAATATGTATAAATAAAATGTAAACTTTCTTACTTTCACTTGTATTTGTCATTTCTTTCTTGGTATTAAATCAGGGATTACCATTTCATAGCAGAACGAATTCACACACATTGCTTAAGCCGAAAGGCCATACCATCCGTTTCATGCGACCTTGCATTACATGCGTATACCGAAAAAGTAGAATCAGTGTAGTTGTTTGTGAAAATGCATAGAATGCATAGACGCGTAGAACGCATCATGTAGGTCTACTTTCTACTTTTCTATGCGAATCATGCACTGCTGGAAAAAGTCAGCAGTTTTTAAACTTGGCATGCCAAATTATATACTAATGTGAATGGTTTCAATAGATATGTTTAAATAGTGCATTACTATTTAATCATTTTTCTTTTTGCATTATAAAAATATTGATAAAAACATATTTCATAATAAAGTTTACTTCTAATTTAAGAAGAAAATACATTTTTGAACACATTTCTTTCATGAACAAAATATGTAACTAGTTGTCGTTTGTTTTTATGTACTGAGTGTCATCTATTTTGAATTTATTTATTTGCAAACATGAAAAATGGAGGATAAATTAACCGCAAACACACGTCTTGTGTTCTTTTGAGGATTTTCGTAGGCCTTAACAGCACAAAATATCACATATGTAAACTCATAAATTTGTAATTAATGGCATAAATTCTTTTAAAATTACAATCTGATTTTCTACTTTTCCCAAAAATATTCTTGTTTGCTTTTTTATTGTTTAACACGACAGATGATCAAAACAAAAAACCAGTCGCATAAAACGCATTGTGTGTAACTTGCAATAAAAACGGCATAGAATGCAAGAATCGCATGTAACGCAAGGTCGCATGTAACGCAAGTTCGCATGAAACGGATGGTATGGACTTTCGGCTTTATGCTCTTTTATTTGTTTACCGATCAGAGCTGGGCGAGTGCATATATCAGCGGATGGTACAACAATTTTTTTAGGTTACACTCAAAAAATATTTTATTTTAAAAAATACTTTTATTTTATTGCCTTATAAAGGGCTATCCATTTCGTGGTTTCAAAAGTATGGGACTGGAATTCGACATCTGTCAAACTAAAATTAGCTCCCACCAAATATCTAAAAAACATTCCTTAATTTTTGAGTCAAAGGTGTATAACTTTATGCATGTTGATGAAGATCAAAATAGCTTATATTACTAACACTTTTCTTTGACCGTAAATAAATAAATTCTCTCAATTTATTTTCTCTCTCTTACTCACTACTATACGACCAAAAATTTTTTGATAACCCCTGCTTTAATGCGATCTTCCAACACCACACAAATTTTTAAGGAAAACGTTTCATAGTATTTGCGTTTTGAATAAAATAATATTTTGCACATACATTACATACATATAACACTTTATATTTATAAATTTTAAATAGATAAAATAAACTCATTTCATATTAACACTTTTTTTTTAATTGAAACACACAATTTTTTAATATACACTCGCGAGTTCGTAGAAGATATGAAACTAAAATGTTGGCATTAATTTCTCCAATGCCAACTTCTGTTATTTTTCTTTTTACAAATTTTACAAAAATAAATGAATTGAATTAACGATATTTCAAGTTTTAGTAACTTTAAATAATGTTACATTGACGAAATTTTCTTAATTTTACATTCCAATAGCAAATTTATCGAATTTTCTCCACTTCTACTAAATTATTATTCAATTAATAAACAAACAAAAAAAATTTAAAAAATTTTTTAGAAATTTTTTTATTCTCCTGAAATATCTGTTGATACCATTAAGTGTGTGCTTCTATTGGTGAATTCGATTACGAAATGTCAAAATTTTCATGACATTTCATTTAAAAAAGAAAAGAATTACAACTTAAAAGTGAAACTGCCAATGGTCAACAAAAGCTTAAATTTGTTTGTTTCAAATACCCATCGATGCAATTATCCTTGCAAATATCCTTTCCCAGTTCATAGAAATTTTCTGACTTTATTTCGCCTTTATAGCTGTTTCAACCTTGTCTAACAGTCCCATACTGTTTTCGAGCTATCATCATAAGAGTAGAGTGCGGTTTGACGATCAGCTAAGAATGATATGTCCCGTTCTTTTTTTGTACCCTTTGTCCAACTTGAATTGAGTACACGTTGAGAAAAATCCGAAGAAATTTCCCATTCTAAGACCAAAAACTCCGGTTTCTGCCTTTGACCCATTCATATATCATAAAATGTTCCTTCTCTTAAAATAAAGGGTGGACCATTTAAAAGTTTAAATTTAAAAATGCAATAAAACAAAAACGGTTTGAAATTTAGCCAAATTTGTTTTTTTGTTGTGAAGTACAATTGTTCCGGTAAGAAATGGAATATTATTTCATTCATATGGCTGTCGCAGCTGGCCTCATAGTACCTCATTCGAATGAACCATTTTTTGTGCACATCGACTGTAGCGGAGGCATCTCAGCAATGGCATCACGAATGTCGGCCATCAAATGTTCAATTTTCTCTGGTTTGTCGGCACAACACTTTAACGGGGCTTCACAGAAAATAGTCCAGCGGTGTCAAACCGCAGCTTCTTGGCTGATAATTGACATAACCATTTCGGCTAATTAAACGGCCATCAAGCGTTTGACGTAATAAATCGACTGTAGCATGAGATGTATGACAAGTTGTACCATACTGTGAAACCAAACATCATTCACTTCAAAACCGTGTAGAGCGGGTACAAAAAATTCGGTTATCATTTTGATAGGTGTCTCCTTTGACCGTAATGGTTACGCCGTTTTCATTTTCAAAGGACTACGGGCCAATGATGCCTCCGCTCTATAAGTCGCAACAAACAGTCACTTGTAATGGGTGCATTGGCTTCTATAAGAGGGTTTTCTAGCTACAAAATATGGCAATTTTGCTTATTAACCCAATTGAACATTGTGAGGCGCCATACCGAGATCTTTTCGCAAAATTCTACGAAAACCAGTGCGTGAAATGTTCTTGAGAACGATGACGAATTACGCACTGTACAAGCACGTCTTGGCGCCTCAACAATGAAACCAGTTTCTCGAACTTTAGCAATAAACTTGCGTATACCGGGCCTTTCTCTGTGACCAAATTTTGAGCGACATTTTAGTGCAATTTCCTACCAATTGTTTTTTTTTGGAAATGCATTTCCAATAAATTCCAACGATTCTCAAGCGTAAGTCGATTCATTACGTTCAGAGGAGACAATATACTGAATTTTGTGACAGAATAGAATGCCATAAGTATTGCCAGATTCGAAATAACCCACCGTTAAAATTTAAACCGATAGATGGCCCACCCGATACTATGTAGCTTCCAGGTTGCTATTCAATTTTATTACTAAGGGCCATTATTACATCTTGCCGTTAAAGTTGGCTTAGTAAAAGGTAACTTTAGCTAAAGTGAACTTTAAAGTTACCTTTAACTTATTTTCGTTATTACAACTTACAGATAAAATAAAGTTAATTTTTTCCAAAATATGGCAGTGCCGCAGCAATGTCGATAACACTGCTCAATTAAAAAAGTGGCAAGGATGAGCTTCTTTTTTGTTATGTTTGCTCATTATGTTTATATTTGAAGTTGCCATATCGAAAATAATATATACTTATGACAAATACAAACATAAACTTAACTTTAAAAGTTACAGGTAGGATAATCCTGCGTTTAGCTTACCGCTCACTTCTACCTTATTGTCTACTTATAATAATGAAAAACGATTTAACTGCCCGTTAAAATCTCCCTATTGCAAAGTATTTCCTAAAATTATGGAGTGAGATCACGATATACGATCACATACCATACTAGACGTGTGTACCATTATTCTAACCACTATTGGCCATTATGGTAAACAACCAGTGCATAACAACAGGATTGTACTAACTAAGATTTCCCTGCAAGCCTTCTCCATGTTATAATGGCACATTTGGCTTTTCGTGAATGTAATATCACGCAATATTTCGCCTCTAGCCCAGGGATGATAAAGTTGATACTTTGGTATTTTTTTTGATACTTTCTGACGCTCCCAAGTACCTCGGTACCACCGTGATATACTTGATACTTTTTCTTAACTTACCTAAATTTCACTTTCTCAAATGAGAATGTGATATGGTAACCCATGTTTCAACCGTATCTAGTTTAATACAAACGAAAGATTTATTAAAGTCGACAGATTCTTGTTGTTACAATATTAAAATTAACAACAAAATGTTATCCAAACAAAAATAAAGTCATTAAAAATGATTTTTAATATCGATCTCCAAAAAATGTACCTAATTTTTATATTCCTTAAAATATAGTTTTTAATATATTAGTATTTTTTTTTTTTGTTCGCATAAATTGTTTTATTTGTTTTACATGTTATCAAAACTAAAATAAAAACATTAAAAATGTTTTATAATATTGATCTCTTTAAAATGTACCTCATTTTTACATACTTAATGAAATGTTTTGTTTATTTTTGGTTTAAATGTTTATATTTTGTTTGTTCGCATGAATTGTTATGTATTATTTGTTTTGTTAAAGCTTGAATAAATTATTTTAAAAAAAATTAAAAAATGTTACTTTATACCCCAATTACACTACAGCGAAATCTAGTACTTATGAGATTTCGAGCCAAATCTAGTTGATTTTAACTAGATTTCCCATACAAAACAAAATCTACTTATTTAGTAGATTTCGGCAAAATCTACTCAAAATCTAGTAAAAATAGAAATGCAACTATGTGTTTTGCCAAATAGTACTTAAAAATACAACGCTGCACAGGGAAAAAATGACATTTCAATTTAAGAATACATTTTCTAAATGTTGTAAAGGGTCCGCCAAATAACTTTTTTTTTTTGAAAATGTAAAAAAACTACTGAATATTTTCTCAAATTTCTTTTTTTATATGAAAGTACAATCCTTCCGGTTAATAATGGAAAATAATTTCATTCAAATGGCTGCCTCAGCTGGCCATGCAGTAGCCTACAAAAGATGTCGATTTTGGCAAAAAAAATCATCTTTTCAGATGAAGCTCATTTTGGTCTTGGCGGGTATGTAAACAAGCAAAATTGTCGCATTTGGGGCACAAAAAACCCGCACTCATACATTGAAAAGCCGACGCACCCAAAACGAGTAACTGTTTGGTGCGGAGGCATAATTAGGCCATTGGCCGTTACAGTCAATGGCGATCTTTATTGGACCATGTTGAACGAATTTTTGTTCAAAAAAATTTAAGAGTTTCAGTAGTTTTTTTTAAAGCATTTTCAAAAAAAAAAGTTATTTGGCGGACCCTTTATAATTTTCTTTTAAAAATTCAGTCAGCTGTTTTTGTTATTAAAATGAAATCTTGCTACTGTCAAATAAATCCAGTGTAAACGATCTAGATTTCGAGCAAGATTTGAAATCTAATCTACTAGATTTCGCTGTAGTGGAAATGGGCTATTAATATAATTTGAAAAGTAGGAAAATTTGTGTAAAAATATGAATAATTCAAAATTTGATACTTTTTCAACCCGAAAAGTACTTTTTTAAAACTTTTTTGTTACCATTTCATTGGTGTCATTTATCATCCCTGCTCTAGCCATCATTATATCGTCTCATCCATGAGTAGAAAAATATTTCATTCAGGAAGTTCAATCCAATTGAAGTGCACCACCGGCTTACCCCTTTGAATGATATCAAGAGATAAGTCATCTCCATGTCCTTAGAAGTTCAAGCCCGGCTTAGACATTGCAGACATGTAAAGATACTTCCATGTCATGGTCTTTAATACGCTTACATTCCTTTGAATTGGAAATTCTAAATGATGGTCTATCTCCCACCAAAGCTAAACATTTGGTGGAACAAATGGATTTTTCTTAACACATTAATCGTTTTGATGATGTCATAATATTTGATACTTTATATGCCGGTTTGACCCATTGTATAATAAAAACATTACATTATTAATATATGTATGTATGTGTACACAAAAATAAATGTACAAAGACTAATTATAGCTTAGCTCCAGGCAATAGATATTTCGAAATTGTAAAAAAATATGTTTCCTAAATTACAAAATAATTTACATTTTAAATCAAAAATACACAAACAACGGATACACTGTGCGGCAGTCAAAATACACCCACCTAATGGCATAGAGTAGGTTGTGAGTTTTGTTGTACAACAAAATAATAATCATTTTTTTAAACACAATGTAATGAAATACAGATGCAAAAATACAAAGTGTGGTTGTTTTTGTGAGCGTCCAAAGATAATACTGTGAGAAAAGTTGTGTGAATTTAATGGTGATCCAGCTTCACTTACAATATCTAGAAAGTATAATAAACATTTCGCGAGTCTTAAAAAATAATATTTATTAGCAGTGAGGCAAAAGTTTTTGAGTGATATCTTTAAATCAGTGATGCTCAAAATCGAAATTTCCTATCACATGTGATAGGCAAAGAAAAATCTGCTGACGCTCCGTTGGCACACGTACACTATAAGCTTACTTGTGTGGTTTCTTATAATGATCGTGTGTTTGTTGTTTTGTGTTGTTCTCAGAGAACAAAATCAATTCAGTTGACGTTTAGCACTTGATGAAGCAAGACCACGCTACGCAACTTTTTTGAATGATTTTTTGTTTTTTGCAAATACACGCAGCAAAATGTTTGATGAAAATTGGGAATATGATTTTTTTATAGAGAATATGGATGGTAATGCACAATGTATTGTGTGTTATCGCACTTTATGTCGTAATTTTTTTTTTTATAAAAAGAGGATGTCCATGGATTTTTCGACAACATTAAAGGGAATGATAGGACTTTAAAATTATTGCAATTAAAAGCAGATTTTTTTTTTAATTCATGGTTGACGAAACTGACGCACCAAACTACAATAATTTACCATGTAGTAACGAGAAATTGTCGTTGCCTCTTAAAAAGTCATCATATACAGTTGCTTTGGCTTTAGCAAAGCAGGGCCGTCCATTCGATGATGGAAATTTCTTCTTGAATTTGATGACAGACGTATTGACGGCATTTTGGCGAAAAATGTGTTTTGTTTTTTGTGATAACATACACACAACACAATAAACAAATTTTTTTCTTTTTTTATTATTTTCCCAGTGTACGATTCTCAAAAATTAAGTTGAATTTTGTTCTCCGCTGCTTTACCAACACAACCAAACCTATGATAGTATGTGTTTGAGCACCACTGCTTTAAATTGACAGATATTCTCAGATATCGTATCTAATTTCTTACAGCACAGTTGAAAATAATAGAAATGCACCCGCTACACATTTGTCACTCGTTAAGTAATACAAAGTGTGCCCAGATTTTGTAACAATGGGAAATTAAATCGTATTAAAATTAAATTTAAAAATATCTAAAAAAAAATTTAAGTTAAACCTTAATTAAAGCTGAACTATTTTGCACTGATTTATGGTTTCGGTAGCTTGATAAAGTTTTTATTCTGTATTTTTAAATTTATTTCGTAATAAATCAAAACACGATGCATAAATATTTATTTAATAACAAACAATTAATTTCAGTAAAATAATGCAATCCTCATAAGCATAGGGTTATCCATTTATTTGTTTCAAATCCTCCTGTTAGACGAGCCCATCCACTGGTAAATATCTTTCATTTGAAGCATTATCTATTTAGTGGAAGGTATGCATTTACGAATACGGGTTGTTTGACAACCAAGAAAGTTGGGATTGAAACGTGGCGACTTTTAGTCGCCCTACTGTGCAAGTAATGTTAAGATTATTAACAAATTTGAAGAGACTGGAAGCGTTACAGAGCAAAAATAATGAATCTAAAAACGAAAGCATTTTAATTTGATTGTATTGTACTGTATTGTAAAATACGAAAATTGTGTACGATTTCCTTTTGCTCTTGGACTCCAAGATTCAGTACTAAATCAGAGATGCAAGCAGTTTAATAAGGTCAGTTAATGAGGTATTAGTCTTCAGTTCATGCATGTCATTAAATTACATTTCTTCAACAATGATACGATTAGTTTCACCTTCCAGTTGTTCGATATGAGATCATCTTTTTGCACACTTCTGATAACGGACATCAAAGTTTCGGTAAAAGATTCGGCACAATATAAAATATTTGAGTTGACCTGTTCTCTGACTCTTGCACTTTTGAGTGCATGAGGTCAGTTAGCATATGGTGTACTTTAGAAACACCAATTAGCGGGATACTCAGGCGATATTTAAGAAATTACTAATAAAAATTACAAAATTAAAAGACAGATTTTTTCAGGCCCTAAGGCCCAATTTAGTGAATATTAGTTGAGTTGTTTACGTTACATTAGTCAGTATTGACGGTGTTATAATCGAAGAAACCACAGACACTATTCAAATGAACGATTTTCTCTATACATACATATGCACATAATTTAATCATTTTTGGCAAGAAACTTAGTTTTTATTTTGAAAAATATTTTTGTATTGTCATATGAATTCATTAAAGCTTATTTACATCAAAAAAATATGTTATAGGAGAGCAATGCTTTCAAATAAAAAATTAATCCACAATTTTATTCATAAAGTCGTCTTGTTTGATGACAAGAGTGTAAAATTGTACAGGAACATGTATGTCGATACTGTGCATCGTAATCAGTCAAGAAGTACACAGAGTTTAAATTTTTTGTTAGCACTTTTTTGAAATCATATGACGATATGTAGGTGCCGTTGTGCTAAAATGTTATTTCCAGGTTTTCGTATGTGTTAAAATGCTTTACGTTTTATATTTAGTTACTTAACGATAGAAAAATTAAACATCGATGTATCGGTCTTATCATGTTTATTAACATCGATGTTTTCAAGAACGATGTTGCATCCCTAGGCATGGGTCCTGTATCGGACTCGAAAAATTCTTCACAAAATTGATCCATTTTTACGATTGCGCGATTGCATGTTTATATATTAGTTTGCAATATTTATGTTTTGTAGTTTGAAGATGTTGTATGTGGGCTATTTCTTACTTTTTAAATGTATTGTTACGCAAATGGAATTGGAGTTTTGCTTTTACATCGTTTAACATTAAAATTATAAACAAAAGCTACAAAAACAATAAACTCGTTTACATGATAAACAAGTAAACAAAAATACAACAACAAACGCTACAAGAATAAAAGTAAACAATATACACAAACGACAATTATGAAACAACAATGCTTACGTTCATAAAGATCTCGAGAAGGCAAAGCCACGAACATTCGCATTCAAGAACATTCATCAGACTGTTTACGTTGGCATATGATATATAAAAAACAGGTAACGGAGTCATTAAAAGTGCAGTCAGTCTTGTGTGATGGCGCGGTGCGTTTGAAGAGAGTAATCGTGGTTTGATGATCTCCGTTACAAAGATCTGTCGAACAATTATTTAAAAATTGTTTTTGTTTATGCAAAACAGTGCAAAGCGGAATAACCAACAAAACAATTGTTGTTGTTTACATGAAGTTGTGAACAGTGCACACAGAATTGTGCAAAGAATGAAGAATTTCATTAAAACTAAACACAAATTTATTTTTACTTTCTTTGCAATCTGCGAGCTCATATTTTAAACGTTTTCAAAAGGTATAAACGCAACAGTGTTTTAGCAGGACACAGCTGACAGCACTGTAATGTGTCTTTATATGCAAACGATACTTTCTTTGGCCTGATAACATTAAGATTGTAAATGTATCGTCTACTTCTTTTTGAAGTTTGTATGGGACTATTATTATGGTATGTCGGTCGATGCTTTTTAAATCCGCTTTAAGGTACTCTATCAAGCTTTAATGGGAGTATTTGAGCTGATATCACGTTGCGTGCTGGTCATTATGATTTTTGATCGTTTCATTGAGCCACGGAGAGTCCTCTTCTGTTCTTATTAGCCAAGAATCAGCAGTGTACTCTTTGTTCTCTGCCTTGAGGCACTCCAAAGTGCTGGCAGGCTCCATACTAACGCACTAACCGTATTACTGTGTTTCAGCCTGTGTGGTATTAACTGCTATCCATTTTAAGCTACCGACTTTTCATGAAGTGTTTGCTTATCCCAGCGTAAGTCGAGATCATACACCGCAGCGTAAACAATAGCCGTCCGCTGTCTCATATCGTTCTTTTGAATACGCAGTAACAATTTTTAAACAATTGTTCGACGGATCTTTGTTACAGAGATCTTTAAACCACGATTATTGTCTTCAAACGCACCGCGTCTTCACCAAGACTGACTGTACTTTGAGGGACTCCGTTGCCTGCTTTGTCTTGCCTTTTATATGCCAACGTAAACAGTCTGATGAATGTTCTTGAATGCGAATGTTCGAGGCTTCGTCTGCTCGAGATCTCTATAAACGTAAACATCGTTGCTTCATTATTATTGCTCGTGTATTTTGTTTACGTTTATTTTTGCAGTGTTAGTTGTTTTATTTTTGTTTACTTATCATTTTTTATGCTGGTATTTTGTAGGTATATTCTTGTTTACTTGTTTATCATGTAAACAAGTTCATTGCTTATGTAGATTTGGTTTATAATTTTAATGTCAGACAAATGTTAAGCAAAATACAATTTCCATTTTCGTAACAATATATATATATATATATATATATATATATATAGATATGTATTATATTTATATATATGTATGTATATCATATTTACATATTATAGTCGAAAATAATACTTTTGAGAAAAATCATTGCCACTTAACTCAACATTTACACTAAAGCGAAATCTAGTAGATTAGATTTCAAATCTTGCTCAAAATCTAGATCGTTTACACTGGATTTATTTGACGGTAGTAAGATTTCATTTTAATAACAAAAACAGCTCACTGAAATTTAAAAGAACATAATAGGACATTTAGTATCGTTTTCATCAACACCAAATAATATGCAATCAGAAATAATGTTTTAGAATGAGCCACAAAACTTTTCAATTGTTATGCTTAAAGCTAACATCCATAAACAAAACTGATAAAGGGTCCGCCAAATAACTTTTTTTTTGAAAATGCTTAAAAAAAATCTACTGAATATTTTCTATATTTTACTTGCAATCTTTCCGGTTAATAATGGAAAATAATTTCATTCAAATGGCTGCCTCGGCTGACCATGCAGTAGCCTACACGAGTAGCCTACAGAAGATGCCGATTTTGGCAAAAAAAATCATCTTTTCAGATGAAGCTCATTTTGATCGTGGCGGGTATGTAAACAAGCAAAATTGTCTCATTTGGGGCACAGAAAACCCGCACGCATACATTGAAAAGCCGACGCATCCAAAACGAGTCACTGTTTGGTGCGGGTTTTGAGAAAATATTCAGTAGTTTATTTTTCACAGCATTTTCAAAGAAAAAAAGTTATTTGGCGGACCCTTTACAACATTTAGAAAATGTATTTTTAAATTGAAATGTAATTTTTCTCCTGTGCAGCGTTGTATTTTTAAGTACTATTTGGCAAAACACATAGTTGCATTTCTATTTTTACTAGAGTTTGAGTAGATTTTGCCGAAATCTACTAAATCCCCCTTCACACTATCACACAAGTAATATGGAAAGTCTGATGAAAAAGTAAAATGAAATTCCATCCGTATTTCAAAAAAGAGAGTAATGGTCGTATGATTATTTTTTCTGCGTTTACACGATTGGTATAAGACAATAATAAAGTAAGACGAAAACAGCTGTTAAAAAACATAAACAAAGTGAAAAAATTGCTTAAAGTTTCTATTGAAATTAAAATGCCGGGAATGGCTACTACGGCGTAAAACTGGAGACAAATCAACAACTTTTTCTAAATCCATTAAATTATTAATTAAATATTGAATATTATTCTAAAAATATTTTCACAAAATAGGAATAATTGTTTGTGCCAAAAATGTTTTTTGTTTTTGTTTTTTTTTTGCACATGTGTTTTACACTTTTTTGTTTTGTTTACATAAAAATACATCCCTGATCTAATGAAATTTTCTTGTTTTTGAAACATTTCAAAAAATGAAGAGAGCCATACGACTGTCAAATTTTCATCCGTATTTTCTCTCAATGTGTGATAGTTTCATTACATATTATGTTTAGACGATCCCATCCGTACTCTCGTACATAAAATTTTGACAGATCATATTACTTGTGTGATAGTGTGAAGGGGGCTTAAATAAGCAGATTTTGTTTTGTATGGGAAATCTAGTTAAAATCAACTAGATTTGGCTCGAAATCTCATAAGTACTAGATTTCGCTGTAGTGTAAATGGGCTATTAAGTCGATTTTGGGCTGTATGCTTGGGACCACAGACATATTATTAGTGTTGATATTTTGCATAACTTCAAGTGAAAACAGTAAGTCTGTTTCGTAATGGTACCTATTTATGTATGACATAGGCATTTGTGCCTAACGGCTGACAATTAGAAAATTTATGCGTCAACTCAGTTGTCAAATTGGTATTACAAATGCCACTGGCAACTGACAGCTGGCAACTCAATAGCCAAATTTGGCATCTACGAATTTGTAATTGCTGCGTAGATTTTATCATTCATATCTCCGGAACGCATCCATCAATCTTCCTCGGATAAACGGTCAGCGATAGGGTGTAGGGAGACATCATGGGACAGCTCTTCATCATCCACTGACCCGCCGACACTTCAAGGAGAAAAGAAACTTTCTCCTCTAATTAAGTCCGCTAAATTCACGTAACCATGTATATCTCCAGGCTCTCCCTATTCCATGTATGTCCTTAATCCAAAAATTTTTTAACATATTTTTGCAAAATTATTCATTAAATACTATTCGACCTTCGCAATACCAACAATTCATATTCACCTTATTTACTAATGCCCTTACAATTCACGCAATTTATTATTTTTCTCAGTTGTTTCAAAAAATCAAAATGGCAACTGATCTCATTTGCCATCTCAGTTGCGTTGCCGGATAACAACCGAACTCAAGTTTGGTTGCAATACATATTCCACACATTTGTTTTTAGTCGCCAAAACGCACGCATATTATCAAAATTGTTTTAAAGTGCTCTGAGCCTGAGCTGATTAGTGCACCAGGAGTGCTCTTAAAAATTTTGTATTTTATATAAAGCTACACAATATATCATAATAGCATTTTTAATTTTATAGATTGGTAGTTAGCTTTTCTGTGTGGATGACAGTGACAAGTTGATGTTTTTCCTTTCAAAAAAATGTGGTTGGTTATGGCATTTGATAGTTCTTTTTTCTCATTAATATATATATTTTAAACAAAGGGGAAATCGTATCAAGGATTCTTTGTAAGAATGACAGGTTAGAGCTGTAGGGAGCTATCGACAAAGAAATGGTAAACTGTTTTCTTTTGACGCTGTCACAACACAAAAATACATCCCTGATCTAATGAAATTTTCTTGTTTTTTGAAACATTTCAAAAAATGAACAGAGCCATACGACTGTCAAATTTTCATCCGTATTTTCTCTCAATGTGTGATAGTTTCATTACATATTATGTTTAGACGATCCCATCCGTACTCTCCTACATAAAATGTTGACAGATCATATTACTTGTGGGATAGTGTGAAGGGGGCTTAAGTAGGACGTTGTTAAGTTTAAGAAAATGTTGTGTATGAAATGCGGTACATATTTAGAGTTTAGGCTCTAAGTAGATTTGAAATTATGTAAAGTTTTACTATAGAAACGTTGGATTCTGTTTTTAAAGTTTTATAGTTAGAAATAAGAGTACACTTTCAATTGGAAGAATTTTCCTTCCAGAAATTTTGTGAATTCTGAAGCTATTTATCTATTTTTCAAGTAAGTGGAATTCCAGTAAGGCACTTATTTAGTTTTAGCCGCTTGTGTTGGTTTTGTCGCACTCATGTGTAAATTGCGCAATGATTAGAGGTGGTTTGAACCCAACCTCGTAGTGAGACAAGACTGTGTCCTGTCCAGACGGCGTCCGTAAGCAAATAAAGGATTATGCAGATGATATAATAGTACATCCCCAACTGGAAATCCATAGCAAATTGAAATGTTGCTAAACAATCATTTGCGCATAGCTTTGGACAATTCAATAAAAATTTTTGTGCCAGATATAATAATAATAATAAATAAAAATAATAAAATAAAATAGACTTTACAGAATCAGCATATAATCCGGGTATTGTCTTTAATGGTCGGCTAACGTGGTCTAACCACATTAATGTCATCGTTAGTAGAGTTTACAGTATGCTTCGAAACTTATGGCTAAAACGTACTTCATTCCAGTACTTTTATACGGACCTGGAATTTTCACAAACTATGATACCGATGATAAGCGGAAACTTAACTTGGCCTATAATAATATAAGCAGATATGTATTTATTAAGGGACGTCGAGACCATATATCACAATTTTCTTACCAGTTATTTGGAATTAGCTTTGATAATCTATTTAATATTAAATGCCTTATTCTCCACCGTAAAATTATTGCCTCAAAATCCAACATATTTATTTAGTACGATTAAGTTTGAAAGATCTAATCGTGGTAGGAAAATCGTTTTTTTTTATACATACCACTATTCTTTGGAATTCTTTACCAAATCATATTTAGAACATAGGCAATGCAATTAAGTTCAAAATGGAGTTAATATACTGTTACGTTTTTACCCTTTAAAAACGTTAAAAATATGAGTTCGTGGATTGCAAATGAAATAAAAGTAAATTAGTGTTTAATTTCAAAATCAATTCTTTATTGTCTGCACAAATCTGTGTGCACCCTGTGTTGAAATTTATTCACACAATAACAATTTCCTTTAAATTGTTATTCTTCTTGTACACAATAACAATTTCCTTTAATTGTTATTCCTCTCGTACACAACAACAATTCCCTTTGTTGTTCTCCTTGGTACACTCGTTCGTTAGCACTTCGAACTACGATTCTCTTCACACGCAACGCAACGTGTCTGATTGAATTATCACTCTTCTGCTTACAACCCTTTTTGTAAGCAACAAACTTTCTGCTCGCGTAAACACTAACAACTGCTTACTTCGAACGCAACCGTGTCTTCTCACAAGACTGACTGAAGTATCACTCACTCATCGTTGCTCGTTTTGTCTTGCCTTTTATATCGCTGGATCATCAGTCTAATGCATGCCCTTGGCAGAGAATGACTGCCTTCGGGAACAATCTAAAAATGTAAACAACTCGCTTCCCTTATTGTTGTTAGTGGATCTTGTTTACATCTATCCTTGTAGCGTTGTTGTTGTTTGTTTACTTTGTCCCTTTTCTCTTCTTATACCTGATGTTATTGTTGCTTGTTTACTTTCTCCCCTTGTTTACTGATGTTGTTGTTATATTCTCGTTTCTTCTTTGATCACGCGATCAAGCCCATTGTTTTGTTGCTATATGTTTACTTCTTCGTTGATCATGTAAACAACTGCCTTATGTTGTTTTTGGAGCTTTTGTTTATTACTTTATACATGATCAAGTCCGTTGTTTTGTTTTTGGAGCTTTTGTTTATTATTTTAATAACACCATTTCCATTTTCGTAACAATACCATCTGTTTAAGTAGTTTTTAACAATAAAACATTTTGATTGTTTTTGTAAATTTTTACTTTTTTATTTTTTTGTTTATATTTTTTAATATTTTTTTTTTTTTTTATTTATTTATTTATTTATTATATTTTCATTTTTCTTCTAATTTATTTTTATTATTTACAAATTATTTTTCATTATTATAAGTGGACAATAAGGTATAAGTAAGAGTTAAGCTAAGGGGAGGATCGTTGCCACTGCGTTTAAAAAAACTTGTTTAATTGAACAGTTTTATCGACATTGCTCCGGCACTGCCATATTTTTGAAAAGGTTAATTTTATTTCATCTGAAAGTTGTAATGACGATAATAAGTTAAATGTAACTTTACAGTTCCCTTTAGCTAAAGATGCCTTTAACTAAACCCAAGTTTAACGGCAAGTTGAAATAATGGCCCTTAGAGTAAGTAAAAAAAGTATGGTTATGTATTATGGCATAACCTAATCGAATGCGTTTATTTTTGTAACAAAACAACAAAAAAGAATTAATACAATGAAAATCTCCTCTTGATTGATGAATTATTACTATTATTAACATATTTGAATGGTTCATACAATACAAATTCCATAAAAAGTAAATTAATATTCTGAAAACGATCACTTTACTATTTTATAATAAGAAATTAATTTAAAAAAATTCATTTAAATTTAAAATAAATTCGAATGATTCCATAAATGGAATTAAGTTCAGTAAAGATAAAATTTTGATTATTTTGCTTTCATTTGTATCCGATTTTCTTAATGTCTTGAGTACATAATTTGAATTGTTTCCACTCTACACTACGATGAGTGGGTTATATGCATGGTTTGACTATAACGCTTGATAGTTAAACATATTCCCACTTGCCTTATACCCTAATTCTTTGCAAACGACCAAAATGTGTTGTAAACACCAAAAAAAAATGATTGTTTTAGATATTCTTGGTCCGTGACTCCAGATACCAAAATCGTTTGATTTTCTCTTTTAACTAATAAATTCGGAGGAAAATAATTAAGTTTCAAATGCTTGGCTAGAGAAAATCTTTGGATTTAATCTGTGGATTTAATGTCATTGTCGTTTACTAGAAGTACGTACATGTGCAATTCGAAAAACCGTGCATGTGCCATCGAATTGTTTTTAATAGCAAGGTAAATAGTACACAATATTACATTAAAACTCCAAAATGAAAGACATCAATGAGAAAATGAGAGTGATAGAGAAACACAATATGTGGAGAAAATCTTTAAAGGCTTTGGAAAGTCGCACATTTAGACGCATTTAGATTTAGGCTCGATTCACCCATGTTGTTCGGACAAAATATTTCATCGCAAGAGGAAGGGAGTGCTGTCTTTGGATTTCGCTTTAGATTCTAGTGAATTTTATGTAACATTTTGTTTTATTCGACAACAACACCGCAGTACGTTTAAAATTTTAAAAACGATTGATTTTTGTTTCTCGTTTTTATAGAAACAAAATTAAATTAAGTTTTTTAATAGTCTTACACTATGTTCAGATATGAACTTTTATTAAGTCAATATTCAGTTTATTGCGTACAATATTTTAATTGTTCAGACATAACAATATTCGCAGCTCAGCTGCGAAACGAAATTGCCGTAGTCTATTAGGTAGCGTGTTCGCTTATTAGACGTAAAGCCCGGGTTCGAGACCCAGGCCAGACATCAACACGAAATATGAAAAAAAATATTTCTTCGGTGACTTCCTCTCAGCAGATTTCTGTCAAAAACTGTGAGAGTAAATAAACCTGCCATGAAAAAGTTTCTCAAAAACTGAAGGTCCCGCCACTTAAGTATAAAATTAAGGCGCACAACACGAGTGGTGTGAGAAGCTCGGCCGTAATCCTGACTGAAATGTTGTAATGGAAAATTATGTGTGTATGTAAACAAAGCAGCTACAGCAGTTGTTGCAGCAACATTGTTTTTATTTTGTTTTGTCGTCGTTGACGTTTCTTAAAGTGCGTTCAGTATTTACATTTAAGTAAAACAAAGTGTGCGAAGGACCTATTGATGTCTTTATTTGTGGACTATTGGGCTTTTAGGTGTCCAGATCATTCAATGGTAGATGGTAATGAAGGCCTAGCCAACGTCGTTGTTAAAGAAGTATTAATCACTTATACCCCTAGCTCAAAATCCAGATTAAGAAGTTACTTTTTCAGAATGCATTGGAGGTTCTTGGACCTCATATGGATTATATCGTACCAATTTGGACAATTTTACTTGTGGATGGATTTCAGAAACGGATTTCATCACTGAAGATGATTTTTATTGTTTGTTGCCAACTGCGTGTTTGATAAACAGTTTTATTATTTCCATGTGTTTTTGAATGACATGTATATCCATCCATGGTGACTGAATAAATGACAATTCATTCGACAGATTTAGCTTTAACAAGATCCCATTACCAAATGTCAAAATTGTACAACCTGAAAAGACCGCTTATGCATTTAAAGGTTAATGTTGTATATACAGTGAAGAAATAAAAGAAATGCTTACCTTCTGGTTTCAGAGTACAAATAAATTTGGGTTAATTTTCAATTGTGGACTTTCCACCATACTAATATGGCACTCCGTTTTTGCATTATTTTTCTCTTCTTGGTTCATAACTGTCAAAAAGACAAAGTAAATGCAAAAGTAGTGCGAAGCAAGTTGTTGGCTTCCGTTCTTCGAGCATATGAAAAATTTAAGTAAGGATCTTGGCTTATATACCCATAAAATTACTGGTACAAGAATTGAAGGCCAATTATCTTCGTTTGAGTGTCAGTTTTGCTGATTGGACTTATTTGCAAATGACTCAAATGAAAATGATGAGCATTTATGTTAAAGGATTGTGTATGTCAAGTGCATTTTTGTTTAAAAGACAATGCCCATGAGCAAAATTACCATATTTCGATCGAAGACAATATTCAAAATGTTAATGAATCGCGATTAGATTTATTAAAATTTACTATGACATCATCGGCCGTTGCTTCTTTCGAAATGAGCATGATGCTGCTGCTACGGTGAATGGCGAGCACTATCAGGCCACACTGAATTAATTTGTGTTTTCAAAAATTAAGCAGCTCAACATCAACGACATTTACTTTCCACAAGACATACAGCACACTTAACAATCGATTTATAGTATAATCCATGTGATTAAAAATTTTTTTCTTTGCAGTATTGGTCGTTCTTACTGGCGATTCAATGCCTCTCAATGATATTTTTAAGGCTAAGTTAAGTCATTGGTTTATGACAGACTACCAGATTTATTTGAAGAGTTGAACGAAAACTGGAACGTGTAACTCATAAAAATGTATTCATCTGTGGACTGGTATTAACGATGATTACATAAAATATATCGTAAGACTGTTGTTACATTATAATACATCTCCTATTCTGTTCTTATGAAGTATGAGGCTGTCGAAATGCTTTCTTGATAATAAAATTTAGATTTTTAGTTTTGTTGAGGTTATCTATTCTCATTTTTAATGTTTCTTTAATTATTCTACACAGTTTTTTTTTTTAATGTTGATTGTATACGGAAATGAATTGGGCAATTCACACGACTTTGCATCGTGTATGTTGTATTGAATACACTTTGTTGTTTGTGAACGCTCAATGCTATGCTGTATTGTGTATTTCGTATTCCAAATGTCAAAAAGCGATAAGAAGATGAAGATCAGTATAAATAATTTGATTTTCAAGCAACAAAATAAAAAATATTGCGGAAAAAAGTAAATTAATTAATCATCTGTGCGCACAATTATAATTTTGAAATGTTAATTATTGACTCAAGATGCATAGAAAATATTTTACACAAACTGATAGCGCGAAACCAATACAACTTTTAAAAACATATGAATAAAATGTGTATACATAAGTGTACCGGATTTTTATATGAAAATTATCAGCAGCAAGCACACACTGGTGTATTTTCGTTCAACAATACACGCCATACAACGATACAAGGGCTTGTGTGAATTGCCCAATTGCAAAATGCGAAACCATAACGATTTTTAATAAACAAACATTGATTAGTGTACACATAAATAGTTCCTTCCATAACTGCGTACATATATCTAATGAAAGTCGCTTCGGAAGTGTTCTTCGATGTCATATTAATTTATGCTCAATACTCGGTGTATTGAATATAAATACTAAATAGTAACTAACTATGCCGACCACTATGAAGTATCGTATATTACTTAATTTTTTTTTCTGTGATACTCCTGCACCAAATGCTGTATTTTCAGTGCATTAACTTCCGGCATGGTATCGATTTTTGTTTAGAAATACAGCAAATAAACAAACAATTCAATTGTTTTATGTAAAGCAATAATTCCTAAAAAAAGAAGCAAGAATCCAAATATTAAGGACTCCATTGAAGTCATTAAAAAATAATAATTCTTTCCAAGAACTGTATCGTTCGTTTATGTGTTAAATATGATTCACTATGAGCATGAGTAGAGATTTACTTCCATATACCACTGCATGTATATATGTATGTATGTGTATGATTTATATATGTATGTATGTGTATGATTGTATTTTTCATACATATCTTCCACTACTGTACGACTCCTATAATATTTCTAACACAACTACCATACCACTACTAATACAGACACTTGAAAAGCATCTGTAGTCATATTAATCATATTTTAGTAAAAGTGTATTTCATGTAGATTTTTGCTTGATATGATGTTTTTAAGAGGGGTTTTATACATATATATACAATCGTAGGATGTATAGGAAAGTTTTTCTATTTTCAATTCGGATGTGGGCACGTATTTAGTAACTAAAAATGCATGCATTCAACATACATTCATATAAAAGAGACACAGCAAACATTCTTGTTCAAACCCATCCTTGAATATATATGTATATTTTACCAAAATATTTTAATTTCATAATTATGACGATAATTATACTAAAAAAAATAATTTATTTCTATAACACTAGCCATTTGATCATTTGGAAATGAATTTCTTGGGTATCTAGTAAAAAAATGTCTTAATTAAAGCGCAAATATAGCAAAAAGTCTTTGTTTTTCCTTTTTACTACAGAGAGGAACAATATTTCGAATTAGGTTAAAGTCGATGCATTCAATTACTTACCGTCTAATATTATTAGATTTTCTGGTGATGGTACTACTCAACAGAGATACACTTCTGGCTATAGCAGAGCTGTTATAACAACAAATTTTATTCAGCACAAAAAAAATTAAAATCCAGCAAAATATACAGAAATACCCAAATGCGACAATTTTTCTTGTTTACATACCCGCCAAGATCAAAATGAGCTTCATCTGAAAAGCCAAAATCGGCATCGTCTGTAGGGTACTCGTGTAGGCTGCTGCATGGCCAGCCGAGTCAGCCATTTGAATGAAATTATTTTCCATTATTAACCGGAAGGATTGCACTTTCAAATAAAAAAAGAAATTTGAGAAAATATTCAGTAGCTTTTTTTACAGCATTTAAAAAAAAAAATTTTTTTTATTTATAATTGAACCTTATACTATGTTCAGACACGCACTTTTATTGAATCAATATTTGAGAAAAATATTTTAAGTGTTCATTCATAATAATATATGCAGTTCAGCTGCTTATTCAATATTCATTTGACAGCTGGTAAGCAAAACAGCTGGTTGTTTCAACAACATTGTTTTTATTTTATTTTATTGTTTGTCGTTGTTAACATTTGAGTTGTCAAATATCAACAGAAAGTGTTCGGATAAGTGTTATATGCGCACTGAACATACTGATGACAGTGCTGAATTTTAAGTTTTACTCAATATTATAACAATTTGCGTATTTATTGCGCAATAATTAATTGAAACTTTATATGAAATATTGAGCTCAATAATGGCGTTTATTGCGATTTACGCAACAAAAGTGCATGTCTGAACATAGTATTAGCTTATATTTAATTGAATAGAGATAATATATGTACATATAATAAATAAATGATATCCGTATTAGACGTATCCTTTACGGCAATAAACTGTGACTTTCATTATAGTACATTTACGAGTCTCATCAAAATTCATTAAGGCAAGAAGATGAATTGTAATGATGAAGATAAATTTGCCGGCTTATAATAGGCTTGGGAGCTATTTTAGTTAGTATTACGAAGTGAGGGTATTTTAAATGTTTTTCAGAATTTATGTTTGCTGGACAATCATTCATTTTGTCTTTTTTTTTTTTGTTTTTCTTGAATTTATTTAATGAATACGGATGTTTGCTCCTTTACCTATGGTACTACGTTTGTATTAACACACCAACACAGATACATATATTTTCATTTTATACATACATAAATACGTATGTATGTATGTATGTAACGCATACAATATTCAATTACAACAATGTTAAATTTTTAACAACTTTCTTCTATTCTTCGTTTCATTTTCATCGTCTTTGTGTCGAGCTGTGTTCTGTTCTTGTGTTCTATGCTATGTTCAACTGAGCTGTATTGTATGCCCCCTTAAGCTTTTCAATTAAATAACCACTAAATCATTTGCCGTAAAGTAAGAAATGAAAAAGAGCCCGTGAAGTGCACAAAAACCATGAAGTGGAACAAAAACCAGAAAAAAAACCATAAACGAAGAAACAAAAACATGATATGAAACATGAAATTCTTCGATATGAAAGCGAATACAAGAGCCGCATATTGCAAACATATATAAACTGGCTGTTAATAACTGTGTAACAGTGTAATCGAAAATATTTTTTCACTAAATTTTATTCAATCCACAAAAATTTGTTATCATTTTATTCGTGCCAACTCTCCTTTTACAGGAAGGTATAGTAACTGGGGGTTACTGATTCCAGACCCCAAACTCTCATGGCGCAGAGTGTAAAGAGTGCGACCATAGAGCTTTAATTACTTAAAAAGGCTGCTAACAAATACTGCCTCTATCGGGCCGTGGCGGTGCGAACATTGTTTTACAGTACGCGCGCTTGAACGTCGATACTCAAATGTCAATGACACTGCAGTAGGGTTGCCAGCCTGGCTGGACTTGGCTGGATTGTCCAGCTTTTTTGATGCTTGTCCAGTTTCAAGCTAAAATTTAATTTGTCCAGCTTAATACAAATTTTTTAGTACACTGCACAATAACTTAGGCAATAATTTTCATGTTATCTTTGTCAAATCATGTTAGCCAACACTGATTGTACAATAGTCTTGATTGCCAAATAAAACTCAGCATAATTTTATATTGTGACAGCAAAATCGCTAATAAAATAACTTGTGGAAGAACAAAAGCAGCAGCAATTTCCAGAAATGTTTTGGCACCTGACTCTCAACAAGTAGCGGTTGATGCTCTTAAAGCTAATTATTATTTCTCTGTAAGTAGTGATGCTTCCAATATTGGCAATGTTAAAACTTACCCATACGTTGATCAATATTTTGATCCCGGACATGGAATTCGTAAGCGAGTTTCAGACTTTTACAGTGATACTTATGATACTTCAAAGGATATATTTTCGAATATAATGAGTATAACTAAAGATTGTGATTTAGAAATAAAACAAATAACTTTAAAATTAACGCGCACAACATGAGTGGTATGAGAAGCTAGGACGTTGTACAATGGGTCAATCCGACCTCCGAGTACTGTACTTGTCACACGTCCTCTAACCTAACCTAACCTAACAGCATATAGTTCTGATAATGCTGCAGTCAACTACGATATTCACAACTCGGTTTATCAAAAATTTAATGAGACATCAAAGCAAATTGTAACTGTCATATTATAAACAATTGCTTAAAAAATCACTGAATGCATTATTTGTTGACATAGACAACATTGTTATAAAAATATTCAATGAGTTTAGTTCATCGGCGATGACCACTGAAAAGTTAAAACAATGTTTTGAGTTTGCTGGTATCGAATATAAAGAACTTTTAAGACGTATTCCAACGAGGTGGCTCTCCCTATTACCAGCTATAGATCGTCTTTGTTTTTGCTGGTATTTTTTATGTCCAGCTTTTTTTTGTTTTGTCCAGCTTTTGAAAATTCAATGCCCAGCTTTTTGCGAATCGGAATCTGGCAACCCTACACTTCAGTCTGATAGACAGATTTCACAGAGTGAACGGAATACTATCATTATATTGTAATCTGTCTGACCACTGCAATGTTTTTCAGGTGATGGTCACTACGACTTCTCACACCACTTATGTTGTGTGAGTTAATTTTATTCACGTGTGGCGGGACCTACAATTTTATTCATGGCAGTTTTATGTACTTTCAGAGTTTTGGCCAGAAATCTGCTGCAAGAAAGTCACCGAGGATTACATTTTTTCACATTTTGTTTTGATGTCTAACCTTAGGT
This sequence comes from Sarcophaga rosellei, assembly GCA_930367235.1. Lineage (NCBI taxonomy): Eukaryota > Metazoa > Arthropoda > Insecta > Diptera > Sarcophagidae > Sarcophaga > Sarcophaga rosellei. The sequence goes on along the minus strand of OV884017.1, from coordinate 80,718,065 downwards.
TTGAACCGTAGACTCACGTCTAATAAGCCCACACACTACCTTGGAGTCTACGGCGACAAGATGAGTTAATAAGATATTCCTTGAGACAACTAGACTGCTACTAAGTCCTCGTTCATTAATGTCGGAAATTATTATAAAAAATTTCCGATCATTCAAAGGTAGTTCTTATATGGCAGAGATTACCAAAAAAAATTTTGGTCGTGTTTAGTGACTAAGAGAGAAAAAATAAATTGAGAGAATTTATTTATCAAAGAAAAGTGTTAGTAATATACGCTATTTTGATTTTCATTTCATCAACATACATAAAGTTATACAAAATTATATTTTTATTTTATTTATTTCCTTTTAAATTCTCATTTATTAATTATTACAACTAAGTATGTAGTTATTATAACTAACAAGTAATTTACTTCAAATAGAAAAATAAACATAAAATTTAATATATATTTACGATGATATTACTTCATCAAGCCAAAAGAGAGCTTCTGATTAGGTCGGATGGCTTCCATCTTTTAAGTCTGCATTCCAAACCAATGGGATCAGCAAGAGATGATTCTTTTGAATTTACGTGGTCTCTGAGTCGGATGTTATGTTTTGTTGCAATGTTCTCAATCTCTTTTCTAATAGTATTTACACCAAGGTCACGATGTAAATCACTAGTGCGTATATACCATGGTGCGCTTACGATGCCTCTGAGTATTTTGTTCTGAAAACGTTGAATAATATATATATTTTTCTCGCTTGTGCATCCCCACAATTGTGCACCATAAGTCCATATAGGTTTTAATATTTGATTATATAGTAACAATTTATTTTCAATAGACAGTTTGGATTTCCTACCGATTAGCTGATTTGTTCTGTATTCTGATTCCTCAGTTAATCGTCAGTCGTTTACAGTTAGGTTCAACTTCATTGTAGACACACTATTGTGGGCATTATCTTCTGTTCTTAAATCGCATGGTTCTCACAGCTACTATGGGTTAACATGTCGATAGATGTGGCATTCCATCGAATGACTTCTGTAGGAGCTATGGGTTTGAGAAAGCGACAATTAAATAAAACTGCGTAAAATACACTTTTGCGAGCAATTGAACAAATGGTTGTGTAAATTGAGAATGGAATCTATTTTCACCTGCGGTGGTATTGCAATATAAATACATTGGGTGTTCGAAAACATTCGGTTTCAAATTGTCTGTTGATGGACATATGTCTCTGAAATGTATCTCTAGCCATATAAATTTCATCTTATTGTCCGATGCTTTTTTGACAACAGCTTTGGGTGAAAGGTGACAATGTGAACTCAATTCCGTAAAAAGATTTTTGCGTTTTAAACCTGAGTGAATATTCAGAAGATAAACATCACAATTTACTTTTTATTGTGTAATATGCGCAAAGTGCTGGAGAATTGATTGAAGTTTATGGAGACGGTTGTGAAACCGAAAAACGAAAACCGTTTTCGAACCTATAATTCTTACATTAAAGATGTCTCTATTGGTAAAGACCATTACATAAGCAACTTGGACATAGTCAGGGAACTAGGCATTCATTATCAACCATTTTAGGAAATATGAACACACAAAGAAGTTCGATATTTGAGGTGCCATAGGAATTTATAGTTCAATAGTGAATTTCTTTTTGCGATTCAATATTAAAACCGAACGAAATTGAGCGATTTATAAGGCAATTATGGGAGATGAAAAGTAGACCACTTGTGATAAAGATCATGGCCAAATTTAAATGATTTAGCAAACAGTGGCACAGCTAAGATTGACTACAAGAATTGTTAATTTTAAGATTCTACTTACTCTACTTACATAATTGATCATTACAACCCTTTAATCAGAGTAACAACCTATCTTCTCACATCACTCATGTTGAGTGTGTTAATTTTATCCATGAGTGGCGGAAACGACAGATTTGAAATACTTTTCAAGTTAATTTTATTTTACTTTCAGAGTTTTTGCCAAAATTCTGATGATAGAAATATTTTATCGTAATTCGTATTGTTCCAAGCTGTCTGAGTCAAGGATTGAACTACAGGCTCTTGTCTAATAAGCCAAGACTTCTAGAACTTGATTAAATTCTTAATTTTAATTTCTACTGTCAACAATTAATGAAATTAAAGAATATCATTTAATTAAAATGGCCAAAATTAATCGACAGAAAAGTGTCTGTGTACTATCAACTTAAATAGTTAGGCTGAAAAGTTTTAATGCATCCACCATATACTATGTACGTACGTCAGATTAGCATGTATTAGTTGTTTGAATTATTTTCTGTATTGACCTACAAAATGCATGCAATATAGGTTTTTCATGTTCATTAATCGGGTTGTTTCATGTAAGCAGGTGATTTTTATTGAACTGTAGTAAGTGCCAGGATGAATGCGGTGGTATTTGCAGTTGCATGGTTCATAACTAAGCCAGACATCAAACCGTTAGTCCCACAATAATAAATGTTATTATTTACAAAATAAATATTGCATGTATGTGTTACACTGTTTAATCTCTTAAAAATAAAATTTTACTGGATTTTTTTAGCAAACCCGTTTCTTCTGTGCACCAAGGGTAGCGGCATTCGTCTAAGTGGCATTTAAGCCTTGATAGGACCATTGGAAACATTTTTTTATCTTTATTATTTATGGCAACACTGATATAACGACCGTGTATATGGATTAGACAAGAGAAGACAGTCGAAGCAGACATTTTCAATGTATTTATTGTACGTACATACATACATACCTCTGTGGATGTTGCAATTTCTTTGGCGCATTGTACCTGAGGGATGAAGACTAACACTGAAAAACATTTACTTAGTAAAGTTTACTGGGCTTAAATTGTAAAACCAACTAAAGAAAAAAGATTGGTTTTTCTTTTCAACCCGTTATATTGGAAACAGAAAACGCCAACTGCCTTTAAGTCATATTTATCAACAATACAGCATACATACATACATACCTTATATTTGATATGAGGCCAACAAAAATGTTGTGCGAAATATGAATTCTCGTGTTTTTTTTTATTCATTTTCAACATTGAAAATAACTTCTTTATTTGCTGGTGAGATTTTAAAAGGGTTATAAGCCCGGAGCGTCTTCCTGCAAAGACGAAAACGGAAACTTGGTAACAGATCCGCAGGGGGTGCTGAGGTTATGGAGGAAGCACTTCTCTACTCTGCGACAAGGCGATGACGACAACAATTCCGCCTTTAGAGATGATGTTCCGAACCCGATCGATGATGATGGCGTGAAGATTCCGCCGCCTAGCCATGAAGAGGTAAAAGACGCCATAATGTGTCTTAAAAACAATAAAGCGGCGGGTCCTGATGGCCTATCCGCTGAATTGTTTAAGACCGGATGTAATGAGTTGGTAGGGCGCATGCACCAGCTTATTTACAAAATATGGCTAGAGGAAAGTATGCCCAACGATTGGAACCTCAGTGTCCTCTGTCCTGTCCTAAAAAAGGGAGACCCTACGATATGCGCCAACTACAGGGATATAAGCCTTCTCCCTATCGCATATAAGGTTCTTACAGGCGTATTGTGTGAACGACTGAAGCCACTCGTCCAAACACTGATTGGACCTTATCAGTGCGGCTTCAGACCTGGCAAGTCCACCATCGACCAGATCTTCACACTACGCCAAATCCTGGAAAAGACCCATGAACAACAAGTCGACACACACCATCTTTTTGTCGACTATAAGGCAGCCTTCGATAGCCCCATAAGGGATCGTGTTTTTGCCGCAATGTCTAAGCTCGGTATACCTGAGAAGCTGATAAGGCTATGCAGAATGACGTTGAGCAATTCCTGCAGCTCCGTCAAGATAGGAATGCGAACTCTTCAACTTCGTCATGAAGAGTGTTCTACAAAAGGCGGGAGAGAATCGTAATGGCACTATTTTTCAAAAAAGTGTTCAGCTGCTTGCGTAAGCTGACGACATTGACATCATAGGGCGTACCAAGCGAGATATTACTGCTGCCTTTAGTGCTATTGAAAGGGAGTCTACCAAGATGGGCATGGCAGTAAATGAGGGCAAAACAAAGTATATGTTATCGACAAGTAGAGACGTGCGGCGTATTGATTACGGCCGATAGCTATACTTTTGAAACAGTCAAGGAATTTATTTATCTTGGCCAACCACCGTTACCACCAAAAATGATGTCCGTCTGGAAATCAAGCTCAGGATCACCCTTGGCAACATGTGCTACTATGATCTCAATAGGCAATTGAGTAGCAGAGACCTCTCTCGTGCGACAAAACTAACACTCTACAAGATACTCATCCTACCCCTGCTTCTTTATGGCGCTGAGGCATGGACCCTATTAAGTACTGATGCAGCGGCCTTGAGAGTGTTCGAGAGAAAAGTCCTACGTAAAATCTTCGGTCCAGTGCGTGTTGGCGATGATTTCCGTATCCAATTCAACAGTGAGCTGTATGAGCTCCTCAACGACATTGACGTTGTACAGCGTATTAATATCAAGCGGCTGCGCTGGCTCGGCCATGTCGTTCGAATGGATGAAGATGCTCCGGCGAGACGGGTATTTGATACGGGAATCTGCGGAAGTCGGCGATAAGGACGACCTTGTATCCGTTGGAAGGACCAATTCGAGGAAGCCCTGTCATCGATTGGTGTGACCAACTGGCGTAGGCGCGCAAGAAGCAGAGACGCCTGGAAGAATGTGTTGTGCAGGCCGAAATTCGTTAAATGGGTTGTTATGGCCAATTAAGTAAAGTAAGATATTTATAATACTTTAAATTAAAAATGTATTAATTTTTTTGTTTATGTTTTTAAGTAATTTTTACAAAATGGTGTAAATAAAAAATCTTAGAAGAAATTTTGATATAAATTTAATACTTAATGTGGGTTTTTATATGTATATTTTCTACATATATGTATATACATACATATGTATATACATTAGGTGAACGCAGACTTTAAAGAGTAAGGGTATAAGCTTTTAAGGATTCTGGCAATTGTCATTATTTCTGCTGCAATTGTGTAGCGAGAATAACTGTCCAATCAGTGAAATTTTTTTACTTTTTTTGAAGTGTTCAGTAGCTTAAGTTTTAGGTATTATAAGGCAGAATGAAAATGTTACACTTTTTCAACTTCAATAACGCATTGTAACGTACCGTGCTTATGTATGTGTGTCCGTATGTCGTAAATTCGCGAATTTGCTTGAAATTCATTCAGCACATTAAATTGTGTTTTCGAAGAAAAACTTATCAGTTAACAGGTTAACAGATTTAACTTTCTTCTAAGCATACATATGTACATATCTTCTTCTTGAACCTTTCTTATTATCAACATTAAAACGTTTGTATGAAGCAGAATAAATTCTGTCATAGACAGATACGCACAGCACAGCACAGTTTTTCAATGTTAAAATGTTCTTTTTACTGTTTATTTGATATAGTTTTACAAGTTTTTCATACACATTTATACACCGCTCTAGAAAAGTATATGCAGATACATACATACATACATATTTATGTACGTTTGCTCACATATAATAATTGACTTACGGTTAAAGAGTTCACTCAATTTCATGGTTGCTGATTGTATTAACTGATATGCAGCAATGCTGAAAATTCACAAAAAAAATTGTTTAAAAGTAACAAAAAATAAAAAATAAAAATGGGGAAAAATATTTTCTTTTTCATATTTAAACAGAATAAAAACAGTTTCTGTTCTATTTAGTTACACAATATATATGTACATACATAATTGGCCGTTACAATCCTTCAGTCAGGATTACGGCCTAGCTTCCTACACCACTCATGTTGTGCACCTTAATTTTATACTTTGAGTGGCGGGACCTACAGTTTAACGTCGACTCCGAACGACAGATTTTGAGAAACTTTCATGCCAGATTGATTTACTCTCAGAGTTAGTTTTTGCTAGAAATCTGCTGAGAGGAAGTCGCCGAAGAAATATTTTTTTTCATATTTCGTTTTGATGTCTGACCTGGGGTTTGAACCCGGGCTTTACGTTCTAATAAGCGAACATATTAAAGGGTCCGCCAAATAACTTTTTTTTTTGAAAATGCTGTAAAAAAAACAACTGAATATTTTCTCAAATTTCTTTTTTTATTTGAAAGCACAATCCTTCCGGTTAATAATGGAAAATAATTTCATTCAAATGGCTGCCTCGGCTGGCCATGCAGTAGCCTACACGATCGGTCCAATTTTTAAGCACATTATCGATTGTGTGCAGCTGTATTTCACCAATGGCTTCACGAATATTGTTCTTTAAACACCCTTTACATACTAGACTACGGTACATACATATTGTATTTATTTACCATATTTATAATTTTTTGGTTTAAATACTAGACTGGGTCAGTGACTGTTTGAATTTTCCGCATCCTAAGTGAAAGAGTAATACTGGTCCTGACAACAGCCTGCAGACATATTAAAATTTAGTTTGTGTTTGACAGACATTGATATCAGAATGCATGAAACAAGAGAAGGTTTCTCATTCAACATATTTGCTGGCTTTAGCCACATGTGAATATTTTTTGTTTTTAAACCAAAAGACTGGGCAGAGAAGAATTTGACTTTAACGATTAAACATTGCTGATGACCTCGACATGTTCTTTTCGAAAGAGATACAAAATTTCGTGACATGTTAGGCAACGTGTATAGAGCTCAAAGCAGACTGTTTTGAAATATAAACAAATTTTTTATATTCACATACAGTAGTCGGCTCATAATTAACAATAATGCACGTCCTTTTTTAATTAATGACAGTTAAACACATGTACATATGTACATATATTACAATTGTAGTATAATGGGTAATTAGCACACACCCATTAAAAAGTCATCATTTGTGTTTCATTGATTTCTAATATTTTGAAAGATTTTAATTTTCTTGACGGTAGTAAACCATTTATCCATGACGCTTGAACTACGTATTTCTTGGGGATTTTTGGTTTTTTTAGCTCAACTGCAATAAATTCTCAATTGGATTATTGCCAGAGATCAGCAATGAGTATTTAAAAAGGTGAGTAGATTCGAATCATACTCATAATTTCGTTCATAATTATTTTAATATCATACTCACACTACTCATATTCAAAGTTGGAAGTACTCATCGTATTCATACTTAACAATACGTATGATGTTTTTGATATCGACTCTCCTTTACTCAACATTTACAAGAATCACAAAATAAGTATGATTCGCAAACGAACACTACAATACTCATTAGAAGGTTGTGTGTTTGCTTTGCTTGCTGTCTTTGTCTTTTTCTTTCTTCTTTATGTGTAAATGCAACAACAACTAAGACTGTAAATTCTGATGAATGATTCGAATCAATCGAATTATTTATGAGTACAATTATAAATATTTTTCTAAATTTATGAATCTGAATAAGTAGGCGTATGAAACAAACATATTTCGAATGGTATGAGTTTAATGTCAACGTTTTAATAACACTCATGGCAATCTGTACTTATAAATCAATGTTGTAGTGAGTACAAATCAATCAGAGTACTTGAATTTCAATACTGTTGACTGTTCATTGCTGATCTCTGATTATGATTTGGGCTTTGTGCTTTTCCGAGGATCAGTAACATACATAAAAATCCATTTAACACAAGCTTTTATTAGCGAATTTGTGGTAGCAATGGATTTATATACGAAATATATTTCTATAAATGTTGATTCACTTTGTAATCAATTTTTAAGATCGGATCCACATCCTGCAATGATAAAGTTGCCCATACAATTATACAGCCTCTTCATGTTTAATTGCGTTCTAAGTACAGCGTGGATTAGATGACTGATTCATTTAAATATTCTTCTATCAGAGGTAAAGTCTGTTGAATTAAAATTCATTGCTCACTACTATGTTGGACTACATACCCAATTTTAATGCTTTTTATTTAGTCTCCGGCATATAATTAGTTTTTGTGGGAATTGATGTGTTTTACCCTTTCATAATATGGGCGCGGATTTCCGATAATATTCTCAAGTCATTCCTATTCGAATAAACAATTGTTACATGATTGTGGATATTAGTGGTTCTTATGGGTGGTCTTTTCTCGTAATAGCTTCAATTGTTTTCCCCTTTAAAGAAAACATACATACATACATAATTGGTCATTACAACCCTTCAGTCAGGATTACGACCTAGTTTCTCACACCACTACAGCGGGGCCTACAGTTTTTTCACGGCAATTTTATTTACTCTCATAGTTTTTGCCAGAAATCTGCTGAGAGGAAGTCGCCGAAGAAATACTTTTTGTATTTTGTTTTGATGTCTGGCCTGGGGCTCGAACACTGGCCTTTCGTCTAATAAGCCAACACACTACCTACTAGGCTACGGCGACTTCACGCTTCCTTTAAATAATTGCTGTTAATATTATTTAATATTAATATTACTTGTTATCATACTTTTAAATAGCATGAAATAAAAGTGTATTCTATTTAGAAAAAAACATTTTTTTTAACTACAAATACTTTATTATGGATGGGTGTGCTAATAAGCGGCTACAACTGTACATAGATTAATAAGCAGATTTGTGAAAAATTCAAATAAGAGTTGAAATCCATGTACATATTTGATCTGCATCACACTCAAACACGATAGCGTTCGTGGTAAATCATCAAAATACGTGAGCGTATGTGTATGTGCGTTATTTGACATATTGGTTTGATGACCAATTAAAACGCTGCCTAAAAATTCAATCAAACCAAAAAATTGCCAAAAGTAAACCTTTTACTTATTTTGAAGATTTTCATTATTGATACAAAATATGATTCTTAGATAACAAATATAATGTAATCAGAATAGTAAACAGATTCATATTGTAGCCTCAAGAGCATCACCAATATGTTTGTAGAACTATAGTTTATATTATGTAGTATGCTAGATATATATTTGCAATGCTTTACGGCAAAATTTGGAATGTTAGGTACTTCGATAGAAGGATGACAGATAGAATGTCTCGTTATCATGGCGCTTGCTATACACTTATGTAGAATAGTGTTTGATATTCTATATAATATTGGGTCATGCTTTCGTTCAAATTATTGCTTTTACTGAAATTGTTTGTATCGATTTAATCTGTACAAAATTTTATTTGTTTGGTTAATTCTTTTATTATTGCCGTGTTGAGGTGCTAGAGTGCTGTGTACTACCTTCGACTTATATAGCGTATACTTATAATGTCGCCTCGTAGCCTGTTGTCCTGACGAACTTCAAAATGTTGCCCAAAGTCTGTAAGAATAACTGCCTGTCTGGTGCTTGCTTAGATCCTGGTGTTTTCTTCTGAGATGCACTACCGCCGAACAGGTTGCAAGTATAACCGTAGATCGAGCTTTGTATCAAAAATGATACATTTCAACTTTTGAGGGACTATATAACTTTAATTCAGAAAAAGTTAGATGCCTGATATTTTTTGAATTCGTTGGTATTGTCATCGCCATTATTTTAAACCAAATAAAAAAAGAAAATCTCAAACCGGACTTACAAAATTAAAAACTTCATAATTCTAGCTTATGTATCACTTTTCATACATACTTGTTGTATTTCATATAATTATTGATAGATTTTGTTACAAAATTTAAATATTTTTATTTAGTTTAATTCATTTTAATAAAACTATTTTATACGAGTATTATTACATTTTATTATCACTTTTATGAAATATACGCCAACATTTTTGACATAATATACTTTGCAGCATGGTTTTTTAACGTAAGGCTGGCATCCAGCAGAGCACGACCCTATTTCCCAGACCTAGCTGATTCAGCTTATCCACACTATTATAAAGTCAAACCCTTACGAGCCGAATGATTGGATGGCAACTTTATTACTAAGCATTGCGGTGTCCCGTTCTTTGTACTGCCTATCTAAGATGGATTGTTCACATCTTGAGATAACGCTTGAGAATTCCACTTGGTATATACCTATTACTCTCGCTATTGGATTGCAAAACGTCAGCACGTCATATACGGAGGTTATGATTAAGCATTTATCCCACCTTAGGCCACATACTATATGTAACGTTCCATAAAATAGATTCACCATCTTCAACATCTTGCAATTAATTAAAGAAGAGCCATGCTTCAAATTTTTGAAATATATCGGAATTATATTGATAATAGGCCAGTAAACAAAGTGCAGTTACTTTTTTTACATATACTCCTTTGCATAAGAGATGTCTAGTAAACCTTTCGGAGAGCAGGTGAATCTATTTTTTTGAACAGCACTGTATGTAACGTTCAATATAATTATCTAATAAGTATTAGACTCATCTAGTTCGATATATGTATGTACATGTATGTTTGTATAAATGTCAAATACAGAAGTAAAGAGACATGAGTTTCTGTTTACCCACTAGCTCTACACTAAGCTTCGTTGGCCCTCAAACCGATTTGTTGTTGACACATAGCACACTCCATGGTACATGTCACCAGAGTGTGCAAAAATAAGGAAAATATAAGAGTCAAACATTTTCATACATGAGCAATAATATTTTAACAAATGATCGCGAGATCAAATGTTAACGTAGGGTACACTTTTCCCATCCCTTTATTATCTATACACCTACGATAAATAAAAATTACTTTAGTTTTAAATCTGTCAAAAAGTAAATGAAATAAATAAATTACTTAAGCTACCCTTATACATGCGCACATCTTGTTTAAGGATATGCCTCCCTGTAAAATAATTCATGGTTTTATTGTTATAAATTCAAATTATTATTAGCTACACAGTGCGATAAATATAAAAAAATGCATACACCCGATTAACTACGTAGTCTAAGTTATTCACTAGGTTGAGTAAAACTCAAAAATACTTTTTTATTTTTCTCGAACCCTCCAAACTTGTTTTATTTGACAAAAACTGTTTTTTTTTTATTACACAAGTATTCCTGAACCGATGTCCAAAATTTAAATCTTATTAGAAAGGAGAGGGATGAGCCTTTAAAACTCTATACACATATATATATTATTTGACTTAATATGCTATGGGGTTTGATGAGGTAAACTTGACAAATGCGATGTCATATTTTTTCAAGTTTCTCCGTTCATCTTATCAAATGAACATTTAGTTAAACAATTTTCAGAATTTTTAACGAATCTTGATTTTTTATCGCAAAATGTGTCAAATGCACGTTTGATCGACCACCAGAAGCTGAACAATGTTTGCGCAAAGAAAAATAATTATATTTGCAAAAAACACAAATATTAGCCGACTTCTGGTAGTCGTGCAAACGTTAAATTGACACATTTTGCCATAAACAATCAAGATCCATCAAAACTTTTGAAAATTTTTGAATTGAAAGTTCATTTGATAAGATGACATATATTTAAAAAATATTACACGACTGTTATACTATTTAAATAATAACTACGGCAATTTTTGTCCGATTTTATCAACCGAAGTGTTAATCTCTTCGCAAGATAAAGCACTTTTAGAATATCATCACTTATTTCATATATTTTAGTTAAATTTTGCAATTAAGAATGGCTAAGCTTGAAAAAATAAGAAAAAAATAATTGGACAATTCACACAACTTTGTATCGTGTATGTTGTATTGACTTAATTTGTTTGTTTGTGAACGCTCAATGCTATGCTGTGTTGTGTATTTCGTGGCATTCAAACAATTTGATAGCCCGAACCAACACAACTTTTTAAAAACATATGAAAACATATACACACTTTTTTTCATTCACACAATTTGATAACACGAAACCAATACAACTTTTAAAAACATATGGAAAAAATGTGTATAAGTGTATCCAATTTTTATATGAAAATTATCAACAACAATCGTACACTATTGTATGTTCTTCCAACAATACAATGAATACAACGATACAACGGCTTGTGTGAATTGACCAAATATATTCCAATTTTACTCCATCAAAACTTATAACATAACATTTGAGCAAAACGGTGTGTTTTAAAGGTTTTCTTTCTAAAAAATTTTGGATTTTTAAAATAGGTTTAAACATATTTGGGCAATCAATTATATTAAATGAAAAGATAAAAAAAAACGGTTTTTGTCAAATAAAACAAGTTTGGAGGTTTCGAGAAAAATAAAAAAAGTATTTTTGAGTTCTACTCAACCTAGTGAATAACTTAGACTATGTAGTTACATGGGTATATTTTGACTGTCGCACCGTATTATTAATAAAACAAATTTATTATAATTATTAAAAAGAAAAAGTTGGGTAATATCAAAAATTAAATAAATGTTTTAATTTATTTTTGAGAGTATAGAAATAAAACATGTAAATACATAATAATAATAAATGTTTTCCAACTAAAACTAAAAATATGTCAGAGGCCAATGTTTTCATTTATTCACCTTATTATACTATGTTGAAAATTATTTTAAGTGTTCAGGCATGCGCAAATTAGCTTATTCAATAATAATTTGAGGGTTTGAAAACAACAACATTTTTTTTATAACATTCAAAAATTGAACACTAAACCTACCGTGACGGGAAAAATTGCGCATATAAGATTAGAATATAACATTAAAATACCGCTATTTGCCTTTACGGCTTCTATTAAAAAATACATCGAATATATTTTTGAAGATTTACTCCTATCTTGTATTTTATTTTATTTTTTTGTTACTGAGGAATGCATTTAATCTGCCCTAACTACTGCGGGAAGTTATTTGCCCTGAACACTGGTTCTGTATCTGGATTTTCATATTTTGTGATATAAAACTACTGTTTTGGACATTTTTGGCATTGGCTGGTATGATTCGGTATATTGAGGTACTATATTGTTTGTTTTCTGGCAGACTCCAAGCGAGTATTACAGTAAAAATTTCTAGGGGTATTTTGTTAATAAAAATTCTTATTTCATTGTTTTGTTATAGTCCTTATCCCCAAAATTTCTAAACATTCAAAATATTTTAAATCATTAGAAATTTTAAATAATATATAGTAGAAAGAGAATGGAAATACAAGAAGTATCGGTAGATTTAGTGTTAATATAAATTAACTTACCTTCCACCTCACTCTCCATTTTTATTTGATGTTGTTGATATTTGTATTTTCAAATATCAATAAAATTTCTTCGCATAAGTTGTAGCGTCATCACTGAACACACTTATGACAGTGCTGCATTTTAAGTTTTACTCAATAATATTTATAACAATTTGCGTATTTATTGCTCAATTATTAATTGAAACTTTATTTGAAATATTGAGCTCAATAATGGTGTTTATTGCGATTTACGCATATTACACTCCACATGAACAAGGCACACACAATAATTTAACTAAAACTTTAAACTAAGGTGATCAGCACAAACATCCCGCCCACTTGCAACATTGCAACAAGGAGACCGAAAAATAATAAAATGCTAATTCATAGTGATTATGTATTATTAAGTATTATGTAAAATTCTGGGGGATAAACAAATAAAAATAGTGCAATAATAATAAAATAGGAAATATACATAAAATTGAATGTTAAAAATGATAATGAGACTTATTTTGCCAAGAAGCCGCCATTGTTACTCCATTGCTGCCCTCCAGCCCTTGGTTGTGCTTTTTTTTCTCGTTTTTACGGCTTTAGGGTTTTTTGTGGATGGCTGGTCTTCCTTTTCCATTTCTAGGATCAGTCTACCTTGTTGCCGCCAACTCTACAGTAAAACTACAACATTGCAAGCATTCCACACAGCGATCTTTGCTGCAGCACTCTTTAACAAAATAGGAACGTGTCTGACAATTTATGGGAAATCATAATACATTTGACAAATTAGGGGCACTAATGAAGAGGGTGAATGTCTAGCCAAAAGCAACACTTTGAACTGGCGACAATGATAACCTTATTAAGGCTTTAATGACTTGGGCCTTCCGCGGTTAACTTACGGGGTGAGATATCAAACAAAAGTAAATAAACGACAGGAAGGCAAAATAGGAAAGAATTAGTTTTGTTCTCAATTAAAGAGGAGCACGAGCTTCATAGTTGGCCATACTAGAACGCCGTTAGCGATTCGGACTTACATTACAGCGTCTTCAAAACAGAGCAAAACAGAATTAAATCATTCGTTAAAAGTAAGCAACCATGGATAATAACAACAAAGTCTCTTTGGGGGGTTTTGCATTTGTTGTGTTTATGCAGTGCCATTAAATACTCGTCTCTCGAACGACGAGCAAGAACATGATGCAAAATTTTCAACTTACGCCATCGAATAACATAGCTTGGAGACTGATTCGATTAATCGAGTTCTATCGGGGAGAGTACATCACTTCTTATAAGAAAATGTCCATAATCCACTGGTCGAGTTTCTTTCAATTGTCTTGATCAAGTTCTTCAATTTAGGAACTCAAATTTTTTGTCGCATAAGGGAGATATCCGCATAGCCGAAAACTTATGAAGATATTCCAAATAGAGACGCATAAAACGGTCATTTTAGGGTAGCAACGTCGGAAACCGATCGATTATAGGTCAAAGTAGGCGATCGATAGTGTCTGCCATTAACCTGAATAAATCAATGAGAATTTGTAAATGTGTGAACAACGGAACAACGTATGGCGGAAAGTGGAGCTGTCCATCAGTAAAGAATGTTCAGAGTGTCCTCCTGAGACTTTTGCTTTGAGTGGCAAAATATAGATAAGAACGGAATATGTATGCCAGAACTCATAGAGCATGGGGTAAGTCCGAAAATCAGCTTAAGAATTCATCCTGAATCTCAGTTTGTGTAACCCCGACCTGTATTAAACGAACATCAAGTTAGTTAGTAGTCGCTTTAAAAGAAGACTATCCGCCAAATACCGAAAGTAGAGACATCCTAGTAATTTGACTAGCCAAATCAGCAGGGTTATGATGAGATTCGACGTGATTCCAGTTGCCAATGTCAACCTGGTTCACGATAAATAAAACTCGATTTGCTGCAAGAGTTGACCAAGGACGCGGGGGATTTTGAAACCAGGAATGAAAGATGGTTGTCTATTAAAAGAAAGATATCCCAATTGGTGAGATTAAGCTCCGGTGAATGCATCATTTCGAAGTAAAGATTTCACTTTTATAGGTGTAATCTTAGTTTGAACAGCAAGTGAAAGGGTTATGGTTCCACCGTACAGTACTCCAATAAACAGGGCGTTAGCATCAGTGTTGCAAAATTTAAATTTTGAAATGGTACTGAACTATAACTGAAAAAGTACTGTTTTGCATCAAATGGTACTTTTGTAAAAAGTACATTCAAACATAATTAGTCATAACAACCCGTCTTAACAAGTGCAGCAAACTTGGTTATGATATTCACTTAATTGAAGCACTATAAAAAGCCGTTAAATCTTGTCTTTCGAAGTCGATGTTAAAATTTAGATTCTGCCAATAATATGCGGTTGGAGAAACAAGGATTGTATGTGCAGGTAGGATGAAATATTGGGGGACTGTGCCGAATTCAGCGAAAGACGATTGCAAATTCGAAGAGATTGCCAAATTCTTCAAAGTGTTTTTCGTTTATGTGTTCTTTTTTAAAGAAAGCGTTGCCAACCATCTGCACTATTATTTAATAGAGAGAGTGTTCCAGAGAAGTCTCTAATATTTTTCTAATTTATTTATCAGCGTATAAGTATAACATAAGTTTGCTGAGAGTATAATGAAAGTCAGTTTTTAAAAACAGTCTTACCGTACGTCATTGCACGTACGCACATATATTCTTTTAAATAATAAATTGAACAGGATTCTTATTGGAACTTTTGGCATTTTCTTCACACTCAACGCTAAATGAAATAATAAGTTTAAAAATACTACAACATTATATTGTATTATACTGTATATGATGTTTCTATTATACCCTACATCATCATATTTTGGGAAAGCAAATGGGAAGAGAAGATACTGTGTGTCTGTGATTATTGAAAGATACTATGCTGATAATGAAGGTCTATCTTAATCAATTCCTCTCTCACCTTCATCATAGTGCATACTGGAAATCTGAACCACGTATATGAAAATTGTATAGTAAACGACGGGATTTTAGGCCTGTACTCGAAATGAGTGATTGAAAGGGTAACGAGATGCCACTGAAACAAGTTTAAAGTTTAAGTTTAAAATATGAGTTCGTTTAAAAATAATTTGCTGTTTAGTTTCAATTACATTTTTTATTGCTGGCACCACTTTTGTGCGCCACCGTTTACAACTTGACGAATACAACAATAACTACTTGTTCGCTATTCTTCTTTGCTTACAGCGGAGATCTTCAAACCACGAATGTTCTCTTCACACGCAACGCGTCTTCACATAAGACTGACTGAATTCTTACTACTTGTCTTGCCTTTTTATATGCCCACGTAAACAGTCTGATGAAAGTTCTTGAAGTCGAACGTTCGTGGTTTCGCCTTCTCGAGAACTCTATAGCGACTTCATTGTTGTTTATGTAGCTTGTTCACGCTACTTCTTATTGCGTTCTCGCTTACTTCTCTATCCCCTTTTCTTTCATAATGATGTTGTTGGTTTACTTGTAAACAAGTTCTTTGTATAAGTTTGTGTATCATTTTAATATTAAACGAAGTTACACCATTTCCATTTTCGTAACCTTTGTTTCCGGATGGAACTTGTAATGTTAGAAGTCTTAATGAAACTTGCAAAGTAAACAATGAAATGAAACCAAGGAAAAATGGCAAACAGACGGCGAAGACTTTGCTTCAAACAATTCTAAAATATACCATTTGGGCAACCAGAATGTAGTATATAAATACATATAAACGGTGTAGCAATGAAAATGTTTATCAGAATGTGTGACAGAATATACAAAATTATCAGAGAGAATCCATCAGTTTAAAATCAACGGCTAAACAATTTCAAGTATACGTTCCCACGTCAAGATAGGCGATATAAGCTGATTAATTAAAACGGCAACAATATTCAATGATTTGAACGTTAAAAGAGAAAATAAAATTATTAAATATCACTGAAAGATATGATCACGTCCAGGAAATAAAATGTAAATAACATAGACAGAGAAACTGAAGAATCCAATAATAAACGCAGAGGTTAAGAAATAAATTCATGGAAAAATAATGGATATTGCAATTTAAGTATGACAAACAAATTTAAAATAATATACAGGGTGTCATATGCAACCCTGTTAAGTTTGTCAATGTCGGGAAATTCAGTCATTAAAACAATTTCAAGACGAGTGTGAAAATTTGAGAAATCAACAGATATAACAAATATAAGACAGATAGATATAATAAACGATGGCAACAATATACTAATTTCTTAAATTGAAGGGAAAAAGCTGCCTTAAAGAGACTAACTGCGATCAAGATCAAAAAATAACACTTTTGTTGGTAAATTGTTGAGATACATATGTATATCAAGTGTTTCTAAATTGTCTGTTCGAGAGATACTACAAGGTGTGCTCTCTCGTTTGCCAAGAAACTTTAACCGTGACGTCCTACTAAAAGTCATGAGAGAACAGATTATTATCGTTTAAACAGACGATGTGGCAGTAGCAACAATAAGCAAAATGTAAATATATTTTTCGAAATCCTGAAATCTGCGCTGTTGATATGATACGATTGTGGATTGTATGGCGATAACCCAGTCAAGATGGAATCAGTACTATTCCCTAAACATAAAATCCCTCAATTCGCTAACCCTAGTATTATCGCTATAGCTTAGTATAAAATTTGGCAATGAAATGCAATTAAAATTATCAAATGAACTTGAATCCATCTCTTATAGCCTAAATTAACAATGTATAACTTTCGGTTGTTCCTCAATGATAATATTTATTACTAAGTTATCTTGTCTTAATGAAAAAAGTATCTGTTCAATGGTAAAAAATCAATATCAACTATTTTCCCCGGGGGCAGTTTTAAGAAGGCGCGTCCGTGCATGTGTTTCTTTAATTTTAATTTGAAAGAAGCACGCACCCTTGCCACTATTGCCAAAAGCTAAAGATTGAAGAGTAAGCTGTTTATGATCGCTTGAAAATATCAAAAAATTTGCTATTCACAGCAGATATTATCTTTCATAGTCTTTATTCATCTTGTTAATGCCACAAACTGATCTTCATAATACTTGGCCAATTCACACGACTTTGTATCGTGTATGTTGTATTTAATAAACTTGGTTGCTTGTGAACGCTCAATGCTAAGCTGTATTGTGTATTTCGTATTCCAAATGTGTTCTTATTCTTCTTCATAAATTTGATAGCACGAAACCAACACAACTTTTTAAAAACATATGAAAGAAATGTGTACAAGTGTATTGGATTTTTACATGAAAGTTATCAACAACAAACATACAATGTTGTATATTCGTCCGATAATACACTCAATACAACGATACAACGGCTTGTGTGAATTGACCAACTGTTTAAAGTTTGGCAAATGCTGTGCCGTTCATAATGATACCAGTAGATTTCATGTCGTTATTGTTGCCTTAAATAAGTTTATATTTAACTAGCATTGAGATTGGAATCATTGTTTTTCATAGATTAGTGAAGTACATAGATGGCTCAAGAGAGTTCTCCATGTCTAACGTTTAAGCTATATTTCAGTATTTATAACTGCTTTAATTCAAATCTATTTAGTAGACCTTTAGACAATTCATTTATTCACCAATAGTTTCTTGCCACTTACATGAGTGCATCCATAGCCGATTTTGTACAAGTGTCTGCCATGACCGGTGTAATCTAATAATTACTCACTTACTCTATGAGGATAGCGTCAAGTGCATAAATTGTATATTTATTGTAGATATGAGAATCGAAAATATATTGATTTTAAATACGTTCTATTACAAATAAACCTGTACGTTTTAAGCTTTTTTGTTAAAACAGAAAAATGTAAAATTATCATGTTGTAAACAAATGCATACCAATACATACGAACATTTTTTATTTGTCCAATAACAGAAATATTTATAAAATGTCAACAGATTTCACTATTCAAACAGACATAACGATCATAGCTGACAAACTTACTGATTTGTAACTGCAGGGCGCACTCACATACGTAAACACATGTCCTTAGACATACTTATGTACATACTTTCTTGATTGCCTGCCGCAACTACAAAATAGTTGTTTATCCCAAAAGATTTCACAACAGACAGAGCAAAAATGAAAACAAAAAAGATGAATGAAAGAAGAAATTCAAAAGAAAATCAAAATATTTACAAGAACTACTCTGAGTTTGGATTCCGGTGGCTTTGCTCTTCAATTTGGCTTTTTATTTGTCTCCTACCATATACGTACCGTATTTGCCTGCAGTACCTTCCTTCAAAAATTTAATTTTTTTTGAATTCTTAATGTACGTGTGAAGAGTGACGCACGATATACTATCGCATATGCATTGGCATCTTAAATAACTTATTTTGTCTCATTTTGATGTATGAACAGAAGTGGTTGTCATGAAACTAAAACAATAACAACAAATACATACGTAGATGAAAAACGTAAAAAGTTTTCGACACGTACTCGAACTAAAAGTTTTGACTTTTGGCAATAACTAAAATAAATAAATAAGTTCTTCTTCTTTTCTATTACGATTTGCACAATCAGAAGACAATAACAGTAAAATCGATTACAAACTCACCGCGCATTCGAATCACTCAAAATCAAATTCGCTTTTAAGTTATTCGAAATTAATCATCGAAAAAAAAAAAATTAAAAAACAAAAATTTAAACAAAATAAATGAAACTAATTGAAGGAATTGCTAGTTAATCCGTTTGGTTACAAAAACGGAAAACCTAAAAATTATCAAAACATATGCCATATGCCATATGTCATAAGCAATGAAATCAGAATGTTTCTTGCATTCTTTCCTTAATAGCTTCTTTGTCGACTATTATTTGCTTCACTGTATACAAGTGCATACGTGCTTAACAATATTAAAAACGTGTAAGAAGAGCTTTTTTAACTTAAATTCAAGTATGAGTACATTTATAAGTATGTACGTACATATGTATTTGACGGAAAACACACGCATACACACACTCTCTCTTATGAATACAATTTGTGATTTACCTTCTACTCAGTCAGTTTATTTTTTTAAATTTTAACTAAAAAGTAAAAATAAAAAAGAAAAGAGAAGAGAAAAACTTTAAGTGTTAATTCAACAAGTTTTTTGAGTTTCGATTTTTTGAGTTTCTTCGTCTTTTTTGCTTCTTGTCAAAGTTAAGTTTAATTTATTGTATAAATTTTAAAGTAAAATTCATACCATCTACGCATATTAAACGTTTTAGTTTTATACATACATATATATATATTAAAGACATTTCATGAAGACACATACACACACACACCACAAAATTCTGTAGGCACTAGTGCAACCATTAATTCTTTAATAAATAATTAGATAAAATTTATTTACATTTTTTTTTCAAATTTCATACAGACTTAAGCTATTATATACTTAAATATTATTTATGACACCTTTAAAAATTAGCGTATCACGGACGGCGATGAGACAATGGATTATTTTGCAAAATACCTCAATGCTGATTGTATAGGATATATATAGTTGTGACCACCAGATGATATTAGGGTTTCTATATTCAAAACTTTGTAAAGATATTGAGCAGGCTGCGCGGAATGACGCAAAATCTTATTCGTAACTGTAGAAAGTTTAATTTTAGATAAATAGAGCTTGCAGGGATTGAAAATAAACAGCTCATAGAAATTCTGGATTCAAAAAACATCCATCAGTCATCAGGTAGCCAGGAACAAATAATCCTTAGGGGTGCTTGATCTTACGTAATCTTAAAATATCACTCGTTTGAAAGTCACTTTTACGAAAGACCACTGCAGGTTGGATGTGAAGTGTTGTTTTGCCTCGAATTTGTGTTACAACATAATTATTCGCTTATTGTACTTCTTAAGCCTGTTTTTATTTTTATATTGAGAGTGTAATGATTTTCAGAAAACAATATTGTTACCTTTTTACCCTTCAAAAAACGTTTAAAGTAAGAGTTCGTAAATTGAAAATAAAAATAAATTTGTATTTAGTTTTAAATAATTTCTTTATTGTTTGCACAATTCTGTGTGCCACTATTCGCAATTTGATTTAAACAAAAACAACTTGCTTCATTTGTTATTCTTCTTTACATTCTTCCGCATGCACACTAACAATTATTCGTTACATCTTTACAACGGAGAACTTCAAACCACGATTATTCTCTTTACACGCAACGCGTCTCCCACAAGACTGACTGAATTTTTACTGATCTACTTTGTCTTGCTTTTTATATCGCAGGGTAAACAGTCTGATGAATGCTCTTGAAGGAGGATCACTGCTTTAGCGAAATCTCTATAATTGTAAACATGTTGTTGTACGTTATTGTACGTTTGTCCTTGCAGTGTTGTTGTTGCCCGTTTGTTTACTTGTTTATAACTTTTTTTATACTGATGTTGTTGCTATATTTTTGTTTATTCGTTGATCATATAAACAAGTCCCTTGTTTTTGTTTTTGTTTTTGTAACTTTTTTATAATTTTAATGTTAAACATTTTCGCAACAATGTACTTTTTTTCCACTAACGAAGAGGTTAAATTTTTTTATTACACAATTTTTGTCATTCTCTACTTTATATCATATGTTACACATTTTTTATAGCATGATATATATTTTGCTGTGCTCTCTTAAGCCCCAGTTATGCTACCGTAACGGAACGTAACCGCAACAGTAAGAAACAGCTGATCGTTTTTGTTATGTATAAAGCAATACGAATTGTTATAGAAATGTAATGTAACGTAACCGGAACGTAAGAATCTTTAAAAAATAGAATTTTCTTACATTTTTACATGACATCTGCTTAGCAGTGTTAACAACATGTCAATATAAAAAACCACTAAAACTGAAAATTTAAACTATAAACAGAATTTACATTTTGTATGTATGTTATGTTTGTCTGTATGTGGAATTCTCGTTAAATAAAACGTCACATATTTTAAAAACCCAAATTATAGTTTATTTCATTATTAACTTTTATAATTTAAAATAAAAATAAACAATATTTTACTATAATATTATGTATGTAGGTAGTGTTTATTTTTATTTTAAATTAGAAAAATTTAGTTATCGATTTTTAACTAATTAAAGCGTTCGAAAAGCATTTCAGTTTGCATTTTACTTTTATTAGAGAAGATAAAAACGTTTTAACATTCGTACAAATTTGGTTTCCGAAATACCTGACCTGTTTCTGTAGAATAAACGATTTCACTTGCTTGTCTATTGGTATAGAAAATTCAATCAAAGGCACTTAATTTTGTGTTTTTGTTTTCCTCAACAAACAAACATAAACTAAATTTAGTGTTTTTGTTTGAGTGAAAGTGAAATTGTTTGGCTTACAGAAACAGCACATAAAACTTTTAATAAGTACCTTTAAATAAATATAAAATCGTTTAAAATAAACCTAAAAACTCTGTGTTGATAACATTGGTTAACAGCCGGATTAAAGATAAACAAAAGGCGCCATATTGAAATTGATAAAAGGAGTGAAAACAGAGTTTTCAAAATTTGGAATTAATATTAAATTTATTTAAAAAACAATTATAAAATATAAACTCAATCCAAAAAACATGTCTTCTATCTCCTTATCTGAATCTCTGTCTTTTAGTTTTTGCAATTTTTATTTCCTTATTTGTTTTTGTTTATTTCTTTTATTGTTTTGTTTACATAAAAACATATGACACGTTTTTACGATCTATAATTGCACTTACATTTTTACGTTCCGTACACGTTACATTACGTTACTGTTACATTCCGTTACGGTACCATAACTAGGGCTGTTATGAACTAAAAGCGGTAGTGGTGAATATATCGACAACACAATTATTTGGCGTTTGTAAATATGGCGTAAATATTAATGTTTATGTTAGGCATCCTATTCGGGCGCTTTACATTTGGCTACAGTAGCTGGTTGTGTCTAATTTTTCTTTGAGAGCGAGCAATGCGTAAGCCCAACCGCAGAGTAAGTGTTTGATTTACAGCTACCATTGCATTTTTCGCCGACCAATGCTGATGGCAAGGTTCAAGCTTTTGAATTATTGCCAGTCAAGGAATGTGTGGAGTGTATATTTACGCCAGAATTTAAACAAGCACTTGTCCCGTTGTTATAGATTTATGTTAATCGGCATGGCTTTACAGCAGCGATAAATGGCAAGTTAAAGGCAAACATATGTTAGATTCATCGATCAAGGAGATATTACATTTTTGGTTCTTCTTGACCATTCGAAAGCATACGAGATGGTCCAACAAGCTTCTTATTGGATTAATTTTTCCGATTCATCAAATTGACTCTTATACACATATTTACCCGATCGCCATCAACCAGTTTTCTTCAAAGATTAGTTTTCTTGTACTTTACAAAGCTCAAGCGGAGTGCTACAGGGCTCTATTCTCGGTTCACTTCTTTTCACAATATATACTAATGATTTAATCAAATATCTGACGTTTATTAGGGCACGCTTCGATGATGTATACATTTTTATAAGCACGAACAGAAATAGGATAAACGAATGAGTGTCCAAACTAAACGAGCACCTTAACAGTGTACACTAGTGTGACCCTTAGCTATTTTTAGGGATTTTTTGTCTATTTTTTATTCTAGTCTCACTCCCCAGTTTGGTGAATATTGATCAAAAAAAAATCAGATCAATCGGTTGATGTTAAGACGTACCGTAAGACCGATCAAATTTTAAGAAAACCATAAAATTAAGCTTGTAATAATGGCCCTTAGACTTTTATAATTAAATTCCAATTTATTTAATTTTGCATAGCATTTCACCAAAACATTTGGGATATAAATCGGTGGGGGTTTAAGTGCCTGATTATTCATTGTTCCTTCATCATCATTATACTTATGAACATCGTTGTTTGGATCACTAATTTTTAAATTGTTAGTTACTTGCGTAACCTGCATAATTGGCATGAAGTTGCTATTATTGTTGTTTTCAGGAGTGTTCACTTTGTTTTTGTGATCTGAGTACCAGTGCTTTTAGATGATATTAAACCATTGCATAACGTAGAAGATACATTGTTATTGTCAAGAATTATTTTCGTACATTCCCTTTTTTTAAATTTTTTTTTGTTTATTCGAGACTACTTGCCAGTATAAATATGTATTTCATTGTATGTATTTTTTTTATAACAGTAGAAATTGTTTTTGTACAAATAAATTTGTTAAAAAATTTTGGTTGTATAAATTCTTTTTTAATTTATTTTGTCTGTTTTTTTTTGTGTAAGAAATAAAATAAATTATTTAAAGTATTACAAAAATTTATCACAAACAGAAGTTAAAGTATAATTATTACAGTTAAAAATACAAAGTACATGATTTAAAACATTAAAAGAAAGTCTGAAAAATTACAATACATAACATTAATTTAACCCTTTAACTGTTTATGCCGAGTATACTCGTCAGAAGGAAACGAAAAGTTTTTGCTTAATGTCGAGTATATGGGTATTATTATTCAACGAATCTACTGGAATTATGCCTAAGAAAGGTCACATAAAGGCTTTTTAAAATTGTACATTTAATATCATTTGGAAATTTGGCAATCTTATATACAGTACCGAGCAAAAAAAAAAAAATGCAACGCCGAGCCGATTGATCTTTATGTATGCCTCTTTCAAAAAAAACAGCACTGAAATTAAATACTTCTTTTATATTTTTATGCTCCACAAACTTAGTTAACAAATGCAGGTTACAATATCAACATTCTTCTATCCACTTATTTTTATTTTAACTTTTGGTAAAATAAGTGCAAGTTTTCTGAGAGCAAAAAAAATGCAAAGCTGTGTTGTTCAATAACTTTATTTAAATTAAATGTAAATTCTTACAAAATGTTGGTTAAAAAATACTTGGTTGTGTAGCCCTTATTTTCTATTACCGTTTGCAGTCTGGAGGGCATAGAATCCACAAGTGACATGATGGTGTGTAGGGGTATTTCTTCCAATTCTGACGTTAAAATTTTGAAGGATTTTTTTCTTTTTCCACAAGACGTATTTTCTTGTAAGATCTTCATAAAACCATCGATTTTCACCAGCGGACCAACTCCGTCACGAGAAAACATACCTACCAATAAATTATATACAATAATGAATTTCGCTGAAAAACAAAAGCAACTTACCCCATACCGTTAGTGAACTTCCGCCATGTTTTACTGTTGGTACCCTGATATTTGTGAGTATATCTCTGCTTAGGTGGTCTTCGAATATATTTTATCCCATTAGCATTACTGCACACCACTGTTCACTTGACCTATTTTAATACCGTTTCGCAAAATCAAAGCGCTTGATTTTATTGGCCTTAGTTATTAGCGGCTTCTTTGTGGAAAGTCTGGCAAATAAATTGGCATCATTCAATCTGCGGTGAACAGTATGCACTCCTATGGAAATACCCATTTGCTTATTACCAAATTTAGTAACGTCCACAGCTGTCATTCTTGGATCAGCTTTAGCCAGTCTAATCATTTGGCGATCTTCGCGCTGGGTAGATATTCTTGGGCAACCGCTGCCAGACTTTGATTCCACGCTATTTGTTGATTTGTTTGCGCAGAATATTTGTCCAATTTCCCGCATGCTTTTACCCTCTTCCAGAGCCTTAATAATGGCTACATTGCTGTCGATTGATAACTGTTTCTAATGGTTAATGAATATTATAAAAATTATTAACGAACATTTTGTATAAATAAATTTTATCAACTCACTTTCACTAATAATTCACTGAATTTCGCTGAAATTTGTCAGATTTTTTCTTAAATGTTAAATATTTACCTATTTGTTAAATAAACAAAACCAGAAATCATTGTAGTCAAAGACCATATGGTTCATCGTTGCATTTTTTCTTGCTCGGCACTGTATTTCAAATTGAAATTTTCAATAAACAATAGCCTGTATCAAGCTGAAAATATATAAAATAAATAAACTTGCCTTTAACAAACACGCAACCTTGGTTTTTTAGTCATAATTGCCTACTTTTATTTATTTTATTTATTTTATTTATTTTATTTATTTATTTATTCAAGTCAATGGACAAATTCCTTACTGACTAATAACAAAAATTGGTACGAATAAAATTAAATACAATTACAAACAGTTTCTACAAAAATAACGTAACTATTACAATAAAAATTAGGAAAAGTTAAGAATTGAGAAAAACAATAATATTCCGTTTTATAACGCAAGAATTTAAAGAAAAATCAACAAAGTCTGACAAATAATTAAATTGACGGCAAATTCTAGTTAATGGATCAGCAACAGCATAATTAGTTCTGCAGAATTGAATATAAATAAGATTATAACAGCGGAAGTTACGACTAGGAATATTGAATTTAACCGATCTTAACAGAAATTCACAGCAAATATTACCATTGATCAGGTTAGTCATAAAAGATATATTTAACATCGTTCGACGGCTCTTAAGGGTAGGCAGTTTTATTAATGCCAGCCTGCTAGTATATGGAGGCATATCCAGATAATTCCATCCAAGGCCACGCAAACAGAAGAGAAGAAATTGTTTCTGCACAGATTCGATGTGTTCACTGTAAACATCATAGTAAGGATCCCATACAATGGACCCATACTCTAAAATTGGTCTGACATTTACATTTCTTAATGTTAAGCTCCATCATGTTGTGCTCGCACCACAAAAAGAAATTATTGAGATCATTTTGAAGATACATATGCTCGATGAAATTATTAAAGGAGAGAAAAACTTTTACATCGTCAGCATACATCAAGATATTGGCAAAATTAATTATGTTGGGAAGATCGTTTATAAACAGTGAAAAAAAAAGTGGACCAAGATGGCTGCCCTGAGGAACACCAGATAGCACATAAATATACTTAGATAAGCTATTGTTCACGCATACGGTCTGCTTTCTACCAGTTAAATACGACTCTAGCCATCTTAAGCTCCTATGATTTACACCCATTAAATCCAATTTAGTTAACAGTAGTTTGTGATTCACTTTATCGAACGCTTTGCTAAAATCCGTAAAAATTACATCAGTTTGCTTCTGTTGAGAAAAGGCCACATTTACCATGGATGTTAACTGAAGCACATTAGTCGTTGTTGAGCAGCCCTTTCGGAAACCATGTTGATGAGGTGATAGTAACGATGAAGTATGATGGATCAAAAAATCGGCAACCAGTTTCTCGAACATTTTTGGATTAGCACTCAGTTTTGCAATGCCCCTATAATTTGTAACATCAGACTTATTGCCAGATTTAAAAAGCGGTATAATATACGAGTCCTTCCAAAACATAGGAAAATATCCATAATTAATCGAGGTATTAAACAATATGACTAATGGTGTGATGAATGATTCTGCACATCGATTTAAAATACAACTTGGAACCCCATCAGGACCAGGACGAAAAGACATCTTTAACCTTTTCAGGTTTACTAAAATATCGCAGTCACTAAAAGTTGGAATAGATATTACTGGAGCCGATGTCAGCGGGAAAGGGTAATTATTTGTATCCTTGTAATCGGAGTTAGAATAAGTACTGGCTAAGAAATCAGCAAACATATCACATATGACATCAACACTTCCGGATTCTTTATCAGCAAATTTCATAAAGGATGGATAACCAGTTGATTTTCTCTTGGAATTTACAAACGTAAAGAAAGATCTAGGATTCTTAATAAAATTATTTTTCATTTTATCCATATATGTTTTATATAATAAGTGATTTAGAATGTTATATTCAGACCGGCAAATAGAATATCTTCCATAATCAATAATGGAGCCAGAACTTTTGTATTTCTTGTAATACTTGTTCTTTTGATTTTTCAGTCGTGACAGTTGTTTCGAATTCCATGGTGGACCAACCAGAGTATATGAAGGTTTTAAGGGAACACAAATTTCAATTATTGAATGCACTTTCTTATAAAAGTTAGAAATCATCAAGTCAATATCAGAATCATTGTTAAAAGGAATAGATAAGGTTTCATTCCAACAAGTATTTTTCATCATGTCATTAAATAAATGGTAATTGGTTCGATTAAAACAGTAAACTTTGCTAATTTTCGAAGGCTTAGCTTTGAAATTCGTTGGAAGGGAAAAATTAGTTTTTAAGGTCGGATGATATCGATCCTCAGGCAAAGTTACAGGTTCAGAACGTAAAACACTACAGTGATTAACATCATTAACAAATATAAGATCCAGTATTTTTCCAAAGTTATACAAAGTGAGTTTATTTGATACAGTGATAGTCCAAAAATATCGTTTAGGAATACGTCATGGCAAGTCTTAGTTTTAATCGGAATTAAATAGGGCACATCAGGTACATGTTTCCATGTAATTGAGGGTAGATTAAAATCACCCATAACAAAAACAGAATCATCTTTTTTGGCACATTGGACAACAGATGTTATTGCGTCAACATGATCAGAGTAAACAGCATAGTCAGAATCAGGGGGAACATAAGAACAAGAGAAGTAGACTTTAGACGTTTTTAATTTTACAACAACAGCAACAAATTCAATATTGGAAGTATCAGTTACAAACTGTTCTGATGGATATAATGAAGAGACAGCAATTAATACACCACCTCCTCTGCGTGTATTACGATTGTATCTATAAATTTGATATTTGTTACAAAGAATTTCTGCATTAAAAACACTGTCATTAAGCCAAGTTTCAGTAAAGACAATTACATCATACATAAAATCATGACTATTAACGAAGAGTTTGGACAATTTAGTATTCAATCCACGAACATTTTGATATACTATTGATAAACTATCACAGTGAATATTTAGTTTTTTGTAATCTGCGGTGTAGGTAGACGTACAATATTATTCCTTTGTCTTTCCGAGGAAACATATTCCCGAACATATGTTTTTGCAGGCCAAAAATTAAAATCTTGTATTTTTTCAAAGTATTCGTCCGGAACTGTAATTTTAAAAGACGCTATTGTTCTCGGTTGCGAGTATGCAAATTTATGAATCGATAAATTAATCCCGTTACCTATTTTAGATCTTATATAAAATTCAATGTCCTTTATGGCAGTGTCAGAAGCTAACCGTGAGATAAAAATGCTTCTAGCAGGTGGTATGTCGTTTTATATGTGTTTATGTCGAGTATACTCGTCTTCGGTGGAAAATAATTACGAGCATAAAAAGAGTTTTTGAAACAAATTTATGCAGTTGTAGGGTAACATTAATGTACAGTGGACAGCAAAAGTATTAGTACCACAAGGCATTTTAGCAATTGAATGAATTTGTAGCAAAAGTTCGTATAAATAATTAAAGTTTTTATATTTATTATATTAATTTATTTCTGTTTTACTATAAAACAAAAAAAATTTTAATGAGAAAAGTATGGAAAAGTTTCTACTTACTCCTTATTTTAGCACCGCAAAGGTGTAGGTACCCCCAAACAGAATTCCGAGTAAATTTGAAATTCAAAGGCCTAATATATGACAATGTTATTACTTATTGTTTCTATTGTTCTTTAGAATTTTTAAATAGTCTCCCTAATTCATTGTTCTCTGAATAAATTCGTTTTTATCTCCTTGTAGAAATAAATCATTTATTACGCGTGTTAATTTTGTATATTTTTTATATTAGTTTTTAAGATTTGCTTACGTATTATTTATTCAATTGAAAATTTAAGAATCAAATTAATGAAAAAAAATGTATGTATAGGGAGGGCAAACGACTTTATGGTCATTTATTTTTTTTTTTTTGGAAAGCGCTAAACATATCTGTATTTTTAAACAGCATTATTTGGAAAGTGTTTCAATTGCGTTTAAAATTTAAAATGACTTGGTGCATGACTGCCCATAAACATTCAAGATTATTTTAATTAAAATACTTTTTGGTTTGTTGAACACTTTTTCAGTTACTGTCCTGTTTTTTCTTTTTTTTTTAATTGGATGTTTTTATGGACTGTTGTGTCCCATTTGTACAAACTTTTATTCGCTGGGCTCATACAAGTTCATGCTATTTTCAAAGTTTAGTCGTAAACGTTTTCATAGTGCAATTGGGTTGTGTGGTTGGCACTGTAAGTTTACTTTAGTGAAGTAGAACCGTTGTCGATAATGTACATGAAAGAGAGAGAGAGAGAGTAAATGTGCGAGAGAAAAATATCGGTCATATAAAAAAATGCTCCTAAAAACATATGAATGCATACATATGTGAATATACTAATGCATGTATAAGCAAGTGTGTGCATCGTGTGTCTCAATCGAGTCTTGAATACAATAAAATGTAAATGTATGCGTTCATTTTTCTATCTATTTATGGAAATTATCGTACATTTTTTGATTCTTGAATTCATTTGTATTCATGTATTCAAATTATATTTACGATAACTTTTGTAAACTTATTCATTTATCCACCTGTATGCATACATAAGTACATACACGGATACAATACATTCATATTCCCAGCTAGCATTTGGAAGATTGTTTTTAGAAAAATCACCTTGCTGAGTCTTTTTAGAGTACTTTTGGTGATCAAAAACTTATTAGTCACAGTTACACGATTAAAAAAGGACGCAAATATGATTCGCGACAATGAGTAAAATGAATTCAATTTAAAATACAATAGAAAAAGTGTATAGCAATCGGAAATTAATTATCCATACGTTTAAAATGTGACTATTATTCCCGTTATTTATTTCTTTATTCTACTTATACTGAAGATTGAAAAACGCTTAATCAAAAACAGAGCATACAGAGCATACAGGTGATTGTAATTACGTATTTTATGATCAGATTTTGCACAGATAGATGATTAAGCACTGCTTTTTTTACACCCTCTCTGTATAAGTTTTCATTTATGTAAAAGATGGCTATGAAATAATGTACAATTTGTCTTTAAATAGAAAATTTATCTTTGTTTTTAACGAAAAAAATATTTTTTTAAATAAACTTTGATGTCTGATATTCATACATCACTAATATAAACTTAATATTCTTTCTTAGTTACTTAATGTTCAGACGAAAGTGATTTTTGAAATCGCGGCAGTGTATGCGTAGGACTCAGAAAATCGACTCAAAAACACAATTAGAAATACGAACAATAAATGACTCAAATTATAATCATAAATGACGTAAAAGGGAGTCCAAATTAATACAAACATGACTGATAAATGACAATAAAAGGACTCCTAAACATACTGATAAATTACTCATAAAAAAACTCGTATGCGGATTAACGATGACTGAAAGACGACTTGAAAAAGAATCATAAGCGAAGGTCAATAAGACTAATGAATGACTCATAATTGACTTTTTAAGAAGAGTCGCGGGTAGTCACTTGTTTCTCCCGACAAAAGCAACTTTTATGAGCGCATATTCTAGCTTTTTAATCGCGCAAAAGAATCAAAAAAGACTCGAATTTGATTAAAAGTTTCCAAAAATGCTGGCTGGCATGTATGTATGTGCGTATTTGTAAATTTTGTTCGGTTTTCTTTTTTTATTATTTTGTTTTGTTTTTATTTATGAATGCTTCGTAAAGTGAAAAAGAAACAAAAATTGGCGAATAAAAAAGAAATAAATTTAGATATATTAAAAAAGGAAGAAAAAACTGAAAAAAAAACAAAAAACGAAAATTGTTTATTATTTTTACTCCCGCTGAAAAATACAACAAGAACAACATCAACATCGACTATAAAATATTAACAATAACATGAACATGAACAGTAGAAAACAAAAACAAGAATGAACACCAACAACAGCAGATCTGGCACATGAACAATAATGGCTATGTATGTATGTGCACACACACAATATTTTCTGGCACAAAATAACGCCAATAACAAACAATATTATGTTTGACTGTATAAAAGTCTTCTATGTGCGTTTGTGTTGGTAAGCGAATTTTTGTTTTTCTTGTATTACTTTCCTTTGAATAGTCAAAACAACAAAAAATTCGACAAAAAGTATTTTCTTTCCTTTGCAAAGTACGGCTGCATTCCGTATCCACCCAGCCAACCGACGAAAAAAGCAAAAAATTTCAAGAACTTTACAAAATAAAATAATTTCAAATTCTCCATCAACCGGATATGGCATGAGTGGAAGGTTCCTTTCGATTACATACTATTTCAGACATTACACGCAAAACGTCGACGCGTCGGTATACGTACGCCATACGCCACAATGGTTTTATTCGATGAACTGAAAATAATGCAATAATTGTCTTCGAATAGATTATAAAAATTATTAAAATTATAGTCTAATTGCCACAACGATCTTTATAGAGGGTATATATACACAGTAAAAGGTTTTTGGGTAATTTTTACACCAGGCTGGTGTTTATATATAACAAACCCAAAAATGAATTAAATTTACACCAGTATAGCATGAATTTAAAGAGACTAAATGAGAGATATAGGGAGTGAATTGATTTGTACTCATTTTTTCATAGCATTAAAATAACACTAAAATAGATTACGTTTCATTATTCCTTCGGTATTCAAATTAAACTACCGTAATATATATGTAATTAATATGCTAAAAGAATTGATTTTACACCATATCGTATAATTTGTATACTCTTTAAAATGTTATTTTGTATATAAAGAAGAATTGTATTCATACCATCCGGAATGAATAGTTTTCTTCAGTAGGTGTAAATTTTGATATTCCTCTGAATAAATTGTATACATGACTGGTGTTGCTTATAACCTAGACAGAATTAATATAATACCATTTCACAACTTAAAATAAAACAAATTTTATTACATTTTGTTATTTTTATTTTTTTTTAATTAATCTTAAATTAGATAATACAATTCTACTTATTGTTCTAGAATATCGGGTGTTAATAAGTTCTCTCTTGAGTTAATCACACAACTTTCATATGGCCTTAAAATAAAATATTTTTAAAACTAAGCATTTTTGAAATATTTTGAGAAGTGAATGAACAAAATTTTACTTTACCTTTTTAATGTTTATACTTTTGGTTGTTGTTCCGTCTAAGCAAAACTCGAAAAAAAACTGCTACTGCATCTATATTGCGAAATTATTCCTGGGAGCTCTTCAAAATCAATTTCGGCACCGCCGCGATCTTTATATTGCAACTCTTTTCCTTCTACTTCTAAATTCAGCTTGTTTATTACTAAAAATGAAAAAAAATATCTGAGATTCACATGGACAGATGGTAGACTCAAGATAGATTTTGCTGCTTTTAGGCCATATCAATAAATTAAACTTGTAATCAACACTTACCTGAAGTTATTATTTCATTCCTCACTTTCTGGATCACTAATTTTTACAATAAGAAATTTTCTATCACTTTTAATTTTTACATACATACTGAAACGCAAATTGTCTTTGAATGAATTAGCTTTTGCACACTTTTAAACCACATGCTATAAAAAGCATTAATTTAATACCGTTAACGGTATTAATTGTTGAATTAATTGACACAGAGAGGGTTTTAATTCTTTTTAGGTGTTATTTGTAAACTTAAAAGAATAATATTATTAAAAGAGAGAATTTTTATTCTTTTTTGGCATTATAGTAAAACTTAAAGTAATAAAATAAAGAGAGAAATATTTTTAATGCCTGTTTCGGTATTAAATATATTCGACAAGGAATATATATTTTTTTTCAATTAAAAAACAAAATTCAACTTTTGGTATCATTATTTCGTGGATATAAAAAACGAATAAAACATCACCTATGAAAAATCATCGTGTTAGGACGTTTTCCGAGATTGAGCTATTGTCAAAAGAATTAAAAAGGAAAACACAAAAAAAAAAATTCTTTACCAAAATCCATTATTCAAATTAACGAAAAAATAAAATAAAAACAGCAATATATTCAACAAAACATTTATTAACAATTACAATTCTGCAGTATGAATTCTGATAGTAGTGATAGTGGTGAAGACAGTGTTATGAACTGGCAAGTGATGAATAGCAGTAAACGTAAAAAATAACAATTAGACAAAACACTGATAAGAAGCCAAAACATGATGAACCCAGCACTTCTAATACCAACAAATTCGCAATACTTGATAATGATCATAATAAAAGCCCAAAGCCTCCGCCAGTATTTATACCATGTGTAGATAATATAAATAGAATGATATTGTGTCTTGCTAATATAATTCCTAAAAATTATTTTAATTATAAATCCTTAAAAGATGGCCAAATTAAGCTTATAATTAAAACAGTGGATTCGTATAGAAAAATTATAAAATATTTAGATAGCAGCAAAATTTGTTTTCATACTTATCAACTAAAGAATGAACATGCTTATAGAGTAGTTCTCAAATGTCTTCATCATACAACTGCACCTGAAGATATTAAAGCTGAATTATTATCACTTGGTCATCAAGTTAGAAGCGTTTTTAACGTTAAGAGCCAGATAACGAAGCAACCATTAGCTATGTTTTTCGTTGATTTGGATCCTTCCCCGGAAAACAACAAAATATATGAAATAAAATATATCAACAATGCTGTTGTTAAATTTGAACCTCAACGTAAATCAAATGATATCGTACAATGCCATCGTTGTCAAGAATATGGCCATACAAAATCATATTGTAAAAAACCATTTGCTTGTGTAAAATGCGGAATGGATCATTCAACCATCGAATGCAAAAAACCTAAAGATGTGTTCATTGCCTGCAAACTCATACGGTTAATTATAAAGAATGTCAAGTATATAAATCTCTCAGAAAAAAAAAGTTCGATTACACTCAGCGAATTAATCGTCAATTTAGTAACAATGCGAATTCAGGTCAATTTCCACAATCTAATTATAATTCTATAAATCATCAAAATAATCCAAATAATAATACAAATTCAGAAAATCTAACTTACAGCGAAGTACTTAAGCAAAATAATGAAACCCATCAAACTGAAACTAGTGCTTTAAAAAACATTGAAAGTATGTTCTCCCAGCTCATGATCATGTTATCTCTCTTAATAACCATCTCTTCGAATAGCAGTATGGAATGCCAATGGTTAAAGTTGTTGATAAAAATACTAAATTACTTTCACCCAAATCTGATTGTAAGTTCTTTGGGTATTGGCTAGAGAAGAATCTGAATTTAAATGTTTCAATAAAAACTTCAGACGAACTGGAGGATTCAGTAGAAACATTTACTAATTTAGTTCACGAATCCGCCTATCTTTCTCAACCATCTATGACACCAAATGTATCATATGGATCCGGTGTATACGTTTCCCAAGAGATAAGAGAACTAATAAGAAATAAAAGAAGGCTTCGACGAATATGGCAACATTCTCGCAATCCGAGAGATAAAACAATTCTCAACTTAGCAACCAAACTTGTAAAGGGACGCCTATCCGAGTACAAAAACAAAGAGATTGGAAATTATCTTAATAAATTACAAATAAATACATCTGAAAGTGAACATAATCTTTGGAGGACAACAAAATATTTGAAACGTCCAACTAACAGAAATATTCCAATCAAGGATGTAAACGGCCACTGGAACACGGAACGGAACTGGACAGATAAAGATAAGGCTACAGCTTTTTCAAAACACTTGGAAGATACATTTAAGCCTTTCCAGTTTAATCAAAATGATGCGCATATTGTGTAGTTTTTAGATGTTGCATGTCAAATGGAGTTACCTATAAAACACTTTTCTCCAGGTGAAATACGCCAGGAATTCAACATTTTCCTATTCAATGGAAATGTGCTGAAATTATTATGATTCATAAAACAAATAAGCCTGAGAATTGTGTAACATCGTATAGACCGATAAGCCTATTATCAACGTTTGCCAAATTATTTGAAAGATTATTCCTTAAAAGACTATTGCCTATTTTAGAAGAAAACTCTATAATTCCTGACCACCAGTTTGGGTTTCGTCATAAACACGGTACATCAGAACACTGTCATCGTTTAGTAAATGAAATTTCGGGATCATTGGAAAGAAAAGAGTATTGTTCTGCCGTATTTCTAGATATACAGCAAGCATTTGACAAAGTCTGGCACTGTGGTCCGCTTTATAAAATTAAAAGTATTTTACCTGCACCTTACTATTTAGTTCTGAAATCTTTTTTAAGCGAACGTCATTTTTATGTAAAGGTCAACAATGAAACTTCAAGTTATTGCAAAATCGAAGCAGGAATACCACAAGGAAGCGTACTAGGACCGATGTTATATACTTCAGATATGCCTTGTTTGGATGGTGGTTATGCTGATGACACTGCATTATTAGCAACGAGTTCGTCGGCAATAGAAGCATCAAGTGTAATTCAAAATCAGATTGATGAACTGCAGGCCTGGTTAAATTATTGAAATATAAAAGTAAATGAACAAAAGTCTACCCATGTTGCTTTCAGCCTAAGACGAAATGATTGCCCAGCAATAGTCATGAATGGTTCACAAATTCCGAAAAGTAATCACGTTAAATATTTAGGCATGCTTTTAGACAGGCGATTAACATGGAAAATCCACATCAAATCTAAAAGATCTCTTTTAAACAAAAGAAAATGTTTTGCTGCTAGGCCCAAAATCTGAATTAAGTTTAGAAAATAAATTACTTCTCTACAAATGTATTTTGAAACCGATATGGACTTATGGTATTCAACTTTGGGGTACCACAAGTAACTCAAATATTGAAATCCTACAAAGATTTCAATCAAAAACGCTGCGAATGACTGTTAAAGCACCATGGTACATTACAAACAGCGCAATACATATAGATTTGATCAATACATAGGTCTCCCATTTAGATAAAATATTCTCATTTTATATAATTTTCCCTATATAATATATATATATATATATATATATATATATATATATATATATATATATATAATTTATTATTATAATTGTAAATATGTATATAAGTACATATAAATATTTTATACACTTAAGTATAAATAATGTTACTGATTTCACTGGAAACCAATAACTTATGTGAATTTCCTAAATAATTATCTCATTTGCTTAATGTTCTAGAATAGATTGCAAATAAAAGATTTGAAAAAAAACTCTTTGGCATTATTTTGATTCCAAGTAATTATTAAAAAAGTCGCACAATTCTTTTTAGGTTTCACGTATAAACTATATTGGAATTAATTTTGAATTTAATTCCAAAATAGTATGCATATAATGAAAACCGCTGAGTTTTAAAATGAAACCTAGACTTTTTACTGTGTAAAACAAAGAAATTCGTATGTATGTAAATATTTTGAGAGAAATAGAAGCAAGTGAAATTATAAATTCACAATAACATGCTTGAATAAAGCTTTATGTCCGCTTTATGTTATTTCGTTGAAACTTTAATTAAATTTTAATTCTTGAACATTATCATTATGTACGAATACATTGCCATTTAAACGATCAGCTATGGATTGGTTACGGTTTTCAGTGTTTTATAAAAATAATTGTGGGGTTTTAAATACCAAAAACAAAAAATTTAATATAAAAATAATACGAATTAGTATACTTATAGGGTCTTCCACCAGGAACGTCTGTCCATCTTATTGACGTTACGTTTTTTAAATTAGTGGTCATTTATTTAGTCCCTAAAGCAGTTGACAGCTGAGGGTAGTTTTCATTGAAAAGTAAACTTTTGCGATGATTGAACAAATAAAATTGTTGAATTTGGGTAGAGAACAATTCATATGAGATTAAAGAACACCCAATGTATGCCGCAAAATTCTCTGTTTGATTGAGATTTTGGACTGGCTATCACTGTCAACGACGATAGCCTGAATTCGTTGATCTGGATGCATGTCATTTCAACGGAACGGCTATACAAGCTACCCAGCTCATGAAACACTGGATATTGTGCCCGAGGTAGTTTAGTGTGCTTAGATAATACCATAATGGCCAGATCTTCCGCTTAATCTTAGACCTTGCAATCACAATGTTGTAGCTTTTCCGACAGACTCTCTACTGCGATACTCTATTGAAGGGTGAATGAACACCACCTCTATTTACTTTCTTTACCATATTTTAAAGTGCTGTTACAAACTTAATAAAAGTTTCATTAGCATTGCGGGTATTGAAAGGTCTAACAGCTGGCAGTGAGTAAAGTTTGCGTGTAAGAGCTTTTTCTTCTTTTTCCCCTGCCAAGAAACTCAGTACAGTGTCGATGGACCTGCCATTGACCACTACTATCAGGCGTGATGCAGAATCCATGCCAGTATTTTATGGACGAGTGGTCTGAGATCAGTCGCAGTGAATGTAGACTCTCTACTTCGTAGATATATGCGAGAGAATCATCTTCTCAGATGCCTTCCGTACATCTGCAGCTGTAATGCCACCAGTACCTGGTAATTTACAACGTTTGAATGAGATAATGGCTTACTCATATTAAAGGTAACTTGTCGGGCATATTCCTCCCCAGAAATGTGTTGCTCGTTAGTTTCGAATGGCTATATTCGTCAGCCATAAAGTTCAACCTTACCTCTTCGAAGCTTACCCCTGCAGGATATTTTGTACATACTTGTTAGACTGTCCACCGCTTCATACCGACTGCCTGTATTCACAATAATCGGTGAGCCTCCTAACCTAGTAACCTAAAAACGTCCCAGTTAGTATCCTGTATCTGTATGTAAGGTCGCCTTGCCCTCCAGTCGTTCGAGGATCCTAAAGTCCATATAGTTTTCCCCAAGAGAGCCATTTACTACAGTAATGTCAATGATCTCCCAACATACCGAATTAAGGGACATGGGTTCGTCATCTACTTGCCTCAAACCTGACAAGATTTCATCTTAGAAACCTCGTAACACTTTTAACAGGACACTGGCCTCTGTGTGCATCGCTGCTGACTGTGCCCCGCACTTGGGACCCTAAGAAGAAACATTTTTGTGCAATAGGAAATTACTGACATACCATGTCTAGCCATTGGTGATTTGGTCTATTAAACTTCCAGGATGTCAGCCACTAGTTGTAATTAACACTATCGAATTACAGCGAACCTTAGAGTACACAAGTAAGCTACATATACTGTATACGTTGACTGCGGCAATTTGATTTAATAGGATTGAAGATTGCAATTCTAAATAAAAGAAATTGTTTACTTTTCGCCGTGATAATTTCTTTAGCAACACAATTTTATTGATAACGCTAAAAAGGTCAAAGTTCACGAAATGTAATAGAGTTTACACGATGCGCTACTGACTGGCATTATTTGAACTTCATCTATTTTCGGTTGGCAAGTTCTAGACCAACTGTTTATTTTTGTTTGTATTAATTCCTTTCCTATTTCTCACGGTTTTTCAATGTATGTAGTTTTGTTATTCTAATTATTCCATTATTGTTTTGTTATTGTTTCTGTTTTCATACATACATATCGTCACCTAAAATGCAAAATAACGTATCATCACTTTTCACAATTTTACAGGAGAAGCAAAAAACGTTATAAAATGGAAAATATTGCATCTAGAAATGAAAAATTTTGTAGCTAAGCTCAAAAAAGGGTAGGAGATCAATTCCAGAAGAAAAAATAATATTTTTCAAAAACGCGTTGAAGTTATGTTTGTTACGTTATTTTGAATTTAAATTTTCTAAAACAAAATGACGTATCATCAATGAACAAATTTTAATATGATGTGGAAAAATGCGAAAAAAAAATCGAAAAGCGATTAAATGAGGTTCAATAAAAGGCAATGGAGTTGTTTGTTTTTGTTAATATTTCAATTTACTGTGTATTATTGCATAAAATTCGGTTTAATTAAACAAAAAATTTAATTCATTTAAGGATTTTTTCTAAACACATTGTAGTTTATTTTGAATTTTCTTTATAAAATCGTTATTTTTTGACGCAGATGCATAATTTTTTTTGGAGACGTGTATTTTTATCTAATGAATCATAATCAATCAAAAACCCGATTTTCATTTTTTTGATGATCCGTTGTTTTGCATTTCAGGTGACGATATATAAGTTGAATAATTTTCGAATATTGATTTATTCATCAATATTTACTTTATTATTATTACTATTATCCCTTTTAGTCATCGGCAAGCTGTAATAATGGCCCCTAACCCATTAGTGCGCAGTGTCCGTTATAACGGACGCTCCAATTTTCTACTATACCACTTCCAAAAATTTGAAATTCTAAATAACAAGTATTATATGTTGTTGCTGACATTCCAACGAAACAAGATTTATTACATTCTGTTCAAAAAATTCGATCTGAGTGTTGCGTTTTATGCAAAATGTGGAATTTCAATTTGTAAAAAAACGAAAATTCCGAACAGGGTAAGAAAAAGTCGAATATTTTAACCCATTAGTGGATGAAGTTCCCTGGCTACTCTCCTTCTATAATTTTCATCAATTATTAATAAAAATGATGTGATTAAATAGTCTAAAAAACATTTTATTCAAAAAAATTTATAGTTTTGGAGTTATAGACCGTCCGTTATAACGGACACTGCGCACTAGGTACACTTGGCGTATGATAGATTTTAAAGAAATCTTAGGGATAAAAGCCTTTTTCATATTTGTTGCAAATAAATTTTGTTTTATTTCCACAATATCCACATCAATTTTCAATTTTAGTATATTAATAAGGTTGTTTCTACCATCATATCGTGCATATGCCATCAATTTCATCATTCGCAAACCTCTTGTACATGGGATACCATACGCTTCAAAGTAAGAATTAGGAAGATTTCGACGAATAATGTGAAGAGACACACATGTCAGACCATTGGGATGATACTACAGACGTTGGTTTGAAACAGCTAGTCTTAAAGAAATAGCAGATGCGATTTTCTTCATGCTCATCATCACTTTTTTAGCCATCTTGATCAGAATCGGATCCACCTAGTGCGGGAATAGTTTAAATTGGAATATCATTGAGCTCATTGACGTTAAGGTAGTCCAGTTCAAACAATATTGCGGAAATTGTTGGCACATGTATGAAAAATTTTTTACCTATTATAGTTTAACAATTGCTCTACGTGCGCAGTGTCCGTTTTAGCGGACGTTACATTGAAAGTCACATTACGCGCATGGTATTACATTTTATCATAATTTTTTTACATCAATTGAGTCGTTATACTTATTCACAAATAATAAAACACAAAAACTTATAATAATTCACATCCTATTTAATGTAATAAATTGCTTTCTTTAAGAACAAGAAATTACCATGTATGTTTCAATATTCTCAACGTCGTTTCCAATGTAATATCGCCCAAAAACCAATACAACCAATGACTTATTTAGGATGTATTCGATGCTCTTGGATCTTATGTGGATTTGTGTCGTCCTACATTCGACAATTTTGTTGTACTCCTCCCATTAAAGCATTGTAATTTTATATGACTGCTGGGACTTTCACAAGACAACGGTGTTTCAAGTTTTTATTCCATCTGTCAACTTCACCTACAGGATCTTTACCACAATTAGTTGACGCAACTGTCACTGCCTTCGTGTCCTTCCACTTTACAAGAGCGACTTTCTCTCCATTCGTAAATTTGCGTATGTCTCCTCGATTCATTTCTTTGTCTAAGGGAATTTGCCATAACTGTCCCAGTTGCTAAGTAGTCCATTTCGTCTAATGCTTCTAACAATGGTATCCATTGGAAGTAACACCGGCAAGATTGCCTGACGTGCGAGGCTTCTACCCGTAAAAGGTATCATTTGTTCATCAATTGAATAGTTCGGGATATCTGTGGCCAAATCATTGCATCGCTTTCGTACAATGTCTATAACCGGTTGAACTCTACAAAACTTAATTGTTGAACTTATTGAAGAATGATCTTCAAAATGTATATTCAAGCGCAGTTAAAGAAACTTATCGCGTTACATGGAGTTATAAATAGCAGGAATTTTGATTTCCCTTGCCCAATACATTCTTATAGCAGGATAACTGACGCAACCCATTATTATAGCACACAAATAAAATCTTTTTATATCTGCTGTCACGTATCACACTTCCTGATCACGTTTATCTAAAACATACATTTTCGTAAATTTTACAACGTCCTCGTAGTGTGTTTCTGGGAAGTAGTTTTTAAAATATTCTGATGGAGTTTTAAGATTTATTTCATTTTGACATCCGGATATTATTGGAAGCTTTCATTTCTGAAATGCTACAATTTTAAATATTACATGCCTTTTCGGTACTTTCGATCTAGTTACTGATGGTTGTTGTGCAGTTTCTGAAAGGATCGATGAGTTTAACTGTTCGACAGTTGTATTAGTTTGATCTTTCAAATAAAATGCTTTCATCACAAGAGCTTTCATCACTTTCTTCTGCATCTGCATTTACATTGAAAGGGATAAATGTTTCATCAGCGTCATCATCATTACTAAAGTCA
Organism: Sarcophaga rosellei; assembly: GCA_930367235.1. NCBI lineage: Eukaryota > Metazoa > Arthropoda > Insecta > Diptera > Sarcophagidae > Sarcophaga > Sarcophaga rosellei. Next base: position 80,675,877 of record OV884017.1, on the reverse strand, counting down.
GCAACGGAGTCGTTAAGCATGTTTACAACTACTTCGAGATCATCATTGTTGTTCAAATCAAAAAATGTCCCTATAAAATAATGAGATAGCACAAACGTGAGTGTAAAACAAAATGTCAAGCTATGCCTGACTGAAACAACAATTGTGCTTTCTGACAAGACAACACGATCCCTGCTTGTCGGTTACTGGACAAAAAATTATTTTTAATGCAATTTGAAGGCAAAAAAGGCAGATCGCACAATCGATTAAACCAGGGCTAAAAGGGATATTGCATTATTTAATTTGTCAATTATTTAATTCCAAAGAAAATTAAAAATTTGGCTTAAATTTTAATAAGTACGGCTCGTTGTTGAAAAATAATTTTTATATTTTTGATTCAAAAACGGCTAAGAAATCTGTTGAAGCATTTAATGCCTTAAAGGGCAGACTTTTCATAACTTAAAGGTCACTTTAATTAAGATTTTCACAACATTTCCTGGAGCAAATGCATAAAATTAACTTTTGTTAAGTGAAAGCTATGTCTTATAATGGCTATAATTACTCGGAAGCATAACACGTTCATATAAACATACATGCATATGTATGTATGTATATATGTGCATATTCATTAGGTACTATGAGCAGATATACATATGTATAATGTTTGAATAGATTCAATAATTTATGTATGTATGATAGTGCTAGAAAGCTATAAAAGTATAAGTCGTTACAAAAATATTTTTGTTTATTTCTTTATATGTATATCGGATGTTTTTCTTTTATCTGCTTGGGAACTGTCGACATCAATGGCTATGCTTACAGTTTAGAATCTCAAGCATTTCATAAAGGTTGGACAAGTCACCATGCCAGAACAACACATACAAATTGTGGAAATTTACTTAAAAAAAAAAAGAGAGAAATAAATCTGTTTGCGAAATACAAAATCCACTTCGTCCATTTCACGCTTAATATATAGGTTAAGAAAGCAAACAATTCGAACTGTTATTGATCCTCTTCGCACTGTTTTCCATTGAAAGCCATCAAAGAGACAAAGAAATGGGCGTACCGAAGAGAATATTGCTACCTTAGCACGAAGTTTTGAAGTAGACGCTGAAATGTCAATTCGTCATCGTTCTCAACTTGTTGGCTCTTGTCCTTGCTCGAAGATAAGCATTTTTATTAATGAGTTTTATTTAGAAGACGACAATCCCCCAATTAATGACTTTATTTAAATCGATCCACAGATTAACTGTTTGGTGCGGCTTACACACTGGCGGCATCAACGGCCCTTATTTCTTTCGAAAAGAACAAGAAGTTCACGTTAGGATGAATGTCGAGCGCAACCGAGCCATTCTAAGTTTATTAACACGTTGACTGCCAACTACGAGATAACTCGTAGATTGCGTTCCCTGCTAGGGTGCTAACTACGAGTTATCTCGTGCTCACTAAACCTGCCATTTTTGTGTAGCTACGAATAAAATCGTATTATACCAGTGCTAGTAACGATAAATCGCTTCTGGGAAAACAACATAAAGTCAATGTTGGCTTGTGTGGCCAGTTATGTATCCAATGGAAGGTAAATCCAAGTCCCTCACACTAATAGCCTAGCTCATTACTCACTAGCTATCATCAACGATATTTACATCGAATTGTTTAATGGACGATTTATAGCAAAATCAATATGAATATATCTTTTCCCACTTCTCTAGCCCCCTCGCTGGTGCTATTTAACACCATTGGATTACTTTCTATGGGGGTTATGTTAATTAATTGATTGCTGCTGACAAACTAGCAAATGTTGGGCATTGGCAGCCAATATTTAAGCTACCGTTCATGTCATACGGCCAATTTTATTGGAAGAAATGCCATGGAATTGTTTATCAACGCCGTTTTTGTCTTGTATTACTGTTGCGTTTTATTAAAAAAAAATATGTGTATGTATGTACAAGAATAGTATTGTCTGTTTAGTACATTTATGCATAATGATTAATATGTTCGTACATCTAGTATGAATAAGCAGAAGGGATTGTATAACCAATTAAATGTGAAACATTAAATAAAAATATTATTTTTTCTAATTTACAAGCATAGATGTTCACATATGTATGTATGTATGTATAGCTTCTCTGTTATGATTTTTGTTCATATGATATTGACATATATTATGTTTTGTTACATACATACCTACATATCTATAAACATGTCAATATGTCTTCATCCGAATAATGAAGATTCAAATATACATCAATAAATTTATGTATGTATATACAGCAGTATTTATTTTCTTAGTTTTATTTTGATTTTTATTTACTTTCAAGGGGCTTATATACCCACTTATACATATGTATACGGCTTTGAGTCGCATATGTATACAACAGATTACATTTAATACATAGTACAGAGTACATTTAAATACACAGCTTCAACATACGAGTGAAAAAAGTTGCAATCAATCAAATCTGACTGTATAGAAATCCTACCTTTAGATGAACAGTATATACAGATTTTGCCTAGGTAATCCTGTCCATTGAAGTATTCGGAGGATGTGTACTCGAAATTTTATTTCAGTATATTTCGATAAGTGTAAACTTCTTTATGCTGAGTTGGGCCAGTCAGAATTGGCAGCCACCTCAATGGACAAAGCTTATTTAGGTCCAATGAAATCATATCCACTGATGAAAATACAACACCTCCATAGTATTTCTCATTAATCGTAAGATTTTTATGATAGTGTAAATTGAATTAAAATCGTGTTCGGCTGGACGTGTTCTCTCAATAAATTTTGGATGCCTAGGCGACGGACAAGTTTCCTCTCTTGCTTCATCGTTACAGTCGTTATGAGGTATTCCCTGTCTTCGGGCATAAACATCCATAGATCACTGTTTCGTAATAATATTTTGTTCTGCATACAGCACATAGGGCTAGACCTGTCTAGCAGTTATGTGTGTGAACACCCATAATGATCATACATGTGTACATGTAACTTTAGATATGTTTGGTTCAACTGTACCATTTACTTTATATTATTATTTTTCTATTTTTAAATAAATTGATCATGCACAAACTTGTTTTCATTTGAGGTAACCGTAATTATTTATTCTTTACATACATGTAACTTCTAATAATGCATATTTGGTACAACTGTACCATTTATTTGATATTATTCTTTTTTCTATTCTTTTTTTAAACGAACATGATTGAGCATGCACAATTTTGCTTTCCTTTGTTATGGTTTTACATAACAACCGTAAACGCATATATTGTGAATGTATGTACATACTTGTTTACTTAGCTACATGTAAGAAGAATGTAGTAAGAAGGAAAAATACATAATAAACAAAGTCAAACATGATCATGCATGCACGATCATGTTTGGTTTTGTTCGTTTACATTAAGCTATAAAATCGGTTACATAGTAGGAAAATATTTATTATTGATGGAGCGTTCGAACGAGAAATATCAATTATGAATTATTTAAAGTTTGTTAAAATTGTGTTATTAAAATAAATTGTGTTATATTAAAATAAAAACTGTTATAAGTAAAGTTAAAAGAAAATATTAAAATAAGTAAATTGTGCTAATAATTGAAACATTAATGAGAACTATTGTTATAAAAGAATTCATTATTTCTTTAAATAAATAAAAATATAAATAAAATTAAATAAATTCGGTTTTACTTAAAAACTAAATAACATAATTTCTAGCCTCTATGCAAGTTTGTGTGGGACTCCTCTGTAGACAAATGCTCCTCAATAAAAAATATGTCAATGTTAAGTTAGTTGTCGGATCATTTGAGGGAAGAGATCCCAATTAGGCCAGCATCCATGCCCATTGTTGTATCACGATTAACTATATCCGAAAGCCAATCCGTAGAGAAAACTATCCCTAGTCCAAAATAAATCCTGCTATTGCAGCAATCTTTATATTAGAGAACTCAGTCAACGATGTCAGAAATTGCCGAGTCTTTCAAGTCAAGAATATGACTCACCCACTTCTGTCCTTAAATTGTATGACTACCAAAAGAACAAAAACCCGTAACAATCGCTATTGTGCAATGGATGGTCATACAATTTAAGGACAGAAGTGGGTGAGTCATATTCTTGTCCAAACGTGTACAACAGAGTCTGGCAATATTGTGCGTAACTTCCCGCTGTCATCGATATTGAGCTTTCCCATAAAACGAGTGTGTCCTGTAACATGTCGGAGATTGCTAGCTCCGTACAAGTCCTAGGTAGCTCATCAGCAATGCAATTTCTAACGACTCATCCTGGAACCCATATAAGTGTTACCTTTGAATGATCCGAAATTTTTCCAAGAAATCCTTACCATTCATGGACAAGGACGGACGTTAAAACGGCTCCACCATCGCCCAATAGACCAACCATCACATGGTCTGAGACGCTTTTTGCAGGTGTAGAGCGTTATTGTCGCTCTCCTAATCCTTATTATTTTATCCTTCTATGAGAGCTTGGGATTATGAATGAATGACTTTCAGACATTAATTTCTGCTGGATAAGGAAAGTTGAATCCCATTTAGGATCGGTAAGTTAAAAATATGTACTCTATACATACATACATACATACATAATTGGTCATTACAACCCTTTAGTCAGTATTATGACCTAGCTGCTCACTCCACTCATGTTCTGTGTGTTAATTTGATACATATGTATGTACGTGAGTGGCAGGACATACAGTTTAAAGTCGACTCCGAACAACAGAGTTTTGAGAAACTTTTCATATCAATTTTTATTTTCTCTCAGAGTTTTTGTCAGATATCTGCTGAGAGGAAGTCGCCGAATTAATATTTTTTTTGCAAAATTTTTAAACCGTGTCCTTACATACGTCTAATAAGCCAACACACTACCCACTAGATTACGGTGACTTCACTTTTGGTGCTTTATATCGGCTGGTAAAAAACTTCAATACAATGAATTAGCTAATGGCCTACCGAAAAGTGCCTGCACTAAAATTTAAGGTAATCGTTTGCGTGGATGCCTCTGGACAAGACATTTTACTAAATAATCTAGGAGGTGAGGATTGGAAAAAAATGACTGAAAATCACGCCTATATACATTACTAAATATAAATTTAAAATAATTTTTTTTTTTTTTTCGAAATATGAAATATGTATGGAAATTTAATAAAAATTTTAAATTTATTAACTTAAAATAAACTGTCATAGTAAACTTTTTAGACGTAATTATCGATTTTGAATTAAAGAAAACTTCTGATTACATACAATTACTAAATGAATTCTCTTAATAATTTGTGAGTCCTTCAAACTGTCAATCGTGCTTCATGAACTGCTGATGCAGCAAGAAACGTTTAAAAGATTTTGTTATTTTGTTTGAAATGAATTTCAAAGTGACTCAACAATATCCGATACACTTATTCTCATTCTTCTCGAATGTAATTATGTCTGCCAACTAAAACACAAACAAATTGAATTGAGAAACTGAAATATTTACAAAAGGAAACTTCTTCTCAAATCTATCCGCACTGCTAGTTATTTTTCAAAAAGAATTTCATCTCGAATTTTAGGATGAGTTTTCATTTCGGAACCATGTATGTATGTTCTTTATATACATATGTACATGAAAGTATTACGAAATACGTTTATTAACGTAAACTAACACTTTATTTATTCGAGAACTAAACTGACGAATCTCTTAAGCACATAATTTAAATAACTTCTGCACATATATCCATGTTACATACATACATAATTGGCCATTACAACCCTTCAGTCAGCGCATCGAGGTCTGCGCGCTCTAGTACACTGCGAAAGCTGGATGTCAAGAATCTGCGATCACAAAGGACAACAGAGGCGTTCTCCGCTCAACTCTCGGATAAGCTCCGTCGCTCCCCATCTAATCTCAGCGACATTGGTGGGCTTTGGGCCAACATCTCCCACTCCTTGCGCACTACCGCGGAAACAGTCCTTGGTTTCGAGCGCCCACCCCAACAAAATCAATGGTACGATGTGGAGTGTCCCGAGGCAGCTGCATCGAAAAACGCCACATACAAGAAAACGTTACAATTTCGAGAATTATAGAGAGAAGAGAAGATATGAGAGACGCCTTTTCAGACGCAAGAAGAGGGAGCAGGAAAGGAGGAAGTTGAGGTGTATAGATGTAGGAATGACGCTCGAAAATTCTATCAAAAGGTTAAGCGTCTAACTGAAAGTTTTAAGCCCGTATCGTCTTCCTGCAAAGATGAGAATGGAAACTTGGTAACAGATTTGCAGGGGGTCCTTTGAGCTTGTGGAGGAAACACTTCTCTACTCTGCTACAAAGCGATGACGACACCAATACCGCCTTTAGAGATGATGTTCCGAACCCGATCGAAGAAGACGGCGTGGAAATTCCGCTGCCTAGCCATGAAGAGGCCAATGTCGCGATTATGCGTCTTAAAAACAATAAAGTTGCGGGTCCTGATGGCCTCCCCGCTGAATTGTTTTAGACCGGATGTAATGAGTTGGAAGTAAGAAGTCGCCGTGGTCTAGTAGGTAGTGTGTTGGCTTGTTAGACGAAAGGCCCGAGTTCGAATCCCAGGCCAGACATCAAAAACAAAATACAAAAAGAATTTCTTCGGCGACTTCCTCTCAGCAGATTTCTGGCAAAAACTCTGAGAGTAAAAATTGCCATGAAAAGCTTCTCAAAAAATCTGTCGTTCGGAGTCGACTTTAAACTGTTGGTCCCGCCACTCATGTATAAAATTAAAGCACACAACATGAGTGGTGTTGAGAAGCTAGGCCGTAATCCTGACTGAAGGATTGTAAAGGCCAATTATGTATGTATGTGTAATGAGTTGGTAGGGCACCAACTCATTTACAAAATATGGCTAGAAGAAAGTATGCCCAACGATTAGAACCTCAGTGTCCTCTATCCTGTCCTGAAGAAGGGAGACCCTACAATATGCGTCAACTGCATGGGTCCTATCGCATATAAGGTTCTTACAGGCGTATTGTGTGAACGACTGAAGCCATTCGTCAAAACACTGATTGTACCTTATCAGTGCGGCTTCAGACCTGGCAAGTCCACCATCGACGAGATCTTCACACCACGTTAAATCCTGGAAAAGACCCATGAAAAACAAGTCGACACACCATCTTTTTGTCGACTATGAGTCAGCCTTCGATAGCCCCATAAGGGATCGTGTTTTTGCTGCAATGTCAGAGTTCGGTATACCTGGGAAGCTGATAAGACTATGCAGAAAAACGTTGATCAATTCCTGCAGCTCCGTAAAAGATAGGAATGGACCTCTCCGAACCTTTTGATACCGTGCGAGGTTTCAGACAAGGCGACCCCTTATCATGCGACCTCTTCAACTTCGTCATGGTGAGTGTTCTGCGAAAGGCGGGAGTGCATGGCACTATTTTCCAAAAAAGTGTCGAGCTGCTTGCGTACGCTAACGATATTGACATGACCTATTAAGCACCGATGCAGCAGCCTTGTGAGTATTCGAGGGAAAAGTCTTACGTAAGATCTTAGGTCCAGTGCGAGTTGGCAATTATTTCCGTATCCGATCTAACAGTGAGCTATATGAGCTCCTCAACGACATTGACGTTGTGCAGCGTATTAATATTCAGGAGGATGGAGAAAGATGCTCCGGCGAGACGGGTATTTGATGCGGGGATCTGCGGAAGTCAGGGAAGAGGACGACCCTGTTTGGGTTGGAAGGGCCAAATCGAGGAAGCCCTGTGATCGATTGGTGTGACCAACTGGCGTAGGCACGCAAGAAACAGAAGCGCCTGGAAGGATGTGTTGCGGCAGGCCGAAATCCATTAGTCGGGTTTTTAATGGCCAATTAAGTAAGTAAAGTAGATTTTATTGATTTTATTTAAAAAATAAAAAAAAATCTTTCGATTACAATTTACACTCATCGTAACGGAAACGTACGACGTGGCACTCAATGTGTTAATTATTGAGCAATAAATACGCAAATTATTATGATATTGAGTAAAACATAAAATGCAGCACTGTCATAATTATACAAATTTCAACAACGTCAATTAGAAATGGCGAGTGAAGTGGAAGGCAGGTTTATTTACTTTAACACTAAATCTATCGAAACGTCTTGTATTTCTATTCCTATTCCATTCTCTTTCTACTATATATTATTTAAAATTTCTAATGATATAAAATATTTTGAATGTTTCGAAATTTTGGGGATGAGGACTATAACCAAAACAATGAAATAAAAATTTTTATTAATAAAATACCACTAGAAATTTTTACTGCATTACGAATATACCTCAATAAACCGAATCATACCAGGCAATGCCAAAAGTGTCCAAAACAGTGGTTTTGTATCACAAAATATACAAATCGAGATACAGAATCTGTGCTCAGGACAAATAACTTCCCGCAGTAGTTATGACAGATTACATGCATTCTTCAGTAAAAAAAATACAAGATAAGAGTTAATCTTCAAAAGTATATTCGATGTATTTTTTAATAGAAGTTGTAAAGGCAAATAGCGGTATTATAATGTTATATTCAAGAAATTCTGATAAAAAAAAATCTTAAATGAGTAATTTTTCCCGTCACGGTAGGTTTAGTGTTAAATTTATGAAAAAAATTTTGTTATTTTCCAGCCGTCAAATGATTATTGAATAAGCTAATTTGCGTATGCCTGAACAATTAAAATAATTTTGTCAATTAAACGAATATTGACTCAATTAAAATTCATGCCTGAACATAGTATTACGTTTTTCATTTATTTACTTATAATAAATTTTTTAACAATTTCTTTAGCTTGATGTAGGAAAGAAATATTTTTAAATTTCTTAGAACTTTCAATGTTATCCAAATAGATAGCAAAAATGTGAAAATATCAGTAAAAATTGTTAAGTTTAATGGGTAGGCGAAGAGTAAGTCGGATCTGGGATCTAATACTTATCATTTCAGTAGGTTACCCATATGGAACACCAGAAAGAACACATCAATGGTGTCACTACCATTGGGCTTTCATTGAATTGATTGATACTCTATGAAACGAAAAATTAAAATAAATTGATTATTTTCCTAGCAACATTTGTTGCGAAAGAGACGGAATCCTACACTAAACATCAATGTCAATCGCACTTTGAGCTCCATTGGGCCAATATTGTCTTCCATAGCCCTTTAGAACTACTATATATATATTAGTAATAAGAATGAACTGAAAGGAAATTAGTTCAATGCACGCACAACCATAGAGTTTCCATACGCGAATGTTTTGGGGTGAGCTCACCGGAAAGGAGAAATAATTTGTGTATAAACTTCACTTAGGTTAACCGGTTGTCAGATAAAGGCTAACGTGAGTGTGTTTGTCGAATTTGTCCTGAACATACCAGTTCTCAGCTGACCCATCAACCTAACATATACAAATGTGGATCGGGCAATAATGTTTAACCGTCTGTTGTTTATCTAATCCCATTTTTCTTCCATACAGTCCCCCAACAGAGACTTACGTACTGTGACAGTTGATAGCGGTCATCTTGTTGTAGCTATGAATATCTGCCAAATTAGTATAAATTATCATGGACGGATATATCTTTTAACAAAATACGCATTTTGCAATTTCTTTTTATCAAAATTCGAGCCGTGTGAGAAACGTATTTCTACCGCGAAAACATCTTCAGCGATAGCGCCTATTTCGAGATAAATGGGTACGTGAATAGCCGAAATTATCGAATTTGGAACAATACTAATTCACACGAATGTAATGTCAGCAAAATGGTGGCCATTTTCTCTGGAGGGATTTGGATTGACCATTGACAATCTTTTATGACATACAAATTAACGAAATTCTTGGTGAGAATAACATCACGAAATTTTGCTATAATTTAACTACAAATATATTCAGAAAAACGTTGTCATTGTTACTTAAGTGGTAAATTATCAGAACCAATATTATTTAAACACAACAACAAAAGCATACAATCTAGGTTTGTGGTTGTAAATATTTTCTAGAATGAAATCAAATAGAATTTTGTTGGATTCTGTGTCAAACAGGCAAATAATAGTATTCAGTAGTTGACGAAATAGAAAAGTATCTGAATTTCTAGTTGTCATATGTTGATAAGCAAGTCATGCATTTCGCAAAGATGCTACAATTGCTAACATATACTTATCTATACATAATGTATGTACAGCAACATGTTTGTTTATTTACAGATACAAATTGGTCTACAGATGAATCATATGTATCTGGAAATTTTTAAATAAACACTCTCCCTCCCATAGAACATAATCCTCCAATAGACAGAGACTTTCATTATCATTATTTTATTATTATAAAATGTATCAAGAATATTGAATTGTACATTAAATGAAATTCGTGTTGTTGTTATGAATTATTGGAATTTCATCTTTTCAAGGTGTTGAAACGACTTCAATTCTTTTTTTATATTTTTACTCAAAAGTTATCAATTTATTTCAAGACATTTATTTGAATTATTTCTTCTTTATTTGAATATGTATATGTATACATCTCATTTAATTTCTCTAAGGACCATTATTACAACTAGCCGTTAACTGAAGGCAGGATTTAAAGGGGCAGATAACTTGATTTTCATTATTATGGGTACACAATAAGCTAAAAGTGAGCGTTAAGCTAAAGAGAAGATCATCCTACCTTTAACATTTAAAGTTCGCTTTAGCTTTGAACTTGCCATATTACTTATATTATTTTCAATATGGCAACTTCAAAAATAAACATGAGAGATAAACGTTAATATATTAATAGTTTTTCAAATCGAAATGGATGTTGGTGCATTCAAATGGATATTAAAACAAAAGACACAATAATGAAAAAGCTTAAACCTCAAGACACAAATTTTATAAACAAAATGAATGAACATAACAAATAAGAACGCATGTCGTTGCCACTGCGTTTTTAAAGCACTTGTTTAATTGAGCAGTGTTATCGACATTGCTCCGGCACTACCATATTTTTGAAAATAGTTAACTTTATTTTATGTTAAAGTTGTAATAACGAAAATAAGTTAAAAGTGACTTTAAAGTTCACTTTAACTAAACCCAACTTTAACGGTAAGTTGTAGTAATGGCCTTTAGTGTATTGGAAAACCATTACTTTTAAACGAAAGCAACGCTTTTACTCTCACTTTCGTAGCATTGAGTGTTTTATCGTTCTTTCTTTTTTCTTTCTGAAACACAAAAAATTGTTCTTGTTATATGTAGTAAAAGTTAATCACAGCAGCAGGAAGCTGCAAATTATTTTTTTATATAAAAAAAAACAGCAAGAAGTCGCCGTGGTATAGTAGGTAGTGTGTTGGCTTATTAGACGAAATGCCTGAGCTCGAATCCCAGGTCAGACATCAAAACGAAAATATGAAAATATTTCTTCGGTGACTTCCTCTGAGCAGATTTCTGGCAGCAACTCTGAGAGTAAAAATTGTCATGAAAAGCTTCTCAACAAAAATCTGTCGTTCGGAGTCGACTTTAAAACTGTAGGTCCCGCTGCTCATGTATAAAATTAACGCACACAACACGAGTGGTGTGAGAAACTAGGACGTTCTACAATGAGTCAATTCGACCTGCGGGTACTGTACTTGTCACAGTTGAGAAGTACACGTCCTCTAACCTAACCTAACAGCAAGAAGCTGTATAGTAAATTTTAAAGTACTAAGAAGAACACCCTGCCTTTTTATTAAAAAAGATAAACTGACCCAAGGGCTATGAATTGAGCCCACGCAAGGCTTTTTTTCTAAAGTATATGCACCAAGATTTGTTTGTTACACATTATATTACTTCCAGAGAATAGGTAGCTATCTGAATACTCTTTAATTACGATAAAGTACTGCAAATTAAAAAAGCGAAGTAGTCTAGTAGGTGTTGGCTTGATTAGCTCGTGATTAAAATCCAGCTTAAATGTCTCGAACAAAAATATTTCCTTTGAGAATAAAATAAAATTGTCATAAAAACGTTCTTATATCTGTTGTTCGGTGACGACAAAAATAGAAATGCCGAACGGGATTGATTTTTAAAAAATCCCGTGATTCGCAATCGGGAGATCGATATCCCGGGAAATATCGGGATCCAAAAATCCCCAATTATCCAGGACTTTCAGAATTTTCTCTTAAATTAAGCACATGAGTAAAGCTTGGATAGCAAACTGGCTGCCAGACAGTATTGCTGTATCATCTCGTTTGTATCTACTGTACAAGTTGAGTACATATTCCGATGGTATAGCTTTCCTTTTCAAAATACTCTTAGTTATTTTTTTTCATGGCTCTATTCTGAAGGGACTTAATTTTAGCAGAGAATTTGACGCAGCTGTAGAACAAATTCTCATTGCTTCGTTTATGCCGACGTAGGCTAGCCTTTGCAATTTATCCCACTTCATCTAACGCTTTGAAGTTCCCCTACCATCTACCCATACAATACCTCCATAGGTATTAATTGTTCCGATTGTCATGGTCTAGCTCATTGCAGATTATTAGAAGACTTCTATATTAATTTAAAGTTTAATATTATTCGTATTATTTCCATAAGATGACATCACATAGTAGTAGAATATATCCTTCTTGTCATAAATGGTACTATAACAGACACCGCAGAGGATTAATGTCAATATCTTTTTGAAACATTTCATTCGTTTCAGTACCGCACATCTTATGTAGTTACCAACCGCTTCCTCAACAGTTTTCGACATGAACGACGTGAAACTAATTGGTCTAAAAGAATTTACTTGCATAATGTCCTTTTTTCCAACATTTTAAATGAACATCATCCTTGTCCGCCTGCAAGTGATTGAAATGTAAACGGCTGCTGCGGCATATATTTATTGCATATAAAAATAATTTCTCTATTTTAGTATGGTTCAATGACCATTTAATCTCCGGTTTCGATTAATATAGCCTTAGTGAAGTCTAGTGTTGTGTTCCTGAAAAATTATCTTGTCAGAGAGACGATCTAATAAATGTCTTGAGCAAAAATGAAGATAGGCTTATGAGCCTACAAATTTTTAGCTTTGGAAGACGCTTTATACTCTCTTAGTATAGTTCACCCCAAAATCCGATGGTATGACTTCATTAGGCCATGTGGAAGGATGGAAGCTATTCACTGCCTATCTATTGGGTGAATTCGTAACATGCCATTAAATAGAAAGACAACGATTCTTATATCAATGGTGGGGAAATAATTTAACATAAAGTCTAGCATATTAATGGTAAGTTTTATTGGGTTCATTCACAACAACAATGGCCATTTCATTACCATAGACACTGAAAAAATCGCAGACATGGAAAATAATAATAAACTTTAACTTTGCTGTATAAGTATGTTCCTCTTACTCCTCTAGGGAGCATAGGGCTGCTTGGTTTCGGCAATAAGAGTTATTTAAGACATACAGCTTATTAGGCTATAGTGTCCGATCCCGGTGTTGGGGCTGCTAACATCGCCTCCAGGCATGTAAATTGCCGGGATTTAGCCGTGCAAGTATTAAGGTTATACCGCCCATGCTCGGTCATCAGCATGACAGGCACTGTTGCCAAAACGGCGGTTTTCCAGCTAGATCTGGAGATATTTGATCGTCGAAAGCGGAAACATTTCGATATAACCCGCTAAGTGTTTTTTATAGCTGCAAAATATTATTATTTGGCGGATTTTAGCGTTTTTTTTTATATCCAAAAATGTAAACTGGTTAATTATTTTTTCAGGTGTATGTATTTTTTTCTTTTGTTGTGTGTATGGTTTATCGGTAAACACACATATCTAATAGCCCATTTACACTACAGCGAAATCTAGTAGATTAGACTTCAAATCTTGCTCAAAATCTAGATCGTTTACACTGGATTTATTTGACAGTAGCAAGATTTCATTTTAATAACAAAAACAGCTGACTGAAATTTAAAAGAAAATAAGAAAGGGTCCGCCAAATAACTTTTTTTTTTTTTTGAAAATGCTTTAAAAAAAACTACTGAAATTCTTCAATTTTTTTGAACAAAAATTCGTTCAACATGATCCGATAACGATCGCCATTGTAACGGCCAATGGCCCAATTATGCCTCTGGACCAAAATCCGCACCAAACAGTTACTTGTTTTGGGTGCGTCGACTTTTCAATGTGTGCGTGCGGGTTTTCTGTGCCCAAATGCGACAATTTTGCTTGTTTACATACCCGCCAAGATCAAAATGAGCTTCATCTGAAAAGATTATTTTTTTTTGCCAAAATCGGCATCTTCTGTAAGCTACTCGAGTAGGCTACTGCATGGCCAGCCGAGGCAGCCATTTGAATGAAATTATTTTCCATTATTAACCGGAAGGATTGTACTTTCAAATAAAAAAAGAAATTTGAGAAAATATTCAGTAGTTTTTTTTAAAGCATTTTCAAAAAAAAAGGTATTTGGCGGACCCTTTACAACATTTAGAAAATGTATTTTTAAATTGAAATGTCATTTTTTCCTGTGCAGCGTTGTATCTTTAAGTACTATTTGGCAAAACACATAGTTGCATTTCTATTTTTACTAGATTTTGAGTAGATTTTGCCGAAATCTACTAAATAAGTAGATTTTGTTTTGTATGGGAAATCTAGTTAAAATCAACTAGATTTGGCTCGAAATCTCATAAGTACTAGATTTCGCTGTAGTGTAAATGGGGTATAATACAAATTATAATGGCATTTATTATTTTTTGTTCCTTTATACGTGTGTGAAAAGAAAAAGTGTCAAAGGAGCCAAAAAACAAATACATAAATCTAACAAAAAATAATTCTTTAAAAAAAGAATAACACTAAAATTATTCAAAATTTTCCAAAGTAATAATTCGGATCCCACTAAGCGTCTTAATGACTTAAACGTAGCTATAAATTCGTTAAAAAATAAAATATGTGATACCCAACAACAATTTGAAAGTGAATGTTTTGAAAACTACATTAAGCCAAATAATTACTTGGGCTATCAGTTTGAAATTGAAATGCGTAAATACAAAAACAATGGTATTATTACTTCTGAGAAGGAATCTGAAATACGACAACGATATGTTCATTTTTGTGTATCGCTGTTGAAAGAATTGATTCAAAGGTAAATATAAATATTATTTATTTTACTTTTTACTAATATGTACTAAACTTTCAGATTACCGGAAAACAGGGACATTTTGTCAAAAATAGACAGCTTTTCAGTAAATAATGTATTCCAATCAAGAAAGGAAAATGTTATTCCATGTTTAGAACATTTTGGATGTAGTCCGGATAAAATTGAAAATTAACATTATTAGATGGAAAAATATTTCAAATACTACATCGTTCTGGTTTGAAGTTTTAGAGTATGAAGATTCTGCAGGAAATGCAATTAGCTGATTTTGCTTCGCTGATTCTTTGCATGCCATGGTCCAATGCCGAAGTGGAACGAGTTTTCAGTCAGCTAAATATTGTAAAAACACAATTAAGAAATCGTATTCAAACTGAAATGGTTAATTCAATTTTAACAGTGAAGTAAGTAATATGACTTGTATTTTAATTAATATGTTTTCATTAAATTTATTATTTCAGATATGGATCGCCATGATAAATGCTGCTTTGATTACGAAGTACCTAAAAAATTTTTACAGTTAATTGGGACCAGCGAAATTTATTCAAGTTCACAAAATGACACTTTTGACTGGATAGATATTATACAATTATTCTATATACAATTTTTATGCATATTGATACTTTTCTTGTTTTCTAAACAGATTTGTTTAAATTATTCGTTCTTTTAATAAATAATTATTTGGCGGTATATGTTAGCTTTTTTCTTCATTGATTTAGCGGTTTCTGGCGTTTTTTGAAACTCAATCTGGTGGGATTGAAATAAAAATTTTGGCAACACTGATGACAGGGGACACCGAGCCTTTGAAGGACAGTGGGTAAGGTTGACATTTGGAAAGGAGTGGCTGTGTGAAAAAGAACGAGTCTGTTGAACGCTTCACTTTCCCATTAGTCCCCCACAATTATTATAGATTCCTCAAATAATTATTTCCTTCGAGGGCAGAAAGAAACAGATCATCTTTGAAATATCAAAGTCACTTTTTTTTTCTTCAATTGATGAATTGGCGGTCTTGAATTCCTTGTTTCAAGGTTGTTCACATCCCTTGATTGTGAAATTTTACGAATGCAAAAAAAGGATTTACGAATTGATGAATAAAAGAAATTTCATCATTTAATCATTTGTTGCATTGCATTTGTACGAAACCACAACCAACCACTTGGAAAACTTAAGTAAAACAAAGTACGAACATGTCTATCATTTGGCATGTGGTACAATATTCAAATAATTGGATTCCAGACTTTGCAAATCTAAAGCTAAAAAAACTTTATTTATAAAAATTTCAACAGTTCAATTCAATTGGTTCAAAATTTTGACTTAATTTGGAAAATACCTCCCGGCTATATACTTCAATGTAAAAATCCGACCTTTAATCGTATTTACCGTTGGCTCCTGGCATTACTAAATTTGCTATGAAACTTAAAATAAAAAAATTTTTTTTTTTAGTTCCAATCCTATTGAAGTAATTATTGTATTCGTTTGTTGATTTATTATGACAAAATAAAAGAAATTTCTACCACACACAACTCCGATGAGGTGTATAGGGTGTTAGCGAACTATTTTTATATGTACCAATCGAACCAATGAAACAACTTATAATCAAATACTTAACATTTCAAATGCAATCCATCCTATCAATCTAATGATGATCTAATTTGGGTAAGAATTTAAACAAGTCATGTTAATCATTTGATTGTGATTAGGCACCATCATCGATACAATTTACGTAATGTAAACTTAATTAAAGTCTGTTTTCAATTCGATTCTAATTGAATGGCTATTGCTAGACAATTATTGTTAAATAAATTTCAATTATTTATTATTGTCATTAAGTATATCGTACATTTCTATGTACATACATATGTATGTACATTGTACATCAGCTAATAATGCATAATAATGTGTATATATATGTTGTATCAGGAATGCACATCCTTAATCCTTAATGTATGTATGTATATAATTAGAGTTTCTATGAGTTTTATTTGGTTTATGAATTTGATTATTAATATGTATGTGTGTGTGTAAGAGTATGCCAGTGTTATAGGAACAAAAGAAATACGTACATGTATACATATGTAAATATCATAATGATGTGAATTAATATACGACAAAATAATTAATTTAACACTTTCAGCTTGTTTGTCTGTGACATAAAATCCTTCTTCATGGATCGATAATTACTCAAGAAGTTTATAAACCATCTTAAGCAATAATAACTATAAGTGTACATACATAATTATTGTTATTGTTGTTGTTAATATTATTGTTGAATTTATTTACTTGAAAGAAATTAAATTGTTAGTCACAGCTTTTAAGTATCACTTGTTAAACGCTTCAAATATTATTGTACTTGTGCAGTTCCATGTCGAAAGGATGTAACCAAATTTCAAACAATTCAAGGGAAACACTTGTGTTAAAATTTTCAACAACAAATGTTCATACGAATACGTCTGCTTCTCCGGTGAAAACACACACACACTCACACACACACATCTAATATCGCCTAGACCAGCTTGGAGCCTAATAGAGAGGTAAATTTTATTAAAGGAACACACGTGAGAGTGAAAAGAGGAAAAAAAAAATAAAAAAACCAAACAAAGCATGTTTCTAAACGGTTGGAAATTGTATACGTGCTGGTGTCTTGTACAAGAACTCCCTTTTACTAGAATTTATACAATCTCTGGGTTTGCTTTACTTTATGCAGAAACAAATTAACAAGTTTTGAATTTTCTACAGGGTCTATTGGAGTGCTTTTTGGGCGAAAAGTTTCATACATTAAGCATAATTTAATTGTGGTGGCTTATGCAGGATGTAGTTTGCAAAGTTTTAGTAGAACTATTAAAGGAACTTAACAGTACCACAACACATTGTTTTAAGTACTGATTTGAAATTCTAACCGCAAATATCTGTTAGGCTTGAACAGGAGGTGTTTATCAGGGACTATTTCACTGTGCACATACTCTTAATTTCTGTAAATACAATACAAAAACAAAAAACAGAATAAAAGAATTGTATGCTGTTGCCAATGAGCTTGAAATGTCAACGGAATAAATTTAAAAGGACCTCAACTCTAATAAAATCTTAAATTTAAAGTAGATTAACACCAAAAGGTAACCAAACCTAATTGGCATTGTATTGCCAACAGTTAATTTGTCCTTAAATTGATCTGTATATGCACATGACCACAGGGTCCGTATTATTCTATTTCATAAATGTTAAATATTTTCATCGCTAAGGATCGTAATTTGTGATACAGCGTTTTAAACATATAAGATTTGAAAAGAATTTTTATAAGATTCGAAGGTATAAAGTGTGTAACAAGTAATTCTAATCGAATTCTTAGGCAAATAGGTCATGGGTAAGAGGGAGTCGTATTTATGGGCTTTAGATTTGAGTCAATGGATGGCGTAAGTGAAAGTAAATCTTCTGCATGAAGAGTGTTTCACACAGATCGACTAAAGAATTGTTACGTTTTTACCTTTTTAAAAACATTTAAAACATGAGTTCATTGATTGCAAACAGAATAAAAATAAATATGTGTTTAGTTTCAATTAAACTCTTTATTGTTCGCACAATTTTGTGTGCCACTATTTACAACTTGATGATACAACAACAATTTGTTTAGTTCGCTATTCTTCTTTACATTTCTGTTCGCCTAAGCACTAACAACTGTTCGGTAGATCTTTACAACGGCGATCTTCAAACCATGGCTGTTTTCTTCACACGCCACGCGTCTTCACACAAGGCTGACTGAATTCTTACTACTCGCTGCCGGGGTTTCGAGAAGTCGCGACTTCATTGTTGTTTTTGTATTTTGTTCACATTGCTTGTTGTTGCGTTCTCGCTTACTTGTTTATCGCCTTTTCTTTCATACTGATGTTGTTGGTTTACTTATAACAAGTTCCTTGTATGTGTTTGTATAGCTTTTGCTAATTTTTATGTTAAACGATGATACACCGTTTCCATTTTCGTAACAGTATGAATTTTTCCTGTAATGCATTCCACTGGCCATTTGATCACGAATAGATAATGTTATTTTCAAGAACGACTCCCTTTATTTTACCAGACCACATTCCATTGATCACGGAAACTGAAGCCACATTGCGACAGTATTCCATTCTCGATTGGAAGCAATGATTTGAAGTATTTCTTGTGCCATTTCATCAAACCTAAGCAGTTGAGTGCTTCTTTCTACACTTGAAAATTATACTAGTTTCAGCTAACATTGTATTAGATTTTCATATCCAAGATATTTACCACTCATAATAACAAATGACGTAATATTATTGTCAGACTTATGAATTAATAAACATAACGGTCATTAAGGATGAAAAATACTTGCGTGGTTTAATACACCAAAAAGTTAAGCTTATTAAGGATCTAGCGTCGAGAAGCACTGCTTTAGGATCAGTGGAATCTAACCAATCGATCAATAGTTGATTGCTATCCGGCAGGTATGCAGTGAGCTAATAGAATACCAACAATTTATTACAGTCAAATATATTTGAATTACTTCCCTTCATTATTAGACATACTCTTGGAACAGTTACTGTACGTATGAAATTGATTGCAGTAATTCCCAATAAGAAATCAAACTTACGATGTTCATTCACAACGTTACGTGTAATACCAGAATACCTGGTTAGTATATAAGAAGATTATAAATTTATATAGAGAAAATTGTTTATCTTCAAATCTTTAGATATAAAGGCAATCACTTTATCTTTTAAGCTGCACAAGAAATGCAAGTCCAATTGCATTAGATTTTTCGGAAAAAAATCAATCATTTGATAACGGCCACTGACGGATAGAGCATTGAACCGCAGCACGCGCAAATAATAAAATTGTTTCTTCAAACTAGCGCTGTTGCCCATTTCTAGATGAAAGGGTACATGAACAAACAAAATTAGCGAATTTGGGACGATATCAATCCAAATGAGATCCAAGAACATCGAATGCATCCCAAAAACAAGGCACTGTTTGGACAACGGAGCGCACTGAAAATCGATTGGTACCAACTTCTTTTGGCCTAAATTGGATGATCTGCACCTTAACAACATGTGGTTGAAACAGGAAGGCGCTACGTGGCACACAGTTCATGCGACATTGCACTAGCTATTTGAGAGCCTGGTCATCACTCGCGAAAATGATGTGTACACTTTTTCTGATGAGGTTTGTGAATGAAAAATTTCGATGATATTTCACGCACACTTTGTTTGATTTAAATTAGGGATGACAAAAAATACGACTGTGTTAGTGAGAGAGCACTTTGAGAAAAGTTGAGTAAATTGATAGTTATCCGACTTCATTTACAGTTTCTAAAAAATATTTTTATGTATGTATGTTGAATCGATTTCAAATAAATTTCATTAATAATAAATGCTACAAAACATTAAAAATAATAAATATTGACACTTAAGAAAATGTTTCTGATTTTAATTTTAAAATTAAAAAAAATTTCATTTCACATTATTTTCCATTTCTTTCTGTGCTTATGAAAAACAAAAAAAGAAATAGAAATAGAAATGCATAGAATATGCAAACGTAGCATTGCTTGCTAAGTGACGACCCAACAAAAGAGCGTATGAGAAAGAGTCTTCTCTGGACAATTGTGCTATAGCGTGGGAGTTACGGAAACACCCATAACCCCACCAACAAAACCAGCCAGAGCAACAACCCAACAACTTTAACCACATTAATCACCCTAATTAAATTATTTTATTTTACTTAAAGTCATCAAATTATAATTAGATCATACATTTTGCAACATATTATTTTATTTTATTCTATTTTATTTCTCATTTCCAAAGTAAAGTCATTAATTTATAATTAGGTCAAACATTATTTTGCATTGTTATTAAAAATTACTTTTAATTATTTTATTTTGTTTATTAATTCTTGGAAATATTAAAATTAGGTTAAACATTATTACTGAAATTACTTTTGTTTATTAATTCTTGGAAATATTAAAATTTGGGTCAAACATAATTTTGCATTGTTAAAATTACTTTTATTTTATTAATATAAAAATGCATTGTTATCAATTAAATCAATATAAATAGTGGTAACTAAATAAATTGTAATTATTATTAATCAAGTAACAAAGAAATAAAGTTGTAATTTTTTTATTCTTACGTACGACAAAGAACGTAAGTTGGGCACCTCTGATATAAAGGAAGCGCTTAAAAACGTTCGATCAAATCTTCAATAATGCCAATATTTATACACTGTATTAGGAAGGGAGACCTCCTGTATGTGACTAAAAATAATCAAAAACTTTATCATGAAATGGAATGATCAAGCACAATGCCTAAAAACGCCAAACTGGTGTATGTATATTGTAGAGTACAAATGCATACTCTGGTTTAGTTCATGCATGCAATGTATTGGTTTGCACTAAATTATTACAAGTGTTACTTTGAACCTACCGCACATTTGTTTATGCTTGTGTGTGTTGTTTGTGTAGTAATACTTTCAGTTTTTGAAGTGTGTCAATATTGTAAACTGACCGAAGTGATAGGAATGCAGAACATGTGCGATCTAGAACACTTATGGTATATGTTTAATTCAAGGGCATCACAATTACATTGAATGTATTTTCTTTTAATTATTTTTGAGTAGAGTTTAAGTTATTGAGTGAGTTTAGAAAGTCACTCATAGAATTAGAAAATGTATTAGTATATAAGACCAAATTTAAATAAAGAAAAGATCATCTTATTTTGATCACTGAACTGAAAACAACACTACTTCTTTTATTCTCTTACATACCATCTAATTGTAAATTTTTATTTAAATTCAAATTTTAAATTTCTTCGTCCGAGAATTACTCCAAGAAAGAAAAATCATATAAGCTCCGCATATACCTTGTGTGGTTATTCATATATTGAAACAACATATAAATGATAATCCAATTCAAATAAATGAAAGAAATACTCAGAACCAGTTATTCCCAGACTATGATACAAAACCTGGGGCCAAATCGCCGCAGTCGTTATCGAATGAAGTTGATCGAAATTTTAGTATTTGAAATCACCGCAGTCGTTAGCGAGTCAGGTGTATCGAAATTTGAGATTTTGTCATTCGATACCGAGTACCCGTTCAAGTGATATCTCTCGAAATCTCATTCGATACTACATGAGCAATCGAAATTGCACACGCTTTGTTTTTTTTTTAATACGAAATAAAAAAAAAAATTTTTTTTTATAATAATACTAGCTGTACCCTGCGCGCTTTGCTGCACTACAAACTAAAATAAATTTGAAGGAAAGACATTAGACAAATATCCAATTAAGTTTGAATCATTTTATTGATTTTGTTTCCCGTTGTCCAGATGATTCAGATGAACGGGCCTGAGTAGTACGCATTCGATCAAGTGATTCATTGTTCAAGTGATTCATGCGAACGGATCTGTGCGGCATGTACTCGAAGATTTTTCAGTCTCAATGCTGATTCTGAGGCTAGTAATGCTCTTTTCTTTTCAACACAGGATCAAATGCACAGTTTACGATTTAATTAATTTCGAAGAATTTTCAGTGGCGCCACCTGTCGGAAATTGGTTATACCAACTGAGAAACCTTCGTCGGCTCATGCGCAACAACTTTGCTAAAGATTAAATGCATAGTTTACGATTTCATAAAGTACATTCATTTTTATATATATAGATAATTTAAACTTGAAAAAAAAAATAAATAAAACAAAAGTCTACGAATTTAATTTTGGTTATATTTTTTCTTATTTGGTGAATTTTTTCACAAATGTTGGTTACAAAATTTTTTTCTTTCCCTTCTATCTTTCCCCTCGCGTCGTTCTTTACACTTTATTTTCTTTGGTTTTATACATCAAGAATCACAGATAGCATACTTGTAGGGGTAACTACTATGCGTATGAGTAATATATTTCAAATGCAATTAAATATTAAGTATGTAGCATACGTGGGCATGGCCCCTCGCTCATTTGGAATATCAACATAAAAAGTAGCCTATAACTCCTTCCAGACATACAGGAAGATACTGTGAAAATTTAAAGAAAATCGGTTCAGCCGTTTAATCGTCTATAAAATTCAAACATACAAACATACAATCAAACACACATTCATTTTTATATATAAGATTGCCAAAAATTTAAGTAGCAAATATTATATAAAAGTAAATATAATTTCCCCTTTCATTACAAATATTAACAAAATTCACGGTGAGCAAAAGCACGTTATGGCACAATATATATTGGGAAAAATATGCAGGAAAAAGAAACAACTAAAAGATTGTGAGAAGAATTGTCCAACCATTCGAATGCATGTGGTCCACCTATTTAAGATGAGACAACATAGCGAAAGGTGAACTTTGGTTGATTTTTACTGACAAAAAACAACGCAAAAAAGCTTTCATTTAACAAGGAACCTATGAGGAAATACCTTTGTCTCATGCAGATGAACGAATAATTGAAGCAGCCAGTATCGAAGCCAGCATTGAAGGTATGCGAACAGTAAAAACCTTTGGAAAGAGAAAAGATCCAAACGAATCTCTTTCTTCAGAAGTGGAAAAAAGTTTAGAAAGTATTTTCGGTGAAAACAGCGAATATGATAATTCTGAACCTGAAAGTATAGGAAAACAAACTTCTAATCCTCAAATGCAAAGAACCATTTCAAAAGCTGAAAGCAAATTAGATCTCTTAACGCTCAACATAAATAAAAGTAAAGAATATGACAAACGTTTTAAATTCGAAGCTAGATCGCCTTTTGGAATTGAAGGAAATTATTTCAAAATTATTTTATTTTGTTTACAAATGTACCAATCATATGTTGTTCTATTACTAAACAAAAAATCTTTTACATTCTTTTTGTAAATTCCGATTCGAAAGCTATCGAATGCCGTTATTCGATACGAAACGAATGCTCATTCGATCACGAGTGCCGCAATTTGGGACCTGTCTACAGAAGTAAACGTCGTCATTTGTCAATCACTTTCTAAACTTTTTAATGAAATTGAGAAATTTTCAAATGAAATTGTGATTTTATACTTAAGATTGACAAAACAAACTTGAGTGAAAATGCGAATTTTAATTTCAAATTGCGAAAATTCTAAATGAAAATGTGTAATTCAATTTAAAATTGGGAGAAATTTCCAATTAAATTATGAAAGATTATTTATGTATATAATTTTATTTATTTTATTTAAAATTGTTGTATTATTGGTCAACTTACATCTGAAACCGTGCTTCCCATTTATAGTTTGAAAAGATTTAAACTATTTCGTTCACACAGGGCAATTATTGCCATCAATTATGATATTGTCATCAATTGAGTAACGAAATTCCAGTGGCCACACTCCACTAGATGGAAAAGTTTTAAAATCCTTAATAAATAAATATCAAAACGTCAATATCCTACCAAAGAGGAATCTGTAAACGTCTAATAGGATACGACAGCATTTCCTCAAGTGATACTTGAGTTGAATGGTTGCAATCACAATTCACATTAATATTCAGTTTTTTTTGGGGTATTTGGCTCATTCAAATCACTGACGGCACTAAACCTGAAAACCTACAGGAGGTATGGTGTATACCCAACAGCTCCTCACTGGCAGCCTTCATTGACGTGGTGGGTGCCTTTACTAATGTCTATTTGGAAGCTGTTGCTAGGGACCTTGATAAGCGCAATGTTAGTGAAACTATTTTGATGCTCGTTACTGAAGTGAACAGAGGCACATCACAAGTTGGCCTTCTCTCACCGTTGCTGTAGGAGACTTATTGGAAGTGCTGCAGCAATGTAGTTTTAAGGTCTATAGTTATGTGGATGATCCGGTCAATATGGTATCAGGTTTCGATCCACACACATCCTCTTTGCAACCAGACCTTAAGGTTTACAACTAAATGGTGTTTATCCTCTTAAAACAAATTTGATGTTTTTTACGAGGCGATATAAGACACTTATTTTTACCTTATCAATCCTTAATGGCATTCAACTTTCCATATTCAAGAGGGTAAAGGATCTAGGAGTCTGAATCCAAACATTTATGGAAGAAGAACATTATTGAAGAGAATAAGAAAGCGATAATGGCGATTTACAGCTGCAAGAACCGTGGATGAGATCTTCTGTTGTAGTCTAATCAGCACATATTGGCTCGGATAGTGGATAGTGTGCAAGCACCAATGCCAGTGCCGTTTGATAGATAGAGTATGCAGCCAGTCAGCTGTTCTGATCGCCAGTGCGCTTTGTACCACTCCAACCAAAACATTTTTAATATACTTAATTGCTCCCCTCTGTTCTTCTATTAAGATAGAGAGTTGAGTTAGTGGCTTCAAGACTTAATGCATTCCAATATTATGGGTCCATAATTATGGGTCCTTAAAAGTTTCTGAATTCGGTTTTAGAATTCCAACTAGGGCCTTCTGCCGGATATCCGGATATTCCCAATGAGACTCTTGAGGTCTATGCTGATGACTTGAAGTTGCGTGGGAGAGTGGGAATAAATCAAGAGACTATCAGGGAAAAGCCCAACAAGAATTAATTATTTATTAATATTTATAAATATACCACATAACACTTGTAACACGTTGGAGATTGCGATGTCTCTACCGTCCCTGGCCAGCCTATTAACAATGCAGTGTCCAGCCATATCTTTGAATGATACGAAATTTCTCTGAAAAATTTATAAATTTTAATTTATTTATAATTTATTAATATTTATGTGGTATATTTATAAATATTAATAAATAATTAATTCTTGTTGGGCTTTTCCCTGATAGTCTCTTGATTTATTCGGACAGCAATTAAGTCCGAATAAATTTTTCAGAGAAATTTCGTATCATTCAAAGATATGGCTGGACACTGCATTGTTAATAGGCTGGCCAGGGACGGTAGAGACATCGCAATCTCCAACGTGTTACAAGGCATAGGTACTCCAATTGTCTCAGTGAAATTGGAAATTATCCACTCATTTTACAGGAAAGTTTAATATCGCTGGCACTAAGAAGGTACGTGCAATATTGCTAGACTTTGCTGGTCACGTATGGATAAGAAGAGGACCGACTTACTTCTGTCCTTAAATTTCGTACAATCACTATTCTTACGGGCCACTGTATTTCGTAGAGATGCCGAAAGACTTAACATTCTTGCAAATAACTTCTGCAGGAGCTTATGGGCCTGAGGAGGAGCAAAGGACTGCTATTTATCTCATGTGTTAGTATATTTCTTGTCATAAAGGGGCAGAAGTTTGACTTTTCACTTTCTGATATCTTTAACCGAGTTCTCTAAGATTAAGAGTGCTTCAATAGCAAGATGTATTTTGAACCCGGGGTGTATCCCCGGATTGAATTGATTACGGCCTAAACTCGGCCTCTTCCTTCTAAGAGTCTTCGTCATGAGGCTAATGTGAAGGTTAATTATGTTTCTCAACAATTAAAATGAAGGCAGTCGTTGGTAGCATGTTTCTTTGACAGTAGACTGAATTTACCAACAGATGAAAATTGACTGAAGTTATTGCCACACTTAGTGATTACAAGACAATTTCTAAGGCAATCACATCGTTTGTATTGAAAATAATACGGCATTGTGAAAGCATAATCAAACATATAAGAGTATGAATTTATTTGTATGCTTTTTTTCTTTAGCATCATCCTGTAAACTTGTATGTGACAACCACAAAGGACGATCTCAAGAAGTTATGTGAAATGAAAATTTGTCGGTAACTTTTAATGCTAGCTGAGTCATTCTGCAGAATTCATTACTTATGCCTTTGTGGGTTTTTGCTTTGATGAATACTGATAATTAGTAAGAGAACCTCAATAGCCTATTCATTAGCCTATTGTCACAACTATTCATGTAATTCATGTATTTAGTACCTGTTATTTAGTTTTTTAGATTTAAGATTTAAAAAACTTGTTGTTAGTTCAATGGCAGCGCTTGTCCTACGTAAACTAATAAACGAAATAACGTTCTAAACAAATTACATCCATATTGTTACGAAAATGGAAATGGTGTTGTCGTTTAACATTAAAATGATAAACAAAAGCTACAAAAACAAAAACAATAGACTTGTTTACATGATCAACGAATAAGCAAAAATATAGCAACAACATCAGTATAAAAAAACGGATAAACAAGTAAACAAACAGGCAACAACAACACTACAAGGACAAACGTAAACGAAATACACAAACAACAATGACATAAAC
This sequence comes from Sarcophaga rosellei, assembly GCA_930367235.1. NCBI lineage: Eukaryota > Metazoa > Arthropoda > Insecta > Diptera > Sarcophagidae > Sarcophaga > Sarcophaga rosellei. The sequence continues at coordinate 80,648,685 of OV884017.1, read as the reverse complement.
AACATGTTTACATTTATAGAGATTTCGCGAAGGCAAAGCCATTCTCCTTCAAGAGCATTCATCAGACTGTTTACCCTACGATATAAAAGGCAAGACAAAGCAGGCAACGGAATCAGAAAGAATTCAGTCAATCTTGTGTGAAGACGCATTGCGTGTGAAAAGAATAATTGTGATTTCAAGATCTGCGTTGTAAAGATCTAACGAACAATTGTTAGTGTGTATGCGGAAGAGTGTAAATAAGAATAACATATAAAGCAAATTGTTGTTGTTTAAATCAAGTTGACACACGGAATTGTGCGAACAATAAAGAATTGATTTAAAACTAAACATAAATTTATTTTTATTTTATTTGCAATCTACGAACTCATATTTTAAACGTTTTTAAAAGGGTAAAAACGTAACAATATGTATGAACGTTGGTTTTTTTTCTCAACACCTTACAAAATTACAATTAATAACAAACTTTCGGCAGATTTTCAATAACTATTAATAGGTACTAGGTCTATTAATAGGTCTAGTAGGTAGTGTGTTCGCTTATAAAGCCCGGGTTCGAGCCCCAGGCCAGACATCAAAAAGAAATATGAAAAAAAAAATATTTTTTCGGCGACTACCTCTCAGCAGATTTCTGGCAAAAACTCTGAGAGCAAATAAACCTGCCATGAAAAAGTTTCTCGAAATCTGTCGTTCGGAGTCGACGTTAAACTGTAGGTCCCGCCACTCAAGTATAAAATTAAGGCACACAACATGAGTGGTGTGAGAAGCTAGGCCGTAATCCTGACTGAAGGGTTGTAACGGCCGAATATGTATGTATGTATGTATTAATAGGTATATAAGGTTGAATTCAACAAATTCGTTAATATTTCTCGAAAGTCACCGTATGTTGGGTTTCCGTTTTGAAGCCAAACTGATGATTCATGATACAGTTGTCAGCATTTATTGCGTATACCAAAAAGTTTCTTCGGATTGAGGTCTGCAATAGTATTCTAAATTTCTCGAAGCTCACAATTAAGTGGATCTTTCGCTGCATAGTTTTTCGTACATAGCCTTCTTACGTCTACTATAAGAAAATAAAGCCCTGCAAGGCTACTTACGTATGTAAATTATAACTGAAGCTTTCAATGAATGAATAAAATCTAAAGAGGATTACATTTGGTTCATACAATAAATATTACGTATACACAGTTAACTTATATTTCCAAAGTTGTTAATTATGAGAAAATAAATGTATTTGCTTAGGAAATATTTACGTTAATAAACAAGAGTTAATGTAGAATGTAAACTAATGAAAGGAAGAAAATTGTGTTTCTTTTTGTGTGTTTGTATAGGTGTTGGCTGTATAATACATCTTATACGATATTTTAATCACTTTATAATTGTCGAGTCATAGTAAAGGGCAAATAAGTTCATCTAAAATATATTTGTTTTTATTTTTTGTATCATACAAGAGTGAATTTTGTAACGAGTGAGAACGTAAAGACAAATTTCGTACAATGGTTGTGTATTATAATATTCAACTCGTAGATAAATTGCATTTGGTTCAGGTTGGAGCCACAAAGTTTGTTAACAATTGAGCAGGGACATGAGAAAAACCAAGTGTGTGTGCACTTTGTACTTTAAGCAAATAAAAATATGGTAAACATACATATAAACGGAAACACTTGATTACATACATATTCTCTCGAACTTCTGTGCCGCACACACAATAAGGAGATTAAAAAATTTTTCATTAAAAGTTTTCCAGACTTTGTTGGATTTACGGGTTTTTTAGGAATAAGTGAGCTTAGAATAACTTTTTTTTTTTGTTGTATTTAATATGCTGAAATTTTCAATATCCGAACCAAGTGTTGCCATGAGTTTGCTCTAAATTTACAATAAGTGTGGAAATTAAAAAACACCCGAAATCTAATCTTTTGTACCCTGAAATACACATCAATTTTACTACATTTTAAAATACGAATTAAATTTATAAGTATTTGTGCTTCGAAGGACAAAATCAAACATAAACTTCAAGAGCCTTTGTAGCTTTGTAGCAAGAGGCTTCGGGAAATGTTGAAATTTGTACTGAAATCCATCTGTTTTTAATTAATAAGACACATGGGCAAACAACTCTCAAATCCCTCAACACATTGGTAATATTAACACATACAACATGGGTGTAGCGAGAAGCTAGGCCATAATCCCAACCAAAGTGTTGTAATTGCCATTTTTAATGACGATTACTTGCATTAAGTGTTAATTAATGGAAAATAAAGAATCTTTTTATTTTGTTTGAAATGTCCACCAATTAATAATTCAATAAAATTAAAATTTAGTAATGAAAACCTATTTACATAGTTATAAACCTTTTGTACCTTATGTACCGTTTGTAAAAGTGACTAAAATATTTATTTGAGACTATAAATGAATCAATGACATTTATTTGTTCGAGAAAGACTTTTTCGAGAAATTCATTTCATATGTATGTATATGAAGAAGCCTAGTGATACCGTCGACCCACAAAAAGTACTAAAAACTGCAATTTTCTGTGTACGTTGGCAACTCTTAGGGCCATTATTGCAACTTGCCTTTAACTAAAGGCAGAATTTTAACGGGCAGATAATTTGGTTTTTGTTATTAAGGGGTGATTTTTTAAGAGCTATAGGAAAATTAAAAAAAAAACACATAATATTCAGAAAAATGCATGAAATCTTTATTTAAATCAATAGTACGGTCCATATAATTTAATGTTTGAAGATTATTTCATGCAAATGTTGACCGCGACTCCGCCTCAAATGGTCTATCCGCTTAGTCCACTTTCGACATACTCTTTCCAACATTTCGGCCGGTATCTCACGAATAAATGCTTCAATGTTGTCTTCCAATGCGTCAATTGAAGCGGGCTTGTCTGTATAGAGAGGAGCTTTAACATAGCCCCGCAAAAAATAGTCTAAAGGCGTTAAATCGCACGATCTAGGCGGACAATTGACCGGTCCCGAACGTGAAATAAAATGTTCACCGAACTCGCCTCTCAATAAGTCCATTGTTACGCGTGCTGTGTGGCATGTGGCACCGTCTTGTTGAAACCACATGTCATGCAAGTCAAGCTCTTGCATTTTGGGCAAAAAAAAAGTTGGATATCATCTCACGGTAGCGCTCACCATTCACAGTTACGTTACGATTCGCAGCATCTTTGAAGAAGTACGGTCCAATGATGCCACCAGCCCATAAACCGCACCAAACTGTGACTTTTTCTGGATGCATTGGTAGCTTTTGCAATGCTTCTGGCTGATCTTCACTCCAAAATCGACAATTCTGCTTATTTACGTATCCATTGAGCCAAAAATGAGCTTCGTCGCTGAACACAATTTTTCGATAAAGAAGTGGATCTTCGGAGCACGCATTTTGATAATAAAATTCAATGATTTGCAAGCGTTGTTCGTTTGTAAGACGATTCATGGTTAAATTATAGACCAAACTGAAGATGTTTGACAGTGAAACAAAACACGAAAAGATAATAGCTAAAAAATCACCCTTTATAAGTCGTTCCCACTGCGTTTTAAAAAAAAACTTGTTTAATTTGGTAAAAGTTATCGATATTGCTACGGCATTGCCATATTTTTCAAAAAGTTAAGTTTATTTTATCATTAGGTTATAATAACGAAAAGAAGTTAAAGGTGACTTTAAAGTTCACTTTAGCTAAAGATATCTGCAAAAAAATTAAAAATATATGCAGGGAAAATCTTCCGATATTATTTAAAAGTAAAGTTAAATTTTATCGAAACTTTTGCGGCCTAAAATATGAAACATTTCTTTAAAATGGAAAATTAAAGTAAACGGTGAAAGGAAATTGGGGGGTTTTTACAGGCATTTTAAAAATCGGCCCAATACAACAATAAAACTGCTAATCTAAAAAGTGCCTTAAATTCAAAAAAAAATAAATTAAAATTAATACGTACATACATATATACATAATTGGCCATTACAACCCTTCATCAGGATTACGGCCTAGCTTCTCAACACCACTCATGTTGTGTGCGTTAATTTTATACATGAGTGGCGGGACCTACAGTTTAAAGTCGACTCCGAACGACAGATTTTTTGAGAAGCTTTTTCATGGCAATTTTTACTCTCAGAGTTTTTGCCAGAAATCTGCTGAGAGGAAGTCGCCGAAGAAATACTTTTTGTATTTTGTTTTTGATGTCTGGCCTGGGATTCAAACTCGGGCCTTTCGTCTAATAAGCCAACACACTACCTACTAGACCACGGCGACTTAAATTAATTAAATTAACTTAAGTAAAGTATTAATTAAAGTATTTCAAAGAATTTAAAAAATGCTTGAATATGCATATGTAGCTGTAGTCACTGATTTTTATGCATTAAATGATTACACAAAGACTGACCGGCTTAGTGCTTTAATAATATTAGAGCTGTATAGCTCATGACCTAACAGGTTAAATTGAACTACTGAACAAAAGAAGCCGGTTAGTTTTGTGACCACTTTTCGATCTTTTGTGTATCGTTCGAATTTAAACAATGGTCCTGCCGTTTGAAAGATTACGTCCGTTCAATATTTTTGCAACGTTCGAGTGCTGGTTGGTCGATGGATATTTGAATGAAAATCAAATTTTTTTTGTCTTAAACCAACCGACGACGACGATTATGATGCTACAAAAGCAAACTCGAAACGTGTGAATCGAACAACCAACTTGTTCATTTAACTTTGTTGTACAACTTATCTCAACGTATAGGGGCCCCATGAGGGTTGAATACGAAAACATGTTTTTACATACATATGTATGTGTACTTTCCAACGCTTATCTACTTATTTTGAATGAGAATAGAATCTGTTCGTTCAAAGTGAACGATTAAACGAAGTGATCGAACGGGTTTTTATTTATGTATTAATTACAATACGATTACAAATGATATGTAATTATTTTACGAACTAAGTATGTAAGTTCGACCTCCTGGTCGGTGTTGTGTGACCAGAGTCTCTGGTGGGAATCGAACTAAAAACGCTAATAGTCTATTACACTACCACTTAGACTATCAGTGCACCCAAGGAGCGGATTCATTTTGTTTGATTGAACGAAAAACATCGACGATGACTCTGCGCCAGAAAGAAACACGGGGAAGATGAGCGTCTTGTAGAGTATTAGTTTACGAGAGAAGTCTCTGCTACTCGATTGCCTATTGAGATCATAGAAGCACATGTTGCCAAGGGTGATCCTGAGCTTGATCTCCAGACTGACATTATTTTTGGTGGTAACGGCGGAGCCAAGATAAATAAATTACTTTTTTGAAAAATAGTGCCATTCCGATACTCTCCGCCTTTGGCTCTCCATGACGAAGTTGAAGAGGTCGCATGGTATGAAAAAGTTGAAGAGGTGAGGGAGCTGCAGGAATTGCTCAACGTCTTCCTGCATAGCCTTAGCAGCTTCGCAGGTATACCGAGCTCTGATATTGCAGCAAAAACACGATCCCTTATGGGGCTATCGATGGCTGCCTTATAGTCGACAAGAAGATGGTGCGTCTTTTATTTCATGGGATTTGACGTAGTGTGAAGATCTGGTCGATAGTGAACTTTACAGGTCTGAAGCCGCACTGATAAGGTTCAATCAGTGTTTTGACGAGTGGCTTCAGTCATTCACACAATACGCCCGTAAGAAGGGGGAGGTTTATAGCCCCGTAGTTGGCACATATCGTAGGGTCTCCCTTTTTCAGGACAGGACAGAGAACAATGAGGTTCCAATCGCTGGGCATACTTTCCTCTACCCATATCTTGTAAATAAGCTGATGCACGCGCCCTACTAACTTATTTCCTCCGGTCTTAAACAATTCAGCGGGTAGGCCATCAGGACCTGTAGCTTTATTGTTCTTAAGACGCATAAACGCCTCGTGGACCTTTTCATGGCTAGGTGGCGGAATGTCCTCGCCTTCATCATCGATCGGATTCGCTACATCGTCACTAAAGGCGCTATTAGTGCCGTCATCGTCTTGCAGCAGAGTAGAGAAGTGTTTCCTCCACAACCTCAGACCACCCCCTGCAAATCTGTTACCAAGTTTCCATTGTCATAATTTCAGGAAGACGCACCTCGGCTTAAAACCTTCGGTTAGACGTTTAACCTTTTGATAGAATTTTTGAGTGTCATTCCTACATCGATACATCTCGACTTTTTCACTCTCTCGCCTTTCCTGCTCCCTCTTCTATCGTCTGAAAAGGCATCTCTCATCGCTTCTCCGTTCTCTATAGTTTTCGACAATGGCTCGCATTGTGGCTGACTGCAACGTCAGCTGAAATTGTATTGAAATTTAATGATACAGTGCAGCGCATCAACAGGACCTAGTTTAAGTAAGCAATATCATCATTACAGCCTCCATATCCATATATATGATATGGAAGACATTATCTGATCGCAATGGCGGCTTTGACTAGAGTTCATCCATAAGACGGTTGCATCTGTCAATTTTAATTAAGCGAAAGACTAATTTAATTATAATTTAGCCGTCAGATTTGCCAGAGTATTGAACAACTAGGATCCGTATTCCATCAACCAGCCACAGTTTCAAATTTTGATGAGCACAAGTAAGCATCCATCACATAATTACTGATCTATTGACGATTAGATTTCTCTCATTGCCCGCGTGTCACTCACTCAAATTTAAGATAACAACATGTCGCTATTTCCCTAAGGGTAATTTCACATTTACTAATCAGAATGAATGTCATGTAGGCAACATCTAAAGCGTTAAGGACCAGTTGCCATTCCGTAAAAAATGGGTATTTCTTCCATATAAACGGTTAAGGCCGTAGACAGCTCTGAAAATTACGAAAGAAGAATTATGTCTTCACCTCCTATCCGGAAACTGATTTTCTTGCTGTTTTCTTTAATTCCTACTCGAAAACCGCAATTCAATCCCTGTCGTCATAGAAGAGTCATCATCGCAAGCCTTCGTAGAATAATCATTACCGAATTAAGTTAACTCTACGCAGTACCCTATACTGGCGGATGTCATGTGTCCTACCAGGTTCCATTTTAAGCCATTGTTACGGCATGTGAGATTACTATTAGTGCCTTGGTCGAAGTCATCTCAAGCACGCTGATAATCAATAAGACATACGATCGCAAGTATAAGGCGAATAGCGAACAAATTATCTGGCATTTAGGACGTAAGGTTGATATACAGGTTTTCACCAATCTCAAATTGCATTGGATGCCTTTATTTCCCCGAATGAAAGTTCAATGCCGTTATATTTTAGATGATACGGTGATGCCTAAATACTAAGGTCAATCACACAGTTTATGACCCTCTTTTTCAAATTGAAGAGTGGGAAATTTTCTGTTTTATATTTCGTTGTGAAAAGTACCACGCTAATTGAGCGAGTTCTGATCGAAAGACATACGTATCTAAATTAATTTTGATTATACGAGTTTTTTTCGGATGATGGGACTCGTTACCCTACGAATCGATTTTTTAATACAGTTAAAATAAATAAAGACTTAAATTAACTTAACACTAGAAACGCTTACTCAATAACGAGTGACAGCTTCCAGAAAGTAAAATCGCAACTTCGAGTAAATAACGCATGAGATCCACTGCAATAACATCGTGCTTAAAATACATTTTCAAGTCTATTGGGCATAATGACGCCTACTGTCATCAACTTACGGCGTTGAAAATAGATTTTTTACAGCCAGATTCCATAGAATGGAACATCAATTTCATGGTTGATTTGATAAAGTTGTATAAAATCACAGAGTACTCATACTACTGATATTCAAAATTTGAAGCATTCATCGTACTCATACTTAAAAATACGCATGATGTTGATTTCGATTGTCCTTTATAAATCCTTTATAAATCAATGTTGTAGTGAGTACGAATGAATCAGAGTAGTTGAATTTCAATACTGTTGACTCACTCATACTCAATATTTCAGGAGTACTTATGAGTAGCGAAAAAACGATTCGTTGCTGATCTCTGTTGCAGACGTCAATTATATCAACCATAAATTTGTTAACCAGAAGCCAAGACTTTCACTTTTATTATTTACATGAATCATCGTTTTACATCAATCTAAGGATTGGCAACTCTAACAGTGGACATGTATAATGTTATACACAGTATCCTATATGCAAATAAGCGTATGTACATACATATGTATGTATGTGTTGTATGTAGTATGTACGTTAAATACTAAATGTATGTATGCATGACTTTCGTTTTCAACTTTAAGAATGTAATTTAAAAATGTGAGTATTTTTTTCCCATTTATTTAACAATTAATTTAGAAATATTACCCACGGGCAATGCCAAGTTTTGTTAAGCATGCTTAAAAAAAACAAAAAAAAAAAAAAAACAAATTTTCGACATGTGGCAATATCGTAATTTGTAAGCAGTTTGATTTCTAATAATTTAAAAACTTTCTCTGTGTATCTGTGGGTGTTACAACACAAATTATACACATTCTAACTCTTGAGCATGAATAAAAACTCAAACACCCTTAAGGTACATTTCGTAAAAGAATGAAAAAGTTAAAAAACAATTAATTTTAATATTTCTATTGTTTCTTCACTACATGAATATGAACTCTCTCTCTGTAAATACATACATATGTACCTGTGATATAAAAATATACATAAATAAAGATGTAAGTATGTATGCTATACAGAGAGTTGTTTTTAATAACATTGGTATGACGTTGATTGTTGAGCAATCCGTTCTTATAAAATGTGTGTATGGAAAGGTATGTAAATACATACCTATGTAGTATGTATTGTATTTGTATTGTGTTAGTGATTTCATATGAATACATTCGGTTCAATTTAAAGGCATTCCAAATGATTTTTATTAGAATGGTTCAACCATCGCTATCATACATCTATCACACATACATACATATGTATGTATCTCAATGATTTCAAAAGTATTAAAAATTCTTTCTCGATTCAATTTCACGAACGGCCCTATTGAAAAAATATTGCTGTAACGCAGTATGAAATACATACAGCCCAGTAAATGGAATGAATCACTTTCTGACTGAATTTCTTAAAACATTTAATAACTCAGGAATATTATTAATGAAAACTTTATGTGAAATTCATCTGAATATTTTATTTGGAAATTGTTTTTGTAAATTGAGAAATAAGTTTTTTAATAAAAGCCCATAAACTCAATTGAAAAGAAATAATTAAACGGAAAGTACAGTGAATGAAATGAATAAAGTAAGGCAAACATAATATACTTATGTACATACATATATGAACATATGTATGTGTTTCCAATGTAAGCCATTGAATGAATTGAAATGAATTTTATATGTCGTATAACCACACGTGCTCCGGCCGGACTGTCAGTAATTAAAGATTTCTCAATACTATCTGGATATTATTCAACTCAGGAAAGGTAATTAAATCGTTTGCATGTGCTTCAGGCGTTATTATGTTAAACATAAAATAATTGAATAAGATTGATGTGGAGTAGGAGTTTAGAGTGAGTGAGACTGTAGTTTGTTAATGTACTTTGTGAGACACCAAATCCTATCAAGGATGTAATCTTTCACAAATATAAGAAATTATTGCAGAATAAGAATAAAATAAATGAATTATTTTTTGTAAGAGGGTGCCCTGGTAGTCTAGTGGGTAGTGTGCTAGACTATTAGTGTGAGGGTCGTGGGTTCGATTCCCACCGGAGACTCTGGTCTGTGACACTACACCGAGCATATGGTCAAGTTACTCCGCTCGTATATAATTAGAATATAATTTGTAATTGTATTGTAATTTAATAAATAAATAAATAAATAAAATATTTTTTGTAAGTACACTTGGGAATTTGTGAACAATTGCATGAGTTCACCAACAATTGTGTGTTGGTAGATATCTTGGTAGATATGTATGTAAAGTAATTACTATACATACTTGCAATTTACTAATCAAGAATATATGTAGATAATAGGAGTTAACTGATCCATAGATAGATGATAAGTTAATTTACAGAGTCATTTCTATTAAATTACAATTTGGTTTACATAACAACTCCGTAATGATCATTCACAATAATATTTATTCGGTACATGACCGGTACAAATCCTTAGTTTTTTAATTTTATTTCAATTCAATTCAATTACAATTTATGTAATTTAAATAAAGTTACGATTTTATACAATATTTTATATGCAGAAAAACTCAGCTCAAGAAACTTTTTGTTTTCAACCTATGTCTACATATTATAAGTCGTTTTTTATTGCAAGTTACACACAATACGTTATATGCGACTGGTTTTTTTTATTTTGATTAGCCGTTGTGGTAAAATAATTATCAAATAAAAATAATTGTGAGAAAAATGGCAAGTCAAATTGTGATTTTAAAAAAATTTATGGAACTAATTGAATTTACATATTTACAATGCTTCAAAAGAATACAAGACGGGAAGTGTGTGGAATTTTTACATCAACTTTCCATAAACTAAAAATCCGTGACCATGAGTAGCATCGTATAGCGACAAGAATGTCTCCAGCCATCTTTGATTGCTTATTCACCATCTTGAATCATCTTGAAAAGAATTCAACGAGAGCTATTCCAGCAGATTGCCGTCTCTTCTTGACTTTAATGTAAGTTTATAATTGAGTATGTACGGGGTGTGATCAAAAAATAACCGTTATTTTCAAATTTCGTGAGTTACGTATGTTCGATTTTCGATTATAGTAAAAAATCGAAGAGCACACCAAAACACGACTAACCTTTTTATCTGTCAAAAACAAACTGACAATCCAAAATGGCTGATATTGTCAACATATATAACAGATATGTATACCAACATAACAGAAAAAAATGCAAAAATCAAACATACGTAACTCACGAAATATGAAAATAACGGTTATTTTTTGATCACATCGTATGTCATTGAGCGAATTCACACAACCACAATTGTGCTGGCGTAAAATGATAGTTTATAGGCAAGAGGGGCGAAGAGAATGGTTTTTCGGTGGCGTAAAGTTTCCACCGAAGTCGCCGTGGTCTAGTAGGTAGTGTGTTGGCTTATTAGACGAAAGGCCCGAGTTCGAATCCCAGGTCAGACATTAAAACGAAAAAATATTTCTTCGGCGACTTCCTCTCAGCAGATTTCTGGCAAAAACTCTGAGAGTAAAAATTGCCATGAAAAAGCTTCTCAAAAAATCTGTCGTTCGGAGTCGACTTAAAACTGTAGGTCCCGCCACTCAAGTATAAAAATTAAGGTACACAACATGAGTAGTGTGAGAAGCTAGGCCGTAATCCTGACTGAAGGGTTGTAATGGCCAATTATGTATGTATGTAAAGTTTCCACCAGCTACAACCCCGCATCACCAGCACAAAACTAATACATGCACATTTTTAAAAATCAGCCAAATATCAAATGAATGCAAAAACACTAATACATACAGAGCTCTGTATACGTATACATTTGTTGCCAAACGAATATTCATCCCGTGTAAATTGAAAAGAACAAAAATTGTGCGACTAAAAAATGTGCTGGTCTGAATTGGCTCATTAACGAACAAATCAATAATTTGTTTTCCATACAGCTACTTAGCGCATGGTGCCAGCAGACAGTATCCTTCATTCACATTTAAAGTGTCGGTTACAGTGGTAAGACGGATAGTTTTGCAGACATGTGTCATTATATGGAAGGAATTAAGTGGCTTTTACTTGTCTTTGCCGACTACGTCTGAATGGAAGCGAATAGAGGAAGATTTCAAGAATATATGGGATTTGCCGAATTGTGTTGGAACCATCGACGGAAAACACGTAGCCATTACATACCCACCGCATTCTGGCTCCAATTATTATAATTATAAAGGTATGTTCTTAAATGTATTTTACCAAATAATTTTTAAATATATTCTTAAAACACACAACACTTTAGGAACATATAGTATTTCACTGATGACACTGTGTGATGCAAATTACACATTTACCGTAATCGATATAGCATGTAGCAGTCAAAGCGATGGTGGTGTGCTAAACAATTCAAAATATGGAATGTTCTTAAAGTCAGCAAAGTTGAATTTACCAGCGGACACTATATTGCCAAATAGTGATGTGAAGGTCCCACTTTATTTAGTTGGCGATGCTGCTTCTCCTCTAAAAAGTTATTCTTCATAATTAATTATTATATTATTATGATTGTAATGTGTACTTTGAAACAAACTAAATAAATAATATGAATTTCGAGTGGCCATGTTTCGTTTTTATTTACATTCTTCGTTGACACATGTTAAGTTTTTAATGTTTCTATAACTACACAAACGTTCTTACAGCAACATAGGTTACGTTTTTACGTTTTCTATGCTTGGGTAGTCTAAATGCTAAATCTTAAAGAACATTTTAAAGTTGCTGTGGAGGAAAGTAATTTATTACCGAAATTGAAATGGAGTCTCAAAAATATGGCTTAAAATCAAATAATAATCAAAGCTCACTAAGGTATAATAAGGAACAAATTCATTTGAATTTCATCAATTTAATACTGCATTCACACCCAATACCCCCACTATCAATTACACTTTCAGAGCAAATGATTTGAAAAAGAATGTAAAAAGGAAAGAGAAAAATTAATGGGAGCACTCAAATTGTTTCCACAAGGAAATGCGAAAAAATATCAAAATATCCTACAAACAAAGAGCAACAATTAATATGTATGAGAAAATTGAAAGAAGCCTAAGAGATGTAACAAATGGCAAAGAATGGCGGGCATGAGCGAGAGAGATAAGGAAGCAAAATAATTACATTGGAAATGAAATATGTGTTGATAGGTTTCGGGAATATTTTGAAAGTCTCCTTTATTCCACGGTCAGGACTAGAACAACCAATTAGAAAGTTGATAAAGTTAAAACCGATGAAGATCGAATACCAAACGAATTTTTTACAAAAGTTAGTAATAACTACCTAGAATCACTTACGAAAGCCTTCATGGAAGTTTTAAATGGAAAATAATGTTCGAAAAATGTTTAACAAAACTGTAATATTTCCAATTCACAAAAAAGGCGAAATGAACGACCCCTATGAGGATACTGAGGAATATCATTTATGAATTCTATTGGCGAAATTATGATTGGCATAATCAACTATAGAATTGGCCAGTGTGTACAAAATAGAATTTCAAATGAATACCAAGCAAGAGTTTCATCCATAGTCAGCATAAAATTTGGAAAAAAAAGGGACTCGTAGACTTTGCGTTTGATTGGCTGCCATGGGGTCTATTGTTCTAAAAACTTCAACAGCTCAAGTAGGGAAACTCTCATTTTAATAAATTTGATAAATTGAAACGAAGCGGATCTTATAGCTTCCAGAAATCGAATTGTTAATTAAAACAATAAAAGTGTTTCAGTGTGTTTGAAAGATTCAGATTGGTAAGTGATCCTACAGATATAGCCATAAGTATGCTTCCATTTAAGGTGTATGCATATAAAAACTATATTTGACTACGATGACAGAAGATTACCTTATAAGCTTACAAGACACAATATTAAGAGGGATGGAATAGACGAAGATAAAATAAAATGGAAAGAAGCTTGTGCTATTATTAGTGGAACAGATGAAAAGAAAAGTTACAAAGAGAAGTGGATAACGCATGCAATAAAGGCAAGAGGAGAGACACTGTCGTTGAATGGTAATCAATTTAGAGAGGAGGTAATCAAAGCAAGGCTTTAGTCCTTGCGCAATTTAGAAGAACCCGAAAAAATAGTAGGCATCTGGCCTGGAAACCCTAACAGAAAATGAAGTGTTTCAGGTGCTTGATAGAGGTGGAGATACTTATTGGCTAGGCCATTTTAAACATGTAAAAGATTTCTTAAAATATAATAACATGTTACCGATGGAATTTAATTATTGAATATATTTTATAAAAAAAAAAAATTTGAAAACCAAGAAAGGAAATCTAATAATAAAAAATTTTAAATTTCTATTTTTTTAAACGTGTTCAAAGCTCATTCATATGAAAAGCCTAGAGGACCATTGCTAACATATAAGGTCAGATATATTAAAGACACGCCTTGAAATCGATTAAGTATTAGATCCTGTCAAGATTATAATTTACTCCAGTTTAAGGCCAAGATTATGGTTTACAACAGTTGTATAATCTAAATTGCGATTATAATTCCGAACACCTATCGCCAGTGTTGAACTTTATGTTGTGTACGTTCACATACCCTGATTATGATTTAAAACAGTTGGTTTTAAGTGTTGTCAGCACTCTCAAGAACTTACATCAGCTCATTAGCTGTTGTGTAGTTGCCGCGATAAGTTTAATAAAGTAAATGAAGAAAAATTTGTAAGTACATATATGTAACAGTGCATATAATTTTGTGGAAATTTTAAAAATTATGAATAACTGGAAATATTTTATAGAAAAATAACCAGTAAGAAGCACATGGAAAAGCTGGTCGAGGTACTAACAGCGAATCCTGACATTGGCCGTGGCAAGTTACATTTGGGGCAAATAAGACTCAGCACAAAGAGAAATGAGAGAAATTTTCATTGGAGCTAAATGGCTTGGGTCCACCCATTAGAGCTGGAAAAGAATGGCAAAGGGTTAGTAAACTGTAAAATATTAGTAGATAAACTGTAAGTATAACATAAAAATGTAATGGTTTTGATTTTGTTATAGGTATGGACTTATTATACAGCCAATTTGAAAAGAAAGTTGGCTACCAATAAAAAAACTTCCAAGCTACTGGTGGTGGTCCGTCGAAGGAAATTAGCTTGACCCCATTGGAGCAGAGCACGGTAGAGTTGGTGTCTATACAATCGCAAGTAAATCCAAATGGGATTGCAAATTCAATACGATTCAGATTTAAAAATATTAAAAAGGCAAGAAAACAACCAACAGGAGATATTCCTTACGTTAAAACGCCTTGAGAAGAACTCATATAAAAATGATCAAATAAATAAAAAAATGCTAGAAATAAAACGAAAATAGGCTAAATTATTAAAACGGCAAACTCCTTTTAACCCAAAAAAAATTAAATGTAAAATATTTATGTATATACATATTTTGTGTTTAAGCCCTAAGTAGCTATGTGATCTAAATGAATTTTAATGTGATATGAAGTTTTTTTTTATATTTACAGCCATGGACATTAAATTAGCACAAAACTTCGTCATAAAAATATTCATATTTTTTATAGTATTTTAGGTCTACTCATAAAAAAATTTACACATAGGAACTTAAAATACATATTCTTCTTTAAAAAGAAACAAAAATTTTGACGATATTGTCAGTCGTCTGCTCATTAAGACCTGAAACGTACCAGACGCCAGATTTTAGCTGGACAGTAAAATAGCATAAATTAAAATTTCTGGAATAAAAATGATGTGCTTTAATAAATAGTAAGAATATTAATGTTTTCAGCTTATTTGATTAATATTTAGTAGAGTAGCAAGCGCCGCGTGGCATTTACGGGAAAATGTTCTTCGGGAAAGTTCTTTGGGAATCGAGTACCAAGTGTCCCGTATTCCAATGCAGAAATAGTCCAAATTTTTGTACTTTTGTTGCGCAATTGTACATTTCACATCGTTCTAGGGGGTTTTCAATCGAGTTTAAGTCAGAACTTTGCGCCGGCCAGTCTAAAACGGGAATGTGCTCTTCATAAAGCCAATCCTTTGCCTGCTAAGATGTGTGTTTGGGGTTACTATCTTGCATAAATATGAATAAAACTGGCATGTATTTAAAAGCTTATGGTTCCATTTTGTTCTTTGTATTGTCCAAATACTGATAACAGTCCATTTTTTCATTAATTTTTACAATGGGACTTACACCGTGCCTTGAAAACGCTCCCCGCACCATTGTGTTTCCTCGAACATGTGTTATGGTCCTTTGAGCATAGCGTGGATTGAATGTCTGACATTTTGGCCAATGAACAACCACTCTACCATCCGGTCCCATACGATTTACCTTTATTTCATCACTCTAAAATATTTTTTTCCAGAATGGGAGGTCTTTAGCATTGTGGATGCGAGCAAACGTTAAACGCTTGAGTATATTTTTCTTTTCGTAGAAGTGGCTTCTTACGGCAAGAGCGTACAAAGAGCTTTTTTGTGATTAAGACGTCGTTATAGGAGCCTGTTCGATAAATTTAACCTGAATTGGGAGTTAATTTCGTTCAAAATATCGCGTGACGACATGAAAGGCTCCTTCTTTGACTTCCACACAATAGCACGGTCAACGATTTCGGGTTGTTTTCTTGACACGTGGCCTTCAATTTTTGTTTTTAGCGACATTATTATGTTTGGTTTGAAGGAAATGATGACGTTATAAATCATTTTTCGCTAGCAATTCGAAATTTCAAGAATTTCAGCCAGCTTTTTCCCATCATGCCACAAGTTAACGATAATGCGCTTCTCCTCTGGTGAGCAATCTTTCCACGTACCATTTTATTCAAAAATTACTTCAAATGCTTCAAATACTTCAAAATTAAAAGAATATACTGTAAGAATAAAAATACTCAAACAAAACTTGTACCTAAAACACTTTTAGACACGTTGTGCTAATTTACTGTCCAGCTCGAATTTAGGTACCGATACAAATTAGCAGTCAAAACAAAAAATATATACGATAATGGTAATATTTTTTGTTAAACAACAGTTAGATGTCATCGTGCAACATTGCAGACCAAAACAATTGGCCTGATTACGATACAAATGAGAGAAAAAAACACAATCAATGTATATATGGATTTTGTGCTAATTTAATGTCCATGGCTGTATATATTTTAATTTTAAGTACTTTTGAAATGAATTTATTGCAATACATACAGTAAAAAAATAGAATCAAGCAAAAACAAATTTTATTTAAAAATATAAACGTTAATAAAAGTATAATGCAAACCTCTTGCAGAGAGCAAACATTGAAAGAACGTCGAAGAACAACAATCGTTGTTTCAATAACGTTTCTTGCTTTGGAGTGGACTGTATTAAAATGGCTCTCTGGTGATCCTTCACCTTAACACATAAAATGCTTATATATGTACATATGCCTGTATTTATAAAAAGGGATATAAGGCAATTGAATTTACTACCTAATATCCAAGTATTCCCCTCCATCTAGATATTGTAAACCATAATCAAGAAAATAATAAATGTTGTATTGTCTCTGTTACAGCACAACATTTATGTGTTGTAAACCATATTCGGGACCTAAATAACTGTTAACCAAGTTATGAAATTAAATTTTATCACTTGGTGAAGCATTTGGTTGCACTTGTTGTTTCGTAGGAGTAGTACATTTATTTATTGAAGGCTTTGGCATAGTTGGATCGTAGAGTTTTTGACAAAAATCTACATTTCCTAGCAAATTACTTATTTAATCTATATTGGACTAACTTGATTTATTTTTCAAATATAATCTTACTTGCAAGATAATATATTTCCATATTTAAAAACGTATTATTAAGTTTGCTAATAAAGTACTTTTGTTAAAAATAAAAAATTAAATCCGAAAATGATTCACGTTCTGTTTTAAGGTTCCATTGAAATCAGTTCACAAATCTCAAGTTAAAAAACTTCAATGACAATAACTTTTTATATTGCACTTGTTCGCGACTTATTAATTTACTTTTTTTTACGATAAGAAAGTATTTATGACTTTTCCCCATTTATCCGCTACACATTTTCGTGAATATCTTCAGTTATATGTATGTCATGCATGTATTTTACAAATATTACGTATAATTTATTCTCCTGAATGTATTGTAATAAGATTTGAAAACATGCGATTATGAGTACTTGTGTACGAAGAGCGAATTGCTTCGAGCATAAGTACATATGTACATACGTACATATGTATGTAGCAAATCTTATCGATAAAAAGTGCCAAATAGATGCGACTTTAATGAGTTTTGAAACACCATTTGCTTTCTCATTTCTATTCATTTAACTTAAATTTTTCCGTTTTCTGTCAAAAAAAAAAAAAAGAAAGAAAGAAAATAATGAAAAAGTTGAGAATCGTATAAAACAGCAATAAATAATAATACGACTTGTATTTTATGTACTATTTGCGTCTTTTTTTAGTGTCTTTGGTTTTAAAGTTTTAACTTTCTCCATTCGATGATGTTGGTTGGTGTTGGATGCTGGCTGGCATAATGAAAAAAGTTGAACAGCACAAATTATTGTCACATCATGATGTGGATGATGATGAAGTGAATAAAATCAACACTAACAAATAGTATATACTTGCATACATACATATGTATGTACTGACATGTGAACAGTACCACTCATTTGCCATTTAAATTAATGAAATTTACGTTAACGTCTGTCTGTCTACGTATCTGTTACGTGTATTCATTATCTTACTCAAATGTTTACGCAACTCGAATTGCGATACGAATGTAAAAGTAATGAATACTTCACATCACATCACTTCGCATCACGTCATATTGCAGCATCAGTCTTTTAAGGTTTTGTACATATTTTATGTTTTATTTGCTTTATAATTTCAATACATTGGCAGTATTTATCGCACAGTTTAAACTGAGTTCTATGGGCAATGAAACCAAAGTAAAAAGTATTAAATTCTGTCATGAATCATATGCACACACCCAAAAAAGAAGAGGATGAAATCTACTAAAAATTGAAAATGAAAAAAACCTTAACAATACTATTTAAACTTTGTTCTCTTTTGTTGATACGACAACAACAACAATAAAAAAACGAAAGAATTTCATACTCTTTCGGAAACTTTTTTTTTTTTTTTTTTTTTGAATCAAGTCGAATCAAAACGTTTGAATATTTTTTTATTTTTTTTTCCTTTAAAAACTTTTGTTGGTGAATTGTACGCTGGGCGCTCATTTATTGTGCTTGCAAAAAAATTCAACACTTTAATTTGTTTTATTTAAAACATTTTAAATTTAAAATTTTTTTTTATTTTTTTACAGTTCTCAACTTTTGGAATGTGTGAGTGTGTGTGTGTGTTTTTTTGCCTTCAAAGCGAGCATAAATAAATGTTTGTGAGAGAGTTTTAAATACTTTCAACGATTCAGTATTCAAATCGAAATTGAATCTGTGCAGGCAGCAGAATACTTTCAAGCAACTAATTTCGTGGTGGCAAGTTGAAACGTTATTTAAACAATGCGCAGAAATTACAATAACGTCATCTGTCCGGTCGTTGTTTTGTTTTCGATTTACAGAACTGTACACACTGGTAGTGTAATTTGATACAAAAAAAAAAATATAATAAATCAACGTAAAATATTATTCTAAAAAAAAAAAAATTAAAAAGAAAAAATATCAGATAAGGAAATGTATACTAATATATAGAGAGTTACACTCGAGGCCCTTGAATTTACGATTTATCATTTTGGGCCATTATTACAACTTGCCGTTAACTAAAGACAGGATTTTAACGGGCAGATAAATTGTTTTTCATTACTATGAGTACCAAATAAGATAGAAGTGAACGTTAAGCTAAAGGGACGATCATCCTACCTTTAATTTTTAAAGTTAAGTTTATGTTTAAACTTGCCATATTATATATTATTTTCAATGTGGCAACTTCAATTATAAACAGAACGAGTATATACAACAACAAAAACAAAAATCAAGCCAGTCGTTGCCACTGCGTTTAAAAAAACTTATTTAATTGAGCAGTTTTATCGACATTGTTCCGGCACTGCCATATTTTTGAAAGCAGTTAATTTTATTTTATCTTTAAGTCGTAATAACGAAAATAAGTTAAAGGTAACTTTAAAGTTCACTTTAGCTAAAATTACCTTTTACTAAACCCAACTTCAACGGCAAGTTGTAATAATGACCCTTAATGTTATTGTGTTTTCTTATACAATCCTAGTTAAGGGATTGATCTACCGGTTTCACCCGCAGTTAGAACAACTGTTGCTAAATCCAATTTCTTTTGTCAAATCACGTCCTAATTACACTTGCCTTATACATCCTTCTCGACTGCATGAGTTTCCAAATTATAAACGTAAGCGAAGAGCATGCTCGACGAAAGGCAAAATTAAGGAATTTTTCTCTAGTCAAACGGGTTTACAATTTAAAGAAATTTGTGTCGTGGATCCAAAATTAGCCTAATGATAGAATACACCCGTCTGAGCGGTCGTTGAAGATTCAAACTTATTTTGCAGTAAGGAAAATGATAGGTCTCGTGTTGGAATCCGCACAATGCACATCAGACAGATCACACATCTTGTTCGAACAAAAATGAATAGCACAATTTATAACAAATTGCTGGAAGATGCTCTTCTCTCTTTTATAAATGAAAAAATGGATGAAGATTGTATATTCCAGCAAGATAATGTTGCGGTACATGTTTCAAAGTAGTCTAAATCATGGTTTAACGAACACAGCATACCTCTGTTGGACTGATCGGCTTGCAGTCCAAACTTAAACCCAATGGTGAACTTGTGGGGATACATGGCCCGTAAAGGTTATTCAAATAATGCCCAAAACGAAAGCATAACAGAGCTAAAATTAAAAATAAAGCAAGTTTTTTGGAGGAAATTGATTCCGATCTTCTTAAAAAATTAGTGAAATCAATGCCAGACCGTATTTTTGAGGTAATCCACAACAATGGATCATCTACCCCTTATTAATAATGCTATAGAGACTGATAAACTTAAGTGCGTTTATAGGAAAATACCATTAAAAATGGCAGTTAAACTCTAAAAATTAAGTTAAAAAAAATTAAATACAAATAAAGTTTTTAGTTAATAATATTTTAAATGAAGTCTTAGTTGATTTAATAAAAATATTATTTATTTGTATTTATTTATACATATGAAAAAGAAATATTTCTTCTACTCTGAGAGTAAATAAACCTGCCGTGAATAGTTTCTCAAAAATCTGTCGTTCGGAGTGGACGTTAAAGGTCCCTCCACTCAAGTATAAAATTAAGGCACACAACATGAGTGGTGTGAGAAGCTAGGTCGTATTCCTGACTAAAGGGTTGTAATGGCCAATTATGTATGTAATCTTTAGCTTGTCTTACGACTAGTAGTCTTTCTGGATAGATTTCTAGTTCTCTCTGCTGACTGTTTTTCAATGATAGATAATTGTGTTTTCATATAAGATCACAAATGTTCTATGGAAACATTATGTCGGTGAAGCTGATGCAACGCCTTTTTTGTAATACAAATGAGCCATTCTCTGACTACAGCGGCCGAATGCTTCGTATCGTAGTTTTGCATCAAATTAATCTCCAAAATATTTAAACAATCTGTGTGTCTTCATATTGCCTTAAATAAAGACAAAGTCGCCTTATTCCTTTTACGCATTGAGTCTCAAATTATTACATTTTCAAACCCGTATAATGCTACATAATGTTGCATTTATTTTTTAAGTCTTCTGCCGCCTTCCTCTACACTTATGTATTTTCGATCATAAATACCGTAAATTTTTAATTAAATAATTTATTCGAATAATCGACTACAATTTTATTTTTTTTGTTGAATTTGTTTGTTTTTTATTTTATATTCTTATTTCCTGAAATAATCTGTTTCAGTTCATATTTATTTCCTTATTTAAGCAGACTGATTAAAAACTTTCAAAACTATACTATGGTCGCATTCCCATATGAACCGCTCATATGTATCCGGGTACTCAATTGAAGGTGTTAAGAGTAAATTGCTGTCTAACGCAAAAAAAAAATTAAATAGTACGCAGCAGACTAATTTTACTGAAGGTATGCACGTGAACATTTTCAATGAAAAAAAAACAAAAACGCACACACATAAGGTTTAAGCATTATTACATTAACTTAATTGATCATTATAACCCTTTAGTCACGACTACGACCTAGCTTCTTATGATGTACATATGTGTTAACTTCATCCATAAGTAGCGGAACTTGTATTTTAAAGTCAACTCCGAATGGCAGATTTTATACTCTCAGATTTATCTCAGATTATCAGTCGCCGAAGAAATGTTTTTTCATATTTCGTTTTGTTGGAGACTATCACAACAAACTATCTACCACACTATGGGATTATTACATGCTTAGGATCAAAAATACGAACTATTGTAAATATTACATGTATTTATCGTTATGATATGATAAGATATCATTCTAGAGATTATTTGTTCTTTTTTTTTTTTGTTTTGTTTGTTTAAATGCTATTAAATTCACCATCACTAATTTTTGTATATGATAACATTGCTCACTAAAGTTTGTATGTATGTATGTGTATTCAGTTCTGTACCACTTACAATACATTCCCTAGACATTTGGCCGTTTATGCATAAAATATTTCATTTTATTGTATATTTTCTGTGTTGCCGTTAGTAGGAGGTTTTGGTTAAATGGTTGACTGGCCGGCCCATGGTTTGTTCACCACTATAACACTACAACAACTCACCACTGCTTTCCTACTTTTGAAAATGCAATTGTATGAGTCAAACTAAAAATAATCGTAAATTTTAAACAAAATGGGGGAAAAAAAGGAAAACAAAACAGAAAGCTGACAAATGGAAAATCCCTTTTTTTCGAAAAGTTACTGGCATATGCATGCTGATTTTAATTAAAAACTAATTTTTTGAATTGCTTTTATTTTATTTGATTTTCTTTTCTTTTTTCTTTTGCAAGATTTACTTTCATTTGAAGTTTCCTCAGCTGTCATTTAAATAAAAATTTCATTTGGCTTTAAGGGTGATACATGTACGGGCATCGTACTGCCCATGTACATACATACATTCACGAATAGGTTAACACTTTTACTTTTCGACAATTTAAAATACGATTTGAATATATGTATGTATGTATTTCAGTAGGCCCTTATAGCTGCTCATGACATAATAGAATTTTATTTACAAAATGAAACATCCCAGCCAGCATTTTTGGAAATTTTTAATCAAATTCGAGTCTTTTTTGATTCTTCTGCGCGATTGAAAAGCTAGAATATGCGCTCATTTTCTAAGCATAAAAGACTCTTTTGTCGGGAGAAAAAAGTGGCTACGGGCGACTCTTCTAAAAAAGTCATTTATGAGTCTTTTTCTATATTAGTGTAGAGTAATTTTCGACTCTTTTTCTAGTAGCCTTATAATCATTTTCGAATCGCTTTCTGATCATTTATTAGTCTTATTTATCGTCATTTGTGATTCTTTTTCGAGTCGTCTTTCAGTCATTGTTTAATCGCATACGAGTCTTTTATGAGTAATTTATCAGTATGTTTAGGAGTCCTTTTATTGTCATTTATCAGTCATGTTTGTATTAATTTGGACTCCTTTTTGGATCATTTATGATTATAATTTGAGTCATTTATTACTCGTATTTCAGAATGTGTTTTTAATCGGTTTTCTAAGACCTACGTTTACTCTGCCGCGATTTCAAAAATCACGTTCGTATGAACATTGAGTAACAAAGGAAGCATACATGCATACATACATAATTGGCCATTACAACCTTTCAGTCAGGTTACGGCCTAGCTTCACACACCACTCATATTGTGTACGTTAATTTTATACGCGAGTGGCGGGATCTAGAGTTAACGTTGACTCCGAACGACAGATTTTTGAGATATTTTGAGTTCTTGCCAGAAATCTGCTGAAAGGAAGTCGGCGTCTACCAAAGAAAGAATATTACATTTATATTTAAAAACAAATTGTATTTTATTTCATAGCCATCTTTTACACAAATGAAAATTTATACAGAGAGGGTGTAAAAAAGCAGTGTTTAATCATCTATCTGCTTAAAATATGATCATAAAATACGTAATTACAATCACTTTTCAAACACCTGCCTGATCTGTTTTTGATTAAGCGTTTTTCAATCTTCCGTATAAGTAGAATATAATAATAAATAACGGAAATAATAGTCACATTTTAAACGTCTGGATGATTTATTTCCGATTGCTATACAATTTTTTATTGTATTTTAAATCGAACTCATTTTACTCATTGGCGCGAATCATTTTTGAGTCCTTTTTTAATCGTATAACTGACTAATAAGTTTTTAATCACCAAAAGTACTCTAAAAAGACTCAGCAAGGTGATTTTTTTAAAAACAATCTTCCAAATGCTAGCTGGGATACAGAGCATTGAAACGGTGAATATTTCTATGTATGTATGCATGTATGTATATTGATGATAATTTGTAAAAAGGATTTACAAGTGGTTTCGCGTAAAGGCATTGAAACTAATATGGATTCAGAGGAAACAGAAGCTAGCCGGCAAGAAGAAAGAAACTGGAAATGAAACAAATGTTCACGTTGAACTGGAATTTAATGAGGCTTAAGTAAAAAAAGAATTAAATTTATTATATTTACAGTGCAAGTATGCGTATACTACGAAATAACTAAACAGTTATTTAGAAGCACGAGCCCCTTAAATAATCAAACTGTCAGGAATTTCGTCACATACGATCCTACTGTAATTTGCAATCGGTTGCGTTAATTATATTGAATTACTCATTTGCCACCACTATTAAAAAGTACTGGCACAGTCATTTAACAATTTCACAAATCCTATAAGTAGCACAGCGAAAGGACGCCTAAAGCTTAGTATAATGCTCAAGATCTGTGACAGGGATGGGAAATTGATCTTAACAAATTGTACTAACTTTCACAAAAAATTGTACTTTTTTCAACCCGATTGTACTAAATTCACTTTTTTCTTTTTTAAACTTATTTATTAAAAATTAATAAAAAAAATATGAATGACAATTCATTTTATATATATGTATAACTATGTACATATATGCGTAAAAAACATAAAAATTAACAAAAAGGTATATTGCAGTTTGTTTGTACTAAGTGCTTGTATATATCTGTGGCATTAAATAATAATAGCTTAAGTCAAAACTTCGTGTTTAGAGATATTAAGGGGTTTGTCTAAAATAAATTGTGTTTGGTAATTGAGTTTGTAAAATATAAATGCTTTTAGTTTTTTTAATAATGACATTTTATACATGAAATTTAGCTGAGTGACAGATCTTGAAGAAAAGAATAAGAATATGTAATAAAATGGAAAAAAAAAAACTTATGTCAACTTAAGACATTATCATTATTGCCACAGATATAATAGGTAAACTTCACAACTTACTTTAATACTTAACTTTAAACGAATACAAAAGTTTATGAGATCTAAATTTTAAATCACTATTTAAGATGAATTTTTTGCCAGCAAACTATTTGTTATTTCAAAATTGTAGCAACATGAATTAAATGACTTCAATAAATCCCTTGTTTGGATTAAATTGGAAACAGTCGAAGCAAACAGTCTATTTCTCCCTTTGGTTTTTATTAAATTTTGGTACGAAACTATCCTTTCTAATATTGCAGATGAATGTGGAATGGATAATATTCCTTTTATAATTCTTGAAATGTCATTGAACATTGGTTCATTTTTTATTTCTGATACCTTCGACCAAAACGTACTTATGTTCTAATTTTTTAAAGCTTTAATAGTTTCTAGTTTAATAGTTGGAGTCACCGTAGTCTAGTAGGTAGTGTGTTCGCTTATTAGATGAAAAGTCTGGGTTCGAGCCCCAGGCCAGACATCAAAACGAAATATGAAAAAAAAAAATATTTCTTCGGCGACTTCCTCTCAGCAGATTTCTGGCAAAAACTCTGAGAGTAAATAAATCTGCCATGAAAAACTCAACTCTCAAAATCTGTCATTCAGAGTCGACGTTAAACTGTAGGTCCCACCACTCAAGTATAAAATTAAGGCACACAACGTGAGTGGTGAGAGAAGCTGGGCCGTTATCCTGATTGAAGGGTTGTATTGGCCAATTATGTATGTATGTATGTATGTATACATCAATTTCTGTTCCACAATATATTTCGCCAATAGGAATATGGTTTTCATTGATAAAATTTCAAACTATTTGACTAAACAAAAATTACTTACTTACTTAATTGGCCATAACAACCTGTTTAACGGATTTCGGCCTGCCGCAACACATCCTTCCGGGCGCCTCTGCTTCTTGCGCGCCTACGCCAGTTGGTCACACCAATCGATGACAGGGCTTCCTCGATTTGGTCCTTCCAACGGATACAAGGTCGTCCTCTACGCCGACTTGTTGTTAATAGGCTGTACAACGTCAATGTCGGTGAGGAGCTCATACAGCTCACTGTTGAATCGGATACAGAAATCATCGCCAACACGCACTGGACCGAAGATCTTACGTAGGACTTTTCTCTCGAACACTAGAACTAGTTTTGTCGCACGAGAGAGGTCTCTGCTACTCAATTGCCTATTGAGACCTTAGTAGCACCTGTTGGCAAGAGTGATCCTACGCTTGATCTCCAGACTGACATCATTTTTGGTGGTAACGGCGGAGCCAAAATAAATAAATTCCTTGACTGTTTCAAAAGTATAGTTATCGGCCGTAATCTGAGAATCAATACGCCGCACGTCTCTACTTGTCGATAACATATACTTTGTTTTGCCCTCATTTACTGCCATACCCATCTTGGTAGACTCCCGTTCAATAGCAATAAAGGCAGCAGTAACATCTCGCTTGGTACGCCCTATGATGTCAATGTCGTCAGCGTACGCAAGCAGCTGGACACTCTTTTGAAAAATAGTGCCGTTGCGATGCACTCCCGCCTTTCGCAGAACACTCACCATGACGAAGTTGAAGAGGTCGCATGATAAGGGGTCGCCTTGTCTGAAACCTCGCACGGTATCAGCTTCGCAGGTATACCGAGCTCAGACATTGCGGCAAAAACACGATCCTTTATGGGGCTATCAAAGGCTGCCTTATAGTCGACAAAAAGATGGTGTGCGTCGACTTGTTGTTCGTGGGTCTTTTCCAGGATTTGGCGTAGTGTGAAGATCTGGTCGATGGTGGACTTGCCAGGTCTGAAGCCGCACTGATAAGGTCCAATCAGTGTTTTGACGTGTGGCTTCAGTCGTTCACACAATACGCCTATAAGAACCTTATATGCGATAGGGAGAAGGCTTATAACCCTGTAGTTGGCGCATATCGTAGGGTCTCCCTTTTTCAGGACAGGACAGAGGACACTGAGGTACCAATCGTTGGGCATACTTTCCTCTAGCCATATTTTGTAAATAAGCTGGTGCATGCGCCCTACCAACTCATTACATCCGGTCTTAAACAATTCAGCAGGGAAGCCATCAGGACCCGCAGCTTTATTGTTTTTAAGACGCATTATCGCGTCTTTGACCTCTTCATGGCTAGGCGGCGGAATCTCCACGCCGTCATCATCGATCGGATTCGGAACATCATCTCTAAAGGCGGAATTGGTGTCGTCATCGCCTTGTAGCAGAGAAGAGAAGTGCTTCCTCCATAACCTCAACACCCCCTGCGGATCTGTTACCAAGTTTCCGTTTTCGTCTTTGCAGGAAGACGCTCCGGGCTTATAACCCTCGGTTAGACGCTTAACCTTTTGATAGAATTTTCGAGCGTCATTCCTGCATTTATACAACTCGATTTCCTCACGCTCACGCCTTTCCTGCTCCCTCTTCTTGCGTCTGAAAAGGCGTCTCTCTTCCCTTCTCCTCTGTCTATAGTCCTCGACAATGGCTCGCGTAGCGGCAGACTGCAAAGTTTTTCGCTGCGGCTGCCTCGCGACACTCCTCATCGTACCACTGATTTCATTTGGGTGTTCGCTCGAAACCAAGGACTATTTCCGCAGTAGTGCGCAAGGAGTGGGATATGTTGGCCTACAGTCCTCCAATGTCGTTGAGATTAGAGAGGGAATGACGGAGCTTATTTGAGAATTGAGCGGAGAACGTCTCAGCTGTCCTTTGTTATCGCAGCTTCTTGACGTCCACCTTTCGCAATGTACTAGAGCGCGCAGACCTCGATGCGCTAATGCGCAATTGAAACTTGGCTGCGACAAGGTAGTGGTCAGAGTCGATGTTTGGACCTCTGAACGTACGCACATCTAGTACACTGGATACGTGCCTTCCGTCAATCACAATATGATCGATTTGGTTGGACGTAGATCAATCGGGGGACATCCAAGTGGCCTTGTGGATATCGAGGTGTTGAAACTTGGTGCTACATATACCATGTTACGTGCCGCGGCGAAATCGATCAGTCTCATACCATTGGGGGTAGTGTTCTCGTGGAGGCTGAACTGTCCGACAGTGGGGCCAAAGATACCTTCCTGCCCGACCCTCGCACTAAAATCCCCGAGGACGATTTTGGCGTCATGGGCCGGGCACTTATCGTAAACGTCCTCGAGTTTAGTATAGAAGGCATCTTTAGTCACATCGTCT
This sequence comes from Sarcophaga rosellei, assembly GCA_930367235.1. Lineage (NCBI taxonomy): Eukaryota > Metazoa > Arthropoda > Insecta > Diptera > Sarcophagidae > Sarcophaga > Sarcophaga rosellei. The sequence goes on along the minus strand of OV884017.1, from coordinate 80,620,528 downwards.
CTTTTCTTCCGTCGGGGCATGAGCACAAATAAGGCTGATGTTGTAAAATTTTGCCCTGATGCGGATTGTGGCTATCCTTTCGTTCACAGGCGTGAACCCAGAGACAAGGTAGCGAAGTCTCTTATTAGCCACAAATCCGCATCCGAATTCGTGCTTATCAACCTGGCAGCTGTAATACACATCGCAAGATGCTAGCCTTTTGCATCCTTGCCCTATCCATCGCATTTCCTGGATGGCAGTGATGTCCGTCCTACATTTCATGCGGGCATCCGCCAGCTGGGCGGAAGCGCCTGCCCTGTAAAGGGTTCGGACGTTCCATGTACCTATTCGTAAATCATAGTCCTTTAAACGTTTGCCGTGGTCGTCAACTTTTGAGGGGATCTTTCTAGAGGCTATTGTTGTGGTTTTCATTGGATAATGTTTTTACGTGGTGGTTCCAAGCCCTACGCACAACCCAAATTTAACGTCCAGGGGATTGGACTTCGCTGCACGCATTAGTTAACATCTAGCGGGTGCTAGAATACCATCCAGGAGGGGCCACGAGGAGGCTGCGTGTCAACTTGAATACAGCAAGACAAGGATCATCCTGGTGGACACCACGTTGGCCACAGTCAGAAACTTTACCTTGTTTGTATGCATCCCATCCCTGACTAAACAAAAATAGTAGGGAAAATTAGTAAATAGTGCTAAATAAGTCATTGAGGTTCTATGATGTTTTTGACTTCCAAATAGTGCTAAAAGAGTGTACAATTGTACCAACTTTTCCATCCCTGTTGAGAGTATATGGGTATCCTCTCTTTAAAAGTAAAAGAAGTGGGAACATGAAACAAAAATAGAATTAAAAAAAATAATAACAAATTGGATTCTATAAATACAAAAACAAAAAATACAGTTGCAAGACCTTGGAACATTAAGTATAAGGAGAGGAATGTCAAGTACCATTAATGAACTTCAATTACTAATTATAATAAAGGTTTAGGGTAAGATCTGAGTATTTATTAAACTGATGCATTACAAATTTTGGATGTAGGCTAGTGGTGAACGGTATCGATACATCGATAAGTACAAAGAAAGAACAGTGTTCTTTTATTCAAATTAACATCGATGCCTTTTATACGAAACATGAAAGTTGAAAAGCTGTGATACATAATCGGCCCATAAATGTGTTGGTGTTAAACGTTTTATAAATACATTCTTGAAAACAGTTCAGTTGTAGTTGGACAAGGGATGGGCTTGTCTTCGTACGACCGTGACAATAAGAGCTTGTGCTTTAACGAATCCGCAAGCACTATTGGCTTTAAGCTCGTTGTATATGCTACTAAGGAGCTGAATGACGGAGACCACATTAAATGAATGGGAAAATTAAATGAAAACTTAAATTAACTGAAATAAAGATAAAAATATCAATTATTTGTTAAAAAATTGCTCATTATAAAGATAATTGTAAAACTAATATTCATTGGAAAGAGAATGGGCTAAACTTTGTTGTAAGTATTTATTAAAGACCTACTTATTTCCACATAAAAGGCAATCTAGTTCTACATCTCTACGAAGAACTCTGCAACAATTTATACAAGTGTAATGTATCGATGGCAACAAAACCTCTTAAGAGTATAAATGTATGCACATATACTAATTTCTTATGAGCTATCCAAACCAAGACAATTTTATATATTCTCTAATAATTTTGTACTGTTTAGATTTGGGTTATGAGAGAGTGAACAAAAGGGGTACCGAATATTGAGTTTTTCAAACCACAGGGCTTTTCAAAAATTACAATTTCGTTAGGAACTCTTTTGTTGGGTTTTCCTCTTTACTTGCACTTATAAATTTTGAACAGAAATTGTGGCCAAAATGTAAATAAAAGAAAGTGTTATAAGATATTGATCAGATCCAACGATAAATTCATTTTTTCATAGAAATACTTTCTTGAGAGCGAATTCAAAACATCACTTAAGCTACGCGGTTTGATGATATTAGAGAAAGCTATCGAAGCATTGAGCAATTCAGTTGTCGCTGCAATCCAAACTTCCATTGAAAATCGTTAGTTCACACCAGAAATAGATAGAGAGTAGATTCGAATCATACTCATAATTTCTGATTGTAGTTATACGCATTCATACTCATTTTAATATCATACTCATACTACTCATATTCAAAGTTTGAAGTACTCATCGTACTCATACTTAACAATACGCATGATGTTGTTGATTTCAACTGTCCTTTACTCAACATTTACAAAAACCACAAAATAAGTATGATTCGTGTACGAAGACTACAATACTCACTAGAAGGTTGTGTGTTTGGTTTGCTTGCAGTCTTTGACTTTTGCTTTCTTCTTTTTTGTAAATGCAACATCAACTAAGACTGTAAATTTTGATGAATTATTCGAATCACTCGAATCTGAATGAGTGGCGTATGAATCAAACATATTTCGAAAGTTATGATGTCAACATTGTACTCATACTCATTGCAACTTATAATTATAAATCAATGTTGTAGTTAGTACGAATGAATCGGAGTTGTCGAATTTCGATACTGTTGACTCACTCATACTCAAAATTTCATGAGTACTTATCAGTATCGAAGAACGATTCATTGTTGATCTCTGATTGATACAAGTTCATCAACATGTGCGCTTCTAAAAAAACTTAACCACTACTTTGACCGTTTGAGCAGCATATATTCAATCCTCTGAAGCGTGACTTGAAATTACATAGTAATATAAGTTAGCAAGGACTTCATGTGCCGACTACATACATGAATTAGGTTCAATATGTTGGTAACAAACTGGTTGCAATCAACGGGCTAATTCACGAAGGCTATCTTATCTCTATCGGCAGAGTTATTTGAATAAAAGTCTAATTTGCTTTGTATTTTAATAGAAATTTTAAACGTACATGCCAAAGGAGGACATTGCAAAACCATTTCAGTTAATTTTCCAATGCAAGGCTATAATCTTTAAATATAACTTAGTTTCGCACCTGATCAAATACATAGTGCCCACGACGATGCATTATACTTTCCTATTGAGAAGCCACTCAAACGTCTTGCAGTATATCAGCGACTATCGGAGATAAATACGATGAAAATGGAAAATACTAAAATATGTATTAAATAAATAAATAAATTTTAATAAAATAATGTGTAAAATTAATTAACCTTCCTATACCCGCGCTAAAAAGTGAAACACCAATACCCGCGCACGATCTGTGAGACCGACAATTGCATAGCCAATATCGTTGGTATTATTTCAAAAAAATCAATTTGAAAAATACTTTTTTTAATTAAAAAAAATTCATTTATGTCAGGTATTTTAAAAAGGCACTTTTTCGTAAGGGCTACGAAAACTTGAACAAAAATACACTTCCACTAAAAATAAAAAAAAAATTCATAACTTTAAAGACAACAATATAGGAAATAAATGTAAAAGAATTAAGACTTTTCTGACCCCTAACAAAAGCAGTGAGAGCATACCATAATAGCATGTTCCAAACAAAAGTAGTTATTACAAGAAATACATTTGTAGAGTGTCTTGCGGTTTTTTTTTAGTCTCATTCGAAACAACGGCCTATTTTTTTACTACTACATCTTGCTTAAGAGTCTGGACCATCTAACTTACATATTTCGGCAAGTCTATATCTTATCAATCTTGGTAAAGAGAGATTTGTAACACGTCTCCTCTGGTGGGCACTTATGAGATCATACGACAATGTTTATGTTTTATAACATTACATAAATAATAACAAAAAATAACACAAAACAAATAAAAATATTTAAAAAGTTACCTACACAAAAGTGTTACACCAATACCCGCGTCGGTCTGACAGACCGATTGTCGTTGTGTGTGCATACTCGCGCTTTTCATAGATACTTCGTATTAGCACCAAAACGACGCTTATTACGAATAATGAAGCTACCAGTGATATCAACTTACTGGCACTCTTTTTTTTACAAAAAAATTCGCAATAACAAAAAAATCGGTGTCACAGACCAACGCGCGGGTATAGGAAGGTTAATTTCAAGTAGATGTTTTGAATTTTTATTCTTCTTCTTGATTACTGGCATTTATATAAACTGATAGCACGAAACCAATACAACTTCCAAAAACATATGAATAAAAAGTGTATGATTGTATCGGATTTTTTTATGAAAATTATCAACAACAAGCATGCACTGTTGTATATACGTCTACTAATACAATGAATACAACGATACAAGGGCTTGTGTGAATTGCCCAATTGCTCAGAAAAGTTTGATTTTGTGAGAACATTTGATAAAATATGCTATTTTGGAAATTTATATACATATGTCAACGACTATAAACATATAAACGTGTTGCACTGCCACTGCTTAAGAGAGACCTGTTCAGTGTAAAATCGGATCTATTACCGGAACTACCATTATTATTAAAATTCGTTATTTTTATTTTACTTTTATTTATTCATGATAATGATTATAAATCATACAAACTTTCCTAAAAACAAAAAAATCTATGAAACTATAGTAGTTAGTTTGTCAAACTCAAATAAAGGCGGAGAATTATCAAACTTTAATTTTAATATTCAATATTTAATTTATTTATTCATTTTCATTTAAATTTTTATAGGCTTCTTTAGTGTATATGTATGTAAGTATGTATTTGTTTCTACATACAAATATGTATGTATGTAAGTTTGCTTCATTTGGTTTCATTATTTGTCAATGTGATTAATTTGTTCAGCGAATACATACGTACATATGTACATATGTACATATGTATATCGGTGAAATCGTCAACAATGATTTATTTTTTCTTTTATTAACGAATTGTTTTGCGAATTTGCAAACGTGCGCGCAGGGTATGAATTATAAAATAAATTGACACGAAATGTGATTCGTTGCATTTCTAATATAAACATCAATCAATTCATTAGAATTGTGTGAATTATTTATTAATTTGATTTGAAATTATTTGAAATTTGCTTTAAATAAAACTAGAATCGTTGCCTTGACATGACAAACACAATTCAAATATTTCTTGAAGACGACTGCCTATAGCACATTCGTTTAATAATTTCGAACGATAATTTGACGCCAGCTAAACAAATGGAGCTTAGAGAATTAAATCAGTCGCATAATAATAATTACAATAACAATAATTTTTTTCTTTATTTCCTTAAACAACAATTAGACGACTTAATTTTATGACACGTTTAACTTGAAGGCGTTCAATAGCCGGGAGGACATCCTTATTATCAGTTATTTTTAAAAATATTTAATCAAAACATGTTTAATTAAAATTATTTTAATAAAATCATAACATTAACAATCCTTCGGCTGGCCTCATGTCTGGTAGGGCTTGTGCGTTGGTTATTTAGGTATGTATGTAGGTATAGAGCCTTTTTTACAGAGTTCTTAAGCTCTTTTGAATTAGTAATATAAGACAGGAATATTACATACATACATAATTGGCCATTACAACTCTTCGTCAGGATTACGGCCTATCTTCTCAACACCACTCCTGTTGTGTGCCTTAATTTTATACTTGAGTGGTGGGACCTACAGTTTAACGTCGACTCTGAATGACAGATTTTGAGAGTTGAGTTTTTCATGGCAGATTTATTTACTCTCAGAGTTTTTGCCAGAAATCTGCTGAGAGGAAGTCGCCGAAGAAATACTTTTTGTATTTTGTTTTTGATGTCTGGCCTGGGATACGAACTCGGGCCTTTCGTCTAATAAGCCAACACACTACCTACTAGACCACGGCGAGAATATTAATGGTTCATATATTGACATTCTGATTCATTTTCATTGTATTTGAATAAAACAAATTTCTCTAATCGCCTTCCTGAGTTTACCAAACTAAGCTAATACGTTATGGTTACAGTGGCGCATTATGTTGCCATTTTTCAATGTTATTAAAGGCTTGCTCACTCAATACTTTGTTAAATTTGTCATTACAGTAAAGCATTGTTTTGGGTTACTCGAAGAAAATCACATTTGGCCAATTCACATGACTTTGTATAGTGTATGTTGTACTGAATACACTTGGTTGTTTGTGAACGCTTAATGCTATGCTGTATTGCGTATTTCGTATTCCAAATGTCTTCTTCTTATTCTTCTTTATAATTTTTGGCATTCAAACAATTTGATAGCACGAAACCAACAACTTTTTAAAACATATGAAAAAATTGTGTATAAGTGTATCGGATGTTTACATGAAAATTATCAACAAGAAGCATATACTGTTGTAGATTCGTCCAACAATACACTCAATACAACGGCTTGTGTGAATTGATCAATTATTCCAGTAGTTGTTGGACGCCGAATCATGGGTTCTGGCGAAAGTCAATCTCTTTTATTTGTGTTGCACTGTATGGAGCGGCTTTTATCGTAGAAGTCTTTAATAGTGTTTTCACACCAAAACTTAAGACCTGATTTTAGCATTAAAACCATAATCAGCTGATTTTGCGTTCACACTGCAAATTTTCTTAAATCTGGTTTTAACTTTCATACATTTATGACGGAACAGAAATGTTTTTGTTTAAGAAAAAACAAAAAATATGAAAAATTAAGAAATAATATTAATATTATTGTTAAAATATTATTATTTATTATTGTTGTAGCATTCATTAGTTGAAATTTTACGTTTTTATACAACCGGCTTTCTGTATTTTTACATTTGTTTTGTTTTTATTTTGTTTTTATTTAATTTTTATCAGCTGTTTTTACCATTTCAGAGCTGGTAGCTCTGATTTAGTACATAAAACAAGGTTGTATTTCATAAAATCAACTTAAAACCAATTCAAAAAAGGTTTTAAGTTGGTTTTAACACAATAATTTTGTATGGTAAAAGTTGCTTTTATTTTTGATTTTAACGTTAAAACCAACTTTTGCGTTAAACCACTCGGTGTGAAAACACTATAAGAATAGTAATGCCTTTTCATCATTTACTATATTCATTTATGGAAAACTGTTACATTACATTTCTTTTTGGTGCTTTCTTGTAAGAAATATTTATGAACTATCAAGTGTGTTCATCAACTTTTCTTCATAAGCCTCGATATATTCTCTCTGTTTCGGATTCGCCCATCTTAGAATCAAAATGTTAACATAGATTGGAAAAATTCCAATTGGGCACAAATAGAAATATTCCACAATAAAATAAATTCTATAAGTCAAGATATTTTATGTGACATTATGACTATTTATTCGAACGGAAAAGCATGTGTGCCGTATTATAAGAGTGGTACGTGAAAACATCTGTTGAATTCTTTATTCGTACGGATATATGTAAGTAAGGTCCTTTGTGATCCTACAAGCAATATTTAATCATGAAATCAAGCATTCACTAAAATAAATCAAACCTAGTCCTAGTCTTGCTATTGCAGTAGTATTTATATTGATGAGCTCGGTCAAGGATGTCAGAAAATTGGAAATTAAAATCGTTCGCCTTTTTATGACAAGAGCATAGAGCTGACACATTATTTCCTCAGACCCAGAACTCCTGCAGGAGTCATTTGACGGAAAATCGCTATTTTAGGTTAGATGACCATGAGGTTAAGAATAGACGTACGTCAGTCCCCTTCTTATCCATACATGTCCAGCAGAGTCTAGCAATATGGCACGTACTCTTCCGCTACCAGCTATATTGAGCTTTCCTGTATGCCATACCAAAAGATTGGCTCCAGTATGCCTCAATAGGACCTGTATATGATAGTTGATCTACCCCCCTAATAGTGTCTACGATCCTTTTGCAACAGTAAAGGTCTATTGTTGCCTACTGAAATTTTAATTCCATTAATGTTCGGTAAGATTAAAGTAAGTATCTTATATAGCCTGATCAAATGCATCAATTCCGTTTTATGAGTGTTGTTGCGTAAACCACACAAGGATCACGATTCAATTATAAGTTTTGGGGATTGGTTGCATCTGAAAGAGATGCAACGATATTTCTCAGTAAGAGCGGGTACATGACTCTAATTTACATTCCTTACCATATATGTCTTGTCAAGCGATACAGTGCGGATGCTTCTGGTTACAAATTTCGTAACGAACTTCTCAAGAAGTCCACAAACATTAGGTTTATAAAAAGCATTATTGACAGCTTTCGAGTGAACATTGTTGAAGACTGTCTACAGGTCCATGAAAGCTATCTTTCAACAATATTTGTATGGTGCTCCCCACCAAAAATTTCAATACAGTCTCCGTGAACCTTCCCAGTAGTGTATGCGTGATGAGCTCTATTAGCAATAGTTAGAATGTGTTTGGACCTTATCTCGTTATATAGAATCTTTTGCAGTATTTTGCGGTTATACTAATTGGTCTGAAATCATTGGCAATCGATATCCACACTTACAGAGTAAAGACGACATTCGCCTCCTTCCACTTGGAAGGTAGTTTAGACAGACATAACAGGTTTTCTGCTATCATGGAATCACCATTACCTTTTGATTTAAAACGTTTGAAAGATCTAATGGCCCGTTTAAGGGCTGCACAGAAAAATCCGACCGATGGGAGCAGTTATTGCGCTCACAATTACCTAAAAAATGTGTATCAAGAAATACTCAAAGGGTCATTATTACAACTTACCATTAACTAAAGTGAGGATTTTAACGGGCAGATAAATTGTTTTTCATTATTATAGCTTATTGTCCAGGTAAAATTGAGCGTTGAGCTAAAGGGAGGATCATCCTACCTTTAACTTTTAAAGTTAAGTTTATGTTTGAACTTGCCATATATGTATATATATTATTTTCAATATGGCAACTTCAAATATAAACAAAATGAGCAAATACAACAACACAACAAGAGGCCCCTCGTTTCCACTGCGTTTTTAAAGCACTGCGTTTCCGGCACTGATATATTTAAAAAAAAGTTAATTTTATTTTATCTGAAAGTTGTAATAACAAAAATAGGTTAAAGGTAACTTTAACTAAACCCAAGTTTAACGGCAAGTTGTAAAAATATCCATCAGAGTCCTCTCATTGGAAGTAGTCCAGGCATCTATTATCCGAGCTAATAGACCGTATATCACAGTTAGTGTTTGTTAGAAGTTTGAGAAGTCTACGGTCTAAGTCTTCATTAAATTCTTTCATTTTCTTCCAAAAAGACTTCAAAAGCTCCCATTCACCTTCCATAAGTTGTTTTTTATATTCGTTAACTTGAGTTAGTATTTGCTAGTCAAACTGGTCTGATTAGTAAAGTACCGTCTTAATTTGACTTGTGTTCCAGACTTCCATTGATACTTCAAAGCAATGTGCTTCAAAATTTATTTCAATACCAGTTATTTCTTGAACTGCCTTCGTATGAATTTTATAATTTTAAATTTAGTTGTGTGTAACCTCCGTTAATAAAATAAAAAAAAAACACAAAAATATGCAAGGAACTCAAATAAAACCAGATGTTGTAATTAACATTTTTTTTTATTAAAAAAAAATACATATACATACACATACACATACATATTTACACACTCAAACGTACACATGAAAATTAAACATCCGTTTATCTGGCGTTCATAAATTCAAATTTTCCAAAAAAAAAAAAAAAAAGACGATATAAAATATGTTCCAAAAAAAAAACGTATTAAAATATGTTCATTTGTTTCCACCTATTTTATCAAAAGTTACGTAAATCCATGTTCAAATACAATAGAGTGGTTCTGATTTACGAGTACATACATACATACATACATTTACATCTAATGCAAATATTTTAATTTTTGGTTGTTTATGACTGTATGTACCATGTATGTACGTATTGTATGTATTATAATTTAAATGCTAAAAAATGTAAATAAATTTTCTTTTATTTAGATAATTAAACTGTGATTGTGTTCATGTACTCGTATTTGAGGACTAGTCTACTAAGATCATACAATTATTTTCATGATATCAACACATAAAAGTTGAAATGAATTTTTAGGAATCATACATTTAAAAAGTTTAAATTACTAGACTCTGAACATCTGACATACCATACGAAGACACTTACATTACGAAAAGTTTCTTTCATTAAATTCTTAAATTCGTTATTTGTTAGGGAACTCTGTTCTCCATTTGATTTCAAATATTATTTTTACCGTTATCCTAAAACAATATAAATTCTGGGAAAACTGTGGTAACCTTTCCTTTTGCAACGTATTCTAACATACATATAAACATTTGCGCCACAATGCGTACGTGTATTCATTTAAAACTATTCGAGGAATTACCTCCTGTCTATCATCAGAGCTTAATGAATATATGTGATGTAAATACAAATACATCATACTGTGTATGTCCTCACAGTTACATACATATATGCATATGTATGTATGTATGTATATCGTATACATATTTATGAAGGTATGTATACCAGCAATTTATTTGCAATGGTTTATGTGGGCAAAAAAGAAATAATAATTCGTGAAATGAAAATAAATTCAAAAGTTCAAAAGCGTTATACAATAATAATCCACGTTAGACATATTAAACCTGGGAATAACAGATGTTTAATAACGGGAACAGTATGAGGACTATTTAAAAGTATATTCGTATATATAAATATATTCGTAAAATTTTTTTAAAAATAAAAATATATTTATGTCGAATATACTCGTCAGAGAGATTCGAAAACTTTTTACATAACGTCGAGCATACTCCTCTTGACGAAAAATCCCATTCGTATTCTTATTCAACAAATATACTGGAATTTTTTCCCCAAGAATGATCAAGTAAAACACTCTGAAAAAGTGTAAACTTCAGGACATTCGTGAATTAAAAAATTCTCAGGAAGTACCGTTTCAAAATATATGTATGTTTTATAAAATTCATATTTAAAAACCGTATACTTATACAAAATATACATATATTTAAAAAAGATCCCATCACGCAAAGTTAAATTTTTAGTCATAATTGCCGCTCTTTATAGGTAGATGTTGTTTTACGCTGCTTATGTCGAGTATACTCGTCTTCGCTGAAAAATAATTAAGCAGGGCGGGCAGAAAAAGTATTTCGAAAGAAAATTAAAATCTTAAAAGTATAAGTTTATATTTTTGAAAATTTATTTACATTGTACACACATATATGTATGTTCATACACTGATGTGAAAAAGCATAAGGACACAAATGTGACATATTGATGTTTGAAAGAGAAAGTAAATACATTAAGACCCCGCTTAACGCGGGGGATACGTTCCAATAAAACAGCTATTTTAACAGAGATTTCTTCAAAATTCTGATTTCCGAAAGGGCATGACATAAATAGCAGAATTGACTCTATTTTTTTTAATATCTTGAAAACTTGAAAATCGTTCACTCTCAATTTTTCTAATCTCTGCAGTATAGTCATCAAATGTTGTATTAAATTTGAACTTTTCTGATACTGAGTTTAAACTTTTAAAGTTTTTTAAATGTTTTGCTGACAACTGCGATTTCAAAAGCTTTAATTTTAATTTGAAGCTATTAATGGAGCTTACTAATTCAGTAATAGTTCTGTTTTTTCCTTGTAGTTCCAGATTAAGTATATTCAGATGATTTGTAAAATCTGTTAAAAAAGCCAAATCAAGGAGCCATTTTTCGTTCGACAATTGGTCATATCTTTCTCCTCTGGAATCCAAAAATTGTATAACTTCTGGTAGTAGTTCTTGAAATCTTTCCAAAAATCCCCCACTACTCAGCCATTTGACATCAGTGTGCAACAACAGATCACAAGATTCTGACTCATTTTCTTCTAACTGAATTTTAAAAAGTCGTCGCTGTAAACTTCTTGAACGTATTGAATTAACTATTTTAAAAGCAATATCCATAACCTCGTTTAAGTTCAACATTTTTGCACACAACGTGTGCTGATGTATAACACAATGAAATGATACAAAATCTGGGATATCATAATTTTTTCTGTTGCTACGCATACAAGTTTGTACAATGGTAGTGGAAACTTTTTCACAAATTTTATAAACTCGTAATAAATGTCTTCACCACGGATATTGACTTTTAGCGGAAGAATTGTAAAAAGATCTTTTTTTGAAGTCATGTCAGTGAAACTCATTCTTACACAATTGGGCAATATCAACTACGTCGGTTGATTCGTCAAACTGAAGTGAAAAGCATTTACATTCGGCGATGTCTTGTATCAGTTTTTGATTCAAATCAATTGCCATAGCTTCAACTCTTCTTGTGACTGATTGGCGCGAAAGTTTCACATCTATAATAGCAGACATAATTTGCTACTTATTTTTAAAGTTTGCAAATAAAACTTCTCCATCTTCTATAAAAACTTTTTTCAATAATTCACCGTCACTAAAAGGCTTTTTATGTTGAGCTAAAAGAAAACTTATTCGAAAGGAAGCTTCCGTTGCTGCTGTGGGCCCTATGTGCGGCTTGGTAAACATAGATTGTTGGGCTTCAAGTTGATTTTTCAGCATATTCAACTGAATTCTACGCTTCTCCGATTTTGGCGGAAAATTAGCTTCACAATTCTTATGATTGGATTTATAATGTCGCTCTAGATTTTTCCTCGATATTATGGAATTGCATATCAGACACACGCACTTTTTTTTAATTAGATTAAAGAAATAATTTTCCTCCCACTCATCGTGGAAGTGATATGTTTTCGGTTTTTTAATAACACTCATTTAGGATTAAAATTTCAAATTATTTGAAATATTTTTATTGCGGGGTTTTAAAACAAAAATTATGTTTTCTTTTAGGAATTACACATTCAACTGAATTTTCATTGACAAAGAATGTATTTAAGTGAAATGTTTTTTTTTCATTATGAATTCAAATAAAACACAGTATGTATGTCATGCTTTCTTTTAACGAAAAAATTTTAAATGGAAGCTCAGTTGTGAACGTTAAAAAAATAACATTCAATTCTAAAAATGATTTAATTTTTACTTTTCTTTAAATTTCTTTAATGAAAGATTTTCTAAGATAATCGAAAAATCGACAGTCGATTGCGATCGACCGTTTCGGCATGGCTGTTCTAGACAGACTAACAAATGAGCTTTGAAAAGGATACAAAGTATACACCGTCGCTATAAAGTGCACCGCTTTCGTACTACCGCGTAATACTGAAACAGCGTTAAGCGGAGTCTTACTGTAAGCTGAAAATGCGCCAATAAGTAACTACACTTACTACACAGTTTATATGTTATTAATATTGTAAATAGTGTAACCTAAACTACAAATTCGCACAATGATAAAAGTACGAAAGTAATATACTCGAGGTTCCGATCTTGTTAAGAACATCGGAGGCATTCTCTGGACATTGGGTTGACAAGATTTTGACATACTAAAACTGGTATCTCATACGACACGGTCTGAACTAATTTACAAAGTTCAACACAATTTGTGGGATACTGTTCTCTGATAGTTTCCAAGTTCCAGAAATAGTCAATAGAATTTAGAAGCTAAGCTTTCCGAACCTAAGTAATGCATTCATATTGCTACCGTCGTCTTTCGCAGAAGTTAATACTATGTTCACACATGCATTTTTATTGAGCCAATATTCGGTTATTTGAGTACAATATTTGAAGTGTTCACATATATATATATAAGCAATATTCATTTGACAGCTGGTAAACAAAACAGCTGATTGCTTCAACAACATTGCTTTTAACTTAATCGCGAAAATTAGTGGCAAAAAATTTTTAGAAAAAAAGGAAAACAATTTAACATTGCAAAAGGTCTTGCTAATGATAGACCGAAACGCCCAGCTGTTGCGGTTAGTAGGGACTACTTTTGACTCCAAAGTGGATTCTCTCAGAAGGATGAGAAAGAAAAATTTGATAATAGTGGACCTGCTAAACTTCCATTTCTTGTTTGTCGTTGTTTACATTATTTTTGTCAAACATTAACAGAAAGTGTTCGGAAAACTGTAATATGCTCACTAAACATACTAATGACAGTGTTGTATATTAAGTTTTAATCAATATTATAACAATTTATGAATTTATTGAGCAACAATTAATTAAAATTTCATATGAAATATTGAGATCAATAATGGCGTTAATTGCAATTTACGCAATAAAAGTGCATGTGTGAACATAGTATAACATAAACATTCAAAAGATTTTAATACAAACGATTGTTTTTATAAGGAAAGTACTACGATAGTGATCCTCATATCAAAATATTAGAGCCACAATAGTTTACCGACCTAAGAATGAACTGAAACTATGTTTCTTTGTCTCTTTAAAGTATAAAAACCTCAATTTGAATTAAATAAATAAATGGTGACTTCATATAAGTAAAGAATATATGTCGCGAAGTGGTGCCATAATACTGAGATTATAAAATCTATTGTACTCCACTCAAACTTTATATGGTATACTTTTAACGACTTCTCGAAAAATATTTTTGTTATTGAAGGAGTTATTGGCAAATTTCAGGATGCTGGTCGGTATCAACAACGACAAAAAAAATTCCCTGCCTAATACGTAATATTCAGCCTGGTGTTTCTTTCTAGCATGTATTAATATCCCACAGGGTCCAAGAATATTTTCAGCATATTCACTGTCATCGTTACAGAATTTACATGATTGGCTCGATGCTACCCATATTCTGAGTAAGTCTACCCTTAGTTTACAGTGCCCAGTCAAAAGTCCGGTAACCAATCTCAGTCTATTTCTGGATAGTTTCATTTATGACTCATATCTCCTCTTATTGTAGTTTCCCAACAAAAGTTTTGATTACCTCAAATCCATTTGTTTTTGAGAAAAGTTTTTGCATCTCTTTATCTTCCCTTTCATTGAGAATATCTTTCAAAACATTGGCTACCATTCCACAGAAGAGTACTGATCCAATTAGCTGTGTGGAAGTTTTCCTCCTCTGCCTGATTGCCGCCTACAATTAATACGGCTCCCAGCAGAGAATAACTTTATTTGCCTCAATCTAGCTGATTCATCTTCTTTAGACAGTCCCATTCTACTTTCGATTTAACCTCAAAATATCTGAGTGCAGTGCTTATAGCAGCCTAAATGTCAGACAATATTGTTATGCCACGTCCTTTACGTCTTCTATCCAAATTGAATTGAGCACATCTTTACATGGCATAAACTTCCGGGTTCCAGAAATATAAAAAAAAATATTTTCGAGTTCAACTAAACAGAATGTACAACTTATACTAAGTTCACGTATACAACTTAATTGAGAACAATAGTCGTTTAATTGATAACAATATTTTACCCGTTTAGGTATAATAAATATACGCAATATTCATTAAACAGCTGATAAACAACAACATTGTTTTTATTTTGGTGGCGTGTTTTTGTAATTTTTGTTTGTGTTTGTTTGCAAGTTGCCATTTTTTTTGTAGTTGTTGACATTTGAGTTGTCAAATATCAACAGGAAGTGTTCGGTTACTTATAATGTGCTCACAAAACAGACTTATGACAGTGCTGTATTTAAAGTTTTAATCAATATTATAACAATTAGCATTTAATTGATCAATAATTAATTGAGATTTTATATGAAGTATTGAGATCAATATTGGCGTTAATTGCGATTTACGCAATAAAGGTGCATACGTGAACATAGTATTATCTTAGCTTAAATTAGCATCTCCCCGTAACCCCGTTCTACTCAAATCAAATCAAGTTCTCGCAAATCAGCCCACATATTTTTTCCATCGGGAGGGACTTTAAATTTTTGTTATTTTCCTTTACTGTGCATCATTCACTTTTTTTTCAAACAATGGCTTTATGTGCTCAGACTATAATGGCTTATCACGAGAAATTCTCCTAACGAGTTCAGTTCCTCGCAATCGATGTTTTACTGTTTGTTGTCTTGTCTCAATTTGCAATCCAATCCAAAAACTGCAACGCGAATCTCATACATAACATAATTGGCCATTACAACCCCTTAGCTAGGATTATGGACCTAGATTCTTACACCACTTACATATGTTGTGTGTGTTAATTTAATACATGAGGGGCGGGACCTACAATTTAATGTCGACTCCGAACGACAGATTTTCTGAGAAAGTTTTCATGGCAATTTTATTTACTCTCAGAGTTTTCGCCGAAGAAATATTTTTTCATGTTTTCCTTTTGTTGGTGATGCCTGACCTGGCGTTTGAACCGAGGCCTTCGGATAAAACTTTTTAATTCTAAATAAAATAAAAAATCAAAATGTATTCTTACCTTTACGTTTCATATATAAAATCAAGAGGATAAGTCCATTAGACTTTCGGTTGCTCAATAGCCAAACCAAACAAATTTGGAAAATGTAAATTGATAAAAAAAAATCTTTCAGGAAATGGTTACCTGGAGGAGCTTGCGGGACCTCAACTTTGTATCTTTTAATGTTTAAGCGATATTTGACTCTAAAGTTCGTTGGGGTACCGGGATACCCGTGAAAGAAGTGTTATGGTTAAACACAATTAAAGCAGTTTTTATACAATACCTGGCAAAATAAAATGTTTTTTCGTTTAAATATTGTATATTTAACTTACGCAGATCTGTGTCCTCTCCACTCCATTATACATATGTACATTGTACATTGCGCTAGAGATAGTGATAAATTTGAATACTGGTATGTATGTACTTGAAATACTACTCGTACTCCATACGTTTGTACTTGTTGGTTGGATCTGGTATGCAGTGTGACCATTTTAGCATTTTTGCAGCTAGATTTAGCATTTTTTATTTTGATTTAGCTGCAAATTTTCGATTTAGCAGTTGGCATTTTTTTTAGCATTTTTTAATAATTTGTTTAGCATTTTCTAGCTTCAATTTATTTTTCATTTTTACTCCTGTTACAATTAAAATTTGATTGATTGTACATACATAGTTTAATAATAACCGCGAATGTAGAATATGTTGAAATTTCATAGCCCAGTTAATACGCCAACTAAGGCAAAGATTACCCAAAAATTTGTTAAGTTTAAAGTATATTAACTTTTTTGCTATTAACAATAGTTTAAAAATAAATAAAAGTAAATTATTTAAAAATTTCAAAGAAGAAATGATACATTTTTCAAATGATTAAATTACAACTTTAGAATTGCAATGGCAAAAATTAACTTCATACGAGTGGGAAAGTCAGAAGACAACTATTGAGTTTTGGATACAAGTTTATGAATACAAGAATGCTGTGAATGAAAATCCCTTCAAGGAATTGTCCTATTTTGTTATTAAAATTTTTAGTTTTACCATTTAGTATAGCAGAAGTTGAACGTGTATTTAGCAAAATGAATCTTTTAAAAACTAAAATAAGAAATAGAATGATATTTTTTTTTTTTTGTTTTATAATTTTAGTTTGCGATTCTTGAAGAGAATAAATAATTTGTTTTTGAGTTCGATGTGGTTTTATTTACATAATCAAACTTAATTTGTGGAAGTAGCTGTACAAATAGTGAAGAATTTCTTCATAATATTATTAAAAAATTTTAGCATTTTTTTTGGCATTTAAAAATCCATTTAGCATTTTTCTTAGCATTATTTTGGATAGGATTTAGCTGCAAAAATTGTTCAGACCTGGTCACACTGCTGGTATGGCATACAGTTTTTCAAAATACATACATACATACATACATACATACAGAATATTTTAAAACAGTACAATTGTTTACATCATTGTTTTTATGTATAAACATGTGTATATATGTATATGTACTTACATATGTATGTAGGAGAATGTACATATGTACATAAGTATGTACATGTGTTTGGATGCATGAGAATATATTAATAAAAACGGAAGCACAGTTAAACATGCATATTGCGGTAGTTTTACTATGTGCCAAACGAGCGTAATGAAAAAGCTACTTTGCGGATGCTGAGGTTATTTGAGAGTTATGCAGCCGTGGTATCGTAAGAGTTATTTATTTCAACAACAACAATAACAACAACAACAACAACATACTTTAATATTGTATATTTAACATCCACTTACAAAGTGTGGTAGCAACATTTTCATTCTCCATATGAATTGAGCACGACAAACAGGCACTGACTTTTTACAAGTTACACTGTATACATACATATATGGATCACGTTGGTACACCTAAGGACAGGTGTATCAGGAAAGAGATTCTATACACAAATGGAAAGTTATTATATTTATAGGGATTGGGTTGAGAAGAAATTGTTCATTACGATATCAGGCTTCATCAAAATCTTACGGTCCAGTTATTTTAATATTTTCTTAGTAATTACTGTACATATGTATGTATGTATGGGTACGTATACCATATTGTAAATTGATTATATGATGAGTATAATATCAAAAATATTAACGGTAATGCCGTATAATATCTTGCAGATGTACATGGTAGAAGACAAATGCATTTAGTACTAGGCAAATGCCAATTAAAAGGAACAACTCTCCTTTACACGTACACAGTTTTGATTGTAGTAAAGTACAGAATCATTTAGATTAGAAGTTTCCTTTCAAATGTATTCGTTTTTTTTAATTATTACAATTACCAAAATAAGTTCAATTTTGCTCTAGAATCGGTTAAAAATCAAATCTATTTCCTTATTGATGGTTCGCAGATTTCGTGAATATTGTCTAAATGAGCCAAGATAAAGAGATATGTATGTATATCAGCAGATGATCCTTTGACCGTTGATAACGGCCATATTGTTGAAGCTACACTTTTTAAATTGGTTGTTTAACAAATCTCCATGGCCGACTGTAGGCAACAACATGTGTTCGCTGAATGGGCTCTCGAGCAGTTGGCAACGGACCCTAATTTTCAGCGAAAAGTCATCTTCAGCAATGATCCCGCTACGAGGGGGTGATGTGAACTGACTATCGAAATCATGCAATTTGGCGCTTAGACTTTTGACATTTTCTTGTCGGATTTTTGTCAAGTTGCGAATAAGCCAGAAACTACTGTTGCCTTCAAAAATAACATAATCAATGCTATCGGTCAAATTCAGGCTTATTTATGCGTCAGAGTCGTAACAAAATTTAAATTTCCACCCAGAGTAGCCATGGCGGACATTTAAACGATGTTACACACATAATGGTATCAATAGGTCTTTCTAGGTAGTGACATCGGTCGCCATATATGCAGCCCCTATAAGGGCCGAGGCTATGGATAGGAGGACCTATAGAGCAGGAATTGAAACGGCCCACAGGAGGTCAGCTCTCAGGGTAATCTCCGCCTTCCGGACGGTGTCTACTGATGCAGCACTAGTGATAGCGGGAATGATGCCCCTGAAACTAGTAGTAGACGTAGAGAAGAGGAAACAGGATGCAAGGAGGGGGACGAATCTTTTAAACCCCGTGCAAATAGTTGACGATGCCATGGATAGATGGCAACAAGACTGGTCCAATTCCAGCAAAGGAAGATGGACCTACAGACTCATCCCAAGTATAGGCGAATGGACCAAAAGGAAACACGGCCAGGTGAACTTCCACCTGACACAGTTGCTAACGGGCCACGGATGTTATAGAGCATATCTCTATAAGTATGGACACGACGTAGATGAAGCATGCCCAGAATGCCGTAATGAGAAGGAGACGGCGGATAATGTTTTCTTTACCTGCCCGCGGTACGACGATCAACGAATTTGCCTGGTGAGGACATTAGGATCCCAGGTACACCCGATAATGTGGTTAGGCTAATGCTAACCTTAAGTGATAACTGGAATGCAGTATGTGTTTTCGCGAGGAGGGTTTTGATGCGGCAAAGATTGGCTGAGGGAGCAAGATCAGCAGGATCAGAAGGCAGCACTCGCTGAATCTCCACCCCCCCGAAGTAATACTTGATTGTGGTCCCGGGGGGGGCAAATGGTTGAAAGTGTGACGAACGAGGTTGGGTTTAGTACGCAGGCGCTTAGCAAGCCGAGAGTATGTCTTGCGGCGAATCGTGCACATTGGTAGGCCGGGCTACCAATGTCTTTTGAAGATTCCCAACCTTTAGCTCGTAAAGCTATAAAAAAAAAAAAAAAAAAAGGTCTTTCAAACGAATAATAATCCAATGATATCTTACTCCCGTTTAGTTTTATTAAAGATTCCATAAAATATGAGAGTACTCCACTTTGTGGAGTTCCCCTCCATATACCTCTGATCGTTTTCGAGCCTCTTAATTCGGAGTAGATTGCTCTCAAACAAAGTAGCTTAGATATCCAGTTCACCATAGTGGTCTGTACACCTAATCTTGTCAATAGTTTCACATTGGTGTTCGATGTCCAAGAAAGTAGCCAGAGTGTATTCCTTTTGTGCCAGCGATTTTTCTATCCTGCACGGCAGGCCATGCAGGGCAGTCTCAAACAGGTCTTCCCTTGTTGCAAACCTGCTGTTCTCTGGAAAGGAGATTTTCATCCAGGGTCTGACGCAGATTAACATCAATGAGTCTCTTCATGGTCTTCAATAAGAAGAAGGACAGAGTTATGTGTCTGAAGTCCTTGGGTATAGTATGGGAATTTTTCCAGCCTTCGGTATAAAGACCACCCCCACCCTACACCATTCCGACCGTACATGATTCATCCGCATACTGGAGAGAAACATCGTCCCAAGTATTCCAATGTGTTTTAGACGTTGTAAGAGGGCCGGATATATGTATTCCGTCCGGTCCTGGAGACCCGGAGGCCCCTTCAGTTTCCAATTGTGAGTTGGTACCTTCGTATTGTACATCTTAATCATCCTTAAGTCCTTTTCTGGCGTTCTCCGCTAGCCTCCAGCTTGACGGTTTAATGCTGCCGTCTGGGTCTGAGCGATCGACCACCGCCATCTCAATAGTGTCTTTCAGTATATCACTGTACATTATGTTGGTGAGTGAAAGCTTCTTTGCTTCTTCACATCGCCTTCTGCAGCAGTCTCGTTGGATAACTTTCATAATTCGGCTAGTTTTTCTTAACCCAGGCTAACGGCTGCCCTCTGGGATCTTTGGGATCCGTTCGAGGACCCGCCTAGCTCTCTGTAGTTTTGTTTCGATTCTCTGATCTGCTTCGATGCCGGTTCACATTTCCAAGGCCGCTTTTGCTGGACGTAGATCCGGCTTTTACAGCAACATTGGTTTTTTAAGGCCGACGCATTTGACTAGTACTACTTTTGCATTCTTTGAAGTTTCAGGTTTCTGTTTTGCCATTGCATTATCCACATCCTTCACCTCTTTTGTTAAAAAGGGCGTCGATTTAAGAACCGTATGCGGAGTTTTCCGAGTTCCGGTTTTTGCCTCCAGAGAGGACTTTTTATTATTTTCTTTTCTTCTTTCATTTTTGGTCCCACGAGTTGCGGATAAGGGGTGGTCCTCCCAAATTATCAATCCACGACTTAGTAGTGCAGGCACAGAGAGCACCTAACAACAGGCGGTCAAGAGAAAAACATCACATACCCCCAAAGATTTAAAATTAAGAGAATAATATATCTTAAAGTTTCAGCAAAAACTATCTTCGAGCAAAAGCAACGCGAATGTTTCAAGCGCGGTTACAGTAGCAGTTGACGCACTCGGTGCAAACTGATTTAGAAGAGGCTAATACTATCTACAAAGTGAAAAAGGGACAATCCCATACATTGAAATTTGAGAGCATCCACTTCTGTCCGGGTAACATCCATCAGACAAATGGCTGAAGATGTTTTAAACCCTTGTTCGTGGAAGTGGTAGTTAGTGAAGCCTTCGTAATAGAACAAACCAAGACAGAGGCTGAATGATGTGCCTTTTCTTTGTGAAGATTCACTTCCGAGGATTCCTTAGATGGCCGTGCATATCCCTATTATATTTTATTTTTTATTAAATTTTTCCTGCTGAGTAAAAATGTTGTTATTGGTAATCAGTATTTTTTTATGAGAAGCTAGGCCGTAATCCTGACTGAAGGGTTGTAATGGCTAATTATGTATGTATGTGTATGTATTTTTTTATGGAAGATATCAGAGTACTTCATTAGAAGATGTTTGCATTTTTCTATCGTATTTACTTTTAAAGCTGCAGAAAACAAATGTTCGATACGGCGCACAGAGGGGCATTTTGCCTGAAAACCTGGCCAAAATTAATAGAAGTGTTTTATGAGTTAATGGCTGGAATTTTCACTCTCACTATGATAATTAGGCCCAAGAATGAAATCAACTGATTTTGGTTCCAATCGGTCCGTGATTTCGCCTAGCCCCCATACAAATTCCCCGCGAAAATGCACTTATTTACACATAATTATGGTAATTATGCAACAATCATGATAAAATTTAGCATAGATCAGTTCCGTGCACTAAGAAATCATGGTGTAAAGTTTGGTGAAAATCGGATCACATTTGACCCATATGGCTTTATTGTCTATGGCTTTATTACACTGTGTCTAATTTATTTTAATTTTTCAAAAAAAAAGTAAAATTTTCAAAAAATCGGCAAAAAAATTTCGCAAATTTGCGCAAACTTTTTTTGTTCCTGAAAGTAGAGAGTTCATATTTTCTTGTGGTGTATACCATTAAACTACTAAAAACTACTTTCACCTTTAAAATCCTTATCTTTTTTTTGGGAAGGGTAAAAAAATGTGAAATTTTTATTATTTTTAAATTTTGAACGAATAATTTTAACATTAATATATGAGATATATAAATAAAAAAAAAATGCTGAAAGTAGCAGTCGCTCATACCTTTCAAATAAAAAAAAATCAATATAAAACCTCTATACTAAAACCTCGTTTAGCCACAAAAAAATATCAAATGAACCTATTAAAATTTCAAAAAAACAGCAAAAACGCATTTAATTTTCTTCACTTTCCTGACTTTGACATCGTCTCAAATCTACAAATATCAACTTAAAGTCGTGAAAATTCTCTATATAATGCAGAATTTTGTTATCTATCGAACTGCATACTCAGTTTCTTAAATTTCTTAAAATACATTTTTTGCTTTTTTGGCCAGCTTTTGAGGGTAAATGCCCCTTAGTGCGGCGTTTGAAAGTATAAAGCCGCAAGTCTTTTTTAATAATTCGACTCATGCACTTTTGCGAAACATTCATCTCCAGGGCCATGGTTTGTTGCTTACACAGAGGATTTTGCTGAATACCTTATTTGACCGCTTTGGTGAGTCGCGGAATTCGGATTGTGCATGAACAATCAAACCGGTGGCGGTCTTTAACATCTCCAGTTTAATCAAACATTGTTATGCACTTGTAGACGAACATTAGTTTAGAACTGGAGGAGCAAACGAAAAGAAAGTATCACATTTCCTTACATTACACTCAAATAGCGATACAACAATATTGCGTTATTGTAATGATGTTTTACAGTTTATATTTACTAACTCATGCAGTAACCATGTGCTATGTTCAATTATTCTATTAGTGTGAGCGTGTTTAATGTTGTAACAATATTTAGTGTAAGCGTACGATAGTTTAACACTATTTGCAGACATGCACTTTTATTGATTCAATATTCGGTTTATTGAGTACAATATTTTAAGTGTTGAATAGAAAGTGTTCGGATAATTGTAATACGCACACTGAACATACATACAACAAGGCAGTGCTGTATTGTAAGTTTTACTCAATATTAAACCAATTTGCGTATTTATTGCACAATTATTAATTGAATTTTTATATGAAATATGGAACTCAATAATGGCGTTTATTGCGATTTACGCAATAAACGTATAATGCAAACATTATGTTAGATCAGTTAGATCGTGGTATGCTATTCGTTGAATAAAATTTAGTCTTTTAAAGACCCACCAATATCTAAAGACTACATTGCAATTAAATAACTAAACAATATTGTAAAATAACGCTTTAAGACTCGTAATACAATATTGATAATGTCTACCCACAATTGTTTATGTTTTATTTGTGTTACCATCTATTTACCTACAACATGTATTTTTTCGTTTTCCAAATTTTAAGCGAATATAAATATCGCCTTTTCCTTTGTTCCCGTGCTTCCAGAGACTCATGACTGACAAAAGCAAGTCGCTATAATCGTGTGCTAAAGTTTATCTCTGTTTCATAAAAAAAAACCTCAACTCTTTACGGTTAAAATTCAAAAATTCTAATTTTGTTTTGTTTGTGTATTAGAAAAACACAATCAAAACGATTATTCTTATCCTTCATCTTGTTATTTAGAAACTCATCCCCAATTTTTATAAATTTTTAATGCGGGTACTGTATACGTACTTATTATACTCAGATTTTATTTGTTTTTTAAATAATTATACCCTTGAGAAAATCTGAAAAGGAAGTACTTTTTATGAATTCAAAAACTCACATTTATTTGTACTTAGCGAGTATGTACTTAATTTAGTGGCTACTTAATACGATGGAAACACGATTTAAAATTATAATTCAACAGAGAGAAAGACTCCTACATAAACGAACCTTTAAGAGTTTAATCGGACTGAGCTGCAAATATTCACAAGCTGTTGAAATGCTTAAGACCAAGACACACTGACATCATATTTAAAATGATTTCAGTTTTATACTATAAATCACGATTACCAAATTATTTTTTATAATCTTAACTTCATTCACATTAAAATTGATGGGAATTGCAGTAGCGTATGCAATATATACATAAATACGACATACATATGTATGTAAGTGTACTATCTATAACCGATTAATTACTTAGTTACTTAATTGGTCATTACAACTCTGCAGTCATAATTACGACCTAGCTTCTCACATCACCCATGTTTATACATATGAAAGTAGCGGCACCTACAGTTTAAAGTCATGGAAATTTCATTTATTCTCAGAGTTTTTGGTAGATAGAAGGCTGCTGTGAGGAAGTTGCCGAAGAAATATTTTTGTCCGTGATGTCTGGGCTGTCGTTTGTATCACGGCTTCACCTGAAATAAGTCGACACACTACCTACTACTAAAGAATATCGATATAAACAATGCGCATTATGTAGAAGTTAAATTTCTTATGGCGGGTTGTAACATCACGACCCGCTCTCACCAAAATCTTTTTAAAAAATCATTTCTTGATGAGGGGGGTGGAAGACAGAACGAAAATAAACACAAACAAAGAGCGTAACAATGTGTTGTTCTCATCATGAGAGCGTAAAAATGCATTCAGTTGCTTGTCAGCTTCTAAAGAAGAATGTTCATGTCGCTTTTTTCAGTCTTTTTCAGACAATTTTACACCCAAAGAAATATTATAGTATGATTCACATATTACATATTATTATTGGGTTACATTACATTACATATTATTGGGTTAAGTAGACTTGAAAATATTATTAACAATTTTCCTCTGGGTTAACACATGCCTCTCATACTTTTTGTCATGTTCTCTTTGTACCAACGTCTGAGAATAAGCGATTTGAGAAGAGTGTTGCCGTTTTTGATTATTTCTAACCAAAATTGGATATATTTTTTAATCAATGCACTATAGGAAATTTAACCCTTTTTATTGGCCAAAATTAATTATAGCCAAACGGCTGGACCGATTTTAATAACTTTTTGGTATTTGATTTTAGGAAGTCTCTTAAGGGGGAGGAAGGGACTATTAACTTTTTCATACGCTCAGAAAAAAAAATTAGTAAATATAAAAATAAATTAAACCAATAATCAGTTATAATAGGTTCCCGGGCCCAATCCCGATCTAGATAAATCTTATATGGTTCCATTAACCGTTTTTAATTTTTTACAAATTTAAAAATTAAGCAAAATAAGGTATGTTTTAGATTATTTTATTAAAAAATTCGATTTTCCAGTTCCAAATTGTCAACAATATTTAAAAAATATTGGTTCAGAACAGCACTTGTTTCTATTTCTTCGTCTTCGCTCTCCGAATTTTCTTCATTTATTTTCTTCATTTTATTTAGAGATTTCCGCTGCAATTCATCAGATTTTTGGCTAAATATTAATTGCGGTCGTCCAGGTTTTGAATTAATGGGGGCAGGGTTTGTTCAGGTTTGTTTCACATATTTTTAATAAGAACTTTCAAACTCCTACCGCTTTTACGCCATTTCCTAATCATATTTGAGCAAAGTATTCTAGACTGCTCCTTTAAAAAAAAATTAATTTTTTGAAAAAGTTTGCAAATATCCGCAGCTGAAATATACTAAATTCGGTAGATAACTGATTGTTTAAAAGATCTCTTATAGTGGTGTAACTATCATTTGTTATCATTTTTTTATAAGTCCAAGTAAAGTTCCAATTCATATTTATATTATTTTTTTGTAAGGTCACCTTAAATTTTCCAATTTAATTGGTCTAACAGAGATGTTCACAAATATTACACTATATATTAATAAAGTACTCGCCTTCGACATTATTTTCCATTTTTTAATTTTTAAAAACTATTTATTTTTATTATGAAAACTTTTGTTAGAAATTTCCACAAAATGCACTACATTCAATCGTTATTTAAAAACTTATTTATTTAAGTACAACATAAAACAACTAATAAAGTTACAGTTAGTCAATATAAATGAAAAATCTAAAATATATGCCTACTTTGTTATATTTTTATTTATAATAAAGCGAAAAAAACTTCTTTTGCAAAAATTTAAATTTTGAATTTTGGACAAAAAAAGGGTTAAAATTTCCTATAGTGCAATGTGTAGATTTTTTTGGTTTTGGTTATTATTTTTTTCTTATAAAAAAAGCTATTTTTTGTTTCTTTTCTTATTAATTATAATTTAAATGTGAAAAAAATAAAAGTCTACGAATTTTTTAAACTTATGCATCTGAATTAGTAGGTGTATGAATCAAACACATTTCGAATGTTATGAGTTTGATATCATCGTTATACTCATACTCTTTGTAACCTGTACTTATAAATCAATGTTGAAGTGAGTACGAATGAATCAGAGTAGTTGAATTCCAATACTGTTGACTCACTCATACTCAAAATTTCATGAGTACTTATGAGTAGCGATCTGCTGATCTCTGTCTGAACCGTGGCCTCACGTCTAATTAGCTAAGACATTACCTACCAGACTAAGGCGACTATATTTTGTATATACTAATAAATAAACAGTGTTGTAGTACGGTTTTTAATTTAATTAATTCACAAATTTTTATAGAATAACACACCAGAGTCTATGACGAGAATCGTACCTACAACTAACACAATAACAGAAGACAGATCCGTTAGTCTAATATCCATATCCATATACTGTAAATACTTTTTAGCGGTGGCATCTCATGAATTTAGCTAAAACAATGTCGTGCGGATGAGCGAAGAGTAGAGTTTGAAAATGATCTTGAAAGTGTTCGTGAAGTTTTCGTCCAAAACTCAGATGGAGAGATTATGTTGAAGGAGTAAATCTCTACGCTGGAGTAAGACCGAAACGCGTAGAAGTATGTATGTATAGTATATCTCATGATCGGCCTATGATTCAATCTGGTTGTAACAAATTGAAAGCTAGGCACGTAGTTTTTAATAATAACACGCAGTAATAATAAAGTTCTGAATTGGGTCAACCAGATCTCCTGGAGTTAAGTGATTTGCTATGATGTCATCATACGTACATACATATGTACATATATACATAATTAAAATTAGGATTTAGACCTAGGTTCTCACATCACTTATGTTGTGTGTGTTAATTTTATACATGAGTGTCAGGACCTACAGTTTAAAGTTGACTTCGAACGACCGATTTCTGTGGAACTTTTCATGGCGATTCCATTAACTCTCAG
Organism: Sarcophaga rosellei; assembly: GCA_930367235.1. NCBI lineage: Eukaryota > Metazoa > Arthropoda > Insecta > Diptera > Sarcophagidae > Sarcophaga > Sarcophaga rosellei. The sequence continues at coordinate 80,593,019 of OV884017.1, read as the reverse complement.
AATTATTGCCTAAAGTCTAGTGAGAGGAAGTCGCCGAAATAAATACATTTTTTAATTCGTTATGTTCACGATATCTGAACCGGTTGTTGAAAAGATACCAACTAAAGTACGGCGATTTCTAATATTGCATAAATATTTTATATTAAAAACTAGAGAACATGATTCCAAATAATTCGAATACTGATACAAAATTGACATTAACACAAAAGTGTTTGATTATAAAACACAGTTAAATATGAAAACTGTTTTACAACCCATTTTACAATAACAATAGGCATTGAATTATTTAAATTTTAGGTGTCGTAATTATTTACTAATTATTACTGATTCAGAAATCATTTTCGAAATACCTTTCTTAATCTCATTTAATACGGTTAACTGTGACACTTTAAATTTACTTCCTCTTTTATAGTAGTTTTCTAAAAAAAAAAAATGGAAAACATTCTCCTTCGCTATTTCTATTCCGTTTCCATTATACATTTAACTTTTATTTCGGTTTCTATTTCATTTGTTTCAGTATCATCCTCATGACTGCTGCCATCGCATCGTAATCAAAATATTAAATTAAAATTATGTTCGCAAACCTTTTCCTTTTTTTTTTTGTTTTATTTTTTTTGTTTTCAGTTTCATTTCCTTTTTAGGGTACATTAAATGGATTATCATTATAATGCCAGTCCAGTTACATTTCCTATCTTGTATCCCCATAGGATGCATAATTAGAACAGTTAATTAAAAAGAACTTTACAACTTGAACAGCAAAGATAGAATAGCAAAGAAAAAAACAAAAAATACTTCCATGAATTTATTTTTTCATCTGTTGTAATACAAAAACAAAATTTTTAAATTCGTTAAAAGTAAGAAACTACAATTAACAACAAGGCACCAGGCATTCTCATCAATATGTGCATATAATTGATAGGTTTTCTTTCACAAATAACTTTCGAAATATTCGGAAAGTTTTCGAAAGCTTAGAAGACTGATAAGTTTGAATAATATATTGGATAGTTTTTTGTTTTTTTCTATTCGCCCAAAGAGCAACTAATATTTCATTCCTTGTATGTATATAATTCTGGAGAATATACCGTTTTTAGCGTAACGCGTTTACATACATACATATATTGTTTACATTACATTACAAACATTTTTATATATACATATTCATATAGGCAATCAGACGATTTGGTAAAAGACAGATCGACAATCAGCAAATAAACAGTTAGACGATAGCACCAGAATTGTAATAGAATGAAATCTGTAATGGAACAGAAGAGAGAAGATAAGTTGAAGTCTATCTAAACAACAGCAGTAATAGTTGGGGTAAAGTGTAGGCATTGACATAGAGAAATGACGGGAACATATTGTTACGAAAATGGAAACGGTGTACATCGTTTAACATTAAAATGAGCAAAAACTACATACACAAATACAACGACTGTTTACGCGAGCATATAAAAAGGCAAGACAAAGCAAGCAATGAGTAGTAAGAATTCAGCCAGTCTTGTGTGAAGACGCGTTGCGTGTGAAAAAAAACAGTCGTGGTTTGAAGATCTACGGAACAGTTGTAAATGCTTACACCAAAAGAAGTGTAAAGAAGAATCTTATATATAAAAATGAATGTGTGTTTGATTGTATGTTTGTATGTTTGAAGTTTATAGACGATTAAACGGCTGAACCGATTTTCTTGAAATTTTCACAGTATCTTCCTGTATGTCTGGAAGGAGTTATAGGCTACTTTTTATGTTGATATTCCAAATGAGCGAGGGGCCATGCCCACGTATGCTACATACTTAATATTTAATTGCATTTGAAATATATTACTCATACGCATAGTAGTTACCCCATACCCATAAAAATGAATGTACTTTATGGAATCGTAAACTATGCATTTAATCTTTAGCAAAGTTTTTGCGCATGAGCCGACGAAGGTTTCTAAGTTGGTATAACCAATTTCCGACAGGTGGCGCCACTGAAAATTCTTCGAAATTAATTAAATCGTAAACTGTGCATTTGATCCTGTGTTGAAAAGAAAAGAAAAGAAAAGAGCATTACTAGCCTCAGAATCAGCATTGAGACTGAAAAATCTTCGAGTACATGCCGCACAGATCCGTTCGCATGAATCACTTGAACAATGAATCACTTGATCGAATGCGTACTACTCAGGCCCGTTCGTCTGAATCATCTGGACAACGGGAAACAAAATCAATAAAATGATTCAAACTTAATTGGATATTTGTCTAATGTCTTTCCTTCAAATTTATTTTAGTTTGTAGTGCAGCAAAGCGCGCAGGGTACAGCTAGTAACAAATAAAATAAATTGTTGTTGTATCATCAAGTTGTGAACAGTGACACATAAAATAGTGCGAACAATAAGGAATTTAATTGAAACTAAACACAAATTTAGTTTTATTTTTGTTTGCAATCAACGAACTCATATTCTCAATGGTTTTAAAAAGGTAAAAACGTAGCTATATATTAAAGAGCTGAATTTAATTGACTTTGCTGTATGAAAAACAAACGCTTTAAAACCTTGAGAATTCAAAGTGATATGAATACAAAACAGACACACTTTTGGAATGAATTTTTTTATTATAATTTGGTAGACAAATTTCATGGAATTAATTTTAAAATATGATTTTCGGTGGCTTTAAATTTCACCAACGAGGAGACTCGTGAACAGAACAACTTCTAGTAACAAAGTTGTAACAAAATTGATTTTGAAATTCGATTTCGATATCGATTTTCAAGAGCGATATATGTGGTTGATGTGCAATTGATTAATTCCCATTCACCGTAACGACAGCTCCTTTCCCATTTTGATATATATAAAGAGCGATGATAACGCCAAGATGTAAACCGCACAAAACAATCAATTAAAGGGTATGTAATTGTGATTCGTTAACGGCTTAAGTATTGTTTTCTTTTATTCAAATAAGCTCAATCTTGTCAATGCTTCAATTCTTGTCAAAGCGGTATTTTATAAGTGCGTAAGCCAAGATGCTTACACAAAATTCTGCAAGTTAAAAATGACTATAGAGGGCTATGCAGTTCGTGGTTTCAAAAGTATGGGACTGGAATTCGACATCTGTCAAACTAAGTTGTGAAAGCAATTTTTTTCTTTTCAGTTGAAAGTCTGACATTGACGAAAATGGATCGCTTAACTATCATACAACGCATAAAAATGATCAAAACCTACTACAAAAATGGTGATTCTGCCACAGCCACGTATCGTGCTTTAAGAGGAGATTATGGTTTACATAATCGTCCAACTACGCAAGCAATTGGCAAAATTGTAAAGAAATTTGAAGAGACTGGAGTGGTTACAAGAATTGAAAGGCCTGTGCATCATCGTTTCGCTCGTTCCGCAGAAAATATCGCTATTGTAAGTGAAAGTGTTGCCGAAGATTCGAATGTGTCGATTCCTCGTCGTTCTCAGGAATTAGGACTGTCTTACGGCACATTATGGCGTATTTTGCATTTAGATCTACACCTACATCCATATAAATTCCAGCTCACGCAACAACTGAAGCCAGTGACCATTCACGTAGATACGTGGAATGGGTGCTTGAACAACAGGCGATGGATGGAAATTTTTCGAACAAAATTTTCTTCAGCGACGAAGTACACACTCGGTGGGTATAAACAAAATTGTCGTATTTGGGGTTCTGAGAATCCTCAAGTAATTGAAGGGAGGCCATTAAATCCAGAAAAAGTCACTGTTTGGTGCGCTCTTTGGTACGAAGGTGTGATTGGACCTTACTTCTTCGAAAACGACGATGGAACGACTGCCACCGTCAATTCGGAGCGTTATGGTCTTATGATAATCGATTTTTTTTGCCTGCTATTGAAGAATACGACTTGGAGAATATGTGGTTTCAGCAAGACGGTGCCACGTGCCACAAAACTCGAGCGAATATGGCTTTATTGCAAGAGATATTTCCTGGCCGCGTAATTTCTCGTCGTGGCGATATCAACTGGCCACCAAGATCATGCGATTTGACACCATTAGACTTTTTTTCTGGGGCTACGCGTAAGACCATGTTTATGCAGATACACCTTCAACTCTTGAGCACTAAAAAACCAACATTCGTCAAGTTATGGCTGAGATACAGCCCAATATGTGTCAAAAAGTGGTCGACAATTACCTCAAAAGAATCAATGCTTACTGATATATGAATGTAATGTCTAAAAGCCATAAATCGAGATATATTTCTATTGTGTTATAACGTAATGCAGTAATCCCTCAATTTACGTCGTGATTTGTTCCAAAAGGTAGCAACATCAATCGAATTACAAGTTGCTCATTCATACTGCAAACAGGGATCACCAATGACTCGTTTTTTCGCTACTTATAAGTACTCATGAAATTTTGAGTATGAGTGAGTCAACAGTATTGAAATTCAAAATTAGAGTTATTCGAATCATACATTAAAATTTACAGTCTTAGTTGTTGAAAGAAAAGAAAGAAAAAGACAAAGACAGCACGCAAAGGAAACACAAAAACTTCTAGTGAGTATTGTAGTGCTGGTATGCGAATCATAGTTATTTTGTAATTCTTGTAAATGTTGAGAAAAGGAGAGTCTCAAATCAACAACATCGTGCGTATTGTTAAGTATGAGTACGTTGAGTACTTCAAACTTTGAATATGAGTAGTATGAGTATGATATTTAAATAAGTATGAATGCGTATAAGTATCAGAAATTATGAGTATGATTGGAATCTACGCTCTTTTTGAATACAAGAATCACAAAATAAATATTCACTTGAATGTTGTGTGTCTGCTTTGCTTTGTATTATAAGTATTTTTCGAAATTTATGAATCTGAATGAGTAGGCGCATGAATCAAACATATTTTGAATGTTATGAGTTTGATGTCAACGTTGTACTCATTCTCATTGCAACCTTGAATTCTAATACTGTCGACTTACTTATATTCAAAATTTCATGAGTGCTTATGAGTAGCGAAAAAACGATTCAATGCTGATCTCTGATTTCTATCAAGCAATATCGTAAGTCTATATTTTGAAATCTTTAATCTCTTCACTGATATAAATATCCTTCCGGGCACTCGTTACAATATAACTCAGTCTAGTCGACAATAAAATTTGCTGTGTGATATATCCACTCTCTTCACTGCTCTTGCCGATTCTCCTACAGCTATAATCGTATGAAGTTGAGCTTTTCTTTTTTAGTCCATTTTCGACTGTAGTTAAAACAATAATATTTCATCGATAAATCTACTACAGAGAATGCAAGTCGTGGACAATTTTACTAGAGGAAATGCAAGTAATCGACAAACGTATATGACGATGTAAATTGAATGACGACATATGTAAATCGAGAGACGTCACTTCTATTTTTAAGATATCTCATGTACTTCTAGTAAATATTATATTTCTGTACTTTATTACTGTTGCTGTGTAGTTTGTTTTGTCATAAACCTTAATTCAGTGTTTAATAATTATACGCTGAATTCGCTTATTTTCGTTATAAAGAAAAAAAAAATAAATATGTATTCTATTAAAAATTTTTTTTTTTTGGTAATTTGCTGATATTTATAAAAAATTAAACCAAATATTCCATTTTCTATGCAGCTGATTAAGTTTTTTCTGTAGTATTTTCATTAAATATGAGACACTCTATAGATGTGTAAACATATTTTTTCGCTTTCCGAATACAGTTAAATTCTGTTTTGAATTTTTCAATTTAAATAAATTTAAATTCCTTTTAACGTGAGTTCTAACCACTTGAAAAGTGAAGGATGGGGGGTACGGTTCAGAAAAACCTTTACAACATACCTTATACCCTGACAGAAGTATTTAAATGGGTGAAATAACTGGTGTTATTTGTAAAACAAATTCTCTTTCAAAAGATTGGAATGTAGGGATTGAAGCAATTCGGCCAATCTTTCGAAGAGAAGTTGTTATTATAATTACTCGCGTGTAATTATAATTAGGGTTAAAGGAAAGAGAAAGGAGAAAGAAATATTATTATTTATTTCTTTTTAAGGTTGGTTAGAGTAACTTACCTTTAGAGAGATGAGATGAGATGAGTGCACAAAAAACGAAGTTTTATGTTTCAGATTGCGATGATAACAATTTTTATTTATATAAGGACTGTTTGTTACCAAACAGGTGTGCGTTGTGACAGTGAGTGATCTTAATGTACAAATTTGGTTTTACGAAAATTCAGAAATTATCCAAAGGATAAATTATAAAAAAAGATAAAGATAAAATTAGAATATTGGAATGTTTAAGTGTTGGCTAATGTTAAAATGCCTTCCAAAATAATAACAGTTTTCCAATAAATTTACTTTAAATAATTCACAATATAATTTAAGTTTAAATAAGTAATTTCAATTCAATCTTCTAGTTAATTCAGTTTCAAAATTCAGTGGTTTAAAAGGAAATATAAGTTAGGTACAAATTCTTATTTGTACATGGCGCCGGCCTTGACGTTAGTCAACAGAGTTATTGGTGTTGGCACAAAGCACATGAGCTAGTGAACGTATGGCCTCTACCAGTATTTTCGTATCGGGCGTTGCTGACAAGTTGGATGTTGTTGCTGGTTTTGGTTGTTTAGTCTTCTGGTTTGTTGGGTTCTTCTGTTGGCGTGAAGCTTTGCTCTTCGGACTTCTAGGTCTCCTGGGTTGATTAGTTTTTGGATGTAGAAGCGTGTGATGGAATCTATCGCACTTTTTGCACGTATCCATTGATGTGCATCCTCTTAAATCGTGGCTCTTGGCAAGGCAATTTACGCAATAACGATGCCTCTCTACAATGTCTTCCCTCTTCTGGACCGTCATTCTGAGAAATTTTTTGCAAAAACGCAAAGAGTGGAAATTGTCGCAAAGAACACATTTATACAAGCGGTCATCTAAACGGTGCCTGCGTTGACCTAACCTTGAGTGGATAGTGCGGCTTCGGCTATTCCTAATGTTGGGAAAAATTTGTTATTAGAATAGTTGTAGAGAAATGCAATGTAATTTGGAATAATTTTGCTGTGAAATGAGATAAGAGCAAAGTTTTATTAGACAGCATGTATTAGAAGAATAGGAAAGGATATATAAAATTGAGGATAATTAGAGAAAGAAAAAACGTCGTTAGTTATGAGTCTCATCGCCCATGAAGGGTAGAAGGCATAATTTGACAATAGGACGGGTGATGATTCCAGACGCAGTGCGCACATCAGCAGTACGCGTATTTCCATCGGTACTGGGGTAAGTTTTCTCAATTCTTCCTAATCGCCATTCACAAGGTGGTTGTAAGTCGTCTATCACTGCTACGAGATTTCCAGCTTTTACATTGGGGACTGGACTTTTCCACTTATAACGCTTGTGTAATGACTTGAGGTAATCCTCTTTCCACCTGATAGAGAATTGATGGTGTAACACCTTCAGTTTTTCCCATCTATTAATAAGGGACATGTTCTGATGGTTCTGTTCAGGGAAAGCCATAATCGGAGCACCTCTCAGAAAATGACCAGGAGTGAGCGCAGTTAAATCTCCAGGATCCTCTGATAAAGCAGAGATTGGGCGAGAGTTGAGAGTACCTTCAATTCGGGCCAGAATTGTGGAGAACTCCTCAAAGTTCAGTCTTTGTGCGCCAACAATTCGTTTCAAATGGAACTTGAAACTTTTTACCGCGGCCTCCCATAGGCCGCCCATGTGGGGAGCGTGTGGTGGTATGAATTTCCACTCAAATCCATGAGTGACATACTTTTGGGCAATGTCATTAGCGACAGTATTAACAAATTTAGTGAATTCGCGCTCGAGAATTCTGCTGGCACCCAAAAAGTTCTTTCCATTATCGGTAACTACCCTTTGGGGGAGCCCCCGCCTCCCAACGAAGCGAGCGAATGCCGCCTGAAACGCTGCCGAGGATAAATCCGAGCAGAGCTCTAAGTGTATGGCCTTCGTGCTGAAGCAAACGAAAACACTTACATAGCTCTTGATCATGGGAGACTTTCTCAGTGGAGATGCTTTTGTTTCGAATGGGCCAGCGAAATCAATTCCCGTGGTTTGGAAGGGAAGAGATAAAATACATCTTTCCGGGGGTAAAGGAGCCATTATCTGAGTACATGGCTGTTGCCTGTTGATGATGCAAGTTTTGCAATTTCGTATTACCTTTTTTACTCGGGGTTTGAGTCTGAATATGTAAAATTCAGTTTGTGCCATACGACACATTTGGCTACATTCAGCGTGGCAAAGGAATTCGTGCAAATGCGTGAGATACAATTGGCAAAAACGAGAGTTGCCTGGTAGAATGATGGGGTAACGTTCATTATAAGAAAGAGACGAATGTATGAGTCTACCATTTATTCGCATGATTGAATTGGAATCCAGAAATGGGTTCATAGTATTCAGCGAACTTTTCTTCGAAATGGGCTTCGAACTTTGTAAGCATTTGTACTCCTCGGGATAAAATGCCATTTGAGCCAAATTAATGAGTTGAGTTTTTACAGTGCGTAATTCCATATGTGTCAATTCTACGTGAGTAGTGGGAGAAATGCCAGGTTCAAATTTTCGTTTGACTCTGTTAATAAATCTGAAGACGTAACCTAGCACACGCAAGGCCCTGTTGTACGATGAGAATCTGGAGAGAATGTCCTCATCTTTAACCTCTGCGTGTAATGTATGGGTTTCATTAGGTATTTCCGGAACTTTTAATGGATTTCGTTTTGGCCATTCAGTTTCGGGCTTGTTCAACCATGTAGGCCCATGCCACCATTGGGAATTATTTGCCAATTCGTGAGGTTTACATCCACGAGTTCCAAGGTCAGCGGGGTTGAAATGAGTGGGGATATGTCGCCATGTTGCCTCCGGAACCAGGAGATGAATTTGAGCAATTCTGTTCGCAACATATGTTTCCCAAGTGGAGGGTGGTTTAGAAAGCCAACCAAGGACAATTGAGGAGTCTGTCCATAGGAAAACTTCTGTTCCACCGAAATTTAAGGATGTGTGAACATATTTAATCAGATTCGCTAGTAATACAGCTCCGTTTAGTTCCAAACGTGGCAAGCAGACTGTTTGTATTGGAGCTACCTTACTCTTTGCCATTAACAAGTTTGAGAAAACATTGTGTGTATTTGTCTGGCATCGAATATATATAGTAGCACAGTATGCTGATTTCGACGCGTCGCAAAATCCGTGAATCTGAACTGAGTCGGATGGAGTGTATTGAAGCCACCTTGGGATTGCTATCGTTTCCGTTTTCGAGAGATCCGAAACGAAATCATTCCACATTTTAAGGGATTCGGGCGAGATATCTTCATCCCATTCTAAACCTTCTAACCAAAGCCGTTGCATGAGGATTTTAGCTCTAATAACAATGGGTGCTAACCATCCAGCAGGATCGAAGAGCTTTGCAACTGATGAGAGAATTTGACGTTTGGTTATTCTTTCAGATGGATGTATAGGGGAAAATGAGTAAGTGAATGCATCTGAGAGTGCATTCCATTTTATTCCAAGCGTTTTGGTGGTACTAGATTCTTGGAATTGTAAGAATTCGGAGTCGTATAAATCCTCCTTGGGTAAATGAGATAGTAATTCCGGATTATTTGCTGTAATCTTCTTCAATGGAAGACCAGCTGATCTCAGTGCGTTAATGAGCTGAGTCTGAGCGGACAGAGTATCTTCCAGCGAATATCCACCAGATAAAATATCATCAACATAAGTCTCCGAGCGGAGAATTGAAGATGCCTTGGGGTATTGGGTTTCAGAGTCTGATGCGAGTTGCAGCAGCGTACGAATTGCGAGATAAGGGGCACAATTAACACCGAAAGTGACAGTTTTCAGTGCATAATCCCTGACTGGATCATCTGGTTGGTTTTGGAACAAAACTCTCTGAAACTGCCTGTCATCCGGGTGTACTAGGATTTGGCGATACATTTTTTGTATGTCGCCACTGAAGACATATTGATACTTTCTCCAATTAAGGATGATGGTAATCAAATCGTTTTGTAGAGTAGGGCCTGTGTATAGGATATCGTTTAGGGAGAAGTGGGATTTAGTTTTCCTTGAGGCGTTGAACACAACTCTGACCTTGGTCGTTTTGTGTTCGGGTCGAACTACAGCATGATGGGGTAGGTAAAAAGAGTAGTATTTATCCTGAGACACAATTTCCTGAGATGATGTCTCCTCCATGTGATCGAGATCCAAATATTCACGTAGAACTGAGCGATATTCAGACTGTAGTTCAGGATCTTTGGCCAACGTTTTCTCCATTCGAGAGTATTGAGCTAATGCAATAAATCGAGACGATCCAAGAAATATTTTTTCGGGAAATTCAGGTCTAAATGGTAATCGTACAATGTACCTACCATTTTCACCTCGAGTCGTTGTTTCGGAGTAGAATTTTTCACAAAATTCATCCTCTTCGGATTCCGCATGAGTGATGGGTATTTCTTCATCCTCCCAAAACTTCTTTAAGAGAGCGTTGAGTTCAGAAGTTTCGGATACTGTAACTGCTTGAAAAGATTGAGTGTTATGAGTTTTCATGGGACCACTTAGCACCCATCCGAAAATTGTATTGTAAGCCGATGTGTGGCCACAAATGTTCTTCCTTATGCCATCAATATTGATAGATTGCTCATAGTCATTTCCCAGAATGAGATCAATCTGTGAGGCCTTGTTGAACGTTGGATCAGCTAGATCCAGTTCCATGAGCTCCTTCGAGTAAGGTACCTCAAAACTACAAGCGGGTAAGCATTTTGTAACCTTTGGTAAGACAATGGCTTTAATTGGAATTCTCGTACTCGTCCTACGAGCATACAGTGTAAATTCACACTCTTTGTTAGCCGATTGTCTCTGACCACCAATGCCTACTATATCGAAATGAGCTTTCTGATAAGGAAGTTGAAGGCGATGTCTAATCTTTTCAGACAAAAATGTCCTTTGAGAACCAGGGTCGATTAGAGCTCTCACTGTAAAGTGTTCACCTCGACATTCTATCTGCACCAGTGCAGTTCTTAATAGAATGTTCTCACTACTTGACGAGCAATTGGCGCGTACCTGAGTAGATGTAGAGGGCCGTTCGACATTAGAGTTGTGCGAGTCATTTCGGGATACTTTTGGGGAATCATGAGAACCTGTGCTTTTATTGGAGTTCCGGGTAAAAGTGGTTTCGGTATTCTGGGTTGTGTCCCGAGTTCCTTTTGCCATATGCAATAAGGTGTGGTGTGTCCTCTTGCAATAGACGCAAGTGTGTTTACTTTTGCAATTTGCCTTGATATGAGATGATCCCAGACAATTATTGCAAAATTTATTCTTAAACACATAATCGACTCTTTGTTGTATCGTAAAAGTTCGAAATTTGGGACATGTTCTGAGTGGATGATCCTCATTGCACAATTTGCATGTAGGATTTATATTGTCCTGTGACATATACATATGCACATTGGGAAGAGGTGTCTTCGTGAGACTAAGTCCACCTCTTGAGTTTCGGATACTCGTTAGACGTTCTACAGCCTCATACCTATCCACAAGAAATTGGGACATTTGAGACCATTTAGGAAGCTCACGAGGGGATGTGAGTGATTGTTCCCAAAGAGCCAGGGTTAAATTGGGAAGTTTGGTTGAAATCAATCGGATAAGTATTGGATCCCAACTTTCGACTTTGACACCTAGAGTTCCTAGCGTTGCAAGGCAGTCATTGACAGAAGACTGTATTCTTCTAATCGACTCGCTATCTTCGGAGTCAGCTGCGGGGATATCAAATAGAATTTTTATTTGATTATCTACGAGAACGCGTTTGTTCTCGAATCGAGTCTGAAGTGCGTTCCATGCCAGTTGAAAATTGTCGTGGGAAAGGGGATATCTCTTGACAATAGCACCAGCTTCACCTCTGGTCTTGTTTCGGAGATGATACAGTTTCGTAACGGGTGAGAGCTTACTGTGGTTTATGTACACAGCTGTGAACATGTCCCTGAACGAGGGCCATTGTTCGTAACTCCCTTCAAATATTTCAGTATCGCAGGGCGGTAGCTTAATACAATTGCCAGAATCCGCTGGCATTAGGGTTTGGGTTTGTGATTGGGGTGTGAGAGAATATCGAGAAGTGGATTGAAATGCTACATTATCCGGAGTACCTAATCGAGAGACTTTCATCAAATCCATGATTTGAGAGGTGCATTGGTAATAGGCGTCCATGCACGCATCAAAGTTTTTCCTCGCTTCTTGTTTAAATTCCGATGAAACCGTATCCTCGTTGGTCAACATAACTTTCCTATAGGACGATTCGAGTTCCGTCCATCGTGATTCCAAATCCTTCAATTTCACATCCAGAATTGAGTCAGTTTGATCCTCAACTGGGGAACTATTAAATTTTGTACTAAATTGTAGCAAATGGTCGCAATTGAATACAAATTGCTCCCTTAGGGGTTCTTGAGAAGTTGAAGGAGAAGTCATTTTGAATGAATGATTCACCAACAAAGTGCAAAAATTGAGTTGTCTAGAGTTAAATTCTTCGAGTACAAGCGATAATTATGGGTTAATTAAATAATTAATGGAAACAAAGTTTCCTAACTTAGGGGTTTTTAAGAGTGGGTTAATAAAAAATTAGAAAAATAGAAACAAAGTTTCCTTACTTAGGGGGTTTAGGGGCTATATACGTATAGCACTGGATATGGAATCCAGTTAAATTATCCTACAAAGTAGACTTAGATGTGTAGCAGACGTATCAGATAAGTTTTAGTTTATAAAATAAACCAAAAATTAAATGAATTATGTGTGACTATGTAAGTCACACCGTTTCGCAATGGGTTAATTCACTGTTAATTGGTGTAGGGTTACCAAATTTTTCAGTTAAGGTAATGTTAGGGGGTTTATTTTTGTACTTAATTGTTGTGTTCTCTATGTATATATACTTTTCTTTCTATATGTATATATATATTGTTACCTTTTCGTGTGTATATGTATATATTTTTTTTTTTTTGTTTTATGTGTATTGTATTTTTATTTAATTTTAATTAAATTGGAGGAATAAGTGTTAATAATATAAAGTGTAAATATTCATATAATAAGAGTATCAATATTATATAAAAACGTATTTATTATGAGTTACGCGAAATTTATTTCGAATATAAATTCCTAAATCGGGATAAGAAAAAATTTTCTATGGCAACCCTAAATAGAAAGCATAAGAGGTAGAGTGTTATTCGTATGCTCTCTTATAAGTTCATCGATATACGTAATAGTTGTTGCTATTTTTCTTAGTACTGCAATTTAAATTGCATTGTTTTTTTTTGTGTTCTTTCTTTTATTTATACACTCGCGGGAAAAAATATTGTACTTTTTTTTTTTTTTTTTTTTTTTTTTTTTTTTAGTTTAATTATAATTGTATTTAATTGTATATGTGTGTATATCAATTTTTATGTTTAGAAAATATTTGTTTTATTTATTTTTATTTTTCTTATTATTCTTATATAATTTAATTTAGAAAAAAAATTTAATTCCAACTTTAAAATTAATAATTTTTTTTTTTCTCATTAGTGTAAAGATCAATTGCTTTTGCTGAGAGAAAATAATCTTTGCAATTTTAGGGGTTGATTTCTTGAGAGAAATATTGAAATAAGAGAAATGAATTAGAGCAATTGAATATTAGATTAATTTAAAAAAATTTTTTTTTTTTTTAAAGGTTATTAATGATGATGAAATTATTTTTTAGTTTTGGATAATATAATAAAGATAATATAATAAAGTATTGTATTATATGTATGATACATAAATACCTTTTCTTATGTGTGTACATATGTATGTAGTTTTTGTTGGGTACAAATAACGGATGATGTGACGACAATACAGTGGAGGGCAAAACAATTTTGAAGAAGTTTAATTTTTTGTTTTATATGTGTATTTAATATATATGTGTTTTTTTTTTTTGTATTTTTTCCCGTTTTCTTTTATAAGTAATTATAAACGCGAACAGTGAATTGAGAAACAATTTTGATATATGAAAAAAAATTTTTTTTGGTATTTAATATTTTAAGTATATATATGTATATGCACTATTTTGCTTTGTTTAACTGTACTTTAACTTTATTATTTTTATACATGTATAATTTTTCTCTTCTTTTTTCCGTTTCAATTATATTTAAACTGTATTTTTTTTATCTGTATGTATATGTGGAATTTGACGATTCCTTTCTTCTTTATTAAATAAAACACGGTTGAGTTTTAAATTGAATTCATTTTATTTAGAAAGAAATGGCTTAGGCGGTAGAATAAAAAATATACTTAAAAGGTTTAAAGGGTAAAAGAATCAAAAACAAACAGCCGCGTTATGTTCGTCACGGTCAACACACAAAAACTAACTATACTATATCAAACATAAAAAAGAACTCACAATGCAAATACACTAAAACTCATTCTCTCTCGTGGATAAATGAGTGTTCATCCGTCTGTCTCTTTCTCTCTATTAACCCTTGTTCGTCCGTCTTGTCCGTAACTGTCCCAATCCCACATCCGGCCACTCCTGACTTCACATTCGTCCCGAATGTTGTCCCCATCTTTTCATGTACTCCGACACAGTCGTACACTTCCTACTTCCCTCTGAGTCTCCCACCTTCTCAACCTCATACCGACCGTGATCAAGCCTCTTCACCACCCTATAAGGACCAAGAAACTTCGGTCTCAACTTCATTCCCGAACCAAATTGTGTCCGCTTAATGGCGACTAGTTCGTTGACCTCATACGCTGTTTCAGGAACCCTTTTCCTGTCAAAAGTCTTCTTATTCTCCTGTTGGATGCGCGATATATTCGTCCTAGCTTGCTCTCTTAACTGATCACGTTCTTCATCATATTCTCGTATGGACAGCTCATCCAATAAGTTTCTTAAATCGGGTAATTCACCAATTCTCATATCCAAACCAGTTAATAATTTGAACGGAGCAATTCCAGTACTTCTTGGCGGTGTACTATTTATTATCCGTTGCACGTGCTCAACATGTTTGTACCAGTTACCAGGCTTGTCCACACAGAGCTTCGTCAGCATCGGTATTATCACACGGTGCATCCGTTCGACTTGGCCATTACCTCGTGGCACTCCTGTAGCGATCATTAGATGTTGTATATTTTGCGATTCACAGTACTCCCTAAACTGGTTCGAGGTAAATGCTGTGCCTCTGTCCGTTATCACCCTTGCTGGATTACCAAACACTGCTGACTGCTTGCTTAAACGATCCACAACCTCATTAGTTCCAGTGCTTTTGGTTGGATACAGCCAAACAAACTTCGAAAAAGCATCCACTACAACTAAAATGTGATTATATTGTTTCTGCGTGGCTTCCATTGGACCCACGTGATCCAAATGGTACGTTATCAAAGGTCTATCAGCCTTATCTATTGGATTCAGAAATCCTTCCTTATGGCCCTTTTTTGCCCCTGAAACAATGCATTCGATACAACTTTTTACTACTTTATCCACCTTCACGTTCAAGTTAGGTATGTAGAATGATTTCTCCACTAAATCCTGCGTTTTACGTGATGCAAAATGGCCTTGACGATGCGCAATTTGTATTATCTCCTGCTCCATAAGTTTTGGTACCACGATTAACTCTTTGTCAGGGACCTTGTACAGTATATCAGACTTCAAATAATAATCCTCGTACGTACTATGCTCTAAAATTGTTCGTACTGCCCTTATCCAATCGTCTTTGAGTTGTGCTTCCCTTATACGATGCCTCAAAGAATCCTCCATCATAAGGCATGACACACGGCTCAAAGCATCCACGTGCTTCATTTTGGAACCGGTCCTATGTTCAATCTGATAGTCAAACTCCTGTAAAAATAGAGCCCATCGTGAAACTCTTGGGGGAACATCTTGCTTTCTCATCGTTAACGCGAATGCATTACAATCCGTTACCACCTTAATTTTCAATCCTAACACGTATATCCTCCACTTTTTCAATGCCTCTATTACGGCCAAAACCTCCAACTCGTAGGAGTGGTACTTCTGTTCAGCCGCAGTCGTCTTACGGCTCATATATTCAACTGGATGGAGTTGTTGGTCATCTTTATCCTTTTGCAGTAGAACACCTCCATACCCATGCATACTTGCGTCAGTGTGTATTTCCGTAACGGCTTTCGGGTCAAACAACCTAAGGACAGGAGCGGTCACCAACGAATTTCGTAACTGCTCGAATGCTATTATTTGATTTTCCTTCATCTCGAACTTCACATCTTTTCGTAAAAGATCCGACAACGGCTTTGCTATTATTGCGTAGTTGGGAATAAAACGCCTAAAATACGATGTAAGTCCCAGGAATCTCTGAATAGCTTTCTGATTTTTCGGTAGGGGAAAATTTGTCACGGCCCTTGTCTTCTCGTCGGAAGGTTTTATTGTCGAATCCTCTATAATATAACCTAAGAAATTGATCCTTTTCCTTAAGAACTGACACTTCTTCCATTTTATATCCAGTCCGTTTGTTTCCGCGACTTTCAATACTCTCCTTAACTTCTCGATTCCTTCTTCCTCACTGTTCGAAGGTATTACCAGATCATCCATATAAATCACCATCGTGCCATCATTAATAAGTTCCCTAAAAACTGAAGAAATATATCTACAAAACACAGCTGGAGAATTCGATATGCCAAAAGGGACGAACAAAAATTCATAAACGCCGTTGTGCGTCACAAACGCAGTATATTTCCGCCAATCTTCTTCCATCGGCACATGGAAAAATCCGTTTCTAAGATCGAGCGTAGTGAATACTTTTGCACCCTGTAGTCTTTGAATAACATCGTCTATTACAGCCATTGGAAAGTTGTCGCGTATTATCTTCTCGTTTAACTTACGGTAGTCGCAGCAAAGTCGTTTGGTTCCGTCTTTTTTCGCAGCTAATACTACAGGTGCAGCGTATTCCGAGCAACTTGGTTTGACTATACCCTCTTTAAGCCACTCGTTTACCTGTTGGTCCACTATTAATTGATCGGTGTAGGGCATTCTTCTCGGTCTTAGCGTAACAGGAACCTCGTCACTCAATATTATTTTCATCTTCACGGGGTAAACTTCAGGTTTGGTTGGTCTATACATCTCAATCATATTCTGCAATTCCGTCCGAACATCCCCCTCGAGGTGTTGCACGTCTAAGAGATCATCACACGTAAAATCCAACGATGCGGAATGAATGATGTCTGCATACTCGCCCTGTAATTCAGCTATCGGACTAGCATTCTCCAAATCATTCGTTTCCCTAATTCCCGTATAATTGTCCTTGTATCGGAATTTCGCTCCATCCGAGTCAATGACCAAATCAACATTAGCAAAAATATCGTTACCCAAAACAACAGAATACAACAGATCACCTTCCCTACAAACGTGGAATGTCACATCCATTTCAACTCCGTCTACACGTATCTTAACCGTAAAATTACCCATCGTAGTAATCCTTTTTCCACCTATTCCAACCAAAGTTTTCCTATCGGGTCCGAGATCAAAATCGCCCAAAAGCAATAGGGTATTGTAAGAAATAGCACAAATGTCACTACCAGTGTCAACGAAAGCAGAGATCGTCTTACCCAAAATCGAGATGTCCTTGAATATTCTCCTTGATGGGATGATAACATCATCAGACAATGTATGAATATTATTGGTGTTCTTGCCATTTCCTCCGCCTCCACTTCCTTTCTTATCCCCGTTCTTCTCCTTCTTGACCTCTAGTCCACACTCAAAAGACTTATGTCCAAAGCCATGACACTTGAAACATTTCACCTGTGGATTTGTGCACGCGTTCGATAGGTGTCCCTTGTCACCGCACTTATAACACCGTCTATCATCCTTGGTTTCAGGTATCTTCTTAACAAAACTTTTTGGTCGCGCTCCCTTTGAACTTGATTCTGACACTCGTATCTTCTCGTATATTCCGATATTCTCCTTAAGTTCGTCTAAGTTCCTCGACTGGTATAAAATAGCTTTGTTCGACCTATAGTCGCTTATTCCATCAATGAAATATTCAATCAGGCTTTGTTCGTCTAATTTAATAGGATTTCCAATCTCTCGCAGACTATAAAGGTATTCGCGTAATGTTTCACCAGGCTTCTTCTTCCGATTTCTCAATGTCCTGTGGACTTCCAACGATGACAGCTTTCTTCCAAATTCTCTCTTCAAAGCTTGCTTCAGGGAACACCAATCCTTAATACCAGATTCGCTTCTAGCAAAAGTCTTCGCGGCACCCGTCAACAACTGTTTTGCGTATATGTACTTCTGAAGGTCGTTCCATTTCACAGCGCATGAACAGTCTTCGAACTCTTCTAACCATTGTTCAATTTCCGGCAAACCATCGCCTGAAAAAGCTGAAACCGAATCCTGAACGTCCCTTAAAGTAAAACTACTATGGGGTAATGTCGCAACATTGCCGGCAACTACAGAAGAAGCTTCACCATGGTCGGAATTATCACCTACAACCTCGACATTAAAATGATCAAAAAGTCTTTCTTGCAAAATACTCTTACTACCCGTCCTAGAAAGTCCTAATTCGTCCAATTTGGCCCTCAAGCCCTCTAAATTCAAACCTAAAATTTCGTCTCGGTTCATTCTATCTGTCAGCGGCATATAAATCCAAATCAAATATTATTATAAAAATTAAATGAAATATTATTATAAAAATTAAATAAATTACAAATAAAATATTCAGTATTAATACAGTGTTATCCAAAATATTGTTCAAGTATAAAATTGTTCCATCAACTTACGTTAAAATTAATTAAAGTATTATAAATCTTATCAGTTATCCTTATGAATATTATCAATTCTCTTTGAATAATTCAAACATTAAAATTTTATCATCAAACTCTCCACGAATTACAAATTATTCTCATAAAATCAGTATTCAGCAATCAACATCAAACTCTGTATTCAAATTAATCAAAATTAATAAAATAGTCCAAATTATATCAATTATCCCTAACGAACTTAAACATCCAATAAAAATTCACATCCAATTCAATTAATCAAAATACTTAAATTATTTTCATCAAATAACATCAATTATCATTACACCATGTATGCAATTCACAAATCAAATATGAGAGGCTTTTATTTCCTCACTACGTCACAAAACATCAAATTCAAATTCAGTATACAATACTAACATCTACACATCACAAATGAATGCATTCATCTCAAGCACTCAAACATCTAAAATCATCTATCATCACAAGGAAATATCGTCTATACGTCTAAGGAATGCAAACCTTCAAAGAACTCAAAATGTAGAAAACAGCTTCTTTGCTCCGATCATCTTTCAAAATAAGGGTTGTTTTCGTCTGCTTTTTCGTCTGGTTGTTGTAAATACATTGCTTTTTGTTATTTTATTGTACTCTATGTCTCTCGTGGTTTTCTCTCTTCATATGCACACTGTATTGTTTTTGTAAATAAGTTGAGTGGTACAGTTCACAATTTTTTTTTTTCGCAATGTTGGCCTCGAGAAGTTTTGTTTTCTCATGCAACACACATTTTTTTTTCACCAACGGCACTTGTTCATTTTGTTGTTGTTTTGTGTTCTGTGTACATACAGCACATAATTCCAAATTTAACGGAATTTTTTTTGTTTGTTTTTTTTTTTTTGTGCACCACAATACATACATACATAATTTCAACAGAAAAACAGTTTGAATATGTCTTTTCTTTTTCCAATTATTGGTTTTTTTTCACAGTTTTTCCCATCATTTCATCACCTTTTCTTTTTGTAATTATTAGTTTTTTTTTCACAGTTTTTTCCATTATTTCATCACTTTTCAATTTCGTATTTTCACACATTCACTTCTCCGCCAGGACCATTCCGGTCGAGCCCCCAAATTTGTGGAATTTGACGATTCCTTTCTTCTTTATTAAATAAAACACGGTTGAGTTTTAAATTGAATTCATTTTATTTAGAAAGAAATGGCTTAGGCGGTAGAATAAAAAATATACTTAAAAGGTTTAAAGGGTAAAAGAATCAAAAACAAACAGCCGCGTTATGTTCGTCACGGTCAACACACAAAAACTAACTATACTATATCAAACATAAAAAAGAACTCACAATGCAAATACACTAAAACTCATTCTCTCTCGTGGATAAATGAGTGTTCATCCGTCTGTCTCTTTCTCTCTATTAACCCTTGTTCGTCCGTCTTGTCCGTAACTGTCCCAATCCCACATATATATATATCTATTTTTTTTACTGTTTTAACTGTATTTTTCTTTTTCATGTACGTATATAAGAACTTTTAGCAATTTAAAGTGTATTTAAACTGTATATTTTTTTTTTTCTATATATACATATGTATATAAATATATATATATATATATATATATATTTTTACCGTTTTAACTGTATTTGAGCAGTAATTTTCACAAAATTTTGAACTTTTAATAATCAATTTTAAGTATGTAATTAGAAATATTGCATTTTTTAATTTTTAGATTTACGTTTTTTCTTTTTGTTGTATTTCGTTTTATATTTTGAGTTTTCACTTATCTGTTTTCTTGAGAATATAATTTTTGTCTTTCATTTATGTAGATATTTATTTGTTATTTTCACAAATTTTTTTACAATATTTTTTTTTTACTTATACCTTCTTTGTTTTTGTTGTTTTTTCAATATACATATATATATATCTTTTTTTTTACATTAATTTTATTTGTAATTTAATTTTAATTTTTAGCCTTTTTTTAAATTTCACAGCACTCACTTTTTTTTTCTTCACTGTATTTTTGTTTTGTTTTTTGCTTTAAATTTATGTATGTAATTTTAATTTTAAATTTATTACATTTTTTTTAAATTTCATTGTATTTACTTACTTGTCTTCACTGTATTTTTTACTTTGTGTTTTATGATTTTTTAGTTTTGCCTTTCTGTATTGTTGTTGTTATCTTTAAATTTTTTCTTTTTCCTCGTTTTTTTTTCTATTTATTGTACCGAATTGACTTGTTTATATTTGCATACTAATTACAGTGATATTGTGATATCGTTTACATACCTCATACTTTTGTGATTATGTCTGTTTTTTGTAACAGGATCCACTTTTTCTCTTAGGTTCCACTATGGAGTAATGGGGGAGCGAGTAATTTGAGCTTTTAGAGTGAGAGTGAGAGGACCTTTTATCACCAAAAAATGAAGGAGAATAGATTTGTTCCATAGGTTGCGGGGAGTTCGCGGGGAGAAGGACCATGAAATGCGATAAAATTAAAGAGCATTGAATTGTTCCATAGGTTGCGGGGAGTTCGCGGGGAGAAGGACCATGAAATAACTGGTGTTATTTGTAAAACAAATTCTCTTTCAAAAGATTGGAATGTAGGGATTGAAGCAATTGGGCCAATCTTTCGAAGAGAAGTTGTTATTATAATTACTCGCGTGTAATTATAATTAGGGTTAAAGGAAAGAGAAAGGAGAAAGAAATATTACTATTTATTTCTTTTTAAGGTTGGTTAGAGTAACTTACCTTTAGAGAGATGAGATGAGATGAGTGCACAAAAAACGAAGTTTTATGTTTCAGATTGCGATGATAACAATTTTTATTTATATAAGGACTGTTTGTTACCAAACAGGTGTGCGTTGTGACAGTGAGTGATCTTAATGTACAAATTTGGTTTTACGAAAATTCAGAAATTATCCAAAGGATAAATTATAAAAAAAGATAAAGATAAAATTAGAATATTGGAATGTTTAAGTGTTGGCTAATGTTAAAATGCCTTCCAAAATAATAACAGTTTTCCAATAAATTTACTTTAAATAATTCACAATATAATTTAAGTTTAAATAAGTAATTTCAATTCAATCTTCTAGTTAATTCAGTTTCAAAATTCAGTGGTTTAAAAGGAAATATAAGTTAGGTACAAATTCTTATTTGTACAATGGGTATTCTTTTGTTTATGCTTAAAAATTAAACATTTTATTTCTTTGTTATTTTTTAATTAGACTTGTAAATAGCAAACAAAATTTTTATGTTTTTTGTTCATCTTGCTGGTAAGTCGTGTAACTCATGTAAATGTGTAAATTCTTACTTAAGGGTGTATAACACAGACACCCCTTTAATAGATATACAAACAAACGTCAACACATACATATATAATTTTCTTTGGTGAATATGCCAAGGCCAATATTTGTACAAAAGTCAAGTATTCTACATTCATACGTACATTCAAGCGTACAGTGTCAGACAAAATAAATTATATAAGGTATGCTTAATAAATATTTCTTCATTAAAAGACGCATTTAAAAATTAAATTTAAATTCCTTTAAAAAAAAAAATAATTTTTTATTTTTTTATTTCCTTGATGTCCTATACAACAAGACTTATAAATAATTACAGTACAGAATTAGTAATTTGTTCATAATATATAAATGAAATAAAAATTAATATTATAATAATAATAATCATAAAATTATTAATAAAAACAAAAATAATAATAGAAATATTAGTATTAAATAATTATATGACAATAACAAAAATGATTATAATAAAACAATAACATTAATGGCCATTATTACAACTTGCCGTTAAACTTGGGTTTAGTTAATGGTAACTTTAGCTAAATGGAACTGTAAAGTTAACTTTAACTTATTTTCGTTATTACAACTTACAGATAAAATAATGTTAAATTTTTTCAAAATATGGCAGTGCCGGAGCCATTGTTTCCTCATTCTTCCATATTGAAAATAATATATAATACGGCAAGTTCTAACATAAACTTAACTTTAAAATGTTAAATGTAGGATGATCCTCCCTTTAGTAGTTGTGCAGAGAATCCGTGACGGACGTTTGAGCGATGTTATATTCCGCACATAATACCACTCAGAAAAAAATACAGTATTTTATGACTTTGAGTGTAAAATATCAATTGTAGCATATTTGTTTAAATATTTTTAATGGTTGAAAGCACAGCTATTGGCCGTTATATTATTGAAGATCTTTACGGGATGAGGTTTCAGTACATCGAGATATTTTAAAACAGTTTATGTGTTAAATTACCATGACCCATACTTTTAGATGCGATATTACATTCCATTTACATATGGCCCGCTATATATTGTTTTAAGCTGTCATTTATTTTCTTTTCCTGCCTGTGCAATATTCGATGATTAAAGATCGAGTATACTCCGATTGGTCATTTGTTTCACATACCCTTGATAAATATTGCTGAATAAAGAGTTTATCTGCATTAGAACTGCAATTTTGTTGATTTTCTTCTATAAATACCCCGATTTGTCTGCATTAACCAATTCCACGTCAAATAAGGTTAGGATCAGATGTATTGCATACGACGTTGTTGCTGATATTACTGTAAGCACGATCACTACTCTTTTGCCTTTCAGAGCTCGTTACTAGTCCACTGCTATTTTCAAAATCATGGTTTTTGAGAGAGAGGTGAAACATATTAACTCCACAGATAATGCTGCATTAAGGCATTCTTTTCAACAGTTGAATTTAAAACAAGAAATTATTGTTTATATGTATGTACTTTAAGATATGACTGACATTTTTGCTTTCTTTGTTTTTAATTAAAAATTTTTTTTATATGATTTTATTTTAGCAGCTGACACAAATATTAAATG
Organism: Sarcophaga rosellei; assembly: GCA_930367235.1. NCBI lineage: Eukaryota > Metazoa > Arthropoda > Insecta > Diptera > Sarcophagidae > Sarcophaga > Sarcophaga rosellei. The sequence continues at coordinate 80,569,490 of OV884017.1, read as the reverse complement.
TTTTATACTCTATTTTGGGCGACAGTGTAGATACTTACTTACAGTAGTAAATCACTTGCAAAAGTATTACCCATTCTACGCAATTAAATGTCACTCTACGGCAAATGTTGTTCATTATCGTTGGCTTTAAATTTAAATTACAAGATTTAAAGGAGGAAAATTATTATAATTTGCTACACTTACAATACCGCATGAATACAGTTTGTCAGAGTATAAATTATGGTACAATTATGATAGACTATAATGGTATGGGATCAGGTCATTTACATACGCAAAGGTTAAATATAGTACATATATACAATGAAATATGTTTACAAATGGCAAGAAGTAGTAACAGTAGTAGTTCAGAATGTTTTAGGACAGACAAAAGACAATTGCAATAAATTAATTAAATTTAAATTAAAATTTAAATAATGTTTCATCACTTCTTTACAAGCCTTAAAACTGACTGTTAGCTAACAGCGATGAGATATAAAAGTACAACGTAATCATGAAAAGCACTAACAGTAATGCTTAGAGAAATGAATAGAATCACTGGCTGGCTGCTGTGACTGACTGAACATGAGGCTGAACTGTACCAAATAATGGAAAAACCAACTGACCTTACTTATCGCATTCATACAAATTCAATTGCAATAATGATGATGGCCTTTGGAACAATGTTTTATGTGCCATGAATTGTAAACGTAGAATGTAAAACGTGTTGTAAGCAGAAGTAAAACTTATTACATGGTTACAAACTGCAAATATACGATCTAAGCAGTAAACTCCTTAATACTGTAATAGCTTTAGTAAAGCAAGAGAAATTTTAAAAAAGGATGATGTATGGAGTTGTCTTCTGATGTAAGTAAAATTGCTATGCGATAACCATTGAAAAAGTGAAGAGACATTTAACGATACCGTTACAAAGGGACTTACCGCTCTTCTGTATTCATCATCTCTCTGAATTCATGCGATGAAAATCTACTCAGATGGTTCTAAACTTAAAAATAATGTAAAGATCTCCGAATTGCCTGCTCTTATTACATCTTTGCACCAATCTGACTACTGCAATATGTTCCAGATCAACGTAATGGCTACGAGGAAGTGTATACCGCTGGAAATTGACATTACGATATGCGACACTACTCTGACGACGCGGAAAGTAGCCAACTATCTTGGCATTCGACTGGACCCTAAACTGACATTCTGGGCTCAGATCCAACACGCTGCAACCAAAGCCGCTAAGCTTATCTCCTTACTTAGTAGGCTTATGGCCAATAGTGGTGGTCCTGTACAGAGCAGACGCAGGCTGATGATGGCAATTACGGACTCTATTCTGCTTTACGGCAGTGAGATCTGGGCAGAAGCTTTAAAGGCCGACTGTAGAATGAAAATTTTATCATCGGCACAACGAACCGCTGCACTTAGGGTGGCATCGGCATATAGGACTGTATCTAAGTCAGCAGTACTGGTAATCAGTGGTGTAATACCTTTAGGTCTACAGGCAAGCGAGCGGAAGAAGGTGTGTGAGACTAAAAACGCGCACGGAAAGACAGTAAATGTCGACGACGCACAATGGGGTTTTTGATGCCTAAAATGGATATTAAATCGTGGGAGCTTTCCTGGTTGCTTTTTTTAACTTTTCTTGGTTTGTTTCGCTTAAAGAAGATAAATCCATAATAAAAAAAAAATCGTGACCTGAAATGCATAAGGGCCTAACAACCAAAAAATTCAAAATTGATTTTTTGATTGATTCTGACGTATTGCATCAAAATATATGTTCTGACAAAATTTTATAATCCTACTGTTAAAGGTTATCTACCAACCAGATATAATTAGAATTGAACATAGAAATGTTAATACAAATTAGAATAAATCATTTTGAGTATCCAAACAAATTTTTACTCCATTTTGAAGTCTTTGTTTCGGGTTTCTTGCGCTTCCTCAGTTAACTGTCCTATTGGTATTAAAGAGTAGTTTATTACTTCTGGTCCGCACCAGCAAAGATGAAGAATTTTCTTTCCTTTACTCCTTTGACTTTTGCTTCTTTCACTGCAATCGTCGAAATCAACTTTCGATCTACCACGCTTAACACCAGATTGGCGCGGGAAACCTATTGACGAATCTAACCAGTACTTGTTGTTCTGAAGAAAACGCTCAGAAACTCTATAAGATGCATTCCAGCGATTCTTCAATCGGAAAATTAAATTTTTCAATGTATCGTTAAAAACTTTAATATTTTTTTATTGCTAGGGAATAAACGTGTAAGCGTTTTTTCTTTAAGAAATGCGATTTTTCAGTCAAGGTTTCAAATCCAGATCTTGCAACTAGTTCATAAAGTTCTCTTCGAGAAATAAAAATTGTATTCACGTTTGTACCTATGATTGAATAAATATGGTCTTATAATTTTATACAAAAAATTGAATAGATAAAAATTATATAGGTACAAAAATATATCTTCCTTTTTTTTAATCAGGTGCAAGAAAGTGCAAAAAAATTTTTTTCTATTATTTCACAGGGTATCTTAAGTTTAAGAAAAGAAAATTTTTTTTGCTTAACTTTGCTTAACTCACAGCTATTTTTCCATATATGCTACAAAATTAGCAAATTTATAGACCTTCACAAAAATTTTTTTTAAAAATAACAAAACTACATAATCTTAAAAAACAACGAAGCAAATATAATCTCAATCGTCTGTTGTTGAAGCCTCCATATTTTCTTTTAATACTTTTACTTAAAAACTTGCCGAGAACTAATTTTGAAAACACTGAAAATTTAGTTTTTTCACGAAAGATGAAAAAATATCAAAAAACTCGCACTTCAGAAAGGCATAGTAATGTAACGGTACTTGCTAGAGACACGTTTTTTTAAGAAACGGATGCAGAATTTTGTGCACTTCCAGCTCATGTAAGAAAATATTTGGTACTCAAGAATTTCATTATCCAATTAATTCCCGTTTTAGGCATCAAAAACCACAATGTGCGACGTCAGAAAGCAAACCATACAACACTGGCAAGAGAAATTGAGTACTGAAACAAGTGGTAGATATTACCCGCTGGATGGAGAGGAAATGTGGTGAGGTTAATTACTATTTAACACAGTTGTTATCCGGACACGGTTATTTTTGAAAATATCTGTTTAAAATGGGGAAGAATTAGAGTGGATGTTTAAACACCTTCTCAGGTTTTGTTGCGCAATCCGGACGGATATGGATATAAATGGGCCAATTGGCCAGAGGGACTCCACTTCGAAGTAATACTACAGTAGTTCCAGAGAGGGCACAAATAGTCCAACAGAGGAGGGGGAGATATAGTGGGTGAGGGCCCCACACACGGGGTATAATGACGACTTCCCCTATAGTGAGGTTAGGTACATTTACTCCACCTCAGCGGAAAAAAAATGTAATGGCCATACATCACCATAACGTAATGTTTTCGAGCAACGGATCTTCTCTTCCTTCTCCGATGCAAATGCATAACGTTTTGATCTAATATGTTGGCATTTGATTGGCATTAATTAACTCTTATGGCAGTTCCGTGTTAGTCTCATATACATACATAGCTTTGTGGTCACGGTGCATACGATATGTGTACCTGCATGTAAACAAATAAAGTGTCTGCCTTATTAAGTTTAAAATAAGGAAGTAATAAGGTATTTTTTTCTTTATATATTCATAATATTCGCTAACAATGCATAGGTATTAGGAAAATCTATATCGGATATATTCGAATGCGATTACAAATACAAAATCTCTGCTTCCTAAAAATAAATCCAATCATTATGTAGAACAGAAATTAACATTTTTGTTTACATTTTTCTTTTTAATTTCCTATTGTATGTATGCTACCTGCACACAAATAATATGATAAAAGACATAAACCATGTACTTTACACCTCTTAACGATTTTGTAAATAAATCACTGGACTTAAAAAGGATCTAAGTTTACATGATGCAACTGCAAACCTTATGTGAATATTGTCGAAATAAATTTGTCTGTCGAGTACTTGTATGGTATGCATTCACCTAAGGATTCAATTCCACTTTATGGTATAAATAGAATATTTCTAATGACCATACAGTATACCCGAAATGATGTAAATAAAAGGGATAGTTGTAATGAATACAGAGTATTAACTGGCCATTCTGTGTACCCGAAATGATGTAAGCAAAAGGAGGAATAGTTGTAATGAATACAGAGTACATATTAACTCGTATTTGCTTGACCATTAACTTGAGCTTTAAGGAATTCATGATTTATATTCTCTCCTACAAATATTCAGCAAAAATCAATTTTTTTTTTGTATTGTGTCTGATTTATTTATTTTCTTAAATACAATGAAGGAATATTGTACTTCTTAAATTCCAAGACATTGAAATCTTTACATTAAAGGCCACCAAGCTGCTGGTGATAAACGTATTTGAGTACAAACTTATTTCAGCCATTATAGCGTAGGATTTTCTTTCTCTTTAGGCGGATTGTATATGTATCAGTGTTGAAAAATTCAGTACTTTAGTACTTTTTTCAGTACTTTTCTATTTCGAAAATACCGCAGTACCCCCGCGGTGCTTTCAGTACTTCTTTATTATCACATATTTTATGTCTATTAATGCATTAGCAACATGTTCAACGTAATGCTAAAGGTAGAATTAATCTTTAGCCAAATGGTCCACGAAATGTACTTACGTTTTTAAAATACGAAAAGCAATAAGAACGCTTGCCGAACTGTAATGTATTTTCGATAAGCATTTACATTGCTCTTCATATGCTAAAAAAAGAACGCATGTTCCATTATGTTCCGTCGACGTTTGACTATACGGCGCTTACGTTTTGTTACGTAACGAATCAGCTGTTGTTGTTTTGTATGAGTGTTGCGACAAGAATAGTTACAGCTGTTTATTGTATTGTTCATTTTGTGAACTTTGAGTTTGGCATTTTCTTTTGTAAGTTTTGCCGCGTTTTTGCATTCCCTTTTTTGGTTTGAAATTTGCCGGCCTTTCTTGGCAATTTAATTAGAGGTTTTATTTGTTTGAGAACGGAGTGCAAAACTGCTGTAAGATTTTGTCTTTCATATGCACATGTGTTTATTGTTTATTATTTTATTAATTATTATTTTTTCTTTATAGAAATAAACATACATTTATACATGCCATATGTGAATTTCTTTTAAATTTATGTTAAAAGCGCAAACCCGTTTTCAATTACTCCATGACAGTGAGGAACACGTATCAGTCGTAAGTTTTTCTGTTCCGTTCCGTACGTGTGTTAAATATTAATAAATAGTCTAGTAGGTAATGTGCTGGCTTGCTAGACGTGACTCCACCGTTCAGAGCCCATGTCAGACACCTCCAACAAAACGAAATCTGAAAAAATGTTTCTTCGGCGACCTCTTTCTGGAGTTAAAAAATTTCCTTGATAAGTTTATCAAAAATTTGTCCTTCGGAGTCGACTTTAACCTGCAGGTCCCGCCATTCATGTATAAAATTAACACACAAAATAATTGGTGTGAGAAGATAGGTCATACTCGTAATCCTAATTGTAGGGTTGTAATGTATGTATTTATTTTTTTTGTTATAAAAGTACCATTTAATGCAAAAAGGTACTCTTTCGGTATTAGTTCAGTACCTTTTTAAAGATTCAAATTTGCAACACTGTTGTAGATTCAATGCCCATCAGAGTTTATTATCTGTTGTACAACATCGAACATAATGTTGTAGCCACTCCACTCGGATTGTATTGTAATAAATAAATGAAAATGTCTAAAAAATCATTATTAAGGTGACCAGTTAGAAAAATGATAATCAGTGGTATCCACACATGATTAGCTGATGACTTCATGAAAATCATCAACAACGCGTCAACAGCTTTCGTATGTTTAATGTCGAGCAATACAGAAGCTTAAATTGAATACGGCTGCTGTTGAAGATTTCCCACAAGCCCATCGAATAGCAATTTTCCTCCATTCTTTTATGAAGACAGCATGGTAACGTGACGAAAGGAATAGTTAAATGAATGCTATTCATACACCTCAAGAAAGTGTTTCATATCTGTTACGAATGCGCTCAAACGGAAAGGTGTCCCAAATAAAATTATTGGAATGAATAAAGCTACGTACCAAAAAAGCCTTATTACATATGAGGATCCTTAGCAACACTTTTTATAAATAGTGTTGGCGTAAAATAGCTTTTCCAATGTTTCTACATTATTTTTTACTGTTGTCCTTGAAGAAATAATGCCCAAAGTCTCTTTCTATTTCGTTTCTCAAAAAGCTATCGTTCGGAGTCGACTTTTAATTGTAATTGATCCGCCACTCATGCTTAAAATTAACACACACAACGGAAGTTGTTTTAGAAGCTACGTCGCACACTGTCGCGAGCGTGGCCAAAAATGGTTAAAGTCAATGTGGGAAATTCAATTTTTTTTTACCGTTATCTTATAGAAAACACTTCTATTAGTTGATATGTTAAAGTTTTTTATAAACTTTTGCGTAGTTTTTTAGTTATTGTATCTCAAAGTTAAGAATTCCCATGCAATATAGAAAATTTGTGTGAAAACTTGAAATTTAACATATTTTTGTCATAGTTAAAATTCAAAAATTCTTTTGGTAATGACTAAATTATTTGTAACAGCCCCTGACTGCTTTTGTGGGCGTTATAAATGTTTTTAATGTCGACATCATTGCAGATTCGTGATATTTTTGAGCAATGGGTGCAGCTTAAGAAAAATAATACAACAAATGTGTTGCATCATATTGTCCAATTTGTGGAAAGTCGTATTCAAAGATTTCTAGCAGATATAGAGAAGGACTAACTAAAGTTTATTCTTTTAAAAATTAGTAATAATTGGACAAAATATAGACGTGGAAAATGTAGGTTTGAAACTGAGTTGAGGAAGTGATGTACATTTTTCTAGATCATCGATTTTTTATATTTAAACATAAATAAATTCAATTAGGAACCAAGTATAAATTTAAATATTTTAATATATATAAACAAATTTTAAATTATTTAATAAAATATTGTTTAATTAGTATTCCAGCTATGGTAAAAATGTATCCTTAAAATTGTCTAAGGTTATACGGAATGTGAGAAAATTAAATTTTAATGAGTTAGTAAAACTTTTAAATCATAATCTGAGATTCGAAAAAAATATATGTAGTATATTCAATTTTTTTTGATACTTTTTTGAAAAAGGACATTTTTAAGGTGGGCGTATCCTTGCTCCAAATTTGGAGGAAGTATTGAGCATACTAAAACTAATAACTGTACCAAAAAATTATTAACATATCTTTTTTTTCCTCCAAGTTATAGCAATTTTTAATTTCAGGATAGTGGGAAGGACACGAATCCTTTGAGTTTAAATGACCAAATTTTAAGTCTGATTATATTTTACCAATTAATATAGGTGTGCCAAATTTTATCACTCTACTATTACTCTTTCTATTTTTGGCCACTCGTTATATGAAATCGCGACAGTGTGCGTCGTAATCCTGACTATAGGATTGACCACATAGAGAAACAGAAAAATCAGAATTTCTGACGCCTGCGAAAAATCATTATTCCTTTCTGTATGAAACTAACAAACATTTTCTAACAATTGGCGATAATCGTCTACGAGTTATATATGGCATGTAATCGAAGCAACGATCTTTGGAGAATATCACATCAGTCGCCTTTGTTCATATTCACAGAAATATATGGAGATAAATCAATCATACAGTTCTCAAATAGCACGAGGGTTAATAAAATCTATAAGGCACTTAAACATATTTTAAAAATACTCGATCGCTGTTTTTACCAATTGAGTATTTGATCCAGTACGAGATGAATAAAAGTTAAACAGATATTTAGGCAACTTATATTATCGTTTTATATTTCACATATTCAAATATTTTGTTAAATAAAAAAAATTTTTCAGCAAATTTAATTGTTTTTTTTTCCAACAAAATAAATTACACGGTGCGACAGTCAGAATACACCCAGCTAATGACATAGTGTAGGTTGTGATTTTTTTATTGAGTAGAAATCGAAAATATTTTTTTTTTTATTTCTCGAACCCTCCAAACTTGTTTTATTTGACAAAAACAGTAGTTTAGGTCTTTTCACACAAAATTATTGATTACCCAAATATTTTTTAACATATTTTCAAAATCCAATTATTATTATTTTTTTTTTGGAAAAGGGGATAGACGAGCCTTTAAAATGGTCTACATAAACATAACTTACATGTTATGAATTTTAATCGGATAAACTTGGAAAATATGATTTTTTCCTCATTTTCTCAAGTTTAGCTATTCTTAATTGCAAAATTTAACTAAAATATATGAAATAAGTGATGACATTCTGAAAGTGAATTATCTTGTGATTAACAACTTAACAACAACTATACCACAGCACCCCTACATGTATCCAAATTATCACTTCCATTAGTCTCTATACTGCCTGCAATCATGAAGAATATTTCCACTTTCATCTAATAATGGTTGGCATGCAAAAAAAAAAAATGAGAGAAGAAATTTTATTTCAATAAAACAAATTGAATGTAAACACTTCGATGCAAAAGTGCCAATTGAAATTGCAGTTTCAATTGATTTTCGTCAAGTATTAGGATACAGAGTGAAAAGTTACTCTTTTCAACATTTAATCAACTGAGTCATCACCTGAAACTTCTTCAAAAGGAGATAAAATACAACACTGTTTAAATTTGCATAAGCGTGAGCAAGAATACTTCTGTAGTTTCACTTATATTCTGTAAATATTTTCTTTTATTCGTGACATTTATCAGGAAGAAAATAAAAAGAGAAAAAAAACTAAAACTTGGCAAGCACTTGCATAGAAATCAAGCGGACACAAAATCTTAAAATAATGCAATTCAGCATTAGAATAAATTTATTTTTCTTGCTTAGATTTAGAGGAATCAAATTTAACAACAGCAACGATATTCAATGTAAAGTTCATTATTAAGTTGAAGAAATTATTTAAAAACGAAAGTTGAAAGTATTTGGCGTTTATTATTAATTTTTTGTTGTTGCAATAAAAACAAGAAAGGAAAAATTACAAAATCTTAAGCACGAATGTCATTAATTGTCATTAATTCCATTGAAATATCGTACCATTATGTAGCACTAACAACCGAAGTATAGTATGCCAGCTTTAATATCGAGAAAAGCGAACTACGACAAAAATAATTGGTCAATTCATACAAGTCGTTGTATCGTTGTATTGAGTGTATTGTTGGACGAATATACAACAGTGTATGCTTGTTATTGATAATTTTCATATTAAAATTCGATACACTTTTACACATTTTTTGTCCTATGTTTTTAAAAATTGTATTGGTTTCGTACTATCAAATTGTGTGAATGCCAATAATTATAAATAAGAATAAGAAGAAGACATTTGGAGCATTGAGCGTTCACAAACAACCAAGTGTATTCAATACAACATACACGATACACAGTGGTGTGAATTGAGCAAATTATTTATTTAAGAAATCCTCGAGCAAAATTTTCATTTAGTAAACAAATTCCATCACAAAACTACTCATTCGTAACCGAAGTTCAATTTCAATCAAAATTAACACACACAACATGTGTAGTTTCAAAAGTCAGGCCATAATCCCGACTAAATTCTTGTAACGGCCAATAATGAATGCATAGTCAGGAATAGGTGGCAATTACATGAGATCTGTTCGGCAATGTAGATTGAATGCATAGGAATTTCGTAATATGGCAATAGCTCACACTAGATCTGGTAGGAATTGACGGGAATAATACCAACTCTTTGCATCCGACCATTACCTTTTAAAGTTTTAACAATTAACTCTTTTTACCAATTACAATCAGATTTAAAAATGGGTAGCTCATGCCGTAATTCAGCACTGATTTGGGGGATAGAATTTCAACTCACAGAAACTCAGGTATTCAATCCGTCATATTGCCATACGGAAATCATTGAGAAGAAATATAGTACCGTATAATGTAATTCGAAACATCAGACCTATGTACGAGGGTGGAGAACTGCCAGTTCTTCACAACGGAAATAGCAGTTAACCACAAATGCAGAGATAAGTATCAAGAAAACAAAAGCCATAAGGCTATCATTTAAAACATCATTCTACAAAGCCAACCAGTCGTTTGTTCTGGGTTAGGTTGGGTTAGGGCAGAGTGGTAGCTTTGATACCTAAAGCTCATTTGAGCACGCATAGCGGCCCGTTCTGACGCCACATGTGAACACAGTTCCTGTACTGACCAAGTTCCTCTAAAGCAGGAAGAAGCTGGTCAGCGCAAGGGCTGAACATTTAAAGCATGAATAACAGTCTCCTCTTCCTCAGCGGATCTGCACCCACGGCAGAGTCGTTTAAGCTGCATTCTTTCGCGTGTCTTCTCATGACACAGTGACCTGTAAGCATGTCCACTGTGATCAAAATGATGTTACGACCACGTCCAAGTAACTGGTTGATGCGCCTTCTATCCCCTGAGGGCGAAGTGAGCCGAGCCGTGAGCAGGACTCCTCATTGACCCAGGATAGATTGGTGTCTGGAAAGAATTTCCACGCGATGGCCAGCTTGAAAGAGGTAAGAGGATTCCGAAAGTAGTGCACCTGCGCAGCGAGCTCATCGGCCCTTGAGATTCCGGGAATGTCACAGTGCCCGGGGACCCTGATAAGATTGACACTGAAGCGCCCAGAAAGAAGGTTGAGACAGGGGCGACATTCCCTAACGATCCGGGAGCTATTCACAACGTTCGAAAGAGATCTTACGGTAGCCTGACGGTAAGAAAAGATCGGAAAGGAACGCCGACGGCGAGGATCCATTGAGCGGCCCGGTAGATGGCCATTACTTCCGCCTGAAACACGCTGCAATAGTCCGGCAGCCGGAGTGAAAGGTTCAGGTTCAGCTTCCCAGAGTGGAACCCGCTCTCCAGTATTTCCGGGGGGGACGATCGTATCAGGTGCCCGGTCACTCCTGCTTGGGATCAGAAAGTTGAAACCCCTGTCAAAACAATATTCCACAGGGAGATAATCGATATATATTGGGGTCTCAGGATCAATCTCCAAAATAGGGGAGTGACCAGAGGGGACGACGCACAATGGGGTTTTTGATGCCTAAAATGGGAATTAAATCGTGGGAGCTTTCCTGGTTGCTTTTTTTAACTTTTTTTTGTTTATTACGCTTAAAGAAGATAAATCCATAATAAAAAAAAAGAAAATCGTGAACTGAAATGCATAAGGGCCTAACAACCAAAAAATTCAAAACTGACTTTTTTTATTGCATCAAAATATATGTTCTGACAAAATTTTATAATCCTACTGTTACAGATTATCTACCAACCAGATAAAATTAGTATTGAACATAGAAACGTTAATACAAATTAGAATAAATCATTTTGAGTATCAACCAAGTTTTCATTTCATTTTGAAGTCTTTGTTTCGGGCTTCTTGTGCTTCCTCAGTTAACTGCCCTATTGGTATTAAAAAGTAGTTTATTACTTTTGGTCCGCGCAAGCAAAAATTACGAATTTTCTTTCCTTTACTCTTTTGATTTTTGCTTCTTTCACTGCAATCCTCGAAATTAACTTTCGATCTACCACGCTTAACACCAGATTGGAGTGGGAAACCTATTGACGAATCTAACCAGTACTTGTTGTTCTGAAGAAAACGCTCAGAAACTCTATAAGATGCATTCCAGCGATTCTTCAATTGGGAAATTAAATTTTTCAATGAATGTATCGTTAAAAACTTTAATATATTTTTATTGCTTGGGAATAAACGTGTAAGCATATTTTCTTTAAGAAATACGATTTTTTCAGCCAAGGTTTCAAATCCAGAACTTGAAATTAGTTCATAAAGTTCTCTTCGAGAAATAAAAATTGTATTCACGTTTGTACCTATGATTAAATATAGCATTTTCAGTTTAAATTAAACCTTTTTCAAAATGAACGAAACCTTTTTCAGATTAAACGAAACTTTTTTTAAATTAAACGAAACCTTTTTCAAAATAAATGAAACTCTTTTCAGAATAAATAAAACTTTATTCAAATTCAATTAAACATTTTTCAAATTAAATTAAACCAGTTATAGAATTTGAAGATTTATCATATTCTGTTGTATTTTTTTGAGAAATATTCGCAAAAAGTTATTTGAACAATTTAATGTAACGTTTGCATTGTCTACAATTTTCAACGGATTAAAAGAACTTAAAATAACGCTGAAAATGGCTTCCATCGAAATGGACCGTATGAATAGCGCATCGACTATTGAAAACCGTCGACAGTATGCCTCAGAATTTGCAGTTTGGTCTTCTCAACAAAAAGAAAAATTATTTTTATAGATTTACGGCTTTCACAAGCACGTGCTAAGGTAGGTGAAAGAGCTCATGTTGTTGTGCCAACCGTAAGGGGAAGGAACGTTACTTTAATTGCTGCGATAAATAATGCTGGTGTTGTTTACCATAAAGTTTTTTCCCTTTCCACTGTAAATTCAGCCCGTTTCCAAATATTTCTGAGGGAGCTCCTGGATAAAATTGAAAGCAGCCCGGAGTTACAAAATTCATTTTTAATTATTGATAATGTCAGAATCCATAAAACCCAGGAAATTCGAAATATGGTGGATAATAGTGACTGTGCACTTAAATTTTTACCACTTTATTCTTCTAAGTTGAACCCGATAGAGAAAACATTTTCTAAGATAAAATTCCACGCCCGATCATTATTAAGTGACATTACCACAGAGCATAATACAGTAAGTGTGATTGAGGAAAGTGTCGCACAAATTAATCAAAATGATTGTGCGAACTATGTTATGGATATGATCATGACAATTCCTAAAGCGGTCAGTGGACAAATTCTTCATTAATTTTAACAAGTATTATATGAAAATTAATATGTTTGTTTTCTATTAAATTCTATAACTGGTTTAATTTAATTTGAAAAATGTTTAATTGAATTTGAATAAAGTTTTATTTATTCTGAAAATAGTTTCATTTATTTTGAAAAAGGTTTCGTTTAATTTAAAAAGAGTTTCGTTTAATCTGAAAAAGGTTTCGTTCATTTTGAAAAAGGTTTCATTTATTTTGAAAAAGGTTTAATTTAAACTGAAAATGCTATAAATATGGTCTTATAATTTTACACAAAAAATTTAATAGATACAAATTATATAGGTGCAAAAATATATTGTTACGAAACGACCTAATATCGTTTCCCAAGAAAACATCGTGTCACATAAACAAAAGCCACACACTAACACTAACGATACAATGAACATGTTGATTAACTATTACAAACACTAACACATAGAACGTACATGCTTGCATATACCAACAAAATCAGTATAAGAAAAGGAGACAGACAAGTATGAGAGAACAACAACAAACAAGCAATGTCAACCAGATACACAAACAATAATGCGGTTGCAATAGAATTCTCGAGAAGGCGAGAACATGAACCATCCCCTTCGAGAACGTTATTCATACTGATTTTGCGGACATATAAAAAGGCGAGGCATAGCAAGCAACGAGTCAGTTATAATCCAGTCAGTCTTGTGTGAAGTAAACAAGTTGTGTTTGGAGATCGCAGTCATTAGTGTTGGCGCGAACATCAGTGTGAAATAGAATAATACAAGCAATTATTGTCGTGTAGTGAAGTTGTATACAGTGACACAAAAGTAGTGTGAATAATAAAGAGTTTAATTGAAACGTAACACATATTTGTTTTTATTTTGGTTTGCAATTAACGAACCCACAATCTAAACGTTTTTAAAAAGGTAAAAACGTAACAATATCTTCTTTTTTTTATCAGGTGCAAGAAAGTCCAAAAAAATTTTTTTCTATTATTTCACAGGGTATCTTAGGTTTAAGAAAAGAAAAATTTTTTGCTTTACTTTGCTTAACTCACAACATTTTTTCTATATATGATACAAAATTTTCAAAATTAATAGACCTTCACAAAAATTATTTTTACAAATAACAAAACTATATAAAGTTAAAAAACAACGAAGCAAATATAATCTCAATCGTATGTTGTTGAAGCCTCCATATTTTTTTAATACTTTTACTTAAAAACTTGCAGCGAACTAATTTTGAAAACATCGAAAATTTAGTTTTTTCACGAAAGTTAAAAATATATCAAAAAACTCAGACTTCAAAAAGGCGTAGTAATGTAACGGTACTTGCTAGAGAAACGTTTTTTTAAGAAAGTGGTGCAGAATTTTGTGCACTTCAGCTCATGTAAAAAAATATTTGGTACTCAAGAATTTCATTATCCAATTAATTCCCGTTTTAGGCATCAAAAACCACAATGTGCGACGCGCCAATGAGACAAAGCATTGAGTCTTGTCACAGTGAACTTAGCCACCTGCTTAGCGAGGAGATCAGTAGGAAGCCAGTTAACAAGGCCTATATGGGGGTGGTGCATAGAGCACTAGTGATTCGAATTCGCAAGTTAGTTTGCAATATTATAGTGTATAGTTTTTTAATTGTGTACATATTTAAATTAATTACTTTTTCTTTATGTCAATTAAAATTGAATTTCTATTGTAAAATACAAAATTAACACAATAATTAATATATTTTGCTTGTCCATATCTTAATTACTTTGAAAAGAATTATTTACATTTCTTTGTAAATACTTATGTGTTGTGTTAAATAAATTATATTACATATACATATGTATGCCCTCATGTAATATACATATGTATGTATACATACGTAATTGTACCTTCACTTTCAAAGGATATTAACATTTGGTTTATGCGGTACTTAATGTTTTCAACACGAGTCCAAACGATTAAATTGCAATTGAATTACATCGCTTAAGGGTATAATAAAGCAAAAACACTTGTGCAAAGCCACATTCAAATAGGAAATGGCAACTGTAATATGAAAACGATGCACATACGTATTGCGATAGTGAAAGGATTAACATTCAAATATCTACACGAATCATATTTTAACCAGAAGTTTTCTGTCCAATTGCTCTCCTTTAATGCATAGACTAAACGGCCCATTAAGTAAATATCAAGTGGAGATTTTGGATAGCAGACTTATGAAGATTAATAGAGCAATGCACTATTGGTAAAAGGAATCACATTTAGTAATCAAAGCTATAAGGAATCACTACAGATGAATCGGTATATTGGGGGGTGGGGGGTTTAAATTGCTGATTTCGGATCTGAGGTAAAATTATTCAAACAATGATTTTGACAACCTGCTATGCAGTCTTCGTTAATTGTTTACAAAAATAAAACATGCCGTTATTACCTTTGATTTGTTCTTTATCAAATACAAATGAGTTTTTGCCTCAAAAGTTAGTCAAACTGCCTATAGTGCAACGTTTTGAAACAGTCCTCTTTATTAGTGAAAATCTATTCCTGAATAAAGTCGTTTCATATTTCGTAAAATATACAAACAAATCCGTATTCGATTGGGCTGAAAACGCCTCACTTATAGAGACAGGGACATTGTCAGTAAGAAAACAACAACTACTGTTTGTGCAACTGACATTACAAACTTACAATAAGAGCAAGTGGCTCCGAAGCATTGCAACTAAAATCATTTGGGGTATTCACACGGTCGTCATAAAGTCAAATTATCATAAAATAATAACACGAAAAATATGACTGCTGTGAGCAACCCTCATAAGTTAGTGTGCTATTTCAAATTTGAGTCAGCTGATGAAAGAAAAATACAATTATAAAAAATTACCATAGATGGGCACTTTGCAGTACCAGTAAAATTTCAGTAAAAATTGATTTTTACTGATTACTGAAAAAAACTTCAGTATTCAGTAAAATTTTACTGTTAATGCAATCTAAATTTGAATGAAATTTAAATAAAATTTAAATGAAAAAAAGTAAAATTTTACTGTTAATGCAATCTAAATTTAAATGACATTTAAATGAAATTTAGATTGCATTACCAGTAAAATTTTACTGAATACTGAAATTTTTTTCAGTAATCAGTAAAAATCAATTTTTACTGAAATTTTACTGGTACTGCAAAGTGCCCATCTATGAAAATTACGAATATTTTTAATTAAAAATGCCAAAAACAAGTCAAAAAACTGAAATAATAGCCGGTTTGTGCGAAAAATACATATTGGACATTATTATGGCTGATTCAAGTAAATTCTTTTTTTTTTTATTATTATTGAATCTTTCTTAATGAAATTTACAATAGTTTTCAAATCTTACAACTAGTTATGAAGGTTAATAGTTAACACCAGCGTGATAACTTTAAATTGTATTCAAATCTTAAATCTTAAATATTAAAAGTTGGGGTTAGTGCAGCCGTCGAGCGAGGCACAATGTGTCACTCCGTTTTAGCCTATGATGGCCGTTGAATTGAAGCAGGTCCCTTGCCAAAGCATTGGGGTGAATCGTTAGTTTACCGACGTATTTTATGGCGAATTTTTTAATTTCTTCCTGAATTGTAGGAATGTTGAGATCTCTGTGGATATTGTCGTTACGAATATACCATGGAGCGCAGACAATTTGTCGTAAAATCTTGGACTGTCTTCTTTGCAATTTCAAAACGTTAGACGCGCAAGCACTGCCCCAAAGCTGAATGCCGTAGGTCCATATTGGCTTTATAATGCATTTGTATAAAAGAACCTTGTAATCAAGGTCTAGTGTTGAATTAGGACCAATAATCCAATGCATTTGAGCGGATTTCAGCTTAATGGCCGCTAATTTAGCCTCGATGTGGCGGGACCATGTTAGACGCCGGTCTAAGTGGACTCCCAGCAAAGACTATAAATATATAAAGATGTTGCACTGCCATACATTGTACTGCCAGTGCCAAATTTGTCGATGGCAGTACGGCTACTGCCACTTTTTGTACTCAGAGAATTATTATACTCAGAGAACGTATTGTTCTCTTCTATAAGCAATTTATTCTCATAGGCGTGTATACGTGTGTATATTCATTCCATTTCATAGCACAATTGTGCAGAGAGAACTCACACGCATTCTTGTGTTTTTTCATTTAGTTGTCGATCAGATTGCGACAAGAACACATGTGTGGCGGATGCTTAATCATTTTATTTCAGGATTACACTCAAAAAATATTTTATGTTAAAAATGGTCTATGTCATTAGCTTGGCGTATTTCATATTTTTTTTATTTTGTCGAATAGTATAATTTTTTTTAAATGTTTTGGAATTCTCGATTTCTTTTTTAATAAAAAATGGGTTTTTATTCTTTTTATTTATCTAAAAAACATGACCTAATTTTTAAGCCAAAGATGGATAGCTTTATGTTCTTTCAATAAAAAATAATATGTAGTGGAAAATATAGAAAGAATGTACAGCTTTAAATCCCCAAAGACTGTGTTTTTAACTTAAGAAATATTCTTCAAAAAATCGAGATCATTTCTCATTGTTATTAGTAAATTTCAATGAATATCAGTAAATCCTACCGAAATATTTTTTTGGGTGTATAATTCAAACATGCAAAAAAACGACATAAACTTTTTTCGTTAGAAGTTGTCAAGCAATTGAATGCATTTTTACGCTCTTTTTAACGAACATTGTTGATGTTCGTATCCTATGTGTGTAAAAAGCCGAAGATATTCTTCCCCTGAAAGGCATTGGTGCCGACGTGAAAATAACCTGTGAAAAAAATGTTACCGTTTGTTTTATTGTAGGGTAAGAATACGTGTTTTATTGTTGTAGAAATGAAACTATATCGATTCACACCGAAATAAAAAACCTTTATTATAAATTTTTAGAACTAAATATTTAGAGAGAAACAAAACTAGCAAATTATGAAAATAACCTTTTAATTATTACATATATTGATTAAATATTAAACTTTAGTAGTAATTTTTAAGCATTATTTTAAAACAAATTTTGCTGCAACTTATATTTACATTTGGTTACTATGGTAAAAATATAGAAGAAATACATACAGCTTTTTATTTACCGTTATTTTAACTCATCACATTTTGTGTTTACATTTGAAACTGTTCAAGAAATTCCTTTATTTTAGTATTCTGGTAAAAGTGAGTCAAGTTAAGAAGTGTGAATTCAAAAAGTGTAGTGCGTGCTCTTATAAAACGTTTAATAAATAGAATATATAATTAAAATCATAATGAACGGAGAAGGACAAATAAAAGTTGAGTTTAATAGCGAAAACAAAAAAAAAAGATCGTCTTTATCAGGCACCAAATGTTGTTTAATGCATTGTGGCAAATCCAAGTGTTCCAAACTTAAAAATCTTTCGTTTCCCATATCTTGACGCCGTATTGCTTAAAGCATGGTTAGAAAATTGCAATTTTGACGAATGTTTTCTAGAAAGATCACGGACATTATACATATGTGAAAGACATTTTTCGGCAGACTGTATTGGAAAGAAATATTTGAAACGAGGTGCCGTGCCAACATTGAACTTAACCGGCAAAAAGGAGGAAACAGGTATTGAAAAAGGAAATAGTTTCGAAAGTGAGGATGTTGACTTATATTTATATAAATCTTCGCCACGTAAGCGTAAGAGATCGGAATCACCATCATTATGCACAAATTGTCAAAAAAGTTGTAAGAATGAAGAATTTTATCGGAAGAAATACTTTAATATGTTTAAAAAACTTAAAGCTGTGACGCAAAAAAATAATAATTTAATAAAAAGAAACGAAAGTTTAAAAAGAAGTGTCAAAACATTAGAAAAAAAAGTAATGAACACAAAATCGATTGAAGCCGAAGTTGACAAATTAAACATCAATTCAAACGAAAAAACTTTATGCAAAATGCTCATAAAAGAAAATAGGGGAACAACTGCTCGTTGGGATGATCATGAAATAAGTTTTGCACAAAGTATTTATTATAGATCTACTTCCACATACTTATTTTTACGAAATATGTTACATTTAAATTTTCCAAGCCCTTCGTCTCTAAGTAGATGGAGCCTTATAAAGAATTTGCAACCAGGCAACAATTTATGCATATATAATGCACTCAAAGTTACAGTTCAAAAGCTGCAGCCTCTTGAGAGAGAATGCATTTTAATTTTTGATGAAGTGTCCATTAGAAGAAATCTGACCTATAATAATTTTGCAGATGTTATAGATGGAGTCGTAGATCTTGGACATGAGCGAGTGGATGAAATGGGCTCCCAAATTTGCGTTTTTATGATAAGAGGACTTGTAAAAAATTGGAAGTTTGTTTTAAATTATGTTGTTACTGCTACTTCGATAAAAGCTGATACACTAAGAAAACTTGTGCTATTAAATTTGGATATTTTGAAGGAAATGGGATTAAATGTGCGTGGATTAACGTGTGACCAAGGTCCTAACAACAGGAAATGTTACAAGATGTTGGGCGGATCCATTGATAAACCTTATTTTCTTCATAAAAATGATAAAATTTACCTGATGTACGATATTCCTCATATTTTTAAGTCGATCAGAAATGCTTGGATCAAGGGCGATTTTAAAACACCACATGGAGTAGCGCGGTTCGATGTTGTTAGAGAAATTTTCGAGCTAGAGCATGGAAAAGCAACAAAAATGACAAAATTAACAACAGCGCATATAAATCCAAATAATTTTCAAAAGATGCGTGTTGGCATAGCTGTCCAAACTCTTAGCAATTCAGTTGCAGCTGCAATCCAATCTGTTAATGAAAATCGACAGTTTACACGAAATTCGTCAGCAGTAGCAACTTCAACATCTGCATTCATAAAAAAGCTCAACAGTTATTTTGACTGTTTAAACAGCAGGCACTTCAACGACTCTAACCCCCTGAAACGTGGCTTAAAGTTTAATAGTACAACTTGGCAAGTACTTCAAGAGCTGATTACCTACATGAAACAGGTTGAATATGACGGTAATAAAATATTTTCAATCAACGGGCTAGTTCAAACAACGAGTGCTATTTTATCTTTGTCGGAAGAACTGTTTGAAGAAAATTTAAATTTGCTCTGCATTTTAACGAGCCATTTTAACCAAGATCCTATAGAAAACTTGTTTTCATATATACGTGCCAAAGGTGGACATTGCAAAAATCCATCGGTTCATGAATTTAATATTGCTGTAGCTAAGCTGTTATCTTTAAAAATGACTCAGTTTAGCACCTCATCTAATTGTGCACACGACGATGCAGTGTTTTTACCTATTGAATTGGAAACAATTTTAGAAGATACTGATAGGACTGGAAATATATCAGAAAGTACCCATGCCCCTGAAATAGATGTCGCAGATATATATAATGAAAATAAAGAATATTTTAATGATGACGCCGATTGTTTTACGTCCAACAATGTGCCAATAGAATTAACATCAAGTCGTTATTTTGTTGGTTACATAGCTCAACGAATATCTTGCGTTAAATGTCGTGTGGATATAATTAAACCAGCGCAAATTTTGTCATATCCTTCAGAAATGTTGGTACACGCAAAAAATTATACAAAAGATTCCGACTTTGGAAGTTTGTGCGCTCCATCTGACTTATTTTTTGAAGTTTGTAAAATTCACATAAAAGTCTTCGAAAAAATATTTTTAAGAAATAAAGCTACTAAAAACATAAAAACATTTATTGTTGAGCAATGCGTAAGTTGCACCAAAAATACCATGTATTCCTTCTGGTTCGATGAGGATAACGAATGTTATAAACACAGAATGGAGATGCTTAATTTACTAGTTACTATTTTACTACGTAAGCATTCCACATGGGAAACATACAAATTTAAATTATCCAGTATGGAAAAAGTTAAAATTTTGAAACATTAAAATAATAAATAAATTTAAAAAATACTAAACAAAAAAGCATTCGTTTTATTACAACTTAATTCCACACAAAAATAGAGACAGAAGTTCATAATTGAACTATCTATAAAATTACATATGGTAAGTACATACTTATATACGTACATAATTGAATAGTGTAAAAAATAACATTATAATTCGGTGCGAATCGATATAGTTTCATTTCTACAACAATAAAACACGTATTCTTACCCTACAATTACACAATCGGTAACATTTGCTTTTTCGCAGGATATTTGCACATAAATTGTATGGAAACTAAACTTCTTTTAGTTTTTAAAATTATTTAATCTGAATGTTTCTTCACGAAGAAAATAAAAACAAAAAATATGTTTATGTGAATGTACCATATACATGTATATGTTACTTTTTGCTCTCTCTTATTCTCTTTTGTTCTCTTTCTCTCAGTTAAAATGAGAGTAAGCACGAAGATTTAGCTTTCCCTGTTACCTACCCCCCTCATCATAAAGAAGCACAAAATTTTGTCAATTTTGAATACACTGCGTGCAACATCTTTATATATTTATAGTCTTTGCTCCCAGGTATTTGAAGTTATTTTCAACAGGGACATCAATATTATTTATTTTTATTCGTGGGCAATCTTGTCTTCTAAGTGTGAAGGTTACATGAGCACACTTGGATGGATTCACCTTTATTCTCCACTTTTCAAACCATCTTTCCAGGTCGTATATGTGCAACTGCAGTTGTGTTGATGCTACCTTCGGATCCTTGTTGACGCTTATAAATGCGGTGTCGTCTGCATATGTTGATGTGTAAGTGTTAGGACTTGTGGGCATGTCCGATGTATAAATTAAATACAGAATAGGACCTAATATGCTTCCCTGGGGGACACCTGCAGAGATCTTTTTTGTTGTAGACAGTTCGTCCCTCAATTTGACCTTAAAGGTTCTATCAGTTAAATAGCTTTTAAGAAGTTTGTGTGTGTTCTCGGGGAGTAGTCGTGTTATTTTGCTGAGTAGGCCATCATGCCAAACCTTATCGAATGCTTGTGAGATGTCGATAAAAAGAGCTGAACAATATTGTTTCTTTTCAAATGCAGATCTAATCATAGTGACGATCCTATGAACCTGCTCAATGGTACCGTGCTTAGCTCGAAATCCAAACTGATGTTCAGGGATAATTTGTCGCTCGTCGAGATACGTGGCTAAGCTTTGGAGAAGAATTTTTTCGAACACTTTTGATAATATTGATAGCAAGCTAATGGGTCTATAGGATGTAATTTGACTAGCATCTTTTCCCGGCTTGGGAATCATAACAATTGTAGATATCCTCCAAGATGATGGGAAGTAGCCAATTCTTAGCATTGCATTAAATATGAATAGTACAATTCTTATAGCACTATTGGGTAAGTGGACTAACATTGAGCCTGTAATGCCATCGGGCCCGGCTGACTTTTTCACGTCAAGGCTTTTAAAGGCGGCCTGTACATGAGAAAGCCGGAGTTTTATAAGTGCGTTAACAGTATTACTTATGTTAGGTGGGCAGATATGAGCATTAATGTCATGTGGTGTGAAGACATTCTCCAGGTGGTTCGCAAAAGCATTAACCTTCTCGCTAGAGGTTTTTGCCCAAGTGTGGTTCTCCAATCTTATTGACGATTCTAGAGTGATAGGACATCTCATGTGCCTTACAGCTTTCCACAGACTATAATTTGTGTTTTTTGTTGGGTCCAGATTCTGGAGGTAACTAGCAAGTCTAGATTCCTGTGTATGCAATAGGTTACTCCGCAATAGGGCAATACATCTGTTCAGTTGCGCTTTTAGAAGAGGAGAGCGACTATTTTGCCACTGCCTTCTAAGTCTTCTTTTTCTCTAACGAGATTTAGAGTTTCTGTACTAAATTGGTAACATTTATTTTTTAAAATACGCTTCGCAGGCGTTGCCACTTTCGCTGCCGAGACCATAGTTTCAGTGAGATAATTCACAGCCGACTGAATGTTTTCTGCGTTTCTTAGAGGAATATTCCGAGAGAGGTGAGAACTTACGTACATTTTATATTTTAACCAGTTCGTGTTTTTGTTTGGGTATAAATGCAACTGTTCACGATGTACAAAGAAATTGTTTTGCAGGGTAAGAATTGTAGGTGAATGATCGGATGATAAGTCATACGATGGGGCAACTGTGTATTCGCTGCGTTTAATGTTTTTAACAACGGCAAAATCTATCAAGTCTGGCGACTTGTTGAAGTCCGTTGGCCAGTAAGTCGGAGTACCACAAGAGGCAACATCGAGCTTATTTGCAATTATTGTGTTGTACAGCTGCCTTCCTCTAGGGGTAATGAGTCTTGACCCCCAAAAGTTATGTTTAGCGTTGTAGTCGCCAGCTGCAATAAATTTTTGGCCAAGCGTGGCAAAAAACGTCTGAAACTTGTCGACTTCAATTTTGTGTCTAGGAGGACAGTAAAGTGAGGAAATTGTTATTTTTAAATCCGTTAGATTTATAGTTGTGGCCTGAATAAAATCTTCTTTAAATTCTGGCATTGGAGAATGCCGCACATTTTTTTACAATAATGGCACTGCCACCGCATGCCCTTCCACTTGGGTGCTTAGTGTCATAAATGTAGAAGTCGTTGATTCTAAAACAGTTTTTCTTGGTGAAATGTGTTTCTGAGACCATAAGTATGTCGATCTCTTCTGTGTGCAAAAATTGTTCCACTTCGAGTTTATGTTGGGATAACCCGTTAGCGTTCCAGAAACAAATTCTTAACTGGCTCATTTTTTACTAAGCAAAACTTGCAGAAGCATGTTCTGGGTTCTCATCATCTCTTGGAACATACGCTGCATATTGGCCATGAAATTATCGATCGTATGGATTAATTTTTCGATTGAGGTCGAGTTGCCATTAACCTGCGGGCCATCTTTTAGCACATTTGCGAACGAATTCTTTTGTTCCATTGCAACATTTTTCCTACCACTATAATGTGGCATTTGTGCATCTGTCCTCAATGCTTCAGCATAGGAAACGTTTGGTTTGTTTAAAGCCACTTTACTAGGTTGAGTACTAGCAGTATGACCAGCGTAGAGGCGTGGAAATTCAGATGTATGATAATTTTCATGTGAGGGATTACGTGCTACTTTTGATTTGATGACGTGCGTATATACTATACAGCCCCTGTAGTTTGTGGTGTGGTTTTCCCCACAATTACTGCATTTCTTGATTTTGGTGTCACTTTTGGAGTGGGAGCATTCACGAGTATTTTGAGCATCGCCGCAAATTACGCAAACTGATGGTAGCTTACAATAAGTTTTTGTGTGCCCGAATTCCTGACAATTAGTGCACTGTACCGGACCTTTTCGTTTTAGTGGCTCCTCGACGGTTATTCTTCTGTTGAGAAGATATCGCAAGTTATAAATGGGGTGCACTGAATTTTTTGATTTTATATGCTTGGCATCGAACACGATTTCTACCCTATGCATTGGTTGTGGGGTTTTATTTTTATTTAAAATATTATGCACCGACCGTACACCGTACCCTTCTTCTTCTACCGCACTTTTAATGTCATCAGTAGGCACAGAGCTATCAATGCCCTTTATTACAACTATCAGGCCTTTGGCGCTCTTAAGTTGGTATGTGTAATAATTCTTCTTTTCACTATCGAGTCGACTAGCAATGAGGCGATAATCTTTTTCAGTGTAAGTTTGGATCTTTGTTTCTTGGATTAGACCCCTACGTATCGAAACAACATGAAAATTTTGTTTGCCTACCAGTTGAGACAACATATTCACTATTGTGTTAGACGTTTGTTCGCGCAAGTAAATTGGGGGTGGTTTTTGTTCCCTTGTGGTAGTTTCATTGCACTCTTCTTCCGCAGAAGCAAGGATGGAGAATCTGTTACTATTCTCAGGTATTTCACTCTGAACTGTTTTGTATTGCTTAGCCGTCCTCTCCTGTTGAGAGTTTTTGGGGCTAGCCTTACTTTTCTTTATGGTAATATATCTATCCATACCTGTTTGCGTTTGAATTTGTACTAATGTTGGTGTTGTTGTTGCAGTTGATTTTTGTTCAGTTGTTCCCTGTTTTGTATCACTATCCGATTCTGTTCTTTTTAAACTCATGCAAGCTGATAATGAGTATCTGCGCTCTGGCCGTGCTGTCAAGTAAGCTCGGTCATCCAGTTTTTTATTTTTATTTATATTTAGTTTCTCAGTTTCCACTTCCGTGAAAGTGTAGTACGCATTCCTTTCGGTTAATTTATCATTTTTTTCACCACTATTAATTTTGTTCATAAGTTTATTATAAGTGGTGAATTAGCTGAAACAAAAAAGTTTAGCTAAGACAACCACTACACGACTATTAGAACGGGTCAAATTGTAATTCACCAGGAACTGTTAACAACCAGTATTTTGTTGGAGTAACACAGCTGATGTTTGTTTATTATTTACTGTTTGTTTTATTGTCCTATTCTTGCAATTTGAGTGCAATCTTTAAATTATTAAAAAGTTAAAGAAATAATAAAATTTTCAAGTTTTTAAACACAAATTGTGAGGAAAAGCACGCGTAAATCTTTTAACCTCCAAGAGGCATCGAAACGCGCACATTCGCTATGTGGAATTCTCTCTTCCAAGCCTGAATTTACACCGTATTTACACCGTTTTGCGATGATATCTTGGGAGCACCACGAAAACACGCACATACGATAAGTAAGTCAATTCGGAAAAAAGATTCAAGTAAATAAGAAAAAAAAAAAAAAAAAAAAAAATTACATGTTTATATTTAAATAAATCATTTTTATAAAAATTATGACTCGATGACGACTTTTTCCCTTTTGACTTAGATTTACACTGTTTAAATATGACAAAACAATAAACACATCACAAAAGGTACTATTATTTTATGACTTTTTTGTTTGAAGCACAACAACAATTTTTTAAACTATCATAAACTTTAGTATTTTATGACAATATGACCTGATAGCACACCGTGTGAATACCCCAATTGTGTAACTATAATCGTTTATCGCTTAAAATATTTCTGAAGCTTTTTGTTTACAGTGTTCGCTTCTCTTGTAATGAATGAATAAAGACATTGGCGAGGTGACCATCAGAGATTAGCAATGAATCGTTTTTCGCTACTCATAAGTACTCATGAAATTTTGAGTATGAGTGAGTCAACAGTACTCTGAATCATTCGTACTCACCACAGCATTTCTCAATTTTCCAAAAAGGACCTGAACAGAATGTCTGATAAGCAACTTTTATTGGCCAGCAATTGAAGATTATGGACAAGATGGTGGCATTGCTGATCTCTGGTGAGCATCAATGAATTTTGCAAACATTTTGTCCTACAAATCGTTTCATTAACAATTGAAATTAATTATTAATTGTATATAAGAATTGTATTATAGTAAGTTTTAGCGCTTATTAAACTAAACTCATATTAAAGCACAGCCAAAAGCAACACAATCTTAGTGATAACTCTACACGTATAAGACTACTGTGTGACATTTATTCAATTGATTCAGATACCATAATAACTGGACCATATTTGGGCCGTGTAAGTCTTAGTCACTTGCCTTTCCTTGCATTGCATTTGTATTTATGTATGTATTGAATTTTTGAATGGATTTTGAATTGCCGTGGAATGTCGACGTGTAGATACATACGCGTTATGCAAATTATAATTAAAAATTCAATGCATTTGATGTCAATTTTACTCGAACGGTTAACGGTTTTCTTGTTCAATATCACAATTATTTACGATGGATTTTATATGTTGTACGTTTGCCTCAGATGCTTTGGCTTATTTTCTCCTTATTTGTGTGCACATACATACAATACATGCAGTCAATCACAAAAGTATTCCACACTTAGAGTATAATAAAGTCCTCAATATCATTCTCGATATTGTCTAAATAAGCAATAAGCATATGCTATATTAAGGTATATAGTATTCGCAGTAAATGTTGGAAAACTTGAGTTAATATGGGGCCTTTTTAAGCACTCCCCTTCTGTGTATTTGAATAAAATAAAATGTGTGTTAGATTTCACATTGGTTTGAAAGACCTATAAATTCCACTTCTTTGTGTGATTTAAAATCGTTCAAACGACCGCCACAGTTTCTCAGGGTAGAGTGCATTTGAAATGTGCAAATTGCTACGACTCGAAAGCATAAATAAGCCTGAATTTTGCCAATAGCAAGGCTAATGTAGCTAATGTAGAGGACCTTAGTGGTTTATCGCTTACTCTTATACAACAGTGACTTAAGAAAACCCAAAAGAAAAAGTCTGAAGGGATCAAATCGCACAATCTCTGTGGCCAGTTTACATTGCCTCCATGTGGCATGAATATAACCTCAAATCGCTTGTGCAGCATGTCCAAAGTGACATGAGCTGTTTAGCATGTACCATCGTCCTGTTGAATTCACATGTCATTGGTGTCCAGATTATTCGATGCAGGTCTAAAGAGATTCGTAATTATCGACCTATAGAGCACACCATTGAGAGTAATGGCGTGGCCGACGTCATTTTCAAACAAATATGAACCGATGACGTTACCAGGTCTAAAATCCATACGAACCAGTAACTTTTTCTAGATGTATTGGGCGCTCTTAGATCTCATAATTCGACAACTCTGTCGCTTCACGGAGCCATTCATTCAGAAACTAAAACAACTAATTTCACAGATGCAACTTTAACAAGTTGTCTGTTATCAACTGTCAAAATTTTAAAGTGCCCATACAGGAGCGAAATATAAATTAATCTTGTAAATAATTTCATGAACCTTTTTATGTATGACTTAACAGCTCACTAAATTGGCTTCCAGAGAATTCAAAATTAAACAAATGACGGTGACAGTGAACAGGAAACCTTCTTGGAAGTAAAATTCAAAAAATCACGTTACAATAAATTGCAAGTTGTGCTGCCAGATGGAAAGTT
The DNA here is from genome assembly GCA_930367235.1 of Sarcophaga rosellei. Lineage (NCBI taxonomy): Eukaryota > Metazoa > Arthropoda > Insecta > Diptera > Sarcophagidae > Sarcophaga > Sarcophaga rosellei. The sequence continues at coordinate 80,541,861 of OV884017.1, read as the reverse complement.
TGTAATTGTCTTCTCTCTAAATATGTATATATTTTGATTATTGAAGAAATCCTTTAACCAGAAGTGACGTTTTTTACTGCAATATTTTTCTTCGGTGCTAACATTTCTTTGCCTTGTTGATTGTTGGTAACTGCACGGATTGCCTGCTCACTGGACCGATTATTTTGACCGTAAATGGTCGTATTTATTTTATTTTTCAATCATTTACTATAACTTAGAAGTGTTATTCTGGCATTAAACGCTTTGTTATTGCTTTCCTATATAGTTTGACATGACTAGCTGTCAAACCAATCTGCCGGTGAAGGTCTCCAAATTCAATCCCCCAATTTTGTTTATTTACAAACCAACTCATATAGCGTTAAAATGAGCTGTTTCTCACTTTTCAGATGATAGACCACCTGTTTAGTGAGAACGTTTACGAATTGACATATTTTACACCTTGTTTCTCTGACGATTGATATAATTTGAAGAAGTTTTATATTCGCCGTTCTTTTCCTTTACGAGCTTTCTTTTAGGCTCACCAATACGGAACTAAAAATTCTAATATATATAAAATATTTTGTATTTAGCGCATTTACCTGTATATGTACTTCGTCTCACGTACTATAATACAGGCCTATCTACTTTACACGTATGTATGTATATGCTTTTATGTATACATACATACGTACATGTGTTTAGTTTAGAGGACAGTATGGTATTTCGTATATAATTTCAAACCTCATCTCTATCTAATAATACGAACAAGACTTGTATTATTTCATCAGTCCGGCATTAGATATCAACAACCACTGCCGAACGTACAATATTGGTTTTGTGGCTACTGCTACACAGATTTAGTCACTTTTGGGAAAATAATTCTCGGCAAAATGGCTAATTCGCATGTGTTTATGTATGTATATATAATGTGTGTACAATTAAGGTTAAATACAAAATACGTCCAAAAATTATTAAATATCCCAGTAAACACATTTTTTGCACTTTTAAATATAAAATATTTTATTAATTCGTATACAATTTTCTTATAATTTAATTTGTATTTGAACGACAAAAACAAATATATTTAATGACTTTTAAGGGGCTAAAACAGAAAGCTAAAAACTAACAAAATGTCAAGTTTTTAATTTCTAATATAATTGGGATTGCTACGAATATCAAATCTGAACTTGAACTTGAACAAATTTCTAAATTGCTTTTAAGGTATTGTTACGAAAATGGAAACGGTGTAACATCGTTTAAATTATAAACAAAAAGTACACAAATAAATACAATGAACTTGTTTACAAGTAAACCAACAACATCATTATGAAAGAAAAGGGTATAGACAAGTAAGCAAGAATGCAACAACAAACAACGTGAACAAAAATCACAAACAACAATATAATCTCGAGAAGGCGAAACCATGAATATTCGACTACAAGAACATTCATCAGACTGTTTACGTGGGCATATAAAAAGGCAAGACAAAGCAGGCCAATAGTAGTAAGAATTAGTCAGTATTGTGTGAAGACGCGTTACGTGCGACGAGAATAGCCGTGGTTTGAAGATTTCCGTTGTAAAGATCTGCGTTGTAAATAAAGAAGAATAGCAAGCAAGCAATTATTGTTGTACTCGTCAAGTTATAAATAGTGGCAAACAAAAATAATGCGAACTATAAAGAATTTAAACTAAACACATTTTTGTTTTTATTTTGTTTGCAATCAACCAACTCATATTTTATACGTTTTTAAGAAGGTAAAAACGTAACAGTATGTATTTAAATGTTTGTTTAAATGTATTTAAAATCGAATTAAGCTCGGAAATATTTCGAAAACCTTTCCTTTTTCAAGTAACTAAACACCTAAAACCTCTTGTTATTTCGTGTGCAAACAATATGTTCAACGTAAATTTAATAAATGAGGTGAGGCATTTATAAATACAACAGCACACAGTAATTACTTACAGCATGAGGTGGTCACATTATTTTACACACATTTAGGCATGCAGATAAAGGAGTACTGAAAACAATAATAATAAGGACATTATCTATTCATCCATTCGGTCACTAACTGTTACTCCCTATTGGCACTTCTTACATCTTCTGATAGTTTTTTGAAAGTTTGAAATTTATCCGAATTACCTACGTGTATGGTACTTACATACATTCAGCCAGTTCGGTGGTCTCCTTATCTTTCTCTCAATTACGGCTTCTGCCAAAGTTTTTGTGAGGAGTTTCAAGTTTACGCGCGTACGCATTCACGTCCCAGTGTCTCGTTATAATTGTTATAAGATTATTATTATAGTCTACGGCTTATATATTATTATGCTAATATACTCATATTGGGCCAGTCAGATCTTTCCTTTGCAAAGAAGTACATTTTGTATTTGATATTGTGTTTGCTCCTCTAAAGAGGAATCACATTTTCTCAAGTGTCCAGGAGCCATATAAAGATAATCGTCGAACGTTCCGCTATCTCTTATTGTTTTACCATAAAATAAACACACAAATATCAGAAGACTAGTTTTGATAGTGTTATAGTGCTATTTAAAAGTTTACAAATATCCTAATATTTAAATATAGAACAGTAAACGTAATTCATACTAAAAAGCAAATTTTATTAAGCATTTAGTATCTTAGTCTTCCTCGAAATTATATGTGTATTGATCTAGTTAGTCCATATTTACATATAATATAATGAATATTCAATTTCATTGAAAGTTTTCATGATAACACTATACGAAAAAATAAAAAAATTAAATACACTCAGCTAGTGACATAGCGTAAGTTGTGAGTTTTATTGAGTAGAACTCAAAAATATTTTTTTTTTTATATATTTCTTGAACCCTCCAAACTTGTTTTATTTGACAAAAATTGTTTTTTGTCTTTACGCACAAATTTATTGATTACACAAACATTTTGGACCGAAAGGAGATGGACGGGCCGTTAAAACGATATACATATATATACTATTTGACTTAATATGCTATGGGGTTTGATGAGGTAAACTTGACAAATGCGAATTTTTATCATATTTTTCTCTTGTGAAGAGTTTGACACTTCGTTTGATAAAATCGAACAAAAATTAATGTAGCTATTATACAAAGAGTCTAACAGTCGAGTTATATTTCTTATATACATATTTTTTCAAATGAATTTTTAGTTAACAAATTTTCAGAATTTTTGATGGATCTTGATTGTTTATCGCAAAATGTCTCAATTTCACGTTTGATCGACCACCAGAAGTCGGACAATGTTTGCACAAAGCGAAATAATAATAGTTGCAAAAAACACAAATATTAGCCGACTTCTGGTAGTCATGCAAACGTGAAATTAACACATTTGATAAGATGACATACATATATAAAAATATAATACGACTGTTATAGTATTTAAATAATAACTACGGTAATTTTTGTCCGAATATAGTCGCCATAGTCTAGTAGGTAGTGTGTTCGCTTATTAGACGTAAAGCACGGGTTCGAGTCCCAGGCCAGACATCAAAACGAAATATGAAAAAATATATATTTCTCCGGCGACTTCCTCTCAGCAGATTTCTGGCAAAAACTCTGAGAGTAAATAAACCTACCATGAAAAAGTTTCTCAAAATCTGTCGTTCGGAGTCGACGTTAAACTGCAGGTTCCGCCACTCAAGTATAAAATTAAGGCAAAGAACATGAGTGGTGTGAGAAGCTCGGCTAAGCTAAGCTAAGCTAGTAATGGCCAATTATGTATGTAATTTTTGTCCGATTTGATCAAACGAACTCTCTCTTCACAAGATAATGTACTTTCAGATTATTTTATATTTTTTAATTATATTTGGCAACTAAGAATAGCTAAACTTGAAAAAATGAGAAACATTTTCAAATTTTCCAAGTTTACTCGATCAAAACTCATAACATGTAAGCTTAAACCATATAATTATGTATACCATTTTAAAGGCTCATTTGTCCCCTTTTCAAAAAACTTTGGATTTTGAAAATAGGTTAAAAAATATTTGGATAATCAATAATTTTGAGGGAAAAGACCTAAACTACTGTTTTGCCAAATAATAAAACAACTTTGGAGGGTTCGAGAAATGTAAAAAAAATATTTTTGAGTTCTACTCAACAAAAAAATCACAACCTACACTATGTCATTAGCTGGGTGTATTTTGAGTGTCGGACCGTGTAATTTGTTATATGTTTCATAAAAATTTTTCTTTCTATTTTAAATTAAAACAAATAGTTCTGTCTTTATTTATTTATTTATTTTTTTTTTTGACCAACTAAAATTTGTTTTTGAATTGAGTTTAAATAATTCGTGTGAAAAATAAATTTACATATTTATTTATTTTTTTTTTAATATAATGGTTTTAATTTTTATTCGTCGTAATTTTATGCATTTATGGGATGCATGAAGGAATGCTATGTTTTGTTCATGCCACTATACTCAACATGATGTATGAATGTACGATGTGCATGCTACATACACGTTTTAGGATTGCCAGTAAAGATTAATAATTAAAAAAGGAAAAAGATAATTGCACCTTTGCCACATCTTCTAACTTATTGGAGACCTACCTAAGTTATGGCAGAAGGTTATTATTTTGGTATCGCACTAATATAACGACATTCTTCCGAATGAAGTCTAGACATATAGTCGAAAAATTTGTACATACATATGTACATATTTAAAATGGTTTATTTCAGTCAGGATATTGGATAGAACTAATCGATGTAATATGAGTGTAACATTTTAACGTTTTAACAAATAAATAAAAAATTAATTTGGAAACTTGAATTCGTATTGTGGGTTGTGAAATTCAACAATTCGATATTGACAACACTTTAGGTAAGGTTAGGTGTAGGCACTAGGAGTCAACTAAACTCCTAGGGTCTAGCAAAAAGAATTGAGCTGACAAGTCTTGAGATATATATATTCCTCTTGAATATATATATCCGCCAAGAAAATAATAAGGGGTGATTATTTTTAACTTTAATTGCCTTCTTGGCTGTTTATTATCTACTTATCAACTTATCAACTAATTTTAAAGTATAAAAAAAGGTTTGAGGAAAGTTCAGATCAAAAAATAAGAAATAAGTACATAAGGGATATTTGGGTATAAACTAAGTATATAAGGGATATTTTCGTACAACAAAAAAATATATAAAAAATAATAATAATTCACAATATAATACACAAAGAAAAATAAATGATGAACACAGTTCAACATCCTCCCGGCTCTTTTAATGGCAACTACATCCCGTCCACCTGTCATGAATGACCCATCCAAATTTCGAATATTGTGCTTGGGGCAGCGTCGGCTCGGGGCGATCTGTAAAGAGAGAACAAAGAAAATGTGCACAACACAAATAGAATATGGTCTGACTTAAATTTCTAAGATCGTGAGGTAGAAGTGTAAATTAAGTGTTCAATTTGGTTTACAAGGAGCATTAGATTCAATGGGTAATTTAACAAGTTTTACTATAGGTCGTTTAATCAAGCCATTACTAGTCAATATTTCGGCAACACGAACCTTTTGATCTTTACCGCAAATAACATTTTTTACTCTACCAAGTCGCCATTCAGTAGCGGGTAACAGATCCTCTTTAATGAGAACGAAGTCGTTTTCCTTCAGATTGTCCTTTTCTGTTCTCCATTTGCTTCTATGTTGCAACTCGGTGATATATTCATTTTTCCAGCGACGAGCAAATACTTGTTGTATGACTTTAAGTCTATCCCAGCGTTTCATGAAGGATATGTTTTCCGCAGAGGGGTCTTTGGATAACTCTGGAACAGCTACGAGCGGAGCACCTCTCAGGAAGTGACCTGGAGTTAAAGGGAGGAGTTCATTGGCGTTTTCAGACAAAGGGGAAAGTGGACGAGAGTTCAATATCGCCTCGATGCGTGTAAGTATGGTGTAGAATTCCTCAAACGTGAATGATAGGTTACCGGTTACCTTCTTCAAATGAGATTTCATGCTTTTGACAGCGGCCTCCCAGAGGCCGCCCATGTGGGGTGCATAGGGTGGTATAAATGTCCAGCTGAAGTTATGTGCGCCATATTTCTCGATAAGGGATTTTTCTGCGTTTTTCAGGAAGTCGTTGTAAGTTTTTAAAAGAGAGTGTTTAGCGCCTATGAAATTTCGGCCATTATCGGAAAACATTGTTTTTGGTAGACCTCTACGACTGGTAAATCTAGTGAAGCAAGCAAGAAACGCATCTGTTGATAATTCCGAGCAGACTTCGAGGTGAACTGCTCGTGTAGAGAAACAAACGAAAACTGCTGCGTATCCTTTCAAAAGTTTTGCATTTCGCAAATTGGAGGCTTTTAAAGTGAACGGACCGGCAAAATCTACGCCGGTATAAGTAAATGGTAATGAAAATGTGACTCTCTCACGGGGTAGCGCGCCCATTATTTGCTCTTGTACCTTGTGCTTGTAAACTGTGCAGGTTTTGCACGTTCTAATACACTGCCGAATAAGGTTTTTCAACCGCGGAATATAAAAGCCCTGTCGAACTGCTCTTAACATTACATGATGTTCCGCGTGAAGTAAGATTTGATGGGTATATCCGATAAGAAGTTTAGCTAGGGACGATTTTTCCGGAATTATGATAGGGTGCTGCTCGTTGAAACTTAATCCAGAATTATTGAGCCTGCCGCCTACGCGTAGTAGTCCATCCTGGTCAAGAAAGGGATTGAGAGAAAGTATTCGACTTTTCCGATTTATTGTTTTATGGTTCTTGAGGCTATCATGTTCTAAATAAAAATGAATTTGTTGAGCATTTAAAATTACAAAATTTTTCACCAATTGGATTTCCTCGGCGGTAATATGTTTCTGTGTCTCATATGGGCGTTTTAGAAGGCGATTGATGAAGCGAAAACGATAACTAAGAATTCTCAGGGCTCTGGGAAATGATGAAAATTCGCTCAGAACATCTTCCTGTTGGGTTTGCAAATGAAAATTTGATATGTTTCGGGATTCTAGATCAGTTGGGTCAAAAATACGAGGTTTGGGCCAACAGTCAGGGGATTGACTTAGCCATGGAGGACCATGCCACCATAATTTGCTTTCCGAAAGTTCCTGAGGAGTGCATCCTCGAGTTCCAAGATCGGCGGGATTCTCATTTGTCTTTACATATCTCCAATGATCAAGCTGGTTGATTTGACTAACACGATTGGCTACAAAAGTTTTCAAAGTATGCGGAGGTTTCTGCAGCCAGCCTAAGACAATCGAAGAATCAGTGTACAAAAATAGTTCAAAGGGGAATTTTAATCGTTTTATTAAGCTTTTCGCTAGGTTATATAATAGTAATGCTCCACAGAGCTCGAGTTTCGGAATGGTTATCTTTTTTAAAGGCGCAACCTTAGTTTTCCCAACTAATAAATTACAAAAAATGTCTCCCTCAGGAGTAGAGACTCTCAAATAAACCGCTGCACAATATGCTCTTTCCGATGCATCGCAGAACCCATGAATTTGAGCCTGGCATTGAGGTGAGAAATTTACCCATCTAGCTATTTTAACGGTGGAAATTTGTGGCAGATTAGTTGAAAATGCGTTCCATTTTTCCAATATCTTTGGTGGTATATCTTCATCCCAATCCGATTTGCATTCCCATAGCTCCTGCATAATAAGTTTAGCTACAATAATAATGGGTCCTAACCAGCCTAGGGGGTCGAATAACTTAGCTATGGTTGATAAAATTTGTCGCTTAGTAGTGGACGGTGAAACACCTATTGTTTCAGGTACGTAGTAAAATATATCTTCCTTGGCATTCCAACGTATACCCAAGGTCTTTAATGAGCTAGAGTTTTCAAATTTCAAAAAATCTTCTTCCAGAAGATCTTCCCGGGCCAAGTTTTCCAAAAGAGCGCGGTGGTTGCTGGTTATCTTCTTCAAGGGGAAACCGGCAGAAATCAATGCTTTAGACAGTTGTACTTGTTTTTCTTGTGTGTCTTCCAAATTATGTCCTCCTGATAAAATGTCATCTACGTAGATCTCTTCCTTAAGAATTGAAGAGGCTAATGGGTGAGTTTCCCTACAATCTTCGCTTAATTCAAAAAGTGTTCTTAGTGCTAAATACGGTGCACTATTAACTCCAAATGTGACCGTTTTCAATTGAAAAACTTTAACTGATTCGTTTGGTTTAACTCGAAATAAAATTTTCTGATATGGTCTATCCTCTTCGTGAACAATAATTTGGCGATACATTTTCTGAATGTCACCAGTAAATACATATTTGTAATATCTCCATGACAAAATAATTTGCATGAGGTCTCCTTGAAGGGCTGGTCCTTGGTGTAAAACATCGTTCAATGAAAATCCACTACACGTTTTCTTCGATGCGTTGAACACAACACGTACCTTTGTGGATTTGCTTTCTGGACGAATAACTGCGTGATGTGGTAGAAAAAAAGAAAAATGTTTTGTTGTTGAAGGTTCATGATGTGTTACTTCTTCCATGTGACCCAAATCGATGTATTCTTGTAGAACCTGTTGATACTGCGCTTTTAACTCAGGATTTTTATCTAGTTTCTTCTCCATTTGAAGATATTGTGCGTATGCTGTGCTTTTCGATGAACCCAAAAAAATTTCTGAGGGGTAATTTTCTTTAAAAGGGAGTCTTACCATATACCTTCCCTCTGGGTGACGTTTAACCGTACTCTTATAAAAATTTTCACAATATATATCGTGATCTGAATCGACCTTTTCCTTTTCTACCTCCTCTATTTCCCAAAATCTTTTCATTTGCTCTTGTAGGGCAGTTTCTTCTTCTGATATGACCAAAGTAGAGAATGAGTTATATGTGTGACTGGGTTCAGGACCTGATAGATACCATCCGAAGTGGGATTCCCTTGCCTCTAACGTGTTCTCGATATTTGATTGTATACCACTTAGGTTGATGAAAGGTAAATAATCGCTTCCTATAATGAGATCTATTGGACCAGGTCTATAAAAGTAAGGGTCTGCTAAATCTAAAGCTTTAATATCCGGAAGATTGGTTTTCTGTATAGGAGCGCTAGGTAGAAAATGAGCTAATCTTGGAGCAATGATTGCTTTGATTGTAATGGAAAAATCGGACCTCTTTGTTCGCAACGTGAGATTGCATATTCCCTTTGACCTCCCTACTACCGTTCCTCCTAGACCAGAAATCCTGGTGTGATATGCCTCCACAGGAATTGACAATTGTTGCTGAACTTTTGACGATACAAAACTCTTTTCGGATCCCGCATCGAGTAGCGCCCGAACAGTAAATAGCTCACCTGCTTGTTGTATGTAGATCAGAGCTGTCGGTAAAATTGTTGTTCGTCCATACGGAAGGGAACCTAGATCAATGGGAGTTGATTTTGATTTTTCCTTGCTGATTACATGAGTACTGTATGAAACTGTTTCCTCATTCCGTGGAGAAACTTCCTTAAGGGCTCGAGTGTTGTCCTCGTCTACATGGAGTAATGTGTGATGTTTCCTTTTGCAGCGAAAACAAAGAACCTTACTGGGACATTTAGTTTTAAAGTGATTAAGAGAAAAACAATTGGAGCAATATTTATTAGCATATACAAATTTTATTCTGTCCTTTACAGATAGTTCTAAAAATTGTTTACATTGTTTTAATGAGTGATTTTCATTACATTTTTTACATTTTAATTTCGTCCTATTTCCGTCCGCTTGTGAGTGAAATGAGTTTGACCTTGCCCCTGAGCTTTCCTTCCAATTTGGCTTCTTCATATCGAACACTGTTTCCAACATCTCGATCCTTCCTTTCAGAAAATTGCTCATGTCTTTCCAAGAGGGCATTTCTTTATGATTTTTGAGAGAGTTTTCCCATGCCTGTAGGGTATTTTCCGGCAACTTTGAGGAGCAAATATACGTTAAGATAGGGTCCCATGAAGAAACGTTGATGTCACAGGTTTTCAAAATTGCTATCTTTTCATCGATGGTGTCTACAATTGATCGTATGGATCTGGAGGATTCGTTCTGAGCAGTTTGTATCGACAGAATGTGTTTTATCTGTTGATTGACTAAAATTCTTGGGTTCTCAAACCGACTCTGCAGCGCGTCCCAAGCTAACTCAAAATTTTGTCCAACTAAATCGAACCGTTTTACGATTTGGTAGGCCTCTCCTCTTACTTTAGTTCGCAGGTATTGGAGTTTCTCGACCTGAGATATGTCCTTGTTTCCCAACACTAACGACGTAAACATGTCCCTAAATTCCGGCCATTTAGTATAACCACCTTCGAAGATTGGCATGTCACATGGGGGTAACCTTAAACCGGACCTTGATTGCCGAACGACTGTTGCCTCTGTTGTATTCGTTCCGTTTTGATCCACTATCGATCTGTTCGCTATCCTATCCATGAGTTTTGCCTTTACCTTCTGATACAAATCTGCTGCTGCTTCGTACTGTAGTGAGACTCCATCCTTGAAGTCATCACTAACCTCACTTTTCTCGTCCATGAGAAACGCATCATAGCTTTCCATAAGCCTACCCCATCTTCGCTCCAACTCTTCCTGCTTCACTTGGAGAAACGCTGGAGTCTGATCCTCCTCACGAACATTTTCGAACTCGGTACACAACGCCGTTAATTGGTGTATGTCAAATTTACACCTTCTCTTTACCGACATTGTGTAAAACCCTCAAAATTTATTCGATATAATGATTTAAAAAAATTGCGTACTAAATTCCCGCGCGGTGACTAACGACTTGACCGATTTTAAAATACGAAATGAAATTTATCCAAAAAATAATTTTATAAAAACTATTAAATGTAAAAAGAAGCTTATTTTTTAATGTGCTAATAAATTTAGGGGAAAAAATGGGAGTAAATTTTGTTCAGTGTATGTAAAAATTATGTGTAACAACTCACCGTGGTCCTTTCTTTAATGTTTATTTTTTCGCAAGAAGCCTGTTTTTTGTTGTAATATGGTTTGTTTTGTTTTTATTCTTGAAAAAAAGTTTTTTATGTTGTTTGTCCACTGTCTTTTTGTTTATTTTGATTATTTTTATTTCGTTTGTTTCTTATTTAAAAAAAATTTTTTTTTTTCTAAAATCTATATATTTTTTTTGTTAAATTTTCCTTTTTTTTCCAAAAATTCTTTTTAATTTCTTTTATTTTATTTCCCACTTTTCTTATTTTCTTTTCACCTTTTTTTGAAAAAAATCTATTTGTTTTCAATGTCACTGTTGTTATCGTAAATTCCTTTCCTGTGTGTGTATTTTTGTTGTACTTACTGTCTGATTTACTGTTATTGTTTTTGTTCTTGTTTGTTTTAAACTCTGGTTTTTTTTTGTATTCTGTTCACAATGAATTTTTTTATTTTGTGCTGTTTTGAAACTAATTTTTTTTTGAAATTTTATCTGTGTGCCCACTGTAATTTTTATATTTTAATTTTTGTTTTGCAAGTTTTCTTTTTTATGGTTTGAAAAAAAAAATTTATTTTTGTTAAAAAAATATTTTTTTGTGTGTCCCTGTGTCTTTTTTGTTTTTCACTGTCCTTTTTTTTTTTTGAACTGATATACACACTTTGTTTTTTTTTTTTTGATAATTTAAAAAAAAATTTTTTTTTTTTGTTGAAAAATATTTTTTTGTTGTGTGTCACTGTGTCTTTTTTTTCCACTGTCTGTTTGTTGGTACTGTTACACACTTTGTTTTTTTTTCTTAGGTAATTTTAATTTTTTGTTAAAAAATTTTTTCCTGTGTTTCACTGTGTCCCCTTTTTTTTTCACTGTTACACACACTTGTTTTCTTTTTTTGTTAAAAAATATTTTTTTTGTTGTTGTCACTGTGTCTTTTTTTTCACTTTTATTTTTTTCCTGTCTTTTATGTTGCCGCGCGCGCTGACTGTCTTTATTTAAATGACCGAACAAAATTTTTCTTATCGTTTGCCTACTGCACTTGAGATCATGCGGAACGAAACGAAACTTACTTGAAACACGCACTTTTGTTGTTTTACTTTTTTTGTTCTCTTTTTAATGTTCCTTTTTGATCCCGTTGTAATGTGTAGAGTTTTGTTCTTTTGTGTATACCTATGTAAAGTTGAAGTATTGTGTTGTGTTTCGTTTCAATTTTGCTCTAATTCTTTTTGTTTTTTTTTTTTTTTGTGTTGTCTTGTGGAATTTGCTAGCAGCTTATTTTGTGTGTAATTTTGCAACAGGTTCTTTTTCTATTTACCGTTGCTCTTTATGCGTTTTTTATTTTTGTTGGTGTGTTCATGTGTATATCACAATCGCGTGATACTGACCTTACTTGTCCTATGATCTTATTGGTGTTTATAGTTAATTTTGTGGGTTTTTTTTTTTTGTTTTTTCGTTATGTAAACCTGTTTTTGAATGTTATGTATGTATGTAATTGCGTGATTTATTTTTTGATTTTTTACACTTCCTACACTGTTCTCTTAGAAAAAAGTCAAAGCAACAACTACTGTACTGTACATACCTTTCTTGTTCTCTTACCCTTTAAATGCCCTTGATTGACACTTGTAACCTTTGATTTTCTGCAGTTGTTGTGCTGTACTTATCTTTCCGTGTAGACTTCTTCAAATGCCCTTGATGTTAACCTTTCTTCCTGGGGATGAATATATTGATGATCGATCTCTTGCCTTTTTGTTCCTGGGGATGAATTTGTTGATGATCGATCTCTTGCCTTTTTGTTCCTGGGGATGAATTTGTTGTTTGACTTCTCGTCAGTTTTCTCTTGCGGAAGTTGATGCTGCGAAAGCCTTAGTTTAACCTGTAGAACTTATGCCACTTCACGGTTGTTGGGATTGATGCTGGTAGCGCACAATCGCCTGTGATGGTTAGTGGAGCTTATGCCACTCTACGTTTATTGGGGATGATCTTGGGAAGCTTCGTTGTAACCTGTGGAACTTATGCCACTTTACGGTTGCTGGGATTGATGCACAATCGCCAGTGATGATTAGTGGAGCTTATGCCACTCTGCGTTTATTGGGGTTGATGCTGGTAATGCATAACCGCCTGTTGTGTCTAGTGGACCTCCGGCCACTGATTCAAATCGCAATCCTAGACCGCTAGGACTTGTCGAAGGACCAATTTTGTAGGCACTAGGAGTCAACTAAACTCCTAGGGTCTAGCAAAAAGAATTGAGCTGACAAGTCTTGAGATATATATATTCCTCTTGAATATATATATCCGCCAAGAAAATAATAAGGGGTGATTATTTTTAACTTTAATTGCCTTCTTGGCTCTTTATTGTCTACTTATCAACTTATCAACTTATCAACTAATTTTAAAGTATAAAAAAAGGTTTGAGGAAAGTTCAGATCAAAAAATAAGAAATAAGTACATAAGGGATATTTGGGTATAAACTAAGTATATAAGGGATATTTTCGTACAACAAAAAAATATATAAAAAATAATAATAATTCACAATATAATACACAAAGAAAAATAAATGATGAACACAGTTCAACAGTTAGGAAAGGCGGCAATAACACAAATTAATATACATACATATTCTAAAGAAAAATATTCCGGGTTCAAAATAAATTTTGATAATCCTTACTTTGTAGTCGCCGTAGTCTAATAGGTAGTGTGTTCGCTTATTAGATGTAAAGCCCGGGTTCGAGCACCAGGTCAGACATCAAAACGGATTATAAAAAAAAAAATTTCTTTTTTCGACTTCCTCTCAGCAGATTTCTGGCAAAAAATTCTGAGAGTAAATAAAATTCCCATGAAAAGTTTTTCAAAAATCTGTCGTTCGGAGTCGACTTTAAACTATTGGTCCCGCCACTCATGCATAAAATTAAGGCACACAACATGAGCGGTGGGAGAAGCTAGGCCGTAATCCTGACTGAAGGGTTGTAATGGCCAATTATGTATGTAATCCTTACTTTGAAGGGTTAACAAAAGGAAAATCGATGTACCTTCCAATAGGGAAATGGAGACACAATTGCGACAATTTAAAGTCAGACCTTTCTGTCCGGCATTTTATTGGAACCTACCTGGGAGTCTCTGGATCGTCCGACTAAAATTCCTTATTTGAAACAAATCGCCTATCGAAGAGATGTGGTCAGCACTGTGACTGCATTAAGCCTCACTGCCACCATCCAAGCCTTGGAGTTCAGACGCCGGCATTGACGTTGGATAGGACAAAATTAGGGCATGTCGTCATACAATGTAGTAAAAATTGATTTAAATTCCGATAATAAGTTGAACTGTGAATATACTGTTATAAGTGAAGTAGTAACTTGTAGATCACTTATACATATATGCGACATGCGGAACAGTGTCATAATCGAATTGATTTTTCAGCATTGCTATTAAAGTAAGGTCAATGTTGTGACAATTTCAGAAAGTTTAGAATACATTTAAGAAATATGTACATTTCTTGAAACAAAACCCATAAATTTCAGTGTTATTGTTTGTTAGAAGTAGCTCAGTTTTATTTAATTGTTACATTTTTTTAATTCTAAGACGAATATTTCTTTATTAATAATGCTGCTATATACAAGCTTCCAACGAGGACTATTTCATAAAGAAATGAAACATATTCTCAAACTTGTATCTACCATGCGCTGATAACAAAAGTCAGGGATTTTGGCTTATAATTGAAAGTTAAATAATGCAATAATTGAGCCGTTTATTTTGAAAATGGCATAAGTCACTTTGTTTTTAATTCGAAATATTTAAGGGTTTGCGTTTTAACACATTTAAAAAATATGGGCGCTAACTTAAGGTAAGATTTTTTTGTATTTGTTATCTCATGATACTGATATTTTTCTTTGTATAAATAATTTCGTATAAAAATTAAAATTCACCACTTTTCATTAAGTTAAACTGACTTAAGTCACTTTCAAAATAAATAGTTTAGAAAAATGTCTAACGATTATCAATTAAATCCGACGTATTTTACTGAAGTGATGTTTTGAAAGGGCAGTGATTTACTAAAATTGATAAATATATTACACATGTGTATAATAATAATAATTCTTATCATCAACATATTTAATATAAAGGTTTGATTTAAGTATTTTTTTATTTAAAATATCTTAAAATACAAAAAAAAATTACTTCATTTTGAAACTTCTATATATAAGTAATTTATATGAAAACTAGCTGACCCGGCGAACTTCGTCCTGCCCAAAATTGATTTTTTTTATTGCCCAAAACAGGTCATATTATATATTTATTGTAATACGCTGCATAAAACAGTTACATAAAAATAACTAACTTACTATAAGTGTGTGGGAATGTACTTATAATCGAAAGCGTTCTAGACAATGAAAGTATGCTTTATTTAGGGTAATAAATTATTCTTTATCAAAGTAACGAATATATTTTAAAAACCAATTCTTGATAGCTATCTAAACATCAAAAATAATTGTTCATATTTTTACTACTAATTGATTATTATATTAATTATATTTGTTGCCACGCCCATTTTTGGTGAGTTTGTCATTATCGACTCTACGAACTTACTCACCAAACTGCATTCGTCTACAATCAATATGTACCTAAATATTCCATTTTAATGATTTGCCACACCCTCTTAACATTTAGGGATATGAAAAATAGATGTTGTCCGATTCTCAGACCTACGCGATATGCACACAAAAATTCATGAGTATCGGTCGATCCATTTCGGAGGAGTTTAACTACTAACACCGTGACACGAGAATTTTATATATTAGATACACCAGTTAAATTTAATTTTCGTCATCAATAAGAGTGATTAAGTCCTCGGAAATTGTGTTTTCTTTTTAAATTTATAAAATAACTGTATATAATTAATCAAGTCCATCATGTCTTTGTATCTTGCTGAAGAAACAGATCGAGGTCCACCGTATAGCGGATCCATCTCTATTTGTGAATAACGCCTAGGTCTTCCTCTTTTTGGTGACAAATCCAAAGTTAGAAATTCACCTTCTTTATATAAAGTTAGTTTATAAAACATTTTATAAGGAATATCATGGTAAAATCGTATCCATTGAGTTTTCAGCCAATTCACTTTTTTTAAAAAGTAAATATTTCAACTGAATTGCCCAGAAGAAACATCACTGCTTATCACAAGTTTCTATTTCTTTTACACTAAGCCCTTTTTTTCTAAGCTCTTGTGAACAGCGACTTACGCCACTTTCAAAATAAACATGTTGGCTATACCGTTAATTACCAATATTTCTCTCAAAGAAATTTTCAGTAGTTCTCAACTTATTGATTGCAGCTTTTTAGAAATGAAATGATACTGTTCTATTATATGTAGATTTGACATTAACTCCAGTTTTTTGAAAAAGCGACTTATGCCACTTTCAAAATAAACGGCTCAATTATAAGAATAATTCACCTAATCTGTTAATTTCAAAATTACATATAAAATGAATTGATTCGTGGGTGCACTGGTAACCCGTACATTACCCATACAAAATAAATTTATTCATACAATTATACATTAACAGTTATTAAAATTAAATCTGAATACATAAATGAATTTTAAATTTTCAAAGTCATAACAAAACGCATTCATTTGTTTATGGAGCAAATCCAAAAACAGTGTTCCGATTTGGCAACTCTTAAATGTTGCTACGCATTCCAAAAATAAGCCTTTTTAGCCTAATGAAAATTTATTACATGAAATTTCCGGCTGCATGTTCCTTTGGATTAGCCATATGCCACCATTAAATTCATGCCTCATCACATTTACGAATGAACGAACGAAGACTTGAAACTGAAGAACTTCACATACATACTGTCTACACAAACATACAAAAATTCAGATTTATTTTCTATATGCATGTATGTATGTATATGTAAAGAATTCTTACACATGCATTTGAGTACTCAGTATACTACATATATTGGAGGTCATACCTTTCGTACGTTTAACAAATGGTGGTTATTCGTTTGCTTATTTTTGCCTCATCAACGAATTTGCAAACATAATAATAAAACCTCGCTTACTCAGAGCCAGAGCGTTCAGAGGTGGCTTAGATTTAGGTGCACATGCATACATACTTATGTATACATGTGAAAGCGTGTGCATGACTGTATATGTGGATTGTAGGTATTAATCAAACTTCCCGATATAAACGAAAATGACTTTGAGTTTGCTAACACATTAAACCAACACAAATGTGATGTGGCTTATAAAAGTCAACAAACACCGTTTACACTGGCGGACACTTTCACACTCACGCATGCACACACATGAACACATTGCCGTGTGGTAGCGGATTAGAATTCTACCACAGTGGTTCCCTGCTTGTCGTAAAAGGCGACTAAATGGGAGGGCAGAGGTAGAGGGTGCGGATGAAAAGTCTGGCATATACCCAATGACACTGATGCTTTAAAGCGAAACAATGCCGCTCAAAGTGTTGAACTACCGTGGTAACACGATAGCACCGTGGGAATCATGCATGCTTCTAACGGATGTGACGATCGGAGCCTAGTCGTATAGGCATCAGAATTGATACCAGTAAGATTCTGATTATGGTATACTGGACTACACTGCAATATTTTGATTTGATGACATGGGCTGGCGGATGGGGTATTCTGTTACCAATATGTGCTGGAGTGAAATCTGGTACAGACGGCTTTCAGGCTAATGCACCATCCGTCTCCGTCCCGTTAAAACCTGGCAAGCCTTGGGGAACGATCTTGGACTCGTCCCGTTGAGTTGGGGTGTAGGGGCAGTTAAGAATCTCTTCTGTTTAGCTCCCGGTCTGGCTCTGAACACAAGCTCTCATGAGGACTTGTGTCAACCCTCGCATGGCCTCCCTGCATTGCAAAGATAACCATGGGACCACTATAAGGGTAACTACACAACGAATCCAAGATAACGGCCCCAAGTTGGGACCCAATAGAATGGAATTTAACACAAACAACAACCTTCGTAATTTTACAGGCGCTACTTCTCCAGCCGGCACTGAAGGTGCAAAGGAGACCCAGCAGGACAGCCCTTTCCTGAACCCTTTCCGGAGGGCTTCGAGGCTGCTCCACTCACCACCGCTGAAGCAGAATGGCGAGCGATCGCACTCGTCACCACCGGAGCTGCAGAGGAACAAAGTTCCTGAAAAAGAGGTTGATGAATTCACCAAACTAGGCGATAGAATATCCGAACTCGTGGAGATGATGGGCGGAGGAAGAAGGTCCATACACCAAGCAATGCGTGATTTAGTGGCCTCTATATCGTCACTTTACCAACAAGCCGCTAAGGATAAAGTAGCGGAGCAAGAGAAAAAGGTCAGAACCAATGATAGGAGCACTCAGACGATCCTACAACAGCAGACACCTTGTGGTCCGAAGAGGCAGAGAGAAGAATTGGAGAAACCAAGGGGAACACCATCAAAGAAGACCAGGACAATCCGTCCTCGTGGACAAGTCAAGCCTGCCGCTGAGGCTAGAAGTAGCGACTCGGCAGGGAGACCAGCAACGGCTTCGAACCAGACTATGGTAGTGCCTGCAGCGACAGAGAAAGACACTCAGGAGCAAAATGAGTGGATCTTGAAAACTAGGAAGCGCAGAAAACCTCCAAGACCGGATGCAGTTATTATAAAGCCAACTGAGAAGCTATCCTTTGCGGACATTCTAAGGAAGGTAAGAAACGCCCCGGAACTGAAATCAGTCGGGGAGGATGTTCAGCTCGTGAAGAAAACACAAAAGGGCGAAATCCTTTTGGAATTTAGAAGATCAGCCGAGGTGGCTACGGAGACGCACCGTGCTAAGCTGAAGAACTTACTGACAGAAGAGGTGGAGGTCAGAACGATAACAGAGGAGGCCACTTTCGAATTGAGATACCTGGACGAGGTTACAACGGAGGAGGAAATAATCGCCGCATGGAAGGACCAAATCGGCGAAATACAACCGTCGGCTCTCAAGACGATCAGAAGCGTTCCAGGAGGCACTAGGACGGCGATAATTGCAATCCCCACGAAGATGGCATGCAGGGCCGAGGAAGTTGGCAAACTGCGTGTAGGGTGGACAGTTTGCCGTTTGTTGAGGAAGCTGACCCCAAGGAGATGTTACAAGTGCTTAGATTTCGGGCATGTAGCTGGAAAGTGTCGCAGCAATAGCGACTGGTCCAAACACTGCTTCAAGTGCGGTTCGCAGGGTCACTTTGCCAAGGCTTGTGGGCGTGACCCCCACTGCCTTCTCTGTAGAGGTGATCCAGATGCTGACGCGAAACATATCACCGGAGGACATAAGTGCGCACACTATCTGGCGGCACGACGGAAGTTAACAGGCGCGGGTAAATGAGAGTTCTGCAGTTGAACTTGAACCATTGCGAAGCGGCGCAGGAGCTGCTAAAGCAGACTGTACGGGAGCAGAGAGTAGACTTGTCAATACTGAGCGAGCACTACAGAACACCTGGAAACCAACGTTGGATAACCAGCAAATGCAACAAGGCTTCGATATGGTCCTGTGGTAAATTCCCAGTGGGAAATGTCGACGACAGGTGGGAGAGCTTTGTGAAATGCACCGTTAATGGGGTACATTTCTTCAGCTGTTATCTTCCCCCTAGCCTATCAATAGAAGACTTTAGACGCAGAATAGATGACATCGTTAAGGAAGCAAGGAACGTGAGACCTGTGGTAATTGCCGGGGATTTCAATGCTTGGGCTGTTGAATGGGGCTCGGCATGCACTAACCCAAGAGGAGAATGCTTACTCGACGCATTTGCAACGTTGGAGGTTGTGTTACTTAATAGTGGTGACAAGGATACATTCTCGAGGAATGGACGCTGCTCAAAAATTGACCTGACATTTGTCAGCGACTCCCTGGCGTCCTCATCTACCTGGTTGGTGTCTGACATCTACACACATAGTGATCACCAGGCTATCATTTTCGAAATTCGGGAGCGCTCTACGGGACACAACGTTACTGCCGCACCGCCGAACCCTCTTTGGAAGGACTCCACCTTTGACAGGGAAACCTTCGTCCTCGCTTTGGAGGACATCCGGTTATTCGGGAACGCGAATGACAAGGCGACGGGACTTATGCGCTCCATAACGGAGGCTTGCAACGTTTCTATGGCAAGGAGGCGCCATATGCCTGGAAAGAAACACGTCTGCTGGTGGAACGCGGATATAGCGGATCTAAGGCGTAAATGTAATCGCGCACGGCGGCTATTCCAAAGGGCCAGAGGCCGTGATGAATTTGCTGAACTACGGGAAATGTATAGAAGGTGTAGGGCCAGCCTTAATGGGGCCATTGCACACAGCAAGAGAAGATGCTACAGGGAAATGTGCGCCGATGTGGACGAGAATCCCTGGGGAACTGGATATAAGGTGGTGATGAGAAAGCTGAACTGCTTCCGACCACCAGCAACGACGTGTGCTCTTGAGCTGCAATCAATCGTCAGGAGCCTTTTCCCGCAGAAGGCCGAGATTACGTACTCCGTGCGAGACATGAGGTCTCCAGAGGAAATCACCGAAGTCAGCAGCCAGGAATTTGAGGCGGCCTGCAAGGAGATGAAACTAAATAAGGCACCGGGGATTGACGGGATCCCAAACATCGCTCTTAAAGCGGCCATTGAGAGTAATACTGAGCTGTTTAGGCAAGTTTTTAATGCTTGTATCCAGGAGAGAACGGTCCCTAGGATATGGAAAAGGCAGAGGCTGGTTCTCATTCCGAAGGGTAACAACGCACAGGATGCCTCGGGATACCGCCCGCTCTGTATGATAGACACAGCCGGGAAACTTTTGGAGAGGATAATCTGTAGGAGACTAGAAGCATTTCTAGGGGGAGAAGGCCTGTCGGATCGCCAATTTGGCTTCCGGAAAGCACGTTCCACCTTGGATGCAATAGAAACAGTAGTGACAATGGCAAAGGACGCCATCAGCGGTGAGCGTTGGCTGGAGGGCGATAAGGAGTATTGCGCTATCATCACCTTGGACGTCAAGAATGCATTCAACTCGGCGGATTGGGATGCCACGTTAGCTGCCCTGGATGAAAAGGGCCTCCCGAACTACTTAGTGGAACTAATTAAGGACTATTTTAAGGATAGAGTACTCATATACGACACGAACGACGGCAGAAAGTCATACGCGGTGACTGCGGGCGTCCCACAGGGTTCCGTCCTGGGCCCTATATTGTGGAACGTCATGTATGACGGTGTACTGAGGCTTAGACTCCCTAGAGGTGCACAGATCATTGGATTTGCGGACGATATTGCCCTGGTGATAAGAGGAAAACATCTAGACGATTTGGTGAGAACGTGTAACGCTGCGGTGGGCACGGTCAGAAGCTGGATAACAGGAAAAGGTCTCAAACTTGCTGACCACAAAACAGATGTCCTACTTGTAAGCAGTAGAAAGAGGATTGAATTTATTACCATAATGGTGGGCGACCAGCGCATAACATCAAAGCAGGCGATTAAATACTTGGGAGTGATGATTGATAACAGGCTCACGTTTAAGGAACACTTGACGTACATCGGTGAGAAATGTGCGGCGACGACATGTGCACTTGCCCGATTAATGCCTAACCTAGGAGGCCCGAAACAGGAGAGAAGACGGCTACTGATGAAGGTAGTGACATCGGTCGCCATATATGCAGCCCCTATATGGGCCGAGGCTATGGATAGGAGGACCTATAGAGCAGGAATTGAAACGGCCCACAGGAGGTCAGCTCTCAGGGTAATCTCCGCCTTCCGGACGGTGTCTACTGATGCAGCACTAGTGATAGCGGGAATGATGCCCCTGAAACTAGTAGTAGACCTAGAGAAGAGGAAACAGGATGCAAGGAGGGGGACGAATCCTTTAAACCCCGTGCAAATAGTTGACGATGCCATGGATAGATGGCAACAAGACTGGTCCAATTCCAGCAAAGGAAGATGGACCTACAGACTCATCCCAAGTATAGGCGAATGGACCAAAAGGAAACACGGCCAGGTGAACTTCCACCTGACACAGTTGCTAACGGGCCACGGATGTTATAGAGCATATCTCTATAAGTATGGACACGACGTAGATGAAGCATGCCCAGAATGCCGTAATGAGAAGGAGACGGCGGAGCATGTTTTCTTTACCTGCCCGCGGTACGACGATCAACGAATTTGCCTGGTGAGGACGTTAGGATCCCAGGTAACACCCGATAATGTGGTTAGGCTAATGCTAACCTCAAGTGACAACTGGAACGCAGTATGTGTTTTCGCGAGGAGAGTTTTGATGCGGCAAAGATTGGCTGAGAGAGCAAGATCAGCAGAATTAGAAGGCAGCACTCGCTGAATCTCCACCCCCCCGAAGTAATACTTGATAGTGGTCCCGGGGGGGGCAAATGGTTGAAAGTGTGACGAACGAGGTTGGGTTTAGTACGCAGGCGCTCAGCAAGCCGAGAGTAAGTCTTGCGGCGAATCGTGCACATTGGTAGGCCGGGCTACCAATGTCTTTTGAAGATTCCCAACCTTTAGCTCGTAAAGCTATAAAAAAAAAAAAAAAAACATGAACAAATAACAGTCGTTCCTCATACAGCTTAAATTTTACGAAAACCAAAAAGAAAAAATGATTTGCCCGTTCTGTTTTATACTCTACGATGTTATGTGGAAATTAAAAATAAAAAAAAAATTAAAAAAAAAAAATGTCAGAATGCATTATTTGCAGGCATCCAGGCCGACAGGCATACATGTCTACATACAAATACAATTTAACTTGCCGGATATTGGGGATTAGCATAAGTATGGGGATAGAAAAAGCTATAGCATTCAAATATGTATGCTATTTAATGTATAAAATCGTAAACAACAACAATAACAAACACGACAACACAACAGCACACAATAACACACAATAGCACACAATAATATTGTAAATTGCTTGTTGGCTTTTAATTTTTTCTATTTTTTGATGTTCATTGTACGGGATTCGCTTTATGGTTTCTCAGTTTGGAAGTTAGTGTAAGTGATGTTGTTCAAAAAAAGAAAAAAAAAATTCCAAAGCCGATAACAATAACCACAAAAACATGAACAACAATAGCAGCAGAGGCAATAACTACAAGAAAAACAGTCTGTTTTGTTGTTAGTTATAGCCAAGTTATTGTGCTTTTGTGCGTAACTCATGGCCCGATAAAATCGTGAAGAGATTTATAATCGGACAATTAACTGGAGTTTAAAGTGATTGCGATAAAATTGTGATTACGGCATATGTCCTGTTGGCACTCTCTTTTTTTATATTGTTGTTGTTCTTGTTATCGTTTATCGCAATGTCAGCGTAACATGCGACAGCAATATTAACAATGTCCACAGTACACCACTGTCTGAATAAATACTAGTGTGTACTTTTAGGGATATTAAAGTGTTAATAGCATATCTCTAACCACACACACTTACAAACACACACATATATGTATATCCTTTGAGCAGACGGTGTAGTGTGCTGGTGCGCCAACATGTCCATTCAATAGGCTTTGTTCGCACTATTTGCAGTATAAAAAGCAAAAGTTACAAAAGTTTATTGTAGTTCCAATAAATTTTATTGTAGTTTTGTAGTACATTATACAACAATACTCGTACAATAGAGTGGTGAATAAAACATAAAGTTCTCTCACACAAGGTGTTTCCGCATCTCGGCATTTATCTACAGACAGGGGATTTTTTTGTTTTTCTATATGGGAATCCATTTTGTTTTTAATCTCCATGGGATTTTTCTATGGACATTATACATTTATGTTAATAATGTAGACTTTTGTGGATAAAAAAAAATATTATTTTAAATTTTAATTCCAACCTTATTAGTTTCAAATGTTTCCAATAGTGGCGGCAACATTGAAATAGAATGGCTGACTTCAAGATTTAATTTATAATTCATTGTGAATGTTTAACTACCAACCAGGTCAGGTCTAGAGAAAACAAAGTCCAATTCATACTTGATTGAATATCAATATCTTATTCTTAAAAAAAAAGTCTGACTGCTTTACAATTCGTGTAATTGGCTTTTGTAGATTTTGGGGATTTTTGTTCGGCACATACAATATTTTAATCATTTTAGTGCAGAGCTAATATTCACATAATTAGCATAAAGTGCACAAAATCTTATATATTTTCTTCACATACATATAACTGTTGTATAAACTACATGCTTTACTTAGATAGAAAAATCACTCCGCAGCTACACTATAAGATGTCACATACAACTTGTAAATATAAAAAGAATACATAATAAAGTTCAATCACAGTTAACATATTGTTACATTTTTTCCTTTTTACAAACGTTTAAAATATGAGTTCGTTGATTGCAAATTAAATAAAAATAAATTTGTGTTTAGTTTTAGATAAATTCTTTATTGTTCGCACTACTTTTATGTACCACTGTTACAACTTGATGTATCCAACAAAAATTGCTTGCTCACTATTCTACGTTACACTTCTGTCCGCGCAGATACTAACAACTCTTCGGTAGATCTCCACAACAGCGGTCGCAAAACTGACTGAATTCTTACTGATCATTGCCTGTTATGTCTTCCCTTTTTATATGAGCACGCAATCAGTCTAATGAAGGTTCTTGAAGTAGAACATTGGGGGTTTCGCCTTCTAGAGAACTCTATCGCGACTTCATTGTTGTTTGTGTATTTTTGCTCACATTGTTTGTTGTTGCATTCTCGCTTACTTATCTATCCCGATGTTTCATACCAATGTTGTTGCTTTGCTTGTAACATTCGTTACATTTGTTAGTGCAGCTATTGTTATTCATGTTAATGTTGAACGATGTTTTCATTTTAATAACACTGTCGCCCACTTAAGCCTGTTCGTCCCGAATAGGCTTGTTATCTCTACTCCCATATTTTACCAGTCGCTCTATGTGTACAACCTTCATTTTTATTCGGGGGCTGCTAGCTTTCTGTATTTATTTTATACGGTCCATCCCAGCTATACAAGCTTGGCTTGTAGCTTGGGAGATAATCCCTTCTTTCGCTTTGGGTTATAGTTGTCCCTCATGGAAGCCCTCCATGTTTGCTGCACGATCATACCTGGCTTTCATTCTATCACTGACCATTATTATACGGGTGCGCACAAATTCATGGAGTTCATTTAGGCTTGCCTCTTTTCCAGTGTATGTAGCATCCCTCTCTGTGGCGGGCTTAACGCCAAGCTCTAAGTCACCGGGCAGTTTAATCTCAGTCCCAAAAAAACCTTGGCGGGTGATCTAAATGTTGAATCATAGACCGCAGATCGGTATGTCAGTAGAAACCTCAAAATGTGTTCGCTCTAGTCCTTCTGTTGCTCGCTTACCACTTTCCGCAAATATTCCTCCAGGGTTCGATTAAACCGTTCTACCATTCCGTCTGTCTGTGGGTGAAGCGGCGTCGTTCGAGTCTTCTTAATACTGTATACCTCACCTATTTCCTTGAATACATCTGACTCGAAATTTCTGCCTTGATCGGAATACTCAGTTGTTCCCAAAAACATTTATTATTGTGTTCGCCTCTTGGTTGGGTATTGCATATACTTCCGGCCACTTGCAGAAATAGTCCATCACAAGGAGAACATATCGGTTTCCGAAAAGGTGAGCCCGGGTTATATTGTTGCAGCTGAACTCGACTTCTTTTTACTGGACCTTTAGCTGCAATACACTGGGTACACTTTGCTATCCAATCAGCCACTGCTTGCTGACACCCAACCCAATAAAAACGTTGCTTTAACCTTTTCTGAGTCTTTGTCACTCCTAGATATCCTCCGCTAGCTCCATTATGGAACTCCTTTAACACTTCTTTCATTTTGGAGGAAGGCAATCCTAATAGGTTGGATGAGGTTTTGCCATCAGCGCTTTCACAATGTCGATATTGGCACCCATTTATCAACTTTAAACTGTCTCATAGTGCTCAATATGATTTTGTAAGAGGACCTTCAGCGGATGTCTCATTTCTGGTAGGTCGTTTGTCCTCTTCCATAGCTGCTATTATCTGTGCCAATATTGTGCTTCGGACCAGTCGTCGTTGGCTTCGATCTTCGTTAGCCGGGTATCAACGATGGATTTCTTCTTCTCGGCTTTCACGCAATGCTTATACTCCAAATTACAAGGTCGGCGTGAAAGAGCATCAGCATTCCCAAGTTTAATGCCTTCTAACGTGCTAACTGTCCTTCAGGGTTCTTGAATTGCAGCAGCCATCTCAGTGCGGAATGATCAGTCCTTAGCAGGAAATGTTGGCCATACAGGTACATATGCTAATGTTTTATGCATTCCAGCACTGCAAGTAGCTCACGTCGGGTCACACAATAGTTCCGTTCAGGCTTTGACAGCGTGCGACTATAGTAGCCTACGACTTTCTCTGTCCCATTGACCGCTTGGGAGAGTGCACCATCAATACCATATCCGCTGGCATCACGGTCCAAAATGAATTTTTCCCCTGGGACTGGATACACCAAAACTGGTGCAGCACACAATAGGTCTTTTAGTGTCTGGAACGTCTTTTCTTGTGACTCACCCCATTGATACGCTTTTGATTTCTTGGTGAGTTCATGCAAGCTTGCAGCCACGCTAGCAAAGTTAGGCACAAAATGTCTGTAATATGTGCATAGTCCCAAAAAGCTGCGTAGTTCGTGAAGATTCTGGGGACGAGGCCAGTCTTTTACTGCTCGTATTTTATCTTCATTCGTGGATATGTCATCTGCTGTAACAAGATGTCCCAAATATTTCACCTGTTTTTGGAAGAGTGCACATTTCTTTACGCTTAATTTGAGTCCAGCCATTGATATTCGTTACAAAATTTCTGCCAAGTTCTTGAGGTGTTCGTTGAAAGTTCCTCCCACCTCTGTTATGTCATCGAGGTACACCAGGCAAGTCTTCCAATGCAGTCCCTTTAGTACACGTTCCATAAGCAGCAATATACCCGCACGCCGTAAGCTGGTTGTTGTTTTGTTGCATCACTGATATGGAGATTGTGGGAGCCAGCACTTGCCCCTCGTTTTAGTTTAACGGGGACTCTTGTGAAGAGAGTTGGTAGTTCGCCCGTTTATTATTCCTTGCTGGTGAAACGGATCTTGATCTTTTGCGTGGCGCTTCGCAATTTCTTTGGAAATGACTGCCCTTTCAACAATTAAAACATTTAAGTTTTTCCTTCTGTCCATTATTCTCCAAAACGGTTCATCGTTTCTTTAAATTTATGTAAGAGGCATTTCAATTCTTCCACGACTTCCATTTTTCGCACTTTGTTTACTTGTGCTCTAGAAATCGTGCGAGCGGTCTCCTGGGCTTGTGCAAAGGCCACAGTCTCTGCAAATGTTATCTTCTGTGTAGAACATAACGTTGGTATGATGTCAGGGTCGCGTATACCATTAACAAACGCCTCGGTCTTAAAGTTTTCTATCAACGGGTGGTTTTCTCCTGGGTATGTAGACTGTACCTTTAGCGCACGGCACCTTAACTTCATACGGTACAGTTCTCGTTTGTGTTTGTTGCAGAATTTACGCTGTAACGCCACCATTAAGTCGCTGTAGTTGTTTCGGCAGCTGGCTAGCATGGTTTCTAGAATCTAGGGTGCGGCACCTTTTAACGCCAAGATTAGTTCCAAAGCCTTCTCTTCATCGTCTCATAGGTGTGAGCTATCATCAAAGCAAGGTGGTTTTTTCCTGCCGGTACCTTCTGATACGATTCGCACTGGTTCCGGTCGCTGGCTCCGGAGGTACGATTCGCACTGGTTCCGGTCGCTGGCTCTGGTGGTTGTTGTTCTTTTCCTCCATCATTACGAGTTTTCCCCCAACGGACTTTTCCAAATTAATTACTTTCGTTTCAACGGCCTTTTCTATTTGTGACACCTTTTCCCCGATGCTAGTAATTCTTTTGTTAACCGACTCATGTATTTCCTGCAGCTTCCCGGTTGCCGCTTCCATCTTCTTTTCAATTTTTTAAAAAAATTTGTGTTTCCTATTCTTCATTTGTCATAATTGCTTCTTGCATTTTTTGATTTTCGGCTCTAGGAGCTTCTTGTACCACCGAGTATACAGAGGGGATACTTGTGACGTTTGACAAACGCTCATAGCAGCATCATTACTAGCGAATTTAGAGGGAGAATAAAAATGTTATAAGTTTTGCGAACCAAATGTGTTAGAAGCAACAGATATACAGAGTGAAAACTGGCGGGTAAAGTAGAAAAACTAAATGTAAATAAACATTTATTTTGTGTTAAAAAAAGACGTACTTCTCATTTTTTTCTTTTTTTAATTTCTTGAAAGGAAAAGTTTAAAATTGTTATTGTTATTATTTGTTTTTGTTATTTATTAATAGTTTTAGACAAAAATAAAATTTTTATTAACTCTCGCCAATATAAAAAACCCACACAAAGAGAAAATCAGACAGGGACAAAAATATTTTTTGGTAATATTTGCTATCCCTTTCATAATTCGCCGGTAAAAGTCAAAATCTCGTTTCCCGTCTGTACATATTCTGTGTTCTTGTACATCATCAAATAGCTTTTGGTTTGCTACTTGCAATTTTTTCATCATAGCGCCTAGCAACGAATTTATATCGATACCGCTAAGGGTTGCAGGGGCCTGTAGCTCTCGTTCCTCCTCATCCTCGAACTCGAAAGAACCGATATCAATGCCTTGATGCTGCAGTGCTTCCCTTAGCCGCCTTTGGAGTTCATTCTTCGTCCGCTGTTGGCAGCTCTAGTTTACCCAACTCGCGTTTGAGCCGTTCCACTCTTAATTCGGAGTTTCATTTAAATTTTTTTTTAATAATTATTTATTTTTACTTTTTGCAATCCCACTTCTGACACCAATTGTTACGTTTTTAACTTTTTGAAAACATTTAAAATATGAGTTCGTATATTGCAAATAAAAATAAATTTGTGTTTAGTTTTAAATCAATTCTCTATTGTTCGCACAATTCCGGGTTTATCCCCTTTTTTATACTGATGTTGTTGCTATATTTTTGTTTATTCGTTGACCATGTAAACACGTCCATTGTTTTGTTTTTGTAGCTTTTTTATAAACACATGCCACGTAAAAAATCTTATGAAATTCTGTCTTATACAGATTGTTCCATTTCGTCAACGAGGCAGAAAATTTCGGTAATCATTTGCATTGTTCTCATATGCTTGAAACGAACGTGCGTTCAGTGAACGTTTGGCTAATTCTAGCTTTATACACGATAAGGGCGTTTATACACGATAAGGGCCTTCAACTTGTCACCCGTTTATTTTTCTTAATCCCGTACAATCTCATTATATATTAAATTTCCACAAGGAAATTCTCATACTGTACGACTTTATTACCATCAAAGTTTAAAATTATAAAAAAAGTTAAGTTCAGATTACAATAATTTGTGTCTACTACACACATGATTATATGATCAATTATACAAAACTTACCATATTTCTCAAAACTAAATTGAAGTTTTAAAGCAATTCAAAATTATTCTAACAATTCAAAATGAGAAAACAACTTGGATACATTTTTCTCCTAGCCCCTCATCGTTATTTTTATGAATCAGTTTATATAAAATACGGTTGGGAAAATGAACCATTAAGTTGTTAAACATTTAACGATTTATTTAACAAATAATGTTACATTACAGTAAAAATATGCGAAAATCATTACGGTGCCTAAATGTGGCCTTTCTAAAATGTTAGAAAAAGATTTCTTTAAGATCAAATAAAAGTTATACCTGAAATATTAGTTTGATTTTCGACGAAAACACGGGACACTTGGCCAGTGATCGCATGGTTAAAATAATATGTATCCGAATTCTTCAATAACCATTCTATTTACTTATTACTCAAGTCACATGACAATCTACACCTCCGATATGTCAATAAGCGTCACTACGTAATGTGGATGACACTGCTCTAATTGCTTGCAATAGAAAAACCCATAGAAGCCTATACGA
This sequence comes from Sarcophaga rosellei, assembly GCA_930367235.1. Taxonomy (NCBI): domain Eukaryota; kingdom Metazoa; phylum Arthropoda; class Insecta; order Diptera; family Sarcophagidae; genus Sarcophaga; species Sarcophaga rosellei. The sequence goes on along the minus strand of OV884017.1, from coordinate 80,512,129 downwards.
TGTTACAGAGGCACGTTAGCGTTATTTTAAAAACCTGGTGGATATGTATATACAATTCAGAAAAATTAACTCATATCATGTATACTTTAAGAAAATACGATAAAATATGTTGGGGATACCGAGGACCGACATGGAAAGGTCATACAAACGCAAAGCCATAATATTTTTAAAGTATAATAAAACATTTTTCGTCGTCACCGTAGTCTAGTAGACAAAGCAGCCAACAAGTATTAATAATCCAGTCAGTCTTGTGCGAAGACACGTTGCGTGTGAAGAGAACAGTCGTGGTTTGAAGATCTGCGCTATACAGATCTAACGTACAAGTGTTGTTGCTTACGCAAAGGATGTGAGCAGAGAAGAATAACGAACAAGCAAATTATTGTTATATTCGTCAAGTATGAACAGTGGCAAAAAAGTTGTGAGAACAATAAAGAGTTTAATTGAAACTAAACACATATTTATTTTTATTTTGTTTGCAATTAACGAACTCATATTCTTAACGTTTTTAACCTATTTCGCTCCGAGATTAAATTTTACTTTTTGTTTAAGAGGAAAAATACTTTTTTAGGGTAATTAGGACCTACTGATGTCAAAAATCAACTCAAAATTTTTTCCGACTTTTCGTTTTACCAGAAAACAGTGTTCGTTTATCCTATATGTCTATTTTATATGAAAACATTGAATTTATTTGCTGTTTTATTGATTTATTTTATTACTTTTGAATCAAAAGGTACAAAAGTTATTAAATTTAAATTAAATTAAAATTATACTTAGCTAAATTTATGTTGTAATAATTTGAAAAAAAAAATACGAAATAGCCGAAATAGAAGCTATGAAAAAAATGCTTTTATTCATGTTTTAGTTTGAAACAGTAGTTTCTTTCCTTTCAGTCAAAAGAAGAGCTTCTGTCACCGAGATTTTGAATTCTTTTTAACTCAAAGGCTTCTCAACTTTGTGTTTTGCAATCAAGCAATGCAATTTCCAAGCATACACAACTGTTGAATTCAAAGTAGTACACCACTTACTTACTTAATTGGCCATAACAACCCGTTTAACGGATTTCGGGCTGCCGCAACACATCCTTCCAGGCGCCTCTGCTTCTTGCGCGCCTACGCCAGTTGGTCACACCAATCGATGACAGGGCTTCCTCGATTTGGTCCTTCCAACGGATACAAGGTCGTCCTCTTCGCCGACTTCCGCAGATACCCGCATCAAATACTCGTCTCGCCGGAGCATCCTCATCCATTCGAACGACATGGCCGAGCCAGCGCAGCCGCTGGATGTTAATACGCCGTACAACGTCAATGTCGTTGAGGAGCTCATACAGCTCACTGTTGAATCGGATACGGAAATCATCGCCAACACGCACTGGACCGAAGATCTTACGTAGGACTTTTCTCTCGAACACTCTCAAGGCCACTGCATCAGTACTTAATAGGGTCCATGCCTCAGCGCCATAAAGAAGAACGGGTAGGATGAGTGTCTTGTAGAGTGTTAGTTTTGTCGCGCGAGAGAGGTCTCTGCTACTTAATTGCCTATTGAGACCATAGTAGCACCTTTTGGCAAGAGTGATCCTACGCTTGATCTCCAGACTGACATCATTTCTGGTGGTAACAGCGGAGCCAAGATAAATAAATTCCTTGACTGTTTCAAAAGTATAGTTATCGGCCGTAATCTGAGAATCAATACGCCGCACGTCTCTACTTGTCGATAACATATACTTCGTTTTGCCCTCATTTACTGCCATACCCATCTTGGTAGACTCCCGTTCAATAGCACTAAAGGCAGCAGTAACATCTCGCTTGGTACGCCCTATGATGTCAACGTCGTCAGCGTACGCAAGCAGCTGGACACTCTTTTGAAAAATAGTGCCGTTGCGATGCACTCCCGCCTTTCGCAGAACACTCTCCATGACGAAGTTGAAGAGGTCGCATGATAAGGGATCGCCTTGTCTAAAACCTCGCACGGTATCAAAAGGTTCGGAGAGGTACATTCCTACCTTAACGGAGCTGCAGGAATTGCTCAACGTCATTCTGCATAGCCTTATCAGCTTCGCAGGTATACCGAGCTCAGACATTGCGGCAAAAACACGATCCCTTATGGGGCTATCAAAGGCTGCCTTATAGTCGACAAAAAGATGGTGTGTGTCGACTTGTTGTTCGTGGGTCTTTTCCAGGATTTGGCGTAATGTGAAGATCTGGTCGATGGTGAACTTGCCAGGTCTGAAGCCGCACTGATAAGGTCCAATCAGTGTTTTGACGAGTGGTTTCAGTCGTTCACACAATACGCCTGTAAGAACCTTATATGCGATAGGGAGAAGGCTTATACCCCTGTAGTTGGCGCATATCGTAGGGTCTCCCTTTTTCAGAACAGGACAGAGGACACTGAGGTTCCAATCGTTGGGCATACTTTCCTCTAGCCATATTTTGTAAATAAGCTGGTGCATGCGCCCTACCAACTCATTACATCCGGTCTTAAACAATTCAGCAGGGAGGCCATCAGGACCCGCCGCTTTATTGTTTTTAAGACACATTATCGCGTCTTTGACCCCTTCATGGCTAGGCGGCGGAATCTCCACGCCGTCATCATCGACCGGGTTCGGAACATCATCTCTAAAGACGGAATTGGTGTCGTCATCGCCTTGTAGCAGAGAAGAGAAGTGCTTCCTCCATAACCTCAGCACCCCTTGCGGATCTGTTACCAAGTTTCCGTTTTCGTCTTTGCAGGAAGACGCTCCGGGCTTATAACCCTCGGTTAGATGCTTAACCTTTTGATAGAATTTTCGAGCGTCATTCCTGCATTTATACACCTCGATTTCCTCACGCTCACGCCTTTCCTGCTCCCTCTTCTTGCGTCTGAAAAGGCGTCTCTCTTCCCTTCTCCTCACTCTATAGTCCTCGACAATAGCTCGCGTAGCGGCAGACTGCAGAGTTTTTCTGTATGCAGCGTTTTTCGCTGCAGCTGCCTCGCGACACTCCTCATCGTACCATTGATTTCGTTGGGGGGGCGCTCGAAACCAAGGACTGTTTGCGCAGTAGTGCGCAAGGAGTGGGATATGTTGGCCTACAGTCCTCCAATGTCGTTGAGATTAGAGAGGGAATGACGGAGCTTATCTGAGAGTTGAGCGGAGAACGTCTCAGCTGTCCTTTGTTATCCCAGCTTCTTGGCGTCCACCTTTCGCAATGTACTAGAGCGCGCAGACCTCGATGCGCTAATGCGCAATCGAAACTTGGCTGCGACAAGGTAGTGGTCAGAGTCGATGTTTGGACCTCTGAACGTACGCACATCTAGTACACTGGATACGTGCCTTCCGTCAATCACAATATGATCGATTTGGTTGGAAGTAGATCAATCGGGGGACATCCAAGTGGCCTTGTGGATATCGAGGTGTTGAAACTTGGTGCTACATACTACCATGTTACGTGCCGCGGCGAAATCGATCAGCTCATACCATTGGGGGTAGTGTTCTCATGGAGGCTGAACTGTCCGACAGTGGGGGAAAAGATACCTTCCTGCCCGACCCTCGCATTAAAATCCCCGAGGACGATTTTGGCGTCATGGGCCGGGCACTTATCGTAAACGTCCTCGAGTTTAGCATAGAAGGCATCTTTAGTCACATCGTCTCTTTTCTTCCATCGGGGCATGAGCACAAATAAGGCTGATGTTGTAAAATTTTGCCCTGATGCGGATTGTGGCTATCCTTTCGTTCACAGGCGTGAACCCAGAGACAAGGTGGCGAAGTCTCTTATTAACCACAAATCCGCATCCGAATTCGTGCTTATCAACCTGGCAGCTGTAATACACATCGCATGTTGCTAGCCTTTTGCATCCTTGCCCTATCCATCGCATTTCCTGGATGGCAGTGATGTCCGTCCTACATTTCATGAGAGCATCCGCCAGCTGGGCGGAAGCGCCTGCCCTGTAAAGGGTTCGGACGTTCCATGTGCCTATTCGTAAATCATAGTCCTTTAAACGTTTGCCGTGGTCGTGAACTTTTGAGGGGATCTTTATAGAGGCTGTTGTTTTGGTTTTCATTGGAGAAAGTTTTTACGTGGTGGGTTCTAAGCCCTACGCACAACCCAAATTTAACGTCCAGGGGATTGGACTTCGCTGCACGCATTAGTTAACATCTAGCGGGTGCTAGAATGCCATCCAGGAGGGCCCACGAGGAGGCTGCGTGTCAACTTGAATACAGCAAGACAAGGATCGTCCTGGTGGTCGCCACGTTGGCCACAGTCAGAAACTTTACCTTGTTTGCATGCATCCCATCCCTCCCATATTTTCCACGAATATTAATTCGGTAGTTCTGGATTGCATTGTCGTGCAAATCCACACCCCCATGCCCTTGTTATAATTGTGTAACATGGCTGGCTGACCATACGTGACGTATTTACCAGCTTCCGGGTACTTTGTGCAAAGGCAAGACTTGATCAAAATTTGTTGTCATGCCATCTACATAGCAATATTTTTTGGTTGTCATCAAATGTATAATCATAATCACCTCTTGGTAGTTTTTTTTACCGGTTTTTAGTTTATCAGATCCAGCAGCCAGTCGATTGGAACGAACGGTTCTCGAAGCGCAAAACCTTTTATCAGGCAACAAACAAAGCAAATGGTATGATGTGAAAAAGTTGTCAAAATAAACTTCATGTCGCATTGGATGTTTAACATTCGAAAGCAAACACATAACCACATCAGCTCCCCATCCAACAACATTGTTATATTGGTCCGCAGATCCACAGTAAGGTATAAAATAATAAAGATAACCTGTAACCTGATCGTCAGTCAGTAACTATAGGATAAGCGCCAGCGTTCGACATTTCGAACAGAACAAGTTTACCAAATGTGGAGGCACGCATGTGCATGTAAATCATATTTTTTATATTTTATAAAACGGTTACATATATTGGCAGTAATTACTCATAATTATTTTCTTAATTTTATTTTGTTTATTATTTTTAAAAATTAATTTAAAAAGTATCCAAAAATATTTTTTATTTTTTTTTGTCAATCTTTATTTGCAATCTATTTTACAATATTAAGCAAATTTGGTAAAATATAACACAATTAACTTAAATTATTGATCTTTATCAAGATCAACATCATAAAAACTAAACTGAGATCAAAGTAAGTTGTTAGTAGAACAATATTTTATCATTAATCATCTTTCATTCGTTTCTAAAAGGTAAATCAAGAACATGATATCTTTTCAAATTACACACTTCATCACTATCATTTAACAACGAAATTGCTAAAGGGTTTACATGGTCACTTAATCTTTGTAAATATTGATTACTGAGCTTTCTTATCTCCGTTAATACGTATGGGATTTTAAGATCATTATGTAAGGTGTTATTAGTAACAAACCATGGTGCGTTTGCCATCATTCTTAATGTTTTAGATTGAAATATTTGAATAATTTCTATATTTGAATTGCTTGTAGTTCCCCACAGTTGGATGCCATAGCTCCATACAGGCTTTAAAATAGTTTTGTAAATAAGAATTTTATTTTCTAAACTCAATTTAGATTTACGACCAAGAAGCCAATACATTTTTTTTAGTTTATTATCAACTTGTGTTCTTTTGCTTTTAACATGATCTTTCCACGTAAGTCTTCTGTCTAGGCATATTCCTAAATAATTCGCAGTATACTTTTTTGAATAATTGACCCATTTAGGGTAATATTTGGGCAATCTCCTTTCTTTAATGTAAACGTTACATGAGTAGATTTTTGCTCATTTACTTTAATATTCCAGGTCATTAAACAAGCTTGCACCTCATTTAATTGATTTTGTATTAGGTTTGAACCTTCAATTGGTGAGATATTTGAAGAAATAAATGCGATGTCATCTGCATAAGTAGCAACTGTTACTCCATTAGTGCAAGGCATGTCTGACGTAAAAATTGTGTATAGAATTGGTCCTAAGACACTTCCCTGTGGCACACCGGCCTGTATTTCACGTAAAGAAGAGATCTCGTTGTTAACTTTAACATAAAATGTACGGTTTTTCAAGTAGGAATTAAGAACGAGATAAAATGTTGCCGGAAGCAAACTTTTAAGTTTAAACAACAAACCAGAATGCCAGACTCGATCAAACGATCCAAAAATATGGGTTGAAGAAATTTACCCCTAGCACCGGGGGAGGGGGATATTTTAGGAGCGGATTTTTTTTATTTTTATTTCCTAAAGTTGAGACTTAATACCAAAACCCGAATTTTTTTGAAATTTTACCTTTTTCATACATAAATATTTTTTTGAAAAAAGAAGATTTTTAATGTTCGAAAAATCGAAAAGCGGAGCGAAATGGGTTAAAAAGTCAAAAACATAGCAGTATATTTGAGATTCCGATATTATTTTGAAAAAATTTTTTAGTAAAATTTGCTTACTATATACATATATATATGTATAAGGCTATTTTGAAACTTCTCAATCAAAGGGACTTCCGAACTCTGTAATTTGATAATCTATGTTTGAGCTCCATCCGTCAAATTATTTATTTATTTTGGGCCTGAATTGGATGATGTGAACACCAACGACATGTGGTTTCAGCAGGGTGACGCTAAGAGCCATAGACATTAGACTTTTTCTTGTGAGGTTTTCTTTTCCACAAGCCACAGTGGTCTTCAAAGTCAACATACACATATCATCGGTTAAATTTAACCTAATTTATACGCCCTAATCATGAAAAATTGGGCATTTAAAATGCCCAATGATGGGAGCCTCAAAAGTTCCATATAGAACATTTAATGTGCACTAGCCTTATTTTTTTTTTTTTTTTTTTTATTTTTTTTTTGCGATAGCACCTGTCAAACGTGATATTTTTTCAATCGTGTTAACGATGGCGAATTATGTACCAGAAAATGATGATTTGCGAGAAGTAGTATTTTATGTTTTCACTTTGAATGCTTGCCGAGGCATATGATGATTATGCTCTATCAGAAGAAACAGGCAGATAATGGTTTCGACGTTTCAGGGATAATGATTTTGTTGTGATAAATAAAGACCAAAAAAAGTTTGAAGACACCGACTGCAAACAATATTGACTTAAAATGACACTTTCAGTCAGAAACAAATGGAAAAAATTTAATTTTGCACAACAAACGATTTCAATCGACATAAAACTTTGGAAAATGACATTAATTGAACCACAGACAGACGGAAAACCGAAAAACCAATTGTGAAATTTTGATTCCAAGATACAATAGAAAATCAGTGTTGCATCGAATAATTAATGGCAATTAGGAATTCTAAGCGGAAGAATTATGGATTAATCTGGGGCATGCATCAATTTCGTCTGCAAAACCTGATAGATTGAGCAGGAAGACAATGATGAGTGCAGGGTGGGGTGCGTGCGTATCAAAGATCAGCAATGAATCGCTTTTTCGCTACACATAAGTACTCATGAAATTTTGAGTATGAGTGAGTCAAAAGTATTGAAATACAACTACTCTTATTCATTCGTACTCACTACAACATTGATTTCTAAGTACAGGTTGCAATGAGTACGAGTACAATGAGTACGAGTACATTCGAAATATGTTTGATTCATACGCCTATTCATTCAGATTCATAAATTTTGAAAAATTCTTATAATACTCATAAATGATTCGAGTGATTCGAATCATTCATCAAAATTTACAGTCTTAGTGGTTTTTTCATTTACAAAAAAAGAAGAAAGAAAAAAGACAAAGACAGCAAGCAAAGCAGATACATACACAATCTTCTAGTGAGTATTGTAGTGTTGAGTAGTATGAGTATGATATTAAAACAAGTATGTTGTGTGTTGGCGTACTAGTCTTGAGGCCGTGGTTCAAAATGAAATTTGAAAAAATATTTCTTCGGTGACTTTCTCCCAAATACTCAGAGAGTAAAAAAAATTTCAATTAAAACCTGACCAAAAATATGGCGTTCGGATTCGACTTTAAACATAGATTCTGCAACTCATGGTTAAAAATTAACACACACAAGATGGTTGGCGGGTGAAGCTAGGTCGTAGTCCTGATCAAAGTATTGTAATGGCCAATTAGGCTAAGCAAGTAATTAAACTTAAAACAAAAAATTTAATTCACGTTCAAGTAATTCAAAAAATATTTTTTTCAGTGTAGTATGTATGTGTGTGTGATTTATTTGTGAGCATAAGAAAAAATTCCACCGGAATGCAACAAAATGACTTAAGTTGGTGATTATACTTGTAAGAACATTGTAATCGTATTCTTAAAGTGTACGTCGGATAGAAAATTAGTTCTTGATTTAGTCATTAAAACGAAAACTAAAATTATCTTTTGCCACTTGTAATACTGATGTTGCCGCAACAGCTACTGCTCTGTTTCTTCCTCTTATGTCTGTTTGATTATTCAACGCTCGCTCGTCGTCTCTCTCTCTCTCTGTGTGTGTAAATATAGAAAACCATTTCCAAAGGTGCGGTGGAAAAGGAATACACTTTACGAACAGTACATACACAGTTGTATATATAATCTACATTGAGCTAAGGAACAGTTATAATCGTACAGCGCCAACATTCAAAACCTCATTCAATGGTATGAAAAATATCAAACATAGAATGTTACTGCAACACGCGACGTACATAAGCATACTCGTATACACCTAATTATTCAAAACATTTTTTAAATATTTATAAAGTAAAAATATGAAGTGAAACGAATTTCATCGTCTTCTTATCATTAAATTTCTCTTTATTTTCTCTCTTCTCTTTTTTGGTACATTTCAGTTTTATCACAACTGTTTGTGTTTGCACAGACAAATTTTAATTCCCTACATTGTTTGTTTGTTTGTCCATATAAACTTGTATCCGGATATTACTTTTGGTCAGAGTTATCTGTTCATTAGTCAGTTGGTAACTGTTTACATGAAACTTGATTAGAACTGACCAGTCGGTCTAAATATGCTAATAGTTGTTAAATTTTTACTAAAATCCATTTAGTCAAGAATATAATTATCCATTATTCAAAGTGCCTTGACAGTTTAGTAGGTAGTCCACTAGATTCTTATCGTGATGGACGTGGTTGATAAATGACAGTGCTATGGGAGTACATCAAAAAGGAAAAAGTAATAACAAATCATTGATTATGTAAGTAATGAATTGTTTGAAGTATAGTAAAAATAAAAATTAATATAAAGGGTCCGTCATCTAACGTTTTTTTTTTTCAACTAGTGCTGATTTCGTGAATGGTAACACTTAGCCCATGTCTGATTTGACAGATAATTAGTTTTATCCTTCCGCTGAACGAATATGGTTGTGTATACGCTTGAACAACGCTGGGAAATATTGCGACATTACTTTGAAAATCATGGTAATGTTGCAGAATGTGTGCGAAAATTGCGTACGGATTTTGGTAGAATAGAAGCACTGTCAGCTCCGTATGTTCGTAATCTTGTAAAAAACGAGATAGAAACTGGCATTCTCATCTATAAACCAAAGCGTAAACAGCCAAAAACAGAGCGTACACCAGAGAATATTGCTGGTGTGGCAGAAAGTCATCAATTCGCCGCCGTTCTCAACAATTGAACATTTCGGAGACATCATTGAGACGAGTTTTCCATAAAGACCTTGGTATGACGCCATACAAAGTCCAATTGGTTCAGGAGTTGAAGCCAATTGACCATCCAATGCGTTTTCGCTTCGCTAAGTGTGCCTGCGATCGACTTACAGAAGATGCCGATTTTGGCAAAAAAAAATCATCTTTTCAGATGAAGCTCATTTTGATCTTGGCGGGTATGTAAACAAGCAAAATTGTCGCATTTGGGGCACAGAAAACCCGCACGCATATATTGAAAAGCCGACGCACCCAAAACGAGTCACTGTTTGGTGCGGATTTTGGTCCAGAAGCATACATAATTTGAAAATGAGCAAGGAGTGGCCGCTACAGTCAATGGCGATCGTTATCGGGCCATGTTGAACGAATTTTTGTTCGCAAAAATTGAAGAGGAGGATATTGGCAACATTTGGTTTCAACAGGACGGCGCTACGTGCCACACAGCCGAAGCTACACTCGATGTTTTGCGCCCTGTTTTTGAAGATCGCATTATCAGCCGCAGAGCTGATGTCGTTTAGCCACCTCGGAGCTGTGATTTGACACCGTTGGACTATTATTTGTGGGGTGCCGTCAAAGATAAGTGTTACGCCGACAAGCCAGAGACAATTGACGCTTTAAAGGACAATATTCGTGAAGCCATTGGTGAAATACAGCTGCACACAATCGATAATGTTGTCAAAAATTGAACCGATCGTGTAGGCTACTGCATGGCCAACCGAGGCAGCCGTTTGAATAAAATTATTTTCCATTATTAACCGGAAGGATTGTACTTTCAAATAATAAAAGAAATTTGAGAAAATATTCAGCAGTTTTTTCTAAAGCATTTAAAAAAAAAAAGTTATTTGGCGGACCCGATACTTATGTCAAAAATAAATTAGGAAAAATACAAAGGACAGTACGTATATACAAATATTAAGAAAAATACAAACAAAGAAATATTTCTTCGGCGACTTCCTCTCAGCAGATTTCTGGCAAAAACTCTGAGAGTAAATAAACCGGCCACGAAAAAGTTTCTCAAAAATCAGTCATTCGAAGTCGACGTTAAACTGTAGGTCCCGCCACTCAAGTATAAAATTAAGGCGCACAACATGAGTGGCGTGAGAAGCTAGGCCGTAATCCTGACTGAAGGATTGTAATGACCAATTATGTTATGATAAACCTTAAATTGTTTTTCTTTGAAAATTAGAATTTAGATACACTGAAACTCGCAGCGCAAAATCACAATTTTCGTCACAATTTTCGTACCAAATGAACACAGCGCTTTTGCGCCGCGTAGCAGTCAAACCGTTAAACAGAATGTACAGCTCATTTTGAACTTAGTTGCATTGCCTATGTTCTGAATATAATTAGGTAATGTATTCCAAAGACTGATGGTGTGTATAAAGAACTGCCTTTGTGACAAAAGAGTCCTATGTCTATATTGGATAATTTTCCAATTTTTTTGCGTATGTTCAGTGCGCATATTACAATTAACCGAACACTTTCTTTTGATATTTGACAACTCAAATGTCAACAACGACAAAAAAAAACACTTAAAATATTGTACTCAATAAACCGAATATTGACTCAATAAAAGTGCATACCTGAACATAGTAGAAGGCGAAGCACTTCATTTAACTCGTTTGCAATTGAATGCACCTTAAAGTCTGTTACACTATAATGAGCATAAGATCTATGTTACTGAATCAATTCGAATTAAAGTCGGTTGTGTCAATTAGACAAATTTGTTTTCCAAAAATTGTAACGCTCACCAAGTGTAGCGAAATGATATTAACACAGAAGCGAACTTAGTCTGTCCCCAATCCAAAGTTTAATCTCTTCTTAAATTTTATTTTTATTGTTGGGTAGCATGCATCAAGGTCTGGCCAACTGTAACTTTTGTTTTTGATTATTATTGCCACATTGTTGGTTGCAAGTTGTGCTTTGCCTACAACTTGGTCTCCAAATGCTGTTTCATTATCAGCTAATGTTGATTGTGCCACTATAGAAATAGCTAATGAATACGGGCAAAGGGATTATGAATTTCGAAATATAAGATGCGGACAGTTCTCGTCCTATTAAAACTTAATATTTTACTTGCTATGTACCACTTACACACACACACACAATACAAACACGGCCAATCGTGTGAAAATGGAAATTTTTTTATTACTTTGCTACTGACGATATTTTCATGCATTTTTAAGGCATTGAAAAGATAAAAATAATTTTACGATGTTGGACATTCCATTTTATCCTGTTCCGTGTTTATTTAGTGGTATTTGTGGGGTGCTTCATTTTGTTGTTTGGTTTTACTTTTTTATTATTTCTATTTCTTAAATTTACATGTGCATATAGAAACTGAAAATAAAATTAAAATTGTATTAGTCGTCAAATAAGTTTTAAAGTTTTGCTATTATTGTCGCCATTCCTCTTCCTACACGACTTCCATTTTTCGCACTTTGCTGACTTGTGGTCTAGAAATCGTGCGAGCGGTCCGTTGGGCTTGTGCGAAGGCCAACCCAGTCTCTGCAAACGTTGACTTCTGTGTGGAACATAACGCTAGTTCAATGTCAGGGTCGCGTATACCATTAAAAAAACACCACGGTCTTAAAGTTGTCTATCAACAGGTGGTTTCCTCCTGGGTATGTAAGCTGCACTAATCTCTCAATCTCCATTACAAAGGCTTGAAGTGACTCATTAGCCTTTTGCGCAAGGCACCTTAACTCCATACGGTACAATTTTCGTTTGGGCTCGTCACCGAATTTACGCTATAACGCCACCATTAAGTCGTTGTAGTTGTTTCTGCAGCTGACTCGCATGGTTTCTAGAATCTCAGCTGTGACACCTTTTAACTGCAAAATTAGTTCCAAAACCTTTTCCCCATCGTCCCATCCGTTTCTGCTGGCTACTGTCTCAAATTGGAATTTGAATACGGATAGAGGTGAGCTACCATCAAAGCAATGTGTTTTTATCCTACCAGTACCTTCCGATACGATTCGCACTGATTCCGGGCTCTGAAGGTTGTTGATCTTCTCCTCCATTATAACTAGTTTTCCATCAACGGTCTGTCTTTTCCAAATCTGACACCTTTTCCTCGACGTTGGTAATTTTTCTTCTTTTGATTTTCGGCTCTAGAAGCTTCTTGTACATCAACAAATAGCTGTTGGTTTGCTACTTGCATTTTTTCCATCATAGCAACGAATTTACGTCAACACCACTGGGGGTTGTATGGGTCTGTAGCTCTCGTTCCTCATCGTCATCGAAATTGGTGGAATCGATATCAATGCCCTGACGCTGCAGTTGTTCCCTTAACCATCTTTGTAGTTCATTCTTTGGGCCCGTTGTTGGCAGCTCTGGTTTACCCAACTCCCGTTTAAGCCGTTCTACTCTTAGTTCGGGGAGTTTCATTTTAATTCTAATTTAATTTTTTTTTTATTTAATTTATTTATTTGGGATTTTGCAATTCCACTTTTGACCCCAATTGCTAAGTTTTTACCTTTTTAAAAATGTTTAAAATATGAGTTCGTTGATTGCAAAAAAAAAAATTTAAATAAATTGGTGTTTAGTTTCAATTAAATTCTTTATAGTTTGCACTATTTTTGTTTGCCACTGTTTACAACTTGACGGATACAACAATAATTTGCTTGTTCGTTATTCTTCTTTGCTTACAACACAGATCGTTACAACGGAGATCTTCAAACCACAACTGTTCTCTTCACACAAGACTGACTGAATTCTTACTACTCCTTGTCTGCTTTGTCTTGCCTTTTTATATGCCCACGTAAACAGTCTGATGAATGGTCTTGTAGTAGAATGTTGGTGGCTTCGCCTTCTCAAGAACTCTATCGCGGTTTCATTGTTGTTTGGATATTTTATTTATTTTCGTTGCGTTATTTCTTTGTCGTTGCGTTATTTTTTCTTTGTAGCTTTTGTTTATCATTTTAATGTTAAACGATGTTACACCGTTTCCATTTTCGTAACAATACATTAATACTCGTTTTGATTATTTAAATCAATCAAAACAATGATTGTATCACAACTTTGTTAATAATATCATACTCTGCATTCAAACCAATCATTCAGAGAATTATTCAAATGTTTAATTGATACTCGTTTGAAACAGACAGGGTTTTATTACGGTGTCCGGATTGATTGAAACTAAAGAGCAATGGTCATACATATCATAGCATTACTTTGCTTTTTTTATTTCATAAAATGAAACTTTAGTTTTGTAGTATTTTTCATGCAAAAATGTACAACCAATAATACTCTCATACTTACAACAATAAAAATTAATGTATTCTAATAATAATGAGAAAAAAAATATTTTATTTTAAAATTTTTATTATTATTAATTTAAAAATGTTTCATTGCAAAAACATTATCATGATAACAAATACACAACATTTTTATAAAATGTTTCATTACAGAAATATTCTACGATATTAAAAACAAAATTAACTATGTACATATGTATATAAAAATCTTTTGGGATTATTGTGATGACGGAAATTGCCTACAATTAAATTTTTTTTTACCATTTACCTACCTGTGCTGAAAAATTTAAATTCCTATCTGTTATTTCTTAATAGTTTTTAAGACGATTATTCAAATTAATTAAATTATAATTAAAACATTTACACTTGGGTGGGTACTGGTGAAAACTTGTATAAGACCAAAAATATCGCGAATTAAAAGATCACACTGTTTGGAATATGTTTTCCAACGAACTTCTTTATTTTTTAAGATTATTTTCTCAATGCTAATCCATAATATAATCTTAACTAACACTAACAGTTAAAGCTCTGTGCAATGAGAATGCAATCCCAAAACCAGGCCTGCGAGAATGTCTATTTGAGATTGCGAAGCAACGCTTATGCAACTCTTGTATAACCTCACTTATTTGCCTTTCACGCCTTCTCGGGATTCTGGCGGCAGCGAATGTAAACCTCGCTTATTAGTAGATGAGATGGTGTCAAGGCTTCGCCGTGTTGCAGACATCGATGCAATTGGATGAGTACCGCCTCTACTTCTGCGAGCATTTTAGCCATCTCTTCTTGCGTGAACACCATGTTGCCCACAGCTCGCTGAAGTAGGAATTCAGGTTGTTTGACGGCAGCTTCTCATAGTCCTCTGAACGCTGCATACGACCAAAGAAAATAAAGAATGTGCATTTGGGCATATTTTGGAATATTTCTCAAAAATATTTCAAAAATATATTTTTGTTGTTAGACTAATTTTTTATTTATATTTCTGAAACAGTGTTGCCACGAAAAAAAATTTTGTAACCAACATTTGTGAAAAAAATCACCAAATAAGAAAAAATATAACCAAAATTAAATTCGTAGACTTTTGTTTTATTTTTTTTCAAGTTTAAATTATAATTAATAAAAAAAGAAACAAAAAATAGGTTTTTTTTAAAAGAAAAAAAAAATAACCAAAACCAAAGAAATCTACACATCTACACATTGATCAAAAAATAACCAATTCTGGTTAGAAATAACCAAAAAAGGCAACACTGTTCTCAAATCACTTATTCTCAGACGTCGGCACAAAGAGAACATGAGAAAAATTATGAGAGGCATATTTAACCCAGAGGAAAATTGTTAGTAATATTTTCAAGTCTACTTATTAACCCAATAATATGTATATGTGAGCGAAAAGTATAGAACAATTGTACTGCGCTAAAAACCTAAAAACACCGTATTTAACTTGGCAAGTATTCTTCCAAAAATCGAAATCATTTCTCATTGATATTAGTGAATCATACTGTAATATTTCTTTGGATGTAAAATTGAAGTCTGAAAAAAGCGACATGAACATTCTTCTTTAGAAGGTGACAAGCAAAGCAACTGAATGCATTTTTGCGCTCTCATGATGAGAGCAACACATTGTTACGCTCTTTGTTTGTGTTTATTTTCCTTCTGTCTTCCACCCTCCTCATCCAGAAATGATTTTAGTGAGAGCGGGTTGTAATGTTTGGTGAGAGCGGGTCAGGATGTTACAACCCGCCATAAGAAATTTAAGTTCTACATAATGCGCATTCTTTATATCCATATTTTTTGATACGACTCAACGGCCCGTCGACTCTTTGTCGAACGCTTGCTGTAGCTCTTTCAGGACGCGGCTGGCTCCTACGAAATCCGTCGCGTTGTCGCAGTAGATTTCCTTCCTGACAGCAAGACACAAGAAAAGCATCTGAGGACAGTCTAATTGTAATTCTAAATATACTGTCTAGACGTGAAACATTAATACATTTTCATTGGTGGTCTCCATCGTATTCTCAATAAAACGTTAAGAGGACTACAGTAGTCTCCTTCGACTATTACAAATGATCAGGAAGCCGTTACTTTGTCTCTACAAGACGAAAGGAGGACCATTACAGTTCAATTGCAGTAGGTGGATAATTTTTCTAAACCTTGCGTTTTTTTCAGAATATCAACAAATCTGATCACAAACGCAGTGACTCATAACAATTTATTCTATTTTGAAGCAATGATGTGGAGCCTCTACTGCGAGAAATACATTAATCTGTCTTTTCTCTAATAGTATTTGATTCTTCTTTAACTCGAAATGTTTGTTAATAGGTCAGGAAGAACTGTCATTTAATAAGAATGACGGTCCCTCAAACCAGATCGATTTCTTTAATTCCTGGATTCCTTAATTGCATCCTCTAGAAACGACATCAGGTGGATTATGATTAGTTGGCACATGTAGTCAAGAAATTTCTCTCTGACCACTCTTGAAACTCAGCTACTCTATTTGGTACGAAAGTGGCAAGCAAGAATAGATGTGTCTTTATCCAAGGAAGGGTTATCTCTGAATCTGTCTAGAAATAAACTTGGTCGATTTATTCGAGTCAACAACGTAGCTAATAGATGTGCATCACATAGCTAAAGTCTCGGAAGAGATTTTGTCTTAAGTAGAGCAACATAAATCCCATATATTTGGAATTTTGCAGCGGAAGTTGTATTTTCCCTTGAAGTATTATGTCTCATGGGAACCAATTCATCCCATCCAAGCTTCTGTATCCAATAGGGCACAATAGTTCGAGAACATCAAATAATCGAAAAGAAACTGATAATATGTATCATTTCGTTTCTTTAGAGTGCTTTAAAGATTTTTCCAAATGAAACTTTAATGAATCAGTCCTCGGACTCCAATATATGTCTAAAGCTTTAGAATAATTGGAAACGCTATGCAATAGTTTCTCACTCTGTAGAGTACTTATAAATTTAGACTGATTTGAAAACTATTTCGTCAGATTGAAACCAGTTGAACTTGGGATCTCAGATCTTGATTACAAATTGTTATCAGATCCTGGTAACTTCCGCTACTGGTTAACAAATCAATACGAATAACTCTTGAACCAATTGACAAAGTCTCTTGTAAAAATTGCTCAATTGAATCAAGCATCTTATTGCTTAAAATATTGCAGAAGCTGTGCCATTAGTTACACAGTTTAATTCAAAACACTTAAGCCATTATATGGATTCTGGTTTCAAAGGATCACTTGAAAATTCCAATAATTTTCAACTAAAATTACCACCTCAGAGTGAATCATTGATATGGGCGCGAGTGCAGGGGGATTGTGAGATAAACCGCTTGTGGGTTGTGGAACCAGCAGAAATGCAGACGGATTTGATATCAGCAAAGGCCCTCGTTAAACCCATCGAACAGAGTATAGTCACGGTAAGAGTGCTGAATCTATCAGGCTATGAAAAACTCAGAGGTGGGTCAATCTGCTCCAGTAAACACGGTAATAAACAGGTACAATTGCCAGATCCTACCAAAATGTCAGTGGATTAAAAATTGACGATACACTTTTTCGATATCTGCAGTGGTTACGTATCGATGTAGCCGAAAATGGATGACTGCAGAATACAGTTCTCTTGAACAGTAAGACTAAATATTAGAAGATCGTTAAGTGACACATGAAAAGAAGTTCTACGGGAAGCATCGAAAACTACTTGTGTGGTTTCGTCCTTCGAAAGTCTGATTTCCAAAAAGAGAAATCTTCTTTTCGCTACTTAGAACGAAGAACCTAACAATCTTGTATGAGACTTGAAAGCTAATGAAACAACAAATCGTCCTGAAGCTAAACGTCGTATTGAATTTTTAAACTTATCCTCCCATTGTTGCTGTTTCTCAGAATAATCAAATCAACATTGCTCTCGTTTTCTATCGCAGTACTCAATTGAAAAACGCTATTGTTAATGGAGCGCTTTGAATCATTGTATCTTCAAGTAACAATCCAACCAAGTGAAGTCTTCTGAAGAATTGGTGGGTTCGGTGCCAGATTTTATCTGACCAACACCAACATACTTCGTACACTGACTACTGCTGTCGCGAGAATGACTATTTCATCGGATGAAGAATAATCCACCGATTCATGCGCAGTCGATGATGGTTCAGTGGAGTTATTATTTGAACTTGCGCTTTGGGTGCTACCACAAATTCTGCATTTGGATTAAATTCGACTGCCAGATTTTATACATTCGTATTGGAGACGATGTAGGTGGTATTCAGACCCATCTGTTGTTGGCTAATTCGAGGGTCACTCCTTTGAAAACAGTTTCTTTACCTAGGCTGAAACATTGCGCGGCTGTCTTATTAACTGTGTTGATGGAAGCAGTGAAGAAAAATTTGAAGTTTCAAGCAGCAAGGATAAGGCCTGACCTCAAAAACTATCCTTTTATTGCTAATAGAGTTGCAGAGGTGACGGAACACATGGGCAAATCTCCAGCAGGCTTTCCGGCGCGAAGGACCAAATGTTGAAATGTGGACTGTATTATTTGTGCTTGGTGTAGACTCCTTAGAACCAAACTTCAGATTTCTATCAATAAAAAAGGAGAATTGTAAAAAAATTCATTCGAAATGGAGAAAATAAGAAACACTTTCCTTCTTCTGTTTGTCGACACACGAAAATGTCCTTTTCTTCTGTTCACTCAATTCAGGTATCAATCATCGGGGATGTATCTTCGATATACTGTATCTTCGTAGATACTGTTAGGTTAGGTTAGGTCGGAGTGGTAGCTCTGATATCACAAAGCTCACTTGAGCACGCATAGCGGCCCGTTGTGATGCCACGGGTGAACGCAGGCCCTGTACTAACCAAGTTCCCCCAAAATCAAAGAAAAGGAGGAAGTTGGTCAGCGCAAGGTCTGCACAAACTGTTACGTTTTTACCTTTTTAAAAACGTTTAAAATATGAGTTCGTTGATTGCACACAAAATAAGAATAAATTTGTGTTTAGTTTTAGATAAATTCTTTATTGCTCGCACTATTTTCACTGTTCACAACTTGATGTTACCACAACAATTTGCTTAGCTCGTTATTCTTCTTTACACTTCTGTTCGGTTGATCTTTACAACGGCGATCTTCAAACCACGACTTTTTTCTTCATACTTAACGCGTCTTCACACAAGACTGACTGAATTATTACTACTCGTTGCCTGCTTTGTCTTGCCTTTTTATATGCCCCCGGAAACAGTGTGATGAAGGTTCTTGAAGTCGAACGTTCGTGGTTTCGGCTTCTCGAGAACCCTATCGCGACTTCGTTGTTATTTGTGTATTTAGTTCATATTGCTTGTTGTTGCATTCTCGCTTACTTGCCTATCACTTTTTCTTTCCTACTCATGCTTATTGTTTTTGTAGACTTTGTTTACCGTTTTAGTGTTACACGATGTTATACCGTTTCCATTTCGGTACCAATACGATGAAAATTACGAATATTTTAATGGAAGTAAGTAGAGATTTTGTCGGCAATAACAACATACATCTTAACAGTGTATATCTTAAGCATCACATCATTCTGAAAAGTTTATTTATGCCATAATATTTCGATAAGGTATGCTACTTTGAAAAGGTGCGGCCTGCATCATTCTTATTTTTTGAAAAAATAAAAACTTTCTTCCAATTTTTTGTAAAAAAATTTTTATTTGTAGATAAACTTTAAAATAAATAAACAGTTGTGATGCACTGAAAAAGTCAAACTATTGAACTTCCAATTAATTTATATTGTAACAGTAAAAAGAAAGGGATTCAGACACTTTACTCGATAAACAGATATGTATGTATGCACATACACACATAATAAGTATAATTTTTTTTTACAATAACAAAACAAATATTTTTTCTGTACAATAACACAATCAGCCATAGGAGCCTTCATCTAGGCTTTGTACACATCAATTGTATGAAAATAAGAAATCGAAATTGAATTTTTTTATTTGGAAATACATATATGTATGTACTTACCTACATACACATGCACTCGCACGCATACATATAAATATGAAGAGATTGCTGAGAATCGAAAGTAATAATTTCTCTGAAATTAATAAGTTTACTGAGAATAACAAATTTTATGGCAGTACCCGTATCAGTGTTGCAAAATTGAAATTTTAAAATGACACTGAACTACATACATATAACTTAAAAAGTACTTTTTCGCATCAAATGGTAAAAAAAAAAACATACATAAACAATTGGTCAAACAACCCTTCAATCAGGATTATGACCTAGCTTCTTACACCACCTATTTTTTTTGTGTGCCTTAATTTTATCCATAAGTGGTGGGCAGACTTTTGAGAAACTTTTTCATGGCTGGTTTATTTACTCTTAGAGTTTTCAACGGAATGAGGTCGCCGAAGGAATATTTCACATTACGCTACGTACTGAAAGCATCGCGGGGGTTCTGCGGTATTTTTAAAATGCAAAAGTACTGAAAAAAGCACTGACCCGCACTATAATGGCAGTACAATGGTATGGCATTGCAACATCTTTAAAGTTTTTGGTCTTGTAGTAAAGCCTGGACTGGCTCGTTACAATTATAATAATTGCGACGAGCATTGGATAGTCAGAATATTGGGTGAATTATCGTTGTATGTACATATGTTTATACGTAATTCAAAAATACATGGAATTGTTTATTTGAAATTAATTGCTTGAATTGCTAGAAATCCTCTTTTTTGGCCATTATTGGCCTTAGAAACTGATAAAAATAGATGTTTTATGGATGGGAGATACATATTTTTACTGAATGTGAGCACTGTTAAAGTGATTGTGGAAAAAAGATACATAAATGTTATGAAGCCGATTGTATTGAATGAGAAAAACATTTAATTTTAATTTAATGCTGAATAAAATGAAATGAATCCAATTTTGTATAAAGCTAATACAGTTCCATAAGGCCTAGGAACAGAGGCAGCAGATTCACAAATTATGTGATTTCCATTACAAGAAGTAGTCCAGTTACTTCAATTGTCCACTTGTTATTGTTAAAAAGGAAAATGATTCAATACGACTCTGTGTTAATTGAAAGAACAATCTTTAAAGGGCATTAGTTCATGCCTAGTGCCATCTGGCTGAGAACGTAAATTCTCGTTAATTCGTAGTTGCTGATGAAATGGCATGAAGACCTGATTATGAAAAGAACAGGGAAATATTGAAATTGATGAATGGAAAGACGAAGGTGTTGTCGTGCTGCGTCTATTAGCAACAAAATGAAAACGGATAATATTTATGTGTGCGGCTCACAAATAAAGCGTAAGTGATGTTTAATGTTAATTAAAAGCTTTCGAACAGATTATTAAACCTGACGATTCTTAAGATGATTTTGTCTAGTCAGTGTTGAAACTGTGCTACATTTTGTGATTTTGAAGATTTGAGATTTCATACAAAAACATATTGTCCTTTGAGTCCTTTGTAAATGATAGCAAATGTGATGACAACAACAAATGCTTCTAATACAAAAAAGAAAATACATATTGGAACTAAACTTTACAAATTTACACAAACGAGGTAGATTATATGTATGTATGTAAATGTAGCTTAAATGTAGTAGTAGTGAATGCATAAAATGTGAAACTCAGAACGTGTACTCAAAATAAAAAAAAGTAATTGCAGCAACATCAGTTACAGTTACAGTAAAAAGTTTCCGCCTCACTCAAACGAAAAACTTGAATTCTTTTTTTTTTTGTTTTTTCTTTCATTTCTTGTTTTTAACGAAATAAAATGATTGAGACTTTCCAAAGTCTGTCAAAGTTTAACTGACACCGAAATTATAATGAAATAAATAAAGTTTGAGAGGAAAGGCTGAACATATCGAATTGTATGGTATGCCGAGTTGAAGTTCTAATGTAGGAATTTGAATAATATTTTGTTCTTTCTCTTTATTCTGTTCTTTCGTTTTGTGCAATGGGTTAAGTCACAGTTTAAAGTGTTTCCTTCGTCTTGCACTGAAGATTGTTGTAAGGATGAAATGCATCTGCATCTGTGCTTTGTGTGTTGGCATCTTAACCTAAATTGTATTAATTAGTCTCTCCAGTAGAAGTAGAAGTTGAAAAGCTAAAAGAAAATTATACTCTGTTTCGGTTTTTTTTTAACTGTGGCAAGCGTTCTAATGAATGTTAAAGGACTTTAAAGACTCTAAAAATTAAAAAGGAAAATATTTACCAAAAATCTTGTGTAACATGTATTCTGTATGTTCTGTATTGAGGTATAAATTTATGTTTGATTTAAAATATGTTTGTAAACGATATGCATAGGCCTATTAATATAAAATAAAAAAATGTTGTTTAGTGTGTGGATTTATATTGTTATTATTATTATTGTAATATACAGTGCTTCTACATTCGGTCTTCATAAAAGAATACTATCTTAGTCCAAAAATAGTTTTGATTTCTTTTTTTTCATTTTGCGATTTTTATGTCAATTATTTCGTTGAAAATATGCTCGATCAGCGTTGCCAGAAGCTTTGGGAAGAAAATCATCAGATGCAGAGAAAAAAATAATATTTTATGGAAAGAAATCATTATTTTTTAATACAAAATTTTATTTAAAAATTATAATTAAAATATATTAACATACATATGTATTTAAATTATTATTGTTTAAAGCATTTATGGAGAAACGTGTACTTACATATGTTTATAAGCTGACAAATCACACATTCACCAACCAACAAACAGAAAACTTAGAAAAACACTCAAGTGATTTTATTAGAACAATAACTGTATGTATTTATACATATAAATAAATATTTACTTATTTAAGAAAGCTTAACAAAAAATAAATTCAGATTAAAAAGTACATGTAATATGAAAAAGTTTTATGAAGGACTATTACTATAATATTGTTACGCAAATGGAAACGACCTAGTATCGTTTCACAAGAAAACATCGTTTAACATATACAATAAGCAAAAGTTACAAATACAAAGACCATTTTTTTTACGCTGAGGAGGAGTAAATGTACCTAACCGCACCATAGGGGTAGTCGTCACTATCACCCGCGTGTGGGGCCCTCACCCACTAAATCAGCCCCTTCTCTTTTGGACTCCTTACGCCCACTCCGCAACTACTGTGGTATTAATTCGAAGTGGAGTCCGTCTGGCCATTTGGCCCCTTCACATCCATATTCGCGTACGGATTGCGTAAGGAATTCAAAGAAGGTGTTTAAACGTCCATTCTACTTCTCTCATTCAAGTCAATTTTCTTAGAATTTAGTAAGACTTCAGCGTATCTGACTATACTATTCCAATTCTCCTCACTGTTTAGAATTACATCGCAGAAGTTATCGACAGTACAGACGCCGAATTTGGCCTCAAGATTCCATCATTGCAGTCTCCATCTCTCACAATGAAAGAAAGTGTGTTCCGCATCATCTATCGACGCATCGCCATAGATGCAATTTGGTGGTGTCATCTTCCCCATTTTAAATAGGTACTTACAAAAATAACCGTGTCCAGATAACAGTTGTGTCAGATAGTAGTTAACCTCACCAAATTTCCATGCCGTCCATCTATCACTCGTCTCAGTGTTCCACTTCTCTTGCCATTGTTGTTTGGTTCGATTTCTGGCGTCGTCGACATTTACTGTCTCTCCGTGCACGTTTTTAGCCTCCCACGTCTCCACACTCTCTTCCGCTCACTTGCCTGTAGACTTATAGGTATTACACCCCTGGTTACCAGTATTGCTGACTTATGTACAGTCCTATACGCCGATACCACTCTAAGTGCAGCGGTTCGTTGTACCGATGATAAGATTTTCCTTCTACAGTCGGCCTTTAATGCTTCTGCCCAGATCTCACTGTCGTAAAGCAGAATAGAGTCTGTTATTGCCAACATCAATCTGCGTCTGCTCTGTATAGGACCATAAGCCCGCTAAGTAATGAGGTAAACTTAGCTGCCTTGGTTGCAGCATGTTGCATCTGAGCCCAGAACGTCAGTCTAGGGTCCAGTCGAATGCCAAGGTAGTTGACCACTTTCTGTGTCGTCAGAGTGGTGTCGTGATGTCGATTTCCAGCGGTATACACTTCTTAGTAAGAAGTATCAGCTCCGTTTTCTCCGTTGCGAATTTGAGTCCTCTGTCCTCGAGCCATGACTTCGTTCTTATTGTCACCTGGTTGACCTTCCTTTTAGCCTCTTCGACATTCCGAGCCACAATTATGGCCGCAACCTCATCGGCATATCCAACAAGATGTGCGCCATCTGGCATCGCAATGCGAAAGATATCATTATATGTTATGTTCCATAGGTCAGGGCCATGAATTGATCCTTGAGCTGCACCAGACGTAACCTGTTTTCTCCTTCGTCCTTGGCTCGTATCGTAAATAAGCTCACGATCTCGTAAGTAAAATGTAAAAAAAAATCTGGTATGTTGTCAGCACGAGTTATTTTTGAAACTTAAGATTATCTAGAGTTGTAAAATGGTCACTGAATTTTATAAAACGGAGTTCTCTAAATTCGTTATCTAAGTTTTGAATATCCTTTTCACTTATTAAATTTGGAAAATTGTGTATTAAGCGTGTCAGAGAATTAATTTTTCTATTTATAATTTTCAAAGGGTCAAGATATGAGAGGTCTTTTAAAAACATATCGTTAAAATCAAATCGTTATAATATTTGTTTACATAACTCAATGTAAATGCCACACAATTTTTAATAAATTAATTTATTTTTTCATTTGCAGTGAGCTTTGAGCTAGAAATCTTTTATTTAACAAAAACACCCAGACAGACTTCTTCGTTGTGTAGAAATAGACTTTCGTTTTCAAAGTCAAAGTCGTTATTGAGACTCATGTTCACATATTCTGTTTGTTTAAAATTGTCTAAAAATTTTAAGTGAAAGCGTTGCAGTTCCTCATATATTCTATGTATTTGACAGGATGAGCTTTGAAAAATTTTGTTACAATATGGAGAATATACTTTAAACAACATAAATAAAGTTCATTTATGTCATTCAACTTGTTTTTTACAAATTGGGCGCTTTCTATATGATATATATTAGAGGTAAACGCGAAATATATTTTTAATGGTTCATATAACTCGAGAACTCGTACAACTACAGACTCTAATGATAACCACCTAGTTTGTGGGGGGTGCAAAAATTTTTGTTTTGGTTTGTATTCCAAAAGCTTTGAAACTATTTTGGAATTCGTAATTACGTTTTGGACTATTCGCTATGTAATTATATATATCGCGTACTAGGAACTCTACTTCAGGTGGAAGCTTAAGACAAGCATAAGAAGAGCAAAGCGCAATTGAATGACAAATACATTTACAACACAAATAAATTTGGAATTTCATTCTTAAATAATCTGGCAACGGAATGACTTTTGCCTGTCATATTTATAGCACTATCTGCTGTTGTTGTATTTTTCAAAATAACTTTTTATACAATTAAATATTGTTAAAGCTTCACCACTCTCCACTTCAATTAAGTCAAAAAAATAAGTCTTGTACTCTATAATTTATAGTTACCCGGATTACTAAACAAAGCGATTTTTTTTATTGCTTATGACAGTAGACTCATCCACACATAAGGAACATTTCTGCTGATTCAGTATATTACAAACGAATTCAAATTGTGTCCGGAATAACATGTTTTTAGTAAGACATGTAGTTTTTGTTATGTGTTATTTTTGAATCAGGAATGGAGGATTTTAAAAATAAAGTTAAGTGATCCATACATAAAAATCGAAGGTTAATTGGAGTTTTAAGTTTTTTACACTCCTCATCTCAGCAGTTTTACCTTCAAATTGTGATTCGATTCTTGTTTGGCCGCTACTTATAGAATTCGCTCTGCTTATGTACTTTTTGGTTGATTGGTGTTTTATTAGATCCTCTCTGCCAGCACTTGCTTTATGAATCGAATTGCATATTGTACACAAAATTTCCCCTTCACCTGATGAACTTGTTTCTGTTGCTAACCAACTAAAATTTTTCATCCTAGACGGATTTACTTTTCGTCTTTTTTTCTTCTGAAATCTAGCAATCAACAACAAGCTGATACAAAACTTAACTTCACTATGTAGTACAATTACAATGAAATAAAAAAATCATAATTTTTATAAATTAGAAATCATAATTTAAGAAAAAAATCATCAAATCATATTTGATGATAAAATCATCATTTTGGCAACGCTGTGCTCGACTATGAGCAGACGTCGGCACCAATGTCCCTCAGGGGAGGAACATCGTCGGCTTTTTACACACATAGGACACGAACATCAACAATGTTCGTTAAAAAGACCGTAAAAATGCATTCAGTTGCTTTGCTTGTCAGCTTCTAAAGAAGAATGTTCATGTCGCTTTTTTCAGACTTCAATTTTACACCCAAAGAAATATTACAGTAGAATTCACTAAAATCAATGAGAAATGATTTCGATTTGTGGAAGAATACTTGCCAAGTTAAATACGCTGTCTTTAGGGATTTAGCGCAGTACAATTTTTCTATATTTTCCGCTCACATATACATATTATTGGGTTAATAAGTAGACTTGAAAATATTACTAACAATTTTCCTCTGGGTTAACAAATGCCTCTCACAAATACATTCACATTTTTATCATGTTCTCTTTGTGCTGACGTCTGACAATGAGTAACAGTAAATGCAAAGTTATTAACAACGTTATTATAAGTCGTTATGTTACCGTACTATAATCTTTAATACATGTCTTCCTTCAAATAGTTTCGTCGTTCGCTCTAGTGATATAAATATTACATCTTAAAAATTAAAATAACAAGGTGTTTTTAATACTTTGGCTACTTAATTATTATTTGAGATATTGCTCTGATAACTTAAAAATATAGGGCCATAATCATAGTCATCAAAAAAGTATACTTTAAGTATCATTTATTAAAATGTCTACTTTTCAGCTACTATAGATGATAAAAAGCTTACTTTTTCCGCTAAAGTCAGTTTTATACTTAAAACAAGCTGAAGTTGTTTTTAAACAAAGTTAACATCACTTTAACTCCATCAGCTGTTTGTCATTTATCCAAATTTACAAAATCAAAACAAACCAAAAACAAAAGTTGTATGATTTGTGTTAAATTTTTTATAAATTGTGGAAAAAGTGTTGAAAAATAATTAGAGAGATGTGTACAATTGAGGACATTGAAAATGATTTCCCCTGCTTAATTTAATGCAATTGTTTTTTTCAAAATAACAATTTATATTTTGTTTATTTTTTGGCGCTTTTATTGCATCAGCTGTGCGGAGATGCCACTTATACAGTACACCCAAACCTTTTTTTACACGGTAGATACGTTCCAGTGGATACCGTGTAAAAAAAACGCGTAAAAAAAGACAAATATTATGTATGTATGCAAGTGTATAAACCAACTGAAAAGATATACATAGGATTGATGCAGCAGCCTACATATGCCTATAAAATTGAATAATTTATAAAAACGCACAGATTTAGTTCAATAGTATACACAGAGTTTTTATTTTATTTCATTTTATGATGAAAAAAGGAGCGAACAACAAAAAAAAAAAAGTAAATTTGTTAAAAAAACCGTGTTATTTCAAATTCGCGTAAAAAAACCGTGTAAAACAGGTTTGGGTGTATTTATATCAGTTTGTATGCAAGATTTCAAAAATTATACTAATTCAAAAATTAAAAAAATTCAACTTAAAACTATTATGTATTAATTTTCACTATAGTTAAGAAACAGTTAGTAACAGGTTTAAATATTAAAGTTGTTTTTAAAAAGATCCGACTTTAGTGTTTGACTATGATTATGGGCCATAGTTTCTACAAAGTTTTATTAGTTGGCTGCATAGCACAGCATATGCACATGTCCTTATGAGTGCCACAGACCAGAGCCTCTGGTGGGAATCAAACCGACTACCCTTACGCTAATAATCTAGCACACTACCCACTAGACTATGAGGGCACCCATAAACTTATATAATTAATCTGTTTATAACTTAATAACTTTGGATAAAAAATTTAGAAATTATAATACAATATTAATTTGAAATCTATCTATTGGAATAGAAATTTGTTAAGGTTGTTAATTATAATTGGTGGATATCATCGACCTATTGGCCCAGCAGGGCGGTTTGGACTTACCCTTGTAGGGACATAGCCACCTACTTAACCGCCGCCGACAGTGTGTCCGCAGCCCTGTCTATATCGACACGAGTTAGAATAGTTGGAGGAGCCTCGGGAAAACAGAATTTTTTCCTGAAGAATTCTTCCTATTGACTGACATGTCAATATTAAAGGTAATACATCTAAGATCCGGGAACAAGTCAGTCCTTAAGATAGTCAGAAAAATTTTTCCCGATTGGCTATAACTACGTTATTACTAACAGTAAAATCAAAGAGGCATTCACCTCGTTCATTGGTACGAGAGCTGCCCCATATTGTATGGTGAGAGTTGGCGCCAGTTGCGATAATAACAGGAATCTCACGTTGCCTCACATGTGTTACCAGTTGACCGACGGGTTCTTGCGTGGGAGCGAGCCAATCGTCATGCGCGAGGTATGACGATGTGATCCAGAGTCCCTTCGAGTTTACTTCGCTAACCATGGTGATCTTTATATAAGCCCTAAGCCTACCTGTATCATGGCTAGACGCAATGTGGTATTCATTGGTAAACACTGTCATCGACAACTCAGGGTTCCTGGACTAGACTGAGCTCCACATCTTCCACTGCTAGGCATAGAAGTAGAGCAGCGGAGGCAGTGTTTGAGCGTTGAAGATTAATTTGAATGACCCTGCATCGGCATGAAAATCAACGGAAAGATTTCACCCGCATCAATATCAATTCTGTTTTATAAAATTCTCCAACAAGCTCGAAGTGGGATATTTTATTGTCCTAGGAGCATCGTGAAGAGTGGCTGGTTACAATTTCTTACCCAATGTCCTCGGAAGTAGGGTTCGAGCCAGGAGGTTCTGGGAGAGGGTCTAATAAGGGTTGTCAAACAACATGGGAGTCCGATTTGTAGACCCTGAGCTCAATTGAGCTGAAGCCATCCGGAGTTGGATGCCATGACCTCAAGAAACACATTCAGGGGCACCCGGCTTACACTTAGTGGGAGTGATGGAGCCATGCGGTTGCCTGATCAGTTATTGGCCAGGTAAGGCTCTCCTTTCACCTCACTGAGAGGTTTGGATGGTTTACTGCGGAGCGTTGTGGTGGAGGGAGGGGAGCGTTTCGGCAGATCTTTGCCTCTCAGAGACAGGAGGTCGGTCATCCTCTGATAGCAGGGATATATAGGATTTAAAGTCAATTTTGGAAATAATTTCGCTCGCACTCAAAGTGTTCTTGACACCCGAAAATGGTTTATTGTCGGAGACATGTACGGTTGACCTTTGTGCCAGCCGAAGGGAGCGTGGGAATATTCGCGGCGGTTCTGGAGGTTGATGGTGCTTCGGATCAAGGAGCTGCAGCCAAACTGACTTTGGACGAAATGGAGAGGACTTTAAAAGTGGAGGCAGCTACATACATAGCAGGAGTTTGTCTGGTAAGGGATTTGAGTTCACGAGCGGGTGTGGATGTTTTACGCTCACCGTCGAAGTTTAGAGGGGTTTCGGGTTTCGAGGTAAATGTAACTGGTTATGTAATTAATTATTAAAACTGTTAATAAAATAGTGACAGCTGCAGTGTTTTTCTTTTTAAAAGAATGAAAAACCAGGGGATTAGGTTGAGATGGCAGCTTCCTCAAGAATAAATCTGTTTTGATTGCTGGTACATCCAGATCTTCAGATATATTAGACATTCTGTTACAAAATGTTGCTTATGTAATGCTTCGTAAGATCTCGTTTTGGCAATTTAAAATTTTCTGTTCTTGATAATTCTATTACTTTTAAAATAGAATAGAATATAAAAAGGCCATAAGTTTTCACCAATAAGCAACAGTATTTCAAAAAATTAAATTTGTTTTGAACTCGTTATGCTTTTGTGTGCAATTTCCATCTGTCTGATTCAAAAACAATTATTTTCTGTCCTATATGTTATTCATTTTGTTCTTTTTGTACATATTGTTACGAAAATGGAAACAGTGTAATATCGCTTAACATTAAAATGAGCAAAAGCTACACACACAAGTACAACGAACTTGTTACAAGTAAACTAACATCAATATGAAAGAAATCGAAAAATCCATCCTCGTAATGTATTTTTATAAAAAAAAAAGAATTACGAAATAAAGTGCGATAACACACAATACATTGTGCATTACCATCCATATTCTCTATAAAAAAAATCATATTCCCAATTTGCATCAAACATTTTGCTGCGTGTATTTGCAAAAAACAAAAAATTATTCGAAAAAGTTGCGTAGCGTGGTCTTGCTTCATCAAGTAGAGATGAGCGATCCAGTGATTTTTGAAGAACGTTGTTCTCAGTGAATGTGATTTGTTAATCACTGTTCTTTAAAACAGTGATTGTGATCAATTCCAAAAGAAAACAATAATGACAATAACGTACTTTATTAAGTCGTAAGAAAGAGACAACTAGATACATACTACGAAAAGACTACTAAACAAAATCAAAGTGGTGTCATCAATGTTATTATTTTTAATGTAATTTTTTTTTATATGAAGTTTGACAATTAAGTTTCACAGAAAGTTCATGTATAAAAGACAAAAGTAAATAATCAGCATCATCTAATAGTAATTCTGCCTCGTTCAAAATAAAATGAAATAAATTTGAGTATGTAAAAATTTTGAAAGAACGACATTATTAGTAACTGTTATTTGGCAATTTCAATCACTGTAGTTACCAGTGAATTATCAATCACCGTGATTAAATCACAGTTTTGAAAATATCGCTCATCTCTATCATCAAGTGCTAAACATCAACTGAATTGATTTTGTTCTCTGAGATCAAAACAAAGCAACAAACACACGATTATTATAGGAAACCACACAAGTAAAGGGCTGGTTACTCATCCGTAAGAAACGTAAAATCTTAACGTACGTAGCCTTAAAAACGTTTGTGTAGTTATAGAAACGTTCAAAACGGGACATATATCAACGAAGAATGTAAATAAAAACGAAAGAAAACAAAAGCAACACACAACGAACACAACAGAATGCAAAGAAATTGGTATACAGACTCATCATCAGTGTTGCCGTTTTTTGTTCCATGTGTAGATTTCTCCGGATTTGGTTATTATTTTTCTTCTAAAAATAGCTTTTGTTTTGTTTGTTAAAATTAATTAATTAGTAAGATTATAATTTTAGTTTGTTATTTTTTGTTTCTTTTTTCTCAATTATAATTTAAGTTCGAAAAAAATAAAGTCAAAAACTGCGAATTTAATTTTGATTATATTTTTCCTTATTTGGTGATTTTTTCACAAATGTTGGTTACAATATTTTTGTTTCGTGGCAACACTGCTCATCCTCTCTCATGTTCAAATGTCACGTAAAAACGTGGGAGAATTCTGTTTTATACAGATCGTTCCGTTTTGCTAACGAGAGAGAACGTTTCGGTAATCGTTTACATTATTCTCCATATGCCATAAAGAGAACGTTTTCTACGGTACGTTACGTTACGTTTGGGTAACTACTACTTAAGCTTATAGTGTCGGTGTATCAACGGAGCGTCAGCAGATTTTTCTTGGCCTATCACTTGTGATAGGAAATTTCGATTATGAGCACCACTGGTTTAGATTCATCCGAAAATAGAACAGCATTTCATTGCTATGTAGACTAATTTATGTTCTCATTGGAAAACTTCATACTAGCAATTTGGTCTGAAATTATTTTTGACTTAAATGTAGCATTAAAATGGTTTTTTATACTAATTTTTAAATCTTCACTTTCACCATTTTCAGTATGGAATGTACAAAAAAAATCATAAATAAAGATTGCTAAGAGATGAGATTTTATTAATTTACTTGTCAAGATATTTTTCTTACTATCTTTTCGGGTACATTAGTACACATAATTGGATTTTTTAAAAAAGTTGGTATTGCTTTGTCAAGCACTGTATATCGAAGGACAATGTTGCCAATTAGTTGCCAACAGTAAGGTAAGCGTTTTTAAAAAGAGACTAAAAGCATAAGAATATTTTAATAATTTCTTTTAAAATATCGTTTGCATATTATATTTATATGTTTTATATTTATGTATGTATGTAATTCATAATATACATGCATATGTATACGAGTACGACTTTCGTGTAGACTGCAAGTCGAGTGGATGCATTACAAACGGTTTCCAGTTGTTATGTTCTGTGGAAGTGGAACTTAAGTGCAACATAACAACAAAATGAAATAAAAAAGAAATTTACATTATTTCAATGCATATACATACATACCATACAAAGAAAGTAAAATTGAAATATAAAAACTTAAAGAAAAAAGCTGACGACAACGTTGTTCATCTTTTTTCTTCAGTTCAGTTAATTTTTTTTTCGTTTTCTTTTGCATACAAAAGTATTTCATTTGTTTGTTTTGCTCTATACTTTGGTATTATGATGTGTGGAAGAATAAAGAAAGATTTGAAAGTAACCGTCAAAATGCTTCTACTATTCTAAATGGCAGCTAAATGTTCTACTTTTGCGACTGTTGAACTCGTTTTCACTTCTATTTTATTCTTTCTATTTCTATTCTTTGTTTTGTGCCAACATTTATCGTAAGAATAAACTACTTACAGATATTGTATTCCATTCATTCATTCATTCATTCATTCACTTAAACCTTTAGTCGTCAAAACAAGGCCTAAGAATTTAATGCATTCCTTCGAAGAGGGTAAAAGTAAAGAAAGTATATAATCTTACACTCTAAATCGTTGAAAAAGAAAACACACACATACAAGCTTTACGTTACAAAAAAAAAAAAAAAGAAACGAAAACGACCGGATTTAAGAACACTTGACCTATTTATTATCATAAATACATATGTAGATATATGGTATGTACACGCATGTACACATAATTTCCAAAAACCATGTTAACTGTTTATTCTTCTTTTGAAAATGTTTTTTATCGCAGAGAAATAGGAACTGTTATAATATCATTTTCTTATATTCCAAAACTTGAATTGATCGTATATCCAGTGGTCGCAAGCCTTATTCAATTCAATTTCAATTTAAGTTATCTATGCTATCATATTCTACTACCAAACCTTAATTCTACTAAGCATAAACCGAGTTGAATTTGATCGATGGTATGTATGGGTTATATTGACTTTGACAATCGTTGTGGCTTGAGGCTTATTCGCGTATGTCTGCCAATTAAAAAAACCTCACATGAAAAAGTCGGAACGGAATCAAATCTCAGAAGATCGGTGATCAGTTCAAATCAGAGATCACCAATGAGCATTCAAAAAGACTCATACTCAAAATTTCATGAATACTTATGAGTAGCGAAGAAACGATTCATTGCTGATCTCTGGTTCTCATCATCTCAACATGAAATAACTCAAAACATTTAAATATCTCGTTCCAAATATGTAAGGTGAAACAAACAAACGTTATTGTCTATGGCAATCGATAGTAATTCAACAAAACAGACTGAATAAATGACATTAATTCCGTTTTCCAAGACGCGAAGTTATTTTTTTAAAATTCCTCCAAATTTTCCTAATGTTTTACTGTAATTGCTTCTTAAATTGTCTATAAAATGAAAACCAATATATGAAAACAGTTTTATTAATACATTGAAGATAGAAACAAATTATTTCAAATGTGTCATCTCAAGAGTCTGTAAATTCATTTGTTATGAGCATACAGGCAAGGAAAAAAATACATGGTACATGTGTTTTTTCTAAAAATCTCTTCGGTTTTAAAGATAATTTATAAGTTTATATATTTTTTCATATTTAGTAAAGAGAATATTTTTATTAAATATTTTCTTATAGCTAATTCAAATTCTTAAAGGAAATATTTACATGTTAAAAAATAAGAAGAAATTCAAAACTTAAAACTAATTATATATGTATATTCAAATAGGCGGTCTGGACATCTATTGGGATAAGGTTGTTGGTAAACACATACATACCTTAATTGTATGTGTCTACAACGGATGCTCTCGATTACAAACGACTCGACTGGACTGGTTAGATTTTTCAAGTTTTCAAAAAACTGGGTTTCAAAAGAAGCAAAATGAAATTTACGAAAACAAAAAAAAATTATTGTTCGTTCGAAATATGAAATCGAAAATAAAACAACACGCGATATCAAAAGTTTCTCTTCCACTATTTGCTATACATATATTCAAATAAGATATAAATTTTAATAATGGGTATGTCCTCCTCGATTTTTAATTACATACTTCATTTAAAAGAAGTAGCATAGAGTTTATTAATTTTTGTAACTCATCTTGGGGAATTTCGTTTCATTTTTTATTAAAGTTTCTTTCAGCTCTTTTAAGGAGTTATAACTCATTTCACTTTTATATATTTCGGCACTTAGAATTCTACAGAGGTTTTTAACAGGATTTAGATCGGGACTAAGTGGTGGCCAGTCCAAAACAGCTATATCCATTTCTTCAAAAAATGCTTTGGTCCTTTTGGCTACATGTATAGGAGCGTTGTCTTGCTAAAAAGTAAAATTTTTTCCATAATTACCTTCAGCAAATTCAACGAAAACATTGTCCAGTAATTCCATGTAGTTCTCTGCATTCATTTTATGAGAAATAAAACAGATTGGAGAACGTGTTCTATATCCAAAAGCAACCCAAAGCATTAAAGATCCTGCCTGAAAATTGCGTGCTATTCTGGTCCGCATATCATCTCCTTTTTCCCTTCAATAATATTTAAATCAATCAAGGTTGAATTTGTTTTCTTCACTGAATATAATACTACGCCAGTACTCTTCCCAAAAATTTGTATTTTTAGCGAAAGCCAATTTGGCTGCCTTGTACCTAGGGGTCAATCGTTGTTTGTGTATAATTTTTTGTTTTTTCACATCTAGATGTTCATTTAAAATTTGATTAATCCGTGTCTTGGTTACTTTAAGTCCCAGCTCCGACTTTATTTGGGTACAACTAAAATTATTTGTGATAGCTAAGCGTTTTATTGATTGTTTATCGCGGTCAGTCAGTATTGGTTTTCTACCACATCTTTTTTAGTACCGTATGATTCTGGATCCGCCAAATAATTTTGGTTTTCTATAGACCTCATTAAGTGCCCATTTTCCCTTAACAATACGTTCTACTATTGAAAGTTGGGTTCCACGAGGCATTTCTACCTAAAATTCGATAATTTTCACACAAAGAAAACTTTTATACTTACGCCAAGTAGCATTAAAAAGTAAAGCTTTTACTACTGTTTAATCAAAACATGTAAAATAAATTTATACCATACGTTTTCTGCCTGCCTGTATATTGCATACTACTGTCTTGTGTTCCCTTTACTTATTTCGCACATTTTGACTTTATCATTCTATACTTTTGACAGAGATAAAGCAAATATTCCTTTTACAGTAGTTTTGATTAAGCTGCCTTTTATTTACGTCCGCATTGCCGTTACCTGCACAAAAATGTTGTTTCGTGCTTTGAGAGAGAAATCTTCAATTAAAGTAAAAAATTTAATTTAGCTGCATTTTTGACTTATCTGCAAAAAAATTGTTGCAAAAGTTAGTTGTGCAGGTAAGTCGAAACTACTGTATTTGTAATTTACAAATTATAGGTACAGACATTTCCGAATCACAAAACATTATCTGAATTTGAGACGCTTATGTTGAGTACATCTAAATTGATCAGATTTGAGAATGATTGTGTTTTCAAATCTTTCAGAAAATTTTTTCAGTTCACTGATCTTTTACTTTTTTATACGTATGTATGGTGGCAATATAGTATATTACAAAGCGATATGCTCGCCGTAGTCTAGTAGGTAGTGTGTTGGCTTATTAGACGAAAGGCCCGAGTTCGTATCCCAGGTCAGACATCAAAACGGAATATGAAAAAAAACTCTGAGAGTAAAAATTGCCATGAAAAGCTTCTCAAAAAATCTGTCGTTCGGAGTTGACGTTAAACTGTAGGTCCCGCCACTCAAGTATTAAAATTAAGGCACACAACATGAGTGGTGTGAGAAGCTAGGCCTTAATCCTGACTGAAGGGTTGTAATGGCCACTTATATATGTATGATTAAAGCATGCCTTATTTTTCATTCTATAAAACAAGTACATGGATCCCCTATATGTTTTTCGACTGCACGAATTAGTCCTGCACACTAGACCAAAAGTGTTTACAGCGCCTTTAGTTTGACTGCAGAATTTCACAAAGAGTGTCTTATTTCTCGATTTGTTTCAGTTTGCTTCTTCACCACAGGATGTCCGCACTTACACAATTTTTGTTTTGTTTTTGACTTATGGAGTAACGGTGTTGAATTTATATTCACTATAAATTAAACAAAATATCAACTCACAGAAGTTTTGTAACTTTATGTATATATGTATGTCTAGCTCCACAGCTAACATGTCCCAAAGTTACTATCAGCTCGGTCAACACTCCACGTTGTATAGTTCCTTTTTTTACCTTTGTAGCGATGTGCAAATTTACTCGCTGCGAGTAGATCATTCTTCTACAAAATAGTATAGATTTCCAGTTCACCGTAGTGTCCTGGACCCAATCTTGTCAGTGCGCTGGAAATAATGCTGAGCCCTCTTTCAAAATCCAGGAAATAGCCAGAGTATACTCCTTCTGTTCCAGCGACTTATCTATCCTACACGTTAGCCCATTTCGGGGGTTTCAATAGACCTTCCCTTTTATATGTACTTCCATCTAAAGTGGGTCGGAAATTTATGTTAATGTACCTTTCCAAGGTCTTCAGCAGGAAGGAGAAGAGTCTCATTCTTCAATGGATTCCAGTCTTAGAGGTTGTGGAACAGCAAGATATGTTGAGTCTTTCACGATACTAGTCAATTTGTCTGTTACAACTTCGTAACACTATCAATTCTGCTACACATGAGTGGATCTGAACTGAAATCGACTACGCCATCATACAGATCCGAATTTGTGTTCTTCGGATTCCTAATCGCCTTTTTTGTACTAGTCTAGGATTATGTTCTGTACCTCTTTTTAATTTCTAGTTACAAAAGTGGGCATATTACCCACCATATTATCATTGGAAATAATAACTTCAAAAAGTGACTCAACCCTTTCATTGACGTCTGTGTTTTCCAATATATTATGTGGACAGTTGACATTGCATCCTATCAATAGGCCAACATCGGCGCGACAGGCTTTGGTCATCACTGATCGGACATGCGCCATTTAATTAGTGGCAATCCAGTATTGCTTACCATTTATATCTTCGTCACTACAAGAAAGGAGCAAATATCCCATTACATATATTATATTTTCTACGTATACAGGTCGTGGGACCACCTACGACGCATTTGGCACAAACCAGTCTGTAGATTTGGTGTCCCAATCAGAGATCAGAAATGAATCGATTTTTTCGCTACTCATAAGCACGCATGAAATTTTGAATATAAGCAATATTGAAATTTAACTATTCTGATTCATTCGTACCCAATACAACGTTGATTTGTAAGTACCCTGTAGGAGAATGAGTAGCTAACTACAAAAAAAACCAACTTTAAGTTAGCTTTTATTTACTAACTTTAAGCTAACTACTACTCAATGCAGAGTTTTCATTAACTGAAGTGTATATTCTGAGCAGTTGTCAATCACAAATTTGAAAACTTTAATTTTGGAATATTTTTAAAAATTTTTAAAATGTTGGGTTCAATTGGATTGGGAACATTGTGATATTCTAATAAATTTGAACGCATTTTTCACGTCGTTACCGTGTAATCATACCTCCAAAGCGACAAGCAATTGGTCGACCTACACCTCAAGCATGGAAGAAAAGAGCATTACGAGCCTCAGAATCAGACTGGCAACAAGCAATGAGTCAGGAAAATCTTGGAGTACATGCCGTTGAGACCCGTTGGCATGAATCACTTGAACAACGAGAAGTGAGATTAGAAACTGATCGAATGCGTACTACTCAGGCCCGTTCGTCTAAATCATCTCGACAACGGGAAACAAAATCAATAAAGTGATTCAAAATTTTGGATATTTGTGTAATGTCTTTCCTTCAAATTTATTTTAGTTGGTGGCGCAGCAACGCGCGAAGTTTACAGCTAGTTTAATTATAAAAATAAAAGACGCAGAGCTTAAATTACAGCTACAAAAAGTCAACTGAAAGTTAGATACAAAAAGTCAATTAGAAGCTAACTACAAAAAGTCAACTAAAAGCTAACTTATAACTAGTCGACTTAAAGCTAACTTATAAGTAGTTAACTTTAAGTTAGTTGAAAAGTAGTGTATAGAACAACTGACTACTGCCTAGGACATCACAATGTTAAAATAGTTAGTTGCTGCCATTGAAAAGTAATCCAAGTGGTAGTCAGCACTAGTTGAGAAATAGTTAGCTTAAAGTTAGTTTAAAGTTAACTATTTTTCCGACAGGGTATGAGTACAATGAGTATGAGTACAACGTTGACATCGGACTCACGCCATTCGAAATATGTTTGATTCATACGTCTACTCTTTCAGATTCATAACTTTAGAAAAAATATTCATAAATGATTCGAGTGATTCGAATCATTCATCAAAATTTTAAGTCTTAGTTGTTGCTGCATTTACAAAAGAAGAAGAAAGAAAAAGGCAAAGACAGCAAGCAAAGCAAACACACAACCTTAGAGTGAGTATCGTAGTGTTCGTATGCGAATCATACTTCTTTTGTGATTCTTGTAAATGTTGAGTAAAGGAGAGTCGAAATCTGTTGAAATAAAAATCTGGCCACACGATCTACTCCCTTTTATTTACAACTGTGTTTTTTTCCCTTCTAACTATCTTTATACTTTTTATTCTCACTTAATTCCTTTTTGTACTTTGTAAAGAACACGTTCATAATAAATACACTTTATATATATTCAATAATTTCATCGGTTTATCAATACGCCATCGCAACAGGTTATGGGCCCAGTGTGTGCTCAATGAAATTATTGAACCGTTTAAAAAGTGTCGGAGTAATATTAAAATTTTAAAATGGCTAATACCATAAATTTGAGCATGGAAAAATTGCTTGGCAGAGAAAATTATACATCGTGGGCTTTTGCCATGAAGAACCTGCTGCAGCATGAAGATTTGTGGGATACCGTCCAAGGAGTTTATCCTACAGCCGGGATGAATGCGAGGGTGGACATCAAAGCAAAAACAAAGATAATTTTGCTGGTTGACAAGATTAATTATGTCCACATTGAGAATGCTGAAACGTCGAAGGAAGTATGGCATTGTCTTAAAGCTGCTTTTCAAGATTCGGGTCTTACGCGCCGTGTTGGGCTGCTTCGCCAACTCATAACCACAAATTTTGTATCATGTGGAAGTACCGAGGAATATGTAAGCAAAATTGTTTCAACGGCTCATCAACTGAAAGAAGTCAACATGCCCGTGAATGACGAATGAATCGGCACGCTGCTTCTCGCAGGTTTACCAGAAGAGTATTCTCCTATGATTATGGGTATAGAAAGCTCAGGAGTAAAAATATCGTGCGATTCGATAAAAACAAAAATTTTACAGGATGTTAATAAAGTCAATGTTGATAACAGTGCTGCTTACTTCGCTGGAAAAGACAAAAAGAAGAACAACAACAATAAAAAGGTCTCCGTTGCTATAACTGCAATCGTTTCGGTCACATGGCTTTTGTACGGTGTATGTGGCAGGTGCAATTAACGTCAATGATTGGTTTGTGGACACAGGCACAAGCCTATGAGAAAAGACTGGTTTGCAGATATGAAGCCTTCGCAGATAAAGGAAATATATGTAGCCAACAGAGAAAAGTTGAAAGTTGAAGGAATGGGAAACATAGACATCCAGCTTCAGACGCACGGTAAAATCATTGACATAACAATTTATGAGGTGCTTTATGTACCAGACTTAACATAAAGTCTGGTTCTGCTATCTGTGAGCCGTATTACACGCAAAGGCTATAGTGTAGAATTTTTGTACAACAAATGTGTTATTCAGAGGGATGAAAAAATAATAGCAACAGCCAGTCTGGTGGAAAACATGTTCAAGCTTGATGGCAGCACAGGTCATATGTGTATGGTGGCGACAAATCTAGACATTGATATATGGCATGCTCGTATGGGGCATTTAAACTATTCAGACTTGTCAAAGACCCAGCAGCTAGTTAATGGTATGAAGTTTCAAATGTCTGCGAAGGAAGATTGTTTGTCATGTCTAAGGGGCAAAATGTCCAGAAAACCCTTTAAGTCTTCTTATTCTCGTTCCAATGGAATACTTGAGCTTGTGCACTCTGACCTATGTGGCCCAATGGAGGAACCATCTATAAGTGGAGCTAAGTATTTCCTGTCTTTTATTGATGACTACACTCACAAAGTATTTGTTTATTTTTTGCAGGCAAAAACGGAGGTATCAGCATGCTTTGTTAAATTCAAGTCCAGGGTCGAAAATGAGACCGGCTTTAAAATAAAATGCTTGCGTACGGACAACGGCACAGAATTTTGCAACAATGATCTATTGTCGATACTGGACAAGAGTGGCATACGTCATCAGACCACTGTACGCATGAATCGTTCAATTGTTGAAAAAGCCCGCTGTATGCTTCTTCATGCTAGACTGCCAAAGAAATTTTGGGCTGAGGCTGTTGCAAATGCTGTTTATGTCCTGAATTGCTCCGTTTCTGCCGCAATTGCAAAAAATATTCTACAAGGAAAATGGACCGGTACTAAGGTTGATTTATCGCATCTACGTGTGTTTGGCTGTCGAGCGGTTTCTTATGTACCAAAGGAGAAAAGAAAGAAATGGGACGCAAAGGCAAAATATTTTATATTTGTTGGCTATTGCGAAAACAGAAAAGGTTACCGTTTACTTGAACCAGGCAGCTTGAGATTAACAAAGAGCCGAGACGTTCAATTTTTTGAGAATGATTTCAAACATACAAATGTTGCATCAATCCAAGAATGTTATTTATTTTATGATGGAGATAATGCTAATAATATGGAAAACACAAACAATAGTGATGGCATAGATGATGGAGACGAGTTGACTGCTGATGAAACAATGGCAAGTGATGAAAGTGTAACATTTCCCGGTTTATCAATCAATCAAGAAGGAAATGTCAGACGCACGACCCGCATACCAAGACCAGTTAGAATGGATGACTATCATCTGTATTTAGTGGAGGCAGAAAGTGCTGATGATCCATATACGGTCGATGAGGCTCTCAGTGGTATTGATGGCGAGCAGTTTAGGCAGGCTATGAATAATGAATACATGTCTTTGGTAAAGAATAATACTTGGACACTGGTTGACTTGCCTCCTGGCGTAAAGCCCATAAAGAATAAATGGGTATTTAAAAGAAAAAGGGATGAAAATGGCAATGTTGTACGTCACAAGGCCCGATTAGTAATCAAGGGATGCTCGCAGAAACCTGGTATAGATTATCAGGAAACATATTCACCTGTGGTGCGCTATTCATTTATACGATATCTCCTATCAGTGGCAGCTCAGTTTAATCTAGACATAGATCACATGGATGCAGTGACAGCTTTTCTGCAGGGCGATTTAAAGGAGGAGATATTTATGGAACCACCAGAGGGCATTGTAGGCGAAGCTGATGGTAAGGTATGTAGACTCAATTAAGCAATCTATGGGCTGAAACAGGCAAGTCGCCAATGGAATAGAAAATTGGATGGCGCATTAAAGAGTTTGAAGTTAAAACAGTCAAAGCTGGACCCATGCATTTATTTCGATATGTGGTGACAGAATATTGCTTATCTCAGTTTACGTGGACGACTTGTTAATTTTTTCGAACAACTCAGAACTGAAATCTAAAGTGAAGTCACAACTGGAGAAATTATTTGCGATGAAAGATTTGGGAGAGGCGAGACACTGTGTTGGTTTACGCATAACCAGAAATCGTGAGAAAGGTGAAATCTATGTTGATCAATTGGTGCATACGCGAGAATTTTTAAAACGCTTTGGCATGAGTGATTGCAACCCGATTTCTACACCTTTTGATTGCAATGTAAAATTGTCGAAACCGTCATCAAATTCTAGACCCAATGAAAAATTCCATATCAAAAAGCAATTGGTTGTTTACTCTAATTGGTTCAGGGAACTCGTCCGGATGTTGCCTATGCGGTGAACTACCTAAGTAAATTTAATGATAATTTTGATTATTCCCACTGGAAGGCAGTGAAAAGAGTATTCAGGTACTTAAAGGGTACAATGAATGCCAAAATTACATACAAGAAGAGCGACGTTTTTAAAATATATGGTTTTTGTGATGCAGACTACGCCGGTGACGTTTCTGATAGAAGATCTTGTACTGGCTATGCTTTCATGTGTCAAGGAGCTATCAGTTGGTGTAGCAAGCGTCAGGCAACAGTTGCCCTCTCAACAACAGAAGCCGAATACATGG
Organism: Sarcophaga rosellei; assembly: GCA_930367235.1. NCBI lineage: Eukaryota > Metazoa > Arthropoda > Insecta > Diptera > Sarcophagidae > Sarcophaga > Sarcophaga rosellei. The sequence continues at coordinate 80,469,938 of OV884017.1, read as the reverse complement.
CCCTGGCTGCGGCTGTACAGGAATCGGAATGGCTTCGACAGTTTCAACACGATTTTTTTGGAAATCTTTTTGAAAATAATATATTGCTGTATTGCGACAATAAAAGTGCATTACACTTAGCTACAACTGACGCATACCATAGTCGTTCGAAGCATATAGATGTGCGTCATCACTTTGTGCGAGAAAAGGTAAACGATGGTCATATACATCTGAAATATGAAACATCGGAGAATATGGCAGCCGATTTCCTAACGAAACCTCTACCAAAGGAGAAACATATGAGATGTGCGGCAGTATTGGGACTGTCATTCGTATAGCCAGCTTTTAGTGGAGGTGTTGAAATAAAAATCTGGCCACACGATCTACTCTCTCTTATTTACACAGTTGTAAGATGCGTACGCCATCGTGGAACATCCGTTTCTAGGCAACACTTAAGTAGAGGATTAGGTTGCATCAGACTAAAAAACAATATAAAGTTCATAAACTAAAATACTAACTCCTTAGTGTTTTCTAGTTGAAATGAAATTCAATATTGCTATTAAGTTCTGATTTATACTTAATAAATAGCATTCTGTTCATTAAATCTTCGATTGCGCCAACTATGCTCACATTTTCAGTACCGATCACTATAAAATAAAACAACAAAATTATTGACAGAGATAAATATGAAAGATAATGACATTTTTCTCAGAGTCAGTTGTAAATTAAACATTAAATGAAATCAAATTGTTTTAATGACCAAAATCTGGTTTGTATGTGTTAAAAGATTTTTTACTTCAAATCCAAGTCTGAAATCGAATGCACAATTATTCTTAAGGGGTGTTTAAATAATTCCTTCATTTAGAATCAATTCGGTAAAACTAATTTTAACTGTGAAGTTATTTTAAGGGCCATTATTACAACTTGCTGTTAAACATGGGGTTAGTTAAAGGTACATTTAGCTAAAGGGAACTGTAAAGTTACCTTTAACTTATTTTCATTATTACAACTTACAGATATAATAATGTTAAATTTTTTCAAAAATATGGCAGTGCCGGAGCAATGTCGATAAAACTGCTCAATTAAACAAGTTTTTACACAGTGGCAACAATTTATCTGCCCGATTAAAAATCCTCCTTTAGTTAACGGCAAGTTGAAATAATGGCCCTAAATACTCAATTCATTTAAAAATGACGTTTTAAAATATCTTTACACCCAAGACACAGTCATATTTAAACAAACACACGTTGTTCGTTTTATTAGATGCGATATCACATCAATCAAATTGACTGAATTTACATTACAAAAGGTTTTTGTGTTATTAACTGGTCCATAACATCAAAGAGGCGGATACTGTTTGCAGCAGTTAGTCATTCAAGCGACGGGCAGCAATTCCGCTAATTTACTGGCTACATTAAATGCGTATAAATAAATATTGCCATGCTGCACAAATATGGAGCAGCAAAAACAATAATTAAATTTACAATCAAATTGCATTTTCAACATTAAAGGCTCTCTAAAGCATATGATTAAATGTGACAAGGCAGAAAATGTTATTTAATATTGATGATAAAAATCCAATCGTATGGTGAAATGATGCTTTTTGATAAATGTCAATAAAATAAAGAACAAATAAAACTATTTTTAAATCAAAATTAGCTACACTCAATGTTTTGTGCCCTGCTTTTGAAGATCGCATTATCAGCCGCAGAGCTGATGTCGTTTGGCCACCTCGGAGCTGCGATTTGACACCGTTGGACTATTATTTGTGAGGTGCCGTCAAAGATAAGTGTTACGCCGACAAGCCAGAGACAATTTACGCTTTAAAGGATAATATTCGTGATGCCATTGGTGAAATACAGCTGCACACAATCGATAATGTGCTTAAAAATTGGACCGATCGTGTTGGCTACTGCATGGCCAGCCGAGGCAGCCATTTGAATGAAATTATTTTATTATTTTATTTAAAAAATGAATTTGAGAAAATATTCAGTCGTTTTTTTAAAGCATTTTCAAAAAAAAAAAGTTTTTTGGCGGACCCTTTATCAGTTTTGTTTATGGATGTTAGCTTTATAATGTTTTCACACCAGCATAACAACTGAAAAGTTTGGTGGGTCATTCTAAAACATTATTTCCGATTGGATCTTATTTGGTTTTGATGGAAACGATACTAAATGTCCTATATTTTTCATTTTTGTTTGGTATTAAAATAAATTTGAAAATATTATTTTCTTTTAAATTTCAGTCAGCTGTTTTTGTTATTAAAATGAAATCTTGCTACTGTCAAATAAATCCAGTGTAAACGATCTAGATTTTGAGCTAGATTTGAAATCTAATCTACTAGATTTCGCTGTAGTGTAAATGGGCTATAACACAAATTATAACTTCAGAAGTCAAACAGCTGATGTATGTATAATTGAATGTCATCTGCATACATCTGTACATTCCAGTACGAAACCTTGTGGCACACATCTAAATATTGACAGACGATTCGATTTATTAACATAACAAGACGCAAATTGACTTCTGTCGCATAAATATAAAGAGATAAACTTAACATCGGTATCTGAAAAGTGGCACATGTGTTTGAGTTTCTAGCAGAGTATCGTGCGGTCAGCGGTGTCAAATGGCTTAGAATGATGAAGTAAGACTAAAGTGATATCATATTATTATCAGTCCTTTATCGCAACTCCTCTGTAATATTATTAAACGCAAAAATGCAGCCGTGATTGCCTCTCAGATAGCAAATCATTGTCATACAGATCTTGGGTATGCTAAAATTGCTATTGAGCGGTAGGTTTTATCTTTTTTAGGATGCAGGTATTATCTTAGCACATTTCTACATTGCGTGAAAAAATTTAAACTAAAATTATTCCTGGTGTTGACTGAAAGTAAATTATATGTTTTTTAGAGTCAAGGTTTGAACAATTTTAAGATGCAGTAAATAATTTATGGAATAATTAAATGAATAAAGCATTTATATTAATAAAGTAAAATTAAATAAAAGTGAATCATTTAAAATTTGATATCTTCAATTCCACAGGAAATATTAGTTGTGATGGTAGAAACGTAACAATATAACTCAGGCGAACATTATTGAATGAAGCATTTTAAATTTTGCTGAATAGCAAGAAGATTCTGGAGGTTGATCCAGTGGCCTCTGTGAACATGGACTATTCCCCTGCTGAATATTGTCTTGACTGATGTTTCCACTCTCTGATTCCAAGCAGGGATGACTGGAATCCTAATACGGTCGTCCCCCCGGAAGTCCTGGAAGTATATACCGACGGCTCTTGGGTTGCAAGCGGTGTCTACTCTAGGAAACTGGACCTAAATATTTCTCGCCGTCTGCCGGACTACTGCAGTGTGTTTCAGGCGGAGGTGATGGCAATTTACCGGGCCGCTCAATGGATCCTCGTGAACGATGCTCCTTTCATTCGCGTCTCGATCTTTTCTGATAGTCAGGCAGCGATAGAATCTCTATTGGGTTTCGTGATTAAATCTAGGATCGTTAGGGAATGTCGCCGCTGTCTCGACCTTCTCTCGGGGCGCTTCACCAGTGTCTCTCTGGTGTGGATCCCCGGGCACAGTGGAATTCCGGGAAACTGTAGGGCTCGCCAGATAAAAGATATTTAAAAAATAACGGATTATGTTGTAATCCTTTGAATTTATAACGAATAAATGTATGCCATTTTGATGCCCGCTTTAGCAGGGTAATGACCACAAACATACTGAAAAATGCTTTAAGAAATGATTCAAAAGTAACAGTATTGATGTAACTAAATGGCCTGCACTATCTTCAGATCCAAATACGATTGAGAACTCGTAGAACGCAATAAAAACAACACTCTGAGGTAAGTGTCCCACAAATTGTAATAAGCTTTGGGTATTGATTCAGACTGCTTGGTTTAATACACCGAATACAGTATAAATCTTATCGACTATGTGCTGTTTTGAATAGCACCGGAATCTCTATATAATATTAACGAATTTAGATCAACATCTGAACTTAAATTGGTCCTAATGTATTTGAACATTTGAAAAGAAAATGTAATGATCTTATTTTCTTTCAAAGGGTGTACTTTTTTTACAACGAGTGAGGTGAATAAATGTCAAATAATACAAAAATCGTCGTTAAGGCTTTTGTTAACGACAAATAAGAAAATTAACTAAAATGGATTTAACCAAAAAGTAAGTGGCAGTTAATTAAATATAGATCATATTATATATATTAAATATAGATGCAGTTCGCAAGGATGGTAGAACTGATTATAACTTTAAAATAAAGAAAAAAAATTGGTTCACAACAAATCCGAATGTCATGCTACAGGACGTGGTCCATATAAACAGTTTATATTGTCACCTACAGAAGAAACAGCCTCCAATTTATTGCAATTAAGCTCTATTGTTTAATTAGGGGTAATTCTGTCAAAAACATACTTGAAAGCATCCTCACTGAGTCTAAAGTATCTAACAAATCTTAAAAAAGACTCATTGTTAACAATAATACATTTAATTTAATTTTACTTACTTGAGAGTTTGGCATGGCAAATATGTTTGACTATTGTCTTAACTCCCTACGCATACTATTTAACTCAACAGTAGCATATTCTTTCTGATCTTCAGAAGAAGAAAATTTAGCAACACTTAAGATTTTATTTCAATTGAAAATGGCCTTAAATCAAAATAATTTCTAATTTGTATTTTGTTATTTCTTACCGCCGACAGTGTATTTTTTGACAGTTTACAGACGGGGTCCCTCATAATTTTTAAAAATTATGTGAATTTTGAAACAATCTGTGTTTTTTCATCTATTACAAAAAGTATTGTTGTAATACTTATATGGTACCGAAAAATTTTAAAACGCCAACGGCTACGACAACTGTAGAAAAACGACTTCGACAATCATGATAAGGCTGATTATTTATATATTTCACTTTTTGTTCTGCATTTGCTCACGATTCACATTTAATTTATAAATTATGTCCACTTTTTCTGACAATTAAAAAGGTTTTTTTTTAATTCATCACTAAAATATTGTCTGATCTTCACGTTGAACAAAAAATGAACCGTTAAAATATATGTAATTAAGTTCGGAAACTTAAAACTTCTAGGGCCATTATTTCAATTTGCCTTTAACTAAAGGGAGGATTTTAACTGGCAGATAAATGGTTTTTCAATCCTACCTGTAACTTTTAAAGCAGAGCCCGGCAATTCCTATGCACGCGTGCATGTCAGCCATTCAGCGTTGCCATTTGCCAAGTTTTCCCTTTTTTCCAAGTTTTTTAGGATGCGAAAAAGTTTTCATTAAATTTGTTTTCTAACAAAGCAAGTTTTTTCGACAAAATTAATTTAAAATTTTTTTTTCAATAAATTTAATGATAATAACACGCAATAATTACATTTTTAAAGGAAATGTTATGTATTTTATTAGTCCCGGGCAAAAGTAGCAAAAAAACACCAATAGAGGGTACCGGTCTCCAGTGTTTCCTTTAAACATTTTACAACAACTTTACAGTTCCCTTCAGCTAAAGGTACCTTTAACTAAACCCATGTTTAACGGCAAGTTGTAATAATGGCCCTTAGTCTGTTCTTCAAGAATACTGTAAATTAATATGACATGTAACGAACAGAGCGACCTTACCTTTACTTCCCCGTTGCCTTAACCATGTTCAGCGGAATATCTCTAGAAAAACTACTTATAATAGTTTAAGGAAATGCATATTTAAAGCGAAAATTTACAAATTGAACTCACAAAATAGGAAATTAGAAAAAAAAATTTCACGCAGAAGAGAGTAATTGAACGTTGCGATGCTGTATGGCAATCTTCATGACCTATGCACTAGCACTTAATATTGTGCTGCCGTGTTTCAACACAGCCATCAAAAAGCTTCCTAGCATCAGTCTGCTTAATGCAATTTGAACTGTAGTCCTTTAAATGTTTTATCAGACCAATTGCCAAACATTGAAGACCCTATCAAATTCAAAACCAATAGGATTGTGTGGGAGATTCATTTTCTTTCCTTTTAAAAGAAACCAAAAGTTTTAAGAAGAAATTTTTTATTGTATGAAGAGCTCTCAATAAACTTATTAAGATTCTGCAAATTGATTTGAGATGTAGAGTTGGAATAAATTTTTTCACACAAGTCAATTAAATTTTTAGTTCATTCGTGAGGAACGCCTAGTAACCAAACCAAAAGATAAGGACAATTTCTAACAGTAATGTGTTCATAAATATGTATATCTTGAACAAGCTTAACCCGTTAACTGCCACGGCAATTTTCGGAAAACTGGCCATGCACACCAACATTGACTTTTTGTTCTTTTCCCAGAAGCCATTTATCGATACTAGCACTGATATAATACGGTTTTATTCGTAGCTAAACAAAAATGGCAGGTTTAGTGAGTACCAGAAAACTCGTAGTTGGCACCCTAGAAGGGTAGGCAGTAAACATGTTAATGCGAAGCATTTTCTAAGACATTATCTGTGAATATCATGTACTTTTCCTTTCGAATAATTTTAAAATTTCCAATCCAGCCAACTGTGTAGTTTTTCTTATCTATACACATACTTCCATACACACATATTTACTTATGTACGAGCAAGGCGAGTATCCCAGCCAGCATTTTTGGAAATTTGTAATCAAATTCGAGTCTTTTTAGATTCTTCTGCGCGATTGAAAAGCTAGAATATGCGCTCATTTTCTAATCATAAAAGACTCTTTTGTCGGGAGAAAAAAGTGACTACGGGCGACTCTTCTAAAAAAGTCATTTATGAGTCTTTTTCTATATTAGTGTAGAGTAATTTTCGACTCTTTTTCTAGTAGTCTTATAATCATTTTCGAATCGCTTTCTGATCATTTATTAGTCTTATTTATCGTCATTTGTGATTCTTTTTCGAGTCGTCTTTCAGTCATCGTTTAATCGCATACGAGTCTTTTATGAGTAATTTATCAGTATGTTTAGGAGTCCTTTTATTGTCATTTATCAGTCATGTTTGTATTAATTTGGATTCATTTTTGGGTCATTTATGATTATAATTTGAGTGATTTATTACTCGTATTTCAGAATGTGTTTTTAATCGGTTTTCTAAGACCTACGTTTACTCTGCCGCGATTTCAAAAATCACGTTCGTATGAACATTGAGTAACAAAGGAAGCATACATGCATACATACATAATTGGCCATTACAACCTTTCAGTCAGGTTACGGCCTAGCTTCACGCACCACTCATATTGTGTACGTTAATTTTATACGTGAGTGGCGGGACCTAGAGTTAACGTTGACTCCGCACGACAGATTTTTGAGATATTTGGAGTTCTTGCCATAAATCTGCTGAAAGGAAGTCGGCGTCTACCAAAGAAAGAATATTATAATAAAATAATATTATAAAAAATATAAAATTGTACTTTATTTCATAGCCATCTTTTACATAAATGACAATTTATACAGAGAGGGTGTAAAAAAGCAGTGTTTAATCATCTATCTGCTTAAAATATGATCATAAAATACGTAATTACAATCACTTTTCAAACACCTGCCTGATCTGTTTTTGATTAAGCGTTTTTCAATCTTCAGTATAAGTAGAATATAATAATAAATAACGGAAATAATAGTCACATTTTAAACGTCTGGATGATTTATTTCCGATTGCTATACAATTTTTTATTGTATTTTAAATCGAACTCATTTTACTCATTGGCTCGAATCATTTTTGAGTCCTTTTTTAATCGTGTAACTGACTAATAAGTTTTTGATCACCAAAAGTACTCTAAAAAGACTCAGCAAGGTGATTTTGTTAAAAACAATCTTCCAAATGCTAGCTGGGATATTAAAATTGTGACATTTTAATAATTTGTGTGTAGTTTAGAAAATATTTATTTTTATTTTGCCAAATCATGGATCCAAAACCCAAATTAAACTGTGAGGGAAGTTGGGATTCGGAGTCTGTAAAAAATTACTCATCAGTGGAGCACATTAAAAAACAGTTACAACGCGGCAATTGGTCATATCTATCAAAACATCCAGAGGTAACAGCCAACATACACATACATATATATGTACATACATGAATAAAATAAATTAATTTCTTTTTAGCTGAGAGCAATAATACGTGTTCTATTGCATGAATTGATTGATAAACAACCTGAAAATATATATGAATTCGCTGCCGCTCTTTTTAATTGCAACAATACTCCTCTGCTAGTTACCAAAGTTTGATATAATATGTCTTTTTAATTAATTATCAGCGCGATTAAGGAAATATTCTTATTTATTTCAGATCAATCAACAGCTAAAGTGGGCAAATGAGCAGAAGAAACACAGTCGCTGGTCGCAATACGATGGCGAAGAGTTCTTCTGCGAAAACGGTTCAACGCATTCCCTACTTTCACGAGCTTCAGTTGGTAAAGATATAGACACTATGCTACGCTATGCTATGCTAATGCGAGATAAGAAATAAACAGTGTGTGATGATGATGATGACAATTTATTCGGTTTATTGTTTCAGTTCACAGTACCAACTCTATATGCGAATTGAATGTAAAAAACACTTAGAAAATAAAAAACAACAACAACGAATTATTTCACAACATTTGATGGTCGTTTTTATTGAAGTGGAGCACCTTGTTAGCAAATGAAACAATTGCTGAGGCCGGTTGTGTTGTTGTTAAATCGCAGAATATGTGACACTGGTTGTCCCTACCACCAGCGGAAGAACGTGCAACAAATGCAAAAATTGATTTATTAACAGCACGTTCGATGCCATCGATAAACGTTAAAATAGTGTAGAAACGATTGTCTGGATCCATTGCGATGTGCGATATGTTATTAGGCGAGTAGTGACGCCGGAAAAAGATACGTCTCTTGTTGTCAGTTAGAGTAATACCGTTTTGAGATACCTTAAAATGAACCTCAATGGGTGGCGACAGGTTAGACTGCGAATACATTTCATGAACTGTTTTTCTTATGGCTTCGTCTCCGGTCAAGGACTCCATATTCATACTGAATAAGTACAAAACATTACAGGCTGCACCCTGTTCCAGTAGTTGTTTTTGACTCTGTGCCAACTCGTTATCCGCTGGCGAAAGCATTAAATCACACGTGGGTATAATAAGTCTACATGGCAATGCCAACTGATTGATGGAGTGTTGATATACCAGAGCCGATAGCGACGTAAATGTAGGTTCATTGGAACAGCCTTTTAAGCGTACTCCGCGTGTTGTGGGCTCCAAAAGAAAGTGGCGCACGAGTATATCGGCACTGTTACCACTTTCAGGATTTGGTATTCCTTGAGGTGGCTTAGAAACTCGTAATACTAAGCCGAAGGCATTTTTATAAGTTGTTGAATTTCGTATAATGAATGTCCCGGGTGGAGCCTGACGCAATAGAGCAACAGCTTCATCACGAGTCATATGCGGTTTGTACCAATACTCGGAAGAGTCTCTTGCAAATTTAACTAAATGCGGTGCCACGTCATGTGGGGATTCCACAATACATTTTTCATTAGAGCATGACTGCTGGGTATTGAAAGTCAACGTTGGACGTTTATTTTGGGATTTTCGTTCTTTGGAATTTGGTGTGATGTTTTGAACTCTTTGCAGAGAGGGTGAGCCAGGAGTAACCATTGGATAGGGACTAATACAGCGTTCTTCAACAGCACTTTTTGATGACACTGGAAATGCAGGCGTCTCAGGACGATTAGCCTCCGCGAGCATAAGAGAGGATTCAAATTGATTACTTTCGTCCATCATAGCATTCGGCATTACATTTGTATTATAAATATCTTTTTCATCAGGCAAATCAATGGTTTCCACATGTTTTACAATTTCTCGACATGGATTTTCCGTGTATCCGTCTGGTGTATCAAACGATTTCAGTTGCAGGGCTCGTTTGTTTAATTTTTCTTGCAGCTCGTCCAAATCTTTTTGAATGGCAGCATTTTGAGCTTCTTTGAGAGCAGTATTTTGTTCTCGCAACGATTGTTCTCTACGTTCTCTTAACATTTCTTCGAATTCCTGACGAGAAGGCGTTTTTCTCAACACCGGTCTAGACGGAGATATGCTTGGCCGAGTAGATTTTCTTGTCATAGAAGGACTAGGCGGCAGCATTGGTCCACTTCGTTTGACTTTAGGAGAGGCTGGCAGCTCCTCAGCATTTATTTGCTTAAAATCACGCTTTTGTGTGGGCGGACTGGGTGGCAAAAAGGATGTAGACGTAAAGGCCTTATGCGATTCGTCCAACTCCTCGATGTTCACATGATTTAAATCACTTCTCTTGAAACCTTTCGGTATGTTACCATAAGTGAAGGGCTGGGCGTGCTCCCTTGCATGATAAGGAATTTCACTTTCTCCATCATCCGATTCACAAGACACTTCATAGACTTGCTTATTTTCATTTTCAGTCAACAGATGATTTCTTGTTCTTTCTATTGTGGTCATTTAATATTTTTAACAAAATTTGAAGCAAAAAAATTTATTTGTATTCTTTTTAATTTGAATGAAAATAGAACTACAAAATTAAACACAAAATAATTCTCTTCTTGTTTTCGTTTTAAAATAGTTTTTATACCGTAGCACGTTGTGCCTAGATCTCAAAGCCTCTCGAGATGTACTAAACAAATTGGAGCACACGTTCGTTTTCCCATCTGTTTTCATCCGATTCTAATACAACAAGTTCTTAATGAGCGGCATATTATACACCACAATCACAATGTACTCATTACGTTCTACTATAATGTCCATACATATGAATGTGTGTACATATTATTTGAGAGAACAACATACTTATTTTCATTATTTTTGGATATCATTTAATACATCAAATACAACCAGACTCGCTATCGTGTACACATTGTACTGTGGAACGCATTTCCCAATCTATTCAGTCAATGCTTCAAGGGATTAAAAATGTTTTAAAATCTTTAGAAAAGTTTCATCGGAACCACTGTGCCGATATATGGTACCTTTTTTTTAGTTACGATTTAATTTTGAGAAAAATTTCGTAGAAAACAAGCAATAAGAAAATCTGAATGTCTCTCTCTCTCTCTCTCCCATCGCCTCTCTTGATAAAAGCTAATAAAATTGTGACGCGAATATTCTATAACAACATTGGGCCAAAATCTAATGACCAATATTCATATGTATTGTATATGTATGTATCAATATATGCGTATGTTTGTTCTCTTCAAAGATGTTTTTTTTTAAATTTATTTTTGTTTATTTTTTTTATTATTTTACCTTTAGAAAAAATATCTCACAGAATGTGTCATATTCGATCAGGAAGCACACATATTGATATATATATATTTTTTCTGTAAATTTATATCCTTCACTACTGTGGATTCAGTGTGTATAATTAGTTTTCGATGATGTTCGCTGCTCCCCTCGATAACAAATAAACAATAGACCACAACACAGATTATACATCGTGTATAAAGACCTAAGGGAGACGCTTTAGTAGACATATCTGGTCCGAATCTAATATCGATGACAAAACAAAACTGAATTTTATTTATTATGCAAATAACGTAGCCGTAGTCTTGTAGGTAGTGTGTTGGCTTATTGGACGTGAGGCCAGGGTCGGTCATCTTCAACAAAGCGCAATAGGGAAAAATATTTCTGCGGCGACTTCCTCTTAGCAGATTTCTGGCAAAAACTCTGAGAGTAAATGAAATAGCCATGAAAAGTGTCTCAAAAATCTGTCGTTCGGAGTCGACTTTAAACTCTAGGTCCCGCCACTCAAGTATAAAATTAATACACACAACATGAGTGGTGTGAGAAGCTAGGCCCTAATCCTGACTGAAGGGTTGTAAAGTCCAATTGTTAAAAAAAATTATGAACATATGTAAATAACGTTAAAATATATACAAAATAATTTAGTATTCTTGGACAGCTCATATCGACGCCTCCGTTCTGTAACATTCTAAGTCGAAAAATTGTGTTTTGAGTTATGGGCTCTCAAAGTTTTCACGCGACATACAACTACATATATGTGTATTCTAAGTAGATTTTTCTCTATAAATTCGAAGCTGATCGGCGCATCTTAACCAAATTTTGACAGTATTTAAGTTAGAGAACGCATAATTTAAAAATGCAAGAACATTAAAAACGTTCTAAGTACACTTAGAGGCGTCGATATAACAGAATTGCATTAAAAACAAAAACTGAAATAAAGAAATTCAGATGCAAGCATTTGTTAATGTTTCATAGCTTATATGAAGATAACTCTGTAAAGGCAGAGGAAGAAGATAATTATGCAATTATATCTCAAGAAATTATAAAATATTAATGTAGAAGAGGCAAGCTGTAAGATATCAAAGTACCGAATACGGACAAGTTATGTAGTTATTTTAATAAGGGCCATTATTACAACTTGCCGTTAACGCGAGGATTTTAACGCAAATTGTTTTTCATTATTATAAGTGGACAATAAGGTAAAAGTGAGCGTTAAGCTAAAGGGAGGATCATTCTACCTTTAACTTTTAAAGTTAAGTTTATGTTAGAACTTGCCATATATACATATATATATTATTTTTAATATATGCAAATATGAACAAAATGAGGAAACTCAAAAACAAAAAAAGAGGCTCTTCGTTGCCACTGCGTTCAAAAAAACTTGTTTAATTGGTAAGTTTTATCGACATTGCTCCGGTATAGCCATATTTTTTTAAAAGTTAACTTTATTTTATCTGTAAGTTGTAATAACGAAAAAGGTACTTTTAACTAAACTCAAGTTTAACGGCAAGTTGTAATAATGGCCCTAAGAGCAACAATTTATATTCACGACACCCTGTTCAGTTCATCTTCTCAGAGAATCAGTAATTCATTGCGGCTTAGAGCAGAAGTTTTCGATTTTAATGAAAAGTTACTTTACAACTGGTCGCCGTAGTTCAATTAGCAGTGCGTTGGTCTCGAGAACATTTTTAAAAGATGTCTTCATTTGCAAACTGTGAGAGCCAAAAACAAAGAATAATTGTCATTAAAAAGCTTCTCAAATCTGTCATGAGTACAACTAACCTGAAGTAGTAGATTGTAATCATAACTATAGGATTTTAAGGGTCAAGTATGCGTATGTAAAAATGTAAGTCGTAACCAAAAATATCATGTAAAGCTGTTGTCTTTTTATTGCTGCTAAGCTAATTTTTAACGGCTAGCATTACTAGATGATCTTTGCACGAAAATGATTTGCATTGCGGAGTACTACATAAAAAGATTTTATACGAAAATATTTACAAAAAAAAAAAAAAAAAAAAATAAGAAGAACACTACATAGGATGATCCCGATATTGCATATCATAAAATACGGCAGCAATGTTGATAGTTAGTCATTGAATAATTGTAACAAGAACTGCAGCATTTCTGTTTTTCACATTTTTCCCAGTTAATATTTATTTCGTTTGTGTTTTTTGTGGTCTTAAAGGAATAAATACAGCGGAAACAGGTGAAATTTAAAGTACCAGACAAAAGGACGCCTTTGGATAAAATTCAATTGAAAAAAGCGTGTAAGTAATATCGAAATCTATTCAGTAACGATTTAGAAAGTATACAATATCGTGAATTGTTTCAGACATCAAAATAGGCTAACTTTAAGTATCCAAACTGGTCGATCCCTTGGTATATAAGAGGGAACAGACACTTTCCCAATGAACCAATGACAGTTTCCACTGAAACAATAGAGAAAAATGTTGAAATTGTACGAACAATTTTACTTCTCCTAGGACTACACAAATAATGTCTATTGCTTTTGCAATAACGCATATTTCAGAGTCCAATAACTACTGGAATAATACAATTTTTTTTAGACGAAACCAAATTCTTCTACAAAGTATGGGGAAAACAATGGGAAACTATGGAAAGCCACAACACACAGTGGATATACACTGTGGTTATTGACAAAAATACTGTAAGGAGACCAATAAGCACAGTGTACAATCCTTAGTCCACTCTTGAGATGATAAAACGTGGCGGGGGTTTCATTGTTTTTTGGTAACCTGCTATAGCTTTAGGTAACAATATTTTGTACAAGACCTTTAGAAAGTAACAGATTATGTTCTAATCCTTCGAAATGTCATGGTTTATTATGCCAAATAAAAATATGCCACTTTGATGCATATTCTAACAAGATAATCTCCCTAAGTATACTGCAAAGCGCACTAAGAAATGGTCCGAAGACAACAATATCAATCAAAACCAAATTCAGTCGAGAAATTGTAGAACCCAGTAAAAAGAACAATCAGAGGAAAGTGTCCCACAAACTGTTATATACATCGGGAATTTATTTAGATTACGTCGTATGGCATTATCGTATTCGGTATGCCAGAATTGACGGTGCTTAGATGATGTTTACATACATAATTGGTCATTACAATCCTTCAGTCAGGATTATGGACCTAGCTTTTCACACCACTTTTATTGTGTGTACTAATTTTATACATGAGTGGCGGGACCTACAGTTTTAAAACTGTTTACAACAGACAGATATTTTGCGAAACTTTTCATGGCAATTTTATTTACTCTCAGAGTTTTTACCTGAAATCTGCTGAGAGGAAGTTGCCAAAGAAATATTTTTTCGTTTTGTTGGGGATGACTGACCTGGGTTTTGAACCCTGGCCTCACGTCCGAGAGAAGCATTTAATATCAAAACGATTAATACTAACAAATATGCCATTATAATGCCCCACAATTGTGCTACAGCTTCAATTACTACGACTACAACTCAATTACCATTACAACTTGATTTTTGCATTCACAATCAATTTGATTTGTCTTCGCTAAGCAGTTCATTGTAATTTGCGTTGTGAATGGCAATGAGAATTTAGCAGCGACAAACGAATTTTTTTTGAAGTTCTGAACCGCAATATAGCATTACAATTACAATGCAACAATGTTTTAATTTGTAACATCTTTTAAAAGTAATGTACAATGTGCAGTCCAATTCGGTTAATTGCATATGTACGGCACTTTTCACTTAAACGAACTTCAGATAAGTGAAAAACTATTTTAATTAAGCGAACTGACCTTTTCTTAAACATAGTGGATATCAATATAAAACAAATTGATATACATACATACATATGTATTTCACTTTTTGGTTTAAGTTTATTTCATAAATTCAAATATCGTGCATATTTAGAAAAAGTACTCTTAAGCCTGCAGGTATATACATGCATTTAGGAATAAAAATGGTCTGCGGCGCTATAACTTCTTTGTCGCTGGTATAAATGTAAAGACTCCAGGAGACGATCAAATAATTTCATCAAATAATGCATAAGTGTGAGTGTCGTGTGATTGACGTATGAAAGGAGACGTTCAAATAAATTCGTCAATCATCATTTACATTTTGATTTTGTAGTGTGTGCTTCGCAAAATGCCTTTATCGGATGACGATTTATTTATTGCTTTTAACCTATTGTACAATTTTTTTAAGATAAAAAGGAAAATATGAAAAAAAGAAAAATCTTTGGATGAAAAATTTCATATTGTTTTCTTTTTTCTTCTCTATTCCTGTTTCTTCCAGTTTTAAATTCCACAACGCTGGTAAACATTGATATTTTGCAATTAATTCTAATATAATTTTTTTTCATCTTTGCATTTCTCGCAATTTAACTTCTTAAAAATATAAAAAGAAATAAAATATACATACAAAATATATACATATTCACAATAAAAAAAATAATTCTTTGTTAACTATTACATTATTCGCAATAAAAAAATATTTGTTTGTTTATCCGCGCATGGATGATGTGTTCATTACGACGATATCGTAGAAAATGAGATAATGCTTGTCAATCAGAGTTGGAGACGATCAAATAAAACTTCATCAAATGAAAAAATCAAAATCTTTTGATTTTTATCAATCACAGCCGACAACGTATATGTATATAACGACAACACGCGCACATAAAAGACGTTGATGGTTTTATTTGATCGTGTCGGGGCGCCTTAAAATATTTGTAATAAAACGGAGATTTCTTCATTTAAAAACGCTCTTTTACAAATAAAATTCCTTTCATTTAAGCGGTTTTGGAGTAAACAGGATTTTCTTTTAAGTAAATTGGAGAGTTCGGCTGCCTTCCAAAATGTATCAATACAAAGTTTGTATATAGTTTTACTACTGTATATAAACTATGTTGATATGCAAAGTAACTAAACAATGCATCAACTATAAATCCGATGCCTGATTGCTTTTTGACTGCGTTAAAAATACACATTGACGACGTTTTGAAATAGAATACATTTGGGGTATTCACACGGTGTGCTATCAGGTCATATTGTCATAAAATACTAAATTTTTATGATAGTTTTAAAAAATTGTTGTTGTGCTTCAAACAAAAAAGTCATAAAATAATAGTATCTTTTGTGATGTGTTTATTGTTTTGTCATATTTAAACAGTGTAAATCTAAGTCAAAAGGGAAAAAGTCGTTATCGAGCCGTTGATAATATTTAGAAGTTGGCGCCGTTGAATATTCGCAACATGTACGTGAAATATGCTATTAACTTCTGCAAAGTTCTATAACTTCGAGATTAAATACATTTTAATAATTTATTTATAAAAGTTATTAACTTTTATAAAAGTTATTAACTTTTATAAAGTTAAATAAAAAAATTGATACATTAATATATAAAAGAAAATTTTTTTTGTATACTTTAGCTGATTGGCGGCACCGAACGTATTTAAAATAACCGCAGTCAGAAATTATTACCGGCTTAGTAATCAATAACAGCTGTTTATGTTTATGTTTTTAAATATTTTTTTTTTTTTTTGTGCCAAAATATTTAATAATTTTTTCTTATTTACTTGAATCAGCCATAATAATGTCCAATATATATTTTGCGCACTAACCGGCTATTATTTCAGTTTTTTGACTTGTTTTTGGCATTTTTAATTAAAAATATTTGTAATTTTTTATAATTGTATTCTTCTTTCATCAGCTGACTCAAATTTGAAATAGCACACTAACTTATGAGGGTTGCTCACAGCAGTCATATTTTTCGTGTTATCATTTTATGATAATATGACTTTATGACGACCGTGTGAATACCCCAATTGTATATATTTTGTACAGCGGCATTATGAAACACGATACTTAGTTCAAACACAAAGCAACTAACATTTTGGAGGGCAGCCTTCATATAAAATAATAGAAAATAAAGGAAAATTATATTGATTTGCAATAAAACGCTGAGATTCTATCCGAATTCTACTTTATTATTCTTTTGTGTGTAAAGCAGTGATGCTCAAAATCGAAATTTCCTATCACATGTGATAGGCAAAGAAAAATCTGCTGACGCTCCGTTGGCACACGTACACTATAAGCTTACTTGTGTGGTTTCTTATAATGATCGTGTGTTTGTTGTTTTGTGTTGTTCTCAGAGAACAAAATCAATTCAGTGGACGTTTAGCACTTGATGAAGCAAGACCACGCTACGCAACTTTTTTGAATGATTTTTTGTTTTTTGCAAATACACGCAGCAAAATGTTTGATGCAAATTGGGAATATGATTTTTTTATAGAGAATATGGATGGTAATGCACAATGTATTGTGTGTTATCGCACTTTATGTCGTAATTTTTTTTTATAAAAAGAGGATGTCCATGGATTTTTCGACAACATTAAAGGGAATGATAGGGCTTTAAAATTATTGCAATTAAAAGCAGATTTTTTTTTTTAAATTCATGGTTGACGAAACGAACGTACCAAATAATTTACCATGTAGTAACGAGAAATTGTCGTTGCCTCTTAAAAAGGCATCATATACAGTTGCTTTGGCTTTAGCAAAGCAGGGCCGTCCATTCGATGATGGAAATTTCTTCTTGAATTTGATGACAGACGTATTGACGACATTTTGGCGAAATATGTGTTTTGTTTTTTGTAATAACATACACACAACACAATAAACCAATTTTTTTCTTTTTTTATTATTTTCCCAGTGTACGATTCTCAAAAATTAAGTTGAATTTTGTTCTCCGCTGCTTTACCAACACAACCAAACCTATGATAGTATGTGTTTGAGCACCACTGGTGTAAAGGCTAGTACTCTGTTCAAATTTCTGAAAAATGTTGAGCAACATTAATTATTTCATACGGAAAATTTGACGTGTAGCCAATGTTGCCTATCACGCGAATTTACATAATTTGACGATTTTTTTATTGAAAGTACGCCACATTGTTTTACTTTTGTAAACAAAACACATATGTTTTGCTTTTTTTATTTTAAAATCTTTAAAATGAATAAAGAAATATTACTGGCCGCTTGTGCTGCAGCACAACAAGTAATAGATATTGTTGTTGCGACAGAAGAGCTTTTGGATGATATTAGCTGCCGCTTTTCTGCCTCACTAAATTTCATCTTTTTGTTTTCTCGGTTGCTTTCCATTTTTAAGTAAATATTTTTTTGTTTTTTTCGAAAGGAAAACAATTTTAGCAGATACACATAAATTTTAAAGTCAGCTGTTATTGAAAATTCCACGTGAAACAATTGGCACTTTAATTATTTCGCTGTGAAAAAATAATGTTGCCAGAAACATTTCATATGGTTTTCACAAAATGAACAGAGTACTACTTCTGCAACATTTTTTCATGAAAATTTCATGTGAATTTTTTTAACATGTATTTTGACAGCATTCCACTTGAAATTTTGAACAGAGTACTAACCTTTACTTTATAAAATAATATTGTTTAACATAATAAAGTATAATGCAAAAATATGCTTTTTTCCTTACTTTAATAAAAGTAAAACTTAGTTTTATCATTTCTTAAGGATGCAGTTTTTCATTACAAAATCATTTTTTCGAAATTTTCAGTTTTTGTAAAAAAAAAAAAAAATAAAATATGGCAACACTGATTGGAGGAAATTATTCAGCGTATTGATGGCGAAACCAATATACACTCGGGTCTCGTTTTATGCGATTTTTAATGAAAATTTTTTGTCTGTTTGTGTTGTACAATCCAAAAAAAAAAAAAAAATGGGTGATATCCTCAACAAAGTTAATGATTTACAAAATCTTATTTTTACTATGGACCCAGATACCGAAAGATCACTGAAGATTCAACGCGGATTGACTGATCCGTTTTCCGAATATCATGAGTTGCATAGGCAACTTAAAAATTCAAAGTCACAAAGTTTAATAACTGACTACATATCCTGCAATAAAAGAAACAATTAAACTTTCTAAAAATTCATTGATCTAGTCTCCTACCTGATAGGTATGTAATGATAAAACTGACGTCGAACCAATTTCAAAACGATGCAAAATTATTGATCGCACATTCATAATTTTAATATTTTATTTTTGTTTATTTTTTAGAAGTTTTTATTTTTATTGTTTAAGAAAATGAAATAAATATACTTTTGTTGAGTTTTTTCTATGCGATTTTGCTTTGATTTTTCAATTAAAATTTGAATTTATGCGGTTTTTCAGGATTTTGGAACGAATCATTAGTTTTTCTATGAAGCTAGAGTATCGTTTTATGCGAATTCAATTTATGCGACTTATTTTGGAACGCATCTATCGCATAAAACGAGACCTGAGTGTATCCGGAAAAATCTATTGACATTTGTGTTGATAAATTTAAGAGTTGGACTACATAAATCTGAATATTCAGCTAAAAGTCTGTAGCAGTATTAGTCCAGGCTGTAACAGTATTAGTTTTTGAATTTTATAAAGCTTTCAAAAATTCTAAGAACGTTTTTGATTAAATTAAAAAGAATTTCTTATCCTACATACTATACTAACTTAATTTAAAGATCCATTTCACATTTATTTAAATTCATCAATTTACAGCAAAATCTTTTTTCTAAGAATATGAATTCGTTAGAACCTTGTCCTACTTCATCTTCAGTTTCTGTTGCGTCAACCGACATAAATAGTTCTCAAGACATTCCTACAAATGTGCATAGCTCTAATTTTGCTCTATATTATATATATAGGAACTATCAAACCGATCCTGATATTGAAATTTAGCCTGGTACTGTCCAATTTTATTTTCTAAATAAATACATTAGGGATATTCGATGTTCGATGCGTTTTGTATTGCAAAAGTTTGCACTTGCAAATGTTTTGTCATTGTTTGTGAGCGCTCTATTTATTTCGTGCTTCGCAATACTAATGCAATTTATGCACCAAAACAGCTGATCTACATAAACAATTTATAAAAGTAGTTTAAAAATGACGCGAAAAAGTGCTAAAGAAAAAATTTTTGAATTTTTAGAAAAAGAAGTTGGTGAAGAAATAATTGGAATGGGGGTCCAAATAATCTGAAACTATTTTTATTTCTTCAAGTGTCCACTATTTGCTTGGTTTTTCTCTTTTTATTTTCTTCTGTGGAATTGTTTGCTCCATTGTTTTAATTTTATTTATTTCATTAGTGTTTACATCTGTCAGCTGTTTAAATGTCAGAGTTGCAAACGCAATACATGCAACGAAAAAACTATACCATTTTAGTATTGCATGAACGCAATGCTTTGACAAATGCAATTGTGTGTATTTTGTTGTTGGATTGCAATAAAAAGCTACGATGTTTTGCATTTGTACTTTTACAATGCCATTTGCACTGAACACTGAAAACCGCTATTGATTGCAATACTTCCTCCATTCAGAGTAAGCTTCGTGTAATCCAAACCAAGGTTAGAAGGATGAAACAATTCTGTTTAAAGCGAGCAGATTACACTGAACTGAAAAATATTTTAGCCAATTAGCTTCATGACTCCATAGACTATCCTTAGTAGAATATTTTATTCAAATCCAGCAAAATCTAAATCTTCAGTCAGCACAACTCATGTAGTAAGCTGTATAAACATTTTTACAGCATCAATATGTAGTGACGACATACCGTACTTACGAAGTAACTGCTCATCGCTTTTAGGCATTATTCTCCAGGGAATACTTTTTTGGGTCAGTTATATTTTTGTATAATTTAGTTCTTTAGACTTGGTAGAGGAAGATTATTTACTTAAATACACCGTTCCACTCCCTAGGATGCATAATTTTCCTCTTAACTCGATACGTCCCTAGAAAATAACCAAGAAAGCAACACAATTTGAAAAATTAATTAGGCAAGTCACACAAGCCCTTGTATCGTTGTATGGCATGTATTATTAGACGAAAATACAAGAGTGTTTGCTTGTTGTTGATAATTTTCATATAAAAATCCGATACACTTATACACTTTTTATTCATATGTTTTTGGAAGTTGTATTGGTTTCGTGCTATGTATCAGTTTATGTAAATGCCAGTAATCAAGAAGAAGAATAAATTATCAAAATATTTTCTATTCAACTTAAGTCAACAATTAACATTTAAAAATTATTATTTTTCTCACAGATAATTATTTAATTTACTTTTTTCCACAATCAAATTAATCTTCTTATCACTTTTTAACGTTTGGAATACGAAATACACAATACATCATAACATTGAGCGTTCACAAAAAAAAAATGTATTCAATACAACATACACGATGCAAAGTCCTGTGAATTGCTCAAATATTTTAGTGATATAATTGGCTATTTTGCATTTATTTTAATATGATGTCAGCAGAATACAGTACTACTCGAAACAGTCGCAATTCGTTTTTAGCCTTTGGACTGAATTTTGGTTTTGTCAATATAGTCAATATATAGTTTGAATTTTTCATCTTAAAATCAATTGTCTGATTTGTTTAATTTTGTACATGTTATCTTGGATTTCATTTTTACAAGTACCATCTTCATCTCCGTACACCTTAGAAGCAGAGCTTATTTTCGAAAAATTTGGGCTTTGTTCTATGTACCTTCAGTTTTTGTTGAACCACTCACTGTATTCAAAACAATAAGGGGATTTGAAAGTATTTTTCATGATAGCGACTAAGGGAGTTTTGAATAGACCTGAATTTTGTTCAATATTTTTGATCAAATTAGACATACTTCTAGTTAAATTTAAGTTCGTATCGCTTACACTTACACTTTTCTATTCCCATTGTATGATATATGAGACCTTTATACTATGTTCAGATGCAATTTTATTGAGTCAATATTCGGTTTATTGAGTACAATATTGTAAGTGTTCAGACATAACAATATACGCAGTTCAGCTGATTATTCAATATTCATTTGACAGCTGGTAAATAAAACAGCTGGTTGTTTCAACAACATTGACATTTGAGTTGTCAAATATCAACAAAAAGTGTTCGGATAATTGTAATATGCGCACTGAACATACTTATGACAGTGCTACACTTTAAGTTTTACTCAATATTATAATAATTTGCGTATTTATTGCGCAATAATTAATTGAAACTTTATATGAAATATTAAGTTCAATAATGGCGTTTATTGTGATTTACGCACTAAAGGTGCATATCAGAACCAGGGCTGTTAGGTTTTTTTTGTAAAAAATCGTCAAAATTAAGAGAAAAAATAGTCAAAATCGTCACAAAAATTAAGAAAAATCGTCAAAAAATCATCATAATTTATATAAGTGTAATTCTATTTTTAATTTATAAAAACAATATTTAACATAAAGGAACAATTAATTCATCAGTTTTTAATAAAACAATAAAGTAAAAAAACAAAGAAGTCAATAAAAAAATATATAAAATATTTTCTTTTGAAAATCTTACTAGACGGAAAACTTAAAAAACTAGTAAGAAATATTAAAAACATTGTGTGTAAATGAACAGACTTATAATTTACATATATTTTTAATTAAAGTTCGTACAAATTAT
This sequence comes from Sarcophaga rosellei, assembly GCA_930367235.1. Lineage (NCBI taxonomy): Eukaryota > Metazoa > Arthropoda > Insecta > Diptera > Sarcophagidae > Sarcophaga > Sarcophaga rosellei. The sequence continues at coordinate 80,447,254 of OV884017.1, read as the reverse complement.
GTGAACAAAGTTTACTTATCAAACTTTTAGTAATATTAACATTAAAACAATTAGAAGAATTATTTTTTAAATAATCGTTTGAAAATAAAATTCCTTCAATGGTTTTTGAATCCAAAGAATTCCATATTTTAGTTTTGTATATATTAATTGTACTGAATATACGTTCAACGTTAGCTGATGAATTTGGGAAAGTCATAAGTTATTAACAAAATCACAAGTTTGGAAAATTTGATAAATTATGTGATTTAATCTTTTTCTAGAAATTTTTGAAATCAAGTAAATGTTCACCAAAATTTATCAATCTTAATTCTTTTATTTAGAAGTCACCGTAGGCTAGTAGGTAGCTTATTAGAAGTAAAGACCGGGTTCGAGCACCAGGCCAGACATCAAAACGAAATGTGAAAAAAAATATTTCTTCTGCGTCTTTCTCTCAGCAGATTTCTAGCAAAAAACTCTGAGAGTAAATAAACCTGCCATGAAAAAGTTTCTCAAAAATCTGTCGTTCGGAATCGACGTTAAACTGTAGGTCCCGCCTCTCAAGTATAAAATTAAGGCACACAACATGAGTGGTGTGAGAAGCTAGGTTGTAATCCTGACTGAAGGGTTGTAATGGCCAATTATGTATGTATGTAATTCTTTTATTTCATTTTCTATTACCTGATAACTTTAGTAACTAAATTAGGAAAACTTTTCAACAAAGGCAATATAGAAGTATTTTTATTTAAAATTTCATTAGGTGCAATTAAACTTAAATTATTTATTATAGTATTTTGAAAATGAAACCTTTTCTTAATTTGATAACATAATTTTACAAAGTGGTTTTATAGAAAAGGTAAGTGATGCCACAAAATCGTCAAAATGTTAGAAAATCTATGGAAAAAAAACGTCAATCGTCATATTAGTAAATTGACAATAAAAATAGTCAAAATGACGTAAAATCGTCAAATATAACACCCCTGATCAGAACACCGTATTAGTCCACAGCGCAACTTTTTATATACTTTTGGGTTTCAGTATAATTATTTCTACCTAATAAAGTTATTAATTATTATCGTAAATAAATTATTGGTATCATATGTAGGCATTAGTTTAAAAACTTGTTAATATTTCTTTTCATAGATTTCGTGCATTGAAAATAACGAAATTCAAACACGCGGCACTCGTTTGTGTTCAATATATTATTTAAAGAATATAAAGACAAAGAACAAATGTCTTTAAAGAAATATTTTGTAACTAAAATGTTTTTGCTCACTGTATATTATTCCTTATGCTATGACGGAAGAATAAGAAATAGAAGCACTAAAGTTAATTTTTTTTTTTCATTACATATATAAGGTGGTCACTAGGGGTGTCAAAATATCGATGGCACTATCGATAGTATCGATAGTTTATATTTTTCGTTACTATCAAGGCGAATTCATAATAGGTGGGACTGATATTACAATAAGTACAACAATCCAAAAACAACAGGCATTTTGTTTTTGTTAAACAGGAATAATATTGTCAAAAACAGCTGACTAACGAATGACGATGGGAAGAAAAATGTTAAAAAAGTTGTAAGTAAAAATAAATACACCTATCCCCCGTTTTACACGGTATTTGTTTTACAAGTTTTCGATCTTTAAAATTTATTAATTTTGCTTTTACACGAAATTATAAACACTAAACTATAATTTGCTTATATCTACAATAACATTTTCATTGTTTTACTGTCAAAATACAACACTACAAAATGTATGTTACAGTTACGAATTCTTAGTACATATTGTACAAATTTCTAAAAAAAAAGCGTATTATTGAAAGCGAAAGTGACAGCAATTAAATTTGAATGACAATAGAATGTTAAGTCATATTTATCGCCATCAACTTAATGAATTTCTAATTTTAATTTTTATCTAAAAAGAAAATGAATTATTTAAAATAGGTTTTTTATATTTGTTTTATTATTGAAATAAATGAATATTCTTATAATTTATTAAGTGTGTTTGATCTTAAATATATTAATATTTATTTTTCGTTCAATGTGTTTGTTATTCATCATATTAAAAACTAACAAAAATGGCTTTTTTATAGTTTTTTATGTTTATATGTTTTTTATAGAACCTATCTTCCGTGTAAAACGGGGGATAGTGTATATTTCATTGCATTCCATAACAAATAAGAAAAAACGAAACTGATAATCAAAACAAAAGGCCAAAATTGTTTGACATTGTTATTTGCGTTCTGACTCAATAAGAAAAAACGAAACTGATAATCAAAACAAAATACACAAAAAAATAAAATATTTTGACATTGTTATCTGCATCAGCTGGTCTATCGTTCCCACCTAATATCAATTCGCCTTGGTTACTATCAATGTTTTTTTTTTACAAAATATAAACATTTAACTATTATCGATAGTTTTTTCCACTATCGATAGTAAATGTTCCACCACTAATTTTTTGTTTGCATTTATAAACTGGTGATTCCCACAGTATTCTTATAAAATGAAGAGTAAAGTAAAGACATTAACTGACTAACATGTACTACTTAGATGTATTTATTTATAACTTAAAACAATTATTTTATTTCCAGACACATTCAAGTGATATGAAAGAGATGCAAATACTTGCATTTGTGTATTTGGTTATCTCAGTTACCTCGACTGAGTCGAAAAGAATGTTTAGTAAAGCTGGTCAAATAGTCAAAATTTCGGATAGGCGTACAGATATGCGTTATTTTACAAACAAAAACAATTGGTTGACTGATCCTTCATCTTAAAAACTTCATGTTTAATTTTTTGATTTTTGAACTAAGAAATAAAGTTCGGTTTTGTTTATACAAAATGCGTTATTTAGTATTTTAATCTATTAAATTCAAATATGTATATAAATGTATTATTTGAGAGACTCCGATAGTGTTACGATAGTATTGCCGATATATCGATATTTTGTATAAGAACTGATAGTTTAGATTCGATATATCGATATATTTTTATGAACTATCAAAAACTATCGATAGTAACACTATCAATATTTTGACACCCCTTGTGGTCACCATTCTGCAACAAAAGCAAATTACCGCACATGCATTTCGCTTTTGTTGAAGTGTAAGCATATTCTAAAAACTCAAAATAAAAGTAAAAAATATCTAATAAAATATATAAATAAACAATTTTCAAACCCCCAAAGAAAATTTTATTGCTCATGGCATATACACATACATATGTAGTGACAAAATAATGTTTTGGTTTTTTGTTTTGTCAACATCGAATTACATAGTTTTTTAATATTTTTAAAATACATATGTATATAAATGTTAATAGTAGTGCATTAACATAGTACATACATATATCTTTAAAGTCCAAAATCAAAAAATTTTTTACATAAACAAATTCATTTAAAGAAAGTAAATAAAACAGAAGGAAAATTTTGTTTTAATCTATAAAGTTTAATAAAAAAAAAAAAAAAAAACTAAACAAACAGACAACAACAAAATTCACATATCGTACGGTAAACAGACATTACTCAAACCGAAACTTTGATCTTTCTAAAAAAGAAGCGTGAATAAAATTGATATTGAGTAAAGACGTTTTTAAATAAGAAAGGATCTATAAATATGTAAATAAAGGATTTATTTAAATACAGAATTGAATAAAGATCTAAAATAAAATATTTTCTTATTTCAATTGAAATCTTTGAATCCATGAGAAATAAAGGTTTTGAAAAATATAAAAACGTATATTATGGTGAGGTCAGAATTCAAAAACGCATAAATATGTAATAGATTTGGCTGGCATGGATTCTAGGATCTCGGATTACGGCCTAGCTTCTCACATTAAACGTCGACAGTAAGTCCTGTGGATAGACTTTGTCAACTCCAAAAGTGCATCCGCTTTATATGCTTTAAGTGCAGTACGTTTTAAATGAAAATTACCTCAATACATCCAGAGATCATTCTATTATTTCCCGTAACCGTACATTTAGCATTTGAGCTGTCCATAATGAATTAAATTATTCAGTTAGTTATGGTACAATAAAACAATGAAGAAAAATTATTTGCTGGGATATTGACTAAACATTGACAAGTAGATGGCTCAATTTAAAAACAATAGCAAAGACACAAACCAATACAGTTGGAATACAGAGTAGTGGTGATAAAAAGTTACAATGTTGTAATATATATTGCGCAGTAGTAATGATAACATTATGTTAATAGCCCATTTACACTACAGCGAAATCTAGTAGATTAGATTTCAAATCTAGCTCAAAATCTAGATCGTTTACACTGGATTTATTTGACAGTAGCAAGATTTCATTTTAATAACAAAAACAGCTGACTGAAATTTAAAAGAAAATAATATTTTCAAATTTATTTTAATACCAAACAAAAATGAAAAATATAGGACATTTAGTATCGTTTCCATCAAGACCAAATAAGATCCAATCGGAAATAATGTTTTAGAATGACCCACCAAACTTTTCAGTTGTTATGCTGGTGTGAAAACATTATAAAGCTAACATCCATAAACAAAACTGATAAAGGGTCCGCCAAAAAACTTTTTTTTTTTGAAAATGCTTAAAAAAAACGACTGAATATTTTCTCAAATTCATTTTTTACTTGAAAGTAAATAAAATAATTTCATTCAAATGGCTGCCTCGGCTGGCCATGCAGTAGCCAACACGATCGGTCCAATTTTTAAGCACATTATCGATTGTGTGCAGCTGTATTTCACCAATGGCTTCACGAATATTGTCCTTTAAAGCGTAAATTGTCTCTGGCTTGTCGGCGTAACACTTATCTTTGACGGCACCTCACAAATAATAGTCCAACGGTGTCAAATCGCAGCTCCGAGGTGGCCAAACGACATCAACTCTGCGGCTGATAATGCGATCTTCAAAAGCAGGGCATAAAACATCGAGTGTAGCTTCGGCTATGTGGCACGTAGCGCCGTTTGTTGAAACCAAATATTGCCAATATCCTCCTCTTCAATTTTTGTGAACAAAAATTCGTTCAACATGGCCCGATAACGATCGTCATTGACTGTAACGGCCACTCCTTGCTCATTTTCGAATTATGCCTCTGGACCAAAATCCTTACCAAACAGTGACTCGTTTGGGTGCGTCGTATTTTTAATGTATGCGTGCGGGTTTTCTGTGCCCCAAATGCGACAATTTTGCTTGTCTACATACCCGCCAAGTTCAAAATGAGCTTCATCTGAAAAGATGATTGATGATGCCAAAATCGGCATCTTCTGTAGGCTACTCGTGTACTTTAAGTACTATTTGGCAAAACACATAGTTGCATTTCTATTTTTACTAGATTTTGAGTAGATTTTGCCGAAATCTACTAAATAAGTAGATTTTGTTTTGTATGGGAAATCTAGTGAAAATCAAACTAGATTTGGCTCGAAATCTCATAAGTACTAGATTTCGCTGTAGTGTAAATGGGCTATAAGAACATTTCTCCTTATTAGAAGAATTAAATAAAACCAATTTCAGTCGATTTAGGCAGACAGTACGAACACCAATTCACAGCAAGACGATGGCACAGTAGTTGATGAATATAATGAGACACAATGTAATTAAATCTGGCAGATAAAAACAATTTAAGGGCCATTATTACAACTTGCCGTTAAACTTGTTTTTACTTAAAGGTACCTTTAGCTAAAAGGCACTGTAAAGCTACAATTAACTTATTTTCGTTATTACAACTTAGGGCCATTATTACAACTTGCCGTTAAGTAAAGGAAGGATTTTAACGGCCAGATAAATTGTTTTTCATTATTATGAGTACCCAATAAGATAGAAGTAATCGTTAAGCTAAAGGGAGGATCATCCTACCTTTAACATTTAAAGGTCACTTTATATTTGAAGTTGCCATATTATATATTATTTTCATTATGGCAACTTCAAATTTTAGCAAAATGAGCATATACAGCAAAAAAAACAAAGCCCGCGGTTGCCACTGCGTTAAAAAAAAATTGTAAAATTGAGAAGTTTTATCGACATTGCTCCCGCACTGCCATATTTTTGCAAAAATTTTATCTGTAAGTTGTAAAAACGAAAATAATTTAAAGGTAACTTTCCAGTTCCCTTTAGCTAAAGGTACCTTTAACTAACCCCAACTTTAACGACAAGTTGTAATAATGGCCTTATATATAATAATGTTAACTTTTACAAAAATATGACAGTGCCGATTGCTGTTCAATTAACCAAGTTTGGTTAAACGAAGTCGCAACTAAGGGCCTCTTTTTTGTTGTTGTGTTGCCTCATTTTGTTTATATATATGGCAAGATCTAACATAAACTTAACTTTAAAAGTGACAAGTATGATGATGCTCCCTTTAGCTTAACGCTCACTTCTACCTTATTGTCCACTTGTAATAATGAAAAACAATTTATTTGCCCGTTAAAATCCTACCTTTAGTTAACGGCAAGTTGTAATAATGGCCATAAAACAAAAATAAATACACAGCGTAAAAAAACACACTGAGCTTTTTGTACCATCGTTTGGGAACAAGGTATTATATGTTACCATTAACAAACCATAAATACACATTTACATAAGTATGTTTGGAGGGTTAATTAGTACGACTCAATTCAAACATATAAATTTGAACTGTACTAATTTTGATTTTGAGTTCTTACTTTCAAGCACTTGGAACTTGAACGTTATGGAAATGCAATAATTAAAACAATTGAGTTTTACTACTGGGCGAAATTTTAAATTTTATTGAGTTTTTATACTAAATCTATAAATAACAATAATGCTGATACAATTCAAATTTAATTTTCTTGTCCCTGCTATTGCATTTCTTACGTAACTGCTGTTTTGTGAAATAAATAAGTTCATTGGCCGTGTGACCATGAACAACAAAAAAAAAACAAAAAAAAAAAGAATGCAAAGAAATTAATGCAAACAAAACAAAAAATAGTTTTACTGCCAAATGAATTAATTAATTCCAAATTTTGTCAACATAAAAAATTAAATTAAATGTACATATTTATAAATTTACGTTGTAATAAAATAATTTTCGTCAACTTAAAATATGCAATAAAATAAAATGAAATAAAATATATTTATTGGCTTTAACAAAGTACGCAGCAGGCTCGATCTCGGAGTAACCTCTGCTTTGTCGACAATATTAACATGCTGGGAGTTAAGTGGCAGTTACCCAACCGTAACGTAACATACCGTAGAAAGCGTTCTCTTTTTAGCATATGGAGAACAATGTAAGTGTTCTCTCTCTCGTTAGCAAAACGGAACGGTCTGTATAAAACAGAATTCTCCCACGTTTTTACGTGACATTTGAGAATGAGAGATGATGAGCAGTGTTGCCACGAAAAAAATTATTGTAATCAACATTATTGAAAAAATCATCAAATAAGGAAAAATATAATCGAATTTAAATTCACAGCTTCTTATTTCACTTTTTTTTTTCAAATTTAAATTAGAAATGAGAAAAAAAGAAACAAAAAATAACAAAATAAAATTATAGTCTTATTAATTAATTAATTTTAACAAACAAAACAAAAGCTATCTGTAGCTGTCTGTATTTCTTTGCATTGTTTGTGTTTTATTTCGTTTTTATTTACATTCTTCGTTGACGTATGTCCCGTTTCTAACGTTTCTATAACTACACAAAAGTTTTTACGGCTACGTACGTTACGATTTTACGTTTCTTACGCTTGGGTTGGCTAATCATGGCATTATAGTTGAGCAATGTATTGAGATCAACGCTATATTGGAGATTATTTTCGTAGGCTATGAAAAAGGCCTTCTTCTAAGTCAAACGAAGATGCATATTGAAAGCGCTAGAAAGAGCTGAATAGAAAGTTGATACGAAGTCACATAATGTCGAATATTGCATAACGGTAAACTCAGCGTGTTGTTTCAAACAGGATCAGACACCGAAACATTCCGACCACTCTACTATTTACAGTAGCTCTCGGCTGGGTGCTATAAATATAGTATGTCGCGGAGTGAGTTGGAGAATGAATAAATCCTTTGAGGATATCGTCACACATGTATGGACATGTGCAGTCAAAATTGAATAGTCTACAAGCAGAGTCGGAAAAAGCTGAACTGAAAATAAATATGCGAAAAACATAGTCAATGCGCTTAAAAGCAACCGATTGTAATAAATTTGATATCGCAAGACAAGAAATCGCTGATACTACCAACTTTATATATCTGAGTAGAGTTATATCAACTGATGGTGAAAGAAGGCATTACATTAACGTAACCAATTTGAGAAACGAGAGAATAATAAGAGTATTCAGTGCTTGTGTTAAATCAGTACTTTATGCCGCGGAAACCTGACTCATCGCAAACGGAATAAAACCAAATTGCGGTCTTTCGTCAATAGCTGCCTATGGAGCATAATGAAAATTTAGAGGACGCGGGCTATCACCAGTGAAGAACTCTGGGACATAATCAGTCAAAACAACATAAACTCGGAGGTGAAAAATATGGTGTTTGCTAATATGAGTGGTTGGAACACACTTTACGTAGACCCCCTACAGAAAACCCACATGCAGTGTTAGAGTGAAACCCGTAAAAAATTAAATGTCGAGGAAGGACGTAAACGACCTGTATGCGAACCTTTCTGACAGAAACTGTGCAAATCCTTTAAAGAATTAAGAATAATGGCTAATGAAATACTAAATTGGAAGCCCTATGTAGATACCTTCAGCGCCCAATTGGATTGTGGATAATAATAAATGTAGCTTAAGTATAAGTGACGCTTACATCATATGATTGAGGATAATTTGGTGTATGGGTGTATTATTTTAGAATCTCACAATTGTTTTTCCCAATTGCCTAGGTCCAATGAATAGCAAACACATACGTTTTCATCCCCAACGCAAAGGAAAAAGCAAGAAAACGAATGTTGTAACGGCGAGTATCAAATACAAAAACAAAGTCATCCAGTGTAAACGCAGTGTTCATTAATAAAAATGTATTGAAACAAAAATAATAAAAATTTATAATTTTGATTTATTTATTAGTTTTATTTAATAAAGAATTTTTAATTAATCTATTATTTACATTAAATTAATAAATTTAATTCATACAAATTAAAAAATATTTGAACCTGTTAACAAAATAAAATTCAATTTTGAGTTTTGTCAATAATATACCAATCGGGTGACCAGAATTCACGCTTAATTGTCTTGGGCCAATTTACGACCAAAAAATTTACGCGAAGGATGGCCATAGCTTGTTCATATAATTTTCGTTTGCTATTAGTAAACGAAGAACTGCATTGACTGTACAATAACAACAGAATAAATTATCTTTAAAGAGAACGTCATACATACATATATTTTTTGGCACATTTTAAATGACACTGGTTAACGCCTACATATATTAAAATACGTCATTTAAGGAAGAACAATTGCATTTTTACATGAGAAATGCTAGCTAGGAACACAATTGGGGTGAACGACAGCGTTGTCAACTATAAATTTTCAAAAAGCACCAAACTCTTTAAAAAAACGCGTAATTTTGACAAAAAAGCACTAAAACATTATAATATTTATTTTAATTTTATCACCATTTTATATAATCAGTAAAAAAAATTTACAAACCAAAATTAATATTATTTATTTAAGCATTTATTTATTATTTAACCATTTATTTTGCCATTTTAGTATCGTTCGCCATGCATTTTCAATATTTGTCAAAATGTCTGGTTTAGATTCAAATTCTCTGGCTAATGACATGATTTCATCTTTTGTATGGGATAAAACATTATTTACATTGATTGCTGAAATTTTGCTTAGCATTTCGTAGTTTTTAGGAAGTCTTAATCTTATTTCTTCTACCAATTTTTTTATTTTTTTTTTTTTAATTTTTGATTTGGTGTCACTGACATGAAAAGAAAAGCACTAAAAAAAGCACTAGGCACTAACTCGAAAATGTTCCGCGTCGAAAGTTTTAAAAAGCACTAAAAACAGTGCTAAAAGCACTGAGTTGACAACGCTGGTGAACGATACATTTTTTCCAGCGTGATAAATTCGTCGTTAAAAGTTCGTTGCCGAACCGACCAACGATACCTACGAGTGCCTGCAAAAATCGACGCCTCCATTCTATAACGTTCTAAGTACACTTAGAACGTTTTTAATGTTCTGGCATTTTTAAATTCTACGTTGTCTAACTTAAATACTGTCAAAATTTGGTTAAGATGCGCCGATCCGTTCCCAACTTATAGGGAAAAATCTTCTTAGAATACACATATAGTCGTATGGCGCGTGAAAACTTTGAGAGCTCATAACTCAAAACACACTTTTTCGACTTAGAATGTTATAGAACGGAGGCGTCGATATATTCTTACTATTATTGACCAAAGGTACTTTTAAATACGCTTTTGTCTTTGAAACAATTGGTCAATTCACACAAGCCGTTGTATCGTTGTATTCATTGTATTATTGGAAGAACATACAACAGCGTATGATTGTTGTTGATAATTTTCATATAAAAATCCGATACACTTATACACAATATTTTTGCATATGTTTTTAAAAGTTGTATTGGTTTCGTGCTATCAAATTGTGTGAATGAAAAAAATGTGTATATGTTTTCATATGTTGTGTTGGTTTCGGGCTATCAAATTGTTTGAATGCCACGAAATACACAATACAGCATAGCATTGAGCGTTCACAAAGAAATAAATGTATTCAATACAACATACACGATACAAAGTTGTGTGAATTGCCCCAATATATTTTTTTTTTTTGGCAATTAGAACCCTCGTTCATCTAGAACAACGGTAAACTTAAATTCGTTTCTTCAGTACACGTTAAGGTTTGCGATATCGTCTTCAATTGCCAAAACAAAGGGATGATATTAAGGTTAAAGTTCTTGATTACCGTTTATTTTGGATTAAAATAAAGAGGACTTGTAGAGATGCAGAGTTGATCATGTTAATCATGTTAACGTTATTGACTGAAACTCTAAAAAATTGTGACATTTAATTTTTTTTGGCACTTATTAGATATTATATTAAAATCTTATTCTTATATAATTTATTGCCAGTCATCCCTTAGAATTGCGGCACTCTGTAGCTTTGGACATGATAACACTGTAAAATCCAGCCGTAGAAGTTTAAAGAGTATATATCCACAGATAACGCCGAGTGATAGGGAAATCTAGTAGCACATTGGCTAAATTTAATTGAAACATGGGGAAATGCGAACATTGCAGTGTAAACTGAATTCAATTGAATGCCTATTTTAATTGTTCCCATTGTGGTATTTATTTGTGTTGCAGTGATAAAATAAAAAATAAAATAATGTTTTAAATACATTACTAAACAATTCGCTGTATTGAATACATATGGTATTCAACGGATATAAGCAACCCGGATGCAATAATTCTCCGCTTAGTAGCACTGAGTAGGATACGTGACTAAACCTATAAAGTCAGCAAGGATCCACCTCCTTCAGAACTTTCTTCACAGTGAGCCTGATGTGACACAAAAGCCCACGAAGTGCTGCCATCAAGACAAAGAGATTCTATCAGCTTTAATGACACTATATAAGAATTCCATGCTTGAGAGTGCTTATGTCCCGGGAATACTGTTATAAGAAGAGAATAAAAACTTTCAAAGCAGCATGTCTATTTCGGTTCCTATCAACTCCTTCGCAATTTTAAAATTCTAACGATCATTTTTTTATTTTTACTATATGGACCATCGATAAACTTGAACGATTTAGAATCTTGGTCCACAGTGGGTTAATAAAAAAAAACAATTTAAAAGTAATTTTATAATGAATATATGTGTAATTTAAATAATGTTATTAAAAATTAAATAATTATTAAATTTAAATATACTACATTGTGTACTAAAACTAATAAAAGAAACAAAGTTATCGTACTAATTTGTTCAACGTTCTTCGGCGGTGTTCGTCACGCGGATTCTGGCAAAAGATTATTGTTGCGAAAGTGCTTGGGGTGCTGTGTCTTATTACATCGCAATTTGTTTTTGAAATTGTTAAAATGACAGGAAATCTGTTACATCAGAATTGATAGCTTCGGTTAAAAAAGCCTGGAAGCGAAGTTCCTTTAAACTATCTTAAGTTTTTGTGTGACTCACTTTCAAATAGAATGTTTTCGATAATTTCCACTATGGCTGAATGTAAAATGTATTAAAGCGCATACCTCTTATTATATGTATATTTTTTAAATGCTAGAAATAAAATACATACATACATAATTGGCCATTGGCCAACCTCTCAGTCAGGATTACGGCCCAGCTTCTCACACTACTCATGTTGTTTGCACTAATTTTATACGTGAGTGGCGGGACCTACAGTTTAATGTCGACTCTGAACGTCAGATTTTTGAGAAACTTTTTTATGGCAATTTTATTTACTCTCAGAGTTTTTGCCAGAATTCTGCTGAGATTAAGTCACCGGAGAAATATTTTTTTATATTTTCGTTTTTATGTCTGACCTTGGGTACGAACCCGGGCTTTACATCTAATAAGCCAACACACTACTTAATTAATAATTCTAAAATAATGCTAAAAAAGTTTTACTTTTTTATCTGTCCATGTGGCGTTATTTTTTTTTTTTTTAATCACTAAATTGACGGTGTTCTGCTGAAAAGTAACTGAAATAAGCAGTCAAGGCAACATAAAAGATTAATAGAATGCAGATAAAATATTTCTTTATTTTTAGTTTAAATTATGAATCGATTTAAAGTTTCTAAATTAAAATCTGTTTTCCTTCAGATTGCTTTTATATAGATTTTCTTTTTTAGTTATGTGCATACAACCGTATTTAATTGATTATTTTTCATATCAAATCATTCCAAAGCACAACGAAATTAATTATTTTATTACACGCTAAATTCTTTAATGGATAATACTTCTCTTTTTCCGTTGTCGGCTGTCAATTATTTCCATTTTTAAGCAATAATTTGTGTCGCAAACCTTTCGTTGCGAGACAATACTTGACTACATACTCGTGTATCTGTTTTACACTTTATGTCACTCCACTTTTGAAATATTTACATAGTTTGTTGTGTAGACAACCGATGTTGAAGACAAATTTCTATTTTGTATACCATTGGAGTCCGATATATTCTACAAGCAATTATATCTTGAATAAATTATTGCAAAGTCCATTGTGCTTTTAATGAAAACAAAATGAATAATTTTGCTTACAATTATTTAAACTCAAATTTTTTAAATAACTTAAGCCTATAGGCAAAAAATTTAATGTACAGTGGGCTTAAAATCAAATATTTAGAACAGAAGTAGCAATGAATCTAAAACAGTTCTGAAATTTATTTATTTAATTTTTTTTTAATTACAATTTTACAAAAGCCTTCTTAATTACACAATGCGACAAATTAAAAAAAAATAAAAATATTAAATACAACCAGCTAATGGCATAATTTAAGTTGTGAGTTTTGTTGAGAAGAACTCAAAAATATTTATTTTTATACATATATTTCTTGAACCCTCCAAACTTGTTTTATTCGACAGAAGAGGTATTTTGGGACTTCACGCACAAATTTATTAATTACACAAACATTCCTGAACCTATGTCCAAAGTTTAAACCATATGAGAAAGGAAAGGGATGGGCTTTTGAAATGATATATAGTACGTATACATACGTATATATTATTTGACTTAATATGCTATGGGGTTTGATGAGGTAAACTTGACAAATGCGAATTTTTTCATATTTTTTCTAGTTCAGCTATTCTTAATTGCAAAATTTAATTAAAAAATATAAAATATGTGATGACATTCTGAAAGTGCATTATCTTGTGAAGAGATTGACACCTCCTTTGATCAAATAGGATTAAAATTACCGTAGCTAATATATAAAGAGTTTAACAGTCTAGTTATATGTTTCATATACATATATACTTTTTCAAATAAACTTCTAGTTCAAACATTTTCAGAATTTTTGTTGGATCTTGATCGTTTGAGCGGCCACCAGAAGTTGGACAATGTTTACGCAAAAAGAAATAATAATATTTGCAAAAAACACAAATATTAGCCGACTTCTGGTCATCGTACAAATGTCAAATTAACACATTTTGCGATAAACAATAACGATATATCAAAACTTTTGAACATTTTTCAACTGAAAGTTCATTTCATATGATGATATATATCAAAAATATAACACGACTGTTATACTATTTAAATAATAACTACGGTCATTTTTGTTCGATTTGATCAAACGAAGTGTCAATCTCTTTACAATCATCACTTATTTTATATTTTTTAATTAAATTTTGCAATTAAGAATAGCAAAACTAGAAAAAGTGAGAAAAAAACATATTTTCTAAGTTTACTCGATCAAAACTCATAACAGGTAAGCTTAAACCATATGTTTATGTATACTATTTTAAAGGCTCATTTGTCCCCTTTTCAAAAAACTTTGAATTTTCATTATTGGTTAAAAAATATTTGGGTAATCAATAATTTTGTGTCAAAAGATCAAAAATTCGAGTATAAGGCAGACAATTTTGGAACCTTGAAAAATCCTGTCAAATGTCAACAGAACAACAGCTATTTTATTTATTATTTATATAATTAATGTTTCCATATTTTAAAATAATATGCTGTTCCTTTTATTATTATATGTATTTAAATATGGAAATAAAAAACAAGCAAGACAGCTCTAACTCTGATTCTGAGAGAATAACTATTAAACTTGAGTGTTCTGGTTCTGGTATGACTCACTACGCCGAGCTTAAAGTCTACGTTACTCAGCTTGTAATAATTATAGGTATAATATAATTTGTGACTCTAATAAATAAGTAAAATTTAGCAAAAATAATGCGAGAAAATGTTGTTAACAAATTTTTTTATTTTTTTTGGCACCAAAGAGTACAGTGGCATCTAATTCGAAATTAACATTTCATAATATCTACTTATTCCATCAGAACAAATCGATTTCTTTTTCATTTGATAAAAACTATAATCGATGTGAAATGCCCACTGTGTTCATAGGTTTCAAATTTCTTTTACATAAATTATCGAATTGTTGCCTAATTAAACAATTCATTGGATAATTTCTCATGAACATTAATATAAGGCCGACATTTTTCAGAATTGCTAATGAGGTGAAATCAAATTATAAAAGGAGCGACATTTTCGATATTAAATCAATTGCATTTCGATAGGCAATTCGTTTCTTATTGTATTGTATAAAATTCGATTTATTTGGATTACGCGTATCGGTATATCGTGGCATTTAAGAAATACTATAAAATAATACAAACTTACGTAAAGAAAAACAAAAAAAACTTTATTTACACTATAAAACTGTTTCGGAAATATATTTGAGATCAAATCATGTCGAGTGCTACAACTACATCTTCAAAACAATGTGCTGAAAAACGATTTAAAAAGTTTTCTCGTATTTTCCCGGAAACGGATGGTGATGACATTGTCATATCGGGAATGGCTGGAAAATTTCCGAATTGTCTTAATGTCGATGAATATAAACACAGCCTGTATAATAAGGTTCGTGAGTTAGTGCACAGTGTAATTGCAAAAATCCATTACGATACATGCACATAACATACATACGTATAATGTAAAAAAACAATAATAATATATACATACATATGTACATATAAATTAATTTAAATTATTATTTTTGAAAGTATCATTTGCCGAAGGTAAAATTGCTCACAGGGAGCCATAATATCAAATCGGCTTCTCCAGGATACCAAGCTTCTGCCTTAAAAGTGTTTCTTGTGAGGATTTTAATTTAATTTTTATGGAGCACTGTATTAGTTTATTAACATTTATGTTTGAGTTTTCGGAACTTCGTCTCCCAAAAAATGTGTTGGTCCTTGAATTTTCTCATAAAAAAAAAAAATTTTAATTAAAAAATTCAAACGATATCAAAACAAAACCATAAATGAGTACAAGTGTGGGTCAAAAAGTCTTTAACCGTTTGAATAAAACTTATTTATTTAATTAATATTTTTATATAATATAATTTTAATTTTCAATATAGCCTGCTTTAAGCTCCACAGATTTGTTATTCCTACCAAAAGTAAGATTTGTAAGTAAGTAAGTTAATAGTTGGAAAACACAAGTTAAATCTACAACCAGAATCAACTGGTTGACAAGAGCAGTAATCGATTTCAGTTCAGAGGAAGACAATTTTAAAACTTATTTATCCACATGATATATGTATGTACGATTAATAAAAAATGCTTTAGTTATGTCCAATTAAAAATAAAATAGGACATAAGCATATTTCTGGTAAGGGCTCTGAGAGTAAATAAACTTGCGATGGAAAAGTTTCTCAAACAATCTGTTGGTCGGAGTCGTCTTTAAACTGTAGGTCCCTCCACTCAGGTATATAATTACGGCACACAACATGAGTGATGTGAGAAGCTAGGCCGTAATACTGACTGAAGGGTTGTAATGGTCAATTATGTATGTATAATGAATTTAGCACAGCTGACCGAACCTCAGTATTATACTCCATAAATATCCTTAGAACAGAGTATCAGAATTGTACGTATTTTTTGAAGATCATCTTTTTTTACCAACTTCTGTCTTTCGAACCGATTAATGGCCATTATTACAAATTCATTTTTTTTTTGCCGTATAGTGTAATGTTTTAAGTTTACAATTACAAATGTAATACATAATTCACATTCTTGGTTAGAAAAAATAATAACAATTCACTAAAAATAAAGCAATAATTAATTAAATAGATCAAAGTGAAACACCGTTTTAATTGGATGCAGAAAAAATTACTTTTTTATATCAAGAAGATAACGAAATTGTTTTAATTTTCATTACAGATTGATATGGTTGATGATGATGAACGTCGTTGGCGACATTTTAGTCCAGAAATCCCAAAACGATCTGGGAAAATATACAATCTCGAAAAATTTGATGCGACTTTCTTTGGTGTAAATTTTAAGCAGGCCCACACTTTGGATCCTCAAACACGTATATTAATGGAAACTGCTTACGAGGCAGTAATTGATGCTGGTATTAATCCAATAAATTTACGAGGCACTAAGACAGGAGTCTACGTTGGTGCGTGTATTTCTGAGTCAGAGAAAACGTGGTTCTATGAAAAGGTGTCATCCGGTGGTTTTGGTATAACGGGTTGTAGCCGTGCTATGATGGCAAATCGTATTTCGTATGCTCTTGGCCTCCAAGGACCCTCCTTCCTTTTGGACACTGCCTGTTCAAGTTCCATGTACGCTTTGGATAACGCATTCACAGCTTTGCGCAATGGTGAAATTGACGCCGCTATAATTGGTGGCTCAAATTTATTATTGCATCCATTTGTAACACTACAATTCGCCAGGTTTGTTTCCCGACTGTTTCAGTATAAATTGTTCTAGTTATCTACTACTCCCTCTATTGTATCTTTAAGACTTGGTGTTTTAGCTAGTGACGGTTATTGTCGCCCATTTGACAAGAATGCAAGCGGATATACACGTTCAGAGGCCATAAATTGCTTATTTTTGCAGCGCAAACGCGATGCAAAGCGAGTGTATGCGAGCGTGGTGTATTCAAAAACTAATTGTGATGGTTTTAAGCCCGAAGGCATTACTTATCCATCTGGAAAACTACAAGAGCAATTGCTCAGAGAATTTTACGAAGAAGTCAACGTTAACCCTAATGATTTGGGCTTTTTGGAAGCTCATAGCACTGGTACTGTTGTAGGCGATCCTGAAGAGTGTCGTGCAATTGACAACGTACTCTGCAGTCAAAGAACTTCACCGCTACTAGTTGGTTCAGTCAAATCGAATGTCGGACATTCAGAAGCTGCATCGGGAATAAACTCATTAATTAAGGCTTGTTTTGCTTTTGAGAATAATGAAATTCCCCCAAATATTAACTTTGAGGAAGTAAAATCAGAAATCGCCGCATTAGCTGAAGGTCGGCTAGTAGTGGTGAACAATGTTTTGTGTTTAGAAAAACCTTACATTGGAGTAAACTCATTTGGATTTGGAGGAGCTAATGCTCACGCTCTGCTTAAAGCATTCGAAAAGACAAAAATAAATGGAGGCGTGCCAGAGGATGATATTCCACGCTTAGTTACTTGGGCTGGAAGAAACGAACAATCTTTGGATGCTATTCTCGAAGCTATTGAGAAACGTCCTTTGGATGCAGAGTTTATCGCACTACTGCACAACATTCAAAACGAGCAAGTCTCCGGCCTAGTTTTTCGTGGATTCGGCGTATGCAGCAATAATGGACAAGAACCTGCCACTGTGTTGGTTAGAGATGTTCAGCATTATACTGGTATTGAACGACCTTTTGTTTGGGTATTTAGTGGAATGGGTTCCCAGTGGTCTCAAATGGGTGCATCGCTTATGAGTATACCAACGTTCCGTCAGTCGATTCAACTCTGTCACAATACATTATTACCTAAGGGTCTTGATCTCATTCACATTTTAACATCAGACGATCCAACAATTTTCGATAACATTTTACACTCCTTCGTTGGCATTGCAGCCATTCAAATTGGTTTGGTTGACGTTTTAAAATCACTAAACTTGGAGCCGGATTATATTATTGGACATTCCGTTGGTGAACTCGGTTGTGGTTATGCTGATGGGGGTTTTACGGCTGAACAAATGATTTTAGCTGCCTATTATCGGGGCAAAGTGAGCTTAGAAATTGAAAAAATCAAAGGCTCAATGGCTGCTGTTGGTATTGGCTACAAGAAAATTGTTCATTTGTTACCCGAAACTATCGAAGTGGCTTGTCATAATAATGCAGATTCGTGCACAATTTCAGGACCGGCTGATGATGTGGCCAAGTTTGTAGCTGAACTTAAGGCCAAGGATATTTTTGCTAAAGAAGTTCCTTGCTCCAACATTGCTTATCATTCCCGTTATATTGCTCACATGGGACCACAGCTACTCAAGTATCTGCAACAAACTATTCCCAATCCCAAACCGAGGTCATCGAAATGGCTCAGTTCCAGTGTACCTAAAAGTGAATGGGATCACTGCGGTCGCAATTTGTGTTCTGCAGAATATCATACAAACAATTTACTCAGTAGCGTCTTATTTGAGGAAACATTCGCTCTCTTGCCCAACAATGCATTAACCATTGAAATTGCACCCCACGGTCTATTGCAGGCTATATTAAAACGGTCTATGCCTAGTGGTATCCACATACCACTAACACAGCGTGGTAATAAAAATAATGATATATTCTTCTTGACCGCGCTTGGAAAGTAAGTACAACATGTTCTTTTTATAAATATTAACGCGATATTTTTTTACATGTTTTGTAGGCTTTTCACTAATGGTGTTAACTTCCTAGTGCAAAATCTTTATCCAGCTGTCGAATTCCCTGTCTCATGCGGTACACCTAAAATAAGTCCTTTGGTGCGGTGGGATCATAAGGAAGACTGGTTTGTGACAAAGTATGAAAACATGAAAACTAAATGCAGTGGGGAGCGTGTATTTACTGTTAATTTGGGAAGCGATGATGAGGAATTTATGGCTGGTCATGTAATTGACGGGAAGATATTAGTACCGGCCACCTGTTATCTCCAATATGTATGGGAAACATTTTCACTTATGTATCATGGCCCGAGTTTTATGGATGTGCCTGTTGAATTTGAAGACATAAAATTTCTCCGGGCTACAAATGTGACAGCAAAGAATAACGTTGAATTAACTGTAATGATTCATTATGGTACTGGTAACTTTGAGGTAAGCAGTGCGTTATATATGGTAGAGGATAATAATCAATATTTACATATGTATAATATTGTACTCGTAGATAACAGAGTCAGGAGCATTAGTTGTAACTGGTAAGATTACCGAAATAGAAAATCCAACAATTCCGAAGGCGCATAACGTGAAAGAAAATTCCGCTTTTCCTTTGGTTTCGAAGAAGGACTTTTACAAAGAATTAAAATTACGCGGCTACCATTATAATGGCGCTTTCCAAGCTGTTCATCAGGCAAGAGGTGATGGCCTTTATGGCAAAGTTGAATGGGAATATAATTGGGTTACATTTATGGACGCAATGCTTCAAATTCACATACTGGGCGTGGACTCGCGTGGTCTTTTGTTGCCAACAAAAATTCGAAAATTACGCATTTATGGTAAACATCACTTCGATCTCATAGCCAATATGGATACAGAAAATAGAGTGTTGGACGTTTATATCGATCCCGAATTAGAAAAAATTGTGTCGGGCGGGATTGAGATAACTGGTTTACACGCTAGCCCCGTTCAACGTCGAAGACCACCTGGTGTTCCAGTCTTAGAGAAATACAATTTCCTACCCCATTTTCCAACACCAGTACTCAGTGTAGCCGATGCTGCACGTATTTGCGTGCAATTGGCTCTAGAGAATACACCTTCGTTAAAGATAAAGATCGTTGAAGTCGATTCGGATGGTCGTTTGCCTATAATAGCAAACTTTTTAGACTCAGTTGAAGATTTGCCAATAATAGTAGGGGATTACATGTTCCTATCCGATCAGACACTTACTGATTTTCCAGCAAACATTCATGTAGAAAATGGGAAACTGTCCACCCAATCAAACTGTCATTTCATTATTATTGGTGGCTTAGAGGGTGAATTAAACCAAAAGATTACTCAAGTTGCCAATAAGTCGCTGGCCGATAATGGATACCTAGTCGTTCGTGAACGTACCACTTCAAAAATAGAGAAATTAGAAATTCCGGATCATTATAAAATGTTGGCGGCAATGCCCCTGGACAATAATGAAGAAGTTCTTTTGCTTTTGCAAAAACCGAAAAAAGATTTAAATTTTGAAACACAAATTGTAGAAGTAAGTGAAGCTGATGACGACTTCGAATGGTTGTCTCAAGTGCAGCAAGCCCTTTCTAACAAGACCGCTGTAGTGGTTTACGCATTTAATGAAAAGCTTAATGGTCTCATAGGATTAGTTAACTGCCTTCGAAAAGAGCCCGACGGCAACTTGATAACCTGTTTCTTTGTGAATGATCCAAATGCACCACCATTTAATCTCAATGATCCTTTCTACGCTAATCAGTACAGCCTGAATATGGCTATCAACGTTTACACGAATGTGAGTTTTACGAATATAAATATCATTTTAAGCATATAATCTGAAAATAATATTTTGAAAATTTTAGGGTAAGTGGGGTACTTATAGACATCTTCAGCTAAATACTGAGGAAGCCCCCATGGCGAGAGCAGATCACGTATACGGTAATGTTCTACAGCGCGGAGACTTGTCATCGTTTCGCTGGTTTGAAGGGCCTGTGGATCCGAAAGATTGTGAAATTAAGGTGGCCTACTCTTCGGTTAATTTTCGTGATGTAATGTTGGCTACTGGGCGCCTGGCTGTAGAATTATATGGTCAGAATCGAATGGACCAGAACTGTGTTCTCGGTTTTGAGTATTCAGGAATTGAAACTAAAACTGGCCGCCGCATTATGAGTATGGTACTGAAGGGAGGTATTGCTTCATATGTTGAAAAACATTCCCGACTTTTATGGGAAGTGCCGGACCACTGGTCCTTGAAAGAGGCTGCTACCGTTCCAGTAGTTTATATAACGGTTTACTATGCTTTCTTCATGTCCTCAGACATACGCAAAGGTAAAACCATCCTTATACACGCGGGTACTGGAGGCATAGGACTGGCGGCTATACGTACAGCACTGGCATACAATATGGAGGTGTTTACAACTTGCAGTACGCCACAAAAGAAAAAATATCTACTTGAAACGTTCCCACAATTAAAAGGTACAATTAGTTTTTGATTTGTTAAACTTACCACTTACACAGCAGGAACGATTTTCTGTTCTCTTATATTCAGAATCGCATATCGGAAATTCTCGAGACATTTCATTCGAGAATATGATACGACGAGAAACAAAGGGAAAAGGTGTCGACTTTGTTTTGAATTCTTTATCGGAAGAAAAATTATTGGCATCCGTTCGTTGTTTGGGAATGTCGGGACACTTCCTTGAGATTGGCAAATTCGACATGGCAAATGATAGTAAACTTGGTATGAGTTGTTTCCTTAAAGAAATAACATTCCACTCAGTTCTAGCAGATCGCTTGCTAAATGCACCAGATGAAGAGATCGCGGTAAGATATGGTGTACATTGGAGATATCCGCAAAATAGAATAAATACATGATTTTTATTAATTTTACTTGATAGCACCTGAAACATTTAATTGATGTTGATATAGCGAAAGGCATTATACAGCCTTTGCCCGCAACGGTATTTCAAGCACCTGAAATTGAACAGGCCTTTCGTTATTTGGCCGGTGGCAAACATATTGGAAAGGTTCTTGTACAAGTTCGAGAAGATTCTGAATCTAAGTATACCATGCCATTGGTTGCCCTAAAACAGGTATACTTTAACCCCAATTTGAGTTATATAATACCAGGTGGTTTAGGAGGATTTGGCTTAGAGTTGGCAGATTGGATGGCTATTCGTGGTGCAAGAAATATTATATTAAGTTCCAGTCGGGGGATCACTAAGGACTATCAGTCATATCGCATTGCGTAAGTGTAGCTTAACTTCAAACAAAATTTCAAATATTTTAAATTGTTGATTTATTTAACAGACTGTGGAAAACTTATGGATGCTCTATATATATAAGTACTAGTGACATTACAACATATGATGGCTGCAGTAAATTGCTTGATGAGGCTACTTCAATGGCACCAGTCGGTGGAATTTTCAACCTAGCTGTTGTGTTACGTGATGGAATTTTCACCAATTTAACGAGAGAGAAATTCAAGGAATGTTTCGCCCCAAAGGCTTTCGCAACAAAATTTTTAGATGAATTATCACGAAAGAAATGTCCAAGTTTAGAACATTTCGTCGTATTTTCGAGCGTCTCATGCGGACGAGGAAATGCTGGGCAAACTAATTATGGTATGGCCAATTCCATTATGGAGAGAATAATAGAGGATCGCATTGCCAATGGTTATCCAGCCAAGGCTATACAATGGGGAGCAGTTGGTGAAGTGGGATTAGTAGCTGATTTGGCTGAAGATAAAATTGATATGGAAATCGGGGGCACTTTGCAACAGCGCATATCATCTTGTTTGCAGGAGTTGGATAAGCTACTATATTCGTCCGATGCTATTGTCTCTAGTATGGTGGTTGCAGAAAAACGTGCCGGTCGCTCTGGAAATGAAAATATTGTTGAAACAGTTATGAACATAATGGGAATTCGCGATCTTAAATCTGTATCTTTAGGAACGACGTTGTCTGAAATGGGAATGGATTCACTGATGGCGGTTGAAATCAAGCAAAGTTTAGAACGTGATTTTGATCTTGTATTATCAC
The DNA here is from genome assembly GCA_930367235.1 of Sarcophaga rosellei. Classification (NCBI taxonomy): domain Eukaryota; kingdom Metazoa; phylum Arthropoda; class Insecta; order Diptera; family Sarcophagidae; genus Sarcophaga; species Sarcophaga rosellei. The sequence goes on along the minus strand of OV884017.1, from coordinate 80,423,981 downwards.
CTCAAGACTTGCGCTCGTTAACTTTCCAAAAGTTGCAAGAGTTCGCAGATGAACGAGAACACGAAAGTAGTGATACTGTTAAGATGATATTTACCTCCGAAAGAGCGGGTATAGATATGTTGCTACGCAATCTTGGTGATGAATCTGTTTGTAGCGATATATTTGTGCAAATAAATGCCACGGTAGACAATTCGAAAACCAACAGTCCTCCAATTATAATAATACCAGGTTTAGAAGGTACTGCTGGTCAAGCTTGGTACAAAATCGGAACTGATATCTCGAGTAGAGCCAATGTTTTACAATTACAAAGTTTTTCAGAATTAAATACAGTCAAAGAGATCGCAGAAGTATCTTTCGAACATGTAAAGTCTGTTTTGAGTACCACTGAACCATTTTACATAGTAGGCTATTCATTTGGTTCATACGTTGCCATCCAGCTTGTAGCACTTCTTGAAAAGGCTGGGTACAGAGGACAGCTGTTACTTATCGACGGTGCACCCCACTTCCTGACAAAACTTACGCTGCTTCAATTAAATGATGACTTTGTGGACAACGATATCTATGACCTTCTGTTTACTTTAACCGTAAACATAATTTTCCCAGAGGAAACGAAAGAGTCAACTGGATTAATTTTCCATAAAATCCCCACATTGGAGGGTAAACTGGACAAGTTTATGGAATATGTTGCCAAACAAAGCCTGTACAGTAAAGAATACTCCCTCAAACTGATAGACGGAATGTTCCGAAGAACACGCATGGCTGCTCTATATGATTTAGACAATATTGAGGTATTAAAAACCCCAATCACATTGATTCGACCAGCTGAAGTTAGTCTTCAGGACATTGAAGAAGACTATTGTCTTAGACGCATTACAACTGGAAAAGTTATAATGAAAGTAATCGAAGGCAATCACACCACCATGTTGGACAATCCCATATTGCCACAACTTATCAACAATTTCGATCCAGCCGTAAAAGATGATAAAGATTTTGAAGACTACATTACAGATTTAAAACCAGCCAAAGTAGTCTGAATTTGTCTACTTAGTTTTAATTAAAATTTTATTATTTCTTTTAATATATATATATATACATAACCATATGGATTCATATTTAATTGAAAAGGACACTTTATAAAAATATACGGTATATACTATTTACGCCATACATATACAAATAAATACATATATACATATATATATATATTATAATATGCATGTGAAAATTAAAAATGGATGGTTTTGTTAATAAATAAATTTATTTTTTGTATGCTAATTAGGTATTCTTTCTGGTTTTTTTTGCGATTATTTTACTTTCTCTATGCCAGTAGAGACAGTCAGTGGGTTGTTGTAAAATAGTCACGAGTAGTACGTCCGTGATCGCTTATAGGGAAAATATTCTCTCAACTTATTCTCTATTCGATTATTAATAAAGAATGGCTGACTCGATTTATTGAGCCTATGGAACAAATGCTAAAATATTTTAATATCTAGACCAGTCTACATTACAGTACTTAAAGTATACTTATTCAAATCTATAAAATTAAAAAGATCATAGAGGATTGTATAAACAATTCTATTATGGCATTTTATCGTATTTAGGGCCATTATTACAACTTACCGTTAAAGTTGGGCTTCGTTAAAGTGAACTTTAAAGTCATATTTAATTAACTTCTTTTTATTTTTACAACGAACTGATAAAATAAAGTTAACTTTTTTAAAAATATAGCATTGACAGAGCAATATCGATAACTTTTGACAAGTCTTTGCTTATATTTGAAGTGGCCATATTGAAAATAGTATATACGTATGGCAAGTTCAAACATAAATTTCACTTTAAAAGTTACAGGAACCTTTAGCTTATCGCTGACTTCTACCTTATGATCCACTTATGATAATGAAAAACAATGTATCTGCCCGTTAAAATTCTGCCTTTAGTTAACGGTAAGTTATAATAATGGCCCTAAGGGGGAGAGGATTTCAACGGGCAGATAAATTGTGTTTCATTTATGAGTACCCAATAAGATAGAAGTGAACGTTAAACTACCTTTAACATTTAAAGGTCACTTTATGTTTGAACTTGCCATATTATATATTATTTTCAATATGGCAACTTCAAATTTAAACAAAATGAGGAAACACAACAACAAAAAGAGAGGCCCTTCGTTGCCACTGAGTTTAAAAAAAACTTGTTTAATTGTGTAGTTTTATCGACATTGCTTCGGCACTGCCATATTTTTGAAACAGTTAACTTTAATTTATCTGTAAGCTAAAGGTACCTTTAACTAAACCCAAGATTAATGGCCCTTAGAATGATAAATGTGTCCATAATCAATTTTAAAAAAATTGATTTATAAAGGGTTACCGCAGTTGCACTGATTTAAAGGTGAATGGAGAGTTAGATTCTATTCCGAAAAAGTTGTCTTTCTAACACTGACTACCCTTAATTGAAATTTTTCTGTTGCCTTTTTTAATTAATTATTTTAACAATATTTTACCCGATTTTAATTAAAAAACCGCTTTAAGGTATTTAAATAAGAATTTAAACCATTTAGCGGATCTCGAGTGTCTTATTCAGGCTATTCCGCAAGAAGAACATTCTGTTCACACTTTAGTTGCCCATCGGCAGGAAGTGACCCATTTGTAGGAAGCCTTTCGTGTTATCTACGAAGACTTATAAGAGAATACCGAGGATGCGAAAATATCAATACAGTATACCAATAGTATATTTTAAACTAGTGTCGTATATTGATGGTTTAATTGATAACTTTAACTCTAATACCGCGAACCCATCTACTAACGTGATGTCTCCTTTTCTGGTGATTATGCGTCTTGGCAGAAGCTTGTAGATCGGAATGAAAATAAACGAGTTTTAGTGACACAGGCTAATAACAAAAGCAGTTTTATTGATTCCCGAAAATTTAAACTTTTTGGTATAACTGTTGCCTCGAATTTACCTCAAAGAAAATGCCCAGTTTGCAGTTCGTTTCTGTTCGGATTTTTTGATAATGCAAAATTTAGTCAATTCTGAGAAATTGGAGAAGTACCCAACTCGAAAATATTGGCGCCTGAAGATCGCTTTTGTGAGGATCTGTACTGTCGCACTACTTATAGGACTAAAGGAGAAATATGGAGTTACGTCACTCTATTAATATTAACTACGGCCAATTTTTATCCGATTTTATCACATGAGAACGCATTTTAAAAATATCATCATTAACTTTATATTTTTTAATAAAATTTTTTACTTAAGAATGATGAAACTTGAAGAAATAAAACATATTTTCAAAATTTACCCAATCCAAACTCATAACATATAGTCTCGTTCGGAATCGGCTTTAAATTGTAGGTCCATCTGCTCATGTATAAAATTAACACATACAACAAAAGTGGTGTAAGACAAAAGGATTTCGAGCCCCAGGCCACATCAAAGCGAAATATGAAAAAAAATATATTTCTTCGGTGACTTCCTCTAAGCAGATTTCTGGCAAAAAATCTAAGAGTAAATAAACTGAGTAGTATGTTTACGGGGTTTCTAGACCAAATTTTCCATACAAATTTCGGTGCATGCGTACGCTACAGTTGGTAGTGGTCGGTTAGTCGATAGGTTTGTAACATTTAATGTGAAAATGTATGTATGTTCTAGAGCATTTTTTCCATACAAATTTGGGATCATGCGTACTCTACAGTTGGTAGTGGTCGGTTAGTCGATAGGTTTGTAACATGTAATGGGAAAATGTATGCCGCTTCTAGAGCACTTTTTCCATACAAATTTGGGATCATGCCTGCTTCTTCTTGTTCCTTTTATTTGTATTTCAAACGAATGATTGGACAGACAGAATGAGTATGTGTAACATGTAATGTGTGTGGTTGTTCTCTATGATGCATTTAGTTAGAATTACTTTAATTGAAAGTGAGTAGATTCGTCTCGAGTCTGAGTTCATGCTGCCGATGATCAGCGAGTACGTGATATAGGGTATGCTTTTGTTTATTTAATTTTATGTGTGACTTAATGTTGAAGAAATAGAAAAGGGATGCACACATGTATAGTTGTTTTTTATTTTTTGTGTGATCGTTTTCTTGTGATAATAAAATGCAGACACTTTTTATGACGGTCAAATGTTGAAGAAATAGTAAAGGGATGCACACATGTATAGTTGTTTTTTTATTTTTTGTGTGATCGTTTCCTTGTGGTAATAGGGATTGTGTGTGGTTGTTTTTTATTTTTTGTGTGATTTAATGTTGAAGAAATAGAAACATAGTTGTACGTGTTGTTGTTGTTGTTGTGTTTTTTGTGTTAGAAGGATATTCAATTTTAAACTGATAAGAAAGGAATGTATAGTTGTGCCTGCGGTTTTTTTTTTCACACATAATTAGAATATCTGTTTTTAAATAATTGAATTTACTGCCCATTACTTTTAAAGTGTATTACACCTTCATCAACATTCCAGAGTATAAATAGACTTGTCTTAAGGACTTAGAATTTTTTAGTTTTACTGTTTTAAATAAAAGAAATTATATATAATAAAGAGATTAATTAAAACAAGTTACTTTTTTATTTTATTAGATTTTTTTCTTATGTATGTATATTTTATTTTCAGATTTTATTATTTCGTATAATACAGTACACATATCTATGAAATATAGTAATATTAGCTTTTGAATTATTATATATTTTTTATAAAATGTTTGACATCTACAAATGTTAAAAGATTCTGAGTACATTTTTTCACAATAATACAAATGTATGATATTATTAATACATAAAAATAGCTTACTTATTTTACTACTGCTACATATTCTTAGTTTATTGATAATACTTAAAAAATAAATCAACATGTTGTTTATCAATTTGACTACTATGTCTATATAATATATCCTCTAACTCAGCTGTTGTCACCATTTTTTTCCTTTCTTTAAAAACTCAATAGTACGAATACGAATTATTTCATTTCAATTTATATTTATTGAATAAAAATTTTAAACACAAGTGCCCACAATTAAATGTATTAAAGTTCTGTTTTCGTTCATAATTATATTCAATGGGGAATTTTAGGTAGTTGACAATCTCAAGTGGTGGTTGTAAGTTTCCAAAGCTATCAAAGTACTCTTTATAGTTGTCGTTTTTATAATATGCTACCCAATGTGTTCCCATACCATTTGAATCATCTAAATTAACAATGCCGCATTCTTGTTTGAATGGGTTTTTAGGTAAAGAATCACGCATGAAAACACCCCTAAAATGTTTGAGATGTTTACCATATTTTCTTATATCTAAATCTGTTAATGGGCGCTCAGGTAGGTTATCTAGTAGTTTTTTGGAGCTGGACTATAGTAGAGACCATATCCAGTTTTATATGGTTTGAGATATAACCCTTTACCCATTGCAATTGATTCCATATATCTATTATGACGGTTAGCTTCCGCCAATTGTTCTTTTCCATTTTTGATAGCATTTACTGCTTTGACAATAGCGGATCCCCCACTTGCTAAACCACCAAGCGCTGACAATGCTGTTAGTACGGGAATAAGTGGAAGAAATCCTCCAATTTTCGGTACAGGTATAACTCTCGGTATTATAATGTTTGCTCGCTTTTTCCCTTTAAAATTTGAATGAATAGTCTTTTGAGCTATTTTAACAGCATCATTTATATCAAGGGGTTTCTGTTCTTTCAATTCTTTTAATGTTTTTCTCACAGTAGCCGTGAATAATTTCTTACTACATTTATTCATTTTTCCTTTTCTCATTATTTTCTCATTCTTTCTTTTTTTATGTGTCTGCTCCTTCAAACCTAATCCAAATTTCACTTTAGCTTTCATAGCGTTTGTCACAAACCACGCGTTAGCACGTTCTTTAATATCACTATCTTTAGATTTAACTCGTTGCCAGGCCTTTTCAGCTAAAATTTGATCTGCTTGATGTCTTGTGTCTATATCTTTTGATTGTGAATATGCAATATCGTGTTCCTTACAAGCTGCGTCTAATAAATTTATTCCTTTATAGCTAGCACAGCTTGCTAGTACAGCTGGTATAGTGTTTCACTCTAACAGGTTGGAAAGTAACGAAAAAAATGGTTATAAACTACAATCAAAACAAAAAAAAAAAAAAAAAAAACCTAATCAGTAAGATTGGAAGAAGATTTGTAAACAACTTAATAAACAAATTGCCTGTTGAATTACATCCACCTGGTTATCAGTTTTGTTGACCTGGTACAAAACTTCAAAAACGAATAGCAAGAGGAGAGGGGATAAAGAAATAAATTTATTGGATGCAGCTTGTAGAAAGCACGATATAGCGTACTCAAAATCAAATGATATAGACACAAGACATCAAGCAGATCGTGATCAGGTGTAAATCAGATTGTAAGCAGATATAAAGCAGATCGTGAGCAGATAGCAAGCAGTTCGTGACCAGATATAGAGCAGAACGTAACCAGATATAAAGCAGATCGTAACCAGATACAAAGCAGATCAAAATCAATATAAATAATTATTATAATGTCTAAAAATTATCATAATAAAGTGTTAGAAGATCTTGTAAAGACAAGGGCTGTCCTAAAGGAAAAGTTTAAAAATATTAAACTGAATCAAATAGATAGAGTTAATTTATTAGAAGACACCTTTCAACCAATAACAAAACCACTTAAAAAAATCATCAGAAAACTTGAAGATAAACATAAGGATATGTATATAGACAATAATACTATTAATGGCGACGATGATAATGATGACGTAAATGGTGATAATGAAATCATCGGAAAACTTGAAGATAAGCATAAGGATATGGACAACACTATTGATGATGACAATGGTTATGATGATGTAAATGGTGATAATAAAATCATTGAAAAACTTGAAGATAAGCATAAGGATATAGACAACACTCTTGATGATGACGATGTATATGATGACATAAATGGTGATAATAAAATCATTGAAAAACTTGAAGATAAGCATAAGGATATAGACAACACTCTTGATGATGACGATGTATATGATGACATAAATGGTGATAATGAAATCATTGGAGAACTTGAAGATAAACATAAGGATATAGACAACACTATTGATGATGACGATGATTATGAAGACGCGAAGGGTGATAATGACGATTTTCAATATGAAAATATGTCAACTGATGATAATGATGATGAACAAAACTATGATAATAATAGACCTGTATCAAGTACATGTATCAAAAACTTGGAAAGAAAACAACGTTTAAAGCAGACGAAAAACTATCCATTATTTGAAAATATTCAATTACTTATTAATAACAAGCAATTGGATAAAATTTATGGCTTTAACCAAGATGCAGAAATTGAAAATGACACCTGGATTATTTGAGCTAGTATTTCATACAAAACCTCTCCATTATTCTAAAAATGATTTGAAAAAATATAAAGAGATTTTAATTCATACTAATGCACATAAACGTTTCTATGAACCTAATGAACAAGTGAAAGGAACACGAGCATTCAAATATATACGAATAATTAAACATTTATTCGAAACAACAACAAACACTTTAACAAAAGGCAGTGGTTTAATGCTAAAATTACTAGATAATCGGAAATCAAATTGCATACATTGGGATGATCCTAATGAACTAGTTGACAGACTACGTTTACTTCTTTCTTCGGAAGGTGTTGGTCACAACAATCATCAAAATGAAATAATATCTATTATCGAAGAGCTTAAAGAATCTAACATAATTTATTAGAAGATGGAAAGAGATTATTTATATTATTAGATAAAGTTTTGATATACATAATTATAAAAACAAAAAAATTTCGAAACAAAAAATATATAACACAAATATATGATGATGTAATTGATCAAATAAACAATTTAAACATTGAGGTAAAAAATGATAATGACAAAAAAAATAAAAATAAAATACATAGACAAAAGACACACGACGAAAATATATCACACTAACAAAAACCAACAAACAAAAACAATTTTTGTTTTTAAGATATTAAAGCAGATATCAAGCAGATCGTGACCCGATGTAAAGCAGATCGTGATCAGATATAAAGTAGATCGTGATCAGATACCAAGCAGATCAAAATCAATATCAAAAAATTGATATACTGAAACAGTGATCGTATAAATTGGTGTATATGTAGGAAATCGTCGTGATTTCAGATATTTTTGCGAAGAGGTATAAAAGTAACGAAAGAAAATGGTTATAATCTGGGGTCAAAATAAAAAACCCAGTCAGTGTAAGATGGGAAGAGGATTTGTAAACAACTTAATAAATAAATTACCTGTTGAATTACATCTGCCTGGTTATCAGTTTTGCGGACCTGGTACGAAACTTGAAAAACGATTAGCAAGAGGAGATAAAGGAATAAATTTATTAGACGCAGCTTGTAAGGAACACGATATTGCATATTCACAATCAAAAGATATAGACACAAGACATCAAGCAGATCAAATTTTAGCTGAAAAGGCCTGGCAACGAGTTAAATCTAAAGATAGTGATATTAAAGAACGTGCTAACGCGTGGTTTGTGACAAACGCTATGAAAGCTAAAGTGAAATTTGGATTAGGTTTGAAGGAGCAGACACATAAAAAAAGAAAGAATGAGAAAATAATGAGAAAAGGAAAAATGAATAAATGTAGTAAGAAATTATTCACGGCTACTGTGAGAAAAACATTAAAAGAATTGAAAGAACAGAAACCCCTTGATATAAATGATGCTGTTAAAATAGCTCAAAAGACTATTCATTCAAATTTTAAAGGGAAAAAGCGAGCAAACATTATAATACCGAGAGTTATACCTGTACCGAAAATTGGAGGATTTCTTCCACTTATTCCCGTACTAACAGCATTGTCAGCGCTTGGTGGTTTAGCAAGTGGGGGATCCGCTATTGTCAAAGCAGTAAATGCTATCAAAAATGGAAAAGAACAATTGGCGGAAGCTAACCGTCATAATAGATATATGGAATCAATTGCAATGGGTAAAGGGTTATATCTCAAACCATATAAAACTGGATATGGTCTCTACTATAGTCCAGCTCCAAAAAACTACTAGATAACCTACCTGAGCGCCCATTAACAGATTTAGATATAAGAAAATATGGTAAACATCTCAAACATTTTAGGGGTGTTTTCATGCGTGATTCTTTACCTAAAAACCCATTCAAACAAGAATGCGGCATTGTTAATTTAGATGATTCAAATGGTATGGGAACACATTGGGTAGCATATTATAAAAACGACAACTATAAAGAGTACTTTGATAGCTTTGGAAACTTACAACCACCACTTGAGATTGTCAACTACCTAAAATTCCCCATTGAATATAATTATGAACGAAAACAGAACTTTAATACATTTAATTGTGGGCACTTGTGTTTAAAATTTTTATTCAATAAATATAAATTGAAATGAAATAATTCGTATTCGTACTATTGAGTTTTTAAAGAAAGGAAAAAAATGGTGACAACAGCTGAGTTAGAGGATATATTATATAGACATAGTAGTCAAATTGATAAACAACATGTTGATTTATTTTTTAAGTATTATCAATAAACTAAGAATATGTAGCAGTAGTAAAATAAGTAAGCTATTTTTATGTATTAATAATATCATACATTTGTATTATTGTGAAAAAATGTACTCAGAATCTTTTAACATTTGTAGATGTCAAACATTTTATAAAAAATATATAATAATTCAAAAGCTAATATTACTATATTTCATAGATATGTGTACTGTATTATACGAAATAATAAAATCTGAAAATAAAATATACATACATAAGAAAAAAATCTAATAAAATAAAAAAGTAACTTGTTTTAATTAATCTCTTTATTATATATAATTTCTTTTATTTAAAACAGTAAAACTAAAAAATTCTAAGTCCTTAAGACAAGTCTATTTATACTCTGGAATGTTGATGAAGGTGTAATACACTTTAAAAGTAATGGGCAGTAAATTCAATTATTTAAAAACAGATATTCTAATTATGTGTGAAAAAAAAACCGCAGGCACAACTATACATTCCTTTCTTATCAGTTTAAAATTGAATATCCTTCTAACACAAAAAACACAACAACAACAACAACACGTACAACTATGTTTCTATTTCTTCAACATTAAATCACACAAAAAATAAAAAACAACCACACACAATCCCTATTACCACAAGGAAACGATCACACAAAAAATAAAAAAACAACTATACATGTGTGCATCCCTTTACTATTTCTTCAACATTTGACCGTCATAAAAAGTGTCTGCATTTTATTATCACAAGAAAACGATCACACAAAAAATAAAAAACAACTATACATGTGTGCATCCCTTTTCTATTTCTTCAACATTAAGTCACACATAAAATTAAATAAACAAAAGCATACCCTATATCACGTACTCGCTGATCATCGGCAGCATGAACTCAGACTCGAGACGAATCTACTCACTTTCAATTAAAGTAATTCTAACTAAATGCATCATAGAGAACAACCACACACATTACATGTTACACATACTCATTCTGTCTGTCCAATCATTCGTTTGAAATACAAATAAAAGGAACAAGAAGAAGCAGGCATGATCCCAAATTTGTATGGAAAAAGTGCTCTAGAAGCGGCATACATTTTCCCATTACATGTTACAAACCTATCGACTAACCGACCACTACCAACTGTAGAGTACGCATGATCCCAAATTTGTATGGAAAAAATGCTCTAGAACATACATACATTTTCACATTAAATGTTACAAACCTATCGACTAACCGACCACTACCAACTGTAGCGTACGCATGCACCGAAATTTGTATGGAAAATTTGGTCTAGAAACCCCATAAACATACTACTAAACTGACTGAAGTGTTGTAATGCCCAATTATGTATGTACATACATATGTATGTAACAACATTTTCAGCACATACATATGTAACCTCTATGAAAATGAACACATCGACAACACCTTTACTTTGACAAAACCAAATTTACAACCAAAATTTTAGCGTTAAGTAATAAAATATTTGTCAAATAATCAAAATTCACACACAGATCAAATGATTACGACTCTCTTTAATCAATTCTTTCGACCTTAATGTTTCCGCCAATAATTTTAAAAACTTTGTTTTGTTAAGCGGCCTCAATAATAGACAGTCTAAATTAAAAAGCAATAACTTCTATATTTTCAAAAAAAAAGTGATAAAAAAAATTAATATGTATGTTACATTCATATATAAATTTCGAGAAAAAAAACACTCTGTGTTCTTGGTAATAAGATCCTTCTAATGTCCTTAAAAAACATGATCCGATAAACACTATCGTTTCGACAAAAGAAAGTTTCAAAAGACAAATTTACCAAAGATCTAACCAGTTATTTAATAAACGTACCTGTAATTAATCGTAATATAAGTCAGAAATGTATTAATGTTTCCTTTAATTTTTAGCTAAACATATGTACATATTTAATTTAAACTAAAAATTTTAAATTTGCACACTTTCCTAATATAACAACCGACAAATTTTTCTAAATATAAACGAATAAAGATGTGGATTCCAAAAGAAATATCAAATAAATAACATTCATCCCCAAAGTATGCTTTACAATATCGTTATAATATTTTCAAAATTAGAAATGTTATGTATGGAGCAATATTTATATCCGTAGTTATTTAATTATGGGTAGCCCTGTTACGCAAAAAGTGGAAACTGTTTGAAACTGTGCTAAATAACCATAAATAACTGGTGATAAAATTTGCTATTCACTAAACAGCAGGGGTCTAATCACCGCTGTTGATGTCGAGTGACTTATCGAACAAAAATAAAATACGATACCTATCGAATTGCCAAATTATAGCTTTCGATAGCTATCGAATCGAATTTCAATTCTAATTGTAAAAGATTTTATTCAATTTGTAAATAAAACAATAATAAAAGCTGTGAAAATAAATTGTTTTTGTTACTCGGAATCAATACTTTTTAATATAAAATTACTGAACGAATATTGATGCTGGAATATTTATCTTCATCGAAATCTGAGAATGGGCACAACTTAACACATATTAGAAGACAATTGCTGGACAAAAGTGACATACTATCCTTGCCAGCTAAAACGACTATTTAATTGGAATTTGTCAAAGCGCAATACGTAAAATTATAAAAAACGTTGCAAAGGAAATGAAGGCAAAACTATGTTCTAATTTAATAAAATTTAATAAAAAGATCAATCAACAGAATGCATGGAAACTTTTATGAAAAATTACAAAATTCCTGGAGGTAATAGCTTTCAAATGATTTTTTATCCTTCATAGTGTTTATTTCATTAGTTATATGATGCATTGACGGTACCCATATTGGACTCTAAAAGCCTTTCACAACGAATACATGTTCTTCAATCGGAAAAGGTTTCATAGCCTAAATACTATGATAGTAGGTTCATGAAAAATAAGATTTTATTTAAACTAATATTTTATTATTAGATTTGTGACTACAAGTACAAAATTTTGACAATTAATTCAAAATATGGTGGAACGACACACGTCTTTCGTGTGGAAACATTCAAATGAAAGGGATTTGTTGGAAGAACTGTATAGCGATAAAAAATTTAATAATTTTTGACTTTTGGGTAATTTCAACTAGAATAAATTGTTATCACGCTGTTACAAATATATATATTTTTTTAATTTCTGTTGACTCGGGGTACCTTTCGAGCCTTGGTGCCTAACACCGTACAAAAATCCTACAGAAAGATTAATGGAGGCTCATTCCAATGACGTATATTTTGTTTGCGATGGCTATTTTGGTATCGAATGATTTTTGTAAAGAAAACACTCGATCGATGACTCGATATCGAAAGCTATCATCTCAAATTTTGTTCGATATCGAATGCCATGATCCCAAATTAAAATTATTCGATCAAAATAGGTCGATATTGACAGCGGTGATTAGACCCCAGTACTATCAATGTATAACAAAATATGGAATTGTAATAAATATTAAATTGGGTTGATGAATATGATTTTCACCGGTAAGACTTACAACAAGGGTAGCCTGATTTGGAATTCGGAAACACAGTACACTGAGGACAAAAAACCAGTACAATTTACCCCTTTCGCTGCCAAGCCTAAATAAATTATATGAAGTCATTCCCATTGCCATTTATATTTTGAGTGTTACTGTTTACCAAAACCCTGTTATTTCTTGGTAAGAGCACATATACAGTAGTTTTGATTTAGCTGCCTTTTATTTACGCGCGCATTGCCTTTAACTGCACAAAAATTTTGTTTCGTGCCTTTATTTCTACAAATTCTAAACAAAATTCTTTTTTAAGTGCACTTTTTATACCTGCACATTTAATATATGTGCCTTATATTTTTTGAACTTTAAAGCTTTTTTCATAGCAAAAATTAAAGTTAGCTGCGTCGAACAAAAAAGAAGCTTTAGAAAATTAAAAAAACGAAAATCTCAATTAATTTTGTCATTAAAAAACCCCAAGATCTGGTAGCAAATTGTTATCATTGAATCTCAGCTGTTTAGTTTGCTGACAGTCTTTAGGCATTGTTGTCGGTTGCTGGGCTTTGACGGAGTAATTTCTAATTATTCCATGCCTGCTCAATTAGCCAGCTAAAAACATTTAATTTAGCTGCATTTTGTGCTTATCTGCACAAAATTCTTGCAAAAGTTAGTTGTGCAGGTAAGTCAAAACTACTGTATTATCATACATAATCATTTAAAAGCAGAAAACCAAAGATTAGTATACTCGTCGTAGGCAATAGGAAGGCAGAAGGACTCGATACGCTTTTTCGTATTTGCGTACGTTTTAGTAGAAAAACAAAGAATAAATCACGCAGATGGATAAAATGAAGAAAATTTTATTTGTAGTATTTTTCAAGTTTTTTACATATGTATTTATAAAGGGTGTTTTTTATAGAGGTATAGAACTTTAAGTTGCAATAAAACAACGATGGATTATTCGATTGACATGAATTTTATTTATCCGAAAGATAATCTTGTGGCATTACATTTTAAATATGATTTCTGGCATATGACCGCCACGGCTGGCGCGGATGTAGTCCAATCTGGACGTCCAATTTTCGGTGACTTTTTCCAACATTTGTGGCCGTATATCGGCAATAACATGGCGAATGTTGTCTTCCAAATGGTCAAGCGTTTGTGGCTTTACCGCATAGACCAATGACTTTACATAGCTCCACAGAAAGTAGTCTAGCGGTGTTAAATCACAAGATCTTGGAGGCCAATTCACAGGCCCAAAACGTGAAATTAGGCGTGTCTTTCAATAAATCTATTGTGGCACGAGCTGTGTGACATGTTGCGCCGTCTTGCTGAAACCACATTTCCTGGACATCATGGTTATTCAATTCAGGAATGAAAAAGTTAGTAATCATGGCTCTATACCGATCACCATTGACTGTAACGTTCTGGACACCATCGTTTTTGAAAAAGTACGGACCAATGATTCCACCAGCCCATAAAGCGCAGCAAACAGTCAGTTTTTCTGGATGTAACGGTGTTTCCACATACACTTGAGGATTACCTTCACTCCAAATGCGGCAGTTTTGTTTGTTGACGTAGCCATTCAACCAGAAGTGCGCTTCATCGCTAAACAAAATTCGCTTATGAAAATCGGGAACAACGGTAATCTCGTTTTGGGCCCATTCGACGAATCTACGCCTTACTTGATGATCGTTTGGCTTCAATTCTTGCACGAGTTGGATTTTGTAAGCACGCAAACCAAGATCCTTCCGCAAATTCTTCCATAAAGTGGATGGACACAGATCCAATTCCTGTGCTCGATGGCGGATGGACTCATTCGGGTCTTCCTCAATGCTACGCTCTACAGCAGCAATAGCTTGTTCTGTACGCACCGTACAGCGTCTCTGGGGATGCGAGTTATCAATAAGAGTAAACGTGGTGCGAAAACGTTCCATGGTTTATCAAATTAACTGCTCTGATGGACGATAAAATGGACGTAATGCGCGATACGTTTTCCGCACAGAACCATTATTTCCGAAATAAAATTGCACTATTTGCAAGCGTTGTTCAGGCGTGAGTCTATTCATGATGAATTGCCAAACCAAACTGAGAATAAATCACTTGACAGCCGTTAAATCGGTCGCCATCTTGAAAAGTAATGCCAACTTAAAGTTCTATACCTCTATAAAAAACACTTTTTATTTAGTTACATATGATAGAACTGCGTCTGCTCGTTTTTTAAATAAAGAAACCTCTTGTGAGTTATTATAATTGCTGCAAACAGTTTCAGATATGTAACCATTAAAAATTTTAATTTTTTTGTTCTTACAAATTTGTCACGAAGCTTTTTAACTATTTTGTAAACGTTGATTATAATTAAATTGTCCTGTTCTAATTTCTTAATTGATGACAGTAATGCAGTATCTGTGTGGTGGACATATCCGAAATGATCTTCAGAAGTCTCAAGTTCAAAAAATTGCTTTAAAACAGTTGGACAACTACCGTGAGAAATAAAATACGTTTTGATGGCTAGATTGTTCAAGTTTTATATTTTATTTTTATATTTACATATTTTTATAATAAAAAAAAAGACATGTTTTGTATTGTTGCATAAAAAAGCATTTAAGAAAAAAAAGAAAACAGTACAAATTGTAAAAAACAGTACATTTGTGTACAGATTTGGGTGTTGTGAATAAAACAGTACAATTGAAACAAATCAGTACATGTACTGTTAAAAACAGTACGTCTGGCTCCCCTACTTTCAACCCAATTTCATATTTCAATATCGACGCCTCCATTCTATAACGTTCTAAGTGTACTTAGAACGTTTTTAATGTTCTTGCCTTTTTAAATTTTACGTTCTCTAACTTAAATACTGTCAAAATTTGGTTAAGATGCGCCGATCCGTTCGGAAGTTATAGGGAAAAATCTACTTAGAATATACATACATTCGTATGTCGCGTGAAAACTTTGAGAGCTCATAACTCAAAACATACTTTTTCGACTTAGAGTGTTATAGAACGGAGGCGTTTGTAAAATATAAAACAATTATTGGTATACTGTTACATATATGATATAAGTATGTATGTATGTACATATAAAGTTCATCACAAAAGGACAAATAAAGCAAAAAAAAAAACGACTTCATCTGAATAGAAGATGCTTAGTTACCAAGTTCCAAAATCTGGGTCGATTGGACCAAATGTTCGATTGGTGACTGTATGTAAGGGGAGTGAGTGGTGGAACCTTGGACGTCTTTAAGCTTAGGTGCTGTAGAACAAGCCAACAAAATAATTAATTTTGATTTCTAAATCTTTTGTTTTTTTGTTTTGGGACTAGAACACAATATATTTTCTAATTTTATTCATCACCAAGTTAGATTATTTGATGTAATTGATACTTCCAAAATTAAATTTACAATGTTTAAAGGAGGCCGAATGCCTAAAAAATTAATGCAATTGTAGTTTAATTTTATTTATAGACGTCTAGATCGATCTAGACTAGGGATTATCAAAAATTTTTGGTTGAGTGTTGTTGTTACTCAAGAGAGAGAAAATAAGTTGTTAGTGAAAGTTATACATCTTTGACTTAATAATTAGGGAAAGTTTTTTAGATATTCGTTGGAATCTAATTCGGGTTCATAAATTTCCTCTCCTACTAATAACCAATCTTTTAATTTTTCAAAAATATTGCTTTATGTCTATAAAAAAGTATTTCTCTATTCATAACATCCAAATTATTTACTTGACTATTAAAACAATCAAAATGTGTCTTAAGAACATATGTATGTATAAGACATTGTATTTAAATAAAGGCATTTTTTAACTTTTTTTGAATGTAACCCTGAGTAATGCTATAGCATCCGCTGACGTGTGTACTTGTCGCAATCTGATCGACAACCAGCGTTGGCATTTGCCAAGTTTTCCCTTTTTTTTAAGTTTTTTGAGATGCGAAACAGTTTTCATTAAATTTGTTTTCTAACATAACAAGTTTTTTCGAAAAAATTCAATTTCCAATTTAATATTTACATTTTTAAATAAAATATTGTGTATATTATTAATCCCTGACAAAAAAAGCCAGCAGAGGGTACTGGTCTCCGGTATTTCATTTAAATATTTTGATACTTTTGTAGAAAACAAGTATTTTTTAGTAAGTAAGTAAGTAGTTTTTTCTCCAGATATAAGAAGTTTTTTACAAAAAATTACTGGCAACGCTGTCGACAACTAAACAAAGGAGCATACGCAATATGTATGATTTCTGTGCACAATTGTGCTATGAAATGATAATCCCTGATCTAGATTCAAGACGATTCATACGAATGAAACAAAAAACCCATATAAAAAAATCTTAAGGGCCATTATTACAACAGCCTTTAACCAAAGAATATGGATATAAATTTCTTATGGCGGGTTGTAACATCCCGACCCGCTCTCACCAAACATTACAACCCGCTCTCACTAAAATCATTTCTGGATGAGTAGGGTGGAAGACAGAAGGAAAATAAACACAAACAAAAAGCGTAACAATGTGTTGCTCTCATCATGAGAGCGTAAAAATGCATTCAGTTGCTTTGCTTGTCAGCTTCTAAAGAAGAATGTTCATGTCGCTTTTTTCAGACTTCAATTTTACACCCAAAGAAATATTATAGTATGATTCACTAATATCAATGAGAAATGATTTCGATTTTTGGAAGAATACTTGCCAAGTTAAATACGGTGTTTTTAGGTTTTTAGCGCAGTACAATTTTTCTATACTTTTCGCTCACATATACATATTATTGGATTAATAAGTAGACTTGAAAATATTACTAACAATTTTCCTTTGGGTTAACACATGCCTCTCATAATTTATATCATGTTCTCTTGTGCTGACGTCTGAGAATAAGTGATTTGAGAACAGTGTTGCCGTTTTTGGTTATTTCTAACCAGAATTGGTTATTTTTTTGATCAATGTGTAGTTGTGTAGATTTTTTTGGTTTTGGTTATTTTTTTGTTTCTTTTTTTATTAATTATAATTTAAACTTGAAAAAAAAACAAAAGTCTACGAATTTAATTTTGGTTATATTTTTTCTTATTTGGTGATTTTTTTCACAAATGTTGGTTACAAAATTTTTTCGTGGCAAAACTGTTTCTGAAAAATAAATAAGAAAGCAGTCAAACAACAAAAACGAACGATGAGAACAACGCATTGTTACGCTCTTGGTTTCTTTGTCCTTCCCTTCTATCTTTCCCCCCGCATCATGAAATATTTTTGAAAAATATTCCAAAATATGCCAAAATGCACATTCTTTATACTTTATTTTCTTTGCTTTAACTAAAGGGGGGATTTTAACGGGCAGTAAAATTGTTTTCCATTATGAGTACCCAATAAGATAGAAGTGATCGTTAAGCTAAAGGGAGGATCATCCTACCTTTAACGTTTAACCCATTTCCGCCCGCTGTACTATATATAGTACACAAATTAAAGTCGAAATAAAAATTACAAAATGTAGTTTTTTATTCTGGCAACGCTTGTTACCAGTCAATAAGAGTACATGCAACATCCACGTAGCTGCTGTAAGTCATATGTCAAAAATATCAATGGGGGAATCCCCATTTTGGCTAGCATTTTATTTCTTGTGGGATTGTGAATGATTATTTAGTTTATTTTACATCAGTTAACTTTAAAGAACGTTGAAAAGCAGTATTTACTGGATAACATCACATTCTAATAAAAACAATATAAAACGGTTTAGTTCGTATAGAATTTTTTGAGCTATAGCATATTAAGTGTTGCTGTACTAAGTTTAGTACACTGGGCGTTTAAGGTAAGATAAAATTGTACAGTGAAGATGTTTTCATTCCGGCATTGTGCTTTAGAATAAAAGTTTTTCCTGGTTTTTTGAATAGCGTCTTGTTATTAATTAAAAAATACTTTGAAAGATATAAAATGGCGAACTGGCATAGCAAAAACTATTTTGGGTTGGAAGCAGGCCTGCCAGATTTGCCGATTTATCGGCATTTTGCCGATTTTATACCTTAAAAATAGCAAAGTGCCGATTTCCCGATTTTTGTTCCAAAAATGCCGATTTTTTACTTAATTCTAAAAACTTGTTTACTTTATATATTTTGATTATGAATAAGAATAATTTTTTGGATTACAATCAAGTTTATTTGGGTCTTCACGCAAGTGATTTCAAAAACGAATATTAATGAATGCGAAATTCAAAAAATTAAAAACAACTGTATAAATTTCTATATAGAGCTTTTGAATCAACAAAATTAATCAATCAATCTAAAAAATTAATTAATCTATAAAACTAAATTTCGATGTTCCCTTGTAAACGAATCTTTAGAAGGTATTCTTTATTCTAAAGATTTTTTTAAAATATAACAATTCAAATTGTTTTGATACTGATGTTAGGAAAGATATTTTAAACTTGATAAACTAAAGCATGTATTCTTAAAAATTTTTTTTATTTAATTTTATTTCACCCATTGTTTCAGAACAAAATGCTTCTTCCGAAACAAGTTCAGTTTTTTGAGAGTTTTTTCCAAATGAATCACCCACTTCAAACAATTGTTCTGTAACAACAAGGTTACCATATGAAACATTTTTGTAAACGATGCGTGTTAGTTTTGTAGTTAGGCAGCACAGTAGCAAATGATTGCAATTCGTTTGTTTTCTAGGCTTGAGTGTGATTATATTTTTTATTGTGTTACAAGAAATTTTAAATTAAAAGAAATCTTAGTGAAACAAAAATGGATAAACGTAAAGTGCTTCTTCTAATAGCAATTGAGTTGAAGAAAGCTCGTTTAATTGCAAGGTACATATATGAAAAAAAATAATAAAAATGAGGAGAATTGCAGTTAGGAAGCTGCTGAAAGAAAGAAGAAAAATTGGGTACTACCACGCTTTGGTCCCAGAGATGCCATTAAATGATACGGAATCATTTATAAATTTCCATCGCATGGATCACCACACAATCTATGATCCGTAGATACTTGGCTAGTGGCGATTCAATGAAATCCATTGGTTACTATGGTTTTCGAATTGTTGCATCCACTACATCGAAAATAATAAAGGAAACAACTGAACTCATATGGAATAAATTTCAATTTGTATTCCCAAAACAATCGAAAAGCTCGTGGGAACGTATTGCATACGAGTTTTATGAGCAATAGATGGGAAACACGTTGTTATACAGGTACTTAAATATCAATTGGAATTTTTTATAACAATATTAATAAACTGTTTATTTACAGGCATTTCTACATCACAATTCACTAACGTTCAACTATAAACACACACACAGCATCGTTTTAATGGCTGTAGCAGATGCCGATTATAAATTTATATTAGTTGACATTGGAGCCTTGGGCCACAACAGTGATGGTGGAACTTTTAAAAATTGCAAATTTGGAAAAAGGAGAGTTCTGAGGGTATGGAGTTTCCTGATCCAAAGGCTTTACCTGGCACTAATATATCAGCCCCGTATGTGTTTCTCGCTGATGAAGCTTTTCCCTTAAGGAAAAATATAATGCGCCCTTACCCTGGACGTAGCAGCGGAAATATGCCAGCTCATGAACAAAATTTCAATAGAAATCTATCCAGGGCCAGACGAGTAGTGGAAAACTCATTTGGCAGTAAAGAAACTGTCATAAATATTGTAAAAGCAACTGTTTGCTTACACAACTTTCTTCGGGAGAGGGCATCTTCGCATTATATGCAACCCGAACTTGTTGACGGAGAAGGCATAGATGGTGCCGTCATTTCTGGATCGTGGCGCAGGGAAAGTAATGACGGGCTGCGGTCGATTGGGCGCGTTGGCTGAACCCGGTAATCTACTGAAGCTGTAGCAGTCAGAAATATATACACAAACTATTTTAACAACTATTACGATTACGATAGGATTACGACTTAGCTTCTCATATTTCATAAGACATGAACAAATAATACGATTGTTTTTATTTGGTTTCTCGCATACTAAATTTTATTTAAATTAATATGTGCAGTAGTTTTGATTTACCTGCACAACTAACTTTTGCAAGAATTTTTGTGCAGATAAGTCAAAAATGCAGCTAAATTAATTTTTTTACTTTAATTATAGATTACACTCTCAAAATTTGTGTGCAGGTAAAGCCAAAGCGCACGTAAATAAAAGGCAGCTAAATCAAAACTACTGTATAAATAAAACTATTAAATTCATTTTAAAAAGAGTAAACAGAAATAAATTAATTTTAAAAAGAGTAAACAAAAATAAATTCATTTTAAAAAGAGTTATCAGATATAAATTCATTTAAAAATAGATACAACTAAATTCATTTTAAGCCTAATTAAGTACTCTGGTGCTCAATTACAAGTGTCATTAATTTTAATGCACCCTTTTGATTTCCAGGCACCTTAGAAAATTCTTCCTGTGTTCACGCGTGAAGCGCTAAGTGCGCTTATTTGAAGATGGTCAACTGTCGCAAGAGAGTACGAACATCTCTGCCTACTCGTCAGTTTTTAAATATTCAAATTCGTGCCTAACTTAAGAATTAAAAAACATTGTAAAGTTAGTTAGCTACTGCAACCCAAAGTAAATGGTTCGTATACCTGCAAATAAATTATCAGCCCCCATTAATCATCAATTTTTTTCATTTGTGAAAACATTTTTCTTTTCCTGTACCACCTCTCCCCATCATCCTGCAAACTTAAAAAAAGGATCAATTTTTTCAGTTGCACATTGGACCACAGACGCTGCTAGGTCTTTCAATGTTCTTAACGACTCCTCATAATTTGCTTCGGCTTCAGCCAACTGCGATCATCTCCGTTTTTGGGTTTCCTTTGCCGTAGAAGGAGGTGAACATATGGACTGACTACTGTCTGTCGGATATTCTACAAATTCTGTCAATGTATCGTTGACATCAGGATCTTCAGCCATTTGATCAAACGAATCTCGGAAACTATTTGCGCTTGAGTCAACATAATTTGTCACACTAGCCCTGAATGATTAAAGAATATTAAGAATATACTATGATACATATGGTTTTCAATGAACTTACACATCATCTTCCCAGAACTTTTGAAAGTAGTCCATTTCCGTCACCAATACATTTAAGAAGCCTTTAAGCTCCAAACGCTCAATTCCACTCCTTCCACTGTATTTGATTTTAGCAGTTTTGTACCTCCTACGCAAACTCTTTCAAAGTATTTGGCATTCGCTTCCTGCAATTAATTAAACACAATTTATTCAATGATTTTGATACTCATCAACAAAATTTAACTTACTTCCCATTCCAATAGAGTTTGCTATTGTTAACCATACACTTTGTTTCATATGATTGTTTTTGTAACTATTGTTACTCATATCATATAAACACTCTCTGCCTAGTTTTTTTATTTCCGAAATAAGCTTCAGTGCTACTGATTCATTTAAATCCATTTTAATATTGCTTATAATTATTTAGTTTACTTAATGATATTCAACAGTTATACTTTATAATCAAACAAACAGTTTTAAACAAGCGCTCTCTCTTTTATTATACTTACATATGTATATACAAATATACATATAGTATGATGTGGCAACTTTACTTTAAAAATTAAAATATCTGGCAGCTCAGTACGATTGTTTCAGAACAAAAATTAAAATTAAACCAATTCGAGCTGAAATTGTTCCGAAGCAAACTTACTCTCTTTCGCTCTCTCTCTCTCAAAAAGAGAAACGTCAAACTCCATATACAAAAAATTGTTTCGGAACGAAAATTTTGTTCTGAAACGATGGGTGAATCCAGCTTTAGGGTCCAGTTACTAGGGCTTAATTTTTTATTTTAATTTAATCTTATCATTTTTTGTTTTTTATTGAAATGGAACTGAATTAAACTTTATTTTTATTAAATTTTTGTTACTTTACTTTTTAATCAAGAGCTAAATATGCTACGAATAAAAGAAAGTTACTTGAATTAAAAAAAAAAAAAAATATTTTTTAAGAACAAAAAAGTGATGTTAAATTTCTTCTTACGGGTATTGAAGAACTGGAATATGTTTCTACAGTATGAATGTCATTCGTATACTCATTTAGTTCCCTGCTAAGATAATCTGAATTATTTTTTTGATTTAAAATAAAATTGTGCATTATAGTGCAAGCATATACAGCCTTAGATGCTTTTCCTAAATTTAGATACTTTAAAATTTATATTTTTCTTTTCAAGATTCCATAGGCTTGCTCTACAAAAACTCTTGTTGAACTTAAGTAATAATTAAATTATTTTTGTTCGGAACTTAAATGACCATTATCCCTATAGGGCGTCATTAAAAACTTTAATAATGGATAAGCTGAATCGCCTAGAATAAGGGCATTTTCTGCAAGTTCAACTCGATTTGAAACGATTGAGTTAAAAATTGGGCTAGTTTTCCACATGTGGGCATCATGACAACTGCTGGGGCATCCAATAAACACATCTAAGAATCGAAACTTGCTATCGCAAATGGCCTTAAGAAGATTAAATTTTAATAAAAATTAGGTATTAAAAATTTGAGAAATTAAAAACTATAGAAAAATACTAACTTGCATTATAATGGTATAATTTCCTTTTCGGTTATAGTAACAAGCAGCATCTTTGTTTGGAGTTGGTATGCAAAAATGGGTCCCATCTACACACGCTGTTACGAAAGGAAATGGGTTGTGTCTGCTGCTTTGAAAATCTTCCATAATTATTTTTTGTTGTGAAGCTGAAGGCCATGTTATTTCATTTTTTAAGCAACAAATAAGGTCAGTGATTTAATAAAAAAAATTATGAGTAGTTCCCTTTCCTATATTAAACCGGTCACTAAGGTCTCGAAAGGTTACAAACACTTCTCTAGTAAAATTCCAAGCCGACCACGATGTGATTTTGTACACAAAGGCTTTAGGGAATTTAGCAATGCCTGTTGTGTTGAGGAAAATTTAAAATTTTCGCAAAAGAAGATCGAGACATTCGAAAATGGCTGTAGAATACATCTTCATGCCGGTTTATTACTTCAAAATCATTTTTTATTTTAGGAATATTCCTTCTTTTCAGTTTTAATTGATTTTTAATAACCAGTAGCCTTTCTATTTTTTCCTTATTCTTTTTTTATTATTATAATTTAATAAAAAGCTGTCAGGTCCACCGTCTAAATTTTCAATAATATTTGTTATTGTTAATTTTGAAAACATCTTTTTTAACTTTTGCAGAACGTTCTAAAAAGCAAATTCTATTTAGTTATTGTGCAGTAGCAAAGCATCTGCAACAGCTGATCACGCATTAGCAACAAAACTTGGCATAACTGCCGCAGTGGTATACAAATTTGCTGAATTTACAAATGCACGCTATATTTTACAATATTAACGGTAATAATATTTCGCATTGTTGTAACCTTCACAAGCTCCTGATCGAGAGAAGTCAATTAATCGAGTTGCCGGAAAATATAAAGAAATTGTTCTTTAAAAGTAGGATACATTTCCGTATCCGAAATTTGAACAAGCGCCTGGAGGGTCAAAACACAAAGCAACCCATACATAATGGGCTTTAAGAAGATGCTAAAAATAAAACTACATATAAACCTCTCCTTTAGTAAGTTATACGAAAATGAATTTATAAAATATATGTATATTAATGTAATTTCTTCCTTTCTAGCTTTACATACATAAAACAGACGTCTCACTTTTTAATTAATTCTTTTAAGAATCACCGAAAATTTTAAAAAAGAGATACATTTTTGTTTTAACAGAAATATTTCAGGAACAGTGGTATAGCTAAGTCTAAAAAATTCTATTAGGTCAGTAATAATGTTTTCTGCCTGAAAGTAAATGATACTGTTTCGTCCTTTTTTATTTTTTGAGAAGTATGCTGGTTCCTAAACCATAAAGATAATCTAATATTGGGACATGTCGATTACTCAAATACGATAAGAAAAACATATAAAATGGGGCAGGGAACAGCAGCTTTAACTTATATAACAACCCTGCACGCCAGACTTTATTGAATTCCTGCTGTATATCTAAAAATACAGCGGAACAGTATTTCTTCTTTTCAAGAGCATCAGATATATCTTTACAGATACGGTGGCATTGTTCAGGAGTACCACGCTTTAGTCGAAAGCCAAATTGATGGTCCGGAATTATCTTGTTTTTTTCTACAACCGGAAGTAAGCGATTTAGAAGGAGCCTTTCAAATATTTTTGAAATAATTGGCAGTAGGTTAATTGCCCTATAGGAAGATATATTATTTATTGCTTTGTCTGGTTTCAAAACCATTATTATCTCAGCAACTTTCCATTGAGATGGAAAATGCTGCAATCTTTATATTGCGTTAAATATTAATGTCAGGAAAATTATGCATTTTCTTGGTAAGCATTTGTTAGCAGTTGCATCTATTTTATCATAACCTGGGCTCGTTTTGTTGTTCAACGCCATTACTTCCGCTTTGGTTTCTTTTGGAGATATAGGGTACGTTCGTAAATGCAGTAGTTGTGCAACACTGCAGCATAATAAAAATCAAATGTTCAAAAATGCAATACTTGGCAGCACTGACTTGCGTCGAACGTTTTTTTTTTGCAGACAAATTGCAATGCTGCCGCAAATTTTTGCAAATATAGCAACAGTTTGATTTCAGTTGCAATAGTTCGCGGTAAACCATTTCCTCGACAACATCATAGAGTTTCGTGAAATAAAAACTATTAAATAAAAGAAAATTTCGCTCTCTTTGCAGAAAAATGGAAAAGTAATAAAATTTAACCGATATTATATAGAAAATTTTAATTATTTAAATTTTTAGTTGCGAGGAAGATTTCACATTCAACGCGCAAAAATTAATAATACGGACGAGACTGGATATGGAGTCGGACTTCCAGGAAGGGAGAAAGAAGAAATCAGTGTTGTGGGGAAAGATTTTACTAAAAATTAAAGAAATTAAACCGGAGTTTGAAATGACGAAAGAACAAGTAAGCCGAAAATTTTTGAATTTGCACACCACGTACAAAAGGATTAAAATTAGAAATAATAACACTGGGCGAAATGCCACTTCCTGGGAATTCTATGAGATGTTTGACGAAGTCTATGGTACAAAACATTCCATTAACCCACCCTTAAAAAATTTGCAGTCCTCCCTTAATACAACACATAATTCTGAAGACGACCACCCAGAAACCAGTCTCAATTCTTCCATTATTTGTTCCGAGACTCCAACGGACGAATGTCGCCCTCCTCCAAAAAAAAGACACACACTTAAGGAAGACAATGAAATGTTAAAATTTTTAAAAGAAGCAAAAAAAGACGAAGAGAGGCACAAGGAAATTGTAGAATTAGAAAACCGCATTGAAGTGGAACGGGAAAGAATTAAGGCAATGCTTGAGCTAAAGAATATTTTGCAAAAAATGGTGGATAAATAACTTCTATATAATTATTTTAAGAAGTTTTAATTAAATGCAATATTTTAATTTATGATTTAATCACTTAGGGTCCAGTTACTAGTTTTTATTTATTTATTTTAATTTAATCTTATCATGCTTGCTTTTTGTTGTTTATTGAAATGGAACTGAATTAAACTTTATTTTTATTAAATTTTTGTTGCTTTATTTTTTATTTAAAAGCTAAATATGACATGAATTCAGAAAAAAAAAGAAAAAAATTCTAAGAACAAAAGAGTGATGTTAAATTTCTTCTTATAGTTAATCCATCAATGTCTATTTCATTTTCTGCGACGGGTATTGAAGAACTGGAATATGTTTCTACTGTGTGAATGCCATTCGTATTCTCAGTTAGTTCCCTGCTAAGATAATCTGAATTATTTTTTTGATTTAAAATAAAATTGTGCAGTATAGTGCAAGCATATACAGCCTTGGATGCCTTTTCTATTGACCCCAAATTTAGATACTTTAAAATTTAAATTTTTTTTTTCAAGATTCCATAGGCTTGCTCTACAAAAACTCTTGTTGAACTTAAGTAATAATTAAATTATTTTTGTTCGGAACTTAAATGACCATTATCCCTATAGGGCGTCATTAAAAACTTTGATAATGGATAAGCTGAATCGCCTAGAATAAGGGCATTTTCTGCAAGTTCAACTCGATTTGAAACGATTGAGTTAAAAACTGGGCTAGTTTTCTACATGTGGGCATCATGACAACTGCTGGGGCATCCAATAAACACATCTAAGAATCGAAACTTGCTATCGCAAATGGCCTTAACAAGAAAATTAGGTATTACAAATTTGAGAAATTAAAAACTATGGAAAAATACTAACTTGCATTATTATAGTAGAATTTCCTTTTCGGTTATAGTAACTTGCAGCATCTTTGTTTGGAGTTGGTATGCAAAAGTGGGTACCATCTACACACCCTATTACGAAAGGAAATGGGTTGTGTCTGCTGTTTTGAAAATCTTCCATAATTATTTTTTGTTGTGAAGCTGAAGGCCATGTTATTTCATTTTTTAAGCAACAAATCAGGTCAATGATTTTATAAAAAATTTTATGAGTAGTTCCCTTTCCTATATTAAACCGGTCACTAAGGTCTCGAAAGGTTACATCGCTATTACAAAGCTTCCAAAGCGTAACGTGTAAGCATTTCTCTAGTGAAATTCCAAGCCGACCACGATGTGCTTTTGTCCACAAAGGCTTTAGGGAATTTCGCAATGCCTGTTGTGGTGAGGAAAATTTAAAATTTATTCTGTATATAAAGGAGGTTTCAAATCTTACCGCAAAAGAAGACCGAGGCATCCGAAAATGGCTGTAGAATACATCATCCTCATACCGTTTTATTACTTCAAAATAATTTTTTATTTTAGGAATATGCCTTCTTTTTAGTTTTAATTGGTTTTTAATAACCAGAAGCCTTTTCATTTTTTTCCTTATTCTTTTTTTATTATAATTTAATAGAAAGCTGTCAGGTCCACCGTCTAAATTTTCAATAATATTTGTTAATGTTAATTTTGAGAATATCTCTTTTAATTTTTGTAGAACGTTCTAAAAAGCAAATTCTATTCAGTTATTGTGCAATAGCAAAGCATCTGCAACAGCTGATCACGCATTAGCAACAAAACTTGGCATAACTGCCGCAGTGATGCACAAATTTGCTGAATTTACGAACGCACCCATACTTTTTAATAGTAAATCCATTTGGCACGCCACATCTAAAAAATTTAGAATGCTATTAGCATCTACATTGATGGAGTTTGGTTTAAACGTTTGCTTCAAATGATCTGCAAAGGCTACAGATTTCTCCAACCTCATTTTTGTTCGGAACGTTAGTTTTTGCAGGACGTTTTAGATATTTGGTAGCATTATACAGCTCAAATTCTTTGTTCTTATTATGTGTCTTTAAATTTTTTAAGAACTGACCAATATTTTCATTTCTTTCTTTCGCCAAGAATTCTGAGCACAATTTGTTTTGTCAGTTGGATTTCTTTTACGATGCCAAATTTTTCTCAACCGCATCAATTGTCTTATCAATTCCCTTACTGTTGCTGAAGTTCGAACTTTAGATCCCATACTCTGAGAAAACTGCAAATGGGAGTAGATAAAACAGAAGCTTCGTGTATGGAAGAAGTAAGTATTTCAACTGCGTCATCCCCAGTTTTGATCGCCATGTTGAGGCTTAAATTATTTTCTATTAGCCGACTAAAGAGGTCCAAATTAGTGTGTCTCTTAATTAATTTGATCTTATTTGGAACTATCTTTACACTGGCATTGTAGTTGACAATGAGTGGAATGTGATCAGAACTAAGACTATCATCGTTTAAGATATCAAGAGAGTACCTGGAAATACCACCATAAACTACGAAATCAAGTAGATCCGGAATTTTGGTGGGGACTGAGGGCCAGTAAGTTGGACTATTTCCTGATAAGGTTTTAAGGTTATTTCGTAAAATACATTCGTATAGGTTTTTACCTTTAGGATCCACCAGGGATGTTTAGCATTGAAATCCCCGGCAACTATGAAACAATGTCCTAAACTCTTGAAAAAACTTTCATAATCATCAGATTTTACGCTATGCCTAGGTGGAAAATATATCGAATTAATATTTATAGGCCTACTGTTGCAGCTCCAGCGTGAGATTTGTTGTCAGGATGGTTGGTGAAAACAAAATCGTATCCCTTAATTCTAACGTGAGATCTGTCAGTTAAATGCGTTGCAGATATAAGAAAAATGTCAATGTGTTAAGAATTCATAAAAAATTCAATTTCGTTTAGTTTATTTATAATTCCATTTGCATTCCATACAGCCAATATTAGGTTGACTTGCATAATTTGTTTATAAGGAGTGACATCATGTTCATTAGCGTGTTGGTTAGTTCAATTTGCTTATTTAAAAGATTTTTTATGTTTTTAAATACATATACTGTTATTTACATTCTGGCTTCCAACATTTGCATATGTTTCACCTGGAGTAAAATTATTGGGATTGGTATAAGTTCTACCTTGTGACTGTTTATAGCTTGGGTGCATTCTCATTAAGCGAAAATTGGTTATGTACAACAGGCCGCCTATCAGCTAACTTCCTTTTTAAAAGCTTTTGGTAAATTTCACAGCCTCTATAGCTGCCAGTATGTTGCTGTAAACAGTGAACGCATCAAGGAGGTATTTCGGCGTCCTTTGGACAATCAGGCGAAGGATGACCAAGTCCGCATTTGACACATACGAACGGTCTTTTACAATACGACTTCATGTGCCCAAACTGCTGGCAGCGGTGACATTGTACAATTTCTTTAGAACTTTTAGGAGCTTCTATTTGTACGACGCATCGGTTAATTTCCCGTATTTCATATACTTTTTTGTTATTGGGGCTCGGATCAACATCAACATAAAACATTGGTAAGGGGGTTTTAAAGAACTTAATTTTTACATTAGTAACAAACCTTACAGCATGACCTTTAAGTAGAAGGTCGGCTTTTATATCTTCGACATTAGTAGTATGATGCAGACCCTTGATGACGAATCTGTAAGCGCGATCACTTTTCAATTGGTAAGTATGATAACTTAACTTGTTGGAGTCAAAATATTTTTTTAACTTCCGATACGCATCAACCGTCTTTATATTGAGTTTAACCTGACCGACATTTAAACTTTTATAATTAAATTCACTACCAGCAATCACACTACAAATGCATTTGATCATTTCATTTATATTTGTCACATTATTAACAAAAATAGATGGCGGTTTAATAACTTTCTCAGTTTTCATATTATCATCATCATTATCACATTCTTCATCATCGGCAAGTGCAGCAAATTTATTAACATTCGAAGAACCAGGCTCGTCAAATCTCTTATGCTTTTTTTCAATATTTGTTGGTTTTTTAAAATTTTTTTCCTTCTGTTATTACATTTTGCCAGCAAATGCAGCAAATTATCATCACTTGGACTGGAATCATCATAACTACTTGTTTTCATTCTTAATCCCTAATAAGGTATAGGGATTAAGAAATTTGCTTGACCAGTTAGTGTATTTGTTTTTTGTTTGATCTTCTTTCTTGTTTGTTTTTAGCCAATTGTTTTCAAATTGTTTTTAATTATCAAACTGTCCTTTTTTTTATATTTTAGAATTTTGTTTGTTTGTATATTTTAGAATTTTTATTTTTTTCATTTCGTTTTGTTTTGAAAATACTAAAGTTGCAGAAGACTTCTGCTCACTTAGAATGCACAATCACGAATATGATATGCCATCTACAGAAGATGTAACGATAGCAACATACGCTGATGACACAGCCTTTTTATAATCACATTTAATAGCGTCCGAAGCTTCAAATAGACTGCACATACAGTTAGATATCCTTCAATCTTGGTTTAATAAATGGAATATTGTTGTCAACACACAAAAATCTTATCATATCACATTTACATTAAGGAAACAGATCTGTCCTCCTGCGTTTTTAAATGGTATCGAAATTCTCAGTAAAAATTAAACTTGGACCTACGGAATAGAGTTATGAGGAACTGCAAGCAATTCCAATATAGAAATTCTACAAAGATTTCAATCAAAGGCACTCAGATCAATTACAAACGCTCCATACTATGTTACCAATAATGATCTTCAAATACCATTTGTGAAATCTGAAATCAAAAAATTTAGTACTAATTATTTAAATAGACTTCGTAATCATTCTAATGTTTTGGCAATCGCACTGCTGGATGAGACCCGTAGACTTAAAAGAAATCATATATTAGACCTACCATTTCTATAACATATGTTTAATTAAATAATCTTTTCCTTTGTTATTACAAACCTTTGTTCTGTAAATCTCTCATTTTCATAGTATACATATTTATACATATAAATTTGTTCTAACTCTCCTGTACTGTTAAAACTATTTATATTGTTTTCATATAAATATTTTATATTGTTGTTTCTGATGGGATTCAACAGATTCTGTTAATATTTACTGATGATCAAATTCGCTTATTATTGTAAAATAGATTGCAAATAAAATTATTTATTTATTTATTTATTAATGAAATTTTTTTCCAAATCCTGTACAACAAGATGAAAATCTTATATTTAAAGTACAGGAACGTAGTATGTACATAATAATTAGCTTAAATTAGTAATGAATAATTGACTTAATAAAAACAAGATATGTAGATAGAAGCAATTAGGGGAATAAAACAATAGAAAAAGGAGAAAAAAAAACAAATTTGCAAATAAATAGAAAAAAGAAAAATTAACGAAAATATTGAAACAAAAATTTCCTGAAGCTATTAGCGTTGGTGTTGCATTGCTGATGTTGTGGAAGAATGTTCCAGAGTCGAATAGCATGTAAATAAAACTGTCATTCGGAAAATAAGTAGCGATGCCGAGGAACTATAATATTTCTACTACGGGGTGACTGGACAAAACGTAGCCCGTCAAATAAATAACTCGGTATCCGCTTGTTTACAATTCGATGCAAAAATAAAAGTACACGAATATTCAGAAGATTATCAAAGGTCACACCGTAAAGACTCTTGGCTGCCACAGAGATATGATCATATCTTCCCAAATTATAAACATATCTAGCAATATTATTGAATAGAACGTTCAGTTTATGTTTGCTGCTAGAATCGCAATTACCAAACAGCTCGCATCCATACAGTAAGCAGGGAATCAAATAAGTATTCGCAATTAAAATTCTAGTTCTCAAAGGTATATAGAGTTGCGTAGACCAAAGTGCGCGTAACTTAATATACGTCTGCCCAACCAGTGAATTTATGTGATTATCCCACGTCAAATTAGAGTTTAAAATTATTCCTAAGTTCTTCGTGGCATGAACTATCTCAATTTTCTCAACGTTCATCACAACATCCCTAGAAATTGTGGGTACGACACTTCTCCTATGCAATAAAATACATTTAGATTTCCCGGGGTTCAAACACAGACCATTAGCAGTTGCCCATAAAAATATCCGTGCAAGTTCCCCATTCAAACAATCAACGGTGCGTGAAATATCATCCACCGGGCTATTCAAGCAAAGTTGCACGTCATCTGCATACAAGTGGATTTTGCAATTCAAAAGATATTCAAGTAAATCATTGACATACAGCGAGAAAAAAAGTGGTCCAAGGATAGCGCCCTGGGGCACACCTTTGTCTAAAAGTAGAGAATCAGACCATTTGCCATTCAAAAAAACAGATTGTGCGCGTTGGGAAAGATATGAGTGTATAAGCCTGGCAGATGTATTAGAAAATCCGTAGAAGAATTTAAGTTTCCAAATAAGCATGTTATGATCGACCGTATCGAAAGCTTTCGAATGATCCAATAGAACTAAAAAGTTTACATCGCCATCCTCCAAGGCCTGTCTGACATTCTCACTAACATCCACTAGAGCAGTAATACAACTATGACCTGATCGAAAGCCAGATTGCATGCTAGAAAGGAGATTGTTCAATTCGATGTAATTCATCATTTGCATATAAAGTATCTTCTCAAGAACCTTCGAGAGAAAGCATAAGATAGCAATTGGTCGATAATCCCCGTTATACTTGCGCACCGGAACTATTTTTGCATACTTCCACTTTATAGGATACGTGCCGGACATAATAATAGTATTAAATAAATGAGTCATAAAAGGAAGCATCAGGGGTAAAATTATTCTTATAAATTAGATTTCACCATGAAAACAGCCGACATGACATCATAATGGGTGACGCACTCAAACTTGTTATGTTCAGGTAAATCAATGTTAGAACCACTATCAGAATCAGCATGATCACGATGAAAGCTATAGAAACTTGGGTCAGCCCGCACCGTGGGGGTATTCACAAAGGATTTGTTAAGGTCATTAGGATCCATTTGACAAATTGTATTCATGTGCGTATTACACAGACTAATCTCCCGAATAGTCCTCCAAGTTTGCCTACTTTCCATTGCAGAGTCAAACCGTCTAGAATAGTATTCTATTTTCGCACGTCTGATACACCTGTTCACATTCGCCCATGCGGCGCTGTATTGTAATTTCAACTCAGCTGTCTTAAATCTCTTCCACCTTGAATACGCATGATCCCTCAGATCAATGACACGTATGATGGAGTTTGTAAACCAGGGTTTCTGCCTATTAGAGTCCTTTTAAATCTGATTGGAACAGCCGCATCAAATAAAATCTGTATATTTTCCTCCAAATAAGAGGACTGCATATCGACGGAGGGCATATAATACAAATTGTTCCAAGCAATTTGCGAAAAACATTCATGTAGAAGATCGCGATCCATATTTTTAAAATCTCTGTAGCTGTAAATTTGTTCAGAAAATTGAGGTTTAAAATCATATGTTAAAAATAGCAAATCATGTCTTGAAAAACATGGTGCACGTCGAGTTATGGTGCGTAGGTACAGTGGTATTAATACATACAAGACCTAGGGATTGCATGTTGTTGGCGAGAGAAGCTTCCGACAAAATATTAAAATTGAACTCACCACAGACCACAATGTCCTCATATTCCATTGTCAGGGTACCAATGGTGTCGTAGAAATCACAAAACGATATTCTATTATTCGGTCGATATACGCACCCAACCAGCATTTTTCTACCATATGAAAAAACTTCAATGAAGATAAATTCAACGTTCCCAGTCCTTAGGTCATCTGAACCGATTGTGGATGACGATTTTCCACGGACTCTACAAGATAGACCATTTCTCACAAATATGGCAACCCCGCCCCCACGACTCTCCCTGTCATTCTGGAAAATCTGATATCCTTCCGGGGTTATAAGACCGTCAGGGGTCGATTTCGAAAGCCAGGTCTCAGAAACACACACAATATCCACCCGCGAATTTTCAAAAATAATCTAAACTCATCTAACTTACTGTTCAGACTTTGAGCATTAATATGCGAGATTGTAAGTCCTATCTTGTATCTTGCCAATATCCTGACCATATTCATTGTTATATCCCTGGAGCTTACACTCAAAACATCGGCAAAAATCATAAAATAAATATAAAAATGTAATGGGATGAACACAACGCTAATAGATTCGTAGAAAAGTAAAAATATATGTCTACAAGAGAAAAAAGGATCGAGTAAATGATTAAAATAATATGAGTAATAAAATAATAATAATAATAATAATAATAATAATAATAATAATAATAATAATAATAAAATATAATAAAGAAAAGAAAAACAATTCGATTAATTATAGAATAAAATAATATACAAATAATATAATAATAAATATAGGAGACTTCAGGCATCAGTTCGAAAAATCAGATCCCCAGCTGCTCAGGAGAATTCAATTGAATAGGATCACCAGCATCACATATTTTTACATAAACAACTCCTCGGCGTGTAAAGACGGATTTAAGCCGACCATTATTTTTCATAGCAAGCGCATTCCTAAAAATACCATGATAGTGTGGGGTCAGGTTCTCATTTATATAGAAAATTGAGTTGCTATCAAAGCCGGCATGCGATAAACGTAATGGAGAACTGTTTTTGCGACGGAAATCGGCAGCACATTTCAATATGAGATTTTTATAATACGGGGAGTCGAGTTTAATAATAATTGGCAGATCCTCGATATTAGGAGTTCAAAGTTTGGGATTCCGTATACGGAAAATACTCTTACAAGAAGGTTTGGGAATATTTAAGGTATTATGTACATATGTGTTCAAAAATCTCATTAAAATTTTCATTCTTCGTAAAAGGTAAACCAATAATACGTATCTCCGAGGCCACAGAAGAGTTCGCTTGTTTTAGACATTGTAATTTCAAAGCTTTAATGTCGTCCTTAAGTTTAAGAATATCATTTCTGGAAGCTTCCAAACCAGAAATCCTGCCGCCGAGATCATCAATCTCATGCTTCATTTCATTTTTTGCCTGTTCAAGTATTTCTTTTTTCAAAACAGAAAATTTTAGTTCGATCTCCTCCATTAAGCTGTTTTTGGCCTCCGTAATCATATCCTTTATAAGCGCGGTTTGTTGTTTAATGTATTCGTCCTGCTTCGTAAATTTATCATCCAGCCAATTCCAAAAACGAGCTCGAATGGATGCATTAGAATTGCAATAAAAAATAAATAAAAAATGAATACTCTTTAACAAAAATAAAATGCCTGTGGTTTTCATTGTTATATTTGTTGTAGAGTTACGATCACCTGTTATGAATTCGCCGTGGCTCCTAGCAAATGGAACATTATTGAAGATTTGGCGAGAAAAATGGCTTATGAGCTAGAATAAGGTTATAAGTATACTGTAGTCGAGCTAAAAATCAAGATGTACAATATGACCACGCGGTATCGGTAAATATTTATAAAAACTAGTTTATCCAGTGGTCGAAAATTTTTGCAAAATTTATTTGTACAGAAAAGAAAAACAGGGAGTTGGTACAACAGGTGATTCAACCTCTAATTGTGATCATTTTAATGAGGTACGACTGTTGTTGGCTCCATTTAAAAGTTACCATTCTGAAAGTTTAGTAGTCGACAACATAAATAGTACAAAATAAATTGTTTAATTATTGAGATTTTCAAATCAATAATTTATTAAAATAAAATAATAAGACATATATTCATCTATAGCTTCATCACCATCGCTACCCATGTCTGTAGCTTCACCAGCATCACCGCCCATGACTGCAGCCTCATCACCCATGCATACCAACGTCGACTGCTGCAAAGAAAGGAAATGAAACAATAGAAAAATGTTTCAAAAATTTAGAAAAACAAATGGAGAAAATATATGATAATATTCAAAAACCCTCACAGAAAGCACTAGCTATTGAGGAAGAAAAAAGGAAATTTAAAAGGCATATGTCGGCAGAGAATCCAAACTTCAAGAAGCTCTTCTTGAATTTTAAAAAAAAGATTAGTTTTTTTTTTTTAGTGGCATTTCAAAAATGCTATAATGGAATTAGTTTTTTGTTGTTTGTTTTTTTTTTAGGTCAAAATGCATAACCGCCATAACCACATAAATCATTCTTATTATTTCAGGATTTTGTCCACTGGTTTGGTCTGTAAGTGAAACAATGTAATCAGGATAGGATCGGTTTGCAACCATTTTTCATTTATTGAATCATTACTTTTGTTTAGAAAATTGTGAAGAGCACAATATGACAAAATTAAAACGTTGGCATTTCCTAAAGCATTGTCGATACCTTTTCCAATGCGTCTAAGCAGAGCTTCAGATGTCCAAAAGCATTCTCAACCACTCTAAGGGATTTGGATAAAGCGCATTGTTGAAACATTTTTGCTGATGGCTTTGCAACAATTGAAAAGGGTAAGGCTTCATTAGTTTATCACTTAACTTAAACGACTGAATAGCCAATTACAACTAGTGGATCATTTACACCCGAAACTCGTTTGCTCAAATCGTGCAAAAGGTTGCACTCATCTAATTGTTGCTTTAAGGTGGATCCTTCAAATATGTGTGAATCATTGCAACGCCCTGGACTACCACAATTAACATAAATAAAAAGCGGCATCTGAAAATAATGAAAAAGCGTTTACAAATTTATAAATAAGTGATAAAAATATTTTAATGAATCTTTTTACCTAGCGTCCACAAAAGCTAGTAGTAGTACAATTGAATACATATCATCCTTTATAATTGTAATAGTCTCCTTGGGACGGGTGGATTTCAATGAGACAACCGTCTACAAATAATTTACAACAACATATAAAACCATAAATAATTTATCAAAAAAAGAATTTTTATGTTATCATTAAGTTATCAATTGCTCCTATGCATTGAGGAAATCCTTTCAAATTCTTGAGCTATTTTTTTAATGTTTTCTCTTGTTGTTTAAATACATTGGAGCCAAAACTCTCCACACTAGGTCACAAAAACTGAGAAGAATTTCGCATACTGTTGACTTTCCGACACCGAACGTGTTTGCAATTGTACGATATTCTGCGGATGAACCTATTCCTTGCAGCATATTAGTATAACTTTTTCGCAGTTTCGGCAATAGTTCACATAATTTATTAAATGTACCTCGGTTAATCCGAAAATTGTTTTTAAAAAATATATCATCTGTCCGCTGGAGGTCTATCTCCCAAAAAGATCGAGAACCTTCCTAAAAATAATAGTATGTGTAAATATTTGGATTTTTCATAATATTTAAAATATATGTACTTGTAGTTTGAACAAATAACTTATTTTTTTTTTAAATTATAAAGTTCATATATGTAGCTCCTTGAAAAGCTGCAATACTTTTCCTGTAGATTCAACAGGTTTTCTACACATGTAGTGGCTTGCTCCGCTAATTTCGCGAATAACCTTCTTTTAAATAATACATTTTTTATTATGTTATTTTTGGACTCCATTATTATTTATTGTTTACAACATTTATTTGTTTATATTTTTGTGCTCTGACAGCTGGTGATGGCAAAAATACGATAAAATTTAAAAATTACATTTATTTTAAAGTAATTCACATTGTAATAGAAATTGAATTATGTACATACAATTTGGGTAATTCGCTCACAAAATTTTGCAAAGCGCATCACGTTATTCAGCACATAATTGGATGTGAATTACGAAAAATTGCTGCCGTGAGCTGGTGGTTGCCTAGTTGCTCATGTATGTTAGCACCGGGATGAAACCCGTCGTGTGAACGGCTCCAGACTAGGACTACAACTGCCTCCGTCCTGTTAAAAACCAGCAGACTTTGAGTAGGGACCACATTACCAGGGTTTGTAGGCTTAACGCCAATGGATATATCATTGCGTTTGCCCCGAATAAAGGTAAGCCTAGAGCTTGGGTATGGATTACATCATCGTACGTCACGCGCAACCTTTCCCATCTTCCGTCAAACCCTCCGCTTGCAGGGGTAAGTCTAAGCAGACCTGGTGGAATCAGGCCTGACAGCTTCTGGACAGATTTCAGTTCAGAAACGCTTGAGTTACTCCATCAAATCAATGAACTTTCGTCTGAAATTTACTCCACCTAATTATTACCCGTGAACCATTCTAGTTCCCAAACCGGTTTGTATAATTCCGGGCAACATCCAACATGTGACTGCTAGCCAATTACAATGCTCGTTTTAGACTTCTTTATATTCTTCAGAGCGGAAGAATATATAAGGTGATATTTATTCCCAAGGCAGGAAAACCATTCCACA
Organism: Sarcophaga rosellei; assembly: GCA_930367235.1. NCBI lineage: Eukaryota > Metazoa > Arthropoda > Insecta > Diptera > Sarcophagidae > Sarcophaga > Sarcophaga rosellei. The sequence goes on along the minus strand of OV884017.1, from coordinate 80,385,495 downwards.
CGTAAGCGTAGGTCTACAGACCCATTAGTTTTTGCTTATTTCGAAATAGTTCTTGATGTTCATATCAGGACCTCGATTGATAAATCACTCATAGCTGTATTCCAACACGGCTACCACCAGAGGCAAATCAGTTGAAATAACACCTTAGCCTCTCACCTCGCAGGTGGAAAAAATCTTTGCACGTTAAAACATAGACTCTGGCTGTCTTCCTTGACATTGAAGGTGCATTCAATAAGTCCAATCCAAACGTTGTAGTAAATGCACTTAATTTTCTTAACCTGGTCTGGATAGGTTTATTGAGCTCTTCCTTAAGTCGAGATAGTAACGTCGTCCGTACGGACTTCACATTGCCAGAGAATCGTTTGTCGAGGTACACCGCAAGGCGGTATTTCATCAATACTTTCCTAGAATCTCACTGTCAGCTCTCTTTAAAATAGCTGGAATCTTCTGACAATAACGCTACAGCTTGTATCGACATTTGCCATTGCAGTGATGGGAAAATGGTGCAAGGAATTTGAGCTGTCCGTCAACTCCTTTTCACTACACATACATACAAGTTAAATATCAAGTCTGATCCTCGACTCCAAAGTCAACTTTAAAACCAAACTTGACGTTAGGCCACACTAAGCAGCCTGTACTTCTTACTGTTGCAGAAGACTAGTTGGATCCAGATGGGGTCTCCGCTCCAATATCACGCACTGGATCTATTCCGCATCCAATCTAAGAAAAAGCAGTAACCATAAAATACTTTTGTTGGAAATAAAGTGCTTGATGTTTTTAACGGAGGTGACGATCCTTTTCGGCTAGATCTTTCTAATGAAATTTAAAATTTTTTTATGAGTTTTAATGCAAGACGTAAGTCCGAGACAGTTTGTTAAGACAAATCATTAGAAGCAGAAGAATTTTAAAAAAAATTTGTAAATTTATAAAAATTAATTTTATTTATGATCAAAACTATACATTTACAATTTTCCTATGAATGTGAATATAGTAGACTCCGTCCGAGTCCATTAAGAATGCGTACATATATAATGTAATAATAATTAAAATAAAAAACAATAAAATTTTAATTAAATGTAATTATAAGAATTTAGGCTATGTTTACTGGCTTTCCGTATTTTAAAGCTGGATCATAATCGTTTATAAGTTGAGGTAATATGGGATTATCCAACATGGTGGCGTGATTACCTTCGATTACTTTCATTATTACTTTTCCGGAAGTAAAGCGGCTAAGACAATAATCTTCTTCAATATCCTGAAGACTAACTTGATCTGGCCGAATTAATGTAATTGGAGTTTTTATTTTCTCAATATTGTCTAAATCATATAGAGCTATCATGCGTATACGTCTGAACATTCCGTCGACCACTTTTAGGCAATATTCTTTACTGTACATGTTTTGTTTGGTAATATATTCTATAAACTTGTTCAGTTTACCCTCTAATGTAGATATTTGTTGGAAAATTAATCCAATGGACTCTTTGGTTTCCCCAGGGTAAATGATGTTTACGGTTGAAGAAAGCAGTAAATTGTAGATGTCATGGTCAACAAAGTCGTCGTTTAATTGGAGCAACGCAAGCTTTGTCAGAAAATGGGGTGCACCATCGAGAAGTAACAATTGTCCTTTGTACCCAGCCTTTTCAAGCAGTCCTACCAACTGAATGGCAATGTAAGAACCAAACGAATAGCCTACTATGTAGAATGGTTCAGTTATGGACAACACAGACTTTACATGTTCGAAAGATGCTTCGGCAATTTCTTTGACTGTATTTAATTCTGAAAATCTGTGCAGCTGTAAAAGATTGGCTCGACTCGAAATATTAGTTCCAATTTTAAACCAAACTTCACCTGCAGTACCTTCAATGCCCGGTATAATTATGATTGGAGAACGTTTGGTCTTCGAGTGGTCTGGAAGAGTATTAAGTTCCACAAACACATCGTTGCAACCAGATTCATTACCAAGATTACGTAACAATATGTCCACACCCTCTTTCTCCGAACTAAATAACATTTTAATAGCACCTTTAGCTTCGTGATCGCGTTTGTCTGCAAATTCTTGTAGTTTTTGGAATGTCAGCGAACGCAAATCTTGAGGTGATAATAGAAGCTCAAAATCACGTTCCAAAGATTGTTTTATTTCAACAGTCATGAGTGAATCCATTCCCATTTCAGACAATGGTGTTCCCAACGACACTGATTTAAGGTCGCGAATTCCCATTATGTTCATAACTGTTTCAACAATATTTTCATTTCCAGAGCGACCGGCACGTTTTTCGGCAACCACCATACTAGAAACAATAGCATCGGTTGAAGATATTAGCTTATCCAACTCCTGCAAACAGGATGATATGCGCTGTTGCAAAGTGCCCCCGATTTCCATATCAATTTTATCTTCAGCCAAATTAGCTACTAGTCCCACCTCACCAACTGCTCCCCATTGTATAGCCTTGGCTGGATAACCATTGGCAATGCGATCCTCTACTATTCTCTCCATAATGGAATTGGCCATACCATAATTAGTTTGCCCAGCATTTCCTCGTCCGCATGAGACGCTGGAAAATACGACGAAATGTTCTAAACTTGGACATTTCTTTCGAGATAATTCATCTAAAAATGTTGTCGCAAATGCCTTTGGGGCTAAACATTCCTTGAATTTTTCTTTCGATAAATTGGTAAAAACTCCATCGTGTAAAGCAACAGCTAAGTTGAAAATTCCACCGACCGGTGCCATTGAAGTAGCCTCATCAAGCAGTTTACTGCAACCATCATATGTTGTAATGTCACTGGTACTTATATATACAGAGCATCCATAAGTTTTCCACAGTCTGTTAAGAAAATAAATAACGTCATTGGTATTGTACTAAAAATAATAAGACTGATTGAAATTCAATTAGACTTACGCAATGCGATATGACTGATAGTCGTTTGTGATTCCCCGTCTGGAACTTAGAATAATATTTCGAGCTCCACGGATAATCATCCAATCCGCCAATTCCAAGCCAAATCCTCCTAAACCACCTGGTATTATATAACTCAAGTTGGGGTTAAAGTATACCTGTTTTAGGGCAACCAATGGCATGGTATACTTAGATTGGGGATCTTCTCGAACTTGTACGAGGACCTTTCCAATATGTTTGCCACCGGCCAAATAACGAAAGGCCTGTTCTATTTCAGATGCTTGGAATACTGTTGCGGGTAAGGGCTGTATGATGCCCTTGGCTAAGTCAACATTAATTATATGTGTTAGGTGCTGTTAAATAAAATGAGTAAAGTCTAAGTTTTATTCCAATCCACGTCAAACCTTACCGCAATCTCTTCGTCTGTTGCATTTGCCAAACGATCTGCTAGAACTGCGTGGAATGTTATTTCTTTAAGGAAACAACTCATACCAAGTTTACTATCATTTGCCATGTCGAACTTGCCAATCTCAAGAAAGTGACCCGACATTCCCAAGCAACGAACGGATGCCAATAATTTTTCATCCGCTAACGAATTCAAAACAAAGTCGACACCTTTTCCATTTGTTTCTCGCCGTATCATATCCTCGAATGAAGTGTCTCGAGAATTTCCGATATGAGATTCTGAATATAAGAAAATAAAAATTATTTTTTATGGTTAATATCGCTAAACTATCAAGTTCTAAGCAATTCATACCCTTTAATTGAGGGAATGTTTCCAAAAGAAATTTTTTCTTTTGTGGCGTACTGCAAGTTGTAAACACCTCCATATTGTATGATAAAGCTGTACGTATAGCAGCTAACCCTACGCCTCCAGTCCCAGCATGTATGAGGATGGTTTTACCTTTGCGTATGTCTGAACAGATGAAGAAAGCATAGTACACGGTTATGTAAACTACAGGCACGGTTGCAGCCTCTTTCAAGGACCAGTGGTCCGGTACTTCCCATATCAGTCGAGAATGTTTTTCAACATACGAAGCAATACCACCATTCACAACCATACTCATGATGCGGCGTCCATTTTTGGTATCAATTCCGGAGTACTCCAAACCGAGAACACAGTTCTGGTCCATTCGATTCTGTGCGAATATTTCGACTCCCAGACGCCCAGTGGCCACCATAACATCTCGGAAGTTAACCGAAGAGTAAACCACCTTAATTTCATGGTTTTTTGGATCCAAAGGTCCTTCAAACCATCGAAACGATGACAAGTCTCCGATCTGGAGAACATTACCGTATACATGATCAGCTCTCGGAATAGGTGCTTCCTCAGTATTTAGCTGAAGATGTCTATAAGTACCCCACTTACCCTAAAATTTAGAAAATATTCTGAGATTATATCTTCAAACCGATATTTAAATTCGTAAAGCTCACATTTTTGTAAACGTTGATAGCCATCTTAAGGCTGTACTGATTAGCGTAGAAAGGATCATTGAGATTAAATGGTGGTGCTTTTGGATCATTCACAAAGAAACAGGTTATCAAGTTGCCGTCGGGTTCTTTCCGAAGGCAGTTAACTAATCCTATGAGACCATTAAGCTTTTCATTAAATGCGTAAACCACTACAGCGGTCTTGTTAGAAAGGGCTTGCTGCACTTGAGACAACCATTCGAAGTCGTCATCAGCTTCACTAACTTCTACAATTTGTGTTTCAAAATTTAAATCTTTTTTCGGTTTTTGCAAAAGCAAAAGAACTTCTTCATTATTGTCCAGGGGCATTGCTGCTACCATTTTATAATGATCCGGAATTTCTAATTTCTCTATTTTTGAAGTGGTACGTTCACGAACGACTAGGTATCCATTATCTGCCAGTGACTTATTGGCAACTTGAGTAATCTTTTGGTTTAATTCACCCTCTAAGCCACCAATAATAATGAAATGACAGTTTGTTTGGGTGGACAGTTTCCCATTTTCTACATGAATGTTTGCTGGAAAATCAGTAAGTGTCTGATCGGATAAGAACACGTAATCCCCTACTATTATTGGCATATCTTCAATTGAATCTAAAAAGTTTGCGATTATAGGCAAACGACCATCCGAATCGACTTCAACGATCTTTATCTTTAACGAAGGTGTGTTCTCTAGAGTCAATTGCACGCAAATACGTGCAGCATCGGCTACACTGAGTACTGGTGTTGGCAAATGGGGTAGAAAGGTGTATTTCTCTAAGACTGGGACACCAGGTGGTTTTCGACGTTGAACTGAGCTAGCGTGCAAGCCAATTAACTCAATCCCGCCTGACACAATCCGTTCTAACTCGGGATCGACATAGACGTCTAAAACTCGGTTTTCTGGATCCATATTGGCTACAAGATCGAAGTGATGTTTACCATAAATGCGTAATTTTCGTATTTTTGTTGGCAACAAAAGACCTCGCGAGTCCACGCCTAGTATGTGAATTTGAAGCATTGCGTCCATAAATGTAACCCAATTATATTCCCATTCAATTTTGCCATAAAGGCCATCACCTCTTGCCTGCTTAACAGCTTGGAAAGCGCCATTATAATGGTAGCCGCGTAATTTTAATTCTTTGTAAAAGTCCTTCTTCGAAACCAAAGGAAAAGCGGAATTTTCTTTTACGTATTCCACATTCGGAATTGTTGGATTTTCGATTTCGGAAATTTTACCAGTAACAACTAATTCGCCTGCGTCTGTTATCTACGAGTACAACATTAATTATTTGACTCCACCTGATATACATATTTCATATGTTTACCTCAAAATTACCACTACCATAATTTATCATTACAGTTAATTCAACGCTATTCTTTGCTGTCATATTTGTAGCCCGGAGAAATTTTATGTCTTCAAATTCAACAGGCACATCCATAAAACTCGGTCCGTGGTACATAAATGAAAATGTTTCCCACACATATTGCAGATAAGAAGTCGCAGGTATTAATATCTTACCGTCAATTACATGACCAGCCATAAATTCCTCATCCTCGTTACGCAAATTAACAGAAAACACACGTTCACCTCTGCATTTCGTTTGCATGTTTTCATACTTCGTCACAAACCAGTCTTCCTTATGATCCCATCGCACCAAAGAACTTATTTGAGGTGTACCGCGAGAGACAGGAAACTCGACAACTGGATAAAGGTTTTGCACAGGCAAATTAACACCATTCATGAAAAGCCTATAAACCATGTGAAAAGTATCGCGTCAATATTTGTAATTGATAGGCTTTTAATGGTAACAACAAATACTTACTTTCCAAGCGCGGTCAAAAAGAATATATCATTATTTTTATTACCACGCTGAGTTAGTGGAATGTGGATACCACCAGGCATAGATGGTTTTAAAATCGCCTGCAAGAGACCGTGGGGTGCAATTTCAATGGTTAATGCATTGTTGGGCAGGAGACCGAATGTTTCTTCAAAGAGAACGCTACTGAGTAAATTGTTTGTATGATATTCCGCAGAACATAAATTGCGACCGCAATCTTCCCATTTGTCCTTAGGTACACTTGAACTGAGCCATTTCGATGACCTCGGTTTGGGATTGGGAATAATTTGTTGAAGATACTTGAGCAGCTGCGGTCCCATGTGAGCAATATAACGGGAATGATAAGCAATGCTGGAGCAAGGAACTTCTTTAGCAAAAATATTCTTGGCCTTAAGATCAGCTACAAACTTGGCCACATCACCAGCAGGTCCTGAAATTGTGCACGAATTTGCATTATTATGACAAGCCACTTCGATAGATTCGGGTAACAAATGAACAATTTTCTTGTAGCCAATGCCAACAGCAGCCATTGAGCCTTTGATTTTTTCAATTTCTAAGCTCACTTTGCCCCGATAATAGGCAGCTAAAATCATTTGTTCAGCCGTAAAACCCCCATCAGCATAACCACAACCGAGTTCGCCAACGGAATGTCCAATAATATAATCTGGCTCCAAGTTTAGTGATTTTAAAACATCGATCAAAGCGATTTGAATTGCTGCGATGGCAACAAAGGAGTGTAAAATGTTATCGAAAATTGTTGGATCATCAGATGTCAAAATGTGAATGAGATCAAGACCGTTGGGTAATAATGTGTTGTGACAGAGTTGAATTGAATGACGGAACTTTGGTATACTCATAAGAGACGCACCCATCTGCGACCACTGAGAACCCATTCCACTAAATACCCAAACAATTGGTCGTTTAATGCCAGAGTAATGCTGAACATCTTTAGCTAACACAGTAGCAGGTTCTTGTTCATTATTGCTGCATACGCCGAATCCACGAAAAACTAGGCCGGAGACTTGCTCGTTTTGAATGTTGTGCAGTAGTGCGATAAACTCTGCATCCAAAGGACGTTTCTCAATAGCTTCGAGAATTGCATCCAAAGATTGTTCGTTTCTTCCAGCCCAAGTAACTAAGCGTGGAATATCATCGTCTGGCACGCCTCCATTTATTTTTGGCTTTTCGAATGCTTTAAGTAGAGCGTGAGCATTGGCTCCTCCAAATCCAAATGAGTTTACTCCAATGTAAGGTTTTTCTAAACACAAAACATTGTTCACCACTACTAGCCGACCTTCAGCTAATGCGGCGATTTCTGATTTTACTTCCTCAAAGTTAATATTTGGAGGAATTTCATTATTTTCAAAAGCAAAACAAGCTTTAATTAATGAGTTTATTCCCGATGCAGCTTCTGAATGTCCGACATTCGATTTGACTGAACCAACTAGTAGCGGTGAAGTTCTTTGACTGCAGAGTACGTTGTCAATTGCACGACACTCTTCAGGATCGCCTACAACAGTACCAGTGCTATGAGCTTCCAAAAAGCCCAAATCGTCAGGGGTAATGTTGACTTCATCGTAAAATTCTCTGAGCAATTGTTCCTGTAGTTTTCCAGATGGGTAAGTAATACCTTCGGGCTTAAAACCATCACAATTAGTTTTTGAATACACCACGCTCGCATACACTCGCTTTGCATCGCGTTTGCGCTGCAAAAATAAGCAATTTATGGCCTCTGAACGTGTATATCCGCTTGCATTCTTGTCAAATGGTCGACAATAACCGTCACTAGCTAAAACACCAAGTCTTAAAGATACAATAGAGGGTAGTAAATAACTAAAACAATTTATACTGAAATAGTCGGGAAACAAACCTGGCGAATTGTAGTGTTACAAATGGATGCAATAATAAATTTGAGCCACCAATTATAGCGGCGTCAATTTCACCATTGCGCAAGGCTGTGAATGCGTTATCCAAAGCGTACATAGAACTTGAACAGGCAGTGTCCACAAGGAAGGAGGGTCCTTGCAGGCCAAGAGCATACGAAATACGATTTGCCATCATAGCACGGCTGCAACCCGTTATACCAAAACCACCGGATGACACCTTTTCATAGAACCACGTTTTCTCTGACTCAGAAATACACGCACCAACGTAGACTCCTGTCTTAGTGCCTCGTAAATTTATTGGATTAATACCAGCATCAATTACTGCCTCGTAAGCGGTTTCCATTAACATACGTGTTTGAGGATCCATAGTGTGGGCCTGCTTAAAATTTACACCAAAGAAAGTCGCATCAAATTTTTCGAGATTGTATATTTTCCCAGATCGTTTTGGGATTTCTGGACTAAAATGTCGCCAACGACGTTCATCATCATCAACCATATCAATCTGTAATGAATATTAAAATACTTTCGCTAATTATATTTCCAGTTGATATAAAAAAGTAATTAATCTTTACATCCAATAAGAACGGTGTTTCACTTCAATTAATTTAAATATTTTTTTCATTGAATTGTTATTTTTTTTAAGAACCAAAAATGCGAATTATAAAATAAATAAATACATTTATAATTGCCTGTCAACATGGCATTTGTCCGTTGACTGCTAATGATAGATAGCAGACTACCGTGTTATTTGAGGAGAAAATTATTAAAATTCATAAATCATTTATTTCCATACATCCTTAAAATGGATTTTAATGATCACACAAGTCATACTATATGTCAAATTTTTGTGCAGAAGAGAGCGGATATCGTGTAATCTGAATATTGAATGGAAGCGTAGAGAAAATTTTTTATTTTATTTATTTCATCACTTTCGTTTAAATAAAGATAGTAAATCTAGGTTATAGCTTAAAAGATATATGTATGTATTTAGAGTTAAAGGCTTAAATATTGTTAATCATAAAATTTTTTTATAATAATATATGTAACAAGTGATAGTGGCGACACTTTGTTTAAGTAGAATAGATAGAGAGATAAGGAAGAAATACAGTGCAAGAGAGAGAAGAGGAGTATGTAATAGGATATCAGTAGAAAAGAAAAGGTTGAGAGGCAGTCAGTTGAAAGAAAGCTAAGAATTAAGTTGTGTTTTTTTTTAAGTCGGAAAAGTGAAATTTTAGAAGTTGAAAGGTGTAATTTTTGCAAGTTTAAAAGAACAGTTGAAGAATAGAAGTTGAAAGGTTGAATTGAAATTGGATTTGAATCAAAAAAACTTATTATTTATTTTTTTTTATAATATAAATTGAATTATTGTTCATATTTGAATAAACTTACACTGAATTTAAATAAAACATCAATGAATCCAATCTTTTATTTAAATACAGTGACCAACCGTAATTACATATATAATAATTTTAATATAATTGGTTTTAAAATAGTAATCCGAAAGAATTTCTAGAGTGCGTATCGTTAAGGATGGCATAAATATTCAATAAATTTGATAGATTGTTTTGTCATTTAGCTAAAAATGAATAAATACTTTCACATTTTCTTAACAATGTTCAAACTGTGTCTAATTTATAAATTTTTTTTTGGTAAATATATCCAATTTATAACAATTCTTTATTTCTTTGTAATACTTACAAAATAAATCTACAATAATAGAAAAAAGAAGAAAGAGTCACAAAAAGTCTAAGTATATGCGGCCACCATAGCGACCAATTTCTACATAGGATTTGTTAACCAATTGCATCTAGAAAATAAGCAACGGCAACCATCGCTGTCACGAATCTTATACTGAACTGGCCATAGGTTGTGCGACCTCCCTCATTAACCTGTAACAATAGAAAATACTGATTCCATTGTGTGCGCAGAATTTTATATCCTTTTCAATATTGGGCTTTTCTTCATATGAATCAAAGCAAGCGCTGCTAATTCAAATTAAGTTTCAAATTCAACCAAGGAGTACTTCTCTATTGCAGTGTTGTATTAAACTAGTAACAGTGTTGCATCTTAAGAAAGTCACACATTCTAGTAACGTACAATTTAATGGTAATCGGTATAATAACGGGTGATTATTACTACTACAGTATTCCACGGTTAAATACCTCACTAATAAATCCAAATCTTTTCGGGTATTTATCCGGGGAACGCATTTAAACGTCCACGTTTATTTACCCCACAGGGGCAATTATACGAACACGCTTAAATACATTTTAAGGAGTAATTATCCGAATACCCATACATTTCGTATCGATAGGCAGCAATTGAATAAAAAACCAGAATTATAATTCAACTAAAACTTTTGATTAAGTAAAAATTAATGTTACAGAAGAAGTAAAACAATAAAACAAAGGCATTTCACAAAACGATCATTTAAATTTGAATAATTTTACCACAAAATTTATATTTTCACTTATTTTCGAAAACTAACCGAACAAGTGTCAAATTAACAGGTGCTTTAATGAAGTTCTTGCACAGTTGTAAAAAAGGTACTTTGGGTAGAAAAACGATGTTAAATCAACGAATATGCCAGTGTTGGGAAAAATTTTTTGAGGTAAATACCCGAATTGGGTATTTAAGCGAAAGTTATTAAACCGTGGGATTTTGTTTCAAAGTGTATAAAAAATATACGGGGATTCACAGTGCGAGGTAAATAAACGAAAAAGGTAATTATGCGTAGGGTATTTAACAGTGGTATACTGTATTATCTTTTTGGCGATACTGGTTTAAACAGGTCACGCACGTTTCGTGTTTTGTTTTACTGTCAAACATCTTCAGTTTGGTCTATAATTTAACCATGAATCGTCTTACAAACGAATAACGCTTGCAAATCATTGAATTTTATTATCAAAGTACGTGCTCTGTTAAGAAAGTTCATCGCGCGCTTCTTCCATTTTATGGTCAGTTTAATCGACCCACTGAAGCAGCAATATTCGGGCTATTGTGACTAAATTTCGCACCAAATTTACATTGTTGGACATTAAACCACCAACACGCTTACGTAGAGTGCGAACTGAAGAAAATATCGCAGCTGTATTGGCCAGTGTTAATGATGACCATCAATTATCGATTCGTCGCCGTTCGCAGCAATTGGGCCTCTGTTACTCAACAACGTGGAAATATTTGCTGAAGGATTTAGGTGTGAAGCCTTTCAAAATACAGCTGGTGCAAGAATTGAAGCCGAACGACCTACCACAATGCAGAATTTTTGGTGAATGGGCTCTTGGAAAGTTGGCCGAAGATCCACTTCTTTATCGAAAAATTGTGTTCAGCGACGAAGCTCATTTTTGGCTCAATGGATACGTAAATAAGCAGAATTGTCGATTTTGGAGTGAAGATCAGCCAGAAGCATTGCAAAAGCTACGAATGCATCCAGAAAAAGTCACAGCTTGGTGCGGTTTATGGGCTGGTGGCATCATTGGACCGTACTTCTTCAAAGATGCTGCGAACCGTAACGTAACTGTGAATGGTGAGCGCTACCGTGAGATGATATCCAACTTTTTTTGTCCCAAATGCAAGAGCTTGACTTGCATGACATGTGGTTTCAAAAAGACGGTGCCACATGCCACACAACACGCGTAACAATGGACTTATTGAGAGGCAAATTTGGTGAACATTTTATTTCACGTTCGGGACCGGCCAATTGGCCGCCTATATCGTGCGATTTAACGCCTTTAGACTATTTTTTGTTAAATTTTTTATGTTAAAGCTCATGTCTATACAGACAAGCCCGCTTCAATTGACGCATTGGAAGACAACATTGAGGCATTTATTTTTATTTATTTAATTTTTTTTTATTTATTTATTTATTTGTTTCTTCAATTCCTGTACAACAAGATTTAATCTTATATTTAAAGTACAAGAAAGAAGTGTTCATAAACAACATTTGGAGATCAAACTTTTCTAATGAATAAAGTAAAAGAGAAGAAATAATAATAATAATAACAATATAACAATAGTAATAAATCATGCATAATTTATAAAAATTGCAATTTACTACGGTGCAAAAAAATCAAATAAAGATTTCCTAAAACTAGTTGCGTCGCTATTAAGTTGCTGAGAATGTGGAAGACAATTCCAAAGCCGTGCAGCATGAATGAAAAAATGCCATTCAGATACAAGGTAACGATGTAGGGGAATTATGATCCTTTTACCTCTAAGTGATCTAGCAAATCTTATTTTATCGCTAAGATATCCTGGAGATTCTGAATAAATGATCCTATGCAGAAGTAATAATACACGGATGCTCAAAAGATTGTCAAGCGATACACCATAAAGCTTCAAAGAAAAACGGGACACATGGTCATATCTCCTTAAACCATAGACATATCTCACAGTATTATTGAATAAGACGTTGAGCTTCTCCTTGCTAACGGAAACGCAACTTGCAAAAAGTTCACAGCCGTACATTAAACCAGGAAGAAGATAACATTTTGCAATCAACCGTCTTATATTCAAAGGCGTAAAGTATTGTGTCGACCAAAGACACCTCAACTTCATATAAGTTTGCCCTACGAGTGTGTTAACATGATTTGTCCATGTAAGACTGTCATTAAAAGTCAACCCAAGGTTTTTGGCAGCATTCACAATCTTAATCTTCTCCCCGTTCATCAAGATATCGAGACCGATATTGGAATCAAGCGTCCTCCTACGAATAACCATGCACTTAGACTTATGAGGGTTTAAACGAAGGCCATTTGCCTTGGCCCAATGATATATTCGATCCAAGTCATCATTGAGTCTGTTCACATTCACACTAATAGATGACACAGGACTACTCAAATGTAACTGTACATCATCTGCGTACATATGAATTCTGCTGTGCTGAAGTTGGCTTGGCAAATCGTTGATATACATTGCAAAAAGAAGTGGTCCAAGAATTGAACGCCTCTAGATAAATTCATGGCAGAAGACTGGGCATTTACCGAATGAACAAATTGTGAACGATTTGAAAGATATGATGATAAAAGCCGTGTCGAAGCTCCAGAGAACTTAAAAAAGTGCACAAGCTTCATAGAAAGCATGCCGTGATCAACCGTGTCGAAGGCTTTTGAATGATCAAGGAGGACCAAGAAATTAAATTTACCTTCATCCAGTTCATGTCGTATATTTTCTGATACATGCAAAAGCGCAGAAACACAGCTATGGTTCTTGCGAAAACCTGATTGTTTCTCAGTTAACAACTTATTAGCATCAATATATGATGCCATTTGAAAGTTAAGAATTTTTTCCAGGACCTTGGATAGGTATCACAGAATAGCTATTGGTCTGAATTCGGTATCATTCTTCGGTATTGGCAATATTTTCGCACATTTCCACCGTAATGGAAAAGTACTAGTAGTAATTATGCTATTTAATAAATATGTTATATATGGCAGAAGTACAGGCAGCAATATTTTTATAAATCTCGGGTGCATATTATTCGTGAGATACCGGCAGAAATGTTGGAAAGAGCATTTGAGGCGTAGTCGCGGTTAACATTTGCATGAAATAATCTTCAAACATTAAATTATATGGACCTATCGATATGGTACTATCGATTCAAATAAAGATTTCATGCATTTTTCTGAATTTTATGTTTTTTTTTTAATTTTCCTATAGCTCTTAAAAAATCACCCTTTATTACAAAATAAATTTGTAGAATACATGTAAGTCTTATTCATATATTCTCGCAAATAATTTAGGGCCATTTTTACAACTTGCCGTTAACTAAAGTGAGGCTTTTAATGGCCAGATAACTTAGTAAAAGTAAACGTTAAGCTAAAGGGAAGATCATCCATCATTTGAACTTCCCATATTAAATATATTATTTTCAATATGGTAACTTTAAATATAAACGTGAAAAATAAACTTTTATAATAATAATAGTTTTTCAAATCAAAATGTATATTGTCGTATTCAATATATTTATTAATAGTGTTAGATACCGCAAACAAATATCTGAGAGATACTTTTACACCAATGCAATTAGTCTCTGGAATGAACTCCCGAACAACATACAATTACTAAGCAATGCAAAGCATTTCAAGACTGCAATAATTAAATTTTTGAATAAACAATAAATAATGTACATTTGTAATTAATTAATCATATTTTTTAATATAATTGTAAATTTTGTTTTTAATAATATTTATCTTGTTAATTTATTTTTAAGTTTATTATATTTTCTTATTTCTCAAACTTTGTTATGCCTATATCCATCCTTAGCAGTACTATTAAATAAGATGATGTCTTGTTGTACTGTATTTACGCTTGAATAAATAAATAAAAAAACACAAAAATAAAAAAGTTAAAACCTTAAAACACAAATTTTATAAACAAAATGAATAAACATAACAAACAAGAAGGCACGTCGTTGTCACTGCGTTTTTAAAGTTACCTTTAACTAAAGTTAAAGTTTAGTTAAAGTCACCTTTATGCTTCTCATAACTACAGTCACATTTTAATCATGTTCTCGTTACGCCGACCACTGGTCTAGTTGGTAGTGTGCTAAATACAATTGTCGAGACTGTGGGTTCGTCACCTACCAGAGACTTTGTATATTTTTGTATTATATACTATGTATGTATACATACATACATAATTGGCCATTACAACCCTTCATTCAGGATTACGGTCTAGCTTCTCAACACCACTCATGTTGTGTGCGTTAATTTTATACATGAGTGGCGGGACCTGCAGTTTAAAGTCGACTCCGAACGACAGATTTTTTGAGAAGCTTTTCATGGCAATTTTTACTCTCAGAGTTTTTGCCAGAAATTTGCTGAGATTAAGTCGCCGAAGAAATTTTTTTTTTCATATTTCGTTTTGATGTCTGACCTGGGATACGAACACGGGCCTTTCGTCTAATGAGCCAACACACTACCTACTAGACCACGGCGACTGTGTATGTATATGATAAGTTATAATAACAAATCAACTGATGAATGTCCTATACTGGCCATAAAGAATAAATAAAAATAAGAACAATGTTACAACAAAAATGTATTGCACACTTTCCTGTAACTATGTATCTTTGCGGTATTTCAACAGATGGCATTGCATGAATAGAGACCATCTCCTGAGTATAGGTCTTAAAAAATCATGCTTTAAGTGGTATTTTGTTTTTTTTTTTTTTGTTTTTTGATAACACGTTCCCTGCCACGTGTCCCGTTTTCGGTACACACTAAGCCTCATTTCTATGCCAAGCTGAATTTTTTAATTTAAAATATTTATAGCCAAAATTTAGTTATTGGTGACGTAGAGATGTTTAGAACAAGTTTTGAGTCATGTATTGATAACGGTACATGTGGCGTGGTAATTAGTTAGCAGTACACTTTTGAACTTTTATTGAATATGGCAGGTGTAAATGCATCTATTTTGTATAATACAAAAAACCAAACAGTTCAATTTCACATTTACAATGTAGTTAGAAAACTACTGATTTATATATGTCCTATGTCCACCTTCTAGAAAACGCCAAAGCTAATGGCAGACCAGCCAAAAAGTAACCACTGCAAATCAGGCTATGCAGAAAGTGTGAAAAATTAGTAATTAGTGTAATCGAACTTAAGTAATATATACGTATATTCTCTTTTGTACATCACTCTTATGTCAATTATTCTATGTGAAATTAATGCAATTTTTTATTGTTCTTTTATGCATTTTGCCGTCTTAATATTATTTATTGTGGAAATAATAGAAATTTTCTGAAAAATAAAAAATGAATATACATATATTTACAGGAATTTATAAAAGTAGTAGAAATGACACTTTCTCAAACAGCGTGATAAATCCACTTTAATGTGCGTAAAGTAGCACAGCCACGATCAAACTAAACTGATCAATCTGCCATTTTTGCGATTGTATTGGTAAAACTGTACTCACATGTACAGAAAACTGTCCTCACATGTACAGACTGAGAAGAGTTTGAAGAATATCAAAATACTTTTGATTTTCGCTACCTGCTCCGCAGATATTGGAAGAAAATTTGATGTGTGTACGGGCAATTACTTCAAATTTTCTTTGTTTCGCGGCTGTTTCGAAAGCGTGTAGCAAAAAGATGATAATAAAAATTAAAAAGTAGATGCTTTGTTATTCTTTATGTGGTTTTGTTTTTATTTATGAATTTTGTGATAGCGAAAATCAAAAGTATGCATTTTGATATTCTTCAAACTATTCTCAGTCTGTACGTGTGAGGACAGTTTTCTGTACGTGGGAGTACAGTTTTACCAATACAATCGCAAAAATGGCAGATTGATCAGTTTTACCAATGCAATCACAAAAATGGCAGATTGATTAGTTTAGTTTGATCGTGGCTGTGCTACTTAAAACATTGCATAATTTGCATAATTTCAAAGCTTCTGAAGAACTTACATACACTGCTGTTCAAAAAATAGATTCACCTGCCCTCCGAAAGGTTTACTATACATCTCTTATGCAATGGATTATATGTAAAAAAGTAACTGCACTTTGTTTGCTGGCCTCTTATGAATATAATTCCGATACATTTCAAAAATTTGAAGCGTGACTCTTCTTTAATTAATTGCAAGATGTTGATCATGATGAATCTATTTCATTGAACAGCAGTGTACATATGTAGTTTCAAACAGGGACCGAAAATAACTGTTATTTTTGAATTTTTGATTTAAAAAAAGCAACCGCAAGGAAATGTCGGAGAACAAAACCAAGTATACCATTTTGATTGGATTGGACCAAATTTTTATAAAATGCGATGCTTTTTAAAACATGATTTTTATTTTTTAGAAAAAAATAAAAGTTATTTTTTGATTTTTATTTTTTCGAGCAGAAATAAAAGTTATTTTTTGATTTTTATTTTTTCGAGCAGAAATAAAAGTTGTTTTGTTTTTTTCAAACCAAACATTAGTGTTTAATATACCCAAAACTTAATTCTAATAATTTTCTGACATAATTACTTTAATTTTTTTAAAGAATTTTTTAATAAATATTATGAATTCATCATGAATTGAAACAAAAATAACTTTTATTACTGCCTTTAAAAATAAAAATCTAAAATAACTGTTATTTTTGCTCGAAAAAATAAAAGTCAAAAAATAACTTTTATTTCTGCTCTTAAAAATAAAAGTAAAAATATAACTTTTATTACTGCCTTTAAAAAGAAAAATCTAAAATAACTGTTATTTCTGCTCGAAAAAATAACAGGTAAAAAATAACTTTTATTTGCTGACTTTAAAAAGAAAAATCTAAAATAACTGTTATTTCTGCTCTTAAAAATAAAAGTCAAAAAATAACTTTTATTTCTGCTCGAAAAAATAAAAATCAAAAATAACTGTTATTTCTGCTCTTAAAAATAAAAGTAAAAAAATAACTGTTATTACTGCCTTTAAAAAGAAAAATCTAAAATAACTGCTCGAAAAAATAACAGGTAAAAAATAACTTTTATTTGCTGACTTTAAAAAGAAAAATCTAAAATAACTGTTATTTCTGCTCTTAAAAATAAAAGTCAAAAAATAACTTTTATTTCTGCCTTTAAAAATAAAAATCTAAAATAACTGTTATATCTGCTCTTAAAAATAAAAGTCAAAAAATAACTTTTATTTCTGCTCGAAAAAATAAAAGTTAAAAAATAACTTTTATTTGCTGACTTTAAAAATAAAAATCAAAAATAACTGTTTGTTCGTAGCAGTCACCTTTTCAACTAATTGCAGTCACGGTGCCAACACTATATCGTTCGATTTTATATACATGTATTTATGTATAGATGGACAAAAAAATGAACCGTTAATATTTTTGTAGTTTGCCTTTTTCTATTCCTTTTCTATTCTTTTTATGCTTTCAAAGAATTTTGTCTTTGTTACAAATTTTAGTTGCTAAGTAGAAGTCAAGGTAATAAAATCATTTTTCGGAGTTAAAACAAATTCGTTGTTTTACTTTTGCAATTGAATAGTCTGTAAAAAAGCTTAGAGGCTCAAACATTGGTGACCCCGACGTGATCGACGTCAAAAATCGTTTCAATCATAAATTGAATTTAGTAGCTATGAAGGATAAAGATTCATCATCTTCAAC
The DNA here is from genome assembly GCA_930367235.1 of Sarcophaga rosellei. Taxonomy (NCBI): domain Eukaryota; kingdom Metazoa; phylum Arthropoda; class Insecta; order Diptera; family Sarcophagidae; genus Sarcophaga; species Sarcophaga rosellei. The sequence continues at coordinate 80,367,340 of OV884017.1, read as the reverse complement.
CTCCCAAAGCAAGGAGAGCCATTCGCAGTTTACGGCAAAGTTACACTCCATTATCAAGCAGCTGGCTGATTTTAATTCTCGCCTAACCACGGACGAATTAAATGCTTTAGATGAGATCGACCTTTCTGTTCGTCTTGATTATGTTGAAGGTTTGTACAATGAATTTAAACAGACCACTGCTGAACTGGAAGAGAAATGGGACGGTGATGAGGATGTTAATACACGCTCAAATTTTATGACGGCCTACTTTTCGGTAAAAGCAAATATACAGCGAGAAATAAATACAAAGAAAAAGCACGTGGCTCCTCACTCTTCGACGGCTCGTCAGTTTTCCTTAGATGACTTGATTAGTACTCGTAAGACTAGACTACCCGAATTAAAAATTCCTCTGTTTAGTGGCTCTTATACAGAATGGCCTGACTTTTTTGCAATGTTTACAACTGTTATCCATAATGATATGGAATTGAGCAAAATAGAAAAGTTTCAACATTTGCATACATGCTTAGCAGGCGCTGCTTTGGACACGATCTCGTCGTTGGAACCTAGAGAAGCTAATTATGATAAGGCCATCACATTATTACAAAATCGGTTTGATAATAAATTACTTCATTTTCAGGCACACATTGGGGAGATTTTCGGGCTGAAGGTTGTTGACAAAGATTCAGCGTCAAGTTTAAGACACCTAAGCGATAAACTCAATGCTCATATGAGGGCTTTGGAGACAATATGTTCAAAGGATCAAATTGCTGATGGCTTACTTATAAATCTGGTTACTTCAAAATTGGATCCGAATCTACAAACAAAATGGGAAGAAGGATTGAGTGTTGATAAGCTACCAACCTGGTCTTCTATGACTTCTTTTCTCGAACGACAATGCCGCATGCTAGAAAACCTCGAAAGTTCCATGGTAATGAAGAAGCCAAATCAACAGGTGAGCAAAAAATCTAGCGGTCATACTCGAAATGTAGTTGTAACCTCGAGTGTAGTTTCATCGTGTAACTTTTGTGATGCCAAGGATCATTATATAACTAATTGCTCCCGTTTTACAAGTCTTTCGCCTACGCTACGTTTTAAAGAGGCCAAGAAATTAAACCTATGTCTTAACTGTTTGAGAAAGGGTCATCGTTTAGCAAAGTGTAAATGCGGAACCTGTCGTCATTGCTCACAAAGGCATCACTCACTATTGCATATTAATAACAACAACTCGTCGCAGGGGACATCGAATGGTGTTCCAGATTCATCTGTAACTCAATCTACTCTTGTTTCGTCTTTATCTCCAAAGGTCACACCTGAAGCCCTGGAATCTCCAACAACCAATAATGTGTTGCTAGCTACGGCCATAGTATTGGTAAAAAACATATTTGGTGTTTTTGTGCCTTGTAGGGCAATTTTCGATTCAGCCTCGCAGCTCAATTTTGTTACGTCTCGCCTTGCAAAACAACTACAACTTAAGACTAAGCCATCTTGCATTTCTATTTCTGGTATTGGAGATGGTAATTTTCAGCAGACAAATCAGCTAACATCGTAGTCAAATCTTGCTATGATAATCATTCCGTTTCCTTTGATGCGGTTGTTATTCCTAAAATAACTGACTATCAGCCAAACTCCAAATTCGACGTAAATCTTCTTCAAATTCCTGGAAATGTAAAGTTGGCAGATCCAGAATTCCACAAACGAGGTCGCATTGATATTTTGATTGGTGCCGGGCTATTTTTCGAGCTTATGAGCATTGGCCAAATTCGATTGGGACAAAATTCGCCAATATTGCAAAAAACTCGCCTGGGATGGGTTGTTTCTGGTGGAGTTACCACCCAGCCAGTTTCGTTTTCGTTAGCAACAACATGCAGAGATATCGATGAAGGCGAAAAGTTAGCCGATGTTATTAAAAAATTTTGGGAAATTGAAAACAACTTCGAAAGCAAATGTAATATTTCATTTGATGATGCACTATGCGAGGAACATTTTCAGCAAAATATCACTCGGCTCGGCTCTGGTGAGTACTCAATTAATCTGCCCAAAAAATTAGATATTTTCGAACTTGGCGACTCGTATGGATTAGCTCACCGACGTTTGTTAAATCTTGAGAAGAAATTGAGTAAGCATCCCGATATAAAAAATCAATACACAAATTTTATGAATGAATATATAAATTTAAATCATATGTCGCTGCTTACAACCATACCAAAGGATGTAAAGGTTAACTTTCTTCCTCACCATTGTGTACATAAGGAAGATAGTACAACAACAAAATTAAGAGTCGTGTTTGACGGTTCGGCAAAAACTACATCAGGTCTATCACTCAATGATATTTTATATACAGGACCAACTATACAACCAAAATTATTTAATACTTTATTAAGATTTCGTTCCTTCAAAATAGCTTTGAGTGGGGACATATGTAAGATGTATCGCTGCGTTCGTGTTTCGCACCCCGATGACTTTCTGCAGTGCATATTATGGAGAAATAATCCAAATGATGATGTTAAAACTTACAAGTTAAACACAATAACGTATCGTACCAAGCCTGCCGCATTTCTCGCAATTCGTACGATGCATCAACTAGCAATGGACGAGGAAAAGCCGTTTCCTATTGGTGCTAAAATTGTGAGACGAGACTTCTACGTTGATGATTTGATATCTGGTGGCAATTCGGTCCAGGAAGTTATCGAAGTAAGACAACAAGTAACTAAGCTGCTGAAACAAGGGAATTTTGTTATAAGAAAATGGTGTTCAAACGATGCAAAGGTTTTGAATGATGTGTCACCCCCTGATCGCGAAAAATATTTGAAATTTCAAGATGGTACCGACGTAACGAAGACTTTAGGCCTTTTATGGGATCCAAATTCAGACGCTTTCATATTTACATTCAACCATGTTTTGGATAACAACGTCGTTTCAAAACGAACTGTCTTATCATCTATTGCTCGATTTTATGACCCGTTGGGTCTAATCGGTCCAGTAATTACCCAGGCAAAGGTGTTTATGCAAAGTTTATGGAAGTCCAAATTAAATTGGGATGAAAGTTTACCTCAAAGTTTGTACTCGGTTTGGCAGCAATTCGTATCAACATTTTCTTTAGTTAACAAATTCACATTCCCTCGTTTTGTTTCCATTCCAGACTCTACTGTTCAAATACACGCGCTTTGTGACGCAAGTTTATGTGCATATGGTGCTTGTATTTATGTGAGGTCAGAAGAGGTCAAGATAAATTTATTATGCTCAAAGTCAAAAGTTGCACCTTTAAAGGCTCTTACCGTTCCTAAACTTGAGTTATCTGCAGCCTTACTATTGGCCGAACTTCTAAACGAAATATCAAATACACTAGATAACAAATACGAATACCATTGCTGGTCAGATTATATGGTTGTTTTATCCTGGCTACGTGAAGAATCTTCAAACTATAACGTTTTCGTTGCTAACCGAGTAAGTCGTATACAAAATTTAACTAAGAATATGTCATGGCATCATGTACCCACTTCGATGAATCCTGCCGATATTTTATCGAGAGGAGCCACCCCTGAAGAACTTTTAAATTCAAATCTTTGGAAGGAAGGTCCAAGCTTTTTAAAGCAATCTTCGGAAAATTGGCCAAAAACATTTGATTTTATAGCTGACCTTCCAGAACGTCGACGGGCAATTTTAGTCACATCATTTGCTATGGATTTTTATACTAATTGCAAATATCATAACTCGTTTCCAAAAATGCAAAGAATTTTCGCATATGTTAACAGATTTTTTAAATTTAAAAAGGGCGTAAAATACTCTGAAGAACTAACGCCACAAGAACTGAAAGTGGGCACTCAAATTCTGGTTCGTAATATTCAGTTCGTTCATTTTGCTGTTGAATATAAAAGCCTGCAAAGAAAAGAAAACATACTCCCATCAAGCAAAATGTATTCCCTAACACCGTTCATGGATTCAGAGGGACTGATTAGAGTAGGCGGTCGTTTGCAGCACTCATTTTTGAGCTTCGACGCCCAACACCCAATAATCCTACCCAAACACCACCCTATTACTACGTCTATGGTTTTGTACTACCATCAACAACTTTTGCATGCTGGACCGCAGTGTTTGTTAGCATACATTCGGCAGCAGTACTGGCCTATAGGTGGCAGAAAAACAATAAGCTCAATCATTAACAAATGTGTCAAGTGTTTTCGCTTAAAGCCTAAAATTTCGCAGCATATAATGGGAAGTTTACCGCCAGACCGAGTTCGACCCAGTAGAGCCTTCTGTACAACGGGAATAGATTTTTGCGGTCCCTTTTACTACAAATCGGAAGTAAGAACTCGATCACCTTTAAAGTGCTACATATGTATTTTTATATGTTTTTCAACAAAAGCCATACATATGGAGCTGGTGCAAGATTTGTCTACGTCATCGTTTATAGCTTCTCTCAAGCGTTTTATCTCAACTCGTGGCAAACCAAACACAATATGGTCAGATAATGCGACAAATATTGTAGGTGCAAAAAATGAGTTAGCTGAATTGCGTCAATTGTTCTTTGACCAAAAACATAATAAAGAAATCCACCAACAATGCCTAGAAGATGGAATCAACTGGAAGTTTATACCTCCCAGGTCTCCTCATTTTGGCGGTCTTTGGGAATCCGCTGTTAAGTCCGCCAAGTACCATTTTTATCGTGCTGTAGGTCAGTCTGTTTTAACATTTGATGAATTAAGAACACTAGTGTGCCAAATATCGGCAATTTTAAACTCCAGGCCACTGTGTCCAATAACCGAAGATCCGGACGACCTCGAAGTGTTGACACCTGCTCATTTTTTAGTAGGCGCACCGCTAACCACATTTTTGGAACCTGACATCACAGAACTAAACATTAATCGCCTAAGCCGATGGCAACATGTTTGCCATATTCAACAAATTTTTTGGAAGAAATGGAGCAGCTCTTATTTGTCATTATTGCAGGAACGCACAAAATGGCAATCAACAAAATCTAAAATTACTAAAGGCACAATGGTTATCGTTAAAGAAGAAAACGTTCCATCTATGAAATGGCAGCTGGGTCGTGTCGTAGATGTTATTCCTGGGAAAGATGACGTAGTTCGTGTCGCTCTAGTCAAAACCAGCAACAATTTAAGCCGTATAGCCGTTACCAAATTAGCCGTATTACCCATTGAAGATAATTTTGTTGAAAGTCACAGCCTTCCAACGGGGGGAGGATGTTCGTAGCAGTCACCTTTTCAACTAATTGCAGTCACGGTGCCAACACTATATCGTTCGATTTTATATACATGTATTTATGTATAGATGGACAAAAAAATGAACCGTTAATATTTTTGTAGTTTGCCTTTTTCTATTCCTTTTCTATTCTTTTTATGCTTTCAAAGAATTTTGTCTTTGTTACAAATTTTAGTTGCTAAGTAGAAGTCAAGGTAATAAAATCATTTTTCGGAGTTAAAACAAATTCGTTGTTTTACTTTTGCAATTGAATAGTCTGTAAAAAAGCTTAGAGGCTCAAACACTGTTATTTCTGCTCGAAAAAATAAAAGTTAAAAAATAACTTTTATTTGCTGACTTTAAAAATAAAAATCAAAAATAACTGTTATTTCTGCTCTTAAAAAGAAAAATCTAAAATAACTGTTATTTCTGCTCGAAAAAATAAAAGTCAAAACATAACTTTTATTTGCTGACTTTTACGATAAAAGTTATAACAGTTACGGTCCCTGGTTTCAAACGGTTTTCGTTTATGTATTATAATTATTTATTTTTTAAACTAAACGTAAAAGCCAAAAGTACATTTGAAATAAATTCAATTCAAGTGCTCACATAAAAAACACATTTAATAACAATACCCGGCGAACCAACAAAAAGTCAATTTAAATCATCGTCTTCCTGTAACCTGTGTTATGACCGACAAGTACAAAATTACTAAGAAACAACAGTTCTGGGAGTGCAATTGCAAGGATGGAATTTTCATTATCATTTTTATGCAATTGCCCACTAAAGTTTTTACAAAGTACAACGAAATAATATCCATTTGAAATGAATTCTTATAAATTATAAGCACAAGTTCCAAGTTTTAATATTATTTTCTTGTCTAATATACCGTATACATAATATGTACACATGTTTATATATCGTGAGATATTCTTGTAATGACACTGTGCATTAGCTCACGCACGCACCTTATTATATAGGTTGTATTTATATTCCTCGACATTACGACAATTCGGAAATTTTCCAGCTATACCCGATATAACAATTTCATCACCGTCGGTTTCCGGGAAAACACGTGAAAACTTTTTCATTTTTTTATCAACACGTTCACTTTTAGATGCGGTTGCAACTCCCGACATGATACACAATCAGATATGCTTCGGAATTAATATTTTTCAAAGGCAATGATAATGCGGTGCGCGTAATCGAAATAAAGCGAATATTTTTTTTTGCAATTGACTGTCAAAATGCAATTGATTGAAATTCGAAAATTAAGCTCCTTTTATAATTTGAATTCGTTTCATTACCACCTGCAAAACTTTCGATTTCGCATTAAATTAAAAAGGCGAATAATTATCCAGGCATAAATAATTTATAAAATGTTAATAAATTTTCTTATAAATATGTAACAAAAATACAAACTATCAATGCAGTGGACAGCCTACAAAATCAAACTCATAAATTTTACATCAGTACATGCATTTAAAACGATTAATTCAAGTTGACAAAATGAATACAAAATAATAAAAAAAAACACACATACACACACACTCGCACACACAAAATAATGTCAACAATTTAATTCATTAAAAAGAAGAAATAATATGAAGAATATAATATGTATGTAAATATTTATTCATTTCATTCATTAATTAAGAAAACCTAGCTCAACAAACACAAACAACTGCCATGGTTTACTACTGAAATAAAAGCACAAATTGGGTAGAGGGATAGTACCTACAGGGGGTGGAAGAGGTTCAGAACTGATGATTTGAACGGAGGTTACCATGGACGGAGGTTACCAAGCGCATAAAAATTGCGAAAATAATGTATTATGATACAAGGTTTCCCAATGCAATGGTCAACAAATCTAAATTGAATGGAATTGGTGAAATAGGAATTGGCCGAAAATGTCCTAAAACCAATATTGGTATGTAGACGTGAATAATCTCAATGACCACTTTGTATGTTTTAAAGTTCCACAACCAGTGGTGTTGTCGAGCCGGAACGTAGTTCCGGTACTTCCTTTGTGGACAGGAACGCGTTTCGGAACTAAAGATGATTTCTGATAACTAGAAAATGAATGGCCCACCACAACAAGTATTTAAACCAGATGGTTATGTAGAAACTTAGTTAAGGTCTCATCGTTCAGCGGATGACAACAAAACAAGGAAAATTCAACCAGAAGATCCTGAACATAATCCTATTCGGAATATTTTATAAAAACCATTAGTGTTTTCATGTATTGTTAAAAATATTTATGCAATATTGTTTGAGTATCTATTAAGCGTATTTTATAATTTATTAACTAATTTTTATTAAACGTTCCTATTATTGTAATAAACATTTATATATATACACAAAATGAATTCCGTAATGATTTTCGTTTCCTTCCTTTTTGTGCAATATACAGGGCCGATCCTGGCGACGGGCGAAAATTGGGGGAAATCTCCCTCCCCCCGTCGCACAGAGCGGCCGCCTACCCAGGATCGGCCCTGTATATATAATTATATATACGCGTTCCGGTAAAAAAAAATTAGCACAACACCACTGTCCACAACCTAGTGTTAACTTGTATGATGACCTTTGTTGCGGAATGTATTTTAACGGTAAAATCGAGTTCAATTGCTGCTGATAATTTAGATCCTTTGTTTTTAAAAGCTTTGGCACCTGGACTTTTGCCCTATTACACCCACGTACTCAATAGAGTTCAGACAAAATCTACTTTTCCTGATGCAAGGAAACTAGCTAAACTCCTTCCCATTCACAAAACTAAAAATGAGTTTTTTTGTCCAAGATAATGAAAAACATTATGACTAGACAAATCAATAATTACCTGGAAAGTCGCAATTATTTAACTGTTAGTCAATCGGAATTCATGAAGGGTAGGAGTTGTACTACAGCTCTAATAAATGTATTTAAGGATCTTAGATCGGAACTAGATGAAAATAGTGAAGCGTTTTTAGTTCTTCTTGATCACACCAAGGCTTATGATATAGCCGATCACAAAGTTCTATTGAAAAAGTCTGCCGGTAGTCTAATTTATTCTTATCCAATAAATAGATTTAAAAAAGTTCATTTAACACGTTCTCTGCCCTGTACCGTTTTCGGTTCACACTAAACCTCATTTCTAAGCCAAGCTGAATTTTTTAATTTAAAATGTTTATAGCCAAAATTGAATATGTCAGTTATTTTATATGAAATAAATTTTGCAACGTGTTTTGTCGGAAATGCCTTTAGGGGACATAAGACCTTCGCACTTATTAAATGAAATGAGGCGCGTGGCTGGAACCGCATTGTTCGAAAATATTCTCATGGATCTGTGAGCAGCACGCCTTCCACCACATGCTCAAGCCACTGTACTTACAGAAAAAGTTGACATAACCGGCAAAACGGTCATCGCCGATGCAATAGTTGACTCACTTGGGCTACGTAATAAAAATTCAGTCGAAGAAGTCAACATAACGATGCAACACCAACTGTAACGAACACAAATAAATGAAATGTTGTAGGACTGAATCAAATGAAACCAGTACTTTAAGAAATTGTCAAGAGAGGACTGCGGGAGCCATTGAAGAGCTAGCTAACAGTCGGGCGGGGAGGTTCGGTCCTCTCTTAAAACAAAATCCTGTTTGTATACAGAGTTATTGTGTTATAGATTCCCTATTTAAAAAAAAAAAAAACAAGAAAATAAATTGATGAATAGAGTGGACCAAAATGACTATAAGTTGTCAACAGAAGCCCGTTTATAGTCACGTAACAAAAAAAACGACATATTTTATCTATTATACCCAAATTAAAAGCACTATCAAATGTTGTTGTGTAGCAAGATCCTACTGTCATTTATGTCGGAACAATGTTCTGTATTGCCGATGATCATTAACAGCACAATGTGTATAAACAAATAAATATCAAATAACATAATTCTGGGCATTGACTCTCGAAGCGTGCTCAAGCCGTCAATACATTATATGCATGTTGTTGTTGTTGTGTATTCTCCGCTTGGTAGCGTGGGAATTATGCGTTGCTTGCATTACTTGTGTTGGGTTGAATGCTTGGATCGTGTTGTATACACACAAACCCATGTATAATTAATCGATAGAATATAGGTCACTAGAACATTTAAGCGAACATATGTAATAAGTTCAAGAACTATATAGAGTTAAAGAAGTTGATTCGAAATTGTCGAATCAGCTAAAATAATGTAGAAAAGATACACACCTAACTTCTTATCAACCTAAGAAAACACTGGTATTTAATTTAGCCAGGCATTATGTCTAAATTCTCAATTTATTCATTGTTGAATTCAAGTTAACATGTACATATAAATAGAAATTAAATATTTTGGTTTATGTACAAAACATAAGCTAACCGCGATTAAAATTCATCTAGTATAATAAATGTTTAGATAAACCGAAACTTGTTAAATACTAACGGGTTAAAATAATATTTGTATCTGACAACTGTGAGAGCATTAATATCTTTAGACTAACTATATAATTCATGAAATTGACGATTATTAAGTATATTTTGTACTAACAAAATATATGAACTTGAAAAGCAAAGAACAAAATGTAAAAACGTAACCAAAAATTATAATATACATATGTAAAAATGTATGTAGCAGCAAGAATGAAAATTATATAAAAAACTCTTATTTTAAAAATTAACAATCGGTTTGAAACCAATACTCATTAATAGACTTTGCAACCAGATTGATACGATCATACTAATGAAGTAATAAGCAAGTTGATGATCATTATTGATTAAAGATGAAATTAATTGCTGTAAATTTTTGTAAATTTTCTCGAAGATTATCTTCGATTACTTATAAAACAATTTTAACCTATTAATGCTCACACCTATGCTCTTAAGTTAAACTTAGTATTTAGTTAGAATAATTTAATTAAAGTATGATTTTAAGTAGAAGATTTAAACAAACATTCGAAACATTTTTTTATCGATCGTTAATGTTCTCTCTAAAAAAAAAATTTTAAAGAAATGTATATGAAAATTTCATGAAAATTTCGCACAAGTTTTTATGGTTTTGTATCAAGAGTCATCATTACATATTGCACGTACCTGGATATTTCAAAGGGTTATATTTAATGGTCCTCCGTTTCGCAAATTGGTCACCACAACATTTACATACATTATTATGCATTTAAATCTTTCCATAATATTTTCTGCCTGGTGAAATATTGCCATCCTTTGCAATGGGTAAAATTCACAGATTTTTCTTTGAATTTTTAAGTGAAATATTTCTATTATTCCGAAGAGTAATAAATGGGATCAAAAAGCACAATATTTTGTAAACAATATTTGTTCGAACACTGCTTGAAACAATAATTACTAACAATTTTCCTCTGGGTTATACACATCCCTGTAGGAAATGTCAATATTAAAAATGTGCTGAATCGCTATTGACTTTGTCAACAGTACTAGTGTCGAATTATACCCCGTACAAGGCTGAGTGCTATAGACATTTAACATGTCGGTGTCATTGAAAATCCTCTAGTGACATTATGACTATTGACTTCGTATTGACTAGGTACTTCTCATGGATCTATATGGTGACATTAGAACCAGGAATTTACTAGTACATTTCTATAACTTATGGAACTTTCCTGTAGGCAGTATCAATAGTAAATAGGTGGTGTCATACTAGCGACATTGTCACTAGTTTTTTTTTACTTTTTTTTAATATTAGGGCCTTTACGCCGGTATCTAAGCAAATAAATTAAATTGTACACTATTGTTTAAATCATAAATTTATTTGACAAAAAATTATATATAATAATAATATTGTCGACTATATAATTTCGGGAAAACCAATCTATCTAGCAACACTTGTGTTCAACAACCGTTTTGAGACCTCTTGGCAGCAGCCGCATTTTGAAATAGCTACAAAAAAAAAAGAAATACAGAAAAACAAATCAGTAGCACTAAAACGCTTGGTAAAACTTACCTTGGTGGATCGGTCATTTTTCTGGAATGCAGGTGTGCAAAATTGTAATTATTAAAAAATTGGAATTTAATGGTAGGCAATAAAGTATAAATTTTGGCACAGCGATCTCATCAACACTATAATTTTCTCCTTCGCCTATAGCTTCATTGACACTGTTTCATTTCTTTCACTCAAAACTTGGTTATATTTTTTCTTATTTGGTGAATTTTTTCACAAATGCTGGTTACAAAATTTTTTTCTTTCCCTTCTATCTTTCCCCCCGCGTCGTTCTTTACACTTTATTTTCTTTGGTTTTATACATCAAGAATCATAGATAGCATACTTGTAGGGGTAACTACTATGCGTATGAGTAATATATTTCAAATGCAATTAAATATTAAGTATGTAGCATACGTGGGCATGGCCCCTCGCTCATTTGGAATATCAACATAAAAAGTAGCCTATAACTCCTTCCAGACATACAGGAAGATACTGTGAAAATTTCAAGAAAATCGGTTCAGCCGTTTAATCGTCTATAAACTTCAAACATACAAACAAACACACATTCATTTTTATATATAAGATTTAGTTTTTTCTTATTATTCTTTAGTTGATTGGATCCATAAAAATCAGTATATAAATGAAAATAGTTGATTTTTTTATAAATTTTTTATTAAAAAGGCATTCGGCCGTTTTAGTCTAACATTTCATTTTTGTGGAAAATATATATTGAATTTATATTATTAAATACTGTGAAAAACAAACATAATTTTGTGGTGAAATAAAAAGTGTGCACAAAAACTATAAAACAAGGAAAGTGATATTTGTCGGATTTTTTGTCTAACATTTTATATTTGCCTTTTTTATAGTGGCCCATAATCTCAATTGGAGGAAATGAAGACTTATTTTTTGTGTTTGTTCGTCCCCCATACAGTCCACAATCGAACAATCATAATTATTGTTTAATAGACGAATGGGGTTCAAATTTTTAATACGTCAGTCGAAAGCTCTTTGAAAGAACTTTTCTTTGATACCCATCTCAGGGATGATTATATTTCAAAGTTTTATTAAAGCAGCAATTTAATATCTGGACCTTAGAGACCAATATCTCCAAAACCAGTATTCGACGGCCAAAATTTTTATGTATATATATATAATATGGTATTAAGTTTTGTATTTTATCGTTTAAACGCAATTCAGTTGTCAACACTGATGTAGAAAAGAAAACAATTAAACAGCTGATCTGCAACTTAACACAAATAATGTTTCCTATTCTTCCATTTTGAATTTATATTTATTTATTTATTTATGTTATATTTTTTGGGTTTATTTTTGTTGTTCTGATTAAACAAATTTGTTTATTTTCGTTTTGTGAAGTTTCTGTTTTGTTTTGTTTTTGTTTTGTTGTATGTACCTTTTCGTTTGTTTCTCTTTTTCTGATGAAACAAAATTTTGTTTATGAGAAAACAAAAATATTTACTTCAGTCTGACCGCAGGGAAAACATGTTTGCTCCAAACTATATTTGATGCTATTTCGTTGTTATTTGGGAAAATAAATTTTGTCAAATATTTACCATCAATGTGACCAGCGAACAAACTACAGAAAATATTTTTTCAATGTGACCGCAGCTTTATTGATATTAAAGTTTTTGACAATTTGTGAAAACAGTGAGATTGATATAAGTTAAAAAAATAAATAATACAAGAAAATAAAAATGAATAGTGCTATAATGAATATACTTGTGGAGGAAATTAGTGGTTTGGAAAAACAACAACAAAACATCCAACGTATTTCCAGGAGGCAATTAAGGGATGAATCTAATCCTCTTGAGTTACCGCAGTCTTTGTAAGTAAATAAATAAAAATGAACTTCTTTTGCTTACATTTTTGTTTTGTAACAGGTTTCAAAAGTATTTTAGAGTAAATAAACCGGCTTTTAGGTATTTACTCGAATTTTTAACAACGCACAGTCCACCAATAAAAAAGCAATTTGGAGTTTCTCCAATTGTAAAACTAAGTGCGAGCTTACGTTTTTTCGCAGAAGGTGGGTACCAGACTGGCGTAGGCAAAGATTTCAACATTGCTTTAGGCCAGTCGACTTTGAGCAAAGTGCTTACTGAAGTGATGGATATTTTTGAGACTCATCTCTGTCCACTTTGGATTAAGGTACCGAACACCATAGAAGAAAAAAGAAATATTGCGCTAGCTTTCTACACGAAGCACAATATTCCTGGCGTTGTAGGTGCATCGATATAAATTGCATGTGCAAATTATAGCACCATCAGACAATAGGCATCTTTTCTATAATAGAAAAGGAAAATTTAGCATGAATGTTTTGCTAGTAAGTTGCCCTATATGATATTTGTTTGTAAGAGAAAAACCAATTTGAAAATTTTTCAGCTCTGTGACCACCATCTAAAAATACGGTATGTAGACTCATCGCATCCAGGTGCTTGCCACGATTCCTTTATATGGAATACGAGTGAGCTACGAAAGCATTTTGAGCAAAATTATTTACAAGGTCAAACAAGCTTTTGGCTGTTAGGTAAAAAAAAAAGATATTTATTCTTTGACTAATTCATTTTATTCTTTTACATAGAAGACGCTGGGTATCCCCTTGAACCATGGCTTTTAACTCCCCATCGAACTCCCGAGAACGGGTCGCATGCAATGCGATTTAATGAAGCCCACGCAAAATGCCGCAACATTATAGAGCGTATGAATGGCGTACTTAAAAACCGTTGGCGATGTCTTCTTGGCGCAAGGGAATTGCACTACACACCAGAAAAGGCAACAAAAATTACTAAAGTATGTTGTGCATTACATAATATATGTATGCACTACAATGTAAGCGACGTACCCAGCGGTTTCGTGGAGTTTACTATGCCAGAAGAGGACACAACAACACCACAAATATGTACTCAGTACCAAGCTGCTGCTCAAACAATTAGAAACAATATTGGGCAAATGTTATTCTAGTTTAACAAAAAAATAATTTAATAAAACATTCAGTTTAATTAAAAAACAAATAAAAAGTAAAAAATAATTCATAAAAACTTCACATTTCTGCATTTTGCTATTCTGCCCTTTCCAAATTAAATTCGTCCTCTCTCACTCGTAGATTCTCCATAAAGACGTTGTGTCGCCGTAACTCTTCTATTTCCTGTCATTTTAATTTTTCCATTTCCTTATAATGTTTTTGTTGGATGTCAGTTAATTTATCTAATTATCGATAAATTCTTTTGGTGTTTTGGCTTTGCTCTTGCTGGTTTGTCTCTATTAATTTTATCGTTTTTAGAAGTTCCTTCTGTATAACTAGCTCAGCCTCGAGGGCTTCATAGGAACTCTTTAGGCTGTCTTTCTGGCTAACCGAACATTTTTTGTGACTGCTGTCAACTGTATCTACAGTGTCTGGTGTTGTGTTTTCTTTCTCCTCTGCTATGTTTAATTGGTCATCGACACAGCATATAATTTCAGGTGAACCTAACTTTCCTTCTATGATAGATGTGTCGGTTAGGCCAACAGACTTCGCCGGCACACCCTCGACAGAAGATTTCATACCAATTAGTTGGTAAATTGCCTCTTCTGTAGGAGAAAAGGTTTGCTCCTTGTTTGGGCCACCTCCTGTGCGCTTTTTGTTATTCAAATTTTGTGCCGCTTTCTGTCGTACATATTTTTTTTGATCTGCCCACACCTTTGAATTGTTATAAAAACATTAGTTAGGTCAATTATTTTTAAACATGTTGTTGGTTAACAAACCTTTTTCCACTCAGCAACACACTTAGTTGGAGGCCCCATGGAGTTAAGCTCGATTTCAGCATTTTTCCAAAACCTTACCAGTGTCTCTTTGCTGCCTTTATGGAAACCGCAAGCAATGCCTGGATTGGCTTCCATTAAGGTAACTAAATGTTGAACTTGCGTTTTGTTACTTGTCTTAGACCTACAGGAATATTTAAATATTTTTATTATTATTTAAATTTAGTTGTACAAAAATATACTTACATTTTCAAGCAAACTCCCTTGTGTTTTATAAGCGAATTTTTTTTGGGGAAAAACCAAACTAAAATGTATTGAGAATGCCTACTTTTTTCACTTTTTAATATTTCTCCCTTCACACGGTTGATAAAAATGGGATTAAAACAGAGAAAAAGGAAAAGTAACAAATTTCACGCGGAATTTTTATTCATAATAGGAGAGAAGGGAAAAGAGAGAAATTTCATGCGGAATTTTTATTCATGATTGGGCTGAATACTTTTAAAAATGTTATTAAATGTATTAAAATGTTATTTTTGGACTCCATTATTATTTATTGTTTACAACATTTATTTCTTTATATTTTTGTGCTCTGACAGCTGGTGATGGCAAAAATACGATAAAATTTAAAAATTACATTTATTTTAAAGTAATTCACATTCGTAATTCGCTCACAAAATTTTGCATAGCGCATCACGTTATTCAGCACATAATTGGATGTGGAATTACGAATGAGAGAGCGAATTACGAAAAATTGCTGCCGTGAGCTGGTGTTTGCCTAGTTGCTCATGTATGTTAGCACCGGGATGAAACCCGTCGTGTGAACGGCTCCAGACTAGGGCTACAACTGCCTCCGTCCTGTTAAAAACCAGCAGACTTTGAGTAGGGACCACATTACCAGGGTTTGTAGGCTTAACGCCAATGGATATATCATTGCGTTTGCCCCGAATAAAGGTAAGCCTAGAGCTTGGGTATGGATTACATCATCGTACGTCACGCGCAACCTTTCCCATCTTCCGTCAAACCCTCCGCTTGCAGGGGTAAGTCTAAGCAGACCTGGTGGAATCAGGCCTGACAGCTTCTGGACAGATTTCAGTTCAGAAACGCTTGAGTTACTCCATCAAATCAATGAACTTTCGTCTGAAATTTACTCCACCTAATTATTACCCGTGAACCATTCTAGTTCCCAAACCGGTTTGTATAATTCCGGGCAACATCCAACATGTGACTGCTAGCCAATTACAATGCTCGTTTTAGACTTCTTTATATTCTTCAGAGCGGAAGAATATATAAGGTGATATTTATTCCCAAGGCAGGAAAACCATTCCACACGTAAGCGTAGGACTACAGACCCATTAGTTTTTGCTTATTTCGAAATAGTTCTTGATGTTCATATCAGGACCTCGATTGATAAATCACTCATAGCTGTATTCCAACACGGCTACCACCAGAGGCAAATCAGTTGAAATAACACCTTAGCCTCTCACCTCGCAGGTGGAAAAAATCTTTGCACGTTAAAACATAGACTCTGGCTGTCTTCCTTGACATTGAAGGTGCATTCAATAAGTCCAATCCAAACGTTGTAGTAAATGCACTTAATTTTCTTAACCTGGTCTGGATAGGTTTATTGAGCTCTTCCTTAAGTCGAGATAGTAACGTCGTCCGTACGGACTTCACATTGCCAGAGAATCGTTTGTCGAGGTACACCGCAAGGCGGTATTTCATCAATACTTTCCTAGAATCTCACTGTCAGCTCTCTTTAAAATAGCTGGAATCTTCTGACAATAACGCTACAGCTTGTATCGACATTTGCCATTGCAGTGATGGGAAAATGGTGCAAGGAATTTGAGCTGTCCGTCAACTCCTTTTCACTACACATACATACAAGTTAAATATCAAGTCTGATCCTCGACTCCAAAGTCAACTTTAAAACCAAACTTGACGTTAGGCCACACTAAGCAGCCTGTACTTCTTACTGTTGCAGAAGACTAGTTGGATCCAGATGGGGTCTCCGCTCCAATATCACGCACTGGATCTATTCCGCATCCAATCTAAGAAAAAGCAGTAACCATAAAATACTTTTGTTGGAAATAAAGTGCTTGATGTTTTTAACGGAGGTGACGATCCTTTTCGGCTAGATCTTTCTAATGAAATTTAAAATTTTTTTATGAGTTTTAATGCAAGACGTAAGTCCGAGACAGTTTGTTAAGACAAATCATTAGAAGCAGAAGAATTTTAAAAAAAATTTGTAAATTTATAAAAATTAATTTTATTTATGATCAAAACTATACATTTACAATTTTCCTATGAATGTGAATATAGTAGACTCCGTCCGAGTCCATTAAGAATGCGTACATATATAATGTAATAATAATTAAAATAAAAAACAATAAAATTTTAATTAAATGTAATTATAAGAATTTAGGCTATGTTTACTGGCTTTCCGTATTTTAAAGCTGGATCATAATCGTTTATAAGTTGAGGTAATATGGGATTATCCAACATGGTGGCGTGATTACCTTCGATTACTTTCATTATTACTTTTCCGGAAGTAAAGCGGCTAAGACAATAATCTTCTTCAATATCCTGAAGACTAACTTGATCTGGCCGAATTAATGTAATTGGAGTTTTTATTTTCTCAATATTGTCTAAATCATATAGAGCTATCATGCGTATACGTCTGAACATTCCGTCGACCACTTTTAGGCAATATTCTTTACTGTACATGTTTTGTTTGGTAATATATTCTATAAACTTGTTCAGTTTACCCTCTAATGTAGATATTTGTTGGAAAATTAATCCAATGGACTCTTTGGTTTCCCCAGGGTAAATGATGTTTACGGTTGAAGAAAGCAGTAAATTGTAGATGTCATGGTCAACAAAGTCGTCGTTTAATTGGAGCAACGCAAGCTTTGTCAGAAAATGGGGTGCACCATCGAGAAGTAACAATTGTCCTTTGTACCCAGCCTTTTCAAGCAGTCCTACCAACTGAATGGCAATGTAAGAACCAAACGAATAGCCTACTATGTAGAATGGTTCAGTTATGGACAACACAGACTTTACATGTTCGAAAGATGCTTCGGCAATTTCTTTGACTGTATTTAATTCTGAAAATCTGTGCAGCTGTAAAAGATTGGCTCGACTCGAAATATTAGTTCCAATTTTAAACCAAACTTCACCTGCAGTACCTTCAATGCCCGGTATAATTATGATTGGAGAACGTTTGGTCTTCGAGTGGTCTGGAAGAGTATTAAGTTCCACAAACACATCGTTGCAACCAGATTCATTACCAAGATTACGTAACAATATGTCCACACCCTCTTTCTCCGAACTAAATAACATTTTAATAGCACCTTTAGCTTCGTGATCGCGTTTGTCTGCAAATTCTTGTAGTTTTTGGAATGTCAGCGAACGCAAATCTTGAGGTGATAATAGAAGCTCAAAATCACGTTCCAAAGATTGTTTTATTTCAACAGTCATGAGTGAATCCATTCCCATTTCAGACAATGGTGTTCCCAACGACACTGATTTAAGGTCGCGAATTCCCATTATGTTCATAACTGTTTCAACAATATTTTCATTTCCAGAGCGACCGGCACGTTTTTCGGCAACCACCATACTAGAAACAATAGCATCGGTTGAAGATATTAGCTTATCCAACTCCTGCAAACAGGATGATATGCGCTGTTGCAAAGTGCCCCCGATTTCCATATCAATTTTATCTTCAGCCAAATTAGCTACTAGTCCCACCTCACCAACTGCTCCCCATTGTATAGCCTTGGCTGGATAACCATTGGCAATGCGATCCTCTACTATTCTCTCCATAATGGAATTGGCCATACCATAATTAGTTTGCCCAGCATTTCCTCGTCCGCATGAGACGCTGGAAAATACGACGAAATGTTCTAAACTTGGACATTTCTTTCGTGATAATTCATCTAAAAATGTTGTCGCAAATGCCTTTGGGGCTAAACATTCCTTGAATTTTTCTTTCGATAAATTGGTAAAAACTCCATCGTGTAAAGCAACAGCTAAGTTGAAAATTCCACCGACCGGTGCCATTGAAGTAGCCTCATCAAGCAGTTTACTGCAGCCATCATATGTTGTAATGTCACTGGTACTTACATATACGGAGCATCCATAAGTTTTCCACAGTCTGTTAAGAAAATAAATAACGTCATTGGTCTTGTACTGAAAATAATAAGACTGTTTGAAATTCAATTAGACTTACGCAATGCGATATGACTGATAGTCGTTTGTGATTCCCCGTCTGGAACTTAGAATAATATTTCGAGCTCCACGGATAATCATCCAATCCGCCAATTCCAAGCCAAATCCTCCTAAACCACCTGGTATTATATAACTCAAGTTGGGGTTAAAGTATACCTGTTTTAGGGCAACCAATGGCATGGTATACTTAGATTGGGGATCTTCTCGAACCTGTACGAGTACCTTTCCAATATGTTTGCCACCGGCCAAATAACGGAAGGCTTGTTCTATTTCAGATGCTTGGAATACGGTTGCGGGTAAGGGCTGTATGATGCCCTTGGCTAAGTCAACATTAATTATATGTGTTAGGTGCTGTTAAATAAAATGAGTAAAGTCTAAGTTTTATTCCAATCCACGTCAAACCTTACCGCAATCTCTTCGTCTGTTGCATTTGCCAAACGATCTGCTAGAACTGCGTGAAATGTTATTTCTTTAAGGAAACAACTCATACCAAGTTTACTATCATTTGCCATGTCGAACTTGCCAATCTCAAGAAAGTGACCCGACATTCCCAAGCAACGAACGGATGCCAATAATTTTTCATCCGCTAACGAATTCAAAACAAAGTCGACACCTTTTCCATTTGTTTCTCGCCGTATCATATCCTCGAATGAAATATCACGAGAATTTCCGATATGAGATTCTGAATATAAGAAAATAAAAATTATTTTTTATGGTTAATATCGCTAAACTATCAAGTTCTAAGCAATACATACCCTTTAATTGAGGGAATGTTTCCAAAAGAAATTTTTTCTTTTGTGGCGTACTGCAAGTTGTAAACACCTCCATATTGTATGATAAAGCTGTACGTATAGCAGCTAACCCTACGCCTCCAGTCCCAGCATGTATGAGGATGGTTTTACCTTTGCGTATGTCTGAACAGATGAAGAAAGCATAGTACACGGTTATGTAAACTACAGGCACGGTTGCAGCCTCTTTCAAGGACCAGTGGTCCGGTACTTCCCATATCAGTCGAGAATGTTTTTCAACATACGAAGCAATACCACCATTCACAACCATACTCATGATGCGGCGTCCATTTTTGGTATCAATTCCGGAGTACTCCAAACCGAGAACACAGTTCTGGTCCATTCGATTCTGTGCGAATATTTCGACTCCCAGACGCCCAGTGGCCACCATAACATCTCGGAAGTTAACCGAAGAGTAAACCACCTTAATTTCATGGTTCTTTGGATCCAAAGGTCCTTCAAACCATCGAAACGATGACAAGTCTCCGATCTGGAGAACATTACCGTATACATGATCAGCTCTCGGAATAGGTGCTTCCTCAGTATTTAGCTGAAGATGTCTATAAGTTCCCCACTTACCCTAAAATTTAGAAAATATTCTGAGATTATATCTTCAAACCGATATTTAAATTCGTAAAGCTCACATTTTTGTAAACGTTGATAGCCATCTTAAGGCTGTACTGATTAGCGTAGAACGGATCATTGAGATTAAATGGTGGTGCTTTTGGATCATTCACAAAGAAACAGGTTAGCAAGTTGCCGTCGGGTTCTTTTCGAAGGCAGTTAACTAATCCTATGAGACCATTGAGCTTTTCATTGAATGCATAAACCACTACAGCGGTCTTGTTAGAAAGGGCTTGCTGCACTTGAGACAACCATTCGAAGTCGTCATCAGCTTCACTAACTTCTACAATTTGTGTTTCAAAATTTAAATCTTTTTTCGGTTTTTGCAAAAGCAAAAGAACTTCTTCATTATTGTCCAGGGGCATTGCCGCTAACATTTTATAATGATCCGGAATTTCTAATTTCTCTATTTTTGAAGTGGTACGTCCACGAACGACTAGGTATCCATTATCTGCCAGTGACTTATTGGCAACTTGAGTAATCTTTTGGTTTAATTCACCCTCTAAGCCACCAATAATAATGAAATGACAGTTTGTTTGGGTGGACAGTTTCCCATTTTCTACATGAATGTTTGCTGGAAAATCAGTAAGTGTCTGATCGGATAAGAACACGTAATCCCCTACTATTATTGGCATATCTTCAATTGAATCTAAAAAGTTTGCGATTATAGGCAAACGACCATCAGAATCAACTTCGACGATCTTTAACTTCAACGAAGGTGTGTTCTCTAGAGTCAATTGCACGCAAATACGTGCAGCATCGGCTACACTGAGTACTGGTGTTGGCAAATGGGGTAGAAAGGTGTATTTCTCTAAGACTGGGACACCAGGTGGTTTTCGACGTTGAACTGAGCTAGCGTGCAAGCCAATTAACTCAATCCCGCCTGACACAATCCGTTCTAACTCGGGATCGACATAGACGTCTAAAACTCGGTTTTCTGGATCCATATTGGCTACGAGATCGAAGTGATGTTTACCATAAATGCGTAATTTTCGAATTTTTGTTGGCAACAAAAGACCTCGCGAGTCCACGCCCAGTATGTGAATTTGAAGCATTGCGTCCATAAATGTAACCCAATTATATTCCCATTCAATTTTGCCATAAAGGCCATCACCTCTTGCCTGCTTAACAGCTTGGAAAGCGCCATTATAATGGTAGCCGCGTAATTTTAATTCTTTGTAAAAGTCCTTCTTCGAAACCATAGGAAAAGCGGAATTTTCTTTTACGTATTCCACATTCGGAATTGTTGGATTTTCGATTTCGGAAATTTTACCAGTAACAACTAATTCGCCTGCGTCTGTTATCTACGAGTACAATATTGATTATTTGACTCCACCTTATATACATATTTCATATGTTTACCTCAAAATTACCACTACCATAATTTATCATTACAGTTAATTCAACGCTATTCTTTGCTGTCATATTTGTAGCGCGGAGAAATTTTATGTCTTCAAATTCAACAGGCACATCCATAAAACTCGGTCCGTGGTACATAAATGAAAATGTTTCCCACACATATTGCAGATAAGAAGTCGCAGGTATTAAAATCTTACCGTCAATTACATGACCAGCCATAAATTCCTCATCCTCGTTACGCAAATTAACAGAAAACACACGTTCACCTCTGCATTTCGTTTGCATGTTTTCGTACTTCGTCACAAACCAGTCTTCCTTATGATCCCATCGCACCAAAGAACTTATTTGAGGTGTACCGCGAGAGACAGGAAACTCGACAACTGGATAAAGGTTTTGCACAGGGAAATTAACACCATTCATGAAAAGCCTATAAACCATGTGAAAAGTATCGCGTCAATATTTGTAATTGATAGGCTTTTAATGGTAACAACAAATACTTACTTTCCAAGCGCGGTCAAAAAGAATATATCATTATTTTTATTACCACGCTGTGTTAGTGGTATGTGAATACCACCAGGCATAGATGGTTTTAAAATCGCCTGCAAGAGACCGTGGGGTGCAATTTCAATGGTTAATGCATTGTTGGGCAGGAGACCGAATGTTTCTTCAAAGAGAACGCTACTGAGTAAATTGTTTGTATGATATTCCGCAGAACATAAATTGCGACCGCAATCTTCCCATTTGTCCTTAGGTACACTTGAACTGAGCCATTTCGATGACCTCGGTTTGGGATTGGGAATAATTTGTTGAAGATACTTGAGCAGCTGCGGTCCCATGTGAGCAATATAACGGGAATGATAAGCAATGCTGGAGCAAGGAACTTCTTTAGCAAAAATATTCTTGGCCTTAAGATCAGCTACAAACTTGGCCACATCACCAGCAGGTCCTGAAATTGTGCACGAATTTGCATTATTATGACAAGCCACTTCGATAGATTCGGGTAACAAATGAACAATTTTCTTGTAGCCAATACCAACAGCAGCCATTGAGCCTTTGATTTTTTCAATTTCTAAGCTCACTTTGCCCCGATAATAGGCAGCTAAAATCATTTGTTCAGCCGTAAAACCCCCATCAGCATAACCACAACCGAGTTCGCCAACGGAATGTCCAATAATATAATCTGGCTCCAAGTTTAGTGATTTTAAAACATCGATCAAAGCGATTTGAATTGCTGCGATGGCAACAAAGGAGTGTAAAATGTTATCGAAAATTGTTGGATCATCAGATGTCAAAATGTGAATGAGATCAAGACCGTTGGGTAATAATGTGTTGTGACAGAGTTGAATTGAATGACGGAACTTTGGTATACTCATAAGAGACGCACCCATCTGCGACCACTGAGAACCCATTCCACTAAATACCCAAACAATTGGTCGTTTAATGCCAGAGTAATGCTGAACATCTTTAGCTAACACAGTAGCAGGTTCTTGTTCATTATTGCTGCATACGCCGAATCCACGAAAAACTAGACCGGAGACTTGCTCGTTTTGAATGTTGTGCAGTAGTGCGATAAACTCTGCATCCAAAGGACGTTTCTCAATAGCTTCGAGAATTGCATCCAAAGATTGTTCGTTTCTTCCAGCCCAAGTAACTAAGCGTGGAATATCATCGTCTGGCACGCCTCCACTTATTTTTGGCTTTTCGAATGCTTTAAGTAGAGCGTGAGCATTGGCTCCTCCAAATCCAAATGAGTTTACTCCAATGTAAGGTTTTTCTAAACTCAAAACATTGTTCACCACTACTAGCCGACCTTCAGCTAATGCGGCGATTTCTGATTTTACTTCCTCAAAGTTAATATTTGGAGGAATTTCATTATTCTCAAAAGCAAAACAAGCTTTAATTAATGAGTTTATTCCCGATGCAGCTTCTGAATGTCCGACATTCGATTTGACTGAACCAACTAGTAGCGGTGAAGTTCTTTGACTGCAGAGTACGTTGTCAATTGCACGACACTCTTCAGGATCGCCTACAACAGTACCAGTGCTATGAGCTTCCAAAAAGCCCAAATCGTCAGGGGTAATGTTGACTTCATCGTAAAATTCTCTGAGCAATTGTTCCTGTAGTTTTCCAGATGGGTAAGTAATACCTTCGGGCTTAAAACCATCACAATTAGTTTTTGAATACACCACGCTCGCATACACTCGCTTTGCATCGCGTTTGCGCTGCAAAAATAAGCAATTTATGGCCTCTGAACGTGTATATCCACTTGCATTCTTGTCAAATGGTCGACAATAACCGTCACTAGCTAAAACACCAAGCCTTAAAGATACAATAGAGGGTAGTAAATAACTAAAACAATTTATACTGAAATAGTGGGGAAACAAACCTGGCGAATTGTAGTGTTACAAATGGATGCAATAATAAATTTGAGCCACCAATTATAGCGGCGTCAATTTCACCATTGCGCAAAGCTGTGAATGCGTTATCCAAAGCGTACATAGAACTTGAACAGGCAGTGTCCACAAGGAAGGAGGGTCCTTGCAGGCCAAGAGCATACGAAATACGATTTGCCATCATAGCACGGCTGCAACCCGTTATACCAAAACCACCGGATGACACCTTTTCATAGAACCACGTTTTCTCTGACTCAGAAATACACGCACCAACGTAGACTCCTGTCTTAGTGCCTCGTAAATTTATTGGATTAATACCAGCATCAATTACTGCCTCGTAAGCGGTTTCCATTAACATACGTGTTTGAGGATCCATAGTGTGGGCCTGCTTAAAATTTACACCAAAGAAAGTCGCATCAAATTTTTCGAGATTGTATATTTTCCCAGATCGTTTTGGGATTTCTGGACTAAAATGTCGCCAACGACGTTCATCATCATCAACCATATCAATCTGTAATGAATATTAAAATACTTTCGCTAATTATATTTCCAGTTGATATAAAAAAGTAATTAATCTTTACATCCAATAAGAACGGTGTTTCACTTCAATTAATTTAAATATTTTTTTCATTGAATTGTTATTTTTTTTAAGAACCAAAAATGCGAATTATAAAATAAATAAATACATTTATAATTGCCTGTCAACATGGCATTTGTCCGTTGACTGCTAATGATAGATAGCAGACTACCGTGTTATTTGAGGAGAAAATTATTAAAATTCATAAATCATTTATTTCCATACATCCTTAAAATGGATTTTAATGATCACACAAGTCATACTATATGTCAAATTTTTGTGCAGAAGAGAGCGGATATCGTGTAATCTGAATATTGAATGGAAGCGTAGAGAAAATTTTTTATTTTATTTATTTCATCACTTTCGTTTAAATAAAGATAGTAAATCTAGGTTATAGCTTAAAAGATATATGTATGTATTTAGAGTTAAAGGCTTAAATATTGTTAATCATAAAATTTTTTTATAATAATATATGTAACAAGTGATAGTGGCGACACTTTGTTTAAGTAGAATAGATAGAGAGATAAGGAAGAAATACAGTGCAAGAGAGAGAAGAGGAGTATGTAATAGGATATCAGTAGAAAAGAAAAGGTTGAGAGGCAGTCAGTTGAAAGAAAGCTAAGAATTAAGTTGTGTTTTTTTTTAAGTCGGAAAAGTGAAATTTTAGAAGTTGAAAGGTGTAATTTTTGCAAGTTTAAAAGAACAGTTGAAGAATAGAAGTTGAAAGGTTGAATTGAAATTGGATTTGAATCAAAAAAACTTATTATTTATTTTTTTTTATAATATAAATTGAATTATTGTTCATATTTGAATAAACTTACACTGAATTTAAATAAAACATCAATGAATCCAATCTTTTATTTAAATACAGTGACCAACCGTAATTACATATATAATAATTTTAATATAATTGGTTTTAAAATAGTAATCCGAAAGAATTTCTAGAGTGCGTATCGTTAAGGATGGCATAAATATTCAATAAATTTGATAGATTGTTTTGTCATTTAGCTAAAAATGAATAAATACTTTCACATTTTCTTAACAATGTTCAAACTGTGTCTAATTTATAAATTTTTTTTTGGTAAATATATCCAATTTATAACAATTCTTTATTTCTTTGTAATACTTACAAAATAAATCTACAATAATAGAAAAAAGAAGAAAGAGTCACAAAAAGTCTAAGTATATGCGGCCACCATAGCGACCAATTTCTACATAGGATTTGTTAACCAATTGCATCTAGAAAATAAGCAACGGCAACCATCGCTGTCACGAATCTTATACTGAACTGGCCATAGGTTGTGCGACCTCCCTCATTAACCTGTAACAATAGAAAATACTGATTCCATTGTGTGCGCAGAATTTTATATCCTTTTCAATATTGGGCTTTTCTTCATACGAATCAAAGCAAGCGCTGCTAATTCAAATTCAACCAAAGAGTACTTCTCTATTGCAGTGTTGTATTAAACTAGTAACAGTGTTGCATCTTAAGAAAGTCACACATTCTAGTAACGTACAATTTAATGGTAATCGGTATAATAACGGGTGATTATTACTACTACAGTATTCCACGGTTAAATACCTCACTAATAAATCCAAATCTTTTCGGGTATTTATCCGGGGAACGCATTTAAACGTCCACGTTTATTTACCCCACAGGGGCAATTATACGAACACGCTTAAATACATTTTAAGGAGTAATTATTCGAATACCCATACATTTCGTATCGATAGGCAGCAATTGAATAAAAAACCAGAATTATAATTCAACTAAAACTTTTGATTAAGTAAAAATTAATGTTACAGAAGAAGTAAAACAATAAAACAAAGGCATTTCACAAAACGATAATTTAAATTTGAATAATTTTACCACAAAATTTATATTTTCACTTATTTTCGAAAACTAACCGAACAAGTGTCAAATTAACAGGTGCTTTAATGAAGTTCTTGCACAGTTGTAAAAAAGGTACTTTGGGTAGAAAAACGATGTTAAATCAACGAATATGCCAGTGTTGGGAAAAATTTTTTGAGGTAAATACCCGAATTGGGTATTTAAGCGAAAGTTATTAAACCGTGGGATTTTGTTTCAAAGTGTATAAAAAATATACGGGGATTCACAGTGCGAGGTAAATAAACGAAAAAGGTAATTATGCGTAGGGTATTTAACAGTGGTATACTGTATTATCTTGTTGGCGATACTGGTTTAAACAGGTCACGCACGTTTCGTGTTTTGTTTTACTGTCAAACATCTTCAGTTTGGTCTATAATTTAACCATGAATTGTCTTACAAACGAATAACGCTTGCAAATCATTGAATTTTATTATCAAAATACATGCTCTGTTAAGAAAGTTCATCGCGCGCTTCTTCCATTTTATGGTCAGTTTAATCGACCCACTGAAGCAGCAATATTCGGGCTATTGTGACTAAATTTCGCACCAAATTTACATTGTTGGACATTAAACCACCAACACGCTTACGTAGAGTGCGAACTGAAGAAAATATCGCAGCTGTATTGGCCAGTGTTAATGATGACCATCAATTATCGATTCGTCGCCGTTCGCAGCAATTGGGCCTCTGTTACTCAACAACGTGGAAATATTTGCTGAAGGATTTAGGTGTGAAGCCTTTCAAAATACAGCTGGTGCAAGAATTGAAGCCGAACGACCTACCACAATGCAGAATTTTTGGTGAATGGGCTCTTGGAAAGTTGGCCGAAGATCCACTTCTTTATCGAAAAATTGTGTTCAGCGACGAAGCTCATTTTTGGCTCAATGGATACGTAAATAAGCAGAATTGTCGATTTTGGAGTGAAGATCAGCCAGAAGCATTGCAAAAGCTACGAATGCATCCAGAAAAAGTCACAGCTTGGTGCGGTTTATGGGCTGGTGGCATCATTGGACCGTACTTCTTCAAAGATGCTGCGAATCGTAACGTAACTGTGAATGGTGAGCGCTACCGTGAGATGACATCCAACTTTTTTTTGCCCCAAATGCAAGAGCATGACATGTGGTTTCAAAAAGACGGTGCCACATGCCACACAACACGCGTAGCAATGGACTTATTGAGAGGCAAATTTGGTGAACATTTTATTTCACGTTCGGGACCGGTCAATTGGCCGCCTATATCGTGCGATTTAACGCCTTTAGACTATTTTTTGTTAAATTTTTTATGTTAAAGCTCATGTCTATACAGACAAGCCCGCTTCAATTGACGCATTGGAAGACAACATTGAGGCATTTATTTTTATTTATTTAATTTTTTTTTATTTATTTATTTATTTGTTTCTTCAATTCCTGTACAACAAGATTTAATCTTATATTTAAAGTACAAGAAAGAAGTGTTCATAAACAACATTTGGAGATCAAACTTTTCTAATGAATAAAGTAAAAGAGAAGAAATAATAATAATAATAACAATAGTAATAAATCATGCATAATTTATAAAAATTGCAATTTACTACGGTGCAAAAAAATCAAATAAAAATTTCCTAAAACTAGTTGCGTCGCTATTAAGTTGCTGAGAATGTGGAAGACAATTCCAAAGCCGTGCAGCATGAATGAAAAAATGCCATTCAGATACAAGGTAACGATGTAGGGGAATTATGATCCTTTTACCTCTAAGTGATCTAGCAAATCTTATTTTATCGCTAAGATATCCTGGAGATTCTGAATAAATGATCCTATGCAGAAGTAATAATACACGGATGCTCAAAAGATTGTCAAGCGATACACCATAAAGCTTCAAAGAAAAACGGGACACATGGTCATATCTCCTTAAACCATAGACATATCTCACAATATTATTGAATAAGACGTTGAGCTTCTCCTTGCTAACGGAAACGCAACTTGCAAAAAGTTCACAGCCGTACATTAAACCAGGAAGAAGATAACATTTTGCAATCAACCGTCTTATATTCAAAGGCGTAAAGTATTGTGTCGACCAAAGACACCTCAACTTCATATAAGTTTACCCTACGAGTGTGTTAACATGATTTGTCCATGTAAGACTGTCATTAAAAGTCAACCCAAGGTTTTTGGCAGCATTCACAATCTTAATCTTCTCCCCGTTCATCAAGATATCGAGACCGATATTGGAATCAAGCGTTCTCCTACGAATAACCATGCACTTAGACTTATGAGGGTTTAAACGAAGGCCATTTGCCTTGGCCCAATGATATATTCGATCCAAGTCATCGTTGAGTCTGTTCACATTCACACTAATAGATGACACAGGACTACTCAAATGTAACTGTACATCATCTGCGTACATATGAATTCTGCTGTGCTGAAGTTGGCTTGGCAAATCGTTGATATACATTGCAAAAAGAAGTGGTCCAAGAATTGAACGCCTCTAGATAAATTCATGGCAGAAGACTGGGCATTTACCGAATGAACAAATTGTGAACGATTTGAAAGATATGATGATAAAAGACGTGTCGAAGCTCCAGAGAAGTTAAAAAAGCGCACAAGCTTCATAGAAAGCATGCCGTGATCAACCGTGTCGAAGGCTTTTGAATGATCAAGGAGGACCAAGAAATTAAATTTACCTTCATCCAGTTCATGTCGTATATTTTCTGATACATGCAAAAGCGCAGAAACACAGCTATGGTTCTTGCGAAAACCTGATTGTTTCTCAGTTAACAACTTATTAGCATCAATATATGATGCCATTTGAAAGTTAAGAATTTTTTCCAGGACCTTGGATAGGTATCACAGAATAGCTATTGGTCTGAATTCGGTATCATTCTTCGGTATTGGCAATATTTTCGCACATTTCCACCGTAATGGAAAAGTACTAGTAGTAATTATGCTATTTAATAAATATGTTATATATGGCAGAAGTACAGGCAGCAATATTTTTATAAATCTCGGGTGCATATTATTCGTGAGATACCGGCAGAAATGTTGGAAAGAGCATTTGAGGCGTAGTCGCGGTTAACATTTGCATGAAATAATCTTCAAACATTAAATTATATGGACCTATCGATATGGTACTATCGATTCAAATAAAGATTTCACGCATTTTTCTGAATTTGATGTTTTTTTTTTTAATTTTCCTATAGCTCTTAAAAAATCACCCTTTATTACAAAATAAATTTGTAGAATACATGTAAGTCTTATTCATATATTCTCGCAAATCATTTAGGACCATTTTTACAACTTGCCGTTAACTAAAGTGAGGCTTTTAATGGCCAGATAACTTAGTAAAAGTAAACGTTAAGCTAAAGGGAAGATCATCCATCATTTGAACTTCCCATATTAAATATATTATTTTCAATATGGTAACTTTAAATATAAACGTGAAAAATAAACTTTTATAATAATAATAGTTTTTCAAATCAATATGTATATTGTCGTATTCAATATATTTATTAATAGTGTTAGATACCGCAAACAAATATCTGAGAGATACTTTTACACCAATGCAATTCGTCTCTGGAATGAACTCCCGAACAACATACAATTACTAAGCAATGCAAAGCATTTCAAGACTGCAATAATTAAATTTTTGAATAAACAATAAATAATGTGCATTTGTAATTAATTAATCATATTTTTTAATATAATTTGTAAATTTTGTTTTTAATAAAATTTATCTTGTTAATTTATTTTTAAGTTTATTATATTTTCTTATTTCTCAAACTTTGTTATGCCTATATCCATCCTTAGCAGTACTATTAAATAAGATGATATCTTGTTGTACTGTATTTACGCTTGAATAAATAAATAAAAAAACACAAAAATAAAAAAGTTAAAACCTTAAAACACAAATTTTATAAACAAAATGAATAAACATAACAAACAAGAAGGCACGTCGTTGTCACTGCGTTTTTAAAGTTACCTTTAACTAAAGTTAAAGTTTAGTTAAAGTCACCTTTATGCTTCTCATAACTACAGTCACATTTTAATCATGTTCTCGTTACGACGACCACTGGTCTAGTTGGTAGTGTGCTAAATACAATTGTCGAGACTGTGGGTTCGTCACCTACCAGAGACTTTGTATATTTTTGTATTATATACTATGTATGTATACATACATACATAATTGGCCATTACAACCCTTCATTCAGGATTACGGTCTAGCTTCTCAACACCACTCATGTTGTGTGCGTTAATTTTATACATGAGTGGCGGGACCTACAGTTTAAAGTCGACTCCGAACGACAGATTTTTTGAGAAGCTTTTCATGGCAAATTTAAATCTCAGAGTTTTTGCCAGAAATCTGCTGAGAGGAAGTCGCCGAAGAAATATTTTTTTTTTTTTTTTCATATTTCGTTTTGATGTCTGACCTGGGATACGAACACGGGCCTTTCGTCGAATGAGCCAACACACTACCTACTAGACCACGGCGACTGTGTATGTATATGATAAGTTATAATAAAAAATCAACTGATGAATGTCCTATACTGGCCATAAAGAATAAATAAAAATAAGAACAATGTTACAACAAAAATGTATTGCACACTTTCCTGTAACTATGTATCTTTGCGGTATTTCAACAGATGGCATTGCATGAATAGAGACCATCTCCTGAGTATAGGTATAAATAAATCATGCTTTAAGTGGTATTTTGTTTTTTTTTTTTTTTTGTGTTTTGATAACACGTTCCCTGCCACGTGTACCGTTTTCGGTACACACTAAGCCTCATTTCTATGCCAAGCTGAATTTTTTAATTTAAAATATTTATAGCCAAAATTTAGTTATTGGTGACGTAGAGATGTTTAGAATAAGTTTTGAGTCATGTATTGATAACGGTACATGTGGCGTGGTAATTAGTTAGCAGTACACTTTTGAACTTTTATTGAATATGGCAGGTGTAAATGCATCTATTTTGTATAATACAAAAAACCAAACAGTTCAATTTCACATTTACAATGTAGTTAGAAAACTACTGATTTATATATGTCCACCTTCTAGAAAACGCCAAAGCTAATGGCAGACCAGCCAAAAAGTAACCACTGCAAATCAGGCTATGCAGAAAGTGTGAAAAATTAGTAATTAGTGTAATCGAACTTAAGTAATATATACGTATATTCTCATTTGTACATCACTCTTATGTCAATTATTCTATGTGAAATAAATGCAATTTTTTATTGTTCTTTTATGCATTTTGCCGTCTTAATATTATTTATTGTGGAAATAATAGAAAATTTCTGAAAAATAAAAAATGAATATACATATATTTAGAGGAATTTATAAAAGTAGTAGAAATGACACTTTCTCAAACAGCGTGATAAATCCACTTTAATGTGCGTAAAGTAGCACAGCCACGATCAAACTAAACTGATCAATCTGCCATTTTTGCGATTGTATTGGTAAAACTGTACTCACATGTACAGAAAACTGTCCTCACATGTACAGACTGAGAAGAGTTTGAAGAATATCAAAATACTTTTAATTTTCGCTACCTGCTCCGCAGAAATTGGAAGAAAATTTGATGTGTGTAATTTTCTTTGTTTCGCGGCTGTTTCGAAAGCGTGTAGCAAAAAGATGATAATAAAAATTAAAAAGTAGATGCTTTGTTATTCTTTATGTGGTTTTGTTTTTATTTATGAATTTTGTGATAGCGAAAATCAAAAGTATGCATTTTGATATTCTTCAAACTATTCTCAGTCTGTACGTGTGAGGACAGTTTTCTGTACGTGGGAGTACAGTTTTACCAATACAATCGCAAAAATGGCAGATTGATCAGTTTTACCAATACAATCACAAAAATGGCAGATTGATTAGTTTAGTTTGATCGTGGCTGTGCTACTTAAAACATTGCATAATTTGCATAATTTCAAAGCTTCTGAAGAACTTACATACACTGCTGTTCAAAAAATAGATTCACCTGCCCTCCGAAAGGTTTACTATACATCTCTTATGCAATGGATTATATGTAAAAAAGTAACTGCACTTTGTTTGCTGGCCTCTTATGAATATAATTCCGATACATTTCAAAAATTTGAAGCGTGACTCTTCTTTAATTAATTGCAAGATGTTGATCATGATGAATCTATTTCATTGAACAGCAGTGTACATATGTAGTTTCAAACAGGGACCGAAAATAACTGTTATTTTTGAATTTTTGATTTAAAAAAAGCAACCGCAAGGAAATGTCGGAGAAAAAAACCAAGTATACCATTTTGATTGGATTGGACCAAATTTTTATAAAATGCGATGCTTTTTAAAACATGATTTTTATTTTTTAGAAAAAAATAAAAGTTATTTTTTGATTTTTATTTTTTCGAGCAGAAATAAAAGTTATTTTTTAACTTTTATTTTTTCGAGCAGAAATAAAAGTTGTTTTGTTTTTTTCAAACCAAACATTAGTGTTTAATATACCCAAAACTTAATTCTAATAATTTTCTGACATAATTACTTTAATTTTTTTAAAGAATTTTTTAATAAATATTATGAATTCATCATGAATTGAAACAAAAATAACTTTTATTACTGCCTTTAAAAATAAAAATCTAAAATAACTGTTATTTCTGCTCTTACAAATAAAAGTCAAAAAATAACTGCTATTTCTGCTCTTAAAAATAAAAGTAAAAATATAACTTTTATTACTGCCTTTAAAAATAAAAATCTAAAATAACTGTTATTTTTGCTCGAAAAAATAAAAGTCAAAAAATAACTTTTATTTCCGCTCTTAAAAATAAAAGTAAAAATATAACTTTTATTACTGCCTTTAAAAAGAAAAATCTAAAATAACTGTTATTTCTGCTCGAAAAAATAACAGGTAAAAAATAACTTTTATTTCTGCTCTTAAAAATAAAAGTCAAAACATAACTTTTATTTGCTGACTTTTACGATAAAAGTTATAACAGTTACGGTCCCTGGTTTCAAACGGTTTTCGTTTATGTATTATAATTATTTATTTTTTAAACTAAACGTAAAAGCCAAAAGTACATTTGAAATAAATTCAATTCAAGTGCTCACATAAAAAACACATTTAATAACAATACCCTGCGAACCAACAAAAAGGCAATTTAAATCATCGTCTTCCTGTAACCTGTGTTATGACCGACAAGTACAAAATTACTAAGAAACAACAGTTCTGGGAGTGCAATTGCAAGTATGGAATTTTCATTATCATTTTTATGCTATTGCCCACTAAAGTTTTTACAAAGTACAACGAAATAATATCCATTTGAAATGAATTCTTATAAATTATAAGCACAAGTTTTAAGTTTTAATATTATTTTCTTTTTGTCTAATATACCGTATACATAATATGTACATATGTATGAGATATTTTTGTAATGACACTGTGCACTAGCTCATGCACGCACCTTATTATATAGGTTGTATTTATATTCCTCGACATTACGACAATTCGGAAATTTTCCAGCTATACCCGATATAACAATTTCATCACCATCGGTTTCCGGGAAAACACGAGAAAACTTTTTCATTTTTTTATCAACACGTTCACTTTTAGATGCGGTTGCAACTCCCGACATGATACACAATCAGATATGCTTCGGAATTAATATTTTTCAAAGGCAATGATAATGCGGTGCGCGTAATCGAAATAAAGCGAATATTTTTTTTTGCAATTGACTGTCAAAATGCAATTGATTAAAATTCGAAAATTAAGCTCCTTTTATAATTTGAATTCGTTTCATTACCACCTGCAAAACTTTCGATTTCGCATTAAATTAAAAAGGCGAATAATTATCCAGTTATAAATAATTTATAAAATGTTAATAAATTTTCTTATAAATATGTAACAAAAATACAAACTATCAATGCAGTGGACAGCCTACAAAATCAAACTCATAAATTTTACATCAATGCATGCATTTAAAACGATTAATTCAAGTTGACAAATTGAATACAAAATAATAAAAAAAAACACACATACACACACACTCGCACACACAAAATAATGTCAACAATTTAATTCATTAAAAAGAAGAAATAATATGAAGAATATAATATGTATGTAAATATTTATTCATTTCATTCATTAATTAAGAAAACCTAGCTCAACAAACACAAACAACTGCCATGGTTTACTACTGAAATAAAAGCACAAATTGAGTAGAGGGATAGTACCTACAGGGGGTGGAAGAGGTTCAGAACTGATGATTTGAACGGAGGTTACCATGGACGGAGGTTACCAAGCGCATAAAAATTGCGAAAATAATGTATTATGATACAAGGTTTCCCAATGCAATGGTCAACAAATCTAAATGGAATGGAATTGGTGAAATAGGAATTGGCCGAAAATGTCCTAAAACCAATATTGGTATGTAGACGTGAATAATCTCAATGACCACTTTGTATGTTTTAAAGTTCCACAACCTAACGTTAACTTATATGATGAATGTATCTTAACGGTAAAATCGAGTTCAATTGCTGCTGATAATTTAGATCCTTTGTTTTTAAAAGCTTTGGCACCTGGACTTTTGCCTTATTACACCCACGTACTCAATAGAGTTCAGACAAAATCTACTTTTCCTGATGCAAGGAAACTAGCTAAACTCCTTCCCATTCACAAAACTAAAAATGAGTTTTTTTGTCCAAGATAATGAAAAACATTATGACTAGACAAATCAATAATTACCTGGAAAGTCGCAATTATTTAACTGTTAGTCAATCGGAATTCATGAAGGGTAGGAGTTGTACTACAGCTCTAATAAATGTATTTAAGGATCTTAGATCGGAACTAGATGAAAATAGTGAAGCGTTTTTAGTTCTTCTTGATCACACCAAGGCTTATGGTATAGCCGATCACAAAGTTCTATTGAAAAAGTCTGCCGGTAGTCTAATTTATTCTTATCCAATAAATAGATTTAAAAAAGTTCATTTAACACGTTCTCTGCCCTGTACCGTTTTCGGTTCACACTAAACCTCATTTCTAAGCCAAGCTGAATTTTTTAATTTAAAATGTTTATAGCCAAAATTGAATATGTCAGTTATTTTATATGAAATAAATTTTGGAACGTGTTTTGTCGGAAATGCCTTTAGGGGACATGAGACCTTCACACTTATTAAATGAAATGAGGCGCGTGGCTGGAACCGCATTGTTCGAAAATATTCTCATGGATCTGTGAGCAGCACGCCTTCCACCACATGCTCAAGCCACTGTACTTGCATAAAAAGTTGACATAACCGGCAAAACGGCCATCGCCGATGCAATTGTTGACTCACTTGGGCTACGTAATATAAATTCAGTCGAAGAAGTCAACATAACCTCAAAAAAGACAACAGAAAGCAATGGTTTTGCTGCCATACAACAACCAACTTGTGCAACAGCTTATAAAGAAACTACAGACCACGTTTTAGAAACCATGTTTATGACAACAACAACGATGCAACACCCACTGTAACGAACACAAATAAATGAAATGTTGTAGGACTGAATCAAATGAAATCAGTACTTTAAGAAATTGTCAAGAGAGGACTGCGGGAGCCATTGAAGAGATAGCTAACAGTCGGGCGGGGAGGTTCGGTCCTCTCTTAAAACAAAATCCTGTTTGTATACAGAGTTATTGTGTTATAGATTCCCTATTTAAAAAAAAAAACAAGAAAATAAATTGAGGAATAGAGTGGACCAAAATGACTATAAGTTTTCAACAGAAGCCCGTTTATAGTCACGTAACAAAAAAAAAAAGACATATTTTATCTATTATACCCAGATTAAAAGCACTATCAGATGTTGTTGATAGCTAGTCTCAAAACCCTCCCAATCTCTATGTCCTAATGACTATGTATATTTTTAGGACCCCACTTCGATACACACCTAACTTCTTATCAACCTAAGAAAACACTAGTATTTAATTTAGCCAGGCATTATGTCTAAATTCTCAATTTATTCATTGTTGAATTCAAGTTAACATGTACATATAAATAGAAATTAAGTATTTTGGTTTATGTACAAAACATAAGCTAACCGCGATTAAAATTCATCTAGTATAATAAATGTTTAGATAAACCGAAACTTGTTAAATACTAACGGGTTAAAATAATATTTGTATCTGACAACTGTGAGAGCATTAATATCTTTAGACTAACTATATAATTCATGAAATTGACGATTATTAAGTATATTTTGTACTAACAAAATATATGAACTTGAAAAGCAAAGAACAAAATGCAAAGCAAAGACTTTGCAACCAGATTGATACGATCATACTAATGAAGTAATAAGCAAGTTGATGATCATTATTGATTAAAGATGAAATTAATTGCTGTAAATTTTTGTAAATTTTCTCGAAGATTATCTTCGATTACTTATAAAACAATTTTAACCTATTAATGCTCACACCTATGCTCTTAAGTTAAACTTAGTATTTAGTTAGAATAATTTAATTAAAGTATGATTTTAAGTAGAAGATTTAAACAAACATTCGAAACATTTTTTTATCGATCGTTAATGTTCTCTCTAAAAAAAAAATTTTAAAGAAATGTATATGAAAATTTCATGAAAATTTCGCACAAGTTTTTATGGTTTTGTAGCAAGAGTCATCATTACATATTGCACGTAGCTGGATATTTCAAAGGGTTATATTTAATGGTCCTCCGTTTCGCAAATTGGTCACCACAACAGTTACATACATTATTATGCATTTAAATCTTTCCATAATATTTTCTGCCTGGTGAAATATTGCCATCCTTTGCAATGGGTAAAATTCACAGATTTTTCTTTGAATTTTTAAGTGAAATATTTCTATTATTCCGAAGAGTAATAAATGGGATCAAAAAGCACAATATTTTGTAAACAATATTTGTTCGAACACTGCTTGAAACAATAATTACTAACAATTTTCCTCTGGGTTATACACATCCCTGTAGGAAATGTCAATATTAAAAATGTGCTGAATCGCTATTGACTTTGTCAACAGTACTAGTGTCGAATTATACCCCGTACAAGGCTTAGTGCTATAGACATTTAACATGTCCGTGTCATTGAAAATCCTCTAGTGACATCATGACTATTGACTTCGTATTGACTAGGTACTTCTCATGGATCTATATGGTGACATTAGAACCAGGAATTTACTAGTACATTTCTATAACTTATGGAACTTTCCTGTAGGCAGTATCAATAGTAAATAGGTGGTGTCATACTAGCGACATTGTCACTAGTTTTTTTTACTTTTTTTTAATATTAGGGCCTTTAAGCCGGTATCTAAGCAAATAAATTAAATTGTACACTATTGTTTAAATCATAAGTTTATTTGACAAAAAATTATATACATATAATAATAATATTGTCGACTATATAATTTCGGGAAAACCAATCTATCTAGCAACACTTGTGTTCAACAACCGTTTTGAGACCTCTTGGCAGCAGCCGCATTTTGAAATAGCTACAAAAAAAAAAAGAAATACAGAAAAACAAATCAGTAGCACTAAAACGCTTGGTAAAACTTACCTTGGTGGATCGGTCATTTTTCTGGAATGCAGGTGTGCAAAATTGTAATTATTAAAAAATTGGAATTTAATGGTAGGCAATAAAGTATAAATTTTGGCACAGCGATCTCATCAACACTATAATTTTCTCCTTCGCCTATAGCTTCATTGACACTGTTTCATTTCTTTCACTCAAAACTGTTTTTCTACTTTTATATAAATCTGTACAGACGGGTTATAGGGTGGGGTCAGTATAAGGGTAAGAGGGGGTAGGGTGTATAAATAGGAGAAGGTACACAAACCTTTTCTATATTAATGTATATATGTAAATAATAAGTGTTTGTATGTGTTTTTTGTGTATGTATTTTTAAATCGTTATAAAACGTATTTTATTTATTTGTAATTTGTAACAATAAATTATATTATAGTTGACAATATTTGTTTTGTATACAACATTGGGTTTTATGTGTAAATGTAGAATTCAGAATTATAATAATATATGTTCACAATTTTAGTTTTATTAATATAATTTATTTCAAATTTCATTCTATAATTTTGTTCACTCGCGTAGGGTTTGTTGGGTATTTGTGTTGCTTGAGGATCGATAGTCAACTGTTCAACTGATCAACAAGGATCAAAACAATTATACAGGAGTTGTTGATGAAAGTGTGTATGTTGATGTGTATGGTGAATGTTGATGTGTATGGTGAATGTTGATGTTTATTGTCTGTTAGAGATGGTTGTGTTGTCTTGGAAGTCAGGGTTGGGGTTATTTAATTTGTTCACTCGTGTGAACAAAATCAATTTGTTTTTTAATTTGCTTTTTATAATTTCTTTTTGTCATATTATAATAACACTTTTTTAATGCTTACACAAACAATTTCCAAATTTTAATAAAACCACGGAATTATAGTACTGAGAAAATAGAGGAGAGCTATTACGCAGTACAATTTTTTACGCATAAAAAACATAAATGTCAACAGCATAGGTATATTTCAATAAAGGCTTATATGTCAATGTTATATGTTATATGGTGTACAATTAATTGTTTGTTGACAATGTCGCTAGATATACACCACATCTTTTGTCTCTGTATTTTTTATATTGAAAGATTGGAGGCAATTGAACTAGTGCTGTTGACAAAAAGACATATAGACGCAGTCTGACTGCAGGGATATGCTTCTCACAAATACACCCACATTTTTATCATATAAAACCTTTAAGCAGTTCTTTACAAAGTAAAACAGCGCAGCAAATAAGTACAGCAAAAGCACAAGAGAAACCACAAGAGCTGAAACGCTGTAAGCAATAGTGATCGTTTTGAAATTAACGACTGTGCTTCACTGCGTTAGTAGAAAACATTTCACTGTACCACTACAGCTAATGAGTTTTTTTTTTGTTTTTTGACTGTGCTGTTTGCCTTTGCTGTTTTATTTTCTCTTTGCTGTAGTGAAGCATATAAGAAAAAGCAAAACACAGTGAAGCAAAAACAAACCCTGTATGAAATTAAGAATATAACGATAATAGCGCTATAGTAGGCCATTTAAGCTTATTATTAAGTTTACAAATTTTTGATTTGTTATTATAAGAATTACATTTAATTTGTGAATTCTTTCTTCGAGAAAATTAAGGAGATTTTTGTTGAAATTTTAATTATGTGTTACTTAGCTTTAAATCATATTGTTGCTTTTTGAAATCTTACTAGTTTTTACTAAACATTTTAGACAATGTTTGTTAAAACATTATTGTTGAAACGTTATATTTTTGTTTTTGTTTGTTTATTTATTCAGAAATATATTATATTTACATACTATAATAAACACTAGTTAACAATAACATTTTTGTATATACAATGTCCCTTACAGGGCACTCTAGTATTATTTATATAATAAAATTTGTTTTGATCAAAAATAAAATTAGTTCACATTTCATGTATACTAATCATCAATATATACATATACATATATACACATTATAATGCAATGAAAATATTTCTACAATTAGGGAAATAAAAAACACTGCCTTATTATCTAAGAAGTTTGTAAGGGTTTGTCAAGGGAGTAAAAAGAAAATAGAATATACATTATGTAAATAACCACCAGAATTTCTTGGCTCATGTACTTTTAACTAATTTTGAATTTTTGCTTGATATACTTGTACTGTACCTCATATCCAATTGCTGTAAATTACAATTAATTTTTTTGTCATTAGCACGTCTATAATTATGATAAAATATTGGAATTCCATTCTCATTCTGTAGCATATTTTTATAATCCATATATACAAATGCTTCGGGGGGAACAAAT
Source organism: Sarcophaga rosellei (assembly GCA_930367235.1). NCBI lineage: Eukaryota > Metazoa > Arthropoda > Insecta > Diptera > Sarcophagidae > Sarcophaga > Sarcophaga rosellei. The sequence goes on along the minus strand of OV884017.1, from coordinate 80,326,832 downwards.
CCTGTTTCTAAGGACTTTGATAGATATTTGTAATCCGTATAGTATGGTGCCAATATTAGATTGTTTTCAATGCATTGTGAACATCTTAGAATATTATTTCTTATTAATTTAATTATAAAGTTATCTATTCTTATTATATTTGCCGCATTATATAATTTTTTGTTTGGTATGTATTTTAAGTATTCAGTTTGAGGCGATCTGTATAATGATGAGCATGCTCTTAAACACTTTCTTTCAAAAATTCTTATTTTCTCCATGACCGACGGGGATATATATATTAAACCAAATAGCACAACCGTAAGTCAAAATCGGTCTAATTAAGGCTTGGTACATAATTATTTTAACTCTAGGTTTTATATATTTAGAACGAAATAAAGGTGCATACATATAGAAGGCTTTCCTTGCTTTTGTAATTGTTTCTTTTATGTGATGATTAAAGTATAAAAATTTGTCTAGGTGTAAACCTAAATATTTAACCATATTCTTATTATCAATTTTGGAATTTGTTAGGAGAGATTTTATTCCAAACGATTTCCAATTTGTTCTTATATTGTGATTGCATCTATTTACAGGCGGTCTAAACAGAATTGTTTCGCATTTTCGAGTATTTATTTTTAGGTTCCAATTAATTGCATAGCGTTCGACTATATTGTATTTGTTTTGAAGACTTTTATTGATTTTTTCTATCTTGTTATCTGGGTGATATATTATGATATCATCCGCAAATGAAATTATGTTGTCAATATGATTTAGCAAATCCAGTATGTATAAATTAAATAGAGTGGGAGAGTTAACAGTACCTTGTTGAAGGCCGTTGATGATTTTAAATTCTCTGCTACTCTTAGTATTTTTGTAGTGTATTATAAATTTTTTCTCACTTATCATATTGTATATCAATATAATTTGATTTATTGGAAGTTCAAGTTTAATTAATTTGTATATAAGACCGGCGATCCACACGCTGTCAAATGCCTTTTCCATGTCAATTAGACAGGCTCCAGTACAATTACTCTTATGCCAATTCCATTTGATATCAGAAATTACCTTGTGTATAGCATTGATAGTAGAACGTCTATACTTGAATCCAAATTGTTTATCATTTTTGTTATCATTGGATTTACAAAATTGATCAAGATTCCTGTTTATACATATTTCAAATATTTTACTTATATTGGGTAACAGACTTATTGGGCGCAAATTCTGTGGGCTATCAGGTTCCTTTTCCTTTTTAGGCAAAAGCACGGTTTTTGCTGTTTTCCACTTATGAGGAAAATATGAATTATTTAGCATATTGTTAAATAACTTGCAGTATTCATTGATTAGTATTTGAGGAATATTTTTGAGAACAATATTTGGAATATTATCAATACCTGAAGATAATTTATTTCTTAAATTTGAATAGATGTATTTTAGATCAGATTTAGTAATGAAATAGTTTTGTGTTTCATTAATATTATCTGATAGTAATGTTTCATTAAAACTGACAAATGTATTATTTTCATTTTCAAATGTTTGTTTTCTTTCAATGAAAGTATTAAATGTTTCAGTGACTTGCTGATGAATTGCGTTATTTGTTATTAAATTTTTTACTTGAATGAATTGATTCGAAGAAAGCTCCAATAGTGTTTAGAATTTGATCTTGTTCATTTATGACATAATTATTAAAATTATCCTTCATAAGGTGTCGTGGATTTATTCCCGCATTATTTAATAATGTTTCTGAGTTTTCAGGAATTTTTAACTTCTCTAAGTTTAATGGTGTATATTTTTTAAAATTTTTCTTAATTTATCTGAACATATTTACGGAATCTTTGGGGTCAATAGTTGTTAGTTTTTCTTTAATATTGTTATTAATTATGGTATAAAAATCTCTCATAATATTTTCTTCAGTTACTGTTTGTTCTAATCTATTGTGTCTTTTGATAACATTGAGTATTCTGCTTTTTTCTCTATATAACATTGTAATTGTTGAGTTAGTTATTTTTTGGAATGTATTATCTGTTTTACACTTTGGTATTATTTCGTCAATTGTTGTGGTAATTATGTTATTTAGCCTATCTATGTGATAATCAATTTCATTGTTTGTAAGGTTTCGATTGTTGCTAATCAGTGTATCTTGTTTGATTTTCTGTTCTAATTTATTTTGAAATTTTTTCCAGTTTGTCATTTTATAATTAAAATTAAATTTATCCTTCTGTAATAGCAATGTGAAATTTTCCATTTCGCTATTCATAGATACAATTATTTCTACTGCTTCATGATCGCTATCATACTGCAAATTTTTTAAAGAGTTAACCGTGTTATTTTCTGTAGCAATATGTAATCTACAGTCAGATAAGCAGATGTCTAAGTATGAGTCTGAACGTGGATATGATGGAAAACATGTAGCATATAATTTACATCCAAAGGTTATTTCGTTATCAATTAGCCAATCGTTTAAAAGTTTTCCTTTCTGATTATTATTATCGTTGCCCCAGTCTGTATGTTTGGCATTAAGATCTGCCGCTAAAATATAATAATTGTTTACATTCTGTAGATTCATGGATTCAAATAAATCAGAGAGTTCTTTCTTGAAATGGATATTGTTATTACCAGAAGGGTAATATGCTGAAATTCCAATGTTTAATGTTTTATTTGGAGCCAGATGGAGCTTAATTATGCAGCTTTCTAAGATTTTAAAGGAATTGATAGCACTATTGGTGTAAAATGTATGTTTTAAATTACTTTCTATCAATATAGCCGTTCCGCCTGCTTGTGTACCGCCTCTTCTATCATTTCTTATTATGTTGTAGTTTTCAAATTGTATTTTGTGTTTAGAATTAAGTTTAGTCTCATTAAGCAGTAATATATCTGGATTGTGTTTTGAAATAAAATGGTAAAGATCGTATCTTCTACTAATTCTTATTAGAGAATTGACATTAACATGTATTATTTTAAGTTTTTTTGAAATTGTGTTTATTTGTCTGTTTGTGTCCATTATACGTCGAGCATAGAGAATATGGTATCTATTCTTGATACTTGAATATTAAGTTGTCTTTGAAATTCTGAAATTTGGTTATTTATATTTATCATAAAATTCCTGATTTCTTGTAAAAATGGGTTTCTATTATCTAAATTATTTATATTCATATTAGAATTATTATTTCCCTTGACAACACTTGCAAATGATAGCTCATTATTAGAAAAAACATTCGTATTGAAATTTTTATTTATTTGTGTTTCTTTTTTCTTTGATACTAATTTTTGTTTAAGTAATTTGTATTTCTCACATCCTTTGTAAGATGCAGGATGCCCATACTTGTTGCATAAAACACAGAATAATTTGTCTTTCTCTTCAAACGGAACTTTTTCTATAGGACATTTTCCTTTTTCGTGGTTCATGTTGCATTTGACACAACGTCTGGGAAGATAACAATTAGCAGCACTATGGAAAATCCTTGACAGTTGCGGCATTGAGGTATTTCAGGCCTTCTGACTTGTTCCCATTTTATTTTGCGATATAATAATGTTCCAATATTCTTCAATTTATTTACATTAGTTTCGGGTGAAACTTGTACTAAAAACATTGGGAGTTTTATTCCTTTTTCAATAGATGATTTTGTTGAAAAAGGAGTAACGTTTATGATCTTCAAATCTTCACTATCAAACTTTAACAGTTCAACTAAGATATTATCAGGATCTACATTACCATCTATTCCTTTTAATAAATACGTTTTTATTTTTAATTCTGTGGGCGTGAAAGTAAAAAACTTTTGGTGTTTTCTTTTCTACCAAAAAATGTGCACTTTATTTTAAAAAATGCAATTTTGTGTTTGTTTCTTAAAAAAGTTTATCACTAAACTTATGAATTTCATCTTTGACCATTAAAATTCTAAGATCTTTATGTATGTTTTTGTTGGTGATAAACCATGGCGCATTTGTTAATAGTCTGAGAGTTTTAGACGGGAATCTCTGTAAAATCTCCAAATTGGAATTACTTGCTGTTCCCCAAAGTTGTATACCATAAGTCCATACTGGTTTTAGTATTATTTTATATAGTAGAATCTTGTTTTCTAAGCTTAAGCTTGATCTTGGTCCCAATAACCAATACATTTTTCTTGTTTTTATTTTAAGTTGTTCAAGCTTCTTTTTAATATGATGTTTCCAGGTAAGTCTCCGGTCTAGATTGAGGCCTAAGTACTTAACAGTATTACTGCTTGGAATAATCGTGCCATTTAGATATACTGGCGCGCAATCATTTCTCCTTAGGGTAAATGTGACGTGAACAGATTTTGTATTATTTACTTTTATGTTCCATTTTTGAAGCCAATCTTGAATAAGATTTAATTGATTTTGCAGCATGTTAGAAGCTATGATTGGCGATTCATCTGAAGCTAGTATTGCAGTATCATCTGCATAGGTAGCAATGGTGATGATTTCAATTGTTGGCATATCAGCTGTGAAGGTGGTGTACAGTACTGGACCCAAAACACTACCTTGTGGAATACCCGCGTTGATGCTACCAAAGTTTGAGTCGTTTTCATTAACGCTTACAAAAAAATATCTATCTTGAATATATGTCTTTAACAGCAAGTAAAATGGAGCAGGGATAAGGTTTTTCAGCTTATATAAAAGTCCACTATGCCAAAACTTGTCAAAAGCCTGTTGAACATCTAAAAATACGGCAGAACAATATTGTTTTCTCTCTAAGGCATTCGAAATATTACTGACAATCCTATGACACTGCTCTGGTGTACCATGTTTGTGCCTAAATCCGAACTGATATTCAGGTATAATATTTTGTCTTTCTAAAATTGGCATTAATCTCTCTAAAAAAAGCCTTTCAAATATCTTCGAGAAACTGCACAACAAACTAATTGGCCTATAGGATGCAACGTTATTTTCAGGTTTGTTGGGTTTTAATACCATTATTATTTTTGCATATTTCCATTGCGATGGGAAATGGTTGAACCTTAGTGTTGAATTGTATATTCCTGTTAGAGAAACAATTCCCTTTCTTGGTAAAGATTTTAAAACCTTGGCATCAATATTGTCATAGCCCGGAGTTTTCGCATTGTTCAATTTATTAATCGCTTTTTGCACTTCAGAAGAGGATATCGGTTTTATTGGGCGATCCATTTGACAGGGAACATCTAAAATGTTTACAATATCAGCCCTAATGGTGGGGCTGTTTAAATTAAATGGATTAAATGTTGATGATAAGTGTTCCTTAAAAGCATTAGCTTTGCTGATATCTGATCTACACCATTCACCATTTATATTCTTGATTGGAACATTCCTTTTAGTAGGTCGTTTTAAATATTTGGTAGCGTTCCATAGTTTATGTTCACTGTTATTAGTTACAGCATCCAAATTTTTTAAATAATCATTTAATAAAAAGTTATTATAATTTTGAATGCTTGTTTTTAGTTGTTGTGATGCTCTGTTAAAATTTGTTTTGTCTAATATACTTCTAGTGGTTTGGTATATTCTCCTTAGTCTTCTCCTATTTGCAACTAGCTCCCTAATTTCAGCCGATAATCGAACATTATTACCGTTATTACTATTTACTTGTCGCTGATGTGAAGTTGCTATAAATGCTGCTTCATGTATTAAGTTTGTAAATGTCTCAATTGTATCCACCAAATGACAGGAATGTTCGATATGTAAGTTCAAGTTTACATGTTCTTCTATCCAGGATTCAAACTGTTGCATATTTGTTCTGGGAGTTAGTACTTTAAAAAGTTTTGTAATGGTTTGGATAACTGTGTTAAAAGTAAAAATTACAGGACTGTGATCAGAGCCTAAGTCAGCACTGTCTATTATGTCAAAGGAAGACCTTGGAATATTTTTATATACAAAGAAGTCCAGTAAATCGGGAATTTTATTTGGATCGCTGGGCCAATAAGTAGGACTGCCTGTGGACAAAGTGGCACAATTATTTTTAGAAATGCATTTATATAACTCCCTTCCCTTGGGATTCGTCAAACGACATCCCCACCAGGGATGTTTTGCATTATAATCGCCTCCACCAATAAATTTCGAGATTAGTTGATTAAAAAAGTTTTCATATTATGTACTATTGAACACTATGTCTTGGGGGGAAATAAATACAATAAATGCTATTGTCATTATTATCGCATGTTATTTTAACACCTGCAGCTTGCAAGAAAGGTTCTTCAACTGGGGTAAATATTTCAGGTTTAAGGTAGGATTTTATCAAAATTTCGGCACCAGCGTGGGCTCTATTATCAGGGTGATTAGCAGTAATTAAATCATAATCTTTAATTTTGAAAAAGGTTCTATTCGTAAAATGAGTTTCTAAGATTAAAAAGATGTCAGTGTAATTACTTTTAATGAAGATCTCTATTTCATTTGTCGGATTATGCATTCCATTTGTATTCCATATTGCTATTCTTAAGTTTATTTGATTAGATTTTCCATCATTTTTTCAAGTCTGTCCAAGCAACTGTTTTCATTTCCATTGGATGCTCTTACAGCCTCTGCAAATAACATTTTAAATCTATTATTATAGGGCTCATTGGTAGCAGCATTACTTAACTGCGGATATTCAATATGATTCATGTTCATACAATTTTATTGCCTGTTTGAATATAGTTTTTGTCTATTAGCGCTATTGGAGACCAAGTTTTGATAAACGGTGCAACCCTTATAATTTGCAGTGTAATTTGACATACAATGAACACAACGAAGTGGAATATCAGCAGAGTTTTTGCAATCTACGGTAGGGTGATCCATACCGCACTTAACACATCCATACGCTTTTGTATGTCCAAATTGTTCACATTGATAACACTGTACCAGTTCATTAGTTCTCTGAGGTGGTGCAATTTTGACGATAGCATGATTAATATATTTAATTTCAAAAATAGTTTTATTGTCTGGATCCAAGTCGGCAAAAAACATTGATAATGGCACTTTTGTTACGCGACTCCTAACATTTGTTACAGATCTAACTGAGTGGCTTAAACCTATTAGATCAGCTTTTATATCTTTAGTGGATGCTTAAGGATGAAATCCTTTTATAGTTACTCTATACGATCTTTCTTGTTTTAATTGATAAGTGTGATAATAAATGTTAGACTTGTCTAAATATTTAATCAGTTTCCTATACGAATCTACAGATTTGATCATCAATCTAATTTGACCTTCCTTCAAAGATTTATAACTAAAATCTTTCGTAGAAATAATTTGACTTGATTTGGTTACCATAATATTTATATTTCCTACATTAGGAATATGAATTAGTGGAGGTTTTGGTATTATAGCTGGAATATCATTTTCTTCATCGTCTTGAGTATCAAGCACAGCAAATTTGTTGCTGTTACATGATGATGTAGTTGGGGTATCATGCACATTTATCTTTTTTATTTCTTTTTTTTTGGTGATTCAATTCGTTTACGTTTACTATCTGTTATACATTGCCAAGCTGGTTCAACACTGTTGTTGTTTTTTTCACTTCTATTATTTTCTTCTGTAATATCGTCGCTATCATCGCTTAAACTATTCATTGTTATTGTTTTTAGTAAAATTTGTAGTTTTATAAAAGAACGCAGTTCCCATGTGCGCTTTTGCACTTAATTGTTTTTGAATATTTGAATTGTTTTTTCTTTATTTTTATTTAATTTTTTGCCACAGAAATTTTTTGTTTATATTGATTACAGAATAGTATTTTGCGAAATTGTTTATATTTTATTTTTTTATTTTTAGAAAATAAAAAATTTTCGAATGACTTTTAATAATCTAAGTTATAAAATATAAACTGTCAATATTTTTCCCAAATAAAATAAGTAGTTGCAAAACTCTTCAAAAAATTACCTGTGACCTTAATTTTTTTACAAAGGTTTTTAACCTCAATCAATTTTTTACCTATTCATTTTAGATAAAATATAAAGAAATAAATATAACACGCATTAGGTTTTGGAATTCAGTTGAATCTTTGATTCTAAACAAGTTAAACGTTATTTAAGTGACATTTATTTTGCAATAATTTATAAAAATGCCCCGAATAAAAGCATCCCTTTCCTAAGCACCAAAAATGCATCGGAAGAGCGTTAAATTCGCCTCGGGACTGAAAGGAGTCGAGCTTCGACCTCTAGAGCCGCCGAAACGCCATCACAACGTGTAGAACGTCTTGAAGGGCTACGACAACTGCCACAACATCAAGAGCTACTGAAACGCCTTCAGAAAGCCAAGAGCGCCTTAAAAGTCGAAATCTTACCTCTTTAGCACTAGCTTCTGAAACGCCGTCAGAATGCGAAAGACGTCTTGAAGGTTTTCGACAACATGCCACAACCGCATATGCTACCGAGACATCGTTGGAACATGAAGATCGGCTACAAAGCCAGCGAAATCGTACCACAACATCACAAGCCACAGAAACGCCTTCATGGCGTGAAAAACGTCTTGAAGGTTTTCGACAACATGCGACAACCGCACGAGCTACCGAGACACCGTTGGAACATGAAGGTCGGCTACAAAGCCAGCGAAATCGTACCACAACACCACGAGCTAATGAAACAGAAGTCCAACATGAATTACGAGTAGAAAGTCAGCGGATTCGAACATCAACAAGAAGAACAGCAGACAGGATAGAGCAATATGATTTGCGTCGAGAACAAAATCATAATCGAATGGTGGTGAATCGACGTAATTTTTTTCATGGATACTCAGGTATTGCATTTAACTACAGATCTGATATAGATTATACCGAAGACGAATTAGTGGCAATTGGTGGCATGAATGAAGTTTGCAAATATTGCAATGCATTCAGGTACAAAAGTGAAACACCTCGAATGTGTTGCTTTAATGGTAAAATCGTTTAATCTGAATTACTTCCATCTTCAGAACCATTACAATCGCTGATTTCAGGTAAGCTTATCGAAATATATACTTTTTTTAATTTAACAAAATATTAATAAAAAAATATTTTTTTCATTTAGGAACTAATGTGGATTCACAACATTTTCTTAATAATATAAGAAAATATAATTCGTACTTCCAAATGACATGTTTTGGTGCCACCAAAGTAATTCGAGACAACTTTATGTCAACGTTTCGTGTTCAAGGTCAAATTTACCATAAAATGGGATCATTGTTGCCAATTCAAAATGAAGATCCTAAGCCCTTACAAATTTATTTCATAGGAGAAGCGGATAACAATGACCAAGTGCACCGCCAGCATTATAACCCTGATACAAAACAATGGATTGTTGCCGATTTACAAGTGATGTTTCATGAACTCAACGAATTGGTAAGGACCTTTAAGCAAGCGAAAGATGACCCACGACTAAGTTCAGATGACCACATAATCGCAATTCATGCTGATAGAACTCCAGCTGGACAACACCAAGGACGATACAATGCCCCAACAATGGATGACGTAGCAATTTTGATGGTGGGCGTTCCAATTGCATCACGACATATGTATTTAATTCTGATGGGGGTAGCGAAGCGCACCGGGTATTAGCTAGTATACATATAAAAAGTACCTACATTTCGATTAAAAACAAAATCTCTCCCTTTTTCCCTACGCTAACACATTTTCATAACAAAAACCCATTTGTAGGGATTTTCCCCTACTATTGGCAACATTGCTTTGGAGCCATAAAATCAAATTTAATTTATTGGACTCCAATGGCATTAACACGTTCACGCCGGCGCTTTAATTCTTGCTTTTCTCCTACAGGCGGCTGTTATATTTATAAGACGTTATTAATTGTAATTGTTATTAAAAATAAATGCTTTTAAGAGAATGTGACTCTATTCTTTCGACAGCTGATGTGCTAAAGATCTAAATATTTGGTATTACGTATCGTCTAATAACTTTATCAATTGCAGTCAAGTGCGCGCCGGCGTGAACGTGTTGAATATATTCGCCGGCCACCAAATAAGAGATTTTCTCACAGTTATCAACTACCCAAAACAAAAATCATAAGAATTAATATGTAATAGAAAATTGGACGAAACTATACACTACTTGTCGTAGCGTTGCAATTTTTATGCTCAGTTCCATACATCCTTTTTTTATAAAAATTATAACAAAATACCCTTAAAACTCGTAAACCCCGAACGTATGTTAACGTACGTACATACGTTTGTGTAATTATAGATGCGTAAAAAACGTGTTATCAGTCAACTAAGAATGTAAATAATATCGAAAGACAAAACAAAATTCGTTCTATTGGCATTTATTTCCCTGGACGAGAAGGATTAGCTTTTCCTCAACCACTTAAATATTTTTTTAATGTGTTTTAATTTATTTTCTTGATCAATCTTTTCTAGTTCCCTTCTTTTTTTTAACATACAAAATACAAACATGACACATTTGTAAAAGTCAATACGAACGCAGCTGTTCAGAGCAGTGACGAGTGTTGTTACTTTAATGCAAAATTCAAAAAGTACCAATCAGATCTTAATGGGAGAAAGTTATATTTGCTGTTCAAAGTAATTTGTTTTTTTTTTTTTAATTAGATTTCAATAAAGTAGCTAGAATAATAACAAACAAAAAAATAAATAAACAAACAAAACACTCTTATAATCCTTTGAGCACATTACAATCGCAGTAATATGTATTTCAAAATTTTAAAGATTAAAGAGATTGACATGTATAAATAGGAAAGCAACAAAAAGGCCATTTGTGCTACTTCGCCACTCAAAATGCATACATACATATCTGTGACAATATTCTTATTATCTTCTTCAAGATCTATCAATCAGCTAAATTTCATGTATAAAATGTCATTATTAATGAAACTATACGCATTTATATTTTACAAACATAATTTATTTTAGACAAAACCCTTAATAACTCTAAACACGAAATTTCGACTTAAGCTATTATTATTTAGTGCCACAGATATTATTTATTTATATATTTTGTGTAAAAAAAATTGTTTGTGCACAATAGAATCGTAACAATAAATATTTATTTATTTAAAAATTATAATTTATTTTTTTTTTGTACAATTATAGTAATAATAATTTAAGAAAACTAATTTTTTTATGTACAAATTTAAAAGATAAATGTATAAGATTAAAGTATATGAAAGTACCAAAAAGGGCATTCGTACCACTTTGTCCCTCAAAATACATACATATTTGGGCAATTCACAAAAGCCCTTATATCGTTGTATTCATTGTATTGTCGGACGAATATACAACAGTGTATGCTTGTTGTTGATAATTTTCATATAAAAATCCGATACACTTATACACATTTTTTTCATATGTTTTTAAAAGTTGTATTGGTTTCGCGCTATCAGTTTATGTGAATGCCAATAATCAAGTTATATGTAACTTAAGTTAAAAATTAACATTTAAAAATTATAATTGTTCGCACAGATAACACATTGCGAAAGTCGAAGTATACCCAGCTAATGGCATAGTGTAGGTTGTGAGCTTTGTTGAGTAGAGTAGAGTTTAAAACGGTATAAACAAACATATGGTTCAAACTTACATGTTATGAGTTTTGATCGAGTAAACTTGGAAAATTTGCTTTTTTTCTCTTATTTTTACAAGTTTATCCATCCTTAATTGCAAAATTTAATTATTAAAAATTAAATTAAAAATATGAAATAAGTGGTAACATTCTGAGAGTGCGTTACAGTGCGAACAGAGCTTATTGGCGCTTATTTTCATGCGAGAAGAAAATTTGTATATAACACAGTGAATGCGAGAATCAGCGCTAAAATTCTGTTAATTGAATGTGTTTTGCTTTTATGTCATTTAGTCTTGTTGTTCATTTGTGTTTATAAAATTGCTGTACACTGTAACGGATTCCTCTGATGAAGAGTATTTTGCTTCTCCTAGTGTGATTACTGCAATTATTAACACAAAAGAATTTGGAAAACATCCAATTAGACTAAAAAGGAAAGAATTTGGTGAATTTCATCATTTATATAATAAATTTCAACAATATACCCGAATGCACACTAAAAAGTAAACATCAACAATGCAAAAAAGCGTGTAAAAACGCTTTGAAACTGTTTTCTCGCACTCATCCACTTTGATCTCTGCTCTTGTCGGCGTTCACATTTTTTTCGTTTATTTACCAACAAATTTACTTATAATTAAACTACAAATAAACAAATAGAGGAAACATACAATAACTAAATATGCACTATCCCCAATTGGGCGCTCAAGCATATACGTATTAGATTTAATTTGAATACATTTTAATAATAGAAAAAAAATTACTTTGTAATGAAAAAATAGAAAAAAAAACATTACCTATTTATTACAAGGAAAAAAAAACAAAGTCAAGAGGTAAAAGCAGTGTGCAATGTAGGTACCTTACATTTCAAGCCACCAATATTTTTTAAAATTTATGTTTGGAAACATATTTATATTCTTAAGATACATGCTATCATCAAATCTCTTATTACCCGCTGTAATTTGTTTGCATGTAATTGCCTTATCAGTGGCCCGGCGGTAAATATGGTAAAATACTGGAAGGCCCCTTTCATTTTGGATATATCCATATTTATCCAGGTATAAAAAGGCCTCTGGAGGAACATATCCATTTTGAATAGTTCTGTATATGTATTCTTCCCCCCACATAATATGGGGCCATAATCAGATTATTTTCAGTGCATTCCATGGTCTTCACAATATGATCTCTGATTAAATGAATGATAAAGTTATCAATCCTGTCAACTTTTGCCTTGGAATATAATCCTCCATACGACACATACTTCGTAAAGCCACTATCTTGTGACCTAAACAATGAAGTACAAGCCCTAAGGCATTTTCTCTCAAATACTCTCATTTTCTCCATATATGACGGCGAGACATTATACCAAATTGGACAACCATACGTGAGAATGGGTCTAATCAATGATTTATATAAGGTAAGTTTAGCCGTAGGATTAATATGTTTAGAAAAAAACAGTCTTTTGTACACGAAAAAGGCCTTTTTAGCCTTATCTATTTGTATATCAATATGATTATTGAAATAGAGAAATTTGTCAAGGTTAACACCCAAGTATTTTACAGATTGTTTGCCTGGTATAGCTATATTAGAGTAAGATTTTATTCCAAAATTTCTCCAATTGTTTCTAATGTTAGAATTGCACTTGCCCACAGGAGGACGAAAAAGAATTGTTTCGCATTTTTCGAAATTTATTCTCATTTTCCAGTCAATAGCATATCCTCCGACCATATGGAAATACATTTGTAGTTTATCATTGATTTTCTGAATTTTATCGTCAAAATGAAACAAAATAATGTCATCAGCAAAAGCAACCATATTATCGTTTCCTTCCAAAAGATCCATAACAAACAAATTAAATAAAATTGGAGAGTTCACTGTCCCCTGCTGTAAGCCACTAACCACAGTAAATGCTTTGCTACTCATTCCGTTCCCATTATAAACACGAAATCTCTTATTACTCAGCATATTATGAATAAGAATAACCATATTAAAGGGCATTTTATAATTCAACAGTTTATATATTAGTCCCGGAATCCAAATACTGTCAAATGCACTTTCGAAGTCCACGAGACACGCGCCTGTGCATAAGGATTTGCTCCAGTTCCAGTAAATATTTGAAACCAGGTAGTGAATTGCATGTATAGTGGAATGTTTAAATTTAAACCCGAATTGTCTATCATTAACCAGTTTAGCCTGCTCGCAAAATTTGACTAACAAATTATTGATACACATCTCGAAAATTTTGCTAATATTCGGTAGCAAACTTATAGGACGGAGGTTCCTAATATTACTAGTATCCTTATCCTTCTTCGGTAAAATCACGACTTTCGCAGTTTTCCAAGCTCGTGGAAAATATGAATTATTGAGCATATTATTAAAAAGAGCACAGTACTCATATCTAATTTCCCTCGGGACGTTTTTCAATATAAATTTTGTATGTTATCCAATCCCGAGGACAGTTTTAACCGTAAATTATCAAAAATATAATCAATTGAATCCCTTGTTATAAAAAAGTTCCCTGTGGAAGAACCATACAAATCATTGGCTCTTTTATCCGCACCAAATGTGGTGATGGTCGAATGACTTCTTTCATATTCATTTTTTAATTCCAAAAATTCAAGGAAGCAGTCATCCACATTGAGAAGCTAGGCCGTAATCCTGACTGAAGAGTTGTAATGGCCAATTATGTATGGATGTAGTTATCCACATTTTGGTGTACACTGTTATCCATATCACTCTCATTATAAGAGTGAACAGATTCAAGAAATGTGCCAATTACGTTCAGAATTTGATCTTTATTCCTTAAAACGAATTTGTTACTTCCTACTTCTCTTTCCAGCTCTTCTGCAACTATATCAGCAATTTCCAGTAAATTACCCTCATCCTGATTAATCTTAAGCACATCGATACTAACAGATTGAGAGTGTCTAAACTGCTTCCTAAATTCCTCAAACATGTGAGATGTGTTCCTATTGTCCATGCCAGTTAATTTCCTTCGAAAATAATCATTAACAGACAGAGAAAGATTCTGCTGAATTAATTTCCTAACTAGCTTTAATTTTATCTTCAACAAATTCCGCTCAGTTGGTGTCAAAAATATTTCCAATCTGTTATATTGCTTTATCTTGCTCAAAATTCTGCTTTTCTCCGAATGTAATCTCCTTATAATATTATTTGTAAATTTCGAGGTTGAATCTGAGACACTAACTTTTGGGACTGATTTTTCCATAGCAGTATTAATGAACGTGTTCAACCTAAGAAGAAAATAGTCAATTTCGGATTTAGACAGATTCCTATCGTTCGGAACTTTGTCATTATCATTGTAATCCTTCAAAATACTACTTGTAAATTTTTTCCACTGGGATATTTCCTGAAGAAGGCAAGGGGGTGGTCATTATCAGTTCCTAGTACCCGTATTTGAATAGCGTTATGATCGCTGTCATAATCTAAAGTTTTCAAGCAATTGAGACTATTATTTTCCCTATGTGTTTTCAAACGAGAGTCAGCAATACATATGTCCTAGTATGACCTTCCTCTTGGGAAGGATAGTTCAACCGAAGCATAAAAACTACATCTAAAATCAAGTTCATTACATAGCCGCCAATCTTTCAAAATATTCCCCTTTGTATTACAAGACTCATTACCCCAGTCACTGCGCTTACAGTTGAGGTCTCCAGCTAGAATGTAATAGTTATCAGGATTGTTCAGGTCTAGAATTTGAAAAAGTTTCAGAAATTCCCCTTTGAAAAAATTGTCATTATTACCCGAAGGATAATATGCCGCAATTATAAATAGAAATTTACTCGCAACCAAAGGAATCTTAAGAATACATGTTTCCAGACATTGAAATAAATTTATTGAGTTACTATTGAAGTTGTCATATTTTATATTCTCTCTAATTAATATTGCAGTACCTCCTCCTCTTTTAGCATGTAATCTCTATCCTTCCGTACAGTATTATAACCTTCAAAATTAATTTTATGTTTAACATTTAATTTAGTTTCATTTAATAAGACAATATCTGGTTTATGGAGATCTAAAAATTTACTCAAATCATATCTCCTGCTTAAACCTACATATTAAAGAGTTTACATTGATTTCTAGTAAATTTAGTTCTAGTATATTATAGTCCTCCATTATTACGTTTCAAATATTAGTTCCCTAACAAAGAGAAAATGGAATCAATTCTCGATGCTTGTAGATAAACTTGCTTTTGTAAATTAATGATTTGGTTAGTTAGATTCTGCATTACATTTTTCAGTTCTTCTAATGGTATGTTATTTGGGTTAGTATTATTTATATTTCTATTATTATCGTTTCTCAAAACGCTTGCAAATGTCACATTTGGTTGTATAGTAGACTCGTATATTGTTCCTTTTAACCTATATTGAACTAGTCCTTGCCTTTTAGTTCTAAGCTTCTGTTGAATTTCCTTGTACTTCTCACATCCTTTATTCGAAGCTGGATGTCCATATTTATTGCATAAAACGCAAAATAGTTTTTCTCTCTCCACATTAGGAATTTCATTTAGGGGACATTTACCAAATTCGTGCTGCTCTTTACATTTCACACATTTTGTTGCTAAAAAACAGTTTGAAGCGCTGTGGTTAAAACTTTGGCAGTTTCGGCACTGGGTAATTTCAGGTTTCCTTAAGGTCTCCCAAAGAATGCATCTATAAATTAGCCCACTTATTGACCTCAATTCACTAACTTTACTCTCGTTACTTAATTGTACTACAGTAGTTTTCGCTTATAGTCCACACCAATAGTTGCAAAGCATTTGTGGACAATAAGCCAAATTCGACATTTGAACGAATTTTTGTATATGCCACTTTATGCCATATATCTGTTTTCAATTATTTTCAGTAATATGATTACAAATTGAAAAAAATATACAAATAAAATACGTTTTTATTTAAAAATAAGAGTATTTGCTTTAATTATAGACTTGAAAAAGTCTTCTTGACTATGTAATGAGTGAGATACAATAAAAAGTAAGCTCATTTTAGATATTCATTATAAACATAACTACTTAAAAAGTTCCGTAATTTTTGACCGTTTTTTTTTAAAAATTGTTCAAAATATGTCAAGGACAAAACTGCTCTCAATTTCATTCTCAGAGCAGTATTTCCTTAAAATATCAATAGCTATATAACTTGTGCTTACAAATATGTATGTATAAGTACATATGTATATATATATATATACATATATATTACAAATAACACGGGGATTTCCGTTTTTAACACTAATGCTGACAACTACATTTACACAAGCAGTGTATCCAATATTTTTTTCCCATAAAATTTTGCGTTAATTACGTTCCATTTTACTTAATGTTTTTTATGATTTTAGCGATTAATTTTACAGCGTAGATTATATCAAAAATACTTTATATACATTGATATTTATTAATGTGACAAAAAAGTGGATTATATGCCAAATTCGACTATATAAGAAATTGACTATAGAACGAACTAAATGTATGAAATTCTTTTTATTACGAAATTAGAAGCATATTTTCTGGACTATATCTGAAATTCTCTTATATGTGCGATGGACTATATGCGAAAACTACTGTATAAATATTGGTAAGCTATAACCATCCATAGATGATTTTTTAGTCGTACATTGGCTAACTTTGATAAATTTTAAGTTTTCATTTTCATGTTTTTTAAGTTCATTTAAAATTATTGTAGGGTCTGTATTACTACTTAAACCTTTTAACAAATAGGTTTTTGCTTTTGCGTCTTTGGGTGTGAATGTATAAATCTTTGTTTTGGTTTTTTCTAAATAAGCTTTGACTCTAGTATAGTCAATAAGCGTAGACATGAACAAAGCTATTTTTTTGCTTCTAGATTCTTTAATTTTAAACTGTTTAATTTTGAGTCCATTAGCAATAAACTCAATGAGTTCATTAGGATCCACATCATAAATATTGAGTGGTGGAATATTTTTGTAATTTTGACTCAGTTTGTTTGTGGTACTTTCAATGTTTAACTTGCTTTCTTCTCTTGACTTAATATTTTGCGAACCGTTACGCGATGTACTTTGTGAGTTTATATTGTTGTTATTTTGTACATGTTGTTCGAATTTTTTTACATATTCTTCACTGCATTCTATGTCATTGTCAAGAATAGAGTAATAATTATTACATATTTATTGTTTTGCCATTGTTTCATTGTTTACACTGTTTTTTTCTTTTTAATATTCTTTTGTTATTTTCACTTGAATTAGTAATAATAATGTTTGTTATTTTTAGCATTTGAGTTTTGAGCTGAGAACTCACTCATTGCTATTGTTCACGCTGGCCACCCTACTTTTAAGTTCTGATTTACGTTTTGTTAAAGTATAATAAACCACCCCTATACTTACGTTCTAATTATTGTGAATTGCTAAGAATATACATGAAAAGAGATCACTATTCGATCCACCCCCGAACCCGATGGTACGTTTGTACAATAAATATAATTTTGTGTAGAAAACTAATATTTGTTTTATTTCTTTCGCTTCGCCAAATATTTTATTTTATTTATTTTCCCCGCTCACCCCCACATTTTGGTCCTTTGAGCCGAATCGCCCCCAAGATAAAATAAAATATTTAACGAGGATCCTTTTTGTAGATTGTTCGCCATACTGGATACCTTTGTTGTTGGAAACCACACTCTTTTCACTGTTGGATTGTAATAATTTGTTTCATTTCTTTTTTCTAAATACATAATTTTTAACAAGGTATGTAAAAATACATATAATTTTGTGGTGCATAAATAGTGGTAAAAAGTTAAAAGGGAGAAAAAATATAATATATACGCACATAAACAGTGTTGGTGTAAGAATCTACGAAAAACAAAGTGAAGAGAAGAAAACACAAACAACACAGAGGCTATTGATCTTGCGTGTTGTTGTTGTTGTGTACTTTGTAAACAGCTGAGGATTGCCTGATTGAGGTGGCCGGTGTTCCCTTTTGTCGAATATCGTAAATTCTTGCAACAATATAATAAGCAAATTATATTATTTTATATTTGTCACTAATTTTTGGTTTTAAACCTTCTTATTGGGTTTAATTACGGAATATATATATTTTGTTTATCTTTATATAGTTTTTTTAATTCAGCTACTTTTTGAGTAGTTTATTACTATTTTTTATTTGGAATATTTTTGAAAATTCTAGTAGTGTTTTTTCGCGAACATATTTTTTTTCGAAATATTTTCTTTCGTGTTCGAAGGCGTGACTTTGAATTTTGCTTTTTCTAATTTGTATCGAAGTTTTTTTTCGTGAACCTTTTTTGAAATTTTCGGTCGTTTTTTTTCTCGTGATTCGAAGTTTTCTCATTTGTTTCTATCCTTTGGAATTTTCAATTGGGAATCCCTTTTAGTACACATTCTGATTCCTTCAGTTTCCTTTTATTATAATTTTATAACCCTTTTTTTTATCCCACTCGTGATAAAAATGGCCGCGTTAGGAAACTTGACAAGGAACTACAACCGCTTGGTCGATTTTGAGAGTTTCATTCAGGCTATCCCTAAAGAAGAACATTCTGCTCACACTCTGAGTGTCCACCGGCAGGAGTTAACCCGTTTGTGGGAAGCCTTTCGAGATAGCTACGATGACTTATTAGAAAATGCCGAGGATACCAAGATATCGACACAGGACATCAAGGCCAAGTATATGTCGGGATATACCTTATATTTTCAATTATTTATTATTTATTGATGGATTAATTGATAGCCTTAAGAGTAAGGCCACGAAACCGATTACTAACACAGTCCCCATACACCTTCCCCCATGTGACACCCTAACCTTTTCTGGCGATTATGAGTCATTGCCAACATTTAGAGATATGTTTTCGGCCATTTACGGCACTAACCCCCATATTGGAAATATTCAAAAGATGTACTATCTTTTGCAGAAAACTGAAGGTGAGGCGAGGGACATTATTCGAACTTGCCCCATGACGAATGATGGGTTCGACATGGCTTGGCAGAACCTGGTAGATCGGTATGAGAATAAGCGCGTTTTAGTCAATTCTCAATTGAAAACTCTTTTCAACCTCCCTTCCATATCCAAAGAATCTGGCCCGTCCATTAAAAGTTTGCAACGAACAATTAATGATTGTATAACGAGTTTGTCGTTGCTGGGCATAGAAACTCAGAATTGGGACATCATTTTTGTGTACATTTGCTCCACGAAACTCCCCGAACACACCCTAGGTGTTTGGGAGCAATCTCAAGGGCCTTGCACCGACCTACCTAAGTGGAGCAAGATGGATGCATTCCTGACTGCCAGATACCGAACTCTGGAATCAGTTTCGGACATAATTAGCAGCCAAAATTTTAACCAGGCTACTAACCAAAGCAGCTTTGGTAGCCCCCGAACATTCAGTACATATGAAACTGTCGCCCCAAATATATCCCAAAGTACGTGTCCAATTTGTAGTCAGAACCGCCCTATTCGTTTATGTTCTGATTTTCTGACAATGTCGGTTAGTGAACGCATATTATCTGTTCGAGATCATAAGTGTTGCACGAATTGTTTGGCCGTTTCTCATGAGTTCAAAAGATGCCAGAGCTCAAATGTTTGCTATATTTGCAAACAGAAACATCATTCGCTACTTCACCGTAGCGAATCTTCCCCCCGGTAGGAACCGAGGACTGGAACTTACCCCGCTAACCCTTTACCCCTGATAGTTCTCCTGAAATCCCTCGGCCTTCTCCTGCACAAGAGCGAAATGAAGTGGATAATGGCCCATCTACATCCGCTGCTACTCGATCTTTTCAGAACTTTTCTACCCGTTTACAGTCCTGCCCAACTAAATATAGAATTAGATCATGCGATGTTTTCTGCGAGAGCTCTGATAGACCCAGCGTCTCAGGCTACTTTCATCTCTCGAAAATTGCAACGGAAGCTGGATCTTCCAAGCTATACGGCACCTGCTGCCACTGTTGTGGGCCTTAATGGCGCAGTGGTAGCAAACTCTAGGAAAGTTTGTATTGTTTCATTACGATCTCCTACTGATCCCTCATTTAAATTGACCACGGAAGCATATGTTGTTGAAAAGCTCACTGGTCAATTACCCACATGCTCGTTAGCGAAGTATGCTGATTTGATGCACCCGATCTCTCGTTGAATGATTTTAAACACGCCCATATGGATTTGCTATTGGTTGGAGATATATACCCCCAGATAATGCTTTCTGGAATCCGAAAAGCCCCGAAAAAGCCTTTGATCGCCCAACGAACCGTTTTCGGTTGGATTGTGACTGGCAAAATACGTCAGTCAAATTCGTTTCCCTCTAAGTCCAAATCCCCTATGGAATTGAGTCTTGGTCCATCTCGTAAGGGTCTCTTTGCCCAAAATATGAGATCTGATTATTGCAAAGCCCCGAGATTAAAACCCATTAAGAGGAAGTTATTGGGGAATACCTTTCCCTAGACCACTCGCCGATCGTGAATCTATTTTATTCTCCTTCTAACCCAGTTACTATTTACCCCATCATGTCGTTTTAAGTCCCATCACTTATCTTTTCTCTTAGCTATCCATTGGATTCCGAATTTTTGAAATTGTCAGGCGCCAGCACCACTAAAACTCTGGGTTCTCGTTGTAATGCGAGCATTGAAACATATTTCTTCAAGCCAGCTCCAACGCCCTATTTCTCTATAGTCACAAACCGTTCTGTCTTGTATCAGATAGCCAAAGCTATTTGACCCCGTTTTGTGAGTGGCACCTAAAATCGTAGTTGCTAAGATTATTTTATGCGACAAATTTGCAAAGGCAGAACAAATTGGGACGAATGTTGGAACCCATGACGTTTAACAGATGGCTTGAGTTTGTCGATGATTGCTCGTACATCGACAGGATTAACATCCCCCGTTGGGTTAATTTGTACCCTCAGCGTGAAGTATTTCAAGCAATTTGTGATGCTGCCATCTGTATAGTAGAGTCCTAACCCCGTCTGGTGAATTTTTCACCCACTTACTCGCTGTCAAACTAAAGTTGTGCCTGTAGAAGTGTAAACTTTACCCCGTTTAGAGCTCTGCGATGCAACTCTATTGGCAAAAAATGGTATTTTCACTTCCTAAGAAACTGAATCTTACCAGATCGGAAGCCTTTGTGGGACAGTTTCGACTATCGTTCTGTCCTGGCTTCAAAAACCCCCCGTGCCATTGGCCAACTTTGCGGCAAATCGAGTATCGTTTATCGTGGACCAGGTAGGCACTGACATTTGGAATCACGTGGAATCTCGACATAAAGTTAATACTCTAATGACGGTTTTATGCCTAGGAAAACTGTCAAGGAGACTTAGTTGATGATGATTTTGTTGTCCTTTCTAATGACAACTCATCCCCGGACAATTGAGAACTAAACCGAATCGAATGGGTTTATTGGCCCTGATTCGAAAGTGCGAGTTTCCGGTGTTCGATTCGCCAATGGCATTCTAACACGGCCGATTGGGAAGCTCGTGCTGCTCCCTAGTTAAGAATGAAACTAATTCGTTTTCTCTTTTTTTTGCTTGGTTGCGTGTTTGTCCTTTAATTCCAGATAGTGTAATATCGTAGGCTGATTGTCGAATGCCTAAGAAGCTAACAACTCGAAAAAGCTGGCAACAAAGAGAAGTCACTCATGCAGCACACAAAGGAAGAGCGCAACCCACAACCAGGCTCATCTTGGAACCTGCTCATGGCTAACAAAAAAAAAATATTTCTTTTTTTCTATATTTTAACACTTTACCTTTATATAAGGAATTTGTATTATTATATCATGCTATTATTACCCCTGAATTGTTAAATTTGATCTCTGGCCAGGTGACTTCTCGGTCCTCTTGTTGCAATGTTGCAAGGGGGGCGGGATGTTCTCGCTGACCACCCTACTTTTAAGTTTAGATTTAAGTTTTGTTAAAGTATAATAAACCACCCCTGTACTTACGTTCTAATTATTGTGAATTGCTAAGAATATACATGAAAATAGATCACTATTCGATCCACCCCCGAACCCGATGGTACGTTTGTACAATAAATATAATTTTGTATAGAAAACTAATATTTGTTTTATTTCTCCCGCTTCGCCAAATATTTTATTTTATTTATTTTCCCCGCTCACCCCCACAGCTATTAAATTAGTTTTTAGAGTCTCTTTCTCTTTTTAGACAATGATTAAATTCAGTAATTAATAAATTTACAATCCAAAAATATATTTTCACAATAAACTCTATGCCAAATCGCAAAAAAGAACTTGTTTGCCGCTAAACGTCCGTTTATCATGACAGACACGAAAAAACTCCTTGTCGGCGTTCACTGTGTTATACACAAGCTTATTTGTATTGACTCGTATGTAATCAGTTTTATCGCACTGACAATCTTTATCGCACTGACAATCTCGGCTCCGCTTTCTGCGCTCACTCTGTACGCACCCTATGAATTGACAAACTTGAAAAAATTTAAAAAAAATCGCATTTTCCAAGTTTGTCTCATCGATCATTATCCAATACCGCTTTAAAGGCCCATCCCTCCCATCCCCTTTCTAAAAAAATTAAAATTTGTGACATTGGTTTAGAAATGTTTGTGTAGTCAACAAATTTGTGCGTAAAGTCAAAAAAGCAGTTTTTGTCAAATAATATAAATTTGGAGCGTTCCACTAAGGGGCATTTACCCTCAAAAGCTGGCCAAAAAGGCAAAAATTAATTTTAAGAAATTTAAGAAACTGAGTATGCAGTTCGATAGACAACAAAATTCTGCATTATATAGTGAATTTTCACGACTTTAAGTTGAGATTTGTAGATTTGAGACGATGTCAAAGTCAGGAAAGTGAAGAAAATTAAATGCGTTTTTGGTGTTTTTTTTTGAAATTTTAATATGTTTATATGATATTTTTTGTGTCTAAACGAATAGAGGTTTTATATTGATTTTTTTTTTTTTTTTTTTGACTTGAAAGGTATGAGGAACTGCAACTTTCAGATTTTTTTTAACTTTTTCTACCAAAAAACGAAACACACAAGATTTTTAAAACTGAAAGTAGCAAGTGCTGAAAAATTGTTATATACCGCAATAAAGTATGAAATCTCTATTTTCATCCTTTTTACTTGTAAACTGGTAAAAAAAAATAATAAAATGATCCTTTTATAAGCTGCAGTACACAAAAATCTCCAAGGAATAGAAAAGAATTTTCCTCAGATACTATTAAATTACTCCTTCCTGACATTGATGATGAAAATGATAACGATTTTAACGAATGTATTTAGTTAGCTTCACTTTTTAAGTATTTTTAAGTTACTTAAATATTAAATCAAAGTTTAGCAACTCTGTTGTGATAGTTGTGTGTTTTTGGAAGTGCTCCTCTTAAAATTTTATTTTTTTGATTTTTAAGTGTTTTAATAAGTTTAGAATTTTTCATAAGTGTTTTAAAAGTTGTTTTTATTATTTTCTTTTATTTTGCATGAAATTTTATCTTAAAATTGTAAGTTTTATTTGTTAATTTTGATAATAATTGTTTCATTTTAACAAAACAAAAACAAAAATTGCTTCTTGTTCTAATTATTTTTTGTTTTTGTAAGCTTTTATTATTATTTTTTATTATTTTCTTTCTATCTGTATTCCTTTTTTACTTTTTTCTTTTTATTTTTGCTACTGTCTTGTGTATAGTGTTTTGCTTGCAATTCTTGTTTATTTATTATTGTTTTTGTTTTTTGTTATTACATATCTTTTATTTTCTTTTTTATATATAAGATAATTTACTCTGTTAGTCTAGTTATTTTTTTAATTTATTAAAATGAATAATTGTA
The DNA here is from genome assembly GCA_930367235.1 of Sarcophaga rosellei. Taxonomy (NCBI): domain Eukaryota; kingdom Metazoa; phylum Arthropoda; class Insecta; order Diptera; family Sarcophagidae; genus Sarcophaga; species Sarcophaga rosellei. The sequence goes on along the minus strand of OV884017.1, from coordinate 80,302,622 downwards.
GTGCATCAAAGTGTATTGTAAAGAAAGAGTGTGAACGTCAGATTTCTTGCTGGTTGTGTGACAATTTGTTTCACACCAAATGTATTGGTTTACTTCCTCGCACCACGGACCAATTGATGGATGGTTCCCTGTGTCTGCGTTGGTGTTGTCCTAAATGTAAGGTGGTGGACATTCAGTTTTATAAGTTTTTTGTGGGAACTCGTCGTGAGTTTGCTGAGATGCACGCTGAGTTTGCATCTCTTTCTGCTAAGTTTCATCGGTTTGAGAAATTGTTTTCAAAGTATGGCCAATTGGATGAGTTGCTTGAATCGGAAAAGGTTCTTGTCCCTCTTTCATCGGGGGCTCCTGGGCATGTGGCGCAGGTTTCTGTACCAGGGGAAACTGCGACAATCAATGAATTGACAAATGCTACTCCTATTGTGGACATTTGTCCACCTACTGCTGATAAGTCAGCTAGCAGTGCCATACCGAAGTCTGCAAATTTGGTTGAATTGAGTCCTAAGTTTACTCCGTCTCCTTCACCTTTGCCTCTGGATGATGTCACTTCTCAAGCATCTTCCAAACCGTCTTCTATTTCGCATACAGGTGTAGTGTCCGCTAGTTTATCTACTTCTGCTCCAAGGGACTTGGTTGTAGTTAAACCTAAGAAAACTATTTTTGTGTCCCGGCTTTCTTGTAATACTTCAGTCGACGATATAAAATGTTTCCTTAAATCGAAGATTGGGGAACCTTTTGAGTTTGGTTGCTATAAGATGAGGCCATCTTTGGATAGCAGTATTTCTTCGTTTAAATTATATGTTGCCGATGAAAGATTTGATGAAATTGTTAATCCTGCGTTTTGGCCACAGGGTGTATTGGTACGGGAATTCGTACTCAGGCTGGGCCATCGTAGGAATGGTGCTAATTTGCCTGGTCCTATTTCTCAAAAAAACTAACTTCGAAATCGTCTTTTATTTTCAAAATTGCTTATCAAAATGTTCGCGGACTTAGGTCTAAACCTTCTTCACTTTATAATAGTAGCTTTGATTCTGAATTTGATGGAATTGCTCCTACTGAGACTTGGCTAAATTGCAATATTCTTGATTCAGAGATTATGTCTAGTAATTTAAACATTTATAGACGGGATAGGAAGTCTAGAAATGGTGGTGGTGTTCTTATTTCCATTTGTTCTAAATATACCTCTGAATTGATTGACTTGTGTCCTTCTGAGGATATTGAGTTCATTTGCGTTAAGGTCTATGACCGTGGAAAGTCTATATACATTACTTGCTCGTATATTCCTCCCTGTTCTGACATTCATATCTATAGGACTCACTTCGATTTGATTTCTGTAGTAATTGATTCAATGGGGCAAGAGGGGATTATAGTGGTTCTTGGTGAGTTTAATCTTCAGCATACATTGTTTATGTCGGAGGATCGAAAAATCCCATCGCCGACGATCAACCAAAAAAGGTCTAACGTCCAATAGAGGGCGCTACATTAATTTAAGCTTTTTTATTATTTTTAACATAGTGTAATGTAATTAGAGCTTTTTGTGGACTTTTTAACATTTTTTATTGTAACTTAATTTAGCTTAGGCCTTGACCTACATAATTTTTTCTTAAAGATTCATTCGCATAAAATCCATTTTGTTGAAAACACAGACTTGTGTAAAAAGAATATTGTGTCTTCGGATTTTAATATTAAATAAATTATAATAAATTACTTGAATTTTTGTAATCGGAAAAGTGAGATTGTATTAAATATTGTAAAAAAGAAGCAAATAAAATTTGAAAGAATCATAAATGCTAAAATATAAAAGTTAAATTTTCTGGAAGAAAACCCATAAATATATATAAGTGTTTTTTTTTTTGTTGGTTCTTTATCGGCAACCCAAGTGTGAGAAAGACAAAATCATAAAACGTAAAAGGAAAGTGCAATTTTCTCCTATATTAAAAAAAGGATATTTTCTTATTTCTTTCCAATTTTCTATTGTCAGAAAGTTCCGCATCAGTTCGGTCAACGGGAGTCGTCACAACCACCAACCATCACAACAACATTTTCGTCATCATCGACATCAATACAGTCCACGGGATTAACATACATCTTGGAATTTTTCACTTGAGACTGGCTCATTGGTGCCATGTTCTTCAGTTCCATTCTATGATGAAATTCTGTCCGCTATGTGTGATCTAGGTCTTTTCCAGGTTAACGGTGTGTTGAATTCAAGGGGTAGACTTTTGGATCTTGTATTTTTAGAGGATCCAAGTATTTCTTCTTTATTTCGCATTGATCCTATATCTATTCCTGAGGATGGTTATCATCCTAAGTTGTTACTTTCTATCGAAGTTGATCTTTGTTTACCTCCTGTAATTGAGCGCTCATTAGGTGAAAAGGGGCGTTTTAATTTCCATCGTACGGATTTTAGTCGTTTAAATACACTACTATCCTCTGTCGATTGGTCTTCTGTACTTATTTTACCACCATATGACTCGTTTTCACTTGATAGGATCTTAGATGGTTTTTATGAGGTATTATTTAAATGTTTTAGGGAGTGTGTTCCGTTTGTAAATAGTCGTTTGGAGCGTTCTGGCCCCCCGTGGAATTCGGCTAGACTGTCAAAGTTGAGGAACAGAAAATCGAGGTTATTTAAAAAGTTTGTTAGATCGGGTACTGATATTGATTATGCTCTTTACTCTAGGGCGCGTGCGGATTATCATAGAATGAATCATTACTGTTATGAGGAATATTTGATTAGAGTCAGGTCGAACTTCGCTAGTGATCCTAAGTCGTTTTACGACTTCGTTCGAGCTAAACGTAAATCATCTTTGTTTCCCTCTGAGATGTTTTACGGTGGCGTATCATCCTCTAGTTACCTTGATATTTCGAATATGTTTGCTGACTTTTTTCAGTCTACGTATAGGCAGTTGGACTTGGGCCATGATCAGGGCAGCAGCTTTTCGTATCCTTATTCAGTGGGAAGTGTCTCTATTTCTAATATATATTCATTTGATGAGGAGTCTGTTCTTGAGTCTTTGTCTGGACTGAAACTTACATACTTGTCTGTCCCTGATGGGGTACCGGCCTGTATTTTGAGAAAGTGCGCTGTTGTCTTGAGTGGTCCTTTGACCTTTATATTCAATGGGCTTCTGAGGGCTGGTCATTTTCCATCTATTTGGAAGAGTTCGTTTATAATTCCTTTGCATAAGTCGGGTAATAAATCCAATATTTCCAATTACAGGGATATCGCCAAACTCGGTGCTATTCCCAAGTTGATGGAGAAACTCGTGACGGATTATCTCTTTTTTAATACGAAATCTTTAATATCCCCTTTCCAGCATGGTTTTTTAAAAGGTAGGTCGACTGTCACTAATCTTCTTGAATTTACTACACGTGTTTTCAGGTATTTTCTTGCAGGCGCTCGGACTGATGTGATTTATACTGATTTCAGTAAGGCTTTTGATAGGGTTGACCATAGTATTTTGTTTCTTAAACTGTCATTAATCGGTATTCCCGATATTATTCATCGTTGGCTAGGCTCCTACCTCTCCCTTAGGACTCAGAGGGTATTGTTTAGGAATGTATTGTCTAAGACTGTATATGTTACTCCTGGTGTTCCGCAGGGTAGCCATTTGGGTCCTTTACTGTTTTTATTGTTTCTTAATGATCTTTCTGTTTGCTATTTCTGATTGTAATATTCTAATGTATGCTGATGACGTTAAATTATTTTATACTTTTGATGATGATCATAGTCAGGCTGTTCTTCAGCGGAATATTAATTTGTTTGTAACTTGGTGCAGAGTTAATTTAATGGATCTTAACTTGAAAAAATGCAAATGCATGGTTTTCTCTCGCGGTGGTGTGATTTCGCCCACTTATGTGATTAATTCTTGCCCTTTGGAGACTGTGGCTACATTTCTTGATTTGGGAGTATTATTGGATATGAAACTCTCTTTTGTTGATCATATTAGTATGATGATTGGCAAGGCTCGGGCTGTTCTTGGTTTTGTGAACAGATGGGCTAGGGAATTCATTGATCCTTATATAACTAGACTGCTATACATTTCACTTGTTAGACCTATTTTGGAGTATGCGTCTATTGTTTGGAATCCATACTATCGTTGTCATAGTGATTCAATAGAATCTGTGCAGAGGCAGTTTTTATTATTCTGTTTACGTGGCTTAGGATGGGATTATGCCAATGGATTTCCGCCATATGAGGCTAGATTAGGTTTGATAAAGCTTCCAACTTTGGAACATAGAAGGTCTGTTTTAGGTGTTTGTTTTGTTTTTAATCTGGTTAGAGGTGATATCGATTCTGAGTTTTTGCTTCGTAACCTGAATTTCAGTATTCCTGCAAGATTTTCACGGCACTATCGTCCTCTTTCCTTAGATTTCTATAGAACTAACTACGGATGTAATTTTCCTTTTCGTAGATTATGTAATGATTTTAACGTATATTACGATTTTATTGATTTTAATTGTAGTGTTTGTAATTTAAAACGTAGCTTATATGCTGGCATTAATTTGTAAATTATTATATAAAAATGTATTTTCATTCTAGTTATAGGTAGTTCATGTTTATTAATAGTTTATTCAGCTTGTGATTAAGTTCTGTAGCTGATTTATGTTCTTGTTGCCATTACTTTTCCCATACCCGCTACAGTCCGGACTGTAGTGTGTACGTGTCCCTACGTAATGGGGACGAGCCCTCCGCGGTCGGGTGAGGGTGGGTTAGTGTGTGGCCGGGGACGTTCGTACACATACCAGTGGACGAACAGTCGAGTATAATACAAACGATTTCAACACATCGGGGTACATATAGGATGCAGCGATTATCTTTTGGCATTAAAACTGCCCCCGCAGAATTTAACAGAATTATTGATCAGATTGAACAGAGTCGTATTTTGATGACATAATTGTGCATGGGAATTCAATGGAAGAGTGCGTCTCTAATTTGAAAACTTGTCTTGGACAGTTAAAACGTTTTGATTTACACCTTAACCGGGGAAAATGCTCGTTTTTCAGGGAAAGTATTGAATTTTTGGGTCACATTGTTGAATTTAATACAATAAAGAAGTCCCCATCGAAAGTTTCGGCAATTCTTAACATGCCTACATCAAACACGGTTGACGACGTTAGAAGGTTCTTAGGGATGGTAACGTATTACGCACGGTTTATAACTAATATATCTACGACAACTACACCACTAAGACACCTCTTGAAAAAAGACTCAAAATTTAACTGGACCAAGAAATGTGAAAATGCGTTTAACATACTGAAAAGAGAATTGGCCAGTGAAAGAGTACCCTTCAACCCTAGTTTAAAAATTCAATTGGCATGTGAAGCAGGTCCTACGGGAATAGCGGGGGTTTTATCACACATATGCAATGGGGAAGAACGGCCAATCGCGTACGCATCCAGAGCATTGACGCCCGCCGAACAAAATTACTCTCAGCTGGATAGAGAGGCGCTATCAATTATTTTTTCTGTTCAACGCTTCCATGAATATTTATTCGCGCGTCAATTCGTACTCATAACGGACAATCAACCGATTATGAGAATTTTTCATCAAACGGTAAAACTGCCTCAAATGACGTCAGCTCGATTGCAGCGATATGCAGCATATTTATCTGGTTTTAACTATGAGATACAAACCAAAAAAGGGGTTGATAATACAAACGCGGATTGTCTCTCCAGAGCGCCCGATATTACAACAAATTTTGTCGAATGTTCCATTAATAGAGAAGTATATCTTATATGCAATGAAAGTATTAATCACATCAGTAATTCGAAGATCAATTTTCAATCACTCCGTGATGAAACTCGTAAAGATAAACACATTTCACAAATCATAAGGAAACTACGTAGCAACAACAAAAACGATAATGACAATGATATCGATCCAGAATTTACAGTTGATGGGGACGTGCTTTTCAGAGGTCAAAGAGTTGTAATTCCCGAAGTCCTACAACCATACGTCTTAAAGGAACTCCATCATACGCACTTAGGCATCACGAAAATGAAACAATTGGCACGCCGCTATGTGTACTGGAGGAACATTGACAGGGACATTGAAAAGGTGGCATGACATAATGTCCATTGACATAATGTCCATGGACTTTATGTCACCCTAAAAAGTGACATTATGTCCATGGACATTATGTCACTTCGCATGGTGTCATAATGTCCATGGACATAATGTCATTTTGTTTGTGGACAGTGTCATAATGTCCACAGTGTCATAATGTCCACATATTTTAGTTACTTTAAAAGAATATATAAACTCATTAGTATGTCATTTTTTATAGAAAAATATTAAATTTATCATTAACAATCTATCTGCAGTAAGGACAAAGTAATGGCGATTTATTGTTCTTTGATTTTTCTTCCAAAGTTCTTAAGCAGCTAGAGCAAATTTTAAAATGCGTACATGGCATGAATAGTGCATCTTCTGGATTTAGAAAATAATATATTTTTTTTAAATCTATTCTTTTAAACCTCTGCATGTGATAAATGTTTGTCCAGCTTATGTGAAATGTAAAGTGATTCTAATGAATTGCAGAGATTTAAAAGAAAAGATTCGAAAAAAAAAATATTTTTCAATAAAAATTCGGCGCCGATTTTTTATTGAAAAATATTTTTTTTTCGAATCTTTTCTTTTAAATCTCTGCATGTGATAAATGTTTGTCCAGCTTATGTGAAATGTAAAGTGATGCTAATAAATTGCAGATTTTATATTGAAAAATATTTTTTTTCGAATCTTTCTTTTAAATCTCTGCATGTGATAAATGTTGTCCAGCTTATGTGAATTGTAAAGTGACGCTAATAAATTGCAGAGATTTAGAAGAAAAGATTCGAAAAAAAAAAATATTTTGCAATAAAAATCTGCGCCTTTTAGTTCTCTGCATGTGATAAATGTTTGTCCAGATTATGTGAAATGTAGAATGATTCAAATAAGTTGCAGAGATTTAAAAGAAAAGATTTGAAAACAAAAATATTTTAAAATAAAAAATTTTTACTCTTCTTCACAAAGTTCTGATAAGATTCTGAATAAAAAGACAAAAACTGCTCACGTTAGCGGAAAGAAAATCGAAGTCGATGAACGAGAAAATTCTTGGGTGCCATTTAGACAGCAATTTCAAAGCGTTAGTGTGATTTCAGAATCATAGCAATCACTCTAAAAGTGACATAATGTCCATGGACTTTACGACACATTATACATGGACAATAAGACACCACGCGAAGTGACATAAGGTCCATGGACTTTTTATAGTGACATAATGTCCATTGACATAATGTCCATGGACATTATGTCATGCCACCCATTGAAAATTTGGTACGATCATGCCCGTCATGTGCATTGGTAAAAAGTTCTCCAGGTAAAGCGGAACTTCACCCGTGGGAAGAACCAGAAGGAAACTGGCAACGCATACACATAGATATAATAATTATTTTCTGGTGGTAATGGACGCGAAGTCGAAATGGGCTGAAATAGGTATTAGCCGAGCAGCACCGTCATCATTGCCGATAATAGAAATTTTGGAAGAAATATTTTCGAGGAATGGATACCCAAACGTTTTAGTATCGGACAATGCAACAATTTTTACAAGCGAAGAATTTAAAACCTCTTGTAAAAACTGCGGCATCTTTCAAAAGTTTATAGCGCCAGGCCACCTAGCCACGAACGGGTTGGCAGAGAGAAATGTACAAACTCTGATACACAAATTAACGACGGTGGAATAGGAAGCGTTGCCGATTCGGAAAAAAGTGCAGGAAATTCTTTTTAAGTATCGCGCGACGCCACTAAAGAACTCTAAAACGCCGTCGGAACAGTATTTAGGAAGGCAAATACGTATAAGCCTGGATGCATTTAAACCAACTAAGTTGAACAAAACTCAATACCCAAAATGTATGGCCAGGCAACTATATAAGGGTGAGAGAGTCTTAGCTCGTTATTACACAGCAAACAAGACGACCTGGAAGACGGGTATAATTACCAAGAAGCTTGGGAATCTCCATTATATAGTTGCATTAGTTAACGGATTAGTGTTCAAAAGGCACATAAATCAATTACGAGCATCAGATATCCAGCCTACTACTCCCGAAAACAGTAATGAAAAAATAGTTATGCGAGATGAAAGCAAGAGTCAACAAAATGCAAACATGGAAGATCTCGTAGAAATACACAAGGATTCAACAAATACGTCAGAACGAAATACACAACACCCAACGCTACAACCATCATCAAAACAGCAAACATCATCATCAAATCAACCATCATCAAAACAGCAAACATCATCATCAAAACAGCAAACATCATCATCAAATCAGCAAACATATAAAAAACATTCCGACGTCATCGAATCTGTACAAAAGCAATTTCTGATGTTTTGTCTCCGAGGACTGAATTTTAATCCCACAAGTTTACCTTCTTATTCTGCGAGACTAGCATTAATCAAACTTCCGACACTTAAAAGCCGCAGAACTATGTTAAATATCTCGTTCTTATTCAATGTAATTACTGGTGATATAGGCTCCAGCTTTTTAATCCATAATATCACATTTAATGTTCCTCAACGCCCGTCACGTCATTTTTCCCCATTATCAATACAATTTTTTAGATCCAACTACGCTGGTGCTGATCCAATTAGGAGAATGTGTAAAGAATTTAATAAATTGTATATGTTAATTGATTTTTCTTTATCCAATAATGTCATAAAAAATAATGTAATTATGTATTTAAATTCATAGTTTTTTAGAATTAATATCTTGTAACGTTAATTTAAGTGCCTGCAAGGAATATTTCCATAGGCAAATAAAAATAAATAAATAAATAAAACATCATCAGCAAATCAATCATCATCAAATCAGCAAACATCATCATCAAATCAGCAATCATCGCCCAATCAGCAATCATCATCAAATTACCAAACATCATCATCAACTCAACAACCATTTCCATTGGATGTACAACAGCCTTCTACGACACAGCGTAGAATTTCGGCAAGGGTTCGTAGACGACCTCCACATTTGGGAGACTACATAGTAGACTCTGAATGAAACCTCATACGATTAATTTTATTATTTTCTTTATTGATTCAAATTTAAAGATCTCAGTCAAAATTTCAATTTATTGAATTATATAATACATTGAATTAAATATTGTAATTTTAAATAAGTTAAATAATAAGTATGTAATAAGAGTGAGAGAATTGTAATATACAAATCTGGTAGCCTGTAATATAGAAATCTGACAGCCTATAAATACGAATCTGGTAACCTATATGAATGTTGTAGTCTGGTAACTTGAACTGTAATATAGATACCAGCGTTGCCGTTTTGGTTATTTTTAACCAAATTTGGTTATTTTTTTTTTCTAATGTGTAAATGTGTATTTTTTCTTCATTTTGGTTATTTTTTTATTATCGTTAATACAGCAATCACTTCTTTAATTTTATTTGAAAATTAGCTGATTACATATTTTTTATATATGAACTTTGTATGTAGAACTAAAAATCGATTACTACTTATTAACAAATTATCATTTGTGCAAAATTGTGCAGAATTGTGCAAAAACAAAGTGATTCAAATTATGTATGGTCTGCCAAAGGCATATTTTAAATAAAATTGTGAAATTTTTGTACTTGAAATTAATTTGTTGATCTTTTTTATTATCTATGTTTATTTTTAATTTTTTTATTACTATGCAAAGAATAGAATATAAAGTTTTGTTTTTTGTTTATTTTATATATTAATTTGATAATTATCATAAATACAAGCACTGAAGTACAATAATTTGTATATCAAACCTTAAAATACATATCGATGGCTTAATATAAAAAAGGTCTAACACAATTTTTTTTCTGGAAGGCAAACGTCAGATGCACCTTGCCTCAAAATTTCACGTGGATACAATTGTAAATAACAGATTTATAATGATTTCATGTTAATGATTTTTTGATAAAAAAGCCCTAACTCGTTTTTTATTTCGTTTGATTGGTTTTCTCCATGACAGAGTATGTATTGGTGATCTTACGGTCAACAGGATCAATATATTTCAAAACAGACTAACTGACGATTACGAATTTTTGCCATGTAGATCAAAGTCGGCGATTAAAGATATGCCCCCTGATTCACTCTATAAGGAGAAAATACCAATCATGAAAAAGAAATGAACCACCTACAGGAATTATAAAGTTTTTACCTGCAGATTGTCATCTTTTTTATGATAACTTGTCTTATAAGAACTATTTTTTAGTTAACTTTTGACTTATTCCTCTTAATTTCATGAATTACTTCCGTTTATTATTTAAATCTGAATTATTATAATAATAGATATCATTTTCAACTCAGTTTAAAAGGCCTAACTTAATTTTTCTTTCCAAAAATATCAAAGAAAAAGGGCCTATCTTAGATAATTTCAATAAAATAAAAATAAACAATTTTTTAAATGAGGAATAAAATTTGTTGCTGTTTTTTTTTTATTAAAAATTGCATTAAAATTTTTGTTTTATATGAAATTTTACGGATTTTATTAAGTTTTTTCCTTTTCCTGTAAAGTAACCAAAAATCGAATTAGGCCTTTTTTATATTAAGCCATCGATATATATAAACATACTTTATGTATAAATATCCAAGTTTTTTTTATTTATTTTTAAATATTGAATATCTTAGAATTTTTTATTTTATTGCTTTAAACATGGGGCATAGAAATAATTTCATCTAACACTTTTTTAATTATATTTCTTGCAGTGCAGCGATTAATGCCTATGAAACATCCAACCACTCTGTAGCTACACCCACAGGCCATCCAATATAAGAAGCACATTACTTCATATTCTGTGCACCAACTGTGATGTTTTTATGTACATGTTCTACAATTTTCGTTTATTTCGTGTTAAAACAACTAAAATGTCCATCAATTGCGATGATATTATTTGCAAAGAATTGCTATAATCAATCATTAGAATATATTTTTTTTAAATATTCATTCTTGTAACAGTTTTTTATTTTGTAAAAATAATTGTCATAAATTATCAACGACAAATAAGTTTTCATTTGGCACAGGAAATTATAAAATGTTTTCAACATAGGAAATTTTTTATTTACGATATCATATTGCTATCATTTGGCACACGCTCTAAGCCTTAAATTTGTAAAAAGCATTACATTTATATAAAAAAAATTTGTGGTTATTTTTTTCTTTTTTTGGTTATTTTTTTTTTTAATTTTGGTTATAAAATTTATTTGGTAGTGGCAACGCTGATAGATACACACTTAATTTTTCCTTTGTAACATGAGCATGTGCAGCTCTCTTTTTGATATAATTATTTTCTAATAAAGTAATCATAGAGCAAACGGATCGTGTGTACACTTTTATTAATTAGTGAACACCACAATAATGTAAAATAAATATAAATAAATATTAATTATCATAGAACTTTAAAATCTTAATTACATATATCGACTATTATAACAATATGAGATGTATGTTTGATTTTCTTAATGGGCCGTATGTGGTACCTAGCGGCACTTATGATCCGATCATAATAAAATCAGGTAAAATGATTCATATTAAACATGTTCATGTCGAATTTCATCGAGGTAATAAAATTTTTAAACCAATTATAATAGCTAAACATATTTTCTTAAGGGGCCCTATTTTGGACCTAGGGGAAATTATGGACCGACCATAACAAAATTTGGTAATATCATGATTGTGGCATAATTATGTGTAAATAAGTGCAATTTCGGGGGGAATTTGTATGGGGGCTAGGCGAAATCACGGACCGATTTGAACAAAAATCAGTTGGGTTCATCCTTGGGCCTAATTATCACTAACACTATCAAAAAATTCTAGCCATTAACTCATAAAACACTTCTATTAATTTTGGCCAGATTTTCAGGCAAAATTCCCCTCTGTGCGTTCGAGAAATATACAAAAAAATTTATGGGTTCTACTCGACAAAACTCATAAGCTAATCTTAGCTGGGTGCAATTAATTACTTTTTTCCGTAATAATACCATGTTCATGTATGCACCTTTATTGCGGTAATCGCAATTAACGCCAGTATTGATCTCAATACTTTATATAAAATCTCAATTAAATATTGATCAATTAAATGCTAATTGTTATAATATTGATCAAAACTTTAAATACCGCACTGTCATAAGTCTGTTTAGTGAGCACATTATAAGTAACCGAACACTTCAAGTGAGTTGTCAAATATCAACAACGACAAAAAAAATGGCAACTTGCAAACAAACACAAACAAAAATTACAAAAACACGCGACCAAAATAAAAACAATGTTGTTATTTATCAGCTGTTAAATGAATATTTCGTATATTTATTACACCTGAACGGTTAAAATATTGTTATTAATTAACCGACTATTGTTCTCAATTAAATTACATACGTGAACATAGTTTAATATTTTTCATTTTGTTGCTTGACAATCAAATTATGAATTCCTATCGCTTTTTGACATTTTGAATACAAAATACACAAAACAACATAACACTGAGCGTTCACAAGCAAAAAGTGTGTTCAATACGGCATACACGATACAGTGTTGCGTAAGTTGGCCAATTATTTATTTATTTTGTTTAAATTTAAGGAATTCTGTTTTATACAGACAGTTTTGTTTTGTCAACAAGACAGTACATTTCAGTAAGCATTTACTTTGGTCTTCATATGCGGAAGTCTCAGTTAGCCAACTGTAATACTATGTTCTACTATTGCGTAAATCGCAATAAACGCCACTATTGGGTTCAATATTTCATATAAAATTTTAATTAATTATTGCGCAACAAATGGTTATAATATTGATTAAAACTTAAAATACAGCACTGTCATAAGTACGTTCAGTGAGCATATTACATGTATATTGAAGACACATGCTTTTTATGTCATGTATCCATGCTAAGATACACAATAGTGCAGCACCTATAAATTAAAAAAAAATATTTCATGCTTTACTTAAAGAACATGTTTTTATATGGCCATCGAGAAAAATTTTAGCTGTATGCGTTATTTCGTATTTCTTATAGTTTAGACATCTATTTGGAGAGACCGAGATTCTTTTTTTTTTGGAATTCATCACTTTCGTTCAAATAAAGATAGTAAATCTAGGTTATAGCTTAAAAGATTGGTTTATATGTTTTGTATTGTTTTGTAATTTTTTTCTTTAAATTTTAAGTAACTTATTAAAATTTTTTTGTTTTTTACATTCGCGAATTTGGTCTTTTTTCAAAAGTCCCTGCTCGGGCGCCAAAATGTTTTTTCTTAATATTTTTTAAGAAATTCGAGTTCAAATTAATTAATTTATAATTTGAACTTCTAAATGGGACACTACCGAGCTTACGAAGACCAACTTGCTCGCTTTAAATTTACCACACGGTTGCGCTTATGTTTTACAGCTAACTTTATTATTTCACTTTTTACTTAATCCTAACATACTCTATATACTTAATTCTAACTGTGGAATTCTATTCAGCAACTCCGTTGCCTGTTTAACCTTGTACTCTATAGGTTATTCAACTTAAAATTAACTTAATATTAGGGTAGTTCATTATTACTTATATCTAAAGTTCATCATTGAGTTGTTTAATAGAACTTCATTATATTACAAATATATTCCTTATTATTAAAGTAGGAATATGAGAATAGATGATAAATATTGAAATGATTCAACATGTATTTAGGGTTAAAGGCTTAAATATTGTTATATCATAAAATTTTTTTATAATATATAATAATATAATAATTTTAATATAATTGGTTTTAAAATAGTAATCCGAAAGAATTTCTAGAGTGCGTATCGTTAAGGATGGCATAAATATTCAATAAATTTAATAGATTGTTTTGTCATTTAGCTAAAAATGAATACATACTTTCACATTTTCTTAACAATGTGCAAACTGTGTCTAATTTATAAATTTTTTTGTAAATATATCCAATTTATAACGATTCTTTATTTCTTTGCAAGACTTACAAAATAAATCTACAATAATAGAAAAAAGAAGAAATATTTAGCTTGTTAATAACCTCTTGCACATGCAACTATATTCATTGTGACCGAAAATCAACCACATTTCGATTAATATTTAAATATTTAAGAATCTTTAAAATTTTCATTGAAGAAATTAAAAAATATTCCAAATTTTCCCTTTTTTAACACAAAATAAATGTTTGTTTACATTTAATTTTTCTACTTTATCCACCAGTTTTCACTCTGTATATCTGTTGCTTCTGACACATTTGCTTTGCAATACATTGTAACATTTTTTTTCTCCCTCTAAGCTGTCCTGCGTTTTTATGTTATGAACGTTTTTCAACTGTCAAAGCTTTCACTATTTGTTAAGTGCCTCGGCCGCGTTCAAATTTTGCGGATCAAATTTTGCATATGTGTTGGTAATATTTGTTTGACTCAGCACAGCAACACATCAAATTTCAGCCTTCAAATTTCATTTCTAAAGAATCGTGAAGAAGGAAACTACCACAGAATACACACAGAATCGAAACCAGATTTTAACAGTTAACCTAGCATTGCGAAAGGGACAGAAAATATTACCAAAAAGTATTTCTGTCTCTCTCTGATTGTAACTCTGTTTTGTTTATTTATATTTTTTTTTTAGTTTTCGAGGTGGGTTTTTTATATTGGCGAGAGTTAATAAAAAATGTTATTTTTGTCTAAAACTAATAATAAATAATAAAAACAACTAATAACAATAACCTTTTTAACTTTTCCTTTCAAGAAATTAAAAAATTTTGGCATCTTTAAGCAAGAAACATTTTTTATGAGCAGTACGTCTTATTTTGATCTTGTAATATTTAGCTTGTTAATAACCTCTTGCACATGAAACTATATTCATTGTGACCGAAAATCACCCACATTTCGATTAATATATAAATATTTAAGAATCTTTAAACTTTTCATTAAAGAAATTAAAGAATATTCCAAATTTTCCCTTTTTTAACACAAAATAAATGTTTATTTACATTTAGTTTTTCTACTTTAACCTCCAGTTTTCACTCTGTAAATCTATTGCTTCTAACACATTTGTTTCGCAATCCAGTTTAATATTTTATTTCTCCCTCTAATTGGCAGGTTAAGCTACTGCTTTGAGCGTTTATTAAGTAGCACAGCCACGATCGAACTAGATTGATCAATCTGCCATTTTTGTGATTGTATTGGTAAAACTGTGCTCACACGTACAGGAAACTGTCCTCACCCGTACAGGCTGAGAAGAGATTGAAGAATATCAAAATACTTTTGATTTTCGCTACCTGGTCCGCAGAAATTGGAAGAAAATTTGATGTGTGTGCGGGCAATTACTTCAAATTTAATTTTTCTGCAGATTTCGTAGGAGAAACATCACTCTTTGGTTCGCGGATGTTTCGAAAATGTGTAGCAGAAAATGATAATAAAAATAATAAGAAGTGGATGTTTTGTTTTTTTATATGTATTTATTTATGATTCGTTATGATCGTTCCTTTATTTTTAATAACTTTGTTTTGTTAAAAAATAATAAGAATTATTTTATTTATAAAATTAAGTCCATTAATAATTTGTTTTAATTGCTTTTATATTATATTTTAAAATCTTGTTTATTTTTCCATAAGTCTCTATAACAATGCGACCAATTGCTTGTTCCGAAATAGCGCTGACAAATTTTAAATCAGAAAAGAAATTACCTGTAGCAAGAAAACGCAATGTTATAGATAGACGTTGATTCGGAGAGATGGCGTCACACATTTGAGTATCTTGTTTTTGAATTTTCGGGCCAACCAAATTTGAAAGTTCCTCATATGTGCCTTCGTCCATCCGTAAAAAGTTTTGAAAACCATTTGGAGGACTCAATTTGAGTTCATTGAGAACATTTTGGTGCGTAAATACATCCCTTTTCTTCAACCACTCTTTCATCCAAAGACGCTTCGCAGTTTGCTTATTTTGTTTTTTTTTTAATTGCCTTTGCCAGGGCAATGACTATGAAACAATCATTTGTCATATTAAAAGAAAAAACTAAAAAACAAACAAAAACAAAACAATCTCCGAACCAGAAGCCCATATGTTCTTTCAGAAAACCTAAAAAAAATTGTTTGCAAAAAAAAAGAAAACCATAAAAGAATTTTTTCCGATGAAAACCATGTGATGTTGTCTTCTCCACGACATTTTTAAAATGAAATTTGAAGGCTGAAATTTGATGTGTTGCTGTTCTGAGGCAAAGAAATATTACCAACACATATGCAAAATTTGATCACCAAAATTTGAACGTGGCCGAGGCACTTTAAACGTCAAAGGTATCGATTCTGTGTGTATTCTGTGGAAACAACATACGGCAGGGATGATAAATGACACCAATGAAATGGTAACAAAAAAGTTTTAAAAAAGTACTTTTCGGGTTGAAAAAGTATCAAATTTTGAATTATTCATATTTTTACACAAATTTTCCTTCTTTTCAAATTATATTAAAGTAAAATTTTTTAATTTTTTTTTAAATAATTTATTCAATTTATTGATAACATGTAAAACAAAAAAAACATAACAATTCATGCGAACAAAAAAAAATAATAAATTATTAAAAACTATATTAAAGAATATAAAAATTAGGTACATTTTTAGGAGATCGATATTAGAAATAATTTTTAATGACTTTATTTTTGTTTGGATAACATTTTGTTGTTAATTTTAATATTGTAACAAAAAGAATCTGTCGACTTTAATAAATCTTTCGTTTGTATTAAACTAGATACGGTTGAAACATGGGTTACCATATCACATTCTCATTTGAGAAAGTGAAATTTAGGTAAGTTAAGAAAAAGTATATCACGGTGGTACCGAGGTACTTCGGAGCGTCAGAAAGTATCAGAAAAAATACCAAAGTATCAACTTTATCATCCCTGACATACGGTCTTCAGCGGAAAAAATTCTTGTTTTGGTTTTTTTTTTGAAAATATTTTTCTTTTAATTTTTCTGAAAGAATATATGGTGTTTTATTGGCAGATAGTTTTGTTTTTGTTTTTTATTGCCGAAAAGTGTCGTAAAGAATAGAACAATATAATTGTTTTTCATCGGAAAATATTCTTGTTTTGGTTATTAGTGTCGAGTTTTGCTTATAAATATGACAATGATGATTGTTTCATAGCTATTGCCCTGGCGCAGGAAAAAAAACAAAAAAAGGAAACTGGAAAACGTCTTTGGATGAAAGAATGGTTAAAGAAAAGGGATGAATTTACGCACGAAAATCTTCTCAACGAATTCAAGCTGAGTTCTCCAAATGATTTTCGAAACTTTTTAAGGATGGATGAAGACATGAAGAAAGAGAAATAAACAAGATTTTAAAATATAATATAAAAGCAATTAAAACATATTATTAATGGACTTAATTTTTTCGGCTTATAATTAATATAATTTTTATTAAACGAAACAAAGTTCATAAAAATAAAGGAACAATATCATAAAATTCATAAATAAATATAAAAATACATAAAAAAAAATAACAAAACATCTACTTTTTTATTTTTATTATCATCTTTTTTCTACACACATTCGAAACACCCGCTAACTAAAGAATGATGTTTCTCAATCACAAAAATGGCAGATTGATCAATCTAGTTTGATCGTGGCTGTGCTACTTTATACTTTGGTTGTGAAGAAGAAAATAACATATGATTTATGCAGCACAGGCAGCTAAAATTAAAAGTATTTTGATATTCTTCAAACTCTTCTCAGTCTATACGTGTGAGTACAGTTTTACCAATACATTAACAAAAAAAAATGTCAGTTTGATCCATTATTTGATCCGTGGCCGGCAACTTAAAACATTACATCATTTGCATAATTTCAAAGATTCTGAAGAACTTACATACATACATACATATGTAGTTTCAAACAGTTGTCGTTTATTATAATTATTTATTTTTTAAACTAAACGTAAAAGCCAAAAGTACATTTGAAATAAATTCAATTCAAGTGCAAAAAAAAAACACATTTAATAACAATACCCTGCGAACCAACAAAAAGTCAGTTTAAATCATTGTCTTCGTGTAACCAGTATTATGACCGACAAGTAAAAATTTCTAAGGAACAACAGTTCTGGGAGTGCAAATGCAAGTATGGAATTTTCATTAGCCCAGTTCACAATCTTGGGCATTTAGATGGTAAATTTATACCATTGTAAATATTTTCCGTTAATTGTGAACGGTTTTTTTGTTTAACTTTGCAACACTTATTGCAAACTTCTCAACACACAGTGACTCTCATATATTTTATAATTTTATTTATTTCGTCCTCTGTCCATTTTTTAATCGGCTCTTCTCTTTTAATTCGTTTTTTTATGTTGTATTTTTCCATTTTTTGTGACTTTATTTTCATTGTTTTTATTTGTATGATCAGCTGTTCATTTGCTCAAGTATGGCAAATATAAACTACGGGTTTGAGTGTGGGATATTTGCCAAACCATGGCAAGGGTATTTCTGAGTATTTTGTTAGTGTATGGTAAAAGAAATACCCAACATTTGCAAATGCCATGATGCCAGACCATTTGCCCAAGATTGTGAAATCCGCTATTATCATTTTTATGCAATTGCCCACTAAAGTTTTTACAAAGTACAACGAAATAATATCCATTTGAAATGAATTCTTATAGATTATAAGCACAAGTTTTAAGTTTTAATATTATTTTCTTTTTGTATAATATCACATGCTCGTATACATAATATGTATGTTTATATATCGTGAGATATTTTTGTAATGACACTGTGCACTAGCTCACACACGCACCTTATTATATAGGTTGTATTTATATTCCTCGACATTACGACAATTCGGAAATTTTCCAGCTATACCCGATATAACAATTTCATCACCGTCGGTTTCCGGGGAAACACGTGAAAACTTTTTAATTTTTTTTATCGACACGTTCACTTTTAGATGCGGTTGCAACTCCCGACATGATACACAATTAGATATGCTTCTGAATTAATATTTTTCACAGGCAATTATAATGCGGTGCGCGTAATCCAAATAAACCGAATATTTTTTTTGCAATTGCCTGTCAAAATGCAATTGATTCTAAGTCAAAAATTAAGCTCCTTTTATAATTTGAATTCGTTTCATTACCACCTGCAAAACTGTCGAGTTAATACAGTCGTATTAAATTACAAAAGCCGAATAATTATCCAGGCATAAATAATTTATTAAATATTAATAAATTTTCTTATAAATATGTAACAAAAATACAAACTATTAATGCAGTGGACAGCCTACAAAATCAAACTCAATGTATGCATTTAAAAAGATTAATTCAAGTTGACAAAAGGAATACAAAATAATAATTTGCGAAAATATTTAAAAAAACACACACGCACACACAAAATAGTGTTAACAATTTAATTCATTAAAAAGAAGAAATAATATGAAGAATATAATATGTATGTAAATATTTATTCATTTCATTCATTAATTAAGAAAACCTAGCTCAACAAACACAAACAACTGCCATGGTTTACTACTGAAATAAAAGCACAAATTGAGTAGAGGGATAGTACCTACAGGGGGTAGAAAAGGTTCAGAACTGATGATTTGAAAGCTCTTCAAAAATCCGCATGGACGGAGGTTATCAAACGCATAAAAATTGCGAGAATAATGTATTATGATGGAAAGTTTCCCAATGCAATGGAATACAACAAATCTAAATGGAATGTAATTCGTGAAATAGGAATTGGCCGAAAATGTCCTAAAACCAATATTGGTATGTAGACGTGAATAATCTCAATGACCACTTTGTATGTTTTAAAGTTCCACAACCTAACGTTAACTTGTATGATGAATGTATTTTAACGGTAAAATCGAGTGCAATTGGTTCTGATGGTTTAGATCCTTTGCTTTGTAAAAGTTTTGGCACCTAGAATTTTGCCCTATTACACCCACTTATACAATAGAGCTATGATAAAGTCTACTTTTCCTGATGAAGGGAAACTATCTAAAATCCTTCCCATTCACAAAACTAACAATGAGTTTTTTTGGAAAACATTATGGCTAGACAAATCAATAATTATCTGGCAAGCCACAATTATTTAACTGTTAAGGCCGTGTCAGATAAAACCTTGTTGCTTTGCATGACGTTTATAACTTTGACAGAAAAGCGCAAAGCAAAAAGTGTATGTCACAATAAAAACTTTGACAACACTCGCGTTGTTTGTTTATATTTTAAAAGTGGTGGGCGAGTAAGTTTTTTTACTAAGTAAAAATATAAAAATTATATTAAATACTTCTTCCAAAAAATAAAATTCACTTACCTCTTTTTTTTTAATATAATAAAACAAAACAATAACAAAAAACTTTAAATTTAAAGAAAAATATTAAAACAATAAAATTTGCGCTGAAATTTGCCAAAAATATTTACTGAATAATCAACAGCTGATTGTCAAATCGAGCAAAAAGATGAGACATGCCCAACTTTTCGCTTTGCGTTGCGTTATAAGCAGTTTATGTGACAAGTGCCATATAAACATGTACATTTATCTTAAATGTCAAAGCGTATATGTAACGCAACGCGAAGCAAAAGTTTTATCTGACACGGCCTTTAGTCGGTATTCATGAAGGGAAGGAGTTGTACTACAGCTCTAATAAATGTATTTCAGGATCTTATTAAATAAAGGAAATACTAAGGAGAATGAGGTATGTAAATTAAACATTAAATTCTCAAGCGTAAAAGAGGTACACTAGCCATAAAATTTATTACTAAAAGGAAAAAAGTGCAAGTGAAAATAAAAATTATTAATTATAATTAATATTAATATTAATTAGTAATAAAATCTTAATATGAAAAGAATAAAATAAAATCGAAAGTGCAAAAATTAGATATAAAAATTAATAATAAAACCATAATGCTTTGTTCACATGGCAGCGATTTTTCGTAATTCGCTCTCTCATTCGTAATTCAACAACCAATTATGTGCTGAATTACGTAATTCGCCATACAAAATTTTATGAGCGAATCCCAAATTGTGTGTAATTCAGTTTATATTACCCTGTGAATTACTTAAAAACCAGTGTAATCTCTAAATTTTATCGTATTTTTGCCATCACCAGCTGTCAAAGCACCAAAAATATAAACAAAAAAATATTGTAAACAATAAACAATAATGGAAGCCAAAAATAACATTTTAATACATTTAATACCATTTTTAAAAGTATTATTTAGAAGAAAGTTATTCGCGAAATTAGCGGAGAAAGCTACTATGTGTGTAGAAAACCTGTTGAATCTACAGGAAAAGTATTTGCAGCTTTTGAAGAAGCTGTATGAACTTTGTAATTTAAAAATATTAATAATAATTTAGTAATAAAAAGAAGAAAAGAAGAATTACAAAACTGCCGTGTGAACATGTTCATTCAAATAAGTAATTCCAAACAGAGAGCGAAGTAATTCGAAGGCAGGTGCGAACATAGCATAAAACAGAAAAATCATACTCAGAAAATGTATATAAATAAAGGTGAATTAAATATTCAAAAATAAAAAACACAAAATCAAACTTAACACCTAATAGTGAAGTAAATTAAATGGTAAAAAATAAATATATGTATAAAAAAGAGAAACAATAAGTGCTTACACCGGAAAAAAAATATTACTAGATTAAACCATCGGTGGAAAAACGTTAGTGAAAATTAATATAGAGAAAAATTATAAAAAAAAGAAGCAGACAGGAAAAAATATAATAATAAATAAAGAAGAAAGTGTGCTTAAACTGGTGAAAAAATGTTAATATTTCAAATACCGATGAGAAATATAAATAAAATGAATTGTATATATATATAATTATATATATATATATATATAAGTATATATAAGTATATATATATATATAATTATATATATATATATGTATATGATATGAGAAATAAAAATAAAATGAATTATATATATATATAATTATATATATATATATAATATATATATATAATTATAATTAATTAATTATAATATATATATATAATTATATATTATATATAATATATATATATAATTATATATATATTATATATATATAAAATATATATATATATAATTATATATATATATATAATTCATTTTATTTTTATTTCTCATATCATATACATATGTATATATCGGTATATATACGAATAACATTAATACAGTGTATAAACCGGTTAGTGCTTTACAAAGAACAACAAAATATATATGTACTGTAGCGTAGCATATTTTATATAAGTAGAATATTATTCTTATACCGATTACTATTAAATTGTACGTCACTAGCATGTGTGACTTTCTTAAGAATACAACCCTGTAAATAGTTTAATACAACGCTGCAATAGAGGAATACTGTTTCGTTGAATTTGAAACTGGATTTGAAATAGCAGCGCTTGCTGTGATTGATATTAGGAAAAGCCCCTATTGAAAAGGGTATAAAAGCAGTGCAATCAACGGAATCAGTCAAAGCGAATTCATAACAAGTGACCGTGAGGAAACAGCTGACTGGTCTTGGGCTGTCAAAATTTGTGTGTGTTTGTTGTGCGTGTGTGTGTTGTTGTTAATTTTTTTTTCTTTTCCATTTTTTTTCTTCCTATTTTGACATCCGAATGGAGGTTTAACAAAAACAAAATGCGTGTTGTTTTTGCATTGTTGTACTTGTTGTAGAGTTACGGTTACCTTATTGAATTTGCCTTGGAATCAGTCTTTTTCTATTGTTGCAGGTTGGTGAGAGTGGTCGCACAACCAATTGCAAGTGCATTATAAGCTTCGTGGCAGCGATGGTTGCCGTTGCTTATTTTGTAGATGCAATTGGTTGACAAATTCTAAGTAGATGTTGGTCGCGATGGTGGCCGGAAATACTTGGAATTTATGTGACTCTTTTTCCTATTGTTGCAGTTGCTGTAAGTATTTGTGTTTATAAAATTAAAACGTTATAGTACATATATATTTTTCTTTTCATAATATACTATATACATATCTTCTATCTATCTATCTATATTAGAGCGACTCACCAAAAAAAGTGCTCGATGTACCCTCCTAAAAATGAACCTTGGACTTTTTTAAGATGACATTTAAAATATATCGGCTCCAGCTTTGACCTCTCGTGAGCTGGACCATTTCGAAAAAGGGTCTATTTTTCCATGTTTTGTCAATTTGAGAATCTGTTTCCTTACCAACATATACAATATGGGTGTCATAAAAAAGGTTTTTTCAATGCGCGTCCAACTGTATATACAATTTGTCCAAGGACGATTATCCATGTCCTTTTTTTAATGATATTCTGTTAAAAAGAACGGTTTTTGAATTTTTTCTTCGGGGTTGTTTGTACTAAAAATGCCAAATTAACATATTTTAATCTTTAGCCGATTTAATTAAATACGGGTCTCAGCTTTTTTTGAAATTCGCCCTAGTTTGCGTTTTTTGAGTATAGTTTTGTAAATATAAACAAAAAAATTTAATACCTTTTTTTAATTTGGGGAAAAATATGCCCACAAAAAGTCGTGGATCATTTCTTTTTTTCTTTCTTTAGTCCTATTTTCATCCAAACATCATCTAGAAACTAAATCCGCCATCATATTAGAGTTAATTTGGTTAGAAAAGAAGAAAAGAAAAAATTCAAAAACCGGTTTTTTACAGAATATCCTTAAAAAAGGACACGGATGATTGTCCGTGGACAAATTGTATATACCGCCGGACGCACCTTGAAAAAACCTTTCTTATGACACCCATACTCTATATGTTGGTTAGGAAACAAATTCTCAAATTAACAAAACATACAAAAATAGACCCTTTTTCAAAATGGTCCAGCTCACGAGAGGTCAAAGGTAGAGCCGAAATATTTTAGATGTCATCTTAAAAAAGTCCAAGGTTCATTTTGAGGGGGGGTACATTGAGCACGAATTTTGCTTCCATACAACTTTAGTCGCTCTAATATATATATATAAAAATGAATGTTTGTTTGTATGTAACTTATAGAATCGTAAACTATGTATTTTATCATGTTATGATCTTTAGCAAAGTTGTTTAGCATGAGCCGGCGAAAGTTCCTAAGTTAGTATCATTAATTTCCGACAGGTGGCCCCACTGAAAATTACAAAAAATTATTTAAATCGTAAACTGTGCATTTATTCAAGATATAACATTTTAGCAAAGTTGTTGCGCATGAGCCGACACAGGTTTATAAGTTGATATGACCAATTTAAGACAGGTGGCGCCACTGAAAATTACTCAAAATGAATTAAATCTATAGCAAAGTTGTTGCGCATAGGTCGACGGAGGTTTCTAAGTTGGTGCAATTAATTTCCGATAGATGGCTCCACTGAGAATTGTTCAAAACGAATTGAATCGTAAACTATGCATTTGATCAT
Organism: Sarcophaga rosellei; assembly: GCA_930367235.1. NCBI lineage: Eukaryota > Metazoa > Arthropoda > Insecta > Diptera > Sarcophagidae > Sarcophaga > Sarcophaga rosellei. Next base: position 80,278,270 of record OV884017.1, on the reverse strand, counting down.
GTGTTGATCGGACAAATACCAGACATTTTTGGATTCATCATTAATTATTTTTTGATAATATTTAATATAACTCATTCCCGTAAAATGTCAATGACAAATTTGGAACCTTTTAATTTTGGAAAATTTTTAAAAACGCAACGAGCACTGGAGTCACTTGAACAGCATGAAGTGAGATTAGAAACCCTCATGAATCATCTGGGAAACGGGAAACAAAATCAATAAAATGATTCAAAATTAATTGAATATTTGTGTAATGTCTTTCCTTCAAATTTATTTTAATTGGTGGCGCAGCAAGACGCGCACGTTACAGCTGGTATATAATAAAAAATATATATATATATGTAAATAATACAAACAAAAACAAAAAAATTTAAATCAATTAATACCTATGTTGAAAGAGGAATTGTCCTCGCTAGTGATTTCCACAGGATTCTGAATAAAGAAAACTCAATTCCACACAAATTAAATCTATGTTTTATTGGCTTTCTTATATTAAAATTCCTATAAACAATTCAGTATTATTAGTAATAATTTATGGTAATATCTATACAGTATAATAATATTCACTTACTTTTTGGTATAGAAACCACTAGAAATTAATTACTTAAATATGATCCAGAAGATTTACCGTCTGAAGACCACCACGACAGGCCAAGCAAAAATGAAATGATTTTATTAAAAAATATGGCGCATTAGAATTGGCGCGAGTGGCGTAATTCCGAAAATCTTCCTGATTATAAATTCTATTACAAAATATTTTACAGTTACTTAAATTTAAGCGTTTTTGCCAGTGGCGGCAACATTCCCCCCCGCAGTATGGCAAGAAGGTTCTTCGCCGGCATATTCTTCATGGGAAGCCACGTCCAAAACCGCAAGCTTGACTACAGGTCTTTCCAAAATTCCATTTGATGTGGCACTTTTGACCTGCCCATCTTTTGCCATCCTTGTTTCAAGTACCTTTCCTTCTGGCCAACTATTTCTAGGAAGAGAAGGATCAACTATTTTAACCAAGTCCCCCTGACATATTACCTTTTGTTTTTCATGCCACTTAGACCTATACGTTAATGAAGGCAGATATTCTGCAACCCATTTTTTCCAAAAAATTTTTGCATACTGTTGAGAAATAAGCCAATTCTTCTTCAAGATTATACCAGTATCATTACAAGTGGAAATAGGCTTCAGTCCGCTAGAGCTACCAACAAGAAAGTGATTAAGAGTAATTGCCTCACCTACTTCGTCGTCTATAGGAACATAAGCAAGGGGCCGTGAATTAATAATATTTTCAACTTCAATCATTATGCTTACAAGCAACTCATCACGAGGTGCTGCCGATACCATTATTTTGTATAAAACGTTTTTTACGGAGCGTACCAATCGTTCCCAGGCACCACCCATGTGGGGGGATGCTGGTGGAATAAAATTCCATTTCGTTGTTGTCGTTGTGAATGTTTTAATAAATTCATTTCTGTCTACATCTGCAAGTGCCTCTCGTAGCTCGCGTTCTGCACCTACAAAATTAGTGCCATTATCGCTGAAAATTTCACGGGGAATTCCTCTGCGATCCATAAAATATCGGATGACCAAGATGGACGAGTCGGTTGTAAGTGAGTGTACAATTTCTAAGTGTACTGCTCTTATTGTCATACAGGTAAATAGACAACCATATCGTTTTTCTCTGTGTCGACCTACTGTAACCATTATAGGGCCAAAAAAGTCTATACCTGTGTAGGTAAACGGAGCGGAATATAATGCTAGTCGAGCTCGAGGCAACTTTGCCATTTGAGGAACTTGAGGGACCGCCTTTTTTACTTTGCACCACTGACAATTTCGGATTACAGTTTTGTATACAGATCGCAGTTTAGATACTGAAAACTGTTGACGAATTTCATTTACAGCTGTTTCGTGGTTCATATGATAGTACTTAGAATGATAATGCCGTATAATTAATATCGTAATGTGACTGGATCTTGGTAGAATAATTGGTGTTTTTTATTCTTGAGAGATATCAGCTTCATCGATTCTACCATCTACTCTTAGAACTCCAAATTCATCAATAAAGGGAGATTTTGTATAGAGTTCACTTGATTTTGGAATTTGCTTGTTAAAATTTATCAAATAAAAATAATAAAAAGTTTTCTGCTTTTGACAACTCTTCAAGAGTTAACTCGCCTTTTGCTATTTGTTTTCTTCTACAATTTTCAATAAAGCGCAAGACATAAGCGGTTGCCCGAAGAATACGATTCCATTTTGAAAATCGTTTTTCATTTATTAAATTTTCTTTAATTGTTATTTGAAACAATTCATGTATCCTCTACTCAGTAGTATCTTCATTGAAGATTTGTGTATTTTGCCAATCGTCTTGAGGGCGATATAAAAATTCTGGACCTTGAAACCATATACTGGTTGTTACAATTTTGGGCTTTCTAGCCGATTTTATTGCCTCATCAGCTACATTGTGTTTTGTTGGAATCCATCTCCAATCTTTAATAGAACTCAACCCTACAATTTCTGTGATGCGGAAAGCTACAAATTGACTATATTTTCTATGGTCTGAGTTAATCCAGCTTAGGACCGTTTTTGAGTCAGACCAGAAAAATTTTTTCGAAATTGTGATTTTGTGATTGTCACAGATAAATTTAGCGAAACGAGAACCAATTAAAGCTGCCATTAGTTCGAGACGAGGAATTGAGGTTATTTTCAAAGGAGCCACTTTGGTTTTAGATCCAATTAAAGAGCAAAATATTGTATTATTTTTTATCAAGCGGAAATAACAGACGGCAGCGTAACCTTCTTTACTGGCATCTACAAAAGTATGAAGTTGAACTTCAACATCATCGCAGCTAGTAAAATTTTGCAAGTAGCAGCGTGGAATTTTAATTTGTTGTATTTTTGGAAAAATCTCTAACCACTGAATCCATTTATGCATTAGCTCTTCGGAAATATTTTCGTCCCAGTCTATTTTGGACCTCCATACTTCTTGTAATAAAATTTTTACGTACATGATAACATTTCCAATGAGACCAAGAGGATCATAAATCGACATTACTACACGTAACATTTCGCGTTTTGTTGGTATTCTTTTATAAGAAAGGACCTGGCTATCAATTAGCCATGGTGCAATTTTAAATGTTATAACATCCGGTTGATGCTCCCAAAACACACCAAGTACCTTCTCTATTTGCTTATTCTCATTAAAATTTAGGCATTTTATATTATTGCCGGAACAATTTGAAATTTTATTTATTACCTCTTCACTATTTGAAATCCAATTCCTACTGTTGAATCCACCTTGTTGATGTATAAATTTAACGTCTGATATTAGCTCTACAGCTTCTTGTGGAGTGTCAACAGATTGCAGAAAGTCGTCAACATAATGATTTTCCTTTATTGATTTTACAGCCACAGGAAATTTGTCCTTAAAGTTGTCTGCATTTAAATTTTTCACTACATAGACTTCAGGTTCAAGATTTTGATTACAATCTCGCCACAAGAAACGTTGAACATCTCGGTCCTCTTGTCTTATAAAAATTTGGTGGAACATTTCTTCAATATCTCCACAAACAGCAATAGCTTTCAAGCGGAATGAAAATAAGATTGCAGGTAAAGATGTTAATAAATCCGGGCCTTTATATAAAAATGAGTTGAGCGAGACTCCATTTGTCTTTGCAGCAGCATCCCAAACTACACGGGATTTACCAGGTTTGTTTTTGTTAAAAACTGCAAAAATGGGAAGATACCAAACTTTTCCATTACTGGTATTAATTTCTTCATGATTTAATTTTCTTATGTACCCTTTAGCCATGTACTTGTTCGCAGTATTTCTAAAAACCTTTAAAAGCTCTGAATTTTGCTTTAATTTTCTCTCCAGGCAAAGCAAACGTTTGAGTGCCATTTCATAGCTGCTTGGTAAATTCAAAATGTCAAATTTCCATAATAAAGGAACCTCAAAGTGCTTATCTTCTCTTTGCACTGTATATTGTCGAAGAAGACCTAAAGCACGTTCATCATATTTTCCTACTAACGGATCTCTACTACAAATTCCTGTGTTATCGAGTGAATAAAAGCTCTTTACCAATTCTTCTAAGCTGTTGTCTTTGTTGGAACACTCACAAATATGGTAATTAAAATCATTACTTGCTTCTGTATATTTCGAAACAGCACCATATATCATCCACCCAATATTCGTGCAGACAGCAACTGGATCATGAGGACCACCTCGTCGTATTTTGTTTGGAAGTCCTAAGTTAAAATGATTAAGACCAATAAGTATTGTTGGAACTGCATTGGAGTAACTTGCAATTGGTAAATTTTTCAAATGTGGATTGCTTCGTGCAAGATTTTCATAATTTAAAGATTGAGATGGTAAACTTAATTCTTTCACTGAACGTACATTTATAGGCACCTTTTTGTTGTTCAGACCTGAAATGTTAATAGTTAATTTTTGAGAATCATCTTCACATCGTTCAATACCTTCAGTCCATTTTAAGCATAGAGGGTTAGTTGTTCCAGCAATTTCTAATTTTTTCATTAATTTATTATCTATTAAACTAATGGAGGATCCTTCATCAATAAACGCGTAAGTTTTTATTTTCTTATTTTTGCCGTGCACTGTTATATTATTTTAAATAACACTTTCATCGCTTCACTGCTATGATTATTAACAACTTCGCTGTTGTCTCTGTTACTTACATTTTGGTCGATTATGTTATTATCGTTTGGCTCCTCATGAGAATATCGATGTAAAGAAGAATGATGATAATATTTACACCCCTCCACCCCGCACTGTTTCGCTTTCTTGGATTTACCGTAATGTTTACACAAACAAATTCTACATAATTTACCTTTTCTTACGATGTTCCATTTGTACTCACGACTAAGAGAAAGAAATTTTTGACAATTTGAAATTGTTCTGCAGTTGTTATTGTTACACACAAAACATTTACGATCTTCATCATGTGTATGAATGTAAGCTTTTTTATTACTGCTGTTATTAACAGTCTGCATTTTTTTCTTTACATCGTAAGATTTTTCGACTGGTATACAAAAGGCAGAGAGACCAATGTTAAAAATCCAATTAGAAAATTCGTACATGTTAGGAACTTTGGCCGACTTCATAAACGCAGTTTGCAATGCAAAGTAATGTTTTATTGCAACACTGCTTTGTCAAATAATGAGATGACATTTTAATACGTTTATGAACGCGAAAACTTTTGATCCTTGCATGACTTTTTGTATAATTTAATTTTTTTAAATGAATGTTCAGAAAAAAAGCAGGGTTTTTTTGAAAACCGTTTTCGATTTGCCTGATAATAAAAATTCAAGCAGCAGTTTGATCAAAAATATTTTAAACAGAAGAAAGCGTCATCGTATAGCATTATTAACTAGCCAAGCCTCAAAGAGCAAATTTTTTAAAATTTTTGGAAAATTATCGCAAGCATGCAGGACGACATGATTTATTCTCATTTTCGAATAAATACATTTCAGGTATTTATTACCAAATGGTTTAATTTGATAAAACTAATTAATATTTTAAATTTTAAGAAGTTGCAGGTTGCGATTAAACTCTGGTGGCATTCAAAGCATTACAAATAACAATTTGGAAACTGAGTAATAATTGTTCTTTCAAAGGTGTGCTATCAATTTACTTAATATCCCGCATTATTTGTTCCCAAATTGTGTTTCTTTTCTTTTTTTCGCTATGAAGTCTGGCTGGATGAGTAGGTTTTTTCTTTCATAATTCCATTTTTTTCTCTATATACAAAAAATTAAATGTTAAATCACATTTGTACTTATTTAAAAAAAAAATTCAAATTACCACAAAATATTTGTCGCCAATAAATGTTTACAAAGCATCATAAATAAAAACCATGCACGAATTTGACAAATAATGCGCACTGAAAAGCATTGCCATGCAATAATGAACATGACGCATTGCCGAAACAAATTTTACTGCTTTTATGAACACTATGCATTGTAAAGTTACATTGCAAACTGCGTTTATGAAGTCAGCCTTTATTTTGATTTAGCAGCTGAAGTTTGAATGTACCCCATTGAAGTTGATAAGAAGGTGGTAATTTTTGTATTAGTTCTTGAAGAAGAGAAGAGTTATTTAATTCATTTGTTAAATTGGAAGCCTCAATAGTTGAAATTAAACCTTTTACATTAATTGCAAACGATGTAAGTTATTTTCATCTATAGCGGGTGTTGATTTTATACGGATTTTAATTGAGGTTATAATTTTTTCAGGCTGCCCTGCCCGTAAAGTAGTTTTAAAATTGACATTACCCAATTTACATTCGAGGGATGAACTAATAAATGCTGAATCTTTTGCAACGCATCTCCTCTAAGAGATTTTTGTAATCGGATGAAGTTTTCTGCATCAGTGTATCCACAAATTTTAGTGGACCAATCAAATGTGGATGAAAATAAAGGCCACTCTTCTGGTTGACCTGAAAAGGCAGGTAGCTCTCTCGGTAAAGAATTTCGTGCCTGCAATTGCTCTTGATTTAAACGAGGAATATAATTTGTCATTGCGTCGTTTAAATGGTGAGAAGGCAGATTAAAATTTCTTGATGTACAAGCATGTGGCTGATGAAAACTATGTTGATTAGCATTTCTATTGAAAGCGTTTTGAAAGGAATTGCATGGAGCACCAGAATTAACTGGTGGGTTACTGAATGTGGACACTGTAGGTCCAAAGGCAATCGATTGGGAATGTGGCTGCAGTCGACGTTGAATGTGGCTGCAGTCGACGTTGTAAGCCATTTATAATGACAGGACCAGAAGTTTGTTGTGGTACTCCCGGTGCGGAAGACGACAGTTTAGCAGCATGTGTATTATCCGATGGATTGTTCAAACAACTATTTCCCTGCAATGTTTTATTAATTCCACTTGAATTACTTACATGGTTTTTATTACCTATGTGGGATGGCATATCTAAATAAATATTTTCATCAGGCAGGACAGCTTCCTGCTCGGTTGCTTTATTTTTATTTAAATTTTCAGGTGCGCTCCTGACATCAGTATGGACCGGCGCTTCGGCACAAGATGCATTTGGAAGTGCCGTTAACCAATTTTGAATACTAAGTGAACGATTAGACGATGTTTCACTCTGCCGTTCTTTCTCATGCTGGTCTATAATTTGATACTTTTTGGAAATAAATTCCATGGAAACAGCACGTTCTTCTTCTAAACGTTGCAATTTTAATCGAATTGATCTTTCTTCAAATTTATTTGATGATATAGTAGAAGCACTGTTAATAGATTCTGGCGAAAGTGTTTTGCAACTTGGACATTTGTAGATTAGGTTCGATATTTGTTCTGAAGTAGCATTATTACACGAGGTGTGATAACATTTTGGGCAGATCGGACTATTTTGTTGACCTTCTACTTCCATTGTACTTACTGTGAGTTTGGCAAATCAGGGCGCTATAGGTGTTCCTTCAATGTACACGGACTTCGTATGATTTGATTTAACAAAAAGAATTTTAAAAATGTTGAAAGAGGAATTTTCCTCGCTAGTGATTTCCACAGGATTCTGAATAAAGAAAACTCAATTCCACACAAATTAAATCTATGTTTTATTGGCTTTCTTATATTAAAATTCCTATAAACAATTCAGTATTATTAGTAATAATTTATGGTAATATCTATACAGTATAATAATATTCACTTACTTTTTGGTATAGAAACCACCAGAATTAATTACTTAAATATGATCCAGAAGATTTACCGTCTGAAGACCACCACGACAGGCCAAGCAAAAATGAAATGATTTTATTAAAAAATATGGCGCATTAGAATTTACGCGAGTGGCGTAATTCCGAAAATCTTCCTGATTATAAATTCTATTACAAAATATTTTACAGTTACTTAAATTTAAGCGTTTTTGCCAGTGGCGGCAACAACCTACATTCATGTGTACATAACCCTCTAAATACGCACCTCCTTATAAAAATTCCATAGCATAAAAAGGTATATATGTATGTATGAACATTAAAATATTTAAAACAATAAATACACAAGCATTCTTTCAAAATGAAAATTTCCTTTTTTTCCATTTTCTCTTTGCCATCTACATACTCAGCAATCTCTCTCATATACATACATATAGTAGAAAAATCAATCAATCACCAAATTTTGCCAATAATTTGATCTCTCCCGCTCTCTTGCACTGAACAGTGAAACCTCTTTATCAGTGACAAAAAAAATATTTCTTTATTAAAGGAAAAAGAATAATAAAAATTTATTTTATTAAAATTAGAAAAAGAATAAACAGAACAAATATAAAACATAAAAAAAAAACAAATAAATTTTTTGAAATAAAACCAACAATTTGTTGCAATTATACATATTAAAAGAAAACAGAAAGAGATCACATAAAGGGCAACAACAACAAAAACCATTTCTTGTTACGGAAGAGCAATTAAAAAAATTAAATTCACACATACATATTCAATACATGTTGTTTTTGTTAATAAAAAACACTGCGAATTGAGTTGTTGTACTATTGCCATCACCTTATTGAGTTCGCCCTGAATACATGTATAAGAGTATGTATGTAAAATAATTTCGGTAGGCATTTACATTGCTCCTCATATACTAAAAACGAACGTAAGTTCCATTACCTTCCGTTGACGTTTGCCTAAACAAATCTCTTACGTTTTGTTGCGTTCCGAATCAGTTATTTTTGTTTTGTACGTGAGGAACACGTATAAGTAGTTAGTTTTTCTGTTCCGTTCCGTATGTGCATTAAATATTAATAAATAAACCGTTTAGTAGATAGTGTGCTGGCTTACTAGATGTGAGACCACGGTTCAAATTCTATGTCAGACATTTTCAACAAAACGAAAGATGAAGAAAGTATTTCTTCGGCGACCTCATTCTGTCTTAAACTCTGGGAGTAAATAAAATTGCCACGAAAAAATTTCTCAAAATCTGTAGTTTGGAGTCGACTTTAAACAATAGGTCCCACCACTTATGTATAAAATGAACACACACCTAAAAAGTGGTGTGAGAAGCTAGGTCATTATCCTGATTGAAGGTTGTAATGACCAATTATGAATGTACAAATGTATTTTTTTTAAAAGTACTATTTGATGCGAAAAAGCACTCTATCATATTTCAATTTTGCAACACTGGGACAAATAGCCCCCGGGGCCGAACATTTTTGGCTTTTTACACACATAGGACACGAACGAACACCAAGCAAGTTCATAAAAAATAAAGTAAAAATGGGTTCAGTTGCTTGTCAGCACATGGTACACAGAGACGAAACGAAACGCGATTTTGACAGTTATCCTCGCATTGAGGAAGGGACAGCAAATATTACCAAAAAGTATTTCTGTCTCTCTCTCTCTGATTGTAACTCTGTTTTCTTTATTTATGTTTTTTTTTAGTTTTCGAGGTGGGTTTTTTATATTGCCGAGAGTTAATAAAAATGTTATTTTTGTCTTAAACTAATAATAAATAATAAAAACAACTAATAACAATAACCTTTTTAACTTTTCCTTTTACGAAATTAAAAAATATTGGCATCTTTCAGCAAGAAAAATGTTTATGAGCAGTATGTCCTACTTTGATCTTGTAATATTTAGCTTCTTAATTACCTCTTGCATAAGAAACTATATTCATTATGACCGAAAATCACCCACATTTCGATTAATATATAAATATTTAAGAATCTTTAAAATTTTCATTGAAGAAATTAAAAAATATTCCAAATTTTCCCTTTTTTAACACAAAATAAATGTTTGTTTACATTTAATGTTTCTATTTTAACCGCCAGTTTTCACTCTATATATCTGTTGCATCTAACACATTTGATTCGCAAAACATTATAATATTTTTTCTCCCTCTAAGAGGTAGGTTAAGCTACTGCTTTGAACGCTTTTTAAACGGCAAGGTGTCGCCTCTGTGTACCCTGTGCCTTTCAGCTTCTAAAGAAGAAAGTTTATGTCGCTTTTTTCAGGTTTCAATTATACACCAAAAGAAATATTACGATAGGATTCACTAATAACAATGAGATATTATCTCGGTTTTTTAAAGAATACTTGTCAAATTAAATACGCTGTCTATAGGGATTTGGCACTGAATATATTTTCTATATTTCCACATACGTATTATTACACAAAAAAAAAAAAAAATATTGTGATGGCAAATAATTTTGGCATTTGATGATTTTCCTATTGGGGTGAATAAAAACTTGTTGGAGAAAATGAAAACCTTTTGTCGCAAGAAATTTTCCAACAATATTTTTTTTACCGCAACAACATGAAATTATTTGAAGTTTTTTAACAGCAAAATTATTTGTTGCATTCCTATGAAATAACGGAACATTGAAAATTGCTGTTGACGTAAATGATTTGCATTTGCAGGAAATAACAGTGTTTGTTGCCATAAAATATTTATTTTTTTTAATCAAATAATATTACTGTTGTAGTAAAAAATGTGCATTTGGCACTGACATGATTGGTTGAGTTGTGCGGATCAGTATTGAATAGTTTGTCGTTGTGAAACAAGTGAAAAGTGAGCTTTTTAGTTTTAAAATAGAAATTAAAGTGTTTCAAATAAACAAACAACAATGTCGGAAGACATTTTTCAGGAAACAGTTTGTACGGTGGATTTATCCAATGAAGTGGTTGCATTGCTTTCAACAATGAATATTTCAATAGAAACAATTTCTACATTCATAGAATGCGGCATCAACAAAGTCGATATTTTGAAAATAATGCATTGAAAAAGTGGCGGAATCAAAATGAGGTACGTAAGGTTAATTTGTTCATTTACTTGTACATTCTTATGAACTTTTTGCAAGGCTTGTAACAGAAGTTACTATACATAAACTATGCATGTGTATTTAAAATCTTTAAACACTTTTACATATTTCCAAAACATATGGGCCTGTTCGTAAATGCATTACTGCGCTGCATATTATGCGCATCATGTTCATAAATGCAAATCTTGGCAGCACTGCAGCTGTCAAATGTTCGTAAATGCAACATTAAAGCATATTATGCGCAAATAAACCCAAAACACTAATCATAAAAATGGCTGATGCATTGAATGAGTGAGAGAGAGAGAATGAGAGTTTTAACAATAAGTTTCTTTTTTTCATCCTTAAATGCCTTCTTTTTTGCACAAAGTACACTTTTTTGTGCATTTAACAACATTTTGTCATTAGTTTTATTGTCCAGTTCAAAAATTCAAATTTATTAATAACTAGCTAATACCCGGTGTGCTTCGCTACCCCCATCGGAATTAAATACATATGCAACTGGATCGCCCACCATCAAAATTGTTACGCCATTGTTGGGGCATTGTATCGTCCTTGGTGTTGTCCAGCTGGAGTTCTATCAGCATGAATTGCGATTATGTGGTCATCTGAACTTAATCGTGAACTTAAAGATCCTTACCAATTCGTTGATTTCATGAAACATCACTTGTAAATCGGCAACAATCCATTGTTTTGTGTCAGGGTTATAATGCTGGCGGTGGTGCACTTGGTCATTGTTATCCGCTTCTCCTATGAAATAAATTTGTAAGAACTTAGGATCTTCATTTGGAATTGGCAACAATAATTCCATTTTATGATAAATTTGACATTGAACACGAAACGTTGGCATAAAGTTGTTTCGAAATACTTTGGTATCACCAAAAGAGGTCATTTTGAAGCACGAATTATATTTTCTTATATTTTTAAGAAAATGTTGTGAATCCACATTAGTTCCTAAATGAAAAAAATATTTTTTATTAATATTTTGTTAAATTAAAAAAAGTATATATTTCGAAAAACATACCTGAAATTAGCGATTGTAGTGGTTCTGGAGGTGGAAGTAAATCAGACAAAACGATTTTACCATTAGAGCAACACATGCCAGGTGTTTCATTTTTGTACCTGAGTGCATTGCAATATTGGCAAACTTCATTCATGTCACCAATTGCCACTAATTCGTCTTCGGTATAATCTATATCAGATCTATAGTTAAATGCAATACCTGAGTATCCATGAAAAACATTACGTCGATTCATCACCATTCGATTACGATTTTGTTCTCGACGCAAATAATATTGCTCTATCCTCTCTGCTGCTCTTCTTGTTGATGTTCGAATCCGCTGACTTTCTACTCGTGATTCATGTTGGACTTCTGTTTCATTAGTTCGTGGTGTTGTGGTACGATTTCGCTGGCTTTGTAGCCGACCTTCATGTTCCAACGGTGTCTCGGTAGCTCGTGCGATTGTCGCATGTTGTCGAAGACCTTCAAGACGTCTTTCACGCTCTAAAGGCGTTTCTGCGCCTCGTGATGTTTCGGTACGATTTCGCTGGCTTTGTAGCCGACCTTCATGCTCGAACCTTGTCTCAGTAGCTCGTGCGGTTGTCGCATGTTGTCGAAGACCTTCAAGACGTCTTTCACGCTCTGAAGCGTTTCAGAAGCTCGTGCTAAAGAGGTAAGATTTCGTTGACTTTCAAGGCGCTCTTGATTTTCTGAAAGCGTTTCAGTAGCTCTTGCTGTTGTGGCGCGTTGTCGTAGGCCTTCAAGGCGTTCTTCAGGTTGTGATGGCGTTTCGGCGGCTCTAGAGGTTGAAGCTCGATTCCTTTCAGTCCTTAGGCGACTTTCACGCTCTTCCGAACTTTCATTTGCTCTCTGGGATTGCAAATGCAATGCATTTTTAGTGCTTCTGGAAAGCGATGCTTTTTTGGGGGCATTTTTATAAATTGTTGCAAAATAAATGTCACTCAACGTTTAACTCGTTTAGAATCAAAGATTCAACTGAATTCCAAAACCGAATGCGTGTTATATTTATTCCTTTATATTTTACCTAATATGAAATAGGTTCAGGTCAAAAAACTTTTTAAAAAAAATTAAGGCTATTTAAATTTGACAAATAATTATGTTTGTGTCGGTCGCAGGTAATTTTTTTTTGATGAGTTTTGCAACTTCTTATTTTATTTGGAAAAAATATTGAGAGTTTACATTTTATTACTTAGGTAATCGAAAGTAATAAATGAAAATTTTACTGCCTATTGTTACATGCCCATTCATCACCCAATAAAATGCTGATTATTAAACTTACCTGATCTATTTTTCAAGATATGCAACAAATAAATAATATTTTTAGTAATTACCCATTGTTAGAAGTAAACAATAACATAACTATTACATATGTATATTAGAGCGACTCACCAAAAAAAAGTGCTCGATGTACCCTCCTAAAAATTAACCTTGGACTTTTTTAAGATGGCATTTAAAATATTTCAGCTCCAGCTTTGACCTCTCGTGAGCTGGACCATTTCAAAAAAGGGGATATTTTTCCATGTTTTGTTAATTTGAGAATCTGTTTCCTTACCAATATATACAATATGGGTGTCATAAGAAAGGTTTTTTCAATGTGCGTCCAACTGTATATATAATTTGTCCAAGGACGATCATCCATGTCCTTTTTTTAAGGATATTCTGTTAAAAAAAACGGTTTTTGAATTTTTTCTTCGGGGTTGTTTGTAATCAAATAACCAAATTAACATATTTTAATCTTTCGTCGATTTAATTAAATACAGGTCTCAGCTTTTTTTGAAATTAGCCCTAGTTTGCGTTTTTTGAGTATAGTTTTGTAAATATAAACAAAAAAAATTTAATAACTTTTTTTAAGTTGGGGAAAAAATATGCCGAGAAAAAGTCGTGGATCATTTCTTTTTTTCTTTCTTTAGTCCTATTTTCATCCATACATCATCTAGAAACTAAATCCGCCATCATATTAGAGTTAATTTGGTTATTTTATTACAAACAACCCCGAATAAAAAATTCAAAAACCGTTCTTTTTTACAGAATATCCTTAAAAAAAAGGACATGGATGATTGTCCTTGGACAAATTGTATATATAGTTGGACGCGCCTTGAAAAAACCTTTCTTATGACACCCATACTGTATATGTTGGTTAGGAAACAAATTCTCAAATTGACAAAACATGGAAAAATATACCCTTTTTCAAAATGGTCCAGCTCACGAGAGGTCAAAGCTGGAGCAGAAATATTTTAAATGTCATCATAAAATATACCAATGTTCGTTTTGAGGGGGGTACATCTTGCACGAATTTCGCTTCCATACAACTTGAGTCGCTCTAATGTATATGTTTTTCAAATATATATTTAAATAGTATGAATTTCAGTACTTACTATGTATATGAGTTGAAAATTTCAAACTCATCCATTTAAGGGTCATATGTTTGAGCAGCTCGAACATTCTAGAATTCAAATGTGTGTTGATGACATTCAACTCTACATTGATAGCTCTATAGCTTCCATCAACACTGGAGTTAAAGATCTTAACACTGACCTTAATAATATTTCTCTTTGGGCGACTGCAAATGGTTTAAGGATTAACTCTAAAAAGTCAAAATGTATTGTAATTTGCAAAAAATCCGCAAAGATTGAATCTAGTAATGATGTTGCCTTTTTTGGTTATTTCTGAAAAAAAAAAATAAATAAAACAAAAGTCTACGGATTTAATTTTGGTTATATTTTTTCTTATTTGGTGATTTTTTCACAAATGTTGGTTACAAAATTTTTTCCTTCCCTTCTATCTTTCCCCCATAATATGCCAAAATGCACATTCTTTATACTTTATTTTCTTTGGTTTTATACATCAAGAATGATAGATAGCATACTTTAGGGGTAACTATGCGTATGAGTAATATCTTTCAAATGCAATTAAATATTAAGTATGTAGTATGTAGTATACATGGGCATGGCCCCTCGCTCATTTGGAATATCAACATAGAAAGTAGCCTATAACTCCTTCCAGACATACAGGAAGATACTGTGAAAATTTCAAGAAAATCGGTTCAGCCGTTTAGTCGTCTATAAACTTCAAACATACAAACATACAAACAAACACACATTCATTTTTATATATAAGATTTTTCCATTCTGTTGGCATCACCGTTTTATAAATGTCAAACCAAAAAGGAATAAATAAAATTATAAAAAGGCATAAGAGTCCTAACGGTGAAACAATAAAGTTGTATTCTTGTACTTTGTAATTTTTTATAATATAATTTGAAATAATTAAATAAATGTAATTAGTATAAAATTCCTTATGTGTTTCATTAAACACAACATAATTGTGGCGACGAGGATTTTCGCAAAAAAGGAAAAATTCGCATACACATTCAAATAAAAAATTAAATATTAAATAGTTCCACCGTCTCTTTTCACAAAATAAAATTCGTGGCAAATATTCAAAATGGCTGACAAATGCCTCGAAACTTTAACCAAACTTCTGCAAAATCACGATAAAATACTTCAACAACTTTTACAGCAAAACGAGGATAAAAACATAACCTCAAATACAGCATTCGATCTCTCAAGTCAAATTACAGAATTTTGCTATGATGCAGAGTCAGCAGTATATTTTGAATCATGGTACAACAGATACGAGCAGCTTTTTAAAGAAGATGGTAAAAATCTTGATGACTCCACAAAAGTGAGATTGCTTTTACGTAAAATTCATACATCAAATTACGAAAAGTACTCAAACTTAATTCTACCAAAGACGACAAAGGATTTTACCTTTGATGAAACTGTGAAAAAACTTATTGAATTATTTGGGCCAACAAAATCTTTGTTTCATCGCCGGTATGAATGTCTTCAGCTGGAGAAAAGTGACTTAGAGGATTTCACTACATACGGGAGCAAAGTTAATAAACTTTGTGAAGCTTTTGAATTGTCAAAAATATCAGCGGATGAGTTCAAAGGTCTAATTTTTATACTTGGACTAAGGTCATCGCGCGATAAAGAAATTCGAACTCGTCTACTGTCAAAACTAAACGACGGCACGCCAAAAGGAATTGACAACCTCATAGCCGAGTGTCAAATGCTCCTAAATTTAAAAGCAGATGCCAATCTAGTTGAAAAAGCCAGCACATTCAAATCAGCTGTAAATTCTGTAAAACAGTCTCGAATCAAAAGTTATCCAAAAAGCTCACACCAAGAACAACCTGGAAGTGATAAATCAGCTGGAAGATCACCAAACATCCCACGCACACCATGTTGGGCATGCGGCGGTATGCATTACATGAAAGACTGTCAATACAAAAGTCATAAGTGTAAGCAATGTATGCGTATTGGACACAAGGAAGGTTATTGTGGTTGTTTCCCAAACAAACAGCCAAAAAAGATAAGTACAATTTCTAAATTCAATCGAGATAAAGCTTCTGTCAAAGAAATTTTTGTCAATAGTGTAGGTGATATGCAAACAAAGCGCAAATTCATTACAGTGCGCATAAATGGTGTTGATGTAACCCTGCAGATCGACTGCGGCTCAGATATTACCATCATATCGAAATCGATGTGGGAGCTCATTGGCAAGCCTAAATTAAAAATGCCCACATCCACAGCACACAATGCTGATAAGCGCCGTCTTAACATAAATGGACAATTTATGTGCGATATTTGTTTCCAAAATGTTATCAAAACTGGAATATGTTATGTGGCTGATGACATAAATCTTCTCGGAATAGACTTCATAGAGAAATTTAATCTATGGGATGTTCCTCTTCGGAAAGTTTGCAATCACATAACAGAAGATCGTATAACAAAAAACTCAGTCATTTCACGGTTCCAAGAATTATTTGATGGAAAATTGGGACTGTGTACCAAAACAAAAGTTAAATTACATCTGAAGCAAAATGCTAAACCCATTTTCAGGCCAAAACGACCAGTCGCTTATGCAATTTTACCACTGGTAGACGAAGAGTTGCACAGACTACAAAGTTTAGGAATTATTTCCCCTGTTGAATATTCTGACTGGGCGGCACCAATTGTCGTTATCAAAAAGAAGGAGGGTAACGTCAGAATCTGTGCAGATTACTCAACTGGCCTAAATGAGGCGCTCCAACCAAACCAATTCCCACTTCCACTGCCCGAAGACATTTTTGCTAAAATCGGAAACGGTAAGATTTTCAGTCATATCGACCTTTCGGATGCATTTTTACAAGTCGAAGTTGAAGAAGAATCACGTAAAATGCTCACTATCAACACACATCGCGGACTTTTTACCTTCAATAGGCTACCGCCAGGCATAAAGTCAGCTCCGGGAGCATTTCAACAGATTATGTCAACCATGGTCGATGATATTGATGGTGTTGCTGCATACATGGACGATATTATCGTGTCAGGCACTTGCGAAGCAAGTCACAATATACATCTAGCACGTGTGCTAGAAAGAATAAAAGATTTCGGTTTTACTCTTAAGATAGAGAAATGCAATTTTGGCATGCAGTCAGTACGATATCTTGGACAAATTATTGACAAGGACGGACTCCGTCCTGATCCTATCAAAATTGAAGCCATAACAAATATGCCACCACCAACTAATCTGCCGACACTACAATCATATTTAGGTGCTATAAATTATTACGGCAAATACGTCAGGAAAATGCATGAGCTGCGCCGACCGCTGGATGCACTTCTCCATAAAAATGCTACGTGGAACTGGACATCAGAATGTCAGCGATCGTTCGATAAATTCAAGGAGATATTAAAGTCTGATCTCCTCCTCACACATTTTGACCCAGGGCTGGACATCGTTGTAGCAGCTGACGCATCATATACTGGCGTAGGTGCTTGTATATACCACAGATATGACGACAAGTCCATTAAGGCCATCAGTCATGCTTCAAGATCGTTGACTAAAGCAGAGCAGTCTTATAGTCAAATAGAAAAGGAAGCGCTTGCTTTAGTATTCGCTGTTACTAAGTTCCACAGATACGTATTCGGTCGCAGATTCACCCTCCAAACGGATCACAAGCCGCTGTTATCTATTTTTGGCTCCAAGAAAGGTATCCCTGTATATACAGCGAATCGATTGCAAAGATGGGCGCTCACACTACAAAGGTACGATTTCAACATTGAATATATATCAACAACAAACTTTGGCTATGCAGATATACTTTCTCGCCTCATTAACGTACACGTCGATCCAGATGAAGAATTTGTAATTGCTTCAATTCAAGTAGAAAATGATATTGACCGTGTACAAAATGATGTTCTTCAAACATTGCCAGTAACCCATTCCATGATTCGTCAAGCTACACAACAATCTCACATGCTGCAAAAAGTTGTACAAAACGTCCAGAATGGCTGGCCCGCAGCTGAAAAAATCGACGATTCCTACGTCCGCAGTTTTTATAAACACAAAGACGGTCTTTATATTTCAAACGAGTGTTTAATGTATGGAGAACGTATAGTCATACCACTCAAGTATAGGAACCGTATCCTACAACAACTGCACAAAGGCCATCAAGGAATGCAAAGAATGAAGGCAATTGCAAGGTCCTATGTTTTCTGGCCGGGTATGGATACGCAAATAGAGGATTTGGTAAAAAATTGTAATAAATGTTCCAGTGTCGCCAAATCACCCTCTAAGACGCTTCTTGAGTCGTGGAAAACACCAAATGGTCCATGGGAACGCGTACATATAGACTACGCTGGTCCAATGGAAGGTACATATTTCCTAGTGATTATAGATGCTTATTCAAAATGGCCAGAAATCATTGCAACAACCTCAACAACGGCAAGCAAAACGGTCCAGTTGCTAGAAACCGTTTTCGCTAGATTTGGTCTTCCGCAAACTTTAGTGTCCGACAATGGTACCCAATTCGTTTCAGCACAATTCAAAATGTTTTGTAAGCAAAATGGTATCGAACACGTTCGAACTGCACCGTATCACCCCCAGTCAAACGGGCAAGCTGAAAGGTTCGTCGATACATTAAAAAGATCTCTCCAGAAAAATCAAGGGGAAGGAGGCTTACAGGCCGCACTCCAAGTGTTCCTATCGACCTACCGTACTACACCAAATCCCAGCGCACCTATGCAAAAATCACCAGCACTTACTTAAGCCAAACGTTCATCACAGTAATCAGTATGATAAGCGCCAACAAATTCAAAATAAACAATTCAACGAGTACCACAAAGCAAAGCATCGCCAATTCTTAGTTGGAGACACCGTTGATGTAAAAATTTATCACAACAACAAATTTAAATGGTCAACTGGTACAGTCAAGGAACGAGTAGGAAAGGTAATGTACCGTGTTCAAGTACAAGATTCCAATAGGTCTATCAGATCTCACGCAAACCAAATGCGATTGCGCCCAAAGAAATTGCATTTTGAGAAGACAAATACTGAACTACCTTTGGATATTATATGCTACGAGCCCAAACAACAACCACCTAGGCAACTGACAATACCTTTGCCAGCTCAAGATGACCAGGAGAGCGAAGGAAGTGCGCCAACGCCAATTCGTAGATCCGCTAGAGAGCGAAGACAGCCCCAGTGGTTCAGGGACTTTCATTTCTGATGGGGAAGGTGTTGGCATCACCGTTTTATAAATGTCAAACCAAAAAGGAATAAATAAAATTATAAAAAGGCATAAGAGTCCTAACGGTGAAACAATAAAGTTGTATTCTTGTACTTTGTAATTTTTTATAATATAATTTGAAATAATTAAATAAATGTAATTAGTATAAAATTCCTTATGTGTTTCATTAAACACAACACATTCCTGCAATGTTTGTTCGTCCGTAAATGCAAACAAATAAATCAGCAAAAAGAAGCATCAGCAAACATGGGATTAGCAGTGTGAGCGCAAAATAATCATATTATGCGGCGCAGTGATGCATTTACGAACAGGCCCTATAACATAGGCTGACTTCCTAAACGTATATTAACAATGTATCAATACAGTATTTAAACCGAGTTGATACATTGTGTAGTTACTTTTTTAATACGTTGCATATTAATACTTTGCAACACTGAATACGTTTAGGAACATTTATATGCATTGCATCATTCATAATAAAGCGAACAATGGAGGAAGAACATATTTTAGGAAAATTTCTTAGATTTGTGCGAATCGACTCGATTGCGCTTCCGTGCTGGAGGTAAGCTTTCACGTTGGATCGGTGCTGCTTGAAACGCGCTAAGCTCAAATCCAGATTGCATTCTGGCACAGATATGTCGCTCCGGCAGCCATACACTTCGTCTAGTCGGTCGTAGAAGTCCCAGGTAGTTGCTGCTTCGCCCGACGTCTTGTTCCGTTTCTTAATGTGCTCATACGTCACCATGAAATTTAAAAATTTTCTGTGTATGTCGTCCCGTGAAAATGGGAACGTGTCATCTATGGACTTAATCACCCCTATCGCAAATAAGTATTCCCATAAAAAAAATTCCCAAATTTCATCATTTCCTATTGTGAATCATTCCCAAAAAAATTTTTGGGAGTGAATTCACAAACACAAAAAATATTGTATCGCCAATGTTTATTCCCAAGAATTATTTTGTAAAATTAATTCGCAACACTTACCAATGGGAACAAGAAGGGAACATGTAAGTAAGTTTGGTGTTGCTTTTTTAAAACTAAGTACATTGTTTTATTTAAGGAACGCAAATGTAATACTAGTATAGGTTGGAGTGTGATATTTACAGAGAATACTGTTTTATAGATTTAAGTATTCCAGAGAGACTGGTTTTATTTCGTTTTGTTCTTATGTATGTACATTAGAGCGACTCAAGTTGTATGGAAGCAAAATTCGTGCTCGATGTATCCCCCTCAAAATGAACCTTGGACTTTTTTAAGATGACATCTAAAATATTTCGGCTCTAGCTTTCACCTCTCGTGAGCTGGACCATTTTGAAAAAGGGTCTATTTTTGTATGTTTTGTTAATTTGAGAATTTGTTTAATAACCAACATATAGAGTATGGGTGTCATAAGAAAGGTTTTTTCAAGGCGCGTCCAGCGGTATATACAATTTGTCCACGGACAATCATCCATGTCCTTTTTTAAGGATATTCTGTAAAAAAAACGGTTTTTGAATTTGGTGAGTCGCTCGAATGTACATATGTATATGTATACAATTTTTATTTACGAAAGTAAATACAAAAGTGAAGAAATAAACATTTTATTTTAAACTATCAAAGTGAACTAGTACAAATGCTTTCAGCTTCAGACGTGTTCCTTGAATAACTTCTTCAACATTTTCCAGCTCGTGTGCTTCATATAAAACTGTGTCAATAAGTGTTGAGCCGCATTTATAATATTGACAATTTGAGCACTTTTCTTTGGGGAGTAGTGTAGCTCTCGTGTTCAAAGCAAACAACGCCGTCTGTTTTTAAGAACTCCGTTGGTCCCTTCCACAATATTACGCGCTCGAGAATGTACTTCGTTAAATTTTGCTTCTGCTGATCCCTCTGCGTCATTTCTTTAGGTACTATCATCCATGGCTCAGAGGCATACCCGCCGTCTTTGTATTAGATGTATTCACCCCTATTCTGCATTTCGATTACGTCTCCGCATTCAGTTCCGTTACGATCGAAAATTGGTATTCTGCAGAAAAACGGAATCGAAAGAAAAAGAAGAAGATAACAATGTTTACAAAATCAATTGTATCAATGTGGAATGTGGAAATGAAACAGCAGAATAAGCAAGTCTGTAATCATTTTCATAAACAAATGACAAATTTAATAAAACAAGGTCTATGTATAATAAAGTAAATTGTTTATAAATTTAATAAAAGAAAAATATTGAAATAAAATAAAAAAAGAAAAAAGTAAAAATAAGTTTTGCATAAATATATAAGTGTGTATAATCTAGTGAAGCTGAAATTAACTAAAAAAAAGTAGAAAATAAAAGTGTTGTGGTTAAATATGTAAAGACAAAACGTTAATAAAAACTGTTTGTAAAGAAATAATTTAGCGAGTTGCATTTTTATTTCAAATTTAAGGAGAAATGGAGTCTATTGCAGCTGCATTATTGTTGGAAGAGGAGAACAACGACAGAAATACTGACACAAGGCTTGAAAAGCGTAGCATCAGAGACAACTGCAATCCAGGCCTAATGCATTAAGGACTTCTGTAACCTCCTCCCAGAATGCTTTTACTTCTTCCTTTGAACGCTGGTGATACCCACAAGCTATGTCAGCTTTAGCCGCCATTAAATTTGCCAGTTTCTCATACTGCTCCGGCGTTGTTGTTTTTGACCTGCATACATACATAACAAAACACTCATATTCCAGTACAAAAAATAACAATTTAAAACAAAAAAATTATAACAATAATTTTTTATTTAAATCGTTTCTGAATTTTTTAATTTTGTACTTACATTTTTTTACTTAAAAAAACAAAAGTAGAAAAAACCTCCGTTAAGAAAAAAACAACTGAGAGAAACGGAGCTCCGATCGTAATGCAGAATACATACAATCGAAAGAGACTGAGCGGAATCGAAACGCAGAATACCAAAATTGCCAAACGGAGAAAATTTCGATTCGAATCGAAACGCAGAATAGGGGTGATTAAAAAATATGTATATGTTATAATTACTATAAAAGTATACCTAGATCTTCGCTGCAACCTTTCCATGGATTGTTTCTCCTCTTCCAGCACCAAAAAACGAAGATATACGCTATTTATTTTTAAGATTTGTATTTTCTTTGAAAAATTGTTGAGAGATAATTCACAGTAAACAATTTTTGTTAATAGATCATTTATAACTAATTCACAATAAAAACTTTTACTCCCAATATATTTGCAATACCGATTTTTTGGGATGGGAAAAAAAGTTTACTCCCAAATAACTTATTCCCATAGTATTCACGATAGGGGTGAATATTTTGCAATACACGTTCCCATAGCAAAACGCATTACTTTGTTTTTCCACGAAATTCTTTTTCCATATCAAACCTTGCATTAATTAATAGATTTTTAAAATTATGCGTTACAAGGAAACGGAAAGATTGTTATATACCACAGACCAATATTTTATTGGATAATAACTCTATACAGTGGGAACAGAAGGTGAAATATCTTGGTATTATGCTCGATCCGAAAATGAAGTTTAAAGATCATATATCTTACGTTTTAAATAAAATTAACATATTAACCCGTGTTGCCGCCACTGGCAAAATCGCCTAAAATTAGTAGCTTTGTTTAGCAAGTATACTAACCAAAAGTGTTAGTAATAGATTAGATTAGATTAAAGTAATATTTTCGGAGTGACGCCATATTTGCTAATTCTTTTGTGTCAGGTTTTCTAACCAATTCATATATTTAAGTCGGCTCCACGTGGTGGTTGTCAGTCCGGAAAACAATTTCTTAATTAATCTTTGTAATATTGCAGTAGTGATTTCCATACTAGATAGTAAGTTTGTATTTTTTCTCCTTGGATTGTAAATCATTTCTGATTAACTTTGAATTTTATAGGAATTTTAATATAGAAAACCTTTTTTTGAAATAAATAAAATTTTTATCTTGAAATTGGTTCTTCTTTATTTAAAATCCACGTGGGAATCGCTATCGAGTCAAATTCCTCTTCTAACATTTTAAAATTCTATCTACTGGTTAATTGTCTTCAGTGGATCTTAAAAATTTGCTTTGTGGTCAACATTCTTCTGTGAATCATCACCAATTTTTCCGTTCTGACCGCCTATAACCTTACAACGTCCTATTGCCAATCCCAAAGTAAGTACAAATGGATTTAATGAATCAACAACATTGTCCCATCTGCTTTAATCCCCCTGACAAAAATATGCAAATTTGCATACAATGCCATACAAATTATCATAAATTGTGTGTAAATGTCACACCGAACAATAATTTAGACCTAACCTATAAATGCAAAAAGTGCATTTCCTCTACTACACCTGAATCCATTAAAAGTATTTCATCAAAAACATCTAAGAGCTCCAATAAATCTCAAAACCGTTTGCTAGAAATCGAGTTGCAACGCCTAGAGGAAGAACGAGCAGTTTCAATGGAGTTTGTAAATAAAAAGTATAAATTAATCTATCAACACGAACAAGAACGTCAAAGTAATGCATCCTCCAATAGATCAAATTCCATCCGTAACTGGCTAAACGAACTTCCTAATCCTCCAGACTCACCAACAAATGAACCGCCAATTCCTCAAAAGTCGGCTGAAAATATAAGCTCAAATAAAACAAACCAAAACGAGACAGACCCCTCGCCCCATACAAATTTTATTTTTCCATCTACATTTAATACATTCGTAAATAAAAATACTAATACAGAAAATAAAAATTCTTATTGCTACACATCAATTAATAGTGCTACATCCATTAAGCCGTCTTCCACCACCACCATACCGTCAACGTTTACTGCCGAACCAATTTACACGTTTAGTCGCATCCCTACAAGCGGATTTGCACAGTAAGTGCAATCCCAATGCTTAACAGCAAATAAAGTCCCACCTCTCACTTCCACCGCATTATCAAATAATAATTTTAATTCACATCAAAATGCGCCATAGTATAACACAACTCAACAGTTTCCTCCTCTTCATTTGCCAAACACCTCGAATAATTTTTCAACGGGACCAAAACAAAATCTATTCAATGGTAGTCATTTTTCTTCGCCTTTGTATCAAAGTCAGCTCCAGGCTCGAAATTCATTACCTAAAGAACTGCCTCTCTTTAGCGGCCAACCAGAAGAATGGCCTTTATTTTCATCTACCGTTGAATGGTCAACCAAAATATGTGGACTAACCGATGCTGAAAATTTGATAAGGTTGCTAAAATCTCTGAGGGCAGACGCACTTCACACACTGAACCAAAAATTTCCGTAAATACTGTAAAAAGGGGTGTAGAACTGAAGAAATTTCGTTATATATCAGCTAACAAAAATGTGTATTCATATCTACGTCTTTTTTTAGTAAAAATTTAGAAATTTAGTAAATTATTCATATTCATTAAAGAAATTTCTTCAATATGAATAAAATGCTTTCGTTATTTTGAGGGATGTAAATATGACGAAATTTAATTGAATTTAATAAAAAACTTTATTCATATTGAAGAAATTTATTTGAATTTACAAATAATTTTTATTTATATTAAAGAATTTTTATTTCATTGTATTAATATTTTTCGTTAATAAATTTTGTTAATTTTAAAATAAATACATATCATTATTCAGTGTTTTTGTACACTATATATATTAAATGTATTAATATATACATATACATACAATATTATTATTACAAAATGTAAATTAAACGACAAATGTAATAAGACGATATTCAGTTAAAAAGTTTTATAATTATTATATATACATACATATATAATACATACATATGTGCTTTTAGTAAAAAAGTCTTGTGAACAGTTAAAAAGAAACTTAAAGATACTTTCGAAAAAAAAACATTAAAACATATAATAAAAAACGTAGGTTTACAATTAACAAAACTTTCAAACTTAAAATTAACGTGTTAATCTGTCTGTATTTGTGGTATTATTATAAACATATCTTTGAATTAAGGACTAAACCAGTATATATTCCTTGGGTTCCTTTAAATTAAATGCAAAAAACAGTTCATGACATATATCTAAAGCGGTTAATGCTGAGTGCATACGATATTTTATGCCTTCAAAGGAAACAACTATTTTTTTTTTGGTATTAAAATTTTGTTTGTTACTAATACTAAGGACTGCATTTGTATTTCATTTTCGTATTTCTTTAGTATTTGCTCTTCACAGGCAGCGAAAATTAGCTGGCAGTCGCGAATGAAATATCTCGTATAACTTCTTTCCATCAATAACATCAAAAGTTTTTTAGTGGGGACCAAAATGCTATGAAGAAGGAAAAAAATACCAAAACACTGACCATCTGAAAAAAATAAAAATACACATCTAATGCATGTCTACACCCATGGGCAGAGTATAAAATTTATAGTAAACTTACTTTCACTTATAATTGTCATTTCTTTCATAGTATTAAATAAAATTGTATTTGTCTTGTCTTTAATTCGATCCTCCAACACTGGGCAAATTTTTAAGGAAAACGTTTTAAAGTATTTACGTATGGGCTCTGATTTTGGATACATGTGCATGAAATCCATATCGATCATGTCATGCATCATATCAACGGCCTAGTTATCAACCACGTGGAATGGTACTATTTGATTGCATATAGAATTTTCTAGAACACGAGATTCTATAAAACATTGTCTTTTTCGAAGTATTTTTTGAATTAATAGGCAACAAAATCACTTCAGTGTTAACATCGTCATAAACAGCATCACCAAGATGTATTATATGTCTTAATTTTTTACACTTATAACACTTCATATTTTTTTTAAATTAATAAAAAAAAACACTTTTTGTAATTAAAAACACAATTTTTTAATATAGACACTTTCGTAGCACATGTGAAACTAATATTCTGACAATAATTCTTCCAGCGCCTACTTGGTTTTATAAAATTTCAAAAATAAATAACGTTCTCAGAATAATTTTTCCAACGCCTACTTCGTTCTTTTTTTAATTTCAAAAATAAAACTGTTAAATTGAAGAAATTTCCTTAATTTTACAGTACCATTGTACATTTAACAAATTTTCTTCAATTCTACAAAATTATATCTAAATTAACAAAAAATAATTATTCAATATGACTAAAAAATAACTAAATTTTTTTGTTATTTTTATTATAAAAGTTTATTTAATTTTGGGTAAATTTTAGTTAAATTTACTCAACATTTATTATTTTTAACAAAATATTATTCAAATCAACAGGTCCGACTTAATTAAATTTTAAAAATAAAACTATTTTCGTTAATTTGAAGAAAAGTCTTTGTTTTTAATAAGATGTATGTAGATTTGAAGAACACTTGTGTAGACTTGAATAAAAAATCTATAGATTTGAATATATTTTTCGTTGAAGGTTTACTAAATTTTGTAGTTAATATTACCTACGATTTTTTTTTCAGTGCAGTGTACAACACATTTTGATACATCCTTCAAACGTGTCCTGGGTAATGTCAATACTAAAATTAATGTACGGGCAACCTGAAAAAATAGTTAATTCTATTAAAAATCGTATTAAAAACACTCCCTACGTTAATGAAAACAACCTACCTTCATTTACTTCCTTTGCTGTTAATGTTAAAAGTTTAATTGCAACTATAGAAGCCACAAATTTACTAAATGAAATTAATAATTATTCGCTTCTTCACGAATTATTGCAAAAATTACCACCATCATATCAATTGCAATGGGGCACACATAAATTACAGCTGATAAATCAAAGCAAAAATCCCAACTTGTATGAATTTTCAAATTGGATATTCAACATAGGAATCTCAGCCAGCTGTATAACAGTTGAGAATGTATCAAACAACAACAGAGAAAAAACAAATATCGTAAACAATAACAAAAAAGGATACATTAATACCCACAGTAATGATCGTAAGTGTTTCGTTTGCAAAAACAACAAATGTAAATCAATAGCAAAGTGTGAAAAGTTGATTTCTCTCTCTCGTGGTGAAAAATGGGATATCGTAAGGCAACATAAACTATCACCCAATTTATACGATATATTTTACGACGTCGTTTTTTTCATATTTTCTTTTTAAACAACTTCAAAAAATCTTTTACAATGTTTGCGACCAGGGTTGTTTTTTATTGTGTAATCGGGAAATCTGTTTCGCTTTATTGTTCCAAATTAAATAATAAATCAATAAAATATATTAAAATGGAACAAATTTTCGATTTAACTGAAGTGGCAATTCAGAATTTAGATTTGGATAATAGTGATGATAAAGAAATAGTTTTGACTTTGTTGGAAACTTGTAAAGATGTATATAAAAATTCGCTGAAGAAAAGAAAGAGGATGTGGGTAAAAGAATGGCGCAAAGATCGTGTTGAACGCGGTACATTTTCTTTTCTTATGAACGACCTTTTGGACGATACATCCTCATTTCTAAATTATATACGAATGAAACCTGAAACCTTTAATTTTAATCTAACAAAAATTGAGAATGAGATAAGAAGAGAAGACACTGTAATGAGATCTGCAATAACTCCTGCGGAGAAATTAGCTGCCACACTCCAATATCTAGCTACTGGAGAGTCCTATAAGAGTACAAACTGCCAAACTAGATTGTCCAGTTCATTCCTTTGCGCTGCAATTCCTGAAGTGTGTGAGGCAATTTGGCAGAATTTTAAGGACGAGTTTTTAAAGGTATGTGCATACATCTTAAGCTACGGTCAGACTGAGTAAATATTTGAAGTAAAACATCATTTTTTTCTTTGCTCTAGTGTGACCATAAAATATTTTAGTGGTGCAAACAAGATTTTGAGAAAACAAATTTGTTTGCTTGCAAACAAAAATGTCTCTAATGTGACCATAGTGTGACCACCGGTGTCAAATATTTGCTCCTTTTTTCGAACAAATAAATATTTGATCTTGCAAAAATTTTGTAAGAGCAAACAGTGGTAAATAACAGCTGTTGCAGTGTTGTCCACTTTTAATAATAAATTATGCAATTTTTTCATAAAATCACCAAAACGGAAAACTTTTAATAATAAACTTTGTGTAAAAAGTAGAAATTCAAAAAAAAAAAACTAGTGTAAAGACCTTTCGACAAGTTTATTAAAAGTTTTGATCCATTAGTTCATTATGAAACAGGAGCAATGAAATATTATATTTTATCACATTATTTAAATGCAAGTTTGTACCAAAGGAAAGATCATACATGTAATTTGCTACAGAAAGTTTTATGGAACAAAAAATTGATTAACCTACTGGACCTTAGAGACCAAAACTAGTCCTCAACGACACAAAATTTTTATGTACGTACATACATACATAATTGGCCATTACAACCCTTCAGTCAGGATTACGGCCTAGCTTCTCAACACCACTCATGTCGACTCCGAACGACATTTTTTGAGAAGCTTTTTCATGGCAATCTTTACTCTCAGAGTTTTTACCAGAAATCTGCTGAGACGAAGTCGCCGAAGAAATATTTTTTCATATTTCATTTTGATGTCTGACCTGGGATTCGAACTCGGGCCTTTCGTTTAATAAGCCAATACACTACCTACTAGGCGTCGCCATGGCCAATACAATATGGTATTAAGTTTTATATCTTATCGTTTAAACGCAATTCAGTTGTCAACACTGATGTAGAAAAGAAAACAATTAAACAGCTGTGCGAATTTACTTTATTTTTTTGGCAAAGAATATGGCGATTGGTTTTGGCTTCTTTTGAAATTAACAAAGAAGCTGCTCCGCAACTTAACGCAAATAATGCGTTCGAAATAATCTTCCATTTCGAATTTATTTATTTGTTTATGTTATATTTTTTCCGCTTATTTCCGGTGTTTTTATTAAACGAATTTGTTCATTTTCGTTTTGTGAAGTTTCTGTTTTGTTTTTTTTTTTTTAATCTCATGTGCCATTTCGTTTGTTTCTCTTTTTCTGATGAAACAAAATTTTGTTTATGAGAAAACAAAAATATTTACTTCGGTCTGACCGCAGGGAAAACATGTTTACTCCAAACTGTACTTGATGCTGTTTCATTGTTATTTGGGAAAATAAATTGTGTCAAATATTTCCCGTCAATGTGACCAGCAAACAAACTACAGAAAAATTTAATGCAAATACGAGTAAACATATTTGAAGCAAATATTTTTTCAATGTGACCGCAGTATTAGGCTCTATATATATACATATATATATAATTAGTTTGATTAAAAAAATTAAGGTTTTAAGTTAGGTGAAATACCAATATATTTTTTATTAATATATATATTTCTAAGAAATAAATTATTTCTAAGAAATAAATTATATTAATAAAAAGTTAACAAAAAATTAAAATAAAAATTCACAGGTTAAAGAGGCACTTAACCCAACAGTATTGTCAGGTGTAAACTCAAAAATACGAATTCATTACAAATTAAAACTAAACTTGTTAAAGTAAATTTAGTTGATCAGAAATCTTCATCAATTAATAAGCCAATCAGAGATTGCTGCAATAAGTCAATTTTGGGATTTGATGATGATGTTTGGCTGCTACTTTCCGTTGATGGATAATTTGAATGTCCGGTAGTGATGATGTTTGGCTGCTACTTTCGGGATTAAAGCGGTATGCTGATGATGGTTGAATTGGATGGATTGGGGTAAATAACGAATCTGTTGATGGGGTAGAATGGGAGCAAGACGGCTGAGACTCCCTTTCTTCATCTTCAAGGAACGCCTTCCTTAGTATTTGCTGAATGGACCAGACAGCATTGTTTTGAATTTTTTTGTTTTTCTATTTTGTAATTTCAAATACCACCTGCTTACCAAGCCAATCGTAGCAGTTTTTATCATGGTTCTTGTCAAGAATCAATTTTTTAACATTGTCTACTTTATCCACAATGTTGAAAGATTTTTTCTAAAAGATTTTAGAATTATTAAAACAAAGTTCGAGTAAAACTGTTAATTTAAATTTTTAGTTTTTTTATCTGAAGTTACTTAATAATACTTATAATAAAAGTTTAATTCTCTGTTTTTCACAGTTCCCGACAACAAAAACTGAATGGGAAGCCATAGCTGACAATTTTACAATTAAGTGGCAATTTCCGCATTGTCTGGGTGCATTAGATGGCAAGCACATTATTTTCAAATCTCGTCGGTCAGATGGCTCATATTTTTATAATTATAAAGGATCTAACAGCATAGTTTTACTAGCTCTAGTGGATGCTGAA
Organism: Sarcophaga rosellei; assembly: GCA_930367235.1. NCBI lineage: Eukaryota > Metazoa > Arthropoda > Insecta > Diptera > Sarcophagidae > Sarcophaga > Sarcophaga rosellei. The sequence goes on along the minus strand of OV884017.1, from coordinate 80,247,737 downwards.
TGCCGTTTTACATATATAGATGTTGGGTGCAACGGTCGCACACACGATGCTGAAGTTTTATTAAGAAGTGATTTAAAAAAGGAATTGATTATGCCGAAAAGCACTTCCCAGAAGACAAAGTTTTTGGAAATGGGAGAAGACTTCCGTATGTTGTAGTTGGTGATGATGCTTTTCCACTCCAAAAGCATATTATGAAGCCTTACTCGCATAATACCAATAAAATAGAGAGACAAATATTTAATATTCGGCTTTCTCGAGCTAGGCAAGTAGTAGAGCGGGCATTTGGAATAATGTCAAATAGATTTCGAATTTTCCAAACAAAAATGAACCTTTCAGTCGAAAAGGTAGAATTAGTAACTAAAACGTGTTGCTTATTGCACAATCTTTTTAGTTACCATAATGAAAATTATCTAAATGAGCCATCATCTTCCGTGCCCCAAGTAATACAAGAATTTGACATCAACTCAGAAACTATTTACCCAAAAGGAGCAGCACAGAGTGTTCGAAAAGGATTTGAAGAATATTTTAATAATGAAGGAAGATTGTCGTGGCAAAATCAGAAATTATAGTTTTAAATGTAGTTTTATTATACATTATTTGAATAACTCTTTTATTAATTAGTTATTAATTATTCTTGTATTTTATTTTAACAAAAACAACAGACATTTTAATTCAATAAATGCCCAAAAATGTAAAATATATATAAAAATTTGTTATTAAATATAGCTGTAGCTTTTATGCAGGCAAACCGTGTTATTTTAAACTGTCAAAAAACTTACTCTTTTGTTGCTAGTCTGCAGCGATTCATTTCTCTCACTTGGTTCATTGTCCACCACAAAACTGGTATCACTTTCATTAGTCTGGGGATAAGGAACATGTTTTGTAAGACATAATTATATAAAATGATTAAACGCGTAAGTACATATTTACCTCAGAAATGATTTGCTCACAAATATTCGACTCGGATTTTCTGACTAAGCAATGTGGCTTTAAAAACTCCAGAAGAGGATAATACCAAAGTTTTGGAACATAAACATCATCCGCCCCAACGCCACTTCTTTTGCTTTTGGAAATTTCACGGGTTTCCTTTATAAACGTAGCCCTTAAAGGCTAGTACTCTGTTCAAATTTGTGAAAAATGTTGAGCAACATTAATTATTTCATACGGAAAATTTGACGTGTAGCCAATGTTGCCTATTACGCGAATTTACATAATTTGACGATTTTTTTATTGAAAGTACGCCACATTGTTTTACTTTTGTAAACAAAACACATATCGTTAGTATAATTCGCAAAGACGCTAAGTCCACTTTTTTCCAAAATTCAGATTTTAATGCAAAGCGGTAAAATAATACAAAATACATATTTTACAACAACAAAAAATCTCATTTTGTAGTTTAAAGTTGTTGGAATTTTGTGATTGGCAAAAACGCTAAGTCCACAAAATTACGAAAAATATTAAAACACGTGCTAATTTTTTGATTTGATTTGATTTGATTTTTTTGAATTGTTTTTTGATCTAGGTCATTTAAAGAGAGCTATTTTGTAAAAATAATTGCATTTAAGAAGTTTACAAATTGTAAAAACTGGAAATGCTACAATGTTTTTTGTGTCTCCTGTAAAATTTGAAAAAATGGACTTAACACATTTGCGAATTAGACTAACGATATGTTTTGCTTTTTTTATTTTAAAATCTTTATTTAAAAATCTGTGTTGAATCAAAATCGTGAAATAAAAATTAATAAAGAAATATTACTGGCCGCTTGTGCAGCAGCACAACAAGTAATAGATATTGTTGTTGCGACAGAAGAGCTTTTTTGCCGCTTTTCTGCCTCATTAAATTTCATCGTTTTGTTTTCTTGGTTGCTTTCCATTTTTAAGTAAATATTTTTTTTTTCAAAAGGAAAACAATTTTAGCACATACGCATAAATTTTAAAATCAGCTGTTATTGAAAATTCCACGTGAAACAATTGGCACTTTAATTATTTCGCTGTGAAAAAATAATGTTGCCAGAAACATTTCATATGTTTTTCACAAAATGAACAGAGTACTACTTCTGCAACATTTTTTCATGAAAATTTCATGTGATTTTTTTTAACATGTATGTATTTTGACAGCATTCCACTTGAAATTTTGAACAGAGTACTAGCCTTAACGTATGAACTTTCTTCTTTACGTCTTCTGGAGTTATATTTTCATTAAGCCTCTTCAACTCCTGGCAAATCGCAAACAGAGAATTTGATCTTTTATTCCGGTCTAAATATGCAGGATACTTTACATTGTAGAGATTTTCGTGAAGTTGATAATTTATTATCAACATTTCAATTGTTTTATTATTCCACATAGTATTTATCTAACACGCGATATAAATTCACGTACATAAATAAGTAAATAAAAATTCAAATATGAATAAATAAAAATTTTCACTTACGTCAATGTTGTTTAATAAAAAATCAAAATGTATGTTAAAATTTTAATTTTTTAAATAATATTTTTAAATTTCAATTGCCTCCTTTTTCTAACAGTAAACACCACTACTCAAATACGAAAAAGAATAAAGCGTAACAACAAAAACAGAAAATAGTTTAAAGAGGAAAATGAAAAAAAGACTTGAAAAACAGAAATCGAGTCTTTTTGTTTACCCCTCTTGCTTCTCTACACCGTTCTTCCACAAACGAGAGTAGACGTCGTAAAATACATCGTATAAATTGGGTGTATGTAAAATTTGTTTGTTTAAACCAGAGCCAGGCAACACTTGCAATTGGTCAATTGTTGCGAGAGCGAAAAATAAGAAAAGAGAAAAATTTATACTCTCACATTCACTACAATGCAGGCAAGGAAAATTGAAATTTTTAAATGGTGGTATTTTAATTAATAATATTAGTATATTAAATTAAAATTTGTGAAATTCGTTTAGACTTCTTTGATTATATCGATTTAAGAAAGCATTTTAGATTAAAATTGGTTTTTTTTTTTTGGAAATATACATATTTAATAGTAAGATGTTAAAAACATTAAGTTTTCCATCCCTGCATTAGCAGATCCTCATGTAAAAAAGCAAGAAGCATGCGACAACACAACCTCTTTCAATGAATGCTCAAACGAGACTGAGTGTGTTTTTGATAGTGAGAGTACGTTGTTGTAAATTTAGTAATGGCTGACATGCACGCGTGCATAGGAATTGCCGGGCTCTGGTTTAAACTTTAAACACAGTGGTGATTGTAAGAAGAGAGTAAAGTGTGGTGAGCAAGAGTGCGAATATTATCATCATCCTTTATTACACCGTTTTTCTACAACAGACAACATCAGAGCTGTAAATGAAGGAAATGATTGTAAGCAAACATCAAATAGTGAAGTTATTAATACACATAATGGTGAAACAAAACAAGTGTTGTTTAAAATAATACCAGTAAAAGTTTTTGGAAAAAATAAAACAATAGAAACCTTTGCTTTCATAGATGAAGGTTCATCCATAAGTTTAATGGATGAATCATTAATGAAGGGACTAGAAGTGACTGGAACAGCTAACCCCCTCTGTCTTAAATGGACTGGAGACATTGAACGATGCGAAAACAACTCACAATTAAAATTTCTGGTGGAAATAAAAACATATGAAAATTAATGTGAATACTGTGACGTCATTAAATTTGCCGTCACAGTCTTTAGATTATGAAAAGGTTTCTGAGAGATTTCCTCATTTAAGAAATTTGCCAATTAAAAGCTATTTTAATGCCGTGCCAAAGATTTTAATTGGTTTAAATCATTTTGATTTGGGTATATCAAACAAAATACGCCAAGGGTCTCCCCAAGAACCTGCTGCTGTTTACACAAGGATTGGATGGATGATTTATGGCGCTGTTGGAGAAAATTCAAATCCAAGTAAGCATTTTAATTTTCATATTTGTAATTGCAACGAAGATCAGCAACACTTAGAAGATTTAGTGAAAAGTTTTTATTCTTTTGAGAGTATCGGGATATGTTGCAAAGATTTACTTGTAAGAGAAGACGAAGCTAGGGCGCTTAGGTTGTTAAGGGAGTATACACTACAAAGAGAAGATGGGCATTACGAAAGTCCCTTGCTATGGAAACTTGATATTTTAAACTTACCTGATAGTTACAATATGGCTTTGAAACGTTTGTTATGCCTTAAGCGTAAATTAAAACAAAATAAAGACCTTTTTGATATCTTTAAAAATACGATGGAGAAATATTTATCAAAAAATATATACGTAAGTTAGAAAAAGATGAGCTCAGTACTAACCGTGGTAAGGTGTGGTATTTACAGATTTTTGCTGTTTTTAATAAAAATAAGCCGGGCAAAGCACGTGTTGTGTGGGATGCAGCGGCTAAAACGAACGACGTTTCTTTAAATTCATTCCTTATGAAGGGACCTGATTTAATAAAATCGCTGGTAGCTATTTTATTTTCATTTCGGCAAAAAGCAATCGCTATATGTGGGGACATCGAGGAGATGTTCCACCAAATTTGTATACGGCAAGAAGATAGGGATGTCCAAAGATTTTTGTGGCGCGACTGTAACGAAGCCAAAGAACCAGATATTTACGTAATGGATGTAATGATTTTCGGAGCTACCTGTGCTCCTAGCATTTCCCAATATATAAAAAATTTAAATGCCAAAAAATTCGAAGAACAACTTCCTACGGCTTGTAAAGCAATTATAGAAAATCACTACGTAGATGATTTATTATATTCTGTTGATACGCCACAAGAAGCAGTAGATTTGATTAAAAATATAAAATATATTCATCGGCAAGGTGGATTTAATATTAGAAATTGGCTTTCGAATAGCACTTGCGTTCTAGATTCGATTTCTGAAGGTACCAAAAAAGAAAAGTGTTTGAATTTAACTGACAATAATCATATAGAAAAGGTTCTAGGTGTCTTCTGGGAGCATCAAGACGATGTAATAATTTTTAAAATATCTTCTTGGCTCAAAGCTACTGATGTATTTTCTACTGAAAAAATACCAACAAAACGTGAAATTCTTCGCTTAGTTATGTCAATTTACGATCCGTTAGGACTAATAGGCAACATAATCATGTACGTGAAGATTCTTCTTCAAGAGGTATGGCGAACCAAGGTAGACTGGGATGAAGAAATTCCTTTAAATCTAGCTGACAATTGGAGCCAGTGGGTAAAAGTTTTGCCCTCCATCGAGAATATAAAAATTCCGCGTTGTTACCTGCGTTTGCTGCCTTCTTACGAAGGGGTTGAAATTCAACTACATACCTTTGTAGATGCCAGCAAGGATGGATACGCTGCAGTGTGCTATTTTCGTTTGGTGAAAAATGAAACAATACTTTGTTCATTAATCGGATCCAAAACTAGAGTTGCTCCCATAAAAATTTCATCTGTCCCTCGTCTTGAGTTAATGGCTGCCCTGATAGGAGCCCGATTTGCTAACTACATTTGTGAAAATCATACAATAAAAATCTGCAGAAAATTCTTTTGGACAGATTCGAAAACGGTTATAAGTTGGATTAATTCCAACCACCGAAAATATACCCAATTTGTAGCGTTTCGTGTAACAGAAATCTTAGAGCTAACATCAGCAAGCGACTGGCAGTGGATCCCAACTAAACAAAATGTACAAAATGGACTCGAGTTCCTTCAATTAACGCTTCTAGCAGATGGTTTATAGGTCCGGAGTTCCTTTACGAAGCCGAAAATAAGTGGCCAATTACAAAATCTCATGAAGAATCTACTACTGAAGAGATGGTTCATCAAAATTATATAATTTCTTCAACGGAATTCTTAGTGACACCTACTCGTTTTTCTAAATGGAATCGTATATTACGAGCAACCGCTTACGTCTTTCGTTTTATTTTTAATTGTAAAACAAAAAATCATAATAAAACTGCACTTACACAAGAAGAGTTGCGAATGGCGCAAAGTTATTTATTCCGTCAAGCACAAAATGAAACATATTCTATGGAAATTTCATGTCTTAAATCCGGAAAGTTCATTCCAAAGAAGAGTGAAATATATACTAAATCTCCATTGTTAGATGAAGATGGTGTTTTGAGAATAGATAGCAGAATTGATAAATCAAACATACCCCTAGAACAGAAACGACCGATAATTTTACCAAAATCATCCTACATAACAACTCTTATAATTTTATACTATCATCAGAAATATTACCATATTAACCATGAAACCGTTATCAATGAAATTCGTCAAAAATACTTCATCGCTAAACTTAGAGTCACATATAAATCTGTTGTTCGGAAATGTCAGTGGTGCAAAGTTTACAAGGCCGTACCACAAGCTCCTCAAATGGCGAAACTACCTAGATCTCGAATCTCCGCATATACAGCCCCATTTAGTTACACAGGCGTTGATTTTTTTGGGCCATTTATGGTGACAGTGAATCGCCACAGAGAAAAAAGATATGGTGTCCTTTTCACATGTTTAACAATAAGAGCTGTACATATTGAAATTTCGTATTCACTTACTACTAGTTCATGTATGTATATTAGCTATTCGTAATTTTATGTTACGTAGAGGAATACCAATAGAATTTTACAGCGACAATGGAACCAACTTTATCGGAGCAGAGCAAGAGCTACGTGACGCTTTAAAAGATGTGGATAGCAATATATTTGTTAAAACTTTTACAAGTGCCACAACAAAATGGAACTTTAACCCACCATCCTATCCTCTCCCCACATGGGAGGTGCCTGGGAACGACTAGTTCGTTCTGTAAAAACAGTGCTGTACAAAATAATGCCTTCAAGAGCGCCACACGATGAGTTATTGTTAAGCATGGTAATCGAAGTCGAGAATATTATAAATTCTAGGCCTCTTGCATATGTCCCTATTGATGATGAAACTGCTGAAGCAATCACTCCAAATCACTTTTTATTAGGAAGTTCCAGTGGACTAAAACCAATGTCTTCCTGTAGCGACAGCGGACAAGTGCTGAAACAAAATTGGCTAATCTCACAGCAATATGCGAAATTTTTTGGCGAAAGTGGTTGGCTGAATATTTGCCAACATTAACATGTAGGTCTAAATGGTTCGAAAAACGACAAAATTTGCGTCAGGGGGACTTAGTTCTAATTGTTGATTCCTCTTTTCCTCGCAATGTTTGGCCCCGAGGAAAAGTTGTTGAAACGAGATTGGCAAAAGATGGACAGGTAAGGAGTGCTAAGGTGCTTACATCGCTTGGAATACTGGAAAGGCCTGCAGCCAAGCTTGCGATTTTAGATGTGGCTTCCCATGAGGAGTACGACAGCGAAGAACCTTCTTGCCATACTGGGGGGGGGGAATGTTGCCGCCACTGGCAAAATCGCCTAAAATTAGTAGCTTTGTTTAGCAAGTATACTAACCAAAAGTGTTAGTAATAGATTAGATTAGATTTAAGTAATATTTTCGGAGTGACGCCATATTTGCTAATTCTTTTGTGTCAGGTTTTCTAACCAAACCATTTTCAATATATTTAAGTCGGCTTCACGTGGTGGTTGTCAGTCCGGAAAACAATTTCTTAATTAATCTTTGTAATATTGCAGTAGTGATTTCCATACTAGATAGTAAGTTTGTATTTTTCTCCTTGGATTGTAAATCATTTCTGATTAACTTTGAATTTTATAGGAATTTTAATATAGAAAACCTTTTTTTGAAATAAATCAATTTTTTATCTTGAAATTGGTTCTTCTTTATTTAAAATCCACGTGGGAATCGCTATCGAGGCAAATTCCTTTTCTAACACTCATCAAAGCGATTTTGTTTTCGTTCGCCATGACAATTTACCCCATAACAATCAAAACTTTAGTCGAATCGAACGAGTTTATTTTGTCCCTGATTCGAGGTGCAAGTGGCCGAAATTCGCACTGCCAATGGCGTTATAATACGGCCAATTGTGAAGATCGTGTCGCTCCTAGTCGAGAGCAGAACTAATTCGTTTTCTTTTTTCGGTTGCATGTGTATCCTTTAATTCCAGATAATCCAATACCCGTAGGCTAGTTGTCGAACGTTTAGGAGACAAACACCTCGAACAATCTGGCAACAAGAACGAACCCACTCCCACCAAATGGAAAAGAAGAGCACAACCCACAACCAGGTTCTCATGTTCAGTACCAACTAAAAACTATATTATTTATGTATATTATATCGTTCTTTACGTTTTTGCTCAAAATTGTAATATACATAAATCTAAGTCGATATATACATATATGCCCCTGAAATGTTAATTTTGATCTCTGGCCAGGTGACTTCCCAGTCCTCTTGTTGCAATGTTGTAAGGGGGGCGGGATGTTCACGCTGGCCACCCTACTTTAAGTTTAGATATAAGTTTTAGTTAAGTGTATAAACCACCCCTGTGTTCATATGAATTAATTGTGAATTATTAAGAGTATACATGAAAATAGATCACTATCCGATCAACCCCCACCCAACCCGAAAGGTACGTTCTTTGTACTAAATAAATAATTAATTATATTAAAAAATAATATTGTAACCGTGCAAAGGGTAAGATTTAATGTGGCGATCTTCGAGACGAAATCTACAAATATAGTGTCGCAAATATTTTATTTTATATGGGGGATGATCCGGCTCGAAGGACCAAACTGTGGGAGTGAGCGGGGAAGCAATAAAATAAAATATTGTACGAGAAGTAGGGGTAAATAAAAATGCAAAAGTATTAGTTTAAATAATCAAATTATTTATTTAGTACAAAGAACGTACCTTTCGTGTTGGGGGTTGATCGGGTAGTGATCTCTTCTCATGTATACTCTTAATAATTCACAATTAATTCATATGAACATTATTCTTTTATAAAACAACATGTTCCCTTAGGTGAATTCCCTAAGAGCCCAAAAAATTAATTTTATTAAACCAGGATTCAGTTCATTTTATATTAAATTCGTTGCTAAAATTATTTTAATGAATTCTATAAAGTTTTACTACAGTTTTCCATTGCCAACCTCACTTTTTATTTATTTTTTAGTTTACTTGTAAGTAATGAAATTATTGGATACATCTCTCTTTAATTTCATGAACTAATTGAATATTAATTGAGAATATTATTGTAGAGCTACTATTTGATTTTGTGTATTCACATTTTACATGGGGACATACATTTTACAGTGCATCAATGAAATGTTTTGATCGATTTTGTAGTAAAAATCGTTTGATTTTGATCTCTCTGTGGTAATTTATTTATACACTCCTTCTTTATTAAAAAAAATTATTTGTTTCTTAAGAATCCTCATTCAGAAAGGCTGACATATTGAAATCTTCCTTTCAATCCTTCCACCACAGCATATGTTTGAATGAATATTGAATATTGAAGTTAAATGTAATCTTTATCAATAAAATTTTTATTTTATAACATTTAGTATTCAAGAATGTCCGTATGGATCGACCACTACCCCGAAATCTGAGTTATATTTGCATTAATTTAATCGACGTCATGAACATTATCTTTCTTATACTATTCACACAGATGTGCCATTCTTCGACATTCGTTATGATATTTTACCCAAAAAAAATGGTAAGGATACTGTAATAGTACAGTGCGGTGTAGAAATTAGTAGAATATGCATGAACATATCATTTGAGGCATACCTTGGGAATAATGATTAGAAATCCTAATGATTAGCAATTGGATTAGAAATTTCAATTGTGCTGGAAAATTGATTAATTATGATTAGTTAGCCATTTTAGACGATTACTAATTGATTAGATTAGAAATAATCAAAAATCTAATCACAATTAGTGACGATTAGCATTTCTAATCAAATCTAATTAAAACTAATCCAAAAAATAATTGATTAGATTTCTTGATTATTTTTGATTAGATTTGATTAGATCAACTATTTTTAACTATTTTTGTGAAAGAAAATATTTATTTATCACATTTGTTGCTATATTTACATAATGTAACAGTTTTTGAATATTGCATAAAATTGCATTATATATTGCCACATACATATATATTTGCATACTATTTACATTTATACATACTATACATAAAATAAATATAAAGAACGAATTTTACAGAAAGTAAAAAAAAAAACAAAAATGCATATTCAATAAGTTCTGTAAAAAAAGAAAATAGGTATATATAGCTGTGTGAAATATAATAGTAGCGCTGTACTAAAAATATTTTACTTAAGTAAAAAAATTAATTTTTATTCAAGTTAAAAAAAGTTTGTTATTACATTTTATTACTACAAGTCTAAACTATTGAAAAATAAAAAAAACTTCAAGACAAATATTAATTTTCCAAAGAAAATGACGCTAAATTGTTAAAAACTCAAAATATTTGGCGTGCAAAAAAATAGTAGCAGCGTTAGAAAACATATCTGCAACAAAAAAATGTTGTCACAAGTGATTATTTTTGTATCTTATTTTGTTAGATATACCTTAATATTTAGTTGGAAAGCCCTTATTGGCTATTACAGCTGCGCAACGTCGCGGCATTGAGTCAACTAAGGATCTGCACCTCTCGATAGGAATACTATCCCAAGCTGACCTCACAGACGCCCACAATTCAAAATATTGTAGAACGTTCTCCCACGGTTATTGCAAATTGCAAAAAATTTTAACAAAAGCCAGAAACTCGCGGGCTTAAAGCAAAAATTTCTCCCAACGACTCAAGAAGAATAAAACGCATGGTATCATCAGACCCATTTGTTACTTCTACAAAGATAAAATAGGACTTGGAGCTTGATATTCATACCTCAACTATTCGTCAACATCTAATTAAAGACAATTTATGTGGTGGAAGTCCAAGGAAAGTACCATTGCTGAATTCAAGACATGTCCGCAACAGACTTAAATTCGCTACACTTCACGTTGATTGGCCTCCGTCGAAATGGCGCAATATTCTGTGGACAGATGACTCCAGAGTTGTTCTTTTTAGAAATCCTGACATCAGAAAATATGTAAAAAGACCAAAGAACAAGGAATACGATCCTAAATTTGTCATGAGGACCGTAAAGCATGGTAGTGCAAAAATTAACGTTTGGGGTTGTTTTTCTTATAATGGTGCAGGACCTATATTTTGGATTAAAGGCAACATAGACTCCTCAATGCATCTGGAAATTTTAAAAACTGTCATGCTACCTTATGCAGAATATAATATGCCGCTTAAATGGGTGTTCCAACAGGACAACGATTCCAAACATATCAGTAAAATGACAAAAAATTGGTTTTCTGAAAATAAAATTGAGGTATTATAATGGCCGGCTCAGTCCCCAGACCTAAATCCCATTGAACATCTTAGGGTCGATGTAAAAGAAGGTGTTTTTAAAGATAAGCCGGGAAATGTAGAGCAGCCGTGGGCGTCTGTGAGGTCAGCTTGGGAAAGTATTCCTACCGAGAGGTGCAGATCCTTAGTTGACTCAATGTCGCGACGTTGCGCAGCTGTAATAGCCAATAAGGGCTTTTCAACTAAATATTAAGGTATATCTAACAAAATAAGATACAAAAATAATCACTTGTGACAACATTTTTTTGTTGCAGATATGTTTTCTAACGCTACTACTATTTTTTTGCACGCCAAATATTTTGAGTTTTTAACAATTTAGCATCATTTTCTTTGGAAAATTAATATTTGTCTTGAAGTTTTTTTTATTTTTCAATAGTTTAGACTTGTGGTAATAAAATGTAATAACAAACTTTTTTTAACTTGAATAAAAATAAATTTTTTTACTTAAGTAAAATATTTTTAATACAGCGCTACTATTATATTTCACACAGCTGTATGTATGTATGTATATTACAATTACGTCGTTTTAAATGTATGCTGATTCTGCTTATATATAATTCAAAAAAAATTTACATTCGACTTCATTAATACCAACTTTTCAAAAGAAAAGTCTGACAATGAATTTCGTCTTGGACTATTGATGATGCCTGCAAATGAGAATAGTCGTTCAACGGGTGCTGACGACGTCAGTGGGGTGTTAAACGATAGGAATGCTTCCCTCAAAACATTATATTTGGTCCAAATTTCAGGGCCGGTATCCGGGTCATTTAAGTAAGCGTAAAACTGATTGCTTATGGCATTTTTGAAACCGTTGGGTGCACCGTATGCAATTTTATGCAATATTCAAAAACTGTTACATTATGTAAATATATAAATGTGATAAATAAATATTTTCTTTTTACAAAAATAGTTAAAAATAGTTGATCTAATCAAATCTAATCAAGAAATCTAATCAATTATTTTTTGGATTAGCTTTGATTAGATTTGATTAGAAATGCTAATCGTCACTAATTGTGATTAGATTTTTGATTATTTCTAATCAAATCAATTAGTAATCTGAAATTTTTTTCAAAATTCAATTCTAATGATTAGATTATTTTATTTCTCTAATCGTAATGATTTCTAATTCTAATCGAAATTCCCAAGCTATGATTTGAGGTACCATTCGGAACGAATTTGTAGAATATATGTATGTACACATGATTTACAAGTTTTGTTTTGGAAAAATTTGTCAAATTATAATATGAATTCATGTAAAACGAATACAATCTTACAAGTATTTTTTAATTAATTTTATTCCCTTAAGCGTTACTGATATATTACCAAAAAATTGTGCCGAAGCAACGGCCTGTACTCGTCGCAGTGGCAATTATAAAATTCGAGTCACACAGCACAGTAATGAACCATTTTATGTGGAATGTAATGCAGAAACTGAAGGTGGTGGTTGGACTGTGATACAAAGACGAGAAGACGGCACAGAAGACTTCTATCGCAATTGGGACGATTACGAGGAAGGATTCGGCGTTCTAGAGGAAGAATATTTTATTGGATTGAAAAAGCTTTACGCTCTAACAAATTTCCAGGGACGACAGGAATTGTTAATAGTAATGGATGCTGTGAATAATACATGAGCTTTTGCCAAATATGATGGATTCTCCATAGGTAATGAAACGGAAATGTATAAATTGAGGAAATTGGGCAATTTTTCGGGAACTGCTGGAGATTCATTAAGTTGGCATTTGGCTATGAAGTTTCCAACTAAAGATCGTGATAACGACGCTAATGAAAGAGTTAATTGTGCGGAGAAGTGTATGGGTGCATGGTGGTATAGAAATTGCCACCGCAGGTTAGTTTGTTTTTAATATGATTATAATGAGTTCATTATCACAGTTCTTGTTTCTTATTCAACAGTAATCTTAATGGTAAATATGGTGAAATTGCTGTAGACAAAGGTGTAAATTGGAATAGTTATATAGGAGTCAGGGCGTCGCTTAAGTATGTAAAAATGATGATACGAAGACGTGGAATGTTTAATTCTGAAGGAAATTAATTCGAGTAATTTTTATTAATAATTTGTATATAAATATACTAAAATAAAGACTTTAAATTGAATTATAAATTACCAAATTGAGCACACAAACACTATTACTCCATAAGAATGAAATTTTTTAAGGTTGAGTATGTATTCTCTAAATGTTATCGCTCGCTCTACAATTAAACAATATTGCTACACCATGCTACTTATCGAACATCTATTCAAAGCTGTTATTTATAAAGAAATTTTGTTGTGTAGTGGTCAAGACAGCTTGTCTGGAAGTTGAATCACAATGGAGTTAAAAAACCCGTTCATAATGGTTTTCGAATTTCAAATTAAGTGGCTTCACTCCCTCCAAGACATTCCATCTATGAAGTCCTCTCACCCTCTGGAAATGGAAAGAGGATGCTGACACTTAGCGGAGACAGAGTAGAAATCAACATTTTGCAAAGTTCCTCACCACTACAGTACATACGTATTCTGATAGGTAACGATGGATGGGACCTGCCACATCCCCATCAAAGGTAGCGTTAATAAATTTAATTAACCCCTGAGTCGAAATTAAATGAAATTTATAAGCAATTCTACACACCCTTCAGTCAGTATTGCAACCTAACTTGTCACACCACTTACGTTGTGTGTGTTAATTTTATACATGAGAGGCGAGATTTACAGTTTAAGTCGACCTTTTCAGATCAATAGTACTCAACTCTAATTGTTTCTACTTGAATGAATTTATTTCATCTGTGAGACCTTGTTTCAGTTTCTGTAACTGAAAGTTTTATAGCAAATAGTTATAGTAAAGTTTGTTTGTTCTAGGACACAAACACAATTTCCACTTTATCAGACTCTGTTCTACACCTGATGTTTGTGATGATAGTATTAAAGTGTTCCTCTTACTTCCGTACACTTTAAACCTTTTAAATCATTTAAAAAAGTGTTCACTGTGGGCCTCATTAATTAGATATTCTCACTGAATAGAGACTGTAACAGCAGAAACAGCATTAAAAATAGTCCATGGAAGCTTAAGCATGCACCACGCAATACAATTGTAAACGCATGCGTATGAGTGATATATAATTGTCATCAGTAATCATACGAGTTGAACAACTCTTCGTATTCTACATGAGATTTTAAAATAAGAAGAGTTAATGAAAGTTATCTACCATGACAATAAATTGCAATAAACTTATTCGAAAGAGGTTTAAAAACCTGTATTGCTCTTGAATATGTATTCAATATAGAAAAAGTTTTAGCATTTAAGTACATTTTATAGATGATTATTAAATGAAAATAAAACTAAATTAAGTGAAAATATGATAAAATAGTTCTTCGGCGACTGCCTCTCAAAAATTCTGAGGGGTAAATAAAATTGCCAAAAAAAAAACCCGTCGTTCGGATTCGACATTAAACTGTAGATCCCGCCACGCATGTATAAAATCAAGTAACACAACATAAGTGGTCTGAGGAACTAGGTCGTAATCCTAACTGAAGGGGTTGCAAGGACCAATTATGTATGTGAAACAAATTGGGGATGAATAATTTATTTTTAAATCTCCTTTAGATTTCTTTGGTAGAGAGAAATCTTTAGGAGATGTGGATTGTAATTACTCGTAAATAATTACAATCGTTGGGTTGCGTGATATGGGAAGAGAGACAGAAAGAAAGAATTAGTTCGATTTCTTGAGAAAATTGAGAGAAATGAAAGAGAGATTCTTACCCTTTTTCCTGCGATGAAATAAACTTTTAGTGTTTTCCAATATGTCCTTTGAATCTTTTCCACATTTGAATTTATTAAGGAGGTAATTATTTAATTGAGGTAATTCCGGTAAGTATAACTTTATATTGATTCACTTTCCTTTTATTACAGGTAGGTATATTTTTAAGGGTAAGTATACATTACAACCAATTCACTTAATTTTCTTTTAATTATAGGTAAATATAACGTTAAGGGTAAGTATAAAATTAAATATAAGTGTAGGAATACCAAATCAAACACTGTTATTCAATTAATTCAAAGTTCAAATATTCATTTATTTATAACTAAATCTTAAGCTAAAACGTCTTTATAAAAATACACGAGAGCCACCACCGCAGTACGAGTTGCTTTCACTTTCGTGTTCGACTTGATACTGACCTCTTTTACAAAAAAAAAAGTAAAGTAAAGTTCTGTGACGAGTTAAAGTTAAAAATGTGACGAGTTCAGTGTGTATGTCATAGTATTGGTGTCCTGTTATGTTACAGTGGGTCAAGTGTACATCCTACATTCGGCCGTCCTGATGCTGGCTTCGTCCCGAAGCTAGGTTCCGGCAACGGTAGTGCTTTTCCTGGAACCTTCGCCTTCACCCACTTTTACGACCTCATATCTGTCGTGATTTAATATGGACACAATTTTATATGGGCCCAAGAACTTCGGACGTAGTTTCATTCCTACTCCATATTGAGTTCGTTTGATAGCGACTAGGTCGCCCACTTTATAGTCGGTAGCTGGCACCCGCTTACTGTCAAACGTCCTCTTGTTTTCAGCCTGTATTTTTGAAATATTTTTTCTTGCTTCATCTCTCATTTCGTCTCTTTCTTGCTGTAGTTCAGTTATCGAAAACTCTTGCACCAATTGATTTAATTGTGGATCTTCTTTGGTTCGCATACTAATGCCTGTCATCAACTGGAAAGGGGTGTTCTGAGTACTTCTCGAGGGGGTGTTGTTTATTACTTGCTGAACTCTTTCAACGTATTTGTACCAATTACTGGATTTTTCGGCACACATTTTGGCTAACATGGGCACGATTATTCGGTTGATTCTTTCTACCTGCCCATTACCCCTCGGAACTCCCGTGGCGATTAGCAGATGTTGTATCCCTTCGCTCCTACAATAATCTTCAAATTCATTGGCTGTGAAGGCAGTACCCCTGTCGGTTATTATTCGTTGCGGATTACCAAAGATGGCAGACTGTTTTCTCATCTTCTCGACCACTTCTTTGCTGCCAGTACCCTTGGTCGGGTATAACCAGACAAATTTTGTGAACGCATCAACCACAACGAGGATATGATTATACATCTTGTGAGTGGCTTCCATTGGTCCGACGTGGTCCAAATGGTAGGTCACGAAAGGTCTGTCCGATTTGTCGATCGGGTTAAGCCTTCCCTCTTTCTTTCCAGACTTTGCCTCAACTATAATGCATTCTACACAGCTCTTTACCACTGCCTCCGTTTTCTCTTCTAATTTGGGAATATAAAACTGTTTCTCCACTAAATCTTTGGTCTTACGACTCGCAAAGTGTCCTTGGCGGTGAGCCATCTCGATAATCTCCTTTTCCATACTAACCGGTATGACGATTAGTTCTTTAGCTTGGTCCTTGTATAAAATTCCATACTTTATGAAGTAATCATCATAAGAACTTTTTTCGAGGACTTTGCACACTGCTTTTATCCAATCATCGTTCTGCTGAGCCTCTTTAATACGATGTTGGAGTGCATCTTGAATCAATAGACATGAAACTCGACTTAGGGCATCAACGTGCTTCATTCGTGTTCCAGACCGGTGTTCGATTGTGTAGTCAAATTCTTGAAGGAATAAGGCCCATCTCGATACTCTAACCGGTACATCGTCTTTCCGCATGGTCATGGCAAACGCGTTACAATCGGTTACTATTTTGAATTTTATCCCCAAAACGTACACTCTCCACTTCTTTAAAGCTTCGACTATGGCTAACACTTCAAGCTCATACGAATGGTATTTCTCTTCCGAAGAAGTTGTTTTTCTGCTCATATACTCTATCGGGTGGAGCGCGGAATCTTCAGAGTCTTTCTGGAGGAGTACAGCTCCGTATCCATATTTACTCGCGTCGGTATGGATCTCTGTTTCGGCTTTCGGATTATACAATTTCAAAACCGAATCACTCGACAAAGCTGTTTTTAATTGTTGTACGGCTAGTAGCTCCTCATCACCCATCTTGAAGTTTGCACCCTTCTTGAGCAAGTCAGACAATGGTTTGGCGATCATTGCATACTCCGGAATAAAGCGACGGAAAAAGGACGTCAACCCTAAAAATCGTTGTACAGCCTTCACGTTATTGGGTATCGGGAATTTCTTGATAGCTGCGATCTTTTCCTCCGCGGGCGATATGGACGAGTTTTCAATTATATAGCCTAAAAACTTGATCTTACGGCGCAGAAACTGGCACTTACTCCACTTAAATTGAAGCCCATTTGACGATGCAACTTCTAAAACTCGGTGCAACTTATGGATGCCTTCCTTCTCATCACGGGATAATATAACTATGTCGTCCATATACACGACAATCGTTCCGTCTTTAACCAGATCGCGGAAAACGGCTGAAATGTAGCGACAAAACACGGCTGGCGAATTACTTATACCGAAGGGAACAAATTGGAACTCGTACTGTCCACTTGGCGTAACGAAAGCTGTGTATTTTCTCGAGTCTTTTTCTATTGGCACGTGCAAGAATCCGTTCTTTAGGTCGAGTGTAGTGAACACTTTAGCCTCCTGTAATCTTTGAATTACGTCATCGATCAGAGCCATGGGAAAGTTATCCCGAATGATCTTCTCGTTTAAACGCCTGTAGTCGCAACAAAGTCTTTTTGATCCGTCTTTCTTCGTTACCAAGACTACTGGTGAAGAGTACTCGGAATAGCTTGGCTTAATGACACCCTCTTTCAACCATCCACTTACTTGATTTTCTATGGCCTTCTGATCAGCATATGATGTTCTGCGGGGTCTACTGGCCACTGGAGTGTCGTCGGACAATATAATTTTCATTTCCACAGCGTACGTTGCTGGTTTTTGTGGTCGGTAACGGTATACAGTTGATCGAATCTCTTCAGCGTAATTCTTGTTCAAGTGTTCCAGTTCTAACTCAATTCCATTAGTATCGAATGTCACAGACTGTACTATGGCTCCAAATTCTTTCCCCAATTCAGCAATTGGCTTAGCTTCCAATGCCGGTTTAGAGTTAGCGTCGACTTCTTCTATGAAAAGAAATGATTCGTCGGACGACTCATTGTTTGTAACCTCTTTTACCTCTCTCTCAAATAAATTTACACCAGGGATTTTATTTCTGAATTTGGCACCCGTTGAGTCAATCACCAAGTCTACCCGGTCCAAAATTTCGTTACCAATAACCGCAGAATATACTATGTCGTCCTCTCTAACTATGTGAAATACCATATCTAGCTCATTTGCATCTATTCTGGCACGAACTTTTAAACAACCCATCGTTCTAATACTCCTTCCGCCTATACCGTTCAAAGTTTTTTCGACTGGTTCAAGCGCCATATCAGTCAATGATAGAAGCGTATCGTATCTCAAAATGCTGATATCACTGCCGGTGTCAATAATCGCTAAAATGGTTTTGCCTAAAACTGTTATTTCCTTGAAAATTCTTCTTGACGTTGACAGCTCTTCCTCGGTTAGGGTATGTACGCTTGGCTTAACATCCCTCAGCGTGTTATCTGTCTTATTGGAAGTACACTCGTAAGATTTATGCCCTACCATTTTACATTTGAAGCACCTTATGTTAGTGGATTTGCAGTTCTTAGCCATGTGCCCCTCTTCTCCACACTTATAGCATTTACGATTTTCGCCACGTAAATCTGAAGTGGGCTTGTCCCCTTTTGGCCTTCCGCTTTTATAGTTTGACGACTTTTCTGCAGAGGCAATTTTCTCATAAACATCTAGCTTCTCTTTTAACTCATCTAGAGTTTTTGCCTGATATAATATAGCCTTGCTGGTCAGACTGCCTGGGATACCCTCTATAAAATATTCGATTATGCTTGACTGGTCTAAACTGACGGGGCTACCAATCTCCATCAAAGAATACAGATATTGACGTAGTGTTTCGTCAGTTCGCTTTTTCCTGGCCTTCATTTTCTTATGGATAGATACTGCCGACGGTTGTGCTCCAAATTCTTTACGCAGGATGGTTTTCAGGGCACCCCAATCTCTTACACCGGATTGACTTCTGATGAAGGTCTTGGCCGCGCCTGTCAACAACTGCTTGGCATAGACAAAATTTTGTAGCGGAGTCAATTTTAGAACATGAGCGCAGTCTTCTAATTCGTGGATCCAACATTCCACACTGTGAGAGTCTTCGCCCGAAAATTTAGTCACGGAATCTTCAACCTCCTTTAGGGTGAAGTGCGAATATATTCTAGGTTCTTCTTCCCCTCCTGAAGCCGTTTCGCCCAACGTCGAGCTTTCCCCAGCACCGGTACAGCAACCAAAATGTCGAATAAGTCTCTCTTGTAAGTCAGTCTTTGTACCAGTAGCGTCCAGTCCTAATTCAGTTGCGTTCATTCTCAATTCCTCTACCGTCAACACAAGTATGTCTCTCAACTCCATTCTAGACGATCAGTGGGGACTCTCTTACAAAATTATTAAAATAAAATTATAAAATATATTGATGATAAAGGTAACAAAATATATATACATAAAATAGAAGTATGTAATCTACTCACTAACAATACAAACTTCAAAAATACTTAAAATATTTCAGTTATTATTTGATTATTTCAATTTTTATATTTGCAAAATTTATTTCAATTATTTTAAATTTAAAAATTCAAATTAAGCTCTGATTTATCTTATACAGCTTCGAGTTAACATTAATTATCGTTACACCCGTTATCTCTGTGCTCTTATTTACACTCATAAAAATGACTCAAAAGTTGGTATTAGGTATCACCAACTGCTAACCTCTATGTGAACTTTATATGCAATAGGTTTCACTCACACATATGTATACTTATAATTCCTTATTGCAAAACGTTTCTCCGCACTCAGCTCTCTCCGTTCACCAAGCATTCAGCAACTCAAATGTACACTGGCTCTTTCTCTCTGTCTTCGCTTTAATCTCTTCACTCTCGGCACACTAAGATAGTTGATTCTCCTTTTAGTTCATTTTCGTCACATATTCATAAAAAATTATTAACCGTTTTTCCATACATGTGTATGTTGATGCATACAATGTTTTTTCTTGACACAGTCTCAATATTATTTAAAACAGGTTTTTTCTTTTCCCACACTTTGTCTTTTTGTTCCTTTACTTTTCATTTATTTGTTTTAGCGAACAATTATAACGGTTAATTTATACATGATATGACATGATATGTAGCCACACCCTTTTTCACACTCGTTCCAATGTTTTTAATAATATCACACTTGATATTTAATAAATCACAAAACACTTTTTATTTTTTGTTTTTGGCTGCATCCCGGACGAGCCCCCATATGTAGGAATACCAAATCAAACACTGTTATTCAATTAATTCAAAGTTCAAATATTCATTTATTTATAACTAAATCTTAAGCTAAAACGTCTTTATAAAAATACACGAGAGCCACCACCGCAGTACGAGTTGCTTTCACTTTCGTGTTCGACTTGATACTGATCTCTTTTACAAAAAAAAAAGTAAAGTAAAGTTCTGTGACGACTTAAAGTTAAAAATGTGACGAGTTCAGTGTGTATGTCATAGTATTGGTGTCCTGTTATGTTACAGTGGGTCAAGTGTACATCCTACATAAGGTATAAGTATAAATTCACTTTCTCTTTTATAAATAGCTATAAACTATAGATATAATCCAAAATGTAAGTTATAATTTATGGCAATTTTTTTGATAACTTGAATTTAATTTAAATATATTTTAATTTCACAAGTATTTTGTTTTTAATTCTTTTTTCCTTTAGTATTATTTTTGAGCACAGTTTTGTACAATAATTTTTATTAAATAATTTACGCGAGGGTTTCCTTTTTGTTAGTTTTATAAGTTCACACAATTTTTTTTCTATATTTTTATTTTTTTTTTTATTTTAAGATTAGGATAAATATAATAAAGTAGTTGCTGATGCGAGTGCAAGATGAGAAGTGAAGTTGGTGTGCAATTTTATTTTCCACCAGACTTCTGACAGTTTGCATCAACGGCACCTTTCCAAATTATGTGCCGTTAACTTAATTTTTGTAGACATTATTTGCGTCTGATGGAATGATTGTTGCTGGAATTTATGTGTGTTCAAACCTCGTTTGAACATATCGCCGGCCTTGGGGTCAAGCACAAGATGACCTCTCGCCTTGAGGTGTGGTACACAACACTTGTGCCAATGATTTAATGGCTTCAGCAATTATTTTTGCATTTGACGCTGCGGGCAAAGTAGCTGGTGGTGGTTTATTGGTTGATGGTTTCTTTCGCACTTGTCTATTTTTTTTGGCCTTTTCAGAGGTTGGATGAAGCAAGGTGTGATGGAACCTGTCACATTTTTTGCACATATCTAAGGAAGTGCAGCCTCGTAAGTCGTGGCTCCTTGCCAGACAATTTTCGCAGTAGCGATGCTTGTCAACTATTTCCTGCCTTTTGCGTATCGACATCTTCAGGAATTGACGGCAAAACCTTAACGCATGAAATTTCCGGCATAATCTGCATTCGTAAATCTCTGGATCTGGTCGGGATCTTGGGTGACGTCTATTGGAGTTGGGGTTGTAGTTCCGGCGTATGATGGTAAATTATGTCTAAGGGAGAAATTATAAATATTAGTGGATATAGCGAGTAATGAGAAACTGAATAAGTCAGGACATATTAATAGTACGAGAGAAAAAAAAGGGCAAGTTGTATTGAAAATTTGAATCAGAATTTATTTCAATTGGAGTTTTCCTCATTCAAAAATGGAAGGCGACATAATCTAACGATCGGTCTGGTGATGATTCCGGAAGAGGTGCGAATGTCCGCAGTACGCACGTTCCTGTCCGGCCCTGGGTGTGTAACTTCAACTCTTCCCAATCGCCATTCGTAGGGTGGTTGTAAATCGTCCATTACAACTACGAGGTCTCCTACATGGATATTAGGAATCGGGAATTTCCATTTGTATCTTTTCTGGAGTGACTTCAAGTAATCCTGCCTCCATCGAATCGAGAATTGGTGGTGAAGTGCCTTCAGCTTTTCCCATCGGTTAACCAGAGACATTTCCTGCCAATTTTGTTCTGGGAAAGCCATTAGAGGGGTTCCCCTTAGGAAGTGACCCGGAGTCAGCGCCGCCAAATCGGATGGGTCTTCGGACAGTGCAGATAATGGGCGAGAATTCAGCGTTCCCTCTATGCGAGCCAAAATAGTGAAAAATTCCTCAAAAGTAAATCTTTGAGCACCGGCAATTCGCTTCAAATGAAATTTGAAACTTTTCACGGCAGCTTCCCATAAGCCGCCCATGTGTGGAGCGTGAGGGGGAATAAATTTCCATTCAAAGCCATATGTTATGTACTTCTGGGCTACATCCTGGGCTGCTGTTTGCACAAACACATTAAATTCACGTTCGAGTGCTCTACTTGCTCCGAGAAAATTACGACCGTTGTCAGTTACTACCCTTTGGGGTAGTCCACGCCTCCCAACGAAACGAGAGAATGCGGCCTGGAATGCAGATGACGATAGGTCCGAGCAGAGTTCCAAATGTATAGCTTTCGTGCTGAAGCAAACGAAGACACTAACATAGGCTTTCGTAGTTTTCGAATTCCGTAAGGTCGAGAGTCTAATTTCAAATGGTCCAGCAAAGTCAATGCCTGTGACTTGAAACGGAGGTGAAAGAGTACATCTGTCTCGGGGGAGTGGTGCCATGATCTGAGAACAAGGCTGTTGTCGGTAAATAATACAAGTCTTGCACTGTCGTATTATCTTCTTTACTCGAGGTTTGAGACGGAAGATATAGAATTCAGTCTGTACCATACGAATCATTTGACTGCATTCAGCGTGGTATAGGAAATAATGTAAATGTTGCAAATACAGCTGGCAAAATCGGGAGTTGCCAGGTAATATAATGGGATGGCGCTCATTATAGGGTAGGGAAGAAAGAGATAATCTGCCATTTATTCTGAGAAGTGAATTCTCATCTAGGAATGGGTTTAGGGTTTTCAGAGCACTCTTGTTAGATATGTCTCGATTTTCAAACAAAGACTTATATTCCTCTGAATAATACGTCTTCTGACATAGAGTAATTAGTCGGAATTTAACGAACTTTATCTCCTCGTGAGTCAAGTCACTCTGAGTAATGCGTGATTTGTTCGGGCTGAGGTTCTTGTTACAATTATTGAAGAATCTAAACATATGGCATATCACACGTAAAGCTCTATTGTATGACGAGAATCGTTCCAAAATGTCATCATTTCGAACTTCCGTATGTAGTGTTTGAACCTCATTAGAGATTTGAGGTGGTTTCGACGGGTTTCGTTGAGGCCATTCAGATGAGGGTTTGGCTAACCATGATGGTCCATGCCACCACAAAGAATTGTGAGCAAGATCTTGTGGTTTACAGCCACGAGTTCCAAGATCCGCTGGATTATCGTGTGTCGGTACATGCTGCCATCTCGCATTTGGGATTAAGCGATGAATTCGAGCGATTCTATTAGCCACGTAGGTTTCCCAAGATGATGGGGGTTTTGAGAGCCAACCTAGAACTATGGATGAGTCAGTCCACAAATGTATTTCCGCGTTAGAGAAATCCAAGGACTCTAGGACATAGTGAACAAGACTTGCCAGTAAAACGGCTCCATTAAGTTCTAATCGTGGGAGACTGACTGTCTGAATATGGGGCTACTTTGGATTTCGCTAGTAACAGACTCGAAAATGTGTCATGTGTGTTTGTTTGACACCTAACATACACTGTAGCACAGTAAGCTGATTTGGAGGCATCAGCAAATCCATGGATCTGAATTATATCCTCAGGCATATATTTGATCCATCGAGGAATTGAGATTTCCTCTATATGAGAGAGATCCTGAACAAGATTGTTCCACAACTGGAGGGATTCTGGTGAAATGTCTTCATCCCATTCTAAGCCTTCTAACCACAGTTGTTGCATGAGTATTTTTGCCCTTATTATTAAAGGTGCAAGCCACCCAGCTGGATCGAAAAGTTTTGCAACAGACGAGAGAATTTGTCTTTTAGTTATTTTCGAGGTTTGGGCAATTGGTGCAAAGGTGTAGGAAAATGTATCTGTGAGAGCATTCCATTTTATTCCAAGAGTCTTAGTCGTGCTTGACTCATGGAAGCGTAGGAAATCCGAGTCATAAAGATCCTCTTTTGGTAAATGGGAGAGCAATTCGGAGTTATTTGCAGTGATCTTTTTCAGAGGCAGTCCTGCGGACTTCAAGACTTGTATCATCTGAGTTTGAGCGGATAGGGTATCCTCTATGGAGAAACCTCCAGAAAGAATATCATCCACATAAGTCTCCTTACGTAAAATGGATGAAGCTTTCGGAAATTGGGACTCAGAGTCATTTGCCAGTTGGAAAAGGGTGCGGATTGCGAGATAAGGGGCGCAATTTAAGCCAAAGGTTACCGTTTTTAACCGGTAATCTTTTATAGGGCCATTCTGTTGGGGTTGAAAGACAATCTTCTGATAAGATCTATCTTCGGGATGAACGAGAATTTGGCGATACATTTTCTGTATATCGCCGCTGAATACAAATTTGTATTTTCTCCAATTGAGAATAATAGTAATCAAGTCACTTTGTAGAGTAGGGCCTGTGTACAAGACATCGTTGAGAGAAAAATTGGACTTCGTTTTCCTCGATGCGTTAAATACAACTCGTACCTTTGTAGTCTTATGGTCGGGGCGTACTACAGCATGGTGCGGTAAATAAAATGAGTTATATTTGCCCTGAGACATAATTTCAAGAGTGGAAGTCTCTACCATATGATCGAGAGCCAAATATTCGTTTAAAACATTATTATATTCAGTGTAAAGTCCGGGATCTTTGGACAATGTTTTCTCCATTCTGGAATATTGGGCTAAAGCAATAAATCTAGATGATCCTAGGAAGATTTTTTCGGGATATTCTTCCTTGAATGGTAGTCGTACGATATATCTACCATTTTCATGACGTGTTGTAGTCCGAGTATAAAACTCTTCACAAATTTCATCTTCAGTTGAGCGCGGGCGTGTTGAGGGGATTTCTTCTTCTTCCCAAAATTTCCTTAAAATATTATTCAGATCCGATATATCTGAGGAAATAACTGAAGTTGTGAAAGTTTGAATCGTTTGGGATTTCATAGGGCCACTTAGCACCCATCCGAATATGGTGTTATATACCGAGGTGCGACCGCAAATATTTTTCCTAATACCTTCAATGTTAACGAGATATTCATAATCATTGCCCAGGATGAGATCAATTTGGGATGATTTGTTGAAGGTAGGATCAGCAAGATCTAATGCTTTGAGTTCGTTGGAATTAGGGATTTCAAAGGTGCAAAAAGGAAGTTGTTTAGTAACTTTTGGCAAGACTATTGCCTTAATGGGAATGCGTAAATTGTATCTTCTGGCATATAATACGAACTCGCATTCTATATTTGCTGATTGCTTTTGTCCACCTATGCCGACAATTTCAAATCGAGAGGTTCGATAGGGGAGTTGAAGTCGGCTTCTAATTCTTTCTGTTAAGAATGTTCGTTGAGAACCTGGGTCAATAAGAGCTCGAATGGTGAAGAGTTCACCTCTGTATTCTATTTGCATTAGAGCAGTTCGCAATAGAATATTCTCATTGCTCGTAGAGTAATTGGCGTGTACTTGACTTGATGTAGGGTATTCAGTTCGAGATTCATTGGGATAGTTTTGGGTAGCATTTGTCGATTGGAGGGAATTACTGCTAGCCTCTCGTGGTGGAGGTTTTGACACTTTCGTCATGTGTAATAGCGAATGATGGGTTTTTTTGCAATACATACAAGTATGTTTGCTTTTGCAATTTGCTTTTGTGTGAGAATAACCTAAGCAGTTATTGCAAAATTTGTTTTTGTACACAAAATCGACTCTTTGTTGTACAGTGAAAGCCCGAAATTTCGGACACACTCGGAGATTATGTTCCTCACCGCATGCCTTGCAAGTCAGATGCAAGTGTTCCTGAGAGGAATATGTTTGTATGTTAGGTTGTGGCTTCTTGATCAAACAAAAGTCATCCTTAGCAGTTTTAATGCTCGTGAGACGCTCTACAGCTTCGTATCTGTCTACTAAAAATTGAGACATTTGTGACCACTTTGGTAGTTCACGGGGTGAGGAAAGAGACTGTTCCCACAGTGAAAGGGTGAGATCGGGTAATTTAGTGGAGATTAGTCTTATGAGAATAGGGTCCCAGCTTTCCACATTTACTCCAAGAGTCTTCAGAGTTGCCAAAGAGTCATTTACAGAAGACTGGATTCTTCTAATTGACTCACTATTCTCGTTAGTGGCCGGTGGGATGTCGAACAGAATCTTTATTTGGTTGTCAACCAATACACGTTTGTTCTCGTACCGGGTCTTCAGAGCGTTCCATGCCAATTCAAAATTATCATGAGAAAGCGGATATCTTTTGACTATGGCACCTGCTTCTCCTTTTGTCTTGTTCCTGAGGTGGTACAGTTTAGTTACCGGGGTCAGTTTGGAGTGATTTATGTAAACCGCTGTAAACATATCACGAAAGGAGGGCCATTGTTCATAACTTCCTTGAAATACCTCTGTATCGCAAGGGGGAAGTTTTATGCAGTAGGCTGAGGATTCAGTTGTATTCTGATTCGAGGCGTGTGAGTCCTGGGATGTTTTTGAGTCACCAGTGGAATTCACTTGAGCTACCTTCACTAACTCGAGAATCTGTGAAGTACAAAGGTAGTAGGCCTCCATACACGCTTCATATTTTTTCTTCGCCTCTTCCTTAAAGTCCGAGGTTACTGTTTTGTCCTGAGATAACATTATCCTCTCATAGGAACCATCGAGTTTTGCCCATTTTGAGTCCAAGTGTTTTAACTTGACTCCCAGAACCAATTCCGATTGTTCGTCCGTGGGAGGTCGTTGGAATTGTTGGCAAAATTGGATCAAATGATCACAATTGAATAAGAAGCTCTCCCTTGGGGAGCCGGTTGCCTCGCTGCGAGATGAGGTAGACATTTTCTGAATAATGGGCTTGATGTTTCAAATGATGTGAGAAAAGAGTGTTGAGATTTAAATATTATAGCCGTATATGTGATACGACTTGTTTAGAATTTGAGAGATTTGGGCTAGGGGAAGTAAAGCCAGAACTGCTATCTAGCGAAGTTTCAAGAGAATATGTGTGAGAGTGGAGTATACTGGATATTGTAATCCAGGAGATTAGGGCTACTGGGAAAGTAGTACTAGAACTGCTATCTAGCAAAAGAATATATAAGCGGGCAATGCTGGATGTTGTAATCCAGTTGAAGAAAAAAGAAGAAGAAATTATTTTCTATATTCTATGAATAGGGGTTAGGGGCTATATGGAAATAGCACTAGATATCTGTTATCTAGTTTAAAAAGTGAAAAAAAATACAATATAGAATTGAATTGTGAAAAAAGATTGAGATGTTAAAAAATTGCCATCTGAATTCTCTTATAGAATTGCGGTGAGAATTTTGGAAAATTAATTTATTTCAGAATATAATTTGCATATTAATCAATTCTGATTAATTTGATTAATCTTGATTAATTTTTATATTTGAGATATTGGTGACATTAATTTTTTTTTTTTTTTTTTTCAGTGTAGGAATAATCGAATAAAAAATTTATAAGTCTGAAGAAAAACTTTTCTGTTCATTTCTTTTCATTATTAATTTTTAAAAATTATTTTCAAATATTTTTTTTCGAGTTTTATTATTAATTTTAAAAATAATTTATTATTAAATTTTAATTTAATTTTGTGATATTATTTTTGTAGTGTGCGCCTCAATGGGTTAATTTGCAATTGACTATGTGTTTTAATTGGGAATAAAGAGCAGTGGTGTAAAAGAAATAAAACATCGATTTATTTTTTCAATATTAGTATCTAAAACTAAAATTAAAACAAGTGAGGATAACTGGGATAAACATTTATGTATTTATTTTAATAATATATTTATTTATAATAATTAAAATTGGGAAAAATAAAATTTTCGGCTGATATTTTTTTTTTTTTTGTAGATATCACTCCTTTATTTCTCTGCTGTGACGTTTGTTTTTTTTTTTTTTCTTCTTTGGGTTTGTGTTTCTTTTCTTCGTTCGCTTCCTTGTTGATGTTATTTTGAGTAATCCGCTATTCTCTTGCTGGAATTTTGTAACAAAGAGATTTGTTACAAAACAAGAGAAATTGCAATGGAATTCTCAAACGGGAATATAGCAAATCAAACACACTTCTCTTATGTGTGACTAAGAGAGTGGTGTATTAATACACTGTATGTTTGATTTACAGAGATTAAGGGAAATGAGATCACTTTTTGTTTTTTTTTTTCTTTTTCACTTTGTTCCTTTTTTAAAGGGGGAACTTTCAAACGGGTTTTTTTTGCATATACAGAAAAGGAATTTCTGTATTTTATATAAACGAAACGGGGAAATGAGAAAACGGTACTTATACACGGGTAAAACGCGAGAAAAACGTATATTTGTATTTTTTTTTTTAAATATACAGAAAAGAGATTTCTGTATATTATATACAAATTGGGTAATGATAAACGCGAAATTGGGTAACGGTATTAATATTTTTTATGTATATAATATATTTTATGTGTATAATATATATAATTTATGTATATATGGGTAATTAAAAGTGTTTGTTTAATTGTGAGCGAAATAATTTATTTCTAATATTGGGATTTTTTAATAGGTTATTTATTATATATAAGTGTAAAACCGGGATAGATGGGAAAACGGTACACGGGTAAAAAGAAGAGAAAAAACGGGACTTATGTGCTTTTTGTTAAATGTAATTTTACCGTAAGCATATGTCCATCTGAATGTCCATATGCTTCTTTTAACCTTTTTTGTTTTTCAAGGTTAATTTCTATCGAGATAACACCACTTTTTAAGCACTTTTTTCTTTTTCTTTTCACTTTAAGTTTTTTCTCTATCTTTTTTACTTTTTTTTTTTTTTTTTTACGGTTTACGCGAAATTAAATTTTCTTTTGTGTGTGTAAATATATCACTCACTTTTTGCAAATTCCAGATTATTATAAATGTATAAAAAATGTACGTTACTTACAGCTTTGTTGTTTTATATTTAGTGATGAGATTGTTGTTCATTTTACCTCATTTCTGCTGTTTTTAAGTATTGAGTTGTTGTTAGGGTTTTTTCCACTTGCTGTTTTTATTTTAGATTTTGTTTAAAGCGCTGAGTACCATAAACGGGAGTAGCGTGTAACAAATCCACAGGTTGCGAGAGTCCGGCTCGAAGGACCATGAAACAAATTGGGGATGAATAATTTATTTTTAAATCTCCTTTAGATTTCTTTGGTAGAGAGAAATCTTTAGGAGATGTGGATTGTAATTACTCGTAAATAATTACAATCGTTGGGTTGCGTGATATGGGAAGAGAGACAGAAAGAAAGAATTAGTTCGATTTCTTGAGAAAATTGAGAGAAATGAAAGAGAGATTCTTACCCTTTTTCCTGCGATGAAATAAACTTTTAGTGTTTTCCAATATGTCCTTTGAATCTTTTCCACATTTGAATTTATTAAGGAGGTAATTATTTAATTGAGGTAATTCCGGTAAGTATAACTTTATATTGATTCACTTTCCTTTTATTACAGGTAGGTATATTTTTAAGGGTAAGTATACATTACAACCAATTCACTTTATTTTCTTTTAATTATAGGTAAATATAACGTTAAGGGTAAGTATAAAATTAAATATAAGTGTAGGAATACCAAATCAAACACTGTTATTCAATTAATTCAAAGTTCAAATATTCATTTATTTATAACTAAATCTTAAGCTAAAACGTCTTTATAAAAATACACGAGAGCCACCACCGCAGTACGAGTTGCTTTCACTTTCGTGTTCGACTTGATACTGATCTCTTTTACAAAAAAAAAAGTAAAGTAAAGTTCTGTGACGAGTTAAAGTTAAAAATGTGACGAGTTCAGTGTGTATGTCATAGTATTGGTGTCCTGTTATGTTACAGTGGGTCAAGTGTACATCCTACATAAGGTATAAGTATAAATTCACTTTCTCTTTTATAAATAGCTATAAACTATAGATATAATCCAAAATGTAAGTTATAATTTATGGCAATTTTTTTGATAACTTGAATTTAATTTAAATATATTTTAATTTCACAAGTATTTTGTTTTTAATTCTTTTTTCCTTTAGTATTATTTTTGAGCACAGTTTTGTACAATAATTTTTATTAAATAATTTACGCGAGGGTTTCCTTTTTGTTAGTTTTATAAGTTCACACAATTTTTTTTCTATATTTTTATTTTTTTTTTTTATTTTAAGATTAGGATAAATATAATAAAGTAGTTGCTGATGCGAGTGCAAGATGAGAAGTGAAGTTGGTGTGCAATTTTATTTTCCACCAGACTTCTGACAGTTTGCATCAACGGCACCTTTCCAAATTATGTGCCGTTAACTTAATTTTTGTAGACATTATTTGCGTCTGATGGAATGATTGTTGCTGGAATTTATGTGTGTTCAAACCTCGTTTGAACAGTATGTGTTATGTATGTTATGAATGTCATATTTTATTGACACTTGTTCTTGCATGAAGTTTTTAATTTCGATGCACCGAATAAAAAGCATCGATTTTTTTTTTTTTTTTTTTTTTCGATGTTAATACTAAGTTACTTTGAGGATTATTTAAACATCAATGCACTTCGTTCACCAATAACGTAAACAGTATCGTTCAAAAGTGAGACTTACAAAATGTTTAAATAAAAGCTGAACTGAACCTTCCGCAAAAACCTACTGACAGATGCGGCTATTACCGCATGTCTCATGAGCTCCAAAAAATTTTCCGAAAAACCTTTCTACAATTGTGAATATTTCGAGTCGTCCTAGTGATCAGTGTTGCCAAAATTACAACATCTTGTGTTTGATGGGTTAAATAAGAAGCATTAAGCAACAATAATACCAAGGAATTCCTTCTCAAAGAGTGCATGGAAAGGTGAAAACCTTTTTAAATGGAAAAATATTAAAAAAAAATCTATAAAGAGGAGAAAAATCTACAAATGAATGCTGTGTGAGCAACAGTACATTGGTGTGCTTGTATTTGGACACTATTTTTGTACGTCTCAACCATTTTTGGTTATGGGTTTGCAAGAGAATATTGCAATCATTTAATGCTAGACATGCAAAATAAATAAAAACTTATCAAAATTAATTGAATAAAGTATTTAAAAAGTATTTATTTTTGATTATGATGAATGTAACCAAAATTAAAGAAAAGCACACAGAAAAGCACAGGTTGTAAATAAGATACTGCCGCTGGAAGGAGGCTCTATTTTGTGTTAATTGAATAATTGTTCGTCCCCTTGTTTATCTTCCTAATCTTAGGATATGGAACAGATAGTTTGGTTGCCGTGTAATTAAAATTTTATGGAGAAAAGTAATGCATTTTTTAATTTTAGGAGGCTTTCAGAGCTCATATGACAGATTTGAAAAGGAAAGGAAGCAATTGATACTTGGTGTCCTCTGTTATTAATGTATGTGGCGGTTATTGTTATTGTAAGCGACTTTGAGTTTGTTGAATTTGCTGCTGGAACAGTAGGCATATATCACACATCCACACAAATGGGCGGTTAATAGTTACGTTTTTACAAGAGAAGTCGACTTTTTTACGGCCCATAAATTTCCAAAGCATGCCATATATACGATCAACGACTGTAGGCATGTGATTGGTCCAAGAAAGTTTATAGTTGAAAATAATGCCTAAGTTCTTGCATGCATTTGTAAATTCAATCACTTCATTATTTGAATGCCATTATTCAGGACAATATTATTATTATTTACGAAAATAAACTTCGATTTCGAGAGACTAATACGTAACATAACCCACTGTTCGCAGCCCACTTTACTGATCATTGCCAAAAGTGTGTTTAAAATCTCCACTTAGTAATGCATATTGCCTATCCTTCTAAAATAATAAATTTAGACCAACCTGACGACGTTGGGTAAATCGTTAATATATAAGCTGAATAATAGAGGTGCAAGTATTGAGCCCTGTTGGATTCCTCTGTCATTTCAATAAATTGCTTGAAATCATTCGGAGAGAGAGAGAGAGAGATTCGTAAGAGTTTACTGATTGTTGATGAAAAGCGAACATTTTTCTTCAGTTTCGTCAATGAAGTTTAATCAATAAAACAGAATTAAAATTAATACACTGGACAGCATTCACTGTACACACTGCATGGCAATTACAATTGGTTCACGATAAACGATGATAATACACGTACCAAAACTAAACAATAAGAAATCAAATAGAATTGAGCAAGATTTTGCTTCGCTTCATGCATCAAAGACTTATTAATGACAGAATTTCAGAAGATGTAATGTTGTGGACTGAAAAATATCGGCAAATATAATGGAAAATGAAACACAAATACATTCAATGTTAGAACTTATTAAAACCGAATCATTTTAAACGAAACACAAGCGATACATAGTCACGGAGAATATATGTGGACGCTAAGTGAATATCGCAGAATTAAATGCAATACATGACTGAGGAATTCTACAAACGAATAGTCGCAGTAGCATTTTAGCATAAACGGAGAAGACATTATTGTTCAAATTGACTCAAATGACATCAATCTTGAGGGAAGAAATGAGAATCCATCCATTGGGTGTAAGATAATTGCAATTATTTGAATCATTTTTAACGTCGTTGTTTTGTATTTAAACTACATCAACAATAAACTTAAACTTAAATTTACAATACGAGCAAAAAATCTTCTATGAAATGTGCTTCATTGAGGGCGTTTGTTCAATACTCATCACATATTCATGAACATATTTTAACACACAGATTTTGGATTCGAATATCTTTAGAATAAGTTTATTGAGATTTATCATTGTGGCAGATAAAAATTATTAAAATTTTCTTGTTTTAAAAACTCATGTGGAATACAAACACCTAATTAATGCGTATTATAATTTGATGACAATTAAATATCACTCATACGTATGCGATTACATACGTATAATATTGCGTGGAACATAAGTTTGCTTGAACTGTTCTTTCTTAATGCTGTTGATCCCATAACTGAAATAAAAAAAAGATAGAAGATATTATTGCTACTGTTGCTGCTATAGCGTCTATTAAGTAGGGGTATTTATTTAGGCCAACAGGATCCCACTTTTGTCAACTGTAAACAGAACCCGTACAAGTTAAAATTGATTAAGACGTATGTAGATGACTAAAGACATAAAATGAATCTGTTTTTGAGATACAAAATGCTCATGTTAAATGTAACCGATATGCCACAGGGTATCAATAATTATTGGATTCTGTAATATTGATGCACTCAGTTTGTTTTATTACACAATGTTTTCTCATGTAGAAGTATTTCTACTTGTATTCGTACAAGATTAAAACAAGTGATTGATGTGAACAACTTTGAATCAACGATGGATTTCTTTTGAGTCTTTGCTATTTGCCAGTCAGGAAACCATCTGTCTCAGAGGATGTCTCTTCTTTGGTATAGTAGTTAAACTGAATGAGAAGAATTCTGGTTCTACCCGCCCAGCTTACAGTTCCTTATTTTATCTTGCCATGGGTTGGATTTATATTTTTCAAAGAATCCCTAACTTGGTCACTGCATTATGTAGTCGCATAAAAAGTAAAACCAGTACAGACAGACGAGGGAGCAGGAAAGGCGTGAACGTGAGAAAGTTGAGATGTATAGATGTAGGAATGACGCACGAAAGTTCTTTCAAAAGGTTAAGCGTCTAACCGAGGGTTATGAGAACGGAAAAATGGCAACAGACCTGCAGGGGGTGCAGAGGTTGTGGAGGAAACACTTCTCTACTTTGATACAAGGCGATGACGACACCAATACCAATAGAGATGTTGTTGCGAATCCGATCGATGTGACGGCGTGGAGATTCCGCCGCCTATCCATGAAGAGGTCAAAGTCGTGATTATGCGTTTTAAAAACAATAAAGCGGCGGGTCCTGATGGCCTTCCCGCTTAATTATTTAAGGCCGGATGTAATGAGTTGGTAGGATGCATGCACCAGCTTATTTATAAAATATGGCTAGAGAAAAGTATGCCCAACGATTGGAACCTCAGTGTCCTCTGTCCTGTCCTAAAAAAGGGGGACCCTACCATATGCGAAAACTTCAGGGGTATAAGCCTTCTCCCTATCGCATATAAGGTTCTTACAGGCGTATTGTGTGAACGACTGAAGCCACTCGTCGTGATTGGACCTTATTAGTGCTTTATTAGTTACAGACGACCATCTACCATCGACCAGAACTTCATACTATGCCAAATCCTACAAAAGACAAACCAAAAACAAGTCGACATACACCATCTTTTTGTCGACTATAAGGCAGCCTTTGATAGCCCCAAAAGGGATCTCGTTTTTGCCCCAAGAATGGACCTCTCCGAACCTTTTGCGAGGTTTCAGACAAGGCGATCCCTTATCATGCGAACTCTTCGACTTCGTCATGGAGAGTGTTCTGCGAAAGGCGGGAGTGCATCGCGATTGGCTATATTTTTCAAAAAAGTGTCCAGTTGCTTGCGTACGCTGACGAAATTGACATCATAGGGCGTACCAAGCGAGATGTTACTGCTGCCTTTAGTGCTATTGAACGGGAGTCTAATAACATGGGTATGGCAGTAAATGAGGGCAAAACCAAGTATATGTTATTGACAAGTAGAGACGTGCGTCGTATTGATTCTCAGATTACGGCCGATAACTATACTTCTGAAACAGTCAAGGAATTCATTTATCTTAGCTCCGCCGTTACCACCAAAAATAATGTCAGTCTGGTGATCAAGCTTTGGTCTCAATAGGCAATTGAGTAGCAGAGACCTCTCTAATAAAAGAGACCAAAACTAATACTCTACAAGACGCTCATCCTCCCCGTGCTTCTTTATGGCGCAGAGGCATGGACCCTATTAAGTACAGATGCAGCAGCCTTGACAGCGTTCGAGAGAAAAGTCCTACTAAAGATCTTCGGTCCGTTGCGAGTTGGCGATGATTTCCGTATCCGATGCAACAATGAGCTGTATGAGATCCTCAACGACATAGACGTTGTACAGCATATTAACATCCAGCTGCTGCACTGGCTCGGCCATGTCGTTAGAATGGAGGAGGACGCTCCGGCGAGACGGGTATTTGATGCGGAGATCTGCGGAAGCGGCAGAGAGTACGACCTTGTCTGCATTGGAAGGATCAAGTCGAGGAAGCCCTGTCATCGATTGGTGTGACCAACTGGCGTAGGCGCGCAAGAAGCAGAGGCGCCTGGAAGAATGTGTTGCGGCAGGTCGAAATCCGTTAATCGGGTTGTTAATGGCCAATTAAGTACGTAAGTAAGTAAGTTTTCCTCAACAAACAAACACAAACTAAATTGAGTGTTTTTGTTTGTGTGAAAATAAAATTGTTTGGCTTATAGAAACAGTATATGAAACTTTTAATAAATACCTTTAAATAAATACATATGTACAATATAAATAGTTTAAATGAATCTGTTTATGTCTGACAGACCAAACTTCCCATCCTTGGTGACATAAACAGGATTGTTTAAATGAAGGCAAATTAGCAATAGAGGGCGCTGAAGTATATATTTAAGCTTTTTTTATATTTTAAAATTATTGTTGTTTTTAGCATTAAATATTTGTTTGTTTATTAATTAAGTTTTTCGCTTTTGATCGTCTGGAGGTATTTAGAGCTCCAGAAATTTGAATTATTATTATTTTTTTTGAGGCATTCGGCCATTACTTTATTTTGTGAAACGGAATTAAATTAATTAAATTAAAAGCAAATTAAAATTGTTAACTAATTAAAAAGTGTACCAAATAAAACCTATTGTTAAGTGGAATAAATACAGTGTTCAACCAGAATTGTATTAAATAAAAGGAAAGTGCTATTGGTTTGGTTTTTTTGTTTGTGCAGTGGAATCTTTCTAATTTTGCCTTCTTTGTAGTGGCCTATTTTTGGATAAAGACGTAGGCGATACATTTCCTTGTTTCATCCCCTTACATACAGTCCACAATCGAACATTTGGTCCTTCGAGCCGGATTTGGAATCTCACTTTAATTTGTATCGATTCATTTTAATAAGGTAAAGTTGTTTGTGCTTTATTTTTTATTTCTATTTGGTGGTGATTCATCGACTAGTGAAGTTTTGTTGTCTAGTCAAACAGAACTTTACTTGTATATAAGTGATCTAACAGTGTATATTTTCATAAGGTATTGGTGTTACAATTTCCATAGCACAGACATACTTTAGGAATTTATCGGATATTAAAACCAAACTGGTTTTATTCTGCACTATTAATGCCATTTGTCTTGGGTGGTAAGGAAATCAATTTTTAACAAAAGGATCAAATTGGAATGCGAATGAACAGTTGGAAACAACCAAATGTCATATTTCAACAACCAAATGTCATATTTGTCCATGCTTGTGTTTTGACTGGTAATAGTGCGTTGGATGAATAGCAAAGTCTATTACCATTAATAAAAATCCTTTAAAGCAACTTTCATATAACAGGGATACTCATAACTAAGTGTAATTTTGTAGTCATTCGATCCTTTTAGTTGTATATAGAGCTACATTTTGTTTGTGGGTTTCGTTTGTTAACACTTTGATTTATTTACTTTACATTTTTGAATCTGAATTAAATGTGTTATTCAATTTGATAAGTTGAAAAGAGGAATCTATTCATATTCCGGAGTGTTTTTTATTTGACTTAGTAGGTAGTAGGCGATCGTAGTGCTACTATATTTCGGGCGCAATCTATTATTTAGGTTATACATCAATATTATTTATTAGTTTTGTTGAAGACAATTATCGGTGCATATAGCGAAACAGAATTTCGGTAGTTCTGTAATCCCCTTTTAGTTTCTTGAAGAATATCAGCACGAGTTTTATTCGTTGATTGACTTGTATATGTGATCAATTTGGAATTTGAATTTAATATGCCTAAGTCAAGGAAATTAGTGACTTTTGAAACATTTGCCCAAATGTTGTTAGATTTTGAAAAGGAATTTAATGCGACTCAGGAAGGTAATACGGCCTTCTCTATAGAAATTCAGAGGGAAGAATATAGGTTGTTATGGACAAAGGTCAAGGACGCTTATGAAGCCTTTGCCACAGGAGATGAGGAGGACTCAGAAGGTGATCGAGAGGCAGCACGGGAACTTTTTGGCCATTGCCGTTTGGGATACATTACAGGAGCTGCCCTAATGAATGAGCTCTCTCAGACTTTTGTCAATCGATCTGAGATGTCCTCGACCCAGTGCCAAAATGGTCAAGCTAACGAGAATCGCTTTCGGAACCACATGCAGTTACCACCATGTATCATGGAGGTATTTCATGGTGACTACAAATCCTGGCCATCTTTCCGGGATATGTTCACAGCGGTGTATGTGAATGGTGCCAATATTTCACCTGTGGAGCAATTGTTTTATTTGCGACAGTTTACCCGAGGTGAGGCATTGGAAATTGTGAAAAAATCACCTTTGACCACCCATGGGTTCCAGGAGGCCTGGAACAATCTCAGAGATAGGTTTGAGAACAGGAGAATACTGGTAAATTCTCAATTTAAGATTCTGTTTACACTGGAACCTATAAAATTGGAATCGGCTCATGAAATTAAGGGAATCCAAAGAGATATCAATAATTCGATATCGGCACTTCGGATGCATGGTATTGATATCTCTAGTTGGGATCCGCTTTTCGTATATCTCTGCTCCACAAAATTGCCAGTACTGACTTTGTCACTATGGGAACAGAAAATTCAGGACAAAATGGAGATTCCCAAATGGAAAGATTTGGATGAATTTTTGACTTCGCGGTTTCAGTCTTTGGAGACCATATATGACCTCCGCAATTTTGAATCAGTGAATAATGGTGCTGATAATTCAGCGCCTCAAGCTCTTTCTAGTTCGAGAAAGAATATTCGAGCTTTTCCTACTCGGTCTGCAACCGAGACTTGTTTTTGTTGCTCAGGGGATCATTTGGTGAACATTTGTCCAACATTTTTAAACTTATCACCTGAGCAGAGATTTTTGGTTATAAAGCGGAACAGCCTGTGTATTAACTGTTTCGCGGTTGGTCATAAAATGAATGAATGTAGGCAAAATTTGAATTGCTCAATCTGTAATTTGCGACATAACACT
The DNA here is from genome assembly GCA_930367235.1 of Sarcophaga rosellei. Classification (NCBI taxonomy): domain Eukaryota; kingdom Metazoa; phylum Arthropoda; class Insecta; order Diptera; family Sarcophagidae; genus Sarcophaga; species Sarcophaga rosellei. The sequence goes on along the minus strand of OV884017.1, from coordinate 80,209,385 downwards.
TTGCTGCACCGAGAGGTGTCTGGATCCTCTCGAGAACTTGGAGTTTTGGACGCGACAAGTTCTAGCCGTGTGGCAAAGCTAGGTAGTGACGTGCAGAACTGTTTTGCTGCCACATCTGAGCAGATTCTTTTAGGGACAGCCATAGTTGGTATTTGCCATCGAGGGCAAACATTTAAGGCTAGGGCACTGATAGATTCCGGATCTCAGGCAACTTTTATTTCGGAAAAGTTGCAGAGAAAATTAGGATTGCCAACAGTTCGGATGAATGCCAAGGTTTCGGGTCTGAACGGAGCTTCTACTGGTACAGTTCAGGGACAAAGTTCGTTTATTCTGACTTCACTTTTGGATGATAGGTTTAGGGTAAAGGCAACGGGTTTAGTATTACCCAAATTGACTGGCATGTTGCCAAATTCAACAGTTGATATTTCGAGATCAGCAGCCTTTTCGGGGATTTCGTTGGCTGATCCGAAATTCGATAAAACCGGTCACATCGACATTCTTATTGGTGCTGACGTATACTCTAGCATCTTATTGGAAGGTGTCAAGAAGAATATTCTAGGGAAACTAATGGCGCAGGAGAGTATATTTGGCTGGATTGTAACCGGGCCTTTACCAGGGCTGAATTCGAAAGGGCTCTCAAATTGTGTGCCAGGTTACACGAAAATAGTGGTGCGCAGAAACTCTGAAGGAAGTTTGAAGTCGAATGGTCGGGCACGTAGGGTATTGCCGAATAGGCCCAAGTCCCACTCCAGTGAAATAGATAGATCGTTTCGTAGAATGGCCTGCCGCCAGTATTTGGCGAAGGAGGTTAAAGTTGGTGACACAGCAGCCATAAGGGAGGGTACAGGGCCTGCCTCTGAAAGGCGCTTAGGTCGCGTTCGTAATTTGCATTTGCGTAATAATGGTTACGTGAAAGCTGTGAGTTTGGCAACTGAACGTGAAACGATTACAAGGCCGCTTGGACATCTTGTAATTCTTCCAGCGAAGAACTGATAAACACCTATAGCTTATAGTATCATGGTACCCTGAGGAAATCCAAGAGGGATGAAGATGTCGAGGGCCAGATAAACTGAAGGGTTAATTGAGCCACGACCATATCTGGTGGACATGTGGAAGTACGGGCCGCTGAAGGTAAACCTTCCATTTTAACGGGCAATAGACCTAGTCCGTCTGTCCCTAGGAAGGTTGAGTTAGAAAACTGCAGCATAGAAGAGGACAACCCGTCCACTAGCCCAGCAAAATAACGGACCTCGTTCGTCCTAATAATCCACCAGTGGACCTAGTTCGTCCCATGGTCGTGAGAGCTGAAGACCTAGTCCGTCGGAAGCTCTAGTTCCAATTTAGTGGAGGAACAATAAGCCTCAAGAATTCGATACCTAATTTTTGACCATGATACTTATTCCTGAATATATCTTCCCAATGTAACCTTTTTGTTTCTGGCGGATTTGATTTGGACCTGCTGCAAACTGTCAAGATTTTGGTTTTCTATTGTTTTGAAATAAGAAACTAACATGAGAGTTTTTCTTTTGATTTTTTTCCTTCCTTTAGTGATTAGATGGAGGACATCTTTCTTGGTTGCAGTAATGCAAGGGCGCCGGCATGTTTATGTCTGACAGACCAAACTTCCCATCCTTGGTGACATAAACAGGATTGTTTAAATGAAGGCAAATTAGCAATAGAGGGCGCTGAAGTATATATTTAAGCTTTTTTTATATTTTAAAATTATTGTTGTTTTTAGCATTAAATATTTGTTTGTTTATTAATTAAGTTTTTCGCTTTTGATCGTCTGGAGGTATTTAGAGCTCCAGAAATTTGAATTATTATTATTTTTTTTGAGGCATTCGGCCATTACTTTATTTTGTGAAACGGAATTAAATTAATTAAATTAAAAGCAAATTAAAATTGTTAACTAATTAAAAAGTGTACCAAATAAAACCTATTGTTAAGTGGAATAAATACAGTGTTCAACCAGAATTGTATTAAATAAAAGGAAAGTGCTATTGGTTTGGTTTTTTTGTTTGTGCAGTGGAATCTTTCTAATTTTGCCTTCTTTGTAGTGGCCTATTTTTGGATAAAGACGTAGGCGATACATTTCCTTGTTTCATCCCCTTACATACAGTCCACAATCGAACAGAATCCAAAAACGCTGTAGTGATAACACTGGTTAACAGCTGAATTAAAGAATAACAAACGACGAAAGGTATGAAAACAAAGTGTTAACATTTGGAATTAATATTAAATTTGTTTAAAAAACATTAATAAAAATAATGAAATAAAAACTCAAATCCAAAAACATGTCTTCTATATCCATATCTGAATTTTTGTCTTTTAGTTTTTTATTTGTTTTTGTTTTTTTCTTTTATTGTTTTGTTTACCTAAAAACATATGATACGTTTTTACGTTCTCTATAATTGCTCTTACATTTTTACGTTCAGTAGACATTAATGTTACATTATGCTACATTACGTTCCGGTAGCATAACTGGGGCTTTAGGTTTTTATTTGACGTTTTGTAGCAGTGTTAACAACATGGCATTATTAAAAACCACTAAAACTGAAAATTCAAATTATAAACACAATTTAAGTTTTGCATGTATGTATGTTATGCTTATATGTATGCGGAATTTTCTTTAAATAAAATTTCAAATATTTTAGAAACTAAAACTACAATTTAATTCATTATTAACTTTTATAATTTAAAATAAAAATAAACACTATTTCATTATTTTTATATTTGATCCGTGCAAATTGTGCACCACATTCTGCGTGCTCTATTTTTTTTAATTTTATTATTCGGTTCTAATGCTATGTTCGCACGAGCCTTGGAATTACTTCGCTCTCTGTTTTGAATTACTTATTTGAATTATCATGTTCACACGGCAACTTTGTAATTCTTTTTGACAGTTTTCTTTTCTTCTCTTTATTGCTAAATTATTTGTATATAAATTTATATGTATTTATTTATTATAATTTATATTATTATATATATATATATATAATAATGGAAAAGGAAAGTAAATAATTATTTTTTAATAAATTAATACAAAATCATTTATATTTTTAGGAAATAGAAAAGCTCCTAGAAAATGGGACAACTGCAGCGAGCGGTCATTTTTGGAGATATGGCGAGAAAAATAGGCGAGTTACGTGGTTGTCGGAAAAATAGCCATATACTATAGGAAATGGCTTATGAGCTAAAATCAAGATGCACAATATGACCGCGCGGTATCGGTAGGTATTTATAAATAATAGTTTATCCAGTGGTCGAAAATGTTTGCAAAATTTATTTGTACAGAAAAGAAGTAAATTGGTACAACAGGTAGTTCAACCTCTAATTGGGACCATTTTAATGAGGTACATGTGTCGATGGCTCCATTTAAAAGTTACCATTCTGAAAGTTTAGTAGTCGACAACATAAATAGTACGTAATAAATTGTTTAATTATTGAGATTTTCAAATTAATAATTTATTAAAATAATTTTTTAAGACATTTATTCATCTATTGCTTCATCACCATCGCTACCCATGTCTATAGCTTCACCACCATCAGCGCCTATGATTGCAACCTCATCACCATCACCGCCCATGACTGTAGCCTCTTCACCCATGCATACCAACGCCGACCGCTGCAAAGAAAATAAATGAAACAATAGAAAAATGTTTCAAAAAGTTAGAAAAACAAATGGAGAAAATATATGATAATATTCAAAAAACCTCACAGAAAGCACTAGCTATCGAGGAAGAAAAAAGGAAATTTTAAAGGCATATGTCGAAAGAGAATTCAAACTTCAAGAAGCTCTTCTTGAATTGATCCACGATTGATCAATCACTCATAGCTGTATTCCAACACGGCTACCACCAGAGGCAAATCAGTTGAAATAACACCTTAGCCTCTCACCTCGCAGGTGGAAAAAATCTTTGCACGTTAAAAAATAGACTCTGGCTGCCTTACTTGACATTGAAGGTGCATTCAATAAGGCCAAGCCAAACGTTGTAGTAAATGCATTTAATTTTCTTAACCTGGTCTGGTTAGGTTTATTGAGCTCTTCCTTAAGTCGAGATAGTAACGTTGTCCGTATGGACTTCACACTGCCAGAGAATGGTTTATCGAGGTACACCGCAAGGCAGTGTTTCATCAATACTTTTCTAGAATCTCACTGTCAACTCGCTCTTAAGAAGGCTGGAATCTTCTGGCAATAACGTTATAGCTTATACCGACATTTCCCATTGCTGTGCTGGGAATGTGTTCACAGACGCTATCCGACAAGTTAAATTTCGCGCTGTTGATTGTATCAAAATGGTGCAAAGAATTTGAGATGTCCGTCAATTCCTTTTCACTACAGATACATACAAGATTCGAATTTTATATCTTTCTAGTTTCAGCGGAACTAAACTCACGTTAAGGCCAGAATTTAAATATCAAGGCCTGATCCTCGACTCCAAAGTCAACTTTAAAGCCAACCTTGACGTTAGAGCACACTAAGCAGCCTGTACTTCTTACTGTTGCAGAAGACTAGTTGGATCCAGATGGGGTCTCCGCTCCAATATCACGCACTGGATCTATTCCGCATTCAATCTAAGAAAAATCAGTAACCATAAAATACATTTGTTGGAAATAAAATGCTTGATGTTTTTAATGGAGGTGACGATCCTTTTCGGCTAAATCTTTCTAATGAAATTTAAAATTTTTTTATGAGTTTTAATGCAAGACGTAAGTCCGAGACAATTCTTAATATAGCATTAGAAGCAGAAGAATTCTAAAAAAAATTTTGTAAATTTATAAAATTTATTTTTATTTATGATCAAAACTGAACAAACCATTTACAATTTTCCTATGAACGTGTATGAATATAGTGGTATGAAAATATATTTTTTTAGATTCTCCGTCCGAGCCCATTAAGAAAGCGTACATATATAATGTAATAATAATTAAAATAAAAAACAATAAAATTTTAATTAAATGTAATTATAAGAATTTAGGCTATGTTTACTGGCTTTCCGTCTTTTAAAGCTGGATCATAATCGTTTATAAGTTGAGGTAATATGGGATTATCCAACATGGTGGTGTGATTGCCTTTGATTACTTCCATTATTACTTTTCCGGAAGTAACGCGGTTAAGACAATAATCTTCTTCAATATCCTGAAGAGTAACTTGATCTGGCCGAATTAATGTAATTGGAGTTTTTATTTTCTCAATATTGTCTAAATCATATAGAGCTATCATGCGTATACGTCTGAACATTCCGTCAACCAGTTTTAGGCAATATTCTTTACTGTACATGTTTTGTTTGGCAATATATTCCATAAACTTGTCCAGTTTACCCTCTAACGTAGATATTTTATCGAAAATTAATCGAGTGGACTCTTTGGTTTCCCCAGGGTAAATAATGTTTACGGTTGAAGAAAGCAGTAAATTGTAGATATCATGGTCAACAAAGTCATCGTTTAATTGGAGCAACGTAAACTTTGTCAGAAAATGGGGTGCACCATCGAGAAGTAACAATTGTCCTTTGTACCCAGCCTTTTCAAGCAGTCCTACCAACTGAATGGCAACATAGGAACCGAACGAATAGCCTACTATGTAGAATGGTTCAGTGACGGACAACACTGACTTTACATGTTCGAAAGATGCTTCAGCAATTTCTTTGACTGTATTTAATTCCGTAAAATTGTGCAGCTGTAGCAAAGTGGCTTGACTCGAAATTTCTGCTGCAAGTTTGAACCAAACTTCACCTGCAGTACCTTCAATGCCCGGTATAATTATGATTGGAATACTCTTGGTCGAATAGTTTGTAGCATTATTCAGTTCCACAAACACATCGTTGCAACCAGATTCATTACCAAGATTACGTAGCAATATGTCCACGCCCTCTTTCTCCGAACTAAATAACATTTTAATAGCATCTTTAGCTTCGTGTTCGCGTTTGTCTGCAAATTCTTGTAGTTTTTGGAATGTCAGCGAACGCAAATCTTGAGGTGATAATAGAAGCTCAAAATCACGTTCCAAAGATTGTTTTATTTCAACAGTCATGAGTGAATCCATTCCCATTTCAGACAATGGCGTTCCCAACGACACTGATTTAAGGTCGCGAATTCCCATTATGTTCATGACTGTTTCCACAATATTTTCGTTTCCGGAGACACCAGCACATTTTTCGGCAACCACCATACTAGAAACAATAGCATCGGTTGAAGATATTAGCTTATCCAACTCCTGTAAACAGGATGATATACGCTGTTGCAAAGTGCCCCCGATTTCCATATCAATATTATCTTCAGCCAAATTAGCTACTAGTCCCACCTCACCAACTGCTCCCCATTGTATAGCCTTGGCTGGATAACCATTGGCAATGCGATCCTCTACTATTCTCTCCATAATGGAATTGGCCATACCATAATTAGTTTGCCCAGCATTTCCTCGTCCGCATGAGACGCTCGAAAATACGACGAAATGTTCTAAACTTGGACATTTCTTTCGTGATAATTCATCTAAAAATGTTGTCGCAAATGCCTTTGGGGCTAAACATTCCTTGAATTTTTCTTTCGATAAATTGGTAAAAACTCCATCGTGTAAAGCAACAGCTAAGTTGAAAATTCCACCGACCGGTGCCATTGAAGTAGCCTCATCAAGCAGTTTACTGCAGCCATCATATGTTGTAATGTCACTGGTACTTATATATACAGAGCATCCATATGTCTTCCACAGTCTGTTAAGAAAATAAATAACGTCATTGGTATTGTACTAAAAATAATAAGACTGTTTGAAATTCAATTAGACTTACGCAATGCGATATGACTGATAGTCGTTTGTGATTCCCCGTCTGGAACTTAGAATAATATTTCGAGCTCCACGGATAATCATCCAATCCGCCAATTCCAAGCCAAATCCTCCTAAACCACCTGGTATTATATAACTCAAGTTGGGGTTAAAGTATACCTGTTTTAGGGCAACCAATGGCATGGTATACTTAGATTCAGGATCTTCTCGAACTTGTACAAGAACCTTTCCAATATGTTTGCCGCCGGCCAAATAACGGCAGGCCTGTTCTATTTCAGATGCTTGGAATGCTGTTGCGGGTAAGGGCTGTATGATGCCCTTGGCTAAGTCAACATTAATTAAATGTTTCAGGTGCTATCAAGTAAAATTAATAAAAATCATGTATTTATTCCATTTTGCGGATATCTCCAATGTACACCATATCTTACCGCGACCTCTTCATCTGGTGCATTTAGCAAGCGATCTGCTAGAACTGAGTGGAATGTTATTTCTTTAAGGAAACAACTCATACCAAGTTTACTATCATTTGCCATGTCGAATTTGCCAATCTCAAGGAAGTGTCCCGATATTCCCAAACAACGAACAGATGCCAATAATTTTTCTTCCGATAAAGAATTCAAAACAAAGTCGACACCTTTTCCCTTTGTTTCTCGCCGTATCATATCCTCGAATGAAATGTCTCGAGAATTTCCGATATGAGATTCTGAATATAAGAGAACAGAAAATCGTTCCTGCTGTGTAAGTGGTAAGTTTAACAAATCAAAAACTAATTGTACCTTTTAATTGTGGGAACGTTTCAAGTAGATATTTTTTCTTTTGTGGCGTACTGCAAGTTGTAAACACCTCCATATTGTATGCCAGTGCTGTACGTATAGCCGCCAGTCCTATGCCTCCAGTACCCGCGTGTATAAGGATGGTTTTACCTTTGCGTATGTCTGAGGACATGAAGAAAGCATAGTAAACCGTTATATAAACTACTGGAACGGTAGCAGCCTCTTTCAAGGACCAGTGGTCCGGCACTTCCCATAAAAGTCGGGAATGTTTTTCAACATATGAAGCAATACCTCCCTTCAGTACCATACTCATAATGCGGCGGCCAGTTTTAGTTTCAATTCCTGAATACTCAAAACCGAGAACACAGTTCTGGTCCATTCGATTTTGACCGTATAATTCTACAGCCAGGCGCCCAGTAGCCAACATTACATCACGAAAATTAACCGAAGAGTAGGCCACCTTAATTTCACAATCTTTCGGATCCACAGGCCCTTCAAACCAGCGAAATGATGACAAGTCTCCTCGCTGGAGAACATTACCGTATACATGATCAGCTCTCGGAATAGGTGCTTCCTCAGTATTTAGCTGAAGATGTCTATAAGTTCCCCACTTACCCTAAAATTTAGAAAATATTCTGAGATTATATCTTCAAACCGATATTTATATTCGTAAAGCTCACATTTTTGTAAACGTTGATAGCCATCTTAAGGCTGTACTGATTAGCGTAGAAAGGATCATTGAGATTAAATGGTGGTGCTTTTGGATCATTCACAAAGAAACAGGTTATCAAGTTGCCGTCGGGCTCTTTTCGAAGGCAGTTAACTAATCCTATGAGACCATTGAGCTTTTCATTGAATGCATAAACCACTACAGCGGTCTTGTTAGAAAGGGCTTGCTGCACTTGAGACAACCATTCGAAGTCGTCATCAGCTTCACTAACTTCTACAATTTGTGTTTCAAAATTTAAATCTTTTTTCGGTTTTTGCAAAAGCAAAAGAACTTCTTCATTATTGTCCAGGGGCATTGCTGCCAACATTTTATAATGATTCGGAATTTCTAATTTCTCTATTTTTGAAGTGGTACGTTCACGAACGACTAGGTATCCATTATCGGCCAGCGACTTATTGGCAACTTGAGTAATCTTTTGGTTTACTTCACCCTCTAAGCCACCAATAATAATGAAATGACAGTTTGTTTGAAATGACATTTTCTACATGAATGTTTGCTGGAAAATCAGTAAGTGTCTGATCGGATAAGAACACGTAATCCCCTACTATTATTGGCATATCTTCAATTGAATCTAAAAAGTTTGCGATTATAGGCAAACGACCATCCGAATCGACTTCAACGATCTTTATCTTTAACGAAGGTGTATTCTCTAGAGCCAATTGCACGCAAATACGTGCAGCATCGGCTACACTGAGTACTGGTGTTGGAAAATGGGGTAGGAAATTGTATTTCTCTAAGACTGGAACACCAGGTGGTCTTCGACGTTGAACGGGGCTAGCGTGTAAACCAGTTATCTCAATCCCGCCCGACACAATTTTTTCTAACTCGGAATCGACATAGACGTCTAAAACTCGGTTTTCTGGATCCATATTGGCTATGAGGTCGAAGTGATGTTTACCATAAATGCGTAATTTCCGAATTTTTGTTGGCAACAAAAGACCTCGCGAGTCCACGCCCAGTATGTGAATTTGAAGCATTGCATCCATAAATGTAACCCAATTATATTCCCATTCAACTTTGCCATAAAGGCCATCACCTCTTGCCTGATGAACAGCTTGGAAAGCGCCATTATAATGGTAGCCGCGTAATTTTAATTCTTTGTAAAAGTCCTTCTTCGAAACCAAAGGAAAAGCGGAATTTTCTTTCACGTTCTGCGCCTTCGGAATTGTTGGATTTTCTATTTCGGTAATCTTACCAGTTACAACTAATGCTCCTGACTCTGTTATCTACGAGTACAACATTGTACGTAAATATTGATTATTATCCTCTAACATATATAACGCACTGCTTACCTCAAAGTTACCAGTACCATAATGAATCATTACAGTTAATTCAACGTTATTCTTTGCTGTCACATTTGTAGCCCGGAGAAATTTTATGTCTTCAAATTCAACAGGCACATCCATAAAACTCGGTCCGTGGTACATCGACGAAAATGTTACCCACACATATTGCAGATAAGAAGTCGCAGGTATTAATATCTTACCGTCAATTACATGACCAGCCATAAATTCCTCATCATCGCTTCCCAAATTAACAGTAAATACACGCTCTCCACTGCATTTAGTTTTCATGTTTTCATACTTGGTCACAAACCAGTCTTCCTTATGATCCCACCGCACCAAAGGACTTATTTTAGGTGTACCGCATGAGACAGGGAATTCGACAGCTGGATAAAGATTTTGCACTAGGAAGTTAACACCATTAGTGAAAAGCCTACAAAACATGTAAAAAAATATCGCGTTAATATTTACAAAAAGAACATGTTGTACTTACTTTCCAAGCGCGGTCAAAAAGAATATATCATTATTTTTATTACCACGCTGAGTTAGTGGTATGTGGATACCGCTAGGCATAGATGGTTTTAAAATCGCCTGCAAGAGACCATGGGGCGCAAATTTCAATGGTTAATGCATTGTTGGGCAAGAGAGCGAATGTTTCTTCAAAGAGGACGCTACTGAGTAAATTGTTTGTATGATATTCCGCTGAACATAAATTGCGACCGCAATCTTCCCATTTGTCCTTAGGTACACTTGAACTGAGCCATTTCGATGACCTCGGTTTGGGATTGGGAATAATTTCTTGAAGATACTTGAGCAGCTGCGGTCCCATGTGAGCAATATAACGGGAATGATAAGCAATGCTGGAGCAAGGAACTTCTTTAGCAAATATATCCTTGGCCTTAAGTTCAGCTACAAATGTGGCCACATCATCAGCCGGTCCTGAAATTGTGCACGAATCTGCATTATTATGACAAGCCACTTCGATAGTTTCGGGTAACAAATGAACAATTTTCTTGTAGCCAATACCAACAGCGGCCATTGAGCCTTTGATTTTTTCAGTTTCTAAGCTCACTTTGCCCCGATAATAGGCTGCTAAAATCATTTGTTCAGCCGTAAAACCCCCATCAGCATAACCACAACCGAGTTCGCCAACGGAATGTCCAATAATATAATCTGGCTCCAAGTTTAGGGATTTTAAAACATCGATCAAAGCGATTTGAATTGCTGCGATGCCAACAAAGGAGTGTAAAATGTTATCGAAAATTGTTGGATCATCAGATGTCAAAATGTGAATGAGATCAAGACCCTTGGGTAATAATGTGTTGTGACAGAGTTGAATTGAATGACGGAACTTTGGTATACTCATAAGCGACGCACCCATCTGCGACCATTGAGAACCCATTCCACTAAATACCCAAACAATTGGTCGTACAATACCAGTGTAATGCTGAACATCTCTAACCAACACAGTGGCAGGTTCTTGTCCATTATTACAGCATACACCGAATCCTCGAAAAACTAGGCTGGACACTTGCTCGTTTTGAATGTTGTGCAGTAGTGCGATAAACTCTGCATCTAAAGGACGTTTCTCAATAGCTTCGAGAATTGCATCCAAAGATTGTTCGTTCCTTCCAGCCCAAGTAACTAAGCGTGGAAAATCATCGTCTGGCACGCCTCCATTTATTTTTGGCTTTTCGAATGCTTTAAGCAGAGCGTGAGCATTAGCTCCTCCAAATCCAAATGAGTTTACTCCAATGTAAGGTTTTTCTAAACTCAAAACATTGTTCACCACTACTAGCCGACCTTCAGCCAATGCGTCGATTTCTGATCTTACTTCCTCAAAGTTAATATTTGGGGGAATTTCATTATTCTCAAAAGCAAAACAAGCCTTAATTAATGAGTTTATTCCCGATGCAGGTTCTGAATGTCCTACATTCGATTTGACTGAACCAACTGGTAGCGGTGAAGTTCTTTGACTGCAAAGTACGGTGTCAATTGCACGACACTCTTCAGGATCACCTACAACAGTACCAGTGCTATGAGCTTCCAAAAAGCCCAAATCGTCAGGGCTAACGTTGACTTCTTCGTAAAATTCTCTGAGCAATTTCTCCTGTACTTTTCCAGATGGGTAAGTAATGCCTTCGGGCTTAAAACCATCACAATTAGTTTTTGAATACACCACGCTTGCATACACTCGCTTTGCATCGCGTTTGCGCTGCAAAAATAAGCAATTTATGGCCTCTGAACGTGCATATCCGCTTGCATTCTTGTCAAATGGGCGACAATAACCGTCACTAGCTAAAACACCAAGTCTTAAAGATACAATAGAGGGTAGTAAATAACTAGAACAATTTATACTTAAATAGCCGGGAAACAAACCTGGCGAATTGTAGTGTTACAAATGGATGCAATAATAAATTTGAGCCACCAATTATAGCGGCGTCAATTTCACCATTGCGCAAAGCTGTGAATGCGTTATCCAAAGCGTACATGGAACTTGAACAGGCAGTGTCCAAAAGGAAGGAGGGTCCTTGGAGGCCAAGAGCATACGAAATACGATTAGCCATCATAGCGCGGCTGCAACCCGTTATACCAAAACCACTGGATGGCACCTTTTCATAGCACCAAGTTTTCTCTGACTCAGACATACACGCACCAACGTAGACTCCTGTCTTAGTGCCTCGTAAATTTATTGGATTAATACCAGCATCAATTACTGCCTCGTAAGCGGTTTCCATTAATATACGAGTTTGAGGATCCATAGTGTGGGCCTGCTTAAAATTTACACCAAAGAAAGTCGCATCAAATTTTTCGAGATCAAATAGCTTTCCAGATCGTTTCGGAATTTCTGGATTGAAATGACGCCAACGCCGTTCATCATCATCAACCATATCAATCTGTAATGAAAATTAAAACAATTTCGCTACTTATATTTCCAGTTGATATATAGAAAAAGTAATTGTTCTTCACATCCAAGAATTTCATTGAATTAATGGCGAATTCATAGATGGTGGGATCATGTCAACAGCTGAGCACTTTGTTAATGTCAAAATTTTGTTGTTTTTTTAGTGTTTTGTTTTGATAATAAAATTCTTATTTTCTTATTCTGTGTTTTATATGTCAAAAGTATGTTTATTTTTCTTAGAATTCATTTTCGAGTTTTCTTACATTCATGTAAGTTTTTAATTTTTAATATTTTTGAAAATTAATTTAATAATAATAATTTAAATATGTATATTATATGAATATATTATTACATAACAGTGTTATTATATAAAAGTGTTTTTTATTATATTTAAAAATTCAAATGTGTTTTTAATTTTGTCTTAAATAATTTAAAAGTGTTTATTGTTTATTGTATATAGTAGATAAAGTATAAAATGAAAAGTTGTGCAGTTTGTAAAAAAAATAGTTAATAAAGAAAATGGGGCTTTTTTCGGCGCACCGAAGTGCGAAACTAGAAGGCAATACATACATAAAAAGGCGTTCCAAATTTTAATCGGTTCTTTTAAGAACCACCGAAAATTTTAAAAAAGAGATACTTTTTTTGGTTTAACAGAAATATTTCAGGGACAGAGGTATGGCTCAGGCTAACAAATTCTATTATTATTATTAGCCGTAAACGATCTGAAGGGGATTGGTGTTCATGTAAGTAAATAATTTTGTTTTATTTACCAAATTTGTCGAATTCGTGTAATATTTAATGGCTTAATTTTAAATTTAAATTACATTGCAATCATGAAATGCCATCTAAGGCTGCGTTTATGTTGAGTAGGTGTTCAAGCTATAAACTGACTACTAAAATGACTAAATTTAATGATTAAACGAATCGATTAATTTTAGTGTTAATCGGTGTTAAATTGCAAATAATTATTCTTCGTCTTCGTCTAACGTTATGCAAATGCTTTGTGTGTTTTTCTTGAATTTTAGGTGGACTGGCGTAGAACATTTATAACCACCGATATCAATCCCTTTTATGACTTTTTTGTACGCTGGCAATTTTTGCATCTGAAAAATTGTGGTAAAGAGGCCATGTATGGCCAGACTAATTGCTGGTTGCGTCCTGATATTAAATATAGTTCTTGGAAAACAACACGCAACAATGAGGTATGGGTCAGCACAAGAAGAGCTGCCAGAAATATGTCCTTTCAAGGTTTTACAGTTGAAGAGAGTAAAATCGTAGAGTTGGCTGAATTGACCGGTCTTGATTTTATGGGTACACCACTGTCTTCACCTCTTACTTCGCACAAGGTTATCTTTGCACTGCCCATGTTGTCCATACAAGAAGACACAGGTGTAGTTACATCGGTGCCATCCGATTCTCCTGATGATTATGCCGCCTTAATGAATTTGAAAAAGAAAGAGGCCTTTAGACAAAAATACACTATTACAGATGAAATGGTGTCCGGCCATGCGCAAAGGCACTCATCATACCTTTAACGATAAAGTGTTTATCAGCGGAATGAATTTGAAGACCAAGCAAACGGATGAACCAAGGCAAATTAATAGATGGTAGCCGCAGGTCTACAACAAATACAACAATGCAAAAACAACAGGCATCGCCATGGGATGGAAAATGTTGTTTAAAGAGGCTTTGCGTACTGGTTTCTATGAAATGCAGTTGACCAGAGATAAGTACCGCGAATTGTGTGGTACTCAAGGCATGCACGCTGAATTGGTGTTTGAATTTATACGCCGACAAGCCTTAATTAAATAATTGCTTTAATTCCAATTCCTGCAGAAGTCTAGAGCTCATAAGCTTCGCTCACAAGTTTTATTTTTCAGAAAATTTCCTTCTGTTTTGGTAGAATGCAATTTTATTTGTGTTAAGAAAAGTATTTCTCTGTAAATGTCAAACGCAACCATCTATGAATTTGCCTTGATTGAATTGTTATTTTTTTTAAGAACCAAAAATGAGAATTATAAAATAAATAAATACATTTATAACTGCCTGTCAACATGGCATTTGTCCGTTGACTGCCATTGATAGCGGACTACCGTGTTATTTGAGGAGAAAATTATTAAAATTCATGAATCATTTATTTCCATACATCCTTAAAATGGATTTTAATGATCACACAAGTCATACTACATATATGTCAAATTTTTGTGCAGAAGAGAGCGGATATCGTGTAATCTGAATATTGAATGGAAGCGTAGAGAAAATTTTTTATTTTAATTGATAACTTATTTTGGTTAGAAGTAATCAAAAAAAGGAGAGAAAATACAAATTGAAATATGGCAGTGGTAAGAATCTCATCATTTTTTTTAAATTTTTGTAAAATAAACAGACATTTTGTGTTTGTTGAGGAGTAATCTTCCTGTCAAAAAAATTAACCCTTAAACCTCCATAGAAAATTAATTAAAGCAATTAACAAAATTAATACATTTTACATGTATATTGAAGACACATGCTTTTTATGTCATGTATCCATGCTAAGATACACAATAGTACAGCACCTATAAATTAAAAAAAAAGATATTTCATGCTTTACATAAAGAACATGTTTTTATATGGCCATCGAGAAAAATTTTAGCTGTATGCGTTATTTCGTATTTCTCATAGTTTAGACATCTATTTGGAGAGACCGAATTTCTTTTTTTTTTGAATTCATCACTTTCGTTTAAATAAAGATAGTAAATCTAGGTTATAGCTTAAAAGATATATGTATGTATTTAGAGTTAAAGGCTTAAATATTGTTAATCATATTGTAAAAATTTTAATATAATTGGTTTTAAAATAGTAATCCGGAAGAATTTCTAGAGTGCGTATCGTTAAGGATGGCATAAATATTCAATAAATTTGATAGATTGTTTTGTCATTTAGCTAAAAATGAATACATACTTTCACATTTTCTTAACAATGTGCAAACTGTGTCTAATTTATACATTTTTTTTGTAAATTTATCCAATTTATAACGATTCTTTATTTCTTTGTAATACTTACAAAATAAATCTACAATAATAGAAAAAAGAGTCACAAAAAGTCTAAGTATATGCGGCCACCATAGCGACCAACATCTACATAGGATTTGTCAACCAATTGCATCCAGAAATTAAGCAACGGCAACCATCGCTGTCACGAATCTTATACTGAACTTGCCATAGGTTGTGCGACCTCCCTCACTAACCTGTAACAATAGAAAATACTGATTCCATTGTGCGCTCTGATTTTATACCCTTTTCAATATTGGGCTTTTCTTTATATAAATCAGAGCAAGCGTTGCTAATTCAAATTAAGTTTCAAATTCAACCAAAGAGTACTTCTCTCTTGCAGTGTTGCATCTTAAGAAAGTCACACATTCTAGTGGCGTACAATTTAATGGTAATCGGTATAATATTACAAAATAAATTTCTAGAATACATGTAAGTCTTATTCATATATTCTCACAAATAATTTAGGGCCATTATTACAACTTGCTTGATTTTCACTCTTATGAGTATACAATGAGGTAAAAGTGAGCGTTAAACTAAAGGGAAGATCATCCATCATTTGAAGTCCCCATATTAAATATATTATTTCCAATATGGTAACTTTAAATATAAATGTGAAAAATAAACTTTTATAATAATAATAGTTTTTCAAATCAAAATCTATATTGTCATATTCATTATATTTATTAAAAAAAAAAAATAAAAAAGTTAAAACCTTAACACACAAATTTTATAAACAAAATAAATAAACATAACAAACAAGAAGGCACGTCGTTGCCACTGCGTTTTTAAAGTTACCTTTAACTTAAGTTAAAGTCAACTTTATGATTCTCATAACTACAGTCACATTTTAATCATGTTCTCGTTGCGCCGACCACTGGTCTAGTTGGTAGTGTGCTAAATACAATTGTCGAGACTGTGGGTTCGTCTCCTACCAGAGACTTTGTATATTTTTATATTATATACTATATATGTATATGATAAGTTATAATAAAAAATCAACTGATGAATGTTCTATACTGGCCATAAAGAATAAATAAAAATAAGAACAATGTTACAACAAAACTGTATCGCACACTTTCCTGTAATAGCCCATTTACACTACAGCGAAATCTAGTAGATTAGATTTCAAATCTTGCTCAAAATCTAGATCGTTTACACTGGATTTATTTGACAGTAGCAAGATTTCATTTTAATAACAAAAACAGCTGACTGAAATTTAAAAGAAAATAATAAAGGGTCCGCCAAATTACTTTTTTTTTTTTTGAAAATGCTTTAAAAAAACTACTGAAACTCTTCAATTTTTTTGAACAAAAATTCGTTCAACAATAACAACTGATAACAATCGCCATTGACTGTAACGGCCAATGGCCCAATTATGCCTCTGGACCAAAATCCGCACCAAACAGTTACTCGTTTTGGGAGCATCGACTTTTCAATGTATGCGTTCGGGTTTTCTGTGCTCCAAATGCGACAAATTTGCTTGTTTACATACCCGCCAAGATCAAAATGAGCTTCATCTGAAAAGATGATTTTTTTTTTGCCAAAATCGGCATCTTCTGTAGGCTACTCGTGTAGGCTACTGCATGGCCAGCCGAGGCAGCCATTTGAATGAAATTATTTTCCATTATTAACCGGAAGTATACTTTCATATAAAAAAAGAAATTTGAGAAAATATTCAGTAGTTTTTTTTACAGCATTTAAAAAAAAAAAGTTATTTGGCGGACCCTTTACAACAAAAATGTATAAAATGTGTATAGAAAATGTATTTTTAAATTGAAATGTCATTTTTTTCCTGTGCAGCGTTGTATTTTTAAGTACTATTTGGCAAAACACATAGTTGAATTTCTATTTTTACTAGATTTTGAGTAGATTTTGCCGAAATCTACTACATAAGTAGATTTTGTTTTGTATGGGAAATCTAGTTAAAATCAACTAGATTTGGCTCGAAATCTCATAAGTACTAGATTTCGCTGTAGTGTAAATGGGGTATAACTATCTTTGCGGTATTTCAACAGATGGCATTGCATGAATAGAGACCATCTCCTGAGTGTAGGCCTTAAAAAATCATGCTTTAAGTGGTATTTTTTTTTTGTTTTTTTTTTTTTTTTTTGTTTTTTGATAACACGTTCCCTGCCACGTGTACCGTTTTCGGTGCACACTAAGCCTCATTTCTACTCCAAGCTGAATTTCTTAATTTAAAATGTTTATAGCCAAATTTAGTTATTGGTGACGTAGAGATGTTTAGAATAAGTTTTGAGTCATGTATTGATAATGAAACACTAATCTTTGGTTTGAAATAACCAAAACAACTTTTATTTCTGCTCGAAAAAATAAAAGTCAAAAATAACTGTTATTTTTGCTCGAAAAAATAAAAATCCAAAAATAACTTTTATTTCTGCTCTTTAAAATAAAAGTCAAAAAATACCTTTTATTTCTGCTCGAAAAAATAAAATTCAAAAATAACTTTTATTTTCTGACTTTTACGATAAAAGTTATAACAGTTACGGTCCCTGGTTAAATCCACTTTATTTAGTTTCAATACAATATAGAATAGAAATATAGAAATTAGACTTCATAAATTAAATTAATGTGCGTAAAGTCGCGGGGCCACTGTTCAAATTTTGCTGATCAAATTGTATATATGTGTTGGTAATATTTGTTTTGCTTAGCACAGCAACACATCAAAATTGAAAATTCAAACTGCATTGTATTGTTGTTGTGAAGAAGAAAATAACATATGATTTATGCAGCACAGGCAGCGAAAATTAAAAGTATTTTGATATTCTTCAAACTCTTCTCAGTCTGTACGTGTGAGTACAGTTTTATCAATACATTAACAAAAAAATGTCAGTTTCTTCCATTATTTGATCTGTGGCTGGGCAACTTAAAACATTACATCATTTGCATAATTTCAAAGCTTCTGAAAAACACACATACATACATACTTATGTAGGTACAAACGGTTTTCATTTATTATAAACATTTATTTGAACAAAGATCTTTTAAATTAAACGTAAAAGCCAAAAGTACATTTGAAATAAATTCAAGAAGTGCTCACAATAAAAACACATTTAATAACAATACCCTGCGAACCAACAAAAAGTCAATTTAAATCATCGTCTTCCTGTAACCTGTGTTATGACCGACAAGTACAAAATTACTAAGAAACAACAGTTCTGGAGGTGCAATTGCAAGTATGGAATTTTCATTATCATTTTTATGCAATTGCCCACTAAAGTTTTTACAAAGTACAACGAAATAATATCCATTTGAAATGAATTTTTATAAATTATAAGCACAAGTTTTAAGTTTTAATATTATTTTCTTTTTGTCTAATATACCGTATACATAATATGTACATATGTTTATATATCGTGAGATATTTTTGTAATGACACTGTGCCCTAGCTCACGCACGCACCTTATTATATAGGTTGTATTTATATTCCTCGACATTACGACAATTCGGAAATTTTCCAGCTATACCCGATATAACAATTTCATCACCGTCGGTTTCCGGGAAAACACGTGAAAACTTTTTCATTTTTTTATCAACACGTTCACTTTTAGATGCGGTTGCAACTCCCGACATGATACACAATTAGATATGCTTCTGAATTAATATTTTTCACAGGCAATGATAATGCGGTGCGCGTAATTCAAATAAAGCGAATATTTGTGCAATTGCCTGTCAAAATGCAATTGATTCCAAGTCAAAAATTAAGCTCCTTTTATAATTTGAATTCGTTTCATTACCACCTGCAAAACTGTCGAGTTAATACAGTCGTATTAAATTAAAAAGCCGAATAATTATCCAGGCATAAATAATTTATTAAATATGAATAAATTTTCTTATAAATATGTAACAAAAAAACAAACTATTAATGCAGTGGACAGTCTACAAAATCAAACTCATAAATTTTACATCAATGTATGCATTTAAAAAGATTAATTCAAGTTGACAAAGTGAATAAAAAATAATAATTTGCGAAAATATTTAAAAAAACACACACTCACACACACAAAATAATGTTAATAATTTAATTCATTAAAAAGAAGAAATAATATGAAGAATATAATATGTATGTATAATATAATATGTATGTAAATATTTATTCATTTCATTAATTAATTAAGAATACCTAGCTCAACAAACACAAACAACTGCCATGGTTTATTACTGAAATAAAAGCACAAATTGAGTAGAGCGATAGTACCTACAGGGGGTGGAAGAGGTTCAGAACTGATGATTTGAAAGCTCTTCAAAAATCCGCATGGACGGAGGTTACAAAACGCATAAAAATTGCGAGAATAATGTATTATGATGGAAAGTTTCCCAATGCAATGGAACACAACAAATCTAAATGGAATGGAATTCGTGAAATAGGAATTGGCCGAAAATGTCCTAAAACCAATATTGTTATATAGACGGTAATAATCTTAATGACCACTTTGTATGTTTTAAAGTTCCACAACCTAGTGTTAACTTGTATGATGACCTTTGTTGCGGAATGTATTTTAACAGTAAAATCGAGTTCAATTGGTGCTGATAATTTACATCCTTTGTTTTTAAAAGTTTTGGCACCTAGACTTTTGCCCTATTACACCCACTTATACAATAGAGCTATGATAAAGTCTACTTTTCCTGATGAAAGGAAACTATCTGAAATCCATCCCATTCACAAAACTAACAATGAGTTTTTTGGAAATCATTATGACTAGATAAATCAATAATTATCTGGCAAGCCACAATTCTTTAACTGTTAGTCAGTCGGTATTCATGATCGACAGAATGACTCTCATTCGTAATTCAACATCCAATTATGTGCTGAATTACGTAATTCGCCATACAAAATTTTGTGAGCGGATCCCAAATTGTGTGTAATTCAATTTCTATTACCCTGTGAATTACTTAAAAACCAATGTAATCTCTAAATTTTATCGTATTTTTGCCATCACCAGCTGTCAAAGCACAAAAAATATAAACAAAAAAATATTGTAAACAATAATGGGATCCAAAAATAACATTTTAATACATTTAATAACATTTTTAAAAGTATTATTTAGAAGAAAGTTATTCGCGAAATTAGCGGAGAAAGCTACTATGTGTGTAGAAAACCTGTTGAATCTACAGGAAAAGTATTTGCAGCTTTTGAAGAAGCTGTATGAACTTTATAATTTAAAAATATTAATAATAATTTAGTAATAAAAAGAAGAAAAGAAGAACTGTCAAAAAGAATTACAAAACTGCCGTGTGAACATGTTCATTCAAATAAGTAATTCAAAACAGAGAGCGAAGTAATTCGAAGGCTCGTGCGAACATAGCATAAAACAGAAAAATCATACTCAGAAAATGTATATAAATAAAGGTGAATTAAATATTCAAAAATAAAAAACACAAAATAATACTTAACACCTAATAGTGAAGAAAATTAAATGGTAAAAAATAAATATATAAAAAAGAGAAACAATAAGTGCTTACACCGGAAAAAAAATATTAGTATATTAAATCACCGGTGGAAAAACGTTAGTGAAAATTAATATAGAGAAAAATTATAAAAAAAAGAAGCAGACAGGAAAAAATATAATAATAAATAAAGAAGAAAGTGTGCTTAAACAGGTGAAAAAATGTTAATATTTCAAATACCGATGAGAAATATAAATAAAATGAATTATATATAGATATATACACATATATATATATATATATGTATATACATATAATAATAAATTTAAACGCATTTTTCACGTCGTTCTCGTGCAATCATGCCTCCATAGCGGCAAGCAATTGGTCGACCTACACCTCAAGCATGGAAGTAAAGAGCATTACGAGCCTCAGAATCAGACGAGCAACGAGCATTGAGACTGGAATCACTTGAACAGCATGAAGTGAGATTAGAAACTGATCGAATGCGTACTACTCAGGCCCGCTCGTCTGAATCATCTGGACAACGGGAAACAAAATCAATAAAATGATTCAAAATTAATTGGATATTTGTGTAATGTCTTTCCTTCAAATTTATTTTAATTGGAGGCGCAGCAAGACGCGCAGGGTACAGCTGATATATAATAAAAAAAAATATATATATAAATAATACGAACAAAAACAAAAAAATTTAAATCAATTAATACCTACATACATAACATATGCATAACATGTACATAACCCTCTAAATACGCACCTTCTTATAAAAATTCCATAGCATAAAAAGGTATATATGTATGTATGAACATTAAAATATTTAAAACAATAAATACACAAGCATTCTTTCAAAATGAAAATTTCCTTTTTTCCATTTTCTCTTTGCCATCTACATACTCAGCAATCTCTCTCATATACATACATATAGTAGAAAAATCAATCAATCACCAAATTTTGCCAATAATTTGATCTCTCCCGCTCTCTTGCACTAAACAGTGAAACCTCTTTATCAGTGACAAAAAAATATTTCTTTCTTAAAGGAAAAAGAATAATAAAAATGTATTTTATTAAAATTAGAAAAGAATAAACAGAACAAATCCAGTGGGAAGATGATGTCAGATCCCTTGCTGCGAAAGAAAAGCTTACATTTAATATTTTAAACAATAATCTTTAAATTGCAAGAATTTAAAATAAATATTCTCAAACTAAAAATAATGTTTTCATTTATATTATATACCTTACCAATATTTGCATTTGCGACAAAAGTATATTAAACTGTTGAGGCAACAATTTTAGCAGTTGCGACAAATATGACTTTTAAGGCAACATTTTTAACTTTGCCTCTACAATGAATTTACACTTTGGGACAACAGAAACATAATTGTTGTTACAAATTCAAAATGTTGTTGGGCACAATCCGAATGTAAATTCTATTTGAATGAAAATCAAACTATCTTGGCATTACAGTCCTTTTTTTTTGTGTGTACGTTACACTTAAAAATACATATCCACGCCTCCGTTCTTTAACATTCTAAGTCGAAAAAGTGTGTTTTGAGTTATGAGCTCTCAAAGTTTTCACGCTACATATGACTACATGTGTATTCTGAGTAGATTTTTCCTTATAACTTCGGAACGGATCAGCGCATCTTAACCAAATTTTGACAGTATTTAAGTTAGAGAACGTAGAACATTAAAAACGTTCTAAGTACACTTAGAACGTTATAGAATGGAGGCGTCGATATTACTATCAATTTTCCTCTGGGTTATATACATGTTGGAAGTCGCCGTGGTCTAGTAGGTAGTGTGTTGGCTTATTAGACGAAAGGCTAGAGTTCGAATCCCAGCCCAGACATCAAAAACAAAATACAAAAAGTATTTCTTCGGCGACTTCCTCTCAGCAGATTTCTGGCAAAAACTTGAGAGTAAAAATTGCCATGAAAAGCTTCTCAAAAAATCTGTCGTTCGGAGTCGACTTTAAATTGTAGGTCCCGCCACTCATGTATAAAATTAACGCACACAACATGAGTGGTGTTGAGAAGCTAGGCCGTAATCCTGACTGAAGGGTTGTAATGGCCAATTATGTTATGTATGTATATACATGTTTCTGACAACTACAGTCACATTTTATGAGTGTGGGGGTGAGATGGGAAAGTATAAAATAAAATATTTGGCGATTAGAGAAATGAAAAAAGGGGTATTAATTTTCTATACTAAATTATATTTATTGTAAGCGTACACACTAGAGTTGTGTAGTTCACCAACGAACTAGTTCAATTGAACTATTCATACAACTGAACTAAAAGAGCCGGTCACAATAATGAGCTCTTTTAGCTCCGTAGTTCACCGCTCTATTGTTCTCGTTCTTTATGCGTTCATTTCATTCTAATTTGTTCTCTTAGTTTGTTTATCGTTCTTATGTGTATAGTTCACGAACGAACTAGTTCAATTGAACTATTCATAAGAATTCTGCAGTTCACGAACGAATTAGTTCAATTGAACTATTCATACAACTGAACTAAGAGAGCCGGCTAAATAATGAGTTCTTTTAGCTCCGTAGTTCATGTCTCTCTTGTTCTCGTTTCTTCATATTCGTTCATTTCGTTCTTTTCTGTTGTTTATCGTAGTTTAAACGGTAGTGCTATCAGCGGCGGTGTTACCAGATACTAATAAAATAACTTATGGCAACATTTTCCCACGTAAACGCGAAAATTTCAAAAAATACAAAAATAACCAAATTGAAATAATAAATTAAAATAATAATTTTATTCAATTTAACTAAAAGAATGGTTTAGACGCGAAATACCCACAGAAATTCTTATTAAATATTAAAAAAAAAATCATATGCTTTTATAAAAATAGAATTTTTTGCTTTTGAATTTCTTGAATATAATTCAAATTTTATAATATATTTTTTATAATCAAATTTCGAAGTGGGCTCTATGGAAGTCTAGTGCAGAGCGTAACGACTGTGAGTTTGACTCTAACAAGATAATCTGGTTTTATAAATAATAAGTATGTTTTTATAAATAATAGTGAATTTTAAAGTTTTTGTCAACTAAAAATCTATGATTGAAAAAATTTGATAAATGGCAACGCTTATCAGTTACGATATACACGCAGTGATACCAATATTTAAATTATGTAAAAACAATTTGTTTACCCTAGATACCTACTATTTTTGCTTACAATATCTAACGGTAAAAGTTGGTTTGGTTATTTTTAAAGTTTATAGTGATCTTGTTGAGTGTGTAATCTAAGTGAATTTTTATATTTAAAAAATGGCTGAAAAAAGAAAATTTAGCACAATATGGAATCATTTCACCGAGGAAGAAGGTAAAAGAGCAATGTGTAAATATTGCAAATTAAGCCTAAGCATTGCTGGGGGTTCTCACGGAAATCTTTCTCGCCATATGAGAACAAAACATCCACTAACACAATTAAATCAAGAAAGACAGACACCAATACCACTAGAGGTACTTGAAGTAGAAACGCCAGACGTACAACCTTCTACCAGCTTCCAATCTAGTCAAAGCGCAACGCTCCCTCAGCAACCCCAACAAAATATAACACAATATTTTCATAGGCCTCCTCCCGTTCGTAAAGTTGAGCTAATCGATAGACAAGTGTTAAAAATGATAGCCAAAGGACACCATGCTCTACGAATTGTAGAAGAACCGGAATTCAAACGGCTAATAGAACTTGTCTCACATTGTCCGGGATACACTCTTCCTACAAGAAAAACAATATCAAACAATATTATGGATGCGGTTTATGGAGATATCTTAAGCCAAGTAAAATCTCAACTACAATCTGCTACAGCAGTCTGTTTAACTACCGATGGATGGACTTCGAGAACAAATGATAGTTACTTGGCTATAACTGCTCATTATATTAGCGAAGATATACAGCTAAAATCACACTTAATTGCATGCGACAAATATGATGACAGACATACTGCCGAAAATCTTAAAAATTTTATACAAAAACAGGCACAAGAGTTTGGTATTGAAAATAAAATTACGGCGATTGTGAGCGATAATGCGGCAAATATTAGTGCAGCCATACGTATGGGAAATTGGAGGGGAATTAGCTGTTTTGCCCATTCCTTAAACCTGATCGTGCAATTAGCACTTGTGGAGGTGAGTGATACTGTGGCGAAAGTAAAAAAATTGTAGAATTTTTCAATAAAAGCACTCAAGCTATGAAAAAGCTGAGGGAATCTCAAAGGCAAATGAAACTCCCAGAGCTAAAATTAAAACAGGATGTTCCAACACGATGGAACTCTACGTATGACATGATTAACAGGATTGTTGTCGTAAAAGATGCTGTAATTTCAACCTTGTCGCTCACTAAACCAGACTTATCTTTGGCACTTCAAGATTGGGAGGTTTTAGAGGAACTAATACCAGTTATCGAGCCATTTTATGAGGTTACGAAAGACATTTCAGCTGAAAAAAATGTAACTCTATCAAAAGTTTTAGTATTGTGTAATTTGTTAGAGACTGTGATCGCCGATTTTAACCCAACTAAAAGCCAAATAAAAGTACTGATTTCGGTGATGAAAAGAGAAATTACTAATCGTTTTGGTGAACTAGAACGAAGTAGTTTATACGCAGAGAGCACAATCCTAGATCCAAGATTTAAAAAATTAGGCTTTAAAAATGACAGCTGCTATGAAAACGCAGTGAAATTATTGCGCAACAGAATCGGCCAAATTAGACTACCAAATAGTGAAATACCTGATACCGAAGGAAATATTGCTGAAGTTCCACAAAAAAATATTTGGAAAAAATTCGACATGAACTTCAGCCGAATTACAAAATCCGACAATAACCTAGCCGCTGGAATCAGAGAATTCGATAAGTACCTGAACGAGGAGTACCTGGAAAGAAAAAAAGACCCACTTGCGTGGTGGAGTGAACGCAGGCAATTGTATCCGAGGGTGTACATGTATGCTTTAAAACGCCTTTGCATCGTAGCCACATCGGTGCCATGTGAGCGTATTTTTTCAGCAACAGGACAAATAATAAACGATAGAAGGACCCTCATCAAACCAAATAAAGTTTCCACTCTTGTGTTTTTACACAATAACATGTGAGCTATTAACTTTATATCATAAATTTAATGTATATATGCATTATATATATACATCATATTTACATTTACATATATGTATGTATATACATCTTAAGTGGATTGAACTTCTAGTTTTATTTATATATTTTTTTTTAATTATGTAAATAAATAAATGTGATTGCAATAGACTGAATTCCTATTAATTTTTATTTTATTATATATATATTTTATTTTTGTTTTTTAATGTTCCTATAATTAAATTAAGTTTTTCAAAAGCTGAATTTTGTTATTTTTTCTAATATCCTTGTAAATATATGTATGTATATATTTAGATAAGCTTTTTTTTTATTATTAGTTAGTTAAGTAATTTTGATTAGAAAGCGCTACAAGCAAATAAATGAATTAATATAAATGAAAACATTTTAAAACCTTTTTATTTTTATATTATTTTATTTTATTCAATAAGTTGATATAAATTTAAATGGAATACATTAATTCCTTAAAATGCATATATGTGCTGTTTACATCAGTTTAAATATACATGAAATTGAGAAAGAGAGCGGACTTGTTTCAAAGTACTGAACTATTGAACTAAAAGAACGACCTAGTTCATTACAGAGAACTGAACTAGAAAGAGCGAACACTCAAAAGAGCTAACGAACCCAACTCTAGTACACACAAACGTACCTTCGTATTCGGGGTTGGATTTTATAATAATATCTCTTTTCTTTATATTATAACAATTCACAATTAGCAAGTAATTAACACACACGGTTGTAAAAGTACTTAAAGCTAAACTTAACATTAGGGTGGCCAGCGTGAACAATGAGCATAACGATAATCTAGTGCAAAAATGTGCCATTTACATATACTATACATACATACATATGTATATCCGTAGCTGTATGTGCGAATATTTATTTATATACATAATATTTATAATTATTTTATTTTGTATTGTTTTGAATATATTACATATTGAAATGCATATATGTATATGTATGTATATGTAAATATTTATTATTGCTGTTATTGGCTCAATGTTTATACGGATTAATAGGGGTTCAGAATATATTACAGAGCAAGTGTGGTAGTATAAATAAATTGCGGCGTTAAGCCCCAACCTTTTTTAGACATTATTACTATACATAAATTGAACATTTGTATTTGTATTTTTTTGTTATAGAACGTAAATAGTATCCTATAAGTTGGATCCATAATTCGCTCTAATTTTGAAATTATTTACAAAATTACAATTTCACAACGTCTTATGTTATGTTGATAGTACAGTGGACATCCAACGGTTCGTACTCTCACTTCCATAAAGTTCCAGTAGTTGGAAGGAAATTTTTGCATTGGATGTATCGTACAAAAAAAATTTTTTTTAAATCGCAATAAACGCCATTATTGAGATAAATACGTAAATTGTTATAATATTGAGTAAAACTTAAAATGCAGCACTGTCATAAGTGTGTTCAGTGCGCATATTACAATTATCCGTACACTCTGTTGATATTTGACAACTCAAACAACTCACGTTACTCAAAAACGGTATGGCGTAATATTACCTAAAGAATATTGAAAAAAAAAATATTAGCCGCTATTA
This sequence comes from Sarcophaga rosellei, assembly GCA_930367235.1. NCBI lineage: Eukaryota > Metazoa > Arthropoda > Insecta > Diptera > Sarcophagidae > Sarcophaga > Sarcophaga rosellei. The sequence continues at coordinate 80,181,781 of OV884017.1, read as the reverse complement.
TTGAAAAAACTATATGGAACAGTATCGTAGATGAATTCAGACTCCGTTGAGGGCTACAGCAATAGAGTTGATGAAACGTATGGATGTGTATCAAACAGATACGAAGTTCCTTTAAGAAGCATACTTACGGCATTTATAGAGTATCCCTTAATCATTTTATGTTTTTTTTCTCTTTATTTAACGTATTCTAATTAGATGGGTTCCCTCCCTACTGTATTTTTCATTGACGTCCTCTATGAAACTGTGCTACATTGAGCTGCTGTGGTTACAAATCAATATTTCATCGACACATTAGAATTCTTCCTAGCTGTACGACCACGAATTATTTTATTACTAGCTGTACCCTGCGCGCTTTGCTGCACTACAAACTAAAATAAATTTGAAGGAAAGACATTAGACAAATATCCAATTAAGTTTGAATCATTTTATTGATTTTGTTTCCCGTTGTCCAGATGATTCAGACGAACGGGCCTGAGTAGTACGCATTCGATCAAGTGATTCATTGTTCAAGTGATTCATGCGAACGGATCTGTGCGGCATGTACTCGAAGATTTTTCAGTCTCAATGCTGATTCTGAGGCTAGTAATGCTCTTTTCTTTTCTTTTCTTTTCAACACAGGATCAAATGCACAGTTTACGATTTAATTAATTTCGAAGAATTTTCAGTGGCGCCACCTGTCGGAAATTGGTTATACCAACTTAGAAACCTTCGTCGGCTCATGCGCAACAACTTTGCTAAAGATTAAATGCATAGTTTACGATTCCATAAAGTACATTCATTTTTATATATATAGATAATTTAAACTTGAAAAAAAAATAAATAAAACAAAAGTCTACGAATTTAATTTTGGTTATATTTTTTCTTATTTGGTGAATTTTTTCACAAATGTTGGTTACAAAATTTTATTCTTTCCCTTCTATCTTTCCCCCCGCGTCGTTCTTTACGCTTTATTTTCTTTGGTTTTATACATCAAGAATCACAGATAGCATACTTGTAGGGGTAACTACTATGCGTATGAGTAATATATTTCAAATGCAATTAAATATTAAGTATGTAGTATGTAGCATACGTGGGCATGGCCCCTCGCTCATTTGGAATATCAACATAAAAAGTAGCCTATAACTCCTTCCAGACATACAGGAAGATACTGTGAAAATTTCAAGAAAATCGGTTCAGCCGTTTAATCGTCTATAAACTTCAAACATACAAACATACAATCAAACACACATTCATTTTTATATATAAGATTTTACTATAGGGCTCTGACTCCACATTCAATCTAATTTGAATCGGCGTGAGTAATGTCAAGGTATTGTATATATATTTTCTTCACTGGTGTGAACATGCGGTTTTAGAGCGATCGTCTCTTTTTCACTATATAACCCATTTGTTGAATTTTGCCATGCAATACCACTAGCATTCTTTAGATTATCGAAGACAATCATCATTGGGTTAATAGAAAAATAGTTGAACCTTTTACTTCAAAACTTTTTTTTTTTCGTAAAAACATGAATTTTTTGTATAATGTGAACATGGAAACGCAACAAACCTTCAATGTAGGCATACGATCTAGTCTCTGGATTCTATCTTACAAAGTCCGATGACAAATTATTTTTAACGGAAAGAAAAATATGAAGTTCAAGAAAAATTTTTTGATCACATTTTTTAGTTATAATGAGAATACTTCCGTTATTGTTATCCTAAATAATTGTTTCCCTTAGTGAAGAAGTGATATGAATCCAATTTAAAAACTGCCTATGCATATATTTAACGTTTCTGATAAATTCAAAATAACATTAAAGCATTTATTTTAATCCGATTGTGGTCACCCTTAACACTTTTTTCCAGGCGCCTCTTTTTCACGCTCTTTCCCGCCATTTGGTTTCGCCAGTCGATGACAGAGTTTCCTCTATGTGGTCCCTCCAACGCAGACAAATTCGTCTTTAATGCCGACTTCCATTAATTCCCGCATAAAATTTCTTGCCAGAATATCTTCTTCCATCCGGACGACATGGCCGAGCAACCGCTGGGTTTTAATGCACTAAACGACGTCGATATAATTCAAGGTCTCATACAGCTCATTGTTGGATCGGATGAGGAATTAAGGGTTAACTCCCATTGGACCGAAGATCTCACATACAACTTTTCTCTCGAATACTCTCAAGGCTATTGGATCGGGGCATAAATGCCTCCTTGCTTTCGCGCCGTATATAAGCACAAAAAAGACGAACGACTAGCATCATATTGCGAATTCCTATTGGGAACACCTGTTGCCAACAATGATTTTATGCTTGATCTCATATCAACCTTTCGAGAAGTGGGCAATCTCTTTGACATGTCACTATCAACTATCCAGAATTCCTTTAACAATGTATTGGATTTTATCATAACAGATTTAGCACCCGAAGTTATAAAGTTTCCCCAAACAATAGAAGAGAAGGAAATTGTGTCGAAGGAATTCGAAAAGGTATTAGCTAATCTAATTTTAGATTGCAGGTTTTCCAAATATATTACGGTGCATTGACGGAAGTTATATTTCTATTAGAACTCCAAAATATAAAATTCGTTCGACGTCGTATCGTTAGTATAATTCGCAAAGACGCTAAGTCCACTTTTTTCCAAAATTCATATTTTAATGCAAAACGGTAACATTATACAAAATACATATTTTACAACAACAAAAAGTGTCATTATGTATTTTAAAGTTGCTGTAATTTTGTGGTTGGCAAAAACGTTAAGTCCACAAAATTACGAAAAATATTAAAAGCACGTGCTAATATTTTGTTGTGATTCGATTTTTTTGAATTGATTTTTGATCTAGGTCATTTAAAGAAAGCTATTTTGTAAAAATAATTGTGTTTAAAAAGTTTACAAATTTTAAAAAGTCAAAATGCTAGAATGTTTTTTGCGTCTCCTGTAAAATTTGAAAAAAGGGACTTAACACATTTGCGAATTAGACTAACGATATGCCAATAGGCACGATGGAGTATCAATAACTCTTCAGGGTACTTGTGATGCAAAGCTACGATTCCTGAATGTATTTACAGGTATTCGTAGCAAAATCCACGATTCGCGAATACTATAGCTATCATTTATAGGAAAAGATTTACCGAGTCTGTGCTCCCCTAAGTACCATTTGCTGATAGATTCGTCTTATCCCATAAGAGAATTCTTAATGACTCCCTTTCGAGATTATGGGTATTTAAGTGAATCTGAAAAAAAAATACAATTTGAAGTTTTGTCGAACACGCGTAAAAATAGAAAACGCATTTGGTGTTTTAAAAGTTTTCGTTTTCGCCAGTTAATGCGATTAGATTTCCATAATGTTGATACTATGGCCATATTTATTATTGCATGCTGTGTCCTTCACAATATTTGCATTAATAAAGACGACTTTTATGATGAAGAACTATCTAACAACGAATATGAATTTAATAACCAGCCTTTCGATAAAGATGCAAGAGATAATTTGCTTACACAATTAGCCAAAATCAAAAGAAATTAAAAGAAATTAAAAATCATTTATTTAATTCAACAACTTAAATATTTATTTGTATATCATTTTTGCAAATAATAAGTTTTAATAATAAAAAAAATACATTAAAAAGTATTAAAATTAATTTATAATGAAAAGGAAAAGGGTTGGAACAATTGAGGCTGGTATATTTGTTGGTGATGTGCGTTTTCTAAAAAATTGCTGTTCATATGTAGATACACCTTAAATTTTGTTTGTTAGAATCGTCTTGATATTTTATATGAAATTTTTTTTCTTGTAAAATGGTTTGCAAAATGCTTTGCGTTTTTTCTACAGCTTTCATCTTTTCTTTGTGTCGCTTTTCTATAGCTTCCTCTCTTTTAGCACCGATTTTCTCCAAAATCTGTTGTACTGACTTTTTTTGGATCACTGCCTTTAGACGCCTTATTTATTTTTCCTTTTTGATGATTTGTTGACTGCTCATTTGTACCTCTGGTTCAATAGAGTCATCAAGTTTACAAATTTTAGTCAATTCATCTTCAAATTCTATCATTTTTCTTTTTGAGCCAGACATAGTACTATTGTTTTCCACCGCAGATTTTTTTTCTCCTCAACACTGTTTTATATGTTTCCTCACATTGTTTAGCACTTTTGTTAGGAATTTCTGTGTAAATTTTGGACCACATATTTCTTTTATGGATTTGAATTTTTGAAGTGGTTCAATTTTCGGTAAATAATTCGCATATAAATCCAACAGCAGACGAGTATCTCCATCTGACCATACTAAAATTAGAAAAAAAATTATAAAGCTTTCATTATTTCATATTCATTTTTAAATAATTACTTTGCTCTTACATTGTAGAATCCTCTTTGATGTAATTGGAGATTCGTTTGTTTCACTTTCCATTCTTTATAGTTTGAAATTATTTGCCAATTTGCTTATATATTTTACAAAACCAAAAAGTCCCGAATTAGAAATGTTTCTATATAGTAGTTTTGATTTAGCTGCCTTTTATTTACGTGCGCATTGGCTTTACCTGCACACAAATTTTTAGAGTGTAATCTATAATTAAAGTAAAAAATTTAATTTAGCTGCATTTTTGACTTATCTGCACAAAAATTCTTGCAAAAGTTAGTTGTGCAGGTAAGTCAAAACTACTGTATTTCTAAAAAACAGCTTTTAAGGACAGGGCTGCGTAATTGTGTTTGTTTCTGACAAAAAAAAAATGTTACATATTTGGAGGGTAATTGTAATCTAACTGGTTAACACTTTTTAACAGACATGTAAACGCTATTAATTAGAGAAGTTTATAATTCATCTGAATGCATTATTATCGAGTGCATTTCAAATTGATACTGAAAATTTAATTTTTGTAAATTTCACTTTATTTTTATATATGGCCAATTCACACGACTTTCCATCGTGTATGTTGTATTGAATACACTTTTTGTTTGTGAACGCTCAATACTATGTATGCTGTATTGTGTATTCCGACGTCAGAAAACGATAAGAAGAAGAAGACCAGTATTCATAATTTGATTTTCAAGCAACAAAATGAAAAATATTACGGAAAAAGTAAATTAATTAATTATCTGTGCGAACAATTATAATTTTGAAATGTTGATTGTTGACTCAAGTCGCCGTAGTGTTCGCTTCGGATTGAAGGATTGTAATGGCCAATTATGTATGTATGAATTGTTGACTCAAGTTACATAGAAAATATTCTTCTTCTTAATTACTGGCATTTACATAAACTGATCGCACGATACCAATACAACTTTTAAAAAAATGTGCATAAGTGCATCGGATTTTTATATGAAAATTATTAACAACAAGCATACACTGTTGTATATTCGTCCAACAATACAATGAATACAACGATAAAAAAGCTTGTGTGAAATGTCCAATTAAAAATTTTCATGTAATTCGCAGTCAGTTCTTTAATAGCACACCTTATAAAATAAATCGATTTCATGTGATAGCAAACGACTCATACTTGAAATGCCCACTGTAATTATCATATTTAATTTTTTTGTTTGTCATACATTTATGATTATTTATGCTTAGGTTTAAGGAGTTTTTTTTTTTTTTTAATCTGACATTTTAAACCCGACATACTTTACAATTGCTAACGAGCCGAAATCAAATTATAAAAGGAGCTACATTTTCTACGTTAAATCAGTTGCATTTTGACAGGCAATTCGTTTGTTATTGTATTGCATAAAATTCACTTTATTTGGATTACGCTTATCGCAATACCTCTTCGACAAAAAAAAAAGTACTATAAAACAGACCAATTTAACCTAAAATATAAAAATATAATAATTTTAATTAGACAATTAAACACTTTTGGAAGTATTTTTGAGAGTGAATCATGTCGGGTGTTACATGTAATGGTGTTGTGAAAGAAATCAAAAAGTTTTCACGTATTTTCCCGGAAACAGATGGTGATGAAATCGTTATATCGGGTATAGCTGGCAAATTTCCGAATTGCCGCAATGTCGAGGAATATAAACACAACCTGTATAATAAGGTGCGTGAGTGAGTGGGTTTTTTTTTTTTGTGGACATACATAAATTTCTTTAAAAATATATCATTTCTTCTAGTAAAAAATTTAAAACTAATAATTTATACCATAAGAGGTTGTACTTACTACACCTTAATATTTCGTCGAAATTTTACTCAAAAATATAACTTGTCGGTGTTCAAACTGTTTCCATGAGGACACGGTTTTCAATTTTGGATGCGTTTCATGTGCGAATTTCTTTTAACTTAAATTTGTTTTAGTGAAACTGAAATCTTCCAATTAACTTTAATGTTAAGTTTAAAAAATTTATTTCAATTTACATATAAGTGGAAATGGAAATCGTGAATGAATTTTTAAATACTTACATATTTTACAACAGAGCTAATAAACTGCCTAGTAAAAGCACAGTTGAGAACTCAGAGGCTAGTGTCACTGCTATGAGGTTCCTTTAAAAGAATTTTGTTGCGTTCAATGCAAATTCTGTTCTGCATATTTCCATGGCGGGCCAGATCTGTCTAGTTTCTCTACAATTGTATTTATTATCCATTATCTTACATTTGCCAATGAATGAAGTTTTTGTGAGATTATCTGTCTGCCTCCCACTGTAGGAATTCATTTGAATTGTTCGTGATTCCAACTTTTGCAACTGCATCACCCTTGTTCTTACATTTAATGTTTCCATATCCAGGAACACAAAAGAATAGAATGTCCCTTATGATTTCATTGTTCTTGAGCCAGAGGTTACATTTTCTCCCATTCAAGAGATGTAACCAACTGGACAATGCAATCTCCGATAACACTGTGCTAGTTGAAAAAAGTGACAAGCGGGGCATCTGGCGGATTAACCTAATTCGGGTACGCTGAATCCAGTGGTGCTAACCATTTTTTTTTAGGTTAGCTCGTGTTTTCGAAATATACCGTTATTTCGAAAATGGAGGAGGTTGCGCAACATATATTCTGGTAACTCAAAAACGGTTTAGTTTATTATAATAAACTAAAAAACCGAAATTCCGCAATGAAATTTTCTTTAAGTAAGGTTAAACTTTTTCCAATATAGTCAACTGTTTCATTTGAGGATCGTTAATCAAGTGATCAACAAGGATCAAACAATTATGTAGGAGATGTTGATGTGTGTTGGGAATGTCATCTCTTATACGGTGACTATGTCTTTAAAGTCTGCTGCGGATCCATCTCCTTTAGTAATTACCTTACACAGCGATCTTAAAGTGTAATGGGGTCCCAGAAAACTACAACTTTGTTCACCACACCGAGCTGTGGAAGATGATCAGAGCCCTATCTGACCAGCCGACATAGCATCGAATACCATCACCATTGCAGTCAACGAGACAAATAGAGTTTTATCAGCTTGAATGACCCAGAGCTATTTGCTCTCAAGAGCGGGATTTTGATATAAGAATTCCCTGCTTATAAGCACTGTCCTATAAGCATATTTGAAAGTGTTTACAAAGTTGAATAATACATACACTTTTGGGGTGAATACCGCAGTTCAGACCTGTTGCAGTAGCCGCTTCAGTGGTTCTGGATTATGTATTCAAGTTTCAGTTAAGTTTGCTGTCCAATATTATTCCAAAATACTTAGCGCTATTGTATAAAGTAAGAGTTACCAGGCTAATATTTTTGGCAGGAAATTAAGAGACTTTGTATCTTTTTGTGAATCGTACTAACTCTGTTTTACACAATCGTTGATCCACATCATCCGCATAGGCGATAGTCACGCAGCATGCTTTTGCAAGCTCTTCAGTACAATGTCAAGGTTGAGGTCACATAGCAAAGACGAAACATTTGAAGTCATTAAAGAAAATTCAAAACGCCAGCATCTTAGTAGTCTTTCCACAAAAGCGGTGGCAGCATAATCTATATCTAATTGTCTCATGGCCTTAATAACCAATTCCTGTTTAATATTATTATAAGCAGCCTTCATACATATAAATAAAAAAGAAAGAAAACAGCCAGAGTGTATTCCTTGTAGTATAGGGAAGTGAAGAAGAGTACATCCAAGGTGTTTGTTTTTACTATTAGTAGTCCATGATCCATCAGATTTGTCAATGTAAGATGGTATCATAGAGCCTTTTGATATAACCGAGTTTCGAAACCGACTAGTGGGAACAATGCTGAAGGTACAGCTAGTTATAAATAAAAATATAACAAAGTATGTATATTGACTAAGTGTCACTTTTTTAGTTGTTTTATGTTGTATTTATGAATAAGTTATTAAATAACGATTGAGTGTAGTGAATTTTGTGGCAATTTTAAAAATTAAAAAATGGAAAATAATGTCGAAGGCGAGTACTTTATCAATATAAAGTGTAATATTGGTGAACTCCTCTGTTAGACCAATTAAATTGGAAAAATTAAGGTGACCTTACAAAAAAATTATATAAATATGAATTGGAATTTTACTTGGATTTACAAAAAAATGATAACAAATGATAGTTACACCAATATAAGACATCTTTTAAACAATCAGTTATCTACCGAATTTAGCATATTTCAGCTGCGGATATATGCAAACTTTTTCAAAAACTTCATTTTTCAGGTAAATACAGTGTGAAAAACTGTGAGTTATTTAATCTATGGCAAGAGAAACATTTCGAAGTTAATAAAAGAGCAGCTATATATGCCTACTTCTTGTCATATACACCTATCCCCCGTTTTACACGGTATTCGTTTTACACGTTTTCGATCTTACACGGTTTTTTAAAAAATAAAATTTTTTTAACGAAAGCTATTAATTTTGCGTTTACACGAAATTATAAACACTAAACTATAATTTGCTTATATCTACAATAACATTTTCATTGTTTTACTGTTAAAGTATTTTACTGTCAAAATACAACACCACAAAATGTATGTTACAGTTACGAATTCTTAGTAGTCTATGTCTATGATGGAAATATATAAGATGGGAACTCCCCGTTTTATGATCAAAACTAAATTTTATGTGCGTATAAGCTAGTTTGTTTGAAATACCAAAACAAAGAGCATCATTTTTTTGTTATTCATCATATTAAAAACAGACAAAAAGGGCTTTTTTTATAGTGATTTTCGTTTAGCACGGTTTTTCCATATAAGAGTGAATTTTTCGAGTTACACGGTTTTTTATGGAACCTATCTTCCGTGTAAAGCGGGGGATAGGTGTACATATTACCTAAAATCGTTGTTCCGAAAATATAGAGCAATATTTAAAGGAGCATTCATAGTTTTAAATATAGTTGACAATTTGGAACTGGAAAATCAAATTTTTAAATAAAGTAATCTAAAACATAACTTATTTTGCTTAATTTTTAAATTTATAAAATTAATTTCTATTTTTAAAAGTTAGTGTACACTCAAAAAAAAATTAAAAACGGTTAATGAACCCATACAAGATATACTAATCTTGATCGGAATTGGGTCCAGGAACCTATTACAACTGATTATTAGTTTAATTTATTTTTATATTTACAAATTTTTTTTTCTGACCATATGAACAAGTTAATGGTCCCTTCCTCCCCCTTAAGAGACCTCCTTAAATCAAATACCAAAAAATTATTGAAATCGGTCCAGCCGTTTGGCTATAATTAATATTGGCCAATAAAAAGGGTTAAATTTCCTAAAGTGCGATGGGAGGATAACATTCTTAGTTTTGCTTGACCATTTAAAGGCCTTTGATACGGTTCACCATTCAATACTGTGCTTCAAACTCTCTATAATGTTTAACTTCACTACTACTGCCGTTAGATTGATGTCCGCATATTTAACTGATAGATGGCAATACGTCTCCAATAAAAGACTACTTTCTAACCCTCTTCGCGTGATAAGGGCTACGTATTGGGACTATCTCTGTATTACATATATGCTAACGATATACCAAAGCAGCTCAAACATTCTAGAATTCAAATGTATGCTGATGATATTCAGCTCTGCCTTGGTAGCTCTTTAGCTTCCATCAACACTGGAGTTAAAGATTTTAACACTGACCTTAATAATATTAATATTTGGGCGACTGTAAACGGCTTAAGGATTAACCCTAAAAAGTCAAAATGCATTATAATTTGCAAAAAATCCGCAAAGATTGAATCTAGTATTGATGTTTTCCTGGGTGGTAGCAAGATTGATATTGTTAATTCTGCCAGAAATCTGGGCGTGGTTTTCAACAATACGCTATTATTAATAATAATTTAGCAATAAAAAGAAGAACTGTCAAAAAGAATTACAAAGTTGTCGTGTGAAGATGATAATTCAAATATGTAATTCGAAACAGAGCGAAGTAATTCGAAGGCTCGGGCAAGCATAGCATCACCATGCATGCGTAGCATAGAAAAGTAGAAAGTACTTGATGCATTTTATGCGTCTATGCATTCTATGCATTTTCTTCTGTTTCTTGTCACAACTAACTACAATGATTCTACTTTTTTGGTATACGCATGTAACGCAAGGTCACATGAAACGGATGGTATGGATTTTGGGCTTAAAACGGGAGAATCGCAAGTAACGCAAGGTCGCATTAAACGCATGGTATGGACTTTCGGCTTTATACTTGAGTGGCGGGAATACAGTTTAAAGTCGACTTTCAGTGTAAAAAAAAATATTTTTTCATATTTCGTTTTGTCGGAGATATCTGACCTGAGGTTTGAACCGTTGCCTCTCGCCTTATATGTTCGGATATTGAAAATATTGTCGAAAATAACACAATTAAGCTTTATGCTATGTTCATATATTGCATAAATCGCAATTATCGAGCTCAATATTTCATATAAAGTTTCAATTAGTTATTGCACAATAAATACGCAAATTGTTATAATATTGAGTAAAACTTAAAATGCAGCACTGTCAAATGTCAACAACGACAAATAAACCAAAAAAAAAAAAAAAAAAACAACAAAATAAAACCAATGTTGTTTATAGGACTAGCTGTTTTGTTTACCATCTGTCAAATGAATATTAAATGAGCAGCTGAACTGAGTATATTATTATGTCTGAACTCTTAAAATATTGTTCTCAAATAACCGAATATTGACTCACTAAAAGTGTATGTCTGAACATAGTATTACGGGAAAAATGGAAGACATGGTCGTATTTACCTAGACCATACACATACCGGAGGATGCAATATGCAATTGATCGTATGAAAGTACAGGAATTTATGCCATAAACTTACAACTACAGTGCTTGCCAATAGTAATTGCAGATAATGCAGTGATAAGCCAGACAAGGTCATTGACTGAGTTGGATAATAAACTACATACATTTTCTGGATTCTACACAGTATGTATAAGCAAATTTATTTGCTATGATGAATTTCTAATTACAGACGTTCTAATTGTTCCTGCTATTCAACTATTATGATTTTTGAAATGCTGTTGTTGGGTAGACTTTATCAGTCGCACTTGCTTAAGATTGCGCAAATACAAAAGATCTCTGTAATGAATCATCAATCATCAGTTTGATATATTCAAACATATATATACATACATATTTATTCCATCAGTCAATGTTGATTTAGAGATAACACATAATGTTTTGTCTAAGCGCCTGCAAATAAAGTTTGATTTTTCCGGAAATATTTGATTTATCGATCTAAAGCTTTAATTGATTGCTTCTATGCTATTGTAAATTCAACTCACTGGTGCCTACTGATAAAAAGTATACGTATGTATGTATGTACTTATATATCTTATAGAAAGAATGTTGGGTAATCCCGTAGACATATTTTAATATTTCGTTAAAAGAAAATCAGAACCATTAAAGGAAGTAAAAATGTTCAACACATACATACATACATACATACATGGTATATTGTGTCGTATATATAAATATACCCAGCCAGCATTTATGGAAATTTTTAATCAAATTCGAGTCTTTTTTGATTCTTCTGCGCGATTGAAAAGCTAGAATATGCGCTCATTTTCTAATCATAAAAGACTCTTTTGTCGGGAGAAAAAAGTGACTACGGGCGACTCTTCTAAAAAAGTCATTTATGAGTCTTTTTCTATATTAGTGTAGAGTAATTTTCGACTCTTTTTCTAGTAGTCTTATAATCATTTTCGAATCGCTTTCTGATCATTTATTAGTCTTATTTATCGTCATTTGTGATTATTTTTCGAGTCGTCTTTCAATCATCGTTTAATCGCATACGAGTCTTTTATGAGTAATTTATCAGTATGTTTAGGAGTCCTTTTATTGTCATTTATCAGTCATATTTGTATTAATTTGGATTCATTTTTGGGTCATTTATGATTATAATTTGAGTGATTTATTACTCGTATTTCAAAATGTGTTTTTAATCGGTTTTCTAAGACCTACGTTTACTCTGCCGCGATTTCAAAAATCACGTTCGTATGAACATTGAGTAACAAAGGAAGCATACATGTATACATACATAATTGGCCATTACAACCTTTCAGTCAGGTTACGGCCTAGCTTCACACACCACTCATATTGTGTACGTTAATTTTATACGCGAGTGGCGGGATCTAGAGTTAACGTTGACTCCGAACGACACATTTTTGAGATATTTGGAGTTCTTGCCAGAAATCTGCTGAAAGGAAGTCGGCGTCTACTAAAGAAAGAATATTATATTTATATTTAAAAACAAATTGTATTTTATTTCATAGCCATCTTTTACACAAATGAAAATTTATACAGAGAGGGTGTAAAAAAGCAGTGTTTAATCATCTATCTGCTTAAAATATGATCATAAAATACGTAATTACAATCACTTTTCAAACACCTGCCTGATCTGTTTTTGATTAAGCGTTTTTTAATCTTCCGTATAAGTAGAATATAATAATAAATAACGGAAATAATAGTCACATTTTAAACGTCTGGATGATTAATTTCCGTTTGCTATACATTTTTTTATTGTATTTTAAATCGAACTCATTTTACTCATTGGCGCGAATCATTTTTGAGTCCTTTTTTAATCGTATAACTGACTAATAAGTTTTTGATCACCAAAAGTACTCTAAAAAGACTCAGCAAGGTGATTTTTTTAAAAACAATCTTCCAAATGCTAGCTGGGTAACATATATATATACATACATAAATATAAAAAAAATAAAAATAAAATGTCTCTTGTTCATGAATGTCAATTACAAACGTAAATAACAAAAGTTCGTATTTTAATTTTCATTACAGATTGATATGGTTGATGATGATGAACGTCGTTGGCGACATTTCAATCCAGAAATTCCGAAACGATCTGGAAAGCTATTTGATCTCGAAAAATTTGATGCGACTTTCTTTGGTGTAAATTGTAAGCAGGCCCACACTATGGATCCTCAAACTCGTATATTAATGGAAACCGCTTACGAGGCAATAATTGATGCTGGTATTAATCCAATAAATTTACGAGGCACTAAGACAGGAGTCTACGTTGGTGCGTGTATGTCTGAGTCAGAGAAAACTTGGTTCTATGAAAAGGTGTCATCCGGTGGTTTTGGTATAACGGGTTGCAGCCGTGCTATGATGGCTAATCGTATTTCGTATGCTCTAGGCCTCCAAGGACCCTCCTTCCTTTTGGACACTGCCTGTTCAAGTTCTATGTACGCTTTGGATAACGCATTCACAGCTTTGCGCAATGGTGAAATTGACGCCGCTATAATTGCTGGCTCAAATTTATTATTGCATCCATTTGTAACACTACAATTCGCCAGGTTTGTTTCCCGACTATTTCAGTATAAATTGTTCTAGTTATCTACTGCTCCCTCTATTGTATCTTTAAGACTTGGTGTTTTAGCTAGTGACGGTTATTGTCGACCATTTGACAAGAATGCAAGCGGATATACACGTTCAGAGGCCATAAATTGCTTATTTTTGCAGCGCAAACGCGATGCAAAGCGAGTGTATGCAAGCGTGGTGTATTCAAAAACTAATTGTGATGGTTTTAAGCCCGAAGGTATTACTTACCCATCTGGAAAAGTACAGGAGAAATTGCTCAGAGAATTTTACGAAGAAGTCAACGTTAGCCCTGACGATTTGGGCTTTTTGGAAGCTCATAGCACTGGTACTGTTGTAGGTGATCCTGAAGAGTGTCGTGCAATTGACACCGTACTTTGCAGTCAAAGAACTTCACCGCTACCAGTTGGTTCAGTCAAATCGAATGTAGGACATTCAGAACCTGCATCGGGAATAAACTCATTAATTAAGGCTTGTTTTGCTTTTGAGAATAATGAAATTCCCCCAAATATTAACTTTGAGGAAGTAAGATCAGAAATCGACGCATTGGCTGAAGGTCGGCTAGTAGTGGTGAACAATGTTTTGAGTTTAGAAAAACCTTACATTGGAGTAAACTCATTTGGATTTGGAGGAGCTAATGCTCACGCTCTGCTTAAAGCATTCGAAAAGCCAAAAATAAATGGAGGCGTGCCAGACGATGATTTTCCACGCTTAGTTACTTGGGCTGGAAGAAACGAACAATCTTTGGATGCAATTCTCGAAGCTATTGAGAAACGTCCTTTGGATGCAGAGTTTATCGCACTACTGCACAACATTCAAAACGAGCAAGTCTCCAGCCTAGTTTTTCGAGGATTCGGTGTATGCTGTAATAATGGACAAGAACCTGCCACTGTGTTGGTTAGAGATGTTCAGCATTACACTGGTATTGTACGACCAATTGTTTGGGTATTTAGTGGAATGGGTTCTCAATGGTCGCAGATGGGTGCGTCGCTTATGAGTATACCAAAGTTCCGTCATTCAATTCAACTCTGTCACAACACATTATTACCCAAGGGTCTTGATCTCATTCACATTTTGACATCTGATGATCCAACAATTTTCGATAACATTTTACACTCCTTTGTTGGCATCGCAGCAATTCAAATCGCTTTGATCGATGTTTTAAAATCACTAAACTTGGAGCCAGATTATATTATTGGACATTCCGTTGGCGAACTCGGTTGTGGTTATGCTGATGGGGGTTTTACGGCTGAACAAATGATTTTAGCTGCCTATTATCGGGGCAAAGTGAGCTTAGAAATTGAAAAAATCAAAGGCTCAATGGCCGCTGTTGGTATTGGCTACAAGAAAATTGTTCATTTGTTACCCGAAACTATCGAAGTGGCTTGTCATAATAATGCAGATTCGTGCACAATTTCAGGACCGGCTGATGATGTGGCCACATTTGTAGCTGAACTTAAGGCCAAGGATATATTTGCTAAAGAAGTTCCTTGCTCCAGCATTGCTTATCATTCCCGTTATATTGCTCACATGGGACCGCAGCTGCTCAAGTATCTTCAAGAAATTATTCCCAATCCCAAACCGAGGTCATCGAAATGGCTCAGTTCAAGTGTACCTAAGGACAAATGGGAAGATTGCGGTCGCAATTTATGTTCAGCGGAATATCATACAAACAATTTACTCAGTAGCGTCCTCTTTGAAGAAACATTCGCTCTCTTGCCCAACAATGCATTAACCATTGAAATTGCGCCCCATGGTCTCTTGCAGGCGATTTTAAAACCATCTATGCCTAGCGGTATCCACATACCACTAACTCAGCGTGGTAATAAAAATAATGATATATTCTTTTTGACCGCGCTTGGAAAGTAAGTACAACATGTTCTTTTTGTAAATATTAACGCGATATTTTTTTACATGTTTTGTAGGCTTTTCACTAATGGTGTTAACTTCCTAGTGCAAAATCTTTATCCAGCTGTCGAATTCCCTGTCTCATGCGGTACACCTAAAATAAGTCCTTTGGTGCGGTGGGATCATAAGGAAGACTGGTTTGTGACCAAGTATGAAAACATGAAAACTAAATGCAGTGGAGAGCGTGTATTTACTGTTAATTTGGGAAGCGATGATGAGGAATTTATGGCTGGTCATGTAATTGACGGTAAGATATTAATACCTGCGACTTCTTATCTGCAATATGTGTGGGTAACATTTTCGTCGATGTACCACGGACCGAGTTTTATGGATGTGCCTGTTGAATTTGAAGACATAAAATTTCTCCGGGCTACAAATGTGACAGCAAAGAATAACGTTGAATTAACTGTAATGATTCATTATGGTACTGGTAACTTTGAGGTAAGCAGTGCGTTATATATGTTAGAGGATAATAATCAATATTTACATATGTACAATATTGTACTCGTAGATAACAGAGTCAGGAGCATTAGTTGTAACCGGTAAGATTACCGAAATAGAAAATCCAACAATTCCGAAACCGCACAACGTGAAAGAAAATTCCGCTTTTCCTATGGTTTCGAAGAAGGACTTTTACAAAGAATTAAAATTACGCGGCTACCATTATAATGGCGCTTTCCAAGCTGTTCATCAGGCAAGAGGTGATGGCCTTTATGGCAAAGTTGAATGGGAATATAATTGGGTTACATTTATGGATGCAATGCTTCAAATTCACATACTGGGCGTGGACTCGCGAGGTCTTTTGTTGCCAACAAAAATTCGAAAATTACGCATTTATGGTAAACATCACTTCGATCTCATAGCCAATATGGATCCAGAAAACCGAGTTTTAGACGTCTATGTCGATTCCGAGTTAGAAAAAATTGTGTCGGGCGGGATTGAGATAACTGGTTTACACGCTAGCCCCGTTCAACGTCGAAGACCACCTGGTGTTCCAGTCTTAGAGAAATACAATTTCCTACCCCATTTTCCAACACCAGTACTCAGTGTAGCCGATGCTGCACGTATTTGCGTGCAATTGGCTCTAGAGAATACACCTTCGTTAAAGATAAAGATCGTTGAAGTCGATTCGGATGGTCGTTTGCCTATAATCGCAAACTTTTTAGATTCAATTGAAGATATGCCAATAATAGTAGGGGATTACGTGTTCTTATCCGATCAGACACTTACTGATTTTCCAGCAAACATTCATGTAGAAAATGGGAAACTGTCCACCCAAACAAACTGTCATTTCATTATTATTGGTGGCTTAGAGGGTGATTTAAACCAAAAGATTACTCAAGTTGCCAATAAGTCACTGGCAGATAATGGATACCTAGTCGTTCGTGAACGTACCACTTCAAAAATAGAGAAATTAGAAATTCCGGATCATTATAAAATGTTAGCAGCAATGCCCCTGGACAATAATGAAGAAGTTCTTTTGCTTTTGCAAAAACCGAAAAAAGATTTAAATTTTGAAACACAAATTGTAGAAGTTAGTGAAGCTGATGACGACTTCGAATGGTTGTCTCAAGTGCAGCAAGCCCTTTCTAACAAGACCGCTGTAGTGGTTTACGCATTTAATGAAAAGCTTAATGGTCTCATAGGATTAGTTAACTGCCTTCGAAAAGAGCCCGACGGCAACTTGATAACCTGTTTCTTTGTGAATGATCCAAAAGCACCACCATTTAATCTCAATGATCCGTTCTACGCTAATCAGTACAGCCTTAATATGGCTATCAACGTTTACAAGAATGTGAGTTTTACGAATATAAATATCATTTTAAGCATATAATCTGAGAATAATATTTTGAAAATTTTAGGGTAAGTGGGGTACTTATAGACATCTTCAGCTAAATACTGAGGAAGCCCCCATGGCGAGAGCAGATCACGTATACGGTAATGTTCTACAGCGAGGAGACTTGTCATCATTTCGCTGGTTTGAAGGGCCTGTGGATCCGAAAGATTGTGAAATTAAGGTGGCCTACTCTTCGGTTAATTTTCGTGATGTAATGTTGGCTACTGGGCGCCTGGCTGTAGAATTATACGGTCAAAATCGAATGGACCAGAACTGTGTTCTCGGTTTTGAGTATTCAGGAATTGAAACTAAAACTGGCCGCCGCATTATGAGTATGGTACTGAAGGGAGGTATTGCTTCATATGTTGAAAAACATTCCCGACTTTTATGGGAAGTGCCGGACCACTGGTCCTTGAAAGAGGCTGCTACCGTTCCAGTAGTTTATATAACGGTTTACTATGCTTTCTTCATGTCCTCAGACATACGCAAAGGTAAAACCATCCTTATACACGCGGGTACTGGAGGCATAGGACTGGCGGCTATACGTACAGCACTGGCATACAATATGGAGGTGTTTACAACTTGCAGTACGCCACAAAAGAAAAAATATCTACTTGAAACGTTCCCACAATTAAAAGGTACAATTAGTTTTTGATTTGTTAAACTTACCACTTACACAGCAGGAACGATTTTCTGTTCTCTTATATTCAGAATCGCATATCGGAAATTCTCGAGACATTTCATTCGAGGATATGATACGGCGAGAAACAAAGGGAAAAGGTGTCGACTTTGTTTTGAATTCTTTATCGGAAGAAAAATTATTGGCATCTGTTCGTTGTTTGGGAATGTCGGGACACTTCCTTGAGATTGGCAAATTCGACATGGCAAATGATAGTAAACTTGGTATGAGTTGTTTCCTTAAAGAAATAACATTCCACTCAGTTCTAGCAGATCGCTTGCTAAATGCACCAGATGAAGAGATCGCGGTAAGATATGGTGTACATTGGAGATATCCGCAAAATGGAATAAATACATGATTTTTATTAATTTTACTTGATAGCACCTGAAACATTTAATTAATGTTGACTTAGCCAAGGGCATCATACAGCCCTTACCCGCAACAGCATTCCAAGCATCTGAAATAGAACAGGCCTGCCGTTATTTGGCCGGTGGCAAACATATTGGAAAGGTTCTTGTACAAGTTCGAGAAGATCCTGAATCTAAGTATACCATGCCATTGGTTGCCCTAAAACAGGTATACTTTAACCCCAACTTGAGTTATATAATACCAGGTGGTTTAGGAGGATTTGGCTTGGAATTGGCGGATTGGATGATTATCCGTGGAGCTCGAAATATTATTCTAAGTTCCAGACGGGGAATCACAAACGACTATCAGTCATATCGCGTTGCGTAAGTCTAATTGAATTTCAAACAGTCTTATTATTTTTAGTACAATACCAATGACGTTATTTATTTTCTTAACAGACTGTGGAAGACATATGGATGCTCTGTATATATAAGTACCAGTGACATTACAACATATGATGGTTGCAGTAAACTGCTTGATGAGGCTACTTCAATGGCTCCGGTCGGTGGAATTTTCAACTTAGCTGTTGCTTTACACGATGGAGTTTTTACCAATTTATCGAAAGAAAAATTCAAGGAATGTTTAGCCCCAAAGGCATTTGCGACAACATTTTTAGACGAATTATCACGAAAGAAATGTCCAAGTTTAGAACATTTCGTCGTATTTTCGAGCGTCTCATGCGGACGAGGAAATGCTGGGCAAACTAATTATGGTATGGCCAATTCCATTATGGAGAGAATAGTAGAGGATCGCATTGCCAATGGTTATCCAGCCAAGGCTATACAATGGGGAGCAGTTGGTGAGGTGGGACTAGTAGCTAATTTGGCTGAAGATAAAATTGATATGGAAATCGGGGGCACTTTGCAACAGCGTATATCATCCTGTTTGCAGGAGTTGGATAAGCTAATATCTTCAACCGATGCTATTGTTTCTAGTATGGTGGTTGCCGAAAAACGTGCCGGTCGCTCTGGAAATGAAAATATTGTTGAAACAGTTATGAACATAATGGGAATTCGCGACCTTAAATCAGTGTCGTTGGGAACGCCATTGTCTGAAATGGGAATGGATTCCCTGATGGTTGTCGAAATAAAACAAACTTTGGAGCGCGATTTTGAGCTTCTATTATCACCTCAAGATTTGCGTTCGTTGACTTTCCAAAAGTTACAAGAATTTTCAAATGAAAGTGAACATAAGAACGATAATTCTGTTAAAATGATATTTAGGTCCGAAGAAGAGGGTATGGACATATTGTTACGTAATCTTGGTAATGAATCTGGTTGCAACGATGTGTTTGTGCAACTAAATACTTCTTCAGACCAATCGAAGACCAAACGTTCTCCAATCATAATTATACCGGGCATTGAAGGTACTGCAGGTGAAGTTTGGTTTAAAATTGGAAGTAATATTTCGAGTCGAGCCTATCTTTTACAGCTGCACACTTTTTCAAAATTAAATACAGTCAAGGAAATTGCCGAAGCATCTTTCAAACACTTGATGTCTGTATTGTCCGTCACTGAACCATTCTATATAGTAGGCTACTCATTTGGTTCATGCGTTGCCATTCAGTTGGTAGGACTGCTTGAAAAGGCTGGGTACAGAGGGCAACTATTACTAATCGACGGTGCACCCCATTTCCTGACAAAGTTTGCGCTGCTCCAATTAGGCGATAACTTTGTTGACAATGACATCTACGATCTGCTGATTACTGCAACCATAAACATAATTTTCCCTGGGGAAACCAAAGAGTCCACTGGACTAATTTTCAAAAAAATTGCAACATTAGAGGGTAAACTGGACAAGTTTATAGAATATGTCACCAAACAAATCATATACAGTAAAGAATATTGCCTAAAAGTGGTTGACGGAATGTTCAGACGTATACGCATGGTAGTTCTGTATGATTTAGACAATATTGAGGTATTAAAGACTCCAATTACACTGATTCGTCCTGCTGAAGTTAGTCTTCAGGACATTGAAGAAGACTATAGTCTTAGCCGCATTACTAGTGGAAAAGTAATTACGAAAGTAATCAAAGGAAATCATGCCACCATCTTGGACAATCCCCTATTGCCACAACTTATTAACGATTTTAATCCAGTCGTAACAGATGATAAAAATTTTGACGACTACGTTGCTGACGTAAGGCTAGTAAATGGAGCCTGAATTTTTCGATTCAATTTAAATAGTAATTTCATTGTTATTTGTTTTAATTGATATACATATATATATATATATATATATATATATTTATAAATGTATATGCATACACACCACTAGGGAGAACAGTTTATAAAGAAAATATTTATATGTATGTATATTAATTTACGCCACTATATTCATACATTCATACATGTTAAGAAGAAAAATTATAAACGGATTGTTATGATAATAAATAAAATTAAATTTTATAAATTTCCTTCTTTTTCTTAAGACCGGACTAAGAATTCCTTCAAATGAGTCTTACATTAAAATATTTTTCAACCACATTCCATGTTTAAGAAGCACTCAGCCTTCGATTTGTTTTGATTTATTCGATCGCACACATCTCTCGACCATCGCAAAATAATTTTTTTCGGTTTATTTATAACTCATCCTTCTTTTTAATCCTTTGCGTCCAAAGCAGCTTTTAGTATAATTATTCAGCTACTGTCGGGTAGTTTCATAAAAAAAAAAATTGTAATTCATCAAATATAGAAGTTTGGCGAATATTTGAGCATAAATGTTATAGTGTTCAAACTGCAGGAACTAAGAGGCTTGTATTACGGTTTTCATTGGAAGAAGTTTTTACGTTCCAAAGCCCACGCACAACCCGATTCACAATTCCAGGTGATTGTACTGTATTAGTTAACAATCTAATTAGTGCTATTATGACATCTACGACAAGACTGTGAGCCAACTTGAATACACCAAGACAAAGATCGTTCTGGAACAGAGATCAGCAATAAGTATTCAAAACGATGAGTAGATTCGAATCATACTCAAAATTTCTGATACTTATACGCATTCATACTTATTTTAATATCATACTCATTCTACTCGTATTCAAAGTTTGAAATACTCGTCGTACTCATACTTACCAATACGCATAATATTATTGATTTCGATTCTCCATGATTCATCGTATACACGAATCACAAAATAAGTATGATTCGCGTACGAACACTACATACTCACAAGACGATTCTGTGTTTGCTCTGCTTGCTGTCTTTGTCTTTTTTGTTTATGTATCTTTCTTCTTTCTATGTAAATGCAACAACAACTAATACTGTAAATTTTGATGAATGCTTCGAATCACTCGAATCATTTGTGAGTATTATAAGTATTTTTCTAAATTTATGAATCAGAATGAGTAGTCGTATGAATCAAACAAACGAAATATCGAGTGTTATAAGTTTGATGTCAACGTTGTACTCATACTCATTGCAACCTGTACTTATAAATCAATGTTGTAGTGAATACGAATGAATCAGAGTAGTTGAATTTTAATACTGTTGACGCATTCATACTCAAAATTGCATGAATACTTATGAGTAGCGGAAAATGGATTCAATGCTGATCTCTGTTCTGGAAGTCGTCATATTAATAATCAGAAACTACCCATTTTATATGCATATACGATATACAGCCGCCATGCAAAACAAAAACACGAATTTAGGTGCAGGTTTGTAATAAATAACAGACGCCACAACTTTGTCTGTTTGCACTTTTGTGAACGAAAGAATACATAGTCACAATATGCATCAGAGCTAAATTTGTGCTTACAAGCGATGGAAAAAAGGTCGAGGACATATGTGATAAGTGCCCTGGCAATAACGCCAAAATAATCCTCGGAGAAGCTTCACACGACCACTACCTCCAATAGACCAACATCCAACCAGATTGATCACATTTTGGTTGACGGAAAGCGCGTTTTCAATGCACTAGATGTGCGCGCATTCAGAGGTCCAAATATCAACTCGAACCTCTACCTTGTCCCAGCTAAGAACTGATTGCGCATTGAAGCTTTGAGCTCTGCGCGTTATAGTACATTGAGAAAGATGGACGCCAACTGATACATCCTCGGCTCAACTCTCGGATAAGCTCCTCCGTCCACCTCTACCAACCCTCAGCGATATTAGTGGACTGTGGACCAATTTCTAAAACTTCTTGCTCACTGTTTAGGAATCAGTCTTTGGTTTTGTGCGTCTATCCCAAAGAGTAGTGTCGGGAAGCAAATGTAGCGAACAACTTCGCATACAGAGAGAGGGAACGGATAAGAGACTCCTTTTCAGACGCAAGAGGAGGGGCCAGGAAAGGAGAGAGACTGTACAGGTCAAATTATGCAGATGTATGAATGATGGTCGAAAATTTTAGCAAGGAATTAAGGCTTCAAGCCTGGGGCATCTACCTACAAGGATAAAAACAGAAACTTTGTTATAGATTCGCAAAGAGCTGTGAGGTTATAGAGGCCATGATGGTACCAAGTATCTCCAACGATTGAAAACTCAGTGTCCTCTATTGTAATGATGACAATAATATCATTGGACACACCAAGCAAAAATAATTTTTTTTTTTTCAAATATAATTTCATTAAAACAAATTCCTTTCGATTTAACTGTCAAGCGTAACAGAATATTTTTTTTTTCAATATTAAAAAAAATAAATTCTAAACATTGATTCAATTGAGTCTTTGTTTGACCGTGATAGAGATTTTAAACATAATTTCGCAATTTCTTCTCTAAATACTTTTGTGTATTCAATATACATACTCGTATACATATACTATATTCATTAAAATATATACAAAAAATTTCTGTGACAAAAAATTAAATAAAACTAAGAAGAAAAAACAATTAAAATATACAAAAACAATTAAGTGCAAGAGCGCACATGCGAACTGCGTTCTTTTGCAAAACTACAAATTTTACTAAAAACAATAACAATGAATAGTTTAAGCGATGATAGCGACGATAATACAGAAGTGAAAAAAACAACAAAAATGTCGAACCAGCTTGACAATGTGTAACAGGTAATAAACGTAAACGAATTGAATCTAATGTGCATGATACGCAACTACATCATCATGTAATAGCAACAAATTTGCTGTGCTTGATACTCAAGACGATGAAGAAAATGATAATCCAGCTATAATACTAAAACCTCCACCAATCTATATTCCTAATGTACAAAATATAAATACATATTATGGTAACCAAATCAAGTCAAATTATTTCTACGAAAGATTTGAGTTATAAATCTTTGAGGAAAGATCAAATTAGATTGATGATCAAATCAGTAGATTCATATAGGAAAGTGATTAAGTACATATGTAGACAATTCTAACATTTATTATCACACTTATCAATTAAAACAAGAAAGATCGTATAGAGTAACTATAAAAGGATTTCATCCTTCACCACCCACTGAAGATTTAAAAAACTGAACTAATAGGTTTATGCCACTCAGTTAGATCTGTAACAAATGTTAGAAGTCGCGTAACAAAAGTGCCCTTATCAATGTTTTTTGTCGACTTGGATCCAGAACCCAGCAATAAAACTATTTTTGAAATTAAATATATTAATCATGCTGTCGTAAAAATTCCACCACCTCAGAGAACTAATGAACTGGTACAGTGTTATCAATGTCAACATACATTTGGACATACAAAAGCGTATGGATGTGTTAAGTGCGGTATGGATCACCCTACCGTAGATTGCAAAAACTCTGCTGATATTCCACTTCGTTGTGTTCATTGTATGTCAAATTACACTGCAAATTATAAGGGTTGCACCGTTTATCAAAACTTGGTCTCCAATAGCGCTAATAGACAAAAACTGTATTCAAACAGGCAATAAAATTGTATGAACATGAATCATATTGAATATCCGCAGTTAAGTAATGCTGCTACCAATGAGCCCTATAATAATAGATTTAAAATGTTATTTGCAGAGGCTGTAAGAGCATCCAATGGAAATGAAAACAGTTGCTTGGACAGACTTGAAAAAATGATGGAAAATCTAATCAAATAAACTTAAGAATAGCAATATGGAATACAAATGGAATGCATAATCCGACAAATGAAATAGAGATCTTCATTAAAACTAATTACACTGACATCTTTTTAATCTTAGAAACTCATTTTACGAATAGAACCTTCTTCAAAATTAAAGATTATGATTTAATTACTGCTAATCACCCTGATAATAGAGCCCACGCTGGTGCCGAAATTTTGATAAAATCCAACCTTAAACCTGAAATATTTACCCCAGTTGAAGAACCTTTCTTGCAAGCTGCAGGTGTTAAAATAACATGCGATAATAATGACAATAGCATTTATTGTATTTATTTCCCCCCAAGACATAGTGTTCAATAGTACATAATATGAAAACTTTTTTAATCAACTAATCTCGAAATTTATTGGTGGACTGCATAATAAAATTTGTGTTTGAGGCGCATTGACAGAGATTTTAGATTTCTTATAAAATCGATAAATACATATAAAGTCGATAGGTTTTATAAAAAAAACAATTTTTTTTATCACTTGTGCCCGGCAAATATCTGACTAATAACATAATTGTTTTCATTCTTTTTTCTACACGCTATTGTGTTTTAGTATAATAATAATAATAGTTACTTTGTGCGATGCGAGAAAAAAACAAACAAACACAAAAACTTAACTAAAACTGTCTCCAAATTCAAAAGCTTAATAACAAGATCAAGGCTGGTGAATAACTTGTAGGCAGCAAGCGATTTATTTACTGTACGTGTACCTACTGCGAACTTTCATAGAACAACGCCAAAATAAACAAATACAACAAAAACAAATTCAATAATAGCTCAGCTACTAACAATTCCATAATGACAATAATCGCTGCTTCTGAATGTTTCCCGACTATCCGGTACATTCAGTACTCGATACATTGTACAAACAAGTAGACAACAAATAAAAATCGCGTCGTTTAGTAGCAAAAAAAAAAAACAAAAAAAAAAGAAAAGAAAAGTAATAAAGTAATAAATAAAATAAAAAAGAATAACAATTATTATACTTTTACTTACAATTACTAAAAATAGATACAGTAAGCATCAAAATAAGGCGTACATACTATACCAGTAGTGGCTATACAATTACATTTCAGTATTTTAAAACGAAATAAATGTATGCATTTTAGATTTTTTTAAAGATATTTAAAGAAATAATAAAAAAAGAAACTTACCATAACAAAAGTACATATTCATATAAAAAACATTCGTGTAAAACCTATTTAAAAAAGAAATGTTTTCGAACTTTCTTAGTGTCATCTTTTACTTTAATAACTACATTCCGTTGTCTGTTTTGACTATTTTTTAATTAATTTTAATACTATGTTCAAACATGCACTTTATTGAGTCAATATTCGGTTTATTGAGTACAATATTTTAAGTGTTCAGACATAATAATATACGCAGTTCAGCTACTTATTCAATATTCATTTGACAGCTGGTAAACAGAACATCTGGTTATTTTAACAACATTGTTTTTATTTTATTTTGTTGTTTTTTTTCTGTTTGTCGTTGTTGACATTTGAGTTGTCAAATATCAACAGAAAGTGTTCGGAGAATTGTAGTATGCGCAGTGAACGTACTTAAGACAGTGCTGTATTTTAAGTTTTACTCAATATTAAAACAATTTGCGTATTTATTGCACAACAATTAATTGAAACTTTATACGAAATATTGAGCTCAATAATGGCGTTTATTACGATTTACGCAATAAAAGTGCATGTCTGAATATAGTATTAATCTTTAGATCAAGCACTATCGTAATCAGACATTATTTCAAGTTTTCCACCGGATAGCAGACAGATAGATAGATCTAGACAATGTTCTAATTTTCCAACACATTTATTATATCGATTATAACACACTGACTTTAAACTTATGTTCTAGTATTTTTACTTTTGTTGCTGTAAGAATTGTATGTTGTTGTTGTATTTTTTCGAAATATCGTAAATATTGATATTCAGTGTAGTGAACACATATGTACATAAAATGTTTAAGTTAATTTTAATTTAAAAACTAAATTTATGACGTACGTTTATTTTGATGCATACTGTATACATATATATATATTTGTTTACTTTGTATCTGTACATATGTACATACACACATAAATAATTTCAAATGTAAATATTGACCGGGTATATTTGAATAAAAATGTTTGATTTTTAATGATTTTCTTGAGTCGAGTCTATAACTTCTACGATAACAAATTACTTCCGTATTACACCAACAGAAAATTAAATACAAAAACTAATCACAAAATTTAATTTGTTTACTTAAGTGCTAAAATTATCAATTAATAAGAATTTTATTACGATATTGATGAGCAAAACATTAATCACTATTCATAATATGTAGTATTCGTATGTGACCAGTGCGTTCAAGTATGTATGTATATATATTAAAAAAAATGAACAGGTGCTTGAAAAATTTAATACGTCTTGTACGCAATTGAAATTGAAATAAATACAGAATAAAGCGAAATTAATATAAATAAATTATAAATAAAACGCATATAAAAGTGAAGTGCTGATAAAATAAAACAGTAAAAATACTCGTATAAAAAATGTTCACCTGAACCCTAGAATGTGCATCGTTGTTTGGTAAAAAATACATTGTATTGGTAAAAGACAAAATCTAAAATGATTAAATTTTTAATAATATACATACAAACTTATTCTTTAATTTGTAATAATTTTCAATAGCATTTAATTCAAATAAAACTTTATAGTTTTGAGAATAATTTCCAACAATGCAACGTAAACTAAAAATTCCAATTGAAATTAAAAAATATTAAAAACTAACAGTTTTTCTCGGTTAGTTCCTTTTAAATTTGGCCAATTTAACAATTGGCTTGTGTTTTTAATACTATGTTCAGATATGCACTTTTATTGAGTCAATATTCGGTTATTTGAGAACAATATGTTAAGTGTTCAGATATAATAATATACTCAGTTCAGCTCCTTATTCAATATTCATTTGATAATTGGTAAACCAAACAGCTGGTTCTATCAACAACATTGTTTTTATTTTATTTTGTTGTTGTTTTTTTTTTGTTTGTTTATCGTTGTTAACATACGAGTTGTTAAACATCAACAGAAAGTGTTTGGAAAATTGTAATCTGCTCACTGAACGTACTTATGACAGTGCAGTATTTTAAGTTTTACTCAATATTATAACAATTTACGTATTTATTGCGCAATAATTAATTAACATTTTATATGAAATATTGAGCTCAATAATGGCGTTCATTGCGATTTACGCAATAAAAGTGCATATCTGAACATAGTAGTTAAATAGTTGATGTTTTTGTTTAGTTTTAATTTATTGCCCTATAATTACAAAAAAAAATAATTTTTTGTGTGTTTCGAAAAATTGTTGTCATAAAAAATCCGTAACGAAATGGACAGATAGCTTTAAACCATTGAACGGTTTACAATATCATAAACAGGGCAACCTCTATAGTTTGCAGTGTGATTGCCACCACAATTACTACACTTTTTCAGGCTTGAATCATTTTACGGCCTATTACATTCTTTAGTACTGTGTAATTCACCATAAACAACAACAACGGTGGACAAATTACAGTAGGGTCTTGTATGACTGTATTCTGGACAGCTTGTCATTGTACTGGTCCTAGTTGTTTGTGGATTTTTTCTACTGTTATGTTCCTATGCAATAAATAGTTCACACTATAAATAGGATGAACTTTATTTTTCTTCAATTTTGTACTTCCGGGTTCTAATTCAATACGAAATAGCGTTTGGGGAACTAGCTCTCTATTCCTTAAGTCCATAACAATACTTTCGAAACCAGTCTTTATTTCTTCGGGATCCGCATTATGAGCAATGCCATTAATGACCACCTGCAACTCTTTGCTGCTTTTTAATTGGTATGTATAAAAACGTTTTCGCCGCCTTTCAAATTCCGATTTCTAATTTTCTGTAATTTTCTTCAATATTTACCGGAATTTTTGTTTGTAAAAACAGTTTTTATTGATTATCTTCTGCTACATTTTTTTTCTTTTATGTTTGTAGGCAACGCGTGTGAGCATGATCGAGTACGATTATTTGGTTTCGCGGTTAAGTATAGGCTGTCATCAACCCATTGGTTATTTCCCTCTTTGGTTGTATGTAATCCTTCGCTCGCTGTTAGGTATGGAGAAACTCATGAAGAGAAATCTTTCTCAATAGTTTTTGTGTGTATCTATTTCCTTGTTTTTCCTACTTTTCTTCCACAAAAAGATACGATTAAAATTTGTCTTTTTATTGTCTATTATTTATATGTACATATATTGATTAATGTGTAATTAAATCAATTAAATTTGTTTTTCTTTCAAAACAATTAGTTTTTTTTTTATAATTTGTTTATAAATACTGCATTCCCCGGATGTATGTATGTAAGAACCCCAGATATAATGATTACCCGGTTAGTAGCACTGAAACTTAAGCAATCTCGATTTTTGCTTTAAAATGTACTGAAACTATTTCGATATATATGTACATCCCGTTTATAAACACGAAACATTTTATTTCATATTTTAACATCATTTAAATGCACCCGTTTTGTGACGACTTTCTTTATAAAATTCATCCTGCTCTCTAGCTTCCTCGTTCGTGCGGTGACTTGTTTCAGGATTTCTTAAGTCATTCGAAGCCAACATTCACCATTAATGCTATACGACAGATTTATTGGAAAATTTAATAAGAAGTTGAATAGCACAATGCAATTCCATAGAATGTTCCTTATGGTTTCATCGTTTTCGAGGTAGAGGCTGCACTATGCCCCATCCCATCTCAGAAGACATAACCAACTGAGGCAACGCAATCTCAGATAAATGATTCCTGATAGAAAAAATACAAACCACCAATGTTCGCCTTTCGGAATTTGTAAAGCTCTTCTGATCTGGTGCTGGCCTTAAGTGAGTCGACGACCTAATTCTCTGCTTAGTTAATGCTACAATAGGACTCTTGACTATGTCTAAAAGTGTGCTGCGGATCCATATCCTTCACTAATTTCTTCTCAGTGATTTCAAAGTGACAAGGGGGCCCAGCAAATTACAACTTTGTTCACCACACAGAGCTGTAGAGGATGATCGAAGACCTTTTCGACCAGCCGGTATTTCATCGAATACTAAGCCATTGACTAAGCCATAGAAATCTATCAGCTTCAATGACACGCGGCTATTTGCTCTCAGGTGAAATTGTTTTTTGACAATTTTTTTAAAATTACATCAAGGACATGTGCAGAGTTGATGAAATAGATCAAATCATATCATTATTGATGCCAACGTTAAAAGTTTACATAGAGCAATTATCTTTATCAAAACTGTTTTTAAATATTTTCCTCAGAGGTAGCAACTGTGCCAATCTATGTGCACCCGTTATATGTCGTGAAAAAAAAATAATTAAAAAATCGCACAATTCCGCGTGCCACTGTTCACAACTTGATGTAAACAACAACAATTGCTTGTTTGTTATTCCTTTTTACACTCTTTTGCTTAAACAATAAGAATTGTTCGATAGATATTTGAAATGGAGATGTTCAAATCACGATTGTTCTCTTCAAATGTACAGCGTCTTCACAGAAGACTGACTGAATTTTTACTGACCCGTTGCCTGCTTTGTCTTGCCTTTTATATGCCAACGTAAACAGTCTGATGAATGATCTTGAAGTCGAATGTTCATGGCTTTGTCTTCTCTAGATCACTATAAATGTAAACATCGTTGCTTCATTATTGTTGTTTGTGTATTTTTGTTTACATTTATTCTTGTTGTATTTTTGTTTACTTGTTTATTCCCTTTTTATACTGGTTTTTTTCGGTATATGTATATTTGTTTACTTGTTTATCATGTAAACTGCTGACGTCCAACCCAAGAAAAACGTTGTTCACCCCAACGTGTCCTCCACTAACCCCATTATGGAACTCATTTGAGACTTCCTTCATTTTGAAGGGCTTTCCCAATGAACCATTGTGACCAATTCGCTTTTTTTGTAAGAGCACCTTCTGCATATATTTCATTTCGGGGAAGCCGTTTGTCCTTTTCCTTACCTGCTATAATCTTCACCAATATTGGCTTCCGACCAATCTTCGTTGGGATCGTTGGGCGTGAGAGAGTATCAGAATTCCCATGTTTTGTGCCTCTTCCGTGTTCAATGCTGAAGTCATAAGTCTGGTTGGGTTCAATTCAACGTGCCAACTGTCCTTCAGGGTTCTTGAATTGCAGCAGCCATCGGTCCTTAGCAGAAAATGTTGGCCATAAAGGTACTTATAGTAATGTTTTATGCATTCCAGCACTGCAAGTAGCTCACGTCGGGTCACACACTAGTTCCATTCAGACTTTGACAGTGTGCGACTATAGTAGCCTTCGACTTTCTCTGTACCATTGACCACTTGGGAAAGAACACCACCAATACCATATCCGCTAGCACCACTGTCTAAAATGAATTTTTCCCCTTTGACTGGATAAGTCAAAACTGGTGCAACACACAATAGGTCTTTTAGTGTCTGGAACGTCTTATCTTGCGGCACACCCCATTGATACACCTAGCTCGTTTTAGTTTAACGTGGACTGTTACGTAGTTTGTTGTCAAGACAGATCTTGACCTTTTTCGTGGCGCTTTGCAATTTCTTTGGAAATTACCGCCCTTTCCACAGTTAAAACATTTAAGTTTTGCCTTTTGTCCGATTTCTTCCAAAACTTGATTCATCATTTCTATATTATATATGTATGTAAGTATGTACATATATTTCAACATCGGAAATGTTTCAGCGTTAGCCGTAATACAATAATTTTTGCGTTATCGTACTGTTTGTGAAAAAAAAATTTTTGTTTCGTTTAGTTTTGTCATACAAATAAGTCAAAAGGCTCTTATAAGAGTTACCATATGTACTTATATGCAATATTATTATCACTTATAATGCTGCGTTGCTGCATACATACATACATACATATAGTGCTTGACAAAACAATGAAAACTGTTTCAAAAATTCATTTATGTATTCTAATCGGACTAATTTTTATAATTTTTTTTAAGAAGTTGACACAGTATTTCTGCAGTTTTTTTTTAAAAGCTCTGGTTATTGGAAACTTTTATGATTCTGCACGAAGAGTGACTAAGAAAATAAAACTAGATAAGAAAATTGAAAATAAGTTCATCATAATTACCGTTATTTTATGTTATTTACTTTTTTAAATATTTGTTTTTTATTTCATTTTTGCGCATATAATTTTTTAAACAATTATTTTCTAAATCTTCACTAAACTTATGTACATATTTAAGACTTTTTAAGTCTTCGCTAACCTTCATAATATCTAGTGCCAGCGAAACATCAGTGTTTCGTTAAATATATAAAGGTCTTAACAACAACATCTCTGCAAACAAGTCATCCAGTTCTTCGTTAATGTAGTTTGACTTCGAATACACCCACACTTGCAATTTTCCTTTTCCTTTATTCAACACAAGGGCTTTTAGAGTACTGTCATCGACAAGGTGCTTTTCGGCAATATTCTTGAACTGAAGAATCCAAACCACTGGGCAAACCCCACCATCACATTCGGGCAATAATTGTATGAGTAAGCCCAATGAAACTTCATTCAATTTTTACCGACTAATTGCATGTAAATGCACAAAAATACGTACATACGCATAAATTTGTACATACATACAATCATAAATATGTATGTATGTACATAGCAATTCATTAAATGAATTTGACATTTATGCACGCATGTAATTTATGTGTTTTGTTTTTTTATGACGCATTTTTTAATGCTCATTTTACATTTCAAGCGTTTTTATGCTTTAGCAGATTTAAATTTTATTACTTGAGTACACATTCCCATATCAGTGCCTAAATTAAGCACTTATAGAGGTACATACATACATACATATGACACGGTGCGACAGTGCAAATACATCCGTCTAACGACATGCTGTAGGTGGTAATTTTAATTGTTTTTTTTATTCAGTTTCAACTCTTCAAACTTATTTTATTTGAAAATAAAATATTGTTACGAAAATGGAAACGGTGTATCATCATTTAACATTAAAATGAGCAAAAGCTACATAAACATATACAACGAACTTATTGCAAGTAAACCAACAACATCAGTATGAAAGAAAAGGGGATAGACAAGTAAGCGAAAACGCAACAGCAAGCAATGTGAACAAAATACACAAACAAACGTGAGCATATAAAAAGGCAAGTCAAAGCAGGCAACGAGTAGTAAGAATTCAGTGAGTCTTGTGTGAAGACACTTTGCATGTGAAGATTGCCATGAAAAGTTGCTTAAAAATATTTTGTTCGGAGTAAACTGTAGGTCCCGCCACTCATGTATAAAATTAAAACTTTGAGAGCTCATAACTCAAAACACACTTTTTCGACTTAGAATGTTATAGAACGGAGGCGTCGATATAATGCTATGCAATGATTTATGGACGACAATTAAATGGAAACAATAGAAATTTAGAATACATACAGTGGTGGCCACGAACTTAAGACACGACATACTTATGACAGACTTATTTGTGATAATTTTGACAACCCTGTAATATCAAATAAGATATTCTTTATTTTTCTATGTACCATGTAATGTTAAGAAAAAGTACCGTTATTTTCTTTTTTTCTTTTTACATTTTGTTGCTTTTTAATCATATTAATGTAAAAACGAGTATTTGAAACTGGCCACGAATTTAAGACATTTCAGAATTTTCTGATTTTTAAGCGATTTTTTTTTGTGTTTTTTGAAGCTAAACAGTGAGTAACGAATGTTTTTATTATTTTATGTTGAAATACATCGAAATATTTAATTAGAAATGGCCAGAGGTACTTGGAGTTCCGATGCCGAGCGAAAACTGATCCAAGAACTAAAATCTGCTGGAAAAACAGTAATAGAGATATCCATGCTGCTTAAATGTTCTAGATGCAAGATCTACAACGCGATGGAACACATCAAGCAACATGGTACCACCAAAAATATCAAACAGCAACCTAGAGCCCGAAAAACTACACCCAGGGAGGACATTTTAATTTATAGAGTAGCTGCTAGTAATCCTTTCACGAAATATAAAATAACATTGCATCGGATTTTGGCATTAATATTTCGTCTAGGACAATAAGAAGACGATTAAATGAAAAAAACTTGCGTGGGTGTATTGCACAACGTAAACCACTTGTGTCAAAAAAAAATATCAAAGCCCGACTAGCGTTTTCGAGAGAACATCTCAAGAAACCCATGATATTTTGGAAAAATATTCTTTGGAGCGACGAGTCGAAGTTTTGCCGCTTCGGCTCTGATGGATAGCGGTACGCTCCAAACCTGGAGCATCATCCAAAGTACACCCTAAAAACGGTCAGACATGGTGGTGGAAATGTGATGGTGTGGGCAGCATTTTCCTGGCATGGTGTAGGTCTCATTTACAAGATAGATTCTAAAATGGACCAGCATGTTTACAAAAATATTATAACAGACACTATGATACCATTCGCTGAAGACAACATGCCTCTAATATGGAAATTTATGCATGATAATGACCCTAAGCACACTTCACGTCTAGTGAAGAGTTGCTTAGAGGAAAAGAATATCATTGTTCTTAAGTGGCCAGCTCAAACCCCGGACCTCAATCCAATTGAGAACTTGTGGAATGATGTTGAGAAACATGTACGAACAGTTAAACCAAGAAATTCAAGCGATTTGTGGGAAGAAATCCAAAATGCTTGGTATGCAATTCCAAAGCAACGTTGTGTGGCATTAGTCGAAAGTTTACCCAGGAGATGTGCTGCTGTGATCAAAAATAAAGGATTTCCCACTAAATATTAGAATTTTTTTTATGAAGCTGAGCTTAATTTAGAGAATAGTGTTATATTATGCCTATGTCTTAAATTCGTGACCAGGATAAAATTTGTGTTTATGTATATATTATGTAAATAGAAATAAATAACCGAATATAGGTAAGAAAATATTATTAATTTTTCTTCATAACATTACTAAAATCTTAAAAAAAAATATCATTGACCCAAAACTTTTTCCATAAAATGTAAAACTTATCACAAATAAGTCAGTCATATGTCGTGTCTTAAATTCGTGGCCACCACTGTACATAAGTGGTGTAACTGAAGGATTGTAGTTGTAATGAGGATGTATGGAATTATCTGCCCGTTAAAATCCTGCCTTTAGTTGTAATAATGAAAATATTATTCAGAGTTTGAAAAATGAACGTCGAGTAAGAAATAAGCCAAAAAAAAATAGTTTTTTACGCAACATAAAGGAAAAAGGATCGTCAACTAGATTAAAATCAATCCGAAATCAAATGTTCCGAAATTGTGAGATATAATTTCAACACAGGCTATAATCTTGAAACAAGAATGCTTTTAAAGATTTTAAAACAAATATTATATTTTTGGTTCGAAATACCTGAATAGAACTACATTAGGAGACGAATCCGAGGCACTTGTGTCCTATTGTCGAATATGGTGAAAGATTCGTTATTGTGCCTGTACAGCTGTAGGTGTCGGTAAATTGCATTTTGTTGAAGGAAGTATAGACCAAATACAATATTTAGGATTGATCTTTGGCCATAAAGCTGTTGCAAATCTACAGTCCGATCTACATCTCCATGCACGACTGCCGAATCGAACATTTCCTCATTAACTCCAGAGAAGAAGCCAATTAGTGGTTTCACTGGCCTCTCTTTTATCGTTACTTCCAAATATGATCATAATCCTACCAATATATCTGCAACTCGTTACCAGTGGCGCCTCAATGACCATATAACCTAATTCGATACTACGACACAAGTGAGCTCCCAGACAAGATGTGGCCTAAGAATATATTCTTTGAATAAATTGAGCTTTTCGGTATATTTTTACTGACAAATTCCTTGGCGTAGCAACCCCTAAAATTAAAGCCTAGAAGACTATATAATTGCCCGATATTCGATCCATAGTTGATCACATCTGCTCATGTGCCCGTCTACATCTTGGATCATTCCGTGAAGATAGTCCAGTTTATCCTAACTCCCTATCAGGTATTATTACACTCGATATATCACAGAACTAAATTTTTACGAAAAATTATTGATTACCCAAACACTTTTTAACCCATTTTCAAAATCCAAAGGAAGAGGGGAGAGATGAGCCTTTAAAATGGTATACATAAACATAAAGTTCAAACATACATGTTATGAGTTTTGATCAGGTAAGCTTAGAAAATATGATTTTTTTTTTTAATTTTTTCAAGTTTTGCTATTTTTAATTGCAAAATTTAATTAAAAATATAAAATAAGTGATGAGATATGTCAAACTCTTCACAAGATAATGCGCTTTCAGAATATCATCACTTACTTAATTTTTTTTTTAATTAAAGTTTGCTACTATGAACGGAGAAACTTGGGAAAAATATGAAAAAAATTCGCATTTGTCAAGTTTACCTCATCAAATCTCATAGAATATTAATATTAATATATTATTAAAATAATATATACATGTATATCATTTTAATAGCCTATCCATCTCCTTTCTAATAAGATTTAAATATTGGACATCGGTTCAGGAATGTTTGTGTAATCAACAAATTTGTTCGTAAAGATAAAAAAACAGTTTTTGTCAAATAAAACAAGTTTGGAGGGTTCAAGAAATATAAAAAAAATATTTTTGAGTTCTACTCAACAAAACTCACAACTTACCCTATGTCATTAGATGGATGTATTTCATTTTTTTTTATTTTGTAGCGTAGTGTAATTATTCGTAAGATTTAACAATAAGCTTTTAAAAACATGTCATGCTTTATGAAAATTACAAAGCTTTCTAATCACTTACCAACAACTACGGTTACGCACATTGCACATATACATATATGCATACATAAAATACGTTTTAATAAATACAAATCTAAAGAAAAAAAAACAAAAATTAAATCTAAATAGACAAATACAAAATACATACGATTCATTTAAATATGTGAATGAAAATAATGTCTAATATTTGCTTGAACACAAACAAACTAAATGAAATCATTTCATTGTTAAGGTTTTCACTGAACAAGAAGAGTGGGCTGGCTAATCACCAAAGCGTGTTTAATTGAAATTATAAATTTCTTGAATAATGCCTGGGATTGTTTTGCTTGCTTTTACAATGGCACAAAGGCATCAGATCGAATTAAATGGATGCTATTATATCATTTCCGAGTTTCTGCTTTTTTTTCGTATTTTAGTTTTAAGAACAGTCAAAATCATTTTACCAAATTTTTTTTTTTTTTTTGAAGGGCTTATTTAATTCGAAATAATTACTAGACTTTTCGTATAATCACCGACATTTCAAGAATTTTTCAAGCCGACTTTAGAATAAAATTAATAAAAACAATTAAATTCCTAAGGCAATTAAATTAAACTAAAAAGATTTATGCGTACTAAGTTTTTATTAATTCTATTGATATTTAAATTTTGTTTCATATTTCCTCGAGATTTTCCATATTTATGCAATACACATGTACTTACATAGATATTTAATAGAAATGTTTAAGCGTTTGTTCTTGACGAAATGTTAACAATCATTTTAACAATGTTCTACCATCATACGGCATTACAATTAATATATATATATATATGATATATAATCAAATATTATATATATAATCAGATATTTATATTGATATATAATCAAATATTTAATACATTGTTACGTTTTTACCTTTTTAAAACCCCTGATGGATAGAAGACGCACCAACCAATTACTTGGACTTGGTCGTGGCGTCATCTCAATCACAGTGGCCATGCCTAAAGGTCACTGTGTTATGGGTAAACACGCGGAAGGGATGCGGCTCCGGAGGATGCAGATCCGCTGGGAGAGTAGACTGTTATCCACTTTCTTTGTCAGTGCCCATATCTTGCGAGGTGCAGATATAGGTTATTTGGCTCTCCATTTCTTGTCAGCTTGGCGTTTATCAAAAGTTTATCAAACTTTCTGGCTGGTTTTCCAGTGTATGGTAGTCGTGCTTTTGATGTGCAGCTCTTGCGCTGACCAAGTTCTACCTCTTCCCTGATTTTTGGTGGAACTTGGTCAGTACAGCGACTGCGTTCACCTCGTGGCATCACAACGGGCCGCTATGCGTGCTCAAGTGAGCTTTGGATATCAGAACTAACACACCATCAACGCATATCTTTACAACGGAGATCTTCAAACCACGACTGTTCTCTTCACAGGAAACGCGTCTTCACACAAGACTGACTGAATTCTTGCTACTCGTTGCCTGATTTGTCTTGGCTTTCTATATGCCCACGTAAACAGTCTGATTAAAGTTCTTGAAGTCGAACATTCGGGGTTTCGCATTCTCTAGAACTATATCGCGACTTCATTGTTTTTTGTATATTGTGTTCACGTTGCTTGTTGTTGCGTTCTCGCTTTCTTGTCTATCCCCTTTTCTTTCATAATGATGTTGTTGGTTTACTTATAAACATATTCGTTGTATTTGTTTGTGTAGCTTTTTGCTTATAATTTTAATGTTAAACTATGTTACACCGTTTCAATCAAATTTTTGTGTTTTTTTGCTGTAATATATATTACATAAAGCATAATATATACAAGATTATAGTTCAAGGCCAATTATTACAAATTGCCGTTAACTAAAGGGAGGATTTTAACAGGCAGATAAACTGCTTTCATTATTATAAGTACCCTATTAGATAGAAGTGCGCTTTAAGCTAAAGGGAGGATCATCCTGCCGGTAACTTTTAAAGTTGAGTTTATGTTTAAACTTGCCATATTATATATTTGGTCAATTCACACAAGCCGTTGTATCGTTGTATTCATTGTATTGTTGGAAGAACGTACAACTGTGTATGATTGTTGTTGATAATTTTCATATAAAAATCCGATACACTTATACACATTTTTTTGATATGTTTGTTAATGTTGTATTGGTTTCGTGCTATCAAATTGTGTGAATGAAAAAAATGTGTATATGTTTTCATATGTTTTTAAAAAGTTGTGTTGGTTTCGGGCTATCAAATTTCTTGATTGCCACGAAATACACAATACAGCATAGCATTGAGCGTTCACAAACAAACAAATGTATTCAATACAACATACACGATACAAAGTTGTGTGAATTGCCCAATTATTTTCAATACGGCAACTTCAAATTTAAACAAAATGAGCAACAACAAAAAAGCCTATGCCCGTCGTGCCATTGCGTTAAAAAAAGTGTTTAATTGAGCAGTTTTATCGACATTGTTCCGACACTGCCATATTTTAGAAATAGTTATCTTTATTTTATCTGTAAGTTGTAATAACGAAAATAGGTTAAAGGTAACATTACAGTTCCCTTTAGCTAAAGGTACCTCTAACTAAACCCAAGTTTAGCGGCAATATGTAATAATGACCCTAAATAAAATAACGGTGTTATATCTACTGGTTATAGATATCTGTTCTCATGAACAACACATTATGTGCATTAAAAATATTTCTCACAAGTTTAGTTGTTTTTTAGGAAACTTCTCGCTCGTGTTTAAATTACTGGGTAGTTACTCATTTGCACAAAAATATTCCGGGAGTATCGTCTGCGGGCTTGAAGTCGCCGTGGTCTAGTAGCTAGTGTGTCGGCTTATTAGACGAAAGGCCCGAGTTCGAATCCCAGGTCAGACATCAAAACGAAAAAATATGAAATATTTCTTCGGCGACTAACCTAACCTAACCTAATCGTCTGCGTGCTTGTTGTGAGGTCTGCTATTAAAAATTGTGGTAGTATGTTGTCAGACCCAAGTGTATTTTCTTTTGTGGACTCGTGATTGTCCCTTAATTTTTTTCTTTAGAATATTAGTATGTAGGTTCAGCTTTAGTAAATGTTCCAGATGAAAGATACTCGTACTCATCTAAGTTTAGTTTTGATGGAACAATTTGTTTGTCTATCAGTTCTCTCGAGTATTTTTATTTATTACTCTGAAGTTTCCGACGTTGTACCTTATTTGTTACTCCTATTCGTCAATTTCAGTGATTGCGTTCTTAAGCTTATTTTGTAATGAATTGCCTTTCATACCATGTATCGTTTAAAATCCTTCACTTCCGGACGCATTCCATCAGCCTAGTTTTTATTCTGCTACTATGCACTGTTGGAAAGAGATCCGTGTCTGTATAATTTTATTGTGTTAGAGTGGTTCTCCAGCTTATGCACATCAATGCGACAATTGCTACTGGTCTCCAATTCTGAAAAAGATTAGACTGCCCCTTTTGTTTCTTCATTTGCTCCTCATAAAAATCTGGTTCTCAGTGCTGTTATCCAATGACGGTTATGTGACCTTATTTGCTCCGTTATATTATTTGTTTGTAATTAATTGTTTGTACAAAAGATAATTGTTTTAACAACTTTCATTTTAAAGTGAATTTTAATGAACTTAAAAAAATAATTAAATTCTATGAAAACAGTCTTAATTGCACTTGGCCGTTATTTTCTAAAAAATTATTCCATTTCATGCTTGTGCTTACACTTACAAGCACTCGTATCAAGATTATTAATTTACAATTGAAATATATAGAATCGCGTAATTTATTTCTATTATATGTACATATGTATTCTCTTTTATTTAATTTAATCACATATTGTCTATTGGCTAATTTTTATATATTTTATTTTGTATTTTTCAGTTGAAATCACAATCTCTGATGTGAATTATTAAGTGAGATTTCGTCCGACAAGTCATATCTACATATGTACATACATATATATTCATTCTGAAGTCATCAATTAAAAGCAACAATTGTTGTGCAGTGATCTCGACTGATACTATTATTATAAAAGATCGAAACTTGTTTAATCACTGCAAATACTTGTAAAGTATTCAAATTGTATGTGTTTATTATTTTCCAATTTATCCACCGAATAAAAGACAACAGAGGACAACAGATACGAATGAAAATGTTTCCAAATAAATTATTAATTATTCTACCGGTATTTACATTATTATGCGACATCGAGGCGAACAACTCATTCAGGTAGGTGCGATAAAATTCTAAAATTATTTTTAAATGTATGTATGTATTATATTTGCATACTGCACTGTATTTGAACTTTCGACTTACAGTTGCATTTATAATTAACTGCCAGGTGTATGCCATTCTGAACTTTGTGATTTTTGTGTGAACGCAACGCATTAAAATGAAATAAATGAAATGAAAAATATTTAAATATTAAATGATTTCATAGTTGTAATATATAAGTGCACATACATATGTACATTAGAGCGACTCAAGTTGTATGGAAGCGAAATTCGTGCAAGGTGTACCCTCCTCAAAATGAACATTGGTATTGTTTATGATGACATTTAAAATATTTCGGCTCCAGCTTTGACCTCTCGTGATAAGGACCATTTTGAAAAAGGTTCTATTTTTGCATATTTTGTCAATTTGAGAATCTGTTTCCTTACCATCATAAACATACAATATGGGTATCATAAGAAAGGTCCAACTGTATATACAATTTGTCAAAGGACGATCATCCATGTCCTTTTTTTAAGGAAATTCTGTAAAAAAAAACGGTTTTTAAATTTTTTGTTCGGGGTTGTTTGTAATAAAGTAGACAAATTAACATATTTTAATCTTTAGACGATTTAATTGAATTCGCGCTCGTTTCCGTTTTGACAAAAATGCAATGGGATGGTAACCCTTCGTTTTAAATAGGGCAATATGGGTATCGAAATTTTCCTCTTGCCAAGTACATCATTTTTGTATGTAAATAATTTAGATTTTTGCAAATTAGATGCATTTTACACGGTGCTCTGGAATATACATATATGTACATATAAATGCAATTTTATGGTAACTCTAATATGATAGCGGATTTAGTTCCTAGATCATGTATCGATGAAAACAGAACTAAAGAAAGAAAATAAGAAATTATCCACGACTTTTTGGTGGTTTAAAAAGTCCAAGGTTCATTTTTAGGAGGGTACTAATGTATATGTGCATATTTTAGCACGTTCATATTAATGCATTTGCATTTATCGTGTTCGAATTGTCTTTGCCTGTAGCACAAATCAAAGAATGTTTTCTTGAAAAGACCAAGAACTTAACAAATGTCTGTATCGAAAAGTCGAAAGTCCATACCATCCGTTTCATGCGACCTTGCGATACATGCGATTGTTGCATTCTATGCGGTTTTTATTGCAAGTTACACACAATGCGTCTTATGCGACTGATGATCAGCTGTTGTGGTAAAATAATAAGCAATTTTGGGAAAAATGTAAAATCAAATTGAGATTAAAAAAAAAAATTATGGAATTGTAGGTCAAAGTATGCGATCTAGAGAGTCTTTCATTATCACCAGTGTGACCAGGTCTGAAAAATTTTTGCAGCTAAATCCTATCCAAAATAATGCTAAAAAAAAATGCTAAATGGATTTTTAAATGCCAAAAAAAATGCAAACATTTTTTAATAATATTATGAAGAAATTCTTCACTATTTGTACAGCTATTTCCACAA
The DNA here is from genome assembly GCA_930367235.1 of Sarcophaga rosellei. NCBI lineage: Eukaryota > Metazoa > Arthropoda > Insecta > Diptera > Sarcophagidae > Sarcophaga > Sarcophaga rosellei. The sequence goes on along the minus strand of OV884017.1, from coordinate 80,139,775 downwards.
ATTAAGTTTGATTATATAAATAAAACTCAAAAACAAATTATTTATTCTCTTCAAGAATCGCAAACTAAAATTATAAAACAAAAATTAAAAATACATATTTTTCAGTCTTTATACACATATGTAAATAGATATGTCTTCATACATATATAAATACCTAAAACAATTTTGGACTAAAACGACCATTAATTCATGTAACATTTTATGTATTTTATGTATTCTAAAATGTCAAAAAAAACTATATTGCTATATAATAACATTTGTACTTCACAAATAAATTTGTTTAAACAAAAATACCAACATTTGGCTACATATTAAATACTTCATCAAAAGTGTAATCTTCACTTTCTGAGGGCTCTGTTATAATATTATATATATATTTTTTTATCGCATTTTTGCATTAATTCTTTAGTTACTTGAAAACTTTGGCAACATTTATTCAATCTTTTCAATCCACATCTTATATAGAGGAGAGAATTCATTTTATTTAATATCATTCTGTTTACTATTTTAGTTTTTAAAAGATTAATTTTGCTAAATACACGTTCAACTTCTGCAATACTAAATGGCAAAACTAAAAATTTCATAACAAAATCGGACAATTCCTTGAAGGGATTTTCATTCACAGCATTCTTGTATTCATTAACTTGTATCCAAAACTCAATAGTTGTCTTCTGACTTTCCCACTCGTATGAAGTTAATTTTTGCCATTGCAATTCTAAAGTTGTAATTTAATCATTTGAAAAATTTATCATTTCTTCTTTGAACTTTTTAAATAATTTACTTTTATTTATTTTTAAACTATTGTTAATAGCAAAAAAGTTAATATACTTTAAACTTAACAAATTTTTGGGAAATCTTTGCCTTAGTTGGCGTATTAACTCTGCTATGAAATTTCAACATATTCTACATTCGTGGTTACCATTAAACTATGCATGTACAATCAATCAAATTTTAATTGTAACAGGAGTAAAAATGAAAAATAAATTGAAGCTAGAAAATGCTAAACAAATTTTTAAAAAAATGCTAAAAAAAATGTCAACTGCTAAATCAAAAATTTGCAGCTAAATCAAAATAAAAAATGCTAAATCTAGCTGCAAAAATGCTAAAATGGTCACACTGCATTTAATAGTAGCGTTAATTTAGTTACCAGAAGATTTTCGAACAGCTTAGACTTTGCTTTCAAGTGTAATATTCAATTCGTAAAGTAGTAAAAAAAAGGCAACTCTTCTTAACCATCTTACTACTGATTACATCAATTTCTTGAGCTTTATTTGGATTAATTTAGGCTGGTAACCGGAAATTGGCCATCTTATTGTACAAATATGTAATCAGGACAGCACAGTGGCCTGGTCACTTGCCAGAATGAAGAGTTTCAACCTGATGTTCACAACTTTTCCAACTATAATTCAATTATATTAAATCTGTAATAGATGTATGTATAGGAATATGTGTTTGGCATGCAGGACTCATTTACAAACTATTGGCCGCAAACATTCCAAAATACATTTGTAAACTAATTGCTGTTTTTATCGACTCTAGAACTTTTACGGTAGCTATTAATAATGAAACTTCGTCAGCAAAAACTATCACAGCTGGCTTACTAACTATTTCAAAATCGTATACTACGCTGATGACACAGCCTTAATTTTCTCAAAGAAACTTACAACAACACTGATGAAAAAAATGGAAAAAGAATTTAAAAATTGTATGAAATACCTCAAAAAATGGAAAATTCAAATCCACCCTGATAAGACGCAAGCAATCATCTTTTCCTTTAATAAATCTCCAAAAAGGCTACCAAGACGCCAACTAGTAATTGGAAACAGCAACATAAATATAGTAAGTGAAGTGAAATATCTCGGCGTGGTTTTGGATAAAAAACTTTTATTTAGGAGCCACCTTAACGAAGTATGTTCAAAAGTAATAAAAGCCTTCAAAGCTCTATGGCACACGATCAAGCTCAATATGGAGCTCAACAGCAAATTGCCACCTAAAACGGTTACAAATCATACAAAACAAGTGCCTTAAAATTATTAATAAAAAACCTTGGTGGTACCCAACGTATCTCATACACGAGGAAACAGGCTACGAAAAGATAATAGATTTTATAAGCAGATTAAATAATAAATACCTTGAAAAAAATGATACTTCCTCTTATTTATTAATAAGAGAATAATGACGCTATTTAAAATGATATAATCTATAAATTATCAAATGAATAGATAGTGCTTATTGTAAATAATAATCATACTGCCACTACACTAACTTTTCGTATGTTTGGAATATCTATCAATTCATATAAAGGTTTTTTAAACCCATTTTTGTCTTTAAAATTCTCAACTATTTAAAAAAAAAAACTTCTTAACCTCACCATATCAAAACAATCATTTGTTGTAATATCTATACTTTAAGATAGAATCTCATTGTAAATATTTAGTTTGGTAGAAAATGTAAATAAAGGAAAACTGTATACATATTTAAAAAAAATCTACATTGATTTATAAGTATAGGTTGCAATGAGTATGAGTACATCGTTGACATCAAACTCATAACATTCGAAATATGTTTGATTCATAACCCTACTCCTTCAGATTCATAACTTTAGAAAAATACTTACAATTGATTCGAGTGACTCGAAAAAATTATTTCGTTAATACAAATAAGACCTGATGCATTAAGTTCGTATATTCAAAAAGTACTGTCAGCAACTTTCTGGAAAACGAGCTTCTCATAGGCAAATGTTCTCTGACTAAAGCTTTATCTGTCATTTTAATTTGGAAGAAAAACAATTTAAATCTTGCTGTAGAAATAATATAAAAGTAAATATATATGAAATTTATTTCCCACGTCAGTTGCAATTTGTATTGTATAATACCATGTATTGTATTGCATTTTATTCAGTTATGCTCTTACATACATATGTATTAACCTAAATGGCAACCATTACAACTTGCTGTTTGGTATTATTATACACACATAAAAACCTATTTCTTTAAGTAAATTGCAATCAATTTCGTTATGTGCGTAATAACATTTCTTTTTTTGCCGAAGCTCAGCAAAAAGTTGACTTCCATCAACCACCCGGGAATGACTAATTAAAAATGCAAATTGGGCTGCCTTCCAAAATGTTAGTTGCTTTGTGTTTGAACTAAGTATCGTGTTTCATAATGCCGTTGTACAAAATATATACAATGTATTCTATTTCAAAACGTCGTCAATGTGTATTTTTAACGCAGTGAAAAAGCAATCAGGCATCGGATTTATAGTTGATGCATTGTTTGGTTACTTTGCATATCAACATAGTTTATATACAGTAGTAGAACTGTATACAAACTTTGTATTGATACATTTTGGAAGGCAGCCTTGATATCGAAAGATATATTACGGCATATATGCGTACATAATATTGTAAATATGGATGCACCCACTTTTTAAAATCATTTTGTAATCATATATTATGGATCCAATTTATTTAATAGTGCCTTAATTTTTATGTGGCCTTAATATATAAATGTAACCAAAAATCACGTAAATACATACAATAACTTCCGAAAAATGTTTTCAGAATGCGAAAAGCATCAATTAACAGGCCTTAGGCCCATTACTATAACTTGCCTTCAACTAAAGTCAGGATATTAACGGGCACATAATTTGTTTTTCATTGTTACAAGCATACAATAAGTTAAAAGTGAGCGTTAAGCTAAAGGTAAGGTCATCCTACCTTTAACTTTTAAAGTTCACTTTATCTCTGAACTTGCCATATAATATCGACGCCTCCAATCTATAACGTTCTAAGTGTACTCAGAACGTTTTTAATGTTCTTGCATTTTTAAATTCTACGTTCTCTAACTTAAATACTGTCAAAATTTGATTAGGACGCGCCGGTCAGTTCCGAAGTTATAGGGAAAAATCTACTTAGAATATACTTACAGCTGTATGTCGCGTGAAAACTTTAAGAGCTCATAACTCAAAACACACTTTTTCGACTTAGAATGTTATAGAACGGAGGCGTCGATATATATTATTTTCATATTATTTTAAAGTTGCCATCAAATATTAATAGTTTTTCAAATCAAAATGGAATGGAATCAACACATAAATTGTATAAACAAAATGAATACACATAACAAATAAGAAGGCACGTCGTTGCCACTGCGTTCTTAAAGCACTTGTTTAATTGAGCAGTGTTATCGACGTTGCTTCAGCACTGCCATATTTCTGAAAAAGTTAACTTTATTTTATCTGAAGGTTGTAATAACGAAAAGAAGTTAAAGGTGACTTTAAAGTTCGCTTTAGCTAAAATTACCTTCAACTAAACACAACTTTAACGTCAAGTTGTAATAACGGCCAATAAAATGAAAACAGTTGCCAATATAAATAATCGTGAGCTACTACTACTACTATTCCGCGCGGAATAATTATATCAACTCAAAAAGAATGAGGGAATTAAAAAAGAATGAGGAAAAAAATTAAAAAATAATAACAGTATGTATAGGAATTCTATAAACGATTAAAACCACTACAATGCTAAAGCTGTCAGATACCGTGATTTACCTTCTGTCTGCAACATTTGTGAAGAGATAAACACACATAGGCTCAATATAACAAACCTAAACAAAATGACAGTTTTAATTGATGTATTGTGTATGTGTGTTCGATTATTAGACGTAAAGCCCGGGTTCGTGCCGCAGTCCAGATATCAAAACGAAATATGAAAAAGACAATATATCTTAGGCGACATCCTCTCAGCAGATTTCTGGCAAAAACTCTGAGAGTAAATAAACATGTCATGAAAAAGTTTTTTAAAATCTGTCGTTCGGAGTCAACGTTAAACTCTAGATCCCGCCACTCAAGTATAAAAAATTAAGGCACATAACATGAGTGGGTTGAGAAGCAAGGCCGTAATCCTGACTGAAGGGTTGTAATGGCCAATTATGTATGTAGGTATGTATTGAGGCGAAAGTGATCCTGCTATCTATAAAGGTGACCCTATTTAGACTTCTTTCAATCACTGTATTACATAGAAGATTTAATGATTGTTTCTGACGCACAAGAATCACATTTAAAATAAAATGTTTTATTACTTATCACTCAAAGGTCGAGCAAGATCATGTGCTGAACTAAAAAACTACGACATTTTTTTAAGATACGAATACAATATTCGGCTTGAAGAAAGTGACATTTGCTAAAGACAAAGAAACTAGAATCACAGAAAATTGTCTCTTTTACCCACTTTGAATCACTTCAAAGATTTGAATGCAACTTAACCTCGGCGCCCGGCTGAATCCGTTAGGCAGTGATATTGATCGTACTTGAAAACCCGAAGCGCTGATTAAAGAAACATAATTTAATATATTTGTTTTTTTTCACTTTACATTAATTAATGAAATTAATGAGAAAGAGTTATAAGGCAACCAAATTATGTTTTTTATATAACTCTCACGAAGACTTTTTCCTGCTCAAATAAATCCTAATATTTTGTACAATAACCTTTGTCTTTTTGACTGTTTCCCATTGACGCTAATATTATGTTCACATATGCACTTTTATTGAGTCAATATTCGGTTTATTGAGTACAATACGCAAGTCAGCTGTTTATTCAATATTCATTCAAATTTTAAGAACTGCATGTACTTCGTGTACGTATGACACACCAGACAATTATTTTTTATTTTTTTTTTATTTTCGCACCATTAGACAGGTTAATATGTTCCAACATAAGGAAGCAAATACGGAGCATTATGCTAGTGTAGCTGACAAATCGAGGTCTCGAAGAGAAAGTGAAGATGAAAGCGAAGTTGGTTGGTCTGTTATAAATGAAGAAGTCGATACCGTCATCCCTTTACTGCTAGAGCATTTGCAAAAACTACAAATTGAACATCTTCAGTTACCCGATATCAAAGAGAACTTAGCTGTGGTAAGTATTGAAAAAAACCATTAAATGACGTACCGCATATTTCAAACTATTTGTTTCAGAAGCCCCTGTTCATAACTTACGAAGCTGGTCTTTATCTAACAAATGGTATCGTTTACAATGTTGCAGGCATCGAACGTTACGGGCCGGCCTACATGACTTATAGAGACAAATCCTTTTTAATTCGTTTCTATTTGAATATAAAAAGTTTACAGGTTAGTTAAATATGTAATATCGAGCCATAACCGCAAAAATATCTCAAGCGACATATTTTTCAAATATCGTTTTTTGTAATAAATAAATTCATTGGCACCATTTGCATCATCTATAAAAATTACAGAGTCACACTCTGTACCGTTGTGACTTTATAACAGGAAAAAGTTTAATTTTCTAACTTAATTTGCACAAGAAATAAATAATAAAAACCTTCCCCTGTAAAATTTCGTTTTTGTCGCTTGAGATATTTTTGCGGTTATGGCTCGATATATTGTTCACGGTTTAAACGTTGGCAAATTGTTTTGAGGATCATAACATATTGAAGATAATTTTGAAAAAAAAAATTTGAAATTTAATTTCAGTTCGAGTATAACTTCCTGTTAAAACTCATGGCATTGGAGGGCTTTGGCAAAGTAATTGGAACTCTTGAAGATACTGTCATTTATGCTGAATTAGCCGTTGACATTCTAACGTTTAAAATGAAGCTGCATGATTTTCGTGTCATCCAATTTAGGTGAATATAAAAAATTAACCAAAAAAAACAAAGTTTTTACCAATTGAGGTTATATGTAGGTGGCTAATGTCTTTTTCACTTTAAATTCAATGAATTGTAAATTTTTTTTCTAAGTTCAAGTCAAAAGAAAAAAATTTTAGTACATCACTAGATCAATTAATTAATTTTATTTTTGAAATACAAATAATTTATTCTTTACACGTTTACATTTCGTTGTAAATAGCAGTCTATAATATCACATTTGCAATGACGTAATGAAATTTAAAATTCATTTGTTATACTGGTGCGTACTAAACTTAAAACTAAAAAAAACTCAATCAAGTATATACTGATGCAGAAGTCGCCGTGGTCTAGTAGGTAGTGCGTCGGCTTATTAGACGAAAGGCTCGAGTTCGAATCCCAGGTCAGGCATCAAAACGAAAATATGAGAATATTTCTTCGGACACTTCCTCTCAGCAGATTTCTGGCAAAAACTCTGAGAGTAAAAATTGCCATGAAAAGCTTCCCAAAAATCTGTCGTTCGGAGTCGACTTTAAACTGTAGGTCCCGCTACTCGTATATAAAATTAACGCACACAACACGGGTGGTGTGAGAAGCTAGGACGTTGTACAATGGGTCAATTCGACCTCCCGGTACTGTACTTGTCACAGTTGACAAGTCCTCTAACCTAACCTATATACTGATGCAAGAACAATACAAATTTTTTAAATACACTTTCAATCAATAATAAATTCACTTTTTTTATTTAATTATAAATAGTCACATTATCTTATTATTTTGTATAAATTTTCTTGTTTTCTTGTTGTTTCAGAAATATTCAAGTACAATTGGATCAGACACGATTTATAAGAAATTTAACTGGCGTTATTTTAAGCCCGATTACAAATCTATTTAAGGATCGAATCACCACTTCCATATCAGATGGCCTTAAGGATCAAATGCAAATGGTTTTCGATGATTTTAACAACGAAGATCCTCTGCAGTTGCGTAGCTTTGTGAAACAAATACTTGGAGGTCTAACGGGTCAAAAAAGTTAACATCCATAATATGAAAACGTGAACTTAAAATCTTGCGATCGTTTGTTATTTTTGTTAAATATATTATTCAAATATCGTTCTAGGGTTATAAAAACTGTGTGGTATCTAGTATTTATTAAAAAGCCATGTACATATACTTACGTACATACATACATATGTACATATGTAAATAAAATTAAACTTCAATACACAAATTATTCTATTTTAGAGGAGAATACATAATTGCATTTGAAATAAATGGTGTTTGGCAACAAGAATTGGTACGGATTCTCCACACTACGACTCTGATCAATATTCTATACTTTTATACTAATTGGCAGGAATTAGCTATCAAATCTTCCAATAGGAGATTTTGTGATATCGTCAACAAAGCATCTACAATGTCTGCTTTGCATTTAATAAATACATACAATTTTGGTAGATTTTACTTTTTGAATATTTTGTTATTATTATTGTTTTTTGTTTTTTTATAATATTGTTACGTTTTAACCTTTTTAAAAACGTTTAAAATATGTGTTCGTTGATTGCAAATAAAATGAAAATAAATTGGAGTTTAGTTTCAATTAAATTCTTTATTGTTCGTGCTACTTTTGTGTGCCACCGTATTCAACTTGACGAATACAACAATAATTGATTTTTCGCTATTCTTATTTGCTTACAACGCAGATCTTTTCGACGGTGATCTTCAAACCACGACTATTTTTACTTACTCGTTGCCTGCTTTGTCTTGCCTTTTTATATGCTTACGTAAACAGTCTGATGAAGGTTCTTGAGGTAGAACGTTGGTGTCTTCGCCTTCTCGGGAACTCTATTGCGACTTCATTGTTGCTTGTGTATTTTGTTCACTTTGCTTGTTGTTGCGTTCTCGCTTGCTTCTCTATCCCCTTTTCTTTCATACTGATGTTATTGTTTTACTTGCAACAAGTTCGTTGCATTTGTTTGTGTAGCTTTTGCTCTTTTTAATGTTGAACGATGAGACACCGTTTCCATTTTCGTAACAATACAATCAACAAATTATACATACAAGGGAAAAATGTAACACCATATATTAATACTAAAGATTACACTGACTCTGGATCTTTGGCTACTAACAATCCAATGGCATAGAGGGACAAAAAATAACCAGTATTGTTGTGTGTAGATGCACATTGCATTCGAAAGTTGTTAATAAATTCTAAAATTATAATTAATTATGCGATTAAACGACATTTGGATGTATTTACTGCAATAATGGATTAATTTTAAACCGATTTATTTTTTTGTTTTTGGAATATACAGTCATGGACAAAAGTCTAAGTACACTCAACATTTGAGTTTCAAAAACTTGTCCAAAAAAATAATCATACAGGATTTCTTCAAATTCATTTAAATCAATTAAAACACACAAAAATAATTACAAAAACAAACAAGAGAAATTAACAAACAAAACAAAAATAGAAAAAATACAACAATTATTGATAACGGTAATAGTCGCATTCGCACATTATACGTTTGTAAAATATTGATTAAATACATAAATTATTAAAAAAAACTAAAGTATCAGTTAATGTTACAGGTGCAAAAATTAGGAAAATAATATTGATTAAGCATTCAAGAGAAGAAATATAGTGTGACGTTAGAAATTAAGTTATTAAATCATTATGAAATGAATCAAATAGCAAAAAATTCGAAATTTAAATCGGTCGACAGTGCGCACTAATATAAAAAATTTAGATAACAGTGCTGGGGGCGAGAACAAGCCTCACAATACAGACCAAAGGTAGTGTACTGGTAGAAACGTCAGATGTATTATTCAGGAAGTGCGAAAAAGCCTAATTCGGCGCCTACGCGTTGCGACTGGCTATACAACTTTATTATTTTGCACCAACAATTGTTACATTGAATGGCTGGTTGATCGTCAGCAAAGTATAACAAGTAGTGCTACCTTTGACAGTTGAAAAACGTTCATAACATATAAACGCAGGACGGCTTAGAGGGAGAAAAAAAATCTTACAATGTATTGCAAAGCAAATGTGTTAGAAGCAACAGATATACAGAGTGAAAACTGGCGGATGAAGCAGAAAAATTAAATGTAAACAAACATTTATTTTGTGTTAAAAAAGGGAAAATTTGGAATATTTTTTAATTTCTTCAATGAAAATTTTAAAGATTCTTAAATATTTAAATATTAATCGAAATGTGGTTGATTTTCGGCCACAATGAATATAGTTTCATGTGCAAGAGGTTATTAACAAGCTAAATATTACAAGATCAAAATAAGACGTACTGCTCATAAAAAAGTTTTCTTGTTGAAAGTTGCCAATATTTTTTAATTTCTTGAGAGAAAGAGTTAAAAATTATTAATGTTATTAGTTGTTTTTATTATTTATTAATAGTTTTAGACAAAAATTAAATTTTTTATTAACTCTCGCCAATAATAAAAATCCACCCCGAAAATAAAACATAAACAAAACAAAGTTGCAATCAGAGAGAGACAGAAATACTTTTTGGTAATATTTGCTGTCTCTTTCACGACTGGTCTATGAACTGTCAAACCGATGCGTTACTGGTTAGCTGTGATCGTCAGTTGGTTTAAGATCAAAAAATCTTGATTTTCATTCAACCGACTACCAATAGGATGCTACAATTGAACAATTTCTAAATAAATTTGGCTTCAAATACGGAACGCGTGTAGAAGAACAAATACGTCAAAATTGGCTGAAGCCATTGCCGAAATATCTGACATAAACGAACAGTACGAAGATCATTAAAAGGAAAAGGTTTTCGCAGCAGAGGACTATGTACGAAAAATCGCTTGTTGGTTTCTGTATATACATACACAAGTACACTTTTGTCATTAAAATGTTTGTTCTTTTTTATTTTATTTCTTCTTCATGATATTTTTTTTGTATGTTTTTTGTTAAACAAAAAAAATGAGTTTGAAGAAAATAAACATTAGTTTTTGAAAAGTTTCATCCATGGCTGTATTTTTTCCATTTGTTTCTTTATAGTACTCGTATTCAGCGCTGCCAACTTTGACGATTTTTTAAGTCAAATTTGACGATTTTTCATTTTTCCCGCGAACAAAAATGTCGATTTTTTAAAAGCATAACAACACATATTTGTTGAATTCGGCGTCCAATTTTATATTGAATTGGTTTCACAAATTTTAAAACGTTTTGATTTTGGCGATAAACTTTTGAACCAAGCGTAGCTTTAAACAAAAAAAAAAAATGATTCAATTTTACATTTGGCCAAACTTTTTCCAAATTTATTAAATGGTGAAGAATATCAAGAACTTGATAATGAAGTTCGAGAATTACGTAATATAAAGTTCACCGAACTCGAAACATTGGCGTTTTGGAAAAATGTTTCTAATTTAACCAGAGTCAATAATGCAAAGGCCTTCCCAATTTTAACACAATTTGTTTCGAGTATAATGGCACTACCACATTCGTCGGCCAACGTTGAAAGAATTTTTAATATTGTAAATTTAAATAAAACAAAAACCAGAAATGCTTTGGATTCTTCAACATTACAAGGAATATTGTTTTCAAAAGATTATCTTAAGTTAAATAATTCTCAGTGTTTTAATATAGCAATTAAAAATGACTCATTAAAAAAAATGTCACACAGAAGTGTACCAGAGTAAAGTCACATAATACCTAAATTAAATTAATTATTTTTTTTTTTATTAAATAATAACTTTATTACACGTAAAATAAATAAAATAAAAATATTTAAAAAGTTAATAAAATTATTTTTGGTGTTTTTGTCTTGACGTTTTTTTTTCTTTTTAACTTGACGATTTTGACGATTTTTTTTTTTAAATTGACGATTTCTCCAAAAAAAAAAAAGTTGGCAACACTGCTCGTATTACTGCCGATAAAAAGTGAACAATAACGTTTCATCGCCAGAGAAAATGTATTTAAACAAACCAAAAAAAAAGCCATTCTATTTTTAGGGGTGAATTCTTTCCTTTAATAAAATATGTATGTAAGTTACACAAATATATGTATATGTAAGCGCACATGTTTGAAATAAATTTTATGCCGTTTCCAAAATAATTAAAAGTGGGCAATTGAGTATGTCATTAGGTGTTGCTAAAATGTTTTTAATAGTTGTGTTGCATGTATAAATATCCAACTGGCTTTATGCAATGTTAAATATCATGACACTACGTACTAAATGTAAACGGTTTCTCACAAATTGTACACATCAGCAAACAAGTGGAAAAAATGTAGCATGCTTTTAGGAGCGTAATTTATTTATATTTTTTTCATATAAAGTTAAACATAATGACAGTACGTGCAAAAAGTAAACGAACATACACACATACATACATAATTGGCCATTACAACCCTTCAGTCAGGATTACGGCCTAGCTTCTCAACGAACAGGTTTATCATTCATGGAAGATTTTTAAACAGGACTCTAATTTATTTTTTATTGTGTTCATGACAGCGCTACACTCGGTATGTTTGGTTAGTTGATTGCTGTGTTTTAATTCAGGAATCAGTTGATAATATTAACGATTTTTACGTTCTTGTTTACATGTATATTTTTATAAATAAAGGTGCATATCTGAACACCGTATTATGTGTTTGTATTTTAAATTCGTGTTTATCTTTTTTTTTAATGCAAAGAAAACAAAAAAACAATCATTATATTAGGTTTCGGAGCTTAAACTTAAATTTAATAAATTCGTTGATTTTTCCAACGAATAAAAGTAAATTGTTATGACTATGGTGTTGTTATTGTCGCTGTTGTTCTTGATATGAGCAATATAAAGTCACAACAGCATATTCCACACATACATATTTTTTATTAATTCATGATTATTTAATCGGATTCTTGCAGCTGCAGTTATGCAGCTCTGATGTCACAAAGCTCACTTGAGCACGCATAGCGGCCCGTTGTGATGCCACGGGTGAACGCAGTCCCTGTACTAACCAAGTTCCACCAATGTCAGGGAAAAGGAGGAAGTTGGTCAGCGCAAGGTCTGCACAACAAAAGCACGACTACCCCGCACTGGAAAACCAGCCAGAAAATTTGATGAACGAAGCTATATCCTTGATGTCAATAGATGATAGCTCCGTTAAGCTAACAAGGAATGGGGAGCCAAATAACCTATATCTACACCTAGCAAGAGACGGGCACTGGCAGAGAAAGTGAACAACAGTCTCCTCTTCCTCAGTGGACCTGCATCCATGGCAAAAGTCGTTGAAAGGGAGCCTCATTCTTTCCGCGTGTCTACCCATGACGCAATGGCCTGTAAGCACGGCCACTGTAGTCGAGATGACATCACGACCAAGACTAAGTAATCGGTTGGTACGCCTTCTATCCATCCTGGGCCAGGTGAGTCTAGCGGTGGAGCAGGACTCCTCATTGACCCAGGATAGGTTGGCGTCCTGAAAGAACCTCCGCGCAATGGTCAACTTGACCGAGGCATGTGGCATACCCAATTAAACAGCAGAGTATTCCGGAAGGAGCGCACCAGCTCTGGCGAGCTCGTCTGCCCTACAGTTTCCCGGAATTCCACTGTGGCCGGGGACCCACACCAGAGAGACACTGGAGAAGCGCCCAGAAAGAAGGTAAAGACAGCGGCGACATTCCCTAACGATCCTAGAGTTAATCACGGAACCCGATAGAGATCCTATCGCGGCCTGACTATCAGAGAAGATCGAGACGCGAGTGAAAGGAGCATCGTTGACGAGGATCCATTGCGTGGCTCGGTAAATCGCCATCACCTCCGCCTGAAACACACTGCAGTAGTCCGGCAGACGGAGAGAAATATTCAGGTCCAGTTTCCCAGAGTAGACACCGCTCCCAACCCCATTATCGAGTCTAGAGCCGTCGGTATATATATCCAGAACTTCCGGGGGGACGACCGCATATATGCTGCATATAAGACCACAACAATTCTGTAACATTTTTTCTTTTTTTTTTTAAAACGTGAAACTTTTGTAATCTTTATAAAATTGTAACATGAGTTTAAAAACTTTGTGCATGCTGCTGTGTTCTTTAGTGAACTTCATAAAGTTACACTTACGAAATATAGGGCTATCCATTTCGTGGTTTCAAAAGAATGGGGCTGGAATTCGACATCTGTCAAAACTAAGTTGTGAAACCAATTTTTTTCTTTTCAGTTGAAAGTCTGACATTGACGAAAATGGATCGCTTAACTTTCACACAACGCATAAAAATTATCAAAACCTACTACAAAAATGGTGATTGGCGGTGGACGGCAATTTTTCGAACAAAATTTTCTTCAGCGATGAAGCATATTTCACACTCGGTGGGTTTAATACAGAAAATTGTCGTATTTGGGGTTCTGAAAATCCTCAAGCAATTGAAGAGAGGCCATTACATCAAGAAAAAGTCACTGTTTGGTGCGCTCTTTGGTCCGAAGGTGTGATTGGACCTTACTGGCTGAGATACCGCCCAATATGTGTCAAAAAGTGGTCGAAAATTACATCAAAAGAATCAATGCTTGCAACACTTCGCGTCGAGGTCATTTGAATGTTGTAGTGTTTCACACATAATGTCAACGTTCAAACTTTACAATAAAAAAGAAATATCATGAAAAAAATATTTTATATGTGTTTCATTTACGTTTACTTTTGAATCCACGAAATGGATAACCCTATATGAAAAATTATTGGCACTTTCAGTTCATCTTTTGTTCGATACCGTTTGTTATCTGCATACGCACAAGCAATCCCAAAAATGTTCCATGGGGTTTATATCGGGGGAACGTGCTGGCCAGTCAAGTACTTTGATATTGTGCTCCTCAAACCGCTGTCCGGTCGACTTACCGACATGAATTGCTGCGTTATCTTGCTGAAGGTGAAAGTTTTTTTCAGCATTTTAAGCAAAATACGGCAGCAAACGTTCAGAAAGAATGCCCTGGTACTCTAAACTATTCATTCGAGTTCCATGTGAGCTAAAGCCAGCCCAAACCATCCAACTGCCCTCGCCGAAATTCCGTTTGGGAAAAACAAGGGTTCCTGCCTTAAATCTCGCAAATAGCAATTGAGACCATCTCGTCTTACCCACAAACCCAAAAATGTATGGAATATCTTATAAAATTAAAAAAAAAATGTTTACCTGATGCCAATTAGTTGTTTGCAAACTCCTTAAGCTTAATCTTATGTTGCTTAGTCAGACAGGGAATTTTTTTTTAATTTTGCTCGAATAACGTGTGGTTGGGTGTTGATAGCTCTTAGAATTGTGCTTTTTGAAGCCTGTAAGTTCAATTCCTCTTTTATTATTTCCGCACTTTTCATGAAATTCGAGGCCTTTCGTCCGATTTGCCGAGTTTCATAGGCACACAAGACCTTTGGACGTCCCGTACTTTGTAATTTTCCATAATTTTTTTTGTTTTTCACAAAATTTATTCGTTATTCCACGCATTCTCAATCCCTGCTCATGAAGTGCCATAATTCGTCCTTGTTCATAAGCTGATAAGGGTTTCCCGAAGCAGGTACCGCGCACATTTTATTCAAATTGCAAATTATTACAAAAAATAGCCATTGTGATACTTTCTGCTTAGATTAATTGCTTATTAATCACTGACTTTATCATTTGGCGCATTCCATTTTGCAATTATTTACATAAATTTAAATAAACCTAATATAACGGTACACCTATAAGAGCAAAATCGGCTTCCTATTCATTTATTTGAACGTAGAATTATTTTGAATAAGGTGATCATACATAATTTTCTATTGTTTGCATGAATTGAGCAAATATTGAGGTGGACCTTATCATTTTGAAGCACACCTTACTTGCGAGAAGGTTAATTATGAAAGCATAGTACATCATATAAGTGTATGTATTATTTTTGTTTATTTTTCGACAAGTGACAATCAGTATTTAAATTTTTCGTATTTGTCACTGACTATTATTGGATTCCCCAGAGTTGTTTATTAAATTATAGAAGTAATTCAGTATTGCACAGACAGTTTTCGTCATGTTTTGGAGCAAAACTATAGTTTTTTCTTAAACATTTTCAGAACACAAATGTATGGGTTCTAGTTTTGTGGCCTAAAACATATAAATGGGCAAACGTTGTTATGCCCTAGTCTACAAGAGTATATAACTGAGATTTGTTCTTCAGTTGTTCTTTTTTCTTAATTTTATTTTCTACATATTCGCCTGCTCTGCACAAACATTGCAGGAACACATAATACAAAATGTAATTTTAATTCAACATTCATCAATATACATATGTACATACTTTCGTATATACATACGATATATGATATATGTTTTATATGCATATACGTATATATACATATATGTATATTTGTTAAAAGAATTTTTTTTTTTTTATTATTTTTATACAAAATCATCTTATCACATAAAAGTAAAACAGACCGAAATACGTATGTATGTCAAAAATGTTTGCGAGTATAAAATACTTTTTACACTATCAAATATACATACATATGTATATATTTTATTATTATTATTACATACTTAAGCTAATAATTTTATTATTTTAATAATTTTTTTCTTTTTTGATATTAAAGTATTTAATATGGAACACAGGTTAAGGGCAGTCGAAGTTAATTATATATTTTCCCCTCATCCGAAAACTATTAATAAATAAATAATACAATGCACAATACATCTGAATATGATTGTGGGAACCTATCGAAAAATGTAATTTTAAAAATAGAATTGAGTTATTAGTACTTGATTGATTGATTACAATCGTAATTTTATAAATAAATTTTGTAATACAAATAATAAAGGAGTTTAAGATCACGATCACATCAAGTCTAGGCTATGCTAGATTCATCAGGCGACATTTCCTTGACACGTGAGTGCCGCTTTAAGCGCGGAGGTGGAACTGGAACTTCGTCAGAGGATGTAGTGGGTTCGCTGCTTGTCTTAAGAGGATGATTACCAAGTATAGGAAAGGAACTGAAGACTGATAATGTTGATCGTTTTTGTGGTGAAGTTATTACACTGTTCTGTAGCGGTTCCTTTTTGCATAGACGTTTGTCAATATATTCCTTACAGCGGGCGAGGAGAGGATTGTTTTTACGATACATATACCAAATAGCCACGACGACCAAACCGAGCAACAATAGAATGAATATAACAAGCAAGGGAACATAATTGAATGGTTCTGACACGACTTCATGTTGTGTAGGTTCTGTACTGGTAGTTGTCGGTTTGGGACGTAAAGTAGGACGAGGTCTGACTGGACGTTTCGGTATCCCTTCACCTAAGGCAATATCTGCACACGATCTAAACTCTTCCTGTGGGCCACATCCAACAGCTCCATTACCATCCGGACACATGCCCCAATTATTTCCAGCCACATAACGCCATTGGAGAACACATTGATCACAAGTTAATTCTATAAAAGATATTATAATTATACATACATACATACATAATTATTATTTTTAATTTGAATTTTATCTTTCAAGTAAAATAAACGTATATGTTCGGCATTGATAATGTTAAAGCATTTACTTTTGGAAGTAATAAAATCACATCAAAAATTTTCAGTCTCGACTGGCATACAGTCAAAGACTAAAGTTTATATAGATATTGAAAATATATAAACTTCAACTGGACGTTATATATGTAAATAATTATTATATAATCTTCCTATTGTTGTATCAATAGGATTCTATAAGAATTCTAGAACAATAGTCAGAAAATAGTGCGTAAGAAAGTAAGAATGTAAGAAATTTAAAATCTCAGCTCTGACATCTTGAGAAAAACAAATGTGATGAAATTATTTCCTGCTAAGAGTCTTCTGGCAAAAGTTCAGAGTGGAAAAGTGTAATTGCCATGAAATAAGAAACTTTTTCTGTCTTCTGTCTTTTGGACTCGATGTTAAATAGTTTGTCCCACCATCCATGGATAAAATTAACGCAAACAATATGCATATTGTCGTAAGTCTTACTAAACGCTTAAGGATCAATAATAATTTATGTAAACATCATGTCTAAATGCGCAACAAATGTAGGCGTTCGGATGATTTACGGCATGAGCATTTCATGTGTTTACCTTTAATTATAGAAAAAAATTTTTTGTTACGTACCTTTGTAAATTATTTTATTTTATTTATTTTAATAAGAACATTATTTTGACACAAAGCACATTTTGCATATGCTGAACGATGCCAGAACAAATATTGCTACAAATTACACTCCAGTTAAACAAATTTCCAATTGATCAGTGTATTATAATATTTGATTTGAAAAGTGATTGGAATCAATAGAATAGAATTTTGAAATACAATCTATCCGACTCGGTCTTAATTAATGACACTGACATAATAGATAACCAAGTACAACTAGTTATGACATGGTATACAAGTCATGCTCATTGCTAACTGAATTGAATTGAAAATTATTCACTTCACTTCACAAGTTGTAACAAATTAGAAACTTTTAAAAAGAAATATGTATTGCCTATAAAATATACGACATTATTAAGTGAAATTCACACAAACCCTTGTATCGTTGTATTCATTGTATATACTATTGGACGAATATACAACAGTGTATGCTTGTTGATGATAGTTTTCATATATAAATCAGATACACTTATAGTATAAGTATAAGTCTTATACACATTTTTTTCATATCAGTTTATGTAAATGCCAGTAATCAAGAAGAAGAATAAAAATACAAAATATTTTCTATGTAACTTGAGTCAACAATTAAGAATTCAAAAATATAATTTTTCGCACAGATACATAATTGTTTAATTAATTTACTTTTTTCCGTAATATTTTTCATTTTGTTGCTTTAAAATCAAACCATGAATACTAGTCTTCTTCTTCTTCTTATCGTTTTTTGACGTTTGGAATACGAAATACACAATACAACATAACACTGAGAGTTCACAAACAACCAAGTGTATTCAATACAACATACACGATACAAAGTCGTGTGAATTGGCCAAATATGTTTGTGTAAAAATGAATATCTTAAGAAATTTTTACACAGTTTGCTAATATCATATTTACATATATTTTAATAATTAATTTATAGTTTTTACCTGGCAATTGTGACTTTATTTCATATATTCTACTTCCGTTTCGGGGATAGAATCGTGTATCCAGGTCATTGGGTGCTGGCTGTGCTGGTGATCCTCCCAATATGGTTAATAGATTACGATCTAAGCATTCCTGATCTGCCTTTGGCTCAGGGCACAGACGAAATTCAAAATAGCTGAAAATATGAACATTTTATATGTTATGTAAACAATTTGACGTGTTATCATAAAGTTAGTTTATCTGCAACACTTACCCCATATGACTAGCTGTTAGCTCTATGCGTATAGTCATTTCGGCACCCGGAGCGTAACGGCGCACAATAACCCCTTGACCCCATTGACCACCATGTTCATGAGGTCGTGGCTCTGGCGAATCCCATGCATCGCCGCACACTCCACACTTGCCCTCGTTATGCTTCCACTGACGCGTAAAGCCGCCACAGTACAATTCATGATCATTATAGTCGGGTGGTGTATTAAAACCATAACGCCAAGCAGAAGCACGACTTGGCGGCTCAATTAGTCGACCATGACCATCGCAGCAATTTAAATTGAGAGCAATGGCAAATGTGACTAACAAAATATAATACTTGTGTAAATGCCACTGGACAATGTTATTCATTAATTTTGGATTCATTTTTAAATCAGTAACGTCCTTGAATGTTTTGGCATCTGAAAAATAAAGCATTCAGTTTCTTATTTATTTATTGCATGTATTTTATTTTATTTTATTTTATTTTGTTTTTCATTTATTTTTCTCGAATTATGTATGGCAACAATATGAAATGAGTGTTTGACCTTTGTGGCATCTATAGTTGTTATTGTCTATCTATGTACATACATATGTACATATGTATTCCTAAAGGTATTATAAATTTATTATTTTATTATTTATTATTATTTTTAGATTTTAGTACGAAGACCTTATCCATAGTGTGAAAATTCCCACAATTGTATGTACATATATATGTAGGTATGTTTCAACATTTTTTTATATGGGAAATTTGCTACTGTTTATTATTTAAAATATTTTCAAAATGAAATTTTTACAATTTACAGTTTACATTTTCATTTTGTGCAGATATACATAAATACATACAGCCATGGACATTAAATTAGCACAAAATCCATATATACTTTGATTGTGATTTTTTTTCTCATTTGTATCGCAATTAGGCCAAATGTTTTGGTATGCAATGTTGCACGATGACATCTAGCTGTTGTTAACCAAAAAATATTACCATTATCGTATATATTTTTTGTTTTGACTGCTAATTTGTATCGGTACCTAAATTCGAGCTGGACAGTAAATTAGCACAACGGGCCTAAAAGTGTTTTAGGTACAAGTTTTGTTCGAGTATTTTTATTCTTACGGTATATTCTTTTAATTTGTGGCTTTTGAAGTAATTTCTGAAAAAAATGGTACGTGGAAAAGATTGCTCTCCAGAGGAGGAGCGCATTATCGTTAACTTGTGGCATGATGGGAAAAACTGGCTGAAATTCCCGAAATTTCGAATTGCTAGCGAAAAATGATTTATAACGTCATCATTTCCTTCAAACCAAACATAATAATGTCGCAGGAAATAAAAATTGAAGGCCACGTGTCAAGAAAACAAACAGAAATCGTTGACCGTGCTATTGTCCGGAAGTCAAAGAAGGAGCCTTTCATGTCGTCAGTCGATATTTGGAACGAAATTAACTCCCAATTCAGGTTAAATTTATCGGACAGGCTCCTATAAGGACGTCTTAATCACAAAAGGCTCTTTGGAAGCTCTTGCCGAAAGAAGCCACTTCTACCAAAAGAAATATATACTCAAGCGTTTAACGTTTACTCGCATCCACAATGCTAAAGACCTCCCATTCTGGAAAAAAATATTTTGGAGTGATGAAACAAAGGTAAATCGTATCGGACCGGATGGTAGAGTGGTTGTTCATTGGCCAAAATGTCAGACATTCAATCCACGCTATGCTCAAAGGACCATAACGCATGTTCGAGGAAACACAATGGTGCGGGGAGCGTTTTCAAGGCACGTTTTTTATGAAGAGCACATTCTCGTTTTAGACTGGCCGGCTCAAAGTTCTGACTTAAATTCGATTGAAAACCCCCTAGAACGATGTGAAATGTACAATTGCTCAACAAAATTACAAAAATTTGGACGATTTGTGCATTGGAATACGGGGCGCTTGGTACTCGATTCCCAAAGAACATTGTCCCGTAGATGCCACGCGGCGCTTGAAAATAGAGGCTACTCTACTAAATATTAATCAAATAAGCTGAAAACATTAATAATTTTACTATTTATTAAAGCACATCATTTTAATTCAAGAAATTATAATTTGTGCTATTCTACTGTCCAGCTAAAATCTGGCGTTTGATATCTTGAAGGTCTTAATGAGCAGACGACTGGCAATATCGTCAAAATTTTTGTTTTTTTTTAAAGAAGAATATGTATTTTAAGTTCCTATGTTTAAATTTTTTATGAGTAGACCTAAAATACTATAAAAAATATGATTGTTTTTATGACGAAGTTTTGTGCTACTTTAATGTCCATGGCTGTACATACATTCATACATATATCTAAAGCCAGATTTTAGAAAGTTTTTACAGGAAGATAGCATCACAAGTATAACACAAGTATGTACTATCAAATAGTACTTAAACGATCATAACATATTGCAGAGATAATTTTGTTAATAAATGCTGACTGAGTTATTCCAGTAACAATATATTCTCGCTTTAAAGTAAAGACCATTAACTCGTTAATCTACTGCTTAAATTAATTCACGATCAAAGACAACTTCACTGTCAATAAGTTAATTGTCATGTACACATCCAAATGCAAATCGCAAAACCGACCTCCACAATATAAAGGGTGTTTTTTATAGAGGTATAGAACTTTAAGTTGGCATTACTTTTCAAGATGGCGACCGATTTAACAGCTGTCAAGTGATTTATTCTCAGTTTGGTTTGGCAATTCATCATGAATAGACTCATGCCTGAACAACGCTTGCAAATAGTGCAATTTTATTTCGAAAATAATGGTTCTGTGCGGAAAACGTATCGCGCATTACGTTCATTTTATCGTCGACAAAATCGTCCATCAGAGCAGTTAATTCGATTAACCATGGAACGTTTTCGCACCACGTTTACTCTTACTGATAACTCGCATACCCAGAGACGCTGTACGGTGCGTACAGAAGAAGCTATTGCTGCTGTGGAGCGTAGCATTGAGGAAGAACGTTACAGTCAATGGTGATCGGTATAGAGCCATGATTACTAACTTTTTCATTCCTGAATTGAATAACCATGATGTCCAGGAGATGTGGTTTCAACAAGACGGCGCAACATGTCACACAGCTCGTGGCACAATAGATTTATTGAAAGACACGTTTGGTGACCGCCTAATTTCACGTAATTTTCACCTGTGAATTGGCCTCCAAGATCTTGTGATTTAACACCGCTAGACTACTTTCTGCGGGGCTATGTAAAGTCATTGGTCTATGCGGTAAAGCCACAAACGCTTGACCATTTAGAAGACAACATTCGCCGTGTTATTGCCGATATACGGCCACAAATGTTGGAAAAAGTCATCGAAAATTGGACGTCCAGATTGGACTACATCCGCGCCAGCCGTGGCCGTCATATGCCAGAAATCATATTTAAAATGTAATGCCACAAGATTATCTTTCGGATAAATAAAATTCATGTCAATCGAATAATCCATCGTTGTTTTATTGCAACTTAAAGTTCTATACCTCTAAAAAAACACCCTATACATACACAGAAGGTCAAGAGCTTTTATACAAAACAACATATAAAGAAACAAACAAGTCTGACATTCTTTTTTAAGCCACTAAATACAAACTAATATAAAGTATTTGAAGTTGCCGTAGTCTAGTAGGTAGTGTGTTGGCTTATTAGATGCGAAGCCACGGTTCAAAACCCTAGGTCAGACATCGAAACGAAATATGAAAAAATATATTTTTTCGGCGACTTCCTCTCAGCATATTTGCCATGAAAAATAAAAATGAAAAATTTTCTCAAAAATCTGTCGTTCGGAGTCGACTTTAAACTGTAGGACCTGCCACTCACGTATACAATTAACACACACACCATAAGTAGTGTTGAGAAGCTAGGCCGTAATCCTGACTGAAGGGTTGTAATTGTCAATTATGTATGTATTTGGGGGCGAAAAACTTCTGAGTTATTAATATTGTCATGAAAAGCTGTTTTAATACTGCGACATTACGATCTATTGTATTCCCCTCAAACTCTATTGTCTGTTGTATTCCCCTCAAGTCTATTGTCCTGACAAATTTTAAAATGCCGTTTCGTGTCAACAACGACAATTCCCAAATGTTTACTACTGGGATATATTAATGTCCCACAAGTTCCAAGAATGTGTTCCGATGATTCATTCTCATCATCATTCCCCCCCCATTCTGGCGAGTGTACTCTTGTCAAAACACCGGTTTCTAACGTCAGATTGTTCTAGCATAGTCTGATGTATGACTTGGTCCTCTTCTTTTTGTGACTTCAAACCCACTTGGCTGAAGAAAAGTCTTTACGTCTCTTTATCTTCCATTGTCTTAGAATGCCAAACATCTGCTCCAACTCCACAGAAGGGCTCTGATCCCCTCAGCGGAACGGAAGCACCACTCCTCTCGAATTCTCTGCTTGCTCATTGTCGAGAATTCATATGTAATCTAGGACCCAGCATAGGGTTAATTATGCGTTACAGTGAACGTGTTTTTGTAGTAATGAAAACAAAAACAAATCCAAAGAAATAAATTTAACAAATCAATTTTAAAAAATTCAAAGATCATTTGTTTTATTTTTTCTACTTTTGAAAAATCCGTAGAAAAGCTAAAAATTTTAAAAAGTTTTTTCAGATACCATTGTATATGCGTATGTTTTAAAAATTGGCTTTTAAAATGAGTTGACTTAAAGCACTTGCTACAATTTTATTTAAAACGGATTATAAAAACAGAAAATTTACTCGTACATAATAAATACATACAACAACAAAATTTATTATTCAACAATTTATTCACGTTCATTTTTTAAACGAATGTACTTTGGTTTTATAAAACAGTCATTAATGTGTTTCGCAAAATAGTAATATCTTTGAATTTCATTGCAAACAAAATAATGCAGACCAACAAAACAGAAAAAAAAGAAGAACAAGTTTAGCTACCAAGACATACAAATTTGAAATTTTTAGAAGCGTAATGCATTCATTAACTCTTCAAAATACAATACATACATATGCAGTTCTTATTTGTTCAAACCTATTGCAGAGATTACAAGATTACATGTATCATTTTATTTATAAGTTCAAAATATCTTAAAGGAATAATAATATAAGACTGATGACTTCTAACCGACTATGAAAATTCACACTCACAATTTATTTTATATATAGTATGAAATATTCCGTTCATTTAATACAAATAAATAAATATTTGGCCTTTACAATCCTCCAGTCTGGATTACGGCCTAGCTTCTCAACACCACTCATGTTGTGTGCCTTAATTTTATGCTTGAGTCGCGGGACCTACAGTTTAAAGCCGACTCCGACCGACAGATTTTTAAGAAACTATTCTCGTGGCTATTTCATTTTACTCTCAGAGTTTTTTGCCAGAAATCTGCTGAGAGGAAATTGCCGAAGAAATATTTTTTTCATATTTCGTTTTGATATCTAACCGAGGATTTGACCCATGGCTTCACGTTTAATAAGCCAACACACTACCTACTAGACTACGGCGACTACATTTCATTTAATATTCAATTTCAATTGGTAATAAATGTACTGTCATGATGATGTCAACACGAAAGAAATATTGACCTATGCAGAAAAGCAGAATACAGAAAAAGTCCAACTAAGGACAATAGCGTACTTGCGGAATGTGCCAAATGCTTATATGGCACATATAAACAAAGAATAATCATAATTAGATAATCGAGGATGTCGATAGCTTAGGGTGAATATTAAATAAAAAACAATTTTTTTATTTCTCAACGCTGCTTGTGTATATCAAACTATTACATGTTACAGTAACTATTAGATATAATTGTTAATATGTACTATTTCCTCAGTTCAGTCATATAAAATATTACTGCATGTATGTATACTTAGGGCCATTATTACAACTTGCCGTTTAACTTGGGTTTAGTTAAATGTACCTTTAGTTAAAGGGAGCTGTAAAGTTACCTTTCGTTGGTACAACTTACAGATAAAATAAAGTTAACTGTTTTAAAAAATATGGCAGTACCGGCGCAATGTCGATAAAACTGCTCAATTAAACAAGTTTTTTTTTAACGCAGTGGCAACGACGGGCTTAATTTTTTTTTTTTTTTTGTTGTATATGCTCATTTTGTTTAAATTTGAAGTTGCCATATTGAAAATATTATATATGTATGGCAAGTTCAAACATAAACTTAACTTTAAAAGTTACCGGCAGGATGATCCTACCTTTAGCTTAACGCTCACTTCTATCTTATTAGGTACACATAAGAATGAAAAACATTTAATCTGTCCGTTAAAATGCTCACTTTAGTTAAAGGCAAATTGTAATAATGGCCCTTAGTAATGTTGTATCAATTATTGTTCAAAATTTTACATTACAGACGAAAATATCTATTGAATAATACCATATTTAGCATCTTCAGAGCTTGATCTAAATTTAACAATTAAAATTCTTTTTAACGTGACCTTTCTATATTATTATTACAAGAAACTTTTTCTATAATCTCATTCGTTATAATGATTTCAAATTATTTTGGATTTACTTAAAATAACTTTTCTATTTTTAGCCATTTGAAAACCGAAAATCTATATAGACACTGAGTATGTAACCGGATCCGAACGCAAACGCCTTCAACTGTATACACCTGAGATCAGCAATGCATCGGTTTTTCTCTACTCATAAGTACTCATGAAATTTTGAGTATGAATGAGCCAACAGTATTGATATTCAATAATGTACTCACTACAACATTGATATATAAGTACAGGTTGCAATGAGTATGAGTACAACGTTGACATCGAACTCATACCATTCGAAATATGTTTGATTCATACGCCTACTCATTCAGATTCCTAAAATTTAGAAAAATACTTACAATACTCATAAATGATTCGAGTGATTTGAATCATTTATCAAAATTTACAATCTTAGTTGTTGTTGCATTTACAAAAAATTAAGAAATAAAAAGACAGCTAGCAGAGCAAACACATAACCTTCTAGTGAGTATTGTGGTGTTCTTGTAAATATTGAGTCATGAAGAGTCGAATTCAACAACATCATCCGTGTTGTTAAGTATGACTATGATGAGTACTTCAAACTTTATATATGAGTAGTATGAATATGATATTAAAATAAGTATGAATGCGTGTAAGTATCAGAAATTATGAGTATGATTCGAATCTACTCATCTTTTTGAATACTCATTGCTGATCTCTGGTATACACACCGTGTTTCATATTTTCATAATTGATGAGCTAGCTATCAAATATTTTGTGCTTAATGAAAAAGTATTACACTATAAAATTGTATTAATAACAATTATTTATTATTATTATTATTTAATAAACATCAATATAATGTTCAAAAATATTTCAATAGCAATAACAATAATAAAAAAAAAAGTAACATGTTATTAATTATTAGTATTCGAGACTGCAAGTATTTGCACCACAAAAGGCATTCAATCGATACACTTGTGTGTTGTTAGTGTTTTTTTTAATTGAATTCTCCATACCAATAAAATTATTAAAATTATCGTTTCGTACGTTTATGTATATTGGCTTATATATACTGTAAAGACACCAAACGGCTATTAAATATACAAAATTCGTCACGGTTAAAAGTAAAAGTAGAAGAAAAAAAATTTAATGCGAACGTATTTTGGGTCACTTTCGTAATGTGTGCCTCACAGAAATGTTATGGAAAAGTCAAAACAAATGTTGTTAAGTAAGTTTTTAAGTGTTTTTCTTTCAGATGTTCAAAGATGATTAAATAAAAATGAATAGTTGCTGTTGTACTTTCCGGATTCAATGCTAAAAAAGTGGCCTAAAATACTTTTCTTGCTCAACTGTAGTGAAAGTTATTAAATGGAAAACTGGGAAATTTCTTCTCTTTTTAAGCACATTTACACATACTATACTTATGTACATACTTAGATATACATAAACGCATACAAACAATTGTGCATCGTCTAAACTTTGTTTAACGTTTCGTTTCGTTTCGTTGTATTCCTATTAAAATATAATTATTTCATACACTATATACATAAACATGTATGTATACTTGTGCCAAATATGTATAAACTTATGTATTGCATACATGCATACACATACATATAAATTAATGAATTAATTACTTATGCCAATTTAATCAAATGCATTTCATTTGCCAATTATTACATTATTTTCTGTACTCGGTCGGTCATTCACCATTAAGTTGTTTTTTTTTTTTATATATATTACTTACAACACAATAACAATAACAGCATTGCTTTATAAAGAAAATACACAGGCAACCAGATTTCAGTGTACTAATATTGTGTGTATAAAAAAAGAAACGTATTCAATAGATTTTGCAATTAATTTACGTGAACAAAACCAAAGAAAATATTTATAAATAATTGAAAAGAAAAATCAAAAATTTATGTAAAATAGGAATAACAAGTGGAAAACAGAATGAAAAATCGACTATTTTTGGTGCAAAAAAAAAACGTTTTTCATGAAAAAAAATGTTTGTTGCTTAAGTCTTTTGTTTTTATGTCAGTGCACTGTAGTACACTTTTAAGAGGCTAAATATGAGATTTTCTTAAATTTACTTTAAAATTTTAAAGTAGAAATTGTATTTCAGATTAAATCGTAAATATTTTCAAGATTCTAAAGAAATCAGCAATAAGTAGTAACAAAAAAATATAATCAGAAATACGGAAAACAATTAAACACAATAAACGCAACACACAAGCACAAAAATTATGCAACTGCAGCCTTAGTTAAACTGCAAGCACATTAATCATAATAAATGCAGCAACAACAAAGTATAAGTAAAACAAATAACAAAAAAAAAAACAGTTCATTTATTCTTTACCAATGGTGCAACTGAAATGTATTTCCGCGTTTTTAATACTTACATTGTATGTGTTGCATTTTTTAAAACTTCTATTTCATGCAAATGTAATTTTATATACCAGACTATGTAATTCTCCCATTGCTTC
This sequence comes from Sarcophaga rosellei, assembly GCA_930367235.1. Classification (NCBI taxonomy): domain Eukaryota; kingdom Metazoa; phylum Arthropoda; class Insecta; order Diptera; family Sarcophagidae; genus Sarcophaga; species Sarcophaga rosellei. The sequence continues at coordinate 80,111,843 of OV884017.1, read as the reverse complement.
GACTAAAAATTTAAATTTTCCTAAAGGCGAAGCAGAAGCATCGTCGCTTGTTGTCAAGTTGCTTTTAAAATAATCATTTCCATATACACACATGTATTATATTTCAAAGAGATTTTTGTGCTTGCTGTGTTGCATCCATTGTGTTTATAGCATTATACATACATACACATGTACAATTTAACATACATAATACATAATTGGTCATTACAACCCTTCAGTGTTAATTTTATACATTAATAGCGGGACCTTTAAAGACAGATTTTGAAAAACTTTTCTTGGCAATTTCATTTGCTCTCCGAATTTTTGCCAGAAATCTGCTGAGAGGAAGTCAGCAAAGAAATATTTTTCATATTTTCGTTTTGATGTCTTACCTGGGCCTTATGTCTAATAAGCCAACACACTACCTACTAGACTACGGCGACTTCATGTACAATTTAACATTAATAGAAATTCAAAGTTTAATATCGTGGTGTTAAGAGTTTAAATAAGTAATTATTAATTTCATTGCTTCTCTTTTCTGGAAAGCGAAAAGTGGAAATTGTAATCTTGCCCATTCGACTTTAAATTATTTGCATCATAAGTGGTAGGAGAACCATTTGACGAAATATCATTCCATATCTGTATCTGTGTGCAAGTAAAGAACCGAATTGATATTCAGGAATTCCTACTGTATGTGACACAGTTTAGAAAAACGTTATCTTTCACAGAGCCAATAGGATTGAGGAAAGAAATGAAGAAAGAAAACCGCTCTACGAAGAACATAATGCGGTATTTATGAATTGTGCGAATCTAAATAATTCTGCTGCATAAATTGTTATTCAGTGGCAGTTTCTATGATTACGCAGTCTTTATAGGATATACATATGTTTGTAGTCTTTATTGGTTAAGGAAAAGTACCGGTAAGGTATGAGACAAATACATAGTTAGCATAATATGTACATATATATATATAAAAACAATAATGGAAGACATTAGAAAGCAGTGTTAATACATATATCATCCCACTTCGGAGACTGGTTTATGTTGAGACCCATTACAAGCCTTTTAATAACAAAGACTTGAGTGATTACTTACACTAGGATAGACTATTCTAATGTGAACTGTTTAAAGGTAAACCAGTTACAAATTAATTACCGTCAACTGAATTTGAATAAGAGATCAACAAAAATTATAGCCCCTAAGGAAAAAAAACCAATTTAGCACGAAGCTACTCATCAAAGAGTGAAAAATATCGACAGTGCTATTCTGGTGCTCTTCTGCACACGATAAATATTATGTATTGAATGATTCAATTTAATTAACAGCGATAGTTAAATCATAAATCATTAAATTTACAAAATGATTAACACGATTTTAATTGAATATAAATCCACTATTCGAATCTTAATTGTATGTTTTAAACAACGAAGACAAACAATTAATATTTGCTTTAACATTGAACGTAACGCCGTAGTCTAGTGGGTAGTGTGTTGGCTTATTAGACGTAAGGCCGTAGTTCAAACCCCAGATCAGACATCTCCAACAAAACGAAATATGAAAAAAAATATTTCTTCGGCGACTTCCTCTCAGCAGATTTCTGACCAATTATGTACATACATATGTTATGTATGTATTTAAGGTGACTCTTTAACGAAAGTATTGCACAGTGTGAAATGAAAATTCTTTAACAAATATGTGCATATATAAAGCTTTTATTTATTTTAATCTAATTTTTATTAAATCGCATAAAGACATTGTTCAGTAATTTAGGCAGCATTTATTATAGATGGTAAATTTTTGTTTCATTTAAACTATTGCAAATAAGGGTAAAAAATGTATATATTTATATATAAAATGGATTTCTATTAATGACTTTAAATATTTGTTTTAAATAAATTTAATCACAACTAAAAGAATGAGTTTAAACTTTAAACTGGGCAGTTCTACTCTCTCTCTCTCTCTATTATCCACATACAAACATACATATGTATATTTGAATACAACCATAATTTACAATAATCTCAGACTATAAAACAATAACAATATTTTTTTTAGTAAAATCGAATTCAAATTTACTAAGGAGAGAGTTGATGAAATTTAATACATAAAGAGAAAGACGAAGAAGAAACTATAAAAGTGTCATTTATTTTTTAGTATTCGCCTATGTATGTATGAATCGGTATCACATGACCATTCAATCGTTGTAATATTAAAAGAAAAAGCTAAACGTCCTTTAGCGTCATGAAGCTATAAAAACACCATATTCAATAATTATTTGTGTTTGGCATGAAAGTATTTAATTCCCTCCATCTTAACGAAAGTATCAGTTATTGCTTCTATGCAGCTTATTTATTTATATTAATGCATTTATTCATATGGTCTGTTATTATTTTTCTTGCTTTTAATTAATATAACAAGAAATGCTTAAACACAAGTTATTAATTCGATTTTAAATCACTTCTGTAGCCGAAAATCAAAATATCAAATATATTGAGTCATACACTTTGATTTCTTTGTTTTATTATTTATTATTTATGGTTTTTTGTTTTTTTATTGTTTATACATATTTGTTTTTCTTTCTTGTTGAGTCCATATTTTAGTTCATACACAAACTGTCATTAACTAATTCCATATGTGAATAAATGCGTTCCTTGAATTTGTTAACAGCTCCAAAATCTTCAAGATACTTTTGTATTATTATAATAATTTTTTTTTCTTTTTTTTCATTTAGATTTAATTTCTATGATTAGAATACACTTTATTGCCTGAATTTAATAATAAATAAATTTCGTTATATCGCACGTAAATTAAACTTGCGTCAGAATTGAGCTTTTTTCTACATATACATGTATCAAACTTATGAATAATACGTAGATATTTATTTATTTTATATAATAATTTTTAATTCAAAAATATATTATAGGCAATTATGGTAACTTGATAAGAATGATCTAAAATCAATAATATTGAAATGAAATTTTATGATTCGAAATTGATTTTTTAAATTGATATCCGTATACATACAAATAAAGTCAGTGAAAATTTAAAACAAATTGAGTGGGATTTTACAATCCAACGAATTCTCGTTTCTTTCTTAATACTGGTTGTTGCTTTCTTATTATGGTTCCTTTATGTGATTAAAAGAATACTAATATGATTTAGTTACAGCGACTTATCTAAAACAATACATATGAGACATAGTGTATGTATTTCCGATAACTACATGAGAAGATAAAAAGCAGTTGTTCTATCTGTAATCGCTTAAGTTTTCTTGCAGGAAATCTGTGAAGTAAACTCCCAAAGGCATAACAAAAGCGATAAATAAAAGCTTTTAAAGTCGCATTAATAATAATACAATCTCTTTTAAACAATATTTACATCATATAAATCATTAAATGTAAATATTTATTTTCTCTTCATTCGTTGCAGTAAAAAACCCCACAAATTTAATTTGAAACACACTTTAGTTTGAAACTTGATACAAAGTCAGTTGCTGAAACAGTTTTTTTTTTTAATTACAAACACTTGCTCAAGCGTAAACTATTATATTTTAGTATTGTAGGGTACAAACGGTAACAAAATAAATTTAATTCAATGGGAGCCATTTAATATTTCTGGAAACAAACGAAAAACAAAGAAATCTACCAAAAACAAACTGGTTTTTATTATTGTGGTCAAAACGTTATAGTCCCGTAATGCAGGTTTATAGAACGAGTTTTCTTGTTTTCTGTTGAAATTTTAGTAACAGTTAAACACAAATACGTTGTTTTTGTATTGTAACACATCTTATGACTCGAATTATTTACACACTGACATGTGTATACCAATGAAGTTAGATTAACGCTTAAAAAGTTTCTTGGCTTTGTCGTTTTCATTGCAAAAACTTTTTCGCACCGAAGGCTGCCTAATTAATTTAATAAATAATAACATTCGTTCTTAAATAAAATAATTTTAATTTATTTTGTATTCCTATACTTCTGTTCTAACGATTATAGGGAAAATATTTTGACTTTAATTCAGTTTGAATTCAAACGAGATTTGAAACTTAACTAAAACATTAAATTATAACTTTTAAATAATGTCACTACTGTATTTAATTTAAATATATTTCTATTTTAGTATTATATGTGATGTTACCGAGAAATTTCTTAAGATACGGTCAATTTTCGTTATTCCGGAAAGAATGAATTTGAAAGTATGTATGTAAATGAGTTTCATATGATTCATCGATATCAGTATACAGTGAGCGCTAAATAATTTGATAAAAATGTACATTTTATTAATACATAATTATCGTAATGCATATACATACATATAAAAAACAAATTTTCTCGATCTTAATGAAATTAATTTGGCTCTAAATTACAACGAATTACAACGTATTGCTTCATATGTTTCACTATTTTTATGAATATAATCCACACTTTTTGCAAATAATGTAAGGTGCTTACTTTCATTTGACGCTCACTGTATACATAAATTATTGTAATATTTTCTTCCTTAAAACCGTTTAGTATAAGTTTTGTTTTTACACCAAGTAACGGGTTAAAAATTTTTCTTTTTTATTGTCAATCATTAGTTTAGATTTAATTTAATTATTTCATTATTGAAAGTTTCCTTTAAAATGTATATTTTTCATCCTTAAGCAATATGTATGTATGTATATAAACTCTGATATTTTTTCACAATAACTCTGCAAACATTTTTTATGAATATCTTGAACAAACTAAAAATGTTCAAATCGGAAAAGAAAATTATTGGCAATGAAGATGAGAGACACTGTTATTTACTCATAGTACTTAGTTATTTACTTCTGGTCAAATCAAAGTACATATAGTACATTTTTTAACAAAACGTACATACATATGTAGAGTTAATGAATTATTTCACAAAATCCCGTGTTCAAGTCTCTTTACCCGTTAAGACATGACCAATATTATTGCACGTACATACATATGTATGTACATATGGTAGATTTACACAAAATGTATATTTTTTCAAATATGTATGAATACACACGAATGTACTCGAATTTACTAGTATATCTACATGCAAGTGAGTACATACTTATGTATGTGTGTTTATGTTTATTCGCTTAATGCACTCGATCGTTTCAAATGAAAGTGAAATAAAGTTTTTTGTTTTTGTTCCTGTTGTGCCTCTTTACTTTTTTCTCTTATAGACCATTTCTTTTAATCTTTCTTTCTTATGCATCTGTTATGTTTTTATTTCAATTTCACCTCACTTATTCAACAAACGCTACAGTTATGCGTTGCTTCAAACGAACACACAAACAAACAATGAACAACGGCAACAATTGCACAAATAAATAAGAAAAGTCACAGACTCATTACTCACTTACAACATTTATTTCAGGCTTTAGGATTTTTTTAGAGTGTTGGTTGAGGACAGCATTAAAGTTTTCTTACTTAAATGAGAGCGAGTTTAGACTAGTTATTTAGATGTGAGAAATAAAATCTAATCGATATTTGAAGTTGAGGTTCTGGTTTTAGTTTGACCACCCGACCGATACAAAACAAAAACAATTCAAACGCACGTAACGCTATATCGTATAGCAGTGGCAGTAAATAAATAAATACAAAAAATAACTATTGAAACTTAATCGCTTTCACCGGCGAAGCTAAAAAAGCAACAACGATAACAATAAACAAATTAAACAACAAAACTTGAGACGACAATCGACCGTAAACTGAAAACACGTCTGGCTCTATCCACCACCAGCTGTAAACTGTTAAGCCTTCACAAGCAGTTTCTGTATTTTCAACTCCTATTGAAAAGTATTTGTTACTTTTGTTATGGTCTCGAGTAATTGCAATGAATGTGTGTGAGAGAAGAAAATGGGTAGACCAAATATTCACATCCAATTTGTTTTACTTTTTGGTTTTGAAGTACTCTGAAGAGTGCGGTTAAAACAAATTAACCCTTGTAGACATTTTGTCCAATATGTTGGTGTTTTAATAAATAGATTTTTGCAGTTAATACCGTTATTAAGAAAAGTGTTTAGTATAATATATAAATGTATCGTTTATATATCTAATTCGTAACCACTTTTGGTTAAATTAAGTCATTTTCGAAAAGAAAGAAAAATTTTGAAAAAACAAATCCAAGTTGATGTAAAACGGTCGATCGCTTTTATTATAAGAAAAAAATGTAAAGTTTATCCCCGTGTAATCCGCTCAACTAATTCTTTTATAAATTAGCACATAATTACACTTATAATTACATTTTTTAATTATTAAATTACACTTTTATTTGCGAGAAACATGACCCCTAAATTACTTTGTCCAATATATGTATTGGTTGAGACAAATTAAATACAACAACTCGCCTTCAGATTCTTAATCCGCAGCCTCAAGTTAACTTACAAGTAAAAGTTGCAGAATTTTACCTCAACTATTTCTATTTGATGTCTGAAAGGGTTAAATTAAATTTGACTGTAAACGTAAGACCTCACGCAATATATTCATAAATTATTTTAAAAAGTATTTTCTTTATACATTTGCATACACTTTGACAACTAAAACTCAAAGAATTCTAATAAAAAAAAATCCATTTTCTCGTCAATACATATTTTTGTTATTTTCGAGTGCTTAAAGAACTCCTGTTAAGTAATATTTTTTCTTTTTCAGAAATGCGAAGTCAGCCAAATCCATATGGTTTTCCATATTCATTGTGTGTGTTCAAAAGTTTTCGTTTTCTCTTACAGTAAGGTGGTAAATTCTATTTAAAAAAGCTTATACGGTCAGTTAAAAATTAATAGTTTCGAATTAATATTTTTTATTATACTAGCAGTACCCAGCGCGCGTTGCTGCTGTATCAACTATATTAAATTTGAAGGAAAGACATTATACAAATATCCAATTAAGTTTGAATCGTTTTATTGAGTTTGTTTCCCGTTGTCCAGATGATTCAGACGAGCGGGCCTGAGAAGTACACATTCGATCAGTTTCTAATCTCACTTCTCGTTGTTCAAGTGATTCATGCGAACGGGTCTCAGCACCATGTACTCGAAGATTTTCCAGTCTCAATGCTATCCACAGCAGCTATATGGATACCGGATAACCAGGGTCCCCGACCGAGAAGATCTGGTAGGGGAGATTGTTTCACCTGGGTACAGTTTGATGAGATTACTCTAATGAGTTGTTATTTGTCTCCCAATGACGACGTGGGAACCTTTGAGGAAAAATTAGCCAGAATCGAGGACGCAGTGGCGCGGATCGGCGGCAACCTCATAGTGGCAGGCGACTTTAACTCCAGAGCTGTAGAGTGGGGAATGCAGAATACCAACCCAAGGGGCAGGCGAATTGTGGATATGGCAGCTCGAACCGGTCTGGTCTTCGCGAATGAGGGGAGCGTAGCTACCTTCAGACGACCAGGCTGCGAGGGGACCATCCCTGATATAACTATGGTCTCGGAGAGCATGTATCACAGAGTGAGGGACTGGAAGGTCTTGGAAATACATACGGGCAGTGATCACCAGTACATATCGTACACCTTTACTTCAAGGAATAGAGTAGAGGAGGACAATCACACCACGAGTAGTCGAAGATGGGATGCACGGAAATTGAATGCGAATCGGCTAATTTTAGAAGTGGACAGATTGTGTAGCAGAGTTGAATTCTCGGACGATGCGAGGACGAGAGTAGAACAAACCATGGAGGTAATAAGACGCGGATGTAAAAAGGCAATCAGACCCCCGAATATCAGGAAGAAGGCAGTGTATTGGTGGGACGACAACATCGCAGCACTCAGGCGGGAGTGCCTACGACTACGGCGGAGGTACACTAGAGCTAGACCCGACGGACCAGCTGAAGAGGAAATGCGGGCATACAAAGAGGCAAAAAAGTCACTGAAGAAGGCCATAACGCCCAAGAAAAATCAGGCATTCCAAGAACTACGAGATGACGTGAACGTAAACCCTTACGGACTTGGATACAAAATTGTAACGGACAAACTGAACAGGAGGAAACCAATGGAAATTATGGACGAGTGAATAATGAGAAATATAGTGGATACACTATTCCCTACTCATGAACCAGTGACCGAAGGACGACAGAATATGCTCAATACGGAATTTTTACCATTCACCGCAGAGGAGCTAAAAGTAGCCGCAGCAGGACTAAAACCCGGTAAGGCACCAGGGCCCGACGGCATCCCGCCTGAGGTAATGCGGGAAATTGCCAATCAAAGACCGGAACTCCTACTATGAATGTACAACGCGTGCCTAAAAGAGTGTATTTTCCCCGAAATATGGAAGAAACAACGGCTAGTCTTAATAAGCAAGGGAAAGGGCGACCCAGAGGACCCATCCGCCTACAGGCCACTGTGCATGCTGGATACTTCAGGGAAGCTGCTCGAGAGGCTTTTGAAGCCAAGGCTTACAGCTGCTATAGAGAATAGTGGCGGACTGTCGGATAGACAATATGGTTTTCGATCTGGTCGGTCTACAATTGGCGCCCTGAGAGAGGTGACTGAAGCGGCCATGGTCACACAGCGAGGAAATAACTTTTCGAGCCATCTGCTACTGCTTGCGACCTTGGACGTTAAAAACGCGTTCAATAGTCTTAGATGGAGAGATGTATTAAATACTCTGGAGTACAAATTCTCGGTGCCACACTAGATCTTGGCCATGATAAGTAGTTATCTGAGTAACAGGCAGCTGGTGTATAACACAAGCTCGGGACCAAAGGTGAAGCTCATAACATCAGGTGCGGCACAAGGATCTATCCTAGGCCGCGACCTATGGAACGTTAACTACGATGGAATTCTGAGAGAGGATATGCCAGAGGGAACTTTTTTGGTTGGATACGCGGATGATATTGCAGCTGTTATTACGGTCAGGAATACGGAAGAGGCACAGCGAAAACTTAGACGCGTCATATTAAGAACAAAAACATGGTTGGATTCCCACGGCCTAGACCTGGCCATGCATAAAACGGAATTACTACTGATCACTGGTCGTCGTATCCCTTTGCACGTGGACATGAGTATTGGAATCGAGGTAATCAGGACCAAGAGCTCGGTAAAATACCTGGGAATAAGGCTGGATCCCAGACTGACATTTTCGTACTAGATTCAGTACTCTGCTAACAAAGCCCAGAAGATCGTTGGACAGCTCAGCAGATTAATGGCGAATATTGGAGGACCGCTACCGACGAGAAGGAGACTCCTGATGGAGGTCGGAAACAGTATTATGCTCTATGGGAGCGAAATTTGGGCCGAAACGCTAGATGTCAAAAAGCGGGCAAGCTCACTTGTATCGGTACAGAGAACGGCTGCATTGCGTATCACGTCGGCATATCGCGCAGTGTCCGCCCCAGTCGTACTTGTGATAGCAGATACAATCCCTGTGGATCTGCTGGCGGCAGAGCGGATGGAGATATATAGAGCGAAATCGGCTGGAGATCACATAACCGGCCACTTCAGGGAAAACACCGTCTCAAGATGGCAACGACGATGGAACGATGAAGATAGAGGAAGGTGGACGGCGAGACTTATCCCGGACATAAGGCCATGGATTGGTCGGAAATTTGGAGAGGTAAATTATTACGTTACGCAGATGCTATCGGGTCACGGATATTTTAGGAAATATCTGCACAGGATAGGCAAGACCGCTTCCCCTTACTGCCTTTACGAAGAAGGGGAAGTTATTGATGATGCAGAGCACACGGTTTTCGAATGTGCACGCTGGCAGAGCTATCGCTCTGTACTGACGTCGGAAATTGGAATGATCACGGCCGCTAACATTGTCGGTGTTATGACTTCGAGCAGAGAAAATTGGGCCTCAGTGGCGAATTACGTGGAGCGCATTCTAAGGCTGAAAAAGAGAGACCTTGAGGCTGCAGAACAGGCAGGCACGCCGGCATAATTTATACGGACACATGTGTCAAAGGAAACCGACACGGGATCCTGATCTAAAGGAATAGTGGAGACACGTGAATGTCTCCTCAACTTACGACACGCAATCCGGACGCGGATATGAACACGCAGGGGCCAAATGGCCAAAAGGACTCCACTCCGAAGTAATACCACCGTAGTTCCGGAGTGGGCACAAGTCCACGAGACGAGGGGGGGAGTTTAGTGGGTGAGGGCCCCACACACGGAGGATGTGACGACTTACTCTATGGTGCGGTTAGGAACATTCACCCCTCCTCGACGTGAAAAAAAAAAAAGTCTCAATGCTCGTTGCTCGTCTGATTCTGAGGCTCGTAATGCTCTTTACTTCCGTGCTTGAGGTGTAGCTCGACCAATTGCTTGTTACTCATTTTGAATAATTTTCAGTGGCGCCATCTATCGGAAATTAATCACACCAACTTAGAAACCTCCGTCAACTCATGCGCAACAACTTTGCTAAAATCATTGCATGATCAAATGCACAGTTTATGATTTAATTCATTTTGAGTAATTTTCAGTGGCGCCAACTGTCGGAAATTGGTCTTACCAACTTAGAAACCTTCGTCGGCTCATGCGCAACAGCTTTGCGAAAGATCATAACATGTTCAAATGCATACTTTACGATTCTATAAAGTACATGCAAACAAACCACGTAACATGTAACATGTATAACGTTTTTTGCTTCTCCTGTAAAATTAAAAAAAGTGATATTACGTACTTTTGGATTTTCGACGACGATATATAGATTATAAAATTCTCGAAAATATTGCATGGCACGAGGCTATAGTTTTTAAACATTTACCACTGCTGTATATTTATGTACTCCTATTAATTTTTTCTTAGCAGCTATTTTAGTTTTATATAACTTAAATAACTAAACTGAACCTCTCTTTTTCTTTAAGGAACATAGGTAGCTATAAATGATCTATCAGAATCTGCTTATAACTACTATTTTTTACAGTATCTGATAATCTGATAATTCATCTAAAAGCATTCCTTAGGCAATAGTGTTTAGGTCTTTACTCTTTAGTAGCCATATTAAATTAATCCATAACGACATTTTTACATTGAATCAAATTTCAGATGTACAAAATATGTATTTCGTATCGGAATTGTCAGGAACTAGTTTAGTTTCTGTTAGACGAATAACATTTGTTGTATGGAAAACACAAACAAAATTAAGTGATTTTGTTTACTACAGTGTTGTAATATTTTGACACATATGGCCAATTCACACGACTTTGTATCGTGTATGTTGCATTGAATACACTTGGTTGTTTGTGAACGCTCAATGCTATGCTGTATTGTGTATTTCGTATTCCAAACGTCAAAAGACGAAGAAGAAGACCAGTATTCATAATTTGATTTTCAAGCAACAAAATGAAAAATATTCCGGAAAAAAGTAAATTAATTAATTACAGGGTGCGAACAATTATAATTTTGAAATGTTAACTGTTGACTCAAGTCACATAGAAAATATTTTGTATTTTTATTCTTCTTCTTGATTACTAACATTTACATAAACTGATAGCACGAAACCAATACAACTTCCAAAAACATATGAATGTGTATAAGTGTATCGGATTTTTATATGAAAATTATCAACAACATTCAAAACACACTTTATTGTAGTGGTGAACGATAAATATCGATGTTTTATAAACTATTGATGTATCAACATCGATAAAGCACCGATATTTTCATTCGAAAAACTTACGTAAATATAAGAAGCCATACATAATCGACCCCCAATGTAAAATAACCTGTTGTAAATACATTCTGGAAAAATCCTCTGGTGGAGTTGGATAAGATACAGAGATGAGTTAGAGTTGGTATAACCGTGGCATTAAGAAGCTGTTCTGTAATAGCGCTGGAGGCACTGTTGGATTTAAGCCCATTGTATATGGTTATCTGGAGACAAGTCTTATACGATATCAGGAAGTATCACAACCTTCACATTGAAAGGTTCAATCTTTAACTGTTCCCTTGAAAGAATCTGTAAACTCTACGATTTTGGGAAATGCTACGTAACGAGAATGTGTAATAAGAGTGAAACTAACAATTTAAAAGGGGCCATTGTGTGATATGCAGATGGGTTAGAGGACGTGTACTTGTCAAATGAGACAAGTACGGAGGTCAAGTTGATCCATTGTACAAAACGCCCTTTAAGTGAGAGGATAAAGGAGGGGATGTGGAAAAAGGAGAGGATGTAGGATAGGGAAAATGTACCACAACCTAACTTAAACCCATCTGTGAAGATGGGTATACCTCCCTGCCCCTGAAGTATGAAGTATAGTGAATGGCCCAGCCTACCTATGGAGTTCCTACACTGATAAAGGGCATTCAGTCCCTTCTTCATTCTTTCCTCAGTGCTTCTTTTCCAGTTCAGATTGCTGTCCAGGACAACACCCAAGTACTCGACTTCAGAAGACAACGGAAGTTTCCTACCACCTAATTTCGGTAACCTGAAGGTTTCAATTTTGTACTTACGCGAGAACAAGACGAAGTCTGTCTTACGCGGATTTACACCTAGACCACAGTTCGTAGCCCAAGAGGATAAAATTCCAATAGCAGACTCCATCAGTTCCCCCAGCGTTGACAAAAACTTTCCACCTGCAAGAATAACCACATCATGGTTGGGTTTACCGGCTTTCGGTATAAACACCACAAGCACATGCTTCCAACCATCAGATATATTACACCACCAGAGACAGTCCTTATACACGTCCACTAGATTTTTGTGTAACATATCACCAGCATGCTGAAGCACAGCCTGTAAGATAACATTCGGACCAGGCGATTTAAAAGGCTACTTATATTCCATTTGACTCTATCAGCATTACAGACGGGATCAGCTACATCCAACGGATAGCTATCCGGATCGACACAATTGGGAAAATGAGTGCACGAAGCGTAGGATTATGGGGTAATTAGACGGCATCCTACGGAAACCATATCGGCAACATTCTCGATACTTCCGCAGATACTCATCCAGGTGGTTCTTTTTGAGCGCTTTATTACACTTTTGTAATCATTAAAACTGGATCTATATACAGACCAGTCAATATCCTCGCCCGGCCTTTTAGCCTTATTAAAGAATCTCCTAGTACAACGGAGTAGTCCTTGGAGTTCCGCATTTCACCAGGCTGGCTGCCTCCTCTTACCCGGATAAATAAGGGAACAAGCATCTCTCTAACAAGACAACAAAATATTCTTCAAAGATCCAACTCGATCATTGATGCCAGGAGTGAAACGACCCCTAAGTTCCTCCTCCACAGTCTTCTCAAATTTGATCCAGTCATTTCTGAAACCTTCCAGTCCCTAATCATAGACCTATCCATGTTAGAGAGCGTAATGTCAATTACAGCTTCCCTAACACGATTTCTAAAAGTCGGCGTATTACGAACTTTACAAATGTGAAGTCTATTGAGAATAATTAAATTCAGGATCGACTCACCCCTAGCATTTATGTCAGCACTGTCCCAAAGAGTTATAATGGAACAGAAACAGATCGAACATAGAGAGAAATATTCAACACCCATGAAAACACTAGCGAGTTCCTTCCAAACAAATATTTACCCATCGATTGACATGTTCCATTCAGAGAACGGGTCATATAATCACTATATCGCAGTCGGGCTATGAGGTTGACTCGAGATTAAGATGGAAAACTTAATCATATAAGCAGTCGCTGGCCCTGTTCATCCTCTACTGAGCCTCCAGAGCAGTAAAAGGGAAACAGCGATTCATTCAAATATAAGTTCCAGTAAACAAATTTCATCGTTTAACAATAATCTGAAACAAAATGTTAATTGGAAATAAAAGATATCTTCCACTATTACCAGGATAACAACAATAAACATGCCGCTAGAATAGTAAACGAATATTTGTTGTTGTTGTATTATTATCCAAAAACTGCTACTAAGGCATCACCATAAATACAAGATTTATGTACATTGTACATATTTAATATAAAATTTGTGATGCAACCAAAAGAAAACGTGCAAAACATAAAATTTATAATATGTACTGTGAGCGTCAAAATAAAGTAAACACCTTAAAATCTTGTAAAAACAGTTTTATTATATTTACTAGTATGTACGATTTTACTACACAAGAAATTAATCCTAAAATTTTAGTTCTTACTTGGAATACAAAAACAAATTTATTTTCTTCTTCAGGACACATATTGTATGAATTTATTTCATTTCACTGTAGACGTTAATTGTTCTAAAACAAAATTCGTCATATCATTGATTAACAATCAATACGTCATAAAGAATATGCCAAAAAAAACTGCATCTTGTATGCATTTTGGCTGTATACGTATAACATTTTTTAAATGTCAGAATAAAATTATATCACGTTTGTTAATAATATCTTCTGTTTTTCAATGAAATTTTGTGCGTATTCAAAAAAATAAGTTATGATTGCACATCTTTACAGTATTCTACAGAACACAACGATAGAGTTCTCGGGAAGGCGAAGACACCAACATTCTACTTCAAGAACCTTCATCAGACTGTTTACGTAAGCATATAAAAAGGCAAGACAAAGCAGACAACGAGTAGTAAGAATTCAGTCAGTCTTGTGTGAAGACGCGTTGCATGTGAAGATAACAGTCGTGGTTTGAAGATCTCCGCTAAACAGATCTACCGTACAAGTGTTGTTGCTTACGCAAAGGGTGTGAGCAGAGAAGAATAACGAACAAGCAAATTATTGTTGTATTGTTGTTCGTCAAGTGTGAACAGTGGCACAAAAGTATTGAGAACAATTGTTTGCAATCAACGAACCCATATTCTAAACGTTTTTAAAAAGGTAAAAATGTAACAATACATATGAGAAATATATTAAGATACATAATAATTATTGCAATTTTCGTCCGTTTTTCTCAAGAGAATAGTAAATCTCTTCACAAAAGGACGTACTTTGAGAATTTCAGCACTTATTGGATATTTTTCACATTAAAAAATCCATGGAGATAAGGGTAAGAAATATTACAAAGTAAAATCCAAAAAAACAATATCCTGTGACAAAAATGTATATACAGATTAACGAACCAATAAGCGGTTTTTGACTTGGTCTCCTGCTGCGAAAACAGTGTTAATTTAAAGGTCTTGCCTTTTATATCGCAGGGTAAACAGTCTGATGAATGCTCTCGAAAGAGAATGACCTTGACTTTCGCGAAATCTCTATAAATGTAAACATGTTGTTTTCGTTATTGTAGTTTGTGTATTTTGTTTATGTTTGTCCTTGCACTGTTGTTGTTGCCTGTTTGTTTATTTTGTTTATTTTTTTATGCTATATTATTGTTTATTCTTTGATCATGTAAACAAGTCCATTGTTTTGTTTATTTAGCTTTTGTTTATCATTTTTATAACAATATCTCCACTTTCGTAACAGTATTTATTGAATGAACTTTCATTTTAATATTTTTCAAAATGTTCGATTGGTATTCGACGTTGAATGGAAAATTTTTGAATTTCGCGTTTGTGCGACTTACAATACGCTGCTAATATTTCGATTTTTCGTTTTCATTAAATTGAATTCTTATCAATTGAATGGAACTCTTCGCCCTGTTTATCATTTCCACCCAATATACTACTGACGTTAAAATATAAAACTTACATAAGAGTATTTGATAATTTGTGAAATTATTACTGAATAAATCTCATTAGGCATTCTTATAAACCTTGGGTTACAATCAATGGGTAACTAGGTAGGTCGGGTCTTATGCCTATGGACATATATCTAAGCCATCAAGTAGACTCATAGTAAACAAGTCCATTGTTTTGTTTATTTAGCTTTTGTTTATCATTTTTATAACAATATCTCCACTTTCGTAACAGTATTTATTGAATGAACTTTCATTTTAATATTTTTCAAAATGTTCGATTGGTATTCGACGTTGAATGGAATATTTTTGAATTTCGCGTTTGTGCGACTTACAATACGCTGCTAATATTTCGATTTTTCGTTTTCATTAAATTGAATTCTTATCAATTGAATGGAACTCTTCGCCCTGTTTATCATTTCCACCCAATATACTACTGACGTTAAAATATAAAACTTACATAAGAGTATTTGATAATTTGTGAAATTATTACTGAATAAATCTCATTAGGCATTCTTATAAACCTTGGGTTACAATCAATGGGTAACTAGGTAGGTCGGGTCTTATGCCTATGGACATATATCTAAGCCATCAAGTAGACTCATAGTGCGCACAGTTCGAATCAGTAAAATAAACAATAAAAAAAAAATACAGCTGAGATAAAATTCAAGATACATACTTAAATGGCTTATGGAAAGATTTTAGTTAACAAATAATAACTTATTTACAAACAAATCATAAAGTTCACGTATACAGGACTCAAATCTAAAGTCGTATTTTACATTCCGTTAACATAGGAAAGCCTTACGCACATACTAGACAAAGTTGTTGACATTTTGAGCATCCCTCGCGTACTCTCAAAATTATGAAAATGTTGCTGGCAAATCTGTTCTGTATTTAGCAACTGCCGAAAAGAATTAATTAATTAGTTAAAGTTAATACCATTTTCTTATGTGTTCGCGCCAATGTTAACAAAATAAGTAGTTTTTTAATGTTAATTTATATTGGGCTCACCTCAGTTAAAAAACAAAAACAAGAAAACTCAAATAAGTCGGTTTGTTTAACCGTGTTTCATTTATATATCACAGTTTTAATTGTTTTACAATGTTTAATATTTTGTATAACGTTCTTTGTTTGAAATAATGTCAAAAATTCGAATTTTTCATCGAATCGTAAAGAGATTTGATATAATGTAACGAAACTTCAGCAGAGACCGATTTTAACGCATCTATTAGGTCCTCTTTCGTAAAGACCTGCCTTCTTCCTCTGCGCGTTAGTTATCAATAAAAGTTTTCAATAACGTTTACGACCGGAGAATATGGTGGCCACGATAATATTTCAACTCTCTGCTCCTGCAGTTAGCACGTTACAACATGAGCAGTATATTTGGGAGCGTTGTCGTCTTAAGAAATAAAAGGAAGGATGGCAAAAATATCCGCAAATTATACAAATGCAGTTTCAAGTATATTTTGTAACTAGTTAACGTCATTCGCTAATTTAGAAAAATTAAACTGACAGCGATGTAATACGTTATAGCGCTCCAGTCCATTATACTATCCTCTCTGCTATGGTGACGGCTTAAAAATATGTCCATCTTCCTTATATCGCGGAAATAATAATGATATTCGTCTGGATCATCGACGTTAAAGCGCTTTTCGTCGGAAAATATAACTCTTGGTTAATTAACCTTGTTCCACTATACACACCATGTGTTCCTTTTCAAATTTCAACATCTGCTGTTTATGTATGTATGTATGGCTTTAAATGGTGGCTTCTTTTGAAGTTTACAATGCTTCAGGTAAATCGAGCTTTTTGGTAGCAGCTCAAAATTTACATGAAACAGTAAATAAATTAGAAACTATTTGGATAATTTGCCTCTATGTCGAGGTGAAACCTTTGGATATGTCTCTCCTTTATACCTTTTTCCATACTCTAATGGGCTTTTAAAATAATTGCTTATTACTTTTGGACTTGGGCGAAATTTTCTGATTGGAGCGTGGTTAGAGCGTGGTATTAAGGGACGGTTGTTTCTCATATTGTTTTTTTTTAGCAAAAACACGTATTGATATCGCAATTAAACATAAATTGATTCAAGTTGCGACAACAATCAAAGAATAATTGAAAATTCTGTACTGAGGTTAATCTAAGTGAACACTGGAAAAATCAAATTTCTGTCACTTCTTAAGAAAACAATTATGAAGGACCCGTTAACCTTTATTATTTTCACTTACTTTAAAACATATCTATAGCTATAAAGGAAACACCAAAGTTGTTATTTTTTCTTGAAATTTTAAGAGAGGATGTCCTATGTTAACGGAAAATTTTCAAAATACGTACTCGTAAATGTCAGTTTACGACATTATTATATATACGTATGTGTGATAACAATGTTCTACACTAAAATCTTGCAGGAAAAGAAGTAAAAAAAATTGAAATATGACATGTCCGAAGTCGTTACCAGAATAAGCCTTCCTTATGCAGAATAATTTGATTTTGAAATAATATCAAATATATTGTACATATTTCCTTAATATTTAGATATTATTTAATATTATAAAATATTGCACTATATACTACAACTACAATTCAACCCACCAAGTTCTGCACAGCAAGCTATAAAAAATAGAACACAAGCGGGTAAATGGAAATGATTATTTTAAAAGACAAGTTACTCTTTGATTTTTTGAACTCACCGCAGAGTTGAAAAACATTTTTTCTTATGTTCTTTGTGCCATTCAGTAACTCTGCGTTAAAGCAATGGATAAAGTTGGTCAACTTGCTGGTTTGTTCTGATTTTTTTCCTTAAGTTTTTTTATTGTGTGTAAATTCAATACACGGCAAAGGACTTTGCTGTGGATTGACAATGTCAAAGTACAACGTGTGACAGATTCTACTTTAAATACTGCTTCTAAGACAAATAATATAAACGAATATAAATAAACATAACGAAAATTTGTCCTTTCAAATTTCGTTCTTTTCAATAATTTAAAAGTAAGACCTTCCTCAACAACCTATCATTTCCCGAAAACAAAAAAAAATAAAAAAAAAACTGTGATAAAATCACATTGTTAACCAGTGAGTAAAAACGATTCTTTATTAAAAGAATTAATATTTTATGGGTTTCTTTTTGTGCTAAAGTTCGCAATAATCTTTATGGTGTTGATGCATAAAAATATACATACATAAAATGCAATGATGAATAAAAACTACATTTATGTATATAAAAATTTGTTATGTACATACATACGTATGTAGATAGAAACATAGTTAAACATGTTGTCATTAACGTGTTAAGGAAGATAATACATAATGTGTCAAATACTTTTCCACTTACTTACCCATATTACATACATATGTATACAAAGAAAAGAAGACAGAAATAATACTGATTTTACTAAACAAAAAAAAAAACATGCCACAACAAAAACTAATGGAGTTAATGCTTAAATACCGATAAATTTTACGCAATACTTACCGAATAAGTACGCTTAATGACAGCGATCAAGATATGAATTTAAACTCTTGAAATAAACATACAAACAGACGAATGTCTTGTTACATACTCTTTGTGAAAAAATTCACGTTACATCATAACCCATTTACTCCTTTTTTTTAATTTTTAACATTAGCTATCGACATTTATATGTATTCTCGAATTTCTTTTTGTTTTTTTTTTAACTTTTCTTCTTTTTCAAATGAACATTTTATATAAGCTTGTAATTATTAACGTTCAAATTAACATTATTAAACATTATGCGGAAAACGTAAAAATAAAACCAAGCACTTGACTCTCAATGTCTCCTCTTCCCTATATGTTTTTGTATACATTTAGGGACTTTATTACAATTAGCCGTTAACTAAAGGGAGGATTTTAACGGGCAGCTACATAAATTGTTTTTCATTAATATAAGTGGACAATAAGGTAGAAACGAGCGTTAAGATAACGGGAGGATCATCCTACCTTTAAATGTTTAAGTTAAGTCTATGTTAGAACTTTCCATATTATATATTATTTTCAATATGGCAACTTCAAATATAAACGAAATGAGGAAACAAAACAAGAGGCCCTTCGTTGCCATTGCGTTTAAAAAACTTGTTCAATTGAGCAGTTTTATCGACATTGCTCCGGCACTGCTATATTTTTGAAAAAGTTAATTTTATTTCATCTGTATTTGTGAGAAGCATGTGTATAACCCAGAGGAGAATTGTTAGTAAAATTTTCAAGTGTAACCTAATAATATGTAGTGGAAAATATAGAAAGAATGTACAGCTATAAATCCCTAAAGACTGTGTATTTAACTTGAGAATATTCTTTAAAAAATCGACATCATTTCTCGTTGTTATTAGCGAATCTCATTGAATATCAGTAAATACTACCGAAATATTTTTTGGGTGTATAATTGCTGACAAGCAACTGAATGCATTTTTACGCTCTTTTTTACGAACATTGTTAATGTCCGTGTCCTATATCTGTTTAAAGCCGAAGATGTTCGGCCCCCGAGGGACATTATATATATTTTTCTAAATTTATGAATCTGAATGGGTAGGTGTACGAATCAAACATAATCGAATGTTATGAGTTTGATTTCAACGTTATACTCATGCTCATTGCAACCTGTGCTTACAAATCAATGTTGTTGTGAGTAGGAATGAGTCAGAATAGTTCAATTTCAATACTGTTAACTCATTCATACTAAAAATTTCGTGAGTACTTATGAGTAGCGAAAAAACGATTCATTGCTGATCTCTGATGTATACGGTAACTATTTGATTTAATGGAGCTCATTTCAAATATAAGAAAGAAAATTCTGACCGAACTTTGTGCAACACCCAATATTAAGTTTTCGTTTATTCTTATTTTTTCTTATTAAGAAGGACAAGAAATCAGTTTCTATATTTGATTTTTAAATTTTTATAAACCTTTCCCTCACCTGAGTAACGATCTTGTCACGATGTGGGGGCTTAAGTGTACTTCGATTCACTCTGTGACCCAGGGTGAGTTGGGGTGCATGACTAAAGGTTACCCTAATATCGTGGGAAGACTCTGGTTTCGGATCGATGTCGTTCTTGATCTGTTCGAATCGTCGGAACCCGTATATTTTTCTTTCATACTGGTTTGCAGTCAGGGGTCTAATCCGACTGTATTTTAACGGAGCCTCACTGATACCTGGGCGCCTCAGTGAGTATTAGGTTTCCTACCAAGTCCCTGTCATGCTATCGGGGGCTATGGCATGATCGACCTCCTTTCCCCCTCACTCGTGGGACTTACATGGACGAGAAAAACAATACTGACGAAATGGTATTTTTGAATGGACTGGACGCGTCCCAGCTCATTGCGCGAATCCAGGCGAGCATTGTTGACAACAACAACGAGATCGTCAGGAATTTCGCCCCAGCTGGCCTGAGGATTATGACTGTGGAGGAGGCCTTTGGTGAGGAGTCTGCTTTGGCGATCCTCACTTCTACGGAAGATATGTGCGTGGAGTCAGACTCTGTCTCCCCACTATCGGATGAAGACGGTGACAATACGGTCATCGAAAGGCTCCCTCTCACTCGTATCCAAATTGCCACTGGGAGCAATGAGGTGGTGACATCCCCTTTAAGGAACCCACTTGTCAGACGGGATGCTTCTGACCCACTAGTACGATCATCTACTGATCCGGACTGCATGGGTGGGGGTGGCTCGTCTGACAAGGGGGGTAGAACTGGGCGGAAACGTTCCGCTATGTATAAGGAGAGGAATTCATATCGTAGGGCTTGCACTGTCTTGAGAAGATTTGCAAGCTGTGATGTGGATTCCCTCTCTGTTAAGGAGCAGAGGATGCTGGCTCGACACAGAGGCACTGTTCTGCGGTATGAGAAAAAATACCCAGACAGTGCCCTCTCACGGGTCGCTGACTCTGATGGACCCTTGAGTGTGGACGAGAGCGTAGAGCCAACTGCTTCTACCTCTCAAGCCGCATGCAAGGGGCACAAAGGTTATACACCCTTACTCCCAGCTGGAGCAAAGAAGACCACCCGGGTTTTCAATCCTTCGGTGAAGAGAAAGGGTGGTGGTGTTACTCCTTCAAGGGATGGTGGAAAGGAGGTAGAAGCTACCGCCAATCCTTTATCCCAAAAGGAGGATGTAAGGTTAGAGGCCAAGGAGTTGGGGGGGGGGGGGGGTCACTTCGGCGGATAGGTCTTCTGTGCAGGTTTCTCGCAAGGGAGATCGCATGAAGAGGAACAGGTCTGACGAGGTGCCTTCCTCTAGCTCCAAGCGTCCCAGGAAACAAGGGAGCCTAGGAACTAACCCTTCCCTTCAGCTGGCTTTCATCGACAGGTCGGATTTGGATGGTAAAATCTCTCCTGAAAGATGGAATCTAGTTGAAGAACGGCTCATTGAGTTCATAGCTGAGGAGAGTTGTGATGGCAGGAATGCTCGCATATCTTCTATTGGTTGGTCCAGGGGCATCAAGGTAGTCAACTGTGAAAACGAGGGAACTGTAAAGTTCCTTGTGGAATCAGTGAAGCGCCTTGGCGAACTCCGGCCCGGTGCGCGCTTGGAGGTGGTCCCTCAATCCGACCTCCCTCTACGTCCAATAGTGACGGTATGGATCCCGCCTACTTTTAGGCGTGTGAGTATCATACCCAAACTTATTGGGAAGCAAAACGATGGATTGAACACCAGTACATGGGCGGTTGTTAACTCCCTGGCTGGTGAAGGTAAGAAGGGCTGCGATCTTCGGATCGCTATTGAGCAGACCTCACTTCAGAGGCTAAGGGCAAGGGGTGGCGTGGTGTTGTGTGGGATGGCAAACCTAAAGTTCCGTCATCGGGAAATAAGGGGTGCCTAGGAACCCAGAGGAGGCTGAAAGTGGTGCAGATTAATCTGCATCACTGCGAAGCTGCCTCACACAACCTACTAACCACCCTACGCCGCCTTGAAGTTGACATCGCTCTTATCCAGGAACCTTGTGGGTTTGAGCGATCCTGATTATAGGTTACTTGTTCCTAGAACAAGCGAGAAGGTAAGAACCTGTATATTAGCTAGGGGTAGCTTAGACTTGTTAATCACTCCTTCCTTTTGTACAGGTGACGTAACGACTGTGGCGTACAAAGATGACCTTGGGATCAAATTGATGCTGTCATCTGTGTACATGCCGTACGAGGCTGCATCCCCACCTGATGACTTAATTGGACGACTGGTGGAGCATGCGGAGAGGACAAGATGTCGCCTTGTCCTGGGTTGCGATGCCAATGCTCATCACACCCAATGGGGCAGTGCTGACATAAATACTAGGGGTGAGTCGATTTTGAATTTTATTATTCTTAATAGGCTCAACATTTGTAACGTTGGCAACATGCCAACGTTTAGAAACCGTGTTAGGGAGACTGTAATTGACATTACGCTCTCTAACATGGACAGGTCTATGATTGATGACTGGAGGGTTTCAGATGAGTGTTCTTTCTCTGATCACCAATTGATATCCTTCAGTATTAATCTATCAGGTGGCTTTAACAAGCCTTTTAGAAATCCAAGAAGAACCGACTGGATCAGATATGAGATGGCTGTGGAGGAGGAACTTAAGACCCTCAGGGGTCGTTCCACTCCTAGCGTCAATGATCGAGTTGGGTCTTTGACGGATATTTTGTTGTCTTGTTATAGAGATGCTTGTCCTCTCACTTACCCGGGTAAGAGGAACCAGCCAGTCTGGTGGAATGCGGAACTCCGTAGACTCCGCTGTTGTACCAGGAAACTCTTTAATAAGGCTAAGAAGTCGGGCAGGGATGTTGACTGGTCTGCATATAAGGCCAGTTTTAATGAGTATAAAAGGGAAATAAAGCGCTCAAAGAGAACCACCTGGATGAGTTTCTGCACGAGTATCGAGAATGTTGCCGATGTGGCTCGTTTCCGTAGGATGCTGTCTAGCGACCCCAAAATCCTAGGCTTCCTCCAAAAGAACGATGGCGCGTGGACAGCCTCGAGAAAAGTAACCCTAGAGGTTCTGCTGAGCACTCATTTTCCCAATTGTGTGGATCCAGAAAGCTATCCGTCGGGGGTAGCGGATCCCTTCTGTGATGCTGGCTTGATGCCCGATTTGGAGGATATCATTAACAGAGACAAGGTGAAATGGGCGATAAATAGTTTTGAGCCCTTTAAGTCGCCTGGTCCGGATGGTATCTTTCCGGCTCTGCTTCAGCGTGCTGGTGATATATTACACGAATGTCTGGTGGACGTGTATAGAGACTGTCTCCGGCGGTGTGATATACCGTATGGTTGGAAAGATGTGCTCGTGGTATTTATACCAAAGGCTGGTAAACCCAGTCACATCGGCCCCAAGGATTACAGACCGATATCCCTCTCATCCTTTCTTTTGAAAGCCTTGGAGAGACTTATCGATCTACATTTGAGGTCAAACATGGACCGGTCTCTGTTGAGTGGGTCGCAACATGCTTACATTAAGGGTAAGTCGGTTGAGAGCGCTCTTCATGATGTGACAGGTTTTGTTGAGACGAATCTGGCTAGGGGTGAGTACACACTGTCGGCTTTCCTTGATATAGAGGGGGCCTTCAATAATGTCACCACTTCTTCTATTGAGAATTCACTGAGGGATATACATGCCCCAGATTTTCTGGTGCGGTTTATCATCCACATGTTGGGTAATAGACTAATCCGATCGAATCTGGGTGGATGTTCTATCGTAAAGCGTGCGACCAGGGGTACCCCGCAGGGGGGTGTCCTATCCCCTCTCTTGTGGCTCCTGGTTGCTAATGTTGGTCTGAGGCTTCTAGAGAGTAGGGGCTTTAGGGTTGTGGCATATGCCGATGATGTGGCTATTCTGGTGGGTGGAAAGTTTCTACCGACGTTGGGGGAACTGATGGAGTCTGCTCTTGGAATTTTATCCTCTTGGGCTACGAAATGTGGCCTGGGTATAAATCCGGATAAGACGGACCTCGTCTTGTTCTCGCGTAGGTACAAGGTTGAACCCTTCAGGTTGCCGAGGTTAGCTGGTAGGGAGCTTCCGTTGTCTTCTGAGGTCAAGTACTTGGGTGTTGTCCTGGACAGCAAGCTGAACTGGAAACGAAACACCGAGGAAAGAATGAAGAAGGGACTGAATGCTTTCTACCAGTGTAGGAACTCCATAGGTAAGAGCTGGGGTCTTCCGCCTAGGGCCATTCGCTGGATATATCTGGCGATTGTTAGACCGGTTATTACCTATGGCTGCGTTGTTTGGTGGTGTGCCTTAGATAAGAGTTTTCAGCGGAAAATCTTGGATAAGGTTCAGCGGATTGTTTCCTTGAGTATCACTGGAGTGAGGAAGAGTTGCCCTCAGGCTGCTCTTGACACTATGCTCTGCCTGACTCCGCTTGATTTATATGTCAAGCGGTGTGCAGCGCGCAGTGCCATTCGTCTGAGGGAATCGGGCTGCTGGAAACAGCGCTCGACAGGTCACTCCAGAGTTCTGAATGTCATCTTTCCTGACGGGAGATATCGACTTTCGGAAAAAGCCACCGATTATATTGTGCCTGAGGCTATGTTCCTGCCCGGTTTAAGGATACTTATACCGGAAAGGGCATAATGGAATGGTGGGGTACTCCAGGGACAGAGAGGTACACCCATCTTCACAGATGGGTCTAAGTTAGGTGGATGTACAGGTGCTGGGGTTTTCTGTAGGGAACTCGGTCTTGAACTCCACTTTAGGTTGAACGATGACTGCAGCGTTTTCCAGGCGGAGATTTTCGCAATCTTGAAAGCTATTGAGGCCATAGCTGGTGGCCCAGCTTCAGATCCGGAATCTTACGTTATCTTCGTTGACAGTCAGGCTGCCCTTAGGGCCATTGAGTCGGTCTGGTGCAAATCACGGCTCGTTCGCAAGTGCAAGGAGTCGTTGAGGACCTTTGGACTAGACCGTATCCGTCTCTGCTGGGTTCCGGGTCATAGCGGAATACTGGGCAATGAGACGGCGGATGCCCTCGCTAGGTTAGGTTCGCTCTCTGGGAGCGATTTAATAGTTGGTCCTGACCCCCCGGTCTGCCACCTCTACGGTCTCATCAATAGATGGGTCGGGGAGGAAGAGCAAAGACGTTGGGGGAACGGATCGGGTTGTTTTGTCTCTAGATGTCTATGGCCTGCTGTGGACAGTAAGAGAACAGGTAGGCTGCTGGGCTTGGATAAGGCCAGCTTAAGGTTAGTTGTCGGGTTTATCACAGGGCACTGCGAGATTAGGTCGCTGACGGGGATCTGGAACAGATCCCAGCCGGACTATTGCAGGGCATGTTGCGATGAGGAGGAGTTGGAGACTATCGAACATCTCCTCTGTAACTGCCCAGCCCTTGGTAGGTTGAGGCTGAGGACCTTTGGCAGGGCCTTCTTTGAGAGTTTGAACTCTGCGTCGAGAGCCGACATCAAGGCTCTCCACAGATTCATTAGTGGCTTAGGCTGGTTGAGGGGCGCTAGGGCTTCATCAGGATAGTCGCGCTCTCCCTTCTTTGTTGGGTCTATGTGACCCCTCCGCTTCCCATTCTCCCTTTCCTATCTCCTCTCCTTTATATCCTATTCCCTCTCGTATCCTTCCTCTTTAAGGACGTTGTACAATGGGTCAATTCGACCTCCGGGTACTGTACTTGTCTTAATTGACAAGTACACGTCCTCTAACCTAACCTAACCTAACCTAATCACTTCTTCCTTTTGTACAGGTGACGTAACGACTGTGGCGTACAAAGATGACCTTGGGATCGAGTTGATACTGTCATCTCTGTACATGCCGTGCGAGGCTGCATCCCCACCTGACGACTTAATTGGACGACTGGTGGAGCTTGTGGAGAGGACAAGATGTCGCCTTGTTCTGGGTTACGATGCCAATGCTCATCACACCCAATGGGGCAGTGCTGACATAAATACTAGGGGTGAGTCGATTTTGAATTTTATTATTCTTAATAGGCTCAACATTTGTAACGTTGGTAACACGCCAACGTTTAGAAACCGTGTTAGGGAGAATGTAATTGACATTACGCTCTCTAACATGGACAGTTCTGATTAATGACTGGAGGGTTTCAGATGAGTGTTCTTTCTCTGATCACCAATTGATATCCTTCAGTATTAATCTATCAGGTGGCTTTAACAAGCCTTTTAGGAATCCAAGAAGAACCGACTGGATCAGATATGAGAGGGCTGTGGAGGAGGAACTTAAGACCCTCAGGGGTCGTTCCACTCCTGGCGTCAATGATCGAGTTGGGTCTTTGACGGATATTTTGTTGTCTTGTTATAGAGATGCTTGTCCTCTCACTTACCCGGGTAAGAGGAACCAGCCAGCTTGGTGGAATGCGGAACTCCGTAGATCCGCTGTTGCACCAGGAGACTCTTTAATAAGGCTAAGAAGTCGGGCAGGGATGTTGACTGGTCTGCATATAAGGCCAGTTTTAATGAGTATAAAAGGGAAATAAAGCGCTCAAAGAGAACCACCTGGATGAGTTTCTGCACGAGTATCGAGAATGTTGCCGATGTGGCTCGTTTCCGTAGGATGCTGTCTAGCGACCCCAAAATCCTAGGCTTCCTCCAAAAGAACGATGGCGCGCGGACAGCCTCGAGAAAAGAAACCCTAGAGGTTCTGCTGAGCACTCATTTTCCCAATTGTGTGGATCCAGAAAGCTATCCGTCTGGGGTAGCGGATCCCTTCTGTGATGCTGGCTTGATGCCCGATTTGGAGGATATCATTAACAGAGACAAGGTCAAATGGGCGATAAATAGTTTTGAGCCCTTTAAGTCGCCTGGTCCGGATGGTATCTTTCCGGCTCTGCTTCAGCATGCTGGTGATATATTACACGAATGTCTGGTGGACGTGTATAGAGACTGTCTCCGGCGGTCTGATATACCTGATGGTTGGAAAGATGTGCTCGTGGTGTTTATACCAAAGGCTGGTAAACCCAGTCACATCGGTCCGAAGGATTATAGACCGATATCGCTCTCATCCTTTCTTTTGAAAGCCTTGGAGAGACTTATCGATCTATATTTGAGGTCAAACATGGACCGGTCTCTGTTGAGTGGGTCGCAACATGCTTACATTAAGGGTAAGTCGGTTGAGAGCGCTCTTCATGATGTGACAGGTTTTGTTGAGACGAATCTGGCTAGGGGTGAGTACACACTGTCGGCTTTCCTTGATATAGAGGGGGCCTTCAATAATGTCACCACTTCTTCTATTGAGAATTCACTGAGGGATATACATGCCACAGATTTTCTGGTGCGGTTTATCATCCACATGTTGGGTAATAGACTAATCCGATCGAATCTGGGTGGATGTTCTATCGTAAAGCGTGCGACCAGGGGTACACCGCAGGGGGGTGTCCTATCCCCTCTCTTGTGGCTCCTGGTTGCTAATGTTGGTCTGAGGCTTCTAGAGAGTACGGGCTTTAGGGTTGCGGCATATGCCGATGATGTGGCTATTTTGGTGGGTGGAAAATTTCTACCGACGCTGGGGGAACTGATGGAGTCTGCTCTTGGAATTTTATCCTCTTGGGCTACGAAATGTGGCCTGGGTATAAATCCGGATAAGACAGACCTCATCTTGTTCTCGCGTAGGTACAAAATTGAACCCTTCAGGTTGCCGAGGTTAGCTGGTAGGGAGCTTCCGTTGTCTTCTGAGGTCAAGTACTTGGGTGTTGTCCTGGACAGCAAGCTGAACTGGAAACGAAACACCGAGGAAAGAATGAAGAAGGGACTGAATGCTTTCTACCAGTCTAGGAACTCCATAGGTAAGAGCTGGGGTCTTCCGCCTAGGGCCATTCGCTGGATATATCTGGCGATTGTTAGACCGGTTATTACCTATGGCTACGTTGTTTGGTGGTGTACCTTAGATACGAGTTTTCAGCGGAAAATCTTGGATAAGGTTCAGCGGATTGTTTCCTTGAGTATCACTGGAGTGAGGAAGAGTTGCCCTCAGGCAGCTCTTGACACTATGCTCTGCCTGACTCCGCTTGATCTGTATGTCAGTGCCATTCATCTGAGGGAATCGGGCTGCTGAAAACAGCGCTCGATAGGTCACTCCAGAGTTCTGAATGTCATCTTTCCTGACGGGAGATATGGACTTTCGGAAAAAGCCACCGATTATATTGTGCCTGAGGCTATGTTCCTGCCCGGTTTAAGGATACTTATATCAGGTGCTGGGGTTTTCTGTAGGGAACTCGGTCTTGAACTCCACTTTAGGTTGAATGATGACTGCAGCGTTTTCCAGGCGGAGATTTTCGGAATCTTGAAGGCTATTGAGGCCATACCTGGTGGCCCAGCTTCAGATTCGGAATCTTACGTGATCTTCGTTGACAGTCAGACTGCCCTTAGTGCCATTGAGTCGTTCTGGTGCAAATCACGGCTCGTTCGCAAGTGCAAGGAGTCGTTGAGGACCTTTGGACTAGACCGTATCCGTCTTTGCTGGGTTCCGGGTCATAGCGGAATACTGGGCAATGAGACGGCGGATGCCCTCGCTATGTTAGGTTTGCTCTCTGGGGGTGATTTAATAGTTGGTCCTGACCCCCCGGTCTGCCACCTCTACGGTCTCATCAATGGATGGGTCGGGGAGGAAGAACAGAGACGTTGGGGGAACGAATCGGGTTGTTTTGTCTCTAGATGTCTATGGCCTGCTGTGGACAGTAAGAGAATAGGTTGGCTGCTGGGCTTGGATAAGGCCAGCTTAAGGTTTGTTGTCAGGTTTATCACAGGGCACTGCGAGATTAGGTCGCTGACAGGGATCTGGAACCGATCCCAGCCGGACTATTGCAGGGCATGTTGCGATGAGGAGGAGTTGGAGACTATCGAACACCTCCTCTGTAACTGCCCAGCCCTTGGTAGGTTGAGGCTGAGGACCCTTCGCAGGGCCTTCTTTGAGAGTTTGAACTCTGTGTCGAGAGCCGACATCAAGGCTCTCCACAGATTCATTAGTGGCTTAGGCTGGTTGAGAGGCGCTAGGGCTTCATCAGGGTAGTCGCGCTCTCCCTTCTTTGTTGGGTCTATGTGACCCCTCCGCTTCCCATTCTCCCTTCCCTATCTCCTCTCCTTTATATTCTATTCCCTCTCTTATCCTTCCTCTTTAAGGACGTTGTACAATGGGTCAATTCGACCTCCGGGTACTGTACTTGTCTTAATTGACAAGTACACGTCCTCTAACCTAACCTAACCTTTTCATTGACCTCCAGGATACCAGTAATTATCACTTTTATCTTGTCACTATACTAGATTCGAACTTTCAGTTCCACAAACTAGTTATAAAAGCATAAAATTCATTCATACCCAAAAGCATGTGGAAAAAATACAAACAGATTTGAAGTGCATAAAAGTATAAATCGACGGAAGAAAATCCTCCTAGATACTTGGGACTAGGAAAGCTTACAAACTTTCCTCCCGGGTATGGTGTTCTTTTACTGGTGAATAACTGGTTCTCTGATTGCAAGGTAAATGAAACGAAAACGAAATATGAAAAGTAAAGAAGGTTTTTATAATAAATATTGTAAAATAAATAATAAACTTGCCTTCTTGTAGCCAGGCACACGTAATATTTTTAAATAAAATTTAAATTTTAGAGAAAAAATATATGCACTGTTTAGTTATAACCCCGATGTTATGGTGAAAAATTAAACTATAGTTTTAATTTCATAAGACACTCACACTCGATTTTTTATATATTTGAAAATTTTCTTTCTTATAGGTTGTCCAAAAAAATGATTCAAACTTGGAAGAATACTGAATGTTGACAGGAAAAAGCCCATTGTATTAATGGTGCTAACCACGAAATAATAAAATTTTGTGTACAAGACGAAAAGCAATAATCAAAATCATGGATATCATACATTGAACAAAAATAAAATATCCAAAACGGCAACACAGGTCAATACATACATATGTACATATTGTTACGAAAATGGAAACGGTGTACCATCGTTTAACATTAAAATGAGCAAAAGCCACACAAACAAACGCAACGAACTTGTTACAAGTAAACCAACAACATCAGCATGAAAGAAAAGAGGATAGACAAGAACGTAACAACAAGCAATGTGAACAAAATACACAAACAACAACAAAGTCACAATAGATTTCTCGAGAAAGCGAAACCCCCAACGTTCGACATCAAGAACCTTCATCAGACTAATTACGTGGGCATATAAAAAGGCAAGACAACGCAGGCAACGACTAGTAAGAATTTAGTCAGTTCGTGACATGTGGTTAATGACATAAATTCTTTTAAAACCGAAATTTGATTTTCCATTTTTCCCAAAAATCGCTTATTATTTTACTACAACAGGTGATCAAAACAAAAAACCAGTCGCATAAACCGCATTGTGTATAACTCGCAATAAAAACCACATAGAATGCAAGAATCGCATGTAACGCAAGGTCGCATGAAACGGATGGTATGGACTTTCTGCCGAATTTTTCACCGAAACTTATAGCCCATTTACACTACAGCGAAATCTAGTAGATTAGATTTCAAAACTTGTTCAAAATCTAGATCCTTTACACTGGATTTATTTGACAGTAGCAAGATTTCATTTTAATAACAAAAACAGCTGACTGAAATTTAAAAGAAAATAATATTTCCAAATTTAGTTTAATACCAAACAAAAATGAAAAATATAGGACATTTAGTATCGTTTTCATCAAGACCAAATAAGATCCAATCAGAAATAATGTTTTAGAATGAGCCACCAAACTTCTCAGTTATGCTTAAAGCTAACATTCATAAACAAAACTGATAAAGGGTCCGCCAAATAACTTTTTTTTTTAAATGCTTTAAAAAAACTACTGAAACTCTTCAATTTTTGTGAACAAAAATTCGTTCAACATGGCCCGATAACGATCGCCATTGACTGTAACGGCCAATGGCCCAATTATGCCTCTGGACCAAAATCCGCACCAAACAGTTGCTCGTTTTGGGTGCGTCGGCTTTTCAATGTATGCGTGCGGGTTTTCTGTGTCCCAAATGCGACAATTTTGCTTGTTTACATACCCGCCAAGATCAAAATGAGCTTCATCTGAAAAGATGATTTTTTTGCTAAAATCGGCATCTTCTGTAGGCTACTGCATGGCCAGCCGAGGCAGCCATTTAAATGAAATTATTTTCCATTATTAACCGGAAGGATTGTACTTTCAAATAAAAAAAGAAATTTGAGAAAATATTCAGTAGTTTTTTTACAGCATTTTCAAAAAAAAAATTATTTGGCGGACCCTTTACAACATTTAGAAAATGTATTTTTAGATTGAAATGTCATTTTTTTCCTATGCAGCGTTGTATTTTTAAGTACTATTTGGTAAAACACATAGTTGCATTTCTATTTTCAATAGATTTTGAGTAGATTTTGCCGAAATCTACTAAATAAGTAGATTTTGTTTTGTATGGGAAATCTAGTTAAAATCAACTAGATTTGGCTCGAAATCTTATATATGTTTACTTCCTACTTTTCTATGCGACTCATGCACTGCTGGAAAAAGTCAGCAGTTTTTTAAACTTGGCATGCCAAATTATATACTATTGTGAATGGTTTCGATAAATATGTTTAAATAGTGCATTACAATTTTCGCATTTTTCTTTTTGTATTATAAAAATATTAATAAAAAAATATTTCAAAATAAATTTTACTAATAATTTAAGAGGAAAATACATTAAAATACATTTTTTAACACATTTCTTTCATGAACAAAATATGTATGTATGTTACAAGTTGTCGATTATTTTTATGTACTGAGTGTCATCTATTTTGAATTTATTTATTTGTAAACAAGAAAAATGGAGGATAAATTTACCGAAAACACTCGTCTTGTGTTCTTTTAAGGATTTTCGTAGGCCTTAACAGCACAAAATATCACATATGTAAACTCATAAATTTGTAATTAATGGCATAAATTCTTTTAAAATTACAATTTGATTTTCTATTTTTCCCAAAAATGTTCTTGTTTGCTTTTTTATTGTTTACCACAACAGCTGATCAAAATAAAAAACCAGTCGCATAAAACGCATTGTGTGTAACTTGCAATAAAAACCGCATAGAATGCAAGAATCGCATGTAACGCAAGGTCGCATGAAACGGATGGTATGGACTTTCGGCTTAAGTGTACTTAGAACGTTTTTAATGTTCTTACATTTTTAAATTCTACGTTCTCTAACTTAAATACTGTCAAAATTTGGTTAAGATGCGCCGATGCGTTCCGAAGTTATAGGGGAAAATCTACTTAGAATACTCATATAGTCGTATGTAGCGTGAAAACTTTGAGAGCTCATAACTCAAAATACACTTTTTCGACTTAGAATGTTACAGAAGGGAGGCGTCGATAATAAAACATATATTTTAACTGAACTGTCACTTAAAAAAATTTACGCATAACGAATTCGGTGAGTCTCGGCGTTTAATTCTAATTTGTTGACAACTGTCGGCGTAAAAATATTTCCCAATGACTTTGTGGTCTTTTGTATAATGTCAACAAAACCAGCCGAAACAAAGAGGAAATTTGTTTAAGTGAACTGAAATAAATAAAAAAATCAGAGCAATGGCTGATCGATTGACACAATTGCAGGATACTGTAAATTTAGTAAGTTTTATTTCACTATTTTAAATTTAGATATTTCATTAATTTAAAATGCAACAACTTCCAGCAAGCCGAACACTTTTGCAATGCAATCGGTATAATACAACAAACTTCTTATCCCAGTAAGTTTCCTAATTTTGATCGTACCGGCTCCCAAACTCCAATACAGAATCAACAGCAGGAAGACTATGCTCAGCTATTTGCACAGCTTATATCACGTTGTGCCAAAGACATTGATACCCTCATAGAGTCCTTACCTAATGAAGACAGTTCAACCGAGCTTCAGAACCAGAGTCTCAAGCGATTAGAATTAGAAAACCAGGAAGCTGCCGAACGTTTGGAAGAAATTGCAGTTAAAGGTGAAATGCTTTTGGGAAAAATACAAAATGCCTTGGAAGATATAGCACAGGCTCAATTAGACATGCAGATTACAATGAAAAATAACAATAGCTAAATAAATAGTACCTTTTACTCAATCACAGCGATAATATATAGCTTTTAAACCGAAACTTATTTACTGTGCCCAATTATCTCCAACAGATTTGAATCGTACGTTTTTATAATGATTTTGTTGAAATTGCGTTATTTGGTTCCAGAAGGTATAATGTTTCCAATGCATTTTTTGGATAATATTTTTGATAGTCTAGTTGGTATTGTGTTGCCTTCTTAGACATCAAAACGAATTAGGAAAAAAATTTCTTCTTCGACTTCCTCTCCGCAGACTTCTGGCAAAAACTCAGAGAGTAAATAATGAATAAAATTGCCATGAAAAGTTTCTCAGAAATATATCGTTCGGAGTCGACTTTAAACTGTAGGTCCAGCCACTCATGTATAAGTGGTGTGAAAAGCTAGGTAGTAATCCCAACTGAACGGTTGTTACGACCAATTATGTATGTTATGTTTGATATATTAAGTTGAAGCTGTATTTGTAATTGATGTGTTTTTATAATGATGATGGCAGTCTGCATTTTTGAAATATATGTATATGGGGCTTGGTAATTAGTTCGATGTTGAGAAAAAGATTATGTGGTGTCCTGATAATAATGATGATGTAACTTATGTCAATGTAAAAGTCTATTTTCTCTACTGTCTCGTTATCCATAATGCCCACATGGCTTTGAACCCTCCCAATATGATTTTATTCTAAGTTGCTTTACAACTGTAACCCATTTGCTTTTGAAACAGTTATTTATAGCCTTTAGTACTGAGAAAATTACTTAGAAGGTGATACTATTATTTTCACTTTTAAGTGCATATTGAGTAGCATGAAAGATTGTACAGAATTCAACTCATTATTCCAGCATAGGTGGGTTTTCGATATAATAAATAGATAGAATGCGTCAACCAATACTTTTTAGCTCGGCTTTCTTTCCAAGCAAAAGATTTTAAACATATTTCTTTAGTGGTTTCAGTTTTAAAAATGTGGAACGCCTCGCAATTTAACAGGAGCAATATTTATCTGCTTTGTATGCAGAAACTGATTTGTTAAATGCATGACTAAATTTTAATAAATTATTTTTCATTTCAATGAGAATTTTTTATTTCATCATTTAATTTTCGAATTAAAGAACTACTTAATAAAGGTATTAAAGTCGCTGTAGTCTAGTAGGTAGTTCTCACAAGTTCTCCAGGTAAAAGGGGGTATAAGAACGTGATGGATGTACGCATTAAATCATGATACATACATATATAAAAATGTTTGAATATTAGGAATACTTATCCTGGGAATGAATGTAATTTTAATACATTAAAAAATGCAATAATTATGTTTCAATGATGCATTATATTTGCTTTTTATTGTTTTAACATTATCGAACAACATACAACACTCGAGTGTTTCATAGAAGTGACGCTGGGGTATATAGTATAGTAATTTCAAATTTAATTTAAAGAATATAATTCTTGTTATTAATAGTATTTATTTATATAAATCTTTAAGACTATTTACATTAATTTATTTGCATGTACTCACATTTAAACTATTCATAATTTAGTGTCTTTAGTTTTTTTCCCTTTAAGACTACTACATCATTATTATTTATACGCGTATAGTATATTTTATTAATATTAATTTCAATATTTTGTTTCTGCTTTCACATAATTATTTATCTTATAAAAAGCCCTAGTGCTTAATTAATAATTAAAAGAATTATATTATAAATGGTAGTTTAGAATCGACCTTAAATTTGAATATATATATATGTATATTTCTAAAAAGTGAAACAGTTTATTAAAATATTTACAATCAAGAAAAAGTTATTATTCTTGGTACATACATATATGTATAAGTGCTTTCTTCGTTATGACCCAAATGCAGATGACAGTACTTCACAGAGAAAGTTTTTATTAATTAGTTATATATTTATGTATTTCTAATTATATTTTTACCAGTATATTTGAAAATATACTTCTTTAGAGAAATATTTTCGCTATGAAAACTTTATAAAATATTTAATTTTTAATTTTAAATTACAAGAAAAAAGCAGACAAAGAATATGTTCGACCACAAAAGTATAAATATGCATGAAAAGCTGTAATACATAGTATATTTAAACTTAAAAAATATTACTGAGGTAAAGTGTGTGTGTTTAATCGGATGATAAGTAAATTAATTAAACTTAAAAAATTAATATCAAGTACTTCAGCTAAATGAAACAAATAAATTTAATTGAGAGTCCCTCTACAGCCTTGAGCACCACATAAACATGGTATTTTTTCATCTTCCAAAGGAAATTTATAATCATAAGTTATTTCTTCATTTACGCCAATTGGTTGTTTGGAGTATATAACAATTTTCTTTTCCGACTCTATTGTAATTACTTTAGCGTAACAATTTGGCTAAAAAAGAGTATGAGAATTGAGTAAAACTTGAAAGGTAGACATTTATTTTAAAAGTAATACATACATTACAACTGTGATTTATAAATCGGGCCAGGTTGCCACATTTTGTTGCGTCAATTATAGTTTCCATGTCAATACGAAATAGATAAGAGCTGCCAATACCGATTGCCTCGTATTTCGTTTCACGCAGATCTGCTACAATTGGTCGAATCATTTGTCCCACATATTCAATAACCATTTCGTCTGCGGCAATTGGTTCCATTGCAAAAAGACCCCAGTCATGAATTGCAGATTTCGCGAATTTCAATTGCTTTTTACGGAATTTCAGTTGATTAAATTTAAGTAATTCTGATTCTCCAATGGACCCAAAAGCAGTCAAAAGTCGTCGCTGGTTCGAACGTGCCTCCCGTGAAATGCCTTGCATTTTTGATACCAGTTTATTATGTTGATTTGGCAACAATTCATCGGCTCGATCGACACTAAGGGAATTTTCGACATTAGCCTTAGCATGATGGTATTTGTGTTTTGCTTTTTCCCGCACATCCAATTTATAGTAGCCCTCTGTTCTGGCACATCCAGTTTTGTGCCGTTTAAGATCATCGTCTTTTTTACGCTTTTTGTTGGGTGGCGGTACAAATGCCCGATCAGTTACGCAGTGGTCTACCCAATGAGTATTGTTTAACCAAAATCTAAATCATTAATACAATAAAATGTGACATATTTATTAAGAGTACGAATTGTAGAGAATGTGAACTGTTCTTACCCGTAAGTGTCTTCCTGAAGATGCATTTCGTAACATTTTCGAACGTATTGGATATCTTCAGAGTCAATGCCACGAGTAAGGAATTCATAAAGGACCATCATTTCATCCGTCGCCTCCCGTGGTTTAAACATTTCTCTCGGCTCAAATGTGGCCAAGGCCTTCGTGAAATTATTGTAGGCATCCGCAATAGATGTTACATCTGTAGAATATGTTCGCTTCCCTACATTGCGGTGGGCCAACGACTCCTCCTTCTTTTTTGTTCGTGTACTATCCTTTCGTGGTCTGCCAGGGCCTGGCTTAGTTGAAACGATCGCGCACGATTGCTGAGATATATGAGGTGGAACATTATCTTCAGAGATCGAAGCACGCGGTGTAGGTGGAGTAGCATATCCTCCGTGATCGTGTACGAGGTATTGTTGCTTTTTCCGTGCAGTATCGACATGTTGAAACGGAGATAAAGCGTTCTTTGGTTTTGATGTATCCGCCTCTGGAGGTAAAGAGTAGCAATGCTCTAATGCAACTTGGCTGGCTTGACTAGCTTGACTGGATCCTCCATCTGAAGAAGTTGGTGACATTTTAATGTCATCATTTTCTTCCTCCGCCTGAGGTACTTTCAAGGGCTCCGATTTCTGATTTATCAATCTGTCGTTACTTAATTGAAGATTACTTTCAGAAATTGTAGCCATACCTTCCTTAGCAATGGCTTTAGTATCTGCTGAAATTTGACTTTTAATGTCATTATTTGCTAAATCATTTGAATTGATTTCAGATGTATTTACGATTGTCTCTAATTTACTGATTGCTTCTCTTGACTCTATCGTAAAAGATGTTTCACAAGCATCGTCTTTTTTATTTGTAACTGATAATGCAGTTTCATCATGTTGTGATGTCATTTTAGATTTAGAGTCTTTTCTTGATCTCCCAGTTTCAGTCTTATTTGATGCAGATTTATCTTTTTTAGCTTTTCCTGTGACAATTTCTCGTTGTTTTACGACACCTCCAATTGTTGAGCTATTCAGCAATTCCAGTTCACCTATTAGTTTCGCTCCCGGCGTTGGAGGTACTTCTGTTATATCAGGCGTAATCGGCACTTCGATGCTAGTAGGTTTGCGGGAGAAACTTAATGTTGGCCGGCTTGATGTTATTGCAGTCGAATTTTTATTTGTGTCTTCTTTTTCTATTCCACTTTCCTCTTGTTGTTCACGCATTGCACGTTGTTGCTCTTCGAGGAACTCTCGCTCAATTTGAGCCATATATTCAGTGTTTCGCCTTCGCTTTTCCTGATATTCACGCTCCTCATCCGAGTCACTATAAATTCTATCATATTCGAACACGCTCTTCTTTTGATTTTGTTGCAATTGCAGTTGTTTGTCCTTTTCTTTCGATTCATTGTCTTCTTTTTTCAATTGAGATTCACAAACACTGTCAGATTTAACTTCAGATTTTGCATACACTATGTTGTCACCCTGTGAATCTTCGCCTAAACTTAGTGAGCTGTCTTTGCTAATGTCTTCCAAATCTGAAGCATTGGCAGGCATGAGTATTGCTTTTGAATCTTCTTTATTATTGTTTTGAATACTTGTTAATTTCGAGTTAGTTTCCACTGCATTGGTATTTTCATCTGAATCAGAATAGATGCTCTTTTTCGCTATGGTTGAATTAAGTTTTTCTTTAGAGTGCATATGACTGTTATTAGAAGCAGATACCACTTTTTCACGTTCATCCTCATCAGAATCCGTGTAAAAACTTTGGGAAATTGCGTGTCTATTTTTCATACATTTCTTCTCTTTGTGACCCACTTTAGATTTTATATCTTCATTTGATATGGAACTTAATTCATCGTCACTAGCACTATCATCGCCATCTCCAGAGGTCCGGTCTGTATCCTCATCGTCGTCATCTTCATTTTCTTCCTCACTGGATGATGATGATGAAAAAAAGCTTGATGAACTTCCTTTCCGTTTAATTCGACCAATTGAAGTGTTGGATGAAGCTTTGGCTTTAAAGGATTGAGATATTGATACTTTGGTATCCTTTGCATTGGTAGCAGAACTCGTCAAATTATGTGCGCTTAAATTCGAATCATCTTTTTCTGAATCTGAACCATGTACCATTTCTTCCTGATCACTAAGGTGTTTTTCAACGTCAGCCTTTTCTGATTTTGGACTAGGCTGCTTACGAATTCTACGAAAGGACGGTAATTTAGGAATCGACGCTCGTAAACCTAAAGCAGGGTAAGCTGAATTGAAATCCGACAAATCTCTATGACTATTAATTAACTGGTTGATATCAGGCGGTTTATCTATTCGATTAGTAGTGGGTGCAGTTGTACTTATGAGTGCAGATGGAGCAAAGCAAGCAGTTTTTTCGGAGGCAGCTTTTTCGGTTTCACTCTTATTCTGACGATTCTTTTGAATTTGTTCATCCCACCAGCCCTCAAATTTTTTATAAGCCGTATTTTCAATCATCTTCTTGTTAAAATCGCGTTTAAGTATTTGTTTTAGTTCATTACTCACTTTTTTTACCACTTCTTCAATGTATCTTTTATAAGGGTCTTCATCGTAGACATTTGAAGCATGTCCAATGTAACTAGAATAACCTTCTCGATAAAATTTGTATGCATCGCTATAGGGATCACCATATGCTGGCCCACCAGTCGTCGCAAAAGTTGGTAAACCACCGCTAATGCCGGGCAGATAAGACGATTGTATATACGCAGGATTGGGGAAGTACTGTACTGAGGAACCGTCAGCAGTTGGATACGAAGAATACGTTCCTCCTGTGTAATAATAAGGATTGGAAGCTCCATGCTGCGGATAAACATAAGCAGCAGTAACACTCGCCCGAATTTCAGAAGATGAAAAAGTCAATGACCCGGATGACGGTAAAGGTGGTTTAGGTTTATCTCTTTCAATGTCTTTACTTTTTAGGCATTCATTTGATGACAAACTAGAGAGCGACATACGATCATCATCCTTTTGTTTTAAATGACTCGGGTATATTGGACTATACGAGTCTTTTTTTAACAAAATTTCATCATCACTAGATGAAATGTCACTAGCCCCATCTTCGATGGCATTCAATTTGTTAGAAGTTGATAAAATTTTTCGCCTTTCCGACGGTTTAGATTTATTTATTAACAATTTTGTGGATGACCGTTCATTGGTATCTGAATTCACTTCGCCCTCTTCTTCGTCTCCTTGGGCACATTTTTCTTCTTCCGATTCACTACTGTCCATTTGTAAGAAAGGTGGAGCATTTCCAAATGATTTGCCTTTAAACATTAGAGCAATGCGAGTATCCAAATCAACATTAGCCAGATCCGTTTCAGTTGTTGTTTCAGATTTTTCCATTAATGAATTTACTTCTTTATCGGTCGTCGACTTTCTGCTAATAGCTGTATCTTTTCGGTCATTCCTTGGCATTGTAATTTCATCTTGGCTGGAATAACCTCCTGGAGGAGGAGGCTCTGGTTCATCCCAATCTGGGGTGCCGTCAGGCGGTGGCGGCGGCAAGGGTGGTTGAATATTTGGTTGTTGGGGTTGATGGGCAGACCAGGTTCTTGCTCCACCATGCCAAATTTGTGGAGTTTGTGAATTTTCACTTGGATATCCGTAT
Source organism: Sarcophaga rosellei (assembly GCA_930367235.1). Taxonomy (NCBI): domain Eukaryota; kingdom Metazoa; phylum Arthropoda; class Insecta; order Diptera; family Sarcophagidae; genus Sarcophaga; species Sarcophaga rosellei. The sequence goes on along the minus strand of OV884017.1, from coordinate 80,071,562 downwards.
CCAGTGTAAGGGTAACCAGCAACAGATGGGCCTACAACTTGTACAGACTGCTGCGGAATACCTCCTTTTACCGGATAATATGTATTATTGCTAGGTGAAGGGAAAGGCTTTGGTGCCAGACCACTCGTAGATTCTGCGTAGTCGCGAGAATAACGGGAGGATAAATTGTACTTATCGTTTCCTCTCCCTTTAGCAGACCAATCACGGTCACGATCGCGATCTCGGTCTCTATCCCGATCAATTGACCTTTCGCGATAATCACGCTCACGGTCGCGTCGATCTCTCTCTCTGTCCCTAGGCCTGTCGTAATCCCGCACTCTATCCCTATCACGGTCTCTATTGCGTCTACTTACAGTTAAATTTCCTCGTTCATCACTTCGCTCTCTAGAACGGTCCCGCTTATGATAGTGATGATGATGCTTAGACCGGTCTTTCTCATGGCGTAACCCAACTGATGACGATAAATACTTGTCACGGCTATGAGCACTATCTTTGCGTTTATCGCGATATGAGGTTCGTTCTTCATCGACATATCTGTCTGTTCGGTTATACCCAAATCGATCGTAGTCCCGTTCAGATCGAAACGAATGCTTGTACGAGGAATTTGAATCTTGCGAAGTTTGTGAAATATAATCGTGCTGCTGGTATTCCCCCTGAGCAACAGATATTAGAGGTGGAATAATTGGTATATGAGCATCAGTCTCCGCGTTAGACAAAAATTGTGTCGACCCCATCCCTGCGGAAGTAAAAGTTGTGGCTGGAGCAGTTTTAGGCTTAGTTGATGTTAAATTCTCTACTGTTTGTTTACAAACAGTACCAAAAGGATCGTGAAAAACGCTTATTATCTGCATTAAAATTAAAATATATTAAATCAAATTAAAAATACTTTAATTCCTTATTTTACCTTTCCCATCACTGATTTTTGATTAAACTTTTCAATAAACTGCTTTGAGGCCTTTACATTTTCAAAAACAATCCTTGCTATACCAAGGTGCTTATTTGTGGTCGGATGATGATAAATCACAATTTCATCATATAAGCCACACTTTTCGAGCATTCGAGCCAAAAACTGTTTGTCAATGTTATCATTCAAATTCGTCACAGTAATTTCTATGGCTGGTGGATTTCCGATATAATTCTGGTCAATTTTAAGCCTACAAATAAAAAATATTTCAATCAAATACTTTTGATATGCAATAATTTTATATAAAGAAGAACTAACCTCGGCACAGATAATACCATCGGCTCAACAGGTCTTGCTCGTAAACGCACAACTGGGTTTCGAGGATCGCGAGGCATTACCGAAGGATAAGTGGGGTCATTCGGCACAACTCCATCGAAACGATATAATTTAATAGCCCCTTTCGTAAGTGCCGGATCCGAAATTAATTTAAAATTACGTGGAGCCTTTTGTTGGGCGGCAGTGCCGCCCAAGTGCTCGCCTGAAGTTGTACCGCCATTACTGTTCGGATGTGTAGGAGGCATGCGAATATAATTGTTGTCCATTAGTCCATGCATACATCAGCAGTTCTCCTCGATATCAGTAGATTTCAATTATGTTTTTCACGTATCTTTATAAATCAAAAGGCAAAAATAGTTAATTTTTCCTTGTATTATTACTTGAAACAAATGTTTACTTGTTCTTCTGTTTCTATCTTCAAATAAAAGTGGCGACAATGATGTTGGCAGTAAGAAATTCCAGTTCAAGTCTTACTGTGGTTCCACCACATTAATTGAGTATATTAGAGTTCGACAATATTATTCCAAATTAAAAATATTTATGGCCAAGGCAATAAAGTAGACAATAATAGCGCGTTCTTCGCAAGTGATAAGCAGTGACAGCCAAATCAGACGTCAACAGCACTGTAGACCGAAATTGAATTGAAAGCTTTCAATCAGCAAAGACAAAAAGAAAATTTCTACTTTCGTTAATTTCCTTTGATTTTTGTCATCAAATTTCATATTACGAATACTCTGTGGTACCTATTTTAGACTTTTTTATTAATTTAACGCAATTTCTTTAAGTTTTTAGTATATTTTTAACGAAAAATGTTGTACGTAAATCGAATCAATGTCCTTCGCCACTGCAAGAAAAAATGTTAGGCAAAACGTATGAAAGCTGCGCTGCTCTGAACCCCATGTTAAATAGAATAGGTGAGAGAGAGATAGACAAATACAAATGCGATGTCAACGTGAAGGTTGATAACAATGGCAACACCAGCAAAAACACGGTTGTATTTTATAAATTATTAATCATTGTTGTAATTATTAGTACGAAAATAAAGGCACAGTTTTTTTTAATTAATTGATATTTATTACAGATATTTTAAAATAAATATAACATACAAATCGAAAAAGGATAAGGATTCACTCATATTCAGGCTTTTTATATATGAAAAATCAGTTTATGTTGTGAAGGAATGTATGTACATACAGTATAAACTTAAATTAAAAAAATAATAAAAAACCGTTTCGCAAACAATTATTTTATTTATCGAATTTTCGTTAACAAAACTTTTTTATTAATTTCGTTTTATCTACATTTCAACAAACAAAATGTAAACATATATATATATATGGAAAGCCAAAAATATGAATAAAAAAACTTAACAGGAAAAACTTAAGATTTATGCTGCAACTTTCGGATGCCATTAATAAGTTTTTCCACTCTTTTTTAGGTCCGTGATTACAGTAAAGCTTGGTTTGATTGAAGGAAATCAAACAATTTTTTAGTTGTCGGAATCCGAAATATGCACATTGGGTAATCTTTATGTTATTCTAAAAGAAGCAACCTTTTTCGTAGAATCCTATTTTTTATAAATAGTTGTATATTGTTATGCTACTAAGGCCTACTAAAGCCGAAAGTCCATACCATCCGTTTCATGAGACCTTGCGTTATGTATTTTCCTCTTAAATTAGTAGTAAACTTTATTATGAAATATGTTTTTATTAATATTTTTATAATGCAAAAAGAAAAATGCGAAAATTGTAATGCACTATTTAAACATATTTAACGAAACCATTCACAATAGTATATAATTTGGCATGCCAAGTTTAAAAAACTGCTGACTTTTTCCAGCAGTGCATGAGGCGCATAGAAAAGTAAACCTACTTGATGCGTTCTATGCGTCTATGCATTTTCTTCCACAGCTAACCAGTAACGAAAACTTTGACCACAGCTAACCACAGTTATATTGTGTTTTCTTCTGTTTCTTGTCACAAACAACTACACTGATTCTACTTTTTCGGTATACGCATGTAATGCAAGGTCGCATGAAACGGATGGTATGGACTTTCGGCGGAAAGTAAACCTACTTGATGCGTTCTATGCCTCTATGCATTTTCTTCTGTTTCTTGTCACAAATAACTATACTGATTCTACTTTTTCCGTATACGCATGAAACGCAAGGTCGCATGAAACGGATGGTATGGACTTTCGGCTTTTCAAAACATGATGGTAAACCAAACAAGTTGCAATGGACGTTGGAAACAAAATTTATAATGTTTTATATTCATGTTTGTAGTGACGATTGCCCTATTATTATTTGATTTTTCTTTTTTGAGTTTTATTTTTTAATTTTCAAAATTTCTAATTATTATAAACCGTTACACGACGCCATCTAGGTGTGAAACATGCGATCGAACCTGCCGTACAATCGTCGTTTCATTTGATTTAGGCCTTTACACTAATGACGATTATACCAATTTTTGAAATGTCGCTGGTAGCTTCTAGAAAACGTTAAGTGGCAAATAAAACAGAAGATCTATATCTATAAAATTTATATAATAATCTGAAGTTAAATTAAAAACAATAAGAACCTAAAAATAATGTTAACTTTGTGAATAATAAACGTATATAAATATAGAAAAAATAAATACACAAGTAACAGATAATCTTGGTTAAATATAAAACGAGTAAAATATAATAACAAAAGTAACGGAAAGAACTGTATTTGAGGAAAAAATTTAAACTTTTAAAGTAATACTGTAACAAAAAAAAAAAAAAATTCGTTATAAAAACAATATTTATTTGTAATTATTATTTTTAGTGTAAGCAATCGATGTAGTTAATTTTAGAAGAAGTTTGAGCGAATTGTAGCTATGATTTCTAAATGCTTGTTTTGTTGTTTTAGTTTTAGTTAACTTAAAGGCCACTTTAAAATAAAATATAAAAATATAATTGAATCCGTTATATGACGAGCACTTCTGGTAAGTTGAAGTATTTAAAATTAATAGCCCATTTACACTACAGCGAAATCTAGTACTTATGAGATTTCGAGCCAAATCTAGTTGATTTTAACTAGATTTCCCATACAAAACAAAATCTACGTATTTAGTAGATTTCGGCAAAATCTACTCAAAATCTAGTAAAAATAGAAATGCAACTATGTGTTTTGCCAAATAGTACTTAAATATATAACGCTGCACAGGAATAAAATGACATTTCAATTTAAAAATACATTTTCTAAATGTTGTAAAGGGTCCGCCAAATAACTTTTTTTTTTTTAAATGCTGTAAAAAAAAACTACTGAATATTTTCTCAAATTTCTTTTTTTCTTTGAAAGTACAATCCTTCCGGTTAATAATGGAAAATAACTTCATTAAAATGGCTGCCTCGGCTGCTGGCTACACGAGTAGCCTACAGAAGATGCCGATTTTGTCATCATCAATCATCTTTTCAGATGAAGCTCATTTTGATCTTGGCGGGTATGTAAACAAGCAAAATTGTCGCATTTGGGGCACAGAAAACCCGCACGCATACATTGAAAAGACGACGCACCCAAACGCGTCACTGTTTGGTAAGGATTTTGGTCCAGAGGCATAATTCGAAAATGAGCATGGAGTGGCCGTTACAGTCAATGACGATCGTTATCGGGCCATGTTGAACGAATTTTTGTTCACAAAAATTGAAGAGGAGGATATTGGCAACATTTGGTTTCAACAGGATGGCGCTAAGTGTTACACTCGATGTTTTGCGCCCTGTTTTTGAAGATCGCATTATCAGCCGAAGAGCTGATGTCGTTTGGCCACCTCGGAGCTGCGATTTGACACCGTTGGACTGTTATTTGTGAGGTGCCGTCAAAGATAAGTGTTACGCCGACAAGCCAGAGAAAATTTACGCTTTAAAGGACAATATTCGTGAAGCCATTGGTGAAATACAGCTGCACACAATCGATAATGTGCTTAAAAATTGGACCGATCGTGTTGGCTACTGCATGGCCAGCCGAGGCAGCCATTTGAATGAAATTATTTTATTTACTTTCAAGTAAAAAATGAATTTGAGAAAATATTCAGTCGTTTTTTAAAGCATTTTCAAAAAAAAAAAAAAGATTTTTGGCGGACCCTTTATCAGTTTTGTTTATGGATGTTAGCGTTATAATGTTTTCACACCAGCATAACAACTGAAAAGTTTGGTGGGTCATTATAAAACATTATTTCCGATTGGATCTTATTTGGTCTTGATGAAAACGATACTAAATGTCCTATATTTTTCATTTTTGTTTGGTATTAAAATAAATTTGAAAATATTATTTTCTTTTAAATTTCAGTCAGCTGTTTTTGTTATTAAAATGAAATCTTGCTACTGTCAAATAAATCCAGTGTAAACGATCTAGATTTTGAGCTAGATTTGAAATCTAATCTACTAGATTTCGCTGTAGTGTAAATGGGCTATAAGGCTCTGTTAGCCAAGCGTTGAAGGCGTAAAAACGGAACCTATGTTAACGTACGTTCGTTTGTGTAGTTATAGAAACGTTAAAAATGTAGCATCTATCAACGAAGAATGTAAATAAAAGCAAAACACAATGCAAAGAAACTCATTTACAGACATTTGCTCGAAGTCAGTTGTTCAGAACAGTGATGAGTGTTGTTAAGATAATGCAGGATTAAAAAAGTACCAATTAGACTTTAATTGGGAAAAATTATATTTGCTTCTTAAGTTTTATGTTATTATGAATATTTATTTTTGTAATACTATAGAATAATACATTTTTTGTTTAATCGGAGTCAATATTTATAGAATTTACATATGTATACGTAAGTACACTGTCGAATATTGTTCTATATATAATATCTCTAATATATAAAATTCTCGTGTCACGGTGTTAGTTGTTAAACTCCTCCGAAATGGATCGACCGATTTTCATGAAATTTTGTGTGCATATCAGGTAGGTCTGAGAATCGGACAACATCTATTTTTCATATCCCTAAATATTAAGAGGGCGTGGCAAATCGTTATATCTAGGTACAAATTGATCGTAGACGAATAAAATTTGGTGGGTAAGTTCGTAGAGTCGTTATCGGACGAAGGTTTCTAAGTTGGTATGACCCATTTCCGACAGGTGGCGCCCCTGAAAATCACTCAAAATTAACTAAATCGTAAACTGTGCATTTGATCATGTTATGATCTTTAGCAAAGTTATTGCGCATGAGCCGACGAAGGTTTCTACGTTGGTATGACCAATTTCCCACAGCTGGTGCCACTGAAAATTACTTAAAATTTATTAAATCGTTAATTGTGCATTTGATCATGCTATGATCTTTAGGAAAGTTGTTGCGCATGAGTAGACGGGTTTCTAAGTTGGTGCGATTAATTTCCGATAGATGGCGCCACTGAAAATTGGTCGACCTACACCTCAAGCACCGCCGAAAAGAACATTACGAGCCTCAGAGTCAGACGAGCAATGAGCATTGAGAATCATTTGAACAACGAGAAGTGAGATTAGAAACTGATGGAATGCGTACTACTTAGGCCCGTTCGCCTGAATCATCTGGACAACGGGAAACAAAATCAATAAAATGATTCAAAATTAATTGTATATTTGACTTTCCTTGATTTGTTTTTCCTTCAAATTTATTTTAGTTGGCGCCGCAGCAACGCGCGCTGTTTTCTGCTTGTAATAATAATAATAAAAAACACGTTTATACTTCTTTATACACATTGGAAACATAGCAATATGTATTTCAAAATTTTAAAGATTAAAAAGATTTACGTATAAATAGGTAAATAGGTCCAAGAAGGACATTTGCGTCAAAAATTTTGATTTTCACTCAACCGACGAAAAATACGATGCTACAATAACAATTTATACGTAAATTTGGTTAAAAACGAGAGACGAGTGAAGAAGACGACCAACCGTTGATTCAGCTTGTTATACAACGAATCGCAACGTGTAAAGACGTGAGGGTGTGGTTCAAACTCCAGTCCAGATATCGCGAAGTAAACTAAATATAAAAAAATATTTCTTTGGTAGCTTCCTCCCAGCAGTCTTTTGGCAAAAACTCTGAGATTAAATAAAATTGTCGTGAAAAGCTTCTCAAAAACTCGTCGTTCGGGGTCGACTTTAAATTGTTGGTGCCGCCACTCATATATAAAATTAACACATACATCATAGATGTTGTGAGAAGCTATATCCTAACTCTAACTAACGGGTTATAATGACTAATTAAGTAAGTAAGATTAAAGTTAGGCCTTGAGTAAATTGGACTCAAGTTCGTTATATATCTAGAAAAAAATTTTACGAAAAGTTCACCTAGCATGCTAAGGTTTAAAAGATCGATAGTGTATATTCGCAGAGTTGAATAAAGGCAATTAAGTCTTAAGTTGAATTGGCAAATTATAGTTTGAGTTTGGTGCTAACACGCTATTATAAATTTATTCATTTTGACAACCTTTTTTATAAAAATTTCTTGCAATACGCTATGGCAACACTAATAAAAAGACCAATTGCAGACAACTTCGGGCCTATTCCTGCTGTCATATTTGGTGGTTGCATCACAATTTTGTTAATAAGTTTTTTATTCCAAATATAAAATTGGTAAAAACTTAGTGATGTAAGTGAAACTATCAATAAATGTAAAAAAAATTACGAGACCGCTAAATATATTTCTATAATTTCTCAGAAAATGGCTCTCAGAAACTTTTTGAACGGTTTAATTTCTATGCCAGTTGTTCACGCCGATGATGAGGAGGAATTGGTGGATCCACAAACAACTTTAAGGGTAATATTTTGAAAAATTTGTTCTATATAGAGTAAATGGCAAATTTCATGAATTCTCAGGAACAATGCAAAACCAAAGGAAATATTGATGCACTTTACAATAAATACCAGGCTTGCAACGACCGTGTTAACAGCCGTTCAAAGACAACTGAAACATGTATGGAAGAACTATTTGATTATATTCATGAGTTGGACCATTGTGTTGCCCATAGTCTTTTTGCCAAACTAAAGTAAACTGCTTATTAAAAATTTAGTTTAATTTATAGCACCATCAACAATTTGAATTGTAATTTTCTTGGCTATGAGCATACGCTTCGATTCTTGTTAGATGATTTTAAGAATAAAGTTGGAAAAGTAACAATATATTTGGTGTAAATAATTTTATTTATGTATATAGCAACTCTATCTGCCACAAATTTTTCGCTAAACGGTGCAATGTACACGTATATATGTATGTAATTAAAAAGTCCCTGTATTATTTGTTAAGAAAATCATTTTAAACCTAATATCTCGGCCTGAGATGAAGAACTGGCTGACAGCCAACATAAGACAAGTAGTACCAACGGGCATTTGATAAATTTTTGTTTTCTTAATACGTACATATTTTAATCGACTAAAATCGTTAACTTGGCGATGCCTTAAAAACACCTTGGTGTCATGGTGCATAGTATTGTAGACTATTAGCTTGTGGCTTCGATTCTCATCAGAGACTCAGATCTGTTACACTACACCGAACATAGAGTCAGGTCAGAAATAATTAAATATATTTTTGTATTGTTTGTAATGAATGAATAATATATTAAAAACACTCTTAAAACTTATATATGTCCTGTAAAGTAGTTAAACCTAGATTTGCTTTCCACAAGAAATTATTTTTATGTAAAGTAATACAATGTGAAACATAGGAACATTTGTGAGATGTTTTAATTTGGTACTTAGTGAAAAAGCAAGGGTGATCAAATTATCTTGTCTGACGATTTAGAATTCATCCTGGATCATAAGGAAATGATGAACTTAAACAAAATGCTGCACTATGGGTAGTTGATGGATGAAACTACGTCACAATGTCCTGCACCAAAATTATTGAGAGGTAGTGGGATACCGCAAACGTTAGAATTAGGCCACCAATTAATATATCTGTCTTTATTCATTTATCCAAGATTTAGATCTTGTTAAAGAGACTAGGTGTTCGGCCTCATACATACATTATACATAACATTTAAAACGAAACACAAAAGAATGAAATATTTATTAAAAAGTAACGCAATCAGACAACTTTACAAACTTGAACATAGATTTTTGATATATTTTTGCAAAATTTCAAAGCAAGAAATAGTGGAAACTATTTTACTATAAGAATCCATTAGCCAATTACTCTCCTTTGTGATATCAAAGAAGTAAAACAATTAACAAGACATCAATCAGAATGTGATTGTGAATTGCCTTTCTAAAATGTTATTATTTTCGTCATTTTATTGTAATTAATATTTTGTCCTCGATAGAAACCGACAACTAGTGTTACATTTTATATCATTCATATTTGCTTACTTATATCGTTAAAGAAATGTATAGACTGCAAATAAGTAATTGTTATAAAAAAAACAATTAAATGTGAAATTAAGAAAAACTTAAAAAAAAACTAAAACTTATCATTACAACATAATCACATAGCCTGCCTTACATAGCATATATATATATATATATATATCAAATCGTATTCAAAACCATTTATTTAAAGAACAATTAAAAGCAACGAAGCAAATTGAACTCTTGAATAAAAATGAATTAAAAAAAATTAAATCTTGTATGTTTTCATACAACCTCTATTAACCGTGTATTTCGATTATCCGTGCTAAGTCCGGTCCCGAGCGAGCCGGATAATCGAGGTTCAACTGTATATATATAGTTGTATATAAAGTTATATATGTATATGCATTCAATACAATATATAATATACATATATACATATATTGTGGTACATAGTATGTACGTTTGACGGACAAAAATTCACGGATATGTAATTAATTATAATTTAATACTGAGATCATTAGTTAGTGTGCATTATAAAATTAATTTGTGTTGAATGCATACCTATCAAGAATTAAAAATTTAATTTTATCTTTATTCTCCAGTAAATATTTAAAATTTTTTTCATAACAAAAACATCTAATTTTGGTACTTTTCTGAAGAATAAATTTATCTTACCGATCATTAATTTGCTATTAAATACACTCTTTATTTCTACATTTGCTTAATGTAGTAGGCTTTGTTGGTCTCCGTCTTCCTCTAAGCTTTGTAAAAAATACATACATTACAACCCTTCAATCCGGATTATTTCCTAGCTTCTCACTCCACTAATGTTGTGTGTGTTACTTTTATACATGAGTGGCGGGACCTACAGTTCAAAGTTGACTCCGAACGACAGATTTTTGAGAAACTTTTTCATGGCAAATTTATTTACTCTCAGAGTTTTTGTATTTTTTCATATTTCGTTTTGTTGGAGATGTCTGACATTTGATTTGAACCGTGGCCTCACGTCTAGTAAGCTAAAACACTACCTACCTACTCGGTCCTCCCTACAAGACTATTTTCTTATTTATATTTAATACGCGTACGGAACGGAACAGCAAAACTAACGACTTATACGTGTTCCTCACATACAAAACAAAAACAGCTAATTCGGAATGTAACAAAACATAAAACCCTGTTTTGTCCAACGTCGACTGACCGTAATGGAACATACGTTCGTTTTTATCATATAAGGAGCAAATTAAATGCTTAGCGAAACTGCATTACAGTTCAGCAAGTGTTGTTATTGCTTTTCGTATTCTGAAAATGAACGTACTTTTCGCGGACGGTTGACTAACCGGGGCTAAGAACTAATTCTACTTTTAACATTACGTTGAACGTGTTGCTAACCCATATAGCGCAAAAGCGCAAGACAAAATATGTAATAATAAAAAAGTACTGAAAGTGTCGCGGGGGTACCGTGGTATTTTTGAAATAGATTAGTACTCAAAAAAGTACTAAAGTACTGCATTTTTCAACTCTGTCCTACATCTACTGTGCAGTGTTGCCGTGATTGGTTATTTCTAACCAAAACTGGTTATTTTTTGTTCAATGTGTAGATTTTTCTAGTTTTGGTTACTTTTTGTTGTCAAAAAATTTATTAATTTAATTATTGTTTAAACTAAACAAACAATATTAATCGTGAAAAAAGGAACAAAAATTTGTAAATTTTTCCTATTTTCGTGATTAATTTTTCAGTTGATTTAAAAAAAAATTTTTCTTCATGGCAACACTGATGGGTTGAAAATACGTTTTTGTTCGTTCAAAAAACAAACGTTGAAATTATTGTGGTTTCACACACGAGACTATTTTTTAAGCCGCACAATTTTTGTTCTTTCAGTCACACACGAGACTATTCCATCTGGCATAAAATTGTATACATATACTCTGCTTTGTGTGTATTAGTTTTTGTTTACTTATTTTTCTGAACCTGCTGTCTTATAAATGTATGTGTATTGGTTTTGTGTTGTTTATGTATTGGTTTGTGCGGGGTAGAAGCTGGTTGAAAAATTATGCCAGCAAAAAACCACTCTCCTCACCTCTCTTGCCTACAAGCTGCCATTTTGTGACAGCATAATTCTTCTCGTGTGTGATTACTCATTCGCAAATTCTTTTTCACTAACAATTTATACAAATGAAAATTAAGCCAATATAAGTTTAGTGATCCATTCTATAATTAATTTAAACCTGCAATAAATTTTTTTTATTTTTAATAAATATTTTTTGAAAATCTTTCGTAATGTTCTTTACTCTTTAAAAGGTTATTTTTTTAATACTATTTGTAGTTTATCATGGGATAAATAAATCCGACATTGTTATATTTTAACACAATCTTGGCAGCCCTATACTCTAATCAGATGCTACAATGGCATTAAAAAAGGAAAGCAAGTAAAATGTTTTCTGGAGTGTTGTTTTATTTTAATTTCTTTAAAATCATTGGTTTTCTTACTCATTGACGTTCAATTTTAGTGGCGTATTGTTATGACAAGAAACGAGTTGTTTTTAATTTTGCAAGTTCTTTATTTTTTGTGATTTGTTTTTTATTGCGAAAAATGAACGATTCACCTAAATTTAGTTAAAATAAATAAATATATACAAGCAAATATACATATGCACAGTGATTTCACACGGATATTCTTCTCACTTAAAAATAAGGAAATTCCTGTATAATAAAAATAAAATAATACGAATAATGACAACAATGACCTCGTTTGTTCTGCTATTCTTATTGGATTAATTTTTGCATTACATTTGGTTCTATTTGCTAGCAAAGCTGGAAGCATTATTTGCTTCCTCAATATAGTAGAGCTGCAACGTATACATTAAAATTATCAGGAATTTGAATAATTTAACGGTATATTTTCATGCTTAATTTTTAAAAAATTCTTTGGAAAAACTTTCGCAGCAACAACATTGGGTTGATTGGCATTTATAATATGACAAAAAGAAATATGCCACATATGTACATACCACATTAGAAATATCTCCAATGAAAAAGAGAGAAATAAAAAGCATTTTCAAAAGAATAAACACATTCACGTACATATAAAAATAACATTTGCCAACAAAAAAAGGTGATTTCATACACACAAGCGGAATTATACCAAAAGTTTTGAATTTTACCTACATATAATGCTTCAACCTATGAAATTTGAAAGTAATGTGGCAAGACCAATTATTCTGCTGTTAATTATACAAATGTTTTCTATAGGTAAGTTGCACTTGTCATTACTTTAAGGTCAAGTACATTTTTTACACAAGATATACACAAAGTAAATTATAAACACATGTAGAGTTAAAAATCTATTTACGTCTTTAACCCAGTTTTTTATATAAGCGTATATATTTTTATATAAACGTATATATAGACTTGTATTTATGATATGTATATATACATATATCATTTACTAACACCCAGAGTGCGGTTGTTTTTATTTTTTCTTTGATCTATTATAAGTAGCTAAGTTTATCAACAGTTCTTTCATTCTTTTCTTCCTCGTCTTGTTGAGAGTGATTCTAGAATAATATTTTATTTGTTGTAATTTGTAATATGTGCATAAAAAGTAAAAAACTAAACACATAGTTTATTAAAATCATTATAGCCCTTAGGCCTCCAGTTAAAAGGTAATCTAATGGATTTTTTGTACTAAGTGATTATATTGATCAACCATACAAAAATAATTTTCTACTTTACACCAAATGCCCAACCGAACTTAGCAATTAATCCCAAATACATATTGGTTTCATCCGAGGAAAAAAGTAAGGAAGCTAAGTCCGTTTGTAATTTATAAAGGCTTACATGCAATTTCTACTCTAATTGAAGCTATTAGTCAACTATTATTATTGTTGGCTCTTAATTAAACCGTTGCAGGCAAATGTCTAAAAGCAAGCTAATTGTCTCACTGATGCCTCGGGGGAAGAGATTATGAAAGAACTTCGCTCTCAAGGTGGGGTTTCTGTCTACATATTCAAGAAGAAATTGGGCAATTGTAAGGAGGATTCTTTATTGCCATGTTTTTCGGTTTAATCTGTACAATTTACCAAAAATAATTGACGTAGCTTGATATAAGGTTAAAGTAAAAACGTATTTTCTAAACTCAATGCGGTGAAACATGTACTACCTGCAATCTATCTAACTGTCCAGGTATCTAATGTACTAGAATTGGACCAATCCTACATCTGATAGAAATTGTCCCAGATATATTCAACAAAAAGAGATAATTAAAATCAAAACTATTCACAAATGTTTGTACGGAGCCGCTAAGCGAAAATGTGAAATAAGCACAACAAAATCTGTACAAAGTGTAACACAATCATACTCCACAATTGCTATTTAACAAAATAAAACAATCAATCTCTAAAATGACCTCCAATATCAATAACCAGAAGCTGATTTGCCATGCTGTAACTCTCCACTAAAAAATAACAAAAATATAATTATAGCTTCTCCAAGAAATACTTGGCTAAACCAACAAAAGCTTCAGAACAAGTTAACTATTTATATTGAACCTCCAATTTCCAATACAATTCCTACCACATCAAATAAACTGCCTAACAACAATCAGTTAATCGAATTTTTTCCGGTCAGAATTCGTCCATCCCAAATTCCCTACTAAAGACCTTGACCGAAGATCTTATCTCAAAAACTTAATTCCATATTTCAAAATATCTCTACAGATATCAACTATGACAGTTAAATTAATTAAAATAGATGGTTTCATTAACATTTTTAATTCACTACTACAACTACTAATAAGGCAGCATAGACAGGGTTATTATTTTGCTACAAGAAATTTTAGTAGTGTATGATGTCGTCGGTTACTTTAGTTGTAGTCGCAGGTACCTGCGCCTGTGCGTCAACTCTAAGAAGAAATTTTGAAATTCGAAAGTGGAGATATGGCGAAGCGATTTTCGAATATTATAATGATGAGTATGTTAAGTATTGTAAGCTTTCTATAGATTTAAAGTTTGAAACTAATTTCTCTTTAGAGTGTCTACTGGACTCGGGCAGTAGGATCAGTTTTGTGAGAAGATCGGATATATCGAAGTACGTCGACTTTATTGTTGGGGATTGTATTAAGGTATGGTTATGTGAAACCGGAGCGTCCTTCTAAACCAAAGGTATTCAGCGAGATTAAGTCAATGATAATAAACCATTTAGTTGTAGCCCGAGGAGGTTATCATACGCGGAAAAAGGCGAATTACAGAAATTGTTAGATGAATATTTAGATAAAGGATACACATCATACATTGAAGTCGTCGTGGTCTAGTAGGTAGTGTGTTGGCTTATTAGACGAAAGGCCCGAGTTCGAATCCCAGGTCACACATCAAAACGAAAATATGAAAATATTTCTTCGGCGACTTCCTCTCAGCAGATTTCTGGCAAAAATTCTGAGAGTAAAAATTGCCATGAAAAGCTTCTCAAAAAATCTGTCGTTCGGAGTCGACTATAAACTGTAGGTCCCGCCACTCATGTATAAAATTAACGCACACAACATAAGTGGTGTTGAGAAGCTAGGCCGTAATCCTGACTGAAGGGTTGTAATGGCCAATTATGTATGTTATGTATGTATACATCATCCTAAAAACTTCTCATAGGAAGGTAGGTCGAAGCTTCACTCATTTGTACGAAGTAACAATAATAAATTTTTAAATAATTAATTTTACATTTAAAAGATTTATTTATAATACAATTCTGAAATGGTATCGACAAAAATATTAAAAATACCTTTCGAAGATTGAATAACTTAATTATATAAACAATTATATATTTAATGAGATTTATTATATGTATATATGCATATGTATGTATATGCATATGTAGCTAACGATGCCATTAAAAGAAATAAATTGGGAAGCATCCTTAAACATTACTTCTCTGGATCGCTTTATAATTAAAGAATTAATTGTACGAACACAAGTGTATATATATATGTACGTACACACAAACGTATGTATGTAGTGTACTTATCGTGTTGAGTTAATGCTAGGAAAAATAATTTTTTTTAGTTTCTGGTTTGGTTTCGCTGTATCGATACATTAATTAATAAAAAAATTATTATAATGCGCTCCTTCAGAACTGAATATTTTATTATTTAATTTTAATATTTAACAATTTTAATTCATCCGATGCATAATAATCTTGGTTGAATTATTTGTATTCGTATTTACATATGTGTAATTACATATATGTATGTATGTACTTCCTTTGTGTCCCAAGGGGATACTATTTGTGTTATCAACATCCACTGGGGTCACTGCTCTTTATCAACATGAAAAATGAGATGTTAATAGTGAATGGTTCTCATGAACATATTTTTAGTGCTCTTGAATGCATATTCCAGTAAGTACTATTGCGAGAACATAAAACAATGTAAATCTTATATATAAAAATGAATGTGTGTTTGATTGTATGTTTGTATGTTTGAAGTTTATAGACGATTAAACGGCTGAACCGATTTTCTTGAAATTTTCACAGTATCTTCCTGTATGTCTGGAAGGAGTTATAGGCTACTTTTTATGTTGATATTCCAAATGAGCGAGGGGCCATGCCCACGTATGCTACATACTACATACTTAATATTTAATTGCATTTGAAATATATTACTCATACGCATAGTAGTTACCCCTACAAGTATGCTATCTGTGATTCTTGATGTATAAAACCAAAGAAAATAAAGTGTAAAGAACGACGCGGGGGGAAAGATAGAAGGGAAAGAAAAAAATTTTGTAACCAACATTTGTGAAAAAATTCACCAAATAAGAAAAAATATAACCAAAATTAAATTCGTAGACTTTTGTTTTATTTATTTTTTTTCAAGTTTAAATTATCTATATATATAAAAATGAATGTACTTTATGGAATCGTAAACTATGCATTTAATCTTTAGCAAAGTTGTTGCGCATGAGCCGACGAAGGTTTCTAAGTTGGTATAACCAATTTCCGACAGGTGGCGCCACTGAAAATTCTTCGAAATTAATTAAATCGTAAACTGTGCATTTGATCCTGTGTTGAAAAGAAAAGAAAAGAGCATTACTAGCCTCAGAATCAGCATTGAGACTGAAAAATCTTCGAGTACATGCCGCACAGATCCGTTCGCATGAATCACTTGATCGAATGCGTACTACTCAGGCCCGTTCGTCTGAATCATCTGGACAACGGGAAACAAAATCAATAAAATGATTCAAACTTAATTGGATATTTGTCTAATGTCTTTCCTTCAAATTTATTTTAGTTTGTAGTGCAGCAAAGCGCGCAGGGTACAGCTAGTATTTTATAAAATTTGCATTTATCTTCGGTTCGCTGTGTTTTCGTAAATTGCAGCAGATTTTAATTCAGACAAACAAAAAAAAATTTAAACAAAAAATCGATTAATAAGATAATGAAAATTTTGAAGCTGTATATTGATAATGAATCTTCACTTTTTTTACTTTTTACAAAATAGTTCGTTACAAATCGGTAGTTGGTATAGTCAAGGCAATCTACATGCCCTAAGTGTTTTTTTTTTTTGTTGCAATTTTTCCTGATTCATATGATTTAAGTTTTGCTAACGAACGAAATTGCAATTTTTACATCTTTTAGTTTGCTGTCCATTGATAAAAATGTATTCATTTTTTCATTTTATTTTCACAAAAGATAAAATTAAGACTGAAGTCTATAAACAGAAACATCAACTAATCTCATGAACATTATTACATGCATACCCAAATTCGTTCTAAAATGTTGCTTCTGACATGCCTTTAACAAGTAATGTTTTAGTAACAACAAACAAACAAATTGTTGATAACTATATCACAGCGACGATGCATTGACCCAATTAATTTGTCAATTGTTTTCTTTGGTACTTTTTGTCATCCAGATAAATCTTCCTGTCGTGTATAATTTTACGGCGCCTTATTTTGCGATCTACAATTTCCCATGGATTTTCTAGAGATGTGTTTTGGATCATTGTCATGCTGAAATTTACAAATCAGTGGCATATTCTTCTTAGCATATGGATACATTATGTCCTTTAAAATAGATCCGTATCCGACGGCAATACAATGTATGGAAGTGCAACATCTTTATATGTTTACAGTCTTTGATTTGACTTTCGTAGCTGACTTAACACACACATATTAAAATGAAGTCCTTATTTATTTATTCAATATCCTACACAATAAAACCAAATGTCTTATAATTAGAGTGTAGGGTTAACGTACTGTTAACATATTTAAATAAACTTACAATTACAATTATACAACAATGATAAACTATACAAAGTAAAACTGTTAATAACATGCTAGCATTTATGAGAAATGAGATAACAAAACTTTATTAAATTGTTTTGCATTGCTTATAGATTGATTATTTGGGTAACAAGTTCCAAAGGTGAATAGTGTTTACATCAAAATGCCATTTAGATGTCAGGGATCGATGCCTCATATTTGATCTTTGTGAACGAGTGAAAATAAGTCTTCTATACAAGTAAAGTGGAGTGTAATTATAAATGATCTTATGTACTAATTGTAAAGCCCGCATCCTTAAGAGGTTCTCAAATGAGACCGTCCCAATCTTTTTAAGCCCAATACATATCTGACGATGGCGTTAAAAGCTACAATTGGTTATCATTTAACTTTGAAATGGGTATTACCTTTGCATATTTTCAATTCTGTTGGAAGCTGCCTATCGTTAGTATAGTTTTGAATATAAATGTAACATTCGCCAGGATTGTTGATAATATTAATTTTAAAAATTTTGGATAGATGTTGACCATGCCAACAGCATTTGATTTAACTGACATGCAGCTACTCAATACTTCTGACTGAACAATAAAAATTAAATGGACTAGAGCACCGAACAGACCAATTTTGAATAGTTACTGCCGAATTTTGTGATTTTTATTGGACTAAATAGAGTTTCTATTTAATTCTTCTATATTCATGTCAGATCCTTCTAACTGGTTTCTGCAAATGACGGTACTATGAATTTTTTGCCATGTGTCTTTAGATTCAATTGCTGAAGAGAAGATTCTAGAGTAGTAGAGAGTTTTTGACTGTTTGATGATTTTATTTGCCCCAATTCTAGCTGTATTCTTCGTACAGTTCAGCCGTTTTAAACCTTTTCCAGCGATTGAAGATAAAGTCTCCCCTTCTAATGCCACTGCTAACGTCAAAATTAAACTACGGCTTTTCATTTTTTTTCTCTTTACAGCAAGAACTTTATTAAAATGCAAAGATTAATCGATCTATGTTTAACCAAAGCTAATCGATTTACAGTAAATCTTTCAGTTTGCAATATTGTGTTTCTGCATAAGTACACTCATGAGGTAAAACATAAGTAACTGCCATAAAAATGTTAATAGGGCACCTATTATATCGACGCCTCCATTCTATAACGTTCTAAGTGTTCTTAGAACATTTTTAATGTATTTGCATTTTTAAATTATACGTTATCTAACTTAAATACTGTCAAAATTTGGTTAAGATGCGCCAATCCGTTCCGAAGTTATAGGGAAGAATCTGCTTAGAATACACATATAGTCGTATGTCGCTTGAAAACTTTGAGAGGTCATAACTTAAAACACACTTTTCGGAGGCGTCGATATGTAGACTGAAAATTACAAAATAATTTTGTTTTTCTACGTGGCGATTATATTAAATTTAAATTAAACTAAAATCATCGTAGTTTTAATAAATAAGTTCCAAGTTCTATTTGTATATAACTTTGATATTTTTGTTAAATTTTTTATATACTATGTAATGTTGTAACAATTAAAATGAATTCAAAAATTTATTTTTTTAACAGACGGATCGTATGGCATTAAATGTTATAAGTGTGCTGTGACGGTGGAGAAAATCTACTCGTATTCGAAAAATGCAACAATAATAACGCCAATGTGTTCAAAATTCGATGAATCAGATGAGTACACAGTAGATTGTCCTTATTCAACAATGTGCCTTAAAACAATATCAAAACTACATCTTCAAAATGGTCAACAACAAGAGACTGTCACACGTGGGTGTGCCCCTCAAAAGGATACAAAACAAGTAAGTAAAAATATAAATATGTATTCAAAATGACTCACAACAGTGTCAAAAAAATTAAATATCTCCAGTATGCGTAACACTTTAAGCGCATGAATGTAATCATAACCAATCTTGTAAATTTTGTTGTCTTTTTGAATATTTAAGGTCTTTAACAATGGTCGTTGGCATCAAGAACATTCGGTTCAAGAAGTTTATGAGGAGGGATGCGGCGAAATTAAGGAGAATACGATTGCTGCTTCGTTAAAAACTCTTTGTTATTGCCGAGGAAATTTGTGTAATTCGTCACAACCTTCATTCAGTTCGTATACAACTGCTGTGATGGCAGTGATTATATGTGCTTATCTTTTCCTGTAAAATTATAACAACTAAATCCTATAAAAACAAAAAAAGATTATAATTTAATTCGATCAAAAAACAAACAAAAAAAAATTAAAATATATGAAATTATTGTGTTCTTTTCAAAAACTCTATTTTTGAATTGTATCTACTTTCTATAAAAGTGTTGTGATAATATATGTCTGTTTTACGAATATAGAATAATAAAAGAAGGTTTATGTGAATACATAAAGCATATTTTGTAAAATTTATTTTTTTTTTTATTATTATTTAACACTATAAAATTGTTAATTAAATAATACAAATGATAGTTATTTTTCGTGAGTATGTAAAACATCGTACAATAAAAGTAATAACACGTATTAAATGTTGTATTATATACAATAACAACTTATTTAATGTATAAAGAAGTATATTTAAATAACATCTTCAAAGTTTATTTTTCATCATATTTACACTTATCATCACTAGTTGCCTTGGAATAAAGTCAAAGCATTACTTGGTTGGTCTCATATTAATTTAGCTTTCTTATAATTATTTAACAATTTCAATATTGTTTTTTGCTGTTTCAATTAAACGTAATAGAAAAGAAGACAAAGTAGCAATTATTTTAGTTTTTTTATGCCGATGTGATTCAATATAGTATGTATATGCATATAAACTCAATAGTATTTTCTCTTCATATTCAAATAACACTGCTAGAAACGTGAGACGAAGGCATTTACCTTTAAAAAGCGTGGTTTATGTTTGAGCATAAGATAAAATAAGTAAAGTAAGGTTGTCGTCTTTCTATTTATTGCAAATTTCCATTTACACCTTGCAGAACATCAAAACATACACCACAAACACGTACAGGCTTATTGATGCCAAATTTCAATATTGGTACATCATTATTAGAACACTTAGAACATAAGACTCGACCGCAATGGCGACTGTAAAAGTAAGAAATAGTTCTTTAAAATTATATTATGATATAAATTGCCAACTTAAGTAAATTGAATTGCATAATAGATTGTAGAGATATAAGATTAGGTTTGTGTAGTTTTTAAACATTTAGATTTTATTCGTTTCGTAAAATTCATATTGTACATATTTAACAAATCAAGTACGTTTTACAATTGCTTCATTTTTATATATTTAAAGCTACAAATGATGAATCTGATTCTTATCTTTTTTATGCGAATAAACCCAGATTTTAAAAGTTATTTTATTTAAATACTCAATGTAGAACATAAATTGAACATCGTTTGTACAATAAAACAATGTAGACTAAAATCCCTAGCAAATACTTATCAAGGCGAAGTTAATAAAGTGGTATGAGAATTCCGCCAAGTTTTTTTACATTTATTTCACATAAAATCCTTTTCATTTGACTATTATTTTTTTTTTTTGGTAAAATTAAATGAATTGTAGTTGCAATACCATTTTAATTAATTTGTCTTGATCAGTATTTATCAATTATTAATTGAAATCAATTAGGAATTTGATTTTAGAAAAAGTTCACTTTTATTGGAAAAATTTATTGCAAAATTACTTACCAGTGATGTTTACGCATTGTGAGGGAAAATTTTGTGTTACATTCTTGGCAAAGATCCGATTCAGACCACGGCGATTCCTGGGGTAATTGATCAAGAAGTTTGTGCAGCAGTTGATCTGTGGCTAATTTAAAATTGAAAATACTAATGCCATCCCGGTTTTCAGAACCTAAACAAGCGCCATTTTTAACGAGTACTTTACAAAGCGGCGATTGACCGCGCATAAATGCTAAGAGTAACGGTGTATTACCATCCATGTCAGGAGCATTGATAGGATATTTTGGCATACATTCAATAAAAAGGTCACAAATGGCCGCGGCATTGTTATCTTCGCCGGTACGACAGAGTTCATGTAAAGGGTTACGACCTTTATGATTGACAGCTTCCGCATTAATACTAGATTCTATTAAAAGTTCTCTAATTATAGCTAAATGCCCGCAACGAACAGCTATGTGAAGGGCATTGTTTCCTTCTCCATCTATTGCATCGAAATCGGCTCCATTCTGCAAAAGTGCAGAAACTGCTGGTAAGTTTCCACGTTCAGCAGCTATATGCAGTGGAGTTTTTTGTACTGCATCACGTTCATTAATGCGTGCTTCAGCTAAAATAAGATTTCGTGTTATCATCTCATTACGCGAAGATGCCGCCAAATGTAATGGGGTTGATTGATTGGCATCATGTACACGTGAGTTAACATCCACTTGAATTGCCAAAAGAAAAAGAACACTTTCTAGATCATCTTTCATAATTGCTAAATGCAAAAAGTTTCTGCCTCTTGAATCCATTTGTTCTGCTGCATTAGGTAAACGATCAAGAATACGCTGTGCAGCCCGGTGGTTACGAATTGTAAGAGCTGATGCAAAGGGAGTGTTACCATTCTTATCACGAATTTTTAGATCAATGCTTGGATGGCACAGTAAAATAGTTATGATTTCTTCATGTTGATTTTCTATTGCTACATGCAGAGGTGTTTTGCTATCGACGTCTAAAGCATTAACATTAGCACCGTGGTCTATTAATGTCTGAAGTACTTTAGTAAGGCCCCATTGTGCACACAAATGTAAAGGTGACGCTTTGTCTTTCGCATCATCCCCACCTTCTCCATTTGGTCCGGGCTGTCGAGGGGAATCAAGGTCACATTGACTACGTATAAGAAATATTGCGATGGACTCCTTATTTTCATCAATTGCTCTATGCAACAATGTCTGTTGACATCCTTCTGGACCAGGGCTCCAACAGTCCGTATCCACTCCATGGCGAACCAATACTTGTGCGACATCTTCGTATTCTAATTCTAAAGCCGTCCATAGAGGAGCGTCACCTTTGTTATTAGGTGCACTTAAAGCTACTCCCCTAGTACAAAGAGCATCCACCACCTGGGACATGTGACAATGTATTGCTAACTGCAGGGGTGACTCTTGTTCACCTGTAAGTGAATTCATATCAGCACCCTGTTCCAGTAAAAATACAGCAGTGTCTGAATCATGATTAAGAATCGCTTGATGTAGCAATGTCATATCTTGACCATTCCGCGCATTTACATCTGCCCCACCTTTTATAAGCAAAGGTACAAGATTTGTTCGGTTTAAGGATAAACTTAAACTTAAAGGTGAGTCACCATTCGCATTTTTACAATTAAAGTTTGGTATTTCTTGGTTTCCTTCACTCGGATCCAAATTATCATTTTCCCGCTGAGCAACGTTCGAAAAAACCTTTATTACATCTTCAGCGTTTGATTCAACAGCTATATGTAAAGCAGATTTTAAATCGGATATACTTGATTGTATATTAGGTGATGCACCAGCTTTAAGTAATTTTTCTGTTAATTTTGAGAGGTTATTTTCAGCTGCTATATGTAATGCGGTTAATCCTTTATTATTTATGTGATTAAGGTTTGCATAATTGACAAGAAACATAGCCGAACTTTCAATGCGGCGTTTAGCCAACACTTGTAATAGATTGTCATGTGTATCTGACTTTAACGGATTTGGCAACGCTCCCAATTTGATTAGTTTATTTGCCAGTTCAAGATTATCATCAGTCATTTTAGTAAGACTGAGCTCTAAAGGACAGATTTCGTCTTTAGTTCGAATATTTATATCAACATTTGGTACTCCTAGCAAAAGATCAACCATATCTCGGTTGTTCGACTCTATTGCTAAATGCAATGCAGTTTGTCCTTTATAATTTTGTAAGTTTATATTCGGTTTCATGGAGATTATTCTTCTTCCAACTTCAATCATATCCAAGAAAGTCTCTGGACTTGAATCTTTTGGATTATAGGCACATATAACATGTAATGCAGTATCAGCTGTTGATCTTTTAAGTGATTATAAACAGTGCATTGATTACAAATTTAATTGCTTAATATTTTAAAATTTGTCTAAAAGAATAAATATATTACATTACCTTGATGTCAAATCTAACTGACAATTACGTTCCAGCAAAAAATCTGCTGAAAATTTATCTCCTCTTTTGACAGCATCAATTAACAACGTACTACCCTAAAATATTTCAATAAAAATTCATATACATATGCATGTTATAATGTATATTTCGAATTTAAGGCAAACCTCCATGTCATAAGCATTTATATTTGCAGACCCATTGTTAACTAGAGTCATCGCAATTGGTAGGTTCTTTGACATTAAAGCCATCTGCAGGGGTAATAAGCCGTGTTCCGATAAGCTGTTAACAAGTTCTGAAAGCTAGAAATAAATACGAATAGAATAAAAAATTTAAATGTTATAAAATTTACAGTCTTTTGTTTTTTTTGCAAACATTTTTGGATAATATTGTACTTTCAATTATTTCTTATTTGAATTCAGATTATCTCCAAAATAGGTCGAAACTAGATGAAAATAGTGTAGCGTTTTTAGTTCAACTCGATCACACCAAGGCTTTTGATACAGCCGATCACAAAGTTCCAGAAACTGTTTTACTTTTCTTAATTCTGCCGATAGTCTAATTTATTCTTATTGTTATGGCCAATTAAGTAAGTTAATAAACAGATTTTAAAAAGGTGTTCCCCATGCGTCTATACTGGGGGCTCTTCTGTTTTGTATGTATAAAAATGATCTACCGGATGTTTTGATTGCTGATTTGGGCACACTGATCCTGACTCCGCGTGTTATGGATTATATGATTATGATGAGTCTATACTATTATGGCGACCTGCTCTCGGCTTTATTGTAACCCAGCCAGCAGTGTTCGTGATTACCAAGGCGGTAACGCCGATCTGGGGAAGGAATGAATAGCCAGAATGCCTTTGAGGCACTGCATCATGTTTTGGTTTCAGTAAGATCGTTCTTGATACACTTCCGAGGACAGATCGATGAAGTTATTGTGTCAGAAGAGGGGAGATTGTAAAATTTACGTACTAATACGAAGACTTGACCATTTAGAACGCAATTTGTGCTGGGTCTGAGTGTGAATTCTATTAGTACCTTGATAAATTATTTTTTTATTTTTAATGCAAGAACAAGCTTGATAGAGATGCGACCATCTTTCTGTAAGGTTTGTGGTAACGTAGTGGACCCTAAAACTGTCGAGCAGATTTTGTCCTGAGAGGCGATAACTCAAGATTCTAGGACAGGGTTTCGTCAAATGATCATGGAGATGGAATGCCATCTCTGGCATTAGCTGACTGGAGAGACGACTCTCTTTTTATTCTTTTCTCGTCAATTTTCTTTATTTTTCTTGTTCTTTACTTGTGATTTATTGTTTATTTCTTCCTTAGTCTGTTCTCTTGTCAATTTTCTTTTCTTTGGCTAGCCTACAAAATTGAAAATCTTCTAATTTAAATTAATTTTATGACTTTAACTTTTTTCCGAGTTTTCATTTGGCAGTTAATCTAATCCGCTATTAACTTTGGTTATTCAATTTAAGCCAACCTATAAAATTAGAAGTGGACGTTTGATAAGTACAAACAAAAATAAGTGACCTAAAGTAATGCTTCATCGCTTGTAAATAAAATTTTTATTATATTAGTTTCATTACTTTACATATTTTATTGTTTATTTGTGAAGTAAAAATGTTAGTCACCAAATATCTTATGTTTCTAATTTCATCCGATTTATGTATTTTCATTTCGCAATATATTCGTTAGATAACAATGTAGAATTCGTTTGTAACTTTGTTTAAGCTTTAAAGATTAATAAAAATTATTTCAAGAATAAATTGTTAATGATATAATCCTTTTAGTTAGAACTTTAACCGTACATAATAGATATTTTTAATATATATTTATTCACAGATGCTATTGCTGTTCCAATGATTGTGGTTTTGTATTTATAAATTCAAAACAATTGAAACAATTCTTTACACATGTATTTTAATCACATTCGTACGGATATTTTAAGAGGTAATTTTTAAAACATTATACATGTATAAAACAAAATATCAAACCGGATAAGAACATCGAAGAATATGCGTCATAATAAAGCACAGACGATTATTGTATGTATTTATAATTTTTGAAACCACTTCTGCAGCGAAGGCAGTTTTCTGATTACAATTTGAAGATTTAAATTAATTATAAAGCAAAGCTACTAACAGTCTTT
Organism: Sarcophaga rosellei; assembly: GCA_930367235.1. NCBI lineage: Eukaryota > Metazoa > Arthropoda > Insecta > Diptera > Sarcophagidae > Sarcophaga > Sarcophaga rosellei. The sequence goes on along the minus strand of OV884017.1, from coordinate 80,045,531 downwards.
CGGCATTTCTTAGCATAAAATGTGTTTAACATGTCTCCGATGGAAAAATATATACATTAATAGACTTGAGGTGTATTATTATTGTGAGTTGTTTCTTTGCTATCAAAACTTAATATAATTAAAACAATTTCTCAATTATGGACTTTTCAATGATTTTTGTTGCTCTTATTACATTTAATATTTATAGTAAGTATTTGTCGAAATAATATTTGTTCCTTAGTTGTTAAATTATGTTATCTGTGATTCTAGAGAATGTGTATTCGATCGAGTGTTATGCATGTGCAGGAGCTGAGCAAATTTTAACAAGTGGTAACAATATAACTCGTATACCACCTTGTACTCATTTTGATGGTACATCGGTCTATGTTGTTGACTGTCCATTTTCTACAATGTGTTCACGTATTATTTCAACAATGTATCTACAGAATGAAAAGGAACACAGAACAATAACTCTCGGTTGTGCTCAACAAAAATCTTCAAGACATGTAAGGCTTTGGGCACTTTTAATAAAATAAAAATTTTAAGCACATTTACTGCTCTTTTATTGCAGGTATTGGACAATAACCGCTGGAAAGAAGAATATTCACTGAAAGAATATACGGAGGAATGCAAGACAATGAACGATAATAGCTTGGTTGGAGCCACAAAAACTTATTGCTATTGCCGGGGCAGTCTATGCAATTCTGGAAACCGATATAATTACTCTTTAGCCTCTGCCACATTTATAATAGTTTTAACTACATTAAATATTATTGCTTAGCACTCGACAACAAATAAATACAGTGACTTAATTATAAATTAAATATTTAAAGAAACCGTTGAGAAATAGGCAACATTGTGAATACTTTTCCTTTTCCTGGTTTGTCTGGTATACTAATGTACTAGTAAAATTTAAAACTTAATTTTAAACATTTTGATTCGATAGGAAATATTCTTAGCACATTCTATTCTTTCCAGTACTTAATTTGCATATCAAAAGGAGATTGGATTATCAAGTTACCTATTCGTGTTAACAACAAAATACAGTCTTTAAAAAATCAAAATATATTGCTACTAGAAGTAAGTAAAAAATATATTACTTTGTATATAAAAAACTTACCACTCCATCGTTTTCCACTAAGCACAAGAAAACCACATCCTCCCGCAAAAGTCTTACTGCAGCGTGCAAAGGATGTTTTGTTTTACTTTTCAACATCTTAAATAAGAGTGGTCCTGACATATGTTCAAAGTCTTGTGGTGTTAAGTCATCCCAATGTGTAGATATTAATCCAGAGCAATATTCCAATAAACTAGCGGCCCCAACTTCTTCCGCTACGCAGTAAAAACGTACACATGAACGCACTCCGACTGAAGCGACTAAGGCTCGCTCGCATAGACCTAATAATCCGGGTAAATGAAATCGGTGTGCCGCTCTTAAGAGCCCTAACGCAAGACGATCATGTTGTAAATCAACAACATCCATATATATCCATCTTAAAAGTGACATAGCAATGTCCTCCTCCATATCACTCCAATCTAATTCATTAACGTCGAGTAGAACTTCTTCGCGCCATTCCTCAGATCGGGCATGAAGCACAAATTTATGAGCGGGCATACATTTAGAAATCATTTTGATTTTTAAATCGGAATATACTGTACGTCCATACAATGAAGCAACAGTCAGAACTAATCTTGAAACAAAACTGCTAAACTCGCCGCCTATATCATTTTCATTGGATGCCACTGCTTTGCTATATTTACGTTCCAAATCGGCATAGCCCTTTTGCAATTTTGTATATTCTTCTTTTAACAACATCAAATGCTTTTCTAGCTTTTGCATATTAGCTGCATCGGAAGAACCTAAAAGAAAACAGATTAAAACGTCAGAAGATAATCTCCAAAACAACGCCCACAAGCTGACTATTTTAGTTTATTTCAAAGAAAAATTATATTATAAGACTACTTTACCCATTTCGTTATTGTTAATTTGAATTTCTTTCAGATATTTAACAATTATTATATTTTCTTTTAAACTATATTAACTTTATTTTCCTTTTTTATCAATTCTATTTGCTCTATAAATGCACTAATACTCTTATTCATTACACAGTATCTCATTTTGTCAATAAATGTCAACAAATTACCCAATGTTGCAAATTTGAGTACTTAAGTTTAAAACGGAAGAGAAATACAACCATGAATGGTATGAATTTTAATAAGGTGGTTCAACTATAGTGACACCTAAACAAATATATGAAAACACAATATTTATTTCTTTATTATTTACAATGTATATACGCTAGAGTCCGGAGATTAGGTTAATCCGCTTTGTGTCGCTTTACTTTCGACTTACGTCGCTATATACAATAGTGGTCTTTTAATTATCACACCTATCTGCACGACTTTTTTCCAGTGACAAGTGGTATGAAGATGACGACGGTGGAGGAGTCCTTTAGTGAGGTGACTGCTTAGGCGATCCCTACTTCGACGGAAGATATATGCGTGGAGTCAGACGCTGTCTCCCCGCTATCGGATGAAGACGGTGATAGTACAATCATCGAAAGGCTTCAGTCATATCCAGCTTACCACTGGGAGTAATGAGGAGCTGACCTCTTCATTAAGAAATCCACTTGTCAAACAGGACGCTTGAAATGCAATCAGCTCCTGATTCGGACTGCGTGGGCGAAAGCATCCCGTCTGACAAGGTTAGTAAACCTGGGCAGAAACGATCCGCTTTGCACAAGGAGAGGAATTCATTGTCTTGAAAAGATTTGCAAGCCGCTGACTCTTGCAAAAAGGATAGTCCCCTGCGTGCGGATAAGAGTGTAAAGCCGTAAGCAAGGGTTTAGAAGGTTCGGTACCTTTACTCCCAACTGGGATAAAGCAGACTTCTCGAGTCTTCAAACCGCCTGTGAAGAGTAAAGGTGTTGGAGTTCCTTCTTCTTTGGATAAAGGAAAGGGGTGTAAGATTGGAAGCGAAGGAGAGCACATCGAAAGCGCAGTCTTCCATGCAAGGGGAATCACATGAAAAGAAATAGATCTGGCGAGGTGCCTCCCTCGGGTTCAAAACGCCCAAAAGAAGAGGGTAGCCTGGGGACTAACCCTTCCCTTCAATTGGCTTTCATCGACAGATCAGATTTGGATGGCAAAATCTCTCCTAAAAGATGGGAACTATGATAGAGAAAAGCTGTGACTGCAGTAATGCCCGCATATCCTAAATCAGATGGTTTAAAGTATTAAGGTCGTGGGTTGTGAAAACAAGGGAAAGAAAGAAAGAAACAAGTTCCTTGTGGAAGCAGTGAAGCATCTTGGTGAACTCTGGCCCAGTGCTCGATTGAAGGTGATCCCTCAACCCGAATTTATTGGGAAACAGATCGATGGATTGAAGCTCGTGGGTAGTTGTCCACTCCCTGACTGGTGATGACCGCCTTAAAGTTGATATCACTCTTATCCAGGAACCTTGGTCCTTGGGGATAGGATTCTGGGTTTGAGCGATTCTCATTGTAGTTACTTGTTCCTAATAGAAGTGATAAGGTAAGAACCTGATGACTTAATTGGACTTCTGATGGAGCATGCGAAGAGAAAAGATGTCACCTCGACTTGGATTATGATGTCAATGCTCATCATACCCAATGGGGTAGTGCTGACATAAATATTAGGATTTAATATATGTAAAGTTGGTAATACGAAGATTTTAAAAAATCGTGTTTGGGAAGCTGTAATTGTCGTTATACACTCTAATATGGATAGGGACTGGAGGGTTTCAGATTAGTGTTCTTTCTCGGATTACCAACTGATAACCTTCAATACTAATCAATCTAGTATTCACAAGCCTTTTAGGAATCCAAGAAGAACCGTCTGGAGAAGGCTGTTGAGGAAGAACTTAGGGCATTTAGGGGTCATCCCACTCCTGGCATCAATGATCGACGGACATTTTGTTGTCTTGTTACAGAAAAGCTTGTCTCCTTACTTACCTGGGTAAAAGGAGCCAGCCAGCCTGATGGAATGCGGAGCTTCAAAGGCTTCGCTGCTTTACTAGAGGGCTCTTAAATAAGACTAAAAGGTCGGACGAATATGCTGACTGGTCTGAACCACTTGGATGAGATTCTCCGAAAGTATCGATGTTGATGATGTGGCTCGTTTCCGTAGGATCTTGTCTAATTACCTCAAAATCCTAGGCATCGTTCAAAAGAACAGCCTGGAGGAAAGGTACCCTAGAGGTTCTATTGGACACTCATTTTCCCAGTTGTGTGGATCCGGATAGGCTTCCGTTGGGAGTAGCGGATCCTGGCTGTAATGCTGTCATGACGCCCAACTTGGAGGAAATCATTACTAGGGATAGGGAAAAATGGGCTAAAAGTAGCTTTAAGTCTTTTAGTGAGCCTAGGCCGTAAGTACGTCGATTTCTTGAGAGGTGGCACGGACCTTTGTAAAAAGCCCCGACTATATTGTGCCTGAGGCTATGGGTATTAAGGAATGGTGGAGTACTCCAGGGGCAAAAAGGTTCTGGTGTTCTCTGTAAGGATATAGGTCTTGAACTTCACTTTAGGTTAAAGGATGACTATAGCGCGTTTCAGGCGGAGATTTTTGCAATCTTAAAGGCTAGTAGGAATTTTATATGATGTTCATTGACAGTCAGGCTGCCCTAAGGGCAATTGCGTCGGTCGTGAGTGCAAAGAGTCTTTAAGGACCTTTGCACCAGACCGAATACGTCTTTGCTGCTTCTTGGTCATAGCGGTATACTTGTCAAAGAGACGGCAAATGCTCTTGCTAAATTAGGTTCCCTTTCTGAGGGCGATTTGATAGCTGGCCCTGATCCCCAATCTGCTACCTCTACGGCCTCATCACTGGATGGGTTAGGGGGAAGAGCAGAGGCGTTGGGGGAATGGATCGGGATGTTATGTGTCTAGGTGTCTATGGCCTGCTATAGACAGTGATAGAACGGTTTGCTGCTGGGCTTGGATACGGCCAGTTTAAGGTTAGATTGTTTTTTGGGTTTATTACGGGGCACTGCGAGATTAGGTCGATGACAAGGATCACGAACAGATCCCAGCCGGGCTTTTGCAGGGTATGTAGCGACGAAGAGGAGTTGGAAACTATCGAACACCTCCTCTGTAACTGTCCAGCCTTTAGTAGGTTGAGGACCCTGGCAGGGGTTTCTTCCAGGGTTTGAACTCTTTGTCGAGTGCCGCCATTAAGGCTCTCCATAGATTCATTAATAGCTTGAGTTGGTTGAGAAGTGCTAGGGTTTCAATGGTTTAATCGTGCTCTCTTGTGTGTTTATGGTCTGTGTTATTTGTCCGTCTCCCTATTCTCCCTTCCCTACCTCCTCTCCCTTTCCCTATCTCCTTTAGGACGTATTACAATGGGTCAATTTGACCTCCGAGCATTGTACTTGTCCTAATGGCAAGTAGACGTCCACTAACCGAAACCTAAAAGAAAGATGAAATATTATTTCAAAATTTATTTAAGGGCAGCTAAATATTCTATAGGGTAATATTCAGCGATGCGTAAAATAAAGAGAATTTCAATAAAATAATTTAACAATAAATTACACTTTAAGTCATAAAAGAATAAAATTCCTTGATCAAGGAATTAGAACATCTCCATTAAAGCTGGACAAAACGATCGATTATGTTTAATTGTTTTTAATATTTTATGGAGGCACTTTTTCTCTTTAATAACCAATTAAACGATTCCAGGAAAACTTTCAATAAGTCTCTGGCATCTTGCATATTATATGTCATTTCATGAAATTCGAACCAATTTCCACAGCTCTTGAAGAGTTGTTTTACATAGACGTTTTCATGAACGAATGGAGTCAAATGACTTCACACAATATTGTTACGAAAGTGAAAATGGTGTTATAAAAATGGTAAACAATAGCTACAAAAACAAAACAATGGACTTGTTTACATGATCAAAGAATAAACAAGGATATAGCAACAACATCAGCATAAAAAAATAAACGAAGTAAACAAACAGGCAGCAACAACACTGCAAAGACAAACGTAAACAAAATACAGAAACAACAATAACGAAAACAACATGTTTACATTTGTAGAGGTTTCGCGAAAGGCAAGGTCATTCGAGAGCAGACAATTTTTTAAAGCGATATAAAAGGCAAGACAAAGCAGGCAACGGGATCAGAAAGAATTCAGTCAGTCTTTTGTGAAGGCACGTTGCGTGTCAAGAGAACAATTGTGGTAATAAATAGCTGTAAATAACATAAACAATATTCGGCCATATTCCATTTGTCGTTATCGTTTTAAACGTCGTTTCTAAGTTATATTCGTTTTTATCGTCGTTTCTTTATTAAATTGGCATTCTTGAAATACATTGAAACGAAGACGAGAAGGTATCGAAACCAAACAAAAATAATATTGTATAGTTGGTAGCACTGACAATATTTTTCGTTGTTTCTCTTACATTTTTTAAATCGTCTTATTATTTTAAATGTAAAATTAAAGAATGGCGAGTACTGAGTTCTATTTTTCTAGTTCGAGTGATGATGATGAAATAAAAAAGATAAATATACATCGGAAGATTTTACGACAGAACATAGATATCTTTAACATGCCCGATACATTGTAAGAAATTAAATTTTTATTAAATCATTTGTAAAAATATGTTCATGTGTGTATTTTCCTTAAGATTTGTCAACACATTTAGGCTTAATAAAGTTTCATTTCAATACGTCCTGCAACAAATCCGTCCAAAACTAAAAAACAGCATGCGAAAGTCTGCAATTACACCAAAAATAAAACTGGCAACAGCCCTGCGGTTTTTCGCGCAAGGGTCGTATCAACTTAGCGTTGGGAATGACTTCAATTTGTGCTTGGCTCAACCGACAGTCAGTAAAATCCTTTCCGAAGTTTTGGACGCGATGAGAGCTACGATTTGTAATAAATGGATAAAATTTGAAATGTCGGAAGATGAAGCAATAGAGTGCAAACGATTTTTTTATGAACGAACTGGTTTTCCTGGAATCATAGGATGCGTAGACGGAACCCATATAAAAATAATTGGACCGTGCAAAAGTTCTCAACATTTATACTTTAACAGGAAAGGTTTCTTTAGCTTAAATGCAATGATTGTAAGTACCATCAATGAATATAATTAGCAACGCTGAATTTGTTTTTTAAAGATTATTTTCTTAGATTTGTGATCACAAGATGCGTATAAGGTACGTAGATACTAGACATTCAGGCTCCTCCCATGATTCTTTAATTTGGAATACCAGCCGAGTAAGAAGATTTCTAAGAGAAAAGTATGAAGCTGGCGGCCGTAATACATGGCTTCTTGGTATGAAATTTTAAATACATATTTTAAAATAAGTTTGACATATAGGTTTTTAGGAGATGCTGGTTATCCATTAGAACCATTTCTAATGACACCGTACCGATCAGCTGCTGAACAAAGTGCAGAAAGCCGTTACAATATTGTTCATTCAAAAGCCCGTAATATCATAGAGCGAGTCATTGGTGTGCTCAAATCGCGATTTAGATGCCTTCTTGGTGCACGTGAACTAAACTATGATCCCCAAAAAACATTACAAATCGTTAATGCTTGCGCTGCTTTGCACAATATTTGCATTCACTATAATGCTTCTCTTCTAGATGACAATTTAGAAATGTCTTCTGAAGAAATTTTAAATTATAACATAAGCAACGAAACTTATGACATAGAAGATTGCCCAGAAGCTGCCATAATTAGAGATAGAATTAAAAATACCTTATTGTTGTAAGTTTCTAATTTTTATTCAAAAATGAAAAGAATAATTCATTAAATAAAACTAAAATAACAAAATAAAATAAAAATTATAGTTCATTAAATAAAATACTAAATAAAAAAAAAATAATAAAATAAAACTAATGAGAATTTAATTGTTTTTCTAGTAATTCAAGTTTTTTCCTCTTTATTGAGGCATCAAGCTCCATTAACTCCTCTTCTCTACGTGTTTTTCTCTTCAGAATTTTCAGGCGTTCTTCTTCTATTTCTAACCTCTTTCTCTGATAGCGAGATATGTCTTTCAGACAAACTTTTATTGACACCAAATGGCTGCATTGCTCTTGCTGTGTTTCAGTTTGCTTCTTCAATAACGCTATCCTTTCCTTTTCAGCGGATTTATTTTTTGATGGCGTGCCCCTAGTTGAAACGGTTGGTATATCGTCACAGTTCATTGCGGCAGGAGTCACTCGTTCAACGTTTTCACCACTTCCCGATGTAAAGTTGGGTGTTTCCTCTTCCTCGTTTAGTGGTGCCTCAACTTCTTCGCCGAATCCTAATATTTGTCCTTTTGGGTTCACCTGCTTCTCAAACTGCATTATATTTGCCACCGCTTCCTCCAATGGTGACAAAGGCATTTGCTTATAAACGCCTCCTCCCGTTGCTCTTATTTCAGCTTTGTTGTGTACAAGTTTTTTTTTACTTTAAATTTCATGTCTTTCCACACCTTTAGTTTGAATTATATACAGATATATATTTAAATTTTTATGCATATTAAATGAAAATTTTGCTTTATGAACTTACTTTGTGCCAACCATCTCCGTCACGAACTGGCGGTCCAAACGGATTGAATTTTTCTGCTATTTCCTTCCAAAATGTGTCAAAATTTAATGGTTTTATTCCCTTCCGAAACCCCCTAGCAAATGCTAGATTTTTTCCCATTTCCGAAACTAAAACTTCAAATTGTTGATTCGTAGTTATTTTCATTTTTGCTTTAGTCGTTTTAATTTCGTTGTTAATAATTCTGACGACAGTGAAAGAATGATTCTCTGTCGTTATATTTTTCGTTTCAAAATGGGGAATACCACCATATTTTCGATAAATGTCGATAACGCCAACGGTAATGCCAAACTGTCGTTTTTATTCCGTTTTTAAACGACAACGCCAAATGGAATAGGGCCGATTATAAATTAACTGCAGTAAAATATTCTTGCACATTAATTATTTACAATTATAATTGTTGTTGATGTTACCATTTATTTACTTTATTTTTTACAGTCAGTATGTTATTTTAAATAGCATGTGACAAAAAAATTAATCCTTTTAATAATAAAAATAAAAAAAATAATGTGTTCAACACAAACTTTTTGGTAACTGGATATGTACCTGTATTGCCCAAAATCAGTCAAACTGACTTCTTTGTGTGGAAATAATTAATGTGTAAGAATATTTTACTGCAGTTAATTTATAATATTGTTTATGTTATTTACAGCTATGTAGCAGATTATACGTACCCTGGTATTATAGATGGTTTCCACCATAATCTCTGGTCTTTTACAATACACCGAGCATATAGCCTTAATATTAAAAGACAACAAATAATTTATTTTTATAGTGTAGTACATTTTGCGCATATGAAAGAGGAAATCTTTTTAACTGTACATGCATCGCGTTTTTCATTGCTCGTTTCCTGTCAGAGTATCATCGAAATTCTTTATTCGATTGAAAGCGCCATTAATGCCATTTGTGTGTGGAATAAATTGTCTTTTAAATGTTCACCACGTCTTCTTTTGGTAGAGCGCGTCCAAAATTTCCTTTTTTAAATGGGCGAAGCATATATTATTATTTGCACGTGTTCTTGTATGTTATATCCGTTAACGGTATTTTGGCAATACAGATTGAATAAATTAAACATTATAATTTGTTTTGTGATTTTATTTTAAGCTCTGCCAATTATGTTTATATCCAAATAGCAATCGTCCCATATCCAATTTATGAATTATTTCCAAGACTTAATTTTTAAGATTTATTTATTTATTTTTTTTTATAAACGCCTGTTTATGCTTTACATTAAAATGTATTTAGGTTATCCTCATTTACTCGTAGAAATTTAATGTTATTGTTGGAATCATCTGTGAGGAAATGATAAAATATATCTCTTGATAATTGTTTCCAGTTTTATAAGCGGCTATTCTCCAGTCGGTATATTGTTCTGACGTATGTACTCGTATATATAGTTTTGATAAGAGATCGTTCACTTGTTTTCTATTATATTTTGTACATTATTCCTTCATTTTGAGAGTGATATCGCATCAAACACTAATTTGTAATACTTCGTGAATTATACTTGTGAACTGCATAAGAGTACATTAAAAATACGTAATTATTTGTTTGAATGAACAAGAAATAAAACAAATTTCGAACAATCTCTGTAAGGAAAAGATTCAGGTGACTCCGTATTTTTGACCAGTAAAAGTTAAGGTATTCCCAAGAAGAACACAGAGTAAATTTAAAATTCAAAGATCCAATATATTAAAATGTTATTCATAATATTTACGTGGATACGCCTAAAGGTCAAGCACTCCATTGAACCTATTTGATATTGAATGGACCAGTTTTATCTTGTGTTTTTTGTTAATATTTGGCAAGTTTTTCTGTTGACTTTTTGTTGATCGTTCTTCCAAATTATCTTCTAGCTACTCTCTTGGAGTCATATCGGAACTTTGTGCAAGAGTATTAAGTCGGTGGTGATTTTGGTAACCAAATCACATTTTCACATTTTCACATTAGCAACAGTATAATTGAGTTCATTGAATTGTTGGAACTTTAGGTAAATTTGTACTTTAGCATGTTTAAGTACTTTCTCTAAAAATATGTAAGTTATATTGGATTGACAGTGTATAACACAGAGTAACGTGTATAAGCACCGAGTAACATTGAAACCAGCTATCATGTAGTCAATAGCGAGAACCAGATCAACTATACTAAGATTTCGGCATGAACAATATTTCTAAACTTTCATGATCTTGTGGCGCTCAGGTCATTGCCACGTTCACACAAACCTCAGAACCGCCAACATGTCTCAGAACACATTTCGGCATTGCTTAAGCACAAAATCATCATTCAGTAAATATCAAAAATATTTTATATTATAAATTTTATTATTTTATTTTAAAATTTTATTTAATTTAAGCTTTTATTATAGGGAATAATTCGTTGTTAATTTATTTATGTTAAAAGCTATTAATATTTATTATTTATTAATAAATTGTAAATAATTTGTTTCTTAAGACGCGTGTTTAGAAAACAAATAAATAAATACAATATGTATGTACATATGTGTATAACTTAAAATATGTATACTTACATAATTATAAATTTAAATGTATAAAACTTAAAAAATAACAACAATTTTAATGAACAATATGCTCCTCCTTAAATTATTATTTGCTAAATTTAAAATTTTATTATTTTAATATAAAAACCAACATACGTACGTGTACCATATTTGTTAATTATTTTGAAAGCAACTAATTTTTGAATAGCATGATAAAAAAAAAAACACAATTTTATTTGTACATAAAATTTTATAATTTAATAGATACATACATACATACATACATACTATGTATATGTTTGTATGCATAGTTTTTAAAGCAATAATAATTGTTTTACTTAACTCTACAGTATATTCTTTTGTTATTTTTCGAATGGTCCCTATGTAAATTTCATAAATGTAAATTAATATGTACAGTTTGAAGAACATAAACATTATCAGAACATATGTACATATGTATATATACATACACACATATGTACATACATGTGTATTTATATATATCAAATGTTGCTTGAATAGCTTAATTAGGAGAAAAATAATTCAAAGTATGTATATATGTATTAAAGATATAACGGAATTAAAAATTTAAATTTAACATTTAAAACAATTTGCGACCGTAATAAATATGAGCAATTGTAGCGTACATATTTCCTTTTTAAAATCGGCTTAAAGCATTTTAACATAAAAAGTAAAAAAAATTTTAAATAAAATACAAAAATGGATATTATGTAATTAATATAATATATTTATGCAATTAGAAGACATAATATATATGTACTATATTAGAATTTGATCAAATAATTAATTATAATTCTCACAATTCAGACAAATGGTCCGATAAATTTTCATTTTATCACTAAAAATGTATATTTTTTATGTAATATATACATATATGTATGTATGTATTAACATTAGGTTTTGGTTTCGTATTTTACATACATACATATGTACATATGCATTTATGTAGCGTAAGAGATAAAGTTAAAAAAAAAGAAAATTAACAAACAAATTTATTGTTCTAACTGCTGCAAAAGGATTGCTAAACCAAATATAATTTATTTATTTGTGTATTTACTGCTTTGTAGATGTGTGTCCATATACTGAGCGAATTTCAATTAAATCTTTTTAATCGATTTTCTGATTACTTTCTTTTAAATATATTTTTTATCTAAAACAACACAATACAAACAGCCAAAATTGAAAAACAAAGAACTGAGAAATAAACTTGTCGCAAAATTAAACAATAGGAACAAGTTCAGGGTCCTCAATTTAAACTAATTTAATTATAAATAAAATGATTGTTACTTTTTTAGGTCATATAACTATGTATATAAAGTATAGTTTTTATTTGAGTTCAAATATTTTTCCGTAATTATTAATATTAATTTTATATTATTTTCCGTAAGATTATTATCTTTTACAAAAACTTGACGGATTTCAATGAATTCATTTTAGATCGTATTATAATTCAATTATGCTAATTATTAGTACATTTCCTTTGATACATACATATGTATGTATACAGTACACTTCACAAAACAATGTAAAGTTTTTTAAAATTTCAATTATGCGTTCTAATCGGACGAAAATTACAAAATATTCTTAAGAAATTGGCAAAATATTTGTGCAGTTCATTAATACGCATTGTTATTAAGATTTATGCATTTTAAAAATGTTAAAAAACATTATATTTAAAAAATGAAAACTATTCACTTTTTTTGGTGTTGACAAAACTTTTATCATTCTGGACGAAGAACGATTGAGAAAAATATCTAGAGAAAAAATAAATCGAAAATTTGTACAAACAATCCATTCAGAATATCGATCAAAATGTACGTGATTGTAGATTAACTGAACTTAAAAAAAAATACACGAATTGTCAAAGAACAGTTCAAATAGGACTCAAATATTTTAAAGCAGCAAAGAAGCGGAAACGTCGTAAAGCACTTATTAAATTTGTTCGAGAACATTTAATGGAAGGGAGCAATGGAATACTTTTCTAAGTTCATCTTTGGTAATTCCAATTGGATAAGAAAGGAACGCCGACCCGCTAATAAAGGAATAAATCCTAAATATTGCTTTGAAAAGATGGTAGATTTGTATGGTGTGAAGTCGCCTCTCAGGCTGCAGTTTAATACTTTTGCACACGCGATTGTGGCATTCAGGAAGGCAGCATGATACATGATACATATTATAAAATGCCTTAGTTTTGCATATTTTAATATGACCTATGACCTAAACATCAGTCAAAATTATTTAAAGGATTTTTTAGAAGAAAAAGAAAATGTTTTTCAGCGGCTCTCCCAGTCAACTGATGGAAAATCTGTGGGAAATTGTATATAGACAGACAAAGCGGAAGTAGACATATAGACATGGTTGACAATTTTATTGACAACTATACAAAATATTGTAAGCATAATGCTTCACCAATTTGCAGGTGTTTTGATAAATATCAAGCAATGTTGGCATGTTTTTAATCCCATTTGTTTTGTCGGTTAAATATTTAAATCAATTTAATTTTCTACTAATTTATTTATTTATTTATTAAATTACAATACAATTACAAATTATATTCTAATTATATACGAGCGGAGTAACTTGACCATATGCTCGGTGTAGTGTCACAGACCAGAGTCTCCGGTGGGAATCGAACCCACGACCCTCACGCTAATAGTCTAGCACACTACCCACTAGACTACCAGGGCATTCTTTCTATTAATTTGTTATTGGTATCATAGGGAATAAAAACATATTTTTTTATTTTGATGTTGGAGACTTAGTCTTATTTTAAACAAAATTTAAAAATTCTAAAGGGTTTACAGGTCATTACAATTCAAATTTTGCACAATATATATCTTTTTAGGTGACACTTTACTTGTCTCAATATGGAATAGAAATCAAGGTTTTAATCCGAACAATACACTTAAAACAATTAGATATGGTGCGGTGAAATATGTATGTCGGCAGGAAGTGTGATTAGTTTTGAGGTTATTGAGGATACAATAAATGAAAGAGTATTTTAATATTTAAATATTCTTAAACACCAAACTGCGGAAACAATTAGACTTGAGAATAATATTTATTTTTAACTGGGCATCTAGTTTTTACACACTGTTGCTGATTTCAAAATGTAGGCTGGTCGGTAACTTCCCCAAATCTTTAATTTTGCTTTACAAAGTTATAATTTCTAAGTAAATCGTTACAATACACTTTACCAAATAAATTTTAATTTACTTTTTTGCAATAATATAAGAAATCTATGTATGTATATAATTTAAAAAATTTAAAAAAAATTAATGATAAAGAAATTAGTGATCATCCGTAGGATCATGTATTACTATTAAGACTCAAGCAATCGTGAAGGAATAATAATATCTGGTAACTTATAACTTTTCTAACTTTTTATTAAAATAAAAATTGTGTCACTTTTACGGTATGTTTGTATTTATAAGCAGGGACCGAAAATAACTGTTATTTTTGAATTTTTGATTAAAAAAAGCAACCGCAAGAAAATGTCGGAGAACAAAACCAAGTATACCATTTTGATTGTCTTGGACCAAATTTTTATAAAATGCGATGCTTTTTAAAAACATGATTTTTATTTTTTAGAAAAAAAATTAGTTATTTTTTGATTTTTATTTTTTCGAGCAAAAATAACAGTTATTTTTGTTTCAATTCATGATGAATTCATAATATTTTTTAAAAAATTTTTTAAAAAAATTAAAGTAATTTATGTCAGAAAATTATTAGAATTAAGTTTTGGGTATATTATAGTGTTTTCACACCGAGTGGTTTTAACGCAAAACTTGGTTTTAACATTGAAATCAAAAATAAAACCTGCTTTTACCATGCAAAATTATTGTGTTAAAATCAACTTAAAACCTTTTTTGAATTGGTTTTAAGTTGATTTTATGAAATACAACATTGTTTTATGTACTAAATCAGAGCTACCAGCTCTGAAATGGTAAAAACAGCTGATAAAAATTAAATGAAAACAAAACAAATGTAAAAATATAGAAGCCGGTTGTATAAAAATGTAAAATTTCAAATAATGAATGCTACAACAAAAATAAATAACAATATTTTAACAATAATATTAATAAAATTAATATTATTTCTTAATTTTT
This sequence comes from Sarcophaga rosellei, assembly GCA_930367235.1. Lineage (NCBI taxonomy): Eukaryota > Metazoa > Arthropoda > Insecta > Diptera > Sarcophagidae > Sarcophaga > Sarcophaga rosellei. The sequence goes on along the minus strand of OV884017.1, from coordinate 80,030,357 downwards.
CATATTTTTTGTTTTTCTTAAACAAAAACATTTCTGTTCCGTCATGAATGTATGAAAGTTAAAACCTGATTTAAGAAAATTTGCAGTGTGAACGCAAAATCAGCTGATTATGGTTTTAATGCTAAAATCAGGTTTTAACTTTTGGTGTGAAAACACGATTAAACACTAATCTTTGGTTTAAAATAACCAAAATAACTTTTATTTCTGCTCGAAAAAATAAAAGTCAAAAATAACTGTTATTTTTGCTCGAAAAAATAAAAGTCAAGAAATAACTTTTATTTTCTGACTTTTACCATAAAAGTTATAACAGTTACGGTCCCTGTTTATAAGCATTTTTTTGAAATGTTTATTTACTCAGTAAATGTAAATAATAAAACAAAAAATAAATTAAAAATGTATATAACTAAAAGCAATAAATATTCGCATTTATCCTCATGTACACAAAAAATGGAAATCTACAAATTTATGTTGTTGTTGTTTTAGAAGCATTTCTTTACTTTTATATTTTATAATTATAATCTTATGTAAATATATATATATATATATATATATATAAGAAAAACTAGTTTTGGAAAACTTTGATATAAGTTGGTCTAAATCTAATTTTTCTATTTTATGCCCCCGCGAAAAATATCGTTCATCTGAAAGAACGATTTTAAGGATCATTAGGACGAGATATGTCGTTGGTATAAATCTAATTATTAATATTTTTATATATTAGATTTTTTCAGAAGTAAAAAACAAAATTTCGATACTCCAGATTTTAATAAGAAATACAGTAAAACAATTCTTACTTTTATTGAAGAGAAACTTTGTTGGTGGATCACCAAATTGAAATGCAATGTATATGATATAATTGTCCATCATAATGAATAACACCATATAGGCGCGATAATTTTGGAAATAAATGTTTTGCATTTTGTAGCTCCGAAATAACACAAATTTGTAAATCTTTTAATTCGGTAATGCTGCTATCCAGAAAATAGGTTTTACTTTATAAAAGATTTGTATTGGATTAACTAGCCTGTTTTCTCCATGTTAATCAATTGGCAAATCCCAGAAGATTATTTGTATTAACATTTAATTCAGTTTTCTCCGAAAACACATAGTATTAACATTAAAATGTTTTAGAAAGCATAATTTCGTATGAAGACCAATGCTAAGATAAGATATACATACATAAATGAAGAGTCCTAATTAGCGTTTTATTTTAAAAAAAATGATGTTTAATTTTAAATAAAAATAACGATAACTTACATATTCATAAACAGTACATTCAAAGATAAATAGAATTCCAAAATAAGTTGGAAATATTTAATATTAAAATATATAATAATGACTAATATAATGTGGCTCCCATTAATATCCGCGTTTTTATTTTGAGTCGTATAAAATTAAAATTTCAACAAAAAGATAAATAAAACTGGCACAATATTTGTTTGAATTAAAACTTGAAAAATCATAATTAAAGGCCGCGGCTATGAGAATCAGTCGTTTGACATGTCAAAAATAAATCGTTTGTCTGTTCAAAAAGTATGATAGTGAGTATGTACTAAAAAGTGAAAGTGTGCGATACATTTCTTGACAGTCTTTCCGATTTTATAACTTTTTGAAAATTTCATAAAATAATATTTTCTGTGCGATCAGAGTAGTTTTAGTTGGAACAGCTGTACAAATAAGTTGCTAATCACTTGTTTATCTTATTGAATTGTATTTGTTTATCGTAAAATAATATGTATTATAATAATATAATATAATTTTGCTGAATTAAAAAAAAATAAATTTCAAGGAAATATGTATTGTATGACAGTGTGGCACTAATTTTCTTAAATCAAGACAGAAATCCATCAGATTTTTTTTTTACATAATCGTACAGCTTTGTAGGATAGTCAGTCACGGCCTTAACCCAATATAATTAATAGATGAGTAGAAGAAAGTTATCTGCTTAAAACACATGAACGCAGAAGGATGGAATTTTGTTATTTATTTTTTCTTACATCTGTCATCTTATATAATAAATAAATAATAAATAGAGATTTTGCTTAATTTGCTTTCAATATGCATAGATAACTGTTTAGTTTAAAAGAATTTGTTCTGACAAATGTATAAAATTAACTATAAAGTGAGAAATGATTAAAACAATAAACTGTACGGCTGGAATCGAGATTGATTTTAAAATATGGTTAAGTAAATATTTTAATGAATTTTTCATTAATAAATTTAATTAATTTTAAAAAGTTGTTGATTAATTTTATTTCACAGATTGCTTTTTTTAATATTTTAATTGAATAAATCTTTGTTTTATAATAGCATTATTAATAATTAAGCGATATTCATGTTGCGTATAATATTTGTAACTAAAATTGTGCTTTCAATTAATAGACTTTATATATATAAGTATATTTGTATATATGTAGTATATGTAAATTGTAACTTTTTCCTTATTTTGAATTTTTATTGGTTATCTTCATTTGCGCAATTTGAAGCAGAATGCTCACAAAGAGCTGGAAGTATGTTATCACCGGATAATTGTCTAAAATAGTAAAAGAAACGATTAATGTTATTATATGTTTAGAAGAAAATAGTAGACGCTTTAAAATTCAAACTTGCCTATCGACAATCATATTATATGATCCAGGAGCAGAATTTGAGCGACCTGCTCTAATAAATCTTTCTAAACGAGAACCCCCACGTTGTGGTGCTCTACCAGAAATACCTCTGGAGAACGGGTTACCAAAGGAATGTTTCTTAAGCATTGTTTTAATCAATATTAGTGTATCTAACTTTGGAATGCTGCGTACCACAGTGTTAATATCGTCGTCATTTACTTGAACCAATCGACAGTTTTCTTCTTCAGTTGGCAATGGATATAAACCACCACTTGTTACCCATGCATGTTCCTGTATTAAATTAAAGATAAAAAATTTAATTATAAAACATAAATACATACATATATACAGACGAAAATAATTATTTTGTCACAAAACGAATTGATATCGACAAGATACATATTTTTTTTATTATAAACTAGTCAAAACTAACTCACTACGGTTTAACGAAATTAATTTTTACTAATGATCTAAATATGACTTAAAGTTAATATTTTAAATTTTCTTAATAATAATATTTCGAATGAGTAAGTAGCTAACAATATAATATCTCAACTGTTGACCACCGTTTAATGAAATATTATACATGTATAATCTGTAAGAAGATATCACACCGTTTCTACCAATATTACCAGACTGTCGGGTTAGTACAAATATTAAGCACATAAAATTTAAAGATCTTCAATTTATAATTATAAATGTTCACTCTGTAAGGAGTGGCGGCAAGATCATACTTTCAATCTGCACCAAAGTTGTACTCTTCAATGGAAGAAGTCAAAACACTCACAATTTTTTCTCATTTTTACTTAACAAACTACATATATCTTTCAATTCCAATTCCGTACTTAATACATTTACCGTTAGTTTAATTATTATTAATTTAAAGTATTTGCGAAAACCGGGTTTTAACTGTTACTCCTTGGAGGGACGGCCACCTCTACCTATCTACCTCTCACAAAACAATTATGCATATACGAGTTATACATGTATTTATATATATATATATATATAAATATAGTGATAGAGAAAAAAAGTAAATAAATAGGTTTCTGACGAAATATGAACGAATTATTATTATTGATTGTCTATTCTAAGCAGTATCTAAAAAAACAACTTTTACAAATATAAAAAAATTAATAAAAAGAATCGTCACAAATATGAATGAATATTTGTTTGTTTTAAAGGCATAACTTGTTGTGTAAGATATACATACATATGTACAATTTATTCTATTGCAAAATGTTTTAATAATATGTATTACCTTTAGCTGTGGTATAGTTATACGTTTCGTTGGATCCTTATTTAGTATACACTTAATACAATCCTTTAATTCAGCTGAAGTTTTTGGGTTTTCGGGAAATACGAATTCTTCATGTTTTATTTTTTCATATAAAATTAGGACAGAAGAAGCAACAAAGGGAACATTGCCATAAACTAAGGCGTATAGTGTAGCACCCATGGCCCATACATCAGCAGCTTTTCCGCAATATATATTCTGTAAATAAAAACCAATATTCTGATATAAGTATTATAATAGTTTTTAGTTTTAAAATTTTCTTATTTGTAGTGGATTCGATGATTGAAAGTTCAAAGAAAAGAATTTGTTTGCTTTTATCTCTTCATTTATTTAAAAACTGAATGTGTACAGTGTAGGTCTCGCGACTGCCTATCAGTCGCCGTTTATCCGAGAAAGATTGATGAAAGTGTTTCGGAGATATGGCGGTTTTAGTAAACTGTTTACTGGACGCACGCTTTGTTGTTGTTATTAATATTTACTTACAACAGCAAAGTTTACTTTTATATTTGCTTCACCCTCAATATTTAAAGATATTTATGGTCACTATTCATTCAGCAATGAATATTCAAAATGATGAGTAGATTCGAATCATACTCATAATTTCTGATACTTATACGCATTCACACTTATTTTAATATTATACTCATGCTATTCATATTCAAAGTTTGAAGTACTCATCGTACTCATGATGTTGCTGATTCTGACTCTCCTTTACTCAACATTTACAAGAATCACAAAATAAGTATGATTCGCGTACGAACACTACACTCTAGTGAGTATAGAAGGTTGTGTGTTTGCTTTGCTTGCTATCTTTGTCTTTTTCTTTCTTTTTTTGTTGTAGATGCAACAACAACAAGACTGTGAATTTTGATGAATGATTCAAATTAATCGAATCATTTATGAGTATTATAAGTATTTACTAAATTTCTGAATCTGAATGAGCACATATTACGAATGTTATGAGTTTGATGTCAAAGTTATACTCATACTCATTGCAACCTGTACTTATAAATCAATGTTGTGGTGAGTACGAATGAATCAGAGTTGTTGAATTTCAATATTGTTGACTCACTCATACTCAAAATTTCACGAGTACTTATGAGTAGCGAAAAAACGATTCATTGCTGATCTCTGGTCACTACAGATATTTCAAAGGAAAAACATAGCCTATAACATAATCTACTCAAAACAATAAACAACTGATTTGGTTTTTAAGATTATAGTGTGTATACAAAAGTAGAACCATATAACAACAGTTACACTCTTCTCTCATTTATGTATATCCACAGTAACTGTTATGTATGTATATGGTATACTTGTTTTGAGAATACCCATAATACCCATCTATCTGGTGTTATTCTAGTAATTTGATCTTTGTTTGGTCGCTTATTCTCGAACTTTTTTATGTATTTGTTTTTGTACCGTATGATCTGTGCGCTTTATATTTATTAATTTGTTTGTTTTGTATAACAATATTTTTATGAACGTGTAAAGTCAAAAGCATTGAAGGGCATACACTTGTCAATCGGCAAAATTCACAAAAGTCTACATACGATATAAAGTTTTTCAGTTGAGAAAGTTTTAAGATTTTAAGAAATGATTTAATAAATACATACTATTTTTGTATGTAGTCGAATGCACTTATTAATACAATATTACAAGCTGTTGGTCAAAATAGCATAAACTAACATACTTATAAACCATTTGTGTATGTATACGATCAGTTTTAAGTACCCACTATTTAATGTTTCATTTTTTGTATTGAAAGAATAAAGGATTCGTTCAAGTATTTAGAAAAGTGAAAGTGTCGATAAGAGTCTTAATTAACTGAAAATTATGTCGTTATCCATGCCGACTATCGAAAACGTAGTTCTGGATTGGATAGACAATGGTTGCCCTATGGTGTATGTTAACTACAATCTATTGAGTAACACATTATATGATTGCACATAATTTAAAATTCATCTTTTAATTGTTTAAGTATTTTTTTTTTAATAAAACTGAACTGTTGTTTTAATTTTTTTACTACAAAAAGGAATTGGAATGTTAAATTTACTAAACTTAAAGGGCATTTATGTATGTATTATTTAGTCTGTTTTAGCTCTATGCATACGAACTTATATTTAAATAAAATGAAATATATTACGATATACTAATAACTGTTTTGTCTGTAGCGAAAAGGTGTGAGACAAATCTTCTTTTCTAATATTTTCTAAAATAGATTTATATTGTATAGTATAAGTAAGCGTGAGTTGTTATAATAACCACAATATTCAATATTTACCTGGCCGACATTTAACGATTCAGGAGCTCTGAATGCTGGCGTACCAGCTGTCGAACCATTTGTCATTGTTGCGTCCTCTCCAATGAATTCATTACAAACTCCCAAATCAGCTATTTTAACTCTGCCACACTCTGTTAATAATAAATTTCCAGGCTTTATATCAGCATGAATGATTCGTTGATAATGTACTAAAAATAAAATGTAATGTATATTAAACTGGTGACATCATTCAAATTAAGAAGATTGATTATTTCTTGTTGGTTATAAATTTAGAAAGTTATTGATTTAAAAAATATAGAAATTATAAAAATAGACATGATTTTCTAGCTCATAAGTTTTTCGATACAGCTAAAGCAAGGATTTCTGTATACCAGCGATACATACAGTATATTAAAATGTAAAATGTGGCTGGAGTAATAACAAATTTTTATATTTTGTGACGATACACACTAAACTAACAAAATAGAGAAAAGGAGAAAGGATACTGTTGTTGGACTTCAAATTTGTTTTTTAAGTTTAACAATAATTGAAAAAATGCAGGTACTAAATTAATGTACGTTACCTTGAATATGAAGTCGCCGTGGTCTAGTAGGTAGTGTGTTGGCTTATTAGACGAAAGGCCCGAGTTCGTATCCCAGGCCAGACATCAAAAACAAAATACAAAAAGTATTTCTTCGGCGACTTCCTCTCAGCAGATTTCTGGCAAAAACTCTGAGAGTAAAAATTGCCATGAAAAGCTTCTCAAAAAAATCTGTCGTTCGGAGTCGACTTTAAACTGTAGGTCCCGTCACTCATGTATAAAATTAACGCACACAACATGAGTGGTGTGAGAAGCTAGGTCTATAATCCTGACTGAACGGTTGTAATGGCTAATTATGTATGTATGTATGTATGTACCTTGAATATATACAGTGTCAGTCAATTGTAATAAATTACCAACAAAATAACCAACCATTTTGAAAAGAAATTAATAATAATAAACATATTAATAATCAGTGGTCTTTTGGTTCGAAATAAATATTCATAAATATAAAGCTAAAAGGAAAAAAAAATATTTTTTTTTAAATCGCGAATCAGTAGCTAACCCTGACTTTCAAAAGACGCGTGAACAAGATTTTGCAGCTGTCAAACTATTAGTTTGTGGGATGAAACCTTTTATGTGAAGCAATTTTTTGTTTCAGAAATCAATGAGAACGATAGCAATTGCCCACCCTTCCTTTGGGAGATAGGGTTTGTGGATTTGAAGCTTAAATCACTAGCTAAATACTGCGTCTCTGGCCTGGTGTGGAACGATGGCAACTCAATAATTTAGAGTGGTGTTTCTTGAATTGAAGATTTGGCCCTTTTACAATATGAGATGTTGAGAGTTTCATCTTTGTCATCAGTTAGCAGATAAGTCTTTTATTTGTCTCTGCTTACTTTTTCTCTGCCTTATTCCTTTCTCAGATTGTTAATATTTTCCTTTGTTTATTTCCTCGTCTGACCATTCTCCATTTTCTTTTCTAAATTTTCATTGTTCTTTGATTGGTAAACTCTTACAATGGACCTTTTCTGTCCTCTAGGCGGAAGTGTGTTTCTTCACTCCAGCCTTTGTAAACTAATTTGACCTCCAATAAAGAGCATAGGATCATAACAAAACTGAGTTCCTAATTTCATCTCAGCTTTTTCTTGATACCTCGACTTTCTCGATCTTAACCTACCTTCTATAAAATCTGCAAACTAAATTTTGCAAAGGCCATACAGCGTAATAAACTTAAAATTTTAATTTTTAAACTGTGGAATAACTGTCAATCCCGTTAAATAAATAAAACTTAGAAATTTTCTATTTTTAAAATGAATAATAATGTATAAAGTTCTAATGATTCAATAGAGTTGGATACACTGCTGTCATTTAAAAGTACTTTCTCCTCTCCTGTACGACGGCAAGAAGCCTAAAAATAGACTTCGCCGCATACCTGAGAGATATATCGAATGGAAAATGTAAATGTGTAAATAGTTAGGAGATCCAATGGAGAGAAGTATTTATTCAACCGTATTAAGAAACAAAAGCATTTCAACGCATCTTGATAAACATTTCTCGTCCCAGCAAACACCACATTGAATTTTCAGGCACAAAACATCAAATCTTCTGTCATCCACAATACTTATACCCCTCATTATAGATACATAATCTTCATTTATTTAGTCTGAATCTCCAAATCACCATGGATGACCACAGACAACCCTAACCCACATAAGATCCAGGAGCGTCCAATGTATATTCTGCACGAGCGATTTGGCTGAGGCCATGCGGTTGTCGGGTTTTCTTTAGTCGCAGGAGTAAGCCACAAACCACAGCAGTTCTCAATATCTCGCACACACTATGTTTTACTTAAATATAAAGATAGGAAGCGCTTAATTAAAGGCGCGATAATAATTAACGAACGTATTGGAAAACATACTCATATAAAAAATCCAGTGTTGATTTACGTCATTAACAACCTTTACACAACTTACATACATATATCTACTTACATACATATATTACCAAAGTTGCCAAAATAATTAAAGAATAATAAAATAATATAATAAAATGTATTTACAGAATGAGTGGGGAATATTTTATAAATATGTATATGTATGTATCTGTTTAATTTGCAACCATACATAATTTTCTGATGGGTAGTTATTACAAGAAAACATTCCTTTCTTAACTTTTGCACATTTTTTTATTCTTTAAATTCTAAAATCGAATTAATTTCATAATCAATTGCTAAGAAATTGCCTTTCGTTAAATTTTATGTTATTTTATAACCTTTTAAGTACAAATGAGCGCAATTCAAGGTTTACAACAAATAAAACTTTAGTCAAATTACCCACGTTTAACATTTTTTAAACTGTTATTCCAAAGAGATTTACTTTCTACAACAGCGGGCGGGGAACCGGAGTAAATTACCCCAAATGGGGTAAAAATGAAACTTTTGTGGGTAAAAAATATTGTTACGTTTTTACCTTTTTAAAAACGTTTAGAATATAAGTTCGTTGATTGCAAACAAAGTAAAAACAAATATGTGTTTATTTCCAATTAAACTCTTTATTGTTCACAATACTTTTATGTGCCATCGTTACAACTTGATCTTGTTCGCTATTCTTCTCAGATCACACTTAACGAATACAACAATTGCTAGTTGTTATTGTCCTGTGCTCACACCCTTTGCGTAAGCAATAACATTTGTACGTTAACACTTGTATAGCGGAGATCTTCAAACCACTACTTCGCACTAGGGGACATGTACACGGCTATTTCGTGAATTATGTCAGGACGGTGAAGCTGAATATACGGACCTACTTTATTATACAAAAGTAAGGTGGAAGGAAGTAAGTTTAAAAACTCTTAGCTTCTTTTTCAAGGTTAGCTTTGTTTTTGGAAGATTGCGAAAATATTACTTTCGCTGACATCAAGGATACAATTGTAAGACATCTTATCAAACTCAGAAAGCGGTTTTCAGATCATTTTCCAGATCTTGATACACGTACTGTCAGTTTCATTGTAGATCCTTTTAAATGTGAAATTGCTACGGTACCAGAGATCAGCAATGAATCCCTTTTCCGCTACTCATAAGTACTCATGCACTTTTGAGTATGAATACGTCATCAGTATTAAAATTCAACTACTCTGATTCATTCGTATTCACTACAACATTGATTTATAAGTATAGGTTGCAATGAGTATGAGTACAACGTTGACATCAAACTTATAACATTCGGAATATGTTTGATTCATACGCCTACTCATTCAGATTCATAAATTTAGAAAAATACTTATAGTACTCACAAATGATTCGAGTGATTCGAGTCATTCATCAAAATTTACAGTATTAGTTGTTGTTGCATTGACAAAGAAAGAAGAAAGATACATAAACAAAAAAGACAAAGACAGCAAGCAGAGCAAACACAGAATCGTCTTATGAGTATTGTAGTGTTCGTACGCGAATCATACTTATTTAGTGATTCGTGTATACGATGAATCATGGAGAATCGAAATCAATAACATCATGCGTATTGATAAGTATGAGTACGACGAGTATTTCAAACTTTGAATATGAGTAGTATGAGCAAAGACTATAAATATATAAAGATGTTGCACTGCCATACATTGTACTGCCAGTGCAAAATTTGTCGATGGCAGTACGGCTACTGCCACTTTTGGTACTCAGAGAATTATTATACTCAGAGAACGTATTGCTCTCTTCTATAAGCAATTTATTCTCATATGCGTGTATACGTGTGTGCATATTCATTCCATTTCATAGCACAATTGTGCAGAGAGAACTCACACGCATTCTTGTGTTTTTTAATTTAGTTGTCGATCAGACTGCGACAAGAACACATGTGTGATGGATGCTTTGTCATTTTATTTCAGAATGACACTCAAAAAATATTTTATGTTATTAATGGTCTAAGTCATGAAATGGCTTATTTTATTTTGCAGCATAGTATAATTTTTTTTAAATGATTTGAAATTCTCGCTTTTTTCTTTTAATAAAAAATAGGTAATTTTTAAGCCAAAGATGGAAAGCTCTTTTAATAAAAAATGGATTTTTTTATTTTATTTTTATTTATCTAAAATTATTAAGGCAAAGATAGACAGCTTCACATATGTAAGTTGATGAAATGAAAATTAAAATAGCGTTATTACTAACACTTTTCTGTGGCTGTACATAAATAAATTCTCTCAACTTATTTTCTCTCTCTTACTCACTAATTCATAACCAAAAAATTTTTGGTATTCATACATTCCAAATAAAAAAACAAATAAACTAAAAGAAGTCTTGTTTTCACAAAATGTGTGTGGAATAAATGTTACCGTTTGTTTTATTGTAGGGTAAGAATACGTGTTTTATTGTTGTAGAAACGAAACTATATCGATTCGCACCGAAATAAGAAAACTTTATTAATAAATCTTTAGAAATCCATTTTTAGAGAGAAACAAAACTAGCAAATTATGAAAATAATCTCTTAATTGTTACATACATTGATTAAATATTAAAATTTAGTAGTAATTTTTAAAAATATTTTTAAAAAATAAAGCTACAAAAAAACATAAAAATATTTTTTGTTGAGCAATGCGTAAGTTGCACCAAAAATACAATTTACTCCTTTTGGTTTGATGAGAATAACGAATCTTATAAATAAATACAGAGTGGAGATGCTTTACTAATTGTTATATTACTACGGAAGCATTCCCATGGGAAACATATAAAATTTTTAAACATTAAAATGATAAATAAATTTAATAAATACTAAACAAAAAAGCATTCGTTTTATTACAACTTCATTCTATACAAAAATAGAGACAGAAGTTCATACATACATAATTGAATAGTCTAAAAAATAGCATTATAATTCGGTGCGAATCGATATAGTCTCATTTCTACAACAATAAAACACGTATTCTTACCCTACAATTACACAATCGGTAACATTTGCTTTTCCGCAGGTTATTTGCACATAAATTGTATGGAAACAAAACTTCTTTTAGATTTTAATATTTTTTAACCAGAATGTTTTTTTCACGAAGAAAATAAAAATAAACAAATATGTTTATGTGAATGTACCGTATACATGTAGATGTTACATTTTGCTCTCTTTTGTTCTCTTTCTCTCAATTAAAATGAGAGTAAACACGAAGATTTAGCTTTCCCTGTTACCTACCCCCCTCATCATAAAGAAGCACAAAATTTTGTCAATTTTGAATACACTGTGTGCAACATCTTTATATATTTATAGTCTTTGGTATGAGTATGATATTAAAATAAGTATGAATGCGTATAAGTATCAGAAATTTTGAGTATGATTCGAATCTACTCATCGTTTTGAATACTTATTGCTGATCTCTGTACGGTACCAGAAGAACCTTCAGGTTTGACAGAAGCAATTCTGTCGTCTTATGGTTTCAAAAGCTGCAAAGGCTTTCAAAATTGCACATGAAGAGGCGGTTAAAAAATTGCTGCCATTTGGAAGAACATATTTGTGCGAACAAAGCTTTTCCGCTCTAATGAACATAAAAACCAAGAACAGAAATCGATTAAACGCCAAAGACTGTATTCAAATCGCTCTTACATCAAAAAGTCCCAATTTTGAAGCAATTGTATCGAACATGAAACAACATCATTTCTCCAAAACGTGAAGGAAGAATGTTTTCAATTATTCTTTTTTTTCTAATTTTTTCAATTCTAATCAAAGTGAATTTATAACAAGTGACCCCGAGGAAACAGCTGACTGGTCTTGGGCTGTCAAAATTTGTGTGTGTTTGTTGTGCGTTTGTGTGTTGTTGTTAATTTTTTTTTTCTTTTCCATTTTTTTTTCTTCCTATTTTGACATCCGAAAGGAAGTTTAACAAAAACAAAATGCGTGTTGTTTTTGCATTGTTGTACTTGTTGTAGAGTTACGGTTACCTTATTGAATTTGCCTTGATTCTAATTTTTGTTTGTACCCAGTGTTGCCATATAAATTTCAACGAAAACCTTCAAATTGAGTAAAAAAAATCTTTTTTTCAGAAAAAAATCTTCACTTTACAAAAACTACAATTTATCAAATTAAACACATGTTTATTATGATTAAAACATAACATAAAAATGTATACAAGACATTAATTTTTAAATAACGTTTAGAAAAGGAACAAAAAATAACTTAAATAATATATTTTTCATAAAATTATAGGTTCATAAAATATATTACAAAAAAGTACAATTTATGTATTTGTTACAGTTACTTTGTACATTTCTTTATTAAACTTTGTATTAGATTTGTACAATTGCGATAATTTTTTTTTTTTTTTTTTGATAGTCTTTTGTTCTTAAAATGCCACATAATATAGATATTTCTAGTTTATTTCTAATTTTATTTTTATTAATATTAATTTGAGAAAAAATTCGTTCAACATTAGCTGTTGCAATAGGAATAGATAATACGGCATAAATACATTTTTTTAGGTGAGGGAAAACTTCAGATCCATCGCAATGTTTTGTTTTCAAAATGATTTCCCAAAATATTTCAATGTTTTTTCTTCTGTTAGACTGTGTTCTTTAAAATTAAAGTGACACAATTCTTGCCATTCATCATCTGTTTTTTGAGCATTTTCAGAAGTTATAATATTCGGGAAAAAACGAATTAATTGAGAAATAGTTTTGACTTTACCTTTAATAACATTATCAGGAGCTAAAATCTCACCATATTTTGGGAAATCATTCTCAAAATCAATTTTTTTAACACGCTGTTGCATAACTCAATATAAAATTGGTAGTTATTCGTAGTTGTTAGAGCTATGGATACTTGGGTTCCCAAATAAATATCCATAGGATCTTTAATATACACAGAGTTGTTTAAGTCAATCTTGTTAAAGTTTTCAATAGAAATAAATTCGTTTTTAACGAAGTATGCAAATATTTTACGATATTATCGTAAAATTTCAGTGTACAGTAGGTGTATTTGAGTACTTTGGCTCTGAAATAGTCGATTCAATTTATTGATGTCACTTAAATATATAGCTTAAATTCGCTCTTTTGTAAATTACTTAAAATGCTTTCCACTGAATCGAACTTTACCAAGTCTTCATGCAAAAAGTATAATTCTAAGACGTCTCAATAGTTGATTAAAAAATGAAAAATCTTCAAATTTATAAAAATCTTATTTTTAATGTAGAAATCTTTTAATCTTCACATCACCTCAAAAAACTTCAAAAAGAAGATAAATCTTCATATATGGCAACACTGTTTGTACCACCATTATTATTATTATTGTAATTTGTTACTGTACCCCAAATTATCAACCCTCGATCTTCGCCATGGGGTAATATCGATCTTAGCCATGGGGTAATATCAACTTCCACAAAAATATTTTGGGGTAATGATTAAAAAAGTTCCCTGAGCGCTGTTCTGCAAGAACTTAAGAAATTCCGTTCGTTAAGAATGGTTAGTTAAGTAGTCCGAATACAATAAGTTTATCCAACATCATCCATGTCACAGAATACACACAGAAGCGAATCGAGATTTTGACATTTAACTTAGCATTGCGAAAGGGACAGAAAATATTACCAAAAAGTATTTCTGTCCCTCTCTAAATACAACCCTTTTTTGTTTATTTACGTTTTCTTAGTTTTCGGGGTGGGTTTTTTATATTGGCGAGAGTTAATAAAAAATTTAATTTTTGTCTAAAACTATCAATAAATAATAAAAACAACTAATAACCATAACCTTTGTAACTTTTCCTTTCAAGAAATTAAAAAATATTGATATCTTTAAGCAAGAAACATGTTTTATGAGCAGGACGCCTTATTTTGATCTTGTAATATTTAGCTTCTTAATTACCTCTTGCACATGAAACTATATTCATTGTGACCGAAAATCAACCACATTTCGATTAATATTTAAATATTTAAGAATCTTTAAAATTTTCATTGAAGAAATTAAAAAATATTCCAAATTTTCCCTTTTTTAACACAAAATAAATGTTTGTTTACATTTAGTTTTTCTACTTTAACCGCCAGTTTTCACTCTGTATATCTATTGCTTCTAACACATTTGTTTCGCAATACATTTTAATATTTTGTTTCTCCCTCTAATTGGCAGGTTAAGCTACTGCTTTGAGCGTTATTAAACGTCAAAGGTAAGGATTCTGTGTGTATTTTGTGATCCATGTACCGATTGTAAATGAAAAAGAATGCTTGACTTTAGTCGTTCGAAACTTATGCTATAAACAAAATAGACGCAACTCAGCAAGTACAACAATGCACATTACTTATAATAAAGGCAACAGCGGCGAAGCATAAGCAAAACAAATAAAAAAAAAATAAGCACTTCATTAATTCCTTATAATTTTTTCGCGTTAGATCTCATAGATCGTGTTTTTTATGCATGTATGATATTGTATTGGCAGCACTAATTTCATCATTTCCAGCACAAATCCTCTCACTGTCAGCATTAATGTTATTTATCATTGCTGCGAATAAAAATAGCTATTAGCCTAAATAGCACAGAATACACACAGAATCGAATCGAGATTTTGGCAGTTAACCTAGCATTGCGAAAGGGACAGAAAATATTACCAAAAAGTGTTTCTGTCCCTCTCTAAATACAACCCTTTTTTGTTTATTTACGTTTTTTTAGTTTTCGGGATGGGTTTTTATATTGGCGAGAGTTAATAAAAAAATGTAATTTTTGTCTAAAACTATCAATAAATAATAAAAACAACTAATGACAATAACCTTTTTAACATTTCCTTTCGAGAAATTAAAAAATATTGGCATCTTTAAGCAAGAAAAATTTTTTATGAGTAGTACTTGTAATATTTAGCTTCTTAATTACCTCTTGCACAAGAAACTATATTCATTACGACCGAAAATTACCCACATTTCGATTAATATTTAAATATTTAAGAATCTTTAAACTTTTCATTGAAGAAATTAAAAAATATTCCAAATTTTCCCTATTTTAACACAAAATAAATGTTTATTTACATTTATTAATGGTCTAAGTCATGAAATGGCTTATTTTATTTTGCAGCATAGTATAATTTTTTTTAAATGATTTGAAATTCTCGCTTTTTTCTTTTAATAAAAAATAGGTAATTTTTAAGCCAAAGATGGAAAGCTCTTTTAATAAAAAATGGATTTTTTTATTTTATTTTTATTTATCTAAAATTATTAAGGCAAAGATAGACAGCTTCACATATGTAAGTTGATGAAATGAAAATTAAAATAGCGTTATTACTAACACTTTTCTGTGGCTGTACATAAATAAATTCTCTCAACTTATTTTCTCTCTCTTACTCACTAATTCATAACCAAAAAATTTTTGGTATTCATACATTCCAAATAAAAAAACAAATAAACTAAAAGAAGTCTTGTTTTCACAAAATGTGTGTGGAATAAATGTTACCGTTTGTTTTATTGTAGGGTAAGAATACGTGTTTTATTGTTGTAGAAACGAAACTATATCGATTCGCACCGAAATAAGAAAACTTTATTAATAAATCTTTAGAAATCCATTTTTAGAGAGAAACAAAACTAGCAAATTATGAAAATAATCTCTTAATTGTTACATACATTGATTAAATATTAAAATTTAGTAGTAATTTTTAAAAATATTTTTAAAAAATAAAGCTACAAAAAAACATAAAAATATTTTTTGTTGAGCAATGCGTAAGTTGCACCAAAAATACAATTTACTCCTTTTGGTTTGATGAGAATAACGAATCTTATAAATAAATACAGAGTGGAGATGCTTTACTAATTGTTATATTACTACGGAAGCATTCCCATGGGAAACATATAAAATTTTTAAACATTAAAATGATAAATAAATTTAATAAATACTAAACAAAAAAGCATTCGTTTTATTACAACTTCATTCTATACAAAAATAGAGACAGAAGTTCATACATACATAATTGAATAGTCTAAAAAATAGCATTATAATTCGGTGCGAATCGATATAGTCTCATTTCTACAACAATAAAACACGTATTCTTACCCTACAATTACACAATCGGTAACATTTGCTTTTCCGCAGGTTATTTGCACATAAATTGTATGGAAACAAAACTTCTTTTAGATTTTAATATTTTTTAACCAGAATGTTTTTTTCACGAAGAAAATAAAAATAAACAAATATGTTTATGTGAATGTACCGTATACATGTAGATGTTACATTTTGCTCTCTTTTGTTCTCTTTCTCTCAATTAAAATGAGAGTAAACACGAAGATTTAGCTTTCCCTGTTACCTACCCCCCTCATCATAAAGAAGCACAAAATTTTGTCAATTTTGAATACACTGTGTGCAACATCTTTATATATTTATAGTCTTTGGTATGAGTATGATATTAAAATAAGTATGAATGCGTATAAGTATCAGAAATTTTGAGTATGATTCGAATCTACTCATCGTTTTGAATACTTATTGCTGATCTCTGTACGGTACCA
The DNA here is from genome assembly GCA_930367235.1 of Sarcophaga rosellei. Lineage (NCBI taxonomy): Eukaryota > Metazoa > Arthropoda > Insecta > Diptera > Sarcophagidae > Sarcophaga > Sarcophaga rosellei. The sequence continues at coordinate 80,013,207 of OV884017.1, read as the reverse complement.
GAAGAACCTTCAGGTTTGACAGAAGCAATTCTGTCGTCTTATGGTTTCAAAAGCTGCAAAGGCTTTCAAAATTGCACATGAAGAGGCGGTTAAAAAATTGCTGCCATTTGGAAGAACATATTTGTGCGAACAAAGCTTTTCCGCTCTAATGAACATAAAAACCAAGAACAGAAATCGATTAAACGCCAAAGACTGTATTCAAATCGCTCTTACATCAAAAAGTCCCAATTTTGAAGCAATTGTATCGAACATGAAACAACATCATTTCTCCAAAACGTGAAGGAAGAATGTTTTCAATTATTCTTTTTTTTCTAATTTTTTCAATTCTAATCAAAGTGAATTTATAACAAGTGACCCCGAGGAAACAGCTGACTGGTCTTGGGCTGTCAAAATTTGTGTGTGTTTGTTGTGCGTTTGTGTGTTGTTGTTAATTTTTTTTTTCTTTTCCATTTTTTTTTCTTCCTATTTTGACATCCGAAAGGAAGTTTAACAAAAACAAAATGCGTGTTGTTTTTGCATTGTTGTACTTGTTGTAGAGTTACGGTTACCTTATTGAATTTGCCTTGATTCTAATTTTTGTTTGTACCCAGTGTTGCCATATAAATTTCAACGAAAACCTTCAAATTGAGTAAAAAAAATCTTTTTTTCAGAAAAAAATCTTCACTTTACAAAAACTACAATTTATCAAATTAAACACATGTTTATTATGATTAAAACATAACATAAAAATGTATACAAGACATTAATTTTTAAATAACGTTTAGAAAAGGAACAAAAAATAACTTAAATAATATATTTTTCATAAAATTATAGGTTCATAAAATATATTACAAAAAAGTACAATTTATGTATTTGTTACAGTTACTTTGTACATTTCTTTATTAAACTTTGTATTAGATTTGTACAATTGCGATAATTTTTTTTTTTTTTTTTTGATAGTCTTTTGTTCTTAAAATGCCACATAATATAGATATTTCTAGTTTATTTCTAATTTTATTTTTATTAATATTAATTTGAGAAAAAATTCGTTCAACATTAGCTGTTGCAATAGGAATAGATAATACGGCATAAATACATTTTTTTAGGTGAGGGAAAACTTCAGATCCATCGCAATGTTTTGTTTTCAAAATGATTTCCCAAAATATTTCAATGTTTTTTCTTCTGTTAGACTGTGTTCTTTAAAATTAAAGTGACACAATTCTTGCCATTCATCATCTGTTTTTTGAGCATTTTCAGAAGTTATAATATTCGGGAAAAAACGAATTAATTGAGAAATAGTTTTGACTTTACCTTTAATAACATTATCAGGAGCTAAAATCTCACCATATTTTGGGAAATCATTCTCAAAATCAATTTTTTTAACACGCTGTTGCATAACTCAATATAAAATTGGTAGTTATTCGTAGTTGTTAGAGCTATGGATACTTGGGTTCCCAAATAAATATCCATAGGATCTTTAATATACACAGAGTTGTTTAAGTCAATCTTGTTAAAGTTTTCAATAGAAATAAATTCGTTTTTAACGAAGTATGCAAATATTTTACGATATTATCGTAAAATTTCAGTGTACAGTAGGTGTATTTGAGTACTTTGGCTCTGAAATAGTCGATTCAATTTATTGATGTCACTTAAATATATAGCTTAAATTCGCTCTTTTGTAAATTACTTAAAATGCTTTCCACTGAATCGAACTTTACCAAGTCTTCATGCAAAAAGTATAATTCTAAGACGTCTCAATAGTTGATTAAAAAATGAAAAATCTTCAAATTTATAAAAATCTTATTTTTAATGTAGAAATCTTTTAATCTTCACATCACCTCAAAAAACTTCAAAAAGAAGATAAATCTTCATATATGGCAACACTGTTTGTACCACCATTATTATTATTATTGTAATTTGTTACTGTACCCCAAATTATCAACCCTCGATCTTCGCCATGGGGTAATATCGATCTTAGCCATGGGGTAATATCAACTTCCACAAAAATATTTTGGGGTAATGATTAAAAAAGTTCCCTGAGCGCTGTTCTGCAAGAACTTAAGAAATTCCGTTCGTTAAGAATGGTTAGTTAAGTAGTCCGAATACAATAAGTTTATCCAACATCATCCATGTCACAGAATACACACAGAAGCGAATCGAGATTTTGACATTTAACTTAGCATTGCGAAAGGGACAGAAAATATTACCAAAAAGTATTTCTGTCCCTCTCTAAATACAACCCTTTTTTGTTTATTTACGTTTTCTTAGTTTTCGGGGTGGGTTTTTTATATTGGCGAGAGTTAATAAAAAATTTAATTTTTGTCTAAAACTATCAATAAATAATAAAAACAACTAATAACCATAACCTTTGTAACTTTTCCTTTCAAGAAATTAAAAAATATTGATATCTTTAAGCAAGAAACATGTTTTATGAGCAGGACGCCTTATTTTGATCTTGTAATATTTAGCTTCTTAATTACCTCTTGCACATGAAACTATATTCATTGTGACCGAAAATCAACCACATTTCGATTAATATTTAAATATTTAAGAATCTTTAAAATTTTCATTGAAGAAATTAAAAAATATTCCAAATTTTCCCTTTTTTAACACAAAATAAATGTTTGTTTACATTTAGTTTTTCTACTTTAACCGCCAGTTTTCACTCTGTATATCTATTGCTTCTAACACATTTGTTTCGCAATACATTTTAATATTTTGTTTCTCCCTCTAATTGGCAGGTTAAGCTACTGCTTTGAGCGTTATTAAACGTCAAAGGTAAGGATTCTGTGTGTATTTTGTGATCCATGTACCGATTGTAAATGAAAAAGAATGCTTGACTTTAGTCGTTCGAAACTTATGCTATAAACAAAATAGACGCAACTCAGCAAGTACAACAATGCACATTACTTATAATAAAGGCAACAGCGGCGAAGCATAAGCAAAACAAATAAAAAAAAAATAAGCACTTCATTAATTCCTTATAATTTTTTCGCGTTAGATCTCATAGATCGTGTTTTTTATGCATGTATGATATTGTATTGGCAGCACTAATTTCATCATTTCCAGCACAAATCCTCTCACTGTCAGCATTAATGTTATTTATCATTGCTGCGAATAAAAATAGCTATTAGCCTAAATAGCACAGAATACACACAGAATCGAATCGAGATTTTGGCAGTTAACCTAGCATTGCGAAAGGGACAGAAAATATTACCAAAAAGTGTTTCTGTCCCTCTCTAAATACAACCCTTTTTTGTTTATTTACGTTTTTTTAGTTTTCGGGATGGGTTTTTATATTGGCGAGAGTTAATAAAAAAATGTAATTTTTGTCTAAAACTATCAATAAATAATAAAAACAACTAATGACAATAACCTTTTTAACATTTCCTTTCGAGAAATTAAAAAATATTGGCATCTTTAAGCAAGAAAAATTTTTTATGAGTAGTACTTGTAATATTTAGCTTCTTAATTACCTCTTGCACAAGAAACTATATTCATTACGACCGAAAATTACCCACATTTCGATTAATATTTAAATATTTAAGAATCTTTAAACTTTTCATTGAAGAAATTAAAAAATATTCCAAATTTTCCCTATTTTAACACAAAATAAATGTTTATTTACATTTAGTTTTTCTACTTTAACCTCCAGTTTTCATTCTGTATATCTATTGCTTCTAGCACATTTGTTTCGCAATACATTTTAATATTTTGTTTCTCCCTCTAATTGGCAGGTTAAGCTACTGCTTTGAGCGTTTATTAAACGTCAAAGGTATCGATTCTGTGTGTATTCTGTGCTAAATAGCCAAAGCGTTTAATCATTGCTTATTGTGACGATGCCTTTAAATTAATCACTTATACATATATACAACCATTTATTCTATTTTTGAGAGATTGCTGTGTTTGTTACATTCCGTTTATTGTGTTTATAGCATTATTCTATAATTTGCAAGCACAGAATACACACAGAATACTTACCTTTGACGTTTAATAACGCTCAAAGCAGTAGCTTAACCTGCCAATTAGAGGGAGAAAAAAAATATTAAAATGTATTGCGAAACAAATGTGTTAGAAGCAACAGATATACAGACTGAAAACTGGCGGTTAAAGTAGAAAAACTAAATGTAAATAAACATTTATTTTGTGTTAAAAAAGGGAAAATTTGGAATATTTTTTAATTTCTTCAATGAAAATTTTAAAGATTCTTAAATATTTAAATATTAATCGAAATGTGGGTAATTTTCGGTCATAATGAATATAGTTTCTTGTGCAAGAGGTAATTAAGAAGCTAAATATTACAAGATCAAAATAAGACGTACTGCTCATAAAAAATGTTTCTTGTTGAAAGATGCCAATATTTTTTAATTTCTTGAAAGGAAAAGTGAAAAAGGTTATTGTTATTAATTGTTTTTATTATTTGTTGATAGTTTTAGACAAAAATTACAATTTTTTATTAACTCTCGCCAATATAAAAAACCAACCCCGAAAACTAAAAAAAACGTAAATAAACAAAAAAGAGTTGTATTTAGAGAGGGACAGAAATACTTTTTCGTAATATTTTCCGTACCTTTCGCCATGCTAGGTTAAATGTCAAAATCTCGTTTCGATTCTGTGTGTATTCTGTGTTTGCAAGTAAGCATGAACCAAAGAGAATGAGGATAACGCAATCCGATGTTCAAAAAATGTTTGTTCAGTGCATCTACGTCACACTGGCACCATAGAGCAAATAAGTTTTGAAATTTTATGAAAAGTTGTTAATTGTTTGTAGTAAATTTTACAAACCTCCAGACCTGGAAACGTCAAATCAATATCGAATTATCCAAACTACGTCTACAGTGGAACGAAGTCAAACACCGTGCTGACGGTCGAGCTCATTGGAACCAACTTGTTGCGGCCCTATGCTCCCTAGAGGAAAAAGAGGAACATAAAAAAAAAATAATTTTACAAAACTAACTTTTTCTATCGGATATAGGATTTAGCTTCAACACATTTCAAAATCGGTAAAAATAAAGAACCTTTGGGATTCCAATGTATGGTTTGCTTTGCGTAAGTATTGGTTGTTCCTACTCCACCCACGTTCTCGAATATCAAATATTTGCCACTTAATTCGTATCCGATCACAGCTGCAGATTTAAAATCGTCCTTAGCCTATAAATGAGGACGATGTTTTTAAGCAAATGTGTACAATTGCAAGCCAAGTAAGCAATTCGCATGATGTAGTATTATGAGTCTCACATGTATAGAAGTCATTCGTCTTAACTGTACGATGAGTTCTACACTAGTTGGAGTCGGAGATAGATATAAATACTGATGTCGCCTCTCCTGTCCATAATGCCTATCAGATAGCAGAAACAATCCTCTTAAATAAAATACTTGCCAGTTATTAGCAATTAATTACATTTTTATTTTGCTAATATTTATTTTAAAGTTGATACGTAATGCAATTTCCTGGACCATTGTCAATTTATTTTGCATATCTGAGAAACTATGAATGTGGCTCCATGTCCATCAGTTTGCCTTAAAGATTTCTGGTAATTTCCCTTCGTTGGGACGTCACGTTCACAACTTAAATGAACAGGAGCACAGTATTCTTTCAGGTGCTTGAAGATTTCATAATTTTGGGACGTTCTTTATGTTCCAGTGCAGAGTGGCTAAATACCTCAAAAGCTTTTTTCATGTCCTTTAATATTAGGTATAGCAACGATCTCTATTCTGCTAATATGTCGACACAAGAATTATGGGAATAAATCCGGCTTGCTTATAAATGAATCTCAACTGTCGTCTTTCGTTTTGGATAGAATTAATTGGGTTTTATTGCTTGGATAAATATAATTCCCGTATAGTGTGATGTTTCTATCCTGACCCATTTTTTTTTTTCATTTCTATTCTTGTTTAAAAAAGTGAATTTTTTAGTTAATTTTATTTAAACTTTCAAACCCATTTCCGTTACATTACTGGATTCTTTGTACTACCAGTAACGTCTGTTATTTAAGTGATTACTTCCATGACCACGCATTATAAGTTAAGTTATACTCTTAACTTTGCTCTGTTAAAATTTTTGGATTTTGTCTTTGCTAGTTAAATTTGAATTCAAGCCTCGGTAATCAAAACGTCAACGGAACTTACGTTCGTTTTTAAAATACGAAAATCAATGTGAGCGATTACCGTAACGCAATTTAAACATTTACATAGCTCTTTATATCCTAAAAGCGAAGGTACGTTCCCCTACGTCCCATGGACGTTTTCTAACAGGGGCCAATTATTGGATGAAGGGAGTATGAACTTATTCAATATACTACGTTCATTATGGGATATTAAGAATATTTTATTTTTAAAATAATTATTTTATGTTATGTTATATCGTCCAAAATTTGTATGTTATAAAAATTAGAATACAAAATAATATAAACTGAGTTGCTTATTCAAAAGAAAGACTTACGATATTCCAACCCCAATAAGGTATCACGAAAGACACTCCATGCTCTTTCCTCAGTTAACGGATTCTTAGTAGGTACACTCAAAACTTCGCCTTGTTTCACCAGCTCGAATACCATGTAAAGAGAATCCTCAACAGGATCATCTAGCACTTCAACAAGTTTTACTACATTCGGGTGATCTAATTTTTTTAGGACTGCGATTTCACGGTATACTCGATCTAATGGAGATGTGCCTTTCTTCGGGCCTCGTTTCATAAGGCCTGCTTGACGCAGTAAACGGCGTTTCGAAAGTATTTTCATAGCATAATGTGTTGAATCCTCTTCGGAGTAAGCTAATTTAACAAGACCATAAGAACCCTAGAGAGTATAAAATTGTTTCGCTATTATAAATAATTTTAAATATACATACATAACTAATTATAAAAAAGAACGATCAGTATTAGCAAGTAAACTATGGATTTAGGACTTTAATGACATTCTCAATATCACTAAACTTAATTCTTTTGGGCTTAAAATTCTTAATAAATGGTAAGTGAATGCTTTCGGCATCTGTATTCGGAGTGAAAACTTCTTTTCTTTTTTTTTAACAAAAAAAATCATAAAATACTTCATTGAAAAATTAAAATATAACTTCTACTGGTACATGAACAATTTATCACTATTCCAACTGCGGTGTTTTAAACCAAATTTCGTAAAACTGTTCAGGGATTGTGGGCATAGCGAATATTGAAAAAAATTGCCAAGATCGTCGAAGTGGTTCAAAGAAATCGTAAATATATTATCTATAAATTGGGCAAAAATCGATAAAATTTAAAAAGTTGCGGTTTTTTGGCCTATTGGGATGGATAGCTTTTGGATCAAGGATTCCAAACCAGTTTTCGTTACGGTCGAATCCGGCCTATCGTATCCTAATTTATCCTTATATTGATTTATGTATAATTGTAGCCCTTATTGCACATTTTCTAATACTAATAGACGTTAGAACTCAACCAAATGTAGCACATACATATGTATAAGGAAAATTGAAAGATTCATAAAAACCAAAAAAAATTTTCCAAATTCATACATACGGTATGACAAAGAATAGGAAATATACTAAAATGTATAACAATCAGTATTTTGTGTAGCAACCATTTTTATCAATAACAAATTGCAGACATTTTCATTGCATGTACTGTATTTCTCACATGCTCCTCTAGAATGTAATCCCATTCCTCACATATTTCCGTTTTTAACTTCAATATTATTGACCATGTAAACCAATAACTCTTCAATATGGTTCAGTTCTGGACTCTTAGATCTACCCCTTTGCACCAATTGAAAAGAAAACAGGTGACAATCGAAAACATCTTTATAATATTTATGTTGAGCAAAGCGAATTCATAACAAGTGACCCCGAGGAAACAGCTGACTAGTCTTGGGCTGTCAAAATTTGTGTGTGTTTGTTGTGCGTTTGTGTGTTGTTGTTAATTTTTTTTCTTTTCCATTTTTTTTCTTCCTATTTTGACATCCGAATGGAGGTTTAACAAAAACAAAATGCCTGTTGTTTTTGCATTGTTGTACTTGTTGTAGACTTGCGGCTACCTTATATGAATTTGCCATGATGTTGAGACTACCCAATTCTTTTCATGGCTTACTTCATATTTTGTTGGGTTCAGCGTTACGGTAAAACGTCACTTTTCTTCTGTCGAAGAAAATGAAATTATTTCAGCAGTTGTATGTGTTATTGCAAAAGACAATCGCTATTCTTTGTTTTGTTCTCTATAAGGAACTACTTTTTTCGTGCAATCCTTGAATAATAATCGTCGTTTTCAACACTTGCTCTATAGTTTGATGAGAAACCGTTACACAATATTTTTCTAGGAACTCATTTGTAAGATTTCTCCTGGATACCAAATTGTTTTCATCAGGTATTTTGTTCTCGCGGTATCTGAAGGTTTCTCGCCCAGTTTGGAGTTTTAACGTTTGCCAAGAGTTCAGAACAATTTGAAATGTAATTTTACCCCTGATTCTTCCTTTTATGACTCATTTATTTAATACTATTATTATGTCCGGCACGTATCCTATAAAGTAGAAGTATGCAAAAATAGTTCCGATGCGCAAGTCTAACGGGGATTATCGTCCAATTGCTATCTTATGCTTTCAGTCGAAGGTTCTTGAGAAGATACTTTATATGCAAATGATGAATTACATCGAATTGAACAATCTCCTTTCTAGGATGCAATCTGGCTTTCGATCAGGTCATAGTTGTATTACTGCTCTAGTGGATGTTAGTGAGAATGTCAGACAGGCCTTGGAGGATGGCGATGTAAACTTTTTAGTTCTCTTGGATCATTCGAAAGCTTTCGATACGGTCGATCATAACATGCTTATTTGGAAACATAAATTCTTCTTCGGGTTTTCTAATACATCTGCCAGGTATTAGAAAACACTCATATCTTTCCCAACGCGCACAATCTGTTTTTTTGAATGGCAAATGGTCTGATTCTCTACTTTTAGACAAAGGTGTGCCCCAGGGCTCTATCCTTGGACCACTTTTTTTCTCGCTGTATGTCAATGATTTACCTGAATATCTTTTGAATTGCAAAATCCACTTGTATGCAGATGACGTGCAACTTTGGTTAAATAGCCCGGTGGATGATATTTCACGCGCCGTTGATTGTTTGAATGGGGAACTTGCACGGATAGTTTTATGGGCAACTGCTAATGGTCTCTGTTTGAACCCCGGGAAATCTAAATGTATTTTATTGCATAGGAGAAGTGTCGTACCCACAATATCCAGGGATGTTGTGACGAATGGTGAGAAAATTGAGATAGTTCATGCGGCGAAGAACTTAGGAATAATTTTTAACTCTAATTTGACGTGGGATAATCACATAAATTCACTGGTTGGGCAGACGTATATTAAGTTACGCGCACTTTGGTCTACGCAACTCTATATACCTTTGAGAACTAGAATTTTAATTGCGAAGACTTATTTGATTCCCTGCTTACTGTATGGATGCGAGCTGTTTGGTAATTGCGATTCTAGCAGCAAACATAAACTGAACGTTCTGTTCAATAATATTGCTAGATATGTTTATAATTTGAGAAGATAATGATCATATCTCTGTGGCAGCCAAGAGTCTTTACGGTGTGACATTTGATAATCTTCTGAATATTCGTGTACTTTTATTTTTGCATCGAATTGTAAACAAGCGGATACCGAGTTATTTATTTGACGAGCTACGTTTTGTCCAGTCACCCTGTAGTAGAAATATTATAGTTCCTCGGCATCGCTACTAAATTTTTGTTTCAATATTTTCGTTAATTTTTCTTTTTTCTATTTATTTGCAAAGTCGCCGTGGTCTAGTAGGTAGTGTGTTGGCTTATTAGACGAAAGACCCGAGTTCGAATCCCAGGCCAGACATCAAAAACAAAATACAAAAAGTATTTCTTCGGCGACTTCCTCTCAGCAGATTTCTGGCAAAAACTCTGAGAGTAAAAATTGCCATGAAAAGCTTCTCAAAAAATCTGTCGTTCGGAGTCGACTTTAAACTGTAGGTCCCGCCACTCATGTATAAAATTAACGCACACAACATGAGTGGTGTTGAGGAGCAGGCCGTAATCCTGAATGAAGGGTTGTAATGGGCAATTATGTATGTATGTATTTATTTGCAAATTTGTTTTTTTTCTTCTATTGCTTTATTCCCCTAATTGCTTCTATCTACATATCTTGTTATTATTAAGTCAATTATTCATTACTAATTTAAGCTAATTATTATGTACATACTACGTTCCTGTACTTTAAATATAAGATTTTCATCTTGTTGTACAGGATTTGGAAAAAGATTTCATTAATAAATAAATAATAAAATAATAAAAAAAAAATAATAAAATAATGTTAGCCTTATTATTAAAACCAATACATATATCAATTGTATTATTTTGAAAGACATTCTCTTGTCCGGTATTTTCGTTAAAATAGCAACATGGACTGAATGAATAAATATGAAATGGAAACAATGAGGAAAATTCGCAAGAAATGAAAATAGCTTACGATTAGCAGAAACTAGCGCTACTTCACAAATGAAGGAATGATTGGAAAATTCATTATAAAAAGAATTGAAGTTGTCCAGTCCCATAGTTTTTTACCCTGTTTAATGGAATCAAAATCAAAATCTCCTGTGATGTTTATTTGCCTATAGTTATTCATCTTTTTACTATCCATTATTGTATTTTTCACTTTGATTAATTCATTTTGTAAGCAATTGTTTAGTCTGTTGTAGCAGACGCCGAATGAAAAAGCATAGAAAGCAATGATGTTCGTTTGTTGTAGGCTTCTACCAAAATATGAAAATTGAATTGCTCTAATGCATCTTCTAATTCAAAAACGTTAATAAAAGGTATTTTTAAGAACGAGGCTCTACTTCGCAAAATTGATCTTACATACATGTATATCACAGTACACTACAAACCTATTCAATTAGAATAGTTCCGCATCAATTATGTATGTATATCCGTTCGGACTTATTCGTTATGCGTTAATCCTAATTTAATATGTTTTTGTTCATTGATTTTGCGTCAAATATATTTTTTTTAAATTGGAGTGCACAATTTATATAAAAATATACGAAAAATTTCTTGATCTATTGTAATATAATATTTGTATGCTAATCTGTAAGAAAAGCTTGTCAAATTGTCAAAGTAAATATGTAAGTAGAAAATATAAATTATTCTTATAACATTTAGAAGAAATTAAATTGTTAATCAAATTAATATATGTATAACATAAATATGTATTCTCTTAGCATTAATGTTTTTTTCTTTTTTTTTCGACGGGCTTAAAAGTACGTACCTGGCCGATTTGGTCCATTAATTTGTATTGATTTAGTTGAAGAAAACTACCACTTTTCTCAATTGAAATACGCCGAGATTCTCGCAATGGTGGTCTTCGTCTATTTGTTCTAGGACTACTATACGGGCTAGCATACGGACTATATGGTACATTGGGGTATATGGGACGAGATTCTAGGGATTGTGGTTTTAAAGCAGCTCCGGTTTTTTGAAGTAATACCGATGGATCATCAACTTCAACATTTTCGCTACTTTCATTTGCATGGTATTCTTCTTTGGTCTCATCGTCATTGGTAATCAAGCTATTTCGAGTACTTTCCCGCAGCTGTTGTTCAGTTTGTAGATTGCTCGCTGGATAATTCAGGTGCAAATCGTTCTCCTCATTTGTTTCTGTTTGTGGCAGTTGAAAAAATGGATGCTCAACATCATCAATTTCATTGTATAGAACATTCGGTGTATCTTGTGCAATTTCAAGCGATTGGGATTTTAAAAATGAGGACTGTCTTTTGCTTATATTATAAGAGTCTAAGTTTGTGCAATGAGGGGAATTTGTTATTTGAAAAAGCAATCGAGAGGATAAAGCATTGGTAAATTCATTAGATAAACGTTCGTTTTCACATAGATTATTATAATCATGGTTGAGGTTTTCTTTATGATACTGATGATAATGATTTGATGTATTGCGGACATGCAATGGAAAATTCGTTATACTAGTGGATTGGCATGCAAGTTCATCTGCCATTGGATTGTTAGTAGCCAAAGATCCAGAATCAGTGCAATCTTTAGTATTAATATATGGTTTTACATTTTTACCTTGGTTCGTTGTTCCAGTTTTTCCAGAAGATTCAACTTGATCTAGTGAACTACTCGATATCACTTTGTCATAAATATCTTTGTCATATTTGTCTGTATCTTTTGTTTTGGTAGTGTTTTGGCCAGCTGAAGGAATCACAGAAGGGGAAGGTGTATAAATTGAATTGTGGGAAAAATTTAAAGCATTGCAGTTCCGAATGTCTTTTCCGTTGTTCGTAGGCACATTAGCTTTTAACATACTGCATGCAGTTCCAGAATTGCATTTGTATTCTTGATTTTGTAAATCTTTTTCACAACCAAATCGTAGCTGTCCTACAATAACGTCTTTCTCATCGTTATGATCATCTATGGCAGATGAATTATTGTCATCTGCATTTTTTACGTATTTCACTTCTGATTGTTTTTCAATTGATTTTATTGGTCCACTACTTTCTCCATGATTCGATTCCTGTTGATGTAATTCCTCATGAGAATTTCTGTTGATATTTAAGCTTGAAAGTTTCTGTACGGACGATGTTATGTCACTTGTACTGATTTCAGCGACTTCATGCAGCTCTTCTACTGGATCCTTTTGGCCAGAACAATACACATCCATTTTAAATTAAAAAGCTACGTGTAATCAATGTTTTTACCATGTTTGTTGCTCTCTGAAATAAATTAATAAATCATCAATTAGTTCGGTGTCAATAATTCTCAAACCAGGCGTTTTTCGGGTTACTAATTCCTAATCTTAGCCAAAATTTTGCAAATTCAAAATGGCGACCTAATTTTCTACAGATTTTCATGAATCTGACGTAAAATTCCTCAAATTCAAAATGGTGAATCCAATATGACCGTCTAAATTTTTGAAGATCCTGATTTAGAATCTGACATAAAATTATTCAAATACAAAAAGGGCAAATCAATATTTAATGATTAAATTTCTTCAGATTTCAGTGGCTATAACTGTTAACTGTTAATTACATAAACTTTTTTTGTTTAAATCTCCAAAAAACAAAAAAATCAAGTGGAAACTTTTGTAGAAACTATTTATTTTTTAAAAAAAAGTTATCGTTAAAGTTATATGGCAACTAGAAATTGAAAAAAATTAACTTAAAACTCTTCATTTAACACGTTTTTAATTGTTCTATCGTAACCCATTTTTTATAAAAGTTTTCAGAAAAAAAATTTAAGAAAGGTTATGTCAGAATTACGAGCGTTGAACGTGTGTTGATAGCATGTTGAAAAGTAAAATATCTGATGAAAGGTTGAGGTTTAGACAACAAGCGTGCATCAAAGGAAGATCAGTGACATAGAAAAGTCCCTAAATGACAAAGTATATTATTTTGCAGTATGCATTGACATTGCGGGAGCCTTCAATAATGGCATACTTTCTGTTCTCACAGTCTCTTGAGGATATTAACTGAAGGGATTTGAATATGAACCCGGATAAGACGAAATGTGTCTATTTACAAGAAGATTGCTCATTATGACATAACATAACGTTTAATAATATTGTTCGATATATTTTTGCTTTGAAAAGATTGGACCATATATCTCCGTATTTAGTACATGTCCTTGGCATGCACCTCGATGACTATATGAAGCTTAAAAATCTTATTTTTTTACATAAAATTATAACAACAAAAAAACCTCACTCACTTTATAACAAATTGGTATTCACTTCGTCTGCGAGGAACAATAATATTCGAACATTCAAATACCGAAAGAGTGCTTCTTTTCACCAGTTTTATATATATACCATTTATCTCTGGAACCATCTCCCCCCAAATATTCAATTTACTAGCAACGCAATGCGATTTAAAAACTTGTTAAGGAGTTATTACGAAAATTCATAAATTTATCGTTTCAATTTTCATTGACTGTTATATTATATCTTATTTTTTTTCTTTGTTTATATTTTGATTAATTTAATTTCAATGTATTATGTAACTTATTTGATTCTGGTGCTGTAATTTATAAGATAATTGATCTTGTTGCATCAGAAAAACATTAATTATAATAAATAATAATAAATAAATAATATGATAGTCCTCGGTTTATTAACTAATAGATTCGAATATCCAATCAGGTAAAATAGCCTAGATCAGGTTATTAGGGCAATTACATCCAGAAATACGGTTTCAGAAACTGTTCTGGAGTGTAAAAAGGCAATTAACAATTACTCCAGGTATGCAACGGTACGCATTACGTTGGTTCCTAGTCGTCATGGAATGATTAGAAATGAGGGATAAAGGATTGGATAACCATCAAGGGTTCCAAACAAGTTTTCGGTTAACTTTTGGAATTGGATATGTAGTTGACGAAGCCAAGTTATATAGATCGGTCAAAATTCTATAAAATTCACAAACGTGCGGTAAATGGACCTAGTGGTTTGGATAGTCATTGAGTCAAGGATTCCAAATCAGTTTTCGTTATCGAATTAATTTGTCACTTACAATTACATTTATCGGCATCAATTTTTATAATTTATCAAAAAAAAAAAAATATAATAATAATAATAATATACAACAGAAAGGTAAATCTTTATTAATCTATATACCAATTCAATTAAATCCCCTAATTATTTCCTGAAACTTTATTAAATTCTTTCCCGATTTGTATATGTGTCAACCTATTCTAAATTTTTTAAACTAAAAATAATGTTTAATATATAAAGTATGGATATTGCGAATTTATCGTAAATTGACTTATCAAATTCTCTGAGTCACCATGAAATTATAGAAATCTTGTTAAACTGGATTTAAACATACATAATTGGTCATTATGAAGTCGAGTAGGTAGTGTATTCGCTTATTAGACGTAAAGCCCGGGTTCGAGCCCCAGGCCAGACATCAAAATGAAATATGAAAACAAAAAATATTTCTTCGGCGCTTCCTCTCAGCATATTTTTAATGAGTCAAATTGGCTCGGTCCGGAAATCTAGTGTTAAACACTATGTAGTCTTATAAGAATTTCATATACTATTTATAAGTCCATAATAAATAATAATCGTTTATAACTCTGTTATAGTTACGTAGTAATGTCATATTATTTTAATTCTCTATTAATGTTTAATGATGTATGTACATTAGAGCGACTCACAAAAAAAGGTACTCGATGTACCCTCCTAAAAATGAACCTTGGACTCTTTTAAAATGACATCTAAAATATTTCGGCTCTAGCTTTAACCTCTCGTGAGCTGGACCATTTTGAAAAAGGGTCTATTTTTGTATGTTTTGTTAATTTGAGAATCTGTTTCCTTACCAACATATACAATATGGGTATCGTAAGAAAGGGGGTTTTAAGGCGCGACCAACTGTATATACAATTTGTCCAAGGACGATCATCCATGTCCTTTTTTTAAGGATATTTTGTAAAAATAAATGGTTTTTGAATTTTTTGTTCGGGGTTGTTTGTTATAAAAATGCCGAATTAACATATTTTAATCTTTATTCGATTTGACTAAATACTCAGCTTTTTCTGAAATTCGCCCTAGTTCGCGTTTTGACAAAAATGCAATGGGATGGTAACCCTTCGTTTTAAGTAGGGCAAATGGGTATCCAATTTTTACTTCCGCCAAGTACATCGACTTTGTATTTAAATAATTTAGATTTTTGCAAATTAGATGCGTTTTCCATGGTGCTCTGGAATTAGGGTTGCCAGCCTGGCTCGACATTTTATTCGTTTTTTTAAAGAAATATAAATTTTCAAAAATGTGTTGCAATTTGACCTCATTGCCATTCAATTAGGTAATCTTTTGTTGATATGAGTCAGTTAAAAGAGCAAATAAGACAAACATCTATTATGTTTGAAATACTTACATATTTTACCGTATTTACATACCTACCTTTATGTAATGTATCTTAAACAATTGATCTTACGATAATTGTCCACATTATGATAATCTTAACATACATACATACATACATATAATTGGCCATTACAACCCTTCAGTCAGGATTACGGCCTGGCTTCTCACACCACTCATGTTGTGTGCCTTAATTTATAAGTGAGTGGCGGGACCAGAATCCGAACGACAGATTTTTTGAGAAACTTTTTTATGCCAGGTTTATTTACTGTCAGAGTTTTTGCCAGAAATCTGCTGAAAGGAAGTCGCCGAAGAAATATTTTTTTTCATATTTCGTTTTGATGTCTGTGTGGTACATAATCCACATCCGTAAATCTAGTGTTTAAAGTAAGCCCTAAGCATACTACATATTAAGAATTGTACTCTACAGACTTATTCATATTATACGTTATGTATAATATATGGTATACGTATAACATACAAATATATTTGTATGTATCGGGTCTTTCGTTAAGCTCTCTTATCTTTAAATATTAATAAAACAAAGTATGTATGTGAAATAACATCCACATATTTTATTCGTTTGAAATCCGATTAGGTATGGAACCACTCTGGCTTAAGCGTATCCGAAATGTCCAATGTCCATGGTAATTTGGCAAAACAGACTAAAAAAAATGACAAATAATTTGACAGATTAGCATCAACAAGATGATCGTTATCAACTAAGAAAGTTCGAAAGTCTCTGGTGGAAGACCTGATATAAAAAATATTCAAATAAAAATATAAATAAAAACAAAAGATTACGATTGCTTAGTGTAAACAGCAGATAGCGGAAAAGTTCTAATTTTAGAACTTCTGAGCGTTGAGAACACATTCAATATTTGCTCCGAAGGTGGCCAAATTGAATACAACCAAAAAGACCCTTAGTTTGATTTTTGTCTGCCAAGAGATTACAAAGAATTAATTTTTCTTGAAACATTTGATATTATTACAGCAAATAAGCACTGAAATGTTGGAAAAGTATTATCAAAATAGATGGACTGTTTTTGTTATACTAAGTACTTTCATTCAATTGAGTAGAGAATATATGGTTGACGACTCTATAAGGCCGCCAATACGTTTGGGTGCACCGGCTCACCTAATAAGTGGCGAACATGTTTCATTGAACTTTTATACGGCTCTGGAATCTGGAGACTATGCTAAGAATAACTTACAGTCGTTAATGCATAATTTTCTTGAAAATTTGCAAATAAATCTTTCTACGTCAGCTATACTTAATGCGGACGTGGTGTCCAAACCAGTTGACATTGAACTTTATCGATATCAATTAGGAAAACTGTATGATCTAGCATACTACTTTGAACATTCATCGGACACTGCTGGGAATTTCGCACTTAAAGCTGAAAATTTTTTCGAAATGGCGAAGAATGAAAGTTATTCATTACTGCTAAAGTTGAGGCAAGTGCCATCGGCTCAACGATTTCTGCCAACAGCTGGGAAAATGCGTTTAACGGATTATTTCGCAGAAATGGAGTTTTTTCACGTCATGTTTTCCGAAATAATTGATGAAGCTTTTGAATATATTGTGGATACCTTGCGTTCGATACAGAGAACATTTTTGAGTTATGCCGACATTCAGAGGGAAGTATTACGCACATGGAATCTTAAATCTGATGAGCGGTGCTGCAGTACCTACATGGATTTTCTACAACATTGGTCGGCTCAAATCTTTAGATGTGCAGATGACAAAAAACTTAACATCGTTTATGATGTTTATGCCACAACAGAAACGTCCACAAAATATATTATGCGCCAGCTTGAATTTCGTATACAACGTCTGTACAATTGTTTCATTTTTGGCAACTACGAAATGAGATGTCAATTTTTACGTAAACCTGAACACGATTTTGAGCCACTTATTGCAAAACTAGAAGAACTACAACAATATTTTGACATAAAAATTAAAAAGGGCCGCGTAAGCATCAATCGCACACGCCGTCGTCGTCATCAACAAGAATTGGATGATAAATGCATGCCATACGATTTTCCTTATACTCAAATGCCGAATGATCTTAAAACATGCTTCAATTTTCTTAATTTAAACAAAATTTAAGAAAAACCACATTCTAACCAAGGCGAATTCATAATAGGTGGGACTGATATTACAATAAGTACAACAATCCAAAAACAACAGGCATTTTGTTTTTGTTAAACAGGAATCATATTGTCAAAAACAGCTGACTAACGAATGACGATGGGAAGAAAAATGTTAAAAAAGTTTTAAGTAAAAATAAATACACCTATCCCCCGTTTACACGGTATTTGTTTTACACGTTTTCGATCTTACACGGTTTTTGAAAATAAAAAATGTTTTTACGAAATTTATTAATTTTGCTTTTACACGAAATTATAAACACTAAACTATAATTTGCTTATATCTACAATAACATTTTCATTGTTTTACTGTCAAAATACTACACTACAAAATGTATGTTACAGTTACGAATCCTTAGTACATATTGTACAAATTTCTAAAAAAATGCGTATTATTGAAAGCGAAAGTGACAGCAATTAAATTTGAATGAAAATAGAATGTTAAGTCATATTTATCGCAATCAACTTAAAGGAATTTCTAATTTTAATTTTTATCTAAAAAGAAAATGAATTATTTAAAATAGGTTTTTTATATTTGTTTTATTATTGAAATAAATTAATATTCTTATAATTTATTAAGTGTGTTTGATCTTAAATATATTAATATTTATTTTTCGTTCAATGTGTTTGTTATTCATCATATTAAAAACTGACAAAAAGGGCTTTTTTATAGTTTTTTATGTTTATATGTTTTTTATGGAACCTATCTTCCGTGTAAAACGGGGGATAGTGTATATTTCATTGCATTCCATAACAAATAAGAAAAAACGAAACTGATAATCAAAACAAAAAACCAAAATTTTTTGACATTGTTATTTGCGTTCTGACACAATAAGAAAAAACGAAACTGATAATCAAAACAAAATACACAAAAAAATAAAATTGTTTGACATTGTTATCTGCATCAGCTGGTCTATCGTTCCCACCTAATATCAATTCGCCTTGATTCTAACATTATAAATGATTGTAAATATAGTTTTTTTTTTGTAATAAACAAATATGTAAACAAAACTATCAACTTTTAGGAGAATTCATAGAAATGAAAACAATCAGCTGCCACCACCGTCCAAGAGAACTAACATGCATGTGTATGTATGTACATACAATATATGTATTACTATGTATTTCTAATTGTTCTGAACGACTTGAAGTCACATTTCGACAAATTGAAATAATTTGCATGAAATTATTAATTATTTGAAATTTTAAACTCTAGTTCAGAATAAATTATACCCGAAATTATTCAAGTTGGTTTTTTCATAAAAAATATTAAATATATATGTATCTGTGGCATTAAATAATAATAGCTTAAATCGAAATTTCGCGTTTAGAGATATTAAGGTGTTTGTCTAAAATAAATTGTGTTAATATATGTATGTAGTATATAAAATATAAATGCGTATAGTTTTATTAATAATGACATTTTATACATGAGTGATAGATCTTGAATTAGAGAATAAGAATATGTAATAAAATGAAAAAAACACTTATGTCAACTTAAGCTATTATCATTTATTGCCACAGACAATAAACAAACATAGAGGACAAGTACAAAAAATGTGTGGAAAAAACGAAACGACAACCTAAAGACTGAATCCGAACTCTGTTCAATATTTAGTGTGAATATGCCAACAGTTACATACATTCATGTATAATGCAAACATGAGATCGAAAAGCCAATAAGATCAGAGTTTTGGCATATGATGCTTCAGGTGAAGGTGATCAATGCCGATCACTTACATGAAGAAACCAGATTACTACGTGTAAAGCCACACAATGTAAAGTAATACATTTTAATTATCTCCATCTTAACAGTCATGATAATCAACGTTCACGGCATATTCGAAAGGATATCAGGAACTACTTTTTTGACATTCCAGACTTCAATAGCCAATAAGCAATACCCAAAACATTGCCGGCAACTAGAGAAAGCTCTCAATGCAGACAAGAGCAACTCTAAATCAGCTTCGATCTAGATATCGGGACAGAAAAATCTCAACGAACACAATAAACCCAAATCTCATATAAATCAACAACACCTAATTACGACTAACAATTGTTTAAGTATTTAATTACAATAGCCCAAACTTTACATTTAATTTTAAATTTATTTAAATGAATTAGAGAAGGATATAACGAGATACATATAGTATAATGATTACGCATCCCCAATATTCACCAATTCTACGATATTTATGTTCGATAATAAAAGAAAACATTTTTTTTTTATTAATTAATCAATTTATTTTAAATCAATTTTATTGTGTTCTAACATACTGGATTCTATGCTATTACGTCGGATTTTCATATCCACCCTCACAATGGCAAAACAACTTTTGGTATAAATAATTTTCATTGGCAACATATTATTTACTAAGTGAGTCATTTGTACTGCTCGGGAAACTAAATTGCTCATTTCATCATAGGCCAGATGAATGCATGGCAATAAGTAATTTAAATAAGAAGTTTTTTCTTCTAGACATGATTGCATCCGATCAATAACATCTACAATAGTGTGTAAAGCTTCATTAATCAGTGATGTGGTCGACTTACACAGTGATCGTATCGGAGTTATTGTAATCTTACAACAATTCTGCAATTCTTTTGTGCTGTTGTAAATGAACTCATCAATGACTTTACATCCCTCCTGATAAATTTTTGTATCGTTGACTGATCGAAGCTGTTGCTTGATGTGCGCTGTCCACCAATCGTACTCTTCTGTGTTATTTATAAGTGTCTGATTGAGCTGTGTAACTGCCCAATTAAAGTGTTCATCAACACTGATGGCTAAATTTTCAAATTCATGCTTCACAGACTCCAACTGACGTTTAATATTTAAAAACATTTCGCCGAAAACTCTATTATCTTCGTTTACAATTTTATTGCTCAATGTATTCAAAATATCTATTGTGTGGTTTGACAATTTCGTCAAGAAAATTTCTGTATCTCGGGATATTTTCGGTACATTCTTGCCAATAATGTCCACTATATTTTCGAATAAAACTTCAAATTCAACAAAAGTGAGTCGTAGTGTTTCGGCCAGTGTGTGTGGTCGGTTTGATGTGGTATTTGTGATGGCATCACTTTCATTGCTTTTATGCACTTCAGTATCAAATTTCGAAGACGACAAAAGGGGAATTTCATTTGCATTAAATCTTTTATAACTGTTAACATCCTTTAGTATTACCAAGCTTGGCAAAAGGAACAACACTATTGTTAATCGGTAGTAAGTTGTATTTATATTCTTATTTAACATGTCCGATTGCATTACTTATACGATGCGATTAAAGAAAGCAATGGACTTTGACTGATTTTGATGTGATCAGTTTCTATATAATTGCTATCAGTAATATTTACTATGTACATAAAGTACTTTTCATAATTATAGCACCACCACATGTTTTGGGATTTACACTTACAACAATTTAATATATTGTAACAAATCTCGTGAATGATTTCCTCTAATAGAGAAAAATAAAATAAGTTTACAATCACAATTATCAAAAAAATATGTATTTGTGGCTTTTGCATAATTATGACACTAGTCTCAAGTATTCAAAATACATAAATGCATAATTTTTAAAATTTAATTTTAAAACTTAGTGGTAAGTGCTATCAAAGAAAATAAAGTATAAAGAATGTGCATTTGGGCATATTTTGGAATATTTCTCAAAAATATTTCATGACGCGGGGGGGAAAGATAGAAGACAAGGGTAAAGAAACCAAGAGCATAACAATGCGTTGTTCTCATCGTACGTTTTTGTTGTTTGACTAATTTGTTATTTATTTTTCTGAAACAGTGTTGCCGCGAAAAAATATTTTGTAACCAACATTTGTGAAAAAATCACCAAATAAGAAAAAATATAACCAAAATTAAATTCGTAGACTTTTGTTTTATTTTTTTCAAGTTTAAATTATAATTAATAAAAAAAAGAAACAAAAAATAGCTTTTTTTATAAGAAAACAAAAAATAACCAAAACAATCTACACATTGATCAAAAAAATAACCGATTTTGGTTAGAAATAACCAAAAACGGCAACACTGTTCTCGGCACAAAGAGAACATGATAAAAATTATGAGAGGCATGTGTTAACCCAGAGGAAAATTGTTAGTAATATTTTCAAGTCTACTTATTAACCCAATAATATGTATATGTGAGCGGAAAATATAGAAAAATTGTACTGAGCTAAAAACCTAAAAACACCGTATTTAACTTGACAAGTATTCTTCCAAAAATCGAAATCATTTCTCACTGATATTAGTGAATCATACTATAATATTTCTTTGGGTGTAAAATTGAAGTCTGAAAAAAGCGACATGAACATTCTTCTTTAGAAGCTGACAAGCAAAGCAACTGAATGCATTTTTACGCTCTCATGATAAGAGCAACACATTGTTAAGCTCTTTGTTTGTGTTTATTTTCCTTCTGTCTTCCACCCTCCTCATCAAGAAATGATTTCAGTGAGAGCGGGTCGTAATGTTTGGTGAGAGCGGGTCGTGATGTAAGAACCCGCCATAAGAAATTAAACTTCTACATAATGCGCATTCTTTATATCCATATTCTTTAGTGCTATCTATATAAAAGTTACTTAAGTAAGATATGCTAACTTTCATATTTTTTTAAAGATAACATACATAGTCCTGTTATTTTTAATTTTTCATGTTTAGCCAATTATTTTCGATTTTAATCTTATAATTTGCAATTGTTTGCTATTGGTGTAGACCCTTCAAACAAGAAAAAGGTGACCCATGAGAAAATAACAGATTAGTATCGAGACTATTCCATAAATCTTTAGAATTTCAATCTTTCTTTCTATGGCGTAGCCGTAAATGTCAAGCAACTTTCAATTTTTAGAAATAGTTTTCTTACGGAGCTTTAATAAGAAGGAAAATAACTCTGAGTAATATAAGTTGAAGCGTTTCTTTTCACTTTTTGTTATGAAAAAAACTAATTACATTAATAATTGTAAATTTGTTGAAATAAGGCGTTTCTTCAGCGTTAAATTTAAAAACTTATGTGTAAACAATGTATAATACTTAGAATTTCTTTTATTTAAAAATACTTTTAAAACAAAAAAAGAAAACAATATTAACGAATTTCACAGCAAACGCCTAATTGGACAGTCAATTAAAAGGCACAGTTTTTTACACTTGGAACCAAAAACCTTTCGCCTAGTTTTGAACAATTAAGTAGTAGTTACCCAACCGTAACGTAACGTACCGTAGAAAACGCTCTCTTTTTAGCATATGGAGAACAATGTAAACGATTACCGAAACGTTCTCTCTCGTGAGCAAAACGGAACGATCTGTTTAAAACAGAATTCTCCCACGTTTTTACGTGGGACGATAAGAAAATATTGTAACCAACATTTGTGAAAAAATCACCAAATAAGGAAAAATATAACCAAAATTAAATTCGCAATTTTTTTATTTAATTATTTCAAATTTAAATTATAAATGAGAAAAAAAGAAACAAAAAATAACTAAATAAAATGTAGTCTTACTAATTAATTAATTTTAACAAACAGAACAAAAGCTATTTTTATAAGGAAAATAGTAACCAAATCAGGAAAAATCTATACATTGAACAAAAAACGGCAACACTGATGATGAGTCTGTATACCGATTTCTTTGCATTGTGTTGTGTTCGTTTGTGTGTTGCTTTAGTTTTGTTTCGTTTTTACATTCTTCGTTGACATATGTCCCGTTTTGAACGTCTCTATAATAGGGATTACCATGGTATAAGAAATTTAAGTGCCTCGGCCACGTTCAAATTCTGGTGTTCAAATTTTGCATATGTGTTGGTAATATTTGTTTGACTCAGCACAGCAACACATCAAATTTCAGCCTTCAAATTTCATTTTAAAAATGTTGTGGAGAAGACAACATCACATGGTTTTCATCGGAAAAAATTCTTTTATGGTTTTCTTTTTTTTTTGCAAACATTTTTTTTTTGGTTTTCTGAAAGAACATATGGGCTTTTGGTTGGGAGATTGTTTTGTTTTTGTTTGTTTTTTAGTTTTTTCTTTTAATATGACAACTGATTGTTTCATAGTCATTGCCCTGGCGCAGGCAATTAAAAAAACGAAAAAAGGAAACTGCGAAGGGTCTTTGGATGAAAGAGTGGTTGAAGAAAAGGGATGCATTTACGCACTAAAATGTTCTCAATGATGAAGGCACATATGAGGAACTTCCAAATTTGGTTGGCCCGAAAATTCAAAAACAAGATACTCAAATGTGTGACGCCATCTCTCCGAATCAACGTCTATCTATAACATTGCGTTTTCTTGCTACAGGCAATTTCTTTTCTGATTTAAAATTTGTCAGCGCTATTTCGGAACGAGCAATTGGTCGCATTGTTATAGAGACTTATGGAAAAATAAACAAGATTTTAAAATATAATATAAAAGCAATTAAAACAAATTATTAATGGACTTAATTTTATAAATAAAATAATTTTTATTATTTTTTTACAAAACAAAGTTAGTAAAAATAAAGGAACGATCATAACGAATCATAAATAAATACAAAAATACATATACAAAAACAAAACATCCACTTCTTCTTATTTTTATTATCATTTTCTGCTACACATTTTCAAAACATCCGCGAACCAGATGGTGATGTTTCTCCTACGAAATCTGCAGAAAAATGAAATTTGAAGTAATTGCCCGCACACACATCAAATTTGCTTCCAATTTCTGCGGAGCAGGTAGTGAAAATCAAAAGTATTTTGATATTCTTCAATCTCTTCTCAGTGTGTACGTGTGAGGACAGTTTTCTGTACGTGTGAGTACAGTTTTACCAATACAATCACAAAAATGGCAGATTGATCAATCTGGTTTGATCGTGGCTGTGCTGCTTTAAAGTGCCTCGGCCACGTTCAAATTCTGGTGTTCAAATTTTGCATATGTGTTGGTAATATTTGTTTGACTCAGCACAGCAACACATCAAATTTCAGCCTTCAAATTTCATTTTAAAAATGTTGTGGAGAAGACAACATCACATGGTTTTCATCGGAAAAAATTCTTTTATGGTTTTTGTTTTTTTTTTGCAAACATTTTTTTTTAGGTTTTCTGAAAGAACATATGGGCTTTTGGTTGGGAGATTGTTTTGTTTTTGTTTGTTTTTTAGTTTTTTCTTTTAATATGCCAATGATTGTTTCATAGTCATTGCCCTAGCGCAGGCAATTAAAAAAACAAAAAAAGGAAACTGCGAAGGGTCTTTGGATGAAAGAGTGGTTGAAGAAAAGGGATGCATTTACGCACCAAAATGTTCTCAATGAACTCAAATTGGGTCCTCCAAATGATTTTCAAAACTTTTTACGGATGGATGAAGGCACATATGAGGAACTTCCAAATTTGGTTGGCCCGAAAATTCAAAAACAAGATACTCAAATGTGTAACGCCATCTCTCCGAATCAACGTCTATCTATAACATTGCGTTTTCTTGCTACAGGCAATTTCTTTTCTGATTTAAAATTTGTCAGCGCTATTTCGGAACGAGCAATTGGTCGCATTGTTATAGAGACTTATGGAAAAATAAACAAGATTTTAAAATATAATATAAAAGCAATTAAAACAAATTATTAATGGACTTAATTTTATAAATAAAATAATTTTTATTATTTTTTTACAAAACAAAGTTAGTAAAAATAAAGGAACGACCATAACGAATCATAAATAAATACAAAAATACATATACAAAAACAAAAATACATATACAAAAGCAAAACATCCACTTCTTATTATTTTTATTATCATTTTCTGCTACACATTTTCAAAACATCCGCGAACCAGATGGTGATGTTTCTCCTACGAAATCTGCAGAAAAATGAAATTTGAAATAATTGCCCGCACACACATCAAATTTGCTTCCAATTTCTGCGGAGCAGGTAGCGAAAATCAAAAGTATTTTGATATTCTTCAATCTCTTCTCAGTGTGTACGTGTGAGGACAGTTTTCTGTACGTGTGAGTACAGTTTTACCAATACAATCACAAAAATGGCAGATTGATCAATCTAGTTTGATCGTGGCTGTGCTGCTTTAGAAGGTAGTTTCAATCAAAATTTTTTTTTAAAAATAAGGTTTTTTGAAGTTTTATTTTCTCATAAATACAAAAAAAACGTTGCCACATTTATAATTTTGTTGTATATTCCCAATAAATTATTTATGACAAATGTGTAATTTATAATTAAGTATATTTAAGTATATTATTTGCCGTATTATGTTGTGCTAAAAATGGCAAATTGAATAACTAAATTTCCGGTCATAATTAAACACACATTACAACATTGACTAGTTTTTAAGGCTAATTAAGTAATAATTTTTTTCATTTTTTATTAGTATACAAATATTTAGTTTCTTTTATATGACGATTTAGAAAGCGAATTCGAAAAAATGTTCGTCCAAGATAAAACCTTTTAGCAATTTTTATATCTAAATTTATATTAGTTAGGTCCAACAAGTTTAACATGTAATTTGGGCTAGTATTTAAAGAATTACCATTAATTTAAAAAAAAATTGAGTTTACATGTTCCAAAAGTTTTAAAAAATTGGTATTAGGCTTATGTAAACCTCCCTCGGACAATAAATTGATAGAAGTATAATTTTCATCCTTTTGTGCGGAAGTTTTAAAGCCAAATTCTGTAAGACCCATTTTGAAAATTATATAACCCGCAAAATTTTCCAAACCATCGAATTCTATATCATTTACATTTTTAACATCATCCAAAAACTGCTCTGTTTCTTGTTACCTTGTATTAATTGGAACAGCATCTCCATCCAATCTCACGCGTTTCGCTTTAACTGAAATATCACTTTCAATAAAGTCGAAACACACCATCGGCTCCCTTGGCAATTCAGACTCACAAATTTTACACACTTCCAGCCATTGCTGGCGTTTTTTGGGAAATGTGGGGACTTTAAAAACCGTATGTTTGAATTTTTGCAAAAATATTTCGTATTTTCGCATTGGGGAAAATACAACTCATGCTTTTTAAATCTTGAAATAATATTTTCAAATTAGCTTCGTAAGTATTGATGTATCACAAGTCTTACCTTTGATTCCAATTTAAACACAAATATTTTAATATAAATTTTTTTCAAAATATTTTTCAATTGAATTGAATTTATTATTTTCATATGACTTTAAAGAAAATGTGGGGAATTTAAAATTAATATGGTAGCATTATTTTAACGAAAACGTCAGAATCCTTAAGCATGTCAGATAGTGAATCCAGCTACAATGCAATTAACAAAAATATTAATATTGTGTGTGGTACTAATTTAATGTTTTTCGTCCTTTTTTACACAATCACAAAAAATGTAAACAAACTGAACTCCGATCAACGTTTTAAACATATGTTCAGCTATCAGCTATTTATTGAAAATTAATTTCTTTATGTCAAAAACACATGACACGATTTTAAGCGTTCTATAAGTGCAAATACATTTACGTTTACGATACATTTACATTTACGATACATTTACGATTTCTACGGTCGGCTAAAGAGGCCTTTATACCATGGGGATTACCAAAAATTTTTTGGTTATGTATTAGTGAGTAAGAGAGAGAAAATAAGTTGAGAGAATTTATTTATTTACACCCATAGAAAAGTGTTAGTAATATACGCATTTTGATTTTCATTTCATCAACATACATAAAGCTATTTATCTTTGGCTTAATAATTTTAGATAAATAAAAATAAAAAAATCCATTTTTTATTAAAAGAACATAAAGCTATCCATCTTTGGCTTAGAAATTAGTTCATGTTTTTTAGATAAATAAAAAAACACATTTTGTATTAAAAGCAAAAAAGGCGAACATTCCAAAGCATTTAAAAAAATTATACTATGCGACAAAAAAAAAATAAATACGCCCAGCTAATGACATAGTCTAAGTTGTGAGTTTTGTTGAATAGAACCCAAAAAAAATTATTTCTAGAACCCTCCAAAGATCTTTTATTTAATAAAAGCAGTATTTTTAATCTTTTCACACAAAATTATTGATTACCCAAATATAACTTTTTATTTTTTCTAAAAAAATTGTTTTTTGTCTATTAAAAAACTCTTCCCTTTTCTTATTATTTAAATTATTAATATGAATATGCTAACCTGCAAAATGTCTTTTAAGAACATATTACCTACATTCTTTAAATGTTTTGTAACATATAAGGAAGGCATTGAATGTTATCAAAAGCATTTTTTAACATAAAATATTTTTCGAGTGTCATTCTGGAATAAAATGACAAAGCATCCGCCGCACATGTGTTCTTGTCGCAGTCTGATCGACAACTAAAAAACACAAGAATGCGTGTGAGTTCTCTCTGCACAACTGTGCTATGAAATGGTAAACTATGCTCTATAACTACACAAACGTTTTTAAGGCTACGTACGTTACGATTTTACGTTTCCTACGCTTGGGTAATCAGGGCATTATGTATAAGCTACAGGTTCGCAACGTGCGTTGGATCGATGTCCCAGTAGAAACAAATGACAAATGTGTTCAATGTGTTTAACTTATCGGCACTTTACTTCATATTTTGTTTTGAAATGCCCAAATATTAGAATGAATCCATTTTACTTTCTATATAATGAACACGCCCTACATCTACACTGGAAATACATTCTCCCGCCACTACCGACACTCCTCCATGGTTGAAGATAGCCTGAGCATCATTAGGCAAAAACTAAGTATTTGGCTTACGCCAAACGTACTGCTTTACGTGTGTTGCGTATAGGTTAAATTTACTATATTTTGTTTACGTTAGCAACTTCGTACATACATTTCTTTAACGATACGCACTCTGAAAATCGTTCCGGATTACTATTTCAAAAGCATTTATAATAAAATGTTTGCAAGATAATTAACAATATTTAAACCTTTAACACTACAACCTAGCTTTACTATATTTATATTTATTTAGACGGAGTGATCAATTTAAAAAAAATCGGTCTTTCCGACTAGCTGCCTAAACTATGAAAAATAAGAAATAAATGCAAACCAATTTTTTTGATGGGCATATCAAAACATGTTCTTTATATAATGTGGAAATGTTATTAACTGTATGAAATAATTTTTTTTTTTTTGAATTATCAGGTGCTGCACTACTCATAATACATTTAAAAAAAATATACACAAAGAGAAATATTTATTTAGAATTCAAATGCAAAACCTAAAAATTGTAATAAATATTTTCTTTACAAACAACTCAAGTAAATAGTTGTTTTTGTTTAAGCCACTTTTTTTCTATCCGACCTAAGGGTAAGGCTATAATATGTAATAAGAATTGATTAAGAACATTAGGTTTCAGGACGAACTTAATAAGGGGATAGCAAACTTACAACAACTCAATTCGCAGTGTACATGTACTACATGTATTTGTTACTTTTTTTTGGGTGCTAGATTGTCTAATGAAATTCGCCGTAGTCAAAGAATCTCTACGTTTTTGCCTAAAAATGTTTGAATCTCTTAAATATCTTATCTCTTATATCTTATCTATAAATATTGACTCATTGATTGAACTAAAAGTGTAATATTCTATAATATTACAAGAATTAATATTTATAATAACATAAGACTAAAGAAGCGAATATAACTTTTTCCAATTAAGGCCTGATTGGTACTTTTTTAATTTTACTTTACCTTAACAACACTCATCACTGTTCTGAACAGCTGACTTCGTGCAAATATCTGTAAATGAATTTCTTTGCATTGTGTTGTGTTCGTAAGTGTGTTTTGCTTTGTGTTCCGTTTCGTCTTTATTTACATTCTTCATTGACAGATGTCACGTTTTGAACGTTGCTACAACTACACAAACGTTTTTAAGGTAACGTACGTTACGTTCTTACGACCTCTACGCTTGGACCTCTACGAACGGAAAAAACTAAATATAATTATTGCCAAGAAAAAAATTATGCATAAAAATATTAGTTTATGTACTATGTATGTATATATTGTATAGGTATTTGTGTAATGTAATTAAAAATTAATCTAATTAAATGAAATAAAAGAAATAAAGTGAAATTAATACCTCTCCATACGTCACCCAATTTTTATTTAAACTTGCTTCACATAAGCAATTTCAGAAAAATTCACAGTGATAATCTCGTATTTCAACCGGGATTATCAAAAGAGCTGACCTTTAGAATATGTACTTATAATTTTCAATATGATAATTTTCTTTATTATAGCGCGTCTTCTTGCAGTAACAATTCACTGATCATCATCAGTCTGTCAAGAAAATGTTTTGATATTGCAAAAATAAATTTATTTGACATTTTATAATAATTATTTTTTATCATCTTTTTACATATATACAAAATTTTCTATTTATTGATTTTCATTTTATATACATTCTAACAAACACTTGTAGTAGAATACAAGATAAATTAGGAGTGCAAATAAAAAACTACATACACCGGTGTACGTAGACTTTTTTCCGCTAATTTTTGTTCTTTTTCCCAATAATTTCCATTTTATATTTTTTCATTTTCGTTTTGTTCTTCAAACATTCTTGATTGTAAATGCCTTAAACAACTCCATAATATCTTATTCAATTTAATAAAAATCAGCGTAAAAAGTCAGCATACTACACACACACGGTTCTTAAACGCTAGTTGGAAAGCACATTTATAATGCATAGAGTTCGTAAGCTCATATTTAAAATATGGAGAGCAAAATTTTGCAATTTCATAAATTTTATTATTTTTTTATTAGTTGTTTTTCTATTTTATCAAAAAATTTTTGATGTTTTTCAGAAACCAAAAGATAAATTTCTGGTGACTCCATATTTTTGCATCGCAAAAGTGTAGATACCCCCCAAAATGAGTTTGGAAATAAATTTAAAATTCGAAGGTCGAATATATTAAAATACCATCCTTTATATTTAGTTGGATATCCCCTCAGCTAATAATTATATTTAACCGCTATTCAGTCGTGAGCATGTTTTTCAGTTGACTTTAGTCTGAGGTTTAGCGACTACGTAACCGTTCTCCGATCAGCTGTCAAAATAACGCATCAATTCTTTTTTTGTAAGCTAACGATTGCAGTTGTTATGATATACACATGCTTCACGTATGAATAAGGACAGAAACGAGCTACATACATCAAAATGAACTTTGCAATTCAAAAAATCGAGTCCGAGATTTCGAGATGTTTTCAAAAACAAGTGCTGAGAAGAAAGAAATTTTAGGTACACTAGCCTAGACGCGTTGCGTGTGAAGAGCATGTTCGTGGTTTGAAGATCTCCGTTATAAAGATCTGCCGAACAATTGTTGGTATTTACGCAAAAGAGTGTAAAGAAGAATAACAAACAATAAAGAATTTATCTAAAACTAAACACAATTTCTTTTTATTAGCAATCTACGAACTCATATTTTAAACGCTTTTAAAAGGGTAAAAACAATATTGAGTAAAACTTAAAATGCAACACTGTCATAAGTGGGCACATTACAACTTAGGCGAACACAAATGTCAACTATGCCCTACAAGAAATTAATAACCGAAACTAACACATACAAAACTTACTTACTACTACACATGTAGTTTTTATTTGACTTTTTATGCTTCAGAGTTGTATTTGTTAATATTTATTAATTTCAAAAACTCAATCGTAGTAGGCTTTGAAAACAAAAATTTGTAATTATAATACTGTGTGAAAAATAAAATAATAAAAAGTTTGTGGGAAAAAAATAGAAGTCTAACCAACAAAGATTTGTGAATTCTACAACCCACGTCAAGCTTTTCTATACGGAAAGAAGAGTAAGAAGTCGGACATGCTACAAAGAAGGAAAGTGTTTTCTTTTGTGTGATTTATTTGTGAATTTGAAGTCCTCTAATTTTTGGTTACTTTTTTGTATAGTGTTCTAATTGGTAGATGCTGCCATTTAAACCTTGAAAGAACATGGAAGCTCATCTTTGCCAGCTATCAAGAAATACCTCACCAGCACATATAAGGTAGATGCCCAAAAATTGGCTCCATTCATTTGAAGAGTGCTGTTACCAGTGGAAAATTAATCCAAACTAAAGGTAAGGGTGCTTCTGGTTCATTCAAATTGTTAGCTGCTGCTTCAAAGGACTGCTCAGAAGAAGGTAAAAACCGTAAAGAAGACTCGTACTGTTAAAGATAAACCAACCAAAAAGACCCCAGCACATAAACCAAAAGCTCCTGAGGCGAAGAGTGCAACCGCTGCAAAGCCCAAAAAAGTCGCTCCAGCCAAGAAACCAGTTGCCAAAATTATTATTGTTACTATTTATATTATATATTATATATGTCTATTAAAATTTTATAATAAAAATATATGGAAACAAAAAAAATTTTTCATTTTCAATTTAATCAAATGTCTAGTCACTGTTGACTAGTTAAATGACTAGTCACAGTTAACTAGTTAAATGACTCGTAAACAGTCAACAAGTTTGACTAGTAAACTGTGACTAGTTAACTAGTCATTTGTAACTTAAAAACAAAGAAAGAGTGAGCGGGTTAGATATATGTTTTACAGTCGAAAAAATTCATATGTTAGAAAGAGAAGCAAAATCACATGTACACGAATGTTTACGTCAAGTTTTTCACATTGCCCTTAATAACTTGATGGGAAGTTGTGACTAGTTTATACGTCACACTTTACGGTCAAATAACTAGTTATTTGACTAGTTATGTACTGGTAGGGTGAATTTATATTATTTAAAATTTTTAATGATTTAAAATAATTTGAATGTTTCGAAATTTTGGGTATAAGAACAGTAGCAAAACAATGAAATCAGAATTTTTATTAGCAAATTAGCGCTAACATGAAACTTTTAAAAATTTAAAGTTTAGCCACAAAAAAACATAGGAAATATACTAGGCAATGCCAAAAATGAACATTTGCACGGGTCAATTAACTCTCTGCAGTAGATAGGACAGAATACATGTATTTCTCAGTAAAAAAAATTATAATATAAGAGTCAGAGTCAGACGTTAGTTGGACCACATATCATGTAATGATTAGTTTTATAAACATGCAAGCACATTTTTGGTTTAGAAGAGCTTAAGGAGCTATTGTGCTAACCTATTTCATATTACTGTACATATACATATCATCGAAAATATTCATTTTGTCGAAAGGCCTATTGATGCCATTATTTGTGGAATATAACATCGTTTTCTGGGTGGCACATTTTGGATAATGTTTATATTTTTATGACTCTAGCAAATAATTCAGGCTAAATTTGACTGATGGCATGAGTTATGTTGGGTTTGAGGACAGCTAAGTTTTTAGCCTATGTAGCTGAGACTGAGGAAAACCACAAGTAGAAGTCTATCAAGGTAAATCGGAAGATCCCGGTGGGCAGTTCACATCACTTACACGTGAGATGACCATGCCCTTAAATCCCGCTAGCAGAATATCCAATGTGGCTTGAACTGTATTGCACATAGTTCAGTTTCGTTTAAGCCACATGTCGTTTATGTCTAAGCCATTCAATTCAGGCCTAAAGAAGTTGGTAATCATCGACCTACAGTGATCGCCATTGTTAGTGATGGCCAACGTCGTTCTTAAAGAAATTTAAATCGGCGCCGCCAGTTCAAAATCCACACTAAAGTGATTTTTTCGTGGTGCATTGGACGCTGTGGATTGGATTCATCACTAAAAATGATTTTTCAATGAAATTTATATAACAGAAAACTTTTAAGAATTAATTTCTCTCTGTATTACAATAAGTAAGTAAACAGTCGCAGCGATTGGTCAGATAAATAAAAATTTAATTTTATAATTTAATGTTGACTAAAGCAGGTGCAATCTGATAATAAAATTATATGTATTAGTTAAGAAAAATATTGTGTTTAAAAACGGGAAAGAAAAAAGTGTATATTCAGTGGACAGCAAAAGTCGAGGTACAAAAATGTAGATACTTTCACACAGAATAAAGAATAAATTTAAAATTCAAAGGTCCAATGTGTTAAAATGTTATACCTAATATTTTGTAGGGAGGGAGGAATGCATGCAAACAAGGCAAAGTTTCTGATTGTGGTCCACGTGGCGACCTCCAGGACGATCCTTGTCTTGCTGTATTCAAGTTGACACGCAGCCTCCTCGTGGCCCCTCCTGGATGGCATTCTAGCACCCGCTAGATGTTAACTAATGCGTGCAGCGAAGTCCAATCCCCTGGACGTTAAATTTGGGTTGTGCGTAGGGCTTGGAACCCACCACGTAAAAATCCCCCTCCAATGAAAGCCAGAAATACAGAATCCTCCGAAAAGATCCCCTTAAAAGTTGACGACCACGGCAAACGTATAAAGGACTACGATTTACGTACTGGCACATGGAACGTCCGTACCCTTTACAGGGCAGGCGCTTCCGCCCAGCTTGCGGATGCCCTCGTTAAATGTAGGACTGACATCACTGCCATACAGGAAATGAGGTGGACAGGACAAGGATGCAAAAGGCTTGCATCTTGTGATGTTTACAACAGCTGCCATGAAGATAAGCACGAATTCGGATGCGGCTTTGTGGTTAATAAGAGACTTCGTCATCTTGTCTCTGGGTTCACACCTGTGAACGAAAGAATAGCCACAATCCGCATCAAGGCAAAATTCCACAACATAAGCCTAATTTGTGCCCACGCCCCGACGGAAGAAAAGGACGATGCGGTTAAGGATGCCTTCTATGCTAAACTCGAGGACGTATATGATAAGTGCCCGGCCCATGACGCCAAAATCGTCCTCGGAGATTTCAATGCAAAGGTCGGGCGGGAAGGTATCTTTGGCCCCACTGTCGGACAGTTCAGCCTCCACGCGGACACTACCTCCAATGGTATGAGGCTGATCGATTTCGCCGCGGCGCGCAACATGGTAGTACGTAGCACCCGGTTTCAGCATCTCGACATTCATAAGGCCACCTGGATGTCCCCCGATCGATCAACATCCAACCAGATCGATCATATTGTGATTGACGGAAGGCACGTTTCCAGTGTACTAGATGTGCGTACATTCAGAGGTCCAAACATCGACTCGGACCACTACCTTGTCGCAGCCAAGTTCCGATTGCGCATTAGCGCCTCGAGGTCTGCGCGCTCTAGTACATTGCGAAAGCTGGACGTCAAGAAGCTGCTATCACAAAGGACAACTGAGGCGTTCTCCGCTTAACTCTCGGATAAGCTCCGTTGCTCCCCATCCAATCTCAGCGACATTGGTGGACTGTGGGCCAACATATCCCACTCTTTGCGCACTACTGCGGAAACAGTCCTTGGTTTCGAGCGCCCACCCCAACGAAATCAATGGTACGACGACGAGGAGACTGTTGAAACAGAGACAACACAACATTTATTACTTTCTTGATTATGGTTTACAACATCTAGATGTTGTGTATGTCACAGTGTTGCTTTAAAAATAAAGGCTAGTTTTATTAGCGTTTGTATTTTATGTATGTATTACAATAAATTCATTTCAAAAGTACTTCAAATTAAAATATATAAATATAAAAAAACCTTCTTATCACATTAAAATTTATTTAGATCACATAGTTGCTTAAAGCTAAAATACAAATTCATAAATAGTTTATATTTCAATTTTTTTTTGGGTTAAAGGAGTTTGGCTTTTAATAATTCATTTTGTAATCCAGCCTTTTCTCTAAAAGAATTTCATACATTTAGTTCTTTGTGTAGTCCATTTCTTATATAGTCGAATTTGGCATATATTCCACTTTTTTGTCACATTAATAAATATCAATGTATATAAAGTATTCTTGATATAGTCCACACTGTAAAATTAATCACCAAAATCATAAAAAACATTAAGTAAAATGGAACGTAATAAACTCAAAATTTTATGAATAAACAAATATTGGTTACACTGCTTGTGTAAATGTAGTTGGCAGCATTAGTGTTAAAAACGGAAATCCCCGTGTTATTTGTAATATATGTATATATACATAAGTACATATTTTTAAGCACAAGTTATATTGCTATTGATATTTTAAGGAAATACGGCTCTTAGAATGAAATTGAAACCAGTTTCGTCCTTGACAAAATTGAGGACCATATTTTGAACAATTTTCTTTAAAAAAAACAGTAAAAAATTATGGAACTTTTTAAGTAGTTATGTCTATAATGAATGTCTAAAATGAACTTACTTTTTATTGTATCTCACTCATTACATAGTCAATAAACTAGAAGACTTTTTCAAGTCTATAATTAAAGCAATACTCTTATTTTTAAATAAAAACGTTTTTTATTTATATATTTGTTTCCAATTTGTTATTATATTACTGAAAATAATTGAAAACAGATATATGCCATAAAGTGGCATATACAAAAATTCGTTTAAATGTCGAATTTGGCTTATTGTCCACAAATGTATTGCAACTATGGGTGTGGACTATAAGCGAAAACTACTGTAAAAAAGTGACAGCATGGCTGCCTTCCAAAATGTATCAATACAAAGTTTGTATACTACACTATGTTGATATGCAAAGTAACCAAACAATGCATCAACTATAAATCCGATGCCTGATTGCTTTTTGACTGCGTTAAAAATACACATTGACGACGTTTTGAAATAGAATACATTGTATATATTTTGTACATCGGCATTATGAAAAACGATACTTTGTTCAAACACAAAGCAACTAACATTTTAGAAGGCAGCCCATGTATCATTTGTAATGTTTAATACAAGTAAAAACTAACGGTACAAATTCTTAAGAAACAAAACTAAAAATAGACAGTGAAGTTTTTGTGCAAAAGCAATAGGAATAAGTACTGTCCGAATTATTGAGGTAGAAAAAAATTGGTGGTGTTCGGATTACAGAGACTACTGTTGTAATAAAATAAGTACCCGCATTACCGCGTTGTATGGATTTGCAGGTGTCCGGGATATCGAAATTATACTGTACATATATAAATGCAATTTTGTGGTAACTCTAATATGATAGCGGATTTAGTTTCTAGATCATGTATGGATGAAAATAGGACTAAAGAAAGAAAAAAAAGAAATGATAGACGACTTTTTCTCGAACTAGCGCGAATTTCAAAAACAAAAAAAGCTGAGCTGTTAATTTGGCTATTTTATTACAAACAACCCCGAACAAAAAATTCAAAAACCGTTCTCTTTTACAGGATATCCTTAAAAAAAGGACATGGTTGATCGTCCTTGGACAAATTGTATATATAGTTGGATGCGCCTTAAAAAAACCTTTCTTATAATACCCATATTGTATCTGTTGGTAATTAAACATATTCTCAAATTTTCAAAACATACAAAAATATACCCTTTTTCAAAATGGTCCAGCTCACGAGACGTCAAAGCTGGAGCCGAAATATTTTAAATGTCATCTTATAAAAGTCCAAGGTTCATTTTCAAGAGGGTACATCGTGCACTTTTTTGGTGAGTCGTTCTAATGTACATATTTACATACATATGTATGTATTCAAAAGACAATGAATGGGCAATTAATTTAACTCCAAAAAAATTCCTTTGCATCCCACGTTTTAAAAAAACACTAGCAAATACGCAATATTATACGACATACACGTATATGTTAGTATATATAACATCATTATATTTACATATGTATGTATGTATATAGGGTTCAGATATTGTCCTCGTGGCAAATCTTTCCTTTTTTTTAAGCAATTTGATTGGAACAAACAAAAATCACTAATCGAATAACTGAGAATCAATTGTACCTGCATCATATTGCCATATGATGGCAATTTGAAATCAACAATACATTTAAAATGATTTCTTATTATTAATATTTCGTTATTGTCTTCTTTATGTCATTTGTTTATTCATTTTCATTTGTATTTAAATTTATACAGCATCCGATCTTTTTTTATAACACAATCACAAATATTCCATTTATTTATGTTCGTACATTCATTTGCTGTTTGTCATTATTTATATACATATATGTATGTACATATGTACACACATAAACAAATCTCTATATATGAATGTAGGTACACATAAGCACATAGTGCACATATGTACATAAATACAAACGTAGATATGAATGTATAAACAACAGTTAGTGGACTATCGATTTAATATTTATATTGTTTTAGCAAATACTTTTTATTTGTAGTCATCTTTGTTTTGGTGTTAACTTAATAGTGTTTCACTCATTCTATTTTTTGACAATTCGTAAACATTTACTTTAGCACATTTTTGAAACCCAATATGTTTCTGTTTATTATTTATTATATTTCTGTTTTCAACACATTTTATTGTAATTTGCTTATTGCGAAATATTGCTGATTATTAATTTTTCTTATTCGTTTAATAATTTTTTTTTATTTCCATTTTTTTATGTTTTAGATGGTCAACAATAATAACATCACTCTCCACTCATTCGCTCTTATATACTCACACATATCAGTGTTACCGTTGTACTTCGAAAATTGCAAATTTGGTTTTATCTTTTTAAATTCATTATTTTATTTCATAAAACTAAACTATGTTTCACGTGTGTTTTTTATATTATTATTATTATTCGTTCTTTTTAGCTTATATAGACATTAAGAAGGAAGTATTTGAATTTCTTACGTTTTGTCAGGAAAAATAATTTTAAGCGGTAACCCTGACTCACATATCTGACTCTACACATTTTTTTTCTCTCAAAACTAACGGTTATGCCATTCTTAAAGCAAAGTACTATTAACCAATATTTTCTTGATTTTTATATATTTTAAGGACAATTCTTGACATAGAATTCAGCTAGAACTAAATCATTGGGCATATACAAGTATTAACTAAATCATCACTTAAAGAAATAACAAACTTCCAGAGATTTTTTGACGGTGTTTATGACTATATAACTATTTTTCCATATAAACTTTAATGAACTTTCATTCACTAACCACTCCGTTATTGAACTTCACTCACCTTCGCTTTAAACGAAACTGAAAATTTAAGAGAACATTCTGCTGTTTTTATTTAACATCCAAATCTAACCGAAGACGGATATGTGTTGTTGATAATTTGTTGGGGTGAACTCAAGTGATGGTAAGCTATATTCCAAAACACGCTAAATTCAAAAAAAGCACTAAAATCCTGAACAAAAAATATATAATTTATTTTCGATTTAACAATAAAAAGTGATTCTTTAAAAAATTATTCCTTCAATTATTAAACATAAAAATTAAATTTCTTCTTTATATTAGTGAATAAAATGGTGGAAATAGTGGACGAATAACTGCAGGTTTCGTCCAACAATTCCTACTGCGTTGCTTTTATAGACAAATATTCCAAATATGGAGTAATTTTATAACAGCAAATAGATATACGTTGTTTTTTTTTCTGATTGAAATATTTTCTTATCTAATATCTTACCAATTAACACGTTCCCTGCCAAGCTGTTTTTGAGAAAGTGTCATTTATAAGCCACGTGTACCATTTTCGGTACGCGATAACTCCTTCTATAAGTTATATGTAAATATATGTTCTTTTATTTTTCAGAAAATGTATATTATTTTCAAAATAATTGATATTAAAACGGCAAAATGCATAAAAGAACAATAAAAAATTGAATTTATTTCGAAAGAGAATATGTATATATTTTACTTAAGTTCGATTACACTTTTATAATTTTTCACACTTTCTGCATAGCCTGATTTGCAGTGGTTAATTTTTGGCTGGTCTGCCATTACCTTTGGCGTTTTCTAGAAGGTGGGACAGGGTCATTTTCTTCAGAAAATACATATAAATCAGTAGTTTTCTACAATGTAAATGTGAAATTGAACTGTGGGTTTTTTTTTTTTTGTATTATACAAAAAGTTCACTGCTAACTAATTACCACGCCACATGTACCGTTATCAGTACATGACTCAAAAATTACTCTAAACATCTTTACGTCACATAACACAGTCCTACCAATAACTAAATTTTGGATATAAAAATTTTAAATTAAAAAATTCAGCTTGGCGTAGAAATGAGGCTTATTGTGCACCGAAAACGGTACACGTGGCAGAGGAACGTGTTAATATAAGTTTTGCATTTTTATAATTCAAATAAAGTTCATCTAATTTAACCATGCCAAAGGAAATAAAAAAGTAAAGAGAACAGTTAACTCTTTGCCTGATAGTAAAAGTAATGGATAAAGAGTTATAACTGTTGCGAAATGATATTTTATCGAAAATTATCCATTCGAAAAAGTGGAACAACTGGAATTTGTACGGTTCAGAAATCAAATTCATGTGTAATGCGACCCCTACACGTTCAATCAAGTTTAATTGTACAACTTAATTGATTTGATTTTGATTCAACCGACGACCAACATGATGCTACAGAAACAATTTAAAAGTAAAGGTGATTGTAAAATCGAAACGCGTGAAGCAAACGACCAACGTATTATTCAACTTTGTTGTACAACTAATCGCAACATAAGAAATATTTCAATTAAAAAGGCATTAATGTTGAGCACGGAAAACCGAACTGATACGGGTTAAAAAATTTACTATCATAAATAATATCTCAAATAATATCGTGAGTTGCTTATGGTGGCTGTTTTCACGCGATATTTTCTATACGCCTTAATCATTTATTATACAATCGACCTTCTCCTGAAAATACTACCTGTTGATGACCATCAATCTCGTGGAATAGGGCAAAATTCGTGTTTACAAACTTGACCAAAGTTTTTTAAAATTCTCACAAAAGAAGTATTTGCTATGTTGTGTGTAATATTTTAAATTTTGCTGTTTCATATTTATTTTATACATTTTAATTATTCTACGAACGTTAATTTAATTTTTTTCTCGTATTAATGGTTGGAACAAATTTCTGAATTTCAAATTGTTACAGAATGTTCTACAACTGTAAGTGAGCTAGAATATAAATAAAGCGTTCGAGAACACAGTCTGCAGGAACTACCATGATTTGCTACAATTATCTTTTCAAATTGTTATCATGTAGGCCTAAGGCATCTAAAATGGTCTACCTGCTATCATCTCGTAATGAATTCCAGATATAATTTTATATTACAGTCAAACATACATATGAATGTACGACGAAATGTGCTTGTTGAAATTACGTTCAAGAAAAACCTGCAGACAGTCCATGACAATATTTTATAAAATGGTTAACGTTGCATTTACAACGTTAATGAAAAGAGTTTCAAAAGGAAGAAGTGTATGGAAATACTTTCCTTGTTCTTGACAAAAAAAACTTGAATACGGGCTTAAAACTACTGCCCTGACGAAATCATTGTGCGAGAATATTTAAAACATAGTAGCTAATATCGTCAAAAATGATGACAGTGGACATTAATACGTTTCTAAAAGCAAAATATCAAGTCGGTTATGTCCTTTTGGAATTTTATAAATGTCCAATTTACATACATAATTGGCCATTACAACCCTACAGTCAGGATTACGGCCAAGCTTCTCACAACACTCATGTTGTGTGTGTTAATTTTTTATACATGATTACAGTTTAAAGTCGACTCCGAACGACAAATTTTTGAGAAACTTTTTCATGGCAGGTTTATTTACTCTCAGAGTTTTTGTGAGAAATTTGCTGAGAGAAAGTCGCCGAAGAAATATTTTTTCATATTTCGTTTTGATGTCTGACCGGGGATTTGAACCCTGGCCTTGCGTTTAATAAGCCAACACACTACCTACTAGACAACGGTGACTAACGAAAGTATATTTGGCCTACATTTATGGCTGATTGTGTAATTAATCATTGATCATTAAACGATAAAGGTTTTACTCATTGATCGTTTTCTGGTTTAAGATTTACGTTCCAATTGTGTTTTTATAACACTTTGTTGTTTTCTCATTTCTCTATTTATATACATAAATATGCAAAATTAATTTAAGTACGAAATTGTAATATGCATTACAAATTATAATTAACATATTGTTAAATGCTATTAACATTTCGTTAAATGTTATTAAAGTAAAAGTATGTATGTATGGTCGAGTTCGATTATTTGAAAATGTAAGAAAAACGGAACTTTCCTTGTAATTAAACGTAATTTTCACTTAAGCGAACTTCGGATATGTGTAAAACCATTTCAATTAAGCGAACTGACCTATTTTTAATATTATGGCTATCAAAGTAAAACAAATTGATATATGTAGACTGTAATTCTTAATTCAAATTTATTTTAAAATTTCAAATATCGACAAATTTAAAGATGTACATACTCTTAAGGGTGTAGGTATGTACATTTTGGAATAAAAATTAGCCAGAGCTATAACTCGTTTGCAGCCTGTAAATGTAAAATATTTCCAATTAAACATAGTTCTCTTTATATAAAAATGCGTTTTTAAAAATGAAATCTCTTTCATTTAAGCGGTTTTGTAGTTAACAGAATTTTCTTTTAAACGAATTACAGTTTTTTTTATTTATTAATAAAAAAATAAAAGAATATAATATTCGAGTTATGCGATTTTTGCAATAAAACGGCGTGCTTTTATTTGAATTCCGTTGTGCATACTGTGTGTAATGTCAATTATGTATGTATGTATGTGTGCATACAAATATACATTGTACATACATATTCAATTAATTTTGCACTGGATTGATGCCGTATTTTCAAGCAATCGATTATTCCAAAAACACCTAGACATAAAAATATATAAATATGTGGCATCACCAAACAATTGTAACGAGCAACCTCTGTTCTTTTACATCACAGACATGAACCACACAATCACAGCAAAAATAGAAATTAGCTTACAAGCAAAGCAGCAGAATCGTTGTTTGTCGCCGCGCTGCTATTTGTTACGTCCATTGTGTTTTTAGCATCATTCAGGCTTGTTGGACGCTCACCATTGAGGAACACCAGCAATACTTTCTATTGGATGCCTTTAAATTATACAAACTTCTTCTAGTCCACTCCTCTTAGACGACTAATATCTGATAGAGCATGATTCTTAAAAATTTTGTGTTCTCAAACTTTCGAATA
This sequence comes from Sarcophaga rosellei, assembly GCA_930367235.1. NCBI lineage: Eukaryota > Metazoa > Arthropoda > Insecta > Diptera > Sarcophagidae > Sarcophaga > Sarcophaga rosellei. Next base: position 79,970,295 of record OV884017.1, on the reverse strand, counting down.
CTGGGCAAATTCATTATTTTCCACCACGACAATACGGTTCAGGAGTACTTGTAATAGTATCCCATCCACCCACTCACTTTCTCAGAATGATCCTCAATGCAAGGAAAGACATTTGGTTATCCAAGATTATGGTATGCAAAACTTTGGCTCTATTAGTCAGTATATTTGTTTCTGATCACTCCTTGATGTCTAAGAACCCCAAAAATGCGTTCTATTCCATACCTGAAATAATTGTTAATCCCGTTTTGGATGTTAATGCCCCAATTGTCATTTGATTATTAGTTTAGATCAGAGATCAGCAAGGAATCGTTTGTTCACGATTCATAATGATTCATGAAATTTTAAGTAACAAATGTGTCGACAATATTGAAATTTACCTACTCTGATTCATTCGTACTCACTACAACGTTGATTTATAAGTACAGGTTGCAATAAGTATGAGTGCAACGTTGACATCAAACTCATACCATTCGAGTGACTCGAATCATTCATCAAAATTTACAGTCTTAGTTGTTTCATTTACAATAAAAGAAAAAAGACAAATAAGCAAAAAAGACAGAGCAGCAAGCGGAGCACACACACAACCTTTTAGTGAGTATTTTAGGTTTCGTACGCGAATCATACATATTGTTACGTTTTTACCTTTTTAAAAACGTTTAGATTGTGGGTTCGTTAATTGCAAACCAAAATAAAAACAAATATGTGTTAATTTCAGTTAACTCTTTATTATTCACACTACTTTTGTGTCACTGTATACAACTTGATATTCCACGCGCCGTTGATTGTTTGAATACTGAACTTGCACGGATCTTCTTATGGGCAACTGCTAATGGTCTCTGTTTGAACCCCGGGAAATCTAAGTGTATTTTATTGCATAGGAGAAGTGTCGTACCCACAATATCCAGGGATGTTGTGATGAATGGTGAGAAAATTGAGATAGTTCATGCGGCGAAGAATTTAGGAATAATTTTTAACTCCTATTTGACGTGGGATAATCACATAGATTCACTTGTGAGGCAGACGTATATTAAGTTGCGTGGACCAAAGTGCATTATTGCATAGGAGAAGTGTCGTACCCACAATTTCTAGGGATGTTGTGACGAACGGTGAGAAAATTGAGATAGTTTATGCCACGAAGAACTTAGGAATAATTTTTAACTCTAATTTGACGTGGGATAATCACATAAATTCACTGGTTGGGCAGACGTATATTAAGTTACGCGCACTTTGGTCTACGCAACTCTATATACCTTTGAGAACTAGAATTTTAATTGCGAAGACTTATTTGATTCCCTGCTTACTGTATGGATGCGAGCTGTTTGGAAATCCGTCATTAAAATCGGGACAACATGCGGTCCATTTCATAAGTCAGATGCAGCTTTTCAAATTTATAAATGTAAATGGCAGCGTTATTGTAACAAAAATACCTCATTCATCAATTTTATTACCTAAGAACGAAGTGGAATGATCTACCAATCATATACATACATATTTTAGAATTATTCTTGTTGGGCTTAAAGTTAATGCACGTAATTGGTCATTACAACCCTTCCGACAGGATGACGTCTCCTAGCATCTCACTCCACTTATGTTGTGTGTTTTAATTTTATACACAAGTGGTGGGACCTACAGTTTAAAGTCGACTCCGAACCACAGGTTATTGAGAAGCTATTTCGTCAAAGGCTCAGTGTTTTATATTAAGGTTTGATATCCGATGTCTTTACCCATCGTTATCCGAATTATGTAAATTGCCCACAAGCAATACAAAACATGCATGGGCAAGTATGATACAATACAAATGGCAAGACATGAGCTGCGGAATGAGCTTAATTAAAAAAACCAAAACAATTTTGAAAAAAAAACTGCTGACCGAAAAATTGCTAGTTACAGTTGATATGGTTAGATGAATCCAAACCGTCGTGGGCAGGTGGTAAAATTCAATTATTAATAATTAATATTTGCAGCGAAGAACTTTATTAAAATTAGATACCTATTAAGTATTTTAGTACGATTCGTAATACTCCTTTTTTTAGCATTTCATTAACATCTTTTTTCAGGCTAAAAGAGGAAAATGATTAGTTTTTATTTTAATTTAGAAAAAAAAAGCAGCTCATTCACTAGCTTTTCATGTTTAATAGAGTAGAGTAGCTCTTCAACATTTTCAAAATTTGTTAACAAAATCGTCTAGTACTCGGTAGCTTGAACATTTTTAACAGTTAAAATACCGTGGCTATAAATGAAAGCAAACTAATTGATATTTGAAACACATTGACGGACAGTAGGGACAAGTGTAGTTCGAAAATAGGCATACAGTTTCCCTCAACGTGTTAAAACAGATCTGCTAGCACTTAATACAAAATGATATTACTGATTAATATTTCTTTTACCTTTGACCTCTCCAAACGTTCTATAACGGCCAAAAATTCAAAAATGTCAATCCTGCTCCATTGCCGATAAACAGTAACCAAATTATTATTATTATAGGATTTTATTAATGTTTTATTTGCGATTTATTCCTGAATTCTTTTTTGTAAATGCTTAAGTTGATATTTAATATTATTTTGTAATGGTAGCAGTAACATAGTTTTTTTTATGATTTTGAAAAATATATTATGCATAAAAAAGAAAAAAAAAAATACGGTTTCATTTAAAACGGATTTATTGGTGTCATTGAATAGTTCCTAAACTGGTAATGTATTTTTCATAATTTGGAATCTTGGTTTAGGCAAAGGTAATATTGATAAACTCTTTTCATAATTAAGAGAAATAAATAATGCTTTTAAAGAGTTTATTTTGATGCTATTTTGCAAATGCAGCATAAGTTGAACGACCTATAATTTTTTTTAGTTTCAAAGTTTCATTATTATATTTTATGTTGGTATCAAACTGTTTAATATAAATATACAAATACAGGCGACTGCGAGTTCTACGAGCATTCTTCTTGGCTCTTCCTAACACAACGTGCCACTTTTCTTTTAAAGTCTGGATACGCTTCTCTCCACTCCTTGGCAGCATCTACGTTAGCTGGAGACTCATCGTTTGGATCGGCGAGCATAGATATCACTGATATCAAAATGGTCTCAACTGTATGAACTGGTAACCAACGTTCCGAAGCCTTTTCATAGCCCCACTTATCATCACCGGGTTCATGTAAAATCGAAATGCATACATCGCCATTTTTCTCAATATTAGGATGCCAAATTTCTGTAACGAACTTCATTCGTGGAGGACGCAGTGGGTACTCTTTAGGGAAGTATAAATGAGCTTTAAAAAATCCACCCTCGCTGCAATTGAAAAGAATTTTAAATAATAAAAAATTAAAAACATTCTAACAAATTTTTTTATAAATTGTTTTTGAAAACTTACTAAAGCGTATCTGGAGGTCCAATGATAAGTACTTCCCATCGAAATATATCGTTTTCATCAATTAATCCAGCTGAAAATCCTTCAACGGGATTTTTGTTTAATTCTAACACAAAAAAAAAAGGATTTAATTTTATGGTACAATATTTAATAATGGATTTTTTTTAAGATTTACGAAATATAATAAATATGTAATTATAAACACAAAAATTTAGAAAGGAAGAGCGCTCGACTGACAAGAATAAAAAATATTCAGGAATGGCGTGCATACAAATAATTTAAAAAAAAAACTTAATACACCAATCTTTATCTAAATTATATTTTTATAACATGGAAAGACGAAAAGTTTGAAAGTTCTTGACTGCTATTCACCAGGGAGTAGTCGAAGAATTATTTTTTTTTGTTGCACAGTTGAACTTGGAATAATTGTATAAATTGCTTACATGCTTGTCTGACGGCATTGAACAGCTGAGAAATCTTTAAGCTTTTCAAAAAAGACTTATGCTATAAACAAACGAGGCTAGAATCCATATACCTGCATTTGACATTAGTGGTAGTACCATGCCAAAAAACTGCTGCTTCGGGCTTATGCTATAAACGCAGCACATGCGTCGTGGCAATCTTTCAAAAATATATGTATGTGCACATTTTAGTGCACCAGAATTCATAAACTGCTTATTTTTTATTTGTTATACATAATTATGTATTGCCGCTGCCTGCATTTAAAATAATTCAGACATCATGTGTTTATAGCATAAGATGATTTATCGCAAATTTGGTAACATCCAATTATATAAATATTTTAGAATATGGAAATTGTGATACATCTCGAGAAAAGTCAAGCTATTACTTCATGTGAAAAATGGTTAAAAATGTTACTTGGTGAAGTAAAGTCAAGTAAGGTAAGTTTGTGCCAATTCTGAAAAGTGTAAATTGAAAAAACTTCCAGTTACGGGTCACACTACTGTACAGTTTACCAGAGTCTTATGAAACTTTTCGGTGTGCTTTAGGGTTAAGAGACTAGCTACCAAGTCCAGGTGATTTGCGTGTGAAAATATTAGAAGAGGACCAAGCCAGGAAAGACAAAAAAGATCGAATAGAACGTACTATATGTGAAACAGATAAAACTAGTAGCAACCACAAATGAAAATGCTCATATGCGGAAAATGATAAGGAAAGCTTCTTATTTTGCCAGAAACTGCAAATGGCCGAAATCTGCAAATATAAGTAATATTGCAGAAAGAGCGTAGATATTAATAAATTTATAAATTTTCGGAAGGTGGAGAAAACGCTTAATTTGGCAAACAAGAATTCGGCGAAATTAACAGGCATTGGCGATATTAAATTGTGTTTAAGGAGATAGCAAACGCGGAATATTTCTTTTAAGTAGAAGATTTAAGGGCGAATTTACTTTCAACTGCAAGATTAATCGGCAGGAGGTACGATAACATATAACAGCAAAATACTGTGCATTGGAAACATTTACAATTTGTAGAATTCCATGAATTTTGCGAGAATCGTAATGTAGCGCATTGTGATGGATAAATGACCTTGCAAATTGGACCATTTAAATGAACATGATTAAAAGTAAATTAATGGTGTACAGATCATGGAGAAACACCCTACATCTGAAATTTGTATAGGTGAAAAATAAATTCGTGCGAAGCGTATTGAAGGCTTGTTAAAAATAATGCATAGTGACGTTTGAGGACCGATGAAATTTCCTTCCTTGTCATCTTCATCGATGAACATGTTTCGTATTCAGAATTAAGAAAAATAACAAGAGGCAGGCACTTCCAGTAGCAAATGGTTGCTTACAACGTCAAGAAGTGGATTTTGCAGACACTTATTCGCCAGTAGCTCGATCAATTCCAGTTAGATTACTGTTTGCCAAGTGGCCTACCTTTACTGCCTACCTTTAAAGTGAATTAGATGAAGCAGTTTAAATGGACCTGAAAGTTTTATAAGTATTTTGGAAAAGTTGAATGCAGGTGGAACAATTGGTTCATCAACGGAAAAATCCAAACAAGTTGGAGAAATGGTAAAAAGGTGGCTAAATGCACACAAAGCTTGCAAACAACTTATATGTAAGATCAGGAAGGCGTTATATGGACCTTTGTCAATCCTGGTTGAAATGGTACCAGAAACTGACGACAAAGCAAGTACACAAAGAACATAGATACTGTGAACATTTGCAATCTTTGATAAAATTGTAAACTTGAAAAACCAAGTGAAATTGATGAAACTATAATGTGCAAATACTTATGTATTTAGCAGTGAATACCCGACCGGACGTAGCATGTGCTGTAAAATTTCTAAGCCAATTTAATAATAATGCTAATGAGAAACATTGACACACCGATAAGCGTGTGCTTAGAAAAATAGCGGACGACCGTTCTAATTGTCGACATGACTTCATGTTGGGAAGCTTATGGCAATACCTAAGGCAACTAAAAAAGCAATATGCCTTAAAGAACTTTTGCGTGAGATTAATCTGAAATGTAGAACAATTTCTCTTTATGGTAGCCCAAGTGCTGAGAAGCTAGGCCGTAATCCTGACTGAAGGGTTGTAATGGCCAATTATGTATGTAAGTGCTCAAAAGTTAGGAGCTAATTGCGGTTCCCACTTCTCCACCAAACACAGAAAGATACAGCATCGAAGCTAGAAGATGGTGACATCAACCTACTATATATATAATATACTATATATATGCCAACTGAAAAGATGCCAGCTGATGTACTGACTACTTGTATGTATTACCCCTCTAGGTATAGCCAATGCGCTAGTGGTCATTGATGTCATGATTCTCTTTACTTCCGAGGGGAAGGGATGGAACAGCGTAGAATAAATTATAATAAGTTGACATTATTATTGCCTTTCTTTTTTATATCTTTTTATTTAATTTGAATTAACCGTCTTTTCTTGGTCGTTCTACGTAAACCTTTCGAAGAATAAAGAATATTTTTAACTTTTGTGTTCAACTGTGCGTTTTTCGTAATAAACACTAATTTAGTTTATTTTTTTTTTTTTGCTTTATAAAGGCTTTAAATAAATTTTCTAATTTTTTCATTTCGTATTAATAAATATTAAAAATAAACTTATATCTAAACCTGGTATTCATAATTAAGGGCCATTTTGTGAGGTCAAGATTATACTCAAGTTTATTCTCTAATTAGATAATCTCCAGTTTAATTTAATCTTACGTTAATATCTAATGAAATTATTGGAAATCAACTTTTCCAGACACCCGACACAAGACCGCGTTCTTATCTGTGACTCATTGTACAAATTTTCTTTGGAAAATTTGGATTTAGTAATGGGGGTCATTATATATTTTTGTTTGGATATCCACTATTTGCGACTATTACCCCATTGCTAAATTCACCACTTTCGAATTTTAGTAAATTTTTTCGAAGTATATTCGAATCATGTGTTGAACCAGGACAACGAGCAACAATATTTGCTATTTTTAAGTTTGCGTAGCAAGTTGTCTGAACTTTTATAGATGTAAATCCTTTTCTATTTCGAAAAATTTCAGCATTGTTAGTGCCCGGATATATAATTTTTATACGGGTGCAGTCAATAGTTGCAATAAATTTAGAATTTCGCAATTCTGAAAAACTCTCGTTATTAATTTCTTCATACGGTTGCGGAAATTTTATAAAGGTGCATATACTCATAAAGTTATTAAAAGCTTTTGTTCCTCTGTTGCAGCGTTATTCCTACAATGTGGTAAATTCGTACATTATTCACTAATATACATATGTAATAATTATTTAAACTTACCAATTCGTAGAAATTCGCCATAGTCTAGTAGGTAGTGTGTCCGTTTCTTAGACGTAAAGCCCGGGTTCGAGCCCCAGGCCAGACATCAAAACGAAATATGGAAAAAAATATTTCTTCGGCGAATTCCTCTCAGCAGATTTCTGGCAAAAACTCTGAGAGTAAATAAAACTGCCATGAAAAAGTTTCTCAAAATCTATCGTTCGGAGTCGACGTTAAACTGTATGTCCCGCCACTCAAGTATAAAATTAAGGCACACAACATGAGTGGTGTGAGAATTCGTAGAAATTTTTATATGTGGACCAATTAGTTCTAAAACATTGTACATTTTTAGATAAACGGAACCACTGAATGAATTCTGTGTCGTTATACAAATTAAAATGATTTGGACGTGTTCTTATTATTTAGATTTTCATGTATTTTATAATCACTTAAATCTCCGCCAGCACTTGAAAAATTTATTTTTATTCGGCTTTCTCTCACTTAAAAATTTTTGTTTGTGTTTATTAATAAAATTTGTCAACTACTCTTGACATTTCTTGGATAACTAGCAAATAAAAACACAGTATCGGCACATTCTGGTGGGTGGAAAATTTTAGTCGACGCTGGGTGAACTCATGGAGTCTGCTCTTGAAACTTTATCCTCTTGGGCTGTGGTCTGTTTATAAATCCCAATAAGACAGACATCATTTTGTTCTCGCATAAGTACAAAATTGAAACCTTCAGGTTGCCGAGGTTAGGTGGTTATTACTACGGTTGTGTTGTTTGGTGGAGTGCCTTACATAAGAGTTTTCAACGGGAAATCTTGGATAAGGTTCAGTGGATTGTCTCCTTGAGTATCACTGGAGTGAGGAAGAGTTGTCCTCGGGCTGTTCTTGACACTATGCTCTGCCTGACTGCGCTTAATTTGTATGTCAAGCGGTGTGCCATACGTCTGAGGAAACAGACTGGAAACAGCGCTCGACAGGTCATCCAGAGTTCTGAACGTCGTCTTTCCTGAGGGGAGATACGGAATTTCAGAAAAAGCCACCGACTATAATGTCAGGTCAGGTGCCTGAGGCTATGTTCCTGCCTGGTTTAAGGATACTTATACCGGATAGCGCACAATGGAATGGTGGGGTACTGCAAGTGCGGAGAGGTACACCCATCTTCACAGAGGTTACAGGAGGTACAGGTGCTGGGGTTTTCTGTAGGGAACTCGGTCCTGAACTTCACTTCAGGTTAAAAGATAACTGTATCGTGTTTCAGGCGGAGATTCTCGCAATCTTGAAGGCTATTGAGGCCGTAGCTTCGGAATCTTACATGATCTTCATTGACAGTCAGGCTGCCCAAAGGCTGCCATTGCAACGGTCAGGTGCAAATCATCGTTCATCAATCGTAGAGTACTTTTAGACCAGATCGAATACGTCTATGCTGGGTTCCGGGTCATAGCGGAATACTAGGTAATGAGACTGCGGTTGATCTCGCTAGGTTAGGTTCGCTTTCTGAGGGCGATTTAATAGTTGGTCCTGATCCCCCAATCTGCCACCTCTACGGCCTCATTAATAGATGGGTCAGGGGGGAAGGGGGAATGGATCGGGTTGTTAGCAACATAACAACCCGATCTATGACCTGCTATAGACAGTTAGAACAGGCTCAAGGCTCTCCATAGATTCATTATTAGCTTGGTTGAGAAGTGTTGGCTTCTTTAATGTAGTCCCGCTCTCCCTTGTCTGTTTGTTGGTCTGTAATTCCTCCGGTTTCTATTCCCCTTTCATACTTCCTCTCGTTTTTCCTAACTTCTCTATTATTCTCTCATTTTAAGAACGTTTTGTACAATGGGCTAACTTGACCTCTGGGTACTGTACATACTTGTCTCATTTGACAAGTACACGTCCTCTAACCTAAACCTAAACTCAAAAACTCAATACGAAAATTAAAGTTAATTTAATCGTTAATCTCAAACTCAAAAGATGGCCCTACGTAGAAAACCAACAATGTTAATAAAATATTAATATAATTAATAAACGTGTTATGGCAATCAGATTTTCAGAGTAGGAAAAGATTTTACATTAACTTAATTAAATCTGTAGTCGCCAATAATACTAAATCCAAGTTGGTTTGCAAAATCATTCATAATTTATTCTTTTTTCTTTAAACATTTTGTCATATAAATTAGAATAATTAAATAAACACATTGTATATTAAAATGGATATCACACCAGAATTTACTTTCAACATTAATAAATTAATTCAAAAATAGGTTCAATAATTAACACAGTACACATCAAATGGAAAAATATTAAGTCAGCCGTAATAGAATATGTATTATAAAGACTGTCTAGGTAATGCATGTTATAAAGAAGGAAAAAAGGACCCGAAAAAAATATTGAAGGAATGAAAAAAAAAAACATTCAATTATGTTATAGAAATTTTCTCAAGTGAAGTGAGCTTTAGAGAATAGCAATACATATTGTAAAGCACATGGCACTACAATTAGAACTACATAAATCACAATTTAAAAGGTGACCGCCGCTATCAAAAAAAACAAAAAAAGAAAAGAAAACAACTATCGATAATTTTATTGAAGACTGTTTTTCAAAAAGGAGTACAGTGTTCTTTCTAACTGTCTGGTTTCAAGGTATCATCGTAAAACACTTCAGAAATTCGATTCATCCGATTGGAATAACTGAGTAGTTATCGCTATTCTGTGATCAGGTATTAAAATTCGTATGAAAACAAATAACTTAACTCATCTTAATAATATGTGGCTGCGATTAAAATTCTTAATTGTCATTTAAAATTCTTTCAGATTCCAAAGCGAAATGTCTTCTATCATGAAAGCAGTTTCCAGGCACTCAAATGGCAACTATGCACGGGGAATTTCGAACTATTATACGACTTGACAATCATCTCATAGGTTTTGAAATAAGCAAAACAAGTTTTACCTTTCTAAAAAAAAAAAACAATAGAATAAAACGGAAAACCAATTAAAAATTTAAATAGTATGGGTTTTTACATATTTTTATTGAACTTATACGCTAACTATCATGAATAATAATTATTGTTTACCACTTATATTAGAAAATTCGAATTTGTTCATTTCACTGAACAAATTATATTAAATATTTCTACTCCATTCTTTTACAAAATCGAAAAGAATACTAAATAAAATCGAAAGATTGAAATACTGAATTTTGTTCGATTTATTCAAAGTTTTAAAAAAATATAAGACAATAATGATAATTTTACTCCGGGTACTGTACTTGTCACAGTTGACAAGTACACGTCCTCTAACCTAACCTAACATGATAATTTATCATAGTATTTTGCATGAGTAAACTTAGGTTACAATCCTAAATGTAAATAACAGAATCTTGGAAAAAGTGAAAACGTTGTTGTCTTATTGTTGCTCATCTTTGGAGTTTATCAACAAAATCATACTTGATGATTTTAAATTGGATATCTATTAATCTAATAGCAAAAATGTGGTTAAAATTGCGGTTTTAGGTGAAAATTTTTAGCGATGTCAACCAGTAGAACATATGACAGAAAGGTAGACTGCTCAATTGCTACTCTCTCGCTCGATGATTTTTTCGTTTACAATGATTCTTTGCCGTAAGGTTTACTTACAAACAGGATACATAAAACACATATCTATACGGGTGTATATAAATAAATTAATAAGGCGACACATTTCATTTTGACTACAGCCCACATACACGAAAATTTCAAATAGGGCCTGTTCGTAAATGCATTACTGCGCTGCATATTATGCGCATCAAGTTCATAAATGCAAATCTTGGCAGCACTGCAGGTGTCAAATGTTCGTAAATGCAACATTAAATCATATTATGCGCAAATAAACCGAAAACACTAATCATAAAAATGGTTGATGCATTGAATGAGTGAGAGACAGAATGAGAGTTTTAACAATAAGTTTCTTTTTTTTTCTTCCTTAAATGACTACACTTTTTGTGCATTTAACAACATTTTGTCATTTGTTTTATCGTCCAGTTCAAAAATCAAATTTATTAATAATTTTTCCATTTCTGCAGTGTTTGTTCGTTCGTTAATGCTAACAAATAAATTAGCAAAAAGAAGCATCAGCAACATGTGATTAGCAGTGTGAGCGCAAAATAATCATATTATGCAGCGCAATGATGCATTTACGAACAGGCCCATAGTCTATTCCCTGATGAGCTAGCATGAGCAGATGAAAGATTGCATACAGATATTGATCTCATGATCGATGTCCTACTAACCTCCTGTAAAAAGCTTTGAATTGCAGATCAATTCAGTTTATGATCACAAGATCACATCTTCACTGACTAGCAAACAGAGAAAACACCTCCAGACTGTATATTGAACGAGAGGCAAGAATTAATGACTTTACAAATAATTTAATTATGGGAAAGAGGATGAAACATAACTCACTTTTCACTCACGGAACTTATATCAAAGAATATATCTGGTAACACGTAAAGACATTAGCGAAGCTATCAACGCTTTTACCAAAAATTTAAAACCATAGGAATTTAAAAAGAAACAGGACAGTGCAAAACGACCCTAGTCGAATATAAGCTTATGATCGCCCCGGGTAAATCCGTCAGCAAAAACGGATGACAAAACGATAGTGGAAATCTATAGTAATTCTATAGAATCAGTTCGATAACGATTATTCTCACGATTTGCCACTTATTCCATACAGACAACTACCCGAAGCATAAATCCGGGGTCGTTAAGTTTTGGTTTGATGGATTCCAAAGTAGCCGACTTCCAGTTTCGATTTAAACACCATAAGAAATCTATGGCGAATTACAGAACGGGTCATAACATTTCAATAACCTAGGAATGCAAATTCAGTTTGGGATATTATTCAAGTAGAATTTGATAATATTACACTCAACACTGCTCGAATTTAGTTAATATCAGACAAATAGAGGATATCAATTACTTTCTATTCAAAAGAAATGTGTGAATTTTGTAAGAAATAGTAGTAAATAAATGTTTATAAAAATTGTTAATTACATATGTATATGAATATACAGGGCTGTTCAAAAAAATAGATTCACCTGCTCTCCGAAAAGTTTACTATGTATATCTAAATCTCTTATACGAAGAAGTACAGTACCGTGCAAAATAATAGCAGTGAAGAGTTTTAAGTCAGATAGTGTTTTCACACCAAAAGTTAAAACCTGATTTTAGCATTAAAACCATAATCAGCTGATTTTGCGTTCACACTGCAAATTTTCTTAAATCAGGTTTTAACTTTCATACATTCATGACGGAACAGAAATGTTTTTGTTTAAGAAATAATAAAAGATATGAAAAATTAAGAAATAATATTAATATTATTAATATTATTGTTAAAATATTGTTATTTATTATTGTTGTAGCATTCATTATTTGAAATTTTACATTTTTATACAACCGGCTTTCTATATTTTTACATTTGTTTTGTTTTTATTTAATTTTTATCAGCTGTTTTTACCATTTCAGAGCTTGTAGCTCTGATTTAGTACATAAAACAAGGTTGTATTTCACAAAATCAACTTAAAACCAATTCAAAAAAGGTTTTAAGTTGATTTTAACACAATAATTTTGTATGGTAAAAGCAGGTTTTATTTTTGATTTTAACGTTAAAACCAACTTTTGCGTTAAAACCACTCGGTGTGAAAACACTAAGACATTGCCTATTATTATAAAAATGATTAAAGAATTGTTTTAAATTATTTTGTAAATTCATTATTTAGTATGTTGTGTATTCATTGAGGTTACTATTTTTTTTGGACAACATTTTTACAAAATGTGAAAATAGAAAATTTAAAACTTATAGAAAAATATGATTGCAAAAAAATAGCAGTGTTTTTAAAATTTCAAACATTTAGGAAAAAAAATAAAAACTATTGTTTAAAATTAATATTTTTTGGAATATCCTCTATTTAATTACTGCATTACATCGACGACCCATGGAGTTAACCAGTTTTTGGCATCTTTCTACCGGAATAGCCCGCCACGATGATTCCACCACATTCCATAACTCCTGCTCGTTTTTCGGTTTCGGAAAACTTAAAAATTTATTCAATATCTTGTTGGTTGCTCAGCTAAAATGATATCCAATGCCAAAAAATGGTCATACAAAGCAGAAACACGGGGAAGAAAGAGGAAAATTAGCCAATTTGAGGTTAAAAGAATCCTGCGAACTGTAAGAGATGAGACTAAAACTTCAGCCACAGAGTTGAAACAAAATCTAAATCTTGATGTTCATTCTTGTACGATAAGGAAGGTTTTACTTAACAATAATCTACCAGCAAGAACTCCCCGTAAAGTCCCGCTTTTGAAAAAACGACATGTTGTAAAAAGATTAAAATTTGCCCGAGAGCATCGTAATTGGCCTCTATCTAAATGTCGTAATATTTTATGGTCTGATGAGACTAAAGTTGTTCTGTTTGGCTCAAAAGGTCGCCGTGAGTACGTTAGACGTAAGCCTAATACAGCATTTGAAGCATGCAATGTTTTAACTACTGTAAAACATGGAGATGCGAAAATAAATCTATGGGGTTATTTTTCCTATTACGACTCTGGCCCCTTATTTTGGATAAAGGGAAACATGGATGCCCATCTATACGTTCATATTTTGGAAAATGTTATGAAACCATAAGCCGATGGGAATATGCCATTAAAATGGGTTTTCCAAAAAATAATGACCCGAAACACACAAGCAGAGCAGCTAAATCGTGGTTTACTAACAATAAAATTAATGTTATGGATTGGCCTGCTCAGTCACCGGATCTTAATCCCATTGAAAATTTGTGGACCGACATCAAGGAAGCAGTTTTTACAGCAAAACCAAAAAACGAGCTGGAATTATGGAATGTGGTATTCCGGTAGAAAGATGCCAAAAATTGGTTAACTCCATGGGTCGTCGATGTAATGAAGTAATTAAGAATAGAGGATATTCCAAAAAATATTAATTTTAAACAATAGTTTTTATTTTTTTTTCCTAAATGTTTGAAATTTTAAAAACACTGCTATTTTTTTGCAATCATATTTTTCTATAAGTTTTAAATTTTCTATTTTCACATTTTGTAAAAATGTTGTCCAAAAAAAAATAGTAACCTCAATGAATACACAACATACTAAATAATGAATTTACAAAATAGTTTAAAACAATTCTTTAATAATTTTTATAATAATAGGCAATGTCTGACTTAAAACTCTTCACTGCTATTATTTTGCACGGTACTGTATATGTAAAAAAGTAACTGCACTTTGTTTACTGATCTCTTATAAATATAACCCCATTACATTTCCAAAATTTGAAGCGTCATTCTTTTTTAATTTATAGTAAGTATAGATTTGGGTCTGAAAATACGTGTTCAATAAAATATATTCCCTTGGAAAAAGTAATAGAATTTTTTAATTTACAACCCCTTATTTGATGGTAATTGTACTAAACGGTAAGTCTGATTGATTTTTAATAATATTAAAAAAATCAAGTAAACAATTAAAGTTTAGAATTGGAAATGGGCAGAGGTAAACACTGCAGTCCTGAAGTCAGGGGAATAATAAACAAAACTTCATAATGAAGGCAAAAGCAATAGAAAAATTACTGCAATTATCGGGTATTCATATAAAATGGTCCAAAACACAACAAATTATAAGTTTCAGGCAGAAACTAGAGGGGAAAAACCAAAATTTACACCCCTCATGGAAGGAAAAATTGTGCGTCATGTGAAAAAAGACCCGTTGGCAACCTCTGCTACCATTAAAAAGGAAAATAGGCTTCATATTTCCACTCCAAGGGTTTTACTCAGAAATAATTTAAAAGCCAAAAGTAGCAGAAAAGTTATATTGTTGACTAAACAACACCTAAACAAAAGATTAGAATTTGCAAAACAGCTTACAAATTGTCCTATGCATAAGTGGAGAAATATTTTATGATCAGATGAAACTAAAGTTAATTTTTTTAACTCTGACAGAAGTAGTTTGACGTAAGAAGACACCCAAACACTGAACTCCTTCCGCAATATACAATAACAACCATTAAACATGGTGGAGGAAGTATATTGGTATGGGGATGTTTTTCCTGCCATGGCTCAGGGCCTCTATTTAGAATAGAAGGAATAATGGATGCCATTTATTATACCAATATACTAAACGACGTCATGATGCCTTATGCCGAATGGGAAATGCCACTTTGATGGGTGTTTCAACAAGATAATGACCCGAAACACACATCGAAGCGAGCAAAAAATTGGTTTCAGAATAATGACGTCGAGGTTTTGAGCTGGCCGGCACAGTCGCAGAACTTCAATCCTATCGAAAAGCTATAGAAAATTGACAAAGCAGCTCTCCGAGGAAAAAAAACCCTTCAAAAAAGAACAGTAGTAGGAGTTAATGAACAAAGCGGTGAAAAATATTCCAAAAGTAACATGTCAGAGACTTGTTGACTCTATGCCACAACGGTGCTCAGCAGTAATTAAAAATATGGGTTATTCCAACTAGTTCTGATGTAAATAAACTGTAAATAAAAAGAATTATTTAGTTTAAATGCTAAAAATAATTTTTTTTAGAACGCAAAATTTAGTGAATCTATTTTTTTGAACAGGAAAAAATTGCTGATTTGAAGAATATTGATGAATATATAAGTTGTTTTTACTTTCGATGTTTTGAAGTTATATCTTTTTTATGTTATATGTTTACAAAAATAAAATATAAAAATTAGTAATAGCGTTTTTCTGTTTTATTGGTGTCAAAGATGTTAGATCATGGTGAATCTATTTTACTGAACAGCACTATATATGCGAATTCTGCAAGTATTATAAATACCACTAAAGGAATAAACTTCTAAATAGCAAAAGATTTCAGTTTAGAAACTTTCTTGATGAATTGTCTAATGGAACGTTATGGCTTATCTTAATGAATTGTCCTGTTAAACGTCTGTTAACGTTAGTTGTCAAAAATGTCCTTTCATTAGAACAAAATTCACAATGAGCTTTACTACGTAGAAATTATACACAACATTAGCGTGAATTCAGCAAGTATACTTCATAAAACCGATAACAGCTACGAGATAAAGACTGTTTTTAAACAAAAATTCGCTGCAAATCTTGGTTTTTCCCTAGCTTCACTCGCGAATGCAATACTAAAAAAAAGAAATTTAGATATAAAATGATTAGTGCCGGAGACAACCACTTATACAGCATTAGGAACTCTCTTTATTATTTTACTGCATCATGATATTTAAGCAAGTGCAATATATTAAATTTTAATAAATATAAAATTTTATACCACAACCCAATTAAAAAAAAAAAAATACACAATTTGAAAAAGGTGTTGTAAAAAGTTTGCCATATACTATGTAACTGTTTTTTTTCTAGTTTAGCATTAGGTGATTATGTTGAAATCCTTTATTTTGAGTCATTCATGCCTTCCTTTTTAAAACACAGTAAATACATATATTTCTAGATATGAACAAGGTCATTGCCCTTGTGTGTCAAGCAATTTATAGTGAGTCATGATAAACGATTTATAAAACTAATACCATAAGTTTACATACAATATATATCCAAATTATAAGTTTAATAATCAGGAAAAGCTGCATTGCAGGAACTTATTTCTCAACAATAATTTGGCCGGTTGACCTTAAATTGCTGTTGACAAACAACAACCGAACTTACAGTAGCAGTAGTAAAAACAAAGAAAGCAGAACTAACAAAAGCACAATGAACAAGAAAAATTTTAAAGGTAGGCGGAGGTCGATGTGTCTGTAAGGCTAGTCTCGAATACAAAAAGACCAGAAATTTTGCGTTATGTTGATGAAATTGTCGGTAAGCAGACAGACCAGACCACGCGGTACGATCTTTAAATTTTTTTTAAGCAATGAAATTTGCAAAATGGCATTGAACCCATTGATTTATTTTATATATTGACATGTCTATATTACCGGCGAGACTTTTTCTTATAGCAAAAAATTATTTTAGAATGAAAAGTCAGTAATAGTTTATTATTGCAAAAATTTCGATTTAAAAAGACTAAGCACGGATGTACATATAGTCGGTCAAATTCGTATTTTTCTAATAGATGTTCATTGGTCAAAAACTTACCTGCCAATTGTTTTTTTAACAGCAGTGACGACTGAGGTTCCGACATTTTTATAAAAAATTTAAATTTGATTATATATAAACAAAAGTTTTTAATAATTGATTTTCCTTTAACGTAGTTCAATTCTCCAATTTTTTAATATTTATGGGTTATGAGAATATGGACCCCAAGCAGCTCAGTTATTAAATTCACACCAAATATAAATTTCCCAAAGTAAAATCAGAGTCAGAATAAAAAATTAACGGCGCCATTCGTGTATTTGCTTGAACAAATTATTGCTTGAATTACCAGATAAAGCGATTTATGTTTAGTTATCGTCTTTTGCATACACAAAGTTTTATTTGACAAACATTCTTCACATTTTCTTTAAAATTTTTTCGATTTAATGTGGGCCTACACATTGCGACTAGGGTAATCAACGGTAGGTCGACTTCTACACTCCTTTCACTTTTTCGACCAAATTTAATTATAAACTGTTATTGTAGCATCCTATTTTTCGACGATTGAATAAAATTTTTTTGATGTTCAACCAACTGACGACCTATCAGCCAACCAACATAATGGCGAATGCAATACATCAAGTTTAACTGATTAAATTGGCATATGTGTTGGTAATATTTATTTTGCATAGCACAGCAACATATCAAAATTGTACTTCAAACTACATTGTATAGTTATTGTCAAGAAGAAGAGAACATAAGATTTATACATCGCAGTTAGTGAAAATCAAAAGTATTTTGATATTTTTCAAACTCACCTCGGCCTGTATGCGTGAGTATTATGTACCAACACAATAACAAAAAAGGCGAGTTTGATTCATTATTGTTTGTACGCAATTATAAAGTCGTACAAGCAGTCGGGAAGGTATCTTTGGCCCCACTGTCGGACAGTTCAGCCTCCACGAGAACACTACCCCCAATGGTATGAGGCTCATCGATTTCGCCGCGGCACGTAGCATGGTAGTATGTAGCACCAAGTTTCAATATCTCGATATCCACAAGGCCACTTGGATGTCCCCTGATCGATCTACGTCCAACCAAATCGATCATATTGTGATTGACGGAAGGCACGTATCCAGTGTACTAGATGTGCGGACGTTCAGAGGTCCAAACATCGACTCTGACCACTACCTTGTCGCAGCCAAGTTTCGATTGCGCATTAGCGCCTCGAGGTCTGCGCGTTCTAGTACATTGCGAAAGCTGGACGTCAAGAAGCTGCGATCACAAAGGACAGCTGAGGCGTTCTCCGCTCAACTCTCCGATAAGCTCCGTCATTCCCTCTCTAATCTCAACGATATTGGAGGACTGTGGGCCAAGATCTCTCACTCCTTGTGCACTACTGTGTAAACAGTCCTTGGGTTCGAGCGCCCACCCCAACGAAATCAATGGTACGAGGAGGAGTGTCGCGAGGCAGCTGCAGCGAAAAACGCCGCATACAGAAAAACTCTGCAGTCTGCCGCTACGCGAGCCATTGTCGAAAACTATAGAGAGAGGAGAAGGGAAGAGCGACGCCTTTCAGACGCAAGAAGAGGGAGCAGGAATGGTGTGAGCGTGAGGAAATCGAGTTGTATAAATGCAGGAATGACGCTCGAA
The DNA here is from genome assembly GCA_930367235.1 of Sarcophaga rosellei. Classification (NCBI taxonomy): domain Eukaryota; kingdom Metazoa; phylum Arthropoda; class Insecta; order Diptera; family Sarcophagidae; genus Sarcophaga; species Sarcophaga rosellei. The sequence continues at coordinate 79,951,467 of OV884017.1, read as the reverse complement.
AATTCTATCAAAAGGTTAAGCGTCTAACCGAGGGTTATAAGCCCGGAGCGTCTTCCTGCAAAGACGAAAACAGAAACTTGGTAACAGATCTGCAGGGGGTGCTGAGGTTATGGAGGAAGCACTTCTCTTCTCTGCTACAAGGCGATGATTACACCAATTCCGCCTTTAGAGATGATGTTCCGAACTCGATCGATGATGACGGCGTGGAGATTCCGCCGCCTAGTCATGAAGAGGTCAAAGACGCGATAATGCGTCTTAAAAACAATAAAGCGGCGGGTCCTGATGGCCTCCTTGCTGAATTGTTTAAGACCGGATGTAATGAGTTGGTAGGGCGCATGCACCAGCTTATTTACAAAATATGGCTAGAGGAAAGTATGCCCAACGATTGGAACCTCAGTGTCCTCTGTCCTGTCCTGAAAAAGGGAGACCCTACGATATGCGCCAACTACAGGGGTATAAGCCTTTCCCCTATCGCATATAAGGTTCTTACAGGCGTATTGTGTGAACGACTGAAGCCATTCGTCAAAACACTGATTGAACCTTATCAGTGCGGCTTCAGACCTGGCAAGTCCACCATAGACCAGACCCTCACACTACGCCAAATCCTGGAAAAGACCCACGAACAACAAGTCGACACACAACATCTTTTTGTCGACTATAAGGCAGCCTTTGATAGCCCCATAAGGGATCGTGTTTTTGCCGCAATGTCTGAGCTCGGTATACCTACGAAGCTGATAAGGCTATGCAGAATGACGTTGAGCAATTCCTGCAGCTCCTTCAAGGTAGGAATGCACCTCTCCGAACCTTTTGATACCGTGCGAGGTTTCAGACAAGGCTATGACTATTTTTCAAAAGACTGTCCAACTGCTTGCGTACGCTGACGACATTGACATCATAGGGTGTACCAAGCGAGATGTTACTGCTGCCTTTAGTGCTACTGAATGGGAGTCTACCAAGATGGGTATGGCAGTAAATGAGGGCAAAACAAAGTATATGTTATCGACAAGTAGAGACGTGCGGCGTATTGATTCAAAGATTACGGCCGATAACTATACTTTTGGAAAGTCAAGGAATTTATTTGTCTTGGCTCCGCCGTTACCACCAAAAATGATGTCAGTCTGGAGACCAAGCGTAGGATCACTCTTGCCAACAGGTGCTACTATGGTCTCAATAGGCAATTGAGTAGCAGAGACCTCTCTCATGCGACAAAACTAACACTCTACAAGACGCTCATCCTACCCGTGCTTCTTTATGGCGCTGAGGCATGGACCCTATTAAGTACTGATGCAGCGGCCTTGAGAGTGTTCGAGAGAAAATTCCAGTGCGTGTTGGCGATGATTTCCATATCCGATTCAACATATCCGTAATTATCGCGTTGATGATGGACTTGCCAAGTCTAAAGCCGTATTAATAAGAACCAACCAGCATTTAAGCATGTGGCCTCAGTTATTTAACCGATACGGTTATATGTGATTGGTGCATACCATTTCGGACGATGATGATGGTCAGACGTCGGCACCAATAGCACCAATAGAATATTTGCAACCTTCACTAGGCTTCACACTTGAATTCCTGAAAGAATGAGATACCCCAGTCTAGTAGGTAGTGTGTTGGCTTATTTTTTCATCGGCTTCCTCTCAGCAGATTTCTGGCTAAAAACCTCTGAGAGCAAAAAAAAAAATGCAAAGAAAAATTTCTCCAAAAAAATCTGTTGTTTGGAATCTACTTCAAACTGTTGGTCCTGCCACTTATGGATAAAATTCACACGCGCAACATGGGTGTTGTGAGACCTAGCTTCTAGAAATCCTGACTAAAGGGTTGTAATGCCCAATAAAGTAAATAAGTATGAGATACCGCCATGAGATATATTTGATGGTAGAAATCCTCTGTTTTATTTCAATTAAAATTTGAATTTTTTAATTCAAAGACAACAACAGCGGCATTCACACAGCAATCGACTAAGTATTGTCCATCCAGCGAAAGCTATATCAACCGGAAGTTTTTCTTCAGATGAGCATGCAAGTCATTTTTTTGGTCCGTACCCTACTAATAAGAACCGGTATAGAACAAAATCTAGGTTCCATATGGATCTGTTCGGTATGCTTCACCAGGATCAGAAATAACACTGCCTCCTTCAGATACAATGAATGCGGAAACTGGTGAAAATTGAAAAGGCGCTTAGGTCTCTCCAGTCAACGGAAATAGCTAACTAATTTTAGAATTAGTATACTAGGCAACCAAACAATGATTTACTGGTGCCTTATAATGATTTATACAATTATGCCAGTGGCTCCTGGCAGTGCAATGGTCCTTCAAGTTGGATATGCTCTGTTTGTAGATAGTCAATCAGGAAAAACATAACTACAATGCTATTTAACAGTAGTAATAGCTGAGGAAATGCGATAGTCTGGCAGATCACAGGGAGCGTTGCGGCAGTTTTATAGCTGATGGTTTATCGGGTCTTCATATGGCAACAACTTCTCCCTCAACACCTCTTACCATCAGAAACTCAGAAGCTATTGCCCCCTCACCCCCACTTCGATAATGACATCAATCAGATCAGACGAGCAACATACCATTATCATTGTCCTATCTTCGAGCCCAACAGACTATTTGCACAACTGACAACTAACCTCCCTTTAGGATAATGCAATTCAATTGCACTGGGCCAAGGAGTAAATTAACGGATATAACAAAATATATGCAAGAAAAGAAAATACATACATATAAGCTGTTATCCAGGAAACAAAGCTCTTTCTCTATCGGCTTAGGATAAGTTAAATATAACGATGGTGGACTTCCATTTATTCTTGAGCGAAATGCCATCTATAGGACAACAAAACCAATCTCCCATCCCCAAACCCTGAAAACTTCCTCGAAGTGATGACCATATCGATTAGGACAGAGTATACCAATTTTGAAATTTAAAATGTTTATATTTCCCCCGTTAAGAGCATAGGAGCCACCTATCACCCAGGCATTTCCCATCTTCTTCAGGGTGATAACCGCATTATATATGCTGACATCAACGCACATCATGATAGTTGACCATTTTTCCTCCCCAATGACCCCCGTGGTATTGACATATTGGACCAAAAATAGACAAATGATATTTTGCTACTATCGGCGAATGATTCCCAATTATTCACGGCCAGATGCTCTAGCTCACCGAATTTTTCCATAGACTATTGGTCCCCACCATCTGGCAAACCTGTACGGTTCTATGCTCCGATCGCATCCTCATCGTGGTAAATATTGAAAAGGTGATTTTATCGAACCAGATCGGTTCACGTTCGTAAGCTGCAATAAAGGCAATTGGCTTAGCTTCAGCATAGAGTCGTTCAGGAGATTGTCCTAAAAGCGGATAAGAGCTTTATTCTGCCTGGAAAGATCCCGAATTATAGTTTCACGTAAAACCAATTGGATTAGCTTCAGTAATTACATAGAGGAAGGATGAAAAGGCGTTCAAGACAATTCTCTAAGAACTTTATTCAGGCTGGAAGGATCCTGAATGTAAGTTCTAATTGTCGATCCAAAGCGGCACACTGGCACAACACATATAAGAGCTTAAAATCACACAGACGACCGTTTATAGCTAGAATTTCCAGATCAGCAGGCTAGTAAACGAGCATTGACGCAGCAAATGATTGGATCAACTTAACCAGTGCCCCTAAAAAGTTCTTTGTACATCTCCCAAAGCAGAACAAAGATAAAACAGCGAAAACAAGGAAAATTAAAAGTCTAAACATAAGAATACCTGCGAAAAAGCAGTAATTTAGAACACCATCAAAAATCCTAAATTCTTCAAAACTATGAGTCCTGATAGAATCTCAATACTCACGCTTAAGAAATAAAGCGCAGGGGTATCTGGGATACCAGACATTTGAAAGGTCCCTTAGGACCATTATTACAACTTGTCGTTAAACTTAGCGTTAGTTAAAGGTACCTTTAGCTAAAGGGAACTGGAAAGTTTGTTGAGGCGAATCTGGCTAGGGGTGAGTACACACTGTCGCTATCACACTTCCTTGATATAGAGGGGGCCTTCAATAATGTCACCACTTCTTCTATTGAGAATTCACTGAGGGATATACATACCCCAGATTTTCTGGTACGGTTTATCATCCACGTGTTGGGTAATAGACTAATCCGATCGAATCTGGGTGGATGTTCTATCGTAAAGCGTGCGACTAGGGGTACACCGCAGGGGGGTGTCCTATCCCCTCTCTTGTGGCTCCAAGAGTCAAGGTCAAGTACTTGGGTGTTGTTCTGGACAGCAAGCTGAACTGGGAACGAAACACAGAGGAAAGAATGAAGAAGGGACTGAATGCTTTCTACCAGTGAAGGAACTCCATAGGTAAGAGCTGGGGTCTTCCGCCTAGGGCCATTCGCTGGATATATCTGGCGATTGTTAGACCGGTTATTACCTATGGCTGCGTTGTTTGGTGGTGTGCCTTAGATAAGAGTTTTCAGCGGAAAATCTTGGATAAGGTTCAGAGAATTGTTTCCTTGAGTGAGGAAGAGTTGCCCTCAGGCTGCTCTTGACACTGTGTTCTGCCTGACTCCGCTTGATTTGTACGTCAAGCGGTGTGCAGCGCGCAGTGCCATTCGTCTGAGGGAATCGGGCTGCTGGAAATAGCGCTCGATAGGTCACTCCAGAGTTCTGAATTTCATCTTTCCTAACGGGAGATATGGACTTTCGGAAAAAGCCACCGACTATATTGTGCCTGAGGCTATGTTCCTGTCCGGTTTAAGGATACTTATACCGGAAAGGGCACAATGGAATGGTGGGGTACTCCAGTGGCAGAGAGGTATACCCATCTTCACAGATGGATCTAAGGGAACTCGGTCTTGAACTCCACTTTAGGTTGAATGATGACTGCAGCGTTTTTCAGGCGGAGATTTTCGCAATCTTAAAGGCTATTGAGGCCATAGCTGGTGGCCCAGCTTCGGATTCGGAATCTTACGTGATCTTCGTTGACAGTCAGGCTGCCCTTAGAGCCATTGAGTCGGTCTGGTGCAAATCACGGCTCGTTCGCAAGTGCAAGGTGTCGCTGAGGACTTTTGGACCAGACCGTATCCGTCTTTGCTGGGTTCCGGGTCATAGCGGAATACTGAGCAATGAGACGGCGGATGCCCTCGCTAGGTTAGGTTCGCTCTCTGGGGGCGATTTAATAGTTGGTCCTGACCCCCCGGTCTGCCACCTCTACGGTCTCATCAATGGATGGGTCGGGGAGGAAGAGCAGAGACTTTGGGGGAACGGATCGGGATGTTTTGTTTCTAGATGTCTATGGCCTGCTGTGGACAGTAAGAGAACAGGTTGGCTGCTGAGCTTGGATAAGGCCAGCTTAAGGTTGGTTGTCGGTTTTATCACGGGGCACTGCGAGATTAGGTCGCTGACGGGGATCTGGAACAGATCCCAGCCGGACTATTGCAGGGCATGTTGCGATGAGGAGGAGTTGGAGACTATCGAACACCTCCTCTGTAACTGCCCAGCCCTTGATAGGTTGAGGCTGAGGACCCTTGGCAGAGCCTCCTTTGAGAGTTTGAACTCTGTGTCGAGAGCCGACATCAAGGCTCTCCACAGATTCATTAGTGGCTTATGCTGGTTGAGAGGCGCTAGGGTTTCATCAGGGTAGTCGCGCTCTCTCTTCTTTGTTGGGTCTGTGTGACCCCTCCGCTTCCCATTCTCCCTTTCCTATCTCCTCTCCTTTCTATCATATTCCCTCTCTTATCCTTCCTCTTTAAGGACGTTGTACAATGGGTCAATTCGACCTCCGGGTACTGTACTTTTCTTAATTGACAAGTACACGTCCTCTAACCTAACCTAACTGGAAAGTTACTTTTAACATATTTTCGTTATTACAACTTACAGATAAAATTTTTCAAAAATATGGCAGTGTCGGAGTAATGTCGATAAAACTGCTCAATTATACAAGTTTTTTTAACGCAGTGGCAACCGCCTGCTTCGTTTTCTTGTTGTATATGCTCATTTTGTTTAAATTTGAAGTTGCCATAATGAAAATAATATATAATATGGCAACTTCAAACATAAAGTGACCTTTAAATGTTAAAGGTAGGATGATCCTCCATTTAGCTTAACGATCACTTCTATCTTATTGGGTACTCATAACAACGAAAAACAATTTATCTGCCCGTTAAAATCCTCCCTTTAGTTAACGGCAAGTTGTAATAATGGCCCTAAGAGAATAATCCAATAAATACATAATACATAATTGGTCATTACAACCCTTTAGTCAGGATTATGACCTAGTTTCTCACACCACTTATATTGTGTGTATTAAGTTTATACACGAGTGGCGGGACCTACAGTTTAAAGTCGACTCCGAACAACATTGTGTTAGAAAGGTGGATAAAAATTGTGCTCTAAAGAAGTTTATTTTATTAGTTAATTTTCATATTTAAATAAGATAAAAATTTATTTAAAAACTTTTTATACACGGCTTTATAACGCGGGTTATACTAATACATTCGAATATGCCGGGTATGAGCCGTAAAAATGGTAAAAATATAAAATTAATTTGTGGCCATTGCAAATTGGGAATAGAAGAAAAAGAGAATAGCATAGAATGCGATAAATGCGAAAATGTATACCATGCTATGTGCACACAGTTAGATAAACGTCGTTATGAACGATTATTAAGAAGTAATGCAGAAGAATTTGTTTGTCATTTTTGTATTGATGCTGATAACAGTGGTATAGTTAGAGAAGAACTGCTTGAGATAAAAACAAAACTTAATAAACTTGATCAGCTGTCTGCTTTACAAGAGTCACTGAATTTTATGTCAACAAAATTTGATGAAATGTTAAACAGTATAACCGAAAATAAGAAGAAAATACAAATACATAATTGAAAAAGAAAATAAAAACCTGAGAGATGAAATAGCTACATTCAAAAGTACTGTGAAAATGTTAAATGATCAACGGGTAAAAAATGACTGTATAAGTGGCATTAAAGTTGACGATAAAGATAGTGCTGTTGATGTAATACTCAATTTAACAAAAAGTGTCCAAGTGGACATAGACGAATGCTAAATAGAAGATGCTTATTTTTAAAGCGAAAAAACTTAACTAATCAAACGATGGTGGTAAAATTTAACGAAGGACAAACTTATGGCAGCCAAATCAAATTTCAAATTTCCCTGCTGCAATTCTCAGCAGGGAATCGCTAGAACTATTGAAGTATGCTAAAACGTTGAAATCTGTCGGTTATTTGTCAGTATATTCAAATGGAGGAAAAATGTATGCCAAAAATCAATAAATGGAATCTTGAAAGTGATTAGGAGTGAACAAGATGTAGATGATATCCGTTTGGAGGTTACAACTAGTACGAGGATCACTAGATCCAGACCTCAGATGATTACGGCGAATGGTGAAGTTTCTGATGATTCTCGAGGTGGCACACATTAGAGCCATATGTCTCTTATTCAATATATATTATATTTATATGTTATCAAAGTCGTGTTCAAAAAATTACTATTTTCTTTTTCAAATGATCTTAAATGAAATGTCAGAAAAGATTTGCAATATATGATTGAGTATTGTGAAAGTAAACAATTTATTAAAGATATTCAAATTTCGCTACAAAATTTCAAAATAAATCGTAAACCACTTAGAATCTGTACTTTCTACAGGTCCCAAAAGTGCGATCTTGAAACATTTTATACCTGAATTGACAAAATATTGCAACTGAATCCACGCTTACCGAAAATAATAATTGGAGACTCTAATATAGATTGTTTGAATGAAACACTATCTTCAGATCTTTTGAACATATTGGAACAGACTGGTTATGCAAACTGACATACCATGATAACACGACCAATAAGTGGGAGGTCAATTGATCATGTATATAGTAACGTACCAGACAATTTCTTTATTAACTATGTTGGATGTTATATAACTGACCACAATTTAATTTCATGTCAAATAAATAGCAAGGTGAAAAAACTAGATTACACAGAGAGACATACTGTGGCCTGTAATTACATACAGTTGCAAGAGCGTCTGCGAAATCAAATGAATTCAGTTCAACAAATAGGAAATGCATCTGTTGATCTAACGACATTAACGGAAACAATAATAAAATGTTTAAAAGACTCTACTTCAGATAATATTGAACGAACCCCTATAAAGCGTACAATAGCCCCCTGGATTAATGATAGCCTTTTTTCGGTCATGATGGCAAAAAAGGAATTACTTAAAAAAAGAAGTATAATAGAAAACATCTTAAAAAAACTTAGTAGAGTCATAAAATATGCTATTAAAATTTCTATGTAAATTCTAATACGTATTACCAAAAACATTTGGAAAACCTACAACAAAATCCAAAAAAAATGCTGGGAATTTATAAATAGAAATCTAGGTAGAAGGAGCTACAACTCAAAAATGATAAAGGTGATCTAGTAACTGATAACATAAAAAATGTAATATTTTGAACAAATATTTTTTAGAAATTCCGCGAATTTTAAATGAAAATATTATAAAATCAGATGGTGATTGTTGTAACAGCTTAAATAGCTTACGATACTACAGATATCAGTTTCTTTCAGTAGTATAAATGAAGAAGAGCTCCAGGAAATTATTTCAACTCTTCACACAAATAAAAGCCCGGGCCATGATGGTATATCGATTAAAGCAATTATAAAATGCAAAGATATAATAATTTTAAATTTAGTAAATATTTTCAATGGAATAGTTAATGACTCTGAATATCCCATCATTTTAAAAATTTCAAAGTTATCTCCAATACCAAAAAACAGCAAAGTGTTTACAGTAGATATGTACAGACCTATAGCGCTCCTACCAATAATTGATAAAATTTTTGAAAAAATACTTCATAAACAGCTGTCACAGTTTCTAGAACAAAACAACCTCCAATACAAGTATCAATTTGGTTTTAAAAAAGGAAGTGAGACCCAGGAAGCAGTTGTAAATGTTGTGAACTACATATGTGATAGTTTAGACAGTGTCTGTGGTGGTGTCGGTGCTGTTTTTTATGTTTTTTTCGAAGGCTTTTGACCTTGTTGACCACAAAATATTGATTGATAAAGTTTCATATTATGGACTACAGGAAAGTGCTATCAAGCTTATCAAAAGTTTTTTGCAAAACAGGTTACAATATCTAGCAATTAATAATGACAGAAGTGATGTTGGAGTGGTTGAATTTGGTGTACCGCAGGGAAGTGTTTTAGGTCCTTTAATGTTCACAATATTTATAATGACATATCAAATCTCAAGCTACATGGCAAACTTATACTGTATGCTGGCGCCATTTGTCTTTTTTATCCCTACAGTCATGAAATACGGCAGAAGTAATAGACTATCCTTAAATAAGGACAAAACAAAAGTAATAAGGTTTCGTCCATATGCTTTTAGGAGTGACACCGATTTTAAAATTTCTGTTGGTGATGCGGAAGTTAATGAAAGCGATTCTGTAACATATTTGGATATGCTTTTTCAGAGTAATCTACAATGGAATAAACACATACAGTCAAGTAGCTCCAGCCATGGGCATACTTTATAATTTTAAGAATGTGTTTGATGCAAAGACTAATTTTCTGGTGTATAATGCTCTTATTCAAAGTCATTTAAATTACTTGCCCATGATATATGCCTATAAAAAAACAACTGATCTTAAAGCTCTTCAGAGACTCTAAAACAAAGCTCTGAAACTTGTCTATAACATTCCTAGAACGTACTCATCTATATTCCTATACCGAGATGTATCAAAAACTATTCTTCCTGTTTTTGGATTGTACAAAATGCAACTAAATTTATACAGTAGTTTTGATTTAGCTGCCTTTTATTTACGTGCGCATTACCTTTCCTTGCACAAAAATTTTGAGAGTGTAATCTATAATTAAAGTAAGAAATTTAATTTAGCTGAATTTTTGACTTATCTGCACAAAAATTCTTGCAATAGTTAGTTGTGCAGGTAAGTCAAAACTACTGTATATGTATAATACTATGTTCACGTATGCACCTTTATTGCGTAAATCGCAATTAACGCCAATATTGATCTCAATACTTCATATAAAATCTCAATTAATTATTGATCAATTAAATACTAATTGTTATAATATTGATTAAAACTTTAAATACAGCGCTGTCATAAGTCTGTTTAGTGGGCACATTATAAGTAACCGAACCTGTTGATATTTGACAACTCAAATGTCAACAACGACAAACAAAAATGGCAACTTACAAACAAACACATACAAAAATTACAAAAACACGCGACCAAAATAAAAACAATGTTGTTGTTTATCAGCTGTTAAATGAATATTGTGTATATTTATTATACCTGAACGGTGAAAATATTGTTATCAATTAACCGACTATTGTTCTCAATTAAATTGCATACGTGAACATAGTATAAGGCTGTACGGAATATTGGGTATCACTCCATAGAGTTTACTATCAACCAGAGTTACTATAGTACTCGAAATAATACTAACTTAATGGTTAAGAGATGTCGGTTAGGGCTGGTTCACCCACAAGTTTCTGAAACATTTTTGGTTCGGAGAAATTTCTTGTTTACTGAGAGTTTTCTGCAAAGTGATTCACCCATTTCAGAAACTTTGTTCGTAAAAACAGTGCTGCCATATTTAATTGAAAATGACTAAGTACATACATATGTACATAAACTTTAGAAAGTTAATTATATTTGTGTCAAAATAAAGAAATAAAAAAATTTATATTTATAATATTACAACTTACCTAATATAATATTTTTCAAATTTAACTTTTTCTCCAATATTTTTTATTTTTACCGCCAATACTTCTTTTTTTCTAATATGATTTTTCTTATTTGCTTTTTGCTTACATTTTTTAGTTTACCATACTGAATTTTTTAAACAATTGCCAAACAATATGGCATGTCTCTTGTATAAATTTTATATGGTGTGGCAACCTTTTCCTTTTGGTTCGGACCAAACAAGACAAATTCATATAAGGTAGCCGCAACTCTACAACAAATACAACAATGTAAAAACAACAGGCATTTTGTTTTTGTTAAACCGCCTTTGGGACACAGAATACACACAGAAGCGAATCGAGATTTTGACATTTAACTTAGCATTGCGAAAGGGACAGAAAATATTACCAAAAAGTATTTCTGTCCCTCTCTAAATACAACTCTTTTTTGTTTATTTACGTTTTTTTTAGTTTTCGGGGTTGGTTTTTTATATTGGCGAGAGTTAATAAAAAATTTAATTTTTGTCTAAAACTATCAATAAATAATAAAAACAACTAATAACCATAACCTTTTTAACTTTTCCTTTCAAGAAATTAAAAAATATTGACATCTTTAAGCAAGAAACATTTTTTATGAGCAGTACGTCTTATTTTGATCTTGTAATATTTAGCTTCTTAATTACCTCTTGCACAAGAAACTATATTCATTATGACCGAAAATTACCCACATTTCGATTAATATTTAAATATTTAAGAATCTTTAAAATTTTCATTGAAGAAATTAAAAAATATTCCAAATTTTCCCTTTTTTAACACAAAATAAATGTTTGTTTACATTTAGTTTTTCTACTTTAACCGTCAGTTTTCACTCTGTATATCTATTGCTTCTAACATATTTGTTTCGCAATACATTTTAATATTTTGTTTCTCCCTCTAATTGGCAGGTTAAGCTACTGCTTTGAGCGTTATTAAACGTCAAAGGTAAGGATTCTGTGTGTATTCTGTGCTTTGGGATGTCAAAATAGGAAAAACATTTTATAAAAATGAACAACAACACTCACACGCAAAACAAACACATACAAAACGCTAAAAACAAAAAAGTTTTGACAGCCCAAAACTCGTCAGCTGTTGACATGAGGCCACTTGTTATGAAATCGCTTTGGGACTTTTAAAATTAAGTTATTTCACACTGAGAGTTGTTCGCACAAAATAATTTCTCTCGCTCTCTGAGAGAAACGTCAAGCTACATATAAAAAAAATTTCATTCAGAAACCTGTTGGTGAACCAGCCTTTAGAAACTACAAAGCAACGTGTAGAATACGCTGGCTGTTATGAATACAATCATCTTCCAGATAGTATCAAAAACATATCCACAATTTCAGCCTTTAAAGCAATACTGAAACAATATTTACTTCAGGAAATAGATATGCTTCTGATGTAATAATTTTTTACTTCAATTGAACTTTTGTGATATAAATTGATCTCAAATTAAAGAGCTAACCTAAACGTAATATATGTATACATACTTATGTATATTTACTTAAAACTTACATTTATACTAAGTTCACGTATACAACTTAATTGAGAACAATAGTCGTTTAATTGATAACAATATTTTACCCGTTTAGGTATAATAAATATACGCAATATTCATTAAACAGCTGATAAACAACAACATTGTTTTTATTTTGGTCGCGTGTTTTTGTAATTTTTGTTTGTGTTTGTTTGCAAGTTGACATTTTTTTTGTAGTTGTTGACATTTGAGTTGTCAAATATTAACAGGAAGTGTTCGGTTACTTATAATGTGCTCACAAAACAGACTTATGACAGTGCTGTATTTAAAGTTTTAATCAATATTATAACAATTAGCATTTAATTGATCAATAATTAATTGAGATTTTATATGAAGTATTGAGATCAATATTGGCGTTAATTGCGATTTACGCAATAAAGGTGCATACGTGAACATAGTATTAGTATGCATACTAGTTATTTTAATATATATTTATTTTTATTTTTTTCGTTTCTTTTCCACCGTTTCTTGTTAAATTAATTCATAAGTACTTGATATATATAATATTGCCAACGTCCCCCTTTTTATGTCCTAGGGACGCAGGGGCACTTATACTTTTTGCTAAAAAATTTCTTTGAAATAAATTGATGAATAAAAAAAAAAACAACAGATTTTTGAAAAACTTTTCATGGCAATTTTATTTACTCTCAGACTTAGTTTTTCATATTTCGTAGTAGGTACTACTACACTTCGGCTACTACAATAATGCAAATAATCCCAAACCGGCAGCCAAATAAACCTGTCACAAATAGTGACCCATGGTGCCCTATCTCCTAACTATCATTTGTGGTTTAGATACTAGAGAGATTACTGTTCCCAATCTTTAAACTGCCTTCCAATCACGTGGCTTTAGGGAAGCTCATAGGGTAAAGACTATCGTTGCAGCCTTGTATAACTCCAGGGCTTTCAGCACGATTGATCACTCCATACCAATGAAAGATGTATTAAAATCCACCCTACCTAACGACACGAAATTTTGTATCTTAAACTATCTGGGAGGTCGGCAGGTGTTTATTAAGTCAAAAATCAATGAACCGGAAGATAAAAGTAAGCGTGCCACAAGGGGAATACTGCAACCAATACCCCATCATGTTGTTACGAAAATAGAAATGGTGTTTTGCTTTTACATTAAAATTATAAACAAAAGCTACAAAAACAATGAACTTGCTTACATGATAAACAAGTAAACAAAAATGCAACAACAAACACTAGTGGGCCAATGTGCTCCAGTATAGGCGGTAATAAATAGCAAACAATTGCCGGAACCTGCCGAAATGTCAGCAAAGGATCAACAGGAATTTGGTGTAAATGTGGAGAAATGGATGGCAGGGCTAGCAGCTCCAGAGAGAAATAATGATAAAAAGCTGCTAAAGAGGTATGCTTGTGCTTTCGCTACGAACAATAAAAGTCAAGGCGAAGCGAGACCGATAGAATAGACTCCAAGAAACATACAGCCGGTAATGAGGTTACAGAGCTAGTCGACGAAATAAAGAGGAGCGGTGTAATTGAACTAATATCGGGTCCGTAGAGATCACCTGTAGTCTTAGTCAAAGAGAAAGATGGCAGTACAAGATTCTGCGTAGACTATAGGAAGCAGAATGATGTCACTAAAAAGGACAGTTACCTGCTACCGAGTATGGACGAGACGCTCGACACGCTAGCCTGAACGAAGTGGTTCTCTAGATTGGATCTACAAAGCGGGTATTGGCAGGTGGAGATTTCCGGACAAGGACAAGGAGAAAACTGCATTTAGTGCGAACGGCGGTTTATGGCAGTTTAAAGTTATGCCATTTGGGTTCTGTAATGCTCCGCCCACATTCGAGGGAAGGTGCATTAAAGGGACTACATTAGAAGATTCGCCTCATGTACCTCGATGACATAATAGTGATGGGCAGAACTTTCAATGAACATTTCAAGAACCTAGCAGAAGTTTTGCAACGACTATCAATGGCTGCACTAAAATTAAGCGTAAAGAAATGTGCATTTTTCCAAAAACAAGTGAAATATTGGCGGCAACTTGTTACAGCAGATGACATATCCACGGATGAAGATAAAATGCAAGTAGTAAAGGACTGGTCTCGTCCCCACAATCTTCATGAATTACGCTGTGTTTTGGGACTATGCACATATTACAGGTGTTCCAATGGGGTGAGTCACAGGAAAAGGCGTTCGAGACACTAAAAGACCTATTGTATGCTGCACCAGTTTTGGCGTATCCAGTCCCAAAACAAAAATATTAGGATAAAAAAGGATAAATATGTAAACAAAAATGCAACAACAAACACTGCAAGAATAAATGTGAACAAAAATACACAAACAACAATAATGAAACAACGATGTTTACATTTATAGAGATGTGTTTGAAGACAATAATCGTAGTTTGAAGATCTCCGTTACAAAGGTCTGTCGGACAATTGTTATTGTTTACGCAAAGGATATAAACAAAGGAAAACTAACAAAGCAGTTGTTGTTGTTACATCAAGTTGTGAACAGTGGCACACAGAATTGTGCGACCAATAAAGAATTCAATTAAAACTAAACACAAATTTATTTTTATTTCCAATCTACGAGCTCATATTTCAAACATTTTTAAAAGGTAAAAACGTAACAATATACATATATCTGACCGCTCTTCGGAATCCGTATTAGAATGAGTCTTATTCGGTGACTGCACAGTATTGGTTAGAGATTCGCTTGATGCTGAGGTTATGGAGACAACACTTCTCTATTCTATTACTAGGCGATGACGACATCAATTCCGCCTCTAGAGATGATGATGTATCGAACCAAAGAATATGGATATAAAGAATGCGCATTATGTAGAAGTAAAATTTCTTATGGCGGGTTGTAACATCATGACCCGCTCTCACTAAACATTACGACCCGCTCTCACTAAAATCATTTCTTGATGAGGAGGGTGGAAGACAGAAGGAAAATAAACACAAACAAAGAGCGTAACAATGTGTTGCTCTCATCATGAGAGCGTAAAAATGCATTCAGTTGCTTTGCTTGTCAGCTTCTAAAGAAGAATGTTCATGTCGCTTTTTTCTTTCGCTGATGGCCTGCCCGCTGAATTGTTTAGGACCAGAGGTAGTGAACTGGTAGGGTGAATGCACCAGCTTATTTACGAAATATGGCTAGAGGAAAGTATGCCCAACGATTGGAACCTTAGTGTTCCTGTTCTACAAAAGGGAGATCTTACGATATGAGCCAACTACAGAGGTATGAGCCTCCTCCCTATCGCATATAAGGTTATTGTTTTTTCTTAATATTTTTTAAGAAATTCGAGTTCAAATTAATTAATTTATAATTTGAACTTTTAAATGGGACACTACCGACCTTACGAAGACCAACTTGCTCGCTTTAAATTTACCATACGGTTGCGCTTATGTTTTACAACTAACTTTATTATTTCACTTTTTACTTAATCCTAACATACTCTATATACTTAATTCTAACTGTGGAATTCTATTCAACAACTCCGTTGTCTGTTTAACCTTGTACTCTATAGGTTATTCAACTTAAAATTAACTTAATATTAGGGTAATTCATTAGTACTTATATCTAAAATTCATCATTAAGTTATTAAATAGAAATTCATTATTATTAAAGCAAAAATATAAGAAAAGAACATAAATATTGAAATGATCCAACAGTTATTACGATTGTATTGTGTGAAGACTGACGCTATTTGTCAAAACACTTATTGGACCACAATCGACCAGACCTTCATGCTACGTCAAATGCTGGAGAATACCCATGAAAAACAAGCCGACACACACCATTTTTGTTTGTCGACTTTCGATTGCCCCATAAGAAATCGTGTTTTTGCAGCAATGTCTGAGCTCGGCATACCTGCGAAGCTGATAAGGCTGTGCAGAATGATGTTGAGCAACTCCTGCAGCTCTGTCAAGGTAGAAAATAACCTTTTGATACTGTGCGAGGTTTCAGACATGCGACCTCTTCAACTTCGTCTTGGAGAGTGTTCATCAGATGGCAGGAGTGCACCGCAATGGCACTATTTTCCAAAAAGTGTCCATATGGCGTACCAAGCGAGATGTTACTGCTGCCTTTAGTACTGTTGAACGGAAGCCTATAAAGATGGATCTGGCAGTAAATGAGCGCAAAACAATATAAATATGTTGTCAACAAGTCGGGACATAACTATGGACAATACCACCAAAAATGATGTCAGTCTGGGGATTAAGCGTACGACCACTCTTGTCAACAGGTGCTACTATGGTCTCAATAGGCAATATAATAATAGAGACCTCTTCCGTACGACGAAGCTAATACTCTACAAGACGCTCATCCTCCCTGTGCTTCTTTACGGCGCAGAAGCATAAACGCTATTAAGCACTCATGTAGCAGTCTTCGAGGAAAAAGTCCTACGTACGATCTTCGATCTAGTGTGATACAACAACGCTTTGCATGCATTTTAGCCAATAAAGTAAGTAAGTAGACATTAATGACATAAGTGTCAGGATTACGAATTACCTGGCCAGCATTGTAGACTTTTTCTAAAGCCGTAAATCAAGGCTATCCTCTGACAAATTGAGAGTATAACTATTCACTACCTGGACTAAAGGAGTAAACTTAAAATCCCAGTCGAAGGTAACTTTATTTCCACGGTTCGAAATCAAAAAGTGAGCGCGACGAACAGGGTCTTAAAGCCCCTTACCCCTTCCTCAGTAATGTCCAGTGGTGTGCCCTACAGACGACACAAAATTGCGTACTCAAAGGTGATAAACGTGGATCATTTACATGAAGAGACCAAGATATTATCAGCCAATTAGCATGATGAGCTAATGAAAAAGCATTCCATCACTCTTCCTATCCCAACCACCATATTATCATAGAAGTTCCCCCTCGTCCCATTTGATAAGACTTTCGCCGTTTCAACACCAATACATATAAAATCAACTGTCGGAATATCAGTATTGGAAACACAGTAGACATTGCATCAGTCGTCGGTAGAAATAGGTATAAACATTAGCAGTTATAATAGGGTTCTCAATGATCATCCAGGTTCAATTTCTGACGGTGAAAGAAATCTGCCCAGGAAAATAAGATACTAGCGCAACTGAGGCACAGCTGGTTGAGCATACTCAATTGCTATCGTGAAAGGATTGTATTGCAGCTTTATTAAAACAAAGAAAATGTGACTTTATAGTTCAAGAGACTTTATTGGAATAAAATGAAAATACTTACAAAAATTATAAAGGTTACTAAGATATGTTATGAGTATGTTAAAGCAGAGTGTATATTAATAAAGTGTATATTAGAAAAAACAGTGAATGTTATTACTACAACACTCCTCCTCATTCACTTCACTACCCTTCTTCACTAAATCTTTTGTCATTTTGTATCTCGTATCCATATGCTTTGTTCTACAGGAAAATTTATCGTCGTTTAAAAGTCGCAAACAGCTTTGATTATCATTTAAGAGAGTTGTTGGTTCATTAATTGGTTGTTGCAAATCTTCCAGTAGTTGTCTAAGCCATTTTCATAGATGGGCACTTTGCAGTAGAGTTGTGTAGTTCACGAACGAACTAGTTCAATTGAACTATTCACACAACTGAACTAAGAGCGCCGGCCACAATAATGAGTTCTTTTGGCTCTGTAGTTCTTTTGGCTCTGTAGTTCTTTTAGCTCCATAGTTCTTTTAGTTATGTAGCTCTTTTAGCTCTGCAGTTTTTTTAGTTCTGTAGTTGTTTTAGCTCTGTAGTTCTGTAGTTCTTTTAGCTCTGTAGTTCTTTTAGCTCTGTAGTTCTTTTAGCTCTGTAGTTCTTTTAGCTCTGTAGTTCTTCTAGGTCTTGTTTCTTATTCGTTCATTTCATTATTATTCGTTCTTTTATATTGTTTATTGTTGTCATGTGTGATATTCCTATTGGAATGGTGGCGGTGTTACCACATATTAAAAAACGAACTTATGGAAACATTTTTACAAAAATAAGCAAATAATTATAAAATATTTTTTTTTATTTAATAAAGAAAAGAAATTCTTATTAAATATTTAAAAATAAATAAAGAAGTTACACAAATTTAGGAAGAGAGCGGAATTGTTTACAAGAACGGAACTAGTGAACTAAAAGAACGAACTAGTTCATTACAAAGAACTGAACTAGAAAGAGCGAACACTTAAAAGAGCTAACGAACCCAACTCTACTTTGCAGTACCTGTAAAATTTCAGTAAAAATTGATTTTTACTGATTACTGAAAAAAATTACAGTATTCATTAAATTTTTACTGGTAATGAAATTTAGATTGCATTAGCAGTAAAATTTTACTGATTACTGAAAAAAAAATCAGTATTCAGTAAATTATACTGGTTACTGAAAAAAAAATCAGTATTCAGTAAATTTTACTGGTTACTGAAAAAAAAAATCAGTATTCAGTAAATTTTACTGGTTACTGAAAAAAATCAGTACCAGTAAATTGAAATCCATTATACATTACCAGTAAATTTTTATTAATTATAAAAAAATTGTCAACATTTCTAATAGATGTTATTAGTAGAAATAGAGAGTATATATTTGTAAAAAACAAAAATTAAAATTATGTCAAATATGAATTTAAAAAAAGATGTAGCCCACTGGGTTTGAACCGACGACCACCCGATTTCTGATCGCCGTTGTACTCACAACACCACCGAAATATTATTTAAGTGTGTTGTTTCTAATACTAATTTATTTTTTATTCGTGTGATAAACAGTTCTAAAAATTAATATATAGGTTTTTACTTTCAAATTAACGGTTCTTGTATTCAAATTAAATTTTTTTAAAGTCAAACACAATTTTTTGCAACACAAATTAAATTTTTTTCATTTCAAATTAAATCGTTTTCATTTTAAATTAAATTATTTTTATTTCAAATTAAATTTATTCAAGGTTGGCAACCGAAACGAATAACGGTATCGGTATCGGTAATCAATTTATTATTATTTCGGTATCGGTATAGGTAACGGTATTTAAATTATATCGGTTACGGTATACCGGTATAGAAGTAATATATCGGTATTTATACCGGTATAACATTCTCCTTAAATCTAAGAACACAAAAGTTTACAAATATTAAATATTTGTATTAGGAGATCATACAAAATTAAATTTTTGTAAAGAAAAAATAATTCAAATCATGAATAAATACTTTAGAGTATAAAAACATTAGACTAACATTTTAGATTACATCCTCAAAAAGAAAAGTTAAATGTTAATTTAATTTAATTGAATAAATACACATAAACTTAAAATTTTAAAATAATTCCTCATTAGATCGAATGACTACAACTGCATTTAAAATGTCATCATCCAACCTATTCCGACTTGGGTTCATGATATACTTTACTTCTGAAAATAACCGTTCCACACTTACTTGTGTGGCAGGTACAGCTAATATAACTTTAGAAATGGCATATAGCTCTGGTTTGGCTGTACTTTTTTCTTTCCACCAATTGAGAACATTCACATCTCTTTGTGCTCGTTATTCATTTCTAAAAGCACTTAGCAATTCACGTATTTTATTGCTATTTGGTGTTGTATAGGAAATTCTTTCTCCATATTCCTAAGAATAGCTTCTACGCTGTCAGAGGATGAACTCGAGCTACAACTCATATTATCATCAACGGATGTGCAGCAGTTTTGGGAAAGTATGTCCATTTTAACACTTACTTCTACCATACCGGTATTGATCCATAACTGATACCGGTATAAGGGTAAACGGTATATGAATACCGGTATTTATACCGAAAAACTTATTTCGGTATCGGTATAAATACCGGTACTTACTTTTAAACGGTATTTAATCGGTATCGGTATTATAACGGTATCGGTTGCCAACCTTGAATTTATTTAACTTCGATTTAAATTTTCTGTTTATTTGGCCAAAAATTTAAAAATTAATTTTATAATAATACGATGGTCCTTGATAATGCATAAAACTCAAGAAGTAAAAGATAAGGTTGCAGAGTCCGGGCATATTTTAATGTTTCTTCCTCCTTACTCACTTATGCTTAATCCAATAGAAAAGTTTTTTCTAAAACAAAGCTACATGCCCGAAATTTATTGGCTGATCGGGACATTAATTTGGTCCTGGTAACAATAATTAAATAATCAGTAGAAACGGTAACACATTCAGATTGTAACAATTATTGTCTCGATATGACCATGAATTTGTCATTAGCTGCATCTAGAGAAATGTTGCAATAAAACCTGTCCAAATATTAAAAAAAAGTAATTGAGCAATAAGTTTATTTTTATTTTATTTAGTAAATTTTTAGTCAAATAAACAAAAAATTTAATTCAAAGTTAATAAATTTAATTTGAAAAAAAAATAATTTAATTTTAAATAAAAATAATTTAATTGGAAATACAAAAACTTTAATTTTAAATAAAAAGAATTTAATCTGAAATGAAAAAAATTTATTTTGTGTTGCAAAAAGTTGTGTTTAACTTTAAAAAAATTTAATTTGAATACAAAAATCGTTAATTTGAGAGTAAAAACCTATATAAATAAATAGGCAAATTTACAAAAAGTAACTGTTCAATTTATCTACAAAAAACCATTCTTTACCTGGCCGAACAAGACACGACGACCAAGTGCTTCAAGACTCACATTGCAATAAAAAATTTGTTTCCTAAATACAATACCCCATTGCCCTCGTCCGCCCCTGTAGAGCGATTATTTTCATTCGCTGGAATTGTAAATCGTTCAAGAAGGCAGAAACACAGCGATGCAAATTTTGAAATGTTGGTCTTAAGAAAAGCTAACGGTGGACACTAATAATAATTTAGTGTATTTGAAATTTGTTTTTTAAGTATGTTCATTAAATTCCTATTAAGACAGTGAAAGTAAAATATATGGAAAATTTTTATTGTAAATCATCAAAAACTATATAGTAAATGAAAACTTTATAGTAAAAACTTGTAAAAAAAAAGGTATATGTATAATTTTTGATTAGTCGATATTGTAAACTATTTTGGTTTTAAATTGTTCTGACAATAATGTAAACAAAAGGTAATTCAAAATAGAACTTGTAATAATTTGCAACGATAAAAAATGTTGACAATTTTAGTTTTTTGTTCTGCTTGCAAGTTTTTTGAGTTAATGAATGCTTTTCCAGTAACAATTGTTAACAATTCAGCTTATTGAACAGAGCAAATTTTATTCGAATCCTTGAACTGTAGGCAATTTTTCCAGAAAATAATTCCACTAACATGTAATTAATAAATTTTACTGATACTGATTTTTTTACTGACTTACTGAATTTTTTTTCAGTAACCAGTAAAATTTACTGAATACTGATTTTTTTTTTCAGTAACCAGTAAAATTTACTGAATACTGATTTTTTTCAGTAACCAGTAAAATTTACTGAATACTGATTTTTTTTCAGTAACCAGTAAAATTTTACTGGTAATGCAATCTAAATTTCATTACCAGTAAACATTTACTGAATACTGAAAAGCTTAATGCATTAGAATTATAATGCAGTATGCCCATGTATGGCCATTTTGCCTCTTTTGCAGATTCAGATAATGAAATATATTCCGCTTCACATGTTGAAGAAGCAACCAGTGTTTGCTTTTGACAGGACCAAGAAACAGTACCACCATTGTAGAAAAATATTCTGCCACTATTAGATTTTCTTTCAATTCTTTCTTCAGCCCAGTCCGCGTCAGCATAACCAATTAGTTTTTGTTCATTATCTTTGTTGCTTAAATTCAATTTTAAATTTGCTGTTGATTTTAAATATTTTAAAACACGCTTCCGCTGTATCCAGTCTTCATTAGTGGGCCGCGATACCTTTTGCCCTAAAATACTTACAGCTGCTGAGATATCAGGTCTGGTGTTAACGGAAATATATAAAAGATGTGCAATCAATTTGCGATACATAATATTATTTTCAAAAAAATTACTATCTCCTCCTTTTCCGTAACATAAATCCAAAGGTGTTCTAACGGATTTTGCATCTTGAATCCTAAATTATTTAACTGTTTTATTTATATAATTTGATTGACAAATTTGGAAGTTCCCATCGAAATCTTTCGATATTTCAATTCCCAAATAATGTTTCAATTCGCCTAGATTTTCTATAGGGAAATTCCTTAATAGGTCGGCTTCAACGTACTTTATTTGTTCCATTGTTGAACAAGCCAGAATAAGGTCATCAACATAAACAATTACATAGCATATGTTCCCGAAAATATGACCATAATACAAACAGGGATCATTTAAACTATGTCTGAATTCTATTCCGATTAAAATTTCGTGTAATGTATTATTCCATGATCTTGCAGCCTGTTTCAAGCCATATATACTTCTCTTTAGTAGGCAAACCAGTTCACTGTTTTCATCTTTAAAACCTTCAGGCTGTTTCATAAAAATTGTTCCGGACAAATTTCCATTTAAAAAAGCTGTTCTTGCATCAATATGATTCACAATCATATTTTTCTTTCCAGCAATTGATAATAAAATTCTGAATGTTGTGTGGGATACCACCGGGGCAAACACCTCATCGTAATCGATTCCATATTTCTGTGAAAAGCCCTGAGCAACAAGACGAGCTTTGAAACGATATATTTCACCATCGGAATTACGTTTTATTTTATAAACCCATTTACTTCCTATGGCTGTCTTTCCCTCGGGCAATTTGACGAGTTCCCAAGCCTGATTACTTTTCATAGATTCCATTTCGTCTTGCATAGCAGCTAACCACTGTACCTTTTCATCACAATTAATTGCTTCCGTATATGTTTTAGATTCGTTGATTTTTTGTATTGACCATATTTCATCTATTAGTCTTCTAGGTTCTTTGCCTTTATTTGTATGACTAGAAACTCTAACTGTTGGTGTATGTAATTCCAAATGTTTTTCAGAATCATGTTCTTTATCAGTTTTTTCATTAAGTTCTGCCGTATCATTATTGATTGAATTTTGTTGTTGTTGTTCCGTATTCTCCTCCTCAATCAATAATGGATTATTTTTGCGGGCTTTAGGAAACTTAATAGAAATGTTTTCATCTGTATTATCTTTACTGTAATCTAAAAATCGGACGTCATGGCTTGTGACTACCCTCTTTGTAATAGGGTTGTAAAAACGAAAAGCTTTTGAATTATCATCATATCCCAAAAAAAAACATTTTTAGTGCTTTATCATCTAATTTACGCCTTTTTCAGATGGAACTTGTACAAAACATTCTGAACCAAAAACGTGAAAGAGGCTTAAATTATAGAGTTTTATTTGTAGATCTTGTAAAAACTCTATTTTGAATATAATTCGCCGTCGATACAGCTTCTCCCCAAAATGAATAAGGCAAATCAGCATTTATTAGTAAGCATCTGGCCATTTCAATTAGGCTCCTATTTTTTCTTTCGGCCTTGCCATTTTGTTGAGGACTATAAGGGGCTGTTAATTGTATTTGAATACCTTGAGACTGTAAAAAACAATAAAATTTTTACTGGCATATTCCCCACCTCTATCGGAACGAATGGCCTTGGGGGCTTTACCAAAATTTGTACGACAAAACATTATAAAATCTTTAAATACTTGTTCTACTTCCGATTTCTTTGATATTAATCGAATTATTGTAAAATTTGAATAATCATCAATAAAAGTCACTGTATACCTTTTTACAGATGGTGTAGTAGTTTGCATTGGTCCACAAACATCAGAGTGGATTAACTGCAATGGCTCCGTTGATTTGCTTACTGATCGTTTTGGAAACGGCATTCTAGTCAGTTTCCCCTGTACACATGTTTCACATATCTCCTTAATACCACATTCTACAATTTTAAAACCATCAGCTAAGTTTTCCGACAACATCTTTCTTATGGCTTCAGGATCACGATGTCCCAGCTTTCGATGCCATACATGAATACAGTTATTATTATGTTGAATTAAAGCATTTATTTTATCATGCTGACGTAAAATATACTTTTCTCCTTTGATATCAGCCATACCAATATTGTTAACTGCCTTATTGAAATTATATTTCCCACCAAACTAGGTGCATATAAAACCTCCTTTGCGAAAAATGTATGCTCCTTACCGTATTTATCATAAAACATCAGCTCACCTGACCCAATGCCCTCAATAGCAACTTTTTCACCATTAGCCAATTCAGTATGACTCTTGTAAGATTCATCCAATTTTTGAAAAAATTTGTAATCGTTGACAGCATGACGAGTAGCGCCTGAATCAACAAGCCAACAAGATAAATATTTAGTCTTACCAAACTTGAAAAGAAAATCTGAATTAAATTTTTCCTCCACAGAATTGATTCTGCTGAAATTATTTTCTGGTCCTTGTTGTTGTTTCCAGTTTTTATATTTCAAACAATTTTTCTTCTGGTGACCGGGTTTCTTACAGAAATAGCAAACAACCTTCAAAACAGCATCACCAACTGCGCCTCCATTAGCGTACAAACGTCTTTCATATTCGGCGATAATTTTCTGTTGAACAAAAGCAAAATTAATTTCATCTTCTTTTCTGGATTCTAGAGATGTTATAAGCGTATCATAGCCCCAAGGCAAACTGCTCAGCAACATAGCAGCATTCCATTTATCAGATAAGGCCTCCTCACCAACATCACGCAATTTTGTAAATAGCGCGTTCATTGTATTAATATGGGCCACCGCATTGCCACCTTCTTCCAATTTTAACGAGCAAATGCTCCTCATTAAATGCACTTTATTAGACAGAGTATTCTTTTCATGATAATTTTTCAAGTTATCCCACATTTCTCTTGTCGTTTTAGTGTTTCTTATATGGCAAAGTTGGTCATCCATCACGAGCAATCCAATGGTTCCCCTGGCCTCATCATCTTTGGTGCCCCATTCATCAATCACTGCCTTGTTATGCATCACATTATTTGTAAATTTTGGTTTAGGACGGTTACCTTCAATCACCAGCTTCCATAAATTTTACTTTCTCAATAGTAGCTCCATTTTAAATTTCCAATTTACATAATTTTCATTGTTCAATTTATTAAATTTTGTTTTTGTGTCTGTCATCTTTTTTTATTTTTATTTTGAAATAAACTTTATGTTGGTTAAACGGTTTATTTTTAACTTTATATCCTTTATTTTTCACTTGAATTTTCCAAAAACTTCATATACATAGGCCCATAACCTATTGCAGCTTTATTAAAACAAAGAAAATGTGACTTTATGGTTCAAGAGACTTTATTGGAATAAAAATTTATTTCATGAAAATACTTACAAAAATTATAAAGATTACTAAGATATGTTATGAGTATGTTAAAGCAGATTGTATATTAATAAAGTGTATATTAGAAAAAACAGTGAATGTTATTACTACAACAGATTGTTCCCGGAACCTTTCACCGTTGTCCTATATGTCACTAAACCCAACATAACATGGTTCACCTCTTTAGCTCTCCTACCAGTCTGCTGCCCTTCTTTCAGCGGACTAATGCCTGAAGCCTACAGTTGTGGCACGATTCCATAACCATATTAACCTGATTATTCACAGGCTTTCATCCCATCAAATACATAAACTTTTGACTTACAAATTTACATATTCTCAATTCTATTTCAACAGAGATACACTTCCTAGCATACAAGAGCTGCTACAACAACAACGTTTAAATGTTGTTATTAAGTTGTTTTGCCTCAAGTTGTAACAGCAACAACTACAACTTTTTTTTTAACAAATTGATAAATTCAAAATTCTCGGTCCGCACCATGACAGTTTTCGGCAGAAATTTTCCTATATTCCGATAGTCTTTGTTTACTTCCTATCTATACGATTGTGTAACACAAACAAATACATTTAACTGTAAATGAGAAAAACTGATACATGTAAACTCAATCATTTTGACGCGTCTAGCGTTGAGCTTTGTTTCCTTTCAAAGCGAAAAATTTTGTTGGAGATAAATCAACTGAAAGTAATGTGTGCGATGCAAAGTTGAAGAGTAATCTGCAAACTAAAGATAACGAGGGCGCCCTGGTAGTCTAGTGGGTAGTGTGCTAGACTGTTAGCATGAGGGTTGTGGATTCGATTCCCGCCAGAGGCTCTGGTCTGTTACACTACACCGAGCATATGGTCAAGTTACTCCGCTCGTATATAATTAGAATATAATTTGTACTTGTATTGTAATAAATAAATAAATAAATATATAAATAAAGATAACGACTCGAAAATTTTGGCGGCTGGTGAAAATGTGGATTTTGCTAAAAAATTGCGATGTGTAAAGTACTGTTCAAAACATTAAATAAAATAACATCATAATAATAGATGATACTCTATTACAAAAAGTTTATAATTATCCAACTTCCACTCAATTTCAATAAAATTCTAACGCACTTGCCATATAACAGAGTGGTATCGATGAAGTGTCCACGTGAGCAGAAGGTAATTGGGAGTAAGCCTGGGAAGGCGAAATGGAATGGGGTCCTCAACAGGCCAAATCCCCAAAAGGTTATGTCTTTGGAGAAGACTGTTTATTCGTGACTTCTTCTAAAGTCGCCTTAGTCTAGTAGTTAGTGTGTTGGCTTATTAGACGTGAGGCCTCGGTTCTCTTATTTTGCTCTCAGAGACAGTTTTATCGAAGGCAGGTAGGTAGATGTCACGGTCCCCCTAATTAATTCGAATGGACACACATGGGGCCCATTGTGATACCGATGTCAATGTTCGGCAAATCAACTAGATCATCGATGTAGTAGGCACCAAGACATGTTCCCTCCTCATCTCTGCAGTTTCTACAGAAATCGATTCCGAGGTGCCTCAGACCAATGCGTGAGTCTGTGACCGCATTGTCAATCATGAGCTTACAGGTCCCCAATGGGACTCTAATAGTCAAGAATTTGTGAGAGAGTTTGATTTTTGTGCCGTTCATCCGCTCTGCAGTTACCCGGGATATCATTGTGTCCCGGAACCCAAAAGATATAGCCGTGGACTGTCCTGGAATTCATAACGTTGGAGCCCAGTGCCCCAATAGCCGCCTGGCTATAGGAGAGTATGGTGATATTTCGATTAGGGACATTTGCATCCCAAATAACCATAACCGCAGCCTGTATTATCAACACACCTACGGCTGGAAAACGGTGCAGTAATCCGACAGCCTTATAGATTCGGCTATACCGTTTGACTCCGAGTAACTTCCGCCACACATCTGCAATATAGATCAGGCGGTGTGAGAGTTCCAAAATTATTCCAGTGCCACCGTATGAGCAGTGCGTAAGGCACTGCTGTATAGATCCAGTGAGTCATCCTAGGTATCAAGCATAATTTTTTCCCTAACACCTTATTGCAGGTGTAGACAGCAATGGAGGCCAACCTTCTTCATTGCCAGTTGCATCCTATCTGCAACAGTATCCGCAAAACAGGTCGATAGTGTAAGAACCCGTCATCTGCATAGTCAATAGCCCCACAACCAACATTCTCTAACATCACTAGCAGTTCGTTTATCACAAGATTCCATAGGAGGGGGAAAGCATCATGCCCTGTGGAATTCTCCTTCCTATCCTTCTAGCTATGTGCGAGTCCCTAGTGTCGGCTAAATTGTTCTTTCACTTAGTACTTTCGATGTCCAGTTCACTATATTGTTCTGTATACCCAATCTTATTAGCGCGCCACAAATAGCGCTTAGCTCCACGTTATTGAAGGCCCCTTCGATGTCCAGGAAGGTAGTCAAAGTTTATTCCTTTCGTGCAAGAGCCTTCTCTATTGAGCATGTTAAGCTATGTAGGGCAGTTTCAACAGGATCTGTCGTAGATTTATGGGTATGAGTCTCCTCAAGGTCGTCATTAAGAACGATGTAATCTATAGGTGTGGTGGGTGAATTTCTTCTCGGCTTCAGTAAGAAGACCACTCCCACTTTGCAACGATATGTGTCCCAGCCGAATACTAATAATGTAAATTTTCCTAAAGAGTTCGATAGGCCCCATTCTCAGATGCTGTAAAAGGACTGCATATATCCCGGACACTAATGGTTTAAATGTGCTCCAACTTCCGAGAAACGTCCCGCCGGACAGTGGGTGTCAACAAGAAATTCCAGAGTTTCCTTCTCGGGGCTAGTCCATGAGCCATTATTCCTTTGCATTCCTTTGCAGCATAGATGGTACAAAGGATGTAGTTGCCAGAATCCTCCTAAGCCTTGATGTTTCGTTGATAGTTTCTATGTTGTCACAGAAGTCTAAGGATTCTCTTATATTCTCTGAGGGATGCTTTGTAGCACTCCCAATTTTCTTCTTCGCGGATTTACTTGCCATGTTGAAGAGTGTACACGCCTTTCTGAGCCTGCCCAGTTTCTGGTCCCACCAGGGAGGCTTCTTTGTCCCACTGATAACCGTCTTTGAACACGCCTTTTCAAAAGCTCCTAACATGATACTAGTAAATGTATTCGTAATAGCTTCAAGGTTTGAAATACTATCAATTTTACTGTACGTAACTGGGCTCATACCCAGATCAATCAGACGTCCATACAGGTCCCAGTTCGCTTTCCTAGGATCCCTAAACGTCCTCTTGTCATTATTCCCCAAATAAATTTGGGAGTGCTGCCCACATTACATATTATAAGATTGTTAGCAATAATAGATTCAAAGAGTGACTCATCCTGTTCGTTGACGTCAGTGCTTCCCCATATATTACTATGAGAGTTGGCATCGCAACCTATCAGTAGGCCAACATTTGCGCTTTTGGCTTCATTCACCAGTCTTCTTACGGGATCTAGTGGTGGGTGACCGGGAAGATCGTGTGCCATATAGCTCGTGGAGATCCAGTATTGTGGTTAGATCTTCATTACTGAAAGAAGGAATTAAATATGCCATTAAGCTATAGAGGATCTAGGCCTATCTGCGTCTTTGACATGAACCAGTCTGTAGTTTTTGAGCCCTAATCCACAAACCTTATTGGCTATAGTCCATAGTTCTTGAATTAGGGCGATGTCTTCTCCCCTCTTTGTCAGTAGGAGAAGAATTGCAGCTGATGCTCCCTTAGAGTGGTGGAGGTTTATGTGGATTATTCGGACCATTCCGAATCACCCACCTTCCTCTCTACCATCGTTTCGTCTAGGTCATCGTCCTCCCGATCAGCCTCATCTAGGAGTTCCGACTCCCTTAACAGCATTCCAAAAACAGAAGCCGTATCCGATCCAGTGGAAGATAAGGAACTAACTCTGTATCGGATATGGCTTTGTGTCGAGGTTGCTGGAATGATGTCTTCATCCCTTACATTCTCATCCGTGTCACCCATGTATTCGTCCAGTAGCGTTTCCCCCGGGGGCATTGTCTCCGGACTCCATAAGCCGGCTGACTTTTTATGCACTTTTAGTATGATGCGCCTAAATCCAAAGGCCACCACACCATTGGAATTCGCCAGGACAAAAATTGGAATATTTGAGATTGTTGGGAATTTTGGGACCCTTTCCAGAACTAATCTATTGCTTAATCGCTACCTGTACCGCTGCTTTGATTAGTTTATATGCTTCGGTGCCGCGCGAACCTTTGCACTTCCAGGGCCACTTTTTCTGGACGAAAGTTCGGCTTTTTTAGTCCTGCCAAGCCTCACACTTTTGGCTGAGTAGTTTCAGGTCCTTGGGCTGGACTAACCAAGTCCTTCACCTCTTTGCATGAGATGGGCGTCTTACTATCTCTGGACACTCCAAATTCCTATAATTGCGTTAGATTTAAAACGTTTGGGGTCGTATTTGCTGTTAAATTCCTGCTCAAAAAACTTCACTTGTCCCTGGGGAAAGACCAATCCACATCTTATCTATTGATGTCTTACTTTGACTTCCTTACTGAAAGACCTCGGATCAAATACCCTGAAGTTAAAAAGTAAATTTGATAGCGTTGGGAGATTAAAAAACAGTTGAGATATAAAAGGCAATTCTCAGAGACTGCGGGAAATATGGTGTACTGCGGAATTAGATGTTGTGTCTAAGCAGGACTTTTCATCTTGGTTTATAGCATGCCCAGTCTTAACTGAGAAGTGAACTAGGTTTGATGCGACAGAGGCAACCGATGTCACACAGTCAACGCTAATATGGATGGGGTCATAACGATTCATTATGAACAATTCCTAAATATGGTATTTTGTCTAATAATTTAGTATACTACTAATATATAATGATAATATCATTACCAACTATACATATTAATACTACTTACGTCTTTTGGTGCCAAATAGAACGAAGAAATCAAACAATAGCCTCTAATATGCAAATGTTTGTATTTTCAACTTATTACAATCAATTCTACTTATACGCAGATTCAACTCAGAAGTTAGGTAGGTTCGATGCGACGGCGGCAACCGTTGCCAGTTAGGTAGTGTATATACTTAACACGGAGACCTTTGATATCCTAACCGAGTACTGTACTGTATGCTTTCAGTCAGGTTACTACACAAGCATACAAAGACAACAAAGGTACCGCAACTGCGGAGGAGGTTGCTATAGTGGAGACTGAGAGGAAGAATCCGCACCGAATTTAGTCAGGATTACGGCCTAGTTTCTCACACCACTCATGTTGTGTGCCTTAATTTTATACTCTAATACAGTTTAACGTGGACTCCGAACGATAGGTTTTGAGAAACTTTTTCATGGCAGGTTTATTTACTCTTAGAGTTTTTGCCAGAAATCTGCTGAGATGAAGTCGCCGAAGAAATATTTTTATTTATTTCGTTTTGATGTCTGGCCTGGGGCTCGAACCCGGGCTTTTTCGTCTAATAAGCGAACACACTACCTACTAGACTACGGCGAATTTAGATGCCATTGATTTTTAACATCCGATCCGATTCGTAATTACTACTTAACTTGTGTTGTTAATAGGGGAATACTATACTCTACCTGAACCAATTAATGATTAACAATGCTCGCCACATTGCGGTAAAGTTGCATTCTTGCAAAATAGTAAAATCAAACTGCAACTTATTTTATAGTATAGGATACCCAATTTCTGGACTATTGAACTATTGACTATTTCTGAGAATTTAGTAAATATATACATGTACAACCGGTCCACCTTTAAGGCTTTTAAGTCCCCGGTCCAGGGGACAATAACTGTTTTCGACTGTCACTTCTCTGTTAACGCTGTGCTGAACAGTTAATTATTCAGATCCTATGGATTCCGAAAAACAAGATCATTTGGAGCAATGTATGGGGGACTGATGTTGCTAGGGTTGGTTCCTTCCGATTTGGAAGACATGGGAGTCCAAATAGAACTTATAACTTTCCTTTGTTGTCAGCTGAAAAAATCAAAGTCTCGGCCTTCGTAATACTTTACGTACGTAGAATCATAGGGAATAAAAATAAATATTTATTGTATTTACAGGTTCACCATATGGTTTCATTCTTAGTTGTTGTGGTGTGTATATTAGAATATAAAAACTGATTCAGAAACGTGTTGCACAAATACGTTGCATAGTGTTTATCCATCCATCTAATTTATACAGTACTGCCCTCAATATTCTTCATAAAAATAAAGGAAACGATATATTAAATATAAGTGTTTTTGGGCGCAAAAAAGTGTGTTCTTTTTATTTGTAATAGAATTGAATTTAAAAACAAAAATAATTGTGATTTTTTTTTTCAGCGTACATAATAACAAAATACGGTTTTCATAATCGTACTATTATAATACAACCACAAAATACAAATACAACACTCCATGAATGCAACGCTGTATTGTTGAGTCAGTAGCTTCGGTGTTTTTGTGAAATTTGTTTGTTTAAAGAGGTGAATTTTTATATTAATTTCGCATTGTTACAAATAATTAATACACAAAATAAAATTTCTTAAAATGGCTTATATGCAACAAGCCCAAATGCCCAATCAACAATTCCTATGGGATGTATTTCAAAGGTAGTTAATTAAACATTTAGATTAGTTGCGATTGTTATCAAATTTTCAAATTGGACTTGAGAATTATAATTGATTTAATAAATATGTACATACATACTTACATATCGTATTTAATAGGGTGGATAAAGATCGAAGCGGTTATATTTCAGCGGACGAGTTGCAAGTGGCATTGTCCAATGGTACTTGGAGTCCTTTTAATCCGGAGACAGTGCGTTTAATGATTGGAATGTTCGATAGAGAAAACCGGGGAACTGTTTCGTTTCAGGATTTTGGTGCTCTTTGGAAATACGTCACAGACTGGCAAAATTGTTTTCGGTCATTTGACCGCGATAATTCCGGAAACATTGATAAGAATGAGTTGAAGACTGCCCTTACATCTTTCGGTTACCGGCTTTCCGATAACATTATTGATATGCTGCTACGCAAATTCGATCGTTTTGGTAGAGGAACAATATTATTTGACGATTTTATACAGTGTTGTATAGTTCTATACGTAAGTTAAACGTATACGTATCCCATTAGCATATTTGAAAATAAAAATTATATTTTCACAGACATTGACCACAGCATTTCGACAGCACGATACAGATATGGATGGAGTCATAACGATTCATTATGAACAATTCCTAAGTATGGTATTTTCTCTAAAAATTTAATATACTAAAATATAATGACAATATTACCAACTATACATATTAATACTACTTACGTCTTTTGGTGCCAAATGGAACGAAGAAATCAAACAATAGCCTCTAAAATGCAAATGTGTTTTGTATTTTCAACTTATTACAATCAATTTATTTACATATGTATAAAATAAGTTAATAATGAAAACTATTTTAAAGTAGAAATGTAAATAATCTATAATTTACGATTTGTTAAGTATGTAAGTACTATCAGGTAAATTGCTTCTCGATTTATTACGTGTCTTAAGAATTTTAAAAATAAAATATTACCATTTTTCATGTTACAAATTAAGTTGTTGTTTGCCTTTAAGTATACATAATAAAATGAGACAAATCACAAATAATTTTCATACTACTGCAACATCCACAATTAAATTAAAGTATATATTTTGCTAATTCATATTACATCTATTAATATAATTAATAAGATATACTATATATAACACACCCATACCTCGCTTTGCGTTTTTTCCAAGTTGCGACGCTACTGCATTACTGCGCTGCATATTATGCGCATCATGTTCATAAATGCAAATCTTGGCAGCACTGCCGCTGTCAAATGTTCGTAAATGCAACATTAAATCATATTATGCGCAAATAAGTCCAAAACACTAATCATAAAAATGGCTCATACATTGAATGAGTGAGAGAGAGAGAATGAGAGTTTTAACAATAAGTTTCTTTTTTTCTTCCTTAAATGTCTTCTTTTTTGCACAAAGTACACTTTTTTGTGCATTTAACAACATTTTGTCATTTGTTTTATCCTCCAGTTCAAAAATCAAATTTGTTAATAATTTTTCCATTTCTGCAGTGTTTGTTCGTTCGTAAATGCAAACAAATAAATCAGCAAAAAGAAGCATCAGCAACATGTGATTAGCAGTGTGAGCGCAAAATAATCACATTATGCAGTACAGTGATGCATTTACGAACAGGCCCTTAAATATAAACGCTAAAAACATCATTCGTGCTCCAAAAATTTCACGTTTTGACATAATATGACAATGATTGGTATACTTAGTGGATATTGTAGAGCATGCAGTGAACTCTCTAACTGGGGGTGATTCTGCTCGCGCTGTACAACACCGAAGCTAATAGCAACTATTCTGCGATTCAAATCCAAATTTTTTCCGCTTGGCAATATTCTATTTCTTTTTGGATTGTGTTTATTTATAATATATTCAATAAATTGATTTACAAAAATATGTCTAAACGCGGCGGATAAATGGATCATATGCTCTTATTTTAGAAGATAAAAGTTAAAATAATACTCTACTCGAATCAAAGTATAAGTTAGCTGTGACTCGAATAAACCAATCGCACACGGGCTCTGTTAAACATCTTCTAATGTTATGTTTCCCCATGCTCATTTTTATGGATAGTAAATATGTCCACGTTTGCAGAATAGTTAATGATTTCATCCAAGGATTTTAAATATTTCGCATTCTGTTAAAATATGGGGCCTGTTTGTAAATGCATCATTGCGCTGCATAATATGATTATTTTGCGCTCACATTGCTAATCACATGTTGCTGATGCTTCCTTTTGCTGATTTATTTGTTTGCATTTACGAACGAACAAACACTGCAGAAATGGAAAAATTATTAATAAATTTGATTTTTGAACTGGAGGATAAAACAAATGACAAAACGTTGTTAAATGCACAAAAAAGTGTACTTTGTGCAAAAAAGAAGACATTTAAGGAAGAAAAAAAGAAACTTATTGTTCAAACTCTCATTCTCTCACTCATTCAATGCATCAGCCATTTTTATGATTAGTGTTTTGGACTTATTTGCGCATAACATGATTTAATGTTGCATTTACGAACATTTGACAGATGCAGTGCTGCCAAGATTTGCATTTATGAACATGATGCGCATAATATGTAGCGCAGTAATGCATTTACGAACAGGCCCATGATTAATGGCAAGAATAAAATTTTGCCTGGTCTGTGTCATTATAGTAGTGTCGAGTATTAAATTTGGGTTTGACTACTTGAGATTGATACGTACCTAGGTCCTGAAAGATGATTGTTGTCTTTTTAGTAACGGAGTAGATTTCGACTTTTTTTTGACAAAAGAAAGTAATAATATGAATGATTTATTAATTTAATTTTGTTATTTACTGAATTATAAAGATTTTATATATTTATTGCAGCTTTAACTGCATTATATCGAGAACAAATTATAATATTTTGATACTACAGATTGAGCTAACCCAACTTTATGCTCTGCACGAAGTTCTTTTTCATACCGGAAAAATCAGATAGTAACCACAACTCGGTGAAGCAGTAAAGAATATGCTGAAAAATGGGACTCTCATTTTAATTGATTTGTTCGGTTATTAGATGTAAAGCCCGGGTTCGTATCGCAGGTCAGACGTCAAAAACGAAATATTAAAAAAAATATTTCAAGACAAGAGTGATCCTACGCTTGATTTGCACGCGGACATCATCATATGCTGGTAACGGCGACTACAGCATAAATTCACTGACAAAGTATAGTTATCGGCCATATTCTGGGATCCGATGTGTTGCATGTCCCTGCTTATTGGCAACATATACTTTATCTTGCCCTCATTTACTGCCAGATCCATCGTAATAGACTCTCGTTTAATAGCTGGTACCCCCTATGATGTTAATGTCGTCTGCATACGTAAGCAACTGGACACCATTGCGGAAAATGGTGCCATTGCGATGCACTCCCTCCTTTCGCAGAACACTCCCCATGACGAAGTTGAAGAGATCGCTTGATAAAGGATAGCCATGTCTGAAACCTCGCACGGTATAAAAAGGTTTGGAGAAGTTCATTTCTACTTTGACGGTGCTGCAGGAGTTGCTCAACGTCATTCGGCATACCCTTATTAGCTTCGCAGAAATACCGAGTACAGACATTGCGGCAAAAACACGACAAAAGATAGTATGTCTGGACTTGTTCTTCGTGGGTCTTTTCCAGTAATATGAAGATCTGGTAGATGGTGAGTATGCCAGGTCTGAAGTCGCACTGAGATCCAATTACTACTGGCTTCAGTCGTTTATGCAATACGCTCGTAAGAACCTTGTATGTAATAGGTAGAATGCTTATACCTCTGTAGCTGGAGCATATCGTGAGGTCACCCTTTTCCAGGACAGGAACGCTGAGGTTCCAATTGTTGGGCATACTTTTCACTACCCATGTTTTGTAAATAAGTTGGTGCATGCACCATTTCATTAGCGCGCAGGCCATCAGGACTTGCAGCTTTATTGTGTCTAAGCCGCAAAATCGCGACTACGGCGTTTCGTAATGGGATAGAGATGTGTTGTCTCTATAACCTTAGCATCCCTTGCAAATCTGTTAGCAAGTTCCCATTTTTATCCTCGCAGGAAGATGCGAGGATATACGCTTAACCCTTTGATAAAATTTTCGAGCATCATTCCTACATCTGAACAACGCGGTATCCTCACGCACCCGTCTTTCCTGCTTCCTCCTCTTTCGTCTTAAACGGCGTCTCTCGTCCTTTCTCCCCCTGGACTGCAATGTTTTCTGGTTTCATTCATCACTGTTTGTTCTATGCAATAATGATTAATAAAAATGAAGAAAAAAAACGAGGACGAAGGCCTTGGCAGCTAGTTCCTTAATTTATTATTAAATGTAAATTAATTTACTTTTAATAAATTAAAATAAATAAATAAAAATGAAAAATATGTCCTCGACGCAACAGTACTCTTAACGCTGGAATAGTTTGATCGCAAGTTCCACTTATGTACTGATTCTTATTTATCTATTCGAACATGTTGAACATACTCTCCTCTTCCTCTTTCGGTTCGATCGTAATTTGGAATAACGATTTTTAACAAAAAATAATAGCGTATCTTCGTCCTATACGTCTACTTACTTCTTCAAATATAATATGTAAATTTAAGCAACTAACTACTTTATTTTAGTCACTCTTTTTAATACAAATAAACGTAATAAAGTATTGTACAGAAACTAAATATTGTGACCATATGAATAACCGTTTCCAAAAGAATAAGGCAGATATAAATGGGGTAATAGAAGATAACTATCTCTGCAAGAGTTATCGGACTAACACGTACGTACATATGTGTAATAGAAAATAAATTATTTTCGACTCTCATTTGTTGTATAGTTCCCTTTGGTCATCCAAGGTCTCTTAGTACTTTGTCTACAAAAAAAGTAAAATGAAAAGTAAACTTCCAAAGAAAAAAATTGATTATAAACTTTTCATATTTTATGTCGCTCTTTCCAAATGTGTGTCTTTAAATTAACTAGGGTCTAGATCTAAGTAAGAAATTAAGGAGCACTAGCAAAGAGGCCAACGGTTCTAGGTAATATTTGTAAATATTAAATATTAAATGAATAAATGAAATTAACCTGATAATATACTTTTGCCCAGACTTATAGTAGAATAATTTCTAACTGATCTTTTGTGAGACCCTTCTGAAATAAAATCTCAATGTTGCAGCCAGTTGTATTAACGAGAGATATAGGGTGAGGGCATATATGTATATTGGAACAATATCCAATAACATTTTAAAAGCATATAAGTATATTTAAACAATAATGCCCCGTAAATCTGCAGACCATTGCATCAAAAATTAAAACTGACTGGCAATTTAATGGATTGTTGTTATCCGTAATTTTTTTAAATTTTTTACAACTCTACATTCATTAATAAAAATTTTAATCAGTCTCTATTATTTCAAATTTTCCAAAGAATATTTGCCACTAAAGGGTTAACAGAACTAACATTTACATTCCACCAAATTATATACAAAACTAACAAAATAACTGAAAAACAATGCAAACATAACAAAGAACAAAACCTTAACAGTTGTTTCGCTTATTGCATTCGTTTTTGTTCTGTTTATCAGAATCAAAGTATAACAAGTAGTGCAACCTTTGACAGTTGAAAAACGTTCATAACATATAAACGCAGGACGACTTAGAGGGAGAAAAAAAATCTTACAATGTATTGCAAAGCAAATGTGTTAGAAGCAACAGATATACAGAGTGAAAACTGGCGGATAAAGCAGAAAAATTAAATGTAAACAAACATTTATTTTGTGTTAAAAAAGGGAAAATTTGGAATATTTTTTAATTTCTTCAATGAAAATTTTAAAGATTCTTAAATATTTAAATATTAATCGCAATGTGGTTGATTTTCGGTCACAATGAATATAGTTTCATGTGCAAAAGGTTATTAACAAGCTAAATATTACAAGATCAAAATAAGACGTACTGCTCATAAAAAAGTTTTCTTGTTGAAAGTTGCCAATATTTTTTAATTTCTGGAGAGAAAAAGTTAAAAATTATTAATGTTATTAGTTGTTTTTATTATTTATTAATAGTTTTAGACAAAAATTAAATTTTTTATTAACTCTCGCCAATAATAAAAATCCACCCCGAAAATAAAACATAAACAAAACAAAGTTGCAATCAGAGAGAGACAGAAAACCTTTTTGGTAATATTTGCTGTCTCTTTCACGACTGGTCTATGAACTGTCAAACCGTTGCGTTACTGGTTAGCTGTGATCAGAATCTGATAATTCTGTTTTGGATTGTGCAACACAACTGATTGCATATTTGCAACAAAGTATAACAAGTAGTGCAACCTTTGACAGTTGAAAAACGTTCATGACCAGTGTTGCCACGAAAAAATAAATTTTGTAACCAACATTTGTGAAAAAAATCACCAAATAAGAAAATATATAACCAAAATTAAATTCGCAGACTTTTATTTAATTTTTTTCAAATTTAAATAATAATTAATAAAAAACAAACAAGAAATTGCAAAATAAAACTTTAGTCTTACTAATTAATTCATTTTAACAAACAAAACAACAGCTTTTTTTATAAGAAAAAAATAACCAAAACCAAAAAAATCTACACATCTACACATTGATCAAAAAAATAACCAATTTTGGTTAGAAATAACCAAAAACGGCAACACTGTTCATGACATATAAACGCAGGACGACTTAGAGGGAGAAAAAAAATCTTACAACGTATTGCAAAGCAAATGTGTTAGAAGCAACAGATATACAGAGTGAAAACTGGCGGATAAAGCAGAAAAATTAAATGTAAACAAACATTTATTTTGTGTTAAAAAAGGGAAAATTTTGAATATTTTTTAATTTCTTCAATGAAAATTTTAAAGATTCTTAAATATTTAAATATTAATCGAAATGTGGTTGATTTTCGGTCACAATGAATATAGTTTCATGTGCAAAAGGTTATTAACAAGCTAAATATTACAAGATCAAAATAAGACGTACTGCTCATAAAAAAGTTTTCTTATTGAAAGTTGCCAATATTTTTTAATTTCTTGAGAGAAAAAGTTAAAAATTATTAATGTTATTAGTTGTTTTTATTATTTATTAATAGTTTTAGACAAAAATTAAATTTTTTATTAACTCTCGCCAATAATAAAAATCCACCCCGAAAATAAAACATAAACAAAACAAAGTTGCAATCAGAGAGAGACAGAAAACCTTTTTGGTAATATTTGCTGTCTCTTTCACGACTGGTCTATGAACTGTCAAACCGTTGCGTTACTGGTTAGCTGCAAGGCAAATTCAATAAGGTAGTGTTAAGAGCCCAGCTGATTGCTTTTTTCAGTCCACACAAATGTCAAACATATTGTTTGAGTACAGTGAGCAAAAAAAAACTTACACCCACTACCTCGAAATAACTTTTGAACAAAAAATTATCTATAAAATGAAATTTATTGTCCTTAAGACTAAAAAAAGCTTTAAAACTATATTCTGATTATAAACATTTCTCTATTGGTTAAGTATAAAGAAAATAATTGTCGAAACTAAGAAATTCCCACATTTTTAGGTAAAAAAGTGGTGATTATTTGACTATGGCTAACGGGTTTTCTAGAAAGTCATGTTAAACAAAATCCTGTGGAATAATTTATTTGTTAGTTTATTTTAATAAGTGTACACATTTTTTTTGCTCACTGTATATACATTCTTTTGTTTATTTATTTTTTATTTCCTTTTACATTTTTATTCTACACAATTTATAATTTATTTAAATATTCTGGATGTTTGGGCACAACTTTTCTTGTAGAATCTGCTTTTATGCTTCCCAGTATTCCTCTGAAGGTCGTCATACCTTAGTGGTAGCGCAAATCAGCTCGTATTTAAAAAAATTCATTTTTTAAAATTTGTTTTTTAAAAATTTTTTTATAAACGAAAATAAACAAAAGAAAAATAATGACACAAAATAACAACTTTATGTCATTATATGGATTCGCCTTTGTCATTTCTGGCTTAGGGCGAATTTAATTTGACATTAGTGGTCACCCAAAAACAACAGAAAATACATGTTGTTTTTGTTAAAAAACACTGCGAATTGAGTTGTTGTATTCTTGCCATCACCTTATTGAATTCGCCATGGTTAGCTGTGATTTGCAATTTGGACATAAATACGCTAGAAGGAATTGGCGATATTTCATTCCGATAACGAGCAAGAAATTCGTATACAGCCACCCACACAGCACTAGGTATCCGAAATGGTTATAACTTTCCTCAGACTCATGATTAGTAGTTAGGACCATCATAGCGTCTGTTAATTTACACTATAAGACTAAACACAGAGCCAGTGCGTTGCATACCAAAACCATTTTCGAAATCAATAAATAGCAGATGTAGATTTTGTTGTGTATGGCTGACTTCATAAACGCAGTTTGCAATGTAAGATTACAATGCATGTTGTTCATAAAAGCAGTAAAATTTGTTTTGGCAATGCCTCATGTTCATTATTGCATGGCAATGCTTTTCAGTGCGCATTATTTGTCAATTTCGTGCATGGTTTTTATTTGTGATTCTTTGTAAACATTTATTGGCAAAGTATAACAAGTAGTGCAACCTTTGACAGTTGAAAAACGTTCATAACATATAAACGCAGGACGGCTTAGAGGGAGAAAAAAAATCTTACAATGTATTGCAAAGCAAATGTGTGAGGAGCAACAGAAATACAGAGTGAAAACTGGCGGATAAAGCAGAAAAATTAAATGTAAACAAACATTTAGTTTGTGTTAAAAAAGGGAAAATTTGGAATATTTTTTAATTTCTTCAATGAAAATTTTAAAGATTCTTAAATATTTAAATATTAATCGAAATGTGGTTGATTTTCGGTCACAATGAATATAGTTTCATGTGCAAAAGGTTATTAACAAGCTAAATATTGCAAGATCAAAATAAGACGTACTGCTCATAAAAAAGTTTTCTTGTTGAAAGTTGCCAATATTTTTTAATTTCTTGAGAGAAAAAGTTAAAAATTATTAATGTTATTAGTTGTTTTTGTTATTTATTAATAGTTTTAGACAAAAATTAAATTTTTTATTAACTCTCGCCAATAATAAAAATCCACCCCGAAAATAAAACATAAACAAAACAAAGTTGCAATCAGAGAGAGACAGAAAACCTTTTTGGTAATATTTGCTGTCTCTTTCACGACTGGTCTATGAACTGTCAAACCGTTGCGTTACTGGTTAGCTGTGTTTATTGGCGGCAAAAATTTTATGGTAGAAATAGCAGATTTATTTTAATTTAATTTAAATTTTTTTATATAAGTAATATGTGATTTAACAATTAATTTTTTGTATATAGTAAAAAAAAAGAAACCATGAAAGAAAAAAGCTACTCATAGAAGTGCGTTTGAGGCGTGAGCCAGACATAGCGAAAAAAATTAAAGAAATACAATACTTTTCTTCATTCGAAAATGAGAATAAAACACCGCCATGGTTGCGATAATTTTACAAATTTTTAAATTTTAGGAATTTTTCTCTTTGAATCTTGGCTAGTTAATAAGGATATACGACGACGCTTTCTTTTATATAAAATATTTTTAAATTTGTATTATCAGCCAAACCGAAAGCGGTTTTCAAAAGAAGACTGCATTTTTTCTGAATATTCATTTAAAAAAATTAAATTATACAAAAAGTCATACAAGGGTCAAAAGTTTTAGCGTTCATAAACGTAGTAAAATTTCATCTCATTATTTGACAAAGTAGTGTTGCAATAAAACATTGCTTTGCCTTGTAAATGAATTTCTTTGCAGTGTTGCATTGCAAACTGCGTTAATGAAGTCAGCCTATATTTTCAAGGTAATGTTGGTAATAATTTCAAAATACTCCATTATGTGATTTAAGATTACCCTTTCTGTACAATTAAATATAGTATGCTATATTCAAGTACCCTGCCGGTTATCAAATTTTTTCAAACTAAGTTTCTTTGCAATCTTCGCAACTATGCCATAATTCTATTCCTTCGGATAATATATATTAAATAAATATACATATCTTCTGTTATTTTATTTTAATAATACTACGGTAGAGGAGCACACCGGCTAATAGGTGATAGCTATGGCAAAAAAAAAAAAAACAAAGTATATTTTTATTAACTTTAAAACACTTAAAGAACAAATAAATAATATTTAAAAAAACTCTGTTTATTTATTTTTAACATGAATTATTGGAACATACAGTTTATTTGAATAAATATCTGGGAATAAAGTCGTTTTTTTTTCTCGTTAAAATATTCGAATTCATATGGAATATTCATTTTAGATGTACAGTATACAGTTAATTCGATGTGAAAAATTAGCAGGAAAAAAACATATTATTAATAAGCAACAGTATATAAAATTAATCGTTAATAAATTTCTGAAAGTTTTTGTTTTAAGTTAAACGTTTACGTCTAATGTACAGTGTGAAACAAATTATATTTTCATAATTCACACAGACTAAATATTGAATGTTAATGTAAACAATAAAAAAAATATAAAAAAGATAATATGTATTAAAAAAATTAACATTTAATTAAACTTGTATTTAAAATTCATACGGAGCAAATATTGAATGTTAACTTGTGCAATATCATAAACAATGAATTCATTGTACAAAAGCGAGGATATCAAATTGTCATTTGTAATAGGTTTGCCTAAAGGAATTTCTACGCCATCTTCCCGAATAATTGATTCACTTGGATTAGGCATTGTTCGGCCACGACCAAAACAGCTATGCTTATCGTTTGGCAGTTTGGTAACGTATTTAGCATTAGTACATTCCATCATATCACCGAGTGCAACTTCTGATAACAACATAAGGCCTGTTGAATTGTGTGGACTGGTACAGCAGTAATTTGCAGACTTCGATACCATATCAGCAAAATATATGCCTTTACCAAACATATAACCAGTTACAGGAGCCTCGGGGGGAGCAATCTTAAGGCCATGTGAAAGAATGCCAGCAAAATTCGTAAGACGGGAACCGTGCCAAAGAAGGCGACGATTGTGTAACTTTTTAAATGGTTTGTAACGACGAGCTTCACCCTGCCTGGCTACTTTAAAAATGTCAACCATTTCTAATTCATACATTTTATGTGTATCAGCATGAGTGTTCTTGACATACTTCTGAAGTAATTTATATTCTTCGCTGTCCTTATCTAACGGTTCCAATTTAGTCTTTAATTGTTCGTAGTGTTTGTCAATCGGATTTATATCCGCCTTTGAGTCTTCTGTTTGAAGTAAACTGTAAGCACATTCAATTTCTAAAAGAGAATCCAACATTTCCCGTAAATGTTCAACCTGCTCGTTGGTGTCCAGCAATGGTGGACTTTGGGTACCAAAGTTGTGAGGTATGAGAGTGTAAAAACGATTGGTGGCATCAATAAATTTTGCATTTGTACCACCGCCTTGGATTAGTTCATAAATTTCAGTAAGAACTTTGTAAGCAGATTGTATTTGTTTCTGACTCAATTTGCCCAGCGGCATTTTTTCCATATCCAAATCAAATTCCATCATGGTACGCTTCATTGAGTCAATATCAAACATAAGCTTAATGATATCCTGTACAGATTGAGGCAATTTAGATTTAATATCATGTTCAGCTGACAAGTCAACTTTAGCATCTTCAGCGTAATCAATATCAATAGGATACATTCGCCCGGCAACCTATATGACACAATTAATTTTTCATTACACAAATTATTGTTTATTATTTAGTAATATATGTACATATATAATTAACAATATGAGCAATTATTAAAAATTCGATTCACAAAAGTGATTTTATAATAACATACCTTTTCAAAATTTTCACGGTTTTCAAAATGATTTCCAGTTTTTTCTAAATAAAGTTCCTTGAATTGTATAAT
The DNA here is from genome assembly GCA_930367235.1 of Sarcophaga rosellei. Classification (NCBI taxonomy): domain Eukaryota; kingdom Metazoa; phylum Arthropoda; class Insecta; order Diptera; family Sarcophagidae; genus Sarcophaga; species Sarcophaga rosellei. The sequence goes on along the minus strand of OV884017.1, from coordinate 79,907,501 downwards.
AGCATCCATGAGATTACTAAAATTATCCAGTTTATTTCCTCCAATTGTAGTTCCTATGCGTCCCCATGATCTAAAGACCCAAAATCTAAAAACAGAATCATTGTCTAGAATATTATAAATAAAATATGTCTCCTGTATTCACCTGTTCTTCATGTCGCTCTCTAATAGTTGGAGTTTATAAAAAGAGTTTTTATTCTTTTGGATGTCTGTAATGCCAAGAACAACATTATATTTTTCTTTATTCGGTGACACATAAACGTGTGCCACATCTTCCAAACCGCTATCAGGATCAACAGCAAGACCATCTTTTATTTTAAGCGTTACGGATTTTGGCACAGACTTTGTGTAAATGCTTTTCGATTTAGAACTTTTTGATTCTTCTTGAGTTATACGCGCAGCAGGATCGGTGCCCCAGTCACACAATGACATACTGCTAATATAGTTGATGGCGCCAGCACCATTCTGCTCAACTGCATCCAAATACTCTTCTGGTATTACATGCAGTCCTAAAGTCTTTGCTTTCTTCATGCGACTGCTCATACGTTTAACTTCTTCGGGTGTGGACAATACTACCGTAGTCTTTTCTGTTATTTTAGTGCTAACTGTACCACCGAGTTTACTTACGCGATCTTTTACAATACCTTCGCGTTCGTTGAGAGCAACTAATGCTATTTCAATGTTATACAAAGGTGGTCGCTCACGTTTTACTTTTGGACTTTATATTTAGAAATACAGTAGTAAATGGATAAGTAAAATTGTAATTGTAATTTTAACTATAATTTTTAACTTATGAATGTGAAGTTTAAAAGAGGTAAATAATAATATAATATAATCACCAGTTAGATATAGTTATCTTGGTGGCTTAAGTTGTAATGACTGCATAATAGAATTCCACCCAACGCAAAAGAGTTTATTACATAGGATGTCAAACACAAGCAGCACTATATAGATCTAACACAAAATGTTATAAATGGAATATGAAGGAATGGGCAGTAATGTACATCATTTTATTTATATTATTTTTTTAAATAAATCATAAAATCATTTATGACTGATATACACACAGTTGGAAGTCAATTATATTTGTAAAATATAAAAAATAAATAAGAAGTAAGATTTGCAACAGCAAAGTGCATCCAGCAATTAGGTTACGTTTAAGGACGTGCACATGTTATTGGTTTAAGTACAACGCCCAAAGGTCAAAATGACTCATTGTAAATGAATAGAGAGAATAGTGAAGGAGATAGGGAAGTTGGATAAGGACAGGTAGGAAAGAGAGGATATACAGACGTATAAAAAATTGGACCACAAATAAACAAGAGAGCGCGACTACAACCTTGATGTCCTAGCACCTCTCAACCAGCTTAACCTATTTAGGAATCTATGGAGAGCCTTCATGTCGGCTCTCGACGAAGAGTCCAAACCTTCGAAGAAGCCTCTACCCAGGGTCCTCAAGGTTCTAAGGCTAGACGGTTGCAGAGGTGTTCGATAGTTTCCAACTCATCCTCATTGCGACATACGCTGCAATAGTCCGGCTGGAATCTTTTCCAGATCCTTATCAGCGATAGAATCTCGCAGTGCTCTGCAATGAAACCAATTAACACGCTACAGTCATTCTTTAACCTAAATTGAAGTTCAAGACTGAGGTTCTTACAGAAATCCTGTGGGTATACCTCTCTACCCCTGGAGTGCCCCACCGTTCCATAGTGTACTATCCGGTATGAATATCCTCAACCCAGGCAGGAACATAGCCTCAGGCACAATATAGCCTGCGGCTTTTTCCAAAGGTCCGCACCTCCCCTCAGGATAGGCGACTTACAGAATTCCAGAGTGTCCAATCGACAGCTGTTTCCCACAGCCCGATTCCCTCAGACGTATGGCACTCGCATTGCACAGTGCCTGACATACAAATCAAGCAGTCAGGCATAGCACAGTATCATAGTATTACTCCAGTGTTAGGAATTGGTGCAATCCGCTGAACCTTATCCAAGATTTTCTATTGGAAATTATTATCTAAGACACCCCACCAAGTAATAACCAGTCTAACAATCGCCAGATATATTCAGCGAATGGCCCTAGGCGGAAGACCCCAGCTCTTACCAATGAAGTTCCTACACAGATAAAGAGCATTCAGTCCCTTCTTCATTATTCCCTCGGTGTTCTTTTCCCAGTTCAGCTTGCTGTCTTGAACAATACCGAGATACTTGATTCCAAGAGACAACGGAAGCTCCTTACCACTTAACCTCCTGAAGGTTTAAATTTTGTTTCCAGCATTTAACTTCGAAAAGTATAGATAGCCACTCTCTAGTCATATATATTTGAGACTTATCGTTGAATTATGTCAGACAACCCTTCAGTCAGGATTATAGACGTAGCTTCTCACACCACTCATGTTGTGTGCGTTAATTTTATACATGAGTGGCGGGACCTACAGTTTAAAGTCGACTCCGAACGACAGATTTTTTTTTTTGAGAAGCTTTTCATGGCAATTTTTACTCTCAGAGTTTTTGCCAGAAATCTGCTGAGAGGAAGTCGCCGAAGAAATACTTTTTGTATTTTGTTTTTGATGTCTGGCCTGGGATTCGAACTCGGGCCTTTCGTCTAATAAGCCAACACACTACCTACTAGACCACGGCGACTTCATGCAAATACATAACTGGTATATATATATGTATATACATACATATATATTTTTAAATTGCACTCAAAAGTATTAAAATATAATTTGTTAAAATATTTCTTAAATTTAAAATTTAAGCCAATGACTTTTTCATCAATGTCTATATTAATAATTTCTTAAATGCTAATAAATTTATTGGTTTTAGCCACTCTGCTAGTAATAATTAGATATACTATGTACTTATGTATTTTGTACCTGTATTCAATTTATGAATAAATAAATAAATAATAAGGAAATAATATAAAGTAATGTGTAAATGAAAGTGAAACGTAATTGCAAACTATTTGCCAGATGCAATTAAAATAAACTTACCCGTCTAATTCGTCTCCTTTTTTAAGTGAAATATTTTTCAATATTGTAGACGTACTAGGCGGAATATATCTTATAGCACGTACTTCCGGGCTTTTTCGAACATCTTTTAGAAATTTATATTTTAGAGAACTAGGAATTTTACACGCTTTCCTCTCAGGTTCTTTTATAAGTTTTGTACATTTAGTCCATTCAGTCAAATCACCGTTGCATAAGTATCCAGATTTGTGGAAAAGTAATTGTCTGCCTTTGCAATCGGGGCACGGCAATAATGCCCCAAATGTCAATAGGTCGGCTATTTGATCTAAGAGCTTTTCAGAATCTCCCTTAACTGGTTCCATATTATTAGCCTCCAGCAATTTCATCATATCATCCTTCGACATTTCATTTTTTACTTCGTCCCGAAATTTGAATAATCTTTTCGATTGTTTTTTAATCTTCTCAGTTAACTCTTTGACTGATGCTGCATCTTCTTCATCAATTTTCTCAATCTTTGCTTTCTTCGCTAAGGAAACATCTTCACCCTTAATTACCCTTTTAAATTTAAATAAGAAGTTAATTACCAGTAGTTATAATATTACATTTTTTATTTACGGAAGCGCTTTTTTAACATCTGCTTTGTCTTCACTTTTCAATGTCTTAAATCCAGGTAAATTTTCTCCGGTATCAAGCCAACCCAGTTCACCGCGCAATTGTGCGAAACATTCAACGTGATGCCACAACGGTTGACCACCATATTTCATTCCAACTTCTGTGTCGTAAACAGTCTTCCGTATTCTTATTTGATCCTTTAATATCTTTTGTTCGCATCCTCGACATGCCGCTCGACCGGACTTTGCATATTCTATACCAAAATCTTTAACAGCATTATTTTCTTCTTTTGACCGTTTTGCACCCTTTTTAGAACCACCAGCCGATATAACTGTTGTGCAGTTATCTTAATGAATGTTGTTTAATTAAAAAGTTGTATATAATATTATGCATATTTTGTTCCTTACCAATTGCTTTTTTAATTCTCTCTTGATCTTCAAAACGAATATTTTCAAAATTTTCAATATCTCCAGCAGAAGAAGGACGTTGCTTTTGAAAAAAACATTTTTCATGGAACCAATTGGGTTGTTTTCCATCATGAAAAGCCGACTGTTAAAAGTAAATATAATTACATACTTGTTTTATTTGAATACTTACATATGTACCTAATGATATAACAACAAAAATTATCTAAAAATTTAATAAGTGAAAGTTATACGAAGTGTTTATTCATAAATATCTTATATCCATATGTTTATAGAACCAGTCTTCCAGAAATTAAGAAATTATTATGTAATTCTTTATCCAAGCATACTGTAATATGCTGACCATATAATTTGCCAACTCTATGAGAGTTTATAATATTCATGCTATGTAATTAGAATATCTATATTTATTCTATGTACTACTAATCTGTTTAATAATACGTTTATATTGAAGGGTACACAAAAATTATACATGTACCTTAACTAAATAACTTTTTTTATAATATTTTCGAAAATAATGTGTGTGAAGTAAGCTACGAAAGTTATGTTCTTTTTTTTACAGTGAATGTTATGTTAACAGACACTGGTTACTTAACATAGTTAAAAAATTTGGAAAGGGAGGAAAGAAAATCGATTAAAAATCGCAAAAATAAAAGAAAAATAAAAAAACTATTTTTTTTATTGGAAATACTAAGGTTGAAAAATCAAATATTTTTTCCAAATATTGAGCAAAAATCGATAAAATGGTGCGGTTTTCTGACCTATTGGGCTGGATAGTTATTGGATCAATAATTCCAAAACAAGTTTTCGTTATGGTCGGGTCAGCCTTCGGATCGGAAATATAGCCGACGTAGCTAACTTTTTTATACGAGCAAACAAAACGCTCTAAATAAATCGTGAAAAATTTGATAAAATTAAAAAGGTGCGGGTTTCTATTAGGCTGGACAGCTATTGGGATCAAGGATAAGCAAATCTTATAAATAATTTACAATAACTAATATACATATTAAATTTCAATAAACCTAATAAAATCAAAAGACATTACTTTAGTCATAAAAATTAGTTTCAAAAATAACTATTTTCTAAATGGAAAATCAAATACACCATTTAAAACCGCTACAGCCAAGTGGTTAAAGTGATTACTGAGCCTTTGAAGTTATTTTTCACTAAAATAGCAAATTATTCGAAAAATTTGATATATATACAGTGCTGTTAAATAGATCCACCTACTTTCCAAAAAGTTTACTACATTCAAATTTCTTACATAACTAAAGCCCTAGTTATGCTACTGTAACGGAATATAACAGTAACGTAATGTAATGTGTACGGAACGTAAAAATGTAAGTGCAATTATAGATCGTAAAAACGTGTCATATGTTTTTATGTAAACAAAACAGAAAAGAAATAAACAAAAACAAATAATGAAATAAAAATTGCAAAAGCTAAAAGACTGAGACTCAGATAAGGATATAAAAGACATGTTTTTTGGATTGAGTTTATATTTTATTATTGTTTTTTAAATAAATTTAATATTAATTCCAAATTATGAAAACTTTGTTTTCACTCCTTTTATCACTTTCAATATGGCGCCTTTTGTTTCTCTTTAATCCAGCTGTTAACCAATGTTATCAATACAGAGTTTTTAGGTTCATTTTAAACGATTTTATATTTATTTAAAGGTACTTATTAAAAGTTTTATGCCAAACAATTTCACTTTCACTCAAACAAAAACACTAAATTTAGTTTATATTTGTTTGTTGAGGAAAACAAAAACACTAAATTTAGTTTATATTTGTTTGTTGAGGAAAACAAAAACACAAAATTAAGTGCCTTTGATTGAATTTTCTATATCAATAGACAAGCAAGTGAAATCGTTCATTCTACAGAAACAGGTCAGGTATTTCGGAAAACAAATTTGTACGAATGTTAAAACGTTTTTATCTTCTCTAATAAAAGTAAAATGCAAACTGAAATGCTTTTCGAACGCTTTAATTAGTTAAAAATCGATAACTAAATTTTTCTAATTTAAAATAAAAATAAATACTACCTACATACATAATATTATGTGCTGCGCTGTAAGAGTACCGCGTTATAGGAGGGCTACGCGTTATATAGAAACCGCGTTTCGAGAGTATCGCGTTATAGGAGGAATGTCGCAATTTCAGCCCTGCGTTATATAGAAACCGCGTTCTGAGAGTACCGCGTTATAAGAGTGTTGATTGTACACATAAGATACCGCCCAATATGTGTCAAAAAGTGGTCGAAAATTACATCAAAAGAATCAATGCTTGCAACACTTCGCGTGGAGGTCATTTAAATGATGTAGTGTTTCACACATAATGTCAACGTTCAAACTTTACAATAAAAAAGAAATATCATGAAAAAAATATTTTATATGTGTTTTATTTACGTTTACTTTTGAAACCACGAAATGGATAACCCTATATAATATAGCAAGTTAAAACATAAACTTAACTTTAAAAGTTAAAGGTAGGATGATCCTCACTTTAGCTTTACAATCACTTCTATGTTATTGGGTAGTCATAATAACGAAAAACAATTTATCTGCCCGTTAAAATCCTCCCTTTAGTTAACGGCAATTTGTAATAATCGCCCTAAGTATATGTAACAGAGTAACTGCACTGTGTTTACTACCCTCTTGTGAATATAATTCCGTTACATTTTAAAAATTTGAAGCGTCACTCTTCTTTAATTTATAGTAAATATAGATTTGGGTCTGAAAATACGTGTTCAATAAAATAGATTTACTTAGGAAAAGTAATAGAATTTTTTAATTTATAACCCGTTGTTTGATGGTACTAAACCGTAAGTCTGTTTGATTTTTAATAACACATATTAAAAAAAAAATTAAGTAAATAATTAAACGTTAGAATTTGAAATGGGAAAAGGTGAACATTGCAGGCCTGAATCCAGGGAAATCATAAAAAAACACTTCGTAATGAAGGCAAAAGCCGTAGAAAAATTTCTGCAATTATCGGCTGTTCATATAGAATGGTCCAAAACGCAATAAATTATAAGTTTAAGGCAGAAGCTAGAGGGGAGAAAACCCATAAATTACACCCCTTATGGAAAGAATAATTGTGCCCCATGTGAAAAAAGAGGAATGAAATAAAAAGGAATATAACCTGTATATTTCCACTGCTACAATTAGAAGGGTGTTACACAGAAATAATTTAAAAGCCAAAAGTAGCAGAAAAGTTCAATTTTTATCTAAATAACACCTAAACAAAAGATTAGAATTTACAAAACAGCATACAGATTGGCCTATGCATAAGAGGAGAAATAGTTTATGTTCAGACGAAACTAAAGTTAATTTGTTTAATTCTGACGGAAGCAGTTTGACTGTAAGAAGACTCCCGAACAAAGAACTCCTTCCCCAATATACAATAAAAACCATTAAACATGGTGGAAGAAATATATTGGTATGGTAATGTTTTTTCTACAATGGCACAGGACCTCTATTTAGAATAGAAGCAACAATGGATGCCATTTATTATACCAATGCACTAAACGACGTCATGATGCCTTATGCCGAATGAGAAATGTCGCTTCGATGAATGTTTCAACAAGATAATGACCCGAAACATACATCGAAGCGATCAAGAGATTGGTTTTAGAATAATGATTTAGAGCTAGCCGACACATTCGCCGGACTTATATCCTATCAAAAATCTATGGAAAATTGTCAAAGCAGCTCTCCGAGGAAAAAACTGTTCAAATAAAGAACATTTGTAGAAGTTAGTGAACGAAACGTGGAAAAATATTCCAATAGAAACATGTCAGAGACTTGTTGACTCTATGTCAAAACGATGCTCAGCAATAATTAAAAATAAGAGTTATTCCACCAAGTACTGAGGTAAAGTAACTTTAATTAAAAAGAATTAATTAATTTAAATACTAATAATATTTTTTTAGAACACCAAATTTGGTGAATATATTTTTTTGAACAGGAAAAAATTGCTTATTTGAACAATATTAAACATAGTTTTTTCAGTTTCGATGTTTTGAAGTTAAATCTTTTTTATGTTAATTATAAGTTTACCAAATTAAAAAAAATTATAAGTCGCGTTTTTATAATGTTTTATTAGTCTCAAAGATGTTAGATCATCGTAAATCTATTTTTTCAACAGCACTGTAAGCATTCGAAGTTTTATTTTATAATTATTCTAAAAATTCCAGATCGATATCTTTGAATTATGCCAACATAACAGTAATTAGTTGTTACCCAGAGTTGTAGACCGTAGATCAAAATCGGGGTTAAGATTTGTTATATACATATGAAATATGTAGTTTCGTTTTCAATTCTTAGTTCGGAATTTGGATCCAGGAGTCAGTACCTTTTTTTAATATGAATATCTAAATATTTACTTAAAAAAGCGGTAAATCATTATTAGACAAAATCAGCGCTATTCCTTTGATATCAATGCACAATATTGCAAAATTATGCTATCTTTTTTTTCCATTATTAGAGCTCTAACTCATTGGGTTTGACATTTAAATTTCTTAATTTTTGTTTGAAACTTGTCCGTGATGAATTTCAATAAATGAATTAAAAATATAAACTAAAAATTTAAATTATTATTAATTATGAGTTAAAAGTACAAAAATATAAATTTTCGCTGATGTACAATTCACCAATAACTTGGTAGAGTAGATTTTCCTTATCAAATTATAATATAATTATAAGAAATTCATACAAATTGCGACTTCACTGTAAAATAATTTATTTGCCATTTAGTAAACAAAACAAACTCAAACAGCTGTGGGTTAGTTAACTTCGAAGACAGAAACACATTTTGTATTCGACAAACTCAAAAAGCTGGAGTTAGCTAACTTCGAGGTCAGAAAAAGGTCATTAACTACGATTTTAGTTAAGTGCCTATATAAAATTGTGAAAATCGAAATAAGTTTTATTTTGGCTTCTTTTACTCAATATGTGTACGACTGTTTCCTTCATGAACATAGGTTGCAACTAGTCCTCCATTATTCAATACAGGCATGCCCCATCTACATTGTTTGCTTCCAAGTAATCACCTATAAAAATTGCAATACGATGCATTGTTTTTATGTAGCATGGTTACGCCTAACCTCGAAATGGAACTGCGGAGATTTACTCATATATTTTGTTCTCCGAGTGTATGTAATATCAACACAATATTCCGGATATGAGTTAGTTTTGCTGTTTTTGATTGAAATTCGGTACTTTGGTTAGTATGTACTTTTGTTCAACTAGTTTGCGTAATTTTAACATTTTTATTAATATTGCAATATAATATTGCGATAGTTACTTTTGCTGTTTTGGATTGAATTTCAAGTTTCAGAATAAGTACTTTGATTAGTACTTTTTTTCAACTAGTTTGCGTAATTTTAACATTTTTATTAATATTGCAATATAATATTGCGATAAGCACAGCGTGGCGTTTCAATCTTTTCCTAATTTTTTTTAAGTCATTATTCTAATTTTAACTTCTAACAAAAGTCTTAGTACCATAATACATTTTATCAATTTCATGAATTTGAAACAAAATAATTAAAGTTTTTATATTTATTTTATTAATTTATTTCTGTTTTGTTATAAAACAATAACATTTTAAATATTCTTCACAAACCAAGAAAAAATAAGGAAAACTTTCTGATGACTTCATATTTTTGCACCGCAAAAGTGTACCAAGAAGAAATCTGAGTAAATTTAAAATTCAAAGTCCTAATATATGAAAATATTATTTTTCTCTTGTTTTGTAAAAAACATTAAAAAAATTTTTGTTCTGTAATAAAACAGAAATAATTATTTCAAAATGTGTTGAAAATAATATTATATATATAATATTATTCTATTATTATTATATATATAATATTATTCTATTATTATTATATATATAATATTATTCTCAACACATTTTGCTTGTTGGGAAATCAATGAAATAAATATAAAAACTTAAATTTTGTATACAAACTGTTGGTTAAAATTCATGGAACTGCTAAAGTATACAGGGGTACTGAGACTTTTGCTGTCCACTGTATATTGAAGTTCAGAAATCGATAAAAAAATATTTCATTAAAAACATGTTTGTGGCCTAAACATTTATGTAACAGCATTGCAAGACTTCCATTACATAATGACACAATACTTAAAGAAATGGGAATGGGAAATTCGAACTATTGTCGAAACAATTTAACTTGTCTTAATGGTCTCATGTATGAGTGGAAAACAATCGAGTATAATTTTTCTGCAAGTAAACTAAAATTGTTTTTAAACATGGATATGGAACACTTTTGGATAAAAATAATAAAAATGTAAAACTTTAATGAAGTGGTTCTATTTCCAAATTTGTCGAAATGTACGAATTTTGTTTGCTTTACCTCATGCAAATGCAAATAGAATATTTTCAATATGTTCGCACCAAAGCACGAAATAAGTCGAGTCACACAAGTTTAAGTGCAATTTGTATTATAAGTTCATTTCTGCAAAAGATTTTGTTAATTTCAAATGTTATAATAACCATTTTACAAGCTACTGTTAAAAAACAAACTAGCTCAATTTATGGTTTCTATACCTAATTTAAACAAAAGTTATTAATTTCAATTTTAGTTTAAAAATTAATCATTTTAAAATAACATACAATTTAACCTGAACTTAATTAAAACTATTGCTTTTGGAACTTTCCAAAGAATTATTTTGATTATTATTTAATCACCGTTTTTTTGTACTAAATTGAATTAAACTTATTCTTGAAAGATTTAGTTCAAGAATAAACATAATTATTTTATTTAAAAAATGTGCTCGTAATACAATTTAATCAATATATTTGATATGAGAAGTTTGGTTTGGAATTTACTTTATCAAATGTTAAAGAATATTATTTTAGTAAGTATCATGGTACCTCTACATATCTTATTAAGTAGTAACACCTACATATGAAATTATTCTCTTAATAATAGATTTTTATGATATTAGGTTGATTTTATATCGTTTAATATATTTTACTTTCTTAAACCGATTTTTAAAATATGTCATCTTTATATTTCTATAATTCTCAATTTTTTTAATTTTTTATTTACTTCTGCAGTATTGTTATTGTCCTGTTATATTTTCACTTATATTTAAATTCTTTTTTATATTTAAAATCTACTTTTTTACTTCTTTATTTTTAATTTCCAATACTTAATTAATATTAGTTTTTTTTTAAATTTTATATCTTAGTGTTCTTATGCATAACACTATAACTTATAAGATTAACATCTTGTTGTGTTATGTTAATTATATAAATAAAAAAAAAATATGTAATATAATAACCAAGTAATCTACCCTGTACATTCATCTTGCGTTCTCATTCATTAAAGATTTTACAGGGGTTAAAGGGCGGAATCTGCCAACATGAATACACTTTTGCTCGCCACTGTATGTACATCTCATATTTCTATCTTATTAAAACATAACATAACAATCATTTTTTTAATTGCCTTGTTAACAATATAGAAACCTAATCAAGGCCCTGAACCTAATTTTATTTTAATAAAAATTTAAAAATAAAAACAAAATATAAAACTGCAATGGAAACAACAATTTTTGCATTTTACTTTTTTCTCAATATTTTTCACATTACTGTGTGTATAAACGTATAATTAAGTAAACAAATTTTCTCATTTGAACTTTCTTATACGCTTTTTTCCTAAAATTTTATAGGAGATTGATTATGGTAAAAGGACAAAAAGAATAATATTTAATTCTAAGAATTCACTTGTAAGAAAGCGAAACCTAATCAGTTTAAAATAGCTCGTTTCAAAAGTCTTGAGAAATTCATCAAGAAGTGTCTCAGTATCATACGCATACTATTCCGATTCTTTAACTTAACCAACGAGGAACACTTAATAATACAAATTAAACGGTGGGAATGTAGGTGAATCGGTCATACTATCACAAAGAACTCTGGCATGGAGTGGAACCCTCAAGACTCCGAAATCCTTCACCTACCAAATCATACCGGCAGACGTTTGGTTGTGAAAATGGTACAATAGATGGAAAGAGGCAAAAATAACTGCAGAACTTGTGTATGGTGAAGATGCTTTGTAGTCACATGCTTCCAAAAGGGTTAATGGAATAACATTCAAAGTATCAAACAAAAATAACAAAAAAACTTTTTCGTACCTGTACCATAGCCGCAATACGTATAATTCCTGCTTCAATTTTATTTTTACAGCCCTTACATGATGCTCTTGAAGATTTCGAGTATTCTACTTTAAATGGTAAATCAACTTCCATTTTTCAACTTTCTTAAAAATCAATTATTTGTAGACTAAGAATTATAACGACAATACGAAACAAAGTACGAAAAACAATTTCACAATTAAACAGCTCTCGCCCGCGAAAATAAGAAATAATTGTTGTTGAAGTAGTTGCCAGACCAAATTTTTATACCTATATGTAAGTGGTGCCAATAGCATTATCAGTGGGATTTTTCAAATAGTAGTACAAAAGGGGGATTTAAAAGAATATACAGTGGTCAGCAAAAGTCTATGTACTCCACTAATCTAAACAATTTTATAAATTTTAAGCAAAAATTAAAGTGTTTAGTTTATTGATTTATTTCTATTTAATCAATTTTGATTTTACTTGATCATTCCAAGGCATTTGACACCGTTAATCATACAATTCTCTGCCAAAAGTTAAAACACATGTGCCATTTTTCCAATACCGCTGTTATGCTAATCTCGTCGTATTTACGGGATAGAAGACAATTTGTGTATCATGATGGCAACAAATCGAACAATTTTTTAATATCTAGAGGTGTACCACAGGGCTCGATTCTTGGTCCACTTTTATATTCCATTTATTCTAATGATCTGCCATCTAAGTTGAAGTTCTGTAATGTACAAATGTATGCAGATGATGTTCAGCTATACATTAGTTGCTTGCCGTCTGATATTACAAATTGTATAGGAAAAATCAATTGTGATCTGCACAATGTGTTTCAATGGGCTTCGATTAATGGTCTTTGCCTCAACCCGAGGAAGCCGAAAGCTTTGATAATAGGCGAGGTAAATTCTACGGCACAGCTTACACCATTACAGATTAATAATGCTACTATTGAGACAGTACATAACGTTAAAAATCTAGGAGTTATCTTTAACAACGGCCTTAACTGGTCCAGCCATGTAAATGCTATTTGCGGTAAGACAGGTGCCATGTTGCGAAATCTTTGGCTGACGCAATATGTTACTCCATTTAATATTCGTATGCTGCTCGCAAAAACATATCTCATCCCCACTTTATTATACGGGTGTGAACTATTTTCTAGTTGTGACTCAGTAAGTAGGAACAAATTCAAAATAACTTATAACAATATTGCTAGATATGTTTATAGTCGCACAAGGTACGATAGAATATCTGAATTCTCATATAGAATCTATAATACGACTTTTGAGAATTTGTTAAAATGCCGTACTCTGGTATACCTACATAAAATAATTTACATTAGGAAACCCCCTTATTTGTTCAATAGACTAGTTTTCTCAAGATCCAATAGAGGCTTGAAAATTAATAGTGTTAGATACCGCAAACAAATATCTGAGAGACACTTTTACACCAATGCAATTCGTCTCTGGAATGAACTCCCGAACAACATACAATTACTAAGCAATGCAAAGCATTTCAAGACTGCAATAATTAAATTTTTAAATGAACAATAATGTACAATTGTAATTAATTAATCATATTTTTTAATATAATTGTAAATTTTGTTTTTAATAATATTTGTTTTGTTAATTTATTTTTAAGGTATATTTTTCTTATTTATCAAACTTTGTTATGTCTATATCCTTAGCAGTACTATTAAATAAGATGATATCTTTTTGTACTGTATTTACGCTTGAATGAATAAATAAATAAAAATGAAAGTAATACACAAAAATTATTAACGCATTACACAAAACAAAAATAAGGAAAACTTTCTGATGACCATATATTTTTGCGCAGCAAAAGTGTAAGTACCCTCAGAGAGTAAATTTGATATTTACAGACCTAATGTATAAAAATGTTATACCTGATATTTAGTAGGACGTCACTTTGGTCAGTCACTCCATTTAACATACATATTTGCATTGAATGTATCAGTTTTTTGTGTAAGTTTTTCAGTTGACATTGATTTTAAATTTAGCAGCTACGCAACTTTGTAACTTTCCACGACTACGCGATTGACCATACGCTAAAAAGTTACAGCAAATAAATGAATTTTTTTTTAGTAAAACAATTCTGTGCTGCCTTTATTCGCATACAGAACTCTTATACTATGTTCATATATACACTTTTATTCAGGGACCGTAACTATTATAACTTTTATCGTAAAAGTCAGAAAATAAAAGTTATTTTTTGACTTTTATTTTTTCGAGCAGAAATAAAAGTTATGTTTTGACTTTTATTTTTTCGAGCAGAAATAGCAGTTATTTTTGACTTTTATTTTTAAGAGCAGTAATAACAGTTATTTTTGACTTTTATTTTTAAGAGCAGAAATAAAAGTTATTTTTTGACTTTTATTATTTCGAGCAAAAATAACAGTTATTTTTGACTTTTATTTTTTCGAGCGGAAATAAAAGTTATTTTTCAACTTTTATTTTTAAGCGCAGAAATAAAAGTTATTTTTTGACTTTTATTTTTTCGAGCAGAAATAAAAGTTATTTGGTTTTTTCAAACCAAAGATTAGTGTTTAATATACCCAAAACTTTATTCTAATAATTTTCTGACATAAATTACTTTAATTTTTTTAAAGAATTTTTTAATAAATATTATGAATTCATCATGACTTGAAACAAAAATAACTTTTATTTCTGCTCGAAAAAATAAAAGTCAAAATAACTGTTATTTTTGCGCTTAAAAATAAAAGTTGAAAAATAACTTTTATTTCTGCGCTTAAAAATAAAAGTCAAAAAATAACTTTTATTTCTGCTCGAAAAAATAAAAGTCAAAAATAAGTGTTAATTTTGCTCGAAAAAATAAAAATCAAAAAATAACTGTTTTTTTGTTTCTAAAAAATAAAAATCATGGGCCATAATCATAGTCATCAAAAAAGTATACTTTAAGTATCATTTATTAAAAAGTCTACTTTTCAGCTACTATAGACGATAAAAAGCTTACTTTTTCCGCAAAAGTCAGTTTTATACTTAAAACAAGCTGAAGTTGTTTTTAACGAAGTTAACATCAGTTTAACTCCATCAGCTGTTTGTCATTTATCCAAATTTACAAAATCAAAACAAACAAAAAGCAAAAGTTGTATGAATTGTGTTAAATTTTTTATAAATTGTGGAAAAAGTGTTGAAAAATTTATTTTATTTTATTTATTTTCTACGGATTAATTTTATGCAATTGTTTTTTTCAAAATAACAATTTATATTTTGTTATTCTTTTTGCGCTTTTGTTGCATCAGCTGTGCGGAGATGCCACTTATACAGTATTTACACCAGTTTGTATGCAAGATTTCAAAAATTATACTAATCACCCACTTAAAGCTGATTCAACTTAAAACTATTATTAATTTTCACTATAGTTAAGAAACAGTTAGTAACAGGTTTAAATATTAAAGTTTTTTTTAAAAAGAACCGACTTTAGTGTTTGACTATGATTATGGGCCCATGTTTTTAAAAAGCATCGCATTTTATAAAAAATTAGTCCAAGACAATCAAAATGGTACACTTGGTTTTGTTCTCCGACATTTCCTTGCGGTTGCTTTTTTTAATCAAAAATTCAAAAATAACAGTTATTTTCGGTCCCTGCTTTTATTGAGTCAATATTCGGTTTATTTTAAGTGTTCAGACATAACAGTATACGCAGTTCAGTTGCTTATTCAATATTCATTTGGCAGCTGGTTGTTTCAACAACATTTTTTTTTATCGTTGTTGATATTTGAGTTGTCAACTATCAACAGAAAGTGTTCGGATAATTGTAGTATGCGCACTGAACATACTTATAACAGTACTGCATTTTAAGTTTTACTCAATATTATAACAATTTGCGTATTTATTGCGTCATTATTAACTGAAACTTTATATAAATATTGAGCTCAATAATGACGTTTATTGCGATTTACGCAATTAAGGTACATATCTGAACACCGTATTACTGAGAAAATTTTTTTATTTCTTTAACAATAAACTTCGCTGCTGCCGGAGCAAACTGTTACACTGAGGTTTCACGTTCAACGTACACATTCAATTGTTTCACACATACTATCTGTCTAAATGCCAAAAAATTGATAGATGTGATATAGACTGGGCACAATTTTTAATTAAATTTTTTGTATCAATTTGCGTGTTCGAAATTCGTAAAATTCGTTTTAATAAAATGCAAAAATTGATATTGAAATCCCCGGGCTAGATGATTGCTAGACGACATCAGCTACTGTAAACAAGTAAATGCCTGCCGTGAGTATGTGGCGTTAATCTCTGTGGACCAATAAGTAACTGCCGTATTAATACTACATCAGCCGCTGTGATGCACCAAGTGGCTGCCGTATATAAACGGCACCCGTAGAGTGTGGGTTAGAGTTGGGTATGGCAGGGTCAAAGTACAAATAAAATCAGTTATACCAGGTGGTGTTATGAATACAGCTGACTGTCTTTTTTTCATGAAATCAGAGCGAAATTTTATATATTGTCAAACATTTTGTTTACCATGTTTAAGAATTTTTGTGTTTACATTGAAATTTATATTCAATTTCGAAGTTTATCGTTATTTTCATATTTGATTGTTTCTCCCGACTTAACACATTTTATTTTACAAATACTTATTTTCACAAAATTAACAAACAATTTGAAATAATAACAATTTAATAATATTATGCAGCTTCGTCTTTGTCGCTGCGAATCAGATTTGACAGAATGTAAAATTGAAAAAAAGCAACAAAAGAATTTTGTTTTTGGTCAAAATCAAAGCGAATTGAGTTGTTCCAATTCTGCTATCACCTTATTAAGTTCGCTCTGAATAAAATATTTAAAAACGAACAGTTGATTACTTCCATGATGCAACTAATAGGTGACAGCACAAGCACAGCTGACTTTTTCGCTGTAATTCGCCGCAACCGCACGTTTGTCAAAATTTGTTTACATTTCTTAGTTGTCCTTAAATTTAATGGAATTTAAAATTCGTTACGAAAAATAACAAGAGCGCAAATTAAAAAAAAAAAAAACTTCAAAACTAAGAAATACTTATTGGTGAAATTAAACAGTGCAAATTACAGAATAATAATGGAATAATGTACGTATGTGATGTGGCGGAGAGAGATTCCGGATATATAAAATACGAAGAACATCAGGGACCAATGATATTTGGCTGAATCTACTTGACGGTCAAAACTATTCCACTGAAAGTCAAATATGTACATATCTCAAACAGTTCTTTGTTTTAATTTATATATACATACATAATTCTTAATTTTTTATATTTTTCAAGAATTATTTAGTCTTTTGACTTAAAATTTAATTTTCTTCGCAACAAATGTATATTTTTGTTGATATTTATTACAACTTTTTATTTACAAATGGCAGCTGATTTTGACAAACGTGCGAGAGCTTCACAAAAACAAAATGCATGTTGTTTTTGCCTTGTTGTATTTGTTGCCGAAGCGCTGTCACCTATAATCAATTCGCCTTGATTACTTCTATTCTATTTCATGTGTCTTATTATATTAAGAGCACCAACCCCGTTCATTGCTGCGAACAAAAAAGTTAGCAGAAGCCGCATCGAAGCTTGATTACGCGCTGCATTTAAAATAATAATTTCCATATATACGCATGTATTCCATTTTGATAGATCGCAGCGCTGCTCTCGGTGTCTCTAAAATGTTGATAGCATTTTTTTTAACTTTACCTTATTTAGAAACAACTCCTTCAGCACTGGAGATGTTGTAAGGTACAGTTACTAGGAAATGTGAATATATTTAGGTTGAAGAATTCATTTAAAGCATTTTTTTTATTAAAACTCTTGTGTACCACATGTAAAAGCTGCCAGGTGCGTTGCGAATGCCCAAAACTCCATATAGGGAAGCACGGATACTAACAATAGGGGTAAGAACCTATTGGATGTCTAGTAGTCTATATAGATGTATTAGTCCAGGCATTGCTAGGTCTGCAAAAGATTGGATAGTATCAATTAGGAATCTTTATCCGATCACAGGATAATAGAATTTTTCTAAAGAGCTAGACAAGCCGATAAAATAATTTAGAAACCCAAGAAAGCTAATATTGAGAAGCTTTAGCTTATAATCTACAAGTCATCTCAAGCGGTACACGTATAAGAATCAGTATCAGTATGACCTCGAAGATAGTGAGACTCAGTTAAATGGTCAGATGTCTGAAATTGCATCTGCTTTCGAGGGGAGAGAGAAAGGGCAGAACTGCTGTTGCTAACACACTTCCCGTGAAGTGCGACGAATCATTACATCATCATTAATTCTCTATGAATTTGAAAATTACAATTAAAATACAAGAAACTCTTTACTTTTGCTCATTATTTGTTTCTTTGTTTAAATAAACAATCGCTCTTGTGGTCATTTTATGTGTTTATTGTTTTTTAATTTTAATCAATCCGAACACCGCAAAAAAATACAGATTTATGGAACGAGTATTAATTAAACATTTGAGTTTTATTCGAATTTTGCTCGGGCTTATTTATATAACAACACGCTTTAACTGGTAACACTGCGCTATCAATCCTATCATGGCGAAATCAATAAGGTGATGGCAATAGTACAACAACTCAATTCGCAGTGATTTTTAACAAAAACAACATGTATTTTCTGTTGTTTTTGTGTGACCACTAATGTCAAATAAAATTCGCCGTAAGCCAGAAATGACAAAGGCGAATCCATATAATGACATAAAGTTGTGATTTTGTGTCATTATTTCTCTTTTGTTTCTTTTCGTTTATAAAAAAAAATTTTAAAAAACAAATTTTAAAAAAATGAATTTTTTTAAATACGAGCTGATTTGCGCTACCACTAAGGTATGCCGACCTTCAGAGAAATACTGGAAAGCATAGAAGCAGATTCTACAAGAAAAGTTGTGCCCAGACATCCAGAATATTTAAATAAATTATAAATTGTGTAAAATAGAAATGTAAAATGAAATAAAAAATAAATAAACAAAATAATGTATATACAGTGACCAAAAAAAAATGTGTACACTTATTATAAAAAACTAACAAATAGATTATTCTACAGGATTTTGTTTAACATGACTTTCTAGGAAACCCGTTAGCCATAGTAAAAAAATCACCACTTTTTTGCCTAAAAATGTGGGAATTTTTTAATTTCTACAATTATTTTCTTTATACTTAACCAATAGAGAAATGTTTATAATCAGAATATAGTTTTAAAGCTTTTTTTAGTCTTAAGGACAATAAATTTCTTTTTATAGCTAAATTTTTGTTCAAAAGTTATTTCGAGGTAGTGGGCGTAAGTTTTTTTTGCTCACTGTACTCAAACAATATGTTTGACATTTATGTGGACTGAAAAAAGCAATCAGCTGGGCTATTAACACTACCTTATTGAATTTGCCTTGAATCCTATCATGATGTTTTTTAACAAAGATCAAACTTTTCTGTGTTCAATACCACAACGCTGAATGCGAAGTTTAGGCTCTTTTTCACGTTCAAAGTACTTTGCAAAGAATTCTGACAAACTATTTTACATTTTCTTTTAAACTTTATTTCGCTTTTGTACGTTCAAAGTTTATTTTGATATTATGCTGTTGTGTATGCAACCATCGGTTGACGAAGAACGAAGAACAAAGCAACTTTGCGAGTACATAAAAGTCTGAACGTACCTTACCTTAAACGCTTTTTTTACGTTCAAAGTACTTTGCAAAGTGTTTTTACAAACTTTCACATTTTATTTTAAACTATGTTTCGCTTTTGTACGTTCAGAGTTTACTTTTAAAAACTAATGATATTTTGTTATTGCGTATACAACCATCTATAAACGACGAACGAGAAACAAAGTAACTTTGAGAGTACATCTAAAGTTGCCCGGCTACACATCAAGTAATGTTTCAAACTCACCTTTTTTGTTATTGTGTTGGTAAATAATACTCACACATACAGGCCGAGGTGAGTTTCAAGAATTTCAAAATACTTTTGATTTTGAAGTGTTGCCATGCGGCATAAGTGTGAACTCACCCCTGCTCATTTTTCCCTTCTGTCCTAAAAGCTCAAGAATTTGCAAAGTACTATGAACGTGCAAAAGGCTTCTTGATTAGTTTGTGTTTGCCCGCTTAGCACTGCCGTCGCACATTGCTAAATTAACGACAAAATTTTGGATCTCAGCCTATTTTTGAATTCCGTAAACCAAGTCATTTAACCTTTTGTTTACTTTATAAGGACATTCTCCAAGAGTTTGTAATTTATGAGATAATCCTTTCTTCCCTTGTGAGTTGTAAAGTAGAACTAGTTGGAATTCTTTGATCTCTTCTGTATTTAGTGCTTGACTTACCATTTTAATTCGATAGTGCACAAAGTTATGTAGCTTGTTAAGGCCCTCTTCCTCATTTCTTAAAAATGGTAGACTGAAAAGTTCTACCCAAATCGGCACCAAAGCGACACACCTAGCTATTTACGAATGCTTTCACAACCATTCGCGCTTCCCGGTAGGGTAAGGCATGCACTTCAAGCCATTTGGTAAGGTAGTCCATTACGACAAGAACATATTGATTCACAGCGATGCTTACAGGGAAGGCGACCGTTATATCCATCGCTATCCATTCGAATTGTATAGCTGAAGCCGTCCTCCATTAAGAACATTAGGGTGGTTGATGTGTTGCCGTCTGCGCTTAACTAATTGTTATATAAACACCCATTAGTCAATTTTAAACAGCTTCATTGCGCAAAACAAGTTTTCACAAGACAGTTTTCAGTAAATAGCTCGTTGGAGCAGGCAGTCTGTCCCTTTCCTTCTTTATTGTGATTGTCTTTATGCCGTGAACAGTCTATTTCTCTTTCTTTCCTTGGTAGCCGGACGTCAACAATGGACACTTTAATACATCCAGAAACTTACAACGTTCAAATGTTGTAGGCGCATTGCAGATCCCAAACGACATTACTTTGATATCATTTAAACTGAAAGCGGGTTTCTCTTTGTCCCCCTGTCTCAATCTCTACCTGTCAGTAACTACTATGTAAGTCCAAAGTATACAACCATTTTGTTTCATCCAACGTATCGAATCCTACAAGTGACGAGAAACTGTCTTTTTTAGTATCGTCTATAAATTGTTTGTAAGCAACGCAGAATCTCGTGCTAGCACATTTCTGCTTGACAAGAACTACAACCGAGCTCCAGGGAATGGACGATGACTGAATTACCACGTTACTTTCTATCATTAAAGATCCCTCACGTCGTTTCTTTTTGCTGGCAATCTTATGCTTATATACATATGTATCCATATATATGTATACATTGTTACGAAAATGGAAACGGTGTACCATCATTTAACATTAAAACGATAAACAATAGCCACACCAACACACAACGAACTTGTTTGCATATACCAACAACATCAGTATGAAAGAAAAGGAGACAGACTAGTAAGAAAGAAAGCAACAGCAAACAACGTAAGCGAAGTAAACAAACAGCAATGAAGTCGCTATATAGTTCTCGAGAAGGCGAAACTCCGAACGTTCCACTTCAAGAACCTTCGTTAGACTGATTACGTGGGCATATAAAAAGGTAAGTGAAAGCAGGCAACGAGTAGAAAAAATTCAGTCCGTCTTGTGTAAAACGTGGTTTGAGGATCTCCGTTGTGAAGATCTAACGGACGAGTGTAAAAAAGAATAACAATTAAGGCAAATTGTCTCACGGAATTGTGGGAACAATAAAGAATTGATTTAAAACTAAACACAAATTTATTTTTGTTTTATTTGCAATCTACGAACTCTTATTTTAAACGTTTTCTAAAATGGTAAAATTTTAATTTTTTTTTAAATTTCAAGTGGTAAAGTGGTCATCGTGTAAGTACTAAAATTGAAAATCAATATAGAAAAACAAGCGAGTTTAAAAAAAGCAGTCAGTCAGTAAAAGTATGTACTGAGCTAAAGTTGTATACGGGAGATTTTTAGAACTTGTCATTGAAAGTTGTTGAAAATTAAAAGTTGTTCTTAAATTTAAAAGTTGTTCTTAAAATTATTTAAAATTACTAAAAGTTTAAATTAAATTGTTCTAAATATTTAAATCTACTTACATTGGAATGAAACTTGAATTATTACATTATAAAACCTAAAATACTTAAAGTTTGTGTAAAGAATATTACATACATATATGTAGGGAGGGAACACTCATTGATGAAATGAAACGCACTTTAATTTAATTCAATAGATTTCATTTAATTGTAGTTTTAATAATCTTAAACAAATTTCACTTAGTCTTTTAATAATAATAATATAGGAGTAATTTTAATTTTAGTAATTTTAAACAACACAAATTCCAGTTCACGATCACACGTCTGATACCTTCAATGTCTACTTCACTAATGATTCGTCTTCCCTAAAATCTGTTCGTTCTTCTCTATCCATTCAAAAATAACCCACGCCACTCAAAAGAATACCGCTAATTGAGCAGACTCTCAAAATCACGCCACCTACGGTCCCGTTATCCCAGTGCACCATATCATGTCGAGTGGCAGGCAAGAGCGAATCAGACAGTCACCCTACATTCGGCCCTCCTGACGGCAATACGGCTCGGATTGCCATCTTTTCATATATTCGGCCACAGTCGTCGTCCTCATAGGACCTTCATGGTGTCCGACTTTCTCCACCTCATATCTTCCGTGGGGTAACTTGTTAATTATCTTGTAAGGGCCAAGGTATTTACTCTTCAACTTAAGCCCGGTTCCAAACTGAGTGCGCTTGATGGCTACCAACTCGTTCACAGCATAGTCCGCTTCCGGCTTCCGTTTGCTATTGTAAGTTTTACAGTTCTCTTGTTGAATCCGAGCTATATTCTCTTTAGCCTCAATTCTCATATCTTTCCTCTCATTTTCGAATTCACGAACGACTTCAGCATCTAATATTTCCCGAAGATCAGGGTAATCTGGTAACCTCATTTCAACGCCTGTTAACAACTTGAAGGGAGATAAACGCGTGCTTCTCGGAGGAGTAGAATTGATAAGCATTTGGACTCGTCGTACATGTTTGTACTAGTTCTGTGGCTTTTCAGCACACAGCTTCGCTAGCATTGGTATGACTATCCTGTGAATTCGTTCCACCTGGCCGTTCCCACGTGGAACACCAGTAGTCATCAACAAATGCTGAATGTTCTCCTCGACACAGTAATTCTTGAAATCATTGGAAGTGAACGCCGTCCCGCGATCGGTTATGATTCTTCGGGGATTACCAAAAATAGAAGACTGTTTCTCCAAGCATTCAATTACGGTTTTCGTATCGGTAGACTTAGTTGGATGGAGCCAAACAAATTTCGTAAATCCGTCGACGACAACGAGCAGGTGGTTATATGCCTTCTTAGTGACTTCCATAGGACCGACATGATCAATATGATAAGTAGTCAGAGGTCGATCATCCTTATCTATAGGATTGAGATACCCTTCTTTTTTGGCAACTTTTGCTTCGGTGATGATGCACTCGATGCAGTTTTTCACAACGCCTGGTACTTTTGTTGCCAACTTCATTATATAGTACTGTTTTTCGATCAACTCACGAGTATTGGAAGCACCGAAGTGACCCTGGTTATGCGCTAAACGGATAATCTCTTCCTCCAACTGGGCCGGTACCACAATAAGTTCCTTCGCTGAATCCTTGTACAGCACACCATTTTGCATATAGTAATCCTCATATTCTCCGTACTCTAAGACCGCTCTGATGGCTTTTGTACACTCGTCACTTTCCTGTGCACACCTGATTCGGTGAGTAAGGCTGCTTTCGAGCACCAAACACGCCATTCGGCTTAACGCATCGACGTGTTTCATTCGCGTACCAGGTCTATGTTCTATCTCATAATTGAATTCTTGCAGGAACATAGCCCATCTAGATATTCTCGCTGGTACGTCATCTTTGTTCATTGTCATCCTGAATGCATTACAATCCGTGACGATCTTAAACGGTATACCGAGTAAATACACCCTCCATTTTTTCAGGGATTCAACTATTGCCAGCACTTCCAACTCGTAGGAATGGTACTTCTCTTCGTATGGCTTCGTTCGGCGGCTCATATACTGCACCGGACGAAAATCTTGCTCGTCCAGACTCTTCTGTAAGAGCACTGCCCCGTAACCATACTTGCTGGCGTCTGCATGCACCTCCGTGATAGCATCTGGGTCATACAACTTTAAAACTGGAGCGTTCACAAGGGCTTCTTTGAGCTGTTGACAAGAAAGTAACACTTCCTCGGTAATCACGAAATTACTATTCCTTCTGAGCAGATCTGTCAAAGGTTTCGCCACGATGGCATACTGTTCAATAAACTTCCTAAAGTAAGAAGTTAGCCCCAAAAATCTCTGAAGCATTTTCCGATCGGTGGGGATCGGGAAATTCTCAACCGCTTTTACCTTCTCTTTCGCTGGCTTTATCGAACCGTTCTGAATAATGTAGCCGAGAATCTGGCATTTTTCCCATTTTATGCGCAAACCATTCGAGGCAGCTATCTTCAACACCTTCACAAACCTCTCAAGGCCCTCTATCACATCCTTCGCGGGAATAATGATGTCGTCCATGTACGCTATTACAATACCCTCACGTATCAAGTCCCTAAACACCACCGATATAAATCGGGTAAACACAGCAGGCGAGTTGCTTATACCAAACGGCGCGAACAAAAATTCGAATTGCCCGTTATGTGTCACGAACGCAGTATACTTCCTTGAAGATGGTTCTAAGGGCACATGGAAAAATCCATTTCGCAGATCTAATGTTGTATAGATATTAGCATTCTGTAGTTTGTCTATCACCTCATCCATTAATGGCATAGGGAAATTGTCCCGAACGATCTTCTGATTTAATTTTCTATAGTCACAACATAGCCTCTTCGTACCATCTTTCTTCGAGACCAGAACAATAGGTGATGCATATTCCGAAGTACTGGGCTGCACTATTTCCTCTGCGAGCCATTCTGCGATCTGCTTGTCGACGATGACTTGATTGGTAGCTGGTAAACGTCTGGGGCGATGCCAAACGGGCACGTCATCCTTCAATATTATGTTCATCTTCACCGGGCTATCTATAATTCGCTTTGGACGGTATTCGGTAATTGCCGCTACTACCTGGCTCTTAATGGAGTTATCCAAGTGCGCGATGTCGACTAGGATATCCGAGTTGTACACGTCCATATTCAAACAAATTCCAGAAAACTCCTCTAGCAGTATATTCTTTTCGACTGGCATCCTGAAGGTTACTTCACCGTTTGTTATAGTGATGTCGGCTTTCCGTATGAGGCTGTTACCCAACATGATAGAGTGATTAATGTCACGCTCTCCCACTACATAAAAAGTAACCTCGAACTCCAAATCGTCAACTCGAATAATTTCGTTGAAACGACCCATTGTGACAATTGCGCTATCACTTATACCAAACAACTTGACCCTATCCGGTACAAAGTTGACTTCACCCAGGATGAACAACATGTCGAATCGTACTATGCATATATCGCAACCTGTGTCCACTAACGCCGACAAAGTTTTACCTCGTATTATAATTTTTTTGAATATCAGTCCTGGACCTTTACGAACCATGTTCACCTGATCGCCTTCCACCTTAACCTTTTTCTCCGCTTTGTTAGATGTACATTCGAAGGAACGGTGGCCAAATTTTTGACAACGGAAACATTTATGCTGCTTTTCGGGACAATCTTTGGCGAGGTGCGATTTTCCACCACATTTGAAGCACCTTCTTTCCTTTACGCTGGTCTCCGCCTTTGGCACGTTGATGTTTTTAACGCTGGTTACGGACTCTTTCCCCTTGTATGATGACTGGGTGACGAGACATGTTTTCTCATACACTTTAATTTGCTTCTTCAGCTCTTGGATATTATCAGCTTGGTATAATACTGCTTTATTCATTCTAGACTCCTGGATGCCCTCTATGAAGTACTCGATCACACTTCTCTCGTCCCAATCGATCTGAGCTCCAATCTCCATGATGCTGTATAAATATTCCAAAAGAGTTTCATTTCTGTTATAACGTCGATTTTGGATCTGACGGATAACTTCTGCTGCCGAAAACCGCATGCCGAACTCATCTTCAAGTGCTGCTTTCAATGAATGCCAATCACGTATGCCCCTTTGACTTCTTATAAACATTCTCGCAGCACCAACCAGTAACTGTTTCCCATATACGTAAAATTGTAGTTGCGACCATTTCAATATGGTGCCCATTTCCTCGAATTCGCCCAGCCACTGAATAATGTCAGGTGTACCAGTGCCAGAGAACTGTGACAAACTGTCCTCCACGTCCTTCAGAGTATACATGCTCTTTTGCGGAACGAAAACATTGGCCGCTTCACCATCTTCCGCGCCAGCAGGGTCGTCTGCATGGTCACCTCGCACTGCTTCCCCAACCACTTCGTCCCTATCAGATTTCGTAGAATTCAGTCCGTACCTCTCCAAAAGTCTATTCTGCAAGTCCTCTTTCAACCCCTGTGTACTCAGTCCTAAGTCACTCAATCTGGCCCCAAGGGCGCTAACGCCCAAACCTAAAATCTCCTCACGATTCATGTCCGACTATACCAAACCGTATCAGTCAAATCAAACGTGCAAACTGAATCCGGAAATGTTTATAAAAAGTATGGATATCAATATATAGGTTACAAAATGTTATAATATTAGAATATATAATAAGCTGAAATGGTAAGTGTTTACAAAAGTAAGGATAGAAATACAATAATATAGGTTACAAAAATCACAAAGAAAAGAAGGGAAAAAAAGGAAAATCTCTCGCAAATTCAAATTAATTCAATACACTTTATACAAAATTATTCCAATTTAACAAATCTCAATTATAGAAATTTCACAGGGTATTCTATTCAATTAAGCTTCTATCGAATATCTAAATCATCGTTCATACAAGTTAACTTTTCAACACAATTTCAAATTCTTAATGGAATAATAAAAAAAAATACTTATCAAAATTTTAAACTTTCGCCCCACTGTATTTTGTTCTTTTACACTTCTTATTGCCACAGCAATCAACACTAGCATCTCATACACAGCACAGGAACAAAACTCCACTTCACTCAATTGCTATACCGGCTTTGTAGCAGCAATTCTCTCTCAGTATACTCGTCCCACTGCAACACAGTTAGCTTCAAAACACAACACTATCAATCACTAGGCATCACTCAAAACTATTGTCGACGCGACATCAAAACTTTTCCTCTCTTTTTTTTCAGCAGTTCAGTTAGCCAGTCTTGGTCTATTATGTTGTTGTTGTGCTCTTCTTCTTATTCACTTGTTTTCAACTCAAGAGAAGATTTTGTCTCGATCAATGTTCTTGTTTTACTCGAATTCTTTGCAACTTAAAAATCACTCAAAAATGTCTCTCTTCTTTTTTTCTTTTCTCTTTACTTGTGTCTCTATAAAATTAAATGCTTTTGGTGGTGGTTTTTGTTTTTTCGTTCACTATAACACGTTAATTTTCCGAATTGTTCCATCCCGGTTGAGCCCCCAAAAATTGTAGGGAGGGAACACTCATTGATGAAATGAAACGCACTTTAATTTAATTCAATAGATTTAATTTAATTGTAGTTTTAATAATCTTAAACAAATTTCACTTAGTCTTTTAATAATAATAATATAGGAGTAATTTTAATTTTAATTTTAGTAATTTTAAACAACACAAATTCCAGTTCACGATCACACGTCTGATACCTTCAATGTCTACTTCACTAATGATTCGTCTTCCCTAAAATCTGTTCGTTCTTCTCTATCCATTCAAAAATAACCCACGCCACTCAAAAGAATACCGCTAATTGAGCAGACTCTCAAAATCACGCCACCTACGGTCCCGTTATCTCAGTGCACCATATCATGTCGAGTGGCAGGCAAGAGCGAATCAGACAGTCACCCTACATATATGAAAAATTTATGAATTTCCTTTATTTTTATAGTATTCTTTTTTATTTTTATAGTATTATATATATATTAAATTTTAAATAAAGGTTAAAACGTTATATTTAAAAAATACCCTTCTTACATTTGGGGGCTCAACCGCCTGAAACATTAAAGCAATGCTATATTAAAAAAAATCTACAACAAAACAAGTAAATACAATAGAAAAAATACAGCTAGAGTTAAAATTCAAAAGAGACTAGAATGAAATAAAAATAACGAGTAACGGTATTAATGCAAAACAATAAAAATACTAAAACATACGATTTCCGATCTCAAACGAGTAAATCAAGAGAAGCATTAAGAACAAGGAACGAATCTGACGTGACAGAAGATAAAACCACGGAAAATATCGGAGAAGTTGACACATATAAAACAGAAAATATAATCAAAACAGAAATGTCTAACAACGAGTTAAGCGAGTTAGTAAGATTACTCTCGTTACAAATAAGAAATGAACAAGATAAAAACAATAAAACGATAATTACAGTGAACACATTCGCAAAAATTTTAAATGATTTTGATGGGGAAAACGTACCGGCAGATAAATGGTTTGACAATTTCGAGCAAAATGCTGATGCTTATGAACTAAATGATAAACAGAATACGTGCAAGCAAGAAATAAGATTGTAGGTGTTGCTAAAATGTTTTTAGAAACGAAAAGTATTAATAACAATGAAAGTCTCAAAGAAGCACTTATTACACAGTTCAAGCGTGATAATGACAGTGGCGAAATACATAAAATGCTTAAGGAAAGAAAGAAAACTAGTGCGGAATCGTTTTACGAATATATGCTTTGCATGCGCAAAATCGCTGCCCTAGGTGACGTAGAAGAACGGGCTGTAGTTAGATATATCGTGGACGGTCTGGCGGCAAAAAGTGTATATAAACAGAATATGCATGTATGTCTCAAAGAATTTTAAAGAATTACGTGAGAACTACGAGATTTATGAACGCGTTAATGTGACTACCGAAACACAAAACAAAAAGTGGCACAAAGCCAATGAAAGTAAATTGTCTGCAAAGAAAATACATTGTTATAATTGCGGTTCAACGGATCATAAAAGAAATTAATGCAAAACCCAGACAAAATGTTTCAAATGCAACACATTCGGACATATCGCAAAACAGTGTAAGGCGTTGGATATATTCCACGGTCATCAAACCCAACCTCTTATACGGTGTTGCTTTCTGGTGGACTGCTCTGGACAAGAAACACGACGTCAGACTTCTTGACAAGGTCAGAACGTCTGCCGCCATTTATATAACTGGCGCTCTACGCACCACCCCCACGAAAGCCTTGTTCGCAATGCTAAACTGGCTTCCTACTGTGCTTCTCGCTAATCAGGTAGCCAAGTTTAATGCTCTCTCTCGTTGGCACATTGTACCTTCTGGTCCCTCCACTATTCTGGAGGTTGATCCAGTGGCCCCTGTGAACATGGTATTTCCCTGCTGAATATTGTCTTGACAGATGTTTCCACTCTCTGATTCCAAGTAGGGATGACTGGAATCCTAATACGGTCCCCCTCCCCCCGGAAGTCCTGGATATATATGCCGACGGCTCTAAACTCGATAATGGGGTTGGAAGCGGTGTCTACTCTGGGAAACTGGACCTAAATATTTCTCTCCGTCTGCCGGACTACTGCAGTGTGTTTCAGGCGGAGGTGATGGCAATTTACCGGGCCGCTCAATGGATCCTCGTCAACGATGCTCCTTTCACTCGCGTCTCGATCTTTTCTGATAGTCAGGCCGCGATAGGATCTCTATCGGGTTTCGTGATTAACTCTAGGATCGTTAGGGAATGTCGCCGCTATCTCGACCTTCTCTCGGGGCGCTTCACCAGTGTTTCTCTGGTGTGGGTCCCCGGGCACAGTGGAATTCCGGGAAACTGTAGGGCCGACGCCAAAGCTGGTGTGCTCCTTCCGGAATCCTCTTCTGTTGAATTGGGTATGCCACTTGCCTCGGTCAAGTTGACCATTGCGCGGAGGTTCTTTCGGGACGCCAACCTATGGTGGGTCAATGAGGAGTCCTGCTCCACCGCTAGACTCACCTGGCCCAAGATGGATAGAAGGCGTACCAACCGATTACTTGGTCGTGATGTCATCTCGACTACAGTGGCGGTGCTTACAGGCCATTGCGTCATGGGTAGACACGCGGAAAGAATGAGGCTCCCTTTCAACGACTTTTGCCGTGGATGCAGGTCCACTGAGGAAGAGGAGACTGTTGTTCACTTTCTCTGCAAGTGCCCGTCTCTTGCTAGGTGTAGATATAGGTTATTTGGCTCCCCATTCCTGGTTAGATTAACGGAGCTATCATCTATTGACATCAAGGATATAGCTTCGTTCATCAAACTTTCTGGCTGGTTTTCCAGTGCGGGGTAGTCGTGTTTTTGTTGTGCAGACCTTGCGCTGACCAACTTCCTCCTTTTCTCTGATTTTGGTGGAACTTGGTTAGTACAGGGCCTGCGTTCACCCGTGGCATCACAACGGGCTGCTATGCGTGCTCAAGTGAGCTTTGTGACATCAGAGCTACCACTTCGACCTAACCTAACCTAACCTAAGTTCATAATCGATAGCGCAGATCCAATCCAGCACAAATCCAATCGTGTACAAAGTTCTTCTTACTGTATGTTTTGTGTTACTTATCTTTTGTCCAAAGCTTTGGCAGCCATTTTAAGCGTTGCGGAACATTGCACAAGCGCACATCTCCATCATTAAGCAATTTAGACCGACCATCTGTGTTGACTGTTCGCTTAAATTTTTTACTTTTTTTCATATCCTTTGACTTCTTGCTCTTTAATGAAGCAAAAATTCCCTTTTTTTCCTCTTCTTCCATTCAAAAAAGGCTGACGAAAATCCTCTACCAAACCCTCCACGTGGGTGTTGGCCGGCAATGGTGGTAGCTCGATAGAATGACAATCAGCTCAGGTGGAGGCCTATATTCATTTAACCATATGGTCTTATGGATTATGGCCCTCACCATAGGATAAAGATAGGGGTGGACTAAGGCGTTATGCGACCAGTGGTAAGAATTGGTCAGGCTGGGGGCTGGGTACTACGGATCTCTGCCCAGGCGAACCATCTCTTTATCCTCAATTCGTGGGCTTAAAAATGGAAGAGGAAATTAATAAAATAAATAAGAAGTCCTCCACAGTAAAGGTCGAGACCGGGACATGTTAAGCCAACGCCCGTCTCACCCAAAGTGTTGAAGGACTTGGTTAGCACTAAAGTAGGCCAAGAACTGGAAACTTCTCTGCAGCAGAAACAACAATCAACCAAAAGCGCCGGCTTTGGCAGGACTGAGGTTGTTGAAAAAGCGTGACCTTCGTCTAGCAAAAGTGGCCCTGGAAGTATAAAGGTTGACGCGGCATCGAAGCACGTAAAAGAATCTAAGCAGCGGTAGAGGGCGCGACTGAGTGCTAAGCGAGTTCTTGAAAGAATCTCAAAAAGCCTAACAGACAGCCGAACCCCGCGTTATACGCAATCGCTGACCTGTGCAAAGCTTGCTGAAATCGCAAAAGTGTCAGTTTTGACAGAGATCTAGAGAGAGTGACACACCAGAAGCAGAGAATCTCGCATCGAACCAGCATCTTGTATAGTGAGGTACTGAAAAAGATCATCGAGATGGCAGTGGTGGACCGATCAGATCCAGATGACCGCATTACGCCATCAAATTGGAAACTATTGAAGAACGCCCTTCCCTATGCTTTCCTTGAGGTGATGGAGGAGAATCCGGAACTGGCACCAGTTTACCAAATGTGTGACTGGCACCAGGGACACATTAAATTACTAACGTGTGCCGATAAAAGAACCCTGGATCTCTTCTCCATCGCCATATCGAGACTGGGAGAGATCTGGACAGGCACGAAACTAGAAATAGTGGTGACTGAAGCAAAAAGAGAAAAAGTTGGACTACTGATAGGTTTCGATACCAACTCTCATCATAATATATGGGGAAGCACTGACGTTACTTTTTTAATTTATTACTTCTAACAATCTTATGATATGTAATGTGGGCAACACGCCCACCTTTGTTACTAGAAACAGAAAAGACGTATTGGATATAACCTTTATCTTGAAGAATATTTATGAATACGTCAGAGACTGGAGAGTATCCGCTGAGCACTCTTTCTCTGATCATAGATATATTGAGTTCTCTCTTGGTAGGGGGAATAATGACAAAAAGACGTTTAGGAATCCTAGGCAAACGAACTGGCGCCTACATGGGCGCCTGTTTGATCTGGGTATTAGCCAAGTGGCGTACAGTAGAATTGATAGTGTTTCGAAACTTGAAGCTATTACAGATTACATATGTATACCAGTGCCATATTAGGGGCATTTGAAAAGGCATGTCCAAAGAGGGTTAGCAGGAAGCCTTCCTGGTGGGACCAGAATCTGGACAGGCTCAGAAAGGAGTCCCGTGGACTCTTCAATGTGGCAGGCAAATCCAGGAATGCGGAACATTGGGAACGTTACAAAGCATCCTTCAGGGAATGCAAGAAAATCCTTAGACGGCTAAGAGGGACTCGTGGAAAAATTTCCGTGGCAACATAGAAGCTATCAACGAAATATCAAGGCTTTGGAGGATTCTGGCAACTACATCCTTTGGATAAATCCTACCCTTTGCAGCATCTTAGAATGAAGCATATTGAACTCCTTAGGAAAATTTACCTTGCCAGTATTCGGCTGAAACATATACCGTCGAAATGGTGCAAAGTGGGAGTGGAATACGTACCGAAGGCGAGAAGAAATTCATACGCCACACCTAAAGATTATAGACCCATCGTTCTTATTGAAGACCTTGGAGAGACTCATAGACATAAATCTGCAGAAGATCCTGGATGGAAGTCTTTTATTCAATGAACAACAGTACTGGAAGGGGAAGTCCGTTGAAACTGCCCTACATAGCTTAAAGTGCACGATAGAGTGGTCTCTTGCACGAAAGGAGAACACTTTGGCTGCCTTCCTGGACATTGAAGGGGCCTTCAACAATGTGGAGCTAAGCCCTATTTCTGGCTCACTAACAAGATATACAGGATACAATGGTGTATCCGGATACAATGGTGAAGTTGATATCGAAACTACTGATGGAAAACAATTTATCCGACGCTAGGGAGTTCGCATATCGCTAGAAGGATAGGAAGGGGAACTCCACAGGATGGGAAGCTTTCGCCCTCCTTTGGAATCTTGTGATGAACGAACTGATAGTGATGTTAGAACCTGTTAGGGTTGGTTGTGGGGTTATTCCCTATGCAGATGACGGAGTTCTTACAATATTGGGCAGATTTGCAGATACTGTTAGAGATAGGATGCAACTGATTCTAAAGAAGGGCGGCGAGGGGGCATCTAGTCACGGCTTGGGATTTAATCCCGGGAAAACTGGGGTGTTACCCTTCACTAGGAATTATAGACCACCGCCGATCCGTCCACTGAGATGCATGGGACAGAACTAGAACTCAAGGATGAGGCGAATTTTCTAGGGCCTATTGTCGGTACGAAATAGACCTGGAAATCGAACAATAATAATAGATTGAAGAGGCTTCCACAGATCTCTACACCTGCAATAAGGTGTAGGAGAAAAAATTAGGTTGGTACTTAGAATGACTGGATCTATACAGCGGTAATCAGACCTATCTTGACCTATGGATGCCTTGTATGGTAGGACTACTAACTTGAATCTGGTAGGGCGGCTGCAAAGACCTGCAATTAATGGCGCCTAGCGCACTACTCTTACGGTGGCACTGGAGATAATTTTAGACCCCCCCCCCTGCTGGATCAATATTGTAGGGGTGTGGCCGCTGGGATTGGCAGGCGTCTCTGGGTGAGTATACTGGGGAAATTTGAGACTATCAATAACATTGACTATATGATACTGCGATATGTCGCGTACTCTGTCAACCGCAGGTGGGCGGCTTCGTATACGGGCAGAACGACGCACTAAATCTGGCCAAGTTTGGATAGAAGGCGCAATGCAAGGCTGCTTAAACTCCAAAGAAGAATGCTCAGCACGGTTGTCGAAGTCGTGTCGGCGCATTTCATTATGGGTATGCACGGAAAGCGCTTTGGTTGGGACACTTCGCTAATGATTTCTGTATAAGCTGGAGAGATGAGGAGGAAGAGAAAACTGTGCTTCATCTACTGGGAACCTAAAATGTTATATGTTAAACCTAACCTAAAATGTATGGGTGGTTATAAGGTATTCTCAGTTAGACCGGTCATTAAGTAACACCACTATTTATATGGTCGCCAGTTCACATTGGTGACTCACAACAATCCTTTACACCATATCTTTAATCCTCTAATGACTTCAAGCTGCTTATAACTTATTACTTTGGTTTTATCGGGATACCAATTTGATATTTGCCACATTAAGTCGATGTTTACATTAAGTAATTGCAAAACCCTCAACGATACCTTTTTGAATTGAATGGAAGGGAGACTAAAGGACAAGCTGTTACGAAGGGTGAAAAGTTTTATCTAATTGGGTTGGCCGGAGAAATGTACGGATTCTGATTTGTTACCATATTTTTTAAAACGGATCGGGATATCGATGGAGAAGGATTGCTTTTTTTGGGGTAATCGCTTAATCCGGCCAGGAAATTTAATTAGTAAGGTAATTAATTTTTTACGTGCGTCCGTGCGATTTTTTAAAATACAAAAAAAATGTCTTATAACTTGAAAGTGGTTTTAGACACTTTGAGTAATTAAGGACTGCATCCATCAATAGGATTTGACCTGAGAAAAAAAAAACAAAAATAACCATAATAGCAATTTTTAATATCGAGTCAAAATAAAAAACGATTGTTTTGTTAATTTTATATTTTCGTTTATGTTTTCAATTTCATTTTATTGTACAAAATTTCTTAAACTTAACAATAGCATACATTTAGTTTGGTCTATTTTACATTCGCATTTTATTTTCATTTACATACATCATATACATATGTATGTATATTAAGTTTATATGCACATGCATACGTAAATATTTTTATACATATAAATATATATATGTATATATATATTTATATATAAATATGTACAATATATATACATACGTATATACATACATACATATTTATTTATAATTCTTTTGCATTTGATAATTATAATACAATTTGGAATTTATTCAAACGAATTACTCGCACAAAATACTTTATTTATTGCTGATTGGCGCTTATAACACGCCGGTCGTTTGATGTTTGATGGACAGTTTGAAGTTGTAGCGCATTCTACATGCTCAGTTTATACAATTTTCGTTGAAAGTTATTGCATTTTATACAATATTAATTAAGTATTATCTGATATGTGTACCCGTGTTTACACATATACATATGTACATACATATCTTAAAACAATATATATTTTACTTTTTGTTATTCCTGTTAATTTCAGTTTTATTCTTCTCAGTAATTAGAATGTAATAGAAATAAACATCAGTATCAATCAATCAAATAAATTATACAAACGAATATACCTACATAAATAAACAAAAAATATTTTCATTTAATTATTGCAACAAATTTCTATAGCTTGAGCCCATTCCTCAGAAAATGACTTTTGTTTACGCAATTTTTGACGAACACGTACAATCTATATACGTAAATTTACATTATTTTCTTTATATTTTTTATAACAAATTACTTAAAAACGTCTTGTATCATTATAACATTTGTTTCATTATACATCTTATATACAATATAATTTAAAAAAGTTATAATTACTCCTTAAAGTTGCAGTAAAGTTGAAAGATTTTCATTTTCTGAACTTCTACTTTTTATGTATTTATTTCATTAACCCTATGGTAAATTGAATGAGTTTAAATCAGGGGTTACCAAAACTTTTTTGGTTGTGTATTAGTAAGAGAGAGAAAATATGGGCCTGTTCGTAAATGTATCACTGCGCTGCATAATATGATTATTTTGCGCTCACACTGCTAATCACATGTTGCTGATGATTCTTTCTGCTGATTTATTTGTTTGCATTTACGAACGAACAAACACTGCAGAAATGGAAAAATTATTAATAAATTTGATTTTTGAACTGGACGATAAAACAAATGACAAAATGTTGTTAAATGCTCAAAAAAGTGTACTTTGTGCAAAAAAGAAGACATTTAAGAAAGAAAAAAATAAACTTATTGTTAAAACTCTCATTCTCTCTCTCCCACTCATTTAATGCATCAGCCATTTTTGTGATTAGTGTTTTGGGTTTATTTGCGCATAATATGATTTAATGTTGCATTTACGAACATGTTGCAGCTGCAGTGCTGCCAAGGTTTGCATTTATGAACACGATGCTCATAATATGCGGCGCAATGATGCATTTACGAACAGGCCCTATGTTGAGAGCTTACAGTCATAGAAAAATGTAAGTAATATACCCTATTTTGATTTTCATTTCATCAACATACATAAAGTTATACATCATTGACTTAATAATTAGGTACTGTTTTTTTAAATATTTGCTGGGTATCTGGTTCATATATTTCCTCTCCTACTAATAACCAACCTTTTAATTTTTCCAAAATATTGATTTATGTCTACAAAAAGTTATTTTCTTTCTATATTATCTAAATTATTTACTTTACAATCAAAATTTGTTTAAGAACATATAAGATTTTTAATTTTTAAGAAAGGATTTTTGGTTTACACTAAAAAAAATATTATAGCCATCCACTGACATGTGTGCTTGTCGCAGTCTAATCGACAACTAAACAAAAGAGCATAAGCAACATGTATGAATTCTCTCTGCACAATTGTGCTATGAAATGGTAATCCCTGGTTTAAATACAAATAAAATAATGCATGTAAGTACGTAACGTAACTGGTCATTACAACCCTTCAGTCAGGACTACGACCTAGCTTCTCACGCCACTTATGTATGTGGTCATTTTATACATGAGTGGTGGGACCTACAGTTTAAAGCCGACTCCGAATATTTGTTCTGAGTTTTTGGCAGAAATCTGCTGAGAGGATGTCGCCAAAGAAATATTTTTTCATATTTCGTTTTGGTACAGTGGCCTCACGTGTAACAGGCCAATACACTACCTACGACTTCATAATTCAGGTAAGTATCGGTTTTAAAAGGGAAAAAATAATGTAATTTTAAGACACATTATATGCTTCTGATATGAATAAATCAGTATGTAGTTTAGTTGAACTACGCATTATAAGTTTAATCAAATCCTCATTAAGATTTTGTTTGGATATTTCACTAATTGCCCAGAACTGATTTTTAAAACAGAATAAATTTATTAATTCTCAAAATTGTTACATCACAACGGCCATTTTGGAATGAATTAATTCCTGTCGTATAACTGATCGATTTTATATACATGTTTTTATGTATTCAAGAAATTAATGAGTGAAACTAACACACAGAGTTACATTTGTTGATATGTCAAACAATCGTTATTAGTGAAAGATCATTTGACCGATCATCTTACTGATCACTAACAAATGTAAAAATTTTATTTGAGTTTAATTTATAAGCAAGATGAACCCGAGTGTCAATTTAAAAAAAATCAAAAATAAAGGAGAGAAAAGTCGTTTCTGTGAATAAAAAAAGTGACAGTAAAAAACAAGTGTTTTGAAGCATTTCTAGAAAAAAAAAAACTAACTTAAAAAATTGCTTGTGTTCTCTGATAAGATTTTTTCCTTTTGGTACATACATACATAAGTTTTTTTTTTATTTTTAATTGAAATTTTGAATTTAAATTTGAATAATTTACAAGTTTTGTTTTTAATGCTGTTAAGATAATTTTTAGGCAAATAAAGAGTAATAAGTAATGATGAAGTATTATCTGAATGTTATTAAAACTACATGCGCTTAAAATCACTTTATGCCTTGACATAATTACTTTCCGAGGTAGCCGTAGAATAAAGTTTTTCAATCTTATCAAAATTAATTACTTTTTTTGTTGACAAGAGTGTATTGTTTTCGTGTATACGGTTTTGATTAGTAACAAAATTGAAAATTTACAAGTTTTTGCTAAAAAGAATCGACAGAAAGTTTCGTGTTATGCTGGCTACATTCCTATGACAAAAATAATTTTAATAACACATGTCATATTAGCTCAGTAAAAGCTCACGTATGAATTGGTCTTTTGT
This sequence comes from Sarcophaga rosellei, assembly GCA_930367235.1. NCBI lineage: Eukaryota > Metazoa > Arthropoda > Insecta > Diptera > Sarcophagidae > Sarcophaga > Sarcophaga rosellei. The sequence continues at coordinate 79,869,280 of OV884017.1, read as the reverse complement.
CTACTTCAGGTATAATAACTGCTGAGCTCACCATTCAAACCACAGTTATTTCGAAGATTTCAGATGTTGTCAGATGCTTCGATCAAAACTGTAACTCCGAAGTCGGCAATCAAACGTCCACATATGCACGTGCTATGAGAATGTTTTTGTAAAATCACTTGTTTTATTTAATTCAGATGTATGAAAAGTTTATAAATGGCATTTCGTATGAAGGTTTGAGGATTAACTTTTTAAAATCAATCCTACACTTCAATACACTTCATACACTTAAATATGTTCTACATTTTTTGAATAATAAATAAAATAATATTTTTAATTATACAATTATTTGCGTTTATTTTTTGATTTTGATTTTTATTAGCTCATTTTTGCATTTCCATTGGGAATGAAACGCAAGTGAGTTAAAAATATGCAAAGAAGGACAATGGAATAATTTAACGAAATTTTGTGTATAAATCGGAAAATGATGCATACTAACATAAAATCACACAATGTTCGAATATGATCATAAAAAACAAATATTTTAGTGGTATTGTAAGGAATTTTTCGTATCGCTATTATCAAACCTACGGTGCTGTCGGTCATCTATTCTTTATTTCTAATATAATATAATATATTTTAATATCTGTTTTAATAATTTTACGATCTCGAGTGCGACAAATTATGGGCCTACGAAAAGATAGATTAAAGATTAATTTTTTTTTACAGACCGCCAAAAATATGAGAATGCGTAAATGTATTAATTGATTTGAATAATAAAAAAATACACCGACCGGTAAATATAGGGTTATGTACATACATATGTATATTAACGTTTTTATATCTGACTTTGGTAAGGATCACAAGCACGCTGATTAGAGTGCTAATTGAATCCATTCGAACGATTAATTTAACAGAAACGACTCGAAGAGAATGGCAACTGCACCGATCACCTCAATATATAATCAGACTTAAGGAATGAATGTGGAATGTCAAACAACGACATCTCATACAAAATATTTGGAAGTGAAATTATCCATTGAGGCGTGATATTAGAAGTCTACCAGATTGGGCGGCTACTAGTTTATTGATCGCTTGAGTTTGTGCATTGCGCGTCCGATTTAGCTTCGCCTGTAACTGTGCCTTCTCTATTCATAAGTTTTAAGTTTTGCGAGATCCAGCAACAAATTGGAAAAAAATAATATATTTCTTGATGGACGTATAACTTCAAAACTTCATATAGCAGCAAAAATTAGCACAAAAGAAGTCGAATCGCCGTAAAATACATGCAATGCCTTATTTATTGAAAGCCATGTCTGAAACTGGACTGTATACACTTACAATATTGTTCACTTCTAAAACCAATATTATACTATAGTTTGTATGAAAAATTCGAAAATCACTACGTACATAAAGATCTCGACGTCCAGTCCATAATAAGATTGAAAAATATTTCGAGAAATACTTTAGTACAGAAATTTGTTTTTCAAAAAAGCTGTAAGCGTTGTGAAGAGCCTTTTCATGTCCTTATTTGATTGATTGATATTGTGTCCTGCATTTGTTTTGTAAATGTAGCATTCAGAAGCAGCTCCGTATAAACTTAATTATTCTTAATGTATAACTGTATTGCTTTTGCACAATTAAATAATAATAGTTTAAGTGTTACTTAGCCAAATTTGTCACAGATAAATGCAGTAGGTAAAATTGTAACTTATTATTCAACTGAGAAAAGACGTATGAGAGTTTTCGAAAAACAAATGTTTTTTTTTAACATTACAAACTTGAAAACAATTTAAAATGTTACTGAAGCACTTCTGATCGTTTAAAGGAGCCCTAGTTACAAACATACATACATTTTTTTTTGATGTTTGTGAAATATTCCAGTTTTAAAATTCTTAATGTAGGAAGCAAGTCATGTAGTATAGAATTCAGAATTTAGTAGTATATATTACCTAAATTAGATATCTGGCCAGCAGAGTTTAATAAAGACACATAAATAAGCACACTTATATATAAGAGGTCGTACAGTTCACACTAGGTCTGTATCACTAACGTCACCGCACGCTCCTGATGATAACGAAAAGCGTGTTCCGTAAGGAAAATTGGGAAATTTGGTAAAAGAGTATTGTGAGTATATGCGATTTTTTAGACTTTTATATTGCAACTTAAAATTAGGTGTTTTGCGTGTTCCAAAACTTTTCGATACTGTTTTGCTAGTGAATTTTGGCTTACTCTTATTTTACCAGTCTTTATCCGGAATTAACTCGAGCTCAATTAACTATCATTGATTTGATAATCAAATTGTTTTTGTGTACTTGGAAAAAATCAAATCAAATATTCATTGAAAAACCATAATCTATTATAAAACTAATTCCAGTCCTTAAGTTGTTTTAATACAATTTTAATTTATGTTATATCCTGTAAATGTGATTTGTATAATCTTTTCCCTGCTATCCGTTGTTGGCATTATAAAGCCATATTGTTGATTTTGTTTTTTTTGTTTTTCAAAATTAATCCGTTCTCCATAAGAAGATACTTGATAAACTTGACTAGAGTTTGTATCTTAAGCTTCGATCTGGTACACCCATGCACTCAATGTTTATGGACACTGTAGTTAAAAGACGCCCATTTCTTATTATGATGTTTTACTGCAACATTTGGGGTGTTGAGGCGAAGACCATCATCATACATTTTTTCCATTCGGTATTGCAATTTTATTCGTTTCATAGTACCTTTCATTACTACCAATTTATCATAGGAATTCATTGCCTCACGGGACAAATAATCTGTTCTGGCCCTTAATTCCACAAGCGCATATTTGTTACCTTTAACCAGCATCAATGTCTGTCACCGTTGAGGCTTAAAGAAAACCTCCAACCAACAAGGACAGAGAGTTATATTAGGACGTTTATAGGAATAACCCCAACCTTTTCCGAAACTGATGCACATACTAAATTTATCTATGGGTCCAGCTTGAACGCCTGGAAACTGGGAAGGATATTTTAACGAATTAGCCCTAAAAAACACAAGTTCTTTATAAGTTTTGAATATTCAACTTATTTATATGTTATGATTGTCTTACTTGTACTTATCAAAGGCTTTCAAGCAGTCTCCAGGTTCAACACGACAAACACGAAACCAACTTTCTGTTAAGGTGGGCGAATAAAGGAATACCGGTACGGTCGAACGATTATACAGCCACACACCATCCCATTCATGACTTAATGTGACACCTAAATGGTATTTAAAGGGAGAGAGAGAGATAGTGAGATAATCAGTTACATACAAGTCACATTTACAATATTATCTTACCTAAACCAATTTTTTGCCTTGTGTGTTGAACATCGTCCGGTGAGAATGTTGTACTTTTTTCAACTAGGTCCCTAAGACACATGCCATCCTTGAGATCTCCGCATGTTGTATACGATTTATCAGAAAATATATTAATTGCTGGTGTATCGGCCAGAAATCGTTCACCAACCCTTTTTCCCATTTCCCAATAAGCAACTTCACACCAATTCGATGAAGATCGGCGATCTGTAAAAAACAAAATGTAAAGCTTTAAATGTCATCTATGGCATACAAAATATTTTTTAAACAAATAAAGATTTCTTAAATAAGCATATTGTGATTTTTTTATTTAGTTAAGAACTTGAATATTTTTAGAATAAAATATTTTAACCAACTTTTATTGGCTTTTTCCTGTATGGACACAAACAAAGAGTATTTAAAATAGACAAGACATCTATTTATTATGATCGCAAATAGCAGGGGAATAGAACATAATATGCAAGAACAGAATACGGCCTCCGTGATTTTCGCACCACACGAAATTGACAATTAAAAAATTTCGATAAATGGGTTGAGATAGATGCTAATTTCAATCTTGCAATTAAGTAATCATAATCTCCGGAAGATGTTACTGTGCCATCGTGAAATTTTAAGTATTTTGTTAATACAAACTATGATTTTTTCATGTGCTGGTAACGACCTACAGATGTAGGGTTATAATGACCAATTAGGTATTTATGTATGTATCTTTTACAAAAGTACATACTATTTGATGCAAAAAAGTACTTTTTCAGTTATAATTCAGTACCATTTTTCTAAATTTCAGTTTTGCAACACTTATTACCAGAGTAATGAAAGTAAGCTTTTATTCTTCTTACAACATAATTAGTAATATGCCAAAAAAATGTACTTTTTCATTTTCAAGCTATGAATGTCGAATTATTTTTAATGCTTCGGGGGTAGAGTCAGCTACCGTAATTGCTAATTAGATTGTCCCTCACTTGCCCTAAAACGGAAATATAGGGTTGCCTTTCAAACTTGGGCTTTTTAACTTTTCGTGAATTTAACGTATTATTTATGTTAACAGCTACAAAATCAATGTTTTTTTTTATTGGATAGTTAGTTTGGCTATTAATCTTCCATTTTCTGGTATTGTTGTAATAATACACTGAGAGAAAAAAAATTACAACAACAAAACTTGAAAGTAAGAAAATACTACTGCTAACATTTAACGCGGCACAAATTGGGCTGAATATTATGTCTTGCCATTCAACACAGGTGTTAACGACTTCAAAATTTAAAATTTTGCGAAATTGCTTGACGATCGCACTTTTCGTTTACAAAAAAATGTGGAAAATGTTAAAAAAAATACGAAAAAATTAAAAAAAATGCCCTTTTTTCACCTTCATTCACATATAACTTTTGAAGTAGGAATGTAATCTGTAAGCAACTTCGCAGAATTTTACACATTATAGTCGTCAACAACTATGCTGACTTTCAAGCCAAAATATTCAGCTCAATTTGTGCCGTTTAAAAAACAATAAAACCTATTTTCGGCAAATTTTATTAATTAATTGTAAAAATAGAGTGCATATTGTAAAAAACTGAAATTTATGCTACTGAAATGAATTATGCGTCAGTAATTAAGACTATAGATACTGTTTTTACATTGGGAAACAAAGCTCCTCTCCATGGGTTAAGTAAATAAGCTTATATTTCATTTACTATCGTGATAAGACGGCACATAGTGCATTGATCACTTAAAACGAAGGGACAGAAATAGAAGGAATGAAAAATAGGGGTTTGAAATTTGGTGTACTGTCGTGAACGCCCTTAATTAAGAAAAATTTGGATTTTCAAAAGAATCGGCTCAAGGACACGCCCACCTCCTATATGTCCTTTAAACTAAAATCTTCACATTTTACACAAAAATGAATGGAAAGTTATGAAAAGTTGCAGTTAAGATACATATAATACTACCAATATGTGTGTAAATTTTTAATAAAATCAAAGCAAGGACTATGGGTCCTACCATATATCCTTTTTCATAAAATTCTTGCAAAACCTTTAAAAATTGTCCTTTCTATGGGTCAACGCACTGTACGGCTGTAGATATTCTAGCCGGCAATCTTATTCGCGAAACTAAAAATGTAAGCAATTAAAAAACTTTAATGATGAATTTAAGTTACATATGTATGTATATATTTTTTTTTATAAATTTGAAACTATTTTATTATTTTATAGCTCTTTTCTTTCTCAATTGGTCATTTTTCAACCGATTTTCAAAATTTGTTTATTGATCGAAAGGTATTCAAATTATCTGTCTAATTGTTGAATATAGGTATTACAAATTATTGCCGCTAGATGGCGAAAAATTCGTTTTTATTGACAAATGTATCGAAACACCCTGTATTTGCAAATATTATGAGTTCATATATTCAGCAAATATACTCGTCAAAGGGTTTTGTACAAAGTTGCAAACATCATTTGTTCGAATTTTGGAAATTTATGGGTCAAAATTTTTATTTTCTTCAATAACATAAAAATAACGGTAATTTTGTAAATAACGGAATTATGAAAAAGTCCCAGAACAAAAGTTGCTACTGAAGCCCTAAAGAATCATTCTCAATAATAAAAAAGTTCTTTTTCGCAAAAAGCCGTTTTTGGCATATTGCTAAACATAATATATATGTACATGCATACATACATATGTACATATTTCTAAACACTTTGTCCTGCATATTCTATATATTCATGTCTGTACCCACGTGTGTTTATAAAATTATATGCTCTAAATTTTAATCTTTGTATGTGTGTATGTACACATTTATATGATCGCTGAGTAACAAAATATAGGATTGAAACTAAAAGCAAAGAAGAAATCAAGAAGGTTTAAGATTTTATAAGAATATTAGGAAATGTACATAGATTTCAATTTTTTTTTCTTATTTAATAAAATTTTAATTTAACAAAATAAAATATTACAAAATTTGATCGTTTCCTATGTACATGTATGGATTTTTTAGGATCACTCTGTATGCGTAGTGTAGTGTAGATGACATTATTGTTTTTGTTGTCTTAATTAATGTTGATAAAATGATCAAAATAATACAAATTGAAATATAGAATGTAGACGACGATACAAATACATAAACAGAAACCGTAACGACAGCAATTCTATAATAAGACCAATAATAATTAATACGGCAACGACGACACGATACACAGATAAAAATAATTCTAAATTTATAGATGATGTAGCTCTGCTATCATCGATGTTGTTCAAGTCTCTGACAGTGATGGTAACTCAGTGATATTATCATCAAATTTGTTTACCAGGCCAAAATAAAATTTAAAAAATCTGCGTTTTTAATTAATTTCATTGTCTTTGCATAACTTCTTAGTGATTCTGTATTCCATGTATTTTGCAGGAGGTAACCGCACACATGAAATGGGTCGTGCAAAAACATTGTAAAATATTTATATAATTATTCAATAGTATTTTCACAAAACATCTCACCATCTTATTACTTTTTTTGATATAATTCAGTTGCATTATTGAATTCACGTTGTTTTCCTAAAAATGGAAGCAATGATAATAATTTGAAATTTGTAGAAAACAATGTATTGATATTCTCATAAATTTTTCTTATTAACACACGAAATTTATTTGATACTGCTTCAGTGACTCTTATTTGTACCTTACATTGCTTATAATTGGTGATTTCATTTAACTACAGGCCGAACCGAACAATGGACTTCAGTCTGTCTGTTTAATAAAAAAAAAGACAAAATGAACTAAATAGATACTTATTTTGAATGGCACTGAGTCAGCTCGATCATTGATAGTCTTGATTGAATTTAAAGACCATTATTTGCTCTGATAGCATCAACTTTACAGTTCCCTTTAGCTAAAGGTACCTTTAACTAAACCCAAGTTTAACGGCACGGGCCCCAAGGCCATTATTTCAACTTGCCGTTAACTAAAGCAAAGATTTTAACGGGCAGATAAATTGTTTTTCATTATTATAAATGGGAGGATCATCCTGCCGGTAACTTTTAAAATTAAGTTTATGTTTGAACTTGCCATATTATATATTATTTTCAATATGGCAACTTCAAATATATACAAAATGAGAAACACAACAACAAAAAAGGGGCCCTTAATTGAGCAGTTTTATCGACATGCCTCCGGCACTGCCATGTTTTTGAGAAAGTCATCTTTATTTTATCTGTAGGTTGTAATAAAGAAAATAAGTTAAAGGTAACTTTACAGTTCCCTTCAGCTAAAGGTACCTTTAAATAAACCCAAGTTTAACGGCAAGTTGTAATAATGGCCCTAAGAGTCAAACAAGAACAAAAAAATGAGAACAAATTTAACAAATATAAATCAAAATATGCATTATCTTTAGTCTCAAAAAGTAAAAAATTTTTTGTTACTTTCCTTTTTTTTTTGGAAAATTAGAATATTAAGATTTATTTATTATCGAAAATAGTTAGAAAAAATAATAAGATACATATGTACATACATTATATAAAACATAAAAAAAACACTGTGACTATCTATTAATTATTACTGTGTATGTTAAATAATTTTCTAATGCAATTTTTTAATGCATTTTATTCTAATGTATGCAAACGTTAATGAATTAATTCACTTAAAGAAATTCTCTCGTAATATAAATACATTTAGAAGTATTCATATTTATGAGCGTATGTGTGAATGATTGTTGTTAATAACGTATGTACGTTTGTACATACTTAATAACTATGGTAATAAATAAAAAATGCCATAGGCGCCATATTATTAGCGCCGGAACCTATGTCGCCGCCACTCTGTTATAAACAGCTCATAGAGTCAGACATTTGCAGTTTCATCATTATTTCATTTTATTTTTCAGTCACCATCACACTTAATATAAACGTAAATAATTCACCATATTACGAGAATATCTATAGGAAATAATAACAACTTATATACAGTGGCATAGAATAGAGCAAAATGAAATAAAAAAGAAAACAAAAACAAACAACGGAGGAGTGAAATTGCCTGAAATAAAAATGATGCTTCATATGTTGCAAAAGTAAATGCTCAGTTAATCAACCGTAACGGAATGTTACCGCAACAGTAAGAAACAGCTGATCGCTTTTGTTATGTATAAAGCAATACGACTGATTACAGAAATGTAATGTAACGTAACCGGAAGGTAAGAATCTGAATTTTCTTACTTTTTACGTGACATCTTTTTAGCAATGTTCACAACATGTCAATATAAAAAAAATCTATTTTCCTTTTTTGATCTTTAATACATTTATTTTATTATCACTGTTACTATTGCTGATAATATTTATACAGTTTTTAATATTATCTTTCATTTATTATATATCGAAGAAGGACGCCAACGGAATAAATGTAATTTTGTCATAGTTCGAATCATAATCACACAAGTCCGAATGATAATTTCTCTAGTTCGTAAGATACTCTCTTGATTTGTAATAATATGAATCATTAGAATATTCTAGATTCTGAGTAGATTGCTTCTTTCTTTGTTTTTTTAGTAATTCTCCTCATATGTAAGAAATGTGAAATTAAATTGTTAATTAATGAAGTAAATTAATTGGAACTAAAACTAAATTAGATAAGAAAATAAATATTATTTTTTTAATAACAAATTAAAGAAATGGTGTTAGATAGAAATGGTTATATTAAATAAAAAGTGGATATTACCTTATATTTATATGGAAAACAAAAACACTTAATTTTGTGTTTGCATTTTCCACAACAAACAAAATGGAGTGTTTTATATCTGTGAAAGTAAAATTGTCTGTCTTACAGAAACAGCACATAAAAATTTTAAAAAATACCTTTAAATAAATACAAAACCGTTGAAATGAATCGAAAAACGCTGTAGTGATAGTACTAAATTAACAGCTGATAACGGCTGAATTAAAGAAAATGAAAAGGCTTCGTATTTGAAATCGAAGTTTTTAAAATTAAAATAAAATCTTTAAAAAAAATTCAAATTAAGTCTTTTAAAATTTAAGAAACTCAAACCCATAAACATACATACATACATACATAATTGGCTATTACAACCCTTCAGTCAGGATTACGGCCTAGCTTCTCAACACCACTCATGTTGTGTGCGTTAATTTTATACTTGAGTGGCGGGACCTACAGTTTAAAGTGAACTCCGAACGACAGATTTTTTGAGAGTCTTCTAAATTAAACATGTCTTCTAAATTCATATTTTTATTTTTGGTTTGTTTACTTAAAAACATATGACACGTTTTTACGTTGTATAATTACACTTACATTCCTACGTTAAGTAGACGTTACTGTTACATTCCCTTACGGTTGACTAAATGAGCCTTAACTTTTTCCATTTTCATATATTCACTTATGTAAATAAGTTAACTGCTGCTGATTCGTTAATCTTCCTTTCTTAATAAAATTTAAATTCTAAACACATCAGCATTAAAATTGCAGAGAATGTTTTTTTTTCATTATTATACGTATGTATGTGAGTGCGAATTAAAAAAAAATATAATATAACTAAATCTTTTTAATTTTTAAACGATGGACCTACCGACTGACTGACCTTACACTACTTATCAGTGTATTATTTTTTTGGAGATTTTATATCTGTTCTTGTTGTTTTCGTTGCTACGCTTTTATGTACATACATATGTAGAATAGCTTAATAAAATACAGAAAAGCTAAACAAACGAATGAAAAAAAAATACACACCAACACTGCTAAATTCTAAAAATAGTAAATGCTGTAATATTCGAAACTATTCGCTGTACACTCTGAGAAATAAATACAAATATTTTTAAACCGTTATTGTAAAAAGTCAAACAATATATGTATTTGTTGTAAAAGGTTTTAATAACACATTTATTATGAATATGTGTCTATGTATACATCTTATATATAAAAATGAATGTGTGTTTGATTGTATGTTTGTATGTTTGAAGTTTATAGACGATTAAACGGCTGAACCGATTTTCTTGAAATTTTCACAGTATCTTCCTGTAGGTCTGGAAGGAGTTATAGGCTACTTTTTATGTTGATATTCCAAATGAGCGAGGGGCCATGCCCACGTATGCTACATACTACATACTTAATATTTAATTGCATTTGAAATATATTACTCATACGCATAGTAGTTACCCCTACAAGTATGCTACCTGTGATTCTTGATGTATAAAACCAAAGAAAATAAAGTGTAAAGAACGACGCGGGGGGAAAGATAGAAGGGAAAGAAAAAAATTTTGTAACCAACATTTGTGAAAAAATTCACCAAATAAGAAAAAATATAACCAAAATTAAATTCGTAGACTTTTGTTTTATTTATTTTTTTCAAGTTTAAATTATCTATATATATAAAAATGAATGTACTTTATGGAATCGTAAACTATGCATTTAATCTTTAGCAAAGTTGTTGCGCATGAGCCGACGAAGGTTTCTAAGTTGGTATAACCAATTTCCGACAGGTGGCGCCACTGAAAATTCTTCGAAATTAATTAAATCGTATACTGTGCATTTGATCCTGTGTTGAAAAGAAAAGAAAAGAAAAGAGCATTACTAGCCTCAGAATCAGCATTGAGACTGAAAAATCTTCGAGTACATGCCGCACAGATCCGTTCGCATGAATCACTTGAACAATGAATCACTTGATCGAATGCGTACTACTCAGGCCCGTTCGTCTGAATCATCTAGACAACGGGAAACAAAATCAATAAAATGATTCAAACTTAATTGGATATTTGTCTAATGTCTTTCCTTCAAATTTATTTTAGTTTGTAGTGCAGCAAAGCGCGCAGGGTACAGCTAGTATTTCTTAAAATTAGGAGCTCTTTAAAACTGAATATCATGTACAAGCCATTCAGAAAGTAACGGATTGTAATGTTATCCATCGAAATTTCATGCTACGTTATGGCGAATAAAAATATATCACTTCGATGAGTGGTCTAGCAGGATAAAAATCCTAAATGTAATTCAAAATGCACTAAGTAATGGGTTAAAAATAACAATAACAATGTATAATGGTGGCCCGTACTATCTTCAGATAGAAATTCGATCGAGAACTTGTGGAATGTAATAAGAGCAACAATCAGAGAAAAGTGTGATAAATTCTGGAAATTAGTTCAGGCTGCATGTATTGATATGTAATTTTCTTAATTTTAATTTAAAATTTTTGAAATTTGTTATGATGTATAAGTTAAGAATAAGCGCAGTTACTTATTAATAAATTTCTTGTTTTATTTTTTTTATTTATTATTTTATATTATATATATGTATGTCCTTATTTAAATCTTTTCTAAAATGTATAACATTATTTTGAGATTTTACTTAAAGTATTACAACAACCAAAAACTTAATAACTAAATAAATAAACTAATAAAAAATCACAGAATTAAAGAAAAGTTGTCCTAAAAACAATCTTGCACAATCTTAAAAAGTCATAAGAAATTTTTAAAATATACACTAAATTGGCTCTTTCAGTAAAAAGAGATCTAGTGGACATTCAGTAAATTCCTTATTATTCCATATGTAGACGTTCCGCATTTTTCATTAAATGACAGAGACAGCTCCCTTGCGATGATTCAATCAATACGTGACTAAAGTTACTGTGCAGCAAATCAGTAGAGTATCTGGGGTTCAGGCCATGTATTATTTTCAAATTTTTATTTTGTATTACCTGAAGTTTGAAGTTTTTCTATACGTTCTAGAAGCATTAAAGAACCATACCTGGCACGCATATGTCATAATAGGCTGAATTCACATTTTGTACAAGATAATCTTATTCTTACAATTTAGTCTAGATCTTCTGTTAAGTAGAGGGTTAAAGGGCTCTACCGCACCTGACTGCCTCCTCACAAATATATTCCAAATGCTGTTTAAATGATCATTTCTTCTCTAAAATAATACCTAGATATTTAACATTATCACTAAGTGGGATCATAACTCCCCGAGAGTAAACATGTCTTGTAGGAGTACGTTTTAGCGATCTATTATATGGAAATATTATAGCCTGTGTTTTACTTTCCACTTGTCGAAGTATTAATGGGCTAGTTTTAAACTATCTTCCATTCTTTTAACTATCGCATTCGACACCTTACCACTGCAAATGAAAGCACTATCATCTGCGTAAAAAGCCATTTCGTGATTCCTGGGAACGGTAATATCTGATATGTAGATCGAGCAAAGAGTTGGGGATAATACTGACCCCTGCGGAAGACACCCAAGTATTCGCCGATCACTAGACAGCATGTTATCGATAGATACAACAAAAGAGCGTTGATCCAAAATTTTTGTATAATTTTCTGCAGATATGTTGGAAAATTGAATGTACCGAGTTTAAAAAGCAGACCATCATGCCAAATAGAAACGAACGCCTTTTCGATATCCAGAAAAATAACACCAGTACTCTTTCGATTCCTTTTGTTGCACTCAAGATAATTAACAACTCTTTTTAGTTGATGTACAATAGAATGCTCACTGCGAAATCCAAACTGTTGCGGGTTAATAATATTATTCTGATTAGAAAAATCCAAAATTCTTTTGCTGATTATCTTCTCAAACACCTTATCCAATAAACTTAGAATGCTGATGGCTTAGAAATTGGGATTACTTTAGTCCTCTTAAAAATCTTAGGGAAATAACCTTTCGATAAACAGGAATTGAGAAGTTTTTTTAAAGTCTCAAAAAAATAATCAGGCATATTCTTGAGAATGATGCTATTAATGCCATCCAGACCCGGGGCCTTATTATTCTTTAGTAACATCACAAACGATTTAACTTCCACTAAATCGGTGACTTCTATATAAGAACTATCAAGAATTCTGCCGTTTAGATTATGAATTATTTATTACTTTTCAGATCACTGTATGTACAAATAATTAATTTTATAGTTTGTTTCCGAAACAAAAAATACAAGATTATTAAATTTTTATTAATCACTTTATTTATTGAGAACTGAACTTAGGATATTTTAGTAATTTAATTACACCATATTTAATAAAAACAAATATGCTTACGTGAATAATAAATATTGATTGCGCATGAAATGGAAAATGTTTGTTTCTTTATATAATTTAATAAGGTATTTTTTTTTGGATTTTTGGTTTTAACAATCAATAGGGAATAGGATTATTGCAATTAATATTGACGAGATCAATCCTAGATTAAAACCTAGGCTAGATTTATTCTCACTCTCTCATATTAGTTATGAGGCGGCCGTGTTATTAAGTGACAATTCCTTTATTTGTTCGGTTTTGTTGGGTTGTTTTAAAAGTATTCAAATATATGTTTTATGCAATATTGAGATAGACTCATTGTGGAATTGTGCAGGAATTGTATAATTCTTTAGACAAATTATTCAACCCGAAATGTCATCTACAATGAGTATATCACAATAGGAGTCTATTAGACTATTAGGACTATGAAAATAATTTCTAATGCTTAAGGTAATATTATGACCATGTCCATCCATCCATTTTTTATACCACAGATTATATTGCCAAATATTAGAATGCTTGTATAAGTTATTTGTTTATGTATTTTCCAAATTTAATAGATCGTACTACTATTTTGTTACATCCATATTCATCCTAGGTATCTATATTTGATTTATAAAGAATATAAAATGGCCTGAAGCTAATTTTGGTTTTGTAAGCTGAAATGCATAGTCATAGTTTATCAAAAAAAAAATCCTCTTTTACAATATATTGTATCTTATTGGGCGTAAGAATAAATGGCGAATAAAAATGCCTACTTTCAATCAATGCATACCTCGATGAGTGTTCACGATTTACTGTTTTATTGTATCTAACATATATTTTAGTAGTGTCTTTTGCTGAAATGTTACTGTTACTTCTTTAAACGGCTTTTAATAATTTATTTGCAATATGTCAAGAAGCTGCGATCACAAAGTACAGCTGAGACAACCTCTTTCTTTCATCAATCCCCATCATCTCCCACTCCTTGCGCACTACTGCGGAAATAGTCCTTGGTTTCGAGCATCCACCCCAACGAAACCAATGGTACGGCAGTGGAATTTAGTAGGAATGATGCTCGAAAATTCTATCAAAAGGTTAAGCGTCTAACAGAAGCGTCTTCCTGCAGATATGAAAACGGAAACAGGGTTACAGATTCGCCGCAATTAGGCGATCGTATTTTATGAACGACTGAAGCTACTGGTCAAAACACTGTTTGGATCTCAGTAGTGCGGTTTCAGGCGTGGCAAGTCCACCATCGACTTCACATTACGTCAAATCCTGGAGAAGGATCAGGAAAAACAAGTCGACACACGTCATATTTTTGTCGATTATAAGGCAGTCCCACTGTCTCTGCTCGATATTTCTGTAAAGCTGAAAGTTGTTGAGCAACTTATGCAGCTTTGTCAATGTAGGAATATACGAATCTTTTGATACTTTGCGAGATTTCAGACAAGGTGATGTATAACTTCTTCATGGAGACTATTTTCCACATTAGTGTCCAGTTGCTTGCGTACGCTGACGACATTGACATCATAGGGCATACCAAGCGAGATGTTATTGCTGCCTTCAGTGTAGTCTATTAAGTCTATTAAGAAGGATCTGTCAGTAAATGAGGGCAAAACGAGACATATGTTATCGACAAGTGTGGACATGCAGCGTATTGGATCTCAAATTACGGCCGATATCTATACCTTCAATGTAGTCAAGGACTTTATTTATATTGGCTCCGCCGTTACCACCAAAAATGATGTCAGCCACTCTTGCCACCAGGTGCTACTCTGGTCTCAATAGGCAATTGCGTAGCTGAGACCTCCCTCGTATGACAAAACTAATACTCTACACGACGCTCATCCTCCCCGTGCTTCTTTATGACGCAGAGGCGTGGACACTACTAAGCATTGATGCAGCAGCCTTGACATTGTCTGCATTGAACGACCTTGTTTGTGTTGAAAGGACCGGATCAAGGAAGCAATGTCATCGGTTGGTGTGACCAACTAGCATAGACGCGCAAAAAGCAGAGGCGCCTGGAAGGATGTGTTAGGGCAGACCAAAATCCGTTAATTGGGTTGTTCCAGTGTGCCAGTTAAGTAAGTACGTAAGTTTTGGCAAACCCAAGTCTAGCCTTTCTACGCTTTGCTGATCGTTGACTAAATAATTCTACCCTAAATTGGAATTCCTTTTTATTCAACTCACATACATATTTATTTTTATCAAGAAATCATAATGTCACAATGTTTTAAATGCACGTCCTCTGAAAGAAGCGGCGATATGCTCCCTGATAGCAAATACTTGGTAGTTAATGAGATGGGCTGATGGAATCTTTTTAAGTAATTTATACTGTGATAGACCAGATCGTCAATAGTTTTGTCTTTAATCTGACTTGAATACTTGTTTCTTGCCATTATTATAATATTTTCTTACAATTTCCTGTGTAGCAAATCACTACTTCTTTTAATTTCCTCTTCTCATATACAAATTCTGAAGACATTGTGTCGTTAATTTAAATTTTACATAATCAGTAGCGGAGTTAAATTAAAGCGATGCTTTCGTTTTGTCCAGTTCAAATCGTACTTTTTTTATGATATATGTATGTATGTATGTATATATGTACATATATTTCAATTTCTTTTATTTGAACAATAGCAAACACGATTACTCTTGTACTATTCCAGCAATAAAGATCGACGCTGTGTGAATCCGGGATCAAAGTATATCGTATAGTGATATACACATATTTACGGACAGTAAAGCGGTCGGTGCGTCATCAACTGGTACGTCATCTGCAAAAATGATCAAACTAAATCTGAGTACGCGTCAATTGCCTTGTAGGTAAGAATTCCATTCCACTTCTGGACTGCAAGAGCTTGATTTACAATTCAATTTAAAAACGGATGTGATTCTATGGCTTACAAATATGGGATGCAGACACAACATCCAATATCAAAAGAATACAAGTGAGCAACAACAAAATTCTGATCCATGATGCTTTAATTTTCACATTTATTAATTAAACATTAACAAGGACCTAAACGAGCCACTTGTTCAAAGTGATGTTTGCAAATTTGCATTAGTCGGCAAAAAAAAAATTAGATTTGTTACTTTCGTTGGCTGAGCCTAAATCAAAAAAATTAATTTAAGATTCATAAACGTATTTTTAGTTAATAATTTATTATGATTCAAACGTAAAGAGGAAAGCAATTATTACACAACCAACATAAATCGCACTTTGGAGAGATCCATTCTCATTCATATCTTTCAGATTTAAACACGTACATTTATGTACACATACATGCACATACATACATACATACATATGTATATGCATTTTTTTGTAAGAATTAAAAATATTTAATTCATCCAATTATTCACAATAAAATTTTTTTTGTAGCTTGGTAAGCCGATAAGTGAAAGTGGAATAGAAAATTTACAAAATCACGATTATAAATCAATCAGCATCATTTTAAGAATATTTTTTTAATATTTTTCCTATTTAATTACTTATACATATTCTTATTTATGCAATAAAACACGTACACGCACACACACACACAAACCAAACGAAAACAATAGCCACAGCGAATACCATTAAAAGCTTAAAGACTGCGGCGCACCTTAAAATACCAAAAGAAAAATTAATTCGATAAATAAATAAAAAAGGAACAAAACAAACTGAAAAAAATGAATAAATTCTAAAAAAAATATATAATATGAGAAAAATCGAAATTCGAATACTTATCGATTTAGACTCAATTTCTGTCGTTCCAAAAATAACAATGCCAACAACAATATGATATTTTTTTTTCTTTGCAAATGTAATATTGATCGTCCGAGGGTGGTGAGAGGTGAAGGTGGTGATTTTATGTTCTATATAATATGGTTGGCAGACAGACGGATGGATATGTAAACAAAAATATACACTACGTGTACATACATACATACGTACATACAGTACATTGAAATAAAACACATATCAAAAAGTCTGAAAGAAATAAAAATTTACTACAGAACTACAGTACATATTTGAATAAGTCAAATTGTATTTAATTTAACTTAATATGCTTTTATTTTTGGGTTGAGTGTTTTATAAATAATAAAAGAATCGTTTATAAACTATTTAATTTGTTTCTAGGTACGCCTCATTTTTGTTTTGTTTGTTTTTGTCTCTATTTTATTCTTATTTTGAATTGCATTGAATTTAGCCCCTACCATAGTTACAAATACATACGTATGTATGTACTTCTGGCGCCAGCTTAATTTCAACAAATTATTTGCAAAAACAGCGAGATATACATTCGTTATTTAATAGACAAACATATCGACCAAAACAAATAAATAAAACTAAAAAAAAAACAAAAAACAAAAACATAATAAAATATAAAACGGAAAATAAAAAAACAGCAGAAACAACAATTTCAGCTCAGACGTTAGAAATAGAAAATAAAAACAAAAAATAGATTTAAAGAAAAGCTCTAAGAATATTACAATAATAAAGAGGATGCATGTGTGTGCGTATTTCAGTAAGTAATTTTGATAACAGTTTAAAAATCTGCTTTTAAAATATACATACATACAGTGCTGTTCAATAAAATAGATTCACCATGATCTAACATCTTTGAGACCAATAAAACATTAGAGAAAACGCGATTACTAATTTTTATTTTTTTATTTTGGTAAACTTATTACATAAATAATATAAAAAAGATATAACTTCAAAACATCTAAAGTAAAAAAACTATATATTCATCAATATTCTTCAAATCGGCAATTTTTTCCTGTTCATAAAAATAGATTCACTAAATTAAGTATTCTAAAAAAATTATTTTTAGCATTTAAACTAAATAATTCTTTTTATTTACAGTTTATTTACATCAGTACTAGGTGAAATAACCCTTATTTTTAATTACTGTGAGCACCGTTGTGGCATAAAATTACAACAAGTCTCTGACATGTTTCTTTTGGCATATTTTTCACCGCTTCGTTCATTAACTCCTACTACTGTTCTTTTTTTGAAGGGTTTTTTCCTCGGAGAGTTGCTTTGACAATTTTCTATAGATTTTCGACAGGATTTAAGTTCGGCGACTGTGCCGGACAGCTCAAAACCTCGATGTCATTATTCTGAAACCAATCTTTTGCTCTCTTCGATATGTGTTTCGGTCTTGTTGAAACACTCATCAAAGTGGCATTTCCCATTCGGCATAAGGTATCATGACATCGTTTAGTATATTGGTACAATAAATGGCATCCATTATTCATTCTATTTTAAATAGCGATCCTGTGCCAAGACAGGAAAAACATCCCCATACCAATATACTTCCTCCACCATGTTTAATGGTTGTTATTGTATATTGCGGAAGGAGTTCAGTGTTTGGGTGTCTTCTTACGTCAAACTACTTCTGTCAGAGTTAAAAAAATTAACTTTAGTTTCATCTGATCATAAAATATTTCTCCACTTATGCATAGTCCAATTTGTATGCTGTTTTGCAAATTCTAATCTTTTGTTCAGGTGTTGTTTAGGCAACAATGGAACTTTTCTGCTACTTTTGGCTTTTAAATTATTTCTGTGTAAAACCCTTGGAGTGGAAATATGAAGCTTATATTCCTTTTTAATGGCAGCAGAGGTTGCAAACGGGTCTTTCTTCACATGACGAACAAATTTTCCTTCCATGAGAAGTGTGAATTTTGGTTTTTTCCCTCTAGTTTCTGCCTGAAACTTATAATTTATTGTGTTTTGGACTATTTTATATGAATACCCAATAATTGCAGCAATTTTTCTATAGCTTTTGCATTCATTATGAGGTTTTTTTTATTATTCCCCTGCCTTCATGACTGCAGTGATTACCTCTGCCCATTTCCAATTCTAAACTTTAATTGTTTACTTGATTTTTTTTAATAGTATTAAAAATCAATCAGATTTACCGTTTAACACAATTACCATCAAATAACGGGTTGTAAATTGAAAAATTGTATCATTTTTTCTAACTGAATCTATTTTATTGAACACGCGTTTTCACAACCAAATCTATACTTGCAATAAATTAAAAAAGAATGACGCTTCAAATTTTGGAAATGTAATGGGATTATATTCATAAGAGATCAGTAAACAAAGTGCAGCTACTTTTTTACATATACTTCTTTGTATAAGAGATTTAGATATAGAAAACTTTTCGGAGAGCAGGTGAATCTATTTTTTTGAACAGCAGTGTATGTATGTACATATGTAGTAGAAATCAAATTTAGGGAATGAAAATTTCGTGTTATTCTGAAAACCCAATTGGAGCGTACATAGCCAAAGGATTCCGTTAAGCTTAGCATCTAAGTATTTTTAAATCAATCATCATAAAAGCATTTCACTACACATATACATATGAACTTACATATATGTATGTATGTACATTTTAAACAAATAAATCGATTAAAACAGTTAAACTTCAACATAACGTCCGATGTTATAAAACATTTGTAGGTGTCATGCTTTATATTATTTAATAACAATTCCCAATTGTAATAACAATGCTATAATTTTTTACTAAAAGTTTTTCCCTTACTCCTTCCCTTTAAATAAATACGCAAAATATAATTTCAGAATTGTGACACTAAAAACTACTAGTCGTATTTAGAAAATAATTCATTAAATGGAAAATCAACCGTCGTGTTCATAAAATAACCATTTGAGGCTATTGACGCAGTATTATGAAAAATTTGGATTTATATCAGATCTTCCGGATGACGATAAGAGTAACAACAGTACCAAAAATCCTAAAAGACTTTTTCTTTTCCTATTTGAGGATCGACTACATTAATATCGGCTGCGTTAATGAGAACCTTTTAGTATTAGTTTTGTTGTTATTTCTAATAACTAAAATATTGTCTTGATGTTAATTGCTTGCATTGACATACACACATACACATGTACATGTATGAGGATTGAAAACAGTTCCAACTAACCGACAGATTGTTTGCTATTCATCCATCATTATTCGAAATAAATGCCCATGAGTGTATATGTATGTATATTTTTACCGCTGTTGTGCTTAATATTCGGTTAAATTGAAAAATAAAAATTGAAATAAAAGCCTGCATAAAAATTAAAAAAAAAAAAAATAAATATAATAAAAACAACGAAAACATCACCAATAACAAAAATCGCGTACTCGCAATCGCTGAAAAGTTAAAATATCATCAATATATTGTAGAAAGTGACGACTTGACGCGGCAACCTGGCGCCTAAAAAAAACATGACTACTAGACCTCTCCGTCTTCGTCAAGTATCCCCTTTGATACCATACTTTCAAAGTTTGTTGTGTGGGGCTGACGCCGACATATTCGTAAGATAAACGACGACAACATTGAGTAAAAAATAAACAAACAAGTGAGCTGAAACTCGTTGCTGCCGTCGCGTCGTTCCGTCTTCTATTTATTTTATTCATTTCAGTTTCTCTTAATAAATGGCAAGTGAAACATACGACTACAGTTACACACGCACTCGCATGACGAGTTGTTCTTGTTAGTTTAGTTTTTTCCTTTATATTTTTTTGGTTTTGTTATTGTATTAAATCGTTTGCTTGCATTTGTAATCAGCGTTGCCAATTTAGCGCCATTCGCGCTAGATTTAGCGTGTTTCAACTACAAACAAAAATAAATAAAAGTTTCCTATAAAAAAAATTATATTTACATAAAAACAATAAATAGAAGTGTAAATCTTTTTTCTTTAGTGATATTGCTACGATAGCTTTATGTCCAAAAATACTCAAAGGTGTTTAGTTGAAGCAACTATGATTATGACATTAGAAAAAGACAAAAAGAAGGCTTTATTATTTGTTGTAAATGTAAGATTTACAAAACAGCAAGATCTTTTAAGGATGAGAACAATAAATAATGATTTAGCATTTTATTAAAACTGTATGAAATGATCTTAATAACTCGTTTTCCAGTCTTATTCTACAATCTTTTAAATATACATGCTCATATGTACTTAGGAAACTGATGTTTCCGTCAAGCCAAAACAATTCGGTACAACTTTTTTGTGTTTTGTAGATGTGGAAGGTGGTAAGCTAATGATCTTAAAAAGATTAACAAATCTCTATAACAATAATAATCTGTAATGACCGATTTGCCTCGAAGAAATACATTGTATATATGGCTCATCGAATGTTAACTTCTTAAAGTTGGTTTTAACGTTAAAACCATAATTAAAACCTGGTTTTAGCATAAAAAATTATTGTGTTAAAACCACAGGGTATACAGAGACGAATTTTGACAGTTAACCTCGCATTGAGAAAGGGACAGCAAATATTACCAAAAAGAATTTTTTTGTCCCTCTGCGATTGTAACTCTGTTTTGTTTATTTATGTTTTTTTAGTTTTCGGGGTGGGTTTTTTATATTAGCGAGAGTTAATTAAAAAAAATGTAATTTTTGTTTAGAATAATTAATAAATAATAAAAACAACTAATAACAATAACAATTTTTAAGTTTTTCTTTCAAGAAATTAAAAAATATTGGCAACTTTCAACAAGAAAACTTTTTTATGAGCAGTACTTCTTATTTTGATCTTGTAATATTTAGCTTGTTAATAACCGCTTGCACATGAAACTATATTCACTGTGACCGAAAATCACCCACATTTTGATTAATATTTAAGAATCTTTAAAATTGTCATTGAAGAAATTAAAAAATATTCCAAGTTTTCCCTTTTTTAACACAAAATAAATGTTTGTTTACATTTAATTTTTCTACTTTATCCGCCAGTTTTTACTCTATATATCTGTTGCTTCTAACACATTTGCTTCGCAATACATACTCTAAACTGGCTTGTGCTTTTATGTTATGAGCGTTTTCCAACTGTCAAAGTTTTCGTTATTGATTATATTGT
Organism: Sarcophaga rosellei; assembly: GCA_930367235.1. Classification (NCBI taxonomy): domain Eukaryota; kingdom Metazoa; phylum Arthropoda; class Insecta; order Diptera; family Sarcophagidae; genus Sarcophaga; species Sarcophaga rosellei. The sequence continues at coordinate 79,847,132 of OV884017.1, read as the reverse complement.
GATAAAAATACAGAAAGCCGGTTGTGTGAAAAAAGTAATTTTTTTTGATTTCCAAGCACTTCTTCACTTTTTATAAATAGATCCACTATTTTAAAGTATTATTTTATAATATTTAAAATAATTTTTAATTTAATTGTTCATTTCATAATTTTTCTTATTTTTTTTTCTTAAACAAAAACAGCTGTTGCACAGTCATAAATGTCAAGAATGTTAAAACCAAATTTAAGAAATCTTATACATGTGAACGCAAAATCAGCTGATTATGGTTTTAATGTTAAAAGCAGGTTTTAGCTTTAGGTGTGAAAACACTATTAGTTTAAGAAAATCATAATTTGTTCTCAAATTCCGTAGTCAGAATAAAATAATTTATTAAAATTTTTAAATTAATCAATGGTGATGCAGTATCATCAAAAAAGTTTGCTATGTCACGTCTAATTAGAGGGATTTCTATTGACAAAAAACCGTAAAGACGATTATGTTGAGAACACATGTTAATGTCGTAAACCTTTAGGAATGCGTCTAATTTGGTGACATTGCCAAATACAATATGAAGCCTCCACACTTTGTATTTTGCATTAAATAGGTAAAGAAATTTTTGGCACATTTTTCTTTTTTGATATTTTATTATTGTTTTCGTTAATATGTCATACTTAATAGAGCGAAAACCAATATATTTTCTGATTTTCAATATCGAACTCTGAACCGAAAAGTTATTTAACATACACGTAGCTGCCAGATTTGACGTTTTCTCGTCATTTCGAAGATTTGGTGCTCTAAAAAGATCATATTGACAATCTGGCGACTTATGTCCTTATTTTGACGATTTTTAGAAATTAAAAATGTACATCGTTTTATTTATTTTAGTATTTTATATCTGAATTGAGCAGTAAAATTTGTTTGTTGTCTTGAAAAGACAAAAATGTATTAAAAAATAATGTCAGAAATGAAAATGCGAGATGCTATCTTTTTATTTTCAACCTTGGTGAAAATTATAAAAACCAGTCGTGAGATAGAATCTATTTTATTTTAATATAGTTTTTTCTTATGGGCTGGTTGGTCAAGCGTATTAGACGTAAAAATGTAGCGTACGTTGCCGTAAGAACGTTTGTGTAATTATAGAAACGTGAAAAACGTGACATCTGCCAACGAAGAATGTAAATAAAAACAAAACAGAACACTAAGCAACACACACACGAACACAGCAAAATGCAAAGAAATTGATATACAGATATTTGCACAAAGTCAGCTGTTCAGAACAGTGATGAATGTTGTTAAGGTCACGCAAAATTAAAAAGTACCAATTAGGCCTTGATTAGGAAAAGTTATATGTATGTATTTGCTTTTTAAATTTTATGTTATTGTAAATAAATATTTATTCTTGTAATATTATAGAATATTAAATTTTTGGTTCATTCTGAGTCAATATTTATGGAATTTACATATAAGTACAGTCGAATATTGTTCTATTCAAATTGTTTTTTTTTTTGTGCGTTTTTTTTTTTTTATTAAATTGCAAAACAATACCTCTGAATAGAATAATAATAAGAAAAAATACTCTTATAATTATTTATACTCGTTAGAATCATAAGAATATATATTTAAACATTTTGAAGATTAAAAAGATTTGTATATAAATAGGAAAGTACCAAAAAGGGCATTTGAGTCACATTGCCACTCAAAATACATATTATTTATTTATATTGTTCCAAAGTTTTTTATACACATTACAATCATAATAATTAAAGAAAAATCATTTTTTATGTACAAATTTTAAAGATTAAAATATACGATTAATATATATGAAAGTAACAAAAAGGAGAACTCGTATCAATTCGTCACTCAAAATCCATACATATATATTATTTATTTATTTTGTTTAAATTTTTTGTGTACGCAATAGAATCATAATAATAATATTTATGTATTTCATATATAATTATTTTTTTTATTATTTTAATAAAAATTAAAAAAAAATTTCAAAGTTGTATATAAATCATCAAGAAAGTACCAAAGATGACATTTGTGCCGCAATGCAACTCTGTATATAATAGCCCCATCATACATGTTCAAATATCACGTAAAAACGTGAGAATTCTATTTTATACAGATCGTTCCGACTTGTTAACGAGAGAATGCGTTTCGGTAAGCTTTTACATTCCTTATATATATAATATTTTATAATATAACAAAAGTAAATATTTGTAACAATATAATATTTAAGAAGCAAATATAACTTTTTCCACCAAAAAGTACCTAATTGGTACTTTTTGAATTTTGCTTTACCTTAACAACACTCATCACTGTTCTGAACAGCTGACTTTGTGCAAATGTCTGTATACCAATTTCTTTGCATTGTGTTGTGTTCGTGTGTGTGTTGCTTTGTGTTCTGTTTCGTTTTTATTTACATTCTTCGTTGATATATGTTTGTTTTTAACGTTTCTATAATTACACAAACGTTCTTACGGCAACGTACGGTACGTTTTTACGTTCTATACGATTGATTAACCAGTCCATGATTCTTACGTGCATGAAATAGCAGCTATGGACACTATTTTGTAATGGGCGTATCAATGTGATATAATTTCAATAATTATTAAATAATACTGTACATATACATATTTATTTTATTTATATTTATTTTTCGGTCTGCGGTACTTCTCGAAAATGTGAATCCAAATCCAATATGTGAATGAATAATTTTTTTTTGTATTATTCAAAGCTAAGTAACATTCAAAGTTCTTTCAATAAGTATTTTGAGAATACTAATTGAGCATTTATATTAATTAGTATTAGTTATATTATAAAAACAACAACCATAACAGTGCACTTTGTGTCTAAAGAAATTTTTTAGAGTTTGTTCTGTGCCATTATTCCAAAAATTTTCATTAACATTCATTCATTACATTGATATCGTTAATTACAGATATATGTATGTACATACATTTAAGAATATTTCAATCATTATCTGTTACGCAAGTACATATAAATCTGATCAGAAGCTATAATGAGCTTTTGATATTTGAGATTTTTAAAGTAATTTCGATGACAATTTTGTTGTTTCTGTCACAGTAGGTTTTTAAAATAGCTTCACTGATTTTTAGAAACGTGAATCCTCAACAACGGACAACGGTCTTCCATTGACTATGCATAGTTCGATACAAGAATTGAGCAGCACTTAATGCACATAGTTCTATTAACATTCCTTATTTCATTTTAAGAAATTTTGTATTATTTGGGCATAAAGTCGATAATTGAAATTTTAAATACAAAATAATCAAAACTATGTTCATATGTATGTATGTATGTATATTATACGACTACCTTACATACTGTGGTATGGAAAAGAAATGAAAAATTTTATAGAAATTAAAATACGACCGCAAAAATTCATAATTTATGTAAAATTGATTTGAAATCAAGCCTTACCTAACACACATACATACAATTTTTGTCTTGTCGATGACAGTAACTATGAAGGTAAGGTATTAAGTATATTGTATATAAATACCGACATATGTACGTATGTATGTATATATGTACGTTAATACACGCATACTTATTTATTTTGTATACGAGACACAACAATATGTTGCAATAAAAGCAGCAGCATTAGCAAGTTCTCTTAGAAAATTAATAAAAGTTTTAAAAATATCGTAAATATGTCACTAGCAGTTAATTTGTATGTAGAACTTGAGCTGTAACCACAGCTCGCTGTTGTTTGTTTGTTTGATCGTTCTTTAGTTTGTTCGTTCGATCTTCATTCTGACAATGGCAGTCAGTAGCCTTCGCAGAAAGAGAAACCGATACCGATCAATTCAACAAGCAACTGAATTAATCATTTGTATTCCGTTCATGAGCTTCTTAATACGTTTTATTTTTTTTTTCTTCATTGTAATTATTATACATACATACATAAGTGCAGACATATGTATGTATAGTATGTACATACTTATGCATATTACAAATATTTGTGGAATTTAAAAATTCGATATTTTTAAGTTGTGTTCTCGTAAAAATAAAGAAAAAATAAATTTCTATGACAGTAAGTGAGTTTGACTATAACTACATATGTATGTATATTGTAGTCTCTCTATTGGAGCTGCACAGTTAAAGATATTCAATATAATTCTGTTTAACTTTAATTCTCATAATTAAGATTTCTTTTAATATTTAAGAAATTGTTGAGTAATTACCTTCACCGTCAGTGGTTACTGAATCGGAGGCTGATTCGGAGGCTTGCCGTTGTACATCGGTAAAATTTTTTCCAATCTTGTCTCGATCTGTTGATGGATTTACATCGTTCGCCGAATTTTCGCCTAAAATAAAAAGAGAATTTTATTAATATTAGCAAACATAAAAGATGGTTTGAATCGGATGTGATAATATTTATAACTTCTTAAATTATGATAATGAGTGCATTGCCAATGTTTTGTATTCGTTTATCGTTACAAGAATATAGAGCGCTTTCGCTCCGATTATATTAAAACGTTGATCGATTATTTGGAAAACCTTTTAAGCTTTTTTAAGCCGAAGACTTAAAAGGTACAGAGGTTTATATAATATGTTATATATGGCTTCCGGAAAACTATGAAAAGCTTTTGTTCTTTAGGTCCTTGTATACTTTAAGTAAAGAAATTGCAATATGCATTTCAAGTCGTGGCGATATTGTCGGTATTGCTTTCTTTCCACTTTGTTATATAACCAAACAATTTTTTTGTTATCCTAATAGTATGATTACAAATAGCAAAGTATTGTATTGGAAGGTCAGGTTTCTCTATATACATATGTATGTACGTATACTTTTTATGTCACGAATAACAAATAATTATATAAAATATTATTTGCGGCCGCAAAATTATACCAATAATATCAGAGTAAATATCAGAATTAGATCGGAAAGTATGAATATTCCTGAGGTGAACGCTATTGTGAGTTCGATTTTAAATGTTGCATTATAAATAAACCGAACAAATGTTATGTCTTTCCATAATATTGAAAATGGAAATTGCTGAGAAGTTATTATTAGAAGAACATCATTTGAGGTTCAAAATAAAAGCATCGCTCCCATTTTCTTACTATTTACTTTACAACTTATAATTGCTAATTAACTATGTATAATTTGTAATAATTACCTTCGTATCTTTTCATCGTTTGGTGTAGATATGGAGTTGATGCCGATTCTGAAAGAGGTACAATAACAAACAATGTATATTAACGTTTTATTTTAGCGATATATATAAATTATTTAATATTTCATAAATATTCGGATTGGATCGAAATTGACATCATAAATGTTTCCGGAGTAGACTTCTTATACTCCATTTAAATTATTATAAACAGTAAAATCATGATTTCTTTCTATTCATGGATTTCCATTGAATAGTGACGAATCAATGAGACATTAAATGGACAGAAGATGTAATTCCCCTTACTAGCATACATACACATCTATTTACATATATGTAAGAGTATTATATGCATACATGCACGCAATTGTATCCAAAAAGTTAAAATTGTTACATTATTCGATTTATAATTGTGTATATTTGACTGAAAGGACAAATTTAAATTCATTTCGATTTACAGAAGGATACTTTAGAAAGTATGGATTCTAAAGACTTCCGAATGATGTTAAAGGCTCAAATTAGGAGCGGAACGTTAAAATAATTTTATACTTTTAGCAGTGATAATCTTAAACCAAATAATGATAGTGGCGATAATGAAACTTTATCAAGAAGATGTATAATGTACCTACATTCACATATGTATGTATAAATATAAAACACAATAAGATTGTACATATATACATACATACATGCGTGATATAAAATCATATGTATTTCGTATATATTCTATGATATATATATATTATATATTATGACTATAAATCAAAAGATTGACATCAACCAAATGCAACGAGTGTATCGTTTGCTTTCTGGTCTGATGTTGTGTTTAAAAATTCATTCATTGATTTGATGGTTTTCCTTTTTTTTTTTTTTGACTAAGATTCAAGCATATACGAGTATATGGGAAAAATATTTGTCTCATTCACATAATTATTTCTTTTTTAAATTTCGCGAAAAATGAATTTATTTTATTATTAACTTATTTATAATATTTGATTCGTGTATATTTTGATCATCCTTCCCATACTTACATATGTATATACATAATTGGCCATTACAACCCTTCAGTCAGGATTACGGCCTAGCTTCTCACACCACTCATATTGTGTGCGTTAATTTTTATACATGAGTTTAACGTCGACTCTGAACGACAGATTTTTGAGAAACTTTTTCATGGCAAGTTTATTTACTTTCAGAGTTTTTGCCAGAAATCTGTTGAGAGGAAGTCACTGAAGAAATATTTTTTTTGTATGTATTTCGTTTTGATGTCTGACCTGGGGTTTGAACAGTGACCTTATTTCTAATAAGCCAACGCACTACCTACTAGACTACGGCGACTTCCCGACTTAATGGCATTAATTCAAAATTATTAATTGGAAATAATTTGTATGCGTGAGACAAATAAAACAAAATTAGAATCATCTATAAAAAGGATAATATTGAACAAAACGAACAAAAAAATATACATATGTACATATATTATAACAAAAAAATGTTCATAAAAACTAAAATTTAAAAGTAATACGATCATGTCTCTAGTGATATATGTACATACATACAATAGTAAATATGTAATCAAATATTGTATATTCGACGAACTGTTTCGACACTTGTTAGATGTCTAATGATATATGTATGTATGTTGATTTCTTTTTTTAACTTGCCAGTGGTTTGTGGACTGAATTAGATATTAAAATTTTTTTATTACAATAAACAATAAATTAATGGATTGTAAGTGGATTTTTTTTTGATTAGTGTAACTTTACTAATAATTAGCTTTTTCCATAAAGGTTAAAACAGTTTGCAATCAATACTCCATCCAATTTTCCTAAAGAATGAAATTATACAAAATACATCTTCTCGATCTAATTAAAATTTATGATAATAAAACAGTTTTAGTGCTACTTGAAAAATTTTTTTCTTTTCATTTTTAACGCATTCGCTGGCAAACACCACAGCATACGCCATAAATGGTGACTCCGACAGCTTTTTGGAACATACAATAGTTTACTTCTAAATTCATTTTGCGAACTAATTCCTAAACTCAGGAAATAATTAAAAATAAAAAAAATAAAATTTTCACCAAGAATAAAATGGTCGGTGACGAGCATTTGGAAACAGCAGCAATGGCAGAGGCTGCCACAAGCACCAGCAGACAACAAAGTGTTCCCAATAACGCTGATGGCGAAGCCGCACAGATATCTAGAGTGTCAGTGCGGATTCCTCCATTTTGGCACGCAAAACCGGCTCTATGGGTGGCACAAATTGAATCCCAATTTGCTGCCGCCGGCATTAGTAACGACAAAACAAAATTTCATACTGTCGTTGCAGCCATCGAAAGCAGCGTCTTATCACAAATCAGCGACATTGTTCTTAATCCACCTGTGGACAACATGTATGATACATTGAAAACGAGACTTCTAGAACATTACGCAGTATCAGAGCAGAAGCGTATAAGGAAACTCTTACAGGATTTGGAGCTTGGTGACATATGTCCAACCCAATTACTTCGCGAGATGCGAGATTTAGCCGGAAACGAAATGAACGACAATTTGCTTAAATCTGTCTGGATGAGTAGACTACCACCAAACGTGCGTACCATAATTTCGATAAGTAGCGATCCACTGGACAAATTGGCTATCCTCGCTGATAAGATAGTTGAGGTAAGTGACTCACCGAGCCTCGACGCAATTTCTGTGCCTCAACACGCACCTCCAGTACAATCAACACTAGAACATCAAATAAGCTTACTGGTAAAAGAGGTAGCTGAGTTGAAACAAGATTTTCCCAACGTCCACGAAGTAGATCCCGTTCTCGCGGCGCCGAATCTAATGGAGTATGCTGGTACCATAGCAAATATGGAGACAAGGCAAAAAAGTGTCGTCCACCCTGCCGCAACGCAAAAAACTAAAATGTCTGTCCGATATGACGGCTACCGACAGACAATTTACACATAACTGCCGTCTAATTATAAACGATAAGAATTCTGCACTGAAATTCTTAATAGATACCGGCGCCGAAGTAAGTGTCATTCCTCCATCACCTTCACAACGTAAATTTCCACAGAAAAATTCTTATTTGTATGCTGCAAATCATTCACCGATTAAGATGTTTGGCGAAAAAACAATGACTCTCAATTTAGGTCTTCGTCGTGACTTTAAATGGAAATTCGTAATAGCAGATGTCACATAGCCAATTATCGGAGCGGATTTTTTGTCATTCTATAACCTGATGGTAAACATACGACAGCGCAAACTTGTCGATAACGTAACCAACGCCCAGAAAATTTGCTCTTTACGCAGGAATGGTGAGTTGTATAAAAGTCTTTCATTTATTAATCAAAATGATTATTTTAAGGACATTTTGGACAATTTCAAAGACATCACCCAGCCTAATCCGAATACCAAATTGACGCGGCACGACATAACGCACCACATCATAACGAAGGGTCAACCTGTTTTTGCTAAACCCAGACGCCTATGCCCGGAAAAGTTGAAAGCGGCTAAGGCTGAAATACAAACACTTATGGATCTGGGTATATGTCGCCCGTCACGAAGTCCTTGGGCATCGCCTCTACACATGGTCCGAAAGAAGAATGGCGAGTGGAGGCCATGTGGCGATTTTCGGCGGCTTAATAGCATTACGGAGCCCGACCGTTATCCCATTCCTCACATCCATGATTTTACGCACTTTTTAGATGGTTGTAAAATTTTTTCTACCATTGACCTTCGCCGAGCATATCATCAGATACCCGTAGAGCCCAAGGACATCCCCAAAACGGCCATTACGACCCCTTTTGGATTATTTGAGTTTACACATATGTGTTTCGGCCTACGTAACGCCGGACAGACATTCCAACGATTCATGGATCATATCCTACGTGAATTCGAGTTTGCCTGGCCCTACTTAGACGATATTTTGGTCGCCTCCAAAAACATAGAGGAGCATCGTGAACACCTACGGCAAGTTTTTGAAAGACTTCGTGAATACGGCGTTATTATAAACCCCTCTAAATGTTTTTTCGGACAACAAGAGGTACTATTCTTGGGATTTCTAGTTAATAAAGACGGAGTTCGCCCTCCACCTGATCGTATCAACGCTTTGGCCGAATACCAGTTACCCGAACGTGTTTGTAATCTACGAAGATTTCTCGGCATGATCAACTTTTTCCGTCGATTTTTACCGAAGGCTGCCGAACACCAAGCCCTTTTGTGTAAATCCATTAAGGGCAATAAGAAAAACGATCAAACCATAATTAATTGGACCGACGAAACAAGGCAAGCATTTGAAAATTTAAAAATTTCTCTGTGTGAGGCCACATTATTAGTTTTCCCGAAACCCAACGCACCATTGGCCGTTACAGTCGACGCATCGGGTACCGCCACGGGAGCCATTTTACAACAATTCGACAACAATACATGGCAACCCTTAGGTTTTTATTCCGAACGACTGAATCCAGCACAACAGAAATACAGTACATATGACAGGGAGCTGCTGGGGGCCTACAAAGCTATTAAGTACTTTCGTCACATGGTAGAAGGAAGAAATGTCTGCATCTACACTGATCATAAGCCCTTACAATACGCTTTTCAACAGAAAATGGAAAAGGCAACTCCACGTCAAGCCCGTTATCTGGATTTCTTGGGTCAATTCACGACGGACATACGTTACATACCTGGAAGGGAAAATATTATAGCCGATGCTCTTTCACGAACCAACGCTTTGCACACCACAACCAATATCGACTACACGGAACTTTCGAAGAGCCAAACGAACGACGAAGAACTCAAAAAGGCCTCAGAAGACAGCACGAACTTGAAAATTAAACGAATCGAAATTCCTGGTACGCAGCTGGAAATTTTTTGTGACGTTTCGACTGGTAAGGCACGCCCATTTTTAACGCCACCTTTCCGTAAAACAGTTTTTGATGCAATGCACAACATCAGTCACCCTGGCGTAGCAAAAACAACAAAATTAATTGCGGAACGTTACATTTGGCCAGGAATGAGAAAAGATTGCAGGACATGGTCTAGGCAATGTATCCCATGTCAACGAAGCAAGATCCATCGATACAACAAAACACCGATTTCCTGTTACGCTCTTCCGGCAGCAAGATTTGAACATGTCAACATTGATGTCGTGGGCCCACTGCCGCCATCCATGGGTAACCGTTACTGTCTCACTTGTGTACACCGTTTCACCCGTTGGGTCGAAGCATATCCTTTAGAGGATATGACTACTGAGACGATAGCATTCACATTTTATCAGCAGTGGATATCACGATTCGGCGTTCCTCAAAGAATCACAACGGACCAGGGCAGGCAGTTCGAGTCGAACCTATTCCGAGATTTGAACCGTCTTTTAGGCATTACACACCTTAGAACAACTGCATATCATTCTGCCGCTAATGGGTTAATCGAACGATATCATCGAGTTATAAAGTCCGCAATTAAGTGCTATCAAACTGAAAAATGGGTGGAAGTGTTACCACTCATATTGCTTGGCCTACGAGTGTCCTACAAAGAAGATATTAAAGCTTGTCCAGCAGAATTGGTTTACGGATGTACACTTCGAGTTCCAGGCGAGTTCCTGGAAGAAACAAAGCAGAAGAAAAACCTCTCCGAGAGTGATTTTGTCAATGATTTACGTTCGAAAATGCAGTACCTATCACCGAAACAAACTTCCAACCATTCCAAAAGGACACCTTTTGTTGAGGACAACTTGAACACATCACCAGCTGTATTCGTTCGCACTGATGCAGTTCGTCGACCGCTACAACCACCTTACGAAGGCCCGTTTGCTGTTATCAAGCGATATGACAAATTCTATAAAGTCAATATGAATGGTAAACATGTCAATGCAAGCACCGATCGTCTGAAAGCAGCCTACATTTGCAAGGAGCTTTTACAACCTGACACAACCCCAACTAGTGAAGAATCGGCCACAACCAGCGAGAGACCTGTAGCCTACACGACAGCCTCTGGAAGAAGAGTTCGCTTTAAAGTTCCTTGGGAAGGGGAGTAATGTAGCATCACCATCCCACATACCTCAGAATACAACCTTATTTATCTAAGATATTTTTTACTATATTTGAAATTTAACGATGTATATAAGTACTTAATTTTGCAACCTTGTAATAACAAAGAAAAATGAATTTCAACGAATAAAGAGATAGTTCTAGAAGAACCACAGAACAGTATACACGAAAAAACACCTCAACACAACAATTACAAATACATATATAAATACCACAGCATACGCCATACATATATGTCCATATACGTACAGTGAGCGCCAAAAGTGAGTAAGTACCACTGAAATAATTCATTTTCTTAGGATAGGGAGAAAAGTAAATGAGAATAGTCGAATAAATATCCAAAAATAAAAACGTTTATTTATAACTTATGAAATATTAAAACAGAAACAAGAATTCATGATAACGGAACTTTTTTTATACTTAAGAACATATTAAGAACCAATAATCACTTATGGCGCTCACTGTATGTATGCGTCTCTGACGGGATCATACCATCAGGAATATACTTGAAAAATTTATATTGCCACAAAAATAAATATGTATGTGCATATAAGTATGTATAATTATTAAAATTCAACTAAAATTCAAACAATCATAGGATAGAATCTTTGACAAAGTTCAATATATAGTACGAGTTTATGAAGACTCATTAGACAATGGTATTCAGCCTTATTTCGAATTATTTTCATGATATACATACAAACATACACATTTGACTAAAAATTGAATTTAAATAGAAAAGAAATCAAATGCAGAGCAAATGTAATATGCGATCATGGAAGTAGTAATTCAAATATAAAAAATCGGACAATGGAATGTGAATCTCACTAAGTGAAAAATATACTCCAAAATTTCCTCGAAAACAAAAACACCAAAATTCTAGAGGATGATAAATATTGTGAATTGAAATTGCAACGTGTTGGAAATATCACAATATATGGAAATTGCGGTTTAAAATATCCTTATAAAAGCCAATTTGTGGTATACTCGAAATGAATTCGAGAAATTAGGCTTGAAAAATTCAGTATTCCAACAACGTCTAGCGAGGATAGTGGATATTGTGGAAAACTGGGATGTGGTAGAAGCTACACACTCGTTCCTTGTTGTTCGTTCCATACACTTTATTGGAATTGTTTAAGAATGCGACAAATGTGAGCGAACTTTGTTCCAAACCAACTTGCTTAAAAGGACTCACGTAGACTATCATGTAGCAATGTGTTGATCCAAATAAAAATTTTGACCGTAAATGAGCATTTGGTAGTCAATAATTGCATCAAACACATATTGGAATCATAATTTAATTCATGGATAATGGATCATTATGTGAACAAGTCCTAAAAAACTTGTTAAATAATAAAATAGTTTCTTGGTTCAATGAACAAGCTGGGCTCTACTGTAGCAATGGTAAGAAATCCTTATTATAGTCTTATTGAGTCTATAAGAAGCAGGCTCTGAGAGAAAAACAACAACACTGTTGGGTACATGGCGCCGAATTGGTTAATGTATCGTCTTTTTTTTTTAATTTTTTGCTGATACTGTTGTCGCCGTTGTTGTTTTTAGTTTTGTTATTTTAAAATGCATCAATGGTATACTTAGCAATTCCTGGAATTGATCATCACTTAAATTTTTTTCATTTTTTATCTTTAATGATATTATGCCGCTACAAAAAATTGGAAATAAGGAAAAAGGGTTCAAAAGAAGACTGAAAAAATATAAGGCAACAGCAACAATAAATTCAAAACCCGTCGTACATAGTGGTTTAACATACACAAACTAGCACTCACGCTCACGCTTACTTAAAACATTCGAATATAGTACCTCTTTTTCTCTCACCAGACTAGAAAATTCATTCTTCTTTTGTGGTTAAAGGTTATACCCTACATTAACTGACAATCCACACACTGGTCATCGCTGACCTAATACCGGTCAATAACTTCACAATGGTTAGAGTGTGTGACTTCAGGAAAATTCCCAGACTTCTTGTCAGATTTTTGCGCTTCACACCTCTAACTTTTTAAATTTTATTAAATTTCCTGCATAATTTATATTTTTTTTAGTTTTATTTATTTATTTCCTTGAGGTCCATACGTCAAGGTTTATAGTAATTATAGTATAGAACTTGAATTTCGTTTACAATTTATAAAAGAAATAGAAATTAAAATTATGTATCGTAACAATATTAAATAAAAATATAAAAAATAATAAAGCAATTATACTCGTAGAAAGTTCGATGTCTGATCTGGATAAAATTATTCTCTGAGACCGACAAAAAGTAATTTTTCCAAACTAGGATTTCAAAATAACTACAAAATATTATCAAAATACATAAAAGAATATATCGTTATACATATTCACTAATTTTGTTCGCATTTTTGCGATTTTGATTATTTTTCCATTTTTCTTCTATTCATCTCTATTTTAATTGTGTGAGGAGAAAATGTCCCTATGCAGTTATGTATGTGCTAGAGGGTCTACTTTGGGGCTTTGAGGGCGGAATGAATGTACTATATCCGTATCAAACAGAACATTTTAATTCGTAACATTTCCTATCGATTAAGCGGCAAAACATTGCAACAATGTACTTTGGCTATTGATAACGGTCATTTTGTTGAAGTTATAACTGTGAAATAAGTTGTCACTTATTCAGTCTGTTTTGGCAAATCACAATGGACAACCATAACCCATAGCAACTGACTCTAATTTTCATCGGAAAATTTATTTCAGTCCCATTACCATATGCCATATCAATCCACATGAACTCCAAAGCACCCATTGCATGTCGAAAATGTCACTGGACTGGCGGTCTTTGATAATGACATTGGCCATGACATCACTGTCAATTGCGAGCACTATATGTCGATGATTACCAACTTCTTTATTACATATATGTTGTATGCATGTATGTCATTCTAAATTCGATGATGTGGACACCAACGAAATGTAGCTTCAACAGGACGATGCTACGTGCCACACATCTTATACGGCATCGAATATTCTACAATAGCAATTTGGTTAAATTCAGCCTGCTTTCTGCATCGGAGTTATAGAAAATTGGACATTTCAGTTAAAGATAGGAAGCGATTTGCCAAAGAACGTATTTTATTGCAAAATAAATAAAGAAAATATTTGTAGAAGCTGTGCTGCTCCTATTTATCTTTAACCTTAATTTAAATTTCACATATTTGAATAATTCTCACTCACAACAGCATAAAATACATACATGCAACTTTTCCAAATATTCTAAAAGCTTTTGCTATAAAGTGTTTCATTTTTTTTTAAAGGTAAGCCAATAATGAATATAAACATTCAACATATTTTTGCGCATATGGACTGAACTGTATGCAATACTAGAACGCCAAATTGTCTTCTTTTGAAATAGATTTTTCGTACTCGACCGTAATTATGTATGTAGAGATTCGAGAACTCAAAAATGTATACGTATTTCAAAATATAGGGAATATATTGATTTGTTTGTATGTATGTATGTCTATTGGCTAAAACTATTTCTGACAAATCATTATACTTGATTGCATGGTTTGCTTGTTAAGTGAATGAATTCTTCCATCCTTGAAGCGCACACACGAAGTCACGAATCTGACATAAATTAGGAAGAACGAAACACAGTAAAAAACCAATTTCGACAACAATAAGAAACATAAAACTGCTGTTGGGCATCACAATACCAAACATCAACAACTTCGGCAGGTTAACATGAAATTAAGTCAAAAATACAATAACAACAACAGCAACAACGAAAAAAGTGGCCAAGTTAAAATCATTTACCAAGAAAATCGATGCGAAATACATACAATCATGCTCATGCTTAAATTTTCAACTTGCAATCATACACATCGCCTTATTATAGTGTCCTCTATGGGATATAGGAAATGCAATCACAGTTTCTGAAACTCAAGATGTTATTCGATACTTATACAAATATTTTAAATTAATTTGTTTCGTCTTGCGAAAGTCATGTGTCGTAATTCTAAGACAATATTTATATGTATTGCCTTATTTCGCATTCCCAAAGTAGAGAAAAAATTTCAAAAATCTGTTAAAAAATCAACGAATAGAGAAAAAGGTATACGGGAAAAATAATAGCAATTCTTAAAATCGTACAAAATAAAAAGATTTAAAAAAGTTCATATACTTATTCATATACACATGTACATACATGTTGAAATGTAATCCATAATGCAGTTACATATGTATATTTTTTGAAAAACATTGTGGAAGATGAAACAGTTATCGTTGCTGAACTAAATTTCCAGAATTTTATGTTATGTGTACATAGATTTGGGCACAGAAGCAGCAGTAAAATGCATGTTCTATTATTCTTTTCAACACTGTGCGCATTATTTTGGATTGTAAAAATTTAAAAAAAAATTTTAATGCAGCCAGGCCACCTCAGATGATTCGCATCAAATGGCAAATGCTTTAAAGACGTCCGTCTGACTGATTAGCAGACAAAAATTTTGTTCGAATATTATTTTGTATATATGTATGTATCAACTTATTCGGAAGATCCCCTTTTTTTTCTTGGTTTTACGTTTACGGAATTTATGTACATACATAACTCATGATATGTTCACAAATGATCATATACGTACTTAAACATACGCTCTCTTATATTGAATCTCTAAAATTCATGTACATATGCCAGGGTTGGATAACTCCGATATTTAAAAAATATGAAAACAATCTTTATTTGTAGGTGATCATAGGTGACAATTTTTCAATCACTTTGCATATTTACAAATGTATGTACGTAATAAATTTACAAATATTGTGTTTTTTTTTCTTTTTCTTTAACAAATTAAGTCAATTCAACCAACTAATACGTATTTGAATTACTTACTTATGTAAATGGGGTTCGCATAAGGCTGCCTTAGTTTTCTTTTGAACTTTCTTTAACGTACATACATACATACATATGTATGTATGCCTTCAGGTACAAATTAATTTTTTTTTTGCAATTTTTTATATGGGGAGATAAATATTTTTTAAGGAGATACATTTTGTTTAGAAGATAAATCTTATCTATACCACGTTCATCAGACTGTTGTTATAAATATTCTTCGAAAATGCTTGCTATTCTCATTGAATGTTTATGTATTAAAAAGATATTGTAAAGGTTTCGCCTGCATTAATACATATTTTTTTCTCTGTTTGGTTTTTATTTATAGTACTCCCATCTCCGGTTTAAGAAGTAACCTAGCGAGCCAAAAAAACTTATGAACACTCATAAACTTATCAATTTACTCACTCGCCTAATTATGAGTGAGCGTTCGTTAAAGGGTGTGTGTATACGCTGCCACGAGTGTATGAGTGTTAACATATACACTTAAATAACTTTTGAATAAAAATAAAAAAAAACTCTCCGGCGCTTACAAATACAGTCAGTCGTCATATATATTTATGGCAGTGGTGTATCCACGTAAAGTGGCGCCAAGCAAACAGGCGCCAACGGCTAACAGACCACAGTTCAAATACACATGCATTCATACAAACAACGATACAATACACACGTTTATACAACTGTATGAATTTATATTGGTTTTTTGTTTTGTTTTTTTTTTTTCTTTACTTTTTCATTTTGCGATTTTTGTTTGTTGTCGACTTTGCTGCTGTTGCTTAACAATATTCTCAACTCAACTACAATTGACGTCGGACGGTTTGGTCGTCGCCGTCGTTCGTTCTTTCGGCAAGTCTATCGTTAGTTTAGTCGTTATTGTTATTTTTTCTTGTTTCTGTTTCTGTTTTATTTTTTTGTTTTTGTTTTTATTAACATTATTGTTGCTGTGGCTTAATATTAGTGCGCTATCAAGTTTGATTGCGAGGCAAATGAACAAGTTGAATTAATGAATTTACCGATATGTACACACACACGTATGTATGTATTAACATATGTATGTATGTACAATTAAGAATGTACTTACGTACATACATACATATTATAAATGTACATGTAGATATGTACATATACATATGTATATATGCTGTGTATCTTTGTATATGAGCCTTTAATTTGGTCGGTTTAATATTTTTCTTTTTGTTCTTCTGGCTCAATATACATAATAGAATTTAAAATAATAAAACAAAATAACCGAATAGGGGTACTTTGCTCCATACTAATTTCTGTATATACAAACATCTTAATGCATACAAGCTCATGCATACACACGCTTAATGCATATATCGATATAGTCAAACAGGTTAAGATAAAAACATGTTAATGGACTATTCTTAACGATAACGACTACTACAACTGCAACTATAGAAATACATACATACATGCATACATACATACATATGTATGTAGAACAATATTTATAAATCAAACGATTTATCAATAAAAATTGTTGAATTACTATTAAGTATGCATGTATGTATGTATGTATGTTTTCAAACTAACAACAATGTTGCCGATAGTTGTTTTTGTTGTTACATAAACATAAACAATAACAGAAATTTTTAAAAGTGATCTCACTATGAAAAGAAATCTATTTCTAACATCTAATATTTATGTTTGTATGTATGTATGTATGTATGTATACCTATTTGTGAATATCTAAATGACTTCATTTCTTTAACCACAAAAATGTTGCAATAAAAGATGCTTTTATGCATTTACTCATAATACATACATACATACATACATATGTCAATTTAATTTGTTTCAATACCTTTCTTTTTTTTTTCTTTGGTTTTTATTTTGTTTCACCGAAAGAACATTGTTGGAGTTCGGTCACTCTACTAAATTGCTTATATGCAATCATACTCTCATTTATTCTAAGAGAACAAAGTGTACTCTTATGTAAGCGAGAGAGAAAAAGCGGGAGAGAGTACGAGAGAGAGTATGAGAAAAAGAGTAAACAGATCTAATAAGCAACAGAAATAAAATTGTGAATTTTTGTGTTTGTGTATTTGAGTGAACGTGTATGTGTGTGCTTATAATGGTATGAACGAACGTTTTTTGGTAAATGATGGCGGCTAAATTCTTTAAAAACAATTTGCGTAAATTTAGCAAGTGGCGCCAGGAAAAATAAAAAAATAAAAAAGTCAACAACGTTGTCATACAGTTCGCGTGGTTGTATTTTCGTTTCTTTTTTGTGAATTCTTATATTTTTCATTATTTTTATTTTTTGGTTAACGTCGCCAAAAACGCTTATAGACACATTTAAAGTATTTGAAATAGTTACCCTTTGGTATGCTGTACATTAAATGCATTCTGTGTATGTAAAAAAAGAAAAGTACTTACATATTTATGCACATACGTACATACATAAGTAAGTATGTGTGTTTGAGTGTATTTGTAGTATGTCGTTCAGTAATTAATTTAAGTATATATCATTACTGTTATTATTTACATATATATGTATGTATGTAGTACATATGTAGTATATTAAGTATAGAAAATGTAAAACTAACCTGTGTCTAGGATGCGACACCAGTGTAGTGGATTGCAGCAGACATAGACTGGGTCGCGTTCGTTCGGGCACACAGGCAGTCTCTTTATTTGGGAGGCATTTTTTAAATCTCGCCAGAAAAATAGGCGACAAGCTATCACATATGGTTCTTCGCCGAGTATTTCGGCGCGTCGTACTAAAATACAGTTGGTCAGATGGTTTGAATAACGGAGAGACGAAGATGAGGAGGCGTTGGAGGAATTGGACACTGGCGTTGGCATGGGTAAAATTTGATCGTGACGAGATTTTACTGCTTTTAGCAGGGAAGTTATTTGACTGGCCTTGAGTTGTTTCATAAGGGTATTGAAATGTTGTTCGGGGGGAAAATTGCAACTGTTGGCCGTATGAACACCAACTCCATTCTTTGGATGATGGTAAATAGTTTTGTTGCAGGAGTTGTTGTTGTCGTAGGAGTTGGTAGTTGGAATTGCAAAGGAATTCGACGAACCGAAAGTTCCGCCACAGCAATTTCTCAGAATTTTGGCAGCGGTAGCGGCGAACGATGTCGTAGTAGTTGTTATTGTAGCTGTTGGTGCAGCAATTGCACCAACAGTTGCAGTTGATGCCATTTGTTGATATGACTGGGGCTGGATTGTTGAATGAGGAGACGACTGGCGCGCTTTCGTTTGTAATTCGAAGTTCAACTGAGAACTGCTCGATGTGCTGGTCTCGTTCAATTTGTTGTGATCGTCGGCGTACATTATGTCGCCAGTATTTCCGTATCTGCAGCCATCTCTGCTGATTGCTACTATTTTCTGACTGTAACCCATATCGGATTCGGTGGCTGACGAAGAGGTCTCCATTCCTTTTTCTTTGTGATAAGCCGGATGTTTTCGCAACGTCAGAGTGTAATCGGGGATCGTTGCACTGTTC
Organism: Sarcophaga rosellei; assembly: GCA_930367235.1. Taxonomy (NCBI): domain Eukaryota; kingdom Metazoa; phylum Arthropoda; class Insecta; order Diptera; family Sarcophagidae; genus Sarcophaga; species Sarcophaga rosellei. The sequence goes on along the minus strand of OV884017.1, from coordinate 79,827,627 downwards.
GAACAATCCAATTCGGATACAGAACTGTAGGGCGGCGGTGGAGTACACACAATTTCTTCCCCAAAGATGGTTGCCGTCGAAACTGAGCTCTCGCCATAACCGCCGTAACAACCTAATAAGGCCAGTTGAGAAGACTGCGTTGTCATTCGTCGTTCCTGTGGTTGAGGGAGGCGTTGAGGTGGAAGGTGATGCGGCAGTGGTGGCTGTTTGCTCGTCCCACGGACTGGTGCCTCTAGGTTTTTTGACGCATAACGCCATAGTTCTTTCTTCTCGTTTTGAAATTTCATGGAGAGACATTAAATATAGTGGTAACATCGATCTTATCCTATTTGCATTATTCGCATTAACTGATGGGATTTCTTACAGAAGGCCACTTCTTTCCCGACCTCTGTTCTTCAGCCACTTTACATACAATTCTATTTTACACCTTATATCTTTACAATCCTTTTGCTGTAGCCGCTTTGAAACTTTAATATATACTATCACAAATTATGTATGTATAATGGCATTAACCTTGGGAATCACGTTAACGTTACGCGTATAAAAATAAAAAAATTTATATACTCTCTATATATCACACGATGTTTTAAATTTTTGTTATTTTTTTTTTATAATTTTTGATCTAAAAATAAAATATAAAAAAAAGTGAAAAGAAAAAAAATTAATACATTATTTTTAATTATGTATGTATGTATGAATGTTTATGAAGAATTCAATTACATATCATTCAAACAAGTTCCCAGCCAAACAATTGTATGTACATATGTATGTATGTATATACATTACATTATATTCATTTTGCAACAAATTTTTACCCTAAAATTGGTTCAGGTCAATTACATGCCTACATATACATATGTGTTAAAGCATTTACATATGTATGTATATGTACATATGTATATGAAATAAAGACTGACGGACGTGCTATATGGTTTGATTTAGTTTGGTGTTTGTGGTAAGTGGCGCCTAAAGTAAAATTATCAGATAAACATTTGCATGTTTGTCTGACTCTGAGTTATTCTCCCACTTAATGGCGTTCTTGATATCATAGTTGTAGAAATGATTTCAATTTCCTTTTTAAATAGATGAGGAACACACATATAATAAAAACAACAATAATACGTACATACATACATAAATATTATGGCAAATTCAAACATAAACTTAACTTTAAATGTTAAAGGCAGGATGATCTTCCCTTTAGCTTAACGCTCACTTCTATCATATTGGGTACTCATAACAATGAAAAACAATTTATCTGCCCGTTAAAATACTTCCTTTAGTTAACGGCAAGTTGTAATAATGGCCCTTAGTCTCTATAAATCGTGCAACAACTTTTCTAAACTAAAAAATAAGCAAAAAATAGTTTTCGCATAAGAAAAAAAACTAAATATTGAGCTTTAGAACGAACGATAATTTTGCTTTCATTAAAATATCATTTATGATATCCTAAAGAAAATGTTAACACTTTCCATTTATTTATTTGTTTTTATTTCTGGTTTAAATATTTCATTGTTTAGTAATGAGTTATAACCAGGCGGCTCTGTGTAATGTGAACCTCAATATTGACAACTATCTGGTACTGTCAACACCTACATCTTTATATTTAATGTCACTAAATATTGAACAACAATTCTGACAACTTTTTCTTATTTCAAGTTGGGAATCCCTCAATTAATAAGAAACAAATTAAAACATAGTTATGCAGTATTCAGTGTTTTGACACACATGGAACTTGCATTACATTTTTGTACCACGTACATATGTATGTATGTATGCATATATCAATAACAACTAACAACCTAAGGACAAGTGAATACTTGTAATCATTTAAAAAAATTGGAAATTCTGAAATTTTTACAAGGTAGTCAAATATTCAGTTCAAAAAAATTTAAAGTGGGGAAATCCACCATTTGACCGATACGGAATAAGAACATTAGGAAGCGTTAACAAGCGAAATGGAAATGTTTCGATAAATAGCTAGCGCTGCTGGTCTTCAGAAATTTTGACAGAGATGTCGAGTTCGCAACTTTAACTGGTAGATCCTTTTAAATTAAATTGAAATTAATGACAGAGATACATACATAAATGATGTATACATATAAGGTTATTAGCCTCAAAACTTGATCATGTTAGAGCCTCTCTTTTTTCAAGTTTGATTAAGCAAAAAGTTCCACAATTGAAAATGTGAATAACCTTGGCATTAACACGAGTTTAATATAATGACCACAAGAGTGGTATAACATATTCATCATATGTGTACCGAGATACTCTAATGTGCCGGAAAACTGCAGAATCCATAAATTGGAAAGATATGGAAAAGCAGTGAGCTTGCGGGTGAATTGTCTATATTGCACGGAAAACACGGAAAGTTTTCTTAAACATTAAATTAATTACCAAATGTATCTATTTGGTTCAAGCTCAATCTTACTGATCTGTCGATGATCGAATAGTAATATCAGGATCTATTGATGGTTTCAGGACTAGGAGAAATGAATGATAGAGGTACCACAATAGGCCAACTTGACCTAAAACTGTCTCTTCTCTCATCTTGACAACCACTTCTACCTAGCAACACACTTTAATGTTGTAGAATATGATCGAAACTCCATTTAGAACCAGGATACTGATCCATACATACAAATATTTACTGTATGTCAATTCTGAGTTTTACTAGCTTAATTTTGAAAACTGTTAGCTATTAAGAATTTCCGATTTCTTTTCTTAAAACAGAGCGCCAGTTTTCAGAATGTCTGTGTTGAATATGAACAAATTAACTTATGCCTATACGTACATATGTATGTACATATGTGCAATATACACAGAAATAAAATGTTACCGAAATTTATACGGTATTGCATATATGAATTTGGTGTTGCTACTCTGTTGATTTTATTTTATTTATTTTTTTTTTGTTGGAAATGAGTTTAAGACGAGTTAAATGGATAAATTACCGTCATCAGCCGCCCAACATCAAGCTATCTACAATGGATGCTATGATGATGGCAATGACGATAACATGAATAACGTCCAACACACAAGCAGCTACACACGAACATTTACAATAGATACCGACTTTTTGATTTTCCTATCACTGTTGCTGAGTTGCGTCTGTTTGGACTCTACATTTAAAACTGAATTTTATGTTTGTAATGTGTGTCGTTTCGTTATGGCAATGTAGTTGTGCAGTATATGTTTTGTTTTTGTTTTCATATCATTTATTTTTAATGTCCGACAGTCAGTTAACTCATCAACAAAGTGCATACACAAACAGTCAACTATGTAAAGACAAGCATGTGTACACATAAACAGGCATGTATCCATCCAGTAGAGTCATCTGACGTACTATAGTAGCAGCCAGCAAAAATAGTCTTCAATCCCAAAAACTAAAAACCGAAAGCAGTAATATACACTTTTGTTCAACATTTAAGGTATTGGCAATTGCCATCCTATTGAAAGTGAATAAAAGAGCTCCTCATTCGTGTATCTGACAGCTAAACACAAACAAAAAAAAAACATTTTCAAGACACTAATTTATTGGAAAATCTAATTATTTTGAAATTTGTGTACCTTATTCACACCTTGTTTGTGGCACCAGCCATTAAAGCAATAATGTCGTTAGACTAAAACCTATGTACATATGTATGTATGTATATATACATATATATGAATGTACGATATACACACATACATATGTATGTGCTAGACATTACGAGTTCGAATTTCCTTTATGATGGTTTAAATACAATATTTTTGATTGCGTGCAGAGTTAGTCAAGTTAAAAGCAAAAATGAAAGAAAAACTATTATATCTGGTGTCCAATTGTCGGTGTAGGTATATGCGCGTGTGTTTTTTAGCCAGTGTGTCCCTCAATTATTTGGTTACTATTTTACCCCCTGTTATAAGAGCGAAGTAGCAACAAATTATTGTATGAAATCAGTCGAAGGTAGAAACATTTTAAACATCAGACGCCAGTGGGCGCCACTGACGTAATAAAAGAAATAATAGTAACGGCGATAGCGGCGTCATGCATGGCGCCACATACAAACAGATACAGAATAGACAGTCTGAGAGCCAGACAAAAACATCATGTCTCATACGGTTTGCTTTGAACACGAACAGCAACTAGCTGGAACTCTCACACAAACAGCAAACGATATACATACTTACATATGTATTTTACCATTGAACGAACCAAAGCAGCCAGCCATTCATAACTGCACACAAATACAATGCAAACATTTAAATTTAAGATTCTCCCAAAAACCAAGTATGGTTGTTGTTATCACTTGCTTTAAGTTAAAAGCAAACAAGATATGTATTATGATCTCACAAATTCTCTCCCTGGTTACTGCAAGCAACTCCTTCTCTTTAAATCTCACATTATTTACTACTCTCATATTCTTATTAGAAAACCCAAGTAAGAATGGCTGAAGTTGCTGAATATCAACAATATTTCATTCTCTCTTGCTCTCATGCCATCTTGCAGGCGATCTAGTTAGACAGATTTTTATTTGATTTTATGTATTTTGACTTTTAAAAACTTTAAACTCGTAAAAACTATAAAAACAATTTCTGTTAGCTTTTTTTCTTCTCAATATAATAGTTACTGAAATAAGAATTCAGAAATATAGTAAATTTTTTTTAAAGTAATTTAATCAATTAAAAGCCGTTTCCATTCATATTATTTCCATTAAGTCTGTTATTGTCTCTGAAAAGACGGTTCGATTCGATTTAATCTTATCAAATGATAATTAGATAGAATAATTTATATCTTCATATGTGCACAAAGATTTAAATTTAGATTTAAAAAAAAAAAAAAATTTTTCTGTTTTTGTTTTTAAATCACTTACATTTTTTTTAATATGTACTCTGTCTTAATCAGAAAGAATCTCTGCGAATTATGTACATAGGTTATACCATACATTTAAATAAGCAACGTTTTTTGTATTTTGATTAATGTCCTTATTTCATTAAAATTTATTTCTCAATTTTTCGAATTTTAATCCTCAAAACTGCCTTTCTGACGTTCAGCTGCATACATATGTACATACTATATTAGCTGGAAAGTTGGCTTAAATATTATAAATGATACATACATACATACCCATGTATGTACATATAAACATATTTGAACAAGCAAATATAAAATATAATTTATCTATCGATTGAATATAACATACATACACATTAACACGCATGTATGTATGTATTTAAGTCCTTTTAAATTAATAAAAAAAATTATTTTTTGTCAGTAACAATAACTAATCAAACCAAATCAAGTCAAGTCAGTACCAGAATTAAATGTTTTTGTTCATAAAGTTCATTTATTTTTCTTATTCAAGTTATCCTATTGCGAGTAATCCAACGTTCTCCGTTTACAAATGAAAGAGGACTCCGCAATTGAAGGGCTAGGCTAATGCAACTTAAAACAGTTTGGAATTGTTTGTTTTATTTTCATAAAACGATAAATTATGATTGTGACTAGAATAATTTTTTATTAAAAAATTTATTTTTAAATTCCTAGAGAATTAATAGACTATTTCTATAAAGTTTTCCTTTTTCCCATTTGGTGAGTAAATCAAAACTGTACTTCAAATACATACATATATTATGGGAGTTTCAATATTTGTTACCAGGACTATTACCATTCCATACCTTAGTGATGTATTCTTTGCTTGTTCTTATGTTCATTAATATACTAGAGCATGTAAAATAATATATACTATATAATGCGTCTATAGTTTAGATCGATATCAACTTACATGATATAACTTTTTATACAGGGTTTTCCTTCTAGGTTTACTTCTTTCTTTCTTTATCCAAATCAAAATAATTTCATTTTATTTCTAATCTAATTATAATATATATATTTTTGATTATATTGCGTTGATTTGTTTTTATTTTTATATTTTTCAATTAAATTTGGTTTTGGTTTAGTTTGGATTTTTTTTATTTAATTCGATTGATATGTTGTTACGTTTACAAGTGACATTGATTTTTCTCGTTAAAATTTTTAAATTAAAAAGTCAATCTTCTTAGAGAAGTTTTATGACTATCGGCGGCATGCATTTGTATGTACATGTAGCAGCACTTATGTAGGTATATTGATGTGAAGTAATCGTAGTTGTTGAACAATTGATATGTTTCCGTTGCCAAAGATATTATTTATTTATTTATTTTATATTTTCGTTAATATTTTTGTATTATTATTTATTTTCATTTGTTTTACTGGTTTCTTTAATTTAATTTCTTTTTTTTTTGTTTGTTTCTATTTAAAAATATACGTATATTAGTATAAAGTAAAAATAAAATGTAAATATAGGTATGTATAAGTATGCATCAAAGTTTGTTGTTTTTCTTTTATCGCGCCTTATCCCCACATAACATCGTATTTACAGGTATAGGATTATTTCTTAAAAAAATTTATAGGAATTTGTTACACACATACATATGTATAAACAAATTTGCATAATAATTAATGTATGTTCATGTGCTTGTAGGGTTTGTTGTAAGTACATACATATTATTTGCGACAAACCCCACAAATTTTTTTTTATTAAATGTAGTATGTATGCATATTAAGTAGCATGTGCATCCATTTCTTATAATTTCACAAATATTTTAATTTTTTTCGAAATTCGCGTATTTAAGTATGTATGTATGTACATATACATATATAGATTGTATTTTTCTTTTATAAGAACTTTTATTTCTAAAATTTCAGAAGCAACATCCAAAAGATATACGAGTAGGAAATAAACAAAAAGAAAAATAAACAAATATTACATTTAATGCAAAAACAAAAGTGTTAGTAAAGCGTTTATCACTACAAGGAATTCTGAATGAACTATTCACAATCGACCGAGAGCTAACGTTTTGTTCTGTATGTCGTATTTATGAAATCGCAAAATAAAAGAAAACATACCCAAATACATAATAAATTAAAATTGAAAAGTGCAAACATTGCGAATTCAAACAAGGAGACGAAATCGATGATATCAAGCTCAGTAGTTCAGCGATGTATAATTAATTAAAAAACAAATTTTATGCCTATAAACCATTATTCTACAGTTTCACAATTGATAGCTAACTTTTCAACTGAATTTCATTTCAAAAATACTTTAATGAAAATAAATTACAAAAGAAGTCTAGTCATCGCTGAATATGGTTTTTCAAAGTTGTAATCAATTTTCCACTAAGCATTGCAAAAATTACACCAATATGTATTTATGTACATACCTATGTGCACATTGACATTATTATTATAATTATTGAAATGAGATTCATTGGAAACATATGTACGTTCATCAACTAAATTTATTCCATGTCGCTATTGGATTCTAAATATTTAAAAAATTTATAGGTATAAATTGTAATTAATTTTTACATTTTTAGTTAATTATTTGTTATTTCGAATGCAGACGCAATAAACAAACATAGGATTTTAGAATTGGTAAAAGACAAGAGTAATGAACACTTTAAACTGATGGTCATGAAAAACTACTCAAAACACACAAAGGAAAACAGAAATGCTATACGAATTAAAAATAAAATAGTTTTTCTTTATTGTTTGAGCACTTGTTATTAAATAAAACGAAAATATTCTCTTTGAATTCGGTTTCTATAGTGTTTGTGAATCCAATTGCAGCAACTTTAACAAACTTCGATGACAACTCGTAAAGCTTTTAAAAGTGGGAATGATGGAAATTGTTTGTTAAGAATTTTGTTGTAAGGAAATCTTCAATTTCTACTGTGTTGAACAGCTTCAGCTACTCTATTTTCTTAGAATTGCTAGTCTCTCTTGTGTGTTGTTTTTTTTTTTTTTTTTTTTTAATTATTTTTACATTACATTAAGTTTCGTTGTTTGTTTCAGCCTAGATTTGTTTGTATATTTTTTAGTTCTGCACAGAATAGAAACAAAATAAAATGGAATAAATTAAAATCCCTGTATGTATTGTTTGGTTTTTTCTTTATTTTTATTATTCAGCTCCTATAGCCGACAAATCAAGTAGGACCGGGAATTTAGCGGGCAAGTGAATGTAGTGGCGTTACGGCACGTAGCACAAATAACGATAAGAAACAAAAACACACATATACGCATACACATATCGGACTACTATGTGCATGTGTTTCCTTTCATTTTCGCCGCTGAACAGAAAGAGAGTGAAATTTTATTCAGCAAAAAATAAATTGAGAGTCCGTAGCGCAGGTTGTGAATAAAAGAGAGAAAATTTAGCAAACATGAGCATTCTTTCTGGTGTGCGGTTATTTTCTCTACATTTGCTTTACGTTTTTAGAATTCCTACACAAGTATCGATGCTCAGGCGTGTCAACTTATATAGAAACACCAACACTTAAATACACGAACTAACGATTACGTATTCAGCATATTTGTGTGAATGAATGTATTTTATATTTTAGTTCAATTCTTTATTAATAATAATTCGCTTTGGATATTTTCTTATTCTTCTATTCTAATAACAAATACCAAAAACAAAAAAAGGCATTTTTTAAACATCAATAATCGATAAGTTATGTTTGTGAATGTTGATACTGGTGTTCTTATTTTATAAAAATTGTTTTTTTTTAGGTCCGCGTGGGTATATATATTTCGCAAATTTATCACCTTTTCATTTCTCCTAGTTTGTTTTGAATATATCATTTACTTTTGTAGAAAAATTATTTCTATATACACATATGTATATTCGTATATATTATATACACAGATATATATATATATATATGGATATTTTACATAAAGTTACTGCAAGTATACATATGTGGATTAAATAATATTTATGTTTATATATTTTTTTTATATTATATATGATTTTATCGTTTTGAATTACAAATTTGTTGTTGTGTTTTTCTCTATTATTTCTTCCTATTTTTTATAGTTATTCTCGATGAGTTGTCGTTGTCATTAATATTGTATTTTACACTTAACACTCACTTAAAAAAAACCGTTTAGTTGAGTGTCAGCAGATTTTTTATAAAAATATAAATGACATAAAAAAACCAAAAATAAATAAATTCTACGGTATTTTTGTTTTTCAATTTGTTTTTGATTTCATCACATTTCACGACGAAAGCCAACGTGTTGTGCGGATTAGTTTAAAACTGAAACTAAATTCAGTAGATGCAAAGAAATTTCTTAACAGCCACATATTCTCTCATTCTGTCTCCGTTTCTCTCTCTCTCTCTCTCGCTCTCTTCATGTTTCTGAAACTGTGGCTCTCACTATATTTCTCTTTCTGAAAATATACATCAAGGCAAATTCATAGATGGTAGCCGCAGGTCTACAACAAATACAACAATGCAAAAACAACAGGCATTTTGTTTTTGTTAAAGACCTTTAATGTTGTCAAAATAGGAATAAAAAAATGGAAAAGGAAACAAAATGAACAACAACACGCACACGCACAACAAACACACACAAAAACAACAAAATTTTGACATTAAGAAAGAGCTCAGCTGTTTAGATAGTCCCACCGGTTACATGAATTCGCTTTGATATACATGTTCTCTGAAATACATTTTTAAAGCACACATATACACTGTTAAATGCATGTACATTAGTGTATATGTGTTACTCCCGTTTCAACCGGGGTTGTCAGATCTAAAGATTTCTCGCCAAAACGTGGCGATTTTAAAGATTGTTTGATGTACTAAATTCGTTTAAGCGACCTTGAGATTTTTCAACTCGTTGGCGATATTGTTGGCTATGTATTTGATGGAATATTTGAAAAAAATAATAGTTTTTCATTTTGATGTTTTTACGTATGAATTTCATGAATTATTTTTTTTTTTGTATTTGTATTTAACAACATTGAAGATTATCCTATTTTCTAATGACTGGGCAGTATGCACCAGATGTTTTATTGTACCCTTACTTCATATTACTATAAATCAAATAATTGTGACAAAATCCAGAGAAATTTTAGAAGCGCCCTTAAATGTCATACTTGAATGTTGACTTATGATCAACATTCGATGAAGAAATTGAGGATATTTGAGAAAATTATTTTTTATACTCAAAAAGTCAAAATTGTCAAAAACATTTTTAAATATGTATATGTTTGCATGTGTATCATACCGTTCAACGTTTATAAAACACAATGGATATAATTACATACATAAATATACATACATACATACATACATAATTGGCCATTACAACCCTTCAGTCTGGATTACGGTCTAGCTTCTCAACACCACTCATGTTGTGTGCCTTAAATTTTATACTTGAGTGGCGGGACCTACAGTTTAACGTCGACTCCGAACGACAGATTTTGAGAAACTTTTTCATGGCAGGTTTATTTACTCTCAGAGTTTTTGCCAGAAATCTGCTGAGAGGTAGTCGCCGAAGATATATTTTTTCATATTTCGTTTAAATGTCTGGCTTGGGGCTCGGACCCATACATACATACATAGTTTCTCACACCACTCATGTTGTGTGTGTTAATTTTATACAACAGAAGCGGGACCTACAGTTTAAAGTCGACTCTGAAGTCACCGACGAAGCCTTTTTTCACATTTCGTTTTGTTCGAGATGTCTGACCTGAGGTTTGAACCGTGACAAGGCAACACGCACTACATACTAGACTTTGGTTGGTTTAAAATCAAAATTTTGTTTGATGCTACAAGTTGTTTGAAAAAGCTCCGGTTGAGAAAATCTCAGCAGATTTTGTTAAGTTAACGAATACATACTACAAAAAAAAGTATTTAAAAATTTTCGAAACACAGCTACATTTTTTCCCAACTGTACATATGTATTTGAGCGGGTGAATGTTGCGATTTATTAAAATATTTCATATCAAATTATGGGAATATTGTGCATACCTTTGTACTCCGTTTATGTAAGTGTATTTGCATTACAAATAAACCCGTTAACGGATATGACCAACAACAGAATTTTTACATTTTGTGATCAATAAGAATACTATCATTTCGGAAATAAATTTCTTTTAATTTTTTTAATTTCTAAATAATTTTTATAGTCCTTTAAAATTCTAACGGTAATTTTCCAATTTTTAAACAGTGGAGTATTAAAAAATATATTCAATAAAACGCATAATAGGAACACTTCTCCTTCTTCTCACACCAACTAAATTGGCTCTATACTGACCATGTCAACGTATAAGAGTCAAGCGATCTCGGGTGATAGCACACTGCCCTATTTTATGTAAACGTTTATGCAGTCACACAGATAATACACACAGATTATACGTACCCCCTAAAAATCATTTTTTTAAAAATGATAATATATGGACAAGTCAACTGATTTTTGCGCCAAATTTTTTGTTTTCCGTCACAGCCGAACAAATTATATTTGTTCTCATCACTATATATTACATTCGCCCAAAAATCAGAGGACTTGTCCATATATTATTGGGCAAATTCCAATCGTGGCTTTTTTCTCGGCACTCGGCTGCGGAAACCGTTCTTTCTCAAAACACTTCGAACTGTTTCGGAATGCACAATAACATTGTGATCACTTTCCGAGGTATTTCGTATTTCTACGGCTGTAGTCCTAGGATTTTTATTCACAATACATTTTATATACCGGGCTACCCTTGGAGAAATTGTATTAGAAATATACGTCGCACTAAGGGGCATTTACCCTCAAAAGCTGGCCAAAAAGGCAAAAATTAATTTTAAGAAACTGAGTATGCAGTTCGATAAATAACAGAATTCTGCATTATATAGTGAATTTTCACGACTTTAAGTTGAGATTTGTAGATTTGAGACGATGTCAAAGTCAGGAAAGTGAAGAAAATTAAATGCATTTTTGGTGTTTTTTTGCAATTTTAATAGGTTCATTTGATATTTTTTTGTGGCTAAATGAATAGAGATTTTATATTGATTTTTTTTTACTTGAAAGGTATGAGCAACTGCTACTTTCAGTTTTATTTATATATATATATATATCTCATATATTAATGTTAAAATTATTCGTTCAAAATGTAAAAATAATAAAAATTTCACATTTTTTTAGTTTTTAGTAGTTTAATGTTTTATACCACAAGAAAATATGAACTCTCTACATTCAGGAACAGAAAAAAAAGTTTGCGCAAGTTTGCGCAATTTTTTTTTTTTGGCGATTTTTTGAAAATTTTACTTTTTTTGAAAAATTAAAAAAGATTACCCTTTTTCTACCATAAAAAACAAAACGCACAAGATTTTTAAAACTGAAAGTAGCAAGTGCTGAAAAATTATTATATACCGCAATTAAGTATGAAATCTCTATTTTCATCCTTTTTACCTGTAAACTGGTAAAAAATAATAAAATTACCCTTTTATAAGCTGCAGTAATCGCGAAGGAATAGAAAAGCATTTTCATCAGATACTATTAAATTACTCCTTCCTGACATTGGTGATGAAAATGATAACGATTTTAACGAATGTAGTTAGCTTCACTTTTTAAGTAGTTTTAGGTTACATAAGTATTAAATAATGTAAAATAAATATTATAAATAAATATTAATTCTCATAGAACTTTAAAAACTTAATTACATATATCGACTATTATAACAATATGAGATGTATGTTTGATTTTCTTAATGGGCCGTATGTGGTACCTAGGGGCACTTATGATCCGATCATAATAAAATCAGGTAAAATGATTCACATTCTTATTGAAAATGTTCATGTCGAATTTCATCGAGGTAATAACATTTTTAAGCCAGTTATAATTGCTAAACATATTTTCTTAAGGGGCCCTATTTTGGACCTAGGGGAAATGCCCCTCTGTGCGTCGTACGTATAATTTTCTGTAGTGCCATATTGGTTTTAAGCAAACTGCAGTCACAAATTCATAGATTTTGGGAATCGTTTTTCTTTATTTAAGTAAATGTGTCGTTACAGACGCTAATGTAAAGAAATTTTAGATTAGAAGTTCATTACTTTTTAAAAAAATGATTTTTAGGGCGGGTACGTATAATTATCTGTGTGACTGTATATTGAATCAAATCTTAAAAACAAACTAGAGTTAAATAAGATAAGGCAACAAAATAATTTCTGAAAAAAATTCAACATAACACAATTACATCTCTATCAGTGGAACTATTAGAATTTTTTTTTCAAGTTTTTGATTATTGTATTTCTAAATCGCGTTTTTTTATAACCATTGAAAGCATGTTATTGTATAGGCACACTAACCTATTCAATGTCGCCATTAAACATTTAAATTAAACTATTAATTAAGATACTCTTTTTACGTTCAAAGTACTTTGCAGTCTTGAGCTTTTAGGGGAGGGGGTAAATAAACGGGGGTACACACCAGAGGTCAGCGATGGGTATTCAAACAGATGAGTAGATTCGAATCATACTCATAATTTATTATACTTATACGCATTCACACTTATTTTAATATCATACGCATACTACTCATATTGAAAGTTTGAAGTACTCATCGTACTCATGCTTAACAACACGTATGATGCTGTTGATTTCGGCTCTCCATAACTCAACATTTACAAGAATCACAAAATAAGTATGATTCACGTACGAACACTAAAATACTCAATAAAATATGGTGCGTTTGCTCTGCTTGCTACTCTGCCTTTTTGCATATGTGTATTTTTTATTTTTTTGTAAATGCAACAACAACTAAGACTGTAAATTTTAATGCATGATTCAAATCACTCGAATCATTTATGAGTATTATAAGTATTTTTCTAAAGTTGTGAATCAAACATATTTCGAATGGTATGAGTTTGACGTCAACGTTGTACTTATAGTCATTGTACTCATACTTATAAGTCAACGTTTTAGTGAGTATGAATGAATCAGAGTAGTTAAATTTCAATACTGTTGACTCATTCATACTCAAAATTTCACGAGTACTTATGAGTAGCGAAAAACGATTAATTGCTACGGTTTTATTTAATTTTGATAGGTTGTATTCGATAGCTCTGTAGTCTTGAATGTCTTTACAACATATGTAAAAGCATATATGTATTATAGTTCAGTCTCAGATATGAGTTCAAGCCTATAAAGCAATATGTTTCAAAGCAGGGGTGACAAAATTGATACAATTGATAAATTTTCAGACTTTAAAATATATAAAATTATACAAGTTTTCTGTTCCCTTCTGATTTATTTGCATTTTCTTTTTAGCTTTCGTCTAACAAAAAATATAATTCAAATTATTTTATCGGTTAAAAGAAGCGAAAGTGAAAACTTGCAGAATGTTTCAAGCTTTAGTAAAAAATAATATTAAAAAAATTTACCAATAAAGTAAAATATTTTTTTTTTGTGTTTACTACTAAAGGTGACAAAGCTTAGGAAGGAATGGTCGAAAATGTGTCCGTCCCTGATAAAATATAAGTGCACAGGTAACTATAAGAAGCAACTTTTAATGAGTGGCATAGTACACTTTATACGCTATGCTACAGTCACAAACTTTTAGTGGTGGAAATTATGTTGACCATGTTTATCGTACAGAATAACTTGGCATTCCAAACCTTGAAGCCCATGAACTAAACTGAAAATTTATTTCCACAAATTGTAAAAAAGAATCATTCACAATCATGAAAATCATTTAGCAATTATGTGCTTATGTCGTTAAGATAAGATCTATTAATGATGAACAAAACCAAACTTAATGATCTTCTTCTGTCAATTTATTTTCAAGTACATACATACATATGTAGTTGTATTTGTCGCATTTTAATTTATTGTCTTTGTTTGCATCGAAAATTAAAGATTATTAAAGAAAATTAAGATTAAAATTGAAACAATGGAAACAAAATATGAGACGAATGAATTATTGTTTCTAGAACTTTCCAAATATTTTATGTAAGAGGAATCTCATAATAATAAAAACAAAGGAGAAAAATAGACCACCATCGATTACTCATTAAATTTTGTTCTGAATAAATTCCCAAAAAATTGTGTCAAGTTGTGTTATTATCTAAATTATAATAGCGATTTCGAAATATATTTGTTAATCAAATCACACTTTATTTCCTTTAAAACTAGCTTGTATACTTCCAATAATGCAATAATTGTTTGTATATTATTCTCTTATGTTTTTAATAAATCCTATACAAGAATGAGTTAGTTAAGTTTTGAAAAATGAATAATTTGGTTTAATAATAAATGGCTTAATACGAGTATACATATTTTGTCTCCAGTTCAAGTCGAAACATAGGTTGTGTTGTCTCAATTTCTTATACAAAAATCATTTTAAATTAATTACTACTTATAGACCCAAAGCACTTTTCAGTTAGTAGCTATACATAAATGTTCAAATCATTTGTTTTTATTTTTTATTTGGTAACGTCTTAGAGTACGCATTCGTTGTTCCTTTTAAATTTCGCTTCATATTGCTATACATGATTGCAGATGACGCTTTCAGTACTTTTTTATTATTACATATTTTATGTCTTGCGCTTTTCAACTACATATTAATGCATTAGCAACATGTTCAACTTAATGCTAAAGGTAGTATCGGTTAGCCAAACGTCCACTGAACATACGTTCGTTTTTAGATTACGAAACGCAATGCAAACGCTTGCAGAACCGTAATGTAATATTGGTAAGCATTTGCATTGTTCTTCATATGCTAAAAACGAACGTGTATTACATTACATTCCATGAACGTTTGACTAAAAGGGGCTTTTACGTTTTATTACATTCCGAATCAGATGTTTTTGTCTCATATGTGAGGAACACGAATAAGATGTTAGTTTTTCTGTTCCGTGCCTTATGTGTATTAAATATAATTAAATATAAATAGTCTAATAGATAGCGTGCTGGCTCACTAGACGTAAGGCCACGGTTCAAACTCCATGACCCCATCAAAACGAAATAAGAAAAATATTTCTCCGGCGATTTCCTTCTGGCAAAAAATCTGAGAGTAAATAAAATAAATTTGCCATGAAAAGTTTCTCAAAGTTTCTATCGTTCGGAGTCGACTTTAAACAGTAGGTCCCGCCACTTACATATGTATAAAATTAACACACACGAAATAAGTGGTATGAGAGTTAGGTCATAATCCTGACTTAAGGGTTATAATGACCAATTATGTAAGTATGGATGTGTGTATCTTTCACAAAAGTACCATTTGATGCAAAAAAGTTCTTTTTCAGTAATAATTCAGTACCATTTCAAAATTTCAGTTTTGCAACACTTATTTAGACGGAAATCCAAAATGTACGATCAGAGTTGCCAGTAATTTTTTTAAACTTTTTATTTCCGGGAAAGAAAACTTTTTTGTTCCAAAAATAAAAATTGTGTTTTACAAAAATACGAACATTTTTAAAGGAAACACCGTTGCCCGGTGCCCATTATTGGTGTTTTCTTGCTTCTTTTGCCCGGGGCTAATAAAATACAAAATATTTTATTAAAAAATGTAAATATTTCGTGTTGTTATTATTGATTGATTATTTATTGAAAAAAATTTTAAATTTAATTTTGGTGAAAAAACTTTTTTGCTAGAAAGCGAATTTAATGAAAACTTTTTCGCATCTCACAAAACTTGGAAAAAAAAAGTGAAAACTTGGCAAATGGCAACGCTGCGTACGATATTTTATGTTTTTGTTTAGAAGAGAGCGGATAATATCGTGAAAACTCAATTTCTGAGGAGAACGTACGACATTGAAATAAAATAAGAATACAAATTTGACAGTCGTCGTAGTTTTTTAAAAACCGTCATTTTAAACACATTCGATGCGCCACTAGCCTCGCGACTACCTGATAAAAACAGAATACGTTTGTGAGTATGGTAATGATTCTTTTAAATGCAGCGGTTAAACAAGCGCCCTTAGGCTAATTCCTAATTTGTGGTGACCTCCTTTAAAATAATTAATTCGCATACCACATACTTGGCTAAGGGACCGCTTCGAATGTAATTACGGATGTATTTATTTTACTCTGTTTTTACTGTCTTTTTACTAAACACGTAAACGCAATAAAATATGTCGTAAGATTAATTTCTCTCTTGCTTACGTTAAACAGGCTAGCAATCACTTTTGGCAAAACATGTATGAATGTATGTATGTATGTGTTTATGTGTGTATTAACGATATATAATTCCTGTTTGTGTTTTTAATGTATGGATACGAGTCTTCAACTGCAGAAACAACTACATTAACGTGACTGTTGAAAGACAACACAAACATTCATTTAGAAATATGATTGACGTATGTGTATGTATTTGTGCGCTTAATCATTCAACGATTTCTTTATCCCGTTAGTGATTAGCCTTTGTGGTGAAATTTCTACGGCCTGTATCCATCCCATTGTGCTTTACAGGTAACATTCTTAAGTTCTTATGAATGGAATCATAAGCATATGTAAAGGCAATTTAACGTCCATTAATTTAAAATGAAGTAAAATAAAATCAATCACAAATTATTGAATTTCTTATTAACAATACGAAAAAGCTGAGAGTATATTGCAGTTTGTGAAGATTCTTGCCTTCAAGTTTAAACATCCTTGCGAAATATTACGATTTACTGTAAATATTTTTATAAATTTAATAGAAAAACATCGAAACAGGTAAGTTAATATCGTATTTTATGTTATGTACGATGTGCGTCACTCAAATCAAAGTGTTTCCTATAAGGTTATACGTGATAGAGTTGATTACAAAAAAAAAAAAAAAAAAAAAAAAAACACCCTGATTAGAGCCTCTAGTCTGAGAAGGAATTAACACAAATATCCTGTATTGTCTACTGATTTCTAAATTAAAAAAAAAAATACAAAAATTTCTTACGTTAGACTCACAGATCTTTTCGTAAAACTTTTATTTAGAAAATAGGACAGTGAAAAAAATTTTCATATAAAATAAATATTATAAAAAGCTGAATGACATTTGACGGCGCCATCATCTTAATTTTGGGTGACTTAACACAAGTCAACTGTGTCCATTTACATGGCGATGTATTCTTACCTTACTTTGGCCTCAACAGTGATAATGATGATCGCTCAACCAGTTACAGGAAGTCATTTATTCCAACTTTACGTTTGAGGGAGTTCAAAACATTATTAAAAGAGCGTCTGTACATACATACATATCTGTTTAACCCTAAATGACTTACATGTATATACATACATATGATTGTAAGAAGACATTTTACCTTTAACGTATGCAAGGCCCTATCTAATATTAAAATAATTTTAAATGAATAAATAATACTAGCAATGCTGTATCATTATGTGTACACATTCTAATATGTACTGATCATTGAGATTATCATAGTTTTTGAATTGAAAAACTTTTTTTTTTTTTGCTTAGAGACGCTTTATATGTATGTATCAGAGATCAGCAATGAATTGTTTTTCGCTGCTCATAAGTACTCATGAAATTGTGAGTATGAGTGAGTCAACAGTACTGAAATTCCACTACTCTGATTCATTCAACGTACAGCGTTGACATTAAACTCATACCATTCGAAATATGTTTGATTCATACGCCTACTCATTCAGATTCATAAATTTAAAAAAATTCTTATAAAGGGTGATTTTTTAAGAGCTATAAGAAAATGTAAAAAAAAACACATCAAATTCAGAAAAATTCATGAAATCTTTATTTGAATCGATAGTACGGTCCATATAATTTAATGTCTGAAGATTTTTTCATGCAAATGTTGACAGCGACTGCGCCTCAAATGGTCCATCCGCTTAGTCCAATTTTGGCATACTCTTTCCAACATATCGGCCGGTATCTCACGAATAAATGCTTCAATGTTGTCTTCCAATGCGCCAATTGAAGCGGGCTTGTCTGTATAGACATGAGCTTTAACATAGCCCCACAAAAAATAGTTTAAAGGCGTTAAATCTCACGATCTAGGGGGCCAATTGACCGGTCCCGAACGTGAAATAAAATGTTCACCGAACTCGCCTCTCAATAAGTCCATTGTTACGCGTGCTGTGTGGCATGTGGCACCGTCTTGTTGAAACCACATGTCATGCAAGTCAAGCTCTTGCATTTTGGGCAAAAAAAAAGTTGGATATCATCTCACGGTAGCGCTCACCATTCACAGTTACGTTACGATTCGCAGCATCATTGAAGAAGTACGGTCCAATGATGCCACCAGCACATAAACCGCACCAAGCTGTGACTTTTTCTGGATGCATTGGTAGCTTTTGCAATGCTTCTGACTGATCTTCACTCCAAAATCGACAATTCTGCTAATTTACGTATCCCGAATAGCCGCTTCAGTGGGTCGATTAAACTGACCATAAAATGGAAGAAGCACGCGATGAACTTTCTTAACATAGCACGCATTTTGATAATAAAATTCAATGATTTGCAAGCGTTGTTCGTTTGTAAGACGATTCATGGTTAAATTATAGACCAAACTGAAGATGTTTGACAGTGAAACAAATCACGAAACGTGATTCGTATGATTCGAATCCACTCATCTTTTTGAATACTCATTGCTGATCTCTGGTATGTATATACATATATACATACATATGATAATTTTATTTATTGAACAATATAAAAATCTATTCATTTAAGATCGTTGCCAACGTTCAATTCATTTAACACTACGGAGTTGCTACATGAGCTGCTTTTAATGTCCAGCCTTCATCCTCTAAATTAGCTAATCTTAGCTTTGTGTTTCTCTAACATCAAGTGCGTTTCTGTTCTCGAAACTACTGAGTTAAAACTCACTCAGATTAAACGAAACTTTTTTTAAATTAAACGAAACCTTTTTCAAAATAAATGAAACTCTTTTCAGAATAAATAAAACTTTATTCAAATTCAATTAAACATTTTTCAAATTAAATTAAACCAGTTATAGAATTTGTAGGTTTATCATATTCTGTTGTATTTTTTTTTTTGAGAAATATTCGCAAAAAGTTATTTGAACAATTTAATGTAACGCTTGCATTGTCTACAATTTTCAACGGATTAAAAGAACTTAAAATAACGCTGAAAATGGCTTCCATCGAAATGGACCGTATGAATAGCGCATCGACTATTGAAAACCGTCGACAGTATGCCGACGAATTTGCAGTTTGGTCTCCTCAACAAAAAGAACAAATGATTTTTATAGATTTACGGCATTCACAAGCACGTGCTAAGGTAGGTGAAAGAGCTCATGTTGTTGTACCAACCGTAAGGGGAAGGAACGATACTTTAATTGCTGCGATAAATAATGCTGGGGTTGTTTACCATAAAGTTTTTTCACTTTCCACTGTAAATTCAGCCCGTTTCCAAATAATTCTGAGGGAGCTCCTGGGTAAAATTGAAAGCAGCCCAGAGTTACAAAGTTCATTTTTAATTATGGATAATGTCTGAATCCATAAAACCCAGGAAATTAGAAATATGGTGGATAATAGTGACTGTACACTTAAATTTTTACCACTTTATTCTCCTAAGTTGAACCCGATAGAGAAAACATTTTCTAAGATAAAATTCCACGCCGGATCATTATTAAGTGACGTTACCACAGAGCATAACAAACTAAGTGTAATTGAGGAGAGTGTCGCACAAATTAATCAAAATGATTGTGCGAACTATGTTATGGATATGATCATGACAATTCCTAAAGCGGTCAGTGGACAAATTCTTCATTAATTTTAACAAGTGTTATATAAAAATGAATGTTTGTTTTCTATTAAATTCTATAACTGGTTGAATTTGATTTGAAAAATGTTTAATTGAATTTGAATAAAGTTTTATTTATTCTGAAAAGAGTTTCATTTATTTTGAAAAATGTTTCGTTTAATTTAAAAAGAGTTTCGTTTAATCTGAAAAAGGTTTCGTTCATTTTGAAAAAGGTTTCATTTATTTTGAAAAAGGTTTAATTTAAACTGAAAATGCTATAATTTGTTTTGATTACAGAATAAAAAAATAAATTCTTACACATTGAAGACACAATTATTATGGATTATTATTATAAAACATAATTTTAAAACATTATTTTAAAACATAATTCGTTAAAAGAAAAATCATTTTAGAAACTTATTAGTGAATTGTACATTAGCAAAAGTGAATATTTTTGCACTTTGACCCCATAAATTATTTTTTCTTTTTGTATCACATTCGTTTCTAGACCATAGAAAACCTTTAAATAAGTTCTTATATTTTAATTTGTAGACAATTTTGGCTTTACTGCCTATTTTCTATCCACAAAATTAAAGGAATGTGTTAGCTAACTTCGGATTTATAGATTTAACTCATTGGGTTTGCCATATCAGAATTTGTTCATTTTTTATTTTTATTTTTGCTTAATACCCATTTTCTATCCTCAATGTTAAAGGAGTATTAGATAATTTTGGAGTTAGGGCTGTAACTATTTGGATTTACTATATACAAATACTGAGTCTCTGTATCCTTTTGGCTTAGTATAAACATGCAGGATCGCAAGCACGTATATAACAAAGTCGGTTAGACCTTTAACTTTATTCAGTATGGACAAGTAAACATAATATACGCTCTTTAGGTACTAAAATATCTTTAGAGTTTAGAGTACTTCAGAGTACTTTGGGTAAAAGGGATGAAATAAAATCCAATGGAATCAATATATAAATATTATTAATTGTCTCTTAAAAATAGTATACACTTTAAAATTAAATAATGACTTTATAAAAGTATAAAATGAGTGTGTATTAATATATCTCTTTCTAAATATTTGCTAAATTTCTTCCTTTTCGTTCCTTTAACCCTAATTGGTTACTATTCGTCGAATCGACGAAGCTCATTTACTCTTTATCATACATATAACTCTTTTATGTTTGACCAAATTCGCTCTTTTTTTCAACAACGTTAGTTGATAATGACAGCCTGCAGTCAGTAGACGAAAAAAAATTTTTTTTGTTAGTCGACGAAGAGTAGCCTTACAGTACAAAAATTACCATCCAGGATTAAAAAAAAATGGGTGGCCTGGGTACGTTTACTCACTACAAGCTTTCGTTATCAACCAACATTGTTGATGAAAAGAGCGAAATTTGGTCAAACATAGAAGAATTATATGATAAAGAGTAAATGAGCTTCGTCGATTCGACGAACAGTAACCAGTTAGGGTTAAAGTGTTCGTCGATTCAATGAAGAGTAAACTTAATGTACACAAAAGTAAAGAGTAACCGCCCAGGGTTAAGAAACAAAGGACTCCCACAAAGCATCTCCCCATTTTTACTATGACTTCTTGTTTAGTTTCAGTTTTATTAATCAAATTTTTACAGTTAACCAGTTATATGCCAACCGTAGCAGGTCCTTCCAATGTTGCCTAGAAGCAATGCAAACTATGGATATGTTTGGGCGGGTTCGTGATGAGCTTTTGCTGATTGGATGTTACTACGTTTGATCAAGAGATGGTCTTGCCTGGCTTTTTCATGATGTTTGCTGTTGATGTTGTCCTCTCTGCTGAATTTCCTAAACGGATTAATTGAAGGAGATTAAGTTCATTATTTTTTTAAATTCGAAAACCATTACGTTGTACGCCTCCACTGTCAAAAGTATTGTCACACAAAACATATTGTAATGCATTTATCACACCGCTTATTACTGAAGTTACCCAGTGTACTCATTGGTTAAACGATGCATTTTACAGAAGACTGGCACTTCTTCTACTAATATTAGCTATTATCCACATACATACAACTAACATACATACGCTAACCTGCAGTCATGTGTCCTATGTTGATGCTGTGAATCATAACAATATACTAACGCATAAACCACTGTCGGTAAAGAAAGTGTCAACTGAAGCCTCCGAGTATCAGTAACGATAAGTAAAATTTATTAATTTGTTAAAATTTTAAAAACCCATAAACAGGATTGACTTATTGGTACAAACTTATGCCTACAATTTGACTATTAATCTGACTCCTGCTGTGTAACGCCCTTCTAAAGCCAGAATGGTGTTATGGTATGTAGCTGTGGGCAACTGTCCCATCGTCACACATAGCCATAACATGCACCATGTCGCTACTAGAATAGAATGTTTAAAACGTTAATTCTGAAAACCGATGATGAGTAGCAAAATTGTATATAAAGTTTATACTTTTTTGTTAATTTTGCAATTTTCAATTTATAAAACTAGGTTCTCCAAAATATACAGTCTGCGATTATTTTTCATAAATAAGTTTTTGGGCCCTTTGAAAAGTCCAACTTTGAACTTTTTGTTGTACCCTTATATAGAGATTTACGAATTGGCCAATACATACGACTTTGTATCATGTATGTTGTATTGAATACACTTTTTCTTTGTGAACGCTGTATTGTGTATTTCGCATTCCAAACGTCAAAAAGCGATAAAAAGCAAAAGACCAGCATTCATAATTTTATTTTCAAGCAACAAAATAAAAAATATTACGGAAAAGAGTAAATTAATTAATTATCTGTGCGAGCAATTATTATTTTGAAATATTAATTGTTGACTCAAGTTGCATAGAAAATATTTTATATTTTTATTCTTCTTCTTAATTACTGGCATTTATATAAACTGATAGCACGAAACCAATACAACTTTCAAAAACATATGAAAATAATGTGTGTAAGTGTATCGGATTTTTATATGAAAATTATCAACAACAAGCATACACTGTTTTATATTCGTCCAACAATACACTCAATACAACGATACAAGGGCTTGTGTAAATTGCCCAAATGTAAACAGATTGTATAAACCAAAAAATTTTAGATTTTCGTGAATTACTTAAAAAAAAAATTGTTTTTATTTTTTCTTCAAAGAAATTAAAATTTAGTTGTAAGAATTTATATTTTTTCTTTTTTTCTGTTATGTAGCCCCACTGTGCGTTTAACTTACCTTCCCTAGCAATGATTCTTCTGTGTTGATAATTTTAATTTCATTCGTTTATAATAATTTACACTTTAATTTAATATTGTTTAACGGTTGATTGATTATAAAAATTGTCCATTTATTGGATATCAGTTTATGGTTATTGGCTATTCCTTAAGGATTCTTTAGTCAATAATATTTATTTTATCATTGTATTGTATTGTAATTGTATTAATTAGTTAACTTGATATATGTATTTTGTCTTTATTTTTAATTGTTTATATCATTTTTTAATTTCCACACGTTATTAATGTTCTATAAAGTAAATAAAATGTTATTTTTATGGAAAAAAAGTTACTCTAACAGCGAAGTTGTCTTAATCATGTTTGCATGTGTACTAAACAGGAGCTCGTGTTTGGATTCTTCTTTTATAGGATGATTGGAAATTGGGTTTTTGTGTATGTTTGTATGTGTGTGTATAGTTTTTGTTTTTATTGAATGAATGCGCGGGAAATTTGTAGTCATATGGACGAATAAAATGTTGAAAAGAATTTTTTTACGATACAATACGTTACGAAACGTTTAGCAAGTACAGCGTCCTTTTGCCGGTCGCCATTCATCCTGACTCCTGAATTTCATCGACTGACTTGTTGGCGCACAGTGGCAAGATGTTTTTTGTCGCCAAAATAATACGATGTCTGCGTTGATGGCATATTGTTTTCGTAGATTGTTTGTTGCATATATGTATGTACACATGCCACTGACTCGCATTAAACCACAGTAAATGTAATTCGCGATAAATAGAAATAATTGAATAACCATACTTTATCCTTATAGCAATAGATCAGTTACTTTTGAATTCATATGCATACGTATGTATCTGTATATGTATGTATGTACATACATGCAAACATATGTACTTATATGCACAACTTACTAAGTTGAATATCTCATTCGTTGATTAAGAATGATTATTCGAATTAAATATGACCGATATTGATTGAATAATCAAATACTCGAATAACGATTAATGTCACAGAACATACATATGTATATTGTGTTACTTTCTTCAATTTCAACGACTCACATTCTTACAAAAAATTAATTGCTTAGGCATCATCCCATGAAACAATATTTAATATGGCTAGTTGATGTTGACAAAAAAATTGCGCTACAAACAGTAAAATCCAGTCATTATGCGAATTTAAAAGAGTGAATTTTTACTACGAATACAAAACTTTTAAAATGCTCTAAATAAGCGTAGACAGAATCTTAATTTAATTTAAAATATTTTAGACGGATTAAATACGAATACCTTAACGCCTAAAGTTCTAATGGGATCTAATTTAGTATAGATCATCATCATCCTAATATTTTGCATTTCTTCTCGACAAAATACTATCCAAAGAATAACTACCAAAAAAGATCAAATGTAGTTTCTACATACATATGTACATACATAATTGACCATTACAACCCTTCAAGTCAGGATTATGGCCTAGCTTCTCACACCACTCATGTTGTATGCCCTAATTTTATAGTTGAGTGGCGGGAGTTTAACGTCGACTCCGAACGACCGATTTTGAGAACTTTTTCATGGCAGGTTTATTTACTCTCAGAGTTTTTGCCAGAAATCTGCTGAGAGGAAGTCGCCGAAGAAATATTTTGTTTTTTTTTTATATCGTTTTGATGTCTGGCCTGGGGCTTGAATCCGGGCTTTACGTCTAATAAGCGAGCACTCTACCTACTAGACGTTATGTTTTAAGTAATCCTCTTTGCAAAGAGTAGAAGTTCTACATTGAATTAATTTATTAGAGTGTTTAAATAATTATTGTACGACGAAAAATAGAAATATTAATTACTCTTGTAACATAAGATACACTTTAGACGTTGTGAGATCTGAGAAAAAACGCATGGAACAGGCAGAAACAAGTGAAGCTAAAAAAAATTACACTATTTGTTTTTGTATTTTTTTTTTAATAAAGCTGCAAGTCGTGCAACAGTGAACAACGAAATACCACCTAAAACCTGCTACTTGTACTGCCGCTATAGCAGTAGTGCCTAAAAACGAACGTTTCGTATTGGAAGGGTACGGCCGCCATACCACATGGTTGATAACTTTGTCTTTGCAGACGCTCATTGTCTCTTCTTTCCTAATGCAGAGTTGTTGTAAAAGCCAAAGATTTCCTATTAATAAACGTGACTTAGAGAGTGCTCTCCAGCTGATAGCAACTGGTATGCATAATGTTTGAATTTGGGGACCCGTTGTATATACTTCAGAAATGTGATAACACTACTCTCCGTATCCTACATAAGAACACTCAAGGAGTGTCTCGGTAACAACAGGATAACATGTTACAAAACAAAAACTGTGGTTAAGCCTTTAAAGGATAAATTAACAGATAAAATAACAAAAATGTGTTCATCGTGAAGAGGAAAGAGATGATCCCCAGTTAGAATAAATAACCAAACGCATTTTGCATTATTGATAGAAAAAGATACCTTAGAATGCTTTAATAAATGAATTTATTTAATTTTATTTCTTTAATTTATTTGTTGCATCTTTAATTTAATATTAAACTATGTTAAGTGTTATCATTTAAAAATCTATAAAAAAATACATAGGAACATGCTTATTATTATTTCACTTGCTTTCTTGATATCTTAAAATTCTTTTTATCTTTAATATTCAGTTTTTTTTACATATGTACATGCATATATCTTTATAACTACTGAAATAGTGTTCGGTTAACAGTTGCGTGAATCTTGTTAGATGTCCAGTTTTAAATCAAAGTAAAACTTTACGAGCATTTACTGATACAAATGGTTAACAACAGTCAAATAACGGTGTTTAAATTTTGAATGATTGAATTGTGTCATAATTTTTTCTTGAACACTCCTTAAGTCTAACTCACATTTACAAGACTTCTTAACTCTTTTGTATTGTATTGTACATTCCATATATATGTACATAATATTTTATGCTATTCTATGCCGCAGAAAATGTGCCACTATAATAGGATAAGACCCCAAATAGCACTGCAAAGGGCACTAAGCAATAGTTCAAAAGTAACAATTTCAATCGACTCGCATAGTTTCCCGGTACAAATCTGATAGAGAACTTGTACAGTCAAATTAAATTACAACAACAATAATAAATTCATTTTTAACCCAAATGACTCCTACTGCAAATTTAATATGATATTTGGCAGCGTGAAGAACAAATTTTGCCAGCCAAAATCAAATATTTTTATACTATTTTATATACCAATCGTCTAATATCAGGTGATACTAATCATACATATACATAATTGGCCATTACAACCCTTCAGTCAGGATTACGGCCTAGCTTCTCAACACCACTCATGTTGTGTGCGTTAATTTTATACATGAGTGGCGGGACCTACAGTTTAATGTCGACTCCGAACGACAGATTTTTTGAGAAACTATTCATGACAATTTTATTTACTCTCAGAGTTTTTGCCAGAAATCTGCTGAGAGGAAGTCGCCGAAGAAATATTTTTTCTTTATATTTCATTTTGATGTCTGACCTGGGATTCGAACTCGGCCTTTCGTCTAATAAGCCAACACACTACCTACTAGACCACGGCGACTACTAATCATACATACCATTTATTCAATTCAAATCAAAAATATTATAACATATAAGATACGGGCTTGTAAGAGGTCTTTTAATAATAGAATTTATTCTGAAGGCATACTTTCGAGATGAAAGCTTTTTCAAAATCCGAATAGCGAATCATTTGTAAAAATATATCAGTCGTTGCATGCCGAATATTTTAATTACAGTTCACTCAATTTGACTGACATACATCTTAAATGTAACCATATTTGAAGCACATTTTCTCCCTTCTATGCTTGACTTCTTCGTTTTCTGAGTATTGTCTCCTTAGCCAGTATTTACAGTGTGTGACATAAATGTGTAAATGAATTTTTAAATATCCATATTTTTAATTTTTGTCTTAACTGATATGCATATGGTAACTTTTGTTTACTCAATATAAAGATCAACTCTTGTGAAATATGGCAATACCAAAAATTGTCATGTGGAGTAACGGTACTTTGATACCACGAGATCAAAAAGTTAAAAACTGATTTACACTATTCTGACTCGCTGGAAAAAATGTTAAAAATAACACGTTTTTAATATTTAAAAAATATTAATTTATACAATTTCGTTGGTGAAAGTATGTTAATGTGTTTTAAGTATTACAGTACTTTTCGCTTATAGTCCATTCTGATTAAAGGCCAAAAACGCATGTAAGCCAAAACTGTCATAGTCACTTGCAGGTTTTTTTCGAATTTCATACAAACTATTTGTTCTGAAGTCCTCTTCGCTTATAGTCAATTTTCGTTTAAAGGTCACATTTTCTTTGCATTCATAACTAATGTTGTATAGACAAAATTTCGCGTGTAGTCCATTCTGTTTTTTTTTTGTAATTTTTTTTACCAAATTAGCAATCTTTTTATTTACATTTCTGGCAACTTTGATGAGTAGACGTGTCATATTAAGTGTCGAAAAAAAATGATTAAAAGATTACGACCAAGATTTGATGAAATGTTTATAAAAAAAAATAGTTCAAAAATCAAAAAAGTGTCGAACACCTGTAATTTAAAATCATTGCGTCAAAGAAAAGGGGAACATCCTGATATTGAAAAAACGCTTCCTATATGGTTTAATAAAATGCGTGGTCAGAATGCGGTGGTAAGTGGCTGTTGATTTTAAATAAAGCAAAGGAATTTGCAGTGAATTTTTGGATTTTGAGCCAAATACTTCATGGCTATTCCGTTGGAAGAAACGCTACGGAATATGTGTAGGAAAAATTAGTGGAGAATTGAATGACAGTGACGAAAGTGCAGCCTCAAACTTTAAAGAGAACCAGTTGCCTCAAATTGTTCAGGAATATACACCAGAATGTATTTTTAATGAGAACGAAAGCAGTTTGTACTATAAAGCATTACCGAACACAACCTACTTCAACAAAGGCAGTGCACCAAAAGGATGGAAAATGCAAAAAAGCCGCTTAACACTTCTCTTCATTTGCAACTCAACGGGTTCTTATAAACGTGTGCTTGTGATTAGAAAGCCTGGACAGCCTCGCTGTTTCAAAAATAAAAACAATTGTTTGATGACTGTTCGTATATGGAATGATATACTTTCTATATAGAGGAAGGCATGAATAAAATAAAAAAGAAAATAATTCTATTTGTTGACAATGCGTCATTTTAATTAGATACTTATGTATTTCATTTTTTGTTTATTATAAGGCTTTAAAGCATTTGCATTAATATTAAAGGTTTTTGTTTTGAATAAAACTTTATTTGATTTTTAAAAAAAATTGATTTTATTGAAGAAAATATGTAATTTTTATATAGTCCAAAATATGGATTATATCAGGATTCACTTATAATCCATACAGTGGCTTATAAAAAAGATCGGTTATAGTCCAAATTCGCTAATAGTCCACAAAAGTTGTGCAAGTATAGTTGTGGACTATAAGCGAAAAGTACTGTAAATAAGATCATATTTTTAATCATAAACCTAATTATTTATTATTTCACAAGGATTTTTTAATCATGAAGAAGATTAGCAACGAAGTCGAAAAATGTGTCGTAGATGAGCTAAAAAATGGTCTCTCCTACAGAAAAATTTCTCAAAAATGTAATATTTCATTTAAAACTGTACCACGTTTGGGACGGAATTCAATCCTTTCGCTAAGGGATAGACGCACGGTACAACGTTTAGTTGCATCAAGAGAAGCTAATGGTCCTCGTGAAGTGCAGCAAAAGTTGTCTTCATGCTACCAAATTGAAATATCTAAGAGAACAGCTCTTAGAGAAATAAATAAATGTGGTTTTCATGCAAGAAAAAGGGTTAAAAAAACACGTTTAACCGAAAGACACAAATCACTTAGGTTAGCATTTGCAAAAAAAAAACAAAACTGGACTATGGATGACTGGGAAAAAGTGATAGGAAGCCAAATGCACCTTTGACGGACCGCGATGTTATACCAACTATGAAATTTGGTGGTTGAAAATTGCTTTTTTGGGGATGTTTTTGTGTGCAAGGAGTAGGAAAACTTCATAAAATAGTTGGAAATATGAATGCCGAAATGTATATCGACATTATAAAGTCATCGTACATGGATAGTCTAACTGCTTGGGGTCGAAATGTTGAAAACTCTGTCATGCAACAAGATAACGACCCTAAGCACAAGACTAAAAGAACCCTTGAGTTTTTCGAAACTGCCAAAATTTCTTTATTGGACTGGCCTCCACAGTCACCGGATTTAAACCCGATTGAAAATTTATGGGGAATACTTAAACGTCGGGTTTATAATTACCAGCACAGCTTTAAAAGTACAACCGAGCTCTGGCAGCGCTGTCATGACATTTGGTCATCGATAACACAAGAAGAATCTCGAAAACTGGTAGAGAGTATGTCTTTCAGAATTCAGGCAGTTATAGATTCCAAAGGAGGTGATTTTAATAACTCGCGACAAAAGTGTGTAAATGAATTAAAATTTATTTTTTAATATTTCTGAAGCATAAATTAGTTTACGTTTTATTTGGTTAGCTAAAAAAATCGTAAATAAATATTGGTTTCAAAACCACAAAACTTTTGTTAATATACTTTGTACCTAAAATATTTTGTTACAAAGTGTAAATATCAGGACATCATTTACACATTTGTGTCACACACTGTAAGTATACATATGTATGTATGTATGTATGTATTATGTTTAAATATTCAATGTCCATACTCTTGCTACGGTGAAAAGAAATGTTTTCGTTCAATTTCCTAAAAACAAACAATGCGAAACAGGACATACAAAACGACGTTAAAATCACACTGTAATTCATAACAAAAGATAGTCGCCAATCAACTCGACGCTTTCTTTTTCAAGTTTTCTCTTTATTTTAATTTTTTTGTTTCCTTTATAAGCAGCATCCAAAAAGAAGTAAAACAAACATAAAATCACTAGAACAATAGAAATGAAAAGGACAGGAGATGAGAGAAGGTACAAAACCGACCACAATTTTTAGACACTAATAATAACAACAAATTACTTACAATTGTTGTCGAAATAATTATGGCAACTATTTTGCCATCTATCCATCCGCACAACTACAACGTATCCACATTGCTACCGCCACCAGCGGAAAGCAACAATACAAAGAAATGTATACGTATATATGTATGTGTGTACACATGTATGTACTATGTAAATATGTAAATATATAGATAAAAACAAAACCTTCTCTGGAGTATTCCAATTTGCCTCCACCAGCACCAAAATCAGCACCATCGAGCCATCGTCATCATCATTTTCATAATATAATAGCAAACACAGTCGTTGTCGTCGTCAGGAAAATGAGTGGAACTACGGCGACGACGACGATGACGACTAGTAGTTCTATTGGTATTGCTACTAATATGGCGACATTTATCGTCTAGCCCCTGTGGTGTCAATGTGAATGAAAATCCATCTGTGGCGTAGTTTTTCGTTTCAGTTTAAAAGAATCTTGGCTGCCGGGATGTCTCACAAACGGTTCTAACAATTTTCTTCGCTTCAATACGAAACACATCATAATAACCAACTATTTATACTCTCCGTCTCCGTCTCCATCTAGCTCTAGTACATACTATAATACAATCATCATCAAAATATCACCATCGCCGTCACCATCAACATCGTTTCAGCGCAGTAACGAAAACAATAAGAAAAATATCAGCAACAGCGCCAATATAAAACCAATACATTTTGTCTCAGATAAAAAAGAACATAGAGAGCAAATGAATAAATAGAAAACAGAAATCGCTTTACAACTTTCACACTCACTCGTAAAACCAACGCCACAATGTCGTCCGTGAAAATTGCTGAAATTGGCGAACCGAAAGCGTGTGCATTGGAATCTTAATATCGCTGTAATAGCAAATTATGTTGCATGTATGTACGTTGTCAATATTAAAGTCTGTACGAATGCAGGTTGGTAAACGATATTCCATATGAAATAACAACATACATACATACATATCTTTAGAAGCCGTGTACTATACATACATATATGAAATATTTTGATATCATCTATCATAGTGTCCTTTCTCGTTGGCGTTTGCATATTTTGTTATTAATAGACACATACATACATACATACATACGTACAAAAACAAACTTCACATATGGATGTATATCGGTAACGTATTGTATAATCAAGCTTTATTATAAGTTTACGATCAGTTCCTTTGTACACATTGATAATGATAAAATTTATCGGGAGAAGAGAGTTTCACTCGTAAGTTCTATACGATTTTCGTTTGAACCATGCTTCAATTGATATTGAACCGAAACAAACATATTACTATGCAAAAATATAAAAAATAAAAAAGCAAGAAGCAGTCTACACTGTAAACAAAATTAAGACGAATATCTAAAATAAACTGCAAAATGGCCGTTAAATAAAATAATAAAATACATAAATAATAAATAAAAAGTTGACATAATTATTATTTAATTTGGTTCATTCGTATCAGATGATGTGGAGTATCATCGATCTACATACATATGTACATATTGGTATAAAATCTGTGTTAATCCTTCAACCACATAACGATCCAAAGAGAAATGCATCCAGAAATGCGTCCAGAGCAACTGCATCTGCA
This sequence comes from Sarcophaga rosellei, assembly GCA_930367235.1. Classification (NCBI taxonomy): domain Eukaryota; kingdom Metazoa; phylum Arthropoda; class Insecta; order Diptera; family Sarcophagidae; genus Sarcophaga; species Sarcophaga rosellei. The sequence continues at coordinate 79,795,230 of OV884017.1, read as the reverse complement.
TTTATTACTGATTCTTAAACAGAAAGAGGTATAGATTGGTATGTATGTAATGCGATTGTTTTTTGTTTTTTTTTTCTTAATCTGGATTTATAAAACTAAAATGTAGAATTTAATTAATATGAATGGGGTTTTAATTCGTTTAGAAGAAAATTTTTATTCTTATCGAAAAACTAAATAATTTTAAAAGTAAACACAACAATTGCAAGGTTTTATAATAACTAAACTTTAATAGAGTATTAATGAATATATAATTGCTCTATAATGGCCCTTAGTGTAACAAGCTTTTCATAATTTTTTTCTTTAATACTTTGGTAATACAGTGTAAGTAGTAAGCAAATCAATAACAATGTACATATGTACATACATACAGAAATATTTATATACTAGCTAATACCCGGTGTGCTTCGCTACCCCCCATCGAAATTAAATACATAATAATTAAAAAGTTTATTTATTTAGTAATTAAATTATGCAATTTTTCTTAAAGAATGAACCTTTCATTTGATGACAATATCGAGCCATAACCGTAAAATTATCTCAAGCGACATATTTTTCAAATATCGTTTTTTGTAATAAATAAATTCATTGGCATCATTTGCATCATCTATAAAAATTTCAGGGTCACACTCTGCACCGTTATGAATTTATAACAGAAAAAAATTTAATTTTCTAACTTAACTTGCCTAAGCAATAAATAATAAAAACCTTCCCCTGTAAAATTTTGTTTTTGTCGCTTGAGATATTTTTGCGGTTATGGCTCGATATATTTCATTTAAATTATAAAATAATACATTAATGGGCTATTTATTTCTTACTTGCTAAAATTTAATATATACTTTTTTTCTTAAATAAATAATTCTTATTCTAATGCCTTGAGGTACACAATAGTTTTTGTTTTTCCCTCTGGTGCGTATACATATAAATCTGCGGGTTTTCCTACTCGCGAACATGCGACGTAAAGCTGTCCATGTGAGAAACATGGATTTTCTAAATTAAGTCCACAAACTTGCAAGGACTGATCTTGAGCTTTATTAATCGTGATTGCAAATGCTAGGCGAATAGGAAATTGCAGGCGCTGGAAATCGAATGGCATCTCCGATATGGTCATAGGAATACGTGGCAGCAACACATCAGTTCCCTTAAATTTCCAGTTATAATGGTCGCCTCGATAAGATTGTTCATCATTTTTTTTACTGTAAGTCGAGTGCCATTACAAAGTCGTGGAGGATCAATATTTCTAAGTAAAATAATGGGAACACCGTTTTTTAGCTGTAAGTCATGTGGTGGAAAGCCTGGTAAATCTAACGAATTTAAAAATTCGACTGGATAATTGACGACATCCTCAATATTTGAAACTGTGTCGATCGATTTATAAGTTCTTAGATTCCCATCGACCTTGTTGAGAATATTGCTGTTGATGGAATTAACGTCAATATTTTTGGATGCCAGTAACGCACGTTCACATAACCAATGCATATTTTTAAAATTTTGCACGATATTGGGAAATAACATTTTTTTAATTCTTCTTTGGATTGTGTCATTCTGCAAAAGTCTGATGGAATTTTTATATACTTTGTTATAGGATCTATTGGAATTCTTCCATTACCTAAATCAAGCAATTGTTTGGAAAAAGTTGATGCTGAAGCATCACGTTGCAACTGAACACTCATATTAGTAGTTAATTTTAGAGTGTGAACATGTCGCCAAAGATATGACGATTTTAGATATGCATTTAGCTCATCAGCTGGCGTTGATCCAGGTATAACAGGAAGTGTTTGACGAAAATCATCAGCTAATAAAACTAATGCTCCTCCAAATATGTTATTATTGCTCCTAAAATCCCGTAAAGTACGATCAAGGGCTTCCAAAGGTTTCATATGCGCCATGGTGCACTCATCCCACACTATGATTTCACATTGTTGCAATACTTTTCCCATTGAAGAATTTTTCTTTATGTTACACGTGTAATCTTCGGAAAATTGAGGCTTCAAGGGTAATTTTAGTGCAGAATGTGCTGTTCTACCACCATCTAATACTATGTTCACGTATGCAAATTAATTGAGAACAATAGTCGGTTAATTGATAACAATACTTTAACCGTTCAGGTATAATAAATATACGCAATATTCATTTAACAGCTGATAAACAACAACATTGTTTTTATTTTGGTCGCGTGTTTTTGTATTTTTTGTTTGTGTTTGTATGCAAGTTGCCATTTTTTTTTTGTCGTTGTTGACATTTGAGTTGTCAAATATCAAATGGGAAGTGTTCTGTAACTTATAATATGCTCACTAAAGAGACTTATGACAGTGCTGTATTTAAGATTTTAATCAATATTATAACAATTAGTTTTTAATTGAGCAATAATTAATTGAGATTTTATATGAAGTATTGAGATCAATATTGGCGTTAATTGCGATTTACGCAATAAAGGTGCATACGTGAACTTAGTATAAGAGTGTGGCAGCAATGCCGGATGACGCAATAGCTAATGCAATATTTTTTTGCGATCGAACTTTTGCCAATATCAATGAAATTAAAAACGTTTTTCCGGTTCCTCCAGGTGCGTCAATGAAATACAGACCTCCATGTTTGTTTGTTATTGCTGCTAGTATACTGTTGTATACCATTCTCTGCTCTTGTTGTAAATTTGGTAAATTTTCTTCCAGTAAAATTTCCAAATTTTGATGATTATATTCCATCTCTCGTCGTAGATCTTGATCTTGTGCATCAGTTCCTGACCGAATAGGAGCAATCATTCCAACTTCAATGAGTGTCACATTCCTTATCGCCAAGCATTTGTCTTCAAGTAGAATTAATGCCTCATTATACATACTTTCACTTAGTTTAAGTGTTACATTGTTGGTGGTAACTCTTTCCCGGTGTAATATGTCCTCAGCCATATATGTTTTAAATTTATTCCAAAGATCTTTTGGATTAGATGGTGAGCACGATACCAATATTATCGCAAATAATGCCCTTATTTTCCATGGATGGTTGATTACTGCTGCATCTTCAAGCGTTGTTTCCCAATGACAATCGTTCTCCAATAATTGTAGTTTCTGACAGGCCTCTCGATATGTTGCACATACTACGCCATCAACACTACGTAATGTCTCAAAAGATGTTGATCCTCGAACATTAATCAGAAGCATTCTCAAATAAAAACATTCAGCATTTTGAGGATGGACGGTATAAACCCTACCTAATGCATCTGTTGAATATAAATTTGGCCAACCATGAACAGGTTTCCCCTGATTTCGACGTTGGAATTTCTTTGTTGATGCATTCCACGTATAATACGTTGGAATTTCTGAATAAAACAAAGTTTTAGCAAACATATCATTTTTACAAAGATCAAAAAATTATGTTAATGTTGTAGCCGGTGGTGCTGCTGCTCTCACTCGAGCATTTCTTTCTGTAAAGTAAACCCGTTGTCCATTTTCCAGATGCACTGATAAATGAACAACAGTTGGATGGCGCTTATGAATGGGAAATCCCAAAATTCGCCATACTGCTTCATTGCTACTAATGTACCTGGCCATTTGATACTGCGTAATTTCATCATTTGGATTTTGTAATGAAAATACAGCCATATCAGACCCTTTAGTAACATATTTGCAGATGTATTTGATCGACTTAACTGAATGACAATACTCAACATTAATATGCGCTTTAAATGTTTTTGAAAGCAATGGAGAGTAAGGTACTATCCAGCGATTATCAACATCAACATCATTTCCATGCACCTTTATTGAAATTGATCGTCCACCATTATCCACAGAACGTCGGCGATAAAGTGGGTAGCCGTCATTTCCCGAGATTGTTTCCTGAATCAATTGCCTTGGATATTTTTTTATGCATTTTCCGTCAACCATGCAGGGAGAATTTGCATTGATGGTCCCACATGGACCATGGACCATATTTTTGATAACAATTTCATGCAGATTTGGATCGGGTATTTCTGCAGAAATTATATCATCAATAAGATCTGGGGTAATTTTTTCAACCAACCAAATAAGAATATGGGCATGTGGCAATCCACGTTTCTGCCACTCAACGGAATACATCCAGCACCGTGTTTCACCAAAAACATGACATTTTGCAATAAAATCCATAAAAGATTTTAATTTCTGTTTAAACACGTGTGCTGTTATATCATGCCGATGTATTGGGGTTTGACCAGGGGACAATTCAGACAGAATTTCAACCCACTTTGGATTGCATGTGAATGTAATAAACAAATCTGGGCGTCCGTATGATCGAACATATGTCATTGCATCTTGGCAGTATTCCTGTATATGACGTGGACTACCTGTGAATGTTGCCGGAAGAAATATAGATTGACCAAGTTCATTGGGATTGATATCATTATGAATGTTTAATGCATCCCGAAGATGAATATAATTATCCACTCTTAATTTAGCTTGATTACGCCGTAAGTATAATAGGCGCTCTGTTTCAATTTTCGTGTACATATCCACAATGTACTGATGAAATAATTCTCTGCAATTAAGATTGTGATTAACCGAATTCTGTCGTATCATTATACGATACGCGTAGAAATCCATTGCACTCACTTTTTTCTTATTGGTTCATCTGAAAGTAAAACGGATAAAAATAGATTAGTTTATGTTTAGCAAACGTACAATATATAAAGATTTTAAAAATGTTGCACTTACTTGTTGCTGGATTAATTTGCCGTAATTCAAAGTGATATCCATCTTCGCCATATGGAAAAATAATTGGATACTGAAGTGCATCATATGAACGATGAGTTTCAGCTATCCTATTTAATCCATTGTCACGGCGACGAACGATTATATCCCGTGATGCAACTGGATCGCCCACCATCAAAATTGCTACGTCATCCATTGTTGGGGCATTGTATCGTCCTTGGTGTTGTCCAGCTGGAGTTCTATCAGCATGAATTGCGATTATGTGGCCATCTGAAGTTAATCGTGGGTCATCTTTGGCTTGCTTAAAGATCCTTACCAATTCGTTGATTCCATGAAACATCACTTGTAAATCGGCAACAATCCATTGTTTTGTGTCAGGGTTATAATGCAGGCGGTGGTCATTGTTATCCGCTTCTCCTATGAAATTAATTTGTAAGAACTTAGGATCTTCATTTGGAATTGGCAACAATGATCCCATTTTATGATAAATTTGACCTTGAACACGAAACGTTGGCATAAAGTTGTCTCGAAATACTTTGGTATCATCAAAAGATATCATTTGGAAGCACGAATTATGTTTTCTTATATTATTGAGAAAATGTTGTGAATCCACATTAGTTCCTAAATGAAAAAAATATTTTTTATTAATATTTTGTTAAATTAAAAAAAAATAAATATTTCGAAAAACTTACCTGAAATCAGCGATTGTAATGGTTCTGGAGGTGGAAGTAAATCAGACAAAACGATTTTACCATTAGAGCAACACATGCCAGGTGTTCCATTTTTGTACCTGAGTGCATTGCAATATTGGCAAACTTCATTCATGTCATCAATTGCCACTAATTCGTCTGCGGTATAATCTATATCAGATCTGTAGTTAAATGCAATACCTGAGTATCCATGAAAAACATTACGTCGATTCACCACCATTCGATTACGATTTTGTTCTCGACGCAAATCATATTGCTCTATCCTGCCTGCTGCTCTTTTTGTTGATGTTCGAATCCGCTGACTTTCTACTCGTGATTCATGTTGGACTTCTGTTTCATTAGTTCGTGATGTTATGGTACGATTTCGCTGCCTTTGTAGCCGACCTTCATGTTCCAACGGTGTCTCGGTAGCTCGTGCGATTGTCGCATGTTGTCGAAGACCTTCAAGACGTCTTTCACGCTCTAAAGGCGTTTCTGTGCCTCGTGACGTTTCGGTACGATTTCGCTGGCTTTGTAGCCGACCTTCATGCACCAACGGTGTCTCAGTAGCTCGTGCGGTTGTCGCATGTTGTCGAAGACCTTCAAGACGTCTTTCACGCTCTGAAGGCTTTTCTATGGCTCGTGATGTTTCGATACGATTTCGCTGGCTTTGTAGCCGACCTTCATGTTCCAATGGTGTCTCGGTAGCTCGTGCGGTTGTCGCATGTTGTCGAAGACGTTCAAGACGTCTTTCACGCTCTAAAGGCGTTTCTGTGCCTCGTGATGTTTCGATACGATTTCGATGGCTTTGTAGCCGACCTTCATGTTTCAACGGTGTCTCGGTACCTCGTGCGGTTGTCGCATGTTGTCGAAGACCTTCAAAACGTCGTTCGTGTTCTGACGGCGATTCAGAAGCTCGTGCTAAAGAGGTAAGATTTCGTTGACTTTCAAGGCGCTCTTGGCTTTCTGAAAGCGTTTCAGTAGCTCGTAGGCCTTCAAGGCGTTCTTCACGTTGTGATGGCGTTTCGGCGGCTCTAGACGTTGAAGCTCGACTCCTTTCAGTCCTTAGGCGACTTTCACGCTCTTCCGAACTTTCATTTGCTCTCTGGGATTGCAAATGCAATGCATCTTTAGTGCTTCTGGAAAGCGATGCTTTTTTGGGGGCATTTTTATAAATTGTTGCAAAATAAATGTCACTCAACGTTTAACTCGTTTAGAATCAAAGATTCAACTGAATTCCACAACCGAATGCGTGTTATATTTATTCCTTTATATTTTACCTAATATGAAATCGGTTCAGGTCAAAAAACTTTTTAAAAAAAATTAAGGCCATTTAAATTTGACAAATAATTAGGTTTGTTTCGGTCGCAGGCAATTTTCTTGATGAGTTTTGCAACTTCTTATTTTATTTGAAAAAATTTTGACAGTTTACATTTTATTACTTCAAATTCTACCTAATATGAAATCGGTTCAGGTCAAAAAACTTTTTAAAAAAAAATAAGGTTATTAAAATTTGACAAATAATTATGTTTGTGTCGGTCGCAGGTAATTTTTTTTGATGAGTTTTGCAACTACTTATTTTATTTGGAAAAAATATTGACAGTTTACATTTTATTACTTAGTTAATCGAAAGTAATGAATGGAAATTTTACTGCCTATTGTTACATGCCCATTCATCGCCCAATAAAATGCTGATTATAAACTTACCTGATCTATTTTTAAAGATATGCAACAAATAAATAATATTTTTATTAATTACCCATTGTTAGAAGTAAACAATAACATAACTATTACATATGTACATATATGTTTTTCAAATAAATATTTAAATAGTATCAATTTCAGTACTTACTATGTATATGAGTTGAAAATTTCAAGCTCAACAATTTAAGGGTCATATGTTTGAGCAGCTCAAACATTCTAGAATTCAAATGTATGTTGATGATATTCAACTCTACCTTGATGGCTCTATAGCTTCCATCAACACTGGAGTTAAAGATCTTAACACTGACCTTAATAATATTTCTCTTTGGGCGACTGCAAATGGTTTAAGGATTAACTCTAAAAAGTCAAAATGTATTGTAATTTGCAAAAAATCCGCAAAGATTGAATCTAGTAATGGTGTTGCCTTTTTTGGTTATTTCTGAAAAAAAATAAATAAAACAAAAGTCTACGAATTGAATTTTAGTTATATTTTTTCTTATTTGGTGATTTTTTTCACAAATGTTGGTTACAAAATTTTTTTTCCTTCCCTTCTATCTTTCCTTTCGCGTCGTAAAATATTTTTGAAAAATCTTCCAAAATATGCCAAAATGCACATTCTTTATATTTTATTTTATTTGGTTTTACACATCAAGAATCATAGATAGCATACTTTAGGGGTAACTATGCGTATGAGTAATATATTTCAAATGCAATTAAATATTAAGTATGTAGTATATAGTATATGTGGGCATGGCTCCTCGCTCATTTAGAATCTCAACATAAAAAGTAGCCTATAACTCCTTCCAGACATACAGGAAGATACTGTGAAAATTTCAAGAAAATCGGTTCAGCCGTTTAATCGTCTATAAACTTCAAACATACAAACAAACACACATTCATTTTTATATATAAGATATTGAAGATTGTTGTTTTTAGCTTAAAATTTAAATTAAAATTGACCGTTAGTTATCATTACAATGGAAAAATATCATCTATATATACGGAAACAAATATGCATGTATATATTTATATTTATATATCTGTCCAAAATTAAAGATATGAGTAAGCCTACGATCAAAAGCGATAATGAAAGTTTCATTTGTTATTGTTATTACACGTTTTATTTATTTTTTTTTATTAATAGCTCTTTTAAAACACATTGTTAGAGCATTGGAATTTAATAATGTAAATATAAAGTTTTGTTAGTAGAATATGTTAGCATACATAACTAAAATTGAGCCAAGTCAACTTAGGGCCATTATTACAACTTGCCGTTAACTAAAGTGAGCATTTTAACGGACAGATTAAATGTTTTTCATTCTTATGAGTACCCAATAAGATAGAAGTGAGCGTTAAGCTAAAGATAGGATCATCCTGCCGGTAACTTTTAAAGTTAAGTTTATGTTTGAACTTGCCATACATATATAATATTTTCAATATGGCAACTTCAAATTTAAACAAAATGAGTATATACAACAAAAACAAAACGAAGCCCATCGTTACCACTGTGTTTAAAAAAAACTTATTTAATTGAACAGTTTTATCGACATTGCTCCGGCACTGTCATATTTTTGAAAGCAGTTAACTTTATTTTATCTGTAAGTTATAATAACGAAAATAAGTTAAAGATAACTTTACAGTTCCCTTTAGCTAAAGCTACCTTTAACTAAGCCCAAGTTTAACGACAAGTTGTAATAATGGCCCTTGGTCTGTTATTGCTTGGGGCCACATATTTATTTATATAATAATATATGCCTTTATGTATTTATGTACATATGAATATTAGGAAGTTCTTATTGATCAAAATTCGTATTTTTTATCTGTTAAAACATACATTCTTACATACATACTTACATATATGCGTATACACAGATTTACGTAGTTGCAAAAGAAACAATTCATAACGCGCCATTTTTTATTTCAATAATTAAATTGGCGTATACGAAACGGAGACATTTAGAAAGAAGGAAAGAATGACAAGCAGCCAAAACGGCTATTTGCTGAAACCCGTTTATTGCTGTATCAAAGGAAAGCAAGTCAAATAAGAATAATAGAAAAGCAAAATGAAAAAGAAGGCGCCAAATGCGTAACAAGTGGCTATTTAGAAAATTGTTGCAAGCTGCGACAACTTGTCGACATTGTGGAAAATCTCATATAAAAATGTAGCCAAAAAAGAAAACTTCAAATTTGCTATAGACGCGTTGGTCGGTAGAAAGATGACTGTCTGTCTGATCTCCCGAAAAGTGGCCAACAAAAACAGCAAAATTCATATATATTTTTCTTTTCTCATTACTTTCTCTCGCTCTCTCTCTCTCTCTCTCTCTTTCTTTGTATATTTAGTTTTGTAAAAGGCGACAAACAAGTCGCGACTCGTAACGGCTCCAAGGAGACACACGTTCGTTGTTTACAACAACCATTGACGAGCACACTCATATTTAACAACTCGTTTATAAGGGTTGCACAACCAACATTAAAATCACATAGGAAACACAGTAATTTGTCGCACAAGAGTAGCTATTGTGGTTGTTTATGTCTAAGATAATTGTGCTTGTGAGAAGAGCAGAAGAATAGTAAGAAGAATATTATAGGATGGATACTGCTGGTCGGGGGAGGGTTCAAAGTATTTCATTATTCACAATCGCGTAAATAACAATAGCATCATATTTGCATCATAGCATGTAAATAAATATGCAACATACTCTTTACGAATCATCCATTATCAGCAATTAAAATTCACTAAATATAGTGTTTCTCTACTGCCGAAAAAGAAAGAATCTATTAATCTCACGCACGTATTTATTGTCGCTTTAATAAAATAAGTAGAATTCAAAATTAAATTGACTTTACGGCATTAAACTGAGTTTTTTTGACATTGCACTATAGGAAATTCTATCTTTTTTTAGGCCAAAATTGATTGCAGCCAAACGGCTGGACACCAAATAAATAACTTTTGTAAAGTTAACTAAACAATTAACTAATAATTGCTTCCAAACAGATTTCCAGGATTATAGGTTGCCGCATCTAAGATTTTTTAGATCTTTAGCAGATCACCTGATTTACTAAAGTGTTTTTCTTACTAATTTTTTTCGAGTGTACAGTAACTTTTATCTCTTTTTAATACAGCAGAAAATGGCGGTTCAATATTAATACTTTAACTTTTACAGATTTCTGCTGCAACTCGGCTTTTTGATCACTTAGATCAAGTTTCATGTTTTCTTAACCAAGTATTGCCTTTATGCTGTTCAGAAATTTTCAAACTCTAATAACTTTTAAGCCATTTCGCATTCATACTTGAACAAAATATTCAGAACAGACACTCTCAGCACTGTATGAAAAGAAATGGACACAAATAGCGGCTCTTTTGTCAACTTCGTTTTGTTTCTCTCGCCATAATCGTATATTGAATAACTCTACGTTTGGCACGCAGTAGCCACCTGAAAAAATAGGATTTTTTGACAATGTTTGATTAAATTCGAAAGGTAAGTGATTAGGACAATGGTTTTTTATCTATCATGTGCTATCGTTTCTATTTATTTATTTTTTTATAAGTCTAAATAAAATTCAAATTCATAATTCCATAAGCTCATCTTAAGGACATTTCAATAATAACCAAATAACCAACATTTCCCTATACTCGTATATCAATAAAATACTCACCTTTGACATTATTTTCCATTTTTTATAAAAATGGAATTATAAATTTTTATTATGAAAGCTTTTATTGAAAACTCTCACAAAATTCACTGCACTTAATCGTTATTTGATAACTAATTTAGCAATTGCAAGAATTACAAACGATACAGCAATAGTGAATCAATTCTGTAAAAAAGATGTTTGTTTTGTTTTTTATATTCTATACATACATATGTATATTAAAGTAAAAAAAATAAACTTTGCAAAAACCTGTAGTGCATTGCATGTGCTTTTATCGGTTCTGTATTGAACCGATAAGAATAGGATTGACCGATAATAATATTTTTTTTCCCATTTATTATTTGTTGAATCTTCATTAACTATGAAGTAACAATAATTATTCAAATCTTAAAACTAAAAAGAATAAAAATAATATTCATCTCTCTCATCTTCGGCCGAGCGCAAGAGTATCCTTCGTTTTTAATCGAATATGGCCAGTGTGACGTAAAATACCACGGATGTGGCCATCTATGTTATCTAAGTACTTTTCAGCGCATCTTATAATTTCGGGCCTGTTCGTAAATGAATCACTGCGCTGCATAATATGAGCATCGTGTTCATAAATGCAAACCTTGGCAGCACTGCAGCTGCAACATGTTCGTAAATGCAACATTAAATCATATTATGCGCAAATAAACCCAAAACACTAATCACAAAAATGGCTGATGCATTAAATGAGTGGGAGAGAGAGAATGAGAGTTTTAACAATAAGATTATTTTTTTCTTTCTTAAATGTCTTCTTTTTTGCACAAAGTACACTTTTTGTACATTTAACAACATTTTGTCATTTGTTTTATCGTCCAGTTCAAAAATCAAATATATTAATAATTTTTCCTTGATTTCTGCAGTGTTTGTTCGTTCGCAAATGCAAACAAATAAATCAGCAAAAAGAAGCATCAGCAACATGTGATTAGCAGTGTGAGCGCAAAATAATCATATTATGCAGCGCAGTGATTCATTTACGAACAGGCCCTTCCATTTTAACCAGCGCGCTTATAATTTCCATTTTAACCAGCGCGCTGGTTAATCAGCAGTGATCATTCGTAAAATTTTATTTCAGCGCCTCTGAATTTTCTCCACGTTTGAAGCTGAGGCAGTACCCCATAGCTGTACTCCACAACACCAAATGGGTTTTTAATATTGACTTGTATATAAGGAGTTTACAATCTAATTTAAGTGATGAATTTCGACCAATTAACCAATTTATTTGAGCAGTTTTCATATTTATTTGTGCCAGTTTTGACTCAATTTGCAATTTCCACATTAAAAGACGATCAAAGTTGAAACCCAAGTATGTACTTTACATGACTGCTTTGTGGTATTGTCTAATTATTAATGCATATAGCAGGGTAGGTCTCTCTTCGCAATGTAAAGGTTACGTGGGTGTATTTTTGTTCGTTAACCCTTATCCTCCGTTTCTTCAACCATTCCTCCAGTAGGGATACTTGTTCCTGTAATAACTGCGATGCAATCTGTGAGTTCATATGTACGCCTAAAAATGCTGTGTCGTCAGCAAATGTGGAAGTATGTATGTTTTCACTTTTTTGCATGTCAGCTATAATAATCAGGTATAAAACAGGACCTAGTATGCTACCCTAAGGAACACCGGAGTTAATTTTTTGAGGGGAACTTAAAAAATTACCTTGTTTAATTACAAATTTTCTATTACTATTCACATATAATTTCAGGGCATATTTGCTTCAATTTGAGTATAAGACCTTCATGCCACACCTTATCAAAAGCTTGAGAGATATCGATGTAGAGTGCAGGACAACACTTTTTTTTTAGAATGCATTTCTTATTACATTAACAAGTCTATGGGTTTGCTGAACGGTACAATGTTTTCTCCTAAAGCCAAATTGGTGATTTGGGATACAATCGCATTCATTCAACAATGGTGCTAGCTTACATATCAGTACCTTCTCGAATAATTTGGATAGGTTAGGCAAGAGACTTATCGGCCTATATGCATCAATCTTGGTATGATCCTTACTTGGCTTCAGTATCATGGTTATGAGTGAAATTTTCCATTGTATAGGGTAATATCTGAGTCGAATAACAGCATTCATAATGAATAAAATAAATTTTACAGCTATGCTAGGTAAATTCAATAGCATTTTGTTGCTTATTTTGTCAATACCTGCGGCTTTCCTTGGGTTAAGATTTTTAATGGCATTTACAATATCATGAAGCTTAAATCTAATGAGTCTGGGAGTCTTCGCTACAGCAATTGGTAAATTAATTATTTCGGTAGACTTGTTAGGGGTGAAAACAGTTTTCAAATGATTCATAAATAGCCTACCTTTTTCAGCATCACTTCGTGCCCAGTTACCATTTAAGTCACGTAAAGGACGTTGAACGCTATAATGAATAATTTGTTTGGGGAGTCGCGTCCAGATTTTCCAAATAATTTTTAAACTATAGAAGCCTTTGTGATTCAAGTATGTTTTGAAGACGTTTTGTGCACTCATTTAGTTTTCTTTTAAGTTGAGGTGATCTCTGTAGTTGCCACTCTCTACGGAGTCTTCGTTTTTCTAGCACAAGGTTTTCGATATCAGCGGAATAAATTCTGTTGTACCTAATTCGTTTTGGGACCCTAACAGCGCTTTGGGTGGCCCGATGATAATATGATATTAAGAAGTTTAAGGCGATCTAATTTAGCATATTAACAAGCTTTGGTACAGATACAATCGTTTGAAATCACTGCTATTATTTATTTCATAACTTTTCTACACATACATACACGTGTAAATAGAATCCGATAAGTGATTTTAATGCTATTATTTGTGAACAGGGTATTTGGGTGTTGTTAAAATCAATCGTTTCTTTAGCGTCAAATTCGGTTTAATGTTGTAATCATATGCAGTATAACGATATATGTACATACGTATGTATGTATATTGGTCTCCAATTTAGTCGCCATAAGTTTAAAAAATTATGTCGCGACACCGTTATATATTCGTAATTTAACTCAATTGTTCGATGCTATGACTCCAATTAGATGTTACTAGGGGCAGTCAAAAAATTAATCATCGTGATATCTTTTGCATTTGAAGAAGAGGAATTTTAACATCTACAATATTTAAAAGATTTATGAAAGTGATGTACAAAAAGTAAATAATTTTGTATATATATACATACATAATTGGCCCTTCAGTCAGGATTACGGCCTAGCTTCTCAACACCACTCATGTTGTGTGTGTTAATTTTATACATGAGTAGCGCGACCTACAGTTTAAAGTCGACTCCGAACGACAGATTTTTGAGAAACTTTTCATGGCAATTTTATTTTCTCTCAGAGTTTTTGCCAGAAATCTGCTGAGAGAAAGTCGTCGAAGAAATATTTTTTTTCGTATTCCGTTTCGATGTCTGACCTGGGATTTAAACCTTGCCCTTAAGTCTAATAAGCTAACACATCACCTACTAGACTACGGCGAGTAGTAGTAGTATCTTTAATTGATACAACGTGTAAAATTTGTCATAACTTTATTTTGAATCGCATTATGAACTGGATTCTTAATAAATTCCAAGCTGGCTTCAGAAAATCATATTAGACTATTGATATCGTTTTTAACCTGGTTAACAGCGTTTAGTTAAACTTGATGGATGGTAATAACACTAATGCGTATTTTGTTGACTTCGCTGCCGATTTTGACTTGATTCCCACAAACTCTTTATTTTACAAAATGGCCGCCATGGGATTGTGATCTAATACCATAAAAATACTTATGAGCACTTACGAAAATACAACCAGCTGTGTACTCTTTGGTAACGCGTTATCCAGCCCTTTTAACATGAATCTTGGAGTCAGACAAGGATGTATTTTTAGTTTAATTTTATTCGTCCTTTACCTGAATGACCATGTACATGCTCTTCCTGGTGGACATGAAATTTGTTTAATTTTCCTTTCTTTTTTTGTTTGAAAACATTTTGGAATTGGAGAATTATACATTATTTTAATTGTTAATGTTAATGGAAAAATCGGCATTTGATAATTAATTGTCCAATTATACGTTAGAGCCACTGTATATTAACTATAACCTCCTAGAACTTGTCATCTTATTTTACAAGTCTTTATAAGAGCCAGATACGGGCTATTGGATCTAAATGCCAGGACTACTACCGCAGGTCCTTGTACAATCTGCAACTTAGTGCAACGGAAAACATTTTTCATCATCTTGGTTGCTGCCCTATTATTAATGGATTTCGAATTCCAGATTTATGTATATAATTCAAGCTCCTTTTTTTGCTTTGCAAAACTGGCTAACAACTTATTAGTACAGCCATATACATACATATGTATAACATACAGCCATAAAAAACTGTAAAATACTTCTTAATAATTTTCATTATTATCTGTTAAAGAAATAAGTAGAAAGAATAAAAAATAACTGCTCTAACAATTTCTTCAACTACACGATTACCCGAGATGCCCCTGTGAGCAGGAAGAAATATTAAGCGAACACAAAACTGCGGCGAAAGCATACATATTAAGAACTTAGTCTGCCTCAGATCTCATTAATGCTTAGTGATCGTCGCAAATAGAGATGTTAGTAACAGGAGCTCCATTACTTACGATCAACAATGCAGGAAAGAACTGTGGTAATGTACCAGTATGATAAGGCATTGTTGATGTTTGACAAGTATCCCAGATGAAAACCATTTAAGATTTACAAAAACAACTAATGCAGCTATACAAAAAATTATAGACATTTTGTTTTTGTTGAAATGTAGACATCTGGTAAAAACAAAAAGTTAACCTCCATAGGAAATTCAATTTATAAATTAAGTTGATAAAGTGAAATAGGCACCTTCTTGTAAAATTCAATGCACTTTTTTGGTTTATTGAACTTACCAACCCAGCAGCTACATATTAAATCCGAATAAGAAAAAAGGATCAGTGCATATGTGAGCTTATTTCTACGAGTATAGTATTTTATTTATTTCTTTCTTCAAGAGGCACTTTTTAATGGCTGCTGCTGCACACGTTTCCATATTCCTAAACTCTTAGTTCGGACAAATGCGAGTCTTTAAAATTGTTAGTTTAATTGTCCAAAAATGATTAAAATCTTTCAATCAATGAAACGGTTGAATCATAGTTTATAGTTAGAAAATATATATATTTTATGTAATTATTTATGCCTTACGGTAGACATTTATAGGGTATAACTTAACAAACTTAACAAATAAAAAAATATCAAAATTATTGTAAAAACAGAATACAAATTTTTAAGGGATAAAATACTACCAGCCAACTATCAGCTGTGCTGCTGAAGTGAAATTTCTCCTACATTTAGGACATCTTGTCTTCTTTTATGACAGTAATGAAAATGTTGTATTTTGCTTTGTTTGCTATTCCTCTTTACACTTTTTTGCGTAAACACTAACAATTGTTCGACAGATCTTTGTAACGGAGATCTTCAAACTGCGATTATTCTCGTCAAACACATCGCCTCTTCACACAAGACTGACTGACTGAATTTTTACTGACTCCGTTGCCTGCTTTGCTTTGTGTTTTTTATGTCTGATGAATGTTCTTGAAGGCAAATGTTCGCTGCTTCTCGTTTTCGAATTCTCTACAAATGTAGACATGTACTTTTATTCCTGCAGTGTTTGTTGTTTCATTTTTTGTAAACAAATTCATTGTGTTTATAGCTTTTGTTTATAATTTTAATGTTAAACGATGTAAAAGCAAAACACCATTTCCATTTTCGTAACAATATATATGTATATATAGATATGTATATAATATATTTAATAGGATATCCATTAAGGTCAAGGACTCCACTGAACCTATTTTACAGTATTATCATTATTTCCTCAATAAATTCCAAACTGCTCACACCTAGTGCCGTACTACACTTTTGATATATAAAAATATGGAGTCAACGAAAACTTTTCCTAATTTTTCTTTATTTTATTATAAAATTTAAATAAATTAATAATGAAAGACATCAGTTATTTTTAAATATTCTTACTTAAAATTCATGAAATTGATAAAAAATATATTGGGGTACCTCGACTTTTACTGCCACTGTATACATTCCGAAAAAAATATTAAATTTGCAATTCATCTTCAAGAATTTTATTTATATTATAACATTACAAAATACATAAAATAAATAAATATACCATAATGTTAATTCAATTAATTTAAATAATAAATTATTTAGAAACAAATCAATTCATTAATTCCAAATGAATCTACTAAACTCTGATACATACATTCGAACTTCAATGACTATGAATGACAATCACAGTTTCCTAGTCTTTAACTCGATGATATTTAAACTTCCAAGGCAATAAAATTAAAGTTATAATAGTCTAACAAAAATAATTTTACACTGAATATAAACGTTTAAAACGATAAATTCTTTACAATAAGTTCACTTTCAATTAAAATATAAAGCGCAGCAATAACATTTTGAATCGATTAATTAAAAAAATTAAAAATACTTAAAAGTGAAAGTGAAAGCTATTTGTATCTTTAAGAAAAAGTTAAGCTAGGCAAACGAAAACTCCTCGAAAAAGTCGTTAAAGTTCAATATAATATCGACTGATATAATTTCGTTACAAACCAAACAAAAATTGTCCATCTCAGTCCAACAATCGCCGCAATAAGAGACTCCGCATTTTGTATTTCTACAAACAGTGAATTTCGAATCTATAAAGTAACGAATATACATATAAAAATAAATAAATAATACAAGTTTAGATAAAATGTGCATTTTTTTTATGAGAAACATTTCATCTTATAAACTGGCCACCGAAGGAAATTACAATCGAATAGAAAATTTATTTTAAATTCAAAAAATTTTATTTAAGGGGAATTCAAATATTCTTATTCTGTCAATTACATTACAAGTGAAATACTTGTTTCGTTTTGACAGTTCCTTATGATGCCCGTAAAAAGGCACAATTTAGAAAATGGAAGTAAAGTTTATTTTTTGTCCTGTTTTCCTAAATTTCCTAAAATTCCTTTTTTCATTTAAAATGTTTTCTTGTTTGTTTTGACAGTTAGATCACATAATCTAGCGATAACCTACGATAAAAATTAAAGCAAACAGTGAGTTATTTTGTGCTTCGCAAGTAGTTTCAAAATGAACCAACGTAATTCAATTTTTTTTGGGCTCCGAAACATGAATAAGAGAGCGAACTGTAAACGAACTGTATTCTCTGTGTCAGTGTTGCAAAACTGAAATTTTGAAATGGTACTGAACTATAACTGAAAGAGTACTTTTTTGCATCAAATGGTACTTTTGTAAAGAAATATGTACATACATACATACATATTGGTCATTATAACCCTTCAATCAGGATTATGAACTTACTCCTCACACCACCTATTTTATGTGTGTTAATTCTATACATGAGTGGCGGGACCTACGGCAGATTTTTGAGAAACTTTATTGCGTCAATTTTATTTTCTCTCAGAGTTTTTTGCCAGAAGGAAGCCACCTGTGAAATATGTTTTCATATTTAGTTTTGATGGACATGGGGTTGCCTTATGTCTAATAAGCCCGCACACTACCTACTAGACTATTTATTTATTTATATTTAATATACGGGCACGGAATAGAAAAACTAACGACTTATTCGTGTTCCTCACATTCAAGACAAAAACAGCAGCAATGAACGTACAAAACGTAAAAGCCCCGTTTAGTCAAACGTCGATGGAACGTAATGAAAACACATTACGATTCAGAAAGCGTTTTCATTGCTTTTCGTGTTCTAAAAACGAATGTACGTTCTGTCGACGTTTGGCTATCCGGGGCTAAAGCCTTAGCATTACGTTGAACATGTTGCTAATGCATTAATAGTTGAAAAGCGCAAGACATAAAATATTGAATAATAAAAAGTACTGAAAGACAAAAGTACTGAATTTTTCAACACTACTCTGTGTGAACATGAACACGATTAAATGAAAAGATGAAACGAAAAGTGTCTTTAATTCTAGCTTTTGTGCTGTGAAACATATGAAAGGAAACCAGAAAAAATTGTTATTTCGTTAGCATTTTAATAAAAAGTTGAATTAAGTGCAAATAAAGTTGTGCTTCAATAAACACTTAAATAAAGTACGAATTGATAACGAAGTGTCAAAACATAATATTCCTGGGTCAAGAATACTGTTGCGCCGGAAATGAAATTCTTATTTTTGTTGCATAAAAATTAAGGAGTAGAAGACATGGTTCAATAGCAGCCGCGTTACTATTAGATGATGAAAACAATATGCTACAGCCTAATGAGTCAAGTTCGAAGAAATAATTGAGAAACAGTTCCAATCTATCAATGACACGTACATATACATAATAAGAAATCAGTAGTAACGGAAATATCGGAACGAAAAGGAATATATATGAATTCCTGTTTTCACATGTGGGCTTTTGTGTTGCATGCAACATAAGAGATGATTGGTACAAAAATCGATGTATTATTTCCAGTTTATACAAACAATATTGAACAATACAGAATGCTCACAGTTCTTATGTTCGTTCTTAGTTTAAGTAACCACTTGCACTGTCTCTGTCAAATTTTGTTTGTTTAAATTTCGAATTCAAAAGACGTTCGAAAAATAGGTCTTCTTGAAGATGATAGATTCCTCATCCCATACTCTCTAGATGGAACTAAAAATTCCGATGCACGTTCTTAAAATTATCAAATTTTAACTTTAAAATAAATTATTTATTACCAATATTTTCTTTATTTACATACCTTCAAACTCGCCACATATAACGCATTTCCGTTTGCCCACTTTGAATTTAGCCAGCCAATTAAAGTATTGAGGCCATTTAAGACGTAATTTCTAATGAAAAAAAAAAAGAAATATAAAGAAAATTTTATTATAAAATCAAAAATTTTAATTTGCAAATGAAATATCAAATTCATTTAAATTGAAATGTATCTACAATAATGTATAGAGTTTATAATATTTACTTAATTAAAATGATTGTATAGTTATTTACAGTGATACGTAAAACAAAATCACCAAATTCATTACATTTATGTAATGTACGTACCGATTATCATTTACAACATTCCAATTTTTTTTAATGATATTAAGTAGTATTAATAATACTTTTAAATTGCATTTAAAATTATAAGGTTATACTATAAATACAAATGCTCTAATTAAGGCTTCTTATACAATTTACAGTTTTCTTCCTAAAAACAACAAAACAGATGGTAACATATTGTACAGATTTACTCCTTTATAAAATATCGACCTTTGCTTTGCAGTGGTGTTAGCTTGTTGAATCCTGAAGCCCATAACGTTCTTCAAACTGTATGGTTGAACCTCCCCAACGTAACGTAGTTGTTCTGTTAGATATTCTGGTGCATCACCTATTTTCATTTTTCGAATAAAATATATGGTGTTAACTTGTGGTCTTTCCTTTACATTTAACCATTTCAAAGTATATAGCAGCCATCTTGTTGATGCTAATCTATTTACTTTAAGTATTGCACGCATTGCCTTATTTTGTAACTTCAGTAGTCTTAATATTTGTTGATCTGAACATCAAGTATGTAATATTGTTGATCCAAATTCGAAATGTGGTTTAATTATTGTATTTTAAATATTTATTGATGCTATAATTGACATTTTACTTCTTATGCGTTTGAAAAGTCCGATTTTTTCCCATAAACTCAATATACTCATTAAATTTTAATTCTTTATCCATTATGAAACCCAAGTATTTTATCGAATTAACTTTCTCTATTATTACATTATTTATTTTAAATATTAAATTATTGTCCATATTAATCTCTTTGGTTTTATTCTAATTTTTTGTTTTATTTCATCATTTGTTCATCATTAACCATTTATTTATATTTTCCATATCCTTTGACAAATTTTCGTGACATAAGTTATCATTCTTATCATCAGTATCGTCCGCATTTAGCACTATCTCACACTTATCCAATACCTTTTGAATATCGTAGTGTAAATAATAAATAACAACGCTCCTAATATTGATCCTTGTGGTACTCCATAGTTATTTTCAATTGGGCTGGATTCAGTGTTGTTAACTCTTGTAATTTGTTTACGGTTCGTCAAATATGACCTAAACCACATCAGCTCTTCATTCTCTATTCCATACTTCATTAGTTTTTGCAGCAGGATGTCTCTATCAATCGTTTCAAATGCTCGCATAAAGTCCAGAAAAATTGCCAGAACCTTATTATTTTTCGTATTCTTCCACCGACTTACGACATAATTGACAGCCGTTTCACATGAAAACTTCCTTTTGAAAATTGACTGATATTTTGACAATAACTTGTTTTCCTCCATGTATTTTTCCAACTGCTGCTTAACCACAGTTTCTAAAACTTTTTCAAATGTTTTCAGTGAGTTAATCGGACTAAATTCTTCACATTTATTGTGTTTTTTTTAATTTATTCATTTGGTGTTACCTCTTTCCAATTATCAGGAAAAATTCCTGTTTCCAGCGAATTATTTATAATTTTAAGCAAGATGTTACCTACTAAATCCCTGTTATCCAATATTAAGTTGTTCGATATTCTCCTATAATCGTTTTTCTTTTTAATAGTTTTACATATATTTCTTAATTCTAATAATGAAATTGCACGGAATTTGAATATACAGTCTATCACAGGTATTTG
Source organism: Sarcophaga rosellei (assembly GCA_930367235.1). NCBI lineage: Eukaryota > Metazoa > Arthropoda > Insecta > Diptera > Sarcophagidae > Sarcophaga > Sarcophaga rosellei. Next base: position 79,773,842 of record OV884017.1, on the reverse strand, counting down.
GTTCTTATATTGCACGTCCTCTATGGAGCATCTTATTTCCTAAATACTATTTACGATGTGGTCATTAAAATTTTTTTAGCTATTTCGGAATTAGTATTACATTCTATATTATTAAATATCACAGATTTTTATCATATTTTATGACTAGTTCTTTTATTTTATACCACATTTCTTTTAGATTGCTGGTATTCGTAATCTTATTGTTTATAAACTTATTTTTTTCATTACCAATTTTCACTTTATATAAATTTCTTATGAATTTATAGTTATTCCACGCCGATGCTGTATTTTCAAATAAAGCATTTAGATATTTTATAATTTTTTCCTTTTTCAATATTCTAAGTTCGTTGCTAAACCATTTATTATTCGTATTCGATGTTCGACGCTTTTTTATTGCAAAAGTTTGCACTTGCAAATGTTTTGACATTGATTGTGAGCGCTCTATTTATTTCATACTTCGCAATACTAATGCAATTTATGCACTAAAACAGCTGATCTACATAAACAATTTCTAAAAGTATTTTAAAAATGCCGCGAAAAAGTGCAAAAGAAAAAATTGTTGAATTTTTAGAAATGAAGTTGGTGAAGAAATAATTTGGAATGGGGGTCCAAATATTCTAAAACTATTTGTCCACTATTTGCTTGGTTTTTCTCTTTATATTTTCTTCTGTGGAATTGTTTGCTCCATTGTTTTAATTTTATTTATTTTATTAGTGTTTACATCTGTCAGCTGTTTGAATGTCAGAGTTGCAAACGCAATAAATGCAACGAAAAAACTATACCATTTTAGTATTGCATGAACGCAATGCTTTGAAAAATGCAATTGTGTGTATTTTGTTGTTGGATTGCAATAAAAAGCTACGATGTTTTGCATTTGCAATTTTACAATGCCATTTGCACTGAACACTGAACACCGTTATTGATTTCGTTCACTTTTCACTAAAAATTTCTCAATGTTATATTATGTATGTACATATATCGGCTGCACAAGCCTTTTTTTGCGATTACAATATAATTTTGTTGGTAGTACATTTTCCGCAAAAATACATAACTGAATGAAAAAGTTAAAACAAAGAATTTAAAAATCTTACACTTGGTTTTGACAATGAGAGATACAAAAAAATACAAATTCGGAAGAGAATTACATACATACATACATACATACCTAATTGGTCACTACAACCCTACCTTCAGTCAGGAATACGACCTAGCTTCTCACACCACCTGTGTTGTGTATGTTAATTTTATACAAGAGTAGCGGGAACTACAGTTTAAAGTCAACTCCGAACGATACATTTTTGATTTAGTTCCTTTACGTGGAAAGTGTTTCTTTCGGCAATATGTGCCTAGCCTACGTGACAGCAAGACAAGCTATCTACTGAGTGTAGTTACTTTTTTGGGTTTCACAAATAACATATTTTTAGTATCTGATGTTCCAAAGTCAAACAGAACTGACCTTTTACTCTCCACTCTGCATTACAGTACCAACTGAGACTTACAAAACAACAACAAATCAGAGGTTAATTTAGTTATATAGTTCACTATTGCTAACGTAGATTAACTTGATTATAGTTTATAGGCCTATTTTATATTGTTACGAAAATGAAAAATCTAGATACTTTTGTTTTGCTTTTACATCGCTTAACATTAAAATTATAAACAAAAGCTACAAAAAAAAACCTGTTTACAAATTATCGTACTGCTTAATATAACAACAAACACCAATTCTCAGTTTCTGCGAAGTATCACTCTGACGGACTTTCAAATTTCCATCAAATTGTGGCGGTCAACATGATTACTCTACCACCAAATTAAAAACAATTTTATGTAAAGGTCTCGTAGTGTAGAATGGGTCCTAAAAACGAAAATGTCTGGGTTGATCAAGCATAATGGATGGCACCTCTAAGTAAGTTCCGTATAATAATATTCAACGATTAACATTAAATGAGATAAACAGACAACAACAAAAGACACGCGTCGTACGGTACACTGAATTACACAAACATCTTTATTTATATTGTTACGTTTTCACAGTTTTAAAAACGTTTAAAATATGAGTTCGTAGATTGCAAATAAAAATAAATTTGTGTTTAGTTTTAAATAAATTCTTTATTGTTCGCACAATTTTGTGAAACTGTTCACAACTTGATGTTACAACAACAATTTGCTTAGTTCGTTATTCTTCTTTACACTTTTGTTTGCGTAAACACTAACAATTGTTCGACAGGTCTTTATAACGGCGATCTTCAAATCACGACTGCTTTCTTCACACGCAACGCGTCTCCACACAAGACTGACTGAAGATCCCGTTGCCTGCTTTGTCTTGCCTTTTATATCGCAGAGTAAGCAGAATGAGAATGCTCTCGAAGGATAATGACTTTGCCTTCGCGAAATCTCTATAAATGTGAACACGTTTGTCCTTGCAATGGTGTTGTTGCCTGTTTGTTTACTTTGTTCATCTCCCTTTTCTTAAACTGATTTTGTTGCTATATTTTTGTTTATTCGTTGATTATGTTAAGTCCATTGTTTTGTTTTTGAAGCTTTTGTTTATCATTTTAATGTTAAACGATAACACCATTTCCATTTTCGTAACAATATAATCGAAGCATTAGTCTAGTAGGTATTGTGTTAGACGTATGGCCCGAGTTCAAACCCCAGGTCAAATATCAAAACCAAATATGAAAAAAAATATTTCTTCGATGACTTCCTCTCAGAAGATTTCTGGCAAAAACTCTGAGAGTAAATAAAATTGCCATGAATAGTTTATCAAAAATCTGTTGTTCGGAGTCAACGTTAAACTGTAGATCCCGCTACTCACGCATAAAATTAACGCACACAACATGAGTGGTGTGAGAAGCTGTCATAATCCTGACTGAAGGGTTGTTATGGCCAATTATGTATGTATGTATGTATGTATGTAAAATACAGTAAAAAATTATGTCCCTCTCATAGAAACTCTGATTTCAATTGGCAAAAAAAAAAATGGCGTAACAATCGACTTCCCCAAGGGTTCATTGATCTCTATGTTCGAGACATGGAAATTCCCATTAAAGCTTCTGATATGCGAGTGACCTAACGTCGCCCAGATACATATATTACCGCACCTCTCATATTAGCTAAATCTAAATGTTTGAAGACATTTTGCTGCCTTCAATTAGTGTTACAAAAATATGATTTTTAACACATACAACTATATTTTATATATATTTTAGATATAGTTTTTATCTCTGATAAATTTTCAAAGATAAATGTATATATGTATGTATGTTCAGATTTACCAGGAAAATGTTTGTTTTTAAGCGTATTTTGCGATTCATAGCATTATATTTTGCATCTCTTATCATCGCCTCCCTTACGGTACGTCTTCTTTTCAACAGGCAATTATACAAATACAATATTCGTTTCTTTTCATGTTTGCGATAAAAATATCCACAAATTGATCGCCGCAACCGCAAAAATACGCTGCTTTCATAGATCAGGAATATAACTAACACATAAAGTGCAATTAATTTCAAATAGAAACTAAAAAATAAAATAATTATTTATTACCTAAGTATTTACATTTTTATTTGAGAACTTCTCACCTATTTGGTAATATCGTTGGCCTGGGCAGACATGCCTCATTACTTAAATGTGTATAAACAGTCTCATGCATGTTAAAGTTTCCCATCGTATTTCTCAGCAAGCGTGCTATTAGGCCAGATCCTTGAATCTGACAAATCGATGAGTGTGAGACCAAATTTTAATATTAATATTAATCAACAATCAAAAGTCCAAACAAACATCCGAAAATAATTAACAAAGAAAAAATGGTAAAAAAAATCAAGTAAAATTATAAGTTATAAAATTACAACTTACCGTTAACTAAAGGGAGAACTTTAACTGACAGATAAATTGTTTTTCATTATTATAAGTGGACAATAATGTAGAAGTCAGCGTTAAGCTAAAGGGAGGATCATCCTACCTTTAAATATTAAAGTTAAGTTTATGTTTGAACTTGCCATACTTATATATATATTATTTGCAATATGGCAACTTCAAATATAAACAAAATGAGGAAACACAACAACAAAAAGAGAGACTTCGTTGCCACTGCGTTTAAAAAAACATCTTTAATTGAGCAGTTTTATCGACATTGCTCCGGCACTGCCATATTTTTGAAAATGTTAACTTAATTATATCTGTAAGGAGTAATAACGAAAATAAGTTAAAGGTAACTTTACAGTTCTCTTTAGCTAAAGGTACCTTTTACTAAACTCAAGTTTAACGGCAAGTTGTAATAATGGCCCTAAATATTTTTATGAAGCCGGTCAGTATGACATTAATTGCTACTATTATTACTTTAGCCGAATATTCAATCTATATGTCATATACATATACCCAATAAATGTAAAAATTTTAAATATTCATTGTAATTAAATATTTTTGTTGTTTATATAATCGAGAATTTAAGTTTAATATTATGACGGATGTTATTACGGGTATAAGAGTTTGTAATTATATTTATTTTTTTTAAAAACAACAATGAAAATTGTTAATTGAATTGTACGTGTGAGGCTTCTGTACGAGGATTTTAAAAGAAAAACGCGTATGACAACGAGCGTAAGATAACCAGTATCTGGAAAATAAAAAAAAAATTATAAATTAATTAACTTACATGAAAACGTATGGTATGTTCGCCTTCTTGGATAAATGACATTTCCGAATTATTTCGTATTATAAGGAGTACGGACACTATAATATAATCAAGGAATAAAAAGAAACAGCCCGACAAGATTTCAAAGAAAAATTGTAGTAAATAGAACATCAGAGCTTGTGCTTCCTCTTTCGATCGTCTCCATGAACTCTGGACATCTATAAGATTTTTTGTTTCGAACTACATATATAAGTAAAGGGGAAAAGAAATTCAGACTCAACACAAATGAATAAGCACGATTTATTTTTTATTACTAATAAAAAAATTTAGAAAATACAATTATTTTGCATCTTCTTTTATCGCAAAACGCTTTATGCAGCAATATTCAATATCTAGAAATGTGTGTACACTAGAGCCCCGACTTGCGTCGTTAATGGAGACTGGAGAATTGCGACGCAAATCGAATCAACTTTTCCTATACAAATGCATTGAAATTTCATTTATTGGGACCAAGAATTCAAAAGGAAGCAAAAAACTTAATATTTCATATAAAAAATAAATATGAAAATATTTTTCATTATTTTATTTAGTTCAATAAATGCTATTTAACTTAACACTTAAATACTAATTATTAAAAGGGAAATCCCCTTTGTACACCCAAGTTAAAAACTTCTTAACACTTGGCGTTACCAGAATTGCAACAAAAAAATTCTAAATGTGGCTGCCTTCCAAAATGTTAGTTGCTTTGTATTTGAACAAAGTATCGTGTTTCATAATGCCGGTGTACAAAATATATACAATGTATTCTATTTCAAAACGTCGTCAATGTGTATTTTTAACGCAGTCAATGGATGGTTTTCTAACGGGTATGTGAGCTGCACTAATATCTCGACCTCCGTTGCAAAGGCTTGAAGTGACTCATTAGACTTTTGGTTACGACACCTTAACTCCATGCGGTATAGTTCTCGAATTTACGCTGTAATGGCACCATTAAGTCGCTGTAATTGTTTCTACGGCTGACTGGCATGGTTTCTAGAATTTCTGCTGCGACACCTATAAACGCCAAAATTAGTTCCAAAGCCTTCTCTTCATCGTCCTACCAGTACCTTCCGATACGATTTGCACTGTACCGGTCGCTGGCTCTGAAGGTTGTTGATTTTCTCCTCCATTATAACTAGACGGTCGACGGTATTTTCCATATCTGACACCTTTTCCTCGACACTAGTGACCCTTTTGCTGAATGACTCTCGTATTTCCTGCAGCTTCTCTGTTGTCGCTTCAAGTTTCCTTTTAATTTTTCACAAAAATTTTTATTCTCTATGCTCCATTATTCCGTAATTGCTGCTTGAAGTTTTTGGTTATCGGCTCTAGAAGCTTCTTGTACATCAGTTAATACTTGCATTTTTTCCATCATAGCGAACTTATGTCGATACCGCTGCGGGTAGCAGGGGCCTGTAACTCTAGTTCTCATCGTCTTCGAACTCGTAGGAGTCGATGTCAATGCCCTGAAGCTGCAGTGGTCCCCTTAACCGCCTTTGGAGTTCAGTCTTCATGCCCGTTGTTGACAGCTCTAGTTTACCCAACTCTTGTTTAAGCCGTTCCACTATATCTATTTATTTATATACATTAGAGCGACTCAAGTTGTATGGAAGCAAAATTCGTGCAAGATGTACCCCCCCTCAAAATGAACATTGGTATATTTTATGATGACATTTCAAATATTTCGGCTCCAGCTTTGACCTCTCGTGAGCTGGACCATTTTGAAAAAGGGTCTATTTTTCCATGTTTTGTCAATTTGAGAATCTGTTTCCTAACCAACATATACAATATGAGTATCATAAGAAAGGTTTTTTCAAGGCGCGTCCAACTGTATATACAATTTGTCCAAGGACGATCATCTATGTCTTTTTTTTAAGGATATTCTGTAAAAAAGAACGGTTTTTGCATTTTTTATTCGGGGTTGTTTGTAATAAAATAACCAAATTAACTCTAATATGATGCCGGATTTAGTTTCTAGATGATGTATGGATGAAAATAGGACTAAAGAAAGAAAAAAAGAAATGATCTACGGCTTTTTCTCTGCATATTTTTTCCCAAATTAAAAAAAGTTATTAAATTTTTTTGTTTATATTTACAAAACTATACTCAAAAAACGCAAACTAGGGTGAATTTCCAAAAAAGCTGAGACCCGTATTTAATTAAATCGACTAAAGATTAAAATATGTTAATTTGGTTATTTTATTAGAAACAACCCCGAAGAAAAAATTCAAAACCCGTTCTTTTTAACAGAATATCCTTAAAAAAAAGACATAGATGATCGTTCTTGGACAAATTGTATATACAGTTGGACGCGCCTTGAAAAAACCTTTCTTATGATACTCATATTGTATATGTTGGTTAAGAAACAGATTCCCAAATTGACAAAACATGGAAAAATATACCCTTTTTCAAAATGGTCCAGCTCACGAGAGGTCAAAGCTGGTGAGTCGCTCTAATATACATATATTTTTTTTTTAAATTTTGCAATCCCACTTAACAATCAAAACGTTTAAAATATGAGTTCGTAGATTGCAAATAAAATAAAAATAAATTTGTGTTTACTTTCAATAAAACTCTTTATTGTTCGCACTACTTTTGTGTGCCACGATTTACAACTTGTTGTATCCAACAACAATTTGTTTAGTTCGATATTCTTCTTTACTCTTCTGTTCGCGCAAGAACAGAAGTCTTCAGACGCAACAAATAAAGAAAGAAGAACCTCCTAAGAAAAAAATAGTTTTTAAAATAAAAAAAAAATCTGGATCTATGGATATAAATGAGCGTAACTGATACGCTCTTCACTCTTAAAAACCAAAACAGTTGTTTATTGTAACTATGCACGTCTTTAATGTATGTATATTCTGCTACTAATACTTTTTACTTCTTGGTAGTTATTAAAGGTGTATAGTTAAAGATTATCATAAATAATATTGTTACGAAAAGGGAAATGGTGTACCATAGTTAACATTAAATGATGAAAGCTACGCTATCAAATACAACGAACTTGTTGCAAGTAAACCAACAACAGCAGTATGAAAGAAAAGGGGATAGTCAAGCATGAACAAAACGCACAGACAACAATTGAGACCGCGAAAGCTCTACTTCTAGAACGTTCATCAGACTATTTCATGAGCATTTATTCAGTCAGTCTTGTGTGAAGAAGCGTTGCATGTGAAACAGTCGTGGTTTGAACATCGCCGTTGAAAAGATCTGCGTTGTAAGCAAAGAAGAATAGCGAGCAAGCAATTATTGCTGTATTCGTCAAGTGTGACAGTGGCACAAAGGTAGGTCGAACAATAAAGAGTTTAATTAATATGAAACACATATGTATTTGTTTTTATTTTGGTTGCAATCAACGAAGTCATATTCTAAATGTTTTTAAAAAGGTAAAAACGTAACAATATTTTATCTTAGCTGTTGAGATGTTAGACATTGTTTTCGAAATCGATTTTTTTCCGGTGGACTGGGATAAAAAGAATCCAAGCATGTTGAACTTTTTAAAAAATACAAAAGTTATTGGACAGGTAGTCCTTATGACGATTAACCGCAGTCTATGTTTAATGAACAAAAATCAGCATCTTTGGCATGCAAAAGAATTTTAAAGTGACGAAGCTTTCTGTTCCGTTTGTAATTTTTACTTTTTCGACTCCATAAGTATACAGAATGGTATGTATGTCTGCACATGAATTCTGTATATATGGCAACAGTTTTTAGCCCAAAAAATTAAAGGACCCTTATTACTCGCTGTTTTCGCTCTACATGAATCAATTTAGCTACAAAGACAAGTTGCATACTCTGTGTCATAAGTTGATTTTGTCAAATTTTTCTACTGGGGACTTATTTTAAGAGTTTAGAGGCGCATCCAAATGAATTAGTCCGAAATACCATAAGCAATGGAGGCCGTATTTGTTACAATTAAATATTTTCCATAGCAGTGCAGTGGCTGGGTTTTATTTAAGCTTTTTAGATTTAAGATTTGATTAATTTCTATTATTTTAATTTTTTAGTTAATTAATAATTTTAATTAATTTTAATATTAATAATTTTATATACATAGTTTCAAGAAATATCTTTATAATGGAAAAAATAACATTTTCTTATATAACTTTAGTAACTCTTCAAATTGAACGATTCTATATATGATATGTATCTATGTACATATGTATGTATTTAAAAACTTTTCATGTCTAGTAAAAAAAATGAATAGAACTACGTTACGTGATGTTATACACCAGTTCAAATGCATGTTTGCACATTTTGTTTTTTTTTTTGTTTGTTTTCTAAAAAAAGATAATAATTAAGTGGCCAGAACTATCCATAATTATGTAAAATCTTAGAAAAATTAGAATAAAAAATCTGTTTCAATACACTACAAGTTGCATTAGCGTTTTAGAATAAAACAAATTATAAAACGAATGGGATTCACAGTCAAGAATAGGATGTCATTGTTCCGATTAACAAGTATTTTTTAACTGTAATTTTCAACTCACCTTTTTAAGCGGCAGCAGTGGTTGTTTGCCCAATGACTTTCTGTTTTGATCCACATGTCTGAAATAGTCTGTTATATAAACGTTATCGTAATCCAGATTCCTTTTATAATGTTTATGGTATTTACAACTAGCTACAATTAATAGAAATTATTAAGAAATTAAATAAAGGTTGCTAATAAGAATTATTGTTTGTCTTTGTAGTTGATTTAACATGAAAACAAATATGAAAAATGATGCGTGCATTTCAATCATATAACAGGATATGTACACATAAACAACAAGTCCTCATCAAAAGTTGAACCCATAAGGGCCTAACTATAATTTTCTAATCAAACTGTATTCAATTCTGCAAAACCCATACAATTACATTAATCAAACCAGTCCCAAGAGAACTACTCATAAAAAAAATTCTTTAAGTAAATAACGTAATTTATGGCAATTTAATTAGAGAAACCAGCTGTTTATGTATGACAGACTTTTCGTTAAATTTTGACAGTAGACATAGCAAATTATAGTTAGGCCTTAATAAGGAAAGTACGAACAGCTTAGTTTCTTAAAAAATTAACCTTAACGAAACTTGTTGAAAAGTTTGTTAAGAACACATACATATATGTACATAATTATATGTATGCATTTGCAGTGTTACATAGGCGGACGTAAGCACAATATATATTGTAAATTATTTAACGCCAACTTTTCCGAGGCATGAACGTCAATCAAAGTAAATTGGGATTAGAATAAAAGAAATAATCATTCATACCATATATAACCTTTAACATCATAATGGCCAAGAATTGCTGTAATATTTTCAGGATCACAGTAAAAGAGTCTTTACGCGTTTTAAATTCCTTTGCAACCGCTTTGGCTGTCTCCTCAGTTGATCTATAATTAAGGAATGTTTTACGTTTTGCTCTTATTTTTTTTTTTTGTTTATCTCACTTTAATTCAGGCATTTCGTCTGGACGCAAAATGGTGTAATTGACTTTAATATCAGAACTGTCTTCAGCCAACTGATTTTCTGTTCCCACTAACTCAACATAGCTTTCTCCAAAGTTTTTTGGTATGGCGTCTGAAGGATCACATATTTTCTCTGGATTTCCGAATATATTGATTTTACATATAAAATCTACTTTAAAGGGCCAGCAGAGTAAAGTCCTTATAATAAACGGCATTTTCTCGTAGCAATTTTCCAAAGCTTTCACGAAAGCCTTTTTACATCTAGCTTTACCATTATCTAATTGAAGAAAACAACGCTTCTTAAATTTATTTTTGTATCGGTTTTCAACAAAATCCGCATCATAGGAAGGATTATCACGCATTAGTATACTGGTATTGAGGTTCGATATATCCTCCTCATCCAAATCGTTTACATAGAGATCATCACCCATTACTTCTTCATGCAAGTCTTTTGTAACACTTTTAAGTTCACCGAAAGTATTCTGAACTTCTTTAATATCGTCCTTCATGCGGACTAAGGTTTTGCGGAAGGGCATAGTCATCAAATCGAATCGTGTGCGTGTTAAGTTGATCGCTAATACTTTCGAACAAGAATATGCTCTTACTATCTCTCCCAAGTTAGTTGAAAGATTACTAATAGGACCTTTAAAATATAAAACCCCCCAAAATCGCTATAAAACACACATAAATCTATGTACACACATTGACTTACGTACCAGATATTATGAATGCAAAACTTAAAGCTCTGAAGAAGCTACGACCAGATTTGCCCATCATAGATACAAAGATTGTAAGAATTATACATTTCATGGCATCCGTTAAAGTATACCCTATGGCTGCACAAATAAATCTGATATAGAATACGTATATCGATTAAACCAACAACAACTAAGAAATACAGACCAACAAATATAATTAACGGCACGAGAATTGTGTTTTCCAATTTGTTTGGTATAATAAGCGATGCAAATATGAATTTACAAATAAACCATGCGCAAAGTGCTCCAATCAAAATACTGCAACAATATCTGCTCTTTTTCCATGTATCCCTTCTCTTGCCATATAAAATGCAATAGAATGGCAAACAGTTTCTTTTTAAAAATGTACGCAAAGTCATTATATCAAAATAGAATGAATATTTTCACAGAATGAAATAAAAATCGAAATTACTAAGTTATTATAAAGGCTTAGTCTACTCATCTATCCAAACTATTCAGTTTTAAATTTGGCATACCTAGTTTCCCATCTTGAAATTGTTTGTATATACATATGTACCTCCCATTAAAAATCTAAAGGGCATTGTTAGGTTGGTAGCTAATATCAGAAATAGTTATAAATATTAGATTAGTAGCAAAACATTAAAAAAAACGTCGTTCAAGTATAAACACCCACAAGGGCAGAGAGAACTGACTGAGAAGGAATCATTTTGCATCGTTTTAGATAAAACATCAGTCGAGATAACCGCGAACTAACAGTAGGAGACACAATTTTACATCAGAAATACATCGAAAAATAAAATGGCAATCTCCCACAGTATCGATCTGAGCCTCAAATCGGTTGTATAACTCAGCGAAGCTGTTTCGCCATGGCTGAGTGTCACAAGTGAAAAACTACAATACGCGGTGAATCTAGAAGTGTTCCATTGTTCAAAGAAATGCTCCAGAATTGACCAATACTCAGCAAAAAGACTGCAGGCCGGAATTTTTTTTCAGTTAAAAAAGGGAATCCCCAAGTGTTGATAGCATGACGCAATTGGAAACAAAAGTAGTGCCATCTTTTAGAAAAAAGAAAATTATAAAAATAAATAAAAACCGAACCCAAAACAACGCAACTTCGAAAATCTAACGACGCACAGTGAAAACGAGTACTAATTCAGCAACGACGCAACTTCGAAAAAACGCAAAACGAAACGACGCAAAGCGTAGTATGGATGTATTAAAAACCTGTATTTCATTAAAAAATTCACGGACTTGTTGCCTTGCCCTCGTATATAAAAATAAAGACATTGAATACAAATACTTCTGCTGATGAACCTTGATTTTGTAAAAAGAGCAACATATATGTATAAAGTAAATATCATGGTACAAAAAAATTCCCGTGCGACATTAATTTGGAAAAAATCTACACCATTCCTAAGGAAATAAATGTGCATTCTGAAATTTTTTTAGGTTAGGTCAGGTCGGAGTGGTAGCTCTGATATCGCAAAGTTCACTTGAGCACGCATAGCGGCCCGTTGTGATGCCATGGGTGACATTCTGAAATTAGTCCCATTAAAATATATAAGTAATTAAAACGGCTAATATCAAAATATCTGTCGTTTGGAGTCGACTTTAAACTGTAGATCCTCACTCATGTATAAAATTAACAAACACAACATAAGTAATGTGGGAAGCTAGGTTGTAATCCTAACTGAATGGTTGTAATGACCAATTATGTATGACGCTAGATTGGCTTTTGTAAAAATAAAAATCTATTTTAGTTTGACTCTTGGAATACCAATATATACATATTTCTAATTCCAGCTTTTAATGAAGCAAAGTAAAAAAATAATCGACTGAGTAATAAAATAAAATATACATGTTATTTAACTATAGTGTTATATGTATTAAAAATTATTCAATAACGTAGTCTTTGTCAAAATCGTATTTGTCATCATTTGACGCGCTTAAACTGAAATTATCCAAAACATCTGCAATCTTAGAGACTTTCTTTTCATTGCGTGCATTTTGTTTCTTCTTTTTCTTTAATTGTTCTTTTATGTTTTTATTTAATGTTTGATTTCCTGCAATATAGACAATAGTGAGTTTCAAATATTTTCTTTATTTTGTTAACAAAAGATTTACCTTCTAATTCCATTGTTGGATCCGATTTAACTCTTTTACTATCTTCATCTATCTTGCGTTTCTTTCCTTTACTGTGCATTTCAGTTTCGTCGATAATTGTATGTTGTTCTTCCTCATCAATTTCATCATCTTTTGGAGCTTTAAACTCGACAGGACCTGTTGATGTTATTTCCATCACTTCATCATTCTTAACGTTAAAGTTATTCAAAATGTCTGTTTCCATCGCTTCGAAATTATCTACATCGAATTCACGAGCCTCTGCATGAACAATAGAGGCGCTTACATGGACATCGTTATTTTCGATAACTTCTGGTGGATGTGTACAATATTTTATCTTTCCAGTATTCCAATCATTTAAAACACTGCGCGCTGCTGCTACGACATCTGGTACTCCTTTCTTTAAAAATTTTCCTGAATCAAGCAAGCAATTATTGTTATCATTAACCATGAACAAAAAACATTTAAACTGTTTACTAAATTACCCATTCTAGCAGCTTTTTTTGCAAAAAATTCCTCAAATGTCTCGTATTCAGTTATATCATACAATTTGCAGAAATATTCTTTACTAGCTCTTTTTAGAACGCTTTCGGCAACAGTAAAAGGATCCTTAACGTCACCCACTCTTTGAGCATTTTTTAATACAGCTGGCATATTTTGATTACTTCCAGAACTCGCAAACACAATACCAGGACAATCAATAAGCTTGATTTTGGAATCTAGTTCTACTTCCTGCATAGCTCTGAAAAAAAATTAGTAACAAAAATTCATTAATTTTTTAATATTCGTTCCCCAGATACATTCCATGTACATATGTTCCTGTCGATAAAAAACAGATTAACTTTGAACCATCAGAGTATTAATATTCAATTAAAATCACATTAGGATCCGTGAATGAAATATCCTTAAAATTAATGTAGAACATTATGTTTATGCTTCAACATAACGACTAAAACTTTAAAATAAAATTATAACAAAAGTTTCATCTATTAAAAAAAATTTTTAAAGGAAAAAGACCACATTAAATAAAGTTTATCGCGAAGTATTTATGAAATGTGTGGATAATGAGATTGGTGAATTGTTTTTGTCTCATACTGCTCTAACAGATCCAAGATTAATACATTACGTAGGGGTCAAGAGATATAACGTCTTTATCATATCTAACGCTGCTTAGTCGTTTCAGTATTTGCATCAGATTTGTACATTTTGGAATTTTAAACTTCGTGTATTAAATGGCCAAATAATATAGTATTATATCTCGCCGGCTGCGTAATAATAAAAAATGAAACGTAAATGTCTACTTGTGCTAAAATTATGGACGTTGAAAGAAAAATCCACAGAGAAATTTTTGAATATAGAACAAAATATTTCATATACAACAAAGCACCTCGGCCTAACCCACCATGTAGACTCTCTAATAACAGAAGCACCACTTTAGAGCTTTATCCAGAAGCGTGAATATCTAGTTGTAGAGAGTAATCTGGTGTCAGATGAAGTAGGAAAAATCGGAAATAGGCTGCTTGCCACCCAGAGAATTTGCCTGTGCTATAACATAACAAATTTGGCCCCCTTAAAGATTACCAGAAATTTCTACATATATGTACCTACAAATGTTGGTGGATTTGATTGGAACAATTTTCAGCAAAAAAAAACTTCAAAAATATTTGGTCGACCAGGCAACAGTGGGGGTAAATAAAATGCTTTCAGTGTGATAGAGATTTAAGAATATTTTCTTAATCTGTGTTTTCCTGTTCAATTCATGTGCAATATTTTTCTCAAATTCCGGAAAATCTCTTATAGGAATAAAAGAAAGTTATATAAACTTACCTAGTGACACCGGGCGTGCATCCAACTGAACAACTTTTTCCGCGAGTTAATGAATTGATAATTGAACTCTTTCCAACATTTGGTATGCCAACAACACCTACGCGAATAGATGTTTTAATACCTTTATTCCGACAGTAATTGCCCAACATGGACATAAGTAGCTCAGCGCCCACGCACATCGATCCCTGCATCGCCTTTTCCGAATTCATTTCATTAAATTTTCGGCGACCTAGTTTTGTATTTTGGTCTTGAGTTGACGCCTTAAAAGCTGTTACTGGACCTAAACGTCTGAAATACTTTAACCAGGCATTTAAGTTTTCTTTGGGTACCAAATCTGCTTTGTTCAATATCAGCACCAAACGCTTATTACCGGGAGCAGAACGGACTGCTCGTTCGACTTCCGAACACCGAGTTCCCAAAGGGTCACGAGCATCGACTACTTCTAAAACAACGTCTGCATTTTCCAAAACTTTTTTGAACTCTTTAAAATATTGCTTCAGTGATTGCTCCTTTGATCCAGATTCTTTATATTCTTTCTAAAGTAAAACGACAGTAAATATGAAATTTAATCTGAAGTGTCGTGCAAACTAACCTCTTTATTCTCCGTGTCATTCTCATGCATTATTGTATGCACTGTTCCACGCACATCAGCATCATCTACTAAAGCCTCCAACGTCTTGAACCTATTCTGTTCTTTATCATTTTTGATAGCCTCGCGTTTCCTCAATCGTTCCTCTTCTTTGCGTTTTTTCACCTCTTCTACTTCTTTTAAAATTTCTTCTTTGAAAGGACATATGTTTGGAATTTGAATCAATTTCTGCTTTTTGCTTCCCTTCTTGGGATTCTTTCTCGCCTCCCTTTTAACTTTTCTGTTGTGTTCACGTACCTTTTTCTCTATTTTGTGCTTCAGTTTTCCCGTCATACGTTTCGATTTTTTAGCTTTAATAACAAAACATTATTCTTATGTTTTATTCAATAATTTTTCTTTTTACTTACTTTTTAAACGTTTTAAAGCCATTTTAAATTATGCCTCAATATTATTTTTCTAATAAAATACCAACGTACACCAACCAAAACACGTGAAACCAAAATTACACTTGAATAACAAAATATATCAAATGTGTTTAATTTGACAACTGTCAAATTACATTGTATGAAGATGCCAGACTTAAAACTAATCTATTTAAAAACTGACTATTAAAACATTAATCAGTTTTTTTTTTTTAAAAATTTTATTAATTTACAAATATTTATGTAAAAAGAAAATAATTTCTATTGCATTATCGTGACAAATGTTTTTCATTTAAATTTAATTTTTATTTTTTTTTTCATTTACTCCGGTAAATGCTCTAAAATTTTGTTCATAAAATTTAATGTA
Organism: Sarcophaga rosellei; assembly: GCA_930367235.1. NCBI lineage: Eukaryota > Metazoa > Arthropoda > Insecta > Diptera > Sarcophagidae > Sarcophaga > Sarcophaga rosellei. The sequence goes on along the minus strand of OV884017.1, from coordinate 79,757,675 downwards.
ATCTTCAAAGAACATAGGTTTTTAACATTTTGGAGTGACGATCATGGGTTCTACTCCCACCAGAGACTCTGATTAATAACACTACAACGAGCATATGATCAAAGTTCCTCAGCTCGTATATAATTAAACATAATTTGTAATTGTATTGTAATTAATAAATAATATTTTGGAGCATGAAGTGATAATATTCGAAGTTTCGGCTGACGATTTGGTTGTTAAGCCCATTTATTTATTTTTTTCCGATTTTTAATATTTTAAGACAGTCTTATATGCTCTTTCAAATTTAATTATCATTAGAGTTACCCTGTGACATGGTTAAAATGTTAAATCTACATTTATAAGTGACACAGAGCACACTTACTCTGAGATATGTATGTGATATAATTGCTGTCTTCTGTGAGATTTTTAATAAACTTTATATTTTTTGTTCGATTTCTGAAAGAAAATGTCTCTTAAAAGTGTTATTTCTTCACTGTTGATGAAAACTTATAGACATGTTGGATTTAAATCGCAATTTTTTACTGTACACACCAGTGCAGCTTTAAGAAAAGCTGAAGATCGCAAGGAAATGCTTGCATCAATGCCTGCCAAAGATGAAGGCACTGCCGGTGAAAAATCTGTTGATATCGACACTTTATTGGGCAAGTAAGTAAAGAAGTAAATGTTGACAATTATTTTCGAACATAATTGTACAGGCATAATTTCTAGAAAAGAAAGATTTTTCCCTGATGCCGGAACACCCACACAATTATTCAATGGTTTACCATTTAATGAACTACCAATAGCCCATGTGCGTGTTTCACCCAATAATACGATTATATCTTTTACTGATAGTAAAGGTAGGTAAAAGCAGTAGTTAAATAACATTGACTCCAATACATTTTGGTTAAATAGGTGTACCCCGTCTTATACGATCCTGTGGTGTTGAAGGCTTTAAAAATACGCGAAAAGGTACAAATATAGCCGCCCAAGCTACTGCTATTAGCATAGGAAGTGTAAGTATTCCTTTTAAGACTTTCAAGTCATTTGGGTTTTTAATGAATTTATTTTTGAACTTAGAAAGCTGTTGAATTGGGTTGGAAAACTATTCGTGTTAAGGTTCGTGGATTGGGACCAGGTAGAATGGTAAGTATAAATGCTTATTTTATTAAGATAGCATTAAGGACAATATAGTGCAACTTCGACAATCCGGACACATATAGTTTTAGGCACTTTCGGATTATCGAGTTGTCCGGACTATAGTAGTGAAAATTATTAAAATAATCCAAGTGAATTAAAAACATACATACTATGATATACGAAATCATTACAAAATAACGAAGTTATTATTATTATTCTGTTTCGTTTTGTTCGAGACCTAGGATTGGAGCTAATAAGCAAGCTACCACCACTCACCGTAGTCTAATGACTTCAAATCTTATAATAATTAATTGTAGAATTAAACTGATAATATATTCGATTTAATTTAAATAAAACATTATTTAATTTGCGAAGTTTTTTCTGGAGACAAATAGTGGGATTAAGAAGTTTTTTAAGATTTAAGTAATAATATATATTACAGTTACAATAATATAAGAAGTCGCCGTGGTCTAGTAGGTAGTGTGTTGGCTTATTAGACGAAAGACCCGAGTTCGAATCCCAGGTCAGAAAATATGAAAATATTTCTTCGGCGACTTCCTCTCAGCAGATTTCTGGCAAAAACTCTGAGAGTAAAAATTGTCATGAAAAGCTTCTCAAATAATCTTTCGTTCGGAGCCGACTTTAAACTGCAGGTCCCGCCCATCATGTATGAAATTAACACACACAACACGAGTGGTGTGAGAAACTAGGATGTTGTACAATGGGTCAATTCGACCACCGGGTACTGTACTTGTCACAGTTGACAAGTACACGTCCTCTAACCTAACCTACAATAATATAATATACAATTGTTCATTATATTTCCTTTTATTTTCGCTCCGCACAACAGAACTAAATTTCTAATTATGAACGTCCTTTCGTTGTATGGAATGGCAAAGTAATTTGTACGTCCTTTATATCTTTGCCTTCCAGTTTACTGTTCGACTTTAAACTCTTGGGTTTTTCAAGTGCTGTTGGATTTTGTTTCGCCACACACTGTCGCGGTTTCATTTAACGAGTGGCCAAAAATAGAAGGAGTAATAGTAGAGTAATGAAATTTGGCACACCTATATTAATTGATAAAACATAATCATATTTAAAATTTGGTCATTTAAAGTCAAAGGGTTCGTGTCCTTATATGCTGAAATTAAAAATTGCTATAACTTGGACGAAAAAAACAGACATGTTAATAAAATTTGGTACATTTATTAATACGCCTACCTTAAATATGTCCTTTTTGAAAAAAGTATCAAAAAGACATAAAAAAATTTAATATATACTTTTTTCGAATCGCAAATTATGATTTAAATGTTTTACTAACTCATTAAAATTTTAATTTCCCGTATATTCTTAGAATTAATATATATATGTATTAATTTTAATTATATTAAAATATTTAAATTTATACATATAAGTGAAAAGACAATTGTACTTGGTTCCTAATGGAATTTATTTATGTTTAAATATAAAAAATCGATGATCTACGAAAACTTACATCACAAATATCTTTACAAAATAGCTTATTATCTAGCCTGGTACTCAACTCAGTTTCAAACCTACTTTTTTACGCGTCTATATTTTGTCCAATTATTACTAATTTTTAAAAGAATGAATTTTAGTTTGTCCTTCTCTATATCTGTTAGAAATCTTTGAATACGACTTTCCACAAATTGTTCAATATGATGCAACACATTTGTTGTATTATTTTTCTTAAGCTGCACCCATTGCTCAAAAATATTACGAATCTGCAATGATGTTGACACTAAAAAACATTTATAATGCCCACAAAAGCAGTCAGAAGCAGCTGAAATTTTTATATGTTAAAGTACATACTTGTGGCAATAAAATATCAAAAAATTTCAAAAGCGATATTGGGTTGGGTGTTTTTTTTTATTCACTACTGAAGTTAATAAATGTATGAAAATCTTAATTTTTGAAGACCTGTACTTTGGCTAACGATATTTCTCATATGATTAATATTTGTAAGCAATTACAGCGTTGTACAATGGGTCAATTCGACCTCCGGGTACTGTACTTGTCTTGATAGACAAGTACACGTCCTCTAACCTAAATTACAGCGTTGTAATTACAATTACATACTTGGCTTACAATTCTATTACAAATAATTTAGCCATTACCAAAAGAATTTTTGAATTTTAACTATGACAAAAATATGTCAAATTTCAAGTTTTCGCACAAATTTTCTATATTGCATGGGAATTCTTAACTTTGAGATACAATTAGAGTCCGACCGAATGTTCGGGTACGGTAAAAAGTGGCGTTCGGCCAAAGTTCGGCGTTCGGCCAAAATTTTGCCGAACACCGAACTTTTTATTTAATTTATTTTAAATCCACACAGGATATAATTAATTTTTTAAATGATAATTCAATTAATTTTGAAACATCTATCGTGATGGAAAAAGTATCAGGCGGAATCAAAAAGACATCAAAAAAAAAAAGCAGAAAAGAGGTTCATCTTTATGGGAAAAGCATGATTCTGCTTCACATCAACGTCAAGACGAAAATATTTTCGAGAAAGAAATCAAAATCTATATATCTGAACCATTAAGTGATCGCAAAACAAATATATATGAATATTGGAACTCCTGATCATTTGCATTTGCATAGTCGCCGTAGTCTAGTAGGCAGTGTGTTCGCTTCTTAGACGTAAAGTCCGGGTTCGAGCCCCAGGCCAGACATCAAAAAGAAATATAAACAAAAAAATATTTCTTCGGCGACTACCTCTCAGCAGATTTCTGGCAAAAACTCTGAGAGTAAATAAACCTGCCACGAAAAAGTTTCTCAAAATCTGTCTTTCGGAGTGGACGTTAAACTGTAGGTCCCGCCACTCAAGTATAAAATTAAGGCACACAACTTGAGTGGTGGTAGAAGCTAGGCCGTAATCCTGACTGAAGGGTTGTAATGGCCAATTATGTATGTATGTATGTATGTTCATTTGCAAACCTTAAGACTGCAGCCAGGAAATATATATCAGCATCGCCAATGAGCGTTTCTAGTGCGCAACTATTTAATGCTGCTGGCCAACTTTATTCAGATAGACGAAGTAACCTTAAAGGCATTAATGCAGAAAAGTTACTATTTTGCCATTATAATATAAAAACAATGAATTTTGAGTACTAGAGTGCAAACTACTTATACCTAATCTGGGTTTTAGAGTTCTTTCTAAGTGAACTATAAAACCCGATCTTTATATTTTTCTCAAAAAAAAGAAGCACAAAGCATTTCTTTTCTAATTAACTAAAAAGTACAAATTTTTTCTTTATTTTTTAATACTACTTTTTAAAAGTACATACATATATTTTTCTTAAATGTTATGAATTCGTTATTTTTTGTTTTTTTCAATAAATTCCAAAAATGTATTTCTGATTAATTATTTAATAACAAAAAGTTCGGATTCGCCGAACTTTGAAACCCGAACTAAGTACGGGTTCGGCCGAACTTCAAAATTGGCCGAAGTTCGGGTTCGGTGTACCGTACCGAACGAAATCTTGAGTTCGGTCGGACTCTAATTATTTTAGATAAATAACTTTTTCCACATATTGATATAACCGTTTTTGCAAAATATTTCCAATTTTTGAAAATAAATTTCATTGCTAATCTTTTAATTACATTTTTTTCGGTTAAAGGAAATAAAAACTTGCACTTAAAAAGATTATAAAGGGTCCGCCATCTAACGTTTTTGTTCAATTAGTGCTTATTTCGTGAATGGTAACACTTAGCTCATGTCTGATTTGACAGATAATTAGTTTTATCCTTCCGCTGAACGAATATGGTTGTGTACATTGGAAAGCCGACTCACCCAAAACGAGTCACTGTTTGGTGCGGATTTTGGTCCAGAGGCATAATTGGGCCATTTTTCTTCGAAAATGAGCAAGGAGTGGCCGTTACAGTCAATGGCGATCGTTATCGGGCCATGTTAAACGAATTTTTGTTCACAAAAATTGAAGAGGAGGAATTATCGAAAAATGTTTAGTTAAAAAAAATAAAAATGTTTCAAATTCAGGTTGCAAATACTAAAGCAACTCATTTAAAAATTTCCTATATTCTTACATTTCCCAAAAGTTAATGGAATATCGTATATCTTGCAAACAGCGTTACCAGGTGCCAAGTTTTCTCTTTTTTTCTAAGTTTTTTGAGATCGAATAAAGTTTTCAATAAATTTGTTTTCTAACAAAACAATTTTTTTCATCAAATTTCAATTTCCAATTTGTTCAATAAATTTAACAATAACAAGAAATATTTACTCCAGGGCAAGATATCAAAGAAACACCAACAGGGAAAGTAACAAAGTCAACGGACTTCGGTACTTTCTTTTTACAATTTTGGTACTTTAGTAGAAAAAAAAGTTTTGTCTTTGTTAAAAACAAGGCTTTTTTTCTAAAAATAAAAAGTTTTTTAAAAAAAATTTATTGGCAACGCTGCTTGCAAACCAGCATCTAATCTGCGTTGCATTGGAGTTATTAATTTATCAACTTCGGTTTCTAAAATTTTTACCCATGCCTCTTTTTCAAAAAGAAAAAAATCGTTTATTCGACCTCTAACCACGTATTTGAGGACGGGTGATTGGGACTCAACATACAAGTATACAAATCATTTTTTTTTACCGCAAATGTTAAGCTTGGTGGTGAGAATGAAATGGTGTCCTTTTTCCTCAATACAATCGGGCATCGGTGTCAAATCAGTAAGACGATGACCGTTACCTCTACAGAAATATTTTGAAAACTGTCGTTACCTTTTGTGAAATCCTGCAGATGATCTGCGAGACTGTGGGAGGACATAAAAATAAAATAGGGCTAATTTTAATAGAAAAAGTAAAACAACATACATATATATGTATATATATACAAATATATACATATATATATGTGTAGTGAATCTGTAACTGAAGGTAATTCGTTCTACCCAAAAAAAAGTTTAAAACTTATAACACCAAACATACACAAAAACCTACGATTTACTGAAAAAAACTCTGTTTAGCGGCAGGCGAGTTTCAAAACATACCTAACTGTTGATAATAGAGATAAGAAATACGATATTGAACATTTTGTTTAACAGGTCATACACATAATTGGTCACTACAACGCCTTCAGTCAGGATTGCGACCTAGCTTTTCACACCGCTTATGTTTTGTGTGTTAATTTTATTCATAAGTGATGGAATCTAAAATTTTAAGTCGACTTTTTTGTGAGAAACTCCGAAGATATATTTTTCATATTTCGTTTTGATGGAGATGTCCGACCTGGGGTTTAAACAGTGGCCTCAGGTCTAATAAGCCAACAATCTACATACTAGACTATTACGATTACATAATAGGTCATATATCCATACATATAGTAGGCATTTACAGACGTTTTATTATAAAATAAAAGAAATTTGTTAACATTACATTTTTACTAATTTTATTTTCTTATTTCAGTCTGCTATTAAAGGCTTGCAAATGAGCGGCTTGAATATTATATCAATAACTGATAACTCACCTGTATCATGGAATCCACCACGACCACGAAAACAGAGAAGTTTGTAAATAGAAATTATATAATTGTACATTTTAAATGCTTAAAAATAGCTAATATACATAAAAACTTATAAAATAAAACAACTAATTACGAAACAATATATACATATACATGTTTGCCTAGCTATTGCGATTATTTATAGAACTACATTTTTACATAATTTATAGAAAATTATTGAGACAGATAATAATTACAAGTTTGGAATGAGCTATAACAATTTTGTTTGTTTTTAGTGTTTTTTTTTTACTTTGCATACAATATTACATATGGTTTAACCAAAATTTTCGTTATTCATGTAAACATGTGGACATACGAAATAATAATGGACAAGTGTTACATTAAGAGAATTTAAATAAGGATCGATCATTAAGGGGAAAAGAAGCAATTAATAAAATTATAAATAAAATCTAGAATGCCACTCTAAAAGTATAATTATACAACTAATTTTACTCAGTAGAATTTTTTTTCTAAAGAACATTTAGGTTTATATTGTAAGTTACTTTCCTATGATATATATAGTATAATGTACGATGCACAGCAATTATGATTGAGTTTGGATAATGAATATATTTAAAGGACTAATAATAAAATAACTTGACATATCATAACACAACAAACTTTTTAAAATGTTTTGCTAGTAAATAATTAAGATATTCGTGAACTAAATTTCTTGCATTACAATTGCGAATGACATTAATAAGACATTTGGATTTAAATTGTGGGAGACATTTTCTTCTAGCGTTCGACAATGAACCTACCGGAGAAGGCGTATTTTCGTTCGTTTCGTTTGGATCAATATTATTATTTAAAATGTTTGCTGCATTTTTCTCATTTTTTTCTGGCGATGATGGTTGCTGGAAAATATGTGAAAAATCCATATCATTTTTATTTTCGTTACCATTTATTTCCGTTGTTTTGAATTTACACTGCCTTTTACACCAGGGTATCCGACGTTTTCTATACAAACTGTCTGGTTTCGATGAAAAGTTTTCCATTTCTCTTTCTTTAGATAACGAAAGTGTATTTTCTTCTTTTCTTATATCACTTAAATTTGGTACAAATTCATTTTCACAATTTCGGCATCCACTGCTCCCGAATGAGGTATGAAAGCTAACAAATGATGTATTGCCACCTACAGAACCATCCGATCGACTACTACCTGGCTGGTCGATTGAGTTATCATCAGAACGATTATCATTATTACCAGACCCATTTCCATCACGATTTTGTCCCTCATCTTCAATACAATCCATAAAATTATTAACGCACGATGGTTGATAGATAACAGCAGAAGCATGACCTGATCTCCCCGAACTCAATGGAGTTCCCTGTTCCCAAGTATTAGTTTTCGGATCGTATACTTCAACTATTGACAGAAAATTCGAACCATCAAATCCACCAATTGCATAAAGTTTTCCGTCCAGTGACGTCAAAGACAAGGCACTTCGGGCAATCTTTATAGGAGCTACATGTTCCCAGATTTGGTTTTCTGTATCATAGCGCTCTACTGAAGAAAGTTGTCGTGTACCGTCGAAACCGCCAACTACGTAAACGTATTGATTAATTGCAGCAACACCAGCTCCACTGCGACCGCATGTCATAGACGGAACAAAACTCCATGCATTGTTTTCGGGATGATAACATTCTACGGACGCTAAACGTTCGGTGCCATTAAAACCTCCAACAGCATACAGCAGGCGATTTACAACTACAACGCCTACACCAAGCCGCTTCGCGTGCATAGGTTGTACCAAAAACCAACGATCTAGTTCAGGATCATAGCTATCAGAATAGTTTCAATTTTAAATGACGTTTGTGTATTTTGTATATGTATGTATATATTTACTTAAAGTTAAATACTTACTATTCAACGGTATTGTGATATTCTGAGCCAGCCGATCCACCTACTGCGTACATAAGTTCATCCATTACCGCAACACCAACACGATGACGTGGAACTGTCATCGGAGCACATGGTCTCCACTGTTCTGTCAATGCATTGTAGCGATCAACCCAATCTGAATCATACGATGAACCAATCGAATTATTTCTTCCGCCTACGGCATAAAATACGCCTTTAAGAAAGGCAGCACCTAACCCTGAACGTGGTATTCGTAAACTGCGTAACGTAGTCCATGTTTTATCATCAACATTATATGCTTCTAATATATCTAGAGACTGACGGAAGAATCCACCAGCTACAAAGATCATGCGTGTAGTATTTGGTTTGCGTTCCTTCACGATCGGACGTTTGTGTAGAGTTAAGTCTTTGAAAATTTTTGCCAGGTACTCTCGACATGCAGGTACTTTGCGTAAAACATCACAGTTTTTCATTTGCTCTCGAAGAAATGTCGGCGTTAGAAATTGACAACGTACTGAAAATAGTATGTGTTCCATTTTCGGATAACGATTTTCCTCATCATATTTCACCCATTTTAAAACAGCATTATAGACTTCTCGTTCACCTTGTACATTTAATTCATCACGACGAATCAATGCAATCAGTTGATAAGCGGATAATTGTAAAAACTCTTCCTCCTGGCATACCTTTAATTGTTTTGTTTACTTTAGCATAAATGTCAATATGTATGAAAATGTTTTCATAGGTTCAATTGTATTAATTACCTGAGTAAAATGGCGTTCAATGAAATGATTAGCCTTCTTTTGCAGTTCAGTACAACCATGTTGTTCCGCAAAACTTGCTATTCCAATTGCATTTGTGGGATCCAGTTGCCGTTCTAAAAAAGCGCAACAGGCATCAATGACGTTCGGAACTTGAAACATTGTTGCAGCTGGCAGCAATTGACAAACCGTCACCTCAGTCACGCGTATATGTCCCGTATACATGAAATATATAATGCGACCCATAGCTGTTGGACACACCTACATACATACATACGATTCAAGTGAATAAAAACAAAACTTTGTGTTCGATAGATGAAATGTTGCATTTATAATATGTTGCATTGCTTCTCTAAAAAAATATACGCACACATGAAGTTATTACTACTAACCCCTTGCAATTGAACTCGAGACATTTCAGTTTCTTTTAGACCACCTGTAAACATGGCCTTAAAATATGGCGAAGCCGCTGATAATACAACTTTGTGGGCTGGAAACAACTCCTGCTTTACTTCGAGTATTACATCGGTCAACATATTGTGGGAACGCATCATAAACATCATTTTCAAAGCTTCTTTTGCATAATTTGACATACAAAAAGTCATGTCGTCGTCTTTGGCATTAAGGTCATCATGTTCATCAAGTGTTGAAGAACCATATGAACAGACACTTTGGCAGTGTGATTGAGGTCGACGACCATTATCGGATGTAATATCCATTTCAGTATCAGTATCTGTAATTGTATTAAATTAACTCCATAAATAATGATTTCATTTTATGTTTAAGATATTTAGTTAGAATCCTTTTAAGTAAGAGTTGAAGAAAAGTTTTCGAACAGCAAAAAAGTTCGATGAACTTAATAATTACGGATGAAATTAATGTAAAAAAATTACAAAAATTACATAATTAGAATTAGAACGATATTCATACATGACTTAATAATAAATTAATAAAAATTAATTATTAACTTTAATCAAAAAATGTTTGATTTGTCTCGATATTTATCTCTCTGTTTATTCTTGCTTCATCCATACACATACAATGTGGAACAGAAGAGTGCATTTAGATATATTAGGTTCTCTAAAATGGGTACAAACTATAACATTAAAATATAGATTTCACACGGTTTTGTTTTATTTTAACACGTTGGCCGTCGACTCCGATTGCGTTCCCTTCTAGGGTGCCAACTACGAGTTATGCCGAACTCACTAAACCTGTCATTTATGTGTAGCTACGAATAAAATCGTATTATATCAGTGCTAGTATCGATAAATGGCTTCTGGGAAAAGAACAAAATAATCAATGTTGCCTTGCGTGGCCAGTTTTCTGAAAATTGCCGTGGCAGTCAACGTGTTAATTAATCGAAAATTCACAAATTCATTGTGAAAGTGTTAGTAAATTCGGGAAGTTCATACGTACTCAGTTTTGCACCTGTTTTAAGCTATATTAAATTACTGTACACATTTTGTATCTACTAAGTTCGGTACTCTTTCATCGGGAATTAACTCCTGCTTCAATTCACAATAAATTCTCAATCGAATTGGATATTGCGCCGGCCACTGCATTGTTAAAAGGTTGAGAAAGTTTTTCGTAATCCTGACTGAATGGTTGTTATGATCAACTAAGTATAGGGTCGCTATGGAAGTATTTCATTTGGAGGATAGGCGCCCATGATTTTAAAAGAGGGGTCAATTTTTTTTTATTTTCTCAGCTTTTACCAGAAGGCGATTAAGAGTAGGTCGCCGAAAGAAATGTGTTTCACATTTCTTTTGTTCTCGTGATGTCACAGAACTTACGACCTTTAGGGCTATTATTACAACTTGACTAAAGGGAGGATTTTAACGGGCAGATAAATTATTTTTCATTATTATGAGTATCCAATAAGATAGAAGTGAGCGTTAAGCTAAAGGGAGGATCATCCTGACGGTAACTTTTAAAGCTAAGTTTATGTTTGAACTTGCCATATTATATGTTATTTTCGATTGGCAACTTCAAATTTAAATAAAATGAGCATGTGCAACAAAAAAGACGAAACCCGTCGTGGCCACTGAGTTTAAAAAACTTGTTTAATTGATCAGTTTTATCAATATTGCGTGGGCACTGCCATATCTTTGAAAAAATTAACTTTGTTTTATCTGTAAGTTGTAATAACGAAAATAAGTTAAAGGTAACTTTACAGTTCCCTTTAGCTAAAGGTACCTTTCACTAAACCCAAGTTTAACGGCAAGTTTTAATAATGGCCCTTAGGCTAGTAAGCCAACGCATTATCTACAATACCATGGCTATTCACAAAGGGACAGTACCATCGCGCTTCACTGATTATTTAGCGTGATGTTAGATAATTTATAAGTGGTCTTGAAATAGCCTTGTAAGTTGATAAATTATCTCGTTTTATTTCGCCTCGAAAAAATAAAAGTGAAAACATAACTTTTGCTTCTGCTCGAAAAGATAAAAGTCAAAAATAACTCTTATTTCCACTCGCAAAATAAAAGTCAAAAGATAACCTTTATTTCTGCTCTTAAAAATAAAAGTAAAAAATAACTGTTATTTTTGCTCGAAAAAATAAGTAAAAAAAAAATAACTATTACTATGTTTTTATTTTTTTTTTTTTCAATAAAATAAAAATCAGGTTTTTAAAAAGCATCGCATTTTATAAAAATTTGGTCCAAGACAATCAAAATGGTATACTTGGTTTTGTTCTTCTTAGGTCAGAAAAGAGCACCCTTTTAAATTTGATTGAATTTTTCACGATTTATAGAGAGCAGATTTGGTAAAAATACTTGATTTTTCAACTTTATTATCTCCAATAAGCAAATTGTTATTTTCATACATTTTTGTTTTTTTTTTGTAAAGTTCAAAGGTTTAGCTTCGTCTTCCTTGAATTTTTCTCTAATTTATCGATATGTTTCACCAAAGAATATGGATATAAAGAATGCGCATTATGTAGAAGTTAAATTTCTTATGGCGGGTTTCAACATCACGACCCGCTCTCACCAAAATCTTTTTAAAAAATCATTTCTTGATGAGAGGAGGAAAGACAGAAGGAAAATAAACACAAGCAAAGAGCGTAACAATGTGTTGCTCTCATCATGAGAGCGTAAAAATGCATTCAGTTGCTTGTCAGCTTCTAAAGGAGAATGTTCATGTCGCTTTTTCCAGACTATTTTACACCCAAAGAAATATTACAGTATGATTCACTAATATCAATGGGAAATGATTTCGATTTTTGGAAGAATACTTGCCAAGTTAAATACGGTGTTTTTAGGTTTTTAGCGCAGTACAATTTTTCTATATTTTTCGCTCATATTATTGGGTTAATAAGTAGACTTATTTTTCGCTCATATATACATATTATTGGGTTAATAAGTAGACTTGAAAATATTACTAACAATTTGCCTCTCATAATTTTTATCATGTTCTCTTGTGCTGACGTCTGAGAATAAGTGATTTGAGAACAGTGTTTTTGGTTATTTCTAACCAGAATTGGTTACTTTTTTTGATCAATGTGGAGTTTTGTAGATTTTTTTGGTTTTGGTTATTTTCTTGTTTTTTTTTTGTCTTTTTTTTTTGTTTCTTTTTTTTATTAATTATAATTTAAACTTGAAAAAAAAATAAAACAAAAGTCTACGAATTTAATTTTGGTTATATATTTTCTTATTTGGTGATTTTTTCCACAAATGTTGGTTATAAAATTTTTTTCGTGGCAACACTGTTTCTGAAAAATAAATAAGAAAGCAGTCAAACAACAAAAACGATCGATGAGAACAACGCATTGTTGCGCTCTTGGTTTCTTTACCCTTCCCTTCTATCTTTCCCCCCGCGTCATGAAATATTTTTGAGAAATATTCCAAAATATGTTGAAATGCGCATTCTTTATATCCATATTCTTTGGTTTCACGCACATAATTAATCCTTGCTCAAAAAAAATAAAAAAGTTTAAAAATAAGAAAACTTTATTCAAAATATACGAAATTTTATTACAATATTTTCCTCACCAATTGGTTCCATCCACACAAAGTAAAAGTAATACTTATTATTTTCCACAAACCCTAAAATTTTTGTAAAATGTTGTCCTGGAAGTAAACTACACAGTTTTATCAAATGTCACATTACTTTCGGCAAATTTCGAAAATTTTCTGTTTTTTTTTTTTTTTTTAATTCCTTGATAAGTGAGCTGAAAAAGTTCACCAAATGTTTGTGATTGTGTGTAAGAAAGTGTGAAATGAAATGTTAGACATTTTCTTTTTCCACTATAAGAAATCAACTCTCGCAGGATTTAACGAATTGAAATAAGTAGATAATATACATATATATCTGTATGTGTGCAAACCAAATGCATAATTTAAACCAGGGCAAATTCAATAAGGTAACCGCAACTCTACAACAAGTACAACAATGCAAAAACAACACGCATTTTGTTTTTGTTAAACCTCCATTTGGATGTCAAAATAGGAAGAATAAAAATGGAAAAGGAAAAAAAAATGAACAACAACACGCACACGCACAACAAACACACACAAAAACAACAAAATTTTGACATTAACAAAGTGCTCAGACGTTGACATGATCCCACCATCTATGAATTCGCCATGATTTAAACATTAAAATTTCAAAAAGTTTTTCTAACGAACTATGTATACATGTGGTATGTTTGCATGTGTCCAAAACAAATAATATAACGCTTAGAGTGCGAACCGTCCATAAATTGGCTCTCTTTATTTTTTATGTTCGTGATTGTTTTGATTTTTAAATAAATATATTGCAGTAGTTTGATGTGTTCCTTACATGTAACAGAAATTATTACGAAAATCCCTCTACATTTGAGGAAAATATTTAAGACTCTGTGCACTTTGTGTACATAAATGTGAAATTTAGCTCAGCGTCAAACATTAATATTTCAAACATTTATCGGAGTCGATTCATTCGCAAATGATATTTCTCTTAGTTAAGAGTAGAACAAGTAATTTTAGATTACTTTAATGAGCTGTATTTCATGTAAACTTATTAACTTTAATCTCTCTCTCAGTCTCTCTCTATTTCTATGTTATTGTATTTATTGATTTGCTTATCTGTTTCACATAGTTGTAATTGTTTACGCAAACAAGAATTAGTTGTAAATGAAATGGTTAACTCTTTATCGAACTCTGCTCTGCGTCAATGAAATTAGATATGTACATGACATTCTCATTTTTTGTTTATATTTTTCTGCCTTAATGTATATATGTAGTAGAGAGAAGAAATGTTCGGTATTCTTATCAAGAAAAAAGTGCTATGTCATGATCACGTAGTCTTATACTAATTCACATATATTTGAATGTTCGGAGCACCTATACTTGAATGAAATGTTTACCTGTGTGTCAAAGTGAACCAGAATGGAATGTACAGATTTAAAAACGAAGCACAAGAGCTATTGGTTTCATTCACTTTTATTAATGGAAGTTATAAAACAAAACTGATTATGATTGTTTAAGTAAAAATTTAATAAAAATAAAACCTTTTAAATATTTGAAAATTAATTTATTTTTTAAGTTGAGGCATATGAATATTGACAAAACTACATAGACTATGGATATTAATTATTTCTGAAATATGTTTTCCCTGTAGGAGAATGAGTAGCTGACTACAAAAGTAATCAACTTTAAGTTAGCTTTTATTTACTAACTTTAAGCTAACTACTACTACTCAATGCAGAGTTTTCATTAACTGAAGTGTATATTCTGAGCAGTTGTTTGTTTTTAATTCATGAATGAATCATGTTATGCACATTTAGCATTAAATGTGAAAGTAAATGAATAAGTAAAACATGTGTATGTATGGATGTATGTATATAAAGAAATATATATTAAAAGAAATTTATATCGATTTAAAATGCCGGGTAAACAATACTTCACCTTCAACATCCATTCGCGCATAAGAAAATCCATTGTGGAATCCAGCTGCCTGTACATTGCTGTTTGATATTTGGTTACAAACTCGCTGATTATTGTTATTATGGTGATTGAAAAGCGGATTTAAATTTGGTTCATGTGTAAAACTTGTTGAACAGTTATTGTTTTTTATACTGTGAGGCATTATTTGCTACCAATATTTGTTACTTTCGTTACTTAAATACTATTTTGCACTCTTTTCTAAGTTAACTAATGGAAATATTTTTCAATACATTTATAGTTATTGATTGATAATTTTCCTTATCAACATATTATTCCTCTTCAGACTCTTCTAAATTGTGAAGTCCAAAGTTCACTCAAAAAACAATTCTCATTTTTAATGGTTTCTTTAATATGATTATATTTAATATCACAGTGTAGATTAATATAAAAATTAGGTTTCCTCACTATTACTAAATTTGATTTTAATATTTGGATACTATAAAGAAATGATTTCTCTGTGACATATACATAAATTACACTATTATTAAATTTTTATATTTTAAACAATCTTAAAAGAATATGAATTTTTGTACATTTTGTGTAATTCGCGCACATATAACGTTCAGAATAAATATGAATTTTACGCTTATCCGCACATTTAAATACTTCCGGCGATAACACACTACTAGTTGTTAGAGCAAAACAATAGAAATGAGTTTATTCAAAAATACCTGCTCGTTGACACGAAATAACCGAAAATAAAATAAATTTGTTTTGAAAGAAATAATAACACCAAATTGTTATAAACGAAAACTTTATAATCTTGTTTGATACCTTATTCCTCTAGCAGAGAATAAAGAAAAAATATGCACAGTCATGATGGTATTTTGATTATCATTGTGTATTTACACTTCAATGAAACAAATGAAAGCAAAAAATAAGATACAATATTTAAAAGTCATACATACATATGTAAAAATCTAAATTAAATTATTATTAATTGGCCTTTATAGGAAAATGTTATATGTATTTGGAAAATTAAATGATTTATGCAACAATTACAATGATAAATAGAAGAGAAGCTTATTTTAAATATTCATCCAGAAAAATTAATTTTTGTATGTGGTGAGGTTGGATCGTTTTGTTTATTTTTCAAAGATATAAATATGTATATGTATGTATGTATTTCATAAATTAAAACATAGGTACACATGTTGTAATTGCAAAACTGTACTAGAAAACCAAACACCGACAGAAAACGCAAAAATTCAAAAAGAATTTACATTAAAAATTTGTTTTAAAGAATATCTAAAAGTTCACTGGAGTAAAAAAGTGAACAACAGTGCACATTTTCGATTCTATCGAAATAGAGATTTGTAATTCTAATTGTTATATTTTTGGAAATTTTTGAGCCTTTTACAATATTTCAGTTAAGTGTCAGTCAAGTGATTTTCTGCCGCTCTTCGGCTAACGATTTTTTTTACTATTAAGAGATTTAGTCAGACTATAAAATGCTCAAGCTGTACGACGGGTGTCAAAAGAGATGTTATGAACACATATTGTCGATGGTCGCTCTTTTTTGGATGCTTTTAGAAGGCCAATTGCAAGTTTTAGGAAACACAATTCATAGTTTTGCCAGATTATACAAACCTAAAGTGATTTTGATAATTATAGCACCACCCTATATTATGTGTAGTGTTAATGTAAAAGAAAAAATAACAGTAAATTTTTCAAATTGATAATGTAATTTTTACTTCAGTATAAAAATTAAGGTTTTTGGTCTTTGCATAATTATAGCAGACTCAGTTTTGGTCAATAAGAAGCGTTATTTACTAAAAATGTTGATTCTTAAAACTTAGTAATCCGCCCTTAGAGCTTATTAAATTAAATATTCGATCTTTCATACTCTTATAAAGATTATTTAATATTTCTCCGTCTATTTTTCCCCACTCTTCGATTATTTTTTTGTCTGTAATTTGAATATACTCTTCGGACAAGAATTCCCCAAACGTTTTCAATAATATTCATGTCAGGAGAACAAGCTGGCCACGAAAGAATCAATAAATCGATTACGAAACCATTTCATACTCTGTCTGCTAACATAGATTTTGGCATTGTCCTGTTGGGAAACATATTATTTTCATTATTTTCTCTCAAGAAGGGGAGCAAACTACAGTTAAGAACAGTAATGTACTCTGTACTATTCATTCGCGTAGATAGAAACTGAAGTTCGAGGCAACCACTTGAAGAAATAGCCCCCCAAAATATCTTTTAGTAAAATACTTTGATTCCTTTCTAAGGTCACTCCAGTAGTATCGATATCCATCTGGTCCATCTAAGTTCCACTTTTTTTCATCAGAGAATATGACCTGAAGACAAAAAATTTTATATTCATTGTTTCTTATTATTGAAATGGATAATTCCATTTCAATCCTACCAATCACTCAATATAATCTTGTTTGTCACAAATGCAGTTTTGATTATGAATTCCTTCGCCTGTATAAATACGCTTCATTTCATTTACTTTAGCTTTCAGCAACGGCATTCTTACCGTATATATGCACATATACGCACTGTTATGGTTTTGGAATAAAACAATGTTTTTAATGTTTAATAAAAAATGTATATTCAGTTTTTAAGTTCAAACCAAAAGTGAATGAAAAATTATTTTTACAATTTAACATAAAATGTCTATGAATCATTGTTATTCTATAATTTCAATATTGCAAGTAAAACTGTAGCAAGTATTTAACTACAATATTTCCCTTTGTTTCAAAAGTTGTATAATCTTTCATCCAATTAGGAAGTTGACGGTTTCTTTTAGATCTAGGAACTTCTAAATTGTTCATTGAAGTTGTGGGAAATGAATCAAACCCTATTGAATCAGACGTAGAGTGAATTCCTCTTCATGTGGAATGTGTGTACCTTCACTTTCTTCAGTATTTTGATTATTTTCCAAAGATGATTGATTAAGTACATCTAAATTTGAATCTGATTTACAACCCTGACTGATTGGTAAAGTGTTGCGTATATCAAACATTTCCAATAATAAATGTGTTGAATTTATTCGATCTTCATTACCAAACCTTTTCTTAAGCTGATTTGCATACGAACGTATAAGCCTTTGTTTGTTTTTATCATTTACTAATACATTGTAGTTAACAGTTCCTATACGTTCAATTATTTCACCGGTTACCCACACGTATTTATTAGCTCTAAAAATTCGAGCATATACTTTTTCTCCTGACTTGAAACTTCCGGTTTTTTCTCCATGTTTTCTGTTAAAAATTGTCTCTTGTCGAACATTCCGAGCAGTATCTTGTATTGGCTGCTGCGGTTTCAATAAGTCCAAGGTGGTTCTAATTTTGCGATTTAGAAACAGTTCTGCTGGTGATTTTGATTCTAATTTTGGTGTTGATCTATAAGTTTGAAGAAAAGTTTCCAAATTTTCCTTACTTGTCCCTTCATTTTCGAGTTTCGCAAGAGCGCGTTTTAACGTTCCAACAAATCGCTCAGCTTGACCATTAGATTGTGGGTGATATGGTGCAGATTTCAAATGCGATATTCCTCTCTTTTGAATAAAATTTTGGAACTGTGCACTTACGAATTGACTACCATTATCTGAAACAATGGTATTTGGATTTCCATATCTAGCGAACATTTCTGTAAGTTTTGAAATAATAGTAGCTGATGTAATATTTGATATTTCAAAAATTTCTGGCCATTTTGAAAAAGCATCAACTGCAACAAAATAATATAATCCATTGCATGGGCCTGCAATGTCTATGTGAATGCGTTCCATAGGTTTACTTGTTAAAGGCCATGATTGTAGAGTATGTTTAACTGGCGCAGAACAAATCACAGCACATTGATGGCAGTTTCGTACATAATTAATAATGTCTTCATCAATTCCTGGCCAGTAAACATGACTTCTTGCTAGAGATTTCATTCTTTCCTTTCCTGGATGCCCTCTATGAAGTTGTTTCAGAATACAACTTCTAAATTTGGACGGTATTACAATCCTATTATTATACATTAGACAACCTTGAACTACACTTAATTCCGTTCTTCTTGCATAATACGGCGCAAGTGCGTTTGATGTCTTGCTGGTCCATGCATTATTAAGTGCTGATATGACTGATTGTAATGTTTTACATTTATTTGTTTCTTGCAGAACCATCTTAAATGTTATTGGAAGTGAGCTGAAGTGTTCAGTTAGCATTTCGGAGCAATCTTCTTCCAATTTGGTACAGGCAATTATGATATCTTCGTCAGGTTTCCATTTTGAATCGATGAGTCTTGATAAAACATCAACACAACCAAAGTCTTTAGTGTTAACGTACTCAATTTTGAAATCATACATCATAAGTATTAATGCCCAACGTTGAAGTCTATTTGCTGCGTAAGCTGGTATACCAGATTTGCTACCGAAAATTGTTAAAGGGGTTTTATGATACGTACACAATCTGAAATGTCGGCCATATATATATCTATGAAATTTTTTTACAGCAAAAATCAATGCAAGACCCTCTTTTTCAATTTGAGAATATTTTTTTTCTGCTGGTGTAAGTGTACGAGAAGCATGGGCAATAACTTTCTCTGACTTATCTGGATAAATATGGCAAATGAATGCACCAACACCTTTCCCCGATGCATCTGCTGCAACCTTGATTGGCAGTGACGGATTGAAATGTGTTAACAGCAAATCTGATTGTAATAAGGTCTTGACTTCTTGAAATGCCTTCTGGCATGCGGAATTCCACTCAAATTTTGTGTTTGACTTCAATAAATTATCAAGTGGAGCTCTTAGATTAGCCATTTGATGGATATATTTACCATAATAATTAATTGATCCCAAAAATGATCTTAGTTCTGATACATCTTTTGGAGCTGGTAAATTTAAAACAGTTTCGATTTTGTCAGGATCGGGCCGTAATCCATTTACTGACATTATGTTACCAAGATATTTCACTTCTTTTGCGAAAAATTTGCATTTTTCAAATTTGATGTGAACATTATACTCACGTAGTTTTTTAAAAACGTTGTTGACATTTTCTATGTGTTTTTCAACTGTAGAACCACCAATAATTATATCGTCAATGTATGCAGCTGCATCGTCTATACCCTCAAGCATTGTATCCATGATTTGTTGAAAAGCACCTGGAGCACTTTTTACACCAGGAGCTAAACGATTGAATGTAAACAAGCCCTTATGTGTGTTGATTGTCAGAAGCTTGGCGGATTCTGGTGTGACTTCTGTTTGTAAATAAGCATCAGAAAGATCAATATGAGTATATAAACAACTGTTAGCCACTTTTGCATACAAGTCTTCTGGGCGATGAAGTGGATATTTGTGAGGTTCTAAGCTATCATTTAATCCAGTTGAGTAGTCCCCGCAAATGCGAATTTTACCATTTGGCTTTTTAATAGCAACGATGGGTGCTACCCAATCTGAGAAATCAACAGGAGAAAGTATTCCTAATGACTGTAACCGGTTAATATCTTCTTCTATCAATGGAAGCATTGCGTATGCCACTGGTCTTTTGGCTCTAAAAATGGGTTTAGCATTCTCTTTTAGATGTAGTTGTACCTTCATTTTAGTACATTTTGCTGGAGTGTCCTGAAAAATATCTGCAAATTTATTTCTAATTTCGTTTAACGTATTAGAGTTGATTGTAGTCTGTTTAATCTGACAGCAAATTTCATTTAAGGGTTGGTCCCAGATGCCAAAAATATCACACATATCAGTGCCAAATATTAAAAGCGTATCAAATTCTACAACTGACAATTTGCATACTCGTACTTCATCCTTTAGCCTGACCTTGCAATCAAACTCGGCTAGAAGCTTGATTTTATTATTGGAAGCACTCGTTACAAAACAATTTTTAAACTGTTTTCCTGGTTTACCCATTTTTATCCACAGGGATTTACCTATCATTGAGATGTCTGAGGCTGTATCCACCTGTAGTTTAACATCAAACCCATTACTGTTTTGAATAGATACCGAAGGGTTGATATTAACTATGACATATTTGCGCCTGGAAGCATGAGATATCTTATTGATTTGAACTACATTCGATTTTGGAGAACTGGAACTATTCTTATATTTCCTGTTTTTCTTCTTATGTGAAAAACTATTTTGTGGTGAATTACTTTTACCTGTAGACTTGCAGTACCCTTCCTTGTGACCAACAATATTGCATTGACTACATTTGTGGTTAAGGAAAGTGCAAAATCTTGCGTAATGCATGGTGCCACAATTCCAGCATGGGGTTTTTGGTATCTTTTTGTTGTCCTCTTGTTTTGATTTTTGAAAATTAGATTTTTTATTAATGGCATTAATGGACACTGGTGTGCTTTCTTCCACCATGGCAGTATCCCGTTTAAGATTTATTAGCCTTTGAGCACTAGTGACCAATTTGTTGATTGTTTGATTTGAATCGTCTTCAAGAATAGCTAATGATTTCATACGAACTTCCGAATCTGAATGAGATTGTAGCCCGCAAACAAACACTAGGCATTTGAATTGATCGGAATTCATTTCGGATAGTTTAAATTGTTCACATACTTCGTTAATGCGAGCCGCGTAAGATATTAAATCCTCCTGAGGTTTTTTTACGGTCTGTAGACATTTGTACCGTAAACTAAACACTGATTCTTGAGTACCAAACATACCTTTTAGGATATTAACTGATTCTGCAAATGAAATATCCCTAACATTCTTGGGAAGAATGTAAGCAGCATATTTTCCGTAAGCAACAGGATTTAGTTTCCTCATCAAAAGTCTCACACGAGCTGCGTCATCTAAATTTTTACCATCCACAAGAAATATATCTTCATGACGGCTGTACCACACGTTAAATGTGATAGAATTTTCTGGATCAAAATAGAATTCTGCTATACAGTTCGACAATTTGTCCATTAATTCCTCTTGATTTGTCGAAACACTCAAGGATAATCTTGACAAGATTTCTCCTTGTTTTTGAAGTAATTCAAGAATTTTAGGATCTGTTGCCATTGTCCTCGTCGCCACAATTTTATGTTATGGTTTTGGAATAAAACAATGTTTTTAATGTTTAATAAAAAATGTATATTCAGTTTTTAAGTTCAAACCAAAAGTGAATGAAAAATTATTTTTACAATTTAACATAAAATGTCTATGAATCATTGTTATTCTATAATTTCAATATTGCAAGTAAAACTGTAGCAAGTGTTTAACTACAATACGCATATATACTTAGTATAAATTAGTATGTATATACATATTTAATGTGTTTGTCTTTTCTTAAAAGTACAAATCATCATCATTCAGCGTATTTCTTCAGATATTTCACTTATTTTCTTATCAACATTACTTTTTACATCAATTACGAATTAAAGAACTGTCGTCTTCACCAAAAATGTATACGTGCGACGCAATTATATTAAATGAGATAAGAAATTGACGTTTGATTATTTATTTTATTATGTACTTATTTTTTATCCTTTCATTAGCAGCAAAAAAATGCTACGCAATGATTTATCGGCAAAAGCAGATTTTTGATTTTTAGGCAATTTTTTTAAAATTAAAATTCCTTAAAAATACTGAAAGGCACATATACGTATGCCACTATATACAAATAGTAGTGCAATGTATTTATTACAAAACCCAATTAATCGTATATCTCAAATAATTGGATTTAAAGAAATTAATTTTCTTTCTCAAAAATACTGAAGGGCACACATCTATCACTATAAACAAGTGGAAGTCCAAGACTTTTCTTAACACATTCTCCACTTTTTTAGAGCATAAATACAAAATATTTACTTACACTTACAGTGGCGAGCAAAAATTAATGCATGTTTTTAATTTTCGCGTTTATTATCTTGTAAAATTTTAATAGAGTGGTATATGATTATTCTTGCTGCGGTTTTTTCTTCTAATTTTCATTTCTTTAGTGTATTCAAAATAAAAATTCAGAAAATTTTATCAAAAAGAATATAATTTAAAGAAACGTGTTTAATGTCGATTCTTCCACTCTTGCACGTTATGCTATTTTATGCATAAAAGCAAAAAACAATGCAAATTAATGGAATATACCGTGATACATTTTTTTTGTTTTCATTTATTTACCATTCTATGCATTATTTTAAGCATTAGGAGCTGTCAGTAGTGATTAGAACTTAATTATCGTCGCTATTAAGAATTGGTCTCATAACATTAATAAAATGAAAAAAATAAGTGTTGAAATTGAAAATAGAATTGTGTTCCTAACAGAAAAAGGTGAATATGCAAGAAAACTAGCTAAAGCTGTGTTCGAAAACGACGAAATGTGCAACCAGTTTCTACAACTAGAGGTCGACCAAGATTGCTCATCGATGGTGATGCTCATCTTATGGAACGTCTTATGAAAAATAAGGACACAAAAACACCAAAGCTATCTGCAAGGCCATAAATTAAAATGTCAGCGAGTGGGCTCGTATCAGCCATTAAGCAAAAAAAACCGGCTCTATAGCATAAAAATTTCAAGGCTCGTTTAGAATTTTGCAAAACTTATGGTAAATGGAGAGTTAACGAATGGAAACGCGTGATCTGGTCGGATAAAACCAAAATTGACCAATTTCAATCATATGGAAAAGAATATCATTGGCACCGGCCGCATGAAAAACTTCAAAGACATCAGGTAAAACAGACAATCAAACATCGAGGTGGAAGTTTGATAGTTTAGGCATGTTTTACTTGGTGGAGTGTTGGTCCGTTGATGAAAATAGAGGGTAAAATGAGAAAGGAGAACTATCTAAGTATCCTTCACACAAAATTGCCAGAATTCATTGAAGAAAGTGCGTACCCTGAAGAAGAACTGTTTTTCCAGCACGATGGCGATCCGAAACACACCGCCAAAATTGGTTGTCCGATCAACATTTTCAATTGATTAAATGGCCACCACAAAGCCCGGATTTGAATCCAATAGAAAATTTATGGGCAATTATTCAGAGAAGACTGCCAGCATATGAAAGAGCTCAAAACAATTTAGACGAACTTTGGACTAGGATACAGGATGAATGGAGAAAAACACAAAAAAAGTATAGAAAATTTAGTGGAAAGTATACCCAAGCGAATTAAAAGCATAAAACAATAAAGGGCTGTGGACAAAATATTAAAAATTAATAAACATTTCAAAATTTCGAATACGTGCAAAAGTGGAATAATCGAATTGTTTACGTTTTTAGCAAATAAATGAAGTACATTCAATTTTTGTATATTTATTTTTATATCTTCAGTATATATTTTTATATCAAAGTATATAAAAAATGTAACATATACCTGAAGTTTTATTTAATTTGCTTGTTTATTTAGGATTTTATAGTAGTTTTATTAAGAATGTTGCATTTTTGCTCGCCACTGTATATGCCTATTTGTATTTGTTTTCTATTTCAGATTTCTACAAATTGCACACGCCTTTGTGTCTTACGAATAACCTCATACCGCCTGCCGATGTTAGCGCGGAATTTCAAAAAAATATACTAGGATTGCCTCTTTGTGTATTTTTGGGGTTAGGAAACAAACAGGAACACTCCGGGTTATATAGCCATTTTCAAGGATGCGTCACAGCTTTATGAGGCACTGGCTCTTGTTAAAATAGGTTGGAGGAAGGTGAAGTGTGTCAGTCGATTGACGATAGTAGAATTGGGATTCAATAAAGAAATGGGACTAGTAACTGATGGTCATTCAGTGCATTGTCAGCTCCTTGACGGAGGGCTAAAATATATATCTGTCAGATTTCTGTAGGATATGTTCAGATAAATACAATTTGGAGCTGATAGAGCATCTTTTTTGATGATCGAAATTCTCAGGAGAGGATCAATATTTCCTCTTAAAGTTTATTTTGAAATTGAAATTGCTGAGGGGATGTATACCTATCCTCGATTCTAGGGTTTACAAAACCGATGGATTCCATGACTCCCGGTGAATGTTTTGGCTGATATAGCCATACTCTACTACTTCTCAAAATTTTATGAGCTTAATGCTTATATTTTCCTCAAAACCCATAGATGCACTCGATTACGGGTCCAAGAGGAATGAAGAAATATCACAGTTTGATACAAAGTTTGCTTAAACGACTTAAAAATGTGAAAAAGAACAAATAATTGTGGAAAAATCTGTTTTTTTAAGGGAGAAATGACTCTTAAAAACGGTATATATCAACATATTACTCAAACTTATGTGTTATGAGTTTTGGTTGGGTAAACTTGGAAATAATCTTTTTTTTCTTGCCTTTTCGAGTTTGGCCATACTTGTTTGAAAAATTAAATTTTTGTGAAAAAAAAAAATTTTGTGTGAAAAGTTAAAAAAATTGTTTTTGTCAAATAAAACAATTTTGGAGGGTTGGAGAAATATAAAAAAAGTAATTTTGATTTCTGCTAAAGTAAATGTGTAGACTAGTATGTAGATACTCGCACGTTTTTTTTTTTTTTTGTCCCATAGTGTTATTTGAATCACTTTCTTATAAAATTGAGCCAAAATTAAAGTGTTCAAATGAAATTAATTCATGTTTTTTAAATATGTACATGGAGGAGAACAGTAAAAAAAAATAAAATTTTTCTCAATATATTATTTTAGGTGAGTAAATATATAGAGTTCTTCAATAAGAGACTTTCGAACTTTGACAGTAGGTAAAGACTATCTTGTTAAAGCTATGTACATCTCTCACATAATTAGTCATTCATTTAGTCTGTTTTGCCAAATTATGGCATCCTTTTTTGTACTTGACGCTTTTTCTTTATCCCATACGATGATAATCTAGAAATGTTGTAATGGTTAAAGTGCCCAATTACAAACCCGAGCAATAAAACTCCGGAGATGGATTTTCGAATATCCCAGGAAAGCAAAATGTGGTATAAAACACAATATCTCTATTTAGCAGGTATAAGTTCTTTTTAAAGCAATAGGAGGGTTCCGTTTTTATTGATTCTACCAAAAATTATAAACATTAAATTTTTGTTTACTTGTATTAAATAACGATACAAAATTTGTATTTGAGAAAAAACCTTCCGTTAAGCTTCAATAAAATTAACAATTAAAAAGTGTCGATTATAGTATTGCGTTGATTATACGTTGTATATTATTTTTAAGCTTGAGTGATACAATTTATTTTATCTTTGGTCTTTTTTATACATCACGATTTTCTGAATTAGATTAAATTTGTTTGTTATTTTACTAAGGGCCATTTTTTTTGATCGAGTTTAAATTCTCCAATTAGCTAATATACGATTTAATTTATCCTTAAGTTAATTAAATTTGCGTTTTTCGGGTGAGAGTTTTGCCACACAAAATACAACAAAAGAAACTGAACGCGAATCATCTTTAAGTAAAAAATTAATTTTTGAAAAATAATTAAGTAAATTTAAAATGTCTATTGTCAATTTGGGTTTCATATTCAATTCACAATCACTTAAATATTTGTCTAACTCGGCTTTCTCTCACTTCCCAACTACTTTTGACAGTTCTTGAGTAAGTTTAAACCACCAACGTTGGCCGTTTAAACCAGCAAATAAAAGTAAGATTAAGTAACTCAAAAACACAATACGAAAATTAAAGTTATCTAATCGTTGATCTCAAACTCAATGCGGGATCTAATTTGTGTTTGTATAAGGAGTGGGTGGGTATACAGAGAGTTTTTAGGGTTGTTGACGTTTAAAATGAATTGATTGAAGACGTCCATTGCTATCTAGTTTAATACTTTTGGTGTTGTTTGTTGTCGATCCTAAGATTATAATCCAGCACATATTCGTTAATTATTACAGAAATGTCTACAGAGAAGATAATTCATTTCCATCGATATCTCTATTAGGTGGCACATAAAAGCAAAATCCATTCGTAATATTATATTATTCGTTTTATATTTAAAATTAAAAGAGATAACAATATTTATTTTTCATTTCTTAAATCTAAAACTTAAAATACTTTTCACCACTTGTGTAATAGATAAGTTAAAATTTTGCAACGAATAAATATTAAAAGAAAACTTCTTAGTTTGGCCATATAATTAAAATATTATGTTTTTGTTTTGTTTTGTTATGTTTTTGTCCTTACTATCAATATTGCTTGGGGCAACCTTTGTTTTTAATAATATTTATTCAAGTGTTTGGTAAATTATCAACTAATTGTCTGCAGGGAAATTAAGGAACAGCCTTCCAACACATTTTGTTATTTTACTACAATACTGCAGCATTTTTGGAATACTGACTTCCATCCTCTTTTATACCTCACTCCATATATTCTTAATTGGTTTAGGAACAGGGGATTGTGTCGGTCATTCTAAAACATGTATTCTTTTTTCCTCAAAGCAGACATTAACAAATTCTAAAGCTAAAATATGCTTAGGGTCATTGTTGTGAAGAAATATTGATCCATTCTTAAACTGATCCTTAAAATTGATACAATACCATGCCAATGAACTGCGTCCCACACCATGTTGTTGCTGCCGCTATGTTTAATTTGCGTTTTCTGTCTTAGCTCCGACACCAAAATTTGGATCCGTTGTTCTATAATAATGTTTCCAAAAGCTCAATGGTTTTTTTTTTTGCGAAATCCAATTCGGAATTTTAATTTTTTGAGATAATTATATTGTGCGATGAATGCACAAAAGAAGTCATCATTAAACCGCATTATAATAGTTCTAGATGTTGCATACACCAATACCATGTGATGATTCTATTCAACTTTTAGCTGTTTAAAATGGAACGGATTAAGAGACTCTCACAACTATTTCACCTTCTCTAGCTGTTGTTTTACCAGGTTTGAGGGCCTGGATACATTATATTCCAAATGTATTTTTGTATCCTTACTTATAAATTTTTCGTATAAAAAGGAACTGAGATTTACCGTTTTTCCGTACTCTCTGAGAATAAGCATTGTATTCCTTTCGTCTTCAGAATAACATTATAATTCTAAAGGGCATTTTTCTTAATATCATTTAAAACATACTTGCCATTAAATGTACAAAAGTAAAACAAACTTAGGTGTAAAAAATATTTTATTAAAAAAAACAAAACTAAAAATGTTTGTGTCCTTAGTTAACAAAAAAAAAATTTTTTGCTAACAAGCCATCTATTTCGTAAGAAAACTAAAGAAGAAAAATATAGAAGGCATCAAATGTAAAATAGATCAATTTTATCTATTCTAAAAATCAGAGATCAAAACCGATTTGTGTGAAGACAATTTTAATATAAAAAAATTCGGTCTTATTCGTCACTTATTTTAGATGATTGATATTAAATCATTATTACTTGGAGGGGGAAATTTTGGCTGACTTTCTAAACATACATATATTTATGGTGTATCAATACAATATTAACGTTGCATAATTATACTTTGCAACAAAAAGATAAATAAGTGTCATAAAGTCATATTACACTATAACACCGCTTACTTTTCTTCCTGTGTTGTATTGTATTTATTTTCATCATCCCTTTCAGAACAATGACGGTCTAGTCTAAACATTTGACCGTCATTTGTGATGTGTAAACACATCAGAAGTTCCCATCAAGTTACTAAGGGCAATGTGAAAAACTTGATGTAAACATTCGTGTACATGTGATTTTGCTTCTCTTTCTAACATATGAATTCTTTCGACTGTAAAACATATATCTAACCAGATCACTCTTTCGCTGTCTTTAAATCACAGATGACGTATATTGTACTAATTATCGGTCACAGTTGTCTAGTCAAACTTGATTCACATATCAGTCAAAGTTGATATGTTATAAATACTGTTAATAGTTAACATTTTGATATCTGAATAAAAATTTCATATAAATATTTAAAACAGTCGACTTCGTCAAGAGGTGGCTCACAACCGAATTCAGTTGCCATCACTTTTTTGCCACTGATATGGTTGACGCACTCCTCCTTCACTTTATCCTTCATAGGTATTGAATATTTCATCAGCTTTAGTTTTATAACGAGCTAGTAAAAAGATTTATTAAATACTGGTCAAATGATTCACACAGAAAAGATACTTACATTTCCAAACACTTATTGGTATACTGCGCTTCGATTTCTTGTTCCATTATATTTTTTATCCTAAAATTTTTTCTAATTTCTTATCTTAATTTATTAATGTTGTCTCTTTTTTATTAATTTTTTCCAAAGTTTAAACATTTTTAACACCTTTAAAACTTTCATTTGTAAATTTGTCACAAGCGAAATTTTTTCTTTTGAAAGATATTGTCAAAAATATATTTGACGCCATCAAGTCTGATAATCAAAAGACCGGTCATTTTACTAATGATGTATCCAAAGACCGGTCATTTTAGTCACTAATGATGTATCAAAAGACCATTCATTTTACCGTCACTAATGATGTATTGTTGGAAATGCAACTCTACAGCTGAAAAGTACTATAAAATGTTATGTATGTAGTAGTAATTGAATCTTGTATGTGTTAGTTTCGGTCATATTGGCTCTAATCATACGAGAACAATTTTTAGGCGCACAATATTTCTTATTTTCAAATCACACGGAATGAATATTAGTTTGCCATGAAATGTATACGTATACATGTATTTGTATGTATTAGTGTTTTTGCATTCATTTGATGTTTGGCTGATTTTTAAAAATGTGGATGGATTAGTTTTGTTCTGGTAATGAGGGGTTGTAGCTGGTTGAAACTTTACGCCACCTCTCTTGCCTATAAGCTACCAGCACAATTGTTCTTGTGTGATTAGCACCATTCATTTCTTGTGGGGATATTAACTACAACAGTGTTGCAAATAGAAACAAAATATATTGTCAAAAATTCTAGCGTTGCATTTACGAATACTCTGCAACATGCGTTTAGGATTCACCTTTCTTCCAAAATTGCCACTAGTCTTCATAAGAATTTACATATATTTTTTTTTACCGAAGTTTGGTTTTTTAAAATCAATTTTCTTAAATCCTAAAACTATTCCACTGTTCCAAAAAGAATATTCTAGACCAACATTTGTATAAAGTGGGGTAGGTGTACTACTTTCCATTTCTTTCAAAACGACCGCTAATCTTATAGAGAACTTTCATATACCTTTTTTTTTACCAAAAATCGGTCTTTTTAAAAATTTTTCTTTAATCTCAAAATTATTCCAGATATCCCAAAGAAAACCTCCTACAGGTGGGAACTATTTTCAATTTTTATTCTAAATGGACAGTAATCTCCTAGGCGTTTGTAACGTTTTAGCATAAGTTCTTTTTTTTTAACCGATTTCGTTTATATTCTGAAATTATACTCCTGAAATTATTTACCTACTCTCCAAAAAGTTTACTACATATATCTAATACCCCATTTACACTACAGCGAAATCTAGTACTTATGATATTTCGAGCCAAATCTAGTTGATTTTAACTAGATTTCCCATACAAAACAAAATCTACTTATTTAGTAGATTTCGGCAAAATCTACTCAAAATCTAGTAAAAATAGAAATGCAACTATGTGTTTTGCCAAATAGTACTTGAAAATACAACGCTGCACAGGAAAAAAATGACATTTCAATTTAAAAATACATTTTCTAAATGTTGCAAAGGGTCCGCCAAATAACTTTTTTTTTTGAAAATGCTTTAAAAAAAACTACTGAATATTTTCTCAAATTTCTTTTTTTATTTGAAAGTACAATACTTCCGGTTAATAATGGAAAATAATTTCATTCAAATGGCTGCCTCGGCTGGCCATGCAGTAGCCTACACGAGTAGCCTACAGAAGATGCCGATTTTGGCAAAAAAAATCATCTTTTCAGATGAAGCTCATTTTAATTTTGGCGGGTATGTAAACCACAGCTAACCAGTAACGCAACGGTTTGACAGTTCATAGACCAGTCGTGAAAGAGACAGCAAATATTACCAAAAAGTATTTCTGTCTCTCTCTGATTGCAACTTTGTTTTGTTTATGTTTTATTTTCGGGGTGGATTTTTATTATTGGCGAGAGTTAATAAAAAATTTAATTTTTGTCTAAAACTATTAATAAATAATAAAAACAACTAATAACATTAATAATTTTTAACTTTTTCTCTCAAGAAATTAAAAAATATTGGCAACTTTCAACAAGAAAACTTTTTTATGAGCAGTACGTCTTATTTCGATCTTGTAATATTTAGCTTGTTAATAACCTTTTGCACATGAAACTATATTCATTGTGACCGAAAATCAACCACATTTCGATTAATATTTAAATATTTAAGAATCTTTAAAATTTTCATTGAAGAAATTAAAAACTATTCCAAATTTTCCCTTTTTTAACACAAAATAAATGTTTGTTTACATTTAATTTTTCTGCTTTATCCGCCAGTTTTCACTCTGTATATCTGTTGCTTCTAACACATTTGCTTTGCAATACATTGTAAGATTTTTTTTCTCCCTCTAAGCCGTCCTGCGTTTATATGTTATGAACGTTTTTCAACTGTCAAAGGTAGCACTACTTGTTATACTTTGATGTAAACAAGCAAAATTGTCGCATTTGGGGCACAGAAAACCCGCACGCATACATTGAAAAGCCGACGCACCCAAAACGAGTAACTGTTTGGGGCAGATTTTGGTCCAGAGGCATAATTGGGCCATTGGCCTCTGTCTTAGTGAACAAGGAAAATATCAAAGCTCTGTTTAAATAAATAAAATAAAGTGTTTTAAAAATAGATAGTGACTATTAAAAACATAAAATATATGTGTTTTGATCATATACAAATAAAATACTTAACAAAAAGTGTTTTTTTTCAAACTTAATAGAAAATAAAAGTGCATTGAGAGACGAAGAAGAAAAAAATTGAAATAATATGGCTGAATGCAGTAAATGCAAATCAGCAATAAGGGGTGAAAGTGGCATTCGTTGCAATGGTGTATGCGGAGAAATATATCACTTTACAAAAGGATGTGCCGGTATTGATCAATACTCGGCAAATATTATAGATGAGGACAATTTTGTGCGGTATATTTGTAATGACTGTATGTTATATATCCAAAATGTAGATCTTGTTGTAAGAGAAATTCAAGATAGTGTTGATAAAAATAAACAATCATTATTGGACTACAAGTGTGAATTCGATAGATCATTGAAACAAAATGAGTACGAAATTAAGGCCTTATTGGAAGCTATAGAAAGACGCTATGATGAAAGATTCAAAAAAATAGATAATATACAAAAGCTCTGTGAGAAAAATGTCCAGGAAGTGAAAAATTTGTATGGAAACATTAACCAAATAGAAAGCAAGAACAAAGATATTTGTGATACAATAGAAAAGAGCAATGTTAAAGTGTGTAATGAAATAAAAAAGGTTATAAAAGACACAAACGAAAAAACAACAAAAATTTCGTATGCACAAACCTTAAAAAATAATAAGATGCCAGATCTTTCAAAAAATGTCCCCTTAATTATTAAACCCAGGGAGAAGCAAAGTGTAGAGAAAACCAAAGCTGATTTGAATAAAAAAGTTGATCCAATTAATTTTAAAATTACTAATGTAGAAAATAGGAAAAATGGTACACTTGTGATTCAGAGTGAAAATGTTAAGGAACGCGAAAAAATAAAAGAGGCAATTCAAAGTGAAATTAGTAACGAATATGAAGTGAATATGAAGTGAAAATTCCTAAAGATATAAATATGCACATTTTGATAACAGATATGAGCTTTAAAGTATCTAATAATGAACTGGTGGAAAAATTTTTGAAACAAAATGAAATATTAAAAAACAGTGATATAGATGTTGTAAAAATTTTTGAAACAAAAAGAAATACATCAATTTTCAATGCAAATTTGAAAATAGACATTGAGTCATACACAAAGGTGTTAACGGACCAGAAACTTAATGTTGGATGGGAGAGATGTAGGGTCTTTGATGGTACATATATTATGCAATGTTTTAAATGTCGAGGTTACAATCACAAATCGTCTGAGTGCAGGAATGAAAGTGTGTGCTTCAAGTGTCATGGAAATCACGACAGTAAAGAATGTAATAAAGAAATTTTGTTGAAATGTGTTAATTGTGTGAAGGAAAATAAAAGACTAAATTTAGGACTAGATGAAAATCACGTAACTAACAGCCGTGAGTGTCCGGTGTATCAGAATAAGTTAAGTATTAAAAAGAGAAGAATAGGTCTGTCAACCTAACAACCATGGCAACTACGCGGAATATATACTAATATACAAGGATTAATTAATAACTTCAATAAACTAGAAATTATAGCTGAAAGTAATAAACCTGAGGTCATAATACTCTCTGAGACGCATCAAACTAAAGAAATAGAAGAAAGTGAAATTCAAATAGAAAGTTAAAACCATTATTATTCCCTGTCAAATTCCTCCAGGACTGGTGGTGTAATAATTTATTTTAAAAAACATTGGAGTGTGAAAAAAATTAAAGAAAATAAACATTGGATTAGTGTATATATGGCAAAGTTTGAAAAAACATCCCTTATAATTATGGCAATATATAGATCACCAAGTGGACCAAAAACTGAATTTTGTGATCATTTTCAAGATATAGTGGAGGAAATATGTGAGAGGAATAGTGATATTTTAATTGTTGGAGATTTTAATATTGATCGGAAGAACGACTTCTACGCACGTAAACTGGACAGTGTAATTAATGATAATGGACTAAAACATGTAATGAATGAATACACAAGAATAACGGAAAACTCAAAAACTTTAATAGACTATATAATAACAAATAATAATAATATAAATAATAAAATATCGGATCATGAATCTATAGACATTTTTATTGAGAATAACTGTGATGCTAATGGAAATAGTTTTAAGGAAAAGGACATTTTTATATATAACAAAAACAGCTTCAAGAATGAAATAAGTGCAATATTGAATAATAGTGAAACAGGGGATCTTAATTTGGATGTATTAAATTTTGACCGATGCCTAGAAAGCACGATAGAGAAACTCACATTCAAAAGGAAAATGAATGAAAGAAATTATAAAATATGGTTCAATAATGAACTCAGATCGTTAAAAAGAGAAAAAGTTTTTAAATATCAAAGTGCAATCAATGAAAACACGAGTGAAGCTTGGAATAATTATAGGGCAATAAGAAATATATATAAGGTCAAAATTGAACGAGAAAAAAATAGATACATTACCAATAAAATAAATAATGCATATAACCAGAGAGAAATGTGGTGCAAGATTAAGGAACTAGTCTTAAGGAAACCGAAAAATGTGATAAAAACTGTGATACATGAAAACG
The DNA here is from genome assembly GCA_930367235.1 of Sarcophaga rosellei. NCBI lineage: Eukaryota > Metazoa > Arthropoda > Insecta > Diptera > Sarcophagidae > Sarcophaga > Sarcophaga rosellei. The sequence continues at coordinate 79,723,321 of OV884017.1, read as the reverse complement.
TAGAATATAAGGAAAATATGCAAATAGCCATTATTTTTAACAAGTATTTTGTAAATAGTATTAAGGAAATTAGATCTTCCATTGATGATGTGCAATATGAAAATCAAATATCTGTGATAAATTCTAATTTTAAATTTCGTGCAATAAATTTACAAGATCTGAAAACTGTTTTTAAAAGTATTAAGAAGAAACCAGATTACACAAAAATATCAAGCAACATAATTTTTGACAATTGGAGTATACTAGGCAATATTTTATTAAGATATATTAACAGATCACTAATGACTGGAGTATTTTCAAGTAATTGGAAAGAATCGATGATACTCCCAGTTGAGAAGGTAAAAAATACGGTAAAATGTGAGGAGTACCGACCAATTAATACTTTGAAAGCGTGTGAGAAAGTCATTGAAATAATAGTGAAAAATCAACTTGAAGATTATATAGAGCAATATGGTTTATTGTCAAAATATCAATCAGGATTCAGAAAGCGCTTTTCATGCGAAACTGCTGTTAATTATGTTGTAAATAGATGGAAGAGTAGACAAAAAACGAACAAAGTATTGGCGATTTTTCTTGATTTCAAAAGAGCATTCGAAACTATAGATAGAGATATATTGTTGAAAAAGCTATATAAATATGGAATTCAAGATACCGAGCTTAAATGGTTTAAATCCTATCTAACGAACCGCAGACAATATACTAATGTCAATAATATAATGTCTGATCCAATTGAAAACGATTTTGGATTACCACAGGGTTCTGTGTTCATATATATTAATGACATAGAAAGAGTCTTGGAGAATTGTGAAATTGTTCTATATGCTGATGATACCTTGATTTTTACTGAAGCGACGACTGAAGAATTATGTTATGAGAACTTAGATAAAGATATAGATAATATAAATACATGGCTAAAAATGAACAAACTAAAATTAAATGAAAACAAGACTAAATTATTGGAAATTAATATGAATACTGACAAATTAATCAAGATAAATAATGTGATTATCGAAAAAGTAAATACAATTAAATATCTCGGTTTCTTAATAGACAAATATTTAAATTTTAAGGAACACATTGAATATATATGCAAAAAAATTGGTAAAAAAATTGGGTTTTTTAAGCGAGTAAGAAATAAAGTGTCAATATTAACGGCAATTAACATTTATAACACAATGATAAAGCCACACTTCGAATATGGTTCAACAATATTATTCACCTGCTGTTCAGACCATCAAATAAATAGGCTACAAAAATTACAGAATAAGGCTATGCGCTCAATTTTAAAATGTAACCGCTTTACATCGATTAAATATATGTTGGACACATTGAAATGGTTAAATGTAAAACAAAGATTGCAGCTAAATACAATACTTTTTATTCAGAAAATGAAAATGGGATATGCACCAGAGTACCTGACCGAGCAAATAAGATATGTTGGAGAAGTTCAACCCTACAACCTCCGGAATGCTTTAGATTTTAGACCACCAAGAGCAGACACAAATGCATTGCAAAGATCTTTATTCAGTAAGGGATTAAATCTATACAACATGATGCCAGCTGATGTCAAAAATGAAGCGAATATTAATATTGTTAGAAAGAGAACAGTAAATTTTATAAAAAATGTTTATTTTGATCAGGGTTTACCTAATTGTTGAATACGATTAAAATGAAATGTATTTTAAAGAGTATTATAAATACTTCTAATAAAGATAATAATAATAATAATAAAGTATTTTTATTCTTACGGTATATTCTTTTAATTTTGTGGCATTGAAAGTAATTTTTGGAAAAAATGGTACGTGGAAAAGATTGCTCACCAGAGGAGAAGCGCATTATCGTTAACTTGTGGCATAATGGGAAAGAGCTGGCTGAAAACCCGAAATTTCGAATTGCTAGTGAAAAATGATTTATAACGTCATCATTTCCTTCAAACCAAAAATAATAATGCCGCAGAAAACAAAAGTTAAAAGCCACGCGTCAAGAAAACAAACCGAAATCGTTGACCGTGCTATTGTCCGGGATTCAAAGAACGAGCCTTTCATGTCGTCACGTGATATTTTGAACGAAACTAACTCCCAATTCAGGTTAAATTTATTGGACAGGCTCCTATAAAGACGTTTTAATCACAAAAAGCTCTTTGGACGCTCTTGCCGAAAGAAGCCACTTCTACCAAAAGAAAAATTTACTCAACTGTTTAACGTTTGCTTGCATCCACAATGCTAAAGACCTCCCATTCTGGAAAAAAATATTTTGGAATGATGAAACAAAGGTAAATCGTATGGGGCGGAATGGTAGAGTGGTTGTTCATTGGCCAAAATGTCAGACATTCAATCCACGCTATGCTCAAAGGACCATAACGCATGTTCGAGCAAACACAATGGTGCGGGAAGCGTTTTCTATGCAGGGTGTAAGTCCCATTGTATTTGGACAATATAAAGAACAAAATGGAACCATATGCTTTTAAATACATGCCAATTTTATTCATATTTACGCAAGATAGTGACCCCAAAAACACGTCCAAGCAGGCAAAGGATTGATTTTATGAAGAGCACATTCCCATTTTAGACTGGCCGGCGCAAAGTTCTGGCTTAAACTCGATCGAAAACCCCTAGAACGATGTGAAATGTACAATTACTCAATATAAGTACAAAAATTTGGACAATTTGTGCAGTGGAATACGGGACGCTTGGTTCTCGATTCCAAAGAACTTTCCCGAAGAACATTGTCCCGTAAATGTCCCGCGGCGCTTGAAAATAGGGGCTACTCTACTAAATATTAATCAAATAAGCTGAAAACATTAATATTTTTACTATTTATTAAAGCACATCATTTTTATTCCAGAAATCTTAATTTGTGCTATTTTACTGTCCAGCTAAAATCTGGCGTTAGATATGTTGCAGGTCTTAATGGGCAGACGACTGGCAATATCGTCAAAATTTTTGTTTCTTTTTAAAGAAGAATATGTATTTTAAGTTCCTATGTTTAAATTTTTTTATGAGTAGACCTAAAATACTATAAAAAATATAATTGTTTTTATGACGAAGTTTTGTGCTAATTTAATGTCCATGGCTGTATGTCGAGTATGCTCGTCAGAGTAAAACGAATTTTTTGCATAAAGTCGAGTAAAAAGTAAATCGTTCTTGAGAAACAAATCTAATTCGTATTATTATTCCATAAAAATTGCAACCATGGCAGATCGTGATAACGAAGTACATATTTTTCAATGAATTATACGCAGACGACTTATCTTATTGCCCGAGTGATTTGGAAATAAATTGTATTGATTCGGATTGTTTATCGGAAGACAGTTATGAATCTGCGACTAAACTATCAAGACGTAGGTGATTTCTACCTAAAGTTTTCTAAAAGTTATCTAAAAAACATGTACAAAATTTCATTTCAATTCATAGTGTATAAATAAAGTTTATTGAAGGTTATTTATATTGTTTCAGTTCCACATTAATTTACGAATAGCCGGTGACATGAGATAGTTTCAGCGCAAAATTGCCGATCAACAATGTGTTAAAAATGTACATTTTATTTATGTATAAACGTACAGTTAGTGTTTGGTCTACAGCATGTATTTAACTGAAAAAATTTGTGGAAGTTCCGTTACAAAATATATATTTTATAAAAATGTTGTATTTTTAATCGTAATTCCCTACTTTTACAGACATAGTAAAAATTTCATTACTTCTTTAAAAAAAAAAAAAAAGAGAAGTAATAATAATAAATAAAAAATAATACTAATGACGATAATAATAATAAAGAAAAGTAAATAATCGTTATTCTGAACACTATGTTTCTAATTATGACAAAATAGAGAACACAATTTATTACCTTGAAAGATTGTCGCACACTATTAATTCTCATTAATTTTACAAGAACAATATTTTAAAATTAAATAAGTTTTTATCGTATGGTAATGGCTTTAAAAGAAACATATTTAAATATTGATATTCTTTACATGCCTAAACTTAATTTAACAATTTGTAATAATATGAGAAATTTTATCAATATTAAATTTATTATCCAAATTATTTGATTTTAAAAAGTTTATACATACGTGTGTATATTTAGGAATAACGATTATAATCGCAAAGCATGTAAAGAGAAATAAAAACATTCAGTCACAAAAAAAACCGGTGATTTTGTTAAATCATCGTGACCAAACAGAAAATACTCACTAAACAACAAGAAACATTGGCATTCGATAAGCAGCAGTGTCTTTAAAATAATATTAATAAATGAACTATAGCTCGGTATTTAAGTAGTTGCCATAAGAAATTTAAAAAGATATAATAAAAGTTTTACATAAGATTCATTTAAATAATTGAAATAATAATTTTTAATTAATTAAAAAATAATTATATACATATATATAATTTTCTCACGTCTGTGGCGCTCCATTTGTTGTCAAGTAATTGCACCCATTAATAAGAATAAAAGGCATCCTAATGAAATTTTCAAAAATTAGAAAGTAAACAAACAATCTTGTCCTATCTGAATCTAACAAACAAAAAATAATAATTATTATAACAAATATTATACGAGTTTGCTGAATCCAATGAAGCGTTTGAAGCTTCATATGTTTCTGTTAAGTTCATTTGTCTGATTGTTCTGCAGTAAGTAGGTATATGCAGATATGTATGCTATGTTTGCTGTTTGTACTTACAAGTTTCCCCTGCCATTACAGGGGATTTCAGTAAATATTTTTTAGTGCAACCTGTTTGTTATGCCGTTTAGTACAACGTATTAGTATTTATCCATATTGCATTATCTTTTTATCATCTTTTGATTAAGGACCAAAATTATGATTGTTATGATTTCAAAATTTATTTATTTCACTTGATATTTTAGCGATAAACAAAAAATAAAGTGATACACGCACTTGCCATACAAAATAAACAATGACGTAGAACTCAATCACAAATTCATTTTCTTTCATTGGCAATTGAATATACTTTATTAAACTATAACTTACTTGTTTGAAGCACTTTTTATTTACAATCTTTAAACAAAACAATATTTATAACAATAAAACGCTTAAAAACACGAATTTTCTTTCAGAACTACTCAAATAAACCAAACATTTGACATATTACCGTCAGATTTGCCTTATCTAACACAGAGAAGTTGGCTGCAGTTGAACATGCCACCAAACTTTAGCGTTGCCACTTGTTGTTGTTTCTTTGATATGATATTACGTGCGGAATATATTTGATTCGATTTTTATGAAATAAACTGAATTTATTTATTTTATTTTGACGACGGTTAGCCTAACGGTATTAGTTTTTTATTCATAATCAATCATTTTTTGAATTTTTGACGCAGCAAAAAAAAAAAAAACGAGCAAATAAAATTTCTCTACGTAATACTTAGACTTTTTCAATCACTGATAAAATTAAAGTACAAGTATTCTTATGTGCTTCGTTAGGGCTTTGATTACTTTGATTTTTAAGTTTTTTTACATTGAATACATACATACATACATAATTGGCCATTACAACCCTTCGTCAGGATTACGGCCTGTTTCTCAACACCACTTATGTTGTGTGCGTTAATTTTATACATGAGTGGCGGGACCTACAGTTTAAAGTCGACTCCGAACGACAGATTTTTTGAGAAGCTTTTCATGGCAATTTTTACTCTCAGAGTTTTTGCCAGAAATCTGCTGAGAGGAAGTCGCCGAAGAAATACTTTTTGTATTTTGTTTTTGATGTCTGGCCTGGGATTCGAACTCGGGCCTTTCGTCTACACATTGAATGCAACAAAAAAATCTAAAAAAGGAACACAGTTGATAGTTGTCAAAGTATATAAGAAAATATGAACGAGCCCTCGAACGTTACAATTTATCGTAATTTAACAATCAAGTTGTATAACAAACAGCAACATGTGGGGGGTGGCATTAAAGATTTTATGGTAAACAATTGGCAACGCGAATGAAGTTCGCTTGAAAATTTTAGCTAAACATAATTACATATACATTTGGAAATAAATTATTATTAGAGATACACATAAAAATGACTGTATATACTTTTGTTTTTCTTGTAATTGCGGTCGAATTCAGTAAAATGCCTTAATTTTATGAAAATATTGAATTGTATCAGTATACATAATTTTCAAAATGTGGCAATCTTTAATACAGGAGTCGGGATGATTTTTGCTGGCCGATCAGATGTTTCAAAAATGTTTACATGATTAGTTAACTTTTACTAAAATTAGTAGGACTTTTGAGTATATAATTAGTTGGTATTTATATTAATGTCTATTAGAAAAATGAAACTTCTGATGAAACAAATTAATTCCACGGGTACACACTCAGCGTCTGTTATTTTTCTTCATGGTTCTGGTATATTTAGTTTAATAAATGTTAATTAATATTTAGTTATTTGGCATTCACCTTTATTTATGCTTTTATAGGTGATACCGGCAGAAATTTAATTGAATGGGTCCGATTTCTACTGGGTCGTGATATGACATTTCAGCATATTAAATTAATTTATCCTACTGCTCCGTTTAAGCCTTATACACCTCTCAATGGTCAACTATCAAATGTATGGTTTGATAGAGAATCAATTTCGATTGAAGCCCCTGAAAATCACCAGAGTTTGTCAGAAATTTATGAAAAAATAAATGAAATCATTAATGAAGAAGTTAAACAAGGAATACCCGTCAATCGAATAATAGTAGGAGGATTTTCGATGGGAGGTGCTTTAGCTATGCATACGGGTTATCATTTGAATACACAGCTTGCTGGAGTTTTCGCGTTGTCATCGTTTCTAAATCGTGATTCAATAGTATACGATTCACTTAGAAATCGATCACATTCCAATTGCCCGTTGCCAGAACTAAGAATGTTTCATGGCGGCCGGGACACGTTAGTGCCCATAGAGTGGGGACAAGAAAGTTTCAATAAATTATTAAAACTTGGTGTTAAAGGGTCATTTACGCCACTTAAAAATACTTTACATGAACTAAAAACTCAAGAGCTATTAGATTTGGAGGAATGGATTTTGAAGAAACTGCCAATATAGATACATATATTAAATTAATATCGAATTGAAAATTTGCTATCCTTTAAGCGACAACTATAAATATACAAAGGTGTTGCACATTGTACATTAGATTTAAGTTTTTTTTTTTTTTTTTTGCTTTTTATGACTGAGGTAAAGTACCAAGAAATCAAAAATTATTAAAGTTGTTCTCTTTAACCAATATGGTGAATATTTATATAAATGTAAACATTGTTTTTGGGAAATTATAAAACAAATTTATTATTTTCCTGGGTGTATGTGTGTATGTATACGTCTACAGTGCTTGACAAATGTATATATATACTACTGATGTTTATCACAAATTGTTTTTTGCTTAATAACATTAAAATCGTTTATTATTCTAATTTTGAAGTCCTGATTAATCTTCACCACAGCTAACCAGTAACGCAACGGTTTGACAGTTCATAGACCAGTCGTGAAAGAGACAGCAAATATTACCAAAAAGTATTTCTGTCTCTCTCTGATTGCAACTTTGTTTTGTTTATGTTTTATTTTTGGGGTGGATTTTTATTATTGGCGAGAGTTAATAAAAAATTTAATTTTTGTCTAAAACTATTAATAAATAATAAAAACAACTAATAACATTAATAATTTTTAACTTTTTCTCTCAAGAAATTAAAAAATATTGGCAACTTTCAACAAGAAAACTTTTTTATGAGCAGTACGTCTTATTTTGATCTTGTAATATTTAGCTTGTTAATAACCTTTTACACATGAAACTATATTCATTGTGACCGAAAATCAACCACATTTCGATTAATATTTAAATATTTAAGAATCTTTAAAATTTTCATTGAAGAAATTAAAAAATATTCCAAATTTTCCCTTTTTTAACACAAAATAAATGTTTGTTTACATTTAATTTTTCTGCTTTATCCGCCAGTTTTTCACTCTGTATATCTGTTGCTTCTAACACATTTGCTTTGCAATACATTGTAAGATTTTTTTTCTCCCTCTAAGCCGTCCTGCGTTTATATGTTATGAACGTTTTTCAACTGTCAAAGGTTGCACTACTTGTTATACTTTGATCTTCACTGTAGCCATTTTCCATTTCTGCAGTGTTTGTTCGTTTGTAAATGCAAACAAATAAATCAGCAAAAAGAAGCATCAGCAACATGTGATTAGCAGTGTGAGCGCAAAATAATCATATTATGCAGCGCAGTGATGCATTTACGAACAGGCCCTGTTTTGGGTTTATTTGCGCATAATATGATTTAATGTTGCATTTACGAACATTTAACAGATGCAATGCTGCCAAGATTTGCATTTATGAACATGATGCGCATAATATGCAGCGCAGTAATGCATTTACGAACAGGCCCGTTATTGACAGGCATACTCTCAAAGGAAATCGGCTCCATTACATTTTCCAAAATGCTTTTATATTGATATTGGTCCATTATTTCTTTAATTCTTACAATTGGACCCACACCACGCCATGAAAAAGCGTTCCAGACCATAATAGAACCGCCACCGTGTTTTACAGTTTTCATTCATAAATTTATATGTCATTGAGTGGAAATCTTCTAATTTTAAATCAGTCTTATGTATCCCGAGCAGAACAATGTCTTAAGGCTCTGTAAAAACTCTCTTTTTTAAATTCGTTTTCCTTCAAGTAAAAATTCGAATCCTTTTATGCATTTTTTCCCATTTTTGCAGGGATATGCAGTACGCATACAGAAATTGTTTGGACTTTTTGTTGAAATATAGTAATCATTAATAAATGCTCCAACTATTTCTTGTCCAACATAAATGAAATCATTCCTTTTTGGTTTTGTGTCATTAAGAACCCGTCAAAATAATTCAAAGTGTGAGAAATATTTTTTTATTATAAGTAACAAAACAATTCAATGTATTATTTTTTTCATTAGTTTAATTTCATTTACAAAGCATTTTATTCAACTCAAAACTATATTCTAGAATAATTCAACATATGTATTTTTTCTATTGCTCATTTTTGCATGGGTCACGTTGATTATCTAACATGGGTTGCGACATCTTCCGATGTTTATAAGACGGATTTTTAATCCTTTCCACCGGCCGAAAGCTCTTGTATAGGAGAAATCTTTGGCTGTAGATTTCCTGATGTCATTGATTGGAGCTAGATGCTCGGTGACGAACTTTTTGGATCTCATGACAACATGACAAGTATTCTCTTCTCCCTTCGGTGTTGTCTCTCTGACAATTAGCAATGTCCTCTTTACCTGCCCTGTAGATCACCTTATATTTTAATGCTTGAAGAGGTAATAGCCATCTTTCTATTCGGGTAGGGGGTTTCGATGTAGGCATGAAAATCGGCTCTGACGATTTATGATCGGTCACAAGTTCGAATTCTAAGCCTGTTAAGTAGTAATAAAACTTTTCAACTGCCCAAACCAACGAGACTTTCTTTTTTTGTTTGGAAGTATCGTTTTTCAACATCTGATAAACTTTTGCTGGCAAATGATATAAACGCCTTGTTATTTTGGTCGAACTGGACCAGAATAACTGCACCCAAAGGTACTGGACTTGCATCAGCAATAAAACATCTTTAGCGTTTGATATCGATATGATAGGATAAATTTGGTATTCCACCTAGCAGGATCCCAGTTGAATTTAATGTCTTTCCTAGAAAGGTGTCGTAATACGTCAGTACGATTTGCCAAATCTGATATAAATTTTCCCACAAAGGTGACTAGCCCCAAAAAATTGCGAACTTCTTTATTTTTTGGATCTCTAAAAGAGGTTATTACCTGATATTTTTACTGATCGACTTCTATGCCATCATCAGATAGCACATGACCCAGAAATTTTAGCTTTTGAGTCTTCCAAATGCATTTCTGCACATTTAGACAAACATCATTAATTTTCTCTCAATATAGGCTTATTCACCCTTCGCATATCTATACACAATCTGATATCGCCATTTTCCTTAAATGCCACTACTATCGGCGAGATCCAGAGACTTGGATCTAATACTGGTTCGATAATGTCTTGACTAAGTGCATTATTTAACTCTTGTATGAGTTTTTCTTCCACAGCAATAGGCACACTCTAGGATCGATAGACAATTTTACGACCACGTCTTTCCATTTAGGAAACGGTTTGGTATTATCCACTCGATTCACGTTTAACACAAGTTTTAGAACGTTGATTTTTATAGCCGTTTCTTTTCCTAAGTCTTCCGTTTTCAGTAACATAAAAGGTAACAATTATCTCAGGATTTCGCTTAATACAAATAGTCGCTTCAAGTACACAAATTATATTAAGTTACTTTACAGAAGCATATGATTCCGTACGCATGTTAAACACGTTTTCCTTCTCTCGCTGTAGGAGTTTCCAATATGTAGCTTACAAGATTAAAATGCGATCCCGAGTCCATCATCATTGAAATCCTGTTACCCGCAAATGACAAATTATATGTTCTTCGGTTTTGGATCTAAATTATAATTTTTGTGCGACTTGCCGTTTCATATTCGTTTTACACTTACGCGCGAAATGGTCAACTCGGGAATTTTCTGCACGGTCATTACGACAACATCTATTACTAAATGTTTTTCGCCATTTTTGTGAATCGATCTTAGTGATAACCTCTGAATCTGGTTTAGATATCATTGATTGTGTCTGTTTACTTAAACTTAAAAACTCTTCAAGACTGTGTTTTTTTCTAACAGTTTACGTTTACTTGGCTACTTGTTGACGCAACCACAAAACATATTTGTCAAAACTTTCACCCTCTGGTGAAAAAAAAGAAAGAAAATTAAGAAAAATTTGTCTTTCAAACGCAGAATTTCTTCTTGGCCTAAAATTCTCCTTGAGTTTATCGACTAAGACTGTATATACAGTAGCGAGCATAAAAAATGCAACGCTAAGCCGATTGATCTTTATGTGCGCCTCTTTCAAAAAAAAAGTACGGAAATTAAAAACTTTTTTTTTATTTTTATGCTCCACAAACTTAGTTAACAAATGCAAGTTACAATATCAAAATTCTTCTATCCACTTATTTTTATTTTAACATTTAAGAAAAAAAGTGCCAAATTTCAGCGAGCAAAAAAAATGCAACGCTATGTTATTCATAACTTTATTTAAATTAAATGTAAATTCTTACAAAATGTTGGTTAAAAATATACTTAAAACTAATAATTGGTTGCGTATTCTATTACCGCTTGCAGTCTGGAGGGCATAGAATCCACTAGGGGCACGATGGTGTGTAGGGGTATTTTTCCCCCATTCTGAGTTCAAAATTTTTTCTAATTCCGCCAAATTTGAAGGATTTTTCTTCTTATCTTCCCGATCTAAAGTCTCCCATAGGTTTTCTAAGGGGAGATGGTGACGGCTAATCCAAAATTTGCACATCATGGTCGCTTAGGTAGTTACGAACAAAGCGACTAGAGTGCTTCAGGTCGTTGTCTTGTTGGAATATGCTGTTTGGGGGCATTTTTTCCAGAAGATGTCTGAGCATATTTTCTTCTAGGATCTCACAGTATTTAATGACATTCAAAATATCATCGATTTTCACCAACGGACCAACTCCGTCATGAGAAAACGAACCTACCAATAAATTCCTTAAAATAAAGAATTTCGGTGAAAAACAAAAGTAACTTACCCCACACCATTAGTAGTGAAAGTAAATTTAATCTTTCTGGTTCTGATGGGATAAAATATATTAGAAGACCACCTAAGGAGAGATATTCTCCCAGATATCAGCTACCAACAGTAAAACATGGCTAATGGTGTGGGGTAAGTTACTTTTGTTTTTCACCGAAATTCTTTATTTTAAGGAATTTATTGGTACGTTCGTTTTCTCATGACGGAGTTGGTCCGTTGGTGAAAATCGATGATATTTTGAATGTCATTAAATACTGTGAGATCCTAGAAGAAAATATGCTCAGACATCTTCTGGAAAAAATGCCCCCAAACAGCATATTCCAACAAGACAACGACCTGAAGCACTCTAGTCGCTTTGTTCGTAACTACCTAAGCGACCATGATGTGCAAATTTTGGATTAGCCGTCACCATCTCCCCTTAGAAAACCTATGGGAGACTTTAGATCGGGAAGATAAGAAGAAAAATCCTTCAAATTTGGCGGAATTAGAAAAAATTTTGAACTCAGAATGGGGGAAAAATACCCCTACACACCATCGTGCCCCTAGTGGATTCTATGCCCTCCAGACTGCAAGCGGTAATAGAATACGCAACCAATTATTAGTTTTAAGTATATTTTTAACCAACATTTTGTAAGAATTTACATTTAATTTAAATAAAGTTATGAATAACATAGCGTTGCATTTTTTTTGCTCTCTGAAATTTGGCACTTTTTTTCTTAAATGTTAAAATAAAAATAAGTGGATAGAAGAATTTTGATATTGTAACTTGCATTTGTTAACTAAGTTTGTGGAGCATAAAAATAAAAAAAAAGTTTTTAATTTCCGTACTTTTTTTTTGAAAGAGGCGCACATAAAGATCAATCGGCTTAGCGTTGCATTTTTTATGCTCGCTACTGTACATCATTTTGCTTTACTCCATCATATAATATCACCGCTCCCGACAATGGATCAGCTACCGCTTATAGTTGCTGCCCTCCTAAATGGAGAAGTTTATTACGTATCGTTTCTGTACTGCCCACATAAACCTGAAATGACCCAAGCCATTTTTTACACTCGATACGTACCAATGACTTCTCAATTGAATCGCAGAGGAACGGTTCCATTGTATCAGACATAATTTTCTAGATAGGTAAAACCTGAAATGTAAAAACAAAGTGAAGCATTACTGCGTTACTATTATTCTCCGCTCAGCCCCTGACGTTTGTCAGATAAAAAAAGGAAATATAGCGGAATATAGCCTTTAACATATGTCAGATTGTTCAATATTGGCTTGTGTTGATGCCCGGCCCCTAACATTTGTCAGACTCTTCAATTTTGGATTGCGTGTGACGTCCAGCCCTTCATCTTTTCAGATAACTATATTCCTCCGTCTTCAGTTATCTCACATTGGAAAATGTTTGCAACTACGTATGTGTGAACATACTTACATATATTTATACATACACATTTTCGTTAAACACACCTTTCAGCAAAATCTCGCAAATAATGTTGCTTCTTATAATTACTAAAAAAAAAACAGATTCCAAATACGATTTTCGATTCTATCATAATAACGATCCGAATCATTTATCGCAATATTGTGGAAGAATGATTTCTATACAATGGTATAAAAGTATTTTATCGCCCAGAACACAGATTCAATCTCTCTCTATAAAGTTTTTATGGATTGTTTTGGATAAAAAAATAAATGCACACAATAACTAATAAGCGAATGCCCCAATGTATCAATTTTGTGTACATCTGGAATATTGGAAAAGAAATCACACAAAAGCTGGCCTTTTCTATGAAAAAATAGTTTGGAAGAAGTTTGTGTCGCCAAGGGACTTTATACCCGTTATAAAAATGGAAAAAGTAAATGTTCATTGCTGTACGGAGACTTTTTGAGTTAGAATTTTACAATGTTTTTTGATATATTTTTTTTATAAAAAAGATAAATTAAACTTTTTAAATATTTGTGCCTATAAAATTATTATAAGCGCAAATTGAGCTTTATAAGCAATTTTACTTTATTCAAATCTGGTAAGTGGTTTTTGAAATATTGCGTAAATTGCCTCCGCACGCTTAGGGTATGGAACCTTATTTGAGCTAGTGTACTTATATACTTAAGAAAAGTAAATTGCTGTCTGTAGAAAAGCTTAAGTATTTTTAATGATAATAAAATAAATAAAATAATTAGCGCTATCGTCAGTACGGCGGGCTTACGTCCAATACGTATTTTTAGTACATTCCTATTAGTCATGCTGCACTTTCCGTCAAAGGCTGTAACCAAAAATACAGACAAAAACATTTTTCTACATATCTGCAATTTTGGATCTATAGTTGATCGCATGTAGGATCTGAAGCAATATTCACGAGTTCGTTTATAACAAAAATTATTATTATTCAACGGTCCTTTATTTCATGTTTGTTTTTTATGTTGCTTGCATTTACCATTTTATAATTCCCCAACATATTTTCCACGCAGTGAGTTACTATACTTAAATTCGTTACTTTGCTAATACATACATATATTAAAGCAATCATAATAGATTATCGAATTATTTTCAATATGATAACTTTAGACGTAGAAAATAATTTCTATAGGTCTTCAAGAGCATTAATAATGTTATTTATTTAAATAAATAATAAAATAAAGTGAAATTTAAATTCCATTTTTTCATCAAATTACCTGATCATGAACTTCACTGCGAAAACTCAGAATTTGGCAAGTAATTTAAGCAATTTTCTGATCTACATAGACATTCGATCCTTTCATATTTGGAATTGATTGTTTCATTATCAATAATTATTCCTTCATTATAATTAAAACATAGTTCCTCACCAGCTTGTATAAACCGCTTTGAAAATATTGCTGAAATGTACTCTCAGCTGATAAAACTAAGGTTTTATTAATATAGACTTCATCATGGACTTACCGATTTTTGGAATAGGGCAATCGACCCGCACACTAATTATTTTACAATTTGGGGTACAGCTGTGGTTTAAATAACGACCAATGTTACCCTTTTTACTAGGATCTACAATAGTATAAATCATTTCATCTCGAATATCTCCTTCATTACGTATATTCGAACATGATTCTTTCAAAACAAGCACGTAGTTCATTTTATGTTTCTCATCGTTTTCCTTTAAAATCTTTTTGGATTCTTGCAGTGTCAATAGTTCTCCAGCATATTCGCAAATAAATGCTCCTTTTGGTATGTTACGATTTGTTTTCAAACCTTTCGACTGGTATTGTAGAGAATCAATTATTTGTAAGAATTTTCTTGGCCCACGTTGTACCAAACGGTTGAGACATTTTTCTGGACTACATCCACAAAGTCTTGTGCATTCATAAATTAGATCACGTCCAATATCCTGGACAGTGTTTAAAACGAGTTCCTTAAAATCGTTATCAAAACCATAATTGCCACCATGACAGCATTTCACACATTGCTCTTCTTGACTCATGTCATTGCTGCAATCGCATTTGTTTAAAAGTAATGTATTGAAGTGTTCCTTCAATTTAAAGGCTTCCACAGACTCACTTGCATTTTGAACAACGGTTTCGCTTAAGACGTTTTCCAATATGTAATCTAGTTGATCATCTAAGTGATCATAATTATCACAAAGTTCGCTGGATGATTCCATACAGTATTAACAAATATTTGTCAAACACAGAGTAATATTCTCAAGATATTGGGTCTTTATCAATCCGTACATAAAATTGTGTATTCTGTGCATAAAATTCTTAAATATATAAAAGAAAATGATTGAAAACTAATGTAAAAATAAATATTTTGCCAGAGTATACAAAGCAGAGTTGCAACCAGGGCGAACTTATATGAATTCGCCATGCCGCAACTCATACAACAGCGTTGCCATCTTAAGTACTTTTTTACTCAAGCTGTATATTTTTCTTAAATTGGTCTAAAAATTATTTTTGAAAATGTAATTTTACTGGGTTAACACGGCGTTTACGCCATCCGAAAAACTCAATATACTCACATTTAGTCACTAACACACACACACATTCTTCGTAATTGCAAGAGGTTTTTGAAGACGGTAAATGTTTGACTCTTGTAGCAAGTAAAATGGCAGTTAATTAAATAGTGTAACCTATACAAAAAATTGTGTGGATTGCTGCAAACTGATAAATATTTTATTTGCTCTTAATAAGTCTATTTTGTTATAATTTAAAATATTTTTGTTTTTTTTCATTATATATATTTATGAACTATTTAATAAATATCGCCTAAAACATAAATTTTAAAATAATAGAAATATTTATCACGAAATATTTCCCTTAAAATATAATCCAGATAAGTTATTGTTAACTCTGGTTTGGGAAGTAAATAAAAACTTGACAACGGAAATAAAATTTAATAAAAGTCAAATTTTGAAATTGATAAATTTATATAGAGGTAATCCTATTTTATGGGGACGGATTCCAAACTCTGAAGGCGAAAGGATTAACATCTAAAGCCTATGAAGAGATAGCGAGAGAAATGGCACAACATTATGTCTATTTCTCCTAATAAAATTAATTTTTTTTTTGTTTAATTTTTTTGTCTTGTTTTTAAAAGGAAAAATTTGGCAAATGGCAATGTTGTGCCCAGCTCATGTATGATCTTATATACAGTGAAAAATATAGATTGGTGCTATTTTTTGGTCCCTATTTTACTCTAAATAAATAATTTAGATTAAAAAATTCTAACTGTACGAATTTGTACAACAATTTGTATTACTATAATACTAGGCCCAACAGCCCGGGATAGTAAATTAAAATGTTATCCGAAATATTTCGAACGGCTGAAAATTATTTCCAGGAAAGATTGTAGAATTAATTCTGAAACCTCTGGCAACACTTTCAATTCAAATTCAACAGACTTTATGTTGATGTCGCCGCTGATTTCATATATGTATGTAGTCTTCTCAAAACAATAAAAAAAATTAAAGTGTTTTGTTTTTGTGACAAATTATATTTAAACCAATTGAACATACTGATTAAACGTAATGGTCGTCACAATTGGAGAAAACATTAAAGAAGAACTAGTTGGTGGCTTTGGAAGTCCAGAGAGTACTAAGACTTGTGTCATACGGATCTTAGAACAAATTAAAAGGTTCCAGGAGCGCATACGTAAACATATAGACGACAACTATGTAGATTTTATGCCTAATCACACAACATCGGATATGTATATTGATGAAGGTGAAACGCTGTTGAGGGAAACGGAGCATTTACTAAAGAATGTAGGCAGTGACTCGAGAGTGGCTTTAACAGAAGCCAATACGGAATTGACTCAATGCGTAGATGAGTTGCGAGAAGTTTCGCTAGGCTTACGTGTTGCCTACCGTATTTTAAAGATCGACGATCTTTTCCAGTGTGTAGAAGAGGCAAATGCCACAAAAGATTACTTAATAGTTTTGGATTTGCTAGGAAAACTAAAATGTTTGATATGTAGTGAGTCGTCTTCTGATGTCGATCATCTTTTTCAAAAGTGTGACTGCTACGACACAATAAAAGTCAAATATCACATTCAAGCAAACATATTGCAGCAAAATTTGCAACAGAGATTTGATCGTTTGGTACAATTTTCAGAAAAAAATTTCCCTTCTGCAAGAAGCGTCACGCTATTAGTGTCTAAAGATGACGTTCAACTGCAAGACACCGTCATGGCTTTGTTTCAGGTATGGTATAAATTATTTTTTCGTCTTTCTTACTTACATTTAATTTTTCTTTAAGGCTCGGTACAATCCCTTGAAAATATGTGATTTCCTTTTCGAAAATTGCTTGGTACCGATGATAACAAAGCCTGTTTCTGTGGAGTATTTCACTGAAAATGAAAATTATTCGCAACTTAATATATCATATTCTTTAAAGGAGCTGGGCAAGAGTTTACGTCCTTCATACACTCAAGTCTTTAAACACATAAAGTTACTGTTAGACTGTTTAAATAATATTAACGTGAATGTGTCTGCTGATCAACATGTTTTCACAATAATTGGTAGTCATATAAAGGAAAACCTTTTAAAATTGATAGTAAATGAATGTTTAATGAATGCAGTACCAGAGACAATGGATGAATATCAAGAATCGACACTAGTGGATGATGTGTTGCGATTCGAGCAGACGTTGGGGGACTGTTTCCTAATAGATCCCGAAAAAGACCGTGCTCTAACTGAGTTTACTATTAAATTTGATACACTATTTCGTCAAAGATTTAGCAAGAAAGTGCTGGAAAGTGCCAGGGAAGTAATGCAAAAAGATCTTCAAGACATGATCACAATTGCTGAAGGCAATACAGCAGAGGAAGTGGCAAAAAATCCTTTCCTGTTTCCACAGTGCATGATTTCAAAAAGCACATTGGTAAGTTAATTTCAAAAAATCATAAACGTTCGCCTTTCTTTGCCTAATTTATGAAATTCAGTTTTTTACTGGTCTTAAGATAATTTTATGATAACACATTAAAGGCATTGAGGCTACGGTTCAAACCCCAGGTCAGACAAAAAAAAAATATTTCTTCAGCGACTGCCTCTCAGCAGATTTCTGGCAAAAACTGTGAGAGTAAATAAAATTGCCATAAAAAAGATTACGAACAATCTGTCGTTCGGTGTCGATTCTAAACTGTAGGTTCTGCCACTCATGTATAAAATTAACGCACACAACATACATAAGTGGTGTGGCTAGGTCGTAACTCTGACTTAAGGGATGTAAATTTATGTATTAAAAAACTAAATTTTCTCTGAAGAACAAAAAGGAGAGTGTAGAAAAGTTCTTTTAGTGTACACTACATTTTTGGCTGGCAATTTAAGGTTTCTAACAAATTAAACATTAAATATAAATTAGATATTGTATAACGAAATATTTTAATTATTTCCTATTTCAGAATTTATATTAACTCGAAACGAACTTATCGCATATTCGAAACATATTTTGAACGGAAGTAGTCCAAACAGAAATAATTTAAAACCTGTTGAAAGCTTAGCTTAAACCGTCTCGGTCACTGCATAGAAAATCAAAAAGATATAAAAAGGACAAAATATGATGCTTCGGAAATGTATTTTAATATATGTAGATATTTATTCCTTTGCACTTTCGGTCATTGCAATCCTGCAGTTAGGATTATGGCCTAAATTCTTACAGCACCCATGTTGAGTGTTATGCTATTTTTTCTTATTCTTTTTCTTTTTTTCGCAATGTCAAAGCAGACAATTTTTATATGTATTTCAGTCAGCTCTACCAATATCTTTGATCTTTAGTCTGTATATCGTTAGTGTCTATCGTAATTTAAAGAGTTCATTTTATTATTTTATTAATATTTTAGTTGTTAATATTATTTTAGTTAACATTAATTGTTTAATATAATTAAATTGTGATCTTTTTAAGAAATATTAAAATTCTTAAATAATTAACATATATATTTATTACAAGGAACTCGTAAAATTAATGGAACGCTTATTATGTCAACCAATGAATACTTCGGCTAGCATTGAAAGTGATGACGTAAACAGTTTTCTATCTGTGATACCTGTTATTTTAAATACTTATGTTACCGACGTTCCAAAAATGCACGAAAAGTTGCTTGAAAGCATCCCTCAACAGGCTGTACTGTTTTATAACAACTGTATGTTCTTGGCACATTGGGTCGCTAAGAATGCAGAAACAGATATACCAACTCATCCCGCTTTAGTGAAGACTCTACAAGCAACTGGGAATAGTATTTTCAAAGCTCAGATTTTGCATCAACAAAATATACTCGTACAAATTTTAAGAGAGTTTGGTATGTTAAAATATTATGTTAAATCTTTATTTCTATGGTGAATGTTTTCCCCTTCAAATATTTTCTCATTCTTCAAAATTGCTATCATGAATAATTTGTTTGAGTATAAATTCTCGCTAAAAAATTCCTCTTATCGTGAACGATTTTATTCCTTTTTCTTTTCCACTTGATTTTCGCTAGGAAACAGTACCAGTAGATTAACATCTATAGTCCAGAATATATATGTATGTAAGTAATTTTTCTCCTAATTAAATCGATGTATTTTATAACATTTATTTTAAAAGCCAGGTTTATTAAAAAGTCCCTTTGTATGACAAGCAAAGGTGGAGTGTATGCAATGTGGTGGATAACTCTTGTGGGTTCAATCCTTCACTGTAAGATAGTTTTCTCCAAGTACAATAAAGTTTGTTGCTCTTTCTAATTTACATTCGAATTGCTATTATACACATCTGTCAAATTTTTAACCACATAGGGAAATAAATTTATGATCACAATTCTCAAGTAAAGCAGAATCGATTTTCACGTGAAAGAGAATCGAATTTTCATTTGAGTACTAATTTCACATATTGTTCACGATAGGGGTACATATGTATATGTATATGTAAATAGTTTTAGTTATTATACATTTTCATTTAGATCTATCGGATACACATTCAATCGGACTAGCACCTTTAAAATTACTTCGTCAATGTTTGCGTCAACTGGACTTATTGAAGAATGTTTGGCTAAATGTACTACCTGATTCCATTTATAATACAACGTTTTGCAATTTATTGAATGATTTCTGTCAAGACATTATAAAGCGTATTCTTTTCCTTGAAGATATATCGGCAACCGTTGCTAGTGAATTAGTTGAACTCATTGAAGTGATTTTAGAAAAGGCTCCAGGTCTGTTTAAGGTGAGTTAAAAATCTGCAAGTTTTTTTTTTTAATATAAACGTCAGTATTTAATGGACAATTCTTAGGATAAACACGAAATTTTACGTGTCCCTTGTTGGATGAAACTGCAGCAACTAAAAATGATTCTTAATGCATCATTGCAAGAAATTACGGAGCAGTGGTGTGATGGTGCAGGTATTTTAACTGCGAACTATAAAGCAGACGAAATTCGACATTTGATAAGAGCTCTATTCCAAAATACAGATCGTCGCGCAAAAGCTCTCACTAGAATAGTGTAAATTATTTCACCATTATCAATAACTTTTTTGCATTTTGATGTATTTAAATAAAATTCACATATACTTAAAACTAGTCAATTTGTTATTTTGTTTTTCATTCTTTTATTAATTTAAGATATATTCTCAAATAACGATATACATCTTCGTTTAATAAAGAAAAAATGTAAATGTAAATTATAATATCTAAGTAAGAAATTAGGGGGATTAGCAATGAGGCAAACGGCTCTACATAACAATTATAAACGACTGCAATAATAAAAGAAGACACAAAATTCGGATAGTAAAATTCGTTTCTAAATTATGATTCCAGTTTTGTTAATAAAATGTATATTTTTAAAATCTT
Source organism: Sarcophaga rosellei (assembly GCA_930367235.1). NCBI lineage: Eukaryota > Metazoa > Arthropoda > Insecta > Diptera > Sarcophagidae > Sarcophaga > Sarcophaga rosellei. The sequence goes on along the minus strand of OV884017.1, from coordinate 79,702,389 downwards.
AGTTTTCGTAGGAGATTTCAATAGTGAGAGGATTATGGGAACCATATAGGATGTGGGATATTTAAGTGGGATGTGATTACAATTTTTTTGTAATGGTAATCGTGAAATCCAGACCAGGCAAATATTTGTTTCTGTTAGAGATGTTGTTTTATTAAATTGTCTATGCCAGGTTTTCCGTTATTGGATCCCGAATCTGGTAGGAGATAGATAGCTTTGGCAATTGCTGAAGTTTGAACAACAAATACCGAAGTGTAATTAGGAAGAATTTTTGGACATGTGACGTTGAATCGTTCCTATCTTTTGATCCATCTGGCTTGGATAAGGACTGTTATTTTTCTAAATAGAGTTTTAAAAATATGTCATCATGAGTAATTTCTTTTTTGAACGATTGTCTAATAATTGACACTGATTCTAGTAAAATGCTGCTGAGTCTGCTGATGGTGGCTCTCTTTATTCATAAAAATAGAAATACTGGACTATATATTGATGTTAGTAATCCTAAACCAACATACATATATGTTTTTTTCTTTTAGAACTTGTCATTCTTTTGTAGTCTTTTGTGCCTTAAGCTTACTTTATTTAAAAAAAATTGAACACATACTCTATGTATGAGCGGGAAAATTTTATTTTTGTAATGTAACTGGAGAATTGGGTGTGTTGCGTTGAATATTTATTTTTCAGTAAATTGGAGGAACATGTAGGCAAAAATACCAAATTCCGTTACCAGGTAGAAGATTTAGACGATGGGAATTATGATTCCTAGGTAATCCATATTCGAAGAGTTTTAGTGAATAGCGGATTCTAGAGAGTTATTACGGTTGGACACTAAGTGGATGCTGGTACGAAACCAGAGAAGATAAACAAATTGCAATCGGATGATGAAAAAGCTATCACGTTTGACCGTCTTTAAAGTATACTTGGATTGAATTCTTACATTTTACCTGTAAGAAGACCTATCCATCAAGAATTCAATACAAAATATACTTTAAAGACGGTCAAGCATGGTGGTGGTAGCATCATGGTATGGGGATCATTCTCTTATTATGATGTGGGTCCTCTATATCGTATTCAGAATATAATGAAATCGGCTGATTACACTGAAATTTTGAAAAATACAATGCTGCCGTATGCCGAAACAATATGCTACTCAGATGGGTCTTCCAGCAAGATAATGAAGTGGTTCCAGGACAAAAAATCAATGTTTTAGAATGGCCAGCACAGTCCCCTGATTTGAATCCAATAGAAAATTTGTGGAATGAAGTTAAAAGGGCAGTCAGGAGAAAGTGTCCTTCAAATTGCGACGAGCTTTTTTTTTTTTTTAACGATTTTATTCCATTTAGCACGGTTTAACATTTTTTGTGCTTAAATTTTTTTGTCAAATTTAATTTTTGCAAAGTACGTTCATATCACAAATTTAAGGGAATACCCTCTTTGCGCGTACAAGCAAATTTACTGGTCAAAGCAAATGTAAATGGCACAAATTTAGGGGAATTCCCTTTTTGTGCATGTATGGCTCGTTACAAAGAGGTAGCTAGAATAGGTGAACAACGTCCCATAACAGAGTTCATTGTTAAAAAGGTAGATGCTGTACGAGCAAGAGAAAGTCCAGTTCAAAATTATTCCGGCGATGATAGTGATTGTATACGCGTTCAGAAGGAATTAAATTTATGTTCGTTCCTGTATTTATGATTATCACTTATTTTTTTATTTTTTGCCTTATCCTTTTCGTTAACAACATAGCTGTTTAACTAAATTGTTTTTAGTTCCTTAACTTGCCTCAACATTTAATTCATATTATTTTTACGCTTAGAAGGCATTTTTTTATCTTTAATAACTATGCCTGTAAAAATAAACATTATATAATATGTGATTTAAAAAAATAAACATGAATACTTCTTCTTAAAACATCCTTGTTTTTCACTAATTTTAATAGGTTTTAGAGATCAGGAACCACTTACCTATTTTTGCATACGATCAGTGTCTTTTTTTACACGGTTTTTTACACGGTTTTTTCTGGAACCAATCTACCGTGCAAAAACAGAATTAGGTGTACTAATGTCACACTGAGGCTTTATGCAACAATATTCAGTATAAATGTCTATTTAGTTTTACTTAAGTTAGTTATAGCTTTAAGATTTCATGAAGTGTCCTTATTTTTTCACACGTTAAACTATATAAATTCATACAAAATTACAAAAAATCAAAATATATTATAAGAATAGCAAAAATTTTGTTTTTAATGTTTTGTTTTCGAAATTTTATTCGGTTGTAAATATAATCTAAGTTTGGGTGGGCACTGTCCCTATTATTTTTCACATAACTACAAATCAAAGGCATGGGGTTATACTAAAGTCGATAAAGAGAAACACTTTGTTTGTTGTTGGTGAAGATGAGGAATAGTCATTTGAACAAACAAGTCTTCGTATGTCATCGAAAGATATGGTATCAGTTTAATGCAATTTAATGTTTTGGAGAGATGTAAGACTTATATTTTGAGTAAACTATATGTACATATGTCAATGCAGTTGTATGGCCCAATAAACTTGACGACTATTGGTGGTTCAAAATACTTCTTGATCTTAATTGAAGTCTCGTTGAATTTTTGTATATATTCTAAATTCACAAACCAGAGATGTGGGAATTGTTAATTTTGTTCAAGGTATAGGTAAAATGACAAACAGATAAAAAAAAAATAAAGGCTATTCGCAGCGACAATTGTGGTGACTATACTGGTAATTATGTGAAACAGTATGAAATCATAAGATTGTTGACGGTAGCATACGCCTCAGGTGTGACGGAACTAGCCAACCGGCCACGGGTTAATATTCTAAGATGGCTGATGGTGAGAGTGTTTGTATGCCAGAGCTTTCTTAATATTTCCCACTAAGGAGCTTAGTACAGTCTCAGTGGACTGGTCCATAGTGTAGGTCTGTTGAGCACAGCTGACAATCGCGGACAGTGGATCCACCTTACTCGAAGTTTAGAACTCTTTTCAATGTTTTAAGAACGAACGAAGTTAGACTAATAGCTTACAGATCATTTGCAGTGTATATTGATGATCTCCAAGCCTTAGAGATGAAAACGACATTTCTCTTTCTCCACTTAGCAGATACATGTGTAAACTTTAGATAGGCATAGTAGATTTTTCTTTCCTGTTGTCAGTATCTGGAGATTTTAAATGTTTGAATGAACCAATCACCCACAGAAGAGTACCTATACTCAAATTAAAGATAGCTTGTAATCGGAAAATGTGTATCGTGAAGTTCTCAAAGAGTCATTCGATATAATCCAGGTGTTATTACCCGATTTATAAGATCATATCGCAGTTATTGTTGGAAGTTTGAGAAATCTGCTAGCTTCACTGGATTCTTCTATTTCCTCACAAAATGATCTCCAGGAGGTCTTCTTCGTCTTTCGTATTACGTTTTAAAATTCGACTTGGCTAAAATGATTAGGAAGAAAATTCTTAATATCGTTCCTGGTTAGGATACAAGTTCTCTTATTGTCTGCTCCGTGAGGAAAAATCACCATGTGGCCCTTTGAATTGAGTCCTCAAACCCGATCTCATGGTTCTTGGAGCAGATTAAGGAGTCAGAGAAGAAAAGCCGAAGCGGCTAAGGGCAGTCTAAAATACATTCATCCATTTTTAGCTCTATGTTTTAATTTTTTGAAATACTTTTTAAAAAGTTTAACAACATCATCATACAAGTGGAAATTGCTATTTCATGCTATTCGATTGTTAATGAACACACATGGAGGCGGAAATATAATGGTGTGGGGATGCTTTACATGGTGGCACGTTGGTCTTCTGCATTTAGTAGACAGTACATGCGAAGAGAAGACTATCTACAGATTCTGCAAACCCATCTTTCCAATTTTATTGATATATGTGCTTATCCCGAAAAAGAAATTGTTCTTCAACAGGATGTTAAAAATAGTTAAGGAATGGATTGGCAAACAACATTTCCAATTGATGGAATGGCCAGCGCAAAGTCCCGACCTCAATCAAATTGAAAATCTTTGATCAATATTGAAAAGCCGGCTAGGGCAGTACGAAGCAAACATAACAAACATGGACAAACTTTGGGAAAGCATGCCAAACAACGTAAATCAAGTTATTTCTAATAAGGGTCTATGGACCAACACACAACACAACATCATAGAATCACTAAGAAAGTCCTATGTGTCAATAATGATACATAAGCCAGAATTATGAAGTTTTTGAATTTTTTAAGTCCTAGAAGTCGCCGTAGTCTAGTAGGTAGTGTGTTGGCTTATTAGATGTAAAGCCCGTTTTCGTATCCCAGGTCAGACATCAAAACGAAATATGAAAAAAACATTTGTTCGGCGACTTCCTCTCAGCAGATTTCTGGGAAAAACTCTGAGAGTAAATAAACCTGCCATGAAAAAGTTTTTCAAAAATCTGTCGTTCGGAGTCGACGATAAAATGTAGGTCCCAACACTTATGTATAAAATTAACGCACACAACATGAGCGGTGTGAAGAGCTAGGCCGTAATCCTGGCTGAAGGGTTGTAATGGCCAATTATGTATGTATGTCTATGGACCAAATTTAAATTGGGTAAGTTTTATTAATTTTCTTGACACGTGCAAATTAAGTTTGTGTGGGTTCTTTTCGTTTTTTCATTCATTTCATTAATTGTTGTTTCTTTACTGCTATTTGTTAAAAATAAAATAAATTTAAAATAATTTTTTTTGTTTGTATGGTTTTGCCTTTATGGTTGACGAAACTCAGTATCATGAACATGCACTCGCTTCTGCTCGCCACTGTATTTGGCTCTCCATTCCTTGTCAACTTAATATAAGACTTGAGCTCCAGCATAGGATTACTCGATTTTCCCTTCCTATCTGATTAAGCTTTAAACTTTAATATTGAGTTAACCTCATAGGAGGCGAATGCTCGAATGGTACCCTGACTGGCAAATAATATTGCTATGTACTGTGCTTTATACTTTTGGTCTAAGTTGAATGATGCACAAACTTTCGATTGGAAAAAACTCGTACGTTTCTGCGTTTGCTTGGAATAATTCACTTTAGGATCAAACACCTTAGCTTCTGTCCTCTCTTAACAGAAGATGGATCAACTAAATTGTTACTTTTACTACCAACTATAATAAACTCATTATGGTTTGCAAAGCATTTCCCAAAATGTTATAGGTTATTGGTTCTGTCTAGGTGACAGTTAAAAAGGGAACTGTTAGACATAGGATTCGTGAGGCCACGAGAGTTGTTTTCGAGAATGTGTTTATAAATTATATTATACTACATATTATTATATTTACATAAGCATTTGTAAACAAAAGTTAAGGGCCTCTTTCCAGGATATCAGTGAAGTCAGCAGGCAGAAACTTGATGCAGCATGTAATGAGATGAAACTTAATAAAGCACCGGGGATCGACGCGATTCCAAACAGTGCACTTTAGGCGGCTATTGAGGGCAATACTGAGCTATTTAGAGAATATTTTGACACTTGTATTTAAGAGAGGAGGATTGCTAGGATTGGTTGGATCTCTTCCTAATGCATCAGGATATTGCCGTTGATACAGTCGATAAACTTTTGAGGAAGTCAATCTGTAGCAGGTTGGAAACAACGCTGTCTGATCACCAATTTGGCTCCCGGAAAATACGTTCCACAGTGGATGCAAAAGAAGTGGTTATGACTATAGCAAAAGACGTCACCAGTGTCGACTGCTGCTTTAAAGACGATAAAGAATACTGCACTATCATTGCTTTGGGTGTCAGACTGGGCTGGCACGTTAGCTGCCCGCGATGAAAATGATGTATCAAAATACTTGATATAACTCATCAAGGACTACTTTGGGGATAGCGTGCTTTTACGAATGATGGCAGAAAGCCGTATACGGTAACATTAGGGGTTCGGCAAGGTTTGGTGCTGGGCCCAATACTATGGAACGTTAAGTATGATGGTGTACTTAGACTTAAACTCCCTAGAGGTACACAGATAAATGGATTTGTGGACGATATTGCTCTGGTGATAAGGGTAAAACATTTGGATGATTTGATAAGAACGTGCAATATTGCAGTTGGCAGAGTTAAAAGCTGAATCGTGGGTATAGGTGTCTAACTTGCTCATCACAAATCGGATGTTGAAATTGTAAGCAGTAGGAAGTATTATATTGCACAACTTGATGAATGAAAAATATTGAATGCAAAGTATTATCTGGCTCAATGTAAATATTATTAGTTTTTTGCCTTCTGAAATTATAAATTGTGTTGGGAAAGTAAATTTTGATCTATTTAATGTGTGTAAATGGGCATAGATGAACGGATTTTGCCCCAATCCAATAAAATCAAAGGCATTGATAATAGGCAAAGTAGGCTCTACAACACAGGTACCACCATTTCAAACTGATAACGTGGCTATTTAGACAGTTCATAGTGTCAAGAATCTAGGCGATATTTTTAACAATGGCCTTAACTGATCTAACCACGTGAATGTCATTTGTGGTAAAACTCTAGCTATGCTAAGAAATCTTTGGCTAACACAGTACTTTAGTCCATTCAACATGCGTATGCTACTCGCAAAAACCTATCTCATTGTTGAACGGATGTGAACTCTTCTCAAGCTGTGGTGCAATGAGTAAAAAAAGCTGTAAATTACAGATAACAATATTGCCAGATATATTTATGGTCGTACAAGATACAGCAGGATATCTGAATACTCGTACAAAATTTATAACGTGTCATTTGAAGATCTATTAAAATGCCGTGCTCTTACATATCTACTTACTACATAACATCATTTATGTAAAACAACCTCATTATCTATATGAGAGATCAATTTTGTCAAGATTTAATAAGAGGTCTGAAACTTAACAACATTAGATAACGTAAACGAATTTCTGATAGACAATTTTATATTAATGCAATTCGTCTTTGGAATGAACTGCGAAACCATATACAGTTATTATTAAGCAATGCTAGGCAATTCAAAACCGCGATATTTACATTTTTTAACGGACAACAAAAAACAAAAATATTAATCATATTATTTTATATAATCTATTCTTAAGTAAAATTATTTTTACGATAAACATTGTCTAAATTATGTCTATGTCTTCCAGTGCTGTTAAATAGGGTAATACCTTGTTGTACGGTGTTTACGTTGAAATAAATAAATAAATTTATTCAGAACTCAATAAAATCCTTATTCTCCTAAAAATTGAATGAGCTAAAAGTCTGCTTTGGGATATACTTAATCTAAAATGTTGACATCACTGCTCATAGTATCGGTAGTTTTCCACAATCTGTACTCCTTGGATCATTGATGCCCATTTCATAGTGCTTTTGCGCAAACTAAAAACACACATATACTTATTCTCTTTGGTTAGTCGTCACTCAGCCAGCGACGAATGCACATGCGTAGCGGGTGTACGATTTTTTTTGCTTAAAGCACTGAAAAAAATTTACTTACGAAACACATTTTATGATAAAAAAATGCGTTTGGTGATGCTCAATGCAGTTTATGATAAAAAAATGCGTTTGGTGATGCTCAATGCAGTTTATGATATAAAATATTGAAGGAATGTAGAGAATATGTTTTAGAAGGCACTATTATTCTTATCATAGTGATATGGACGATTTTAATGATGGGAAAAAAAAAGATTTATTTTGTAAAAATAAAAAAATTTATTTGGAAAAATTGAAAGAGTGGTTACTTGAAGAATAAAACAATGAAAAAACCTCAGAAAATAAAATGTTAAAAATGGAGTTATCCAGCTTAATAAGCTTGGGCATTGTTAGGCATGGTAGGCCATTTCCTGATGGGGAGTTAATTAAAAAAATTTTAAATAAATATTTTCAAAAACTTAATTTTAAGCTTATCGAAAATATTGAAGATTTTATTAAAATACAAATGAAAGAAATAACCCTGTATCTATTTTTGTTTTGTTTTTCTAGTCTTTTTCCAAAGTTACTGATTGAACAAAATTTTGTAAACACGTAAATGAAGTTCCGCGAGAGAGAGATCGCACTTTTTTCACTTAAATTTTGAAAAATGTATCAACCATATAGCCTTAAAAGTGCTTTGGATTTTTTCCGTACATTTTATTTCAGTTTACACAACTTTTCTTTGAGTGCAGTTCTCTCTCGCTCACCAATACTACTACAGTTTTAGCTTTGGGCATCCCTGCCTTGGATTCATCACAATAAGCAATTAAAATATATTCTTTACTTCCCATTTAATTTCCCAGTTTTGTTTTTATTTAAAACATACTCGAGGTTGTCATAGAAACCAACCTTGTCGGAATTGGTTTTAAAAACGACTAGAAAAAAATACTACGGTGTCATGAAAACCGATATTAGCGTTTTATGTTCGAATTGGAATTAATATCGGTTTTAGCTGTCACAGAAACCAAGGTTATCGGTTTTCTTATTGGAAGTAAACCAACCAGTTGACAGCTATCAGTTACAATACGATTTATTGGATTCGATTTTTTAGCAGCGGGATTTTTGTAAAAATGTCGGTAATTTATTTATTTTTGTATATTTTACTGATTGTTTTATAAAAGGAAAAATATTTGTTGTGTTTTTCTTATTTTTTTTTAGGAGAAAACATAAAAATAGGACACAAAACACCATAATCCTCGAGTTTATGGAAAAATATCCGGATTTGGCAAGGGGATTCACAAAGCGTGATAAGCCATCTGTGGATTCCCTATGACAATAACAAATACACCGTATGTGCGAAACCAGCGAAATTGCATGGAAAGAACAATCGGATCCCAACTAATGTCTGTCATGTGAAAATTGGAACGCCGTACGTGTCTTCAAAAAGAAGGTGTGGACGCAGTAAAGAGCAAGGTCAGCAGAATTAGAAAGCAGCACTCGCTGAATAAAAATAAGTTATACTTGATTGCGGTAACGAAGGAGTGGGAGTATCTGGGACTAGATGGAAGAGTAAGTCTTGCGGCGAATTGTGCACATTGGGTAGCCCGGGCTACCAGACTTTAGCTTTAGCAGACATATACATGTTAAAGGCAAATACAGTGAATCGTTTTTTTCTTTTTGACAATTGTGTCCATTTCATTCATACTGCAGGACCATCAGAAGAAGTAAGTTGACGCTACCTCTGGAATGTTCGTCCCATTGCTGGTGTCGTTAGAACATTACCTTTTCCAGAAATTTCATCAACTGCTCAACAGATGAACAAATATAACAACTTCGTCATCTGGTATTATTTAAATAGATATGTATATTGATACGTTTAGGGTAATTATTACAACTTGCCTTTAACTAAAGGCAGGATTTTAACGGGCTGATAATTTGTTTGTCATTATTATAAGTACACAATAAGGTAAAAGTGAGGGTAAGCTAACGGGAAAATCATTCTATCTGTAACTTTTAAAGTTGAGTTTGGGTTTGATCTTACCATAATAGCTGTCAGATAGATACAGTATCAAAACGTCAAACATTAGAAAGAAAATCGTCAAAATCATCAAAGGGGTTTTTTGAAATCGTAAAAAAATCGCCAGAAAAAAATAAGTTAATAAACTGAAAGGTTTTTTAAAAAAAATTATTTTTGTTGTAGAAAACCTTTACATTAATTGAGACATCAAGAGAGGGCGAAGGTTCTCGTTAATGACGGCAGGATTTCCAACACGATTCATTAGAGCACTGCTGGAATGTGGCTACTACAACGGATCTTGCTCGAGCGAAATGAGAATCATGTATTCCTACGTACCACTCGTCTTTCTCGCCGAGCACATCCCTTTGTGGTCGACAAAATTTATCGATATTAATCCGGCACTGCCATATTTTTTAAAAAGTTTACTTTATTTTATAAGTAAATTATATGTATTAACAAAAACAGGTTAAAGGTGACTTTATAATTCACTTTATCTAAAGTTACGTTTTGCTAAACCCAACTTCAACGGAAGGTTGTAATAATGACCCTGAATTGTAATAATATGAATTAAATTCAAGCTTAATTATTTTCATTAAATCCGAAAATATTGTATATATTCTACAAATAGGCACAGTGTAAACGACTGTTCGCTGACACATATGTACTTATGTGTATGTAAAAAATACATGTTTATGGTTTTTTTTGAACAAATTACAACACACAAAACATTTCATTGGTATCCTCCAATTTTTAAATTTATTGAGACTGCAAGGGTTAAACAATGCCACCAGCAGCAAAATATTGACTTGTTCAGCCACATACAATTTTCATGGCCTCCAATCACATAGGCTAATGGACAACGAACGATGAATATGTATATTTAAAAAATACTTTAGAATGTGCGAAAATGTATGTGTATATGTGTACAAGTCTCCCAACAAACCAAATTTGTTGAGAATAATATTTTATTAAACTCACCAACACAAGCATTAAGCTTGAAAAAGTCTTAAGAAAATCTTAAAAAAGATTATACATACATAGTAACAATTGTAGAAAAATCAAAACGGAACCCTCGTGATAGTATTATATGTGTAAGATTACTAAAAGCTTATTCTTGCAATTGTAGAATAAGCTTACATATGTAGTATCATATTAAGTCTTGTATATAAAAGTTTACTCGTCTCAATATTTTCATAAGCTTTTCAACATAATGCAGAATAAGATTGACAATAATAAAAGAGCTTAATTCGATTTTTTGCGAATTGGAAATAGGTACGAGTGTCCTTTATAGACTAATCCTCTGTTATTCAAATGGACAATGCTGCACCTATAAATAGTAGATATTTAATAATTATATTGTATTTAAAATTTAATTTTTACTTACTTCGTATTGCCTTTGTTGTGCTTAGATTTCGAACACTTTTCTTTGATTCAGTGCCTTTCCAGCATAACTGTTCTCCTAATACGTCAGTTATTATTTTTCTCCAGCAATTTTTTGTAAAACTTGGAGCCTTTTCCTGAAAAAGGTGATAAGAAAAAAACTATATTTTTATATGTACAATGAATAGGATACCAATAAAACTTACATAAAATGCAAAGTTTTCGCTGTTTTTCAAAATCGAAGAAGAGCTCAATTTCTTTGAATGGTTCTGCAGGCATTACAGTGCGTTTTATTTCTGCTTTTTCTTTCTTTAATACCTGCAATTCCTTGCGCAATCTCTGAACTTCGTTTGTTAACCTGGTCAACATTGGCTGAATTGCGGCAACCACTAGATTCGCTATTTCTGAATTTGGTTCTATTTTTTTATATTTTTTTCATTCAATACATTGTTAAAAATTAAATGCCATTTAGCCAGTTCATTGCGAATATTAAAGTTTTCAAAAATATTATTAATTAACGTTTCATCACTTTCGCTAGAACTTAAATATTCGAAATTATTTTCTTCAATTGGGTCGCAATTGGAAACACCAGCACTGAAATCTTCGTCACATTTACTTCTTTTTTGTTTTTTATTATTTAGAAGAAGTTCCATTACTTCTTTTGTTTCTCTTCTAACACTTTTTTTTATATTTATTTGGCATTTTTATTTTTATGGAACGATTATTTATTACCAGCTTTTTATTTTGTTATTTTATTTAAAATAGACGTCCGTCCACGCACTTTAAAAATTGTGTAATAAATTTACAGGCAAAACAAAAGAAAACAAATGTCATGAAAAAAAGCAACGGTAGCTGTTTATAGCTATTGTTTTTTCAATCCTCAGATTTCTTTAATCATACTTTAGAAACAGTTGCGTTTAACAATAGTTGCTCAAGCATAGTTGAAAATTGCTTGTGAATTCACATTTCAAAAACATTATTGTAATATTAATAAAAAGAAAGCTTGATAACAACTACATATTATTATAAGCTTATTCTCAAGTTATATTGCGGTTTGATTGCTAAATGGTATGTTGGGCTAAAATTGTTGCGCATGTATCAAAATGAATACACATCTCCTTTAAAATATTTTTATTGCTTCAAAAGAACCGTCAATGTTAATGTTCAAATTGCCGGATAGAGGTAAATACGAAACATAGTACACTACGTTTCACTCTTATAAACGAACGTTTTTGTGGCGTTTTGAATAATTTATGTAAATATATATATGTGTGTGTGTATTACGTATGTCAGTGATGGGATTACGAATTATAAAATTGTACGAATTAGCGTCAGAAATTGTACTTTTTTGAATTAAATGTAAAAAAAAAATCATTTTTATACTATTTTTATTAGCTTCATTAAAACAGAACAAATAATAACGTTAAATTTTATTTTAAGTAAAATATAACAAAAAAAAAAAAAAAAATACACCAATAATAATATATATTGTAAATATACGAAATATTTTGAAAGGAACATTCGTTATTATTTAAGTTTCCTCTATTCTTAAACGTTAGAATAATTTGAACTTATATTCAGAAAGTTAATGAATGTCAAAATATCAGGAGTGGAAATTTTCGCTAATTATAGTAAATAATGTGTGTAATATTTGTGGTAAAAATTATTTTTCGTAAGTCCAAGAATGCATTTTTTGTCGGTATTTGATAAAGAATCCAACGAAGCTAAATAGCTGCATGTTTTGTGTTTGTAAAAAATTAACGACGACTGCTTAGCAGGTGGCCAAAATCATTATTTGTGAGCAATGGGTTGAAAGCATTTCTTTAAAAAGTTAAAAAACAAACATAAATTTAAATTAAAAATAGATAACCAAGGTGATAGCATGTGCGTAATAGTTAAAGAGAAAATTTTTCTTAAACCCATTTTTTTCAATATTTTTCGTATTGAAAAAATGATATAAAACATGCTAAATGTAGAATTTTGAGTAATTTTTTCATGTGGGATTAAGTGGGGGGGTTTTTTTGAGAAATATTTTGAATTCTCCTTCCCCTGGCAAAATAGCAAACTTGCGGAAATTTGGTTTGATGAGCAGAAGGAAGAGAAGAATAATGCTGCTGTTTACAATTTTATTGTTGGTATAGCTGAATGCGGCAATGTTTTGTGTGCGGAATCACCTCAAGTGAAGGAGAAAGTTTATTTTATAAACTAGATGGGAGAGATCCCACAGGTAGTTTGATTTCTTTCAGACGCAAAACGAACTCCGGCTAAATGCTGAATGTATTTTGTCAATTGTAAAAATAACAATATCTGAGCAAAGTTAGATATTGTGATATACTATAGATCTGCTTTATAACGACTTCGCAGTTTGTAGAATAAAATTCAAATATTCATGTAAATCTAAAGAAAATTTAAAATTCAGGCCGCAATATTTTTTGAATTTGAAAATTTTTATCTCAGATTCGAAATCAACAATAGTATATAGTGCAATGCACCATAGTACTTCTCGAGTTTGAATTGTACCAAGTTTCTCATCCCTGCTGTGTGTTTGTGCCAGACAAAATTTACCGACAGACCTTATCGCACTTTATGCTTTTATTTTACTCTGACTATTTCGTGTGGTTCGTTTTTTTCTTTTTCGTTTTCGACTCTTGTGTTGAATAGAATTGGTGAGCTGCCCATCATCGCTATGTATTTATTGACAAGAAGCAATAACCGACAAAAAATTAAGGAATTAATGTGAACGAACAATTTTATGGATTGTAGTACAATATTTATTGGTGGTGATGATTGGAAATCTTGCATTAATTTCTGATGGCCCAGTAAAAACCGAACCAGCCAATACTTTTAAAATGATTTTCGGTTATCGATTATTTTAGTTGATATTATTTTTTTTTTGTTAGGCGGCTTTAATTTGTCTAACATTGTGTAAAAAATAAACTTTTTATAATGATCAATATTTGATTTTTTTTTTTTGGCGAAAAACATATGTAATATAATGTAAATATTTACATGCATTACGTGTATGTAATATGTACATATGTATTGCATTATAAAAATTGTTGTAAAAAGAGAGTGTTTCTGATTCTCACTTTCTGTTGAATATGTCTTAGTTCCCAGTATACTTCTGTTTTTAAATAGTCAAAATGTTTTCCAAATATACATACATAATATGTAAATTGTAAAGTTGTGGACTTGTAATTTCAATTTGTAATATACGGCATTTGACTGCAGTATAAGCTTTACTGCTTGCATATCTATACATAGCAGTGTGCACAATCCTGCTTTGGCACTTTCTATATCATTTAATTTTTCTTCTCTCATATCTATTATATCTCTTCTGTGCTTGTCATACTTCTCTTGTGATATATTTTTTGATATCGTATCATATCGATACACAAGTGTCACACATCATTTCTCGATTTAAAAATTCAATAATTGTGTTTTTTTAAAACCTCCATAAATTTTGGAAAGGATACAGCAGATAGTCCATTTTCTTTTTGTGACTCGCATTGCTGTGAATAAACCTCATAAATATTTTTGTACGTTTTAAAGTCCGATTGAAAGTACAACTTGCTTGTATATTGGCGTCGGTAATGAGTAATGAGATAATTTTGGAACATCGTTAAGAAATTTTTTTAAATAATCCAACCGTTTTTTGTACTGCTTCATTTGGCTTGATTTCCGTTTGCTTCATTTCCCAGGAGGCTTTTGTTTTCCGGAACTAATTGTGTTCCATGCAATTCACTATGTTGTACCCAATTTCTCACCATTGACTCAGATATGTCTAATAGCCCATTTACACTACAGCGAAATCTAGTACTTATGAGATTTCGAGCCAAATCTAGTTGATTTTAACTAGATTTCCCATACAAAACAAAATCTACTTATTTAGTAGATTTCGGCAAAATCTAGTAAAAATAGAAATGCAACTATGTGTTTTGCCAAATAGTACTTAAATATATAACGCTGCACAGGAATAAAATGACATTTTAATTTAAAAATACATTTTCTAAATGTTGTAAAGGGTCCGCCAAATAACTTTTTTTTTTAAAATGCTGTAAAAAAAAACTACTAAATATTTTCTCAAATTTCTTTTTTTCTTTGAAAGTACAATCCTTCCGGTTAATAATGGAAAATAACTTCATTAAAATGGCTGCCTCGGCTGGTCATGCAGTAGCCTACACGAGTAGCCTACAGACGATGCCGATTTTGGCATCATCAATCATCTTTTCAGATGAAGCTCATTTTGATCGTGGCGGGTATGTAAACAAGCAAAATTGTCGCATTTGGGGCACAGAAAACCCGCACGCATACATTGAGAAGACGACGCACCCAAACGAGTCACTGTTTGGTAAGGATTTTGGCCCAGAGGCATAATTCGAAAATGAGCAAGGAGTGGCCGTTACAGTCAATGACGATCGTTATCGGGCCATGTTGAACGAATTTTTGTTCACAAAAATTGAAGAGGAGGATATTGGCAATATTTGGTTTCAACAGGACGGCGCTACGTGCCACATAGCCGAAGCTACACTCGATGTTTTGTGCCCTGCTTTTGAAGATCGCATTATCAGCCGCAGAGCTGATGTCGTTTGGCCACCTCGGAGCTGCGATTTGACACCGTTGGACTATTATTTGTGGGTGCCGTCAAAGATAAGTGCTACGCCGACAAGCCAGAGGCAATTGCCGCTTCAAAGGACAATATTCGTGAAGCCATTGGTGAAATACAGCTGCACACAATCGATAATGTGCTTAAAAATTGGATCGATCGTGTAGGCTACTGCATGGCCAGCCGAGGCAGCCATTTGAATGAAATTATTTTATTTACTTTCAAGTAAAAAATGAATTTGAGAAAATATTCAGTAGTTTTTTTAAAGCATTTTCAAAATAAAAAAGTTTTTTGGCGGACCCTTTATCGTTTTGTTTATGGATGTTAGCTTTATAATGTTTTCACACCAGCATAACAACTGAAAAGTTTGGTGGGTCATTCTAAAACATTATTTCCGATTGGATCTTATTTGGTCTTGATGAAAACGATACTAAATGTCCTATATTTTTCATTTTTGTTTGGTATTAAAATAAATTTGAAAATATTATTTTCTTTTAAATTTCAGTCAGCTGTTTTTGTTATTAAAATGAAATCTTGCTACTGTCAAACAAATCCAGTGTAAACGATCTAGATTTTGAGCTAGATTTGAAATCTAATCTACTAGATTTCGCTGTAGTGTAAATGGGCTATAAAGTTGATAGGAACATTTACAACATACTTGTAAACGTTCAGTTTTGTTGTTCATGAAATATGTCTTTGTAATTGAACGTTGAGAATCTACCACATACATTCTTTTCTTATAAGAACATTCAATCCTGTTTGTTACGTTAAGTTTTTTTTTGACCCCTTGACATTTGCCAAAAACGTTAGAATATTTCTTTTCGTACGTTTTCAGAAAATTCGGAACAGTTCCGCTTTGAGCTTTTCTCACAATTTTCGAAATACATTTAGCTTTCATTTGCCTAGGCATTATCTCACAAACATTTCCCTGAGGAATACCTTAATATTTCAATCCACACATCCGACTTAATTTACTATTTTCTCTTTTATTTTTACTTTTCTTAGATATTTTCACATTTTCATTGTAATTATTTTCAATATTAACTTTTTTTATACTACTTTTTACATTAATATCACAAAACTCACATATAAACAAAAGAAAATTCCATAAGCAGAGGAATATACAATAGGCTGTCCCGTTCTTGAATGACAAAAGTTTTTTCAGCTACACTTTCGCAAGAGGTATCAAAATTTGCGTAATTTTACACAGATTACGGTAAAAGTAATAAAAATCGAATTACAGCCATCTTGAGGGCTGTACTTTCGAAAAAATTTTTACAAACCTGAACCCTATGTTTAAAATAAAAAATAAAAAAGACGAGATACAAATTTATTTTATTAATATATTTTATACTTGCAATTAATGTACAAGAAAATAAAACTTATAATAAATGACCAAAACTTAAAATTTGAACATATGTATTTTGTTTTGACCAAAATTTTGCAATTTTTTCCGGAATTTTTTTTTTATAAAAAACTCGTTATAAACGAACTCCACTGTGTCTAGCAAATTCGTAGTCGCCAGTAAAGTGTTTTTATCAGGGACTAAAAATAATTGTTATTTTTTTCATTTAGAAAAAAAGGTTATCCAAAATTTCCCTTTATTTTTTAAGGGAATTTTTAACCGTTATCATGAGATGTATATTAATTTGGTCACCGCAACCAATATAAATTAGAAATATATTTTTTTGGTTATGAATAGCAGTTATAACAATCGAAAAAAAAAATTGGTTGCCAATAACCATTATCAAAAATAGTTAAAATTTTTGGTTAGTGTATTGCTCTCAATTTGGACAGTTTTTTTAAAAACAATTTAACGCAAGTTACCGTTACTTATTACTGAGCATATGCATATGAATTTTGTTTTTGGATTTCCATTCTTCATGTCTAAAATATTGAATAAAGTATTGATAGATGATCTAAAATGACCAAAAAAATCTAATTAATTGTGATAATGGTTATTGGTAACCAAAAAAATTTTTTGGTTGCTATAACGGTTATTCGTAACCAAAATAAAAATAAATCTTACTTAAATTGGTTACATTGACCAAAATTAAATATATCTTAAAATAATGGTTAAATACAACTAATATTTTTATTTGTCAATTTTAACAGTTAAATGAGAGTTTTTCGCCATTTTTCTTATAACCGTTACGTCCCTGGTTTTTATTATACATAGTCGTGGCATATTTAGTTTAGGTGTCGAAATTAAGGATAGCGAAATATAATCAAACTTTGAAGATTGGTAGAACCCTGAAGATATAGTTTCATTTTATTTTTAAAATAATTTTGGTTATCTACGAGCAATTACGCAAATTTTAGGAAATCTAAAAAAAAAATTTTCGGGACTCTCTAATACACAAGCCTACTTTGTTAGAAAAACAAAATGTTAAATTGTGTTTATACTTGTTACAAATGTGATGATACGTTGTTTTGGTATATGAATATTGTGTACTTGATGATACATTATTTTGAATTTTATTTATAAAATTGTTATTTTTTTACGCAGATGCATAATTTTTTTTTTGGAGTGAATCATAATCAATCAAAAAACCCGATTTTAATTTTTTTGATGATCCGTTGTTTTGCATTTCAGGTGACGATATGTATGTAGGTGTATACAGTACTTGAATATATAAAACAATGATCATATCGAAGGAAGACTTCGAAAAATTAGACCAAAACAAGACAATCCACTTGCTGTCATTATTGTTGAATTAAAAAAAAAAATTTCTTGAACTGGGAAAAAAACTTATGTGGGTTGCTATCGAATGGTATATAGTTAAGGGGCAAAGACGGCAGAGCATTTATTGGGTGGCCACAATTGTGTAGTCGCTAGTGTGTTGGCTTATTAGACGAAAGCCCATATTTCAAACCGCAGCCTAGACATCTCAAACCAAACGGAATTTGAAAAGATATTTCATTCAACGCACACGACATGTGTGATGTGAGAAACTTGGTTGTACTCCTGACTAAAGAGTACCAATAACCAATTATATTGTTACGTTTTTACCTTTTTAAAAACTTTTAGAATATGTAAACATATTCGTTTATTGTAAACAAAATAAAAATAAATTGGTGTTTAGTTTCAATTAAATTCTTTATTGTTCGCACAACTTTTTACAACGGAGATCTTTAAACCAGAACTGTTCTCTTCACACGCAACGCGTCTTCACACAAGACTGACTATATTCTTGTTGCCTGCTTGGACTTGCATTTTTAAATGCGATCCCAAATAGTCTGATGAAGGTTCTTGAGGTAGAACGTTCGCGGTTTCGCCCTCTCGAGAACTCTATCGCGACTTCATTCTTGTTTGTGCATTTAGTTCACATTGCTTGTTGTTGATTTACTTGCTACAAGTTCGTTGTATTTGTTAGTGTAGTATTTTAATGTTAAACGATGGTACACCGTTTCCCTTTTCGTAACTCTGCCGCCCACTCAAGCCTGTTCGTCCCGAATAGGCTCATTATCTCTTCTCCAGTATTTTGCCAGTCGCTCTACGTGTACGACCTTAATTTTTTCTGTGTCTTGTACACGACATCGTTTAACCGCTTTATTATTTTATACGGTCCATCGCTTGGGCCATAATCCCTTCCTCCGCTTTGGAGTTGTGGAGTAGAACCAGTTGTGCCTCATGGAAGCCCTCCGTGACATACCTGGCTTTCATTCTGTCACTGAACATTTTTACACGGGTGCGCACAAATTCATGAAGTTCATTTAGGCTTTCCTCTTTTCTAGTGAATGTGGCATTCCTCTCTGTGGCGGGCTTAAAACCAAACCATAAGTCACCGGGCAGTTTTAAAGGTGCGCTCGAGTTATATTGTTGCAGCTGACCTCGACTTATTCTTACTGGACCTTTAAAGTAGGTACAGTATCCAATCCGCCACTGCTTGCTGACATCCAACCCAATAAAAACGTTGTTTTATCCTTTCCAGCGTCTTTGTCACTCCAAGATGACCTTCACTAGCCCCATTATGGAGCCCATTTATCAACTTAAAACTGTCTCATAGTGCCCAATATGTTTTTGTAAGAGGATTTTCTGCGAATTTCTCATTTCTGGTAGGTCGTTTGTCCTCTTCCTTAGCTGCTATAATCTTCGCCAATATTGTGTTAGTCCTTTGTACTTCGGACCAGTCTTCGTTGGCTTTGATCTGCGTAAGCCGGATATCAACGTGAGAGAGCATCAGCATTCCCATGTTTTATGCCTCTTCGGTGTTCAATGATGAAGTCGTAAGTCTGGAGGCGCTCAATTCAACATGCTAACTGTCCTTGAGGGTTCTTGAATTGCAGCAGCCATCTCAGTGCGGAATGATCAGTCCTTAGTAGAAAATGTTGGCCGTACAGGTACTTATGGTAATATTTTAAGCATTCCAGCACTGCAAGTAACTCACGTCGCACAGAGGGGCATTTTGCCTGAAAACCTGGCCAAAATTAATAGAAGTGTTTTATGAGTTAATGGCTGGAATTTTTTGATAGTGTTAGTGATAATTAGGCCCAAGAATGAATCCAACTGATTTTGGTTGAAACCGGTCCGTGATTTCGCCTAGCCCCCATACAAATTCCCCGCGAAAATGCACTTATTTACACATAATTATGGTAATTATGCAACAATCATGATAAAATTTAGCATAGATCAGTTCTGTGCACTAAGAAATCATGGTGTAAAGTTTGGTGAAAATCGGATCACATTTGACCCTACTCCCCATAAAAAGTCGCCTTTAGAAATTCGCGTTTGCGCTTATAAATGGCTTAAAAACATCGCTATCGTGATGAAATTCGGTATGAATGTGTATTTTGTAAATCTAAATCATATTACCAAATTTTGTTATGGTCGATCCATAATTGCCCCTAGGTCCAAAATAGGGCCCCTTAAGAAAATATGTTTAGCTATTATAATTGGTTTAAAAATGTTATTACCTCGATGAAATTCGACATGAACATGTTTAATATGAATGTGAATCATTTTACCTGATTTTATTATGATCGGATCGTAAGTGCTCCTAGGTACCACATACGGTCCATTAAGAAAATCAAACATACATCTCATATTGTTGTAATAGTCGATATATGTAATTAAGTTTTTAAAGTTCTATGATAATTAATATTTACTTATAATATTTATTTTACATTATTTAACACTTAACTTAAATAACTTAAAAAGTGAAACTCCAATATCTTTTAAAATAATTGGTGAAATTAGTTAAACATAACTTTACTGCTAATATATCGCCATCCCCTTGACATTTTGAAATATCGCACAATTTTCTGATTAAAAGCTGCAATTTCTCGTCAATGGTTCTGACGTTCAATTCCTTCACAATTTGGAATAATTGTAATCGTGTATAAATATTTTCCATCTTATATCTCGAAGTTACGAAAGAGTTATGATAAAAAAATGTTGTAATCACCCACATATATGTGGGACCGGGGACAGGACGCACAAGAAGTGGGCAACCCTACCAATAACAATAATTATGGTAGGCTTGCGCAATAATAACGACTGACGAAAATACTAACGTCTAAACATAGTTGGCTTTTCCAATGACAACGATTGACGAAAATACTAACGACTAAACATAGTTGGCTTTTCCAATTACAACGATTAACGAAAATACCAACGACCAAACATAGTAGGCTTTTCAGTAATAACGACTAACGAAAACAACAACAACTAACGTACCGAACATAGTAGGCTTAGCAAATAACAACGACTAACGAATTGAACAAAGTAGGCTTATTCAATAACGACTAACAAAATATCGAACAAACCATAGTAGGCTGATTTAAAAACAACGAATAGCAATGACAAACGAACGAATACATTTTTGTAAAGGAGAATCATTCTACAAGCCGACGTGAACGTGACACAACCATTTATTTTATTTTAAAACAAAAAACATCATTAAATGTTTAAGTTAATTGTTTAATTGTTTTTTTTTCATATTCAATAAAATATGTTCTTAAATCAAATTAAACAAAAAGTGTTTCTCTAAAAACAAATCCTACATTTTTGGGGGCTCAACCAAATTAAAGCTTGTGTGAAGTTGAACGTGAAAGTTTTGTATATTGTGTAATTTTAAAAAAAACTAAAAGGAAGTTGTGTGTGAAAGAAACAAAAAAAGGAAAAAATTTAAAATAAAAAAAAAACTGAAAAAAAAACTCCAAGAAATTTTTTTTAAACTCAAAACTAAAACGAAATACAAAAGAAAAAGAAAAAATGAAAAAGAAGAAAAAGAAAGAAAATAATTTAAAATAGAAATTAACGAAGATAAAATAAAGAGAGAGTGAGACAGAGAGTGTCGACAAAAACCTGAAAAGAAAGAAATCAACATGTAAAATCATCGAAAGAGAGAAAGAAATTTGCGTGAGAGACGAGAAACCTGTAAAGATAAAATTAACTAATAAAATCAATAAGAGTGAGGAAAAGATTTGCAAAAAAAAGAGTTAAAAAGCCTGAAAAGACAAAAATTAACTCAATAAGAGAGAGAAAAGTGAAAAAAAACTGAAATAGAAAATTAATTAACAAAATAAACAAGAGAGAGAAAGAGAGTTACGAGAGAAACCTGCAGAGACAGAAACTGCCAAATAGAAAAACAACCCCTAAATTGAAAGCTGAAGTGCTGTGGATTGGTGTAAGTGGAATGCGGTTGCGTATAGTCAACGAAGAAATCTAATTGGAAGTTCGAAGTATTTGCGTATAGTCAACGGAGAAATCTAACTGGAAGTTGGAAGTATTTGCGTCAGTGTTGCCAATTTAGCGCCTTTCGCGCTATATTTAGTGCGTTTCAACCATCAAAAAGTCGCATTTTTTCTCTTTAGCGCTTTTTTAAGAAAACGCGCTAGGTTGGCGCTTTTCTATTTAATTTTTTTATTTCCCCATTGATTGAATATAGTTCTTTGGGATATAATTTTGAAAAGACTTGTCGTGATAATAATATTGAAGGTTGTGAAAAAGAATTAATACATACAAATTTAATTAAAGTTACTAAAGCTTTAGTGCATAAAATAAGATTAAGATTACCAACTAATATTACAATTTAAAATAAAATATCATTATTTAGTGTCGAAAATATTTTTTCGAATAAGACAAAAGATATCATTGAATTCTTTGGAAGAAGACGATATTGACGAAATGGAAAATTGTCTTAATAATTTAAAATTATGTCAGTGGAAAAATATAAGTAATACATAGCAGTTTTGGATTGAAAATCCGTTTACAAAGTTGCCAACACTTGTAATTAATTTATTAAGTTTTCCTTTTTCGAACGAAGTGATGTATGCATGTTGGCACGAAGTGTGAACAGTTTGGAATTTATTGAGAAAGCAATGAATTAGAGAGATTATTTAAACATTCTAAAGAACAAATTCATGAAAAGTTCGGAAGAATTAAGTATCGCTAATGTTCATTACTTCCAACATGTCAATGAACCCAATCATACAGCTGCCAATGTTAATATGTGATTTGCCTGCCAAAGGCGACTGGCTTAATACACTTACTCAAAGTTCCGATATGACTCCAAGAGACTATTTAGAAGATCATTTAGAAGAACGGTTACATAGTCGCTAAACCTCAAATAAAAGTTAACCGAAAAACCTGCTCTTGAGTGCATGGCGGCACATATCAGCAGAAAACACTTGACAATGCCAAATAGGTTAAATTGTGTGCTTGACCTTTAGGGATATTCATATATTCATTTTCATATATTAGGCCCTGAATTTTAAATATAGTCTGACTTCTTCTCGGAGGTGCCTACAATTTTTGCGATGCAAAAATAAGGAGTCATCAGAAAATATTCCTTATATTTCTCTTGTTTTGTGACAAACATTCAAAATGTTTTTGTTTTATAATAAAACAGAAGTAAATTAATGTAATAAGTATAAAAACTTTAATTATTTATACCAACTTTTGCTACATATTTATGGAATTTCTAAAATGTATTGTGGTACTAAGACATTTTCTGTCCACTGTACATAATAAAATATTTTTTTAACAATTCCATTACATTTTCTATTTTTTATTATTTAGCGCTTTTTTTCAGCGCGTTTTGATTATAGTTAGTTACTAAAATTATTACTTAGCGCTTTTTAACGCCATTTGAGTAGTAGGACCGCGCGTTTCGACCATAAAAAATTGGCAACACTGATTTGCGTATAGTCAACGAAGAAATATAATTGGAAGTATTTTGTTTATTTTTGTACGACACAATTGTAGTTCGATTGAGTAAGCTAAATTTTTAAAATTCTAATCGAAATGTTGTTATTTTGTTTAAATTAAAAACATCTTTAATTGATTCTGTAAACTAAAATTTTATTCTATTTAAAAAATCCAATTTGAAATTTTGTGCTATTTTGAAAAAAAATCCAATTTGAAATTTTGTTCTGTTTAAAAAATCCAATTTGAATTTTTGCTTTGTATGTTAATATTCCAATTTTATTTATGATTTAGAGTTTCGATTTCATCTGAATTTTTTTTTTTTTTACGTTATACTTTTGTTTTCACTTACATATTATTATTACTTTAATTACATACAAATTAATTTCATCCTTATAATATTATTCATTATTATTATTATTATAATTATTATTACTCATACTTATACATATATACATACTTTACTACTACTAAATTTGTGAATTTTTTTTTTTTTATTAATAATCGGACGAATAATTAATTCGAATAACATGGACATAAATGAAATTTTTGCTATGACAGTTGACGGTTTGAAGGGCAAGTTGACTGAGATAGGACTACCTACAAATGGACGGAAGGCCGAACTTCGAGATCGACTCATGGAATATTTCGGCTTAAGTGCACCTAATTCTGACTCGGAATACATTGATGTCCCTTCGCGACATGAACCGGTTTCGGTTACTGAAAGAAATATATTCACGCTACGTGATATTGAGGATTCTTTGACTAGTTTTTGTGGTACAGACAACATTGGGATAGATGAGTGGGTTTCTGATTTTGAGGATAATGCTGAGGCAGTAGGTTGGAGTAGTTTACAAAAATTCATATATGCAAAACAGTTGCTGAAAGGAGCGGCACGTTTGTTTATTCGTAGTCAGAGTGGGATAAAGAACTGGATCTCTCTCAGGGAAGCACTTGTAAAGGAATTTGGAACTAAGCTAGCAGCGATTGAAGTACATCAGATTTTGAGAAATCGTAAGAAGAGGAATAGTGAAAGTTTACGGGAGTACCTCTACACATTAATGGAAATAGGGAAACCCATTAAGCTTGATGACGATAGTATAATTCAATATTTTGCTGACGGAATTCCGGATTCGAAATTCGGAAAGAGTATCTTATATCAAGCTACGAGTGTAGAAGATTTAAAGGATAAAATTAGAATATATGAGAAAATTCGAAGACCTGCTTCACAGGCGCCAACCTTGAAGGTATCTTCAGATTTAGGACAGTTAGATAGAACAAAACCGAATAATTATTCGAAGGCCAAATGCTATAACTGCGGGGGTGATGATCATTTGGCAAAATTTTGTAAATCAGGGAATTTTAAATGTTTTAATTGTGGAAAAATGGGTCATAAGTCGTATGAATGTAAGGTAAAGTTGTCGAACCAAATCAAGCAGGAAAACAAGAACAGATTGTGTACGGTAGGGAATGGTAATAAGACGGTGCGAAATGATAAATTTGTTACGACTTGTATTGCGAGGCCAAATCGAGTTTTTAAGGAAATTAAATTAGACGATCTTAGAATTTCGGCGATTATCGATTCGGGTAGTGATATTTCGTTAATTAGGTTAGATATTTTTGAAAAGTTACAGGACATTGAGATTCGCAATGGAAGGGAAAGTTTTGTAACGGCCAATGTTGGTGAATTGGTAACTTTAGGACACTTTGATAGGATCGTTAATATAGATGGTTTTGACTTTAATGTTAGATTTTACATAGCTGAACAATTTCCATATGAGGCTGCAATAGGTAATGATATATTAGACCAGACAGATGTGATATTGACTTCTAGTGGTGCAACTTTCAATGGTAGGAATGAATCTGTAGGAGAACAAAGTGATGAAGTAGACGATTTTAAGATATTTTGTTCAACGGTGGTTATCGATGATGATGTTGCATTGAACTTGTCACATTTACCGAAAGAGACAGCAGGAGTGGTTAACAGGTTAGTAAGGGACTATAATCCGGAGAATCTTGAACCATCTCCTATTAGTATGAAAATAATATTGTCGGATGATATTCCAATATTTCAACGACCACGTCGTCTATCTTATGAAGATCAAGGCGTTGTGGAGCAACAAGTTAAGGATTGGTTAAATGAAGGCATTATTCGACCGAGTATTTCTGAATATGCATCACCAATCGTTCTTGTGTCTAAGAAAGACGGCACAAAGAGACTTTGTTGCGATTTTCGTAAATTAAATGAGAAAATTATGAGAGATAACTTCCCAATGGTTTTGATTGATGACGTGTTGCATAAATTAGAATCTGCTAAGATTTATTCCACACTTGACTTAAAGAATGGTTTCTTCCACGTACCTGTTGAGGAGCAGTCGAAAAAGTTTACTTCCTTTGTAACACACAATGGCCAGTATGAGTTCAATTACGTACCTTTTGGAATTTCTAATTCTCCAGCGGTATTTTCTCGGTTTATTTTTTCGATATATAGGGAATTGATTCAGGACGGTACTATAATTGTGTATGTCGACGATATCATAATACCATCGGTGGACGTTTCGGAAGGAATCGTGAAATTGCGGAAAGTATTACAAGTAGCTAGAAAACATAACTTACAAATTAAATGGGAGAAGTGTCAATTTTTAATGAATAGGGTTAATTTTCTCGGGTATATAGTTGAAAATTCGACGATAAGACCATCAATTGAGAAGACAGCAGCAGTTGAAAATTTTCCAGTTCCAAAGGACAAGAAAGCGCTACAACGTTTCTTGGGCCTCACGTCGTATTTTAGAAGATTCATCTGTGGATATGCTACAATTGCTAGACCTTTATCTGACTTACTTAGGAAAAATAGTGATTTTGTAATGGGAGAAGCTCAAATGGTATCATTTAGGCAACTTAAGGAAAGTTTGATGAATGCACCTGTTTTAAAATTGTATAATCCAAATGCTACTACAGAAGTACACACCGATGCAAGTATGTATGGCTATGGAGGTGTTTTGCTTCAGAAGAACGCAGACGACCAACAATTTCATCCGGTGGAATATATGAGTCGTAAAACTAATGATGCACAGCAAAAATACCATTCCTACGAACTTGAAGTTTTGGCAATCATCGAAGCATTAAAGAAGTGGAGAGTATATCTAATGGGCCATAGAATAAAAATAGTGACAGATTGTAATGCTTTTGCGATGACTATAAAGAAGAAGGACGTTCCATTAAGAGTGTCTAGGTGGGCCATGTTTCTTCAGGAGTTTGATTTTATAATAGAACATAGATCTGGGAGCAAAATGCGGCACGTTGATGCTTTAAGTAGGTTTTCTTGTTTGTTGTCGGATGACTCGATAAAGCATCGACTCAAACAAGCACAGATGCAGGACAATTGGGTTAAGGCGGTTAGAAATATTCTTGAAAATGGAAATTATGAGGATTTTTATTTGAAACATGACCTAGTTTACAAGGATCCAGATAGAGAACTTATGGTGATTCCGGAAAGTATGGAGGAAGAAATAATCCAGATTGCCCATAGAAAAGGCCATTTTGGTACTAAGAAGACACGAGATCTTTTAGAAAAAGAAGTTTATATACCCAATATTATATCGAAAGTTGACAAAATAGTCCGTAGTTGCATAGAGTGCATAATAACAGAAGCTAAGACAGGTAAACCAGAGGGACTTCTTACCACCATCGATAAATCAGATCGACCACTAAGAACGTATCATATTGATCACGTTGGCCCTATGGAGGAAACAAAGAAACGATATAACCACATTCTGGTAGTGGTTGATTCGTTTTCTAAATTTGTTTGGTTATATCCAACCAGAAGCACTGGAGCGGAAGAAGTCATTGATAGACTTCAACGACAATCGGCGAATTTTGAAAATCCGGAAAGAATTATATCGGACAGAGGAACAGCTTTCACATCGAATTTGTTCAATAAGTATTGTATAGAGCATAATATTCAACACCTTCTTATTGCAACGGGGGTTCCTAGGGGAAACGGTCAGGTAGAACGAATTAATAAAATAGTAGTAACATTACTTTCGAAAATGTGTTCAGAAGATCCCGGAAAATGGTACAAGCATGTAGATAGGGTTCAACAATGTATAAATAATACTCCTCCGCGTAGTACGAAGTATTCACCGTTTAGGATTCTTACAGGATGTGAAATGAGAATAGACGAAGGAAAAGACATACGAAACATGATTGAGGAATTTGCTATAGAAGAGTTAGATGAACAGAGAGACGAAATTCGGAATACAGCCAGGTCGAATATAGCAAAAATCCAGGCGGAAAATAGGAAAACGTCTAATAGGAAGAGAATTCAAGCACCATTATATAAGGAGAATGATTTAGTGGCTATTAAACGAACTCAATTTGGACCCGGTTTGAAATTACGACCAAAATATTTAGGACCATATAGGGTAATTCGGATTATGAAACACGATAGGTATGAGGTTGAAAAGGTTGGTGAAGGTGAGGGTCCAAAGAGAACCAGTACCGTAGCTGAATATATGAAAAAGTGGAACCCGTCATCCGACTCGAATGACCGTGCAGGAGGGCCGAATGTGGGACCGGGGACAGGACGCACAAGAAGTGGGCAACCCTACCAATAACAATAATTATGGTAGGCTTGCGCAATAATAACGACTGACGAAAATACTAACGTCTAAACATAGTTGGCTTTTCCAATGACAACGATTGACGAAAATACTAACGACTAAACATAGTTGGCTTTTCCAATTACAACGATTAACGAAAATACCAACGACCAAACGACCAGGCTTTTCAGTAATAACGACTAACGAAAACAACAACAACTAACGTACCGAACATAGTAGGCTTAGCAAATAACAACGACTAACGAATTGAACAAAGTAGGCTTATTCAATAACGACTAACAAAATATCGAACAAACCATAGTAGGCTGATTTAAAAACAACGAATAGCAATGACAAACGAACGAATACATTTTTGTAAAGGAGAATCATTCTACAAGCCGACGTGAACGTGACACAACCATTTATTTTATTTTAAAACAAAAAACATCATTAAATGTTTAAGTTAATTGTTTAATTGTTTTTTTTTCATATTCAATAAAATATGTTCTTAAATCAAATTAAACAAAAAGTGTTTCTCTAAAAACAAATCCTACATATATATATGTTTCAATAACGGGGCACATAAGTGTCCCATATATTTTTTACGTACCTATTTGACATATTTTATTGAGGTATATAACAGTTTTTGAGTTTTAAAAATCCTGTGTGTTTCGTTTTTTGGTAGAAAAAGGGTAATTTTTGGTGCAATGGAATAAAGCCAAAGGTAATAAAGCCATAAAAAACAACGCGCGCCGAGTTCACCCGCCAAACAAGATCAACCAAACTCAACATTACACTGTTATTGTTTTATTTCTCATTCTATTGAGAAATAAGGCCATATGGCTTTATTGTCTATGGCTTTATTACACTGTGTCTAATTTATTTTAATTTTTCGGGTGCCCTGGTAGTCTAGTGGGTAGTGTGCTAGACTATTAGTGTGAGGGTCGTGGGTTCGATTCCCACCAGAGACTCTGGTCTGTGACACTACACCGAGCATATGGTCAAGTTACTCCGCTCGTATAAAAATTAGAATATAATTTGTAATTGTATTGTAATTAATAAAATAAATAAATAAATAAATTTTAATTTTTCAAAAAAAAGTAAAATTTTCAAAAAATCGGCAAAAAAATTGCGCAAATTTGCGCAAACTTTTTTTTGTTCCTGAAAGTAGAGAGTTCATATTTCTTGTGGTGTATACCATTAAACTACTAAAAACTACTTTCACCTTTAAAATCCTTATCTTTTTTTTGGGAAGGATAAAAAAATGTGAAATTTTTATTATTTTTAAATTTTGAACGAATAATTTTAACATTAATATATCGACGCCTCCATTCTATAACGTTCTAAGTGGACTTAGAACGTTTTTAATGTTCTTGCATTTTTAAATTCTACGTTCTCTATCTTAAATACTGTCAAAATTGGTTAAGATGCTCCGATCCGTTCCGAAGTTATTGGGAAAAATCTACTTAGAATACACTTATAGTCGTATGGCGCGTAAAAACTTTGAGAGCTCATAACTCAAAACACACTTTTTCGACTTAGAATGTTATAGAACGGAGGCGTCGATATGAGATATATAAATAAAAAAAAAATGCTGAAAGTAGCAGTCGCTCATACCTTTAAAATAAAAAAAATCAATATAAAACCTCTATTCGTTTAGCCACAAAAAAAATATCAAATGAACCTATTAAAATTTCAAAAAAACAGCAATAACGCATTTAATTTTCTTCACTTTCTGACTTTGACATCGTCTCAAATCTACAAATATAAACTTAAAGTCGTGAAAATTCACTGTATAATGCAGAATTTTGTTATCTATCGAACTGCATACTCAGTTTCTCAAATTTATTAAAATGAATTTTTGCCTTTTTGGCCAGCTTTTGAGGGTAAATGCCCCTTAGTGCGTCGGGTCACACAATAATTCCATTCAGGCTTTGACAGTATGCGACTATAGTAGCCTACGACTTTCTCTGTCCCATTGACCTCTTGGGAAACTACACCACCGAAACCATATCCGCTAGCATCACTGTTCAAAATGAATTTTTCCCCTGGGACTGGATATACCAAAATCGGTGCAGCACACAATAGGTCCTTCAGTGTCTGGTACGTCTTTTCTTGTCACTCACCCCATTGATTTCTTGGTAAGCTCATGCAAGCTTGCAGCTACACTAGCAAAGTTAGCCACAAACGACTGTACATGCTTAGTCCCAAAAAGCTACGTAGTTCACGAAGATTCTGGGGGCGAGGCCACAGTACTGCTCGTATTTTATCTTCATCCGTGGATATGCCATCTGCTGTAACAAGATACCCCAATTATTTCACCTGTTTTTGGAAGAAAGCACATTTCTTCACGCTTAATTGGAGTGTTCGTCGAAAGTTCTGCCCATCACTATTATGTCATCGAGGTACACCAGGCAAGTCTTCCAATGCAGTCCCTTTAATATACGTTCCATAAGCCCCTCGAATGTGGCCGGAGCATTACAGATCCCAAATGACATAACTATAAACTGCCATAAGCCGCCGTTCGCACTGAATGCAGTTTTCTCCTTGTCCTTGTTTGCAATCTCCACCTGCCGCTACTGTCAATCCAATGTGGAGAACCACTTCATTCCGGCTAGCGTGTCGAGTGTGTCGTCAATTCTCAGTAGCGGGTAACTGTCTTTTTGGTGACATCATTCAGCTTCCTATTGTCTACGCAGAATCTTGTACTACCATCTTTCTTTTTGACTAAGAATCCAGGTGAGCTCCACGGACCCGATGATGGTTATATTACACCGCTCCTCCTCATTTCGTAGACTTACTCCTTAACCTCACTACGCTTCGCCAGCGGTATGCTTCTTGGTGCCTGTTTTATCGGTCTCGCTCCGCCAGTATCAATTTCATGTTTGACCATGCCTGTTCTTCCTTGTCTTTTCTTGTTCGTGGCCAAAGCCCAAGCATGTCTCTTTAGAAACTTTTTGGCTTTATTTCTCTCTGAAGCTGCTAAACCTGCTACCCATTTCTCCACACTTACACTAAATTCCTGTTGGTCCTTGGGTGATATTTCGGCAGGTTCTGGCAATTGGTTGCTGTTTATTACCGCCTCTACTGGAGCACTTTGACCCACCTCTGAGTTTTTACACATAACTTTTACATGGCCTGATAGATTTAGCACTCTCACCGGGACTATTCTCTGTTCGGTGGATTTGACGAATCCATATGAATTTCTGTTGGTTCAACAACCCACAAGCGGTTTTCCTCAGAATCTCCCTCCATACGCTCCCATATCAATGATTCACTCTGTGGTGGTAATTTTTGTTGTTCGACAGCAACCATCTTTCTGGTGTAAACTTGATGCTTGTAACCCACTTCAAGAGGTATCTCCACATTCCGCCAACTCATTATCTGTTGCCCCATGTTCAAATTGATGCCATGAGCTATCATAAAATCGGCACCAAAGATAACCTCGTTTACAATATCGGCAACAATAAAGACGTAACTTGCACTAATGTTGCCTACAGTCACCTTCGCCTCTGTTTTTCCGTGGATGGTGGCAGACTCTCCAGTAGCTGTCCGAAGCCTTACATTACAAAGTATCCTACACGTCCCCCTCACTACGTCTGGTCTGATGATAGACTGCGTCACACCTGTATTATAGTGAAGGTGAGTTATCTGCCATTTATATACCCGCACACTGTAAGGTTGTTGTTATTTTGTTGCATCACTGATATGGAGATTGTGTGGCCCTGGCCAGTATTTGCCTCTCAGTGCTAGCTCGTTTTAGTTTAACAGGGACTCTTGTGTAGATGGCTGATAGCTGACCTGTTCCGTGGCGCTTTACAGTTTCTTTGGAAATGCCCACCCTTTCTACAATTAAAACATTTAAGTTTGGCCTTCTGCCCATTTTCCTCCAAAAATTGCTTCATAATTTTTCTAAATTTGTTTAAAAGGCATTCCTCTTCCTCCACGACTTTCATTTCTCGCACTTTGCTTACTTGCGGCCTAGAAATCGTGCGAGCTGTCTCCTGAGCTAGTGCAAAAGCCACGGTCTCTGCAAAGGTTGTCTTCTCTGTAGAACATACCGCTAGTTTGATGATGAGGTCGCGTATACCATTAACAAACGCCTCGGTTTTAAAGTTGTCTATAAGCGGGTGGTTTTCTCCTGGGTATGTAAGCTCATTAGCCTTTTGCGCACGGCACCTTAATTCCATACGGTATAGTTCTCGTTTGTGCTCGTCGCCGAATTGAAGCTGTAATGTCACCGTTAGATCTTAGTAACGGAGACCTTCAAACCACGATTATTCTTCTCACACGCAACGCGTCTTCTCACAAGACTGACTGAATTCTTTCTCATCCCGTTGCCTGCTTTGTCTTACCTTTTATATCGCTTGGTAAACAGCCTGATGAATGCTCTCGAAAGAGAATGACTGCCTTCGCGAAATGTCTACAAATATAAACATGATGTTTTCATTATTGTTGTTTGTGTATTTTGTTTACGTTTGTCCCTGCAGTGTTGTTGTTGCCTCTTTGTTTATCCCCTTTTTTGTAATGATGTTGTTGCTATATTTTTGCTTATTCGTTGATCATGTAAACAAGTCTATTGTTTTTGTATCTTTTGTTTATGATTTTAATAACACCATTTCCATTTTCGTAAAAATATTTTCTCTACCTACCCTACGGCATACTGCTGCCAATAATTTCATCAATTCATACGACACGCTGCATGTTTCTTCAGCTTCAGGGCCTTCAGTAGCAGGAACATCAAGAACAGAAACTTCAACCTCTGCACTTTCATCCAGCACTTAACTTTCAATTCCTTCTCAAATACCGTAGAGAACGTATTATTTACAATAAAAACTACGTAAACTCTTTAAAAACTTTAAAGATGTCCTGTTTTTATTTTACAAATTTTGTTGTTGAAAATATTTTTTGTTGCTTTTATTATATTAAATCTTACGAGAACTTTATAAACATTTGTTGTGTACATATGTATATAAGATAATGTTCAATATAAAATTGATAAATATTGTTTACTAAATTTTTACGCAATTAAAACAACGCCATTTGCATCTGCAAGACGTCATTTACGTCAAAGAGTTAAGTATTTTTAAAATCTTTAAATACAGCTCAAAAAAAAAAAACGACGCAAAATATTTCAATTTATTTTATTTCAAAGGTCTAAAATGAATATCGTCGTCGAAAATCCAAAGGCACGTATCATAAAAAAAAATCAAAATCGAGTTTTTGATTGATTATGATTCGTAACGTTAACATATCTCTACCAATTTTTATATTTTTGCGACCAAAAATAACGTTTTTATATCGATAATTCAAAATGACGTACCCACATGTAATATGTATAACGTTTTTTGCTTCTCCTGTAAAATTAGAAAACGTGATGTTATGTACTTTTGGATTTTCAACGACGATATGTAGAAAGTGATGGAATTTTAACTCTCTCAATATATACATACATATGTCAATACATATGCAGGTGCTTATAACTAATTACAGACAATATTGTATTCAATATTTAATTTTTTGACGCCGTTTAGATAATTCACCTCTGTTCACCTAAAATTCTTAATGGCAACACTATCTTTACTGTTATTATTTTCTTTTTATAACGTTTTTCTGTAATTTGTGAAACAAATTATGAGTGCACCATACTAAAGACGGTAATAAAATTTTTCAATCGCCGTAGTCTAGTATTTAGTGTGTTGACTTATTGGACATGAGGCCACGGTTCAAAACCCAGGTCAGACATCTCCAACAGAACGAAGTAGGAAAAAATATTTCTTTGGTGACGATACAATTTTCAACATTTTCAAATTAAAGGAGGTTTCTGGCAAAAACTCTGAGAAAAATAAAATTGCCATGAAAAGGTTTCTCACAAATCTGACGTTCGGGGTCGACTTTAAACTGTAGCTTCCGCAACTCATGTTAATTTTATAAAGGGTGATTTTTTAAGAGCTATAGGAAAATTAAAAAAAAAAATACATAAAATTCAGAAAAATGCATGAATACTTTATTTGAATCGATAGTACGGTCCATATAATTTAATGTTTGAAGATTATTTCATGCAAATGTTGACCGCGACTGCGCCTCAAATGGTCCAACCGCTTAGTCCAATTTTGGCATACTCTTTCCAAGATTTCGGCCGGTATCTCACGAACAAATGCTTCAATGTTGTCTTCCAATGCGTCAATTGAAGCGGGCTTGTCTGTATAGACATGAGCTTTAACATAGCTCCACAAAAAATAGTCTAAAGGCGTTAAATCGCACGATCTAGGCGGCCAATTGAACGGTCCCGAACGTGAAATAAAATGTTCACCGAACTCGCGTCGCAACAAGTCCATTGTTACGCGTGCTGTGTGGCATGTGGCACCGTCTTGTTGAAACCACATGTCATGCAAGTCAAGCTCTTGCATTTTGGGCAAAAAAAAGTTGGATATCATCTCACGGTAGCGCTCTCCATTCACAGTTACGTTACGATTCGCAGCATCTTTGAAGAAATACGGTCCAATGATGCCACCAGCGCATAAACCGCACCAAAATGTGACTTTTTCTGGATGCATTGGTAGCTTTTGCAATGCTTCTGGCTGATCTTCACTCCAAAATCGACAATTCTGCTTATTTACATATCCATTGAGCCAAAAATGAGCTTCGTCGCTGAACACAATTTTTCGATAAAGAAGTGGATCTTCGGCCAACTTTCCAAGAGCCCATTCACCAAAAATTCTGCGTTGCGGTAGGTCGTTCAACTTCAATTCTTGCACCAGCTGTATTTTGAAAGGCTTCACACCTAAATCCTTCCGCAAAATTTTCCACGTTGTTGAGTAACAGAGGCCCAATTGCTGCGAACGGCGACGAATCGATAATTGATGGTCATCATTAACACTGGCCGATACAACTGCGATATTTTTTCAGTTCGCACTCTACGTAAGCGTGTTGGTGGTTTAATGTCTAACAATGTAAATTTTGTGCGAAATTTAGTCACAATAGCCCGAATAGCCGCTTCAGTGGGTCGATTAAATTGACCATAAAATGGAAGAAGCGCGCGATAACTTTCTTAACAGAGCACGCATTGTGATAATAAAATTCAATGATTTGCAAGCGTTGTTCGTTTGTAAGACGATTCATGGTTAAATTATAGACCAAACTGAAGATGTTTGACAGTGAAACAAAACACGAAACGTGCGTGAGCTGTTTAAACCAGTGTTGCCAAAAAGATAATAGCTAAAAAATCACCCGTTACATACACAACGAAAGTGGTGTGCGAAACTAGGTCGTAATCCAGGGTTGTAATGACCAATTATGTATGTAGGCATGATAAAATTTTCAACATTTTTAAATTAAAGGAGGTTTTAAAAGCTCAATTCAATTAATTATGATTACACAGTACTTGAAAGCCTATTGTACAAATGTATTAGGACGGAAGCACCATTGGAAAATCGCTAAAGCCTCAAAATGATAAAACAGTGGTTTTCCATGCGGAGTGATATTTCAGAAAGCATTAACAACAGAATAGGTGGCTCGTAAACAAAAAAAACCCCAATTACGACAGTCCGTGAAGTATTATTTTTTACGAAATAAAAATTAAGTCTCTTGCGAAGACCAAAAAAAAATAAATATGGCCACTAACCAAAGTTCAAACGATTCTAGCCGCAGTACACAAGGACCACTTTAAAATATGGGAAGTTTCATCATCCATTAGGCTGCTATGTCATCCAGCGTTAAGTATGCAATGACATTAAGCAAAATTAAGGAACATATAGATAAGTTTCAATATGCAAGAATTCTAAGCGAAACAACAATATTTCAACAAGAATGTAGTTGATCATGTGAATTATGCTGTAGTTACTCAACCGTAACGTAACGTACCGTAGAAAACGTTCTCTTTTTAGCATATGGAGAACAATGCAAACGATTACCGAAACGTTCTCTCTCGTTAGCAAAACGGAACGATCTGTATAAAACAGAATTCTCCCACGTTTTTACGTGACATTTGAACATGAGAGAGGATGGGCAGTGTTGACACGATGAAAAAATATTGTAACCAACATTTGTGAAAAAATCACCAGATAAGGAAAAATATAACCAAAATTAAATTCAGAGTTTTTTTCATTTTAACAAACAAAACAACAGCTTTTTTATAAGTAAAATAATAACCCGGAAAAATCTATGAATTTTATTGCATTGTGTTGTGTTCGTTTGTGTGTTGCTTTTGTTTAGTTTCGTTTTTATTTACATTCTTCGTTGACATATGTCCCGTTTTGAACGTTTCTATAACTACACAAACGTTTTTAAAGCTACGTACGTTACGATTTTACGTTTCCTACGCTTGAGTAACCAGGGCATTAGTGATATTTTGCACAATACTGTTGCTGTTTTTTAAATTCGAAGCCACACAGTTGTTAAGCTCTTATTGATAATAGTTTTGCAATAAAATATTGATTTTTTAAATAAATACATTTTCTTTTTTTATGAAATTTATGATGTGCCCTTAATTATATGCACGATTGCATATAATTTAATATTTAATTATTGTTTAAAAATAATAATGTATTCGACACAATAAGAAGTCCTTCTCTAAGAATTAAAGTTAAATGGACTAAACTATACATACCTTCGTAGTTTTCCTCTGTCTTTGAGCTCATCCAAAACAGGTTCAACAATAGTTATTTTTAGTTATTATTTGGATAGCCTTTGTGGTCAGATATACATACATCAAACACTACAGTGTCCCGAAATTACAATCATAAGGAAAAATTAAAAAAAAAATCAAAATTCTATTGGTGGCGTATATGGCGTAAACGTTCGTCTGAAAAATTGTGCGCTAATAGGGCAATCTGAGAGATAACGGACAGTCAGATTTTTCAGAATGAATGCCGCATTCTGTACCTTTCATCTTCAAAACATCTGTAAGAATTAAGTTAAAGTCGTACGGTAGGACAGATACAGCCGCTTGCTCTTCTCATGCACATTGGGATTGGTGAGTTTTTAGTACTAGTGGATGTGATCAGATATACATACATCCCAGTAGACTATCCTACATATGTATGTACATGGCTTTGAAAAATGAATATGCTGGAACGTACACCAACTTAAATTATAATTAAAAAAATTAAGTAATCTGCCACTTTACCAACCTAGCAGTTGAACGCGTTAATAATTGTGTCTCCTGTGTGACTGCATTTACTACAAAAATAAAAAACAATAAAGGGCTATGCGCTAGAGAGTGACAAAATATGCAAACGAGATCATTTGCAGATTTTACTACTACTTTTTAATTAAAACACGTATAGTATTACAGAAAAAGTTAATAACTAAGCTATCGGAAAATGTCCGTACCTAGTAATCTGTAAATTTTTTACTTTCCATTTTAACACTAGTGACTGAGACTTTAATTTTCGTCATTAAAATGGAATCATTTGTTTTATGCGAATACTTAGATTTTAAATACCAAAGTTTAGATATCCACAGATTTAGATTTTGTATAATTCTTTTTATTTTATAATGAATCAAACTTTTTTTCTTTTTGTTAATTTAAGACATACATACAATAAGTTACAGCAAAAATACTCGTACATTCATAAATATAATGTACTAAAAATATAAGTAATTAAAATTGTTTATGTAAATAAATGCATGCAAACCAACACACATATATATTTCAGTTTATTGATTTGATGGCTCTTTAAATAGTATTCAAAATAAATAAAATTGATCAGTTCAATATTTTAAAAGACATTGCAATCAACTTTCACTAAAATATTTCAAACTGTTTACAAAATCCATGAGTTTTATTTATTTCTGGTATTTAATATTTCGGTTTATCAGTACTTTTGCTTTAAATTTTACAAATATTGGATTATAACTTAATTCTAAATACTTAGGCATTAAAGGTAGGAAAAATAAGTGATGGAGATTCGTCATTTGGAACAATTGGTACGAACGCTGAGTTAGAAAAAATTTGTTAATTTGTCTCAATCATCTGAAATAAAGAAATGTTAAATTTTAAATAATTTATACAATGTACATACTTATATACATAGTTTAAATGGTACTTTTTAATCAACTTACTGAGAACTTTAGATGCTTTATCAAAGTTATCCGATAATTTGTCCTTAAATTTATCCAAAGTATTTTGTACATCGCCACTGTGGTCACCATCATGATAGTAAACGAAATAAACTACCACTCCAACAATTATAATTATTACTAGAAAAGCACTAATAATGGACATCAACACTCCTACTGCACAATTGAGGCAACTGAAAATTTAATTAATTAATTAATTACAAACAAAAACCATATCATATTTTATGTATGTATGTATTGTATTCGTAACAATATCATTTAAAATTTAAAACTATTAAAAATTATGCTTCAATATCCTGAAGGAATTAATTCATACTTATTTTAGGACATTTAAATGAATAAAAAGGTGACTCTCGATGAAAATTTGTGGATATATTTAATGTTAATGCACTTATGCTGAATTCACAATAATTTTGGATGCCTAACAGTATTTTGCTTAATTAGAGTATAAAAAGATTTCTAAAATAAATATACTTGAAATGTTATCAAAAGCTTACAGTGAATCTACGCAGATCATATGTAAATGGCTCCCTTATAAGTCCCCATTAGACGAAAATTAATAAGTTGAGAATATGGAGACGAGTCATGATTAAAAAAATTACCAATGAAATCATTATTTCCGTTGAATGTGATATGACAAAAAAACCCCACCGCAAGAAATTCAAAAACAATTATACAACCGTACATTAATTCTTGTTTTTAAATGTATTTAAGTATATTAATAACATTGGCGTTAATTAGAATTCGTACATAGAATAAAAAATTGTTAGCTAATGTGTTTGATTTTCATAATCAAAACTAAAATAGTTACATATTCTGTTATTACAATAAAAAAAAACATAAAATTACCATTTGGTCTTCTGACATTCAGCCGGTGACATTCCCAAGTATTTAGTACATTCACTCTACAAGGTTACATCGACTTTTAATTTTAAAGACCTTCTCAATCACCGCATTAACTGTGTCGGTCTGCACAATTTTTCATACATCTGCGACTTAAGAGAACACCACGAAAAAATCCAACGGGATCAAATCGCACCATCACGGTGATCAGTTCACATCGCCTCTAAGTGAAATGAACATGACCTAAAATCTTACGTGCAGAATATCCAGTGTGACACATAGAGCGGTCCAGTTGAAACCAAATGTCGTTGGTGTCTAGATCATTCAATTCAGGCTAAAGGAAGTTAGTAATCTTTGGTATATAGCCCACAGTTCGCCGGTTCAAAATCAATTTCAAATATTGACTTTTTCAGTATGCTTTGTATTCTCTTGGATCTTTAATTCTACAATTTTGTTTGTTGACGACCCATTCATCCAGAAATAGGCCTCATCGTTAAAGTGCCCATCCGACATACCTTGTTTACTTTCAGTTCCCAGGTCAGTTGTATGGAAGCAGGCCTAACTCACGTCGCAAAATCGATTGCTTCGTGGACACGAATCTATGCGCCTAATTGCAAATAGTCTCTTGGCAGGGCGGTTATGGCGATCTTAATATGGACGAAGCATAGGGTACTTTACCCGAAAGGACATCCATTTATTATTTGCACGTGTATGAATGGTATATATTATATATATATACATATATATATATTATATCATTACAAAATCGAAATGTGTGCCTCTCTATGTTTAGTAGAGCTGTACTTATTTCAAAGGTCATGTGTGTAAGCTGTTATGTTTAAATTCGCAAATATTTACTACTTAAATGGGGTGGTATGGCGAAAATGAAAGACTTAACTCAACTTAAACCCTAAGAAGGAAATTTGAATACTTATTTGCACAAAAATCATATTACAAGTATTTACGCATCATTCAAAATAGGAAGTAGCTCGCATTTTCTAACAAATGGGGCAAAAAAAAACAATAAAGTATACAATTTTCATTTTTTGAATTATAATGTATAGTCGATGTATGTATGTATATAGAATGTCTCGCCTAGCTGGAGACACTAAGGACGACAGAATGGCAGCATTATTTATTCGTCTCTTGTTATACATTATATCATGAGAGCTCTGTATTATCCTTCCACTTCCATGTATGTATGTCCGTATGAAAATAAACTTTGGCGCCAAAAGTAAAAAAAATAATATAATAAACCGAAATGGAAAACAACCCTTCGCATCCATTACGGGTAGTATAATCAACACTGGTATTTATTTGGGTATGGCAAATATAAGTATACATATATTGTAATTTTTACTTTTATTTAATTTTTTATTTCCATTTGAAAAATTTGTTCTACATTATTTTTATTATAATATTGGTCATACTAAAAGCAAAAATTTTTATTATTATACATTCTTATACAAATGTATGTACATACGTACATACTTATGTATATCAACATTCATTACTCATTTTTTCTTTAGTATACGTTTATATTAGAAACTAACGCAGTAACCGCAAATTTTCTCGTCACTTGCGGGGTTGCTATTTTATCGTGTTTTTGACATTTTAATCCACAATTATTAGAATAAAGGAAACACAATTAAAGTTTTAGCTTTCATTTAAAATAAGCGAAAAGCATGATATAAATTCAACCAAAAACATAATATACTTTGCCTGGTATACTATTGTTTTAGCAATTTATTGCTCAGTTCAAATTAACTTTAGAGAGCAAATAATTAATAATAAATAAATAAATAAACGATCCATTTATTCAACGAATTAAGTGTGTAAAAATTTTAACTAAAATATAATAGTGTAGAAATATATACTTATCTATGTATGTACATACTCGTACAACAATATTTTAATGCTTCATTCCAGCATTACTTTGAAGTTTTTAATGCAATTTTTTGTGTACGTACATATATGTATGTATGTATCAGAGATCAGCAATGAGTATTCAAAAAGATGAGTAGATTCGAAAAATACTCATAATTTCTGATACTTATACGCATTCATACTTATTTTAATATCATACTCATACTACTCATATACAAAGTTTGAAGTACTCATCGTACTCATACTTAACAATACGCATGATGTTGTTGATTTCGACTCTCCATGACTCAAGATTTACAAAAATCACAAAATAAGTATGATTCGCGTACGAACACTACAATATTCACTAGAAGGTTGTGTGTTTGCTTTGCTTGCTGTCTTTGTCTTTTTCTTTCTTCTTTTATTTGCATAAGCAACAACAACTGAGACTGTAAATTTTGATGAATGGTTCGAATCACTCGAATCATTTATGAGTATTATAAGTATTTTCCTAAATTTATGAATCTGAATGAGTAGGCGTATAAATCAAACATATTTCGAATGTTATGAGTTTGATGTCAACGTTGTACTCATACTCATTGCAGCCTGTATTTATAAATCAATGTTGTAGTGAGTACGAATGAATCAGAGTAGTTGAGTTTCAATACTGTTGACCCACTCATACTCGAAATTTCATGAGTACTTATGAGTAGCGAAAAACGACTCATTGCTGATCTGTGGTATGTATGGTTACTTACTACTATTCGACCAAATTGTTATTCACTTTTATGGATAACTTGCAGTTGTATATGAGGTATTATACTAAGTAACAAAAGGTTATTTTTAAACACTAACATTATAGATAATCTCTCAAATATGAAGCTTTGCATCATTCTAAAGATGAAAATATTTTCATTAAAGTTGATTATATTTTCATTAAAGTTGATTTATTTATTCACGGGTTATTTATAACATTTGAAGAGATATTATCACATTTCACATAATTGAGATTGAGGACTTACATACCTAAAAAGTTTTGAATAGAAGTTTTTTTGTTCAATCAATATAAGATGTAGTCTCCAAATTTATTGGAATCAAATTTCTTTGCGTTGGACTTAACCCGACGAAACACCTAAGAATTATAAATGTTCGGATTTATTTATTATACGGTTTAATTTATTTAATTTGAAAAACAAACTGTTTTATTTTTTTGTTTTTTGAATTTTACAAATAATTATTTTCTAACGCCAATTTGCCGCTGGGTTAAATAAGAAAATGTATTTTTGTATAACAAACCCATTGAGTTAGAGCTCTAACTCTAAAGTTAGCTAACATTGAGCATTATACATAAATCTATTGTTTCATTTTCAAAATTATTCATGTATGTATGTATGTAAATATTGTTCAAATTGAATTTTTATCGGGTTTTTTCCTCATTCAACTACGACTCTTATTAATTCTAAAAATTAATTTAAAAAAAAATTTAATGTGTTGTGATATTTTTAGGTGTATATTCTGTGCTCAAAAAATTATTCAGCAAAATTTTGTTTTTTCAATTGTGATGCCCCAAATAAAACATTCTTGTATTTATTTACTAAATGAACTTTAATAATCAAAGCTTTAAGAATGTTTTCTGGATCTTCGTAGTTTAAAGAGCTTTTTAGTAATCGGCTAGCATTTGTGTTTTACTTTTTCCATGGAAACGTTTTTCAAATGTGGCCTTTTTCTCTTGCCTCTTGATGAATCGTTTCAATCTGCTCATCACTTCATTTACCAAGGTTGTCTGGAAAATGTTGATGTTAATTGACATTCTAAATCTCATATCACCGTAAGTTCTCAAATACTCATTCATGACGTCAAAGTAATTGCCACTTCTGTGTTTATCTGAACAGTTGTCGCATACAATTTGGATTTTTTGATTTGCACTTTTTAGTGATGTGATGTGCACGCCTAACAACTACTTCCGCTTTTATGGCGTTCAAAGTTAAGATTTTATGAGACAGTAACATCATAATTCTCTTCTCGTTTAATTCGTAGCGATGTTGATTACCAAAAAAAAAAAAGTGATTTAAAGCAACTTAATTAGGAAACGTATATTTCCTAACGTAACTTCTAGAAAACATTTGATGGTGTCACAGAAAGAATCGAAAAAATCAAAGAGTGGATAAGTTTTATCAACGAACCTCAACTAAGTAGCGCATATAAAAGTCAATGAAACAATTAATTTTAAACTAATCATTTCATATTTTTCCGTGTACGGGCTGCGTAAGGTCCACGACTGATAGTATATATTTGTTAACTATGTAATTGCATATCTTTCTTCTAATTATAATTAATTTATTTAGCTTAAGATTTTGCAAAAGCAATTGATTTTAATCGATTGTTAATACTTGAGTAAACGCATCGAAACTCGATATTTCGCCCAATTCCTTAGCTATGAAAAAAGCGTAACATCAATAATGTTCTCCTGATAGTCGCTTAAATGTGAAAATGGAGAATTTGCCTATAAACAATCAAGATTCATCAAAAATTTTAAATATCTCGGTGAAAATTATTTGAGTAATCAATAAATTAATGTGAAAAGTTCAAAAACAGTTTGGTCCCCTAAAATAAGTTTGGAAGGTTTGAGAAATATAAAAAAAAATACATTTTTGAGTTGTACTCAACTAAATGTACAACGTGGACAATGTAGTTATTCGGGTGTATTATTATTATTTTTGTATTTTGATTGACGAAGTCCAATGAATTCTCCTTTTTGGCACTTTCATATACATACATATCGACGCCTCCATTCTATAACCGTACACTTAGAACGTTTTTAATGTTCTTGCATTTTTAAATTCTACGTTCTCTAACTTAAATACTGTCAAAATTTTGTTAAGATGCGCCGATCCGTTCCGAAGTTATAGGGAAAAATCTACTTAGAATACACATATAGTCATATGGCGCGTGAAAACTTTGAGAGCTCATAACTCAAAACACACTTTTTCGACTTAGAATATTATAGAACGGAGGCGTCGATATATTAATCGTATATATTAATATTCTAAATTTGCACATAAAAACGATTTTTCTTGTTATTATTATAATTGGAATGTGTATAAAAAACTTTGAAACAAAATAAATAAATGTATGTACTTTCCTATTTATACATAAATCTTTTTAATTTTTAAAATTTTCAAATATACACTGCCGCTCACTTGAATAGGTTCACAATTTTTTTCACATTCAAACTAATTTTTTACAATAGAATAATAAAGT
Organism: Sarcophaga rosellei; assembly: GCA_930367235.1. Taxonomy (NCBI): domain Eukaryota; kingdom Metazoa; phylum Arthropoda; class Insecta; order Diptera; family Sarcophagidae; genus Sarcophaga; species Sarcophaga rosellei. The sequence goes on along the minus strand of OV884017.1, from coordinate 79,658,211 downwards.
AATTGGGGATGTTGCATTTATACATTTTAAAGTATTGCAGTATATATAAATAAAACAGAAAAAATGGCAGCAATAACAAATAACTAGATTTTTATAATTTTTTTTTCAAAGTACTACGTTTTGGAACCTTACTTTTTTGGCTCATTTGAATAGGTTCAACGTCTTTTGGTCCAAAAAAACCAACAACAAATAATTTTTCTGTAACTTTTTTATTTTTAAAGATTTTTTATAATGTTTCAATAAAGATTTAATAATGTGTATATCCTCATTTATTCGATATAACTTCAAAAATACGATTTAGGAGGGAGTTATAAAGTTTTTCTATTAATGGTAAGGAAATTTCGGCCCATGATTTTTTTGTTTCTTCAATTAAGGTTTCTTTAGTTTCATATTGTCTGCCCGACTCATACACTTTGCGAGAAAGCAATCCCCAAACATTTTCTATAATATTCAGGTCAGGAGAGTATGGTGGCCACCCCAATATATTGACGTTTTGGCTTCGAATTCATTCTTTTACAACTCTTGCAGTTTGGATTAGGGCATTATCTTGTTGAAATGTCCATGGAATGGGCCCAAAGACTGTAGAAAAATGGGGAAACGCCTTTTCAAGAACGGATTTTTAATTATTCGCGTTCATTCTAGATGAAAGAAACTGAAGCTCACATGTCCCATAGTATTAAATTGCCCCCCACACCATCACACTACCCTCACAGCTATGCAGATGGCTCATATAACGTTCTTCTTTCCGCAAATCATGGAAATAATAATTATAACCATCTGGACCTTCCAAATTGAACTTCTTTTCATCCGAAATAACAATACGTTGCCATTCTTTGTTATAAGACTAGTGTTCACGGGCAAACTGAAGCCGTTTTGCTTTACGAGTGGCATTTAGAGGTGCCTTTTTTAATTTTTATTCTTTTCAAATGCTTGACACTACTTGACTAATTTTTGCAGCAGAATTACTGGAATTAGAGGCAGCTCTTATGACAGCTCTTCTGTCCGCTTTTGTTGTGACTCTATGCGTACGTCCTTTCATGTTATTTCCGTAATCCAACTGGTTTCTTATAAAATTGCTCACAACATTTTGACATTCAATAAATGCCTTAATTTTGCCTTTTTCTTCTTCAGTTAAGTGCTTTTTGCGTACCATTTAAATTTTTTTTTTTTTATTATTTTAATATTGCAAATATTGATAACCACTAATAAAATGAGAAATTTCATCTATTGTCAAAGGTAAACTGATTTTATTTTGAATGAACCTAATCAAGTGAGCTAAAATTTACATGTGCTTTTACTGCATTTTTTCATAAAAGCAAAAAATAACAAAAACTCCTAATTTTACAGTTAATTTTTTTTTTCTAAATTATTATTATACAAAAGGTCTCTCAATTCTAGTTTTAATAAATTGTTCTCTTAAAGTATATTTTAAGAAAAACTGGAGTAGAAATGAAAAAATGTGTGAACCTAATTAAGCGGCAGTGTATATGTACTACTGATTTTAATGTGTATAAAGAATTATAAAGTTTTTTTTATTATTATTCTTCTAGCTAGAGGTATTGTTTTGCAATTTATGAAAAAATAAAAACACAAAAAAAAAACAATTTAAATAGAACAATATTCCACGATACTTATATCTAAACTCCATAAATATTGAAAGATTGAACCGAAAATGTAATAATCAAGCAAAAAAGACTTCTTCCAATTAAGGTCCAATTGGTACTTTTTGAATTTTGCTTTACCTTAACAACACTCGTTACTGTTCTGAACAGCTGACTTCGTTCAAATGTCTGTATACCAATTTATTAGCATTGTGTTGTGTTTGTGTAAGTTTTTTGTTTGGTGTTCTATTTCGTTTTTATTTACATTCTTCGATGACATACATATGTCCCGTATTTAACGTTTCTATAACTACACAAACGTTCTTAAGGTAACGTTGGTTACGTTTTTACGTTATCTACGCTTGATTAACCAGCCTTTAAGCCTCATATATGGACAGTGACTAGTACCAGGCTATTAGAGTTCGGTTGAAAGCAGTGATGCCAGAAGTAGGGGAAAATCCTACAAAAGCGAGGGGAAATCGGAAAATTTTTTTATATTTTTCAAAATGTATGGATTTTTTTCATTGTGCAGATGCTCCCAGTACGTTTTGCAATAAACCAAATAATAAATTCCCACATTCTATTTGCATACTCATAGGTATATGCATAGACAATTGGGCAGAACATACACTAGCAATAAAAATTGCTTTAATATTTATTGCAGACTGTAGGGGGATACTTTTGCAAAGATGGCAATCATCAACGTCCTCTGTGAATGGCCACGTCTAGCTGCCTAACGGTTAATGTTCGTTGGGGTATCATCATCCAATGGCTTGACAAAGTGCGTGAGACATAATTCACTTGATTTTTTATTACCTTCTTTGTATTTTGGATAATTCATAATCTAAAATACTTATAAAACTTTTCAAATGGCAATCGGCGATATTAATTGTAGATAGATTTGTAGATTTTTCAATGTGTTGAGATACCTTGCCAACTTTAGAAACAGTCACGCAAACCGTCTAACTTTTACCATTGTGGTTGAATTTCTGTTGCTGGGTTACGCCACTCGGTATTCATGTCTTCTGAACCAATAACTTTAACTCGAATACTATTGACTTTGAGGCAGTGTTGAAAAATTCAGTACTTCAGTAGTTTTTTATTTTAAAAATTCCGTAGTACTCCCGCGACGCGTTTAGTACTTTTTATTATTACATTTAATGCGTTCGCAACGCACGTAATGCGAAAGGTGCAATTAGTCCTTTGCCACGGTTAGCCAAACGTCCACGGAATGTACGTTAGTTTTTCTATTCCGTGTATTAAGTAGGTATAAATAAATAATTTTTTACAAAAGTACCATTTAATCCAAAAAATTACTATTTCATTTAGAGTTCAGTACCATTTCAAAAAATTCAATTTTGCAACACTGCTTTGATGCAAATCATTAAGTCGACTTTGAGTACCCACACGTTTTGATATGAGCGATTTTTTGCAAGTTATGCTCCGCATGTTTTATCAAAACATATCTTAGCTATTTCATTTTCAATTAATCCCACCAAATTTGGAATCGATATCAACATGTGTAAACTTTATGTGGAGCAAATATTGAAATCTATTCTGATCTTGAAAAAGCAGTATAAATTTATCTAGCTTACTTTTTTTAAGCACAGTTTTTGAAATTGCCCTTGTTTTTCCTTTTTAATCTGAGGACATTTTTACTATTTGAATATTTTATGAAACGATGGTTATTACAATTAAGGATTAAAAAATCTTGCTTGCACTTTCTCCTATTTCGCGAAAGAAAAAATCGAATTAATTCCTGTTTTGCGTCGGCTAAAGAGCGAATATTTCGTAAATTGTAGATACTTAATTATGCATTTGACCTTAAATAATAAATAAATAAAATACAGTTTAATGAACCATTAGCATTGCAACAGACAGTAGCGCTTCAATTACATTTTAATTCCAATAAAAACTCATACTAAATATTTATTTTCGTGATCAAATTACAAAGCAAACAAACATATTCGTACAAAATTATGTACATATGCACACATGAGTACAATGAACACAAATTTTACTCTAATTTAATATAGTAATTCTTTAGGATACCTCGAGACTTGTTTTATTTTTCTGGCTGTCTACAATATCATTCCAATCCAAATAAAAAATTTGTTTACACTTTGATAATAATTTATTAAACAGCTTTACAATAAAGTATAACATTTAAAAGACAAACAAAAAATTCTACTTTTTATAGTCCAACAAAAACAATTTTAATTAAAAAATCATCTTACCAGCAAGCAACATTTCCGGCCAAACACTTGCACATATTGTTTGTTATAAAGTATTTTATTATTGTAAATAATTTTCTTTCTTTACGCTTTTCCACTTTACAACGAAAAATTCCGAAATACAACAATCCGGCAATGACTGCGTACGAATATTAACTGACTTGCGAGATAATTGAGTAAAAACATTGAGCAGTAAAACTAATGCGTCCAGTCAGTGATGCCAACAATTCACAGTCGAATAGAGCTAAATTTAATATATTTCTGTTTGTACCTCAAGACTTTTTACATTTATAAAGATAATAGTAAGAAAAAATAAACAATAAAAATTTTAAATAAAATTATTTCACAGCAATTGATACAAATATTTATCAACATTAACAAATACTTATAAAGAACAATCATTTTCAAAAAGACTAATGGCCCAGTTAACCCAACGTAACGTAATGTATCGTAAAGGGCTTGTTACGCAAGCGTAAAGAACGTAAAAACGTGACGAACGTTGCCATAGGAATGTTTCTATTGTTATAGAAACGTTAAAAACGGAATATCTGTCAACAAAGAATGTAAATAAAAACGAAATAGAACACAAAGCAACACATATACGAGCACTCCACAATGCAAAGAAATTGATAACAAAGCAGTGATGAGTGTTGTTAAGCTGCAAAATTCAAAAAGTACCAATTGGGCCTTGATTGGAAAAAGTTATATGTATTTGATTCCTAAAATTTTTTTCTATTATAAATATTTATTCTTGTGCTATTATAGAACATTGCATTTTTGGTTCGTTCTGAGTCAATATTTATGGTATTTACATATAAGTACACTGTCGAATATTGTTCTATTCAAAGTGATTTTTTTTATTAAATTGCAAAGCAATACCTCTAGCTAGAGTAGTAATAATAAAAATACTCTTATAATTCTTTATGAACATTAGAATCATAAGGATATGTATTTAAAAAATTTAAAGATTAAAATATTTATGTGTAAATAGGAAAGTAACAAAAAGGGCACTTGCTTTACATTGCCACTAAAATTACATATTTTTTATTTATTTTGTTTAAAATTTTTTTTTACACATTACAATCGTAAATGATAAAATATAAAAGAAGATTATACGATTAATATATGTATATGAAAGTACCAAAAAGGGGAATTCTTACCACTTTGTAAAATTTTCAAACCGTTCTTGTTTTATTGCATTTTTAAATTCAAACTTTTAAATGGCCCACCCTTTACAATGCCTTCACAATGCATAGGTAATTAAATTTATCGTTTTTTATAGCGAAGAAAACTAAAATACAACTTTGGATCTAGTACCTCCGTGAAAATACTTTCGTGAAATTCGATTATGTCTCATATAGATTTCATCAATTTATATCTAAGTTGAATTCCATTAAGTTTATCTTGATAAATGGAGTCAAATTTTTTTTTTGAGAATTTTTAAAATTTCCTACAGTGTCTTTTGTCATATACAAGATAACATAATTTTAAATTAATTCTAATTCCTGCATGATGGCTGTGAGTCCACAGTTTTAGCGCTTTTATAATTATAAATTGACATCATTGGTCGATGGAGTGAAAAATATTATTGAATTTTCTTACGCTCACCGGTGTTGCCAAATTCAGAAATCCCCAAAATGGGGATTATTTTTTTGAAATGGGAATAAAAAATTAGTTTTTGGGAATGGGGCTTTTATTGGAGATACTTCCTATATTTGGGGATGATTTAAATTAGTTGCTTGGTATAGTGTTTGATATTTATTAATATTAATTTTAAAGTTAATAAAATTAAAGTCTGTGTAATTCCCCCCTTCCTTATTCTGCCTTTCGTACTTCCTCTCCTTTTTTTCCCATCCCCTCCTTTATCCTCTCATTTAAAGGGTGTTCTGTATGTCTAAACGGGTTATAGGGTGAGGTTTAGTATTTAGGGTAAGAGGGGGTAGGGTATATTGATGCACAAACCTTTTAATATGTACATATATATGTAAATAATGAATGTTATATAGTTTTTAGTTTTGTTCGTATTTTCTTCAAACGTTATAAAGTGTATGTCTGTTTATTTATATTTATAACAAAATTTATTTTAATTAGTAATACTTCATTTCACAGTTTGTATTAGTTCACAATTCTGCTTTTAATTTGTTTTTGTATGTTAGTTCACAATATTTAATAAATTTGTTTACTATTTGTTTTATTGGTTATGTTCACAGTATTTGAGCTTCTAATTTGATAAATGTATATATGTATACATATGTATTTAATATAATTTCAATTTATGTTCAAAACGAATTACTTCCTTTTACGCACACGCGTAGGGCTTGTTGGATTGTTTGTTTTGTGTTGCTTGAGGATCGATAGTCAACTCTTTTACTTGATGATCGTTAGTCAACTGTTCAACTGATCAACAAGGATCAAAACAATCATGCAGGAGATGTTAATGAAAGTGTGTATGTTGATGTGTGTTGTGAATGCTGATGTGTGTTGGTGATGTTATTGTTATTATTTGTCAGAGATGTTTGTGTCGTTAGATTGGAAGTCAGGGTTGGGAATGTGTAAGTTTGTTCACTCGTGTGAACCCTGTACAATGGGTTAACTTGACCTGCGAGTACTGTATTTGGCATCATTTATCATTTGACAAGTACACGTCCTTTAACCTCAACCTAATAAACGTAGTAGTAGGCAAAATCATGGGTAATTTGAAGTTTATAATTTTAAAATCGGAGATAGTCAACAGCACTGGGTAAGAATGTGTTGAAAAAATCATCGTTTCAGTGTTGCCGTTTTTGCTTATTTTTCTAGCTTTGGGTCATTTTGTTTGTTGTCAACCGTATCCTAAAATTTAGTTATTCAAAAACAAAAAAAAAAAAAATACTTTAAATACATATATTAAATACATATTTAAATTTTTTCCCTGTTTTAGTAATTTTTTTTTTGGTTATAAAATTTCGCGGCAACAATGGTGGGTGTTTGTTCGTTCGTTAAAATAAAATAAAAAACGTTGTAATTCCCACGTTCCGGTTTGTATATACATAAATTAAGCCCCCTTGTTCGTTTAAGAAGAATTCGCCTGTCTTTTTTTTTTCGGGTTCGGTCTCATTCCCTGACGAACGGGGACCCCCTGTCCAATCGGAACAAAAAAATTACTTTTTGCTGTGATGAGTTTCAGACGTGATCAGTTTCACAACCGTGATGAATTTCAAATATGTTGACTTTTAGGTATAGTGAGTTTCTCTAGCATAGTGAATAAAAAATGAAATTCACCACTATTCCCCTTACGAGAAATGAATGACCGAAACTAACACGTACAAGATTCATTTACTAATATATACGTAACCTTTTATAGTAACATAACAGTAGAGTTGCTTTCCGATCTTTTGAAACATCGTCAGTGACGGTAAAATGACCGGTCTTTTGATTATCAGACTAGATGGCGTCAAATATATTTTTGACAATGTCTTAAAAAAAAAAAAAAAAAAAAAAAAAAAAAAAAACATTTAAGACAAATTATTAATTAATGAATTTAAGAACAAATGGATTATAATCGTGTATTGTAGCAGAATGTTTTAGAGGGCTTAACAATTTTAAAAGTTTGGAATAAAAAAGCGATAACATTAATAAATTAAAATAAAAATTAAAAAAAATTTAAGACAAAGAAGGGTAAGGGAGGAGTGCGTCAGCCATACCAGTGGCAAAAAAGTGACGACTAATGAATTCGGGTGTAAGCCACCTCTTGACAAAGTCGTTTGATTTTAATATTTATATTATTATTATTTTTTTCAAATATCAAAATGTTAACTATTAACAGTATTTAATTATGTATTAAAATTTTATTTAATATTTATTAACCGTAACCGATATATGCATCAAGTTCGACTAGTTAACTGTGACCGTTAGAAAGAGAAACAGAATCACACGTACACGAATGTTTACATCAAGGTTTTCATATTGCCCTTAATAACTTGATTACACACATTACGGATAAATGACACTTCACAGCCATTGTTCTGGTAAGGCCGTTACTTCAAAAATACACGGCATTATTGGCGTGTCTACACTGTCATTTTACACTGCATGACCAACAGTGTGGTAATCTCTATTAGTGGAGTCACAAACACTGAACGAAAGAAGTAGACATGGTCGGTACTACCGTAATCTTACTATCTACTAGTGGTAAAAATAGATAAATTTGACATCGATTAGCGTAGTCATTGGGTTAAAAACTCCACTTTGAATTGGAACATGAATATAGAAAGTGGATATCTAGGTTAGGTTAGGGGACATGTACTTGTCAACTGTGACAAGTACAGTACCCGAAGGTCGAATTGACCCATTGTACAACGTCCTAGCTTCTCACACCATTCGAGTTGTGTGCGTTAATTTTATACATGAGTAGCGGGACCTACAGTTTAAAGTCGACTCCGAACGACAGATTTTTTGAGAAGCTTTTCATGGCAATTTTTACTCTCAGAGTTTTTGCCAGAAATCTTCTGAGAGGAAGTCGCCGAAGAATTATTTTCATATTTTCGTTTTGATGTCTGACCTGGGATTTGAACTCGGGCCTTTCGTCTAATAAGCCAACACACTACCTACTAGACTGACAACACTGACACTAACACAGATTATTCAGTGTAACGGTGCTTTAAGAATAATTTTTTTTTGTTTGGACACAATCTGAATAAGGGCCATTATTACAACTTGCCGTTAACTAAAACAGGATTTTAACGGGCAGATAAATGTTTTTCATTATTATGAGTCCTCAATAAGATAGAAGTGAGCGTTAAGCTAAAGGGAGGATCATCCTGCCGGTAACTTTTAAAGTTAAGTTTATGTTTGAACTTGCCGTATTATTATTTGCAATATGGCAACTTCAAATTTAAAGAAAATTAGCATATACAAAAAAAAAAAAAAAACGGAGCCGTCGTTGCCACTGCGTTTAAAAAAACTTGTTAACTTTATTTTATCTGAAAGTTGTAATAACGAAAATAAGTTAAAGTTAACTTTACAATTCCCTTTAGCTAAAGGTACCTTTAACTAAACCTATGTTTAACGGCAAGTTGTAATAATGGCCCTAAGTTGTATAACTAACTAATCGCAGTGTTGGAGGGCTGGTAGATCAACAGTTGGTCGTCGGTTGGTTGAAGATTAATTTTCAATTTAATTTTCAAAAATAATTTATAAGTAAAATTGGTTGTTAAATCGAAACGTTTTAAGCAAACGGCTAACTTGTTTATTCAACTTTGTTGTACATCTAATCGAAACGAATAGGGGCCGCATCAGGGTTAGAATAGAACAAGTCGGTACATCTGTGTGTTTTCCAACGCTTTACTATTTTTGTATCAGCTTTTTAGCAAAGAACCTATTCGGACAAAATGAACGAATTGAATAAAGGGATTCAAGGGGTTCGACAAGTACGTATCTTTATATTAAACGAAAACCAAGGTTCTATGTATTATCTGTAGTCTCAAGCAAAAATGACACGTTTGAGAAAAATCACTGTTTAAATAAATGTAATGGGGACTCATTATGTTTTTGGTCAACATGTTTTTATTACTAACTTTTTTTAAAATATTGTTAGAGAAATACGGATTTCACGTAAATGGGGATTTCACAAATTGACTTAAGTTTTCCTAGACTGTTATTGCCTGTTTAACCGTTTGACTGCTACGCGGCGCAAAATCGCTGCGTTAATTTGTTGTGAAAATTGCGACGCAGCGATTTTGCGCTTCGCCGTGGGTATGAACGTAGTCTGACATCACACGTACTTTATAACACGAGTGCATTCTAAAATAACTGTTTACCGTTTTAATATATTATTTTTAAAAAATAACCATGTCACATGACAGCAGTATTATTATAACTCATCGAACAAAAAGACTGAGGATTGAAAGTGAGTCCTATCTCATCTTTATCTTCAGAAACAGAAGAAACACCGACTTTTACGAATATTCCTCGGACAAATGTGTTTTCGAAAACAACAAACAATTTTTTCTAGACACCTGGACCTAGATGTGCACCTCAACCCGATGCTGCACCCATAACATATTTTAATTTATTTTTTACCACATCACTGCTTGAAACCATCGTAAGGGAAACAAATCGATACGCTACCCAGTTTTTTGCCTCGCACATTGTTTCGAATAATTCTCGATTAAAATAAAAGCCTTTATTGCAGTCTTACTCGAAATGGGGATTACGAGAATTCCAACAATTGATAGTTATTGGATAAAAGGTTCCCGACATATACCATGGTTTATGACAATGTTTTCAAGGGATAGATTTCAACAATTTCAACCGGGCCATCCGAATTATGACCCATGTGGCAAGTTTGATATGCTTGTCAAACAAAACATAGTTGTTACATAAATATTTCATGTAAGAGTCAATGATCTTCCCCTAATCAAAATGATTCTTTACATGCTGATCATAAGAGAAGATCGAAAAACTTAAAGTTATCTTTTTATAAATTTTAATTTTCAATATAATTTTTTTATTTTTTCTTATACACATTCACAATTAATATTATTTCTTTATAATATGAAAAGAATTATTAAAATTGATTTACATTTGTTTAAATGAGAGTGTTTTATTTGACAACTTCAAGTCAAAATATGTCCCGCAGTTTTCGAACGTTCTTATCATAATCGCTTAGCAGTCAAACGGTTAAACATTGAAGGGGCTATAGCGCAGGTTGACTTTAAAGATTCTAAAATCGTTTATGGTACATTAATTCGGAAAATGTTAATTTTGGGATACCACATTCCACAAAAGAAAATTCAATAAGCCAAGAATTTTTGAAAGAGAATCCTGCAAGTTAGAGTAAAACAAATGCTTTGGGCTCTGATGGAATAATAGCCTTACCGCAAAAATGGCAAATGGTCAAGGACCATTACGGTTCATAAAGGCCATTTCAAATATAGAAAGGTGTTCAGGTTTTAATTTGCGTAAATGCTTTAAACTGGTGTATATATACATATAATCATGTTCATGGTATCCATCGTCTTAATAAAAAAAAAAATAATAATAATAAAACAAATAAACATTTGGATATTTTTTTTATATCAATTTTGTTTGCTGTTTGTTGTAAAATACAAGTAATGAAACTATTTATTTTATTATAGTAATGTATAGTATATCGTAACTAGTCACTATTACAATATTTAGTATTATATAAAGAATAATTATTTGTTAGTCTATATATGTATGAAATAATATAAGTATATTATGTATACCTATATACATACGGATGTGTACAGTATAATGTTTAATTATATCCTTACAATGTATAATACATATATCTAAATATACTTGAATGCAACAATTGTGTATTAATATTTTATTAAATATTTGTAATAAAATAATATCCTTAATTTATGAATTCTTTCAATACTTGTAAATTAATTAAAAATGTAATTAAATTAAATAGTTAATATGTCAGTATATGTATGTACATATGTATGTATGCCAATTGCTAATAAAAAAAACGGCGCCTATTTTTTATTTACTACCTTATACGAATGGAATTTATAAGTTTTTGTATACAATTCACATTATTATTTACAATTTTTTAATTATTAAACTCTTTTCACAGTAAAAATTGTTTTGATAGATTTTATTTGATTATTGAATACTAAACTTTTAAAGAAAAAATTTTATGAACTATTAAATATTTTAAATACGTTTTAAATTAATTTTTATTATGAACATTCAATTGAATATGGACACTCATTCAAATTCAACTTTATATTTTATATATTTTTCTTTTTTTTACTACTGATAACTATAGTAATATATGTAATCTATTATTAGTGATATTATTGTATATATTATGGCAGTTGTATAATTAAATTATACGATTTTTATAAAGATTTTACATTTTACTTATAAGTACAATAATTTACTTATTATACATACATATATACATACATACATATAAGTAATTGTTTTAATATATACATTTATGGGACGGCGTTTATTGACTATGTCGAATCCAATAGCCTAAGGCATAAAAAATACTCAATGTTTTTAATTAAATTTACTATTAACAGAGCACAATATCGATGTGATAATTAATATTTTACATACATACATATGTCAATTATAATTCGAAATTCAGATTTACAATACAATACCCGCTAAGATATGACTTAATGTCTAGCTAAAATGAGTGAAGACTTATTTAAATGTACATACACTTTTACAAAGTTGAATCTTAAAATGAAGTTATCTTAAGGATTTTCTATTCTGCACCACCATAATACTAAAATAACAAATAAATACTCTTATTGGGAGAAATTAATACTTTTTACAATTGTTTTGTAAAACATAAACCTGTAAACAATAGAATTACATATATACTTTAGCTAATAATTATGTTATTATTTACAGATGTTTAAAATATCCTTAAAAATATAAGAAAAACTCACGCATTCTAAGAACAAAATTGTTTTCCTTGAAAGCCCTTTAAGAGATAAATGAACTTCAGAATAATATTGGTCCGAAAAAAATTTACTTTAATCAACTGATTTTCTAACACGATATACGAAATATACTGCAGGATAATAGCATTGCGCGAATAATAACATTGCAACATAATAGAGATTTTTAAAAATAAAAACATTTTTAAATAAAAATTTCACCAAACAGCACAAATTTAACAACGACCGAATCACAGCAATCGACAGCAGAGTTGTTTGTCAATGTACTCATTGTGTCAACCTCATACTTTGCTGCAGATTGATAATGCCGAAGTACAAAGTAAAACGGATTCAATGTGACTCGTCATTTATACTTTTACTATAGTATTTTTGTGCTATTATTTGAAAAGACTTAAAAACTCCTTCAGATTTTTTGTTCTCGAAAATACTATTTACTATAAGTATGTAGGTTTATTGCACTACAAGTTAGCATATTAGGAATAGTCGTTTACCGCTGATAGTGCTTAAGATGATTTTTTATTAAAAGTATAGAACAAAAGGTGAGGTTCAATTTAATAGAATAAGTCCGATGGACTTTCTATTCAAAATATGTCCTTAAGGATTGTCGATCAAAATACATCAATAGAATGTCTGGTTATATAGCAGTTAATCGAACTTAAGTGTAAATTTTTTAACAGCTTAGTATTGATTTTTTTTTTCAAAATATTGTTTTAAAAACTTATTTTTATTTTTATTGTTTTAAGTTAAATATAAATTTTTTATTGGATTATTCTGTATAGATGTACACAGAGGCATAGGATTTGTTATGAATATTATGAATATATGAGTATGTATGTATATACAATAACATAGCATATTTATGTTATCGAGTTTAGGTAATAATGCAATACATATTTATAAAAAAAAAATTATATCTATTTAGACTATATATGTATGTATATAGTAAATAAGTACATATTGTATATGCCAATATATTTTATATCTTAATTCTAAATACATATTTACAATTATATTTACAAAAATAGTGTTTTGAAACTAGTTGCGTACTTGGATATCATTTCGATGTACTTACTATACATGTGTGTATGTTGATATATATGTGGGTAGGTAGGTAGATAAGTAAATAGTAAATGCCAACAAAGAATTGAATTGTTATCTATTTAGGTTATTGGTTTCAAATATTTTTCTTTTTTTAATATCACAATTACGTATGCTACGTTCTATGGAGAAATATCTGGTCTATGGTTAGACAAAATGTGCGCCTAATATTGAGGTGGTGATTCACCTCCTGAGGTTATTTTTTGTACTCTGCTAACGTCATCGTAGGCAATGGAGAAGACACTTTTCTTTTCGGCAATGGGATTTCGACGGCCCATACTGTTTAGTAGGGAATTCATGGCTATACCAGAATCATGGTCATCTTCGAGAGTGGCCGCATTAAGTTGTTTTTGTACATTGGAGGAAGAGGCGGTTGTCGAATGTGTCGTATTAGGGTCCTCAATGTAGAGGTTAATTTTCGAGCTGGTGTTTGAAAGTTTTACTTCGTTTTCCTTAATGGGTGATGGCTTTGGTTTGGGTTTTGTTGTGCTGGATTCTCTGGTGCCGGCAAATGTAGGCGGTGTTTCTGGGTATATGTAGTGCGGCAGCTTGGTAGGAGCCAAAGGAACTTCGGGATTATTTTCACGTTCAAATCGATGTTCAGAATGTTGTACCAAGGGATGATTTGTGTCCGTTTCGATTCGAGGTTTTAGTTGTTTATTTTTCGCAATATCTTCTTTCAGTAGGCGATTGCCTTTTGGTGGAGACTTACGTGGAGCTGGTTCAGGTTTAAATTTAGATTCATCTTGATTAGTAGCTGTCCCATCTACGTGCTTAATATGTAGACGAGTTTTTGATATTTTCTTTTCAGGTCCACTAACATTTTGCAATTTTTTTCTTGCTGGCTGGCCGCCTTTGGTTGATGACTCAGTCGATGTTCGTCCACTTATAGAAGGTTTCTTCTTGTCGTAGTACCATTCCATATATTTGGGAATGCTGCCTGCCCTAGCGCGGCCATATGAACCTTCATCTCGATCCAGTAAATCAGTTTCACTATGAGAAACTCGGCTTTCCTGTATTTTAGTCGTCGTAATTTGAGTGCCATTGTCTAAAGAGGATTGATATTTTGTTATCGATACACGGTTTTTTGGAGGTTCAGATGCAGTTTCATTTCTTTTGACCTTACGTTGCGAGGCATTGCTGGCACGAGAACTATCGCTGCGCGATAAACGTGGCTTTGGTTCTGGTAACGTTTCCGTTCGGTTTTCAGACGAAGATCGTGAATTAGAACCATTGTGAGCGTTCATATTTCGGTCACTTACATGAAACTCAAAACGATGTTGTTGAGATGAATTTCGTTTTAATACTTTCTCTGTTCGTCCATGGTGATTGGGGGTAAGGGCGCTGCTTTTAATAACTATTTCTTCCTCATCAGAGTCATTGGAATAATCGGCTTCATCATCAGGTTGCTGATATTCTTCTTCGTCTGACTGATTATTGTAATAATCTAATTGTTCCACCCGTATTTTTCGTTTCTTTTTCTTCTCTTTAGAATCGTAGGCTTCCTCCAAAGAGTCTGAGATTTCCATGAGTACATCTCGATTTAAGGGTTCCTTATGACGAGAAGAATTTTGTTTTTGTTGCTTTTCTTCATTTTTAAGGCGTCTTAAAATGCTAGCTTTCGTTTCACCATTATTTCGTGGAGGTTTTTTCGGTGTGGTCCGTTTCCGAGCTTTATAGTATTCTTCGTCGTCTTCTTCCTTGATTGGTGTTCGGATTTTCCGTTTTACTTCTTCCACCATAACTATTCGTCTACGCGGATTGCTGCCATTGCGATATTTTCCGCGCTTTCGAGGCTTTCGTCTCTTTATGCAATAAACTACTCCGTCAGGACTGTTTGGTGAACTAAGGCGGATGTACTCATAGTCTTCTTCATCTGAAGCTGAATCATCATTTTCACTGCGTGCTCGCCGTCGAATCGTTCTTCCTTGTGTACCTACCGATGTTCTTTGCAAAAAACCTTCATCCATCTCTGTTTGAGTGCAAGCTTCACGTTCCGTCTGGGTTGCAATTGCCATAGACTGACCGGGTAGACTTTGTGTTTCAAGAGCTACGTCATGTTGCCCGTACCTATTTTCGACTTTTTCTTTCTCCATAAGAATTTGTCTAAGTAGCTCATTTTGCTGCTTTAGCGAATTCTCTAATTCTTGAGTCAATGATTGATTGGAAGTCGCTGGCTGCATCTGATTTGAAAGCCCATCAACTTGCAAAGCACCCATTGCAACCTGTGCAGGTTGCGTATGAATAACTTTCACCTCTGGTTCCGTTTGAGAGTAAACTATACTATTTGGACCTGACTTACCTAAAGGAAATGTATCACCCTTTAAGGTAGAATTTTGTTGTTGTATTTCATTTGGCATGGCCTGAATGTATGTGGCACCAGGTACTATTTGGTAATGCTCACGTATTATCTGTTTACCATCGGGTTGCTCTTCTATAAACCGCCTCATAAGAATCTCCTTACCACTATTGTCGACCATTAACAATTGAGGCTGTGAAAGGTTTGTATTCTTTAATGGGACATTAACGTATATGTTGTCATCATCTGCCCCACCAGCTACTCCTGCTGCCGCATCTCGTGTCCTATCGCGTGTCATTAACTGTAGAATTTCAACATTTCCGTCTTTTATAAAGAACTCTCTCTTATTTTTAAGACTACTTCTGGCAGTATTATAATCAATATCGCTTCCTCTGTCGATCTCGTGCCGTCTCATGGAATCATCATCAATTTGATGGCGTTGCGTCGAAATCTCCTCACTCTCGTAGTGTTTTCTCTGTTGGCGATTTGCTTTGCTGCGACGAAATTGCTCCTGCTGGTGTTCTTCAGTATCCTCGTCAACTAGTTCACGTTCATCGATAACGTCTTCAATATAGACATCACGGTCATTAATAAGATTAGTTCTAGAATTATGAAAATTAAGATGAGTATCGTCTTTGGCTGTACGGGTATTTCTGAAATAAAAATAAATAAAATCAAATTAATTTTATCTTCCATTTGACTAATATTTATTCGAACTCACTTTATTTTAACTCTTCTTTGATGTTCTTCGGCTGATCGAATACGACGAGTCTCTTCGGAATGCGATCTGCCCTCACCCACGTTTGTTACATGCATAACACCTAAGTTTTCGTCAAACTGTTGGCGGCCATTGTGGAACTCCCAACGGGTAGGCTTCGTTCGCGGATCGGTCGATTTGTCCGCGGACCAGGCCTCGCGTCTTCCCATCCACTCGGCGACCTTCAAAATAAATTTTATTTATCATTAAGACCAATCAATATATGTATGTACATATGTATATAGTAAATAGCAGGTGTATTGTGTTGTAAAATAAAATTTATATATGTGTGTATATGTATATGATATATACTATATACATTTACACACATATTATATATTAGAATATCGTATTTTATTTTAATTTTAATCTGTATACACCAGATCGCTTTACATTTAATTGTACGTACTCATA
This sequence comes from Sarcophaga rosellei, assembly GCA_930367235.1. Lineage (NCBI taxonomy): Eukaryota > Metazoa > Arthropoda > Insecta > Diptera > Sarcophagidae > Sarcophaga > Sarcophaga rosellei. The sequence continues at coordinate 79,641,373 of OV884017.1, read as the reverse complement.
GATATGTACATATATTCAATAAACATATAGCCTTAGCAACTACAGTATGCGATAGTTTTTATGTACATTTGCAAAAGGCAAAATTCAACGCTTTAAGATATGATAGTAGTATTTGAATGCACCTGTTTCAACCTAACAATAATTCATTTAGCTTTTCTAACTTTTGATTTGTATCGGATTTTACAGCGGGAACTTCCAAAGTTTGACAGTTTATAACTCTTGTTAAAGCTAGAGTTGTCAAATTATTTGTTATTCATTCAGTCTGTTTCTCCAAATCATCACGAAGGGATAGAGCATTCAACAATAGGTGCAAATAATAGAAATGTTTGATTTAAATGGGTATTTTATTTGGACAATGTACCGCACGCTTCGGCAATTTCCGATCGCCAAAATCGTGACTCCACAAGGATAAAATCAACCTCATTAGTTCAGCAAATATCGCTGCTACCTGTAAGAGTTTGTAGGAGAATCCGAGTTAATCAATTTTGTGTCACTAATAAGGACTCGGTTCCTCACAGACCATAGACAACGATTTGAGTTAACTGAATCGGCTCGGGCAATTGCTAACTGGCCATGATTTTCATCGAAAAATTATCTTCAGCGATGAGTGAACAGATAAAATTGTCGATTTTGGGACGATACCAACACACATAATATTCAAGAGGGCCAAAAGCATCCTGAAAAAATTACTCTTTGGTGCGCATTTGAGTCTGTCGGTCAATATTTCTTTAAGAAGTGCATTGACCAGGCCATCACTGTTAACAGCGAGTACTATAGGTCGATGACTTGCAACTTTTTTTTTTTCGGGATGAGCGATCTGAATATTAATAACATGTAGTTTCAAAAGAAATGCGTTACGTGCCATACATCTCATGCTACATCGGATATTCTGCACAAGCGATCGTACATTTTGACCCTGTTGCACCTTAAACACAACAAAAGCAAACAAACACAGTAATTTCTCCAAAATAGCATACTTGAGTGTATATGAAAATGATTATTTTAAAGGCAACGCGACAAAAAGCAAATTGTTGTTGCTAAATTGCTACGTTTGATACGTGTCATTTATTGTGTTTAAAGCATTCGACGTTTTCTGTGAAGTTTTAGAAATATGCGAATTACCCACAAGTCAGAGCGATCATCAAAGCCAACATAACCCACGTCATATAATATAACATAACCCACCATACACACATAATTGCCATTACAACCCTTGAGTCAGGATTACGACCTAGCTTCTCAATACCACTCATGTTGTGTGTGTTAATTTTATACATTAGTGGCGGGGACTACGGTTTAAAGTCGATCACGAACGAGAAATTTTTGAGAAATTTTCCATGGCAATTTTATTTACTCTCAGAGTTTTTGCCAGAAATCTGCTGAGAGGAAGTCGCCGAAGAAATATTTTTCCAAATTTCGTTTTGATATCTGACCTTGGGCTTGAACCGTGTCTTTTCGTCTAATAAGCCAACATACTACCTACTAGACTACGGCGACATCTGATATTTTATTTAAATTTAAAGGACTGAAAATCTTAATAAGAGAGAGATCTGATATAAAAGTGAACTCTTTTATTTTTAATATTATTTTTTAGTTGATATATTTTATTTGAGAATGAACAATCTTAGCGAGCGAATCAATATAATTCTTTGAGTTGAATTCATATTTATTGAAATTTCGGTCTAAGCGTGAGGCTATTAATGAATATTTTGAATATATGCTGTTCTTATTTATTCGGATAAGGCGATGTTTCTTTATTAGTTGTAGATACACGAGCTCACGTTTGTTGGCTTATGGGCTTATGATTTGAGAGTTTATGATCGCTTTTTATACTGGACTAATTACAGAGGGGGACAAAAAGGCAAAAATCAAAATTAAAAAATATATTATTTATTTTGTTGATCTGTTGATAGTTGATACCTTGGACAATATCTTTGGTTTAGTGGAATGCTAATGTAATTTAAGCAAATTAAACTTCTCTTTTTGTTCACTAAAGTCCGATAGAGTTATCAATTGTTTACTACTTTACCATCCTAAGATCTACACGCTGTTTTTATTTTTTTTTTTGGGATTTTCGCAAATTTCTGTGTAACGAAATTGTCCATCTTTTCGCATAGATTTCTCAGAAAGTAACATACATAAGTTAGGTTAGGTCAGTGTGGTAGCTTCATACCTAGTAATTGATTTTACTATAAATCGATTTTAATTGTTTAATTATTATATGATAGTTTCAATGCAATCGAACATTGTTCACTGATACTAATTTTTAATTACAATATACTACATACAAATTATGTTCTAATTATTGTATGTGTATATGTATGTATATTGCAATAGATCCGAGGGTCTCAAACGTTGTGTGCATGGCACACATACACACAATCAATAAATAATTCTTGAGTTTTCGAAACTAAAAGCTAATTGAGAAATGAATTAATTAAATGTAATTTTTAATCAGAGGCATTCAAATGTTATAAGGATCAGCGTTGTATTTGTCTCTGCTTGCTACGGCGGCATGTATAGTAGTACATACATATGTATGTACATACATATATGCTTAAATATTTATTTTGGCAGTAAGACCTTTAGAAATAAATATAATATTTAATAATAATTAACAAACAACTGAAGAGTGGTTAATCTAGTTTTCTAGCAAAAGTGAGTGAGTGAGAGTGATGTTAATTTGATTAATATTTTTGGCAGCACCATCTTGGATTCCATTTAACATGATAAATAGATCTTTGAAAAGTGACTGATATTTTATTACATTATTAAATAGATTTCTTTGTTTTTGTAAATTGTTAATGTTTTAAAAGCACAGAACCAAAATTTAGCCAAACTAAATACAAAAACCACTACTTTCATTCACAGATTGCAAATAAGGAAATAAAAAATGAAAAACTTAAGAAAATTTGTGCACTTTGAATATGTATTATTAAATTTCATATTTTGCTCAATTTAATTTTAAACCCGCTCGAAATAACAACAATAGCAAATAAGTGAGGTAAACTATTTCAGCATATGTTTACAAAGAAAACAAAACAAAAAAAAAAACAAAAGAAATATAGTATATATTGCCACTACTAATTAAAGAGATCTAAAGTGATTTTTTTTTTTTTATATTTATTCTATCGTATATAAAAGCTCATAGAAAGATTTGCAACATTTTTATTTTTGTATCAAAATCTACCTGAACAGATTTTGTTTGTTTTCCATTTGCCATTTCCCTATGCACTAGATGAACATCGTCTTCAGTTCTACTGATATTAACTATTCTTTTGCTACAAGAGAAAAATAAAGAATTAGAATAGAATGAATGTATGACTCGATGTATGAATGGATAAATTGATAAATAGATGGACGAATGGATGGATGGATGGATGAATGAATGAATTATTGATTCGGATGAAAGAAGGAAACAATTAATTGTATTCATTTTGAACGTCTATCCATAATTGGTCACAGATCAAATGAATGAATAGTTACTTAAATATTACGGGTATAATATTATATACACATACATAAATTAGATTTTAAAATGACTTGTGAGAAGAAAATTACAGTTATGATGCGAATATGGCCAGATAAATCGTTATCGAACATTCAATGAAATATTGAAAAAAGCAAAGATATACAGTAAAAAATAGTTTGAATTGTTTTAATTGCCTCCTTTTGCGCTTTTTTCAATACGTTATTTACAGCAGCATACAGCATTCTATGTCGTCCGTATATTGTGTTCAAATATATGTAACATGATATGCACTTTTATTGCGTAAATCGCAATAAACGTCATTATTGAGCTCAAGATTTCATATAAAGTTTCAATTAATTATTGCACAATAAATACGCAAATTGTTATAATATTGAGTAAAATTTAAAATGCAGCACTGTCATAAGTACATTCTGTGAGTGTATTACAATTTTCCGAACACTTTCTGTTGATATTTGACAACTCAAATGTTAACAACGACGTACAAAAAAAAAAAAATAAAAACAAAATAAAAGCAATATTGTTGAAACAACCAGCTGTCAAATGAATATTGCTTATTGTTATGTCTGAACACTTAAAATATTGTACTCAATTAACCGAATAAAAGTGCATGTCTGAACATAGGCTGCCTTCCAAAATGTTAGTTGGTTTGTGTTTGAACTAAGTATCGTGTTTCATAATGCCGCTGTACAAAATATATACAATGTATCAGGGTTGGCAAATGACATTTCTAAATTGTACAGACCAGCGTTTTAAATTGTACTTTTTGGACCCTAATTGTACAAAACACATATTTTAATTGGAAATTTATATTTTCATCAGAAATATATATTTTATTTTAATAAACAATATAAAAAACATAACAAAAAAGTACATACGAATTTAATTGTAATGTAACAATTGTTTGTTACAACAACAAATATTAAAGGGTCCGCCAAATAACTTTTTTTTTTGAAAATGCTTTAAAAACAAACTACCGAATATTTTCTCAATTTTTTTTTTTATTTGAAAATACAATCCTTCCGGTTAATAATGGAAAATAATTTCATTCAAATGGCTGCCTCGGCTGGCCATTTGAAATTGTACAAAATGGGTGATTGGTGTACCATTGTACTTTTTATGTTTGAGTTGTACCAAAAAAAGTACAATTGTATCAATTTTGCCAACCCTGCAATGTATTCTATTTCAAAACGTCGTCAATTTGTATTTTTAACGCAGTCAAAAAGCAATCAGGCATCGGATTTATAGTTGATGCATTGTTTGGTTACTTTGCATATCAACATAGTTTATATACAGTAGTAGAACTGTATACAAACTTTGTATTGATACATTTTGGAAGGCAGCCATAGTATTAATTGTTTCTTTTTGCAATACGTTTTTTATTTAGTATGTCGTCCGTATATTGTATTCAAATATAACTTCAATAAAAAGATTTGCAGTTTTGAAAGAACAAAATTCGAAAATTTTAATTTAATTTACAATCTACATTTAATTACATTGAAAGATTACAATCACATTTTATAAATGAAATGAAAAAAATATGAAATTTTTTCTATTCAATAAACTATGTATGACTGTTAACAAAAGGTTTTGAAATTAATTAAAAATTGCTGGTTTGTAGTTTTTTTTAATGGAAATGAGAATGCCTCTTAAAACCATAAATTTTTTACATTCGTAAATAAATTTCTGATCAAAAATTAATTTCGATTTGTGTTTGGAGATTTATGCAATCATAATTGTATGGAACTTTAGTAGAGTTTGAAATAGAGCTGCAAAACCATCGATAGTATCGATAGTTTTATTTTTAATGGACTATCGATGGTTTTTTTTCGATAGCGATAGTATCGAAATTTAAGCGGCGTATAAAACGTGACACCGGAAATTGTATTAATTTTTAAAGTTAAGGTTGAAAAGAAATAGCAACAAGTTCAAAAAATTTGTATTAAGGACTTCAACTATTAGAAAATAATTTAAACTTATAGAATAGCTGTAAAATGAACCGTTATATACAATCGAAATAGAAAATTTCGGTATTGAAAAATTTGGATATCTATACATTTTTTTCCACCACTGTATATGTATATGTATATACACATACATATATATGTATATACATCTATTATATACATATACATATATACGTACGCCTGTATAATTTTTAATTAACAGTGGGAAACTTAGCACTTTTCTAAAAATTCGATACTATCGATAGTTTTATACCGGACTATCGAAACTATCGAATGGGCCGACTATCGATAGTTTTGCAGCTCTAGTTTGAAATGGAATACATATTTATTTCTAATCCAAAATGAATAAATTTAAAATTTTTTACTTTTAAGTTCGTTTGATTCAAAATAAAAATTTGTTGGTTATTATTGCCAAGCTTATTATAGTTATATCAACTATTTTTAATTTTTATTGAGCATTTAAAAATATTTAGAACAGAGAACTAAAAGTTTAACATTGATCTTATATTAAATTTAAAAAAATTTTAAAACGGAAAATGAATGGAATATTGTTGCCAGTCAAGTGACCTTTAGGTCCATGTCTTCAATTTAAATTGATTGTTCGATATTCGAGAAACTCTCAGTCTTAAAAATATATGTAATTAATTATTTAAAGTTTCTTATGAAATATAGAACCTACCTTGTTGCCCCGTATAGAGGACACCAGGAGCATATGCAGCATAGCAGCAGGATGAGTATAGTGAGAGCTACTAGTGTAGCTAGCAGAATCAATAGCCAGAAGAGTAATTTGTTTTCTGCTTTGTATAAGGTCTGCAAAGGAGTAAGATCCTTTTTGAAAATGTATGAAATTGAATGAATCTATTGAATAAGATAAAGGTATAGCTTACATCTGTTTGGCTGGTATCCGTTTCACGGCCAGTCATGATAGCGAAAGAGCTATTGTGTTGAGAGAGACGTTGCTGTATCTGAGAGATATCGACGACTGATGAACTATCGTAGAGTACAGTGGCAGTAACAACACTCCTATCCTTGATATCCGGATTACCTGAGGGTGGTATGTTTTGTGCTCCCGGCTCCTCTGGCTTTAAAGGACGAATTTCGTGTATTATTACTTTGCCACCAGTAATGGTGGACAAAGTTTCTTCGGTTTTGTGTTTGTCTGGATTCAATCCAGGTACCACAAATGTGACGGTTCTGGTACGGCTTTCTGGCGGATATATTCGAATAGTTGCGGTACTTGAACGAACTGGTATGCCCAAGTCGTACGCACGAGCTGTTAATATGAAAATATTCTGATCTTCCGTTGAAGACGTTGCCTGTCTTCTATTTCTTGACGTAACTTCCTTTTTGGCACGCAAATTGATTTTTTCACGTACAGATAATTCTCCGGTGATTTTATCTAACGCAAAATTATTGTCATAATTGCCATTGATGATCTCATAGCGAACTTCATTATTAGGAGCTGTTGCGTCTTTGTCTACGGCATGTATAATAGCTGGTGTTGTAAAACTTTTCAAATCGGGTGCCAGTATGAATTCATAAACATCCTTCTCGAACGTAGGCGTTTCGTCATTAACATCGATCAACTTGATTACTAAAGGCACTTGGGCTCTGTTACCGGTGCCATCATTATCTCGAGCCTCAACGTACAAATGATATTCGGGCATGACTTCGCGATCAAAACCATGATTGTTGGTGGAGACGGTTATTAAGCCTGTTTCGGCATCCAAATTCAGTGAAGTATTTAGATAACCCAATATTGCAGTATAACGTACTCGTCCACCCATGCCTGTATCCACATCATCGGCGTGCACTTGAACGACTTTTGTGCCAACCGTTACGTTTTCCGGTAATTCAACGGTGTACACCGGCTGTGTAAATACTGGGGGATTGTCGTTGACATCGTTAATGTATACGGTAACATTTACAATGGCGGACAGATTAGTTGCCGGCCCCAATTCCTGAGCCAGGATTTGAAATTCAACTGTTTGACGCTCTTCATAATCGAGTAGAATATTGTCCCGAACTCGTATAAGGAACGAAGCACTACGCTCAGCTACATTAGGTGAAATTTCAAATGTTCCGTTATTATTCAGTAACGTCAATGAGAATACACCGTTTTTTCCGGTATCGTCGTCATAAACCCGCGGCACGTACGGATCAACAAACGTAAGGGCAGTACCTTGCGGTGCATTTTCATCGACTCTCGACACGTAACTGAAAAAAATACAAAGAAATGAAGAAGCGATTAAATACAAATACATACATAGGAAAATTAATTTCCATGTTTTTTGTTTAATGGACCATGGAACAGCATCAAAATATTGGCTTGATACGACTAATAAATAAATATTATTATTTCTTGTTTTTGTTCTTGTTGTTGTTGGCGTATATTTTTGTTTTTGTGGCAAAATTAGAACAAAAAAAAAACGAAAAACCAAAAAAAAATCACCAAAAACTTTTAAGATACACAGCCATTATGCTAATGGTTACATGGAGATAAAGCAAGGTAAAGTAATCGTTGAATTTTGAATTTATGTATGTATGTATGTATGCCCAGTGCGATGCCATGATCGAAGGTAACCATCAACCAGTTCATTATAATGAGTATGGGTGAGATGATGTTTATTTCTTTGGTGTTTTTACTTACTGATCGTTCTCAAAATATGGTGGCGAATTGGTACGTTCGGGTAAAAAGAATGCCAATTGGACGGTGGAAGCCATAGCTGGCGGTTCGTCACGACCAACCTTAACCTCTTCCGCAATTACTGTAAGCAAGACGGGATCGCCCACATGCGTGATTGCAGCGATATCCTCTAGAGGTCGCATTAGAAAGATTTCGCCTGGAAAGACAACGAGAGAAAAGAGTTACGAAAAGAATTACGAAAACGAACACAAAAAAAACAAAAAAATAAGTAAATGTATATATGTATGTATGTATATATGTGTGTATACTGTATACATATATAAGGAATGAATAAACTAAGAATGTTGTAATAACGAAACAGAATTACGTACATAAGAGTATATATAAGTACATACATACATACGTAAATACAAACACAAACATTGAGTTAAACATGAAAATAATTTTCTGTTTTAGGCAGTGGTGGTGGTTGCTATTGCAAATTCTACTATGGCAAGACCATAGAAGTTAAGCCAGACTAAGACAAGCCCGACGGAGACAAGACAAGACAAGACTACAAAGTTATGGTTACGACGACAGCTTATACCCATGTACTCGTACTTGATGAGGTCGACGTCATTGTTAATGTTAGCTGTGATTTTCTTGATGCTGTTGTTGTTGTTGTTGTTTTTTTTCTGTTACTACTACCATCGTTGATGTTATTGTTGCTGTTGTTTGATATATTGTTACAGTCGCCTTTTTTTAATTTTTGTAGAATTCGTGATGTTGCCATTTTTAATGATGGCTTGAATTTCAAAATCATCCAAAAAAAAAAAAGAACTTTAGAGCATTGCACTTTTTAAAAAATCTAAAATCTTGTAGGCACAAATTGTTCAATGTCTACACTTGAAGAAATATGAGTTTTGTTTTAAAATTTTTCTCATTATAGTACGAAAGAGAATCATTCACAAAGATTTCTAATTACTCGTGTAAATCGTATTTTAAAAGTTTCTTTGAGTCTTAAATCAATGCTCGGCAGTTTTTAGTTTTAATTGAAATTGAAGTAGGCCCTCTTATCCCAAGCAATAAATTCAAGTTTACAAATTAATAATAATAGCAGCAATAAATTGTACTGTGACGATTTATTCTTCTTAACTCTGCTTAAATTAAATAAATTCTTTACAGATGATGAATTATATATTTAAAATTTCCATAAAGTCTTCATTATCGTTGTATGTATTTAAATTAAAACTCACAAATGAGCTCACGAATTACAATGAAAATCAAATATAGAAAATTCTGAGCAACTAAGGAACTACTCAGCTTATAGAAGCGCTCTGAACTAATCTTCTCCTGCAGTACAATTTAAAATATTTTATCAGGAAATAGGATTAAACATTTCAATGGACTTAAATTTTAATTTTTATATTAGGTCAGGTCAGGGAGACTGCACTTAGGCACATTGTGATACCACAATCTAAAGTCAACCCGAGAACATTCCATAGAGAACTGAATCCGAGTCCATACTAAATCCCGAGCACAGGCACTGACGACAAAAAGTAGAAGGTCACAAAACTACGCCTTTTTTTGACAAGAGCAGGGTACTGTGTCATGAGGTGAAACACAGTCTCTTTCTCCTGTTCAGACCTAAAGGTGCAGCAAAAGTCATTTATCCGAATACCGACACCTTAAGCATGCAAAAAGTGCAGTAGCCCATAAGATAATTTAAAGATAGAATTGAGTCGGCCCTTGTGTCATCAATACGCGCCCAGCAGTGTCTAGCAATCTAGCACGCACCCTGTAAACAATCGGAATACTTATGTATGTCCTGTAAAGTGTCGGAGATTCCGAGTCCAGCTCTAGCCTTTGAATGATTCAAAAGGTCCTTGAGAAATGCTCGACATTCATGGACAAGACAAATATGTTACAGACTAAGTTGTATCCTAGCTATCAGAGTAAATCAAGAGATTTTCACGGAAATTTTCGGCACCCAACAAGTATTGCTCCGCTTTCGAAATGGCCATAACCTCTGACTGAAAAACACTGCAGTGCACAGGCCGCCTATAAGAAAGTTTAATATCATAACTCTTAATGAATATACTATAGAAGACAATATCACGCATCTTTAAAACATCGGTATAAACCTCAAGGACTCCATTGGGATCTTTAGACCATAAAACCCCAGTTGGAATTCAGAAAGTTATAAAGAATCGTATGTAGTCTAGGTTTAACCAGGATTTAACTGCATTGTGTATTACTGCTACCAACTCATCCCTCAATTTTAATGGGAGGCAAATTGCGGATAGCAAATATTAAAATTATTGATTAAAAATGGAAAAGGACGATATGAGTCATTAATAGTTAATATCACGCAATCTTTTATTCTTTATTAAATAAATTCCAAGTATGTGAGTTACATTTTGAAAATTCAAGTAAAAATATTGAATGTTATAGTGGTCTACAACACTGCTCCTGAACACATTAATTTTCATTTTTCATTAAAATATAGAAATTAAGAATAACATTTTTTATATGATCTCCTTCACAAAATGTATTTCTAATTTCATATTTCAATGTTAAATCATACAATATATGTAAATAAAATGTGACATAAGGATTAAAATGAAGTTCTATGAGTAAATATTTTTTATTTTTTTGTACAGTATATACAGTAGCGAGCATAAAATATGCAACGCTAAGCCGATTGATCTTTATGTGCGCCTCTTTCAAAAAGAAAGTACGGAAATTAAAAACTTTTTTTTTATTTTTATGCTCCACAAACTTAGTTAACAAATGCAGGTTACAATATCAAAATTTTTCTATCCACTTATTTTTATTTTAACATTTAAGAAAAAAAGTGCCAAATTTCAGCGAGCAAAAAAAATGCAACGCTATGTTATTCACAACTTTATTTAAATTAAATGTAAATTCTTACAAAATGTTGGTTAAAAATATACTTAAGACTAATAATTGGTTGCGTAGCCTTTATTTTCTATTACCGCTTGCAGTCTGGAGGGCATAGAATCCACTAGGGGCACGATGGTGTGTAGGGGTATTTTTTCCCAATCTGACTTTAAAATTTTTTCAAATTCCGCCAAATTTGAAGGATTTTTCTTCTTAGCTTGCCGATCTAAAGTCTCCCATAGGTTTTCTAAGGGGAGATTGTGACGGCTAATCCAAAACTTGCACATCATGGTCGCTTAGGTAGTTACGAACCAAGCGACTAGAGTGCTTCAGGTCATTGTCTTGTTGGAATATGCTGTTTGGGGGCATTTTTTCCAGAAGATGTGGGAGCATATTTTCTTCTAGGATCTCACAGTATTTAGTGACATTCAAAATACACTCGATTTTCACCAACGGACCAACTCCGTCATGAGAAAACAAATCTACCAATAAATTCCTTAAAATAAAGAATTTCGATGAAAAACAAAAGTAACGTATCCCACCATTAGTAGTGAAAGTAAATTTAATCTTTCTGGATCTGATGGGATAAAATATATTAGAAGACCACCTGAGCAGAGATATTCTCTAATAGTGTTTTCACACCGAGTGGTTTTAACGCAAAAGTTGGTTTTAACAATAAAATCAAAAATAAAACCTGCTTTTACCATACAAAATTATTGTGTTAAAATCAACTTAAAACCTTTTTTGAATTGGTTTTAAGTTGATTTTATGAAATACACCCTTGTTTTATGTACTAAATCAGAGCTACCAGCTCTGAAATGGTAAAAACAGCTGATAAAAATTAAATAAAAACAAAATAAAAACAAAACAAATGTAAAAATATAGAAGCCGGTTGTATAAAAATGTAAAATTTCAAATAATGAATGCTACAACAATAATAAATAACAATGTTTTAACAATAATATTAATAATATTAATATTATTTCTTAATTTTTCATACTTTTAGTTTTTTCTTAAACAAAAACATTTCTGTTCCGTCATGAATGTATGAAAGTTAAAACCTGATTTAAGAAAATTTGCAGTGTGAACGCAAAATCAGCTGATTATGGTTTTAATGCTAAAATCAGGTTTTAACTTTTGGTGTGAAAACACTATAAGATATCAGCTACCAACAGTAGAACATGGCTAATGGTGTGGAGTAAGTTACTTTTGTTTTTCATCGAAATTCTTTATTTTAAGGAATTTATTGGTAGGTTCTTTTTCTCGTGACGGAGTTGGTCCGTTGGTGAAAATCGATGGTATTTTGAATGCCACTAAATACTGTGAGATCCTAGAAGAAAATATGCTCCCACATCTTCTGGAAAAAATGCCCCCAAACAGCATATTCCAACAAGACAATGACCTGAAGCACCCTAGTCGCTTGATTCGTAACTACCTAAGCGACCATGATGTGCAAACTTTGGATTAGCCGTCACAATCTCCCCTTAGAAAACCTATGGGAGACTTTAGATCGGGAAGCTAAGAAGAAAAATTTGGCGGAATTAGAAAAAATTTTATAGTCAGAATGTGAAAAAATACCCCTACACACCATCGTGCCCCTAGTGGATTCTATGCCCTCCAGACTGCAAGCGGTAATAGAAAATAAAGGCTACGCAACCAATAATTAGTCTTAAGTATATTTTTAACCAACATTTTGTAAGAATTTACATTTAAGTTAAATAAAGTTGTGAATAACATAGCGTTGCATTTTTTTTGCTCGCTGAAATTTGGCACTTTTTTTCTTAAATGTTAAAATAAAAATAAGTGGATAGAAAAATTTTGATATTGTAACCTGCATTTGTTAACTAAGTTTGTGGAGCATAAAAATAAAAAAAAGTTTTTAATTTCCGTACTTTTTTTTTTGAAAGAGGCGCACATAAAGATCAATCGGCTTAGCGTTGCATTTTTTATGCTCGCTACTGTATATACATACATAGAATTTTACTGGGATGTTTAACTTAAATACTCCCCGACGCTTTTTCAGACTACGATTTAAGTAAACAATCGTATATAGTCAAGCTAGAAAAACACTGAGGAATGCTTTTGGCGTTGTATTAAATTTCGTTGCATCAATGATCTACTATTCACGGATTAAGGACCGGAATTCTGCTATGCGACCACAGCTATGCTACAGTTTCGTAAACAATCAAAATTAAGTACATAAAGTAGGAGACTTAAAAAATACCGTACCAACCAAGCCCTGTTTCAATTACCTAGTAAATCCTAAGAATTTCCGTTTAAAAAGTTTTCTTCGTTGGTAGAAAGTTAATATCATTTACACGGATTTTTTTTTATTATTTTTTTTTTCAAATAAAGCACAATTTTTAAAATGAACCAGCATTTTTTATTCTTTATTATTTTTAAGTTCCAAAGTATAAATGTTTAAACTTTTATCATACAATAATTAAACGAAAACATTTTTCTTACTTTTTTTACTCATTCATTTTAGGCACGAAAGTTAATTTAACAAATTCGTTGGGCGAAATAGTTGCCTATAATTTAAGGATATTTTGGTTTCTAATGGCGCTTGGCGACACATCAAATTTAACTGATAAAATTTTGCATATGTTTTGGTAATATTTGTTTTGCTTAGCACAGCAACACATTAAAATTAAGCCTTCAAAATGAATTGTATTGTTGTTGTGAAGAAGAAAAGAACATATCTATGATTTATGCAACACAGGCTGCGAAAATTAAAAGTATGTTGATATTCTTCAAACTCTTCTCAGTCTGTACGTGTGAGGACAGTTTTCTGTACGTGTGAGTAAAGTTTTACCAATACAATCGCAAAAATGGCAGATTGATCAGTTTAGTTAGATCGTGGCTATGCTACTTAAGAAAGTGTCAAAATGGTCTTATATTTTAATTACGAATTGAAGAAACTTTAAATTTTTTTATTTAAATTATTAATCCAAAACGATCTCATATGACTTTTTTCCTTCATACTTGGTTACATTTTGTTTTCGTTATTGCCTTCGATAATTTGCTCAGTGTATCATCTTTCGTAAAGAATTTAAAATGGTAGATGAAAACAATACATAATCTTAAAGAAAAAATATAGAAAATATTCAAACTTGAAATCATTCTAAAGGGAACGAAAGAAGAAGATTTCACTGCGTTTACTGTGTTTGTTTGTTTGTTTTTCAATATTTGGCCTTCGTAACTTTAGTAAATAGATACCCAGAAGGAATGAAGCAGACAGACTTTCATTGTCAGTCAATGTTTCGTTGTTATGACATGCTACCGTTCGTCGAGAACACGAAATTCATCCATCCACATATGATTTTATAGTATTTGAACCTTTTTCTTTTTGTTTTTGTCAGTCAGTGTCAGTGATGCCTATGCCATTTTTTTTAGAGTTTGAAACTTAATGAAGATGCTGGGCAATATTCGAGAACTGATTAAAAATAATGAAAAACAAATTTATTTTGCATTTCAAACTAACAAGACAAGTTAAAAAGTTCGGTAACTGAATTGTCCTTTTTGCATTCCATTTCAATTCATATCATCTCACTTTACTTCATCGCATCGACATCACACATCTCTCTTTTGCCTTTATCATTCATCATCCGTGTAGTAAATAGAATCTCAATAGGATGCTAAAAATATTTTTTCGATTCGTATTTGATTCGACCGAGAAAGAACCAAGAAGAGAATCAAGTCACATGCAATACTTAGTATTTGAAATACATATTCCGATTACCATATCGAGTTTATTGTTGAATAACTTATAAGTTGGTTTCGCCTGTTAAGATTATTTATTCTACTTGCCCGTATGAATGCATATTTGAGTATTTATCGTACGTACATATGTATATATACATACATACTATATGCACATTCGTACTAAAGAGGACTACTACGAAATCATTATTATTGACTTTAAGGCTTAAGTCACTTGTGCATGAATTTTGTTTCATGCGCACACGAATAATAAATTTATATTTTACTCACACAAGCGCCAAATCGTTTTATTTACTTTTATGGGAAAGTATGTACATATATTGGAAATATTCATGTTTTTTTTTGTTATCAAAACTATTGTCTTTATTCTACGAATAAAATTTGCATGAAAATTCAGAGACGTATGTATGTTTGTATGTATGTAACTAAAGATTGTTTAACAAACTAAAACTACTGAAAGCATTTGAAGTTTTAGTGAAATACCATACCAAAGATATAGAGACTAACCAAAATTTTATTAGAGACTTAACTAATCCCTTTACATAGCGCACAAGCAAACTTTATTTGCATACTCAGTGAAAAAAATTTCTCAAAAAAGAAAAAAATTTAATTAGAAAATTGCATTTTAATTGTTTTTGTATTTTAAGTATTTATATAAAATAGATTTGTTTAATAAAATCAAATTTTTAGATTTCTAATAACACTTACATACATACATACATACATAATTGGCCATTACAATCCTTCTGTCAGAATTACGGCCTAGCTTCTCACACCACTCATGTTGTGTGCGTTAATTTTATACATGAGTGGCGGGACCTACAGTTATAGAACGCCGACTCCGAACGACAGATTTTTGAGAAACTTTTTCATGGTGGGTTTATTTACTCTCAGAGTTTTTGCCAGAAATCTGCCGAGAGGAAGTCGCCAAAGAAATATTTCATATTTCGGTTTGATGTCTGAAAATTGCACGAATATGTCGTATAAAATTTGGTCACAGAGAAGGACCAAGGGCCTGGTATACGCAAGATTATTGCTAAAGTTTGCGAAACTGGTTTCAGTGTTGATGTGCCAATACGTAAACGAGCTCATACAGTGCTCACACCCGAATATATCAAAGCTGTGGCTGAGAGAATCCATCCTTCTCAACACGTCTCCGTTCTCAGGAAACGAACATTTCACACACCAGTTTAAGTCGAATTTTGCGAAAAGATCTCGGTATGACGCCTTACAAAGTTCAATTGGTTCAAGAACTGAAGCCGCATTCCCATCCACTTCATTTTCGCCTTGCTAGATCGGCCAACCAGAAACTGCACGATGATGTCGATTTTGACAAAAAATAGTATCTTTTTGGATAAAGCTCTTTTTCATCTTGGCGGTTATGTCAATAAGCAAAATTGCCGAATTTGGGGTTCAGAAAACCCACACCTGATCTTACAGAAGTCAATGCTCCCATTACGAGTGACTGTTTGGTGCGGTTTGTGGAGTGGAGTCATCATTGACTCCTATTTCTTTGAAAATGAGGACGGTGCAACCATTACGATCAATGGAGACATCTATCGTACCATAATAACCGATTTGTTTGTACCTGCTCATGGTATTGATGTGAACGATATTTGGTTTCAACAGGATGATGCAACTTACCACACATCACATGCCACAATCAATTTATTGAGTCAAACGTTTAATTATCCGAAATAATGATGTCAATTGGCCGCCAAGAAGCTGGGATTTGACACCGTTGGACTATTTTCTATGAGGAACTGTTAAAGAAGTTATATGCCGACAAATCAGAGACGATTGAGCATTTGAAGGCCAACATTCGTGAAGCCATTGTCGAGATACGACCCCATACACTAGAAAAAATGCACGAAAATTGATCCGATCGAATAAGATCGGTGAGGCCAGCTGCGGCAGCCATATGAATGAAATAATATTCCAAGCAGTTAAATTTGGACTCATCAGACAAGATAACACGTTTCCAATTAGATGGAAAGCCGTACTGCTGGCGCAGGTCCATGGGTTTGGGTTTGTGGATGCTTTACATGGTGGAATGATGGCTTCTGCATTTAGTAGACAGTACATGCGAAGAGAAGACTATCTACAGATTCTACAAACCCATCTTTCCAATTTTATTGATATATGTGCTTATCCCGAAAAAGAAAATTGTTTTTCAACAGGGTGGTGATCCAAAGCACACAGCAAAAATTTTTAAAGGAATGGATTGGGAACAACATTTTCAATTGACGGAATGGCCAGCACAAAGTCTCGATCTCAATCCGATTGAAAATTTTGTTCAATTGTGAAAAGACGGTTAGGTCAGTACGATGCAGCCACAACGAACACGAACAAACTTTGGGATTGTATAAATGCGGAATGGTATCCAATTCCAAAAGCTGTTATCGAAAATATGGTAGAAAGCATGCCAAACCGCGTAAATCAAGTTATTTCTATTATTATTTATTTTCTGGAAATGTACAAAATTGAGTTTATGTGGGTTATTTTCGTTGAGTTCATCTCATTAATTATTGTTTCTTTGCTTCTATTTGTTAAGGATAAAATAATAAATTTAAAATAATTTGTTTTTTATTTGTTTGTATGGCTTTGTTTTTGTGGATGACGAAACTCAGTATCGTGAACATGCACTCACTTCTGCTCGCCACTGTATATTGAGATTCGTCAAAATTGAGTAATACAATAGTTAGTTAGTACAGACATTACTAAGAATCTATCGGGCATCAGGGCATTACACTAAAGTATGTAATATGGAAATATTCTTCGTTTCTTCGTTTTAAAATTTTATTTCTCGTTTAGAAGGTGTTCATATTTCATTGTATTTTGAAATTACATGTGCATTAGGCATTGAAAAAAGTTTATCAGTCGTCAAATGTATTTTATGTAATAAACTTATTCTTAAAATTTGAATTTGTTAAGTCATTAAAAAAAAATAAAAAGAAAATAAATAATAAAAGAAGAGGAGATATCCTCTAGACACAGGTGTTTAATCAAAATAAAAATAAATAAATAATAAAGGAATGGTTGGAATATGAATTGTGCTCATTATAATTTTAATTTCGGAAGTAATATTTTATTAGGAACGTGTTGTGAATTAATTAAATCGAAAATTTGTTGAAAAATCCTAACATTTTTAATCAAATGAATTAGTATCCGTGGGAGGCACTAAAAGTATTTGTCTTCTTCCGTAATTTTCTATTTCTCAATAATAAACATGCAGTGTGAATATGTGATTGTGATTGTAAATTCAGTTGAAAAATTTAAATAAAGGAAAGCACATCATCGTTATAAATCTGTTTGTTGGTTTATTATCATTGTTTTCTTTGAGTCATTGAGTATTAAAGCACAACTTCCTTTCTTTTATGACATTAAAAAGCGTTACAAAGCTGGAATGTTAAATGAAATAAAAAAAAAAAAAATAAAAAATTATTTAAAGTTTGTTTTTCATGTAAACTTCCCTAATGAAGAATTAAAAGGAATTTTGAAGTTTATTTGTATTTTTTCCTAGAAGCGTCATTCATGAATAGGGAAAATTAGTAAGAAAGCAACAAAAACTCATTTCAAGTTTTAAATCTGCATGATATACTAATTATATACTTATATATATGTATGTACATATATGTATATGTAGATATTTATATAGTACGTCTCATATTTATAAGGCCACTTCAATTTTCTAAATATCTCTTAAACTATAACTTTAATTAGATTCCTTTTGTAGATTTATTCATATTTTTATGTACTTTTAGGAAATACTATATTTATATACTTTATTATTGTTGATGTGTGAATATAAGGTCATATACATAAGTATAAGGTCATATAAAATATATGACAATAAGTATATATGTACATATGTATAGCGTTGTAATTTGGTGTTGCCTCATTTTACTATGATATTCATTGTGGTGCTATCCTCTTTGGATAAGCAGATGTCAAGGGCCTGACCAGATTGAAGTCTCTTAATTTTTAAAATCCGAAAACCATGATTCCTATACAATGCCACTTCACATTAAAAGTGTTGTGATTTGTTTCATATGCATTAGTTTCGAGGCGGACTAAAAATAGTCGACTGTATACTACATTTACATGTGTACATATGTAAATTATGTTTGGTTTCAAAACTATTTAATTTCACTTTAATTTAATTTAATTTGTTAAAACTAAATCATGAAGTCGCCGTAGTCTAGTAGATAGTGTGTTGGCTTATTAGACGTGAGGCCACGGTTCAAACCCCAGATCAGACATCTCCCACAACACGAAACATGAACAAATATTTCTCAGCAGATTTGTGGCAAAAACTCTGAGAGTAAATAAAATTGCCATGAAAAGCTTCTCAAAAATCTGTCGTTCGGAGTCGATTTTAAACTGTAGGCCCCGCCACTCATGTATAAAATTAACACACACAACATGAGTGGTGTGAGTAGCTAGGCCGTAATCCTGAC
The DNA here is from genome assembly GCA_930367235.1 of Sarcophaga rosellei. Taxonomy (NCBI): domain Eukaryota; kingdom Metazoa; phylum Arthropoda; class Insecta; order Diptera; family Sarcophagidae; genus Sarcophaga; species Sarcophaga rosellei. The sequence continues at coordinate 79,622,203 of OV884017.1, read as the reverse complement.
TGAAGGGTTGTAATGGCCAATTATGTACATATGTAAATCATGACTGAAGGCGAGAGAAAGTTTTAAAATTATGTATGTATTATAAAAAATTAAAAAATTTTTTTTTTTAAATTATTTTTACAAATCGGATAATTTCAAGCAGATGTTGTCTTAAAGCTAAGGTTGGTTTGACTATGAAATGTTCTAAAAGAAATGTTTAATGCGATCCACCTAAAGAAATCTGCAGATGCTAAAAAAAGAAAGAAAAATAATTTCAATGTAAAGATTAATCTCATCTAATCACGAAATAGTTTCAAAACTGAACGCCGCGCTCCTATTTCAAGGCATATAATAAGACTATAATAAGAAAAAGACATAAAGAAGCCTTTTCTAAAGTTGTTCAAGCAAAACTTGCATCATTATAACTGGAATAACGTGATCTATTCTAACGAATCGCGTCAAGTGGAAAACCTGCCAGAGAATTGTTCTGTTAATCTGACATCATATCTGCTCATCATATCGATTTAAAGAAAAACAATAGGCGGCTATTGTCTGGATATTCTACAGAGCAAAATATGCTTCGTTTTCAAGAGGACGAAATATCATGGTGGTTGCCACTTATGCAGGAAAACGTTTCCAAACATTTCGTTAGAACTGTAACATTAAGGTATCCAGATTTCAGATTTTATTTGGGTGGGAAAAATGAAAACATGTATGTATGTATGTAAAATTACACTTTTATTGATGTGAACATTTAAATGTCTTGTTTTTCTTCAGGTGTAAATATGTGAACTGTTAAAAGAATTAAAAAAATCTTTTACTGAAAACAATCATTATGATTTCTCAGGACGCCAAATAAAAGTTGTAAAAGTAAATTGATTTATTACCGAATTACTGAATTTTTATTGGTTGGATTATGTTTATGAAAATATTAGTATGTAAACATAAAGTTTTATAAAAACCATGCAATATAAAATTTCAAATGATTCTAATAAACTTTTTCGTCAGAGAAATTTGAAGGAAAATGAATTAAATAATCTTTATGATGATTTGTGATTTCTGCCCGTAACCCTTTGAATTATATTTTACAAAAACATATTTATTCATTAACGGCGCAAATTCTTTGCGAACCAAAATTGGCGTATTCGGAATATGATTCCTGAAAGTGTTCATGATGCTCCAATTTATTGTCATCAAACTATCAGATATCAGCTACCAATAGTAAAACATGGTTAATGGTGTGGGGTAAGTTACTTTTGTTTTCACCGAAATTCTTTATTTTAAGGAATTTATTGCTAGGTTCGTTTTCTCGTAACGGAGTTGGTCCGTTGGTGAAAATCGATGGTATTTTGAATGCCACTAAATACGGTGAGATCCTAGAAGAAAATATGCTCCCACATCTTCTTTAAAAAAATGCCCCCAAACAGCATATTCCAACAAGAAAATGACCTGAAGCTTGGTTCGTAACTACCTAAGCGACCATGATGTGCAAGTTTTTGATTAGCCGTCACAATCTCCCCTTAGAAAACCTATGGGAGATTTTAGATCGGGAAGCTGAAGGATTTTTCTTCAAATTTGGCGGAATTGGAAAAAATACCCCTACACCGCATCATGTCCCTAGTGGATTCTATGCCCTCCAGACTGCAAGCGGTAAAAGAAAATAAAGGCTACGCAACCAATTATTAGTTTTAAGTATATTTTTAACCAACATTTTGTAAGAATTTACATTTAATTTAAATAAAGTTATGAATAACATAGCGTTGCATTTTTTTTTTGCTCGCTGAAATTTGGCACTTTTTTTCCTAAATGTTAAAATAAAAATAAGTGGATAGAAAAATTTTAATATTGTAACCTGCATTTGTTAACTAAGTTTGTGGAGCATAAAAATAAAGAAAAGTTTTTAATTTCCGTACTTTTTTTTTGAAAGAGGCGTACATAAAGAACAATCGGCTTAGCGTTGCATTTTTTTTGCTCGCTACTGTAGGACAAATTCAAATCAGCTATGATCACTCTTTAAGGCAAACAATTTCATTTACGTCACAGTAGATATCGTGTAGGCGATGAGCATTGCATTGGTAGAGGCAGAGCAAACTCAATATGACATAAAACGTCAAGTCATTCATCAAATTATGTTTCCCTAATACAGGTTTTCAAGAAACATAACTTACAAACAATAAGTTTTATTAAACTGAACGAAAAAATTTAATTAAAAAATATAGAAGAATTTTTATTTATTTTGATATTTTAAAAATAGTTCGTATTTTGATATCTCTCCTCTTAAATTCTTGGAAATTGTATTTGTTTTTTTCTTCTCCATTTCAATTTTCCTTAACTCGTGTTCTTGTTTTTTTTTTAATCTAACTCGGCCTTATGTTTTTCTTTAATTTTTTTTTTTTTGGTAATTGCAGAAACTTTTGTTCTTGCCGATTGATTAGAAACTTTAATTTCACTCGCAGTGATTGTGGTTGATGGTGTCGTCCAATTGTGTTTCCAGTTCCGTTGCGTCTAAGAAACCTAAAACGTCGCTGGACAACTCAGAGGTAAAACAGAATTGGGGCTTGACGATTTTTTCCCTACAAAATGTAATAAAAAATCGTCGGCAAAAGAAGTCGGGAGATAGAATCTAATGGTGAAACAGAATACGTCAACAAACTCAAGCAAAAATGATGTCAAAACAGAGCCCATAATAAAGCCAACAATTGCAACTTTAAATACTGTCAGGGGAACTAAATGTCATACGTCGTGGAAAAATGTGTCCGTATTTTGTCATGAGAGGTTTGTCCACTTAAGAGGAAAATTATTTAATAATACCTTACATATTTTCATTTTTGTTTTGGTAGTGAAAAAAGTGTCAGAGTATAGGAGGTGTCCGCTTAAGAGTATGTTCTTTAGGAGACTACACTGTATTCTATTTCGCCGAAAGTTTGTTCCAATTTTGTAAATTCAATGAAACATAGAAGTCAAGATATTAAATTAAAAACTGTAGGACGCTTCGACCAAGTATTGAGATACATACATAATTTTGATTTTATTTTATTTTTTCACTAAGAAATTAAAATGCACACACACGGGTTGTTATGCAATGGTGATTAGAAAATGAAGGAATTCTATAAATTTTAGTATGTCTCCATAAGTATACGGCCTTAAATAAATATTGAGTGCGCCTGACTGGTGGGGTGTTAGAATTTGCAAAATTATTGTTTTCGCTAACATGATTTTTTTTATATTTTAATATTCTTTTAGATTTATTAATTATTTGTTGCTTATCACAATTATTTCTTTTTGTTTAGTTTCGAACGTGAACACTTATTTGTGTTAAAGGTAATATTGCTCGTTGTTGTTGTTACCAGAATATCTTTTACTCTTCTGTAATATACGAGTCTAGTATGTGAAAAAAGACAATTTGTTCTTGTTATATCTTTACTATCATTACTGGCATGATCTTTAATGTGTGTTATTGTTGTTATTGCAGTTTTAAAGTACATATATATATAAAGTACAGTATATTGTTTAATAAAACGTCATTGAGGTTAAAACCATCTTTAAATGAAAATGTTTACAAAGTGGATGCTGATGAAGATGATTGGTATTGTCATTGCAACGGTTTCCTTAAACTTGAACTCATAGAATACCACAAGTTTCATGTTTAAATTTACATTTCATGTTGCTACTATAAGTTACTGGTATTGAAACGCTATTCCACTATCAAAATTCAAGCCATCAAAAAAAAATAAATATTCGTGACACTGTTAAGTTACACAGAGTTAATGATTTTCAGTTTTTGACAGAGATGAGTCTAAAGAGAAATGTCATTTATATTTTTAGTTTAATAACTATAATAATAACTAATGAGTTTATGAATCAAGAAATAGTCTTTAAATTTTGGATTTTGTATACGTACATATGTATGTACATATATATACTTATGTTGGAAAATGCAACTGTGCCTATAGGTTGCCGTAGTCTTGTAGGTAGTGTGTTGGTTTATTAGATGTGAGGCCACGATTCAAATGCCAGATCAAACATCTCGAACAAAACGAAATATGAAAAAATATTTCTTCGGCGACTACCTCTCAGCAGATTTGTGGCAAAGACTCTGAGAGTAAATAAAATTGCCATGAAAAGTTTCTCAAAAATTTGTGGTTCGGAGTCGACTTTAAACTGTAGGTCCCGCCACTCATGGTAAAATTAATACACACAACATAAGTGGTGTGGGAAGCTAGGTCGTAATCCTGACTGAAGGGTTGTAATGACCAATTATGTATGTATGTATGTAACTGCACATATGAAGGTTTTCTTATTTTTGTGGAACTGTTTGCATATCATATTGAATTTTATTACTTAATAATAAACCTGTATGCTACAATTCGAATTTTTGTACTTACGAACTCATAACTACGCTCAGCAAAATATAAAAATGGTATTCAGTAATCCGTTTCTAACTCTTCACAGCGTCGAAAACTTAAGCCAAGTAATTAGAAGCTTTAATCAGTTATGGGACACACAAAAAAAAAAAATCAAATATAATTGAAAGTGAAAAGCAAAATTTAAAGCCAATGTACTCGTACATTAGTCAATTTAAAGGAAGTTTTTTTAAAGTTAATAATGTATTATGTAGCAGCTGCACTTTTGTCGGAGGAAGAAGAGCATACTGTAGCTTCATGACATTGACGCATTAACGCTTATCAATTCACTTAAAAGTTTAAAGAATTGTGAAATATTTTCGCCTGACAAAAGACGCTTTTGAAAGCGTTTTAAGTATTATGGAGTAAGAGCTTGGGCCAAGTGTATGTATGACCTTCCTCAGTGACTTCTCTTTGTCGACTGGTAGCAGTTTTGCAGTTCTTTGCTGAAGGAAATTATCAACATGGTGTTGGCAAGGACCGGAATGTGGGTTGTCACAGCCCAAACTATTTAACTGCTCAACAAGACCATTCCAGAAAGTCTTGGCACCTTTTGCAACAATGTCCAGCTTTTCCCTCAGACTCTCCACTATCATCATAGTAGTTTTTTTAAATACATACATATATACATATTTTAATTTATTCGTGCGGGTTATTTGACAATTAGTTTTGTGAAATTAAAAAACTTCACACACTATTTGCTCTTCGTAAAAATTTCCACCAAAATACTTCAAATTGTGAGTTATGTCGAATTCAGTCATAACAATTCTTCCATTCATAACAAAATCCAACTGATTCTAGCATAGGGCTGAATATTAGACATGTTAGATTTTAGATTATCCAAAATACTACTTTGTTAACATTTCGGACACTTAATTGGTCATTACAACATATAAGTGAGAAATTTAACCTTGCTCTCTTACCACCCATGTTGTTTCAGAAACTCTTGACAATTTTATTCAGTCTGACGCAGTGTTGCAAAACTGAAATTTTTAAATGGTACTGAAGTGTAACTGAAAGAGTACTTTTTTGAATGAATGGTACTTTTGTAAAAAATACACACCTATTGTTTAAAGTCGACTCCGAACAAATGATTTTTGAGAAACTTTATGGTGGTAATTTTATTTACTCTCAGAGTTTTTGCCAGAAGGAAGTTGCCGGAGATATATTTTTTTGATATTTCGTTTTGATGGAGATGTCTTACATGGGGTTTAACCGTGGGCTCACGTCTAGTAAGCCAGCACACTACCTACTAGACTATTTATTTATTTATTTATATTTAATACACATACGGCACGGAACAGAAAAACTAACGACTTCTTCGTACTCCTCACATACAAGACAAAAACACCTGATTCGGAACGTGACAACGTAAAAGGTCCGTTTAGTCAAACGACATTACGATGGAACGTAATGTAATATACGTTAGTTTTTAGCATATGAAGAGCAATGCAAATGCTTATCAAAATTACATTACGGTTCCGCAAGCGTTTTTATTGCTATTCGAATTCTAAAAACAAATGTACGTTCCGTGGACGTTTGACTAACCGCGGCTAAAACCTAGTTATACCTTTAGCATTACGTGGAACATGTTGCTAAGGCTTTAATAGCTGAAAAGCGCTAGACATAAAATATGTAATAAGAAAAAAGTACTGAAAGTAAATATGTTATTTAATAATTACATACATAAATAATAATATGACCTAAAATTCGATAAATGAATAGGTACTACCCTAACTACTATTAATTCTTACAGCACGCCAATTTGTTCGATATACCAATATCAAAGTTCCATATTTTGGAAAATAATAATGACAACGCCTTGAGAGTTGGATTTTCTGGTAATTTTATAATATTGGTATATCAAACAAAATACAAAAATGGTTGGTGTATGAATTAATAGTGGTTAGGGTAGAATGTACATATATGTATATATGGAAGTGTGAAATACAATGTATATTTATTTTGTCGGTTAATATGTAGTAGAACTTGTAACATATTTTCGAATTAGCAAATCAAAACAATTTTTAACAGGAAATTATACTTAAATATGGTTACAAAGTTAACTGACTTTCATTATTATTATTCTTTTCGATTTATTATTATACCTGTTAAATCTGTTTATACCTGTTAAATCTAACGTGATATCAATACTGCTCTATGAATACGAAACATGGCTTGTTGATGTCCTTCTAACAAGAAAAATTCAATTATTATCAGACGAATTCTATTAAAATTAAGAATTTGGATTAAAAGGGTGCTTGAATACATATGTATGTATGGATATCTATCGAATTTGTCTATTATGTAACTTGGACAGGAAAGAAAGTTCGTTCACTGCTAGTAACATAATTATTTGAAGCTCAAAGCATTACATCGGGGCTTCCGAACTGTATGTACGTCGATTTGTACCAACTTCTTTTGGCCGAAATTGGATGGTCTGTAAACCAACGACATGTGGTTTCAATAGGATGGCGCTATGTGCCATACAGCTTATGCAACATAGGATTTTCTTCGCAAGCTATTTGAGAGCACCGTTATCTTGTGGGCTATTCTTAGATAGCAGATTTGATACACGACGTTATCAAATCAACAAAAAAAAGTAAATAATACACGACGTTGTCAAATCATAAACGTTGTCGTTTATTCGTTGTCGAAATTACAACGAAATGACAACGAAGCGTTGTTGAAATAACAACAATGCGTTGTTTCAATGACAATGATGCGTTGTCAAAATTACCACGGTGGTTATCAAAATGATAGCTGGGTGTTATTAAAATTTTATACACATCCGTTGTCGAAATGTGAACAAACGTGGTAAGCTCACTTTTGACAACGGATTGTATCAATTTCGGTACTTTTCTACAGGTTTTTCCCCTCTGTGTAGGCTTCACAAAATCTTTTTGTGAAATTAAAGAACATGCTTGGGTACAAGCTTAAGAAAAAAAAACACAGTATATAAACAAAGTACAGAAATTATATTTCTCTATTGTTATATGTATGTAAGAATGTATGTTTTATTGAATTTCGCTAGTTTTATGAAATAATTATCATTGAAAAACAGTTGCATCTAGATCCTCTCACCACCCATGTTTAAAGTGGACTCAGAACGACAGATTTTCGGGGAAACGTTTTCATGGCAAAATCATTTACGCTCAGAGTTTTTGGCTGAAATCTGCCTGCCTGAGATGAAGTCGATGAAGAAATATTTTCTCGTGTTTGGTTTTGTTGGAGATGTCTGACCAGGGGGTGTGAACTGTGGCCTCACGTCTAATAAGCCAGCACACTACCTACTAGACTATGGCGGCTTAATTAAAACATTTAAATATAGAAAGCGTTTAATGAAAGACCTTACATTTTCGCCATTTCAACATTCATATTAATTTGTGAAATTTTGAAAAACTAAAAGTAAACAAAACATGTGCTTACGCTTCTGTCTTTACCGAACATTCCAATCAAGGTTGTAAACTGAAACCTATCTGAAATAGGTGATTAATTTTTGTCCAGTTCCCTTTTTACTCTGTTCTTAGCTGCCATCGTTTTGGTCTTAAACTGTGTTAATTTTTTATTTTTATTTTATTTTCTGAATTTTTTTTTTTTATTTTTCTTTTTGCTTGCTTTTCATTCATTCTCTTAAACGGCAACAGATGGTCTGATTATAAATGTTTGTAGAAATATGTGTTTATGTGGATTTTAAACACACAAGTACGTATAAGTATACATACATAAGTAAGTATACTGATCGTGGGAAACATATTAAATAGTATGAAATTCCATACCTTTTTCATTGTTGTTGTTCTTGTTTTGTATCTGTGATCTTAAAAGCTGAATACAAATTTTTTAAACTGCGTTTTTACCTTTTCTCCAACCGGATAATTCGTTTATTTAAAAGCTCTTCTTTCTATTCTTTAAAAGTTTAAATTAAATTTTTAATATAAATTAAAACTGTTTGAAAAGCAGGGGAAATAATTAAAGAAAAGTACATACATACATATATCGCTTCTATTCATTGTAATATTTTTGTAAAATACATACAAACCAAAAATTGATTAGTTTCGCTACTTTCATTAGAGTTAATCTAAATTTGTTAATTGTAATTTCAAAAAGTCATTTAATATCTGCTTTAAAATCTTTTGTTTTTATGGCAACATAACACTTCAGAGTGACCGTAGGATTTGTGATGGATGTACTACTTGAAGGCGAAAGATTTATTCGGCTTTATTGTCAGTCGCCGTAGTCTAGTAGGTAGTGTGTTCGCTTATTAGACGTTTTGGGTTCGAGCTCCAAAACGAAATATGAAAAAAAAAAATATTTCTTCGGCGACTTACTCTCAGCAGATTTCTGGTAAAAACTCTGAGTGTAAATAAAATTGCCATGAAAAAGTTTCTCAAAAATCTGTTGTTCGGAGTCGATGTTAAACTGTAGGTCCCGCCATTCACGTATAAAATTAAGGCACACAACATGAGTTGTGTGAGAAGCTAGGCCATAATCCTGCCAGAAGGGTTGTAATGGCCAACTATGTATGTAATATTTAATCTAGTGTAGATATTACTTGATGTGATGAGCCTGGAGCATGGTGTTTCGTATGAACGCCGTTATAAGCCGGATTATATTATATATGTTTGATCTTGCCATATTATATATTATTTTCCATATGGCAACTTCAAATATAAACAAAATAACGAAATACAACAACAAAAATAGAGGCCCGTCGTTACCATTGTGTTTAAAAGAAAAATTGTTAAATTGAGCAGTTTTATAGACATTGCTCCGGCACTGCTATATTTTTGAAAACAGTTAACTTTATTTTATCTGTAAGTTGTTATAACGAAAATAAGTTAAAAGTAACTTTACAGTTCCCTTTAACTAAAGGATCTTTAACTAGACCCAAGTTTAACGGCAAGTTGTAATAATGGGCCTAAGTGAAATAGTTTTTAATTACTTTAAATGATATTTGAAGTGATTTTAACACTCAAAAACCTAAACAACTTAACTCAACTTTGTAAGTATGAAATGTTATTTCTAACATTACTATGGTGACAAGACACTGCTAGAATTGATGTTAAACTAGATTTAAACTTAATAAAAATCCAAATGGAAAATGTTTAAAATGAAATAAAACGAAAATTTTATGAAACTTTCAGTAATTGTCCTTTAACAAAACCAAAAATCTTCGAAATAGAACATGAGCCATTTCAATTCAGTAATAATTTGATGACGTTTCTCATATATGTATGTTCACTACCAAGTCCACATTCAATTCCACCACAATTATTTCCATTTTTAAACTTGAAACATACCTTACACTTAAATCCGCTACCTGCCATTGTACCTTTCCTAATCGAAGTATACATAGTTCAAAAAGTAGTGCATCTTGAGATTTTGTTCGCATTTACGTACACGTTACTATTTATCGGGTGATATACAAACAGACACAACTCATGCACATTGAATTACAAAATATACCACAAGTCTTTTGTTCTTTTGGATACGCACTCACTTATTTATTTCATTTATTCTCTCAATCTTTGTAGAAGTTCTTAAATTAATTATAAATTAATTGGTTTTTTTTGTTTTCGTACAGGTAGAATTCAGAAACAATAATAAATTAAAGAAAATCCATTTAGAGAAATACTTCAATTACTTTAAAAGCTATTAAATTAAGACAAACTGAGTATTTTGCTTTAAAAAGATCCGAATACTTTTTTAATTCAAGTACACTCTCTCTATACATTCGTTTTTTTCCATTATCCATTATTTATTACATTGTTAATGGGGTTAAAGACATCGTATAAAACACAAACATTTTATTTAATTTGTATTCATTTCAGATTTTCTTTTATTGTGCTTTCTGTTCAATTCAATTCTATATAACGATCAAACTCTCTTGATGATAGTTTCTAATTTGTAAATGGCCACTTACCACTTGTATCGTTTATATCGAAGAACGATGTAAATGGATTTCCCTCCGAAACAAGTCCGTAACGTACCTCTCGCGGACTACCCTTATCGCCATCTTCAGCATGAACTTGAAGTATCTGTAAAATAATATAAAAACAAAAAAATTGCTTTGAAGTATACGAATTTACTGTTAAAACCTGTTTAATAGATAAAAAGTCACACATCAATTATATTACATCAGATTATTTAAATTGTTTACAGAATAGTTCATTATTTACATATATAATGTACATATGTATGTACATACAATACCAATAAATCATAGAATCGCTAAATATTACGTTACGTAGAGGGAATTTAAGAAAATGAAATATTTTTCAATAGAATGTCTTTCATAATTAGATTGGCAAGGTAAAAAGTTAAATTTTAAAATTATATTTTATTTGTACGCCGAAACATTAATTTTGTTTATTCTAAGATTAAATTTGTAGTGAGTAATACGTGAGCAATTCAATTCATGTCAAAAATGTTCTCTCTTCAAACTAATAAAGGGTATGAGAATTTATTTAAAAAAATTCATTATAAAATTTATTATTTACCCATTTTCTTAATTTTAATAAAATGAATTCGCTTATGTTCACGATTGGGACTTATTTATTAATAAATTTCAAAAAATCCTTGTTTTATTTAAAAAGCCATTCCAAGCCAAAAATGAAGCCGTTGTCGTATATACTATACATACATATATTTTAAATGAATTGAGAGCGATATCGGAAGCTTGCATTGCATCATTATCAAATTTTTAGAATTCGAAGAGTCAGCACATTTTTGGCTTATTAGACGTGAGGCCTCGTTTTAAAGCCCAGGTCAGGCATCTTCAACTAAACGAAATATTACAAAATATTTCTTCGGCGACTTCTTCTCAGCAGATTACTGGCAAAAACTCTGAGAGTAAATGAATTGCCACGAAAAGTTTCTCAAAAATCCGTCGTTCGGAGTCGAAGTTAAACTGTAGGTCCCGTCACTCACGTATAAAATTAACGCATACAACATGAGTGGTATGAGAAGCTAGGCCCTAATCCTGACTGACATTTGTATTATGATTTTCTCTATTTGTAAATTGTTATAATATATGTATATAAATAACTACAATAGAGGTGAATGGTTTATTAGATTAATACAATCATAAATGATTTAATTCTATATACAGTGGCTCATGATTTATTTCAGCTTGCCGCCTTTGGTAAAATAATGTATGTAAAGGGTACATTGTTAATCGTATTAGTAAAGTGGTCATCGTGTAAGTACTAAAATTGAAGATCAATGAAAAAAACAAGCGAGTTTAAAAAAATCAGTCAATCAGTAAAAGTATGTACTAAGCTAAAGTTGTATACGGGAGATTTTTAGAAGTTGTAATTGAAAGTTGTTTAAAATTAAAAGTTGTTCTTAAAATTATTTAAAATTACTAAAAGTTTAAACTAAATTGTTCTAAATATTTAAGTCTACTTATATTGGAATGAAACTGGAATTATTACATTACAAAATCTAAAATACTTAAAGTTTGTGTAAAGAATATTACATATATGAAAAATGTATGAATTTCCTTTATTTTTATATAAAATACTTTAATAAATTTTAAATAAACGTTAAACATTATATTTAAAAAATACCCTTCTTACATGTATTGTATGTATTTGATTTATGCCAGATCTTTGTTAAGATCATATTTTACTCACATGTTAATCTAGTCTTATTAAACACCTAAGAATTTTTTTCCCTTATAATATTATATTTGGTCGCATGTGAACTGAAATAGTTGGCTCTGCTTCGTGAAATTACTAAGATAAACAATTTTAGCATTTATTTAACACGAACGTCGATTCCGTGAACGACAGGTGGGCGGCCTCGGACACGGGTAGAAAGGCTCGTAAAATCTGGCCAAGGCTGGATGAGGGGCGCACTTTGAGTCTACTTAAACTCCAAAGAGGCGAGCTCAGTGTAGTTGTCGGTGTCATTACGCTAACGACTTTTGCAGAAACTGCAGGGATGAGGAAGAAGAAGAGACTGTCCCTGATCTTTGTCAAAGGAGAAGGAAGTACTTGGATACGTACTACATGGATGGAGGAACTATCAAGGATTGACATTGGCAGCCTGAATCGCTTCATTAGGAGCTCCGAGTGGTTTCGAGATTAGGGGATAACGGTTAACTGTGGTGGCACAATGGGCCCAATGCGGCCTAAGTGAGTCCATCCAAAAGTATTTCTTGGATGGGCAGCCACCTCTACCTACCTACCTAACACGAATGTCCCTTTCGAAAATAGCAAATCGTCTATTTTTATGATAGTGCATCGTTCCATTGTCAAAATATCATCTGTGTAAACACCGACAGATAGCTCACATTAGCGCGATTACACTGTTTAATTGTTATATACTATCTCGCCTTGTGAAAAGGAAATATTTGATCTTTATTTGGAGAAGTATTTCTTTTTTTTATCTATTTAATAAAACAATTCTATTATATTAAATGAAATAATTTTAAATTTCGCTTAAATTCGTATAAGAATCTATTGTTTTATAGCAGGGGTGGATATTTCTCTTTTAAAAAATATCATAACATAAAAATGATAATTGTACTCGGGTACACCCAAACTTGTTTTTACACGGTTTTTTATGCGAATTTGAAATAACACGGTTTTTTTTGAACAAATTTCCTTTTTTTCGTTCGCTCCTTTTTATACGGATACAATCGCTTATTCCCGTTTAACTCACACACTCACAACGCACTATAACAGAATTTGCTGTTAAAAGAAATAAACCAGCGCCAGAAGCAGCTTCTGAAGATGTAGAAGTAATAAGTATTTCTACTGACGAGACTGATATTGAGCCACCCCAGCAAAAGAGAATGCGCTTGCTATCAGAAACTGACTCCGAATAAAATAAAAAAATGTTTTTATTGAAAATAATTCCGTTCCTAATTGTCTTAAGAGTTTGATAACTAATTTTCTTTTTATAAATGGAAGAGCATTTTTAAGTTTTTTTCTTTATTTTTTTATAATCATAAAATGAAATAAAATAAAAACTCTGTGTATACTATTGAACTAAATCTGTGCGTTTTTATAAAGTTATTCAATTTTATAGCCATATGTAGGCTGCTGCATCAATCCTATGTACATATATCTTTTCAGTTTGTTTATACACTTACATATATACATAATATTTGTCTTTTTTTACGCGTTTTTTTGTTTTACACGGTTTCCACTGGAACGTATCTACCGTGTAAAAAAAGGTTTGGGTGTACATTAATCAAGAGCCGCAAGTAATCCTTTGATGAAAATGATGCGAAAGTGGGTAAATTATTAATAATTCTAAGCATTTGGAATTATAGATTAAAAGCCATTAGATGTGGTTGTTATTATATTTGATGTTAATATTGAATTACCTTGTCACCTGGAAGAATTCCTGGTGGTAATTTGGTTACAGGAGGAGCTGAAGTAAATACGGGGGGCTGGTCTTGTACATCTTGGACAATAACAACAATCTCCAGGCCAGCAATATTTCGACTATCCTGTCCAGGCTCTGCATATGCATCCTGTAAATAAAAGTAAACAAAAAGTTAGAAATCGTATTATATAATGATGTATTGTGATTTAAATTCTTTGTATTTTTGAACTCTACGATTTTCAAACCGTTTTTCCTTTATGTTGTTATAAATAAAATTTAAATTTTTTAAACATAGAATTTGAATTTTTTTGTTTCGAAAATGTTTAAAGTTGATGGTTGAAATAAGCTGTGAGTCACTGTATGCCTGCAAAAGTACAAGGTACAAAAGTGAACACCCCTGCAACACCAGCATGTCGACTAAAACTTTGAGATCCTATATCTACCATTGTTCTGTAAAATTTTTAACTATATGGTAACTGAAGTCGCCGTAACAACTTCCTCTCAGCAGATTTCAAAACGGCAAAAACTCTGAGAGTAAATAAAATCGCCATGAAGAGTTTCTCAAAAAAATCTGTCGTTCGGAGTCGACTTTAAACTGTAGATCCCGCTATTCACGTATAAAATTAACACACACAACATAAGTGGTGTGAGAAACTAGGTCCATAATCCTGACAGAAGGGTTGTAATGACCAATTATGTATGTATGGTTAACTATTGTTGCCACATTTATTGAAAGAGAATTAGAGCGTAATGTGTTGTAACTTTGGAACTTGGCCGTACAGTTCATCCAAACAATAGAATCTCTTATAGGTACTACGCATTTATTTTATTGCACATCTATCATGGTTTGTATCTTAAAAATTATGGTCGAAAACTAAAAACTGGTAAAATAATGAATACAGTAGGTAAATAATTAATTTTGTAGATGTATCTTCTTTTATTTTATTACATTTCCGTACAAATTTATCTAAATTAGTGGATTGGCAAATTCACACGACTTTGTATCGTATATGTTGTATTGAATACACTTTCTGTTTGTGAACGCTCTGCTGTATTGTGTATTTCGTATTCCAGTTATAAGAAGAAGACCAGATTTTCAAGCAGCAAAATGAAAATTATTACGGAAAAAAGTAAATTAATTACTTATCTGTGCGAAAAATTATTCTTTTGATACGTTAATTATTGACTCAAGTTACATAGAAAATATTTTGTATTTTTATTCTTCTCTTTGATTACTGGCATTTACATAAACTGGAAACCAATTCAACTTCCAAAAACATATGAAAAAATGTGTGTGAGTGTATCGGATTTTTATATGAAAATTATCAACGACAAGGATGCACTGTTTTATATTCGTCCAACAATACAATGAATACAACGATACAAGGGTCTGTGTGAATTGCCCTAATGTTAATAAAATGGTCATAAAACGTTTCTTATCTGAAATAGATAAAATAGTTGGAAATTAATAAAATTGTTTATCATACACGGTACGTTTTTAAAGGTTTTAAATTAATAAAATAAAACTTTTGAAATATTTTAAACATTTATGATTTATTTTTGGTTTGTTTTTTTATCCTGTTTATCCTGATATCAGTATTTTGAGAATGAATGAAATTAATTGAGTTTCAAAACATAACATAACATATTTCGTATAATTTTGCAAATATACGGTTGTGATCAAAATGATCGTTTGGCTATCCTAACATCCATTGGTCTGCCAATTGTTTTGACCACAGTATCTGCTATACATGCAAATAAACAGTAACAAAAAAGCCTTTAGCAGATAATTTAACGATCTTGAATACGTTTCACAGATTACAAACGAAAAAAATAATTATTAACACTGATGTACCGTTAAACGGAAGCTAGCATATTTTCTTAATGTTCTTACAGTAAATTACTCAATCCTAGTTTAAACTACTCGCAATAAGATGTCGATGACGATGGTTTACAGCCAGTCTTATAGTGTGACAATCAGCCGGTTTCGGTTCTTGTTGTTCGTATAGTTTTATTCATTAAGAGTATGTGATAATTGCCATCTGCCGCAGTTCACTGAATAGAAAAGTGTAAAAAAAGATTCAGTATATGAATAGAAACTAGTTTAACGATTTTCTCTCTTGTCAGTGGAAGTACACAAACAACTGATTTGATTTCATTTTAGAGCATAATATTAATGCAGGTTGTCATACGGCAATGTTTTACGATTTCGTTTTCCTCTCTTGTCCTTCTAGTTTCTTTCTGTATAATAGTCGTGAGTAACTGGTTGACGATCATCATTATTAACATTTTCATTATCCACTTTATTGTTATGCTTCCACTGCTGTTATTTAATAAGTTTATCATGAAGAAGAAGTTTGCGAGCAGTATGAGTAGAAAATGCATCGTACATGTGTCAGCACATTCTAGACATCGTTATACATTTTATCAGTTTGAATTTCTAATGAACTATTAGCAATAAACGTCTGATACCGTTATACACAATTAATATCGTCCACTGAATTCATTTTTACACTCACAAAATTTGATTTAGTTATTATTATGATTTGATTTGGTTTATTATAACAAGGGCATTTACATAACTGGCCATTACAACCCTTCAGTCGGGATTACGGCCTTGCTTCTTACACCACTTATGTTATGTTAATTTTATACTTGAGTGGCGGGACCTACAGTTTAACGTCGATTCCGAACGACAGATTTTGAGAAACTTTTTCATGGCATGTTTATTTACTCTCAGAGTTTTTGCCATATATTAAGATTAGATTAGTGAATAAGGCTAATGTAGTCGCCGTAGTCTAGTAGGTAGTGTGTTCGCTTATTAGACGTAAAGCCCCAGGACAGACATCATGGTGTGAGAAGCTATGTGAAGCTAGACCGTAATCCTGACTGAAGGGTTGTAATGGCCAATTATGTATGTACATATAGTATTTACAGCTTATTATCATCTTTTGTTGCTTAATTGCAATAATTTTTATAATTATGTATTATTATAGTATTAATTTTTCCCGTGGGTGGCTGGGTCTTTAGTTTAACATTGAGTCCGAACGACGATTTGAGAAACTATTCAAGGCAGAAGACTGAGAGCAAGTCCGTAAAATATATATTTTTTCATATTCCGTTTTGTTCAAGTTGTCTAAATTGGCTCACTGGCTCTCGTCTAATTAGCCAATAGACACACTACTTTATACCATAGACAACGGCGACTCCATTAATAAAGATATCCGAATTTAGCAAAATTAAAATGTTACCTAATGCATGCTTGTAGAACTGATGTCAATTTCATTTTTAATACGACTGTTAAACTTTTACATGTACTGATATAATTCGGATAAAAATTTATATTTCTTTATTAAAAAATTTCTGCGAGTGTAGCTTAATTTAGTTTGCAAGAACTTTAAGGCTTTTTATGAGAATATTTTATCCAGAGTTTTTGACTCACCGAATCATTTTGTTGCGCATGAGTTCACATGTTTTATGTTAAATTTTAATTTACAGAAAAGTTGTATGTCCGTGATTACTTTCTTTGCAGTTTAATTAGTTGTTTTGTTAAGCCATGTATGTATGCCTGTGAGCAAATTTATTTTTCAATCTATAAATTAAATAAATAATAGCAAATTTGCGAACAAATTATAAATATAATTTAATTTTAACGTACAAACAAACGTATTAAAATTCCAAACTTTGCACTTAAATTTTTTTTATGAAGACGAAATCAAATTCACAGATATTTTCAATTAAAAAGAATATTTTAATTTTGCATTCTAATTGCCGATAATAACACAATTATTTTATAAAAAAAAAACTTCAATAATTTGTACAAAAATTGTGTGTATAACAAAGATCGAAACTATTTAACTCAATAACAAAAGATGCGAATCAGTAGCGTAATTTCTTTATATGTATGTATATGGAGCTACTAAAACTTTAAGGACAGTTATTATAATAATAATATAAGGCCATTATTACAATTTGGCGTTAAAGATGGGTTTAGAAAATAGTAACTTTAGCTAAAGTGAACTATAAAGTTACCTTTAACTTACAGATAAAATAAAGTTAACTTTTTTAAAATATGGCACTGCCGGAAAAGTATCCATAACTTTTGCCAAATTAAGTTCTTTAAAAACGCGGTGGCAACGACATTATTTCTTCTTATTCATTTTGTTTATATTTGAAGTTGCCATCTTGAAAATAATTATTTCGGCTGGGCTATCTATCGGTTTAGATTTGAACCATCGGCTATTTTGAATCTGGCAATACTTATGTCATTCTATTCTGTCACAAAATTCAGAACGTAATCAATCGATTTACGCTTGAGCAACTTTGGGATTTATTATTGGAATAGATGGGCCAACGAGTATTGCAAAAAACAAAAAAAAACAAAAATTGGGTACATTAATAAACAAAATTGGGGCTCAGGAAACCCATACGTGGTCTTACAGAAGCTAATGCACCCATTAGGAGTGACTGTCTGGTGCGGCTTGTGAACTTATTACTTTGAATACGAGGACGGCGCACCCAAAGTGTCAATGGAGACACCTATCGCACCATGATAACCCATTTTTTTGTATTGATGAGAACGACAGCATGGCACAACTTGCCTCACATCTCATGTACAATCGATTTATTACATCAAACGTTTGATGGCTGTTTAATTAGACGAAATGGTTATGTCAATTGGCCGCCAATTGTCACTGTTGCACTATTTTCTGTGGGGCACCGTTAAAGAAAAGTGTTATGCCGACAAACCACAGGCAATTGGGTATTTTAAGGCCAAATTCGTGATGCCATTGCCGAGATAAGTTCCCATACACTCGAAAAAGTGCACGAAAATTGGTCCGATCGAATGAGGTACGATTTCTAACCGAAACAATTGTACTTCACAGCAGAAAAATTTATTTGGATAAATTTCAAACTGTTTTTGTTTCATTGTATTTTTTCCTCCACCTTATATATGACTGTATGTATGGCAAGTTCAAAGATAAAGTCTACTCTAAAAGTGTTTCAGCCTAAAGGTATAAAAATTAGTCTAAGTTAGTCTATCTGAGACAGTTTGAAAACAATGGCGCTCATATAAAATTTTAAGACGAACTATTTCTCACATTCGTCTATTTGTATGCAAACCACAACAAAATGTAATGTATAGACGTAAACATTGTTGTTTCATTATTGTTGTTTGTGTATTTTGTTTACATTTATTCTTGTAGTGTTTATTGGTATATTTTTGTTTACTTGTTTATCATTTTTTGTGCTGGTGCTTGTTGTTATTTTACTGAGTGCGATAATTTGTAAACAAGTTCATTATTTTGGTTTTTGTAGCCTTTTTTTCGTAACAATATGAATACATATGTATCTATATAGATTCGTATTTGTATTAACACATACTCTATAAGCTCGATTAATATTCACGTATGTACGCATGCATTTGTACGTATGGTATAGTATTAACAAATAAGTCGTATTTTTGTAAACAATTGCAGTCTGAAGTGTGATATAAAATCCATAATCGGCATAATAAAGCTAATACTCACAGCGAATACATCAAGGAAGTGAAAAGAAGAAATGAAAATATAAACCTATGTATGTAGGTACATATGTATGACTAAACCACATAAAAAATACAAAAATAATTAGCAGCGATTTGAAATGCAGTTTCGAATGCCTGCGTTCATTTGACAACACTTTCTTAAGATCTGGAAAACTGATTCTGGCAAGATAGATGGTGATGGTGATCAAGTTTGCATGCAGAAAGGAAGGCGCGGCTGCTTGTGCGTATTTTGCGACACATTTTTACACCGTTAGTGATTGATGCTCTTTTTCTCTTACACAATAAAAGTTTGTTACTATAGATAAAGAACATACTATAAAAAAATCTATAAATTACTTGTTCTATTAAAGAGACAATAGTATGAAAAGACTGTTAACTGCATAACCGATACCGGTTAGAACATGTAACTGCACAAGAAAACAATTAAAGAATTTACAATGATCAGTAGTTGTAAGCGTAACAACAATCTGAAATACAAATGAAATGACTGTATGTAGCTTGACAAGTTAACGAAATCAAACGATGACTGACAGTAAGGAATCATCACATGTTAAACGCCAACAACAACAAAATAAACGTATTTTACACATTTCTTCCATAATTGTTAGGATTGTTTGAGATCAGCTGTTTTTTTTATAAAAGTAACACCTATTTCGGTAGTCGCCGTGGTCTAGTAGGTACTGTGTTCGCTTATTAGACGTAAAGCCCGGGTTCGAGCCCCAGGCCAGACATCAAAACGAAATATAAAAAAAAATTTCTTCGGCGACTACCTCTCAGCAGATTTCTGGCAAAAACTCTGAGAGTAAATAAACTTTCCTTGAAAAAGTTTTTCAAAATCTGTCGTTCGGAGTCGACGTTAAACTGTAGGTCCCGCCACTCAAGTATAAAAATTAAGATACACAACAACAATTATGTATATTATGTATGTATGTAACACCTATTTCGCTGAATCTGATATAAGATTTTTTAAAATTTTAACATTTAATTTAGAATTTAACAGAAGGAAATATTTACAGGTTATTGAGCTACCTTCATTCTAAAACGTACTCATATGACAAGGTTTTAGATTTCAATTTTGCAAACAAAATGTCTTTTTTTACCATCTTACTACTAACATTTATCCTCACACACATACATATGTAAATACCTAAAAAAAATTAATGTGGGCCGAAGTATTCGTATTTCTTTTATAATTTACCCAACGACAATTAATTTTCTAATGAATTGGTATTTCCATGTTTTCAGTAGGACTAGGTAAATAGAAATTATGAAATGAAATGCATAAAGCACAATGAGAAAATTTTATTGAATTAATATATGCGCTTACTTGGGTATACAGTAGAATCTTGAGAGAAGGATCACAACACGAACGGACAATGTTGCTAGATCCCGGTTTCGTTCCATAAGAAATACATTGGTATCTCTTATGCTCAGAAGTAAGATGAAAAACAAAACGAGATAAAAACTTTTTTGGAGAGCGGTAAAAACGGAAAATATTTACAATTTAAAAAAATATGTAATTTGCGATTGACGTGAATGAAGAGATAATGAAGAATTGCACAAAAGATTTTGACTAAAACAAAATTTTTTCTCTAACTGGTATAAAGAGATTCCACTGTATAAATGGCAACCATCTGACAGGTACAAGGCAAAACAACACTAGCCCCTCGCAATAATATTGAAAGCTTGCTGCATATTATCTGGCTAAACAACATGCTGCGACCCAGTGTTTGTTAACTTGAAATCCTCTTGTAAATGGGTTGAAGGCAAAGAGGAAGCAAGAACACATGCAGTTAAGAGAAATGAAGCAGTTTAAGTAAAATAAATACACGATGCAAAATTACATAATCCAAGATTAAGCTATTTGTTAATAATAGCAATTTTCTAGTCAATTTTAATTAAAAAAAAAAAATTAAATCCATATTACATCTCTTCATTTACAAACACAGTATCTAAGAAACGAAATTTTCACTATAAGAATATATGGATTTTTTCTTCTTTGTCATGTTATTGTGCAAAGAATGTGATCGTATGAAATTTTTAAAAATATATACAATTTTCAACGAGAGAAAGTGAAAATCTTGCATTTGAAAAATTAAAAAAGATAACGACAGGCTAGACAACGTGTATTTGGAAATAGATCAGTGTAGAGATGTTTGTTTATTTGTGTTTTCTTTTTGTTTCGAAGGCATTAAATCACAATTAAATACTTCTTTATTTTAATTCATAGTCAAACGTTTGCGTGTACATAGTGCTCGATCACAACTTGTAAATTATAAAATGCCTTAATCCTTGAATTGTTTTGAAATTGATTCTACATTTGGAAAGCAATATAAAAGTATTAATAATAAGAGAGTTGCCTCTGGCTGAGCGCAATACATATTCAAATTGAAGCTTGTTTTTTTTATATTACATAGTATTTGAGTTTAACATCAAGGCAAGGCTTTATGTATGTACATATGTGTATTAATATAGAACGACTAACTATTTTGATGTAGTTTCTCTCTTCTCCTTCTTCGTTTGTGCAAGTGATGCGTTCACAAAACCACAAAGTCTTATTTAAGGAATAAACATTTATCTTGTCACACAACTTGGAATATTTATGACTGACCAGCACACCCATCAAACGTTTCCTGTTGATTTTCTGTTCTCTTCTGGTTTATTTTCAAGAATTCAAAAAAAGAAGAAGGAAAAGGAAACATTGTTTAAAGTTAAAGAAACAATCTTTAAAAGCCTTTAATCAAAACATTATGCGAAGAGCTTTTTTTAAATAATTACTGTTATTATAAGACTCTGAAAAGAGCATTTATATCATGTGACTATTTAAGTAAATGTGTGTGTCAACGGCTCAAATCTTTTCCAGCTGCAGAATATTAAATTTAAACCATTTTTTGTTTTGATTTTATCAAAATATATATAATAGATAATATATATATTATCATATATAATAGATATGTATATAGGGTAAATTTTCGTCACATTTTTTATTCGTCTGAAAGACATATTGATGCCATTGTGTAATATACATACATACACAATTGGCCATTATAACCCTTCAGTCAGGATTACGGCCTAGCTTTTCACACCACTTATGTTGTGTGCCTTAATTTTATACTTGAGTGGCGGGATCTACAGTTTAACGTCGACTCCGAACAACAGATTTGTGAGAAACTTTTTCATGGCAGTTTTATTTACTCTCAGAGTTTTTGTTAAAAATCTGCTGAGAGGAAGTCGCCGCAGAAATATTTTTTTTTCATATTTCTTTTGTTGGAGATGTCTAACCTGGGATTTGCGTGGCCTAATACGCCAACAGACTACCTACTAAGCTACTGCGACTTCAGCTATTGAGTTTAATTTGTCATTTCAACAGCCAAAAGAGTAGTTTGTAACCTATCGGATGTATTTATGATATCCTTAGGGCCATTATTACACCTTACCGTTAAACTTGGGCTTTGGTAAAGGTACCTTTAGCCAAAGGGAACTGTAAAGTTACCTTTAACTTACTTTCGTAATTACAACTTACAGATAAAATAAAGTTAACTGTTTTCAAAAATATGGCAGTGACGGAGCAATGTCGATAAAACTGCTCAATTAAACTAATTTTTTTTAAAGTAGTGGCAACGAGGGCCTCTATTTTTGTTGTTGTATTTCGTCATTTTGTTTTAATTTGAAGTTGGCATATTGAAAATAATATATAATATATATAATAATATATAATAATATGGCAAGTTCAAACATAAATTTAACTTTAAAAGCTACTGGCGGGATGATCCTCCCTTTAGCTTAACGCTCACTTCCTCGATTTAGTTAACGGAAAGTTTTAATAATGGCCCTTAATCATACAGTAAATAAAAATATATTTCAAAGTGCCTTATAATAAGACGCCTAATAAGTAAAATTTTAACATTTGACAATATTGTCTTGACTAGAGATGAATTAATTTCTGCAGCAAAACGTCATGATGATGTATGTATAGCATCAGAATCTTTTAAATATGACTAAAAATGCAACACAGCACATTTTTTGTTTTCTAATGCAACTTTCTCGCAAGCCAAATTGATGACATGCAAAGGTATTTCATATTATTTTTCCCTTGGAACTTTACTTTTCAAAATACATAATTAAGTTTCAAATATTTATACGTTAACAATTTCAAATATTAAGTTCAGTTGATTTCTTTTCTTCACGATTAAATGTCGATTTTAAGGTTATCAAGTTAGTATTACACAAAGCGTCAACGGTTGTTGCAACTACGAATTGTTTTCATATCCAACAAGTTATTTGAACTCAAAGTATATTCCTACGTTGGCACCACAATCAACATCATTTAGTTTTGCTGACGTTTGTAGTACATGTGTGTATGGTATAACTAGTATAATATGATTTAACATTTCATATTCAAAAGTTTGACTATAAAGCAGACGTAGACATACGTCAGTTTCATCAAATGAAACGTTTGAACTGAACTTATTATGAAATAAATAAATCCTCTTTCGCCAAATGGGCTTCTTCAAATGAAAAAAAATAAAATAAATCGTAATAACTTTTAAATAAATTGTTTCACGTATGATGGATGGTATTATTTATGCACAGTTTTAAATGAAGAAAAACTACATTTGAAATCTATTGACGACTACAGTCCAGAGCCTTAGTATTCGTCAGTATTAGTTTGTGAATTGGACAAAAAGCCCACTGAATGAGAAAATTGGACATAGCGATATGGAAATGAAATGTTATGCGATCATCTATCATTAAAAGTAAATATTTGTAATCGTATATGCATATGATATGAACATATATTAAAACTAATCTTGCAAATTTTAGTGAATAAATTGGTATGGTAAAAGATCGGAACGTTCCAAGGAATTAATAAATTTATCCTCTTTGTAATTTTAATCAAGTCATTGAATAAAAAATATAATTTTTGTAATCATACAGTATGTATATCATGTTGAAATGTCTTAAACAAAGTTATAGTAAAAAGGACAGAGTGGTATAGTGTGCAACAAATTTTGTTTGTTTTTTGTTTTTTAGTGACAAGTGTAAAAACTTTGTCACTTTTCTTCAGAATTACTGTGTAATAATTTTCAACTTCTTTTTTCTGTTGTGATTAATCATGCATATATGTACATATACCGTTGGGAGTACGTTTAATATATGTATGTACATATTCAATGTCAAGTAGGTTAAATAGATTACTTGACCTTGAGGAATTTCAAATATACTCTTCTTTTCTTTTCCGGGGGATGAAAAAATATAGAGTAATAAGGTAGTTCTTCTTATTTTTTTTTTTGGTTTGTTGAGTACATTAAAATTAATTTGTTTCATTATAAAACAGAAATAAATATAACACCAATTACACGGTGCGACAGTCAAAATACCTCTGGCTAATGACATATGTAGTGTAGGCTGATTAGAATTCAAAAATATTTTTTTTATATTTCTCGAACGCTCCAAAATTCTTTTATTTGACAAAAATGGTATTTTTGATCTTTTCACACAAAATTATTGATTAACCAAATATGTTTGAACCTATTATCAAAATCCAAAGTTTTTTTGGAAAGGGGGAAGATGAGCCTTTAAAATGATACACATAAACATATGGTTCAAACTTACATATGATGAGTTTTGATCGGTTGAACTTGGAAAAGATGATTTTTTCTCATTTTTTCAAGTTTAGCTATTCTTATTTGCAAAATTTTTGTCCGATGTGATCAAACGAAGCGTCAATCTCTTCACAATATAATGCACCTTCAGAATGTCATCACTTACTTCATATTTTATATTTAAAATTTGCTACTATGAACGGACAAACTTGAAAAAATATGAAAATAATTCGCATTTGTCAAGTTTACCTCATCAAACCTTATAGCATATTAAGTCAAATAATATATGTATTAATAAATTTAATAAAGTTTAAATCTTGCACACTGGTTCAGAAATGTTTGTGTAATCAATAAATTCGTGTGTAAAGTCCAAAAAAACAGTTTTTGTCAAATAAAACAAGTTTGGAGGGTTTAAGAAATATTAAAAAAATATTTTTGAGTGCTACTCAACAAAACTTACAACCTACACTATGTCATTAGTTGGGTGTATTTAATTTTTTTTATTTTGTCGCCTAGTGTTATTTTTACAAATTATTGCTTGAAATTCATAATATTCCTTATATGTATTTGGGTACCCAGACTTATGCTGTCCACTGTATATGTATACAGAGGCCCACAAAAGTATACATACGATTAACAAATTTCAAACATTTTTGTCGGAATTGCTAACATGGAACTCGAGGATGTCCAGAGTTTTAACTCTCTCGCGAGCACCAACATCATTGATTTACATCAAAACAAAGATCTACCTTCCCTTCTCGTCTGTAAAATCTGCTGTCCTTTCCGTCTAAAAGTCCTAGAATTATCTGCAAGTGACGGTTTATTACAAGTATTGTTTGTTGAAAATATTAAGTACAATTAATCTTATAAAATTGATGAGATTTTGTTATGGCCATTTGCTACTCTGCAGCTCTGAAGTTATGCGTTATCAGGCAAATGATTAAATTCTGATCGGAGCTATGTGTTAATGGTTTCTAAAGTTGCATGTATGTATGTATCTATGCATCTGTATGTTTGCAGAAAAATTTATATGTGCGATTTAATTTTATTATTTAAAGAAAAAATAAGAGAAATAATAAAAAAAAAAAAATCATGGATAATAACTTCTGCTGTTACTATCAGTAAAACTCTCCCTCTCCCTCTATTCACTTTGAATGAACAAACAAACTAGACTCTGCTATGTAAGAATATTTAATGTTATAAAATGCCTTTTACTTACATTTGCCAATATGGTTAAATGGTACATGGCCTGTTTCTCAAAATCCAATGGTCCCAATAAAAATATAGTTCCTTCTGTTGTTTCAGGAGAAACAATTTTCTGTCTTATGGCAAAAAGGGGTGAACCCTGCAATACAATGAAAAAAATGAACAAGAAGTTAATATTTTCGATTTTTATGCTAGCTTTGAAGTATTTACTTTTTTTGTGTTTTTAAGATTAAATTGTTTTAGAAATATGTATGTATGTATGTATCAGAGATCAGCAATGAGTATTCAAAAAGATGAGTAGATTGGAATCATACTCATAATATCTGATACTTATACGAATTCATACTTATTTTAATATCATACTCATACTATTCATATTCAAAGTTTGTAGTACTCATCGTACTCATACTTAACAATGCATATTATGTTCTTGATTTCGATTCTCCTTTACTCAATATTTACACGAATCACAAAATAAGTATGATTCGCGTACGAACACTACAATATTCACTAGAAGGTTGTGTGTTTGCTTTGCTTGCTGTCTTTGTCTTTTTCCTTCTTCTCCTTTTTGTAAATGCAACAACAACTGAGATTATAAACTTTGATGAATGATTCGAATCACTCGAATCATTTATGAGTATTATAAGTATTTTTCTAAATTTTTGAATCTGAATGAGTAGGCATATGACTCAAACATATTTCGATTGTTATGAGTTTGATGTCAACGTTGTACTCATACTCATTGCAACCTGTACTTATAAATCAAACGATTCATTGCTGATCTTTGGTATGTATATGATGAAGATGTTTTCAGACTTACCCATAGTTCGAGGTAGACGGGTTTCTGAAATAATGGATTTTTACGGGCGATCACATAATCCAATTCAGTGCCACGTTTAGCATCCTGTAAATAAAAAAGTTTGCAATAAGTTTCATGTATGTATGCAATATATATTAATTGAATAAAATAAAGCTATAAACACATTCTTCGCACCAAGTGCTGCGCAACAATTTTGCAATTGTCGACTTACAACAAACAACACGCACATTAATTTTTTTAAAGCGCCAGAGCATAAATGAAATAATTAAATGTGAAGAGTCTTGTAAATATTAATAGTATTACGAATTTTAAAAAATACGTTCAATGTTTTCAATAACATTAGATACATTCTATTGTAGGGACTCATTAATTAATTAATTAAGAAGAACTGATTAAAAATTCTCTTTTAGTTGTCTTGTAAAACCAATTGAATTGAAGTATTTGGAATGAATGTCAAACATTTAGCCTATTTGCAATATTGCATTAAAAGTTTTATTAAATCTGTTATATAATACTTGTTCATCAACTAAAAAATTAACTACGTATGTGGAACGCTTGAAACTAGTCTATTTTTAGAGAAGATTTTTATTTTATTTTTAATTAATCGATTGCTAACGTTATGAATGTGCTACCGACCAAAAGACAGAAGTGCAATCTTTGAATGGAGGGATTCACATACAATATGGGCAGAAATAAATTTTTGTTTTGCAATTCAAGCATACATGTATAAGTATGTAACATTTTTTTAATACTATGGGCCATTACTACAACTTGCCGTTAAACTTGGGTTTAGTTAAAGGTGCCTTTAGCTAAAGGGAACTGCAAAGTTACCTTTAACTTTTTTCCGTTATTACAACTTACAGATACAATTTTTCAAAAATATGGCAGTGCCGGAGCAATGTCGATAAAACTGCTCAATGAAACAAGTTTTTTTTAAACGCAGTGGCATCGAAGGGCCTTTTTTGTTGTTGTTGTGTTTCCTCATTTTGTTTATATTTGAAGTTGCCATATTGAAAATAATATATATGTATGTATGGCAAGTTCTAACATAAACTTAACTTTAAAAGTTAAAGGTAGGCTGATCCTCCCTTTAGCTTAACACTCACTTCTATCTTATTGGGTACTCATAATAATGAAAAACAAATTTATCTGCCTGTTTAAATCCTCCCTTTAGTTAACGGAAAGTTGTAATAATGGCCCTAAGCGTTTTTAAATTTTGTTTATGTCCGAAGATTTGAAAATCCTATCCCCGGCGATGTAACCGATTAACTAGAAGAGGGCAAATAACCAATAGAGCTTTTAGTTTAAGCTTTTATTTTATTTTTTATAACATTATAATGTAATTTGATGTAATTTATCATTTTTATATTTCTTGAATTGTTTTTGAATTTATTGTACTGTGTTATCTTGATGTTTTAGATATAGAATAGAAGTGATTAAGTTTGTAAGGCTTTCGACCTACAGTATATGTGTAATTTGTTTTTTTTCAAATATTGGATTCAAATAAATTTGTTAAACAGTAAAAAAATTAAAATTGTTGTTTTGTGGACATTTGAAATTTGAACGGAAAGTGCTTTTTACCCCTTTTTTTTTTGGGTTGTGTGGGAAACCCCAAAAGAAGAGCTAAAGACGTCCGAAGTTCCATCACTCACCCCCTTACACAAAGTCCACGGTCGAACAAATTTCATTCTTTTGAATTTCAATTTCTCTTCTCATTTGCCAAAATAATCACGTGAAAATTAAACATTTTTTTTAAACATAGATATGTATTATTGAATGCTTTCGTATTATAATGTCTGAAGGGAAGAGAGAAAAAGAAAGAGTAAAGATATTTGCTAAAATCGCATGTAATTAATCAATAATTCGGTTTTAATGTTCAATTTTGTTCAGGAATATTAAATACAATCAATACGTAAAAATATATATGTACCGTATGCCTTTCGATTTTTTTAATCACATATTTACTGAGAAAATTAAGTTGTTCCGAAGAAAAATTAAAGTAAAACTGAAAATTAGAGGAGCCGGGACGGCAGTAAATAAAATTTCAATTTACTTGGTTTCTCTAGAGAAAAAATTATATTGCAATGAAACATTTTCATAAATTTGGAACCTCAAAATGTGCCTGGAGCAATAGTCGAAAAAGCGCCTAAAGCTGACCCAAGTACTAAAGCTCTAAGCAACTAATACTAGTACTTACGTGGTGAATACATCGAGCAGCAAAAACATTTCGTACCAAAACAAAAAAAAAAATTATATTCAGATTGCATTTCGCCAAACATGAAGAAACAAATTAGTTTTGAAAACATATTTTATAGAGCAACAATTCTAAATTAACCCGATAAGGATGAGATGGAAAACGGCCTACCAACAGTTAACCAACATTTTAATTCCAGATATATGTATACATCATACTTATGATGGCGGGGACATTTTGGGTGTCAGTTCAAAATGGGACCTTCGTGTTTACAAAAACTTTAGACAAATTATTTTGTTCCCTCTGTCGGCACGTAGTTCAGAGTTTGCCAAATCGATGTGGAAATATTATTATAAATAGAGGTTACCCTACGAAATATTGTTGCGGAGATCAAGACAATATTGCAATATAAATGAAACTCCATGATAAATGTTTTATTTGTATGGCCAACCTAATAAAATATTTCTTTATTTGTTTCTCTTTACAAAATTTTAAATTGTCTGTTTAAATATTTTATTGGAAACTGTTTAAGATTCAGTTTTAAGAACTGAAATACAAATTTTGTTATCTTATTTCTTTTAATTTTTAAAAATAAAACGAATAACTTACTATCATTACAAATGTTTTGATTATATAGCCCCTACTGTATATATTAGATCTTTAAAGTTTAAACTATTTACTTTTATATATATTGTTACAAAAGTGCAAATGAATGGTGTCATTAAAATTATAAACAAAAGCAACAAAAACAATGGACTTGTTTACATGATCAACGAATAAGCAAAAATATAGCAACAAGATCGGTATAAAAAAGGGGATAAACAAAGTAAACAAACAGGCAACAACAACACTGCAAGGATAAACGTAAACAAAATACACAAACAACAATAACGAAAACAACATGTTTACATTTATAGATATTTCGGGAAGGCTCTACTTCGAGAGCATTCAGCAGACTGTTTACTTATCGATATAAAAGGCAAGACAAAGCAGGTAACGGGATCAGAAAGAATGCAGTCAGTCTTGTATGAAAACGCGTTGCGTGTGAAGATCTAAGGGTGCGAACAGAGTGAGCGCTGAAAGCCGAGCCGAGATTGTCGGTGGGATAAAACTGATTACATACAAGTCAATATAAATAAGCTTGTGTACAACACAGTGACCGCCGACATGATGAGCTGATGAGTGCGAAAAACAGTTTCAAAGCGTTTTGCGCGCTTTTTTGCATTGTTGATGTTTACTTTTTAGTGTGCTGTGGACATCGGTTGCAGCAGAAATAAAAGTACCAAGTAAGTAATATTACATATTATTTAAGTTTATTGAGGCATAGATAGTTACAAAAGTGATCTCTAATTAATCTACCATTCTTGATTGTAGTTTTATTGAATTCTTTTTGCGGTTATTTTGTGTTTTGCTTCTCAACTTCTTCTCTCAAGTTTTCATCCAAACCCTCTCTATCAATGATAATATTGTGCAGTAGGCAAATAGCCTTAATAATAATTACTTCAGCAAAGGAAGGATCGGTTTCCATAAAATTCTAAATTTGGCATTTATAAGTCTAAAAGCGCATTCAATGCACTTTCTAGCCTTTGAAAGGCGCGCATTAAAATACTCGTGGTCTTCAGTACAGTCTTTTCGGCTATATGGCCGTAATAAACATTCCAAAAGGGGATAGGCTTCATCACCAAGAAAAACATATGGCAAATTTTGGTTAGTATTTGTTAGATTTGTGCTTCGCGGTACCTGTAGTTCCCCAGTTTTTAAATTTGAGAAGAACTGAAAGTACCACCATCACTTTGCTTTCCATACCCTCCTACTTCGATCGCAATAAATTTGGAGTTGGCATCGGAAATCCCTTGCAACACAATGGAAAAAAAATGTTTGTAATTATAAATCATTGAGCCAGAATTTGCTGGACACTTGATACGTTTTGAGAAGTTTCATAAATTCCAGTATTGCGCTGCAACTTCTTCCAAGTGTTTTTTAGTTGGCGGCGGCATATGGACAGGAAATAACTCCTCCCATAGCGTTCGAGTTGTTTCTTTTACAATTAGTCCAACAGTTGATTTGCCAAGTCTAAACGAAAAAGCCAGCGACGCAAACGATGCACCAGTAGCCAAATAGCTACATATATAAAGAGATTGTCCTTTGTTAAAATTTTTGTAATATGAAAAATTTGTTTATTTTCTTTTTTCAGAGGAAGATTTGAAGAAAAAATGGAAATATTTGTGCGACTAATTCCGGAGTGAACAGAAGACTCCAACACCAAATTTTGTGATGCTGGTGACACTGCATCACAAATTACTTCAACTTGGCCATACTTCCAGTCTCTTCATTTTTTAAAGGATCAGATGAAATATAGAAATTTAAGTCGAAATTTAAAACCAGGGATATTTAAGAATAGTCAGGTGGAGGAGTATGCAAATGAAGACATCCACAACACATCACAAGTTGAGGAAAGCGAGGAAATGTATGAAAGTTTTGAAACAAACCTTGAATCACGCCCAAAAAAGTGTAAACGGACTGCGAACAGCAGCAGTGCAGAACTGTTAGAAATATAAAAAAAATACTTTTGCTTGAGAAAAGAAATTCAGAACAAAACAGTATTGAACGAAGATGAGGCCTTTTTCTTAACATTACTGCCGCATATTCGGAAATTGGAGCCGGAAAAAAATTTTTTAATGCAGGATGGAATTGCAAAATACACTGTACAAATATGTGTATGGCAAAGGCAACAGTTTGCCAGAACTGCACAACAAATGCTCACGCTATGAAACAATTTCCTCTCCAATATAGCACCTCCTCTGAGAACGTGTACTCAATTGATTTGAGCATATCAGGACATTTTCAGTCCAGCACATTTGTGCCAATTGAAATCGCAAATGAACGAACCACTCCATCTTTTGCCTCCATACAAATTGGAAGTGAGCTATCATTGGACCAAATGCAAACAGCAAAGGAGACGTCAATTTATTATACTGACTCGATACATAAATAGTTTTTTATAAATACAAATTATTACATGAAATAAAATAAAATTAAACAAAATATTAAAGATTTATTTTACCTCAGAGTCACTATCAATCTTTCGCAAGAAGTTACTGGCATCGTAATAAAATTTGTCCAGTTTTTGTTTACTTTCACACCTATCTTGTCCAGAATGTAATCAAAGGTTTCAATTTTCATTCGGGTATATTATTGAAATTTAGCTGAATATTTTCTTAAATCATTATATAAATGATGAAATTCACCAAATTCTTTCTTTTTTAGTGTAATTGGATGTTTTCCAAATTCTTTTGTGTTAATAATTGTATTAATCAGACTAGGAGAAGAAAAAATACTCTTCATCAGAGGAATCCATTCAAGTTGCCAAAGGTGGCACACGGAATTGTGCGAACAATATAGAATTGATTTAAAACTAAACACAAATTTTTTTTATTTTATTTGCATTCTACGAACTCATATTTTAAACGTTTTAAAAGAGTAATATATATACATATATATATATATATATACACATATATATATGTGTGAGTGAGTAGTGTAATCAAATATTAATTAAAAACCCTTTTTCACTACCGAATATCTTCATTAAAATTATTCTTTGTGATCAAGGCGAGTCTTTCTCTAACTCTACATTGGAGTGAATATTAAATTATATTAAAAATTTAGTTCACATAACAAGTATGTAATTATATGTATGATTCGACTGTAGACAGACTGTTAAAAGGTGTAATGTGTCCTTTTCAAATTGTATAAAAAATAAACTTGATCAGCTGAATGATTATACAATATTTTATACAATAAAATTCTTTATTTTACATTTCTAATGATATAATTTTTAATTAAGATTTGTACTTCAAGTAATTGCATGACAATCAATTTGTTAAAAAAAAAATCGCCAGTAATTCTAAAAAATACCAATACGCATAAAATGACCAAATACCCATAAATTGTGGGTAAATGTGTTGATAACGGAATAGTAATTATGTAAAGTTATTTGTACGTACAGACTCTAGCAATAGCTAGCGAATAATAATAATAATAACTGATAAAGGTTTTAATTTTTTAATACTTACTTCTGGTATCATTATGATGCCCGGTTTGTGGGGAAAAATGAGGTCGTGCGGTGTTGTAAAATTGGTAGCTGTTATCGAACACAATTGAGTAGCCATGCCACCTTTTGTGTCCTTTACTGATACCTGGAAGTCGTAATAACGTCCGGGCTCCAGACGACGAGATAAAACAACATTCGCCTGGCATACCGAATTGTACTTGGTGCATGGAAGCGATTCAATCTTGACCGTTGACGATGCAGCATCGCCTACAAACTCAAACGTCAACGGGTAGTCAAACTCCTCATCGGTAGCGCGCAATCTGTAAATGACTGAACCGACCTGTGCATCGGCTGGCACTAGAACGAGACGCATGCGTGTAGACGGATCGAATTTGGGATCCACGCAACACACTGGCGACGGACTAAGAATACCAATTAGCAGGATGATTGTCAATATTCGATATGCTGTTGTCCAGCTTAACAATGCAGTGGAAAAATATATTCTCGGCGTTGTTATTGACGTCGTTTGCGATGCCTTTGTGTTCGATGGTATTGTTTCTCGTTTCGTATTTGTTGTACTTGTTGTTGTCTTAAGTTCAGCACATATATATGAACTTGCTGAAAGAAAAGGCGATAATGATAATGATGATGGTGATGACGATGATAATAAAGTTAAACTCGTATTGTGGGAGAGACAGGAGGTAAATGTTGACTGTAGTAGTTTTCGCTGTGTTGGTATAGTCGATGAAGAAATCGTGGTCAAAGAGGTGTGTTGTTCTAGATGTAGTGGTTGCTGTTGCTGTTGAAGTTGTTGCTTTCTAAGTCGTCTGTGATTGTTTCTTGTTCTTCTTTCTTTACTGCTACCTTTTGTAATGTGGACATTACTGCTGGAAGCCATTTCTGCTGCAATACAAGAGAAAAAAACATAAAAAATTATTAACATGTTGACCACTATATATGAAAGAATGAAATAAAAACATTGTTATTATAGCGTTAGCTTTGCAACAACACAAGAATGCAATAAAATCGTACGTCTGCTTATTATTCCAATCATATTTATGTACGCCTTAACGCAAGATGATTATTTTTGTTTTTTGTTCTTTCATGTCTACCTTGTTGTCGTCCTAAACGTTGCTATTTAATTTTAGTCGGCTTGATTGTCCCTCTATGTATCTAGCTGATGTCAGTTTGTTTGTTAATGTACATATGTACATAAGTATCCACATGCCTTCTGATACAGTAAACTACACTCAGTAACACAATTGAGAAATTCTTTACAAACAAATTTTCAATTATGTACTCCCTCCAATCTGTTTTCAGATTATTGCATCTCTTTTAAACACTTGAATAGAAATTGTGTGTCATCTGTATATGTATGTATTTTAATTGCATTAGTAGAAGAGGAGTTAAGCCTAAACAAATTTATCATAAACCACTTAATATGTTTGTCTAGCCCCCGGCAATATCCAAAGTGAGGTTGCGTGCAATAACCATTGTTATTTTTGGATAGATGGCTTATACAAGTTTAATAAGTCCCATTGAAAACAAATTGCCAAACACTTCACTTTTATACACTCTGACATATAATTTTTTTATTTTTATTCTGCATCGGTTATCAGTGTTACCGGATGTGGTGACACTGACGAACAATGATGTTGTAGCCTTTGCATAAGTATGTTTCTCCTTTTTTTCACAATAATATGTATGTAGAAAACAGAAAAAAATCTTTAATACAATTTACAATAATTGATCACACAAATAGAAACAAAAACGTTTTTTATTATATTATTTAGATTTTCTGAGATACGTTTTCCATATTCTTTATTAAATGACTAGCTGTACTAAGAGTGTTGCTGCCCCACCAACTGAAATAAATTTGAAGGATAAACATTACACTAATGTCCAATTAATTTTGAATCAGATGGTTCAGACGAACAGACCTGAGGAGTACACATTCGATTATTCGATCTAATCTCACTTCTCGTTGTTCAAGTGATTCATACGAACGGGTCTCAGCGGCATGTACTCGAAGATTTTCCATTCTCAATGCTCGTTGCTCGTCTGATTCTGAGGTTCGTGTAATGCTCTTTTCTTCCATGCTTGAGATGTAGATCGACCAATTGCTTGTAGCTTTGAAGGCATGATTGCACGGGAACGACGTGAAAAATGCGTTTAAATTTATTAGAATCTCACTATGTACCCAATCCAATTGAAACCAACAACCAACCAAAATTAAAATGTTTCAAATTTGTGATTGACATTTTACGGGAATGAGTTATAGTAAATGTTATTAAAATCCTAAAATGTCTGGTATTCGTCCGATCAACAAATGATCAAATGTATAGTTTACGATTTACGATTCTTTTTGAATAGTTCTCAGTGGCGCCATCTATCGGTAATTAATCGCATCAACTCAGAAACTTCCGTCCGCTCATGCGCAATAACTTTGCTAAAGATCATAACATGATTAAATGCACAGTTTGCTATTTAATTCATTTTGAGTAATTTTCAATGACGGCAACTGTCGGAAATTGGTCATACCAACTTAGAAACCTTCCCCGGCTCATGCGCAACAACTTTGCTGAAGATCATAGCATGATCAAATGCACAGTTTACGATACTATAAGTTACATACAAACAAACATTCATTTTTATATATGTACATATAATAATATATATATGTACATATAATAATATATATATGTACATATATATATGTATATATATATAGATAGATAGAAGATAGATATGAAAACATTGGAAATAACAGAAAAGTGGAACACAGAACAGAATCGACAGTCCTACTACAGAAACAACGAATTGTGTTACAGTCTACAAATCTTTTTGGGTCGATTTTTCGTTGTTGTTGAGAGGTGACGTGGTGTACATTTCTTAACCAGTATCGCAACGAACCTTTTTCATTAGAGTAGCTGACGTCATCGGTCGATCGACCAATAGTTGTGATTAGAGCGCCCAAGTGCTTGAAATTCTAGATTCAATGTGAACATCTCTGAGAGTATGTGTACTTTCTTTCATACTCATAAAAAAAAAAACAGTTTGAATTAAGAACACGTATTCAACTCTTATATGTATTTAAGAGATTATATTAATGTTTGATCGACATTAGAAATATATTCGAAAATATTGATCTGTTTTATGTGGAGATGAGATCTGAGTTGTCCCTCATTTTTAGACAGATGTGTTCACAGAAGTCTAATACAATACGAACCAAGGAATTTCACGTATTTTTTAGAGTATATAGAATTCTTGATTTTGACACACGTTGCACGTTGAGATTCATATGTTGAAATTGAAGAGCATAAGGTTTTAAGAATACATTTTAAAATATACATAAGTTCTCAATATGACTTCAGTCGTGAGTTTCTACCAATTAGTCAATAAATTTCGAAAACTTTCAATTTGAGTTGAGTTAATTTTGATTAAATGTGCAATTTCCAAGAAAGGTGTCTATCAATGTGAATACCGAAATATTTTATGCTTGAGGGTATGTGTCCCATCTTAATGTGAATTCTATGTGTTCATTCACTTTCATTCTCAAGCGTTTCGTGTGAATTGTCGTGTGAACAGTGTGTATATGACTGCTCAGTGACATATCAAGTAGTATATTAAACATAATACAAGTCTCAATACATTACCCTCTGTAGGTTAATGAAATTTTCCAATAACTTTGCAATATTATAAGGAAAAATTTGTTTCAGGTTAGAAATCAAACTTTCGTGTCATACTCTATAGAATGCACTCTCTTCAAATGCTCTTTTTATGACTTGCACTATTCTGTGGGTCTGCTCAATAATGGTATGTTTCTTCCTGAATTCAAATTGATTGATGCATCTGTTAACATTTATTAACATTGGCATTAATTTAGATATTAGGAAAGCTATGATCACCACCAGGCATAGATATCATATTAACTAAAGGAACTTTCCAGGGTAATTGATGATAAAAAGAAAATTATCCTTTTGTTGAGTTTATGAAACACAGGTGATTCCTTTCGACTGAGTATTAACAGAACATGATATGCAGTAGCTAAAATCGCGGATCAGTTGAATCACTGCATATATTCCTCACAAAAGTATTCAACAAATAGACTATCACATTCGGTACCAACTCTTACATGCAACCAATAATGCTGGAGCTCCTTTTAAAATTTCTAGTTGCCGCCCCACAACGAATAGTATTCTCTGAGAGTTTCTATCTCACTAATCATTAATCTCATTTATGTGCATTATTATCGTTCATTGTAAAGCGAAATTATGAAGGCCCTTAAGTTTACTATTCTATATAATTATACTATAATTTCAAGACATTTTGAAAAACTGTAGTTATTTAAGTTAATGCCAATATTACTGTTAAGGAAACTCATAGATTAGAGGACACAAAATAAGAGAAGCATCCGAAGAAAAATATCGCTTCTAACTATTCACCGACAATTTCAAGCTTTCGCCTAATTTTAGCTCAAAGGCCTAATACATGAACTGAAGACGAACATTTAATATTATGGAACTATTGGCCAAAGGATTGCTCGTAATAAATGAAGATAAATTTTTTTTTATTATGGAGTTCTATAACCCACCGAAGGTTTGTCAGTCATTAAAGGAACTTTGTGAATGCACGTCGGCCGCACTTTAAGATAGCATCTTTGCATACATACGTTTTGTATTTATCTTCATACTTCTTTATTGATAATAGCTCTTAAACTAAACTACTTAAATTTATAGAGGATAAAAATCAATGAACGACAACATTTACTTTAGGGAGGAAAACATACTCTTCACTACTCTCCACTTCAAACTAAAAACCAAGCAAAAAACTATTCGCATAAAAAGTATCTCGGCATGCGTTTTGGTTTGACAAAATCTTATGACAAGATCCACCAGCTTCTTGGAATGTTAAAAAACTCGAATAAATACAAAGATATTGACGTGAAAATGAAATTGAAAAAGATAAATATTTAAAGAAGCTAAAATGTCATCGTAAAAAATTCCTACACTTACATACTAATAAAACCAAACATGAAATCCAAATTAATTCCCTGGTACATATTAATCGAAAGTAAACAGTTTTATCTTTTTTATAATAGTTTTTAAGATTTTTTAAATAACTGTTAGTTGAAAAACCCCCCTTTTTTTGCCCAATCCAATCGATATTGAAAGCCTTATCAGCTTATACGGTGTTCAGATGTGACCTTTATTGCGTAAATCGCAATAAACGCCATTATTGAGCTCAATATTTCATATAAAGTTTCAATTAATTAATGCGCAATAAATACGCAAATTGTTATAATATTGAGTAAAATAAAAATGCAGCACTGTCATAAGTATATTCAGTGCGCATATTACAATTATCCGAACACTTTCCGTTGATATTTGAAAACTCAGATGTGAACAGCGACAAAAAAAGAAACAAAACAAAATAAAAACAATGTTGTTGAAACAACCAGCTGTTTTGTTTACTAGCTGTCAAATGAATATTGAATAAGCAGCTGAACTGCGTATATTGTTATGTCTAAACACTTAAAATATTGTACTCAATAAACCGAATATTGACTCAATAAAAGTGCATATCTGAACATAGTATTACTCAATTTGGTTTTAATATCTGAATGTTACACGCAAGTAGGCAGATGAAAACTGCTCACCAAGGTTATACTGTAGTGTGTTGCGATAATCGGTACATTACTTACTGTTGCGATATTAAATAGTAAATGTGTGCGCTTTTAACTTTATGATCATCTTTCATTTATATAGGTATCTCTTTTTGGGAATGAGAGTTATCGTCCTTTTTTTAATTCTGCGTTCCTACCAGAGATTAACAATGAATCGATTTTTCGCTACTCATAAGTACTCATGAAATTTCCAGTATGAGTGTGTCAACAGCATTGAAATTCATTCGTATTCACTACAACATTGATCATTATAAGTACAGGTTGCAATGAGTATGAGTACAACGTTGATATCAAACTCATAACATTCGAAATATGTTTGATTCATACGCCTACTCATTCAGATTCATAAATTTGGAAAAATACTTATAATATCGGGTTATCCATTTCGTGGTTTCAAAAGTCAACGTAAATAAAACACATATAAAATATTTTTTTCATGAGATTTCTTTTTTATTGTAAAGTGTGAACTTTGACATTATGTGTGAAACACTACATCATTTAAATGACCTCCACGCGAAGTGTTGCAAGCGTTGATTCTTTTCAGGTAATTTTCGACCACTTTTTGACACATATTGGGCGGCATCTCAGCCATAACTTGACGAATGTTGGTTTTTAAGTGCTCAAGAGTTGAAGGTTTATCTGCATAAACACGGTCTGTCGCGTAGCCCCACAAAAAAACTCTAATGGTGTCAAATCACATGACCTTGGTGGCCATTTGATATCGCCACGACGAGAAATTACGCGGCCAAGAAATGTCTCTTGCAATAAAGACATATTCGCTCGAGTTGTGTGGCATGTGGTACCGTCTTGTTGAAACTACATATTCTCCAAGTCGTATTCTTCAATAGCAGGCAAAAAAAAAAAAGTCGGTTATCATATGACCATAACGCTCCGAATTGACGGCGACAGTCGTTCCATCGTCGTTTTCGAAGAAGTATGGTCCAATCACACCTTTGGACCAAAGAGCACACCAAACAGTGACTTTTTCTGGATGTAATGGCATCTCTTCAATTACTTGAGGATTCTCAGAACCCCAAATACGACAATTTCGTTTATTAACATACCCACCGAGTGTGAAATGTGCTTCACCGCGTTGAGCTGGACTTTATATGGATGCAGGTGTAGATCTAAATGCAAAATACGCCATAATGTGCCGTAAGACAGTCCTAATTCCTGAGAACGACGAGGAATCGACACATTCGGGTCTTCGGCAACACTTTCACTTACAATAGCGATATTTTCAGCGGAACGAGCGAAACGATGATGCACAGGCCTTTCAATATTTGTAACCACTCCAGTCTCTTCAAATTTCTTCACAATTTTGCCAATTGCTTGCGTAGTTGGACGATCTCCTCTTAAAGCACGATACGTGGCTGTGGCAAAATCAGCATTTTTGTAGTAGGTTTTGATAATTTTTATGCGTTGTGTGATAGTTAAGCGATCCATTTTCGTCAATGTCAGACTTTAAACTAAAAAAAAAAAATTGATTTCACAACTTAGTTTGACAGATGTCGAATTCCAGTCCCATACTTTTGAAACCACAAAATGGATAGCCCTATATTATAACATCGATTAAAATCGAATATTTTTTTGTAACATAAATTGTGAAGAATTTAACGAAATGGTTTGGTTT
This sequence comes from Sarcophaga rosellei, assembly GCA_930367235.1. Lineage (NCBI taxonomy): Eukaryota > Metazoa > Arthropoda > Insecta > Diptera > Sarcophagidae > Sarcophaga > Sarcophaga rosellei. The sequence goes on along the minus strand of OV884017.1, from coordinate 79,581,732 downwards.
AGTGCAATACAAAGTATGTACAATAAAATTTAAAATCTAAATTATATTATTGCTTCTAATATAATTCTAGTAAGTGTGTGTATTAAGTGGTAAATAATGCCTCTGTTTACATACTAGTTGTGTACAGACAAGCAGATGTAGACAATCTTCTTAGGCAACTAGTAATTTATTCGTTTGGATTGGTGTGTGGTTGTTTTCGTTGCAAAAAAAAAAAAAACACTAAAGTTATAGATTTCGTATTTGTTTTTTAGTTGTTGCTTTTGCTTCTATTATTGTTTTATATAAATATGTATGTATGTATGTACTTTTGCCAACAATTGCAAAGTCATTTGCAATTAATTGAAATCTATTTATTATGCTAAGAATTATGGCGCCAATTTAGCTAATCCTTATTTGTATTTTGTAAATACAAACCATACATACATATATGTATATGTACAAATATATGTATAAATAAATTAACAATAATTTTTTTTTATTTATGTATCGCTATCGATAAAGTAGCCGATTTGCTGCCCAATTGCCGGCGTGAACGGCTGGACTGTAAGTGAGACTTAATCTGTTTATTTCTTAAATGAATTCAATTCAACATTTTCAATGCGATTGTGTAGTGGTTGTGTATGTATTTTTAAATAAAAATTATTCTAAACTGAATTAATTTAAATATTTTTATAACCATTAAAATATCTAAGATTAATAACTTGAAAAACTAGCTAAAATTCTAGGCGCTGCCTAGTGATACTTTTTGTGAAATAAAAACCTTGAGATGTTAATTAATTTTATTGAAATCATTTTTGCGGATGTAATTCAAATACTTGATATACATACATACATACTCATATTACTAATAAGACTTAACAGATCTGACTCGTTCACTCGTTCACATTGTTGTGTTGCACTGTTTTTGACAATAAAAAAATTTAAATTTTATCACCAAATGATTGATTATCATCGACGCATGTGCTTTGGTTTATTTCTAATAAAAAAAATAAAAAAAAAATATAATGATTTATTATGGTAGCCGTTCAGTTACTTTAAAATGAGCGTTTCTTAAAGAATAGCAATGAGTATTCATAAAGATGAGTAGATTCGAATCATACTCATAATATCAGGTACTTATACGAATTCATTCTTATTTTAATATCATACTTATACTTCTCATATTCAAAGTTTGAAGTACTCATCATACTCATACTTAACAATACGCATGATGTTGTTGATTTCGACTCTCCTTTACTCAACATTTACACGAATCACAAAATAAGTATGATTCGCGTACGAACACTACAATACTCACTAGAAGGTTGTGTGTTTGCTTTGCTTGCTGTCTTTGTCTTTTTCATTCTCCTTTTTTTGTAAATGCAACAACAACTAAGACTGTAAATTTTGATGAATGATTCGAATCACTCGAATCATTTCGTCGACAATAGATGGGAGGCTTCGGACACGGGCGGATCGGCGCAGAAAATCTGGTCTAAGCTAGATGGAAGGCGCAAAGCAAAAAAAGCTCAATTAGGGTGGTTGTCGGAGTCATTTGGGCCCGCAATCAAGGTGCATTGGCCTTTCTAATGAGTTACAGAGATGAGCAGGAGACTGTTGTTCTCCTATTAGGTACATGCCCGGCACCATTTTGTAGAACAAAAAGATATCTTGGTGCCTGTCATTTAAACGATTTGGGGGATTTCTCATGCATTGTCATTAGCCGTCTGAGGCGCTTTATCGAAAGCTCCGCGTGGTTCAATGACTCGGGGATAATGCAAAACTGCAAAAAATCTCAATAAGCCCTATGTGGCCTAAGAGCTTCCATCCAACCTCCTGCCATCTCTACCCACCTAACTTACATACATGCCTACTTTATGAATAATTTTTAATAATAATAACAGTAGTAGTAGTAGTAGTACATGTAACAAAAGTGTAAACCGTTAAAAATGTTGAAAACAATAAATACGTATAAAATAATTAAAAAAATAATAATAATAATGAAATATAATAAAAAAAATGGAAACATTAAAAGAAAATTTAAATATAATTTTACTTACTTTCTATTTCTTTTAATCGTTTCATTTCCTAGATAAATCTTTGATGCAATTATCGCTTACAGTTTAGTGACGTAAAATACGATTACATTTCGTATATTCCGTCAATCATACAGACACAAATTATTGCAAATAAATGTTACTTAATTGCTTCGGTCAAATTATTCAATTCGTTATGAATTATGAATCATGGATCATGGATTTTTGAGCTGCAAAGAGCCGAACTTGAAATTCCAACAAAACCACAAGCATTAAGACTGGGCTTTTAGGAAATTGATGAACTTTTCTTAACTTTTCATTTCATTACAATTTACTTTCTCTCAAATAAAAACATAAAAAAATATTCAATTAAAAAAAAATAAAAACAAAAAAACTGAAACATAAAAATCATTTAATTTACGGTTTTCATAACCGTTTAAAATTGAAAATCATGTTATTGTTATATCGGTAATGCCGATAGACCTTATTTAAAGAAAAAAAAAAATAATAATAAATTTTTGTTTATTTTTGTTAGCATCCATCAATCGCTCAAAAATACTTTTCAAATACTTTTCGAAAGTAAATGTTTTTATTTTACGAAAATACGAAAAATAAATGAATGCCATAAAAATATAAAATATGTATACGAATCAGTATATATATATAGATACATATGTATATAAACATTTGTTGTTATTCCAAAGATTTAATCATGTTGAGCTAGAAACGGTATACAGTATAAAACGGAACTATGGCATAAAAAAAAGTACCAATGAGACATTAAACCAAAACTATAGAAGAGTGATTGGCAAAGAGCGAAGTAGAGAGTACTTATTTGTACATTTTTATTCACAATCTGTTTTATGCGGATTGTTTAACGTCCTTGAAGTGTTATGCAATAAGACAATAACAATAATTTCAAACTCAAAAATTTTCAAATTTCTAAAATTGCTAAAATTAACAAAAAAAAAAATAAATAAATAAATAAATAATAAATAAGTAATTAAAATTTGATATACATACATAACTTATAATGAAAATAATAATAAAATAACAATAAAAAAAAATATTTCAATTCAATTGAATTAAATTAAATGTAGTAATAATCAGTCAGATAATTTTGGTTATGCATACAACGAAATATGCATGTGATATACTAGGTATACTCGTACTAGTTAAGATTTCTGAATAACTCGCCTCGTACATATGAAAGTAAATTAAGTAAATTGCTTTGCATATTAGTTTGAATGCAAGAGGCGGAAAATGTTGCTTTCATAGCTGTAAATATCAATCGAATACAATACTTTTATTGCTTATGCGGGACTTAATTTTTTGTTAAAAGAAATCGTAAATATGTATGTTGTACAAGCATAATTAAATGTTAATCTTATTTACATACATTCATAATTGGTCATTACAACCCTTTTAGTCAGGATTATGGCCTAGCTTCCCACACCACATATGTTGTGTGAGTCAATTTTATACATGAGTGGCGGGACCTACAGTTTAAAGTCGACTCCGAAAGGCAGATTTTTGAGAAACTTTTTCCGTGGCAATTTTATTTACTATCAGAGTTTTTGCCAGAAATCTGCTGAGAGGAAGTCGAGGAAGAAATATTTTTTTTTCATATTTCGTTTTGATGTCTGACTAGGGGTTTGAACCAAGACCTCACGTTTAGTAAGCCAACACACTAATTAATTTAAATATTTGTTTCCCATTTTTGTTGTAATTTTAATGTTTTTTATATTGTATTCATAAATAAATTAATTTTAAATATTGAACATTGATAACACGTAGATAACATTCTGAATCCAAACTTACAATAATTACACCGAAACTGAATATTTTATAATGCTTAATGTTTAAGCTTAATATCTAATGTTGGTATTTCTCTTTTCTTTCTTTTGCACTCGTGCATCCTGGCATAATGATATATTTCTTAACAGACCCCAAATATTATATATTTTATTTAGACTTTCAATGAATGAAAATTTCTATTCTTGAGTCGTTTTTGCAAATTGAAAAAAAATGTGCAAATGTGAACGTGTGTCTCTCTCATGCTGTTGACAAAAATGAAGTGACACTATGGATTGTCAAGAAATAACACCAAAAAAACAACAATAAAAATTTTAATAAAAATATTTTTAAATTGATATGTAAATTTATTAACCCATTTGACACATTGAAAGTATTTCGATTTAAAGAAAAAAATAAAAAAAGGATTTATTTTTAATTCGAAAGTAAAATATTTGTCCGTCTGTCCCGCCCTGTCTGTCTGATTGTCTAAAAGACAGTCTGTCTGGTACTGTCTGTATCGGGTTATATGTACATGCATAAGTACATGTACTGTATAAGTTAAACAAACAATTTTTATTATAGTTTAGTATGTATGTTGTTTACTTATTTATTTTTTTTTTTTTTTTATTTATATTTTGTTGTTTTTGTTTTTATATTTTACTTCATTTTTTCAGTTTTTATTTGCAGAGTTTTGAATCGATTGTTTTTCTTTTCGTTTTGTGGTTTCCTGAATTTGCTAGGCTTGGCCGCATGACTTTCGTGTTTCATGCATATTGGCAGAGAGACACATACTCACATACAAAAACATTCGTTAGTTCACTGTTGTAGTATACATACGTGTATATATTTCTCGTAAAGACCTCCTTTACCGCTGTTACAATTCCTTTGATCTCCTACACTTTATGTATTGTGAATAAGTCGTCTGTATGCATGTCTCATAGAGTGGTTTTTGTCTGTCCGTTTTGTCGACTGACAAATGCCGTGTAAGCTGTTTGGGGTTTTTTTTTACAAAAACTATTAAATTATAAACACTTAATAAGTGAAATAAGTTCCTTAAAAATTGTTTCTTAAATACGAGTAAATTTGCCACTGCACTCATTTTCATAGGAAAAGCGAAAGACCGCCAAACCAAAGGAATACAAAAATAAACGAAAAAGTATTTCTTTTTTTTTGTTTTTTGAATATTTGCCAAAATTAAAAAAAACTGAAATAAATGCAATAAAACATAAAAATATAATAAAAAAAAATCAACTGTGTTTGAGGAGTGCTACAGTGTTGCTTAGTGCTGTTTGTGTGTACATTGCATTTGTTGTATTAACCACATAATCAAATTGAAATTTTAAAAGTTTGTTATTGTTGTTGGGAATTTGTTTTCTTTATTGTAAAATGTCCAATTTAATTTACATTTTAAGCTACAAGAGTTTATTACTTTGTCTCACTCTTAACTCTCAGACTTATTTTTCTGTTTGTTAAAAGTGCCTGCATAATTATTTTTTGTTTAGTTTGTCGTCGTTGATTTCAAAAGAGCCTATGGGTAAACTCTTAATAATAATAATGGCAGTAAGGGATTTAAAGACATTAATTGTTATTAAATCTTCATAAAACAAAATCTATTTTTTTAATTAGATTCATACGTGTGGATGGATAAACATACATTTTTTTAACTCTTAGGCCCATTATTACAACTTGCAGTTAAACTTGGGTTTAGTTAAAGGTACCTTTAGCTAAAGGGAACTGTAAAGTTACCTTTAACTTATTTTCGTTATTACAACTTACAAATAAAATAAAGTTAACTGTTTTCAAAAATATGGCAGTGCCGGAGCAATGTCAATAAAACTGCTCAATTAAATAAATTTTTTTTAAACGCAGTGGTAGCGAAGGGCCTTCTTTGTTGTTGTTGTGTTTCCTCATTTTGTTTATATTTCAAGTTGTCATATTGCAAATAATATATAATACGGCAAGTTCAAAGATAAATTTAACTTTAAAAGTTAGCGGCAGGATGATCCTCCCTTTAGCTTAACACTCACTTCTACCTTATTCTCGATTTATAATAATGAAAAACAAATTATCTGCCCGTTAAAATCCTCCCTTTTAGTTAAAGGCAAGTTGTAATAATGGCCCTAAACGTTGTGAACAGAACAGAAAACCGAGCAAATGTAACAAAGTTTACGAAGGTGGCATATCAAGTTTAGAAAATTTGTTAAAATTTTGATTGTATCTTGTAGATATTTCAGAAACTTTGAACGTGTTAAATAAGTCTAAAACATAAATTAAATAAAAAAGTTCGTCTACTAAATTCACTGAGCTTTTCACTCTCTGATGATGGACGACCAAGAACACTCTGATAACAAAACGTGTCCAGACCAGAGATGCAACATCGTTCACAAAAACATCGATGGTAATACATAGCATTGTTTGCAAAAGGAAACATCGATGTTAAAAACGTTGGTGATAAGAGCGATACATCGATGTTTTATTTTTCTATCGCTAAATAACTAAGAACAAAACCTAAAGCATTTTAACACATCTAAAAAGCCAGAAACAATAATTTAGCGCAACGTCGAATACATTCTGCAATTTAGTCCCACATACATACATACATATGTACATATCGTCATATGATTTCGAAAAAGTCCACACAGAAAATATAATAGAATACTTCTTTATTAATTACGAAGCACACATGTTCCTGTAAAATTTTACACTTTAGTGATTAGAAATGATGATTTTATGATAAATATATATATATATGTGGTTTGATTTTGACATAATTTTAGTGTAAATTAGAGCATTTATGAATTCATATGATGATAAATACTACCAAATTATTATTAAAAATAACTAAGTTTTCCTTTTTACTACAAATTATAAAGAAAATCATTCATTTAAACGATGTAGATGGTTTCTTTGATTTTAATGCCGTCCACAAGACAATAACACAAGTCCTAAAGCACATAAACATGCGTTTCATGCGCCGTTGTTTATGAGTAAAACATCGATATTTTGTTTGCATCCCTAGTCCAGACACACATGTATGTACATATATAACGAATGAATGGAATGAAATTGAGCTCGAATCACTAAATGCTGTCAAAGGAATTTAAACCAATGGGGAAAAGACAATAAACGAAACGAAACAAAACGAAAAGAAGCCTTAAAACGAAAGCTAAATAAGTACATAGTAGTCTAAACGATTTATTGAACAAATATGGGTCAATAATAAAACAAAAGCCTTGTTTGCAATGAGAACACTTTTTATTTTGTGGGTCGTTTGCTTGAGAGTATTTCTTTGTGTACGAGTAACATATGCATGGCCGAAGAATGAAGTGAATAGATTTTCACCGAATATGGTTTTAAACAATTGCAGTCACAGCGGCCAGAATTAAAGATAATTTATGGTTTTCAAACACAATGCAACCAAGCAAGAGTACTAAATATGTGGGTACATAGATACATACATTCATATACATATATATATATGTACATATAAATGTGTATATACTCGAACGATATTATAACTCTTCGATGATCATGCGTATGATCAAAATTTATAATTATTGTACAAGAAGAAAAGAAGAAAAACGCTTATGAAGAAGAAAATAAAAGAAAAACACAATGCCGTGTAACATGATGAGGAAAATTTAAAAATTCCAGTTAAGGCAACAAGAGCAACAACTACTTCTACTGCAATACCGCGTATGCTACACAATGTAAGTGCATTTAAAAGTGGTAATAGTAGTAGGTCGACAACATGAAATTGTTATGAACAAAATCAACAATACTATCGTTGCTTGCAACAAATTTGATTTGTATAGGAAGCTGCGTATGTATGTGCATCTGCGTTTATGTATCTTCTTTGTATTTGTGTTGGAATTGTAACGAGTTGCAATATTGCAACATTAAACGACTTTGCTGTTAAACAGCTGCATACATTCGTTTTATGGGCAAATGTGTTTCTAATTTTCTTGCAACAACCAGTTTTTCTCTAAAACTTCCAGTTTAACACAACAAAATCAACGAAAACCTTTTTCCAAGTCTGACAATGTAACGACCAACAATAGTATGAGTCTGTCTGAACGAGTATTAGATGTGTTACGTCTATGTATGTGTGTGTGAATTAATTTTTTTCTCTCGACAACTATTTCTTGATATTCCTTTTTTTTAACCAAGACTAAATTGGAATGAATACGATCGATTGTAGTAGATTTTTGGTAAAACTTGTAACACTTTGAATTAGTTTAGCCAATGATTTAATTTTTTAGAGTCTTCAAGTTTATTGGTTTAAAGTTCTAAAATAATTTCTCGAAGGGTAGCCATCTGTTTTGCTCTACTGATGTATTGCAATAATTTTTAAATTTTAAATTTTTAATTTTGCATGGCAAAAGTGGCGAACTTTTATTATTTTTATTATTCGTATAATATATGTATGTAGGTATACACTGCAGTTAAAAAGCAGTTAAGTTAACAGAAGTAAGATCAACCACCATCATAAAAAACAGATTCTATATCATATGTTTTTATATGTTACATAAGGAGATAAGGGTTACAGTGCTCTTCTTTTTCGGAAAAATGGGACGATCGATGTGCACGATGCTGTCAGTCAGAGAATTTGAGTGTGCAATGAGTTCCTTAAAGTATTTTCTAATCTTAATGTATATTAAATAGTCGCCGTAGTCTAGTAGGTAGTGTGTTGGCTTATTATACGTAAGGCCTCGGTTCAAACCACAGGTAAGACAACAAAACGAAAATATGAAAAATTATATCTTTGGCGACTTCCTCTCAGCAGTTTTTGACAAAAACTCTGAGAGTAAATAAAATTGCCATGAAAAAGTTTCTCAAAAATCTGTCGATCGGAGGCGACTTTAAACTGTAAGTCACGCCACTCATAGTAAAATTAATACAAACAACATAAGTGGTGTGGGAAGCTAGGTCGTAATGCTAACTGAAGGGTTATAATGACCAATTATATATGTACATATGTATGTTATCTAATGTATATTAAATGTTTTTAATGTACCATAGCGTTGCTGTAATTCTATGTAATATCTCGGGTAGACGTCTTTCTTTGTGAAAAACTAAATAGTGTAATGCCATATCTTTAAAAAAAATTGCATGTAAGTTGTTAAAAAATCGCGGTTAATCACGTTTTCAAATACAGGTGTCCCTCGTATAACGCGGTGGTTACGTTCCAGGAAAATTTTGCGTTATGTAATTCGCGTTATAGAAGAATTAACTAACTTCTAACTGTAATGATATTTTTTAATTCATCATTTATGTTTTGAAAGCGATAACGCAAAAATGCATGACAAACTGTGTAAGGCAAAAATAAAAAGCATTGCCACTTTCAATTTCGCGTTATACAAGTCGAAATTTCGCGTTTTAATGAAACTGTTTTCTTAATCGCGTTATATCGAAAACGCGTTGTACAAGCACCGCGTTATACGAGGGAGACCTGTACTACGTTTTTATTTCTACTTTAGCGAACATAATTCTTCAATTAATAAATTAAAATGTCGACCAACATGTATACAAAATGTATATTTAAAATTTTTTTCTTTGAAATATTTTTTATTATTATATTCTGATTACACAATTCTAACTGTACTGCATTAAAAATTAAAAAAAAAAAACATTTGTAAATATTAATTGTAACATCAATTGATAAAATTTATTAGATTTTACATAAAAATGAGCACTTATAAATATAAAACTAGAATGTATGTACTTATAAATGTACATACATACGCGTAAGATTTGCTGCGATAGTTTTTAAATCACCAAATTTGACATTATTATGTAAGATATTAATGATGCAGTGTGTAGGGTATTTGTACTAGCTGACCTATTCTGTTAATTTAATGTGAATCTCATGAGGATAAACATTGTAAGACCATGCACATATGTACATACATATGTATGATTGTTCAATTCCCCATAATGGTGTTATTCGTTTTATTTAAGATTCACACAAGCGCACAGATTTAAGAAAAATTTTAACACAAGTAACATACGACTAATACACGTACACACAATTGCATGGATACACTTTGTAAATCAAATGGAATTTGAAAATCTATAACCATAAGTATTGTTTTCTCATGAATCCTGAACGTATTGGTGAGAGAGTTATGAAACAAAATAAATTTAATTTCTTAAAATGGCGTGAAATATGAAACATAAAGATTAATAATTTCATAATTTCTATATATGTATAAGATTTTTTTTTGTAAAAATTAAAAAAGAGATTTTTATTATTTATTATTTTCTTTAAATTTTACTAATTATCATTGGTTTAATACAATTTCTTCATTACTTTAAAAATGAACAACAAAAACCAACAACATTAAATAAATTATTATTATGATTACGGAATAACAAGAAAATTACATTATAGCGGGATGTATCGCAAATGTTTTGGTTTAAATTGAAATTTTCAAAATTTTTTTTTTAATTTCTGATAACCTATTGAAAGCGCCTCTTAAAGACCTTTCATATGATACCAAATTTATATATAGTTCCTTTGGAAGAAATATGAAAAAAATCCCAAAAACCTCAAAAAAGGACCTTTATATCCTTTCATTCAATCCAGCTCACCAAATATTGACCCCAGGACGAAAAAATTGAGAAACGTAATCTTAGAATGAATCAAACTTTCATTTCAGTTGGGAACATCTATACCTTATTTTTTCACCATACAAACGGGGCCACCCTAATGTACATAGTAAAAGACAAAAAGGCCTATTTTAATATTTTATTGTTAATTAATTTGTAAACGACAATATTATTGACATAAAACAACAAAAAATATTACATTAATAATGTTAATCGGCATTTTAGTCTGTTAAATAGCTGCAGTGAGCGTCAAAAGTGAGTAAACGCCACTGAAATAATTCATTTTCTTAGGATAGCGAGAAAAGTAAATGAGAATAGTCGAATAAATTTCCAAAAATAAAAACGTTTATTGATTACTTATAAAATGTTAAAACAAAAACAACAATTCATGATAAGGGAACTTTTTTTATACTTAAGAACATAATAGAAAATTTAAAATTATTGTGGGTGTTGACTCACTTATGTCGCTCACTGTATTCTGGAAGTAGCTCAGTTCTAGAGAATACAAATATTTATTTTTACCACATGCGAGTGGATAGCGTGGTATATAAAATTATTCATTTTCTGTAATATTTCCCAGCATGAGATTGTTTTTGAGGGGAAAGTTGGCTCCAGCGACGACTGGAGTGTATGAAAAAGTGTTGTTGAGAGATGACTTTGTTATATTTTATAGAGTTTCCAGTTTAGCCTATTCGATCTAGAAAATATTAATCTCTCATATAGATAAGGTGGCTGTTGATTGTATATTGTTTTGTGTAGAAACAGCAGAGTCCGTCAATTCATTAAATTGTCAAATGTGACATTATAAATTAGTCGCCTCAAATTTCTCCTAATGCCAAGAATATATCAAGTTAAAGATTTGTAAGTTACTTCAAGTCTTCGTCTACTAACTGCATCGCAGCAGGTGTAAAATACTGTGGCATTCAGTGATTTCAAAGCATCAGAAAAGTTTTTCCACAGTTTATTTTGACGTGATCCAACCAATTTAGTTCCCTATTCAGAGTTACACCAAGATTTTTAACTGTTCGGACAAAGATTATATTTGATTCATTAAGTTGAATTGGTGTTAGATACGCTATCAAATTTTCCGGTTTTTCGTTATTTTCGGAAACTCTCTATATTTGTTCAGAATTTTGAAATTCGTTATTAAGTGTCTAATTAGAGAGCTTGGTCTGCTTCGCCAACAACCAATTATTTTCGAATCAATTATTTTCTATAATAGTCTCACATAATATTACGTATGTATGTAATTTAAAACAGTCTCTTAAATTTAAAAACTAAATTTAAAACTTTACGGAGTAGTCTTATTTTTTTCTTATTTCACTAGTCGCCGTAGCCTAGAAGGTAGTGTGTTTGCTTGTTAGGTGAGGCCACGGTTCAAACCTCAAGTCAGACATCTCCAACAGAACGAAACATGAGAAAATATTTCTTCGGCGACTTCCTCTCAGCAGATTTCTGGCAAAAACTCTGAAAGAAAATAAAATTTCCATGAAAAAGCTTCTCAAAAAATCTGTCATTCGGATTGGACTTAAACTGTAGGTCCCACCACTAATGTATAAATCTGTAACACATAATATTAGTAGTGTGAGAATTTATGTCGTAATCCTGACTTAATCCTGTTGGCCTTGTGACATGGTAGTTTGCTACAAGTTACTTCACTCTACCGAATAGTAGTTATACCGTGTTTTATGCAGTTAACAATATATTATTACGAAAACAGAAACAAAGGCTACATTAAAAAATACAACGAACTTGTTGCAAGTAAACCAACAACATCAGTGTGAAAAAAGGGGATAAACAAGTAAGTGAGAACGCAACAACAGCAATGTGAACCAAATACACAAACAACAATGAAGTCGTGATAGAGTTCTCGAGAAGGCGAAACCACGAACGTTCTACTTCAAGAACGTTCATCAGACTGTTTGCGTGAGCATATAAAAAGGCAAGACAAAACAGGCAACGAGCAGTCTTGTGTGAAGACGCCTTGCGTGTGAAGAGAACAGTCATGGTTGGAAGATCGCCGTTGGAAAGATCTGCGTTGTAAGCAAGTAATTATTGTTGTATTATTCAAGTGTGAACAATGGCACAAAAATTAATGAGAACAATTAAGAATTTATTTAAAACTAAGAACAAATTTATTTTTATTTTGTTTGCAATCAACAAACTCATATCCTAAACGTTTTTAAACGTAACAATATTATACCACAAGAAAAACTCTCGCTCTTTCACTTACTCGTACACTCACTTAACATTCCCTTAAGTTGCCCGGCCATAAATCAAATAATGGATCAAACTCGCCTTTTTTATTTAATTCTAGTTGAAATTGTTAATAACAAATGTCGATTAATAAATGTTTCTTTACATATCTGTTTTTAACAAAGTGTAAATGTTCTAAAATTAATAACGAAGTGATGATTCGTAATGAGTTCAAGCTTGAGAGAATTATATTTTAAATCGAATCGAATTTAAATGAAAATGGAATTAGTTTATCAGTGTTGTAAAATTGAAATTTTGAAATGGTACTGAACTATAACTGAAAGAGTACTTTTTTGCATCAAATGGTACTTTTGTAAAAAAATATTTATTTATACTTAATACACGTACGGAATGGAATAGAAAAACTAACAACTTATACATGTTTCTCATTTGCAAAACAAAAACTGTTGATTGGAAACGTGAAAGCCCCGTTTAGTCAATTGTCGACGGAACGTAACGGAATGTACGTTGATTTTAGCATATGTAAAGCAATTGAAATACTTATAGAAATTACATTACTATTCGGCAAGCGTTCTCATTGCTTTTATTGTTATAAAAACGAACGTACGCTGTAAGGACGTTGGGCTAACCGGGGCTAAAGACTAATTCTACCTTTGGCATTATGTTGAACATGTTGCTAACCCATTAAGAGTTGAAAAGCGCGAACTATAAAATATGTATTAATAAAAAAAAGTACTGAAAGTGTAGCGGGGGTACTGCGGTATTTTTGAAATGGAAAAGTACTGAAAAAAGTACTAAAATACTGAATTTTTCAACACTGTAGTTAACTGAAATCGAAATATCTATCAGAAATTGTAATATTATTTTTTTTTTTATTGCAATAGTTTAATGGGAAAAGACAGATAGATACTGGTTATAATGAAAACCAAACCAACTTGAATTTAGTATATATTGTTGTTGTAGTTGTTACCGTATGACTGTCTGACTGGCTGAACGACAATTTAAATGAAAACGTAAATAAACTGGGATTGTTGACCAACGAAGCATTCGTATTTCCATAACACAAAATTATTAACGCCTACACTTAAATGAAAAATTGAAAACTGCAACTTTAAAACAAATGCTTGCATACATACATATATTTTCATTATTATTCTTTATATTACATACATATGTATTCAACTTTCTGGTTTTCTGTGCTTTATTCACAATTTGATTTGTTTTTTTTTCATTTCAACTTAATTTCGATTTTAATACTAATGGCGGTCGTTTGGGTAAATAATCGTATACGGTGCAACAGCAACGTTAAATGTAAATCTTATTATTCTGCAGCAGTTTGGGAATGACACGTTGTGAGAGTAATTTTGGCACACAAGAGACACAAGTTTCGTTAATGTGTCAACTTACATGCGAACGCATAACTCAAAACGCAGAATACAAATGTCTTAAAAAATTATTTTTATAATCGCCTTTGCCTTCAGTACCGAAACCCAACTTTAATATTAAGAAATAAGGAATTTGCGTGGGATACATTTTCTCTACTCAATATTGAAGTTAGTTTTGGTTGAGTTCAAAACACACCTCAACGGTTTACATACATACATATATCTTTCGCAAGCATTTTGCTTCATATTTTTAAGTTTGAATTTAAATTTACTATTTTATTACGGCACATTTATTTATTGTAGATACTCAGTCAGTTGAGTTGGAGGTAATCGAATGAACTCAACTTCTATTACTTTTAGGCACTCTGACGTTTGCATAAGCAATGATTAAAGAGCAATACGTTGGATGCGGCGTTCCTTATTTTTAGATAATTAAAAATATATAAAAACTGTTTTATTAAAAATAAAAGTGTGCGTAGTTAACATAATTGGCATAAACAACTTATTACAGTTATGTACAGTTTTTTGAAAATCTCTTCAAAATGCATTCGATTAAATAAATCGGCTAAGACGGAATGTGTTTTACATTTAGTTATGGTAGATAATTGTTGTGTAAATAATTTAAGTTATATTTACATTTATATACTTTGTATAGAACATGAACTAAACACTTGTTATTATTAGCTTTTAAGTTATTCTCAGTAAGCTTTGTAATTATTCTTCATATTGAATAAATAAAATAAATTTAGTTTTTCAAATACATAACATGGTGTCAGGTGTCAAAGAGAAAAAATTAAAAATTTAAAAAAATTTTTTTTAAAAAAAAAAGTCAAAAGTCTATTTAAATAAAGACGTCGTATTTACAAGATACATAAAGAAAGAAGAATATATATTAAATATTTAATAAAATTCGATGCAGTCTAAGGCAAGTGAACAAAAAATTACATATTCTGAAATGTCTACACCACATGTAATGTCGGTTGCAACAACAATTGCTCCTCTTAACCTCAAAGAAAGTAACATGTGTGCCACATGGAAGTCGTGGAAAAACCAGTTCAAGATATTTATGAGAGCATCAAATCTGGAACAGCAAACTGAACAACGAAAAGTAGCGTTATTGTTACATCATTTATTAGTGATATATATTGATGATTTTCTAATCTATGCAAAAACAATAGAAGAACATAATAGAACATTACAGAAAGTTCTGCAACGTGCAGAAGAAATTGGTCTTAAATGATGTAACAATAACGCTACTTTTCGTTGTTCAGTTGAGTTTACTAATTTAAAAACTGAAATTACAAAAAGTCCCGTCTTAACTTATTTTGATCCAAATAAACAATTGATTTTGAGTGCAGATGCCTCCAAATTTGCCGTCGGAGCTGCCATTTTGCACAATAACCAACCAATAGCATATGCTTCTGCCTCCCTCACAACCGCACAAGAGAATTATGCCCAAATAGAAAAAGAGTTATTTGCTATTCTTTTTGGTTGCACTAGATTTCACCAGTATACGTATGGTAACAAAGTATTAGTAGAAACTGATCACAAACCATTGGTTTCTTTGTTTAATAAACCTTTATACAAAATTCCTGCTAGACTTCAACGGTTTATGCTTCGTCTTCAGTCATATGATCTGACAGTTACCTACAAGCCTGGTAAATATTTGTACATAGCTGATACCTTGTCAAGATGTCCATTAAAAGCAAACGCCTTAGCTGATATTCATAATGACATCACACTTCATTGCAATTTTCTTAAGTCGCATCTTGAAGTTCCATTTGCAAATATAAATGATATAAGATATCATAGTAATAATGATACAGTTTTTGCAAAGATTAAAATGTATATACTAAATGGTTGGCCTAAACATAAAAAATTTGTTGATAAAGAGGTCATGCCCTATTACAAGATAAAAGATGAAATTCATATCATTGATGATATTCTTCTTAAAAATAACCAAGTTTTAGTCCCAAAAAGTCTTCAAAGTTTGATTTTGGACAGAATCCATGAAAGCCACATGGGAATACAGAGATGTCAAAGTCTTGCTAGACAATCTGTATATTGGCCAAACATGTATAATGATATATTTAATAAAATATCAGATTGTGAAATTTGTATGAAATACAAAAACTCAAAATCTAAACAAGAAATTTTGACCCATGATGTTTATAATATACCATGGTTTAAAGTCGGTTGTGATCTCTTTGAGTTCAATAAAAAATACTATATACTAGTAGTTGACTATTTTTCAAAATTTATTGAAATAGAGTTGTTAAACTCTGGTTATTCGAGTAGACATGTGATTTTGAGACTAAAATCCATTTTCGCTAGACATGGCATCCCAAACATTTTCATATCTGATAATGGTCCGCCTTTTAATTCAAAAGAATTTAAAGAATTTCTTATTGATTGGGGTATAGATCACAAAACTTCGAGTCCATATTTACCAAGATCAAATGGTCTTGCGGAACGCTCTATTCAGACAGTGAAGAAACTTTTATATAAATGTCTTGAAAGTGCTACTGATCCATATATCGCGTTATTGAACTACCGCACTACACCTAAGGGAAATTTGCCAAGTTCATCTGAATTACTAATGTCTAGAAAGTTGAATACAAGACTTCCAACACTTTCATTAAACTTAAAACCAAAACTAGTTGATACAGATAAATATCAAAAAGAACTTAATAGAAAAATTCAAAAATCATCAAATCATTATAACTCCAATACAAAAGAATACAAATCTGTTAACACAGGTGATAAAGTAATGTTTAAAAGAAGTCCTAGTTCTTTTTGGTTTCCAGGAGAAATAGTGAGTAAAAGTACGGAGCCCAGATCATTTGTAATTAAAGATAAAGAAGGTTCTTTGTTTAGAAGAAATGAACAACACATATTCAAAAATCCTAAAAGCTCATCAAACTCTGATGATACAAATGAAAACACATTCAAAAAGTCTGAGAACTCTAATAATGAAAATGGTAGTAATACAGTGAATACTTCCGACCCGAATTTACCAGTTAAAACTACTGATACTGAATCTGATAGTGCTTACAGAACTCGTCATGGAAGAAAAATTAACCCACCAACTATATTTACACACACTAATTTCTAAACCATCAAAAACATGCACTTGCATCTTAACAAATAATATTATTATTAATTTATATCTATGTATAAACTTTGTGATTTAAATAATTAAATATTTGAAAATAAGTTGGATTGAAATTATTATATGTACATACATATGTAATTGAAAAGGAAGATGTTGTGTAAATAATTTAAGTTATATTTACATTTATATACTTTGTATAGAACATGAACTAAACACTTGTTATTATTAGCTTTTAAGTTATTCTCAGTAAGCTTTGTAATTATTCTTCATATTGAATAAATAAAATAAATTTAGTTTTTCAAATACATAACAATAATTTTTAAAATATCTAAATTGCTGTTTATGGTTGACATCAGAGATCAGCAATGAATCGTTTTTTCGCTACTCATAAGTACTCATGAAATTTCGAGTATGAGTGAGTGAACAGTATTGCAATTTAACTACACTCTGATTCATTCGTACTCACTACAACATTGATCATTATAAGTACAGGTTGCAATGAGTATGAGTACAACGTTGACAACAAACTCATAACTTTCGAAATATGTTTGATTCATACGCCTACTCATTCAGATTCATAAATTGAGACAAATACTTATACTACTCATAATTGGGTCGAGTGGATCGAATCATTCACCAAAATTTACAGCCTTAGTTGTTGTTGCATTTACAAAAAAAGAAGAAAGACAAAGACCTTCTAGTGTGTATTGTAGAGTTCGTACGCGAATCATACTTATTTTGTGATTCTTGTAAATGTTGAGTCATGGAGAGTCGAAATCAACAACATCATACGTATAAGTTAAGTATGAGTACGATGAGTACTTTAAACTTTCAATATGAGTAGTATGAGTATGATATTAAAATAAGTATGAATGCTTATAAGTATCAGAAATTATGAGTATTATTAGAATCTACTCATCTTTTTGAGTACTCATTGCTGATCTCTGGTTGACGTGTAACATATCCCAGAATAAATTCATATCATTCAAGATGAATGTGAATGTATACGAATTTCTTTTTTACTTTTATTTACAATTACAATGTAAAACTTTAATTACAAAAACAGACAAATAAAAAACATTAAACTGGTCTAAATAAATGGTTTACAGTAGGGTTGACCTCAAATAGTGCCATGTTTTTTGGTAGAATAATGGCATGTGTCATTAGTATGTATGTATGTACATATGTGTTTCTCTAAAGTCATCCACATCAAAATCAACATCATCGTCATCTTCATTTTACTACTTTAAACACATTAGCGAACTGACGGTTTTCATCAAACTGTTTATGACATTGTTTATTACCTTTTTTTGTTGTTCTTGTAATAAACCAGAACATTTAACACGAAGAAACATTTTTGTTTTTTTATCCAATTTTCCTTTTTTTCTTTTCTTTGTTTTATGATTCGATAACATTTCTATGTTCTAGTAGATTTTGATCGTTTCATCCATTGTCATCGACGTTGAAGTGGAATTTTTTTTTATATTGTTGTGCTCTTATTTGCTCTACTATTGTATCAAGTGAGCGATACTACAATAATATTCTCGAAAAAAAAGACAAAATGTGCTTTCTTTTATTGTAAGTGTGTTGCAATGTAATGAGTGTCTGTCCGTGCGGTCATTTTTCATTTTATACGGTATGAAAACGGTAACTGAATTTTGTTACTGTTCCGTTCTTATTGAATATAACGGTTAATTTTCTGAAAATAAAACTCTTTCATTTATATTTTTCTTTTAAGTTTTTAATTTTCTCCTTTTCGATGACTGATGTTAAAAATCATTTTTTTCCAATGTGCTCATCCATCGATCATCTAAGGTGAGCTTTCTTTTTCATTAAATTTTCATTAAAATCTTGACACAATTTTTCTGATCTTTTGTAATTGAAGAAAAACATTCTTTGTTTTGATAATTTCAGGAAATTAATTCTGAAGTTTGCTAATTAAACGTGTATTAAAGCCGTTTGCTCTATGTATGTATGTGTATGCCTTCCGACACTTATCTCTGCAGATTTCTTTAAGTAAAACAAACACTTTACTTTTGGAGCATTTCATCTTCGTGAGAATATCTGTAGAGAACAATAAGTACAAGATTTGTTCTAGGGTGCTTTCCTGAGCAACTCCATCAGAAATCTTCAGTGGTTAAAATACAGTTAGATTTTGTATGAAAATATATGTTTTCTACATTACTTCTGTAAAAGTCTTATAATTTTGTGTATCAAGTCAACGCGACAGACCTTGTCGGGATTGAATTTTAAAAATCCCGGGATTAGTTATTGAACTCAATACACAAAATTTCGCATTGAATTGAGTAGAGTTAACCCTCGACGTGACAGTTAAATTAACGCAAGATTTTGAAAGTGAATTGGTTTCACTAATGCCAGTTAAATTTAGTCTGCCTCCTTCTCTTTATAATCGAAGTAGCTGCGCAAGTTCCTCAGTTATCAAATTCGGTTGAGATCCAGAATCCAAAAGTGCTCTCGCTGGTATCAATTTACGCGAGCTACTTCTTACACTGACCACTGCTGTTGAAATAATAACTCCATAAACATCGGTCTCTTCTGTTTTATAATCGAACATTTTGGTCTGTATTCGCGAGTGTTTTTAAAATTCACACAGTGTCCATTTATTTATTAAATTATAATTTGTTTGTTTAATTGTTTATTATATCGCAGAGCATACGCTGCCGCTGTTAAACATCTTTCGCCATGTACCCTTGTGGACAAAATGGTGCATATATGCAGTATTTTAATATTCCTCTCCTGGTATAAACAAATTTAATTCTTTAGAAAGTTGAGTATCTAAATCATCAGCTCTATTAACAGATTTTGTTGAACTTTTACATTCTTCGATGGCAGCGTTTAACTTTTTAACAATATAAGCTGTGTTCTCGTCCAATTCGATGTCTGGTGTTATAGAGAATTCACTTAATTATTGCATAATACACTTGAAAAACTACATGGGTGTTATTTAATGTAATACTAAATAAAAAAACAATGCCGTAAACTCGATTTTTTTCTTACTTTATAAAATATATATGTAGTTAAGAATTTACAATCCCGGAATATACCGGGACAACTTTTAAGAAATCCCGGGATTCGGGATATGGAAATCCCGAAACGTACTCAGGAATTCAATTAAATCTTAATCGGAAGGGATTTAATCTAAAACACAGGGGATAGCTTAATAGAAAAATTGGTGAAGTAATAATGCGTTCCGTCGATGAAAGTGAAAGATGACTGATATGTTGCTTAATTCAATTCATTCATTTAACTTCAATTAAAGTCTGATAAAACTATTTAATTAAAATGTTAAATATATTTAATATTTATTTAATTTTTTAACTAATAAAAAGCAAAGCAAATTTGGCAATTAATCGAATATACATATGTACATGATTATATATGGATGACCCTTAAAATTAAAAGTAAAATTTTTTCCAGTCTCATTTGATGAATATTGATAAAAGAAAATGATCCGGTCAAATTTTCAGATCAATCGGTTGGGGTTCAGACATGCCGCAAGCCCGATCAAATTTAGAGGAGACTATAAAATTTCACTTTCTTGCATCATAACTTCAATAATATTAACCATTTGCACTCGGCTGGCCCCTCTGAGGGGACAACAATGAAATTATTCCTTCGCAATTTTTTACGAAACACGTATTCTTCTGTATGTTTCTGTTACGATAATAAAGAAATCCGATAACCGAGAGAAGAAATATACAAGATCTTAGTTTACAGCGTCGAACAGAAAAGATCTCTGCAGTGAGACAGTGTTGTGTTTTCGTAATTTACCGTTAGTTATTCCCAAAGTATTTTTTTAGCTGTAACTTAAAAAAAAAAACATTTTACGTAAACCAAAACTTTTATCAAAAAAGACAGCGGCCAGCCTAATTCCAGTGGGACAACTTTGTTTATTTATTTTATTTAATTATTCACTTTATATTTTATAAAATAAATTTACAAAATATAATAAAAAGGCGCCGCATACATACATACATACATATATCAAGTTATCTACACATAGTCAAAAATAAAAAAGGACAAAAAAAGTAAAAAAAATATTTAGAGAGATTCAACTTTATACTAATAAAATCTTGACCTTAGAGAATTTGTTCTGCATTTTATAAGAATTACAATACTAAGAGCCATTCTTACAATTTGCCATTAAAGTTGGGTTTAGTAAAAAATAACTTTAGCTAAAGTTAACTATAAAGTCACCTTTAGTTTTTTTGTTTCGTTATTACTACTTAATGATATAACCAAGTTCACTTTTTTTAAAATATTGCAATATCGATAACTTTTGCCAAATTAAACAAGTTTTTTTATAGTGCAGTGACAACGATGATCTAATTTTTTGTTATCTTTCCTCATTTTGTTTATATTTCAAGTTGCTATATTGAAAATAATATATAATATGTCAAGTTCAAAGATAAACTTAACTTTAAAAGTTACTGGTGGGATGATCATCCCTTTAGCTTAACGCTCACTTCCACCTTATTGTCTACTTATAATAATAAAAATTATCTGCCCGTTAAAATTCATCCTTTAGTCAAAGGCAAGTTGTAATAATCGGGCCAAACGTTTTAGCAATAAAGGAAATTACGTAATTAAAAGTGTATACGAAATTTCTATGTATATATGTATGTATACCGCCGTAGTCTAGTAGGTAGTGTATTCGCTTATTAGACGTAAAGCCCGGGTTCGAGCCCCAGGTCAGACATCAAAACGAAATATGAAAAAAATATTTCTTTGGCGACTTCCTCTCAGCAGATTTCTGGCAAAAACTTTGAGAGTAAATAAACCTGCAATAAAAAAGTTTCTCAAAACTCTGTCGTTCGGAGTCGACGTTAAACTGTAGGTCCCGTCACTCAAGTGTAAAATTAAGGCACACAACATAAGTGGTGTGAGAAGCTAGGCCGTAATCTTGACTGAAGGGCTTCAATGACCAATTATGTATGTATGTATGTATGCATACCAACAAAAAAAAAAAAAAAAAAAGAATCTAGACTAATGAATGTTAATACCACTAATGTATTAAATCTTAATTTTTTATTTTTTAACCAAAATAACAAATACCCAAACACACATGATTAATAGTGCACTTTATAGTTATGTATGTACATATATATGTATATCCAGTGTATGAGTATATAAATTATGTATGTGTAATGAAAAATAAAGTCTAAAACGAAAAGAGAAAATCGAAATTAGTGGCTGTTAAAAGCAGATTTAACTTACGACGCAGACCACTAAAATAACACATAAAATAGCACACAAGCCAGAAAAAGGGGGAAAGACAAAGAATGCATTTACTTACAAAGAGTTTATTGTGGTCAAAAGGCCACTCAGGCCAAAACAGGCCAAAGAGTGTATGTGTACGTACATACATAAGTTTATATCATTATGACACAAGAGCGTCACAAATGGATTTCTTAAGACTTATTACGTGTTCCTCTGTTTGTCTGCAACGACAATGATTATGATGTTCATAATTACGATGTTATTGTAATCATTATAACATACATGCATGTACATCATTGGTTTTCGTCAAGATACTTATGAAGACCGATGATGACTTGCCAGATTGTTGTATTTGAGTAGTCATAACCAGTTTTAAGGTGAAGCATTTTATTATCTTTTGATAATTACCAGAATTTAGTACATCGTTGAAGTTGCATCCTGCCTAGATATTCAGATGCTAATTCGTCAATGACAGCTTTTTTTAGGGGGTTTTTTATAATATTTCAAATGAAAACGTTCATTACTTTACATATTATTGTGATGATAATTGCGTTTCATTGAAAAAGTCCCTCATTTGTCGTTGTCTTCTGATATACATATTTTTCGTAGTCATTGCATTTTCCGCACTGTTTTACAAATAGTCGAACCCAATTGTTTATGAATTCTACGATTCGAAAAATTTCTGTTTTTATCTGTTTTTAACAATAATTTATTTAGGTTTTCATTCTTTTTGGCTTTTACGATGGAAAATCGCACTACACACTGCTTTTTGTAAAAGCACGTCATGTAAAGTGAAATGATATTAGGTGCAAAGCGCAGTCAAAATTATAAAAATGAAATATTTAAACGTGTGTGAGCTTTTATGATGTGGAAACAATGTTAAATTTCCATTATGCAAAAATTAAGGTTTAACTTCACATATAAAACAAAATAAACCAAGGACTATAAATGCTCAGAGGGGGTATAAAATTGTAAGAACATATTCAATTTCGCCAGGGATGTTAACTGAACGACCAAGACAATAATTGGAACAATAGGTTAACGCATATTGCACTGATTTAATACTGCGTTTATACGATTATATAAAATATGTTCCGTATTCTAGGTTAGTTCAAAATGTAATTGCTATTGTTTAGATATGTGTTTCTACAATGCATTTGTTGTAATTTATATAGGAATTAATTTCATCATTAAACATTTTAGCTCTTATTTTGATCTATGTAAAGCTATGTATAATTTCCCATCATTACTAGTACAGTAAAATATTCGGAGGAAAAGAGGAAAACAAGACAAAACATGTTTCAAGTCTTAAATTTAAATGCCGATAGTGATCCAACATTTCAAGAAGCATACCAAATGGGATTTTTTACATTAGTGTGGCACTGTTCTGCGTACGAACAGGAATTTAATTGCAATTTCGTAAGGTCGAAGAGAATATAAAAATCTTCTCATAGATTGCAATATAGGAGTTACGTTCCACTCAAGCCACGAGTGCTGCGGCACTCTCTTCAATAGCAATTGTATTTGAAGAATACGATCACTTATTCACAATAGTCCAACTTGAAAAATTAAAATAAAAATCATATTTCCGAAGTTTATTCGATCAACATATTAATTCAAATAATATTCTTCCCTCTTCAAAAAAAAAATTATATTAGTTTTGAGAATCGGTCCAAATGTGTCTAAGTTAAGTAAAAATTAAATAAATTAGAAGAACAGTTTTTTTCTTTTTTTTTAATAAAACGAGTTTGGAGGGTTCAAGAAACAAGATAAAACTATTTTTGAATTATATTCAACTAAATTTACAACTTACACCATTTATTCTTTTTTTTTTTTTTTTTTGGATATTTATCTCTTAATGTTAGCTACTGAGCCTTAACTCAAAATATTAAAATCTTAAAGCTTCATGTCTTATCAACGTCAGGAATAAATTCGGTTTTCATCCTTATATATATTTGGAGATATTTCTGAATCTATTCTATAATCGAATGCGCGGATTAGAAGCTTTTGCAAATACTTTTTTGAATATTTAGAAATTTTAGTTTTGATCGGTGCCACCGGTGCCATTTCGATTTAAAAATGTATTCCTGAATGAAAAAAAATAACTCCTCGGCGACTTCCTCTCAGCAGATTTCTGGCAAAAGCTCTGAGAGTAAATAAACTAGAAATGAAAAAGTTTCTCATAATCTGTCATTCGGAGTCGACGTTAAACTGTAGGTCCCGCCACTCAAGTATAAAAAATTAAGGCACACAACATGAGTGGTGTGAGAAGCTAGGCCGTAATCCTGACTGAAGGGGTGTAATGTATGTATGTATGTATAATTGGACATTGGCGTATTAATAGTGTCGTTCAACATGAAAATCTACTCCTGTAACAAATTTCAAATTCGAATATTCGAATTCATATTTTTATTCTAGCACAGTAGAGATCCTTTTTTCTTTCATTTATTCCAAATCTTATGATTCATTTGATTTTAAGTTTTTATTTATTACTATAAATTACATCGTACATACATACTTATACTCCTCATCACCTAATTGTGGATTTGTAAATCTTCCAAATCAAAATAAAGGCAAACATAAAATGGTTGTTTGTTTTACTTATAGATACCACTGGGACCCTACTATTTCGTTCGTGAATAATCGCAAGTTATGATCAATTTTAGTTTTTGTCTAAAGTTCTTTGAAAAGTTGTCATACAGGATTGTGGTATACATGGAAATATTTTTTAATTCTCAATAGAATTACATATATTTGAAACAATACAAGAAAATCAAGAAAATGAAGTATATACATATTAACAAAATTTTGTAAATAAAAATTTATTCTGATAGGTTGTAGGTTGGCTATTGTCGTTACTTGAAATTCGTTTTGGTATTCACCATGTGTCTAACATAACCGTGCGAGCAGCTTCTGTATCTCTCTTAAATCAACTTTAAGAGTCTCTTTATTTATTTATTTTTTTCTTTCAAAGTACGTCTAAAGTGGGTCAAACAAGGCCGTTTAGATGTTGCGTTTTGTTGTTTTTATAATATGTATACTGTATCTTTTTGTTGTTATTGTTGTTATGTTGATGGCGTCTTAAACTTTAAATGAAAAACTTTTGCAACGAATCTGTTTTCGGCATCGCATTGTATCGCATCGTCAATGTATCGCTTTCAATCTACGACAGACGACAGATGTTTATTAAAAACAAAAAAAAGAAACTTTTCTTATGTTATTATTTATTTCGTGTACGTCGTTATTAAAGCTTAACAATGAGGTCGGGCTTTATTCGTGTTTATGCTTTTATTCGCGTTACGTGAGTAATTTATTGCTCATTCGAAACATATTAACCCCCCTATTTCCGAAATTAAACAGAGTGGTCGTATAATACCATGCAGGCGATATTATTACGAACGTAAAAGTATTTTAAACTCAACTACAATAAAAAATATTAAAAAAAAAAATTTTAGTTAAAAAAAAGGATATGCGCAAGCTGTAAAACATTAATAAGTGCAATTTTTGTTACTATCCATGAATATTTTTTAACAGAGTTGTAATCTTACTTAAAATAAGGGATCAATACATAAAATGTTCGAATAGTATACGGTTTGGTTCATTAAAAAAAAATATACATATTTTGCACACAATACTCTTTTTGGAAAATAAAATAATCGAAGATATATTATTGAACACAGTTACGGTCATAACTATTCGTACACCTTATATATTTTAAATATTACTACAAATATTCTGAAATAATTAAAATTTGATTTATTTCAGACTAATTTCTATTTAATTAACTGTTTAAAAAAATATATATTAATATATACATACATTATATAAATCGATGGGACAAAAGTAGGGATATAGGAGCATAGGGTGTAGAGATATTTGTCCGTAATTGTATGTATGTACATACGATGTATTTGTGAATGAATTTATTTGATTTCATGATTATTAAAAAGCTGCAAACCATAGTTTATGTTCATTCGGATGATTCTTTAAATTTTCAAAATTAATATATGAAAAGAATTTGGGTACTTAGCAAATATTTATTGTAAGGAAGTAACCTCCTATTCCTCTTAATATTTATAATAGAATATTTAAAAAAATATGGCAAGCTTTAATTGTTGTAAATAACCAGATTGTACTATTAAATAATAATACGTGCGTGTATGTATTTAATATTTAAGATTTTTAAGTCAACTTACCTCGCAAATGAGTGGTAATCGAAAATAATCCGATATAATTAGTCAACTAATAAGATGTTGATTAATGCATATGTATATTATTTCGAATATTTATTTTATTTTTAATATTTCTTTATAGTGAAATATGAGAACAATCATTGTAAGGTAAATAAAATTCAAATTTTTTATACCTCATATACATATGTATGTATATATGTATGTATATATTGTATTTAAATGTAATTTCTTTTTTCTTTTTGAACGTAAGCTAATGATTATTTTGTGTATAATTTTTAAAGCATTTTCGAATAACTGAATTATTTATCAAGTGCTGGAAGTACGATCTTTCCTATTTGTTTTGTTTTATATTTGTATTTCACTCCCTATTTTCCTTTCGCTCACTCTCTCACTCTTTCTATTTACCACACTTAATACAAATGGTTGGTTCACTTCACAAAGCAGAGAAATAATTCATGAATTCAAAATAAATCATGAAAAACAATACATTTCAAATATGTATGTTACTATATATTTGTACATATTTTATGAACTTATGAACGATTACTGAACATTATTATTATTATTATATACATATATTTTTTTTTTTTTCGTAAATTAAATTTTTTTTCTTCCTAACACTATAGTAGAATCCGATCACTCATTATGTATTTTATTTTGGAGCACCGTAAGCATGAAATTATTTGTATATGAAATTTGTATGCGTATAGATACAGACGTATGTATGAATTTTTACATTTTTTTGTTAGCACCAATTTAAATTTCTATTTTTTTAAAAAAATTCTATACATTATATATTTGTAGATGTAATGGCACTCAAATAACATTATTTTATTCCTTATTCCTGTTTTTAGCGTTGTTGAATTTTTTTTTGTTTGTTTTCACATTTTAAATCACTGTCACTGTACATATAAACGGCTAATATCCGATCTCAACACCGGTATCGCGAAAAGGTCGTTATGAGACTGACAACCAATCGAGCAGAAAGAGGTTGTTGCCTACACAACATAGTGTACAAAACTGTTGTCTTTCTCAAATCAACCCGAACATTTAACATCTGATCCCCGTTTATCGAATTTATGTTGTTAGGCTGTTATTAAATTATACAAGCTGTTCACTATTTGATCGCTTCGGCTATTTCATCCTAATTTTATGTTGTTTGAATAAGAAAAGAAATATTCTAGTTCAAGTGTACGAATATGTAGTATTTAGTATAGTACGCGGGTATGTAATCCTATATTAATAAGCTTATAAATAGTAATTAATATTTTTAAGTCATAAAAAATATTGTTAGGTTTTCTTCAGATATAATGTTTGTAAGTATTTCCATAAATACATAAATGAATATATTAAGACTTCCGTTGTTTGCAATTGATAACATTTTTTTCCACCAAAAAGTTAAATCTGGATCCGGATTAGACTAATCCATTCCTATTTCAATAAACATAGGTTATGAAAGAAGCACTGATCTCACTCATACGGACAGCTGTTTGTTATTAGATTACACTTCAAATACGTAAATCTGTAAATGAACTGTGATTCGGTTTTTTCTGTTCATTTCGCGTTTAATAGATTTTATAATTGGAATGAACAAAATGAAACAGTAAATAGATTCTGTTGTAGAATCCATAGACTTGAGAAATATAACAAAAAAAAAAAACAATAAAAATAATTAATAATCTCGATTTTCAGTACTTATTGATGCCACAAATGATTTTGTAATATATTTGAATTATAAAAGAAATATATACATACATAATTGGCCATTACAACCCTTCGTCAGGATTACGGCCTAGCTTCTCAACACCACTCATGTTGTGTGCGTTAATTTTATACATGAGTGGCGGGACCTACAGTTTAAAGTCGACTCCAACGACAGATTTTTTGAGAAGCTTTTCATGGCAATTTTTACTCTCAGAGTTTTTGCCAGAAATCTGCTGAGAGGAAGTCGCCGAAGAAATACTTTTTGTATTTTGTTTTTGATGTCTGGCCTGGGATTCGAACTCGGGCCTTTCGTCTAATAAGCTAACACACTACCTACTAGACCACGGCGACTGAGATATATACTACAATATATATTTATGTAAGTTTCCGTCGTTCCTACAAGGAGCTTTTTGAACATATCTCTATTTTGTGTTGTTCTTGTTGAATGATAGGAAAGAAATGTAGATCACAAATTTCAATGCTGCTCCACCAGATTTCGGTGTGGCGAAAATGTACTATGAAAAACGTGTTTTACTAGGTATACACGTGTTAATTTATTTTATTTTCAAATACGACAGATTTCAAGTCATTGTAAATTAAAAAGAAAAGTGAAAAACATCTATTCCGATTATACTTTCTTTAATTTATAATAGTGTTTTACATTTATTAATAATATTACAGCCACAAAGTTGATTAACCCCCATTTAACTTCAAGTCAGCCGTAGTCAAAATATGAAAAATATTTATTCGGCGATTTCCTGTCAGCAGATTTCTGGCAAAAACTCTGGGAGTAAATAAAATTGACATGAAAAGTTTCTAACAAATTTGACGTTCTCAACAGCGTTGCCAGTAATTATTTTTTAAAACTTTTGATTTCTGGAAAAAAAACCTTGTTTTTACAAAAAAAAAAAAAAATTTTTCCACGAAAGTACAAAAATTTTAAAAGAAAATACCGGAGTCCGTTATCTCTGTTACTTCCCCTGTTGGTGTTAGTTTGCTAACTTGCCCGGCAGTAAATATTTAATGTTATTATTATTGAATTTATTGAACAAATTTAAAATTGAAATTTGTTGAAAATAATATAAATGACAAAAAAAAAAAAACAAACTTGGCAAATGGCAACTTTTGTTCGGATTCGACTTTAAACTGTAGGTCCCGCCACTCGTGTATAAAATTAAAACGCACAACAAAAAGTGCTGTGAAGAACTAGGTCGCAATCCTGCCTAAAGGGTTGTAATGACCAATTATGTGTGTACCTAACTTCTATTATTTTTTGTTATCAAAAATTGTTATTGATAAGTAGTAAAAGTGTTTTTATGTTCCTGAGAAAGTGTACAACACTTTTCCGTGTGCAAAATACAAATACAGAAAATCTAATGATAGTTGTTCCCTTTACTAGCCAACAAATGGAATTTAAAATCAAATACAATTATTCACAGGCTTTATTGGCAATTGGCAGTGGAAAATGATGTAAAAGTACAGTTATGCAATAAATGGATTATTTGTATTGCAGTGATCTAAACGGTATTTGTGATAAATTCTTTAATTTTATTCGAAGAAGTTTTGAATTGTTCAAATTTCCGCTTTAAAGCAGGGAGAGGTCTTAATATACAATCCCATAAATGTTAAAAGAAAAAAGAGATTGTCGAACAAAAAACTGGTTTTAGCATTAAGCCACTGTTTGAAGCGAAGGTTTCAAACCAGGTATATCAAATCATGTGGTTGCATCATACCAAATTACAATTTACAGATTCGTATGTACACACACAATTCTGTTTTATTTTATTTATTTTTTGTTTTTTTTGTTGTTGTTGCCATTTTTATTTTCTTTTTGTTTTTGTTTTTCTAGTTTAAAACTCGTTTACTTTCGAGTCTCGAAAAGGCTTTGCAGTGTGTGTAATACTTTAGATTTCATATTCTCGTTGAATAAATGCACAAAAAAGAAATACAAAAACAAAAACACAAAAAAAGGCAACAAGTAAAATTCACGAGTCTATTGCTAGAAATTCTATCGAGTCAATGTCCTCTCTTTGAATTTCAAGAATTTTTACGGCAACCGCTTGTTAAGTTAAGCGCTGTTGTAGTATGTAGCTGTTATGGGTCTGAACAATGTTTGTTCGAGTGATTCTTATTAAATTTATTTGAGATTGAGTTCGGCTAGAAACCCAAAATTAAATTTGCTATCGAATATAGTATCATACTTTATATTATTAGTAAAGAAGCTTAAATGATTTTTCTTTTTTTTCATACCATTTTCTTCGTTTTTCTTAATCGTTAAAACTGAAGACCACCTGTGCTGTGTAGGTCCATAGGACACAATTAGCCACATAAGGATTTTTATAATAAAAGTCTAAACGAACATCGATAATCAGACACCAATATGTAGTTTGTTTGTAATAAACATTTTGTTAAACTCCTAGCAAAAATAATAATTATCATCCACAGATTTTCAATACAAAAGGGAGGGGGTAAGTGCATTCTGATAACATCGAAGTACATATATATAGTACATATGTACATATCTACATCCTCACTCTCAAGCTCATCTTTATTTATACAATATTTGCATTGTATTTTAAAAATATTTATTTGCTAGCCGTTCGCAAAAGGAAAATTCAGATTTAATCATATATCGATAAAGAAAATTCAAGTATTTGATTTCATGCCAATTACTAATATTTTATGGTTAACCACATTGAAAATAATATAGGTATAATATGACAAGTTCAAACGTATACTTAACTTTAAATGGATGATCTTCCCGTTAGCTTGACGTTCACTTGTATCTTATTGGGTACTCATAATAATGAAAAACAATTTATTTGCCCGTTAAAATCGTCCCTTTAGTTGACGGCAAGTTGTAATAATGGCCCTAAGAGTGTTACAATGTATTAACACCATGAAGCAGTTTATGGTCCTATATCTTCCTTTTCAATTTGATTGAATGTTGATTTCAACATTCACCTTAACGCCTCCCCTCACGCGCAATTTACATCATTTTCATTATATTGTACCAAAAAGTGTACACGCGTATTTACGACTAAACATGGTATAACTGATTCGGCGACGACTGTAACTATTATTTTGAAAACAATATCATCCTCCATTTATTGGTTCCACATATTAGGAAAAATCAGGACTGTCAGATGCAGCAGACCTAACTTAATCTTTTTATTTCCCTCTTACTCTTTCCATATTTTTCAGACCAGTTTATAAAACGATGCATTCTAAATTAACATAATTTTGAATACGTATACGACTCTTATACTTTCTTTGTTTGAATGAATTATTTGTTTGGAAATAATCTTCATAATTGTGATTAGAACTTCACAATTCATATGGCCCAATACATTCTCTAGATTCTTCAATTATTTTTAATTATTTACTGAGGTGAAAAAGTGAAAACCACAAATATTTTAAATTCATTCATTTATGTGATATTTTATAGCTTACATACAATATATACATATTTATATATATGTATGTATATATTTTTATGTTAATAAATTTAATTTAATATTTTGTATGGTTTTTTTTTCGGCTCCTATCACATCAGGTAAACGAGATGGGATAGATGATGTAAGTTTTTTTTGGGTAATTTCGAAGGTAATATTATTCTACTCCTCTAATAGTGATCTTTCAGGGTTGAAATTGATGTTACATATCAAGACACATCTCTTTAAACGAATAATTTTTCAAAAACATAATGATCAGGGTATTGTGAGGAATGTTCAAGTTTGTGTTTTACATTGCATCCATTTCATCGAAGAGTGCTTAGGATCATTAACTTGAAGAAATTTTAGATTTTCCCTCAGATCCAAAATATTAACACTAGAGAGTTAGTTTCCCTCTGGGTAGATAGTTTTATTTATAGCACCATCAATTAATCTCAATTTAACAACACAATTTCTCTGTATGCAACGACTAACCATGACAGAACCGTCAACCAAGTTTTACTGATGGTTTTATTTTGTCGTTAGTCCGACATGTTGTCTAGTTGGTAGTGTGTTGGCTTATTAGATGGTTGTGGTTCAAACTCCAGCTCAGGCATCGAACAAACCGAAATACGCTCTTCGGCGATTTCCTCTCAACAGATTTTTTGCAAAAATTATGAGAGTAAATAAAATTACAATGAAAATTACCCGACTTTAAACTGTAGATTGCACCACTCATGGGTAAAATTAACAAGCACAACATTAGTAGTGTGAGAAACGAGCCCAAAAGTCTCTTTTAAAAATGATCAATTTACGTCCATTTATGTAAATATGTGTGAACGTGTTTATGCTTTGGCGTCAGTTTTAATCGCTTTTAAATGTCTGCTTTCTTCCAGCAACTTGGCTCTTGTATCCATATTTCTTGGTAGACATGTGGATGAAGTAATCAGAAACACTTACGCCCCGGTTAGTTTTTATTTTACGATTTAGTTCGATCCTTTATATTTAGTATTTTTCGAATTTGATTTAGATAATTGACTTCATTTGCCAATTTAATAAAAGTATGTATTTTGAATTGGTTCAGAAAATTCAAGCATTTGTTATTCGTATGTAACGTTTTGTAAGATAATTTTAAATATAAGTAAGTGTATTGTACAGCTATTTTCATACATATTAACTGAAGAGTACATTATTACTCGAAGAGTTTGAATACCACAGTCCTCTAATTAATGGTAGTAATGAAAGAAATAAATTAAATTCCTTAGGCTTTAGAACGCCGTACAATAATAAACAAAACTATACAATAAATAACGATAATATCATCAACATTATCATCATAGAAGTCTTTTGATCGCGCATTTCGATTCTATTATTACATAACATACATACATACATAATTGATCAGTACAACCCTTTAGTCAGGATTACGATCGTTGGCGTAGATATCTCGGTTTGGTTGGAACTAAGCACCCAGGAAAAAATTATTCCACCCTAGAATTTTTATTATACTTTATTAACATTTTTTTATTAAAAAATTTATTTTGCATAGTTTTACTGTAGTCGCCGTAGCCTAGTAGATAGTGTTTACTTATTAGAGGTAAGGCCCGGATTCAAAACCCAGGTCAGACATCAAAACGAAATATGAAAAAATAATATCACTTCTGCGACTTCCTCTCAGCAGATTTCTGGCAAAAACTCTGAGAGTAAATAAACCTGCAATAAAAAAGTTTCTCAAAAATCTGTCGTTCGGAGTCGACGTTAAACTGTAGGTCCCGCCACTCACGTATAAAATTAACGCACACAGCATAAGTGACTTGAGAAGCTAGGCCGTATTCCTGACTGAAGGCTTGTAATGGTCACTGTATATTGTTTAAAATTATGACCTAGCGTCCCACACTACTTATGTATGTTGTGTGAGTTAATTCTGTACAGTTTAAAGCCGTCTCCGAACGACAGTGTTTTGAAAAACGTTTCAGGAAAATGTAGTTATTCTCAGATAAATATTCTATCAGAAAAATATGTTTTTCATATTTCTTTTTGTTGGAGATGCCTGACCTGGGGTTTGAACCATGGAGTAACGCCTAATAGGCCAACACACTACCTACTAGACTACGACGACTTCTATTGTATATTATTCTGCATTATTTTATTCTATTCTATATTAGTAGTCATTTACATTCAAAGAACACGTCGATGTTTTTTTTTATGCAAAGCATTGCAAAGGTGCATATGATTGATGATGATTTTCCACAAAATACATCGATGTTTTCAGTGCATCGATTGGTTTTTGTAACAAAATAGAATGTATTTATTGTTGCATTGAGGTAGTAGATTAGCTAATTTGTTCTACTAACCTCAACTTACATGTCCCCCGTACCAGAACTCCTCGCCTTTAAACTTGATAAACAGCCAAGAGTTTCGTTCTTAGGTACATTTAAGCCGATTGTTCTAAAACAAATATTCTTTAATGTTATTATTCCCTTTAAAATGCCGATTACAATTTTTAGGCTACTTCTCAATTTTCAAATACATAACTTGAATCAATTCTTTTGCCCTTCCAAATCCCTCTTCTTACTCCAAAGAAAGGGGTTGGCCTTCATAGCAGCGTGGAAGCTACTCTTCCCACAGGCTGATCTGCCTGCTCATTGTCACTGCCTCATAGGGACAGTCCCACTGATATGTCATTGACAGATCAGTATACCACAGAATGGTCTCTGTCTTAAAAAAGTATGTAGTAATCAACTTAATTCTTTTACTCTTATTTCTCAGTCTCGTTGCAAATCATTTTAATTATAAAGTTTACTGGTACTGTCTAGGGAAGACTTAAGGAAGGAACTGCCAGTCATTCGATTTTTCAGGTTCATCAAAAGACAGGCACTGATTGCAAACGCAAGTCCGTCTATGGAACTTATTCACCTCCAAGAACGTATTTATATACATATTTATATTTATTTCTAGTTACTTTATTAAGTTTTCAACTTGGATGCATCAAATAAAAGGTATCGACATCTAATCGATGTTGATCAATCAACATAAAAAAACATCAAAGTGTTTTCAAAACATCGATGTATGTACATTCCCTGTAGGAGAATGAGTAGCTAACTACAAAAAAAACCAACTTTAAGTTAGCTTTTATTTACTAACTTTAAGCTAACTACTACTCAATGCAGAGTTTTGATTAACTGAAGTGTATATTCTGAGCAGTTGTCAATCACAAATTTGAAAATTTGAATTTTGGAACATTTTTAAAAATGCTGTTGGGTTCAATTGTGTTGGGTACATTGTGATATTCTAATAAATTTGAACGCATTTTTCACGTCGTTACCGTGTAATAATACCTCCAAAGCGACAAGCAATTGGTCGACCTACACCTAAAGCATGGAAGAAAAGTGCATTACGAGCCTCAGAATCAGACTGGTAACAAGCAATGAGACAGGAAAATCTTGGAGTACATGCGGTTGAGACCCGTTGGCATGAATCACTTGAACAACGAGAAGTGAGATTAGAAACTGATCGAATGCGTACTACTCAGGCCCGTTCGCCTGAATCGTCTGGACAACGGGAAACAAAATCAATAAAGTGATTCAAAATTAATTGGATATTTGTGTAATGTCTTTCCTTCGAATTTATTTTAGTTGGTGGCGCAGCAACGCGCGATTTTTACAGCTAGTTTAATTATAAAAATAAAAGACGCAGAGGTTAAATTATAGCTACAAAAAGTCAACTGAAACCTGGATACAAAAAGCCAATTAAAAGCTAACTTATAAGTAGTTAACTTTAAGTTAGTTGAAAAGTAATGTATAGAACAACTGACTACTGCCTAGGACATCACAATGTTAAAATAGTTAGTTGCTGCCATTGAAAAGTAATCCAAGTGGTAGTCAGCACTAGTTGAGAAATAGTTAGCTTAAAGTTAGTTTAAAGTTAACTATTTTTCCGACAGGGTTGTATATCGTCTACCACTAATTACTATCTCTACCGCTAAATACATATCATTTATACGTTTTTCCAGAGAAAAAATAATTTACGTCTTTTAAATTATAAAGCATCACATTGGGAACAATATTTGGATATTATGTTCTTGACCTCTTAGTCCAATTATTACCACATGTATGGATGTATGTAGGTATGACTTAATTTGTTTTTCATATTAAAGACAACTTCTCAGAATAAATACTACACGAGTTATAAAGGAAAAAAATTCTGTTATAAATTAAGACAAATTTTATAAAATTATAATGCATAGAAATTAAATATTATAAGTAACATTTAAATATTTAAACCAGGCAGCAATATCAGCTTCTGCTTCGTACATTGGTGCACATATCCCATATGGAGTGAATGATAACTTCTCTAGATCATTCCAATTATATCGTGACTCTTAAATGACTTTTTATCGCTTAACCGCTTCATATACGCGTAAGAATGTTTTATAGTGAGCATACATTTAGATCTCTGATGAAAAGTTGCGATTGGCTGTCCTTAATAAGAGTCTGGCTGTCTGTTGTTTCTCTCATTCACAGAATGTACATGCATGGATACATAACCAGCGTTGCCATTCGACAAATTTTCCCTTTTTTTAAAAGTTTTTTGGGATGCGAAAAAATTTTCGTTAAATTTGTTTCCTAACAAAACAAGTTTTTTCCACAAAATTCAATTTTATATTTTTTCAATAAATATAATAATAATAAAACGAAATATTTACAATTTTAAATAAAATATTGTAAATTTTATTAGTCCCGGGCAAAAGTAGCAAAGAAACACCAACAGAGGGTACCGGCCTTCGGTGTTTCCTTTTAACATTTTGGAACTTTTGTAGAAAACAAGTTTTTTTTGGTAAAAAAAAAGTTTTTTCCCCAGAAATAAAGATTTTTATAAAAAAATTACTGGCAACGCTGATATGTACACACATGTTCATATTCTGTGGATATACTCGTGTACGTATCGTATTTGGCCACGACGAAAAATACATAAATTAACATGTATTGACATTAAAGATATTGAAGAGGTGATTTTAATATGCAATTAGTGTCCAGTTACATTAGTAGAAATTAAGAATTTTTTACATACATTCCTGTACAGACAGACGACATCTAATAATGGTTTCGAACATTTTCTTGTATATTTTGCCAATTTTACTTTATTAGATTTTGGAATTTTATCTGGCTAGTAAGTAAACGTAGTTAGAATTGGCATCAAAGTACTACAAACATTTTTCACTGGGTCGTAAGTACTTTGTGTATACGGAGGCAATTGAATGGAGTAAATTTGTCGAATAATTGTAAAGCATTTCAAATGGTGCCCCTCTTTAAAAATGTATTGTGAAGAAGGCTAACTAACATTCAAGGAATAAGAAGTCAATGTAGAAAATATTTGCTTTGAAGTAGATTTCTTTCTTTTACTCTTAAAAATATGTAAACTCATGGAAGATTTTGAAAGAAAAACTGAACTCCCTACTTACACGCGTATGTAAATAAAAACTCGTTTTTGTAAAATTTACTTCAAACAATAAAACACGATTTTAGTTTTCGGCTTTAAACGTAAAAAAAAAAACAAGAAACAAGCATAGCACGTGCAAATCCTGTTTTAGCACTTAAAACGTTATACAGTACTGACTACCGTAATACGCTGACTGTAAAATAACGACAGAGGTTGAAAGAGTAAAAAAAAGAAAAATTAAAACATTTCCTTTCCTTAACTTTGTTTTACCACCAGTTTTAAATGAGACCAAGTTCATAAATTATAGCCAAAAGTCAACAATACTAAATAATAAATTTGTCAAAGAGTCGTATAGACGAACAATGTATGTACAATGTACTCAGTTCAGAACTTTACAACGTAGTTTCATTACAGTGTACATATAAAGTGTTTGTTAATAAATAAATACTTTGGTTGGAAATTGTTGCAGCAACTTACATAGTATTGGTATATGAAAATCAATCAGATGAGAGTTTGTTTTCCAATTTCTGTGCTCGAAAAGGTGTCCCATTTTCTTCAATAAAATACCGCGAGTTCTTGTTCTAGTTTATACCTTTATCCCTTTAGTTTTCTTAATAAACCTAGTCTCGGATCTTAGGCTTGATAATGTTGTCGAATTTGAATTAGGTTTAGTTGTTATGCAGGTATTTGATGTATTTCAGTGTAAACGACACTTTTGGACTTCGATTCATTGGCTTTTGTAAATTGTCCATTCAGCTACAATGACAATGTATTGTTACGCTAACAAGAGCAAGCTAACAAGACAAAGGCAAACAAACAACATCAGCTCTGCTTCAGCGTGCTGGTGATATATTACACGAATGTCTGGTGGACGTGTATAGAGACTGTCTCCGGCGGTGTGATATACCTGATGGTTGGAAAGATGTGCTCGTGGTGTTTATACCAAAGGCTGGTAAACCCAGTCACATCGGCCCTAAGGATTATAGACCGATATCGCTCTCATCCTTTCTTTTGAAAGCCTTGGAGAGACTTATCGATCTACATTTGAAGTCAAACGTGGACCGGTCTCTGTTGAGTGGGTCGCAACATGCTTACATTAAGGGTAAGTCGGTTGAGAGCGTTCTTCATGATGTGACAGGTTTTGTTGAGCCGAA
The DNA here is from genome assembly GCA_930367235.1 of Sarcophaga rosellei. Lineage (NCBI taxonomy): Eukaryota > Metazoa > Arthropoda > Insecta > Diptera > Sarcophagidae > Sarcophaga > Sarcophaga rosellei. The sequence continues at coordinate 79,543,426 of OV884017.1, read as the reverse complement.
TCTGGCTAGGGGTGAGTACACACTGTCGGCTTTCCTTGATATAGAGGGGGCCTTCAATAATGTCACCACTTCTTCTATTGAGAATTCACTGAGGGATATACATGCCCCAGATTTTCTGGTGCGGTTTATCATCCACATGTTGGGTAATAGACTAATCCGATAGAATCTGGGTGGATGTTCTATCGTAAAGCGTGCGACCAGGGGTACACCGCAGGGGGGTGTCCTATCCCCTCTCTTGTGGCTCCTGGTTGCTAATGTTGGTCTGAGGCATATGCCGATGATGTGGCTATTCTGGTGGATGGAAAATTTCTACCGACGCTGGGGAACTGATGGAGTCTGCTCTTGGAATTTTATTCTCTTGGGCTACGAAATGTAGCCTGGGTATAAATCCGGATAAGATGGACCTCGTCTTGTTCTCGCGTAGGTACAAAATTGAACCCTTCAGGTTGCCGAGGTTAGCTGATAGGGAGCTTCCGTTGTCTTCTGAGGTCAAGTACTTGGGTGTTGTCCTGAACAGCAAGCTGAACTGGAAACGAAACACCGAGGAAAGAATGAAGAAGGGGCTGAATGCCTTCTACCAGTGTAGGAACTCCATAGGTAAGAGCTGGGGTCTTCCGCCAAGGGCCATTCGCTGGATATCTCTGGCGATTGTTAGACCGGTTATTACCTATGGCTGCGTTGTTTGGTGGTGTGCCTTAGATAAGAGTTTTCAGCGGAAAATCTTGGATAAGGTTCAGCGGATTGTTTCCTTGAGTATCACTGGAGTGAGGAAGAGTTGCCCTGAGGCTGCTCTTGACACTATGCTCTGCCTGACTCCGCTTGATTTATATGTCAAGCGGTGTGCAGCGCGCAGTGCCATTCGTCTGAGGGAATCGGGCTGCAGGAAACAGCGCTCGATAGGTCACTCCAGAGTTCTGAATGTCATCTTTCCTGACGGGAGATATCGACTTTCGGAAAAAGCCACCGATTATATTGTGCCTGAGGCTATGTTCCTGCCCGGTTTAAGGATACTTATACCGGAAAGGGCACAATGGAATGGTGGGGTACTCCAGGGACAGAGAGGTATACCCATCTTCACAGATGGGTCTAAGTTAGGTGGATGTACAGGTGCTGGGGTTTTCTGTAAGGAACTCGGTCTTGAACTCCACTTTAGGTTGAATGATGACTGCAGCGTTTTCCAGGCGGAGATTTTCGCAATCTTGAAAGCTATTGAGGCCATAGCTGGTGGCCCAGCTTCAGATTCGGAATCTTACGTGATCTTCGTTGACAGTCAGGCTGCCCTTAGGGCCATTGAGTCGGTCTGGTGCAAATCACGGCTCGTTCGGAAGTGCAAGGAGTCGTTGAGGACGTTTGGACTAGACCGTGTCCGTCTCTGCTGGGTTCCGGGTCATAGCGGAATACTGGGCAATGAGACGGAGGATGCCCTCGCTAGGTTAGGTTCGCTCCCTGGGAGCGATTTAATAGTTGGTCCTGACCCCCCGGTCTGCCACCTCTACGGTCTCATCAATGGATGGGTCGGGGAGGAAGAGCAAAGACGTTGGGGGAACGGATCGGGTTGTTTTGTGTCTAGATGTCTATGGCCTGCTGTGGACAGTAAGAGAACAGGTAGGCTGCTGGGCTTGGATAAGGCCAGCTTAAGGTTAGTTGTCGGGTTTATCACAGGGCACTGCGAGATTAGGTCGCTGACGGGGATCTGGCACAGATCCCAGCCGGGCTATTGCAGGGCATGTTGCGATGAGGAGGAGTTGGAGACTATCGAACATCTCCTCTGTAACTGCCCAGCCCTTGGTAGGTTGAGGCTGAGGACCTTTGGCAGGGCCTTCTTTGAGAGTTTGAACTCTGCGTCGAGAGCCGACATCAAGGCTCTCCACAGATTCATTAGTGGCTTGGGCTGGTTGAGAGGCGCTAGGGCTTCATCAGGGTAGTCGCGCTCTCCCTTCTTTGTTGGGTCTATGTGACCCCTCCGCTTCCCATTCTCTCTTTCCTATCTCCTCTCCTTTATATTCTATTCCCTCTCTTATCCTTCCTCTTTAAGGACGTTGTACAATGGGTCAATTCGACCTCCGGGTACTGTACTTGTCTTAATTGACAAGTACACGTCCTCTAACCTAACCTAACCTAACATCAGCATAGCACAACTGTTCCGATACAAGAACTACACAACCAATAACATGACAATGTACGAGAAGGAGAAACAAACAAACATCAAAAATGTTAGAACAACACTGCATAGCAAGATTGTGATGTTGCCAGATGTAAAATAAGGCAGAACGAATAGAGCGAAGATGGATGAATGCCGCGAGCCAGTTAAGAGCCGTCAGCAGTAAACTAAAAATTCGAATAAAAACATTAAGTGAACACTTAACAGTGTCGATCGCAGGCCCACTTAGCGAAGCGAAAACGCATTGGATGGTCAATATTCGTTCAGCGGACGGATAAAACTAATTATCTGTCAAATCAGACATGAGCTAAGTGTTATCATTCACGAAATAAGCACTAGTTGAAAAAAAAACGTTAGATGGCGGACCCGATATATACATATATATCGGGTTATCAATTTCGTGGTTTCAAAAGTAAACGTAAATAAAACACATATAAAATATTTTTTTCATGAGATTTCTTTTTTATTGTAAAGTTTGAACTTTGACATTATGTGTGAAACACTACATCATTTAAATGACCTCCACGCGAAGTGTTGCAAGCGTTGATTCTTTTCAGGTAATTTTCGACCACTTTTTGACACATATTGGGCGGTATCTCAGCCATAACTTGACGAATGTTGGTTTTTAAGTGCTCAAGAGTTGAAGGTTTATCTGCATAAACACGGTCTTTCGTGTACCCCACAAAAAAAATCTAATGGTGACAAATCGCATGATCTTGGTAGCCAGTTGATATCGCCACCACGAGAAATTACGCGGCCAGGAAATGTGCTTTGCAATAAAGTCATATTCGCTCGAGTTGTGTGGCATGTGGCCCCGCCTTGTTGAAACCACATATTCTCCAAGTCGTATTCATCAATAGCAGGCAAAAAAAAGTCGGTTATCATATGACCATAACGCTCCGAAGTGACGGTGACAGTCGTACCATCGTCGTTTTCGAAGAAGTAAGGTCCAATCACACCTTCAGACCAAAGAGCGCACCAAACAGTGACTTTTTCTGGATGTAATGGCTCTCTTCAATTACTTGAGGATTCTCAGAACCCCGAATACGACAATTTCGTTTATTAACATACCCACCGAGTGTGAAATAATCTCCTCTTAAAGCACGATACGTGGCTGTGGCAAAATCAGCATTTTTGTAGTAGGTTTTGATAATTTTTATGCGTTGTGTGATAGTTAAGCGATCCATTTTCGTCAATGTCAGACTTTAAACTGAAAAGAAAAAAATTGGTTTCACAACTTAGTTTGACAGATGTCGAATTCCAGTCCCATACTTTTGAAACCACGAAATGGATATATATATATATATGTATATAATATATATATGTAATATATTTATTATATTCATATCATAATATTGTATTGTTATACAATATATGTAGCACGCAGGCTAGTAAGTAGTGTGTTGGTCAAATCGATCTGTCTGCCCTCTTTAGAGGAATGCGACTAAAGGCTAATGGTATATATACATATGTACGTACGGATAAAATCTTACGGAATTAACATTTCGACAGATGAATATTAAATCAGCAGCTGAACTGCGTATATTGTTATGTCTGAACACTAAAAAATATTGTACTCAATAAACCGAATATTGACTAAATAAAAGTGCATATCTGAACACAATGTTAAACGTTAGTGGTTCGTGTAAAAAAAATGAAATCGAAAGTATGGTATAAACTTAATGCCCAACAATAAAGAACAAAGGGTTGTACATTGTTTACGTGGGTATAGTAGCTCTCAACTGATTCCATCCGTTTGGCGTTTAAAAGGCTATATTTTGTTGAATTAAATTCGTTTCTTTCTGGTTTTTTATTAACTTTAATTTTTTATATTTGTGAAGAGAAATTAGCCCCTGTTTTCAAGTCATTGAAATTCACATGCAAAAATATATTCTTTATGATCGAAGGAATATTGTAGATGAATATCGATTAACGTACTTAAAATTCAATATGTACAGGAAATCTAAACAGATTTTACATGACATACACACATATTTATACACGTGTAATAAAATTATTTTCTCTTCTTAGCTTTTGTTGTTATTGTTTATTTTTAAACAATAAAATCAATATAGTCAATAAATTCTTGTATATATGTAAGTAAATGTAAATATTGGAAGAGGGGGAAAAAAGAAATCCGCACGCGATGGTCTTGTTGTTACTGTTCTCTGAATGCTTCATTTATCGTAGTACATACACGGACGTATGAATGGACGCATAGATAAAATTAAAAAATTGCAGTCGGGTATAATCCGATAATAAATTCACTAAAACTCTCATATTTTACTTTTTCAGACTGTAAACTCGATTTAGTAGGTGACACCGACGTCCAACCCTACGTTCCGAAACTTAAGCTTACCCAGACGTAAAAATTACAACGAAATTGGTAACATCTCGTTTTGTTTGGCAAGCGATACGTGATATAACAAAATTCGTTCAAACCTGTATCGCTTGTCAGCGTTCAAAAATCGAATGCCACACTAAATCGCAAACTTCGAAATACGAATACGATATTGTGCGTCCATTTCCACTGTGTAACGGCTATCGAGATTGTTCAACTATTATTGATCTCTTTACTAGATGGCCCGAGGCTATACCTATGCCAGATATGACTGCCGAAACTATTGGAAAAGCAATTATACCCAACTGGATTGCAATATTGGGTGTTCCTGCAAAAATCCGACCGAGGAAGACAGTTCGAATCATACATTTTTGCGCAACTAACATCATTGTTGATGCATCACATCTTCGCACGACACCTTATCACCCGGAGTTTAATGGAGTGGCACCGCGTGTTTACAGCTGTTATACTCTGTAACGAGACAGCAAAATGGGTTCACCGTCTTCCATATATTTTACCGCGATTACTAAAGAATCAGTTGGTGGATACACATATAGTGCATGTAGGACTTGTGCTGAAATCAATGTACATAGGAATGCTTTTAAACCGTTTTAGTTTATTCTCCATTGGGATAAATTAAAAATTTAAAACAATTTTAGTAATACGTGAGAAGCTGAACTCATATACATATCAGGGATCAGCAATGAGTATTCAAAAATATGAGTAGATTCGAATCATACTCATAATTTCTGATACCTATACGCATTCATACTTATGTTAATATCTTATTCAAAGTTTGAAGTACCCATCATAGTCATACTTAGCAACACGTATGATGTTGTTGAATTCGACTCTCCTTTACTCAACATTTACAAGAATCACAAAATAAGTATGATTCGCGTACGAACACTACAATACTCACTAGAAGGTTGTGTGTTTGCTTTGCTTGCTGTCTTTGTCTTTTTCTTTCTTCTTCTTTTTGTAATTTCAACAACAACAACGACTGTAAATTTTGATGAATGATTCGAACCACTCGAATCATTTATGAGTATTATAAGTATTTTTCTAAATTTATGAATCTGAATGAGGCATATGAATCAAGCATATTTCGAATGGTATGAGTTCGATGTCAACGTTGTACTCATACTCATTGTAACCTTTACGTATAAACCAATGTTGTAGTGAGTACGAATGAATCAGAGTAGTTGAATTTCAATACTGTTGACACACTCATACTGAGAATTTCATGAGTACTTATGAGTAGTGAAAAACGATTCATTGGTGATCTCTGGTTGACAGAAACCAAAGTACACTCAGAGCTCTTTATACGCGGATTAAAATTTCTGCGACTTTAAAATTAACGATCTTTTCTAAATTTATAGAGATTTAAAAATTTTAGACTTTTTAAACATTTTTTGTATAACTAACATAATCGTTGCATTTTGTCTTAATTTGTGTTTATTTTGTGTGAGGACAACCTCGAGGTCCCTAAAAACTGCTGTTTAATGTTGCGGAAAAACTTTGTGCAAACTACCTACGATATAGTCCTAAATATAATGCATCTCACAAATACAAATGATAACGAATTTTCTCTTAGCGAAAAACAAATCGATATAACCATTGCGTTTAAAATACACATGAATTTTAGGAGTCTATTTAAAATTTGACTTGAACCGATAGCAGGGTCTTAACTAATTTTATTTCCCAAAAAAAATAAAAAAAATGTACCGTTTAAAAGAAGAGCTGCTGGATTAAGATTTATAATGCAAGCTCGCTTAAAAGAGTATAATTTGGCGTTTGAGAGAAACATAGTCGCCACACTTGCGGATGGTACGAATGTTATTGAAGAAATATATAATTTCACATAAAATACACAAGCTGTACATTAGGGTGGTTCATAAATAAAAACATTGGATTTTGCTAATGGCCAACCGGAATATATATTAAGAACTGTGAAAAAATGATGCATGATTTTTTTAAAATTTTTCTGTTAAGGTTTAGGGGTCGCTACCGGCCCCCGAACTGTGGTGTTAATAAAAATCGCTGCCCTTAACATTTTTCTTAATTTTTTTATATTTTTCCAGTGTGTGTTTTAATAGTGGTACTATGGCCCAGAAATAAGACGATTTAGAGCGTATTTTTACTATATTTAAAAAGATTTATTTCAAAATAATAGGGATAATATATACATATTTACATAAAAATCTTCAAATAGGTTACATGGTATATTATACATATGTATTAATTATTTATTTATTAATTAATTACAATACAATTACAAATTATAATCTAATTATATACGAGCGGAGTAACTTGACCATATGCTCGGTGTAGTGTCATAGACCAGAGTCCCTGGTGGGAATCGAACCCACGACCCTCACGCTAATAGTCTAGCACACTACCCACTAGACTACCAGGGCACCCATGTATTAATTAAAAAAATGGTTTTATTGTTTAAACATAAAATATAAATCTAACAAAATCAGTCAATTCATGAAATTAATGGTGATTAACATAAAATATAGTTTCTTAAAAATAATTATTGGAGCAAAGTTGATTTATTGCAATTTGGATTTTTTTGTCTATAACCTTTCACCAGCGACAATAAATAGTGCTTCTGCTGTTCATTGTTGGCATGTAGCTTATTATATTCCTCCATCAGTGCTACTCCTCTTTCTGCTATATCGTTAACAACTCTCATAGAACGAACTATGTCTCTACCATTTACGTAACCCTCATCTTCCTCCCATCATCATCTTCTTTAAGAAATTGGATGAAATACCGGTAATGCTAAAAAATCTAAGAGTGTTTTTAGAAACAAAATCTTCTAATTGTTTGCTAATTATTAGAGCGGCATCTAATGTAATTCGTTTTAAGGGATTTTCCTGTCCTTCAACATCTAAAGCGGCCACCATCTTTTTTTTTTGTATCAACAGAAACTTGGTCGTCAAATAAGGCGAATGCAATAAGCTCTTCCGATAAGTACCAAAGATGACCAAGGATTTTTTTAATGGCTGCAGTTCCAATCAACTCATTTACTTCTGCATAATATTTTAGGTCCTTTAAAATAGATCATTTCTTGGCGCACAAACCGCTGATGGGGTTACAAACCAGTACTTTGCATAAATTCTTACTGAAAATATACAAACATCTCGAATTGAGGATGCTTCGCTTTCAGTTAGCTTGAATTAATTTCTAAATAAATAAATCTTTAAACAGTAAATGGCTTTAGCCATCCATCTAGCCCGGTGAAGACCTCCTGGTGCTCTAAAAGACACTTCAGATTCGGGAATACCTCCTAAGAATATTAAAGATAGCTTCAATAGTTCCTTGTAGTCATCTCAAGGCTGAAACTCTTTTAACTGATTTAGGATGAAGCAAATGGTGTCATCAGTAATATTTTTCACATTTTTAAAAACGAATTGATCAGAAATTCCCGATTTAAAGTTTTTCCGATTAATTTTGTTCCAGGCAAATTTAAATCTTTTAAATATCAATGCTTCAGTCCCAGTTGAAGTACCAAGTGCTTGGCGGAACACAGCTTCAAGCATTATTTCCAAGATGTGATGACGACACGCCAGCCAAAGCGTCTCTTCATCCATCTTTTGTGCCAACAAAATACATGCACCATTTCGTCTTCCAGTATTTGTGGCAGTTGTGTCAAAGCTCATACATGTGACTTTTTCGATAAGATTCCATTCTACCAATGTGTCAAAAACTGCCGACGCAGCTGCAACTCCAGTTCCATTAGATAATTTTGGCACTGCTAGAAGTTTATCAATCCCCATACCAGACACCAGAATTGGAAGACTTTCTACGATTTCACTTCCGCTGATATCTTCTATCATTTTTCCATCCCATTGAATAGTAAATGGCACGTTAGGTTTAAACTTACTTCGTAAGGCCTGTCCCATATTTTCTCGCAAGTCAATTCGTTGTCGTCGAATAGAAGAAGTGCTTATATTATATTTTGAAGGATCGGCACCAATGTGTTTAACTGTTTCTGTTAAAACAATTGCTGCTTTACGATTACTTAGCTTTGCAGCATCAAGACTAACACACACCCAAATGGAAGAATATATAAAGGCAGCAAGTTTTTTTTTCAAAAACGCCAAAGTTTGAATGCCGGTAGCGACCCCTAAATCTTAATACAAAAATTTTTAAAAAATCATGTGTTATTTTTTCACTGTACTTAATATATATTCCGGTTGGCCCACATTAAAATAATAAAAAATAAAAAAAGTGCCATATAGGAACCAGCCTACTGTACATATTTGGATAAATATTTTGAAAGACACAAACTGAAGCAAAATTTCATATTCGGATAATGGTACATAAGTACATACATCAAATAAAAATGCGTGCTGTACTCATTAAGAGTGGTTAACATAGTATATTGCGATTGAAATAGTTATTTTAAAGGCACTAGAGTCTACTGCACTTTTTTGTATATTCTTTGAAGAATCTCAAAAAATAAAATTAAATAATTCGGCAAAAAATTTGTAGAAAAAAATATCTTTGAAATCCATTTAATTGTAGAGACGAAACCGAATACACATTTGACAACCTATTAATACAACTATTAAATGTCGTATATTAATTATTACTTTTCTTATTCAATTGGATAAGAATTTACACATGCATACGTACTTTTTTTTATTAAAACGATATATTTGAAGCGTCATATAGGATATTCGATATCATGTACTCTATACATAGTACTGTAGGACTGCTAAACTGCTGCCGCCTTAATAAACAAGTTCTTTTTTTTCGCTTCTTAATGTAGGTGGTGTACTGGGACATTTTCTTTTATATGTACATATATATATGTACGTAGCTGCATATCGAAGTATGTATGTATATATGTTAAGGGCAGTGTTAAAAATTAAATATAGGGTTGTAACAAATACCGAACAATAAATGCTGAAGTTATTTATCATTATCATTTCATCTAATCTGTATGCAAATTGTATGCAAAGTTTGTTAAACTATTTCGTTTTTTCTTTTTTCTTTTGTTGTTGTTGATTTTTCATTTCATTTTATTACATTTGGTCCTATTGATCTGTGAAATTGTTTTAACTGGATGAGGTTTTCTTTTGTTGCGATTGTTGCTGATTGTTGTGACTGTTACATTTATCGTTGAATATATGTATGTATGTATTTCGCCTTTACAGCTAAAATGTCTCTGTAGTTTTGGCAAATGAATGGGTCGTTGAGACAAAAACGTCAAGAGTATTTGTATAATTTTTGGCAGTCACACATGCACTCGAACAACGAGTTTAATCTGGTTAGGTTTTTATTCTTAGATTTGTTTTTTTTTACTGCTTTTTTTCTTTCTTTGATACGTTTCATTTGAATTACTGTGTATTGAGGTCCAAGATTTCGATCCTAAAAACATGAGTTTGAATTAAGGCTTAAAGCAAATTATTCTAAGTACAATACGGCTACAAGACTACAAATTGCTTTCAGACCGATATTTTAGTTTATTTCGTTCTTTTTTTATACACATTTTCTGCAGTTTTCAGTTGAAACTTGCTGAAAGCATTTGTAAAAACCAAAGTTAAACTTATACATACAGGGTTATGCACAATGGGAACCAAATAAGAGAAATATTAACGATCAAAAATTATTCGTATATACTCTAAAATATGCATGTATGTATGTATATATGGAAAATAAAATAAAAAATCAAATAAAAAATAAATGAATAAAGTAGATAACTACTCTTTGGCTACAATTAATTGCAAAACAGTAAATTTTTTATTATATTATAACACTTCCATACTTTTCACGAATTCATATTATTGCTTAAAATGATTATTTAAATAGCTTTTTTAAATCATTTGGCATAAATTATCCGCATTGTTTTTCATATTTGATTATTGGTATACAATGTTTATGGTTTCGATTATTGTTTTTTTTTGTGATCACAATTTTAGAATTTATTCAAGAAAATATATTTGTTCTAAAAACTATGTATGTATACATACATATCGACGCCTCCATTCTATAACGTTCTAATGTTCTTGCATTTTTAGTCGTGTAGTCGTATGTCGCGTGAAAACTTTGAGAGCTCATAACTCAAAACACACTTTTTTGACTTAGAATGTTATAGAACGGAGGCGTCGATATGTACATCCATTAAAGCTTTTGGTAAATTTCTGAAACATTAAAGAACTCGTATTGTAGTTAAAAATTGTACGTGATTATCGAAGAAATTTATCTTGAAAGTACTTTGTTCTAAAATTAAAAATTTATAAAATAGTCAATAACAGCCGTATTAATATGGTGCATGAGGGAGGAAGACGCCGTTCAACAACAACGCTTGAAGATACAAAAATGAAGAATTTTCTTTGTAAATAGCTTTACAGTAAGATTTAGAAAAGCAAAAATAAAACTGAAATTTTACTTATTGCTGGCACTTCAACCATCAATAGAAAGACACGAAAACAGAAATGTGATAAATATACATACATACACTGCTGTTCAATAAAATAGATTCACCATGATCAACATCTTTCAATTAATTAAAGAAGAGTCGCGCTTCAAATTTTTTAAATGTATCGGAATTATATTCATAAAAGGCCAGTAAACAAAGTGCAGTTACTTTTTTACATATACTCCTTTGCATAAGAGATATCTAGTAAACCTTTCGGAGAGCAGGTGAATCTATTTTTTTGAACAGCAGTGTATGTATATGTATATATTTACATATATACAAATATTCAATATACATATAAACTATAAAACCGCAATGTTGCAAAAAATCGGCAACACTAAGTCAAAGAATCTCAATTTGATTTTCTTTGACAGTCTAGAGTGGGTGATAAGTCGCCGTGGTCTAGTAGCTAGTGTGTTGGCTTTTTAGAGGCCTCAGTTCAAACCAGAGATCATCAATGAGTATTAAAGAATTTCGACTCTCCATGACTCAACATTTACAAAATGCACAAAATAAGTATGATTCGCGTACGAACACTACAATACTTACTAGAAGGTTGTGTGTTTGCTTTACTTGCTGTCTTCGTCTTTGTCTTTTTCTTTCTTCTTTTTTTATAAATCCAACAACAACTAAGACTGTAAATTTTAATGAATGATTCGATTCACTTGAATCATTTATGAGTATTATAAGTATTCTTCTAAATTTATGAATCAAACACATTATGAGTTTGTTATCAACGTTGTACTCATACTCATTGCAACCTGTACTTATAAATCAACATTGCACTGAATACGAATGAATGAGGGCAGTTGAATTTCAATATTGTTGACTCATTTATATTCAAAATTTCATGAATGCTTATGACTAGCGAAAAAACGATTTATTACTGATCTCTGGTTCAAGCCTTAGATCAGACATCAAAACGAAAATATGAAAAAATATTTATTCGGCGACTTGCTTTCAGCAAATTTCTGGCAAAAACTCTTTGAACTGTAGGTCCCGCCGATTATGTATAAAATTATATATCAGTGGTGTGAGAAGCTCGGTTGTAATCCTGACTAAAGGATTGTAATGACCAATTATGTTGTATGTATGTACTATGTATCTAGAGTGAGTAAATCTCTCTTATTAAATGCCGGATGAAGATTACAAACGTCATCTAATGGCAAAATAATGGAATTATTTTAACTTCATCTTTAATATTAAAATAAAAAGGATTGCAGAAATATTGAGGCCCATTGTGTAATGAGTACCGGGTAACAAAATAAAAAAAGAGACAGAAAGCGAGAGAGAGAGAGAGAGAGAAAGGAACACAGACAGAGAGAAGTAAGGTATTTTATTTTGAGTTGGTAAGGAGGGATAGGAATATTATGAGCAATGTTACCACGAAAGTAGTCGCAGCAACACTTACATATATGAGAAAAAAAACAAAAAACTACCACAGCTATAAGTTCTTTTCCTTCAACTTTTTATTTTTATTTTTATATCTTTAATACTTGTATTGTTATGCCTTTTTTGTAGTTTCTTTGTTACTGTGTCTTGTAAGGCTTTTTTATGATTTTTTTTCTGTTTCTGATTTTCTTTTTTGCTATTCAGTTTAACTAGTTGACTAGATATGACTAGTGGTAGTGGCAGACCAGCTTTACTTGGTGTAGTTTCTAAAGCGACACACCTTTGCAGCAATAAAATGGAAAAAAATAAAATAAAAATCAAAACAACGAAAACTTAAAGAGTACAACTTCTGCAGTAAATTTTAAAAGGTTTTTTTCCGATATAGAACACATACATACATATATATGTACATATATTTCTGTTTATTTACATAAATGTTTTTCTTTTTCTATTTTTGTTTTTGTTTATTAGTTTTGTATTTATTTTTTTTTTTCTTTTCATGTCTATACATATGTATGTATGTACATGTTTGTAAGAGTAGTATCTGTGCAAAAGCTTTTGTACAATTTCTATGCATATGCAAGAAATTTATGTTCCGAAATATAAAAATATGAAACAAAAATATGTTCATGGAAACCTACAAACATACATACGTCGTATGGGAAGTCTGAAAAATACATTTAAACAACAGAAATATGGATAAAAAGAGAAATATTCAATGCAATATATAAAAAAAAAGGAAACAAATTTTTTTCTCATCAATAGTACTTTCGAGTAAAAACTGGTTATTTTTAGATATCTCACCTTTTAAAGGAGAACTTAAATAATTACTGGATCTTAATTATCAACCAAAGAATTCAAATAACTATTTTGTAGCGGTACGAACAAATACGGATGCAAAACAGTCCAAAGAGATCTGCAGCACATAAATTTTCGTGGACACTCTCTTGGCGCCAGACTATACTTGGCAAATGAATGTTATCGTTTAGACCGATCAAACCGATCGACTTTATTTATCAGACTGCCGTATTCAAGTACGATTCCACTGTATTGCTTTACATCGAATTTTTCTGTGCCATCTCTTACACGATTAAAATAAATGTATTTCTAGTGTTGGTCCACATATTGCTTTATCATTGCTATTCTATTCACAATAGGGAAGAATGCGGCTGTTTTCATTTGTAATTGAAGGATTGTAAAAATACTAATTGCGCATTGATATAGTGTCCCTTTCAAAGGCTGAAGTCAGATTCCTGCTAATTTCATTAAACAATCAGTCGTAGCAGATAATAACATTCCAAAATTCTTCACTTTTTTAGAACACAAAATATTTCAATTAGTCATCATATATTGTCGCACGGTGACAATAGTGTAAAAATTAATTAAATAGTGAGAGACATTATATAGAACTGATTTCCATTAAGGTGTTTTATGTTATATTTATAATAAAAGTAAAATAAAGTAAATAAAATAAATAAAAATGTTTTCAATGTTATTCATTTCCGAAAAATAAGCAAGGACTCCACGTCGCTTTCACAAATTTAAATTCTTTTTATTTTTATACCCACGAGACTCCAACAAAATAAGAAAGTTTAAGAACAATTTGCCGAATTTTTTTTAGGACTTCATATCTTGATCCATTAGACATTAATGGTGAGTTTAAGTTTATATTATTATTAACTAATGTACTGTCCATGAGACCATAACAGACAGTATTCAGCTTAACCCTTCGTATTTATTTATTTTCCCAATTTACATACGTACTGCAATGAGAACAATAGATGAGTCTCTGACTAGATGGATGATGACGTTACTGTACTTATAGATTTATCCAAAAGAACATACATACATACATACATATGAATATGAATTTCGATTTCTATCTTCTAAATACGAATATGAATATGAACATAATTGTGCTCACCCGTATGTTGTTTTAAATTTTTACGATAAATTTTTAATTCTGTTTTCTGTTTTTACCTTTAAATTCTGCACAGCTTGAATTTAAAAGCACATTAACCTTCCAACACTTGCCGATTATATGCGCCGTATTTTAAAGACACATGGCGGCAGTATACTGTAATTATTGTTGTACTTACAGCATGCAGTAAAAATAAAAAATAAAAAGAATACATAAAGATGATGCTTTTGCCTCCCATACAAGCAAATTCATTTTTGAATTATGAACATAATCATCAAACTTACAATAAACATTTTGTAAACTTTTTATTAGAACAGTTATGTATAGTCCGTTTCTGTCACATATGATCGATACTCAAAGTTTAGAACACTACCAACCAGATCATCGAGGCACACATTTAAAACATTCTTGATGTGCGACTGTAAGCTACGAAAGTATTTTCAACTACAAAAATACTTAAGAAATGGGCTTTATGATTTGATGTATACACACAGTCCTCTTCAATATTCAATGCAAAAAATCTTTTTTAAATGTTTGTTTCTTCCAAACACGTATGCATATTCCCAAAATGTTATCATCTAAGTCTTTGAATCATATTTTGCATCGTTGTGTAAATTCGTGAAGTCTGGCGCAAGATTCCGCACCGAGCATCGTCACCGAACAAATCGAGTGGCTGACTGTATCTCTCGATTTGCTATCAAGCGAAAGTTTTCGTCATCGAAAGATGTACTCAATAAATTGTAACAAAAAGTGATTAAAAGAGCCCATAGAAATACCGACAGCCAAACGGCCATCAGAGCACTCTGCTCCCATGAGGCTAACTCGAGTTTCGAATGGAAAGTTGAGTCAGCAAGTAGAATAGTTTTCATGTATTTGATGATGACTTTCCGTGGATTTGTAAGAGCTATTTGAAAATTTATATTCCATAAAAAGTAAAGTACACAAGAAGAAGGAATTCGTAATGATTATTACTCCCAATTGATTCTAAAGACACTGCTTCTGATATAAGAATAATCTAAACTTTGTTGGGTAATTTGACTAATACATCGTGTTATCAAAAAGTAGGCTGAGAGCAACTGAAATAAATTTAAGGTCGCCATAGACTTTAAGAAAGCTTGTTTTAGATTAGATATGGACCAGTATACATGAAGAAGAAAACACAGAGGTATTAATCAAGTAATAAGCAAAGAATTATCCGAACAGTTTGCCAAGGCAACAGAATTGCTGGGGATACAGCCTACATAGGTTAAGATGTAGGAGGAGATGCCCAACGTATGTAAGTTGAGTAGAGTACAATAAATCGTCTGGTTACGTTACTCCTTTACCTCTACCCAAGAAAAAGTAGTGCCATTAGAAAATATCGATGAATTTTTAGATAAATCGATTTAACATCGATTTTGATTAATTTATATGTTAGTTTAACGTCTGAAACTAAATGTGTATTATTGCAGATCAATATAGCTATTTTTCTAGACTTCATTTGGCCAATTAATCACATAGAAACGAGCTCTTAAAATTGAATGTTTCATGTGCTGCCTTGTACATTAAGAAATCTACTTCTGTTATGCACTGTAGTCCAGACGTTGTAAATAGCAAACAAAACTATTTATTCTTACCACAGGCGTCCAAAATGTAGGCACATATATTAAAATATGCAATTAATATTGTTCAAATTCATCTTTGTGTGTCAAAATGCAATGATAATGAAGCATAAACAATTTATTTATCATTCAAAAGTATTATATTAAGGGCCACTATTACAACTTGCCGTTAAACTTGGGTTTAGCTAAAGGTACCTTTAGATAAAGGGAACTGTAAGGTTACCTTTAATTTATTTTCTTTATTACAACTTACAGATAAAATAAAGTTAACTGTTTTCAAAAATATGGCAGTGACGGAGCAATGTCTATAAAACTGCTCAATTAAACAATTTTTTTTTTAAACGCAGTGGCAACGAAGGGCCTCTTTTTTGTTGTTTATATTTGAAGTTGCCATATTGAAAATAATATATAATATGTCAAGTTCTAACATAAACTTAACTTTAAAAGTTTCCGGCAGGATGATCTTCCTTCAGCTTTACGCTCACTTTTACATTATTGTTGACTTATAATAATGAAAAACAATTTATTTGCCCGTTATAAGCCTACCTTTAGTTAACGGCAAGTTTTAATAATGGCCCTTATCCTGCTTATTTGATGTGTATGTAGGTATTTGATGAAAATTAAGGCGTGTGCTACTATTTTTCAGAGTATTTTATTCACATTTTCATTATGATGATATTTGATTCTAATTGAGTTTATAAAACTAAATATTTTAACCAATCATACTCTCTCTCCCCCTCTCTCTTACAAAAAAAAAAAACCGAAAATAATAACATCGTAGCTATCCATGTACATATATTTTTAGTTATAATTTTGATCTTAGGGCAATGTACTCATCTTCACAATTATTGAATAATAACAACAACATGATCATCCATTAGTTTCACGAAAAGGAGGTGTAAGTAGAATGAAAAAGTAAAGAACAATAGCATACATATGTACATACAACTGTGTTCTTGCATCAATCAATTGAGACCCAAAAACCAGCTGGAGAGTGATACTTGTGACCCCAAACGTACAGTGTTCGATGAGCTCTGGATAAACACGTTAAAAAATAATAGCTGCGATGAAACGATTAAAGTCAGTTAACCCCCCCTCCCCTCCCTCTGCATTGCCCAAAGAAATGTAAACGTTAACTAGACGAAGCAAAAAATTTCTTAAATCGAATGAAATGACGGGAAATTTACAAAAATCATAGTGCAGCAAAGTATCAATAGATAGACTCAAATCCATTAACATTATAAATGTTGTATGTAGAAATGTAAGAAAACTACGACCAAAAAAAAACAAAATTTTAAAAGAAATGAAATAAAATAAGAATTTGAAATAAATACATAAATAGTAAATGAAAGCATATTAAGAAGCCGGCACACAAAGTAATCAATTGCGTGAGTAAAGTAAAGCCTAATATGTATATTATTATACTTGTATTTATTGTTATTAAATGGGTGGTGATCACATTTTCTCTTTCATATCACAGCTGATTTTAGTTACTTTGTCGTTGACTTTGTTTTGCTTACGCTGCACTAAGTGGCATTTACCCTGAAAAACTGGCCAAAAAGGCAAAAATGAATTTAAAGAAATTTAAGAAACTGAGTATGCAGTTCGATAGACATGCATTATATAGTGAATTTTCACGACTTTAAGTTGAGATTTGTAGATTTGAGACGATGTCAAAGTCAGGAAAGGGAAGAAAATTAAATGCGTTTTTGGTGTTTTTTTGAAATTTTAATAGGTTTATATGATATTTTTTGTGGCTTAACAAATAGAGGTTTTATATTGATTTTTTTTTTATTTGAAAGGTATGAGTTTTTTTAATATATATATCTCATATATTAATGTTAAAATTATTCGTCCAAAATTTAAACATAATAAAAATTTCACATATTTTTACTCTCCCAAGAAAAAAGATAAGGATTTTAAAGATAAAAGTAGTTTTTGGTAGTTTAATGTTATATACCACAAGAAAATATGAACTCTCTACATTCAGGAACAAAAAAAAAGTTTGCGCAAATTTGCGCAATTATTTTTGACGATTTTTTGAAAATTTTACTTTTTTTGAAAAATTAAAAGAAAATTACACTTTTTCTACCAAAAAACGAAACACACAGGATTTTTAAAACTGAAAGTAGCAAGTGCACAAAAATTGTTACATATATATCGCAATAAAATATGAAATCTCTATTTTCATCCTTTTTACCTGTAATCTGGTCAAAAAAAAAAAAATAATAAAATGCATACCTATTAAAAGATAAATTAGATTAAAAATGTCAAATATATGTAATTCCTCCTTCCTGACATTGATGATGAAAATGATAACGATTTTAACGATTGCAGTTAGTTTCACTTTTTAAGTAGTTTTAAGTTAAGTATTAAATAATGTAAAATAAATACATATTATAAATAAATATTAATTATCATAGAACTTTCAAATCTTAATTACATACATATGTATATCGACTATTATAACAATATGAGATGTATATTTGATTTTCTTAATGGACCATATGTGGTACCTATGGGCACTTATGATCCGATCATAATAAAATCAGGTAAAATGATTCACATTCTTATTAAACATGTTCATGTCGAATTTCATCGAGGTAATAAAATTTTTAAGCCAATTATAATTGCTAAACATATTTTCTGAAGGTGCCCTATTTTGGACCTAGGGACAATTATGGACCGACCATAACAGAATTTTGTAATATGATTTAGATTTACAAAATACACGTTCATACCGAATTTCATCACGATACCGATGTTTTTAAGCCATTTATAAGCGCAAACGTGAATATCTAAAGGGGACTTTATATGGGGACTAGGGTCAAATGTAATGACCATGATTTCTTAGTACACAGAACTGATCCATGCTAAATTTTATCATGATTGTTGCATAATTACCATAATTATGTGTAAATAAGTGCAATTTCGTGGAGAATTTGTATGGGGGCTAGGCGAAATCACGGACCGATTTGAACCAAAATCAGTTGGGTTCATCCTTGGGCCTAATTATCACTAACACTATCAAAAAATTCCAGCCATTAACTCATAAAACACTTCTATTAATTTTGGCCGGGTTTTCAGGCAAAATGCCCCTCTGTGTGCCGACACACGAATAATTTTGCGACAATAACAATTGACAGTTTTCTTTCAAAATATTGCTTTTTTCCACTTCATTAATTTTTTGCTAAAAAACTATTCCATTAGTTGCTGTAGTAATCGTTGGCCCAAAATCGGCTTTTTACTCTCATACCTATAATAATACCGATAGATTATTTTAATATATTTTCTCTAATCAATCATGAACTGGTTCGAAAAATGGTGGGCTAACATTTTTCTACCTAAATTCAATGGTAATAATATGGCTTTCATTGTGAAAATTCGGAGCTGACAAAATAGGTCCAAGCCGCTCAAAAATATTGTAATTTTGTCATTGTAAATATCTGTTTGAAAATATTAGTTAACAATGGCTACTTGCGTGTCCCTACAAATTTATAGAGAAATACAGGTGTAATGTCAATTTCTATACATTTTTTTACACGGATTTAAAACTGTAAACCATTTTGGCAAGATTCTGATATTGAAACATTAATAGCGTAACGTTAAGTTGGGTCTTTTGAGCTGCTTGCAAACTATGGATTTCGATAAATATGGTTCGACAGATGAAAATGTCTAACTCTATTAATATTCCTGTTTAGTAAGGTGTGGCAATTCATCTTAATCATGTATAGCCGAAACCATGCTTTCAAACTGTGGAAGGTTACAGCAAAAAAGAAAAAAAAACCCAATTCGTTAGGAAAGCTTATAAAGTTATACGGTTGACATTATACGGAATTGCAATTCGTTCAGTTGTTCACTAATTTTGCTCTTAACAAAACTCTTGCACAGAATGGTGCAAGCGATAAGAAGGGCATTCGAAGAGAAGAACTACTGCACTTTCCCCTTTTATCAATGTTTGTCAAACAATATGTCTTTCAATATTGCAAGAAGGTCTGATTCATAAGCTGATATTGTGGCAAAAATACTTGAGAAGCCTTCAAATTCAACAATTCTCTGGCTCGTAAGATTTCAAACTACTGTAGGCACATTCGTATGAAAAAAAGGGATACAGCAGCTCTCATCTCCGTAACGTCGCAAGCCGAATTAATTATACGTGAATAGCGGGACCTACAATTTAACGTCGACTCTGAACGACAGACATTTGAGAAGTTTTTCCATCTCAGGTTTGTTTACTCTCAGAGTTTTTGCCAGATCTCTGCTGAGAGGAAGTCGCCGAAGAAATATTTTCATATTTTTGTTTTGATGTTTGACCTATGGTTTGGTGCGTGGCCTTACGTCTAATAAGCCGACACACTACCTACTAGGCTACGGCGACTACTAAATGTGTGCATACAATGATTATTTCAAAGGCAACACGAGTAGTATGTTTATGGGGTTTCTAGATCAAATTTTCCATACAAATTTGGGATCATGCCTGCTTCTATGGTTTGAGGTATAACCCTTTACCCATTGCAATTGATTCCATATATCTATTGATTTATTTTTGTAAGTATTATCAATGAACTAAGAATATGTAACAGTAGTCAAATAAGTAATCTATTTTTATGTATTAAATAAAAATGTACTCAGAATCTTTTAACATTTGCAGATGTCAAACATTTTATAAAAAATATATAATAATTCAAAAGCTAATATTACTATATTTCATAGATATGTGTATTGTATTATACAAAATAATAAAATCTGAAAATAAAATATACATACAAAATATCTAATAAAATAAAAAAGTAACTTGTTTTAATTAATCTCTTTATTATATATAATTTCTTTTATTTAAAACAGCAAAACTAACAAATTCTAATTCCTTAAGACAAGTCTATTTATACTCTGGTATGTTAATGAAGGTGTAATACATTTTAAAAGTAATGGGCAGTAAATTCAATTATTTAAAGACAGATATTCTAATTATGTGTGAAAAAAACCGCAGGCACAACTATACATTTCTTTATTATCAGTTTAAAATTAAAGATCCTTATAACAGAAAAACACAACAACAACACGTGCAACTATGTTTCTATTTCTTCAACATTAAATCACACATAAAATAAAAAACAACCACACAGCTCTACATTCCTTTCTTATTAGTTTAAAATAAAAGATCCTTACAGCACAAAAAAGAAATACAACAACATGTACAACTATGTTTCTATTTCTTCAACATTAAATCACACAAAAATTAAAAACAACCACACACACAGTGTAATAGGGAATAGGGAATTGTGGATTAGTAAGTAAAACGATCACACAAAAAATAAAAAATCAACTATACATGTGTGCATCCCTTCTCTATTTCTTCAACATTAAACAAAAAATTAAATAAACAAAAGCATAACATTGTACATCCCTTTTCCAATTCTTCAACAATAAGTCACCCCAATCATGGAGAACAACCACACACATTACATGTTACACATACTCATTCTGTCTGTCCAATCATTCGTTTGAAATACAAATAAAAGGAACAAGAAGAAGCAGGCATGATCCCAAATTTGTATGGAAAATTTGATCTAGAAACCCCATAAACATACTACTAACACGAATAAAAACCGCAGTACCATACTGGTCTCGTATTTTATCTTGCAAATTATTAAGGCAAGGTTCTGCTTTGGATTACTTATTGATTAAATTTTATTCAATGTTCCTTAATAAGTATGGCATGAACCAGTGAGTATAAGTTAGATACATAGAGCCAATTATTCGAACGCTGGTCCTTTGGGGAGAATGCATAACACATTGAACCACCTTTGATGGATTTGATGGAATTTTTAAAATTCGTGACAAATTATTGATGCGCTTTGGTTAAGATTTCTTACCGTTTGATAGTTTTGTTTTTATTTAAAATTGTATTTATATTTAAATTATCTGTAAAGAATTAAAGTCCATAGATAAATAAATAATTGTTATTGACTTGGAATAGCGCGTAAATCTAAGGATATTCATCAAAGTTAAAAGATAAATGCATGAAAGACAAATTCGTTCCGCCAGTGGCATAACGTCAAAGTTTATTTTGACATTTAAAAAATCTGTTATCAATTAAAATCTATATTTAGAACTCGTCAATAAACAAAAATAATCACATTAACGTAGCAAATTATTAAATCAAAAATAAATTCGTAGGTTTGACTGTTGAAATAATAAGCTACTCAAACTAAACGATATCTTCAATTTCTTCAATATTAATTTTATTTTATTTATAACACTTTTATAATCAATAAACTAAATAGATCATCATAAATGGCCTCATTTTTAGCAATACAAGATCAGCAATGAGTATTCAAAAAGATGAGTAGATTCGAATCATACTCCGAATTTCTGATACTTATATGCACTCATACTTATTTTAATATCATACTCGTACTACTCATATTCAAAGTTTGAACTACTCATCGTACTCATACTTAACAATACGTATAATGTTGTTGATTTCGACTCCCCTTTACTCAACATTCACAAGAATCACAAAATACGAACACTACAATACTCACCAGAAGGTTGTGTGTTTGCTTTGCTTGCTGTCTTTGTCTTTTTCTTTCTTCTTTTTTGTAAATGCAACAACAACTGCGACTGTAAATTTTGATGAATGATTCATATTACTCGAATCATTTATGAGCACTATAAGTATTTTTTTATATTTATGAATCTGAATGAGTAAACATATGAATCAAACATATTTTGAATGTTATGAGTTTGACGTACTCATACTCATTGCAACCTGTACTTATAAATCAATGTTGTAGTAAGTACGATTAAATCATTGTAGTTGAATGTCAATACTGTTGACTCATGACATCGTGAGTACTTATGAGAAACGAAAAAACGATTCATTGCTGATCTCTGATTTACACGTATCGACATCTGGCATTAATCGGGAATGAGCAACGATATATAAATTTTCCCATAACTAAGAATTTAGCATCTTTATAAATGTTCCTCACTCATTGCTATTCCACGAAATATGTTCGGATAATTTTAGATACATCAACAAAAAAGTAATTGAAATAAATTTGAGTAGCGTTTAATGAGAATTGACATTTAAAGAAATTAAATGGATAGAAAACCATTCCACTTGAAGGACCAAACAAAAATGCAGCCGTCGCGACGTTTAAGATGTTTCTATCTTTTCTAAATAATGTTTTGCTTTAATTGGGTGATAAATTAAAAATTAATCTCGAATTATATTATTATCTTGAAATTCTTACTTATTTAATTGGTTCTTAAAGGATTGCGATCTAGCTTATCGTAGAACTCATGTTGAGTGTGTTCATTTTTTCCATAAGTGGCGGCACCTACAGTTTAAAGTCGACTCCGAACTACAAATTTAAGTGGCCTTTCATGACTCTTTTATTTACTCTCATTGTTTTTCTCATTTTCATTTTATTTTGATCGAGTTGTCTGGTTTTTGAACCACAGGCTCTCGTCTAATAAGTCAACACACTCTACCTACTACACTACGGCGAATTCTACTACTTGAAATGCATATTGAATTTCCATTTTATTGAAAAGTTTGCTGCTCATTTCGTTTGACAATTAATATGTTGGTACGTTTCAATGGTTGTAAGTGTGAATGGTTGTTTCATATTTTCAAAATATTCCATTCGTCACTAGCAGGCCTACGCAAGCGTAAAAAGGATTTACATAATACCACATTTTATAAATATTTTATGTGTATGAGGTGCGACTGTAGAGTTTAAAATTAAAATTTAAAATCGTATGCTCTCTCAAACTTTACTCTTTTCAATAATAATTATTTGAATAATATTGTACTTGACACCATAAACACATTCCGCGCATCAAGTGCTGCGCAGCATCCTGTCAATAATAGAATGCATGCTTGCATATGGAAATGATGGAAATGATTAAAGTCAATGAGTTAATAATGATCGAATGAGAAGTTGCTCACTTAGGGAAAATTCTATATACTCCAAGGGGTTACACTTTTTCAACTGTAGTTTTGTTTTAACTGATATGTTAAACATATTCTTTAAAATTGAAATAATAAATATTAAGAAAAAAAGCGACCAACAAAATTTGTTCGTTAAAAGAAAAGTTCGTAATCAACGAACATTAGCACTAGCACTAGCACTAGTAGGAAGCAGAAAAGAAATTAAATATAAAAAAATTGAAATACAAAAAGAAATGCAAAATGAAAATATATTGCCACATATAATACAGTGGCAAACAAAATTATACAAACATCTAGTACGAGGTCGACATAAGTGACCCGTTAACCAGTGTCATTGTGTTCTCTCTCCCTACCTTTATCGCGGTACTCACATTTCTATCCTATGACAAATTGCTTAGAGCGAATTGTTGTTGTGATATTTAACGTTGAAGGTGTAGCACTGGTCGTTAAATAATACATCAACACAAATTTATCCCTTTATCTTTTCTGTTATAGATTTGATTTGCTAGGGAACTTTCGAGTTGATTTCTGCAACATACGAGTACGTGGGCTGAGATCGAATTTATTCGCAGTGTATGTACACATTTGTCTCCATCTCCCTGATGTTTTCGTCTTATGCGAGACCCAGGTGTCTGAAAATGCTGATCCATAGGATTTTCATATACCAGGTTATCAAATTCTATGCCTTTTTAATTTTTATAGGGGCCTCGCAATGAAGTTGTATACCAATGCCAGCAACCACTAGACACTAAATTCAATATCAGGGCATATCTTTTGCGTTTTCGGTTTCTATATACAAGCCCAAAATCAGAAAAAAGTGATTTTAATTCTGGTTTTGACTCTCTTTTCGATCATATCTATAAACCTTGGCGACAATCCTTAAAAGCAGTGAAATTGTTGTTGCTGGTGCTTTCACAATTCCTCTTGGTTTCACCATTTAAGGCATATAAAGCGCACAATCGCCTTGCGCAATTAGTAAGTGAGCCAAATTATACATCGAGTGTTGAAGGGCACCAAAACAGCACCCCCGACCTCTTCCTCACTTCACACTTTTCAGGTTGTGAAGGTGCTAGCACCTCTCGAAAACTCAGATCACTGCATTATTTCCGTCTTCTTTTCATCTTAAGCATTTACGACCAATTTTTATCTACGAAAAGGCACGCTGGGCTGAGCTCAACCACTTTTTCAGGCATTTCAACTGGAAACTATGTTTCCACCACGATGATGTTGATGCCAAGCAGCGTTGCCAGTTTTTTATTTTAAAAAACTTTTTATTTCTGGAAAAAAAACCTTGTTTTTAGCAAGAAAAACTTTTTTTTTACTAAAGTACCAAAATTTTAAAAAGAAAGTACCGGAGTCCGTTGAATCTGTTACTTTCAATGTTGGTGTTTCTTTGGTATCTTGCCCTGAAGTAAATATTTCGAGTTATTATTAAATTTATTGAAAAAAGTGGAAATTCAAATTTGATGAAAAAACTTGTTTTGTTAGAAAACAAATTTAATGAAAACTTTATTCGATCTTAAAAAACTTGGAAAAAAAGGTAAAACTTGGCACCTGGCAACGCTGATGCCAAGGCAAAAATGGTTGGAAGAATAGTAACATAGAGAGAGAGAGAGAGAGAGAGCGAATAGTATCATATCATCATAACATATGAAAACTTTCAATCAAGACACAAATCTTGGTGTAATCAAATGTGCACACTTGCAGTGCGATACAGTAAATGGCACAACAACAACTGTGAGCAAACTGATATGCTCCGCAAACATTTGAGAACTTCATGTTCTGAAGTTTTTGGCCTTTCATTAAAAGGATGGGGAATAATGCTAATTCGATCCCTCCTATTATAATGAATGACCGTCCTTTCACTAGCCCGGTTGATAAAGCTAACCCCTCTTACCTAAAATATTTGCAATACCGGAAAGCAATCAACCACTGCCCGAACTAGTAACTATGCTTAGTATATTTTTTCGTGCTCGTACAGTTTACCCCTGAACCTAAACTAACCTTTTCAGTGCCTCATATCGTGCCAGCTTTTTTCCAATCACCGAAAGCGGTGAGGCTAATAATCCTAAAATGTCTAGTGTCTAACAACATAATTAGGTATAGACAGCACGGATTCCGTAGAGCCCTTTCTACTGATTGTGTCTCTATTTATTTCCAAGACATTTGACAGAATATGAAACGCTGCACTTTTATCGAAACTTATTGTTTTTGGTATTGGTAGTCACTTCTCTCGATTTATATCGATCTTTCTCAGGGATCGCTCTATACGGATGTGATCCCATCAGACGATTTCAGGTTAAACTCAGGGGTATCATCTCTATAAGTCTCTATTCTCCAACTATATTCCTCATTTTTTATTTCTTTAACTTCTTAGCGCCGTAGCCTAGTAGGTAGTGTGTTCGCTTATTAGACGTAAAGCCCGGATTCAAACCCCAGGTCAGACATCAAAATGAAATATGAAAAAAAAATATTTCTTCGTCGACTTCCTCTCAACAGATTTCTGGCAAACTCTCGACGTTAGATCCCGCACTTTCCGTGCAATGTGCGCTAATGTATGTGTTTAAGCCAATTAATACATGAACTTATTTTTATATCTGTGACGTGTGTTACAACATCGTTGGGGAATAAGTTCGTAAAAAGTGAAGCCTCAACGTAATTTCAGTCTGTGGGCACACTCTTTGTGACTCCAAAGTCAATAGCAACATAAATCTTCTATTTACCCGTAGGCCTATTAATTTTCTTCTCGAAACGACGTCCAGCTACTATAGAACGTGATTCTAGAAATCGAATAAATGCAGATGTTAGATGTTTGTTAGTAATCCTCGCGAACCTAGGCCAATAGATAATGTTCAAATCTCTACGTAATAATAATAGCTAATGCTTCTAATATTAAACTTCGAGGGTCTCTGCAACCGTATGAAATATAATCGGAAATTTTGAAGGAACTACTAATATGTCATTATCTCACTTCGTGACTGATGCCGCTTCCATTCTAAGAGCAGATCGGTGCTTGTAGCAATTTCGATTTCATTCTTTCCTGCATTAAAGTGGTAAAATTTGTCATAAAGTTGTTCATTTGCTCTACCAATTCATCAATTGTAACGAAAATTCAATTGGTTGTTATTTTATCGATAACATCGTATGCTTTGCAACAGTCTCATTTTTCATAGCATCATGGCTTGTGATGGGCCGAGATATTTGAGTATAATTACTAATATTAGTAGGAGCTATAGGAGTGTAACAGAAAAGAGTTGCTCTAGTCTTCTGTATCATGGATTACCACCACTGCGAATGCGGTTCTTCTAAGACGGGTATCACTTTTGGGTTCGTCACATTTATCAATTACGTAGATATCACGGCACAGAACGCATAGATCGGAGTTATGGGTTTCTTCAATGGTGATTTGTCGTTTTAATAGGTATCTAATATTGCAAATAGTATCTGTTTCGTTCTCGTTTAACTTTATGATAGCAAGCTCAAGTTCTATATTCCGAGGAACCCTCCCTATGAGTGCGTGTGCATACTGTTTATAAGCTTAACCGTTATTAAAGTAATTCGCAGTATGGTATGTTGAGGTGGTATCGGAGAAACCAATATTACTGGGAGTGTCAGCTCGTGAATGGCTACGATAATGGATCCACTTTAGTTCTCTACTATTAAGCTTGAAAGCTATTGGTCGATCATTATCCCGTTTCCAAATCTTTCAATTACCGATGCCAAATGTTAAAATATTTACGTATGGTATATTAATTTCATTTATTTTATCGAATAACATCTAAAAATTTAACATAACTTTCCCTTTTTGAAGTTGTAGCACAACTTATGATAATACTATCGTCGTATCGGACCAAGAGTAAATTTTTTATTTTGCATTTGTATGATTCCCTATATGTAGTATGGTAATACATATTGGTTAATACCAATCTTAACTTAGGTATTAAAAACAATTTCGTAGAGTAAGGCAATAAATACATACTTTGTTGTTGATGGCGGACATGAAGAGGTTTTAAAAGAATTTATTTCTTTAATTAAAATTCGTATTTTTAGTGCTGCTGCTGTCGTCCGCGGATGCTCTTTCATTTGTTGTTTTATCAAATAAAAGTTATGTGTGTGCAGATATTCCAATACTTAAAGATTAAAGATCGAATGCTTACTATTGATGTCAATAAAAAACAAAATTTTTTAAACAATTATTTCCTCTTTTCGTAAAGTATTTTACACAAAGTGCTAAACACAATTCACAGATTTCACTTGTTATAGTTTCTTTTCAATCGATTTCGATTTATTTCGATACGTTTAAAATATTTAACAAACTATACGATACTTAAAAGAGCTGCTTGACAATATTAATATAATTTGAATTTATTTAGTAATTAATTTCGTTAATTTCTAATTAAAAAAAAAAAAAAAAACTGTACATTTTTATAAAAGACCAGCCACTTTGGCCTTTTTGGTTAGTTTTTTCTGTTTTCACCTTTTTTTGTTTTTTGTGGATATTTTTTGTTCGCACGAAATAATTGAACTACAACAGAATGACCGCTGAACATGAAGTCTTGACCACGTCTAAAAAATGTTTTGCATGTGCCTGCCACAAATGAACGGACTTTTCTTTATTCATTCACTTTATTCATTAGACGATTGTTGAATGTATAGATGGGTTTTTTATTTTATTTTGGAATACATTTGGTGGGGGTTTTTTCCTTGGAATATGGAAAGTTTCTATTTTCTGGCATTTATAGGTGAAATGAATTGCATTTGAATATTTATTACTAGAATACTAAGTGCACCTGGAAGGTGATGATGAATAAGCTCAAGCATTAATTTAGGGAAAATTTAATTTAAAAATGTATAATGTTTCGTAAATACATATTGTATACGATATTCAGACATTTTATTGGAATTAAATTTCCCCTCCTGTAATGTGAATACCGCTGCAATTTGACATTGAAAATTTGTTGCCATCATTAGCAGCAGGAGCAGCAGAAGAAGAATGATGCATCAAATGATAAGCCTTCACGATAACTATTAATTGGCCTTGAATTTTGATCCATAAAGCTTAAACACGTACATAACTATGAAATGTCTTGAATTTATTTATTTTTTGCTATTTTAATATAACATGCAAAAATTAAATATTCTACTTACTCATTACTTTCTGGATGAATTCTTTTAATTTTCAACAAAAGTGTCTGTCAAATAGTTAAATTAGTATAATTCTGATAAAAAAAAAATATGCTTTCAGTCTAAAGCTATGACACCAACTTAAATAACAGATTTAATCTCACATCAATTCGTATCCATACATCTCTATTCATAATGCATTAAAATTTGTAATATTGCGCGATCCCTTGCTACTATTAATTCGTACACCAAGCATTCTTTTTAATAAAAGTTATACCCTTTGTAATAACTGATCCTCAAGAAAGTGTATTTTATTTTACTTTTATTTTATGACAAAAAAAAGCACAAAGTAGACCGGTTCAAATCCCCGGTCAGACATCAAAACGAAATATGAAAAAATATTTCTCCGGCGACTTCCTCTCAGCAGATTTCTGGCAAAAACTCTGAGATTAAATAAAATTGCCAAGAAAAGTTTCTCAAAAATTTGTCGTTCGAAGTCGAATATAAACTGTAGATACCGCCACCCATGCCTAAATTTAACACATACAACATGAGTGGTGTTGAGAAGCTAGATCGCAATCCTGGCTGAAGTGCTGTAATGGCCAATTATGTGTGTATGTAACTTAGATTCGTTCTAAGTACATAGTTTGGCAAATGTTAGAAAATGAGCAATTTTTTGTTTCATTTTTATTTTGACAATTTGTTAAACAATCAAACTGAAATATGAATGAAATGAAAATGTCACCAATTGAAAACTATAGCTTAGTTTATAAAATTAAAATTTACATGACCCTTCAAATGACAAAAAATGTTTACTATGAGTTAAAGAGAAATGTTTTTTTTTTTTATAAAAAATCAATGAGACACTATTATTTTGAGCGTTGAATTAACGATTGACTTACATATGTGTGTCGGTATTGCTGGAAAAGCGATTATTCGCAAAACAATAGAGACATGTATTAAAGAATGTTCAAAGTGCGCTATTAATTTCTCAGATAGCCACAAAGTGGCAGAATGCATTTTTTCAAAGGGCATTGGACATCGTATTTGCAAACATAAAGTATCAAAATTACCCATATTCCGACTAGATGATACAATTTCCCGCACACCAAAAAAAAAAAAAAAAAAGGCTGCAAGAAAACGAAAAATATATATCATCCTACCCATCTCAACCCTATGGAAAATCTATGGCATTAAAGAATTATTGATTGTTTAATATTTCATCAAATGATCATATACATATAACATTTAATCTTAATTTAACGCATTTAGTCAGACCAAAATGTGAAATTATTTTGTTGCTTGTACGTTGGTGCCTGGAGAGAGAAATATTAGAATTTGTTTTGCTGTAAAGTGACCAGCCAAGGTAATTTCATGATTTAACTGCGTGTGCTCTCTTTAAAGGTCTGACATGTTATATACATACTTATGGTATAAAAATAAAATGTAGTATGCAAGTATCGTAGCAACTATTGAAGGCACAACAAATGTCAACCACACTCCGTTCGTCGTTTACTTTCCACAAAATTATTCAAATGAATTTTGTTTCCAGTATGAGAACCGACACTATTTCCCATTTTTCGACCATTTACCCATTGCTTTACTCACATTAATTTAAAGATTCAGGACGATGACATTAATGTTCTAACAACTGGAATTGCTATTTATGGTACAACATTTGATGGAACCTCGTCTTTTAAGAACGAGCGAACGAACGAACAAACCCTTCAGTGCGTCTAAGGTCATTCTGGGTGGAAGCAACAA
Source organism: Sarcophaga rosellei (assembly GCA_930367235.1). Lineage (NCBI taxonomy): Eukaryota > Metazoa > Arthropoda > Insecta > Diptera > Sarcophagidae > Sarcophaga > Sarcophaga rosellei. The sequence continues at coordinate 79,512,717 of OV884017.1, read as the reverse complement.
AGTTTTTATTTCATTCTTCTTTTTTTCTACTCGGTCGCCACAGTTGTAATAAATAAAGCAAAATGTCAACGTTAAGAAGTGTTTTTATAGTTAAAGTTCCTTGATTTCTTCCAAAGCAAAAAAAAAAAAATTCAAAATAATACATAGGTATGTACATACATATACAAAATACATACATATATGTAAGTGGATATGTATATATATCGCAAAAGATTGTTTTTGTAAAACAACAGAAGAAGAAGAAGAAGAACAGAGAAGTAATTTAGATTTGTTAATATTAGTATATAGACGTATGTATATATGTAAGTAGAAGTTTATGGCTCATAAACACTTTCCATATACACATTTATATCGTAGAAGGAGTAGAATGGAAATGATTCATTAAAATGTTTTTTTTTTTCGTTTAAATTATAGATTGTTAGCCTCTCAACAGACAAACATGTCAACTTGTTGCATTTGAAGTTAAGACGTTAACCATTTTACAAGATATGATAAGATTCGTAATGTTTTGTCAAATATTTGATAATTTACACTCTTGAACAATTGAACACAAATATTACAAAGGAGTTGCTTTTGAGGTATGCTCTACACATCTAGGAATATATTTTCTTAATTTAATTACGTTCAGCAAATAATTAACTTTTTTGTGGAATGTTGGTAATGTTTTAAACATACCTAGCCATAGCGGCAGGCTCATTGGTCATCTTTAATCAATGCAAAGTGTTTTCGTGCATTTTTTTGTTGTAACTTCAATGGATTCGGTTGTGGCAGATAGTAACTGTGGCCACAAATAGTAACTGGTCTATGCTGTTTTCATTAGTACATAGCACTAGCATAAGCACTAAGTATTTGATATAGCCATATTTATCATGTATGTAGTCGCCGTAGCCTAGTAGGTAGTGTGTTCACTTCAAAACGAACATCAAAACGCCAGACATCAAAACGAAATATATAAAAAAAAATATCTTTTCGGCGACTTCCTTTCAGCAGATTTCTGACCAAAACTCTAAGAGTAAATAAACCTGCCATGAAAAAGTTTTTCAAAAATCTGTCGTTCGGAGTCGACGTTAAACTGTAGGTTCCGCCACTCAAGCATAAAATTAAAGCACACAACATGAGTGGTGTGAGAAGCTAGGCCGTAATTCTGACTGAAGGGTTGTAATGGCCAATTATGTATGTACATATCTATATTTATCATGTGTGGTAAGTGAATAGTGATTTGGATTGATCCATTTCAAAAATGTTTGGAATTTGCATATGGGTTTTTTGATTTTTGGGAATACAATCCTTTAATAAATACTGCTGCCTCATAAGAATCATGATTAGTAGTCTTTGTGCAAATGCTGTGTTTTATATCCTTCAAGCGGACCAATGTCATTATTTGTATAAAACCAAAAATCAGACTATGCGCTTGGGCTTTTTAACATCCCCTTTATGAATCTGCCATAGTAAATATCAAAAGAGCGACGCCGCTCAAAGGAAATTTCGGAAATCCAATTTCTATAACCAAACGAATCTGGTTTGCCTCTACCAAACCGTATTGTTGAATGACGATCTAAAAAACTTGGCAATAAAGTCTCATCTATAAAAAGATCTTTGAGGAAAACGTCAAATGGGTTGATTTGATATTTTGATAATAATAAATTTAATTTTTAATATTATACTTGAAGCCATTATTCATACAGCTCATGGGTACTTAAGACATCAAACTAAAAATCATTTTGCTTGATTCGTTATGTATCGAATTTCATCAAATAAAATTGATTTACTGTATTCACCAAAACTAACCTCCAAATCTGCATTTTTGCCTAAAATAATCAGATTATTATGGAACTAAAAGTAAAACAGATTTATTCGTTCTAAACATGTTAGTAGCTAGTTATTAAATTTAATAAAAGTCAATACCTTTTCTACATACCCTAGATAACTAAGTTCTCTCCAATTAAGTTAAATACATACATAAATGACAGCAGATATTAACACAGTTATTTGGATGTCGTTTCAGATACACGATGTATGTATGTGTGGCAGACTATAAGCAGTAACTAAAGTCAATTGTAATTATGATCAATGTAGCTGTAGCGTTGTTGTCTAGTGATCTTACATTTTTTTTAAAGAAAAAATAAAACAAAAAGAACAATATTTCAAGTAATTTGGACGGATCAATTGTCAATTGTCTGAAGTCTATACTGTTTAATAACGGATCATTTTTCATTCCAAAAGGGTAATGCTCAGAACACAGACTAGAGAAAATTATTATTATTTTGAATGAATTTAAAATTAGTTCAAGTTTGCAACGTTCGAATACCCTGATAATTATCTACAGTTATGTAGGAGAAGGTATTTCCTCGGGAAAGAATACGCGTATATTATTTCGTTTATTTAATAAATACGAGGCTATTTACCTAAGGGTATGTATGAATGTGTTTTTAAGTTCATTTGATTTGTTTTTTTTTTTTTTGGATTCTGACGTGATTTTCTTTTTACCAAATTGCGTGTATTTGAATGTAAATATTTGATTTTATTTAATTTAATATTTCGTTGTTGTTGTTGGTTTTCCTTTCACCTAATCGTGAAATTGGGTCATTCACTTGGAACATTTATTAGTGTGAATATAAAAATATTTTGTAGTTTTTCACTTTGCATGTACGTACATATGTTTGCATATATACATATGTATGTATGTACAAACATGTTGTATTGAATACTCAAAGGAATAAGGCCTTAATTAAGCCTTAATAGTTACGTTTAGAAAAAAATATTGTCCTAATATAATAAAATCATTTACTAATAAGTGAAAATATTTTTCCAAATATTTATTCAAAGGAAGAAACAGACAAACATTTAACCTAAGATTAGATAGAATTATGCAATCACAAATAATACTCTTATTAGCTTCGGATTAAAAAATAGTAATCACAGGATTGTTTCGAATCATACTTAAAATGTTATTTTAAAGTCTTTGAATATTGTGGTCACAATGTGAGAAGCATAGTCATCCCTATAAATGTTTGACATTACGTCATAAAGGTCATTAGCTTGGAATTTGTTTGTACAACAAAAGTTTTCCAATCTAAATGTAGCGAGGAGTTTCTACTAGTTAACCAAATTATCTCAACAATATATATATAAAGTATCAGATTTTTGAATCATCCAATAAAAACCTGTTACGATACATAGCACTATGCGACAAAATAAAAAAAAAATTAAATAGACCCAGCTTATGATATAGTGGTGGTTGTGAGTTTTCTTGAGTGGAACTCAAAAATATTTGTTTTTATATTTCTCGAACGATCCAAACTTGTTTCAGTTGACAAAAACAGTTTTTTGGACTTAACGTACTATATAAACAAGTAAGCGAGAACGTAAAAACAAGCAATGTGAATAAATTACACAAACAACAACGAAGTCGCGATAGAGTTCTCGAGAATGCGAAACTCCGAACGTTCGAGTTCAAGAACCTTCATCAGACTGATTACGTGGGCATACAAAAAGGCAAGACAAAGCAGGCAACCAGTAGTAAGAATTCGGGAACAGTCGTGGTTTGAAGATTGCTGTTGAAAAGATAGGCGTTGTAAGCAAAGAAGAATAGTGAACAAACAATTATTGTTGTATTCGTCAAGTAGTAAACGGTGGCACACAAAGGTTATGCCAACAATAAAGAGTTTAATTGAAACTAAACACAAATTAATTTTTATTTTGTTCGCAATCAACGAACTCATATTTTAAACATTTTTAAAAAGTTAAAAACGTAACAATATGTATCATTACGAATATCCAAAACGCTACACATCTGTTTATCTCGAGAATTTATCACAAATTGTAATTTTAACCTTCTTGACTGATTCTCTACAAATAATTTTATTCTATTACAAGTATTCTGACTACGCTTACCACTGGCATTTCGTATTTTATAATTTACTTCAATGAACAAACGCAAACAACGCGCTTAAAACAACTTTAAAAAGGTAACTTCCAGAAATTTTAACCTCTGGTTTTAATTTCAAAGCATTCATACATTAAAAACACAAGTTCAAATTTCTGAACAATTCAAAGCAGTGTGAGTTCTAATTCGTGAGATATTTAATACCAGTTTTATGCTTTTGTACCATTTTCTATTCCTTTTTTATTCATTTAACGTAAATATGCAACAGGTCAGCGTGATGAAACTGATAATGTGTGGTACGAGTACAGATTAAATATAATACTATGATTACTAGGGGGGACTAATGGGAAAGTGAAGCGCTCACACAGCCACTCCTTTCCAAATGTCAACCTCACCCACTGTCCTTCAAGGGCTTGGTGTCCCCTGTCATGCTGACGAGGCTCTGACGACCGACCATGGGCGGTATAACCTTAATTCTTGCACGGCTAAATCCCGGCAATTTGCATGCCTGGAGGCGATGTTGGCAGCCCCAACACCAGGATCGGACGCTATAGCCTAATAAGCTGTACGTCTTAAATAACTCTTATTACCGAAACCAATACAAGAAGGAAAAATAATGAACCCGATATAAAGTTGACGGAATTTGGCATGAAAAAAAGGACTAGAATTGGAACATGGAATATACGTACCCTCTTGGAACCATCACGGCTTGCGCAGCTATGCAAAGAGTTTGTGACTTACAAACTCACCTTACTTGGGATCTGTGAAATCAGATGGTGTGAGTCTGGTGAATTCACAACATCAAATGGACTCACCATTCTATTCTCTGGTAAACCATCAAACGATCTTCCCCGATCCAGCGGAGTTGGCATTGTTCTCTCTAAGCAGGCCAAATGTGCGCTTATGGACTGGAAGCCACATTCAGATAGAATTATCACCGCCAGAATACGCGGCCATGCCCGAAATATCACATTTGTGCAATGCTACGCCCCTACAGACACATCGGAAAAGTCAGTGAAGGAAACGTTCTATAACCATCTTGACAGCGTACTCGCAACCCTACCCAAAGGTGATATTATAATAATGATGGGCGATTTCAACGCACAGATGGGACCCGATAACTCAACAGCAGAGAGCACCATGGGAAGACATGGGTTGGGACGTCTGACGGAAAATGGCAAGCTGCTTCTAGACGCATGCAGAACTAACAACCTTGTTATTGGCGGCACTCTATTTCCCCATCCGAGGATTCATAAAGTTACCTGGATTTCTCCTGACAGCGTGACCGAAAACCAGATAGACCACATCATGATCAGCAAGAAGTGGAGAGGTTCGCTACTAGATGTGCGAAACAAGCGTGGTGCGGATATGAGAAGTGACCACCACCTTCTAATCGCTCATATCCGCGTTAAAATCGCTGCCATAAAAAATAACTCCCTCGTATCACAAAGAAAATTTAACGTGGCGAAACTAAAAACTGAGGCTATTTCCATCGCTTTTACTAACGAATTAAAAAGTAATGCAAACATCAACGTTGAGCGCACTTGGCCGGAAATCAAAGATATATTCATCAAAGCTGCCGAAAAACACCTTGGTTTCAAAAACAACAAACGAAAGGAATGGATTAGCGATAGTACGTGGAATTTAATTCAGAACAGAAAGGGTGTTAAAGCTGCACTAAATTCGAGCAAAACTCGTTCGAATAGAATCAAACACCAGGAAATGTACAACCGAATTAACCGAGCTCTTAAGAGTAATGCGAGGCGAGATAAGCGGAATTGGGTAAACAATATTGCAAACGAGCTACAAGCAGCAGCAGCAACCCACCGCACGAGAGACCTATATCTTGCTGTGAACAAGCTCACTAACAGAACATTCTCGGCTGGCAGACCCCTGAAAAATGACGTTGGCGAACTAATAACATCAAAAACGCAGCAACTCAGCTTGTGGGAAACATTTTACGCCAATATGCTGAATACAACGTCTGCTCCACAAGATTCAATCTGCACTTGCTCCTCACACGTGCCGAATCTGAATATACCTACTGGGTGTCCAGGAATCACTGAGATCGGCGAAGCAATTGCGTCAATTAAAAACAGAAAATCTCCAGGCTTGGACAATATTTCCCCAGAACTCCTTACAAGCGACCCATCTACTAGCGCTCGCTTACTGGAACCCGTCATAAGGGCATTCTGGAATGAAGAATCCATACCAGACGAAATCACCGCCGGCGCAATTATAAACCTTCCCAAAAAAGGCGATTTGACTGACATAAAGAATTGGAGAGGCATTACTTTGTTGAGCATGGTCAACAAAGTTATAGCAAATATTATAAACAAAAGGCTGTCGAAAGCAATTTCTCTTAGAGGGGAACAAGCTGGCTTCCGCTCCAACAAATCTTGTGTCGACCAGGTCAATAGTCTCAGGATTATTGTGGAACAGTCAGTTGAATGGAGGTCGCCTCTTTATCTCGTATTTGTTGACTTTGAAAAGGCTTTTGATACGCTCAACCACATGGCCATATGGAACACACTGGCTTGCAAGGGTATCCCTACTAAAATGATAAATTTGATAAAGGCACTGTACAACAACGCAACATGCCGCGTAATACATGAGAAACAACTAGGTAAGAGCATCAAGTTAAAAACCGGAGTACGTCAAGGTTGTGTGCTGTCACCACTCCTCTTTAACTGCGTCCTAGATGTAGTGATGCAAAAGTCAACAAGTCACAGGAGAGGGATTACATGGGGCTTACAAGACAGATTAGAAGACCTGGACTATGCGGATGACATATGTTTATTAAGCCATTCTTTCTCCGACATGCAGTCGAAACTGGATCTAGTTAGCGAAACCGCAAAGTTAGCTGGACTAAAGATGAGTATTCACAAAACTAAATCACTCAGAATGAATGCCAACGCAACGGGGAAATTCAGAATTAACGGCAAGGAAATTGACGAAGTGGAGTCCTTCTGTTATCTAGGCAGTATAATTGATAAATCCGGTGGCTCATCAGCAGATATTGCCAGCCGCATTAATAAGGCACGCAACGCTTTTGCCCAACTTAACCCAGTTTGGAAATCACCTAACATATCCAGACGCACCAAAATTAAAATTTTCAATTCCAACGTTAAGTCCACACTACTTTACGGTTGCGAAACGTGGAATATGGCACCCCGCGATTCCCAGTCTCTTCAGGTATTTGTTAATAAATGCCTGCGTAGAATCATGCGTGTTTACTGGCCCTCCATAATATCCAATGCCCAACTCTGGTTAGACACAAACCAGAAACCAATAGAGATAGAAATAAGAAGACGCAAGTGGGGTTGGATTGGGCACACTCTTCGCAAGCCATTGGACGACATCCCAAGGAAAGCCATAGATTGGAACCCCCAGGGAAGCAGGCGCATCGGACGACCATCACACACCTGGAAACGCCAAATCACAATGGAATTATCCAAAATACACCTACAGTGGAACGAAGCCAAACACCACGCTGACGATCGAGCTCATTGGAACCAACTTGTTGCGGCCCCATGCCCCCTAGAGGAGTAAGAGGAACATATATATGATTACTAGTTTGTTTAAATCCATTACGATAGATATTTTCTAGTCCACTGACGCAACAGAAGCGAGGGTTAAAAGGTAATAATTCGAAGTAGTTTCTTTTCCATATTAAATTTCCTAAGAAAAAATAAACACAAAACTTATTTTTTTTGGTTTCAATGTGCGTCGGAATTTTGAATTTGCGTTTCTTTTAATTTTCAAAACCTTATATTATCGAAGGAAATTTTGAGTAAAACTTTAATTTGTAACTGCAACGTGAAAATATACTTTTATTTTGATGGATTAATCTTATACAAAAAGGAAATATCACATAACCAACGCCATTGAATCCAAAAACCCTATCAGACACAGCCGATTTAAGCCATATTTGAATTTCAATAAGATAAAACCTAATAAATTTCTTTCATATACAACTGTCATATTTACATGTAATATGAAAAGACAAACTTCAAAATTTGCTAAGCCTAAGCCACAATAACCTCGCATACATAAGTATGTTAATAAAATTATCACAGTGTAAAATCTAAAAATCCTAAATTTAACTAAATGGCCCTTTGTTCTGACTAGGGACGCATCTATTAAAAATAATACGGAAAAAATCATCGAGTTGAGACACATACACTGGCGAGCAAAAGTGGACACATAGTATTAAAAAATTCAAACTTTTTTTTATATATTATTTCTTAAAATTAAAAACAATCCATATGTTAAATATTAACTTAGACTATTCTCTTATTAAAAGAATAATAAATTTTATGAAAATTTATTTCCTCTAAATATAATAATAAAAAAGTATTTATTTATTTATTTATTTTATTAATTACAATACAATTACAAATTATATTCTTGACCATATGCTCGGTGTAGTGTCACAGACCAGAGTCTCCGGTGGGAATCGAACCCACGACCCTCATGCCAATAGTCTAGCACACTACCCCCTAGACTACCAGGGCACCCTAATAAAAAAGCATTTATCCAGATTTTTTCGCTTCTCATTTCTGTTTAACTCTTGAACTAGGTCGATTCCTCCGAAATACGCGTCATACAGTCCATTCATTCATACTCTATTTATAGCATCTCGCGCTGATTTCGAAGTTCTGACTTCATATTTTCGTAACATTCACTCCAGTAGCCGGCTGCCATCATCATTTACACGTCTTGAGCAACCTCCAGGATATTTAGATTCCCTTGCATTTCATTTTTTATTGTTGAAAGTACTGTCCGAAATGGCAACTTTTTTTTTAGCAATTTATATTAAAGAATAAATTTTTTCAGCTGAATTGAATTAAATTTTTTACAATTTCCTATATATTGGATTTAAAATATTAGCTATTATGTACCCAATTACGCACGCCACTGAATTTTATAATCCATCAAATGATCGTATTATAGTGGTTTTACTGCATATTCAGTGATTTTCAAGAAATGATCGCAACTTGAATTTTAACTATTTTTCAACAACAAAAAAATATAAATTGAACTAAAATTTTTAAATAGAAAGTTTTATTTTACCGTTATAATACTATATATAACTGATTTTTGAAGTTTTATATTTCGATCAGAAAACAACACTCATTTTCCATCAGATAATAACAGTTATTTTTGAAGGAGGAATAAAACTCTTGTCATAAGTTTTAATTTTTCCGTCAAGGAAAACTTATTTTATTTAATTACACTGTGCTAGAATTTTACACTTTTTTTTTGTGACAAGCGGGGCACCTGGCGGGTTACCCTAATTCGGGTACGCTGAATCCAGTGGTGCTAACCATTTTTTTAGGTTAGCTCGTGTTTTCGAAATATACCGTTATTTCGAAAATGGAGGAGGTTGCGCAACATATATTCGCGTAACTCAAAAACGGTTTAGTTTATTATAATAAACTAAAAAACCGAAATTCCACAATGAAATTTTCTTTAAGTAAGGTTAAACTTTTTCTAATATGCGCAGTCATTGTAGAAACATAATTTTTTTTTACCAAAAAAAACATTTTTTTTTACCAAACACCAAAAAAAATATTTTTTTTAGCAAAATTTCGAAAATTTTGCTTTTTAAAAAGGCATAAAAAAATGGAAAACGCAGCTGAGCTTTTTTTATAACGTATTCTATCAGGTAGAAACAGACTTTGGTTTTTTTACAGTTATTGTTCACACGAGTGAACATTCCCAACACACATCAACATCTCCTACATAATTGTTTGATCCTTGTTGATCACTTGACTAACGATCCTCAAATGAAACAGTTGAATGATACGGAGCTATTGGCTGGAATTGTGTGAAATCAGTAATAGAAAATGTATTAGGAAATCATCGCTGTAACACGACTACACACTATGCACTAGGCTGTCCCGTCCTTGAATGACAAAAATAGTTTTTTCAGCTACACTTTCGCAAGAGGTATCAAAATTTGCGTAATTTTACACAGATTACGGTAAAGGTAATAAAAATCGAATTACATGCCATCTTGAGGACTCTACTTTCGAAAACGTTTTTACAAACCTAAACCCTATGCTTAAAATAAAAAATTAAAAAAACGAGATACAAATTAATTTTATTAATACATTTTATACTTGCAATTAATGTACAAGAAAATAAAACTTATAATAAATGACGAAAACTTAAAATTTAAAAAAATTTTTTTTTACCAAAATTTGGCAATTTTTTCCGGAATTTTTTTTATAAAAAAAAATCGTTATAAATGGTGTACGTTATAAACGAACTCCACTGTGTCTATCAAATTCGTAGTCACCCGTAAAGTGTTTTTTATACATAGTCGTGGCATATTTAGTTTAGGAGATAGCGAAATATTATCAAACTTTGAAGATTGGTAGAACCCTGAAGATATAGTTTCATTTTATTTTTAAAATCATTTTGGTTATCTACGATCAATTACGCAAATTTTAGGAGGTCTTGCGTTAGGGAAATCTAAAAAAAAATTTCGGGACACTCTACTATGCACCCAACATTAATGCAACCAGAAAATATCAAAATATTTAGATATTTTTGGCTGGAAGAGATAGAAACAGAAATCGTCAACAACAAAAAAAAATAAATAAAAATAAAAAAGCTCAGCTGCGTTTTCCATTTTTTTATGCCTTTTTAAAAAGCAAAATTTTAAAAATTTTGCTAAAACATTTTTTTTTTGGTGTTTGGTAAAAAAAAATATTTTTTTGGTATAAAAAAAGTATGTTTCTACAATGACTGCGCATATTGGAAAAAGTTTAACCTTACTTAAAGAAAATTTCATTGCGGAATTTCGGTTTTTTTTTTGTAGTTTATTATAATAAACTAAACCGTTTTTGAGCGACGCGAATATATGTTGCGCAACCTCCTCCATTTTCGAAATAACGGTATATTTCGAAAACACGAGCTAACCTAAAAAAATGGTTAGCACCACTGGATTCAGCGTACCCGAATTAGGGTAACCCGCCAGGTGCCCCGCTTGTCACTTTTTTCAACTAGCACAGTGTTATCAAGAATGAAGATGAATACGGTGTAAAATAAGATCTTTATTCAAATTAAATTTAATTTTGTAACAGAAAAAATTAAAAAATAGTTTTAAAATTTAAAAAAGAAAAAAAATTAATTTTGAGCGGGAATTATATACATAACTCCAAAACTAACTGTTACTTTTCGACTACTCTCCTGTTTTTTCTGAGACGAACGATTTCACATGTTCACAAAAAGACGTTCGTCTGTAATTGTTCGTCCTGCATAAACAGGACCTATAACTCTAGAAATGAGAAATTTTTATTTTTATTTTTCGTTTAAGAATAATTTTATCGACTGACCTCTTTTGGAAAAGCTTTCAAAATAATCTTAAAAAAATCAATTTTTTTATATCATTTCTAACTTTCACGGTGGCGGATGTAACAAAATAATAATATTCAAACAAAAGACAGATTTACAACCGCAAAAAAATTTAGCTTGTCTTATATTAATTAAATTTATTTTATTTCTTTTTAGGTTTACAAAATTTCAAATAAACAATATTCATAAGTATTCGTTGCATGTATTAGAATTAATAAATACAAAGAGAACACACAATGAAAAACAAAAGACATCCAGCAACGTACTCGAAAGTTGATAATATCAGGTTTTCCATTAAGCACTTCCTATCCTTAAATTCAACAAAACAAAGTGTGTGTGAGATATCATCGCCTTTTTCGACTGAAAGTCTTATTGATGCCATTATCTAACATCATTTAAATATCCAAACCGGGTTCTATGGATGGAGCGCATCCGACACATTCAATTTTCTATTACATACTCTGGTGCACAAATCAGACTGAATTTAACCGATGACATGTGTTATGTTGGCTATGTAGACCACAGTAGTTGGTGGCTTATTTGCATACAACGGCGACTTAAGGAAACCCCACAAAATTAAATTTAACGGGATCAAATCACACGACTTTAGTGGCCAGTTTACATCATCTCCATACTTTCAAATCACTCACTAAGAATATCGAATGTGGTATGATTTGTGTGCTGCTCATCCAAATCAGACCATAAGAAGTTGGTAATCATCTATCTACAGCTCTCGTCGTTGACAGTGATGGCCAACTTAGGTCGCAAAGAAATATTTATCAATGACGCCACACAGTATCTTTTTCTGGATGTACGCTCTTGGATGTCATGTGGCTTGGTATCGTTCAAAATTCGGCAATTTGGTTATTCATCCAAAGCCCAAAGTTTTGCTTCATAGCATAAGGTAATTTTTCAATAAAAATAAATTTCAGTTGCCAAATACGCATTCCGCGACCACAAATCTCAGTCTGTGCTTGTTCATGGTGATTTAGCAAAGTAGACTGACAACTAATTTGAGAGATCTAACTTTAACGAGATATTTGTTATCCACTCTCAAAGTTCGGAAGTCACCGATGATATTATTATTTCTTACACTTCAATCATAAAAAACATATTTTTCTTTTTTGCATTTCTGCGGCAAGAATCAAGCCGCCATGCCATATGTCGTACTAGCTAGCAGGCGAATAACCCATTTTTGTATACAATAGCACGTACATATATATGTATATTAGAGATGAGAGATCCAGTGATTTTTGAAGAACGCTGTTCTCAGTGAACGTGATTTGTTAATCACTGTTCTTTAAAACAGTGATTGTGATCACAGTATTCCAAAAGAAAACAATAATGACAATAACGTATTTTATTAAGTCGTAAGAAAGAGACAACTAGATACATACTACGAAAAGACTACTAAACAAAATCAAAGTGGTGTCATCAATGTTATTATTTTTAATGTAATTTTTTTTATATAAAATTTGACAATTAAGTTTCACAGAAAGTTCATGTATAAAAGACAAAAGTAAATAATCAGCATCATCTAATAGTAATTCTGCCTAGCTCAAAATAAAATGAAATTAATTTGAGTAGGTAACAATTTTGAAAGAACGACATTATTAGTAACTGTTGTTCAATCACTATAGTTACCAGTGAATTATCAATCACCGTGATTAAATCACAGTTTTGAAAATATCGCTCATCTCTAATGTATATATTGTTACGAAAATGGAAACAGTGTAACAGGTTATTATAAAACAGTGTAACAGGTTATTAAAAAACATTGAACAGTTTCTCTGTAAAGAAACAATATTGTTTCTGAAAGATGTACCGTTAGCCATAAATTTACAAAATTTAAAAATACAAAAACTGCAAAAACTATTACTATTAATGTCAATGTCAATGTCAATGGCGTGGTAGAAGGAAAAGTAAATCTAATGGATTTATATAATTCAGTATTAAGAGCAATAAAAATGCTGTACAATTGTTTACAATATTTGGAGGATATAAGCGCAAGTGTTTCGTATATCACCGGTTAAAGTGTTCTTAGCTTATAATTAAATCCTCTCTGTGGTCGGCTATGTTTTTCATTGTATTAAAACTACAAATGAATTAAGGCAAACAAATGAACATATGTACATACATACATGCATATTCAAGCATACATTGTATGTAGGTATTTGAATTTGTGATAAGAAATTCCTAAGTTTTGTTATTATTTAAAGAGTTTCTTAATTGATAGACTTTTGAATGCATCTCATATTATAAATTCACAAAAAAAAAATACATTTTATAGAGAACGTTATCTCAGCTGTAGAACATTTTGCAATAAAATTATTCAGCAAAGGTCATTGAGTCTTAAATCTTATCACGACACATTGTGATGGCTGTAGGCTTAAATGTCCGTCAACATTTTGATAAGAATATTCAAAATTGGGTATTTCCCTCTGTAAGCCATAAGTATGAATTAATTCAATTAAAAGAAACTCAAATTCATTTTCTATTATAATGTTCCTGTTGTTTTCTTGTTTTTATAAGAACATGAAAAATTGGTAAAATCAACCATTAAAAATGTAGAAGAATATGAAATATTTATGCATCAGGATTGCAGGCCAAAGCTACACAGGTACTGCAGAGAAAAATGTATCAGCCTGTAAATTAAGTAATGACATCGAAAAGCCACACAATAAACTTAGATTTTAGAAAATATGTATGTATGTATGTATGTATGAATATATAAATATATGTATATACATATATACAGTCATGGATAAAATTCTAAATACATACCTCCAAATTTTCTACTACATTTCGAGTTTCAAAAATTTTTCTAAAATATTAATAATACAAGTTTTCTTCTAATTTATTTAAATCAAAAACTATAATAATAATAATAATCACAAAAACAGAAACGTAAAAGTATAATGAATAAAAAACAAACAAAGGATGTGACAAAAATGTACAAACACCAATTATTGATAAGGGTAATAAATAGTCTCATCACATCATACACTTATAAAATAGTACTTAAAAACGCTAATTATTAAAAATTAAAATAAAAACAATTCAAATTTCAATTGCGAAAAGTGTGGACAAAATATTTCTATGGGTTCAAGACAGAAATGTCGCGCAACATTAAAAATTTAGTTGTTAAATTAAGAAACGAATAAAAAACTTGTAATCAAATAGCAAAATTTCGAAATTCAAATCTATAGACAGTGTAAATTAATATAAAACTAATCTTATATATAAAAATGAATGTGTGTTTGTTTGTACGTTTGTATGTTTGAACTTTATAGACGATTAAACGGCTGAACCGATTTTCTTGAAATTTTCACAGTATCTTCCTGTATGTCTACTTTTTATGTTGAAATTTCAAATGAGCGAGGCGCCACGCCCACATATACTACATACTTAATATTTAATTGCATTTGAAATTTTGCATTGAAATTTTTGACGTATGAAACTTAATGGAATTGGATATCACTCATACTTCACATATGTAATTTTTTAATGAATTTTACATCGTGGTGGCCACGAATTTAAGACACGACATATGACTGACTTATTTGTGATAATTTTGACAACCCTGTAATATCAAATTAGATATTCTTTATTTTTCTATGTACCCTGTAATGTTAAGAAAAAGTACCGTTATTTTCTTTTTTTTTTTTCTTTTTACATTTTGTTGCTTTTTAATCATATTAATGTAAAAACGAGTATTTGAAACTGCCCACGAATTTAAGACATTTCAGAATTTTTTGATTTTTAAGCGATTTTTTTGTGTTTTTTGAAGCTAAACGGTGAGTAACGAATGTTTTTATTATTTTATGTTGAAATACATCGAAATATTTAATTAGAAATGGCCAGAGGTACTTGGAGTTCCGATGCCGGGCGAAAACTGATCCAACAACTAAAATCTGCTGGAAAAACAGTAATATCCATGCTGCTTAAATGTTCTAGATGCAAGATCTACAACGCGATGGAACACATCAAGCAACATGGTACCACCAAAAATATCAAACAGCAACCTAGAGCCCGAAAACTACACCCAGGGAGGGCATTTTAATTTATAGAGTAGCTGCTAGTAATCCTTTCACGAGCTCAACTAAAATAAAAAATAACATTGCATCGGATTTTAGCATTAATATTTCGTCTAGGACAATAAGAAGACGATTAAATGAAAAAAACTTGCGTGGGTGTATTGCACAACGTATACCACTTGTGTCAAAAAAAATATCAAAGCCCGACTAGCGTTTTCGAGAGAACATCTCAAGAAACCCATGATATTTTGGGAAAATATTCTTTGGAGCGACGAGTCGAAGTTTTGCCGCTTCGGCTCTGATGGAAAGCGGTACGTATGGCGCCCTCCAAACCTGGAGCATCATCCAAAGTACACCCTAAAAACGGTCAGACATGGTGGTGGAAATGTGATGGTGTGGGCAGCATTTTCCTGGCATGGTGTAGGTCCCATTTACAATATAAATTCTAAAATGGACCACCATGTTTACAAAAATATTGTAACAGACACAATGATACCATTCGCTGAAGACAACATGCCTCTAATATAGAAATTTATGCATGATATTGACCCTAAGCACATTTCACGTCTAGTGAAGAGTTGCTTAGAAGAAAACGATATCATTGTTCTTAAGTGGCCAGCTCAATCCCCGGACCTTAATCCAATTGAGAACCTGTGAAATGATGTTGAGGAATATGTACGAACAGTTAAACCAAAGAATTCAAGCGATTTGTGGGAAGAAATCCGAAGGGCTTGGTATGCAATTCCAAAGCAACGTTATGTGGCATTAGTCGAAAGTTTACCCGGGAGATGTGCTGCTGTGATGAAAAATAAAGGATTTCCCACTAAATACTAGGATTTTTTTTATTAAGCTGAGCTTAATTTAGAGAATAGTGTTATATTATGCCTATGTCTTAAATTCGTGACCAGGATAAAACTGGTGTTTATGCATATAATATGTAAATAAAAATTTTTAACCGAATATAGGTAAGAAAATATTATTAATTTTTCTTCATAACATCACAAAAGTCTTAAAAAAAATATCATGGACCCATAATTTTTTCGATAAAATGTAAAAATTATCACAAATAAGTCAGTCATATGTCGTGTCTTAAATTCGTGGCCACCACTGTATATATAAAAGAATGAATGTGTGTTTATTTGTTTGTGGGTTTGTTTGCTTGAAATCTATAAACGGCTGGACCGATTTTCTTGAAATTTTAACAGTACCTTCCTGTATGTCTATAGGCTACTTTTTATTTTAAAATTTCAAGTAGGCGAGACGCCACGCCCACATATCCAATAAGTATTTAATGTCGCATATCTCATAAACTGCAACAGCTAGAATCCTCAAATTTTGTATGGACGACTTTGACGTATATATAAACAAAATGGGCGTATTGGCTATAGTGGGCGTGTCACCTCCAATATGAAAATATTAAATTATTATATTTAAGAAAATATAACAGTTAGAGTCCTAAAATTTTGTCGAATCCACTTTAGTATTTATATGAATATTTTAGACAAAAATGGGCTGACTAGGAAAAGGGGGCGTGGTACTTCCCATATGAATTAAATTTAAAACTTCTTATATCTCGGAAATCATCTATATATATAAAAATGAATGTGTGTTTGTTTGTATGTTTGAAGTCTATAGACGGCTAAACGGCTGAACCGATTTTCTTGAAATTTTCACATTTTATTTTAAAATTTCAAGTAGGCGAGATGCCACGCCCACTTCTATATATATAAAAATGAATGTTTGTTTGTACGTATTAATAGAATCGTAAACTATGCATTTGATCATGTTATGATGTTCAGTAAAATTGTTGCTTATGAGCCTGTGAAGGTTTCTAAGTTGGTGTGGCCAATATCCGAAAATTACTAAAAATAAATTAGGTCCTATACCGTTCATCTGATCACGTTATGATCTTTAGCAAAGTTGTTGTGCATGAGCCGACGAAAGTTTATAAGTTGGTATGACCAATATTCGACAGGTGGCGCCACTGAAAATTACTCAAAATAAATTAAATCGTGAACTGTGCATTTGATCATGATATGAACTTTAGCAAAGATGTTGCGCATATGACGACTAAGTCGGTTTCTAAGTTAGTGCGATTAATTTCCGATATATAGTGCTACTGAGAATTATTCAAAATGAATTGAATCGTAAACTATGCATTTGATCATGTGTTGATCAGACAAATACCAGACATTTTAGGATTGATCATTTATGATTTTAATAATATTTAGTATAACTCATTCCTGCAAAATGTCAATCACAAGTTTGAAACATTTTAATTTTGGAAAATTTTTAAAAATGCTGTTGAATTCAATTACGAATTGTTGGATTAAACGAATTTATCACGTCGTTCGCGTGCAATCGATCTCTATTTACGCTGATTACTGCTATTCTTTTAATAAAAAAAAAAATATACAAACCTAAGATAGAATAATTGCTCCCTAGAGGAGTAAAACTAGCATATATAGATATAAAATAGAATGATTAAAACCATAAAAACTAACGTTTTAGCATTAAATACTATTGCCAGATTGACAGCTTAATGTGGTGTAAGCATTTGTCGAATTAATGCACTAACGAGTAAAATACCTACAGACATACAGACAAGATTCTTATCTATTCAATAAATTCCGTATAAATACGATTCACTCCGATGTCAAAAATTAATTTAATTAATTCAGTACTTTGTGAAAGTCGCTAGCAATGAGATCATTAAAAGAATTGAATTTAATTTTAGTTTTCTGTTTTTTTATATTCAACGGAAAATGTTTAAAGTGTGATGATAAAATTGATTTGGAAGACTCCGACAATGAAGTTTACGACCTTTGGGAAGCGAGAAGACAGAACAGTGTAAAAAGCATTTTTGAGGCACAACAAATGTATGAAGAAATTGAAAGGCGTCAGCAAAAATTATCTGAACTTCATCAGTCAACTCGACGTTTTCTGCAACAAGAGAATGCCAATTTGTTGGCAGAAATTTTAAGTGCGAATGGATCGACAATACATCTGCAAAAACTGAATGCCGTGTATGATGAACTTAAAAGCAACTACGATTCTTTGTTATTGGAGGACATATTTCAGGAAGCATTGGAGCAAGTGTATAGGAATAAATCACCTGAACAATTAATCAATGATTTGTACGAAGTTTACCAACCGCCTAACGACATAAAGTCTTTTGAAATTATGGTCAAAGTTCAATTAATCCTCAATGCAATCCACAAGACCAAAAGTTACAAGCAACATGAATACTTACAAAGATTCGCATTCATTTTATATAAAATAAGAAATAATCGATTATTACGAAGTCTTGACAACCAACTCAGAGAGGGCCTTGACAATGCCATTGGAGAATTGCCAGATTATTTGAAATACTTCTTATTCAAACCATACTTTTGCATGTTAAATGTTGCTTATTCAGAGTTCATTTACACAGCTGTGAACTCTAATATCAATCGAAATAGTCGATACATTTGGCTGTGGTACGACACCAATAGTATTGATGCTACAGGCCATATTAAAGCTGACTTGGTCGATGGAAATGATACAAATTTCAGTAAAATTAAGGTGACTTTAAAAGGTACAGCATACAACGTTTACTACTACATGATGGACTCTGAGACAAATACGATTGCCGGGTGGCAATCCACTGATAAAGATCCATTTAATCATGTTTGGACTGTACAATTCATAGGTGACAAAGTGGCGTTATATCAAAATGATTATATAATGTGTTCCATGGAAAGATACGACGGTAGTCGCCGAAATGTAAATGGTTACGTGGTTAATGGTGCTGAGTTCAATGCGAACAATCCAAGTTGCCAATGGAGTATCGGAAATTGCGATCGCAGATAAAACTAAATCGTGCGTAATTTAAATGGTTTGCCAATTAAAGCCATAGTTATTGAGATTGTATACAAATAACTCAACTCCTGAATATTATGAAACAAGTCAATAATAATAAAACTTTTTTCATGTCATGAAATTCCATTTCCATTTCCTTTTTTTTTTTTTTGTTTTTTTTGGGATTATTATTATTCCTTAGAAATAAATACGAAAACCCCACATTGGTTAAAAACAAATTTATTTCAGGGAGTTTCAATACGAATTGATTTCGATTTTAGATAACATTTCTGAATCATATCACACAAAGATATTTTATACTAGCACGTTCAGCCACTGCTTGATCCATTTATTTTAATGGAAGAACATTTCTCTCCTCGTAACGTGAGTATTACGTGAACACCTTTTTTTTTTGTTCACTTTTTTACCCAGAAATTTAACTATTTCCCTTGGTGAAAATGTACCCCAAGAAGCTTTATTCTTCTATAATGTGACATTCTTTAATGAGATTCTGTACTATAAATGCTCAGTATGTATTTTTATCGTTTATTTATTTATTGCTTTAGTCAAAATGATACCAAAATCTGATAAGTCTCGTACAAAAGTTGAATTGGACAGGCATATAATTTTACTATCAACAATATCAAAATTATTTCAAAAGTTAATTCCAATACTAGATGCGATCAGGTGTATACCAAATCATCTATTTGAATTCAGAACACAAACATTGCATTATTGAGCAAACCCACAAGTCATACGAAACGCATTTAAAGAGAATAAATTCTGCTGCTCACTTTTTATCGACGTTTCTCAAGCATTCGGTATAATCATGGGCTAGAACTAAATTTTCCTTGTGATATTGCAGTGCTTTATGAAAGTTTTTATTAATAAAGTCGATTTCATAAGCGCTTCTTAGCCAATTTCTGCTAGTGTACCACATGATAGTAAATTGGATCCTGTACTATATATTTAATATATACGAATGGAAATTCATTGTAGATTCAAGTAGACAGATGAACTTTCAGGCAGAATAGGAATGTAATAAAAGCATAAACAATAAAAAACGATTTCGATTCACGAAATTTTGTACTTGAAGATGTATTCATTCCGCTACATGAAATTTGATAAAGAAGTGAAAAGTATTAAAAGTGAACTAAACTCCGTTAAGACTCATATTCCACAATAGCAGCAATATGAGTTAGAGGTTAATTTATATAAGACCTATCTGCTTACATTGTCACTTAACAATAACGCTGAGTCAACATGGTCATCAGCTGAAAACAGCACGGGCGTTTGGAAGAAATAAGAACCTCTATTGTAACAGTTTTAATTTTTGGCAGGTAACTCTACACTTAAGGACATAAACAATATTCATATGTTTTTGTAATGATCTATTTTCGTGAGATACTGCTTAGTTTTTGGATCGAAACAATTAGAAATAAATTTTAATTTTTATTAAACAATACTGATACGATTTCGCAATTAACTTGATTTCGTTTACGGGTTTATTTAAAAGAATCGATAAAAATCGTAACATTTTTACAGAATTTTGGAATTTAATACCGTCCATGACGACACTCAGAAATTCCCATTGTAGCATACATACACCTATTGACACCTAATTAGAAACGCTTTAAAATTTCATAAAATGTTGAAATATTTTAGAGGATTAAATTCTTGGTTGATGGGCCTTCTAACAAATCTTCGACCATCTGGACCAATGCGATTTATCTTAGTTTCGTCGCTCCAAAGCACATATTTCCATTGATTGGCTGTCCAATTCAAATGGGACTTAGCAAATTCAACGCGACGTTTTCTCTGAATTTTGTTCAGAAGTGGTCTCATGCGTGCTACTCTGCCATTTAGCCCGACTTCAACCAAACGACGTGAAATGGTCCTCTTGGATATGGAGATATTAAATCTGTGGTAAATTTCACGCTGGATATCCGCAGACGACTTTTTTGGATCGGCTTTGGAGATCTGCCTAATCATGCAGTCGGTATATTCTGATGTTTTCCTGGGCCTTTTCTGTCGTGTTTACAAGTTTGCAAGAAAATAACGGTAATTGAAATGCTTAATAAAGAAAGTAAAAGCATTTAAAGGTAAAACAGAGTAATAAACAAAATACAAGTATCTGGAAAGCAACATAACGGCAGTTTTCCCAAAAATTATTTATATTACTGACTTTGCGCTAAAGTAAAAAAAGCCTTTCTAATTAGGTGTCAATGGGTGTACGTATATATTTCCTACAGTCGCATGTAAAAGCGTTTTTATGCCTGCACATTGGGTTCTTTGTTATTCATTAATTCCTGATTTCTAAAAGAATTTGAAAACCCTTGAAACTTTAATTTTTATGAAACCCTCTTATGCACAATTCCGGGTAATGCTGTGAAAAACATTCAATAGCAACCTAGATACCGATTAAATACCTAGCCCCATCTCGTCCTGCACACACCCTTTGTGTCAGTTAATGATCAGTTGTCGTATTGATCATGCATATGTACATACATAATTGGTCATTACTATCCTTCAGTCAGGATTATGGACCTAGTTAGTCGGATTGATCAATTACTGTAAATAATTTTCATTACGAATACCTTTAGTAAATAAAGCTTTGTTAGTAATTGTTGTAATTTATTTGTTCGTTCTACCTATCCGTAAATAATTGCCAACATTAATGAAATTCATATGAAACTTTTATTTGTATTTATTTTTTTATTTTAATTAATCATTTAATAAAAACTATTTTAACAATTACACATGAACTCCACTTAGTGCACTAAATTATAAACTAAACGTGATTTTAATTCGATTATTAAGAATACAGGAAAACAGTTTTAAAATATGTTTTCTTAGTTATACTTCTCCTCTTACGTTTGTCAACAAAGTTGATGTTGAAATAACTAGACACACTTGTACTTCATTTCAGTTGACTGTCACGGAATAATAATAAGAAGAAGCATAACGCGACAGGAAATATTTGTATGAAAAAATATTGTCAGACAAAGTTTAAGTGTTAAATTAAGTGTAAAATTGTTCTTATTCCTGTGTGGGAAAATTGTATGTACATGATTGACGCCATTTCTATGACGCCAAATAATAATGAAGTTCATTCATTTTCGACAAATTTATGAAATTTATTAAGGGAAATTGATCATCAGTCAAATAAATTTGAACAATGGGGTTAAAAGGAGAAATAAGTCTAATGAACGTATGTACGTGTACGTATGCTTCTGTCACTGAGCATTACAACACTTCAGTCGGATTACGGCCTAGCTTCTCACACCACTCATGTTGCGTGCCTTAATTGGCGGGACCTACAGTTCAACGTCGACTCCGAACTACAGATTTTTTTGAGAAACTTTTTCATGGCAGGTTTATTTACTCTCAAAGTTTTTGCCAGAAATCTGCTGAGAGGAAGTCGGCGGGCTTTACGTCTAATAAGCAAACACACTACCGACTAGACTACGGCGACTTCCTAGCTTTGATTTACATATAAATATAAGAGCTTTACAATTATAAAATCGGTTTCCATTTACCCGTTGAAATGTACATACAATTTAAAGTTAAGATGATAATAATTTTAGTAGAGACAGCAATAATATTTATTATTAATATACAATAACAACAATTATGTATATAATTTTTATAATAACTTTAAAT
Organism: Sarcophaga rosellei; assembly: GCA_930367235.1. Taxonomy (NCBI): domain Eukaryota; kingdom Metazoa; phylum Arthropoda; class Insecta; order Diptera; family Sarcophagidae; genus Sarcophaga; species Sarcophaga rosellei. Next base: position 79,489,923 of record OV884017.1, on the reverse strand, counting down.
ATTTACCGTAACAATTAAGTCCTTCTTTAGCAGCAACAACAACGAGAAGGTAGCAAAAAGTATCCCTCCAGGGGAAAAGTTATTATTGAAATTCATAAAACACTTCATCACGTTGTAAATTCTGTTGCAGTTTTATTTTGTTGGCTTTTAAGGGATTTATGGCTATTGCCAATAATGTTATTGTCAAAGCAAGTGAGTTTCATTAAATAATTATTGGAAGATTTGATTTTCATTTATCACTTAATTCACACTGTTTCTTTTCAGAAATCCAGAAAATGCTTAAATCCCTAAAGAACTGAACGTATCCGATAATTTAAACGACATCATAGCCAAACAATTGACGAGGACAACAAGTTCATACTGCAACTGATGAATGTCGATTTAAATAAAAATAACAAACTTTGGCAGTTGAAACTATTGTATCCTGGCAACATTTATAATATTTACCATTTGCCTTCCTCTGTCTTGCGCCCTTTCATCAGCCCATTTTCGTATTTACTTCATTGCGGTAATGCCGAACTATAGCGCACTTCACACCAAAGCTCAGCAAATGACTTTTTTTCTACTCAACGGACGTATACAATTTCGTTTAAACGTTTGATTTTACATTTGATCTCAAAACCTACATTTTATTACAGTTTTTTTTATTGTATATCATCTTTAATGGAAAATATTCACACACATACATACATATGTATTACGTACATACGTAGTCACCGTAGTCTAGTAGGTAGTGTTGGTGGCTAATTAAAGTCAGACGTTTCGAACAAAATTAAATATGAGAAAATATTTCTTCGGCGGCTTCTTCTCAGCAGATTTCTGGCATAAACTCTGAGACTAAATAAAATTGCCATGAAAAGTTTCTCAAAAATTTGTCGTTCAGAGTCGGTTTTAAACTGTATGTCCCGCCAATCATATGTAAAATTAACACACACAACATAAGTGATGTGAGAAGCTAGGTCATAATCCTGACAGAGGGGTGGTAATAATCGACTATTTATACATGTATGTATGTATTTAAGATTACAAAAAATATTTTTATTATACCAAGTTTACATTAAATTCTTTTTACATTCAGTTTCACTAAAGAATTTTATTTTCAACTCAAACCCCAAGTCAAGTATATTATGTACAATTAAAAATTTTAAACAAATGAACTTACAGTTCAATTAAACGTGTATGTGTAAATCGATTAATGAAGTGTTTCTAATATTAGACATCTCGATAGAATAAATAAATTCAGCATCATCATCATCATCAATCATAATACATTAAAGTATGTAAACTAGTTTGTCATTTTAACACATAATTTACCAAAAGACACACACGCTTAAAATATTTATGAGAAAATTCGATGATAATAAGGATACAAGGATAATATTTCGAGTATGTACACTGATTGAACACTTAACACTCAACAGTGTATGACGTAACTCAACTTGACCGACTATAGATCATTACTCCCCTTTACATTGTGTTTAGCGTATAATTTTCTTTATAACAACTTCTATGAAAATAAATTAATAGACGCAAGCTTATAAAGGCAGGCGCAGACCTCTGAGGGAAATTCGCAACAATAATAATCCGAAAAATGTTAATAAGTGTAGAAAAATTAAAACTTAAATTAATGCAAATCAATTATTATATTAATTATTATTGTTTTATTACTACAATATTTTGAAAAGAAAATGAGGGATCTTATTCTTTGTTACAGGGTAAAGTAATTATTTTAATTTAATAACAATTCTAAAATAAAAAAAGAGACAGTTATCAAATCGCAATGAAATTTATTTGTGTGATACATATGTATATAAGCTGAACATAACTGCACTTACTTATCAGCAATTTTATCATTTTATTTAATTCTTCATGAAATCTTTAAATATCACATTTCTCATATGATTATATATATACGCCCAACAAACCCAATTTGAGTCGCATAATTCAAAATAATTTGAACAAATTTTTTTTACAGAATGACAGTTATTCCGTCATTAGTCAATCAGCTGCTAACAGCTTTCGGATAATATACATAGGTACATACCGTCGTGGAAAGTCCAAAAGTACGTAACATCACTTTTTCTAATTTTACAGGAGAAGCAAAAAACGTTATACATGTTACATGTTACATGTTGGTACGTCATTTTGAATTATAAATATAAAAATATTATTTTTAGTCGTCAAAATATAAAAATTGGTAGAGATACTATGTTAGATAACCTTACGAATCATAATCAATCAAAAACTCGATTTTGATTTTTTTTTTGATGATACGTACTTTTGGATTTTCGACGACGATATATGGTTATATGTGTACAATACTACGTTTCCAGTCTTTATAGTGTGAATAACTTTTCTATAAATTGGTTTATTTTACGATACAATATTGTAGTTGATGAAATTTGTTTAATTGTTTATATTTGAAGTAAATTTGAGTCCGCAATATATTATTTTAATTTATACAGAAGATTGATAGTTTTTTTGCATTGCATTGAAAGTTTGCCCCTCTAAAACTCTTAATTGGGTCCGCACCTGACAAATACAAATGAAAATGTGTTTATTTGTAATAAACACAGCCTTCGTTTCAACTAAATTACACACTTTGAATTCTATCAAAGTAATAAATCCAGCACTTTTGGATGGCATGTCTATGTACGTACATATGTACATACATACATACATATATGCATTGAAAAGGTTCGATTGTTCCGAATTTTTAATATTATTTGATACGAATATAAAATATTTGACATGGCATTCAAATGTGTATCAAAAGTGTTTAATGAAATTTGTGGAAACGTATTAATTAGGGTTCGCCTTCGGTATATTGAAGATATTCATAACCTTAAAAAATTTCAAAATCATTGAGTTAAATTGCGTTTTTTTTATTTTCTAAGTTTCTTGACAATTTTTGTTACACACAACATCGGCAGACCTATTCAATAAATTCAATGAACTTAGTACAATTGGTGTCGAATAGCCTGACGGCATAAAAAAATGCTCAATGTATTGAAATGAATCTGAAATTAGTGCAGAAAAGCCGGAAAACGTTCGTTTTACAGTCGATTTTGTGTCAACAAGTCATGTTTAAAGAGTTTTCATTGTGTTTTGATTTCAAAGTAAAGTATTTGAAAATATGTATGTACATGTATTTTGTAGCAGTTGCCTTTATTTTGATAAAATGATTGAAAATAATTGAATTTCGATAACAAAAAATCAATTAGAAAGCGAAAATAGAACATTACTTAACAACGTTCATTTATGCTATTTTGCAAATATCGATCAGATTTAATTTAGAATAAAGGTTACTTTCAGAAATAAAATTAAATCGAAATGAATATTGGGATGCGGGAATATCTGTCAAAACAATGATGAAAACGCTGTCTTTTTTATCTTAGCAATTGAAGTATTTACCAAAGATATTATTTTCATTTGTATTTCTATGATTTACATTGAATGCATAGAAAAGGAATATGAATCTTGTGAATTAGTTTCTCTAATCATGTTTGTATATAATAATTATTAAATTTGAATTAATTTTACACTTCAAAACTGTACCAATATAATAGTATACAGTGCGTTTATCTACACTCGCTTTAGTCAGTTTAGTGAAGACTGATAAGCCTAGTAATATTCTCATAATCTCTACATGCATAGCATAAATCATTGGTTGTAATGACCAATCAGTCAGAATTGCTACCTAGCTTCTCACACCACTTAATTGTGTGTGTTAATTTTATACATGAGTGGAGTGACCTTCAGTTAAATGCCTCTCAGAGTTTCCGCCAGAAATCTTGTGATAGGAAGTCGCTAAAGAAATATATTTTTCATATATCGTTTTGTTGGAGATGTTTGACCTGGTGTTTGAGCTGTGGCCTCACGCCTAATAAGCCAACACACTACCTACTAGACAATGACAACTTATGTAATCTATTATATATTATAAGTGATTATGTGGCAGAAGACGAGTGCAGACCAGGTAATAGATGATTCTGAAGTCTCTGAATATCTTGTCAGAAAATATTTCACACATCTTTTTAAATTCTTGTTATCGTGTTTTGGTGTTATAGGAGAGATTAGCCTATATCTCACGTTTTTGGCTTAATCATAAAATTTATTTCTGTAATAAGTTCTAAATATTTTAAAGCTCCAACTCCAGTTGGCACAGTAAAACTTATTATATTAAATACTAGCTGTACCCTGCGCGCTTTGCTGCACTACAAACTAAAATAAATTTGAAGGAAAGACATTAGACAAATATCCAATTAAGTTTGAATCATTTTATTGATTTTGTTTCCCGTTGTCCAGATGATTCAGACGAACGGGCCTGAGTAGTACGCATTCGATCAAGTGATTCATTGTTCAAGTGATTCATGCGAACGGATCTGTGCGGCATGTACTCGAAGATTTTTCAGTCTCAATACTGATTCTGAGGCTAGTAATGCTCTTTTCTTTTCTTTTCAACACAGGATCAAATGCACAGTTTACGACTTAATTAATTTCGAAGAATTTTCAGTGGCGCCACCTGTTGGAAATTTGTTATACCAACTTAGAAACCTTCGCAACAACTTTGCTAAAGATTAAATGCATAGTTTACGATTCCATAAAGTACATTCATTTTTATATATATAGATAATTTAAACTTGAAAAAAAAAATAAATAAAACAAAAGTCTACGAATTTAATTTCGGTTATATTTTTTCTTATTTGGTGAATTTTTTCACAAATGTTGGTTACAAAATTTTTTTCTTTCCCTTCTATCTTTCCCCCCGCGTCGTTCTTTACACTTTATTTTCTTTGGTTTTATACATCAAGAATCACAGATAGCATACTTGTAGGGGTAACTACTATGCGTATAAGTAATATATTTCAAATGCAATTAAATATTAAGTATGTAGTATGTAGCATACGTGGGCATGGCCCCTCGCTCATTTGGAATATCAACATAAAAAGTAGCCTATAACTCCTTCCAGACATACAGGAAGATACTGTGAAAATTTCAAGAAAATCGGTTCAGCCGTTTAATCGTCTATAAACTTCAAACATACAAACATACAATCAAACACACATTCATTTTATATATAAGATATCTGATATTATTTTTTTTTTTTCAAATATTAACGATTTCTTGATATAATCCATTAAAACAGATTGCAGAAGAGTTACTAACTTTACATCGGAAATAATATCATCAGTGCAGGCAAACGGTAAAATTTTTACTTCTCTTGTTGGAGGATTCGGTAGTCGATAAGTTATTATGAAATATTTGTTCTTTTTTTTATAATTATAATTCTAAAAAAATTAAACGTCCACATATGGTTGCATATGTCACCAAGGGCGTGAAGAGTTTAATAATAATAGTAAAATCAATTTCGAGCTGACCTTATGCCCAGTTAACATCTTTAACAATACATAGGTGGCTACCAAATTACGCGGTGCACACGTTCCGACACAAGTTTAGCTGTCCTGACGTTTGAGTCTAAAAGACACTACGCTCTTCAGTGAGCCAATAGAACAGCTTCCCATTATCTCCAAAGTAGATTTCCTCGCCATTGCCAGTCTTCTTCTTGAAGCTATATGGAAGATAAACCACATACATACACATAAGTGGCCATTACAACCCTTCAGTCAGGATTACGGCCTAGCTTCTCAACATCACTCATGTTGTGTGCGTTAATTTTACACATGAGTGGCGGGACCTACAGTTTAAAGTCGACTCCGAACGACAGATTTTTTGAGAAGCTTTTCATGGCAATTTTTACGCTCAGAGTTTTTGCCAGAAATCTGCTGAGAGGAAGTCGCCGAAGAAATATTTTTATATTTTCATTTTGATGTCTGACCTGGGATTCGAACTCGGGCCTTTCGTCTAATAAGCCAAAACACTACCTACTAGACCACTGCGACTTCATGGAAGATAAACTACACATAGATTTTTTAAATCATTCTATGGATCTTATCGAAACAATGTTTTTTTTTTATAGACCACCGTTGATGAAACGTCGCTGCTTTATGCTTCGATGTAAAAACCTAATCCGAATACTTTATTAATTTAATTATTTTTTTTTTTCATCAAAGCATTTCCACCTTACACGGTTGGCTGTTGTTATTTTGCATCTTCCCAGTGTCGAATATTTCCAGGTGTTCCTTGGCCTACTATGGCTTCTTGAGCTGTTAAGAATCCGTTGTGATTCTGGTTATACTATCAGGATTTTTTTCTGATAGTTTGGGCGATCCATCTTAATTACCTTTTAATTTCATTGGTAAGGTTCCAGAGGTCCACGTTGCTGATGTTATTAAGCCAGAATATCTCGATATATACTAAATACTAACCAGGATTCACTTCCGTAACACAGAGTTGATTTTACATTTGCGCCTGCTGCCTTATTGTTTCTTAAGCTATCCAATAGCCTCTTTTATCTCACCTTTACTGGGAGACTTGCATGATATTCGTAACATATTTTCCGCAGTGCGGTTGTTTCCTATTTCCACAGTTGTTTCATCTGTGGTGACGTTACTGATTTCTTTGAAATGTTCTCCCCATCTTTTTGTTTGTGTGTCATTTTTTTCTAGTAAGGCTCCACTGCGGTCAGCGACTGTTTCAGTTCTGCTTCACCTACAGTTGGTGAGCCTGTTTATCGCCTACCTCATACTATTCTGGCTAGTTACTTCTACCGTTGTCATTGCTAGCCATTCTAGGAACTTTCTTTTGTCTCTTCTTGCAGCTTTCTTTAGGTTTCAAGTGTCATCTGTTATCCAAGTTTTTCTTTGTCGTTGCGCTACACCCAGTGTCTCTTATGCGACTCGGTTATAAGTGGTGTTGATTTTGGTAATTGTTCACGGACTGCAGTTGCTAATCTGATATTTGCTTCGTTGTTCTGAAGTTATTGTAGGTAAAGCCTTTTCCGTCCTCCACACACGTCCACGTAAGTGCCAATGTTAGTGCTGAAGTATGTGTTTTCACTTCGTATCTTCGGATTGAAATCACCGATGAGTATAAGTCTTGCTTTATTCTTAAATCTAGCCATTATTACACGGTCTGATATGGGGTTCCATATTTGAAAGACGTTTCTGATGCTTTCTGATGTTATATTTCCAACTCTAATTCCACATTTTTATTCCATCTCATTTCACTGATGCCTAAGCCTTCAATCTTATATGATGCCATCTGGTGTTCTAGCTGTGCCAGCCTCGTTGCTTCGCGAAGAGTTCGTACGTTCCATTGCGTAATACTTGTTCCCTTTCGTGTACCAAAGATTTATTGTTTCCGTTTCGTTAATGTTTTATTGTTCCAGCTATGCATGTGATTGGTCTGCTGTAGCAGGTATTAGAATAATGAGGTTGCCATCTTGCATCGTTGCCTAGAAACAACGCCATCCAAGTATTTGGTGTAGGAGTGAGGAGAACCTTGCTAATCGTTGATTCCTACCCTTTTCCCCACTAAGTGGCGGCATTGCCTGACTTCCTGCGATGTTATCTTTTTTCCACTTTAAGTGGGAGAAGGAGGCTTCTTAGATGGATTATATTGGAGGAGGCTGAAACCACGTAATTCAAAATTTGCAGAAAAATAATGAACGCTTTTCTTCCTCCCGTGGGGTTCGGACCTGGGTCCTCGGTATGTACCACAAATACTTTATGGCCTAATTTAAATGTAATTATTAAATTTTGTATACAGTGAGCCAAGAAGAGGGCATTTTCTAAGCAGGAGTTTATGCCAACGAAAGACGTAATCAATTCAAATTGGATAGAAAGTAAAGATGGTGGGACGTGTCAATACTATCTAACAGTCAGGAAGCCAACCGAGCACTCAGCTCTTTGAGATTTACTCGAGATAAGAATTGGACCATCTAAGCACGGTTAACCTCTGCTTGATCGCAGGACAAATTGGAATTTACGGCAATACGCAGGCAGAAAAGCTCGCAAGATGGTGAGTTTCATGGCGTCAATGGGACCAGACCTTCACTGTTGAACTGGAAGAGAAGTATGAAAAGCCCTATTCTGCTAAAGATAACATATATAAAGACAGATACTGTTCTCAAGTCATGCTAAGTTGAGCCAATCCAAACTTTTGTTTGGTAATTAAAGTCAGAAAATATTTGTAGTTTTCATTTATATTCAGACTTCCCATTATCCTAAAATTTATTATAGTACATTAGAGACTTTAAAAACATTGTACAGAATTTAAATCAGTTCAATCGAAATATGTAAATTCTGTGATGAGGAGAATGAAGAAAACATTACTGAAACATGTGCAACGATAATGCATTTCAAATTGAAACACATGAGTTCATATCCAGTACTAGCCAGGCAGTTATTCCTACTGACACGGAATAACTTCGTTATAAGGATACCTAGCATATATTCAAGTTGTAATATTTTAGTATCCTTCTACTGTCTTCTGACACGGAGGAAGTCATCCAAGAACCATTCTGATATAAAGACAGATCATTATAGTTCTTTTCAGGCTGAAATAATGGCTATTAAAACTGCCAAATTCGATATCCGAGCATATAGTATGGCGATATACTCATATTTACCGACAGTAAAGAGGCCATTAGATACTTAATACCACATTGCCCAAGAATGCCGGATTCTTGGACATGAGGATATCGAAGGTAATAACATGACCGACCCACTGGCTAAAACATACAATACGGAATATTCAATTCAATTCCTACATGAGATTGGTGCCCCTCTGCAGAGAGGCAAACAAATGGTCTCACAGAAACTCCATTCATTGTCAAAGGTAACATGGGTTAATGAGACCACTTGTAGAGGCAACTAGATAGATCTGGCCCGATATGGATATACGTAGAACAGAATTTGCATTAAAACGTTCAGCATTTCATCTAAGGAACACAGAGCACTGGCCTCTGGCTGTTCACACCAGGAGACTGGGAATACCTCATAACGACAATTGCAAAAGCTGCAACGACGAAAAAGTAGGAAAGACCATAAAACATTTTCTCTGTCATTGTCTGGCTCTTGGGAATCCGAGAAGAAGAGTTCTTAGAAAACCAGAATTTAGTTAAAAAAACGTGTCTAGCTAATGGTAATATGAGAAAAATCCACACCCAAGTAAGAATCTTGGGTTAGTTAAGAGATATCAACTATGAGCGACAATTACATGACGGAATAGGTAATATTGGTGTTACAATAAAGTAACCTAACCTAATACTCCAGGACCTCCAAGTAACAGTAAGCCCATTTTTGTTCCATTTTGTTGCAAACATTTATCGATGTATAGACAACATCGATGAATTTTGCGATTAATCAAAACAACATCGATTCTTCCATCATTTTTATTTCCACTGAAATGTTAGTCACTTCCACGTATGTATGCGTGACATAATGCATAATGTTCACTTTTACCATAAACTAATTTAAAATACAAAGATATTTGTAAATTCAAGTTCACATTAACGTTTCCGTCAAATCAGTGTGAGTGCATAACATTCATAATTGGCCATTGCAACCCTTCAGTCAGGATTACGGCCTAGCTTTTCACACCACTCATGTTGTGTGCCTTAATTTTATACTTGAGTGACGGGACCTACAGTTTAACGTCGACTTCCAACGACAGATTTTGAGAATTTTTTTTTTCATATTTCGTTTTGATGTCTGGCCTGGGTCTCGAACCCGGACTTTACGTATAATAAGCGAACACACTATCTACTAGACTACGGCGACTACATGTGAGTATTGCAATTGATTAAAATACTTTTCACAAAATAATTTCGATTTTGAGTTTGATTAATTGTTTATAGAAGTACGACTTAAAAGCTTGCTTGTGCGTTCGAGGGTTAATTACAAACCAATAATGAAGACGTTGAACAAAGCCGGGTTAGTTCTCAAACATTTATTAAACACACTGTTGGTCTGCTAATTTCTATAAAAATTAATCGACAAATATTTACTAGAAAAAACTTGTATTATAGTTTTTGAAGATTTATAAGAAATAAAAACTAAAAAATAACAGTCCCTTTAAAACCAAAGTTTAAGGAAATTAACAAAAGAGTAATAACCGAAATTGGGGATATGCAAGACAGTATGTATATGTAAGCACTTAACAGTAGTAGTAGTAATAGTAGTAGTTGTAGTAGTAGTAGTAGTAGTAGATAGAAAACCCAATTCTATTGATGTTAAAATAAACCAAACTCACCTAAATATGGTACACAAGATGTACTTTTGCATAAAATGTTGTTGTTTTCTCAACCCGTTATATGACCTTAGAACTTTTTTTACTTTTATTTTGAGAATTTGAATACAGAAAACAACTCGATTTACGATCAATGCTTGTTTGGCAAGTATTTCTAATGTTTTTATATTCCTATATACATACATATTCATGCATTTTTACATGCATATGTATATATGTGTATATACCATTGCAGTCTTAAAATTCTGAAGGAGAAATAGGATGTATGGCAATATCAACGATAGCATTATCCAACAAAAATAGCTTTGATAACATAAAATCCGATCGCTATGTGATCATTTAATATTTAAGACATGAAAAACTCAAAAGTACAAATTAAAATTACTTTTACTCTTACAAAAATATGCGTTTTGGATGAATGATGCCCAACATTTCCATTTACTCCTTCCAAATTGCTAACATTTTCTGATTAACCGATTTCCTATTTCTATTGCGTCAAACTAGTTTCAATACCAATCCTTTGCATTCCGTGAACAGTGAGAGATGTGACGACGTTCAACAAATTGCAATAAACTTTTCTTCCGGAATATTTTTACAGTCATGGACAAAGCTCTAGGTATCCTCAATATTTCTTCGAAGTTTCGAATTCCAATAATTTTTTTTAAAAAACGTATACAGATTTTCTTCAAACTCATTTTGATTAAAAAACTCAAGATAGAGAAAAGTAAGAAATATCATAACAAAACAAAAACCAATGACAAAAGTGTACATACAGATTAAGGTCTTCTGCTGCGAAAACCTTTTTCATTTAATAATTTTCGTGAAGTCGCCGCGGTCTAGTAGGTAGTGTGTTGGCTTATTAGACGAAAGGCCCGAGTTCGAATCCCAGGTCAGACATCAGAACGAAAATATGAAAATATTTCTTCGGCGACTTCCTCTCAGCAGATTTCTGGCAAAAACTCTGAGAGTAAATAAACCTGCCATGAAAAGTTTCTCAAAAAAAATCTGTCGTTCGGAGTCGACTTTAAAACTGTAGGTCCCGCCACTCATGGTGTGGGGTAAGTTACTTTAGTTTATTGGTAGGTTCGTTTTCTCATGACGGAGTTGGTCCGTTGGTGAAAATTGATGATATTTTGAATGCCATTAAATACTGTGAGATCCTAGAAGAAAATATGCTCCCACATCTTCTGGAAAAAATGCCCCCAAACAGCATATTCCAACAAGACAATGACCTGAAGCACTCTAGTCGCTTGGTTCGTAACTACCTAAGCGATCATGATGTGCAAGTTTTGGATTAGCCGTCACAATCTCCCCTTAGAAAACCTATGGGAGACTTTAGATCGGGAAGCTAAGAAGAAAAATCCTTCAAATTTGGCGGAATTAGAACAAATTTTAAAGTCAGAATGGGAAAAAATACCCCTACATAACATCGTGCCCCTAGTGGATTCTATGCCCTCCAGACTGCAAGCGGTAATAGAAAATAAAGGCTACGCAACCAATTATTAGTTTTAAGTATATTTTTAACCAACATTTTGTAAGAATTTACATTTAATTTAAATAAAGTTATGAATAACATAGCGTTGCATTTTTTTTGCTCGCTGAAATTTGGCACTTTTTTCTTAAATGTTAAAATAAAAATAAGTGGATAGAAAAATTTTGATATTGTAACCTGCATTTGTTAACTAACTTTGTGGAGCATAAAAATAAAAAAAAAAGTTTTTAATTTCCGTACTTTTTTTTTTGAAAGAGGCGCATATAAAGATCAATCGGCTTAGTGTTGCATTTTTTGTGCTCGCTACTGTATATCCTGCCATATACATATATGGGTAACAGATCAGTACTCACAATATACAAGATAATATAAATTTATTTATTGATTTATTAATTATAGTACAATTACAAATTGTATAATTGTGCTATAATTATTACGAACTGAATGGGAACCGAACCCACGACGCTTACGCTAATAGTCTAACACACTACCACCCACTTAAGTCATAAATAATAGAAATAATGAAACCTTTATCCAAAAATTAAAAACCATTGTAGTATATTGCTACTAAAGATGTCAAACGGGATTGATTTTTAAAAATTCGTGGATTCGGGAAAGGATAAATAAAAATAATTCATCAGTGAACTACGGGTTACCCTTAGCTATATGGGACGTTTTTCGATTTTTTTTCAGTCTCACCCTTCAGTTTGGTAAATATTGATAGAAAAAATTTCCCTGTAAAATTTTCAGATCAATCGGTTGGGGTTAAGACATACCATAAGACCAATGAAATTTGTAGTGGAACCACAAACTATTACCAGCTTTAACTGGAAGCGGTGGTTGGTGGAATGGAGCCTTCAGGAATAGCGCCTTCAAGACAATATAAGTGCTGTCGTTTTTTATACAAAAGCGTAAGCACTGTTCGTATAAATCGATCGTGTGCTATTATGGAAAACTTTTTACAAATGCCACATAATATATACGAAATAATTTTGAGGAGCGTGTTTAAGGTAAAAATAAACAATAACTTTGGTTCCAACGCCGTAAATTTCGAAAGATTTAAAAAGCCGGATTATATTTAAATTTAAATAAATTTCTATCTGAAATAGATTACGAAAGAATAAAAGTCTACGTTAATGAATCAATCAGTTGCGTTATAAATTTTGCTCAGTCCAGGCTCGACATAAAGCTAGTAACAGATGATCACAGAGAATTGTTAGACCTAAACTTAGTGTTTTTAAGATTGTAATCTAAGAAATAACTGTAAAGCAGTAATGTTTTATACATCTGGTTCATAGACTATAGTCATCTATAGTATGAAGATATTTTTATTCCGGAAAGAATTTAAATTTATTAAACACTAAGAAAATGATTTGTGATTTCTTTATAGTAACTATGTATGTTGGAACCACAGATATGGTTCCAAGCAATAACAGTCTAAGAAGACTTAAGTCAATTTGTAAAATCCACATTTCTTAAACAATGTTTTTAAAAAAGTTAATAATAAAAACATGTTGACGAAAGATATAATGAATCCCCATTCCATTTCGAAGTTATCATTTTTGATTTAGACTGTTATTGCTTGAAACTAAAGATAATAGAATCTTGGTTTTTGTTTACTGCAACAAATATACAATTTTGAAAGCATTGAAACGGATATACCGTAGGCTACACTTCAAAATTTACAAAATTATTTACGTTAGTTTAATTCTGAGAATGTTATTTTTAGGATACCATATTCCACAACGGAATATGGTTTGAAATACGACAGTGACACAGAATAAAATATAAAAAAAAACCAACAATAAAAAGATCTGATATATTTTTCAACAGTAATAAGAGACGGTATCGAGTTTATTTCCAAAGAAACAGAGAGTTTTTATTTGACAGGTTTTCAATAAGCCAAGAAATTTTAGAAGAGAATGAACATGAACGCTTTCATTAAGGCAAATTATACTGTTTGCCAACTAAACGTGATCAATAACGCAACAGAATGAGTTGTTAAACTAATGGAAGATTATTATTCGATTCTTACGAAAGATAAACAGCAGGAATTGTACTGTTCGACAAGTTTTTCAACACTATGGACAAAGGTATTCCGGTATTCCTAAAAATTGAATTAACGCACTTTAATTGCAGCAATTTAAAACTTTAATTTATCGTAACTATCTACAATTAAAATATATATTATTTAAACACATTTTTTTTTAATAACTTACTTACTTACTTAATTGACCATTAACAACCCGATTAATGGATTTCGGCATGCCGCAACACGACAACAACACGCCAGTTGGTCACACCAATCGATGACAGGGCTTCCTCGATTTAGTCCTTCCAACGGATGCAAGGTCGTCCTCTTCGCCGGCTTCCACAGATACCCGCATCAGATACCCGTCTCGCCAGAGCATCCTCCTCCATTCGAAAGACATGACCGAGCCAGCGCAGCCTCTGTGTATTAATACGCTGCACAACGTCTATGTCGTTGAGGAGCTCATACAGCTCACTGCTGAATCGGATGTGGAAATCATCGCTAACTCGCACTGGACCGAAGATCTTGCGTAGTACTTTTTTCTCAAGGCCGCTGCATCTGTACTTAATAGGATCCATGCCCCTGCGCCATAAAGAAGCACGAGTAGGATGAACGTCTTGTAGAATTTTAGTTTTGTCGTACGAGAGCGGTCTCTGCTACTCAATTGCCTATTGAGGCCATAGTAGCACATGTTGGCAGGAGTGATCTTGCGCTTGATCTCCAGACTGACATCATTTTTGGTGGTAACGGCGGAGCCAAGATAAATAAATTCCTTTATCTTTTCAAAGGATTTTGTTGTAGTTTTCATTGGAGGGAAAACCCACCATGTAGGTTCCAAGCCCAACACACAACCCAAATTTAACGTGGGGGATTGGACTTCACTGCACGCATTAGTTAACATCTAGCGGGTGCTAGAATGTCATCTAGGAGGAGCCACCAAGAGGCTGCGTGCCAACTTGAATACAGCAAGACAAGGATCGTCCTGGTGGTCGCCACGTTGACCACAGTCAGAAACTTTACCTTGTTTGCATGCATTCCATCCCTCCCATTCATTTTTAATAAAATATAAGCATTTAAAAACATATTTCAATAATACGTACGTTTGTAAAATATTAGATTGTGATTGGTTTATTTACGTCTTTCTAATTTATTCCCACTCAACGTTGAGGATTGCAGCAAACATCTTTCTCTTACAATATTTTTCAATAAAATAATACTTTTGATGTTATGACCCAAGACAGTTAAATTATATTGTTTTCGAAAATTTGACAGAATCGTTTATTATCAATGTTCAGCTAACAGGGGTTTGAGACTGGAAAATATCCGAATTTTAATTTTGACAGCCACCCTAATATACATACATACATAAATACATTACTGAAGAAACAAATTTGTACCCTTTTAAGAAGGCTATAAGGAGTTTAAAATATATACATATATAGTATTAGTTACACTTAAACTTATTGTTTTAAATAATGTTTTAAAAAGATCAAAGCCCCTAACATTTCAACGCCGAGCCTTGAACTGATTTTTTTGCCAACATACGCTGCCTCTGAAAAATATCTTTCGGGTAAAATGGTTTCAAAATATCTATATATGTAAGCAGGATGTAAATATTCACCTCTGCCACCTTGGAATACACAGAAATCTATTTCTTTAGGAAGTTGAGTGTCTAAATCATCAGCTCTATTAACAGATTTTATTGGACTTCATAAAGTACATCCATGAATTTACACTCCTGAAACTCCCTGGCCAAGTTTTAATCCAGCAGTTGGCATTCTTAATTACTACTGCCCTACGTAGTAGCAACATGGGTATATTCTAGAAAACTTACAAAAAAAAACATCAATGAAAGGAAACTCAGTATCCAAGTGACGATTCTGTGAGATACGTATCAAAGAGCTGAACTCGGAGTTATTATTTGCCACTTTACAAAACAGACTAATTCAAGATGATCGACACCTTTTGTACATTGACTATTGTATAATGATGTACATATATAAAATTCAGACGCTATTATTATACTAAAGGGTGTTTTTATAGAGGTATAGAACTTCAAGTTGGCATTACTTTTCAAGACGGCGACCGATTTAACAGCTGTCAAGTGATTTATTCTCAGTTTGGTTTGGCAATTCATCACGAATAGACTCACGCCTGAACAACGCTTGCAAATAGTGCAATTTTATTTCGATTTATTGAAGACACGTTTGGTGACCGCCTAATTTCACGTTTTGGACCTGTGAACAACACCGCTAGACTACTTTCTGTGGGGCTATGTAAAGTCATTGGTCTATGCGGTAAAGCCACAAACGCTTGACCATTTGGAAGACAACATTCGCCGTGTTATTGCCGATATACGGCCACAAATGTTGGAAAAAGTCATCGAAAATTGGACGTCTAGATTGGACGACATCCGCGCTAGCCGTGGCGGTCATATGCCAGAAATCATATTTAAAATGTAATGTCACAAGATTATCTTTCGGATAAATAAAATTCATGTCAATCGAATAATCCATCGTTGTTTTATTGCAACTTAAAGTTCTATACCTCTATAAAAAACACCCTATATTAGAACTTGCCGTAGTTTAGTAGGTAGTGTGTTGGCTTATTAGACGCAAGGCCCGGGTTCAAACACGGGGTCAGGCATCAAAACGAAATATGAAAAAAATATGTCCTCGGCGACTTCCTCTCAGCAGATTTCTGGCAAAAACTCTGAGAGTAAATAAAATTGCCATGAAAAGTTTCTCAAAAATATGTCGGAGTCGACGTTAAACTGTACATATTTCACACCACTCACGTATAAAATGAACACACACAGTATGACTGGTGTGAGAAGCTAGGTCGTAATCCTGACTGGAGGGTTCTAATTCTGTATGTATGTATGTATATAGAATTCAAGTAAAGTTTCTGGGTAGTATCACCATTAGGATAGTCGATGCTAAAAGATTTCGTCGTGACTACCCTGACATATTGCTCAGCGATCAACCTTAGATACTAACTCTCACTCATATATATACAGAATTGAGAGTTTCATTGTCCTTCTAAAATAAATCGGCCTCTGATATTAATTTTTAATTACATACTGGCAAAACTTCACACAAAAATTGTTTTGAGATTTATTAAGTGAAATCTAAGCAAAATTCTGGTATGGAATATAATTTTAGATATCTGCATAGTTCATTTAGCACATTTTTAAATTTCTGAAACTCCAAAATATTGCTTTTTATAATGAAGTTTATTAGAAGTTTGTTAGCATCGTATAGTACTCTTGTTTTAAAAATAAAAAAATGGTGGAAAGAAAACAAAAAATAATACTACATACAATAAATTTTTATTCTTTCACGTACATATGTATGATGGACTATTGGTTTGAAGTGTGTGTGTAATATATTGTAATTCAGAGACTCGAAATATAGATTTGAGACAATAAACCATATTTCATTGGCAACAGTATTCACTTATGAAAAACTAACTTGCATGGAGTCTCAATGTTCAATTTTGTAACTGGTTCCAGGTGTTCGCCTTTTCTTTTTTTTTTTTTAGATTTCCCTACAAAAAAGAAAAAGAAAACCAAATAATCTTGCAATGGTCGGACAAAAACGAAACTAACGTACATACTTATAAGATAAGTTCAAGGCTACCTTTAGCCACACTACAGCAGAGTTATGTTTATTCATACGATTTAATAGATTATTTAAAATTTAATACATATGTACTTGCAGAATTAAGTATAACAAATAAAACATTTTTTTTTTATCTAAAAATTCTGGGAAGACATTTGTTAAATGCGTTAAAAAAACGCTTCGAATATTTTATTTCTGTCTTTCGTTTAATTTTACAATAAATTTTCATTTTATTTCATTTTATTTCATTGCATTCATTTGTCCAAAGAAGTGTAGTGAAGTGGTGTAAGCTGTGAATATAAAAATTTGTTACAAAGGTTTAATCGAACATGGTATGCATAATGTGGTAACTTCGAACACTCATATCGAACAAAGTTTTGGGATCAGCATTAGCGAAACACTGATCTGGTCAACTAGAAACCGAAAAAAGAAAAATAAAACAACGAAAATAAACTAAAAATTGTAATGGAAAACAAACAGAGACGGATAAGCGAAAAGTGTTGTTACATCACCAGTTATTTAGTCAGCAACTGAACTAACCAGACAGCCATACAACTAAGAGATAGATTCGTCCAACGAAAACAAGTTTAGAGTGAGCGAAATATAGTGGCGCAGTTTGCCACAGTAGAGTATGTAAACCAATACTTGGAAATATTTTGATATTAACAAACATACATACAACACAACACATCTATGGCAAGTAACATAACCAAAGAAAATAAAATTACAACCCGCATACTTGCATAGTTTTTATGTATATCATTAGATGCGAAAATATGTACATATGTATGCAGTATATAGGCATGGCATACAAAAGGCCTTTAAGCCAACAAAGGAGTTTATTTTATTTTTTATTTCTGGTATCGGCCAAGAAGGCAGAAATAAACTGAACCAAGAGATAAAACTAAACAACAACAACAACGACAAAACAAAAAGACAAAAGGCAGTTGCGGCCAAAGAGGCAAAGTGGGTGAGAGCAAAGAGCAAAAAAAAAAAAAAAGAGGAAAAATGTAAACCAGAAAATCAAATCATTTTCTATAATCATTTAACCCAGCAACAAGGAATGATTTATTACATCAACAATCAAATTGAGAATAAATATTTAACAATAGAAAACGTTAGTTAGTTTGGCAATTGCAAATCCAAACAAAATCTGCATCAACGACACCAAGAAGTATTAATTAAAGAAATATTCCACACTTAATACTTTTCAGATTATTACTGCAACAGTACTACATACATATGTACATAGTTGTTAATCGTTGATATTCTCCATCCTTCACATAACAAAGCCGAAATGAATTAATTAAAATACATATGTACATATATGTATAGTAATAATTATTGTAAACAGTTACGATTTAATACCTTAATTTAAATTGAATTGTACCTGAATTATATTTACATACATACATAATTGGCCATTACAACCCTTCAGTCAGGATTACGGCCTAGTTTCTCACACCACTCATGTTGTGTACGTTAATTTTTATACGTGAGTGGCGGGACCTACAGTTTAACGTCGGCTCTAAACGACAGATTTTTTGAGAAACTTTTTCATTGCAGATTTATTTACTCTCAGATTTTTGCCAGAAATCTGCTGAGAGGAAGTCACCGAAGACATATTTTTATTTCATATTTCGTTTTGGTGTCTGGCCTGGGGCTCGAACCCGGGCTTTTCGTCTAATAAGCGAACACACTATCTACTGGACTACGGCGATTAAATATAATTGCTTTATTCATATTATCGGGCGTTCTGAGAGAGAAGTTTTGTTGAGAGAAGTTTTGTTTCAGTAATTCGTATTGATATCTCTGCAGAAATCTATAATTAATTTCTTAAAGAAATTCTGCTATCAAAATCTTTGGCATTAATGCTTAAATAAATTAAGGGGTTAGTATACTTCTTAATTTTCAAAAAAAAATCAATTTTTTAATGCTTAAGATTACTTTAGAGCCAGAAAATTATGGTAGAAATCTTCTATTCCCACAACCGATACGAAAAGAAGGAGAAAAATACAAAATAGTACAAGGCGTGCAGACGCACTCAACTTAAACGCGTTTTTCTCGAAATCACCTTTTCCGACCTGACGAATACAATTTAGCAAAACCTACTTGGCCGATTTCGATGAAATTTTGCGACAATGTTCCTAAAATAAGTAGTTTTAGCCTTAACTAGCATATTTTTAATCCGTGAATAATTAATAATTTTATTAAACAATTAAGGTAGCAAAAATAGGGAAAAAATTCAAAACACCGCCATTTTGTTACTTTTTTAAAAAATCTGGTTCAGTCAATAGCCAGTACCATATTTTATAAGAATTCATTTCGTTTTTTGTCTCCAGATACTCATAACTCTTTAAATCATGGTCGCCAGATTTTCAAATGACATTAAAACAAAAAAAAGCAGAAGTAAGAATTATATTGACATCTTTTAATATCGAAAAGTAATTTCCATACTATTCAAAATTTTTCCATATTTAATTAGATCGTTCTAATAATAAAATGTCGGTTTTTTTAAATTACAATATTTAATTGGGCAATTCACACAAACCCTTGTATCGTTGTATTGAGTGTATTGTTGGACGAATATACAACACTGTATGCTTGTGGTTGATAATTTTCATATAAAAATCCGATACACTTATACACATTTTTTTCATATGTTTTTAAAAGTTGTAATGGTTGGTGCTATCAGTTTATGTAAATGCCAGCCATCAAGAAGAAGTAAAATATACTAAATATCTTCTATGTAACTTGGATAATAACTGATAATTTTTGATTTCGTTGCTTGAAAATCAAATTATGACCACTGGTCTTCTTCTTATCGCTTTTTGACGTTTGCAATATGAAATTTGCAATACATCATAGCTTTGAGCGTTCACAAACCAAAAGGATATTCAGCCTAAATGACTTGTTTCTAAACAGAAGGCAAATAAAAAATAATATCTTTCAAACTTTCTTTTGTTTACATATGCGATAAAAAAAACAAAATCTTAAATACACAAAAATGATTGCTTAGTTCATAGTCTGCTGGACAATTAGCGTGATGTTCTCCTTTCCACCCACTATTCACATGATCGGTGATATGAAATACATCAGATAGTCGTTTCTTGATGATGTGTGCTTAACACCATGATCCTTCTTCTGTTGCCGCTCTCAGAGAAGTTAATCATTGTGAGAAGCGTTTTTGGCAGGACCGTAACTTTTATCGTAAAAGTCAGAAAATAAGAATTATGTTTTGACTTTTATTTTTACGAGCAGAAATGAAATTTATTTTTGTTTTAATTCATAATGAATTCATAATATATCATAATAAATATATTATAATATATAGTATTAAAACAAAAATAAATTTCATTTCTACTCGTAAAAATAAAAGTCAAAAATTATAGTTATTTTTTATTTTATTTATTTTTTTTTCTAAAAAGTAAAAATCAGACTGTTAAAAGCATCGCATTTTATAAAAATTTGGTTCCTTGCGGTTGCTGTTTTTAATTAAAAATTAAAAAAAACAGTTATTTTCGGTCCCTGGTTTTTAGCTGAACTCATGGCTATTAATGCAAATAAAAGTTTCAATCATTCCTAGTTCCAAAATAATATTTGAATTCCCGCTCAGATATATTATCACGTCAAATATAATTCCAAATATCAATCCGAATATTTAGATTATTATGAACATTATAATACTTATGCATACATACATATTATAACTTCATAACACGCAAAAATGTAGTTATAGAAATGTATGTATTTGTAATCGTCAACTTTTTTAAGATTGTTTTAAGGATCGGCCAAATAACATCGTAAATATTCGACTACAAGGTCGTTTCATTCAATTCAATGTACCTCTCCATCCATCACATCGCACTCAATGGAATAGTAAATATGTACTCTCAATCGTTTTCAAACTTTACGTTTCGTATTTCTGAGTTGTCTTCTCTATCTGCGGCAATCTGAGCAATGCGCTTATACATGTGTTCTAAAAATACATACAAAATATCATACACATACATACATAAATTAGTATCTAGCAATGTAAAGTATATAACCAATTTAGGAATGTATGAGATTGAGTTCGTACGATGTAAATACATACATACATAAGTTGCTTTAAGACTAGATGAAAAGATGAAAAGACGAAAATTAAACTAAACTGGTTATAGTGTAAACACTAAGCATTGCATATACTATAGTACATACATTCTCTCGTATCGTATCGTATCTAATATAAGTAAGTATTACTATGAATATGTATGTATCAGTGTATGCATGCATGTAGTATGTATTCAAAATATGTGCAAATTTAATATCGCCGAATGTTGAGGTAGCCTAGTATCATAACCACCCTGTTGCGTATACAGTAATAATAATATAAAAATATAGATACATTCGTATGGATGGAGAATATTTCCTTAACATGAGCACGCATAGCGGGCCGTTGTGATGCCACAGGTAAGCTCAGTCCCTGTACTGGCCGAATTCCGCGAAACTCATCGAAGAAGTTGGTCAGCGCAGGGGCTGGACACTAAAAGCACGATTCACCTAAGCTGGAAACCAGCCGCAAACCCCTGCTATAAATGGATAATAACTCCGTTAAGGTAACAAGGAATAGAGAGCCAAATAATAAGTGTAAGCCTGGCAACTGTGATCGAGATGACATTGCGATAAAATTTGAGTAGTTGGTTGGTATGTCTCCTATCCATCATGGGACAAGTCAATCTGTCAATGGAGAAAGATTCCTCATTGACTTACGATAGGTTGGCGTCCTGAAAGAATTTTTGCCTAATGGTCAATTTAACCGAGGTAAGTGGCATACCCAATTCTATTGACTAGGATTACAGAAGGAGAGTACCTGCTCTGGCGAGTCTATTATCCCTACAGTTGCCGGGAACGTCTCCGTGGCCAAGGACCCATTCATGTGAAACACTCAAGCGCTTAGAGCGAACGTCGGGACAATGTTGACACTCCCTGACGAGTTTGGAGTTGATCGTAACGCTTGAATGGTATCTAATAGCAGATTGGCTATCAGAACAGGTTGAGCTGAAAAGAGCACCGTGATGAGGATCCAATGAGAAGTTCCCTCTTTTTGGCATTATAAAGTCCCCATTCACCAGTACAGTTAGCCCAGCTAAAGAGCCTGCCACTGGTTCCTGAAATTCAGGGGGTGCGACAGAAGATATGGCCGCCTACTTAAGCGCCGCGGTCATATCGAAACGTGTTACAATGGTTGAGGGATTTTAAGGAAGACAGAGTTGCACACATTAGTTAATCATGTAGAAAATTTACTGGACTACGAGCAGCAATAGAAATAAATATTAAACTAGAGGCCGTTATTAGCGTCATGAAATAACTGGGCATCAATTATGCGGTCTTCGCATTTGCTAAGGTAAACCCGTACTGATTTATTGACGATTTTTAAATTTATTTCATTATGTAATTTAATTATACATATTTTATAAAACAAACCAATAATTAATGTATTTTCTATTGATGTAAGAAAGGTTTTGAGTTAACTTTTTGAGATTTAGCGACTATCCTACCATTCTTTCAAATTGTCTAATATTGTCTAAATACTATTTTGTAGTCACATCGTAGAAGAGTATTAAGACTGTGAAGATTTCGATAGGTAATACAAATCTTCACATTAGCAGCAGTTTATTTAGGATGTTTGAAGTAATAATCATTACGAATTTCTAATTCTTCAGCACTTTCGTTGAAGAAGTTCTTTAGAACGTTTAAATACATTATTTCCTCACTAAATTCCAAACTTCCCACACCTGGTGCAAGTTCTTCGTGATTTTTTAGACAATCTGAATTATATCAGAATATAATTTAATATATAGTTTCAACGAGTTACAACTTAATCCGTTTCTTTCTAAATTTCTTGTAAAAATTACAGATCATCAATAGTACTTCCACCATGCTTTACAGTGGTCTGCGCCATATGTTCAAGCTATCCACTTGATGATGGATGAAAAGGAGAACATCTTACATCGATTTCCATAAAACCTTGAAATTCATGTGATGAAAAGCTGTACCGTTATCTGAAATAATGACATCAGCAATGATTCAGTTGCACATTGTGATGACGTCGAATTGACGATGTATACTTCCAACCATTTCGAGTACGAATCGAGCACTAGGGAAAATAATTTTCGTTTAAATAACTAAATATGCAGATGCGACCAAGCGGTCTGAATAGTTTTCCAAATGCGAACCTCTGCTTGTAGTTATCCATGCCAAGTTTCTTGACCACCTCCTTAAAGCCCGGCTGAAAATTTTAGCGAGAAGGGAATCCTGACCGTTTGAGTCGCCACATTCCTAGTATTAACAACTTTCCTACAATATATGTAAATTACATTGAGAGTTGTCAAAAAAATATTTATTTATTCTTGAAATATACAACGAATTTTGTGAAAAATTTATTGAAAAAGAACGTTAAAAAAATTAACATTATAAAAAAAATTAGTGAAGTTTGTTAAAAAAGCTGCAACACAAAGAAAAACAAAAATGAAATATTGCAGGAAAATGTAAACATGGAGTGTGCAGTGGGCAAATGCAAACAAAATAGTGGTAAAAAAAACAAGTGAGAAATTTTCAAAAATTAAATTTCCCGTGTTTTTAATTCGGTCATATATTCTGGGCTATAACGAAGGCATTTTAGGCGCCAATGCAAATGTGGTGATCTACAATACTCCTGATTTAGAAGTACATAATTCTTTAACTGGTAAATGTCGACATACAATTTCAAATAAAGGTGTTTAATTTTCTTTCTGGTTTCTACAGGTACTATATTTAAGAATATTAATACTGAGATCCAAGAGGACATATTACATATCGAAAATAATGAAATATAATTAGAAAATCTACAGTATGTCGGTTTAGAGAATTTGGCCGGATATATTTGTCACAAATTACAAAACAAAACCCCCAATCTTGCGATCAAGCCTTTAGAGGACTCGACGTATACCTGGGTCAACCACCTAAGTGAAGGCGGGCTAAGTAAGCCATCAAATTCACTAATGAAAACGTTAAAATCGTGTGATGTCATTTTTTGAAATTAAATGGAGAACAATTGATGCTTACGATCTGGTATATCCAAAAAAATTTGTTGGAAGCAAAGGACATTGGATGAAGTGAAAAAACTTTTTTAGATGTAGAATGTACTTCAGAATGATATTACTAAATACCGAAATTTCTCAAAATATCAACAAAAGAAAAAGGAAAATGAATAAAATATCAACGTAAAAAAAACTTTTTTTACTTCATTTTATATTCAAATAATATTTCAAGTAATAAAATATTGTTGGATAATTTTTATTTAATGAATTTTCAATAAATAAATATTTGAAAAAAAAAAAGTTTTTGCTACTTAATAATTTTGTAGAGACAAAAGGTAAATTGTCCCACTGTTATATTTACATATAAATATAATTGTTTGACAGTTAAAAATCATTAGCCAATAGGAACACAAATTGCGTGACGTCATTGATTCAACATGCGCAGAAAGTTTTAATTTTGTGTGCGTGATGGCGTAATCTTTAGTTTATCATTCTTGTATAGCACATATGTAGTTCGACAAACAAACAAAGTGTTAATCATAATAAATATTATTGCCTTCCGCGCACTAATTACACTGAACTTTACAGACCATTATCCAATGTTATCTGGAAATCCGTACATGCTAGCTATAACTATCATAATAACTATCATAATATTGTATCGAATTTCTATTCTATTTCTACACAATGCTATTAGTTTAACTAATAAATATAAAATCGGAATAATCGGCACTTAATAAACATTAAAAATAAGAAAAATAAATATTATACGAAATATAAGAGAACTGACTTATCTGTTGGCAATCATAACTTGCTTTAGCAAGATCTGAATATAATATTGCTAACAAATTTGACTATCAAAAATTACTTAAATCGGATAAAATGTAATATAAAATCTAAATCTTTGTACAAGTTCATAAATTCTAAGCGTCGTTTTTCTCGTTAGCCCAAACTTTTAAAATATAGTTCTTCAATTGCTGAGGATTATATTTCAATAAGTAACGCATTTAATGCCTTCGCGTCAACCACGTGTATTCTGCTATGTCCGATGATACTGGAACATCTTATCCTTATGCAACAAATCATTCATGTGGGATTTCATTGACATTTATGTATTAATGTTGATACTGTTCTTTTGAATTTAACAACACTAAAAAGCTTGTTTAGTTGTATCCTTTAAAATTGTGCATCATTACTAGCTGGGCCCCTTACCGTAATGTTCAACCCTTATCGTTATGTTCAGTTTGTCGATGAACGAGATTCATCATACTCCTATCTATTCTGGAGTATGGTTTTATTATATTGGAACGTTGTTATGCAAATTGCATCAGTGCGAAAACAATTTTTAATTTCCTGACTACGTGGTCTTGGTTGGAACTCCTATGTCTTAACACCGTATCATACTAGACTTGCTTTGATTAAACTGCCAACACTTAAAAGTCGTCGATCTGTGTTGCGTACATTATTTGTTCTGATTTTAATATGAGGTGAAATTGATTCAGAGCTCCTGCCTAGTCAACTGAAATTCCTGTTAAACCAACACGTAATTTTGAATTTTAATCATTAAAATATTATCGTTTGGATTATGCTAATAATGAAACCTAGTAATAACGAAATGAATGCTACTTAGTAATAGCCTTCTCTTAGAGTAATCAAGTATAATAAAGAAAACCTAACTCTATATTATATATATATATCTAACTTTTATTTCTTTTGCTATATTTAAATAAAACTCTGTGTTTTGTATATACTCGTATTAGTATTTATTATTACGTAAACAAATAAATAAATAAAATAATTTTTCATGGAGCGAATTTCTATTTTAATTGTAATTTAATAAAAATTTTCAAACAAAAAAAAACTTTTTAATCAGCAATAAAATTTGGTTTTGTAATATATAAGCGGAGAATAGGTGCAATAATTTTTATCAATAATTATCAATAATTTTTACATTTTACTTACTTTCTTATCAAATCTCTAAGTGTTACATTGGTGTGCCTATTATTTTTCACACCACTGTTTGTTCAAATGGTGTCGGGCCTATTATTAAGCGCTTCCTATCTTTTAATTTAAATTTAAAGAGATATAATATATTCCATTATAAGTGGAATATAACTTCGTTCAAATAAGCGCCACAGTTTTTCTGGTTGAATTTGACCAATGTATAGGTTATATTGGCACCAAAGGGATTTGAGGCTCATCCTAATTCTCTTGCGACTTAAGAAAATCCCACAAAAAGCTTTAACAAGGTCAAATCACACTCCCTCTGTGCCCAGTTCGCAATACCTCCTTGTGAGATGACATCCCCACAAATCGCTATCGTACAGTATATCTAATGTGACATGAGCTGTGTGACATGCAGCGCATATCCACGGATAAAGATAAAATACGAGCAGTAAAGGACTGCCCTCGTGCCCAGACATACATATATATATACATACATAATTTTATGTATGTATTGCTTCTCACACCACTCATGTTGTGTGCCTTAATTTTATACTTGAGTGGCGGGACCTACAGTTTAACAGACAGATTTTGAGAAACTCTTTCATGGCAGGTCTATTTACTCCCATAGTTTTTGCCAGAAATCTGCTGAGAGGAAGTCGCCGAAGAAATATTTTTTTTTTGTTATACATATTTCCTTTTGATGCCTGGCCTGGTCTCAAACCCGGGCTTTACGTCTAATAAGCGAACACACTACCTACTAGACTACAGCGACTTCACGCTGGATATGGTATTGGGGGAGTACTTTCCCAAGTGGGCAATGGTGCAAAGAAAGTCGTAGGCTACTATAGTCGAACACAGTCAAAGACTGAGCGGAACTATTGTGTGACCCGACGTGAGTTACTTGCAGTGCTGGAGTGCATAAACATTACCATAAGTACATGATGTATGGCCAACATTTTCTGATAAGGACTGATCATTCCGCATTGAGAAGGCTGCTGCAATTCAAGAACCCTTAAGTTCTTCGAATATTTATTTTTGCTTATTTATAACGAAAATAAATAAATTGACCATGTAATTATAAAACGCTGAATAATGGATTATTTAAAAAAACATTACACATAAACAATAACAAAGTATATATGTATATATATATATAAATATAATGTTTCCTAATAAAAGCACATGAGTACATAAATAAATCTTCAAAAGAAACCTAATTGATTAAACTTAAAGTTAAAGAGATATGTATTTGGATAATAGAAGTGATCTTATAAATGTGAGACGCACTGAATTAGATTGTATTAAAATTTATTTAAATCTTTCGGAGTTTTAGGGAATTTATAAATTCCCATTTCTGTAATCTCTAATCCTACTTGCAGTATACCCTAAACACGATTTGATTGACACATTATAAATATGATTTTCATTCATACGATACATAAATGTACATCTAGACATACTATAGATAAAAGAAAAAAGAGGATATGTTGACATCATACGGAGATGAAGTCCTTAATCCCTATAAGAGCTGTGTTCGAGAATTGCTTAATTGCTTGGCATATTATGATAATGAGTATCAACGGATAAATGTCGTATTAAGAAACTTACAAACCGAATTAAAGCAGGAAGTCGACAATGTCATTTTTCAATGTTCTCAAATGCGAAAACTTGCTTGCGCTTCGGAAGAAAGACTCGATGAATTTCAGAGGAACATTAAAAACATAGATACTATCAGGGACAGTTTTAACAATCGCATCGAAGAGGTGGAAAAAAAGCGTCAAGAGATTCTAATTGAAGCTAGGAAATGTTTCGAACATTTTTGCAACGAGAAATTAGAATTAAAGAAGTTTCATGAGAGAAGCATTAATCACTTAAAAGCTTTTGCTGTGCAGACTAATAATCCGGTAACGGTGAAAAATTGCGAAAAGGATATAAACGAAATGTCTAAACGATTCGTGGCGGAAGTATCATACATTAAGAAATGTGAGAGTGTTTTGCGTTCATTTCTTCAAGTACTGCATGATTGTCAAATGCCTTCGATATGCAACTGCAACTGTCTTAACAACTACGACTTCATGCCAGGAGATAAATCATTAAAAGTAATCGAACCAATTATAAATGAAATTAAAATGTCAATGGGTAACGCTTTAAGAAAAACATTTGCCCAGATTCATATTCATCAACCGAAGGATGTCAAAAGTTTTGCCGCCCTTCACTTAATGTCACAGGAACATAATGAGGAGTTAATGCTAGAAAAACTTAAATTAATTGATCTCGATAAACAATGATATTATTTTGATAACCAATTTTTTTTACTCGGTATTTCTAACTCTCTCTAGTATACTTTAAAATTATGTTTTGTTAATATTACTAAATTCCTTCATATCTGTATTTTTTTCTCCAGGCATATTTTTCACAAGCTAATATTTTTAAATTGTTCCCAAAATTTTTAACAAAATTAAAAAAAATTATTGTTATAAAATATTTTATTTCTTTATTAACTATAATACAATTACAAATTATATTTATTTATACACGAGCTCAGTAACTTCGAACATGTGCTCAACGTAATGTAACAGGCCAGAGTCTTTGGTGGTAGTCGAACCCACGACCTTCACGCTAATAGTCTAGCCCACAACCCACTAGACTACCAGGGCACCCGATTTAATACAATACAGTGAAAGCTCCACTGGCGGACAGCTCTAGACGGACGATTTTCTAAGTCCCGTCAATTAGGTCGTATTTTTAGAGCAAATTCATCTCCCGTGGAAGGACGCTCCCTTGGACGGATGCGGACGCCTGTTTTTCCAAAAACATCTCCCATAGGCGGACAAATAAATATTACAAAAGGCAAAGCTGAGCAATTTTATTGTATTTCGGTTTATCCCCCTTTTATACTATGCGCTATGTGTAGAGATTACATAAATTTTTCTTTGTTGTGTGTGTATTTTTCAGCTTAATCAGATTATGTAACATTGCGTAGTGCGGTGATTCCCCGGTTTATTATTTTATGTAATGTGTGATGTGCATAGACAAAATCTAAATTGTGATTTCCCTTTGGGTTTATGTGATGGATGGTCTTTAAATATGACTTGCCTTTATCAACATTAATACATTTCTATAAACTATCCGATGTAAATGAAGATAATTTTGAAGATTTCGTTAACATTGATGAATGTGCTTCAACTGAAAATGATTTGAAGGAAAATATTTTGGAAGATCCAGAAGAAATACTTATTAGTGATGAGGACCAAAAAAATGTATTCGGAGCCCAGCGGAATAAATACCTTTGAGGAAGCTTTTACAGAAATTCAACGATTAAAAGCCTTTTCGGCAAACGACTTTCTAGCATATTCAAAATTAATGAATTTAGAGAGCCACTACGAGGATATGTGGAAAAAACAAGCAAGCAAACTATAAACAAACAACAATACAACAGTTTTTTAGATCTTAATAATATTTCTTGTCAGTTAATTAGCTACTCTGAATATAAATACATATCTAGGTATGTACAATGTATATGAATATTAGGAAAATAAAAGTTAATGAAAATATTTTTAAAGATTAGTTTTTACCACAGTTATAGTTGGCAACGAATAATGTACAGGTAAATATGTATTTATTAAATTTTTCCCGAAGGATTTTATCAAAATATCCCTTGGACGGACATCTCCCATAGGCGGACAAAAATGCCTCGACGGTCGGTGTCCGCCTATGGGAGCTTTCACTGTATATTGAAATTTTTTTTAAAAAAATCAAAACCTCTTACCAAGATAACACAAGTGATGCCCGATCACATAAGAAACCGAATGATGTGAAAGATATGCAAAGGCTAAAATAAATTATGTACTTAGAAAATTTGACTAGTCCTTTGATATTATTTAGTGCAAATGTGTAATTTTAATATTTCATGCTAAAACCTCTTCGTTCTTTTGAAAATTTTCGCATGACTTGATTTATTTATAATCTCAAATTAAAAATTGACATTTAAAACAAGAGAAAACTAGTTTTCCATGAAATATGTTGTCTCTTAAACATTTTAATTGCAAATGTTGCCCTGACTTGCAAATTATCGTAAAATTAAAATTAATTAAAATAATTAAGAATGCAGTCGCCGTAGTCTAGTAGGTAGTGTGTTCGCTTATTAGACGTTATAGCCAGGGTTCGAGCCGCAGGTCAGACATCAAAACGAAATAGGAATAAAATAGCAGATTTCTAGCAAAAATTCTGAGAGTAAATAAACCTACCATGAAAAAGTTTCTCAAAATCTGTCGTTCAGAGTCGACGTTAATGTAGGTCCCGTCACTCAAGTATAAAATTAAGACACACAACATGAGTGGAGTGAGAAGCTAGGCCGTAATCCTGACTAAAGGGTTGTATTGGCCAATTATGTATGTATAATTAAGAATTAAAATCTATGGAAAGGTTTAAGTAAGTAAACAGCAATAAAAAGTACATTGAATTAAAATATTAAAGCAAATGGCTTTTCTGATTTACTAAACGTAAGTACATTCCAATTAGTACTTGATTACACGACACTTAATAATTTCTACGGTTCCACAAAAATATACAACTTGCTGTTCGTATCTGTGCCTTAATTTTATACTTGAGTGGCGGGACCTACAGTTTAACGTCGACTCTGAACGACAAATTTTGAGAAACTTTTTCATGGTAGGTTTATTTACTCTCAGAGTTTTTGCCAGAGAGGAAGTCGCCGAAGAAATATTTTTTTTTTTCATATTTCGTCTTGATGTCTGGCCTGGGGCGGCTTTATGTCTAATAAGCGAACACACTATCTACTAGACTAAGGCGACTTCAAAAATGCAGAAAGCTCAACGTTTTGCAAGCACTTCGGTACATAATGTCCACACTTGCCGAAGCCTTATGTCTTGCCTGGATAAAAATCATAAAGCACATCACACAGGCAGTTCTGTAAGCAATTTCGTAGCCCGAACATAATAGGTTGGGTTGTTGGCACGCTCTTCAAAATCATAAAGTCACCATAAAATCGTATTTTTTTTAAGGCTTACTATAGTTTAAACGCTACGGTTGTACGTTATTAATATATTTTTACTTAGTAAATCTATTATTAAACTTCTCTTTAGTTTCAGATTTGTTATCATATAGCGCGCATATTAGAGCAATAGTCGTTTCCAAAATAAACACAAAATTTAAATTTAAAGGCGTTTTTAATTCTCAAATAAATAAAAATTGTTCAAACAAGATTTTAATAAAAATTATTTACTTAGGCCGTTTAACATTTATTTACAACACAGTATTTGCACAATATAAGCAATTTATTTTGAAATTGACACAAAACAAAAATTGATCGATTTGAAATCATGTGATTTCATAATTTCTATTCGCAGAGCACATTTTAGGTGATTTAAAATCACTTCAGTTTGAATATCCATTGCCTTATTAGTTGTTGTTGGTGTAACTGCCCTGTGTTTAAGCTGTCGAGAAAATATAGATGCAAAAAATTAGCTTTAAATTCATATACTCGTATGTATGTTCGGTAAATGATAGTTTGTCATTGCTTGTTTACTAACGTTAGCAGTGATAGGAAACGTTCGAAATTGCTTTGTGATTGCATTAGGTTAGGTTAGCTTAGAGGACGTGTACTTGTCAACTGTGACACGTACAGTACCCGGCGGTCAAATTGACCCATTGTACAACGTCCTAGCTTCTCACACCACTCGCGTTGTGTGCGTTAATTTTATACATGAGTAGCGGGACCTACAGTTTAAACTCGACTCCGAACGAAAGAGATTTTGGGAGCTGTTTATGGCAATTTTTACTCTCAGAGAAATATTTTCATATTTTCGTTTTGAAGTCTGACCTGGAATTTGAACTCGGGCCTTTCGTCTAATAAGCCAACACACTACTTACTAGACCACGACGACTTCTTGTGCTTGCATTACGAATACAAACTGTTATGAGCTGCAACCGTCCCAAATTCTTACTTTGGTAAGTGGAAGTGGAAGAGAACAGGCATCAGATGTGTATAATGCCATTTAGGAATGGGGCCTTCAAGACAACATTAATTTGCTTTTTTATACAAAAGCAGTAAGCACTGCTCGTAAAAAACATTTTACAAATGCCGCTCTTATATTACAATGTAGAAACCATATACACGAAATAATTTTGAGGAGCTTGTTTGAGGTAAAAATGATCAAAATTGTTGGTTCCAATGCCGTAATTTTCGAAAGATTGATCAATTTAAAATTGAATAAATTTCCATTTGAACTAGATTACGAAAGAATAAATTCCAAGAATATAAGAAAATGATTTGCTCCAAGTATGCATCTTTATAGTAACTATATACACTATGGTCCCAAGCAATAACAGTCTAAGAGGACTTAAGTCAATTTGTGATATCCACATATGTCTCACAATATAATAATAGGATCTTGGTTTTCGTTTACTTCTGTAATTATGGTGTCATATAACGATTTCATATTACTGTAACAAATGTACAATTCTGAAAACATTGAAAGGGATATAGAGCTGGTAGCACATCAAAAATTACAAAAACATTTATGGTACCTTAATTTGGAAAATGTTATTTTTAGGATACCATATTCCACAAAGGGGAAAAAACGGTTGGAGCTTATAAATACGACAGTGACACAGAAGACAATGTAAAAATCCCAACAATAAAAAGAAATCATATATTTCTCAACGATAATAAGAAACGGTATTGAATTTATTTCCAAAGAAACAACGATTTTTTTTACAGGTTTCCAATAAGCCAAGAATTTTTGAAAGAGGATACTGTAAGTTAGAATAAAATAAACGCTTTCACTAAGGCCAAGGATATTGTTTGCCAACTAAACGTGATCAATGACGCAACAGAAGGAGTTGTTAAACTAATGGAAGATTCTAATTCGATTCTTACGAAGGCTAAACAGCAGAAACAGTATACATATTCTACAAGTTGTTCAAGACTATGAACAAAGGTATTCCGGTATTCCTAAAAATTAAATTAATTAACACACTTTAATTGCGGCAATTCAAACCATTAATTTATCGTAACTACCTACATGTAAAATATGTATTATTGAACACACTTTGTTTTAATAAAATATAAGCATTTAAAAACATATTTCATTAACACGTACATACATATACATAATTGACCATTACAACCCTTCAGTCAGGATTACGGCTTAGCTTCTCAACACCACTCATGTTGTGTGCGTTAATTTTATACATGAGTGGCGGGACCTACATTTTAAAGTCGACTCCGAACGACAGATTTTTTGAGAAGCTTTTTCATGGCAATTTTTACTCTCAGAGTTTTTGCCAGAAATCTGCTGAGAGGAAGTCGCCGAAGAAATATTTTTTCATATTTCATTTTGATGTCTGACCTGGGATTCGAACTCGGGCCTTTCGTCTAATAAGCCAACACTCTACCTACTAGACCACGGCGACTATAACACGTACGTTTATAAAATCTTAAATTATGATTGGTTTATTTATATTTTTCTAATATACTTATGTGTGAAGTTAGCTGCGAAAGTTATATTCTTTTTTTTACAGTGAATTGAAAAATTTAAAAGTTTAGCTTCGTCTTCCTTTCATTTTTTCTGTAATTTATTTCTATTTTTGCGATTGTTAATCGATTTTCTTTCTTTCCTTTTCCAAAATTTTTATTTATGTATGTTAACAGTATCTGTTAACAAAACATTCACTGTTACACATCTTCCTAATTTAGTTTTTTAACGCTGAGAATTAGAAAAAAGTTGTCACGGGCAAAAATATTTAAAACTTTACAGCAAACATCTTTCTTTTACAATATTTTTTCATAAAATTAATACTTGTGAAGTTATGACGCAAGAAAGTTCAATTTTATGGTTTCGTGATTTAATCCCAACCGATTGATCTGAAAATTTAACAGGATCAGCTTGCATAAGTACATAATAAAAATATATTCAATAAAATTGAATTTCAAAAATAATTTGTTGTTCATCAGTAGTTGTTATCTCAAACATTTAGGGGTTTTATAGTAAATGTTAAAATAATTAAAACTACCACACCTATAGCGGAAAAAACTAGCTCGGCGGTCGTTGCCCGCCTATGGGGCATATCACTGTATTCCGTAAATTTGAAGAATATTATTACTTACATATTTTTTAGCTTTATTATAATTTCTATAATTGTTTCATATATTTTCTAATAAATTAAATTTTTTTAATATAAATTAGCTAATTGCACCAGGTAGAATCATGGACGCATTTATAGTAAAACCACCGAGTCAGCCAAGCATTACGTTTTGTCATATTTTGTACTTCTGTTGCAATATCAAAGTTCTCTGGTTGTAGCTGTAAAATGTAAATATTAATTACTCATTCGTTACTTATTCGAGTAAAGCATTATTACATACAATTGGTTTGGGAAATATTCGCTTCATGCTAATTCTATGCAAGTGCTCCCGGTGTGCCTTTTCCAAAATTTCATATTCACTGCCGCTTAAACAAGGTAAACACAAATCGCACTCCTGGCGATTGCAGAATTTATCACAGTCATGTGCGGAACACTTGTTTAAATTGGTTGCCAAATTTTTATCCGATGTTATCATCTCAGCAACTTCATCGTATCTTCAAAGAAAAATCAAACAAATGTTTAATAGGCGATTAATTATTGTTTTTCTCTGTACAACTAATTCTGTTGGGATTGTGTCTTTTCATTATTTTTTACATTTTTGTTCTGTCTAAATATTGAGCTACACTTTCCCATTTTTTTTTTAATGATTTAATAAATTTTTAAATCATATACATGACTTTAGTTTATAAAATAAAATATTCCAACAACTTTATTTATACATTCCACGGAGATTTTTTAAGCAAAAGTAATCCTGTTTCTTATACACTAAATAGAGTGTACATTTATTCTATGGCTAATTCCGAATGAGATAAGCAGCTCCGATGAGTATTTCAACATGTTGATGACCCAAAATACACTTTGCAGCGAACTAAAGCTGGTATCAAAAACTACATCATCTGGATGCAGAGGTAAAATTCTGTTGATAACCTGTAGCTAATAGGAAAAAGTCAGTCTTCGGAGACGTGGATTAAACTTGAATTGAATTTCAGCAAATTGACTAGAAATTTTATTCGTATTTCAGTCGAATTGAAACTTTTTTAACTTATGATATAAATTATAAAATAATGTTTTAGATAATTTTGTTTTTATATACTTTAAGTCCTATTCGATTTAAGGCTGGGCATTTGACAAGCTAAGCCACAACCTATTTTGTATTACAAAGTAGAAATTTTTTAACTACAGCGGCGGAATGTTTTGGAGCGTTGTCTTAAATGAACACAAATCCATTTTTTATGGAAATTGAACCAAATTAATTTCATAAAATATTTTAATAATCTATTTTGTTCTCATTTCCGTCTATAAAGACAAGGTTGCCTCCTCCACTGATGGCCATTCAGCCAGAAACCATTGCCTTGTCTTCGTCAATACGGACTTCATTAAAAAATTATTACAATTATTGAAAATGTATTGTAAAAATTTGGAATTATTTTATACAGATGGTACTCTATTTTTGCTGAAGAAACAACTTGCGATAAATTAGTTGCAAATTAGTGAAAAAAACTCATAGGGACTTTAAAACACAATACGTAATAATTGAAAATTGAAAAAAATATTGCATATCTGGGTTTCTTAATTGATAATTCCGATTTTAACTAATAATTTGTATGCTGTTATGTGAATCAAAGGTTAAAACTTAAATTAAATTTAAAAAAAAACTTTAAATTTTACTCTTAAAATGAAGATGAGTGTAGCACAGCATTTAATTGAACAACGGGAAAGCACAAGTGGATATACTGGCGAAAATTCGTTATATTTGATTAGAACGAATTAAAAATTTGCAAATTGTGAATAAAAGAAATCCTAATGTAAAATATATAAAACATTTAGTTTTTATTTACCTTTCGTTAAACAGTAATCCATTATGTATTGGTGATCCAATGCCAACCATATTTAAAACACTATACAGAATTTGTTCATATAGCAGAGAGTTCGGTTTAAAATGTGCTGACGACAGATTTGGCGACATGTTTGCTTCCATCAAATATACTTTCAGCTTATCATCTATTATTAAATCAAATCGGATCAGATCAAAAAAATTACGCATTTTATAAGATCGTAGTATTCGAGCGATATCCTGTTCCTTCTCCAAAACAGTGGAACGTATTATATCTTCTACTTGTTGCCAAATTATTGAAGGATCTAAATTTTGTTGACGAACATATGCATCAAACGCACCTCGCATACTGCCGCCCAAACTATTGTAGAACTTTACTAGTGATGGGACTTGCCATGTTGGCAGATAGTCATCGCCAACGACATACTTATCTATATTGGATGCATTAAATGGATAATACTGAACAGGACAATAACGGAATAAAACGTCACCACTATAAACATAAAGACGCAGTGGATCTATTGAAGTAATCACAACATATACTCCAATGTCAAATTTGTAGCCATCCACGAGAAAAGGATTTTGTATAAATTCCTGAATAAAAGAGTTGTTTGAATACAAATTTATTTCCTCTGGAGCTCGAATGGCTATATGTCGGTGTTCATTATGTTTCTCTACGAATAGAGCGTGAGGATGATGCTCAATATAATCCAAAAATTCTTCTCGCTGTGAAGGCAAACGAAAAGCCCTCGGTAGAAATGGTAAAGCTGTTGTAGAAAGGTCCACCTTGTTTGTAAGAAATCCACAGCCGGGAAAATGGTTTACTATTTGATTCTTGTCTAAATTTTTCATTCGCTGCGGCATATTTATAAAGGGATAATCATGTGCCCACAACAAATTCCAATTGTCTTCTAATGGCACTCGATGATAACCCAAACGTTTTAAGACTGTGACCACATGTATCAAGTGTTCCTCCGTCTTACTTTTACCGTATATTGCGTACTTTGGTGCAGCGGAGCCTGTCGCTGTTTGATTATTTTTCTCATCATATTGCCGAAACCAATTATAGTAGTTGCACGGTGTTGGTAATAAGTCCACTAAAATGGCAGTGGCTATCGTGGCCAAGAGAAAAATGATTACAGAATGTACAGGTATTGCAAGGCAATTGCTTCTCTTTTTCTATAAGGAAAAAAATAAGATTTTCTCTTCATAACTGAGGTATCAGAAAATTGAGGTCAAAGAAAATTTTACAGGTATTTGGTCTGTCAGTTGTCTATATACATACATATGTACATATATTAAGAAAATTATTTTTCTTACCAATTTAATAATACATTCCTGTTTATTTTCATCTGCATCCATTTATTTTGAGTTGAAGAAGAAAGATGTAAAAGAATAAAAAAAACAACAAGTTACAATTGTTTTAAATCCGATTTTAAAATAAAATACAAAACAAAAACAAAACAAAACAACATAAAATACTTTCACCGAAAATATTAAGAAGAATAGTCCGTTTTGAAACAGAGAAGCAACTATTCGTATATATACTACATCTACATACAGACCAGTGTTGGAAAATTCAGTACTTTAGTACTTTTTCAGTACTTTCCATTACAAAAACACCGAAGTACCACCGCGACACTCACAGCACCTTTTAATTGTTAGATGGCTTTTGCACATTCAAAGTACTTTGCAAAGAGTTTTGGCAAACTCTTGATATTTTGTTTTGTTGTGTATACAACCATCGGTAGGCGAAGAACGAAGAACAAAGCAACTTTACAAGAACATCAAAGTGCGAACTTAACTTTGCAAAGCACTTTGAACGTGCAACAGGCGTCTTACATGTTTTATTTTTTGCGCTTTTCAACTCTTAATGCGAACGTACGTTCTGTTACGTGCCGCTGACATTTGGCTAATTCTAGCATTGGTCTTTACGTTTCAGCTGTTCTTGTTTTGGGTTATGAGAAATAAGTGTTAGTCCCAGAGTAACGTATTAGTTGTTCGTTTTTCTATTCCGTTCCGTACGTGTATTAAATTTACAAAACAGAAACGGAATGTAACATAACGTAAGGACTGATTGTACCTTTAACCAAAAATGTGTGACGTGATCATTTTATCAGATTTTGGTAATCATATGTTTGTTACGAAAATGATGTTGTTGTTAATAAGAACAACAATGAAACAAACATAAATACTTTTGGATGCATTTAAAAATGATAAAATTTTGAAAAAAATTGGATTCATCATCCAAATAGTATATACATAAATGATTTGATATTCGTTTGAATATATTTAATTCACACATATATACAAAATATACATATACAATTTTAGCAAAAGAAAATACATATATTGTGCTGGATTCCGAGGAAAATGGAGGGGTAAAGTATACCTTGTTAATAAAATATAAGACAAATAGTAAAAAATGTAGCATAAGTAACATTGAAATTGTCGGTTGCTTTAAGTTGCCCGGCCACGGATCAAATAATAGATCAAACTCGCCTTTTTTGTTAATGTGTTGGTAAAAATGTAGTCACACGTATAGACTGAGAAGAGTTTGAAGAATATCAAAATACTTTTGATTTTCGCTATCTGTGTTGCATAAATCATATCGTTAGTATAATTCGCAAAGACGCTAAGTCCACTTTTTTTCAAAATTGATATTTTAATGCAAAACGATAACAATGCACAAAATATATATTTTACAACAAACAAAATGTTATTATGTAGTTTCAAGTTGTTGTAATTTTGTGGTTTGCAAAAACGCTAAGTCCACAAAACTACGAAAAATTTTAAAAGCACATGCTGACTCCACGAATATTAATTTGTTCAATTGAATTTGGTGTTTTCTGGTCTATTTTTTCTAAAGGCGTAAAAAGTGGAGATCTTAACAGAAAACATAAATACTAAACGTCTTTTCAAAGACGGTCTGAGTTCCGAAGATTTCGCAAGTCTTCGGGCTTACTTTATAGAAAGAAAAGTTCTTTGTGGAAACGATAATCCCAAAAAATCTTTTATAGCGATGGATTGTAAAAAATAGAAATTGTGGTATGAGCAATGCCCTGTTGAATGTGGCTGTAATACATGGCATTATATTGAGCAAAAAGTTCTTGAAATTGGCCATACACAAATGGAGGCAGATAGCGTTCATTCCACTATAGAAAGAGCTATGAAACAAACAGTAATTAACATACCTTCAGAATACATAGATGTTTGTAAAAATGCTGGAAAAAACTCTAGACCCTATGATGTTATGTACTTAGATCATACATTTTTCAAAAGATTTGATAACGTTCAATTTCTTAAGAGTGTCAGATCTGGGCGTAATAAAGGTGATAGTAAAGTTACAGATATTAGAGCTTTAAAGTACACCCCAAGCAAAGCAATATATTTTAAAATTCGTTTTTCTGATGTATGGAAAATATTACCGCAGAAAATTTATGATAAAATTGATCCTATACACTTTGAAAATTTTTTCAGCAACTTTATCAAGAAAGAAGAAAAATTACTATAAGAAAGTATGAAGACTTACAATTTCTCAAATCAACCTTACCCAATGAACACCAAAAATTTTACGATGATTTACCTCAACTTTGAATTTTGTCTACTGCTAAAAATGTATATACATCGTTATATTTTTGCATCTTTTTAATAGAAATGAACTAAAATAGTCTTAAGTTTCCATTTTTTTAATAAAATTAATATAGAAAATTCAATCAAACTTATTTTTAAAATTAAAACTGATTGTAGGAAATTGTGCTAAGTCCACAATAAAACGAATAAGTTTACAAAGAAAAAACGCTAAGCCCAAAAAGTTCGAATTTCCATCCCAAGATTTTGTGGATATGGATTTTTGAACTAGGCCATTTAAAAAGAGCTATTTTGTAAAAATAATTGCGTTTAAAAAGTTTAAAAATCTTAAAAACTGAAAAAACTAGAATGTTTTTTGTGTCTCCTGTAAAATTTGAAAAAAGGGACTTAACACATTTGCGAATTAGACTAACGATATGTTATTTTCTTCTTCACAACAACAATACAATGCAGTTTGAAGGTTCAATTT
The DNA here is from genome assembly GCA_930367235.1 of Sarcophaga rosellei. Classification (NCBI taxonomy): domain Eukaryota; kingdom Metazoa; phylum Arthropoda; class Insecta; order Diptera; family Sarcophagidae; genus Sarcophaga; species Sarcophaga rosellei. The sequence continues at coordinate 79,449,610 of OV884017.1, read as the reverse complement.
ATATATGTTGCTGTGCCAAGCAAAACAAATATTACCAACACATATGCATAATTTTATCCGTTAAATTTGATATGTCGCCATGCGCCGTTAGAATAATGTGTTCTCGCTCACAGCATTGTTACTCATAAGCGTTACACATAAAATTTGTAATAGTAATGCGTAAATATTTTTATCTGACAGCTAAATTGAAATAAATGTCTTATTATCGGAGTTGTACAATGGAAAAGTTGCATAAAACTGCAGGTCCTGATGGCGTCCCCGCTGAATTATTTAAGACAGGATGTAATGAGTTGCTGGGGCACATGCACCAGCTTATATACAAAATATGGCTAGAGGAAAGTATGCCCAACGATGAGAACATCAGTGTTCTCTGTCCTGTACTGAAAAAGGGACACCCTATGATATGCGCCAACTACATAAGCTTTCTCCCTATCGCATATAAGGTGCTTACTGGCGTATTGTGTGAACGACTGAAGCCGCTCGTCAAAACACTGATTGGACCTTATCAGTGCGCCTTCAGACCTGGCAAGTCCACCATCGACCAGATCTACACACTACGCCAAATCCTGGAAAAGACCCACGAAAATCAAGTCGACACACACCCTCTTTTTGTCGACTATAAGGTAGCCTTCGAGGGATCGTGTTTTTGCCACAATTTCCTGCTAATCTGATAATCTGACATCATAGGGCTTGGTACGAGGTGTTATTGCTGCCTTTAGTGCTATTGAAAGGGAGCCTACTAAGATGGCTCTGGTAGTAAATGGGGGCAAAACAAAGTATATGATATCGACAAGTAGAGACGTTCAGCGTGTTGATTCTCAGATTACGGCCGATAACTATACTTTTGAAACAGTCAAGGAATTTATTTATCTTGGCCCCGCCGTTACCACCAAAAATGATGTCAGTCTGGAGATCAAGCGCAGGATCACTCTTGCCAACAAGTGCTACTATGGTCTCAATAGGCAATTACTAATAAACTAATACTGTACAAGACGCTCATCCTACCCCTGCTTTTTTATGGCGCAGAAGCATGGACTCTATTAAACACTGATGTAGCAGCATTGAGAGTATTCGAGAGAACAATACTACGTAAGATCTTCGGTCCAGTGCGAGTTGGCGATGATTTCCGCATCCGATCCAACAGTGAGCTGTATGAGTTCCTCAACGACAGACGTTGTGCAGCGTATTAATATCAAGCGGCTACGCTGGCTCGGCTATGTCGTTCGAATGGAGGAGGATGTTCCGGCGAGACAGGTATTTGATGCGGATATCTGCGAAAGTCAGCGAAGAGGACGACCTTATATCCATTGGACCAAATCGAGGAAGCCGTGTCATCGATTGTGTGTGACCAATTGGCGTAGGAGCGCAACAAGCAGAGACGGCTGGCAGAATGTGTTGCGGCAGGCCGAAATCCGTTAATCGGGTTGTTAATGGCCAATTATGTAAGTAAGTTATGGGAGTTGCTGCATTCAGTACGTCTACGAATACGCAACGCAGAAAGTTGGGCAAATTTTAACTTGTTAGGGACGTAAAATATTTTTAAAAGTATGTATTCAAGATGCTGTAGAGGTTTACAAAGAAAAATTTTTGTTATTTTTTTCTGCTCTGGCTTCAAAGAATTTAAGCAGTCGCCATTATAACGGAAAAAGTACTTGGCAGTATTTTCTGTCGCCTATGTGTTCATACCTTAACTGGGGCAGAAACAGCTTAGGTTGTTGCCATGATAATCGTCTACATGTAAACACGTGTATTCTAAACTTGTCATCGGTCGTATGTCGTCTATGTATTTATACATTATGGATGTCGATTTTAACTCTATGTGTTACATGTTACATGAACATTTATTTGAACTTTGGACAAAGTTTAACGTATGACGGACTCTATGTGCAAAATGTCCAATCATGTATTTTGGAATGTTGATAAAACAGTAGTAACTTCAACTGAATACACTTTATTCTAACATTTTTTCTGGTACCTTGACGTTTTCATTAATTTGACAAGATTTGAACGAAAATGCTAAAGTATTAATTTTCAATCAAAATTTATCGCAAAATTTAAAAGTGGGTTTGAAAGGGGTCAGAGAGTAACATCTTTCGTGGAACAAAACTCTCCGGAAATCTGTTAAGGCTCCAAACAAGATCATATAAGGAGATGGCGAATGATACCTGATTTTAAAGTATATTAATAGCAACGTAAGCTTTGGTATCATATCTTTAAGTAATTGGAGATATGAGTATTGTTCGGAGCAATCCAAGACCACAACTCCAATGTGAAAATGTTCACTGAATTCAAGACTACATTAAACCAATTTAACTGAACTTGCCGCTTATCAAAAAACTCAGAGGAAGATGTTTTATAGTTTTGGAATCATTTTCCTCAGAGGATAAGCCTCAAGCTTTGGAAAGCAATCTATTATATCATCCGACAACGAAGGCACTCAATCAACGTCTGGACATTTTTGTACTCCTTTGAAGGAATGGAAGTGGCTGAGTATGAGAATGTTCTTCTTCAGAGGACATCGCCGTCACTGTCGTTAACAACAACGAATTGTAGTAAATTTTACTCAATCTAACCTCTATAAATTTAAAACGTCTTCGGCTGTCATCATCCTTCGGCTATCTTTAGACATCGAATAACTTATATGCATCCAAAAACCTTTATTGTATAACTACAAGGCTTTGTGGACTATCGGGGATGGACCAGATATTCCATTATGAATTAAATAGTTTTTAATTTAATAATTATTATGATTATGGACTAAATACTATTAAAGCCTTTATCCTATCCCATTTTAGTAATAAAGACACCTGTTATATCTATAACGAAGACAGAAAGTGTGTAGCCTGGTCGCGAGCAGGAAGGTGATATCCTGTGAAAGCCAAAATATTTTGGCAAGTACATACATTAAACTAAGGGGTGAATCACTTTTTAAATTTATTGTTATTAGTAATAGAAGTCGCTGTAGTCCAGTAGGCTGCAGCATTACACTTGAAGCCACAGTTAAAATCCCAGTTCTGACCTCTCGAACAATACGAAATATAAAAAAGTTCCCTCGGCGACTTCCTCTCAACATATTTCTGGCAAAAACTCTGAAAGTAAATAAAATTGCCATGAAGAATTCTTCAAAAAGTCGGAGTCAACTTATGGACGTACGGAGTGTGATTAGCTAGGTCGTAATCCTGACTGAAGAGTTGTAGGGACTAATTAAGTATGTAAGTAAGTTAATATAAACAATTGTTAATAGGGAATAGAGAACCCACCTTTATTGTTACCAACAAAGCCAAGTTCTTCTTCTTACGTTTATTTATGATACATGAAGTCAGTAATTGGAATATTTCGGCAGATTGTGTGTTTTTCTGACCATATGTGTATTGAATTCAACCATTCACTCTAATAGAATGCGTTAAATTATTCTTTAAAAAGGAAAAATACTAATTGGACTAATAGGAAGAATCTTGTAGGAAAACTATTAGGAAAGCCTAACCAAGACTAGCTATTGAAATGTTGAAATTCCATAAAATAACTTGCTTTGCTGGAGTGAGTATTCACTGATAGATTCATATTACATTGCAAAGTCGAACGTGGAATCTTTTCAAAATAACTCCGATTACTGTAGTAATGCACAGGCTAAAATATGGTATTAGAGAATATTAAATGGAGATACATATACGCATATTTACCGACAGTAAAGATTTTGACACATGGGACTGGACACGGGGACATTAAAGTAACAACAAAGCCGACGAACCTGCAAAGACTGGTACAATAGTCTTCAATTACAATCGTAGATAAAATTAGAACTCCTCTACAGAGAGGCAAATAATTGGTTGCTTTGGATATAAGCAGAACATAAGCGTTGAAATCGACCAGAGTCCATTTTGCAAACCTCATAAATTACAACGACTTATATAGAAACTGTCATGATAAGGAGAAGCAACACCGATTCTAGGAGACTAGGTTTCAATTATGTCTGCGGACGCTATAAAATGGGCAATAGGTGGATTCAAATCGTTTAAATCTCCTAGAGAAGACGGAATATATGCAGTCCTCTTACAGAGTCTCAAACTCAATCACATCGAACTACTCGGGGCGATGTTTATTGCCAGTATTCAGATTAACCATCTAACGTCAGAATGATGTAGACTGGGGATAGTCTTCATACCGAAGGCTGAAAGAAACTCCCATACATACTCCCTGGATGGGAATCTCCTATCCAGGTAACAGCGTTCATACAACAAGGAGAGATCTGTTGAAACTGTCATGCATAGCCTGGCGTGTAGAATAGAAAGATTGCTCGTATAAAAGGAATATACCCTGGCTACATTCCTGTAGATCGAAAGAGCATTCAACAATGTTGGACTAGGGAGTGGAACTCCATACGATGTATTACTCTCTTCTCTTATGGAATCTGGGGACGAGTGAACTGTTAGTTTTGTTGGACCAGATTGGATGTGTGGCAGTAGCTTTTTACACTGTCAGACAGATTCGTCGACACTATTAGAGATAGGAAGTCAGCTAGCGGGCATTCAGGCAAAGGTGACGGCAAAACAGGCAGCGGTGAGAATTATTGAGGACTTCACATTAACATACTTTCTGAATTCCATCGTGATGAACTCCATGACGGCGTACAGCTGTCGCAGATATCTCATCGAGGAAGCACAAAGATATGATGTCCATATCATGAGGATATGGGCTTATAATTGACAGTGCCGTAGTCGCTTCCGTCAAATCTGATGAAGGCTACGATAGGTTTGCTTAAACTCAAGGTAGGCGCGCCCAGTATGGTTGTCGGAGTCATTACAGGGCTTTGCATTATGCGTACGCATGCGAGGTGCATTAGTCATGAATACATTGCTAATGATTCCTGCAGAGATGAGAAGAAGAGGAGACTGTTCATCACTTTGTCAAAGGAGAAAAAGGCGCCTTGGTGCTTATTGCATAGATTGACAGTGTAAGTCACTTCATTAAACTCTCCGCATGGTTCTGGGACTAGGGGATTGTGGAAAATTGTGGTAACACATTGGGCCCAGTGTGGCCTAATTGTGTCCATCTAACTTTCTTAAACGGACAGCCACACCATTATTGAGCTCAATATTTCATATAAAGTTTCAATTAGTTAATGCTCAATAAATACGCAAATTGTTATAATAAAATACAGCATTATCATAAGTATGTTCAGTGTGCATATTAAATTATCCGAACACTTTCTGTTGATATTTGACAACTCAAATGTCTACAACACAAACATAAAAACAAACAATAAAACAAAATAAAAACAATGTTGTTGAAACAATCAACTGTTTCGTTTACCATTTGTCAAATGAATATTGAATAAGCAGTTGAACTGCATATATTGTTATGTTTAAACACTTAAAATATTGTACTCAATAAACCGAATATTGACTCAACAAAAGTTTATATCGGAACATAGTATAACATTTGATTCTTTCGTTATTTTTCTATTCTATTCAATTTACTTACAAGTTGTTTTTTTTTTTAAATGGACTCATAACTAAAACAATTATAGTTTTGTTACTTTAACAATGTGTTTTTAATATCTTTTTAAACCGAATATTGACTCAAAAGTGCATATCTGAACATAGTATAAAACTATTGGAATGATTTATTTAAGTAAATTTTTTAAAAGTGTATTTTTTTTTAAATTTTTTTTCCTTCCCAAACTTCAAATTACAATTCGAATTAAAAATTGTTTCATATACAACCAGACAGATTTATTTATTTTTATTTGTTGCAAACTGATTATACAATAATAGAAAAATGGCCAAAAGAGCGCGGGATTTAGAAGAGGTTAAGAAGAGAAAAATGGCACGACTACGATTTGGTAATTTAATACGTAGCGTAGCTATAAATCGTATATGGCTGGTGGACGCTGGTGATCAAAAACTCTCATTAAATGTAAAGAAAAATATTTCAATGCTCGTAAGAACGCAAATAAAAATTGGTCTTCTAACATTGGCTGTAAGTCGTAACACAAATTACTTACTTATGTATGTATGGAGCATATACTATAGTATATACATATGTATTATATGCATGTGCATACATTACATATACATAAGTTTTTTATATTAGATAAGTATGTATATCGATGACTGAATATAGAAGGAGCATATTTCCACGTTTTGCAATATCAAATTTTTTAGCACATGTATTACATACAATGTATGTATGTAAATATATGTATACCCTGTAGGAAATGTCAGTATTAAAAATGTGCTGAATCGCTATTGACTTTGTCAACAGTACTAGTGTAGAATTATACCCCGTGCAAGGCTTAGTGCTATAGACATTTAACATGTCCGTGTCATTGAAAATCCTCTAGTGACATTATGACTATTGACTTGGTATTGACTAGGTACTTCTCATGGATCCATATCGTGACATTAGAACCAGGAATTTACTAGTACATTTCTATAACTTATGGAACTTTCCTGTAGGCAATATCAATAGTAAATAGGTCATATTAGCGACATTGTCACTAGTTTTTTTTTTACTTTTTTTTTTAATATTAGGACCTTTAAGCCGTTACCGAAGCAAATAAATTAAATCGTACAACAACTATTGTGTAATGATAAGTTTATTTAACAAAAAATTTATATAAAAACTAATAAAATAATTCACAGCTCAGTTATTTTTCAAGTTAACAAAAAATTTAGCACATTTCTTCAGGGCTGGCTAACCCTTCTTAATTTTAAAAACTTTTGAATAAAAAGTTTTGTTTAAAAAAATGGAGATAAAAAACTAATTCACAGCGTAAAAATATAATAAAATATTAGTTAACAAAAATTTAATACCTTTTTTTTAGGGCAGGCTAAGCCCTTTTAAATACACTTAACTATACATGAGGTCACTTAACGACTAATTACAATTAAGAAAAAAGTTTTCTTCAACAAAAGCAAGACTGGTTTCTTCATTTTGGTTTTCTTTTGTGGTATTTCCTTTGTTTTTTTCGCGACTGCTTTGCTTGAAAAACTTTTTCTTTAGTCTTTGAAAAGCTGCTCTCAAAGTATTTTCTGGCAAATCGCTATTTGTTGATATTATATCTATTTATTAGAAAAATTATATTTCAATAAAAATGTTTGAGAAATCATATAAAGACATTTTTACCTATTAATGCATTGAACACATTGCCGTAATCCCGCAGTCTTTCTTTACCGAAAATTCCGTCGACATTAAACTTCAGAATGATGTCTTGTGCAAATATATAATGTAAATTGCGCTCTACATTTCCAGCAATCAGAGTTTTAATTTGTTTGTTTCTACAAAAAAATTTTATTTTGTTTTATTTATAAATTTTTTTTCTGGAAAGCAAAATACTTACATATGGATCTGAATGTGACCGTAAAAGAGAATCGAGTTCTTTTAATTTTTCCACCGTCTTTACTGGAAATATTTGGATAATATTGTCGACTATTTTGAGAAACCAATCTATCTAGCAACACTTTGTGTTCAGCTAAAATTTCTATTAAACTATTTTGCTGTTTTTCTATTGCATCAAGCCGTTTTGAGACCTCTTGGCAGCAACCGCATTTTGAATTAGCTACAAAAAAAAACACACACACACACAAAAACAAATCAGTAGCACTAAAACGCTTTGTAAAACTAACCTTGAGGTGCAAAATATTTTAATTTTCCTTTTGACAAACTGGCCTGATCGGTAATTTTTCTGGGATGCAGGTGTGCAAAATCGGAATTATTAAAAAATTGGAATTTAATGGTAGGCATACAAATTTAAACTCAAACTCTTTTATAGAAAACTTTTTCTTTCTTCTTTTCTTCAAAAAGGCTTTCTAAATCCAATAATCTACGACCTTCAATAAAAATTTCATCATCCTTAAAAATGTTTTCAATTCTTATTGGAATACATGGTCGGATACTACAAATATTATTGGGTTCTTTTGAAGAAATAAAACAATCTTTCACAAAAACCGCGATAATGCCACCTTTTCCATACTTAATCCCTTAATTTTTTATTTCAACGCATGTTGAGTGCTTCTCCCGTTTTACAATTTGTTGAAGGATAGAATTAGGTTTCCGGACGTGCTTTTTTAAAATTTGAAGTTTATTTTCAAATTCGTATGCCGAAAATGAATATAGGGGATCATAAGTTTTAGCGCATGAAGCTAAATGAAGCAAATTATGTAGGTTGAATGAAATGCTGTTCGACCCAAATACAACAGAAAAGTTTTCAACAAATAATTTTAAAAGTTCATGAGCTTGTTCAATATTACGTTCTACGTGGCGTGGACTACAAAGTAGCCTATAAGCACAATGCAAAAGTAAAAATTCATAAAAAAGATTTTCGTGTACGTAGCTATTGAGTACAACTATGCCTGAATAAGCTAAGAACTGGTGGAACTCAGTCGCTTTCCAATGATGTAAATCTTCCAACGACCTTGGTTTTCTCGGAAATTTCTTTGGAAAATATTTTTTTAATTTCATCAGGCCAGAAGATATTGCTGATAATATTTTGTTTCGATGTTTTTTCTTCTGTTTTATTTTGAACTAATCGAATAAAATTTTTTCATAAATCCCAGGTCGACAAGGTGCATGCTATCCAATGGAGTTTGTGATATCATATTAAAACCCAATTCTTCTAGTGGTGTTTTCTCTTTTTTAAATATATTGGAATGATGCATTGGGTATTTCCTTAAAGCAAAATCGACATCGGATATAAAAGTGCCATTGAAGCTACTGTACGTGAGTACATTATCAATTTTTTTTTTAGCTATTTGCGTGCACTTTGTACATTCATCAGCTGAAGTATGTCCAGGCACGCCACAAACAAATGCCTTTGCTGGCGCATCACAAACCCATCTTTAAGAAAATGCACTTCCTTAACAAAATCTTTTAAATAGTCCTTGATACACTCTGGTTTTTTAATGCCTACATATAGCCCAACAGTAAAAGGCAAACTTTTTTCCTTTGTGTTTGTGATCCTGCGGAGAATTGGCCACAACTGTATTCGAGAACTTTTAAAAAGTGGAATTCCATCAATGTTTATATCTAGCTCCAATTCATCATCATTTTGCAGAACACTTCCAATTTTTCTTAATTGCGTTTCTATCCCCATGTGACAATAGCTTCCAGGTGATACATTTCTAACCACAATTTTTTTGTTTTGGTCCAATAAAGTTTCTGCAGAAAGTGGATCCTCCAGGCCTTCATCTTTTAAAATGCACAAAAGTTTTTCCAAGCATTTTCTTGATGGAGCCGTTTCGATGTACCATTTTTTAATTTCTCGCACAAAGACAATTTTGGCGCAGCGATCTCATCAACAATATAATATTCTCCTTCGTCTATAGCTTCATTGAGCACTGTTTCATTTCTTTCACTCAAAACTGTTTTAGTACTTGCACTTCTATATTTATATAAATCAATTTGTTTTCTAATTTGCCTTTTATAATTTCTTTTACTCATATGTATTATAATATCACTTTTTTAATGCTTACACAAAAAATTTCCAAATTTTAATAAAACCAAGCGCACGCTATTTTCTAATTAACCGGATTTATAATACTGAGAAAATAGATTAGACTATTGCGGAGCAGAATTTTTTACGCATAAAAAGACATAAATGTCAACATATTTCAATAAAGACATATGTATATGTCAATACAATATTGTATGGTGTACAATTGTTGACAAAGTCACTAGATCTACACCACATCTTTTATCTCTGCATTTTTTATATTGAAAGATTGGAGACATTTGAACTAGTACTGTTGACAAAAAGACATATGGACCCAGTCTGACTGCAGGGTATTAAGCCATCGACACATACTTATAAGTACATACAAGTATATATACATATATTTATTTATATTTAGGAAAAATCCTTAATAAGAACACACAGTCAATTGAGAACCATAGAAGATCGAAAGAAGTTGGTAACCTTAATGGCGGGTCTTAATTGTTTTAGTAAAATACCTCCAGTAAGTAAATAAAAATAAAATTTTTATTTAAAACTAACTTTTTCGAACATTTGCAAAGATTTTTTGGTTTTGTTTTCTTTCAGAAAGTTCGCGCCCGATTGGCTAAATGTGTAAAGTTCATGGTCATTGGTCCGGGGCGAACACTGATTAAAGAAGGTGATACGCCCATGATGGTGTATTTTCTGCTTACAGGCGAAGTGGAAGCCAGCCAACGTGCCTATAACCATGTAAGTAAAGAAACAATCTTCCTTTACATTGTCTATGAAACTAATATGGGTGATGCAAAATAATGACAAACAAGATATTCTAATTCAGATTCAGAATACTTGGGTCAGTAAAATAAAGGCAATCCATGGACCTGGGGACTGCCTAGGCGATGTTGAAATGATTGAAAAGTGTGTCAGAAGACATACATACACTACTACAAGTAAGTTTGCATAATAGGATAGTCCATTACTGTATAACAGTATTAATGTAAGCTTTACCTTAAATTACATTAATTACAAATAGCCTGTTTCACTATATCGATAAAAAAAACCTAAGCGAACATAAGCAAATCATTCGAATTCGAATCGATTTGAGTTTCTCTATTTCGAAATGTTTCGTTTTGCTTGCATTTGTGTAAATTTTTGCTGTTTATGCCCAAATGGCAAGTTTGAAACTTTTCTTACAATTTTTGTTTTAATTACTGAGAAAGCTACTGAATTCAAGGCAAATTTATTCCATCAGATGACCGTATTTCTACAATAAATACAACAATACACAAACAACAGGCATTTTATTTATGTTGAGGAGTAATCATCTTGTCAAAAAAATTAACCCTCAAACCTATATAGGAAATTAATTAAAGCAATTAAAAGAAATAAATAAATTTTATTTATTGAAAATTCTTATGGTTTTTATGTCATGTTAAATTACACAATAGTGCAGCACCTCTAAATTAAAAAAAAAAGTTTTTTCATGCAGTCAATAACATTTTCACCTTACGTAAAGAACATGTTTTTATATGGTCGTCGAGAAAAATGGCAACTGCAAATGTTATTTCCTATTTGTCAATATTTAGGCACCTAGCTGGAAAGACCGAATTCTTTTTTTTTTGATAATTCATCACTCTCGTCTAAATAAATATAGTAAATCAAGGTTGTAGCTTTAGTATTAAAGGCTTAAATATTGTTAATCATCTTGCATAAATTTTAATATAATTGGCTTTAAAATAGTAATCCCTAAGTATTTCTGGAGTGCGTATCGTTAAGGATACATGCGGTACATATGAGGGTTTATGACTAATATAAATACGAAATTGATTATCGAAACAAAATACATAAAAAAACAAAAAATTTTTGACAACGACGATACTCAACAGCAAGTATCAAGGCGAATTGAGTTCGTCCTGGCTAGTATTTTAGGGCCACCAAGGCGAATTCATATAAGGTGGTATTATTAGTCCAGGTGAGTGCTTTTTTGAGTACACATAAATGTCAAATATTTACATTGTACATTTTTTTCATTTAAATATAAATTTAAATTTGTCAATGTATATTCAGTGAGCAAAAAGAACACACACTTACTATCGAAATAACTTTTGAACCAAAAACGTATCTATAAAAGGAAATTTATTGTCCTTAAGACTAAGTAATAGCTTAAAAACTATATTCTGATTACAAACATTTCTCTATTGGTTAAGCATAAAGAAAATAATTATCGAAACTAATAAATTTCAACATTTTTAGGCAAGAGAAGTGATGATTCTTTGACTATGGTAACCTCTACTCTACTAGAAATTCATCTTGAACAAAATCCTGTGGAATAATATATTTGTTAGTTTTTTATAATAAGTGTACACATTTTTTTTTTTGCTCACTGTATATACATACTTTTGATTATTTATTTATTTTTTTATTTCCTTTTATATTTGTGTTCTACACATTTTTATAATTTATTTAAATATTCTTAATTATCTGACACAACTTTTATTGTAAAATCTGCTCTTATGCTTCCCAGTATCCCCCTGAAGAATGACTACCTTAGTGGTAGCGCAAATTAGTCCGTATTAAAAAAATTTGTTTTTTAAAATTTATTTATTAAATTTTTTATAAACAAAAAGAAAAAAGAGATATAATGACACAAAATAACAACTTTATGTCATTATATGGATTCGCCTTTGTCATTTCTGGCTAACGGCGAATTTCATTTGACAATAATGGTCCCCCATAAGAAAACAAAAAATACATGTTGTTGTTAAAAAACACCGTGAATTCAGTTGTTGTAATTTTGCTATCACCTTATTGAGTTCGCCCTGTTAACAACTTTGAACATCGACGATTAAAGACAGAAGAGCCTCATGTATACTTAATAAGAGGTAAAAATTACGAGGTGCTTCAACTTATCATCTTAGATAGAACAGAAGATAGAAGAGGAGTTGGTGGAAAACTGCTGTGATATATAATAAAAAATTTTTGTCTAATATTAAAATTGAATTAAACAATACCAAACCGTTTTATTAAATAATTTATTAAACATTTGTTTCTCATATTTTAATGAGGTACGAGTATTTTTTCGTTTCTTGGTTAAATATTTCTTATTCGATGGCAATGCGTCTAGTGATTGATTTTGACGATTTCAAAATGGAGAAACAGACTTTTGTACGAAAACATAACGTTTTCTTTCGACTTGTCGTTTGACCGTTCGACTTAGCGTTCGTATAAAAATAAAACTAATAAAAAAAACCCGAAATAGCTTTCTCTCGTCTAGAAAGCGAACTTTTAATGCAAGTAAAAATAGTATACAGCACGACCTATTATGGAGACTCAGCTTGAGATCATCTTTGCTGCCAAATTCATATGTTTCTACGTCCATTACTAGTCTGTTAATATGATTCACCAATGCTTTATGAGCATGGAAACAGAATTTGTTTATTTCGGGGATCGGGGAAAAGATAATCTAACAGTATTTTATTCAATATGTAAAGGGTCCGCCAAATAACTTTTTTTTTTTTTGAAAATGCTTTAAGAAAAAACTACTGAATATTTTCTCAAATTCACTTACCACTCCGACCTAAACCTAAACCTAAACGATCCTTCCGGTTAATAATAGAAAATAATTTCATTAAAATGGCTGCCTCGGCAGTAGCCTACATGATCGGTCCAACTTTTAAGCACATTATCGATTGTGTGCAGCTATATTTCACCAATGGCTTCACGAATATTGTCCTTTAAAGCGTCAATTGTCTCTGATAACACTTATCTTTGACGGCGCCCCACAAATAATTGTCCAACGGTGTCAAATCGCAGCTCCGAGGTGGCCAAACGACATCAGCTCTGCGGCTGCTAATGCGATCTTCAAAAACAGGGCGCAAAACATCGAGTGTAGCTTCGGCTGTGTGGCACGTAGCGCCGTTCTGTTGAAACCAAATGTTGCCAATATCCTCCTCTTCAATTTTTGTGAACAAAAATTCGTTCAACATGGCCCGATAACGATCGCCATTGACTGTAACGGCCACTCCTTGCTCATTTTCGAAGAAAAATGGCCCAATTATGCCTTTGGACCAAAATCCGCACCAAACAGTGGCTCGTTTTGGGTGCGTCCACTTTTCAATGTATGCGTGCAGGTTTTCTGTGCCCCAAATGAGAAAATTTTACTTGTTTACATACCCGCCAAGATCAAAATGAGCTTCATCTGAAAAGATGTTTTTTTTTTGCCAAAATCGGCATCTTCTGTAAGATGATTTTCAAAGTAATGTCGCAATATGTATTTCCCAGCGTTGTTCAAGCGTATACACAAACATATTCGTTCAGCGGAAGGATAAAACTAATTATCTGTCAAATCAGACATGAGCTAAGTGTTACCATTCACGAAATAAACACTAGTTGAAAAAAAAAACGTTAGATGGTGGCCCTTTATAATATCAGTTTGTTGTAAGTTATAGTATAAGTGGCAAGAAAGACCTCTGCACGGTGAACTAGGCGATTTATTATTTTTAAATGATTTTATTGCTGTGAACATTTCAAGGATATTGTGGTACTGCGTGTGATTCACAACTGGATTTTGCCTAATGTGTGGATATGCAAACGACTATTGCTAGCCGCATAGAACTCTTCTAAAAGTTTCCGTTGTCATCATCGGTGTTCATCAACGTTTTTCAAAGGTTTAACAATGGGGTTTGAACTGTCGGAAAATTTCTACAGTGAGCGCCAAAAGTGAGTAAACGTCACTGAAATAATTAATTTTCTTAGGATAGCGAGAAAAGTAAATGAGAATAGTCGAATAAATTTCCAAAAATAAAAACGTTTATTTATTACTTATAAAATGTTAACACAAAAACAACAATTCATGATAAAGGAACTTTTTTTTATACTTAAGAACATAATAGAAAATGTTAAATTATAGTGGGTGTTGACTCACTTATGGCGCTCACTGCATATCACTCGTCAGATGTTTCTTAAATTTTTCATAAAAAGTTTATTTTTAAAAGTTTAAATTTAAAAATACAATAAAACAAAAACGGTATTAAATTTTTCCAAATTTATTTTTTTGTTATGAAGAACAATTGTTCCGGCTGGAATTACAACACCTCATTCGATTGGACCAATTTTCATGCACTTTTCCGACTGCATGGGCTCGTATCTCGCATATCGCAATGGCTTCATGAACACTTTTTTAAGCGACGCCTAACAGAAAATAATCTAACGGTATCTCCATTGACCGTAATGGTTGCGCCGTTCTCATTTTCAAAGAAATATGGGCCACTGATGCCTTCGTTCCATAAGCCGCCAGGCAGTCCCTCCTCCTGCAGTGGCTTCTGTAAGTCCACGTATGGGTTTTCTGAACCCCAAATAAGGCAATTTTGCTCATTAACGTACCCACCAAAAAAAATATATTTTTTTGACAAAATCAACATCATCGTGCAGTTTCTCGTTGACTCATCTGGCGAAGCGGATGGTCATAATGCTTCAACTCTTGAACCAATTGAACTTATCTTTTTGCGAAATTCAACATAAACTGGTGCGTGAAATGATCAATTCTTGAGAACGATGATGAGTTGGTGTTGATGGATTATCACGCACACTCTCACTGATGACACTTGCTGCACATTAAACGGAGGCCGTATTGATAAGTGGCCGGAAGATATTGGAGGCACTCAGATCGAATCGAAGAGGGCCATAAAATACTTGTATGTATGTATATGTAACCCAGGGAGCACTGAGGGGGATGATGCCAATTATTGGAGGACCAAATCCATTTAAGAGGAGAATAATATGGAGGGTTGTAACGTCGATAATGTTATATGACTGCTCAATATCGTCGGAGGCACTCTCCGTGAGAACGACAAGGAGGAAACTGTCCTCGATGTATCGTCTAAGCGCGATTAGACAGATAAGTAGCTTCAGGACAGTATCTTATGAAGCGTACTGGTATTGGCAAAGACAATACCGATAGACATATTAGCGGATGAGATGAGGCGGATATACTTTCGCCGTTTGGAGTATCCAGGACAAAAAACAGCTATAAGCGGAGGAACGACGAACTTCCATGCACAAATGGCACTCACGATGGGAGAATAGTTTAAAGGGAAGATGGACATTTCACCTTGTCCCTGAAAGAACGAATATTGCGAGCTTAATTACTACGTGACCCAGTTCCTAACAGGTCATGGATGCTTTGGGAAGTACCTCAACAGATTTGGACATGATACTTCCTCTACATTACGTTTCACGGCAGTTGTTGCTTTGTCCAGTCAAGCCAAGGTGATCCGGTTCACAGCTTGTGTCAATTATATTTTTAATTTCCTGCCAGTTACAATATTTTCTAGAAATATTGAAAACATATTTCCTTAATTGCCCTGATTTTGGAAGAACTAGCACACTCGACAGCAAATAGGTGCTTGGAATTAATTTATCTTCCAATGTAATTTAATCCCTTAAGAACTATTTTTATCACTCGTTTTAAGTCTAGAATTTTTTTAAATTCGATTCTAAAAGAGAATTTGTATGTATCGGGTTATCCATTTCGTGGTTTCAAAAGTAAACGTAAATAAAACACATATAAAATATTTTTTCCATGATATTTCTTTTTTATTGTAAAGTTTGAACGTTGACATTATGTGTGAAACACTACATCATTTAAATGACCTCCACGCGAAGTGTTTCAAGCATTGATTCTTTTGAGGTAATTTTCGACCACTTTTTGACACATATTGGGCGGTATCTCAGCCATAACTTGACGAATGTTGGTTTTTAAGTGCTCAAGTGTTGAAGGTTTATCTGCATAAACACGGTCTTTCGCGTAGCCCCACAAAAAAGTCTAATGGTGTCAAATCGCATGATCTTTTAGCATGATTTAACATCACTTGCCATATGATATTTGGCAAACTGAAGGCGTTGTTGTTGACAGATTGCATTTAATGGAGGTTTTTTCTTTAATATTCGGAGTTGTAAATGTTCACTGCTTAAAATAGCGCGACGAACTATTGATTTACTTGCATTAACTCCTGCTAAATGTTTAATTATAGAGGGAGAATGGGCTGAATTTGAGGCAATTCGAAGAATTTTTCGCTTGTCCTGTGGTGTTAGAGCTGTGTAAGTACCTCCTTTGTAATTTTTATTACATGTTTCACGATGTCTTATGTAATTCATTACCACATTATAACTTCGTCCGATTTTTCTAACGGTTTCGCGATAAAAATAATTTTCAGAATGGTAAACATCAATTTTTACCATTTCCGACGAATTCAAAGAACTTTTTATTCCCATATTGATTTAGGTAACTGCAGTCACAAACTGTAATTTTAATTTTATTTGGTTTTTATAAAGCTTTATTACAACCACATGCTGATTTAAGTTAAAAATGCAAGCGGTTCTATTCTGTTGAACCAAAAAATAAATGAAAAATTTTATACTTGACTACAAAGAAAGTGAAAAAGTACCGTTATAATCCATTTTTACACTATTTTTTGTGTTTTAATTATCGTTTACAGTATCAACTATTTTTCTGCAAAACAACATTTTTTTATTCTATCTGCATTTGAAATTTATACAGCTTTTTTACTTTAAAATGTGTTGGTTCTATCCTGATGAACCGCAGTGTATGACCATAACGCTCCGAATTGACGGTGACAGTCGTTCCATCGTCGTTTTCGAAGAAGTAAGGTCCAATCACACCTTCGGACTAAAGAGCGCACCAAACAGTGACTTTTTCTGGATGTAATGGCCTCTCTTCAATTACTTGAGGATTCTCAGAACCCTAAATACGACAATTTTGTTTATTAACATACCCACCGAGTGTGAAATAATCTCCTCTTAAAGCACCATTTTTGTAGTAGGTTTTGATAATTTTTGTGCGTTGTGTGATAGTTAAGCGATCCATTTTCGTCAATGTCAGACTTTCAACTGAAAAGAAAAAAGTTAGTTTCACAATTCAGTTTGACAGATGTCGAATTCCAGTCCCATACTTTTGAAACCACGAACCAAATATAACTGTGGAGTAGTTTCAATTAAATATTGACTAACATAATATGTCTCTTACTATGTACATGTGTATATGTTATTGTATTAAAGTAATTGCAATATATAATAACGCAGAGTGTTGCCTTTTATTCGGTTTATGCTTTTTTTTATTGTATCTAAATCCGTTTACATGATTCGTTTTAAATTGAATTAAATAGTTATATTGACTCAGCGCGACTTTAATGTAAGAAAATTCATTTTATGCCCACTTAAATTACACATTTACAAACATTATATTTATGCGATTTAGTCACGACATCTTATAAGGAAAAAATGAATTTGACATTAATGGCATATTATTGATTGATTTTCGTAGGAAAGGGAACAAATATTCCTATTAATTTTCTGATTTTCTGATTAAAAAAATTTGTTTCCTTTTTTATGTTTTCTGTTTAATTCTGAATATTATTGCATGACCTAACAAAAAATATTCATATCTTCTTTCCCTGCTTTTCAACATTGTTCAAGCCACGCATGTGATAACTCTTCTTTAAAAGGACAGCTTGATGTAAAGTAAGAAGTGGCTATATTGCTTGTACTTAACTCATTATACTTTCACAAGTAAATAGTCCGTTTATCACGCTCGGGGTAAGATATATTTTTAAAATTCTCACTAATTCATATTCTTGGCTAAGAACACCTCCTATCGCATAGTTAGAAGCATCTGTAGTCACTTCAAAGCTTTTGTTTAAATCTGGGTAGATATTTCTGGAAGGAATTTCATTTAAAGCTGTTCTTGCTGATTCATCTAATTGTATTAATTTTTTTCCTGACTGATTTTTGCACACGCGTTCATCTTCTCCTCTTAAAAGACCTGTTAAAGGTTTTCCTATCTTAGCGTAATCCTTTACAATGCGCCGGTAATATCCAGAGAGACCAAGAAACGATCGTAAATATTTTAATATAGCTGGATAAGGAAAATTAACAAATAGCTTCAACTTTTTTTGGGTCTGTTTGTATACCCTTGCAAGAAATGAGAAAATCTAAAAATTCCACTTCGCTCTTAAAAAAGCTCACATTTGTCAAGCTGAATTGTCATGTTAGATTCGCGTAAAGTACGAATAATTTCTGTAATACCCTTGAAATGCTGATTCTCGTCCGGGTTAAAAGTGATTATGTCATCAATATATGTAAACATAACACTTAACACCGATATGAGAACATAAAATGTAATCCAGTGCGCGTTTAAATATGCTGCTGGTGCATTCTTTACTCCACATGGTAATTGAGTAAACTCATATTTACTTTTGTTTATTGAAAATGCTGTTTTTCCTATGTCTTTGGGTTTCATAGGTATTTGGGGAAGATCGTTTTTTAAATCCAAAACTGTAAAATATTTACTTTTTCCTAACGGAGTAAGTACTTTATTAGTTTCTGGTAAGAAGTATTCATCTGCAATAGTAATAGCGTTTAATTTTCGGTAATCTATGAAGTCTCCGTAATCTAGTAGGTACTGTGTTGGCTTATTAGACGTGAGGCCACGGTTCAAACCCCAGGTCAGACATTTCCAACAAAACGAAATATTGTAAAATATTTTTTCGGCGACTTCCTTTGAGCAGATTTCTGAGAAAAACGTCTGAAATTAAATAAAATTGCCATGAAAAGTTTCTCAAAAAAAGTCGTTCGGGGTCGAACTCATATATAAAAATTAATATACACAATATAAGAGGTGTGAGAAACTAGGTCGTAATCTTCACTAAAGGGTTATAGTACCCAATTATGTATATAATCTAAGATCCATTCCAAATTTTTTCTGACCACTTGCATCCAGTTTTTTTTTCAAACAATCCACACAGGTGAAATGTAATACGAATTCAATTTAAAAAATTAATTTCATCGATACCGTCATGACCGTAGGTTGTTTTATCATTTCTAATTCATTCTATATAGTCATGTAAAGTTTTTTCAGAAGTTTCGTCCTGATTCAAGTATCTATTAATGTCATCCGTTCTTTCCTTTCCTATTTGGGAATTCAAATTAAAATTCCTGTTTTGTTTAAGAGCTTTTGCGTATTGTGGCGGTGGCCGCTTTACAAAAAGGTAATTATTTGCTGGTCTGTTCTGTAGTTTATATTTCTGGTTCTTATGCTTTGGTCTACGTCCATAGGCTCTGGTTTGGGCTGGGGTGGTGCATAGTTATTTTGGTTTTTTTTTTAATATAATTTGGAATGGCACTTTGATTTTGGTAATTCGTTAAACCTTGAAAAGGTTGATCAAAGTAATCAAAATAATTTGGACTTTTATTTGGTCGAGGTGGTGGTGGAACGTGTGCTCCCGATAAAATGTAGATTGGTTGCGTGAAGCAGTGGATACGAATTTCCTATTATGTGCAGAATTCGTTCTAAAATTTTGATTTTTTTAATCTAGGTAGATCTCCCTTTAGTCCTCTTATGTATGTACCAAGAGCCTTATCTCTATAAGTTTGAGTTAAGAGGTGTACTGACTCTTGCCCTATGGACATAGCTGTAATTTTATTGACGGCACCCCACAAATAATAGTCCAACCGTGTCAATTCGCAGCTCCGATGTGGCCAAACGACATCAGCGCTGCGGCTGATAATGCGATCTTCAAAAACAGGGCGCAAAACATCGAGTGTAGCTTCGGCTGTGTGGCACGTAGCGGCGTCCTGTTGAAAACAAATGTTGCCAATATCCTCCTCTTAAATTTTTGTGAACAAAAATTCGTTCAACATGGCCCGATAACGATCGCCATTGACTGTAACGGCCACTCCTTGCTCATTTTCGAAGAAAAATGGCCCAATTATGCCTCTTGACCAAAATCCGCACCAAACAGTGACTCGTTTTGGGTGCGTCGGCTTTTCAATGTATGCGTGCGTGCTTCAACTCCTGAACCAATTGGACTTTATGCAAAATTCGTCTCAATGATGTCTCCGAAATGTTCAATTGTTGAGAACGACGGTGAATTGATGTTGATGGCGCTTCACGTACACTTTCTGCCACAGCAGCAATATTCTCGGGTGTACGCACTGTTTTTGGCTTTGGTTCATCGATGAGGATGCCAGTTTCCTTCACTTTTTTCACAAGATAACGAACATACGGAGCTGACGGTGCTTCTATTCTTCCAAAATCCGTACGCAAATTTCGCACACATTCTGCACCATTACCATGATTTTCAAAGTAATGTCGCAATACTTCCCAGCGTTGTTCAAGCGTATACACAACCATATTCGTTCAGCGGAAGGATAAAACTAATTACCTGTCGAATCAGACATGAGCTAAGTGTTACCATTCACGAAATAAGCAGTAGTTGAAGAAAAACGTTAGATGGCGGACCCAATATATACAGTGGTGGCCACGAATTTAAGACACGACATATGACTGACTTATTTGTGATAATTTTTACATTTTATCGAAAAAATTATGGGTCCATGATATTTTTTTTAAGACTTTTGTAATGTTATGAAGAAAAATTAATAATATTTTCTTACCTATATTCGGTTATTTATTTTTATTTACACATTATATACATAAACACAAATTTTATCCTGGTCATGAATTTAAGACATAATATAACATTATTCTCTAAATTAAGCTCAGCTTCATAAAAAAAATTCTAATATTTAGTGGGAAATCCTTTATTTTTGATCACAGCAGCACATCTCCTGGGTAAACTTTTGACTAATGCCACACAACGTTGCTTTGGAATCGCATACCAAGCCTTTTGGATTTCTTCCCACAAATCGCTGGAATTTCTTGGTTTAACTGTTCGTACATGTTTCTCAACATCATTCCACAAGTTCTCAATTGGATTGAGGTCCGAGGATTGAGCTGGCCACTTAAGAACAACGATATCCTTTTCCTCTAAGCAACTCTTCACTAGACGTGAAGTGTGCTTAGGGTCATTATCATGCATAAATTTCCATATTAGAGACATGTTGTCTTCAGCGAATGGTATCATAGTGTCTGTTATAATGTTTTTGTAAACATGCTGGTCCATTTTAGAATCTATCTTGTAAATGGGACCTACACCATGCCAGGAAAATGCTGCCCACACCATCACATTTCCACCACCATGTCTGACCGTTTTTAGGGTGTACTTTCGATGATGCTCCAGGTTTGGAGGGCGCCATACGTACCGCTTTCCATCAGAGCCGAAGCGGCAAAACTTCTACTCGTCGCTCCAAAGAATATTTTTCCAAATTATCATGGGTTTCTTGAGATGTTCTCTCGAAAACGCTAGTCGGGCTTTGATATTTTTTTTGGCACAAGTGGTTTACGTTGTGCAATACACCCACGCAAGTTTTTTTCATTTAACCGTCTTCTTATTGTCCTAGACGAAATATTAATGCCAAAATCCGATGCAATGTTATTTTTTCTCTTAGTTGAGCTCGTGAAAGGATTGCTAGCAGCTACTCTATAAATTAAAATATCCTCCCTGGGTGTAGTTTTTCGGGCTCTAGGTTGCTGTTTGATATTTTTGGTGGTACCATGTTGCTTGATGTGTTCCATCGCGTTGTAGATCTTCCATCTAGAACATTTAAGCAGCATGGATATCTCTATTACTGTTTTTCCAGCAGATTTTAGTTGTTGGATCAGTTTTCGCTCGGCATCGGAACTCCAAGTACCTCTGGTCATTTCTAATTAAATATTTCGATGGATTTCAACATAAAATAATAAAAACATTCGTTACTCACCGTTTAGCTTCAAAAAACATAAAAAAATTGCTTAAAAATCAGAAAATTCTGAAATGTCTTAAATTCGTGGCCAGTTTCAAATACTCGTTTTTACATTAATATGATTGAAAAGCAACAAAATGTAAAAAGAAAAAAAAGAAAATAACGGTACTTTTTCTTAACATTACAGGGTACATAGAAAAATAAAGAATATCTAAATTGATATTACAGGGTTGTCAAAATTATCACAAATAAGTCAGTCATATGTCGTGTTTTAAATTCGTGGCCACCACTGTATATATATATATAGCTGTGTGAAATATAATAGTAGCGCTGTATTAAATATATTTTACTTAAGTAAAAAAATTAATTTTTATTCAAGTTAAAAAAAGTTTGTTAAAATTTTTTGCAATTTGCAATAACCGTGGGAGAACGTCCTACAATATTTTGAATTGTGGGCGTCTGTGAGGTCAGCTTGAGAAAGTATTCCTATCGAGAGGTGCAGATCCTTAGTTGACTCAATGCCGCGGCGTTGCATAGCTGTAATAGCCAATAAGGGCTTTTCAACTAAATATTAAGGCATATCTAACAAAATAAGATACAAAAGTAATCACTTGTGACAACATTTTTTTGTTGCAGATACGTTTTCTAATGCTACTACTATTTTTTTGCAAGCCAAATATTTGGGGTTTTTTACAATTTAGCATCATTTTCGTTGGAAAATTAATATTTGCCTTGAAGTTTTTATATTTTTCAATAGTTTAGACTTATGGTAATAAAATGTAATAACAAACTTTTTTTAACTTGAATAAAAATTAATTTTTTTACTTAAGTAAAAAATATTTAATACAGCGCTACTATTATATTTCACACAGCTGTATATACAATATATATATATATATACAATATATATATATACAATATATATATATATACATGTAATTAAAACTAAAATTTGATTTTCCATTTTTCCCAAAATTGCTTGTTATATTACCACAAAACGCATTGTGTATAACTTGCAATAAAAACAGCATAGAATGCAAGAATCGAATGAAATGGATGGTATGGACTTTCGGCTTCAAATAGGTTTACTTTCTACTTTTCTATGCGACTCATGCATTGCTAAAAAAATATCAGCTGTTTTGTAATACTAGAGATGACAAATTATATTCTATTCTGAATGGTTTCGATAAATATATTTAGATAAATATAAACAGTGCATTATTATTTTCTCATTTTTTTATTTGGATTATAAAAATATCAAAAAAAAAAACATATTTCGTAATAAATTTTACTAATAATTTAAGACGAAAATACATTAAAATAAATTTTTTAACACATTTATTTCATGAACAAAATTTGTATATTAGTTATCGATTGTTTTTATGTACTGAGTGTCATCTCTTTTGAATGTATTAATTTGTAAGCAAGAAAAATGGAGGATAAATTAACTGAAAACACTTATCTTGCGTTCTTTTGAAGCTTTTCGTAGGCCTTAGCAGCACAAAATATCAATATATGTAAATTCATAAATATGTAATTAATTCCATAAATTCTTTTAAAATCCCAATTTCATTTTCCAATATTTCCAAAATTACTAATTATTTTACCCAACAGTTGATCAAAACAAAAAACCAGTCGCATAAAACGTATTGCAATAAAAACCTCATAGAATGCAAGAATCGCATGAAACTCAAGGTCGCATCAAACGGATGGTGTGGACTTTCGGCTTTATATATATTTCAAAAAATAAGTAACGACAAAACCCGATTTTATTAACCATGCTATTGAAAATACATTACAAAGTACTTCAGAATATACCAACTCGATGTCAGTTGACTAAAGTTTTACGAAGGACGTAGAGTCCATAAATAACAAAGATAGCGAACATTTTAAGGATGTATAACAAAAGTAAACAGATCGAAAAAAAAATTAAAAAGGCTCGAGAAATAGGTTCAAACAATTCTCAATACATACTGCTTAGACCGCGGAACGTAGCCCTGTCTAACATAACGATTTTTTTTAATCTGTTTTCTTCGTTTGATAGGACATAAAAATGATCACCTAAGTGAGCGCAATTAAGAAAAATTACAATGAAATGTATTGACGTCAAAGATGGCAATCCTTTGCGTAGAATTGCTGAAAATATTTCGTGACCGAGATCATCAACATGTAGCAGAAAGTAATACAAGAGTACTCGTTCACTTTTAATTTTGCCAGGAAGATGAAATTAATATGAAGCATGCTTCCTTAGAAAAGAAAATCAAATGGGAAGTTTGTTATAGTGTTTTCACACCAAAAGTTAAAACCTGATTTTAGCATTAAAACCATAATCAGCTGATTTTGCGTTCACACTGCAAATTTTCTTAAATCAGGTTTTAACTTTCATACATTTATGACGGAACAGAAATGTTTTTCTTAAAAAAAAAACAAAAAAATATGAAAAATTAAGAAATAATATTAATATTATTAATATTATTGTCAAAATATTGTTATTTATTATTGTTGTAGCATTCATTATTTAAAATTTTACATTTTTATACAACCGGCTTTCTATATTTTTACATTTGTTTTGTTTATATTTTGTTTTTATTTAATTTTTATCAGCTGTTTTTACCATTTCAGAGCTGGTAGCTCTGATTTAGTACATAAAACAAGGTTGTATTTCATAAAATCAACTTAAAACCAATTCAAAAAAGGTTTTAAGTTGATTTTAACACAATAATTTTGTATGGTAAAAGCAGGTTTTATTTTTGATTTTAACGTTAAAACCAACTTTTGCGTTAAAACCACTCGGTGTGAAAACACTATTAAGAAAAACCAAACCTGTGAAACAAAAAAATTTGAATTTATGAAAACGTTTTTTTAAATGCACATATATTACAGAATTTTCTGGTAATGAACGAATAGGTATAAGTACGGTGACAATTATTTCTATGAGAAAAAAGCGGACAAATATATAAAATTGAAAAACAAAATAAAAATTCATTTATTATACTTAATATTTTATATAAAGATTTTTAAAATACAGACATAAATACCCTGCCGGCAACTCAACTAACTTTTAATGCATTATAAGTTAACTTTTTCTCAGCTAGTTGTGGTTGACTCTTAGATTATTTTTAATGGGGTCAACTGACTATTTTAACATGGTGGTGTCATTGGCAGTAGTCAATTGTCCGACTCTGCATAACTTTTCAATTAACTTAAAGTCAGTTACATAATAGTTAACTTAAAGTTAACAAACTTTTAACTAACTTAAAGTCAGTTATATAATAGTTAGTTTAAAGTTAGCTAATTAAAGTAGTTTAAAGTTAGCTAACTTAAAGTTAGTTATTCAAAGGTAGCTTAAAGTTGGCTAATTTGTATGTATCTTAAAGTTAGTTGTTTAAATATTAACTTGAAGTTGACTTATTTTTAACTAACTTAAATAGTTATTTAAAAAATTTATTTTAAATTATATATTTATTTTAAAAAATAAAAATTGTTATAATCAGACTTTAACTATAAATATATATATATATATATACTTATCAAAAACAAAACAATTAGGAACTTCATTCATAAAATACTTATAATTAAATTAAAATATACGCTAAATTAATTTTTCTTTTATTTTTTATACATTCCGTTTTTGATTACTTTCAACGCATTTCTGATGTCTTTTTCGGCATCATCAGACCCAATCGATCGACAAGCATCTATTTAAAATATAATATATGTAATTGGAAATATACATTTCTTTTTAATGTATTGCTTACCTGTTAAGGCTTGAAAGAAGGCTTGTAAATCTTTTAGTCGCTTTTTTCCATGCACTCCCTCAACATTAACTTCCATACATACAGTGGTCGAAATAACATCCGTGAATGTCTTTTGTAAGCGCCCTTTTAATAATGTCTTCATCACATTTACCTGATCAAAAAATTTTGTTATTTGAAAATACTTACACATATAGACGTCTTTTTTTCGAACGTCCCCGTCTTATTAATATTGTGTAAAGTTCTTGATTGTCCACAGAAATCATTTGGTTAACTTCATTTAACTCATCAATACTTTTTATTGGAAATGCGCAACGTACGTTTTTATTAGTGAGTTCTTGATGAAGAACCTTTTCTGTCAGCACCTTCTGCTCTGCTAGACATGTCATTATTATTTCATTTTGTTTAAAAATTATATAATTTTTAAAGCTACTATAAAAAGAAAGAATTCAAATAGTAAAAAATAGAGAATAAAAAAAATAACGGTTTCATTTTGAATAAATTCTGCATAACATTTCAATTAGCTATTAGTTAATCTAAAAATAGTTCAGAAAAAGGTGCAATTGAAAAAAAAAAAATTTTATCAGAAAAGCATAAACGTTTTAAATTATGGGGAAATTCTGCATAACATTGTAGTTAGTTTATAATTAGTCTAAAAACAAAATCATCAAAAGTCTGATCTGGTAAAAGAGAGAACAGAGAGAAAACAAATCTCACAAACAAGAAGCTCCCAATAATAAATAAATGTTTCGTATTTGGGTGAGTTCTGCATAACATTGCAGTTAGCTTATAGTTAGTCTAAAAGAGTTATCTAAAAGTGTGTTATTTTCGTAATCGAACATCAAATTCTAAGGAAGTGCTGCATTAAATTGTAGTTATATTATAGTCAATCTACAAAAGTTAACTTAAAGTGGACTACTTTCGTAGTCGACTACAAAATTGCTAGCAGGGAATTTACTTCTGATACATATGTACATATTTCTCTACAAAACGTGTTTTTTTTTTTGGCCTGTTAAAAAAAAGAGTTTTAAATTTCGAACAGTCCATTTCAAAATTGAATTTTATGGTCAAACGAGATTCTAAAGTTTCTAGTCCCATTTGGGATTTTTCGGAAGATCAAATATTGTTAGATATGGAAAAAACTCTTTCTGTTTCAACTCACCTTTTATCGGGATTTAATGCTGATTGTTTCCATATTTCGATTTGTTCAGCATTTGCATAATTTTTTACATAAGTAAATTCATAAAAAATTTCGTTATTATTTATATTTAAATCATTTCTGATTTCTGTTACCTTTATTAACGACTTTTCAACCGAAGACCCAGATGGGATTGCATCTAACAATATCCAAGCAAATCCCTCAATTTCTTTAAAAGATTCATCCCATTGGTTCTGGTAACTATGTAATACAGGTTCTATAAAAGTTTTTAACATTTTCCTTAAATATTTTTATATTAAGTCCCTTTGAGTGAAGAACTGAAATAGATAGAATTTTGTACGTTAAATGGTAAAAATACTTCAATGTGACGTTCTATTAACATTGATTTAAATTCTTTTAATACTATAGCCTCTTCAGGCATTGAAATATGTTGACTTTCTAAACGCAGTATATATTTATGGAAGACACGAGCTTGACTGTGTATAAATAAAAACGAAGACATAGCAAAAGGATCTTTAAAAAATTAAACAATGTTTTTGGACATTTTTTTGTTTGAGAAAGTAAAAGCAATTCCATTATTCGCCCTAACAAATTTGTTTAAATTTTTCCACTCTATCTGTATAAATGTAAAAATATGAAGCGTTTTTACCGAATTAGTGAAAAAAGTGGGCAAAAGCGGACATTTTGGAAAATAAATACTTTTTAGAAGTTACTACGTCACCAACTAAAATAAATTTGAAGGAAAGACATTACACAAATATCCAATTAATTTTGAATCATTTTATTGATTTTGTTTCCCGTTGTCCAGATGATTCAGATGGACTGAGTAATACGCATTCAATCAGTTTCTAATCTCACTTCTCGTTGTTCAAGTGATCCATGCGAATGGGTCTCCGTATGGGCCGTATATACTCGAAGATTTTCCAAGCTCAATACTCGTTGCTCGTCTGATTCTGAGCCTCGTAATGCTCTTTTCTTCCATGCTTGAGGTGTAGGTCGACCAATTGCTTGTCGCTTTTGATTGCACGGGAACGACAAAAAAAATTCGTTCAAATTTATTAGAATCTCACAATGTACCCAATCCAATTGAACCGGATGTTCAGACATGGATAGAAATGTTAATACTGGCGGTGATCGCTAATTCGTCAAGGGGAATAAGAAGTGGCAAAAGTAGTAGTAGTTCCAGAATTGTTAGAATCGATGTTAAAAATTGTTTAGAAGAAATTTAAGCATACGATATATTTTTGTGGTACCAATTTACCTTATTTCTCTTCCAAACAACATAAACTTATATCTATTGTATATTTTAAAGAAGGAAAATCAAAACGATATCTTGTCTTTAGAAATATTTTGATTTAATTTTAGACCGTAAATAGTTATACTATATACCTATTTTTAAAAATTAAATGCCTTTAAATGTCTGAGATACAAACAACAGTATTTTTATAAATTTTCCAAAATTAAAATGTTTCATTAAAATGTTGTGATTGACATTTTACGGGAAAGAGTTATACTAAATGTTATTAAAATCATAAATGATGAATCCTAAAATGTCTGATCAACACATGATCAAATGCATAGTTTACGATTCAGTTCATTTTTAGTAATTTTCAGTGGTCATACCAACTTAGAAATCTTCCCCGGCTCACGCGCAACAACTTTGCTGAAGATCATAACATGATCAAATGCATAGTTTACGATTCTATAAGTTACATACAAACAAACATTCATTTTTATATACATATACATATAGATAAATGAAACACAAAAAAATGTTTGTATCTAATTATTGGAAGTACAAATTGCAGTTTTAAAACAATTTTATTGCTTTCAAATCTGGTATGTAATTTTTATAATACACCTGTATGTACGAAAACAGTCTCCGACTGTCAGGTGTACAGTCAATTCTTTGAGTCAGTGTATATTATTATCCTATCATATTACGGTATTATTATTATATTACACTTTATTGAGTATAGACAACGTGTATTGTAATAATAAATTCATTAATTTTGGCATGAATTTACGTTATTCATAATTTAATTACCACTTGTAGCTAAGCTGTTATACGGACATAAAATGTTATCAAAATTCTATTATTTGTCCTCATTTCCTACCTTGCCAAATGAATTGACAAACAAGTCTTTCTTGCACCCTGATTTGGTTTGCAAATTTTCCCTCTAACCAAATTCGTTATTTTAACAATTGGATCAATAAGGAAGAATAATTAATGAAATTCTAAGTCTAATATTTTCTAGTCGTTATTCTAATACAGTGCTACAAACGTTTGATATAATTGTACTATACGAGAAGAGTTAAATCAATAAATGTGGCGTTTGTAACTATTTTTTTAACAACTTACAGTCTTTCTGTGTTTTTGTTATAAATGTTCGAAGAGTGTGATTACATATTTTTTGCTGTAGAATTAAATAAATTTTAAAATAATCTCTTCAAAACGTTTGAATGTTTACAGTTACATACATAAAGTGAGCCTACTATATTAATAAATTCTAATAAATCAACATGAATGGTGAATTTAAATGAAAATTTCAAAACTGTCCAAAGAGTTCTGATAATAAAAATTGTGCTGTCAACCATGATATTTGAATTATTTTTATTTTTAAATTTAACACACAATAAATTGACGCAACTAAATTTTTAAACCAAGACAGTTCGTTTAAATATTTTAATAGGCATTTTTATCAATCTTGATTTAGAATGAATGTTTTATTCAATACGCTTCGCACACCACTCATGTTGTGTGCCTTAATTTTATAATTGAGTGGCGGGACCTACAGTTTAACATCGACTCCGAACTTTTCATGGCAGGTTTATTTACTCTCATAGTTTTTGCCAGAAATCTGCTGACACGAAGTCGCCGAAGAAATTTTTTTTTTCATATTTCATTTTGATGTCGGACCTGGGATACTAACCCGGGCTTTTCGTCTAATAAGCCAACACACTACCTAGTAGACTACGGCGACTTCTTCTACATACATAACATAATTGATCATTACAACCCTTTAGTCAGGATTGCGATCTAGTTTCTCACAAAGTTTCTAGTCATTTATTTATCGTATTGTATTGTATTTATTTATCGTATAATAATATAATACAATTTTGCTATATGGTAAAAGAAAATGGGGCCAATTTACATTAGAAAATACATATATGTATGTTTCTGCAAAAAAAAAACAAATTATAGTTCACCTTTTCAAAAACATATTTTTTGTGTTATTGTCCTTAATAACCTTTTCTATCAAATTAACAACAATAAAATGGATTAAGAAGATTCTCAGTTAAATTAGAAAATTTTTATTGTATTATTCAATATTACATAATTATAAACAACGTAGTAATTGTGTTGTATTGATACTAATATTGAACACAAACAAAAATATTCCATTTGTTAAGAACATAATAAATTTTGCAGCATCCATACATGCGTATACAAATCATAGATACGTTAAACGTGTTACATACCAATGGTGATATCTGCTCTTCAGTCAAGATTTCATTACAGATTCTCATACCACTCATATTGTGTGTATTAATCTTATCCATGAGTTGCATAGAAAAGTAGAAAGTAAACCTACTTGATGCGTTCTATGTGATTTCTTTTGTAACTTGTCACAAACAACTACAATGGTTCTACTTTTTTGGTATACGCATGAAACGCAAGGTCGCATGAAACGGATGCTATGGACTTTCGGCTTTATACATGACTGGTGGGACGTACAGTAGTGAAATGTCCAATTCGAACGACAGATTTCTGAGAAATTTTTCATGACAATTTATTTGCTCTCAGAGTTTTTGCCAGAAATCTGCTGAGAGGCAGCCGGATTTAACAGTAACCTCACATCTAATAAGCCAACTCACTGCCTACGCCTAGACTACAACATATTTTTATAATTTTTAAAAACTTATAAAAGTGATCTTTTCTGGTATAAATGTTTAAATTTCTTACATTTTGCTGCTGTTTGTGTATTGATTATTTTGCAATACAAACTACTGTTAGACAAACTAAATATGTATTCTTTTTTTGATTCGTGAATAAATCGAGACATAACGCGAAATTGTAACTGTGTGTGTAAGTGCATTGCAGTATGCTTTATTGTATTGTAGGTATTGCTTGATGTTTTGAATGTAGTAAAACAGTGAATGTGTATTCTCTTGGCTAAAACATAAATTTATATCGTGCCAGCCTCGAGAATCGTTTAAATTGACTTTGTAAGTTGATGTACTTTTTATTGATGATTTTTGTTTTTGGTTTCGTTTTTTATTTTTTTTTTTTTTGTCTTTGCCTTACATTTTGAGTTTTTGTAAGTTTATGAATTACAATTTCAAATATTTAAAACGATTTGTTTGTTTTGCAGATGTAGTTGAACTGTTGGTGGTGTTTGAGGAGGATTTTGATACGATTTTACGTCCTGTTATGGAACAACAGTGGATAGATAAGAGGAATGCAATCATGGCCTTGGATTATTTTAAATTTTTTACTAACGATCAGGTATGAAGAATTTAAATGCAATAAATTACATTTTATATACATATGTTAATCGAATAAAATTTGAGATTACAAATGCCTGCAAATTGTGCGTGCTGCGTCAGTTCGAACCTCTGGAAACAATTTATTATGAGGACAAGGGCCAACTGAGCTACGTGCACTTTGTTATAAGTGGTGAATGTATGATTTTACAATGTCTACAAATGATGGTAAGAAATTTTTACTTTTTTTTTTTTAATTCAGTTTGAAAACAATATTTGATGATCTAGGTCAGCCAAAGGAAAGGAGTTAAAAATTTCCATTTGACGAATATAACTAAAGAAGGTGCCAGTCCGATGTTTCAAAATCTAACAGATACTCAACTTTTGCAAATTTTAAAAACCGAAGACACTTCGACGAATAAAAATGTTTACGATATCGACCAGTTGATTGCGTCCGATGAAAACATTAGACGATCAACAAAAAAGTATGACGTAAGTACATGTATAACCATTTATGTACTGTTAAACTTAACTTTTTATTATTAGTATTTACATATATTGAATTTGTTTCGCTGAAATTAGTAGTGGACACTCAAATCTTTATCCAAAGTGTAGTTGACATTGCCATCTACAATAACCAAAATTTTGTTTTGTATTGATGGTAAAATAAAGAGAGTTATGCCGTCTAATCAAAGGGACTACGTAAGATATCGATAAGGGTGAATAGTGCAGTATTTTATTTGGTTTCGTTTAGGTATTCTTATACAATTTATGCTTAAAACTCACAATTTTTCGATTTTAAAGCCACAGTTTTGTAAACACATTTGCTGGCATTAAATTTTACTGTTTTTCAAGTTTTCAAAAATTAAAAATGATGACAAAATTTATTTTCACTTGCAGTCTTGAGGAGCTAAGTAAGATACATTCTTTCAAATTGTTTAATAAAGGGTCCGCCAAATAACTTTTTCTTTTTTTGAAAATGCTTTAAGAAAAAACTACTGAATATTTTCTCAAATTTCTTTTTTTATTTGAAAGTACAATCCTTCCGGTTAATAATGGAAAATAATTTCATTTAAATGGCTGCCTCGGCTGACAATGCAGTAGCCTACACGATTGGTCCAATTTTTAAGCACATTATCGATTGTGTGCAGCTGTATTTCACCAATGGCTTCACGAATATTGTCCTTTAAAACGTCAATTGTCTCTGGCTTGTCGGCGTAACACTTATCTTTGACGGCACCCCACAAATAATTGTCCAACGGTGTCAAATCGCAGCTCCGAGGTGGCCAAACGACATCAGCTCTGCGGCTGATAATGCGATCTTCAAAAACAGGGCGCAAAACATCGAGTGTAGCTTCGGATGTGTGGCACGTAGCGCCATCCTGTTAAAACCAAATGTTGCCAATATCCTCCTCTTCAATTTTTGTGAACAAAAATTCGTTCAACATGGCCCGATAACGATAGCCATTGAATGTAACGGTCACTCCTTGCTCATGTTCGAAGAAAAATTGCGCAATTATTCGTCTGGACCAAAATCCGCACCAAACAGTGACTCGTTTTGGGTGCGTCGGCTTTTCAATGTATGCGTGCGGGTTTTCTGTGCCCCAAATGCGACAATTTTACTTGTTTACATACCCGCCAAGATCAAAATGAGCTTCATCTGAAACGATGGTTTTTTTTTGCCAAAATCGACATCTTCTGTAGGCTACTCGTGTAGGCTACTGCATGGCCAACCGAGGCAGCCATATGAATGAAATTATTTTCCGTTATTAACCGGAAGTATTGTACTTTCAAATAAAAAAAAGAAATTTGAGAAAATATTCAGTAGTTTTTTTTAAAGCATTTTCAAAAAAAAAAAAGTTATTTGGCGGACCCTTTAGAATAGGCAGCAAATTTGTTGTTTCTAGGGTTTAATTTCTGATATCGTTCTTGATACCGAAAATAATAATCATTGAAACTTCGATTATCATCAATTCTTATGGGTATACCACGAGAAACTCCATCATTAGGGGTAAAGGTATTCTAGTTAGCAAAGCCTTCAACTTTTATAAGTATGTACATATATTTCACCCATATTGGCTATTTTGTAAATGTATAGGATAGAATGTATATTCAGTTGACTCAATATACTGCAAATAGCTTTTGAGACTAAATCCTTTTACTTATTTTTACGTATCATTATGTAGTATCCTTTGACACTGGTTAAGTTGGACTCTTAAATGGGAGGAACGGCATTCCTACCATTGATACGTTATTTTCCCCTTTCCTTGTAATATTAGCTGTATATAACTGGTGTTCGATTCATTACTTCTCTTTGCACCTTTGATTTTAATAATATTTGCTGTAAAATAAATGCACGTCCAGACTATCGAAAATTTATATGAAAAATACTCAATTATTTGAATTTTATAAATCTAGATCGTTCAAACCGAATCAACTAAATTACCGAATTAGAGGAGAAGTTAGTTACATTTAGTTATTTGTTATTATTTCCGCATATTATGGATAATGTCTTGAGATCTGCAGAAAATTTTGATTCAAATGTTTGTAGGTGAACAACTTGTGAATATTTTTTATTACAACTTGCCGTTAAAGTTGGGTTCAGTTAAAGGTACCTTTAGCTAAACGGAACTATAAGGTTACCTTCAACTTATTTTCGTTATTACAACTTTAATTTCTTTATTACAAAATTAACTTTTTCAAAAATATGGTAGTGCCGAAGCAATGTCTATAAAACTGCTCAATTATACAAGTTTTTTTTAACGCAGTGGCAACCGCGGGCTTCGTTTTTTGTTGTATATGCTCATTTTGCTTGAATTTGAAGTTGCCATAAAGAAAATAATATATACATATGTATCGCAAGTTCAAAGATAAATTTCACTTTAAAAGTCACTTCTATTTTATTGGGTACTCATAATAATGAAAAACTATTTATCTGCCCTTTAGTTAACGGCAAGTTGTATTAATGGCTCTTAGGGCTATTATTACCTTTTTAAACCTTTTTAAAAAAGGTTAACCTTTATTTGATAACTTTCTTGGTCTATTTTGGAAGACATTTAGATAACTAGATCTCATTGATAAGTGCATGTCTGATAAAAGAGCCAAAATTGGCTATTTTCAGTATGTCGTACTTACGATCTTCAATTACTTGTGATCTTCTATTAGTAAATTGTGATAGGTTTATTGCGGTATGCACCATTTGTGCCACCGCACAGATGGGCATTTTGCCTGAAAAGCCGGCCAAAATTAATAGAAGTGTTTTGTGAGTTAAGGGCTGAAATTTTTTGATAGTGTTAGTATTAATTAGGCCCAAGGATGAACTCAACTGATTTTGGTTGAAATCGGTCCGTGATTTCGCCTAGCCCCCATACAAATTCCCCCCGAAATTGCACTTATTTACACATAATTGGGGTAATTATGCAACAATCACAAGTTTGGTGAAAATCGGATCACATTTGACCCTAGTCCCCATATAAAGTCCCAGTTAGAAATTCACGTTTGCGCTTATAAATGGCCTAAAAACATCGGTATCGTGATGAAATTCGGTATGAACGTGTATTTTGTAAATCCAAATCATATTACTAAATTTTGTTATGGTCGGTCAATAATTGCCCCTAAGTCCAAAATAGTGCTCCTTAGGAAAATATGTTTAGCAATTATAATTGGTTTAAAAATGTTATTACCTCGATGAAATTCGACATGAACATGTTCACTATGAATGTGAATCATTTCACCTGATCATAAGTGCCCCTAGATACCACATACGTGCCCATTAAGAAAATCAAATATACATCTCATATTGTTATGATAGTCGGTATATGTAATTAAGTTTTTAAAGTTCTATGATAATTAATATTTATTTATAATATTTATTTTACATTATTTAATACTTATGTAACTTAAAAATACTCAAAAAGTGAAGCTAACTACATACATTCGTTAAAACCGTTATCATTTTCATCACCAATGTCAGAAAGGAGTAATTTAATAGTATCTGATGAAAATGCTTTTCTATTCCATCGCGATTTTTGTGTACTGCAGCTTAATGCAGGGTAATTTTATTATTTTTTACCAGTTTACAGGTAAAAAGGATGAAAATAGAGATTGCATATTTTATTGCGATATATATGTAACAATTTTTGTGCACTTGCTACTTTTAGTTTTAAAAATCTTGTGTGTTTCGTTTTTTGGTAGAAAAAGAGTAATTTTTTTAATTTAATTTTAATACGTGCTCGTATATAATAACGAATTGAGAAATTATAATCGAGTTCCTTTTTTTTGGAAAGGCCATTCCATATTTAAAGTTATTTGTCATTTCTAATAAAATTACTAAGAAGTATTTATCAAATAATTTACTTTCAATAGATATTCCAATGTACAAAAAAATAAACAACATTAGATTCGGAATCATCTTTACGAAGACAAATATCCCATTAAACTTATTTATTCAGATATGCTCTAATACTCTCAACACCTAATACTATGTTTAGATATGCACTTTTATTGAGTCAATATTCGGTTAATTAGTACAACATTTTAAGAGTTTAGCATAATTAGCTTACTCAATATTCATTTGACAGCTGATTGTTTCAACAACATTGTTTTTTTTTTGTTTTGTCGTTGTTGACATTTGAGTTGTCAACTATCAACAGAAAGTGTTCGGATAATTGTAATATGCGCACTGAACATAGTTATGACAGTGCTGCATTTTAAGTTTTATTCAATATTATAACAATTTGAAACTTTATGTGAAATATTGAGCTGAATAATGACGTTTATTGCTATTTATGCAATAAAGGTGCATATCTGAACACCGTATAAAGGTACTTCAATCAGGCTATAATCTATTAGATTTAAATAAATAAATTATGTAATATTAGTAATCGTTTGAAATTATTGTGTATGTATTATATGTATGTGTATTGTATTAACATTTAGTTCTCGTTTGTTCGTATCCATAATATTTATAAGGTTCAATGTAACTTTTCTAATACCAGGAAAATTGATTGCAAATAGTTTTATTCTCTTCTTTTATTACACATTATGCACAATTATGCCATTTACATCATCCATATTATACATATGCATGTACATATTTCTGCATTTTACAAGTCTGTTCTAACATAAAGTCTTTGATTTTAGACTAAAAATGTGGATATTAAACGAATTGAAAGAAAATGTGGACTAATTCCTTCGAGTAGCAGTGAGTCAGTGGATTTTACGACTATTAGTGGTTCCGAACAAAGTCTTGCCTCAATAATGGAGGAAGAATCTGAAATCGAAGTATCAGAAGAAGGAAGTTCTCAAGAACTTCAACAAGAGTTTAATGATAAAACCAATATAGAAAATGATAATTTTGCTGGTAAAATTGGTAAGAATTTAAAAACTTTGGTTTTAAATATTTCTTATAAAATGAAAAAATAAAAAAAAAACAGGAAGTATAGATCAACAGACAGTAACTCAAAATGAAGCTTCACAAGAAAACCGACCGTCGATGCAAAAGGAAAAAGTTACAAAACTTTCGACATTGGAAACTTTACATCAATCACTAAGAGAATCTTTTCCGAGGCATTCAAGTTATAGATCTTCATTCAAGGTAATCTATGTATATACATTCGTACTTATGTATATATATGTAAACTAAATTTCTTTGATTCTTTATCACTACGGAGCACACAAACTTTGAAAATATTTTTAGGTTTTCGGGTTTTATTTAACCATATAATGACGAATCGTCATGTATGTATGTATTTATACATATATTGCATTACGAACTAGAGAACTGCATGAGTTGATTCACTTTCGCTGTTCACTCACATGTAAAACGCTTTTGTTATGTTGTTTAACATCATTATGCTCTAATGACATTGCTTGCAATGTTGACTCTCTAACAACTGAATGTAATATATGTATGTACAGTCAACCCTCCTATAACGCTGTGAGTGCGTACCGTGTTGTATGGAAACCGCGCTATAAGAAACTCGGAATTAGTACAAATCACATCATTCGTACCGCGTTATATGGAGACCAAGACAAGATAAATTATAATTTATTTTTATTGACTTAAAGAGTTCATATAAGGATTGATAAATAAAATGAAACAAAAACTAAACTAAAATACTGTTTTCCAACAAAAATAAGAAAGACTTGTAAAATTATGTAATTTTTCAACATTCATCCTCACTGTCAGATACATATGAGTTGCAGAAAGTTAGAATGTCGTAGATGGCAATGAGATAAGCTGGCCTTTTTATATAAAAATGTGTTTGTATATCTAGGCTGTGCTTTTGCGTCGAAAATAAGACTGATATTAAACCCTCTTACAATATCTAGTTACTAGATTCATTCAGATGCTGTGCGGAAGGAACTTATGGCATGTTTTTGAACAGGAGTACCGCGTAGCAATTTAAGCTCCGCGTTATGTGGAAACCGCGGTCTGAGAGTACCACGTTATAGGAGGATTGACTGTACTCAGTTTTGTTCTTACTGGTGTTTGCTTGTTGTGTATGGCTCTAATCACACGAG
This sequence comes from Sarcophaga rosellei, assembly GCA_930367235.1. Taxonomy (NCBI): domain Eukaryota; kingdom Metazoa; phylum Arthropoda; class Insecta; order Diptera; family Sarcophagidae; genus Sarcophaga; species Sarcophaga rosellei. The sequence goes on along the minus strand of OV884017.1, from coordinate 79,411,590 downwards.
AACAATTGTGCTGGCGTAAAATGATAGTTAAAAGGCAAGAGAGAGAAAGGGAACGATTTTTTGACGGCGTAAAGTTTCAACCAGATACAACACCGCATTAAAAGCACAAAACTAATACATTCACATTGAAAAAACGGGTTATAGGATGGGGTTAGTATGTGGGTAAGAGCGGTAGAGTATGTAATATAGGGAATGCACAAACCTTTTCTATTTTATTTATATACAGTGAAAGCTCCCATAGGGGAGATGTCCGTCCAAGGGATATTTTGTTAAAATATTTCGGGAAAAATTTAATAAATACATATCTACCTGTATAGTATTTGTTGCCAACGATAACTGCGATAAAAAATAATCTTTAAAAACATTTTCATTAAATTTTATTTTTCTCATATTCATGTACATTGCATTCAGAGTAGCTAATTAACTGACCATCAATCAGTTATCATATAAACCAAAATAAAAAAGGGAATCACAATTTAGATTTTGTCTGTGAACATCACATTACATAAAATAATAAACAGGGCAATCACCGCACTACGCAATGCTACATAATCTGATTAAGTTGAAAAATACACACTCAACAAAGAAAAATTTATGTAATCTCTACACATTGCGCGTAGTATAAAAGGGGGATAAACCGAAATACAATAAAATTGCTCAGCTTTGCCTTTTGTAATATTTATTTGTCCGCATATGGGAGATGTTTTTGGAAAAACAGGTGTCCGCGTCCGTCCAAGAGAGCGTCCGTCCAGGGGAGATGAATTTGCTCTAAAAATACGACCTAATTGACGGGACTTAGAAAATCGTCCGTCTAGCGGAGATGTCCGCCTATTAGAGCTGTCCGCCAGTGGAGCTTTCACTGTATATGTTTGTAAATGATAAGTGTTTGTATATGTTCTTTGTGTATGTATTTTCAAGAACGTTATAATCGTATTTTATTTATTTTATAACAATAAATTATATATTATAATTCACAATATTGGTTTTATTCACAACTTACCCAGCCAGCATTTTTGGAAATTTTTAATCAAATTCGAGTCTTTTTTGATTCTTCTGAGCGATTGAAAAGCTAGAATATGCGCTCATTTTCTAATCATAAAAGACTCTTTTGTCGGGAGAAAAAAGTGACTACGGGCGACTCTTCTAAAAGAGTCATTTATGAGTCTTTTCCTATATTAGTGTAGAGTAATTTTCGACTCTTTTTCTAGTAGTCTTATAATCATTTTCGAATCGCTTTCTGATCATTTATTAGTCTTATTTATCGTCATTTGTGATTCTTATTCGAGTCGTCTTTCAGTCATCGTTTAATCGCATACGAGTCTTTTATGAGTAATTTATCAGTGTGTTTAGGAGTCCTTTTATTGTCATTTATCAGTCATGTTTGTATTAATTTGGATTCATTTTTGGGTCATTTATGATTATAATTTGAGTGATTTATTACTCGTATTTCAGAATGTGTTTTTAATCGGTTTTCTAAGACCTACGTTTACTCTGCCGCGATTACAAAAATCACGTTCGTATGAACATCGAGTAACAGAGGAAGCATACATGCATACATACATAATTGGCCATTACAACCTTTCAGTCAGGTTACGGCCTAGCTTCACACACCACTCATATTGTGTACGTTAATTTTATACGCGAGTGGCGGGATCTAGAGTTAACGTTGACTCCGAACGACAGATTTTTGAGATATTTGGAGTTCTTGCCAGAAATCTGCTGAAAGGAAGTCGGCGTCTACCAAAGAAAGAATATTATATTTATATTTAAAAACGAATTGTACTTTATTTCATAGCCATCTTTTACATAAATGACAATTTATACAGAGAGGGTGTAAAAGAGCAGTTTTTAATCATCTATCTGGTTAAAATATGATCATAAAATACGTAATTACAATCACTTTTCAAACACCTGCCTGATCTGTTTTTGATTAAGCGTTTTTCAATCTTCCGTATAAGTAGAATATAATAATAAATAACGGAAATAATAGTCACATTTTAAACGTCTGGATGATTAATTTCCGTTTGCTATACATTTTTTTATTGTATTTTAAATCGAACTCATTTTACTCATTGGCGCGAATTATTTTTGAGTCCTTTTTTAATCGTATAACTGACTAATAAGTTTTTGATCACCAAAAGTGCTCTAAAAAGACTCAGCAAGGTGATTTTTTTAAAAACAATCTTCCAAATGCTAGCTGGGTTATATTCTTCTGTTTGTTAATGTATTCTTTATGTATGTTTGTATATTATTTGTTTATATGTATTTGTATTTTATGTTCACAATTCTGGGTTTCTTATTTGATAAGTACGTATTATATAAATTGAAAGTAAATCGCTTGTCGCATACGCGTAGGCATAATTGGGTATTTCTGTGTTGTTTGAAGATCGATAGTCAACTGTTCGGCAAGGATCAAAACAACCATGCAGGAGATGTTGATGATATGTGTGTATGTTGATGTGTATAGTGAATGTTGATGTGTATGGTGATGTTATTGTTATTATTTGTCAGAGATGTTTGCGTCGTTAGATTGGAAGTTAGGGTTGGGAATGTGTATATAGCTTTACGAGCTAAAGGTTGGGAATCTTCAAAACACATTGGTAGCCCGGCCTACATTTCTCACCGATGTACGTCAAGTGTTCCTTAAACGTGAGCCTGTTATCAATCATCACTCCCAAGTATTTAATCGCCTGCTTTGATGTTATGCGCTGGTCGCCCACCGTTATGGTAATAAATTCAATCCTCTTTCTACTGCTTACAAGTAGGACATCTGTTTTGTGGTCAGCAGGTCAGGGTTGGGAATGTGTAAGTTTGTTCACTCGTGTGAACACACATTTTTAAAAATTAGCAAAACATCAAATTAATGCAAAAACACTAATCCATACAAAGCTGTGTATACGTATACATTACAAGCCAAATTAATATTCATGCCGTGTGATTTGAAAGGAACAAAAACTGTGCGACTAAAAATTGTTTTCGAGTGATAAGAGCCTATAAGAATCAAATAACTCACAAAAGCATATAAAATTAAACGTAAAAAAACAAACAATTTGAAAGTCTTTTTAGAAAGTTCAATGCAATGAATTCAGAAGTCTTAAGAAATATTGAAAATGGAGTTTACAGTATAAAAACAGAAATAGATAATAAGTGCATTGCTATTTTAAGTATTATTCACTACACACACGGCTTGTTTCCTTTATCCACTAACCAATTCTTGCCTAGATAAAATCAATTTAAAAGAAGTAAAAGCGTTTTGTATTTCCGAAATAACGCATCGTCTTCTCAAAGTCTAATTCATTATTCAACGTTACATAAACATTCTCAAAAAATTTTGAGTATTACCGCAAGCTGTGCAGCTTTCGAACGCGTATTTCCCGCTGCAGGTAACATAACCAGCGAAAAGCATAACCGCTTGGGTTACTTACATATGTAACTTCTTCTTTTTTTCTATTTTGTATTAATTAATAATACATTGAATTATTACAGTAAATTATTAAAATAAAACTCCTCGGCTCACTTGAAATTATACATGAAACAATAATTGTTAGAAGAATTTCCCTGTAGGAAATGTCAATATTAAATAGGTGGTGTCATACTAGCGACATTGTCACTAGTTTTTTTTTACTTTTTTTTAATATTAGGGCCTTTAAGCCGGTATCTAAGGAAATAAATTAAATTGTACACTATTGTTTAAATCATAAGTTTATTTAACAAAAAATTATATATAATAATAATATTGTCGACTATGGAATTTCGGGAAAACCAATCTATCTAGCAACACTTGTGTTCAACAACCGTTTTGAGACCTCTTGGCAGCAGCCGCATTTTGAATTAGCTATAAAAAAAGAAATACAGAAAAACAAATCAGTAGCACTAAAACGCTTGGTAAAACTTACCTTGGTGGATCGGTCATTTTTCTGGAATGCAGGTGTGCAAAATTGTAATTATTAAAAAATTGGAATTTAATGGTAGGCAATAAAGTATAAATTTTGGCACAGCGATATCATCAACACTATAATTTTCTCCTTCGCCTATAGCTTCATTGACACAGTTTCATTTCTTTCACTCAAAACTGTTTTTTTATTTTTATATAATGTTTTTTAATTTGCTTTTTATAATTTCTTTTTGTCATATTATAATATCACTTTTTTAATGCTTACACAAACAATTTCCAAATTTTAATAAAACAACGGAATTATAGTACTGAGAAAATAGAGGAGAGCTATTACGCAGTAGAATTTTTTACGCATAAAAAACATATATGTCAACAGCATAGGTATATTTCAATAAAGGCTTATATGTCAATACAATATTGTATGGTGTACAATTAATTGTTTGTTGACAATGTCGCTAGATATACACCACATCTTTTGTCTCTGTATTTTTTATATTGAAAGATTGGAGACATTTGAACTAGTGCTGTTGACAAAAAGACATATAGACCCAGTCTGACTGCAGGGTTTTTAAAAGAGGTATTCAAAACACGCATACTGATTCGTTGCTTTTGTGAATCATATACATACTACATAAATAAACAGAATTAGGAAGCAGTGACAAGCAATTCTTGACAACAGTCTCGTTAATATGAATCATGTATGTAAAGGGTGTTTTTTTATAGAGGTATTGAACTTTAAGTTGGCATTACTTCTCAAGATGGCGACCGATTTGACAGCTGTCAAGTGATTTATTCTCAGTTTGGTTTGGCAATTCATCATGAATAGACTCACGCCTGAACAACGCTTGCAAATAGTGCAATTTTATTTCGATTTATTGAAAGACACGTTTGATGACCGCCTAATTTCACGTTTTGGACCTGTGAATTGGCCTCCAAGATCTTGTGATTTAACACCGCTAGACTACGTTCTCTGGGGCTATGTAAAGTCATTGGTCTATGCGGTAAAGCCACAAACGCTTGACCATTTGGAAGACAACATTCGCCGTGTTATTGCCGATATACGGCCACAAATGTTGGAAAAAGTCATCGAAAATTGGACGTCCAGATTGGACTACATCCGCGCCAGCCTTGGCGGTCATATGCCAGAAATCATATTTAAAATGTAATGTCACAAGATTATCTTTCGGATAAATAAAATTCATGTCAATCGCATAATCCATCGTTGTTTTATTGCAACTTAAAGTTCTACACCCTATATTAGAATATTTATTTTTTTCTTTTACTTCTTTTAAGTCCTAGCTCTGTATTCATTTTTATGCAGATCTCTGTTACGTACAAAAATATTTTACACGAAAATTTTTTATTTTTCTAAATTGTTGTTTTTTACAATTGTTATTAACTTAATATATACGTACATACATACATTCATATAATAAAAGATAGATAGATTTGTATCACATATATAGAAAAGGATATGGGAACGTTTTGACAGGTTCATTGCAAAATATTCTATAATTGGTTTGCTATGGAACTATGTATGTATGTATGTAAACATATTTTTCAAAAAAAATAGAACTTGATGGTATGTTGGGTTACTACTGCCTAAGAAAAATGAAACTAAATACTGTTTGATAAAATGAAAGGGAAATTTAAATTTTTCTGTATTATTTTATATCGGGTGGGCCATCTATCGGTTTAAATTTGAACCATTTGTTATTTCGAATCTGTCAATACTTCTGTGATTCCATTCTGCTGTGAAACTGAGTAGACATTGTATGCAACATATGCTTCAAAAAAAAAAAATAGAACTCGAGAGCAGCGTTGCCGTTTTGGTCCAATTGGACCAAAATTGGTAGTTTTTATTTAAAAATGCTACGATTGGTAGTTTGGTTGGTTTGTTCAAATTTCATTTACTTTTTGGTAGGGAAATACAATTATATCTGTAAGATTTAAAGTTGGGAGTATTATTTATTTTTAGGTCTAAAAAACGAAAATAAAATGTTTAAGTAAGAAAATAATTGGAAACCCTGTTTTAACGTACCTTAATGTTTAACATATCTGTGTTTACATAAGGAACAAGGAAATGTGAGTAAAGTGTCAGTGTAAAAGAAATGTCAAAAAACTATTTGTTACTTGTAATTTTCAAAGTATAACGTAATTTTTAAGGAAAGAGCCACAAAAAAGTTATGGACAGGTAATTTTAATTTTTTTTTGTTTATTTAATGGTTAAAACGCGTATTATTTTTAGATATATTTCAAAAACTCCAAGACTGGAAACAAGTAATTTTAATGAAGAGGACCAAATATTAATTGAAAATGAGCCATCAACTAGGTAAGAAAACATTCAGAGAATAATATGAGTAAACGATTTATAATTTAATTTTTTTTGTAGTGGTCAAAGTTACAAAACAAAGAGGAAATTTAGGAGTGAGTGGCTTCAACAATTTGACTGGTTGGAAGAAAAGGGTGGGAATTGTTTTTGTATTGTGTGCTCAAAAATTGTTTTCAACCACTACACCCATTTAAAAAACCATGAAAAAACAAATTTCCACCTTAACAATTATGACGCCAAGAAAAATCAAATAAAGTTAACAAAATATGTTAATATAAAAAAAACAAAAATTCAGGAACAAGTTTGGCAAGCTGAATTAACGCTGGTAATGTTTTGTATTACCCACAACCTTCCATTTCTGCTAATGGACTATTTGCCATCATTGGTTGCAGAATGTTGTCCGGATTCTCAAATAGCGGGACTTTTGAAGTGTGGTCGCACAAAAGCAACACAGGTGACTGAATTTATTGCCAAAAAGGCACAAGAAAAAACATTTGCTGCTCTTCGAGCCAAAAAATTTTCATTAATAGTTGACGAAACAACTGACGTTTCAACAAAAAAATGCTTGGTTCTTGTTGCTAGATTTGTCGACAGTGCAAAAATTGTTCATGACAGATTTCTAGCATTGTTAGAACTATCTAAAACTGATGCGATATCTATTTACAATGTCATAATGAATTTTTTTGGATCGAACAACATTCCAATTAAGAATCTAATTGGGTTGGCAACAGACGGCGCAAACGTTATGGCGGGCAATATTGGTGGCTTAAAAACATTGCTAAATAGTGAAACAGAAATTTTTTTTATAAAATGCTCTTGCCATTCACTGCATTTATGTAGCAGTTATGCTTGATATAGAACAACTTTGTAGAGGTATTTATAATTTCTTTTCCCATAGCCCAAAAAGAATTACAGAATTCAATGAATTCCAAGATTATTGCTCCGTAAAGCCCCATAAAATTTTAGGCATTTGTTCAACAAGATGGCTTTCATTAGAAGGTGTGATTTCTAGAATCATCGAGCAATGGGATAGTCTAAGACTTTATTTTATTTCATGTTCATTAGAAGTTAATGGTATTCGATCAGCAGAATTAGCAAATTCAATGGGAACCAAAATTAAAACTTATTTTCTGTTCTTATCTTATATTTTACCAATAATAAACGAGTTAAATAAAGAATTTCAAGCAGAAAGCTCTAGACTTCCATACCTTTATACGAATATTAAATCAAATTTTCTATTAATTATGAGTAATTTTTTAAATAAAAGCGAATCCCTTGACGTTAATTTTCTTGACAAAAATAACCATGTAGATATAAATACGGTTTTTGTAGGTACAAAAGCCGAAGTATATTTAGAAAATAATTTAGATCAGGAAGATATAGTGGAAATTAAATCAAATATTCTACAATTTTATATAGAATATTTAAACCAAATTAAAATAAGATTTGACTTTGGAAGAGATGATTTAAAATTACTACAAATAATAACACCCAGAAATGTTCTTTCCAAAGAAAAAATAAATATATTGCCCTTGATTATGAAATTTAAGAATTTAGTGGATTGCGATCCAGATAAAATCGTAATGCAATGGAACCTACTTCGACTAAGTGATATATCCTTAGATATAACACTTAGCATAAATGAATTTTGGGACAATGTGAGCACATTTAAAAATGGTTTAAATGAATTTTGTTTCGGTGAATTATGTAATTTTATTTTTAATTTGCTTTCTCTTCCACATAGTTCTGCAGCTGCAGAACGAAAATTTTCACAACTAACTTTAATAAAAACAAAACTAAGAAATAAGTTAGATGAAAGTACGATAAACAACATTATGATATGTAAAGAAGTTACATGCAAGTCTGAACCGCATTATGTGTGGTCCGCAAAAAAAGATCTCTAAGATACCTGAATATTATAAAATAATTTTTGTTATATAATATACTATATTTAGTATATTAAACATTTTTAAACAAATGACTTATGTTAATTTTATGTTAAATGTGAATTTGTTATGTTTTTAGTTTTAATTTTATGTTCCTATATTTTATTGTTTATGTTCCTATATTTTTATATTTTTTAAATGAATTGTTTTGTTTTTTTTTTTTTACACATTAAATGTGATTTTTTAAATGAATTGTTTTGCTTTTTTTTAAACACATGAAATGTGATATATGTTAATTTTAGCAATAAAACGTTAATTTCATACTGAATAATCTGTAATTATTTAAATTAAAATTTTGGTAGGATGGGCATAATTTTGGTAGGTTTTGGAAAGCATATTGGTAGGGAAAATTTTTTCTTTGTGGCAACGCTGCTCGAGAGTAAGTTAGCTTGTTCGTGACACTGGTTTCATTGTTGATGCGCCAAAACGTGAACGTGCTCGTTCAATGCCTGCACGCAAAAACATCGAAGCTGTGGGTGAGAGTGTTCGTGAGAATCCATCAACATCAACTTGTTTTTATCGTTTTTAAGAATTGAACATTTCACACACCAGGGAGGTTCCTCTGTAAATAATTTCAAAGGAGTGAGTCAAAAAAAATTTTATATACCAACCAAAAACAATACGAAACTATTGTGGAATTTATGGTGACGCGCACGGATTTGGCCAAAGGACATCTAAAAGTGCCGGATGCAAGAAACAAATCTGATAACCTGTGTCAAAATCTAAGAACCGATTTGGATTCACTTGATCCACCGCAGCGAGATGTTAAATGTTGGAAAAAATAAAGCTTAAATAGTTTTAAATATTTGAGTGCGGTCTATCGCAGGCTTATTAAACATTTTAACTTTTATTAGGTTTGGGCAGACTATAAAAATTATGTCAAGGCCAAATACGGTAGAAATAAACCAATCATCTCTAGAAAGAGAAACGGCTGATTTACTGACAATGGACGAGGCAATTAATGGTAGCCAAAATAAACACTTTGGTTCAAATCCACAATGAACTTCACCAGCAATAAATTCTGTCCTTGAAATAGATCTTCAGTATTTAGTTGAATAAAATGAGGAGCGATTAGAGTCTGATTGGTGGTTAAAGTAAAAAAGAAAAGTTGATAACAAAAAGCTCTTCTAGGAAAACAAGTAGAAAATCGAATAAATTATCAGAACAATTCAATAAAAATACTAACACAAATAAATGAAAATTTAACTGGCATTCACAAATATTTAGGAAGTCGCTATATGCAGGAAGAAATACTGAAACTTGAAAAGGAAAAATTAAATATAACATAAAACTTGTAATCACCAAGTGCTGTCAAGTTATTTTTGGGTTTTCCCTTTAAATTTCCGAACGGTCAAGAGCTCGCCATTCATGTTGTATTCTCTCCCAAAGCTCGTCAAAATTTTTTGGTGGGTAATTTAAAGTAAAGGCCTTTGGACGAAATATTAAATTGGCAGCGATTAATAATTTTCAACAAACACCACAAACAGTGCAAAAGTGTCCAAATGGTGAATTTTTTGTTTTTTTCATTTTTTTATTTTTTTTAAGCAATTTATATAAGTTTTTGTTCTTTATAATTTAGAATAATGTTCAATAAAATGAAAAAAATACATATATTTGATAATACACCTATATTTGTATTACTTTCATTACCTTACTTTCTTAATGCAAAACATATGGACAGTTTTGCTTCCCACTGTATATAAAGTGCCAAAGATCTCTCATGTACTCATATTTTACATTTCCTTGCAACACTTAAATGAATTTTTTAACAGCTCGAGCATATAATTGAAATCATAATCATAATTTTTAAAATTTCAGCCACCTGTTGGTAAGATTGAAAATCATTTCATCGATGTAGGATCTCTGACATTTGGCGCCATCTTTGGACTCGGCGAAAAATTAGAACATCGTGTAATAATGGCTCGTACCACAGTTCAGTGTCTGATGATACCCAGGTTCTGGCTACTAGAAAAAGATCAAAATCCTGGTAATATTTGGCAAAGAAGGCGATTTTACTTAGAATCGACTATTCCATCGAGACAAACACTATTTAATGACTTTTTGAACACGCGTCAATGGCAGAAATTTAAAACTAATCTCATTCAGAGTCACTTAAATCCAGATTCAATATCGAATCCGACACATGTCCAGGATATACCAATTATATGTCGCATAGTTGAGGCCAGCGATGAATGAGGTCCCTTTTTTAAATTTTATGTACCTACCTATGTATATTTACATAATTTTCCATAATAAATCCCGATTATTTTATACATACATACATAATATACTCCCCCATCATGGTATTTATTAATACGAATATAAAATCAATTTTTGGGCATTTTGTTGAAGTTCATTGAACCTAATAGTACTTTAGTATGCGGTCACCAATGTTACTGTTTCAACAATTATGCACAAAATCATCAACAGGTACTATTTTCTAAATTTTACTTTTTTCAGCTTTCTTTTCGAATTGATTTGTTATGACTTATTGTTGCCCGGGGAAACGTTGTATTTTTTTTTTTTGTTTTTTTGTTTTTGTACTTTTGCTTATATTTTCAAGAAGAATTTTTTCACATTATTGATCCAACTCTCAGTGAATAAAGTACAATTAAAAAGGCAAATAAGAAAATGTTTTCTATAACAAAACCCCGTGTTCCTGAAGGTCTTCGAGATCTTATGAAAGATCTTACCAGAGAGATACTAAAGGAAAAACCTACAGATATCTACACTTTTGCAGAATATTACTTCCTGTCTCGTTTACCTGAGAAAGAACATTACAAAGTTAAGAAGTTTGAAGATAATTGTGGAAAATATGATTTTTCCTACATACAAAACTCTCAACGCTATCAAATTCCCGTAGCATTGGTTTACTCAATCATACCCGAAAGTCTTACAAATCTTATAAAAGATCTCATAAAGGCAATACTTAGAGAACAGCCAGAAAATTTATGCGATTTTGCTGTGGAATATTTTCGACATTTAAAAGCCACCATGAAAATTGTGAATCCAACAGAAAATATAGCGAAAGAAATAAATTATTCTGCCTATGAAAATTATTTTAATAATAAGGAACGTTTCCTCTTAACACCCTATGTAAAGTGTAAATGTGGTAGAATTCTCGGTGAATCCGAGGATAGCAGCTATAATGTCATTCAAAATGACGATAAAAAGGACAAAAATAAAGGTCGAAGGATTTCTGAAAAAGATTTTACTTTTACAGAAAAGTACTTAAATTCCGTTATCTTAATTCAGCGATATTTTCGACGTTACCTAAAAGCCAGAAATGCAAAAACAAATACAAACGAAACGCTTAAAGGTTCGGCAATAACGGAACAATTAAATCAAACATCTAACCAATCGAAAGTAATCATTCCTCAGTTGCACTTAAATCAAGTTGAAACCGAAAATGTTCCCGAAGACGCATCCTTTACGTCGGCGTCTACAGCTCTGCTTTCCGCATCGGAGTCGGGTCGTGACAATTCTGACCTCAGCACAACCGAAAGTATTCCTAAAAAGACTATTATTGAACGTGAAGAAATTGAAAATAACGAAAAAAATTTTCCAACTTCCCATCAAAGCCATAGTAACGAGACAGCCGATGATGATAGTAAGTCAACTTTAAATGATAAGAAATTGAATACTGGGCAAGGTAAGGATATTTTAAACTTAATTTACTCTTGTTTCATATTTTCTTCCGCTTTTTGACGGTTGTTGAAGTCAATAAGTCTACATCCAAATTATTTGCGTAAAGAGCCAATAAAAATGTTGTTTTTTTCATAATTTATTTACTCAAAAAAATGCTCATCCCGATCAATGTACATTAGGGTGGTTCATAAATAAAAACATTGGATTTTGCTAATGGCCAACCGGAATATATATTAAGCACTGTGAAGGTTTAGGGGTCGCTACCGGTCCCCGAACTGTGGTGTTAATAAAAATCGCTGCCCTTATAACTTTTTCCTAATTTCTTTATATTTTTCCAGTGTGTGATTTAATAGTGGTACTATGGCCCAGAAATAAGACGATTTAGACCGTATTTTTACTATATTTAAAAAGATTTATTTCAAAATTAATAGGGATAATATATACATATTTACATAAAAATCTTCAAATAGGTTACATGGTATATTATACATATGTATTAATTTAAAAAAAATGGTTTCAATGTTTAAACGTAAAATATAAATCTAACAAAATCAGTCAATTCATTAAATTAATGGTGATTAACATAAAATATAGTTTCTTAAAAATAATTATTGGAGCAAAGTTGATTTATTGTAATTTAGGTTTTTTTTGTCTATAATCTTTCACCAGCAACAATAAATACTGCTTCTGCTGTTCATTGTTGGTATGTAGCTTATTATATTCCTCCATCAGTGCTACTCCTCTTTCTGCTATATCGTTAACAACTCTCATAGAATGAACTATGCCTCCGCCATTTACGTAACCCTCATCTTCCTCCCAGTCTTCAACAATTTTCTTTAAGAAATTGGATGAAATACCGGTAATGCTAAAAAATCTAAGAGTGTTTTTAGAAACAAAATCTTCTAATTGGTTGCTAATTATTAGAGTGGCATCTAATGTAATTCGTTTAAGAGCGGCCACCATCTTTTTTTTTTTGTATCAACAGAAACTTGGTCGTCAAATAAGGCGAATGCAATAAGCTCTTCTGATAGGTACCAAAGATGACCAAGGACTTTTTAATGGCTGCAGTTCCAGTCAACTCATTTACTTCTGCAAAATATTTTATGTCCTTTAAAAGCTGTAGATTATTTCTTGGCGCACAAACCGCTGATGGGGTTACAAACCAGTATTTTACATAAATTCTTACTGAAAATATACAAACATCTCAAATTGAGGAAGCTTCGCTTTCAGTTAGCTTGAATTCATTTCTAAATAAATAAATCTTTAAACAGTAAATGGCTTTAGCCATCCATCTAGCCCGGTGAAGACCTCCAGGTGCTTTAAAAGATACTTCAGATTCGGGAATACCTTTATCCATCCAACAAAATACATGCACCATTTTGCCTTCCAGTATTTGTGACAGTTGTGTCAAAGCTCATGCATGTGACTTTTTCGATAAGATTCCATTCTACCAATGTGTCAAAAACTGCCGACGCAGCTGCAACTCCAGTTCCATTAGATAATTTTGGCACTGCTAAAAGTTTATTTATTTGTGCTTGATGTAAAAGAAACTTTTGTAAAGAAAACACATAATTCTCTAACAATTTTAAAAATTTCAAAAAATATATAAATAAGTAATCTATATTTTAGAGTTTCAGGGGCGGACACTTGGGAAAATTGTGAGAGACTAGGTCTCAACACGGGCATATTATAACCAATTTTACCCGAATCCATGATAAATTAAAAGTAAATTTAAACACAATATCTTTATTATTTTTAATTCTACCTTGCTATTTAATTTAATATTACAATCGGAAGGACGATCGGACAAAAGTCGCTTAGCCGTCTCAGTAAATGATTCCAAAAAAAAAATGTTTTCCTCTTTTTTAAAAAATCTTTATTCAATAATGGTGTGCATAAAATTCATTTTTTTAATGCACACCCAAATGGAAGAATATATAAAGGCAGCAAGTTTTTTTTTCAAAAACGCCAAAGTTTGAAGGCCGGTAGCGGCCCCTAAATCTTAATACAAAAATTTTTAAAAAATCATGTGTTATTTTTTCACTGTACTTAATATATATTCCGGTTGGCCCGCATTAAAATAATAAAAAATAAAAAAAGTGCCATATAGGAACCAGCACATATTATGTAAGGCGACGCTGATTCATAATGTCGCAAATTCAAAGAAAGTGGAGTAGGAACTTTATTAAGTATTTTTCAGATGTTTGAATTTCTGTTTGCACTGCTACTGTACACGTTGAAATTATTATACATGTTCGAGCTGTTAATGGTTTGTTTAGACATCATTGAAATTAATTGTACATCGAGCCATAACTGCAAAAATATCTCAAGCGACATAAACGAAATTTTACAGGGAAAGGTTTTTATTATTTATTTCGTGTATAATTTAAGTTAGAGAATTAAAATTTTTTCTGTTATAAATTCATAACGGTACAAAGTGTGACCCTGAAATTTTTATAGGTGATGAAAATGATGCCAATGAATTTATTTATTACAAAAAAACGATATTTGAATAATATATCGCTTGAGATATTTTTGCGGTTATGGCTCGACATGATGAGCATAGATAATTCGTCATAATTGCATAACATATTTACTGTAAAAGTGTATACGCAGACTATGAAATTTTTGTCGATAATATAATTGACCAACTGCTTTTCAATACTGTTTTTCAATAGTTTAAATTTTCGTATCAGTCCTCCATAAAAGACTGCTTAAGAAATGCCGATAAAAATAAATGAATAGTATTTCGTTTTTTTTTCTCAAATGTGCCCTTTATAAACCTTTAATAGGACTGTATTCGAAACCTAAATTATTGACAGACATAAGAACCTATACAAAATTGTTAATACTGTAGGTAATAAGCCTTTGTCTTTTTAGTCGGACTTAGGTATCATTTAAAGTAGTGTTGTAATCACGGTAAAAATATCCAAGTCGCAAAATAGGAAATAGTTAAAAAAAAAGAAATCCTATGTGTACAAAAATAGTTCTATTATCCTTCTTAGAAGCATTTCTCCTCCAATCACCACTAAATAATCATTAAGATTCGCCCCATCAATTTCATTAAACGATCTGCTTGTTTGAGAATCTTTTTCATGGCAGGTTTATTTACTCTCAGAGTTTTTGCCAGAAATCTGTTGAGAGGAAGTCGCCAAAGAATTAATTTTTTTTTTCATATTTCGATTTGATGTCTGGCCTGTGGCTAATAAGCGAACACATTACCTACTAGACAACGGCGACTACTTTGTACACAAACCGTAAAAAATAGTGTATGTGAACTCTGTTCAGTACGTTATGTTAGAGTTTGCGTTCATTTGTTGTGTACGTAATGTGTTTGCGTACGAGTTCACAAACACTTAAATGAAAGTTAAAAGTATTTAATCAGTTATGTACACAATGGTTAGTGTAGAGTATTTTTTCGAACACTGGTGTAGAACATCAAATAAATGACAACTAATTTGGCAGATGTTCAAACAAGATTTATTTTCGCTTAATTAAAAGTGATAATATTCACTATGATGGTTTCTTTTCGACGTTAATTTCTAATAACATAAATTGTTAATACCCTTAAAGGCGACGACCATCAACTGACTGGTGTTCAAAGTAATAAGGCAATAAATTTGGACATAATCCGTGAAATAAAACGAGAAAAGTCTATCGAGGATAACAAAGAAGAACCCTCAGAAATGGAGCATTGTCGTAAGTACAATAAAAGTAAAGAAAAAAGTGTACATTTTTATATATTTATTTACAAATTTATATATTTTTCTCTTGACAGTTTCAAACAAAGACATTAATGAATATGCTGGCAACTCCAGTATAACTGAAGACCACAAAGAAATAAATTCAGGATTATTTGAAACGAAACCGGTCGATGATTCTAAAATCCATTCCAACGAAGGAGAAAATAATCAAAATGAGATTATCAACGCTTCTTTACAAACTAAAGAAAAACATTTAGAATCGATGCAGAAAGTTAGCATCACTGAAAACATGAATGCTGACAGCGAAAATACTAGAAAAACATCTGATAGACAACAAGAAAATAGTTCAATTGAAACAAACGTCGTCTCATCAGAGTCTGAAGCAGCTAAGCTACATGAAAATGAATCCAACAAACCTCAAACTCATACCAACAATTCAAATAAAAGTTTCGGAATAGAACTTGAGAATAAAATATTTGCTAATGAGAACGTAAATGATAATGACAGCTTGGAAAAGAATCTAGAAAACTTACCGTCAAATATTTCGAGAGATCATATTATTAGCTCGGACGTTTCAACGGAAGAACAAAAACTATTGAAGAGCAATAAATACTCAAAGGAGAAAAATGCAGAATGTGTTAATAATGATTTAAATGATGTACAAGTGGAAGGTCTAAGTACTGAGGAAGATGTAAATTTAATGATAAAAAATAGTACATTGAATACAGATGGTCCTAAAAATAAAGATGACCATGTTTATGAGCATAAGCATGGCGATGGCAACCCAAATAATTTAAAATCTGACAGAGAAAATGTTCAACACGTTCTTACATTACCAGTCAATGAAGAAAATATTCAAACAACAGATGTAACAACTGACAAAATTCCATGTGATGAAAGTGAAAATATTGTGGACTTCCATTCGAATCCTGAAAAATCAAAACATAAGGACACAAATAACGAATCAGGAATTTTATGTGAAAATCAAAATAATTTATCCACGCTCCACGAAAGCAATAATAGTTTCCATGAACAAGATACGACTTCACCAATAATAAACGACGAAGAAAGTAAAACAAATAATGATAATACTCGTGAAAAAAATGCGAATATGTTAAATAAAGTAAAATCGAACGATAATTATGATGATACGATTTCAAAAGCACATAAATCCGAACTCAGTTTTCCGAATGTGAACAAATGCGATTATATCTCTACAAGTTCAATAGCAGATCTTATACCTGAAAATCATCAAACCGGCTCTATTGTTAAGGATTTGAGTTCTTCTGAAATATTTTTTTTAGAAAATCGTGACATGGAAAAAGAAGGAATGACAATTGAAATGATAAATTCTGAAAATAAGAAAAGCGATGTCACTGATGACCAAACTAGTACACCACAAACAAATTCAAGTAATGAAAATAATCCCGAACAAAGCATACATCAAAATGAAAAAGAGAGTCAAAGTGATGAAAAGAAATCGAGTCAAAATCATGACATGGAAAAAGATGGTACCACAACTGAGAATATAAATTCTGAAAATACCAGAAACGATGTCAGTGATAACTCGGAAACTGGACAAAAATTTAAACGCAGTGTTGTTGATTCTGTAGGAAATGATACAATTTCAGACAATATCAATGCTGTTGACCAATGTAGTACGATATCACAAACGAGACCAAGCGAAGAAGAGAAACCAGAACAAAGCACAGATCAAAATATTGACATGGAAGAAAGAAAATCAAATGAGAAAGAAAGTCAAAGTGATGAAAATAAGTCGTTCCAAAATCAAGGCATAGAAAAAGAAAATGCCACAACCAAGAAGATGAATTCTGAAAATACAAGAAGCGATGTCAGTGATAACTCGGAAACTGGACAAAAACTTAAACTCAATGTTGTTGATTCTGTAGGAAATGATATTTTAAATGATACAATTTCGAATAATATTGTTGGTGATGCCAAAACTAGTACATCGCTCACAAATCCAGACGATGAAAGTAAACCAGAACAAAGTGTAGATCCAAATGTGAAAGAAAGTCAAAGTGATGAAAATAAGTCGTTCCAAAATCATGACATAGAAATAGATGGTACCACAACTGAGAATATAAATTCTGAAAATACAAGAAGCGATGTCAGTGATAACTCGGAAAGTGGACAAAGCTTTAAACTCAATGTTGTTGATTCTATAAGAAATGATATTTTAAATGATACAATTTCGAATAATATTGTTGCTGATGCCAAAACTAGTACATCGCTCACAAATCCAGGCGATGAAAGTAAACCAGAACAAAGTATAGATCGAAATAAGAAAGAAAGTCAAAGTGATGGAAACAAATCGAGTCAAAATCATGCCATCGAAAAAGAAGATACAACAACTGAGAAGATAAATTCTGAAAATATAAGAAGCGATATCACTGGTAACCCGGAAACTGAACAAACATTTAAACTAAATGTTGTTGATTCTATAGGAAATTCTATTTTAAATGATACATCGCTCACAAATCCAGGTGATGAAAATAAACCAGAACAAAGTGTAGATCGAAATGAGAAAGAAAGTCAAAGTGATGAAAGCAAATCGAGTCAAAATCATGACATGGAAAAAGATGGTACCACAACTGAGAATATAAATTCTGAAAATACCAGAAACGATGTCAGTGACAACTCGGAAACAGGACAAACATTTAAACTAAATGTTGCTGATGGCCATACTAGTACATCTCTCACAGATTCAAGTGATGAAAATAAACCAGAACAAAGTATAGATCAAAATGAGAAAGAAAGTCAAAGTGATGAAAACAAATCGAGTCAAAATCATGACATGGAAAAAGAAGATACGACAACTGAGAAGATAAATTCTGAAAATATAAGAAGCGATATCACTGGTAACCCGGAAACTGAACAAAATTTTGAACTCAATGTTGTTGATTCTGTAGGAAATGATATTTTAAATGATACAATTTCGAATAATATTGTTGTTGATGCCAAAACTAGTACATCGCTCACAAATCCAGGCGATGAAAGTAAACAAAGTATAGATCGAAATGAGAAAGAAAGTCAAAGTGATGAAAGCAAATCGAGTCAAAATCATGACATAGAAAAAGATGGTACCACAACTGAGAATATAAATTCTGAAAATACAAGAAGCGATGTCAGTGATAACTCGGAAACAGGACAAACATTTAAACTAAATGTTGCTGATGGCCATACTAGTACATCTCTCATAAATACAAGTGATGAAAATAAACCAGAACAAAGTATAGATCAAAATGAGAAAGAAAGTCAAAGTGATGAAAACAAATCGAGTCAAAATCATGCCATGGAAAAAGAAGATACAACAACTGAGAAGATAAATTCTGAAAATATAAGAAGCGATGTCAGCGATAACTCGAAAACTGGACAAAAATTTAAACTCAATGTTGTTGATTCTGCAAAAAATGATATTTTAAATGATACGATTTCGAATACTATTGTTGCTGATGCCCAAGCTAGTACATCGCTCACAAATCCAAGTGATGAAAATAAACCAGAACAAGGCATAGATCAAAATGACAAAGAAAGTCAAAGTGATGAAAAGAAATCGAGTCAAATTCAAGACATAGGAAAAGAAGGTACAACAACTGAAAAGAAAAATTCTGAAAATATAAGAAGCGATGTCAGTGATAACTTAAATACTGGACAAAAATTTGAACTCAGTAATGTTGTTTCTGTAGGAAATGATCCAATCTCAGACAATATCAGTGCTGGTGACCAATATAATAGGACAATTCAGACAAGATCAAGAGAAGAAAATAAACCAGAACAAAGCACAGATCAAAATATTGAAATAGAAGAAAGCAAATCGATTGAGGAAGAAAGTAAAAGTGATGAAAACAAATCGAGTCAAAATTATGACATGGAAAAAGATGGTTCGACAATTGAAAAGAAAAATTCTAAAAATACAATAAGCGATGTCAGTGATAACTCAGAAACTGGACAAAAATTCGAACTCAATATTGTTGATTCTGTAAGAAATGATAGAATTTCAGACAATATGACATCACAAACGAATCCAAGCGAAGTAAACAAACCGGAACAAAGTGTAGATCAAAATATTGACATGGAAAAAGCGAAGAAAATGAAGAAAAAACAAAACGATCCAAACAATGTTGAGAATGAAAATCTACGTTTTGAGAATACCACAACTGATACTACCGATAACTTGAAAATTAAAATAAAGTCTGATGAAAACTGTGAAAATACCAATGGTATCGATTCTCCTGAAAATTATATTTTAAAAAAGACAATTTTGGATAACATTTTGACTGACGAGCACATTACACCAATAGCACCAAATAATGACACTGTATGTTGTGATATATCGCAACAAAATGAAAGAAATCTAAATAATAATATCGACACGAATGAAGAGAATATAACTGGAATACATCGAAATGATTCGAAGGAATCGGAAATTAAAAAGACAACTTCTAAAGATAACAACCCTGAATTCCCTGATGACATGAAAATTGAAAAAAGTTGCGGTGATAATTTATTGGAAGAAAACTGTGATAAAAACATTCACATAAATGAAACATTTACATCGGGAACAAACGATGAAAAGATACATTTTGATGATTTCGGGAGCGAAGCCACGGATGAGTTGAACCTTAAAATAGTTTCTGATATAACTAATGATGAAAATACCGCTGAAAAGGACATACAGAGCAAAAATGAAGTTGGAAAAAGCGCAGGAAAACAAGACAAAATAGATCAAAGTATTGAAATGAAAAGAGAGAGAAGAGATACCACTCCAATAGGCAGAACTGAAGCAAACGAACCAATAAATGAGAAGACATATTCAGATAATGAATGTATCGAAACCACTGATAACTCGAAAGCAGAAATATGTTGTGATGAAATGAAGGAGTTTCATGATGAAAATGATGTTAAATGTATTGAAAATGATAATTTAAATAAAACACTTTCGGACACCGTTATTGCTGATAACCAAGTTAATACCACAATACAAACAAGTAATGGAGAAGATCCAAATGATGAAAATCTAGTTCAAAGAATTGACATAGAAAATGAGAAGAAAACTGAAATAACTGAAAATGGGACGAAGGTTGCAATAACTGAAGGCATAAATTTTGAAGATACAATAATTAAAGAAACTGAGAACTCGAATACTGAAATTAATTCGGATGAAAATCTTAGACATCATGATAAGAATGTTTCTGAATCGATTGAAAATGATATTTTAAATAAAACGATTTCAGGGAAGCCTTTGACTGGAAATAAACAAAAACTAGAACACAATGAAGAAAATCTGGATCAAAATAAGTTGAAAACCGGAACAAGTACTGATAGCACTCAGGAAATTCATCACGAAAATGTATCAATTTCAGATAACATAACTAAAGGCGAACAAATCAATGCGATGTCTTATGAAGAAAAATTCAATGTAAACAGTGCACAGATTAAATGTAACGAAACGAGAGATGACACTGGAAAATATTGTGAAAAATCACTAGAGTTAATTGAACACAATAATCTGAATAAAGCAATCTCAATCGAAAATTTAAATGTGAAACAAGGGGCCTTAACCACTGAAGAAAACGAATCCTTTGAAATAAAACATAGATCTGGAGGTACTATATCAGATCAAACAGTCGACAAAGAAAAGGAATCTAAAAATGGAATAAACTGTGATAACGCCAGATGCGAAAATGGCAACGTGAAATCTGAAACAAGATTCGATGGTATCCATAAGTCACATACAGAAAAATTTAATACTAAAGCTAACACAGAAGAACCAATGGCAAAAGAAACTGATAACAGAGTTGATTCCGCGGTGAAATGCCGTGATGAACAAAAGATCAGTGAAGTTGATATTACAAGTAATCATGGTAGTTTAGAAAGTTCAAAACCAACAGAAAATTCAAATATTACTGGTAGAGATCTTATTACTGATCTGAAAGAACAACCGCCTTTCATTTTAACGAATACAGAAAACGAGGCAGTAAATGAATTCGATAAAAAGAAGAGTATTCCCGATGAGACAAACATTGAATTACGCCAATTGGGATTAATCACTAGTAGCGATAATAAGGATGGTGTGATGGCTTCAACGTCAAATAAAACAGATGAAGGCAGTGACAACATCAGTACTCTACATAAACACACAAGCTCGAATGACTCAAAGGCAAATTATTCATGTGTTTCAACTAAAGACAACGGAGTAGGCGAATTGGACAAAGAAAATACTCCCGTACAGTCAAAAGTTAGTCAAGTAGACCTGTCAGCTTCAATCACGTCCAACAAAATAGAAAAGGAAAGTAAGATAAATGATGATGGCATAATAACAAAAATAGCATCGGAAGCAAATGAAAATACCGCAACGACACAGCAAACACAAGAACTGAGTCCTAAGGAATTACTTAACATATCAAACCATAATGGAGGCGATAATACAAATTCCACAAAGGTTACTAAGACTATGGAAATTTTGAAAACCTTAGAAGATGATTTAGCAGCAAAAGATTTATCAGCAGCGAGACATTTAGACGATTTTAAATTAAATGATTTAAACACGATCGATCAATTGGAACTTTCGAAAGAAGTCAAACAGAAAATTTCTGCAGAAAAACTTAATGAAAGAAATCACTTGGAGATAGAAACGAATAATTGCTCTAAAATGAATATTGAAAATAATATCAGTCATAACGAAAGCGTAAACAGCCAAGACAACAAACTAAAACATTCTGAAATCAACAATAACGAAGGAAAGTCTAATGAAGACTTAAATATGATGACGTCTCACGAATCCAGTCATTTAAATGTAACAGCTAATGAAAGCTATGAAGATATAACTAAAATAGAAAGATATATCAGAGGTAACTTTTATAACGTAAAATGATACATATAAAGAAATGAAGTATCGATAGTTTTTATTTTTAAATATATGTATGTATCTTCTATAATAGAAAAGCGGTTAGCCTCTGATGTTGAAAACGACATTGAAATAAAAAATCAACGCCAACAGGAAATTATTTCACATCAAGCAAACCATGAAGGTAAACTCTAATCTAAGTTACAAACATACATTGATACAGAAAACTATAGGCCAATTCACACAACTTTGTATCATGTATGTTGTATTGATTACACTTGCTTGTTTGTGAAGGCTCAATGCTATGCTGTATTGTGTATCTTCATAATTTTTGGCATTCACACAATTTGATAGCACGAAACCAATACAGCATATACTGTTGTATATTCATGCAACAATACTGTCAATACAACGATACAACGGCCTGTGTGAATTGACCATATGTAACTAAATATATCGTTAATAAGTAAACATTTATTCTCTTAGCCCCTTCTAATACACTTCTGGATGCTGCTGATGGCAAGGGAGAAGACACAAGCGATCAAGTAAATTTCGGTAAGATTTTTATAGATTGATACCTTTTTAAGTTCGTATTCTTATTTGACTAGGCAACCACATTAAGTATTGGCAACAAAACACCTGTAAAGTCTGTAATTGGCATTCAAAATTTTAATATTGATAGAATTAGATTTTATAACGAAGGTCTCCTTGGAAGTATTTCTGGTCAACGTTTTGCCGAAACGCATTTACGTTCATTTTGGAAAGAATACCTAATGAATAACAGTAAACCGTTAGGCCAATACGATAATGAAACTAACGGAATATACTCAAATCAACTTTTGGACTTGGAAAAATATGAGACACAAGAATCCAAGAACCAACATAATGAAAAACAAGAGAATACCAATGTTGAGCCAACTATCGTAAATGAAACGGCTAAAGATTCAGAGTCAATACCTGCGCATAAACAAAACTTACCTTCCACGCATATTATTAACAAAGATGTAGAGCGCATACCTAGATATTTTTATGGTGCACTAGAAGAGCGAGAAGATAATAAAACAGTTGCCTCAAAACCTAAAACTTATAAAGAATCGTTAGCATTCGTAATTCCCATCGGTGACATCAACGACAAAGGTCGCACGGCAAAAACAGATTCCGGCAAAAAGTTGACTGCGACCAATTCAGATAACGAAACTCATACAGAGGTTCTGCAAGAAGACTTGAGCAATAATTTCACAAATTTAGATTTGACTTTCAGTGCAAAGAATGAACCACTCCTGGAGGCTGAAACACCACCAAAGCCATTTGAAGATCTAAACCAATTTGAACACAGGATACATGATCTTGATTTAGACATCACTTATACTATTAATGAAATTCTAAATTTAAAATACGAAGACGATTTACAAAACAATTCAGATGAAAACGACGAAAACGAAAATCTAAATGATAGTATAAGTGATTACTCCCTAACTCCCGAGCCCATGTTACAAACAATTGTAGAACTAAGTGAATCGGAAACTCCCAGACCTTTGAGACAATTGCAGCCAAACAATGATAACAATATTGACTTGACAGCTGAATCAAACGAAGACAATTCTCTCATTTCAGACGAATTCCTAGAAGATGAAAACGAAAAAACAACTAATGATCATACTCACACACAAACAGGTGGAATTTACGAATATTCAACAAATGAATTTGATAATGCAGCTCGTTTAAACGATAAAATTTTACATGACAATTCACACAATTTAACTCCTAATACTGATACATTTGAAGAAGTCTCAAAAGAAAGTTCAGCTTATCACGATACTAATGCTAACAGAATTCTTTTGATCGACTCCTCTAATAAAAAAGACGAAAAGATTGAGAGTAAAAACCGTATCGGTAATATTGAAGCTTGTTCAGAAAATATTGCGAACGAAGAAGATAAAACTATCGATTACCATAATAAAAATGAAACCGATTTCGATGAGACATTACTGGACAATAAACAGATTGTATCAATAATTGATAGCCCTCCCAATAATGATTCATTTCATGAAGATTTAAAAGGAATTGCGGCCAAAAAAATTCAAAGAGTCTATCGACAACATCTCCAGAAAACTGCAAATAGGGACAATAAGGGTAATTTAGAAACGGATGATACAATTAAGGCCCATGATATGGAATTAGTTAGTACTACAGTCGATTCGTTAAATACCAAATTTAGTGAGATCGATTCACCTGAAGGTGTAATAGAAATCGATAATGTCAAAAAAGAAGACAATATCGATGAGAGAAACTCGAAAGAACAAGACAAAAAAATTGGCGAATTTTCAAAAAATTCCAACAACTCTGATGAACATGAATCGGAACCTGTAAATTCCAATTCCGATATGAAAAATATGAACAACAGTATCGAAAGTAGTTCTGAATGTTATTCAACTGTAACGGATAATTTAAAGATGGTCAGCAATAGTGACAACGAAAATAACAATAATCAGCTCAATAGCAATGAAGCTGAAAAATATCATAAACAGAACGATATTATTGAAAACCATCCATCCATTACAGGAAATTTACAAAGTGAACTGAATGTTACTGCTAACGATCGCTCACATCGGAAACCATCAACCTCTGAAGCTGCTAACGATAACGATATGCAGGTCACTGGCCCAGCAATAAATACAGATAAAGCAGCAAAAATAATACAAGTATTCTTCAAAAAATATATAAAACCAAAACATAAATCGAATACAAACGCTGACATACAAAAAACACATTGGTTTGTTGGTGACGATCCGATAGTAGCAAACGAAGAGTCACCGTCGTTGCCTAAAACGAAATCAGAAATTTCTTTTGACGAGACCGAAGCTTACGTTGTACTAACCACCAATCTACCACAATATTTAGTTGATTCAAATAGTTCGGAAGCGATTGATACAAACAGCTTTAGTAGAACCCCAACAGCACCAATAACTAATCAAAGTAGTGATAGTTGTTGTAGTAGTAGTAGTAGTGAAGATTCGTTAGTTGAAAAATGTATTAATCTCCCCAAAGGATCAGTTTTAACTGACGTCTCTCAACCTGCAGCAGTTACCGCTCCTCATATTGGAATACAATCAAGTGGTATGTTTGTGTATTATTTTCATGATTGAATAATTCTATTAATTGTACTTATATTACCAACAGGTGCTAATGGCGGTGAGGTAAATGACAAAAAAGTGCGTTATACGAATCTTATTGATCAGTTTATAACATCGGAGCGATTTTATTCGGGAATTGTTAATCGCAATTGCTCATATTCAGATATCAAGGATATCCAATTTCCTTCCTCTAATATCACGGAAATAACAAAAATTCTTACAGAGTTTTTAGATTCTCAAAGTGAAAATTTAAAATCGGATATACGCTATGAAATACTGGAAGAACCATGTATTAAAAAAACAGTTGAAGAAGAAATTTCAAGCTCTGTTACGTCATCGTCATCGTCATCATCGTCGGACATCGATGATGCTGAAGACAGTTTAGGCACCAAAACAGTAAAATTAGAAAAACCCGAAATAGCCATAATAAAAATGCAAAAGCGGCACAATTCTACTTCTAAGATTTCTAGCTTGGACAACTTAAA
Organism: Sarcophaga rosellei; assembly: GCA_930367235.1. NCBI lineage: Eukaryota > Metazoa > Arthropoda > Insecta > Diptera > Sarcophagidae > Sarcophaga > Sarcophaga rosellei. Next base: position 79,385,575 of record OV884017.1, on the reverse strand, counting down.
GGAGTATAATTTTAATGAGCCTACGGTTATGTCCATCGAAAATCTTGACACAGATGAAGAGGGCATTGTGGTCGCTCGCCTGCAAAGAGACGAGACTCGCGAAAGCACTGGTCAAAGTGATGTTGATGTTGTTATTGGAAGTACAGTAAAGGAGGATGACTCAAATTTTCACGAACATTTTAATTTCGATTCCACATTTCCAGCCAAGGGCTCGCTTAAACGTGTTCACACTATAGGGGATGAAGTCGAAGCAAAATTTCTTTTAAAAAATGTAACAATTGACGAATCTATTAAATACATAGAACCTTCCGACCATGAACTCAATGACAGCAGTTTATGTTTGGATGATGAAACAACTGCAAATATACGGCACAAAATGATGGCTTATTCTCTATCCGAAGCTGATTCAGATGTATTCGAGAGAACTGCAGATAACCACGACAGCAGTTCTTGGGAATTAAAAAACAAGAAATATGACGATTTTAACATAAGTACAGCACTGATCGACAATGGTGATACTTCAACTGAAACGGAGTCTACAACAGTGTCAGCTGTGACCAAAATACAAGCCGGAAGTGGTGGATCATTCAACTCAAGTAAAGTATCGATTGGAAATGCAGCAATCAGTGAATCTCTGGAGCACTTGGTGAAGGAGGCTGCTGCTAAAAGAATACAAAAGATGTACAGGCAGCATTATCGTCTGAAGACTGCAAATGCTAATAATAAGGTTAAATCTTCCCTAGAGTGTACTAAGAGCATGGAAACCACTTTAGCTCAAAAAAGATTGATCATGTTACAGAGAGGCGATGCGCTTCGAAATGGTTCTTCTCCAGAAGAAACAACCAATAGCAGTAATAGCGGTGAAATCGAAAACAACTCTTGTATTAAAAGCAAAACCCTTCCAGAACAAGAATCTAAAGCTATATACACCGACAATACAACTTCAAGTTGTTCGTTGCCATCGTCAGGTGAGATATTAAAAATAATTTTAATTAAAAAAAACTTTATTTCATTTCGATGACGCTAACTTTCCTAAACTCTCATACGATAGACACTATATACCAGAAACGAGTAGCCTAGTCTAATTATTGTAAATTTACCCCCATGAGTAGAAAAAGAAATAATTAATTTGGAACAATGATTGAAACCATTTCTAATAGTTCGATTATTGTATTATGCTATTTGGCATATCTTTAAACGCCAAAGAGGAAAAGTAAATAATATATTAAAGAAGAAAAGGAAGCAAAAGTATACTATATTTCATCAGAATAAATTGCAATTCTTTGAGATTAATTATGTAATCACTCGATTAACTCTAGGTACGCTATACATACTTGGAAGTATGTATATGTACATAAGTAGGTTCAGATTAAGATGTCTACAATATATATACGTACATGTTAATTTGTTTCCAGTTTGTATTAACTAATGCGTGGGTTTCACCCAAAACCTGCTTTACTCATAACACCTTCGTCTACAATGTAGACTCTACATACATACATATGTATATGTTTAAAAGATTTTTTTCAAACGTTGATTAACAAATATTTGAATCTTCTTTGGACTTAGTTTTCTTTGGCTCTATGTAGTATATCATAGATTTTACACTCCAATTATGTACATACATATATGCTTGTAACTTTGTCATGTTTGTAATGCGAGTATGCTTGCGATACTTTATTCAGATGGATGTTACAACGATCACAAAAATACACAAAGATAACTAACATCTTGCATTCGAATTAATTCAATATCTTACACAATACTCGCGCCTCAGGGATGGCATAACGAATATTCAAATTATACATGGTAGCTTCAGAAACTGTACTTTCTTCAATTAAATTATGATATACACCTTAATTGCGTAAATCGTAATAAACGCGATAATTGAGCTCAATATTTCATATAAAGTTTCAATTAATTATTACGCAATAAATACGCAAATTGTTATAACATTCTGTTGATATTTGACAACTCAAATGACAACAACGACAGACCAAAAAAGCAACCAACCAAAATAAAAACAATGTTGGTGAAAAAACCAGCTGTCAAATTAATATTGAATAAGCAGCTGAACTGCGTATATTATTATGTCTGAACACTTAAAATATTGTACTCAATAAACCGAATATTGACTCAATAAAATTGCATATCTGAACATACTAGTATTAAAGACGAAACAAAAAATAATTTTGAATTATATTTTACCAAATATTGTATAAAAAAACATTAATTGTAAATATACAAAATATTTTATTTGTTTCGTTTTTCTATTTTTGTCTGTTGAAATAATTTGAACTTACGATACATAGTATGTATATACAAGAAATAAGAAGGGGAAAGAAACATATGTAGAAATAAATGGGTACAGTCATGCAATGCCATAAAAAATTCTGAAAGTGGAAAATCTTCGATAATTGTACTAAATGGGCCATTGCACTTTTCGAGTTTGAATTGTACCAATAAAGGCGTTTTTCATCATTAGTTAGAGTTTTTCTCCTGCTTTTTGGGCTGATCAGCAGTTTTTTCATCGAACTTCACAATTATTTTATATCATAGACAGACCACCTAGTGGAAAGGTCTCTATTGGCTTGGAGGAAGAATGGTGTCGTGGAGATATGGTGTTTGAGCTGGTTCCGAAATCTGTGAAATTATTCTACGGTTGATTTTCTTGCATAACTTTCAGCACATTTCATTTTCTTCTAATTTTTAATACCATTAGAAATTTTACCAAAAATTAAACACTTTTTTTCTTAAATTTGTAATGATCTTTTCTTAGACGAAACAAATTAAATTTTAGCATTATTTTATCAGTGTTGAACTTACGGGATTTCTGAACGAAAAACTGGTCCAATTGCGTTTTGCAGGCCTCAACTGAATTTAAATTTATGTACATGATATGAGATCTTTACAACGATAAAGAGAGTGTAATTGAAAATTTAATAGTTTTATCGTGTCAAGAGAGTTCAGCATTTGTTATATCTTTTTTGTTTAAATTTGTCTCGTGACATATTTAAATCACATAAATTCCTGAAGTTTAAACCCTTTCAATTATTACAAAATCTCATAAACTTCAAGCCAAATTTAAAACATTAAAGTAATCAAGAGTAGTTAATTGCCCGACTAGTTAATTCAAAAAATGTTGTACTCTTAGCGCCATTATTACAACTTGCCATTAATTAAAGGGAGGATTTTAACGGGCAGCTAATTTGTTTTTCATTATTATGAGTACCCAATAAGATAGAAGTGAGCTTTAAGCTAAAGGGAGGATCATTCTGCCGGTAACTTTTAAAGTTAAGTTTATGTTAGAACTTGCCATATTATATATTATTTTCAATATGGCAACTTCAAATATAAACAAAATTAGAAAATACAACAACAAAAAAATAGGTCCTTCGTTACCACCGCGTTTAAAAAAAAAACTTGTTTAATTGAGCAGTTTTATCGACATTGCTCCGGCACTGCCATATTTTTGAAAACACTTAACTTTATTTTATCAGTAAGTTATAATAACGAAAATAAGTTAAAGGTAACTTTACAGTTCCCTTTAGCTAAAGATACATTTCACTAAACCCAAGTTTAGCGGCAATTTGTAATAATGGCCCTTAATGTAACTTTTTATGAAAAGACCCCAGCAGGTATCACAAGTATTGAACTTTCTTGACAGTATGATGCATAAGTTCCAACATATGAACTACGTACGATTTCAACCTTATTGGTGAACTATTTCTATGTTTAGAATTTGTGTGGACAAAAATATATAACGACTGCTTAGTAGATTTGTGCTTCTATTCCATACCATTGTACCTCCGTTTTAAACTTCATTAGCGTTTTAAAACTAAATTGAAGAAAAACAGCAACATATTTTGTTCTACACAGGGATGCACATGCCTAAGGTTCTTACCCGTAACCTAAAAATATAAACGATCATTATAGGATGTACGAAATATATGTCGATGAGATAAATTTTTAGATTCAATTAACAACTTCTTTGCCAAGAAAATATAACATATTCAAACTAAAATCTGCTCATTTAACCGAAGATTACGTTAAGTTTTCAAAGTCCCGGTATTAAAATGTGGCGAACGTTTGAAGGAAAGAGAGAAATGTATTAAAACATATTTTAAAAAGAGAGCGCTGCACAATATATTGGGTACCCAAAACGTAACCGGAAATATGGGTTACAGAAAAAGTTTATATTAGCTGTCGCATAAACTATGATAGGATATCTTATAGAACAAAGATATAGTCTGCCAATGTATATCGCCTGGTATGGTGCGCTTAGCTTGTAAATAAGACAAACTATTAATTGCGAAACCTACTATCACATGTGCACAACATTAACTCAAAACAGCTTAAAGCTGATAAAGTCCACTAAATAACTGAAGCAGCTAGTTCTGACAATTTTCACTGCCATTCGTCTGATGTACTAATTAAACTGCTCAGGAAGAGAGGCATCGGAATGCTAACTATGGTATGATATTTTTCAGGGAGTATTTTAAAGTTCAAGTTTCTAAATTTTCCCGTATTCGAAAATATATTTAAAGACTTATATATACTTATTTAAGTATATTTTTAACCAACATTTTGTAAGAATTTACATTTAATTTAAATAAAGTTATGAATAACATAGCGTTGCATTTTTTTTGCTCGCTGAAATTTGGCACTTTTTTTTCTTAAATGTTAAAATAAAAATAAGTGAATAGAAAAATTTTGATATTGTAAACTGCGTTTGTTAACTAAGTTTGTGGAGCATAAAAATAAAAAAAAGTTTTTAATTTCCGTACTTTTTTTTTTGAAAGAGGCGCACATAAAGATCAATCGGCTTAGCGTTGCATTTTTTATGCTCGCTACTGTACATATGTACATACTTTCTTAAAATAATTTCAATTTTATTTTCCCAAGTTTTTCACTCACAATCCATTTGACAACACAATGTTTTTGACGCAAACATTTCTATGACATCAATCTGTTGTCATGCTTTTTTAATTATTTTCCCATTGCCACAACAACAAAATTAACAAACAGCACTTTTGTTTTCTATTTTAATTTTACTCATTATACGAGTATGAAAACTAAATAAATAAAGAAATCAACAAAAAAACATTTTTACAAAAATTTTAAATTGTGATAATTTTTAACATATTTATCACACCTTCCACTTGTCTAAATCACTTCCGGCAAATGTTAAAATAAAAAAAAAACAATGCCATTAAATTATTTGAAAAAATATTTTTTTTTTATGTATTTCCTTTACTCATTACTTACTGGAGATGGTAACGTCTTAATTGTAATTGTATGTACAGTCATATTCATATATCTACATACAGGCTTTATACGGAACTTTAACCCATTAAAACACCTCCATACACCAACTCAATAACTTCGTGAAGCAATTCTTGGTCGGACTGAGAATATTTCATTAAATATACCTATTTTATGGTATATTAGGGGAAACTCTACGCAGTTCATTAGGATGCTATCTTATATACATACGTAGTAAACATATCCCACATAGCACGTGAAATCAACATTAGAATAATTCTATTTCCTATCCTAATTTCTGAACCAATTTCAATCTCAAGGAAGTGCAAATACTGCCTCATCAAAGATAGTCCTATAACCATAGCATACAGTTTGTATACTGAACCTATTCCACTACGGTAAGACGTAAACTTTAAAGAATCTGCCCAAATTAGTGCAATGTGTAGTACAGTCTTCCTGATTAATGCCATCAGCATTTTTCTTCTGAGAAATTTTGGAACTGCCGTGTTATATATTATACCGGCAAGCCTTTAGCATGTTCCACTTGCCTTCTCTTCTACGTATTTGATTAAAGGACAGTCGACTTAAGACCATCCTTATTAATAATGCTACAGTCAACGTAGATATTTAATATGTATTCCTTAACTTTTCGACTAGTAATTAAAATAGCTTCAGTTTTGTGTCTATCCAATATCCTAATACATACTCAAATTGGTTCTCGTTGCAGCAGCGACTGTTGTAATCCTTATTATAACAAAACCTACAGGCAAAGAAAAACGTCTACATACACTGACATTGGTTCAGAAATGTGTGTATAATCAATAAATTCCCAGCCAGCATTTTTGGAAATTTTTAATCAAATTCGAGTCTCTTTTGATTCTTCTGCGTGATTGAAAAGCTAGAATATGCGCTCATTTTCTAATCATAACAGACTCTTTTGTCGGGAGAAAAAAGTGACTACGGGCGACTCTTCTAAAAAAGTCATTTATGAGTCGATTTCTATATTAGTGTAGAGTAATTTTCGACTCTTTTTCTAGTAGTCTTATAATCATTTTCGAATCGCTTTCTGATCATTTATTAGTCTTATTTATCGTCATTTGTGATTCTTTTTCGAGTCGTCTTTCAGTCATCGTTTAATCGCATACGAGTCTTTTATGAGTAATTTATCAGTGTGTTTAGGAGTCCTTTTATTGTCATTTATCAGTCGTCATGTTTGTATTAATTTGTATTCATTTTTGGGTCATTTGTGATTATAATTTTAAAATGTGTTTTTAGTCGGTTTTCTAAGACCTACATACGTTTACTCTGCCGCGATTTCAAAACTCACGTTCGTATTAACATTGAGTAACAAAGGAAGCATACATGCATACATACATAATTGGCCATTACAACCCTTCAGTCAGGTTATGGCCTAGCTTCACACACCACTCATATTGTGTACGTTAATTTTATACGTGAGTGGCGTGACCCAGAGTTAACGTTGACTCCGAACGACAGATTTTTGAGATATTTGGAGTTCTTGCCAGAAATCTGCTGAAAGGAAGTCGGCGACTACCAAAGAAAGAATATTATATTTATATGTAAAAACGAATTGTACTTTATTTCATAGCCATCTTTTACATAAATGACAATTTATACAGAGAGGGTGTAAAAGAGCAGTTTTTAATCATCTATCTGGTTAAAATATGATCATAAAATACGTAATTACAATCACTTTTCAAACACCTGCCTGATCTGTTTTTGATTAAGCGTTTTTCAATCTTCAGTACAATTAGAATATAATAATAAATTACGGAAATAATAGTCAGATTTTAAACGTCTTTATGATTAATTTCCGATTGTTATACAATTTTTTATTGTATTTTAAATCGAACTCATTTAACTCATTGGCGCGAATCATTTTTGAGTCCTTTTTTAATCGTGTAACTGACTAATAAGTTTTTGATCACCAAAAGTACTCTAAAAAGACTCAGCAAGGGGATTTTTTTAAAAACAATGTTCCGAATGCTAGCTGGGTTTGTGCGTAAAGTAAAAAAAAACAGTTTTTGTCAAATAAAACAAGATTGGATGATTCGAAAAATATAAAAAAAAATATTATTGAGTTCTACTGAACAAAACTCACAACCTATACTGTGTCATTAGCTGGGTGTATTTTGACTATCGCACCGTGTTATTTTTTTTTTTGTTTTTATTTTATTTATTAATTATAATACAATCACAAATTACGCTAATAGTCTAGAACTCTACCCACTGGACTACCAGAGCACCCTATTAATTCAAATTCAATTAACTATTACGTTAAGTATACTTCAAGACTTAGTTGCATCGGGTCGTCAAAAAAAATTTACAATGCTTACCATGCCTGCACATATTCCCTGACAAACAATAGTCATGAAGCTTCTTTAAGAATTTTTTTTTACTTGAAATGTCTTAAATTGATACAGGCCAGTTTAGACGATATAACTTTGAGTACGACACATCACGAAGAAAACTGACTCAATATGAGAGCATATTTGCCAAAATAAAATTAAGATACTTACTTGATGGTGGTTACCTATTTAGTGATATTATGTGAATTTACAATTGTATATGTGTGTAGATACTATATTCATGCATACGTATGTATGTGAGTTAATTGCCAAGAAACGTTTATGATTTCATTCTCGACACAGACCATTAGTCTCATACTTTACTTTTTTGGGTTAATAAACAATATATAGTTATGTAAATACTAATACATGTCATTCATACATTTACATATATGTACGCACTTACATGCATATGTATAGTATATGTAGGCATATCATTAGGGTTATAATCTCCAACACCAACATAGTTCAAAATAACTGGAATTGCATTTTAAGAATAATAAAGAAAAAGAAATAGATTCATAGATAATACATATATCTGTATGTATATGTATATACATATGTAAATACATTAGACTTTCGATTTTATTTTTTTATACAATTTAATTTTAATTTATTAAAATTGTTAAGAAAAGTTTTAACCCTAATATATGTACAAACATATATACAGTGCACGCATAAGTGTATATATGTTTGCGTAACTTAATTAATTTTTTTTCATATTTCAGCCAAATCGGCTGCGGCAATCCGAGCCAAAAAGATTGAAGACAACAAACGGAGATGGACTGCAATGAGACAGAATTCTATGCCCGTTCAAATAGATTCGGAAGTATTGCGCGTCATACCCAAATACATACGCAAAAAAATCAAAAGTGCCGAAGGCGAGAAAAGAAAAGACAGAAGACGTATGCTGCTTATGGATTAAATTTAAACTAAAAAATCTAAAATAATATTTTGTTTTAATATTGCTAAAAACAAATTCAATTTAAATTTGATTACAATTCATGTATATTTACTTTATATATACTTACGTATACGTATACGTATTGTATATATAAAACAGAGTAAGCACTTGCGCACTCTTTTAGCACATTGCTCATTAGGAACTCTTTGCTTGCACATTTGAACAATTGCTTTGCACAATAGTGGTGTACACTAAAGACGTGCAGTAGTACACCACAAAGTATTTGTAAAACAAATACACCATGGTAGATACCATGTACTATCGGTATAAATGAGAGAATGAGTGTAACTGATATTGTCTGCTTTTGCTTTTACTCATCTACTCTACCCACAAAAACAATAACAGTTCTTTATGGTTTTGTGTTGTGTATTGTATTGTATTGTGTTGTGTATTGTATTGTATTTGTTTCTTGCTCTCAAATAACTGTTGTACTACAAGTATTTTTGAGTGTTTATTGTTATTTATAGTAAAACGAATGTGGATTAGTGCATTAAGTTGAAGTATATATACATATTAATATAAAAATGAATAATTTGGAAACGAAAGAAAAAATTATGTCTGGTGAATATAAAATTTGCGAAAAAAGAGAACGAAGCAAGATATGGGATTGCTTTGGTATGGTTAAAGATCAAAATGATTCGGGTATTATAAATTTTGTTGCGTATAAAATTGTAAAAATGTATACAAGTACAATAAAAATGCACTTTCGAATTTAAATAAACATAAGTGCGTTAATGGAAAATCATTTAACGAAATATTGTTTGTAAATATAAATTCCAGAGAATAATACTATTTTAACTGAATTTTAGTTTCTACTTTTAGTTTTGTTTAAAAAACATTTTTAAGTACTGAATTATATTTTTTTGTATTATTTTATAGCTGAATGTATTTAGTTTTGTTTTAAAAACATGGTTAAGTATTGAATTATATTATTTTTTTCTACATTTTTATCAACTGAATTTTTTTTTTTTAGTTTTTTATTTAATAATTATATTAATTTTTTGTATTTTTTATAAAAAATATAGTTGTTTTATTAGTGTTCGTATTCTGCTTGTAATTTAATGTCCATATGCATACAGCATACAATAAGTTACTTATTGTACCACACTCATTATCTATTTTATTTGTTTGAATAAAATATAGCAAAACAAATATGTTACTCTTATTCTCTTTATACTCACTCATACTTAGTATGTTTGAGAAAGTAACAATACCAACTAGTACAAGAACTACTCAACTACTCATCAATACACACACACAGCAGTAGACACTACGAAACTTGTGTATTCAGTTGTAACTGTGCACGTCTTTAGTGTACACTTTAAATCGATTTTTAGAAAGCACTCCAAACAATTCAATTGTATTTATTGATGAACATCGATAAAACATCAATACTTTTCATGCAGTCAAAAATCTTATATACATACATACATAATTGGTTAATACAAGCCTTCAGTCAGGATAACGACCTAGCTTCTCACACTACTTATGTTGTATGCGTTAATTTTATGCATGAGTGGCGGGACCTACAGTTTAAAGTCAACTTCGAATGACAGATTTTTGAGAAACTTTTTCATGGCAATTTTACTTACTTTCAGAGCTTTTGCCGGAAATCTGCTGAGAGGCAATCGAAAAATATTTTGGTTTTTGGTTTGGGTTTGAACCGTGGCCTCACGTTTAATAATCCAACCTACTGCCTACTAGACTACGGCGACAACAACTTAATACAAATGCATATAATCGATCCATAAACGTTATAAAACGTTTTGTAAATACATCAAACATACATACAATATTCATAAATATATACAAACAGCTAAAGTGGAATTGCGTAAGAGACGAGCAACGTCTACCATAATTACGTTGGTATAATTATGGTATGGAAAGCTTAACCTATAAAACCAATGGGGACTCGGTTGGATTTAAGATCATTGCAAATGATAGTGAGGATCAGAGCTATGTAGGCTTTATTTGTTATGTTATTGTTTCACACTTGGTAAATCAATTTGTATATACTATGCAACACATATTATACGCTAAAATACAATGGGAATATGTACTAATATTGTATCAGATGCAGTGCGAAATATTAGGGCCGGAACGATCATCAAAACTTTCGCAATGAAAAAATTTTAAATCAGTCAAACAAAAATTACTTTTGATGCCCGTTCTAAGCCAAGGGGGTTACTCCGTAACTCGATTCGAAAAGTAAAAGTATTCGAAAGGTGTTTTCTATAAGTATGTAAATAAAAGCGTACTCTGTAAATTGTTCGGAAATTTAAAGGGAAAAACCAAAAATAACTTGGCTTCTTGTTATCAACTTTTCTTTTTTTACTTTGACCAACCAGACTCTAATCCCTCCTCATTTTATTCAACTAAATACTGAAGGTCTTTTTCAAGAACAGAATTTATTGCTGGTGAACTAGATTGTGGATTTGAACCAAAGTGTTTATTTTGGCTACCATTAATTGCCTCATCCATTGTCAGTAAATCAGCCGTTTCTCTTTTTAGAGGTGTTAATGAGCAATACTTGTTTGGCACTCCACCCGTACCAGAGATGCTTAGTTTATTTCTACTGCATTTGGCCTTGACATTATTTTTATTGTCTGTCCAAACCTAATAAAAGTTAAAATGTTTAATAACAATTAATAATAATATTTAAATCTACCTAAGCTTTCTTTTTTCCAACCTTTAACGTCTCGCTGCGGTGGACCAAGTGAATGCAAATCGGTTCTTAGTTTTTGACACGGGTTATCAGATTTGTTTCTTGCATCCGGCACTTTTAGATGTCCTTTGGCCAAATCCGTGCGCGTCATCATAAAGTCCACAATAGTTTCGTATTGTTTTTGGTTGGTATATACACTTTTTTTTGACTCACTCCTTTGAGATTGTTTAAAAAATATTATTTTATTTTTATTTTACAATTTATTTGTATTAATTTACTTACATTATAAATTTATTATTAGTTGTCACCAACACAATTGCTAACGAAGAATTTTCGAATATTTACTAAGCTTTTTATGCTCGTTTTCGTAATACAGAGTTAATTGTTTTTTGTTCGTACGAAAAGAAAAAAACATTTTCGAAAATTTTCCGTACTTTCGTACTACAGAGTACATTTTATTTGAATACGTACCCCCTCACAGGTTATAAAAATAATTAAAAAATAGAAATTTATCCAAAAATTAATAACAATAAACTGCAATAGTTCTGTTAGCGGCACTACACATATTGAAAGAGCATTTAGTGGGCTATCATTTATTTTGGCCAAATCACTTTCGCTCATTACAAGGAGATAGCACCTTCAACCATTCACTTATTAAATTCTTGTTCTTGTTCTTCTTGTTATTCTATTGGTGTATGTATAAATGTTATTTTTATTTAATTATTTTCTCCAAAATATAATTAAAATTGTATATCCCTTTTATTGTAAAATTAACAGCAAATAATATCAATAAAACTGATTTTAATGAATTTTTTTTTAATTCGCGGCAATAAAAAGAACACATTATTATATTTATTATCGTTAAATTATTGACTTTGCTTAAATACATTACATACATACATACATAAAAATAGTTGTGCAATGCATATTCATGCATTCTTATGAACAAAAAAAAAGAACAACCGAAAAAGTCAAAAGAACACAGTGCAGAAATTTATGCACAGTGCAGAAATAATGGTACAGAGCAAGTGCAAACAACAATTTACATTGAAATTTGTGCAAAATGGGAAAAAGAGCAAAAACTGCACTGAGCTTTAACTTACTCTGATATTAAATATATACATACATACATACATATATAACACATGCTACTGCATGCATTTACATATATGCATATACATACATATATTAATTATCTGAATAATAAACGTTTAAAAGTATTTCCCAGAATTTTATTACAAAATACAACATAGAATTGCATGTTTAAGGTATTTAGAAGAAATTATACTTTCGTTTGATTGATAACACGGTGCGACAGTCAAAATACACCCGGCTAATGACATAGTGTAGGTTCTCAGTTTTATTGAGTAGAACTCAAAAAAACTTTTTTTTTTATTTTTCTCGAACCCTCCAAACTTGTTTTATTTGAAAAAAACCGTATTTTTGATATTTTCACACATACTTATTGATTACACCAATATTTTTTAACCTATTTTCAAAAACATACCTTTAAAATGGTATACATAAACATATGGTTCAAGCTTACATGTTATGAGTATTGATCGGGTAAAGTTGGAAAATATAATTTTTTCTAATTTTTTCAAGTTTAGCTATTCTTAATTACAAAATTAATTTTAAAAAATATGAAATACATAAGTGATGACAATCTGAAGGTGCATTATCTTGTGAAGAGATTGACACTTCGTTTGATAAAATCGGACAAAAACTAACGTAGTTATTATTTAAATAGTATAACAGTTGTGTTATATTTTTTATATATGAGTATGTATGTCATCTTATCAAATGAAAAATTCAAAAGTTTGGTTGATCTTGATTGTTAACCGCATAATGTGTCAATTTCACGTTTGGGCGACTACCAGAAGTCGGCTAATATTTGTGTTTTTTGCAAATATTATTATTTATCTTTGCGCAAACATTGTTCAATTTCTGGTGGTCGCTCAAACGTGAAATTGACACATTTTCCGATAAACAATCAAAATCCATCAAAAATTCTGAAAATTTTCAACTAAAAGTTCATTTTAAAAAAATGTATAAATGAAAAATATAACTCGACTGTTAGACTCTCCCACGTGCATCGCAAAAACCTTTGACATCAAACTATTGTTTTAACTATTGCTTAGTCCCTGATATAATGAATTAGTTTCACGTTTAATGCGATTATGAAAGAGTTACTGCATTTGAACAACACCAAACACTGCTGCGAAGTTATCACACGATTGCGTTAATGATCAATTTCAAATAACCGCCGCAATTATTTTATGGAAAGCTTTCACATGAGCCATTTGGGATGCCTTTGGCTTCTACAATACCTCGTATTTCAATTTTCGATCGGTCAATACCATTTTGTTAACATTACATGGCAAAATTTTATTCGAAATTTGTCCCTTTAACCGTACAGAATACCCACAGTATTTATCTACCTTAAGTATGATTTGAGCGGCAATAAATACTGCACATGAAATTTACTTTTTGAATTTTATGTTCAAATCGTGAGGTAGTCTATCAAGCATAGACTGATGATGAAGCTTGTTTCATTTAGACAGGTGTGAACCGAATGGTATTCTTCAATTATAGGACTACTTTTAAATTATATAATATACATATATGCATATAAATATAATATATATATATATATATATATATGTATATATGTATATAGTATATATTTATTGTATAAATCGTTTATATATAATTGCTGATCACGATGCATTCGTGCTAAGTTCAATGACAAAGGCATACTCTTATATTTTTTGTTATTCTCCCTCTCCTTATCATTCTTATTTGTTGTTTTCTTATAATTTAAAAATATTTCATTAAAATTATATTAATAGTAAGAATTTTTCTTGTTTTGTGTTAACTTATTAACATTATAAAAAGAAATGTTTGTGTAAACATATGTAGCTTTCAACTTGTGTCTTTAATTCAAAACATAATAATTGTATATTTGTTATTATTTTTTATTGTGAATGTATCCAATAAAATCTCTGATACATAGTGGTAAGTATTAAATTTGATGACAAATTTGATTTCATCAAATAATATATTGACCTTTAAGAAAGGTCACAATTACGAATATCCAATAAATTAAGAAAAATAGGAACAAAAAAGAGTAAAAATAAAGTCATAAAATTCAAAATTTATTTTGTTTAATTGCGAGGAAAAAACCAAAATAATAAAATATTCATTGAAGATCGTATTTTACCTCTCAAATGGCTCTGGCTTTTTGTTCACCTACATATACATATATATTAATCGTTTCATTTAAAGATAACCACACAAAATATAGAAATTTTTTATCCAACAATTTGCCTAAATTCCTCATACAGATTTAAAGGCATCCTAACAGGGTGCAACATGAATATTGCAGGATTTGAGCCATTTGAAATGCTAGATCAAGCAAAATCATATGGTACAATAAATACATAATACGAATTCAAACAATAATATTTCATTAATATTCATATCAACATAATCGCTAAAAAATTTCACTGTTTCTTTTCGTTTCAAAAAGACACCCCTACGGGTTCCAATTGTTAAGGTGTAACTGCTGCCCAATGCAATATAATATGTATACAATTAAAAACAAAAACAAAAAAATTCATGTATTTGCATACATACATATATACATATGTATGTTTGTACATCTAGATTCTAGAATATATTTTTAGTTATTTATTGAGATATTTGTTAGTATGTTTGTGGATTGGCTTATTATTTATGCCTGTACAAACGTTTACAAATATGTATGTACATATGTATGTATATACACTTACAATATAACATTTAAAATTTGTTCACAAATAAAATTTTATTTCATTATAAATACTATAAACGATAGAACAAAAATAACACACAAAAAAAAAAAAAAAACAAAAAAAAAAGAAAACATAAAAAAATAACAAATATAATGAACAAATAAATGAGAATATCTTAAAATTAGTTACACGTACACAAATACTTATTATTAATATTAAAATACATATTAATTAATGGGAAAATAAACTAAAAACTACGTAATTTAAATAAATTCACTATGCCTTCACTATGTCCACATACATACATACATACATACATATGTATGTATGTATGTATATAGTATATGTATGCAGTTATACTAGAAGAGAATACATTTAAAAGTAAATGTTGTGTTTGCTTAGATAACAATTCACAATCTAATGATCGCCGGCTGCTGTCGCGCATCTAGTATGTACTTGGCGTGGACGTAAAAATAAATGACATCGTCTGTTGCACTTCAATTATTAGATCCGGATGTTGTTATTATTTTGTATTGTATTGTATTGTTGAATTATACATAAGTATATTTTAATGTATTGCCATTGAATTGAGGAATAATTTTTGCAGGTAGAATGTCATAGATTGTATACTACACTATAAGATGGATACTGCAATTGAATGGATGAGATGGACTAAGGTATATATGTAGCTATAGCTTTAGAAGATTTTGCACTTTGATTACCATCATAATTGAGTTTGTAAACCTAATCTATTGGTTTTTGTTCTCTTATGCATGTGAATATTAGCGATAAAAATACATATGTACACATACTTTTTGGAAATTTAGTTTTGCTTTAGTTTTTGAGCTTCTTTACGTGCTTTGAAACCACGAAAACCAGCTTGTATTTTTGTGGCCGCATCTGCTGCGGCTTTCTGCTTCTTTCGCACCAAGTAGCCTCGAACTCCTGCCTGAATTTTTGTTGCACAACGATCTTCAACTGTTACGTCTTCCGATTCTTTATCACGATCTTCTCTCAATTGGCTTGATGAACCGTTACTGGTGGAATTCTGATTTTGTGACATGCCGCTCTGTTGATGACGCTGTTGACGACGTAGAATCGAATTAAGGCCTTGATAACCGTTCGATGTGTTTCGAGAATGTGATCGACCAGTAAGTTGCTTGCGCACTCTATATCCACGAAAACCCGCTTGAATTTTGATAGCAGCGCTCTCCTCCGATTGCAGGGACAGATCTGAATTCGGAGAGCTCGGATGTATGTGCATTTCTCTAGATACTATAACAGTTTGATTTAACTGAGGTCGCGGTAGTATTCGCACAATATCGTTAGAATGCGTTATCTTTATTCAATTTTAATGTTCTTCTTCTCTCGAAAAATATTTCTTATACGAACAGTGTACACGATATATTTGTTTTTAAATCACATACAAACCACGCAAATAAACTCTCAAGAATATTTTATTATTGTAGATCAATTATAATTTGTTTTTTTTTTTTTTTTTGTTTTCTAATTTGTAATGTTTATTACAATTATTTATTTTCTCAAGTTAATCTATGCCGTTCCAAGTTGAGAATTAAACTGAAGTGCATTTCAATGGCATGCTGCGAAGTAGACTCAGTAGGCAAAAAACAAAAAAGGCAAAAAATCACACAGAAATACAAGTGAACAAACATACATACATATTTATCCAATTTTGTATACAATATCTATCTATTATCTTTGAGAGAAGCATTGGTCGTATTCATCTATTCTCTTATACATACATAATACATTCATACATACATACATAGACATACATAAAAAAGTTCATTAATACAATTTAGTGAGAGACTAACAATTCCCACATTCACTGTATTATGAGTATGATTTTATAAAAGTCTAAAATGTATTTCATTCAATACACCGTAGTAAGTGTTCCATTTCCATTTGAAAGCAATAAAATTGCTCAGAATAGTTCGAAGCTAGTTGATCGACCTAATACTATACAGATTTATAATTTAAAACTTGAATGTAAAATGATTATACATATTCCACAACAAAAGTTTCATGACATTGAAATTTCTATTCACATACATACATAGAATCAAAGTGAATGCGATAAAAACAAAGAAAACTGATTGCTAAGATCAAACTACACTATTTGAGTAACTATACATACACAGTGTAATATAAACATAAATCAGAAAATTAAAACTTTTCAAATTTGGATGGAAAATTAAATGAAAATTTCTTTGTTTCGAAATAAAATAAAGGCAGTGCAGATAAATGTATCTGAATTTATCGGAAATTTTTTTTAATTTTCTTATCTGTTGAAATCTTAAATCCACAAAAATGCAATTTTATGCTGAATTTGCAATTTTCTATTAAATACAAAATTATTGGTTGTTTTTCTTTCTTTTTTGTTTTTTATACAAATTAGTAAAATTTCCTTTCGAAAACATAATTCGAGTTAACATAAAACAGTGCAAAAGAGAGAATTTGTCTCAAGCTGGAGATGGACACAATGGTCGAAATAAATATATATTTCCATTGAGTTTGCATCAAACCGTGATAATATTAAAACTTAAATTATTTTTGAATTAATATTTCCAGAAAGATGACCGTCGTTTGAGGAAGTAAATTAAAATGAAGTATTTCCTGTTCTAACATCCCTTCTGCTGCTGTCAACAGTTCCTTCCTAGCTTAATACAAAAATATATGCGCAAGTAATTAAAATTGCTAGTTCAAATATTTAATTGTGTTGTTGCTGGAAGTTAGCTGGTATTCTTAATGTTAAGCGCTCCTACCGGAAAGATAGATCGGTGGACACAGCACTACACATAGATAAAGCTCTTGACTTTAATTAATACGTATTTGTCTCCTTTCTAGGCATAGAAACTCTGAGGAATGATAGTTCGAGTGACGTGATGAACAGATGGCTTTAAAATATGTTGTAAGTCGTCGTAGTCTAGTAAGTAGTGTGTTCCTTATTAGACGTAAAGCCCGAGTTCGAGGCCCAGACCAGACATCAAAACGAAATATGAAAAAAAAAATATTTCTTCGGCGACTTCCTCTCAGCAGATTTCTGGCAAGAACTCTGAGAGTAAATAAAACTGCCATGAAAAAGTTTCTCAAAATCTGTCGTTCGGAGTCGACTTTAAACTATAGGGCCCACCATTCACGTATAAAATTAACACACACAACATGAGTGGTGTGGGAAGCTAGGCCGTAATCCTGACTGAAGGGTTGTAATGGCCAATTATGTATGTTAGTGTTAAGGATAAGTTAGATTGTCCCTAGATCTATTAAGACATGGCAAGAGGTGTCTCGTATCATAGGACATTTTTTGGCAGGTAAAGCACCGATTTTGTGTTCTGGATATTAACCTCTCAAGGTAGAAGTTATGGAAAAAGCTTCTACCGGATCTCGGTTTCCTCACTCTCTCGGAGACTTTCACTATCTAGTAACTACATACTCGTTCATTCCATATAAGAAAGATGTTCGATCAGTAATGTATGGAATTATGTCTCTGATATTTTCGAGAGGGCTTAGAATATCTTGCCTGAGTGTCCGGGCGATAAATATATAAAGAAAGGAACTGAAAGTTTGGTGAGGTAAGGGCGATTTAAATGGATACAATATTTAAAAGTGAAATTTACTACACCAAATACAGGTTCATACACTATCGTATTCAGTGGATCGATTATTAAACAAATAAGACTTTTAACGAAACATTATTTGTTTCATATTCAAATATAAAGTTTGAGAATTTCTAAAATAATAAGATCGTTTATGTTTAACCCTCTCGATCGTGGCATTAATTTAAGTAAGTAGAGAAATTACTTCTGACAGCTCAATAGGTTGAGTTCGGTATGACTTCCATTTCACATCGTAGCCACTTACATGTCAAATAAAGGATTATCTGATAATAGCGTTTCAGATTCGTTAAACTCCAATAGCGGGAGTTCATATATATTAAAATAAAATCAAAAACGAAAATAATTTGAAGAGTGTTGAAATTATTATTGGGAATGAACGATCTCGGAACCTAGAATAACGCTCCATAGCGGCAA
The DNA here is from genome assembly GCA_930367235.1 of Sarcophaga rosellei. Classification (NCBI taxonomy): domain Eukaryota; kingdom Metazoa; phylum Arthropoda; class Insecta; order Diptera; family Sarcophagidae; genus Sarcophaga; species Sarcophaga rosellei. The sequence goes on along the minus strand of OV884017.1, from coordinate 79,366,484 downwards.
AATTCCCAGGAGCAATGGTAGTAGTCAAACATTTTGTTATAAAAATAATGTATTTTTCTTACTAAATTTAAAGATAATAAAATAAGTTTTCATAAAATATGCAATTGATTGTAAATATATGAAGTAAAAGTTCATGCAGTTCTATGGAACAGCTTATTAGTATTATTTCAGTAATAGACTATTTTTGAATTAGTCTAAAGATAAACGAAAACTAAAAATTATACTTAACAAATTTTCAAAGTAGCTAAGATTATGCACGAATATTGAAGTGAATTCCCATAATTTATAGGCCAATGGTATTTTGTAACAATAAATACATATACATATATATATTAATTCTATACGAAAATATTATGTATATACATACATTCAAAGAAAAAAGTCTACATACACCGTTGTATGTAGACTTTTTACTACTGATTTTTTTATTTTTTTTTTTTTTCTAATAATTTCTAGGTTATATTTTTTATATTCGATTATGTCTTTAAACATTCTTAATTGTGACTGCCTTACTACTTACTTACGGCGGTGTATGTTGACTTTTTTCCTTGACTGTATGTGCACATTATTTACACATTTATAAGAATGTACCCTGAGTACTGGGGCAGTGAGAATAATACAATTGAATGGGAACTTAGCACTACAAAACACATCCTGTTTTTTTTTACTTGTTTTGGTTTGTTTTTTTTTTGTTTGTTTTCATTTTCATTATTTAACAACAACTACAAGTACATTTTTATTTTCAAACAGAATTTTTAATTGAATTCAATGTTCAATTCTGTTTTATTTTCTGTTAACAATGATGTCATTGTGCAGTCGGTGTCAGTTGAAATCAATTTCACCAAGAGACTGATTTTTGTTACACTGACAGACAATTCCTTTTTGAAAATTGCAAAAAAAATTAAAAAAAATACTGATTGATGATATATTACAGATGTTAAATATATACATTCATATCATACATACATACATATTTTATGTAATAATTTCGATAAAGTGGATTTGGATTCAATGACAGTTTCAGGTTTTCAATCAATAAAAAATTATGAAAATTACTCGGTTTCCAAATCACTTTCATATCGAAAATAGAAGACTGCGGCTAAAATACAAATATGTACCAGTATTTAGAATTTGTTTAAAACATATTACAATTAACATTTAATAATTTTTTTGTTTTCCTTATTTTATCAAACTGCTTAACAAGTTGTGATTAAATGTTCAATGTTGACATAAAATACTAACAAATACTTTTCTTTTGCAACAATGTCCGCTTTAATACCTGCCTTGGTTCCGTGTCGTTATAAATTATTTTCATCCTATCTTCGTAATCTAATCTTCTTCTATTCTTCGGTACTCCTGTGGATTCCATTCTAAAGCTGAACGAAATATTTTGCCGATGATATGGGCCTATCCAGCTCCATTTACCTCTTTTATTTGACAAATATTGAATAAGTTTCAAATGACTAAATTGTAAGGACGCAGTTTTTGTTGTAAGGAGGTACCAAAGTACTGCGACCGTACGATCTTTTTTGCCTTCAGTTTTTATATCGTATCCGTACAATATTTCCTTCTGTGATTTATTATTGCCACAGAGGATTCAAAAATGTGTTCTAATGATTCATTCTCATCTCTTTACCAGAGAATATACAGGTTGACTTCAAGCCGATCCTAATCCTTACTTTGAGTCTACCGTGCCCGGTCTACTGATCTCGATCTACTGATCTGGATGCATGAAGAAAAGTCTCTGCCTCTCTTTATATTTCTTTTCATTGAACAATAATTCATTCCAATTCACAGAAATGTTCTATTACTATTAGTGGTGCGGAAGCTTCCCCTCTCTCAAGCTCATGCTAATCCTCTTTCTCCTACCTAGCTGATACAGCTTCCCCAGGCAGTCTTTCCTATCTACGATTTATCATCATAAGAGTAGAGTGGGCTGGATGGCATCCTGACTATAACATAGTTTTGGTATATAAATCTAAATGTGTCTACTAATTGTTATGACCGAAGTAGAAATTAGGTATAGAACGGGTCTCACAACCCAACTCCGAAGCGCAGCAGCTGTAATTGGCGAGGAAGCGCTCTCATAGACACCATCTTCAATAACAAATACTTTTCCTATTGTTTGCTCTAAACTGAGGGTTTGCTTAATAGTATTGTAGTCCTTCCTGCAATTGTTGATCCGAGATAGACTTGCTCGCATGTAAAATTTATATTCAAAAAATTTATATTCAAAACAGTCCCCTATGAACCCTTGAGTTCTCCGAGCTTTATTGTACATTTTATAAGCCTGAATTTATATTAAACGACAGATTTTAGAGAAACGTTTTGCCAGAAATCTGCTGAGAGGAAGTCACCGAAGAAATATTTTTTTCACGAACACACTACCTACTAGACTACGGCGACTTTATTTAAATAAAGAAACAAATAGTTATCAGAAGTAAATTTCTTATATTTTAATTTTCATTATTCGAAACGACATAAACTTTTTGTAAAAATTAAAAACATTACATACATATATAACATATGTACATACATATATAAAAGGTCATTACAACCCTCTTGTCGGGATTACGACCAAGTTTCTAACACCACTTATGTTGTGTGTGTTAATTTTATATATGTGTGGCGGGACCATAACAGATTTTATGGGAAACTTTTCATGGCAATTTTATTTACTCTCAGAGTTTTTGCTATAAATCTGCTGAGAGGAAGTTGCCGAAGAAATATTTTTTTAATATTTCTTTTTGTTGGAGATGGCTGACCCTGGATTTGGACCGTGGTCTCACGTCTAATAAGCCAACACACTACCTACTAGACTACGGCGACTAAAAACATTAGAATATGATATCTGTCCACCGTTGCCAGTAATTTATTTAAAACTTTTTATTTCTGGAAAAAACCTTGTTTTTATCAAGAAGAACTTTTTTTCTACTAAAATACCAAAATTTTAAAAAGAAAGTACCTGAGTCCGTTGACTCTGTTACTTTCCCTGTTGGCGTTTCTTTGATATCTCGATCTGAAGTAAATATTTCGAGTTATTATTATATTTATTAAAAAAATTGAAAATTGAAATTTGATGAAAAAACTTGTTTTGTTAGAAAACAATTTTAATGAAAACTTTATTCGATCTCAAAAAACTTGGAAAAAAGGGAAAACTTGGCACCTGATAACGCTGTATCTGTCACACGGATGGCTCAGATTTTGTTACTACCTAACACCAGCATGGGTATTTACTCGGAGCCCAAAAAATAATGCCACTACTGTGTTGGCGAGAAAAGTTGACTAAATTATAATTTATCTGACTTTATTTGCCAACAATCTTATAAATATTTCAAATAACTTTTATAAATAATAAATGGTAGAAAACATTAAAAATTATAAATATTGCCGGTTAGCCATTAATATTAACTTTAAATTAAGAGAGCTTTTTACATATAATTTTTCGTTTCTTTCTGTGCATATGAAAAAAATAAGAGTGTTGTTAGGTAGGTAGGTCGGAGTGGTAATTTTGATATCAAAAGCTTACTTGGGTAAGCATAGCGGCCCGTTGTAACGCTACAGGTAAACGCAGTCTCTATATTGACCAAGTTCCTGTAAACCAGGTAAGAAAAAGAAGGTGGTCATCGCAAGGGCTGCACATTTAAAGCACGACTATACCACGCTGAAAAAGCAGCCCGAAAGCCCTTGACATCAATAGATGATAGTTCCGTCACGCTGACAAGGATTGGGGAGCCAAACAACCTATATCTGCACCTCGCAAGAGATGGGCATTGACAAAGAAAGTGGATGACAGTCTAATCTTCTTCAGCGGATCTGCACCCACGGCAAAAGTCGTTAGATGCCAGCTGTATTCTTTCCACGTGTCTTCCCATAACACACGTTACGGCCAAGGCCAAGTAACTGGTTGGTACGCCTTCTATCCGTCGTGGGCCAAGTGAGCCTAGTGGTGGAGCAGGACTCTTCATTGGCCCAGGATAGATTGGCCTCTCGAAAAAATTTCAGCGCTATGGCCAGCTTGACCGAGGTAAATGGAATATTACTGTGCCCGGGGACCCAGATAAGTGTGACACTGAAGCTCCCAGAAAGAAGGTCGAGACAGCAGCGACATTCATTGACGATCCTGGAGCTATTCACAACGATCGACAGAGATCTTATCGGAGCCAGACTATCAGAAAAGATCGAGATGTGGGTGAAAGAAACACCGTTGACGAGGATCCATTGAGCAGCTCGGTAGATGGCCATTACTTCGTGTAAAACACGCTACTATAATCCGGCAGTTGGAGGGAAATGTTCAGGTCCAGTTTCCCAGAGTTGACTCCACTACCAATAAAAGAGTGTTAAGTGTCGCCTAAATGAAAGAGCGTAAAAATACGTATGAATTCTCTCCGCACAATTGTGCTATGACGTGGGCTCCACTGCAATAAATTATCGTTTATTTGATTCCGTAATAGTAATTTTTCTGTGAATTTTCGTTCCGTCAATATTATCGTTTTTGATTGTATTCACTTAAAATAAAATATACCCTTGCAGCATCTTCATCTTTAGCCATTTTCAATGCCTTTGGACTTTGCTCCCTTGTGCCGAACTTTTAGTTTTTGTTAAAATTTTCAGCTACTCTTTAAAGTTGTTGTACCAAAGCGGAAGGTTCATCAGTATTAGTTTAAATTTGATCATTTTATTAAATTGAACTTGAATTTAAATTTTGTTTAAAATGGTTACACACCTTAAACTTTTTTTTTAAATTCCGGGTTTATAATGTTTTCATAATCACAATGGGTACCATGTGGCCTAAGTGTGTCCATCCAACTTCCTTGAATGAACATTTGGCTATTAGTCTCGAATTAATTACACGGTCTGACAGTCAAAATACACCCAGCTAATGACATAGTGTAGGTTGTGAGTTTTGTTGAGTAGAACTCAAAAATATTTTTTTTATTTTTCTCGAGCCCTGCAAACTTGTTTTATTTCACAAAAACTGTTTTGATTTTATCTTTTCACACAAGATTATTGATTACCCAAATATTTCTTAACCTATTTTCAAAATTCAAAGGTTTTTGAAAAGGGGAAAAATGAGCCTTTACATAAACATATGGTTCAAACTTACATACATGTTATGGGTTTTGATCGGGTGAACTTGGAAAATATGATTATTTTCTCACTTTTTCAAGTTTAGCTATTCTTTATTACATACATACATAATTGGCCATTACAAGCCTTCAATCAGGATTACGGGCTAGCTTGTATTCTTAATTGCAATGTTTAATTAAAAAATATGACATAAGTGATGACATTCCGAAAGTGCATTATCTGGTGAAGAGATTGACACTTTGTTGGTTCAAGTCGGATAAAAGTTACCGTAGTTATTCATATAGTATAACAGTTGTGTTATATTTTTTATATACGAGTATATATGTATGTCATCCTATCAAATGAACTTTCAGTTCAAAAATTTTTAAAAGTTTGGTGGGTCTTGATTGTTAATCGCATAATGTGTCATTTTAACGTTTGCACGATTACCAGAAGTCGACTAATATTTGTGTTCTTTGCAAATATTATTATTTCTCTTTGCTGAAACATTGACTAACTTGGTCGCTCAAACGTGAAATTGACATATTTTCCAATAAACAATCAAGATCCATAAAAAATTCTGAACATTTTTGAAAAAATATATGTATATCTGCAAAATATAACTCGACTGTTAGACTCTTTAAATAATAACTACGGTAATTTTTGCCCGATTTGATCAAACGAAGTGTCAAACCTTTCACAAGATAATGCACTCTCGAAATGTCATCACTTATTTCATATTTTTTAATTAAAGTTTGTTACTATGAACGGACAAACTTGAAAAAATATAAAAAAAAAATTCGCATTTACCAAGTTTACCTCATAAACGTCATAGAATATTAAGTCAAATAATATATATATATATATGTGTATATCGCTTTAAAGGTCCATCCCTCTCCTTTCTCATAAGGTTTAAATTTTGGATGTTAGTTCAGAAATATTTGTGCAATCAATAAATTTGTGCGTAAAGTCCAAAAAAACATTTTTTGTCAACAGTTTGAGTTCTACTCAACAAAACTCACAACTTACACTATGTCATTAGCTGGGTATATTTAATTTTTTTATTTTGTCTCTATTTCTATAAATTTCTATATTTTATAATTTTATTTCTATAAATTATAAAAGTTTAATCTGAATTATAACAGTTTCTGTATATTTATGTAGTTTATGTAAATTGTGAGGAAATACTCTAAGTGCCATTATTACAACTTGCCGTTAACTAAAGGCAGGATTTTAAGGGGCAGATAAATTGTTTCTCATTATTATAAGTGGACAATAAGATAGAAGTGAGCGTTAAGCTAAAGGGAGGATCATTCTACCTTTAACTTTGAAGTTAATTTTATGTTAGATCGTGCCATATTATATATTATTTTCAATATGGCAACTTCAAATATAAACAAAATGAGAAAACACAACAACAAAAAAAGAGGTCCTTCGTTGCCACTGCGTTTAAAAAAACTTGTTTAATTGAGCAGTTTTATCGACATTGCTCCGGCACTGGCATATTTTTGAAAACAGTTAACTTTATTTTATCTGTAAGTTGTAATAACGAAAATAAGTTAAAGGTAACTTTACAGTTCCCTTTAGCTAAAGGTACCTTTAACTAAACCCAAGTTTAACGGCAAGTTGTAACAAAGGCCTTAAATATAATAAATTAAATTAATTCGGCATTTGCAGCTAATAGGGGAAAATGAGTCGTTTTAACAATTATACCACAGTTGAAATCATCTTCATGCGTATATCGATATTATCAATTGATGAATAGTGATTTCATCAAAAATCACATTGAAACTGCGAATGAAATAATATTTATGATAAGAATTAATGAAAATAAATTTTTTAAACGTTCAATTTGTAGTAATTTTTTTTAATTTAATTTTTAAATATGTATTCTCTACTATTTTTAATTTCTGCAGGTCATCATTTTGAATTTTTTTCTTCTACATTTCATTTCTTTGTATCCCACTTCAATGAATTTTCATTATAACATTTTCAATACAATTGATTCATCTTTTTTGACGAATGACGTGCAATAATCCAATATGCCGTTGACTATAATCGCTCTGACGTCAAAGCTGAAACGACCACCACAAAAGAATGAAAACTTTTTTATTTTTTTTTTTCTTTTATATGAAGATATATTCTGTACCATTCAATTCATTCAAGTGAGTAAATATGTACATGCTTACATATGTATATTCATATGTTTGAATGGACATATTCACGAGCAAATGCCGACGGAAAACTTTCATATACAGAAGAATACGCTCATACAGCGATTTATCTGTCTTTACACGAAAATGAAAATTTGTTGGTACTCAACAAGTGCATACAAGTATATGTACATACAGATATACATACGTGTGTATGTATATACATTCAAATTGTGTATAAAAATTTCAAATTGAAATTGCTCCATTATTTGTTTATTCTTAAAATACATACATACATACATATGTACATTAAAAAAAAACTAAACGTCTACAAATAATTAAAAACAAAACCAAAACCTACGTACGTGTATATTATTAATACAGACGCGTAGAAATAAATATTACTGACGAAATTACGAAAGATGAACTTAAGTATTCAATATTTACCAAAATTACCGGAAAAACATATAAATATGCGCATGCATATGTATGCAAGATATTCATAAAAAATAAGCCCTTAAGAGCTATGATCTATGATTATAGATTCTATGTACATCAGCGTATACACACATGTGAACATATGTACGTATGCAGGAACATTTTTTTTATTAAACTTTTGTCATTAAGTTTGCCGTAGTCTAGTAGGTAGTATGTTAGCTTATTAATGTTAAATATTCAATAATTTTGATAGGTTAGTTTTATCTACGATTCTATGTGAACACTATAGTGTTCATAAAAACAAAATAAATTACATATATGTACATACATACTTGCATATATCAACATACATATGTGCAATGATAGTGATCATTTTTGGTATTGTAAAAGAAAATATTTTTGAACCAATGAACAATTATCGGTCTTCTGCTTCTGTTCTGTTTACAATAAATATATGTAAACAAAACGATCAAAATTTCAATCGTTCAGCTGATTGGTTTAGTAAGCAATTTGAAATTTAAATCATTCACAATGAACATTAGTGAAGTGGTTAACCCGACAACCGGCAGTTTTCCTGAAAATGAGCATCAACACTTTAGTTCCAGTGTTCGCACACAGTATTAGAAGTTGGAACGGATTAAACAAGGCAGTACAAAAAAATTAAAACCATACATACATACATCTAAGTAGAGAATACGATTACGATACGATACGGTACGAAAAGTTTCTAAATTGCATGAGTGAAAATTTCGAGATCGTTAAGGATTGAAAAGTGCTCTATTTTGCGAAAAATTTCCTGATGAAATCGAATTGAATTTCGAGAGCCACCTAACGTCAATAAACTCTTTTATAATAAATATATTTTGCAATGTTTTGTGGTACAAAGACCTCATGAAAAATAGCAGAATGAAGATTATTAGCCGACTACAACAATTTAATCAGGAAATTGTTATTAAAACCTAACAAGTACATCGATTCCAGAAAAATGGAATAGAAACCTTTACAATAATCTCGGTTTTTATTTGATCATATACACAGCTATAAAGATATCGAGGGTAACTACAAATCTTACTCGTCTTTTTCGATTTACTTCACTGGTTAGGTGTCATATGCCAGAGTTCATGTATTACATCTTTACAAATTGAATTTTTTTAAATCGTCTTTGGCTAGGCATGTTTTGCTACCAAATTCTGGATACCAAAGAATTCATCTTTTTAGCTCCCCAAGCGCGCTACAATAACAAAGAATATGTTCTGTTTGGCATCCAAGTCGAAGTAATACATTTATCTTTGGGATGACTAACAATCACTCTTAAAAGATAACATGAATAACCTCGATTTCAGAACGTGTGACTTCAGCGATTCATAATGTAAAGTCTACGTTGTTTCGAACAAGTTAACCTTAGTCGCTCTGCTTCTTTGAAATAAAGTAATAACCAAATGTTATTGCCCACCAGAGGTCAGCAATGAATCGTTTTTTCGCAACTCATAAGTACTCATGAAATTTTGAGTATGAGTGAGTCAACGGTATTGAAATTCAACTATGTACTCTGATTCATTCGTACTCACTACAACATTTATTTATAAATACAGGTTGCAATGTGTATGAGTACAACGTTGACATCAAACTCATAACATTCGAAATATGTTTGATTCATACGCCTACTACTCATAAATGAATACTCATAAATGATTCGAGTAATTCATCAAATTTTATAGTCTTAGTTGTTGTTGCATTTACAAAAAGATAAGAAAGAAAAACACAAAAGGTCGCTTCGTAATGTAAGTTTCTTTAGTTTTGGCTGCCAGTGTATGAATACATACATATATGTATTCATTTCTGCTTCAAACTGTACGTATGTATGTAAATGATTGCAAAATTGTACAGCAATAGCAATATCTGTAATAATATGAATTTTATTTGAGCACCGGTCTTTCGAATTCTTCATCGCTTTTAAATTTAAAATTCCACCAACGGTGAATGCTTGAGAAACTTGTTCATACAAAAATATTTACATAATACATATACAAATACTTACATACGCTATAGGCACATTAGGCCTGCATGCATGAATGTAATAGAAAACAATAGTTTGTATTTTGTAAGACAATAAATGGTGCAAGTGTAGTACAAATTAATTACTAATTTAAATTTATTATTTTCAATTGAAGTGTGGAAACACAAGAATTCTTTCGCAATGTACACACATATAAACTAAAATAAAATTCTTCATTGTGTTCGTATAAATTTCATGTCTAAAATTCTGTAAAGGTTGGTTTTTTCATAAAAAAAATGAGGTCGTGGGAAAAGGTAAGGAGAAACAAATGTAGATGGTCGCCAGACGGTGGACAAATAATTTGTAAATTAGTTCATATATGGTCTCGATAATAAACAAAAATTTAAGTTGAAAATATGAAATTAAACAAATAAAAAATAATGCGAGAAATTTGCTGAGAGGGAGTCACCGAAGAAATATTTTTCATATTTCGTTTTATTGGAAATGTCCGACCCAGGGTTTGAACCAAGGCCTCACGTCTACCTACTAAACTAAGGCGACTTTATTTTATTTAATTATGGAATATTCAATTATCTACTGAGACTTGCAGTATACCTGGTTTTTAGACGAATATAGCACCGTTAGGCTAAATATCCAAATTACCTAGGAAGGCGCACATAGAAGAAAAATTAGTTTAAATTGAATTGAAACTAAATGACAATTATATGAGAAATTCTTGATAAAGTTCCTATCTCACACAAATCCTTAGGCCATCAACTTTTAGTGCTATTGGACCTGCTCCCAAGGTCCCGCCACTTATTGATTAACATGAGAACATGAGTGCTGTAATCTTGACTGAAGGGTTGTAAAGCTCAATTACATATACACCCAAACCTTTTTTTAAACGGTAGATAAGTTCCAGTGGATACCGTGTAAAAAAAACGCGTAAAAAAGACAAATATTATGTATGTATGTAAGTGTATATACAAACCGAAAAGATATACATAGGATTGATGCAGCAGCCTACTTATGCTTATAAAATTGAATAACTTTATATAAACGCACAGATTTAGTACAATAGTATACACAGAGTTTTTATTTTATTTCATTTTATGATTATAAAATAATAAAGAAAAAACTCAAAAATTCTCTTCCATTTATAAAAATAAAATTAGTTATCAAACTCTTAAGACAATTAGGAATGGAATTATTTTCAATAAAAAATTTTTTTATTTTATTCGGAAAATATTTTTTATTTTATTCTGACAGCAAGCGCATTCTCTTTTGCTGGGGTGGCTCAATATCAGTCTCGTCAGTAGAAATACTTATTACTTCTACATCTTCAGAAGCAAATTCTGTTATAGTGCGTTGTGAGTGTGTGAGTTAAACGGGATTAAAAGATTTTATACGTATAAAAAGGAGCGAACAAAAAAAAACAAAAAAAAGTAAATTTGTTAAAAAAAACCGTGTTATTTCAAATTCGCGTAAAAAAACCGTGTAAAAACAAGTTTGGGTGTACATATGTATATGTATGTATTTATATTATTATGTAATATAAAAATCTGAACATAACAATACAATGAATATTCCAGAATATAAAAACCTATAGATTTTCACTTTCAAATTTACTTTAGTTACTGGCTGCCAAATGGTAGTGCATCTACATTTATATTTTCAGACAATTATTATAATATTGCAGTTAAATGCTTTTAACTTAATTACAGAGATGATGTAACCTCATATTCATCTTACTAATACAATGTGAAATAAAATGAAATAAGATAAGAACGTGGAATAATATGGGCAGATGAAAAGTGTAGTGATGAGTTAGCTTAGTTTAGTGGTTAAAGAACTTGACTACAAATCTAAAACGTCTAGGTTTAGTAGAAGCAGCCAGACAAGTTTTCAACACGATTCTTTCATATGTTTAAAAATAAGACCGTACATCTTTACAATATCCCAATGACGTCTCATCAGAAATTTTGGCGGCGCCATATTTTAGGAAAGAGTACAACTCAATTGACAATATTCGTCACCACAACACCAAATACAATAATCTAATATATCATCACAATCAAATTATTGTCCATTAAGATGGTTGGAATTATTTTTAATATGGTATTACAATAACATAAGATAACTTCCCCTTTAAGACAAAAACAAAATTTTATCACATGTAATGAAATATTCTTAAATTCAAGTCATTATTCTCTACAGCATATGATTCTCAAATTGTGTGAATATCTTCTTACAATCTCATTCCATATATCTCTTCAGTATTTTCACATGAACAATCTACAGACTTTCTTTCCCTAGGAAACAGATTCGAAGTAGGATTTTAACAATATATCCACGATTCCTTGTTGTACATTTCTGAATCATGTAATAATATTGTTACGTTTCTTCCTTTTAAAAACGTTTAAAATATGAGTTCGTTGATTGCAAACAAAATAAAAATAAAAATAAATTGGTGTTTAATTTCATTTAAACTCTTTACTGTTCGCACTACTTTTGTGTACCACGGTTTACAACTTGACGTATACAACAATAATTGCTTGTTCGCTACTTTTCTTTGCTTACAGCGCAGATCTTTACAGCGATGATCTTCAAACCACGACAGTTTTCTTCACACGCAAAGCGTCTTCACACACTGATTGCCTGCTTTGTCTTGCCTTTTTATATGCTCACGTAAACAGTCTGATGAAGGTTCTTGAAGTAGAATGTTCGGGGTTTCGCTTTCTCGAGAACTCTATTGCGACTTCATTGTTGTTTGTGTATTTTGCTCACATTGCTTGTTGTTGCGTTCTCGCTTTCTTGTCTATCCCCTTTTCTTTCATACTGATGTAGTTGGTTTACTTGAAACAAGTTCGCTGTATATGTTTGTGTAGTTTTTTATTTATCGTTTTCGTTACAATATTCAAAATGGCAGATAATCTAATCATCATAATTCAATCATAAATTGATTAAAATAGTACAAAATAATGATGACATACATATATTTACCACGTTTTACATTATATTATATTTTGATTATAAATTTGAAGTTAATATACGTATTTATGTATGATATATACATATATGGACTAAATGTATTTCTTTTACCACAAAAACAAAACAATTTAAAAAATTATATTTAAAATTAATTTTTCAATTGTAAATAACTTTTGAGTTTAGCAGTGATTTCTAGTTGTTTACTTTTTGAGTTGATTTCAGACATACATATGTATGTATATATACATATGTCTGTACATAAATGTAAATATACATAATAGTACAACAGGTGATGTATCATTATAAATTAAAAAAAATTAGTAAACGTCGTATTATTTAATATGAGATGTAAAGATATACGTAAATAATGAATGACTTCTTGATATGTACACAGTGCCTTGTTGAACATGACACGACATACAACACTAGTAAACAAGAAAGAATTTTTGACTTAAAATGTTAAATTATCTTATCGTTTAAATGTCAAGAAACATAAACGGTCATTTCAGTCGTAATGAGTTAAGTACCCTATTTACATTTACTTATCTGGCTTAATATTGTGTAATTAATTTTTAATATTAATTTACTAAGACACAATTACATACATATGTATATAGTACATACATATTTATTTATTTTCTAGCACGTATTACAATGCAACTAGAAGATTGTGAAATATTTTTTTAAGGTATTTAATATTAATTCACTTTATTGGCCATTACATACGTTTAGTCAAGATTGCGGCCTAACTTCTTTCATATCACCCACCCATGTTGTGTGTGAATCGTTCTTATCGTTTTTTGTCGTAATACTATAAGCTTATGTATGTATAATGCTCTGTGAATAAGCATTCCCAATTTCCAATGGGATTTCCGTTGATTTAAAATACAACAAAATCCAAGTTGAGATTAAAATCTGATTAGTTATAAAAGTGACCCATGCTTAGCGCATGGGTAGTACAGTACATAATTAACTTATAAAGATTTAAAAACAGAGACAGACAATATCCAAAATGTTATAACAGTAGTAATTATACAATTACAGTCTAAAAGAAAGTGTTAACGTTAAAAGACGCAATCAAATACAACAAATGTTTTTATAACAAGAACTATTTGTATATTTGTAAAGTATGGAATGAAATCTATTAGGAATTTGCTTAAGACAAAGCAAAATCTCTAGAATGAGGCCAAAGCATATAATCATCATCATTATTTTCATTTGATAATGCAGATCACTTGCAATATAACAAAAGCTATACTACCAAATACAATGAACTTGTTACAAGTAAACCAACAATATCGGTATGAAAGAAACGGGGATAGACAAGCAAGCGAGAACGCAACAACAAGCAATGGGACAAAATACACAAACAACAATGAAGTCCCACTAGAGTATTCGAAAAGGCGAAAACACGAACATTCTACTTCAAGAACCTTCATCAGGATGTTTACGTGAGCGTAAGACAAAGCAGGCAACGAGTAGTAAGAATTCAGTTAGTCTTGTGTGAAGACGCTTTGCGTGTGAAGAAAACTGTCGTGGTTTGAAGATCACCGCTGTAAAGATCTGCGCTGTAAGCAAAGAAAAGTAGCAAACAAGCAATTATTGTTGTATACGTCAAGTTGTCAATCGTGGTACACAAATGTAGTGCGAACAATAAAGAGTTTAATTAAAACTAAACACCAATTTATTTTTATTTTGTTTGCAATCAACGAACTCATATTCTAAACGTTTTTAAAACGGTAAAAACGTAACAATTGGTGCCAGAAGTGGAATTGCAAAATCCAAAAGTAAAAATAAATAAATTAAAAAAAATTAAACTCTCCGAACTAGGAGTGGAACGGCTTAAACGAGAGTTGGATAAACTAGATCTGCCAACAAAGCGCACGAAGAATGAACTACAAAGGCGGTTAAGGGAACAACTGCAGCTTCAAGGCATCGACATAGATTCCTACGAGTTCGAGAATGAAGAGGAATGAGAGTTAAAGACCCCTGCAACCCCTAGCGATATCGACATAAATACGTTGCTAACCGCTATGATGGAAAAAATGCAAGTATTAACTGATATACAAGAAGCTTCTAGAGCTGAGATTCAAAAGCTATTTACTGATGTACGAGAAGCTTCTGGAGCCGAAAATCAAAAACTTCAGGCTGAGTCGCGACAAGATAGTGAACAAAGGATGGAAAAAATTCAAGCAGCAATAGTTGAAAAAATGGAGAACAGAGAACAAAAGTTTTTGTCAATTTTTTTTGTCAATTGAAAGGAATCTCGAAGCAACAACAGAGGAGATACGTGAGTGTCGAGAAAAAGGTATCAGATTTGGAAAGACTGTCGACGAATAACGGGAAAACTGGAGTTAGCAAAGTGCGATAAATGGAAGTAGTGGAGTAAGAAGAATGCCTTTTAAATAAAGTTAAAGAGATGTTGAAGCAAGTTTTTGAAGAAAACTTAAAAAGGCTAAACTTAAATGCTTCAACTGTGGAAAGAGTGGTCATTTCCAAAGAAACTGTAAAGCGCCATAGAAAAGGTCAAGATCCGTCTCACCAACAAGGAATAAACGGTCGAGCTACCAGCCATCTACCCAGGAGTCCACATTAAAATAAAACGAGCCAGCACAAGCGAAGGCCCCACAGTTTCAATATCAGTGATGCAACAAGACAACAACAACCTTTCGGCGTGCGGGTATATAAATGGCAGACAGCACACCTTCACTATAGACACAGGGGCGACGCAGTCTATCATCAGACCAGATGTAGTGAAGTGGAAGTGTGAGCTACTCAATAATGTAAGACTACGGACAGCTACTGGAGAGTCTGCCACCGTCCATGGAAAAACAGAAGCAAGGTGGCTATAGCCAACATTAGTGTTAGTCACGTCTTTATTGTTGCCGATATTGTGGACGAGGTTATAATTAGTGCCGATTTTATGATAGCTCATGATATCAATTGATAAGACTTAATGGGTAATTATTGGCGAAGTCGCCATAGTCTAGTAGGTAGTGTGTTCGCTTATTAGACGTAAAAGCCCGGGTTCGAGCCCCAGGCCAGACATCAAAAAACGAAGTATGAAAAAAAAATATTTTTTCGGCGACTTCCTCTCAGCAGATTTCTGGCAAAAACTCTGAAAGTAAATAAACCTGCCACGAAAAAGTTTCTCAAAATCTGTCGTTCGGAGTCGATGTTAAACTGGAGGTCCCACCACTCAAGTAAAAAATTAAGGCACACAACATGAGTGGTGTGAGAAGCTACGCCGTAATCCTGACTGAAGGGTTGTAATGGCCAATTATGTATGTATGTATGTCATGACATCAATTTGAATATGGGGCAATAGATAATCAGTTGGCGGAATGTGGAGATACCTCTTGACACGGGATACAAGCATCAAGTTCACGCCAGAAGGATGGTTGCTATCGAGCAACAAAAATTACCACCTAAGAGTGAATCATTGACATGGGCGCGTATGGAGGGAGATTGTGTGGGTTGTTGAACTAGCAGAAATTCAGACGGATTTGTTATCAGCAAAGGCCCTCGTCAAATCCACCGAACAGAGAATAGTCCCAGTGAGAGTGCTAAATTTATCAGGCCACAAAAAAGTCATCTGTAAAAACTCCGATGTTGGCCAATGTGCTCCAGTAGAGGCGGTAATAAACTGTGAACAATCGCCGGAACCCGCCGAAATGTCAGCCAAGGATCAACAAGAATTTGGTGAAGATGTGGAGTATGGGTAGCAGGTTTGGGAGCTCCAGAGAAATAAAGCCAAAAAGCTGGTAAAGAGGTATGCTTGCGCTTTCGGCACGAACAGTAAAAGACAAGGAAGAACAGGCATGGTCAAACATGAAATTGAACGAATTGGCGAAGCGAGACCGATAAAACGATGTGCTTCTACCGCTGGCGAAGCGTAATGAAGTTAAGAAGTTAATCGACGAAATGAGGAGGAGCGGTGTAATCGAACCATCATCGGGTCCGTGGAGCTCAATTGTAGTCTTAGTCAAGAAGAAAGATGGCAGTACAAGATTCTGCGTAGACTACAGGAAGCTGAATGATGTCACTAAAATGGACAGTTACCCGCTACCGAGAATTGACGACAAACTCGACACGGAACGAAGTGGTTCCCCAAGTTGGATCTACAAAGCGGGTACGCGGTCGTTTTTTGTCAATTTCTACAATCGCGAATAGGTTTAAAAAATTGCCATAGCTTTTTATGTAATTAATATTTCTGAATTAAATTTTAAAGAAGGGAGCATAGGACTTGTTTATACACAAAAATGAGGTTTTGAAATTATACTTCAAATATTTATGTTATTTATTATAATTGCACATATACTATATATTTTTCAATAATTTTCAAATTTCATTTCATCGTAAGTCAATATTCTTTGTCTGTATGGTATGCTTGAAAACAGTTTTCAATATGTAGGGCAACTTTACAAGCTCTTACACATACATACATATATGACGTACCTCGACGTATTTTGTGCGAATAACATACACGACATATTTTTTCACAGTCTTACCGTTGCTCAAAATTTTCACTAATTCGTGATGTTTTATATTTCCTGATAACCTTCGTGTTGAGTCAAAACGGGGCATTCGTGTAGAAGTTGAGGACTCATTGGTTGCTTCTTCGGTATTAGAATGTGGTATATCTGATCTTCCTTCTATCCATCTTTCCGCTAAACTCAACATAAAATCGTGAAATCTAATTTTGATTGCGAATTCACTATTTGATAAATACGGAATGAATTAAATATGGCGCAATAAAGAAGGTAGAAAAAGACCTTTTTAGGGTTTTTTGAGAGTTTTTCTGAAGATTGGGTTATAGGTAAGATATTGATCGGCAAGTTCGACACCATTCATATATTGATTGTAATCAATGCTGCAGTGCGGTTTCTTGATAACAAGTTGGCTATTTCGGTCGATTCCATTAGAACCAATCATGTCGGCATTATGAGTAGTAGAGATCAATTGAATATTTCGCTTTTTCTTACCTGTTCCATACTTGTATCATAATTTCACCTCTTCGCTTGTAAAATGTCTCTCCATATCGCAATTTTATATTTCTTAAAACATTCGGTATCCCTCGATTTGATCTTATTGTCCCACAAACTCTTACCTTGTGTAACAATAATGTAGAAGCCAACTTAACACTGTTGTAATAATTATATGTGTACAGTCAACCCTCCTATAACGCGGTACTCTCAGAACGCGGTTTCCATATAACGCGGCGCTGAAATTGCGTCAGACCTCCTATAACGCGGTACTCGTACAGCGCGGTTTCCATAAGTTCCTTCCGCACAGCATCTGAATGAATCTAGTAACTAGATATTGTAAGAGGGTTTAATATCAGTTTTATTTTCGACGCAAAAGCACAGCCGAGATATACAAACAACATTTTAATATAAAAAGGCCAGCTTATCTCATAGCCGTCTACGACATTCTAAAAATTTTTCTGCAACTCATATCTAACAGTGAGGATGAATGTTGAAAAATTACATACATAATTTTACATTTTATTTATCAATCCTTATATGAACTTTTTAAGTCAATAAAAATATATTATAATTTATCTTGTCTTGGTCTCCATATAACGCGGTACGAATGATGTGATTTGTACTAATTCCGAGTTTCAATAGCGCGGTTTCCATACAATGCGGTAAACGGTTTCTATAGAACGCGCTACGATTTTGCCTGGTTTGTACGGTTAAATCCGAGTTGCTTATAGCGCGGTTTCCATATAACGCGGTACGCACTCATCACGTTATAGGAGAGTGGACTGTATACATATATGATACCATTTGTTCAAGTATGGATTCAAAAGTTTCAAGAACCAAACTAACACTCTTTCCACAATATAAAATAAAACTGCAAATATAACCTGTTTTCGATTCGCAAATCATTCTATTGAGAATGCCATATTTTACAATTATAAAAAATTTTAAAAGATGCCACAATAAAGCAATTTGAATTTGAATTTGAAAAATTACATTTTTAAAGAATAGTTAAACGATAACCTAAATGACTACATAAAGCGTCATCCGCATCCAATGGAAAATCTTAAATGTTAACTTTAGGCGTCATCCTTCGCGAATGTGTTAAGTAACGACTTATACGGGAAAATGTTGATAAAAATACATTAAAATAGTACATATGTGATGGAACAGTAAATTTAAGCTTTAATTACAGCCAAATTATAATTTATTTCATTATTAACTTTTATAATTTAAAATAAAAATAAACAATATTTTACTATAAAATTATATAGGTAGTGTTTATTTTAAATTAGAAAAATACATATGCATAGTTATCGATTTTTAACTAATTAAAGCGTTCGAAAAGCATTTCAGTTTGCATTTTACTTTTACTAGAGAATATAAACGTTTTTATATATTTTATTTTTATAACATTCGTACAAATTTGATTTCCGAAATACCTGACCTGTTTTTGTAGGATAAACGAGTTCACTAGCTTGTCTATTTATATGGAAAATAGAATCAAAAGCACTCAGTTTTATGTTTGTGTTTTCCTCAACAAACAAACACAAACTAAATTGAGTGTTTTTGTTTGTGTGAAAGTAAAATTGTTTGGCTTAAAGAAACAGTGCATAAAACTTTTAATAAATACCTTTAAATAAATATGAAATCGTTTAAAATGAACCTAAAAACTCTGTGTTGATAACATTGGTTAACAGCTGGATTAAAGAGAAACAAAAGGCGCCATATTGAAAGTGATAAAAGGAGTGAAAACAAAGTTTTCAAAATTTGGAATTAATATTAAATTTATTTAAAAAACAATAATAAAATATAAACTCAATCTCAATCTAGTTTTTGCAATTTTTATTTCCTTATTTGTTTTTGTTTATTTCTTTTTTGTTTTGTTTGCATAAAAACATATGATACGTTTTTACGTTCTCTATAATTGCTCTTACATTTTTACGTTCCGTATACATTACATTACTGTTACATTAAGTTCAGGTAGCATAACTGGGACTTAAAACCGTACATTTAAAGCAAAACCTATTGCATCTGATTTCAAAGTTATTGTACTAAAAATAGGCTGACGATGAATTTAAAATAATTGATTATGAAAGCAATTAAATTGAAAGCTCACAATAAAAATCTCTAATTTAATTTAATTTAATTTCAAGCGAGCATAAAAAGCTCGCTTAGCGAGAAAACTCTAAAGAGAGGAAGTGAGAGAAAGAGATGAGAAAATTGGATTTAAATAATACCAACAATGAAAAACAAATTGATTAATAAATTAATTTTAGTTTAGTAAGCATGAGTTTTAATATTGAAAAAGTTTGTTCAGGAGAGATGTTCTGTATGCATCCAATATATGGGTCCATACGTATATTTTTGTACGTAAGTATGTACATACATACATATGTATATATGACATCTGACATCTTTCAGATTTTGCTTGTTGTTATGAACTCATCATAAATGTCTCTTTCTATTCGTATATAAATATTGTATAAAATTGAATTCAGAATTAGAAGTAGAGAAATCAACGGTCTGTAAGTAATCATGGATTTATATGGTAAAAATTTGGTTTTTATTGCTGGCTTAGGCGGTATCGGTTTTGAGACGTGTAAAGTGTTGATGACCAAAAACTTAGCTGTAAGTAAATAATACAGACCAAAATCAAAATATGTAGCTTTATAACGATAAAATTATAACATAGTACATGTTTATTTTGGATGTAATTGAAAATCCAAGTGCCATACAAATGTTGGAAGGACTTAATCCCAGAACAAAGGTGGTATACAAGAAGTTCGACATTACTGACAAGGAGTGTATTCAAAATACGTTTGATGAAATTATTGAAATTGTGCAATACATAGATGTTTTAATAAATGGAGCTGGGGTGATCTTGGATAGAAATGTTGAACTAGCAGTAAATATAAACTTGATAGGCCTCATTAATACCACTATGGAAGCACTTCCATATATGGATAAGACACAAAAAGGACGCGGAGGAGTTCTAATGAACATTGCATCGGTAGTTGGATTAGAGCCCAGTCCCGCCGTTGCTGTATATAGTGCTACTAAATTTGGTGTTATTGGATTTACACGCTCGCTATCAGTAAATATTTGTCTATGTATATAGACCGGTTAAACCAATAATAATATTGTAAAAAATAAATTTATTTAATTTTTTAAAGGATCCCTTCTATTACAAACGTACTGGCGTTGCCATAACAGCAATTTGTCCTGGTGTAACTGAGAGCCCTATGAGCAAAAATCCAAAAATTAGTGATACTTTTGACTTTTCCGCACCTCTTACAAAGAAATTCTTTTCTTCACAAAGCCAGCCTGCCTCTGTATGTGCGGAACATCTGGTGCAAATAATAGAGATGGCTGAGAATGGAGCAGTGTGGATTAGTGATTTAGGAGAAAAAACCAAAGTAGAATTTAAAGTATACTGGACTCCGTGAATTTATTTATTATAGTAATACATATGTATATTACTTAAGAATAAATATCCTTTAAATATTAATAGCAATAAAAATATTTAAAATATGAAGTTGTGTTTTTTGCTAAAAATATTCATTTGTTCCTAATGATTTATGCCCTAATTTTGACGATTTTTAAAAATTAAAATTTTACATCATATTCTTAGTATGTACTTTAGTACATTAAAAGCCTCTGTATGCTTTGTACTTACTTTGCTATTGTTATTATTGGAAATTTATGTTAGTAAAAACAAGGAGTACAGTATTATATTTTTAAGTTACTTTCGAATACCTATGCTGATTTTTCTGTATTTTATTCCTTTCTAATCCCTTAAAAGCTAAAAAATTAGAACTCCTGTAATAACCTCGTAGTTGAGAATAATTTATCACTTGTTGTTGCAGGCAAATTTAAAAATTCGAGTACAGCTTCGTACGACCAACACTCAGGCGATGGATGGCATTGTATTTGAAACTATGGAAATATGTTATGGGAAGAAGGAAAGAGAGAACAGTATTTATGGACACTAGGCTTGTATATTTTTATACCATAAGTAACAGAAACCACCGACTAAAAAACATATTCTTTCTGTAATGCAGTGTGCGATCCACTGGCCAATAGAGCGCACACGGATGTGCTGGCCGAGAACGACGAGCGTTACGTAGGAATATATAATTTTCGGGAACAAGTCTCATCCTTTTGTAGTAGCGATAGAACAGTGAAACACAAACCACATTGCAACGATGCTCTAATGATTCAATGGAATTGGATACACTACCATCATTAACGACGCCTCTCCTGTACCCGGTCGAGAAACCTCAAAATAGACGTTGAGGCACCGATCCCTAGATGAGAGTTGCGTTCTATTCTCGGTCAGTTATAAATGATGTAAATAGTAAGATCATATGATAACATCTTAAGAAGAAACTGAGAAATGTGTCGGTTCCAGCCAACATTACACTGAATTTTCATGCTCAGAATCTCAAGAGCTTCGGAGTCCTTAATATTTACACCACCTATAAATTAGGATGATGCAATATTATTGCTGTGCTTATGTGTCAGTAAACAACACTGGTATAGATTGTTTAATTCTTAAACAATTTTTTTCTGAAAATGATATAAAATTTCTTCATTTTAGGAAAAAAAAAAATTAATAAATGAAGGTGAGGAACGCTAACTTTTAATTTTTAACAATTTTTTTAAATGTTTAATTTTTGAACTCAGATGTGTACATTCATACATTGACTTTATATGTTTTACTACAATAGAAAGGTGGCATGACATAATGTCCATTGACATAATGTCCATGGACATTATGTCACTCTAAAAAGTGACAAGTGGAAGGAAGAATAACAATTAAAATAAATTGTTGTTGTGTAAATAGTAGTAGTATTTCTATAAAGTGTTCTGATATTAAACTTTCCTATAGACTGCATGACCACGGAAGTGTTTTTCAAACAGGGCTACGTGCGATATTGCTAGATTCTGTTGGACTCGTATTGACAGGAAGAGAATCGACTCACTTCTGTTCTTAAATTGCATGAATATCCATCGCACAATTATGATCTTTGGAAGGCATGTTCGACAAATGGCTTCAGCAGGATCCTTATAACATTTCTTTTAAAAATACAACATAAACGAGAGAAATATGTAGCTCATTTTTTTTTTTTTTTTTTGTTCGAACGTCCCCGGCCACACACTAACCCACCCTCACCCGACCGCGGAGGGCTCGTCCCCATTACGTAGGGACACGTACACACTACAGTCCGGACTGTAGCGGGTATGGGAAAAGTAATGGCAACAAGAACATAATTCAGCTACAGAACTTAATCACAAGCTGAATAAACTATTAATAAACATGAACTACCTATAACTATAATGAAAATACATTTTTATATAATAATTTACAAATTAATGCTAGCATATAAGCTACGTTTTAAATTACAAACACTACAATTAAAATCAATCAAATCGTAATATACGTTAAAATCATTACATAATCTACGAAAAGGAAAATTACATCCGTAGTTAGTCCTATAGAAATCTAAGGAAAGAGGACGATAGTGCCGTGAAAATCTTGCAGGAGATATTACTTACTCAATTCAAAGAACTCAATTAAATCTGTTTCTATATTTTTAGCTAATTGCATAGTCATTCTGATATCAACAATAACTGAACGACATTCTCTTTTAAAGTAACGAAAATATGTGGACATTATGACACTGTTCATAGTGTCATGATGTCCACAAACAAAATGACATTATGTCCATGGACATTATGACACCATGCGAAGTGACATAATGTCCATGGACATAATGTCACTTTTTAGGGTGACATAAAGTCCATGGACATAAAGTCCATGGACATTATGTCATGCCACCCAATAGAAATAATTTTGGTTTTTAAAAACTTTTAATTTATTTATTTATTTTTTCTCACGATTTTTTTACAATTTCAATAAACGTCTTTGACGATTTTTTCTCAAATATTTGACGATTTGGTGCCTCATTTATCTGGCAGCTATGCCTGTAATACATACATCTACAAATTCGTATAAAACAATTGACATTGAAATAATTATTATGTCATATTTTCAAGGAAGATCATGGATTTTGGATTTCCATAAAAATAAAATGGAGAATGTCGTTCAGTTATTGTTGATATCAGAATGACTATGCAATTAGCTCAAAATATAGAAACAGATTTAATTGAGTTCTTTGAATTGAGTAAGTATGAGCTACATATTTCTTTCCTTTATGTTGTATTTTTAAAAGAAATATTATAAGGATCCTGCTGAAGCCATTTGTCGAACATGCCTTCCAAAGATTATAATTGTGCGATGGATATTCATGCAATTTAAGAACAGAAGTGAGTCGATTCTCTTCCTGTCAATACGAGTCCAACAGAATCTAGCAATATCGCACGTAGCCTCGTACCGCCAACGAGATTGAGTCTCCTAGTAAAACGAGTGGACAATATACAAATTATATGAATCAATCAATCAATGTAATTTTCCACGATATCTCTATGTCCCGGAAACCATAAAAGAGTTACCTTTGAATAATCCGAAATTTCTGAAATACTTGGCATTCATAGACAAGGTCAGTCGTTAAAACTACTTTCGTTAGAGACTTAATCGCAGCCCGACTGTCCGACTAAATTAAGAGATTTTCGGGGAAACCCCCGCACTCAAAAAGAATTGCTCCTCTTCCAAAATTGACATAACCCCTGCTTGAAAAACACTTCCGTGGTCAGGCAGTCTATAGGAAAGTTTAATATCAGAACACTTTATAGAAATACTACTACTATTTACACAACAACAATTTATTTTAATTGTTATTCTTCCTTCTACACTCGTTCGTTAGATCTTTAAGCCACGATTCACTTCACACGCAACGCGTCTTCACACAAAACTGACTGAATTCTTTCTCATCTCGTTGCTCGCTTTGTCTTATCTTTTGTATCGCTGGGTAAATAGTCCGATGAATACTCTCGAAGGAGAATGACTGCCTTCGCGAAATATATAAAAATGTAAACAAGTTGTTTCCATTATTGTTGTTATCTTGTTTACATCTGTCCTTGCAGTGTTGTTGTTGCTTGTTTGTGTACTTTGTTTATCCCTTTTTATAATCTGATGTTGTTATATTCTTGTTTATTATTTGATCATGTAAACAAGTCCATTGTTTTTGTTGCTATATTTTTACTTATTCGTTGATCATGTAAACAAGTCCACTGTGTTGTTTTTGGAGCTTTTGTTTATCATTTTTATAACACCATTTCCACTTTCGTAACCCTACCCACTTTTCAACCCTAGTACTCTATGTCTTCCAAGAATTGGAGCATGTCCGTAGTCTAGCCATAGGCCAGGATTTGACTGCATTGAGTCTCTCTGCCCTTTGCCTTAATGTAAGGCCAGAGGGGAGTCAATTTAGTACAACAAATAATGTCTTAGTTGGGGAGTAACGGAGCGCACTGGTGAATAGAACTACCGACTTCACGCGTATTGTGTCTATCAGCCGGCAATGGTATTGGTATTTGGACACCGTACACCATAGAGCCAGTATTTGATAGGGGGTTATGTTCCCAGATCTTGCCTACTGTCCTTTTGCAGGTGTAAAGCGCTAATGTCACTTTTCTAGCCTTTTCAATAATGTTACTTTTCCATAAGAGCTTGGGATCAAAATTGCTCCCAAATATTAACCCTCTTAGGTAAATAGAGTTGAATCCCATTAAGGATCGGTAAGTTATATCGCTTGGTAAAAAGCATCAATTCCGTCTTGCGAGAATTGCCACCTAAACCATACGATGAGCACCATTTTGTTGTAAGCTTTAGAGACAGGTTGATTGAAGAGAGAGTTTGCGGATCGAAGCCCGATACCATAATAGCCAGTTAATCCGCCTAACTGTAGACCTTATAACCTCGTCGCTGTAGACCTTCTATCAGGTCCTCTACTACGATATTCGAAATCAAGGGTAAAGAGACTTAAATTATCATCGTGGTCGAAAGTAAGGAACTTCGTAACAGGCTCGCTAAAATTGCGGTTATTAAGAGCCCTAACAACAGTTTCTCAATGTTTGCTGAAGGCTGCCAGAGTAAAGTTTTGTAAGCCAGAGCTTACTCGATGTTAACCACCCCAGCTCAGTACTGTCTCAGCGGATCTGCTCCTAGTGTAGGCGTGTTGTGCACTACTGGCAACCGCAGGAGAGTAGTTGGACCATATTCCGAGGTTCAGAATCCTCCCCAACTTTTTCAGAACAAATGACGTTAGACTAATTGGTTTGAGAATATTCGCAGTAGATATCGATGATCTCTTATCATTTGGAGTTAAAACGATCTTCGCCTCTCTTCACTTAGCGAATACATATGAGTACTTAAAACAGACATGATAAATTCTCTGCAGCTAGGGAATTACCATATCTGAGGTCACCTATAGGTATATAGGTATATAACGCCATCAGTTTGAATGAGCGCACCAAATGTGTCTACACTAAAGTGTGTGTCAGACTTTCTACCGCATTATCCAGACTAATCGTGAATAACTGGCAAGTCTCCTAAACTAGCAGAAAACACTGGCCCAAAAACGTCTCAGTCAGTATCCTGCCTATTTCTATGTCGCCTTGTCTTTCCCGGGGCTCCATTAAAGACATTGAAACAATTGGGGCTGTTGTTAACTGTTTTTAAATCTTCTTTAAAGATAACGATCTTTACGTAAGTAATTTGTTGGGTGATTTGAAAAAGGAAAAAAAGAAATGGGTTTACTTTAGAGTTGGGTTCGTTAGGTCTTTTGAGTGTTCGCTCTTTCTAGTTCAGTTATCTGTAATGAACTAGTCCGTTCTTGTAGTTCAATAGTTCAGATCTTTTAAACAACTCCGCTCTCTTCCTCAATTTGTGTAATTTCTTTATGACAACGTTTGCTCATTTATATTTACACTGATGTAAACAATACCAATAAAGGAATTAATGTATTCCGTGAAATTTATCTCAACTTATTGAATAAAGTACGAATATATTTGTGATATGATTTTTCATTTTAAATAAATTGTGGTATTTAACATATTTGCATTTTTATTAATTCATTTCTGTGCTTGAAGCACTATAAAAGAATGTGATTTATTTTTAAATCTTTAATAAGAATTTCTTTTCGTATTTCTCTTCTAAACCATACTTTTAGTTAAATAGAAAAAATATTTTATACATATTTATTTGGTTACTTTTGTAAAAATGTTTCCATAAGTTATTGTTTTAATATGTGGTGACGGTGCACCATTCCAATAGGAATGTCACACATGAGAACGATAAACAAAATAAAAAGAACGAATAAAAATTAAATGAATTATGTAATAAGACTGATATGAACGAAGAACGAAGAAACGAGAACTAAAAGAACTACGGAGCGAAAAGAACTCATTATTATGACCGGCTCCTCTTAGTTGAATTGTGTGAATAGTTGTAGTGAACTGCACAACTCTAGTTTACTTCGATTTCTAGAAATATGAGAGTTTATAAGAGAAAATCTTACCTCTGTTCCATAGACGGAAACAAAACTTTTCTCTTCTTTTCAGTGTGGTTATAATCAATACAATATGCTTTTATAATGTATATGTAGTTCACATTTAGCAAAATATAATTCAGGTGAGTAACATTTCGGTAACTATAATTTAGGTTTAATTCAATTAACAATTAATGTAGCACTTGAGTTAAGTATTAATTTAATATAACACTGTAGATAGATTTTATAATTTAATAGAACATTTTGGGTAAGTACATACATATAAATTATCACTTTGATATTGAATATTTTATTTTATTTTAAATCAATATGTTTAAGCACAATTTGATGATTATAATTAGGTAGTTGTTGCTGATACATGTGCAAGATGTTAAGTCAAGTTTGTGTGCAATTTTATCTTCCACCAAACTTGTGTTCTTCTTAGAAAGAGTAACATTAACGCTAAACTATGGAGACATTCCCTTTGTTTATGGAAATTATGTAAACAAATCGAACTGGAAATGATTATTCTCCACTTATGTTAATTAACATAAAAATATTATTTTTATTCAACAATTTCAGTGTTCAAGCCTAGTTTGAACAGACATATGTACGTTAGGTATGCGTGATCTGATAAAGAGCAGTCATTAAAGACCGTCCAGTTCGTAAAATATTTCCCATGAGAATCACTTACCAGAGTAACGTCAATAACCTTCCTATTTACTGAATTAATAAACGTGGGTTCGTCACCTATATTTAAGATTGACAATTTAAATTCCATAACAAATTAAAAATCGGCTCGTTAGTATCCGTGTTTCCCCACATACGATGCCGAATCGTTGGCAACGACAGCTGATCGTTTCTCTCTACCCTTTTGAATTGTAGATCCAAAGTTCTTGGCTTTGGAGTGGTAAATGTTAATCTGCATTACTTTTATTCTCTTTAGCTGCAATAGCCGTTGTGTCCATTTCATTATCGGCCAGGAGACTTTCATCCAGGTGTTCGGCCACATGGTCGCAAACTCCTAGTGGAAGTCCAAAGTGCTTCGATGTCGAGTAGTCCAACATTGTTGCCTATTCTATAGTATCATACACGGCTGGAACCTCTGCAACTGCCATATCTGGGGTGGGCTTAACTTTGGCATCCCTATTGGCTTTGTATATTTTAAGGTATACCAAACTCGTAAGAGATTCAACCCTTTCGGGATTAAGAAGGCTCCCTAGACCCGTTATTGAGTTTAAGCCAGATTAAGGCACGTCGTGGATGCGCGTGGAGGGACCGGGGTTAGCCATCGTTATTTAGGGCTTGAAGAGTGTCGGTCCTTGGTTAGTAATAGCGCAAATCAATGCATAAGATAGCTTAACCTAAACTGTTTGTCACTGTATATTATTTTGTAAAATTTCTATTGTTATATTATGATATAAAATTGAATTATAAATACATAAAAATATATATGTACATATATCAAATCTTGACAAATTCATGAGCAAAAGACGTCGTTAAATTATTTTGATTTGATTTAATTTGCTTAAATCTGTTTGTCATTGCCATGTGTATGGCATGTGTATCCATACATTGCCTTAGAAAAGGAGAACAAAGTAAACAAATTACCAAAATTATTGTTTTTCCAAATAATTCTTGTGGAAGCCAACGTCTTATTGAAGCCAATGAATTGTTATAATTAATTAAATAAAAAGAAATATTGTTTTAGTAAATTTTCATTACCTGCACTTATCTCAACCAATTGAATCGTAATATTGTTAACTGATAACCCCTTATTTTTAATTGTTAGTTTCAATTTAAAAAATTTTGCCATTATTCTTCAAACCCATAATTTTTTTTTTTAGTTTTTACCGAAATTAAAGAGCTACGTGTACAATTTTTAACAAATTAATTTATTTACAATTGGATTACATATGTAGATAAAAACGGAAATAAAATATATTGAAGAACAAAATTCACCACAGTATTATTTTCAGTTCATCATATTTTTTATTCATTAGTTATAAGCTTGCCAGAAAAGTTTGGGTTCAACCTTGGTTAGATTAGATCTATCAGTGATCCACATTGTTCCGTTTTGTGCCATTTCAATAACTTTCACCAAGTGTTCACCAGCTTTAGCAGCCGGTTGGCGTGGAGCAGAAAATATGTGATCTGTTAATGGTTTCGAATATTCAAAAGTGTCGCTTATGGTAGGATTTGCAGTCATTGGACTCTCTGTCAAGCCGGGACAAAGTGCAGTTACAGCAACGCCAGTACGATTGAAGTAATAGGGATCCTAAAGTCAGATCGAGTATTGCATTTTCTTGTAATTAAAGTGAACTAGATAAATTATTTACCGATAACGAACGTGTAAATCCGACAACACCAAATTTAGAGGCGCTATATACAGCAATTGGGGGACATGGTTCCAAGCCCAAGACTGAAGCAATGTTTAATAAGACACCACCTCTACCTTTTTGTGTTTTATCCATGTAAGGGAGTGCTTCCATTGTAGTGTTTATAAGGCCAATCAAATTTACATTGATCGTAAGTTCAATATTACGATCAGCTATGACACCAGCACCGTTTACCAAAACATCGATGTATTTAACCGTATCCACTATCTGGCTAATTGTATTTTTAATTGATGTTTTATTGGTCACATCGAACTTCATATAAACGACTTTAGTTTTTGGATTCATAGCTTGTAAAGTTTGGACTGCTTTTGGGTTCTCTGTGACATCCAAAACCACCAAGTACTGCAAAAACCAGAAAAAGTTAAAACTGTTGTAGTCTGTATGCAATAAGATAAGTAGCAAACTTATTAAATACTCACAGCAACATTTCTGGTCATAAGTTGTTTACAGGCTTCGAAACCAATTCCTCCCAAACCGGCAACGAAAACAACATTTTTTCCTGTAAGATCCATTATGTTAACGTATGTATATGTTCACAGATTCAAACACTGTCTAGATCAAATCAAATCTTGAATATTAATAACGAAATTGAATAACATATCACTGCTTTTATAGGAAATCTTATACAATATTTGTAACACGTCAGATTTGTTTATATTTGTTAAATAGAGGTTCACAAAGCCTCTCTTCAAGTCAGATGTCATACAGATAACCGGACATACATACAAACATACTTACTATATGTATATGTATACAACACACCCTGGTGGGACTGATCACCACAAGTATTGCTGACAAAACACAGTAACATCTTGGCAAGTGGGATAGTTGTTTATTTATTATATTTTAGTCCTATATAACGATTTAAGTCAAAAAATTCCTACCTTTACAAATACAATGTATTTAAATAAAATTGTGCCTCTACGAATACTTGGTAAATATCATATAAAATCTTTAATTTAAATAAATAAATTCTAAAAGTCATTGTTGTTAATTAATTCTTTATATGTATGTGTTTTGAATATTAAAATATTAATTATATATGTATAAATGTATATAAACTGTACTTATTTATATATAACAACCCACAATATTTACGCCAACTACTTGAGTACGGCTTTATGGAAATAATTCGAATAACTCATTAAATACACACAATAACAATTGTATCTCTCTGACATTGAATTAGAATAGATGATCATTAAGCTGTCACATCCTAATTGCTTTAGAAAAGAGTTGATTTTAAAAGAAAACTGCCAGAAATAATATGTTGTACAGAAATGCCCAGAAAATCATGTAAGCAGGAGATTTCTATTAGATAATACAATACTTTTATTATTTTTGTTAAAATTGTTTAGTATATACTATACAGTCTAGATATGGCATGAAACCTATCTATTAGATTTAGGGCCATTATTACAACTTGCCGTTAACTAAAGGGAGGATTTTAACGGGCAGATAAATTGGTTTTCATTATTATAAGTGGACAATAAGATAGAAGTGAGCGGGAAGATTATCCTACCGTTAACTTTTAAAGTTAAGTTTATGTTAGAACTTGCCATATTAAATATTATTTTTAATATGGTCGTTGCCACTGCGTTAAAAGCAAACTTGTTTAATTGAGCAGTTTATATTTTTGAAAAAGTTAACTTTATTTTATCTGTAAGTTGTAATAACGTTAAACTTGGATTTAGTTAAAGGTAACTTTATAGTTCTATAGTCTATACAGTTAAAGTTACCTTTAACTAAACCCAAGTTTAACGGCAAGTTGTAATAATGGCCCTTAGTTTCTTTCGTTCTACCATCACTGCTTTAGCTATTCCAAATATGAAATAAAACGAGTCAGAATATTTAGCTTTATCAACGATGTATTTAATTGATTTTATATGTATACAAATTGTATACTGTTGGATGGTGTGAAGAATTGATAACATTTAAAACATTTACTTTTAAAAAAATTTATGTTTGTATGTATGTATGTATGTACTTATGTAATAATTCTTAGTATGTGGATTAGGCAAAATTATTTACCCTAGAAAATTTACCTATTTGCCTAATATTATTATTCATTAACGGTATCTAATAGTTCAAACAAGTTTGTTATGATAGCCGAGCTACATACATACGTTTGTATAAACCCTAAAAATTACTCCATGCTCTTAGTAAGTGGATTTAGTTATAATTAGAAAGAATAAAAGAATTGGAAATTTTTGTGTCACGTTTTCAATCAGTGAACTTATTAAATATACATATATTCGTATTTTGAAACTTTTTTCAGAAGATGCGATTAGAGTAGCCAAATATTATTCACAGACATGCATACATACATATGTATGTAAACATATTTTTTATTTATTTTAATTCGATTACTAAGCGGTTTCTTGCATGACAATGTAAAAATGTTTAAATAGTGAGATTTTATGTTTAGCTAAATCAATAGAAATTTGTTTTTATCAAAATTAGTTGCATATAATGAAGCGTACACTAAACTTCTTGAATTCTGACACAAATTAAAAAAAGTACAAATACAAATAGATTAGAATTAATTTTTGTTTTTGATCAGTTGTTTTGTATTGGAATTGCGCTTAACATCTTACAGAAGAGAAATAATTCGTAAATGCAAATTGAAGTAATACATATTTGAAGCCCTTTGCCTTTCTTTAAATGTAAAATATTACTAAGATCGCGAACAATGAACATCCTTATTCGACGAACCAATTTAATATTTTATAAGTTTATTTTCTTAATTTTACTACTAATAATTATAATTGGGTACCCTGGTAGTGCAAGGCTATTAGCGTGAAGGTTGTGTGTTCAATTCCTACCAAAGACTCTGGTATGTTACACTACACCGAGTATAAGGTCGAAGTTACTCAACTCGTAAATAATTAAATATAATTTGCAATTATATTGTAATTAATAAATAAATAAAATAAATTAGAAGAAGTTTTTAGAAATTTTTTTTTAGTACATACATACATACATAATTGGCCATTACAACCCTTCAGTTAGGATTATGGCCTAGCTTCTCACACCACTCATGTTGTGTGCCTTAATTTTATACTTCAGTGACGGGACCAACAGTTTAACGTCGACTCCGAACGACAGATTTTGAGAAACTTTTTCATGGCAGGTTTATATACTCTCAGAGTTTTTGCCAGAAATCTGCTGAGAGGCAGTCGCCGAAGAAAAATTTTTTTTCATATTTCGTTTTGATGTCTGGCCTGGGCTCGAACCCGGGCTTTACGTCTAATAAGCGAATACACTACCTACTAGACTACTGCGACTACTATTATTTTTAGTATTCTCTGTAAATGAGAAAGGAATCAAATAACAGATTTTTTCCTTATAAATTCGTTTAAAACCCACCATTAAATCAGCACTTCTATAGCCATCTCAACACGACATGGGGAGAGAAGAGTCTGCTGAGAGCACATTACATATTCCAGTGAGTCACCCTGACAACTAATAAGAGCATTGGAAGTTTGCATTAATTGACATCCTCGACATCGATGGGACTTATATGTATAACTATGCGAACTTCGATCCATTTCGTTGAACCTGCAATGATTTTAATAATTTTTTCCTTCATATGGATTTTAATAAAAATTTGGAACCCATTAAAAAAGATATAATTTTACAATTAAACTTAATTCAATGTAATTTTCTTTTTCAAATTATTTTTTTGTATTAAAATAATAATAATTTTGTATTGAAATATAAAATGTAATTAGTCTGTAAGGATTTTCCATAGACTTGAAATAAAATAAGTAAAATAGATAAAACATTAAACCTCATTTAATCATAGGTTATGTTATCACCCATGTAGGACCTTCCTTCAAATAACCACCTTACGGAATTGGATCACATGTTTTAGGACATCGCCATACACAGCAACTACATCAACGGAATGGATGGGAGGAATAACTAAACACTATAAAGGAAGTTGACTTTTTGAATGTTCCCCGTTTGATGGTACCCAGAGCAGTATATTGAAATACGTTTTATATTTGATATTAACGTCGAACGTGCTATTGACCAGTCATACTAATGCGAACACATGAATACCCTAAAGTAGCATCTCAATGCCTACAAGAACAAATTTTTCATACAGAGAAGTTGTAAAATCTGCGGATAATAAATGTGAATTAACAAAAATATGTGCACATAGCATTTACGCTATGAAGCAAAACATGTTCCAATAAATAACCAAATAGTGCCACAACAGTCATACATAAAATATCTTGGCATTGACCTTTATAACCGCTTGGCATGGAAATTGCACGTAGAAGTAGCGTTTGAAGACGCCAAAACAAAATATAGAGTATTATTATAGCTCAACCTTGATGCTTGAAAAACTTGAATATTCATAAGGACTTCAACGTTTCACCAGTCCAAGCAGAGATTAAAATATATTGTGAAAAATAATTAAAAAAAGCTGTAACACCATCCAAACCCAATCGTAACATCTTGAATGTGTGGAGACAAATTCGCTTAAAAAGGGACACGACTGCTCCTATTTTCTCCATACAAAATTAGTAATTCTCTCTCCAAAATAAACTAAACTAAGGGTGATTATTACAACTTGCCTTTAAACTTGGGTTTACTTAAAGGTACCTTTAGCTAAAGGGAAATGTAAAGTTAACTTTAATTTATTTTCATTATTACAACTTACAGATAGAATAAGGTTAACTTTTTCAAAAATATGACAGTGCCGGAGCAATGCCAACAAAACTGCTCAATTAAACAAGTTCTTTTTAAACGCAGTGTCAATGAAGGGCCTCTTTTTCTGTTGTTGTCTTCCCTCATTTTGTTTATATTTAAAGTCGCGGTATTGAAAATAATAAATAATATGGCAAGTTCAAACATAAACTTAACTTTAAAAGTTACCGGCAGGGTTATCCTTCCTTTAGCTTAACGCTCACTTCTTTCTTACTCATAATAATGAAGATCAATTTATCTGCCCGTTAAAATCCTCCCTTTAGTTAACGGCAAGTTGTAATATTGGCCCTGAATATAAACTACCGCCATTGCCGAATTTATTCCTGGTGTTGGCTAGGCATAAATAATTTGCTTTTTTGTTATAGATAAGATTGGATAACTTATGGTGTTATTGAAAATGCAATTAATAAATAAACAAAAAAATATCACCGGTGACCCGACTGTTCTCACTTAAAGTTAAGCTTGAATGTGCCCTTCCAACGCTACCCATATGGATTAAATAATATGTAACAATGTGTAATAATGCGTAATGTGTGTAATAGATCGAATTTGTAACATTATAGCCACAAAATATCATCTCCACTCACCAGCATTAGCATGGAGGTTGGGCGATCACTTAGTTACTCATTTCTAATGCGCGATGCCTAAGTCTTCCAGAGCACGCTTTCAGCGAAACCTCTAAAATCTTCATTGCCCACAATATATTTCAGGCGTAATGATACGCAATCAACTCACTAGCTATTTATAAAGATATTATAGATATCAGTGGTTTTTTAGAATCCATAATTGAATTGAGCAGTTTTAAATATTTTCTACATCATATGCTTACATCATCATTTGGCTTCAAAATAGTATTTTGGGGCTCATGTTTCATGGAGAACAGAAATAGGAGTACCTGTTCTATTTGGAATATTCGACAAGCAGATTGCAAGGAAAATATTAATTTTGTATGTAATTGAAGGGACAGTGGTATCTGCGGCAGCTCGAAAAGAAAGAGAAATTTCCGATTGCCTTCATTAGCATTTGTGAACAACATGGATGAGAGAATCTAACATATCTTATGAAATTATTACAAAAGCGCTTATTACGATTGAAAATTTAAATTTGAATTATTTTTAAAGTGAAATAATTTATTTAATAAATAATATTTCCGCGAATTAATATAATAAAATGACAATTTCAAAATTTTATATCATTAAATTTTTCTTTTTATTTTTTTTGCAATATATTTATTTATAATCCGTTTATATGTATGTATAACAATAAGTAAATTTTATCATTTAATTTAAGTTAGTTGTAATGAAAATGTAAATATTATGCATAAACAAATGAATTGGATTAAAATCCCTCATTAATTTCTACCCATCCCTTATGTATGTATATGTAAATTTGTTTATTGTTTGCAACTTTGCCGTTTATTTATTATTTATCACCTTAATTTAACTTTATAAATACTTAATTGTGTGTTTATATATACATACATGTACATACATATCCCCATATAAATTTAGAATTTGAAATTAAAAAACAAATCAATCAAAACAACTCTACTAAGGTAATTAAGAAAATCAAATGATTACAAAGATTTGCGATCAAAACCTTTTAATAGAATAAATAACACATGTATGTAAATAAAAACTATTTCGAATACGTCATCACCGAAGTAAAATGTTGGGTGTAAAATAAAAATTCAACGTGAGTGAATGATTCATCTTTGCCAATATTCGTTGAAATTAAGAAAGATTACGACCAAAGAGAAATTAATTCTTATTTCAAAACTATTATTGTTATTAATTTAGTTTTTGGGGAAAAATATGGTACGATTTACGTTCTAGATCTGGAGTAGTGCTAGTGCCTTTGACTTTCGTAACACATATTGAGTTCAAGGAGAGAGATTAGTTCATCCTTCGTTCATCATTCACTGAATCTTTTAAACATATTTCCACAATTCAAACGACTTTGTATCGTGTATGTTGTATTGAATACACTTTTTGTTTGTGAATGGTATGCTGTATTGTGTATTTCGTATTCCAAACGTCAAAAACGATAAAAAGAAGAAGACCAGTATTCACAATTTGATTTTCAAGCAATAAAATGAAAAATATTACGGAAAAAAGTAAATTAATTAATTACACGGTGCGACAGTGAAAGTTTCCAATTAGGAATGGCCAAACTTGGAAAAATAAGAAACAAATAATATTTTCCAAGTTTACCCCATCAAATCTCATACCATATAAGTTTGAACAAAATGTTCATGTATACCGTTTGAAAGGCTAATATCTCCCCTTCTAAGAAATTCTGGATTTTTAAAATTAGTTCAAACATATTTGGGTAATCAAAATTTTTTGTCAAAAGATCAAAAAAACCTTTTTTGTGAAATAAACCAAGTTTGGAGGGTTCCAAAAAAATAAAAAAAGTATTTTTGAATTTTACTCAACTAACTGAACAACTTAGACTAGATAGTTACTCGGGTGTATTTAATTTTTTGTATTTTGTCGCATAGTGTTATCTGTGCGTACAATGTAATTTTGAAATGTTAATTGTTGACTCAAGTCACATAGAAAATATTTAGTATTTTTATTCTTCTTCTTGATTACTGGCATTTACATGTATAAGTGTATCGGATTTTTATACGAAAATTATCAACAGCAAGCGTACACTGTTGAATATTCGCCCAACAATACAATGAATACAACGATACAAGGGCTTGTGTGAATTGTCACATACATAGTTTTATTTTATTTTTTTTTTATGTTACGGTTAATGGTCTGTTTCTGTTAATTTTTTAAAATACACTTTTTTTAGAGTTGTGTGGTTCACGAACGAACTAGTTCAATTGAACTATTCACACAACTGAACTAAGAGCGCCGGTCATAATAATGAGTTCTTTTAGCTCCGTAGTTCTTTTAGCTATGTAGTCCTTTTGGCTCTGTAGTTCTTTTAGCTCCATAGTTCTTTTAGTTATGTAGCTCTTTTAGCTCCGCAGTTCTTTTAGCTCTGCAGTTCTTTTAGTTCTGTAGTTCTTTTAGCTCTGTAGTTCTTTTAGCTCTGTAGTTCTTTTAGCTCTGTAGTTCTTTTAGCTCTGTAGTTCTTTTAGTTCTGTAGTTGCTTTAGCTCTGTAGTTCTTTTAGCTCTGTAGTTCTTTTAGCTCTGTAGTTCTTCTAGGTCTTGTTTCTTATTCGTTCATTTCATTCTTATTCGTTCTTTTATATTGTTTATTGTTCTCATGTGTGATATTCCTATTGGAATGGTGGCGGTGTTACCACATATTAAAAAAGGAACTTATGGAAACATTTTTACAAAAATAAGGAAATAATTATAAAATATTTTTTTTTATTTAATAAAGTCTTTATTAAATAAAGAAAAGAAATTCTTATTAAATATTTAAAAATAAATAAAGAAGTTACACAAATTTAGGAAGAAAGCGGAATTGTTTACAAGAACTGAACTATTGAACTAAAAGAACGAACTAGTTCATTACAAAGAACTGAACTAGAAAGTGCGAACACTTAAAAGAGCTAACGAACCCAACTCTACTTTTTTGGACTTCGGCTTTTTATGATTAGATAAAAGTCCATTTTTTGCTTTTCAGGTAATGATGTATTCCATCAGGAAGCTTTTAAGGACATTCTGAACTCGTGTATATTCTTAGATCGAGTGTATGGATTGATTTTATTATCAAATCCAAGAACTGTTACTAGAAAAAAAAGCGGAAACCAATTTTCGTTATTTAGTTTTATGTTAATTTTTCTCAGGAAGTGAGAACTATTATTGAAGTCTTCAACATCAATGAATTATTGAAAAAAAGGGCAAACAATACGAAAGGTCTATAAGAATGAATAAACCATTGGTGGTCATCATTCAGCTGAAGTCGCCGTAGTCTAGTAGGTAGTGTGTTGGCTTACTTTGGGGTCAAGCGGTTTCCGCAGGATAGGGATCATAGCTCCCTCGGAGCCTCCAGCCTCTACCTTATCAAGACCGTTAGTGCGTGACATCGTCACATCCTGCTAGAGGTGGCCCTGCTCTTCAACGGAACACTACGGATCTAGACTGGGGAGTCAATAAACAATGACCCCCCCCCCCTTTTTGGCACGACCCTATTCTTTCTTCTGACCACTCTTTCCCCCTGTTTCTGATTTGATTGCCCTGAGCTGGTGGCTGTAGCTTTCTGGACCTAGTTGCGTATGCACGGTAGCACCGGGGTGAAACCCGCTGTGTGAACGGCTCCAGGCTAGGGCTACGGCTGCCCCGTCCCGTTAAATCCCTGGCAGGCCTCAAAGTACGTTCCTTGTCCGTCGCTGTTAAGTTGGTGGTGTAGGTTCGGTTGAGAAGACTCCTGATTAGTACCCGGTCTGGCTCTGAGCACCTGACCCCATAAGGGCTGGTGCCAACCCTCGCGTGGCCTCCCTGCTTGCATAGATAACCACGGGACCACTTATGGGTAACTACACTTTGCGGGCAAGGATAGCGGCTTTGAGTGGGGACCCTCCCCCAATGAATTCGACCAACCGACCCAACCCAGGACACAAACCAGCGCTAACTCAAGTTGGCGAGCGCAAAGCATCTACCGCAACCGGTGGTCGCACAACCCTCTATAGGCAGGCACCTGTCAAAAATGCAGCTGCCCCTACTTCGAAAGCTAAGGCCCAAGTTTCGACTTCGGTAAAACCCCGCTTGGCACACAAGGCTTCGGCTGCGAAACCGGTCCCTAGTGTCGCCACACCTCCTGCCCTGGCACCTTCTACCGAGGCTCCGTCTACCTCTAAGGCTGCTGCGAATATGCCCTCGCACTCTTTGGCAGCCGCCAAGGCATTGGCAGACAAGTCTGGCGCGCAAGCCCCCGGCACCAGTCCATCTTCGGGTGTCAAGGATACCGTGAGTGCTAGCGTGAGGGTGTATAGAACTCGTAGATCAGCCATGCGTATCATTGCGAAATTTGGCTCGACCGACCCGGCTCTCCTCTCAGAGGACGAGAAGGGTCGCCTTGCCTGGGCTAAGGCCCATCGTAATGATCGCCCCCCGCTTCTCCCATAACGGCAGAGGCGGCCCCAAAGAGGCAAAGATCAATCGAGCTAAACGCTCCGCTCCAGCCTCCCAAACGCTCTAAGGTGACCAACCCTAACATCCCCCCCCTACAAGACCTCGTTCGTCGACACAACCTAGACGTCCTGACCCCAGGAAACCTTCTAAGCCTCTCAGTGAGGTATTAAAGGCAGGTCAGACCTGGGCGGTCGTTGACCAGAGCCACCCTGATGGTTCCATTGCTCCCAATAAATGGAAGTTGGTGGAACATGCGCTCTTGGACGTCTTCCTAGGTGTAATGGACTTCAATCCTGGCCCCTCACCCGGCTGCATTGATGCGGGGTGGTATCAGGGGCATATCAAGCTGGTGGCTTGCTCTGACCTCCGTTCTATGGAGCTCTATAAGGAGGCTATCAGTAGGATTGGTGAAGTCTGGCCAGGAGCTAGGCTTGCCGCCGTCCCTCCAGACCGGATTCCCAACCGCCCCCGTTCTAAGGCGAGAATTCCGACCGGACCATCAGACCCGGAAACCATGCTGAGGATCCTCAAGGCCAGCAACACCGACCTGCCCACTCATAACTCGAGAGTGGCTGAAGTTGCTGACCAGTAGGGTGATTACCGCGAGGCGGTGATCATCCTGAATGAGGAGTCACTTCCACTTATTACTGCCCGTGGGGGCGTGATAAAATATAGTTTTAGTTCAATTGAGCTAAGGGTCTATAAGTCGGATTCCCGCGCTGCCGCACATCCCCCAACAGAACCCATCCCCGAAAATCCCGTCCCATCGCAACCCATGCCACAGAACTCTACCCCATCTGACCCTACTCCATCCGACCCCACCACTGGACCCCTCGAACCCGCCGAAGACGT
This sequence comes from Sarcophaga rosellei, assembly GCA_930367235.1. NCBI lineage: Eukaryota > Metazoa > Arthropoda > Insecta > Diptera > Sarcophagidae > Sarcophaga > Sarcophaga rosellei. The sequence continues at coordinate 79,326,383 of OV884017.1, read as the reverse complement.
CGAATGTAGAAGCGTGTGCAGTCATTCTTCTCGACGCTCCTCATCCAGCAAGAAGTCCAATTCTGAGCTGGTGGGGGAATTCTTCGACGGCATTTATATTGACGCGGGCGCAACCTCTCCGTTGTCGGACGAAGAGGACGCTGATGTGACAATGGTTGATTCTTTGGCCAATGCTGAGAGTCATCCAAATTAACTTGCAACACTCTAAAACTGCCTCTGCCGCTCTGCTCCTCCGACTAGCAGCCGAGGATGCAGAGCTCATTCTGGTCCAAGAACCCTGGGTTGTAGACGGCAGGGTCTGCGGACTAAACACCAAAGGATATCGCTTAGCGTATATCCAGAACTCAGGTAAGCCTCGGGCTTGTGTCATGGTTAAGAATAGTATTAACGCTCTTCTCCTCCACAGGTTCAGCGACAAGGATACCGTCACCATGGTCGTCGAAATGAACTTGATGACCCTCTGGATCACATCATCGTATCTGGCGCATGACTATGGGCTCTCTCCCCCTCAGGAGCCCATCGGTCGACTGGTAGCGGATGCGAAACAACGCGGAGTTCCGGTCATAATCGGAGCAGATGCCAACTCCCACCACACGATGTGGGGCAGTTCAGGTACCAACGAGCGGGGTGAGTGCCTCTTTGATTTTATTATTAGTAATAACCTAGCTATAGCTAATCGGGGCGATGAACCAACCTTCCTCACTTCGAACAGAAGGGAGGTGCTGGACATCACTCTGGTCAGCTCAGGTTTCTCTACTAACCTTAAGGACTGGTTTGTATCTCATGAATGCTCCTTTTCGGACCATAGATACATTACCTTTACTATTGACACGAACGAGCCTACTCCTTTCATGACCCCTCCGGTCAATAGGAGGAACACGAATTGGACCATTTTTAGAGAGAGACTGCGTAGCAGCCTTTCCTCTACCCCCCGACTATAACGACCCGTTTCGACATGGATAGGGCTGCGGACACACTGTCGACTGCGCTTAGGGCGGCAGCCACTTCCTCCGTCAAACCCGCTGCCCATAGGGGTAAGCGAAAACCGCCCTGGTGGAGCCAAGAAGAGATCGATGATCTACGCCGATCTTGTGGCAGGCTCTTTAACAGGGCGAAGACGACAGGCGAATGGTCAGCCTACAAGGACAAAAAGAGGGAACTTAAATACGCTGTAAGGCGAGCGAAGAGGGCATCGTGGAGGAGCTACTGCGCGAGCGTAGCATCCTCCGCCGAAACGGGCCGTCTCCGTAAAATTCTAAGTTCCACTCACAAATCCCTTGACTGTATCCGACGACCTGACGGACGCTGGACTACTTCCAGTTTGGAGACGCTTGAGCTTCTCCTTGACACTCATTTTCCAGGAAGTGACACACTTGGTGGCCAGGCCTTTTATCAGGTTAACGAACCACCATCTGGGAACTATTCCCCCCTGACCCTTACCCTTGGCCAAGTGCAGTGGGCTGTTAGGTCTTTCAAACCATTCAAGTCACCAGGACCGGATGGTATTATCCCGGGTGACATTCAACATGGGGAGGAGATAATCCTCCCTTGGTTGCTTGCCATCTATAACGCTAGTCTCAGGCTCCTTTACATCCCTTGGAGCTGGAGAATATCTAGGGTTATCTTCATTCCCAAGGCTGGGAAACCGTCTCACACTGGGGCGAACGATTATAGACCCATAAGTCTGTGTTCCTTTCTTCTGAAGACGGTGGAAAGAGTTCTTGATGTTCATATCAGGACCTCGATTGATCCAGCGCTTCTATCCGCTTCCCAACACGCGTATACGAGAGGTAAATCAGTGGAGACTGCTCTTCACTCTCTTATCTCTCGGGTAGAAAAGTCCTTGCACGTTAAGGAATACACTTTGGCCATTTTTTTGGACATTGAAGGTGCATATAACAACGTCGATCCGGACGCCATAGTTAGGGCTCTTGGTTCTCTGAACCTGGGACAGAATCTGGTCAGGTTCATTGAGCTTCTCCTCAAATCGAGGATAGTAACCTCCACAGTAGGGGCCACGAATTGTCAGAGAATGGTTCGTAGAGGCACACCGCAAGGCGGTGTTCTATCGCCACTTCTCTGGAATCTTGCAGTCAACTCACTCTTGAGGGGGCTGGAACACTCTGGCAATGGGGCCATAGCTTACGCTGACGACATTGCCATTGCTGCGTCGGGAATTTGTCCGCAGACACTGTCGGATAAGTTGATCTTGGCGAGGTCAATCGTGCTGGACTGGTGTAGGGATTTTGGACTGTCTATTAACCCCTCTAAGACCGATACGATTCTTTTTACGAGGAAATATAAAATTCCGACCTTCTCCCTTCCCAGCATAGGTGGGACCAGACTCACGCTGAGTCGCGAGGTTAAATATCTGGGCCTGATCGTCCCCCCGGAAGTTCTGGATATATATACCGACGACTCTAGACTCGATAATGGGTTTGGGAGCGGTGTCTACTCTGGGAAACTGGACCTGAATATTTCTCTCCGTCTGCCGGACTACTGCAGTGTGTTTCAGGCGGAGGTGATGGCGATTTACCGAGCCGCGCAATGGATCCTCGTCAACGATGCTCCTTTCACTCGCGTCTCGATCTTCTCTGATAGTCAGGCCGCGATAGGATCTCTATCGGGTTCCGTGATTAACTTTAGGATCGTTAGGGAATGTCGCCGCTGTCTTGACCTTCTTTACCTTCTTTCTGGGCGCTTCTCCAGTGTCTCTCTGGTGTGGGTCCCCGGCCACAGTGGAATTCCAGGAAACTGTAGGGCAGACGAGCTCGCCAGAGCTGGTGCGCTCCTTCCGGAATCCTCTTCTGTTGAATTGGGTATGCCACTTGCCTCGGTCAAGTTGACCATTGCGCGGAGGTTCTTTCGGGACGCCAACCTATCCTGGGTCAATGAGGAGTCCTGCTCCACCGCTAGACTCACCTGGCCCAGGATGGATAGAAGGCGTACCAACCGATTACTTAGTCTTGGTAGTGATGTCATCTCGACTACAGTGGCCGTGCTTACAGGCCATTGCGTCATGGATAGACACGCGGAAAGAATGAGGCTCCCTTCCAACGACTTTTGCCGTGGATGAAGGTCCACTGAGGAAGAGGAGACTGTTGTTCACTTTCTCTGCCAGTGCCCGTCTCTTGCTAGGTGTAGATATAGGTTATTTGGCTCCCCATTCCTTGTTAGCTTAACGGAGCTATCATCTATTGACATCAAGGATATAGCTTCGTTCATCAAACTTTCTGACTGGTTTTCCAGTGCGGGGTAGTCGTGCTTTTGTTGTGCAGACCTTGCGCTGACCAACTTCCTCCTTTTCCCTGACATTGGTGGAACTTGGTTAGTACAGGGACTGCGTTCACCCGTGGCATCACAACGGGCCGCTATGCGTGCTCAAGTGAGCTTTGTGACATCAGAGCTACCACTCCGACCTAACCTAACCTGGCTTACTAGACGTAAGGCCCGAGTTCAAACCCCAGGTCAGACATCAAAACGAAATATGAAAAAATATATTTCTTCGGCGACTTCCTCTCAGCGGATATCTGGCAAAAACTCTGAAAGTATATAAAATTGCCATTAATAGTTTCTCAAAAATCTGTCGTTCGAATTCGACGTTAAACTGTAGGTCCCGCCACTCACGTATAAAATTAACACACACAACATGAGTGGTGTGCATGCTAAATCATGACCATATGCATAACATACATAATTGGCCATTACAACCCTTCATACAGGATTACGGCTTCTCACACCACTCATGCTGTGTGCCTTAATTTTATACTTGAGTGGCGTGACCTACAGTTTAACGTCGACTCCGAACGAGATTTTGAGAAACTTTTTCATGGCAGGTTAATTTACTCTCAGCGTTTTTGCCAGAAATCTGCTGAGGAAGTCGCCGAATAAATATTTTTTTTTTCGTTTTGATATTATTAATACTTCGTCTTGATGTCTGGCCTGGGGTTTGAACCCGGGCTTTACGTCGACTAAGCGAACACACTACCTATTAGACTAATTTGCTATAGATAGCAAAACGTGGTAATCACTTTAAGGTGGATGCTTACGAACTAAGGGAGTTACTACCACAGATGACAGCCGTTTTAAGCGTTTATACGATGACTTGTCTGCAGATGGATAAAAGTCTTCGGCCTTGTTACGAGAAATTAAGAAACTAGCAAGAAACAAGTTAGACCCCGATATGATAAAGTCATTGTGTTGCGGCAATTGCCAGCGCACATTCAGCAGATTTTAGCAGCAACGGAAGACGATTTATGTAAATTGGCAGAGAAAGCTGACAGTATAATGAACATCCAGAACCAACCGAAAGTTAACATTGTAAATGAAAATCCTGATTTATATAGTATCATCAAAGACTTGACGAAAAGCTTCGATCGTTTGGAAATGAGTAATTATAACTTTCAACAAGACGTAGAAATTCTCCATTATCACGCTCATCATCAAATGAAATTTGTTGGTACCACAGGACATTCAAAGAAAATGCTAGAAAATGTCGACCTCCATGCAATTTCCGCCCGAAATAAAATTTCATATTTAAATTTTTTAATAGATACGGGAGCGGAAGTTTTCGTCATTCCAAGATCAAGCAACACATATTTGAAACAATCTTTAACAAAATTAAACGCGCCCAATAACACCGAAATTAATACATATCGTAAAAAACTTTTAATACTTTTAAAACTTTTTGTTATTGCTGATGTCACACATGCCATAATTGGTTAGAACATTTTAACATCGGGGTAGATATGAAAAACAAAACGTTAGTCGAGGGAACAGCTCACGCACGCCATAAACTTCTGGCAGAATTCATCGACCTTACAGACGACACCGGGGCATTGTCAAAAGTGCCATCTGAAGCTTTACATTTTATTCAAACAAAGGGCCCTCCAATGGCCCAGAAAGATCGGCGACTATCTCCTGAAAAATTGGAAATAACGAAGAAAGAATCCAATGGTCGAGCCCATTGCATCTAGTGAGGAAGCGGGACGGGAATTCAAAAACAATTCATGACATCTACCTAATACGGCATATTCAAGATTTTGCGAACGAGTTGGACGGCAAAACCGTTGTTTCCGTAATAGATTGTAGGTGACACGCTTACCACATTCCCGTCAATCCGGACGATATTGAAAAACAGCTGTAATAACACCATTTGGGTTATTTGAATTCAGGTCTATGACATTTGGCCTCTAACAGTTTATGAATGATACACTGAAAAACCTCGATTTCCTTTTCCCGTATTTACACGATGTTGTAATTGCATCGGCATCAGAAGAGAAGCACTTAGGCCACTTACGACAAATTTTCGAAATTTACAGAAAGAAGGGTTGGGACAGTCCGAGGTACTTGGTTCACCTAATCACCAGTGAAGGCATCACGCCCCACCCGCAAAAGGTAGACGCTATCGCTAGTCGCAAGAAGCCAATAGAAGTTCAAGATTTACGTAGTTTCTTAGGCGCAGTGAATTTTTATAGGATGTTTTTACCACATGCCGAAGGCGTTTGAAAAAATAAAAGCAGAACTTGTCAAGGCAACATTATTAGCGTTTCCAAGAAAAGGAACTACAATAGCGCTCATGACAGACACATCGGACAAAGCAATGGAAGCGGTACTACGCCAGAGGATAGAAACCTATTGGCAACCATTAGGATTTTTTCAAAACAACCGAGAAAAGATACACTACATATGATCGCGAACTGATGACCATTTATGCTGCAATCAGGTACTTCCGATTCTTTTTAGAAGATCACAAACCTACTACACGCATTTGATAGAGGTTGGGAACGCTTGTCACCTCGGCAAACAAGTCAACTGAATTTTATAAGTCAATTCAGCATAGATATACGACATATAAGTGAAATGGAAAATGTTGTTGCAGATTTTCTGTCAAGAGTGGAAACTATCAAACTTCCAACATCCATTGATTTGCAATTGCTCAGTGAAGAACAAACAAGGTGTCCTGAGTTACAGAACCTTATGCAGTCAGGATCGACCTCACTTACTTTGAAAAATGTCAAAGTGACTGGTATAGATGGCGAAATCGTATGTGATACACCGACACCGCGGCCCTACATTCCGGTTGTATTGCACTCTAATGTTTTTGATGCACTACATAGCACTTTAACAATCGAGCATAAGAGCTTTAATCAAGTTAATCTCGAAACATTTTGTTTGGAACAAAATGAACACAGAGGTAAGAACATTAGTAAAGAATTGCTTGCAGTGCCAATGAAGCAAAATAACAAGACACACGAAGAGTAATTTGGGAAATTTTGCTGTTCCTGACAAGAGGTTCGAACATATAAGTACTGATCTTGTCGGCCTATTACTGGTTTCAAACAACTATACGTACTGCCTTACATGCGTAGATAGATATTCACGATGGATAGAAGCTATTCCAGTTACAGACATCAGCAAAAGCATTGCTAAGCCGTTGGATAAGCCGTTTTGGAGTTCCAAAACATATAACGATTGATCAGGGACGACAGTTTGAAAGCAATATTTTTCACCACCTTTCAAAAATGTTGAGTATTAAACATTTACGGACAACGCCATATCACCCACAGGCAAATGGCCTTATAGAACGCTGGCACCGCGTCTTGAAAGCATCATTAAAATACCACAGGGCAAACACAAATTGGACAGAGGTACTGCCCATAATAATGTTAAGTCTAAGAACGGCTGTAAAAGAAGATCTAGGAGTATCAGTTGCTGAGTTGGTTAACGGACAGTCTATCAGGTCGCCAGGTGAGTTTATAATGGACGATGCGAATAATCATATCACCGAAAATGAATTCCTAACAAAGTTACAACAGCATTTCGAAAACTTGCGCCCGAATTCAACCACACAATATGGCAACAAAATGGTATATGTACCAAAGGATTTACGTTCTTGCAATCATGTGTTCCTTAGGGACGATACAGTAAGAGCTCCGCTAAAAGCTCCATATGACGGTCCCTACGCAGTACTCATTGGCACGAAACCAAAAACAGTTTCCATAGATAGGCTAAAACCCACTTATGTTCCTATGGAAGTTTCTCAATTGGAAAACAGATGCTATATGCCGCGCAGGGTTAGGATTTTGACTCAATTGTCATTTACACGGTGGCAAATGTCAGGAGAGGGGTGATGTAGCCTACAATGTATGCTAACAATCTGGTAACCAATGTTTTACAGTTGGAAATAAGTTTTATTTAGAGATGAGCAAAAGTTTAACATATTCGGGAGTGATGGTCGTGCAAAAATATGGAGGAAAAGAAATACGGCTATGCAGATAGAAAACTTATTGCCAACTGTAAAGCATGGCGGTGGGAGCGTTATGGTTTGGGGAGCTATAGCAGCATCTGACGCTGGCAAGTTGGTTTTTGTTGAAGGTATTATGGACCGATATCAATATAAAAGAATATTGGAACAACGTTTGAAGCCATCTGTGGAATGCATGGATCTTGGGGATGTTTGGATTTTCCAACAAGACAATGACCATAAGCATACCGCGGTAATTGTTAAGGAATGGCTTCTATATAACTCGCCCAGGGAACTCAATAGCTCTCCACAAAGTCCCAATTTATATCCTATAGAACATATTTGGGAACTTTTGGAGCGAAAAATTCGACAAAGCGGAAAAATCGACAATGCCAAATCATTAAAAAAAAAAACAGCATTAACGGAGGCAGGGAGCAAATTAACTCCGGAAGAGATGGACTGAAGGCTGTAATAGAAGGATGTAATAGAGGATAGTGTTTGGATAGTTACCTTTATAAAGACTGAACTGCATGTACACTTTTGTTATTTTGTGAATTTTTTTGTTAAAGGACAAATGAATTAATTTAATTTTTAGTTTTTTATGATTAAAGATGATTTTCGGCAAAAAAAACTGTATCATTAATTTTTTTTATTAACTAAGTGTTTTTTTTTCAGAATAGCACTACATGGGACTGCATCTGTTTATTTTTTTAATTTTTATTTTTTAAAAATTCTGGTACATACCTGAATATTCCAAAGGGTTATATTTTATGGTCCTCAAATTGGTCACTACAAAATTTCCATACATTATTATGCATGTAAATCTTTCCATAATGATATTTTCTGCCTAGTGAAATATTGCCACCCTTTGCAATGGGTAAAATTCACAGATTTTTCTTTGAATTTTTAAGTGAAATATTTCTATTATTCCGAAGAGTAATAAATGGGATCAAACAGCACAATATGTATTTTGTAAACAATATTTGTTCGAACACTGCTTGAAACAATAATTACTAACAATTTTCCTCTGGGTTATACACATGCTTCTCACAAATACACCCACATTTTTATCATATAAAACCTTTAAGCAGTTCTTTACAAAGTAAAACAGCGCAGCAAATAAGTACAGCAAAAGCACAAGAGAACCCACAAGAGCTGAAACGCTGTAAGCAATAGTGATCGTTTTGAAATTAACAACTGTGCTTCACTGCATTAGTAGAAAACATTTCACTGTACCACTACAGCTAATGAGTTTATTTTTGTTTTTTGACTGTGCTTTTTGCTTTGGGTACAATTGCTGAAAAACTGTAAGCACAGCATAAATTTAGGTGCTTTTGCTAATTTCAAGCAAGCAATACAAACCCTGCTGTGTTCATATACCTCGATTATGATTTACGACCGTTGTTTTTAAGTGATGTCAGAACTGTCAAAAACTTACAACAGCTCATTAGCTGTTGTATTGTTGCCGCGGTAAGTTTAAAAAAGGAAATGGAGAAAAATTTGTAAGTAATATAACAGTGCATATAATTTTTTGTGGAAATTTGAAAAATTATGAATAACTGGAAATATTTTATAGAAAAATAACCAATAAGAAGCAGAAGGAAAAGCTGATCGAGTTAATGACAGCAAGTCCTGACATTGGCCGTGGCAAGTTACCATTTGGAGCCCATAAGACTCAGCACAAAGAGACATGGGAGAAATTTTCATTGAAGCTAAATGGCTCGAGTTCACCCATTGGAGTTGCAAAAGAATGGCACAGGGTTTAGTAGATAAATTGTAAAATTTTTCAAGTATAACATAAAAATGGTTATCATTTTCATTATAAGGCCAATTTGAAAAGAAAATTGGCTGCCAATAAAAAAACTGTCAAGCTACTGGTGGTGGTACGTTGACGGAAATTAGCTTGACCCCATTGGAACAGAGCACCGTAGAGTTGGTGGCTATGCAATCGCAAGTAAATCCAAATGCATCTGCAATGGGATTGCAAATTCAAGACGATTCAGATAAGGTGGCATCGTCACACGATATTGAAGGGCCTTCAACTAGCACTAATCGATCAATCAAGAAAGAATGTCTCTGTTACAACACAACATTTATGTGTTGTGAACCATAATCGGGGCCTTAATCATTCAACGATTTTCAAAAAACTATTTATGGTTCAAAGCGATCCATTCCATCACATATGTACAGCTATGGACATTAAATTAGCACAAAACTTCGTCATAAAAATAATCATATTTTTTATAGTATTTTAGGTCTACTCATAAAAAAATTTAAACATAGGAACTTAAAATACATATTCTTCTTTAAAAAGAAACTAAAATTTTGACGATATTGCCAGTCGTCTGCTCATTAAGACCTGAAACGTACCAAACGCCAGATTTTAGCTGGACGGTAAAATAGCACAAATTAAAATTTCTGGAATAAAGATGATGTGCTTTAATAAATAGTAAAAATATTAATATTTTCAGCTTATTTGATTAATATTTAGTACAGTAGCCTCCATTTTCAAGCGCCGCGTGGCATCTACGGAACAATGTTCTTCGGGAACATATTCCAATGCACAAATCGTAAAAATGTTTGTACTTTTATTAAGCAATTGTACATTTCACATCGTTCCAGGGGTTTTCAATCGAGTTTAAGTCAGAACTTTGCACCGACCAGTCTAAAATGGGAATGTGCTCTTCATAAAATCATTCCTTTGCCTGCTTAGATGTGTATTTGGGGTCAGTATCTAGCATAAATATGGATTAACCTGGCATGTATTAAAAAGCTTATGGTTCCATTTTGTTCTTCATATTGTCCAAATACTGATGACAGTCCATTTTTTCATTAATTTTTACAATGGGACTTACACCGTGCCTTGAAAACACTCCCCGCACCATTGTGTTTCCTCGGGGTCCTTTGAGCATAACGTGGATTGAACATTTTGGCCAATGAACAACCACTCTACCATTCAGTCCCATGCGATTTACCTCTGTTTCATCACTCCAAAGTATTTTTTCCAGAATGGGAGGTCTTTATCCTTTTGGGTGCGAGCAAACGTTAAACGCTTGACGAAATTTTTCTTTTGGTAGAAGTGGCTTCTCTCTGCAGTTGCGTTCAAGGAACTTTCATTGATTAAGACATCGTTGTATGAGCTTATCCGATAAATTTAACCTAAATTGGGAGTTAGTTTCCTTCAAAATATCGCGCGACGACATGAAAGGCTTCTTCTTTGACTTTCGGACAATAGCACGGTCCACGACTTCGGTTGTTTTCTTGACACGTGGCTTTCGTTTTTTGTTTTCTGCGACATTATTATGTTTGGTTTAAAGGAAATGATGACGTTATAAACCATTTTTCGCTAGCAATTCGAAATTTCGGCAATTTCAGCCAGCCTTTTCCCATCATGCCACAAGTTAACGGTAATGCGCTTCTCCTCTTTTCCACGTACCATTTTTTTCAAAAATTACTTTAAATGCCACAAAATTGAAAGAATATACTGTAAAAATAAAAATACTCCAACAAAACTTGTACCTAAAACACTTTTAGGCACGTTGTGCTAATTTACTGTCCAGCTCGAATTTAGGTACCGATACAAATTAGCAATCAAAACAGAAAATATATACGATAATGGTAATATTTTTTAGTTAACAACAGCTAGATGTCATCGTGCAACATTGCAGACCAAAACAATTGGCCTAATTACGATACAAATGAGAAAAAAATCACAATGAAAGTATATATGGATTTTGTGCTAATTTAATGTCCATGGCTGTACGTATCTAATCATTTTATAAATAAGACTAGCTTGCGACTCTTCTATCTCTTGGGAGTACGTTCAATGGGAGTATGTGATGGCAATATCATTTAAAAATCATATTTCATAGCTTAATTTTACTTTAACTACTATTTATTTGATACTTCAAAATAAAACATTAAAAAAGATATTGTATAGTCCAAATTCAAAAAAAAAAAAAAATAACATAAAATAAAACTTAACATAAACGGTATAACATTTTACGCTGCATACGGTGTTGCAATTCTCCTCGACGTATCATGGTATGAATTACTTTGAGAATTGAACGTTCCTCGTATTTTTGCCGCAAGAAGTCCTACAAAAGATAATTACAAAAAAAAATCAAGTTTAATTATAATTAATAAATATGTACAATCGTAAATATGAATGTATACATGTATAAATCTATATAAATAGGCTTCAACTTACTTGTATCACATTTTGTTCGGATACTTGTGATCCAATAGCAAAACGTCTTTTTAACTGTTTTTCAATGCGGTTTAAAGTTTCTTGATCTTCTTCTGTAGTAAAACCTTCTGCTCCTGCCAGACTACCGCTCATGGCAGCATCTAATGTAGACACTTGAAACAGTCGCAATGCTTCATTGACGTGCTCATCATTGGCAAATGGTAGAAGACTCATCTTTGCCAACGATTCTGAAATACGTATAATAGCTTCTAATTGACGAACTGTTATGGGTATGCTTAGTCGCCTATCAGCAGCCTTTTCTTGTTGTCCAGCTCCACTACGCATTAGCACATAACGACTTTTCAATTTTTCTCCAGCATCCTCACTTAAACGTGGTCCGCAATGTGTCCTGCAATAGTGAATATATTTCTTAAACACTGACAAGGAAATTTCACCTTCAGCTTGTTCTAAAGGCGCTGACTTGTTAGACGATAAATGTACGTTTATAATATGCTTTGCAATTGTTATATCTCGTGATTCGTCGTGCACATCCTTCACGATGAAAATCATATCGAAACGTGATAAAATAGTTGGCATAAAATCAATATTTTCCTCTCCTTTTGTATCATCCCAACGTCCGAAAATTGAATTTGCTGCAGCCAAGACAGAACAACGGGAATTTAAAGTTGTTGTAATACCAGCTTTAGCAATTGAAATTGTCTGTTGCTCCATGGCTTCATGTATTGCTACACGATCATCTTCACGCATTTTATCAAACTCATCAATGCAGACAACACCACCATCAGCCAAAACCATGGCACCGCCTTCCATTATAAAATTACGCTAATTTTAGAAAAGATTACGAGTTTAATTATTAAAATTAATATATTCTGTAGCAAGGTTATGAAATTTTATAGCCAAGGTAACATTTGTGAAAATTTTATGAAACTGCATGAAAAAGTTATATCGATTGCCGCAATTTGTCGCCTATGTTTATATTAAGGTAATAACTATTTGCTAAAAGTCGCCATAGTCCAGTAGATAGTGTGATGACGGCGAAAAAAGAAAAATACATTTGGCGACCTCCTTTCAGCAGTCTTCTGGCAAAAGTTTTGAGGTTAAATAATTGGCTTGAAGAAACGTTTCAAATCTATCAACAAAGTATGTATTTTTAATAGTACTACATAAATTAAATTGGTCAATTGCACGTTTCAATATTTTCTCAAGGCAAAATTTCATGATAGAGTTTTGAGTTAAAACTTGATTATTTACGCGAATGTGCGGCATGTTTGTCGACTTTATATGAACGCACAGATAGATACCCAACTGCATGGTTACATTAAAAGGAAAATTAAGTTTCAGCTTATGAAGCAGACCTTGGTGGCATAATCCTGAACACTAGATAAACGTCGATAAAACGTAAAGAGCAATACTTCTTCTCTCCGATTGCGTTTCTTATGACTAGTATTAATATTTGGATATGTTCCATTGCGCTATGTTTCTTCCTGAATCCAAATTGGTAGTCTAATACACAACTGTGTTCGCATTTAATATTATCATTTGTATAGATACCAGCGCTTTTCAAATAGTTTTGACACTGTTGGCAATAAAACTACTTTCCTGTAAAACTTTGCTTGTCTTTTACTCTTGAAGATAAAATAAAATTGTAAAATCCTTTGAAAGTAAAGGGACGAACCCTCATGGAAATATGGGACATCTTTATAAACATCCTTCTGCTGATTTTAACAACTCCAGGAACTTTTTATGCATTGAGTTAAACAATAGTTCTCAGAATCTCTAAAAAATTTCATTTTAGCGGAGCGTTTGGTATAGCAACCACAGGTGTCAGCCACAAATTTGAGGTATTAAGATGTCATTTTTTAACATCATTTCTTGACACGCCTATTAACTCAAAATTGTTTGAAAGAATGTTAAGATAGGTTAGGTTGGAGGCCGTGTACTTGTCAACTGTGACAAGTACAGTGCCCGGAGGTCGAATTGACCCATTGTACAACGCCCTAGCTTCTCACACCACTCGTGTTGTATGCGTTAATTTTATACATGAGCAGCGGGACCTACAGTTTAAAGTCGACTCCGAACGACAGATTTTTGAGAAGCTTTTCATGACAATTTTTACTCTCAGAGTTTTTGCCAGAAATCTGCAGAGAGGAAATCGCCAAGAAATATTTTCATATTTTCCTTTTGATGTCTGACCTGGGATTTGAACTCGGGCCTTTCGTCTAATAAGCCAACACACTACCTACAGCTTACTTCAGCAAGTGGATCTCAATACTATTATTCCCATCATTAATTTGGTTTTAAAAAACATCATAGCGCTACTGAATAAATCCATCCTATAAAAAATTTGATTCGAGATGCTTTCCAGAAAAAAACAGCATTGTACTGCGCTCCCAAGCGTTCTTCAGAAGTTACCTAGAAAACAGATATAGATATTCACACAAAATCAAATTCTAATTTATCTTCCCGAAAAAAGACTTCTATTGGCGTTCCTCAGGGAAGCCTCCTAGGGTCATTCTTGTTTTTGTTATTCACTGCAAATATGCCAGCGAGCTCATTGATTAACACTTAAACCTTCACGGATGACACTGCATTCATAAGCACCCATAAAAACCCTGTACTTGCTTCCGCACTACTCGAATGGAGAGAAATAGTTAGATAAATAGAAAATTAAAATCATTATTTGCTAGCAAATAACTTTTACGCTTAAAAGGAAAAGTTGTCCTCCATTGAGCATTAATTTATTTATTTATACCGTCTTTATATTGTAACGTAGTATGTAGTATGTACATATATGTTTACGAATACTTGGACTCACCACATTGCGGTAAAAATAACTCGGACAAAACTAAAATCCGCCCAACTGCACTGGCTTATTGGACCACGGTCAACTCTGAATTTGAATATTAAAGTGCTCTTGTACAAAGCAGTTGTAAAGCCAATATGGGCATTTGGCATCCAGATATATGGGGAAATGCCTCATCATCCAATGTAGAAAAATTGCAGAGAAGACAGTCTAAACTTTTAAGAACGATTACGTGTGCTCCATGGTACATCAGAAATGAACATCCATAGGGATCTCAACATTCCCACTACATATTAGGGAAGAAATCGAAAAGGCAACCCCCTCTTATTTAATAAAACTTTTTAGTCATCCAAATCACCTTGCAAGAAATCTGCTGCTTTTTGAAGGTCATAGTCGTCTTAAAATGTTGCAAACTATGGATTTGACATAATATTTTTTCCTAATATTCGCGAACGCAAAACGTTGGTTATTGCATTGGCAATACCAATTATATTTATTTTAGTTTTAAGATTTTAAAACATATTGTTTGTTAATTTCTTCGGAAAGATCCAATATAATAAAATAAAATATAAAAGAAATGCTTAACCAGTGAGTATTAAATGTTACAGAACTCTTAACATTGTCATAGTTGCTGTAATGGCTGTATAAATCTAGATGTTAAAAATAGTATGCGAGTGGTTCGAGGGCAATTTAGTGAAACTTCAACTTGAAACCAATCGATTTAAAGACAATATCATTTGGAATCCTATCCTGGATATTATATCACACAAATGTCGGCCATTAAGTGCAACAAGTCGGGAAGAATCATTTGGTTTTGAAGTCACAGGTTTTTTTTTTTGGTGAACATGTTCGGGTTTCCAAAGAATTTTCACTCAGGTTGCTTAACTAATTATTTTAAAATCTTGATTTTATTACAATAAAGAGATATATTGATGTTACCTGATACTAGCTAGCATTATGTCAATTTGTTTTTCTGTAAACAGTGTATGGTCTCATTTTCACTTTGGCGAATCAGATTTTTAAGCAGTGTTTCGATGGCTAAACGTCGCATGCAGTAAAGTAGGCAACATTCTGATGCATATTAATCATAAAACATTATCTGTATCAATTTGTCAATGGTAGCGTCAAGGCCACTAAAATTATAATTGGAGGTTTGACTTAGTGATTCGTTTGCTGATACATGTTTTTTAGTTGGAACAGAATTATACTTCACACAATCAACACACAATACATGACAAAATTTTTAAGGTGGTGTGTCAGGATAGTGGCAATAGTGGAAGGGGCCATTGGTGCTGCATTTAAGACATGAGCCGTTTAGCAAAGGACATCTCCCTTTCTGTACACACACACAATGCATTGAGCGGGAAATTTGCAGTACGTCTTTGAAAGTCAATTTTTAGTTTATGTGATTCCTCTATGGGGATTTTACGGTGCATTAGGTACCTTCCATTGCATATAGGAGTTTAGTTTCCACCCTAATTCTCAAATTTTCAAAACAGAGGTAGTGAAATCTAGTTTTGATTTCTTACACAGAAACGCTTTCAGTTTTAAAACGCTCGATAAAAAAAGCAGCTTTTACCTCTTTTTACGCTTACATCAATGTCTTTAAAAACGATTCTTTTTCAGTTTTTAGGCCTTTTGTCCATAAGGCAAGCAGCATAATGGCTCGTGTTATCTACAAAGACATACTACAAATGGTTATGCTACCATATGCAGATGAGGAAATGGCACTAAAGTAAATATACTAGCAGCATAATGACCCGAAACATACAGCTAAATGTGTAAAAGAGTGGCTTGTGAGTAATAAGATAAATGTTATATAGTGGTCAGCACATTTCCTTAATCTCAATTCCATAGGAAGCCTATGGAATATTGGACATCGTCAAATATTACCCGATTCATGCAAATTTAAATTTTGTTAAGAATAAAAAAATATTGTACAACTTTTCAACTCTTTAAATAATAACTACGATAATTTTTATCCGATTTTATCAAACGAAGTGCCAATCTCTTCACAATAGAATGCACTTTAAGAATGTCACAACTTGTTCTATAGTTTTTAATTAAATTTTGCAATTAAGAACGGCTAACTTGAAAAACATAAAAAAGAATAATATTTTCCAAGTTTATCCGATCAAAACTCATAACATGTAAGATTGAACCAAATGTTTCTGTATATCACTTTAAAGGATCATCTCTCCCCTTTTCAAAAACCTTGGATTTATTGGTTAAAAAATAGTTGGGTAATCAATAATTTTGTGCGAAAAGTTAAAAAAAAAACGTTTTTGTAAAATAAAACAATTTTAGAGGGTTCGGGAAATATAAAAAAAATTTTAGAGTTCTACTCAACAAAACTCACAACCTACACTATGTCATTATCTGGGTGTATTCTGACTGTCACACAGTGTTATTAGATACTCAATAATGAGTTATTTAACAAAATCCCAGGTCAGGTCAAATCCCAGGTCAGACATCAAAACGAAATATGGAAAAAATATTTCTTCGATGACTTCCTCTCAGAATACTGGCTGAATTCAGACGGAATACTATATTATTCGAAATAAATCATTAAGCGAAATCAAACTTTTTTGGATATTCTGTTAATCGTTAGCATTGACAGGTAAAACTACTATTTTTTTGTGCACATCTTTTTGAAATACTTTTACAGGTGATTGTAAGTGAATTGTGAACTTATCAAAATATTTTACTATTATTGTGATACATGCCCTGAAAATCATAGGTTACACCTTGGAGAGTATTTCTTCAAGACAATTTATAAAATTTAAAGTTAAAATACTATTTTTAGTATACAAATAAAAATGAAACATTTAAACAAACTACTTTTCTTTAAAATTCGTATGTATAATGTATTACAACTACCTAAATACACAGATTGAAAAATAGTTCGTGTGCAAAAGGTTAAAAAATATCTACATACCTAAATTAACCTGGCCTTATTATGAGACATACTGTATCGGACAGTAAGTGCCGTTTTTTCGAAAAATTCCCTTTTTTTCTAAAAACACCTTTATAATATATCTAAAAACTTCACTACACTATCGATTATTTAAAATTTAAATTAATGGCACATTATTTATACAATTTGTATGTCAGAAGAAGAAATTAAGAGAAGTATGTAGTTCAAGTGAATTGTATAAAATACTATTGGCAAGAAACAAGTATTCGAATCAGTTTAAAAATTTGTTTTTAACAAAATTGATGATACGCAAAAATCTTATTGAGTATGCTTTAGTTATGACCGATACTGTACTATGACTGCAATATTATACATACATTGCACTGTTGTAGCTATGGCTTTAATCCAATTTATACAAATACATGTCTGAATCAAAACAACAATGTAAATGAATTTAGTACAAATTTGGTGTTTTTTACTTACCGTTGAGGGATCCTTCATTACTGAAGCTGTCAAACCCGCAGCACTTGAACCTTTACCAGAAGTGTATACACCTATGGGTGCCACTTTCTCTACAAATTTCAAAAGTTGAGACTTGGCAGTACCAGGATCGCCCAATAATAAAATGTTAATATCACCACGGCGGCAAAGACCATCAGGGAGTCTTTTGCGCGAACCTCCAAAAAGCAAACAAGTAATGGCTTTTTTTATATCTTCTGATCCAAAGATGCTTGGAGCCAAAGATTTTGCTAAACGTTGATATATATCTGAAGATGCTGCCATGCGCCGGAATATTTCTTCTTCCTCGGCAGTGATATTACTGTAACGTGATATAGCACCGGAGCCCTCGGTATCGACAGTTATTCCGACAACACGCATATAAGGGGATCTTACGCCGACAACTGCCTTTTCACGACCATCTTGACGCGTAGGTTTGCCCACTTTTCGAATGGAATAGATGCCCTGTATAAGTACACGATTGCCGGGGACCACACGTTCACACAGCGAACGATCACAAAACAATTGCAGGTGCCTTGGAATTTCTCCTTGAGGTACGTAGTCAGGCAATTCTTGAAGCTTTAGTGTTTGAAAATCTACACACTTGCACTTATCGGGCATTATAAAAAATGGATCAAGAGGACATTTTGGTCTTCCAGCTTGTTCCGTATTACACTTACGAGGTAAAGCATATCCCTCGAGTCCAGGATTTACCTTTAAATTGGGAATTACTGTATGACATGACCGACACATAATAGACATGGTTGTAGCTTTTGCTTTAATACCAGAGGCTGATATTATGATTCCAGCAATTTTTACCAATTTTGAAACGCATTCCGATTTTAAATCTCTTACATGTGTGGGATTAGCATTGGACATCAGCAATATTTGAATATCATGCATATGTTCTTCCGCTTCTGGCCTAGGAGCAGTAACTTCATCAGCTACCTCTCTGGCAGCCTCTTCAAATATCTGTAAATGTTCGGTAGGCTGTTTATTTAGCTTATCGGCCAATGTCTCATCAAAGCCAGCCAAATCTTCCATTTCCACTTCAAGGAAATAGCGTCCATTAAGGTAATTTCTTTTCAGAGTGTCCCTAAAGAAATAATAAAATTAATTTTGTTTTTCCATGTACATACTTATGTATATAATATCTAACCGATATTTATAAAAGAAATTGTCTTCATTGAATGTTCTCAAAAATTCCTTGTATTTCTTTTTTACAGCCTGCATATTAATTTGATTTCCATCTTGTCCCTGTTGTCCATCACCAAGTAAATTATCCGAAAAAAATACACCAGCCTCATCAAAACCCTCCATTTTATTTATTTATTTTTTGTTTCTTTTTAATATATGTTCTAAAACTTTAAATTGGAAAGTAATTTAATCGTTTCCACTTCGCTGATAGGGATATTGACGAAAATATTGATGCTTTTTTTTGTTGATACAAACTGTTTTCCCGCCAAAACACACACTTGGTCGCAGCATACAACAGAGTTGTTTTATTAGGTTACTGGATGTAAGAAATGTACGAGCAATATATATTTAAATACATGTTGTGTACAAGTAACCCGGTGATTACACATTCCATATTTGCCTTTCAGCTTTTAACACTATACCCTGTGTTTAACACACACATAATTTCAAAAATCGAAACAAAATTGATAAGACGCCTTTTGCACGTTCAAAGTACTTTGAAAATTAGTTTGACAAACTCTTTTACATTTTCTTTTAAACTGTGTTTAGCTTTTGCACGTTTAAAGTACATTGAAAAGTAGTTTGACAAACTCTTGATATTTTGTCGGTAGACGACGAACGAAGAACAAAGCAAATTTGTGAGTGCAGCAAACTGAGAACTCAACCCCACTCGTTTTTCCCCTCTCTCTTACAAACTCAAGAGTTTTCAAACTAATTTGAACGTGCAAAAGTCGACCAACCAATTTTGCTTTGAACGAGTGTTTCAATTGTCGCTCAACCGTTTTTCTGAAGGTTCTGCCATTTTGTTTTATTCTTATTATCTAGACGAATATATCTTGAAATTAGTAACTGTTACAAAATTAAATACACAATTGCGTGCAGCCTCTGTTATTGAATATAGGGTCATAATAGGGTCACTCTTAACATAACTTAACATAACTCATTTCATTGTCATAGTCGACTAAGCGATCGCCTATGCCAATAAAGAAAATATATTTAAAGAAGGAAGATTCATGGGTTTCTACCAATTGCTCAAATATAAGAGCTTTGTGGCACATGGCGAAGATCAAATTTAACTGATAAAATTTTGCGTATGTGTTGGTAATATTTGTTTTGCTTAGCACAGCAACACATCAAATTTAAGCCTTCAAATTTAATTTAAAAAATGTCGTTAAGAAACGAAATGATCATATGGTTTTCATTGGAAAATATTCTTTTACGGTTTTCTTTTTTTTAATATTCTTGTTAGGTTTTCTGAAAGAACATATGGTTTTTGGTTGGGAGATTAATTTGTTTTTGTTTTTAGTGTCGAGTTTTTTCTTTTAATATGACAGATGATTGTTTCATAGCCATTTCCCTAGCGCAGGCAAAGGAAACTGTGAAGTGTCTTTGGATGAAAGAGTGGTTGAAGAAAAGGGATGCATTTACGCACGAAAACGTTCTCAATGAACTCAAATTGAGTTCTCCAAATGACTTTAGAAACTTTTTATGGATGGATGAAGGCACATATGAGGAACTTTTAAATTTGGTTGGTCTGAAAATTCAAAAACAAGATACTCAAATGTGTGACGCCATCTCTCCGAATCGATGTCTATCTATAACATTGCGTTTTCTTGCTAAAGGGAATTCCTTTACTGATTTAAAATTTGTCAGCGCTATTTCGCATTGTTATGGAAACTTGTGGAGAAATCAACAAGATTTTTAAATATAATATAAAGGCAATTAAAACAAATTATTAATGGACTTAATTTTTCGGCTTATAATTAAAATAATTTTTATTAAACAAAATAAAATTCATAAAAAAACAAAACTAAATAAAAAATATCAAAATATCTACTTTTTTATTATATTTTTGCTACACACTTTCGAAACATCCGCTCAACAAAAAGTGTAATGTTACTCCTACGAAATCTGGAGAAAAATTAAATTTGAAATAATTGCCCTCACACACATCAAATTTGTTTCAAATTTCTGCGAACCAGGTAGCGAAAATCAAAACTATTTTGATATTCTTCAAACTTATCTCGTCCTATACATGTGAATACTTTTTAATAACACAATCACAAAGATGACGGATTGATCAGTTAATTTGAACAGTGGCTATGCTACTTTAAGGTTGAATTAGTCGTCACTTAACCATAACCATATACAGAGGCTCAAACGCATCATTGGCATGAGAAGATATGTTTGGAAGCAGTAAAAAAAGCAAAAGGTATTGGTTCTAAGTGTAAAAACAGTGCATTTTATTTGACAGTCCAATTATGGGTTTTACATGAAATTCGTTAATATTGTTTTCCTCTTTTGTTTTAAAAGTATTTTTAAATAAAAACTGCTAAGTATTATACATTGCTTAAAAGATTTCTTAACTATCTATAAATCCGCATCAAAATTGTTTTGGAATATTTTCATTGAAGCGGAAAAATCGACATTTGAATAATCTCATACATAGTGTTAAATTATACGTTTGAGTCACAGCTGACTAACAGCTGATGGCTGAATTAACAGAATTGTTTTGCTTTTGTATTTTACTCTTAATTTTCAAATTAATACTGCCTGTTAAGTTTTTTTTTATTTGTGTTTGGTTGCTTTAAATTAATATATGTATGTAAATATTTTTGTAGTTAAAAAATGAATGACGGAAAACTAATAGAGCTGGTAAGGAACTGGCCGTGTCTTTACGACAAAGCTCACAGAGAGTTCAAGGATCGCGTAAAAAAGAGACGGGCTTGGTTAGAAGTTGCAAGTAGTTCGGAAGTAGATGGCAAATAGAAAGTTAGGTAGTTTTGTTATTATTAATTATTCTCGAAGAAAGTGGTCCTTGTATTTGTAGGGAGTGGTTGCTTTTGAAAAGCCAATAATTTTTAGAAAACATAGTAAAAAATCCTAGGCATTCTTATGTGTACAAAAATTCGTCTTAGTATATGTATATAGATAGGAGGGATGGGATGCATGCAAACAAGGTAAAGTTTCTGACTGTGGCCAACGTGGCGACCACCAGGACGATCCTTGTCTTGCTGTATTCAAGTTGACACGCAGCCTCCTCGTGGCCCCTCCTGGATGACATTCTAGCACCCGCTAGATGTTAACTAATGCGTGCAGCGAAGTCCAATCCCCTGGACGTTAAATTTGGGTTGTGCGTAGGGCTTGGAACCCACCACGTAAAAACATTATCCAATGAAAACCGAAACAATAGCCTCTATAAAGATCCCCTCAAAAGTTGACGACCACGGCAAGCGTTTAAAGGACTATGATTTACGAATAGGCATATGGAACGTCCGAACCCTTTACAGGGCAGGCGCTTCCGCCCAGCTGGCGGATGCCCTCATGAAATGTAGGACGGACATCACTGCCATCCAGGAAATGCGATGGATAGGGCAAGGATGCAAAAGGCTAGCATCTTGCGATGTCTATTACAGCTGCCAGGTTGATAAGCACGAATTCGGATGCGGATTTGTGGTTAATAAGAGACTTCGCCACCTTGTCTCTGGGTTCACACCTGTGAACGAAAGGATAGCCACAATCCGCATCAAGGCAAAATTTTATAACATCAGCCTTATTTGTGCTCATGCTCCGACGGAAGAAAAGGACGATGTGACTAAAGATGCCTTCTATGCTAAACTCGAGGACGTTTACGATAAGTGCCCGGCCCATGACGCCAAAATCGTCCTCGGGGATTTTAATGCGAAGGTCGGGCGGGAAGGTATCTTTGGATCCACTGTCGGACAGTTCAGCCTCCACGTGAACACTACCCCCAATGGCATGAGGCTGATCGATTTC
Source organism: Sarcophaga rosellei (assembly GCA_930367235.1). NCBI lineage: Eukaryota > Metazoa > Arthropoda > Insecta > Diptera > Sarcophagidae > Sarcophaga > Sarcophaga rosellei. The sequence goes on along the minus strand of OV884017.1, from coordinate 79,303,735 downwards.
GCCGCGGCACGTAACATGGTAGTATGTAGCACCAGGTTTCAACACCTCGATATCCCCTACGGGGAACCTGTAACCCCAATAGGGCGCGTCCCCAGGTGGCGGATAGGGGAATGCTTCCCATACAAAACGCCTTCAACAGTCTGAGGTGGACAGATGTGATAGAGGCCCTGGATACAACTTTCAACGTTCCAGCATATCTGATGAGAGTTATTAAGGATTACCTAAGAAATAGAGTGCTGATATACGACACAAACCAAGGATCAAGAAGAATGCAGGTCACCTCCGGAGCGGCACAGGGGTCCATATTGGGACCAGATCTCTGGAACGCGACTTACGATGGAATCTTAAGAATAGAGATGCCGGAGGATACTTTCCTAGTCGGATACGCAGACGACATCGCGGCAGTTATCAGGGGCAGAAACATAGACGAAGTCCAACGCAGACTACGACAAGTCATGATGCGGACTAAGCACTGGTTGGAATCTCACGGCCTACAGCTGGCCATGCATAAGACGGAGCTGCTCCTACTAACCAGACGACACATTCCAATAGAGATTGAAATCAACATAGGCGACTTGGTTATTCCCACGAAGAAATCTATTAAATACCTTGGGGTTAGATTGGACTCGAAACTGACCTATTCAAACCAAATAGAATATACTGCAGCGAGAGCAGCTAGAATAACAGCCCAACTAAGCAGACTGATGGCAAACATTGGTGGACCCCTCCCAAGTAAGAGGAAGCTACTCATGGAGACTGGAAATAGCATACTCCTCTATGGATCTGAAATTTGGGCTTCTACTTTGGAAACCCAAATCAGAGCTAGGAAACTGCTGTCTGCGCAGAGGATAGCTGCTCTACGAGTGATATCCTCGTATCGAACGGTATCAACACAAGCTGCCCTAGTGATAGCCGGAATGGTTCCCATAGACCTACAGGCAATTGAGCGCCGGATGATCTTCAACGCCAGGCAAAACCAACCACAGAGTACGGAGGCAATAAAGCACGAAGTCTCCCTAAAATGGCAGTCTCGCTGGGAGAATGAACAGCACGGAAGGTGGACATACAAACTGATTCCAGAGTTGCAAGTGTGGAAAAACAGAAAACACGGAGAAGTAGACTACTACATAACCCAGATGCTGACCGGTCACGGATACTTCAGAGAGTACCTGCATCGCATGGGGAAATGCAGCTCGCCATTTTGTATCTATGAAGAGAAGGAAACGTTAGATGACTCCGAACACACTTTCTTCAGCTGTCGTCGATGGGTCGAAAGCCGTCAGCGACTCGAAGCTGAAATCGGAAATATTAGTGCAACAAACGTCGTGCTGAAAATGATAAGCAATAGAGAAAGCTGGAACGCAGTAAGAGAATTTGTGCATCATGTCCTGCGTACGAAAAAATACGACCTAGACGCAGTGGAATAAGAGAAGAGCGGAGCCTGGACGCAGGCTGATGATGATAGAACTGGCACACCCGCCAGAAAAGGGGTCCACCTCGAAGTAATACAACCGTGGTTCCGAGGTGGAATATACCCTGGTGAGGAGACAAGGTGGGGTTTTAGTCGGTATACCTAATGGGAGAGTCCGACATACCATGTATGGTGACGGCCTACATGAATGCATAAAGCATTTCCCCTCCTTCCCGCAAAAAAAAAAAAAAAAAAAAAAAAAAAAAAAAAAAAACACCTCGATATCCACAAGGCCACTTGGATGTCCCCTGATCGATCTACGTCCAACCAAATCGATCATATTGTGATTGACGGAAGGCACGTATCCAGTGTACTAGATGTGCGTACGTTCAGAGGTCCTAACATCGACTCTGACCACTACCTTGTCGCAGTCAAGTTTCGACTGCGCATTAGCGCATCGAGGTCTGCGCGCTCTAGTACATTGCGAAAGCTGGACGTCAAGAAGCTGCGATCACAAAGGACAGCTGAGGCGTTCTCCGCTCAACTCTCCGATAAGCTCCGTCATTCTCTCTCTAATCTCAACGACATTGGAGGACTGTGGGCCAACATCTCCCACTCCTTGCGCACTACTGCGGAAACAGTCCTTGGTTTCGAGCGCCCACCCCAACGAAATCAATGGTACGATGAGGAGTGTCGCGTGGCAGCTGCAGCGAAAACGCCGCATACAGAAAGACTCTGCAGTCTGCCACTACGCGAGCCATTGTCGAGGACTATATAGAGAGGAGAAGGGAAGAGAGACGCCTTTTCAGACGCAAGAAGAGGGAGCAGGAAAGGCGTGAGCGTGAGGAAATCGAGGTGTATAAATGCAGGAATGACGCTCGAAAATTCTATCAAAAGGTTAAGCGTCTAACCGAGGGTTATAAGCCCGGAGCGTCTTCCTGCAAAGACGAAAACGGAAACTTGGTAACAGATCCGCAAGGGGTGCTGAGGTTATGGAGGAAGCACTTCTCTTCTCTGCTACAAGGCGATGACGACACCAATTCCGCCTTTAGAGATGATGTTCCGAACCCGATCGATGATGACGGCGTGGAGATTCCGCCGCCTAGCCATGAAGAGGTCAAAGACGCGATAATGCGTTAAAAACAATAAAGCGGCGGGTCCTGATGGCCTTCGTGCTGAATTGTTTAAGACCGGGTGTAATGAGTTGGTAGGGCGCATGCACCAGCTTATTTACAAAATATGGCTAGAGGAAAGCATGCCCAACGATTGGAACCTCAGTGTCCTCTGTCCTGTCCTGAAAAAGGGAAACCCTACGATATGCGCCAACTACAGGGGTATAAGCCTTCTCCCTATCGCATATAAGGTTCTTACGGGCGTATTGTGTGAACGACTGAAGCCACTCGTCAAAACACTGATTGGACCTTATCAGTGCGGCTTCAGACCTGGCAAGTCCACCATCGACCAGATCTTCACACTACGCCAAATCCTGGAAAAGACCCATGAACAACAAGTCGACACACACCATCTTTTTGTCGACTATAAGGCAGCCTTTGATAGCCCCATAAGGGATCGTGTTTTTGCCGCAATGTCTGAGCTCGGTATACCTGCGAAGCTGATAAGGCTATGCAGAATGACGTTGAGCAATTCCTGCAGCTCCGTCAAGGTAGGAATGGACCTCTCCGAACCTTTTGATACCGTGCGAGGTTTCAGACAAGGCGATCCCTTATCATGCGACCTCTTCAACTTCGTCATGGAGAGTGTTCTGCGAAAGGCGGGAGTGCATCGCAATGGCACTACTTTTCAAAAGAGTGTCCAGCTGCTTGCGTACGCTGACGACATTGACATCATAGGGCGTACCAAGCGAGATGTTACTGCTGCCTTTAGTGCTATTGAAAGGGAGTCTACCAAGATGGGTATGGCAGTAAATGAGGGCAAAACAAAGTATATGTTATCGACAAGTAGAGACGTGCGGCGTATTGATTCACAGATTACGGCCGATAACTATACTTTTGAAACAGTCAAGGAATTTATTTATCTTGGCTCCGCCGTTACCACCAAAAATTATGTCAGTCTGGAGATCAAGCGTAGGATCACTCTTGCCAACAGGTGCTACTATGGTCTCAATAGGCAATTGAGTAGCAGAGACCTCTCTCGAGCGACCAAACTAACACTCTACAAGACACTCATCCTACCCGTGCTTCTTTATGGCGCTGAGGCATGGACCCTATTAAGTTCTGATGCAGCGGCCTTGAGAGTGTTCGAGAGAAAAGTCCTACGTAAGATCTTCGGTCCAGTGCGTGTTGGCGATGATTTCCGTATCCGATTCAACAGTGAGCTGTATGAGCTCCTCAACGACATTGACGTTGTGCAGCGTATTAACATCCAGCGGCTGCGCTGGCTCGGCCATGTCGTTCGAATGGATGAGGATGCTCCGGCGAGACGAGTATTTGATGCGGGTATCTGCGGAAGTCGGCGAAGAGGACGACCTTGTATCCGTTGGAAGGACCAAATCGAGGAAGCCCTGTCATCGATTGGTGTGACCAACTGGCGTAGGCGCGCAAGAAGCAGAGGCGCCTGAAAGGATGTGTTGCGGCAGGCCGAAATCCGGTAAACGGGTTGTTATTGCCAATTAAGTAAGTAAGTAAGTATATGTATATAGATGCCTATTCTGATTATTTGTTATAGCCCATTTACACTACAGCGAAATCTAGTAGATTAGATTTCAAATCTTGCTCAAAATCTAGATCGTTTACACTGCATTTATTTGACAGTAGCTAGATTTCATTTTAATAACAAAAACAGCTGACTGAAATTTAAAAGAAAATAATAAAGGGTCCGTCAAATAACTTTTTTTTTTGAAAATTCTTTAAAAAAAAACTACTGAAACTCTTCAATTTTTTTGAACAAAAATTCGTTAAACATGGCCCGATAACGATCGCCATTAACTGAAACGGCCAATGGCCCAATTATGCCTCTGGACCAAAATCTGCACCAAACAGTTACTCGTTTTGGGTGCGTCGGCTTTTCAATGTATGCCTGCGGGTTTTCTGTGCCCCAAATGCGACAATTTTGCTTGCTTACATATCCGGCAAGACCAAAATGAGCTTCATCTGAAAAGATGATTTTTTTTTGCCGAAATCGGCATCTTCTGTAGACTACTCGTGTAGGCTACTGCATGGCCAGCCGAGGCAGCCATTTGAATGAAATTATTTTCCATTATTAACCGGAAGTATTGTACTTTCAAATAAAAAAGAAATTTGAGAAAATATTCAGTAGTTTTTTTTAAAGCATTTTCAAAAAAAAAAAAGTTATTTGGCGGACCCTTTGCAACATTTAGAAAATGTATTTTTAAATTGAAATGTCATTTTTTTCCTGTGCAGCGTTGTATTTTTAAGTACTATTTGGCAAAACACATAGTTGCATTTCTATTTTTACTAGATTTTGAGTAGATTTTGCCGAAATCTACTAAATAAGTAGATTTTGTTTTGTATGGGAAATCTAGTTAAAATCAACTAGATTTGGCTCGAAATCTCATAAGTACTAGATTTCGCTGTAGTGTAAATGGGGTATTACGTAAAATTAATTTTAACGTTCCAATTAGACCTTCTCGTAATTTTAATTTATTAAATTTACAATTTTACCGCTCAGTGTATGTCACGTTTAATAATCTTTATCATTTAATTGATCTTTCTGAAAGCAGTTATTCTTTAAAGAGAAAAATTATATTGTACTTAAATCATTAAATATTAATTATATATATTGATTGTAAATTTTAATTTAGTCTGTAAGGAACTACTATCCATAGACATAAATAAATAAATTTTCAGGAACGTTCTTTGATTATAGCCATTTTGATATACATATATAGAATATTCCCAAACTATTCCAAATTATTCTCAAATTCTATATTATATTCCACACCACATGATAGTACAGAACAACATAGTTTCTTCACCTAATACAAGGCGAATTCATGTAACCGGTGGGATTATCTAAACAGCTGATACTTCTACGATTGTCAAAATTTGTGTGTGTTTGTTGTGCGTGTGTGTTTTGTTGTTAATTTTTTTTTTTTCTTTTCCATTTTTTGTCTTCCTATTTTGACAGCCGAAGGAGTGTTTTACAAAAACAAAATGCCTGTTGTTTTTGCATTGTTGTAGAGTTGCGGCTACCTTATATGAATTTGCCGTGACCTAATATTAACTTTGACATGATTTGATAGAGAACACTGGCAGTGAAATAGTTATGTAGATAGGTAAAAAATAAACTTTTATTTTAATATTTTTTATTTACTATATATCTGTGGCAATAAATGATAATAGCTTAATTTGACATAAGAGCTTTATCATTTTATTATATATTCTTATTCTCTTCTTCAAGATCTAACACTCAGCTAAATTTCATGTATAAAATGTCATTATTAATAAAAGTATACGCATTTATATTTTATATATTAAATATATTTACACAATTTACATATTTTAGACAAGAACCTTAATATCTCTAAACACGAAATTTCGACTAAAGCTGTTATTATTTAATGCCACAGATATAATTTCTTATAATTATATTTAACATAAATTATTATTATAAATTATAAAACTTAAAACAAATTAAAACTTATTAGAAAAGTTATTGGAAGAAATTTTGTAATTCACATTAAGACAAATGTTGGATTTATGATAGCGACTTAATTTGTATGTATTCACAAATGGAACGTAAGTATGAAATTAAAGCCGCCACTGAGAAGGTTAATATTTGAAGCATTTTTAAAGTTTGGCAACCCTTATTTTTTTTTGCAATTGACATGCGGTGTGCGACCAAAACCCGCTTTTAATAGGGAACACCGCGCTGTTGTATTGAACCGAACAAAAAAGAAATTTATTTTATTGAACGTAAAAGTAAGTGGTATTTATAGTACGCAATTATTTTGTAAAGCAGCTGTCTGTCTACACTTAAAGGAGTTATCTATTTTCTTTTTTACTTAAAAATTACACGGACAAATGGTAAGTATCCTGATTGCCACTACTTTCAGCCTTATACCTACCACTTCTACTGTTCTATTAGTCTGAAGATATAATTATGCAGTCTACCAATAACGCCAACGATACAACAGCGAACAACGTGACAAAAAAGGCAATAACTGATGGCGATGGAAAAGTAGTAGCAACGGCTGAGGAAATGACCTCTCGCGACTACTACTTTGATTCGTATGCCCACTTTGGCATACACGAAGAGATGCTGAAAGACGAAGTACGGACAATCACGTACCGTAACGCTATGTATCACAATAAGCATCTATTTCGTGGCAAGGTAAGATATTTTCGGCCGTAGGTTCCGGTTTTCTTTTTTTTATTGATTGTAACGGTTAATAAATATTTAGGTTGTGCTGGATGTGGGTTGCGGAACAGGAATTCTATCAATGTTTGCAGCTAAAGCTGGTGCTGCTACAGTAATTGCCGTAGATTGCTCAAATATTGTTGAATACGCCCGCCAAGTAGTGATTGATAACAACTTGAACGATGTAATTAAAGTAGTAAAGGGCAAAATTGAGGATATTGAGTTGCCCAATGGTATTGAAAAGGTGGATATAATCATCTCCGAGTGGATGGGGTAAGGATAATTAATTTTGTATTTTTCTAGGTACATGAAAGTACATTATTTTTCTATTTAGGTATTGTTTGTTTTATGAATCTATGTTGGACACAGTATTGTTTGCACGTGACAAGTGGTTAAAACCTGATGGTATGATGTTCCCAGATCGTGGTACACTTTATATTACAGCTATTGAAGATCGCCAGTACAAGGATGAAAAAATAAATTGGTGGGATGATGTTTATGGTTTCGATATGAGCTGCATTCGCAAGGTTGCTGTTACTGAACCCTTAGTAGATGTAGTTGATCCAAAGCAGGTTGTTTCCACGTCCTGTCTTATTAAGGAAGTTGATCTATACACAGTGAAAAAGGCTGACTTGGAATTTACGTCTCCATTCAGTTTGATAATTAAACGTAATGATTTCGTACAGGCTCTTGTAACATACTTCAATATTGAATTTACCAAGTGTCATAAACGTCTTGGTTTTAGCACTTCGCCTGAAGCTACATACACACATTGGAAACAAACAGTTTTCTACTTGGATGAATATTTGACAGTAAAAAAGGGTGAGGAGATCAAAGGCACTTTTAAAATGAAACCCAACGAGCGGAACAATCGTGATCTCGACTTTAATATTGAGGTATATTTTAAGGGTGAACACTCGGAGGTGCACGAAAATAACATATATAGAATGCGTTGATATTAGAGATTGTAAATATACGCTTCATAAAATTAAGACTAAAGATTCATAGGTGTAAGATGTTTTATTTGCTACTGAATCCATAAATGTATACTTTTTGCTATTGTAAAGCATGGAACCTCCCCGAAACAAAACAGAAAAACACTTCCTTATATAGACTAAATAATTCCAAGGCCTCTGTAATTGTAAACAATAGACAAGAATTAAAATTGATCCTATCCCTAATTTAGATTGTAAGAACTTCTTTATTTTAATTTCACATCAAACTTTTGGTTTGATTAAATGTATTGAATTTATTTTAATTGTACGAAATAGAATTAAACCGTCACCAATTTGTATTTTAAAAATATTTTGTAATTTTGATAAATTTTTGTGTTTTGTTTTTAATAAATTGCAAAGGGCCTAAAAAACGCATTACTTATCTTTAATTGAATGTTTTTGATCGATAGTTTACAAAATTATTGCGATCGTTAGAACAATTGTTATTAGTAATACAGGTCACCCTCGTATAACGCGGTACTTCTACAACGCGTTTTCGATGTAACGCGATTTAAACAAAAAACAGTCATTACAACGCGAAATTGAAAATGGCAATGCTTTTTATTTTTGCCTTATTACACAGTTTGTCATGCATTCCTGGGAAGTACAATTTTGGGTATTACCCGTTTTTGCTTTCAAAACATAAATGATGAATCAAAAAATATCATTACAGTTAGAACTCTCGTGAAGATTACTTGTTTTTTTTCGTTGTTTTTTAATTATTTTGTAATTTTGTACCTATTTTATTTTGGATAAATTTCATTGGAACATAATCCTCAAATTTATATGAAAGCTAAGTCTTCTATAACGCGGAATTTTCCTGGAATAACCACCGCGTTATACGAGGGACACCTGTACTTAATAAGCCATGTATTAGATAATATGTAGTGACATAATTCTATAGAGAATCTAAATCAGAATCAAATAGGCCAAATTCGTAGTGGAATTTCAAGACTAATGCTTCTACTGCAAGTAACGATAAGTTGTACAACTTAATCAAGTAACATTGGAGGGATACATAATTGGTCAGCGGTTAGTTGAATATCAAAAACTGTTGATTACGATGTTACAAGAACAATTTAGTAATGTTAGTTAGTTGAATATCAAAAAATGTTGATTACGATGTTACAAGAACAATTTAAGTGAAGTGTAAATAATCCATGTTGTACGACAAATCGCAACGTGTAGGGTCCACATAGAACCTTACGCCTAAACGTTTGAAAAGCATTACTTTTAGTTGGTGCGCCAAAAATACGTAAAATTATTGAGTCGTTATCGATGGTAACCGAATTCCAGTTGCCAAAATTGCTATGAATAAAAATTACAGATAGCGACTGAAAAACCTAAATAAAAATATTTAACTTGTAAAATTGCTTTCGTTTTCCGGAAACAACAAATTTATGGTTACTAGCTGACATTGCGACAAATTTGTTGTCGCTAGCTGACATTGACACTAAAGTCCGTTTGTTACCCGTAATTGACCCATATTGCATATTATAATATTCGAGTAATTTAAATTTATTATCAGCAGAGTAAGAACATATATAATGGACCATTACAACCCTTCAGTCAGGATTACGTCCTAGCTTCTCAACACCACTCATGTTGTGTGTGTTAATTTTAGACATGAGTGGCAGGACCTACATTTTAACGTCGACTCTGAACGACAGATTTTTTTGAGAAGCTTTTCATGGCAATTTTTACTCTCAGAGTTTTTGCCAGAAATCTGGTGAAAGGAAGTCGCCGAAGAAATATTTTCATATTTTTCGTTTTGATGTCTGACCTGGTATTCGAACTCGGGCGTTTCGTCTAATAAGCCAACACACTACCTACTAGACCACGGCAGAGTAAGAAGCTAGTATGAATTTCTCGTTCATGGGTTTTATAAACCTTTTTTTTGGTTCCTGTGTCAGAAATGCGTAAAGTTATCACTTAAGAATTGCTTGGATCGAGAATATTGCCGTGATTATGGATGGAACTTCAAATGCATTGCCAGTGTTAAGTTGCCCGGCCACACATCAAATAATGGATTTTTTTGTTATTGTGTTGGTAAAAAAAATACCCCCACGTGTAGGCCGATTTGATTTTGAAAAATATTAAAATACTTTTGATTTTTACTACCTGCTTTGCATAAATCATACACATTTTCTTTTCTTCTTCACAACAACAATACAATGAAGATTGAAGGCTCAATTTTGACGTGTTGCTGTGCTAAACAGATCAAATATTACCAACACATATGCTAATCTGATCAGTTAAATTTGATGTTTGTCCCCATGCGCCATTACAGACGGCAACTGACATACAGCGTTGCCAGGTGCCAAGTTTTCCCTTTTTTTTTTGATCGAATAAACTTTTCATGAAATTTGTTTTCTAACAAAACAAATTTTTTCATCAAATTTCAATTTCCACTTTTTTCAATAAATTCAATAACAACTCGAAATATTTACTCCAGGACAAGATATCAAAGAAACACCAACAGGGAAATAACAGAGTCAACGGACTCCAGTACTTGCTTTTTAAAATTTTGGTACTTTAGTATAAAAAGTTTTTCTTGCTAAAAACAGGGTTTTTTTCCAGAAATAAAAAGTTTAAAAAAATTACTGGCAACGCTACTGACAAATAACATTTAAAAGTTCCATCCAAGACAAACCCTGTGGTTTATACAGATAGCAGTGTTGCAAAATTGAAATTTTGAAATCGTACTGAACTATTACTGAAATAGTACTTTTTTGCATCAAATGGTACTTTTGTAGAAAAATATTTATTTATACTTAATACACGTACGGAATAGGAAAACTAACGACTTATACATGAATCTCATATACAAAACAAAAACAACTGATTCGGAACGCAACAGAACAGAAGCCCCTTTTAGTCAAACGTCGACGGAACGTACATTCGTTGTTTGCATATTAAAAGCAATGTAAACGCTTACCGAAATTACATTACGGTTCAGCAAGCATTCTCAGTGCTTTTCTTATTCTAAAAACTAACGTTGTACGTAGCAGGCGAAATAATTCATATTGTTTTTTAGAATAAATTCAAAGCGGAATGAGTTGTTGTGATGGTGCTACCACCTGTATAAATATATCTTGGAATCACCCATTTCAAAAATTTATTAAAAATATTAATGTGTTTATATGGAAAAAACAAACAAAATTGAGTGTTTTTGATAGTACTTTGACAGCTCTCTGCTTGAGAGATAAAATATTTTTTACGACTTGCTTTAATTTTGTCCGAATAGAACTACCAATAGGGTATACTTTTTACACAAAGTTCGAATTTATTTGAAAGTATCGTCTGACTGTGCAACAGCTGTTTTTGTTTAAGAAAAAATATAAAAAATTAAGAAATAATATTATTAATATTATTATTATAACATTATTATTTATTGTTGTTGCAGCATTCATTATTTAAAATTTTAAATTTTTTACACAACCGGCTTTCTGTATTTTTACATTTGTTTTGTTTTTATCAGCTGTTTCATTAATTTTGTATGGTAAAACCAGGTTTTATTTATAGTTTAACGTTAAAACCAACTTTTGCGTTAAAACCACTCATTGTGGAAACACTCACTTGCTTGACTGTTTATATGGAAAACACAAACTAAATTGAGTGTTTTGTTCCCAAAATTGAGTGTTTTTGTACCCAAAATTGTGTGTTTTTGTTTGTGTTTTCCATGCAAACAGGCGAGTGAAATAAACAGTTGAAAAAGACGAAATATTATCGCTTTCATTGTGTTTGTGTAACGTACAGGGATGTGCAACCCTGTATAAAATAATCATCCATGTTAAGCCCATTAGGTAACCTGAAACATTGTTTTTCTCTTTGACCAAAAAAGAAATTCATAGAGACAAGTTTTTTTTAGTGAAATGAGGTTCACTCCAAGATTGAATGCCCAACATTTGGGCTGGATGTTTAAAAAGCATTGGCAAATACAAGGCAAACGTGTCCCCAACGATACAGGTGCCGCAAGTGAATTGGAAAAACTTGGAATTCAAGTAAAAGACGTAGAGGATGTTATAAAACCCAAATTGGAAAAACTACAGTAAGATGACATCTTAAATTTAAAATAAAAAAGTATAAAATAATTTAAAATTGTAGATTTGATATTGCTGCAAAGCAACCTCTTGTAATACTTGAAGATGAATCGCATCCACATTGGCACGAAAAAAGGTGTCATATCTATGGAAATTCTAATGTGTTATTGGAAGGAGTAAAGCAGGCGCAAGTGTTAACAAAAACGGTAGAAGTAAATGGATTTCCAGAGCTGATTCAAGATTCAATAACCAAATCGCAATTACCAAATAGCGTTGATCGTCACATACAGCAATTAATACTTTCATCACATGTATTGGATGCGGAGCAGGTCAAGCTGCCCAAAACAAAACTGCCAGACAGGCCTGCTGTTAACTTACCAAGAGATTATGGCATTTCTCATCAACGTAAAAAGTTTGTTGTATTATAGTTTTTTTTTACCTACGTTATTAATATAAAACTATATATTTATAGCCGTCTACTGATAAATAAATTAATTGCTGAGTGTGAAAAAATATCAGGAAGATCTGTCTCATCACGTCGACGGGTACTGGATGAAGTCGATTTTAAAGTCACTATTTCGAAAGGTGACGACTTATTGCAATTTCAGGTATCTGCCGAAAAACTGATAACGTCAGCTAAACCTATCGAACAGATTAAAGTGAAATACGATGGAGAATTACCTGACCTATATCCCATTAAGTATACAATATCTTTACCTAAGAAAAATATTTATACTACCGAAACATTTTATCGTAAGTTTTTGAATCTTATTAAAATTGTTTTTTATCAATCTTCACTGATATACATGAGTAACTCCTAATTTAGCAATTAGTGAAAGAATAAACTGTTCCAACCCACACACAATAGTAACATATTTTAACAAAGAATTTGTTGGTAATCTCTATGATGTCGGAGTCAGTACAACACAATTTCAAAGTCGGACAATGTTGAAAGCATTTACAGTGGCAGCTGCAAGAGCAAAGCAATTGTATGGCGTAAGTACATTTTGAATAAAAGTTTAACAAAATTGAAATATTAATTTTTATGACAATTAAAAAAGTCAGCTGAAGAAAATTTGCCTAAACCAATAGTAGTTCAGAGCATACAAACTGATGGACGGAGTTTTCATTTTGGTATATTCCAATTAAATACACTAGCTTTGGGTGAAAATGGTGATTTAAAAAATTATTGGTTCCATGAATCTAACATTGATTTGTTCCGAGAATGTGGATACAAGGCTGGTCGCCCATACTTGGAGGACTACAACAAAGATGTTATTCGCTGCATAAATGCATTTTACAACAACGCGTAGTCAAAGTCAATTAATTAACATACACATATAGAAAAATATGTTTTGTATTTGTCATTTGCTATAAAAATATAAGAATTTTGTTGAATAATATAAATGAAATTATTTTTGAATTATGTTTATAGGTATAACAGAATTTACAAAAAATAAGTCGAATAGTAGATTTTAATTTTTACACTGCATCGAGCTTTTGATTTTTATTCTAAAAATTATTTACTTCAAAATAATGTATGATTGTACAGTGGTGTGATATAATAATATAAGGATACCAATTTGATAATCAGAGATTTGATTAGAGCATTGCGGTTTATTGTACGCCACAATGGAACAAACAACTTGGTCGTTTTTTTCACACGTTTCGATTTTTTCGTAGCGTCAACATTCGAGATGAGTTCGAAAATATTTGCGTTAATGATTATATATTTTTTGTAGAATAACTAATTTTTTGTTGTACTGAAAATGGCGAACGAAATGAAAAATCGCCTTCACATACCATAATTGTTAAATTTGCTCGTCCGTCGAACGAAAAATTAATTGATTTTTCATTCAACTATTGGCCAATCAGTCCTCGAAAGTTACAACTTGTAAGAAAATGTTGGGGTAGGAGCATATATAGAATAGGTAAGGCGTATAGATATACATAGTTATGTGAATTTATAGGACCTAATTATAGGGGAAAGGGTGTTTCCCCGCTGAAGGGTCTGCGGGTCAGTTGATGGTGAAAGGTTGTTCCATGAGTTATAGCTCTTCCTACGCCCTATTGGCGACCGTTTATTCGAGCAAGATTGATATACTTATGCGTTCCGGAGATATGAATGATATAATCTAATCGGAAACCACAAATTCATAGTTGCCAAATGTGGCCACTGAGTTTGTTAGCTGTCAGTTTCCAGTTTGTAAAGATGACTTCTGACAATTATATTTACAGGCAGGAGTAAATTTAATATTTTGGCAGACGTTTTTTGTGACGAAGCGAAAACACCGCCTCTTACAGATGTGGTGTGAAGTGCAATGGCTACTGCGAGTTTCTTGAGTTTCTAGAAATAATAACAATGAAACTTGTTTATGGAATGTTTCGTCGTTGGTCTCACAGTGTGTAGTCGTGTTTCTGGTTTCACAAACATTTAGTTTTCCTTATGATTTAATTTTTGTCTACATTGTGCGAGTGTGTGTCAAAATCTGAAACATGAATAGATGAAATATTCTTGGAGTATATATACGTATATATTAATTTAATATTTATAATCAAAATATATTTGAACATGTTGTGTAGATACGTTGCATTGTATGTACCGACTTTGGTTTTAAAACGGTGATGTTAATTTTAAAATTTCACTGCGAAAAAAATTGGTCATCAATATCGTATCAACATCTGAATTTGGGAGTGTGCTAGTGTGAGTAAAACACTGTAGGTGAGTTAAAAATAGAAAGGAAAATATTGATCGTGTAACTCCCGGGTTAGATAATTATGTCAAAATATTTGATAAATAAATAGTACTTTTTTAACACCACAATTTTCTTCCTAACAAGGCATGAAGAACATGTTTTTATATGGTCATCGAGAACATTTTTCTCGACAGCTGCAAACGTTATTTCTTATTTGTCACAGTTTAGGTTCCTAGTTGGAGAGACCGAATGCTTTTCTTTTCTTTTTTTTTTTGGTAATTCATCACTCCCGTCTAAATAGATATACATAAATATAGTAAATCTAGGTTGTAGCTTAAAAGATATATGTATTTAATGTTAAAGGCTTAAATATTGTTAATCATCTTGCATAAATTTTAATATAATTGGCTATAAAATAGTAATCCTGAATAATTTGTAGAGTGCGTATCCTTAAGGATACATGCGGTACATATGAAGGTTTATGACTAATATAAATACGAAAATTATTATCCAAACAAAATACACAAAAACAAAATTTTTTGACAACGACGATACTCAACAGCTGGAATCTTATTGCCACCTTATATATGGATTCACCTTGTTTTTTTTTTTTTTTTAACAAAAAAGTGTATGAATGAAATGCTTCTTTGAGCACTTGAATTTATTGTATTGACAAGTTTATTTATTATATAATTGTTCATAATTTATAGCACGGAGTATAGTATTACTCGGTGATTTCTTTAAACTCATAATTCTCTCCTAAATTAAATTTAAAATATATGAAAGTTAATTTCTTTCAAAAGGGTGTTATCATTTCACGAAGATTTGTATATTTATAATGCAATTGTCGATAACATCGTTTTGTTACCGTCGTTCAAGGTGGATTTATTGTGTAGGGTGACCGTGAGTGCATTTTCGACTTATGAAAAGATTTTTTTTTGCACTTTGATGACTATCAAATGTGCGCTCTGTGTTTTTGGCGATAAAACCACTAATATCCTTACTATACTTTAGTGATTTTAAGGCTTAATCTGATTGATTGATTTTATGCAACTTGATTAATGTTGAAGCTACAAGAATAATTCGTAATCAAAGTTGGATAAAAGTTGTCTGAAAAATCGAAACGTGTGGAAAAGATTACTAACTTGTTTATTCAATTGTGTTGTATAATAAATCCCCACAATTACAGAAGGTATAACAAAAATCGGGTTTTTCCGATTAGGCGCCTTTGAAAGAGAAATATATTAACATTTGGTCAAAAAAGTATAAAATCGGTGGATGTATTAATGTTATTTACTGATTGTTACTCAAATGATAGACGTTTTACCACTCCTGCCATAAAATCCATACATCATAAGTTCTGTTATCAACTGAATGAGTTTTTTGTATCTTGGAGTTGCCGCACTGTTGTGTTATGGGATGAATGTGGTATGGATATATGATATGAGAATTTTTTTTTTTAAAACAAAAAGAATTTTCAATAAATTGAATTTAATTATTAATTGTGTTTATTTACTTCTACTTTGTAAAATGAAGTTTTATAGAAGTTTGGGGGTTAATTATTTCTGATGACAGCTTATTTTTCAACAATTGTTGTTGGTGACTGCGGTCACCTTTATAAATGCGCCTTGTCGATTTTGTTTTTGATTTTATGCAGTAGGGCCAACATAAAAATACTTGACACATCAAATTTAAATTTGAAGCGTCTTTTTAACAAAAATAAGTGAATTTGTTTTTAGTCAAGTGTTTTTAATTAAAAAATATTGCCTAAATGGATAGTAGAAAACGCAGAAGTTCGGTGAGTGGTTTCGCGAAAGTGTGCTTTGGAATGATACTCGAAATGAAAATTATATGATTGCTTTTTAAACATGCCCGCTATTATTTTATCTTTTCATCAGAAGAGAACGTCAAGAGATTAGTATTACAGAAACTCCTTTCCTCCTCCTTTCTTCGCATACGAAGCGTAGCAGGAGACTTCTTAGTAGGGGACGCATATGATTTCAGCAGACAACTATTTATTTCATCTCGCATTTGTTTGGTTAATTTTTTTCCTTAATCGATCAATTAACAATAAACAATTTGTATTAGATGTACTCGACATTTTGTAAAACAAATTCTATACGTATATTTCAAATCGTTTCAGATTAGTATAATAAATGTGATATCCGCGCCAATATTCTGTACTGCATAGATAAAAAAACCGCATTCCGCAAAATTTCCTCAGATTTCCATGAAAATTAGTATGCGGGAGTTTTTTAAGTTGCTAATTTCGAATCTGAGTCAATATTCAATATGATCTTTTCTTTTGCACTATATGTAAAATAACCACATTTTCTGGCTACAGTTATAAGGCAAGACTGGATAAGAATGAAAATGGTAGTCTAGTAGGTAGCGTGTTGGCTTATTAGACGAAAGGCCTCGGTTCAAATCACAGGTCAGACATAAAAACGAAATATGAAAAAAATATTTCTTCGGCGATTCCTCAGCAGATTTCTGACAAAAAACTCTGAGAGTAAATAAAATAGGCATGAAAAAGTTTCTCAAAAATCCTTCGTTCGGAGTCGACGTTAAACTGTAGGTCCCGCCACTCACGTATAAAATTAACTCACACAACATAAGTGGTGTGAGAAGCTAAGCCGTAATCTGACAGAAGGGTTGTAATGGTCAATTATGGAGGACTACTTTATATATGAAGTATGATAAAATTTATGTTTAAAATTGGGCTTGTTTAATTTGTTTATTTAAAATCTACTTATTGTTAAAGATTAGGCGACAGAACATAGGACCTTATACATTTTTGCAGGTTTGTTAAAAATTTGAAATATTTATGCATTTATTATTTTTGCTGCGTAGAGGTGCGAGGCCAGACGATTTATCGTATTTCCCTCAATCTATACAGGGCTTCCCTTTAATGTCTTCCTTAATTCTGTTGACCGCAGCTCACTGTCTAGTACTTGGTAGTTAATCAGGTGTTTCTTTCTGAAATGAAATATTTGTCTTGGTGATTCGTTTTCCTTATCAAAGAATATATGTACTTCTTAGATTTGCAGCGATATCTATTCGGAATAAGTCTACAAAGCTCATGCCACTTTTAAATGGTCTATGATGATGCCTAATGTAAATCTCTTGCCACTATATTTGTCTAGCAAAAATTTAGATTGCCTCAAATCCCGTTGGATTAAGAGTCTCTGCCTTTTCGTTAGGCCTGAAAGCTTCCCTCCTCTTAAGCTCATCTGTCTGCTAATTGCTTTAAATATTTAAATTATCTAGCGGAGAGTAATCCTATTTATCTTCGTTAGCTCATTCAGTTTGCCATATTAATTTGCTTCGCCGCCTGCTTGAAGTAACATTATATTGTTTTTAAAGACATTTTTGAATAATAATTCCTAAGGTGGCATATTTAAATTACTATACCTTAATTACTTTGATTACATAAAAAGGAAAATGCTTTTAATTAATTTTTTTTTTCATTCTTCAAAAATCGCCATTCTCGTATTGAGATCCTAACAATTTTTTGCTGTTTTCGTCAGTTTATTTATTTATTTTATAAAAACAGGTTCAGTTTATTTTTTAATTTTAAAAATAAATATCAACAAAATTCATTTGAAAATTATTCAGTTGATAAACATATTAGGTTAGGTTAGGTTAGAGGACGTGTACTTGTCGATTAAGACAAGTACAGTACCCGGAGGTCGAATTGACCCATTGTACAACGGCCTTGATAAACATTTTACAAGAAAATAAAGTTTCTCTATAAACCATAGTTAAGTATGTAGTTAGTATTTAGTATACATATATTGTATACTATTGTATTATACTATACTGTATTTTTGTTCTTTTAAAATACAATAATAATAATACTAAATAAATATGTATATATGTTTTAAGAAAGTAATAGAATGAGTAGGAAGAAACATTAAATTTAAGTTACATTAACATTGTCTATAAACTAACTTATTGTTTACACATAGAAATTATTTTTAAAATTTATTTTTTAGCTGAGAAAGCCCATAGCGTTTGACGTGGGTGCGACTGATGTCAAAACACAGTTCAAACGTCGAATTAGCTTCAGTGGAAAGCATTTGGTAAGGTAAGTTCAATTAATTCTCAATTTAATTACTCTATAACTAATTAAGTTTACTTGTTTGCTTTAAAGAGAGTTTCACGGTGAAGAAGAACCCAAAACATGGAATAATTCATATGAAATATCAGATCACTTAAATGTCGACGAAAGTACGTCAAATTTCTTTCCATCTACAAAATCAAAGAAAGTGAAATCACAAGAGAATAAGGAAAATGTAAAGTCAACAAATTCGGATACGAAGGATGAATTGAAAAGTTGCAGGTTAACGAAAACCCAAAGGGACATTTCTTCTACAAACAATACTTCAGTTTTCAGTATTTCGAAGGACATGATTAATGTTTCTTATCAAAATAGTAAACTATACCAAATTGAAAACAGTGTGGACATAACACTGCATGATAGGGAATTGAAGTTCCGCATTGAGAGGGACAAAGATGAGCGCAGTGCAACGAATATATGCAGTTTCTCACTAGATGATAATGAAAAGGGACGTCATTCTACAGTTTTCTGCGAAAGGACGGTAGATTTTATGCGAGACTTACAAAGCAATAATCCAAATGTGAATGAATACAACGAAAATATAATACTTGAAGATGTTAAGAATGCAGGAGTTTCTTCACGTGCTGATTATATGAATGAGGTATTTGAATATAATTTATTTAATATGAAAAAACTATTTTTATAATAAAAAAGATGTAGTGTTAAGCCGTCGTAGTCAAGTGAGTAGTGGGCTTTCTTAGGGGCTTGCGAATTCAACCCACAGAATTTCTGACAATGATAAAATAAATAAAAAAAATTATTCTTTGCCGACCACCCTTAACCAAGAGGCTTCGTCGCTATGCTATAAATTCTGTTACTTATGGGGAAAATTAAAGCTCACAAGTGGTGTTACAAGTCAGGTCATAATTCTTATTGATCTGTAGAAATGACGAAGAAAGAATGTTTCTATCCTAAAATAATTATGAAGTCATTCGTTAAATTAGAAATCACATGAACAATGTTAGAATATTTTAGGTTTTATCAATAACCAACAACAAATTATATTACATACGTATGTATGTATATAATTATATAGAGCAGTAATAAACGTTCGTTTGATTCTGATATTTGTTTAATTTTAACCTTATGTTTTTTTTAAATACGGTGGAGGTTAAAATATTTAAAACGGAGAACACATGCGGTTTGTTTTATTCTTTTTAATTACTTATTTTCAAGAAATTTTAGTTTATTTCTTAATTCTATTCACTGTTTTGTTTACAATAATGACAAATCAAGGTTGCTAGATAGACTCGCAATTGAAGTGTTCAAAGCATTTTCAACGCTCCTTTGTCTTATTTCTGAGTACGTTATTAAGATTAACAAATTAGAGGATATATGCATACTTTTTAATAATTAGAGATTTAATTCCTTGTTAGTGGTTTTGTTATCGCAGTTTGGTGTTAAGAACGTTAACAATGTTTTACTAATTTTTGAGGCAAATGACTGGAAATAAATACAGTTCGGATTTAAATTAAAACTTTTCAACGATTTTACAAATTAATTATAATAAATCAATAGATAGATGCACCTTGAGTCGGAAAAAATCCGTAGAGCTCGTCTGAATTTTATTTGAACTCATTTAAATTGGACTCTACAAAAATGGAAGAGTCTAAAAGACGATGATCGGTTGGAAGATTCTATGTTCGATGACCTCGAGGTGAAAAGTTGAATCAGAGGTATACAATCGTCATTGTTAAGCATGGTGTAGGAAATATAATGTGGAGACGTTTCTCGGACATGGGATAGGTTTAATTCACCCCAATACAATGATACCACAATCTACAAGATCTCCTAATTTGTGCTTCCGAACGCTGAATGGAGAAAGCTGTTTTCGTGGACGTTCCTGTACGATAATGATCCTAAGTACACGGCTAGGGTTGTTAAAGCCTGTTTAGAGGTACATCAAATCCTTTTTATGTCGTGACCACCACAATCTCCCGATCTCAATCCGATTGAGAAATTAACCTTTCATTAAAATGTTGTTTGACCACGACTGTATAATATAACACTGTATATTAGATAATGCATACAAAGAGGAAAATTAAAGAAGTTCGTTTTCTCTAAATTAATAGCGAATTTCTACGAATTTAAACGGGTTTTAGGTTAGCCATACAAAATTATTTTTTCTATTTGATGCCAATTTTCTTTTGCCGCAGTTCGAGTAGTGTTACCTAACCTAACCTAAAAGCCAATTAGAGTAATGACTATTTTCTTTTTTCGATGTTAAAAGAGTGTTAGCTAACTTTGGACTTAGAGCTCACTGGGTTTACTATATGAAAATTTTGTTTTTTAAGGCTTTTTCATCTTAAAATTTATTATTCAAAAATGTTGAGACTTGTATTAGAAAAATTTTAATAATTAAGACTGTTACAGCTTGGCCGCCGATGTCGAACGTGTTCGTTTGAAACGATAAACAGCTGATTTGCGGCTTACTAATTCTTCTCAGTCGAGAGAAAATAAATGCGAACGGTAACGTAACAAATTGCGGCTCTCTATTTCGATTTTTCTAATTCTAAATTGATTTACATATTGTTATATATGTACATATTGTATAAAATTGATTATAGAAAAGTAAGCAAGTAAAACACCGGGAAAATATTTAGGTTTCATATCTGATACTAGTTGGGATTAGGTTGAATTGGGAGCTTCTTCAAAATAATAATTTTTTTGATTGTTGGTACATCGAGATCTTCATATATTAGGTTAGGTTAGGTCGGAGTGGTAGCACTGATATCACAAAGCTCACTTGAGCACGCATAGCGGCCCGTTGTGATGCCACGCGTGAACGCAGTCTCTGTACTAACCAAGTTCCACCAAAATCAGGGAAAAGGAGGAAGTTGGTCAGCGCAAGGTCTGCACAACAGAAGCACGACTACCCCGCACTGGAAAACCAGCCAGAAAGTTTGATGAACGAAGCTATATCCTTGATGTCAATAGATGATAGCTCCGTTAAGCTAACAAGGAATGGGGAGCCAAATAACCTATATCTACACCTAGCAAGAGACGGGCACTGGCAGAGAAAGTGAACAACAGTCTCCTCTTCCTCAGTGGACCTGCATCCACGGCAAAAGTCGTTGAAAGGAAGCCTCATTCTTTCCGCGTGTCTACCCATGGCGCAATGGCCTGTAAGCACGGCCACTGTAGTCGAGATGACATTACGACCAAGACCAAGTAATCGGTTGGTACGCCTTCTATCCATCTTGGGCCAGGTGAGTCTAGCGGTGGAGCAGGACTCCTCATTGACCCAGGATAGGTTGGCGTCCCGAAAGAACCTCTGCGCAATGGTCAACTTGACCGAGGCAAGTGGCATACCCAATTCAACAGAAGAGGATTCCGGAAAGAGCGCACCAGCTCTGGCGAGCTCATCTGCCCTACAGTTTCCCGGAATTCCACTGTGGCCGGGGACCCACACCAGAGAGATACTGGTGAAGCGCCCCGAGAGAAGGTCGAGACAGCGGCGACATTCCCTAACGATCCTGGAGTTAATCACGGAACCCGATAGAGATCCTATCGCGGCCTGACTATCAGAGAAGATCGAAACGCGAGTGAAAGGAGCATCGTTGACGAGGATCCATTGCGCGGCTCGGTAAATCGCCATCACCTCCGCCTGAAACACACTGCAGTTGTCCGGCAGACGGAGAGAAATATTCAGGTCCAGTTTCCCAGAGTAGACACCGCTCCCAACCCCATTATCGAGTTTAGAGCCGTCGGTATATATATCCAGAACTTCCGGGGGGACGACCGTATTTGGATCCCAGTCATCCCTACTTGGAATCAGAGAGTGGAAACATCTGTCAAGACAATACTCAGCAGGGAAATAGTCTATGTTCTCAGGGGCCACTGGATCAGCCTCCAGAATAGTGGAGTGACCAGAGAGTGGCGGCAGCTCTTCATATATTAACACTTCTGTAACAAAAAAGTTGCTTCTATAATCCATCATCTCGTTTTGGTAATTTAAAATTCTCTGTAAGTGAAGTAGGCAGAGGTAGTTCCTGAGAACTGTATGCTGTAATATCATTAGTTTTAGAAAAGATGTATACCTAGCGTTTACTGACATGATTTTCTACCAGTAAGCAATTGTATTTCTGTGTGGAATTTCCAATTGTCTAATCACTTTTCAAAACAATAATTGTTTGTTTTATGTATTATTCAATTTGTTCTTATGTACATTTACATAATTTACATATTTACATACTAACTTAGAAGGAACCCACAAAATGTTTAATTTGGTTAAATTTTTAATACAAATGTCCCTTATAAGATTTATTATAGGAGAGTCGTACAATGAGTTGTTTAAACACTTGATCGATGAAAGGCTGTCTGTACAAATGACATATTTTACCTATCTACTTGGCGTATATAGCTAGTGCTTCGGCTGTGAAGTTGGAGCAATAGTTTTCAATCAGACTACAGTTGATTATATGTATTGCCATTCGCTTCTACGATTGCAAAAGATGTAAATTCGGCAGTTTTTTGATCCATCCGTGAAAAGCAGGTTCCAATTATTGGCCTTTAACTTGCTTATAATATTACAAAAATATTGGTTTCGAGCTCTTTATGGACGGATTTCTAGAAGATTATCTTTGACTCCAACCAGTCTGACTGGCGGTAAAACATGTTGAATAAAATTCACCAAAGATATTAGCCAAATTTACGCAATTATTTTACTTATCAGCTAAAAAATTTTAAATTTAGTTTTTGAGGATATAAGATTATTAGTGCATTTATTGCATATCGCCTTGGAAATAATTTCTTTTTTTTACATTTTGATCTAATATTTCCAATATAAATCTAAAAATGTCTGAAAATTGCTCCTCCTTAATCTAATAAAAATAACTTGTAGAGAAAACCCATTGATGTGAATCAATTATACGGATAACACTTGGTTTCGGTGTTCAATATAGGATAGATGTCGTGTTCTTATGCACAATGTTGAGGAGACAAATATCTCGATATTTTATTTTTCTCTCTTTTTTTTTGATGGACCGGTCATAATGTTGACCGGTAGTAGTATTTAAGATTGTCGTAATTTCGAAGCTAATCTATACGATATATGCGTTCTGACTAAAAGACTATCGGCATCTCATCTCGCCAGGTTTCTTTATAATTATTAGGATGTCGGAAATATGTGCCATGCTCTGTTGTCTGTGGCACCTTTATGTAGACCATTGGATGCTAGAAAATGTTTTTAAAAAGGGGTAGCTTGTCGTTAAAGTTTCCGATTGCCATTTTCAAACGTTGGTGACAATTATTATGTTCTTTATATTTTTCGTAAATGTCTTTATTATTAACATCTAATGTCATTTACGTATGGTCCGAATGTTATAAAGAAATAACTTGGTTGCAGTTTTTTATTGTCTAAATCATGTCATACGCTAAGCCGTAGTATATGTATCTTATAAAAAAAAAACATAAAAAACAAATATGTATTGATTTAGGTGTTACAACTTGACATTATATAATTAAACTATAGGCACTTCTAATCTCCGGCGTATCCCTGGGATAAGCGTTTCTGCCCAACTGGCGGATGCCTTCATGTAGGACTGCCATACTGCTGTCTAGGAAATGCGATGGGTAGGACAAAAGTGCAAAAGGCAAACATAATGTGATATCTACTACAGCTCTCATGCGGAAAGTATGAATTTAGGGGGGTGTTTGTGGTTAGTAAGGGATTTCCCTAGCTTATCTCTTTGCTTACTCCTGTGAAAGAAATAATAGCCACAACCCGCAAGAGAACTAAATTTTGAAACATTAAGTTAATTTAAGCTCCCGCCCGACGGAAGAAAAGAACGATGCTGTTAAAGATGCCTTCTACGCTAAACTCGCTTATCTAATTGTGAGTCAGTCTAGAATGTCTCAATAGATTGTAGAATGGTGGACCAAATTCTTAATATGTAGTATGTATACATTTGGCATTTCTTTTATATATATGTCACATATTCGTTAAAGTCTCAAATTATATCTAGGAAGAGTAGAAGAGAAATTAACCCTTAAATAAATATTGCAATTATTTTGTTAAGGTCGAAATATGAGCAGAGAAAAAATTTACTTCGAAATTCGTTAATATTTTCAATTGTTTTAAATTTTTTGTAGTGTTAAGGAATGAGTTAAGTTTTTTAATAGAATACGTTTTAATAGAAATTAATGTTATATGTATGTATAAACTGATATATGTAAATATGTTAGTTGTTGTTAGTTTCTTTAATTAATGTTAAGTTTATACTTTCTATTATAGAATTCATGCATGGATTTGACTTGTACCAGAGTCGATAATGCTAAAGAAGTTGTAACTATTTATGCGAATGATTCCCTAATAATGTCCCCCAAAACGAAATGCTCAGCTGGAAATCAGAAAATGAATAATAAAACTATTCTGAAGCTAATTTCTCCCCACAAAGCCATACAATACGATAAAGAAAATATTAATCCATCTACTATACCAAATGTGAATGATACAATACTAAACGCAAATGGGACTACAAACAATATTTGCGAAATGGAAGTTGAAGATTCCCAGTTTTTTCATCAGTCGAATGTAAATGTCGAAAAGGAATCTAGGGAATTTGGGAACAAATTAAATTGTATTTCATTTTTACAAGATCCAGATTCGGAAGATCCAGAAGGAACGAATAGGCAAAAGCCAATAATAAATGCGAATGTAAAATATCGACCAACTATTAACTTTAATCAGCCTATTGAAATGTCGCCAAAAAGTTACTATTTCAATCAGAATGAAATAAAGTCTCAATCAATGAATTTATCACAAGAACGAATAGTTGCGCATGAGGATATGTCGCTCGATAATTTAAAATCTAATCAAATAAATGTATTGTATAGTAACGAATATGAAAATAGTGAAGCAATCGTTAATCCTTTGCAAAATAAGAAATCACGACATACCAACAATTTTAACCAGTCAATTCTTGTTGAGGATTTACATGATGAAAATAAAAACGATGCCATATCCAAGCAGGAAGTTAGTTCTGCCGACAATTTAAAATCTAGCAAAACAATCGTGTTTAACGATTCTATTGTGGAATCTTCCCCGATTAATGAATACAAAAATTGTGAAGGAATTGTTGATGCTTTAAAAAATGCAAAAGCCCGACATACTGTTAATTTTAACCAGTCAATTATTGCAGAGGCTCTTAGCCAAGAGAATAATAGTGGTGCCATTCCAAAGACTAAACATCATGTTCCAAGCAACAACAATCAATCGATTGAAATTTCACCAATTAAGGCAAGAGCTGATTTTCCTAGACAAACGATAAAGTGTTATGAAGATATTCAGTTATCTCCCCAAAAATCTTCGAAGGAATGCGTTACTGGCAACAAATTAATTACTACAGAGAGTTCACTTAATAACGTCCAGCAACCAAAATTAGTAATACGGAAAATATATACGCCTCTGATTAATAGAAATACAAATCCGATCGATATAGAGCAACATAAATTGATGCTTTATAAAATGAAACAAAAGGAAAATCCCACACACAATATTAGTATGGATAAAGAAGTCGATGCAGTAGAAACGCCCATTTTAAAAGAAAAATCTTTGAACTTTTCTATGAGTAGTGTTAAAAACATGTCTTTATCACCTGATTCATCATCTTTTTTGATTCCATCGGAGTTTAAAGGTTATAATCTTAAACAATTAAATGATGAAATAGAAAACGGAAAATTACACGTGTTTTCAAATGCTATTAAAACTCCAGGCTCAAATCGAAAGTTACGAACACCCTCACATTTTGGTTTGGAAAATATTCAACCTTTTCAAACATATACTAAAAACAGAAGAACATTAGTTTTTCAAAATGAGGACATATTAGTAACATCTAACGACAGTCTCAACAAAGTCGTTTTGAACGAAGAATCAAAAGAAAAGAAAAATAATGCGGTATGCCGTTATTCACAAGCAGACGACATAATGTTAGATAATACAAGTTTCCTAGCAAAAGCTAAACTAAGCGATGAGACCGTATCGCGAAATAGTTCTAGAAAAGAAATGACACAATTGAATGACTTTTTGGATATTAGTAATGAATCTTTGGAAGAAGCTGCTATTGAATCAAATCTAGTGCTTAAGAAGTAAGTATCTCAGTTCAATCTGTTTTAATCGAATTAACCACTACAATTAACCTAATCGCACTAATAACAGACTAGCATAACAAAAGTTTGTTTACAAATCCAATCATTTATATACTATGCATGTTAAGGCTGAAATTAAATACAAAATATCAGACCATAACTATGTGTGCACTTGAACTATAAAATACAGGTCAGCGAAAAACACAGGAGATCGCGACTACACTATTGAAGCCCTAACACTTCTCAACGAGCTCAAACTAATAATGAATTTATGGAGAGCCTCTTTCGACAGAATTCAAACTCTCAAAGAACCTACTATGGGCTCGACAGTTACGGAGGAGGTGTTTGTTGGTCTCCAACTACTCCTCATCGCATATACATCTCCAATAGTCCTGCTGGGATCTGTTCCAGATCCTTGTCAGCGATCTAATCTCGCACCCCAATAACTTGCCTTAAGCTAGCCTTATCTAAGCCCAGAAGGCTACATGTTCTTACACTGTCTATAGCAGGCTATATACACTTAGAAATATAACAACCCGATACATTCCCCTAACGCCTCTGCTACAGGTTCTTACCTTCTCACTTGTTTTAGGAACAAGTAACCTATAATCAGGATCGCTCAAACCCAGAATCCTATTCCTAAGGATCCAACCTTTTTTTTACCATCACCAGTCAGGGAGTTGATAACTATCCACCGCCTGGTGCTCAATCCGTCAGTATGTTTCCTAATAAGTTCAGGTATGCCGTTCACCTGCCTAAAAGTAGGCGGGACCCATTCCCATATCGTCCCCCTTGCGGGAAACCTGCATGAAGACTGAGCTGTCGAAGTGCCCTCCTTCGCCTCCAACCTTACGTCTTTCTTCTGGGATAAAGGATTAGCTATAGTTTCTACCCCCTTTCCTTTATCCATAGAAGAAGGAACACCAACACCTTTGCTCTTCACTGGAGGATTGAAGACTCGAGAATTCTTCTTTACCCCAATTGGGAGGAAAGGGGGAGAACCTTCTAAAAACTTGCTTTAGGTTTTAGAAGTAAAAGAAATTGGCTCTACGCTCTTATCCGCACTCAAGGGTCTATCCCTCTTGCCAGAGTCAGCGGCTCGTGAGAGGACATCGCCCGGATATTTTTTTTCGTACCGTGAAGCAGTGCCTCTGTGTCGTGCCAGCGTCTTATGCTCATTAACGGAGAGGGAATCTCAGCTTTCATATCTTTTCCAGACAGTGCAAGTCTTCGATACGAATTCCTCTCCTTATGCAAAGCAGAACGTTTCCGCCCAGCTTTAGTCACCTTGTCAGACGATAGGTTTTTTGCCCATGTAGTCCGAATCAGTAGCTGATTGCACTATTGGGTTCGAAGCATCCTGTCTGACAAGTGGGTTTCTTAATGGGGAGGTCACATCCTCATTGGTCCCAGTAGTAATCTGGATACGAGTGAAGGGGAGCCTTTCGATTATTGTATCATCATCGTCTTCATTCGACAGTAGGGAGACAGAGTCTGACTCCACGCACATATCTTCCGCAGAAGTGGGGATCGCCGAAGCAGTCGTCTCGCTAAACGACTCCTCCACAGTCGTCATCTTCACACCACTTGGGGCGAAATTCAGGACGATCTCATTGTTGTTTTTAACAACGCTTGCCTGAATCCGCGCAATGAGATGAGTCGAGTCTTGTCCAGTTTTCAAAGCCAGGTCGTCATTTAATGTTATCAAAGTTTATCATGTCCTTGGTCTTGTCTTGTTCGTTCCTATCCATGTAAGCCCCATGAGTGAGAGGGAAGGGAGGTCGATCATGCCATAGGACCCCGATAGCATGACAAGGACTCGGTATGAAACATTTTACTCACAGAGGCACATAGGTATCAGTGAGGCTCCGACCCCCGACTGCAAACCATCTGTTGAGCACTGATCCCTTAACACTCCAGATTATGGGTATAAAAATTAGACGTGATCGGGCGGTTCGAAAAGATCACCAAAGATCAGTCCGAAAAACAGTCCTCGCACGATATTAAGGTGACCTTTAGTTATGCACCACATCGTCAAACTGATTGGGAATAGGAACACTTAAGCCCCCACATCGGGGTTATGAAATAAATCTTTAAATTAAATGAAGCAACTGAGATTAAAAATCGAAATTTATAAAGAAACGTAGACATTATATTATAAAATCACTATTAAAATGATCAGAGGCTGCTCTCCGTTTAAATTTTTAACAATTTAACAATATTGTACTAAGGTTTTTTAAGTTTGTCTTTTTTGTAATCTCAGATTCAATCTTTTGATACAGAAAAGTTTTTATTTTTGTATTTTGTTTTGTTAAACATGGTGTAATAATTGTGATTATTAAATTTATTTTTAATTATTTCCATTTGCGTTTCATTATCCTTTCAGAAATTCAGGAAATCAAGCTACCTGTTCTATGTTTCGAAATGATCTACGAACAAAGGATTCTAATATCAATCAAGAAAATACAAGCACATATATAAAATCCTATAAAAATAACTCCATGGATATATCGGCGCAAGTGTATGATAATCTCATTCAAAATAAAAGTGAAAATGATAAGAAAATGGTGTCTGGTGACTTAAATTGCCAATATATTTTAGATTCATTAGAAGAAAGTTTGAAAAATCCAAGACAGGCAACATATTATGACAATTGCAACATTAATGACGAAAAAATGGTTACGGTCAATGGTTACGATTCATCTGCAAACGCTGGAATGATTCAAGATCGCAACCGAGGTATAGATGCGAACATCATTGAAACATTAAAAGGAAATAAATCGCTTAAAAGCTTTGTTAACAACGATTCTGAAATCGAGTCAATCGAACTTAGTGACGCTGACGTCAAGGAAAAGAAAATACGAAGAAGAGAAAATGAGCCACCCGAACAAAAAATAGGAGGTAGAAAAAGCATTTACGTGGAAGAAAATATGAATTTGACACTAGACAATAGTATTGAGACTGAGAAAGAGGGTAATAAAAACGAAACAATAAAATGTGAAGGAGATTATATAAAAACGGAGCAAATAAGTAGTCAAGGTGCTAATATTCAACATTTAAAAAATCGACATAGTATTTACACAACTGAGTGTATGGACTTTACCCTGAATGAATTCCGAGAGAAAGAACACATAAATAAGCTTGAAGAACAACTCAACAGTGGGATGAAGAATTGCTTTCAATCTGAAAAAAGTGTGTGCGTTAATAACTGTGAAATGGATTTAATTTTAGACGAACCTCCCACTACAGAAGAAAATATTAGTGGTGTTGGTTGTGACAATAGTAATTTGTCTAATGCTAGCAATGAATTTTCATTTTCTAATAACAAAGGAAAA
Organism: Sarcophaga rosellei; assembly: GCA_930367235.1. NCBI lineage: Eukaryota > Metazoa > Arthropoda > Insecta > Diptera > Sarcophagidae > Sarcophaga > Sarcophaga rosellei. The sequence goes on along the minus strand of OV884017.1, from coordinate 79,273,704 downwards.
AGAAAATCTACGCTAAATAAGGAAAATAATGACATGTCAATAGATAGCTCCATTAGCCAAGTTGATTATGTTCAATTTCCTGAACCTATTATGCAATTAAATGCTGCAAAAATATCATTGGAACGTAATACTACTACAACCTCAATGGCAAGCAAATTGCAAGGTATCTTAAATAAACAAAACAATTCTTTAGTAACACCAGTGAAAATCGGTACATTTAATCAATTGTGTTACATAACTCCTCGGCTATCATTAATTGAATTCACGGCTGCAGAGAAAAGGGCTAAAAAGGAAGAAATTTTACAAAACCCACGGCATTTTAGTCCAACACTTAGTGAAACTTCGAATAAACGCATGCCTGTCAACTTAACGCCATTACTGTCAATTTCTAAAAAGAGGCAAACTTTAATTTTTGATGATTGTTTAATGGATGAGTCACCCGATAACGGCGGAGTTGATGTTATAAATGAGGAAAAAGTACAAAATCAGGAGACCTTATCACTTAGTGAGCATGAACTGAAGGGTCCTCTAATGGAAATATCTGGCATTTGTTCAAATGAATCGCTATTGCAAACACCACCTAAACAAAGACATTCACAAATTCCTATACCTGTGAGCAGTGAGAAAAAATCGCAATCCAATAAAAGCTCTGATAATTTTAAAGAACCCGAAAAAGAATCAGATTTAGAAGGTGACAACTTTGCTGAAAGCATTCAAATAATGCGTAGAACGAAATCCTTAAAACAAAGAGGTGACCAGTCCATTGAATGCGCGAAGAATATTGCTATACAGGCTTCTGTGTTTGAAGGCAATCCCATAACTATATCTGATGTTTCGATTTTTTTTGAAGCCCAAAGGAAAAGTCAATCGCTTGCTCCGCAGATAAAAGAGGGATTAACTGGTGGGGAACACAATATGAATGGCGTTAGTGCAATAGAAGCTGCGAAAAATGGTTTAGAGAATCGTTACATAAATCTTACTTTAGATGATATTGATAAAACACGTTTGAGTTTGGTACGAGCATCGTATGAAGACGAAGATGACGACCAAAGCATTAGTAAATGTTTCGTTATTAATGATCAAAACCCAATAAATCTAATAGATACCAGACAAGATGTTGAAAAAAATAAAAGTTTTGATAGTAAACGTCGTAGTGTTTGTCGAAAATGTAAGCGTTGCGAGGAAACTTTTTTAAATGAATCTACTTCAAGTACATCAGACACTTTCGTGCTTCCAGCGTTGCCACCTCTTCCCGACTTAGAACTTGATCTTCTGAAGCGTTTGAGAAAGCGACCAGCTATTTCAGATGTTAACGTCTTGTGGCAGCGCTTAAGCTTAGACGGTAAAATAATGAACACTATCAATATTTCTGATAATAGCGTTGTTATTTCTGATATGGAAGATGAAAATAGACCGGTCACTAATTGTGAGATGGTCTTAGAAAATTATAGGTATCTTGTAGTTTCGAAATTTAAAATTATGTTCAGTTTAGTATACTAACGCATATTTATTTTAGATTTAAAAGAGAGCGCTTGAATAATCGCCTATCAGAAAAATTTTTCACAAAACGTCCGTTTGTTGAACGATTAAATAATTTATTAAGGTACAAGAAAATCAACACATTTCTTCATAACTATTCTATTAATTTAATGGTTTATTTTTTCAGAACTCCTTTAAGTAATTGGATTTTTGACTTTCAAAAGCAATATCGTGGTATATTATCATTTACCCATAGACATATGCTTACATTTTCAGTATTATTGACGTTCGACGAAGTTGATGCCCTGGGATGCGATATTAAAGTGAAAGATGTAAAAGTAGACAAGGGACTTATGCCAGAAAGTACGTACATATAATGAAAAATTGTTAAATATACCGTTATGGCGTAATAAATTTTATTCTTTTAGCTTGTTGGAAACCGATTGATTTCGTCTTAAATTTTCAATTTAAACTAAATTTGCCTCTCGATTTGAAATCCTTATGTGAATCCAATAGTGAAGCAGGTATATTAAAAATGCTACAAACAATTGACCGATTTTGTGTAGACACAGTTAAAATAGGAATTTATTTGCAAAGGATATGCTTCACCAATCAAGCATCAATCTTAAGGTAAATTATATACTATAATCGAATCTATGCCGTATCCACAGAATAAGTATTATTTTCTAAATATTTTAGGGATGAACATAGGACGTACGTGTGCAAAACAGTAAAAAAAATTGTAAATAGAAATGATGCTATTTCAATTCAATCTATCGATAAGACCGTAATAAAGATTGAATTACTCAATCTTAAGAAATTAAGCTTCAAGGACATTTGTAGTCCTAAACTTCACAATTTCCGCGAAGAAATTCATTTGTTGCCAGTCGGATTGGAGTTTTTGAGTGCTTTTCTGCCGAATCCTTTAAACTATTTAAAAAACTCTTGAGCATGTTATAGATTTTAAGTTTCTTCTTTATTTTTTATATACACATTGATTATTTGTTATTGATTGTAATTTAAGTAATTTTTATCTATCAAATGCAAATTATATTAATTTCTCATTTACAAGAAATTGTGTAATTTTTTATATTTAAGTGTATGATATATTCTTTGAACTAATAATGTTTTATAAATTATAAAGCTTTGTGAATATATGTATTTATTATAAATTTTGAAAATGGATAGTCTTATTAAGATGTGGGCAAATAGCGGTAAAAATCACCGATCACGTATTTAGCGATCAGCTTAAGGCTTAATTTGTTGATAGTGTTCTTTATATCAGTGTCCTCAAAGAGTATGAAGGTATAAAATCTATTTTTTTAGAGAATAGACGCCATTAAGGGGTCATTTACTTGATGTTGATCGAGTGGATAATTTGAAAGATTATTGGACGAGTTAATGATTAAATTGTGTTTATAATTGCGGTCGGTGACAACCAAATGTTTCTACATAAGCGCAGTAAGTTTTTTTTAATTGCAAAAGATGCAATATCAGCTTGTGAATGTGTGTTATCCATATATAATAATTTGTGAACTTATCGAATGATAAATCGTATATCATACTTTATTACTTAATTACTCTAGAGAAAACATTGTTGTTGTTACAAATCCGCTGTAATATCCGGCAATCCTTATCCGAATAGAATGTGAGTCGTTCCGGAGCGTAGATCCGAATTGCCGTGGGAACGAAAAAACATTGGTACGGATGGTTTCTTCGTTCTATCGTTTTTGTGGTTTAGTAGTCATTACACTATGTTCTAAGTACTATGCTCTCGGTAGTCAATTAATTAAATCTTTTGGTGCGTTTTGTGACTCAATCCGTTTTATTAGTTATCCTTCTTTTTTGGGACCTGTTTCCCATGTATTTATAAAATTTCTTCAGTATGTAATAACGTTTTAGACATCTCATAATTAAAGATGTTGTTATGTTGTTGTTTCATAATTTTTTAGTCTTGCGATGTTTTTGTGGATTCGAGAATTTTTAACCAACAAAATTGTTCACTTTTATTTATCATCTTATATATAAAAATGAATGTGTGTTTGATTGTATGTTTGTATGTTTGAAGTTTATAGACGATTAAACGGCTGAACCGATTTTCTTGAAATTTTCACAGTATCTTCCTGTATGTCTGGAAGGAGTTATAGGCTACTTTTTATGTTGATATTCCAAATGAGCGAGGGGCCATGCCCACGTATGCTACATACTACATACTTAATATTTAATTGCATTTGAAATATATTACTCATACGCATAGTAGTTACCCCTACAAGTATGCTATCTGTGATTCTTGATGTATAAAACCAAAGAAAATAAAGTGTAAAGAACGACGCGGGGGGAAAGATAGAAGGGAAAGAAAAAAATTTTGTAACCAACATTTGTGAAAAAATTCACCAAATAAGAAAAAATATAACCAAAATTAAATTCGTAGACTTTTGTTTTATTTATTTTTTTTTTCAAGTTTAAATTATCTATATATATAAAAATGAATGTACTTTATGGAATCGTAAACTATGCATTTAATCTTTAGCAAAGTTGTTGCGCATGAGCCGACGAAGGTTTCTAAGTTGGTATAACCAATTTCCGACAGGTGGCGCCACTGAAAATTCTTCGAAATTAATTAAATCGTAAACTGTGCATTTGATCCTGTGTTGAAAAGAAAAGAGCATTACTAGCCTCAGAATCAGCATTGAGACTGAAAAATCTTCGAGTACATGCCGCACAGATCCGTTCGCATGAATCACTTGAACAATGAATCACTTGATCGAATGCGTACTACTCAGGCCCGTTCGTCTGAATCATCTGGACAACGGGAAACAAAATCAATAAAATGATTCAAACTTAATTGGATATTTGTCTAATGTCTTTCCTTCAAATTTATTTTAGTTTGTAGTGCAGCAAAGCGCGCAGGGTACAGCTAGTTTATAATAGTTTATAGTTTCTGTTAACGTTTAAAACTTTTCCACATGCCCTGAAGAATCTTTTTATATAGATAAGTTGATTATGGTATCATTTATTAGAACATGAAGCTGTTCGATATCGAATTACCTACACTGTCTCTAATAAGTAATAAGTGCCTGTATATCAAGCAGGCAAAGACAATTTTCAAAATATTTCAAAACTTACCTATCAGATATATGCCCCGATTATGGTTTACAACAGTTGTAAATTTAATGTTGTATTTTTTAAATTGCGATTATGATTCACAACAGTTGTTTTTAAGTGTTGTCAGAACTGTAAAAAACTTTCAACAGCTCATTAGCTGTTGTATTGTTGCCGCGGTATGATTAAAAAAATAAATGGAGAAAATTTTGTAAGTTGTATATATAACAGTGCATATAATTGTTTGTGGAAATTTTAAAAATTATAAATAACTGGAAATATTTTATAGAAAAATAATCACTAAGAAGCAGAAGGAAAAGCTGGTCGAGTTCATGACAGCAAATCCTGACATTGGCAAGTTATCATTTGGAGCAAATAAGACTCAGCATAAAGGGACGTGGGAGAAATTTTCATAGGAGCAAAATGGCTTGGGTCCACCCATTAGAGTTGGAAAAGAATGGCAAATGATTAGTAGATGAATTGTAGCATTTTTAAGGCATGGACTCATAAAGCCAATTTGAAAAGAAAGGGCCTGTTCGTAAATGCATCATTGCGCTGCATAATATGATTATTTTGCGCTCACACTGCTAATCACATGTTGCTGATGCTTCTTTTTGCTGATTTATTTGTTTGCATTTACGAACGAACAAACACTGCAGAAATGGAAAAATTATTAATAAATTTGATTTTTGAACTGGACGATAAAACAAATGCCAAAATGTTGTTAAATGCACAAAAAAGTGTACTTTGTGAAAAAAATAAGACATTTAAGGAAGAAAAAAAGAAACTTATTGTTAAAACTCTCATTCTCTCTCTCTCATTCAATGCATCAGCCATTTTTATGATTAGTGTTTTGGGTTTATTTGCGCATAATATGATTTAATGTTGCATTTACGAACATTTGACAGCTACAGTACTGCCAAGATTTGCATTTACGAACATGATGCGCATAATATGCAGCGCAGTAATGCATTTACGAACAGGCCCAAAATTCTCTGCCAATAGAAAAAAACTTTTTAAGTTACTGGTGGTGGTCCGTCGACGGAAATTAGCAGGAAATTGGAGCAGAGCACCGTAGAGTTGGTGTTTATGCAATGGAAAGTAAATCCAAATGGATCTGCAATGGGATTGCAAATTCAAGACGAATCGTCAAACGATATTGAAGGGCCTTCAACTAGCAGTAACCAATGGAAACAGCAGTTGCCGAAAAGCTACAAAATACAAAAAATAAGATGCGGGATGAGCGTCTAAAAACCTTAAAAAGGCAAGAAAAGAACCTACAGGAGATATTGCTTACGTTAAAACGTCTTGAGAAGGGCTCATATAAAAATTATCAAATAAATAAAAAATGCTAGAAATAAATAGGGAAAAGGCTGAATTACAAAATGAATTATTAAAAGCCAAACTCCTTTTAACCCAAAAAAAACTTGAAATGTAATCTATTTATGAATTTGTATTTTAGCTTTAAGTAACTATGTGATCTAAATAAATTTTAATGTGATAAGGTTTTTTATGTTTATATATTTTAATTTGAAGTACTTTTGAAATGAATTTATTGCAATACATACATAAAATATAAACGCGAATAAAACTAGCCTTTATTTTTAATTGTCATGTTTTAACAAGAGTTAAAATTTGTGTTTTCTGTAGGCTTTTTGTTTTTTTAAAGTAATAATTTTTGTTTTCAATTGGCAGTTTTATACACTCAGGGTTGTATTTTCAAGCAAAAGTATACTAAGATTGTAGAGCAACACTGTGACATACGCAACATCTAGATGTTGTAAACCATAATGAAGAAAGTAATACATGTTGTGTTGCCTCTGTTACAACACAACATTTATGTGTTGTGAACCATAATCGGGGCCTTAAATAAAGTAAAATTGTTTTAAGAGTTCAATTTTTGCGTATAGTAACACGGTGTAACAGTCAAAAAACACCCAACTAATGATTTGTAATTTTCAATATGACGACATTGTTATCATAACCTTTTGCTCGACAATCCGCTAATTGGAACAAAAAATTAATCATCTAGCAGCTTAATTGATCTTTTGGTTCTGGTTTTTGCTTCTCTAATCATAATCTTCTCTTCCTGACTTATAATATGTCTGTAACTTATGCTTTGCACAAATATATGTATCACTTCACTTACCGTGATTTTCAAAATATTGACTTTATAGCTCTAAATAATAATTTAGATAACATCTGTTGAGACCTGATTTATAAACTTGATAATGCAAATGACCAATTATATTTTATTCCGGAAAATGTACATCTGCTTTATGACAGGTGTGTTCCCTTTAAAACTAAGCTCATCAAATTCAAACAGAAGCTGTGTGGTATAGTTCTGTAATAAAAGTACTAATTCCAAAAAGAGAAATAGTGCGGTAGAAGATGAGGGTTTACGATACAAAGTTTTCCAATGCAATGGACAACAAATCTAAATGGAATGTAATTCGTGAAATACGATTTAGCTAAAATCCCTTAAACCGATCTCGATGTAGATGTGAATGAACTTAATGACCAGTTTTAAATGTAGTAACAGGTATGATGACCTTTGTTGTGTTCCATCACAATAATCCTTTAGTTTTCTCCGCGTAGATCATGTTGGTATGTCTTTCAGCGGTAAAATCAAACGCAATTGATTCTGACGATTTAGATCTTTTGTTTTTAAATGGTTTGATATCTAGACTATTGCCATATCATATCCACTCGTTCAAAATGCTGTTCTGACTAAATCTGCTTTTCCTAATGAATGGAAACTATTTAAAATCCTTCCCATTCCAAAAACTAACAACGAGTTCAGGTCAATTGCTATTCTTTCCTTTTTGTCCATGGTAATGAAAAACAATCCACAATAGGCAAATCAATCGTTATCTAGAAAGCCATAATTTCTTAATTATTAGTCATGAAAAGTAGGAGTTGTATTACCCATCCAATAAATGTAGTTGAGGACCTTAGGTCGAAACTGGATGAAAATAATTTAGCGTTTTTAGTTCTTATTAATCACATCAAATTTAAAATTCTATTTTAGAAGTTGACAAAATGTTAGTGTAGTTGATCAATACACACTATTATTACTTTAACATTACTTTTTACACTATTATTACCTTTTACATACATACATAATTGGCCATTACCACCCTTCAGTCAGGATTACCCCCTAGCTTCTTACCTTTTACATATTTTAAAAATTTTATAACAATATAACATTTTATAAGACATAATAATTCAGAAATTAAAAAAAAAACACAATTCACTTGATGTTAATGTTGTTGACAAATACCTAGATAAAAAATTAGTAAAAGTTCATTATGATTACCGTTTTTTTCTTTTATTATTTTTAACTTTTTTAATATTATTTTTTGATTTTGATAATGATTTTTGGAAGAAAATAAGGGTCAGTTGCAAATTGCTAGAGAGCCCATTCAGCGAACACTCGTCGTTGTCTGTTGTCGTGAGTAGGGATCCCTGTTAGAAGACCCGATATTTTTTAACTATGCAAAGTCAGTAATATAGCCATAAACGTTCACTTCATTATGTATAGTGAAACATTTAATTGCCAAATAGTTCATATGTTTATTAGCTTAAATAATTTAAATAAAGTTCAGATATATTTTACACAGTCATTGGGTTTTGGCAAATTCTAATGTACTGTATTAGATAATCAAGGCTTAGACTTCATTTTTCTCCATTCAATTGACGTGGTAGCATTAAAATCAAGTGTGAGAATCGACTTTAAACTGTAGATTCCACCACTCGTGGAAATTAATGCACAAAACATGGGTGATGTGAGAAGATAGGCCGTAATCCTGACTAAAGGCTTGTAATGTACACTTAAAAAAGTAAGTAATTTTGCTTTAGATTATCGATTAGGCCCTTTTCAAGCCACTTCCAGTGTATCTCAATTTTTCACTAATTTGTATTTTTTACAATTTTAAGATTACGGCCTAGCTTCTCACAACACTAACGTTGTGTGCCTTAATTTTATACTTGAGTGGCGGGACCTACAGTTTAACGTCGACTCCGAATGACAGATTTTTGAGAAACTTTTTCATGGCAATCTTATTTACTCTCAGAGTTTTTGCCAGAAATCTACTGAGAGGAAGTCGCCGAAGAAATATTTTTTTTTCATATTTCGTTTACTTAAAAAAGTAATAATATAAAAAATTTTTATTCTAAACAAATATGTAATTATTTTCATACCAAAAATATAGTAGTATAGTTTAGTATAGTAGAATTTCAAAAATCACCGGATAGGTGATGTGTAATTTCTTATTGTTTTAAAATACATAAAAATGTACTTTGTAAGTTCTTTAAGGGCCATTATTACAACTTGCCGTTAAAGTTGGGTTTAGTTAAAGGTAACTTTAGCTAGAGTGATAAAATAAAGTTAACTTTTTCAAAAATATAAAACAAGTCTTTTTAAAACGCAGAGGCAACGATGACTGTGATTTTGTTGTGATTGCTCATTTTGTTTATACACAGTTCGTCGTCATATTATTCTTCCAGAAAGTATTGCCAAGAAAAAAAAAGAAAAGAGATTATAGCTTGCTAAAGGACATATCCTTCAAGTTTTAGCAGGTATATCTTATAATATCAATTTATTTTCTATTTACTTTCTTGTTCCCATTTTCCGTCCTCGAAATTAGTTAACCCAAGCTTTTTGAGTTGGTCTAACACCAAGTGAGTTTCTGTTCTCGAAGTTAACTTACATACTGCCGGAGTTTGTTTTGATTAGAAAATAAAAAAAAAAATATTTTTTGTACAGTGAAGTCGGTAATTATGATGTTTTTGTAGTATAGTAAAGAAGAAAATATTATAAATTGCAAAAAAAAAAACCATTTTAGCCACTCATTTCTGAAATATACATATGTATGTATGTACATCAGTAAACTTTGGAAGCTTTAATTAGATTCGTGAATAGAAAACTTACGCTCTAATTTCCCTTTTTGTCCTCGAAGTTAGCTCAATTAGGCATTTAAAGGACCATTATTACAACTTGCCGTTAAAGTTGGGTTTAGTTAAAGGTAATTTTAGCTAAAGTGAACTTTAAAGTCACCTTTAACTTCTTTTCATTACAACCTGATGATAAAATTAAGTTAACTTTTTCAAAAATATGGCAATGCCGGAATAATGTCGATAAACAAGTTCTTTTTAAACGCAAAATTTAAAAATAAATAAAAAATAAGTTAAAGGTAACTTTACAGTTCCCTTTAGCTAAAGGTACCTTTAACTAAACCCAAGTTTAACGGCAACTTGTAATAATGGCCCTAAGAAAGTTAAATTCAACAATTTCATTATGCAATAGCAAGAAATTTTATTTATTTAACAATTGTTTCTAAATTTATTTAAATTTTAATTATAGTTAATGTCAACTTGGTAACAATAGGTATGTTAATGGCAATCATGTATTAGGTTTAAAATGTTGTCTTCGGAGTGAGAAGAGTGTGAATATTTAAATCAAATTTATTTCTTATAATAATTAATATCTTTTCTTTTAATAGCAAATACAAGCGCCTATACGACTGTTATGTATGTAGGAGTGATTTACTAGATCTAATCTAATATTTTATTTTATTTCATTTATTTTTTTTTTTTTCATTTTACTCTGCACTCAAAAGACACGGGATAAAATATTGCCATATTTGAATACTTAAAAAATTTCTTTAGAAGTATGTAATGAAATAGTGAACATAAATATATGATCCATCGCTTTGGTCGTATATTAATAATTTTATAAAAAGAGAATTTCGCCAATACGCAATTGGAGTTGGTTTTTCCGTTTCCTTGAGTTAGGCTTTCTCCTTTTTTTTTTTATATACTAGCCACTATAAAGTATACATGGGATTGTCTTTAAGTTTTAATGACAGAGAAATATAGTAGTAAGACACTAAGTTTAGGATTACGATGAGAAATAACTTTCGATTTTGATGAAACAAATGCAAGAAATTATTATGACGCATGTATGTAAGTATTCAGTAAATAAGATATTCTAGATAAATAAGAGTTTTCCGTAGTGTGAAGCTATTTTCAATTGAAAACACATGATTTGATAAGCATGTGCTTAATTAAAATATTTGACTATGCATGGAGGAGAGAGAAGAGGGAACGAACAATTTATTTAGAATTATTCCTCTTCGGTTTCCTCCTCAGTAGTAGTACCGTCAGCAAGAACGGCATTGTCACCACTTATGTTTAGCTCAATGGTTGGTTCTTGTTGCACTTCGGGAGTGGCAGGTTCTTCAACAACTGGTTCAATGGCAGTGGTTTCGTTTTGTTCAGTTTGTTGGATAGTTTGTAACTCTTGTGCAGTTATTTCGGCTTCTTGTCGTGCAATTTCTGCCAATTCGGCAGCTTGTCTGGCTAATTCAGCTTCTTGTTCTTCAGCAGCCTGCTTTTCAATTTCGGCTAATCTGTTAATTTCTTCTTCACGAATACGTTGCTCTTCGGCGAGACGAGCAACCTCTTCTGCTTTTCTAGCTTCTTCGGCTAATCGAGCTTCTTCGGCTAATCGAGCTTCTTCGGCTAATCTAGCTTCTTCGGCTAATCTAGCTTCTTCTGCTAATCTAGCTTCCTCTGCTTTCTTTGCCTCCTCTTCTAGACGCTTCTTTTCCTCCTCAGCAGCTTTACGTTGTTGCTCCTCCTCTAGAGCCCTAAAACACCAAAATTAATGGCATAAAATTCAATATAAATGAAGTATCTAAAAAAATTAACGCACTTCTTCTCGGCTTCTTGAGCAGCTTTAAGTGCTTCCTCAGCTTGCTTTTCGATTTCTGCCAATCGCTTCAATTCTTCCTCCTCTTCTTGGCGCTTACGTTGTTCTTCAGCAAAACGAGCAGCTTCTTCTGCTTTCCGAGCAGCCTCTTCTTTGGCCTTACGCTCAGCAGATTCCTGGGCTTTACGTAGTGCCTCTTCTTCTAATGCTCTTCAAAAAAAAAAAAAAAAAAAAAATACAGTGTCGGTTGAAATATATTCCATTTTTTTTTAATTTCACACAATTAATAGCAACAAGAATATACCAATAAAATTATAAATTTCTACTATAACGGAATTATAATATATGTATGTATGTATATATTTTAATTCTTTTCTTAAAATTCTTAAAATAAGACAATCTCGATAATAATAGTATATCGGCACAAACATTACTCTTTAATGTTTAGTTGGAAAACGCATATATTTAGCCATCTATAAATTTCTTTCGAATTTTGACAGTCTTTGGGACTCCTTGCAGATGACATTTAATCAGTAACATGGCATAATGTAAAATATCGTTTTTGTAAAATATCAATTCCATCAATTTGTTTTGCCCAAAAGCAAATTAGAGTTAGAACGAAAATTGTGAAATTATTCAATATTCTAGCTTCTCAACACTACTCATGTTGTCTGTGGTAATTTTATACGTGAATGGCGGTACCTACAGTTTAACGTCGACTCCGAGCGACAGATTTTTGAGAAACTTTTCATGGCAATTTTATTTACTCTCAGAGTTTTTGCCAGAAATCTACTGAGAGGAAGTCACCGAAGAAATATTTTTTTTTCATATTTCGTTTTGATGTCTGACCGTATCTCAAGATACGAATCTATTTAAAGCTGTTAAAGCTTTTCCAATACAGTTGATGATTTGAATTAATAAAACAAACTTAAAATTCATACCTGTCAAGTAATGATTAGTAATTTGATTACCTTCTTTTTTTGAATATAGTGAAATAATGATTACAATTACGCTTATTTTTGGTTAAGAGTTAATAATTGATTACGACTACAACATAATCAAATAATAATCAGGATTACTGGCGATTAGTCTAATACTCAAAAAGAAACAAAATCAATCCAAAAGTAATAAAATTATTTTCAATAATTACTTTCAATTCTTTTAGAATATTTAAAAATATCTGAAAATAATGAAAAAGAATTATTGAAAACAATAATTAGTAATCCTGATTATTTTGTAATCGTAATCAATTAATTGTTCAGTCTTCGTAGTCTAGTAGGTAGTGAGTTCGCTTATTAGACGTAAGGCCAGACATCAAAACGAAATATGAAAAAATATTTCTTCGGCGACTTCCTCTGAGCAGATTTCTGGCAACAACTCTGAGAGTAAAAATTCAAAACCTGTCGTTCGGAGTCGACGTTAAACTGCCACTCAAGTATAAAATTAATGCACACAACTTGAGTGGTGTGAGAAGCTAGGCCGTAATCCTGAATGAAGGCTTGTAATGGCCAATTATGTACATATGTATGTAATCAATTAATAATTCGAAAAAATTTTTCATTACGATTGTATTGTATTTGAGCCAATGAAATTTAAAGCAGAATGAGGTGATTGTAATATGAAGCCTAGGTTAAGAAACTGTAGCTAAAAACAAAAAAAAATTTAATATTGTAAAGGAAAATTAAAGAACAATAATGAAACATTCTACATATATCGAATCAAAGAAAAGAAAACAAGTTTCTTTTTTAAACGGTGGATTATAGAAGCAATAAAAATGTTGATTTATACGAAAGTACATGAATTCGTATTGATTTCTGTGTGCGATATTTTATTTTTGAACGTAAAATATGGGTGCCTTGGTAGTCTAGTGGGTAGTGTACTAGACAATTAGCTTGAGTTTTGTGTGTTCAATTCTCACTATAGACTCCGGTCTCTTACACTAAACCGAGCATAAGGTCTACGTTATTCAGCTCGTAATCGTTATAATATAATGTGTAATTGTATTCTAAATAACAAATAAAATAAATAAACCTGAAATATAAAAAACTTAATTAACAATGGCATTACATATAGTAGATAGTAGTAGTACAATAGACTGACTATCACCCAACATCAATAATTTATTAAAAACATTTTGATATAAAGTAGTGTCGTAAGGACATAGGAATTGAAGAACTGATTTTAAAGAAAATCTAATGTTTTTAGCAAAATTTTACTATAGCTATCCGATTAGTAGAATCCAAAATTTAAGAAAATTTCACTAGGACGATGTAATATTCTTGAAATTGATTGTTAAAGAGTAGCACAAGTTTTCGTTCAATTTTTAGTTTCGTACTTTTATAAATTTTGAAAATATTTTTATAAGTGAGACAAGAATCTAAATCTTGTTTCATGTCACTTACTTTTGTTCACGGCGTTTGGCTTCGTCGGCACGTTGGGCCTTTTTTTTCTCTAATTCAACGTGATCTAAATCTTCTTCATTCACCGTCATAAGGCGTTCTTGGCGTAGGCGTTGCTTTTCTTTGGTTTCATCATCGACTGGATCTTCTAAAGGCCTAGGAGCAGAAAATTTTCTAGATGGACGATAAGGATCCAACTCAGGATCTAAAAATTTAATTATTAATTAAAAAAAAAAAAATTATATCAAAATGATGCAATATTAATACACAATTTCATACAAATGTATTATGAAATAATGATAATAAGAATAATAATAATAAAAGGCAGATTAAAGAATAATAAAAAATGATTGTTAATAGACTTATGTATTTGCTTAATAAACTACTATAGATATGTGTAAGTAGATAAGATGATAGTATATGAGTTACAATAAATACTACATGTATATAACATATGTATATGTATTGTAAATGTTATACTTACCCTTCCATAAGCAAACTTTTTATGGAAATTTATTTTGGATCCTGATAATGACTATTTGCGATTACAAATCTAAACGACCGTCTTAAGCGTTGGATTTGCAAATGAGTTTTATAAATGTCAGACGATTGCAAAAATTTTTAAGCAAAAACTATTTAAAATGTAAAGAAAGAGGAAATTAAGCTTATTATTTATAGATACATACATGGATGGAAAACCCTTAATTAGTATTTACATGGTTAAAGACAACCTTTCAATATTTAATTTGGGCTATTGTAAATTGAGGGCTTTCTTTTTAAGGTTATAAATATAAATGATAATAAAGTCATACATACATACAAATTAACAAAATCTAATTTTAATTTTAAATAAATGTTTATTTGTTTATTGATCGTATGGTATTCGGTTTATACAATGAATTATAACTAAACATATATTGTATTAAATATTATAGACAGACAAGTGCATACATATACAACATATTACGGATGCAAAAAGAGAAAAGCAAAACTAATAAAGGTAGGCAAACTGTTGTTGTTGAGGTGTAGTATAAGACTAGGTTTCATTTTGATTTGATTGATGTTAATAAAGTTGTTGATTTTATACAAATTTTATAATAATGATTTCTTGTACGTAAGTTAAAAAAAAATTGACGATTTGAAAATCGGTATTTAAAATTGAATCGTCGTTGAGGCACATCACTGTGCTTTAAATTAATTCTAAATTTTTTTTATTAATTTGCAAAGTTTAATAATTTATTATTGCCAAATAGCTTGCCAGAGCATTGACGTCATATCCAACTACACTACAACTATGAAAAATGGCATTTAAGATCAAATATTATATATAAATTAATATATTTACATATGTACATATATCAAGGCGAAATATTGTACCAACACTTGTTTCCCATCAAAATGTTCATTTTCCCCTCCAATCTATAGAGCAGGCTGATAGAAACGTTGTTTCATCGGCACCCATGAAAGAGATACATACATATGTATGTATATAATAATTTAATAAAGTCTTTCACATGTTGATGGGCATTAGGTTTAATAAATTTTCGTTTGTCATATCCTCTCATCGTTGGTTTATTTTATGCCAATGCCTGCGGGTATTCAAACGAGCGAGAAATATATGGGTCAAGGCCATTTTATATTTATATTCTATTTGCTTTTATAGCCTATTCAATGCAGTAAACTCAATGCTCATTTTCGGTAATAAAATTTAATTATTTTTGTTTTTCTTTCTCGTTTTCCTAATTCCAACAAAATGTGTACCCCGCCGCAACCCCTCTAATTTAAAATGGCAATAAAACAACAATCGTAAATACAGATTTTCAATGTTTTATATTCTTTAGCATTTAAATTTCGTTCTTTAATTTTTTCATTTTCATTCATTTAATTTAATACAAAATTATATAAAAAATAAAAATAATTTCACAGAGATTTTCTTTGGCACAATATTATCATAAACTTTCTTACGTTGCTAAATTGATACTCGAAATTCAAATTAATATTGAATTGATATTAAAAAAAATTACAGATTTTTTTTTTTTTAAAATTCATTAAAATCATACAAAAACACAAAATTAAAAAAAACACATTCTTAGAAATTCTATTTTCCAATTAAAAAAAAAAACAATAAAGAAAAACATTTTCAGATATTAAAAAAAAAAAATAATAATAATTGCATCACGTGTGTGTTTGTATGTTTTCTTTATTCGTGGCCAGTACAAGGTTGTGTACAACGTACATACTCGATTATTATTTTTCATTACTTTTGGAAGATTGGTTCATGCTTTCATATGTATGTATCAGCTACCAATTATAAATTGTACAGAAATTTAGTATTTTGTTTCGTTTTTCCTTTCTTTACTATTAAATTGAAAATATTTTTCCGCTAAATGGAATATATCATCTGTCTGTGAGTGTGGGCGTGTGTGTATGTGTAGATGTTTGTATGCTTTAAACTTTGTACGATCGATAAACACACATACATACATAATTATTATTTTAATATGATATTAACAAAATTTATGAAATTAGTTTTCTTATTTATAACATACACTTTTCTGAAATACATTCATTTAGGCCTCAACTTCGGCAGCACATACTGCAAAGAATGATTGAATCATATAAAAAGAGAAACAAACACAGAAATGTTAGCAAAATACGATTAAATGAAACGAAACTGAATTAAAACAAAAAATATCACTAAAAATGATGTATGTATGCTTGAAAAAAATTAAAGAAATTTAACAAAAATTATTCACAAAATGTTAGTCACAAATGTCTAAATGATAATGAATATTAATTAATGTAATGTAATGAAAAATACTCTACTTCAAATACATTGAGCAAATGGCGACTGCGCAAAAAAGGGGTTTTTAATATACCATAAGATATGCATATTTTGTATTAAAAAACGTATCTATCGGTTAATTTCATTGTGTGTAATCACATTTGGTAATCTTTCTTGATAAAAATTCTTCTCAAATTTAGCACTCTATTTGATAATGATATCGTTTGAGGCTGTAGCGTACTAAATTTAAGACCAAAACATTGTTTTTAAATTGTTCTACAATAATATGCAAGTTTATTTTATTATTTAATACATCTTATTCCAGAAATAATAAGTTAAATACATAATTGGCCATTACAACCGTTCAGTCAGGATTACGGCCTAGCTTCTCAACAACACTCATGTTGTGTGTGCTAACTTTATACATGAGTGGCGGAACCTACAGTTTAATGTCGACTCCGAACGACAGATTTTTGAGAAACTATTTCATGGCAGGTTTATTTACTCTCAGAGTTTTTGCCAGAAATCTGCTGAGAGGTAATTTACTTTAAACTTTTTACTTTGTCATTTTATTCATGTAAAATTAAGGCACACAACATGAGTGGTGTGAGAAGCTAGACCGTAATCCTGACTGAAGGGTTGTAATGGTCAATTATGTATGTATGTATGTAAATATTAATTACATTCTGCCTTATTGAATTGAATTGTCGAATTTATCTTGATTTTTTTGGCATTTCCTATACACATTTTCTATAAAGCTTATACTTCCAATTGATTTCTCGTCAATGTATTTTGAAATTTGAGTTTGTATGTAAACAAATGAATGTGGAATTTGTACATATAGACTTAAGTATGAACGTTAAGGTATCTGTATCTTATATAGATTAAATATTGAATAATATTTTTAAATTACAATAAGAGTTAAATAAGAAGACTTTGTTATGTAATTAATATATAATAATATAATAATAAAATACTGAACGACAATTTTTTTTAAAGAACATTGTGGGCGTATTATCTTCAAAGGGTTTTGCAGTATTTCATCAGAAGCAGTAAAAATTGCTGTATTAAGTTAATTTGATTTTAAAAATTGTGTACTCTATCGTTGGAAACTCTTGCTTGACTTTTGATCATATATGTGCATATTTTTTAAGCTAAAATTTCACTTCGATATTTTTTTATTGTAAAAAAATATGCCACGTCCATACTTTAAGAATATATGTACTGTAGACTTTGTCATAAAATTAATGTACGTTACATTTCTTAATATTTATTAACGTTAATATTTATTAATTTTTTAAGCTCTTTTTTTGTTATTTTTTTTTTTTTTTTTGGTTTAATAAAGTACAATACATCCCCAATAATATTGTTCATATTTTATAATACATTAAGGGCCATTATTACAACTTGCCGTTAATTAAAGGGAGGATTTTAACGGGCAGATAAATTGTTTTCCATTATTATGAGTACCCAATAAGCTAAAAGTGAGCGTTAAGCGAAAGGGAGGATTATCCTGCCGATAACTTTTAAAGTTAAGTACACATTATTTTCAATATGGCAACTTCAAATATAAACGAAATGAGCAATCACAACAAAATCCAAGTTTAACGGCAAGTTGTAATAATAGCCCTAAATAGAAAAAAAATTTTTCTTTAAAATTGTGGTTCGGGTTATTGAAATTTCTTGTAGAATATAAATATTAAATTTAAATGTAAAAAAAAAAAAATATTATTTAATGTTTAATTTGAGCAACGTACTATAATTTTATGCAAATAGATGGTTAGATATCATGTCATGAAATATGATAGAAGAGTTATATACAAATGAGAAAATAAATAATTACTTCAATCAGACCAGGAGAATCTTAATTATATTTTATAATTATTTTCCTTTCTTTTAATGATACACTATAATATTGTAAAAAAATCAAGAAAAGAAAATAAAATGCTAACAGTGATGTATTTATTGGCGAACTATTTCAATTATAATTAAGATTAAAAATTGTTTTTGCATATAATACGGATGTAAATAAACTTATTCTTATTATTATTATTCAATTATTCATTCAATTCAATTTATTCATATAAGAAAGTGGATTTCTATTTATTAAAAACAATATTTCCTATTCGTGTATTATAATATCGACGCCTCCGTTCTATAACATTCTAAGTCGAAAAAGTGAGTTTTGAGTTATGAGCTCTCAGTTTTCACGCGACATACGACTATATGTGTATTCTAAGTAGATTTTTCCCTATAACTTCGGAACGCATCGGCGCATCTTAACCAAATTTTGACAGTAATTAAGTTAGAGAACGTAAAATTTGAAAATGCAAGGACATTAAAAATGTTCTAAGTGTACTTAGAACGTTATAGAATGGAGGCGTCGGTATTTAAAATTTTAGTTAATTAACTAATCTGTAGGGATTTCTGTTTTTACATACGAAATTAATACTGTTGAAACTTGTACCAATAATTTCAAGTTCAGATATTAAATATTACATTTGGGCTATTCACACAAGCCCTTGTATCGTTGTATGGCGTGTATTGTTGGACGAAAATACAACAGTATATGCTTGTTGTTGGTAATTTTCATATAAAAATCCAATACACTTATACACATTTTTTCATATGTTTTTCAAAGTTGTATTAGTTTCGTACTATCAGTTTGTGTAAATCAAGAAAAATAATAAAAATACAAAGTATTTTCTATGCAACTTGAGTCAACAATTAAGATTTCAAAATTATATTTTTCTCACAGATAATTACTTAATTTACTTTTTTCCGCAATATTTTTCATTTTGCTGCTTGCAAATCAAATTATGAATAATGTTTGTCTTCTTCTTATCGCTTTTTGACGTTTGGACGTCATACGAAATACACAATACATACAACATAAAATTGAGCGTTCACAAACAAAAAGTGTATCAATACAACATACACGATACAAAGTCGTGTGAATTTACCAATTAATTATATCTATAACGTTTGTTGTATGCGGTGTTCTTTTCCTAAAAGTCCATATGTATTTGTGTCTCTACAACCCTTTAATTGTTAATATTGTAAATCCGTCTTATGCCTTCAACTGCTAAAATTCTGTACTGAATGTTCTCTTTTGATATAAAATAAATAATATTGACTTTTGATTTAACTACTCATTAGAAATGAAATTTTTCTTTTTAAAAATAATTTTTTTTTATTCTTAAAAAAACTTTATTCTTAAAAAATTGCAATTTGTCATTTGTATTTGAATGGTTTTCAACATTAACAATAGAATTTGTCATTAATAGTAATAGGGAATAGTTCAGTTTTACATCACATATGCACATTACAACGTATGCATTTCTTGAATTGAAATGTAATTTAGACTCTTCAGGTCTGGCTTAAAGGAAATCGATTTTTTGTGTTCTTGTATTTAGCATCATTTGAATTTGAATAAATTTTTACCACTTACCTGTGTCGACACTCTCCACCTTTTCTTCGACATTTTTCTCTTTCTTGACTGTGGGGTGTCTTAAGTACCATGACAAAAGATTTATATCAGTTCGTACTCTATCAGTGTCATACAGAGGTCTTCTAACATTGTAAGCCTTATCGCCATAAATCTTTACCGAAGCGAGATGACTTTTTCCTTTTATATTTTATAGTATATCGTATTTAGTTATATAAGTATTTATTTATAGAATATCGTATATATTCAAATATGGTTATATGTATTTATAACAATCAAAAGAATTACATTATTATTTACATTTTGTGTGAGTAATAAGTATGTGAGTGTAAGTAAAAATAAGTGGATTATTGTAAAGAGAAAACTGTGTCGTTGTAATTAATTGAATTGAAAGGAATACAAGAGATTCTTAGTGAGTCCATAAATAAGTTATTTAGACAATCTCAAGAAGACTTTTGATGAAACTAAAAATCTCATATACGTACCAACAAATTTGTGAGCTGGTTCTGGATACATTGACATTCTGTGTACTTCTTTGGCAATATGACGTACCGGATTTGTGATGCGAGAAACGTAAGCATCCAAGGCCAATTCTGAAGAAGGTCCATAACTGAAAGAAGGAATAAGTATTCTAAATTTTTCCATTTATTTGTTAGTAGTGTAATGTTCTAACTTACCTAGTCACTGGGAATGGTGTCATGCTGCGGGCTCGGCGAACAACGGGTGTATGCAAATCGCGAATAAGGGACTGAGCTCTATTACGAATTCTATCGGTTTCCTCACGGAACGTCTACATATATGTATACACATACAAAATTAATTTAATCATATTTAAATAAAACGATTGCGAAACAAAGAGAATCGAGATACGGAAAACGAGCAGAGAAATAAAAGAATTTAAAAATAAAAAATTTTTCATCAACAACTCACAGCGTAGGGTTCAGTGCTGAGGTAATTAGTTAGAGCACGTGCACCATAACCGGGCAGAGTTCTCTTCAAATATGAGGGAGAGACACGTACTGGAGATGTAGTTACTCTGACAGGAGTCAATGAGCGAGAGTAGACACGAGTCACGGGCGACGAGTACAAATATCTTGGTGAAGTGTAAGCATAAGTCGATGGTGTATAAGACGAAATATATCTTGGTGTATAGGTCGAAGTGTATGGTGTATAAGATGAATAATAGGTCGTTGGGATATAGGATGATGTATATGTAGTCGGTATAGTGTAAGTGTATGAGGAGACACGCTCAGGAGATGTTATAACACGAGTCGTAGTACGTGTCACACGAACAGGAGATGGTGAACGAATAACACGTGTTATCACACGGGCAGGGGAAGTAACGACTCGCACTGGCGATGAAATCACACGAGTACCACGAGTATAACTCGATGTTGAATAAATTGGATACGATGTTTTATATACCTAAACATTATACATATATATTGTGTAAAAGGAAATCGACTATTAGGTTCAATTGTTAATACCAGTATGTATATATTATATGAATTTTCTAAAAAAATGCCTACGTATGTATGTGCCGTATGTATGTATGATTGATTTGGATGTAATGTGAATACAAATTTTAGAGAAAAATATTAAAGAATGAACATAATGAATAACCGTATTAACCAGCTCGATTACAAATCGAAGGCAGAATTGTAAACAATACTTCCATTATTCTATTCTGATAATTACCACAAAAAGTAAGATATAGCAAAGTCGTCATAGTCTAGTAGGTAGTATAATGGCTTATTAGTCGTGCGGGTCCGGTTCAAACCCCAGGTCAGATATATCTAATAAAACAAAATATGAGAGAATATTTCTTCTACTCTGAGGTAAATAAAATTGCCATAAAAAGTTTTTAAAAAATCTGGCGTTATGTCCTTCCACACACAACATAAGCACTGTGAGAAGCTAGGTCGTAATCCTCTCTAACGGTTGTAATGACCAATTATGTAAATAAGATAAATACACAAATGCAAATTCAAAAT
Organism: Sarcophaga rosellei; assembly: GCA_930367235.1. Classification (NCBI taxonomy): domain Eukaryota; kingdom Metazoa; phylum Arthropoda; class Insecta; order Diptera; family Sarcophagidae; genus Sarcophaga; species Sarcophaga rosellei. The sequence continues at coordinate 79,251,782 of OV884017.1, read as the reverse complement.
ACTTCTTCATTCATGTATATATGTATATAGTAAGTTAAAACTAATAACTAGAAATAGTGAAAACAGAAACAGTAGAGTTAAATACAAAAAAATTTTCATTCAAAAGAAACTGCAATTCGATTGGTCACATAATAAGAGATAACAAAAAGTGTTTACATACTATATAAGTTAAAAAAAAATCGACATACATATCTTTCAATATTTTGTTGAATAGTCCTTATTTTTAATACATACGCTAGTCTATTCGGTAAACTTTGTATTAAACGTTGGCATATTAGTAGCGATATCAACATTATTTCGATCTCTTTTCACAATTGTCCACAAGTTTTTAAATAGATTGAAATCAAGATGGACTATGCGGCATCTAGTACAGATCATTAATACTTTTATACACAAAACATAATGAACAAGCATATTCTTATAGGAATACGGTTCCATTACATATTAAATATGCTTTTATATTAATGCTGATCCATTATGCTATAACAATGGAACAAGTTGAACTACGATTCGGTACTCCATACAACTGTTTTGGAGCAAAGTGCAGTTCTTTGCAACCTGTAACCTGCTTTTAAAATTCATAAAAATAAGTGCCTTCTTATTATTCGTGTGGATGTTTCTTTATTTATTTGCTGACCAACTTCAGTTTTTATTTAACGAGAAGGCAACTATATTTCTTTTTTACTGGCCCTACATGTGATGCTGGAGTATTTTTTCCTGGATAGGGGTTTAAACTGTTTCGTTTTCTTGTAGCATTGTATTGCACTAAATACCACTTTTTGGGACAAGAATACTTTTGTGCAATAGTCGATACTGATAACGGTACTGATAACACTATGCGACAAAATAAAAATAGGTTGTGAGTTTTGTTGAGTAGAAGTCAAAAAAATTTTTTTTTTATAAGTCTTTACTCACAAATTTATTGATTACACAAACATTTCTGAACCGCTGTCCAAAATTTAAACTCTATTAGAAAGGAGAAGGATGGGTCATTTACACGATATACATATGTATATTATTTGACTTAATATGATATAGGGTTTGATGAGGTAAACTTGACAAATGTGAATTTTATTCATATTTTTTCAAGTTTTTCCTTTCCTAGTAGCAAACTAGAATTAAAAAATGTGAAATAAGTGATGACATTCTGAAAGCGCATTGTCTTGTGAAGAGATTGACACTTCGTTTGATCAAATCGGATTAAAATTACCGTCGTTATTATGTAAAGAGTCTAACAGTCGAGTTATATTTTTCATATATGTATTTTTGCAAATGAACTTTTAGTTAAAACATTTTCAGAATTTTTGATGAATTTGAAATTTTGAAATTTTGTCCACCAGCAGTTGGACAATGTTTGCCCAAAGAGAAATAGTAATATTTGCAAAAAACACAAATATTAGCCGACTTCTGGTGGTCGTGAAAACTTGAAGTTGACACATTTTGCGATAAACAATCAAGATAATAACGACGGTAATTTTTGTCCGATTTGATCTAACGAAGTGTCAATCTTTTCACAATATAATGCACTTTCAGATATTTTTTAATTAAATTTTGCAATAAAAATAGCTGAACTTGAAAAGATTAGAAAATAATTCATATTTTCCAAGTTAACCCGATCAAAACTTGAACGATATGTTTATGTATACCATTTAAAAGGCTCATCTGTCCCCTTTTCAAAAGATTTTGGATTTTGAAAATAGGTTAAAAAACATTTCGCTAATCAATAATTTTGTGCGAAAAGATCAAAAATACCGTTTTTGTCAAATAAAACAAGTTTGGCGGGTTCGAGAAATTTAAAAAAAAATTTTTTTTGAGTTCTACTCAACAAAACTCACAACCTACACTATGCCATTAGTTGGGTGTATTTTGACTGTCGAACCGTGTAATTTACATTTACATCTTTTTAAAAATGATGCACTGAGATTTTATTTTCTCAAAACATCGTTTCTAATTATAAGACCACCATTGTATGTTTAAAAATTTAAAAATGTCCTTTACAGATCATTCAACGCATGTATTACAAAGGCAGACAATGCATTTACATTTTTGGCGAATTCATCTCGACCTTTTCCTATTGATAATTATTCCAGAAATATTGAAATTTTGTATTTCAATTTTTAAATACATATGTATGTATTTACATTTTCTTATATATTGCGTACAATACATTTGCTTACATGTAGCAACTGTACTATTCTGTTAATTATAGTAGAGAAAAAATTTGTATTGTTCTTTGAATACATGAAACATGTTTGTTAATTGTTCAAGACCTGGTGATCATTTTGGGTATTAGCTTTTATATTTTAAAGGAAAAATGGACTTTAATAATCAAATCTAAATTAATGCGCAGTACAAAAGGAAAAAATATGTATCCACACATGAAAAAACTTATTTGTCTGAAGACTCTGTAATTGACAATACAGAAGAGCCGAAAGAGCAGCCGAAATATCCGAATAATGTAATTTAGTTTGGAATCACTTAAAAACATGTGGAGATAGTAAAACCCACGCAGTTGTATGTAGTGTTATAACCAGTCTGGATTTCATCGATGGGTTATGTTGGCTGTGACTTGTGGCTTATTCACATACACTTGCGAATTAAGAAAACCCACAAGGAAAATCGCTCGATCATGGTACTGACGGTATTTCATATTACCTCCATATGAGGAATCTAAACAGAACATTTATTTTCCTAAAATAATTTTGTTACTTGCATGTGTTGTTGAATGCAATATCCGTGAGTTGGCAAAATCGGCTAAATAAATTATAACTAATTTGATTGATGTAAATTCACCAAAATGACCGTTATCAACTGTCAAAGTTCGGAAATCCCTGCAGGATGAAACCATATAAAAACAAATCTATGATCTAAATGTAGACATTTTAACAATTTAAATTATAATCATTATTGTTCAATATTTATCAATTAAATTATTATTTAATATATGAAATTACTTTTAATGTAATCGATTCTTCAGCAAATAACTGAATTGATTTCTAGTCATAGTTTTATATCGAAAATGATATCCGCTGTTTATAATTTGTGTTAAAATATTTACATAGCATAACTATTCTGTAGACTATTCCAAGTCCTTTAGCTTTACTGCTACCATGTACCATCACGGATCTACTTTTTTATGACCAACACTCAGGAGATAACTCTTATTCATGCAGTATATTGTGTTGGAATAACAGAAAGATAGTTATAGGAGAAAGGACGGAGGGGTAGAGTGCGACAAATTGTATGTTTGAAACATTTTTTTTAAATGGCCAGTGTAAAACTTTTGCTTTGTGATAATTCTCACTTTCTTTTTTTTATTGCGGTTAATCATACATATACATATATAATTAATTTTAACAATCAGATAATCAGAAAACACGTAGGGTCTCGGGTGGGAATCGAACCAAAGGCTTCGGCACTTGAAGTTTAGCACACTATTTACTAGACCATTGGAGCACCCAATGTACTGCCAAACTTTACATCCGATCTCACATTACTAACTTAAACCGATACCTTCCTATAGCGGACAAAATTAGCTCGATGGTCGATGTCCGCCTATGGCACTTTTCACTGTATTTGTATGCGGTCAGTTGGAAAACTCTCTGAGATTGAATGATGCATTTTGGAGAGTTTCTTGTCAATTTAGCTCTATGACACAACCAGTCTCGTTTTTGAAAATTAATGTTATACACCCAAACCTTTTTTTACACGGTAGATACGTTCCAGTGGATACCGTGTAAAAAAAAACGCGTAAAAAAAGACAAATATTATATATGTATGTAAGTGTATAAACAAACTGAAAAGATATACATAGGATTGATGCAGCAGCCTACATATGCCTATAAAATTGAATAATTTTATAAAAACGCACAGATTTAGTTCAATAGTCTACACAGAGTTTTTATTTTATTTCATTTTATGATTATAAAAAAATAAAGAAAAAACTTAAAAATTCTCTTCCATTTATAAAAATAAAATTAGTTATCAAACTCTTAAGACAATTAGGAAAGGAATTATTTTCAATAAAAATTTTTTTTTTATTTTATTCGGAGTCAGTTTCTGATAGCAAGCGCATTCTCTTTTGCTGGAGTGGCTCAATATCAGTCTCGTCATTAGAAATACTTATTACTTCTACATCTTCAGAAGCTGCTTCTGGCGCTGGTTTATTTCTTTTAACAGCAAATTCTGTTATAGTGTGTTGTGAGTGTGTGAGTTAAACGGGATTAAACGATTTTATCCGTATAAAAAGGAGCGAACAAAAAAAAAAAAAGTAAATTTGTTAAAAAAAATCCGTGTTATTTCAAATTCGCGTAAAAAAAATCCGTGTAAAAACAGGTTTGGGTGTATATTCTTTTGTAATTGTGCGAATATACAAAAAAAGATTTTGTAACAGGCAATGTTTGACTGATGTCGCCAGCTAACAGTATGTGCTTCGGCCAAATAAATTTTGATTTCAATAGTAATTATTCATTTTTCGATTTAAAGTCTAAATTGATTTCTTGTGTACCGTTGTGCATTTAAAACATCGGAGTTAAATAATTTAAATGATGTGAGAAAGCAGAGCTTACTAATAAAAAGCCTACATAACTAAATATATAGAGGAATTCACACATTTTATTTCCAACTCATGTATTGTTTTTTAAGTCGGTTAAGTGGCTCTGGGATTATAAAATGAAAAAGATTGAACTACTTATTGTTATCCGTGTTTAGGATCGGTAATGTAAATTTCAAAAAATGTTTTAACAATTTTAATTCCAATCGTTCAAAAATATCAGAGACTTTCCGTGATCAGGTTAGCTTTTTAAATTTAAATTCAGTTTAATTTTTTACAATTTGGTTACAAATGTTTAATTCTTTTTTCAGGTGTCATTATTACTGAATGACTTTGAGGCGAACGAAATTATTATACAATATATTATACATATTGAAATTATTAAATCTGTTTTGGCATCATATTTATTTAAAACAATTAATTCCTACCTACACTATTATAAATTAGGAAACCCTCATGACCGAGAAACAATTGGGTATAGTTACATTAGCAGAACCTTTAAAAAGTTTTAAGCAACATTTTAGACATTTTTGCATTAGTCTAGTCACTACGTGGAAATGAGTATTATACATATATAATTGGTTATTACAACCCTTCAGTCAGGATTACGATCTACTAGTTTCTCACACCACTCATGTTGTGTATGTCAATGTTATACAGTCAAAGAAAACTTTACACAAATTCATGTTCAATGTTGTAATACATACTGTAATGTAATACTCGCATGCTTACCCCTTTCTATTTGTAATTCAATAAGTAAGGTTAGACTATAAATCACATATAACTATACTTTATGGATTTTTGATGCCTAAAATGGGAATTAATTGGAATATGAAATTCTTGTCAGAACATATATTTTGAAGCAGTACATCAGAATCAATCAAAAACTCAATTTTGATTTTTTTGGTTGTTAGGCCCTTATGCATTTCAGGTCACGATTTTTTTTATTATGGATTTGTCTTCTTTAAGCAAAATAAACCAAAAAAAAATTAAAATAAGCAACCAGGAAAGCTCCCACGATTTAATTCCCATTTAAGGCACCAAAAAAAAACCCCAATGTGCGTCGTATCTGAATTCCTATACAAAATACAAAATTTGGAAAAAATCTTTTTTGTTAAAATGACTAAATAAAATCATTTATATTAAACAATCTCATCTTATCTGTACAAAAGTTCTAGATCTAATAGGATTCTGAAACTTAACAGCATTTGACATCGTACTTCGAAGCTACATCTGTCAGTTGTCATTTATTCATCATCATGTTCAGCGACAAGGCCCATTTCTGGATTAATTGGTATCCAAATGGACAAAATTGTCGCATTTGAGACAATATCCCTCCGCATGAGATCCAAGAGTGACCAAATTCATCTCGAAAAAGTCACTGTTTGGTGTGTATTTTTGCCATATTTCTCTGAGAAAGACGTTCAGCATGCGTTCACTGTCAACGCCGAGCACTATAGATTGATGATTATCAACTACTAAGCATCATTCAACAGAATGGAGCTGCATGCTATATTGGATATTATACAAGAGTGATTTAAGTGCATGGTCATCTTACGTAGAGGTGAAGTGCCCTGGCCACCGAGATCGTGTGATTTGATTCCATTAGATTTTTACTTGTGGGATTTTCTTAAGACTTAAGTATATGCGTGTGTGCCACAAAACGTAACGCATTTCAAGGTTGACATAATCAATGCCATCGGTGAAATTTAGTTTGGTTTATGCGCTCCACCCAGAGAAGCTGTGGCAGCCATTTGAACGATATTATATTTCACACATAGTAGCATGTATAGGTTTCTCGAACGACTAAAAAATTTCGATGATATCTCTCAAATTGTGTATTAAAACAGATTCTATTTTAATGTAATCCATCTCTGCAATGAGCTAACGAACGACACTCAGTCATTAAGGAATGATAAGCAATTCAAAATTGCATTTAAGTTTTTTTTTAACCAACAGTAATGCAAGACCTTTAATTTATTAATCATATCTTTAAGTACAATTATCATTAAATTATTACTTTACTTGGTAACGCCAATATATTACCAGCATTGTTAACGCATTCGTTGCCAAACCAAAGTTGCAGTTGTAGGAAGTTGTAGGAAGAATATATTTTAAGCGATACTGAGATGAAAATCGATAATCGATAAAAGATACGAGTTCCATAAGTGATACTTAATAATATAGTATATTGAAAGTATCACGAGTATATGTATTCGTGCTGGCAATGTGTAACACCCTGCCAAATACAAATGTATGTATTTGTCGTTGGCAGTGAATGTGTTATAAGATAATATATATCTTGTTTAACTGTATTTAGGCTTAAATAAATAAATATATACTATAATTATACAATATGTCGGAACTGTCATTTATTATTTTAAATTATTAAAGAAACTGGTGACCATTGAATTTATAGCCGATTTAATAACAGTGGTAATTGCCATATTTAATTCGAAATGGTGTGGTACATAATTGTTCTAATTACTCCTAACTATTAATCAATTTTAGTAATATTTGCGATTTAAGAAGGAGAAGGCAACGACATCTCCCAACAATTTGAATATGGTTGAGTTAGTATCAAATATGTTAACGATTATGATATTATTTTAAAAACAATGTAAATGAAAAATGCAATTAAATGATTAATAATGCGAATAAGTAAATGAAATGAAATTGTAATACATATCTTGAAAATGATGAAATAGTTCGGCACTTACCCGAGAGACCTTGGTAACAGTTGGGTACTGAAAATTATAAAATTATAGAAACAGCATTATACAAATCTATATAATCTATATAATCTGCAGTTGTAAATGCCTGGCTGTCGGAATAGAAAGACGCTGTTTGAAAATGACGTGCATTACCATAACTTTAAGGGATCAATTAAATCCAAATTGATAAAAAAAAATTAAATTATATACTCGATTTGTTTTTGTTGTGTGTTGATTAATAAAACGCATTCAACTTTATTAACTGATTTTTTCTTTACATACATATATCACATCTTTGTTAATCAATATTATCAGTTTTGTTGTTATGTTCAAGTTTAACATTAACATTAACTAAATTCCTAGCAAATTCAACGGTATTTTATTTAATACATCGTACAATAGAAATATAACTTTTGTTTTAACAAGTGTTAGTACAAAAGAAATAAAAATATGTGATCACTACTAAACCTAAGATTAATTAAAAAAAATTTGTGTAGACATTGTAAATATGGTATATAGTACTTGTATATGGTATTAAAATTGATGTGGACCATTCATTAGTATGATATTATATATTATGGTGACCGGACCATTCGATATCGTTCCAATTGGGACGACATCAAATTTAGACACGGTAAGAGAAATGACGATAGCGAGAACCACCAGGTAAATTGCCAGAAGTTGTGGATGAGTAACTGTAACCACCAGGACCACCACCTGAGGTGCTAGTACGTTCAGTGCTGTAGTTGTAACCGCCTGGACCACTGCGGGCTGTTGATTCATATGAGGACTCATAAGAGGAACGTTCTGGCCTAGAGTAAGGATTGCTAGAATCGTAGCTGTTCTTCTCTACGGATGACTTGTACGAGTAGGAGTAGTCACTTGAACCACGAGAACGATGAGTTCCAGGAGCTGAGCTGCAAAGGTCCAATCGTGGAGTCTGCGAATTTTCAGTAAAATACATTTACAAATTTTGTTTCTCTTACTATTTTGTTTGTTTGTTTATATTTTTATTTATATATATATGTATACTATGTATATCTATTTTAATTTCTTAGCAAGGCTTGCTCTGTGAAAGCATCTAAAAAACTATTTTGTATACATAATTCATTTGGAAACTAATTGAAAAGCATTATTAATGAAAGGAAATTGAAACATGTTTGAATCTACAGTAATAACTTTTCTTTTTCGTTTGTTCGATTCTATTCGAAAAATTTTGAAAAAGTGAAAGTAAGACAAGCAAAAATTAACGTTTGGATAAAAAATGATTACAAGAAAAAAAAAAAACAAAAATGTATTATAAATAATTATTTTAATGATAATGGAGTACATAAACAAAATATATACATATACATACATACATACATACATACAAAATAATGCAACATAAAAGAATGTTTCTATATTTCAAATGTTATATATTCTGCATGTTGTTATGGTATGAGCAAAAATATAATTGTATGTAACTCGAATATTTAAAAAAAAAAAAAATATATCGTTGTGTATGTAGGTCGATCGTATATGGGATGCCAAAAATAAAAGTTAAACATGTTCGCAATTTTACTACAATTTTCGATTTTAGTACACATATCTGGTAACCATGGCTCCCGACTTGGGATTTCGATATGTCTCACGTCGTACTGGCAACGATTCCGAAGCAGCTCGGTGCAGACGTGGTAGAACTGCATCTAAACTGTCGCGAGATGTTCGACCCGCCGTATTACCACCAGCTTCTACGGTGTCAATGTGCTGACGCACCATTGTCAAAATACGTTCACGATTTTTATCACGAGCCGGCACGTACGGTTTAATCGGTTCGTTGAGCACTTTATAGCTTGGCTTAATAGCGGCTCTATTAATTGGATCTAAAATAGAACTTTTATGCATTTCACGCTCTGGACGGCATCGGCCAAAAGCTGTAATTGGGTCCGATATCAGGGATGGTCGTGGAACAAACGGACACTTTTCCCAGTCAATTGGTGTTTTTGTTGGTCTCTGCAAAGTGCCCACATGGAAAATTTAAAAAGATCCAATCTTAATAGTAATTTGGTATTTACTTGCACATTATAGTAGGATAAGGATATTGCATTAGGCGCATTATTACATACATACATACATATTTACAAAGACGCATTTACAGTTGGCCATTACATAAAATACTATACATTCAGATATAGAACAGCAGTCATTTATTTACAGCAATTTTTTGTGTCGATGCATAATGGGATTTTGAAAAGTTTGTGCTCTTCGTAATGTGCAATATTATTATTTGTAATTAAAGTTTACATTAGTTTAACATCATCTGTACAGTGTAAGTATAAATGTAAAGATTAATTCACCTGACAACTAAGCGCGCAGTGTGGTGGTAAGTATAGGGATAGTAAGAGTAGAGTGAGTAGTATAGGTGGATAGTAGTTATAAGAAAAAGCCTATAATGTTGGAGTATGACATGCACATCCAGTAGTTTGCTTATACTTAACTGATTAGTATTTATTTTTAATATTGCGTATGAGTATTATAACTACTCTTATCTAAAAGAATTCCTAAAATATTTTTCTTATTCAAATTTCGCTTTAGCAATTTAAATACATGTTACAGTCCATATTGTTAAGATATAAAATTGTTCAAGTTTTCATATTCTTTTATAAGCAAAATAAAATAAAACGTAAAAAATAATAAATTGGTTATCCATTTTGATAACATGTTTGGTTCATGTCTTGGCTAAATAAATAGTTTTCACAATTTTTATATTTTTTCTTATTTTATTTGACTGTATTTGTTTATTTGTTAAACGTTATAAATACGTATTTTTTTATGAAATTTTTTGTTTATTTGTTCAAAAACATCTTTAAATAGAAAAGACCTTGCCGAAAAATATATACATATGTATATACATATATGTACATATATATATGCATATAGATTTCTTTGTATACATTTTTTATATATCTTAATATTTTTATAGTATTCGTATAGCGAACATTTCTCGTTCTGTTTTGTTGGATTTGCGATTCTCCATAAAATATTTATTTATAACATTTTTAAAGATATGCGCGCGCATCTTACATTACAGAATAATAAATGAAATTTTTAATTTTTACTTGAAACATTGAATGCTATTACCAAAACAAAAAAAAAAAAAAACCGGAAGAGAAATATTAAACTTTCAAAATATAATAAAAAAAAAGTATTTTTCAAAACATTGATTTTAATTGTACATTCATTTTAAATACATACATTTTCCTTTTTTAAATATATTCTATACTGTACGAGTATATGTAAAATACATTGCGATTATAAATAATGATATTGTTTTTACAAATGTATTTATAAAATATAAAAATATAACTTTTGTTCGTTTATTCTTAATTGAATGTATCGTCGTAGTGGATTGAATATGTGAAATATTGAAATTTATTTGTAATTTATTGAACTTATAATATTAATGCAAATACATCAATATTTTCAATTCATTTTTCACTGTATACATATGTATATAGAAATTTGAAATCTGTTTAGATATGTATGTACTACGTATGGAATGTAAAATGCTTATAAATAATAAATTTAGGTGTTACATTTTAATTAATTTTAATACATTTAATTTAAGAAATTCATTTAATTTTAATGTAATGCTGCAAATAAGTATTTACATACATATGTGCATACGTACGCATTATACTGCGTAAGAAGGAAAAATCTTTGAAATTATTTTTTGAATCATTTCAAATGAAATAAAAATTATATACGAATATTATGTATGTATATTATAGCACATTATAACTCATACTTTGGTAATTATTACTTGGCCTTGAAAAATGCCTCGACCTTAACGCTAATGCAATAAAAAATTTAATTTTCACTTCAAATCATTAAAATGATTATTTTTAATAATGAAATTCGTATATAATGAACGCAACCATATATCTGTTCTTCCACACAAATATACTAACAATAGAGGTACATTATAGTGGTATATTACTCTTCATTTATAAATAACAAAAAAAGAATTATTAGATCTAAACACTAATACTAAACACTATACTCCTTGGAAATTATGGTGTTACGAGTTATAATTTAATTCAATACATTCACATTAAATATATCAAGAAAGTTTTAGACTCGATTGTTTAAATGCTGTCTTTATTAGTTCATGAATTGTATATTATATTAAACTATTTTTTTTGTTTACTATTTGGAGGAATATACATATATAAGTATGTACATATATGTTTAATATCTTTATATAAGTATTTTAAGCTTAATTCAAATTTTTATTGAAGTTATAAAAAGAAACTTTATTTTTTAGTATCCATTTTCAGGATTTCACTAAACTCTTCCGTTTTTATGTATGAATGAAAAATATTTCAACAAAGGCGTAGCAAAACATTTTATATACATATTTAAAAACAGATTTATACTGCATAACTTGAAGCGGTATAAAGTATGGATTGTATTTAAAACTACACCAAATGTGTACCTCTTCTATTTCACTGACTAATTGTTCCAATGCGGTTTCTAACATTAATGCTAACAATGCGTTTCTTAGTGTAAACTGAATAATAATAACTTATTTCTTAAATCTATGTTATTACAACGAAGATACATACGTTAATTATTTTGCAAGCACTTATAATTTATGTAATTATATGTATAAAATGTGTATATAATATAAAAGTGTGTTGTCATTTATAATATTAGCGATGCGTTTGTTCTTTTACAATACACTGAATAGAAGATTCACATTTATTGTGACTTAATGCACTACGGCAACTACCGTACATACATACATACACATATGAACTTATGATTATGTGGTATTCATATGAGTACCTTTTATATTGAAAAAAAAAATAATATTAACAAAAATGTGTGTATATTGTACAAAAAATTCATTACAAATACATATGTATGTATCTGCACAAAACGGCTTATAAAATATGATTCATAAAGAAATGCATTTTCAAACGTGTTTCAATTCCGACCAGGTTCACTTTTTCAAAAATATTGCTATTTTAATTGATAAATTAGATTATTTCATTTTATTTTCTATTCAAATAAGATTACAAAATGACTAGGTTTTGATTGTAATATTTTCTTTTGAAAAATTAAAAATATGTACTTAGAATATAAAAAATATTGTAATAACAATAATTGTGTCTACAGCAAGTGGGACACACAAGCATTTAAAGGAAAACTAAAATAAAAACAAAAACAAATCACGAGAGAATATCTTCTACCTCTATTCAATAAAATTTAAATAGAAGAATTTCTAAAAGAAAAACATATGTAAGGGAAAACTTAATATACGTTTTTGTTTTTTTTTTTTTTAATAAAAATTGTGTTTAAAATATTCACATACACAAAATACACGTTTTATTTGCTTAAACGCCTGTCTGCAGTATTTTCATTTTTCTGTCTGCCCATTTGTCTATCTGTCGTTAGTCGGTCGATTGGCGTAAACACCTTACAGCAAAAATATACATATATAATTTTCACACATACGAGTACATATCTTTATTCTGTATTTTCTGTATTTTTTTTTTTTTTTGCACACGGTTCTCATTTATTTTTTTAATTTTTAGATATTATTCGAAAATACCGAAACGAAAATACCGAAATTTCTTTTCAATGATTTTTTTATTTTTATTTTAAATATGATGATAAATTCAAAAGCAATTGCTTAGTTTTATAATTATAGTTTTTTTTTTTTTTTTGGTTTTATGTATACTTCAGTTTTAAACACAATTTCTATGTGATTTTCGCTTTTCAATTAAATATTTGGATTGAATTAGGATTAATACCACACTACACTCTATATCAAGTTATTTGAAATTGTTCTATTCTAATAAATACGAGTAAAAATTTTGTGGGACAAGTTTATTACGAATCCTAGTCTTGCTTCCAAGGAAACTTTTGACGACTTAATAAATAAATGGATTGTTTATGGCTTACCGAAACTGCGTACGAGGTAACAACTGGCCTGGAAGAGTAGGTTCTGCGGGTAGTAAATCCACTTTCGTAAACCATTTTCGTTCGATTTAATTTCAAATTGTATAAATTTCTTAGAATTTAATTTTAATTACTTTTTAGATTATCTTTTAAACTCTAGGTCCACTTTAAGATTGAAATTAATTATGTTTTGTTTAACTCGTTCCGTGTGTGCACTTTGCGCCCGTTCGAGATCTTCTAAATTGTCGGATGCTGGTGTAAGCTGTTTTTGATTTTCGAATTCTTTTTTTTTTGAATTTTTTTGTTGTTCTCTCGGTGCAAAATTATTTTTGGAATAACAACTAATACATGTATAAGTACAAGTGATCTTCATCGTCACCTCTCCCCTCTCTCTAGCTCTCATTTTCCTGTTTTGAGTGGGTTCGATGGCGTCATTACCTGAATCTCTTTCGTTAGGAGTGAAATTTTTTTTAAATTTTCTTTCCCCACCTTTCGATGAGTTTTTAATTTTCAAAATTCATTAAAATAATTCAAACATAAATTCACTTTGATCGGTATTTGCTAGAAAAGTATTACGAAAATACATATACTTATAGATACATATATATGCATTTCCACATGCTTTCTCTCGCAAATTCCTAAATGATTTTCGATATTTCTCTGGGATGTCTAGAGTAATTTGAATATATCTTATTCTCATTTCTCAAAAAAAAAACAACAACAAAAAAAAAAGAAGAAAATAAAATGTTATTTAAATTTGACAATATTAAAAACAATGCGTAGGATTCAGTTTTTGCTAATATTTTTCGTTTTCCGTTGTTTATATTTTTATTTTGTTACACATACATACATACATAGTCTTCATGAAGGTAAACATTAAAAAAATTTAGCCAAAATTAGCGTTACTGTGTTCTAATTAGCTTTCAATGTCAGATTTCATTTTGTGAATTTCATAAAGAATTTCGCTCTCTCTCTCAAATCACTTTCAATGATCTTCAACATTTTAGATGGTAAATATTTTGGATAATCTTAATAAAAGTAAATTCTGTATGTTACTGATGTTGTCTCAAATCAATTGCGTTGTTCAAATTGTTACAAATACAACATCATGGATAACAAATATTTGAATGATCAAAACACAATTGAGCAGAATAAAAAAAATCCTGAAATGATTTCTACTGGAGAAGGTTGTCAATTTTAATTGTTTTATATTCAGATTCCATACATTTACAATGCTAATCAAATGAAAAATCTTTGCATTGAAGTCGAAGCTTTATCCTTGGACAAATTTAATTATGTATTATAAAAGAAGGAAGTTAGTAGAGAAAATAAAGAGTGTTTCAGGACTCAGTTTTACAATCTATCGTTAGCTGAAAACATAATGGTATGACTTTAAATCGGGTATGTACACGTTATTATGGAGTATTAACGAAATTCAATATGAATGATAAACATACGTCTGAATAAGATGTAGCAGCCAAGGCAAACATTTTATCATATAGCGCAAGAAGCAACTAACAATCCAAAGTACGCCTATAGTTTATAAATATAAAATAATGTATAAATTTGGATAATGGGTCAAGAAGTTTGCATTTGTAGCTTAGAGATGGCGTTGAAAGTTGTCTTTTTGGCAATGAATTCTGATATTTTTGCAATAATACATAAATTTTACTATTCTATAGAAATGTTTTGATCTGAGTCAACTTCCTGTCGCTATTTAAAAGCTGCAATATACTGGTCGATTTAGATCTATAAATAGAAAAACATGTGAAGTTTCGGCTAATTGCACAATATTGCAATGTATGTTAGCAATTTAGAAAAAGTATGTATCACAGATACATATAAGTCGCAGTAGACATAAGACCACGGTTCAAAGCACAGGGCAGACATCAAAATGAAAATATGGAAAATATATTTCTTCGGTGAGTTCATCTCAGCACGTTTCTGGAAAAAACTCTGAGAGTAAATAAAATTGCCATGAAAAGCTTCTCAAACTATCTGTCGTTCGGAGTCGACGTTAAACTATAGGTCAGGCCACTCATGTATAAAATTATCACACACAACTTAAGTAGTGTACGAAGCTGGGTTCATAATCCTGACTGAAGGGTTGTAATGACCAATTTGTATGTATGCATGTGTGTAACGCAGGCAGATCCATCACATTTTATCACAAAATAATATATAATATGGCAACTTCAAACATAAAGTGACCTTTAAATGTTAAAGGTAGGATGGTGCTCTCTTTAGCCTAGCGATCACTTCTATCTTATTAGGTATTCATAATAATGAAAAACAATTTATCTGCCCGTTAAAATCCTCCCTTTAGTTAACGGCAAATTGTAATAATGACCCTAAGAATGGCAACCTTTTAAATATCTCTTCCTTAGATAGGGAATTTAATTTCCTTGATTTGAAATAAATTTATGTTTCTTCTCATATTTACAATCTTTCTACAAAAGTTATTCTTACAAGTTTCAGTTAGTCTCCGATTATCACAAAGATAGACTTTCACACGAAAAACTACATACATACATATTTTGTAATATTTTTCTCATTAGGAAAATTTGATTACAAATTTTAAATATAGAAAATATAATTATTGTTAAAGCTTTGGATTTGGTTCTCAAAATCAACCTTAACCTCACCTTTACACGACATGCTTTTGCATGTTTTTTTTTATGTCAGAAATTCCCGTGTTTTTATTATTATTTTATTACATCCACAAAATGTTTCTAATGACAGCATACATAATCCAGCGCCGACGAATGTTTGTCTATACCAGAGACATTTCTAGTTGACATCTCTAATTGAAACATTGTCAATGTCCGATTTGCCTTGTGTTTTTTCTTTACAAGCACTGTTTTAAAGGCCATACACAACATGTAGCTGTTTACTTACATACATACATATATCAAAGTTGACACTTTCACTGTGAAAAATATGTCGTGTAAAAATAATTTTAGTAGTTCGGTATGTAAATTACAGTTTGATATCTACTCTATATTTACTCGCTAAATATGACATAAATTTGACGAAACGAATTTTTCAAAATCGAAAAACTAGGATTATTATCTTTACATTTAACATTTATGTACATTTTACACAAATTTTAAAATCATTGGAAATTGAATATTGTTTATGAACATTGTTATTTTACGATTTTACTGTATTATCAGCAGCGTGAGCAAATTTATATCTTAGAAAACGTTTTATACACGATCGTTATCTTAAATCTGTGGTCCCAAGCAATAATAGCCTAGGTCGAACATAATACTTCCGAATAAAATCGCTTTTTATAGAAATGTTACAAGACTTCATTACGACTTACATACATAATTGGCCATTACAACCCTTCATTCAGGATTACGACCTAGCTTCTCATACCACCCATGTTATACATGAGTGGCGGGACCTACAGTTTAATGTCGACTCCAAACTACAAATTTTGAGAAACTTTTCATGGCAATCTTTTGAGTTTTTGCCAGAAATCTACGGAAAGGAAGCCACAGAAGAAATAAGTTTTCATATTTCATTTTGTTCGAGATGTCTGACCTGGGGGTTTGAACCGTGGCCTTACTGTCTAATAAGCCAATACACTACCTAATAGACTACGGCGACTTTCCAGTTAAGACTTAGGTCAACATTTTTAATCAATAACTTTTTAAAAACGCTGTTGGAGAAAGGGGGATTTTTAGTGATAGCACATATAACTCATATTGACTTAAGTCGACTTAGGCTGTTTTGCTTGGAACCGCACAAATAAATATATTCAAAACAAAATGCTTATAAATTTGATTGCAGTAAAAGAAATTAATCAATTAAAAGATTGTTTTCTTAATTTTTATAAAGATAAATAAAGAATTCAATGTCAAAGATTAATAAACTTTCTTTTAAGAAAACCTTGGACTAGATGAACTGGACAACTGGTCTCATACAAAATGTATACGAGTATACCTTTTTTTTATATAGAAAAATGTCACATTAATTTATTATCACGTAAAACAAAAATACTTAAATACATAATACATATACGCTTATTTTTAGGGTGACTGAACAAACTATGACAGACAGCTATGTTCGATCTAACTCAGTTCTATAGTGTACCATAAAATCTCTCTCTTTATGTGTGCGTTAAAAATGTGCCAGAAAAAATGTATAAATATTTACAAATCAGATATTTAAAATTTTATTAAACCGCTTCAGTCTAAAAATTATATGTAATAGAATAACATGTTTAAATGCAGTTGGAACCACTAATTAGAGAGATAGAGATTTAAGACTTTTTGAACCGATTGACGCCAGCGTGAATCTAGAATAAGTGGAAAATACTTTAATTAACCGAGGTTTCAAAGTTAAACGCTTTTTCAATATAAGAAATGTTTAGAGTGGAATTAGAGTCTGCTGGCATCAAACTGAAACTACCATCAAAGAGACCCATAAATGACTAGAACTCGTTTAACACTTAAATTGCCAAGAGTGTGATCACCACTTATTGTGGTAAGCTTAATGTGCCTATAAAGGCAATAAACTTATAAGTGCCACGTCTTTGAAGAAAAACAGTAACAATGATCCAGAAAACTATCACGTTTTATATTCAAATTAGTAATTTTCTTGTCTTTTTCCCCAATGGTAATTATTCGCAGATATCTATGCCAGCCATGTATCAAAAATAGATGCTGTGAAGAACAAGAAAATAATCTTCAATAAAGTCAAGTTTGAATCTGAGTTGAGGCTTCACTGGACTTATTTTAGGACTGTTACATACATACATAATTGGCCACTACAACCAAGTCAAGCATATATATGCATGTATGTAGATGGTCCTATATACATATCTTCTTTACTTCGTTAAAAACGTTTAACTGCCTGTTTACCTTGCAGTTCCGACATATTGGATATGTATAATAATTTTTTAGCGCACATTAAATTGCTAAATAGACGATTGAAATCTACATCCTTATTCTTAATTTTGGCGTCATTAAATAATATATTATATTTAATTCGAAATTGCACAGGCAATCTTACCTTTTGACCATCTGACAACCGATAACACTCTGAATTTTCAGAGGTTAGTGGGTATTCCTTACCTCCAAATTTTGAATTTGAGATATCCAGGACACCATTGCATGAACAGTTCAATCCGAAAGTTTTAAATATTTCGGCAAATACAATTTCGAACGCGATTCATCTTGTTCCGTTTTGAAACTACATGTTTGCTAAATACGACAAATCTACAGTAATTTCTAATTGTGATTGTGAATTACGAATAGAATATCCTAACTAATCCCCTTTGCTAGCACTTTTCTAATACCTTAAAATTAATTTTAGCAAAACTTATGCACATGTATTTTTAAACTTATTGACTTTTTTGAATTCATTCTAAATAAATAAATAAATCGCACAATACATCATCGCACAATACTTCATGTGGACAGTAAGATTCATTAACATAATTAAGAGAGCAATAGTGGAAGATAGTTAATATGATCAGAAGACAATGCAAGGCTCATACGGAATCGTTGTTTTGCAGTTTGAAGAAAAAGCCCTAATGTATTAACTAATGTCAATGTTAAAAGCAACAGGGTATTTCGAACCATGTGCTTGGCTTCATTAGGAAACATAGGACTATTGAACAAACTCACAAATTTGTATATATATCAGAGATCAGCAATGAGTATTCAAACAGATGAGTAGATTCGAATCATACTTATAATTTCTGATACTTATATGCATTCATACTTATTTATGAGTATGAAACTACACATATTCAAAGTTGGAAGTACTCATCGTACTCATACATTAACAACACGCATGATGTTGATTTCTCAGCATATACTCAGCATATACACGAAGCACAAATATGAATCAAACATATTTCGAATGTTATGAGTTCGATGTCAAAGTTGTACTCATACTCTTTCTAACCTGTACTCATAAATCAATGTTTGAATAAAATGAATGAACGAATGAACAAAATGAAGTCGCTGTAGTCTAGTAGGTAGTGTGTTGGCTTATTACACGCGAAGCCACGGTTCAAATCCCCGGGCAGATATCAAAATGAAATATGAAAAAATATTTCTTCGCCGATTTGCTTTCAGCAGATTTCTGGCAAAAAGTCTGAGAGTAAATAAAATTGCCATGAAAAGTTTCTCAAAAATCTGTCGTTCGGAGTCGGCTATAAACCGTAGGTGCCGCCACTCATATATAAAAAATTAACACGCACAACATGAGTGGTGTTGAAAAGCTAGGCCGTAATCCTGACTGAAGAGTTGTAATGGCCAATTATGTATGTATGAATGTGAATGAAAAAAATTTGCGTAGCATAACATTAACGTTGATCAAAAGAACAAGTCGTTCCGTACAAATAAATGATCACATAGTGTCTCAATAATCGCGTTATAAATTTCTTGGCATACACTTTGACATACACTGGATTTTTCAACTTGAAGAACTGTTAGCATAAAGCAAGTTGCAACTCTGTGAAAAATAATGGCATATTTAAAGAGAAAGGCAAATATAATACAACATTATTATAGGAAATTGCCTCAACTGAATCATAGTAATCGGATATTACCAAGTCGCTCGACGGGTAACAATCAAAATAGAAATTAGAAAATTCGCAGAGAAGTACTTAAGAAACATACATATACTTCATCTAAATACCCTGACTCGAAGCTTTTTGGACTTCCCAAGTCACGTTCGATTATAAAAGGGTGATAGTGCCGTTCTCACTTTCCATATACATGTATTTATGTTTGCTAATTCCATCAAACATGGAAGCTAAATTTATTCCCGGTCCTCCTCTGAAATAAATACAATAATTTTTTTAACGTTCTTAAGTTCAGTTCTAAGTAATCTAATTAACAAAATGGTATAAAAAAAATTAATTTTGTTAGAGAAAATGCGTTCTATCGCATTAAAACAACAAATTCCAAAGATTTTAGGCAGCACTGTAATTTCAAGAATAAAAAAAACCAAAAAAAAAAATTAAAATTATTTGGAAAGGAATACTTTCGATAATTTCGATACATTATACCAACGTATACCTATAATTTAATAAAATCTTTGATATAGTTTTTATGGCGTAATTTGTTGAAACATTGAAGAAATTTTTTATTAAATGAAAAATTTTATTTGCTACATGCAAAGTTTTGTACGCAAACAACAAAAATGAATAAGTAAAATGCGTTATGGAATCGCGAAGTTGTTTCTAATAATTTCTGTTTTTTTTTTTGTTTTGTAGAATTAATGAAATCTTTAAATATCTTTGAAATAAATAACAGTTAATTTAGTAAAACATAATTTTGATATACAAAACCCAATAGTAAATTTTAAATACATAAGAACAATGAATTTATCTAAGCACTCATTTCTGCCAGCAATTAGGGTACGGTACGCAACACCGTCCTTTAGGACAAGTATACGCACAAGGAGTACAGGTTACACCACTACATGGAGCACATGGGACACATGGAGCACATGGAGCACATGGATTACATTGTGTAGAACAGATCAATTGGCTATCATATAAATACAGAGAAAAAAATCCATCATAATAAAAATATCATTGGTGGAATGGAATATACTGACCACATTTCTTTATGTTCCATAAGAGCGCGTAAATAATCACAGGCTTTAACTTCATCAGCACGGGAATGCTTCAACTTTCTAGTTTGTTCGATCAGCGTGCAGCCTTTTTTAGAGCCTCGAATATTTTCCGAGGAATAACTATCTTTACCTTTTCCAAAACGGGAACCTTTACCTTTTGAACCTCTTTTACCCCCCGTGCTATCATCATAATCCTCTTTATTGCTCTTCGACTTTCTTCGTCGACGCCCACCTTTTGATTTTGTTCCATCTTTATCATCGTCATCATCGAATTCTCCATTTTTACCTCCTTTACCCTTCTTCCCCTTTCTATCGCGTCCGGATTTTTTCTTAGATTCTTCGTCATCAAGATCATCCATTGTACCATCCTGCTTTCGATTACCTTTCTTTCTATCGGATCCACCTTTTTTCTTAGATTCCTGGTCGCTGTCATCTTGATCTCTCTTGCCCTTATGCTTTCTTCTCTTGCCGTCCACATCATCAATTGTACCATCTTTCTTTCTATCACTTCCACCTTTTTTCTTAGATTGCCTGTCTTTATCTGTATATGAGCTGTCACCCTTATCTCTACCGCTCTTATCCTTCCTTCTTTTGTCATAATATTGGCTATCGCCTTCTCCCATGCCTCTTCCTTTACTTTTTCCATCCCTATAGCGATTTGTGTTGTCGTCTCCATTAATATCGTAATAACTGTCGCCTTTATAATACGTCAACAAAAGATATTTAAACATTGTAGTTGATACCTTACTGACCTCGAGATCCGGGACGATGTACTCGTATGTTAACACTATTGCCACCATCAAAAACTTTATATTTTTCGCGACATTGTGCTCTATTGTAATCTTTGACAATTTTACGGCAGAGTTTCTTTAAGATTGTATACGTATGTAAATTAATGAAATAACACTGACCGCCGCATTCACAGGAACCACATTGCGGTTGGCATTTATGGTTTAAATACTCTGTACAACTAGACCCACTAAAAAACATAGTTATCCATTATGAAAATATTCAATAATATACACACTTATATAACTGAGGTGGCATACCTTGATGCTGTTAAAAGATCGGCACAATGATTTAAACAATTTTCCATTTTTCCGAAATATTCATTTTAATTAATTAAAAATAAAAATTGACAAACAAAACAGGGTACTTCGGAAAAAAGGGGGAAAAAAAGAAATAAAAGCAACACCTGATTGTAGGTGTTTTTTTTTTCTTTTACTCTGAGGAGGAGTAAATATATCTAACCGCACCATAGGGGTAGTCGTCACTATCCCCCGTGTGTGGGGCTCTCACCCACTAAATGTCTCCCTCCTCTTTTGGACTCCTTATGCCCACTCCGGAACTACTGTGGTATTACTTCGAAGTGGAGCCCGTTTGGCCATTTGGCCCCTTCACATCCATATCCGCGACTTGCGTAACGAATTCCGACAAGGTGTTCAAACGTCCTTTCTAAGTCAATTCTCTTAGATTTTAGTAAGACTTCAGCGTATCTTACTATACTATTCCAATTCTCCTCACTTTTCAGGATTACATCGCAGAAGTTCTCGACAGTAAAGAGGCCGTCTTTGGCCTCAAGATTCCATCTCTTACAATGAAAGAAAGTGTGTTCCGCATCATCTATCGGCGCATCATCATAGATGTAATTTGGTCGTGTCATCTTCCCCATTTTAAATAGGTACTTACAAAAGTAACCGTGTCCAGATAACAGTTGTGTCAGATAGTAGTTAACCTCACCAAATTTCCTCTCCATCCAGCGGGTAATATCTGGGAGAAGTTTTGCCGTCCATCTACCACTCGTCTCAGTGTTCCATTCCTCTTGCCATTGTTGTATGGTTCGCTTTCTGGCGTCGTTGACATTTACTGTCTCTCCGTGCACGTTTTTAGCCTCCCACACTCTCTTCCGCTCACTTGCCTGTAGACTTATAGGTATTACACCACTGATTACCAGTATTGCTGACTTAGATACAGTCCTATACGCCGATGCCACTCTAAGTGCAGCTGTTCGTTGTACCGATGATAAGATTTTCCTTCTACAGTCGACCTTCAATGCCTCCGCCCAGACCTGATTGTAGGTGTAAATGTAGGTATGTATGTTTCTTCTTAAATGAATGTAGAAGTCGCAGCCCAAAATATTACGCTCTACTAAATTTAGATGTATTCCGGGGTTGTTCAAGTTGCCTTTCTCAATATTTTCGAAATAGAGTTTTGACTACTGGAACCTCCAGATCATTAGATACATTTGGCTATTGTATCAAGGTGCTACTGTAATCACCCGTAAGATCTTGTTTTGGAATATTTGAAATCCAAAATTCCACGTAACTGTATGTGTTAATAGCATATTGATTTTCTAAATGGAACATTAATACCATTTTATTCATTCATTTATTCATTTAATTTAAGGTTTAAAACTCTTATAACTGGAAAATGTAATCCTGCTGGCGCCGCAATGCTTCGTGGGGTGTTCTGATAAAATCAGGGTCATCAGCAAAGCTAAACGTAAATATGTGAATGTGTCCACCTATTAGAATGGCGAAATTAAAAAGCACATTGGAAATGCTAATCACACGTGTGTCTGTAGACATAATCTTTTAGTCAAAACGGATGATCTCTTAGCTACAGTTGGAGTATAACATCAAACTATGAAGCAATAATAATGTTGGATGATTTCTATTCGAAATTTATTTATTAATTTCATTTCGTAAACGATATGAAGGCTATTAATCTGTTTCCAGTTAATATCTCTATTCCTATTCCTATTCTGTCTGACAGATATTATCTTCTTCACAAAAAAAGAAAAATTATTACTTTTTAACGTGGATGGAATCGACTTTATTTCAAAATTCTCCCACAATAGTCTCTCATCTAATTAAGTCGGTGTTGTCAGTTCATCAAAGTATCATCAAATGCAGCTTGTTAGGCTAAAAATAAGTTCATTCCGCCACTTAATTCTGATGATTGAGAGAGACTTCTTAGGTTTTATGTTTTGCTAGTGAGACTTGTGGGTTGTTACTACATTCAATCTAAATTTGATTTGAAATTTATGATATTTTCATAAACAATTTTAAATTTACTATACGAATATGTAATTTGTTTGTTTAAAAATGTTTCTCTCGTTTCAGTTTTCGTGTCAATCCTAGGCAGAGGATTTCAAGAAATGTATCATTCAATTGTTATAAAATTGCTTATATCTACATACATATGTAAATCTATTGAAAGTTTTGCAATCATCATTCGATAATAAAAAGTATTTTGTTGTAAACAGTGCATAATAAGTTTATTTATTAAAATTAAATGAATTAAAATTACAAGTCTATCCATTACAATTACTATACATTATTTGATTTATTCTACGAAAAATATGTATTCTTTTATATTGTTACGAAAATGGAAACATTAACATGAGAAACAAAAGCTACACTGACAAATACAACGAACTTGTTACAAGTAAACCAACAACATCAGTTGAAAGAAAAGGGGATAGACAAGTAAGCGAGAACGCAACAACAAGCAATGTGTGAACAAAATACACAAACAACAATGAAGTCACGATAGAGTTCTCGAGAAGGCGAAACCCCGAATGTTCGACTTCAAGAACCTTTAGCAGACCGATTACGTGAGCATATAAAAAGGTAAGACAAAGCAGGCAACGAATAGTAAGAATTCAGTCAGTCTTGTGTGAAGACGCGTTGCGTGTGAAGAGAACAGTCGTGATTTGAAGTGTAAAGAAGAATAGCGAACTAAATAAATTGTTGTTGTATCATCAAGTTGTGAACAGTGGCACATAAAATAGTGCGAACAATAAAGAATTTATCTAAAACTAAACACAAATTTATTTTTATTTTGTTTGCAATCAACGAACTCATA
Source organism: Sarcophaga rosellei (assembly GCA_930367235.1). Lineage (NCBI taxonomy): Eukaryota > Metazoa > Arthropoda > Insecta > Diptera > Sarcophagidae > Sarcophaga > Sarcophaga rosellei. The sequence continues at coordinate 79,227,086 of OV884017.1, read as the reverse complement.
TTCGAAACGTTTTTAAAAAGGTAACAACGTAACAATATCATTTCTGCAAACAGAAAATCCCAGTGGTGATGTGGCTATTAGCAAAATGTTTGCTGACTTATTTTCTTACTTGCTTGCACTTACTTTACTTATCCATATCTTTTAAGAGTGAATCAATCTATAACCCTAACTCATTTAGGACTAGTTCAAGACACTGACAAGACAAAGGTTCCATAGTTTTGGCTGCTTTAACAATTTTATTCAATACATCGACTATAAATGGAAATCTCGCAGAAGTTATAATTTTCCTGCTTAAATCAAATAAAAAAATGGTATTAGATACTCTATTTGTCAAAGTTTTACTGACCAGTTATATCGGGGGGTCTCGAATGCAGCGGAGTAGGTGCTATTAAGGCAGATGATAGCGTTCACAAAAATATTCTTATGCTTTCCAGCATTTAACAGTGTAATATGGCTAACCTGCACAAAAATGTTGAGAGTGTAATCTATAATTAAAGTAAGAAATTTAATTTAGCTGCATTTTTGACTTATCTGCACAAGAGTTCTTGCAAAAGTTAGTTGTGCAGGTAAGTCAAAACTACTGTATAAGCAACTGGGTATTGCTGGGTTATGTTTACAACGTGGTCGAAACGATCATTTTGCGAAGTAGTGCCGCTCCAGTTCAAAATTTAAATGCAATTTATGTGCGAAATAAGGCCACGTAGGAGATATTTGCATTACTTTTCTTTTGCAGATAGTCCTAAGGCCGAACCAAAAAATAAACTCAGTACACGGGAGAATTCAACAAATCAACTGCAAACAAAAATGGTTTATATTTATCGCAATGATTATTCAAATGGGAATTCTGAGCGGTATTATGCCAACATTTCGATTGTATGAAAATCGTCAAATTCGAAGTAGACTCTGACTATGGCCATTCATTTTGGCCCCGTAAATTGTTCAAATCCTTAAAGTTATGTAACGAAATAACCCCTATAAATACATATACATATGTAGTTCCTATACGCAAGACACACTTGTAGCAGATGGGAAAATAGGAGTAAACGCAAAATTCAACAATGCTTCGATTTTTGATTTAGGCCTAGTAGGCCAAGGAACTTGACCATTTGCAAAATAAGGGTATTTCGTTTTTGCGTCGACTATAAGGTAGGCGAAAATCAGTCATTATTCCGAATTTTCCCCCAAAATACAAAATTTCCTCAGATGACGTCATCTAAACTTCAAAGATATGCCGCGTTTCTAACCGCCTACAATTACAAGGTATGTAGTTACGAAAAAGAGCGAGGAAAATATTAATGCAGATTGCTTGTCAAGAGTGCCTTTAATCGCCGCTACTATTTGTAACAATTTTATGGATGAAGAGGTACATTCTATTTGCGCTTCCACTTTATTGCAAATAAATTCATTGAAATTAAATTACAGGTTAATTCGAGACGCTACAAAAAGAGATGCATAACTTTAAAAAATCATGACCCAATTACGAAGTTCAAGCCTTGTCGATTCGGAATATACAATTGCTTCCGATATTTTATTAAACGGGTAGAGGGTCATAGTTCCTAGTTCATTTAACGCGGTACTTAATGAACTTCATTATACACAGATTGGTATAACCAAAATGAAGCAGCAGGTAAGAAGGTATGTATACTGGACTTTAATAGACAAGGATATCGAGAGGTAAGTCCGTTCGTGTACTGCTTGTGCATCCGTTCAGAATAGTACTCCCGAAGCTGTTTTATATACGTGGCATGAACCACAACAAAATTGGTAATGCGTAAATATTGATTACGCAGGCCGCTCAGGGTCATCAATTATTTGTAGTCGTAGATTCTAAATCGAAATGGACAAAGTGGGCGTATGCTTCTTTGCACCAACATCAATATCAACGACAGAAATGTTATCTAACATTTTCGCCAGAAATGGATTTGCAAATGTTTTGGTATCTGGTAACGCAGCTATATTCAAAAGCAACAAGTTTATTAAATTTTCCCGCAACTCTGATATTTTTAAAAATTTTCTGTTCTGGGTCTTCCGGCAGCAAATGGATTGGCCGAAAGGATTGTCCAGACTTTAAAAAAACGGTTGGCGGCTATGTCAGGCGATGTGACTTCCGCCATTCAAGCAAGCGCGTTCAAGCAATGTAGTACAACATTAATAAGCCAACATGAAAGCTTGGAACTATCACTAAAAAACTCGGTCGTCTTCACTATATTGTTCGACTCGATGATGGATTCGTTTTTAAATGCCATTTAAATCAAATTCGCACTACTAAAGTACAGGCACCTACCACAACAACGATCCATTAAAATTTCGTTGACCCTGATAACCATTCAGTTATAGATCTGCAAATCCTATAGTATCAGGCAGTAGTACCTTTAATTCTAGCACAGGAATAGTGTGACGAACCAGCAGTGCCTTCTGCTTCTAAAACCGCAGAACTACCACGGGAGCAATAACTACCCCGTCAACTTCTCAAAATGTTGAAGCTCAATCAACACCAAGCCGACGTACATCTGTACGACAATGGAGAGCACCGAACTTGTCTCATATGATACATTACAAATAAGTGAGGGAGAATTGTTATAATCCTAAGTATACCTAGATAATAAAATAATGAACATTTTTCACATATATTTTTGCATTCTTCTCTTGTCAACTCAATTGTTCAATATTAGTTATAAATATTATTAAATTTTTTATAATACATATTGAGAATATGAAATATATATTTTAAATAATTACAAGATTATATTTGTCCTTAAAAAGACAACAGTTTAGTATGAGTTTTATATTTAATTACTAAATTGAATCAATGTAATGCATACGAAATTCTAGTTCAGACCTAGGGTCCCACAATAGTACTGAACTATAAATACAATATATACATAGTTTCCTTGGAAAATAATAAATTTATTTAACACTAGAAAGACAGGAGAATTCATATACCTTAAAAGACGAGTAGGGGTCATTTGACTCCCTTTAAGTTTTAGTAGCAAAAATCTACATTTGAATTTCAAAATTTAATTTTAAAATTGCTTATTCATTTAAAATATAAAAAAATAAACATAATTCATTTAATAATATGCATTTGTGTAGGTATATATAATAAAAATATGTACATAACAGTACTTGTTGTTTTTGCTTTGAATGTATTTGTGTGAGATCGAGGTATGTCGAGATCGTGAAACAGATCAATAATGTTACGATTTTTTTTTAAAGCTGTCTCTTACACGCATCCAGCGCATACAAAATGTTTTGATTTATTACAGGTTCCGCACACGGGTTTCACACATTTGATTTCACAATCTCTCTGCCACCTTTGCTTACGAAAGGTTCCATTAGAGGCATTATAATGACCTCTCCAAGCGTAATGTTATATGGACGATTGTCATCTTTTCCAAAGTGGGTGAAACCGTTGAGCAGATATTTCTATTTGACATCTGCGCAAAGCCAAATTTTCGGGTTTATTCGCCATTTATTGCGTAAATTTGCATCTTGATTTTGTAGGAAAGAATTGTTCGTCAACATCGACGTTTTCACCTGGTCTATAACAAGATTTGCAATTTTCAATAAAACGGCTCTAAAGCCTATCTGTTTTTAGTATAGTAAGTCTTTCTTCTCGCACGTCAGAATGAATATATTTCATTATTTCTTTGAATCGGGCTCTAGACGTAGTTTGTGAAAAAGAAGCAACTCCCCACTTTTTATTCCATAAATCATTTACAGATTTATTTTTGCATCCACAAGCACCCCGAGTGCACAAAACTGAGATGAATTTGTCAAGCTCTTGTAAAGACATAATCCAAATATGCTGCAATATCTTTGAGATATTGAAATCTTTGATCATATTGAAATCTTTTGACAAATTGATAAAAATAAATAAAAGCAATGTACGCGTTGGCTGAAATTACATTACGGCATACTAGATACATACAATTGGTATGCATGTTTTTATTGTTGCAGTTATTTCATGAAATAAAAATTGGGAAAAATAATTGATAAAATAAATAGCGGCGGTCAGATATGTGAAGGGTCAGATGACTCCTTTCCGTCTTTTTAGGTAGTTGCTTTAATAATTGCTACTTGGAATACCTAAATAAAAAAAAATACTTTTAAATTAAATTTTATGGAATATTATTAAAAGTCACGAAATAAGAAATCTGTGATATATTTCATAAAAGAGATATTAGCAGTTAGATTTGTAAATGGGTCAAATGACCCCTGTCCGTCTTTCTAGTGTTAAATTTACAATACAAAGTTGTGTGTGAAGACTAAGTATCTGTTATATTTCGTCACATTTTTATATTTTAGTTTCGACATCCACCTGTAGGCTCTGGTAGCTCTTGAGGGTGTACATATGTATGTATGCAAGTGTGAAAGTGAAAATTGTTGTAAATTATGAAAAATGAAAACCGTTAAAAGAAAAGAAAGAAAAACACTTTTATTACGAAAGCAAAATTAAATCACATTTTTAACAATAAAATGAAATAATATTAGACAACAATTTAATTTCATTTCTAAACACTTACTTATACGATTATACTCGTTATAAACGCTACATGAACAAAAGAGTCTTTGGCCAAAAGCACTACATCGGATTGACAAAACCATTGTGTGGAAAGAATTACATTTTGCCATTTACTATACATATACATACATACTTTTAAAATTCAGAACAAACAAAGATAAAAAGAGGTTTACAATATTTAGCAAATTAATAGCTCATAGATTGTTGTTGTTATTTTATTTTTATTTATTTATTTATTTATTTTATTACTAACCATTTTGTCCAAGACTATATGGAAATGTTCAATGAAGATGAGATCAAATACTGCAAATTATTGGACAATTTTCATCAATTGCTATGGGCATGAGTGTAGACTGGTGATTTTGGATATCTGTAGTAGCATGTACTAGTTTACTGTGATCCAAATCTCTCTATGCTAATGAGGTTATTATATAACTTTTATTCGATATGCAATCATCGAAATCAATCATTTTTGAAATAATACACATTGAATCACATAACAAGTCACAAGGAATTTGGAAGGGTTAGGGCAATTATTACAACTTGCCGTCAACTAAAGGAAGGATTTTAACGCGCAGATAAATTGTTTTTCATTATTATGAGTACCAAATAAGATAGAAGAGAGCATTAAGCTAAAGGGAGGATCATCATGCCGGTAACTTTTAAAGTTAAGTTTAAGCTTGAACTTGCCATATTATATGTTATTTTTAGGGCCATTATTACAATTTGCCGTTAACTAAAGGGATGATTTTAACGGGCAGATAAATTGTTTTACGTTATTATGAGTACCCAATAAGATAGAAGTGATCGTTTAACTAAAGGTAGAATCATCCTACCTTTAACATTTAAAGGTCACTTTATGTTTGAACTTGCCATATTATATATTATTTTCATTATGGTAACTTCAAATTTAAACAAAATGAGCATATACAACAAAAAAGCGAAGCCCGCGGTTGCCCTGCGTTAAAAAAAAAAACTTATATAATTGAGCAGTTTTATCGACATTGCTCCGGCACTGCCATATTTTTGATAAATTTTATCTGTAAGTTGTAATAATGAAAATAAGTTAAAGGTAACTTTCCAGTTCCCTTTAGCTAAAGGTTGTAGTAACAAGTTGTACAAGTTGTAGTAATGACCTTTAATGTGGAAATTTAAAATTTAAACAAAATGAGCATATACAAAAAAAAAAACGAACGAAAAACGAAGCCCGTCGTTCCCACTACATTTAAAAAAAAACTCGCTTAATTGAGCAGTTTTATCGATATTGCTATATTTTTGGTATTTTATTTTATCTGTAAGTTGTAATAACGAAAGTAAGTTAAAGGTAACTTTACAGTTCCCTTTAGCTAAAGGTACCTTTAACTAAACCCAAATTTAACTGCAAGTTGTAATTATGGCTCTTAGAGTGCCAAAATTTCTACAAATAAAATTTAGTAGAAAATTTTGTTTTTTAATTTTTCAATAATTCGTAATAAATTCAGTTATGTTTCACATTTGAAAATTGCAGATATTCCAAAATGAAAATACAGGATATGTTAATGTATATAGTAATATGTCCATAACATTATCCTAAAGAATTCTAGAAGTTAGAATTGTATTTTTAGGAGCTTTCTGCTAGCAAACAACTCTGGGAGTAAATAAAATTGTAATGAAAATTTTCTCAAAAATCTGTCGTTCAGAGTCGACTTTAAACTGTTGGTCCCGCCACTCAGATAAAAGCCACCATACACAACACGGTTGGTATAAGAAGCTATGTCGTAATCCTGACTAAAGGTTGTAATGATGTAATTAACTAATTAAGTAAGAACTCAAATGTATTGTATCATACTTATATTTCCAGAGACTTTATACTTCACGTGTTTTTCTGATTGACTAATGCCAAGTAATAGTTTAATGCAAACACCCGCATACGGGAACATTGTATCTACATAAACTTTTAATTTTATAAAATTGTACAATTCTGCATATGTATGTATGTATACATACTTACAAAAAGTGAATTTACTCACATGGTTGGTTAATATGATTATTGCCGACATAATGCAGACTAAGAAAACTTTTGTATCAGACATTATCGAATCATCCAACCGCTACTGGCTACAAAAATAATTCCTCGGCTTTGCGCTGAATAGTTATTATTCATTTATGAGATATTATTTGCGTAAACATACGTATGTATGTATGTAGCAGGTAATAAAATCCATGTTGTATGAAATAATTGTTAACATACTCGAATTAAAGCTGTTATAGCTTACTAGAATTCATGGAGATAACATGTTTTATTTTAGACAAACATAGATACAACAACCGATTCATAATTGAATTTTGAAATTTTGGCGTAATTTTTGCGAAATAATTTCGTTAGTTAAAAAAAAAACAACAAATAATGTGCTATATGTACAAACATATGCAAGATTTATTCCTTTTCGTTACTTTTAAGGAATATAAGGCTATCGCAGGCATATTAACATCCTATTATTATTTTCATTGCTTCGTTTCAGCTTCATTGATTAAGTTTGTTCAGCTAGGCATGTAATCGGTTTACTAGATAGATTCTCGGGAGGGGGTTGAAGTCTTTTAATTTTATAAATTCCATATTCACGAGGATAATTTTTTCGCCTTTTAATAGGTTTGAGCCAGATGTATTCGTATTTTTATTCGAGCAATTTAATCACTACACCTCGGTCACTTGCTGTTATCTACTTACTTATGTATTTAATTGGTCATTATAAGCATGTAGTCAGGATTACAACCTATATACTTATATACAGTATATACAATATATGTATGTACATATACTTATGCATATACATAATTAGAATATTAGTACAATAATCTGAATATTTGTAATACTTTAAGTACTTCTATCAATATTAAATTCTTAAGAGATGTCATTAGTTTGTATATATATTGTGGAGACGATGTATAGATTGTTTGGTAATTCATAAAATAAACTTTTATTTTTTGATAAATTAATAAAGAAAATGTTTCGGTCCATTTTTTTCCTTTCCAAATTAAGCACTTAGTGGGATAAAATAAATTTTTCTTGCAAGCCCTCTCATTATAATAACACTGTGCTATAACTTGACACTTTTTTTTTGTGACAAGCGGGGCACCTGGCGGGTTAACCTAATTCGGGTACGCTGAATCCAGTGGTGCTAATCGTTTTTTTAGGTTAGCTCTTGTTTTTGAAATATACCGTTATTTCGAAAATGGAGGAGGTTGCACAACATATATTCGCGTAACTCCAAAATGGTTTAGTTTATTATAATAAACTAAAAAACCGAAATTCCGCAATGAAATTTTCTTTAAGTAAGGTTAAACTTTTTCCAATATGCGCAGTCGTTGTAGAAACATATTTTTTTTTTTTTGACCAAAAAAATAGTTTTTTTTTAGCAAAATTTCGAAAATTTCCTTTTAAAAAGGCATAAAAAAATTGGAAAACGCAGCTGTGCTTCCTTTTATTTTTATTTATTTATTTTTGTTGTTGACGATTTCTGTTTCTACCTGTTACAGGTATAACAATAGATATATATATATGGTCAATTTCCGCTGCCACGTTCTGACGAAATTCCTGTTCCGGATAGCCAAATACCAACAGAAGATATTCCCTTATTACTTCAATCTGTTGAAACCTGTGGAGCAGCTGCATCGATGTATCAACCGTCATACATCACGATTCCATGTAACCACAATGAAAGCACGCAAAATCGTCTGGATATAATGGTACGGCGCCTAAAATTGTCTCAAAGCTAATATTTTAGCACCAGACGTACAAATATACGGGACTATCAATCGCCATCGTCGATTTACGACTTTTTTTTAAATCTATTGAGAATAATTCTCTCGCGTATTGTACTGACATCCGCGGCTTGGTTTTAACAATGCAACATGAATATAATCCTGAAGATTGGCGCTTATCCATCGATTCGTCCAAAAGTGGCTTGAAAGCAGTTTCGCTACATGTCTCTAATTTAAAAAGTCCTACTCCGATAGCACTAAGCACAAATACTAAAGAGACATACGCATCAATGAAAAAAATAATAGAGTTAATTAAATATCAAGACCACAAGTGAAAAATATGCGCAGATTTACAAGTGGTGACTCTTTTAAGAGGCATGCAATTGGGCTATACTAAAAATATGTGCTCCATGTGCTTATGGAATACGCGTTTCCATGGCGACCAAAAAAAATATCAAAATATTTAGATATTTTTGCCTGGTTATACCTGGAACAGGTAGAAACAGAAATCGTCAACAACAAAAATAAATAAATAAAAAGAAGCACAGCTGCGTTTTCTAATTTTTTTATGCCTTTTTAAAAAGGAAATTTTCGAAATTTTGCTAAAAAAACCTATTTTTTTGGTCAAAAAAAAGTATGTTTTACAACGACTGCGCATATTGGAAAAAGTTTAATCTTACTTAAAGAAAATTTCATTGCGGAATTTCGCTTTTTTAGTTTATTATAATAAACTAAACCGTTTTTGAGTTACGCGAAAATATGTTGTGCAACCTCCTCCATTTTCGAAATAACGGTATATTTCGAAAACAAGAGCTAACCTAAAAAAACGGTTAGCACCACTGGATTCAGCGTACCCGAATTAGCTTAACGTAATTAATGGTATATTAACTTACATCGCAATAATGGCAACAAAATTTTAAATATGAAATTATCTTAATACAAAACAGTATCTGAAATTCTCAAATATGAATTTCGCACGAAACGTAAATCCTAATCCATTCGTTAATTATTAATTAATTATTAATGTTAATATACGGTACATTCTTATTTTCCAATTCATAAATTGAATGAATTGGTCATTTTAGTCTACTAACACAAAGCTAATTTTGTACATTATCGCCAAATTTTAATCACATTTTAGTTATATGATTTTGTAATTTTAAGAAAGTTGCTAAAAAGGGGGGTGAAGTGGCCATTATAATCATGCGATCGTGTGCGGTCCTCAAAGTCAACATAACTTTGCCATTGATGTAATTCAACCTGATGTATACGTCAGGATTATAAAAAATTTGTCGTTTCGGATGCACTCCACCCGGAAAAGTAGTGGCGGAAGTTGGTCCTTCAAACGAATAAAAAATATTGATTACATCTCAAGCCTCTGAAATACTAAGAAGTTTTATAATTTTTCCAATTGAAATTAAGAAGCAGTCAAAATGGCTTCCTTAGGCAATCTAATGTTATGAAATATTGTTTTTTTCCCATAATTTCACACCATTTTTACGAAATACATATGAGTACTTGTTTCATTGATAGAAAATTCCATTCACTAATTGAAAAATATCGCTTATTGCTCTGAAATAACCATACTATAGAGGTCGTATTTTAAGTATTGATTATAAAAAAAATTTAATTAATCAGAGGCTATTGGAAACCATTTAAATAAAAACAAAAAAATTCGCATATATATATGTACATTGTACATACATATATACTGAACTCTCCACATGTGGAGAGTCAATATTTTCTGAAAAAGTTGTTGTTAAACTTTGTGGCACTCTTTGCTAAGTATATAGTAAATGCATGTAATCATTTGAACAATATGTATGTATGTTTGTGTATACACATCGTTTTGGTAGAATGGATTTCCTGTTTAATAAAAATTACTTGAAGTATAAAACTAAACAATTATTGTAGTTACGATGTGAATCTCTTTTGTAGGCAAGTGTTCATATTCATAAAATGACAAAATTTAAACGATATTACGAGACATGCATCCACTTAAATTTGTACTTCTTGGTTCAGAGTATCTGCAAATTGTCTGTTACAATTATGTATTGTGATTTAGTATTATTTTAAAATTGTCTGAAACTTGCACGAGTGTTTCATTGTAAACGACGTCAATTTATATAAAAAGGTTTAACAGATGTCGTATTGTCATCAGTTTAGCGCCAGTTACAACAAGTGTTAGGACAAATAAAGACATAGATTTGTCAAATAAATTCAAATAAAATAAAATAAAAGTGCAAAAAAACTATTTTGTTTTAAATAAAAAAAAAATGTTTTTTAACAATATGAAATCATTATCCTTTTACATATTGCTGTTAAGTTATCTTCACAAAAGGGTAAACGCTGTTCCGAAGTACGAAACAAGTGGAAAGTGAGTGTATATCAATTGATACTAGAGATGAGCGATCCAGTGATTTCTGAAGAACGTTGTTCTCAGTGAACGTGATTTGTTAATCACTGTTCTTTAAAACAGTGATTGTGATCACAGTATTCCAAAAGAAAACAATAATGACAATAACGTATTTCATTAAGTCGTTAGAAAGAGACAACTAGATACATACTATGAAAAGACTACTAAACAAAATCAAAGTGGTGTCATCAATGTTATTATTTTTAATGTAATTTTTTTTTATATGAAGTTTGAAAAAAAAGTTTCGCAGAAAGTTCATGTATAAAAGACAAAAGTAAATAATCAGCATCATCTAATAGTAATTCTGCCTCGCTCAAAATAAATTGAAATAAATTTGAGTATGTAACAATTTTGAAAGAACGACATTAATAGTCACTGTTATTTGGCAATTTCAATCACTGCAGTTACCAGTGAATTATCAATCACCGTGATTAAATCACAGTTTTAAAAATATCGCTCATCTCTAATTGATACTATTAAATGTAACCTGTGATTATACTGTTATTGTTGAGAAAACAAAAACAAAGTAAATATTATAATGATATAAAAAAAGACGAGAAAATTAAATACATAATTCAAATAAGTGTAAAAAAATTTTAGTCAGAGGCAATAACAGAACTAACATGGACAATTTCGCAGTGTAATAAATCATTCGCAGATATACTACCATAACTACAAATTAAATTCATGATTTCAGTATACTACATACCAGATATCAGCAATGAATCGTTTTTTCGCTATTCATAAGTACTCATGAAATTTGGGCAATTCACACAAGCCCTTGTATCGTTGTATTCATTGTATTGTTGGACGAATATACAACAGTGTATACTTGTTGTTCATAGTTTTCATGTAAAAATCCGATACACTTATACACATTTGGTCAATTCACACAAGCCTTTGTATCGTTGTATTCATTGTATTGTTGGAAGAACATACAACAGTGTATGATTGTTGTTGATAATTTTCACGTAAAAATCCGATACACTCATACACATTTTTTTCCTATGTTTTTGGAAGTTGTATTGGTTTCGTGCTATCAAATTGTGTGAATGGAAAAAATGTGTATATGTTTTCATATGCTGTGTTGGTTTCGGGCTATCAAATTGTTTGAATGCCACGAAATACACAATACGGCATAGCATTGAGCGTTCACAAGCAAACAAATGTAGTCAATACAACATACAGCATACAAAGTTGTGTGAATTGCCCAATTATTTTGATATGTTTTTGAAAGTTGTATTGGTTTTGTGCCATCAGTTTATGTAAATACCAGTAATCAAGAAGAAGAATAAAGATACAAAGTATTTTCTATGTAACTTGAGTCAACAATCAATATTTCAAAATTATAATTGTTCGCACAGATAATTAATTAATTTACTTTTTTGCGTAATATTTTTCATTTTGTTGCTTGAAAATCTAATTATGAATACTGGTCTTCTTCTTCTTATCGTTTTTTGACATTTGGAATACGAAATGCACAATACAGCATAGCATTGAGGGTTCAAAACCAAAAGTGTATTCAATACAACATACACGATACAAAGTCGTGTGAATTGCCCAATTGTTTTTAGTTTCTACTCTTTGGACTCTTATTATTATAATTTGAAATTCAAGATTCAGTAAATAAATATGTATGTATATTAAAAAGAGAAGTAATAATTTGAATTGAAATAAATAATCAAATACTTTAGCCTATTCAATGCTAACGTATTATCTTTAAGGAAAATCACAAATATAAAATTGAGTTAATGTTTCTTTGTAGAGCTTATAATGATAAAAATGAATGGAGCCGCTCATTTTACAATGAAAATAAAACTCAAAATTTAGAACAAGATGGTGGTACAACTAAAGATCGTTTACAAAGATTAGGATATACAACTGGATATGGTACAATAAATGTGAGTACAAATTTAAATACTTTATAAATCTTTAGCTTAAAAATGATTACTTATTGAATTTATCATTGAATAGGGCTACCCCGCAGGAACGGGTATTTCAGCTTACAATCCAATTAAATTGGATTTGGGTGGTGTAGTATTAGGAACTCTGGTTGGAATCGGTGCTATTATAATTATTCCCAAGATATTAAGTGCTTTCCATGGTGGATATGCTGGATATGGGCGAAGTAAGAAAAATAGATAATAATTCATTACATAACCGGTTAAACAAATCGTAATTGCGATGGCAACTACATTTTTATATACTGTGCTTGCACCTATGTAAATGCTTCGAAAAATGTTCCATTGCTAACACAATAATAAAATTACTTAAAATCGGTTTTGATACATGATAGTATTATCTAGTTTCTAATAATATGTATTTTGTATTTTTTTTTTTGTTGTTTTCTTAGGTGAAAATGAAAATGATTTATCTTCTTTGACAAATTTCATGAATAAACTCGATGATATATTAGGCCAAAATAATATAGACTCAACCAGTTGTATGCAACGTGCTATTTGCAGTTACGTTCGTTCTACTGAGTACAACATGAAGATGGGAGCATCAGATCAAATGGATGAATTTATTCACTTGCTGTCTGAGTATGTATTAATTATACATTAAAAAGAAAAAAAAACAAACAGAATACACTTAATACCTTTAATAAATTTAATATTCCACAACTGTTTATAAAATGATGAAAATTGTTAAAAAAAAAATGATAACAAGGAGAAGAAAAAAAAAAATGAAAAATAGAACGACTAAAATTTATTTTTAGATGATGAGCAATCTCTTTGAAATCTATTTTAAAAACAGCACAAATATTTTTATCTTCAACAATTCAATGGTTCACTATAATTGTTTACACTATTTATAGATTTCCTATTAGAAACTATTAATTAACTGTGTGGTTTATTTTTAAAAAACGTTTTTATTTCATTGTATTTTTTTGTTTGTTTTGTTTTGTTTATTTAAATTTTTTAGAAATTCTCTGGTAGATTACCTGTTGGATGGCACTGCTATTAAAGAGGCATTGACTCATGGTAAACAGATCAATTCAAAACCGTGTGACGAGGTCTATCTCAATTGTCCATTGGACAGTAAAAAAGTGACGAGTATGTTAATCAAGCTGCTTCCCAAAAAGCCATCTAAACCATCATCTTCATCCACATAAAACAATAACAATAAACAAAATATTCTCGTATCTTATCCCCACATTAAATCCATATAATATTGTAACTAAATAACTACGTAGTCGAAAATTTGAAAGTGTTCGCATTGTTTTATAGAAATAATATTTAAATACTATTTACCATAATTTTAAAGTTTATTGAAATTTATAAAGGTTTTATAAATAAATTAAAAAGTTAATTTCTAAGAAAGGAGTTAAATGTTGAATAAAGTTTGAAAAAGCAGCCAATCCGTTCATAACCTCATATTTTTTTATGTTATCTAATTCATATATACATAGTATAGAGAACTCCGTTCATAAATGACATTTAGTGGGATTAAGTAAAATATTGAGAAGTAAGATGTGTGTGTGTGTGTTTGCACTATAGCAAAGTATAACCTAAAAAGCCCTTCTTTGAGCCTAAGAACAGAATGCATAGTTTAATATTTCAAATTAATTTAAATTGTTTTCGAATTTATTTTTTTCTTGCAACTAAGCACAGACTTGACTCGAGTCATGAGCGAATCCAATGCAATAATTGCCCGAAAAGTGGCCATACACATGAAACTTGCATTTCAGAGAAATGTAGAGATGTAGGTGTAATCCATGCACCATACACTTCTTCATTATACCTAATAACTCGATTAACTGATTTCGGTCTGCCTTACGCATCCTTGCAGGCGTCCCTGCTTCTTGAGCGCTTACGCCAGTTGGTTACACCAATCGATAACAGGACTTCATCGACCTGGTCCTTTCAATGCAAACAAGGTCATCCTCTACACCGACTTCCGCAAATCCGCGTCGGAACATCCTCATCCATTAGAGCGATATGGCCGAGCCAGCGCAGCAGCTCGCCATGTCGTTGAGGAGCTCATACAGCTCACCGTTGGATCGGATGCGAAAATTAACACCAAGTAGCAACGGATCGAAGATCTTATGTATGATTTTTCTCTCGAATACTCTTAAGGCTGCTGCATCAATGCTAAATAGTGTCCATGAATCTGCGATATAAAGAAGCACGGGGAGGATGAGCGTCTTGTAGAGTATTAGTTTTGTCGTACGAGAGAGGTCTCTATTACTCAATTGTTTATTGAAACCATAGTCGCATCTGTTGGCAAGAGTGATTCTGCGCTTGATCTCCAGACTGATATCATTTTTGGTGGCAACTGCGGAGCCAAGATATGTAAATTCCTTGACTATATCGGAAGTATAGTTATCGGCCGTAATCTGAGATCCAGAGATCGATTTACTGCCAGACCCATCTTCATTGACTCCCGTTCAATAGCACTGAAGGCAGCAGTAACATCTCGCTTGGTACGCCCTATGATGTCAATGTCATCCGCGTACGCAAGCAACTGAAAACTTTTTTGAAAAATACTGCCATTGCGATGCACACCTGCCTTCCGCAGAACACTCTCCATGACGAAGTCGAAGTGGTCGCTTGATAAGGGATCGCCTTGTATGAAACCTCGCACGGTATCAAAACGTTCGGAGATGCCCATTCCTATAAATGTCGAGATGATGAAACTTGCTACATATTACCACGACATGCGCCGAGGCGAAATCTGGCAGCCTCATACCATTGGAGGTAGTGGTCGCATGGAGGCTGAACTGACCGACAGTTAGGCCAAAGATGCCCTTCCGGGCGACCTTCGCATTAAAATGTCCGAGGACGATTTTGGCGTCATGGGCTGGGCACTTACCATATACGTCCTCGAGCTTAGCGTAGAAGGCATCTTTAACCACATCGTCTTCTCCTTCCATCGGGGCGTGAGCACAAATAAGGCTGATGTTATAAATTTTTGCCCTGATGCGGATTGTGGCTATTCTTTCGTCCACAAGAGTGGACCCAGAGACAGACCAAGATGGCAAACTCTCTTATTAACCACAAATCCGCATCCGAAATCGTGCTTATCCGCATGGCAGCTGTAGTATACATCGCATTTCCTGTATGGCAGTGATGTCCGTCCTGCATGAGTACTATGTGCCTATTCGTAAATTGTTATCATTTAAGCGTTTGCCTTTGTCGCCAACTTTTAAGGGGATCTTCATAGAGGCTTGTGTTTTGGTATTCACTGGATAATAATGTTATGCGGTGGGTTCCAAGCCCAACGCACAACCCAAAATTTAAAGTTCAAGCAATTGGACTTTTTGCATGCGTACCATCCCATCTCACCACATGCCGTACACATGAAACTTGTGTTTCAGGGAAACGTAGAGAGTGTAATCCATGCACCAAACTTTGAAACTATTAAAAAACTATTCGAATTTATGAAATTTTTTCTTTAATTGCCACGTAAAAGCCTTTTCTATTGGCAAGGATATAAAACTGCGTTTAGATTATGCCCCAAAATGTACAAAGAAGTCAGATAACTTTGGTAAATAGTTATATTTACTGATTATTTAATATTTTTAGATCAGATAGCAGGTGATTCATGTGTTTAACGAAAACAGTGTATTGCAGTTAAAGAAATTAAAAGCAACCGTCAAACATTGAGGCGCCCTAATGGTAGTATGGGATGCGATGGTCACTATAAGTACCTTATGTTGTTATTGTTATGTTATGTTTAAGCTTACATATACCATATGTTTTTGGTTTCTTTCACAGTAATAATCCGAAGCATAAAAGGGATACCTCATCACCCAGCCCATAGATTCAAACACCATAAAGTTTTTATGGGATATTTTGGAAAAAACGCCTAATAAGCAAATGCCCAACGCACTTCTGCCGCAGAAGACTGGATATTAGACAGAAATCACGTAAAAGTTAGTCTTTTCTATGAAAATACATTTTGAAGTAGTTTTTACCGCCAAAGGAATTCAAACCGATTATTAAGAAGAAATTTGAAATAATTCAAGTTACATGTTCGTTGCTTTATGGACACTTTTTGTGTTACCATTTTGGAATTTATTTTTGAGTTTTTTCTATTAAAAGCACGAATTGAGCTTTTGAAACAATTTTACTTTGGCACGTAGTTTTTGGAATATTGTGAAAATTTGACCTACTAGGACCTATTTGAGTCAGTGTATGTATAGGAATAATGAAATTATCATGGGAAAAAATAGGAAAAGTTGTAATATCTTCCTAAGATGTGAACATATCTGACAATGTTATTATATAGGGTTGTCCATTTCGTGGTTTCAAAAGTAAACGTAAATAAAACACATATAAAATATTTTTTACATGATATTTCTTTTTTATTGTAAAGTTTGAACGTTGACATTATGTGTGAAACACTACATCATTTAAATGACCTCTGTTTATGTCTGATAGTCCAAACTTCCCATCCTTGGCGACATAAACAGGATTGTTTAATCGATGGAAAACTGACAACAGAGGGCGCTGCGGTATAAAATAAAGCTTTTATACTTAGTCCTAGTGTTGTTGTTTTTAGAATTAAATTTTTGTTTTGTTTTATTAATATTGATTCTTTCTTATAACATCCACAAGGATGCATCTAATTTATTAAAAAAAAGGGTTTACAATTTTGTGCAATAATTTATATATATAAATACAAATTTGTTTCTTGTTAATTAAAATTTAAATTAAAATTGACAATTTATGTACTTTTTTTGTGTGATAATTTTGCGTATAACTAAATTGTAAATTTTGTGAAAAGATAAAAAAAAGGAATACAAAGAAATACAAATTTGAAAATAAATAAAGCGGTGAAGTAAAACAAAGAAAAAGTGAATTTACAATATTTTTTTTTGGAGGAAATAAAACAATATAAATTCAACAAAACGAAAATTAAATTAAAGTGATTGTTCTTTTGTGCCTACTATCGTGTTGGAATATTTTTAATTTTGGTTCCTATTTTTTTCAGTGTTCGTAGAGTTGGAGCAACAGTTTTGGTTTGTCTTTTTGTGCTCCACCCCCCATACAGTCCACGGAATTAACAACCTCCACGCGAAGTGTTGCAAGCATTGATTTTTTTGAGGTAATTTTCGACCACTTTTGACACATATTGGGCGGTATCTCAGCCAGTAAGGTCCAATCACACCTTCGGACCAAAGAGCGCACCAAACAGTGACTTTTTCTGGATGTAATGGCCTCTCTTCAATTACTTGAGGATTCTCAGAACCCCAAATACGGCAACTTTGTTTATTAACATACCCACCGAGTATGAAATGTGCTTCATCGCTGAAGAAAATTTTGTTCGAATAATTGCCGTCCATCGCCAATCACCATTTTTATAGTAGGTTTTGATAATTGTTATGCGTTGTGTGATCCATTTTCGTCAATGTCAGACTTTCAACTGAAAAGAAAAAAATTGGTTTCACAACTTAGTTTGACAGATGTCGAATTCCAGTCCCATACGAAATGGATAGCCCTATACATATAACACTGTCAGTTTTCCTTTCGTATTCAAAAAATCTTCATATCTGTGCGTTAAATCTTAAATAAAGTCAAATTTTGGAATCAGTGCACCTAGTCTTATAATAAGATTTTCGTACTATTTACGTTTATTGATGATTATTCAAAAGTTCTTGGAAACATTTATTATTTACTAGCTGTACCCTGCGCGCTTTGCTGCACTACAAACTAAAATAAATTTGAAGGAAAGACATTAGACAAATATCCAATTAAGTTTGAATAATTTTATTGATTTTGTTTCCCGTTGTCCAGATGATTCAGACGAACGGGCCTGAGTAGTACGCATTCGATCAAGTGATTCATTGTTCAAGTGATTCATGCGAACGGATCTGTGCGGCATGTACTCGAAGATTTTTCAGTCTCAATGCTGATTCTGAGGCTAGTAATGCTCTTTTCTTTTCTTTTCAACACAGGATCAAATGCACAGTTTACGATTTAATTAATTTCGAAGAATTTTCAGTGGCGCCACCTGTCGGAAATTGGTTATACCAACTTAGAAACCTTCGTCGGCTCATGCGCAACAACTTTGCTAAAGACTAAATGCATAGTTTACGATTCCATAAAGTACATTCATTTTTATATATATAGATAATTTAAACTTGAAAAAAAAAATAAATAAAACAAAAGTCTACGAATTTAATTTTGGTTATATTTTTTCTTATTTGGTGAATTTTTTCACAAATGTTGGTTACAAAATTTTTTTCTTTCCCTTCTATCTTTTCCCCCGCGTCGTTCTTTACACTTTATTTTCTTTGGTTTTATACATCAAGAATCACAGATAGCATACTTGTAGGGGTAACTACTATGCGTATGAGTAATATATTTCAAATGCAATTAAATATTAAGTATGTAGCATACGTGGGCATGGCCCCTCGCTCATTTGGAATATCAACATAAAAAGTAGCCTATAACTCCTTCCAGACATACAGGAAGATACTGTCAAAATTTCAAGAAAATCGGTTCAGCCGTTTAATCGTCTATAAACTTCAAACATACAAACATACAATCAAACACACATTCATTTTTATATATAAGATTAATTTTAGTTCTATTTATTAAAATATGCGCACTGGTCTTAAGGTCTACTGTTCGTTTACTAATTACACTATGCAACAAAATAAAAAAAATTTAATACACCCGAGTAACTACCTAGTCTATCTTGTTCAGTTAGTTGAGTAGAACCAAAGAATATGGATATAAAGAATGCGCATTATGTAGAAGTAAAATTTCTTATGGCGGGTTGTATCATTACGACCCGCTCTCACTAAAATCATTTCTGGATGAGGAGGGTGGAAGACAGAAGGAAAATAAACACAAACAAAGAGCGTAACAATGTGTTGCTCTCATCATGAGAGCGTAAAAATGCATTCAGTTGCTTTGCTTGTCAGCTTCTAAAGCAGAATGTTTATGTCGCTTTTTCAGACTTCAATTTTACACCCAAAGAAATATTATAGTATGATTCACTAATATCAATGAGAAATGATTTCGATTTTTGGAAGAATACTTGCCAAGTTAAATACGGAGTTTTTTGGTTTTTAGCGCAGTACAATTTTTCTATATTTTTCGCTCACATATACATATTATTGGGTTAATAAGTAGATTTGAAAATATTACTAACAATTTTCCTCTGGGTTAACACATGCCTCATAATTTTTATCATGTTCTCTTTGTGCCGAGAACAGTGTTGCCGTTTTTGGTTGTTTCTAACCAAAATCGGTTATTTTTTTGATCAATATGTAGATGTGTAGATTTTTTTGGGTTTGGTTATTTTTTTTTCTTATAAAAAAAGCTATTTTTTATTTCTATTTTTATTAATTATAATTTAAACTTGAAAAAAAACAAAACAAAAGTCTACGAATTTAATTTTGGATATATTTTTTCTTATTTGGTGATTTTTTTCACAAATGTTGGTTACAAATTTTTTTTCGTGGCAACACTGTTTCAGAAAGATAAATAAAAAATTAGTCTAACAACAAAAACACACGATGAGAACAACGCATTGTTACGCTATTGGTTTCTTTACCCTTCCCTTCTATCTTTCCCCCCGCGTCATGAAATATTTTTGAGAAATATTCCAAAATATGCCCAAATGCACATTCTTTATACTTTATTTTATTTGGTAGAACTCAAAAATACTTTTTTTTATTTTTATCGAAGCCTTCAAACTTGTTTTATTTGACAAAAACGGTTTTTTTGTTCTTTCACAAAAAATTATCGATTACCTAAATATGTTTGAACCTATTTTAAAAATCCAAAGTTTTTTAGAAAGGGGAGAGATCAGCCTTTAAAACGGTGTACATAAACATTTTGTTCAAACTTATATGTTATGAGTTTTGATGGAGTAAACTTGGAAAATATTACTTTTTTTTATTTTTTCAGTTTGGCCATTCTTAATTGCAAAATTTAATTAAAAAATATGAAATAAGTGGCGATATTCTGAAAGTGCATTATATTGTGAACAGATTGACACTTCATTTTGGACAAAAATTACCGTAGTTATTGTTTAAATAGTGTAACAGCTTAGTCATATTTTTTATATACATATATTGTCTCATCAAATCAGCTTTAAGTTAAAAATTTTCAAAATTTTTGATGACATATCTGTTACTATGGATATAAATGAGAGATGTAACTGATATTGTCCGGTTTCGCATTTGCACAACCAACACGAACTATTCTCTTCAAAACCAAAACAATTGTTTATTGTTTTGAGTAGAGAGATAGTTACTTATAGCTAATGGAATTATCGAAAGACCCGCCTACACTTTAAGGGGGAAAACACTTTCCTCTCAACCTAGGCCCTCCAAATTCACATCACTATACCTCCAGGCCCAATCAATTCCATTTCCCCTTTATATCAAAATTTTTTTTTCAAAATTATTCATTTCTACTTTCACTGCACAACAATCATAATATAAATCATACATACAAATTTTTATTTGCATTGTACAATAAGTTACTTATGTGGCCAATTCACACGACTTTGTATCATGTATGTTGTATTATATACACTTTTTGTTTGTGAATGCTATACTGTCTTGTGAATTTCGTATTCCAAACGTCCAAAAACGATAAGAGGAAGAATACCAATTTTCATAATTTGATTTTCAAGCAACAAAATGAAAAATATTACGGAGAAAAGTAAATTAATTGATTACACTATGCGACAAAATTAAAAAAATGTATAAGAGTATAGGAGGATTTTTTATGAAAATTATCAACAACAAGCATACACTGTTGTATATTCGTCCAACAATACAATGAATACAACGATACAAGGGCTTGTGTGAATTGCCCAAATATTGTGTATAAGGGCATCGGATTTTTTTAATGAAAATTATCAACAACAAGCATACACTGTTGTATATTCGTCCAACAATACACTCAATACAACGATACAAGGCCTTGCGT
Source organism: Sarcophaga rosellei (assembly GCA_930367235.1). Lineage (NCBI taxonomy): Eukaryota > Metazoa > Arthropoda > Insecta > Diptera > Sarcophagidae > Sarcophaga > Sarcophaga rosellei. The sequence goes on along the minus strand of OV884017.1, from coordinate 79,205,503 downwards.
TAGTTGTCCAATTGTATTTCAAAGTAACCTACAGGTATTTACTTGTGAGAAATATACGAAAACAAATATGTTCTCTCCTAACTGCTATAAATAATAACAACACGAACTTAAAGTAATTAAAACCAAAATTTGATTTTCCATTTTTTCCCAAATTTGCTTATCATTTTACCACAACAGCTGATCAAAAGAAAAAACCAGTCGAATAAAACGCATTGTGTGTAACTTGCAATAAAAACCGCATAGAATGTAAGAATTGCATGTAACGCAGGTCGCATGAAACGAATGGTATTGACTTTCGGCTTAAGCACTCTGTTCAGTAAACGTACAGAAACTTGAACGAACAGTTGTACTGGGGACTGCTTCAGTATAAATACTACATGGAATATCTTTCTATATTAATTTCAGTACCAGCAAAATATCATTTATTTGAAGCGGTTAGTCGTAAAAACTCATAGGCTCACTGTGTTCATGAACATACACTTTTCCGCCGCGCCGGCACCATCAGTGTGCCAAATAGGGGGCAACAGAACAGGGCCTACGCCAGAAATCACCATAACATTTTCGGCCTTTTTTCAAAACCTGTCCTAACCTCCGTCTTTCTCTAAATCATGGAACGCATTGTTGATAAAATGTTGAAGATTAAAATATTTGATGAAAGATAGAGATTAGATTAGCTCTAAATAAAGTCACCTACTACATAAAGAGGTTTCTAGTTTGACTATATGCTAACGTGTATATGGATAAGCTGCGATGCACATAACATAAGGATAAGGGATGATGTGAAGAGGGGAACACCCCAGGGTAGTATACCTGTGGATTACAACTATTCACAGCCTCTTGACTGTTAACGAACGAAATACCAGAGTGCTAAGCTGACGACATGCTGATACTTCTTAGGGATAAGGATCCGAACCATCTATACAGGAGAGCGGGGTGCGCTCTGAACTAAGCATACAATTGGGCATACCCAGGGGTTTGAATATGAACCCGGATAAGGGCAGCAGGGGCTCACCGGTATTGGTCCATATGTAGGAGAGCCATAGGTTCTAAATGGGAACTCACTTCACGTTTTCAACGAAGGCTATAAAATTTCTTCATAATATCGCACAATTTTCTGTCAACAGTTTTCTATAAAACAGAAAACGTCCTAATTACCGCGCTGTCAATAATTATTTCCAATCCAGAAAATGTTCTCTTTAAATCTGTATTGAGCTTCAATACTCTCTCTGCAACGTCTTCAAATTACTGTGCAACACAGCAAATTTTTTCAAATAAAGTTTAGATATTGTTCTTCAAAATAATAACTAGTTCTTGCTGGTTTTGCCACTGCATACATGCAGGCGTTTGGAACACCCACGGCCATTTTTTGTTATGAATGCCAATCCTATATAATAGATTGTCCCAATTCATCAACTTAGCTTATGATATTGACGTAATTTTGAATTATTTTTTAAATATGGATTTAATTTTTTCTCTTTTTGGAAAAACCAAGCTTTATAAATCCTCATAGGGCTCATAAGAATCATGATTGGTAGACATTGTGAAAATTCCGTTATCTTTTGATGTCTCGAACCCGGATTTTACGTCTAATAAGCGAACACACTACCTACTAGAGTACGGCGACTACGTATTACGTTTTTAGCAATTGTACCCAAATTGGCGTATTTGTTATAAAATCGCATACATACATGAAATATCAAACTACAAAATCATTTTATGGGATTCGTTATGTATCGAATTTGACTTTAAGCTTTATACAGAAAATGTTATTCTTGATATAAATCAACCTTCACATCTGTACTCCATAGTAAAATTATTTAGATTATTCCGGCACTGGAGATAAATTAAATTTATTCATTTTATATTCTTCATAAGTGCCTAGTAATTATATTGTATAATTAATTTTTGTAAATGTCAGTACTTTTTCTGTACACCCTAAATAACTGAGTGTTCCCAAATTGGCAGGGTGGCTACAAAAATTTCCTTTTTTAAAATTAAAAATACATATATGTATATACATATGTGTACACTTACTGTATACATTTTTATTGAATTATTTAACAAATAAAACACAAAAATTAATCACATTTAAGATAGTTTTAAAATTCCCATGCAACTAAAAAAAGAAAATCATGTATAACAACATTTTTAAGAATTCATTTTTTTGTATGCTTGTTCATAAAATTATTTTAATATTTAAGTTTAGATTTTTAGAAAACTTTATTCACAATTGCAATTCACAGAAAAATAATAGACTTCAAATAATTATAAAATTTAAATATACATATGTTATAAATAATTATTTAAAAATTAAATTCAGGCATTTTATTTTCTTTATAACTCCTGGCAACGCTGACCGCACTATAAGTAAATTACTTGAGAACTGCAATTATACCTGTCGATAAGAGCGGTACTTGTCGATAATATAGTCATAAAATTGTAATCACTTTACAACACTGTTTATTGTTTACATTCTTGTGTGTAGGAAATTATTTTACAAATATATTTTTATGAAATAAATGGAAAATATTGAGGAAAAATTACAAAATTACCGTCTACGTAAAAGACGACAGGAACGAATTCAACAATTTAAAGAAACTATTAAGGGTTTCCTGATGTTCGGCGTAAAAGATACGGGAAAACCAGAAACGTCGAGCAACACGTCTGTAACTATACACGTATGAATAACTGTTCTCCCAAGTTCTTGGCTTATTAATACATAGATTTATTGCAAAGATATTAATTTTCTTCAGGATTCAGAAAACGGTGAGACTCTTCTTGAACAGAAGCATGGCGAAAGTAATATTCCCATTGGAAGTGATAGCGTTGGAACACTGTCATCATCAGACGAAGAGACGAATCAACAAACCGTGCCGGATGAAATGGACGATGAAAGTAGAGTTTTTCAATATGCTCTGAAAGTTGTCTATACCGCATTTTGGGTTACTCTGTATATAATTGCAATTGAACTTCAGTTTGGAATTGTGTTTTTAATGTTCTCTGCTCTTGTCGCGATATATTTGAACACCCGCACTGGCCCAAAGAAAAGTAATGAGATTAGTGCATACAGTGTGTTCAATAAGAATTGTGAAAGTATTGACGGAACCTTAAAAGCAGAACAATTCGAAAGGGAAATTGGTATACGATAGAAGGCGACTTACATATATCAAGTGCAATAAATAATATTAGTGTTTCATATTTCTAACGATGAATAAGATCTAAGGTAAAATAAATTTATTTTTATAAACTTAATATACCATTACAAAAAGTTTTTAATATCACAATTAATGAATAATAAGCACAGTCGAACTTTCCTACACTTTATTGTATGGAAAATACATTTTATTGGTATTACATTTTTGCTTTTATTAGAATAGTAAAGTATTTTACATTGTATTACATTGTTCCGTTCCGTTTTTCTTTCTTAACAAAACTTAATGCACACATACAAAGAATTTAATATAATATTTACGCGTTACTAAATACGCTCCAATGACTTATTGGCATATACATAGATCATCAAATAGTTCATCATAAGGGGACAAGAACATTTGGGATTAAAAAATATTTCTAAAAAATTTTGTAATTAGGTATATTGAATTTCTGGTTAATCAAACGTTAACATTTTATTCGATATAAGAAATGCGTCTGTAAAAATATGAACTTTAAAAAGATTGTTTTTCTTTATGCAAATTATTTAAAATAACCAGATACAAATGATTATCGTTGAATTCATAACTTGGTAATATAATTTCTATTTTCATTTTATAAGACGTTGTTGTTGTATTGTGGTCAGTAAGAAGATTCGGACATATCTTATATAAAATGTCACCCTACCTCTTTTATGCAGCTTCCGACGTGCAGGTGACAACGTTCATCAGACAATTTTAGATTTTAATCATGTTTTGGACTCCAGTTATAAAATTGACAATATAACAGGACTAATCAGAGGGTGTAAGGCCTTCAGTAAGTGTTGTTTCTCCGATCACCGATATCAGAAATTTTCGTAACAGTAGAAGAACGGTTTGGAATTCTCAAACAGACAGTCTGGCAACTATCTTTTAACAGTCCCCAATCATCAGAGTTGCTTATATTGCGGTAGGTGCACTGACTTGTATTTTTAAGGACACCACGGACTGATATGCGGACGGAGTTGCAGTTTGCAGACGAAGGAAATTTCCAATACCGTGAAAGCTATTAATAATATTCAATACAAGTTTAATTTTCATTGTGTAATTTCATACTTACATGTTTGTTTCACATGTTTGAACGGAAAAATTTTAAATTAAAACAAAATTTATATTTTTAAAATATTTTTTATTATTCCAAAATACATGACTATTTAAAAATATTATGTATGTTTATTTATAATTTCTTATGTACAGTAGGAATAGTAGTTCTAATAGTAAATAATAATTATGTTCACAGTATGACTGAGTATATACCCTGTCGGAAAAATAGTTAACTTTAAACTAACTTTAAGCTAACTATTTCTCAACTAGTGCTGACTACCACTTGGATTACTTTTCAATGGCAGCAACTAACTATTTTAACATTGTGATGTCCTAGGCAGTAGTCGGTTGTTCTATACACTACTTTTCAACTAACTTAAAGCTAACTACTTATAAGTTAGCTTTAAGTCGACTACTTATAAGTTAGCTTTAAGTCGACTAGTTATAAGTTAGCTTTTAGTTGACTTTTTGTAGTTAGCTTTTAATTGACTTTTTGTAGCTATGTAGCTGTAATTAAACCTCTTCATCTTATATTTTTTTGGAATGAAATACATAATTTGTTTTGTTTAAGTTTTTGAAAATAAATTTATTAAAACTTCACTCAAATTATAAAATTCCTTCTTGGTATAAAATCTTTTCTGTCAAAACCTTTTGATCAGCCTAGGCCTTCATTATGATTTCATTTTGTTTTCTGTGGATAGACAACGAACACAATTAACTATAAAGGTATGAAAAATACTTTTATTAACAATATACCTTGGAGATTTTGAAAAATACATCACGTTCTTTTTAAAACAGCCTTCTCAACTGCCTTTTAGGTTAGGTTAGGTTAGAGGATGTGTACTTGTCAACAGTGACAAGTACAGTACCCGGAGGTCGAATTGACCCATTGTACAACGTCCTAGCTTCTCACACCACTCGTGTTATGTGCGAGACCTACAGTTTAAAGTTGACTCCGAACGACAGATTTTTGAGAAGCTTTTCATGGGAATTTTTACTCTCAGAGTTTTTGCCAGAGATCTGCTGAGAGGAAATATTTTCATATTTCCGTTTTGATGTCTGACCTGGGATTTGAACTCGGGCCTTTCGTCTAATAAGCCAACAAATCCGCCTTTTAGTAACAAATATTTTTTTACGAAAAAATTATTATTAAATTAAAAATTTTCTAAATGTCAGAATATACACTTCAGTTAATGAAAACTCTGCATTGAGTAGTAGTTAGCTTAAAGTTAGTAAATAAAAGCTAACTTAAAGTTGGTTACTTTTGTAGTCAGCTACTCATTCTCCTACAGGGTAATTAACAAAACAAAATATATATATTTAGTATACACATACATACTTACACATACTATGTATATAAAGTAGTTACGAATTTTTTTTAAAAATTATAAATTTTTTTAAAAATTGCTTCAATTTTGTATGTATTATATTGACTTTACATTTTGACATTGAACTTGATGTTATTCATTTCAAGAAACTTAACACATATTTATGCTAAGGTGAATTTAAAACGAAAAACGAATTCTAGCTAAAGATGTACTTGTTTCTTTTTTAGCTCTGCTGTCAAGGCGAAGTGAATTATTTTGTTATTTATCTAAATCTCCTATGTAGGACTCCTACTTCTGAATTGTCATTTTACACACTGGAAACATGTACATCTTATGTAATATAATTAAGACGTGGCTTTGTAAAACTGAAAGCAAAAGCTACATTTTCTATTCGTCAAAGGACCATACGCGCTTGATAAGAATATTGAGTCAACGAATTCATTTGTATATTGAAAGACACAACAGAAAACAGTCTGACATCACGACAAATAATTATAATATAAATGAAAATATATATGATTCTTTACTTTCCTTGCAGCTGTTTACAGCATTGTTAGTGTACTCTGTGATTGCTAGATGTAAATGCGCTTAATAGCGTCTTGATGTAATAGTTTCAGGTTAAAGGCCTGACTACAATATGCTAATCCAACTGTCAAAATTTAACGAAAAGTCTATCAATGCATATGCATATGAAATTTTTTAAGACTTATTTTATTTATTTATTTTTATTTTTACTTTTTTGATTCTAAATGCTAGAATAAAAATATAGAAGGAAACATAAACAATATATTTCATACATATGTCCCTTGCAATTTGTGTTGTTCACTTTCATTGGCATTTGCAAACACCATTGTATCGTATACGATCCTATTAAGACGTTGACTGCCGCGGCAATTTTCAGAAAACTGGCCACGCAAGCCAAATTAACTTTTTTTTCTTTTCCCAGAATCCGTTTATCGATACTAGCACTGATATAATACGATTTTATTCGTAGCTACACAAAAATGGCAGGTTTAGTGAGTACGAGATAACTCGTAGTGGGCACCCTAGAAGGGAACGCAATCTACGTGTTATCTCGTAGTCAGCAGTCAACGTGTTAAACACATAAACGGCAGCCATTGCAATACATTAACAAACATTAACAGTAAATAACAATCAGTTTCGTTATGTACTTTAATGAATTTGTTTGACGAAACTTAACTTTTCCTTCACATAACATGTTTTGGTTTGGCAAACGGGATTGTTTATATTCGCAGAGTTGAATGAAATTGGATTAGCAAATTATAGTTAGGCCTTAGGACTCATCCCACAAATCATTTGTTTACGCTGTTTCAATACTTATGTGTGTATGAAATGTTGTTAAAACAAAAACTTTTTTCTTATATTGCCAATATCGAATATGATAAAAAAAAGAAAGCAATTGCAATTTGTGTACAAAACAGATACTCTGTATGTATGTGTATATAAAAAAGTAAATAAATAAATTCTAAATACTTGTATATTTTCTTTGCATTTCTTGTACTATTTTAGCGTTTTTTGTTTTTATACGTTTGTTACCTTTAACTACTTATGGAAATTTATTTTTATTTATTTTTAAAATATATTTCATTATTTTATATTTTAAATTTTGTATATTCATAATAGGAAAACATACATACATATGTACATACAAATGCCAAGAAATGTACATGTTTGGCTTATGTGCACTTTCTGTGCGTGTGCAATTTTTAATAATCCATACATGTACTCGCAACATGTGATATATAACTTATAATGATATAGTACATACATTATCTATACTAAGAATTAAATTTAATTAGTAACTAAGATTTCTTTGCATTTAGTTTTTTTTTTATTCTCAGATACACAAATACAAGAATAGAGAATGTGTTAAATAAGAGATAAATCTGTACCCGTCTTTGGCCTTTATAAACGTATGTCATCGTATGAATGTATCATTTATTGTTGATAAGTTACATCTACATACGTTTTTATCTATGGCGACCTAATGGTAGTGATGAGATGGGCACAAATTCAACTTCATATAATCGAGGATTTTTCCCGACTTTCGTAGTTGTTAAGGTTGGTTGGTTTGAATAGTATGACATGATTGTAATATTATTCACCATAGTTTCGAAACTAAAGAATTTCGTATGTAATTTAAGATACATATATAGTTGAAGTTCACATGTAGAACTCCTGTTCGGTGAGCAAGAATTCACGTGTGTAGGATGAATGCTAGCATTTCGGGATGAATGATTTTCGTGAAGGCAAGAGGCACAAAATGCTTAAAGCCATGACCATATGCCATATGGAATGTACTATGTGATAGTTTTGTTTGGTTTGCAAGAATGCATAACAAACCAGGCCCACCATCACTAAGACAGTGCCAAGTGGCATGTAAACTGTCAGATACTTACGAGCTGGAAACCATTTTCGTGATTTGTAGCAGCGCATTCCCCAACTCACGGATATAAGGCAAATACCTGTGAGGGCTGGTGCTAAGAATACCCATAGACTTTGCTTATTAAGCTCTGTTCCAAACGCCAAAAGGATAGCTCCTAGCATGTGAAGTAAAGAGACGAATTGCTGGCGTACATGCGACATGGCCACCAATGTGACCCAAATGGCAAGTAGACCGCAATAAAAGTCACAAAATTGAAGAACTCCAATTTTCACTAAACAAAAGCTGTACTCATCCTCTCCGGAGTCGCAGGCATGATAGAATACAGAAAAGAACATTGCGAAGAAATATATTACGGCTTCTGTATAGAACTGTCTGCGGCCGGCTACGTAGATACTAGGAAGGAATAATAAATTGCTAAGGGTTAGTAAGAGAGATGCCATTAAAATGGATATACTGGAGGGAACTTGGGAATCCTCGGTACAATCCCAGCCTCTATAGCCTTTCATACAAACACATGTAGAAAATACAAAGCCGCCGGACATATAGTGATAACAGCGACCATATCGACCACATCTTCCGACTACGCAAGGGCTGGATGAAATAGTAAAAACCACCGATGTGCTACAGTTATCGATGGCAAAACGCTGCTCAGTAGCAAACTTATGGTGAACTTCAAATTTTCGCGTCATCTCTAGATGGTTCGACGTACATTTTGAATCCATAAGGCACTCTTTAATCTTTAGCGTTTCAGTTTCGTTCATGGCATTCAGGCAGTTGGGATCATTAACACAGTTCCGATATTGGGACAATTTCAAAGCACAGGCACATGGTGCCTTCATGTATTCTAGCATATGGATATATTTCCTTATAAACTCTTTCACGCTGTCGATGATAGTGGCACGAGAAGCAGTCTCTGCTCCATGGCAATATAGACCCATAGTGATATACCATTGGCCGCTTTCGGGGAAAGGTACGTGTACCAAGCCGGTGCTAGTATTGTAATCGGTATTGTTCACGATGCTAGATGCAGCTATTAGGCGACCCCCATAGCGGCACTTATCAGGCCAAACTGGTTCACCAGGCTCCCCTAGGTGCATACATACAATGATTGTATGATTACTACGTAGCAATGTCTTGGCATCAGATTTTTCACTGCTCATTTCCTTGTCATCTTTTCCATTGTTGGAGTCAACATTAGGACTACCAATAAGTTTTTCCGCTAAAATTCCGCTACGTTCGCTTGTAGAAGGCATAGAAGGCATTGCCTTTATGGCCTCTTCAGTTGAAGCTTTATTGCCATGTTTCATTGACACAGCAAAAGATAGAGTACCTCCAATATCGTATACTTCACCGACGTCGAACGTAAATCCAGCTGGCATTCCAGCGGTAAGGTTTAAAACGGTTGGCACAGTGCCATTTTCATCGGGCATCAAATCATAGTCGTACATGAAGAATTCCCGATAAGTTTGTCGAAGAAGTGGATAAAATTCCATGCCCCTAAACACTTTGGGCTTCCATATAGTTGACTTTTTATGAGATTTGGTGGTGTTGACGGTATCATTGTTGGATTCTTCATTACCATCCATATTTTTGTTATGATGAACTGTGTCAGTTGCTTCATGGAAATCTATTTGTAGTACATATGGCAAGTGGTATCGTATAGTTGTTTCATAGTCGGCATCCATTTTCTTGTGATGACGCAATTGTTGATTTTGTGCACTTTCCGGTTGCGGTTGACCTGACATGGTATTTGCCATTTGGTTGGCAAACTTGAGAAGTGCGTAATGCCAAGTCATTGGCTGCACATAAAACTCAATAGAGATTTCACCCGTTTGATTCGGCTTGATAATAGTACTATGCATGTAATTACTTTCATGGCCCTTTTCAGTCTCTTTCCCAATATTAGGGAATGCATTTGCTTGCATGTGAAAGCCGACATCGGGACATTGCAAACAAATTTCGCCGAATGTTATACGAGCTGTAGCCACCCCAATGTGGCGAGGCACAAAGAATTTGTAAATGATTTCACTGTTGTTTGTTAGAGTAGCAGCGCTGCCATTGTCTTTGTTAATTTTACTGTATGATTTTGTTGTCGAAAATAATGTGTGTGCAGTAGTCGAATGCGTAAACGACGATTCAGTGTATGGAGTGGACGATTGTAGTATCTGTGAGTCCATTTCATTTTCAATGGAAGTTAGTGTAGGTACTTCTGTGTGAGTTTCTATTGTTGCTTCATTTCTATCAACTTCAGGCAGATTTGAATTGTTAGAATTTTTTATTTTGCTTGAACCATCATTCCATTCTTCTTGCAGCAGTGGTAGCTCCTCTGGCTGCTGGACATTTTGATGTTCTTGAAAGATTTTGTTATTATTAGTTTGATTATTGTTACCGGCCGCACTAATATTTTGGTTCCCACTGTTGCTGGTAAGAGTGCCATTATGCATTTGACCATTATTTATGATAATCGGATAGAAACGTGACACTGACATTTCAGCCAACAACAACGTGTCACACGACGCAGCAAGACCTGAAATGAAGGTGAATGTTTAAAGGATCATAATTAAATGTGTGTGTAATTGATTTTAATTGTGATAAACTTGGAAATATTTCTAAAATGCTTAAACAACTGTTCAACGATTCTCAATTCACAGATGCAGCTAAATTTATTGTCCTAATGTTATACTTTATTTTTATACATATGTACATGTACATATATGTAAATAATATGTCCTACATAAGTATGTACATATGTACATATATGAAACATTTTGACAACCCCTTAAAAGACAAAAAAATAAAAAACAAACATTCATTACATATACATACATATATTCTCTCAATTTCCGATGTGAAATATATACGATTCTTGTTATGAGGTGTGTTTTATATTTATAAGACGAACATGCACTAGATACCTGCACCAGGTGAGATCGATACGTCACAAACGTTAGCTTGAGTACAACATACTCAAGGCTGTGTCAATTTTGTTCTCGTTCGAGTTGCATCAATTGGTTAAAGAACTCAAGTGTTTTTAATCACTTAATTTCATTTTTACATAGCTAAAGACGACAATTGATCAATTCTAACCATGCCACGACAAGATAATTTTGCAACATGACTATGCAACTGCACACAAAACAACACTGGTTCAGGATACAATCAAAGTATTAGGCTGGGTGCTACTGTCCTACCTGCCGTATTCGACAGAATTGGCTCCTTTGGACTTCTATTTGTTTGCATCGATAGGACATGCATTGGCTATTGAAAGACAACAGGACAGTTAATGCAATCTAGTTTTTGTGACATATTATATGTTATCGTTTTTTGCTGATTTTGTTTTATACACATTTGGAGAGATTCTGTAAACAAGTGAGCGAATTTTGAAGCGCTCTCTTTCTCGAACTCATGTTCGAATAAACTTAACTTTAAAAGTTACCGGCAGGATGATCCCTTTAGCTTAATGCTTACTTCTATCTTATTGGGTACTCATAATAATGAAAAACAATTTATCTGCTCGTTAAAATTCTCCCTTTAGGTAACGGCAAGTTGTAATAATGGCCCATAGAGCGCAATGTTTGTGTTGAAAAATGTATTAGCAAATTATATATCATTTTAATTGGAAATGTGTCCATTGGTCGGTTAAAACCAATATACATTTGTGTCGGTAGAATAGAAAAATATTTGTTCATAGATTAAAACACAAAACGTATGATCCTAAATATGCCCAAAAAGTTGTGGAGCACGGCAGTCCAATTTATTCGATAGATGAAAAAACTAACGTTGATTAATAATCCAAAAGGATACATAAGAATTTGCGATATCACGTTTTCAAGAAGAAAAAACTCCGTTTTGGGCTGGTGATCTGCAAATCAGGACTTAAACCTGAATTGGGTTTATGAGACAAAAAATAATAAATAAATGACATGTGGGCAATAATCAGAAAAGAATGGCATTTCATACTTCTGCAACTATGTGCAAATTTTGTTGGAGGAAAGTGATAAAGTAAATGTCAGAGTCATAAGAGTGCATGGGCTTCAACGAAGTATAAATGAAATGTTTAGAAATATAGTTCGGAATTTAAGGAAACATAGTGTTCTTGTTAAGTATTTTTCTGCTTACAAAATGTAGGAAAGCAGTTATAAAGCAGTGTCGAAGTGTTTTAAGTTGATATACATACATATGTACATATGTATTTACATTATTTGATGACAATTAATACATCGATATCATTCTTATTGTTTTTCCAACACTTTATGTGTTGTATATTTAATGTGAAGATGTGATTTGCGTACCAAAGTTCCCACAGGCTTAATACTCTTCCACAAAGTCCCGATATGATTCCTAGAGAGCGTTTAATTGATCATTTGGAAGAGTGGTTGTGTAGTCGCTATACCTTAAACAAAAGTCAACTGAAAAACTTATTCATGAGTGCAACAGAAAACACAAAAAAAAAAAACTGGCAAAATCAATGCCAAATAAGTAAAATGGAGTGTTTGACCTTAAGGTGTATTCTACCTAACTATAGGTAAAACATTTTAATGTGTTGGGTCATTGAATTTTAAGTTTACTCAGAATTCTTTTTTGGGGTACCAACTATTTTGCAGTGTAAAAATATGGAGTCACCAGGAAGTTTTCTTTATTTTAATTTTGGCTAGTGAAAAGCATTAAATATTCTTTTAGTTTTATTATAAAATAGAAAGATATTAACAAAATATATGTTTAAAAATCATCAATTACTTGTATGTAATATTGCCTTAAATTTTATGAATTTGCTGTCCACTATATACATATGTAAGTTAAGGAAAAATATGTTTAAATAACAAAAGTTACTAAGCTGACGTTGCTATTGCATAATCAACAACTTTGCTTGGTTCCTATTTCAACATTAATGGAACGGTGGGAAAATGCTGACACCATGTCTACAAACAACACGAGCAGCAAAGGTATGTGATCAAAACAGCGACGTTTAGGCAGTTAGAGTAGTTTTAATAAAAATTGTTTTTACTGTTGTTCTTACTGTGCATAAATAAAGACGTGTTGTGTCTTAAAAAACACAACACAAAAAAATAATTTTTTTTAACTTTTGAATTTGGAAAGAATTAATTGGCGCCCGAGCAGGGACATCCTTTTTTTACAAGGATTCCCATCCCGGTAAAGAACTAACAGTCAAGCCTTGCCAGGTGCCCCAGTAATCCGTAAAGGATAAAAAGGATTGGCGTATGCCAAGGCCTGGCAAGCCCGCGTAAAACCGGTATCTATCTAAATTAATTAAATTTAAATTAAAAAGTGAAAACATTAAAAAATTGAAAACAAGTGTTTGGTGTACAGTGGAAAAGAAAAATTCGTGAACAAAAATATAAATAAATCAAATTAATTGATCGTACTAAAGAGGCTGCAAGTGTTAATAACAAATACGAACAAAAAAATTAATTGAATAAATAAAACCTACAAAGAAAATGTAAGAAACAAAAAATCGTGTTAAAATATTCAAACTGCAACAAGTTCATAAAGGAAAAAATTATTACTAGGAATATTTTGAAAGAACTTGAAAAATAAAAGTAATTTTAAGCGAAAAGAAAAAGTAGTGAATAATAAATGATAAATCGCTAAGTGAATAAAAATTGAAGAGCTAAAAATTTAGAAATTAATAAAAACTGAAATCAAGTAAATAATATTTAAAAACCTACATGGAAAACAACCTCAATTTATAAAAATGTTTACCTTTGAAAAATTAAAAATTTGTGAAGTACGTGCAAATAATATAAATAAAAACAATAATAATAAAGACACAATAAACACATAAAATACACAGTTGAAACAGTGAAACCCAAATCAAGAGACAGAGGACATCAACAAAGACAACATGATCCTGAATCTGCTAATGTAAGCTTAATGTAGATATAACAAATATTAGTTTTGATTTTTTTAAGATATTTTGCAATATAATTGAAATTTTTTTAAAAAAAAATTTTTTGTATAAAAAAGGAAAAGAAAGAAATAGTTTATTAAGTAAACAGAATCAAACAAAGAAATTAATCATTTAATTCAATTAATCGATTAAAAATTTTAAATGTGAATAAGAGAACTATCCTATTATATTAATTATTAAAGGTTTAAAAAAAAAAAAAAATTTTTTAAAAGAAAAAAATAAAAATTTATTTTTAATCTCGTTCTAACTTTCAATAAATTTCAATGCCAGACGAATCAATTGACAAACTAACAGAGAGGCTAAGTAGAACCTTGACTATGGCAAACAATAATTTACCATCGGGTTCTAATGCGGCCCACATGACAGGACTAAACGAATTACAGAAAAGACAAATTAGGGAACTTATAAAGGAGACGATTGAAACAACAAGTGATCATGACTTAGATGAGGGTTTAGATCAACCAATCGGTGAACTTACTCCAAAACTCGAGGAGCTAGATAGAGTACCCGATATCGTCAAATCCTTGAGAGAGTTCTCAGGGATCGCGGGTGAATTCAATTCATGGAAAAAGTCCGTAGATAGGATATTAGAGTTGTATGACTCCATAAAAGGATCGGGTAAATATTACGCGATCTTACATACGATTCGGACGAAAATTACGGGTAATGCTGATACTGCGTTGGAGTCGTATAGAACTCCATTGGAATGGGGGAGAATAAAAAAATGTTTGAGTATGCATTACTCCGATAAACGGGACATTGGCACTTTAGAGTATCAGATGACCGTTCTATGTCAGGGCCAAAGATCAATTACGGACTTCTATCAGGATGTTTATAGACACCTGTCATTAATATTGGACAAAGTTTCTTGTCTAGATCTGAATGAGAGTAGTCTTCGCGCTATGACAGATACGTATAGAGAAAAAGCACTTGACACCTTTGTTAGGGGGCTAAATGGAGACCTTCCGAGATTGCTAAGTATAAGAGAGCCAAGTTCTCTGCCACAGGCTCTTCATATGTCTCAAATTGGACAATATGAATTTTAGAAGAAATTACGCCCAATCTCAACAAAATAAGAAAGACAGGGTAGGAGTGAGTACAATCAATAACAAACATTTTTACCCAGAATTGGCACATATCGGCGGGGCTACGGCAACCAGATACAAGACATTCCCAACTTACAATAATTCTAGTTTCCCTAATTATCAATATCCGAATCTACGTCCCAATAACCCTCAACATTTTTGGAACAATCAGACATACCAGAATAGATTTTTTAATCAAGGGCAACGACACACCCCGTTTGTTCAAAAACAGCCAACCAACATCCCACAAATGAAGCCGGAACCAATGGAGGTGGATAAATCAATTCAAATGACAAATTCAAACAGACAACCACCTCAGCAGATGTTCAAGAGACCTGCTGGAACTTCATTCCAAGGACCAGTGAACAAACATCAAAGAAACTTCCATTTGGGAACTATACCGGACGAAACTTATTACTGGGAAGATCCATATTCAGGAGACAACGAGGCTGATCTTGCCGGAGCAACGACACCTTACTATGTTGATGATTGTTTCCAACAAATTCCAGTAGATTGTAATGACAAGGAATCTGAAGAAAAACCAGACATTATAGAAGCTGCTGTACATTTTTTAGACTAAATTGTTCCTCGTTACCTTATTTCGAGGCAAACACGAGGAACGGTAAAGTTTTAAGGTTTCTATTAGACACTGGTAGCAATAAGAATTACATTAACTCTGATTTAGTAAAAAATCCTAAACCTAACGAGAACATTTTTAGCACAAAAACGGCCAATGGTAACATAAAAATAACCCATCATACATTTGTCCAATTATTCGGAGTTGAGGACGCACCCATTAAATTTTTCCTTTTACCAGGATTCAATTCTTTTGATGGAATTCTGGGAAATGACAGCTTAAAAGCATTATCGGCTGTAATTTATACCGCCGAAAACTATTTTACCATAAACGGCGGAAGAAAAATTCAAATCAAACAATGTACGTCACAGAGCGTTAATAATCTCGAACTTAGAACTCAACATTTGTCTAAACGACTACAAGAATCATTGGAGGATATTGTAAAGCAACACGGTCCATTATTTGCAGATCCTGATGAAAGATTAACATATACCACCGTGGTGGAAGGAGAGATCCGAACAGAAAACAACAATCCAGTATATTCCAAAAGTTACCCTTATCCCATGGCATTGAAAGATGTAGTGGAGGAGGAAATTAACCGTCTTCTACGTGATGGAATCATACGACCGTCACGATCCCCATACAATTCTCCCATTTGGGTGGTACCAAAAAAGGAGGATCACTCTGGAAAGCGAAAGTTTAGGTTAGTTGTGGATTTTCGAAAATTGAACGCGGTAACGGTGGCAGACAGATATCCGATTCCTGAAATAAACGAAGTTTTGGCGAACTTGGGGGGAAATAAATATTTCACTGTGGTTGATTTAAAGAGTGGATTCCACCAAATTCCGTTAAAAAGCGAGGATATGCCGAAAACTGCTTTTTCCGTGAATAATGGCAAGTACGAGTTCACTAGGTTGCCATTTGGATTAAAAAATGCGCCTTCTATCTTCCAGAGGACACTGGACGATATATTGAGGAACCACATAGGAAAGATTTGCCATGTTTATGTCGATGACATTATAATTTTCAGTAAGGATGAAAAATCGCATTTACAGAACGTGGAGAAGATATTTGCAACCCTTGAATCGGCTAACATGAAGATTCAATTGGATAAATGCGAATTCTTCAAAACGGAGGTAGAATTTTTGGGGTTTATTGTGTCAGAAGAGGGAATAAAACCCAATCCAAAGAAGGTTGAATCGATTTTGAAACTTCCGTATCCCAAGACACTAAAGGAGCTCCGATCTTTCCTCGGACTTTCTGGATATTACAGGCGATTTATAAAGGGTTATGCTGATATAGCAAAACCACTGACAACACTACTAAGAGGAGAAGAAGGACGAGTGTCAAAATCAACATCAAGTCAGATAAAAATAAACCTTGACGATGCAGCTAAAAAAGCTTTCGAAGCACTTAAAAATGCTTTAGTATCACAGGAAGTAATATTATCGCACCCAGATTTTGATAAAGATTTTCAGCTTACAACAGATGCATCCAACTTCGCCATTGGAGCCGTCCTCAGCCAAGAGGATAAACCTATTGCATTCATCTCCAGAACTTTAAATGCGACAGAAGAACATTACGCTACGAATGAGCGAGAATTATTGGCTATAATTTGGGCTCTCAATAACCTAAGAAATTATGTTTACGGCTCAAGAAAGGTAATTATTTATACTGACCACCAACCATTGACTTATGCCCTAAGTAGCAACAATCATAATTCAAAGATAAAAAGATGGAAATCCGCTCTAGAAGAATATAATTACGAATTGAGGTACAAACCGGGTAAGTCAAACGTAGTGGCCGATGCCTTGTCAAGAAACATCACGGAAACGAATGTTCTCCAAGAACAGGGTGACTCTTCCACCGAAACCCAACATAGTGCAGAGAGTTCATCCGAGAATCTAATTCCAAGCGTAGAGACACCGATTAATGTGTTTAGGAATCAAATATTCCTTAGCATTGGCGAAACATCCTCATACCAGTTTAAGATTGTTTTTCCAGGAATTCATCGACACCTAATAACTGAACCCCAATATAACGAGATTAACCTTTTAAATATAATCAATGGAATAAAGGCTCCTGAACCCATTATGGGAAAAATTCAGACATTATACCCAATACATTTTTCTAATTATAAGTGTAGGTTTACACAGCTATTTGTTTCCGATGTGTCTCCAGAAGGGGACCAAGAGAACATAATTGTAGAAGAACATAACAGAGCCCATCGCAACGAAAAAGAGAACAGGGCACAAATATTGGAAAAATACTATTTTCCAGGAATGGCTGGAAAAATAAAGCGAATTATTAAACTATGTGCAACATGCAAGAAAAACAAATATGAAGGACACCCAAATATGACTGAACTAAAACAAACACCTATACCAACGTTTCCCGGACATACAATTCATATTGACATTTTTTCAACAGATCGCAAACTAATACTAACATCCATTGATAAATTTTCAAAGTATGCTAAAGTCAAACTGCTAAATGGAAGATCCATAGAGGATGTAAGGAAACCTTTGAGGGAACTTATATTTTCCTATGGGGTACCAAAAAATATTGTAATGGATAATGAGCCTTCGTTAAATTCGGCATCAATTCTGTTTATGTTGAAGGATGACCTGAAAATCAATGTTTTTACAACTCTTGCATACAGAAGCGAGGCAAATGGTCAAGTGGAACGCTTCCATTCCACTTTGGCAGAAATTATGAGATGTCTTAATAGCGACGGGACATCCAGAAATTTTGAGGAATTACTTGAAAAATCCGTTAATGAATATAATCATTCAATCCATTCCACCACCAACAGGAAACCTGTCGACCTTTATTTCGGAAGGACTGTCGATTTCTCTCCACAAGACCTGGAGATAACTAGGCTGTCTAACATCGAAAGGCTCAGACAAAAGCAAGAAAAGGATTTGGCCTACCACAACAAGAAAAGGAAACCGATAAAAGATTATGTGCCAGGGCAACTGGTGTATGTTAGGACTAATAAACGACTGGGCACCAAATTAAGCAATCGATTTAAACAGGAAATCGTTAGGGAAAATCGTAATACGACAATTGTGACTGAAAGTGGACGTGTTATTCACAAAAGCCATATTAGAAACTGAAATATTTTGAAAAATTGCAGGAAAGGGGAAGAATTTTCTTTGAATCGTTTCGTTTCTTTCAGATTCTTTATTGGTGCCGTATCGGCGGAATTTAACATACTTGACTACTCTAATGCAAGGCTAATAACTATTCAGAACGGTATCGCTAGACGACAGGAGGGTGCATTTAAAGTAATACATTCAATCGATCTACAACAGTACCAAACCTTATCAGAAGACATCGAGTCAATTTTAAATTCAAATATTACATACGCTCATCCGCTCCGTCCGTTTTTATTACAGCAAGTTCTGAACATAAAAGGACTCCTTAAACGACTTAGTCCCGGTAGAAAGAAAAGATCCATAGATTTCATCGGTAGTGCATGGAAATGGATAGCCGGAACCCCAGACGGACACGACTTTGAAATTCTCGATGAAAAAATCAGAAACGTACTTGAAAATAACAACAGACAAATGATTATAAATGAACTAACTACAAATAGATTGCAAGAAATTTCTAACATTACAAACGAAATATTGAAAGTGAAGAAAGAGAACTGGAATAATGAATTGCTTGTAAAATTAGAACATAAACTCATTGTAATAGAAAAGGAATTACAAAATATCGAATATGCCATTCAGTGGGCAAAAGTCAATATTGTAAATGCATTTATTCTGTCAAAAACTGAAATAGAAATTCTAAATGATGTTCTTGAAAATTATAATATCCCAACTTTTAGTGTAGACGAATTGTTATCCTTTGGCAATGTAAAAATAGTAGCAAATAATAAAGAAATTTTGTATATCTTAAGTATTCCAATCGTACGAGAAGACACATGTAAAAGATTCTTGGTTAAACCAGTAAAAAACAAATATTTAATTGATAGAATCGAATTTGATAAAATTTTAGATTGCAACAAAGACTTATTCGCTATTAAAGAAAATTGTAAATCTTATAACGATCTAACTATTTGTGGTAGAGATAAACTTATAGAATTAACTGATGAATATTGTATTACTAGTTTGTTTAAGAACAAGATAGGGAATTGTACCCAAATAAACAATGATCACATACCAACTATGGAGGAAATTGGAAGTGACCTATTACTATTAAATCAATATGCTGGAAAAATAGAGGTCGAAAATGAAGAAATAACGCTAAACGGAACCTACCTGATTAAATACTTTAACGTAACAATAAACATCAACGGCAGAAGATTTCACTCAAAGGAAATAACTAGCAGTAAACCTCTCCCCGCATTTCTACAACCAAGAGGAATGAACATTCAAACCGAAGAAGTACTATCACTAGAAAGACTGCAGAAAATTAATCTGGGCAATATAAAAAGATTAGATAACCTAGATATCAAGAACAATGCACTTTTAACAACAAGCAGCATTTTGTTAATTTTTGCCGTCTCCATTATCACGTGGATGTCCATAAAAAAATTGGTTAACAAGAAGAAAAACGACATAGAAAAAGAGGATACAAGTCCGGATAACCCAACAACAGAAGAAGATGCTAAGGTAAACAAGAAAAGCAGGAAATCTTCAAGCATCTTCGATATTCATACATTCTAAAACAATCGGGACGATTGTATTTAAGGAGGGAGGAGTTAAGGAAAAATATGTTTAAATAACAAAAGTTACTAAGCTGACGTTGCTATTGCATAATCAACAACTTTCCTTGGTTCCTATTTCAACATTAATGGAACGGTGGGAAAATGCTGACACCATGTCTACAAACAACACGAGCAGCAAAGGTATGTGATCAAAACAGCGACGTTTAGGCAGTTAGAGTAGTTTTAATAAAAATTGTTTTTACTGTTGTTCTTACTGTGCATAAATAAAGACGTGTTGTGTCTTAAAAAACACAACACAAAAAAATAATTTTTTTTAACTTTTGAATTTGGAAAGAATTAATTTGTATATGGAGTCCTTTTTAGCGCTTCATATCTTTAAGCTAATTTAATTAAATAAAAAGAAAGATAGTGATTGCACAAGCCACTGCCACTTTGAAAAATACTTGCATTTTTCATAGTGTTCAGTTCTAGTGGCATCAGATTTTGCTTGCTATTGGCTCTAATCACACGAGAACAATTTTTATTGTTTTCAAATCACACGAGATGAATTTTAGTTTGGCATTAAATGTATACGTATACACATTAGTGTTTTTCTATTTATTTGATGTTTGGCTGATTTTTAAAAATGTGCATGGATTAGCTTTGTGCTGGTTATGCGGGGTTGTAGCCAGTGGTGTTGTCGAGCCGGAACGCTCCGGAACGTCGTTCCGGTACTTCCTTTTTGAACAGGAACGCGTTCCGGAACTAAAGATGATTTGTGATAACGAGAATTGGCAGACGTTTTGAAAAAAAAAAAAATAAAAAGAATTGCTGATTTTTTTTCCTAATTTTTGACGAATTTTTATATGTATTTTTATAAACAAGGGTTTGAATCGAACCCGAACCGGAACAAAAACCGGAACTAACCGGCTTGTTTTTCCCAACCGTGAAACGGCGTCCGGAACGCGTTCCGGTAAAAAAAAATTTTGGCACAACACCACTGGTTGTAGCTGGTTGAAACTTTACGCCATCAAAAAACCATTCTCTTCACCTCCCTCGCTTATAAACTAAGAACTATTTTACGTCAGCACAATTGTTCTCGTGTGATTAGAGCCATTGAAAATTTCAAGTGGCTTGCCACTAGATATTGAAACTGTAAACAATATTACCCTGTTACTTGTTAATGGAATACAAATTAACTGAATTACTGTTAAATTGCACTTAAAATTGTTGCATGTTATTATGCATTATTATCATTTAATTTTGGAAGTACACATTAAAAACGCAAGTTTTTTTAATTATAGATTATATACATATATAGTATTATTAAAATAATATTATTTATAATAACTAATAACGCTTTCCCTAAAATCTAACTCTTTTTTTAAACAAAAAACGCAAAACATGTGTAAAAACAACAGCAAATGGTAAGATCTTCGACTATTTCGAACAATTTTTTTGTTGATAATACGTATACAACGCTGGCATGCCGCTAATGGCATGTGTAAAGGCAGTGAAAGTGCGTTAGATATGATCAAAATTTGTTATTCCATTGAAAAAATCTCTTGATTAATTCAGGTTTAATTTGATCGATGGCTTGGGTTATGTTGGCTTTGAAGACGGATGTGGTTTGCGGCGTGTTCGCGTACATCGGGGTCAAATGAAACGGTCTCGGAGGCCAGTGCACATTACCTTCACGTGACATAACCATGCTCTCAAATCGTTCGTGTGGAACATCTAATGTGCCATGTGGTGGGAGGCATATAGCGCAGTCCTATTGAAACCACATGTCGTTGGTGTGCAGATTATTCAATTCTGGCCAAAAGAATTTACTTATTATCGACCTATGGCGTTCGCTGTTGACAGTAATGACCTGTTCAACGTCGGTTTAAAACCGCTTTGGATCTTAGGCGAGATAATATCGATAATTTTGTTCGTTCATGTACCCATTCAATCAGAAATGAGCCTTATCGCTGAAGATGATTTCGTGATCAAAATTTTGGTGAGTTACCAACTTCTCCAGAGTTCAATTGGCGAACAAACTTCGTTGAATGTGGTCGTCCAGTGTTTATTAGCGAAACAGACAAATAATTTGACGGATGTAGACGTAACAAAATGACCGTTATCAACTGTATAAGTGCGAAGTACCTGTTCAACAAAGGATTTGATGAAATATATTTGTTGCTATATATACATACATACATACATATATATAAGTTATGGTTCTGGTTTTAACTGATCCCAGCCAGCATTTTTGGAAATTTTTAATCAAATTCGAGTCTTTTTTGATTCTTCTGCGCTATTGAAAAGCTAGAATATGCGCTCATTTTCGAATCATAAAAGACTCTTTTGTCGGGAGAAAAATGTGACTACGGGCGACTCTTCTAAAAAAGTCATTTACGAGTCATTTTCTATATTAGTGTAGAGTAATTTTCGACTCTTTTTCTAGTAGTCTTATAATCATTTTCGACTCGCTTTCTGATCATTTATTAGTCTTATTTATCGTTATTTGTGAATCTTTTTCGAGTCGTCTTTCAGTAATCGTTTAATCGCATACGAGTCTTTTATGAGTAATTTATCAGTATGTTTAGGAGTCCTTTTATTGTCATTTATCAGTCATTTTTGTATTAATTTGGATTCTTTTTTGGGTCATTTATGATTATAATTTGAGCCATTTATTAGTCGTATTTCAAAATCTGCTTTTAGTCGCTTTTCTAAGACCTACGTTTACTCTGCCGTGATTTCAAACATCACGTTCGTATGAACATTGAGTAACAAAGGAAGCATACATGCATACATACATAATTGGCCATTACAACCTTTCAGTCAGGTTACGGCCTAGCTTCACACACCACTCATATTGTGTACATTAATTTTATACGTGAGTGGCGGGATTAGAGTTAACGTTGACTCCGAACGATAGATTTTTAAGATACTCGGAGTTCTTGCCAGAAATCTGCTGAAAGGAAGTCGGCGTTTACCCAAGAAAGAATATATTTATATTTAAAAACAAATTGTACTTTATTTCATAGCCATCTTTTACTTAAACGACAATTTATAGAGAGAGGGTGTAAAAAAGCAGTTTTTAATCATCTATCTGCTTAAAATATGATCATAAAATACGTAATTACAATCACTTTTCAAACACCTGCCTGATCTGTTTTTGATTAAGCGTTTTTCAATCTTCAGTATAAGTAGAATATAATAATAAATAACGAAAATAATAGTAACATTTTAAACGTCTGAATGATTAATTTCCGATTGCTATACAATTTTTTATTGTATTTTAAATCGAACTCATTTTACTCATTGGCGCGAATCATTTTTGAGTCCTTTTTTAATCGCGTAACTGACTAATAAGTTTTTGATCACCAAAAGTAGTCTTAAAAGACTCAGCAAGGTGATTTTTTTTAAAACAGTCTTCCAAATGCTAGCTGGGATACTGTATATAAGCAACCAAAATAAATTTATGTGAAATTGCTAAAACAAAACTCAAGTATTTTTAAACGAATTTAAGTGTTCAGAGTTCGCTTTACCTTGTTGTTCAATGCGATCATTATTAGGATCCGTCCAGCTTACAAAAGCTACTGCAAACCAATTACTAATTTGAGGACCTTCCACCGTTATACGTTGCTGCACTTCATCCGATTGAAACTGTAAATTGTATATTTTAAATCTAAAATGGTACATAAAATAGTACATAAATTAATTAATACCAATACAAAAACATAAAAACAAAAAAATATAAATATTTGATACTTTCAGTCCACAAATTTCACTTTTTGAAACATTTTACATATAAATCTTAAAACACTTGAGAGAGTCATACAATTTTATATATAAAGTCATTTTTATCCTACACTAGCCGCTATACCACTTTGGACCTGGACTAGGCACCTATATCTCATACAATTTTAAAAGGAAAATGAAAAGTTTCATATCGAACATCTGATTCTTTCCAAATGATAACTCAATCTTTAGACAGTGAGGGAATTAAAATGGCAGAAACTGAAAAGGAAACTCATTTAAAATGACTGCCAATAGGATGAATAAAATCAGAAAATATGTTCGTGTTCTTTTCGAGTTAGAGAAAGATTTAGTCTTTCCTAAATTGACCACATCCGTTGTATATTATAAATGAAATTTATACGTTAATAATTTTAATTGTCATGAACTCATGTAAACTATAGGCTACACGTAATTTTATCAATAATTTTATTCAATAAACTACAATAAGGTGCGTGAGATATCATTGAAATTGTTTTATTCCAGTATGTGGTATTAGGTAGTTTTCTGAGCATTTTCGCATATTGTTGCATTACTTATAGTAAAGCAATTTCCATACATTTCATCGTCATTCAACACATATTGGAAGACGACTTGCTTTCCTTTGGATGAACCAGATTTCGCCAGTATTATCCGATATTTTTGGAATTTTATCTTAGTATGTATTCGTATATATTGATGGTTTCGCATACACAGCCGCTACAGGCACTGATTCCTCATCCAAAAAGTAAATCTATCTAACTCGAGTCTATTGCGTAAATTAGAAGTTATGATTCCATTTTTAGCCATTTGAGGAGTCTGCACTATTTCAGAAAGAGTTTTACATTTAATACTCAAAGTTTACTTGACGTAAGGCTCTTGCACGAGAGACACCGTTTGTGAGCAAAAGGTTAAATAATAAAAAATAGAAGATGCATGGGGTTTTTAGTATTGGTGTTTATCAAGAAGGTTGATGCATTTCAATGGTAAATGAAATACATATCATTAATGAAATTATAAATTCTGATCAATTGTGAAGAGTGAAGTTTTCTGCATAATATGCGAATAAAGTACAATTTTCTATAAAAAGGATTCGCAAACTTATATTAAAAGAGATACGTTTATAAAAAAATATTTCAAGAAACATGAACATAACTAATGCAGTTATAATTTCATTTCACATTTTAGTTGCATTTTAATTTAATTAAATTTTTTAAATAATTAACACTGCAGTTTAACTTTGTCTCATATGAAAATAGATGTACAAATAAGAAGGCTAAGAGCACCAACGCACCGTGCATAAGTACTTTTGCATCGGATGATGATGTCGTTAATCGCTATTACTTTTAAGTGATAGTTCACAGAGAAATAAGAGCAAACACAATGCTTGTTATTGCTATGGTGTTGTGTAATAATATTTTTATATAGACGAAGTCAGCAGATGCGACTACTTATGTAAATATGTAGTAAGAAAAGATATTTTATTGCACCAGTAATTAATAGTACCCCTCATGTTACCTAATATCAAGCAGTTAAACTAAAACATGTTCAAACTAAAATGTTTTCAGACAATACTTAACCAAAATCAGGCAACTGTACAAAAGTCCAGTATGGTTTTAGTTTCAAACTAATAAGTACTTAGGAATTTATAAATAAATTACAGTTCAGAATTGCTATTTTAAAATTTTAAACACAAAAGTTGCAAAACATATTGTAACTGGTGGTGATTAAATTCGCAATAATATGGTTTATAGAACTAACCAGAACCATAAATATATCCAGATTATGAAAATGATTATTGCAGATAGGCTAACAACCTTGTAACCCCAACGAAAAGTTTTTGTGCATATCAATTATGAAATAGTAAAAATTTAAAATTATATACAATCCACTAAAATCTTTGGATCCTCCAGGAATGTAATTATTCCATTTGTAACTTTGTGATAAAAGGCTTCTGGACTAACAATTAGATATTATATATTAGAGTAACCCAGTCCATGTATGTAGGTAATATAACATACATATCCGTATTTGCAAAAAAATGAAATCTCATACAAAAAATTAAAGTCATACATTTTTGAAATCGAAAATGTAATATAAATATGTATGTACATACATACATTATTGGCCATTACAACCCTTCATTCAGGATGACGGCCTAGCTTCTCACACCACTCGACCTCAAACGACAGATTTTTGAGAAACTTTTTTCATGGCTGGTTTATTTACTCTCAGAGTTTTTGCCAGGAATCTGCTGAGAGGAAGTCATCGGAGAAATATTTTTTTTCATATTTCGTTTTGATGTCTGTCCTGGGCGCTAATAAGCGAACACACTACCTACTAGACTACGGCGACTACACATATGTACATATTATGTTATATAAATTGATGTTTTAAAATATGTTCGTAGATTTGACAGTTTCAAACATGTATTTGTCTAGTTAACAACAAAGTATGTATAACTAAATAAATTTTTATTCCTACGGAAGTTTTTATTGATGTATATTAGAGCGACTCACAAAAAAAGTACTCGATGTACCCTCCTAAAACTAAACCTTGGACTCTTTTAAGATGACATCTAAAATATTTCGGCTCTAGCTTTAACCTCTCGTGAGCTGGACCATTTTGAAAAAGGGTTTATTTTTGTATGTTTTGTTAATTTGAGAATCTGTTTCCTTACCAACATATACAATATCGGTATCATAAGAAAGAGTTTTTAAGGCGCGTCCAACTGTATATACAATTTGTCCAAGGACGATCATCCATGTGCTTTTTTTAAGGATTTTCTGTAAAAAAAAGGTTTTTGAATTTTTTGTTCGGGGTTGTTTGTAATAAAATAACCAAATTAACATATTTTAATCTTCAATCGATTTGATTAAATACGGGTCTCAGCTTTTTTTTGAAATTCGCCCTAGTTCGCGTTTTTTGAGGACAGTTTTATAAATATAAACAATAAAATTTAATAACTTTTTTTAATTGACGAAATACAATATGCCGGGAAAAATTCATGGATCATTTCTTTTTTTCTTTCTATAGTCCTATTTTCATTCATACATGATCTAGAAACTAATATTATAGTTACCACAAAATTCCATTTATATATATTCCAGAGCACCGTTTAAAATGCATATAATTTGCAAAAATCTAAATTATTTACTTACAAAGATGATGTACTCGGCAAAAGGAAAAATTTGATACCTGTATTGACCTATTTAAAACGAAGGGTTACCACCCCACTGTATTTTTGTCAAAACGTAAACTAGGGCGAATTTCAAAAAAACCTGAAACCCGTATTTAATTAAATCGAGTAAAGATTAAAACATGTTAATTTGGCATTTTTATTACTAACAACCCCGAACAAAAAATTCAAAAACCAGTTTTTTTTACAGAATATCCTTAAAAAAGGACATGGATGATCGTCCTTGGACAAATTGTATATACAGTTGTAGGCGCCTTAAAAACCCCTTTCCTCCGATACCCACATTGTATATGTTGGTAAAGAAACAGATTCTCAAATTAACAAAACATTCAAAAATAGACCCTTTTTCAAAATGGTCCAGCTCACGAGAGGTCAAAGCTAGAGCCGAAATATTTTAGATGTCATCTTAAAAAAGTCCAAGGTTCATTTTGAAGGGGGTCAATCGAGCACAAATTTTGCTTCCATACAACTTGAGTCGCTCTAATGTATATATATTAAAATACATATGTACATACAGTAAACAAAAAACCTTGTACCACCTAAAAATAAATTTTTTTATTAAAAATTACGAGTAAAAGAAAATTTATTGTTATCAATATCGATTTTAGCTTGAAGTCTCTATTACTATTATAAATTAAAAAAATTCTTCTCTTTTGCCATATGTAAAGAAAAAATTCGAATACGAATACCAATATTTCTATGCAAAAAAGCAAAGAAATTGTCAACATCAAAAAAATTAAGGAATATACATATCACTTGAGTGTTTTGTATGACGATCTTTAGCTTCTTTCAGGTTGAGGTGAGACTTTTTTGTATGACAAAGTAAACATTCTTCGACTACAGCAGCCAAGTGAATAGGAGCGTAGAACGAATACAAAGTTATTTTCCAAACCAATGTTTTGAAGAGATTGAACCAATTAATTTTAAAAATATTTATACAATCTGTTGTTGTTTGTCTAATACATATATATATATATAATAATAAAAAAATAATAATAATAATAATATATATATACATATATATGTTTTAGACATATTGTGATAGCCCTTGAGGACCTCGAAAGCTTGCCCTCTTTTCTGATTTTTTCAATTTATTTCAGAAAAAGTGATTTTTCTCGAAGGAATCATTTTCTTATATATATACATATATATGTATTAGACATATTGTGATAGCCCTTGAGGACCTTGAAAGCTTGCCCTCTAAACTACTAGGAAAACATATTGTTAAGAAGCTGACCACCGCGTCAATTAGAGATTAATAAATAAACTCTGTATGTAAGCGTCCATTTTTATTTTTATTTAAAATAAAAATACCGTTTTGGAACTTAAATCACTTGTTATGGCCACTCAAGCATATAAACAAGTTGCCGATAAAAGTGTATTGATCACTTAAAATGGAGTTTATATATAGAACATATCGTTTGAAATTGATGAATTTCCTCATGGTATTGTTAGTAAGAAGTCGCCATAGCTTAGTAGGTAGTGTGTTGACTTATTAGACGTGAGGCACAGTTCAAACCCCAGGGCAGATATTTCAAACAAAACGAAATATGAAAAATATTTCTTCGGCGTCATCCTCTCAGCGAATTTCTGGCAAAAACTCTGAGAGTTTCCATTTAATGTTTCTCAAAAAAAAACTCTGTTGTATAAAATTAACACATACAACATACATAAGTGTTGTGAGAAGCTGGGTCTTAATCCTGACTGAATGGTTTTAATGGACAATCTTTTAATTATTTTTTATAAAAAAGGATTATCCATTTATCGGTTTTAAAAATAAAGTCAAATAAAAAATACTTTTATTTCATTATAATGCTAGGAGCTTGGCATTACGCACAAAATGCAATGTCATTTAAATGAACATCTCTAGAGAGTCGATCCTTTTGATGGTATTTTGGGCTCTATTTCGGCGGTAACTGGATTAATGTTGGTTTTCAAATGCATCGACATAAGGGGAATATCGGCGTAGACTCCGCCCCTGACGCAGCACGATAAAAAGATCTAACGACCTAAAATCATGTGATCATGGTGGCCAATTAACGTATCAAAATTTTGAAATCTTCCTTTTTTGGGAAATTGCTTATGAGATTATTCAAAATATTATTATCCGCCACACTTTCTCTAACAGAATCGATCTTTTTGGCCAAATATTTTTTAATTTGCCAATTTCTGGAACAGTAAGTGATTTATAATATGTGAATCACCACTTTTGAAGTAAGTTTTAACGTAATTATTTAACAATACATATTTGAGTATGACGAACCTTTCATTAAATAAATGACACCTAGGGTGAAAGACATTTAACAGTTGACATCCTTGCCAGACCGCCTGTTTTAGAACCACTGACTTTATAACCCTATATTATATTATATATTTATAACCCTATATTTATTTGAAGTCGCCGTGGTCTAGTAGATACTGTGTTGACTTATTAGACGAAAGGCCCGAGTTCGAATCCCAGGTCAGACATCAAAACGAAAATATGAAAATATTTCTTCGGCGACTTCCTCTCAACAGATTTCTGGCAAAAACTCTGGGAGTAAAAATTGCCATGAAAAGCTTCTCAAAAAATCTGTCGTTCGGAGTCGACTTTAAACTGTAGGTCCCGCCACTCATGTATAAAATTAGCGCACACAACATGAGTGGTGTTGAGAAGCTAGGCCATAATTCTGACTGAAGGGTTGTAATGGCCAATTATGTATGTATGTATATTTATTTGCTATATTTTCAGCAATTTTTAATTAAACAGGTGAAGTGGTTATCAGAAAACTCGACCTATCATATTGGTTGTCAAGCTTCTATAAATACAAACCGTGTATGTATGCAAGTATGTATCATACTTTTTTCGCTTCAAAAACAATTCTGCATTTAAGACTAAGTTTTTTTTTTCATAAAATATATTATTGGTTTTTAAATTTTCATATACATATGTACATGTGTAAGCAGACTTATGTATGCATGCATGGAATTGTTGGGCTTCAGGTTGGAGCAAAAGGTGATATATATTGTTACAAAAGTGGAAATGGTGTTATAAAAATGATAAATAAAAGCTACAAAAACAAAACAATGGACTTGTTTACATGATCAAAGAATAAACAGTAATGTAACAACAACATCAGTGTATAAAAAAAGGGGATAAACAAAGTAAACAAGCAACGACAACACTACAAGGACAAACGTAAACGAAATACACAAACAACAATAATGAAAACAACATGTTTACATTTATAGATACTTCGCGAAGGCAGTCATTCTCCTTCGAGAGCATTCATCAGACTGTTTACCCAGCGATATGAAAGGCAAGACAAAACAGGCAACGACATCAGAAAGAATTGAGTCAGTCTTGTGTGAAGACGCTTTGCGTGTGAAGAAAATAATTGTGGTTCGAAGATCTCCGTTACAAAGATCTAACGAACGAGTGTAAATAAGTATAATAATTAAAATAAATTGTTGATGTTTAAATCGAGTTGCCAAAGGTGGCACACTGAATTGTGCAAACAATAAAGAATTTGTTTAAAACTAAGTACAAATTTATTTTTATTTTATTTGCATTCTACGAACTCATATTTAAACGTTAAAACGTAACAATATATACATATTTAAATGCGTTTTTAATGTAATATTATTAATAATTATTTTTTTTTGGCGGGACATTATTTTACATTAATTTTTAATTAAAAAATTTACCTTTGGTCAGCATTAAGAAAATTTTTGGGAAATGTTATATTTTCAGGACTTATCACAGGATAACTGCTCGCCTTTAAGTGCAACGTTACATCACGTGGCTTGCATTTGCGTTCTGTATTTAATAAAAACGTTAAATTGATTACTTAGTTGTTTAAGGATAGGAAATTATCTCCACAGATAGTACTTACGAAAGGCACTTTTAGATTCTTCAATGGCTTTAAATGTGAACACTGCTCGCCTTGTATCGGGTGGCATGCGAAAATGTAAAATGGACACATCCTTGTAGGAGTTGTATTTTAAAAGTGTATTTGATGGCAGTCGCACTACTAGTGTTTGGTCCTTTGGTATTTTCAATTGATCCATTTTCTCCTGCGTCATCTCATTGATGAGATAATCATTTTGTGTAGTCGACGACTGATGCTGAATTTGCATGCTGGCCACACAGCTGATATCATGTTGATGTGTCATCATTAATATTGTGAAAACTGCAATGGCAACCAAATCCTTTTCTGTCATGGCCATTATATTCACTGCTATGGGCATTGCAGCGGTCGTTACGCTGTAATACGAACCGTGATGTGATTCGTAAATTTCGACGACGCAACCTTATCACCGTAAGTAAATGAACTTGAATGTGTTTCTGTCAAAGCGTTAGCAATGTCGTCTGTCAGCAACGTGAATAAGATTGAATCGGCAAATTATCAGGCGTAATGGTACGTGATGATTGGCCTAAGGATAATTTCAGGACACATGAAATTGGATTGCCAGTTAATGACCACGGTTTATCGCTTTATAAATTCTAAAATAGTATACCTGTAAAATAACATGGTTTGATTAAAAAAATATGAATTAATTTTAAAAATTATTATTATTTTTATTCCATAATTTATGCAATATTTTGCAATAATAGTTGCGTATTTTTTAATTAAACATTTTCTGTGGATACATATGCATGTATGCATGTCGGTACATGTTGCCTAAATCCTCAAAATGCACAATTCTATTATCATTTATTAAAATTATGTCATACTCTATTATATGTGTGTGTTTATGTACATAGTATATTCTCCTATTGCTTGCCTTCACTCTTTATAAATTTATTGAATAGAAATTATCATTTTAGTATTGAGAAATAATAACTGAAATTTGTTTGTCGCTTAAAAACTTAATTTTTCAATATACATACATACATACAGACATATGTATGTATATCATGCAATGTTCCCATATTCTCGTGTATATTTCGGAAAATCAATTTTAACATTCTCTAATTTTAACATTCATTATTTTCGTTTTAGTTCATTAAAACTAACTTAAAAGTTTGATTAATGTGGTTTCACACACGAGACTATTTTTTAAGCCGCACAACTTTTGTTCTTTCAGTCACACACGAGACTATTTCATCTGGCATAAAATTGTATACATATACTCTGCTTTGTGTGTATTAGTTTTTGTTTACTTATTTTTCTGAGCCTGCTGTTTTATAAATGTATGTGTATTGGTTTTGTGTTGTTTATGTATTGGTTTGTGCGGGGTAGAAACTGGTTGAAAAATTATGCCAGCAAAAAACCACTCTCCTCACCTCTCTTGCCTACAAGCTGCCATTTTGTGCCAGCATAATTGTTCTCGTCTGTGATCGCTCAATGATAGGAAAGAAGCTTACGAACGTTGGAAGAGGTACAGGACTACGGAACTTGAGGAGATTTTAAAATTTTACAGACTTAGAATCAATTATGAAAAAAGAGCCGCCAAGTGCAAATTCTATGAGAACAAATTTCCAACCGCCGTATCATCGCAGAGAAAATGGATGGAAGTTAGGAATATGGGAGTTTTGAATAAGGATAATATGACTGACCATGGTGGAAATGTAAACCAATTGAATTTTGAATTCTCTAGTATCCCTATGCATTACTCTGATATTGGTTACTACAACTCTACAGATCCAAGCATTGCTTCTGATCAGAATCACAATGGTTTTCAGTTTTCGAACATCACCCTTTTGAACTTGCATAAATCATTTCGGAGCATTAAATCTAATGCAACTGGCTATGATAAAATTCATCCGAAATTTCTAAAGACTTTCCTTGACTACATTGTTATATATATATATATATATATATATCACATATATTTAACACTATTTTTACAACGTCAGAATTTCCTTCAATGTGGAAGCAAGCGAAAATTATTCCCATACCCAAACCTGATAAAAATTACAGGCCAATAGCCATACTTCCATACCTGTCACTTTTGAACGTATAGTACATAATCAAACCAGTAAATACTTGCATGACAACTCATTATTAACCAACAGTCAATCTGGTTGTAGTAGAGGAGTTAAGGTCAAAAATAGATCAAAACGTGGTATCGTTTCTGGTAATTCTAGATCACTCGAAAGCATTCGATACTGTTAATCATGACATTCCTTGTCACAAGTTGATAAATACCTTTAAATTTTCATCATCAGCAGTACATATATAATCAGCAGTATATATATAACTTGTAGAAGAAGAGTCAGACAGTTCATCATGGCGATAAAAAAAATGTTCAGCAGCCCGATACGAAGAGGTGTACCACAGGGTTCGATTCTTAGCCCTCTGATATATACATATAATGTACTCAAATGATCCACCTTCTCGTATTACTCACTGAGGAATTGAAATGTATTCCGATGACGTCCAACTCTACATTAGCTGTTTTAATACTGACATCGACAATTGTATATTGAAACAATTGTGTTTGAACGCGAATAAATAAAAGGCTATCATAATTGGGAAAATTGGCCTTTTGCTAAACCTACTACCACCATCAGTCGTTTGCGACCCACCATAGAATTGGTACAATGTGTCACGGTAATATTTTTATTAGTCAACTTTACTGGACTAACCATGTGAATTCAATTTGTCGGAAGATATATACTATGTTGAGGAATCTCTTTAGGACTCAATCCTTTACACCTTCTAATATTCGTACACTTCTGGCGAAACATACTTAATTTCTACTCTCTGTATGGATTTGAGCTCTTTGCGTGTCTGGACTCTGTTAGTAAAAATAAACTTAAAATAACTTATAATAACATAGCAAAATACATACATTTATAGTTGCAGTAGATTTAGTAGTATCTTGCATATTTCCTATAAAATCTATAACATGTCACTGAAAAACGTTTTGAAATATCGCATGCTGATGTTCCTATACAAGATTATCTATCCAAAGGAACTAAATTATCTAAACGTCATAAGGTACCAGAAACAGGTGAATGAAATTTTTTATTAATGCTATTCGGTCGTGGAATTAAATTCCTTCAGAAATCCAATTGAAAAGCTATGTAATGAATGAAAAATAGGAATGATCTCATAAATATGCGACGCATTATATACATACACCCATACATATATAAATGTATATGTTGGTATAAGTATGTATATAGTAGTGTTTAACAAATTTACGAATAAATTTCTCTTTTCCCTTGCGAGCCGTGGCAGTCTAGTGGGTAGTATACATGAAGGTTATAGATTCAAGCTTAAGATCTAAGTTACCTAGCATGTAATAGTTGTTACATATGTATATAATTTGTAAATATATTGTAATTGGTAAATAGGTACTAAATTTACTAAATAAATATTAAAATATTATGAAATTAATTAATTTCTGAATTAATTATTAAATGTGTTTAATATTACTGAAATTTGAACAAACAAAAAAAAAATATATAAATTTCTCATTAAAATGTCCTCTCATATACATATGTTCACACATTCATTTATTTATATGTGAATACCCAAATAAGATTAATGGTATATTAATTATATGTACATATGTATGTATATAAAGTAGTGTGTTTTTTAATTGACAAATATTGTGCTGCACTCCAACACGTGTGAAGAAATCAATTATTTCTTCATTTCACTCATAATGAGAAATAAATTGAATGTAGTAGAAAATAATAGTTCTATAGTCAATTACAATTAAAAGTGTGAATAGTTAAATTTATCGAATTCTGTGGTGGAAGCAAAACAATTTGAAATTATTTGCAATTAATTTTTAAAATATTCCAGACAGAAGACTTATGTAAAACGCACAGGAACACAACGTGGCATGGTACCACCAAAAATTACAGCAGCAGTACAAAATTAAAAATTAGATTTAGATAGATAGAATGAGAAAAACTTACATGTGTGTATTACACACCGTAAATCGTTTGTGTAAAAAATATTAAATCGCTTCTAGAGTTTTCGAGAGAACATCGGAATAAACCGTCGACATTTTGGAAAAACATACTTTGAAGCGACGAGACGAATTGTTTCCATACATTACGTATGGCGTCCTCAAACCCTGGAGCATCACCCTTAAAACGGTCTACGTGGCTAAAAGTTTAACCAGGATATGTATTGGTGTTATCCAAAATAAATTATTTCCCTCCAAATACTGGGATATTCTAAATTTATGAACATTTACATTAAAACAACAAAACAAAATATGCATAGTTACAAATTATTGTAAAATTTTTGGATTTTTTAAATAGAACCTTGGATCTGCAAATTTTTCGGTAAGATGTAAAAATCATCAAAAATATTTAGGTGAAATAACGAGTTTTAACTTTTGTGCGAATAAGTTTTTAAAAATATATGAGAATATGGTTGGAGGGATACAGTAGCTTTCCGATTTAACTAACCTAATTGCTGTCAGGCGTTAAAAAGGAAAAGCTTCTTCTATTTTATTCAGAACTCAAAAATATGTAGTATTTTTAATATTTTATTAAAAGTATGTATGTATGTCATATATGTATAATATATATGTCATATGTATAATACTTCATTAAAAAAATAAATAAAAAAAATTCATAAAGGACTGTAATACAAAAATAATTTATTTAAAATACTGGTTAAGCACGTTCTGTTTTTTGGCATTGATATCTTTCTTTTAATGGTATTTTCTGGCGACCATTTAAAAAAATTTTGTTTTATTTTGGGTTCTTAAATTTCAGTTCCATGCAGCACTTCTTGAATTTCGATTTGTGCATTTTAATTTTCACATTTGTTTGTTATACCGAGTACAACATAAAATTTTTGTTCGTTATAGAAGGTATACCAATAGAAAAAATTTGGATGTTCGTTAAATGCCTTGTCCACTATGTTCGTTAAATCGGAAGACTACTGTACTGCCAAAGATGCAACATTTATGTACTACACATGTTCCATATTGTGTACGTATACTTACCATATACTATATACATACATAATTGGCCATTACAACCCTTCTCAGACTACTTTCTCATGTTGCGTGCGTTAATTTTTTTATACGTGAGTGGTGGGACCTACAGTTTATCCTCGACTCCGAACGACAGATTTTTAAGAAACATTTTCATGACAGGTTTATTTACTTTCTTTTACTTTTTGCCAGAAATCTGCTGAGAGGAATTCGCCGAAAAAATATTTTTTTCATATTTCGTTTTGATGTCTGACCTATACTATATAAGTCTCATGAATAAAATCTTTAAGCTTTAAACTTTTATATATTGCACATTTATCAAAAGAAAATTAAAAATATACGTTTAATTGAAAGAAGGTTATCTAATACGGAGTTCAGAATGCTCCATTATTTCGTAAATCGCAAAAAACGCCATTATTGAGCTCAATATTTCATATAAAGTTTCAATTAATTATTGCGCACTAAATACGCAAATTGTTATAATATTGATTAAAACTTAACATGCAGCACTGTCATCAGTATGTTCAGTGCGCATATTACAATTATCCGAACACTTTCTGCTGATATTTGACAACTAAAAAAAAAAAAAAAAACAACTAAACAAAATAAAAACAATGTTGTTGAAACAGCCATCTGTTTTGTTTACCAGCTGTCAAATGAATATTGAATAAGCAGCTGAACTGCGTATATTATTATGTCTGAATACCTAAAATATTTTACGCAATAAACCGAATATTGACTCAATAAAAGTATAGCCAATATTTTTATTTTGCTTTTGCTTTTCAGATTTTGTTTTACTTTCTTGTCTTTGTAAGGGGGCAAATTTAATGTACGTGAAAGTTCTCATTGTGTCAAACTCATACAGTTGAAAATGTAAAATTACAACGTATTAAGGATTCTATGTGACGTGGCCTTAACAAAATGTACTTTTTTTAGCTTTTTTATTTGCAATTATTCGGTGATTTATTCATTTGAAAACTACGAAGGCTTAATTAAATTGTTTACAACAAACATCATTTG
Source organism: Sarcophaga rosellei (assembly GCA_930367235.1). NCBI lineage: Eukaryota > Metazoa > Arthropoda > Insecta > Diptera > Sarcophagidae > Sarcophaga > Sarcophaga rosellei. The sequence continues at coordinate 79,168,403 of OV884017.1, read as the reverse complement.
GCAAAAATCTTTAGTGTTATAATAATTAATATTAGAAAAATAAAAGAAAGTTAAAACATTGGAAAATCAATAGTGCAACTTAATAATATACAGAATTGGCAGAAACTAAAACATCTGACCTAATATTTTGACATTTCCATATTTCCATCTGGCGCTAAACAAACCTGACAAATATTAGCTGTATTCAAATCTTTAAGTTCCTATTAATTAATTAAAAAATTCATATCGAAAAAATTCTTTAAGTTTGAATAAAATAAAATAAAAAACGTTATATATATTGGTGGCAAAAACTGGGCCAACTTGTTTGTTGTTGTTTGTTTTTTTTATTTTCTTACATATCTTAACAATTAATGCAATATCCTATATTTTTAAAAATTTCGAAACTATCAATTTCGCTTGCTGAAAAGTTTTCCCATGCTTCTTTTATATGTCTAAGAAAATAAAAAATTTTAATTCTTCGAATTAAAAAATTGTTTTCCAATAGTTTTTTTTTTAATAAATTAATAGGTCCTTAAAGATTTGAAGTAGCGCTCTTTAAATTTCCTCAGTTTTATTTTTCACCAGATTCCTATGGAAATGTCAAAATATTAGGTCAGTTGCTTTAGTTTATGCCACTAGTGTATAACAGGATATATGTACTGTTATGTAGTGACAACATTTTTTAATACATACATCGCTTTGATTTCTCTAAAATGACCCAACGTTTGTAAATTTTCTCTTTTTGCGAGACAAGAAAAAAATTGTCTTACAACATTTTCTTTACTCTTTCGCAAAAAAAAACACTCTTTTGTTTTAAAATTTTTATAAAAAATATATAAGTTGACCCTCCTTAGCGAACCAATGCGATATAAACTTCATGTAATTTTTTTTTTAAACGCTTACTTCAAGTGTAATTGTACATATATTTATTTATTTAGTTATTACAATACAATTACAAATTATATTCTAATTATATACGAGCGGAGTAACTTGACCATATGCTCGGTTTAGTGTCACAGACCAGAGTCTCTGGTGGGAATCGAACCCACGACCCTCAAACTAATAGTATAGCACACTACCCACTAGACTACCAGGGCACCCTACACATATTTATATTTAAGAATATTTTTATAATGTGAGGCAGGAGCTTTAGACTGTGGAATCAGTAATGAGTTTTTAATTAAGAAGAAATATCATATCATAGACATCGTCTTTAAAAATTCTCTTCCATCTTGTTAAATGTCATTTGCTTATGACACTGACAACTAAACTGGTTGCCTAAATAACTGTCTCTCCTTCATAGAATTCTAGTTTATTTTTTCAATTTCATATAATGTGCACACATAAATACAAGCATTGATATGTACATATATACATACACATATTTGAACAAAAGAAAAATGCAAGCGCATACATGTTGGTATACGTAAATATTTTATACGCATATTGGAAAATTTTAATTTACACTCATACCTCGCTTTGCGCCGTTTCGTTTTGCTATTTTCACTATGTTTGTTATGTTGTTGTATGTATGTTATGTTGTTAGATTTTCGAAGTTGCATTTGTTTAGGTTCGAGTTTTTAACTTTTTTTTAATTTTTTGAAATTTCCTTTTCTTAAAAAAACTTTCTAACTGAAAATAATACATTTTTATTTTCACTTTGTTTTTCTAATTTTAGAGTTCACTTTCAATTCGTGTGTTATAAATTAAATGAATATTTTATTTGAATTTGAATTCGTTTTTTTTGCTCTTTAAATGCTTATTTTGTTCAATTTTCTTTTTTAAAAGTAGCATTTTCATAACCCTGAAACCTATCTTCGATCTTTACATGCTTTGCTATCGAAAATCATAACTCACTGAGTCATAACGACTCAAAGTGAGGTATGGGTGTATTCAATCCAATAATAACTTTGAAGTCGCCGTTGTCTAGTAGGTAATATGTTGGCTTATTAGAAGCAAGGCCGTGGTTCAAACCTCAGGTCAGACATCTCCAACAAAACGAAATTTGAAAAAACTATTTCATCGGTGACTTCCTCTCCGAAATAGTTAGGTATCTATATCCTGATAAAAACAACAGACACTATTCATTAGTGAATGTTATAGAAGAATTAGTTACATGCTACATTAGAAGAAAATGGTTCAAAACATGGTATCATTTCTAGTACTTCTTGACCGCATTTGGGGGTCAGGTGTGAACCCGTAAGATTTCGAAGAGAAAATTGAGGAAAATGGTTAAAAAGTGCTTTATTTCAATAAAAAATTAATACTTATATTATTTTCACTGCAATTAAATATAAAAGTGATAAATTAGAAAAAAGAAATTTTGTTCATATTTTTACCCAAAATTTAAAATAATTATTAATTGAAAAATAGCTCTATTAGTCTACAGATATGAGAAATTATTTAAGTTAATAAATAACTTTGATCGGCTTGGACGACAAACAAAAAATAATTTTTAATTAAGGCATCAGATTTTTCTCCTTAAAACGCATTGAAGTTGGTTTGGTCAAATTGCTGACCTTAGTGTGTTCATTAACTTTTCCCTCGAATAATGATTTTGGGAGTTGATATCTTCCTCTTGGGAAAGTTTAGGAACTGTGATCATTTTCAACGTCTTTGCCTTCGTCCCTATAAAAAAAAGTTCTTAATTAACGCGTAGTAATGATTTACATCTTTCTCTTGGGAAATTTTAGGAACTGTAGCCATTTTCAATATCTTGTGTCTGTTTTTAATCACTGTTAAGTACACTCCCAAATTAACCCATTTATGGCCATTGGCAACCTATTCCTATATTAAGAAAGGAATAAAAAATTAAAAAACAAACGTAAGATTTAGTAGAAACGAATTGATTTTGTTTTCGCCATTTTATTTTGCTTCTTAATCATCGAGCACTTTAAGAACTCAATATTAGATTATTTTTTTAACTGAAAATATGCTGTTTTAGCAACAAATAGAGTCAATCTAGTGTTATATAGCCAAATTTGGTCAATTTATTCAAGTAGAAGAAATGAATTGATTTATTTATATTCATGGCAACTCAAGATACCACTGTACAAAAGGTCTTCTTGCGGTTAGATGGCTGGATAATGCTGTAGTAACTGTTTTTACGAACTGAACGTTTTCCATCACCCTATCCCATCAATACCTATCAAAGAAATGGTGGTGGTCACTTTTTGTGTGGGCAATTGATATTTGCTGTATTCAAGGATGCTTGTATCGAAGGTTGGGTGCTATGTTCCTGTTAAAATCTGCTAAAATAGGTCCATCATCTTCTCGTCGAAGATATTTAATAAAGTGACCGGTGGCTTACACATGCCTTCTCCAAATTTTTAGGGGTGGTCAGTGGGTGAGGTTAACAGTTAGAATGAATATTTAACATAATTATGGTCTTTTTCGTTTTCAATATCTAATTTTCATAAAAATGTCGTACATATTTCAAATTTCACAGATTTTTAAGCGTAGAACGGCCAATAAGTTTATATGCCAACATCGTGTGCATCGAACGAAACTACTCAACTGTTTTATAAAACTTCGTGGCTCTGTTCGTGTTCCGGTTTTTATAAATGAATGTGTATGTAAGTATGTGTAAATATGCATGTGTGTTTACTCAAGACCATCATGGTGAAATTGCCTAATGTAAAGAAAGCTACGCAAAAAAAAAACGACGGTGTACCATGTTGCAACACACGTATACTTTTCAACTCTCAAGTGTAAACACAAACATACTAAACACTATTTTTATTACAAATGAATTATTCATAATGTAAACATATCTACCATATACATATGTATGCATATACATAAATGCACTTATGTATGTATACTCTTTACATTTCCATTTAGATATTTACACATATACATGTGTGTACTTAGAGAGTAGGGATGCCAATTCAAATTAAATTGAGTGGAGAATTTATTGATCATTTCAGGATTTAACAGTTGACTTAAACATCATCTTTAAAACTGTAAAGAAATGGTAATAAATATGTACGATCGATTTCACGGGTTTCAAAAGGTTTCCATCCTTATTCTAATTACCTAAGTTTTCATTTTGTGTCAGTAATTTTCTGTCTGCCATACACGTTATAGTTGGAGGCCTTGCTACATAAACAGACGTTTAACGTACAGCGAGTGTTATTGCATTTGAATATAAGCAGCTTTTAAAATAATAGAATACTTCTTGTGGCAGGCTTAGTTTTTATTATTAACAATATATAAATAATTATAAAAATTTGGCTTAAAAATGTTTGCTAAATAATATCGTCATGTACCCGGTCGGGAAATAATTAAACCCAAATTAATCACTCTCTGATAGATATACTCTTTGGAAGAAAGCTTATAATTTAAAAAACTTTATGTATTAGTACTCGTGTTTCGGGATTTCGAAAACCGAAAATTTTAATTAATTTAATTTTGAAATTTTTTTGTATTATATTACTATGGACGCCAAACGAGATTGCTTTTTCGGAATAATTCGGGATCTAAAAATTCCAAAATATTTAAAATGTCATTTATTTCTAATTTTTATCACAATTATATGTGTATAAAATAAAAAACAAAAAAAAAATGTAACGAAGAAGCCTACATAATTGGCCACTACAAACCTTCAGCCAGTATTACGGCCTAGCTTCTCCTACCACTCATGTTGTGTGCTTTAATTTTATACTTGAGTGGTGGCACCTACAGCTTAAAGTCGACTCCGAATGACAGATTTTTGAAAAACTTTTCATGTCAAGTTTTTTGCCAGAAATCTGCTGAGAGGAAGTCGCCGAAGAAATATTTTTTTCATATTTCGTTTTCATGTATGGCCTGGGGATCGAACCGGGGCTTTTACGTCTAATAAGCGAACACACTATGTACCTACTAGACTACAACGACTACAACGAAGAAGCATAAATTAACAAAAATAAAAATAATTCATCTGTGTCTATATACTCGTACGTTAGTGAGAAACAACAAATTTGTACCCTTTTAAGAAGACCATTCGAAGTCGAAAATATATACATATCTTACTTCTTTAAGTATTTTTTTAAAAAGATCAAAGCCTCTAAAATTTTATAGGAGAGCCTTGAACGGATTTTGTAGCCAACGTACTCTGGCTCTGAAAAACATCTTTCGCAATCTACACTTGTGGGTAAAATAGTTTCAAGATAGCTATATGCAGGTTGTAAATATTCACCTCTACCACCTCGTGATACAAACAAATCTATTTTTTTTAGAATGTTGAGTATCTGAATCATCAGCTCTATTTAAAGATTTTATTGGACTTTTATTCTTCGATGGCAGCGTTTAACGGTTTAACAATGGAATTTGTATTCTCCTTCAATTCGATTTCGGCTTACATCGAATATTCACTTAATTATTACAAGTTACACTTGTAAAACTACATGAGTGTTATATAACTTAATAATAAATACACCAATACCCCGGTTTGCGTCGCTAATTGGGACTGAAAAAATGAGACGCAAACCGAAACGAAGCAAACTGAAGCAGAATTTTCAATTTCAACTTTCAGACTGAACTTCACTCCACGACATATAATTCGAAACTAATAACTGTAAACAACGCACACCTGCAAATTTGCTTTCTACTAAACGGGAAATCCCCTTTTTCTGCTTTAGCTTTGTAAAAACATTTTCATATCAACGACGCAAATCGAAGCATTTACGACGCAACTTCGAAGCCATGCGACGCAAACTGAAACAAAAACGACGCAGCATTGAAATTCCAGAAACTTAAAAAAAGACGCAACTTCGAAGCGACGCAAACTGAAGCGACGCAAATCGGGGTATTGGTGTAAAATTTTTTCTTATCCCGGGAAAAGTTTTAAGAAATCCCGGGACTTGGGATTTTCCGATTGGCATCCCTAATAATTACTACGTTAGGTAATTGAGCTTCGAATATTAATATCGGGTTATTCGTTTATAGGTTTAATATTTCAATTGTCCGTTTATAGGTCTAACATTCTAATTGTGCCGGTTCGGCAAGGATGTCAGCCGAGTTGTCATTTATTATTTAAAAGGTAGGTTTGCCACTTACGAACATTGGTCGCTTAATAACCGGAGAATGCGGAAAAATAGTTAAAACTTACTACTACTACTACTACGTGGCCATTTTTTGAGCATTATAGGCGATTATGATCGTTATAATCGACTTATTGTAAAATAATTTGAGAAAGACTCGAAATGCTACAGATGTAGACAAGTCTGTGTATTATCGCAACTTACGCGCAGCTGATAATACCGCTCGTAATACAGAAAATGTCGAATTCAAGGCTTTCTAAGCAGTTGGTGTTATCCTACGGCTCATTATGCCATATGTTATGTTCGGATTTGCGCCATATATTAATTTCCATATGACCATATAAAGTACAGCTCACGTCTCAATTTATTTACTTATTTAATAGTAAATACAATGCAACAATATATAAATTTATGAAATAAAACTGATCAGGCAAATTGTAGATATATCATTACAATTAGGTCGGTGTTTAACACTGTATTTATGGAGATCTTGTACTTCTGGTTTGACTTTAAGGGGTGGTAAAAATCAGTAGCATCACTTGCCATACGTCTGTTCAAGATTTCTACAGGCGAAATAGACTTTAAATAAAAGAAAAAAAATAGTAAAATATACTCTGTAAAATTGATCTTAGCTTTACTTAAGTATATCTTTAGGTGGTTGACAGTAGGCATTCTCTAAAACCAGTTAAACACAAGCAGATTGAATTATTAAAAATCTATCGACTTTTCCTTATTTTCTTCTTGTCTGAAAGTCGTTTGAGGAGTCGTCTTTTAAAGCCTCGGAACAAGAATTTTATACTTTGCTCAGAGGCCGATATTTACCTTACAAATATGTATACAGCATTTGAGATCACTCTTGTTTTTTGCTTTTGCTACATCTAACGTAATGTGTGGATTTTCATGCCGAGAACATCAAGACCTGCTGACTCACAAGGCATACATAGATATGTAGATTGCTGTAAGTCGTATTCATCAAAGTTTTTTGAAATAAAAATAGTGTTGGCAGTCGATTATATTCAAACAACCCCGAATTCTAATCCTCGATATCTACTTAACAGGTTATGAGGATAATAGACCTTTCTGAATTGTAAAAAACTGCCTCAAATTTGCAACATCTAGCAACTGAAAACTTTTTTGAAAAATACTGCCATTGCGATGCACTCAAGCCTTCAATAGAACACTGTCCATGACGAAGAGGTCGCATAATAAGGGATCGCCTTGCCTGAAACCTCGAACGGTATCAAAAGGTTCGGAGAGGTCCATTCCTACCTTAACGAAGCTTCTGGGGTTTCTCAACGTCATCCTGCATAGCCTTATCAGCTTCGCAGGTATACCGATCTCAGACATTGCGGCAAAAACACGATCCCTTATGGGACTATCGTAGGCTGCCTTATAGTCGACGTAAAGATGGTGTGTGTCGACTTGTTTTTCAAGGGTCTTCTCCAGGATTTAACGTAGTGTGAAGACTTGTCAGGTCTGAAGACGCACTGATAAGGTCCAATCAATATTTTGACGAGTGGCTTCAGTCCTTCGCAAAATACTCCCGTAATTAGCTGAGGTTTCAATCATTGGGCGTACTTTCCACCAGTCATATTTTGTAATTGAACTGGCGTATGCATCCTACCAACGCATTACCTCCTGCCTTAAACAATTCAGTGGGCAGGCCAGGAGGACCTACAGCTTTATTGTTCTTAAGCAGCAAAATCGCGACCTTGATCTTATCATGGCTAGGCGCTAGTGGCAGAATTGGTATCGTCTTCGCCTGGTACCTTTAGCAAAAGGGAACTGTAAAGTTACCCTTAACTTAATTTCGTCATTACAACTTACAGATAAAATGATTATATTAACATGTAATAACGAAAATAAGTTAAAGGTAACTTTCCAGTTCCCTAAGTCTTTCAGGTGTTGAATAAATAATGCCATGGACATCAGTTTAATCATTTTCAAGTTGAAAGTGACAAGATCTCATTTTATATTAACAGAGTATCTATCCTACTGAAACACATACAATAAAATTCTTGCTCTTCGCGTTTTATTTAAAATCGTAGCTGACATCTACAACTATAGCCACAATAATAATGATTGAAATAAAACCGTCAAGATACAAAAACATTCAGAATATAAAAATACAGTGTGTGCCACAATACATGGCACTTACTCTTCATTATATCAGCTTATGAAAATCAAAACAGTCGTAGTAAGTTTATTATTATTTTTCTGTATTTCCAGAGATTCACCTTGAGCCAAAGTAGCCCCCTTATTGTTGTTTAACTAATTTCACTTTCCGCTTTTTCGGATTTTTTATGCGGGAAACCAGGGATTTTCTCATACAACAAAAAATATATCGGATAAAAGTGCAGCTGCTGAACTACGATTTCTAATGGAAACTCGCTTGAAACGACCATAAGTCGCCACAATTATGGACGATCAAAATGCAAAAATAAATGGCTGCAGATTTTGATAATTTGTGCAATGCTGTCTTGACAATTCGCGTTACTCCTGTCGTAACCGAAATAAGAAACCTATCATGGGATGAAACAATAAATGCCATAATTGTTTATAAAAACTTTTAAAAGAATGAAAAATATTGAATTATTTCTGGTAATTTTTATTTTAAATTCGTTTTATTTTTTCATTATATACGTACATATGTATGTATGTATGTATGTATATACATAACTTTACTGAATAAGTATTAAGATTTTATTAATAAACCTATCTGCATAGCAGATTAGCATATGGTGTATACATTACATTCCGGGAATTATCAGGAAAATATTTATTTTTCCCTTTTTTCCAGGAAATAGAAAACCCTACCCACTATTGTTACGATCTTGGAGCCTATGCTATTACAGCTACCACTACCACAGGGATGAGAGTAAGTAAATGTGTTAATTGGTTCAAATTTGAAGATATCTTAGTGCTGATTGGCTGAGAACATCAAATTTTAATGAAGACCACAACAGGCTACTTAGTCATTGTGACGCTTCTACCAAACCAGCACATGGTAAATGATAAAATGTTTCTGTGAAGGTTGGACTTGAATAGCCGTTTGTTGGTATATACGTAAGGCCATCGTTCATATCACCCGTCTGACATCAAAACGAAATATGAAACAACATTTCTTCGGTTACTTCCTCTCAACAGATTTCTGGCAAAAACTCTGAAGAAAGTAAATAAAATTGCCATTGCCGCTACTCATGTATAAAATTAACACACACAACATCAGTGGTATTGAGAAGCTAGGCCGTAATCCTGACTGAAGGGTTGTAATGGCCAATTATGTATGTATGTATGTATGCATGTATGTATGTGGTATTTCTTATCCGTCTTCACCTTTAATTTCCGCAATAAGTCCACTGATGTGTGATGTCTACACCCTATATTTCACTAAAAGAGATTCAGAACTGTTCCAAAAGATTCAGAACTGTTACTCAAATCAATCTAAGGAAAGCAAAAATGCTTATTGACATGCCCCATTTAGTCTATTTTATTTTCCGAGAAGTTTCCTTTTCCTCTTTTTGTATCCTTGAAAATCCAAAAAAAAACTATCATCTGGAATAAATTTTTTAGTTACAGAAATGGGTCAAGCTCAAGAGAATTAAAGGTAATCAAATATTTTCATGTAACTATCACTTTCCATATCTTCTGTTTGGTGGCATACAACGATATAAATGATTTGATAAGATTTTGTTAATTTTTGTTTTGTTTAAGCAAATAATAGTTTATTAACTTTATAAATAAATAAAGTAATTCGAAATCGAAAAGGGTTTGTCTTTCTTAATAGGATGTAAGTATATCTTACTAACAACAACTTTGTGTTTTGTTATGTCGCATACTGTATATACTATACAACAACAATATAACTATTACAACAGTGCTACTGAACGCAATAAGCACAATAATAGAGAAAATATTAAAAAAAAAAACAAAATAAAATAAAAAAAACTAAATGCTTGTAGTGAAAATAATGAAAAATAAAAACAAAAACAAAAACCAAGGACAACAATAGAAACGTCATTGTTTACAAGGACAAAAGTAAAACTCTTTGTCGTTTTATTTTTCTCAATCATGGAAATTGTTTTACATTACAATAAAGTAAAATAGAATGATGTCCTCAGCCTCAATACAAGTACATGCATAAATAAACAACTTATATACATGAATATACATATGTATGTATGTATGCAGCATATGATAGACGACGGAATGTGTTCAGTTATTTCGTTTTTGACTAAGAGCAGCGCTACTCACTCACTATGTTCATAGTTACTACATACGTGTGTACGTGAATAATGTCGAGTATGAGTAATTTGTACTTACTTGTACATATTGGCTGATATCTGAGCAATATTGTATGTATGTATGTATGAACAGGATGAACAAAACTATATTTAATGTTTTCATAGAAATGTACACATACGAATACACATGATTTATATGGTGCAGGTATGAGAATACAAATATTTACATATATTTTCATATACACGCTGAGCATTTGTACGACCACAGTAACAGATCGCATCAGATTTATAGAATGTTATAATTATTAGTTTGTGTTTTTATTTTTATAAAATTTTATTGATTGTATATTTTAAAGGGTCCTTCATTAAAAGCTTTTCATGTTTAAATTTATAGAGAGTGTGTGAGATATTCCATACGAAATTCCATACTGTGTGGAATATGATATTGTTCAAGTGTTTGCCACGGTTTCACCTAGTGGAGAGCATCCGAAATGTCAAATCAGGCTGTATTTGAACGATTGCTATGATTGAATTTCGTCTTGAATAAGAAGACATTTGGAATACGAAATACACAATGCAGCATAGCATTGAGCGTTCACAAACAACCAAGTGTATTCAATATAACATACACGATACAAAGTCGTGTAAATTGGTAAAATTAAAGTTTAAGAGAACTTTAACAAACACTGATGTTTTGCATTGTTTGCCTGCATCATTTGATCTGTATATGTATAGATCTGATCCGTTTTATAACTAATCCACACATTTTGTTTATAAACATATGTATTTATTAGAGGACTGTTTCTGTTAATGAAGACTATTTTTCCCGTAACGTCAATGGAAATGAGGTGGACTTCGTATCAATTCATCTTGTTGGAATTTATAATGGCTGCCTAAAATATGTACATAGTATTTATGTTAAAACCTGGCCAATGGCTTTTCGACAGATTAACCTAACATGCTTCTCGCTTAAAACCATAAAACGCATTGTCGATACCATGTTGAAGAGTAAAATATCTGATGAAAGGGTGATTTAGATTTAGACAACACGTCTACAGTTTTTGCGTTATTGCACAGCTTTCTTAAGATTAACATAACTCATCTCAGAGTTATGGGATGGAAGAAGTTAAAGAAGTTTATACAAGATACAGACTTCCTATAGAAAGTAAGATGATATCCCTAATGGTGAGTGCATTATGATGGCTTAGGCATTGACTCAATTCCTTCATTTATTTCTTATTCTTAATTTATTCTGGAGAGCATATGTATCAAATTTGAAGACTTTTGCTTGGATAAGAAAAATTTTATGGGTGAAAATCGATTTAGATAAAATTTGGATAAAATTGAATTTTTTTTCATAATTTTTTTTTCATAATAGACCGCTCAGTACAATGATTGATCTTTCTATTTTTTCCAAAAAAAAAATTGTGAAATGGAATCGCTGCGCGATGTTTCAGGTTTACAATACATGTCTAATTGCCTACATGAACTTGAATAAAAATTTTTATAATAAATAACGCTTTTTCACAGTCCGTCAATGAAATGAGCTTCTGTACTCCAGAAGCTAATCCTTTAGATTAAAATAAATAAAACTCTTAGATTAATCACACTTTCTAAATGTTAATAGTAGACACTTATAAAACGTCAAGTTTTGTAGATTTTTTTCTACAAGAGAATACAATGTGGTACAACAAGAAACATTACATGTTTTAAATTTAAAGTCATTGCTCACTCTTTAGTTGGTTAAACACATCACACCATATTCGTTGGAGCAAATATTTAATGTACGTATTTGGTATACAAAAAGGCTGTTGGTTGTATATTCTTGTCCGTTTGAGAGAAGTTGTATAAATACATATGTGATGAAAAAGGAATTCAAAATGAACCCAAGTACATCGAGGGAATAAAAGTATAAAGAAAAAAGAATGAAATGTGTTGATGAAGATAAATATTTTAAATATTTAACATTATGCAATAGTAAACAAAAATTATAACTGTTTTGGCTTTAACTTCTCAGTGTAGTTTTAATATGGAGGAAAAATATTTCCAATATTTACGAAAGGTAGCAAGGTAGAGTGGCAATATTAGTTGCAATGATAATATTGAAAGTAACGGTAAGGATTATAAAAGTAACTAACAGTAATAAATAATAACAATAATGATAATAATAATATTTTTCCAAAAACTCAAACATATGTGCTACTTTTCAAATACCGCTGTTAAGCTTATTCCTCCATACTTACGGGATACAAGTCATCGAATAGTCTGTCTATATTTAGAATTATACCACAAAGTACCATATTTGGGTCATTATTATATACAATTTAATCTAAAGATCTGCCATCAATGTTGAAATATTGTAATGTACAGGTGTATGTAGATTATGTTCAACTGTTGAGATTGAGTCAATATTCGGTTTATTGAGTAAAATATTTTAAGTGTTCAGACAAAATAATATACGCAATTTAGCTGCTTATTCAATCTTCATTTGACGGTTGGTAAACAAAACAGCTGGTTGTTACAACAACATTGTGTTTATTTTATTTTGTTTTCTTTTTTGGTTGTAGTAATATAATATAATAATTTGCGTATTTATTGCGGCTCAATATTTATATGAAATATTGAGCTCAATAATGGCGTTTATTGCGATTTACGCAATAAGGGTGCATATCATATAGCATACCATATTAGTTGTTTGCCTTCTGAAATTATAAATTGCATTAGAAAAGTATATTGTGATCTACTTATGTAATGTGCTTAAATTGCCATTGACGAATGGTCTTTGCCTCAATCCGAGGAAATCAAAGAATTTAATAATAGGCAAAGTGAACTCTACAACACAGTTATCTAATTGACATGACTATTGAGACCGTTTATATTTTTAACAATAGCCTTAACTGGTCCAACCATGTGAATGCTATTTGTGGTAAAATGCTTATGATGCTGTGAAATTTATTCCATTTAACTTAACTTATGCCTACATTGCTCTACGCATGTGAACTCTTTTCAAGTTGTAATGCAATAATTCAATGTAATGCAATACTCAAACAAAATTTATAACATATCATTTGAAAATTTATTAAAATGTCATACTCTTATATAAGTTAAGAATAAAAATATTTATTGCAATGTAATTGGATCAAAAGTCATTACACTTTGAATCCAATTTCATTTAATTATGTTGCAATAGTATTTTTATAAAAATAATGTTGCGGTTCTGTCTGGGATAAATTAAGTTAAGCTAGCATAATTAATCATTGTAATAAGAATTGTATTTTTTAAAGAAGAATTGTATTCAATAAAGAAAATATCACTTCTGACCGAGGTCTGAAGTTCTTTTTTAAAATAAAAAATGTAAACAATTTCTTTAATTTATATTCATATAAGATCATCAGTGTTAAACAACCTCATTATCTATATAGGAGATTAATTTTCTCTGTATCTAATAGAGGTCTGAAAGGTGATACCATTACATTATTGCACTTCGTTTCTCGAATGAACTACCAAACGATAAACAGACATTGAGCATTGCTAATACTATGTTCAGACGTGCATTCGGTTATTTGAGAACAATATTTTAAGTGTTCATACATATGAAATATTGAGCTCAATAATGTGTTTTATTGCGATATGCGCAATAAAAGTGAATTGTTTGAACATAGTATAAGCAATTCAAAACTGCGATATTTACGTTTTTTAACGGACAATAATAAAGAAGGTCTAATTATTTAATCATATTTTCAATTTAATATATTTTTTGGTATGATTATTATTAAGATAATTATTATTATGGAAATTATCTAATTGACCAGTATGTCTTAGCAGTACTGTTAAATAGGATAATATTTTGTTGAACTGTGTTAACGTTTAAATAAATAAATAAAAATTAATAATAATAACAAAAACACAACGTTTTAACTTTCTAGTTGAAATATCGTTATGTTATATTAAAATTAAATTTGGAGAATACATTTTAGAATACAGAATATTTCATAAGGATAACAGCTCAGAACTTCCTAACCACGTAAAACACCCCTCTTATAAGGTGAACACTATAAGTATTTGAGTATAACATAACCATAATATCCTAACCACAAAAGGAATTCAAAGCAAACTTAAAAGCCGTTGTGTTGCGTAACATTACTTCTGCGTTATTATGAGCAAAGAGAATAACAAAAAATACCTATGGACCAATGAGCCATCAACAACATACCACCCTATATGGTAGACATCACTAAAAGCCAATAGTGGAAAATAATTGCTATTCCATATATTTGATGAATAATCATTCCAATACGACCTGAATAATTGATTTCGTAGAACCGTATGACAACAATATAGAGCAGTGGTGCTCAAACACATACTATCATAGGTTTGGTTGTGTTGGTAAAGCAGCGGAGAACAAAATTCAACTGAATTTTTGAGAATCGTACACTGGGAAAATAATAAAAAAAGAAAAAAATTGGTTTATTGTGTTGTGTGTATGTTATTACAACAAACAAAACACATTTTTCGCCAAAACAACTCAATACGTCTGTCGTCAAATTCAAGAAGAAATTTCCGTCATCGAATGGACGGCCCTGCTTTGCTAAAGCCAAAGCAACTGTATATGATGCCTTTTTAAGAGGCAACGACAATTTCTCGTTACTACATGGTAAATTATTGTAAATTCTGCTTTTAATTGCAATAATTTTAAAGTCCTATCATTCCCTTTAATGTTGTCGAAAAATCCATGGCTAGCCTCGTAATGTCTTTTTATAAAAAAAAAATTACGACATAAAGCGCGATAACACACAATACATTGTACATTACCATCCATATTCTCTATAAAAAATATCATATTCCCAATTTTCATCAAACATTTTGCTGCGTGTAAAACGTCAGCTGAATTGATTTTGTTCTCTGAGAACAACACAAAACAACAAACAAAGCAACAAACACACGATCATTATAAGGAACCACACAAGTAAGCTTATAGTGTACGTGTGCCAACGGAGCGTCAGCAGATTTTTCTTTGCCTATCACATGTGATAGGAAATTTCGATTTTGAGCATCACTGATATAGAGTTAACAATAGTCTTAAAGAACAATACATAGACACACGCTTGGAAAATACAATAAAAGCGTACAAAACCAGAAGAAGTATTGAAAACTCTCTTGTAATCCGCATTCCAGTGGGATAAACAGACAACGAATATTCATCCATCCTGGAAATGGCTGCTAGATTAAGTCGAATATTGATATTGTTCCATCGTCTTATACTACTTGGAATTATCATGCAGATACGTGATGTACAAGTAGTCACGTAAATATTTGGTAGAGAACTTGAACAAATGTGTTGATAGTTGAAATCAACCGGAAAGTATTAGGTACTATCCAGCGAAGAGTTAACTGTTTCCGCCTATCGCATGGTCCCAAGCACAGCACAACTTGTCACACTATGAGATTCCTAAAATTTAATTCGATTAATTTTAATGCAAATTTACGGATTAATTTCTTATCTGTACAACTGAATTCATTAGCTGAGAAAAGTTTGTGTGAGATCATTTGTTTGCCCACGTAAGAGTATACATATATATTAGCTGTAAATGTAACCGTAATCCTCCAATGTTCCGATATCTCTTCTAGAGACACTCAGCACTCTTCTAGAGACACTCAACATTCTTCAATCATTAACGTAGAGATATATGTACATATCGTTAGTATAATTCGCAAAGACGCTAAGTCCACTTTTTTTCCAAAAATTTAGATTTTAATGCAAGACGGTAAAACTATGTATACAAAATACATATTTTACGACAACAAAAAATGTCATTGTGTAGTTTAAAGTTGTTGTAATTTTGTGATTTGAAAAAACGCTAAGTTCACAAAACTACGAAAAATATTAAAAGCTCGTGATAACTCCACGAATATTAATTTGTTCAATTGAATGTGATGTTTTCTGTGGAGATCTAAAAAGAAAACATAAATACTTAGCGCCTTTTTAAAAAAGCTCTGGCGATTCTTTCGAAAACGAGAACTCGTAGAAAGAGACTTCGCTTAGAAAACCCATTTTGGAATTCAGTTAGAAGTAAAAGCGAAGAGAATATGGTAAGTGTTATTTTGGAAAAGAGAATGCAGCTAGTGGTTGGCACGGACATTAAGAAGAGGTGTAACTGTAAAGAAAACACTGCTTTTAAAAGCACAGAGTACTCAGAAGAAAATAGGAGAGAAATATTTGGCGATTTTTGGCAAATTAGTTGGAGCGAAAAAAAAAAACTGTATGTGAATACGATGATTCAAGTCCATCTAATTAAAAGGCCCAGAAATAGAAAAGAGGAAAATAAATCTAAAAGATGTCACACACTGCAATATTATTTGAAAGTAGATAACAAAAATATAAAGGTACGTAAAGCATTTTTTTAATACGTTGGGAATTGGTCGACAAACTGTAACCAATTGGACGAATAAAACTCTGAATTCAAGAATAAATGCTCCAAGAAATATTGGTTCTCCAGAAGAAAAAAAAATGTCTTAATTTCTTTTTTAATTCTCTACCAGCAATGGAGTCGCACTACTGTCGTGCTGTCACTACAAAAAGATATCTACAAACAGAATGGCGTTCTAAATTGTGATTGTACCACTTTTATGTTAACGATTGGTGTGTTGAAAAAAAAAAATCACTTTCCCTTACATTTTTCTACAATACATTTGAAAAATGCATACGAATTATACGTACGTTTTTCAGCAGGAAATTTATCTCAGAAAACTTGTAACCTTCATCAAAAAAGGAAAAAAGAAGTTAGGTGCGAAAAGATCAAACACAGTGACAGTGACAGTCTGTATTAATGGCCCCAAAATCGGAAGTAAGCAGCCTATATTACCGTACGAAACTTCAGGTCCATAATTTGGTTTCCTATAATCTAAAAATAAAGGAGCGTTTTGTTTTTGTGATTGAAGGTCTGAGTTCCGAAGATTTCGCAAGTATTTGGGTTTATTTTATAGCAAAAAAAGTTCTTTATGGAAACGATAATCCAAAAAAATTAATCTATTATAGCGATGGTTGTACGCATCAAAATAGAAATTGTGTTATGAGCAATGCCCTACTTAATGTTGCTGTCAAACATGGCATTGATATTGAGCAAAAAATTTTTGAATTTGGCCATACACAAATGCAGGTAGATAGCGTTCATTCCACTATAGAAAGAGCTATGAAAAAAGAGTAATTAACGTACCTTCAAAATACATAGATATTTGTAAAAATGCTCGAAAAAACCCTAGACTCTATGGTGTTATGTATTTAGATCATAAATTTTTCAAAAGATTTGATAACGTTCAATTTCTTAAGAGTATCAGACCTGGACGTAATGATAGTGATAGTAATGTTACAGATATTAGAGTTTTAACGCACACCCGAGTAAAGAAATATATTTTAAAATTCGTTTTTCTGATGAATGAAAAATATTACCGTAGAAAATTTACGATAAAATTGATTCTATAGACTTTGAAAATTTGCAGCATGAAAGAAGAAAAATTAGTAAGAATGAAGACTTACAGTTTCTCAAACCAACCTTACTCAATGAACACCACAAATTTTACACTGATTTACCTCCACTTTAAGTTAAAAATGTACATACATTAGGGTGGCCCCGTTTGTATGGGGAAAAAATAAGGTATAGATGTTCCCGACTAAAATGAAAGTTTGATTCATTCTAAGACCACGTTTCTCAAAATTTTTGTCCTGGGCTCAATATTTGGTGAGCTGGATCAAAGGATAAAAAGGTCTTTTTTAGAGGTTTTTTGGATTATTTTCATATTTCTTCCAAGGGAACTATATATAAATTTGGTATCATATGAAAGGTCTTTAAAAGGCACTTTCAATAGGTTATCAGAAATTTTAAAAAAAATTTTGAAAACTCAAAAATGTTGAAAATTTCGGACAAAATTTTTGTTTTTTTTTAATTTTTTCATAGAATTTACTTAACTAAATTCTTGAAATTTCTTAATTATAAAGACCATGTAATTTAACCAAAATGGTTTTTTCCGTTTTTCAAAATTCAATCTAGTTCAATTTTTATTAAAATTTTTTTAAACCTAATTTCTTCTCTATCTGACAACCTCTGTTAACTCAATTCATATATGTAATGGGCATCAAAAGAACGCAAATTTTATAAGCTTTTCATTGATGTATAATTTCTTATGCTTTTATTTTGTTATACAACGAATATTTCAATTTAAACCAAAACATTTGCGATACATTCCGCTATAATGTAATTTTCTTGTTATTCCGTAATAATAATAATAATAATAATTTTCTTAATATTGTTGTTTTTGTTGTTTATTTTTAAAGTAATGAAGAAATAGTATTAAACCAATGATAACTAGTAAAATTTAATGCCAAAATATCTCTTTTTCATTTTTTACAAAAAAAAATCTTATATATAGAAGTCAATGTTTTTTTGCAAAATGTGCCGTTAATGTATTGAATTTTGAAAAACGGAAAACCCCGTTTTGGTTAAATTACATGGTCTTTATAATCAAGAAATTTCAACAATTTAGTTAAGTAAATTCCATTAAAAAATTAAAAAAAACACAAATTTTGTCCGAAATTTTCAAAATTTTTGAATTTTCAAATTTTTTTTTTTAATTTCTGATAATCTATTGAAAGCGCCTCTTAAAGACCATTCATATGATACCAAAATTTATATATAGTTCTTTTGGAAGAAATATGAAAAAAATCCAAAAAACCTCAAAAAAGGACCTTTTTATCCTTTGATCCAGCTCACCAAATATTGACCCCAGGACAAAAATTTTGAGAAACGTGGTCTTAGAATGAATCAAACTTTCATTTTAGTTGGGAACATTCGCAACTTTTATTTTGGGGCCACCCTAACATACATATATAGTTATATTTTTGTATCTTATTAATAGAAATGAACAAAGCTAGTCCTAATTTTCAATTTTTTTTTTATTAAAATTAAATTAAACTTATTTTTAAAATTAAACCTGATTGTAGGAAAATGTGCTCAGTTCACAATAAAACGAATAAGTTTACAAAGCAAAAATGCTAAGTTCAAAAAGTGCGAATTTATCTCTCAAGATTTTGAGGATATGGATTTTTGATCTAGGTCATTTAAAGAGAGATATTTTGTAAAAATAATTGCGTTTAAAAAATTTACAAATTTTAAAAACTGAAAAAACTACAATCTTTTTTGTGTCTCCTGTAAAATTTGAAAAAAGGGACTTGACACATTTGCGAATTAGATTAACGATATACTCTAGAGGTATACATATACCCGATTTAAAGTCGATATCTCCTCTTGATATACCCTAATACCGGCAGTCCTTCTAACCATTATTGTAACCTGAATTGTACAATAGTTATCTGATAGTGTTCATTCCACGTCCGGTACCAACAACCACAATATATTGTGTCCGGTTCTTCTGCTGACTATAAAACTTCACGAAATTATAATTTGATAAACAAAAATGTTCAGATGTTTGTGCTAATGGAGTCAGACTAATGTTATCACGAATTAAATAAAATGTTCGACAGAAACTTGTAATTCCATGCCATATACATACGTGTACATACATTCCGCATGATTTTAATAACAAGGACAGAGTACTACTTTTAAATATTTTTTCGCAAAGATTTCGTAGGAAATATGTTGAAGTGTACTTCGACAGCATTTCCCATGAAATTTTGAACACAATTATTAATTAATTATTGTATTCAGCAGATTACTTTAAGTATTATTTTTATTTATTACTTACGTTATTTGTATATATTTTCGTATTTTACATTTATTTTTTACTTTATTTTTTATAACAACTTACTATTAATTTTCGAATTTTATTTTTTCAATATAAATTTCCTTCTTGTAAACCATTTAGACTTCTGGAAACTACTTGAACACTAAGAATTTGTTAATTTTTATTCGAATATTTGTAATTGAATGAAATTATCGATTACTTCAAAGATTAAAAGATTTTTACACGTTTTTTACAATTCCGTTTTGCAATTTTTTTATTATTTTATTTATACATGTTTTATATTTACACAACCTATTGATATTTTTCCCAATAAGTTAACACTTGTGTAAATAACTTCCATTAACTCAATGAAATGAAGAAGCCAACGACAGAAATACAACTGTTTATTGTGAGTGTGATTCTCTTATAAAATACATAAATTTTGTTTAAATGGAAAATAGTCTTATCAGTTTGTGCAACGTTATCATCTCTACGTCATAAGCGACGACTTAGGTAGGTTATCAATAAGCAAAACAGTGGTACTCCAAATATAATTAGTTCGAACTTGTTACGTTTTCCATATACAACAAATAGCAACACCGAATTCAAATGTATTTATTCTATTTTATAATTCTAGTAGTAATACAATAAGCCAAACCATTTGTTCTTAAGCTACAATAAAAGAAGACGAAAATTGTCAGATTCAAATAATATTAAACTTATTTAATCAACTCTGCTGTGTTGCCATATGTTCCCGACTGAACCGTAGTATTGTTGACTACCTAGAACTTCCTTTCCTAAAAAGTTGTCATGAAATCGTTTCGGAATCTTCCAGTCTAGACTAGGTCGAATTACAGTTAGCTCTGAGTTTTCGCCTGTTCTATCCAAACTATCATGGCCATCATTGCTTCCATCGCTCTCGACAACTAATTCTCTACTCGTCCAAAATTTCTATACCATCTTCGTAACATATTTAAAATTGTTTCGTCGTATGTCTCTGAGTTGTTCGCCTTCTGTTTCTTGACAATTGTTTGGATGTAAATGACTTAATAACGTTTGATTTTTTAACTTCAAGGTTGATGTTTGCAGATGCAACAATATTTTTACCACACATTTCCACCGATTATCTTCCTTCAAATGATTTTCTTTTAACGTTTGTACTATGATTTTGACTTTGCCGTTTGAAGAGGTATGATATGGAGCTGTTGTAGTGTGCCTTATGGCATTTGCCTTTCAATATATTGTGAATTCATGAGAATAAGAAGTTACGTCCGTTGTCGAATACGATTGTGTTGGATATGTTGTGTGTTGCAAAAATTTCTCTTATAGACCCACATGTTCTCGCTATACTGATATTGTCAGTTATATCAATTTCCACCCTTTTGTTATGGCAATCAACCATTATGAAGAAACTTGTTTACGAAAATGGAGCCGTATAATGTATATATGTATTACCACGATTTTAGGGTCTTTGGCCAGGATGTTAGTGGCGGATAATTTTTGGTATTCTCACAACAGCTTTGATATTTTCTGACTGTTGGCTCTACCGCCTTTTCTATGACGGGCCACCAAAAACAGCTTCTCGCTGTAGGCCTTGTTGCTACCACACCTTGATAACAGTATGCAGAATTTCCAGCATAATATTATTACGAAAATGGAAACGGTGTATCATCGTTTAACATTAAAATGAGCAAAAGCTACACAAACACATACAACGAACTTATTGCAAGTAAACCAACAACATCGGTATGAAAGAAAAGGGGATAGACAAGTAAGCGAGAACGCAACAACAAGCAATGTGAATAAAATACACAAACAACAATGAAGTCGCGATAGAGTTTTCAAAAAGGAGAAGCCCCAAACGTTTCCCAAAACGTAGAACCTTCATCAGACGGATTACGTGAACATATAAAAAGGCAAGACAACGCAGGCAACGAGCAGCAAGAATTCAGTTAGCCCTGTGAGAAGAGAACAATCGTGGTTTGAAGATCGCCATTGAAAAGATCTGCGTTGTAAGCAAAGAAGAATAGCGAACATGCAATTATTGTTGTATTCGTCAAGTGTGAACAGTGGCACAAAAGTAGTGAGGACAATAAAGAATTTAGCTAAAACTAAACACAAAATTTATTTTCATTTTGTTTGCAATTAACGAACTCATATTCTAAACGTTTTTAAAAAGGTAAAAACGTAACAAACGTAACGTAAATGTTCCCCCAAATGTCTTTTAATTTCATGGAAAGACATGAGTTTTCAAATCTAGAGAAGCCGAACAGAAACTGTAATTCGCAATTCTGAAGATGGAAATAAATTGTTTTTTATTTAAAACCGGGTCATCTTTCTTATTTAATAGAAATTAATGTGGATAAAATAAATCAAATTAATATTAAGAAAACCATGAAATAGTGATGGCATTATAATTTTAGCACTTATTATCGCCTACTTAAACTCAATTACTGTTTTGAGCATTTCTATTAAACAAAAAGGTACTTTAGAGACGTTTTCATCTTCAATTTTTGCTTTCAACATTGTTTTCGGTTTTGTTTTTAATTTATTTTTTTCTTTCTTTGAAATACACACTTTCAAAACATTTACAGAATATTTGTGTTTAAGGTGCAGATGGCAGCAAGAAAAATACAAATTATACCAACAACAACAAATAAAAAAATGTATGAAGGAAAAGAGGAAATAAAAGGTACGTAGAAAAAAAAGGAAAACTAAATACTTCGAAAGTTCTTGAAAACAATTTTTAACTACAATCAACGAAGAAGAGGCGGTGGAAGCGGCATTAATTCGACCAGCACACACCAACGCAGCAAAAATTTATTCATTTCGCTACTAATATCTGAAATAAGCACCCGGCGAAGCAGTTGGTATGATAAGCTGCAGGCTCCAACTAATATAACAAAAAAGACAAATGAAAAATAAATTCTTAGTTTATTCTGATTTACCCAGACGATCTTTTTTTGCAGCTTGGGCAATCAAAAAGGAAAAAGTGTTCAATAGCGCTAATGAAATGGCGCTATGAGTTTGTACTCTCATATACTAGTAGACAAAAAGTAATGAAGTATTAGCCGCTATGTTATTTTTGTGTTTACTACGAAGTAGACTGTTGGCGAACAGTAATGCGGTGCTGTAGTTACAAAAAAGTAGTATTTGGATAAAAATCACAAGTTTTTAGTATATACAAACATTCAATATGTTTCATTCGTTAATTTTAATCTACTACTAAAGTATAGATAATAGATTATTGTATTGAGAAGAGAATTATTTTTAGAGTGATCTGCACAGTCAATTTGGAAATCTTTCGTTTAAGTCGTTGGTTACACCTTTATAACTAAATTCGATTGTGTTTATAGAAAATTATTTTTGAAATATAATTAAAATTAGCCCAAATAAAGGGGCATTTTATTAAATGTATATTGATTGATTAAAAAAATTATATTTTTTTAACACGTTAACGACTACTACATTTGCCATGGAAACCAATCAAACATTGTAAAAGCTTTTTGTAGAAAGCAGAGTTAGTGTGATATTTGAATAGAGACAAGACATCTTGTCTGACTGTACAACTGCCTTATTGCTCAGCATTCAAAATCCATAATCATAACAATTGTGTAAATGAAGAAGGCATTACGGGAGATATATAATTTAAAGCGCTAAGATGTTTTCAGATGTTTCGAAGTCTGCGCGTTCTAGTACATTGCGAAAGCTGGACGTTAAGAAGCTGCGATCACAAAGGACAGCTGAGGCGTTCTCCGCTCAACTTTCGAATAAGCACCGTCGTTCCCCATCTAATCTCAGCTACATTGGAGGACTGTGGACCAACATCTCCCACTCCTTGCACACTACTGCGAAAACAGTCCTTGGTTTCAAGCGCCCACCGCAACGAAATCAATGGTACGATGAAGAGTGTCATGAGTAGGGTTGCCAGCCTGGCTGGATTGTCCACCTTTTTGGATGCTTGTCCAGTTTCAAGCTAAAATTTAATTTGTCCAGCTAAATAGAAATTTTTTAGTACACTGCAATAACAGTTGATGTTATGTTATGATGCAATAATTTTGATGTTATCTTTGTCAAATCATGTTAGCCAACACTGATTGTATATTTGTTACACAACTAAGTTATGATTTCCTACTTCTATCATCACTGACAACGTGTCTCAACACTTTAACAGCTGATGTCTGTAATAATACATACATACAATGGATATTTTAATAAAAATAATTTACACAAAACCAAAATTAACTTTTTCTCAGTATTTTTTTATGTCCAGCTTTTTTTTTGTTTTGTCCAGCTTTTTAAAACCCAATGTCCAGCTTTTTGGTAATCAGAATCTGGCAACCCTAGTCATGAGGCAGCTGAAGCGAAAAACGCCGCATACAAGAAAACGTTGCAGTCAGCTGCTATGCGAGCCATTGTCGAGCGCTATAAGGAGAGGAGAAGGGATGAGAGACGTCTTTTCAGACGCAAGAAGAGGAAGCAGGAAAGGTGAGAATGAGGAAGTCGAGATGTATAGATGTAAGCGTCTTCCTGCAAATATGAGGATGGAAACTTGGTAACAGATTCGCAGAGGGTGCTGACGTTATGGAAGAAACAATTCTCTACTCTGCTATAAGGCGATGACGACACCAATACCGCCCTTGGAGATGATGTACGGAACCCGATAGATGATGACGGCGTAGAGATTCCACCGCCAAACAATGAAGAAATCAAAGTCGCTCTTAGGCGTCTTAAAAACAATAAAGCTGCTGGTTCCGATGCATTCCCCGTTGAATTGTTTAAGACCGGTAGTAATGAGTTGGTAGAGTGCATGCTCCAGCTTATTTACAAAATATGGCTAGAGGAAAGTATGCCCAAAGATTGGAACCTCAGTGGCCTCTGTCCTGTCCTGAAAAAGGGAGACCCTAAGGTGTGCGCCAACTACAGAGGTATAAGCCTTCTACCTATCGCATATAAGGTTCTTAAGAGCGTATTGTGTGAATGACTGAAGCCCTTTGTCAAAACACTGATTGGACCTTATCAGTGCGGCTTCAGACCTGGCAAGTCCACCATCGACCAGATCTTCACACTACGTCAAATCCTGGAAAAGACCCACGAAAGAAAAACAAGTCGCCACATACCATCTCTTTGTCGACTATAAGGCAGCCTTCGATAGCCCCATAAGGAATCGTGTTTTTGCTGCAATGTTTTGCATTTTCGCATGTCTGTTTAAATTTGAACCATTAGTTATTTCGAATCTGGCAATACTTATTTCATTCTATTCTATCACAACATTCAGTATATTATTTACATTGAACGTAATAAATCGATTTACGCTTGAACAACTTTGGAATTTAATGGAAATTTATTTTCAAAACAAAGTTAATTGGTCGGAAATTGCGCGAAAATATCTTACAAAATTTGGCCACAGAGAAAGTTCGTGAAACTCGTTCCTTGTTGCTGCGCCATGACGTGAACGTGCGTTCATGAAAATCCATCAACGTCAACTTGTCATCGTTCTCAAGAATTGAACATATCACGCACCAGTTTACGTCTAATTTTGCGAAAAGATCATGATATAACGCCTTACAAATGGTTCAATTGGTTCAAGAGTTGAAGCTGCATGACCATCCGCTTCGTTATCGCTTCGACAGATGGGCCAACGAGAAACTGGACGATGATGTCGATTTTTTAAAAAAATATCATCTTTTTGGATGAAGCTCAATTCCATCTTGATGGATGCATAAATAAGCAAAATTGCCGTATAGACAACATGTGGTGTTACAGAAGCCAATGCACCTATTAAGAGTGACTGTTTGGTACGGTTTGTGGAGCGGAGACATCATTGGCCCATATTTCTTTGAAAATATGGTGGGCGCAACCATTGCGGTCAATGGAGACAACTATTGCACTATGATAACCGTTTTTTACCCGCTTTTCATAATATTGATGCGAAAGATGTTTGTTTTCACATCTTATGTCACAATCAATTTATTGCGTTAAAAGTTTGATGGCCGTTTAATTATCTGAAATGGTGATGAAAAGCTGCGATTTGATACCGTGGGATTATTTTCTGTGGGGCCCCGTTAAAGTGTTATGCCCACCAGAGACAATTGAGCATTTGAACGCCGGCATTCGTTTTGCCATTGCAGAGATACGACTCCACACACTCAAAAAAGTGCAAGAAAATTTGATCCGATTGCATGGGGTACTGTGAGACCAGCCATATGGATGGAATAAAATTCCATTTCTAACCGAAACAATTGTATATAAAGTTTGGCAAACTGTTTTGTAAAACCCAACTTGCTTTAAATATACATATGTCTACAAAATGCACATTTGTTTTATTCTTAAAAAAAGCTTTAATTAACAACTCCGATCAATATGTTTATAATATGGTCTGATGAGCCTTACTTAACTTTTCAATAAATTTATGTATCTTTTTATTTATTAATTAAAAACTATATCTAATTATTACGAGCTTAGTAACTTAGACCTTGTTCTCGGTGTAGTGTAAAAGACCAGAGCCAGAATCGAAATTGGTATGTTTAGTTTTTCGATGACATTTTTAAGCTGGGCTTAATTTAGTTTGTAGTAGTAGTTTGATGGTTTGTTAGGCGAGAGTTGTGAGTTTAAATCTTAATTCTCGCATTTAAATAAAAATAAAACGAAATATGACAACACACTGCTTTTAATGCTCTATAGTGGATAACTTTTTAAAATTTATTAACATGATTAGTTTATCTCAGCAGAAGAAACAACTACAACTACAATATTGTGTTCTCGATGCATTTTCTTGTGCTTTATATCAGAACACAACCAACAACGCTTACAAATCGTTGAAATTTATTATCTCAATTCGTAATGTGTGAGAAATGTGTTTCTTTCCAAAAATTATCTTCAGTTACGAAGTTCACTGGTTAGTCAACCAACAGAATTATTGAATTTTGATGTGAAGAGCACCCTGAAAGATGTAATGTTTAATGCGGTATGTAAGTTGACTACGCCGTTCTGTAAATTGATCATACGTCTTTAAGAACGATGAAAATCGCAACAGTTAATAGAGACAAGTACTGTGCGATGATTGCCGATTTTTTTGCCCCAAAATGGAATAATTGGACCTGATAGAAATGTGTTTCCGGAAGATAGTTCTACATTATGCATTTTTTCGAAGCGAATTTAGTGATTTGGTAATTATCCTCACGTTTCACCAGATCATGCTATTTGAGCCCACTCTATGCGGAATTTTTCGTTACAAGGAGAAATCAGCCAGCATTGCAGCCCCGGAAGACAACATTAAAGCTGTTGATGAGATGACGGCCGAAATGCTGGAAAGTTTCAAATCACAAAAAGTTAGTCATACATTAGCACACATTTTAGGAGAAAGATGATACAGTAGTTTTCCGATTTAACGGAAATTCGATCCAGTGAACATCGCATTTAACGAACCCCCACAGATTTATGCAAAAAATACGGACTGCATATACGACAACTTTAAAATAAAAGCGAAAACGTTTTTATGGATGTTGAAAACAAATTTGGTTATCGCAATAGAAAAGCTATAAGCCAAGGTGACATCCCATGAATGGAGAACAAACATTTTCGATTGTTCCTCATGCAACGCAATAGTTATATTCCTGTATCTGGAACAATTTTGCAATCAAATCCAAACAAATTTACAAGAAAATTTATTGAGGTGAGTTTAATGCACTGAATGTTAATGAATTTTTCTTTTACTTATATTTGAATGAAGTATGTATGTATGGATGTTCCTTTAATAAAATATTAAAAATACTACATATACTTTAAGTTTTGAATAAAATAGAGGACGCTTATCCTTTTTTAACTTAGCACTGGATATAACGAACAATTCGCTTTAACGAATAACGAAGCCGGACAACAATTAGGTTCTTTAAAACAGAAAGCTGTTGCATTAAAAACAAAAATCTATACGTGATCGTCTTAGTTTTGTTCCTGAAAATTTAGCAATTATTGAGAACCTATTTTATAACTTTTGATAACCAGCAAAAAGTTCCGATTTTTGCGATCTACGAAGTAACAAACTTTTAATAGAAATTAGAGCTGTAATATACAATTTGTGCACTCTGTAATTTTAATGTTTGGGAAGATACATTATTTCCACTTCTGAAATAAATAAACCAAATATACCAAAAAAAAATTATTTTTTTAAATATAAACAAACATAACCTAAAAAGAAGGATTTGTTTACATGTTGCGACCAAAACCAAATATAAACGTCTAAATGTTTATTGTATATATATTTGTAGTTTAATTAAACAAATTTGTGGACATACATACATACCTCTCATTGTATAACATTTACGTCATAACTTTAAAAACATAATTATTTACTTAAGTGTTCATAGTTATGCATAGAAATTGTTGATACATACATACATATACATATATATATGTACATAGATATATCATAAGGAAATTGAAAACTAAAAACGGCGCTGTCGAACTTATTTCGCAAAGTTGTTGCATTTGCTTAATAAATTAGCAGTTTTTGAAAGAAAAACATACATACATAAATCGATTTTTGCTTAAGTGATTGAATTTTAAACTGAATTAATTATAAATATTACATTTTGATGTCTTCTACTTTCTAATAGTAAATTAGTGAAAAATCAATTAAAAATTAATTACGCACGCGTTGTTTTATATTTTTCTAATTTTCCGATTTTAAATCAATATTTCCACTTGTTTTAATACACAATGTTTCACTTCATATGCAATCGCAAACTGAACTAAAATTGGTACAAAAGAAAGAAAAAAATCAATGAGTTTCTCATACATACATATGTACATATATGATGGTACGTACCAAAGAGAGAGACGTTTTGCCTCATTCACCCACGATTTTGTTGGGTGCTCATAAATGAAATTCATTGTTGTGTAGTAGCATAGTTAGTTCGTAATCGGTATATTTAGCAAGCAAGACTTTGACTAAGTATATGACTAATCTGAGACATTGTTTCAATAACGCTTTTTAACACACATACATAAGTAGATTTATTTTATATTCTCGTAAATATAACTTCATTATGTACATATGTATGTATGCATATGTGTATGTTATGCGTACACAAAAGTGTAAACAAATAGCATTAAATAATATAAATCGCCGAAGGAATATTATTTTCATATTTCGTTCTGTTGAAGATGTCTGATCTGGAGTTTGGTCCATGGCGTCATGTCTAATAAGCCACCATTCCACCTTCTAGACTATGGCGACTTCTTTTAAACGTTTTACAACATACGGAGTGCAAAGATGATTTCATAAATACTAACTTATTTCAAATTAAGAAATAAGACCAGAATGAAATATTGGATATATCTGAATATATGTATATCGCACTGGTTTCTCTAAAGTAACACTCAAAATTAAGAAATTTAGAGGCCAAACAAATATTTTTCTATTCTACTACAGCATATACGGATACAACTATATTTTAGAAGAATACAGCCAATGATTTAGAAATTTTACAGGAATCAGTGCGCTATATTGTTTGTTAACAAGTTAAAAACTTGATATTGTTTTTCAGGCAAATATTTAAACGTAAACCATATTTGTTGCAAATGCCCGTACTCACACAACGCATGCAGGGTATTTAAATAGTTGATAATTCGCCAGACAAGTTATTCATAAATTTTTGATTTTTGTATATTATTTAAATAAATTACGATTAAAGCGTTTTATTTACAGGAACAAGAACAGGAACAGGAAAATAAGACTGACCTTTCTCAGAACCATAGTTTTTTTTACTGTGTTATAGCATTTGAAATGAAATGTGATGCAAAATAATAATATTTTCCGGGTGCCCTGATAGCCTAGTGGGTAGTGTGCTAGACTATTAGAGTCCTGGGTTCGACTCCCACCAGAGACTCTGGTCTGTGACACTACACCGAGTATATGGTCAAAGTTACTCAGCTTGTATATAATTAAATATAATTTGTAATTGTATTGTAATTAATAAATAAATAAAGAAAAATAAAATAAAAAAATTTAATTCCTTTAAATGATAATAAAAATGATCATAACCTTAATACAGTTTTTTATGTTAATTATTTATTCTGTTATTTAAGGTTTTTCATTGTTTGATCTAATACAGAAATCTATAATTGAACACAATTATGAAGAACTGTTCTAAACTTATATCATTGGATATCGAAACACGACAGGCGTTTTAGGAACTTTCAAGTTACACAGAAAAGCATGAAATGCACCTCCACCTTAAGCATGAGTTAAAGGTAATTAATTCACTGCTAGAGAATGCCATTCACTAGATCTGTTTGCACAAACAGTCATGGAAGGAGAAATGACTATTAGTTATTAGTTAGTTAGTGCTTTTAGCCCTTTTAGGTTAGAATATCTCCAAATTCATGGCTAATTTTAATTCTGGATTGGGACTCAGTACCCCAAAAACCTTCAGAAAAATCAAGTAACGTTTTGTTTGAAATTAAAAGAAAATTATGGAAAAAATTAATAATCGTTTGAGTTAAATTAACTGATAAATACATCCAACTAAATCGTCAAAAACTTCAATTATTAGGAATGTCAGGTGGCATTTGCTTGTTTGCATCACTGCTGTTAACTTATATGAGATACTTACACCTGCATTATAATAATACATACACGAGCAATATATTAAAAACAATTGTAAACGATTAAATCAGTACATGGTCGCGCAATACTAAGTACAAACGAAATAGTTTTATTTAATACGGTAGCATACCATACAATATTTCTCTTAAAAATATTTTTAGTTTTTTTTTCTATTTCTTTCAATTGGATTTGTTGTTTACACTACCATTTGTTTAGTCATTGCTGTTGCTATGGTTGCTACTAACGCAGTGTTGTATAGAATCTGAAACAGACGACTTTAATAAGTAGCGATTGCGTTACCTATAAAATGCAAAGAGAAAAATTTAAAAGAAGGCAAATAATTTATGTTTTGTTTCACTTTCTATTTTGTAAAAAAGATTCCTAACTAACTACTAACAAATTTCAGAGAGTCTTAATAATTAAGTCGATTAGCCAAAAACTAAATGTAGTTAAAATTATTAAAAAAAATGGGTAAAAACCATTGACGTTTATGTCATTGATATACGAGTACTTAATATAAAATTTGGTGAGTCGATAAACATAAAGTTTTGAAATAATTTTTTCTAAATTAACGTACTTTATCTTATAGGGGTATTATTTATGTGTTGCTAAACTGATGAGTTGCAATTTTCTTCAATTGCATATTTTGTTTTTAGTTCGTTACCAATGAAACTGAAATAATAAGGATGGTACTATTGCTCATTATACTTATTTTCGCCAAGCCTTTCAGCATATTTAGGAGTATTTGTCTTTTAATTTCATTTTTGAGCGGAATTTCTATTGTTATGCTAGAAGATTGAAACAATTCGAACAATAAAAATCACAACAAATATAAAATAAATCAATAAAATAAAATAAAAGTCATTGACTTGAGGAGTTATTATTTGTACTTCTAATTTTGTTTTTATTAGGTGGTGAGTTAACAAAATTAAAAACTTTTGCTATGGAGCATCTCAATCTATCTTTTGGAATTTAGTCAGGAGGATACAAATCGTAATTTTTTAGAAAATTTATTAATATTCGTTAGTCCTTTTACTCATCAGGACCTGTTGGCATCTGCAAAAATACTAATTATTCTACCAAAACTTTACTTTATATGTATATGAATTGTGATAATTTAGTTTATGCTGAATAATGAAATGATCGTTGTTGTGGTAGTAAAATAATTGCAAAGAAAAATGCGACAATGATAGTTTCTACTCCACCATATTGTTTTCTTCGCACATTCTATTGGTACAATAGCAAAATACAATTGAAAGCGAATGATTGTGATATGAGAAGAAACTTAAAAATTTACAGAGCAAGAGCGATATAATTTACACTGTAAAAGGGATGTTTGGGGAAAAAACAATAACAAACAATAATAATTAAAAGAGAGAATCAATCTTTCAACCATTGATATCATTGTGGATAGAATACTAACTTGATTGTTGATTACCTTTATTATTTAAACGATATTAACTAATCATATTCATATTTAGAATTAAAACAATTATTTCTTTTTTTTATAAATATCTTTAATTTGGTATTAAACTATCAATGGTAATCAAAGTCATTTGAATTTACTGTGAAGATTACTGATATAACTTCGAAACTGAAAATTCTTTTAAAATAATTTAAACATTTTAATTGAGGTTATAATATGTCGTATATTAAAATTATTTTCCAAGTTTAGAAGTTTTTTTAGCAGAATTCAATTTATTTTCATTTTATTAAACCTTTCTGCACGCTGGTTACACTATGTGTCAGTATGCTGAGATAAATTCCAGTGAATCAGAAGCACTTCAACATCTCGACGTCATAATCATTGAAAGCAATGGTTCTACAGATAATTTTTTACTTTCATATTCTTAATATGTTTGCATTATTTTATGAACATTGGACTCATTCTTTTCTGTAATGGGACATCAGGCAACTTGTGGAAGTTTTAATAGTCATCTCTTAGCATTGTGATTCAGTTTATAATTATGCTGTAAGTATGTACTATTTTAAGGAAATAACATTGGTAACATAGGTGAGTTCCTTAAAAAAACCGCTTTTGTCCCTCCGCTTTGTTGAAGACAGATCACGTCTGAAGATTTCAAATGTTTTTTTTTGAAAACAAATCATATCAAACATATTCTTACTGCTCCTGGACATTCAGCTACTAACGGTCAAGCAGAAAATTTCATAAAAACACGTAAAAAGTCAATCTTAGCAAGTCTTAAAGTTGACAAAAACTCTTACTTAAGCATTATTTTGAACAGGTTTTTACTTGATTATCGCAATACTGTACATTGTACCATTAGTGAATAACCTTCTAAGCTTTTTCTTGGAAAATTTTTAAAAACACGTTTAAACAGATTAAAGCCACCTACAACAAGACAAATTATTCTTAACGCTCAAAATAACAACATAATAAATTACAAAGGTAAACGCAATGCCATGTTTTCAACAGGCCAAAATGTCATGATAAGAGGTTATAAAAATCCTAACAAGTCTAACTACTATTAAAGATAAACTCGGTCTTCAATCATATTCTTGTATCAGTGCTCATAATAAAAGAGAAATTAATCAACATTTGGATCAAATTAGAAACAAGAATTTAAATTAAAATCTTGAAATTGGAAGAAACGTTCAAGAGGAGGTGAACAGTCAAGTAAATGGGGGTTTCATTCATGTTGTAAGCGGCGATTTTATCGTTCCAACTACAGATGAACTTCCGAAAGCTGCACCTAGTAGAGTTTTGAGACCACTCAAAGAATGTATTTGTTATAAAAAATAAACAAATAAAAGCTTAATAAAGACAGTCAGCATAACGAAATTAAAATTAAAATAAGAAAATTTAAATTTACATATGCATACTTTGAATTATATAAAAAAAAATTTAGTTTAATACTTATTATCAGCGTTGCCGTTTTGGTCCAATTGGACCAAAATTGGTAGTTTTTATTTAAAAATGCTACGATTGGTAGTTTGGTTGGTTTGATCAAATTTCATTTATTTTTTGGTAGGAAAATACAATTAATATCTGTAAGATTAAATAATAATAACACCCAGAAATGTTCTTTCCAAAGAAAAAATGAATATATTGCCCTTGATACTGAAATTTAAAAATTTTGTGGATTGTGATCCAGATAAAATCGTATTGCAATGGAACTTACTTTGACTAAGTGTTATAAGGGGTGATTTTTTAAGAACTATAGGAAAATTAAAAAAAAACACATAAAATTAATGAAATCTTTATTTGAATCGATAGTACGGTCCATATAATTTAATGTTTGAAGATTATTTCATGCAAATGTCGACCGCGACTGCGCCTCAAATGGTCCATCCGCTTAGTCCAATTTTGGCATACTCTTTCCAACATTTCGGCCGGTATCTCACGAATAAATGCTTCAATGTTGTCTTCCAATGCGTCATTTGAAGCGGGGTTGTCTGTATAGACATGAGCTTTAACATAGCCTCACAAAAAATAGTCTAAAGGCGTTAAATCGCACGATCTAGTCGGCCAATTGACCGGTCCCGAACGTGAAATAAAATGTTCACCGACCTCGCCTCTCAATAAGTCCATTGTTACGCGTGCTGTGGCATGTGGCACCGTCTTGTTGAAACCGCATGTTATGCTCTTGCATTTTGGGCAAAAAAAGTTGGATATTATCTCACGGTAGCGCTCACCATTCACAGTTAAGTTACGATTCGCAGCATCTTTGAAGAAGTACGGTCCAATGATGCCACCAGCCCATAAACAGCACCAAACTGTGACTTTTTCTGGATGCATTGCTAGCTTTTGCAATGCTTCTGGCTGATCTTCACTCCAAAATCGACAATTCTGCTTATTTACGTATCACGAATAGCCGCTTCAGTGGGTCGATTAAACTGACCATAAAATGGAAGAAGCACGCGATGAACTTTCTTAACAGAGCACGCATTTTGATAATAAAATCCAATGATTTGCAAGCGTTGTTCGTTTGTAAGACGATTCATGGTTAAATTATAGACCAAACTGAAGGTGTTTGATAGTGAAACAAAACACGAAACGTGCGTGAGCTGTTTAAACCAGTGTTGCCAAAAAGATAAGAGCTAAAAAATCACCCTTTATCTAAGGAATAAATTTTGGGACAATGTAATCAATGAATTTTATTATGGTGATTTATGTAATTTTATTTTTAATTTGCTTTCTCTTCCACATAGTTCTGCAGCTGCAGAACGAAAATTTTCACAATTAAGTTTAATAAAAACAAAACTAAGAAATAAGTTAGATAAAAGCACAATAAATAACATAATGATATGTAAAGAAGTTACATGGAAGTCTCAACCGCATTACGTGTGGTCTGCAAAAAAAGATCTCAATGATACCTGAATATTATAAATACATATAATTTTTGTTATATAAAAAATATTTAAATATACGATATTTAGTATATTAAACATTTTTAAACAAATTATTTATGTTAAAGATAAATTCGTTATGTTTTTAGCTTTAATTTTATACACTATGTTTATGTTCCTTTATTTTTATATTTTTTAAATGAATTGCTTTTTTTAACACATTAAATGTGATATATATGAAATTGTTTTGTTAATTTTAGCAATAAAACTTTAATTTCATACTGAATAATCTATAATTATTTAAATTAAAATTTTGGTAGGATTGGAATAATTTTGGTAGGTTTTGGAAAGAATATTGGTAGGGATAAATTTTTCTTTGTGGCAACGCTGCTTATTATACAGGTAGGTCGACCAATTGCTTGCCGCTTTGATGGCTGACACGGCCATTTTGTCAGTTGCCAGATCTTGAAAATGATGCATAAAATTAAACAGTTCCAAATTAACACATGTTCTATTTATAAATAATTCAGTTTTAGGTTTCCCAATATTTATGGACAGTATACATGTAATATCTCGGTATGACATTGAAGGCAAAGTTACGTTGGAACAAGCATATTAAAATTAGAATTGTGGAACTACAACTAAATGGAAGGAGCTAAACTGGTTAATCGGAAGAAAATCCAAACTGTATTGAAAATAAATGGTTAATACATACATATATAAGCGAATATTAATATCAATACGGACTTAAGGAGCACAATTGTGGGGATGCACAAGCGAGAAAACTGTAACTATTATACAACGTTTTCAACGTGCTCAGATGCATCGTGAAAGCACCATGAAATACTTACATATATGCACAAGTGATTTACATTGTGTAAATACAGTTAGAAAAGAGATCGAAAACACTGTAAAGAAACACAACACCTGACTTAGAGATCACATAAATTCGGAGACATACCCCTTGTTAATCCTGTTGGTTTGGAACACAAACTTAAAGGAAGGAAGCCATCCGACCTAATTAAAAACTCTCTTCTCATCATAATTAAATTTTAAAGTATTAAAGTTAATGTTTATTTAATTGCTTTTAATCAAATCACTTGTTAGTTGTAATAATTAGTTGTACTAATTAATAAATTAGAATTTAAACTATAAAATGGAATTTAAATTTAGTAACTGACGAGATTTATTATGTTATATTAACTCTGTACTTAACAAACTTACCAATGTGATTGCGGTCGTTGTCTTGCTAAAGACTCGTTGATCACTCAAGTCCAAGCTTTCGACCAATGTATTTCGATTTTGTTCCAATATGCTCTTGGATATTGGTTGTGTCCGTATTGCGTATAACGTTTTCGACATGTTTCGCCAATTTTTCTTCCAGAACATTTCTTACAAAGACAAAGTCTCTTATGTCTATCTGATAGTGACATACATATATATTTTCAATACTATTGACAGTTTTGTAATTTCCAATTATTACTTAATTTTCAACATTTTAGATTTCTCCGTAAGGTTTGATTGCATTTTGAAGTGTGAACATGATATTTTTGACATTGTAAAATTTAAAATTTGCAGCTTTCTATACACTTTTTATTCACTTCCTGTAAATTTATTCCTATTTACGATTTTATTAATAAACTAAGTTTGATGAAAGTTTTGATATCTAAATTTATTCCGGCTATTTCTTTTAAAAACTTTAAAATCTAATGCTAAACCCAGGTTTAGCTAAAGGGAACTGTAAAGGAAAGAAAACTATGAATAATACTAAATAT
The DNA here is from genome assembly GCA_930367235.1 of Sarcophaga rosellei. Taxonomy (NCBI): domain Eukaryota; kingdom Metazoa; phylum Arthropoda; class Insecta; order Diptera; family Sarcophagidae; genus Sarcophaga; species Sarcophaga rosellei. Next base: position 79,131,727 of record OV884017.1, on the reverse strand, counting down.
TACAACATTGCATAAAGTACACAATAAAAATTAGTTAAAGATACTGCGTGGTTATTGTTACAGAGGAAAGATGTTATTTTTCGCATTATGTTTCATATTCATCCAAAGTAAATTCGTAAAAATCTTTGCGGTAATGAATTTCCACAATTTATAATGGAAAAATGTTCATAAACTGAAGTCGCCAAACATGACAACCCTGGTAACTAAAGTCTTCCACTGGCAGTGTTACCACCAAAAGTTTTATGACTTACACACAACTGGCATCGAATTTACACATATGAAAAAAAATTACACGCAAAATTCTGTTTATTATTATTATGCAAATATTAAAATTATATATTCATACATATGTACTTCCATAATTGGTCATTACAACATTACATTTGACGTCTGACCTGGGGTTTGAACTCGTAACATTTCTAGGTTTTATTTAGAACACAAACAAAACAAAGTATTTTTCTATTTTAAGAAGAAAAATCACACAAAAGAGAATGATGTATGTAGGTGTTTGTTTTTCAAACTACTGTTGGAAATTGCAATAAATTTACTAAACAAATTGGTGTTATAAATTGACAGTTTAAAATTAGCGATTAAAGAAAAAGGTAGGACAAAAAGTAAAATTGCACACAAATTACACTCGAAGCTAATTACACACATGTTACACATACAATCAAAAATTACACACAATATGTGTAATTACACACAAGGTGGCAACACTGTCCACTGGTGTGAGTTAAATATCGAAAGAGAGAGAAAACCAATTAACTGTTGTTTACGTTTGTGGCTTAAGTCTTTTGTTTGAACTAAGTTTAGTTTAATGTTGATCGCCAAACGGAACGGGGTGCGCTGGCATAAGAAAAGTTTTTATGCTTATAGTGGTATTAAAATAAAACTATAAAAAAAATAATAAGAGAAGGAAAATCCAATAATGTTTGTGTGAAAGTTTATTACGTAGCACTTATTTCTTATGAGATCATTAAAAAAAAACCGAAAAAGAAAAATTATTGTAAGGAAATTCATAATTGAATATATAAAATCCAATCAAAATGATGACGGATGTAAAATAATCTTAAATAAATGTGTTTAGAAAAATACAACAACAATACTGATATTTTATTACCCAAAGTAATGTAACCCGGATCTTATTTTTGACGTGTTTTTACATTTTTCTAACTTCTATGCGTATATAATAATATAATAAAATAAATGTGAAAAATATTTTAAATATTTGGAGTTTACAAATATTGCTTAATACTGAAAATGTTTTTAATGCAGAGTATTATTGTTTGTTAAAAAAATAACAATATATAAAAATATATATATATGTATACATATGAAATGAAGTGAATTGAAGTATTTCTTGCGCCATTTGTTGGTGTATGAACCTGTTGATATTGTGTTATTTGAGTAAAAGAGAAATTGACTCTCTATTTATGGCACCAGTGTAAATGTTGTGAAAATAATATATTTATTAACGTGTATATACGTATATACATGCATATATTAGTATGTATATGTACGTGCGTTATACAACATAAGAAAACGAAATAAAGAAACTAAAAGATTCAGCAAATAGAAATAGTGTTATTCCAGATGTGGATACGAAGATGATAAATACGAAAATAGAAAAATAAACATTGAACTCCTAGAAATTCAAAATACATACGTACATAAAACCTTTTATATTAAATTTTTTCATTGTATACCACTAAATCGACTTAGACACCTCGTACTCCATCAGACACAATGAGCTCAAATAGACTTTCACAAGTTGTGAATAGTGCGTCGTACGTCACATATTTATTTGGTTTGTTACATTATTTGCCGAATACAGAAGTTAACGCAATTGGAATTTCTCTATATTATCATTCACTCATATTGGGGTATTGATTGACAAAAGTACTCTTAATAGATATTTTGCATAAATTTATGTATGTATCTCATGAATTGAGTGAAACGGAATTTATAAAGAAAACTCTGAGTGAAATTTGAATTTTCACAAAAACAAAGTTAAACAGAGTGACTGCATGTGCATTAATTATAATAAAGACAACAATTATAACTAAAATAATAAGAATAACGAATGAAAACATGTACGTGTACTATTTTTAAGAGATTGCTGCGTTGCGTCTATTGTGTTCATAGCATACATATATGAATCGTAGCTGCAGTTTATCGCCGAGATACATAAGTTGCAATTTGCGCCATAGACATGTAATAACATTTTCAAAATATGTTTTTAATTTGCTCTTCTTTGTTGTTTGTTCTCTGGAGAAATAATTGATGAGGAATGCAGACTTTTAGCTGGATTGAAATTTCATTCGCTTAAATAATAAGTTTTATATTTTTTTTAAATTCATATCAGCCGCTATTGGCCATTTAAACATCATGCAATACAGTTTATGTAAAAGTATGACATGAAATTCATCTTACATGTGTAACTAACATAAGAGATACGCTGAGAGTATACTGTGCAGAACAAAGGCATTTATTCCGTCTACCATACAAAACCAAATTATACGGCAACAAATTACAATACAGTTAATTGGTTAAGTGTAAATTATTAGCCAGTTTTATAAATTAAAATGGGCATTGCTAAGGCCATACACAAATAAGTAGAGTGTGTAAGAAGTCATGTTTTTCATAAAGCCTGTATTGGTTACATTGTCTATCTAGATATCTCTGAGATTTTTCTCTTTAGTATTTCCAAGGTATTTGGAAAGAGATTTAAGATATGTTACTCGTTTGCCCAATTGAGAACTTAAATTTCACTTGTCAAGTTGAAACTCCTATTGAAGCGACGCTAATAATTTCTTCTATTGAAACCTGTAAATTATTTAATTAATTTGACAACCTCCATCAACTCCAAAACAGGTCTACACCATGACCTAGAACGAAACATCATTGAACTTTACTTTATAATTACTGCGCCTGAGACGTTTCGCAAGTTTCCGTCAAATTTTTAATAAACCTGTTACGGTTTATAATATTGCAGTTTTTGCGATTGTTATTTGAATTCATTGATGTACATACATATGTACATATGTACATATCACTTACCACCTCGTGTTGAATTACTGTTTTCGATGCTTAAGAGAAACTCATTTCAAAATAAATTATTTCTTATGTATTCCTAAAGAGTTTTTGGAAATCATTTCTTAAATTTAAGAAATTTAAATAATTTTAAAAGGTGAATATGAAAATATATATACATATATGTTGCCTTCTTTTGAAATTATTTCCAAATATGTAATCCAATTACAACTATCAATTACTTTGGCGTTTGGAACTGTGACGTAAATACCAATCATATTTACATACATACATATTTATTGATTCATGTGTTCTTTGTTGGCATCCGTGTGTGTTTGTCTCTGTCGGATTTAAGTTTTATTAAATATAGTGGGAAAATATATAAAAGTATTATTATTGGAATAATAAGCATAAATATACATAAATGTATATATACATATACATATACTATTTATATACATATGTATGTATATTTATATTTTATTTATAATTCATTATTTTGTTATTGAATGAACAGTATCTAGAAAACACAATTTGTAAACATATTTGTTATTGTGATTTGAACACATAAAAAAATGGATAACCACAATACGAACCCTTCAAAAGAAGGGTCCCATCAGTTAGTGATAGAAGGGGTTGCAACAGAACAACGTAGACGCAGATCTATTGTAAATAGTAGCTTAATACAGTCAACAAAATTCAACATATTTATGGCAGTTTTTGTAGTCGGAATAACTATTATTTTTATCGAACCAGGTAAGTGTCAAAATGTTTTGTTTATGACCAGCTCTCACTCTCTATTTATGTATATATGTACAAACATTGGTTCTCGTGCGTATGTGTATGTTTGTGCGCATATGTACCAGTGTTGCAAAATAGGAATTTTTAAATGGTACTGAACTATAACTGAATAAGTACTTTTTAGCATCAAATGGTACTTTTATAAAAAAAATATATATTTATACTTAATACACGTACGGAATGGAATAGAAAAACTAACGACTTATACATGTTTCTAATGAACAAAACCAAAACAATTGATTCGAAACATAAAAGCGCCGTTTAGTCAAATGTCGGCGGTACGTAACGGAATGTACGTTCATTTTCGCATGTATGTAGAGCAAATTAAATACTTACTGAAATTACATTACGGTTCGCCAAGCGTTCTCATTGCTTTTCGTGTTCTAAAAACGAACGTACTTTGCATGGACGTTGGGCTAACCGGGGGCTAAAGACTAATTCTACTTTTAGCATTATGTTGAACATGTTGCTAACCCAATAATACTTGAATAGCTCAAACCATAAAATATGTAATAATAAAAAAGTACTGAAAGCGTCGTAAGGGTTTTTTGAAATGGAAATGTACTGAAAAAAGTACTAAAGCATTGAATTTTTTAACACTGGTATATACAATAAGAAAAAATTTTATTTGCACTCTGAATAGTTGGGAGTCATTGTATTTTATATTTGATCATATTCTTCCACACTGTTCAAAAAAATAGATTCACCTGCTCTCCGAAAGGTTTACTAGACATCTCTTATGCAAAGGAGTATATGTAAATAAGTAACTGCACTTTGTTTACTGGCCTTTTATGAATATAATTCCGATACATTTAAAAAATTCGAAGCGTAACTCTTCTTTACTTAATTGCAAGATGTCGATCATTGAATCTATTTTATTGAACAGCAGTGTATATGTATACACATCTGTGTGAAATCTATCTACATTTAAATCGGTTTCGATCAAAATCTAGTCGATTTTAACAATATTTCGCATACAACGCAAGATCGATTCTATTACAATTTTTCATCAAAATCAAGTAGATTTAAAGATTTATATTAAAAAACATATTTTTTGTACTCAAAACACAACTCTATGCAAAGAAAAATGATATTTGATAAAAAAAAAAACAAAAACACAAATTTTAAATAATTACCAAAAATGTTGCACAAATTTAGTTAAATAAATGCTTGTTTTCAGGTACAACTTCAATAAATTGTTTTTATATCTACATATGTATATTAAAACAATAAATTTTATAAACGTAACATTTTTATAAACTGTTTTACTTATCAAATTGTAAAAAATATCACATAAAGGCTCAAGGTTTTGAGAAAAGTTTCAAATCTAAGCAATATTAAATTAAATTCTTATTATTGTTATTCGTTACTTTACAATTATAAATAATCAATAAGAGGTAGTAGTAATTTTTATCTCTTTGAAAAAGTACTTTTTGTAGACGCACTTGTTTTTTCCATAAAGGAAAAATTCTTCTTAAAATACAATTTTCAAGACAAAGGTAAATACAAAAGAGTTGTAACTGAGTAGGAAGACAATGCAATTACTTATTAAGTACTGTATACATATATATTATATTTTTATAGAACATACCAATGTATGCACATATATATTTATTTATTAATTACAATAAAATTACAAATTATATTTAATTATATACGAACTGATTAACATCGACCATATGCTCGGTGTAGTGTAACAGACCAGAGACTCTGGTGGGGGTCGAACTCACGACTCTCACGCTAATAGTCTAGCATACTACCAACTAGACTACCAGGGAACCCGTAGGTATGTTTTATTTCTTAATTTCAAGGTGTAATTATCTATACTAGTTTCAGATATTATTTTATATATCTGATACTGCGTTGGCTGTCGGTCGTCGTATTATGATGTATTAGGCTTACCAAGTTTTCTAGAGCATTGTTGTGTATTTACATTCGAAAGAAAATTCATTCGATTCTTACGCTGTAAACCATAGTGTTTCACACATTTTTCTTTAGAATTGAAATTTCCGCTCTGAGTGATTGGGCAGGAGTCTTATTGACAAGTGGAAGAGGCTCCATGTATACTGCAAAGTATATTTTTGTTTCATCATATATGTATGTATGTATATCAATCAAATCAACAGTATCATTTAAATACAACAAGCAATATTAAAAAAAAAGTCGCCGTAGTCTAGTAAGTAGTGTATCAGCTTATTAGACGTAAAGCCCAAGTTCGAGCCCCAGGCCAGACATCAAACTCCGTAATCCTGACTGAAAGGTTGTAATGGCCAATTATGTATGTAATATTGATTATCTATCAACAAACATTTTGTTTCGTTGTGTATTTGTTTATAGTCATACGATATTTATACAAAATCCTTAAAGATGTTCATTAACCACATCGGTAGAATAAATCCGTTTCAAATACCGAATTTGCGCATTCCTGTTAATAAATTGAAGCTGCTTTATGAATGTGCATATATTGCTGTCAGCAATTTCATATCTTCTGCAACTACATTTGTACTTAAGTCACGAGCAAATCATTGATTCCAATGAACCATAACACATTTACTATACACCATATATGTATACTAATGTTACATTGACACAATTGTGCTCTAATAGCTCCAATTTGGTTTTAACATCTGGTGGTTAATCAGCTGATCGGCTAATGTGTTTGTTCTTGTAGATTATATGATTAAAAATATGTTTGCTTTTTTACATTCGTTGATCTTTAATTAATTAATTTTGATAAATTTTGTTTTCGGAGGAGAATATCTTTTTTTTTTTTAAGTTATGCATATTTTTTTCTTCTCTTAATTTTATTATTTCAGAATAAATGTATATAAAAATGTATTCCAATAAAACCAAAAAAAAAAAAAATAATTAATCATGTTAAACGTCTCAACCGTCTTGAGCAAATTATTCCTATTTCATTTTTCTCTTGAAAAACGCTCATAAAAAGATAACCAGATCCTCCTACCTTCAGCATTTTGAGCATATTGCCGGCAAGAAATCATCATAGAAATCCGTTACAGCATTGAAAGTGTAAGAAAGGGAGATCTTCAACAAGATGTACAGCTCAACTTAGATGACTTGGAATGCTAGAACGGAATGGAGATAAAAAAACAGATTAAATAACCATTATTAATAGTTGTTTGTATATATGTATATGTGTGTGTTATAATTTTATTTCTTAACGAAATTTTCTGCAAAATGATGTGAAGTAAATCTTGCATGCAACAAAAGGATGATTTTATTTACGAAGTGCATCATATGTATGTATTTCATAAAAGTATGGTAATATTGTTACATAAGAGATTCTAAATTTTTAAATACATATATTTTTCATGGCTGCATTTTCAAATGCCAATTGGTATAAATATTACTATGTTTTTACATTAATTCTGAAATATTTACACTCACTCCCATAAAGCTTTTAATTTCGTATACATAGGTACATACTATGTATTTTCCACCTGATTATATCGATGTGTTTTGTTCTTGTTTGTATGGTTCATGCAAAATTGGCGACTATAACAGCAGAGTTATTAATTTAATGGAGGTTATTATTGAAATTAAATTTTATTAAGTAGAAATTACTATTTTTTTCATTTGTGCAAAGCTCTGTGTTTAAAAAATAAATTTCGTTTTTCAAACACATTCTCATGTGTGAATATAATTTTTATTTATTTTTTTTTTCGATAAAATTTGTTTTAAATAAAATGATCATGTCTTCTATATCGAAGAACTTTTTAAATTTTGAGCAAAAATAATTGATTGCAATTGTATGGTCAACAACCTATCATTGGCGCTTGAGTAAGATAAAATTCTTTTAATTCAGATGATCTAGTTTTCTTGAGTTTAATATACATACATACATAATTAGCCATTACAACCCTTCAGTCACGATTACGGCCTAATTTGTCACACCACTTATGTTGTGTGTGTTAATTTTATACATGAGTGGTGGGACCTACAATTCGAAGTCGACTCCGAAGGATAGATTTTTTAAATACTTTTCATGGCAGTTTTATTTACTCTCAAAATGTTTGCCAAAAATCTGCTGAGAGGAAGGCATCGAAGAAACATTTTTTCGTTTAGTTGGAAATGTCTGACCTGGTGTTTGAATCGAGGCCTTACGTCTAATAAGACAACACACTACCTACAAGGCTGCGGTGAGTAAGGAACTTACTTTAAGAAAGCTTGTTAATCAATCGCTCGGAGTCGATTTAATAAGCAGTATTACTGACTAAAGAGTTGAAAGCCCAATGTACATATTTATGTATATGTGTATCATATGTACAAATATTTTTGTTTGTTTTGGGATTTAGAAGAGTCTCTTATTTTATGTTTAAAACGTAGACGTTCACATTGAAATAAAGTTCCACTGAAAATGCCTCACACGCTCATGTATGCAATGTTTTGTTAATAAATTAAAAGTTATATACATATGTATGTATTAAGAACAAATCCTATTATCTGAAATGACCTAAAACCTCTGACGACCTTGATGATTTTGAGTAAAGTTGTGGCATTGTGGCATTGTTAAATCAAAGCGACAATGTCAACACGGACTAAATAAAATATTGAATACGTGTCTCAAAAGTTATTGCTGATAAGTTGACAGAAACATACACACTATTTAGCATAAAAAATTTGCTTTGAAACACTTTCCTCCACACGATGCATAGTAAGGGATTTTGAGAAAGGAAGGAAGAAAAATTAGATTTAATTGCTATTAAATAAATAAAAACGATGTTTTTTGTTATGTAACATACCTAAATATACAAATAATGTGTAACGGTAGCGATGGAGAAACATAGAATTAATATTTCCATATTTAGTTAAAACACAACTTCTGATTGTAAGAAAACATATGTATGTGAAAATGTTCTAAAAAAAGTATTTGAATGTTCAGTCAGAAGTTTGAAAAGTGCCCGTATTTAATACGGGCAAGTAACAATTTAATCCTGCTAGCTGGCAAGTTATTCTGGATACAGAAAAAGGCAATAAATTTTCTCGATTGTATTTATAATCTCTTTCAGAGTTAGACGTTGCCCCAGTCACAATGACACCATTTGTTCAGTTTACATAGGCAATTACGTACTGACTGACCTTCTAAATTTATATTTCCATTTGGCGTGCATTTAAATTTGTGTAAAATAAGTAAACGATTCAATTGCAATACTCAATAGCAAACTGATGAATAATTTTTGCTTCATGACGGTTCGATCGTTTTTTCTTCTTGTGATTCTTGTATTTTTTCTATTTTTTAAGTATGTCTACCTATTATTGTACACTCCATTAATATGTAGACGAAAATAAATCCATGCAATGGATTTACTTGCGTATGTATGTATATGTAAGTGTGTATATATATGTATGCGTACGTATATGCATACACCTATCCCCCGTTTTACACGGTATTCGTTTTACACGTTTTCGATCTTACACGGTTTTTGAAAATAAATTTTTTTTTAGCGAAATTTATTAATTTTGCATTTACGCGAAATTATAAACACTAAACTGTAATTTGCTTATATGTATCTACAATAACATTTTCATTGTTTTACTGTCAAAATACAGCACTACAAAATGTATGTTACAGTTACGAATTCTTAGTAGTCTATGTCTATGATGGAAATAGATAAGATGGGAACTCCCCGTTTTATGATCAAAACTAAATTTTATGTGTGTATAAGCTAGGTTGTATATAGTCGCCGTAGTCTAGTAGGTAGTGTGTTCGCTTACTAGACGTAAAAGCCAGGGTTCGTATCCCAGGTCAGACATCAAAAAGAAATATGAAAAAAAGAATATTTCTTCGGCGACTACCTCTCAGCAGATTTCTGGCAAAAACTGAGAGTAAATAAACCTGCCATGAAAATGTTTCTCAAAAATCTGTCGTTCGGAGTCGACGTTAAACTGTAGGTCCCGCCACTCAAGTATAAAATTAAGGCACACAACTTGAGTGGTGTGAGAAGCTAGGCCGTAATCCTGACTGAAGGTTTGTAATGGCCAATTATGTATGTAAGTATGTATAAGCTAGGTTGTTTGAAATACCAAAACAAAGAGCATCATTGTTTTTAAACTTTGTTTTCAATTAGTGTTTATATAATTGATAGCGTAAATTTATTCAAGGTGAGCAAATAACGTTCAATGTGTTTGTTATTCATCATATTAAAAACTGACAAAAAGGGCTTTTTTATAGTGATTTTCGTTTAGCACGGTTTTTCCATATAATAGTGAATTTTTCGAGTTACACGGTTTTTTTTGGAACCTATCTTCCGTGTAAAACGGGGGATAGGTGTATTTATGTCACATATGATATTTTTATTGTTATTTTAGAATCCGGAATGTGGCAGTATTTAGAAAATAAACTTCACTTATACTGTTGCTGTTTAAGAATATCGTTGTGATTCTTGTCAGTGGATTTTCCAATCTCTCACTCACTTTCATATTCACCTGAGTTTTTATATTTACATGGTGTTATATGTCTTATTCGTGACTGTTGTAACCGCTAAAAAATTTAAACTTAAAGCTAAAATAGAGAAATTAAAAAAATCGCAGACCTCTTTGTAAGTATCCTTTGTGTTGTTTTACTAGTTTTTAGCATCGAAATTATCGTAAATTGCCATATTGGTATAGAATATTTTTTTATAGTTACCTCATTATTTATGATTTAACCTTTCAGAGACTTTTCAATTCTTATTCAAATTCACAATCTTCTGAAGCTGTGAATTGAGCCGTAATATCTCAGGTTATCACTTTAACCACTGACCACATCAAAATATACTCCCACCAGCTAATTCATTTTATAAATATAATATTAGCGTTTGACTTTTCATTTGTCCTCCAGTTAAGATATTTGAAAAATGTACCAGCTTGAGCTCGTATTCCTGTCAATTTGTATAATTTTCTCCATAAATGTGTATATTGCACAATAAAATTTTATTGGCAATAGATTAACTTATTAACAATTTTTCTTTTAAGAATCCAGTGATACTGTTCTGTTAAATAGGGCTTGACAAAGAAAAATCTATAAGTTGCTTTAACAAAATGTTACATTTTGCCGTAGAAAAAAAAACTATTGAAGAAACATAAATATTTGTAAAAAGAAAACTGATTAAAATTTTCATTCAACTCAGTACCAAATGCTTGTAAGATATTTCCACTGATAATATATTAGTGTTGTTTTTATTTAAATACATCACCTTCTATTTAATTAAAAAATTTATATATATTTATACGAGCATTGCATAAGGAGTTTAGCAGCTATAAATGATTTGAAATGGCCTAATAATATGCAGCGTACCGGAAGATTAGTATCTACTATTTAAAACGTCATTGACTTTCACCGATCAATGAACAGACTTATAAATATTCTGGAAAAGATCAGATGCCTAATAAAATCTGTTGCACACATTTATGATTGACCACAGAGCGTGCTCAAATATGATACATTTCAATTTTTTTCGATAATATAACTTTAATTCAGAAAAAATTAGAAGCGTGAGTTTCTAACTATTGCTATTACCGTTATTTTAATCCAAATAAAAAAAAAGAGAATTTCAAACGGGGCTTAAAAAAATTCAAAAACTTCATTATTTTGGCTAATGTATCATTTCTGATACATACGATTTTCCTAGGGTCTCTGTGGTGTTGTATTTAATTTTTTTTTAATTTTCAAAGATTTTGTGAAGATTTTGTCGTAAATAATACATTATCTACGGTATTTGAGAAGGAAATTAAAGTAAAGTGTTGGACGAAAGTGAAGAGGTTAAAGTTTCTGTTCTTGATATTCCTGCTGCTGAAGACTCTTAAAAAGAAGAAAACAGAAGCTCTTCTTACGAACCGACTGTTGCTATTTAACAGAATCCCTCTGAACAAGCCCACTTGTTTAGGAGATAATTTTGAGAAATACTCTAGGACTATGAGCACCATACTATATGCAAAGGAAGATGCCCAGGCCTCTTAATATAATCAGCAACATAGTCACATATAAAGTATTGTGGAAATCAGATCAGTAGCCATTTTGGAACATATTAGAAATAGTACACCATACAATCAGTATGCAAATGGTAGCCCAGAGGGTCCTCTTTCGAACAGGTGGTAATGGGATAGCTTGAATAATGTTGGGAGTTGAGAAAATTTGTCCCCTCCATTCCCATCAACCAACATTTACATTTCAACACTTTTGTTCACAAATGGTAATGATCATAATGAGAATTGTATTTTATGTCAATAGTCTGCAATAATTGCAAAGTAGAAGACTAATCTACTATTGCCACTGTTAAACAGTTAACTGTGCTCTGTTAACCTGTTAGAGGCAAGAAGTCGGGCTGCTACAGGTGTGGCTTTGGGGTTTTTGGTTTTTAAATACGAATTTATCTTCACACACATATAATTTTGACTAATTCGTTTGTGCGCCGTGAGCCCTCAAACCATTACATTTCCAACTACGTGTAATGTTACATTTTTTATGTTCTCTTCGCCCTTGTTCTACATGGATTTTCAACCATCTCTACAGAATATTGCATGTTTTTATATTTATTTTGGCATATACGACACATGATCGAAAATTTGTATACAGGAAGACACAGCCAGTATAATACCTTTCAGATGCCTTCATGTTTCATTACAGCATTACGACGTGTTCCTGATCATTGATGCGAAAATATGATAATCTGTTTACAGCCTTAATAATTGAAGAGCACCTTTTTGTAAACAAACCCCTATTTCATCTCCAGATTTCGACATATCAGAATATACCTCTGTCCTCTTTATCTGTTATAATGTTCAATAAAGTTCAATGCTGAAGAAATAAGTATAACCTGCTGACCAATAGCCTAGCATTACAGCACTTTCTTGCCATTAAGTCAACATTTTGTCCTATTATATTGAAATATGTATGTATATGTACACATACTTACTTTTATTAGTAGTCTCACGCAGTGTTGCCAATTTTTTATGGTCAAAACGCGCAGTCCTACTACTCAAATAGCGCTAAAAAGCGCTAAATAATAATTTTAGTAATTAACTATAACCAAACCGCGCTGTAAAAAAGCGTTAGATAATACAAAAAATAGAAAAATATATTGGAATTGTTAAAAAATATTTTTATTATGTATATACATTAGAGCGACTCAAGTTGTATGGAAGCAAAATTCGTGCTAGATGTACCCCCTCAAAATGAACCTTGGACTTTTTTAAGATGACATCTAAAATATTTCGGCTCTAGCTTTGACCTCTCGTGAGCTGGACCATTTTGAAAAAGGGTATATTTTTGTATGTTTTGTTAATTTGAGAATCTGTTTCCTAACCAACATATACAATATGAGTATCATAAGAAAGGGGTTTTCAAGGCGCGTCCAGCGGTATATACAATTTGTCCACGGACAATCATCCAGGTCCTTGTTTAAGGATATTCTGTAAAAAAAACGGGTTTTGAATTTTTTCTTTTCTTCTTTTCTAACCAAATTAACTCTAATATGATGGCGGATTTAGTTTCTAGATGATGTTTGGATGAAAATAGGACTAAAAAAAGAAAAAAAGAAATGATCCACGACTTTTTGTGGGCATATTTTTTTTCCCAAATTAAAAAAAGGTATTAAATTTTTTTGTTTATATTTACAAAAATATACTCAAAAAACGCAAACTAGGGCGAATTTCAAAAAAGCTAAGACCCGTATTTAACTAAATCAACTAAAGATTAAAATATGTTAATTTGGTTATTTTATTACAAACAACCCCGAAGAAAAAATTCAAAAACCGTTCTTTTTAACAGAATATCATTAAAGAAAAGGACATGGATGATCGTCCTTGGACAAATTGTATATACAGTTGGACGCGCATTGAAAAAACCTTTCTTATGACACCCATACTGTATATGTTGGTAAGGAAACAGATTCTCAAAATGACAAAACATGGAAAAATAGACCCTTTTTCGAAATGGTCCAGCTCACGAGAGGTCAAAGCTGGAGCCGAAATATTTTAAATGTCATCTTAAAAAAGTCCAAGGTTCATTTTTAGGAGGGTACATCGAGCACTTTTTTTGGTGAGTCGCTCTAATATACACACAAACACCTCAATTTTAAAAAGATTTTTTATACAATTTTAAATATTTGTTAAAAAAATAAAATTCAAAACCATTTGAAACAAAACAACGACTTAAAACTTTTTCTTTAAATTTTTATGTATAATGTAAAGAAAATATGTACTTTCATTTGTACATTTATAATAGGAGCCCATTTTTCAGCACTTATAAGTTTTATATTTGACTATAATAATTAAAATTTCAAGTTTTTTATAGTTTTCTAATATTTTACTTAAAATAAATATATATTGGAAGTCTTAAAAATGGTCCACTAGATTTGAGATATATACATACGTTACAAAAACAACAAACAATAGTCGCCGCAGTCTAGTAGGGAGCGTACTGGCTTATTAAACCGTAAAACCAGAATCCTGAACAAAATTAAATATGAAAAATATTTCTTCGGCGACATGAAAAGTTTCTCAAAAATTTGTCGTTTGGAGGTCCCACCACTCATGTATAAAATTAACACACATAACATGGGTGATGTGAGAAGCAAGGTCGTAATCCTGACTTAAGGGATGTATTGGCCAATTATGTATGACATAAACATTAAAAAAATATTTTAAAAGCTTTATTTGTAGACTCTTCTGGATATAAAACAGCTTTTATAAATATTTAGAACTCTCATAGGTTAAATTTTGATTAATTTTTAATTATTATTAATTAATTTATTCTGGAATAACATAATTTTCACAGCATGAGTTTTCCAGTTTAAGGCTATATTTTATATGAATTAATGAGTTTATTGTATTTAGTGATATTCTATTTATTATCTTTGCTTTAAAGTAATTCAAAACGATAAAAGATCTTTCTGTTTCCGCGATCGAAAAAGGAAAACTTAATAAATTAATTACAAATGTTGAATATTAATAAATTAATTACAAATAGTGAATTTTTAAAATCTCATTTGCATTGCCTTAATTTTTCCACTGACATAATTTTAAATTACTAAGACAATTTTCGATTTCGATGTAATATTAGTTGGTAACATTCATCTTGTTTCATGCATTAAAGCTTTAGTAAATTTAATTAAATTTTTCTGTATTAATTCTTTTTCACAACCTTCAATATTGTTATCACGACAAGCCTTCTCAAAATTATATCCCAAATAACTAACTATATTCAATCAATATGAAAATAAAAAGACAAATAGAAAAGCGCCAACCTAGCGCGTTTTCTTAAAAAAGCGCTAAAGAGAAAAAATGTGACTTTTTGATGGTTGAAACGCGCTAAATATAGCGTGAAAGGCGCTAAATTGGCAACACTGGTCTCACGTCTTCTAAATATTGTATAATGAAAGAGAAATAAAAGAAAAAACTAAATTCAACTTACTGAACAGGTTCTTGGTAATATTATGGTAATATTATATGTGTGTGAAGATAAATTTAAATTTAACTAGCAAAGACAAGAACCAAAAATTTTAACAGAGCTAATGTTAGAGTTAACAGAACAATGTTAAGTGGTTAACAGAAAATACGAAAATTAGTCAAAGAAGAAATTATCCATCATCCGCCATCCTACCCAGCCACTATTAACGCTGTTAACATTGGGTATATTTGAAGCCAAATATATCAAGTTCCAAAATTATTTGGGATATACCACTTATTGCGTTTTATTAGGGACACCTTAGGCTACAATTTGTATATAGTGGGATATGTGCAGCAAGTCCCATTTTTCCACAATATCCATCATCCGTCATCCTACCCAGCCACTGTTAACACTGTTAACATAGGGTATATTTGAAGCCAAATATCTCAAGTTCCAAAATTATTTCGGATATACCACTTATTGCGTTTTATTAGGGACACCTTAGGCTACAATTTGTATATAGTGGGATATGTGCAGCAAGTCCCATTTTTCCACAATATCCATCATCCGCCATCCTACCCAGCCACTATTAACACTGTTAACATAGGGTATATTTGAAGCCAAATATCTCAAGTTCCAAAATTATTTGGGATATACCACTTATTGCGTTTTATTAGGGACACCTTAGGCTACAATTTGTATATAGTGGGATATGTGCAGCAAGTCCCATTTTTCCACAATATCCATCGTCCGCCATCCTACCCAGCCCCTGTTAACATTGTTAACATAGGGTATATTTGAATCCAAATATCTCAAGTTCCAAAATTATTTGGGATATACCACTTATTGCGTTTTATTAGGGACACCTTAGGCTACAATTTGTATATAGTGGGATATCTGCAGCAAGTCCCTGATATCCTATATTTGGGTGATTTCTTCCTTGACTAATTTTCGTATTTTCTGTTAACCACTTAACATTGCTCTGTTAACTCTAACATTAGCTCTGTTAAAATTTTTGGTTCTTGTCTTTGCTAGTTAAATTTAAATTTATCTTCACACACATTAATATTATATATGTTAGACCGTTGCAAAATTGAAATTTTGAAATGGTACTGAACTATAACTGAAAAAGCAAATTTTTGCATCGAATGGTACTTTTGTAAAAAAATACATACATACATAATTAGTCATTACAACCCTTCAATCAGAATTACGGCCTAGCTTCTGACGCCACTTATGTTGTGTGTGATAATTTTATACATTAGTGGTGGGACCTACAGTTTAAAGTCGACTCCGAATGACAGATTTGTAAGAAACTTTTTCGTGGCAATTTTATTTGCTTCCAGAGTTTTTGCTAGAAGGAGATCGCTGAAGAAATATTTTATTTTTCATTTTCCATTTTGTTGGAGATATCCGATTATGGTGGTCCCACGTCTAGCATTCTACCTACTAGGCTATTTACTTATTCATATTTAATACACATACGGAATGGAACAGAAAAACTAACGACTTATGCGTGTTCCTCATTTACAAAACAAAAAAAGCTGATTCGGAACGTAAAAAAACGTAAGAGCCTGGTTTAGTCAAACGTCGACGGAACATAATGGATATTACTGTTTGGCAAGCGTTCTCATTGCTTTTCGTGTTCTAAAAACGAACGTTCGTTTCATGGACTTTTGGCTAACCGGGGCTAAAGGGTAATTCTACCTTTAGCATTACGTTGAACATATTACTAAACCATTAATAGTTGAAAAGCGCAGACATAAAATATGTAATCATAAAAAAGTACTGAAAGCACAGCGGTAGTACTGCGGTATATTTAAAATGGAAAAGTACTAAAGTATTGAATTTTTCAACACTGGACCGTATTATTATATGGATTTTTAAATTGTAAATGAATTTGAATTCCTTTGAATATACGTAACTTTAATGAAAGTTTTTCATTAGCAACAGAATGAGTGCTACCAAACTCTTTCCGTTAATTCTGGCTATTGTTTTTGACTGAATGCAGTTGAATGCGAAACTTTTCTGTCAGAATGTTTGTGTCCATTCATAGTTCATGTATAAATGGTGAAACATCTTTTAAAAATTTCTGGCTTCCATGTCGGCTACATACTAACGTACATACAGACGGGTGGTTATTTTATTTGTTGTTTTGTTTTACTGCTGTTCTCTTGTGTGTTAAAAATAGTGAATTTTTATCTTTTTTCAGTTTTGCAATGGTAGTAAAAAACAATTGCTTAACTTTACCATTATGTTGAAACAAAACCGTGGTTCTTTAGAGCATATCCTCTGAACAATATACATTGAGAAGTATGACACAACCGCTTTTTGGCATGAGATAATAAGGGTAAAAACCACGTCGCGACACAATGACTAGCGCCATCATGAGCCAAATTTTTTTTAAATTTTTTTGTTTTTTTTTAATGTTTTAAGTTTGAAAAACACTACGTGAACTGCTATTTATATATTGCAAAATGGCTATAATGTTCAATAAACATGGACATGATGATAATCGTGGCTCAAGATGTAAATGACGTATACTTGAAGAAAAAATATGACTATAATTTCACTATAAGAGCTATGGCTTCAAATTATTTTGAATTCATTTAAAACTAAAAAAACGTATTCATATATATTAGAAACATTTGATGATTTTTGTTTTTAGAATCCAGGGCATGCATGTCTGAATACGGAAATTTTTTTCTATTTCAGTTTAGGATAGGTCTTGAAATGCTTGTTCAATCTATGAGCCTGCTTGTAATGTTTTCCTTTTTGAGAAAAACTGTAAATTAATTTCTTTGATAAACTTTCACTAGTACATACTACCGGTTCATTCAAGGTGTGAGTGAAAAATCATTGACGTTTCTTATTCGTTTGATGGACCTATTGATGCCATTATATGTGGAATATAACATCGTTCAAATGCCCACCATAGGTTCCATGGATGGAACTCATTCGAAATCTCCAATATTCCATGACTCGGCGCTTAAATCAGTCTACATTTGGCAGCTTAAGAGAGTACCACCAGAAAAAGGTAGTCTGGATCAAATCGTACAATTTCAGTGGCCAGAATATATACTGTGACATGCTCTACATATGTGATATACAGCTCCATTCTATTGAAACCATATATTATTGTCAGATCATCCAATACAGGCCAAAAGACGTTAGCAATCATCGACCTAAAATGTGCGCCGTTAACAGTAATGGTCTGGCCAATGTCGTTCTAAAAAAAAATATGAACCGATTACTCTTCCCGCCCAAAATCTACACCAAATAGTGACTTGGATGCTCTTGGATCTCATGTGAATTCGAATCGTTCAGACTTAATAAATGACAATAATTTGACATTTGTGTTCAGAAATTCCTGATGGATGAATCCACCTACCGCACCAGTACTAGTAATTGATTTCCATCTAGCACTAATACTAGTGAAAGTGGAAGTTAATCAAAGAAATTGATTGCCAGTTGATTTGAAAAGAAAATATCATTGCAAAAGACATCATAGATTTAATAAGCATATCAAAACAGTTCGTAAGCTAACATTTAAATACTAGTACATAATGGTACATACATGCCCAAATTATTAAAAACAAAAATGAACAAATGTTTCAAATATCATGTTTTGTAAAATTAAAAAAATACTATCTCTGATACCTAAAGGAGAAAATACGCTACTAATAATTTAAACATTAAATGAGTTTGTGATTAGCCAAACGATACTGATTTTAACATCAAATACGAAAATTGAAATATTACCTCCTCCACGTATTTCGAAATCTAATGTATAGTATTTGTATTCATTAAAAGGTCAGTGTACTGTCACACATTTTGTCGATGATTAAACTACCATAGGTCTATGAACTTTTTGTTGTTTATTGAGCAACTTGAAGTTTCAATATTTAAAAGAAATTTTATGTAAAGGCGTAATATAAGCAATTGCTTATTACCTTGGTCTTGAACTACACATAGAAATTTTACTTTTAATATGAGTAATTCTCACTAATGATAGAGTAATTTCGAATAATGTGGTGTACACATTCGATTTTAGATCGTTAAATTTTTGATTTTTATCCGATTAAAATGAAAATTATTCGTATGCATAGTACATGCATGGTGATAGGATTCAACAAAATTATTTGCGAAAATAATGCTGAAATTGCGACAGCCCTCCTATAACGCGGTACTTTCAAAGCGCGGTTTCCATATAACGCGGAGCCCTCCTATAACGCGGTACTCTTACTGCTCGGTTTCCGTTCAATAACATCCCATAAGTTCCTTGCAGTCTTTCAGTTTAGTTTTTATTTCATTTTTTTTTATTAATCCTTATATGAACTCATGAATTCAATAAAAATAATTTATAATTTATCTTGCGTTTGAATTTCTTGGTCTCCATATAACGCGGTACGAATGATGGGATTTGTACTAACTCAGAGTTTCTTATAGCGCGGTTTCCATACAACGCGGTAGACGGTTTCCATAGAACGCGCTACGAATTAGCCTGGTTTGTATGGTGAAATCCGAGTTTCTTATAGCGTGGTTTCCATATAACGCGGTACGCACTCGCCGCGTTATAGGAGGGTTGACTGTACTACATTACCTGCTCATAGATTTTTTTCATATTGAATTTGAGTTTGTGATTTTTTTTTTTTGGGAAATATGCAAGTAATAATGTTAACCAGGGGCCCGCGCTCAGCTGATGTTATCGTATTAATTTGCTGTATACCTACGGTGACCATCAGTCCACTATTATAGCGGACAGTCCGATATTTTAACCTCCTGTCCACTATTTTACCACACGCAGCTTTTAAAAAGTATTTATTTTCCAAAATTTCCGCTTTTGTCCACTTTTTTCACTAATTCGGTAAAAACGCTCATGTTAGCTGGAATTACTATCTTCATATTTTTACATTTATACAGATAGAGTGGAAAAATTTAAATAAATTTGTGATAACATTGATGTAGAGTCGGTTAACTTTAATGCCATCCTTAGGGCAAATAATGGAATTGTTTTTGCTTTCTTAAACAAGAAAAATGCCCAACAATATTGTTTAATTTTTTAATAATCCTTTTGCTACGTCTTCGTTATTATTTATACACAGGCAAGCTAGTGCCTTCCATAAATACATATATACTGCATTTAGAAAGTCAACATATTTCAATGCCTGAAGCGGCTATAATATTAAAAGAATTTAAATCAAAATTAATAGAACGTCACAATGAAGTATTTTGACCACTTAACGTACAAAATTCTATTTCAGCTCTTCACTCAAAGGGCTTGATATAAAAATGTGTAAGGAAAAAGTTAAAAACTTTTACGGAACCAGTATTAGTTACCTGAACCAATGGGATGAATATTTTAAAGAAATTGAGGGATTTGCTTGGATATTGTTAGATGCAATCCCATATCGGTCTTCCTTGAAAAGTCATTAAGAAAGGTAACAGAAATCAGAAATGATTTAAATACAAATAATAAAGAAATTTTACATGAATTCACTTATGTAAAAAATTATGCAAATGCTGAACAAATAGAAATGAGGAAACAATCAGCATTAAATTCCGATAAAAAGTGGGTTGAAATTTTAAAATTTTTCGATACAAAAAATATTCCTTATAAAAACCTCCTGAAATTATAGATTTTTTATTTCCATTGCCAGCATCTACCGCAGCAACAGAAAGAGTTTTTTCTATATATCTGACAATATTTGGTCTTTAGAATCTTTTTTGAAAATAAAATTCAATTTTGAAATGGACTGTTCGGAATTTAAAACATTTTTATCTAACAGGTCAATACTTAAAAAAAATACATTATGTAGAGAAATATCAGTAGTGTGACAACCTACCCGTTTGGTATTTTATAAATTAAAAGTTTATTATATATTTTATATTTTATTTATTAAAAAGGCAACTTCGCTCCAACAGTATTTAGTATACTAATGAAAATGCTACGATATCTATATTGACAATGTACTCAAAGAATGCTATGATATGTTGACAATATACTAAAAGAATACTCGATAATTTCATAAATTATTTTTGAGTGTTTTTCGATACTGCTCTCCACATCCCTCCTATATTTTTAAGTTTAAGGCGCAATTCCGGATCAGCTTCCTTTTCTGTTGAATTGGAAAATCCCGACGATGTTGATAATTCAGGTGTGGTATCTATGGCAGCTGAAGATTCAGGTGGTGTTGATAATTGTTGGGTTGACTCGCCTACCAGGTGCGAAAGTTTACTTGACGGAACCTTTTTGACGTGGCTAATATTCCTGCGGAATGTTTTTCCATCTCCAGTTAATACTACCTCATTATTATTCCTTTCCAATACTTTATATTCCGTTGAATCAAAGGTGGGTGTCAGTTTGTTCTGGAAAATAACGTTACGCAGTAGGACAATGTCGCCAACTGATATATCAGACTCTTTCGCTCTTCTCTTCATATCCTCCCTATCTTTTCCTTTTTGTTTCTTGACCATGTCTGACGTCGTCAGTAATATCTTGAATTCCGGGTATTTTATCACGAATGACTCGATTAAACATTAATTCCGTTGGTGGAGTCCCAGTTGTGCCATGAGGTGTTACGTTATACATCATGATGAATTTCTGAATTTCAGTTTTGTAGTCTTGTTTATTGGTATGAGCAATTTTCAGGCGCTTTACTAATGACCGATTCATGTTCTCTACTTCACCATTGGCCTGTGGCCAATATGGTGGAGTTGTTATTAACTTTATATTATTGTTCTTGCAAAAGTTTTTAAATTCTGCACTAACATACTGTCTACCGTTATCTGCTCTAATTGATTTCGGTAGACCCA
Source organism: Sarcophaga rosellei (assembly GCA_930367235.1). NCBI lineage: Eukaryota > Metazoa > Arthropoda > Insecta > Diptera > Sarcophagidae > Sarcophaga > Sarcophaga rosellei. The sequence continues at coordinate 79,109,688 of OV884017.1, read as the reverse complement.
AACGACAGAAAATTTCTTGTAATAGACTAATTATTGCTTCTGAAGTAATTTTCCTCAGGAATTTTATTTCTTGATAACGAGAGTAATAGTCAATTAGAACGAATATATAATCATTATTTGGTAGAGGACCAAGTAGGTCCGTGGCGACACACTGCCACGGTCCATTCGGGAATGGATGTCTCTTCATAGGAGCTGGATTATTTGGTTGAGAAACCAGCAGACAATCCCAACAGCTCTTTACAAATTTTTCTACCTCTCTGTCTACGAGTGGCCACCACACTTTTAATCTCACTCTTCGCTTCATAGCCGATTCTCCTGGGTGTCCCTCGTGAGCCAGTTCCAACAACTTCGTTCGGAGCACCTTTGGTATGATAATCCGAGTCCCTCTCAGCAATATATTACCCATAGTTGACAATTCATATCGGAATGGATAATAAGCATTCGATGTATTTTGCGGCCAAGAATCATTTTTAATATATTCCACTGCGTCGATGATTTCCTGATCCTGTGCACTTTTTTCCGAAATTTCACATATACTAAGAGATGCTGTGTCACAATATGTAAAATGTTGTGTTCCCCGTTTTCATCGTATGAATTTGTACTTTTAATTTTGCAGAGTCGAGAAATAGAGTCTGCGATATTCTCCTTTCCAGATCGATAAATAACTTTAAATTTAAAAGATTGTAATCTTAAAAGCCATCTCTCTATTCTTGCTGGTGGTTTTGAGGTTGGCTTAAATATGGCTTCAAGTGGTTTGTGGTCCGTTACTAATTCAAACTCTAGTCCCAGCAAATAGTAATAAAATCTTTCTACAGCCCAAACAAGTGCCAAGCTCTCTTTCTCGGTTTGGGAATACCTTTTTTCGATGTCTGATAAGCTTTTACTAGCGAAAGATATTATATGTGGATTGTCTTTAAAATCAAATTGTATTAGAACGGCCCCTAAAGCAACTGGGCTAGCATCCGCTATAACACGTGTTCGATTTAGTGGGTTGAAATAATCCAAGTTTGGTATATCAGTTAATAAACTCTTTAGTTTGTCAAACGATTTTTGTTGCTCTTGACCCCATATAAATTTGCAATTTAACTTTAATAAGCATCTAAGCGGCTCCGTGATATCCGCCATATCTAGAATGAATTTACCCACGTAAGTCACTAGACCTAAAAAACTCCGTATCTCCTCTTTTGTTTGCGGAGCTCGAAATCCCATAATTGTTTGAATTTTGTCCATATCAGGAGATATTCCATTATCAGACAGCACGTACCCTAAAAATTTCAATTTTTTTAACACGCCATACACTTTTGTCGTCATTAAGCAACACATTGTTCTTTTTAAAAATTTCTAAGACTTGTTCTACAGCCGCATTGTGTTCTTTTTCTGTATTCCCAAATATGATGACATCGTCTATGTAATTTAAAGCATTACTACATGGGGATAAAAGCTCCTCCATTAACCGTTGAAAAATTTCAGGAGCTGAGCTAATTCCAAACATCAGCCTCTTGTAACGAAACAGTCCTTTATGGGTTATAAATGTGGTAATATGTCGGCTTGACTCATGAAGCTCTATCTGATGGTATGCCCATTTGAGGTCTATTCTGGAGAATAATTTGGCTCCTCGTAGTTTCGTCATAAACGTTTCAAAAGTTGGTAATGGATAGTTCTCGCGAAGAACAGCCCGGTTGGCTTGTCGCATGTCAACGCACAAACGAATTTCGCCGTTTTGTTTGAAGACGGGAACAATTGGCGAAATCCATGAACTTGGTCCAGATACTGGTTCTATTATATCTTGTGTCAGTGCCTCTTTTATTTTCTCCTCTACCTTTCCCTCAAGCGCTATTGGTATTGGCCGTAAAGGTTGCTGAATCGGTTTCACTGTGGGATCTATTGCTATCTTGATGGTTATGTCCTTTATTTTTGGGAACGGCTCAACCTTTTCAACACTATTAACACAGTCTGAACTTAGTCCAAGTTTTAAAACTTTAAGTTCTATTGCCGTATCACGCCCTAATAGCGACTGTTTTGCATTTTCGATTACATAAAATGTGGCGATAATTTCTGTACCCTTTTCAACGGATATGGGAGCTTCAAACACAAATAATATTTTAAGCAACTGGTTCGCTGCATATGCCTTGAATTGGTTGACCGAATGAGTTCTTATATTTAGCAATACTGCCACACTGCTCTGAAGCATTTCCCAGTCTTTTTGGCTAAGAAGATTGAACCGAGAACCAGAGTCAATTACCATCGAGATATTCCGACCACCTACACGATATTGAATCATTTCGCCCATTGATCCCATATTTTCAACTTTCAAACAATCGAAGTCGCAAGCTTCTCTTTTTCCGCTTGTATCTTTCTCTTCAATGCATCTTACCCTTGATGTTTGTAGCCGTCGTTGTTTTAAATCTCCATACTCGTGATCCATTAATTTCCGTTTATTATTTTTAGTCTTGCATTTACGAGCAAAATGTCCTATTAAGCCACATTTGTTACATTTCGAGTTTCTAGCTGGACAGTTGCTATCATTACTTGAATGCCCTTTTCTACCGCATCTTCCGCATTCGTCACTAGTGCGTTTGGTCCCCTCAAATTAAGTATAAACGCGACAAACTGTTTCATGACCCGTGATTGTTTATTGATCTGCTCGTGAATTTGACATGCTGAAATAACATCATCTAAATTTAGCTCTTTTTCCAAAAGCTTTTTCTTCAGCTCGATTGGTGCCCAGGCATCTATTATTTTATCCTTTAAGGAGATCTCTCTTATCTCACTTGGGGTGGACCCGAAATCGCATTTTGACCCTTGATGTCTAAGGCGAAGTAGAAACTTATTGAAGTCTTCGCCTTCTACTGGAGTAAGACTTCGAAACAATTGCCTTTCAAAAGTGGAATTGCGTTTTGGGGAAAAATATTCATTTAATTTGTCAACCAATATTCCAAATACATCATTCTTTTGCTTTTCGTCGTATTCCACTAAGGCTCCTGGAATGTTATACACTACCTCCTGGAGTTGTGGGCCACCCAAGTGAAGTAGTTTATTTTTCTTTTTCACCACGTCTGTTATATCTTCCGATTGAAGGTATAAGGAGAAGGATCGAAGCCATTTCTCCCACTCACTTCGTAGTAAGGCTCTATCAATGTTTTCACAAAGAAATGGCCTTATTTCCGTCATACTGGTACACAATTTAATGTGTTTTAGCTGACCTGTAAGCGACATTTTATAGTACCCGGAAACAACAAAAAAAATATCAATACACAATTTAATGTGTCTCTTACCCTTATGTTCCAATTAAATGGAAAACTAGTACACAATCTTATATGTCGCTTTAATTCACAATTTAATGTGTCTCTGCAGCTCACAATTTAATGTGTTCCGGCGGCTGACACTATGCTCCAATTAAATGGACAATTATTTTACAATTCAATGAGTCTTCTGAAATCACAATTTAATGTGTTGCTCTTATGTACGATTTAATATATATATACATATATATATATATATATATATATCAACCGGTCACAGCTCAAAACAAATTTTCCTTTTTAAAAGAGTATCCTCTCACTCTTGCAATGGAAACTAAAAATAAATGAAACACTCGAGATCCTCAAAAGGTTTGATCCCATCCTCGTCGCCAATGTGACAACCTACCCGTTTGGTATTTTATAAATTAAAAGTTTATTATATATTTTATATTTTATTTATTAAAAAGGCAACTTCGCTCCAACAGTATTTAGTATACTAATGAAAATGCTACGATATCTATATTGACAATGTACTCAAAGAATGCTATGATATGTTGACAATATACTAAAAGAATACTCGATAATTTCATAAATTATTTTTGAGTGTTTTTCGATACTGCTCTCCACAAGTAGTAAATTTATACACAAAAGTATATCCATATGTGTGTATATGTATAAGTTCAAGTTTGTGTATATTATGTATGTCTGTATTTTAGAAATCTTTATATAAAATATTAATTATAATAAATGATTTTATTGCTTTGTTTTTTAATTTTATATATTTGTCCGCTTTTTTCTCTTAGAAATAGTGGTCACCGTATGTACACCGTAAAAGCTGCCCATGTGTGAAACACACCAACTTGTATATACATTTAAACAATTTAGTCCTTATTAACTATTTAAATGTTTAACCTGAGGACTTTAATATACACTTTGAAAACAAAAACAAGTCGATTAAACTCAGAATTTAATTTCTCCTGCTGACTGCAACAATGACTTGCAAAACTGAACCTGGTGTCCTAAATATCTGATAACCGCAAACCATTCAGCTTGTTTCGCTCATTCTTATATTATGTACCACCGTTATTACCAACCAATACCATAATTCGCCGCATTTTTTCCATTTATATTGATTTAAATTTCAGGTTCATAGTGCATTTTGCAAACATACATACGTGAAAACAGTGATTTCAACAATTCTCAGAATTACTTCGAAAATACATTTCGTAATATTCCATACTGCCGTTGGCATGTTACATACATACATACATAATTGGCCATTACAACCCTTCAGTCAGGTTTATGGTCTAGCTTCTCAATACCACTCATGTTGTGTGCGTTAATTTTATACATGAGTGGCGGGACCTTCAGTTTAAAGTCGACTCCGAACGACAGATTTTTTGAGAAGCTTTTCATGGCAATTTTTACTCTCAGAAATCTGCTGAGAGGAAGTCGCCGAAGAAATATTTTCATATTTTCGTTTTGATGTCTGACCTGGGATTCCGTATGCCGTTGGCATATTATTTATAAATAATTTTGTTTTTAAATTTAATACTATTTTTCTGTCCATGAAGTTATCCAACTCAGGCTTTTTGAGTTTATCGAACACCAAGTGCATATTTGTCATTGAAGTTAACTAATCCTAAGCAGCTGTGGGTGTGTGTTTTGATTACAAAATAAAAAATAAATTATTTTACAGTGAAGTCACAAATTTTATGAATTTCTTGTATAGCAAAAATAAACAGTTTTAAATGGTAATTCGATGAAGTAAAGTCATTTTACTTTACCTTACAGCTGCGATGAACTCCGCGCGACTGATGAAAAGAAAAAACATAAAGTTGATAAATCATCTAACGAATGCATTATCGGTGCTATTAATCACACGGCAAACTAGTGCGCTACTTTTTTGAATGCAGCGTAACTGGTGACTTGTTCGACTTCTAATCTGGCCGGTAATTTAAATAGGTTTGGATCCTATTCATTATAGTAATTATCTTCAGATATTCCCGCCACCTGGATTGACAGATCCTCTATCTCCAAGATCTTATCGCAAAAAAAAAACGTCAAACTAAAATATTATTTAATTTTTCAAATAGAAAACTCGCCAATAATCACTTATTTGAGTTCTTTATTGTAACATACAGACATAAATATGTATACATACATACATATCTGTGGCATTAAATAATAATAACTTAAGTAAAAAATTTCGCGTTTTGAGATATTAAGGTTTTTGTCTAAAATAAACTGTGTTTGGTAATTGAGTTTGTAAAATATAAATGCGTATATCATATTTCATTTTGTTCTAAATGTCTGATATGGGGTTTGAAACGTGGCCTCAGGTCCAATAAGCCAACTCACTACCTACTGAACTACGGTGACTTCATATTTATTAATTGTATTATAAAATATTTATTTCATATTTGGGCAATTCACACGACTTTGTATCGTGTATGTTGTATTGAATACAGTTTGTTGTTTGCGAACGCTCAAAGCTATGCTGTATTGTGTATTTCGTATTCCAAATGTCACAAAGCGATAAGAAGAAGACGACCAGTATTCACAATTTTATTTTCAAGGAAAAAAGATACTATGGAAAGAAGTAAATTAATTAATTATCTGTGCGAACAATGTAATTTTGAAATGTTAATTGTTGACTCAAGTCAAATAGAAATGTTTTTGTATTTTTATTCTTCTTCTTGATTATTGGCATATAAATAAACTGATAGGATGAAACCAATACAACCTTTAAAAACATATGAAAAAATGTGTATAAGTGTATCGGATTTTTACATGAAAATTATCAACAACAAGCATACACTGCTGTATATTCGTCCAACAATACACTCAATACAACGATACAACGGCTTGTGTGAATTGGCCAATTATTTCATATATTACAAAATATGTAAATTTATTTCAGTTTATGTATAATAATAATAAAAATTAAAAAAAAAATACAAAAATTTAGTTTTTGGCTTGTGTCAAAGGGTGTACATATTTTAATATTAAAAATTCATTATATATGTATGTACGTACTACGTACTTTTAAAAGATGTATATTTTCAGGTATCCGCTTAAGCGTTTCTTTGAAAAAGTTTTTTAAATACATAACACAATTTTTTTAAAGTTCTACATCATATTCTTCCGTTTTAGTATTTTGTAATTCCGTTTTAAATTTCATAACAAAATATACAGATTTCTATGGCAGAAACGAATCCGGTAATATCCAATTTTAATGAGAGTCTTAAGTCTTCCATATATGTATGTATTATTATTAAAAAGAAAATATTTATATTGTAGAAACTATTTGATCGTGCATGTCACCTGCATCCATATGATTGAATTGCAGCATTTGAATGATTGAAAAACGTTTATTTTTCATCAGATAGTTCATTATAATCAAGTTGAGCAGTGTTGTCGCTAAAGAGAATTGGTGTTTTAACTCCACCAACTACTCCGAAACACTTTTAATGGCGACCCGATAAGACAGCCAACGAGTCCCCGATATTGGCACAAGTTTTCTAAAAATATTTCAACCAATCTCAATGTTAACCAAATTAAAACTCTTTTGTATAGTAGAGACAAAGTGGACTATAGCTAAAGTAGTTGCAAGTTTCCTTAAGTAAAAACTTTGCATTTTTTTATATACAAAAAGAAGTATTTTAATAAAAATAAATAAATTATTCAAAAAATTTACAAATAAATTGCCAAGTAGTCTGTAAATCGCAACGTTGTTAATTGTAAATATTGCCCGAAAAAGGCAATTATAATACGCCATGTTTAGGGAAAAATCGCCACATCTGTCAGCTGTGGCCGCCACCATTTATTGATCTACTTATTTAAATTTAATTGGTAAACTTTAAAATAAATTCAATGCTCATGTTTATCGGCGAATTTGATGAAAATTTCGCGTGTAGGAGGTTTTCTACTGCCGCAGATTCCATTGGAAAGATTGGTTTCTTAGAACATAAGAACTCAAAGGAAGTGACCGCAGAACGTATCCGTAATACAAAAACTTTACTTTACTGCATTAGCCCTCTGATCGTTGAACTTCTATGAAGTTAACTCAAGACTGGTATGGAACTGTTGAACGTAGTAAGGGGAAATAGGTATGAAAGAACTCATAACAATGGGTAGGCAGATGACAAACAAACTGAGGACAGTAATCGATCTTCCGACCGGCCATTGTAGACTGAAAGAACATTCGTACAGGATAGAATTCGCATTAATTGCAATATGCATATCATTACATACGTATCCATATACCTACATATTTACATCCATATGCTTATCAACATTGATTTGAATGTATGTGAATTTCTTCTCCGCCTTTTGAAATGCTAAGTCTGTCAATATTGATTTGTATAAAATCATTCTGATTTTTTCGCAATACTTTTCACGTTGCGTTGCGGTATGAACTTGATATACTTTCACTTTCGTTATTTTCGGTACTGCTGCAGTGGTAGCCAGTATAACAACAGTATATGTATGTGTACATAGATACATATATACATATTGTGTATGCATTAATGTATGTATATGTTTATTATGTATATTTATACAACCATTTCTTGGTTTGTTTATGAATTTAATGTCAAATATTCACCATTGGCTGATTTTTTGTACAGAGTAAAAATACATATAAAATTGAATATATAGCAAATTGAGAAGAATATGAGGTAGGCAAAGAAAAAGAGAAGAAGGAAAATTAATGATCAAGTTCCAATTTCAACGTCAATTACTTTGTCGAGCGTACATAGGTGAATACATTACAAATTTTTTTTAATTTTATTTATGAACAGATCGATTATGAGCTAATCGACTATGCGGACGATGTAAATTGTACAAACAGAATTCTCCGCATTTCTTGCATATAGAATGGAGCTGTGGGTGGAAGATTCCTTTCGGAGTTGGCGAATACAGCACAAACGGTAACGTTACCGGAACTTTGTGTCGTCTTCCAGGCGGATTATCGATCGATACTAAAGCAAATAAATTCTCTGGAAGTACCGGGACACAGAAGTATACAGGAAAACTTCAGAGCAGATGAACAAAATTTGGAATCCTCTTGTGAACCTAAAAACTTTGAACTTTGAAGGTAGTTCGACAGAGAGAGATGTGAGATTACATTGAAATAGTAAGAAACGATGTTGTCTTTGGCGATTTTATTGTGATGGAAGTTGGTATCAATATACATACATAGGTATTCAATTAATCAAGCGACTAATTATAATAGCAAAGAATTTTGGAACTATTGACTGGAATTAGGTACAGTTTTACCAGTGCATTATTGATATACAGTAGCGAGCATAAAAAATGCAACGCTAAGCCGATTGATCTTTATGTGCGCCTCTTTCAAAAAAAAAAGTACGGAAATTAAAAACTTTTTTTTTTCTTTTTATGCTCCACAAACTTAGTTAACAAATGCAGGTTACAATATCAAAATTTTTCTATCCAGTTATTTTTATTTTAACATTTAAGAAAAAAAGAGCAAAAAAAATGCAACGCTATGTTATTCATAACTTTATTTAAATTAAATGTAAATTCTTACAAAATGTTGGTTAAAAATACACTTAAAACTAATAATTGGTTGCGTAGCCTTTATTTTCTATTACCGCTTGCAGTCTGGAGGGCATAGAATCCATTAGGGGCACGATGGTGTGTAGGGGTATTTTTCCCCATTCTGACTTCAAAATTTTTTCTAATTCCGCCAAATTTGAAGGATTTTTCTTCTTAGCTTCCCGATCTAAAGTCTCTCATAGGTTTTCTAAGGGGAGATGGTCACGGCTAACCCAAAATTTGCACATCATGGTCGCATAGGTAGTTACGAACCAAGCGACTAGAGTGCTTCAGGTCATTGTCTTGTTGGAATATGCTGTTTGGGGGCATTTTTTCCAGAAGATGTGGGGGCATATTTTCTTCTAGGATCTCACAGTATTTAGTGGCATTCAAAATACCATCAATTTTCACCAACGGATCAACTCAGTCATGAGAAAACAAACCTACCAATAAATTCCATAAAATAAAGATTTTCGGTGAAAAACAAAAGTACTTTACCCCACACCATTAGCCATGTTTTACTGTTGGTAGCTGATATCTGGGAGAATATCTCTGCTTAGGTGGTCTTCTAATATATTTTATCCCATCAGAACCAGAAAGATTAAATTTACTTTCACTACTAATGGTGTGGGGTAAGTTACTTTTATTTTTCACCGAAATTCTTTATTTTAAGGAATTTATTGGTAGGTTCGTTTTCTCATGACTGAGTTGATCCGTTGGTGAAAATTGATGGTATTTTGAATGCCACTAAATACTGTGAGATCCTAGAAGAAAATATGCTCCCACATCTTCTGGAAAAAATGCCCCCAAACAGCATATTCCAACAAGACAATGACCTGAAGCACCCTAGTCGCTTGGTTCGTAACTACCTAAGCGACCATGATGTGCAAATTTTGGATTAGCCGTCACAATCTCTCCTTAGAAAACCTATGGAAGACTTTAGATCGGGAAGCTAAGAAGAAAAATCCTTCAAATTTGGCGGAATTAGAAACAAATTTGAAGTCAGAATGGGAAAAAATACCCCTATACACCATCGTGCCCCTAGTGGATTCTGTGCCCTCCAGACTGCAAGCGGTAATAGAAAATAAAGGCTACGCAACCAATTATTAGTTTTAAGTGTATTTTTAACCAACATTTTGTAAGAATTTACATTTAATTTAAATAAAGTTATGAATAACATAGCGTTGCATTTTTTTTGCTCGCTGAAATTTGGCACTTTTTTTCTTAAATGTTAAAATAAAAATAAGTGGATAGAAAAATTTTGATATTGTAACCTGCATTTGTTAACCAAGTTTGTGGAGCATAAAAATAAAAAAAAAGTTTTTAATTTCCGTACTTTTTTTTTGAAAGAGGCGCACATAAAGATCAATCGGCTTAGCGTTGCATTTTTTATGCTCGCTACTGTAATTTTAGCGCTGAACTCCAGGAAGAGTAGTGGGAATGTGAAGCCTATATTATTGACAACACGTGTGTAAATACTTGGTTCATTACATACATACATATAGTATGAATTTTCGCACAAATACATGTTTAACAACACAAAATAATACATGAGTATCAAAACAATATATGTATTAAAGAGTGTGTCATTCAACAGAAACATGTTGAGCAGCGTTGTCAACTCAGTGCTTTTAAAACTTTCGACGCGGAAAATTTTCGAGTTAGTGCCTAGTGCTTTTTCTAGTGCTTTTCTTTTCATGCCAGTGATACCAAATTAAAAAAAACTAGAAAAATTGGTCCCTAAAAACTACGAAATGCTAAGCAAAATTTCAGTAATCAATGTAAATACAGTCAAAGCTCGGTATAACCAACGATATATTGTCAGGCCCTTTCGTTATAGTGACAAATTCGTTATATCGCAACGTTTTTTTTTTATCAAAATTTTATTAAAAAAGAAAAGTATAAGTACATTTAATACATGTTATTAAAAACATATAGATATGTCCCTAAAATAACGTTTGATTTATTTAGGTTGGTGGAAAAAATCATTTATAGACGTTTGTTTACAAGTAACTTGAAGACTCATTTGAAGAGCTTCTTCCTGTGTTTCTAAGTACTAATTGTTTTGAAATATTAATATTATTTTGGGAACATTTTATTACTTCAGAATGCTTTATTTTCGTTTCATTATTAGAAAATTGGTCCACTGATAGAGTTTTTCCTCCATTACGGGATATTCTCCCTTTCTGAGGGATCGACAGTTTTTTGATCCATTGTTTGTAGTTTCAAGATTTGAAACGATTTTACTCTCCATTTTCTTAAATGTACATATGGATGATTTTGATATTTTATATTTGTTTGAAATCTTGAAAGCGATAATCCATTTTTGCACTCTTCTAAAATTTTTATTTTTTCACTTAAAGAAATTATTTTTCTATTTTCCATCTTTTTATAAAATAAAACTCACAGCTGCAAATTGACTAAAATTTTTATGACCACTTGTTCAAAAGCGCTGTGAGTTTGTATACAATGAACACCAACGGTACTTTAATGAACATTTTTTCTGCTCTCATTTGTTACATTTTTTTTGTTTTTAAAATTTTTTTAATTCATTCGTTATACTAAGCTTGAAAATTATAAAACATTCGTTATATAAGGTAGCCAATGTAAGAAATTTACTCATTCGTTATATCCCGAATTCGTTAAAGTGAGTATTTGTTATACCGGGCTTCGACTGTAATGTTTTATCCCATATAAAAGATGAAATCATGTCATTAGCTAGCGAATTTAATTCTAAACCAGACATTTTGACAAATATTGAAAATGCATGGCAAACGATACTAAAATATCAAAATAAATGGTTAAATAATAAATAAATGGTTAAATAAACTATATTAATTTTGGTTTGTAAATTTTTTTTACTGATTATATAAAATGGTGATAAAATTAAGATAAATATTGTAATGTTTTAGTGCTTTTTTGTCAAAATTACGCGTTTTTTTTAACGAGTTTGGTGCTTTTTGAAAATTTATAGTTGACAACGCTGATGTTGAGTATGTTTGGTGATGTTTTTTATACGTTTTATTTTTTTATTTGTTAACTTATTGCAAAAGAAAGTGAGATGCCATTTACGCATAAATGCCAGTTGAACACATAAAAAAACGAATGTACACGTATTATGCGATCAACAGGTTGAATACAGAAGAAGTATACATATTAAACCACGATGGAAAATGGATCGCCTACATTTTTGATTTTGTGTTTTATTTTTTTTAGCTTCTCCACTAATCAATAGTGGAGAATTTTTATTTTGTTCAGAACAACTTCATGCAACGCGTCTATAATTTCTGTGTAAGTTTTTCACTCCGTGTTCACGCTCTTGTTAAAATTAAGGTTTTGTTTCACCTAAATAACAGCAAATGATATTAGTAGCAGATAAATTGATATCCAATATTAAATATTTTGTGTGAGTTATTGCAAACCTGTCAATTACAAAGTTCAAAGTTGGATTTATTTTATAACGTTTACACAATGGTCATTGCTTCTGCAGAGCTCAATGAACTATTTGACGACCGATAGAGAAGAGAAGGTAGGAAAACAGTTTCACTTCCTACATGCTACTCGACATGAATATAATCCCATCGAGAATGACCTTCACTTTTGAATTCAAAATACATACAAATGTCGTTTCATTTAATCGTATTTTTGTTTTCATCTTTTGTTGTTTAACTTTAAAAGAGATCTCAAAGATACATTATGTACATTCGTATTTAACGTAGCTGTAGTTCAGCATCATCTCATCTGAGGTAAGCTCTTGCTTGTATCCGGACAAGTAAATAAATACATATGTATGTATGTTTGCATGTATGGGTGGACACATTGGTTACATCGCTATATCAAACTTTTGTTTCTTTACAATATACATACATACATATGTACATAAGCATATGGTATGATGAATCACACGTTCACCATGATAAAATTTCATCAGACGACGAAACAGATGCAAATGAAAAAAATAGAAGCAAAACAAGTTTGAATAGCTTTCGTACATCCAATTACATTAAACTGGTTGTGGATTGTATAGGTACATTTGAAGACTTTTTTATTTTTGTTTCTTTCAGCTCTCTTGGCGAAAGAGATTGAAAACAAATACGAATTCTCATATAGTAATCAGCTGTTAAGTAACGAATACTTTTGTACATTTTAGGAAGTAAAAACTGAAAACTTAAAAAAAAAATTATACACAAATTCAAATTGTATTATTAAATTCAATTACATTAGGAGATACATATCTCAATTAAAACACAAATCGCTAGAGATATTTTTTTTTATTTCTTAATAAAAGTATATGTGTTTATACCAGGGATACCAAAAATTTTTTGGTTGTGCATTAGTGAGTAAGAGAGCGAAAATAAGTTGAGAGTTTACAGTCATAGAAAAGTGTTGGTAAAATACGCTATTTTGATTTTCATTTCATCAATATACCTAAAGATATACATCTTTGACTTAATAATTAGGGAAAGTTTTTTAGACATTTGTTGGGATCTAATTTTTGTCCATAAATTTCCTCTCCTGCTAATAACCAACCTTTTATTTTTTCCAAATTATTGCTTTATCCCATAAAAATGTTATTCTCTATTCGTAACATCTAAATTATTTACTTGACTACCAAAATAATCAAAATGTGTTTTAAGAATACATATATGAGGCATTGGATTTTAATAAAAGCATTTTTTCACTTTAAAATATTTTTTGTGTGTAACCCTAAACAAAATGCTATAGCATCTTCTAAATAAAAGAGCGTAAGCAATGTGTGTGAATTCTCTCTGCACAATTGTGCAATGAAATGGTAATCTCTGGTGTATACACTCATACCTCGCTTTGCGTCGTTTCGTTTTGCGTTTTTCCGAAGTTGCGTCGCTGCTGAATTAGTATTAATTTTCACTGTGCGTAACATTAGATTTACGAAGTTAGATTTTTTGGGTTCGAGTTTATATGGTTTTTTTTTAAAGATGGCACTAGATTTGTTTCCAATTGTGCCATGCTATCAAAACTTGGGGAATCCCTTTCTACCTGAAAATAATACAGTTTTATTTTCACCTCAGTGTTTTTTTTTAGAACGCAACCACGACGCAAAGTGAGGTACACAAGATGTAATTTGCATCTGACTTGTTCAATTTCTCACTGCGGAATGTATATAGTTCATATAGTAATACAGAAATATTAAAAATGGATTTGCTCTTTACCACAGAGCGCTCTGTGCTCTTTACGATCTGCTACGGTAGTGCTCATATCGTATACGAAACGCATTTTGACACGCATTTTTTTAATCAACAACATAAACAGCTGATAAGTAACATCACAGAACGTAAAGACTAGTTACATATCGTTAGTATAATTCGCAAAGACGCTAAGTCCACTTTTTTCCAAAATTGAGAATTTAAAGTATGTACACAAAACTATTTTAAACTATATACAAAATACATATTTTACGACAACAAAAAATGTCATTATGTAGTTTAAAGTTGTTGTAATTTTGTGGTTTGCAAAAACGCTAAGTTCACAAACCTACGAAAAATATTAAAAGCACGTGCTAACTCCATTGAATGTGATGTTTTCTGTTATATTTTTTTTTAAAGCCGTGAAAAGTGGAAATCTAAAAAGAAAACATAAATATTAAGCGTCTTTTCAAAGACGGTCTGAGTTCCGAATATTTCGTCTTCAGTCTTCAGGCTTATTCTTTGTGGAAACGATAATCCAAAAAAATCTTTTATAGCGATGGTTGTACGTATCAAATAGAAATTGTAGTATGAGGACTGCCCTGTTAAATGTGACTATCACACATGGCATTGAAAGACTTATGACAGTGCTGTATTTAAAGTTTTAATCAATATTATAACAATTAGTATTTAATTGATCAATAATTAATTGAGATTTTATATGAAGTATTGAGATCAATATTGGCGTTAATTGCGATTTACGCAATAAAGGTGCATACGTGAACATAGTATAACACATTTGCAAATTAGACTAATACTAAGTTCACGTATTTGACAACGCAAATGTCAATAACGCCAAAAAAAAAATGGCAACTTGCATACAAACACAAACAAAAAATACAAAAACACGCGACCAAAATAAAAACAATGTTGTTTTTTATCAGCTGTTAAATGAATATTGCGTATATTTATTATACCTGAACGGTTAAAGTATTGTTATCAATTAACCGACTATTGTTCTCAATTAATTTGCATACGTGAACATAGTATAACGATATACCTTCAATACTCTATCAAAGTTCGCATATTTGCGAACGCATGCATAAGTACGCATACCTAATCTACTTTTAATTTGGTATTTTATTCACATAAAAACTGTTAAATATTATGTATTATTATGGAGTTTATACATTTATTTATTTTAAAAGATTTTTTCATGTCGACTATTATTTATTTCATTTCATATTATTTATTTCAAATAAATATGCTTAATCCGTACACAATGCACTAGAACGAAACAATTCTGTTAGAACAAATCAATTTTCAAAATTCAAATTATATTTATTTCGATACTGTATATGGTATCTCTGTAGCTATAACTTTTACTAGTGTCTTGTCGTTTTGTTTTATTAGTTTACATTATAAGAATTCCTGACTATTATTACCTTAATCATAATTACGGTGTAACTTCTTATTACCACCAACCTGAGATAACTGGGAGGGGTCGGCGAAAGAAATATGTTTTTTATTTGTTCTCTTGAATAT
Source organism: Sarcophaga rosellei (assembly GCA_930367235.1). Classification (NCBI taxonomy): domain Eukaryota; kingdom Metazoa; phylum Arthropoda; class Insecta; order Diptera; family Sarcophagidae; genus Sarcophaga; species Sarcophaga rosellei. Next base: position 79,094,177 of record OV884017.1, on the reverse strand, counting down.
GTCTGAGCTCCGCTTTGATCCCTGAGCTGTTGTTTTGTGAGTCAATACACTGCCATTGAGCCTACAGTGACTACTTTATTAATTTATAATAATTATATTGAATTATTGGCACGGAAGATTTCGTGATGTTCTAGTTAAAGTCAACCATGAATTTTCATCATAGTTTTCGAACTAAATAGGAAGTACCCAGTCCTATGCACTCCTAGAGACGAGAACGTCAAAAAGCGATAGAAGCAGATAGAAAGTGTTGCTCACCGCTGCTCCCAATAAATATTCATGAAAGATACTAATTTTAGGAACCTGTCAACCTATAATCTATCATAGTAGACCAATGACATGCTTAATTGGAAAATGCAAATTAACTAATTAATCGACTAATGAATATGAAACAAAGCAGAGTAAAGATATACTTTGTGACAAACCTTTCTTATCCTTAGAATCAAGGAAAAGGAAAGTTGTCATAAGTAAGACTTATGTACATATATATGTATGTATGTATAAATCAACGTATGTATGTTCATTGGCAGTGGGATCTGTTAAACAAAAATATTCGTCAGTTTGCGCTGGCTTGTATTCGAAGGCCTTGAATTGATGTTTATATGTTTTCGAGAGCGGGTGATAAACATGAGCCCTAAGGGAAATTAACTATAATGCCTATTTAATTGAACGATTTTCGATTAATAATATCGGTTTTGATTAACTTTTTCCTGCTTACCAATATATGATATATTGTGAGCATATCTGATCTCAAACTGTTGATTATGTAATACTTATATTACTATCATCAATGAATGATTACAATTTGTTTTTAATAACTTTTGTAACAACGTATCTTCGATGGTAGTAGGATAAGAATTAGTGGAGAGTTGTTGGACTTAATAGGTTTGGGTATGGCTATAATCTAAATTACTTTTCAATAGTTTGAAAAATAATATGAGTTTAGTATTGACTGAAGTAATTTCATTTGATTATTAGAAAGATATTTGATGTACATACATGTTATTAGTTTTATTAATAACAGCCAGTTAATTGACGTTTTAAGGATATTTTTTTATTTTTTTTCGTAGTTTCAAAATTTCTTAGATTTACGGAATAAAAATTATAAATTTTCAATGTATCAATTGGTATACTGTGTTTTTCTATACTTATCGAGCATATTGAGGACCGTTGCGTATTCACGCTGCCGTTTGGATCGGTTTTTTCTTGATACCTTTTGCAAAGGGATTTGTCAGTAGTTGATTCCAAGACGAACTGCTAAATTTAATATTTTCATCTGGTCTAAGTGGATTCGTTTCCGTTTTATCAACAAAGTTTCATTGACGAATCCGTTGTCTTATGAAATAATTCCTGAACGTAATCAAATTTTGTATTTGTATTGGTACTGATAGCATTATTAAAAGGAAGTTGCAGTAGTCTAGTAGAGAGTGTGTTGATTTATTAGACGTGAGGACACAGCTCCAACAAAACGAAATACGAAAAATTATTTCTTCGGCGACTTCATCTCAGTAGACTTATGGTAAAAACTTTGAAAGTAAATGACATGACATGAGAAGTTTCTGAAAAATGTATCCTTCGGAATCGATTTTAAACTGTTTGTCTCGCCACTCATATATAAAATTAACACACACACACCCTAAGTGGGAAGTGAGAATCTAGGTCGTAATCCTGACTGAAGAGTTGTAACGACCAATTAGGTATGTATAATTTGGTGGTTGACTTTCTAAAGACGATGAAATGTGTGTTGGATCAGTTGTATGTATATTTTATAAAACAAAATCTTTTGTTACTTTTTCAGATGAAATGTCTATGTTAAGAGCACCGTCTAATAACTATAAGTTACTTAAAGTTTTTTCTTAAATTGTCTCGCCTGCATTGTAGCAAGATAGTACATTAACGAAGCCTTTATTTATAAATTTTTTGTTCCAGGTTCGGATTCTGTTGAGCTAACAACAGATTTTAAATGCAAAATAAAATATCTACTGGATGGAACTCTACTCACTACACATTGATTTATAAGTACATGTTGCAATGAGTATGAGTACAACGTTGACATCAAACTCATAACATTCGAAATATGTTCGATTGATACGCCTACTCATTCAGATTCATAAATTTAGAAAAATACTTATAATACTCATAAATGATTCGAGTGATTCGAATCAAAATTTACAGTCTGAGTTGTTGTTGCATTCACAAAAAAGAAGAAATGAAGAGACAAAGACAGCAAGCAAAGCAAACACACTTCCTTCTAGTGAGTATTGTAATGTTCGTACGCGAATCATACTTATTTTGTGATTCTTGTGTATGTTGAGTTATGGAGAGTCGAAATTAAAATAAGTATGAATGCGTATAAGTATCAGAAATTGTGAGTATGATTCGAATCTCCTCATCTTTTTGAATACTCATTGCCGATCTCTGCTCTACATATTGTTTCGAAAATATCTATCTGTGGAGATGTAAACCTTTGTCTTATCTCAGAAAAGAAAAATAAGTAATAAAAAGAGTAACAATAAACAAAAAAAAAAAAAAATTAAATAATTGAAACCATTCTAATAATGATAGTGATAATGAAGAAGGTGATTGTAATAAAGATAGCAAAGCATAGATAGATTGACATTTCATTCAAATAATAAAACATTAAGCTTGAAGATAGGCTCATATTTAATAATGAATTATAATTTTTATTTGATTACAAACAATATCGTATGGAAGTAAAACGTTTAGTACAATGAATAGTAAATAAGACATTCGAATTTTATATTTTTTGCTCGCCTGCATTAAATTGTGCAAATAATTAATTCACGCTTACGTTTAAATAATTCCAAAGTTTTTGCTACGAATACGTACAGTGGAAGTGTCTTATAAAATATTCAATATGGGAGTGAGATCTTTTTATTTATTTAGAAATTCCTTTAAATATGTTTTTGCATTAAAAACGATAACAATAGAAGTGTGTATTGCTTGAGAGTATTTCTTATAATTTTAGTTTTTTTTTTTTTTTCATAAAAAATAAAAAAATACCATAACTTTGCCCACATGCGTTGTCGTAGTCTAGTACGTAGTGTCTTGGTTCAAACCCTCAGGCAACAAATCTAAAACAAAACGAAATAAGAAAAAATATTTCTTCGGGGACTTCCTCTCTGAGAGTAAATAAAATTGCCATGAAAAATTTCTTAAAAATCTGTCGTTCGGAGTCGACGTTCAACTGTAGGTCCCGCCATTCACGTATAAAATTAACACACACAACATAAGTAATGGAAGAAGCGAGGTCGCACACTGTCGCGAGCGTGGCCAAAAATGGTTAAAATCAATGTGGGAAATTCATTATTTTTTTAACTTTATCTTATAGAAAACACTTCAATTAGTTGATATATAAAATTTTTTTAAAAACTTTTGCGTAGTTTTTTAGTTATTGTATCTCAAAGTTAAGAATTCTTATTCAATATAGAAAATTTGTGCGAAAACTTGAAATTTGACATATTTTTATCAGAGTTAAAATTCAAAAATTCTTTTGGTAACGGCAAAATTATTTGTAATAAAATTGTAAGCCAGGTATTTAATTGTAATTACAACGCTATAATTGTTTACAAATATTAATCATATGTGAAATATCGTTAGCCAAATTATAGGTCTTCAAAAAATTAAGATTTTCATACATTTATTAACTTCAGTAGTGAATTAAAAAAAAACACCCAATATCACTTTTGAAATTTTTTGATATTTTATTGCCACAAGTATGTACTTTAACATATATCAATTTCAGCTGCTTCTGACTGCTTTTGTGGGCGTTATAAATGTTTTTTAGTGTCAACATCATTGCAGATTCGTGATATTTTTGAGCAATGGATTCAGCTTAAGAAAAATAATACAACAAATGTGTTGCATCATATTGAATAATTTGTGGAAAGTCGTATTCTAAGACTTCTAACAGATATACAGAAGGACAAACTAAAACTCATTCTTTTAAAAATTAGTAATTATTGGAGTTGAGTACCTGGCTAGATAATAAGCTATTTTGTAAAGATATTTGTGATGTAAGTTTTTCTATTTAAACATAAATAAATTCAATTAGGAACCAAGTACAAGTGTCTTTTCACTTATATGAATAAATTTAAATATTTTAATATACATAAACAAATTTTGAATTGTTTAATAAAATATTGTTTAGTTAGTATTTCAGCTATGGTAAAAATTTATCCTTAAAATTTTCTAAGGATATACGGAATGTGAGAAAATTAAGTTTTAATGAGTTAGTAAAACATTTAAATCATAATTAGTGATTCGAAAAAAGTATATATTAAATTTTTTATGTCTCTTTGATATATACTTTTTTGAAAAAGGACATTTTTAAGGTAGGCGTATCCTTGCTCCAAATTGAACAAAATTTGGAGGAAGTGTTAAGCATGTTAAAACTAATAAGTGTACTAAATTTTATTAACATATCTTTATTTTCGTCCAAGTTATAGCAATTTTTAATTTCAGGATATATGGGAAGGACACGAATCCTTTGACTTTAAATGACCAAATTTGAAGTACGATTATGTTTTAGCAATTAATATAGGTGTGCCAAATTTCATTACTCTACTATTACTCCTTCTATTTTTGGCCACTCGTTATATGAAATCGCGACAGTGTGGGTCGTAGTCCTGTCTGAAGTATTGTAATGAATAATTATGTATGTATGTATGTATGTGCGCATGTATTTTAATCTTTTTAATTAATACTCATTGAAAGCATTCGTTCTACAAGTTACAAACAAACAGTAGCTGAATAAAAAATTTTTTCTTCAAATGAATTCTATTCAACATAGTCGGGTGAATGTAACTTTTTGTTTTTTATTCAGTCTTTATTATATCAACGTATTGTGATGTTGCATTTTGGAAATATTATAGTCATACACAATATGTATCAAAATAATAAAGAAAATAAATCAAATATTTCTTTTTATTTAAATATTGCGTATTATATTGAAAAAGAGTATAAAATTTCACACTTTAGTTTTGTAAAAGATCTGTAAAATGAGTTGGTTCGTGGTAAACACCATCCATGTTAGACTGTTTGTGACCTAATTGAAAAACAAATCGTGTTCAGATATGCACCTTTATTGCGTAAATCGCAATAAATGCCATTATTGAGCTCAATATTTCATATAAAGTTTCAATTAATTATCGCGCAATATATTAAGTAAAACCAAAGAAAATAAAGTATAAAGAATGTGCATTTGGGCATATTTTGGAATATTTCTCAAAAATATTTCATGACGCGGGGGGAAAGATAGAAGGGAAGGGTAAAGAAACCAAGAGCGTAACAATGCGTTGTTCTCATCGTGTGTTTTTGTTGTTAGACTAATTTTTTATTTGTATTTCTGAAACAGTGTTGCCACGGAAAGATTCGTAGACTTTTGTTTTGTTTTTTTTTTGAAGTTTAAATTATAATTAATAAAAATAGAAATAAAAAATACCTTTTTTATTAAAAAAAAATAACCAAAACCAAAAAAATCTACACATCTACATATTGATCAAAAAAATAACCGATTTTGGTTAGAAATAACCAAAAACGGCAACACTGTTCTCGGCACAAAGAGAACATGATAAAAATTATGAGAGGCATATGATAACCCAGAGGAAAATTGTTAGTAATATTCTCAAATCTACTTATTAACCCAATAATATGTATATGTGAACGAAAAATATAGAAAAATTGTACTGCGCTAAAAACCTAAAAACACCGTATTCAACTTGGCAAGTATTCTTCCAAAAATCGAAATCATTTCTCATTGATATTAGTGAATCATACTATAATATTTCTTTGGGTGTAAATTTGAAGTCTGAAAAAAGCGACATGAACATTCTTCTTTAGAAGCTGACATGATGAGAGCAACACATTGTTACGCTCTTTGTTTGTGTTTATTTTCCTTCTGTCTTCCACCCTCCTCATCCAGAAATGATTTTAGTGAGAGCGGGTCGTAATGTTTGGTGAGAGCGGGTCGGGATATTACAACCCGCCATAAGAAATTTAACTTCTACATAATGCGCATTCTTTATATCCATATTCTTTGGTAAAACTTAAAATGTAGCACTGTCATAAGTAAATGTATGTTCAGTGCACATATTATAATTATCCGAACACTTTCTGTTGATATTTGACAACAACAACAAATGTCAACAACGACAAGCAAAAAAAGAAAAACAAAACAACAACAAAAAACAAAATAAAAACAATGTTGTGGAAACAATCAGCTGTTTTGTTTACCAGCTGCCAACTCAATATTGAATTAGCAGCTGAACTGCGTGTATTGTTATGTCTGAACGCTTAAAATATTGTACTCAATAAACCGACTATTGACTCCATAAACGTGCATATTTGAACATAGTATTACACATATTTTAAGCAAACCATAGTTCTCCCGCTGGCAGGTATGAGCAAACAAGCGTTCTTTGAAATTTCATACTCGCGTACATACCATCGTATACCATTACTTTACACTTATGTACACCAATTAGGCTCTCTTAATTTTCATAGATGTTGTTGTTGATGATTAGACAGAATGTATTTTACTTTTAAATTAATAAGAAAGAAAATGTTTTATGAAACCTTAATTAAAATTGTTTTTTGTAATGTAAAAGCAGAGAGTATGTGCAGTTACTTATCCGGAAAATTTGTATTTTACCTACACTTTCTGGTCAAATCTCTCTGTGTCACATTGATGCGCTTAATATTACTGCTGCTTGCACTCCAAGTATAAAATAGAAAACGAAAAAAAACCTTTAAAAAATTTGTTTTTCTTACTTTCATCAATTCCTTTTTGAAGAATGCTTTTTTTACAATGCACTTATTTCATCTTTTCTTGTGAATGTAAGCTGGGATTTTATGTATGTAGATTTAAAAGGCAACAAAATAAATTACGAACAATATGAATGGACTTGTGCATAAATCAAAGATAGCCACTATAATGGATAGCAATGTTGGTGGACAACGCCATGTTGAAGGTTGTAAGATAACAAATAGTCGGAATTAGAATTAACTAACGTAACAATAGATATTGGTTTACTCCTCTAAACAATAAAGGAAACATCGATAGTTTCCAGTGTTGTGTTCCATGTTTTATTCTGCTTTACGTTGTTTATAATTTGTTTTTGTGTTTACATTGTCTTGAAACAATTTTTATAATTTATGAGTTTGAGTTCATGTATAGAAAATTTGTAAAATGAAGAGGAAAATAGTAGAAAACGTACCATTTTATAACAACAACAACAACAACATAAAGAAACTTGTGAAAGATATTAAGAAAACTTAAAAGATTTCAATCGTAAGTACTTTAAAAACTGAACCATCGAGTGCAGAGCGTATTTGTGAAGGCAACAAACAGTTTACAGTCGTTGCCGCTGTTACTGTAGTCTATGATAGTTGTTTGGCTACTTAGTTTTTTTTTGTCGGTTGGCTTGGCTGCCTGGTTTCCATTTGCAAGATGTACCGAATGGAAAACCAAATTACCCTTATCCATACACCAAGTAATCCAGTGAAGATATTAAATGACCCTAATAACAAAGTAATTCATTCATGTTCAGCATTTACCCTACATGTGTAAATCGATAAGAAATAAATCATTTAATGTTTATAATTTTAAATTTGCTGTAAACAAATTTATTAGTTAAAAAGAGTGCTTATTTTTATTTTTTTTTATCATTTTTTTATATTTATTTTTTACATAATTTTGTCGCATTGTTCGGTCAAAAATTTATAACATCTGAAATATACTCAAATATACTGAGGAGTAACATACACCAAATATCGCATATCTTACTGAGTTGTCTAAATTTTTTAATGCTATTTTGAATGTTATGTTGGAATGAGGGAAAAGAGTGCTCTTTTGACACAGATATGAAGCATTGTATTATAGGCTAGTTTTATATTGTCGGTTAATATTACAGAATTACAATATCCAAATATATACATTGTGTACACATACATACATATGTAAATATAAACATTTCTGTGATTAAAGATCGTGGATTCTTTAAAGTGTTTATTGTGAAAAACCGGCACAAAAACATTTGTTTCAAATTATTGGCCACCGTTAACTGCAGTTATTTCATTTCCAAACCTTGGAGATGTATGCGTTAGGAGCACAGCACGCCTACCGGAAGCATAGATCGGTGGACACAGCACTGCATGTAGATAAAGCTCTTGGCTTTAAGGAATACGTATTTGTCTCCTTTCTAGGCATAGAAACTCTTTGGAACGACGGCTCTAGTGGCATGATAAACAGATGGCTTTAAAATATGTTTTCATTTATGAGCATACAATCTTCATTGGGATTATCCTCCGTGTCAGGAAATGAATAACTCGGAGGGGGTAATATCACCACTGCTGTGGAACCTAGTTATTAATCAAATCCGGATGCAAATGAAGATCGGAAGCTTCAAAATGACTGATTGGTCACTGGAAAGCTTCTTCCAACGATCAGGGATCTTATGAATCCGGCACTAGCAAAGTTACTAAGGTGGATAGAGAAGAACGGCTTGGATGTGAACACAGATAAAACGGAATGGCTCTGAGACAAAGTACTTAAGTATTAATGGATGGACTCAAAACTGTCCTGAAAGAGAAACGTTGAGGAAAGGATTAAACTGTGGGAGGCTATATGAAGGATGAGCTATCTCTCTACGCTGAACAGGGTATGCGTAGGCATCACGGGTGTTCTGAAGTCCATTCCACAACCTGTCCTCGAAATTATCTTGTCTCTACAACCATTGGACGTTCTCCTCCAAAAAGTAGCTCACAATGGGTTGTTGAACCATAATGGCGGTGGAACTGGGGTCTATTCCGATGAACTGCTGCGAAAGGGAGTGGATACGTCTGAGGAGAAGACCATAGGGTATATGTGCCCCTACAGTAATACCTTTATAAATTAGAAAAAACAGCAAGGAATTGAACAAGCCGAAGGTGGTCTAACGTACATGGTTGCCAAATTTCAAAATTTCCGTGTCCAACAGTATACAGCAGAAAAACCAAGAAACTATTTGAGTTCAACAAGAGAACGGTTTGCACTCTAGCGAGAATTCTAACGGGACACTGCGCTATTGGTAATTTCGCTGACAAGCTCGGTCTGCCCCACTAGAATTACTGTAAAAGTTTCCATGAGGTGGTAGAAACGGAATCGGTACAACAACTTTTATGAAAACAGACGTCATCGTCTGAACGTGCCACTAAGGCAGCTGGCCGGTTTCGTCCGGAGCTCGGGATCATTCAAACCAACCACTAACGGACCACGACAAGGGCGCTTATCGCGATATCCTATTCAGAAGACAAGGACAAAGAAGGGAAAGTCTACTGTTTTAACTGACAGCAAAGTAAAAACGTATAAGGTTGGCATAGTGTTTGCTTGAGTTTGCCTCCTCACAATGAAAAAACCCTAAATAAAAAATTTGCTCTTAAAGTCTTAGACAAATTAAAAAAAAAAATCAAATTCTGCAACTGTATCCATTGCGTTGGGTAAGGAGTACCGAATTGAATAAAATACAAAATATTTCAACTTTGCTGTCAGTTGAAAAAGTCATTGAACAATCCATGACATATTCTATGCATTAAGTTGCAGTTACCCGAACGTAACGTATCGTACCGAACGTTCTCTTTTTAGCATATGGAGAGCAATGTTCTCTTTCGTTAGCAAAATGGAACGATCTGTATAAAATAGAATTCCCTCACGTTTGATACTTATTTTGAGCGACGAAGTGGTACGAATTCTCCTTTTTGGTGTGCTTTCATATGTACATATTAATCTTTTAAATTTTTAAAAAAAAAAATGATTTTTCTTTAATTATTATTATGATTGTAAAGCGTATAAAAAGACTTTGAAACTTTCAATAAATGAATAATATGTATTTTGAGTGACAATGTAATGCAAGTGCCCTTTTTGGTACTTTCTTACTTATAGAAGAAGTCTTTTTAATCTTTAAAATTTTTAAATGCATATTCTTATGATTTTAATGTTCATAAAGAATTATAACAGTATTTTCTATTATTACAATTATAGTTACAGGTATAAAAAAAGCAAAAAAATCACTTTGAATAGGACAAAATTCGACTGCACTTACTATATCTAAATTCCATCAATATTGACTCAGATTAAGCCAACAATGTACTATTCTATAATATTACAAGAATAAATGTTTGTAATAACATAAAATTTAAGAAACAAATATAACTTTTCCAATTAAAAGTACCCAATTTTTACTTTTTGAATTTTGCTTTATCTTAACAACACTCATTACTGTCCTGAACAGCTGGTTTCGTGCAAATGTATGTATATTAATTTCTTTGCATTGTGTTGTCTTCGTTTGTGTGCTGCTTTGTGTTCTGTTTCGGTTTTATTTTCACTCTTCTTTGACAGATGTCCCGTTATAAACATCTCTACAACTACAGAAGCATTATTACGGCAACGTACTTTACGTTTTTACGTTCCTTACGCTTGAGTAACCAGCCCTTTAAATAGAAGGAAGGGAAATGTAGTGCAGTTAGTGAGTTGTAATACGAAAGTTATCTATGAGTAGTTAAAGACTTACACAAGGATATTGTACACTGACAATTGGATCTTTCTATTTTAAGGATCGTGTACACCCTGCTCTCGTTTTATGCGGATTCAAATTTATGCGATTCTAAAATTAACGACTTTTTTAAAAATTTATTAAATTTTTTTAAACTTTTTTACCGTTTTTTAAAATAAACCAGGTTTCAACCAGGTGTATTTTCACAAATACACGACAACGATAAATAATAAAAAAATCTTTTTATTTAAATTTGCAATCACCGAATCCACGAAACGATCAAAATCGTTTTTGGAATGTAAAAATGTAACGGTATTATAACTATGTATTACGCATTTTGTTGTAGAGTACTGTATGCAAATGCCTACAAAAATATTTCATTCAAATAATTTCCTTGCAAACGGTACTTAAATTTTTGTTTATGTATGTGCATACGTGGTGGCCACGAATTTAAGACACGACATATGATTGACTTATTTGTGATAATTTTGACAACCCTGTAATATCAAATAAGATATTCTTTATTTTTCTATGTACCCTGTAATGTTAAGAAAAAGTACCGTTATTTTCTTTTTTTCTTTTTACATTTTGTTGCTTTTTAATCATATTAATGTAAAAACAAGTATTTGAAACTGGCCACGAATTTAAGACATTTCAGAATTTTCTGGTTTTAAAGCGATTTTTTTGGTGTTTTTTGAAGCTAAACGGTGAGTAACGAATGTTTTTATTATTTTATGTTGAAATACATCGAAATATTTAATTAGAAATGGCCAGACGTACTTGGAGTTCCGATGCCGAGCGAGAACTGATCCAACAACTAAAATCTGCTGGAAAAACAGTAATAGAGATATCCATGCTGCTTAAATGTTCTAGATGCAAGATCTACAACGCGATGGAACACATCAAGCAACATGGTACCACCAAAAATATCAAACAGCAACCTAGAGCCCGAAAAACTACACCCAGGGAGGACATTTTAATTTATAGAGTAGCTGCTAGTAATCCTTTCACGAACTCAACTAAAATAAAAAATAACATTGCATCGGATTTTGGCATTAATATTTCGTCTAGGACAATAAGAAGACGATTAAATGAAAAAAACTTGCGTGGATGTATTGCACAACGTAAACCACTTGTGTCAAAAAAAAAAAAATATCAAAGCCCGACTAGCGTTTTCGAGAGAACATCTCAAGAAACCCATGATATTTTGGAAAAATATTCTTTGGAGCGACGAGTCGAAGTTTTGCCGCTTCGGCTCTGATGGAAAGCGGTACGTATGGCGCCCTCCAAACCTGGAGCAAAGTACACCCTAAAAGACAGACATGGTGGTGGAAATGTGATGGTGTGGGCAGCTTTTCCCTGGCATGGTGTAGGTCCCATTTATAAGATAGATTCTAAAATGGACCAGCATGTTTACAAAAACATTATAACAGACACTATGATACCATTCGCTGAAGACAACATGCCTCTATTATGGAAATTTATGCATGATAATGACCCTAAGCACACTTCACGTCTAGTGAAGAGTTGCTTAGAGGAAAAGGATATCGTTGTTCTTAAGTGGCCAGCTCAATCCCCGGACCTCAATCCAATTGAGAACTTGTGGAATGCTGTTGAGAAACATGTACGAACAGTTAAACCAAGAAATTCAAGCGATTTGTGGGAAGAAATCCGAAGGGCTTGGCATGCAATTCCAAAGCAACGTTATGTGGCATTAGTCGAAAGTTTACCCGGGAGATGTGCTGCTGTGATGAAAAATAAAGGATTTCCCACTAAATACTAGGATTTTTTTTATTAAGCTGAGCTTAATTTAGAGAATAGTGTTATATTATGCCTATGTCTTAAATTCGTGACCAGGATAAAATTTGTGTTTATGTATATAATATGTAAATAAAAATAAATAACCGAATATAGGTAACAAAATATTATTAATTTTTCTTCAAAAAATGTAAAAATTATCACAAATAACTCAGTCATATGTCGTGTCTTAAATTCGTGGCCACCACTGTATGTACTTAAGTTTGTAAATGTATTAAGAAGGAACAGTATGTTGCATTCAAATTTAAATTTGATTTTATTTTACTTTGTTTTTTTCTTTTTAGTAAGAAGTCAAGAACATACACATTTAAATAGTCCTCCTGTTTTGATAGTGCCAGATCGCAATTGGAGAATATCGGAATTGGAACCTGTTGGACAAATAATTGCACGAATTCGTGCAGATGACTCAGAAAACGATGAACTGCTATTTGGTCTAGAACCGGCATATAAAGGAATAAATAATCCATTTCGTATAGATCCAGTTGGAGGCGTTGTTTATCTAAATGACAGTCTTAAAGGTCGAGTAAGTAAAATATATATTTTTATAAAATGAAAAATACTGATAAAATTTGGATTATTCACATTAAGTTTCGAATTATTTAACTCCTAAATGTGGCAACAAATATATTTGAACGTAAAAATCTAACTTAAAGCTATAAAAAAATTAAAACAGAAACTAAGTTTAGTTGTGGCTTAAGAAATTTGTTTAATTTTTTGTTCCTACTATTATTGTTTAAATTATAAGTTACATTAGAACCGCTTTTCTTGCCAAACTATTTCTTTGATTTAAAAAGTAGAGATTTTGTAGTTTCGAAGCACTTGGAAAAAAATTCAAGCCTTAGGCAAAATACACATAAATATCCATCTATTATTAGTGTCACTTTCCCTAGCCGTTGGTTAGATCAGTGAGAATTGAAACAAGCTCCTTACAAGATACTCTGATTGAGTTTGCAACGGACTATGTCTCGCAACAGAGAAGTTCTTAAGAAGGTGTTGCACATTTTACAGAAGGTTCATGACTTTCGGTTTAAATTCGTACTGCAGCGGAGAGAGATGTAAAATTAGCAGGTGTCTGCAGGAGGCCTTTCTAAGAATAATAAAAATTTGACTGATTTCGTATCCCTCCATTTTATCACGTACACTTTTGTCGTGACTTTGAACTTTCTGATCCTCTTTTTAACTGTTTGTTTAGCTTAAGCTTCTGTGCTGCTTGACCAATTCAGTTTGTCATAACAGTTCTGGCCAGAAAGTTTCAGTTTTCTTTCCATTTGAATAATACGCCAATTTCAGACATACGAAATATTTGTCGGAGAATAAAACTCAGCTGATATTAATTGCTCTATAAAGCTTTTCTACGGTTTCCGATTGAGATTCTTCATAACATCTGGAGATAATGTGTTCTTTTAAAGCACAAAGCATTTTAGTTTTTTAGGGTTAAAGTGCACACCCGCAATGTGTTGAATTAATATTATGTACTCTAGTCTGCTACGAGCTCCCAAAATTACAGACACAAATATTTGACGAAGGAGCATAATAAATAATAACAGGAATCGGGCGCCTGCAGAGCGCTTATGACTTGTGGAGGTTAGCCCTATGCATTCTCATCACCCCCAGACCTATCTAAATCACTCTCATTTCGCATATCTGCAATCTACTGACAATTCTTGCATGTATATGTAGCCTGGTTCTCAGGAGGTTAAAGAAAGCGGGTGCACTTAATGTGATAAGCCAGAGAAAATGAACGTTCATTAATTCTAATACATAATCTAAACTCACGCATTATTTAACCAGCATGAATCAATAGAATCGGTATTGTTGAAAATTCTTCAACGTCTTCAACAATTACTCAAATTCCATAAAATTTTGGGACCAATTTTACAGCAGTCAGCCGGTCCACTTTTGTGGATTACGGTTTATATCATCTACAGGTAGAGTGATATTAGATAGCAATATCTACAAGAAGAAATGTGGACATTTCATTTTCAGTGGACAAATCCAAACTTTTGGCCGATAATATACATACATATACATAATTGGCCATTACAACCCTTCAGTCAGGATTACGGCCTAGCTTCTCACACCACTCATATTATGTGCGTTAATTTTATATGTGAGTGGCGGGACCTACAGTTTAACGTCGACTCCGAACAACAGATTTTGAGAAAATTTTTTCATGGCAGGTTTATTTACACTGATAGTTTTTGCCAGAAATCTGCTGAGAGGAAGTCGCCGAAGAAATATTTTTTTTTCATATTTCGGTTGGCCGATAACATACGGACTTGTAACTTTCCAGCATTAATATAAAAAAAAATTGCTTCAAATCGCTTTCTTTTCAAACTTTATCGAAAGCTTATGTAACATCGATCAAAAAAAAAACTTCTTTTAGGGCCATTTTTTGGATTTGAGATCAACAAATAAATTAATTTTAATTTTCGTATTGAGGTTTTGAGTTGACTTATTCTTACTCTTATTTGCTAGTTTAAGTGATCAACGTTGGTGGTTTAAACTTAATCAAGAACTGTCAAAAGTAGTTGACATATTTTATTAAAAAAAAAAAAAAATTAAGTGAGAGAAAGCCGAATAAAAATGAATTTGCAAACGCTGACGAAGTTTTAAGTAATTATGAATTATATATGAAATGAAAATTGACAAAAGACATTTTCAATTTATATACTGGTTTTCAAAAATTATTTTTCTACTTCAAGATAAATCGCACTCAGTTTCTTCTGTTCTATACAAAAGCAAATTGTTGCGAAAAACGTTGCAACGTTTGCTTATAAACTTTACATAAGATCAAATTAAATTGTAGATTAACTAATTAGGGCCAAAAATGGCCCTCTCTTTATAGATGTACCAATATTTTGTTTTGCTAGCGACATATTTCTTTCTGAATCCAAATTGATGGTCCGGCAAGCATCTGTTCGCATTTAATATTGGTTTTGACACCGCTTTCGTTAAGGTATTTTCCTGGATTTGGTATCATGTTAACTTTATCATCTTAGGTGCTTGTAGCAGTGTTCACACAGCTCGCACAAGTACATGTTGTTTAAGTTTTGACTTTTTTAAATAGCTGAACTTTTCCATCCTCGAGCCCAAGGTTTTAGCGGTTCTGCAGTGTATCTCAGATACCAGTATTATGTATATGTATTTCCAAAAGAAATATTCGATGTAATTTCTATGTTACCTGATAGCATTGCCGTACCAGAAGTACAAGCGTTGCTTGCTGTAATAAAGACTGCATTCCAAGGATGTTATACGGTTAATGGAGTTTTTTGTTTTTGGCACCACTTATCAAGTCGACTAAAATTCAAAACGGTGCTTAAAATTGTTTTTACTTTACCGTCAATATTTTCTTAAATTACAATGAAGTTATTCTTGATAGCATTAGCAAAAAATACCTGACTGAAATTGGGTGGAAACCCCAGTCGGTTTCTCACATAGACAAAACTATTGTCAGATCACCAGGTTTTACGTAATTGATTTGTTCGGTTTTCTAGTTAAATAGTTTCTATTATTTTTCAGATTTAATTTGTTTTTATTGCACACGGGTTATTCTGTTTGCTGCCAGTGGAGAATTAGTGGAGCTCTTTCTAAATTCTAAATATAAGCAGTATAGTTTTAACTCGCATTAATGAATACTCGTGCTTTAAATTCTTGTGTTGAAATTCTAACAGTTTTTTCTTGCTAATACATATATGTTAGTTTTACTCCTCTGGGGAGCATAGGGCATAGTGTAGTTGAAAAGGAGAGCCAATTATCATTCCCCTAGAAAATTATGGAATCACATAAATTACCTGAATAAGGCACAGACAAATTTTCTTTCTAATCACATACATAGGTTAATTTTTAATAAGTTTAAAATTTCCAACTAAAGATCTTCTTATTTAATTAAATTGTCATTACAACCTAGCTTCTCATGACAGATTTTTCATATTTCGTTTTGTTTGAGATGCCTGAGTCAGCTGCGATGATTTTCTCTTCTTCTGCATTGTTAACTAATTATATCCTTATTTTTTGTTGTATTATAAGATTTGTATGCTTATTCTATTCTTAAAATTTTGGATAGAAATGGATTTATCGATTTATTGATTAAGAGAAAATAGGAGCACTCTTTCCAAAATGTTGGTAACAATTTTATTTTTATTTCCAGGGTGGCGAAAATTTTTTTATTTACGTAACTGTTACCGATGGACAATTAAAAGCTAAAAATGAAGTCTATGTTAATATTCTAACCGCTAAGGATGGAAACAGTAGGGGTCCACGACCGCCACCTTCTATTTCCAATGTTGTACACAATATATCACACTTTTTGCCATCTTTTGATCGTTTGCCAGGCGTTCAATCTATACGAAATCAGCAGCCAAACAGAAGGCCTTCAAACATTTTACCACCTAGTTTTAATAATATTTATCCGCCACCTGTGCTTAACTACAATCCCAGTCAGCAATTGCCATTATGGCCCACAAGCAATGGTGACGAAAACAGCGATGCAGAGGATAATGATTATAGTGCAGAAACGACAACAGCATTACTGCCGCAGGCAACTTCTACGACCACAAGTCGCACAAAGTTAACACCCATCAGCCAACATGGCACAAACTTATCAACTAAAGATCCCACAACTTTCGCATCTGACAGTGACAGTGGTAAGGAAGAGAAGGCGGGGGGGAGTGACTCATCATTGCCTACGGTAAATAATACCGCAATTTTATATGGATTAAGATCTCAAATGATTCCCCTTATACTGACTGTTTGTGGACTATTTGTGATAGCTGCTGGCGTCATTGGATTCCTTTATCATAAACGCTTGTGTGCTTTTGGTAAAACTTTAAAGAAAAAATCAAAAGAAGAGATGGCAAAAAAATCTAATCAAAGCAATTTGAGCAGCAGTAATTTAACTGATGATAGTCGAAATTCAATGGTAATGCAACATTGGAATGGTCCGGTAGCGCATGGCAATCGTTATGTACCATGGGAGAGAGATCAACAACAACAGCAACAATTGCATATGAATATGGGTCAGCATGTGCCACAACAGCTTAACGTGAGTATAATTATTATCTCTTGTTTAAATCATATACATATGTATATCATATGCTTCCAATGTCAGATAACACGAAATAAGTTATTAAAAAAAAATTCAAAGGAATTTGATTACCTAAGCCATAATATAGACATCATTGTACTTGTCATTGTTCTTATGTAGTTGTAAAGAGAAAAGCAGAAGCAGAAAAATTAAGAAAAAAAAAACAATTATCAATCAATAATCAAAATATTCTCTTTGATCTAACGTAGCTCAGATCTAGCTTTGTTCAAATATGTACATATTTTCAAACCACACCCAGTATCCAGCTCTTACTTCAGCAATGACGTTGAACACAATTTGAATACATTTTTCTAAAGTACTGTAGATATTGCTAATACTAGCCGGTAAAATGAAAATTGCGTTCAAATATTGTCTATATAACTTGAGTCCACAATTAACATTTCAAAATTATATTGTTAGCACAGATAATTAATTAATTTACTTTTTTCGGTAATATATTTTTTATATTGTTGCTTCAAAATCATATTATGAATGCTTGTCTTCTTCTTATCGCTTTTTGACGTTTAGAATACGAAATACACAATACAGCATAGCATTCACAAACAAAAAGTGTATTCAATACAACATACACGATACAGAGTTGTGTGAATTGGCTAATTATCTTTAACTATTTACGAGATGAGTAATTTCGACCTTATGCTCGGAGTAGTGTAATCGACCAAAGAATCTGGTGGGAGTCGAATCCACAACCCAAACGTTAATAGTCTAACACACTATCAGGGCACCCTGTTAAGAACACTTAAATCAATTGAAATGGTATAAAAATACTCTTTTTAAACTGTCGGGTATGTCATTATCTTCTCACTTTTCAAGAGAATTCGAATGCATTCAGACTATAATTATATCAGTTGTTATATACGTGGTAATTTTGCAGTCTAAAACAAAAGTTTGTATATTCTTGCATTATGGGTGAACATTAATAAATTCGTCATTCGGTCAGCGTAGATCCTTAATATACCATAATCGAATGTAGAATATATTAAGTTTTGTTGGCTCCTTTATTAGGAATAAGCTCTTACATGTGACTTCAATGAAATCGTTTAATATTTCTGACAGTTTGATTGAAGGAAAATAAGAAATTGTCTTTCAAATTATTGAAAGACATGTCTTTTGAGTCATCCCCTTTAAGTACAAAATAATTTTTATTTTCATAACAATGTGATGCGTTGACTTGAGTTAAATTTTTGAGTAATTTATAAAGAAAATTATCATCATAACTTAAAAAAACTTTTCTCTACTCTATCTACCTTATATAACGGTAGTTTGGTTGAAGTTTTGTTTGTTTAAGAACTATTTTATCGCCACTTCGCCCATTTCAAGTGCTATGCCTTAACACGAATACACACACAACGATACACAATTTTAACTCCTTGCATAGTGTGCATACTACGTACGCAAGCAGATACATACTTACGAACACAGAAGCAAATATTTTTAAAACTTGTCAAAATATTTAGATTACTGTCAGCAGAGATATTTGCATTTTTGCTGAAGCAACAATGACAACAACAAATAAAAGCTAGAAAGTAAAAAAAGAAAAATATCCATAAGAAAAGAAAAAAATGAAGAATGAAGAATGAATAAATATGCTAAATAGAGAATGAATGTCCTTTACAAGTAGAACAGACACAGACAGTATGAAACTGGCGTTGAAAATGTTAGAAATTAATTTATTTTTTTGGCAAATATTTCTATTTTTTGAAAATGCATTATGATGAATTCGCACTCTTTATATGATAACGTTTTTAAATTTATTAAATGGTTGTCTCGGCTGTCTATCTGTGAAACCACATTCAGTGCTACATTAGGTATATTGATTTACTTGCCACAATCCTTGACCGCAACCGCATCTACGAGGATTTTTCACTCTCTATCGTTTATTCATTCAATCTACATTCGCATAAAACTGAAAATGAAATATTTATTGATTTTGTCGTAATCTTGCGATAAAAGGAATCCAACAGCTTGTTGTTGCCATTGTGTCGTTTATTGATTTGTTTTTACAAATTTATTGTGTACGCCTGTATATGTATGTATGTCTGTGTCTGTCAGAATTTGTGATTGTTCACTCAATAAGTAGCAGTCAGAATCTATAAGTGGCTCGGATTGTAATATTTTAATATTGTGGTACGTTGTCGTAAACACCCACATTCAGACACTTCCACACCGTCGTATTGAAGAGGGCCATCAAATACTGTGATTATCGACGCCACGTGAGATTCATCAGCGAAAAGGCATCAGTGACACGTGAAGCGCTGACGAAGATGGCGCTAAATATTGGAGGACCAAATCCATTAAAGAGGAGGATAATATCAAGAGCCATAGCGTCGGTAATGTTATGTGGTGAGAAATACTCTCCGTGGTTACGACAAAGAGAAAACTATTCTCGATTCGATTTCGATTTAATATCGAAAGTCTCATAGAAAAGAAAGAAAATTTATAAACATCTAACACGTGCTCGCATGAACTTGCTATATTATTTCCAATCAACCTATTCATATCGACGCCTCCATTATATAACGTTCTAAGTGTACTTAGAACGTTTTTTATGTTCTTGCACTTTTAAATTCTACGTTCTCTAACTGAAATACTATCATAATTTGGTTAAGATACGCGGATCCGTTCCGAAGTTATAGAGAAAAATCTACTTAGAATACACATATAGTCGTATATCGCGTGAAAACTTTGAGAGCTCATAACTCAAAGCACACTTTTTCGACTTAGAATGTTATAGAACGGAAGCGCCGATATGTATTTATCATCGTTGCAAATGATATATTTGCACCTTGTACAATTTTTTAAATCTACAATTTGATTTTACTGGAATTAATTAAATTTGATGTTAGCAGAAGCCTGTTGTCCTACATTTGCAATAATAGTATGCACTATACGTATACAATTGGACATTACAATCCTTCAGTCAGGATTACGGCTTAGCTTCTCAACACCACTCATATTGTGTGTGTTAAATTTAGGCATGTGTGGCGGGATCTACAGTTTATATTCGACTTCGAACGACAAATTTTTGAGAAACTTTTCTTGGCAATTTTATTTACTCTCAGAGTTTTTGCCAGAAATCTGCTGAGAGAAAGCCGCCGAAGAAATATTTTTTTTTTTCATATTCCACTTTGATGTCTGACCGGGGACTTGAACCGTGGCTTCGCGTCTAATAAGCCAACACACTATCTACAAGACTACGGTGACTATATATAGGATGCACTATAGTTTATAAAATACTAGTTTAAAATTTCCTGAACAATCATTAGGCGTTAGTCGAACGTTTAAATCTGCCGAGCCATAGTATACTACTTTAGCTATGTTTACATCGAAGCCTCTTTCTATCTTAAGCAGTCATCATTTGATGGTTTTATAAAATAATCTTCGTTTTACTTCAAATGACTTCGAATTGATTTCTGTTTTTTAATTTTTTGTTAATTCCATTAATTTACCATTTCAACAATAGAATTTTAGCATAAAAGAAGTTCAATTATAATGTCTAAATTATTTCGGCAACAGCACTCCATATCACTGCATTTGCAGTTATCTTTGTCAGAACCACTGTCATAATCATCATACTGATTATTAAAACCGTCAATAGACATTTCAGAATTTCAAATGACAATAAAGTGTTGTAGTGGGAGAATACCAAACTGTGGAGTGTGAAGAGGAAACAGAATTGAAAATTTTGACATTCCGGATATTTGCTATGAAATTTAAATCTGTTGGCGTTATGATGGCGAGATTAGCTGTGGCGCTTTATTGTGTGTTTCATATTGACATCAAATCGGTGATGACGATTATGATGTTTGTTGGCTTTAGAAGTTATTTTTACGCTTTTATTATCGATAGTACATAGTATAGAATAGTAGTTGGTGTTTTTCTTATTATAATCACATTTGGCTTATGCTGATGACAACGACGATTACATTCTAAACTATTTGACTGACATCAAGTGCTTATGTCCTCAGTTATAGTTGTTTTGTCTACAATAAAATAGACGCATGAATGTGAATTAAATGAGAATCCCATTTAAGTAACTGTCTCGATAATAAATTGTAAATAATTTAAATTTATTCATGGCACACACATATGTACATGCATGTTTTTACACTAGACATAAAAGTCTGCTTACATCAATTTAGTCTAATAACTCTAACAAACAAAAATACTAAAACCTTATATGTATTTTTTTAAATTCAAAAGGCTTTTATTTATTGCACAGATTTATACGGTGTTCAGATATGTACCATTATTACGTAAACCGCAATAAACGCCATTATTGAGCTCAATATTTCATAAAAAGTTGCAATTAATTATTGCGGAATAAATACGCAAATTGTTATAATATTGTTACGTTTTTACGCTTTTAAAAACGTTTAAAATATGAGTTCGTAGATTGCAAATGAAAATAAAAATTAACTTGTTTTTAGTTTTAAATCAATTCTTTATTGTTCGCACAATTCTGTGAGCCTCTTTTACAAATTGATTTACACAACAACAATTTATTTTAATTGTTATTCTTTCTTTTAAATTCGTTCGTTAGATCTTCACACAATACTGACTAAATTCTTTCTCATTTCCGTTGCTCGCTTTGTCTTGCCCTTTATATCGCTGGGTAAATAGTCTGATGAATACTCTCGAAGGAGAATGACTGACTTCGCGAAATATCTAAAAATGTAAACAAGTTGTTTTCATTATTGTTGTTGTGTATCTTGTTTACATTTGGCCTTGCAGTGTTGTTGTTGCTTGTTTGTTTATTTTGTTTATCCCTTTTTTTTATACACTAATGTTGTTGTTATATTCTTGTTTATTCGTTGATCATGTAAACAAGTCTATTGTTTTGTTTATCATTTTTATAACACCATTTCCACTTTCATAACAATATTGAGTAAAACTTAAAATGCAGCACTGTCATAAGTATGTTCAGTACACATATTACAATTATCCGTTTTCTGTTGATATTTGAGAACTCAAATGTCAACAACGACAAACAAAACAAAAAACCAAAATAAAATAATGTTGAAACAAACAATGAATATTGAATAAGCAGCTAAACTGCGTATATTATTGTGTATGAACACTTAAAATATTGTACTCAATAAACCGAATATTGATTCAATAAAACTGCATATCTGAACATAGTATTAGTCTCTTTAAATAACGTAAAACGTAAATAAATTCTGTCAATAACAACAAAATAAAAACAAAACAAAAAAAGAATTAAAATTTGCGTATAACTTTAAAAGTAACTTCAAAATTTTTCATAATTGAAACATTTCGCTTCTTTATAGTTGATATGGCGGCCTTTACGTTTCAAAAGCCCTGTCAATCTTTTTAGCATTGTATGAAACAGTTTTCTTATGGTGTTTTCTTTTCTACCAAAAAATTTGCACTTAATTTTAAAAAATGCAATTTTGTGTTTGTTTCTTTAAAATGTTTCTCCCTCTAAAAGGGTGGTATGTTTTATTCTCAATAATTCGCACTTGAAAATGGTGGGGGCATTGCATTTTACGCCCTGTATAAATCGACAGTGCTGATAATGCCCTGTAAAGCAAATGACTTTTGTTTATTTATAGGGCTACCAGATGAAATTTAAAAAAAGTCGCCTACTATCGATATCCAATTTTGAAGTTAATTTTTTCATTGTTTTGTGGGGTAACCTTAAGGGAACATTACATTATTAAAGCTACATGGTCAGTAATATAAAAAATTGCATTCAGTGTTAGAACTGTGTTAAAAAAATTTTATTTGGTTATAAAAAAAGCCCTAAAAAAATTAAATCGAAAAATTAGCGATCTGGTATCACCTTTTTCATGTTTACATACAATTTTATTGAAAACAAATCAAAAAATACAACATATTTTTAAGTGCACGGGGCATACCCTTGTTTCATATTTGTGTTATGTTCATCTCAAATAAAAATTACATTATAACAGGGTTGGTCAGCAATTTTTTTTATGCACCTTATAAGAGGGTGACATTTTCTTTGTAGAAAAGAAAACACCATTAGTGTGCTCTTGGGTTAAACATTCCTGCTGCATGACTTCTATTAGAATAGATTTTGAAGTTATACAATGATTCCTAATTTTCTTTTCTAATAAATCTCACAGATACCCAGATACACAATGGAAATGAGGTTGATTGAGATGGCGTCCGCAATTGTTTTGGGACATTATATAGAAATCACTGTTTCACTATGTTGTCGGTAGGATAAATTTACCATGAAGACCCAATTTTGTGGTACATTGGTATTTTAAACATTTAAATATTCTCCCTTATCTTTCGTTATTTATGGCCACACTGTATGCGATCACCATGCTTCCTAGTACTAGATAAATGTTCTATGTTGAGAGCAGTACCATTCTTTTTCGAATTTTGGTGCTGAAAGAATAAAAGTTGCTAACATCCGAAAAGAGTACATTCGTCCACAACTCTGGACGCTTGTTTATATTGTTACGTTTTTACCTTTTTAAAAACGTTTAAAATATCAGTTCATAGATTGCAAATAAAAATATATTTGTATTTAGTTTTAAATAAATCTTTTATTGTTCGAACAATTCTGTGTGCCACTGTTCACAACTTGATGTAAACGACAACAATTCCTTTGTTTGTTATACCTCTTTACACTCTTTTGCGTAAACAATAACAATTGTTCAATAGATCTTTCTAACGGAGATCTTCAAACCACGATTATTCTCTTCACACACAAAGCTTCTTCACACAAGACTGACTGATTTCTTACTGACTCGTTGCCTGCTTTGTCTTGCCTTTTATATGCCAACGTAAACAGTCTGATGAATGATCTTGAAGTCGAATGTTCGTGGCTTCGCCTTATCCAGATTTCCATAAATGTAAACATCGTTGTTTCATTGTTGTTTGTGTATTTTGTTTACTGTTGTATTTCTGCTTACTTGTTTATCCCCTTTTCTTTCATACTGATGTTGTTGGTGTACATGATATACAAGTTAATGGTTTTTGTTTTTGTAGCTTTTTTCCAATTTCGTAACAATATGTTCTTCGGCAAACATTATTTTCTCTTGTCTGTTAAATTGCAAAATGTATGTCATTCTTCGTCGTAGTCTAGAATGTAGTGTGTTGGCTTATTAGACGTAATTCACGATTCAAACCCCAGGTCAGACATCAAAACGAAAATATGAAAAAATATTTCCTCGGTGGCTATCTCTCAGCAGATTTCTGGCAAAAATTCTGAGAGCAAATAAAATTACCATGTAGTTTTTCAGAAAATCTGTCATTCGGAGTCGACTTTAGGTCGTAATTCTGACTGAAGGGTCGTTATGACCAATTATGTATGCATGTATGTCATTCTTCATGCTATGTGGTCATGAAAACCACGAGCAGCCTCCAAATTTTCTTAAAGTTGATTTTAACATCCTTTGCTATTGTAGAAGCTGAGAAATATGTACATCTCATCTCGTTATGTTAGTTTGGAGGGAGTACGGCATTGACTCAAATTCTCTTTGCCTGAAAAAGTGCGATCTTCGTGCCATTTGGCCAATATTTCTTAAACTTTCTTCCACAAATGTACAAA
Source organism: Sarcophaga rosellei (assembly GCA_930367235.1). Lineage (NCBI taxonomy): Eukaryota > Metazoa > Arthropoda > Insecta > Diptera > Sarcophagidae > Sarcophaga > Sarcophaga rosellei. The sequence goes on along the minus strand of OV884017.1, from coordinate 79,069,156 downwards.
TATTTCTCGCTCTGTAGAATTTATTTATCTTCCTTTAAATTCATAATTAAAAAACGAATTTTAAATTTTTCTCTGATAATAAGGACTAAAATTTAAACGAAATATTGTACAAAAGACTCATTTATATAACAACAATTCGAAGAAAATTTTCTTAATTTTTTCTAAGTCGAGGATAGAACTTTTTCTATTTTATACCGATCAATTTAATGTCGGGTCTTCCATCAGTAACTTCCGAAATTTGACAGCTGATAACGGACATCTTGTTGAAACTACGCTTGTGAAATTATTTGTAATTTATTCAGGCTGTTTTGCCATACCATCATAGACAATGACGTTTGATGAATGGGCTTTCAAGCAGTTGGTAACTGACCGTGATGAGGCTCATTTCTAGATGTATGGGTACGTAAAAATACAAAATTATCGAGTTTGCGACGATACCAATCCAAGACCGACCAATAGGTATCATGGGTCTTTATTTCTTTGAAAATGACGTCAGTCAGGAAATCATGAATAACGGTGAGCACTGTAAGTCGATTGTTACCAACTACTTTGTACTGAATTGAGATACCAACGATATGTGGTTTCAACGGAACACAGCTCATAATAAATTCGATATTATGCACAAGTGACTTTAGAACAAGGTTATCTCCGTGGAGGTGATATGAACGGGCACCGAAATCGTGCGATTAGACTTCTTCTTGTGGGGTTTTCTTGAAGTCACAGGTGTATGCCGCAAACTATATCGGTCCTTAAAACCATCATTACCTATGCCTTCGGTCAAATTTAGTCTGATTTATGCGCCAAAGTCATGAAAATTGAACATTTCAAAAGCGCTCTATTCAGAGAAGCCGTGACGGACATTTGAACGTGTATGTTCGACACATAATGGCATCAATTGGTTTTCAAGCGAATAAAAATGTGATATCTCACATACGCCTTGTTTTATTTACATTTAATGACAGAAACGCATAAAAGAGTCCATATAGTACAATAGAAAGAGTGATTTTAATAAAAACTTAAATTAGGTGAGATAGTTAAATGTTTTCCATTAATTTTGAGGACGCAGAGTTTTCACTTTTAGTGTATATACACACCAGAGGTCAGCAATAAGTATTCAAAAAGATGAGTAGATTCGAATCACACTCATAATTTCTGATACTTAAACGCATTCATACTTATTTTAATATCATACTCATAGTGCTCATATTCAAAGTTTGTAGTACTCATCGTACTCATACTTAACAATACGCATGATGTTGTTAATTTCGACTCTCCTTTACTCAGCATATACAAGAATCACAAAATAAGTATGATTCGCTTATGCACACTATGTACAATACTCACTAGAAGGTTGTGTATTTGCTTTGCTTGCTGTCTTTGTCTTTATCTTCCTTCTTTCTTTGTAAATGCAACAACAAATAAGACTGTAAATTTTGATGAATGATTCGAGTCACTCGAATCGTTGTACTCATACTCATTGCAACCTGTACTTATAAATCAATGTTGTAATGAATACGAATGAATCAGAGTAATTGACACACAGAGGTAAAGAAACAGATTCTCAAATTGACAAAACATGGAAAAATAGACCCTTTTTCGAAATGGTCCAGCTCACGAGAGGTCAAAGCTGGAGCCGAAATATTTTAAATGTCATCTTAAAAAAGTCCTAGGATCATTTTTAGAAGGGTTCATCGAGCACTTTTTTTGGTGAGTCGCTCTAAAGTACACTGTTCCAATCCTTTGTTAATTTTATTTTATCATAAATTATAGTGCAATTAAAGTGGATAACATGAAGAACTATGTATGTATTTGGTTTTTACCTGCAAAAAAGTTCAGATACTTTTTGTTATCAAAAAACTCAGTTAAGAACATATAATTTAAAATTCTCTACAATCAAATCGGTATCATCAACAATAAATTGGTTTCGTTTGTTTTAAATTAAATTTTGTGTGAAAAAATTTTAAATTCGTAAAGATTTTGTTTGGGCTTTGCAAATCGCTCCTGAAACTAAAAATTAAATAATGAATTGAATTGGAAATTTTGTCTTGTGTTTTATTATTAAATTTTTTTAAGTATGAATTTACATAAATATTATTTAGTTTATTTTTCTTTTACTATAAAATTTTCTTTAAGCGGAAATATTTCTACATCAAAATCACAAAGTCTGAAAAAGAGAGAATTTACTATTCAGAGATTCTTTAGATAAACAGTCCGTCTTTAACTCGCTTCTAATAATCTTGAAGCAATTACACAAATTACTATTATGACCCTTACATACAAGATCTAAGTAGAATTTTACAATGCAACAATTTAAAATGATTTACTACACCAAAAACATGCATATGAATGCATGTTATTTAAAAGCAATTTTTGAAAATGTGATATACTATCTGACGGCATCCATACATAAAAGCAAATATGAAAACAAAATCAAGGTTTCTATTATATGGTATCATACTGTGGAAAATTGTTTTTAAATTAGATGGGAGCGTAAAAATAATTGCTGAAATATAAATATTTACCATTTAATTGTTATCAGTAATGCGTTTTTATATTTTCTATATCCTATGCACAGGCTTCAATACAACAATCAATAAGTCCTGTAAACGTCAGCATTGGCCTTAATCATCCTGCTTCATTGTCCGGGATTGTGGGTGGCCCACCTTCTTCTGTTAGTAATGTAATTGGCAGTGTTGCCAGCAGTCACACCCAACATGAGAAGTATGACGGATGGGAATTCCCGAGACATCGATTAAAATTTTTCAACATATTGGGTGAAGGTGCTTTTGGTCAAGTATGGCGTTGCGAGGCAACAGACATTGACGGTAAGTACATACGTTAATTGCACTTAGGTATTTATTATTTTGCTATTATTGTGCAGCATTAAGGTGCTTTAAAATATTTATTTTATATTAAATTAAATTACAATTGTATTAAAATATATCTTTTCTAAATATTCACTTTTTTATATGTAGTTATAAGCTAATAAAAAATAATTTTTAGATAGAAATTATTCTTAAATGCATATTCCTTGACACACGTGCTACATATACTGTTTCGTTACGAATTTGTACTAAATGTATGCTGAAGTCGCCGTAGTCTAGTAGGTAGTTTGTTGGTTTATTAGACGAAAATATTTAAGCCAATCTGAAATATTGCCATTAAATGAACTTTTTGAAATCTCTTTATTAGAAAATAATAAATTAGACTAGCGGCAGAATCAGAAAAGTAAAACAGTTTCTAGACCTTTTTCAATAGAACTTTGTAATCGACTGTATCAAAAGCCTTGGTGTGATCAAGAACTAAAAACGCTACTCTATTTTCATCCAATAATCCAAAACTGAAGGAGGGAACACAACCAAGGTCATCATACAAGTTACCGATAGACGTTGGAACCTTAAAATATACAAACTGGTCATTTAACTTATAAACGTCTACATTAATATCGGTTTTAGGACATTTTTCGCCCATTCATATTTCACGAATTACATTCCATTTGGATTTGTTGTCAATTGCATTAGAAAACTTTCCATAATAATACAATGTTTTCGCAATTTTTATGCGATTGGTAATCTCCGTACGTGCAGGTTTATGAAGATCTTTCAAATCATCATTTCTGAACCTCTTCAACACTTGTACTCACTATCGTTCTTCTCAATTAGTGCTTTTATTTCAGTACTCAACCACAGTTGTTGTTTAAGAATGAGTTGAGGTTTTGACAGGTACACATACATATGCCATAAAGTAGGTTTTTTCCTTATCTCTTTATATAAAAAGTGTAGTTATTTTTTAAAACATCTAAAGTTATTGATAATAAATTGTAAGAAAATAATAGCAATAGCTATTAGAATTGTATTGTATAATTCATAAACAGGCCTACTTTTCATTTCAACCTACGCACGACATACTCCAAACGTATCCACAGATAGTTTTGTTGCGGTTGTAGCAGTTGTAGCCTCAGCAAGTAAAAGTAAAAATTGTTGTAATTGCACAATATAGATTTGTTGCAACCTACCACGAAATCCTTTAAAATATTATTAAATGCTTCCAAATTTAGTTTCTGTTCAAAAGACTTGTTTTTATTTATCAAAATTTTTATAGACGTATTTTATTTATGGATTCATATGTAGAGCCTATAGTATATCAATGACAGATAATACTTTAACAATAATATGCACAAAAGAAAAATAGAACTTTATTGTGAGAATTACACTACTGTTCGATTCAATATCAAGTGCCTTTAAAAGACGACAACAGATCCTTAAACTATTTACAATTGGTATCGTATCCACACACAAGCATTTTTAATTTAATACGTTTCGAGGCAACACAAAAGCAACACTCACATACTTTTGTAGTTATTCATTGTCCTTCATTCCATAAAAATAGTTGAATTTTTACGATTTTCATATTTTCCATTCATGAACATTTTTCTTTCTTTTTTTCATATTTTTCTTATTGTTTAAATATTCGACAGAACAATATTTGTTCATCTCTTTTACACTTGAAAAGGCAGGTACAGGCATTCTGTGGACATTTAAATGCTTTTGGGGAACGTTTGCAAGGACATAAAACTCTACAACAACGCCTCGAATACAAACAAAATTAAACTTCTTAATAGAGAGAAACAAATCGAACATGTACATATGTATGTATGTATGACTGAATTTGTTTCTGGGTGCATTAAATAGTTTTCGATTCAAATACTGTACACTTAAAATAAAACCAACTCTAAGGAATTGAATATTGGCGGAAATTCTCACTGATGATGACAAAGTAACATACATATCTCTTTAAAAGCTGTAAGAGCAATAGGGCAGTAAAAGTGCTACGGTTGACAATTCAAATCGAACATTTAACCAAAGCCATCTGTGCGTGCTTATGTATGATATCATACATACATACATACGTACATATAAACCAAAAACTGCCTCTTACCATTGGATGTTAGAAACAAGAACTTCCCTCTTTCACTTAAAAAGCTCAGAATAGTATACACCTGAATGCTAACAAAAAATCGTTGCGTAAAAATATTTTGTGTTACATACATAAGTACAGTCAACCCTCCTATAAGGCGGAGAGTGCGTATGGAAACCGCGTTCTGAGATGACCGCGTTATAGGAGGGTTTACTGTATTTTGATTTTTTTTTACGTAGAATAGGGTTCTCTTGAACGGAATAGTTGCCGTTTGTCACTGTCCTCAACTCCACTATTCGTTGTAGTGCTTTTTGGTCTTTCGCAATTTCTCCGTTGCACTGTTACACGCCGTTGGAATTTTGTTTATTCAGTGGTGAAATTGTTTTTGATTTGTTTGTTGTTTGTTTTGTTTCACCCATGGCAACGGATTCTGCAGAATACAAAGAAAACTATAGATGGAGAAACAGTGATAAACCCAAACAACAACAGTTATGTGAGTCAGTCGCTGTTGTTTGAATAGGTGGTGGACTATAAAGTTACCTTTCACAGTGAATCTTGAACCGTAGAATGACTGAATTTATCGTTCTGTGAAACAGGTAGCTCTCAATAGAGAAATCTCTTATGCTAGTAGTTTTAATTTTTGTAACAAAAACAAACAAAAATAAAAATATATATCAAATGTGATTAATGTGATACATTTTAGTTATACATACGTTTTATGTTTCTTTAACAAAAATAAAATACTTTTTTATTCAACAGGAGCCGAGGGCGTCACAACAGTGGCTGTTAAAACCATCAAAGAAAATGCAACGGAAGTTGAGAAAAAAGACTTGTTATCTGAGTTAGAGGTAAGTTTAGAATAAGTAAACAATCCCGTGTATAGGGAATGGTCGATCAAGTGAAGCTAAAAATGGAAATGGCTTCAATGCATTCTCATAATATAGTTTCTGTCTGTAAGATTTTTAATTTTTTTTTTTGTATTATATACTCTTGGATTTATTTTTTTTTATCACCCAAATGAATTTTTACTTAAAACCTCAAAAATACCAAAAGGAAGCTTTCTCCAACAATATTTGAAAACTCGTTATCGCAGAAAACCAGAAAAATTTACAACATGTGTTCGTTTAATACGCAGACAAATATGTACAAACTGAACATAAGTAAGGAAATAATACGGTGTTCAGATATGCACCCTTATTGCGTAAATCGCAATTAACGCCATTATTGAGCTCAATACTTCATATAAAGTTTCAATTAATTATAGCGCAATAAATACGCAAATTCAGTAAAACTTAAATCAGCAATATCATAAGTATGTTCAGCATCAAATGTCAACAACGACCAAAAAAAAAAAAAAAATTGTATAAGCAGCTAAACTGAGTATATTATTACATCTGAACACTTAAAATATTGTACTCAATAAAAGTGCATATCGGAACATAGTACAAGACAAACATTCGATAAACAGATTTACACAAACAAATAGATAGAAAATTACAAGAAAAATGCAACAACTGAACTTTAAGAAAGATCGCGTATTTACCAGACATAGAAATACAAAAGGGGTATAAGAAGAGAGTAGAATAATGCTGGCACGTAGTCGTGATTAGTCAGTCAGTGTTGAGGCGTGACCGATAGTTGTATTAAAAACTGCGTGTTAAGCACAGTGATATTGAATGCCAAAAAGTTTATCATTTCTTTAATGGGTCGTGAATAACATTGACCGAGGTGAGCTATCAGTTAAAGTGCGTTGTTGTTTAAACAAATAAAGGATTCATTAAAATAAGGAAAATAATAACGATCACAAATGAATAATATTTTCATTATTTTAATTGAAATCTTCGAAATCGCAATAAATAAATACATACATACATAATTGGCCATTACAACCCTTCAGTCAGGATTACGGCCTAGCTTCTCAACACCACTCATGTTGTGTGCGTTAATTTTATACATGAGTGGCGGGACCTACACTTTAACGTCGACTCCGAACGACAGATTTTTTGAGAAGCTTTTCATGGCAATTTTTACTCTCAGAGTTTTTGCCAGAAATCTGCTAAGAGGAAGTCGCCGAAGAAATATTTTCATATTTTTTTGTTCTGATGTCTGACCTGGTATTCGAACTCGGGCCTTTCGTCTAATAAACCAACACACTACCTACTAGACCACGGCAACTTCATATCGCAGTAAATAAATGCTTTACAAAATTTATGTTAGAAAATGTAACAACATAATTACATATAACCATTTAAACAATTTTATTGGAAAATTAATACTTTTTGTGAGTTTGCCTAGTCTTAATGGCTCCGTTTAGATCAAGAGAAAATTGTGAAGAATTTCGAACACATTAGGTTGAAATAACTTTGTTTCCATTAAAATAATTTTGCTTTCACTTAACAAGACAATATGAAATCAACAACTTTTTTTTAAGGAGAATTTAAATAGAATAAAAATTTTGAAATTGCTAAGAAAATGATCTTTCAGAAAGGATCCAGTTCACAAAATATGGTTTAAAACTGTCATTGTAATTGTTGTAAAACAATTAAAATATAAAATTTTGTATACTTTTAATATGTCGATTTTCGAAGATTATTTCAGAATTGTTTAAACAGAAATCTGTTGTCTTTGACTATTTAACATTTAAATGTTATAATTAGATGCCGTTTTTAATTTCTTCATATTTTCTCGATACTTCTCACTCGATAAATCTTTGTACCTGGGAAAGCTAAGTTGAAGTGTCTACTATGTATCGCACTCGAACTTGAATTGGGTTGCCATCTGACATCAGCATCAGCAATAAATTTCGTGAATTATGTGGCAATTGTTTGTATTGTGGTAGAAATTAATGGCATTTTGGTTGAATAATATGGAATAATGAATAATGTGGTGATTGTTGTATAGCGAAGATAGAAATGAATAATTTTGAAGAAATTTATTAAAAAATTTTGGGGTAATTTGGAATAGGTAGGGCTTGGAGCTATAGTGATGTGAATTTAGCGGGCCTAATAGAAGGCGAAAGTGTTTTTCCTCTCGATGCGTCGACCGGTCAGTGGATGGTTGAGAGATTGTTCCATGTTATATAGGACTCCCTACGCCCTATAGGTAACCGATTATCGGAGGAACATTATATAAATGTGTTCCAGAGATATGAATGATAAAATCTAAATAGCAGTTACAAATTCATAGTTGCCAAGTTTGGCCACTGAGTTTCCAGCTGTCAGTTGTCAATGGCCATCTTTAATACCAATTTGGCAACTGGCAACACAGCTCAAGTGAGGTTGCCATACGTAATAGACACATATTTCTTTTCATCACTAACAAGCATATTGCACGAATTATTTTATATTAACGCAACCTCTTACTTGTAATATAATCTTTTTGACGAAAAATATTCAGCGTTTGTTTTGCTTCTTCTTTTATTATTTCGGGTTCATACACAGTTCGCAATGACGCTTTTTAATGGTTAAATATTTACCTGAATAGTAGCTTGCTCTTTTATGTATACGAGTAGAGTATATTTTTGTGGCTTCTTCAAAATTTCCTGATAGTAAAAATATCGCTTCCCGTTGTATTAAAAATATTTTTCCTATTCGGCTTCTACTAAGATTTATTTTAAATTAAATTTTTGTTTTGCAAGTGATTCTAATCATATGAACGGAAAAATTATTATAAATAAGATTCTATTATATTAAACTTCTATAAGATAATAATTTTTACAATATTAGGATAATGACATATGTAATTAAAAAAATTTTAAGAATAGTGCAAACACTTTAAATGGATATGAAATTATTTAAATGTTCTTGGCGATGTAACATACGTTTTAAGTTTAAATAAAGCACTGTTATAAAAAATACTTTTGTCCCAGTACTGTATAATACTGATAATTTACGTTAAAAAGATGTGTTTTAAAACATCACTAATTTATATACGATATTACTAATCATCTATTAAGTGAATTCTTATCGGTAAACCATTATAACAATAAACACACATTGCATATTTAATTCCCAATAAGTACATACACACATAATTGGAAATTACAACCCTTCAGTCAGGATTACGGCCTAGCTTCTCACACCACTCATGTTGCGTGCCTTAGTTGTATAATTGTGTGGCGGGACCTACAGTTTAACGTCGACTCCGAACGACAGATTTTGAGAAACATATTCATGGCAGGTTTATTTACTCTCAGAGTTTTTGCCAATAATCTGCTGAGAGGAAATCACCGAAGAAATATTTTTTTCATATTTCGTTTTTCATTTTGATGTCTGTCTGGCCTGGTCTAAGCGAACACACTACCTACTAGACTACGGCAACTTCCATTTAATTCCATATACAAGAAATAAAGTTTTGGTATCAATATCATGAAGTCATAATCGAACTTGTTTATAAGAACGCGTATGAAATACAGTGATGACAAAAAAAAAAAATAACGGTTCCAATGTGACACTTTGAGTAAGTACGCAAAACGAGAAAATTGTCGATAAGTAACTTCTCAAATTATGCATCACAAAAACAAATTTTTTTTGGATTTTTATTAAATTGAAATAGAAACACATGCTGTGATATAAAGACAAGGACACTTCACTATCTTCATAAAGTAGTCATAAAATAATAAATTGTTTGGACTCTAAGCATGTGGTCAACAAGACTTTGTTATACTGAATCCGGTATATTACACCACGCAACCCGAGTTATTTCCCAGAATTTATCAAAAATTTTTGGAGCAATAATCTCTGCTAAATGCAGACTGAAAGTCTTTTGATTAATTTTATCTGCACTTACATACACGTACATGCATGTATGCACATCTAAGGACGACGAAATGATATAAATGTATTTTTTTGTTTTTATAAATCAACTACAAGACTGGCAGGCACCAATGATGGCAAACATGCCGACATGACACGCCTTACAATTTAAAAAAAAAAAAATAAATAAAGAATAAAGAATTTTGTTTGAAAACTCGTTAACGATTTGAGAAGGAAGATAAACTTTTACACAAATTACGACTAGATTTCCGAGGGAAAAAACTTTTTAACTTTGTTTCTAATAAATTATAACAGAGACACACATCCCAACACCAATACAAATCTATGCAATTATATAAATTGTATATGTGTTTCTCAGGAATATCAATATGTGCATACATACATACATGTATACGTGTACAATTGTATGTGTCTACCATTAGTTAAGAAAGTGTTGATGTTTTTTTGTTTTTCATAACCGTAGGAATATTTTTGATTGTTTTTACTGTTGTCTTGTTGCATTTCACTTCCTGTTCGACATTTCCTTCTTATTGCTATGACTTAATATGCATACACACGCAATATTACTTTCGTATACTTTATTGTTAGGCTATATATATACATTTATACATATATATACATATATATATATATATATATATATATATATACATATACATATATATATATACATATATATATATATATATATATACATATATGTATGTATATAGTATCTTAATTTATTTATAACCCTGTTAAGTGTTACAGATATAACTACATACATACATAGATACACAGAGCAACAAGAAAGAAAGCAATTAAAGGAAGAAAGTTTAACCCACACATGAGCATATTTTTGTTTATTTGTAACAATCTTCACATTTAAGTTCAAGTTAAGCACAGCACAGAGCCTTTTGGTATGCGTATTCGCATTATCCTGTATGGGAAATTTATCAGCCGGAGGCATCATTTGTTTTTTTTATTTTGTTTTTGTTTTTGAGAGTTGATACGAGTTTTAAAAAGAAAAACTTGCCTCATTTAAAGAGCAAAACTTTTGTCATCTTTTTTTTTTGTTGTTATTATTGGTTGTGTTTATGCTTAAATTCTTATTGTTTTGCTTTTTATTTTTATTGTTTCGCTCCTTCTACCAACTGGCTGCCAGAATTGACAACATTTTACAAAATAATGGTTGTTAGAGTTGGAAAATTAGTTTTTCTTTCGCAGCAAGGCCCTTACACTTGTTTTAAATGAAGACACAGTCACTTAGGCAGTCATGTTTATGTAGACATGTGCACATACATAAATACGCACATAAAAATAAAGAAAAAATCGTTACATTTTCAGCCACAAATTAAATTTGCTCTCTCTACTTGTTATTGTTGTTTGCTTTAGAATACTTTTTTTTAGTTTGTTTTCTATTTTTGTAATTTTTGTTGTTGTTAAACATTCAGCTTTTGTTTTGTTATTGCCTGTTGGCAGTTGGTTCCTCTTCTTCAAATAATATAAAACGACAAGTTAGTACATGATCAAAAATGCTTCAACACCATAGACAACTAAACCAACCAAACTAAATTTAACATAAAAATCAAAGAACGAAAAAAAAAGGAAATGAATGGATCACTGCATCCATGTATTTCAAACTAACCAAACAACTAACCAAGTCAGATAAAGTTTTTAATTAGAAAACTCCACACTGACGCTCAATTCGTTCACGAGCATTATTTTTTGCTTTTCTTTTATCTGAAATGATTATTTTTAAGCTAAGAATTATACCTGAATACATAGTTGATTGCAAAAGTAAAACATAAAAAAAATAAAATAATTAAATAAAAAGTGGCCGAAATTTTTTAAGACAATATTCTTCCCGAGATGTTAATAATTGATTGATTGTTGATAGGCATAGTTTACACACTCGTAATTTAGTTGGCTGTATAGCTGGTATGTAGTATGTATCAGAGATCAGCAGTTCGTTTTTCGCTACTTATAATTACTCATGAAATGTTGAGTATGAGTGAGTCAACAGTATTGAAATTCAACTACTATGATTCATTCATACTCACTACAACATTGATTTATAAGTACAGGTTGCAATGAGTAAGAGTACAACGTTAACATTAAACTCATAACATTCGAAATATGTTTGATTCATACGCCTGCTCATTCATATTCATAAATTTAGAAAAATACTTGTAAAACTCATAAATGATTCGAGTGATTTTTATGTATTTATTTTATAGGATATCACATATAACAACAAAAACTAATCTTTTAAATTATAGTACATATGTGATTATACAATGATTTAAAAAAATAGGATAGATAAAGAAGTAAAAAAAAGACAATAATAATAATAATAATAACAATAATAATATCAAAATATTAATAAGTATGATATTAAAATTTTGATTCGAATCATTCATCAAAATTTACAGCCTCAGTTGTTGCATTTACAAAAAAAGAAGAAAGAAAAAGACAAAGGCAGCAAGCAAAGCAAACACACAACCTTCTAGTGAGTATTGTAGTGTTCGAGGAGAGTCGAATTCCACAACATCAAGAGCATTGTTAAGTATGAGTACGACTATGATATTAAAATAAGTATGAATGCGTATAAGTATTAGAAATTATGAGTATGATTCGAATCTACTCATCTTTTTGAATACTCATTGCTGATCTCTGGTATGTACATATTCATATCGTTGACTTTGATATTACGACTCATAGCGACTCCCAGATGTCATGGCTCTCTTCATGCCGATTAAATGGCTAGTCAGAATCAGAAAATGATATGTACATACATAGATGGATGCATTTGTATTTAAGTGGTTAGGACTAAAGACTACTCCAAATGGTGTACTTTATCGTCTTTTGACGGAGTGGAATGCGATAGCAAGATGGCCCTAATATATTGGGACTAGTGGGAGCCTCATAATTTTTTGTGACTAACCGCCACTAATTTTGGGAAAAATATTGAAAAAAGTGAATTTCATGAAAAAATTGCGAAAATCCATCAATTATGCCACGAATTACTCTCTTAGTCGAAAAATTCTCCGAATAACTATTTTTTGTTTCCAAAACCAAAGGAAAAGTTCGGCGGAAAGAGATTTATTTACTTAATTTTTTTTCTCTTCTCGATGGATTTAAAGAACTAAACAAACCTTGTGCAAAGAAGTCCATGTTGACAAATGTAATGAATCCAAAAGCTTTATTTAAAAATATACTATGAATGAAATACTGACTATAGATGAATAATTTAGAAAAAGACAAACGCATTTTTAAAAGAACTCGATCTGTGGATGTCATGTCACTTGAACTACATTTTTAAATAAGATTTGTATTTGAATTATTTAAAATATTTATGAACTCTTATGTATGTATGTACGTATGCATTTGTAGTTATAATCAATTGATTCCAGATATTTTAAATGAAAAAGAATGTGAACATGTGTTTGGTGTCGACATTTTCTTCTGCGTTCATAATGTTTATGTTGAGAGAGCATGAGAGATATTAAGGACAGACTGCTTGGGAATAAAAACTATCACAGTCATTGTGCTATGAAAGTAAAGTAATAAAGTTTTGAGTTCTTTTTATCATTGATTTTGAACTTGTTCCAGGCTAAATGTGCACTTGCAATTATTTTCTGCTCAAACACCTTTAAATAATAGTCTGGTTCTACTTCCGACATTTTCTGGTTTATAGGCAATACATATGAACATATGGGATATGTACATACAATTCGCAAATATTCCTTAAAACTTGTGCATCCGAGTTTAATAAAGGCCACTTAAATTTTCTAAGCAAGTTTTTGAACAAAGCGTTCAAGTTGGTTGTAATTTATAACTTTTTTTAATAGGGGGTGAAATATACATATCACTTCTGCTGGCAATTGTAGGGAATTGAAATTTTTTAAATGTACATATATCCTATAATAAGAGAGTATTTTTCAAGTTATCAGGATAAATGATTACAGCAAAATTCGTATGCAAAATGCATAAGACAATGCATTCGTTGATTTAGGCATTCCATTCACTTTCTATAAAATCGTCATTAAGTAAATTAGAACTTTTTCACATTTTTATTTTCTTTAATTTGTATTATTAACTTAATTTCAAAAAGTTCAGCTAAAACTGTTGCCACAAGGACGGATTTCACTGTTGACGTATTTGTAGTAAAGATCTTTTCAACGCTTATAAGTAAATAACTTTTATAGAAACTTATCTACAGATTAAAGACTGAAAAAGAATAGCTTTATACATGGAGAAATACTAAAATTATGTAAATAAATTCGATTTAATATGTTGGGTGCCAGGCGTTTTTATAACGAAATGCCCATCTGAGCACGCTAGCTGGTATCGTGGTTTAGCCATGCGAAACCCAATACCTACTAGTAAAAGTCCATGGTTCCTCGTCTCTGCCCTCGGAACAAACTATGCAATCCCGTTTGTTGCCCTTACGCAAGATGAGAGGTCTTTTGTTAAGGTTAGCTTTTGATTTGAGGTTGATGATCGACTAAGCGCTTTACAAACAGTTTTGTTTTCCTAAGAATTAAGAGCGCTGAGTGAGATAAAGGAAATGCGGCGACAACGCATTTATTCCTAACATACGAAATGTCGCAAATGGGGCGACAAGGGAGTGCAAAGGGTTCGACATATTACAGCTCTTGTTTTTACATTGTTTATCACCGATGCCAGATGTGATCTGAGGTGAAAGTACATTCCTATTCACCGATGACAGCCGCGGCAATGAACATATTAATTTGACTTGCAAGACAATGCTGCAATAATATGAACTGATAACTAATTTAGTTCGAAAGTGACAAACGTTTGAAATTGCTATTTCTACGCTATTCTAAAGCAAAAATACCAGTTGGCTTGTCTTCTAGCTTTAATTTTAATAAAGCATTGAATTTTTGTATATTATAGTGTCTAATCCATACCACTCCGGTTGTAAAGGATTAAGAGTGATGATAGATAATGGGAATGATTTCTTCGTAAAGTCTAATAACCTGAGAGTTAATATTGCAATTAAACGGGACTAATTGATGGTAATAAGATCACCTCGTCTTATACCAGATTTTATAAAATTTAGTTTAAGCATGAGCCGCATCAAAATTGAATGTGAGGGCTGATAATTCGCAATAAATATTTAATATTGTTATTTAACTTAAAACTGAACGGGTAGTAGTAGATCATAAAGCAAGACAAAATTTGAATACCTTAACTTTGGTAGATATTGATTCGAAAGAATTATGTATGTAACTTGATGACTGCTAGCACAGCTTAATTTTTAAAATCAAAGTTGAAAGAAAGATTTTGGTTAATTTTTTTACGGTGTAAAATAAGTGGGAAGCCTTCGTATCGTCTCGGAAAAAATATGCTTCAAAAATTCTACTCACAGCACAGTAAGGTATAAAGCTAAAATGCTTTTTGTGAACTACATATCGATGGCTTAATATAGAAAGGTCGTATCTCGTTTTTTTCAAAATCGGGGTTTTTACATATTTTGGTAGACAAAACCCCCGTACACATCCTCTGAAAAATTCAGGTTCCTATGTTGACGAATAGTTGATTTACAGTTATTAAAAGAAACATAATATAACATTTTTCTTTTAGATTTTATTAAGTTTTTTCCTTCTCCTGTAAAATACTGAAAATGTAAGATACGACCTTTCTATATTAAGCCATCGATATGTATGTTTGTGCATAAAGATAATCTAAAAGTAAATTGAATGTATAAAAACACCGAAACACTTATCAGCATACGATCGAATAGGAAAGAATGGTAGCTGCGTTAAATTCAAAAATCAAACGTAACGACATGTTGGAATATCACATAAAGAAATGCCTCAGAGCTAATTGACAACCGATTATCGGCAATAAGCGACAGATTTCCTTCGCTTTCAAATCAGCCTCAACGATCAATGACTTTAGTGATCAATCTGATATCATCCAACGAAAGCCCCGCTGGACTATCGGGAAAAGATTAGGCAAATGAGAGAAGTCTATGTAAACCACAGACGTACAATGGCAAATAAAGTAAAGAACTCTCTCTGGCTCCCTAAACAATTTTAGTCGTTTGAATAGACAACTTATTCAAATTCGACAACTTTGAAGACCTGCCTACAAATTACGTAATAACCCATGGGCAGAAGTATATGGGTGGAGTCGGTCTTAAACGCCAACAATGAGAATAACTGAAAATTTTAAAAATCTCAGTGTTATAGCCCTGACAGGCATACGTATTCTACGGGTTTTGATACTAAAATGGTCTATTTTTATTTTCACAGCTGATCATATTTAAACAATGGAAATAGAAAAACTTTCAAGTACAGTTTTAAACAATAATAAAATAAAATTAGTCGCCGTGGTCTAGTAGGTAGTGTATCGGCTTATTAGACGAAAGGCCCGAGTTCAAATCCCAGGTCAGACATCAAAACGAAAATATGAAAATATTTCTTCGGCGACTTCCTCTCAGCAGATTTCTGGCAAAAACCCTGAGAGTAAGTAAATTTGCCATGAAAATGCTTCTCAAAAATCTGTCGTTCGGAGTCGACTTTAAACTGCATGTCCCGCTACTCATGTATAAAATTAACGCACACAACACAAGTGGTGTGAGAAGCTAGGACGTTGTACAATGGGTCAATTCGACCTCCGGGTACTGTACTTGTCACAGTTGACAAGTACACGTCCTCTAACCTAACCTAACCTAAAATAAAATTATATATTTTGTTCAAAAAAATAAAATGTATTTGCGGTATATGAAACTGTATAATTGTAATATAGGCTAACACACATATAGTATAGCATGCTCTAGGATACTATAGAATTACAATGTCTGTCAGGACTATAAGCATATGAAGTTGTCGTAGCTTAGAAGATAGTGTGTTGGCTTACTAGAAGTGAACCCACGGTTCAAATCCCATGTCCGACGTTTTTTTACAAAATGAAATTTCTTAAGCCACTTCCATTCAGCAGATTTCTGGCAAAAACTCTAAGAGTAAATAAAATTGCCATGAAAAATTTCTCAAAAATCTGCCGTTCGGAGCCGACACTTATATAAGTATTATTTATTTGATTACAACAGTGGTGTGAGAAGCTATGTCATAATCCCGACTGAAAGGATGTAATGAGCAATTATGTATATATGTGTTATATACACATATTTAGGTCCAATTGAAACCTAAATTCAACCAGTAAATAGCGTACATTTACTTAGAAATGTTGTAAAACACATAATATTATATGTTTAATAATATTATAATGTGATATTATATTTTTAATGTGCGAATTGCTTGAATATTTGTACACACTTGATGCAATGCGTATAAGGCCAATATATTTACCATTATCCTTGATGGATATAGTATACGTATGAGCTACATAAATCAACGAATATAATATATTCATGTACTAGTATGTACCTATTTATTTTATTTGTTTCAATAATTTAGACTCTTACATTTGTTAAATTTAATTTTTCATATATTAAGTTAATTAATTGTTGATTATTTCCATATAAAATTTATCGCTTATTTAAAGGATGGTATTTATTAATAAATAATTTAATTTCTATTTTATTCAATTTAGGTTATGAAGTCATTGGAACCTCATGTGAATGTTGTACGATTTTTAGGATGCTGTACCGATAAGGACCCAATATTTGTTATTATTGAGTATGTAAATCGTGGCAAACTGCAAACATATCTTCGAAGTTCAAGAGCCGAACGGTAAGTTGTCTCTCAATGTTCAGTACAACTACTGCTATAAGTTTAAGGAATATGTCAAAACAGTGTTTTTTTACATCATATAACAAAGAATCGAAAAGAAAGAATCCATATTTTTCAATTGCAGAAACAAACTAAGTATACAACATGGCTAAAACTGTGAACATATGTTCGAGACGCGTGTACCGACATAAAAAATTTAAAAGTGAAACATAGGCTACGAAATTTAAAAATTCTCATTATTTATTTAAGCGACCTGGTACATAACCCAAACTATTACGTTATGATCATGGGCGATTATCCAATTCTTTTAAAGGCTTCCTTCATATTATTTTTATCCTGCATTACAGTGACGCATGGATTCTGAAATATGCGTTATCGTCATATACAATCTCTAAGAATAGTCGTCTCTTTTAAGTTCTTGCTATAAACTACACTCATTTTTCTTGAAAAATACTTGTAAGTTATCCCAAGTTTTTTCATCCTTTATTATTCTTCGTTAAACTCTTTTTGACATCTTACGAGTTCGCCAAGTTTGGCATTTTATTGTTTGCCTGTTTTGATTTCTAAAGCAATTCTAGTATGTATTGTGTACAACTTGCGTTGTTATCGATACCATGTCGATATCTCGTATACGATTTTTCAATCGCCTAATTCTATTGTATTATAACCAAAAACATTAACATCCTCTACATCTAGGATTACACAGCCCTGCAAATTTGGACTTTTTTGTGCAAATAAGATGGCTCCAGGTGTTTCCGAAGGCATTTTGAGCGCTGAACACAAAAACTTTCCATCACGTCAGGTTTTCGAGGAAAAGCTAAACACTGACCTGCTAGAACCATCGCTATTGTCAGAAATTGAAAATTGATCTTTGCTCTTTAGAATGAGTCCAAAGCCAAATTGTTTGCATGCACCCTTAAAGTATGGGGTGGGTTTATGTCAAGGGGTGCAAGAGAAAAAGAAACACATTACGGAGGTCCTTAAAAATTAATCAGAATTAATTGAAAATTGTTACTCAGTGGTTTTTGGGGTCGCTGATTACAGATCTTCATTCAGATTTAAAAAATTCAAAAAGGCGGATCCAATATGGCGGTCGAGGTTCATAAAAATTAATCAGATTTACTTTAAAATTGTTACCGCCTTATTGGAACATGTAATTTGCCTACCAAACTCCCCACAGGCTTTTTGCACAAAGTTCCGATACGACCCCTAGAGACTATTTAAGAGATAATTTGGAAGAACGGATACGTAGTTGCTAAACCTCAAACAAAAGTTAACCGAAAAACTTGCTCATGAGCGCATGGCGGCAAATATCACCAGAAAACAATAAACTAAACTGGTACACAGTGTTGCCAAATTTTTTTCAAAATTTCCCGTCAAATTGGGCTTTAAAAATCGCCAGAAATCGCTAAATTAAATTTTTACGAAACCGTCAGAAACCCGTCAAATAAATAGTTTGAAAATTTTAAATTAACGTTAAATAAAGTAAAATGTAAATATTAAACATATTTTTTTATTATTCTTAAAGAGGCTACGGTTTTATGTGTTTGGGTTTCTCCGTTATTAATTAAATCGCTCAACTTTCCGGATAAAGCACGTTTGCAATACTTTCAAAAACTTTTTGTATGATCTTTTTAATTTTTTGTTAGCCATCCTATTAGTTTACAATGGTCCAGCCATTCGTTTCGAAACTTTTGTGGATACTGAGGTGCCATAACTTTTTAAAGAGAAAATTCATTTTAAAATTATATTCATATAATTTATGTTGTAACAATTTTATCTTTTTTTGTCATGTACTTACTTTTTTGATATTTGTTCTTTTTTCCGCCTTGTTATTTGAAACACAACACTTTAATCTTCACCTTCATTTGAAATAGATTTCAACTTTATATTTTCGATTTTTGCTTTGTACTTTTTCTACATATTTACATACATACATACATAATTGACCATTGCAACCCTTCAGTCAGGATTACGGCCTAGCTTCTCACACCACTCATGTTGTGTGCCTTAATTTTATATATGACTGGCGGGACCTACAGTTTAACGTCGACTCCGAACGACAGATTTTGAGAAACTTTTTCATGGCAGGTTTATTTACTCTCAGGGGAAATCGCCGAAGAAATACTTTTTTTTCAAATTTCGTCTTGATGTCTTGCCTGGAGCTCGAACCCGGGCTTTACGTCTAATAACACACTACCTACTAGACTACGGCGACTACTGTACTTTTTCTACTAACCGTTATTCGACTCTCGAATACAAATATATGATTGCATTTTGTATTATTTATATCATATAATTCAACCTTGGAAAAAACGCTAAAAAAAAACGCTAAAGCGCTATAAAAATCTCCAGATTTCACGCTAACCGCTAAAAAGCATTTTTTCCCGTAATTGGCATTGCAAAAACGTCAGATCTGACGGGAAAAACGTCAAATTGGCAACAATGCTGGTACATTTAATCTCAAAAAGGTTAAATGGTGTGCTTGACCTTTAGGGATATCATACTACATATAATGGATACCACTTTCATATATTAGGCCTTTGAATTTTAAATTTAATCTGAGTTCTTCTTAGGGGTACGAACACTTTTTTTTTATAATAAACCAAAAATAAATGAGCAAAAGTAAGTATAAAAACTTCAACTGCTCAAATGTATTGGAGTACCTAGACTTTTGCTGTCCACTGTATATTTATATATAAATAATTATATAAAATTTAATTTTTTCAAATAAACTTCCATAATAATTCTCATTTTTTTTCAGTCACTACGGTAATACTCATGGAAAATCGAATGTCTTAACGTCGGGCGATTTGACATCATTTATGTATCAGGTTGCCAAAGGAATGGATTATTTAACATCTAGAGGAGTAAATATAATTATGTTTTATTATTTATGTTTTTAATTCTACTATTACTTCTGTTTAAATTGTATTTGTGACAGATTTAGAATTTAGGGAAATATCAGTAGTTTGAAGGGATATGCAAACGTATATACATATATATGTATGTACACAAAGACAAATATCTATCAATACTGAATTGATATAGGTATTTTTCATTGCTTAACTATGTTAAATGACGATGAGTCCTGTTCAAAATCTATGATTACTTCTTTAATTTCTTGCTCAAAATTTTTATGTTTGTGTATTCATTCAACAAACATTTACTTCTAAAATGTATAATGTATGTATGTATAAAAAACATTTAAACATCAATAACTAAAACATACGCAAACATTGATAGATGCTTACGTTTTTATTTTATTGTGGCTATAAAAAATCTGACAAGTAATGCAAATTTTCGAAGACGGGAAGAGCTAAAAGAGCTATTTTATGGGAAAAAGTGTCCGCGTCCGGCCAATGGGTTGTCCGTCTGTTCTAAAAATTCTTGTAAAACAAAGGGACTAGGAAAATTGTTCGGTTAAAAGAGGTGATCGCCTACGGGAGGTGTCCGTTAGTGGAGTTTTCACAGTACATGGCTTTTTTACTTTTTAAAATATAAAATTAATGGTATTTAATATCACATTGAATACGAATTATTACTGCATTTTAAGCTTATACGTTTTTATTTAAACATCAATCATACTTTTTACACTTACTTAGTTTTAAGATTTGAATACTATAAGTACAAATAAACCATAAGCAGTAATCTTAAGAAGGTAAAATAAAATGTACTTCATGCACATATCATAGATCTTAGAAGATTTAATTTTTTCCATTCAATTTTGAACTTTATTTTTGTTTCATTTAGGTTGAAGTTTTGCTATGTCTATAGCCTATTGTGCCTTGTAGACATAAAAAGAAATTTCAAGAAAGTCTGTTGCGCCATTTCACAGTTCAAAACATACAATTTTAAATATTTCGGACTTCTTGTCATTGCTAACAATTACACAAAAATTGCAAATCTTAACGAATTCCTTGCCTCATTTAATTGCCTTAATTATGCAAATTTTGTCTCTCCAATAATTTTTTTATTCGAAACAATCGATATATCCATTTAGAAACAAAATTTTAATTTATTTCTTTTTTTTGGCATATCATAATTAGAATGTTTTCTAAACGATTTAATTCCCGCAATAATTTCAGATAATTCACAGAGACTTAGCTGCCCGTAATATATTGATTGCAGATGATCACACATGTAAAGTAGCAGATTTTGGATTTGCCCGCGATGTGATCACTTCGAAAGTTTATGAGCGTAAGAGCGAAGGAAAATTGCCTATAAGGTGAGTATTTTTGAAAATCGAGATCAGCTGTAATTGAATCAATTTATGTAATTTATTAAACACATATTTCCATAACAGATGGATGGCGATTGAATCACTGTACGATAACATATTTTCCGTTAAATCAGATATTTGGAGTTTTGGCATACTTATGTGGGAGATTGTCACGCTTGGTTCAACACCTTATCCTGGCATTTCAGCTTCTGAAGTTATGCGAAAGGTAAATTAAATAAAAATGAAATCCTAACTTTACCAACCGATAATCGTTCACAATAATTTTTAAGGTACGAGATGGTTATCGTCTAGAGAAGCCTGAACACTGCAGGCGAGAGCTCTACAACATCATGTATTATTGTTGGTCACAAGATCCTAATGAAAGACCATCATTTGGAGAACTGATCAAGATGCTTGACAAACTATTACACACAGAAATGGATTACATAGAATTGGAAAGATTTCCAGATCACAATTATTATAATATTGTTAGTTTAAGCGGTGAAAAAGTCTAATTATTTATTTAAAACAATTCCTTAATCCAAGTCAATTAATCCTAATATACTATAACATATACTGCATATTGTATATAATCGAGTTTCTCAGGATATATTCGGTTGATTCAACAAATCTAAATAGTAATAAATTGGAATTTTGTATACCAACTTCAACTAATTATTTAGTAAATTTTTTTTAAATCAAATCAAAGTTTCATAATTTAGGCGGAAATATTAAATAATACGTATTAACTGATGTTTACAAATTGTAAATAATAATTGATAAATTGCTTATTATTGTAATTCAACTCGAAATAATTTAGTTTAATGCTTTTTAAATGAACTAACGTATTTCGGATAATTATTTACAGCAACCGACTATTTGCAGATGTACATTTTTATTTATGTATGTAACTACGATATTCCCAAAAAAATATTAGTTTTCATATTTTCATAATATAATTAAGATTAAAAATCAATTGTTGTTAATTTTTATTGTTTTCCTTTTGTATATAGCTTGAAGATTTAATTATAAGAAATACTCTCTATTTATTATACAAACATACATACGTTAAATTATACATACAATCAAATTAGCATTGTGATTAAAAAATTGTATAAATTTAAACCAAAACGTGAGTTTCAGTGTTTTATTATAAAAGAGTCAATGGACTCAAGTACAATTCAACAAAACAAAGTTAAAAGACCGATAAATTAAAGTTTTCCAAACATTCATCATTAAAATATTAATATGTAGAATTATCCGGAATTCAATTTTCAATCAAAAAGTAAAGACACGTTCATAGAAGGTATTGTTTCTAGGCAACGACAATCGACGAGAGCTCAAGATATTATAATAATAAAGTAAATCTAACCAGTGTTAGATAAATTAATTTAAAATAATGTTATGTTCCCCTGGACAGCATACATTATTCTCGAAAGTGTTCCTTCTTGTTAGCCCAGTATTTCCACTATTATTTTCAATGTCACGCATTAGTGGGTTTGAATAAGAGTTGAGCGGCTTTAAGTATTTTTCTGCACGTCTCTTTAATAGTAAATGTTATGTGTGTGCACTTTTGCTCGTTTACACTAATTCTCAAGTTTTTTTTAACCATTTTTCCAATAGAAGTCCTGTAAATACTGCATAAAAACCAATGGACTTTCATGTACACTTAAAAAGGCAGTGTCGCCACGACGCAATATACTACCGGCAACGATTCTATGGGAGGAGCTCTTGTATGTTTGCTGGAAAAATTTGTCTTAATTTGTATATTAAGCCTTTATGCCACACTTTCTGAAAGGCTTTCAAAGAGCACAACAATATTTCTTCTCTTCAATGGTTTTTTCTATTACATTTACTAGTATGTGAGTTGGTTGAATGTTGGTGTGTTTCATCCGAAACCCAAATTGATGGTCTGAAATACAACCGCTTGCATTTAATAAAGGTGTAGGTGTACCAGGAGCTTTATTTGGGATTAGTCTCTTAATAACGTTCTCAATATCTTCAGTCATGATCTCAAATCTTGGAAATTTTCAAGAGCAATGATGCAATTTCAATTCTTTTAATAGATACTTATATTGGTACTAAAAATATTTTTAAGGGGTTAAATTATAAATCACTCATTTCGGCATAATTTCTAGCCCAATTGCCATTTTAGCCTCACATGCCTCTTTAGATTACGCGTGGCACGACATAGTGAGTAATTACTTTGAGGAGTTGTGTCTAAATTTTACAAATATTTCCTTAACGATGTGGTCTTGTAAGATTCCAGTAGTTCCTGGAGACGTTTTGTACATTGAAACTGACAATGTTTTTAAGTTGGGGTTGTCTCTCTGAGTTCTTTGTTTTTCCCTCGTAAGTGCATCAATATTAGTTGAATAAAGACTTCTGAATCCGATTTGATTAGGAGACTTCCTTGCGGATTTTCATCGCATCGAAATTGTTTCATTGAGGTCATCGCTGATCCTTAAAGATATATTTTCGGACCAATGGGTACTGATGTATTTCCTATAATTAAACCAATCGATTCTACTACTTTTTCCAGTTATATACATATCTATCCGAAGACAACTTATTATTATACAAGGTTACAATCGAAGGCGTATGATCAGACGATATACCTAATGAAGACTCTACTTGCACTATTTCTCTAGAAATATTCTTTACTGCTACAAAATCGATAACGGTAGGCATTTTTTGTGTATCAGTGGGACAATATGTAGGTCGCCCACCGGAAATTACATCCAATTTAATTTTTGAAACAATCGAATCATTGAATAATATACGGCCTTGAGGAGAAATTAGTCTGGAGCCCCAGAAAAGTGCTTCAATTTGTCAAAAAAACCAACATAATTTTGTAACCAAAAAAAGTGTGCAATAAAACCTCTAAACTAAGCTAAAAACTATATAAAAAATAACTGTATTGAAGGATAAAATGCGTCCTAGGTTCCATCACTCACAAATTGTGTTAATGGGTACTCTGTTCGTATAACGTACCACTCGCTTTACTCATTTCTACGATCGAAATAATTGTCATACCGGGAGGGTTACTTGCAAATTCTTCGGTAAACGATCGATCAACACTCGAAAGAGAATTCGTGGTGGTCTATTTTACGTCGATTACAAGGACCTATAAGACGACTTGACGAAATTTGTATTGCGACTTTCTCCGACTTGGCGAATTTTGAATTATGACTTGAACCCATAGAAAATTCAACTGACCTAGAAACTGAAGATAAACAACCATAGACAACGACGCCTGTGCGCTGAATGGTCAGTTGTCTACAGACTTTAATTTTCATCTTCAGCGATGAGGCCCATTTTTGAATAAATGAGTACGTTAATAAACAAAATTGTAGAATTTGGAACTATAATAACCCATAAAGATCCAAAAGCGACTATGGTTTCGACAGGACGGCGCTACGTGCCACACAGGTCACGCCACATTGGATATTCTACATGAGCGGTTTAACGTCATGGTCATCTCACGTGGAGGTGATGCGAACTGCTATTTGACCCCATTAGACATTTTCTTGTGGGGTTTTCTTAAGTTGTAGACATATGCAATTAAGCCACAGCGATCTTCAAACCCAACATAAATCATGCCATCGGATGGGCTCAACCCAGAAAAGCTGGGGCTGTTGTTGTATTTCACACATAATACCATAAATAGGTCTTTCCAGTGAATAAATAACGATGTTAATATCTCTGTAAACATTTTGTTTTATTTACATTTACTCACCATCTGTAAATGTAAATAAAACAAAATGAGAGATCCAATATAAATTAGAAATTAATTCATGGTACTTTTAAAATGAGTACTGCGAGTGTCAAAGAAAACACCTGTTGTTGTTTGATAAAAATGTATATTTTATCAATAATTATAGTAATATATACAAAATAATTGTTACTTGAAGTAGAATTAAATTTCAAAGAGAAAATAACAAAAGGTAACTTAATCCAGAAGTCACTGTAGTCTAGTAGGTAGTGTGTTGGCTTATTAGCCGTAAAGTCCGGCTTCGTATCCCAGGTTAGACATCAATTTATTTATACCTTCCCATTTATTTATACCTTCATTGCGAACGGACGTGTTTTTTGAATGCTCGTGAGAAAAGTGTGTTTTCTATAAGTATATCATTAAGAAATTAAAATAAAAAAAATAAAAATAAAAACCATAGCTTAAAAAGCAAAAAGATACAAATTGATGCAAAAATTGTGCTAAATTAACTACTTTTTGATAGTGAAATTACTAAATATTCATAATTAAACAAACCCCAAAAACAAACAAAATAAGCAATAGAAAAAAAAAATGAGTACCACTCTCTGTTATACATGTAAAAATGCAATTACAACAACTGCTTTTGTTAAATGTTATAGTTGTAATTCAAATTACCACTTCTCCCCCTGTTGTCCTTTATCCGAGGCTACATATTCGAGCATGTATGGAGAGAGAAAAACAAATTGGAAGTGTCAAGTATGTAAACCACGATCCAAATCTACCAACACCTTATATCAAACTGTCGTATTTGACGAGAAACCCCAACAACGCAAATTAAGAGATGATGATAATGAAAATTGTGAAGAAAACAGAGCAAAAATATTCAAAGATTCACTTTCTCTTAACACTGTAAACTCGACCTTGTGCTCGGTTCAATCTGATGTCAATGACCTAAAGACAGACATAAGAGATATCAAAACAAACATAGAGCAATTAACAATAAGTGTTAAGAACTCCTACATACAAATGGGAGATGAATTAAAAACTGCACTCTCCACAATAACAAATACCCTTTCAAAAATAGCGGATCAAGTAAAAGAACTCAGTGAAAAAGATAAGCAAAGAGAGAAACAAATTGATACGTTGGAAACACGCATAAACAAACTTGAACAGCAAAATATTGCAAGAAATATTGAAATAAAAAACGTTACAAATGAAGAGATGACTCCAAACGAGATAATAACAAAAATTGCTTCCTCACTAGACGTGCAAATGAGAGAAACCGATATAAGCAATGCATATAGGCCGAAAAAGAAAAATGATAAGATTGTAGTGGAATTTACATCTCTCGGCAAAAAAAGAGAGTTGATGAGTAAGATTGCACGACACCGACTAGATGCTAACATTGTAAACAACACTGAAAAACAAAACTCTAGCAATAATAACAAATATATCTACATTAATGATCAACTCACTTTTAATAATCGTCGTTTGCTTTGGATAACAAAAACCAAGGCAAGAGAAGCAAACTGGAAATATGTTTGGGTCAGAGATGGCCAAATATTTGCCCGCAAAAACGAAAATTCATCACTTATAATCATAAACAATGCTACTGATATTGAATTAATTATTCCTTCAGCAAATTAAATTTACCATCTTTTTCTTATAATTAAATTAAAAAAAAAAAAAAAAAATCCGTAAAATAATACACATATGTACATATCTAATTTAAATTCGAAGTACAAAAAATGAATAATAAAATTCAAACTTTAGATAATTTTAACAAAATCGATAAACAATAGTTATCCCACATCAATAATTTATACTAACATTCGTTCACTCAGACTTAATTTCTCTTCA
Source organism: Sarcophaga rosellei (assembly GCA_930367235.1). Classification (NCBI taxonomy): domain Eukaryota; kingdom Metazoa; phylum Arthropoda; class Insecta; order Diptera; family Sarcophagidae; genus Sarcophaga; species Sarcophaga rosellei. Next base: position 79,041,961 of record OV884017.1, on the reverse strand, counting down.
TTTATAGTGAGTATAAATCAAATAATAAACAAAGTAAAATTTATAGTACTTGTAGAAACTAACATAAGCGACAGTGAAAACTCTCTTTATAACATAAAAGGCTTTAGTTCGATATTCTTTAATAGAGAAGGAAGGGGAGGAGGAATCGCTGTTTATGTAAGAGAAAACATCACATTTACACAAATCTCTTCGAACACAAAATCATTTGAACTCTTACGTCTCGATGTTAAAACAAACAACAAAACAATTACCCTTCTTGCGTTGTATCGTCCTCCAAACCAAAAAATCACTGACTTTATACACGAGCTAGAAATAGAGATAAGCAAAATAAACAAAAAAAAAAAATGTATATTGGTTGGAGATATCAATATTGATATCTTAAAACAAAATAAACCAACAACAGCATATCTTGATATGATGCTAGCGAATGGTATGCAAAGCATGGTAAATGAAAGCACACGTGAAGACATAAACAAAAACACATTCTCATGCATTGATCACGTGTTTATAAAAAATAAACAAACAAACACACATGCGTATGCAGTAATAATTACAACAACCATAAGTGATCATTACACTCTGTTTTTTGCTACACATGACGAAGAAAACAACCAGAGTAGCGCAAATATAGGTACGCGTGAGCATATTAAAATATTAAATAATATAAAAATAAATAATAAAATTAAAGAAACGAACTGGAGTGAAATGATGTATCGAGCAGAAAACGCTAATGATTTATACCTTAAGATATACTCAAAATTTTGTGAAATTTATAATAAATCTACGAAATTATTAAAAGTTAGTAAGAAAAGATCACAAAACCCATGGATAAATGAAGAATTAATTAAATACTGTGATTATCGGGATAAACTTTATAAACGATGGCGAAACAATAAAAATAATAATAACTTTGAACTTGAATATAAAAAATTTAGAAATTTAGTAAATAAAAAATAAATTATGAAAAAACAATTATTTTCGAAAAAAATTCATCGAAAATAGAAATAATATGCGTGTAACATGGCAAATTATAAACGAAATAATAGGAAAGAAAACAAACAATGTCGATGAAATCATTACAAGAAATTTTAAAACCAGTACTATAAATGAACTATTAAACAATTTTGCAACAAATTTTAAAAATAACATAAATAAAATAATACATACTTGTAACATAAAAACAATAAATAGTGTTGAAACAGTGCTTCAAAACTCCTTATATTTGGAATATACAAATGAGGAGGAAATTTTCAATATTTTAAGGACTTTAAAATCCAGGAAAGGCCCAGGAATGGACGGTATTAGACCATCCGATTTGAAAAATAATGCGAGTTACCTTGCACCAATCCTAACAAAGTTTATCAACTTAAGCTTAGAAAATGGCATAATACCAAGCATACTGAAGACATCGTTAATACGACCCATTTATAAAAGCGGATGTAAGTCAGACTACAACAATTACAGACCTGTTGCTATTTTACCAGCTGTTGAGAAAGTCTTAGAAGAAGTCATTGTTAGAAGATTAACTGCGTTCCTAAGGAAATATAAAATTATAAATAAAAATCAATTCGGCTTCCAAAAAGGGTTAAATATAAATAAACTATTGGGAAACTTCTCAAACCTCATCAATAGTTGTCTGAGCAAACATATGCATTGTCTAGTGCTATTCGTCGACTTCAGCAAAGCCTTCGACACACTCACACATAGCAAACTACTACAAATGCTAGAGAGAATTGGAGTTAGAGGAAGCACATTAAACTGGTTTAAGAACTATCTGGAGTGCAGAACTTACCGTGTGAGAATATGTGACAACAACAGCGAAGAAGTGGCAATAGATTGTGGTGTGCCGCAGGGCTCCAAACTGGGACCAATACTATATTTAATATACGCCAATGAAATGATAAATGCACTTCAAGGAAGTACAACTTTTGCTTACGCAGATGATACCGCAATAGTGGTCTCAGATAAAAACATCGAATATGCCACAGAAATAATGCAGAAACAATTAAATATAGCAGCGAAATGGTGTCACGACAATGGCCTAATTATTAACGCGACAAAAACGAAAATTATGCATATAAAACCTCCACATCTTACACAGTCAAATATATATTTAAAATTTCACAATTACGAATGTATTCACAGAAGTGCCAAAAACCCTAATACAATAGACGATAGGTGCGACACAAATATAGAATTAGTGGAAACGTACAAATACTTAGGAGTATATGTTGATAATAAGTTTAAGTGGAAGACCCATATTATAAATCTACAAAAGAAACTACGCAAATCTGCATATATGCTTTATCATTTAAGTTACTGCTCTACAAACGATGTTCTAAGACAAGCGTATCACTCATTGGCCGAATCTTACATACGACACGGTATCACTGCATGGGGAGGTTCAACACATTGTAGAATACTACAAAATACACAAAATCAATTACTAAAAATTCTTGAAAAAAATAACCATTTCTTACATTACACATATAACAACAATCACCCACTAAATGATAGCAGCAACAACATTCAAAGCAACACAACACTTTACTTCAATACTACACTTAACAGATCCAACAACATACGCCCAGATACAATACAACGAAATATTTCCGTCAATACAGTCAACAACTCGTCCTCTAATAACATCGCATCAGTAACCTGGAATTTGCAAACAAACAGCACATCGTTAACAACCAACAACACAAGAACAGATACAACAACCAACATAGCAACAAACACAACAGTAGGCACAACAGCACACACTACAACAACAAACATAACAACAAACACAACAACAAACATAACAACAAACACAACTACAAATACAACTGCAAACACAGCAATAAACAATTCAAACAATCTAGCCTCTAAACTCAACCTTTTAAACATTAAAAGTATTTACTACTTCACATTAATAAATGAATTTCATAAAGACAATAGGTTTCTTGATGTCATCGATCACCGATATAGTACAAGACGTCGAGCTCAAGGAAGGTATAAAGTAAAGCAATTTTTTAATGAATATGGTAGAAATGAGCTAAGCGTTATATTACCAACAATTTGTAATAAGATACCGACACATATAATTAATGAAAATAATGAATTTAAAAGAAAGAAACTTTTGAAAAAATATTTTTTAAGTTCGCAATGAATTCATAAATTTATATAATATATTTAGAAAATTTTAATTCTCTTTTCCTGCTGACAAGCCAATGGCTTAGCGGGTTATATTAAATTTTTTTCATGTATGTATTATATTAATGATAAATAAATAAATAAATAAAATTACAAAAAAAAAAAAAAAAAAAAAAAAAAAAAAAAAAAAAAAAAACCGAATATGAAAAAAAAAATTATCTCTTCGGCGACTTCCTCTCAGCAGATTTCTGGCAAAAACTCTGAGAGTAAATAAAATTGCCATGAAAAAGTTTCTCAAAAATCTGTCGTTCGGAGTCGACATTAAACTGTATGTCCCGCCACTCACGTATAAAATTAACGCACACAACATGAGTGGTATGAGAAGCTATTCCGTAATCCTGGATGAAGGGTTGTAATGTTCAATTATGTATGTATGTTTACTTTGAATTGACAATAAAAAAACCAGATATTTTGGAAAAATATGGACTATGGAGAAGATTCTGTCACAGAAACTATTGACAATGATATCTTCATCAAGGATTTTTTTGTACAATAAAGGTAGTGATGAAGCAGTAGAATGCATTGCTTTTGCTGAAGGATATCTATAAAGTACTAATTGTAAAGGAAATTGATTTCGAGCCTAGTGATAGATAGAAAATTAAGAATTTAATAAAAAAAAAACTGCAACCATCACGTAGCTTGAATATTTTCTATTGCGTATCCAGATAGTCCCTATAATATATGTACATACAACAGTGGCGACAAAAATGGATCCATGTTTTTAATTTACGAGTTTATTATCTTATAAAATTTCAATTTTCATTACATTAGTGTATTCAAAGTAAAATTTCAGAAAATATAATTTAAATAAACGTGTTTGATGTCGATTCTTCCACTTTTGCACGTTATGGTATTTTTTTGCATAAAAGCAAAAAACAATACAAATTATTGCAATGTGCCATTATATAATTTTTTGTTTTCTTTTATTTACCATTCTATGCATTATTTTAATAATTAGAGGCTGTCAGAAGTGTTTTGAACTTAATTATCCTCGCTATTAAGAATTGGTCTTCTTATATTAATAAAATGAAAAAATAAGTTTTGAAATTGAAAATGGAGTTGTGTTTCTAACAGAAAAAGGTGAATCTGCAAAAAAATAACAAAAGCACTTCAAATATCACACTATGTGGTCTTAAGTATTAGAAAACGACGAAATGTGCGGGCAGTTTCTACAACTAGAGGTCGATCAAGATTGCTCACCGATGGCGATGCTCGTCTTATGGAACGTCTTATGAATAATAAGGACACAAAAACATCAAAGCTAGCTGCAAAGGCCATAAATAAAAATGTCAGCGAGTGGACAGCCCGAAGGGCACTTCGCAGAATCGGGTTGGTATCCGCCGTTAAGCAAAAAAAAAGCCGGATCTTTACAAAACCGGAATCTTGCAAAACCTATGCTAAATGGACAGTTGACGAATGGAAACGCGAGATATTGTCGGCTAAAACAAAAATTAACCGATTTCAATCAAATGGAAAATAGTATTATTGACACCGGCTACATGAAAAACTTCAAAGGCATCAGGTAAAACAAACAATCAAACATGGAGGTGGAACTTTGATGGTTTGGGGATGTTTTACTTGGTGAAGTTTTGGTCCGTTGGTGAAAATAGAGGGTATAATGAGAAAGGAAAACTATCTCAGTATGCTTCAAACAACATTGCCAGAATGTGCGTGCCCTGAATAAGAACTGTTTTTCCAGCAGGATGGCGATCCAAAACACACCGCCAAAATTGTTCAAAATTGGTTGTCCCATCAACATTTTCAATTGATTAAATGGCCACCACAAAGCCCGGATTTAAATCCAATAGAAAATTTATGGGCAATTATTAAGAGAAGACTGACATCATATGAAAGAGCTCCGACCAATTTAGATGAACTTTGGACTAGGATACAGGATGAACGGAGAAAAATACCAAAAAATAAACATGGACAATTTAGTAGAAAATATTCCCAAGCGCATTAAAAGCGTAAAAAAATAAAGGACTGTGAACAAAATATTAAAAATTAATAAATATTTAAAAATTTCGAATACGTGCAAAAGTGGAATAATCGAGATGTTTAAGTTTTTAGCATATAAATGAATTACATTTAATTTTTTTATATTTGTTTTTATATCTTCAAAAAATATATCAAAAAATGTAATATATGTATACCAATTTATTTTATTTAATTTGCTTATTTATTTCGGATTTTATAGTAGTTTTATTAAAAATGTGGCAGGATGCTTCCATTTTTGCTTGCCACTGTATATAATATTTTTTTTTGTGCGCGAGTTATACATTATGATAGGATTATTCACTTTCGATTTATTTTAAAACAAGAAAAGCAGTAAAATTAGGTTGCATTGTCCCGATTGTACTTTTGAGTACCAGTGGTTCGATTCATTAACCTTGAAAGATACGACAATTGCAAAAGAAGTCGACAATTTTTGGCGCTTGCAATAATGATTGTGAGATTTACCAAATACATTTTAAAGATTTGTCTTTAAGCTTTAAACTTTTAGAGCTTTTGTAACAGAGTTAAGACACGCTTATGGCGAACCTTATAATATAAATTAAAAAAACAAACTTAAAATGAAAAGTAATTATGAAGCGAAAGTGGAAAAATATTTACTTCAGCTGACTCCACTGTGTTTTAGACAAACTCAGCCTTTCTTTAGTTTTGTTTATTTATGCAAATTTTTTATGTTTTCATGATTTTCAATCTAAACATTTCTTTTTTATTTATTTACTAAATCTGGGTAAGACATAGGGCTTCTAAAAATTAACTCATTCTGCTAATTATTTTATGCCAAAATATTCAAACGATATTTAAATCAAAAACTTTACGATTTGTCGATAAAATAAATGACACCAAAATGTTTGTTCATAGTTTACGACAACAGCAGACACTGTCGACGGCGAATGTCGTAAAGAAGTTACTGAATAGAAAAACCGACAATGTTGTCTTTTAACTGTCGATTGTCGTTAAAAAATATTAGTTAACCGCGCTACAGGTATATTCTACGTATACCTGTATCCCTATCCGTCGTAAACATGAAACTTATTTTTTGTGATTAAGGTATGCTTAACCGTTTGGGTGCTATGGGTTTGGGGTAAATTAATTGAAAATTTTCCTCACTAGCTGAACGCCAAACTCTGACTGACGCAATCGTCGCTAAATCGACAAACCGCGATTTTGGCGCATTACCTATTCATTGCTATAGCGTCGATTCGTACTCAAACGTTTAAAATTTAAATTGTTTAAAAAAATGTTTAATTTTTGTATGATAAAGTATCATGAGCAATAAAGGGTTAAAGCGGATTGTTGAGAGTAATAACAGGGAAAATAATACGTAAAAAATGGTAATTGATAAAAAAGTTTATGTTTGTAAATAAAATTGTTAATTTTTTTAATTAAAATATATGAGGGGTGCGGAAACAAAGGCAGCAATCTCCACTTTGTTGAAACAAAATTTCCAAATTTCAGTTCGCATTTTCCCAAAAAATTCAGTGAGGATATGGATCAAACTTGGTCGGCATATTTATCTTTTTCTTCTGTACTAATTAACAAAAAAAAAAAAAAATAATTATAAAATACAATTGTCTTTAAAAATACAAGTTTTTCTTATTAGTTTCGAAAACTACAAAAGTGGAGATTGCTGCCTTTGTTTCTACACCCCTCATATGAAGGGTGCGCGGGTGTTATTTGTAAATATTAAAAGGAAGAATTGGATGAGAGCAAATAAATCTCGTTATAATAAACGGAATGCGCAGTAAAGAAAATATAATGGATCCGAGATTTAATACATATTATTTAATAGCACATGTGTGCCCAACTTAAATAAGAACGCAGATCAAAGCTTAAACTTATCCAGATCACTTTATATACAAAGGTAGAAAAAAATAAACTCCACATTTCGATCACAGATTTCAAATGCAGTGTATTTGAGAACTAAACTGAAGCTAACTACGACAATATAATAGAGGCACCAAGCCCAGAAACGTAGAAAATGGCTTCTTCTTCTAAAATGCCACGGAAGAGGTCTTCCAAAAAATGCAGTAACTGTGGTCGTAATCATACTACAAATTGCAGAGGATGTCCAGTGTAGTCTATCGTCCCCTTGAATCTACCATTGAACAGCTTTATGACTAACGAGACCAATTTAGTGATTATCTGTTAAAACAACGTCTTGTGGAACGCAAACGTCAACCGGTAACATAAAAATAAGAATGTTTACTTCCATGTTGAAAAACAAATCGATATAATATTAGTATCTGAAACATATTTGATATCAAGAAGTCTCTTTAAAATTTTCGATTGCATATTTATGATTGTAAGGACCCTCGGGGTATAGCATACAGAGATTCTGCGATCCTTATAAAATTACTTACAAACATTACTTACATATTTGCATTAAAAACTTTCACCGAAATTTCGTAATATTATTTGTTCTCATGTTTTAGGAGAGTTAAATATCATCAAAATAAGTCAAATATTGCAACTTCTTTAAATTTGTAGAACCACGTTTTGTACACATTTTGAGATTCCGGCTTATAACACCTAAGCGTCGTGTGCTTTTTGATACAACAAGGATGTGTTTAAACGAAGCTTTAAGTGGACAACCCACATATTGGCCGGCAGACAGATAAAAGATTCCAAATTTTACTGATTTGAGTGTGATCAAATGGGAGTCCAGAGACTGCATTAGTTTTGAGCATACACTGGATTTGACTTCAGATCACCCGTCTACTATTATTCTGATTTAAAATCCTTATGACATTGCATCTTTTATCGCAAAAATATATATCAGCGAGCACACACAGCCCGGAAAATAAACGATTCAGATATTACTCGCTCACAATTTTATAAAGATATCAAAAATTTGAAGGATGTGACAACAGTACAGATTTTTTTTAAATGAAATCATACCAAGCATCACTAACAGCTAATGCTAAATGCTTAAAGTACTTACAAGGCAGAGACAAGATCGGTAACAAGATGCCCAGATAGTCTCTTTCACTTTAATTGCTATTTTACAGCTAGAATTTTACTCTTGTAAGTGTAAAGTTGCAATGGTTAAGATAATACCTAATCTAGGTAAAGATCTAACAAAAGTGGGCTGAACTTATTACTAACAATATGTGAAGTCTTTGATAAACAAACTACAAAATATTTTAAATGCGAGAAAGTGCCTCCCTGATCATCAATTTGGAAACATATATGTATATCTTATCCTTCGGACATGTCCATAACTACACACATTCACACTTCTACCTTTGCTGACGATAGTGCTTTTATCAGTGTGTATGAGAACGCACACGAAACATTTCGGCACCAGCAGCATTGAATTCTCCAATTAGAAAAGTGATTAAAACTATGAAGAATAAAAATGAACGAAGTTCTCTTCTCTGTGTTCATGTTACATTTACATAATGAAAGTAAATATGCTCAGCAACTTGAACATATAACCAACCAAGTAGTGGTTCCACAATCGCACGTAAAATAACTTGGCACACATCTTGATTGACTTGACTCGGGAATTCCATATTGGAGTAAAGTTATCACAAATGAATTTGAAACTATTTGAATGTATTTGTCTTTTAATAAATATACTCGGCTGTATACTCATAATGTACAATTCCCTTCTAAAACCGATATAGTGTTACGGTATAGAGTTACGAAGAACTATGTATATCAGCTGCAAACATAGAAGAAATTCTTAAATGTAAATTTTTTACGGATGCATTTTTGCATATCAGAAACTGGAATATGTATTAAGATATTGACGTGATAAGATTTAAAACTGTGGTAGAAAAATATTCACAAAGGTACTTAAACCACTTAGTATTACATCCAAATCAGAGGTCAGCAATGAGCATTCAAAAATATGAGTAGAATCGAAACATACTCATAACTTCTGATACTTATACGCATTCATACTTATATTAATATCATACTCATACTACTCATATTCAAAATTTGAAGTACTCATCGTACTCATACTTAACAATACGCATGATGTTGTTAATTTCGACTCTCCTTTACTCGACATTTACAAGAATCACAAAAAAAGTATGATTCGCTTATGAACACTACAATACTAACTAGAAGGTTGTGTATTTGCTTTGCTTGCCGTCTTTGTCTTTTTCTTTCTTCTTTTTTGTGAATACATCAACAACTAAGACTGTAAATTTTGAATCATTTATGAGTATTATAAGTATTTTTCTAAATTTATGAATCTGAATGAGTAGGCGTCTGAGTTTGATGTCAACGTTGTACTCATACTCATTGCAACCTGTACTTATAAATCAATGTTGTAGTGAGTACGAATGAGAGTAGTTTAATTTCAATACTGTTGATTCACTCATACCCAAAATTTCAGGAGTAATTATGAGTAGCGAAATAATGATTTATTGCTTTTCTCTGATCCAAATCCACTACCTTGCAAGATTGTGGACTTCTTCGGTCGAATATTTTTAAAAAAGAGTGACTCTATTGCTCTCACCTTCCTATAAAATATATTTACGCTTACAAGTACAACCACAGAAGAACTTCAAATTTAAACAAAATGAGCATATACAACAAAAAAAAAAACGACTTTCTCTCAGCAGATTTCTGGCAAAAACTTTGAGAGTAAATAAAAATTGCCATGAAAAGTTTCTCAAAATCTGTCGTTCGGAGTCGACGTTAAACTGTAGGTCCCGCCACTTACGTATAAAATTAACGCACACAACATGAGTGGTGTGAGAAGCTAGGCCGTAATGCTGACTGTAGGTCCAATTATGTATGTAAAGCATGTTCGCATGCTTATGATCGATTTTCGTATCAGATAGATTTGTATCCATCCCAATCAGTCTGTCATGTTTACAGATGATTAGCTGGTCCTGTTGCGCGTTCCACTTATATATTACTGTTCAGGAAGGAGGAACTCATCATAAAGCAAATTATGCAGATCTTAATGGAAGTCAATACTCTACATACCTAAGATATGAATTTAGGTTCTGGAAGAGATATCCCTTTAAAACAGAGCCCGGCAATTCCTATGCACGCGTGCATGTCAGCCATTACTAAATTTACAACAACGTACTCTCACGATCAAAAACACACTCAGTCTCGTTTGAGCATTCATTGAAAGAGGTTGTGTTGTCGCATGCTTCTTGCTTTTGTACATGAAGATCTGCTAATGCAGGGATGTACAGTATGAATATCCCAGAAAGTTTTCTATTAAATATGTATATTTCCAAAAAAAAAAAACAAATTTTAATCTAAAATGCTTTCTTAAATCAATATAATCAAAGAAGTCTAAACGAATTTTACAAATTTTAATTTAATAAACTAATATTTTTAATTAAAATACCACCATTTAAAAATTTAAATTTTCCATGCCTGCATTGTAGTGAATGTAAAAGTATCCATTTTTCTCTTTTCTTATTTTTCGCTCTCGCAACAACTGACCAATAGCAAGTGTTGCCGGGCTCTGCTTTAAAACTTTACTATTATCAGATTTTGTCAAGCTAATGCTCCAAAAATATGATAAATCGCAATTTGCTAATCTTTAAAACATGATTATTCTACTGTTTATTGTAACCACATACATCAAGCAAGTAAAGCACTAATTATAAGTATATACATACTTGGGCAATCGCCAACTTCTCCAATTACGATAGCCTTTGATTTATCCGCATTTAAGTTAAGACCATTTGCAGTAGCCTATTTAAATATACTGTCGAGGTCCTCGTTCAGTTTCAATATACAATCGTCGATGTCAGATTTAATACGGCCAATGTAGAATTGGACGTCATCGGCATACATCTGAATTCCGCAGTGCGTAATACGAGAAGGTAGGTCATTTGAGTACATTATGTACAGCAGAGGGCCTAGAATTGAACCCTGTGGTACACTTCTTCGCACCGGGCTGCTAAATGATTTTACATCACCATGGTGTACTGTCTGACTCTTCTTATTCAGGTATGTACTTAATAGTTTTACTGCTGATGTTGAAAATCTAAAGGTATTTCTCAACTTGTGACAAAAAATGTCATGATCAACAGTATCGAAAGCGTTTGAGTGATCTAGAAGTACCAGAAAATACACCATGTTTTGATCTATTTTTGACCTCAACTCCTCTACAACATACAGTGCACTCGCGATAATATGAACACCCTAATATATGAACACCCCAAAATATGAACACTTTTTCTTAACCATTGACTACTCCAAAATATGAACTTTGTACAAAGGCTTTAAAATATGAACAGCTTTTTTATTTTTAAAGCATACAAATTCCAGTTACAAAGCATTAGAAATTGGGGAAATCCCGAGTTTTTATGTTTATTTTAATACCAAATCTTAAAAAAACCACAAATACATACATAAATATGTATGTAGATACATGCATGTAGATACATGTATGTAGATACATGTGTGTAGAACGATTCTTAACCAAAAAGGTGAAGCCAGCAAAAGCCATTCTTGTAATAGATAATGCACCTTCTCACCCACTTGATGACCAACTAAAATCTGAAAACGGTTCTATTTTGGTAATGTTTATGCCACCGAACGTGACACCTCTTATCCAACCCATGGACCAGAATGTAATCAGGATCACAAAACTTTATTTTAGAAACAATCTTCTAGCTGCTAAAGGGGGTAGTTTAATAGAGTCAATGAAGCAAACTACATTAAAGGAAGCCGTTATTATTTTAGAATCAGCATGGAGTAGAGTAGATGCATCTTTGCTATCCAAATGCTGCAATAATATTTTAAATATGGTGGTTAATCAAAATGATCCGGAAGATGAAATCCCTTTAAGTAATCTTAGACAAAGCATACAAATTAATTTAATAGATTTAGAAGAAAGTCGACCAATAAATTTGTGTTCTCTGTAATGTGCTAGTGTACTGTAAAAGAATTGAAGTTGTATGTTATTCTATAGTTTTCTATAGATTGAATTTACAGCATTGAATGTTAAAGAATAGAATGAGGATGCTATTGAATGTGACGATAATGAAATAGAAGAAATATCGGGCGAAGATGATTGTGTGGAGAAGCCAAAGAGAACGATTAAAGACAGGGAAGTTGTAGAAATTTTTAATAATACATTGGACTGGGCAGAAAGTGAAATGGTTGAACAACGAGACTTAAATGTATTGAGACAGTTGCGGGAGAAGGCTGTTTTAAAAGTTCTCGTTCAAAAAAAAACAGCAGAAAAAGATAACCGAATTTTTTAAAGTTTAAGTTAAAGATTGTATAAGTATTTGAACACATTTACAAATTTAGTGAAGGAAGTTCCTTTAAAAAAAAAAAAAATTAATTTAATGAAAAAAAAGCAGGAAAAGTGTTTATCTTGCAAGAAAACAACATATTTTTCAACAATTTAAGCCATTTGTAAATATGAACAATTTCGAAAATATGAACATGCTTTGTTTTAATTAGTTCATATTATCGCGAGTGCACTGTATACTAAAGCCGTAACGCAGATATGTTTAGGTCTGAAACCAGATTGTCTGTCGGTTAGTAGTGAGTTGTCATACAAGTATTTACTGATTTGATCATGGACTGTACGTTTAAAAATCTTGGACAAGTACGGAAGTATCGCAATTGGTCAGTAACTTTTGTCAAGTTTTGTTATGGATATAATCTTCGCATGCTTCCACATTGAAGGAAATTTTGACGTTGTTAAAATAGTGTTAAATATATGTAATATATACATATATAATAATGTAGTCACGCAAGTCGAAAATTGAAAACTATTGTCATTGAGATGAGAAGCAATGCTTTGATCCGTAGAGTTATAGTAACCAATATCAGATTTGGGCATAGGGATACTAGAGAATTCAACATGACACATTAACACCTCAAAATTATATTGTTTGCATAGATAATTATCTAAATTAACAATAATTAATTAATTATAATTAATTAATTTACTTGTTTCTGTAATATTTTTCATTGCATTGGTTGAAAATTAAATTATTAATACTGGTATTCTTCTTCTTATTGCTTTTTAACGTTTAAATTACCAAATACACAATACAATATAACAGTGGGTGTTTACAAGAAAACGTGTATTCAATACAACATTTACGATATAAAGTCGTGTGAATTGGCCAACTATATAAAAGATAAAGTCTGAAAAGATGTTAAAAGCATTTTAAAAATACTTAGATCTGGTTCAGGCAACTAAAGCCATTTAATACTTATCAGTTATTTTGGTTGGAATACAAATTACATTGTGGAATACTTCATGCATTAGAAAAAATTGTCCTTCTGAATGTTTAACATAGACATTGGATTACACATAAAAGATTTTCTAATAATATTATGATTAGATATTAGATTGTATCACTAAATACTTTCGCTGCCGCAGAATAAAAGGTATCAGCAGCTACATACATATGGAACATATACATACGTATGTATGTGGTACATATAACTGTATACAACTCTGATCAATATCATGTCGTCCAAAGCATAGTTTGTGTATGGAAAGTGTAGAGACAATGGAGTGGTGGAGACTAAACGAAAAATAGAATTTGGCCATAAGATTCGTCAAACGGATGTACAAGCATTAGTGACAGTGGCAGAATCACCAAAAAATAAAATGATTTTAAGCTCATATAAATAATGACCTACCGTTGTTGATATTGTTATTGATTGCAACGTTTACTCTGAATAACACACTTAGAGAGCATGATATAGACAATTAAGGAACCAAATGCCAGGCATCAATACTCATATATTTTGATATGTACACTCTTACAACGCTACTACCCGTTCACCACAATAGCCAAATAACATTATCAGCTGTTAATGCCACAACTTTCAACATACATAATAAACCTTGGCAGAGCCAATATTCACACTGCATTGCATCTCGTTGAATGAATTGCAACAGAAGCAAACTTACAACACAAACAAAGTCTATGATAGAGAGAAATGACTACTAAAATTCCATTGAAAACATGTACATTATCAGAAGTAACACAAAGTACTAAGACACGTGGATTGCAACGATTGATGGCACAAGAACCTACAAGGAAAACGAAAAGAAGAATCTTCTGAAATTTCGATTTACATTCACAAGCATCGAAAATAAAAATTTATTCGAACATAAGACATGATACGTGTTATGCATTATTAAGCAATAAACATTAAAAGGTATCGATTGTCGACAATCATTTCGAATCGACTGGAATATATCGCATATACCATATTATGTAAATAGGTGTATATATATGTGTGTGTTTTATGTGTGTGTTAATATGTGAAAAAATAGGTACAAAGGATAAATACATACATACATATACAATGTATACTTGAACAGAAGTTTACAAGTAGATACTCGGTATGTCAAAGATGTCACGCTAATAGTATATGTATGTATACCTAAGTATATTCTATATTTTGCTCAAAATATACATGAAAGTGTATGAAGTAAATTCTATTATTTTAGACTCAATAGACAATGTAGAATTTAACTGATTTCAATGCATTAAAAAAATCAATGGTTATGCAGTACTATACATAATGTAAGAAGTGTATATCAAATTGGTAACTTAACAGTACTCGTTAAATTAAATGTATTCAATTAAATTAAATTTATATGTGAAGCCGCCGTAGTCTAGTAGGCTTATTAGACGCGAAGCCACGGTTCAAATCCCAGGTCAGACCAAAACGAAATATGAAAAAATATTTCTTCGGCGACTTTCTCTCAGCAGATTTCTGGCAAAAACTCTGAGAGTAAACAAAATTGTCATGAAAAAGATTCTCAAAAATCTGTCGTTCGGAGTCGACTTTAAACTGTAGGTCCCGCCACTCATGTATAAAATTAATACACACAAAATGAGTGGTGTGAGAAGCTAGGCCGTAAGCCTGACTGAAGGATTATAATGGCCAATTATGTACGTATGCATTTGCAAAATTACAATTTTTTATAATTTTTATTATTATGCGTTAAATATTTTCAATATTGCAAACAAATATTATATTGTATAGACAATTTTATAATTGTTCAAATTGATGCATTCCGCTATGTTTTCAGGGAACTGAAATTTCCATACAAGATGAAGTGAAATACCTGGGTATAACTTTAGATGAAAAAATAACTTTCAATGCAATGTTTTGTTAACTCTTAATAAATAAAACACACCAATTTTGAATAAGACTCGACGAAAATTTGGTTAAAAATTATATCATGAATAAAACACCAATTTCTTATATTTGAAATAAGCTTTATTAAACTAACAAATCGCCTTAGCATAATATGTAGTACTTTGGATTATTAGACAAGAGCTTGCAATTAATTCAAGCCGCAGCTAATTCCTCTCAGCAATATTTTGAGAGTAAATAGAATTGGTCAAAACTATCGTTCGGAGGCGATTTTAAGCTGTGCGTGTCGTCACTCATCGATAAAAATGACACACTTAACATAGTTGTTGTGAGGGATTATGTTGTTATTCTGACTAATGAGTGTGTCATGTTATTAGTTTATTAAACTAAATATCTGCCGTTTTCATCAAAAACATCTTTTTTCAATTGACAAATTTTCGCTGTTTTGATTGAATTGCTTGCCTCAATCTCGGTAATTGTTGGCAGTATAATCAATCTTTCTACAAGGTTGTGGCAGCACATAATAAAGAATTCCCTTCTAGTCCCATTAGAAATATAATATAATTTTCTTGGCATCAATTCTGACTTTGCACCCGTCTGCAAAGTTTCACCGTGCATTTTACATTGTTAAGTCACGTGACTAGGGAACATCGAGCTTCCAACTGTATCCAACTGCATTGAAATGTTTGATTACTCTTTGTGATGATTGTCTAGCTCCTTAGAAACATAAGCGCTCTATTAAATTTTAATTCATATATTTTTGTTTCATCGGCATTATTCAGTTTAATAATAAAAAATCTATTTCACTGTCGTTTTTCCCGTTACAGCATCGTCTTTGTAAATTTTACGTAAATTTTCAGTTTTCATCTAACCAGCTTTATGAATGCGAGAAATTGATGGAATTGGACATGAGAAAACACTAACAAAGCATTGATTAAAGTAATAATGGCCCTCTTTGTCTGGTAAAGTACACACCAGCAACAGATTATTTGAAATGAGGCAAATAGTCAACGGCTGTTCGTAATCTTGTACGAGTGCTATATCAAGACAAATCTCTATGAACCTTTGTTTCTTTTGAAACCCTGTTGACAAACTTGTCATAAAAGTTATTTAAAGGTTACTTAATTCCGAAAACAGTACTTAAATTCTTTAGGGACTTTGTCGGTTAAAAGGATAAGGATAACCGCAATCTATTACAATCAGCGTTGCCAAATGTGCAGATTTATCTGCATTTTGCAGTTTTTCTGAGCATTGAGCAGTTTTGAAGTTTTTTGTTTAAAAAAGTAAGTTTTTCTGTAAATTATGCAGATTTTGCAGTTTTTACATTTAAATTTTTTAATTTCAATTTTGTTATTTTAATTTCAATTTCTAAAGCCATAATTGTGAAAAATAACAATAAAAGTATTTTTAAATTATGTCGTTTTGTGGCAAATGTAGTAGAAATGAACTACATTCAAGAAACAGATGATGAGTGGCGTGAACTACTGCACATTAATTTTGAAGACGTGGGTTTATTAGAAGTAGAAAATATTGAAACTTTTGGGAAGTCATATTTAAAACAAAACGTGGCGACGGAACTAAAGCTTTTCCTAATTTAAAAAAAACTGGTATATGCAATGTTGTCAGTACCTGTTGCAACTGCTAATGGTGAACGAATTTTTTCACAAATTAATATTAATAAAAATAAAACGAGGAACAGATTAGAAGTGCCAACACTGTGTGGCATTTTAAGAACTAAAGATTTTCTTAAAAAAAAATAACAGTAATTGCAGCAATTTCGTGCAATCAAAAGAAATGGCAATCAAATTTACCAAAGAAATGTACAAATCTAATTAGTATTAAGTGCCAGGAGAAATTAACTCAATTTACGAAAATGCATGTTATTTCAAATACTTTTTATAAAACTGAATTATATTTATATTTTTTATTATATGCATTTAATTTAATTTGTTTTGTTATGTTTTAATAAAAAAATATATGAACTGAATTATAAATTTTTTGGATGTGCAGTTTTTTCAGTTGAAAATCAGTTTTTTTTCTCTAAATTTGCAGTTTTTGAAAAAAAAATTATGGCAACGCTGATTACAATCCACGTCGATTTACAAGCTTCCACGTGTAGCTTTTGGGGAAAGTTTTTGACAGCCATCATACTTCGCCTAGTTGTGGCGACTACCGAATGAAATATGTATGCACACACCGAAAAATTTTGTATCACAATCTTAAGTTCAAAAACGAAACATAAATCTAAAGATTGTCAAATCATTTCACAACCTGCTTTGTAACAACAACTTGTTCGCATTTTGATATATTCTAAACGAACTACAAACAATGTCTTGTAGCTATATTTCTGGTGCGCTTTAATCAAATAACACGATCTATCGTTAACCTTAGCTACAACAATTAGAAAGAATGTGGTAGAGTAGTAACGCTGACATAGCCACTTGTATTGAAATAATAGCTTTATCCTACGTAGAAATTAACCTTTAGTTAAGTGAGTGAATCTTTCGGCAACTTTATTCTCATCGGAGACCAGTATAAGCACCAGTATTTTATTTATTTGTTTAATTATTACAATACAATTACAAATTTTATTTAATTTAATAGTATTTGAGCAATTTCAACCTTATGCTCGGGTAGTGCAACAGGCCAGAGTCTTTGGTGGGAATCGAATTGTACTACTCGAACTACTCACTAAGAGTTGATGATCCAACTATAATATGACATATAATAATAATATAGCGCTGAATTAAAAGACATGTACGTGAAAAATGTATTGCATAAACATATATTACGTTAAAAAGAAATAAAACGATATGCTGGCATTAGGTGTGAAATGAAACGTAAAAAATAATGAAAATTGATATCTCAATGAAGAGCTTAAAGAAAGCTTTTCAATATTGAAATTAATTAGTCGACGCTCTATTTTAGTCCGTATACTATTTATCTAATATTCCGAGAAAATGATTCCATGTTTCTATTAATAATATATCATATATGGTCAAAAGGGGGTTTATGTACGAAAAAAAAATGGAAATTTTGATAAGAACAATATTAAGTATATGGACAATATTGCGCTATTGCACATAATAATTCAGGACTCCAAGCCTTGATTAATAGGTTGGTTAATAATAGTGAAATATATGATTAATATTTTTTTAATATAAAAATACAGTCTTGATTTATATTACTTATAATCTTCACCATTTGGATAAGTAACAGGTTAAATAACAAAAATTTATTATTTATTTAGTAGTTACAGTTTTATCAATTTTTGTTTTTATTTTTGTTTTTGTTAAGTAAATAAAAACCAATTTTTACTAAATATTGTTACGTAAGTGTTATTGCAGTCATATTTTTGTTTCTTTTTTTCTCTTCTTCAACTTTGATATTTTACACACAAAATAATTACATTAAAAAAATATACAGTTGCGAACAAAACAGGACTACACTGTAACATATGATATTAGGATACATCTGTTTCAAAATAACGTTAAACTATTCGTTTCTGCTTTTATTTGTCCAGTCTTTCATTTCAGTGCATAGGAACTTGCATTCTGCTTCGAAGAGCAGGAGTACCATATATTAAAAGTCATAGAACACAGTCTATAAATATTTAATAAATTCATTTTTTATTTCTATAAAATTTTCAGCTGGGGTAAGCGCTTTTTCATTTTAAAATGAAATGGAATGGAATGAATGCCAGATTTAATTTCATTTTTTGTTTATAAGTCTGCGATATGAAATCAGTAACTATATGTTAAAGAAATGGCTCTTAGCAGGAACTGTATGGATCCTCGCCAAATCAATTTTGTTTTGTATTATTTATGTTTTTCAACCACCCTTTGTCGGTAATCCACGGTTGTATTTTCATGGCGTATTTTCTGTTTCTCTTTTGATTAAATTACCTTTTATAGATTATCTTGGCATCTACTAGTTCACCGTTTAGAATGGCAAATTAATTTCATATATCTACAGTTTTAAGCATTTTCGCCTACCTCTAGAGCAAATTGATGTCAGCTGATAACAGCATTTTTAAATAACTGTCAGTTGTAGAGTAGTGTTGTTCACTGCAAAAATTAAATATAAATATTCTTGTAACTAAAAGTAAAGCATTTTATATGTATATACTCAGTTAAAGCTATGAACAGTTCACTACGATTATTTTTTACATGCAGATGTATTCAAAATTCATTCAGTGTAGCGTTACAATTTTTTACAGTTCGCTCTGGATGTACATAGATAGGCATGATTACAATATAGCTTATACGAGTAGAGTAGATAAAATACATACATTTAGAGAACACTCGTTGACTCTTCGAAGACTGTAACAATAACACGCGTTGTTAAATTTAGTGTTAAATGAAATCGTTACAAGTCCGTCACTTTTATTATCTCATCTCAATTATCCACTTAAATTCATTTGAGCCGGTCAATGTCGCTTATATGTACTTTCCATGGCAATAATTTTAACGAACTGCATGAACAAAACATAATAAAGTACAATATTATTTGATTGAATTCAAACGCGCTTTTAAGATTTTATACAAAAAAAAATAAAGAAATATCAACTGTATACACAACATATACTTCACGACAATGTTCACAAACAATCTTAAGAATTTTAGACATCTTCAAATTTCTTTTAAAGTTTCTAAAACAATATGACATTTCTTACGCTTCTCGAGTTTTCACAAGGTGTGACATTAATTGGAGATAATTAAAAATTTGAGTGTTAAATGTATACCCTCACCATAAAATTTGGACGGATACGAGTTATTTATAAAAACCAAAACACTATTCTGCAACACATGTATTTATTGTTTATACAATATACTCGTATTGTCGTGCACTCTATCAAGCACACATACAAACACAAATTAAACTGATTCTTTATACACACACATTCGCCTGTTAGCTTTTTTCTCTACTAAACCGTGTCAATGTAAATAAATTCATCTTGAATCGCCTTCAACTTCTCTTGGGCAATTCACAGCAATAAATTAAATTAATAAATATGTATTCATCATATTATTCTTCTTCTTTTTATTTATTTATTATTACAATATTATTTAACTATTTATGGTATTCC
Source organism: Sarcophaga rosellei (assembly GCA_930367235.1). Lineage (NCBI taxonomy): Eukaryota > Metazoa > Arthropoda > Insecta > Diptera > Sarcophagidae > Sarcophaga > Sarcophaga rosellei. The sequence goes on along the minus strand of OV884017.1, from coordinate 79,021,581 downwards.
CTCTCACAACCAAACATTCCGATTCAACCATACGCTTACCCATTTAAAAAACGGTATTTTTTATTTAATTTTTTTTTATTTTTTCTGAATATTTCTTGATTTTATTTACTTAATTTCCCCCCTATTTTTAAATATCGCACACACGCACACACGGCGACAGCACGTTCATCGGCAGAGGAAGTTTAAGTTCGACTGATAAACTAATACGTAGAAACGGAACTATGTGGTTCGTGCTCATCTTTGATGACGTTAACGACAACCACATGTGGCCAGTGTGTACTTGGAACAGTTGGGAAACGAACTCGACCCGACACGCGTCCTTAAACATAACATTGTGGGAGTATTGGGGGTATAATAATGTTCTGTACAATGCATGTGGGTATGTGAAGAACTTTTTATATTGACAAAATATACTGTTGATTTTATTTATATACAAACCTGCACACAAACGCACGTGCTTATACATGTATAAGCACAAACTCTCGAGAGAGAACGGAAATATACATCATATCCGCAGTCAACATTATGTTTCATGTTCATTCGTTTCTGTTGAGAAAAACTTTTTCTCGCTACTTTTATAATTTTCACTCTCTTTTTACATTGTTTTCTCTCTCTCAAATATTTGTTTTGACATTGAGGGATGCTAGAATAGTTATAACGAAGTGTTTACTATACAATACGGTACTATGAAAAGTACCAATAATGCATGAATCATATAAATGCAATGTTTAGTAATTAGGTACATAATATATTTTTTTTCATTTAATTAACAATTGTCCAATTGGTAATTTCTATTAATGGGAAAATCAAAATAGGCTGATAACCGAGCAACAAACTAACACACACCCTGTTTCGTTGCAAAAACTCACTTGGAGTTTAACTTCCATTATAAAATAATTTGAAGTAACACTTTTTGCGCTGACCAGACGATATTATCGCGAGTTTTAAAAAATAAATGAAGCACAGATATGGTCTCTCACTATTTTATTACAAAACTTTGTTTCGATTTTTAATATTATAAAATGTAATTTCTATTTAAAAGAATACATATTTATTCACTCTTAAGTAGTCAAGTTATAAAAGCGAAAAAACTACGTAAATTAAAACTTGTTGACAACACTAAGGAAAATGGAATAGAAACAGTTAAGAAATGAATTATTTCTGTATGTATTATTCTGTATTTACTACTGTATGTATGTCGAACAGCTGCTTCGGAGGATTACCAGATTTGTTATGACCGTTACGATAGCGTTTTTTTTAATTGGGGACTGATATGGTTACGAATACCGTAGGTTTGGCCTGGTTTTCGAAAGGAATTAAAATTCTTCAATGATTAACTGTTTTAAGCATTGATTCCTGATCAATTCTAGATTACAAAAAGATTTCAGGGCATATAATCCATACAGCCGTTCCCGAGAAATTTGTTTCTTTCAAAGGTGGCCACAAAAGTATTGGGAAGCGTATAACTTAAAAACTAGAACTTCTCACGCATATAAGCAAATGAATTATGAATCTGTAGCTTCTCTAGATTACAAATAGATTTGCGTGCAAAAAATCGTTTGAGAAATTTTTGAGAAAATGAGGTTTCTGCAAAAGTCACCACAAAATTAAAAGCGAAAAACTTAAAAGTTAGTGCATCCCACGCACATGGTAAAATGGACTATGTATATTGGAGGCTTTTAGAGGTACTCATAATTACTTTTGCAATTAGCTAAAATAAGTTGCTCAATAAGTTGTTGTTAAGTTATAAGTATCTAAGCCAACTCTCTTTTGGAATATTAGCAGTAGAAAAAGGGATCGAAAACAAAAACTACCAATTTTCCAGAGAGAATCACAATTTTAATTACTCGAAGTAATTATACATAGATACATAATTGGCCATGACAACGCCTCAGTCAGGATTACGGCCTAGCTTCTTACACTACTCATGTCGTGTTCGTTAATTTTATACGTGAGTGGAGGGACCTTCAGTTTAACGTCGACTACGAACGACAGATTTTTTTGAGACACTTTTTCATGGCAGGTTTATTCAGGTACTCTCAGAGTTTTTGCCAGAAATCGTCGAAGAAATATTTTTTTTTTCATATTTCGTTTTGATGTCTGACCTGGGATACGAAACCTGGCTTTACGTCTAATAAGCCAACACAGTACCTACTAAGCTACGGCGACTTCGAAGTAATTATAATTATGGTTAAAAGTGAAAGAATTAGTAAATTCTTCTTCTTTTTTAATATTGGTAAAAGAGAATGGATATCTTCTGTTGCTACCGAATTATTTAAGAGTGTGTACTTTGTTTGATGTTTAACATTACGCATGATGTTGTGAATTTCGACTCTCCTTTACTCGACATTTGCAACAATCTCAAAATAAGTTTGATTCGCTTACGAACACTACAATACTAACTAGAAGGTTGTGTGTTTGCTTTGCTTGCTGTCTTAGTCTTTTTCTTTCTTCTTTTTTGTGAATGCAACAACAACTAAGACTGTAAATTTTGATGAATGATTCGAATCACTCGAATCATTTATGAGTATTATAAGTATTTTTCTAAATTTATGAATCTGAATGAGTAGGCGATGAATCGAACATATTACGAATGTTATGAGTTTGATGTCAACGTTGTACTCATACTTATTGCAACCTGTACTTATAAATCAATGTGCAGTGAGTACAAATGAATCAGAGTAGTTTAATTTCAATACTGTTGACTCACTCATACTCAAAATGTCATAAGTACTTATGAGTAGTGAAAAAACAATTAATTGCTGATCTCTGATATGTATGTACATATGTATATTTTTTTATGTGTATGAAATATTTTTTTATATAACTTGGGTTATAGAAAACGATATTGTTATTTTCAGATGCGAAATATCCTTTTATCCTTGTTCAAAATTATCGATAAAGATAATTAAGACATATGTATAGGGTACTTATAAAACTAATGTTTAAAAACAAATTCAGTTAAAAAATCTGCAATAATAAATAAATTTAGTGGCCAAATTGTTATTTGGTTTGGAGTTGGCCTTGACGTTAGTCCACAGAAAGTTCAGTGTTCGTGCGCCTACTACAGGGAACGAATAGTTTCAAACAGGATTTTCGTGTCAGGTGTTGCCGACAAGATGGACGAAATTGACGTTTTTTGTTGTAGTTTTGCGGTTGCTAGACCCTTTGGTTTTCCTTGTCGTGAACGTTTGGTTTTATGATTTTTCGGTTTCTACCGCTGACCAGGCTTTTCATATAGCAAGGTATAGTGAAATTTATCACATTTCCTGCATGTATCCATAGACGTGCAAAGTTATATAAGTTACTAGTTTCATCATTCATAAACGATAGGAAACATAATTTTACGATTAAGGCTGTGCCTGTGGCAGCAGAAAGTAGGGGTTTTAAATCACCTATCACTGCTACGAGATTTCCGACTTGCGACTACTAGGGACTAACTTCTCCATTTGTACTATTGTAAGGATTTTAAGTAATCTTCTTTCCATCGTATGATGGTGCAATACTCTCAACTTTTCCCATCTATTAATCAGAGAAATATTTTGATTGTTCCGGAAAAGCCATTATCGAAGCAAAAGCCTTATCGAAGCAGTTAAATCTCCAGGGATCTCTGAGAGTTAAGGGCACCTTTAGTTCGGGCTAGGATTGTAGAGAACTTCTCAAAGTTTAATTTTTGGGCATCAACAATTCATTTCAAATAAAACTTGAAACTTTTTACTGCAGCTTTCCATAAGCCCATGTGGGGAGCGTAGGGTGGTATAAATGTTTACTTAAATCTATGTGTTATGTGCTTTTAAGCTATGTCATTCACAATATTATTCGCGAACTTAGTGAATTCGCGTTTGAGAGTTCTGTTAGTGTCAAAGAAGTTACTCCCATTATCAGTAAATACTCTTTGGGGAGCCCTCATCTTCTAATTAGGCGAGAAAATGCAACCGGAAACCCTGTTGAGAATAAATTTGAGCAGATTTCTAATTGTAAAGCGTTCGTACTGTAACAAACGAAAACACTTACGTTGATTTTGGTCATGGGAGACTTTCTCCGTGATGAGTGAGATATAATTGGCTAAAACGAGTGTTACCTAGCAGAACAATTTGATAACGCTCCTTATATGAAATAGAAAACTGAGCCAATCTATCATTTATTCTCGATATTGGATATGAATCTAAAATCGGATTGATAGTCTTTAACGAGCTTTTCTTTGAAATAGACTGTGAGTTTAATAAGCATCTGTATTCTTCGGGATAAAATGCCTTTTTAAGCCGAATTGAGGAATTTAATTATCACAGTTTTAATTTCGATATGGATTGAATCGGATTAAGGATTGAAGGAAATGCTGAGTCTGATCCTTTACATGTTCCTGTTAATGAATCTGAAACCATAACGTTGAACACGCAAGGCTCTATTGTAAGATGAGAATATGTGAAGAATATCGTCTATATTGACTCCTGCGTACAAGGGTGAGTTTTAATGGAGGATTCAATAATTTTGGCAAGATTACGCTTTTACCATTTAGATTCGGATTTTTGTAACCTTGATAACCCAAACGACCAATCGGAATTATTAGCCAGTTAGTGAGATTAACATCCATGGGTTTAACCATCAGCGACTATATTTCACAGGAAGAAGTCGGTTTAGACAGTCAACCAAGGACAGTTAGAGAGTCCGTCTTTATCATTGAACCAGCCTAACTAGTAATACTGCACCGTTGAGTTCTAAACGTGAATGGCATGCTATCTGAATAAGCGCAATTTTTCTCTTTGTCATTAATAACTTCGAAAAGACATTATGAGTTTTCGTCTGACAGCAAATATATTGTTAAGTTTTTATCCTCTTAAAAACGCTTAAAATATAAGTTCGTAGATTGCAAATAAATTTGTGTTTAGTTTTAAATCAATTCTTTATTGTTCGCACAATACTGTATGCCACTGTTCACAACTCGATGTAAACAACAATAATTTGCTTTATCTTTTTTACACTCTTCGGCGTATTGTTCGTTACATCTTTACAACGGATATCTTCAAACTACGATTATTCTCTTCACACGCAACGCGTCGAAGGAGAATGACTTTGCCTTCGCAAAATCTCTGTAAATGTAAACATGTTGTTTATGTTATTGTTGTTTGTGTATTTTCTTTACGTTTTTGCTGCCTGTTTGTTTACTTTGTTTATCCCATTTTTTTATACTGATGTTGTTACTATATTTTTGTTTATTCATTGATCATGTAAACAAGTCCATTGTTTTGTTTTTGTAGCTTTTGTTTATCATTTTAATGTTAAACGATGTAACAGATTCAGAATCTGATGACGGTTGAAGAGGGATATGCATAACGAGATAAGGGGCGTAAATGACTTCAAAAGTAACTGCTCTAAAAGCTTAGTCTTCAACTGGGTCATAGGGAATAAAACTCGTTGAAAGCATCTATCATCTGAATGTAATAGAATCTGGCGATATATCTTTTGTATATCCCCACTAAAAACATACTGATAAATCTTCCAATTAAAAATAATTGCTTCAACAGCTTCATATCTACCATATCTTCATATTCATAGATCTTACTTAACTTGGGAAGTTTAGTTGAGATTAATCATGTAAGTATTCAACCCATCTGCCTACTTCTACACCTAATAGTCGCTAAAGAGTCATTAAATGAAGTTTGTATTCTTCAGGTCACTTTGAACAGCAAGGCCAGTGTATAGAGCACCGTTTAGAGAAAACTGAACTTTCGATTTCCTAGAGGCATTGAATACGATTCTGATATTGGTCGTCCAATGATCAGTTCGAACTACAGCATGATGGAGTTTTCGAACTACAGATTTATTCTAGAGTATTGGGATAGGGCGATAATCTGTTACCAGCCAAGGAATATATTTTTTGGGAATTGCTCATAGTCATTGCCTAGTACGAGATTAATCTGAGAGACTTTGCTAAAAGTTTGATCAGCTTGATCCAATTCCATAAGGTTTTTTGAGTAAGGAACATCTACACTGAGAGGGAATAGGAATCCTTGTATTTGTCCTTCGGGCAAACAATATGAATTCACATTCTGTCTGTGGATTGTTTGACCTCCAATACCAAGAATTTTAAAATGAGAATTATGGTACGGAAGCATATATACATTATGTATTTATTTTGTTTAATTTTTTTTTGTGTGCACAATAGAATCAACAATAGGTATTTATTTCATTAGAAATTACTTTTCTCATTATTATTTTAATCAAAAATTAAAGACAAGTCATTATATATGTACATGTAAGAATTCAAAACTTTTATATATATATGTGTGCATGAAAGTGCCAAAGAGGGCATTTGTCCCGCAATGCAACTCTTCATACAATAGTCCCATCACTTATGTTCAAATGTTACGGAAAAACGTTTTGGAATGTTGTTTTACACAGCTCGTTCCTTTATTTCAACGAGACGTACATTTTAGTAAGTATTTACATTTCTGTTCGTAACAGTATTACGTGTCGCTAATCGGCACTTAAATGTTTACAGCCATATTTGTAGAAATTTAAGAGTTCTTTAAAGCTTTATTAAGAATAATTCCTTTAAGTATCATTCAAAATACTTTATTTTCATCCGTTAACAGTCTTTAAGACTAAAAATTTAAAGTACATATAAGTCTACTTTAAGTGACATGTAACTTATTTATTTATTTTGTTTTATGCGTCAAAAAAATTTGAATTGTTTAAAAATTTTATATAAAGAATAGAAATTTAGAAATGAAATTTTCAAAAATATTATTTTTTATATTGTGCATTAATTTTATTTGCTTTTCTTAGAAGAAGAAAGTTTATCAACCATTTATCTTTTTTATTTATTTATTTTTTTAAATTTTATTTGTCATAAATCAATTAAAATAATTTTATATGTGGTTATTCATTGATTAGATTGAAGTAATAAAAGTAACACAAAATTAAAAAATTAATTTAAAATATTTATTAGTTAAAGAACTCTTTATAAATAGGAATTCTTAATAAAAGTTCTTTATGTTTAAGCTATAAAGTGCAAATCAACAAAGGTTTTCTTGAAACCAAAACTTTTTTTTTATAAATACGACTGTTATTTTTATATTATATATGGTACAGCTAGTTTACCACGCGCGAGTTACATTCCCACTTCCTAAACTAATTATATTGGCTGGTAAAGTGTAGGGAACTCAATAGGTTTAAATTACACATTTGTTTTTCGTTCCCACATTTTGCCAGACAGCAACGTAAGCATTTTTGTTTGCATTGTTTAGCTTTAGTTATAAGTAAAATATTTGTAAGATATTAGTCTTAAGATTCAACCTAATAAACTAAGTACTCTTAAGAGTAAAAGAGTAGTTTTTTTTTAATAAATATAAGTGGCGCAGTCGGTTTTGCGAACAGAATAATTAAAATTATAAAATTTTGAAAGTTAAAAAACAAAAATCTTTAAGAAAAGAAACTATTTAAAAGAATATCATTACAAACAAAGAAAATCAGTTTTGTAAACAGAACTTAATAATTAAAATTATTAAATTTTAAAAGTAAAAAAAAAAAACAAAGAAAAATATTTTAATAAAGAAAAGAAAATATTTAAAAGAATAACTATTATTACTAACAAAGACAAAGTGCTTAGTGAAAAAGAAAAAAAAATTAAAGTTGGCCTTATTTTTTTAAGCAACAGAACTTAAAAATTAAAATTTTAATAGTTAAACAAAAAAAAAATAATCTTTTAATTACGAAAAGAAAATATTAAAAAAAAAATAACATTACAAACAAAGACAGTGTTTAGTGAAATAAAAAAACTATGAGTAGATTTGATGTGAACAGGGACCTACAGAAAGTAGACGGGTCAGGGCAGGAAAAGATTGCCGAGTTAGAGGCGGTCCTGCGGCTTCAGGAGCAGAAAATTATACAGCAGCAAAATCAGTTGCAAGAACAACAGCTGCAAATGCAACAGCAGTTACGTCAGTTACAAGAGCAACAGGCTCAACAACAACAAGTACACCAACAACAGCAGTCACAACAGCAACAGGCTCAACAACAAGTACACCAACAACAGCAGTTACAGGAACAACTGCAAATACACCAACAGGCTCAACAACAACAAGTTCAACAGCAACAGTTCAACGGGTACAGGTTTGACATGGCGCCAAAGGACGTCATAGAGCAGTTCCGGAGACTAAGACCTCTTGACGAAAGGCATAACCCAAGGGCGTTTATACAGTCCGTCGAGACAAACCTCACTCTTTGCGGCAACAACGAGAGTTTAGCTAGATTCTGCATCGGAATTGTTGCGAACGAGAAAATCTTTGGAAAGGCTGGTAAAGGGGTGAGAGAGCTGCAGAACAATGCCTCATGGGAGGAAATCAAAACAAGGATGCTGCAACAGTACCGGCCGGAAAGGACGTATGCGGAGGTTTTTAACTACTGCAGAACGGTAAGAGTAGGAAATTTAAGTGAATTGTTTAGGGTATTTGAAGAGGCTAAATTTGAAATAAACGACATATTTTTAGGAGATCCACTTAAGCCAGGTATATATAAGCCCGAGAATGTTGATAGGGACTTAGTGGATATATTGTTGGAAAAAATAGATGGACCTATTAGAGCACACATAGGAGAGCATGAAACTTTATCTGGCATAATTTTGAAGTATACAAGACTTAAATTATTACACGACATTAGGGCAATAGCATTTGATCATAGATCTAACTTGAAAAACAAGGGCTTTGTCAATGGTAATAGCACATTTAGAAACCAAGTAAACAAACCTCAGAAGTTCAATGAAGGTAACACAAAAGCAAAAAGTTATGGCAGAACAGAATCCCAACATTTTCGTAATTATAACAATTACAATAATCGCAATTTTAACTCTGTTCAACCGCAAAATTTCAGCAAACGAAATAATGAACAGCCTCAGGGTTCTTGTAATCAGCCTCAAAATTCCTTTATTTATAATAGGAATAAACCTGTTTCGTCGCAAACACGTTTATCACATATGAGTGTTGATACTAACTTGGGTTCACAGAGGTCTCATGACTCAAAATATATGGAGGTTGATACCTTACAGGAGGCTGAAAAGGTTGCTTACAACGATGAGGCAAATTTTTTAGAACTGCCTCGAAATTCAAATTACCCGTAGTTGTTTTGTCCATAGGCAAACAAAATTTCAAATGCCTAATAGATACTGGGGCAAATACAAGTGTAGTAAAACCAAACACATTTTTTCTATATGAAAGACAGAATCTAAAAGAACCTGTCTATATAAAAAGCCTTAACGGTTTCAACGAAGTAAAACATTTCGTTGTTACCCCAATGCCTTCACAATTTCTTGCTAGGGGTACACTTTCATGGAAAATAGTTGACTTTAAAAATGAAAATTATGATGCTATACTGGGTCAAAATTTTCTGGTACCTTTCAAGGCGAAAATAAATCTAGACCAAAATTATTTGGAAATATTCGATAATAAAATATTTTTTGAAGAAAATGCTTACCCATTGGCATTTGACATGATTACAAGTCTTCAGTATATTAAGAATGAAGACATACAAGGCAAGTTCCAGATGAATGATTTAAGCAAACAGGAGCATGAATCCATTAAAGGCTTACTAAATGAATTTAAGGATTTGTTTTTTGTTGAGGGAGATACTTTGTCCGCAACAACTGAAATCTGTCATGAAATAATTACTACTACAGATAAACCTTTGTATTCAAAAATTTATCGGTATCCACAAATTCATGAGAATGAAATCCAAAGACAGATAAAAGACATGCTTAAGCAAAATATTATAAGAGAAAGTAATTCTCCTTATAACAGTCCATTATGGGTTGTACCAAAGAAACGAGATAATTCTGGAGTACAAAAATGGAGAATCGTCATAGATTACAGAAAACTTAACGAAAACACAGTCGATGATAAGTTTCCCATACCAAACTTAAATGGTATTCTTGATAAATTGGGGAAATCCCAATATTTTACAACACTAGATCTTGCCAAAGGGTTTCACCAAATTTTGGTAAGAGAAGAAGATCGAAAGAAAACAGCCTTTTCAACGCCTTTTGGACATTACGAATTCATTCGTATGCCATTCGGCTTGAAGAATGCGCCATCAACCTTTCAAAGGCTGATGAATTCAGTTCTTCGTGAACAAATTAACAAAACTTGTGTCGTCTATATGGATGACATATTGGTGTTCAGTACATCCCTGGAAGAACACATAAATTCTTTAAGATCAATTTTCAAGACATTAAGAATGGCCCAATTAAAAATTCAGGTAGATAAATGCGACTTTCTGAAGAAAGAGACGCAATTTTTAGGTCACGTACTGACCAATAAAGGCATTAAGCCAAACCCTGAAAAAATTAAAATAATTCAGAATTTGCAACTTCCAAAAACTACAAAACAAATTAAATCTTTTCTGGGAATGACAGGATTCTACAGAAAATTCATTAAGGATTATGCGAAAATCGCAAGTCCCTTGACAAAAGCACTTAGAAAAAACGAAAAAATTAATACATATGACCCTAATTACATTTTGGCTTTTGAAAAATTAAAAGAAATTGTAACCAATGCACCAATCCTTAGATATCCAATCTTCTCCAAAAAATTCAAAATAACCACCGATGCAAGCAATTTCGCCATTGGCGCCGTTCTTTCACAAGAAGGCCATCCAATTGCATATGCCTCTCGAACTCTAAGCGTAACCGAAACCAACTACTCAACAATTGAAAAAGAATTGTTGGCGATAGTTTGGGGTGTTAAATACTTCCGACCGTATATCTATGGAAGAGAGTTTGATCTTGAGTGCGACCATCAGCCGTTGAAGTGGTTACAAGTAAAATATACAGGAAAGGATATCAACCCACGTCTTCAGAGATGGTTGGTCCAATTGGGGGAATATAATATGCGAGTGAATTATATAAAAGGTGAACTAAACAAAGTTGCCGATTTTTTGAGCCGTATTAATCCCGACACAAATGAAATTAATCATTTAACGGAAAATGATTCCGGCGAAATGAATGAAAATGAAGAAGAAGATTCATTATTGGTCCAAACCGTCCATTCACAGGAAGAAGAAGCTAATGATCACATACCAATTTTGGATACCGTGGTAAACCGTTTTAAAACACAAATTATGTTAGTAGAGCAAAAAAATATTCCAATGCAGGAGGTTTTCGGGAAAAAACGTATATTTATTGATAGGAATGATTGTGCAGGTGGAAATGTCGTGAACATTCTCAGAAGAGAAATTTCTAGAGGAAAAATTGCTATATTTTCCGAATTGAATGATCATGAGTACAACACCTTACAAAAGATAATTATCAAGGAATTCTCTGGAAACAGTTCATTGAAATTTGTTAAATGTTCTAAATTTGCCAGGGATATTGTCGAGGAAAGCGACTTAAAGAAGCAAATAGCATTGTTTCATAAATTTGAAACGGGTCATGCTGGTATAATTCCAACTTTCGAAAAAATAAAACATAAAATATATAATCCTAATTTGAAAGAATTTATTCAAAGAGTAATCAATAATTGCGAAACTTGTTCCGCAGCTAAATATGACAGAAATCCTATAAAAAATAAATTCAAATTAACTGAAACCCCTTCCACCACCAATGAAATAATTCATGTTGATACCTATGTCAACAGTAAACATTCATTCATAGTCTTTATTGACAAATTTTCAAAACATGTAGTTTCATTTCATTTGCTCGACAGAAATAGTCAAACCCTAGTTGGGAAAATTCGTGCATTTTTGGCCATTAAGGGAAATGTTACTAAATTTGTACTAGACAACGAATTCAATAACGCAAATGTAAGGAACTTCCTCGATCAAGAGGGAATTCAATATCATTTCACAAAACCGAATAGTCATACCGGTAATTCAGATATTGAAAGATTTAATAATACAATCACAGAGAAAATCAGAGTCTTTAATTTGGAGGAAAAACTTCCAATAAGCACCCAAATGAATAAAGCAGTAAAATTCTATAACAGTGGCTATCATAGCACAATTAAATGTAGTCCTTTGGATGTGCAAAATAAATTGATTGATCATAGCATAATAAAAGAAAGATTAAAAAACGTTAAGTTCAGAGTGATTCAAAAAAGGAATAAATCAAGAGAAAACTATGTAGAGAATAGGAAAGAAGGATTTGTAAAAAATTATAAGAGCTTGAGACATAAAGAAGAACCGAAGTTTGTTAAAAAGTCTCTAGAGAATGTTCACACAGACAATATTAAACGACCTTTTAAATTTACAGATCATGGCAGTCATACTCATATTAATTGCACAAATACATCTGAATCAGGCAGCCCTTCAAATTAGTGCGGTGGGCGAAAATGATGGTTTCCTTAAGATCAGAACTAAGGAAGTGGACGTTGTTAACACAACAACTACTCTTGTCCACATTGTAAATACTACCGAAATACAAAACATATTGTACCAAATAAGGAAAAATATTGAGGGCTTGAAATTACAGGAAGAGAGAATTCTTCAGAATGAAATCGAATTAATAGAATCCAAAATTAAAACTATCATGCCAATGTCACACAGAAAACGAAGAGGTTTGATTAACTTGGGAGGAAAGGCGTATAAATGGTTGTTCGGAACAATGGATGACGAGGATAGGCAGGAAATTTTTGATCATCTTTCTGTTGCCGACCGAAATTCACATAGTTCTATTACCGCAGTAAATAAGCAAATAGTAATTAATAATTCCATAAATAAGTCACTCGAACGACTTAAAACTGCAATAGAAAACGATAGGAAGGAAATGGAAACGTCCTTCGTGAAGATTGACGATGCTACTGGAAAAGTCATGAAGAGACTAATTTATTTGGACCAACTGGCAAAGCTTAAGAATTTGGAGCACAAAATTGACCAGATTCAGGACAACATAGTTTCAGCAAGGGGTAACGTTGTACATCCAAGTATATTTTCGACACAGGAAATAGATAAATTTAAAATAGATTTTTACAAGTTGAGGATGCTTAAAGTAGGAATAATGACTTTTAATGATGACTCTTTGATGATAGCAATACAGATACCGGACAGCTATGTTAAAACGGACCTTAAGCTTATCATGCCAATTCCAAATAAAGATAACCTTGAAATAGAATCAAAGAACGAATATATTGTTGAAATAGACGGTGTGAATCTGGCATATCAGGAAGATGTACCTTTGAAAAAATTAAAGATAAGTAAACATTGTATTTTTCATAATAGTTGTAATTTCATTTTTAATAATGTTACATCTGTATTGGATCTTGATGACGAAACAATAGTTTTAAAAAATGCTTTTTCTGAATCAATGAGACAAACTTGTGACGATAGAAAGTTCAATTTGACTGGAAATTTCTTTATAACGTTTAATAATTGTAGTATAACACTTTGCAATCAGTCATTTTCAAATACAAAATTTTTAATTCAAGAAAAATATTTTTACCAAAATCTCTTTTTGTATAACAAATCAGATGTAAGACCAAAATATAATAATATCGTTATAGATCACTTTGAAAATGTAAAAAAAATTGAAGAACTTAAATTTCATAAAAACGTTTCTTATGGTTTAAATATAACACTATTTATTATTGTCATTGTAATTTTTGTCGTTTTGCTTTTTATAGTGAAACGAAATAATATTAAAATAAAGATTGAACAACAAAAAAAATAAAGAAACTGCAAATAGTGCTGTTGATAGAATAATGAAAAAGTACAGGCCAGCACAGCCACATAATTCAGAAGTATAAATGTAATATATGTATGAACAAAACAAAAAAAAAAAAACCTTAAAATTTTTTTTATGTATTTTTATTAAAATGCTTTTTGTAATTTAAAATATTTGCTTTAATTTTGTTAATATTTACTAATAGAAAGAAGAATAATAAAAAAATGTTTTTGTTAAAGATATAAATATAAAAGTATATAATAAGACGAAATCCAGGAGTATTTCATACAAGGGGTGGAGGAGTTACATTCCCACTTCCTAAACTAATTATATTGGCTGGTAAAGTGTAGGGAACTCAATAGGTTTAAATTACACATTTGTTTTTCGTTCCCACATTTTGCCAGACAGCAACGTAAGCATTTTTGTTTGCATTGTTTAGCTTTAGTTATAAGTAAAATATTTGTAAGATATTAGTCTTAAGATTCAACCTAATAAACTAAGTACTCTTAAGAGTAAAAGAGTAGTTTTTTTTAATAAATATAAGTCGCGCGTTATTGCGCCACCAACTAAAATAAATTTCAAGGAAAGACATTACACAAATATTAAATTAATATTGAATCATTTTATGGATTTTGTTTCCCGATGATTCAGGCGAACAGGCCTGAGTTGTACGCATTCGATCAGTTTCTAATCTCACTTCTCGTTGTTCAAGTGATTCATGCGAACGGGTCTCAGCGATTGTGAGGTTCGTAATACTCTTTTCTTCCGTGCTTGAGTTGTAGAACGACCAATGTCTTGTCATTCATGTTGAATAATTTTCAGTGGCGCCATCTACCGGAAATTAATCGCACCAAATTAGAAATCTCCGTCGACTCATGCGCAACAACTTGGCTAAAGAACATATCATGATCAAATGAACAGTTTAGGATTTAATTCATTTTGAGTAATTTTCAGTGGCGCCACCTGTCTTAAATTGGTCATACCAACTTAGAAACCTTCGTCGGCTCATGCGCAACAACCTTGCTAAAGATCATGACATGATTGAATGCACAGTTTACGATTTAAATCAGTTTTAGTAATTTTCAGTGGCGCCACCTGTCGGATATTGGTCATACCAACTCAGAAACCTTCCCGGGCTCATGAGCAACAACTTTTTTGAAGATCATAACATGATCAACTGCATAGTTTACGATTCTATTAATAACATACAAACAAACATTCATTTTTATATATATAGATTAGCATATTATATCAAAATCTGTCGTTCGAAGTCGACGTTAAACTGTAGGTCCGCCACTCAAGTATAAAATTAAGGCACACAACATGAGTGGTGTGAGAAGCTAGGCCGTAATCCTGACTGAAGGGTTGTAATGGCCAATTACGCACGTTACGTACGTACGATTACAAACTCAAAAAAAGAAATAAGAAAATCATATTTTGTAAGATTACCTGATCAAAACTCATAACATGTAAGTTGGAACAATAGGTTTATTGTCTCTCTTCTTTCCAAATTAATTTGATTTTTCAAAATAGGTTCAAAAATTTTTGAGTAATCAATAATCTTTAATGAAATGTTAAAAAAACAGTTTTTGTCAAATTAAACAAGAAAAAAACAAACATATTTCTGAGATCTACTGTACAATCTAGACTATATAGTTACCCGGGTGTACTTAATTTTTTAATTTTTTATCACATAGTGTTATTGCAAATTCCAATTCTTTTTAGCTGTAATATACACCCAAACCTTTTTTTACACGGTAGATACGTTCCAGTGGATACCGTGTAAAAAAAAACGCGTAAAAAAATATTATGTAAGTGTATAAACAAACTGAAAAGATATACATAGGATTGATGCAGCAGCCTACATATGCCTATAAAATTGAATAACTTTATAAAAACGCACAGATTTAGTTCAATAGTATACACAGAGTTTTTATTTTATTTCATTTTATGATTATAAAAAAATAAAGAAAAAACTTAAAAATTCTCTTCCATTTATAAAAATAAAATTAATTATCAAACTCTTAATACCCCATTTACACTACAGCGAAATCTAGTACTTATGAGATTTCGAGCCAAATCTAGTTGATTTTAACTAGATTTCCCATACAAAACAAAATCTACTTATTTAGTAGATTTCGGCAAAATCTACTCAAAATCTAGTAAAAATAGAAATGCAACTATGTGTTTTGCCAAATAGTACTTAAAAATACAACGCAGCACAGGGAAAAAATGACATTTCAATTTAAAAATACATTTTCTAAATGTTGTAAAGGGTCCGCCAAATAACTTTTTTTTTGAAAATGCCGTAAAAAAACTACTGAAAATTTTCTCAAATTTATTTTTTTATTTGAAATTACAATCCTTCCGGTTAATAATGGAAAACAATTTCATTCAAATGGCTGCAAGAGTAGCCTACAGAAGATGACGATTTTGGCAAAAAAAATCATATTTTCAGATTAAGCTCATTTTGATCTTGGCGGGTATGTAAACAAGCAAAATTGTCGCATTTGGGGCACAGAAAACCCGCACGCATACATTGAAAAGCCGACGCACCCTAAACGAGTAACTGTTGGGTGCGGATTTTGGTCCAGAGGCATAATTGGGCCGTTGGCCGTTACAGTCAATGGCGATCGCTATCGGGCCATGTTGAACGAATTTTTGTTCAAAAAAATTGAAGAGTTTCAGTAGTTTTTTTTTAAGCATTTTCAAAAAAAAAAAGTTATTTGGCGGACCCTTTATTATTTTCTTTTAATTTTCAGTCAGCTGTTTTTGTTATTAAAATGAAATCTAGCTACTGTCAAATAAATCCAGTGTAAACGATCTAGATTTTGAGCAAGATTTGAAATCTAATCTACTAGATTTCGCTGTAGTGTAAATGGTTTATAAGACAATTAGGAACGGAATTATTGTCAATAAAATTTTTTTTTATTTTATGTGGAGTCAGTTTCTGATAGCAAGCGCATTCTCTTTTGCTGGGGTGGCTCAATATTAGTCTCGTCAGTAGAAATACTTATTACTTCTACATCTTCAGAAGCTGCTTCTGGCGCTGGTTTATTGCTTTTAACAGCAAATTCTGTTATAGTGCGTTGTGAGTTAAACGGGATTAAACGATTTTATCCGTATAAAAAGGAGCGAACAAAAAAAAAAAAGTAAATTTGTTAAAAAAATCCGTGTTATTTCAAATTCGCGTAAAAAAAACCGTGTAAAAACAGGTTTGGGTGTAATTGCTTTAAATAAAAACCGAAATCATAACTATTTTACGACAGGGTGTCTCAATTTCCTTTAAAAGAGCTGTGTTTAATGAGCATATTATTCCACATATGCTTTTATACCGCGTTCATGATAGAGCTACAAAACTATCGATAGTCGGCCCATTCGATAGTCCGGTATAAAACTATCGATAGTATCGAATTTTTAGAAGAGTGATAAATTTCCCACTTTTAATTAAAAATTATACAGGCGTACGTACGTATATAGATGTATAGTAACCGGTTATGTTCTTGTAGAGTTATTCCCTAACAAAATTCTTCTTGATTTAAATTTTATTTAATTTATTTTATTTAACAAAAACTACAAAAATAATAATAGAAAACACGTTAGCACAATGTTTTAATAATTCTAAGAACAAAAAATTCTAATTCTGAGATCCGCTGTAAACACAGTAAAGTTATTTCATGGTTATTGAGATACAAAATAACATGCTTATAAATAATCAAAATATATGTATAAAGTTATAATAATAAAAATAAAAACAAACTTGAATCTAAGATCGACAGTAAAATTGTAGTTATTGAGATACCCAATAATTTTTGTTAATACATAAATAACAACATATCGAGAGTTTTTGCTTTTAAACAACTTCTACGGTCAGAAAGTACAGATCCAGTTTTGCCGAAAATCCCTTCTGATTCCGTAGAAGTTGCTGCTACACATAAATACCGTAAGGTACACAATTTTGTCAGCAACATTTCGTTTCCATTACACTGTAATTATATAAATTTGAAAATTACTAATTAAAATATTTAAGTATAATTACATTATCTTCCAATATTGTAGTGGATCACTTTCAATTGAAGAATTTTCATTTTCTAAATGTTGCCTAAGGCATATTATTGCATCCACCTGTTTTGTCCTTACCTTGCTGGCAACTTTGCTCCCTACAAATTTTAAAAGCTCTGGTGCTTCATGATAAATATTTCTTGAAGTTGACGGTTCAGCATCATACGAAGATGGGTTTTTCTTATTCATGGTACTCAATTCATTTTGCAATGCAAGTGCTCCCTTGTCAGCATTGTTTGAAAATAAAAAACCTTCCTTTTTAAAACGAGGGTCTAACAAAGTTCCAGTTCTCGTTATTGTTCGTTCCTCGTACGGAAATAAACGTTTTTTAATTCGTTCAATTAGAAAACTACAGGTCTGTTGACCTTCCAACGTTATCAGTTTAGTTTTCATTTCATTAAGGGATTGATAAAGACCACAAATTATTGGTATAATTAACGAGATGGTAACAGAAGTGCTGGACGATGTTTGAATTGTAGCTGAATCAAATGGAGTTAATAGATCTTTCAGGTCTTTTGGTGTAGCCAGTAGTACATTTAATATCGAAGTATTTGTGACCAATATTATCTCTATCATTCTTAAAGCGCTATTCCATCGGGTGGGTACCTCTTGCAACAAGCTATATGGCTTTTCTCTCCCTTGACCAGCTTTAAATTTTTAGTAGGGAACAGTGCTGCTTTTGAAGTATGTAACAATTCTTTTACATTTCACCAAAATAATTTTTATATTATCTTGTGACAAGCTATCTTGAAGTACAAGATTAATGGTATGTAAAAACAGGGAAGCTATCTTTTTTGCAGCAATTCGCATGCTTTTATCAGGGTACTGTCATTATCAGTAACAACCGAAGAAGCCACTTTCCCCATAACTCCCCAGCTATCCAATATGGTGCACAATGAAATTGCGATATTTTCCGCATTGTGATTGCTTGCGACCAAAAGTTTTCTAGTTGACAAAACAGCAGATCGCAAAACGTAATCTTTGGTCATAAAATGACACGTAACGGTAAGGTAACCCTCATTGGCGCGTGATGTCCAGCAATCAGTTGTAATAGCACAATGTTCAATTTCATGAAGCATTGTATGCAGTAAATTTGCCATCATAACATTTTGCAGAATGGGTCGTGATGGTAAAACATACCGAGGATCTAATATTTTTATCAGTTCACGGAAACCCTTATCCTCAACTATGCTAAATGGTTGTAGATCGGTGGCAATCATTGTCATCAAAGCTCTATCAAGAATGTGTTTACGTACTGAATAGGAACTATATGTTTCAACACTTTTAAAAAAGACTCAATTGTTTTTGATGGCTTAGAATTTTTTTTTTTAATAGTTTCTGTGTCAGCCTAGTTACCTTCATCCGCGTTGTCATTACTTATCTACATCTACATAAGAAAAAAATAAATAAATATATGCAACTACATACTTAAATTTACCTTACTTACTGTTAAATTTTTGAAAATACTCCTCCATACCTTTATAACTGTCAACTTCTAATATTATTCACCTGTTTAAAAACAGAAAAAAATGATTAAATAAAAAACAATAATTTTCATTAAACTTAGTTACACAAAATGTAGCGTCCTCTGCAATTTGCTAAAAAAGAAAAGTTGAGTCGAAGTTTTATACGCCGATACTATTTTTTGCGTTGAAGCCGTGGCAAAACGGAAAATTGCCGCTTAAATTTCGATAATATCGCTATCAAAAAAAAAACTATGGATAGTCCATTAAAAATAAAACTATCGATACTACTATTGATGGTTTTGCAGCTCTAGTTCATGTTCGTGGTATGCGAATCAGCTTTAAACCATATTCTTCTGATGTTTTAATTGTAGCATAAGTTGACACACACATAGTATATCATGCTAATAAAGGATGTCTGTCAGGGCTTTAGGAAAATATATTTAATAAAAAAATATACATATAAAGCTGCATTGCCGTACATCAAATTAGCGGATCAAACTCACCCTTGGAATTGTGTTGGTAAAAAATACTCACATGTATAGACCGAGGTGAATTTGAAAATATCAAAATATTTGATTTTTCTATCAGCGCTGCGGAAATCATATGTTCTCTGTTTCTTTCCAACAACTATAAAATGAAGTTTGATCAGTTATATGTTGTTCATGCACGCACCTTTATTGCGTAAATCGCAATAGTCATTATTGAGCTCAATATTTCATATAGAATTTCAATTAATTGTTGTGCAATAAGTACGAAAATTGTTTCAATATTGAGTAAAACTTTAAATGCAACATTGTGGAGTGTGTCATGTGAGCACATTATTACTTATGCGAAGAAATTTTGCTGATATTTGACAACACAGGTGTCAACAACGTCAAATAAAAAATGGCGAGACAGGAGAAGGTAAGTTTATTTATATTAACACTGAATCTACCGATACTTCATGTATTTCTAATCCTATTCCATCCTTTTTTTTTAAAAGGCATGAAAAACAATGAAATAATGATATTTATTATTAAAATAGCACTAAACGTGAAATTTTTACTGTAATTCTCGCTTAGATCAATTGCTCAATGTAGCAAAATATACCCGGCAATGCCAAATTTGTCCAATAGAGTGGTTTTACATCGCAAAATATACAAATCAAGATACATAACCTTTGCACTGCTTAAATAACTCCCTTCAGTAGTTAAGGCATATTGTACGTCTTTCTCAGTAAAAAAGTTACTAATTTTAATATCAGTCGTAAAGGCAAATGGAGATGTTATAATGTTACTTTCAAGAAACCCTGATAAAAAAAGAACTTTAAATGTATCATTTGACTCGTCATGGTAGATTTAGTGTTAAATGTATATTTTGCTAACAAAAATATTCAATTTATATTTTAAATAAGTGTAAATAGTTAAAAAAAAGAAATACAAATTGGAATGGATGCTAGTGAGACAGCCCCACTTGATATGGGGTGAAGCAAACTGTTGTTTTAAGTTAAGTTTCGACACAAATTTTCCGGCTGTCAAATGATTATTGAATAAACTGATTTCCGGGTGCCTGAAAAATTAAATCAATTTTGTCAATTAGACGAATATTGACTCAATAAAAGTGAATGCCTGAATATATTATTAAATTTGGTGTGTCGCTTAAAACAAAAGTTGTTTAAAACATACATATATTATAAATATATAAGTTAAGTTCCATCTTTTATTTAATACCTTTTTTTTATTAATTAATTCACTCATTATTAATTATTTCACTTATTTACCATAGATGGGCACTTTGCAGTACCAGTAAAATTTCAGTAAAAATTGATTTTTACTGATTACTGAAAAAAATTTCAGTATTCAGTAAAATTTTACTGTTAATGCAATCTAAATTTGAATGAAATTTAAATAAAATTTAAATGAAAAAAAGTAAAATTTTACTGTTAATGCAATCTAAATTTAAATGACATTTAAATCAAATTTAAATGAAATTTAGATTGCATTACCAGTAAAATTTTACTGAATACTGAAATTTTTTTCAGTAATCAGTAAAAATCAATTTTTACTGAAATTTTACTGGTACTGCAAAGTGCTCATCTATGTTATTTACAAAGTTGTGAAACATACAATTTTCTTATAAGTTTATTTTGTTTTATTTTCCTACTCCTTACTCATGAGAATAGCTTCAAAGATCTATATATAAAATAATAATATACAGTGAGCGCCATAAGTGAGTCAACACCCACTATAATTTTAAATTTTCTATTATGTTCTTAATTATAAAAAAAGTTCCTTTATCATGAATTGTTTTTTGTGTTTTTTAGCATTATATAAGTAATAAATAAACGTTTTTATTTTTGGAAATTTATTCGACTATCCTCGTTTACTTTTCTCGCTATCCTAAGAAAATGAATTATTTCATTGGTGTTTACTCACTTTTGGCGCTCACTATATATATATATATATATATATATATAATTATATTTCCTTATCAGAGATCAGCAATAAGTATTCAAAACGATGAGTAGATTCGAATCATACTCAAAATTTCTGATACTTATACGCATTCATACTTATTTTAATATCATACTCATACTATTCGTATTCAAAGTTTGAAATACTCGTCGTACTCATACTTACCAATACGCATGATGTTATTGATTTCGATTCTCCATGATTCATCGTATACACGAATCACAAAATAAGTATGATTCGTGTACGAACACTACATACTCACAAGACGATTCTGTGTTTGCTCTGCTTGCTGTCTTTGTCTTTTTTGTTTATGTATCTTTCTTCTTTCTTTGTAAATGCAACAACAACTAATACTGTAAATTTTGATGAATGATTCGAATCACTCGAATCATTTGTGAGTACTATAAGTATTTTTCTAAATTTATGAATCTGAATGAGTAGGCGTATGAATCAAACATATTTCGAATGTTATGAGTTTGATGCCAACGTTGTACGCATACTCATTGCAACTTGTATTTATAAATCAATGTTGTCATGAATACGAATGAATCAGAGTAGTTGAATTTTAATACTGTTGACGCATTCATACTCAAAATTGCATGAGTACTTATGAGTAGCGGAAAAGGGATTCATTGCTGATCTCTGTTCCTTATTGAAGTTTAAAATTTGGTGGTGGAAAACATTGATTTTTGTATAACTTGAGGATATGTACCATCTGAAGTCAGTTTATGAAATCATGTATTATTTTTCGGCAGGCCAAAACTTTTGACAGACCAACAACAGCTTATTTTTTATATAAAAAAAGTTCTCCAGTATTTTTTATAATTACAAAACGATAACAGCCATTTTGCAACAAAATAACAGATGACATGATAAAAAATAAAGAAAAAGTCAAACATTTTTTGTTTTGAAATCCTTAGAGAAAAATGTTAAGTTATTTAAGCAGTTATTGAGATACTCAATATTTTTTTTTACTTAAAAACTTATAGAGATCTCTTTGGTTTTAAACAACCTCTACGGTCATAATAAATGCATCCATCTTTGCTAAACATCCTATTCGATTCCGTTAAAGTTGCCGTTAACTTAAGCGTCAACAGTTTTTCAGCGACATTTCGTTTCCATTACACTGTAAACACAAAATCTTGGCTTGTTCTATCGGATAAACCATATTAAAATTTTTGTGGGTAAGTCATCTGACAATACATATTCAACCAGCAATCGTCGGCACTAATGTTAATGTTATTGGAATGAATTAAATCATCAGATTCCATTACTGAATAAATGTACGTATCTACTATACAACCACTTCAGCGAAATCGCAAGTTTTGAACTGAAATGACAAGTCTACGAAACCAACTAACTGAATAGAGACTGGTTTTTGTTGGTATCATCATAAATTTAGAGCTGACGCCACGCGATGTCGACAACTGCACAACTTTTCTTCTCAGTCAATGACGGAAGCAAAATTTTCAAAAGACAACACGGACACGAAACGTGTTGGGCAATCTCTCCAATTTCCGATTATTCTGAAATATGGAATCATATCGACTACAGATTGACAAAAGATTAGCAAAATAAAACTCTTTTAATTTATACTTGCACAGATGTGTCAGTCATAACAAATGTATTGCAATTAGCTAATCAGTAAAACCTTCGGATATAGCCAGTTGACCGCAAAAAATGAAGAAGACAGATGGCAATAAATATTCCTTTATATTTTAGAAAATACACTGAAAATTTAAGAAAAAGTTAGTTGAATGATAATATCTGTGGTCCCAAGCTATAACAGCCAAAATCGAAAATGATACTTCCACTACTACTAATTCCATCCATTTCGCAAAGCTTCATAGTTATTATAAACAATAAGGGATTGCCAACAAAGTATTGATGACAGTAAGCATAAACTAATGTAAATGAATTTTTATATTTTGTTGTCACTAATTTTTGTTAAACTTTTAAATCAATATTACAAAAAACAAAAAAAATTACAGTTCTATATAAATATAAAATTATAGTGCTAACCATAGTAGAAGAAAAGAAGGTAGTTTCATTCTCTCTTTATTTTTTAAAATTCACTATCTGACATGGTTAAGGATTCAGACGTTTTCGTTAAAATAATGCTACCATATTAATTTTAAATTTCCTCACATTTTCTTGAAGTCATATGAAAATAATAAATTCAATTCAATTGAAAAATATTTTGAGAAAATTTTATAATAAAATATTAAATATTTTTATTTACTTACGAAGCTAATTTGAAAATATTATTTCAAGATTTAAAAAGCATGAGTTGTATTTTCCCCCAATGCGAAAATACGAAATATATTTGCAAAAATTCAAACATACAGAATTTGGCTTCAAAACTTCCGCACAAAAGGATGAAAATTATACATATATAAATTTATTGTCCGAAGGAGGTTTACATAAGCCTAATACCAATTTTTTAAAACTTCTGGAACATTTAAACTCATTTTTTTAAAAAATTAATGGTAATTCTTTAAATACTAGCCCAAATTACATGTTAAACTTGTTGGACCTAACTAATATAAATTTAGATATAAAAATTGTTAAAAGATTTTATCTTGGACGAACATTTTTTCGAATTCGCTTTCTAAATCGTCATATAAAAATAAAATATTAAAAATAAATATTTGTATACTAAATATTTGTATATAATAAAAAAATGAAAAAAAATTATTACTTAATTAACCTTAAAAACTAGTCAATGTGTGTTTAATTATGACCGGAAATTAGTTATTCAATCTGCCACTTTTAGCACAACATAATACAGTAAATATCATACTTAAATATACTTAATTATAAATTACGCATTTGTCATAAATAATTTATTGGGAATATACAACAAAATTATAAATGTGGCAACGCTACATATATAGGGGCAATTCACACGACTTTGTATCGTGTATATTGTATTGAATACATTTGTTTCTTTGTGAATGCTCAATGCTATGCTGTATTGTGTATTTCGTGGCATTCAAACAATTTGATAGCCCGAAACCAACATAACATATGAAAACATATACACATTTTTTTCATTCACACAATTTGATAGCACGAAACCAATACAACTTTTAAAAACATATGGAAAATATGTGTATATGTGTATCAGATTTTTATATGAAAATTATCAACAACAATCATACACTGTTGTAGGTTCTTCCAACAATACAATGAATACAACGATACAACGGCTTGTGTGAATTGACCAATTGTTTATGCGAAAATAAAACTTCAAAAAACCTTTTTTTTTTTTTAAAAATTTGACTGAAACTACCTTCTATATTTCTTATACCATGGTGCTAACTAAACAAAACAAAGGGCAAAGAACTGGGATAAAATAATTATAAATAAACCATAAAATTATTATGAAATGTTTTAAAATATTTTATAATCTAAATAAAAACTGACGATTTAAGAGAGTGCGAAACCTGGTTCAATAAACATACATTAAATAAATAATATATGTAAATCAATGAATTGACAATAAATTGATCAACGAAATGCCTCAATCCCATTGTGAGTTTCTAAGTTGCCGTTAATATCACAGGAGTATACGCATTGATTTTGGGTTCATGGCGTCTGGAATTTCAAGCGAAAAGCAAAAACTGCAACAGTTTTGGCAGCTATAATAGATTTGAGTGTAATCTCAATCATAGCAAAAATGCCACAAAACGAATTAAAGATTTATGCGTAAAAAGACTTCCTCGAATCGATCGAAAGTGCCATAGAACGCGAATTTATGTCACGACCGTCTGATCGACCCTATGACTAGCAGCACCCCGCCTTCGATAACATTTTGTCAGTTGGCATAATTAACACATTTCATAACATTTGCGTGCTTTCGCCGAAATTTGTAAAATTAAAACTTATGGTACGACTACGGAGTCTAAAATTTTCATCCAATAGGAACCACGGTGCTATTCTTCGCAAAACTGCAGCACGATAAAAAAGCTGATAAAAGCTACCAACCTTCCGGTAGTAATTGGTCCTGCTTGCTCCACACGGTACAAAAATCTTTCGGCTTATAGGATTACCGCTCTTTAAATGCACAAACTGCCAGCGACTGATCCGACTTTACAAACAGCGTCAAAGGTAAGAAAATATTTTTAAAGATCGATCCTCAAAAGGAGTTTTTAAAGTGGCTATTTATTCTGAGGACATCGCTAAAACTACTTTTATAATACGGTTCGACATCTATGATCGAGAGTTAACAGCAACATATCAACGTATTTGCTATTTTCGTTACATGTTGAAAGGAATAAGTTTTAATATTGTGACTGACCACCTCCCCTTAATCTATACACTTCGTCAAACCACCAGAAAAGGTATCACCACGCCGCAGGTCACTATGGATATTCGACATTTAGCAGTTGCCTAAAATTCAACAGCTAACCAACTCTCTCGTATAGGCTGCTTCCATCAAATTGTCGTTTACGAAGAAATTGCAGAAACTCAAATAGGAGATGAGAAACTTAAAAAACTCTCATGTTTTACTTTTTCAGATTCTTATTTTTTATTTTACGACACTTCGACAAAAACGTCAGACACTGCATTCCAAAACGTTTCGTAAGGAAATATTATCCTTCGTTCATTGTTAAGCTTACCCGGGCGTAAGAAGAATAACAAAGTTAGTAACAGCTCGTTTTGTTTGGCCAGCGATACGACGTGATTTAGCAAAATTTAAACCTGTATCGCTGATCAGTGTTCAAAGGTCCATTGCAAATTTCGAAATACGAACCACTGAAAAAACGATTTGAACACATCGATATCGGTATTGTGGATCCTTTTCCCCTGTGCGACGGTTATCAACATTGCTTTACGATTATTGATCACTTTATGGGAATAGAAGCCTTACCGAGACTATATCTATGCCAGATGTGACTTCCGGAACTATTGCGAAAGCAATTCTACATACATCTTAACTCCGCACGACATCTTATTATAGAAAAGTGTTATTATCTTATTTAAATTTTCTATATTCTGCAACAATCCAGCAAAATGGGTTCCCAGTCTTTCGTTTCGCAGAGCTCGTTTATGAAACAAATTCAAAAATTTCCGCACAATTTTGCACAGACACCAAATCAGCAGTTGTATTTAGTGAGCTTGTTTCATAATTTCGCTTGGCGGTACAAAACCGTAGGCCCACAGACGCGTCGTATCATACAAAATCAAAAACATCTTTAAGTCCTTCATTAAATTCGGGTTCACATGTTCTTGTACAAAACGATAAAATACGTCCATCGAAGACACATTCATATTATAGTTCACACAGCGTTCTTTGAAAAACAACAAAATACTTCACCTTACCCATTGGTAACTGACACATTAATATCAAATCAGAATCAAGCCAGCCTTTATCGAATATTCAGATGCAAACTACTTACCTCAAAAATATCTATCACAAGTATTAGAATCGATGGCCAGTTGACAGAAACCTCTCATCAGTCTTCCAAGCAAATTACTGTCTTTCAACGCTGCACAACTCTCCAATAGCGTCGACGTATCAATCTTCTAGTAAGATTCCGGTAGCTTTTATTTAACCGGGGAGTAATGTCGTAACCTGTAACTTTTTTCAATTCATTCAGTCTTTAATTCTTATTATTTTTTAATCTTCACATTGCATTCATACATTCATAAAAAATTTATTATAATTTCCAAAATCATTATTATACTATATTCAGATATGCACTTTTATTGAGTCAATTTTTGGTTTATCGAGTAATCTATTTGGCTGACGACACATTTATTATTGTTGTGCACGTTAAAAAGATTGAGTCAGACAGTTAACTAGTAGTATCTATAGATGAAATCGTTTGTATTAAACACTGAAATTTAAAATTGAATGAACTAAAACTACATGTTCATATCGATTTCAGAAGTATAAAAATAATCTACAAATCAGTCAAAAAATAATCCATGTCAGTTTCTTATATGATAGGCATTAGATACCAAGCTCAGATAAAAATAACTGAACAATGTAACCAGGAAATAAGTAGCAAATTATCGTGAAAACAGACCACGATCCTACAAGCAACAAAACTTCGACAAACAGCCTATACAAGTAGACTTTAAAGAGCTAAACCACTGGATTTTGTGGCTTTATGGTCATTTCAACTATTCCGTTAAATGTTCTCTTCTTTATCTTTGATTTTATAAAACCATAGTATATGTAAATATGTACATACATATATATACATATAAGTGGTATAATGTTTCGATAAAAATAAAATTAAAATCCTTTTCTCTTTGTGATTGTAGATTGTAATATTAGTACATTATTTCCCGGAAATAATAATACCCTGCTTAATAGTGCTGAAACTTACGCAATCTTGATTTTTGCTTCAAAATGTACTGAAACAATTTCGATATACATATGTATGAGTCCCCCTTGAGTATTCCCGGCTTAAAAACGCGATAAATTATTTTGTATACTCCAAATATATCTAAAAAATCGTTTTAATGCACCTACTTTGTGACAACTTTTTTTCCAAAATTATTCTCGTGACAGAGACTGCACTCTGTCCCATTCAGAAAAAGTAAACAACTGAGGCAATGCAATCTACAATAATTGATTACTGATAGCGATGTCTATCTTTCGTAATTTATACAGCTCTAATTCTACTAATCTGGCCTGGTGCAGCTCTCTGGCGAGTGAACTGCCTGTATCTTAGTTTAGTTAATGCTACAAAGGGCTCTTGACTATGCCTGTAAAGTCTGCTGCGCATCTTTCTTCTTCAGCAATTTCCGAAGTGTCACTGGGAGTCCAGCAAATAACCACTTTATTAACCACACCGAGTTGTAGAAGATAATCAGATATTAATGAGACAAATGTAATTATATCAGCGTCAGTGACGTGTGACTATCTGCTCTTAGGTGCGGGACTTTGGGAATTTCCCCTTCAAAAGCTCTATCTAGCAAGCATTTTTGTAAGTGCTTATATCCGGAGAATACTGTATATGATATATAGCAGTATGATCTTGTATCAACTCTTTGAAAAAACTTTTTCCGTATCATTCACTTCAGGTCTTGTGTCAATTGAAAGTTGTTAGCGTGTAAATTTACATCTTCATTCAAATTCGCATCAGTGATGTTCGTGAGATGTTTAATTGTTGGGCACGACCGTTAGTCGAGATTGATGACTCGGGCCACACTATCGCGAACAACAGAAATATTTTCCGCAGAACGATCTGGGCGACTATGTACTATCGTTTTATATTTCGTATAGACTCGATTTGCCAAAATTTATGCACATTTCTCCCGATTGTGTTCATGCTCAGTCGATTATGCTGACCAAAATAATTAATAAGTGCACGAAATACATTTTGATTTGAACGTCAATTTTTGTGAAAGGCTTCAACAATCTTAAGGCGCTCCATGGTTGAATTTGTCAAACACTGAAACAAAGAAATGTCAAATTAAGTTTGGTAAAAGATTTGACGGTTAGGGCCGACTCACAATTAACATCATTCGACCACTCTTAGGATTAATAAGACAATGAAACAAATGTAACATTGTTCACTTATTTCTCATTTCAGGAGTTGAATTACAAATTACCCTAATTCCGCTCAAATACCTTAGATCTGTCATAAAAGGTAAAAAGGTAAAATAAATAAATAAATCACGCCCATAAGGAACCGCATTATTATTAATCGTGTTTTTTTATCAGCACTAAAGAAAATCATTATTTTTTAAAATTTAATTCAACTTAACAAATTAGATTATCAGCAGTTTCGAAAGTGATTAAGAAACGGAATTGCTTGTGTTTAAAAAAATATTGTGATAATTACTTTCCCTTATTCTTACTTACTTCGAATTGCTAATGTAATTGAAGCTCATCACAGGTAAATAAAATTTATTAAATTCAATTATTAAAACCAGAGAAAATGAAGCAGACGGTGATTAAAAATTTATTTCAATGAGCGACATGTAGTTGCTGCAGGTGCTTCGATTAATGTCATTAAACTATTTAAAATCACTGGAAATGCAAAAACACATTACTAGAAAAAAATTAAATCACCTCAAAAGGTGTAGTAAGTTATGCCAACAATGACTAAACGTGGTTATGTATTCCTTTTACATTTACTAGTCATATATCATATCTTATAACATATTTGGTCAATTCACACAAGCCTTTGTATCGCTGTATTCATCGTATTGTTGGAAGAACATACAACAGTGTATGATTGTTGTTGATAATTTTCATATAAAAATTCGATACACTTATACACATTTTTTTCCTATGTTTTTAAAAGTTGTATTGGTTTCGTGCTATCAAATTGTGTGAATGAAAAAAATGTGTATATGTTTTCATATGTTTTTAAAAAGTTGTGTTGGTTTCGGGCTATCAAATTGTTTGAATGCCACGAAATACACAATACAGCATAGCATTGAGTGTTCACAGCCAAACAAATGTATTCAATACGACATACACGATACAAAGTTGTGTGAATTGCGCAATTGTTATGAAAATGGTAGCGGTGTATCATCGTTTAACATTAAAATGAGCAAAAGTTACACACACATATACAAAGAACTTGTTACAAGTAAACCAACAACATCAGTACGAAAGAAAAGGGCATGCACAAGTAAGCGAGAATGCAACAACAAGCAATGTGGACAAAATACATAGACAACAATGAAGTCGCGACAGAGTTCCCGAGAAAGCGAAACCATGGACTTTCGAATTGAAGAACCTTCATCAGACTGTTTATGTTGGATATAAAAAGGCAAGACAAAACAGGCAACGAGTAGTAATATTCCAGGAAGTCTTGTGTGAAGAAAACAATCGTGGTTTGAAGATCGTCGTTGTAAAGGTCTACAGAACAGTTGTTAGTGCTTACGCGAACAGAAGAGCAAAAAGGAATAGCGAACTAAACAAATTGTTGTTATATCATCAAGTTATGAACAGTGGCACATAAAATAGTGTGAACAATAAAGAACTAAAACTAACAACAAATTTATTTTTATTTTGTTTGCAATCAACGAACTCGTATTTTAAACGTTATTAAAAAGGTAAAAACGTAACAATATGTATGTATGTATATAGTTACTGTAGTAGACTCACATAGGAAACTATTGGTAAATATACATTATTGGCTATCGTAGTCCTTTAATACTCACGCGATAATGGCACTCAATTAATCCCATGTATATCGCAGTATTTTGTTATCGATTTTATTACACGAAATCAGTTTCGTGTTATAATTTTGATCTTGTTTTAGAAATCATATGTGTTCGATATTCTGATTTAACCAAACACGGCTCTTTGGTTAACGAGATCATGACAGCGCATGCCGCCGGTGGTCCGCACTAGACAGCCTCATCTAGCGGCGCATACTACCGGTGGTCTGCACTAGACTGCCACATCGGGAGACGTGTACTACCGGTGGTATGCATTTAATTATGCTATTGGACGGTACGTAACACCAAATATTTAGAACCTTTGAAAACTTCTACTGCCGAAAAAGGACACTTGAAAGTCAGGCTCTATTAAAAGCATTTATTTTTAATAACAATTATAATTACTAACATAATAATTGAGTTCTTTCTATTTTCTCGGAAAAAATTCAGAATATTTAGTGAGAATGAAACGAATTCACGAAGAGTTTGCACATTGTTAGATTGCCTCTGCTGTATAATAGCCATCGTCCGATAGAGCTAAAAGCACTAAGGCTAGCCGCCAGTGGGCGACAAGCATGAATTACAGGGCAGGCGTGAACGTATCAAATTAAATCATGATATACAAAATTAGACTTACCAAAAAGATTACGTCATACTAAGAATCTTCTCGGGTTTTTAGATACCTTTTTTAACTAAAATTTTCTATACTCTTCATTTTTATTACCATCTTTTGGCAAGTTCTTAATAAATGTTCCGAAAGTTTCCAAGTTTTTTATCCCTTTGTTTTAACTCATATGGCATATATTGCTTGGTCTAGCCAACCAGTTTTAAAAGAATCTTGACTCTCATGTTGTAGTTATTTAGTGATGCAATCATCTCCTGACAAATTGATTTTCGAGCTTACCAGTCAAAGACCAGTTGCAAAGTATCATGTAGTGTTTCACTGGCTGATCTGTGCGTTGTACATTGTGATGGTTGTAATTTTTGCAATGAAATTTCAAACACGTGTTAATTTTACGTACTGAGTGCTTCTTTCAACATTACTTCAGATTATGTCAGTGACTTACTAAACGAGAGTTCAAGCGCAAACTTTCACATGTTAAGAAATAGTATATGTGACTAAAATGTTTCTTTCAGCGTCTTCATCTCAGTTGTCTTCCGGAGTCAATATTAAATTTTAGGCCCCTCCACTTGTACGTAAATTATCACACACAATAAGGGTGGTGAGGGAAGACAGGTTGCAATCCTGATTAAAGTGCTGCAATGGAAAACTGATTCTGATCAATCGATTCTTGATAATAATAAATTACTTATTTCCAGAGAAATTTTTACTTCTTATCATCCAACAATTCCAAACAAATGAAAACAAACAAAAAACAGAAGAAAAAGTTTTAATTATATTGAAGCGATTTTTGTTTCTTAACCCATTTTTGCGCAATGGAGGATATCACGTGCTAACTCGTTATTCGAACATGAATAAAATCAAAGAGAACCTTTATGAAGGAATTTTTGTTTTAAACTTCACAATTTTATTTCAAAATTATAAAAAGGAAAACAATTTTAATGCCAATAAAAACAGCTTTAACTTTAAATAGCATAACTATACGGCGTTAGATAACACAGTTTGGAGAGCTATTCCAACAATATCGGCAAGATCAATGCCGGGTAATTATATTATTAAAAAGTTATTAAATTAACAGTTATCTCTTCATATTGGTCCGAACATTGCTTTCATGCCCACGAATATGAATAACTCTGCAAATTTATAAAGTGCACCAAACAGTTTTTTTCTTTTTTAAGAATAAATTATTCAATTGTAATATTTGCGGAATAGATGATATTGTTCCGAAAATCGAAACGGTGTAGGTAAATCGTTTAATATTAAAATGAGCAAAAGCTACACAAACAAATACAACGAACTTGTTGCAAATAAACCAAGTAAGCGAGAACGGAACAACAAACAATGTGAAAAAAATAAAAATAACAATTAAGTTGCGATAGAGTACTCGAGAAGGTGAAACCCGAACGTTCGACTTCAAGAACCTTCATCAGACTGATTACGAGGGCGTATAAAAAGGCAAGACAAAGCAGGCAACGAGTAGTAAGAATTGAATCAGTCTTGTGTGAAGACGCGTTGCATGTGAAGAGAACAGGCGTGGTTTGAAGATCGCCGTTGATAAGATCTGCGTTGTAAACAAAGAAGAATAGCGAACAAGCAATTATTGGTGCATTCGCCAAATTGTAAATGGTGCCACACAAAAGTAGTGCGAACAATAAAGAATTTGATTGAACTTAAACACCAATGTATTTTTTATTTGGTTTGCAATCAACGAACTCATATTTTAAACTTTTATAAAAAGGGAAAGAAATATATTAAATTTTTCATACCTAAAATGTAAGCATTTAGTACTTATTCTCTGCGAAAACAGTTTTTTTTTCACAAAAGAGCAAATATTATGTTTGTCTAAATTCGTAAAATCTCTAGAAAAAATCAAATGTCTAAAAATTAAATACTTAATAAATAACTAATTAATAAAAGAAATAAGAGTCGAAAAAATAAAACAGTGTTGATTAAAAATTTGATTTCAAACGGGAACTATTCATTATCAAAAATCAAATATTTTGATAAACTTTAATGGCCGTAGAAGTCGGCGTGGTCTAGTAGAGAGTGTGTTGGCTAATTAGACGAAAGGGCCGAGTTCGAATCCCAGGTCAGACATCAAAACGAAAATACAAAAAGTATTTCTTCGGCGACTTCCTCTCAGCAGATTTCTGGCAAAAATTCTGAAAGTAAAAATTGCCATGAAAAGCTTCTCAAAAAAAAAAAAAACTGTCGTTCGGAGTCGACTTTAAACTGTAGGTCCCGCCACTCATGTACGAAATTAACGCACACAACACGAGTGGTGTGAGAAGCTAGGACGTTGTACAATGGGTCAATTCGACCTCCAGGTACTGTACTTATCACATTTGACAAGTGCACGTCTTCTAACCTAACCTAACCTTAATGGCCATTATTACAACCTGCCGTTAAAGTTGGATTTAGTTAAAAGTAGCTTTAGCTAAAGGGAGCTGTAAAGTTACCTTTAACTTATTTTCGTTATTACAACTTACAGATAAAATAAAGTTAACTGTTTTCAAAAATATGGAAGTGCCGAAGCAATGTCGATAGAACTGCTTAATTAAACAAGTTTTTTTTAAACGCAGTGGCCACGAAGGACCTTTTTTGTTGTCGTATGTGCTCATGTTGTTTAAATTTGAAGTTGCCATACTGAAAACTTAACTTCAAAAGTTACCAGTATGAAGATCTTCCCTTTAAATTAACACTCGCTTCTGCATTATCGTCCACTTATAATAATGAAAAACAATTTATCTGCCCTTTAAAATCCTCCCTTTAGTTAACGGCTAGTTGTAATAATGGCCCACAGACATTTATCTTCATATCCGTTTATGTTATAGCCTTTAACCTGATAATAAGGAATCTGACCTGAGAAGTTATTGCGGCATATGGCAAATGTTTATTTATTTATTCATATTCAAATCAGTAGAACAAATATAAAAATAACTAAATTCGAATTAAAAATAATAATAATATAATTTTATAATAATAACAATTTTATAATAATAAAAATTTACAATATATGAGAAGTGTACCATTGATGCGATTTTAAAATACATAGCATTCGTTCCGGTGCATTGCGATTGAATATTTGATGGAAGTTATTGACAAAGACGAATAACGTTAATATAGAAATGCCTTTCGGATAGTGTTTATCTTTTTATCGGTGTTGGATCTAAAAAATTACACTCTATAGAGCGTCCCACATTTATAAGTTACTTCTATTTTCCAAATTTCTCTTAAACTATAACTCTTATCGTTTAAGTTCCTTTTGAAGATTTATTTATCATTCCATATATTTTTACGAAATACATACTATATTAATATATATTACATACTTTATTATTGTTGTTGTGTAAATGTTATTGCATAATCCATTATTCATCCTTTCATGTTTTCGTACATTTAAGTATTTTCGTTATTAAGAAGCAAACATAAATATTGTTTTTAACATTTTGTTAAATTGCTTACACTCGTACTATGTTCAAACACACACTTTTATTGCGTAAATCGCATTAAACGCCATTATTGAGCTCAATATTTCATATAAATGTTCAATTAATTATTGCGCAATAAATACGCAAATTGTTATAATATTGAGTAAAACTTAAAATACAACAATACAATAAGTGCGTTCAGCATATTACACACGCCTGTGAACGAAAGAATAAATACAATCCGCATCAGGGCAATCCGCCACTCAAGTTTAAAAAAAATTAAGGCACACAACATGAGTGGTGTGAGAAGCTAGGCCGTAATCCTGACTGAACTGTTGTAATGGCCAATTATGTATGTAAGAGAAGATATGTTGAAATTGTTCATTCTTGTTAGAAATATAAACAGTTCCTGACAACAGTATCCTCTCATGCTATATAGGTTTACATTTCATAAGTAATTTAACATATCGTCGTCGAAAATCCAAAAGTACGTAACATCAAAAAAATTAAATTTGAGTTTTTGATTGATTATGATTCGTAAGGTTATCTAACATATCTCTACCAATTTTTAGATTTTTGCAACCAAAAATAACGTTTTTATATCAATAATTCAAAATGACGTACCATATTCTATCAATTGTTTCTATATATGAAGTATCTTTTATTTTATAACGTTTTTTGCTTCTCCTGTAAAATTAGAACAAGTGATGTCACGCACATTTGGATTTTCGACGACGATATATACACTATCGGGAGTATGGTAATATGCTTCTGAAATACATAAGATATACGTTCCTGACCCCTCAAACAGAAATACATCAATTTTAGTATTAGACTCTAAGCATTAATGTGTCATATACATAAATGTTATAGAAGACATTTGAGAATATGCAACATCTAAAATGATAAAAATCATATTTGATGTCAGTGATGTTATCGTCGACTAAAAAGTATGAAAATTTAATTGAGACGGTACCGATATTGATTTATGACTTTTAATGTGGAACAGTAATGGGTTAAACAACACACGCCTTCAAAAGATATTTTGTTTTTGGTTTTTGGTTAAATCCAAAACAAACTTATTGTAGATCTAATAAATATTTATACTTTCATACGTATACGCACATATACATATACAATACATATGTAGTTGTAGATTAAGAAATAAATAAGTATATACAAATAAATTATAAACAAATAACAAATGACTTGACAATTTTATAATAATATGTATGAAAATCACGTATGTATTTGCAAAACTTAAATATCATAGACGACTAAGCCTATCGTTTAATACCCTACACGATGAGTTTTATAACTTGGGATCATAGTGTAAATCATATTGCTTATGGTGATCGAATAATTTTTCTTTTATAATTAATTTTGTTTTTTTTTTTTTGGATTGTTAATAGTAATATTTAATTAAATATAAGTTTTTACAATGAAAATATGATTCAAACTTTTGTACTGAATCTGAATTATCACATGCAATTAGCAGATACGAATAAAAAAAAATATTCGAATATATCACAAATTCCAATACTGTGTACACAGGTAATTAGAAATTTTTATACAAATGTTGATGAAAGCGGAAACAGCTAAAAAAATTTATATAATTTTTCAATTTAAAAAAAATTTTGCAAAGATTTATTATTTTGGTTTAACTTCATAATTACATACAATTGTACATATGTACATACATATTTAAATACGTTTTTGTCTATTTTCATCATAAAGTTGGCATGAACGTAATACATTTGTAGGGCAACTGTTGGCAATAAACATTATAAACATCTAAGATTTTGATTAATTAAAATAAAAATTATTTTTTAATTATATGTACACGAGATAAATATTAAATAAATAAAAAGAAAAAAAGACTTTTCATTTCCGAACATCTAAACTTACTTGGTCATTGCAAGCCTTCAATCAGGATTACGAGACCTAGACTCTAACACCACTTATGTTGTGTATGTTAATTTTATCCATAGGAGGCGCGGCCTACAGTTAAAAGTTGGCCCCGAACGACGAAATTTTTTGAAAAACTTTTCATGACAAAATTTGTTTACTCTCAGAGTTTTTGCCAGGAAGCCGGCGAATGATATATTTTCATTTTGATCGAGATGTCTGTCTTAGGATTATAACCGCGGACTCACCTCTAATAAGCGAATACACTACCAACTAGACTACGGCGACTTGTAATGAAATGTTATTTTAAGTGTCTTCAAAATATGTACGCTTGAACCCTATGTTTTTAATATTTTAATTTTTTCTTATTAGAAAATATGTGTATAAATGTTTATAAATCCGTTCAATCCGTGCGTATAAAATATTTATTGTTTTTGCCGTAGTCTAGTAGGTAGTGTGTTGGCTCATTAGACGTAATCAAAACGAAACAAAACATAATTCCTCGGCGACTTCCTCTCAGCAGATTTCTGGCAAAAACTCTGAGAGTAAATAAAATTGCCATGAAAAAGTTTCTCAAAAATCTGTCGTTCGGAGTCGACTTTAAACTGTAGGCCCCGCCACTCAAGTATAAAATTAAGGCACACTACATGAGTGATGTGAGAAGCTAGGCCGTAATCCTGACTGAAGGGTTGTAATGGCCAATTATATATGTATGTATGTATGAATACTATGTTTGTAATATTTTAATGTTGTTCTAATTAGAAAATATGTGTATAAATGTTTATAAATCCGTTCATATATACATGCATATAAGATATTTTAAAACCTTACAGTTTAAAAGATATGTCAACATCATGAAACAATTCGTTTTAGCCGTAATGCACTGCTTGCAATAATTGAATATTATAACCATACTATTACCACTATGTATTGTATAATGCACTAAATTATTTAATTTATCGAATTTTAAATTTTATTGCATGTCAGACAAATAATTTAACTGATGTTTCGTTATTATTTTACATTTTTAACCGGAATATTATATTTTTCCATTCGTTATTATTTTAACAACTTATGATTATTATTATATTTCTTGATGTCACTATCTGAGAAATTTTGCAAATGTTGTACGAGTATGTTTTGATGTAATGCTGCACATTACGGTATTATAATGGGTGCTTAGAAAAGAGAAAATTTTTAACTTTGCAAATCGTTTTTTTTAAACAATAACATATTTTAGTAAATGTAATTCAGATGTGTGCTGCGATTCGAATAAATTTTACGTAATCTAACGGCCCTTATTACAACTTGCCATTAACTAAAGGTAGAAGTGAGCGTTAAGCTAAAGGGAGGATTTTCCTACCTTTAACTTTTAAAGTTAATTTTATGTTTTATATTATTTTCAATATGACAACTTCAAAAACAAAATGAGGAAACAGAACAACAAAAATAGAGGTTTTTCGTTGCCACTGCGTTTAAAAAAAACTTGCTTAATTGAACAGTTTTATCGACATTGCTCCGGCACTGCCATATTTTTGAAATCAGTTAACTTTATTTTATCTGTAAATCGTAATAACGAAAATAAGTTTAAGGTAACTTTAAAGTGCCATTTAGCTAAAGGTACCTTTAATCCAAGTTCAACGGCAAGTTGTAATAATCGCCCTAAGACTAGTAAAAATGAAATATTATTTATGAACACTTTTGTATTCATATTTATTTCTGAAGGGACCTATCATAGTATCTGTCTGTAGAAATGTACTGCGATAATATATTGATTGCAGTTATAAGAATCTATATTCATTGAGTTTTATTCTTCTGAACGGTTCTGATGCTGTAGGGGCTTCAAAAATGTGTAATTTGTAGTTTTTATATTCAGTACATATAAGCATAACGTCACATCATCTCATGTATTCTCAGTCAGGATTATATTGTCAAGTAAATTATTTAAATTAACTTCAAAACTAATTTTTTCAAAAAAAAAACTTTTTTGGAAGAAATGAACCGGTTTATGGAAAAATTCAACCCATACTACAAGTGTTAAATAAAAATAATGCGAACACACGCGTAAACAAGTTTGGTTTCAAACACTCTAATCAATTAAGAACAAAATAAGTCAGTAACCTACAGTTGTTGATACTCGAATTTCTGTTACCCTGCAGTACAACATCTGAGCTAGAGCCAATTAATAATAATCAGCGGATTGGCAAACTCTTCCATATGTTAGTCATCATCATTTATTTTAATTAGTTATGGATTTTAAATCATAAACAGAGGATCTGAATTTATAGTATTTTTACACACTTTTTATGTAAACACATGAGTAGATGAAATGAAAGTAACGTTGATTTAGTGGGTAGATGAATGTGCTTCCAACATTAAGATAAGTCTATATATAATAGCGTAGGGTTAAAAATGTTTATCAGCTGAATCCGTAGAGGTGTTGGAGATACGGAATGTTAGGAGAGATTAATATTGTATTTTAGAGAGTTTTTATGGAGAGTGTTTAAGTGAGCACTCATGCAGCAATATCGACGAGGCAATACTTATGTTATAAACACATTAGACGCAGTACTTGCGACGCGCCAATCTGTCAGAAATAGAATTCATGCATGTATGTATATGGAAAAGAGTATTTTAAAGGTGGCTCCACTTCGTCGATGCTGCTGCTTCGAATTGAAGATAGTATTTGTGCTGGCAAGGAAAGTATTAGTTCTGTCAATACAATAACATTCTTGAAACAGATTTTTTAAAAACGCGATACATACAATATAAAGTATTAAAAATGCTAACAAACATTTTAGTAGCAGCATTGAAAATGGATTGATTTGTTTATTTTTATTTGTTTTACTTATGCTTTGCCCCGCCACTATTAAAATACAATAATTAAAGCGCATGCTAATTGCCTGAGGCAGCAATATCAAATTAATAAATTATCGCGTCGCAAATACTGCGTCTAATGTGTTTATAGCATTAAACATTATGAGATTTTGTTGAAGATTGCTGAGAGAGATAGAGAGAGAGAGAGAATGATGAGTTGCTAAACAGAAACTAATTGTTTTTATTTTCATTTGATTAGTGTAAGTTGATTGCGGCTACAGTAAAGACGTGTCGATCGCTTAAAATACTTGTACAAAAATGTCTGGAAAAAGTAAGATAATTAAAAAACTAAAACAGAAAAATAAAAGATTGTCTTTGCTTTTAATAAACTTAAGAGTTGTAGAATAAACATTTTTTTTATTTTCATTAAAGATTGTTGTCATGGTCCTGGTTATCCCACTCCATTGGATGCCATGAAAAATGGTCCCCGTGAAAAACTTTTGTACACAATTACTGTACAGCCTAATTTAGATGAACCTCATGGTGATTATTTATCAACAGTTGATGTTGACCCAGAGAGTCCAACCTATTGTCAGGTACATAGTGATAACAATTTCTTAAAACATAGTATTTCCTTAAATAGAGATTACTAATCAAAAGGTTATACATCGCACATTCACCAATTGCAAAGGAAACGAAATTCATCATACTGGATGGAACGCGTGCTCAAGTTGTTATTACGTAGACGGAAATGCTAAACGTATCCCAAAAAGAGATAGGCTAGTCATGCCTGCAGTAAATTCAGATAATATTTACATAATGGATGTAGCAACCAACCCTCGTAAACCCGAAATTGTTAAGGTTGTAGACGGTAGCGTTCTTAAAAGCCATAATGTAACTGCTCCGCACACTACTCACTGCTTGGCCGATGGAAATATTATGATTTCAACAATGGGCGATGCTGAGGGCAACGCTAAAGGTGACTTTATACTATTTGACTCAGAATTCAATTGCCTGGGAACCTGGATTCAAGGAGACAAAAAACCCTTGTGTGGATATGATTTTTGGTATCAACCATATTTCGATGTAATGGCATCCTCCGAATGGGGTGCACCTAAAAAATTCAGACGGTATGTAAATTTAACTTCCTTTTTAAATTCGCTTAATATGAAATAACTAATTAGTGCACGATTAACGATTGATATGAATATCTCACTGTTGTATAAGAAAATCAGCGACATTTTGCCTTAAAAGTAAAGTAAAACTAAAAATGAGTTTAACATATTAATTTATGCAATTTTAAAACTAAAGAATTACACGAAGTCTTAATAAATCCATTAAATCACTGTATTTAAAAATATCTATAACGTCGCCCTAGTCTAATAGGTAGTGTGTTGGCTTATTAGACGCGAAGCCAAGATTCTAATCCCCGGTCAGACTTCAAAACGAAATATGAAAAAATATTTCTTTGGCGACTTCCTCTCAGCAGATTTCTGGCAAAAACTCTGTGAGTAAATAAACCTGCCATGAAAAAGTTTCTCAAAATCAGTCGTTCGGAGTCGACGTTAAACTGTAGGTCCCGCCACACATGTATACAATTAACACACAACATGAGTGGTTTGAGAAGCTAGGTCGTAATTCTGAGTGAAGAGTTGTAAAGGTCAATTATGTATGTATGCATTTAAAAATATCTTAGAATAAATATTAACATCTAAGCATAAGTATACATATTTCAGTAGTTTCTGTCTGAAAAGAAAGACAAACAATTCTCAAGTTTAAGATTATTTTAATTTAAATAGAAGGTTTAATCAAACTCTAAGACAAAAATTCTGAATATTCGTAAAATTGAACTTCTTTTGTGTTTTTGAAGATTCGTCAATTTTTATCTCTAAAATTATTTACGTTTTTTTTTTTGCTCTTATCACATTATTGAGGCACAATTTCAGCGACATCAGCAATATACAGTTCGACTAAACGCGCTTAACACATAATTATTTAATTATTTATACTCGCATTTGATTTGATTCATAACTTAATACAATACTTTGTTAATATTCTGAATAAAACATGATAAATGAAATTCTTTTGTGTACGGCACGTACTTTGATGCATAAAGTATTTAATAAAACAAAAGTGTTTCGAGCGGATAATTTTGATTTTATTTTGTTTTATTTATAATTATGCTATAATTATTATTATTTTCAATAATATATGCATACATATGTATGTATTTTAGATCAATTCAATCTGGCATTAAATCATTTTTTTTATTTATTTATTTACAACATATTAAATAAAATGAATCTTTGTGTATTCTTGTCAGGCTTCCAAAAAAAATCAATTATTCTAATATTTTCTTAAGAGGAATTTTATTTTTTTATTTCCAACAAATTATAAAATCATATATATATATATTCCATGGTATTAACAAATTTAAAGGTCTCTACATACATACATATTTGTTGCATATGAATTTTGTGCAAAAATTAAATTTCTTTGAATACTTCAATAATTTTTGAAACATTATTTTAATATTATTCGAATATGTAGAAGTTCTATGAGGAAGAAGAGGAGACTATTCTTCACCTACTGGTTATATGCCCGGCACTATGTCAAAGGACAAAATGGGTCTTGGTGCTTACTATATAGATGAACTTCGTTCATATATTTTATATTTTTTAAAAATTATAGATTTAATTAATTACATTTACATAATTTCCAATAACACTGATATGTATTGAACTCGGCTTCATGATAGCAGAAATATAAAAAAGGGAGTATTTATACGTATGCATAGAAGCACACTACAACATTTAAAACTCCGATTTAAATGCATTTGATATATGTATGTACTACTCGACACTACAAATCTATTTGTCTAAGTACTCTTTCAGTGTGATAAAAGAATGTGGTGTGCTTTAAACGTTATTATCAATTTTATATACACAATACATAAATAGTTATTTGATAAGTTATTTAATTTTGTTTCCAGTTTGTTGAAATTTTTTAAATTAAATACAAGATTTGCCCCTCCATCGAGATTGTCTTTATATATTTTAGCTTATCTTTTGCTAACATCGAGAAATTTTATTACCGAACATTTCGATAAGAAAAAATAACCTCAAAAGTCTACTTTTTAGTACTTTAGTACTTGGACAATGTTCGCAGCACAATGTTTGCTCTCAGAGTTCTTGCCAGAAATCTGCTGAGAGGAAGGCACCAAAGGGTTTGAACCGTGACCTTTATGCCGAATAAGCCCTCACACTACCTGCTAGACTTCGGCGACTTCACTTTGTGTAAGAACTGTTATGAATTATAGCGTTGTCCTGTTAAGGTATACATTTTTTGTTTAGCATAGTCTCGATTTACTCGTACAGTTCAAATACTACATACTTTGAAAAATCTTACCCTAGCCTTAATTTGTCTGACTCCGCTAATTAATCAATGTATGTATTATTTTCGAATTTCGAATTATTAGTGGTGCATTGTGGAATTTAGTGATGCAAAATTTTCTATTTTTATAACTTTTTATTGGTGTCATCACAAAACTTAAGAGTAATGGTACGTGATTGTGGCACACAGTGTCATTATATAAAAATGCTATTTTACTTTTAACGATTATAGAGGAAACTTAGGAACACCTTATCTTATTCGGCATACAAAGCTGGATATGTTTTATTTTCAATATGACTGATTGATAACAATTTCGTAAACTGTTAATTTCTTATTATTACCATTCTTATTTAATTTGAAGCATTTTTAAACTATCATATATCAACTATATACAAATGTTTTTTATTTGCACATATTTATTATTACAGAGGTTGGAGAAACGAAGATATTAATGATCTGACTGAGTATGGCTGCCGTATTAACTTCTTTAAATGGTCAACACGTACATTGTACCAGACAATCGATTTAGGTTTTGAGGGTTTTACTCCTCTAGAAATTCGTTTTATGCACGATCCACTAAGACCAGAAGGTTTCGTAGGCTGTGCTTTAAACGCTAACGTGTACTACTTCAAGAAGAAGGCAGACTCCGATGAATTCGACTGCAAGAAAATAATAGACATTCCATCTAAATTGGTCCAATTTGGTGATAATGAACCAGAAGAAGTTGGAGGAATGATTTCAGATATTCTTCTGTCTCTCGACGACCGCTATTTGTATGTTAATTTATGGCGTCACGGTGATGTTCGTCAATACGACATAACGGATCCTGAAAATCCAAAGCTTACAGGCCAAGTGTTTATGGGTGGACCCATATGTAAGGACTTGAATGAAGTCAAGGTTATTGAAGACAGAGAAATGAAAGTAAGAAGAATAACTATTTACTTGAAAATTTAATAGTTCTACTAATCATTTACCTACCATACTATGTGTAACAGGAGCGTCCAGAACCAGTTTATTTTAAAGATCGTCGTTTAGAAGGCGGACCACAAATGATGCAATTGTCGTTAGACGGAAAGCGATTATATGTCTCTACATCTCTATTTTCGTCCTGGGATAAGATGGTAAACAATAATGTTATTGTATGTTTTATTTGTATTTACGAATACATACGTACTTTTCTTGTCTTTTATGTACGTGTAGTTTTATCCGAAAATGATTGAGAAAGGTGGCCACATTTGCATGATTGATATTGATGCCGAAAATGGAGGTATGAAATTAAATAAAGAATTCTTTGTTGATTTCGGAAAGGAACCTTATGGACCCGCACTCCCTCATGAAATGCGTTATCCAGGTGGCGATTGTACGTCTGATATTTGGCTGGCAAAATAAATTCTTCATATTTGATACGAAGATGATAGCGAAATAACTATTGAACCTTTAATCTTTATTACATTTTTTAAATAGTTTTGCACTAATTTAGTTTTCTTCAGATAT
The DNA here is from genome assembly GCA_930367235.1 of Sarcophaga rosellei. Taxonomy (NCBI): domain Eukaryota; kingdom Metazoa; phylum Arthropoda; class Insecta; order Diptera; family Sarcophagidae; genus Sarcophaga; species Sarcophaga rosellei. The sequence goes on along the minus strand of OV884017.1, from coordinate 78,977,149 downwards.
TTTAACACGAAATAAAAATTAAAAAATTATTAAATAAATAAAATGATATTAACAATGAAAGTGTACGTATGTACGTACATATTCCTTAATTAAAATCTTATTATTATTCTTCGAGATAGTTTTTAACTTTCAGCAAAATTATCATATTTACAGTTTCAATTTGGACATTCAATTACGGAAATGGTTAACAACCTTCACCACTTCCACAATGAAGGCAAAAACCTCAAGCTATGGGATTGTATTCATAAGGACAATGACAAACAAGAAACAGTATTTTGTAATTTGTTATTTTTACTAAAATCGAGCAACTAAAATCAAAACACTAAGAAAATAATTTACTTGAAAAAATAAAAAAAAATTCCAATTTTTTCGCGTCAAATTCAAATCAAATAAACACTTCCATGGCTTTTAGGACAAGAATATTGGAATTATTAAGAAGATGTTATCTCTAATAAAATTAATTTTAATTAAAAGACTCAGTTTTGCACGGGATATTTTAAAACAAGAATTGGAATGAAAATAATCCCAGATTTGCATAAGAGAGGAAAATTCTTGCGGAAAATAAGAAAACTTGTGGACAGTAATCATTGGACTGGTAAAAAATATTAGACAAGTATGCGAAATATAGAGAGTATGCCGCGATGAAGTAAGCAAAGACTTGGAGGTAAGAGTTATTATGAGAAAATTAAAGGCCAATTAAGTATTGAGTATTGAGCAGTAAAACTAGCTAAGGCTGTAACCCAAATATCTGGAAGGTCAAAAAGTGCTGATCTCTACACCAACACGGATTGCATTTCAGAGCATTATGCAAAAATCCTTACATGTCATAAATAAATCAGAGTAAGTGTATAAATTACTTACGAAATATATGAATGAGCCGTTATCGTTTTGGAGGAATATATAATAAGCTGATGTAAGTGAATAACAGAAGTGAAGCATATTTATGGCCAAAAATTCCAAAAAACAGATCAGCGATCCTCCTTTTATTTAATGTTACCCCAAAAACACTCGACCATCTGCCACAATCGGCATCAAGGGATAAATTGCAGGATAAGACTGGAGACTGCAAACCGTAATAAAATCAAGAGGACAGACAACAAAATATTAAACAGTAATTAAATACGGTTCCTTTTAACTATCATTTGGCGATTAAAATTTTTATTTTATTGAAAGTGAGCTATTTCCTCTATATATATATATATATAAATATTTTTTAAATTAATTCCACTTCAACCAATAATGAATTACATAACATTTGGGAAATTCACAATATACAATAGTGTATGCTTGTTGTTGATAATTTTCATATAAAAATCCGATACACTTATACACATTTTTTTCATACGTTTTTAAAAGTTGTATTGGTTTCGTGCTATCAGTTTATGTAAATGCCAGTATTATTAAGAAGCAAAATAAAAATACAAAATATTTTCTATGCAACTTGAGTCAACAATTAACATTTCAAAATTATATTTTTCGCACAGATGATTATTTAATTTACTTTTCTCCGCAATATTTTTCATTTTGCTGCTTGAAAACAAAATTATTAATAATATTAATCTAATCTTATCGCTTTTTGACGTGCGAAATTCGAAATACACAATACAACATAACATTGAGCGTTCACAAATAAAAAGTGTATTTATTACAACATACACGATGCAAAGTCGTGTGAATTGCCCAATTGTTTTTAAATCTTACATACGTACATAAGTAGTTGGTCATTACAACCCTTCAGTTAGGATTACGACCTAGCTTTCCACAGCATTTATGTTACTTGCTTACTTAATTGGCCATAACAACCCGTTTAACGGATTTCGGCCTGCCGTAACACATCCTTCCAGGCGCCTCTGCTTCTTGCGCGCCTACGCCAGTTGGTCACACCAATCGATGACAGGGCTTCCTCGATTTGGTCCTTCCAACGGATACAAGGTCGTCCTCTTCGCCGACTTCCGCAGATACCCGCATCAAATACGCGTCTGGCCGGAGCATCCTCATCCATTCGAACGACATGGCCGAGCCAGCGCAGCCGCTGGATATTAATACGCTGTACAACGTCTACGTCGTTGAGGAGCTCATACAGCTCACTGTTGGATCGGATACGGAAATCATCGCCAACTCGCACTGGACCGAAGATCTTGCGTAGGACTTTTCTCTCGAACACTCGCAAGGCTGCTGCATCTGTCCTTAATAGGGTCCATGCCTCTGCGCCATAGAGAAGCACGGGGAGGATGAGCGTCTTGTAGAGTGTTAGTTTTGTCGCGCGAGAGAGGTCTCTGCTACTCAATTGCCTACTGAGACCATAGTAACACCTGTTGGCAAGAGTGATCCTACGCTTGATCTCCAGACTGACATCATTTCTGGTGGTAACGGCGGAGCCAAGATAGATGAATTCCTTGACCGTATCAAAAGTATAGTTATCGGCCGTAATCTGAGAATCAATACGCCGCGCGTCTCTACTTGTCGATAACATATACTTTGTTTTGCCCTCATTTACTGCCAGACCCATCTTACTAGACTCTCGTTCAATAGCACTAAAGGCAGCAGTAACATCTCGCTTGGTACGCCCTATAATGTCAATGTCGTCAGCGTACGCAAGCAACTGGACACTTTTTTGAAAAATAGTGCCATTGCGATGCACTCCCGCCTTTCGCAGAACACTCTCCATGACGAAGTTGAAGAGGTCGCATGATAAGGGGTCGCCTTGTCTGAAACCTCGCACGGTATCAAAAGGTTCGGAGAGGTCCTTTCCTACCTTGACGGAGCTGCAGGAATTGCTCAACGTCATTCTGCATAGCCTTATCAGCTTCGCAGGTATACCGAGCTCAGACATTGCGGCAAAAACACGATCCCTTATGGGGCTATCGAAGGCTGCCTTATAGTCGACAAAAAGATGGTGTGTGTCGACTTGTTTCTCGTGGGTCTTTTCCAGGATTTGGCGTAGTGTGAAGATCTGGTCGATGGTGGACTTGCCAGGTCTGAAGCCGCACTGATAAGGTCCAATCAGTGTTTTTACGAGTGGCTTCAATCGTTCACACAATACGCCTGTAAGAACCTTACAGCATTTATGTTATGTGAGTTAATTTTATACATGAGTGTAAATCGATGCCGACCTACATTGTTCTTAAAAAACTTCTCCTTGGCCATTTTATGTACACTCAGAGATTTTGTCAGAAATCTGCTTAGAGGCAGACTTGAATTTTATTTATTACTCTATCTTCTATATATATTACTCTAATTATTAATAAAATGTAAATTTTTATCTCACAGTATACATATTACATTAACAATTAAATCAAATTTAAAAAGTCTAAGTTTTTTTAGTTTAGTTTAGTTTTTCTTTTTTTTTTTAATGGGAGTGGCGAGTTTCGAAATGGCCAAGAATTCTGGAAATCATCCACTATTTAGGATATTTAAAATAATAAAAAAAATATATTTAAAACTGAAATTCTTAGCCATAAATAAAATATTTATTGGTGTATACGTATACTCATTTTTTATAATTGAATCTTATTACTATAATTCTTATATTAGAGTTGAAAAGACTCTTACGACAAAAAATTTGAAAGATTTTTCATCATTTTGTGGTGGTCGCAGAATGGTAGAAAATAAAAAACGTGTTTCTTCTAGCTAAGATTCCGAGTTACTATATTTTATATCATTCCAATAAAAAACTTTCTAACTGTAGTTATATTATAGCACTAATACTAATTCTAAAACTTTAATTTTTAAAATCTATTACAATGTACTTACTTACCTACTTACCTAATTGGCCATAACAACCCGTTTAACGGATTTCGGCCTGCCGTAACACATCCTTCCAGGCGCCTCTGCTTCTTGCGCGCCTACGCCAGTTGGTCACACCAATCGATGACAGGGCTTCCTCGATTTGGTCCTTCCAACGGATACAAGGTCGTCCTCTTCGCCGACTTCCGCAGATTCCCGCATCAAATACCCGTCTCGCCGGAGCGGAATTGTTGTCGTCATCACCTTGCAGCAGAGTAGAGAAGTGTTTCCTCCATAACCTCAGCACCTCTTGCGAGTCTGTTATCAGGTTTCCGTTTTCGTCTTTGCAGGAAGACGCTCCGGGCTTAAAACCTTCGGTTAGACGCTTAACCTTTTGATAAAATTTTCGAGCATCATTCCTACACCTATACATCTTGACTTCCTCTCGCTCACGCCTTTCCTGCTCCCTCTTCTTGCGTCTGCAAAGGCGTCTCTCATCCCTTCTCCTCTCTCTATAGTTCTCGACAATGGCTCGCGTTGCGGCTGACTGCAACGTTTTCTTGTATGCGGCGTTTTTCGCTGCAGCAGCCTCGCGACACTCCTCGTCGTACCATTGATTTCGTTGTGGTGGGCGCTCGAAACCAAGGACTGTTTCCGCAGTAGTGCGCAAAGAGTGGGTTATGTTGGCCCACAGTCCACCAATGTCGCTGAGATTGGATGGGGAGCGACGGAGCTTATCCGAGAGTTGAGCGGAGAACGCCTCAGTTGCCCTTTGTGATCGCAGCTTCTTGACGTCCAGCTTTCGCAATGTACTAGAGGCGCAGACCTCGAGGCGCTAATGCGCAATCGGAACTTGGCTGCGACAAGGTAGTGGTCCGAGTCGATGTTTGGACCTCTGAATGTACGCACATCTAGTACACTGGAAACGTGCCTTCCGTCAATCACAATATGATCGATCTGGTTGGATGTTGATCGATCGGGGGACATCCAGGTGGCCTTATGAATGTCGAGATGCTGAAACCTGGTGCTACATACTACCATGTTGCGCGCCGCGGCGAAATCGATCAGCCTCATACCATTGGAGGTAGTGTCTGCGTGGAGGCTGAACTGTCCGACAGTGGGGCCACAAATACCTTCCCGCCCGACCTTCGCATTAAAATCTCCGAGGACGATTTTGGCGTCATGGGCCGGGCACTTATCATATACGTCCTCGAGTTAAGCATAGAAGGCATCCTTAACCGCATCGTCCTTCCGTCGGGGCGTGGGCACAAATTAGGCTTATGTTGTGGAATTTTGCCTTGATGCGGATTGTGGCTATTCTTTCATTCACAGGTGTGAACCCAGAGACAAGGTGACGAAGTCTCTTATTAACCACAAAGCCGCATCCGAATTCGTGCTTATCTTCATGGCAGCTGTAGTAAACATCACAAGATGCAAGCCTTTTGCATCCTTGTCCTGTCCACCGCATTTCCTGTATGGCAGTGATGTCAGTCCTACATTTTATGAGGGCATCCGCCAGCTGGGCGGAAGCGCCTACCCTGTAAAGGGTGCGGACGTTCCATGTGCCAATACGTAAATCGTAGTCCTTTATACGTTTGCCGTGGTCGTCAACTCTGTATTTCTGGTTTTCATTGGAGGGGGATTTTTACGTGGTGGGTTCCAAGCCCTACGCACAACCCAAATTTAACGTCCAGGGGATTGGACTTCGCTGCACGCATTAGTTAACATCTAGCGGGTGCTAGAATGCCATCCAGGAGGGGCCACGAGGAGGCTGCGTGTCAACTTGAATACAGCAAGACAAGGATCGTCCTGAAGGTCGCCACGTTGACCACAATCAGAAACTTTGCCTTGTTTGCATGCATTCCTCCCTCCTTCTATTACAATGTTGTATTCTAAATGTACAAAGTTGTAACCAATTGTATTTCAAAAGACTATTTAAACGGTTAATCAAATTTAAATAATTTTAAATTTCTGTACCAAAGGTAGAAACTGCTACAATTTCTTTTCAAAAGTTGGCCCGAATTTCAATCTAAGTCTCATTGGATTAACATCCTATATGAAAACTGACAATTGTCCTATCTCATGAATCTATCTGGATATACTAATGTAAGCAACCTTAATTCTGTTAAAATCATCGCGGGATCAGTTTGCAAATACTACTATTTCGAAGAATAATAAGTTCATCGCGCGCTTCTTCCATTTTACGGTCAGTTTAACTGACTAAATATCGCACAAAATTTACATTGAACCACCAACACGCTTACGTAGAGTGCGAACTGAAGAAAATATCGCATCTGTATCGGCAGTGTTAATGATGACCATCAATTATCGATTCGTCGCCGTTCGCAGCAATTGGGCCTCTGTTACTGAACAACGTGGAAAATTTTGCGGAAGGATTTAGGTGTGAAGCCTTTCAAAATACAGCTGGTGCAAGAATTGAAGCCGAACGACCTACCGCAACGCAGAATTTTTGGTGAATGGGCTCTTGGAAAGTTGGCCGAAGATCCACTTCTTGGAAAGAGTATGCCAAAATTGGACTAAGCGGATGGACCATTTGAGGCGCAGTCGCGGTCAACATTTGCATGAAATAATCTTCAAACATTAAATTATATGGAATAATAAATAAAATAACAAACAATATTGCGTGGTCACGATCTAGTGGGACTAACAACACATACATTCTTTAGCGACGATGTTTGCACTCATGAGCCATGCAAATCTAATCAAAATAGGAATGGTAGGTAGCTTGAAGGAGAGGAGACTAACTAAGGGCCTGCCTCATGCCTATCGACATACACCTAAGTCATCCTGATGGCTTGTTGTGAGTTCGCCATTATAAGTACCATTATAAGTTAAATTATTGGGCACTGAATAAGTTTTCTTTTAGAACTCGCGAAGACCAAACCATGAAATAAGAAATACCGGTCAATATCGTTTCTGATTATCAAATAAATTTATTTTCAATAACATTTCCTTAATCCTTCAATTCAGCAACTCCGTTGCTTATTCTATTTGCTTTTTGCTATGTGTTCATTGACCGTAATATTAGGGCGGTACTAATTTATGATTTTAACAAATTTATATTATTACTCCATTAATTCAGTTTTTTTTATAATTATTTTTTAATTTAATTACAAAGTATATATAAATTATAAATAAAATATATATATATAACAAAGTAAATGGAGCAATTATTGCGCAACATACATATATCTTAAACAAACTTCCTTAACTTCTTCCAGTTTCCACCTCTGAGACGAATTAAATCTGTTTTAGTGTTTGCTCCAAAATATTGAGCTTTCGAGCTTACGAATGCTGGCCAATTTATTTAAAAATAATATAAATTATTTAATTCGAATAATCTATTTCTTATTTATTTTAAAGACTAGAAAACAAAAACATATTTTATAAGTCAATGTATAACAATAATATCAAATATGTATATATATATATATATATATTATATAAACAAGCACACACATATACACATTATTTTTTAAGAAGGCTTATATTATACAAATATTTAGGATATTGTTCCATTGTCCTTTATTAGACATTAGTCGTAATCTGATAATCTTTGGCTTGAGAAAAACTTCGATGTTGCAACACATTTCGTATTTCATTACCAAAAATCAGTGATATTTTTTCATCTGCCTGCCTTTATCACAACGATCAACGTGTTTCACGTTCTATACGACAATTCCGATGATTACGATTTATCATTACATTTGAGAACAATTAAGAATATTGCACTTAAATAGTTTGCACAACTACAACCGCATCTTTAGTGGTTATATAAAAAGCTCGTTATTACGAGTACGCAATTTAGACTCTTCGATTTCTCGCTGCCACTGACTGCGACTGGCTTGCAGTATCAGGTCTTGTATAGATCCGTACTGGGAGTTGTGGTGTGTTTTAACAGGTACAGCTAAATCCTCTTCATCTTCATATAGATTCTCATATGCATAATCAGGATTCATTTCTGTCGGCAAGTTCATGGCCAAATCGCTATAGTCGCCGTGGTCGTCGATACCATCGATGTCTTCGTCGTTATCTTTATTATTTAAGCCATATTTCTCATTAAACATTTTAAGTAATTCGTCAATTTTCTGCGATGGCAAATCGGATACCATTTTTACAGCAATCTTTCTACGAGGGCGCTTAAGATTCATTTTTGACTTGTCGACTAATTCAAAATTGAGTGATGTTTTCAAAGAGCTTCGTGACAGTTTCAATTGTTTTAGGATATTGTGATAAATTTTAAGGAAATGTTTATTCGATGATTTTTTGTTTGGTGTCTCAGAATTGGCTTCCTTGTGGTTTGGATTTTCTTTAATAAATCTGTTCAATAATTCTAAAGTACCCTGTTTATCTTTCTGAGATTTTAATAGTTCAACTGTAAAAATTTTGAAAAAAAACAAAAAATATGTAATTAAATTAAATTATATTTCCAGTAGCTATGTATCATAAAGAATATGTTATGTATTCAGAAGTATTCAAAATTACCTTTTTGATTGGTTAGTCCCAGTTTTTGTTGGAAAACACTCCATTCATCCTTGCTGTCGTCCTTATTTTGAGTCTTTAAATTTTGGTTGTCCACTGCGGGTTTAATATACAATGCGGTAGATGAATTGAAGATGAATACGATTGAGATTAAAATCGTTAATTTTGTGTGATACACTTTCATGTTTAGAATTAATTTTTATTTTTAATTCTTCAAATATTTTAATATTTCACGAATTGAGTAGAGAGTGTTATTCAGTGAATGGCCTGTTAGCGAATGATGTCTTTCGTCGTATGCTCTTTTCTTTTATAGGTGATGGCACCGTTGAGAACACTTCATAGGACTTAACCACACTCTGTAGTTTAATTTTCATTTCAGTTTGTATACATAGTTATTAGTGACTTGTGCCCTACCAACAGAAAACATTAGACTGCTCTCTTGTTGTTTTCGTTAGTGATCGGTCGATGGCGCGGGTCAGAATAGTGTTGAAATTACCTGACCAGACTAGGTAAATTAATTTATTCGTTTCTATAAACAAACACACACTTTAACAGATATTGTAGACGGTGGGAATTGGTGACTTTCAAATAACGACAGATGGTGTGCTTTGTACAGAACGAAATACATTTAATAGCAGTATAAGCAATTATTAATATTTTTATAGATTCTAGTCAGACAGATGCAACAGGTAGATAAATGCAAAAATATATTGACAATATATTCCTTCTTGATACTTTAATTTGTGCGGCGCTATATTTAAATAAAATACTTATTTATGTGTATGTGTGTCGGCGAGGATCTATTGTTTGAAGAGGGATATAAAAGTAACGGCGTCAGGCCATATACAAATGTACATACGAATCAAAATGCAATTGTCATAAACAAATCAATCGATTAGACGTAACCGCTGGCAACACTCTTAAAAAATTATTAAAAACGATTTTTGGTCGTTTTACAAGTAGGATATCAGGAATATGTACTTCATATTCAAAGAGAAGAGTCAGTGCATAATAATTGTACATTAAAAGTGTACATTTTGTAATCGAAATTGAAAACACTATTTAACTAGGGTTTAAACGATTAAGGCTTACATTAAGGTATTTGAAACACCCAGGTAGATATTATTCAATTATACAAAGATTTACATGTAAACGGATATTGTGCATATATACCTTAGAACCATGCTTAATTTAGGATGGTGACACTTGTCGTATCGTCAATGTGAAAAAAGTAAATCATAATTTTAGTGGCAGTCATAAACAACAAACATGTAGCTATGTATTTGTAGTAAATATTACATACAGTCAAAGAAAAAAGTCTACATACACCAGTGTACGCAGCGTTTTTTTTCCGCTGGTTTTTTCCAAACAGTGTGGTATGTATACTTCTTTCCTTTACTATATGTACCTCTCAAATAAAAGCTATTTTCCCACATAGTTGTACACAGTCACATAAACTATTTCAAAGGAGATGCTACTGTTAATATTAAGACAACTAAGCAATATGAAACATTTGGAAACATTTCGATACGATGAAAAAGATATTTTTTTTCATAGTTACACCTATTCTCCATAGCGCTGATAACAATATGTATTTGAATTAATTTTCGCTTATAATTTACAATTTACATACATTTTACATTAATGTTTGAGATAACCAATTGAGATTATATTGAATGTAATTGTAATTGAATTGTGTTTCAAGACATATTTTTCCATATTAATAGAATTAAATCCAGCACACAAGCAACAGTAAATTTTGTTCTATAAAATTATTTGACTAATTAAAGCTGAGCATAATTTTTATTTGTTGCCGATTTAGCGTTATAGCTCTGGTATAGTGATCTCTTTGCACCTACGAGGAACTTAAGAAATTTAATAAGTCTATAAAATTCTGGAACTTCAGTCTTCTGAGAAAGACTATCTGTAGAAAGACCCAGTCTATAAACTTTTGTCTGTGAAAGAAAAAAACCATTACATTTCCTTTAAAAAGAAAAGAAAAATCGAGAGCTTAACAAAAATTTAGATTCCAATAAGAACAAGTCAATCATTTCGGAATTTTTAAGCCGGTATCACTAAGGAACACTGACTACTAAACTACTTTTAAATCTTTTATCGTTTTATGCTAAAGCCGAATGGAGTCCACTAGAGACGCCTCCATATTTAAAAATTCTATACACAGAGACAAAAGAAAGCTTGGTCATATAAAAAGAAAGACAGTATTACTACAAATGTCTTCGAATGCAACAACTTTACCGTTAAATGTTGTATTTTGAGCATAAATTATCGATCTTTGACGAATTCAGTTTGCAGCTGCAAACAATCCAAAATCCATACAGAATTACAAAATGAAGTTTCAATGTGCAGCAATTAAATTATATTTTATTAAATAACAAAATTTTCAATTTCAAATTGAATTAATTACACCTTTATAATTATTTTGAACGGCGAGCATAATTTTTTTAATTTCATTTCTTATTTGGAAAAACCTGCTCATGGAATTTTTGAATGTGCTTTGGATTTTTTTTAGTAATAAGCTGTATGAGCCCGCTTTTGAATTATACTTGTCTGCCTTCGAAATCATTTAACTAGATTAACCTTCAACTTTCGAGAGTAATATTCAGGAATTAAAAATTAAGAGAATAGTCCTTATTGCTATTTGGAAAAGCTCTGCAAACAGCTTTTTTTTGTTTTCTGTATAGGTTCTTCGGTCAATAAGTTGATTTTCCACTCGTAATTTCATCGATATATTGTATTACATCCTACGCAGACACTTAATAATCTTAATAAGCCGAAATCTCAAGAAAATATACTCTTCATTGTAGTCGCCGGGTATGGGAAAGTGTTCCAAGAGAAAGTGTTCCATGGTAGCTCTTGGCGGTTTACGATAATTTTAATGCAGTCGTTGCTATCCTTAATCGGCCTATTTGAACAGGCAGAGTCTATATATTATGATTAACATTGGACAGCATATTTTTAAATACATTTGTGAATAGATATGTTTGATAACAGTTCTTAATGTAGATGTTGTGTGTTGTCATACTAAATGTGAGACCAGGAGTTCAAATCTCAGTTGCGTCATGTTGGCGTCTTATGCATACAATTAATATAAACAAGAATTTTTAATTTTATGTATTTACATACTTGCCATAATACATCTCTAAAGGTACAATCTATTGATTAGAGTTTCTGACTACTCTGATTTGAGTTTTCTAATTAACGGTGTTTAATTGAAATCAAAATTAAATTGATTTTTAAAATTAAAAATTTACAAAACCGTATAATATCTTGACGGTTGAATAAAAAGCCGTGTCTAAAAACGCATTTCTTTGTCTTAAAATACTTAAAACAGGAAAATCTCAGATTAATTACATCCTGTTTACATATCAATATGTAAATGCCATAACTCATATAAACGGAACTAAAGCGAAGGCGTAACAACGCTAGTATAAAACAAATAACCGGAATTTCACAACAACAATAATTCGAATGAACGTTTGGCCGACTGAATGACTAATTTTCCAGGTCATTCGTTATCGAAGCAGACAAACATTTAAAGTAGATACAGACGACTGGTTTTAATTTGATTAGTCCTTAGATCGCCAATGTTTAACGATGTTGCGCCTGACGATTAATGTATTAGAAAAGGAAGTGAATATGGATTAGTGAAAATCTCCTATTTATACTTAAATCGCCTCCATAAAATGATTTTAATCATGTGAAAAGGCGACAAGAGTGACAAGACATATTCGGAGAAATATTTTATAAGCAAAGGTATCCTTTTAACATTTTAACTAAAATAATTAAATTCATTAATTTTTAAGTACATTAACATATCTTATGTATGTAATTATCGTACATGTCGGATTAAAAAGGCGGCACCGTTTTAACTTTAACCTCTTCACGCCCTTGGTCACACATGTTGACGTTTAATTTTTTTATTATTATGAGCTTCACAATAGGCCGCGTTGGAACGCCATTGGCAGTTCGAACGCAGCCACTCGTACTCTAAAATCGGAGCCGAAATACACGCGAGAGATGCGACTGAGCTTCCATTCGTTTGGATTCAAGTTATCATGCCGAATGACCACAAAGTCGTCAACTGCGAAATCACGTTGGGGACATTTCCATTGGTTAAGCTTATGGAGATCAACTACATAAGTACTCGTCCTTCCAGCGACGCGCAAACAAATGGTATAGAACCTTTAATTTTCGCCACCTGTTATCGTAGTCGAGGGATTCCATTGAAAAATCAGGTTCAGGGGGTGAGAAGATTGCACTTCCTACAAGGAAATGACCTGGGGTAAGGGGTTAATATCCGAGTGCTTATCCGTCATGGGACAAAGAGGACGAGAGTTCAAGCAAGCCTCTATTCTGGCCAGCATAGTTGCGAACTCTTCAAAAGTGAATTTTTGGGCATTCGATATCTTCCGTAAATGGGTCTTGAAGCTTTTGACACCGGCATCCCAGAGGCCTCCCATATGTGGAGCTCCAGGGGGAATGAAATGCTATTCGACCGATTGGAAAACATTTTCCGATACAATCTTATGCTTCAGTTCAGTAAAGAACTTAGCCTGGTCCCTTTTCATTATATTGGCTGCACCAACGAAAGCGGTTCCATTGTCCGAATAGATATGTGCGGGGCAACCCCGTCTGGAGGAAAAACGAGTAAATGCTGCCAGAAAACAGTTAGTCGATATTCCATTGGTTGCTTCCAAATGAATTGCCCTTGTAGCAAAGCACACAAACACCAGCACATATCTTTTAGTGATTCGACAACCACGTCCAATATAAGATTTAATTTCAAAAGGTCCAGCAAAATCTAGACCAGTATAAGTGAAAGGACGAGCCAACGTTGTTCTTTCTGGGGGTAGCGCAGCCATAATTTGTTGACCCAAATTCTTCCGATGGATCGTACAGATGTTGCAGTAATGAATGATGGTTCGAATTAATGTTGAAGGTTAGAGACCCAAAACTCTCGCCCAAAACTCAGTTATGAAGATGCCCCAAATACAGTCAAGTAAAATGACCATTGTAGGGCAGTAATTTGAGGAAGCGTTCGACGTATGTCAAATTCGGTGATCGAGGGAGTCTCCCATTCACTCTCAAGAAACCATTAGAGTCGATAAAGGGGTTAAAGGTCAATAGAGAGCTCTTACGAGGCAAAACAACTCCTTCCTTCAAAATTGAGTATTCGGGGAAATGGGAACTTTGACAAAGAATAATCAACCGACGCTTCACGAAACTGTTCTCATCTTGAGTGAGTTCCATGGATAAGTATCTGTGAGATAACCGGTGGGTTTTATCAGCAGAATGGTGAAAAGGAAAAACGTACGACAACACTCGTAATCATAACTGCCAGATTTTACGATTTTAAGCTCCAAAAATATCATATGGACGATATGATAATTTATGCCCTAATTTTGATGATTTTTCAAAATTAAAAATTTAAGTCATGTTCTTTACTTTTGTACATTAAAAGCCAATTTAAGCTTTGTATTTACTTTTCAATTGTTATTTTTACAAATTTATGTTAGTAAAAACAAAGAGTAAAGTATTACATTTTGAAGTTATTTTCGAATACCTGTGATGATTTTTCTGTAGTTTATTCCCTTAACTCCTTAAAATCACAACTCCTAAATAACCTCTTAGTTGAGCATAATTTATCATTTGCCGTTGCAGACAATTTTAAAAATTCGAATGTAGCTACCAATATTACCATCGGACGAACGGCGCTGGCGTTATTATTTATTTTTTTTTTTTGTACAACAAACACTCAGGGGATGGATGTTTTTGTTTTGGAACATTGATTTTCGGGAACAAGTAAGCTTGTTTCCTTCGTGTGAAAGTCTTTTGAAGCAGCGATAGAACGGTGAAACACAAACCACATTGCAACGATGCTCCAATGATTCAATAGAGTTGGATACACTACCGTCATTAAGGAACTACTATGGCCTCTCCTGTACACGGTTGAGAAACCCCGAAATAGACGTTTAAGCACCGGCCCATACATAAGAGTTGTATTCCATTCTCGGTCGGTTATAAATGGTGTAAATAGTAAGATCAAATGATAATATTTTATGAAGGAACTGAAAAATGTGTCGGTTCCACCCAACATTACACTGAATTTTCATGCTCAGAATGAATGTCAAGACTTTCTGACTACTTAATATTTACACCACCCGTAGATTAAGATGATGCAGTATTATTGCTGCGCTTATGTGTCAATGAAAAACATTGGAATAGATTGTTTAAACCTTAAACAATTTTTTCCTGAATATGATATAAAATTTCTCCATTTTTTTAAAAAAAATTAATAAATGATGATGAGAGACGCTAGCTTTTAATTTCTAACAAATTTTTTTCAGATATGTACTTACATTTATTTATTTATTGTTTCTGACGATTGATTTACGATTTCAATAAACGTCTTTGGCAGCTATGTTCGTAATGCACGAGGCAAATCAGAAAATTTGCTCAAAATTTCCTCCGTGTCATATTAAGGTTCAGTTGAACCAAACGTGTTTCAAGCTGGGTACAAGGCTTGAATGATGATTTCGGCTGAACGTGGACAACTTCGCCAAGTAGGGCCCTTCCACCAGATGTCCGAATTTACGAGCTCTCTTGCTGCCATACCTCGACTAGCCAGATCAGCAGGGTTATTATGGGATTCTACATGATTCCAATTGTCGATGCCAATAGTATCCAAAACAGACGAAACTCTATTCACCACAAAAGTTGGCCAATGGCACGAGGGGTTTTGAAACCAGGACAGAACTATTGTCAAGTCTGTCCAATAGAAAATTTAAGAATTGGTAAGATTCAACTCTCGTTTCATTTTGGCCAACAGAGTTGCACCGCAGAGCTCTAAACGGGGTAAGGTTTGCACGTTTACTGGAGCAACTTTTGATTTGGCAGCGAGCAAATGTGTGAATATTTCACCTGACGGGGCTTTGGTTCTGCTATAGAGGGTGGCAGCGTATGCTTTCTCAGAAGCATCACAAAATGCATGAAGTTGCACTTCATACTCAGCGGCGGATGTTAATCAGTTCGATGAAAGGGTAGTCATCGACAAATTCGCGCCACCTGTGTAATGTCATGGATTTGAAACAATCGTCGCATTCGGATCTGTCTTTCCAAATTTGTTGCATAAGAACCTTAGCGACAATTGTTTTGGTGGCAAGCTACCCAACAGGGTCAAATAGCTTAGCTATTTGAGAAAGGACAGAATATGATGGCTTGAAGAAGAATGTATTCAAGCTCGCGTTCCAACGTAAACCCAACGTTCTAGAAGTAGCATCTGAAATTTTCAAAAAGTTGGAATCCAATAAGTGTTCGGGGGGTAAGTCTCGAATAAGACTTTGTTCATTCGAAGACCATTTCCTCAACGAGAAACCAGCAGATTTCAAAACGTAAATTAATTCATCGCGATTATGAATAGCCTCTTCAATAGAAATAGAAAATATCGTCCACATAGATTTGAATACGCAAAATGGTGGACGCAGAAGGGTAGCTTGATTCACAGTCACTAGCTAATTGGTGCAAAGTCCTAATTGCCAAATAAGGGGCACAGTTCAGACCGAATGTAACTGTTCTTAATTCATAACCTTCTATATCTCCTTCGGGGTTTCGACGAAATAGTATTCGTTGAAATTGCGTCTGATCCGGTCTGATCAGTATCTGCCTATACATTTTCTCTATGTCGGCATTAAAGACGTATCTGAACAGCCTCCAACGCAAAACCAGGATAGTGAGGTTAGACTGTAAAATTGGTCCGGGGTGTAGGACATTGTTAAGACCAACACCGTTTGAGGACTCATAACATATAAATTTGAACAAAATCTTTATGTATACCGTTTTAAAGACTAATTTCTGCCCTTTACGTAAAAACTTTGGATTTTGAAAATAGGTTCAAACATATTTGGATAATCAATAATTTTGTGTGAAAAGAACAATAAAATCCGTTTTTGTCAAATAAAACAGGATTGGAAGGTTCGAGGAATATAAAAAAAGTATTTTAAGTTATGCTCAACCTAGTGAATAACTTAGACTACGTAGTTACTCGGGTGTATTTTCACTGTCCTACCGAGTTGTTAATAAAATGTAAATTTTTATCTCACAGTATACATATTGCATTAACAATTAGCTCAGCTTTAAAAAGTCTAAGTTTTATATAACGGGAGTGGGGAGTTTCGAAATGGCCACAAATTCTGGAAATCATCCACTATTTAGGATATTTAAAATAATAAAAAAAAAATATATTTAAAACTGAAATTCTAAGCCATAAATAAAATATTTATTGATGTATACGTATGTATACTCATATTTTTATAATTGAATCTTATTATTATAATTCTTATCGTAGAGTTGAAAAGACTCTTACGACATACAATTTATAAAGATTTATCGTCATTTCATTTCAAAAGTTGGCCTGAATTTAAATCTGTCTCATTGGATTAACATCCCATATAAAAACTGGACAATTGAATCACGTTGTCCTATCTCATGAATCTATCTGGATATACTATTGTAAGCAACCTTAATTCTGTTAACATCATCGCGAGATCAGTTTGTAAATACTAGCAAGTGATAATTTCTGGCGAGTAAGGTACGTATCTCGAGAGCCGATGAGTGATTAGGGCACAAAAGTTTATTGTTGAGCACAATTCCTAAGTGTTTGCAGTGATGAACAAATTCATAACAAGGAATTATATCGCTATTGTCCAATGATTCACAGCAAAGAGGTAAATATAATTTGTTATGCAATGATTTACAAATCTGCACTCCACAATAAATCTGTTCGCCACATTGTTTTATGTGAAGACAGAATAACAAAGGCACTAGAATTGGGCCCTGTGGCACACCTCTTTTTACATACATTCTTTAGCGACGATGTTTGCACTCATGAGCCATGCAAATCTAATCAAAATAGGAATGGTAGGTAGCTTGAAGGAGAGGAGGCTAACTAAGGGCTTGCCACATGCCTATCGATATACACCAAGCTGGCTTGTTGTGCGCTCGCCATTATAAGCACCATCTGACTTTCCATATTGTTTTTTCCTAGTCTTTTATAATTTAAATATTAAATAAATTATTGGGCACTGAATAAGTTTTCTTTTAGAACTCGCGAAGACCAAACCATGAAATAAGAAATACCGGTCAATATCGTTTCTGATTATCAAATAAATTTATTTTCAATAACATTTCCTTAATCCTTCAATTCAGCAACTCCGTTGCTTATTCTATTTGCTTTTTGCTATGTGTTCATTGACCGTAATATTAGGGCGGTACTAATTTATGATTTTAACAAATTTATATTATTACTCCATTAATTCAGTTTTTTTTATAATTATTTTTTAATTTAATTACAAAGTATATATAAATTATAAATAAAATATATATATATAACAAAGTAAATGGAGCAATTATTGCGCAACATACATATATCTTAAACAAACTTCCTTAACTTCTTCCAGTTTCCACCTCTGAGACGAATTAAATCTGTTTTAGTGTTTGCTCCAAAATATTGAGCTTTCGAGCTTACGAATGCTGGCCAATTTATTTAAAAATAATATAAATTATTTAATTCGAATAATCTATTTCTTATTTATTTTAAAGACTAGAAAACAAAAACATATTTTATAAGTCAATGTATAACAATAATATCAAATATGTATATATATATATATATATTATATAAACAAGCACACACATATACACATTATTTTTTAAGAAGGCTTATATTATACAAATATTTAGGATATTGTTCCATTGTCCTTTATTAGACATTAGTCGTAATCTGATAATCTTTGGCTTGAGAAAAACTTCGATGTTGCAACACATTTCGTATTTCATTACCAAAAATCAGTGATATTTTTTCATCTGCCTGCCTTTATCACAACGATCAACGTGTTTCACGTTCTATACGACAATTCCGATGATTACGATTTATTATTACATTTGAGAACAATTAAGAATATTGCACTTAAATATGTAGTTTGCACAACTACAACCGCATCTTTAGTGGTTATATAAAATGCTCGTTATTACGAGTACGCAATTTAGACTCTTCGATTTCTCGCTGCCACTGACTGCGACTGGCTTGCAGTATTAGGTCTTGTATAGATCCGTACTGGGAGTTGTGGTGTGTTTTAACAGGTACAGCTAAATCCTCTTCATCTTCATATAGATTCTCATATGCATAATCAGGATTCATTTCTGTCGGCAAGTTCATGGCCAAATCGCTATAGTCGCCGTGGTCGTCGATACCATCGATGTCTTCGTCGTTATCTTGATTATTTAAGCCAAATTTCTCATTAAACATTTTAAGTAATTCGTCAATTTTCTGCGATGGCAAATCGGATACCATTTTCACAGCAATCTTTCTACGAGGGCGCTTAAGATTCATTTTTGACTTGTCGACTAATTCAAAATTGAGTGATGTTTTCAAAGAGCTTCGTGACAGTTTCAATTGTTTTAGGATATTGTGATAAATTTTAAGGAAATGTTTATTCGATGATTTTTTGTTTGGTGTCTCAGAATTGGCTTCCTTGTGGTTTGGATTTTCTTTAATAAATCTGTTCAATAATTCTAAAGTACCCTGTTTATCTTTCTGAGATTTTAATAGTTCAACTGTAAAAATTTTGAAAAAAAACAAAAAATATGTAATTAAATTAAATTATATTTCCAGTAGCTATGTATCATAAAGAATATGTTATGTATTCAGAAGTATTCAAAATTACCTTTTTGATTGGTTAGTCCCAGTTTTTGTTGGAAAACACTCCATTCATCCTTGCTGTCGTCCTTATTTTGAGTCTTTAAATTTTGGTTGTCCACTGCGGGTTTAATATACAATGCGGTAGATGAATTGAAGATGAATACGATTGAGATTAAAATCGTTAATTTTGTGTGATACACTTTCATGTTTAGAATTAATTTTTATTTTTAATTCTTCAAATATTTTAATATTTTACGAATTGAGTAGAGAGTGTTATTCAGTGAATGGCCTGTTAGCGAATGATGTCTTTCGTCGTATGCTCTTTTCTTTTATAGGTGATGGCACCGTTGAGAACACTTCATAGGACTTAACCACACTCTGTAGTTTAATTTTCATTTCAGTTTGTATACATAGTTATTAGGGACTTGTGCCCTACCAACAGAAAACATTAGACTGCTCTCTTGTTGTTTTCGTTAGTGATCGGTCGATGGCGCGGGTCAGAATAGTGTTGAAATTACCTGACCAGACTAGGTAAATTAATTTATTCGTTTCTATAAACAAACACACACTTTAACAGATATTGTAGACGGTGGGAATTGGTGACTTTCAAATAACGACAGATGGTGTGCTTTGTACAGAACGAAATACATTTAATAGCAGTATAAGCAATTATTAATATTTTTATAGATTCTAGTCAGACAGATGCAACAGGTAGATAAATGCAAAAATATATTGACAATATATTCCTTCTTGATACTTTAATTTGTGCGGCGCTATATTTAAATAAAATACTTATTTGTGTGTATGTGTGTCGGCGAGGATCTATTGTTTGAAGAGGGATATAAAAGTAACGGCGTCAGGCCATATACAAATGTACATACGAATCAAAATGCAATTGTCATAAACAAATCAATCGATTAGACGTAACCGCTGGCAACACTCTTAAAAAATTATTAAAAACGATTTTTGGTCGTTTTACAAGTAGGATATCAGGAATATGTACTTCATATTCAAAGAGAAGAGTCAGTGCATAATAATTGTACATTAAAAGTGTACATTTTGTAATCGAAATTGAAAACACTATTTAACTAGGGTTTAAACGATTAAGGCTTACATTAAGGTATTTGAAACACCCAGGTAGATATTATTCAATTATACAAAGATTTACATGTAAACGGATATTGTGCATATATACCTTAGAACCATGCTTAATTTAGGATGGTGACACTTGTCGTATCGTCAATGTGAAAAAAGTAAATCATAATTTTAGTGGCAGTCATAAACAACAAACATGTAGCTATGTATTTGTAGTAAATATTACATACAGTCAAAGAAAAAAGTCTACATACACCAGTGTACGCAGCGTTTTTTTTCCGCTGGTTTTTTCCAAACAGTGTGGTATGTATACTTCTTTCCTTTACTATATGTACCTCTCAAATAAAAGCTATTTTCCCACATAGTTGTACACAGTCACATAAACTATTTCAAAGGAGATGCTACTGTTAATATTAAGACAACTAAGCAATATGAAACATTTGGAAACATTTCGATACGATGAAAAAGATATTTTTTTTCATAGTTACACCTATTCTCCATAGCGCTGATAACAATATGTATTTGAATTAATTTTCGCTTATAATTTACAATTTACATACATTTTACATTAATGTTTGAGATAACCAATTGAGATTATATTGAATGTAATTGTAATTGAATTGTGTTTCAAGACATATTTTTCCATATTAATAGAATTAAATCCAGCACACAAGCAACAGTAAATTTTGTTCTATAAAATTATTTGACTAATTAAAGCTGAGCATAATTTTTATTTGTTGCCGATTTAGCGTTATAGCTCTGGTATAGTGATCTCTTTGCACCTACGAGGAACTTAAGAAATTTAATAAGTCTATAAAATTCTGGAACTTCAGTCTTCTGAGAAAGACTATCTGTAGAAAGACCCAGTCTATAAACTTTTGTCTGTGAAAGAAAAAAACCATTACATTTCCTTTAAAAAGAAAAGAAAAATCGAGAGCTTAACAAAAATTTAGATTCCAATAAGAACAAGTCAATCATTTCGGAATTTTTAAGCCGGTATCACTAAGGAACACTGACTACTAAACTACTTTTAAATCTTTTATCGTTTTATGCTAAAGCCGAATGGAGTCCACTAGAGACGCCTCCATATTTAAAAATTCTATACACAGAGACAAAAGAAAGCTTGGTCATATAAAAAGAAAGACAGTATTACTACAAATGTCTTCGAATGCAACAACTTTACCGTTAAATGTTGTATTTTGAGCATAAATTATCGATCTTTGACGAATTCAGTTTGCAGCTGCAAACAATCCAAAATCCATACAGAATTACAAAATGAAGTTTCAATGTGCAGCAATTAAATTATATTTTATTAAATAACAAAATTTTCAATTTCAAATTGAATTAATTACACCTTTATAATTATTTTGAACGGCGAGCATAATTTTTTTAATTTCATTTCTTATTTGGAAAAACCTGCTCATGGAATTTTTGAATGTGCTTTGGATTTTTTTTAGTAATAAGCTGTATGAGCCCGCTTTTGAATTATACTTGTCTGCCTTCGAAATCATTTAACTAGATTAACCTTCAACTTTCGAGAGTAATATTCAGGAATTAAAAATTAAGAGAATAGTCCTTATTGCTATTTGGAAAAGCTCTGCAAACAGCTTTTTTTTGTTTTCTGTATAGGTTCTTCGGTCAATAAGTTGATTTTCCACTCGTAATTTCATCGATATATTGTATTACATCCTACGCAGCCACTTAATAATCTTAATAAGCCGAAATCTCAAGAAAATATACTCTTCATTGTAGTCGCCGGGTATGGGAAAGTGTTCCAAGAGAAAGTGTTCCATGGTTGCTCTTGGCGGTTTACGATAATTTTAATGCAGTCGTTGCTATCCTTAATCGGCCTATTTGAACAGGCAGAGTCTTCTAAGAGCATAATCACGATTTCTACGACAATTGTTCATTTTTGTATGACATTGTGAGTGCATTCAACATACGGGGACCTACGGACAAAATTCTAAAGAAATTCACAAATTCATCAGAAAATGGTGCATTTATCCGAAGATATATTACGATGTTGCGATAAAAAAATCCAAAGGAATGGACTTTCCAACGCATCTGATATTATATATATTATGATTAACATTGGACAGCGCATTTTTAAATACATTTGAGAATAGATATGTTTGATAACAGTTTTTAATGTAGATGTTGTGTGTTGTCATACTAAATGTGAGACCAGGAGTTCAAATCTCAGTTGCGTCATGTTGGACAAAAACGATCAGCGAAATAATATTCACACACACGCGTCTTATGCATACAATTAATATAAAATTTTTAATTTTATGTATTTACATACTTGCCATAATACATCTCTAAAGGTACAATCTATTGATTACAGTTTCTGACTACTCTGATTTGAGTTTTCTAATTAACGGTGTTTAATTGAAATCAAAATTAAATTGATTTTTAAAATTAAAAATTTACAAAACCGTATAATATCTTGACGGTTGAATAAAAAGCCGTGTCTAAAAACGCATTTCTTTGTCTTAAAATACTTAAAACAGGAAAATCTCAGATTAATTACATCCTGTTTACATATCAATATGTAAATGCCATAACTCATATAAACGGAACTAAAGCGAAGGCGTAACAACGCTAGTATAAAACAAATAAACGGAATTTCACAACAACAATAATTCGAATGAACGTTTGGCCGACTGAATGACTAATTTTCCAGGTCATTCGTTATCGAAGCAGACAAACATTTAAAGTAGATACAGACGACTGGTTTTAATTTGATTAGTCCTTAGATCGCCAATGTTTAACGATGTTGCGCCTGACGATAACATAAATTAATGTATTAGAAAAGGAAGTGAATATGGATTAGTGAAAATCTCCTATTTATACTTAAATCGCCTCCATAAAATGATTTTAATCATGTGAAAAGGTGACAAGAGTGACAAGACATATTCGGAGAAATATTTTATAAGCAAAGCTATCCTTTTAACTTAATCACAGGGGTTTTCTTAGACTAAAATAATTAAATTCATACATATTCATAAATTTTTAAGTACATTAACATATCTTATGTATGTAATTATCGTACATGTCGGATTAAAAAGGCGGCACCGTTTTAACTTTAACCTCTTCACGCCCTTGGTCACATATGTGGACGTTAAATTTTTTTATTATTATTATTTATAACAATTTATTGACTACAGAATCCTCAAACAAGAGAAGTAAAAATT
Organism: Sarcophaga rosellei; assembly: GCA_930367235.1. Lineage (NCBI taxonomy): Eukaryota > Metazoa > Arthropoda > Insecta > Diptera > Sarcophagidae > Sarcophaga > Sarcophaga rosellei. The sequence continues at coordinate 78,953,911 of OV884017.1, read as the reverse complement.
TAAACATTTGTCTGCACTGATGATATTATTTCCGATACATAGTTAGATATATAAAAAAAAAAAATCAGCAATCTGTTTTACTCGATTCACTACCATCAAGAAATCATTAAAATATGAAAAAATAATATCAGATATATTTAATATAATAAGTTTCACCACCACCACCTAAAAAATCTAAAAGCTGGACTAAAGTTAATCCTGGCATCAGACTGGACGGTATAGGTCATTATCCTAAATACAAGGATCTGAGAAATCCCCCCAGATGTCACCACAAAAATTGCGTAAGACGATCTCGCTAGATTTATGAGAAATGTGGAGAATATACATATATGCCTGATATGCCAGGAATGTATGAACTCATTTCACACATAAATTACTATTAACGCTCAGTGGCCACAAATGTGGACGTTATTCCTTTTTTTGATTTTTCATTGTTTTTTCAGAAACCGGAAGTCACTAAAGAAATATTTTTTTTTTTTCATATTTTGTTTTGATGTCTGACCTGGGTTACGAACCTGGGCTTTACGTCTAATAAGCAAACACACTACTTTGCGACTTCAATGGCACACACTAGATATTAAAATAAACACCTTGGAATTACAAAATTTATTCACCGATGAGTTGAAATAAAACTATTAATTCAGTTATAAATTCAGTTAAATATTTTATTCTGCATTTTGATTGTGTGGAGTCGTATTGCAATTTACAAAATTTATTGTTTTAAACAAACACGTTTTGTAGAAACTGTCGATTAAGAAGAAGCATATGGTAGCTCTGTCATAATTTGCATTGGAAATTTGAACAGTATTTCTGATTGTTGTTGTAAATATTTTAAGGATCTATTATTTTTCCCCTCTTATGTTAGCCCATTTGAATATATGTTTGTCTGTAAGACATATGTACATACATACATGTGGTTTGCGCTGGTGAGTGGAAGAATTTTTTAATGTTTGTTAAAATGGACACTTTTGCAGCAATGAAAACAAAACTGAAAATTAATTAAAATTCCCATGTTGTTAACCATTTTAAGTCGTGCATTGTTGAGTTAGGTTCATTAGCTAAAGGACCACTCATTCCATATGCCAGTGGAGAAAATAACATAAAACTATAGACCAGCACTGACAGTAAGCCACCGAGTAGTAAATGTTGAAGCCATCTTGGCAATAGGCCGGTTAAATAATGAAACATAACCCCTGCAAAGAAAAAAAAAATACAAAATTACATTATTAGTTTTTTGGAATGCCTATTTCAATTTTTATTTTGATTAAAATTGATTTATAACATTTGCAGTTTTGAAAAAACACATTTATTTTAGATATCAATATGTTTAAAGTATACAGTTAATTAAAAATTCCGTACTTATGCAATTGAAACCATTTTATAGATTTCATTGAACCATAGCTCAAATTAGCCTCTCCTCAATTTAACGGTCTTAAATCAAATAATCATTGTAATCATAATCAATAGAATATTATATGATATATGGTAGTTGCCAACAGTTTGTAGTGTTTGTGGCGAATTACGCAGCTAAAGAACATAAAATTCAATCTCATCCGGCAGATAACCCAGCTTTAAATACCTCCAATTTAGTTCGTCTTGAAACCACAATAGATACACTAAGACAGAGCATGTAAACTAAATAAGACCAGTTATGGAATTATATACGCTGCAAGATCAGACAATACATACATACATGCATACATAATTGGCCATTATAACCCTTCAGTCAGGATTACGGCCTAGCTTCTCAACACCGCTCATGTTGTGTGTGTTAATTTTATATATGAGTGGCAGAACATACAGTTTAAAGTCGACACCGAACGACATATTTTTGAGAAACTTTTCATGGCAATTTAATTTACTCTCAGAGTTTTTGCCAGAAATCTGCTGAGAGGAAGTCGTCAAAGAAATAATTTTCATATTTCGTTTTGATGTCTGATCTGGGGTTTGAACCATGGCCTTACAAGTCAACACACTACCTACTGGACTACGACGACTTGTAATCAGACAACACCAGTTCATATTCTATTTAGAAGCAGTTCTAACAAACCAAGTTGAATAAAAGCGACCAGCGTTAGCGCTGAAGTGATTATGTATCTAAATAAGAGCGCTAAAGTTTTGTCACTTTTTCAAAAAAAAATTAAATCGCTTGATTGACGTGAAAACAGCTAAGATATCGTTGTGGTTAAATAAAAAAAGTTTACACGCGCTTGCAGTATTGCATTTTCTAATTAGAAAGAGTTGAGGCCACGCGATATTGATTTGCTTCAAACAACTTATATGGGAATGAGAATTTTTAACAGGCAAACAACACTTAGAGCGCTAATTTAGGTTGTCTGCAAGCCTTTTATCAATAACATTTACAAATGACATTGTGAGATCTGTGTAGTTTAGCGCAAGCACACTACAAAAAATGTGCGGAAGACTACAAAAAAATTAAACTGAGCGAATATCATCGCGCTTCTCACCAAAGTGTTGGGACAAATTTTAACTTTAAAGGTTATGATAAAGTTATTTACTTACTTAATTGGTTATTACAACCCATTAGTTGGGATTACGACCTAGCTTTCACACTACCCGCCTTGTGTGTGTTAATTTTACCCATGAATGGCGGGACATACTGTTTAAAGTAGACTCCGAACGGCAGATTTTTGAGAAACTATTAATGGCAATTTATATTTGCCGTTTCGATGTCTGACCGGGGATTTGAACCGTGGCTTCGCGTCCAATAAGCCAACAGACTACCTACGTACGTCTATTGTTACTGGCAAATATATAAAATGCTTTAATGTCTGGAATGTGTCGCGAAATTGTTAATTTTTTGATCACTTGTATCTTGACTTTTAACTGTCAATCGAAGCAAACCTGGTAAGACAATTCTAAAGAGGAAAAAGCTAAATTGGTCTACTCATGCTCAGTTAGTTCAATTTCCACTTCAAAGTATGTATGTATCTTACACGAAGTCTTTATGAGTTGCCGAAAAATGCTAAGTACACAGAAAACTGTTTCAAGAGGCCAAAAATTGTTGTGCATGGATTCATGAATCTAATTACAAAAATTTGACAGATTTAAGCAGCAAAGTGGAAAGTTCTACAAAGACAAATCGTCTTTGAAAGATTTTATCAATAGGCCAATACTCAATCTAAAGGCGGCTAAAATACGACAAGAAAACATCCTGCACGACCATTGATTATGCGCATAAAATTACAGTGCGAGGTACAGACAAAGATCAAAATATACATTTTGAAATCTGCTCTGAAATTCTGAACGTGGACTGAGGTTAGTCTGGATTTAGTACTGTTTACAAAGAGATATAGAATTCCTCAATCAACCCCTCCTAGTTCTTTATCTATACATCAAACCTAAATGTCTTGGAGTGAGTTCTATTAGTCAGCAAGAGTCTAAAGCACTAAAGCAGTATGCGCTGTAAAAAAGCAAAAGGCTTAAGTTGAAGCATTTACCCTAAAAATATGTACTGGCTGTACGACTTTGGAATGAAACCATATCTATTGAATGGCGCTTGCAGTTTTTTTTTTTTTTATACAATCAAATCATCATAAATGTGAATGTGATCTGAGAATGACAGGTGCTCCTAGAACTACATTATTTAAGGCGTTGTACGCTTTCTTCAACTGACTACCACTGGGTATGAGTACTCCTTGTAATTAAATGCTACGAAATCATGGAATTACAAAAGTTGTGGTTATATCGTAATTTGGAATATTGTTTATTTGGACCTTCCAGTTCGATACACAATACTTGAGCTCATTTTGGTCCTGATTTTATAACAAATATGTATACCGAAAGCATCCTATGTTATAACGATCTATTTGTGAAATATTTTTGTTGTAATTCAATCTCTAGAAACATTACACAGATTATAACTGAAGGCACATTTTCATCAATAGCATCTAACATTGATTATCATCAAATATTTTTGGGCATTTAAGAATTATTGACATAGCTAATCTAGCCAGCGCTGAATTTGATTCAATCTATACCTTCTTAAATATAGGATGGCTGGAAAATTATGCTAAGTAGAAATTATTACAACTAAGCTGAGCAGTTTTTTTTTCGGATAACAAATGTATTAGAAAAGGCCCCTGAAGAAAATCTATTTTGACCTATTCTAGATATAACCGAGGCGTTTGATGCGACAAATACAAAATTAACTTGTAATACTAATTCAATTGTCCGCCCTTATTGTACACTGCTAAAGTTTTAAGAAGGGAACAGACGATACTCTTCTAAAGGTTTTTGAATGATAAATTTCTAAAGTAAAGTAATCACGTTAAGACATCAACCGAAAGATATTAAACTATCTAATTGGATGAAAATCAAAACTCTTTCTAGTGAAAAAATGACTAGTTCATAGCGAATTGTTGAAACCTATATGGACGATAATGAAGCGTTTTGAAAACAAAGTCTTGAAAAGGCTTGTAACGATGTGATATTTTACAGACCTTGATTTTCAAAGAGACCCGTATATTGAAATGTTAACGAATGATACTATGTTCCGACATGCACATGAGTCAATATTTAGTTATTTGAATACAATATTTCAAGTGTTCAGAGATAATATAAGCAATATTAATTTGATAGCTGGTAAACAAAACAGCTGGTTGTTTCAACAACATTGTTTTTGTTTTGTTTTTTTGTTTGTCGTTGTTGACATTTGAGTTGTCAAATAGTGTTCGGATAATTGTAATATGCGCACTGAATATACTTATGACAGTGCTGCGTTTTAAGTTTTACTCAATATTATAGCAATTTGCGTATTTATTGCATAATAATTAATTGAAACTTTATATGAAATATTGAGTTCAATAATAGCTTTTATGGCGATTTACGCAATAAAAGTGTATGTCTGAACATAGTATGAAATTAGGAATTAGCAACGAAACGACTGACCAACATAAAACCAAAAATATATGTTTATTATTAATTGTTTGAATTAAACTACTTGTTAGTAAAAGTTATTTTAAAAAAAATTTCAATAGATAATTTATCTCAACGATACATTTTTTATTCCGCCCGAGTAATATTTAATAAATAAATATTCAATAAATTTAAATAAATATTATTTATAAAAATCAAGTCATTTGAATTTGTGTTTAATTATAATGTGTATAAGATGAAGTCGCCGTAGTCTAGTAGGTAGTGTGTTGGCTTATTAGACGTAAGGCTACGGTTCAAACCCTAGGTCAGACATTAAAACGACAATATAAAAAATATTTCTTTCTGGCAAAAACTCTCAGAGTAAATAAAATTGCCATGAAAAATTCTTAAAAATCCCTTGTTCAGAATCGACTTAAAACTGTAGTTCACAATAATTAACGCACACAACATAAGTAGTGTGAGAAACTAGGTCGTAATCCTGACTGAAGGGTTGTAATGACCAATTATGTATGTATGTATGCTTGTCGGCAGAACATTTTGAATTTAGAAGACGCTAATTCTCATCTCAATGATCACGTAAATGAAACTAAACCGAAACGCAACCATAGAAACCCTTTATTTGACCAAAGTGACTTTATAAATGGCAAAGCGAAAACACAGTGAGGCCAAGGCGTAGTGTTTCATTTGAACCATGTTCAAACATATTTTGGTTTACATATTTCTTAACTGATTCGCTAAATTTAAACTTACTTTAAAGACAACCTGTATTATCGCTTATTTAACATAAAAATCATAAAAAAAATGTAGTCTACTGTAAGTATGTATAAGGGGTTCATGTACCTTACTATTAGCAGTGTAGCATGTTCGAAAACACAACAATGTGTATACATGCAATACATATGTATATAAATGTATAAATTTATTTAATATAATCTGAAAGCCTTTAAGTTAAATTTTTATTGGTTTTTGTTTGTTTCTTTGGAGCGAGTGAGGATGGTATTCAATAAAAGTGTAGCGAACCCTCGAGATATATTAAATTGAAATTTGAAAAAAAATTTTTTTTTCTCTTTGCGTCTGCACAGGCGGTATAATCATATTTAAAATAATTCATAATTTTAATAATAGGAAGCAGGTGCAATAAATAATATAATTTTGTTGTCGACAATATACATCCATACATATACGTATGTATGTAACTTACTTAATAATTTCCTCAATATACATACAAACATATATGTACATATTATTGGCAATCAACTTTCATGCTGCTTAAAATATTTCATTTGATTGGATTATAATTCTATTTGTTAAATTACCTGATAACATTGAATTAAATATTAGTGCAGGAAAGTAATGATGAAAGTACAATACACGTCCCATAGCCCAGAATGGTAGATAGTGAATAACCCATCCTAAGAAAAGCCAAATGGATGCTTGCAATGACATTGAATTGGTTGAAGAATCTAAAATTATAATTAGTTATAAATATTAAAAAAATAAATTTTTAAGGTTTACTGCTAGATATCCAATAATAGTTTTACCTTGACGACTTGTGCCGGTATTTATATTACTATCGTAAATTTTAGTGCTCTTCAATTGCAAATGACGAAATCCATCTTCACGTCTTTGCTTAATAGCTGTTACTATAAATACCGCAAGGAATAAAAATAAAAATACCAGGTTGCTCCACCAAATTACGGGATTACCCAGTAAGTAAATCCGATACGAACTACCAGAGAAAAATTGTCCCTAGGAAAGGTTTTTTTTATTAATTCAAATTTCTTATCTTATTTTTGAAGACTTACACGGTAGTTTATAGGCCATTGCCACGGACGACTTGTAACCTCTCCTTCTTTCGGTTTAAGTCCAGAGTTACCCTGAAACATGACAGCATGGGATTCAAAAAATCGTGCCAAAAATCCTGGGGCATATACGCTAAAATTGACGCTAGTCACTTAAAGAGACAAGATATTTAACATTGATAATACATATTACTTATAATTCATGGATTATGGTTTTTCAATTTGTTTGCAATTTGCAAAATAATTATAACAATACAAAAATTTATAATAAAATTTGAAATAAAACCAAATAAATCTGCCAAAATAAATTACGAATTATTTTTAAAAATTTGATAAATTATAAATAATACTTTCAGCAAGCCACTGCTTCCCTTTAAATTGCTGACGAACGGAAAGCGGATGAATACACGGGCTGCTCTTTGATAAGACATGCCAGGAAGTCCGAACTCTTAAAGTGAATCTAGACATACCTATTAGTAATGTGAAATTATTGGAAAGCTAAATAAGCTGTCAACGGTTTGCACTTGGGGTTGTATTTTAGGACTCGTTTTAAAATGATAGTGTTTAAATCTTAATACTGTAATTTTATTTATTTCAGGTTTTATTTGGCTTTAGGCGCCGTAATCTAGTAGGTCGTGTGTTGGCTTATTAGACGTGAGGCGCGACAAACACCAGGTCAGACATCTTCAGCAAAACGAAAAATGAAAATTTATTTCTTCGGCGACTGCCTCTCAGTAAATTTCTGTATAAAATTCTCAGAGTAAATTAAATTGTCATGCTAACGTTTCTAAAAAATCTATTTATTACTAATTATGTAATAAGTATTAAATATTAACTATTGTAGTAATGAATTTCTAAAATAAAAATATGCAAATCATCCGTTTCCTCTTCTTCATGTAACAGATATAAAGACTTTGTTTATGTTAAACATATTCACAAATACATAAACATTTAGAAGAATATCAACTTACAATTTTTATGCTTGTTGTCTTCAATATTCCAGATGGCATTCTTGTCTCGTATATTTCCATTACAGGAAACCTCCTGTTGTTCGAAACCCCATTTGGGCAATTGCTTTCCAGTGGATGCTAAAGCACAGCTTTGCAAGTAGTGGATTAGCTGAAATTTGGTTGTGACCGTCTTGACAGTATCGTTAGGTTTGCCACCAACAATCATTAGTTTCCAAATATCATTTGCATCTCCAATACCTTGCTAAATAACAAGCAAATCAAAATGAAAACACTCAAGTGGCAGATATAAAATATTTTAAGCTTACCTCACCGTAACCAGTGACTTGTAAATGCTTTTTTGTCACCGGTGCTGGCTCATTATGAGAATGAAGATTTCGATGTGTAGTAAAGTGTTCAAGACGTATTAAATCACCATTTTTCAATAATATCGTTTTCTGATACGCCTCTTTATTGTAGGGTTTTACAATCCATTTATTATTGTCATCTTTATGAGTATATGTTGTAATCTACAATGAGAACATCACGGAATATTTGTTAGAATATAATCAATTTTGATAATTGCATAATTTCATAATTGCATATGTAGCATACCTGTTGTTGTTTGGCTCCAAAACCTTTTGGATACAAATGAAAATGTGAATGTAAGTAACCGCCGCCAGTTTTATGATTTTTTATTGTTACTATCGAACCGTATGCAACATCTCGAGGCATACTGGCATTGTACAAAGAGTTTCCTATGAGATGTGATTGAAATGCTGAACTGTAGAAACCGTCACCATTACCACTCCGGTTTAAGATCTGTAGATGAATGTAGAAAAATGCCATATACAAAAGTAATGGCCAGATTATTAGAGCTATCGCCCGACACAGCAGTTGTTTAACGGTTTCCATCTGAAGTAAATGCAAAACATATCAAAATGAATGCCAAACTTTTTCAAGTTGCTTAAATAGAATAGAACTTACTACTGGCTTTGTTAAGTCTCCGAGAATTAGCCAAAGTTCATTAGCCGTATGAAAGCCCACCAATAGAACGACAAAGAGCCCAACGAATTTTACGCTTATCGTACATGAAAGCATAGATCCTGTAAAAAATAGCCACATCCACCATTTTCGTGTATAGGATAAGCCATTATGAGTTGCCTTCGACACTTTGACCATACCCCAAACGGATGCCGTCATATAAAAGAGTAATATTGGATCCAATAATATATATTGATTGAGTGTCAATAGTCCCACATCTATAATTATATTTATCAATTATATTTACTTTTTCTATTTTTGTCTCTACAGAAAATAAAATAAAAATTATATGAGCTTTTGTTATGCCGCTCACCACTTTTGTGTAATATGTATCTAAATTCGATGGGATTATGCTTGAAAAATTTGCTAAGGAATGTAAGCCCACTAACAAATTTCACCAGTTAAATACAGAGAAAAAATTATTATATTTGTACATACATTAACTATTGTTATTTAAAAATGTAATCAATGAATGCCATTTACTTTTTAAAAATCATTTCATGGGAATGTTGTACGGACTGTGCTGTGTTCTTCAATTTTGGCATAATTTTTGTAGCAAAATGTTCATGTATCTGTTTCTTGACTTATCACCTGATACAAATATGAGTTTCGTCTTTAAAGACACCTATAACTTTTAACAGAAACACATTTCTCAAACAACAGGAATTTTGGTAATAAAATTCAATTTAATTTTCAAACGTCGATGTATGCCACGAATCTCTTTAAATTTACACGGAAAAATCTCCCTATTGTCAAGTTGTTGGCGGTTTGTATTTAATGCGTAAAAGTTATGCGGTCAATTACTGCTGGTATATTTCGAGCACACGGATCATCTCGATACCTACAGGAATACGTTTCCTGAAGGCTGGATGTGAGTTAATAAAGATTTGTTCACATACCATTCACTTTTTAGAGGTAACCATGTCATCACGTAAGACGAAATGATCAATTAGTGTCTCATCTAAAATATCTCGACATTCATATTGACGGACATGACAAAATCGTGTTAAGCTAAGTTACAGGGAACTGATTCTAAATAAACACTTGACCGTACCTATTCACTTTAAATGACCGGGCTCATATCATTGTAAATGACATGTATAAAAAAGGAACACTGCAAATCTCAACTCAATTCGAGAAATGCACAAATATACACAATCACGAAATCTGAATTTATTCCTCGAACGGAACCACTTGGTGCTAGTTTAAGGATAAATTAATACTTCAATGAATATATAATAAAATAATAGTAATAGTTATAATGAACAATTTAAAAAGCGTAAACCTGAAAGAAAAAATTTAAATTGTTCCGAGAAGAGAGGAGCTCTGTCAACACTATTTGCATACGGTTTAAAATAGTGAGTATGAAATCTTACCGAAAATCAAATAACCTGCAGCTACAACGGCTGCTTCTACAGATCTAGTTAAATCGTGCACAGTATCAAAGGCCATGGGTATTATAAAAGCTCCAAGTGTTGTGCAAAACTGTAATAAAAATTATTATAAAATTATCTTTTGGTTTAGTAATACAAGTTATTTACCATACTTAATCATTTAAGCAGGAAATTCAAAAAGAAAATAAATCTAATAAATGAAAAGTAGCCCGATAAGAAATTCGTCAAATTTATCACATCGCCATAAAATACATACGTACACACTTACATATACATTGGAAATGGAATATTTTGCGAACCAGTAGATACTCGCAATACTCGATTCCCCTAGTAATATTCAGACTGAAATATTGGTTTATAAGACAGTCGCTACAGAAATCTTGAGTCTGAGTATATCCAGTTGAAATATATACATTTTTACTGACAGTTAAGCTGCAATTAGATTTCTCTTGCGGTTATGTATGTATGCTTCATCTTAGATAGTCCAGTATTTATACGGTGACCAGACGTTCTGTATTATACAGAACAGTACTGTATTTTAGAGCCCTGTTCTGTATAAATTATTCTTTGCTAAAAAACGTGAAAATGTTCTGTATTTTATTTAGTGTTCTGTATTTGTTCAGTATTTAGTTATTTTTTCAGTTTTACATAAGATACGCATAGAAAAACACATAAGAAATACATAAATATTAAAAAATTCTGACACAAATGTAGGTAATAAATTTTTTTCAACTATAAACATTTACCAAAAATGATAAGTAGTGTCGATATTTTTGATTGTTCAAATCATAACAACATAAAAATATATCCAATACTTGTTCGTTTTTATACCACTGAAAGGTGTGCAAGTAAAAATACTAAAGGGTCGGTCATGTAACGTTTTTTTTGACTAGAGCTTATTTCGTGAATGATAACACTTAGTTCATGTCTGATTTGACAGATAATTAGTTGTATCCTTCTGCTGAACAAATATGATTGTGTATACGCTTGAACAACGCCGGGAAATATTGCGACATTACTTTGAAAATCATGGTAATGTTGCAGAATGTGTGCGAAAATTGCGTACGGATTTTGGAAGAAGAGAAGCACCGTCAGCTCCGTATGTAAACAAGCAAAATTGTCGCATTTGGGGCACAGAAAACCCGCACGCATACATTGAAATGCCGACACACCCAAAACGAGTCACTGTTTGGTGCGGATCTTGGTCTAGAGGCATAATTGGGCCATTTTTCCTCGAAAATGAACAAGGAGTAGCCGTTACAGTCAATGGCGATCGTTATCGGGCCATATTGAATGAATTTTTGTTCACAAGAGGAGGATATTGGCAACATTTGGTTTCAGCAGGACGGCGCTACGTGCCACACAGCCGAAGCTACACTCAATGTTTTGCGCCCTATTTTTGAAGATCGCATTATCAGCCGTAGAGCTGATGTCGTTTAGCCACCTCGGAGTTTCGATTTGACACCGTTGGACTATTATTTGTGAGGTGCCGTCAAAGATAAGTGTTACGCCAACAAGCCAGAGACAATTGACGCTTTAAAGGACAATATTCGTGAAGCTATTGGTGAAATACAGCTGCACACAATCGATAATGTGCTTAGGCTACTGCATGGCCAGCCGAGGCAGCTATTTGAATGAAATTATTTTCCATTATTAACCGGAAGGATTGTACTTTCAAATAAAAAAAGAAATTTGAGAAAATATTCAGCAGTTTTTTTAAAGCATTTTCAAAAAAAAAAGTTATTTGGCGGACCCTTTATTTATTATTTGCTTTCTTTTTGTACTTTATTAAATTGACTTAATAAATTTTTATTTTTCTAACAATCAATATAATAATGTTTAAAACTTTATTGACAATTGAAATTTTGACGGTTAAAAATAACCTGATTTAGAAAATGGTGGTTAGTGTATTTTATTTTCTCATGTTCTGTATTTTGCTGAAAAAGATATGGTCACCGTAAGTATATAGCAAAACATTCGACTGTAATCTGCTTATTGGTTTCTGCAGACGTCGGCAATAAAGGCAACACCAAATGCAGTTGCAATTGAAAATTGTAATGAATTCGTAGCTGAGATTGGCATGCTTCTGCAAATCATCTCACACAAAGCTTATTCATTTGCAGAATGAGAGATGAGAATTAAAATTTATTTAAAATTAAGAACGATTTTAATTGAACAACGCCTCAAACATAAATCTGAACAAAAGCCGCCGGGAATAGTTCGCCATTTTTAGTTTAGAAATTACAATATTGTAAATAAAAATAAAAATAAAGACATTTTAATAGATGCTATCATATCTGATCACTCGACCATAAATATAAAGAAAATTGTAAAGCCGAAATAGTTTCTTCTGTATGTTATTCCGTCATGAAATAATTATACATTTTTCAGAAACAGACTTAAAAGAAGTGAGGATAATGTCCTCAATGAACACACTAATGCAGACTTTTACTTTGAGGGTACTTTAATATGTTTCATCCAAACGGAGGCAGAATTGTCTGGAGAGAGCCGAATACTGAAAACAATTAAAAGGAAAACTTTTCGATTTTATAAAAACGTAACTAATTTCTGTGTGAGAAACTAGATCTTAACCCTGACTGAAGGGTTGTAATGACCATTTATGTATGTAATTAATTTGTATAATAGAGAAAAATTAATAACCTACAAAGTATGTATGTATTGGATGAAACTGAGTTCGGCAATAGATAAACAATAAGATAAACATTTTAATAAAGCTAACGAAATTGGTGTATTGTTTATGGTTTTAATTTCATATTATTTTCAAATTCATAGTACTTCTCATGAAATATATTAAAAACAATGCCTTAAAAAAGTTTCATAAATCGATGGTGAACTATTATATAAGTACATATACATGTAATGGGAACAAAAAAAATTCAATACAACATATCTACCTTGATTATATAATTTGTTAAAGTTGTCAAAAATCGTTATTATAACCTGTTTATTGATGCATTAAGATGACGAGAATTGTCTAGTTTATTTATATTTTAAAAGATTTTAAGATAAACAGTAATTGTCCTGTTTGTTTATATTTTGCGCAAACATACATACATACATATATAAAATATTTAATGTAAACTGTCAAAACAGTATGTTCGTCCATAATCTAAAAATTTTTTTCCGTATAGCATGCTGGACAGCAGTGTTTATTCATCTGAGAAATTCGAAATGTGTGAGACTGTTTAAATAAAAAAGTATGCACTTGCGTTTCGTGGACATAAACACCAAGTTACTTTCACTGACACTTTGCAAAATGTACGCATCGAGTTTATTTCCCCTTAATTCTCTACTTCGTTTCAGTTTTAAGTTTTTCCAACAAAGTAGCTATATGGCCTATTACAGTAGGTTCCAGAAAAATATGTTTCTCAAATGTGTCGCCTGCCCTTTCAATGATGTTCATTGTTGATGGAATCTTCTCTGGGGAGGGTATAATAGTCAGTTGGTTTCTTGATTTTTCGAGAGGACTGAAACCTCTTCACTTTAAAATTTAAAGATTATTATGCAAATTATTTTAACATCCTATCGAATTTAAACTTGGATTGTAATCCCTACACCAATTTATCTTCTTATTTAACTATTTTTTTCAAAGGAATACATTATTTTTTTGTATACATTGATTCTATTTTATATTGATTCAATTCATTAATAATTAGGAATTTTATTAAAATTAAAAAAAAAAAACAATATTTTATGGCTGCGAAGAATGAAAGTTTTAGTTTCATTTGAATAATTCGATTTTATGAAGAGTAGTAAAAATATAATTTTCTGCATGAAATTGAGGACCTTTATTATAACGAATATGGTCCCACTCAGAGTAAATATGAATTATTTTTTTCGATTTGTAGTAACTTATTTTAAGCGAATTCTTTTATCAACACTTAGTGGCAAATTTGGTTTATGAAATGGGTACATAAGAAACTCTAATTCAACATTTCAGAGCTTGGAGAGGATCGTTATCGAAAGCAAATGATCGAGGGTTTTCGATTCAGATAATTGCTTATTGAAGAATTTGGTTAAGAGTAATGCAAACTTTTTTATAACGTTTAGCTCTTGGGCTATTAAATGACACTAATTGTCAGGCTAAACGAGTATCAGTTAAATTGAATGATCGGGATCGGGAATATTCCAGTTTTCTATGGCGTTTTTGTACGACTGCAAGTTTATGTATTATGAAGATTTTGTTTTTAATTGTACCTAATATCTTTATAAAGTTTCTTAATTGGTGTTGCTTACTAGGATATGAGTTGGTTTATCAGTTCTCACAAATGTTCTCGATACGTATTTTTTGCAACAATACAAATATGTATAAAGTATTATGATGTAAATTATAATAAGAAATGTTTATCAAAGCTTAACTCACATAACGCATGCCTTCATAATGAGTACCATTGTATTTATCCCCCGGCTTTTCAAATGGATATGTTCCATTATAACCAGTTAAATAGCCGGATAACCCAATCAACATCTGAAATGAAAATCAATTAATTTAATTGCTTTACATATGTATGAATGTACATAATGCTTAATTCTATCACTTACCTTTCCTAATGGGGGATGAACATCAAAAAAGAATGTACGATTAATGTACCAACTGCCCATTTTTCCAAAGTGAGTTTCATCCCAACTATGTACATATGTATTTAAAAACAATATCAATTCAAGAATTTGTTGCAAGAAAGAAACAGATTATTCTTGTACTTACCACACATGATCAGGTTCTGTGACTTTGTAATAACGAGTTGCAATAGTCAAAAGTAGAACTGTAGCAAATATAATCCACCAATTTCTAGAAAATATTAAAAATATTTTCAGTTATTCAAGAAGGTCATCATTTAATTGTTATTAAAAGAATATAGAAATATGTATGTATTACTAGTACAAGCATTATATTTACAAAGTTAAATGTATACATACTATATACATATCGTATGACGTATGCATGTGTCTTAAGTCTTTTGTTTTGTAATATTATTTTCACATTACATACGTTCAATAATTAAAGAGGAGAGCACTTACAGCTTATCATTATCATATTGCAACAAAAATAATCTATCTCCGTTATCATTGGTTTTTCGTACTTTTTCAGACTTAGTTTTCATATTTTCTTCTCTTTTGTTCAATTAAAAAAAAAATTAATCTGCTTGTAAAAATTTCATCAGCCCTTCTTCATGTTTCTTATTAGACAATTTTAAATAAAATGAGCGGTGCCACGATTGCATTAAATTTCTTTTTATGGTTTTTGTTTTGATCTAACAACAAAGAAAAAGAAGAAAACGAAGGAGACGAAGAAAACGATCAGTTCTTTCTTATTTGAGCGAAAGAGCGCTAGAACATTAAAATGGTAGAAAGCTTCACTTATTAATTTCAACACTATAAGTGACAACTGGTAATGTTAAATGCAGCCAAGTTGTTGAAATGTTGTTGATTTTGTTTTCATGTGAGCAATATAAAAAAATTAAGAATACAACAAAACAGTTCCACACTGTAGTGATGGACGGACAGTAATGTTGGACAGTTAGTGTCGCCGCTTCAGTGTTATTTCTAACGAAAACTGGTATTTTTGTGGTCAATGAGTAGATTTTTCTGGTTTTGGTTATTCATTTGTTATCTGTCATGCATTTTATTAATTATGTAATTACTAAATAACATAATTTAATAAACATAATTTTATTTTGAAAAATTTTAATTTAAATTTTATCCTTCCTGGCAGCACTGTTGGTAGGAAAAATTCGTTTCTCCGTTGAAAATAAATATAATTACATATCTAAACGTAATTAAATTGTACATTCTTTTTTCTTGTTTATGGTGCGATGCTTGTGAGTGTATGTGGTGGCTGGTGTGGTCGAGTTTGGTTCTAATTGATTATTGGCTGTCTGTGATAACAGGGTTTTGTTGTAGATATTGGTTATTGTTGTGTGTGCAGTTTGTTATGATTTGACGGATTAGTGTGGTGAATTTTTGTAAAGAATGGCGAATTTTTCCGGTGTGGCTAATAGAATTAAAATTCACCAAATTGCCGTTCTTCGAAACTTACGCTGCATTATCATATGGCACGTTACTATCACTGGTGAATCAACCGGTGGGTGTCTAGAATAATTAATTTTCACATCCATAGCGGAGCCATTAGGTTACTGACATAACGGTACTACCATTTGTCACTACATTAGCTACTGCGTGGTCTGTGGATTTGGATTAAGGACAGTTACAATCTGTCCCATATGTCGAACATGTTCGTTGACAACGACAAACAACTGATTTGCG
The DNA here is from genome assembly GCA_930367235.1 of Sarcophaga rosellei. Taxonomy (NCBI): domain Eukaryota; kingdom Metazoa; phylum Arthropoda; class Insecta; order Diptera; family Sarcophagidae; genus Sarcophaga; species Sarcophaga rosellei. The sequence continues at coordinate 78,937,540 of OV884017.1, read as the reverse complement.
CCTCACTAATTCTTTTCAGTCGAAAGAAAATAAATGTGAACGATAACGTAATACAATACAAATTGTTGCCCTCTATTTTCGATTTTCTTATACATATTCATAAGAACAGAAACATCAAAATCAGTTATAAAACTTGTATTATCGTTGTCGTGTTTATAAGAACAATGCATATATTTTTAGAAAAAAAAAAACGAAAAATTTTATATTGAATGTAGATGGCTTAAAAATAGTATATTTATTAAATTTTTAATTCTAAATTGATTTACATATTATTATATATGTATTTAACTAATAATATTGATTATAAAGCAAGTAAACTTATTTTGTTCTGTATTTAATATATGTATTTTATATTTAAGTTTCATATCTGGTACTATTTGTTAACGTAGGTATTTTTTCAAGGAAATGAGAAAATCAAGATAATATCTATTTTGATTGCTTTCACATCGAGATCTTCATATATTAAAATTGTTTGTTAGTTAAGTAGAGACAGTTCCTCATAATTGGATGCTGTAATATCATTAGTTCTAGAAGAGTTATATAGTGAGTATATAAGGGTTTATTGAAATGATTTTTTACCAGTAAGCATTTGTATTTCTGTCTGGAATTTCCAACTGTCTGATCGCTTTTCTAATTTTTTTTATTCTATTTGTTCTTTATGTACATATATGTAAATATGTATGTACATATATTCAATTCAACTAATTTAAATTTTTGGTTCTTATATTTTAAGTTTAATTGAATAAATTTTATTTTTAGAATTAATAATATTATTTAAAATAACAAAATTTAATTTAATCATATTAACATTATTGTAATATCAATAAATAATAATGTTAATAATAACCTGCATAATAAATAATAATGAAATTGTAATCCTACTAACTACAAAATCTTGTACAATGGGTCAATTCGACTTCCGGGTACTGTACTTGTCTTAATTGACAAGTACACGTCCTCTAACCTAACTACAAAAATGATAAACAAAAATTTTCGAACTATGTTGGCTGTTATAAACACTGTCAAGTTCATTTAGAGTTGTTGTATTTTTAATTTAGAACATTTACATACATAAGCACTTTTTTCTCATATCGACGCCTCCATTCTATAACGTTCTAAGTACACTTAAGTTCTTGCATTTTTAAATTCTACGTTCTCTAACTTAAATACTGTCAAAATTTGGTTAAGATGCGCCGATCCGTTCCAAAATTATAGGGAAAAATCTACCTATAATACACATACATGTATATGTAGTCGTATGTCGCTTGAAAACTTTGAGAGCTCATAACTCAAAACACACTTTTTCGACTTAGAATGTTATAGAACGGACGCGTCGATATATTGACGATTTATTTATGAAATTCAAATATGGCAACTTAAAGACTCTGGAGACGATCAAATAAAATCATCAACGCATACGTGTGCGTGTTGTCGTTCTTTTTTCGACTACACGTACATATACGTTGTCGGGTTTGATTGATGACAATAAAAAAATTTTGATTTTTTCATTTAATGACTTTTTATTTGATCGTCGCCATTTGTGATTGACAAGAATTTTCTTAGTTGGTTGGATATTGTAGAAATGAACACATCCATAATTTTTTATTGTAAATAGTGTGTGTGTATATTTTAGTTATTTGTTATTGAGAGTCCATGAGTAAAAAATTTGTATAGTCGTCTTTACATTTCAATTTTAATTTATTTAAAGGGTTTTCATATGAAAACGGATTCCGTTTTTTATAGCAACTTTTCATTCAAAGTTTTTTCTTACATTTCATATTTTCCTTTTTCTTCTAAATAAAATTGCACATGATGTCAACATCAACAATTCAACGATGAAGATATTTTACGAAACGAACACTACCAAATGAAAATGCAAATGATAATTGTGGAATTTATTTGTACGTCTCCTTTTAAACGTTAATCACAAGACACTAAATAATTTGATAGTCTCCAGGCGCCTGTATTACGTTATAACGTAAAGCAAAACGAACGATAAGTCGAAAGATAGTGGTCCGCTGATGTGAACGAAAGTGAGTGACTGCCTTTCTTTCACTTACATTATCTTTTGACATTGGGGGCCTAGCTGTTAATCTTGATTAGTAAAACACGGAGAAAAAAGAAGTACATTCAACAAACGTAGTGTTGCGTGCAATCATTGTGCCAGCAAATTTTAATTAAAATTATAAAAACATACAAAATTTTGATGCAAAGAAATATCAGCAGAAATTTTAATTTTTTGAACTAACTAAACTCTACAACAAAACAAATTTTTTGTTATTATTTTACCCTCTTTGGTAATTTCATTTTTAGAATTTGGTTATACAATTTTTTATTACCTGAATATGATGAATGACACTTTTTAGTTTTCTCGGTGTGTTGAATAAAATTTATTTTAACCACAAGTACTCTTACTTAAAAATTGCACAGTATTACCGGTAATGAGGCCCAACCTGGCCTGTATTATTGGTGGTGAATTTATCGGTTTGCATCTAGAACAAGTAAATTTCACCTCGATTCTCGGAGGCTATGAGTTAAGAATCTAAAATAAATTCGAATATTAATAATAGAGAGTGGAGATTCTAGGATTGTATTGTGTTTTACTAGAAATAGATTATGGAGAATTTTGAGGTTGGACGTTCCTAAATAGGTAGATAAAACAAACTTGAAAACAATCTGCTTCTGGGCACTGCTGCTATGCAATTTATCTAAAATCAATTTTTTCTTACAACCCTTTGTTGTTGGCCAACATGATTTATATACGTATGTATGTATGTATTTATAATTTCGAATATTGTATTGAAAAGTTAAAAATTTTATTTAATTTTTTCGATAACTGTATTCGACTACACAGATAAGAAACAATGCAAACAGAATTACATATTCATTAAAACAAATAATTAATAGAGTCCGACCGAACTCAAAATTTCGTTCGGTACCATACACCGAACTCGAACTTCGGCCAATTTTGAAGTTCGGCCGAACCCGTACTTAGTTCGGGTTTCAAAGTTCGGCGAACCCGAACTTTTTGTTATTAAATAATTAATCAGAAATACATTTTTGGAATTTATTGATAAAAACAAAAAATAACGAATTCATAACATTTAAGAAAAACATATGTACTTTTAAAAAGTAGTATTAAAAAATAAAGAAAAAATTTGTACTTTTTAGTTAATTAGAAAAGAAAAAGTTCGGTGTTCAGCTTCTTTTTTTTTTTTTTTTTGAAGAAAAATATAAAGATCGGATTTTATAGTTCATTTAAGAAGAACTCTAAAACCCAGATTAAGTACATATATGTAGTTTGTACTGTAGTACTCAAAATTCATTGTTTTTATATTATAATGGCAAAATAGTAACTTTTCTGTATTAATGCCTTTAAGGTTACTTCGTCTATCTGAATAAAGTTGGCCAGCAGCATTAAATAGTTGCTCACTAGAAACGCTCGTTGGCGGTACTGATAGATATTTCCTAGATGCAGTCTTAAGGTTTGCAAATGAACATACATACATACATACATACATAATTGGCCATTACAACCCTTCAGTCAGGATTACGGCCTAACTTCTCACACCACTCAAGTTGTGTGCCTTGATTTTATACTTGAGTGGCGGGACCTACAGTTTAACGTCGACTCCGAAGGACAGATTTGGAGCAACTTTTTCATAGCAGGTTTATTTACTCTCAGAATTTTTGCCAGAAATCTGCTGAGAGGTAGTCGCCGAAGAAATATTTTTTTGTTCATATTTCTTTTTGATGTCTGGCCTACCTACTCTGCGAATGCAAATGAACAGTTCCAATAACTGTTAATAACCAATAAAACAATACATATTTGTTTTGCGATCACTTAATGGTTCAGATATATAGGTTATGATTGCTTTCTCGAAAATATTTTCGTCTTGACGTTGATGTGAAGCAGAATCATGCTTTTCCCATAAAGACGAACCTCTTTTCTGCTTTTTTTTGGCGTCTTTTTGATTCCGCCTCTGATACTTCTTCCATCACGGTAGATGTTTCAAAGTTAATTGAATTATCATTTAAAAAATTAGTTATATCCTGTGTGGATTTAAAATAAATTAAATAAAAAGTTCGGTGTTCAGCAAAATTTTGACCGAACGTCGAACTTTGGCCGAACGTCACTTTTTAGCGTACACCGAACCCGTACCCGAACGTTCGGTCGGACTCTAATAATTAATGAAAACAGTTTAAAAACGCTTAGAAATAATTTTCAGTATCAATTTTAGGAATCATTATGAAGAATGTTGCCAAAACACAAACATAATTAAATTATTATTTTCTATATATTCGATCGTATAATCTATTCTCTTTCATTTCATTTCTAAATTAAATACATTTCCCAGTTTTCCTAGTTTTTCTTTTCGAGTTGAATTCTATGATTCAAGTTTTTTGTCATTATTTAGCAGAAACGTATATTCTGGATGATAATAACAAAAACACAGACTATGAATATGAATGAATATGGTAATAATGGCGATAACTTAAAGAACACAAAAGTATCGTAAGTTGGGTTGTTATTATTATATATATGTATATGTATCCTCTTATATATCTTATATCCTCTTGAAAAAGTAGAAATTTTCATTTAAAATCAAATTGAGTTAATCAATAATATGATTACAATCATAATATCGAAATTATGCGTAGAATGCTAACAGGCTTTCCAACCAAACTATAATCTTAAAACTAATCATGTTGATATACAACTTGAGTCAGGGACATATTTTACAAACAGAACAGAAATAATGATTTAATGGATGATCTAAGGCCCATATCATATTTTGGATACTGGTAAAATATACTTTTGTATACTGTTAAAATATTAAAAACTTTTTTGATCTTTGGAGGACTAGGTTAACAGCTGCATTTAATTTCGACGATTAAAACCAATGTGTAAATGTGTACATATTTTTGTACCTATCCAATGTATAAAAACCTAATTTTTTTGTTTTATTAAATTTTGCACGATGGAATTCGTTTGCAAAACATTTAATTTCTTACATATGCATATACATTCAGTCCGAATTACGACCTAGCTTCTCACATCACTCATGTTGTGTGCCTTAATTTTACACGTGAGTGGCGGGACCTACAGTTTAACGTCGACTCAGAACGACAGATTTTGAGAAACTTTTTCATGGCAGGTTTACTTACTCTCAGAATTTTTGCAAGAAATCTGCTGTGAGAAAGTCGCCGAAGAAATTTTTTTTTTCTTTCATATTTCGTTTTGATGTCTGACCTGGGATACGAACCCGGGCTTTACGTCTAATAAGCCAACACACTGCCAACTAGACTAAGGCGACTTCATTATATTTCTTTACGTGCTTTTATTGTATCAAATCGACAGCACTGTAATACTTATGTACAAAAATAGTACCATAGCACAGTCTGCTCCTAATTATAAGATAGTTCCTGTTTACAGATTTTTTAATGACTTTAATCGATTAGGTTCTTCTTGTATAATTATAATAAATTTACATACATATCTAATTAAATAAATTTAGATACATTATATATAAACAAATAATACTTCATTCATATTCAGTCTGTGAACTGTATGTAAGTGGTTGAGTGGCGAAATCGGACGATTTTTATAGTTTATAGTAGAAGAGGTTAAATAGTTACATTAAGTTTCTAATATAACACAGTACTAATTTTATTTTTGTTCAATTAAAACTTTTTCGCAATAATCGTTTATTTATTTCCAGCAGATTAAGGGCCATTATTACAACTTGCCGTTAACTAAGAGGAGGATTTTAACGGGCAGATAAATTGTTTTTCATTATCATGAGTACCCAATAAGATAGAATTCAGCGTTAAGCTAAAGCTAGGATCATCCTGCCGTTAACTTTTAAAGTTAAATTTATGTTTGAACTTGCCATATTATATATTATATTCAATATGGCAATAAGTTAAATCAAAGAAAGAAACTTTACAGTTCCCTTTAGCTAAAATTACCTTTAACTAAACCCAAGTTTAACGGCAAATTGTAATAATTGCCCTAAGTTTCACAATTGGTGATAAATAACATACAATAACAGTAACCCATCATTTTTAAAATAATTCGATATGGCCGAATGCCTATAATAAACAAAATGAATTATTCTTTCAGTTCTGAACTCTTCTAGTTTTAAAAAGCAAGTGAAATGGGAGATAAATATAAAAAGGTTTAAACCATCCTTAAGAGATGGACCCTTGATATCATAAAACACGATCCCTTATGGGGCTATCGAAGGCTACCTTATAGTCTACAAAAAGATGGTGTGTGTTGACTTCTTTTCCAGGATTAGACGTAGTGTGAAGATCTGGTCGATGGTGGACTTGCCAGGTATGAAGCCGCACTGATAAGGTCCGATCAGTGTTTTGATGAATGGCTTCATTCGATCACACAATAAGCCCGTAAGAACCTTATATGCGATAAGGAGAAGGGTTATACCCCTGTAATTGGCGCATATTGTAGGGTATCCCTTTTTCAGGACAGGACAGAGGACACTGAGCTTCCAATCGTTGGGCATACTTTCCTCTAGCAATATTTTGTAAATAAGCTGGTGCTTGCGCCCTACCAACTCATTACATTCGGTCTTAAACAATTCAGCGGGCCATCAGGCCCTGCAGGTTTATTGTTTTTAAGACGCATAATAGCGTCTTTGACCTCTTCATGACTAGGCGGCGGAATCTCTACGCCGTCATCATCGATCGGGTTCGGAACATCATCTCTAAAGGCGGTATTGGTGTCGTCACTCGACACTCCTCATCGTACCATTGATTTCGTTGGGTTGGGCGCTCGAAACCAAGGACTGTTTCCGCAGTAGTGCTCAAGGAGTGGGAGATGTTGACCCACAGTTCACCACTGTCGCTGGGATTAGATGGGGATGTATCGAGCAAAAAACACTACTGATTTATATCTTAAGATATACTCACAATTTTGTGAAATTTATAATAAATCAACGATATTATTAAAATAAGATCACAAAACCCATGGACAAGTGAAGAATTAATTAAATACTGTAATTATCGGGATAAACTTTGTAAAATATTGCGAAACAATAAAAATAATAACTATGAACTGGAATATAAAAATTTTAGAAATTTAGTATATAAAAATTAAAAAAAAAAAATAAAAAAAAATAATTATTTTCGGAAAAAATTCATTGAAAATAGAAATAATATGCGTTTAACATGGCAACTTATAATCGATATAATAGGAAAGAAGACAAACAATGTCGGTGAAATCATTACAAGAAGTTTTAAAACCAATACTATAAATGAAATATAAAACAATTTTGCAACAAATTTTAAAAATGACATAAACAAAATAATACATACTTGTAGCGTAAAACCAATAAATAGTGTTGAAACTGTACTTCAAAACTCCTTATATTTAGAGTATATAAATGAGGATTAAATTTTCAATATTTTAAGGACTTTAAAATCCAGGAAAGGCCCAGGAATGGACGGTATTAGGCCATCATATTTGAAAAATAATGCGAGTTACCCTACACCAATCCTAACAAAGTTTATCAGCTTAAGCTTAGAAAATGGCATTATACCAAGTATGTATACTGAAAACTTCATTAATACGACCCATTTATAAAAGCGGATGTAAGTCAGACTACCACAACTATAGACCTATTGCTATTTTATCAGCTGTTGAGAATGTCTTAGAAGAAGTCATTGTTAGAAGATTAACTTCGTTCCTCAGAAAATATAAAATTATAAATAAAAATCAATTCCAAAAAGGGTTAAACGGAAATAAATTATTGGAAACTTCTCAAATCTCATCAATAGTTGCCTGAGTAAACATTTGCATTGTCTAGTGCTATTCGTCGACTTCAGCAAAGCCTTCGACACACTCACACGTAACAAATTACTACAAATGCTAGAGAGAATTGGAGTTAGAGGAAGCACATTAAACTGGTTTATGAACTATCTGGATTGCTGAACTTACCGTGTGAGAATATGTGACAAGAACAGCGAAGAAGTGGCAATAGATTGTGGTGTACCAATACTGTATTTAATATACGCCAATGAAATGATAAATGCACTTCAAGGCAATACAACTTTTGCTTACGCAGACGATTCCGCAATAGTGGTCTAAGATAAAAAAAATCGAATATGCCACAGAAATAATGCAGAAACAACTAAATATAGCAGCGAAATGGTGTCACGATAATGGCCTGATTATTATCGCGACCAAAACGAAAATAATACGTATAAAACCTCCACATCTTACACAGTCAAATATATTCTTGAAATTTCACAATTACGAATGTCTTCACAGAAGGGACAAAAAAGCCAATACAACCGACGATAGGTGTGACACAAACATAGAATTAGTGGAAACGTACAAATACTTAGGAGTATATGTTGATAATAAGTGTAAGTAGAAGACCGATATTATAAATTTACAAAGGAAACTAACTAAATCTGCATATATGCTTTATCCTTTAAGTTACTGCTCTACATACGATGTTCTAAGACAAGCGTATTACTCATTAGGCGAATCTTATATAAAACATGGTATCATTGCATGAAGAGGTTCAACACATTGTTGAACACTACAAAATACACAAAACCAATTATTAAAAATTCTTGAAAAAACAAGCACTTCTTTAACAATACTATAACAAGAATCAGCCACTAAATGATGGCAGCTACAACATTCAAAGTAACAACACTTTACTTCAATTTTACACTTAACATACCCAACAACATTCGACCTATATTTCTCAAAAGCAATTACTTGTAGTTGATGGTGGAATACAATAAGTAACGAATATTTATTTGTATAGTACAATAAGTAATAAACAATTGCTCAATTCACACAACTTTGTATGCTGTATGTTGTATTGACTACATTTGTTTGTTTGTGAACGCTCAATGCTATGTCGTATTGTGTATTTCGTGGCATTCAAACAATTTGATAGCCCGAAACCAACACAACATATGAAAACATTACACATTGACCAAATAATATATATACAACCATTGTGCCACTGTATACAACTTGAATACAACAATAATTGCTTGTTCGCTATTCTATTTGACATTTCTGTCTTCAAACCACGACTGTTTACTTCACACAACGGGCCTTCACACAAGACTGAATGAATTCTTACTTCTCTATCCCCTTTTCACTTACTTGTAACATGTTCATTGTATTTGTTAGTGGAGCTATTGTTATTCATGTTAATGTTAAACGATATTTTCATTTTCGTAATATGTGATTATCCGTGGACTGTATGAGGGGATGTTTGTGGGGACGCAAGAAAAGGGAACCAAAGGTTCAGCTGTGGACTATATGCAGGCATGTTAATAAAGGAACTACAGATTAGAAGATTTCAAATTCACAAACAAATCACACAAAAGAAAACACTTTCCTTTTTTGTTGTCGGCTGACTTTTCAGTTTTCCTTCCTAATTAGGTTCCAATCTATCTTGTTTTATTTGTTTATATAAAAATATTTCCACTTTATTGTTCCTTTTTTCACAAAATTTAAATAGTTTCAAATTTTATATTATCTTACTTTTTACAATCACTCCTATCGCATATAACTATTCCCATAAAAAAAATCACCAAATTTCATAATTTCCTATTGTGAATCATTCCCAAAAAATTTTTTGAGAGTGAATTCACAAACACAAAAAATATTGTATCGCCAATGTTTATTCCCAAGAATAATTTTGTAAAATTAATTCGCAACACTTACCAATGGGAACAAGAAGGGAACATGTAAGTTATAAATTGTTTTAGTGTTGATTTTTTAAAACTAAGTACATTGTTTTATTTAAGGAACGCAAATGTAATACTAGTATAGGTTGGAGTGTGATATTTACAGAGAAGACTGTTTTTTAGATTTAAGTATTCCAGAGAAGACTGGTTTTATTTTATTTTGTTTTTATGTATGTACATATATGTATACAATTTTTATTTACGAAAGTAAATACAAAAGTGATGAAATAAACATTTTATTTTAAACTATCAAAGTGAATTAGTACGAATACGTTCAGCTTCATTCAGACTTGTTCCTTGAATAACTTCATCAACATTTTCCTGCTCGTGCGCCGGGAAAAAAAGTTTACTCCCAAATAACTTATTCCCATAATATTCACGATAGGGGTGAATGTCTAAAAATACCCAAGCTTAAATGAAGTTACATTAAAATGTTAGATAAAAGCTTAATCTACTCAGCAGAGCCCTCTGTTACCAATTTACCATCGTTTAAAGAATCCTGCTTATGTCATCAAGTTTGGCCTGGCCTGTCAGGGAAGTTTGGCCTGTCAGACATAAACAATATGTAGAATTAATATGATGATTGCTGTACAGTGAAGGTAGAAATGAATAATTTTGAAAAAAAAGGTCAAAAAAAATAGTGATGTGAATTTGGAAGGCCTAGCTTAAGGGGAAAATATTTTTCCTCCTTAAAGTGTTGACAAGTCAGTTAATGGTGAAAGGTTTTCCATCAATTTTACGTCCCGCGACCGCCTATCGGTGGCCGTTTATCCGGGGAATGTTGATGAAATCTTACCGGAGATATGGCGGTTTTAGTAAATTGTTCACTGGACGTTCGCATTTATATATATATATATATATATATATATATATTTAAAAATAATTATGGTTACAACAGTTATTTCAAAGGCAAAAACATAGCCTATAACATACTCTACTCAAGGCAACTATTAACTGTTTTGGTTTTTAAGAGTACAGTGTGTATGCAAAAGCCAAACTATACAATAGCAGTTACATTTATTCTCTCATTTATATCCATAGTAACTGTTATGTACATAGTATAACTGTTTTGATAATAGTTACACTCTTGCACGCCTATAATATGAATACCCTACTACTGTTTGTCGAGGCATATAGTGATCATGCTAAATAAGCGGAAACATGCATTGCATGGTTTCGCTGGTTCACAGCTAATGATTTTGAAGAGACAAATAAAGAACGTGGAATACCTCCTAAACAGTTTGAAGACGCCAAATTGCAAGCAATACTGGATAAAGACATTTTGAAACAGAAACAAATAGCAAACAATTTGACAGCTGGGGGAAAGATCCAAAACTTTTGAAAATGGGTGCCACATGGATTGAGTGACAGACAGATAGAATACTTAAAAACCACTTATGAAATCTTGTTTCAAAAACACGGTAGAAAATCAGTGTTGTAGTGTTGCATCGAATTGTTACTGGCGATGAGAAACGAATTTATTTCCAGAGTCCTAAAAGGAAAATTAAACCGGACAGCCGTCAACTTCGGGCTCAAGACAAAGGAATGTAATTTTTCGATTTTGCAGACAAAGTAAAGCCAGTTAAGAATACAGTCAGAACTTAAGGCTGAGAGCTGCTGTCCCACCCGCCATATTCACAAGACTTGGTTGCTTCCGACTACAATTTGTTTTCATGGATGGCACATGCATTGGCTGAGCAACACTTCGATTTTTACGAGGAAATCGGTAATTAGATTACTAATTATTTTGCTGCAAAACTCTAACAGTTTTATTGAAAGAAGAATGTGTAACCAACGATGTTCAATACTTAAAATAAAACAGTTTTTTACTTTTATCAATTACATATTATTATTATTACAATAGAAATTTTAAAGATTCAATTACTAAATAATGGAAAATTTTTTTTAAAAAGGGTTAACAATCTTGGTAGCTGAATGAATATAAAAACTGTTTCACTGTCTTCTTGTTTTTAAACTTGGCACTACTTGGCACAATTTGAAATTGTTCACATGACAACTAATAATTGTTATTTGAATTAATATAGAAAATTTTTTCGTTTTATTTTATACTTGTTAGTGAAAAAATATGGCTTTTCGAAAACCATATGTCTCAAAAGCGAAAATAAAAATTGATGCACATAAACATGATGAACAAATTAAGGCTATTGAGGAATCTCGGCGTGCTGAAGCTGCCTTAGCCGAAATGGAAGCTGAGTGTGAAGAGGAGGAATATGGTGAGGAAAGCTACGAAGGCGAAGAAGAAGAAATACACTTTGAAACCGAAGACCCATTTCAAGTAGGACGTATTGATCTCTCTTTCCCTGAATCTACAGAAGAGTTTCAGGATTCTGATCAATGCTATCCGCCTTCCTACTATACACTATCTCCTAAGGAACGTCTACTCTTATTATATGCCGAAAACTTTCGGCATCAATTTGTTATTAACAACTGTAAGAGACGGCCTTTAGTATTAGCCCTGCCGAACGAATGCAACGTACAGGTAAATTACTTTCCCTAAACAGCACAAGCCAATCTTTTATTCATTAATGTTTCCCTTACAGAAATTCGTATGCACTACTATACGACCGACAGCATTTCTTCACACACCTTTGATTAGAAATGGGAAAGAATGTGCCAGTTTCGTTGCTGATTTCATTGTATACGAACCACTCGAGGACATAGTATGCTTTGTAAGTACATATTAATAACATTTACATTATCAAATAGAATGTAAAAAAAATCCCTTAACTGAATACTAAACTAAATGGTGGTTGACAGCCTTTAAATTGACTAAATTGACGCTTCGCGTTATGTTATAAACACATACGACGCGCCAAGCGAGATGGTACACATTTATAAATGGCGCCGTTGCCCATGTAATAATTCAAAAGCGGCATCGGCATAATATCTGTAATTTAGCATATGCTGTTGCATACTTTTTGAGATATTTTTCCAAAAGTATTTATACAAAATAATATCATATTCATATACTCTTGTATGTAGAAATATGTGTATGATATCAAATGTCCCTATCATTCACAAACATTCATCGTCGTTGGATTATGTGTGGTAGCACCAGCCGGCTGAAGGGAATATTTTATAGAAGGAATCAATTAATTGTTTTTTTTTTATTTAGTTTAATCTTTATAATAAAAATAAGACAAGTAATATGCACTAATGCTTTAATACAAGTTTAACAACTTTGATGAGAAAAAACTTTAAAAATGATTATTTCACCAGCACTTACGAAACGCAATGAAAAAAATTTATACCGTTTTGCTAACTACATATCGCACTCGATCAACCACATGGTAAAATCACGAAAATTTAACATTTTCAGGAGAGGGGAAAAACTTTTTGTACGAATTCATTCATCAGAGTATGTAAATTGTATTTGAAAATATATTTACATTAGGGGTATTCGATGCGTTTTGTATTGCAAAAGTTTGCACTTGAAAATGTTTTGACATTGATTGTGAGCGCTCTATTTATTTCGTACTTCGCAATACTAATGCAATTTACGCACTAAAACAGCTGATCTACATAAACAATTTCTAAAAGTATTTTAAAAATGCCGCGAAAAAGTGCAAAAGAAAAAATTGTTGAATTTTTAGAAAAAGAAGTTGGCGAAGAAATACTTTGGAATGGGGGTCCAAATATTCTAAAACAATTTTTATTTCTTCAGGTGTCCACTATTTGCTTGGCTTTTCTCTTTTTATTTTCTTCTGTGGAATTGTTTGCTACATTGTTTTAATTTTATTTATTTCATTAGTGTTTACATCTGTCAGCTGTTTAAATGTCAGAGTTGCAAACGCAATGCATGCAACGAAAAAACTATACCATTTTAGTATTGCATGAACGCAATGCTTTGATAAATGCAATTGTGTGTATTTTGCTGTTGGATTGCAATAAAAAGCTACGATGTTTTGCATTTGCACTTTTACAATGCCGTTTGCACTGAACACTGAACACCGCTATTGTTTTTATTATAAAATTTTGCAGTTATTGGAAAAAAGTTTACATTTTGAGTTATGGCGCTTTAGGTTGAAATTTCAATAAAGTTCGCACTAACAGTATATTAACGTGAACGTATTTTAATACTAATAGGAATACTCACGCTAATAGTCTTGCACATTACCCACTAGACTACTAGTAGAGAACCATCCTTTCATTAATTTTGTTAAAAATAGCTGTCATCAAAGCAAACCTCTCAAAGCTTATGCATTTTCTTAACATTTTTTTTTTTATTATTATTAATGAATCTTTCTTAATGAAATTTACAATAGTAAACAATTGTAAATATACCCCAAGATGATGGGAAGTAGCCAATTCTTAACATTGCGTTAAATATGAATAGCACAATTCTTATAGCACTAGTGGGTATGTTGATTAGCATGGAGCCTGTAATGCCATTGGGCCCTGCCGATTTTTTTCACGTCAAGGCTTTTAAAAGCGCCCTGTACGTGAGAAAGCCGGAGTGTTATAGGTGCGTTAACAGTATTACTTATGTTTGGTGGGTAGATATGAGCATTAATGTCGTGTGGTGTGAAGACATTCTCCAGGTGGTTTGCAAAAGCGTTAACTTTTTCGCTAGAGGTTTTTGCCCAAGTGTAGTTCTCCAATCTTAGTGGTGATTCAAGAGTGATGGGACATCTCATATGCCTTACAGCTTTCCAGAGACTATAATTTGTGTTTTTTGTCCAGATTCTGGAGGTAACTACCAAGTCTAGATTATTATGTATGCATCAGGTTACTCCGCAGTAGAGCAATGCCTCTGTTCAGTTGCGCTTTTAGAATAGGAGAGCGACTATTTTGCCACTGCCTTCTAAGTCTTCTTTTTTCTCTAACTCTTTAAATGACAGCGTGGTATCTCTTATTAAGTTCTTAATCATCTTGATTTTAGCATTGAAAGGAATTCGTTAGCGGGAAATCTTGAAGGTTGATTGAAAATTATCTTGATATTCTTGTTTTGTATTGCTTGAAGCTTCGTTAGATGTGTTTTGGCTTAATCGTACCAGATTTGGCACTCATATGTAAGGATTAGTCTTATACACATTTTGCATAAGAGTACTTTGTTTTTACAATTAAGTTTTGAATTCTGATTCAGAAAAATATAGAAAGATCACCCGCGATGTCCTCTCCGAATGTTATTTAAAATTTAATTTTTGGTGTAACGTAATTCGCATCTCTGTCTATATCTCTGCCTTGTATCCTTAGCTTTATTGATGAAACTCTCTTAGGAGACTTGTAATAAAGCAAGATGTCTTTTGTGATTTTGATTTTCCATTTAGAAAAATAGGTTGTGGCCGGTACCAAAACGTTCTGAATTTTCAGGACAATTACATTAGAAAATGTCATCCACATAAAATGCTTTTGGGAGTTTTTAATTCGGAAATTTGAAGAGAATATAGCAAAGATAATAGAATAGAGCCTTGGGGAACACCAGCTAGATTGTCACGTAAGGAGAATTGACTTCTGTAAACACCAACCACAAACTTTCTGTTTTTAGGTAAACTTTTCACGAGTTTCGTTAGGCGAGGCTTAAAAATAAGACATTTATGGTTTTTATTTGATTTGATCATGTTCACCACTGTCTTTGAATAGTGGAGTGTTGTGCTGTAAAACCGAATTGATAGCGATGATTAAGCTGTTGTGTTCTATATACGTTAGGAGTCGGCGATAAGTAATTTTTTTCAAGTAATTTGTCCAATGAGCTTAATAGGCTTATTTGGCAGTAATTGCATGGAAATCTTTTCTCCTTTCCTTTCTTCGGGAATGAATTAGTGATACAGAAATTGTAGATTTTTAATAAGTAGTTTAAAGCCGAGTGAGGTAAATTCTTTAAAAAATATTGTTAATTTGATCTATATTAGGCGCTTTGAAGCTCTTGAAGCAAAGAAAGAAAGACTTTATTTTGTCCAAGGGCATCGTAGAATGAACTTCAATGTTTGACAAGATGTCTCTTTCCAACTGATTGAAAAATTAAGTTGGCTTGTTTTGTATTGAGCTGTGGAAACTTGTTGTAGTTAAATGAGCCTTAAATTGATCGGCAGGCAAAAATTCTTAGAGTAAATAAAATTGCCATGACTTCTGCCGTTTGGAGTCAATCTTAAACTGGAGGTCCCGTAATTTATAAATAAAACGCACAAAACAATACTGATGTGAGAAACTAAGTCGTAATCCTGACTAATGCGTTATAACGACCAATTAATTAAATAAAGACGAAGAAATCTCTGGTTGTGGACGTGATCATTTCGAGATTGTCGATGAAATCCAGACTACAACGAGGACAATAAGCTTATGCTTTCAGTCTGCTATGGAATGATGCTTCGTTGTGTTTTAATCAGGATTTAATCGCTATTGCCACACCTCCTCCAAGAGCAATTCTGTCTTTTTTGTATACTTTAGTCCTAGGTGTCTTAAGGTTTCATTCGGTATAAGAATATCGACAGAGTCATCGTTTGAGAATTTATAAAGTTCTACAGATTGTACCTTGACAACTTAAACTGTTTTGGACTTGATTAAATTGCATGGACATAATAATATTGAGTTGTTCAAGTTTCGATCTGCAATTTTGTAGATCAGTGATGGCTCCTGTAAAAATGTGTAATATAGTTCAGCTGTTGATGAATACTTTTGAGCAGGTGTTCTCAGCATGCTCGTATAGGTGTTATACGGGACGGAACAATTTCTGGCTCCATGGCCATGGTCATACATATTTTGTAAGCTTTCCTTTAAAACTTTTCCAATCCATTAACGGTTTTAGGGCTAATATAACTAACATTTCTCACCAGAAACACAAATTAATTTTATAATTTTATGTGAGACACATTTAGTGTCTACATTACTATCCGGTTCAACATAATATGACTGCAAAGGCCCATCTATTACGCGACCTATGTGAAGTGTACTTATATGCAACTAAGATTTCTTATCAGGGCTTTTTATATATGTATATATAGTGCTTGACAAAAGAATTGAAAATTATTCAAAAATTTAGAATTGGTCAATTCATACGACTTTGTATCGTGTATGTTGTATTAAATACACTTGGTTGGCTGTGAACGCTCAATGCTATAATGTATTGTGTATTTCGTATTCCAAATGTCTTCTTATTCTTCATAATTTTTGGCATTCACACAATTTGATAGCACGAAACCAATACAACTTTTAAAAATATATGAAGAAAATCAGCACTAGTGTGTCGGATTTTTACATGAAAATTATCAACAACCAGCATACACTGTTGTATATTCGCCCAACAATACACTCAATACAACGATACAACGGCTTGTGTTAATTGACCAAATCTTCTTAAGAAAAAGCCAAAATGTTTGTGCAGTCTATTAGCGCGCACTGTTATAAACAATTATGTATTTTAAAAGCATTAAAAATGTATTTATAATTCAGAAATTTTAAAAAAATTTAAACATTAAAATTTAGAATGACAAACGATATTAATGCTGGATTTAAACAGAAAACAATTTGTGATAAATATGAACAAATCAGCAATTTCAAAAATTGTTCAAAAATTTTGTGAAAATGAAATTTTTCGAAAAAAAAAAAAATGAAAATTTATAGTTTGGGAGGAAGACCGCGAAAAACTACGTCAATGCAATATTACGTAATGGCTAAAAAGTATAACAAATATCCAAACTAACACCTCGTGAGTTTTTTTTTAACAATTTGAGATTAAAATTAAGTTCCCGAACTGTTAACCGCAGATCAAAAGATGATGGCCTTGGTTGCTATCGCCCTGAAAAAAAAATTAAAAACGAGTTGCTCGTATAAAGTTTGCCAAAGAGAACATACTCAGCAATGTAATACTGTTCTATTTTCATATGAATTCAAATGCAACCTAAGGGGCGGCTAACAGGAAAAAAACTGGACCCTGAGTATACGATTAAGACAGTCGAGTTTGGTGGCTGCATTATGGCGTGGAATTGGAATGGGCCCAATTTATATTAATATAATTAATAATATACCCACTATCAATCCAGCGTTGAAGTCGTTTACTATTTTAAATCTTAATTGTTTTTTATTCTAATTTTTAAGTCGTCACTAGTCTTCACTTTAGCCATTTTTAGATGAAAATAGTGGTTTATGAAAAAAGATACGTTTGTAAACAAATTAGGGAAAAGTGAACAATTAATTTAATGGTTTTAATTACACATTAATTAATATACATATGTATGTACATATAATTAATAAACAATATAAAGAAAAAATATTCTTATTGTGCCCAAATTAAATTGGCCGTTGTTCAAATTTAACTGATCAAATTTTGCATATGTGTTGGTAATATTTATTTTGCTTAGCACAGCAACACATTAAAATTGAACCTTCAAACTGCATTGTATTGTTGTCGTGAAGAAGCAAAGAACATACGATTTATGCAACGCAGGCAGCGAAAATCAAAAGTATTTTGATATTCTTCAAACTCTTCTCAGTCTATACATGTGAGTACAGTTTGACCAACACATTAACAAAAAAATGCCAGTTTGATCCATTATTTGATCCGTGGCCGGGCTACTTTAGTTTTAACAGGAGAAATGCATACATTAGTCCCGCGAGTGTTGAACAAGTAAATAGAGAAATAATAACCAAAAGGGTTGATGATAGCCTATATTTAACCGCGAAACCAAATAATCGTATTCGATCATGCGCATCTGCGTTGCCTACAAACAGTGAAGAGAACATAAAATAAAGTAAACAAGGAACAGCAGATAATCAACATAATCAAAAGGATATTTTAAACGTATCAGAAAGTATGCTTCAAAATGATAAAGAGACGGTGAAATATAAAGCAATGAACAATGCAATAGCAGCGTCATCGAAATTAGAAACAAGCGACACACAGTAACCAATATTCAAGAAACAAATGGGAATCGACAAGGTGAAGAAGAAATTCTAACTCATCCTACGCCAAAAAATAAACAAAGTTGAAAATACGCGTGCACCGGTTCTTCAATATCGTGGTGAAACAAATTAAAACGAAAACTCTTTTTATGTGGCGCCTATTAGAAGCGGTAACATAAAGGTAAACACTGAAAGCAATTATAGAAAATTAGTATCGGAACTTGAAAGTTTTTATGCATACATACATACATAATTGGTCATTACAACCCTTCAGTCAGGATTATGGACCTAGTTTCTCACACCACTTATGTTGTGTGTGTTAATTTTATATATGAGGTGCGGAAACTACAGTTTAAAGTCGACTCCGAATGACAGATTTTTGAGAAACTATTCATGGCAATTTTATTAACTGTCAGAGTTTTTGCCAGAAATCTGCGGAGAGGAAATCACCGAAGAAATATTTTTTCATATTTTCGTCTGTTCGGGGTTTGAACCGTGGCCGTTGAAGAAAAGTGAAGTTCATCCTTTTATAGTGTAAAATATTCATTGCACAGGAAGATAACAGTAGAAGAACTCCACAAACGATCGGGACCAGTAATGTCAAAACTTGCAAGAATATGATCATACCAAACCTTACTGTATCTTGCCTACAGTTTGCGTTGTTTATGGTGAATTATATAGGATAGATAGTGTGGAGGATTAGCGATATTAGTAGTCACGACTGAAACGCTACTTTACAAGTGATCATTGTTAGAATAATCTTCAGGCTACAAGCATCTGTCTTGAAGAATTCCAACACAACTTCGTAATTCCCTCAATTTATTTTCCTCCTAGGTTGTCAATTACAGTTTTTTTTTTTAAATCGTTAGGCCCTAGATTTATAGCAGCTGATGATTATAATGCGAAGTACTCTTTCTGGGGTCTAAACTAATTTCTTCTAAAGGTCGTATATTATTCGCATTTCCAGTGGTAACCTACATATTGGCGCATTGATAGACAAAATATACCTGACGATATCGATTTTGCAGGTGTCCGAGAGATAGTGCAAGTAGAGTCTTCATTAGAATTATCGTTTGATCATACGCCTACAATTGTAAGTTTGTATAATAATTAGATGTTTCCGGATAGAAATATAATTGGAAAAAGTGATCGAGTATTTTGATTGAACTACAAAAAATATATCAGTACCCCTTGGTCGGAAAATATATCTTTAAGGACCATCGATGACATTAATGAAATAATCTCGAAGTCTGGAAACAATTTTAGCCTTAGCGACTTAATGCGCAAGGAAGAGTTGTAATCAAATCAGATTCAGCAGATTTGATTCAGTTGATATTGGAGCACTTGTGAGGCCAAAAGGAAGAAGTCATATAGAATGGCAAACACAGAATGCAACTTCTGGAACAAGTTAAGGAAATATTTGGAAAATTTGAACGCAGCTCTAATTTGTATTTGTTAATCACTTAAAATATATCTACTGAAAGAATTGAACTTCCATCATAGTCCTTGAAAATTTAAGATTCGAGACTCGGGACATTGAGAATAAAATAAAGTTAATGGTATTGACAAGATAACCAATAAAACTATTCTGAAATTGCCTAGCAGAGGAGTTAAAACGATTTTATTAATATTCAATGACATTTCTCGTCTATCTGTGCTATCTGCCTCGGTGCACTTATTACAATGACACCGAAGAATGGCAAGGATCACACCCAGATTAACTGATATAGGCCAATAAGTCTTCTACCTAATATGTCAAAATTATTCGAGAAAGCATTATTATTGAAACTTTATTAAATGCAAACAGTTGTACTCCAGACCATCAATTTGAGTTTCAGAAGGAATTCAACACCATTCAACAAACTCACAGACTACTATAGTAAAACAATTGAAGAGAAGAAATATTGTTCTGTTCTGTTTGATAAAGTGTGGTATAAAGGCCTAATATAAAAATGAAGAAAAATTTTTCCCACAAATATATGTACATGAGCTATTTGTGAGCCATTTAAATGTCCTCACTGTAGTATTTTGGGATGTCTCTAAATTTACGTGTCGGATATCCATTGCTTCTTTTAAGTTTGCGTTCCTTGCGGGGTCAGCAAGGGATGATATCTCCGAATTTACGTGATCTCTAAGTCGGGTGTTGTTTCTTTAAAATGTTTTCGATCTCTTTTCTAACTGTATTTACACCAAGATCACGATGTAACTCACTTGTGCATATATACCATGGTGCGTTCACGATGCATCTGAGTACTTTGTTTTGAAAACGTGGTATAATAGTTACACTTTCCTCGCTTATGCATCCCTACAATTGTGATCTATAAGTCCATATAGGTTTTAATATTTTATTTTATTTATTTTGAATACACAGTGTGGATTTTCTCCCGATTAACCAGTTTCGCTTCCTCCATTTAGTTGTAGTTCCATAATTTTAATTTTAGCATGCTCGTTCCAACACAACTTTGCATCCAGAGTCATGCCAAGATATTTTGCCGTATTTGCATACATAAGCCAAGTTGGTCCAAAACTCGTTTTCCCGAGCCATCTAAATCTGGGACAGCATGTTAGAATATGCTGCGCATCTTCCTCCTCATCTACACAGTTTATGCATATAGAGGAAATATCGTGTCCAAATCTGTGCAGGTACTTCCTGAAGCACCCACAACCAGTTAGGAACTGGGTCACGTAGTAGTTCAGCTCGCAATGCTTGTTCTACTTCCAAAGTGTTACATCAGGGATAAGGCGAAATGTCCATCTTTCCTTTAAACTGTTCCCCATCGTGACTGCCATTTGTGCATGGAAGTCCCTCGTTAATCCGCTCTTATAGCTGCCGTCTGTCCTGGATACTCGAGACGGCGAAAGTATATCCTTCTCATCTCATCCGGCAATATGTCTATTGGTATTATCTTTGCCAATACCAAAACCGCTTCATCAGACACTTTCCTGAAGCCAGTTATTTGTCTAATCACGCACGTGTATCGCCTACACCGAGGACAGTATCCTCCTTATCGTCCCCACGGAGAATGCCTCCGACCATATTGGGCAAGCATATAACATTATCGACGTTAAACCCCTCGATGTTATCTTGCTCTTGAATGAACCTGGTCCTCCAATATTTGGCATCATTCTCGCCAGTGCTCCCTGTGTTACAGATGCCTCTTCGCCGATGTATTTCACGTGCTCCTTAAAGTTCAGCCTAGCGTCGATAACCACTTTCAGGTATTTTATTGCCCTCTTTGATTCGATCTTAGTGCCTCCAACGGTCACTTCCATCTTCTCCACTATCTTCCAGTCACTTATCAAGACTGCCTCCGTTTTATGTGAAGCAAGCCAACTTTTCGAATCGCTGTGTTCGTCTTATCCTCTATTTCAACCGAGACTATGCCAATGTCATCTGCAAAGCCCACAATTGTAGTCCCGTTTGGTAATCGTAGTTGATGTACACCATCGTACATAATGTTCCACAGGAGTGGCCCAAGTACAGAGCCCTGCGGAACACCCGTCATCACTACGCATACATTTTCTCTATCATTCGTCAATATGTGTTGATTTAGAACTGTTAAATTTTATGCACCATTTTCTAGGCCATTCTAAGACCGAGGTAATTGCAATTTGTAACTTGTGTTTTGCCTCATTTTCAGGTCTGGCAACTGACAAAATGGCCGTGTCATGGACAAATGTAGCCATTCGTTCCAGCAATTTCTGGTATGTTAATGGCGTATAAAACATACAAAAGTGGACCAGAATGATTCCTTTTGATACTCCTGCTTGTATTTCCCTTAATTGAGAATATTCGTTCTCATATTTAACGCGAAACAACCTATTCTTCAGGTACGATTCAAATAAAGAGCAGTTTGCCATTGGCAGTCGTGTTTAGTTTTGTGACTTACATTCTAGAATGCTTGTGAAACGTCTAATGGGCCAAACGTAACGTACTGTACGTTCACTTTATAATATATGGAGAGCAGTGTAAACGTTTACCGAAACGTTCTCTTTCGCTAGCAAAACGGAACGATCTAAATAAAACAGAATCACGTTCACGTTTTTACGTGACATTTGAACATGAGTGATTTGGCTATTGCTTGCAGAATGCCCTCTTTGGAACTTTCATGATTTTTATATATAACATTTATATTTTACATGTATACGAGTATAATGAATTATTTTAATTCTTGATTAAAATAATGATAAAATATAATTTTATAAGAAATAAATACTTATTGTTATGATTCTATTGTGCACACAAACAAATTTAAACAAAATAAATAAATAAAATATATATATATATGTATATATGTATGTATTTTGAGTGACGAACTGGTACAAATATATTTGGCTTAATATTATCCCAGGTCTGACATCAAAACGAAATAAAAAAAAATATTTCTTTGACGACTTATTCTCAACGGATTTCTGGCAAAAACTCTGAGGATAAATAAAAATTGCAATGAAAAGTTTCTTAAAAATTCTGTCGTTCGGAGACGACTGTAAACTGTAGGTCTCGGCTCTCATGTATAAAATTAATACACACAACATGAGTGGTGTGAGAAACTAGGTCGTAATCCTGACTGAAGGGTTGTAATGACCATACATATATGTATGTATATTAAAAAGTGCTCATTAACTTTGGTGAAAATCTCAAGGAGGCCACTCGATGTGCATCAATATGCTTGGTCTAGTAGAATAGTTGCAAATAGGTCGATTTCTAAAAGATAGACTCGTGTAGATTGGCAACAGAGCACATCATCCCAATAAAAATCATTGGAAATTGTCAAGGAATCTAAAAGGACTGTCTGTCTTATTTAATACCCGACAAGTTTAAATTCAACACCGCGTTCACTCCGAATTCTTGTACCGATAAGACCAATTTGTTTCTCCTGTTGCTGTGTCTTCACTATCTATTCGTTTCGGCAGATCAATGAATGTATAGACAGATTCACTTCGAAGAAGGCTCTTGGTATTGATAAAGTTAGATAACCACTAATTTTACCTAGCAGACCAATTACAGTTATTCTTTTATAATTTGATGCTATTTTACGACTTCAATATTATCCTTGAGTAAATTAAAAGGTTAAGGTGATACCCAAGTTTGGCAATAGTCATTCTATGATAATCTCTGAAGTACTGCTATATTAGGTGGTGAAAGGTGTAATCCGGATCATCAATTCAGAAGAAACTCAACTCTGTTGAATAAAATGATATAATAGCGTAAAAAAAACAAAAGGCATAATACAAAAAGTTTAAATATTCTTTGTTATTAATATTGTACAGTTTTTAAAAGCCCCGGCCGAAAATTGTTTATGTATGAAGTTGACTTTGCGAGTAACGATTGGAGCCAGTGCACCACAAGGTACTATTATAGGACCCGTTGTTTGTCAGGATAACAATCTATCTTCCCCACCACTCATGTGGTGAGTGCTAATTTTATCAACTAGCGGCTGAACATACAGTTTAAAGTCGACTCCGTATAATAGATTTGAGAAACCATATTACATGCGTGCTGGAATCCATTCGGAGTCTTCCATGAATAAATATTAAGAAATCTCAACATGGTCTGCAGTAGGAAGTATAAGGATGGGCGTTTGATCCAGCTTTCTCCCACTAGACACATGGTTTCTTCGAAAACTGACAAAAACATCTTGAGTTAATCGATCCAATTTTAGACGTTGTAAGTCGGCAGGATATACTCCGTTTGCTCCCGGAGATTAAGCAGCTTAGAACAGTGGTTGGCTCCGATAACCCTCAGGGGCCGAACATCTTCGGTTTTTTTTACACATGTAGAAAACGAATATCAACAATGTTAGTAGCAAAAAGAGCCAAAATGTATGAGTATGTAGTGTTCGTACGCGAATCATACTTATTTTGAGATTTTCGTAAATGTTGAGTAAAGGAGAGTCGAAATCAACAACATCATGCGTATTGTTAATTATGATTATGATGAATACTTCAAACTTTGAATATGAGTAGTATGAGAATGATATTTAAATAAGTATGAATGCGTATAAGTATCAGAAATTACGAGTATGATTCGAATATACTCATCTTTTTGAATACTCATTGCTGATCTCTGATCTACAAGCAATTCATCTATGTATATCAACTTAACTGAAAGTGTTAAAAGCATCTCCACCAATTACATGCGCCAAAGTAATTATTTCATCTGATAGTGTCGATGTTTGAATGGTTGTATTGCTTGTTGTACATGTTCCCCAAAACTTTTTCCAACACGGATTTAAAATTGTTGGTTTTATTTCGTTGGAAGTAAATTCAACATGAATTAGAACTAGAAAATTGCTCCTTTTACTTTTAAAGACTCATCTCGTTTACTCAAGACGAACTGGTAAGTTCGCTTAATTTAATAGTTTTTAAAATTTGAAGTTATGCCTTGATCTAATGGTTGAATAAGAATTGTTGTATTGGGCGGTAGAAATACTACTTGAACAGTTGGATGTTCCAACTCTGGATGACTTTGTGCATTGTCAATAATTAATAAAACTTCTATAGGCTTTCACTTCTGGTACGAAATAATTAGTTATTGAACGGTCTAAAAATAGTTGTCGTCACCTAGACTTGTGGTTTAGTCATCCAATGCACTGGCCGTTGTTTTATATCTTTACCTTTAAGAGTACGTGGTCTAAGATATTAATTTGTATGAGTGGTTTCAATACACGATCTCTTGGTGCATTGCTACAGTTGTTTCATCATTTGCGATGTAACTACGGTTAGGCATTTTTTCCAATACAGTCCTTTCTCATCAGCTTTAAATACTTGATCGCCACAATAACCACCATCTTAAATAATTTGATCTAGTTCCTGTGGAAATATTTTTGCTGCACCGTCATCTGCTGACGCAGTCTTCCCTGTAATCTTAATATTATGAAGATTATTTCTTTTAAACAATCCGTTTATCAATGCTTTGCTAGGTGAATATTCTTTTTCTGAGAAGTTGAAGTTGATGGCTCCGACTGTTTGATGAACGCATAAAATAGAAAAGCTTCTTCCTGTATTAAGTAACCACCTACAGGAATTCTTCTTCAAATTAGATCCTCAATCAAAATTGCGTGCGCTCTTTCTGTTGCTTCTTCTTTCTCTTGCTTACTTGAGTAAGATGATAATTTGGCGCTTAATTTTGTACCAGAAGTGACAGATTTTCTAATTGAGACTTCATTCTTAATTGCTCTTAAAGTAAAGTCGCCGAAATTAAATTGTAATTGATTCTCTATTGGGCATAAAAGAAAAAAACACTCACTTTAAACGTTTCAATTTTGAAATCGAGTTTTGATGTTTATTTCTGCAACTTAAAATCAGCAAAATTTAAACTCGCTACGGATTATAAGAATCAAAAAACGCCGTCAATGTAAAATCTGTTTTCAAAACGATTACAGTTTATACCTTTGAAGACGAAACTAAAAATGATGTACATAATATCGACGTATCAATGGTAAGTAAGTAAGTTCAATATATTCTTTTAACGCTTTATGTGCTCTTATTAATACTAATTATATTAATATATGTACAATAATATAAAGTCGCGTTTTTAACGGCAACTTCAAATATAAACATTTCATTTCAGTTAATTTAAAACAAAACAAAAAAATCACTTCTATGCACCTGCATTTTTAAAGTAATTTGACAAAAATGAGCGATATTGATGCGACACTGGTATATTTTTTTTGAAAAAACGTTAACATCATTTTACAAGTAGTAGGAAAAAGAACCGCACTCTGAATTTCGTTTGCGTACCCTGCTGTTTACACAATTGTTTTTGTTCTTCTTCTCGTTTCAATTATCGTTTATATTTTTTGCAAATATTTTATTTTTTTTTTTTGATAAAATTGAAAAAAAAATGTAACAAACAAATAATAATATTACATGAATGTACTTTAATAGAAATTTTAAGAATATATAAAGTAAACAGGAAAAGTGCCAAAAAGTAGCCAAATACTTATTTGGGCAATTCACACAAGCCCTTGTATCGTTGTATTGCGTGTATGCTTGTTGTTGATAATTTTCATATAAAAATCCGGTACACTTATACAAATTTTTTTTTTGTTTTTCGAAGTTGTATTGGTTTCGTGCTATCAGTTTATGTAAATACCAGTAATCAAGAAGTAGAAAAAAACAAAATATTTTCTATGTAACTTGAGTCAATAATTGACATATCGAAATTATATTTTTCGAAGAGATAATTAATTAATTTACTTTTTTCCATAATATTTTTTATTTTGTTGCTTGAAAATCAAATTATAAATACTGGTGTTCTTCTTCTTATCACTTTTTGACGTTTGGAATACGAAATACACAATACAGTATAACACTAAGCATTCAGAAACGAAAAGTGTATTCAATACAACATTCACGATACATAGTCTAGTGAATTGTTCAATTGAAATGGCTTAAATTAGGCATTAGATGTTTAAACAAAATAAAATAGTTGGCCAATTCAGACAACTTAGATGCATGTAAGTTGTTGAAGTCGCCGTAGTTTAGTTGGTAGTATGTTGGCTTATTAGACGTGAGGCCTCGGTTCACAGTCCAGGTCAGACTTCTCAAACAAAACGAAATACGAAGAAAATATTTCTTCGGCGCCTTCCTCTCAGCATTTTTCTGGTACCAACTCTGGGATTAAATAAAATTACCATAAAAAGTTTCTCAAAAATCTGTCGTTCGGAATCGACTTTAAACTGTACGTCACACCTCTCATGTATACAATTAACACACACAACATGGATGGTGTGAGAAGCTAGGTCGTAATTCTGACTGTTGTAATGATCAATTATGTATGTGTGTATGTTCTGTAGGATCTAAGGCATTAGGTTGAAATATAAACTTTGGCAGGCGTTTCTCAGCAGATCCTTGTGTATGTTTGAGATTTTTAATGCACCAAGGTGCAGCTGTAATAATACGAAGGATTTTATTATGACATCTTAGAAATTTTTCAATATTGGAAAACAGAGGCAGTTCCCCATAACTGTATTGCACAATACCAGATTGGTTTTAAGAGATAATTTAACAAAAAAATTTACAGTTCAATTGTAAGTGCGGGATTTTTCCAATTAACCAATACAGCAGTTTCCGTTTATGGTCTAACGTACATATAATTTTTTTTAGATATAGTCAAGAAAATATGCTGCTAATTTCATCATAAAATTAAATTCGTACATTTAATTCGTTGCCTAGTCCTTTTCTCATATACATAATCCAATTTGGCATGTATTCTATTTTTTGTCACATTCATATAAAGTATTCAAAACATATTCCACGGTGTAAAATGAATCTACAAAATTATAAAATTGAAATCAAATGTTGGTTATACTGATGGTGTAAATGTATTTTTATTTCTTTATTTATTAATTATAATACAATTACAAATTGTATCTAATTATAATTACGAGGTGAGTAACTTAAACCATGTGCTCGGTTGATTTATTGTCCACAAATGCTATGCAACTATTTGTGTGGACTAGAGATGAGCGATCCAGTGATTTTTGAAGAACGTTATTCTCAGTGAACGTGATTTGTTAATCACTGTTCTTTGAAACAGTGATTGTGATCACAGTATTCCAAAAGAAAACAATAATGACAATAACGTATTTTATTAAGTCGTAAGAAAGAGACAACTAGATACATACTACGAAAAGACTATTAAACAAAATCAAAGTGGTGTCATCAATGTTATTATTTTTAATGTAATTTTTTGTTTATATGAAGTTTGTCAATTAAGTTTCACAGAAAGTTCATGTATAAAATACAAAAGTAAATAATCAGCATCATCTAATAGTAATTCTGCTTCGCTCAAAATTAAATGAAATAAATTTGAGTATGTAACAATTTTGAAAGAACGACATTATAAGTAACTGTTATTTGGCAATTTCAATCACTGTAGTTACCAGTGAATTATCAATCACCGTGATTAGATCACAGTTTTGAAAATATCGCTCATCTCTAGTGTGGACTATAAGGTTCAATTTAGATTGTGGCAATTTCGTTTCTATGTGGAATTTCCAAGTTATGGGTTTAGATGAATGCCGAGATTGTATTGTATGAAATACTAAAGGTACTATTTCAATGTTCAATTTATTCGATCTTTATTACGATCTTTCGACGCTTTGCGCTTTCGTAAGATCACATTTCGGTATCATGTAAACAACTGTGGTGCAGAAATTCGTGGTAAAGACGGCTTTCAGACGATAAAAAATAAGTTAAAGGGAGCTTTAATAAAATGGAATTTTAAAATTTTTAGAAGCTGTCCCTAGTGTGTAATTTGACTCTGGCGTGGAACAAAGTAAATAGACGACATTCTTTGAGCCGTTTGATACATTCCTTAAGTTTGATTGCAACTTGAGCTTCGCGATCTTCTCTTTACGGAAAGCAACCTTTCCACGTCTATTGAATATTTCCTCCTATATCTGTAAGGAAGCAAATGTTGCTATATATTGCAGTGTATCATATAATAATATAGAAGACTTGGTGTTATTTGGAAAACTATCAGCAAACATCCCCACTTTATAAAAATCTACAGGGAGTGGTTAGTTAGAGAAGAAATAGATGAATATAGTCGGACCGTTGCTATCTACTTATGATCAAAAATAACTTGTACACTTAATGCATACATACATAATTAGCCATTACAACCCTTCTGTCAGGATTACGGCCTAGATTCTCACATCACTCATGTTGTGTGCCTTAATTTTATACCTGTATGACCTACAGTTTAACGACGACTCCGAACGACAGATTTTGAGAAACTTTTTCATGGCAGGTTTATTTACTCTCTGAGTTTTGGCCAGAAATCCGCAGAGAGAAAGTTGTCGAAGAAATACTTTTTTTCATATTTCGTTTTGATGTCTGGCCTGGGCCTCGAACTTGGGCTTTACGTCTAATAAGCGAACACATTAGACTACGGCGACTACTTGTAGACTTGATATTTCAAAATAAATGTTTGAATGAGAGAAGTTTTATTGTTATTCACATCAAAATAAATTCTATTCTATATTAAAACATAACGATATTCCAAAGCAAATAAATAAGAAATAAATTGTTCTGGTAACTACATATACATCAGTTAAAAGTACTGCTGATAGCCTCAGTTTTGTTTTAAATTTTTATTAGAACTTATTAATACGGAACCCCCTTGTTTTTTTTTATAAACGTTAACCTTGTAGTTTTATTGATAAGACTTAATGGGTAATTATTGGCACACAATTAAAGGGATGTGAAGACCAACCATTTCACAATAGATGTGTTGATGTTATCTATCACTTTGCTTAATGCCTGTGAATACAGTCACACCAACACATTTTCACCAGCTGGATAATAGCCTGGTAGCATCAGGTTTTTCAAATCATGATATACTATTTGCTACCTATGACATATGTACATATATGTATGTACATATGTCCCAATACCTTCTTTGTCTTTTTCTTACCTGAACTTGCATAACCTAGACTATAATCTTCAGATCTATACCCTTGATAGAGTAAACGATCAGGTTTGTTTTCGACAGAGCAACAAAAGTGTTCCGATAAAGATGAATCGGGAGCAATGGTTCACTACAAAGGATGTTTCAAGCCTTTCGAAGAGAAATATTAAAGATTCTAAACGCAGCTTCTATGAAGGAAAATTTTCTTCAGAAAATTTTTTATTTAGAGATTCATTAGATTATGAAGACAAATCTACGAATAGAAGATTTCTGAATATTAATATCCAGAAAGCCACACAAATTTTATATACTGATCTAAAGTTATGTAAAATATTATATACAAGCAAATGAACGAATACCTTTTACAAAGACGGAAATTGGATTAGAGCTCTTACAGCCGTGATAGAAAATTTGAGAGCTGATCTTGACACAGTAAGCTTTTCGATTCAGTTGACCATGCAATCTTACTGACGAAACAGGAGATAATCTTTTGCTTGTCACCAACAACCTAAAAACTTTTACACAGCTTTCTTTCGAGACGATTTCAAGCAGTCTTTTGAAATGGCAAATCTTCTGAATTTCTTAACGTAGATAGAGGAGTCCCACAGGAATCAATATTTGGGCCTTCATTATTCGGCCTATATATTAACGATTCACCTGATGTGGTTAGGCACTGTAAAATATATTTATAGACTGACGCTCTCCAAATTAACTATTACAGTAGGAAAGACAATATCCATTCTTGCGTGGACATTTTAAACATCGATTTGGCAATGATCAGTAAATGGGCTGGGAGCTATGGATAATGTATTGATCGCTCGAAATTGAGGTATATTTTCATAAATATAATAATATTATGCCGGATAATGACATCTAAATTGAAATAGAATATGGACTAATTGACTCCATAAAATTTTAATTTCGCTGCTACCAAACAATCTCTTTCTAGTTCTAAGATTAGGATGATTAACAAGGTGAAAACATTAATTCAATTAAAGTGTAGCAATAGATCCTTCTTCCAGCAACAGGTATTTATTTATTTACAGTTATTTATTTATCTTTAGAAGCAACTACCCTATCATATCTAAACAATTGGCAATGCACAGAAGGCCTTTTTTATTTCTTAATTTTATTATTTCCATATTTGAAAACAATTTTTTTTCACTTTCATAAACACTTGTTTTATTATTTAACATTTTGTTGTATGTAGACTGTATATATTTAATTTAATAGTACATAATTTGTAATTACATACATATGTACATATTGTTCTCACTAGTGCTTTAATTTTTAAAAAAAATTTCATGTCAATTTTATTTACTCTCAGTGTTTTTGACGAGATGTCTTGGCGTTTTATATTATATTTTAATTTAATATATTCGGTCACAATGACCGCAAGCTGTAGTGGGATAAGGCGGAAGAAATTAAATAAGTAAAGAAATAATCAGTTTTATTTATTTGCTTCCAGTGGCATTAGTACTCCAAATGATATTGTGATGTAAACCATAAAACCATATAAAAATATGAAAGCCTAGCCCTTAAATACATCTTAAGATACCTCAATAGTCTAAGAGACAAGTAAAAACTATTACTCGAACTCAGCAGCATTTTTGAATTCAAGCCTTAACTTATCCATGATATAAGAAAATAATTTAACATGCAATAGATTATATAGCACAGAATACACACAGAATCGAAACTTTTGACGTTTAATAAACGTTCAAAGCAGTAGCTTAATTTAACTATTAGAGGGAGAAACAAAATATTAAAATGTATTGCGAAACAAATGTGCTAGAAGCAACAGATTTACAGAGTAAAAACTGGCGGTTAAAGTAGGAAAACTAAATGTAAATAAGCATTTATTTTGTGTTAAAAAAGGGAAAATTTGGAATATTTTTTAATTTCTTCAATGAAAATTTTAAAGATTCTTAAATATTTAAATACAGTAATTTTGATTTACCTGCCTTTTATTTACGTGCGCATTGCCTTTACCTGCACACAAATTTTGTTTCGTGTCTTTATTTCTCCAAATTCTATACAAAATTATTTTTTAAGCGCACTTTTTATATCTGCAAATTTAATATATTTTATGGTTGATCTTACATAACATTTAAATTTAGTTATTTGCTTTAGCTGGGCTTTGAGAGAGTAATCTATAATTATTCCATACCTGCTCAGTTCGGCAGGTAAAATCATTTAATTTAGCTGCATTTTTGGCTTATCTGCACAAAAATTCTTGCAAGAGTTAGTTGTGCAGGTAAGTCAAAACTACTGTATTAATCGAAATGTGGGTGATTTTTGGTCATAATGAATATAGTTTCTTGTGCAAAAAGTAATTAAGAAGCTAAATATTACAAGATCAAAATAAGACGTACTGATCATAAAAAAATTTTTCTTACTGAAAGATGCCAATATTTTTTAATTTCTTGAAAGGAAAAGTTAAAAAGGTTAGTTATTAGTTGTTTTTATTATTTATTAATAGTTTTAGACAAAAATTACATTTTTTATTAACTCTCGCCAATATCAAAAACCCACACCGAAAACTAAAAAAACATAAATAAACAAAAAAGAGTTGCAATCAGAGAGGGACAGAAATACTTTTTGGTAATATTTGTTGTCCCTTTCTCAATGCTAGGTTAACTGTCAAAATCTCGTTTCGATTCTGTGTGTATTCTGTGTTATATAGTCTGCTTGACTAAATATTAGCAAAGAATATGGATATAAAGAATGCGCATTATATAGAAGTAAAATTTCTTATGGCGGGTTGTATCATTACGACCCGCTCTCACCAAACATTACGACCCGCTCTCACTAAAATCATTTCTGGATGAGGAGGGTGGAAGACAGAAGGAAAATAAACACAAACAAAGAGCGTAACAATGTGTTGCTCTCATCATGAGAGCGTAAAAATGCATTCAGTTGCTTTGCTTGTCAGCTTCTAAAGAAGAATGTTCATCTCGCTTTTTTCAGACTTCAATTTTACACCCAAAGAAATATTATAGTATGATTCACTAATATCAATGAGAAATGATTTCGATTTTTGAAAGAATACTTGCCAACTTAAATACGGTGTTTTCAGGTTTTTAGCGCAGTACAATTTTTCTATATTTTTCGCTCACATATACATATTATTGGGTTAATAAGTAGACTTGAAAATATTACTGACAATTTTCCTCTGGATTACCACATGCCTCTCATAATTTTTATCATGTTCTCTTTGTGCCGAGAACAGTGTTGCCGGTTTTGGTTATTTCTAACCAAAATCGGTTATTTTTTGATCAATGTGTAGATGTGTAGATTTTTTGGTTCTGGTTATTTTTTTTTTCTTATAAAAAAAGCTATTTTTGGTTTCTTTTTTTATTAATTATAATTTAAACTTGAAAAAAAAATAAAACAAAAGTCTACGAATTTAATTTTGGTTATATTTTTTCTTATTTGATAATTTTTTTCACAAATGTTGGTTACAAAATTTTTTTTCGTGGCAACACTGTTTCAGAAATATAAATAAAAAATTAGTCTAACAACAAAAACGCACGATGAGAACAACGCATTGTTACGCTCTTGCTTTCTTTACCCTTCCCTTCTAGCTTTCCCCCCGCGTCATGAAATATTTTTGAGAAATATTCCAAAATATGCCCAAATGCACATTCTTTATACTTTATTTTCTTTGATATTAGCCATAACATTTTAATGCAAAATGCATTCGAATTTCTACTTAGGAGTACTACAAAGAAAGTGTTCCTTAATATTTTATTTTATTCCTTATTAATAATTTTAGCAAACGCGTCCATATTTATCAAGGACAGTTTTTCGATTAACACTTTAATTGTTTAATTTTTATTTGAAAAAAAAAAAATGTTTTTTGCCATCTTGATTCTCTTTTAGCGAATACGAATATAATCCACATAAACAAAGTAAAATGGCTCTGCCTCTGAAAGTAGGCAATTACGAAAATACCCAGCCAGCATTTTTGAAAATTTTTAATCATATTCAAGTCTTTTTTGATTCTTCTACGCGATTAAAAATCTAGAAAATGCGCTCATTTTCTAATCATAAAAGATACTTTTGTAGGAAGAAAAGGGCGACTACCCGCGACTCTTCTTAAAAAGTCCTTTTCTATATTAGTTTAGAGTAATTTTCGAATCTTACATAAAGATAAAATTAAAATTAATACAAGGTATTGTCTATTGAAATGAATATGGTTGCCAAATTAACAAATGTTTTAAAATGTACATTTTTTTAAATAATTCTATTCGAGATTTCTCAATTAACGGTAATTTTTTTCTATATTTCGGACCAATCTCTCTTTACACGAATCAACTGTGGTTTGAATTTAGAGGCTCCCGTTACTTTTGAATGTGTCATGCTACTTTCAATAATTTTTAAAAGCCGCTAATATTTTAAGTTACTCTCGTTTTTGACTATGTACAATCTTTACTGTAAAATGAATACGAATGCGATTTTTTTCTTCAAGACGACTATACGAGTACAGTAAACCCTCCTATAACGCGGTGAGTGCGTACCGCGTTATATGGAAACCGCGCTATAAGAAACTCGGATTTCACCGTACAAACCAGTCTAATTCGTAGCGCGTTCTATGGAAACCGTCTACCGCGCTATAAGAAACTCAGAATCAGTACAAATCCCATCATTCGTACCGCGTTATATGGAGACCAAGAAATTCAAAAGTCAAGATAAATTATAAATTATTTTTATTGAATTCAAGAGTTCATATAAGAATTGATAGAAAAAAATTAAATGAAAACTAAACTAAAAGACTGCAAGGATTTTAAGGGATGTTATTGAACGGAAACCGCGCTATAAGAGTACCGCGTTATAGGAGGGCTCCGCGTTATCTGGAAAGCACGTTTTGAAAGTTCCGCGTTATAGGAGGGCAGTCGCAATTTCAGCCCCGCGTTATATGGAAACCGCGTTCTGAGAGTACCGCGTTATAGGAGGGTTTACTGTACATATATTATAAACAGTTAAAGATTTAATTTTATTTGCTTTGTAGAAACATTTCGTTATATATATACATATGTATATGATTGCGTCTTTAGGAAAACATTCTTAGGGCAACTATTACAACTTGCAGTTAAACTTGGGTTTAATTAAAGGTACCTTTAGCAAAAGGGAACTGTAAAGTTGCCTTTAACTTATTTTCGTTATTAGAACTTATAGATCAAATGAAGTTAACTGTTTTCAAAAATATGGCAGTGCCGGAGCAATGTCGATAAAACTGCTCAATTAAACAAGTTTTTTTAAGGGCAGTGGCAACGACGGGCTTCGACTTTTTTGTTGCATATGCTAATTTTATTTAAATTTGAAGTTGCCATATCGAAAATAACATATAATACGGCAAGTTCTAACATAA
Source organism: Sarcophaga rosellei (assembly GCA_930367235.1). Lineage (NCBI taxonomy): Eukaryota > Metazoa > Arthropoda > Insecta > Diptera > Sarcophagidae > Sarcophaga > Sarcophaga rosellei. Next base: position 78,902,138 of record OV884017.1, on the reverse strand, counting down.
ACTTAACTTTAAAAGTTACAGGCAGAATGATCCTCCCTTTAGCTTAACGCTCACTTCTATCTTATTGGGTACTCATTCATTATTATGAAAAACAATTTATCTGCCCGTTAAAATCCTCCCTTTAGTTAACGGCAATAATGGCCCTTTGTCAGGCTTAAAATAAAATTCTAAGAACTGTTTTTGATAATTATAGAAAAACGCAGAATTTGTGTCATAATAATATTTATGAGCAGTTTTTTCAATTCCTGATATAAATACATAAATGGATGTATTTTTTAATTTTTAATTCTCGGTGTAATATTAATTAATAAACATACCGATTACCTTATTAGATGGACTTAATCCTAAGCTTTCTGACAAAAAGAAAATGTAATGTAATGTACGTACATATAAAAACTACAAAAAACGTTTTCGCATAATTTTTATAACAAACAGTTCCACTCCATACAAAATCCAAACGAAATTAATGTTTTTTCAGATATACGAATCACTCAATTTCTATTTTAAATGAAAAGGGATTTTCCAAAGTTGAAGTAATCAAAACAGAAAAATCATCTTTTTTATATGGAAGGTTACTTTCAACATGGATATTAAGAAAGATTTAATAAGTCAAAAAAAAAAAAAATATATGAACTGCTTTATAAGAGTCTCTGAGGCTCATATTAATATGTAGTTGGTGTTACTGTTTTATATTTCGATCACTAACAGATGGAAATATTTAATAATTCTTAATTTTATTTCACTTAATTTTGGTTGTGGATATATCAGATATTTCTTTTGTTACATTGACTTGATCATCAAAATGAGCCTCACAGGCTCGTGCCTCGTAAGATTAGAATCAAATAAATCTCTCCTTATTGTTAAATGGGTTAAATAGTTGAATTTGAATTAGTTGAATGGTTGCAGTAAAATGTGTGTAGACTCACAGAGATACTTACCCTTAAAAACGTACATTTTTCGAAATCCATCAGTAAAAATTCCATTCAATTTATATTTATTTTATGTAATTAATTTAATAATTATACTGTTGGAGCTGTTTATTTCAATTTGATTTTATTTATTCATTTTTCTTTTTTAATAAACATACGGAAATGATTTTGTTTTTTTTTTTTTTTTTTTTGTAATAATAATATTGTTGTAGTATATGGTATGATTGAAATTGTCTGTGTTTCATTTTATTTGCGGTCTATTTCAGAGAGAAATTATTTTAAAAAATTGTATTCGTTATATTTTTATTGGTTATATTGAATGAATATTCTTAGCAGATATTGTTTTTGTTTTTTTTTATAACTATGTATTGTGTACCATAATGTGTAAGTATACTTTGTAAGGGGGGTAACATTAAAGTCGGGCCCACTTGTATGGAGTTACATGTCTATCTGGTCTAATGGCATGATAAAAGGACAAAAATTTTCATAATTTAATAAGAGAATGACATTTGTCTAATAAATTTTGTTTAGCTTTTAGTTTTTCTATTTTTAATTTGTATTTTATTCATTCCCAAATTATCTTCAAATATGTATGTATGTTTCTATGGTTTTCCTAAGCGAACATAGTTGATAAGGAATAAAGGTTAAGAGTGTAATAAATTTTTCTTTTAAACATTTTAGGGAAATAGTTTTGAAATTAAATAAATTTTATTTAACGTATTATATACAGGAAGTGTTTTAATTGTTTTATTTAATTTTTTTTTTCATTTAAAATTGTTAATAATATTAACTTAAAATTAAATCATTTCTAATAAGCGCATAAGTGTTTAAACTCAATATGTCATGTTCCCCGCATATGGAAGGAACTTTCTTTAAGTCGGTCGTTGTTGTTGTTGTTTTTTTTTTGTTTTTGTTTGGTAGTTTGTTCTTAATCGGATGTCTTGCGTTAAATTTAAGATAGTATTCTGAAAAATCAGAGGAACTGTTATTGCAAAATGAAAATAGAAATTGAAAAAAAAATGTGTGTTAGTTCTACAGTAACGATGATTTATTAATTAATTTTTATATTTTTTTAATTGATTTTTATTTTCGTTTCTCTTTGTAGTTTAAATATAGTTTTTGTTTTTGTTTGTTTTTTGTATTCGATATATTTATGTATGTATATGAAGCTCATTTAAAATTGTATATTGATTTGTGTATTGTTGTTTAAGAAGATATCGAATTTGAATTAACGTTTTGGTGGTTATCTCCTCTATTTGAAAATATAAAACTGCTACTGTTGGAATCATTGTCTTCACTCCTGTAGTTATTAATGGTGTCTCTTGTAATGTAATTGATATTGATATTTTCTTCGGAATCATCTGAGCGAACGAGTTCATATGGTGGAAACAATAGAGAGTTAAGAAGGGTCGCTGAAGACTGGTATATAGAACGAGCGAATGATTTTTGTGTTTGATACTCATCGGCATCAATGATCTCAACGTCTTTGCTACTACCGGTCGACCCTAGTTTAACAGCAGCGAGTTTAGGTTGTTCCTATTTGCGACGACGTGATTTTGAACGATTACTTTCTTCAGAAGAATCATCTATTTCGATGGCTGTCGATAAATTAAATGTACTTATTGAATCTTTCATAGCGACTTTTGGATCTGCGGCTGTTTTGATTGAGGTTATAAGAAACCTGAGCTGCATCAATTGAACCGCAGTTACCCGAGGATTACTGCAGTTTTCTAGCCATTGCAAGAATTTTTCACCATATTTTATTGCTTCCTGGTACTCTGCATCAGCTACTTCGTCGTTTCCATTCAAGGTGTCATATTTGGCACGTTCCTCTTCATCGGTCTTATTCGAGTTATTGTTATTGTTATGAGAGGAATCGTCCGTGTTATGATCACTGTTGTAGCTTGCTTCGGATTCACTCACTGTAGATGAGACAAGTCGATTGCAGTTCGAAGTTTTATTGTTGTTATTAATTTTGTACAGAAGATTGTCGAGCACATCTCGGCAATCCGCTACACTATTTCTTGTGTCTGCGAGTGTCTCGGAACCTAATAAGTCTCCCTCAGAAATGGCTGGTACGGGACTTGGTGCAGGACTGTTATGGATCGAATCAGTTTGTTCAATAGCATGTTCAGGACTTTGAACTGGTGTTGGAAGTGGGCTCATTGGTGGGCTTTTAACTTTAGTTGCCTTCGCTGAAAGATCTTCTGGCTTGTTAGACAAGTCAACTTCTGTATTTATTTGCTCGACTGAGGAAGAACTTTGTACTGAAGGGCTAGGAGCTGAATCTTTAGTAAGTTGTGAGTATAAAATATTTTCCGGCCCAGTTTTATTGGCGATCTGTCCTTCAATCGGATTTGCTGATTCAACATCACTAACTGATGCTGGTGCATGATGTAGCGAGTTACTATGTAGAGCAACTGCAGCAGCTGCCGGAGCTAACGAATTAAGGCTTGCACCAAATGCCTTGCACCAATTAAACCAAGCACTGTTTTTGTCATCCAAACTGCCAGACGGTGTCGACGACGGTGTAAGCGGTGTAGGAATAATAGGTGGTGAGCTAGCTTGTCCACTCTGTTGCTGAGGTGTAGATGATCGAATTGGCGGACTGGAAGCATCAATAGGAGGTGGTGGTGGGTAAAGACTATTTAAACCCAACATTGCCTGTTGAGATTTTAACCAATACAGTAGTGGATCTTCAGGCAATGTTGGAAGACTTGGCAAATTAGGACCCAATTGCGGTGGAATTAAAGTTGTACTTGAAGTCTTCAACTGACTTTTTGCATCGTTTTGACTAAGATTTACTCCAAAAGAGGACGATTCCGTTGTTGTGGGTGTTGGTGGCTTCTGCTTGGCCCAGTTCTTCACACTAAGGCCCGTCTGCCGTTCAGTATTCTCACTGCGAGGACTTTGTGCTTGTTGTTTTGGTTTCATACTATTGTTACGTAAATTGTTGCCACCAGCTGCTAAGCCATTTAGTCCAGATATGGCCGCCAAACTGGGATTTAGCTGAGCCAACAGGTTTAAGTTAGAAGTAAGCTCATTGAAACTAATTGCTAAAGGTGATTGTGAAACGCCTGTCAGTCCCGATAAATGAGAAAGACTGGATAGAGGACTTATTGCAGTTATGGATGGGTCAGCTGGTCTAGAAATATCAGCTCCGAATAGTTTATTTTTTGCGGCACCATTAAATTGGGCATAATCTGAGGCCAAGTTATTGAAAGTTCCAATATCAGTTAAAGGTTTATTTCCTCCAAAATCTAAGCCAGTAAGTGGAGAACGTTTAAATGTGGTCATTTCCTCAAACTTTATTTTATTTGAGAAATTTAATGGCATTGCTGTATCCAAACGTTGTCTTTTTTCTGGAGGTCCAACTAATAAATTTGCCCCTACGTCTATCTTATCAGTCAAACCCTCTGCTCCCATTTTTTCAGAAGCAGACTGTCGCGACATATAACGTAATTTATCTTCATTCTTACACCATCCTCGTAAAGTCGACTCGGGAACGCCAATGTCCCGAGCCACAGAAGCCTTCGATTCGCCATCGTGTATTCGCTGTATAGCATGGACTTTATCACTTGGGGTCAAGCTCCTCAAGGGTCGCTTGCCCTTTGTGCTCATGCGGATGTTCATGTGTGGATAGCTGGAAATATCCAACCTCAGGCCGTTGTCAAACAGTTTGAATTCTAAAAAAAAGAGACAAAATCAATATTCATAAATTGGCGTAATTACTAATTATAATTACATTAGATCTTAAAAATTAGTAATTTATTTACAACTTAGAATATATGTCTGTATGGATTTATATGTATGCATATAAACATGTATATTGAACATGCAAGTAGGTGGAAAAATGCAAATGAATAAAAGCATCAAATGAACAAGTAAAACATTTTTGATTCAATCTTAATAATGATATGTTTTTATACGTACGCACTGTATATACTATAAAAAGTGCAATGCGCTCCTATTCGCTATTCGTTGTACATACAAATTGTATGTACATGTACATGAACAATGGTATATACATAAATAGAAATGTGATGCACATAATACATAAGGGTTGATTAAAACATTGTTTACATTTGTGTAGGTATGTATGCATTTAACTGATGAACGTATGTATAGTACAAAACTTATAAGCGCGCATCCATCCAATAAAATGAAGACGCGCTTTTAAATATCCTTTCTACGTTCCATCGCGATTTGACGAAATATTCAGAGAATTTTACATTTAGAACATACCTACATACATACTATATTGTATATACAAGTAGTAAGTAAGTAGTAAGTATGTATATTTACGGTTTACATAAATATATGCATGTAGATACGCAGGAATAATAGACAGCGTTGGGCGAAATGAATATCTGAATGGAATACATGCAGAGAAGAGAAAGCAACGCCCGTCATGCCAACATTTCATTTGCATAAATATGACAAACACAGCGTACAATACAATAAGGGTTTGAAATTATTGCTAGTGAGCAAAGACAATAAATGTTGGTCGACAACACTGAGACATGCTAATTGGCGCGCTTGTTTTTACTCGAGGCATCACTCACTGTTGTACTATACCATTCAACTCGTACGAAACCGCAGTACCCCACCCCCTTTACCGCATCAAATCAAATCGTCAGAGAGCCTCTTTTTAAAAAAGAAGAACATCATCAGAATTCCTGCAAATTTCGGTTCGCGAACTCACGAATAAGCAACAAGCTCACACACAATCGCGAATATGTCACGTGCCGTTCAATTCAGTTGCATGCAATTTATTCATCATCACTTATTTACCTGGCTGGTTGGCTCCAACCAGTGCGTAAGCAAGAGACGTACAAATTGGGGACACTTGTCTTTCGAAACATCCCTGTAAAAGAAAACAGGTACACTCTGTGAGAACCTACATTTCACATAAAATAAACTCACATCTACTACATGTGACAGAATGAATAAGAAATTGCCATAATGGCTCCGCCCTCCAATGAAAAAGGGAACAACACACCAACACACTTTATTTACGCCGAACTAGTAGATACGCACTTCACTCGTTCCACCATCCATGCGAAGCAATGAGTTTTGCGCATGACAACCGTCACTGGAGTGAGACGTAGAGCAAAAGAGAAAGCACAAGTACAAAGTATAAACCCATCTTAAGAGTACATTTAAGAGAATTGTACTAAAGTTCTCTTAGTCAACCAGTTTTAACGCGACCAATTATCAGCCAGTAAATATTTAGTTGTGACTAAATAGAGGGAATGCATCCTGAATTGGCATTTGGTTAGGATAGGATACTCAATTAATAACACATTTTGATCAAGTGAAAATTAAAAGACGAATTTTCACTTTAATTCTTACTCACAAGTGTTCAAGTATAGTAAGTGTTTAGCTCTCTATATGACACATACGCGTATTTTTCTAATAAAAAAATATTATTTATTAAATTTTGTAACAATTCATATAACAAATACACACATACTATATGCCTATACAAGTGCAACGTACATATGCGTATATTCTGCATATACATATGTATGTAAATATGTACATAGGAAATATAATTTTTTTCAAACTTTCAATTTCGGTTGAATTTTTTATAATTTTTATTTTTAATTCGGTTTTGTTTTTTTTTTATTTGTTCGAAAAGTATTATAAAAACTAGTACAAATGTTTGTTTCAAGTTGGTGCTGCAAGTCTGTCCTATATTATTATGTGTGCTTATATTGGAGTCAATGTGGTACAAATACACGATAATACACACTCACAAATGTACTCTTCAAAATATTGTGATTTGATTTCTTTTTTCAATATTTGTTCTCATATACACATGCATGTATGCTAGTGTTTGTATGAGTGTGTGTGTATTTTTGTTTTTTCGTTTCCATTTATAATTTTATTACATTTTTATCGTTTACCAGTAAGATAGAGATTCAGAGCAAGGATTTATGGAGAAGTGAGGCACTGGCTATTACCACGTCTTTTTTCCAGACATCTTCACAAAAACACACATGAACACATATACATATATGTATGTATGTATTTGTATGTACATATATTGAGTCACATATTATAGAGTCTGGAAAATAAAGGTCAACAGCAGTAACAATTTAATGTAACAAAAAAAAAAAAAAAGAAAAAAAAAATTATTCCACAAATAAAAAGTGTTTCAAACTTTGTTATTTTTTTTTATTTTTATTCTATTTTCTTTTTTCTATTCCATTCCCTTTATTTTCTATTTAAGTCTGTTCGCCTGTCTATGAGCTTTGCAACACAAATTTACTTTATTTTTTTTCTCACATATCCATACATACATATATATATGTATGTATATGTACATATATGGTATATGAATGCATGTACATATTTATTTATTTATTCATTCAATATTTTTTCTTTCACTTTACTTATTTTTATTTCTACTTTCAATGTTTCTTTAATAGGTTTAGGTTATAGGGAGACATATGATACCAAAAGTATGTTGTAGACTTACTCGCACACACTTACGTACTCATATTTTTTTTAATAACAAAGCGAGCAAAAACAAACATTAGAAAAATAAAAAATTATACTGAAATATATATGAGCATTAACATACAAATACAAACTTATTTAGGTACGAATTGTTTGTACATACATACATATGTACATACATATCATTGATGCCGGTCGAGACAATGCAATAAAGCTGAACTTGATGATAATTCCTTTTCTCGTTTTATTTCGAAGTTTTTCTTTTCCACTTTTTAATTTTTTCTTTTACTTTGTTTTGTTTTCTTTTTTTTTTTTTTGTTTCCTTGAAATTGTGTTACTTACACTTAAATATTCTCTATGCATGTGAATGTTCGAACACATAAAAGTTTGTATTATCACTCTATCAACTCCATAACAAACTATGTATGTATGCATGTAGGTATGTAGGTATGTTAATATGTGTCTGCTTGCATGTTTGTTTTACTTAAATGTACCATAATAGAGATGAAGACTTGCATAGATAAAGCTGTTGAATCTACTTTCACCATGCGGATACGCGAATCAAAACAAAATAAAGCAAAAGAGAATTCAACAAACATTTACGATTTCCTCTTTGTTTTTCATTCACTGCTATTTAAGCAGATACTCTTCACAATAACTTACCAATTATGTTGTATCAAAATTAAAATTCTATTGACCAGTTTTATTACAAGGTTAAGTAAATAGATTTGTCAATAAAAAAACTCTTTATTTTAAATTTGAACATTTTAAAACTTAATTTAATGAAATGAAATGATTAAATGGTTGCAATTACATATGTATGAATGTTAAAATCAATTTAAGTAATCATTATGTTCGTATTAATTTTAAAAATTAAATGTTTACACTAAAAAATAAACTCAATTGAATACAATACGTTGTGATTGACTTTGACTTTAAAATTAACTTAAATACATAAAAAAAAAAAATCAAAATTAATATATAATTTACTAGACTTTAAAAGTAACAGTTAGGGCGAACATTTTATTTTTGTATGGCCAACTCAAGGTTTATTTGTACATACATATACATATACATACATATATGTATGTATTTATAATAAAATTATTTATTAATATATTGAATTACTTATGGATATTTCTCTAATTTTCAGAGGGTGTTAATTAAATAGAACACTTAAAAAACAAAATTCCGCTAATTATACCAAAATGGATATTTTTTAATGACTTACTTAACTCGTCATTGAAATCCTTTTCAATGAGTGACAGGATCTACAGTTTAACTTCGACTACGAACGTGTCTTTCGAGATGTTGTGGTTGTAGAAGCCAAAGAAAATATATATGTACATATGTACGTATTTTTTTGTTCTAATTAATCATTTATTAGATTTACAAAATCAGATAATCTGACTAATAATTTCTATTTACACCTAAACACCACTAATAAAAACGTGTATTGTTTTTACTTACATTTGGAAATATATTGCAACTTGGACGGAGTTAAGTGCTGCCTTTTTTAAACGATTGTAGTTGAAGATGTTACAAGTTTTTAAAGTATATTTCTGAATATTTGGCAATTTCTGTGTTATATTTTCAAATATTTGACCACGGAGCTATAATAGGCGGAAGATCTTGTTTTGATGTACATAACTGAATTTTTTTTTATAGTTGGAGCTGTTGAGTAGCATAAAACTATATTGGCTTTAAGAGTTAAGGGAGTTTCTGCCAATAAGTTCTGGAAAGATTCATTCCGATTTGACTTAACTTTCAATGTGAAAACTAAGAGTATTTATGTGCAAGTGTTGTGGCAGCACTTTATGATTTATTTCAATACGGGAGTATGTTTCCTTTCGTACATTTTGGTCATACATTTTAATATTTCGAAGCATTAACCATTTCTAAAGTCAAATAAAATGAGACGTGAGGATGTTCGTGTGTGCAAGGCAAAGCGAAAAAACAAAAAAAAAAAATAAAAGTGCACGTAACATCCGGAATATCCGAAATATATACTAAATATACGACTGGTGCCAATATTCTACCCTGTGGCATGCCAGCAGCAAACAACTGAAAAAAAACACTTACAAAATCGCCCTCATTAACGATAAACTTGTGATTGATATGATATAAAGAGAAAATTTAGTTTCAGTTTATAAATCAGATCTTCATGCCATACTCTGTGGAATACTTGGGAAACTATAATAAAATCAGAGGATCAGCACTTCTGCTCTTCGAATGCAATTGCTACGCATCTTATCTCATATAAATAGGCTAAGATATAAAAAGCTTTTCAAATAATTTAGACACTATTGGCAATAAACATGTAGGCCTGTAAGACTCGGCTATATGTTAATATAAATTTTTTAATGCTTCTGCTGTATAACCGCGAGAATTTTGATAAGATAAATTACGATATGTTAATCCCGAAATTCGGCGACATCCTCTCAGCAGATTTCTCTCTGAGAGTAAATAAAATTGTCATGAATAGTTTCTCAAAAATCTGTCGTTCGAAGTCGGCGTTAAACTGTAGGTCCCGCCACTCACGCATAAAATTAACTCACACAACATGAGTAGTGTGAGAAGCTAGGCCGTAATCCTGACTGAAGGGATGTAATGGCCAATTAATCCCGAAATGTATACAGTTTTATTCAGTTACTCTACTGCACTTATGTTCTCATAACTTTCAAGTCACACACAATCTGATTTTTCACTCCTTATATTTCCTGCTAATTTTTATTTAGTTGTACTTTAACTTATAGGCAGGCAATATGAAAATTTAGTGAATTATTTACCACTCGTCAAAGATTAAATAACAGTGAGAAAAAAATATTTGATTGCCTGGTCCTCTCTGAGTACGAGCTATGTAGTACATGGTAATTGCAATTTAATTAGATGACAAAAATTAAATATTGCGACTCAACATATTTTTATATTTTCCATGAATCATTGTGGAATCAAAGGGTGCGCGACTTATTTTAGATTTATTAGTTCTTTTTTCGACATTAAATGTTTTTTATTTTGTCTTATAAACCATTTCATTAAGAAATTAATCACAAACAAATTTGTCCACTGTTTAAATTTTTTGTGCTTTTTAAATAATAAATGTATCAACATGTATTATTCAATAGTATCTCACATTGTATACCATTTTCCTTCGTCTTGGGAACATTTTTCCACTACATCATATCACATAAATAGGGAAACATAAAAGATTTGAAATATTTGTGTTTCAACATTTTCCATAACCCAAAATGTTGCGTTACTTTTCAACACTACTCGTTTTTTTACCCACCTATTAAATAATTATTATTTTTATACTCTTATTGCCTTTTACATTGTGATACAAACAATGATAATGAAACATCTTTGTAAAATATTGTTAGAATTGTTAAAAGTTTCGTTCCAAAACAATAACTATCCACGATATTAACAATATTCCCAATATTTCGAACATTTTCATAGACGCATTCCACCATATAAGACAGACTATTCCTTTTTTTTTTAAGTGAATAGGGCGTGCCACCTCCCATACAAAATGATTATGATACAGTATATTAATCAAAGTACGTAAGCAGAGTCCATTAAATTTTGCGTGAGCAGCTTCGCTACACGTGTGTGCGAACAGGGGGACGCTTATAATATCAAGTACATATACGAAGGCACCATAGACAGGATCTACAAATGTACATTATCGGTCAGAATCTATTGTACTAATTAAGTTTACAATAATAAATATAATTGTATGTATTTATGTTGTATTCTCATAAATTAATTTAATTTAATTTAATCTTACTTAGTATCGTATTACTTCGTCAGTGTTTAAGTGATAATGCCAAAGTAGTACCATTAACTATAATGAGTAAAATATTAATGTTTTTACTGATACATAGTTCAGTAATTTTTTATTGGTTCGATACCACTATAAAAGTAATGCCAATACGTATGGTTGTTGTTGTATTACATACATTTAATTTCAAACACCACTTAATATTTCATTCATACGTTATACTATGTTGAGATATGCACTTTTATTGAGTCAATACTCGGTTTATTGAGTACAATATTTTAGGTGTTCAGACATAACAATATACGCAGTTCAGCTGCTTATTCAATATTCATTTGACAGCTGGTAAACAAAACAGCTGGTTGTTTCAACAACATTGTTTTTATTTTGTTTTGTTGTTTTTTTGTTTGTCAGTGTTCGGATAATTGTAATATCCACACTGAACATACATTTATTAATAACACTATGCGACAAAAAATAAAAAATTTAATATACCACAAGTAACTACATACATTGTCTAAGTCGTTGTACATTTAGTTGAGTAGATCTCACAGTTTTATATTTTTCGAACCCTTCAAACTTGATTTATTTGACAAAAAATGTTTTTTTTTTTAACTTTTCACACAAAATTATTTATTACTCATATATTTTTGAACCGATTTAGAAAAATTAGTGTGTTTGGGAAAGAGGAGAAATAAATGTTTAAAAAGAGTTTTGTCTTGAGTTGTGATCGAGTAAAATTGGCAAATATGAAATTATTTCCAAGTTTTTTCGAGTTTGTTCATTAATAATCGCAAAATTTAATTAGGAGATACAAAATAAGTGCATTCTTAAGGTGCATTCTCTTGTGAACAGATTGCATTGATAATATCAGAGAAAATTTGATGGATTTTTCGTTTACCAGCAGAACGTAAGTATGGCTTTGTAGACGATGATTAAGCCACGATTGACATCAGGATTGATTCTGATTGGGACTCCAATAAATGCTTGTAAAGCTCGTTTGAAAAACCAAGAGAAGTTGTTTTATTTATCGTCAAACTTGAAAAAGATCTTTAATCTTTACTGCGTCAACGGTATGTGATTTAAAAAACAGATGGTTTTGCCTTCAGTCATTGCAAAACTTTTTCTTATTTATTCGTGATTATTGCAATACTAACAAGTCAATTCAATGGGTATAATGAACATTGTAAAATATATAAGATAACCGAAACAAAACAATTGGGAAAATCGGGTTTATGTGCTATCCGTTAAATGTTATGTTTAATTTATCGAAATGCTATCGATATTCTCCCAATACGTATATAGAATAATTCTGAAATTGAATTGTGGTATTACAAAGTGAAGTTTGATTTGCAAATCTTTTCACTGAAACTGGTTGTTATCAAGTTGCAAATTAAACGACTCCGTACAGAAATCATTTCTAAGAAGGATATTTTACAATCACGAATCTTTTCCATCTAACGATTACTATTAATCGTGAATTTTTAATAAAGGGTGCAAGCTACTGTCATTCGCACTTAACGAAATTTAAAAAAAGAAATGATTCGAGTGTTTCGAATCATTCATCAAAATTTACAGTCTTTGTTGTTGTTGCCTTTACAAAAAAATAAGACAGAAAAAGACAAAGACAGCAAGCAAAGAAAACATACAACCTCCTATTGTAGTGTTCGTACGCGAATAACACTTATTTTGTGATTCGTGTAAATTTTGAGTACATCATGCGTATTCTTAAGTATGAGTATGATGAGTGCTTCAAACTTTGAATATGAGTAGTATGAGAATGATGTTAAAATAAGTATAAATGCGTATAAGTATCAGAAAATATGAGTATGATTCGAATCTACTCATCTTTTTGAATACTCATTCCTGATCTCTACTAATTTTTTCTTTAACCCTTATTGACTTGCCTACAGTAATAAAATCGTAAAGTAACCTGATGTGTGCTGATGATGTTTAAGTTTTTAAATTTATCAACATTTTTTGGACCATAAACTTCTTTAAAAAATTGGATTTTTTATTATACCCTTTATATGGCACTTGTAATAAACAAAACTTATGTTTTTATCGTTTGTATAAAACAATGAGCTAAAGAATATAATGATCATTACATTTGAAAGTGCCTGTGAGTGGAAATGTAAACTCTATTTACAAAATTCGCAATAATGCCATCGACTCAGTGTTCGAGCATTAAGCCTTATTGAGTTGCTTTCTCTTAGAAGTCGAATAACCATATTTAATGAGTAATTTTTCATGAAGAATATTAGCAGGAATGAAATTTTGTTGTAATTTCGTTGCTTTATCAGTAACAATTTTTATATATAATATAAATTATAATTACGATAATGCTGGTCCTTGCAGGACATTTAGCAGCACGTGTAACTTATTTATTGTACCTTCATTAAATTCCAGTTTAGTAAGAATTGCGATCAATATCTTAATCAATAAACTCGCGACAAATTTATCGAAGATTTGTTATATTGATTTTTATACATATTATTTAATATTATAAATTGTCTGTACAATATTAACATCTATAGATAAATAAATGAACAATAAGTTTTATCATACCTATCATTTAACCTAAATGCTCACTTTAGCGATCGCCATTTACCATTCCTCGATATATCATATATTGTCTTGCAAACGGAGACTTTGGATATTCGACAAATGATAACGGCCATCTTGTTAAAGCTACAACTGTCACTTCTGTTGCCATTTATTGAGTAACTTTTGCCATGGACGCTATAGTTGCTTAGTAAAAGGGCTCTAATTTTTATCGAGACATCATTTTCAGTGATAGAGTCCATTTGCAGATAAATGGGACGTGAGCAAACAAAATTGTCAAATTTGGGACTATACCAATCGATATAAGATTCAAAAGCATCCAACACATTCCGAAAAAGTCACTGTTTGGAATGGGTTTTGGATATTTGAAAACGGCGTTCCCAACTTCTTTTGGCTTTAAATGAATGATTTGGATACCAGAGACATGTGATTTTAACAGGGCGGCGCTATCTGCCACACTGCTCATGCCATATTTGATATTCTGCATGACCGATGATCATATCCTATCGTAAGATATAAGTGAAGCTGATGTGAACTTACTACCCACATCGTGCAATTTGATCAATCTTTACACTAATTAGAACTAATTAAGAGCTATAACTTTAGCTTGTTAATAAAATTGATTTCTACTGTATCGTTTTTAAACTTCAAAGATCCGATTATTCGACATGATGAAAATTTCTAATTATGTATTAACAATTCTTCTTATTTTTTTTTTATAAAATATAAAAATTTTATTCCTCGTTCATACATACATAAGTTTGTATTGATAAAAATAGTATTTTAAAGAGATATTTTTTATATTTTTTATTAACTTGATTAGTGTCCGAGTGAGAACACTGTTGTGATTTAAACAACTGGCAGAATTCGATTCTGTTTTATTAGTGTTGCATCCTTTGTGAATAGGATTAATGCTGTCATTGATGAAGGTCATTTCTTTCCTATAAACGTACTTAAAAATAATAAGAATAATAAATAATATTTAGGATCTGTAGAAATAATGGAATACTATTTCGTATCTTCTATTTATATACATTCTCTATTATAGAAGTTAAAGTCCGTAAGTGAAAAGGAGTTTTACAAAATTGGCAAGCATCTGTATTTAGTCAAATAAACGAAATGCTTGGGCAACATTGGACTATCCAGCACGCAACGTCTCTCGCAATAAGAACATTCTTTACAATAATTTATCTCTCCTCTTAACTGTCCTTCAGTCCAATTAACCTTATAAAGATATTAAGCGTTGTAAGATCTTTCCACGGAAAAAGATTAACAAAAATATAACCCAAGTCGCCGTGTTGGCTTATTACACGTAGGGCCATGGTTCAGACCCCAGGTCAGACATCTCTAAAAAACCAAATATGAAAAATTATTTCTTTGGTGACTTCCTCTCAGCAGATTTCTGGCAAAAACTCTAAGAGTAAATAAGTTTGCAATGAAAAGTTACTCAAAAGTCTGTCGTTCGCAGTTAACTTTAAACTGTAGGTCCCGCCACTCATGTATAAAATTAACACACTCAACATAAGTGGTGTAAGAAGTTAGGTCGTAATTCTGACTAAAGGGTTGTAATGCATGTATGTATAAAATTAAGATTTCGTGGCATCACTGGCCGTTGAAATCAACTACCTAATGAATTTCGAACGATTAGAATTTCATACAGGTTAATTTTAACCAATTCTGTGCCTAATTGTAATAATTTTTCGCTTAAAGTTTTTTAAAAATATTTTTAACTCCATATTTGTGTTGATTTATTCTTTATCGAATTCTTCATGAAATGACTCAAAAGATAAATTCTCTGGTAGTTTAGTGGTCAGTGTGCGAGACTATTAGTGTGAGAGTCGTGAGAATCGATCTAAGTTACTCATCTCGTAGTAATTAGTAGTATGTACAATAGATTTAAGTCAAAATGTTTGAATTCTATTTTTAGATTTTTGGAAAGAAATCTAATATTTACCATTCCATCCTGTAATAAATTGAAGTTGCCGTAGTCTAGTAGGTAGTGTGTTGGCTTATTAGACCTAAGGCCCGACTTAAAACCTCAGGTTAGGCATCAAAACGAAATATGAACAAAAAATTTCTTAGGCGACTTCCTCTCGGCAGATTTCTGACAAAAACGCTGAGAGTAAATAAGTTTGCCATAAAAACTTTCTCAAAAATTTGTCGTTCTGCGTCGACGTTAAACTGTAGGTCCCGCCACTCATGTATAAAAATTAACACACACAACATAAGTGGTTTGAGAAGCTAGGCCGTAATCCTGACTGAAGGGCTCTGATGGCCAACTATGTATGTTGATATGTCAACTGACAATACTCGTTCTTCAGATTACTTTTAAATAACAAATATGTACAAACACAAACGGCGGATCAGCACCGTCACTGTAGTATAGTGTGTAGTGTATTGGTTCACTTGGCACGAGTTTCCAAGTTACGACATCTTGAAAAATATTTTTTTTTTCGATTTCTCAACAAATTTTCTGGCAAAAGCTTTAATAAATTTTTTTCTTAAATCAGTCGTTCAGGGACCAACTTAAGCTGTAGGTAAAGTTACATGGCTATCATAAGCAATGTCGTAAAGTTGTAATGGCTCCACGAATAATAATGTATCAAATTTATTTCGTACGCTGTCTAGTACATTGTGTACACACTGGACTGTTTGAAAATACTGACTTTTATTCAATTGGCGTGTTGTCGTTTTGCTTAGTTGGGAAAGTATTATAAAACTGAGCCTTTCAAGAAGTCAATTGAGCTTTTAAAACAATTAGAAAATTATAATTCCTTTTCATTTCATTACAGATGAGTTTATTAAATTGGGTCTCAAAAGGTCGACTTTTGTGATTATGTCTTTCAACAGCCGCTCGTAAGAAGTAAGACAATATAACTCTAATATTCGTAATTTTCTGAAATGATCTTTTAAATGTATTTCCGTCATAGTTTATGCACCGGACACCCCTTTCGGACAGCCGTAGTTTCGAAATCAGAGCAATGTTGTATAACAAAGACATTGTAATGCCTCTTCTTTAAAATACTCTCTCGTGGGCAACTGTGGACACACCTCGAAAACTCAAGAAAGACAAAGTCTTTAAACCATTAAATATTACAAGAGACTAATTGTTAGTGACAGAAATAAAAAAATTTAATAGAAAATAGCATGAGAGAAATTACTTTCGAACCTACATATGTAGCTGGCGACATAGTTTAAGTATTCGAATGTACTTTAATGCTTTGAAATCAGCTAATTTCGGAATGAGCATCAATTAAACAATGCCTATACATATATTTTTTTAAAAAAGTTCCGTGATTCAACTGTTATAAGCAGTTCTAACCAACCCAAATGGATTCGGAATCATTTTTCTTGATGAGTATAATAATTTCTTTTTGTTTGACTCCTCCCTCTGTCTATTTGGAAAATAGTTTGTATTCCAGAAGAAAGCTTCAATTTGAGGTCAGCAGTCCGTAGTCAGGTTTGCATTTAAAATTAAAAAAAAAAACAATAATTGTAAAACAAAGTGTACAGAAGCGTTAATTAGACAGAAAAGTAAATGGAGGCCAGATTTTATGAAAATCAACAATTTAAAGTCAGCTGTTTCACTCAATACACAAAGTGTATGAGAGCGAAAAGGGAAGATCTCCTCTATGGTTGTGGTTAAGAAAGAAGTTTATGCAGAAGTAGGCTTTACGGATTTAATAATTTTAATTAGTGTTTTATGTTTATGATGTTTATGTGAATTTTATTTATGGTTACTGAGTACCATAGTTCACATGGATGTTTGTAATAAATAAATGAAATGATAAACATGCAACAGATCCAATAAGATGAAACGAATGTGATTCGATCTGGAAATTATCCTTAGAATGTATATTAAAGGTTAAAATAATAATAATGTGTGAATCATCATTCATCATTAATTAATATCAAAGTAAGCTGGTAATTATTTTTGCACTGTACGCTCGCATTGAGACAATAGTAATAACGATAGCAGTTAAAACTTTAACTTACCTTTCGTTTAACGAATTCCGTAAGAAAATAACTTCAAACAAACTGAAGTTGACAATAATACTGTACAGAGATTAAAATCGAAGTTTTATTAATTGAATTATTGTAATAGTTGGACGTGAACATATACGATATAAGAACATGTGTATTAATGATTTATATTTTTTAGTATTTTTGCTTTTTGTTTTGTAGTCAGTTGCCAAAGTAGTCAAAATTGACAGACATTAGAGATTTTTCAATTTGCACACAATTTTTTGTTTTGTTTTATTTGCAATAATTCGTATATTGTTTTGTAATGAATATTTAGGAACACACAACGATTACATTTAATTATTTTTCATTTTTTTTTGGTTATTGTTGTTGTTTGGTCTTTTTAGTTACTATAAATTAAATTACACTGACAATTATTGAATTAAACGAATTTTTTGATTTCACAGAACTTTCAATATTTATTTTTAAAATTAAATCACTCTTTGAGATGTTTGCTTTTCCTATTCAGTAATGCTGGTTATGCGGCAATAGTATTGTGATAGATTAATTAAAAAGAAAAAAAATTCACTAGATTAATATGTATCGATGTATTTACATATGTGCCTAAGGCAATTGAATTCAAAATTTTTTGGTTTGCTTGCTTGAATTGAGTTAGCCAGCATCAATTTAACGTTGAGATAAAAAGTGTTCGCTCGTTTCAATGTGTAGCTGCGTTAAACACTGTGTTGTCTCGCTCGAGTGCTAAAAGGATGTGACAGCGCTATGGTACAAATAGTGACAGCGAACCTACCGACTTCGCGTTCGGTGAGAAGCTATCGCGAGTATTTGTAAGCGAATATTGAATTAGAACGGCGAAAGGATTTATTTGCAACCAGAAATACAAACGCACATGTACATGTAGATGTACCTACACATTAAATAGATGTGTGAGTGATGGTATGTTGTGTAGACATTCAATTGCTTGCAAGGAGAATGGTGGTAGCTGCTGTTGCTGCGGTTGTATTCCACAATCGGTCAGTTGTATTGACCGTGGTTTGTTTTTGACGTTGTTGTGTTGCTGTATACTCGCCGTTTTTGGTGACAGTCAAGAGCACAATGATTAACGACGAAAATGAAAAGAAATAACATACAGCGACGACAAAGACGTCGTAAACGGCTGCGACAACGGTGGTTGCAAAGAGGACGGTGAGTTTGAGAATGATACCGACAAAAAGACGGTGCTCTGCTAACAATGTCGATTATGTTGGAAGGAGAAATTTTTCGACACTCACACAAATGTATCAAATAAAGGCTTCTCTCCTTCGTTACCAAACAAGTGGATGGAATATTTCAAAAGCGTTTCTTCATCTTTATGTCTGTTCAGCTTTTCATTCACGTGGTCTTGCTGTGGTTGTGTAGCCTTTTACAATTGTTCTTTTAAATTTCACAGTTTCTCACTCAGGTCAATTCGCGTAGTACATCACACTTAAATGTGCCTAAATCCATCAAATAGAGAACCCGACCACTATAAATGAAATTCATCCTGTCTATCCATTTAAATAGGACTGCGAATATTCTTATAACAATTATATGCTGTTTAGCTCACTCTTATTGTCGTTGTTGTTTGTTTAGTACGACCTCTTTCTGTTCACATCTCTAGGGGTAGATGGCTTATTCGAATGGTTGAATTGATCCATATATACACACATCCACAAAATAATGGAATGCTGTAGGTTCACCTCACGCACACATTCTCACATTGACACTTGGCGGTTTTAAAGAAACTTTTGACCATTTCCAAAAAGATCTGTTGACTGACTTGTACGTACATACGTATGGATGCATACAGATGTATGCATCTCTCGTCTCTTTTTTTGTACACCATGAACAATCGTCGCAAATACAATAAAGTGAAAATTCTTTTGCCGCACATCATACCAGAAGAAAACGCAACGTAAGTAGTAAGACGTTGTACAAAGCCATTGAAAAGAAGGTCTGTCTTACGATGTACCAGCAAGTCAGCCAAACGAATAACAACCATTTCAATAATAGCACGAGGAGTGAATTTAAAATTCACATAATTTGCTGACCAGTTGAGTAAAAATCATGCAATCCAGAGAAAAGTTTTCAACAAATTAAATTTGCAGTCGCAGTGAAACAATAAAGACAACACTAAAACCGAAGGAGTGAATAAGTTTTGCATGCTACTAGGTTCGTATTGTATAATGCGCGATTTCAACATGAATGAAAGACTTGCTAGA
The DNA here is from genome assembly GCA_930367235.1 of Sarcophaga rosellei. NCBI lineage: Eukaryota > Metazoa > Arthropoda > Insecta > Diptera > Sarcophagidae > Sarcophaga > Sarcophaga rosellei. Next base: position 78,882,171 of record OV884017.1, on the reverse strand, counting down.
AGAGTTTGAGTTTCTGTGTGATCGAACAAAACTGACTAAACAAAACGATGATTTCGGTTGCATGTTTGATCGAACCAAACAACATCTTTGGCAGAAACCGTACATTTGGTATGGAGACAATAACAAATAGGCACAAAAAGACATGATTGAATGAGCATGCAAAAATAAAGGGCATGTGTGTGTTTACAAACAATCCTTAGACATCCGTAATCTCACATTTGACACGTTCTTAGTAGGACTCTATATGTATGTATTTATACATTTGTACACGTACATGTATGTATGTATGTACGTACATTATCCGTTATATATTTTCGATTTTTCCTTTTTAAAAGACACAAATTGCATTTCATTGATTTCAGAGGAAAATAAGACGTAAACGCACTTATAGTAGTATATCCATACAATTGCATCCTTTGTTTGCTGCTTGTTTAGTTCAGTTTTGTTTTTGTGGTGATGGTGTTGGTGTTGGTAAGCAATTCTTAATTCGACATGCCTATATTTAAGAGCATTAAAAACGCTCCGTTCAAGCTGTGTATTAGCGTTCATGCAAAAAAACAAAAAACGGTATTTCTAGGAAAACTCTGTTTATTTTAACGTTGTTTAAGGGTCTGCAAATAAGAAATGGAGGTAGCCATGTGAGAAGAAAAACAACAATAATAACGCCAACATTTATAATTGCAACAACATCAAGAACGCACGCATATGCACACATGTATGTACATACATCCACACATACATACATTTGCATGTTTGTAACTCAGATTGTAAATTAGGCTTTTGTAGTTTCGTTAAACCCTAAACACAGAGGGAGGAAATTCAAATGTAGCTGTGTGTGAGCTAGTATTGGCATAAGTTGCTGGCGAGTTCTTGAAAGAAATTTATTGCATTTTGTTTTTGTTACCAATTTCTATCTTTTGGTTTTTTGTTGTTTTGTTTTCGTTTTTTTTTGTCTTATTATATTTCTAAAACCTGCCTTGATTTTGTGTTGGCTAAATTTTCGTCCATCCCGAAGAAGTTGCAAGTAATTAAACCTTTTTAAGATACACTGCAACATAAACGTATATGTATATGTAAATATGTACATTTGTATGTTTATAAGCTTATACACACATGTATACGCACGAAAATGCGATGGAAGACTTTTGGGTCATGAAAAAAATAAAAAGCTTCCACTGGTGGTTACTGGGTTTGTATAAACTCACTCTTAAGACATTTGCATGTTTTTATTGTATGTAAGAGTGCATGAATGTTTTTTTGTTGTGGCATATACAGTCTTACGTAGAATTTTTTGAATTGCAGAGATTCACAATTATTTTTAATTTATTCTATGTTATGTTTATTCTATTTTATATCATCAACTATTTATGTATGTATTTATTGTATACGATCAAACACTGATTACATACAGAGACTTTTTATACATTTGTAATTAAAAAATCTTCTTTGAAAATACATAGTACGTTTTGTTGTCGTGGTACTTATATACAATTTGTCCCCTGCTACATTGCAAGTGTGAATATGAGAGAATTTCAACATGAATTTTATTTTCATAAGTGATTTAAGTGATGTAAATGCGTCCAAAAATTTGTTATTGCAATCATTGTAAATGGTGAAGAGAAAAATTGAAGTAAGGAGAACAACGAAATTTTATTTCCGTTCGGTATGTCCCGAAAAAAACTGTAAGTCATCATTGAGCTAGATTTACACAATAACTGAAATTGACGTTTCCTGCGAAGGCTTCGTTTGTTTGCAATTATTTTGAAAACTAAAATACGCTTGAAAATTTAGCTCTTCTTGGAGATCGAATTAAGAGTTACAATACAACTGGTAAACTTGTAGTTCTTCAATCAATTAAAGCTAAGTCGCAGAATTTTTTTAATTAAACAGGAAATTATTTTATTAATTCCTTTATGTTCTACAGTCCTTACACAACATTTGTTTCAATTTGTTTATCGATTCAAAAAAATAGCTATATGTTGAGATAATAAAAATAGTATTTGTATGTGAGACGATTTTATCATTGGAATAAAATGGTTTCTTTATGTGCGGAATTTAGAGTGTCACTGGGGCCGAATTTGGTGCAATTAATTTTTTTCATATCATTTCCGCTCATGGCTTCCAGACGCATTTTAAATCACATGGTTCGATTGTTAATAAATAATAATAAATAATTCCAAAATAAAAAAAAAATATAAAAATTTGTTAAAAATGTTTAAATTTTAAAATTAAATGTCGCAAGGGACATACTTTATGCAATTGTCAGAAGTACAAAACCTAATATTTTCAAACAAAGTTTTATTTATTAAGAGTTTACAAAAAATCTGTAGTTTTACTCAATATTTGATTTAACGTATTTTATACTTTCAAAATTATGTTACGAAATGGCATTTTTACACGTCGGACAGGCCATGGCAATATGCTTCAATGCAAAGCAAAAAAAGTGACAGTTATTATTTGTATAACATCTAAAAGATTTTAGATAGCAGACGTCAACCGGCAATGTCTTCGTTTAAGAAGAAATGACCGAATGAGAAAACTTATTATAATTGTTTGGCTTTGTACTCGAATATGTCAAAATTAGCAACGAATAAAAGTAAACATTTTTTACTTCAACTCATTTTGATGTTTTCTCAATGAAAACTTGTTATTTTTAAGAACTTTTATCTTTTTGTTTTCTTTTATTCTCATTTCTACGATTGTATGATGGTTTCTAATGTAGTCGCCGTAGTCTAGTATGTAGTTTGTTCGCTTATTAGACGATCAAAACAAAATATGAAAAAAAAAAAATAAAATATTTCTTCGGCGACTTCCTCTCAGTAGATTTCTGGCAAAAACTCTGAGAGTAAATAAACCTGCCATGAAAAATGTATCTGTCCAAATAACTCCCAAGCCATTGTTCTGATAATGAAAATAAAATCGTAGCTCTTATACTCAGCAGTGTGTGTTGTGCTGTTGGGTCATGAGATTGTCAGAAATAAAAGTGAATGGCTCATAATTTGGAGTATTAAACATTTACTTCTTTCTCATTTATCACCATGCAGAGTTTAATTACAATAGCATACATTTTCGTTTTGTCAATAGGCTTATTGTCGAGTTTTATTATGGTCGGGCCATAATTAGTTTTAGCATTCTACGATACTCATAATCAATATTATGTTGCGGTGTATTACACGAAATCAATGAATCTGATCGACTTTAATTTCCTTGCAAGATTTTATTTTCTTTCGCACCCAGCCCTGTTACATTTGTATCAGGCTCTTTTAATAAATCAAAGATTTGTTAAAATATTATTACTCTATTATTATTACTCTTACTCGTTCGCATTTCGTTGACGATATCGATTTAATTCTTTAATACTTGTATATTAATTTATGCGCAGTGCATTATCTAAAATATATTTCCCTGAAATGGTTTTATTTGTCAATTGTTGTTTCTTAAGGTTTGGGAACTGCTGAGTTATAATTTCTACGCAGGCACGCATCCACATATACGTACATGTGTATGTATTTACATATTTATATGCGAATATACTTTCATATGTGTACGCAGGTTTATAGATGTGAGTTTTTGTTTTTTTCCAATTGCATGTGTTTGCATATGAATGATAAAACAACAATAACAACAGCAATATCAACAACAATAACAATAATCAAAATAATAAGAATTGGAATTTCTTCGTTGGTAACGAATCATCATACCCAATATTGGTAAGTTTTGCACATAAAATTAAATACATATCCATACAAACATACATATAGAAGTATACATACATAAGTATGTATGTATGCTCAATTGTATGTATAGGTACATATATGGATGCACATAGGTACTTATGTATGACCAAACGTACAGTATCATCTTTCCATACTTAATTTAGGAGTATATGCATCACCATCACCAGCATCAACAGTATCAAAGAGCCGAAACATCATATCAATAGTCGTCAAGAGTACAGCAAAACATTCTTTACTGAGACTAGGTGGTTGGCTACTTTATTTCACTTCACTTGTCTTCTGGAAATTTTTGTTCTTCTTAAAGACATGTCTCTGATTCTTTTCTTCTTTCTTTCTATACCTCATAAAACTATCATGTCGTTTCACTTCGTATCGCATCGTCTTTTATCATTTTGTATACTAATTTTGAGCATGCATACATATACTTTCACATGTTTCTGGTGGTCAGTTTAGTTTGCATCCTTCCAAGTCAGCCAAGTCGTAGGATGTCGTTACCGTTGTTAGGTATATTGGTGCTCAACTATTGTTTCTCTGTTTTCTGTGCAGAATTGATTTCCTTTGTGTTGGGAGAGTTAGATAGTATGTGTTGGGAGTTAAATGGTATGTGTTCGTTCGATTCCTTATACTGTATATGTTTCTTAAACTCCGCAAGTACATACATACATACTGACTTAAACTTTCGCAGGTACACAGAACATACATGCATGTAGTATTTGCATACTTTATATATATATGTATGTACATAGCTGTATGTATATACAACGCATATGCATATGTATGAATGTACATATTGGACGTTGGTCGCATGGTTAGATAGTTGCTGAGTTTTCAGAAAATGACCAAGAAAGATTTTCTCTTCTTGAATCATATAGGATGGACAAAACTGAGGTAACAACAACATCAGTTTCACCAAAATTTAGCAATAAGAAGGAGAGACTAGAAATTCTCACGGCAAATGTTGCTACATTTATATTTCCTAAGCAAACTAAGTAGACGATACTTTCATTTGCTATGTATGTATGTACATATGTGTACATAAATGGTATACAGTGGTAATCATTTGTTTTGTTGCACCAGTTTTATCTTTATTTTCTAATCTTCTACTGAGTAGTATGTTGGACTACTACACTATGAACCCGATTTACGCATGAAAATATGTATTTTCTTTGAAAATTCTCTCTAAGATGAATTCAGGTAAAGGTTTTAAAGATCATTAATATTATTTTATACAGTACAATTAATTCGGCATTTAAAACATTTTAACACCATTGTTAACGACTGTTAACGACCATTAGAGGTTTTATTAAAGTCAGAACAAAAAAGTCTGATTATGCATAGTGATAAATGTCATACATGGGAATCGTGGGTTCGATTCCCACCTGAGACTTTGGTCATTTACACTACACCGAGCATTAGCACGGTGCGTTATTCAGCTCGTAAGAATTATATATAGATATAATTTGTAATTGTAATGTAATTAATAAATAAATAAAGTAATTTCACACATTTAGATTGTCAAACGACTAACGAAAAATAAAAATTCTCAGATACATACATATTTTATTTTTCTAAAATATCACATTGGTTTCTTCAAATACAATTCGCTAGAAGAAATTAAACAAATGAAATTTGACTTCATTAAATAATTCTAGATTGTTTTCTTTTAAAAAGAGGAGTAAAAGTGCATTGGGTTTTATATCAGCTTGATTAAAAGTCAGAGAGTAAATTATTTTATTATTTCATCACCGACATCTAGTAGGTGGCTTATTAGAGGTGAGGGCACGGTTCAAACCCCAGGTCAGATATCTCGAACAAAGCGAATAATGAAAAAAAGCTCTAACTTCTGACAATAACTTTAAGGGCCATTGTTACAACTTGCCGTTAAACTTGGATGTAGTTAAAGGTACCTTTAGCTAAAGTGAACTGTAAATTTACATTTAACCTTTATTTTCGTTATTACAACTTATAGATAAAATAAAGTTAACTGTTTTCAAAAATATGGCAGTACCGGTGCAATGTCGATAAAACTGCTCAATTAAGTAAGTTGTTTTTAACGCAGTGAACTCGTCGTTATCACTGATTGAAAATAATATATAATATGGCAATTTCAAACATCAACCTAAAAGTAAATAAAAGAAGTTTCTCATAAATCAATCGTTCGCTAGGTTGCAATACTGACTGAAAAGTTATAAGTAAGTAAATTATTTTATTTACAGTATACACCAGCATAATGTGCGTCGATTTCAATCGCAGTTTTTCTGCAATTGCTTATTGAGATTCACGCGTTATTTTATAGCACAGAGTAACCAGAGTTGACATTTATGACGTTTAAATACGCTTAAAACAGCAACCTTTATTCTATTTAGAGGGAGACAAAAAATGTTATAATATTTTGCAAAGCAAATGTGTTAGAAGCAACAGATATTCAGAGAGAAAATTGGTGGCAAAGTAGGAAAAATGGGAAATGTAAACACAAAAACATTTATTTTGTATTAAGAAAGGGGAAATTTGAAATATTTTTTAACTTCTTCAATGAAAATTTTAAAAATTCCTAAGTATTTAATTATTAATCGAAATGTGTGTGATTTTCGGTCACAATGAATATAGTTTCATGTGCAAAAGGTAATTAAAAAGCTAAATATTACGTGATCAAAATATGACGTGTTGCTCATAAAAAATGTTTCTTGCTGAAAGTTACCAACATTTTTTTTTTCTTGAATGAAAAAGTTAAAAATTGTTATTATTATTGATTGTTTTTATTATTTATTAGTAGTTTCATACAAAAATTAAATTTTTTATTAACTCGCGCCGATATAAAAAACCCACCCCTAAAACTAACAAAACATAAATAAAGAAAACAGACAGACAATCTGAGAGTGACAGAAATACCATTTGGTAATATTTGCTATCCCTTTCACATTAAATTTGCAATTGTTAAATTCCGTGTCGCCTCTGTGTACTCTGTGTACTATGATACTCTCTGTTCTATATATGATGACAGCTAAATACAAGTGTAAAATAAATCCATATTTAATTTATGGTTTACATACTTAGGTTAGGTAAGGTCAAAGTGGTAGCTTTCATTACCAAAGCACGGCCCGTTGTGACGCCACAGATAGACGCAGTCTCTGTACTGACCGAGTTCCATTAAAGTAGGGAAAAGTTGGTCAGCGCTAAAGTTGGAAGCTACACCCTTGACATTAATGTATGATAACTCCGTTAAGCTGACGAGGATTGGAGGGCCAAATAACCTATACCTTTAAAGAGATGGGCATTGACAAAGAAAGTGGATAACAGTTTCCTTTTCGCCAGCAGATCTACACGCATGGCAGAAGTCGTTAGATGGGATCTGGATCCTTTCCGCGAGTCTTCCCATAACGCAATGACCTGTAAGCATGGTCACTATAATCGATCGCCTTCTATCCATCGAGCGCCAACAGAGTCTGGCAGGGTCCTCGCTGACCCAGGATAGGTTGGCTTCCCGAAAGAATTTCCGCCGAATGTTCAATTTATCCGAGGTGTGTGACATACCCAAATCGATTGACGACGTTTCCGGAAGGAGTGCACCAGCTCTGGCGGGCTCGTTGACCCTACAGGGAGAGTAAAGGAAAGTAATCTTCAGAATGTGCTTTACTGACCTGATAGAAAGCTTCACCTCCAAGGGTAACATCGTAAAGTGAGTGCCAAGGAGAAGTTCAAGCGTCTCTGAACGGGACGCAGTCCAGCAGCCGTCAGGCCATTGGGTATAGTCGAGAGATTTAGGCACGAATCTCTCTTTGCCCGCCTATCAGCGAATTTAAGTTCCCTATTTTTGCCCTATTAAAGAGTGCCACTGGATCGATAGAGATCATTGATATCTATATCAAAACGAGTTGAAATAGTTGGGGGAGTCGCGGGAATGCAGTTATGCAATATATCCCTGAAAATAGTCCACTTAAAATTGTTCCTATTGATCGGAATGATCATATATATATGTGGAGACAATATGATGTAATCTATAGGTAGTGTTTCTTATGAGGACCGGTGCTTAAGGCAGTCAGAAAAATCGGGGATAATCAGGGTGATGTCTAACACTTCTCTTCTGTTCGAAGTAATGAAGGTTGGTTCATCTCTCCGATTAGCTATAACTAGCTTATTACTAAAAATAAAATCAAAGAAGCACTCAACACGTTCGTTGGTAACGGAACTGCCCCACATCGTATGATGGTAGTTGGCATAGGTTCTGATAATGATCGGAATCCCACATAGTTGCGCATCCGCTACCAGTTGACCGATAGGTTCTTGAGGGGAGGAGAGCCCAAAGTCATGCTCGAAGTATGATGACGTGATCCAGAAGGTCTTCGAGTTTATCTCGATGACCACAGTGACGGCGTTCTTGTTTAGTTTAGACCATTAAACAAGCCCTAGCCTACCTGTATTTTGGACAAACAGCCTTAACCTAAGAAAGAAAGCCCTTCTCATCCTCTGATAGGAGAGCTGGCTCCACAAAGCCGATTTTAGTAAAGATGCGCAAGGCTGACCTACGAGTTCTGTATGCTCTGACTCAGGATATTATTGACACCCAAAGGTGGATTGGTGCACGACAGACTCGTTTGCCAATGTCATGGCGGCTGGGCATATTCGAGATGGTGGCAACTACATTTTTGGTAGGAGTCTGCCTGAAGAGTATTTTGTTCGCCAGCTGCAATGAGTGCTTTGCGTGAAGGGGTCTCCACTCAAAGTCTCTATCCTTGCCCGGGATGTACAGTTACCCAAAAACAGTGCAGTGATTTTCTATGCAAGCAGGGAGGCCACGACAGGTTTGGCACCAGCCCTTATAGGGAAAGCTGCTCACAGCCAGACCGGGTACTAATCGGGAGTTGTCTCAATCGAACTTACACCACCAACTCAAGGGCCACGGACAAGAAACGTACTTTGAGGCTTATCAGGGTTTTAACGGGACGAAGCTGGTTGTAGTCCCTGGAGACGTTCACACTGCGGGTTTCACCCCGGTCTTACCGTGCATATGCAACTACGTCCAGAAAGCTAAAGCGAGCAGCTCAAGGCAATCATTTCAGGAATTGAGAGGGTATGGTCCGGAATTAAATCAGGCGAGAAGGGTCGCAATACTCACCCCGGCTAAAGGGGGATGTTTAGTGACTCCCCAGTCTAGATCGGTAGTGTTTGGTGAAAGGGCAGGGCCACCTCTAGCAGGATGTGACGATGTTACGCACTAACGGTCTTGATATGGTAGAGGCTCCGTAGGGGCTATAATCGCATATCCCTATCCTGCGGAAACCGCTTGACCGCTATACTTACCGCAAAATAATTATTTTATTAAAAATTAAAGCTATCATTTACGACGCTCTTTAGCTCTCCACCATATAATGATTCCATATGAAAACAATTCCATATGATTTCAATATTCTTTTACAAATCACTTTGCCTTGGGACAATTGGAAAAAAAAACTTGATGCATTTGTACGAATATCAGTCACTGTACACACATCCTCGCTTATAAGTATTTGTGTGTTTTACAAAGTAGAATTCGTAGAGAAATGGTTATGCAAATAACCAACCAGCAACACAGCCATGGGACCTCCAAAGAAGATGAAGAATTTACAACTCGCAAATTTTATAGTATACAACTGTGCCTTGTACGAGTATGTACACATATCCGTTTATATGAGTGCGTCTTAGTAGTAGTGGCGTTGGTGGTCTGTATGTATGTATATATTTATGTATGTATGTACATATGTATGTTTATATGTATATGGTCATCTCAACCTGATTAGAAACATCTAAGTAACAATAAGTGAATCTTTGTGTGAATATGACTATCCAGTCTCGTAGAAAGACCAAGACTGTTGGAAATCTAAAAAAGTGCTCTACAAACGTAGTTTGGCGAGTGTGTATGTGGATAATGTGTACGTGTGTGTGTGGATGCTAGTGCGTATGTGTTTATGTTGATGAAATTTGTGTGCGAGTAAACTTCTACTGGACATTGATTACAACTACAATGTACCATGAATTCAACACACACATACATACGCTTACTCTCAACTCACACTCATACAAATTCGTTATAATATAATCAATGCTTCTACAACATCTAGCATACTTTTGGGGTTCGTTGGCTACTAGCATGACACTTATGCATAGATGAAGAATTGAAAGAAATTATAGAAACAAGAATCTAATGGATGAATTAGGAATGGCGGTTGGCCGGTAGGTTGAGGTGCCGGTTAGTGAGGACATTAAAAGGATGAAAGGGGAAAGTTGGGTTCAGCTAAACATTATTGATGGGCAGTGAATGAGTCTTACTTATTTCGTGTTGTTTGCGTTCGGGAATATAGTTTTAATATTTCTACAGACCAGTAAGCACCTTTAAATGTGTTGCGTATTTTGTGCGTTCTGTACTGTGCGTGTATACATGAAACGGGTACCAATGTTGCTTATAAGTTTTCAGTATAAATGTTTGCTTTTATACTAATTTATTTATTTATTGTCTCCAACTCACATTCAAATACAGATATGTATATGTATAAAGTACTAACATCTGGGTAGCATGCCATACAAGAGTAAATTGGTCGAGTTATCAACCGTTTTTGAAATCACTCACTTTCTATATCTAACTTCTTATACAAATGGATTTTGCAAATTTGCTGACCAATTTATTTTATCTATTAATTCTATTTTTTTAACATGCATGATTGGATTTAATGTTTTATACGTCCATGAGTGAAATTTCCAGTAATTCTAAAGCGGTCTATCGGATTATATTAGTCATATATTTGGTATTTCATTCGATCTTCTGACAGTAAATGTCTACAAAATTCCTTACGAAGCTTAAATCTCAATAAATCTTTATAATATTTTAAAATACCAAAACTTTGAAATTTTATTATGACCATAATATAAGAAACAGGAACTGAGAATTTCAATTTAATTTTTTTTGGAAGAAGAAAGGCTTTACAGCACTCAGCATACCGGTTTAATGACGATCGTTATCCATAATTAGTGTTAAGATATTATTTTAAATGAAAACAGAAACTAAAACATTTTTCTTTCTGCTTTCTTTCTTTATATTATAGAAAAGAATTATACATTAATGCCGTATTGAAAAACGAGGATTATTGTAGATATGATGTGGACATTAATTAACACACAGTTTATCTTTCCGACATTATTAAGACTTTTTATTTTGAATTTATAAAATAGCTAAGACATGTCATTTCATTTAAGGGTATCGGCACTTCATATGAGTCATAAAATTGACCAAGTCACTTGCGAGTATACCGACAGGGAAAATTTTTATAGAAGCGTTGTGAGGAGATCTTAGAGAATTATTATGGAATTACCTTCAAAAATTTTGTCAAATTAAATATTGTATATTAGACTCGAATTCGCCGTGGTCTAGTAGATAGCGTGTTGACTTATTAGACGTGAAGCATCGGTTCAAATTCCAATAAACACTGTTTGATGGAAAAGCCTCTGAGAGTAAAATAAAATTTCCATGAACATCATCATCATCTATAAAATTAACAGACACAGCTTAAGTGGTGTGAGAAGCCATGTCGTAATCCTGACTGAAGGGTTGCCATGACCAATTATTCATATTAGACCCGAATGGAATAATTTTAATAACTTTGAGCGGCTTTAATTTCGAACGGTTATGGCAGGTTTTCTTATAACATAAAAAATATTTGTTTTGATTTGGCCAAATCAGGGTCCATATATTGGTCTGAGGAGGACAATATAATTTTATAAGTTTTATTAAACAAGTAATTATTAAACTTTTAAATTTGTTTGTTTTAATTTTTTATATTTAATACGGACGTAAACGCACTATTTAACTGTAATTTCTTCTAGTTTCTTTAATATATTTCGACAGCCGCTTAATACTCGATTAATTTATAATTTGCAGAAAACAAATCGATAACAAAAAGATGAAGTAATTAATAAAACCAGATTGTAATATTTAAGATTAACTTCGTTTTTCTATATTCTATAAAACGATGTGCACCTAATTCAGAATAATTAGTAGATTAGTTATCAACTAATTATTTCTCCTAAATCATCTTTTTATTTAATAATAGCGGAAATTAATTTAAAATTAAGTAAGGCTATAATTAACGATCTAAAATACCCAAAAATTTCAATTGAAATTGGAAGAAACAGACACCGGTATAAATCCGAATATGAATGAGTAACATCCTTAAGAACATTTAATTAAACATTTGTGTCGTAAAATTATTGAACAAATCTTGAACGGCTTCAGAAAGGATTCTTAAATCGTTTTACTGGAATCATTAAATCTTTCACCTATTATTCTAGAGACAGAGTTTTTGATAATCAATACAATGAAGAAGTCTTCTGAAACACTCTATATTACTTCGTAAATAAGTAAATAAACAATAATAATATAATAAAATAATAATAAATGCCAAAAATACAATGATTTAAAAAAAAACGATAGAACTTAGCGTTTAGCCTAGACAGTTACAAAATTATTCTCTGTTTACCGAAATATTGGACTGACTATGACTTGTTTCTCTATAGATGTGAGTCTTATAACATAAGGCCTATTTGATGGCCGCTTCAAATTCTTTCCCTCTTGCTGAAAATTTTTGTTTTCACTGTATATATATTGACATATGTATGTATGTATACCCGTACTTTTATTAACAAATTACTAATATACATACTTACATTTATGTAAAATATACAAGATCTAAAGAAATATTTTAACAAATCTACACATAATATATATGTACATACTTACATACGAAAGTACTGACCATCGAGTAGGCAACCATTTAATACAACCAACACATACCGACTAAGCAACTACATACATACATATGTATGTATATGTACAATGTGCCATCGAATTGTTGGGTTGTACGAATGACAATATATCCAACTGTTTTAACATACAGACTGACCTAACGGACGAACGAAGGATGGAGCCATACCGTGTTTCTTCATAGCTTTTAAGAATAGTATCGTTCCTTAAAATGTTAATCCTTGCAATACGAATAAATGTTCCTTTACTTTTTCATCATCAACGGCGCCTCTCCTCATCCTTTGATTTTTCAGCATTCATTCCTTCTTGTTCGTCTTCTTGTTCGTCTGTCTCTCTTCTCAGATTATTGATGTTTTTTGTTGTGGACCCTTTCGTTTTCCATTTCTTTTTTCAGTCATATATGTATGTACATATGTACTATCCAACAACAACAACACCAACGGAAAAACCCACAGCTTTTTGAACAAAATTTTCTTCTAATGGGGTATGCAAACGAGCTACAATTCATGTCGGTTCCAAAGATTACTTCTGTACAGTGGTTCTGTATCCTTGTAACATAGTATAGGTTAAATCGTGGAAAGAGTTTCAATTTCTTCTTGCCGTGTATGTAGCCGTCATTCGATATACGCGAAAATTTCCTTTATTTTGGGTCACTACACGAGTATGGGGACCAAACTTAAGTATGCATGTAGACGTGAGCACATGTGTGATTGTGATGTTTGCTATGTAAATACTTTTATGTGTAAAATACATACACAACTATCAATGGATTCATTCATATGTATACGTGTCTTATATCCGTATGGTTTGAGGTGATTTGAGTAACTTACTCGGTAGAGTGTGTATGTAAATTTATATTTTCAAGACTTGACTGCATACACACGCACACATCATAAGGATATACGTATGTGTATGTAAGTCAGAGTGTAAATTCGACAGAGAATGGGTTCGTTATGATGGCATCAAACAATGACCACGACAACGAAAATTTTACAACAGCAGCCATCACATGTGTCCTAGATCTTAGTGACCATATGTATATGTATACATACACAAAGACATTCACGCATATATTGTTACAGTCTAAAGTTTGTATAACAACACCATACATACATAGTATGTACGTGTGTATGTATGTACGTGTGTATAACTATATGCGTAAGTTGACGAAAAATCTCTTCGAGATGCTAAACAGAGATGGGAAATTCTCACAATAATTTGTTGTTTTTTTGCATATTAGACGTACTTCTTTCTACGGGAACGTCCTCAACGAGACGAGTCCTAAGCATTTGGCCGTCCATCGAGTAATTTGTTTGCATGCATGTATGTAGGTGTCAGTGTATGTTAGTTATATACGATAAAATATAAATTTTGAACGTAAAGATGCAAAATGTTACTTTACCAGTCCAGTCCAGTCCAGTCCAGTTAGTAACGTAACACAACTAAAGTCGTCATAGAATTGGTATCATACAATATGGTTATGGCTGTGTGGTTAGGAAAGGGTTGGCAGAAATGAATTTTATTAGTGGGTTAGACGAACAACAGAACTTTAGTTTTTTCAACTTGGAGAAAAAACTGATGGTGGCCACAGCGAATGGTAGTATGGGTCTTTTGCGTTAGATAATGTTTTTGAAGCAGAATAGAGCAGAGCAGAGCAGAGCAGAGGAAAGAAGTTTTAAGAATGACCAAACGACCGGTCGAAAAACCTTTCTTCTTAACGTTGTCCCGTATTCACTAATGTCGACTGTATACATTACATACATACATATAGTAGTATATTGTGTGGCATCTGGGTATATACATGTCTTATTGCCTGCATAATGTCACTTCATATTACCCTACAATTTAGTATATTATACGATAAAATCAACTAAAACTCTTGGGAAAATCTGTCACGTATAAAAATTGTCGCGGGTTTAGTTGCTTAAAAATACTAAGAAATGCCATTATTAATAAGGAATTGTACTAGTGCAAATGACAAAAGTAAATTTTATAAAGTGAATAAATTTAATTTAAATTAAACAAAACATGTGAGAGCCATAATCGAAATATTTATTCGTTGGAAAGACTTATTTATGCCGTCTTGTGTGGAATATAAAATCGTTCAAATGTGCGCTACGGCTTCTCTGGGTGGAATGTATCCAAAATGTCAAGACTCTGGCTTTGACGACCACAGTTTTTTGATCATTCGCTTACAGGGGGTTAAATCGAGCTCGGTGATCACTTCACATTACTTCCACGTCAGATGAACATGCTCTTAAATTGATCGTGCAGAATATCCAATGTGGCATGGTGCCATGCTGTTGTTATAGGTGTCTAGATTATGCAATTCAGGCCAAATGTCATCGGTTTAAAGGAGTAGTGATGGTCCTGCTAAAGTCGTTGTCAAAGAAGTATGGACGAATGACACCGACAGCCAAAAATCCCCATCAAACCGTGACTTTTTCAGATGCAACTTGCGTGTAGATTGGAAATTGGCCTCATCGCAGAAGATGACTTTACAAAAAAAAACTCGCTGTACGTCTACCGAACAGAACACCCATTATGACAAAACAATTTTATTGGTTGCACGTTTTGTTGAGAGCTGTATCTGTCCATGGTGATTTGGCAGATATGAAAATTCGAAAGTCCCTGTTTGGAAGACTCTATGTATTTGAAGGTTTCTATTAAATGTATACCAAAACACTACTGTATCGTATATTTATTTCACTACCGCCATAACAATTATTTTGCTTAGGAATGCAAATAATTTTACAGAATTGGTATCCGTGAGGAAATGCTGATTTGGGACAATTGTGTCAAACAAATGTATTATAAGTGGTAAGAATAATAACTTCAAATGATTTGGAACTATTAACACCAATTATCTTATAGGAGTGAATTAATATGGACATACTATATACACGTCAACGTTAGTCGAAAATATGCCTTAACATGAGCATTCTTAATATCTTGCAACGAGCGTGTCGACCCACATTTTTCGATAGACTTTTTATATGCATAACGACCAAAGCATATAGAGTTTTTGAAACATGGTTTCATTGACTCTCACCTTTTTTATAGAGGTCTCGTGTGAAATTCAACTCAATACAAAGAGTAGTAGGTCAACAGAGATAAGAAAAAATACCAGAAATAATTAAAGGACTTGAATTTGAGTAACCGTGTAATATCCATTTCATTTTTATTTATTAGATTTCCCAGTTTAAGAAATAAAATATAGCACTTACAACTTAAATATGGTAATACCGTGAATTCTCGATAATGTGAACAAATTAATGTCGAAATTCGAATTTGTTCACATTTTCGATTGTGATTTTTTTATATATCACTAAGTTATTCTTTCTAAAAATCATTTCTATAAGGAATGAAAACGCAAAGCATTACTAAAACAACATCTTGTAAGTTATTTAGAACATAAAAAAGTTTTTAAAAACCACTTTATAAAGAGTACATGCGTAGTGTGTACATAAAAGACAAATAAAATATTACGACAAAAAATAAATAAAGTTTGCAATTAAAACAGATAAAAAAGATAGGTGCATCTATACATAATTAAATATGAAAATAATCGGTTATAATTTTCTGTTTTTCTTTTGTTCGATCAGCTTATTTACCGCCAATTCCCTGATGTTTTTCAATACTCTAATGTCAGTTTGATCGATCATTTGAAATTCAGCTCATTGCAAAGCTTTGTTAAAAATTTCGACAGCTTCTTTGGATTTAATGTTGTTTTCAGTCGCTTCAATAAAACAGTCGTCATCATCATCGGACATTTCACGTAAATAATTTTCATCAAATGACGTGACGTCCTCACAAGGATTATTAATCCAATCTCTAATGTTTACAGCAGTAAATACTTCCTGAGGGCACAATGTCTATAGAAGATCTGACTTCCGATTGCCACCTTTTTTTAAAACGCTCAAGGGAACATTAAATTCACGATCATCATCATTTACCATATTCAAAATATTTTTCCAACAGTTAGATAAAGTTTCTTTACCAACTCGGTACCAGCATGTCTGTAGAATAGACACTCCTTCTTTAAGTGGGATTTTTTTCATCGATAACATGGTATTTAATAATTCGGGGATTCCCAAAATTAAAAATAAATGCCTTTACAAATTAAGAAATCCCCAAAAATTAAAAAAAAAAAAATTGTTCACTATTTAGAGCCATTAAACTTTGTTCACTATTTAGAGCGCCCATATAAAAAACTTAGTGTTCACATTAGTGGATAGTTCATTATATTGGATGTTCACATTACCGCGAGTTCACTGTACTTGTAAATTGTTGTTAAAGCAGCTTAAATCAATCAAGATATAATAAAACGAGATCTCACCTTAAACAGTTGGATACCTGATCCTGCTATGTATAGACAAAGAGTTGTGATAGAATAAGCCAAACGTTTACGGAACGCCTGTTCTTTTTTAACAATGAAACAAAGCAATGAAAGCGATTACAGAACCGTAATTGAATTTCGGTAAGCATTTGCATTGCTTTTCATATGATAAAAACATACGTACGTTCCGTTACATTCCGCGAACGTTCGACTAATTCTATCATTAAGCTTATAGCACAATATATCATTGTATCTTATTGGATTGTATGCAGAGTTTTTCTTGTAGGGTATAGAATGCTGTTCGTGTTGTTGTTTTATTGCTTATATTCCCGTTATTACGTCTTATAGTTCTATACCTACATGTATAGGGACTAGAAGTAAGTTGGTATGCATGGATTGAACAATTTTCTATGAAAGTACGTACATATATATTCGATACACACTTATGTGGCATATACATATGTATGTATATAAAATCATTGGCAACCTTAGTTGTCTTGTTCTTCGTCTTTTGGTTCCTTGTCATTATTAAACTTGTTGTTTTTCGTTGTTGTTGTTGTTGTTGTTTTTGAGAAGGAGGAAAATATAATAATGTCCTGTTGCGACGCGATAGACGGACGACATTTCTTCGTATCCTCTGGTCATCCTTGCTGTACGGACGGATACATGCTGTTTAGTTTAGTTAGTAACTTTGCATACGGTTTTTATCCTTTTGTTTTGCGTTTCCTTTTCTTCCTTTACTTCGTTTTGTGTTTTTCTTTTCATATTGTTTATTGTTGTTGTCGTTGTAGCTGCTGCTATCTTGTAGATTTTATTTTATTGTAATTCCATCTCTATAAAAACTCTTCTGTATCTTTTTTCAGATAAGCATCTTTGTCGTTTAGCAAATGTCCGTCTGTCTTAACATTTTTAAACTCACACACATACACACTCACACACAGATTTTGAATCCTACAGTGCAAGAAATTTCACATTTGAATTTGAAAGTGAAGAGTATGTGTGTGCGTTAATACAGTTATGTGTTCATATATATGTATGTACTTGTATTCATTCCTTGCTTTTTGTATACCACATAATTTTGCCATCATCGTCGTCATCATCCTTATAGCACTTTGACTACTGCGTGTAAGATTCTAATGTCCATCTAAATTTCGTTTTAAAATTGAAGAAAAGAAAACGAATCATATACTCAAACCGACACTAACATAGAAGAAGAATTGCAGACAGAAAGAGAAACAGACATACATACATACACACATTATTGAAAAGGTATAAAAACTAGAAACTAAAGTCAATATGTATGTATAAAGGTAAGCCAGCAGGATGGTTTGTAGATGATGTTTCTACACGTTTAAGAATATTATTTGCACAAAACACCGCTTGTAAATAAACCATGTACTTGTATTAATTTCTATACATACTATATAATACATTCTACATACATATATGTATGTGCATACATACATACATATATATGTATATGTGTATTACCGCTTTTTTGTTGCTGTGAGCGATTGTTGTTGTTGTTGGTTGCCGTTTTCTTTTTTGGTGCATTTATTATTTGTTTTTTTTTTTTTGTAGTTTTTTTAAATAGTCTTTGTCCACCTCAACAATATCTTTTCGGAACGTCTAAGAATTGCGAATTGTTTGTCGCTCCATGCTAATAATCTTTTTGTTTAAGTCACATATTTTTCTTGACAACGGCAGTATGTTTTATTTACTTCGATTTTGCCATCACCACAAAATAACACACCATGATTTTTCTATACTATCGGAAAATTTTATAGATGCACACACACACTAAAATACATTATTATGTATGTATGTATGTATGTACGTGTTTGTAAGGATAAGAACATTAACATGAAATTTATGACACCTGCTTCTCAATCTCGGTAAACCTCGAAAAGTTTTTTGAATTTGTATCATTTGTCACTATATTGCTTATCATGGTGGGCCCAGCAAATGTCGTAGAGAAGAACTCCGCTAATAAATCCGCAGAGTAAAAAATTTATTAAATATGTACTTTTTATTTTATTTATTTAATTTCATTTTACTTTTACTAAAAATAAGGATACAATTAAAATTAGATTGTAACTTAAATTTAGTGGCCCTCATCCGCTGTGATACTTTATGTTACATATTGATTATTATAATTATTGCTAACTGAGGGACGTATGCAGGCGTTATACTCGGTGCAGTGCAACAGGCTAGACTCTCTGGTGGGAACATAGCTGCCAGATTTGACGATTTATGTCCTTATTTTGACGATTTCTAAAAATTAAAAAACTACGTCATATTCTTTACTTTAGTATATTAAAAGGCACTTTAAGCTTTGTATTTACTTTGAAATTGTTACTATTCGAAATTTATGTTATTAAAAACGAAGAAGGAGTAAAGTATTATATTTTTAAGTTACTTTCGAATACCTGTGATGATTTTTCTGTATTTTCGTCCTTTTGAACCCCTAAAATGCCAAAGAATTACAATTTTGTATTTAATGCAGTGTGGGATCCACTGGCCAATCGACACATAAGGATGTGCTCGTCAAGAAAGAGGAGTGTTACCTAGGAAAACATGATTCTCGGGAATAAGTCCTCTTGTTTCGCTCGAACAAAATCCGTTGTAATAGCGATAGAACAGTGAAACACAATCCACATTGCAACGATGCTCTAATGATTCAATGGAGTTGGATACACTACCGTCATTAACGAGCCACTACGGCCTCTCCTGTAAACGGTCAAGAAACCTCAAAATAGACGTTGCGACACCGACCCATACATGAGAGTTGTATTCCATTCGCGGTCGGTTATGAATGGTGTAAATAGTAAGATCAGATTTAGTGCAGTATTTCTTGCGCCGTCTTAAGAAAGAACTGAAGGAACTGAAAAATGTGTCGGTTCCAGCCAACATTACACTAAATTTTCATGCTCAGAATGTCAAAAGCTTCTAACTACTTAATATACATATGTATATACAAGTAAATTTTTCTGATTCTATTTTGCCTTATTCTTTTGAACATTTACTTGGAAAGAATTTATTTAATACATGCATACATACATAATTGGCCATTATAACCCTTCAGTCAGGATTACGACCTAACTTCTCACACCACTCATGTTGTGTGCGTTAATTTTATACGAGAGTGGTGGGACCTACAGTTTAACGTCTACTCCGAACGACAGATTTTTTTGAGAAACTTTCTCATGGCAGGTTTATTTACTCTCAGGGTTTTTGTCAGAAAGCTGCTGAGAGTTAGTCGCCGTAGAAATATTTTTTTTTTTATATTTCGTTTTGATATCTGACCCGGGCTTTACGTCTATAAAGCCAACACATTACCAAAGACTACGCGACTTATTATTTATTTAATACATTATTAATTTAATCTAAACAAAAATTATAAATGTATGTGAATAATACTATGTCCCTTTATTCGGATTTCATATTTCAAGTTTCTGTTGTACTCAGGTGTTTCCGTAATCATATGTAAGAACTTGTTATTTGACTTTTTCGAATTTTTTTTCTACGAGTGAAGCATAAAACCGTATTGCTTTCAGAAGAGAATTATATAGTAAAAAAAACTCCCTTCAATATTAGGCATGAGTTTCTATCAATTATCCAATGGATTTCAATTTGATCTGGCCTAACTTCTATAGATATTAATTTTAAGACGTTTGTACTTGCTTAAATTTATAATTTATGACGACAAATCGTTAAATATCCTATTACACCAAGCACAATGTTCGTTTAAGCGTATAATTGATGGTTCAATTTGAGGAAATATTTTAAGTTAACGACATAGTAAATTAATGAGTTCATTTGTTAAGAAACAGATTATGTGTGCTAAGTTATCTATCTTCACTGTATTATCTTCATAACTAAAATTAGATTAATACATATTTTAGATCATACGAGATTGCCTATTTGCTGTCTAACATTAACTAAATTGTTCTTGTGACTATTATTGTTTTAAATTAATTTACAATTACATTTGCTATTCCTCTATTCTACTTATATCATCTTATACGCTATAAGTTAAGCAAAGAAAGCATTTATTAGTTTGGTATAGCTTAGCTTCGCCTTTGAGACAAGTAAGAGATTACGCTAGAGGGGGAAAAATAGCTTCAAATATTTTAAGAAAACAATTTTCCTTATTTTAAAGGAAATAAAGAAAATTGTTGAAATTCTCATCACAAGCGCTGATTCTATGGGCCGGATCGAGCCAGGTCGAGTCTACCGGGAATTATAATTATTATAATTAGCACAACTATAAAGAGAAAACAATTTTTATAAATGCCTCCAGAAGATTGTACTCTTGAGATGGGGATATGTAAATATATCGGTTGGGTCGTTTAGAAACTGTATTGCGAGAATTATTTAAGTCGACGTATGATATCAGTTTAGCAATCACGACCACTTTGCTGACCCAGAGGTGGATTTTGCAATATACGAAGACAAATATTTACATTCCTAACATTTCTCACCATGGTATTCTGTCCATTACAGTTCATGATACTTTTTGCAGAGAATTTCAAATTTTTGTAGCATAAATCCAAAAATTTGATTCCTTTATAGTTCTCGGAAGAGCGAATGTCACAATGAATCCATTATGTGTCATGTTATATCTTTCGCATTAGTCTATGAAATGCATCAAAGTTTGATTGTAATACCGTTTGTCTGTCACTTAATTGTGCTTCATTTTTATGATTATTGTTACAATATCATCGTGTTTTGACTCGGTACGTGTTTTTTTTTCTTTTTTTTTGTCACCCATCATTACGGTGTGTGCATTCACATTGTTCTCTAATGCCTAATGGCATTGCTGCTATTAAGACTAAGTCATCTTTGACTTTATAATTGTTTACTTTTGATAAAAATCCATCTGATTGTTGTTATTGAACTTCCTCCGTTTGGAGAACTTGTTTTTTATTTCCTTAATCCGTGCATTCAGGGCGTCCTTTTTTCCTTTTCCTAACTTATTAACATATACATATATCTGTGGCAATAAATAATAATAGCTTAAGTCGACATAAGTGCTTTATCATTTTATTATATTTTCTTATTCTCTTCTTCAAGATCTATCACTCAGCTGAATTTCATGTATAAAATGTCATTATTAATAACACCATACGCATTTATATTTTACAAACTCAATTACCAAACACAGTTTATTTTAGACCAAAACCTTATTATCTCAAAACGCAAAATTTCGACTTAAGCTATTATTATTTAATACCACAGATATGTTCGTCATAATTAAAACACTCTTAGTTTTTTGTTTCAACACATTCTTACTGTCGTGAGTCATGTTCAATCATTTTCATGCCTACAGTCTCATGCGAGTTCAATAAATTAGCGATTAATTTCTTGACCATTAAGTTTGACGATGCCCAAGTTTTTGGGTTTTCATGTCATTTCTTCTGTCTCTGTTGGAACTTTAAAAGATTCGAACTTGAAATGAAGATCATGTTTTAATATCCCTCTATTTGTTGGTATTAGAAAATAGTCAACTTGGTTTGCATTATTGGTTCCTGGTATGATCCCCGTCCCCTTATTAAGTCATTTATAAACGAAATTCTAATGAAAAGGTTCACAGATTTCGCAAATTGGTACAGTTTGAGATGGTTGCCCGAAGTTGAGGTGTATAATGCATTCCCCTTCCTCATAGATCATGGCTACAGTTCTCTTGCATATCGAAACTTTTATTAAATATTCAGTTGCGATTGTCACTCAGAAGTGTTTTGTTTTATATTTTGTTTAATAACTGACACTGTGTTTCAGCAATGCTTGTTTGTGGCAGTCAGAAAGAACAATAAATAATAAATCCGATTAATTCAAAAATACTCTCTCGGATGGGGCAAGTACATTATTCATATATGTATATGTGTTTGATCAATATACCAAATATTGTGTAACCTTTGCGAATTTGAAAAATAAAAAATATGATAAGTGGTGTCTTTTTATTTTTGGTTGTACTTCCAGTTTTTAATTTAAAAAAACTAAATATTTATCTTGTATATACAAAATGCGTAATTCCACAAACTTCCCTTGTTAGTAAATCTCAATTCAATAGTACGCTAGCCATTTATAAATGTAAAGTGTGCATTAACTTGTACGGATAAATTAATATCTGCTGCATTTAATTCCCTTCAATATTTTGTAAGAGAAAAAAGTGTATAAAAAACATAAATTTTTTCAAGAACATCAAAATCAAAATACATATGTATATTGATTGCAGTGTTTGGTGACTAACGACATTTTTGTTATTGGTATTTTAACAAACAAAAATATGCAACATATAGTAACCACTAAATTTATGCCGCAAACGTACTGATATCGAAATCCAAATAATATATCAGTGGGAATCCTTACAATACGTTTTTTTAAACATCTTCGCCTTCAAATGTCACACTTGAATTTGTTGCTTCACGTACTTATTTCATACAATTTTTGACTGCAAGTTGTACAATTTTGGTGAATTAATAATGTTTAGGAGATACTATTTTCAATAACCAATTATGCGGTGACAACACGGACAAATATTTGGGAAGTCGTTTTCAATTCGTTCTTTTTTTGATTGTATGTATATATATTTCATGAAACCATCACGTTATCGTCAATGCCCTCAGCAAGGACTTCAGGGCCTTTATAACTAATTAGTTAGCAAGATTGAAGCGCGTTTAACTTTAATCGAATTGTGTAATTATTATATAATAATAATTTTGGTCATTACAACCCTTTAGTCAGGATTATGGATCTAGGTTCTCACAACACTTAAGTTGTGTGTGTAATTTTTATACATGAGTGGCGGGACCTACAGTTTAAAGTCGTCTCCGAAAGACAGGGTTTTTGAGAAACTTTTCTTGACAATTTTATTTACTTTCAGAGTTTTTGCCAGAAATCTGCTGAGAGGAAGTCAACGAAGAAATATTTTTTCATACTTCGTTTTGATGTCTGACCTGGGCCTTACGTCTAATAAGCCAACACACTACCTACTAGACTACGGCGACCCCTCGTTATCGCCAATGCCCTTAGCAAGGACTTCAGGGTCTTTATAACTTATCAGTTAGCAAGATTGGAGCGCGTTTAACTTTAATCGAATTCTGTAATTAATTGGCGATAATTGTAAAGCAGTATTGGGTCTGACAACGTGGTAATATACCATAAATGGCCGAAATTTATTTAGTGTTCAAGTTCCTATCTCTACGGCATATTAAGGAGGTTAGTCGAATTAAGGAGGTAATTTCAAGAAATATATTTTGTTGAGCAATAACCCCATCTCAAGTGATTTTAAGCAATATTCGAATCCTTTGTGCTTCATGACCTCTTAAGTTAATTACGAATGGTTAAGTGATATTTTTTCTACTCGTAAAGTGGGTTATTAAATTCATTTGTGCTTTATTCAAATACACTTGTTTTAATTTGGCCCTCTTGCGTTTAAACTTAATTAAAGTTAATCAAGAGAACTTAAAACAGTATACGAATGCACATTTCGACTTATTTTTCATCGCGATTTCTCGTTGCTTTCTATTGTAATGTGCAGACTTCAAATATTAGTTAAACTTCAACGTAAGGCTAAGGACTTCCAATCTGAACATATTACGAATTTACTTAGTACATATTTTATAGGAAACATAACGGAGAATCCAATGGGAAGTATGTAAATGGCCCAAAAGCCAGAAGTATAATAAGGAATGAGTAGATGATGTCAACACGCCCAATCCAAATTGCTTAAAATACCTTCAATTTTTCTCAAAGAAAACAAAACAAAACAATTATTTTCGACTTTTAGAAAAACTTGATTTATTTCGCTGTTAACCGGGAAATAAACTTTTGTTCAATGCATTTTACAAGGGGGATAATATCATCACACCACAAGTAATAAACGAAAATGGTCTTTAAATTATTGATTTTATTTGTGACGAGAAATGTCGTCATTCCCATTGCAAGAGTACTTCGTGTACGTTGAAATATTTCGTCATACTCAGTTAACATGTTGAATAAATATCGAAAATCACAGACGATGCGATGAAAATGAATATCGCAAAATTGTTGCAACAATTCAAAAAAAAAATTGATTTAAGAAACTCGCAATGAATTATTATTTCACTTATTTCATCAAATCTCTATGTATCATATTGGTGCACTTATTATTTTTCACATCACTGTATGTAGTCGCCGTAGTCTAGTAGGTAGTGTGTTCGCTTATTAGACGTAAAGCCCAAGTCAGACATCAAAACGAAATATAAAAAAAAGGAATATTCCTTCGGCGACTGTCATGAAAAAGTTTCTCAAAAATCTGTCGTTCGGAGCCGACGTTAAACTGTACGTTCCGCCACTCACGTATAAAATATACGCACACCACATGAGTCGTGTGAGAAGCTAGGCCGTAATCCTGACAGAACGGTTGTAATGGGCAATTATGTATGTATGTATGTACATATGTAAGTAGTATTTTGCGCAATCAATCATGATCTTTAACCCTGCTGTTAGGTTTGGACCATTTTGTTTTATCGTATTAACTTAAAACGTCAGCTCAGGTATTTTTTTTATATTTTAATAGCTTTGGTTAGTTTTTAGCTATCTAGGATAAAATCGAACAGAACAAAATTAAAAGTTACAAATCTTAGGTTATGGACCATTTTGGTCCATGCAATTTATTTTATTCTGTATATCAGTAAAAGTAAAAAAAAAAATAATTTTGGCTTATTGCTATATTCGCAGCAAGGTGAACAAATTGTTTTTCGCTTCAATTTGCATACAAATTTATTACATGTAATACATTTGGCATCACATTTGGACTTACAGCAATTGTAAATTCTCCGTTTTCCAGGAGCTAAATTTTGTGTACCATACTTGTAGTTGAGTCAATAGCTCTGCCACAAATGGATTTCTAGGTTTGACTGTCTTTTCCAACATGTTTACTTCTGATAGGCACATAGCTAGCTGACGTAAAAACTTAGGCCTTCTGTGATTTGAATCATTTGCAGCCCACGAAGAATCAATTACTGAATATAAAATAAATGCATACAATGCGGATATATCAATTATATTTGAAGACACAACATTTGGATATCTGTTCTTTTTCTTTTAGTGCTGTAGTAGCTAATCACTTGATAAGAGCAGTACAGAAACGATGATAAAAAAAACCTTTAGTAGAGTTATAATAAGTAACCATTGTAGGTTTCTTCTTATGATTACTGAAATCGATTACATCTGTATTGTGCATGGTGCTCATCAATATAGTATATTTTTATGGCCGGTATACAAAACAAGTGTTGCGATTTCACCGAAAGCAAATGTGGATGTACACGACATGCTCTCCTTGATTTTTTTCAGGCTTATCATTTTTTGGCTTTCCATGGTACGGTTGCATTTTCCTTATGTATCCTGATTTGGAGTCTACAGCTAACCAAAATTTAAGTCCATATTTGGCTGTCTTTGCAGGCATATACTGCCTAAATGAACATCGTCCTCTAAAACCCACTAGCTGCTCATCATTAGTGACATTTTCATGACAGTTATAAAACATTGAAAGAAGTGCTTCTCAATTGCCCCATAACTCACGAATAGAGCAAACTTGTCACTACTTTTTTGTTGTCTTCTGCTGATAACATCATCAAAGCGGAGAGCACTTGTTATTAAATGAGAAATATCCTCGCTCATAATAGGCCGCATCTATTGGACGACAAAATCTTGCATCAAACAAACCATGCAAATCTTCGTTTTTGCCTCTGTACAAAATTATTATACATAATAACCACTTCACGTACATACATATATAAGAGATCAGAAATATTGTAAGGGGTTATTTTTTAAGAGCTATAGGAAAATTAAAAAAAAAAAACACATAAAAGAAAAATGAATCGATAGTACGGTCCATATAATTTAATGTTTGAAGATTATTTCATGAAAATGTTGACTGCGACTGCGCCTGAAATGGTCCATCCGCTTAGTCCAATTTCGGCATACTCTTTCCAACATTTCGGCCGGTATCTCACGAATAAATGCTTCAATGTTGTCTTCCAATGCGTCAATTGAAGCGGGCTTGTCTGTATAGACATGAGCTTTAACATAGCCCCACAAAAAATAGTCTAAAGGCGTTAAATCTCACGATTTAGGCGGCCAATTGACCGGTCCCGAACGTGAAATAAAATGTTCACCGAACTCGCCTCTCAATAAGTCAATTGTTACGCGTGCTGTGTGGCATGTGGCACCGTCTTGTTAAAACCACATGTCATGCAATTCAAGCTCTTGCATTTTGGGCAAAAAAAAGTTGAATATCATCTCACGGTAGCGCTCACCATTCATAATTACGTTACGATTCGCAGCATCTTTGAAGAAGTACGGTCCAATGACGCCACCAGCTCATAAACCGCACCAAACTGTGACTTTTTCTGGATGCATTGGTAGCTTTTGCAATGCTTCTGGCTGATCTTCACTCCAAAATCGACAATTCTGCGTGAGCTGTTTAAACCAGTGTTGCCAAAAAGATAATAGCTAAAAAATCACCCTTTATATACCGAAACCCCAGCAAGAATTAAAACACCAATATATGCCCGCAATGTGGGTTTACCTAAATCTTTCCATTTGCTTTCAAATTTAATTCTACCATATTTATTCGTGTTTTCAATGATTAGTTTTTCTATTCTCGGAGGAAAAATAATAAAAAAAAAGTAGACAAATAATCGCGGCATCTGGACACCGCGAAACATGTTGGACCTGGTGGTAATGATATAATATTTTCCGCTGAAGCTGCACTTTGTTCTTCGCAATGTGTATTGCAATGTATAAAGCATCTACACCACAAGCTCCTTCATTTGCCTCATCATTTTCCATTTCATATTCACATGTATCAATATCACTTTCACTTTCAATATTTTCATCTAATATGGAACAAGTTAAGATATCTGATTCACTTTCATTTAGAATTTCAGAACTAGCACTGCTGTCCAAATTTCGCCGCTTTTACAATTTAAATTATTTCAAATGTTTGGTCAGAAGAGTTTTATATGGAATTATTTATGAAATTTATACAAAGTGGACCAAAATGGTCCTTTACCTAAGATTCGAAACTTTTTTGTTAACCTAACAGCAGGGTTGAGTTGCTATTGCGTATTTGGGATAACGTTTTTAATTTCATTCTTTTTTTTTTTTTTAATGTTTTAATATGCAAAAATCATTTATAATTGTAATGAAATGGTTGTCAGTCTTATGGATGGTAACCGATCTCTAGCCGAGTTGCCAAATTTATTAGTGACAACGGAAGTCAGGTTGCCATCTATAATGCATCATAATACAATACTATAAATTTCCAACTCGCATTTATTTCATCAACTGGTCTTGAATTTATTATCTGAAGGCTCCAGTTATTTTATTTCTACGAAAATCATTAATTTTTCAACCGAAACCTAAAGCTTCAATCGAATTTACACCTCACGATGATAAAAAAAAGTTTTATCTACTTAACAAGAGTTTACTTACGGACAACAAGTTCGCCCCAACAAGTTACTAGTCCATCGATTTGAACTTCTAGCGATCTTTTTTTAGTGGTTTGCATGAAATCCTTAGTCAAATGTTTAATTATTATCATTTAATAGACTATGGACGTTCCGCGAAAAATCCATGAGAAAATATTTTGGTTGGATTTTGTCTTTAGGTAGACATCCATTCAAAATAAGACGATATTCTATGCATTTGGTTCTCAAGAAAGTTCAATTACAAATTGTTGGTAGATGATACTAAAATGTAATTAATATCTCTGGTAACATTCAATTAACAAGCAACATATAGAATTGGTCATTTCAATCCTTCTGTCAGGCTTGCGACCTACATAACTTCTCACATTTTATACATGAGTGGCGGGGCCTACATTTTAGAGTCGATTACGAACGTCATATTTTTGAGAAACTTTTCATGGTAATTTTTTTATTCGTAGAGTTTTCGCCAGAAATCTTCTAAGAGGAAGAGGCCGGAGAAATATTTTTTCATTTTGTCGTTTTGTTGGAGATATCTGACCTGGGGTTAGGACCGAGGCCGCACGTATAGTAAGTTAACACGCTAAATGGTTTATTTGAAAAGCGATATTTTAGGCTTCACAATGAGTAAAAATTCGAAACGTTACCCTAATATTTTAATTTGAATTATGTTGAGCCTTCTAGTAAGGACATTCGAACTTCGACAGTTGATAATGGCCATCTTGTGGAAATTGCATCTATCAAATTAGTTGTCATTTTTAAGCTTGTTTTGCCAAATCACCATAGATGGATGTTGCATTCAACAAAATGTAAAAAATAATCATATTATTTTATCTAAATGGATGTTAATTTCTGACAACGTACCACGACATTCACCTACAGAGAGAACTATTTGCAATGTTGCGGATGAATTTCTCCTTTGGTTCAGTTACAAATAGTACATCAACGATTCATTTTCATTTTTACCGATAAAGCCCATTTCTGAAGGAGAAAAACTGTTGAATTCGGGACAATATCCACTAAAGATCCAAGAGTGTTCGTTACATTTGAAAAAGTTAGTTTGGGGGTTAATTTTAGCTGGCAATGTTTTTGGTCCATAGATTTTTGAGGACAGGTCCAAAATAAAATATTGTGAAGGATGGAAACTGGCTGTTTATACCAAACAATTTTTGGTTTCAAATCCTTTTAAGTATAGATTCACTCATATAGTCATAAGTGATATTGAATTTCTGCACATGTTCTTAAAGTCATTTTCTTATTGACCACTGAAATCGGAAGTCTCTTTTTCGCGGTCAGTACTTTCTGTCTTTCTAACTTTACAGTCGAGCTTCATGTTTTGCAATTTTCAGTTGGTCTGTATTTTTTTTATTGTGTTTTTTTATAGTTGGTACCTCTTTTAACTACTTATATCAGCAACTGTGTTTAAAATGCATTTGTATTTGTAGAGCAAAGTCGAAATTTTCTATAGCGGTGTTCAGTGCAAATGGCATTGTAAAAGTGCAATTGCAAAACATCGTAGCTTTTTATTGCAATCCAACAACAAAATACACACAATTGCATTTATCAAAGCATTGCGTTCATGCAATACTAAAATGGTATAGTTTTTTCGTTGCATGCATTGCGTTTGCAACTCTGACATTTAAACAGCTGACAGATGTAAACACTAATGAAATAAATAAAATTAAAACAATGGAGCAAGCAATTCCACAGAAGAAAATAAAAAGAGAAAAGCCAAGCAAATAGTGGACACCTGAAGAAATAAAAATTGTTTTAGAATATGGACCCCCATTCCAAAGTATTTCTTCACCAAATTCTTTTTCTAAAAATTCAACAATTTTTTCTTTTGCACTTTTTCGCGGCATTTTTAAAATACTTTTAGAAATTGTTTATGTAGATCAGCTGTTTTAGTGCATAAATTTCGCATTGCGAAGTACGAAATAAATAGAGCGCTCACAATCAATGTCAAAACATTTGCAAGTGCAAACTTTTGCAATACAAAACGCATCGAACATCGAATACCCCTTATATTTTTTTGCTGTCACAAAAGCAATATATAACGCCATAATAAAGATATTTGTTTCCTCAAAGTCTTTTATGTGTAATATGTTCATATTTTGTTTCTCCCTTAAGATTGAGTGTTTGAAATAAGAATAACAGAGTCACTTACCTTATCAAAAGCGCGATTAATTGTTGAACCAAAGCACTAACATTTTAAAACAACTTTAGTAACTCAATCGATAAGTAATAAAACGAAACTAAATTAAGTAGTAACGAAGACGTAAGAAGCAAGACGGAATTTACAATGTCGGCTACTAAATGGCTGTATGTCCTCCGATTGAAAGTATTACGCGGTCTAAAGTTTTAAATGAACTGTTTTGTGCCTGTGACATCCATTGAAACGCAGAGTATCTGATGCTGATGTGGCCACTGTTTTTCTTCTTATCCTTTTCTTTCGCCGTTTTGTTTTTTTTTATATTTTTTCCATTTCCTAAGTTTTATGTCGGCGATGTGACTTCATCTGTCGATTTCTGTTGATTTTCCCGTGCATTGCGATAGCACATGTTCTAAACCCCTGACGGATTTCAAGGCAGTAAGAAGCCTGAATACTTAAATCAACGGAATGCAAAACAATGCTCTCTCGTTCGTGTGCAAGTAAAGTGGTCTGCACTGTTAAAAATTTTCTCAGTGTCTCATTATTGTTCAAAAAAACAAGAACAAAATGTTTGATTTTGACTACATATTTGTTTTCAGTGTCCTCGTATAAGCATATGTATGTACCCTGGTGTACACATTCACCAGTGAATGCTGTGTGCTTTTTCTAGGATGGATGGATGTACAAACTCATACAACGAAGAATGAATAGTGGCATTCGAGAACGTCGCGATGTGAGTAAATGTGTGCCAGCCGCTAGAATACAATCGAGTCTTTGAAACGGCTGATGTGCTACAAGCGAAAGCACACTTTTTTTAATATTGTATTATATGGTATAAACAAATTGGCGTGTGTGAGTGCCTGTGTGTATGTGTTTAGGTTACTAGATCTCTGAATGAATGCATGTAAATACTTAAGAATTAGACATAGGAGGGTACGCGGGCTTCTAAAGATGAAATACGTTATGGTGCACAAATGCTATGCATCAAAATTGTCCACCATCTACTAGCAGAAGTGTACTCTTCCCCATAAAAATGATAACTAAACAACTGGGTGGCTGGTAGACTTATAGCCTCTGACTGTATACGTTCACTTACAAGAGCTGCACATAAATATGTATATTCAAACATACGAGTACATACCTATGGTTTATTGAAAAAAGGCGCGAAATGTCGCAACGTCATTTTGGGTTTTGTTAGTCACTTGACTGAGCAGGAAAATGCTGAAGTATCATGTGAGATGTTCGTATGATTTTATTTGGTTCCTTCTTCCTCCCATTCTACATACATACATATATTATTTCTTAGCTGAGGAGGAAGTTAAGGCACTGTGCTAGTTTGTTTTGTTTTCTTGAACGTATTGTAATGTGTTTTGTTGGCGATATACATACATACATATGAGTGAATGCAGAGAATGGGGATGATTTCTTTTTTTAATTTTTTGCCTTCTTTCTTTTTTGAAATATGCTGCAGTGATATCAGTTATTATGAGTGCGACGCCCTTTGACGATGTGCGGCGACTGCAACTGCGGGTACAGCGTTTACAATGTTGAAACAGCATCGGCTGGTGGTGCAGCTCATGTCCGTATGTAGTCCAATTGTCGAGGACATGCAAGTACATATTTAAAGGCAAAAGCCACTATTTGCTAATATAAAAGATGTAAAAACGCGATTTGACTCAAAGATGTTTTCTGTTAATTTTCAATACATAAAGTTATAGAGTTGCCAATCTTCAGAATGTCGAATCGAAATTTGAGAAAATGAAGCGTAGGTTTATTTTTTAACCTTAGCAACAATTGTAGTGACTGCTAAACATATATTAAGGCATTAATATTAAGGATTTATTTAAATAACAACACACTTCAGCTGATAATACAGCGCTATCAATTTCATTCACGACCTATATAAATAAGATTAAACATTTGGTATTCAAAACCACTGTGCTTAACACGCAATTTTTAATACCACTCGGATATGAGCCACAGTCTCACATCACGACTAAATCACGACAGTTAATTTCGTCTCTCTATTTATACTGTCTTATTTGCTCCGCGATCTTTAAGTGTTGTTGTTTGATTTCTGATCTTTGTTTTGTACCATTTTAGTGTATTCTTGTATTGGTTTGTGTAATTCTGGGTACCGTACGATATCTGTGTTTGCGTTTATTGTTGTCTGTTTGCCTTATTTGTTTGTTCTTCCCCGTGTTTTAACAATATTTAAAACATTGTGAATAATTAAGGCTTACAAAATGTTTGCAAAAATGTTTTAGTGTTTGATTTTGTCTGTCGTTATTTAACTCAAAAGAAAAGTCCTAATAATATATATACGTATATATATCTATATACATATATATATATCTATATATGTATATATGTATAGATACATACTTATATATATACTGTATATGATAAGAATAAAGAAAAGACCAAACACAATTTCTACTCCTGCGAAGTACATTAATTTAGTACGGTTTATTAATTGAAAAAACTTCTAGAATTTAAAACTTGGAAAAAATGCTTATAACAAAGAGTAGAGCGAATAAATTCTTGTCCAGAAATTAAAGTTAATTAAAAATCTGCATTAGCCCATATGCGATTTTGTGTAGTTCTAACAAAAAAAAAATTAAATATATGAAACGTTGGCAACCCATGTATTTATGTCCACTTGAATGCACACAATCGCGTAGCCTCATCGAAATGGAAAACTGCATCAGTGCCAAAAGATGTATGTATGTACATTTGTATACATATATGTACGTCAAGAAATCGACAAAAAGAAGTATGAAATTATAGAACGTGGAACCTTTTCGACCGTTTCTGCATTGGCATTGTTTAACTTGGCTCGACTTGGCAAGATGTTGACTGACTGCGTTTGAATTTAATTTTTACTTTAGAAAATTGTAGAATGTTTAAATATAGCACACCATTATATGCGGCAAACCTCCTAACTTCCCTTTTAATAGCCAAAACCACCGTTAGCTCTTTAGTTAGCACTGACTAATAGCATTCAATATACATTCATATTTACACTTTGCATATACATACATACACATGTACATATAAGTATACCTGATTATTCCTTTCTAACTGTCTTGATATGTTCCCCGATGTGAATACGTATTCACTGAATACCAAACGAGTAAATATGTGCAAACCACTTACGTTCTGTATGTTTATAAGCACGTTTAACAGTTCGTTCTTCTGCCCATACTACTCGCTGTCACATGGTATAGATGTTGCAACTAAGACACCAGAAATGTTCTTCAAATGCTGATGTCCAGCGAACTTACGTCTCAGCCACCAAAAAGCTCCAATATTGCACACTGGTGCAAGCCTAAACAAAAAATTGGTACGGCTGTTTTAAGAACTTAAATTTTATTCTTTAGTACAATATTTTATTAGATAACACAGCATTTACTATAAATATATGGAAGTAAAATATTAAGGAACATCGTTGATTAATTTTTCAGATATTGCAGTTCAAAGTATATCGAATGAAAATTATATTAAAGTCTTTCATTTTAGTAGACAGTGATGAAAAAAATAATAAGGACACCAATGGTACACTTAGAAAATTGATGAATTGTAAATAAAATGGTAAAATTGTTGATAAGTAACATTTACACTTACTCTCAACTTCTGCATGACAAAAAAAAAAAAAAACAAT
Organism: Sarcophaga rosellei; assembly: GCA_930367235.1. Classification (NCBI taxonomy): domain Eukaryota; kingdom Metazoa; phylum Arthropoda; class Insecta; order Diptera; family Sarcophagidae; genus Sarcophaga; species Sarcophaga rosellei. The sequence continues at coordinate 78,848,014 of OV884017.1, read as the reverse complement.
TTCATTACGGTTTTATAATTTTTTGTTTTTCATTTTAAAGTTTTTATTAAACTAAAATTCAAATAGAAATTTACCCTGTGAAAACAATAAGAACACCCTATTTTCTTTTCAAAATAATGATATTGTTACGTTTTTACCCTTTTAAAAACCTTTAGAATATGAGTTCGTTGATTGCAAACAAAATGAAAACAAATATGTATGTGTTTAGTTTCAATTAAACTCTTTATTGTTCGTACTACTTTTGTGTACCACCGTATACAACTTGATGAAACCAATAATAATTTGCTTTATTCGTTATTCTTCTTTACACTTCTGTTCGCGTACACACTAACAAATGTTCGGTAGATCTTTACAACGTCGATTTTCAAACCACGATTGTTTTCTTCACACGCATCGCGTCTTCACGCAAGACTGACTGAATTCTTACTACTACCCGTTGCCTGCTTTATCTTGCCTTTTTATATGCTCACGTCAACAGACTGATGAAGGTTCTTGAAGTCGAACGTTCGTGTCTATTGCGACTTCATTGTTGTTTGTGTATTTTGTTCACATTGTTTGTTGTTGCGTTCTCGCTTACTTGTCTATCCCCTTTTCTGTCATACTGATGTTGTTGGTTTACTTGTAACAAGTTCGTTGTATTCGTTGTAACGTGTGTAACTTTTGCATTTTAATGTTAAACGATATTACACTGTTTCCATTTTCGTAAGAATATATTAACACATTAGCACAAATTATAATTCGGTTACTCTTCATTTTTGTACATTAAGGTAACTCTTCGTTGAATCGAAGAACACTTTAACTCTGGAAGGTAAGGACGAAGCTCATTTACTCTTGTAACTCATGTAACTCTTTTATGTTTGACCAAATTTCGGTCTTTTTATCAACAAGATTAGTTGATAACGAAAGACTGCCGTGAGTAAACGTATGCTGGCCACCCATTTTTTTTAATGCTGGATGGTAATTTTTGTACAGTAAAGTTACTCTTCATTAAATTGACGAACAATTTAAGAAAAAAAATTTTACGTCTACTCACTGAAAACTTCCATTATCAACTAACGTTGTTGAAAAAAAGAGCGAAATTTGGTCAAGCATAAAAGAGGTATGTGATAAAGAGCAAATGAGCATCGTCGATTAGACGAACAGAACCCCTCCAGGGTTAAAATTGATAAACATCGTCTAATCATATGTTCAGCAAGATTTTGGCTTTCCGAATACGGTAGGTATATCATACAATGCAGTGTGAATTAATTCCAAAAAACTTTTAATAATTTGTGGGACACTTTCCTACATTTCACAATTCCTGGATTGGATTTAGTACTGGATATAGTGTAATCCAGTAATTACATTGATATTGTTAACTTCGAACCATTTTTTATAGCATTTTGCAGTACATTGAAGGTCGTCATCCTGCTGGAAGAAGCATCGAAGTGAATAATTACTTATATTTTTAGTCTTTCTGTATTGAAAATTAACACACAGTGCCTCATCTTGTACTGATTATGTGCAAGTACTTTCAAGTATACTGATGTACATGTATACATATTTACGCGCTGAAACTTTCTTTCCACCAAAATAGCAATTACCAACAAAAATATCACACCTCAATTCAGATAATCAAAGTCGGTTTGTCTCCAAATATGTATCTGCAGTATTTTATTAAATATCATTCCACTTTTGTACTTATTTTGTTACACAGTGATGTGTATGGATTAATTTGACAATGATAGAAAATGTCAAAATACATTAAAGTAAACATATTTCAGACTAGAGTTACTGCAAATTGTAGTCTGATAGCCTAGGATAAGCTGAAATAATTTTTTTTTATTAATTTTTTCATACCTTTGAAGAAAAAAATTAAATATTTGTTCACATGAAAATTGCGACACGAACATTGTTTTCTACCAAGTACACTTAGGGACTTTACAACTTACTCTTAATTAAAAGGAGGATTTTAACGGGCAGATGAATTGTTTTTCATTATTATTAAGTGGACAATAAGGTAGAATTCAGCGTTAAGATAAAGCGAGGATCATCCTATCTTTAACTTTTAAAGTTAAGTTTATGTTTTTACTTGCCATATTATATATTATTTTCAATATGGCAACTTCAAATATAAGCAAAATGAGCAAATACAACAACAACAAAAAGTCAGCAGTTGCCTCTGTGTTTAAAAACGATTTTTTTTAATTTAATTAATTTTATTTTAATAGGAATTCAGAAAGCAAAAAAAAAAGGGAAACAATAAAAATTCACAAAAAGGAATAACGTCCACTTTTGTGTCCACTAAGCGTTAATGGTAATTTATGTGTGAAATGGTTTCATACATTTCGGGCAAATCGATTCTTCACATTTCTCACAAATGTAGCGAGTTCGTCTGGGGGGGATTTTTCAGTTTCCTTTTTTGGGGGGATGTGACCTATACCGTCCACTCTAATAACAGTATTAACCAGCTTTTGGATTTTTAGGTAGTGGTGGTATTATATTATATTAAATATACATATCTGATATTATTTTCTTCAATTGTTAACGATTTCTTGATATAATCCAATAAAACAGATTGTCGAAGAATTATTTCGCGGTTTTTTATGTATCTAACTGTACATCGCAAATAATATCATCAGTACAGACAAACGGTAAAATTTTTAGTTCTCTTGTTGGAGGATTCGATAGTCAATAAGTTATTATCAAATGTTTATTCTTTTTATTGTAATTATAATTATAAAAAATTAAACGTCCACATATGTGACCAAGGGCGTGAATAGGGTGAGCTTAAAGTTTACTTTAGCTAAAGTCCCCTTTAACTCGACCCAACTTTAATGACAAGTTATAATAATGGCCTTTAGAATTTTTTTAGAAAAATTTGTGTACAATTTTACTTAATAATTTAAGTGTACCAAATACTTACAATTGCATCAAATACTTTGTTGCAAAAGTAGGAAACAAACTACTAGTACATACATACATAATTGATCCTTACAAGCCTTCAGTCAGGATTACAGCCTGTGTCTTAATTTTTATACTTGAGTGGCGGGACCTACAGTTTAACGTCGACTCCGAACGACAGATTTTGAGAAACTATTTCACGGCAGGTTTATTTACTTTCTCAATTTTTGACAGAAATCTACTGAGAGGAAGTCGCCGAAGAATACTTTTTTTCATATTTCGTTTTGATGTCTGGCCTGGGGCTCGAACCCGGGCTTTTCATCTAATAAGTGTACACACTACGTACTAGACAACGGTGACTATTTAATTAATTAATTAACTAATTAATTTCTAATAGACTCATTAATTTTTGGAGGTTTGACCGAATCTTGTGAAAACTGTGAAACAAAAAACAACATTTTAAGTTCAATTCAAAGCAAAAAAACGAAAAAAGTACGCATATTTTTTAATTGATTCTGGGATTAGATTTATTTATCCGGCATCTGAAGGTTTCTATTAGGATGTAGACCAATGGGGAGAAGAGTGGAGCTCACTCGATTTTTGATTGTGAAAATGATTAACAGGTAGAGGCATATGAATATCCGTCACAGATCTGAGATACCTTGTTTATGGCCAAGTTGAAAATTAATTAACTCTTATGTTTCAAAATATTCTAAATTTGCTTAATTTTTTGCCAGCGGGAACGAGTGCACTCGGCATAAACAGAGTAAACTGATACTGCCTCTAAAAGTAGAAGTTATGACTTAAAATCAGGTTTAGAAATAATACATATTTATATTCGATTACGGAAAACAAAATTTCTTATATCAACTATTTATTTATTACATAAATGAAATAAAGATAATATATATTAAAATAAGCAATTATTAATTAAATGAAATAAGGCTGCCAGAGAAAAAATTCTGCTAGATTCGTTTAATAAAAATCCGAACGAATTATTCTTCTTCAACATGCGTAAACTCGACATTTTGCGAAAAAATTTCCTTTCGTTCAGACAAGCATACACGACATAAATATCGATAACATTAAGGCATTAATTGAAAATATTTTCAATGGTTACCAGTCCAACAGTTGAAAAATGTTGCCAAATAATTCTTATATATGTACATTAGAGCGACTCACCAAAAAAAGTGTTCGATGTACCCTCCTAAAAATGAACCTTGGACTTTTTTAAGATGACATTTAAAATATTTCGGCTCCAGCTTTGACCTCTCGTGAGCTGGACCATTTCGAAAAAGAGTCTATTTTTCCATGTTTTGTCAATTTGAGAATCTGTTTCTTTACCAGCATATACAATATGGTTATCATAAGAAAGGGTTTTTTAAGACGCGTCCAACTGTATATACAATTTGTCCAAGGACGATCATCCATGTTCTTTTTTAAGGATATTCTGTAAAAAATAACGGATTTTGAATTTTTTCTTCCGAGTTGTTTGCAATAAAATAACCAAATTAACATATTTTAATCTTTAGTCGATTTCATTAAATACGGGTCTCAGCTTTTTTTGAAATTCGCGCTAGTTTGCTTTTTTTGAGTATAGTTTTGTAAATATAAACAATAAAATTTAATAACTTTTTTAATTTGGGAAAAAAAATATGTCGAGAATAAGTCGTGGATCATTTCTTTTTTTCTTTCTTTAGTCCTATTTTCATCCATACCTCATCTAGAAACTAAATCCGCCATCATATTAGAGTTAATTTGGTTATTTTATTACAAACAACCCCGAAGAAAAAATTCAAAAACCGTTCTTTTTAACAGAATATCCTTAAAACAGGACATGAATGATAGTCCTTGGACAAATTGTATATACAGTTGGACGCGCCTTGAAAAAACCTTTCTTATGACACCCATACTGTATATGTTGATTAGAAAACAAATTCTCAAATTGACAAAACATGGAAAAATAGACCCTTTTTCAAAATGGTCCAGCTCACGAGAGGTCAAAGCTGGAGCCGAAATATTTTAAATGTCATCATAAAATATACCAATGTTCATTTTGAGGGGGGTACATCTTGCACGAATTTCGCTTCCATACAACTTGAGTCGCTCTAATGTACATGTGTATTGTATATTTAACTTCATTGATTTGATTTCTGTTTATATTTATTAATTATATTACAATTACAAATTGTATCTAATTATAATTACGAGCTGAGTAAATTAGACCATGTACACGGTGTAGTGTAACCCACGAATCGAACCCACAACCCTCACGCTAACAGTATAGCACACTACCCACTAGACTACCAGCGCTCCCATAATTTATAGTTTAATTTTTAACATAATTTAAGGCCATAATTATAACTTGCTGTTAAAGTTTGGTTTAGTCAAAGATAACTTTAGCTAAAGTGAACTTTAAAGTTATTATAATAAACTGTTAATTAAAAATGTTAAGTTTTTTTTTAATATGGTAGTGCCGGAGCTTTATCAACAACTTTTGCCAAATTAAACAGGTTCTTTCAAAACGCAGTGGCAACGACGTGTTTCCTTTTTATTGATTTTGTTTAAATTGGAAGTTGCCATATTGATTATAATATGCGTATATAATTGTCAAGTTCATAGATAAACTCATCTTTAACGGTTACAGGAAGGATAGGAAGATCACGCTGAATTCTATCTTATTGTCCACGTGTAATAATGAAATACAAATTATCTACTCGTTAAAATCCTGCCTTTAGTTGCCATATTGATTATAATATGCGTATATAAATGTCAAGTTCATAGATAAACTCAACTCTAAAGGTTTCAGGAAGGATGATCTTCCCTTTAGCTTAACGCTGAATTCAATCTTATTGTCTTTTGTTTTTGTTTACTTTGTTTAGGATAATGTTGCTATGTAGGTGTTGGGATTAAAGATACTGTGTAAGTTTGTTGTTGTTCAATTGCAGTTACTTAATTTTGTTTTAATTCTGAGGATGAGTCACCAAGAATAAGATTGTCCGTTTTATATTTGTTTTTGTGAATTATAAATAAATATTGCATGAAGAGTTAGACTCTGTTGCTATGCGTTATTTCACTTTGATAAATTTCAAATTGGTATTTTTATGTTATGTTGACTTATTTTTATGTTACGATTTATCGCACAAAATGCAACTATAGAAAATATTTTCAGGATGCAAAACTTCAAAAACACAGATACTACACAAAAATCTTGCAGGAGCACAAACATAAACACGTCCGATCACTTCAACAATCATGTTGCCATTGTCCACGTGTAATAATGAAATACAAATTATCTGCTCGTTAAAATCCTGCCTTTAGTTAAGGGTAAGTTGTAGTAATGGCCTTTATTCTAAAGGTTCTCAAGTGCAACGCAACAAGTAATGTCCTTTGGGCATTTGGTAGAATAATATTGTTGACGTATACTCTACTAAGTGGTTATCCCTTTAGCGGGCCTTTTGCTTAACGGGTGTACGTACCCTTTCAGTGGAGCCGTCGAATTTTTCAAGTGATAGATGTTGATAGAGACAGACTGAACATCTCTGGCCTTTTCTGTTTCTAAACCTTCTAACGGCCTTGTATTCGCTTTAGTGGTGAAAATATGTCGGAACGTATGGGATAGTCATTATATACCAATTGTAGAAGGTATCAGGAAAAAGAAGAAGAACCTGCAGTAGACCTTTTTCATGACTGCCGCTCTCTATGACAGATTAGAAGTCGGATCTTTCATGATTTCAACTGTCTTAAGGGTATGTCACTAAAAAATCTATCCAATTTTGTCAGAGATTATAGTTGTCTTTCATGAGGGCTACATGGATTTCTCTTTCCATTTTAAGACTGTCATAACGGGATAACGAAGTTTTGGTAGACTCACTCTGCTAATGGTCGGAATTAAATTCAACTTTTTACGGACATTATTAATGAATGTTGCAGGATTAGACTTACGTCTCATAACTTGTACAAACTATTTTATATTATTCAGAAGAAAAGTCAGTATTGAACTTTCTGTGTAAATTTCCGATTCTATGAAAAACTAATTTAACGTAACTCGGTGCACGATCTGGAACACAAGAAAAGGGCTAACGTGTCTCTAAAACACAAATATGTACGTCTGAGCCTGTCAGGTTTTTTTCAAATTTTTTTAATAACTGTAGATTTGAAGATACATAAAGATGCAATCCAAATGTGTTGTTATTATCTCATTTTTCTCAGTATAATACTAAATGGAACTGAAAATAGTTCAGAGTTTGTAGCCTTCTAATGTCTTGAAGGTCTGAACGAGTAAATTTTTGAAATGAAATTTAAGGTGAGATTGTTCATACATAATGTGCGTTAAATAATAAGCATTTGAAAATGAACTCAGAACTTACACTCAAGTACTTTTATCGCAATGTACATACGTTGCATAAATGTCCATATGTAAAATGCATATACACAGATACATATACATACATACTACATACACTGTAGTCTGTATAATTTGTCAAAACTATGCCTGTATATAACATGTTGGAACATCTAGAAAATATTTGAATCCACTTACGAAGATGTTGTGCTGTAATCTTCTTTGCTTAGAATTCGGTCTGTTCGCCTCTGTTGGATTTGTGAATATATTGCAAAATGCTTATGGGTGTAAGTATGTTTAATGGTACACATTCTATGTACATATATGGTTGATTTTTTCTTTTGCTTACAAAAATGAAAGAAAGGCAGTATGGCATATATGTATGTACATAGACAGCAAAACACGAAGTAGTATTTAATTTCTTAGTCGATTGCTTGTCTAAAACATGTGAGTGAATATGTATGTATGTACATTATGGTACACAAAGAGCTCTAAACGAAAATCACAAAATGCGACAAAACGCCAACGGCTATTCGCGATGTGAATTTTCTAGCGTTGACGTCAAATAAATGGACCCTTTGCCAATATTCCTTCGTTCTTCCTTTCCGTTATTGTGTTTGCCCTACACTTATAATAATATTCACACACATAGATAATCTTATACGCGCATTCATGTACATATGTATGTATGTGTTGGAATTAATAAATATACACTCGTGCATGTGAAAGTTTTATTATTTTTTTTTTCTTGTTCTCATTGTTGTTGTTGTTGTTGTTCAGTAATAATAAATGCTTTCTAAAGAGTCGTCTTCCTTTTTAACATCCCACCAATATTGGCACCGACATGTGGACTTTGCCCGTCAAGAACTTGCTTGCCATCGTCCATTGAACACACTTTTGTATGTATATTTAGCTGTTTGTACTCGGCCAAGTATGAATGTGAAAGAAGAAAGTATGTATATGTATATGTCCGCATGGATAGATGGACAGATGAACGTGTGGAATGGAAATTGGTGATTGTATGGAATCACCATCAGCAGCAGCAGTGTAAGAGACAACATAAGCAGCGAATTTAAGAGGACACCATAAGAAACGCAAATGCCTTCGATATTTGTTTGTATGTAAAAAGAACGTTTCACTGTAGTTGTGTTTATCGCGAATTCATCTATTCATTTTAAAGTTTTGTACACAGACTTGCCTTTGTCCGTCTACATACACAACCATACATGCTCTCCTTTACAGACATATGTGGACTAAACAAAAAAGAGTGGAATGTCTGCATACATGTATGTAAGAAATGCTCAGACACTCATACCGTATTTCGTTGATGGCCAACGGTAACGGAGGCACTGAAATAAGTGGCAGACCAATGTATAGGCAGACGTGTCTTTTGTTCAGAAAGGACATTAAAAGCGCGCGTGTATATTTTCTACTGCAGATATTTTATCAGAATACAGCACTAGAGAATACTTGGCAAATCACTTAAAACATACGCACACACATAGATGCACACATGCATACATACATATGTACATATGTCCGTAACTTTGTTTGTGTTGAAGCACACATATTAGTTCAGTGTTGTATGACATCAAGTAGACCGTTATAATAGGGCGAAGCGACAATGACAGCATTGAGCAGTGAGCAGTGAGCAGCGAGAAGCGAGCAGCAAGGCATTAGAATAGACATCGTTCTACTTATACTAGCACATGGGCATCGTCTATGTATGTATGTTTGTAACCATTTGCACATCCATATATCCATATGTAAACACAGCAGATACAGCGAATTATTTCAAATATATTTGAAATGAATTAAATTTAAAATCATTTTAGTTTTGTTTTTTCCTACGCGGGATGAAGAAATTATTGAATAAAGAATCATTTTCTTATAAGTACAAACAACCTCAGGGTGTTTGCTATAGACGAACTGTTTACTATAAACTTTGGCTGAATATTGACCGTTTCGCATCAATGCCTCAGATAATTTGTATTGATTTTTTCTTTCGCCGTGAACAAATTGAAAATGAAATGGACCGATGACTGACTGAATAGATTTAAAATATTTTAACAAATACAACATCTAATTGTTTAATGTTTCAAATTTATTTAATTTAATTTCTTTCCTTTGACCACAAATTTTGAAACTAAATGGCACTTTGTGGATATATTACATTATTAATTACAACTGTTTCAGTTTTGCCTTTGCACAGTAGATTATTTTTATATTCTTTTTTTGTTGTTTTTATAATCCATTGTTGGAAATAATTTTATAAATTCTTCCGATTTAAAATCAATTACTTTTTAACCACCGAAAGCGATGAAATGGATGCACATTTAAACATAATGCCACTATTATCGATCATGTATGTATTTTCTTAACGGTATTTACATTTGACACTACTACTGCGCATTTACATACATATGTATATGATCACATATAACTGATTTTGTGGTAATGGATAGAACCTTCGATTCAGCTGATAAATCTAGCAATGGATAAGGATACATTCATATATTTTAATGCACCGATCGCTTAGAAATTTGTGCGACTAACAGGAGCAGTAATAACGCTTATAATAATAGCAGCTCTAATAATTTATTCTCTCTTGAAGAAATAAAGAATTGAACCTTAGAATTAATTCCTATCATAATGGAGAACAATGCAATTAATATAATAACACGGAATGCAAGAGGCATTCGCAATAAGTATTTAGAATTATTTCAATTTTTAACTAGCCGTAGTATTCACATTTGTTTAGTATCGGAAACAGGACTTAATTCAAACTTATCCAACAGGAATAATGGAATCACATATACATATTATTGGGTTAATAAGTAGACTTGAAAATATTACTAACAATTTTCCTCTGGGTTAACACATGCCTCTCATAATTTTTATCATGTTCTCTTTGTGCCGAGAACAGTGTTGCCGTTTTTGGTTATTTCTAACCAAAATCGGTTATTTTTTCGATCAATGTGTAGATGTGCAGATTTTTTTGGTTTTGGTTATTTTTTTTTTCTTATAAAAAAAGCTATTTTTTGTTTCTTTTTTTATTAATTATAATTTAAACTTGAAAAAAAAATAAAACAAAAGTCTACGAATTTAATTTTGGTTATATTTTTTCTTATTTGATGATTTTTTTCACAAATGTTGGTTACAAAATTTTTTTCGTGGCAACACTGTTTCAGAAATATAAATAAAAAATTAGTCAAACAACAAAAACGCACGATGAGAACAACGCATTTTTACGCTCTTGGTTTCTTTACCCTTCCCTTCTATATAAAAAAATAAATATTCCAAAATATGTTGAAATGCACATTCTTTATACTTTATTTTCTTTGCTTTAACTTCACGCTCACTTCTATTTTATTGGGTACTCATAATAATGGAAAACAATTTATCTGGCCGTTAAAATCCTCCCTTTAGTTAACGACAAGTTGTAATAATATAACTAAGCAATCAAATTGGAGAACGCTGATCCATTGATCCTTAATTTCACAAAGAGATAATCAGGTGAACTTTAAATGAAAGTAAACATCTCACATTATTTGAAAAGCGTATGACGTATTTTCAAAAAAACCAGTGGCATATAGAGAGAAGAGAGAGAGAGTAAACTGCTCTTAAGACAAGTATGAGCCGCTATTGTTTCGGATGCATATGCACAAAGGATTTTGTGCAAAAAATCCCTCAAAGACATGGTGAATAAATGTATCACGATAAATATATTACGAAAACAGTAAAACATGGGGGTTCAACCCAGTTTTTATTGGATTTACGATTAAAAAAGAGAACTATCTGGATAGTATTAAATATAATGTAGCTCCTAGAGAGAGAAATCGGATTCATTTTACAACTTACTGCTTCAATAGGGCAATGCTCCTCAATTTACTTCCAAAATTGCGAAGGGGTGGTAGTTTTATACTACCCATTATTTCATTATTATTATTTTTTTTTTATTGATTATTGACAGAATGCTTATCATTTTCTATACATATGGATATATTACTATAATTATTAATAAAATGTACATTTTTATCAATCAAAATGAGGTGTGTAATTTCATTTGGCATATATTATTATGACCTTATAAAAAAGTGTATTTCCTGTATTGGAGTCTATTCCTTCTTAGCCTTACATCTCAGCACAAATTTTTAATATTATAAATAAATGTCTATATACATATGTATGTATATAGCACAATCGACCGGCAAGTTTTAAATTTCAAAAACTTTGTTCGAAAAACGTTCTTGTATTTCTGTAAATATTTGGTACAGGAGAATGGTGTTTCCATTGAATCTCCAACTACAATACGATTTAATAAAATTCACGTTTTTGCACGTTTCTCATATGTGAACGTTACGTTCAATTTACATCCACTTTAACTGTAACGCAAATACTATGAAATGATGAACGCGACACTTTGAAAGACATTAATATTGAATTTTCAATGAACATACAATAGATGACTCAAGCTATCCTGCGAAAAATCCAAATATTTTGTGTTATTTTCCACCCCAAAATGACTTCAACAATAAGACATAATGGGTCTATCTAACATCACAACTGTAATCATTGAGACTAATGAAAAGGGTCTTTTTAAAGTAACGATGTTGATGTTGTTCGTTACACTGACTGTGAGTTCTTGATGGGGTAGGCGAGGGGATGAATATTTACGCGTTTCAGTTTAGATATGTTAAATCATTTTCTTGTTTTTCAATGGACAATCGAGCACGCGAGACTAAACTAATTAAAATAAGCACATGTGTGTTGCGTCTCTGTATTAATATTGAGAAAATTGTACGGAAAAAAAAAATTATATGAAATATACAATGTATTGTACTTTAAGATTGTGTGAAAAATTACATGCCTGCGTAAGGGGTAAAGGCCGAATTTGCCTCTATACAATAATAAAACCTAAAGAAAAAGGAACAAAACTATTCAGCAGATAGCTGTTAAAGTACTCAACGTACGTGGAAAGTTGCCCAACATTAGTCGTGGTGATAAGGGGTAAACACAAACATAACATGTAAGGAAACACATATGTATTGAAACTTGCTGTTAGTTGAAAAAGTTAAAGTATCTACAATTCATAAAGTCGCCAAACTTCAGGTCAGACATCAAAACGAAAATATGAAAATATATTTCTTCGGCGACTTCCTCTCAGCAGATTTCTGGCAAAAACTCTGAGAGTAAATAAACCTGCCATGAAAAAGTTTTTCAAAAATCTGTCCCGCCACTCACGTATAAAATTAACGCACTGGAACGCAGTTCCGTACAGATTACAGATCATTGGTAACGCACGTCAATTCAGGAGATATATTGTATGTCATCTTTCACATTGAGGGTTAATATATATAAATTGTACTTTATTAAATTTATATTATTGTATTTATTTATTTATTTATTTTTTGTATTTTATTGTTGTTTAATGTTTGTGATAATTTTGACTATATTAAAATGAACGCTGCAAGATTGTAAATTATTTACTTTTTAACTATTATGACTATTATTAATTTTATGTACTTTTATTGTGGAATTTTTGGACTTTAGTGTTATAATTCAATTAACTAATATATATATATATTTTTCTCTTCTTTTTAATGATCTGATCATAATCTCTTATTTCGAATTAAATTTAAGATTGTAATTCTCTATCTAAAATTAATTTTAAATTTAATATTGTATCTACAGATCGCTCAGTTTCATACTTTATATAAAACTTAAGTTTTGTGTATGAGACATCTGAAATAAATGAAATGAAACATGAGTGGTGTGAGAAGGTAAGCCGTAATCCTGACTCATGGTTTGTAATGGCCAATTATGTATGTATGTATGTAAGCGAGCCTTGTACATTGATTTTGTTATCTTAAAAACATTTTCAGTTATGGAGAACTGCCTCAGCTTCACACATAGAATAACTACGGTAGCTCCATAAAACATCAAAATATCCAATATACATACACAAGCACTTTAACATCAGTCAAATCAAGTCAATATTGAAAAGTATTCTGAGGTATACTTTAAGAAACTTGCATTCCATCCAAGTTTCCTTGCTCTTCATAAACATAAAAGTATGAGAAATAAATTTATTAATAGTATTAATCGGACACAAACGAATTTTTGGGTATTCCTGTGAATAAAAACGATATTTAGCTTTGCATTCATGACGATATTGTAAATAGTTGGTATTAGAAAAAAGTTAGGTTAGATCGAAGTGGTAGCTCTGATATTAAAGAGCTCACTTGAGCACACATAACGGCCCGTTGTGATGCCACGAGTGAAGGCAGTCTCTGTACTGACCAAGTTCCACCAAAATCAGGGAAGAGAAGGAAGTTGGTCAGCGCAGGGGCTGCACATCAAAGCACGACTACCCCACACTGGAAAACCATGACACAGTGACCTGTAAGCATGGCCACTGTGATTGAGATGTCCAAGTAACTGGTTGGTACGCCTTCTATCCATTAGGAGCAAGGTGAGTCTAGCGGTAGAGCAGGACTCCTCATTGGCCCAGGATAGGGCGTCTAGAAAGAATTTTCACGTAATGGCCAGCTTGACTGAGGCGAGTGGCGAGGATCCATGAATTGCCACCACCTCCGCCTGAAACACTCTACAGTAATCCAGCAGTCGGATAGAGATGGTTAGGTCCAGTTTCCCAAAATAGACTCCGCACCCGATCCAATGTCGAGCTTAGAGCCGTCCGTGTATATATCCAGGACGTCCGGGGGATGGAGTTTAGGTACCAGTCATCCCTACTCGGAATCAGAAATTTTAAACCCCTGTCAAGACAGTTCTCCGCAGGAAGATAATCGATGTTCGATGGGACCACAGGATCAACCTCTATAATGGAGGAGTGACCAGAGGGTACAATGTGCCAACGAGACAGGGCATTAAGTCTTGTCGCAGCAAACTTAGCTGCCTGCTTAGCGAGAAGCACAGTAGGCAGCCAGTTGAGCATTGCGAATAAGGCTTTTGTGGGGGTGGTGCGCAGAGCACCAGTTATATAAATGGCCGCAGATCTTCTGACCTTGCCAAAAAGTCTAATGTTGTGTAATTTATCCAGAGCAGTCCACCAGAAATCAACACCGTATAGGAGGTTGGGTTCAATAACCGTAGAATAGATCCAGCGCATGATCCTTGGGTGAAGACCCCATCTGGTTCCAACTGCCCTGCTGCAGCAGTAAGCAGCACAGGCCGCCTTACGCGCCCTAGCAGCCAGATTCGCCCTCCAGTTCAGTTTGGGGTCGAGGATCAGGACCAGATATTTAACCTCGCTACTCAACGTGAGTCTGGTCCCACTTATGCTAGGAAGGTTGAAGGTCGGAATCTTATATCTCTTAGTGAAAAGAATCGTATCGGTCTAAGAGGGGTTAATAGACAATCCAAAGTCCCTACACCAGTCCAGTACAATCGAAAGCGCCAAGTTCAACTTGTCCGACAGCATCTGCGGGCATATTTCCGACGCGTCAATGGCAATGTCGTCAGCGTAAGCTATGGCGTCATTACTAAAGGATTCCAGCCCCCTCGAGAGTGAGTTGACTCCAAGATTCCAGAAGAGTGGAGATAGAACACCGTCCTGCGGTGTACCTCTACAGACCATTCTCCGACAATGTGTGGCCCCCACTGTGGAGGTTACTATTCTCGACTTAAAGATAAGCCCGATGAACCAGATCATATCCTGCCCCAGGTTAAGAGAACTAAGAGCCCTAACTATTGCGTCCGGGTCAACGTTATTAAATGCACCCTCAATATCCAGAAAGATTGCTAGAGTGTATTCTTTAACGTTCATGGACCTTAGCACCTGCGAGATTAGAGAGTGTAGTGCAGTCTCCACCGATTTACCTCTCGTATGCGCATGTTGGGAAGTGGATAGAAGTGCTGGATCAATCGAGGCCCTAATATGCACATCAAGAACTCTTTTCAGCGTCTTAAGAAGAAAGGAACTCAGACTTATAGGTCTATAATCATTTGCCCCAGTGTGGGAGGGTTTCCCAGCCTTGGGAATAAAGATCACCCTAGATAATCTCCAGCTCCAAGGGCTATAGAGGAGCCTGAGACTAGCGTTGTAGATGGCAAGCCACCAAGGAAGAATTATCTCCTCCCCATGTTGAATGTCACCTGGGATAATACCATCCGGTCCCGGGGAATTGAAAGGTTTGAAGGGCCTAACAGCCCATTGCACTAGGCCATGGGTAAGAGTTAGGGGGGGGAGTAGTTTCCAGACGATAGTTCACTAACCTGATAAAGAGCCTGACCGCCAAGGGTGACACCTGGAAAGTGAGTGTAGAGGAGAAGCTCAAGCGTCTCCAAACTGGACCGTCATATCGTTTGATGTAGTCGAGGGATTTGGGTGAGGAACTTAAAATGTTTCGAAGACGGCTAATTTCGGCAGAGGACTCCACGCTCTCGCAGTAGTCTCTCCACGAAGCTCTCTTCGCCCGCCTTACAGCATATTTAAGTTCCCTCTTTTTGGCCTTGTATATTGACAATAATAATATTATTAAAAAAAATGTATGTATATATAAAATGCATGGTACTTGTAGTTTTAAATAAAAGAAAAAAATTAAAAGTAATATATTGAGAAAGGCAAACCGAATTATGAAGAGCTACCGACAGAGTTTACATTGCCAATAACTAGGACGTTTTTTGATGTTTTATTTTATCTATGCATACTCTGAAGACAGATTGAACAAAAATTCGAATGTAATGATTAGAAAGGGGTCCTCTTATCGAAATACAAAAGATTGCAAAAGTTTTTTAACACAAACTTATTAAATGAGATGGTTGGTGGTACCATTGCCCTAAATCAAGGCATAACTTCAAAATGTCATTTAGCTTAAGAGACACATTAGTAGATTAGTCTTATCCTTGGAAAAGTGTTAATAAAAGAAAAGATAAGAAATGAGCAATCATTTCATCTTAATACTAGACACAAAGACACAAAATTATTATGAAACTGTATGTCTGTTGTATTTGTATGTATGAATGTATGAGTGAAGCCATCACATTTAATAGAATTGGCCGAAAGCCGCATTTAGTTTAAAAACAATTCCACTTCATCCCTACAGAGATTTGAATTGATGTTTATTTTTGAGCTCTAATGATATGAATGAAATGCCTTTTGGCTTAAAAATTTTTAAATTACAATAAATATGTATGTATGTGTACTGCGTAAACATATGACAGACATATATATACATATGTGTACGTGTATGTGATTGTGTATATGAAAGTAAAATCTTAATACTTATGTACGTATGTATGTATGTGAAACGCCATGTCTTAATCCTTATTCCGCTTATTAAGTCGAACAGCTCGCGTGTGTGCTGTGTTTCATTTTATTTCTTGGCCAATTTTGACGGACTCATTGTTTACACGGTTTTATAAGTTCAACTTGTAAGGCTGCTTCTCGTGGTCGTTCTGACGCTTCCATTGTCTGAATATTCGATACACTCGTCTGCATTAAGTAACATACAAAAAACTTACAATAAACTAAGGAAGGCATTCATACATGTACATACATATGTACATATGTATGATATGGTATATGAACAGGCCCATAGACATAAAAATAAAAGCAACTTTTGATAGCATAAACATGAGAAATTAAAGAAGAAAATGTAAAACAAACCTAATGGCGGTAAAGGAAAGAACACACAATCATTCGTAGTGTTTTACGGCGACGGGAGTGACATTGATACTGTTCCTGTAGCAGGATACGTGATACTTGACGAAACGGAGATGGTGCCTCATTATTATCACCGATTACTTCGAGCGCATTCACACTTTCCATTACGTACACGAATTCGCTCACCACACACTTCTTGAATGGGGTAATTCAAAATTTAACCATTCAAATACTGTATGTACAAAATAACATACATACATACATACATACATACATGCTAGTGTACTTTTGTATGCGGGCTCGTGAGTTAAGATTTCTTTTTGCGAATAAAGCAAAGTGTCCTTTTGTCCCTAGGACAATGACTGTATCATGCTGTTACATTATCATAAAGGGGTTAAGAAATTCTTCATTACATTAAATTCATACACATACGTGTGTACATACATATGTACATACATACAGATGGACATACACACAAAGCATTACACTTTTATGAGACATCGCACAGTGCAGCGTAAATGTCCGACAAGTGGAAAATGTTCGACTTTAAATACCAAATAATGTTTAAATAATTAAAATTAATATTTTTTAAATAAAATAGTTTCGCAAGACTTCTTCTATAACAGTGTGATGTTTTTTTGTTTTTAATTTTATGTAAACAATAGTATTAGGTCTACTGTATTACTATAGGACAACTCTATTTCATACACAATTTGAAATGTCCTCAACAAACTATTGTAAACGAAATATTATTCAATTAAAAAAAAAAACGTTAATTTTGAAGCTATTCGTCCATTGTTTGTTCGCGTGTTAGGTGAAAATATTACACTGTGCTCTGTGTGTATG
Organism: Sarcophaga rosellei; assembly: GCA_930367235.1. NCBI lineage: Eukaryota > Metazoa > Arthropoda > Insecta > Diptera > Sarcophagidae > Sarcophaga > Sarcophaga rosellei. The sequence goes on along the minus strand of OV884017.1, from coordinate 78,830,312 downwards.
CAAAGGATTTCTTGTTGACGAGCTCTGCGATACGCATTCGCAATTTAATAAGTTTTTGGGACTCGTGAAAAAAAAAATAAAAAATAAACAAAGAAACTATGAACAACAAGCACAATCATACTTGCGTTTTAACGGTTTTTCTTAGATCATAAAAGACAGTATTCCCTGAAGGAATCAAACTAGGCCACAAAGTTTTCGAGTCATTAATGTAGTAACTTTTAGCGCATAACAGCGATAAGCTCAATATTAACAAATGTAAAGATTGTCCCAATTTTATGTTTATTATTTAGCCTCCAGGTAGAGGTCAGATCTGACATTTTGGCGGATTTGTTGGTAAAGTTTGATTTGTTTCTTGGTACTATTCTTTAAGATTTATAAATCGTAAAACATTAAGGAATTAATATTACAACTTAGGTTTACAATCTAGATTTTCACACCATTCCTGTTGGGTGTGTAAATTTTATCCATGAGTAGCGAGATTTACGTTTAACTTCAATTTCGAATGTCTAATTTGAGAAACAATTTTATATACTCTCAGTAGTTTTGCTAGAAGACTACAGAGGGAGAGGGAAAGTCGTTGAAAATAATATTCATAATAATTGGTCAATTCACACAAGCCGTTGTATTCATTGTATTGTTGGATACAATACAGCATAGCATTGAGCGTTCACAAAGAAACAAATGTATTCAATAGAACATACACGATACAAAGTTGTGTGAATTGCCTCAATATTTCGTTGTTCGAGATGTATGCGCTAAGGTTTCAATCCCGTTATTTATATTTTAACAGAATATTACGAGATAGGATATACCTGAATATTAAGTGCAATAGGAGTTATTTCAAATACTTTTTGAAACATTTTTCAATCTCTCTTTTTACCGAAATCATTTTTTAAGATCTTAACGTGTGTTCGAATGTTTGATGAAACACAAGGTGGCAATAATCGCATTTAAGAACTTGCCTCGACGCCATTGATTTTTTTTTTCCTGGGGGATAGAATACCATAATAGTTAACATAATAGTGTGCGACTGTTGAGGTTCTACTTGATTACTTATTCAAACGGGGAAAAAATGTATGGTAAAGTGTATGCAAATTAAACGAACTAAATTTGTTGGTACGGAATACACGGTGTTAATTGAAACATCAGAATTACCACCGTTAGGTTTAGATTCCATTTTGACTAGTGCAACTTTTCACTTATAAGAGTAAAATTCAAATCGCTAAATGAATGGCTACAATAAGCTGTAGCCCTTGTGCTCAAATTGCTTTTGGAGAATATCCAATGTGGCAAAGTTATGTGGCATAAGCTATATGACACGTATTGCCGCTTTATTGAAACCACTTGTTGTTGATAATAATAATTAGCCAATTTAGGCCAAAGAAGTTCGTAATCATCGACCAATAGTGCTTGCCATTTATCCTAAAATGGGCTTTATTGTTGGAGATAATTTTCGAGAAAATTAGGTTGGGTTCACAACATTGTCCATGGCCGTCGATGGCAATGGCAACATATATGTACAGAATAAATATCAACTCGTTTGACAGATGTAGCTGCAATAAGATGGCTATTATGAACTGTTAAATTTCGGGAGTTCCTGTTGAAAGACTCGATATACAGTGGACAGCAAAAATCTTAGTGCCCCCATTACATTTTAGCAATTTCATGAATTTTAAGCAAAATCTTGTATAAATAATTATAGTTTTTAAATTTTTTTTTATTGATTTATTTTTCTTTCATTATAAAACAAAAAGTGTTTACTGCTTTCACAAAACAACATAAAAATAAGGAAATATTTCTGATGACTCTATATTTTTGCACCGCAAGAAGAACTCGAATAATTTTAAAATTCAAAGGCCTAATATATGAAAATGTTATCCATTATATTATATTATATAGTAGCATATCCCTAAAGATCAAGCACTGCTTTTAACCCATTTGGAATCGATTGTACAAGTTTGTTTTTAGTGTTTCTGGTGATATTTGCCGCCATGCACTGATGACCAAGTTTTGCAGTTGACTTTTGCTTTAGGTATAATGACTACGTAACCGTTCTTCCAAATGATCACTTGGAGTCATACAGGGACTTTGTGCAAGAGTATTAAGCCTGTGGGGACGTTGGTAGGCAAATCATATCCTCACATTTGCAACCTTATTATTGGCTTCATTGACATTTTGGAAGTACTAATCATTGCAAACTCTTAATTCTTTTGAGCTTTTGGTGAATTTGTTCTTTAGAACAAGCAAGTTGTAATAATGACCCTTAGTCTCTTCTGTACTTCCTTGAAAAATTGTTACAAAAAATTATCATTTACAATCTTAATCTAAAATTTTTGTACGGCTTTCCTCCGCACTGACGAATGACATAACATACCGATGAATTCCGTATTTTCGCTACTTAATACACATGTGCGCAGAAATTATGGCCTTGTGGTACAATCCACCTTTTTTATGGCCTTTCGCGTAATTTGAGACTTTTATTGTGGGGTTGCTATATTGTTCTCTCCGTATGCAATTTTACGTATCTTGCACAAGACAAATCGACGACAAATGGTGTATTGTATACACCATACTTACATACATACTACTTATACAAGTTAATTTTCTTTAAATGTATGTACAAATATTCACATCTAAAGACATTGTCTAAATACATACCATACATACATACATATGTATGTGCAAATAACGTATAGTCTGTTACTGGTAGTACATACTGTACTTGATAGTAATTTTGTATTATTGAGAATGAACTGAAGATTATGAAATTCTGAAATATTAAAATCGACGATAATTTAAAATACAGAAAATGTTATGAGGAATTCGGAAACGACAATAATTATAGAAATATCTGTGCAGCGTTGCCAGTAATTTTTTTTAAAATAATTTTTATTTGTGGAAAGAAAACCCTGGTTTTTACAAAAAAGAAAACTTGTTTTCTAAGATAGTATGAAATAATTAAAAGAAAATACCGATGTCCGGTGTCTCTGTTACTTCCCCGGGTGGTGTTTCTTTGCTAATTTGCCCGATAGTAAATGTTTCATGTGATTATTATTGAATTTATTGAAATTTGTTGAAAGAAATTGTTTTATTAGGAAACAAATTTAATAAAAACTTTTTTCATCTCAAAAATCTTGAAAAAAAGAGAAAACTTGGAAAAAGGCAACGCTGTCTATGTGGATTATTTGTATAGATATTTTCGCTCTGATTGAGAGAATTATTACAATTATAAATACATACATATTATGATTAATTTATTAGTTTTTCATATTTTATTTGAAATATTTTATTTATTACTAGCTAATACCCGGTGTGCTTCGCTACCCCCCATCGGAATTAAATACATATCTCCTGATGCAACTGGATCGCCCACCATCAAAATTGTTACGCCATTGTTGGAGTTCTGGAGTTCTATCAGCATGTATTGCGATTATGTGGTCATCTATATCAGATCTGTAGTTAAATGCAATACCTGAGTATCCATGAAAAACATTACGTCGATTCACCGCCATTCGATTATGATTTTGTTCTTTGCTGCTCTTCTTGTTGATGTTCGAATCCACTGACTTTCTACTCGTGATTCATGTTGGACTTCTGTTTCATTAGCTCGTGCTGTTGTGGTACCTTCATGTTCCAAAGGTGTCTCGGTAGCTCGTGCGGTTGTCGCATATTGTCGAAGGCTTTCCAGACGTCTTTCACGTTCTGAAGGTGTTTCTGTGGCTCGTAATGTTTCAATACGATTTCGCTGGCTTTGTCGACCTTCATGTTCCAACGATGTCTCGGCAGTTCGGGGGGTTGTGGCATGTTGTCGAAGCGTTTCAGAAGCTTTTAAGGCGCTCTTGGCTTTCTGAAAGTGTTTCAGTAGCTCTTGCTGTTGTGGTGCGCGTTGTCGTAGGCCTTCAAGGCGTTCTTCACGTTGTGATGGCGTTTCGGCGGCTCTAAAGGTTGAAGCTCGACTCCTTTCAGTCCTGAGGCGACTTTCACGTCTTCCGAACTTTCATTTGCTCTCTGGGATTGCAAATGCAATGCCTTTTAGATGCTTTTATTCGGGGCATTTTTACAAATTGTTGCAAAATAAATTTCACTCAGGTAACGTTTAACTTGTTTAGAATCAAAGATTCAACTGAATTTCAAAACCGAATGCGTGTTATATTTATTTCTTTATATTTTACCTAATATGAAATCGGTTCAAGTCAAAAACCTTTTGAAGAAAATTAATGTTATTAAAATTTAACAAATAATTGTGTTTGCGTCGGTCACAGGTAATTTTTTTGATGAGTTTTGCAACTACTTATTTTATTTGGGAAAAATATTGACAGATTACATTTTATTACTTAGGTAATTAAAAGTAATGAATTCATTGCCCGCTAAAATGCTTATTATAAAGTTTACCTAATGTATTTTTCAAATAAATAATAGTTTTATTAGTTACCCGTTTTTAGAAGTAAACAATAACATAATTATTACATATGTATGTACGTATATGTTTTCCAAGATAAATATTTAAATAGTATGAATTTTAGTACTTACTATCTATATGAGTTGAAAATTTCAAACTCAATAATTTAAGGGCCATATACCTTACTATTGCATATTTCAAGATATAATAATTTCTACACCCACAAATCAGAGAGGCACAACCTTCCTATAGCTGGAATACAAAATTGGGGACTCCAGCTTTCATAGTTTTTTATACAGATTTTAATAATTAGTTCATATGGAGTTTGCCACGCCCCTAATGCTTGATAGCCCATTTTTAACAAAAATATTGATATTGAACCTTTAGATATTCGTACAAAATTTTAGAAGTCTAACTGTTCTGGTGTTCTAGATAGGCAGATTTTAGTATTTACTTCATATGGGAGGTGCCACGCCCGCTTTTGCTGAACTTCCTATTTTTGTCCAAAATATTTATATTTAAACAAAAGCTATTTATACAAAATTGGGGACTCTAACTGTTAAAGTTCTTCAGTTAGGCAGATTTTAGTATTTACTTCATATGGAAGGTGCATTGTCCTCTAATGATAGGTCGCCTATTTTTGTCCAAAATATTTATATTAAAACCGTAGTTACTTGTACAAAATTTGAGGTATCTTGCTGATATAGTTTTTCCAATATATCTATTTTGTTATTATCTTACAATAGTAGGCTATGTAGTATATGTGGGAGTGGCACCTCTCTCATTTGAAATATCAACATAAAAAGTAGGAAAATCGGTTCAGCCGTTTAGTCGTCTATAAACTTCAAACATACAAACAAATGCACATTAATTTTTATATATAGGTGATGTCCAAGATAGAAGAAGTTTTAAATTTAATCCATAAGGGGAAGTACCACACCCTTTTCCTAGTCAGCCCATTTTTGTCTAAAATATTCATATTGATACTAAAGTGGATTCGAAAAAATTTTAGGGCTCTAACTGTGATATTTTCATAGATATAATAATTTAATATTTTTTATATTGGAGGTGACACACCCACTATAGCCAATCCGCCCATTTTGTTTATATATACGTCAAAGTCGCCCATACAAAATTCGCAGTTTATGAGATATGCAGCATTAAATACTTATTGAATATGTGGGCGTATCACCCCGCCTTCTTGAAATTTTAAAATAAAAAGTAGCCTATAATTCCTTCCAGATATACAGGAAGGTACTGTCAAAACTTCTAGAAAATCGGTCCAGCCGTTTAGCCGTCTATAGACTTCAAACAAACAAACAAACCCACAAACAAATAAACACACATTCATTTTTGTTTATATAGATGTAAAATTCATTAAAAAAACTACATATGTGACGTATGAGTGATATCCAATTCCATTAAGTTTTATCAAAGAATATGGATATAAAGAATACGCATTATGTAGAAGTAGCATTACGACCCGCTCTCACCAAAATCTTTTTAAAAAATCATTTCTGGATAAGGGGGGCGGAAGACAGAAGGGAAATAAACACAAACAAAGAGCGTAACAATGTGTTGCTCTCATCATGAGAGCATAAAAATGCATTCAGTTGCTTGTCAGCTTCTAAAGGAAAATGTTCATGTCGCTTTTTTCAGACTTCAATTTTACACCCAAAGAAATATTACAGTATGATTCACTAATATCAATGAGAAATGATTTCGATTTTTGGAAGAATACTTGCCAAGTAAAATACGGTGTTTTTAGGTTTTTAGCGCAGTACAATTTTTCTATACTTTTCGCTCACATATACATATTATTGGGTTAATAAGTAGATTTGAAAATATTACTAACAATTTTCCTCTGGGTTACCACATGCCTTTCATAATTTTTCTTATGTTCTCTTTGTGCCTACGTCTGAGAATAAGTGTTTTGAGAACAGTGTTGCCTTTTTTTGGTTATTTCTAACCAAAATTGCTTATTTTTTGATCAATGTGCAGATGTGTAGATTTTTTGGTTTTTTTCTTTTTCTTTAAAAAAAAAACCTATTTTTTGTTTCATTTTTTATTAATTATAATTTAAACTTGAAAAAAAAATAAAACAAAAGTCTACGAATTTAATTTTGGTTATATTTTTTTTTATTTGGTGATTTTTTTCACAAATGTTGGTTACAAAAGTTTGTTTTCGTGGCAACACTGTTTCAGAAGAATAAATAAAAAATTAGTCAAACAACAAAAACGCACGATGAGAACAACGCAGTGTTACGCTTTGGTTTCTTTCCGCGTCGTGAAATATTTTTGAAAAATATTCCAAAATATCCCAAATTGCACATTCTTTATACTTTATTTTCTTTGGTTTTATACATCAAGTATTATAGATAGCATACTTGTAGGGGTAACTACTATGCGTATGAGTAATATATTTCAAATGCAATTAAATATTAAGTATGTAGTATGTAGTATACATGGGCATGGCCCCTCGCTCATTTGGAATATCAACATAAAAAGTAGCCTATAACTCCTTCCAGACATACAGGAAGATACTGTGAAAATTTCAAGAAAATCGGTTCAGCCGTTTAAACGTCTATAAACTTCAAACATACAAACAAACACACATTCATTTTTATATATAAGATTATTATTTCTATTTCTAAAGGGTATTTGGGAATACACTTTTAATTTTTGAAAGAAAAAAATTTTTCAATTAATTATGGAATAATTGTGTCGCCGTTGTCTGGTAGGTGAGAAGCTAGACCGTAATCCTGACTGATGGGATGTAATGGCCAATTATCTATGTATGTTGTCTGGTAGGTAGTGTGTTGGCTTACTAGACGTGAGGCTTCGGTATAAACCCCTGGTCAGATATCTGGAACTAAATGAAATATTTCTTCGACGACTTGCTCTCAGCAGATTTCTGGCGAAAACTCTGAGAGTAAATAAAATTGTCATGAAAAGTTTATCAAAAATCTGTCGTTTGAAGTCGACTTTAAACTGTAGGTCCCGCCATTCATGTATAAAAATTAACGCACACAACATAAGTGTTGTGAGAAACTAGGGCGTAATCCTGACTAAAGGGTTGTAAAGACCAATTATGTATGTATGTATGCTAAATATGATGTTTAAGATTGTGAATTGTTTCGGGTCTATTAAGATAAATTCGAGATTTTATCAAAAAAAAAAAAAATAATTAATAAATCGTACAACGTTAAATCGCATCAATTTGGTGGCCTGTCAGAAGTCAGATGTCAGAAGTTCTTTAAATTAATTTTTCTGAAAATAATCACTTCAACCAAACGATTATTATAGGCGCGGTTTGACAGGTGGCGCCATCCAGTTATCGCCACAGTTGAGACCACAAAAAGTCCGTTATCATATTCTATTTACAGTCACTTCAAAGAAAAGTAAGGTCCAATCAAACCACCTGTCCAATATCTATACTAGACATTGTGCGCTGTGGGTGTAGTTTTTTCACATAGATTGCATGAGGATTTTCTGAGCGCGAAATTCCACAAATGTTTGCACTCACTAAGCAATTAAGATAGAACTTACTTTTCTCCATTACACATTTTAAACGAATTGATGACGCTTTCAGCAATCTGCTGGTTTAACCTTCTAAGTAAGTTGAATTTTGTACGCATGAAGGTGAAATTCTTTCTTCGTGAAATTTGTAGTTATTGAGAACAATGCCGAATTGATGTTTTCGAGTTGTCTCGTTTACAGCTGCAATATATTGCTTATCAAATTTTTATAATTACAAAATGTTGTCCTTACGTAATACTATGTTCACGTATGTAATTTAATTGAGAACAATATTTTAACCGTTCAGGTATAATAAATATACGCAATATTCATTTAACACCTGATAAACAACAATATTGTTTTTATTTTGGTCGCGTGTTTTTGTAATTTTTGTTTGTGTTTGTTTGCAAGTTGTCATTTTTTTTGTCGTTGTTGACATTTGAGTTGTCAAATATCAACAGGAAGTGTTCGGTTACTTATAATGTGCTCACTAAACAGGCTTATGACAGTGCTGTATTTAAAGTTTTAATCAATATTATAGCAATTAGAATTTAATTGAGTAATAATTAATTGAGATTTTATATGAAGTATTGAGATCAATATTTTCGCTAATTGCGATTTACGCAATAAAGGTGCATACGTGAACATAGTATAAAGCGTTCTATTTTTAACCCTTTGCACCCCAACCATTTTTTTGGTATGGATATTCAGCTACCCAGCAGCAGTTTTAATAAAAAAAAAATTGTAATACATTAAATATACAAAAAGTTTAAACAATGGCAGTTTATTTTATTTTTATTTACATGCTAAAAACATAATATTTTAACATTAAATTTTATAATTTTCTTAAGTGTGATATTTGAGAAAGCACTCTCCATGGTGTTCGAAGTTTTTCAGCACACACAGTCATACTAATAGTTAAATATTTTGATAAGTTTACAATCACTTGTAAAAGTATTTCAAAAACAAAAAACTACACACAAAAAAAAATAATTTATTAATACAATGACTGACGAGTCCTAATGTTCATCCATGTTGGTGGCGTTGCGAAACTCATTCATGAAAAAAATTATTGCATGTAAAAAATGTTAAGACTCATTACATTATGTATGTACAGTGTACTCTCTCATAAGCGGACACCTACGGGACTGACAATTTTGTCCGCTTATAAGGAGTGTCCGTTGATGAGAGAAAATCGAAAAGAGCAATCAACAAACTATAAGTACATATCGATGGCTTAATAAGAAAGGTCATATCTCGTTTTTTCAAAATCGGGGTTTTTACATATTCTGGTAGACAAACCCCCCATACACATCCTCTGAAATTCAGGTTCCTATGTTGACGAATAGTTGATTTACAGTAATTAAAAGAAACATAACATAACCTTTTTGTTTTAGATTTTATTAAGTTTTTTCCTTCTCCTGTAAAATACTGAAAATGTAAGATACGACCTTTCTATATTAGGCCATCGATATATATTTCTTTAAACACTTTTATTTTCAAAAAAACATTCATATAATGACAAGAGAAAATAAACAGAAATTTCATTTATATTTTTTTGAATAAAAGAGAAAAAGGTTTGAAAGACCTGATATGTAATCAACTGGATTTAATATAGTCCGAAATTTTAGCTTGGCGAGTTTTGCCTTTAATTTCAATATTTTGGCGATGCATTTGAAGATCAGTCAGCATTTTAACACTTTCAAGGTAGCTGTGATATAGAGCAAAACGTTTTAGTTTTCTTATGGCTAAATAAGCCTTCTTGTATGAAGTGAATTTGTCTTCTTTTTATCTTTTCGGGATTCCCCTTTTTAAATGCACGTTTTATGGAGTAATCAACTCTGCGAAAAAGAAATGTATACAAGTGTTACCACGCTGTAAGTTTTAAACAAAAACAAAAAAAAAATTATGTTACCATTTTGCAAGTCGTCCGTTTATGGGGAACTAAAATGCCAATACGTCGTGGAAAAAAGTGTCCGTGTCCTGTTATGAGAGGGTTGTCCGCATAAGAGAGAAATATTTTAAAAATCACATACAATTTTTTTGGTACTGAAAAAAGTGTCCGTTTATTGAAGGTGTCCGCTTAAGAGGGGTGTCCCTTAGGAGAGAGTACACTGTATACTTATATGTTTATATTTTTTCGTTCCTCTAAAGAACATTGCTATGCCTTTTCCCCAATTCTATTATTATTTCTGTTACTTCATTTAAGTTTTATTATTCACGTTTCCAACTAAGCAGGTGATTGTTGTACTTTCTAGGAAGAAAGAGGCACTATCTGTAGTTGCCTAGAAAAAAGCTCTCGTGTTTGGGGGTAAGGCACTTTTATTGATTAAGTCCTACTCTTTCCTTAATAATCGTCATCAATGAACAGAAACGATCAAAAATTTGATGCAACTTCTTTGATTAATTTTTTTTCGATGGTCGAAAATCTTCAAAATATTTGTCTTACTTATGACTCTCACAAATAAACTAAACATGCTATATAGCTAACGCTGTGAACATATGTTCCAGATGAGTGTACAAGCATAAAAAAAATACATAATTATAAATCGAATGTTCCCTGTTTTCTGAACACGCCTCGTAAGAAAAAATTAATTTGAATCTACGTTCTAACAGAAAGAAAAAAACTCCTAAAATTTTACAAAAGATTGGGGAGAAAAATTCAATAACTCCGAAAAGGATTAATTTCGGCCATTGAGGGAAATAAACTTCATGTTACTGAAAAAAAACATGACAATTTAGACAAAACTAAACTACAAACGGACGATAGAAAGAATATGAAATTAATATTGCTGAATTCGAAAAAAACTAATAAGCTTCTGTACTCGCCAGGTAAAAAGTGCTAAAGACTTACATATGTATAAGTTGTTGGCTCAGAAGATATAAATGGAGTTGGAGTTTGAAGTCCTCATGCCGTCCACAATTACGATCCCTACTATACCGAAAAATGGCAATTTTCGTGCCCAATAAGAGATCAGGAGTCGTATAGTACGTTAATTTCTAGGAATGATCAAACGAAGACCCGCTGGAGGTATTATAGATAGAGCTCCTACGCAGATTGGTAATATAAACCCAGTCTATTACTCTTCAAGCTTGTTACCCTTAAACCAGGTATCATATACTAATGCTGTGCTAGATAACATGGTTCCGACACATAAACCGATATAGGCAAAGAGACCATTCATTAACTGACGCCCTCGGTTATAATATTGGTGCTAAAATTTACAAATTGATACGATCAATACACTGCTTTATGACAAATATATTATTTTTCGATAACAATATGTACATACATACGTTTATAAAATCTAAATTTGAGGGAATCTGTTTACGCTTGATGAACTTTAGGAATAAATTTGGCTTTCGTCGTTATTTATATTAGAAAATATTATGTATCTTACATACATACATAATTGGCCATTACAACCCTTCAGTCAGGATTACGGCCTAGCTTCTCAACACCACTCATGTTGTGTGCGTTAATTTTATACATGAGTGGCGGGACCTACAGTTTAAAGTCATTATTTGAGGTAAATATTGAATATAACAAAGGTCCCAGCAATCGGTTGAGAAGCACTTACAAAATCCCTTACTTTAATAACAAACTTTCCATCAACGATTTCATTTTCCAAAGGGACTGTATCGTAGCACATTACATTACTTCGTGAAGACACTCCTCAGTCTGCTGAAATCGAAACATTTATATTTAAAATGTTTTTTAATGTTTAATCTTTCTTTCAGAAGATTTGGAAACTTTTATATTTTTTGGACAACTCCTTGTATTTAAAATCATTTTTTTTTTTAATGTTTTTCATTATTTCAACACAAATATCAAAAATATCAAAATATATTCCAAAATATAAAATTTGCACCTTATGCATTAATTTTTCTAATACGGTGATTTTTATTATTAAAAAAACAGCATAATGGTGGTTCCGAGATTTTAATTGCTGCTGCATTACATAAAGTTCAGTAATAAGTTAGTTGTTACAAGTGTCTCAATTAATATAATCGCTTCACAATTGACAATTTTTTATTTCTATACTTGTAAGCTTTATTTCATAACGGTAATGGTTTTTTATATACATACACCACTATTCATCATTCAAATATTTTATGTTCCATATTTTGGATAATAATAACGACTACGCCTTGAGAGTTACATTTTGAAGGGAACGGATATTTTATTATTTATTTCTTTAATTCTATATATAAAACAAGTTTTACATATTTGGATAAATTTATTGAGAATACAAACGAAAGCAAAATTTCATTGTTTTTAAACCAAAATTATCTGATCATTGCTAACTCACTACAATTTTCTTTTATAATTTAACATTTCTTTATTTTTATTATGTATAACGGTACATTTCACTTATTTATAATTTACCACAAATATTAACATCAGAATTAGATGATACACTGCACGAATTAATAGTGGTGAAACACGTTTTGTATGAAAATAACGGACTATTGTTTCGGGATGTGTCTTCAAAATATTTACACCGATATGGACAGATTTCTGACAAAAACTCTGAGAGTAAATAAACCTGCTATGAAAAAGTTTCTCAAAAAATCTGTCCCGCCACCCACGTATAAAATTAACGCACAGAACATGAGTGGTGTGAGAAGCTAAGCCGTAATCCTGACTGATGGGTTGTAATGGCCAATTATGTATGTATGTATTTAAAAATATATTTTTATTAATTTAAACATTATAGAATTACCTTAAGGCGCAGTCTCTAAAATACGTTATTTTCAAACGCGCTTGGTATATGAATTAATAGTGGCTACGTAAACAATAAATTTTTTTTTTTGTTTTCAAATGTTAACCTATGGACTGTATGTAAATGAGTGGGTGGTTGTGGCGACTACTTGGAACCAAAATTCTGCTCCAATTATTGGCAATAAAAAAGGAGAAAGATAAGACAAAATTCTTTCAAGATGTAGAAAAAACAACACTTTCCTTTTTATGTTCTTCTGGCGCACGAACAATTTCCTATATTTTTCATTCACTTCTCAAATAGCAATAATTAATAAGCACAAAAACGATCTCGTTGGTTATATTTTTTTCTCATACAAATTTTATAATATTTTATTTTTTGGTTCAAATCCTTTTTTGTTTTAAGCAAAATATTCACTTTTCGTTTAACACAAGAAATTTTTAGGTTCTTTTTCCTTTGAGTAAACAATATTAGTTTATGCTGGTTAGTTTTGATCTAAAAACTATGAAATTTTGATTTAGTTTGTATTGTATTTGTATTGTAATTAATAGTGGTTAGGATAGTATATGACGAGGTCGAACATTTCAAATTAATTATTATATTATAAGCGATTGTGTTTTTCACCACTAATTACATAGTTTTGAATTCAACTTTTTTTAGGGAATAAATAGATAACATAAAATGTACATTTTAAAGTTAATGTAAAGAATATTAATTTTCATTAAGTATTATTACAGTAGATAAAATGTTAAACAAACATGCTTGAACAAATAAGTCTACTTTAGAACAAAATATTTAAGAATACCATAAGGAAGACATCGAAATGTCCGCAATATTTTGTAATTGTTTGGTTATTTTATGGTATGTATAAACGCTTAAAAAAAAACACTTTCCATCAAGTTATTATTATAATTTATTTGTTGTTCCTAATTTAATTAATTTGAATTCCAAATTAGAAAGATTTTTTAATACCAAAATGCAATGCAGTGGTAATATATACGAGGGTTTATAAATATTCATTTTACTTTTTAAGCGTTTCATATGAATGTCCGAAAGATGGATTGTAAATAGCAAACAGCGAGACTAATCTTTTAAATTCCAATAGAAATATCCTTGAATTATAAAATATCTGACATGCTACACGATTTTCATTCATTTACCTTATTTATTGACTTGTCTATACAACTTTTATATTCCCAATGTGTGAAATTTCTTTGTTACACATATTTCAACAAATAGCCTTTAAACTAACCATAATACAAAGATTTATTACCATCACTAAACATATCTTCAGGTAAATTTCATTAATGTAGTAGGGCTTAAAGGAAATGTACAGGTAAAAGGTATAACAACGTGAAAGTGGATTGTGCAATTGTATTTTGTATGCAAAATTTATTAACGATGTTAGAGAGTATTTCATTCTTTATTTAATAGTGTTTGTTTTTTTTTTTTGTTTTAATATTTCTTATCAGCATTTTTATAGGATCTTATTATTTAAACGATCAGGAAAAATTCTGAATATGTTCAACTTTATTTGATTGCAATTACAATGAGAGAAAACCCAAAGAAAATGTTGTACCAACTACAAACGTATGTACATACTATGTACAAGCCAGGCTCGAGCTTATATTTTGATTTCGTACAAACGAAAGCAATTATTTAAAGGTAATAAGCACAACTAATATTCTAAAGTCGAAGTATATAGTACATATGTATATATAAAAAAGTGAATGAATTTGATTGAAGTAAAAGTCAAACATCAAACTGTATGTATACCATTTGGTGCAACAAATTATGTTTCCTTTTGGAAACATTCAGGAAAATACTAATAATACGTGAACTCTCCTCACAGCTTGAGATTTAAAATTCTATTTTAAGGAATTTTAAACAATATTTTGCTGTCGTGTAGAGTTCTAAAGTAATTTAAAATTCATTGTAATCCACATTACTTTCCGTTCGTAAAACAATTCTCAATTGTGGCCATGTGCATTTTTTTATCTGTCTTTTTTAGATGTTCTCTTTGGTTACCTTTAAACATCAGTTATAGACAAATAATTTCATTTACGATATAAGGACATTATACGCTCGTGCTTTAACACTTACATATGTACATGTGTATATTTGAATACTAACGTAAAATTATTTTCCGATAAATTCTATGGAGACTCAGTTAAGAGACAGAATTATTATTAATTGATATATTAGTCATATATGAAAACATTAGTTCTGAAATTCATTTGTTCTTTTGCATGTAGGTATATAAAAGTTATGTATGTATGTCTACCACCGTTTTACATTTAGCGGCATAATAATAATTTACATACACACATGCATGCATATGTTGAACTACAGTTAAACTATTAACTTTCTTACAAGTGGCATCTCTTGACGTCTCGTGCTTCCATTCATGCTTCTACAATTCAGGCAATAAATAATATTTATCTAAAAACGCATTCACTTACATATCACAAATTGTCAAGGTCACATCAAATTTATGTGTGTGCATACATACACACATACTGTATAGTAAATATTTATTACAATAAATGTATCGACTTGTCTTACTCGTTGAATTTGGAATGTATACAACAGCTAATAACGTTCAATTACCGAAATAATAAAATGAACATAAAAATCACACTAAAGCAATATAAATTATATTACACTCTCACAAAGAAAAGTACCGTACATTAATATACATACACACAGACAATACAATACAATACTCGCATATAAAAATTCAATCGTAAAACTGACCTTAGACAATATAATCAGAATTGTGAAATACTTATGTATCTTTCCTTAAAAGAAATAAAAAAGATGTAATCAGTCCAGACGTACGATAGATATGAGACTTCAAAATAAGAAGCGAATATAAGAAGAAGCTAAAAACAATGAGTGAACGTTGGTAGGCTAAATGAAAGCTTCTTTCGACGTAATTTTTTATGTAAAAATATTAAAGAATTGTTGAATATAATGAAATTAAATATTTATGTAAGTATGATTTGGTGTGTATGTACATATTTACGTGTATTTCTTTAGGCTGTTTCCATTTGCATAGGCGCCGTCATTCCTTGGTATATCAGTTCGATTCTTAACGTTGACTATTTTACGATAACAAAATTTAGCAAAAATATCAAAATGCAGATACTTCGACACATTTGAGAATTTGATTAGATGTATTTCCAAAGTTTTTGCCAGAACACTGCTGAGAGGAAGTGGCCGAAATAGATATTTTCATATTTCGTTTTGTTCGAGGTGTCTGAGCCAGGGGCTAAAAAAAAACTCACTACTAAGTCTTAGCTTATTGAATTATACTATGGGCCCAACTAGAGTTTCAAATTTTGTAATGGGTGTTTTATATAGAGGTATAGAACTTTAAGTTGCAATAAAACAACGATGGATTATTCGATTGACATGAATTTTATTTATCCGAAGGATAATCTTGTGGCATTATATTTAAATATGATTTCTGGCATATGACCGCCACGGCTGGCGCGGATGTAGTCCAATCTGGACGTCCAATTTTCGATGACTTTTTCCAACATTTGTGGCCGTATATCGGCAATACCACGACGAATGTTGTCTTCCAAATGGTCAAGCGTTTGTGGCTTTACCGCATAGACCAATGACTTTACATAGCCCCACAGAAAGTAGTCTAGCGGTGTTAAATCACAAGATCTTGGAGGCCAATTCACAGGTCCAAAATGTGAAATTAGGCGGTCACCAATCGTGTCTTTCAATAAATCGAAATAAAATTGCACTATTTGCAAGCGTTGTTCAGGCGTGAGTCTATTCATGATGAATTGCCAAACCAAACCGAGAATAAATCACTTGACAACTGTTAAATCGGTCGCCATCTTGAAAAGTAATGCCAACTTAAAGTTCTATACATCTATAAAAAACACCCTATACTATTTTTTATGTTTTATTTACATATACGAGTATGTTTGATATTCTCTACAACAAGACCTATGATCTTATAATTAAAGTATAGAACCGGTGTTTTGTAAACAATCCATGAAGAATAAAATTACTAGAACAATATTAAAATTAATTAAATAATAATATATTTTATTATATTATAATTATGAATAATGTTGCACTGCTTAGTTGTTTTGTCCACGTGGATAAAAAATTCCAAAGACGCATAGCTGAAATAAAAATTTGTCATTCAGATACTAAACGTCAATGCCTAAACTCATTTAGTCTCAAAGACAGAAAAAAGTAATTTTCTCAAAAATATATGTACCTTGGTTCTCGTGTGTTTATGATTTTGTGTAAATGTAAAAGTACTCTAGTATTTAGAAGGTTGTTAAATGTTACACCCGAAAGTTTATACCAATAACTGTGATGATGCGATTGCCATTCGTTTTTTTTCGCTGAAATTCCCTCACAGACGAGCGATTCTATCGGTATCTTGCCGGATATTAACATTATCTTCGGATACTGCTTTTAACACGCTAAAGATTTTAATCGCAGAACGTGTATTATCTGTCGCTTGCAGTGAATTATTTCGCATTTGCCCATACCGTTACTCCGTCGGCGTTAAACAAGATTCTTATGTTCTCACTCTTAACCCATTTGTGGACAGTTCATCTTCGCTGTCTCTATTTGTGGGAGTTGAGTTGAATTTTCAGTTTTCATAAAAATAATTCAGCCAGAATTTAACCCAAATTATTAGAAATAAGAATAAAAATATATTTCAAAAAGTTTTAAATTATAAATGTTACGGCAATAGCCGTCATGTCACAGCAACAATTTCAAATTGATATGACAGGACAGGACCGCAAATCCTGTCTTAGCGGTTTTACCGCATATCTCACAAAGACGCACCATCGAAAAGAACTACAGAGCACTGTCCTAGCTATATAGAGATCAAAGTCGCGATTATGCGTCTTAAAAACAATGAAGCTGCATGTCCTGATGGCCTCCCCGCTGAGTTGTTTAAGACCGGGTGTAATGAGTTGATATGGCGAATACACCAGCTTATTTACGTAATAGGGCTAGAGGGCAGTATGCCCAACGATTGAAACCTCAGTGTCTTCTGTCCTGTCCTGAAAAGGGGAGATCCTATAATTTGCGCCAACTACAGGGGTATAAGCCTTCTCACTATCGCATATAAGGTTTTTACAGGGGTATTGTGTGAACGACTGAAGCCACTCGTCACACACACAGATCTTCACACTACGCCAAATCCTGGAGAAGACTCTCGAAAAACAATTCGCACACACCATCTTTCTGTCGATTATAAGGCAGCCTTCGATAGCATCACAAGAAATCGTGTTTTTGACGCAGTGTCTGAGCTCGGTATACATGTGAAGCTATTCAGAATGACGTTGACCAACTCCTACAGCTCCGTCAAGGTCGGAATGGACCTCTCCGAACCTTTTGATATCGTGCGAGGTTTCAGACAAGGCGACTCCTTATCATGCGACCTCTTCACCTTCGTCATGAAGAGTGTTGTGCGAAAGGCTGGAGTGCATCGTAATGATACTATTTTTCAAAAAAGTGTCCAGTTGCTTGCGTACGCTGGCGACATTGACATCATAGGGCGTACCAAGCGAATTGTTACTGCTGCCTTTTGTGCTATTAAACGGGAGTCTTCTAAGATGGGTCTGGCAGTAAATGAGGGCAAAACAAAGTATATGTTATCAACAAGTAGAGATGTGCGGCGTATTGATTCACAGAATATGGCCGATAACTATACTCTCAATACAGTCAAGGAATTTATTTATCTTGAGAGGCTTGAGAGTGTTCGAGGGAAAAGTCCTACGTAAGATCTTCGGTTCAGTGCAAGTTGCCGATGATATACGCATCTGATCCAACAATGACCTGTATGAGCTCCTCAACGACATTGACGTTGTACAGCGTATTAATATCCAGCGGCTGTGCTGGCTCGGCCATGTCGTTCGAATGTAGGAGGATGTTCCGGCGAGACATGTATTTGATGCAGCGAAGAGGACGACATTGTATGCGTTGGAAGGACCAAATCGAGTGATTGGTGTGACCAACTGGAGTAGGCGTGAAAGAAGCAGAGGCGCCTGAAGGATGTTTTGCGGCAATCCGAAACTCGTTAATCGGGCCAATTTAAATAAGTAAGTAAGGGTCTTGAATTTGGTTTCAACTAGAGACTCTATTTGGTTACACCAAGCCGAGCAAATGATTTTTAGTTACTTAGTATTACAAACTAATGAATAATACATACATTTAAAATGTATGTATGTTATTTTCTTTGGCACTTATTAGCAAGTATAAGTTTATGTGAAATGACTTTTACTTTCAGAACTTAAATCAGAAGTACTAGTGACCACATTACACTGTTTCAGCTTTTATTTTTGTTTCTTCCTTTATTACTATTCTTTCTATATCGCTCTTTAGCTTTGATTTTTTTCTGTTGTATAATAAATATAAAATCCTATATAAAGGCATATGTACACATACATACACATGTATGTACATACATATATGCATACGTATGCATGACTGTGAAAAGTATGTATATGAGTTTGTGTTTAAAGTGTACAACATATATTAATAAAAATGAATCTCATTCATTCCGAACTCGTAAAGTCCTTTTATACTTGCAACAGCTTCTGTTGTTACCACTACACACTTCTACTACTACCACTACTACTACTACTACTACTACTACTACTATTACCACTACTAGTGCTTTGTTCCATTTTATTTTATTCTGTTTATCTTTCTTTTATTGTTTAAGTTATTGACATTGAAATTTTTATAATTTTTTTTTCTTTTTTTGTTTTCATCCAGACTTTTATTATTCTTTCGTTTATTTTTTATTTTTTATTTTTTGTTTTTTTTTTCTATAAATAGTATTTTATTGTTTACCATGTGAATGAATGAATGAACGAATGAAAAAAAAACCGGCAAAACGTATGTCTGCATGTTTGTGTGTGTTTGAATTTTTACAACCAAGTTGAGCTCTAAAAATAGAAAAAAAAATACAAGTAACAGACTCGGCTATATAATGTCTGTATTAGATTTGTAGGGGTTAGAGGATCTTGTTGGCTAGTTGGCCAATCAATTGACTGGCCTGACTGGACTAGTGAAATACATTTTCATGATGACGTCATTTGTGGATCCAATACTTATTTATATACTACTACAGATGAATGTGTATTCAGCAGTTAAAATGTATTGTAAAGACTTTTAGGTGCGAGAGTGAGGTTGGAGTGATGGGATGCATTAAATTTTTCTATTTTTACCAGTGTTTGAAGCGATATTCGATAAATTCGATTTGTAAAGATTTTTAAATTGCTTTTTTTACATTCGTGTATGCTGCTAACTTTGGTCTTTGCTTTTTTCGTTGGTTCAGTTTTAGTATGGTGTTGAATATATTTATTCCTCTGTGACACATTTTTCTTTAGGATATTAATTTTTTGTTGTGTTCCTCTATTTCCATTTTTTTATGCACATACATACGTACATATTAAAAAATGTTTATGAAACTCAAAGTAAACGTCCTAATTCCCATACTCTCAATCGCCAACAGACACCTACAACCAAATTTCATATTTTATTTCTTTTATTCGTATTACATTCTCATGGTCATTATATACTTATGTAACTATATGTACATACATATGCATCCATATACGATATATACATATACATACATATGTATGTATAGGGGTACTTGTTACTTTGTGATTATTTATAATCTGTGTGTTTGTGTTAGTGCATCGGTATGTGTTCTATTTTATTTTTATTTTTATTTTCTCATTCTTTTGTAATTGAACATAATATTCCTGTGTATAAAAGTTTTCTATAAAACTGACAAGGTCAATTATTTTTTTATTTTTTTTTTTTGATTTTTATTTTTATTCCTTTTTCTTTTATGTGTTTATTTTTATTTTTCGTCTGTTGTTTGTTTTCGAAATACATTTCTTTGCTAAAACTTTTTACTTTTTAACTATTTGTACTTATAGAAAGAGAAATGGAAAACTACGAGCGTTTCTTCGATAACATAACATACTCACACTGATACTAAATATATTGTGTGCAAGTCGTTTGTGTATTTGATCTTATTGTACGTGTATATGGCCATTAATAAGATTCCATTTTTTTATTACTCTTTTATTTTTATTATTATTATTCTTTTTTTGTTGTATATACATACATACATATATATATATGTATATAAATATATTTTTTTCGTTTTTGTTTTCGTATCTTCTCTAAGAAACTTAGTTTTTTTTCTCGTTTAATGTACTCTTTAACTTGCATGTACGTGTGTATGTATTTGAATACATTGGTATGTTGACTATAGACAGGACATACATACATACATACATATGTATGTCGCTTATTTTTTATATACAATACATATACAAAATATAAAAAAGTATATAAATGTGAATAGACAAGATTTTTTATGTTCTCTGTATTTGCTATATAAATACTTTTTCAAACTCACATATACATACATACATATATAGATGGGTCGTAAAGGGAGGATATTGAACTTGTACTTTTTCTGGGTCAAGGCGAAAAAGTTTTATATGACTTTTTCAAGTTCTTTCGTTTAAATAAATAATTTCAAGCTTTCAATGTTAACACTTATTTTAGCATTAACACTATACATTAGGGTGGTCATTAGTAGGGATGAGATTGCAGCACCTACAGATCTATTAACGATTGTTTTTTTTTTTGTATAAACAAATCCAAAATTTATAAACTCTTTCAAATTTACAAAATTTACATTATGCAAATACTCAAAAAAAAAAAAAATAATTATAAATCCAATCGAGATAAAACAATTTATTTCATCCAATATGTATGCAATCCGCTTCTAATGACAAAAATTGTTAATTGTTTAATTGCCAATTAAGCATTTTATTAAATACACAATATTAAGAAATTGTTAAGTTACATTATCATATAAATCAACATTCAACACAGTTGTCAATAAGAATCTTAAATTTATCTTTGATGATTGATGGAGGCAACAGCAAGAAAAGCATTTTATAATGCCCAGTAAAATTTTTCAGAAATTGTAACAAAAGTACGTATGTACATTAGAGCGACTCAAGTTGTATGGAAGCAAAATTCGTGCTCGATGTACCCCCCTCAAAATGAACCTTGGACTTTTTTAAGATGACATCTAAAATATTTCGGCTCTAGCTTTGACCTCTCGTGAGCTGGACCATTTAGAAAAAGGGTCTATTTTTGTATGTTTTGTTAATTTGAGAATTTGTTTCCTAACCAACATATGGAGTATGGGTGTCATAAGAAAGGTTTTTTCAAGGCGCGTCCAGCGGTATATACAATTTGTCCACGGACAATCATCCATGTCCGTTTTTTAAGGATATTCTGTTAAAAAAACGGTTTTTGAATTTTTTCTTTTCTTCTTTTCTAACCAAATTAACTCTAATATGATGGCGGATTTAGTTTCTAAATGATGTTTGGATGAAAATAGGACTAAAGAAAGAAAAAAAGAAATGATCTACGACTTTTTATGGGCATATTTTTTTCCCAAATTAAAAAAGGTATTAAATTTTTTTGTTTATATTTACAAAACTGTACTCAAAAACGCAAACTAGGGCGAATTTCAAAAAAAGCTAAGACCCGTATTTAATTAAATCAACTAAAGATTAAAATATGTTAATTTGGTTATTTTATTACAAACAACCCAGAAGAAAAAATTCAAAAACCGTTCTTTTTAACAGAATATCATTAAAAAAGGACATGGATGATCGTCCTTGGACAAATTGTATATACAGTTGGACGCGCATTGAAAAAACCTTTCTTATGACACCCATATTGTATATGTTGGTAAGGAAACAGATTCTCAAATTGACAAAACATGGAAAAATAGACCCTTTTTCGAAATGGTTCACCTCACGAGAGGTCAAAGCTGGAGCCGAAATATTTTAAATGTCATCTTAAAAAAGTCCAAGGTTCATTTTTAGGAGGGTACATCGATCACTTTTTTTGGTGAGTCGCTCTAATGTACATACGTACGATAGCTCTGAAAAATAAACTTAATTCCAAATATGTACATCAATTTAACTTAATGAATCTTAAGCACCAATGAAAAACTAATTAACAAAATTAACATATATTGATGGGAGACAATAGTGAAGACTTAGAGTGGCATATTAAAGGCTTTCGACATGAGCCTGATCTAGGCGTATCTGATATCGGAATTAAAGATACGATATTCCAACAGGAACAATCGAACGAACAATATTTTTGCAATTGAACGCCTTCACTTAATTACGATTAACCTGTTTTCAAATGGGGCCAGAGTATATACTTTTTTAATCCTTTCCCTGTTGTATTCTTTTTAACTAGAAATTTGATTACATGGTACAAGAAATATTTGAAAAATTAATTCGTTGTGTGTATTAAACGCTATGTCATGGTCTCGGCTTGAAGTTATACGTATAAATCTTAATTTTTACAACAATGAAAAGGGACAAAATGCAAATGACTTGAGAGGCATAATTTAATGATGTAGTACACGACAAATAATCTCGTCAAACAGAGGTTAATTTTACCAAATGAAAAAATTTATTTATTTTGAAAATCATACTTTTCAACAAAATAAATAAATTTTAAAATACATTTTCAAAAACAATATCAATTCTTGCTATTGATTGATATTTACATGTAGAATCAAAGAGGAAATTTCAATATATTAAATGATGAAGGCATCTCGATAAAAGGACCCATTGTAATTTGTATTGTTATTAGAAGTCAATCTTCAATGATATCTGTCAAATTTAATGTGTCATTTTCTTGTGTGACAGCAATGGCATCTATGGACCTGAAAAACTAATGACATTACCTTATTAATTTCCTTGTGACGGAAAGTACGAAAAATATTTAGTTCAATGAGGCTAGTAAATCGAATAAGAGTTACAAAGAAGTGTGAATTAGCGGCAGTTATTGAAAATTCAAATGTAATAAGATTTAGAAAAATTAAAATACTTAGATGGCTTATAGCTTAGAGGACTGGCTAAATAATATTTAGAAAAACAATCGATTTAGACGCTACAGACAATGATGCTTAGGTAAAGTACAACATGATTTAACCTTAAGACCATTTGCAATATTCCTCTAAATGTGCAATGAACTTCATAAATTCTACTCGTGTAACCTAACCTATTCCGGTCTTAGTGTAGAAGAGCTAATGCATCCGCGAAACATTCTGATCTTGTAATAATTTAGCCCGCCCTTAATCAGCTTTATTATGGTTCTCGAAAATGTTCTTCAATTTTTTTCTTTGTGGTACTACGTAAAATTTTCGACTACAATGAATTTGTAGCAGAATAAAATGAAAAGGGTGACACAAAATATTAAAAATAATTAAATATTATGAAAAAGTCTGTAATGAACTGTCAAAAAGTAATAATAATAAAGAGATATTGGTGGCAAACAAAAATTAAAACTTTAATTGTTTAAAAAATTTAATTGCTATAAAAAATTTAAAATGCTGAGTGTTGCCTTATATTCATACTCTGAAGATGAAAATGCGAATAAATTTTCAATGCCAAATTCAAAGTAAGTAGAAGTATCGAAAAATGAAAAGTTTAATAATATTCCTTTTTAGATTCGTTAGTTATTTTAGATTAAACAAATCAGCTTTTCAGTACGTTTTGAACATGACTGAGCCCAAATTGCAAGAATCGAAAAGAACATCTGCAGTGCCAAATATACTAAAACTGGCAGCAACAATGCGTATACTTGCGGAAGGAAGTTACCAGAAAGGAGCTGGCAATGACTACAATGTAGGACTTTCCCAGTCCTCTGTCAGCAAAGTATTTAATTAATGTATAAATGCGATGAATAGTGAATTATGCAAAAGCTGGATTTCTTTTAAGATTCGTGAAAACGAAAAGTGTGAAATAAAAGAAAATTTTTATAATAAAACTGGTTTTCCGTGCGTCATAGAATGCATCGATGGCACACATATTAAAATTTCATAACTTTTAGTTTCTGTCGAATGGAATAAAATTAACGACTATTTTTTCAACTTTTGACATTCAATTTCGAGAACCATAGTACGACAAATTGTAAAAGAATAGTTTCAGGGTTGTATTTTTATGGCTTTCGAGAAACGTAGTACCATAGTTTAAAAACGAAAAAATTTAAGCTCGAATACGAGAATCGTGATAAGGCTGAACATGTAGGTTTAGGTCTAGGTTAAAGGACGTGTACTTGCAATGGAGACAAGTATAATACTCGTAGTAGAATTGACCCATTGTAATATGTCCTAAAAGAGAGAGGATAATAAAGGAGATCGGGAAAAGGAGAGGAGGTGCAAAGGAGACAGATGAATAACACAGACCATAAAACACACAAGAGAACGAGACTAAACCATTGAAGTCTTAGCGCTTTTCAATAAGCTCAAACTAATAATGAATCTATGGAGAGCCTTAACCCTAGATGTTTACTGTTCGTCGAATCGACGAAGCTCATTTACTCTTTATCATATAACTCTTTTATGTTTGACCAAAATTCGCTCTTTTTCTGAAGAGTAACCTTACTGTACAAAAATGAGTATCTAGGATTAAGAAATGGGTGGCCAGCGCACGTTTAATCACTGCAAGCTTTCGTTATTAACTTATCTTGTTGATAAAAAGACCAAAGAGGTGACTCAAACATAAAAGAGTTATATGATAAGGAATAAATCAGCTTCGTCGATTCAACGAAGAGTAACCTTAATGTACAAAACTGAAGAGTAACCGTTCAGGGTTAATATCGGCACTCGGCAAAGAATTGAAATCCTCGAAGAAGTTCCTGCCCAGAATCCTCAACCTCAATCTACTAACGGCTGGACAGTTACAGAGAAGGTTTTCGATATTTTCCAACTCCTCCTCACAACATACCCTGCAATATTCCGGCTGAGTTCTGTTCCAGCTCCTTATCAGGGATCTAATCTCGCAGTGCCCCGTAATAAACCCAATAACTAACCTCAAACTGCCCTTATCTAAGCCCAGCAGTCAACCTGTTCTAACACTATCTATAGCAGCCCATAGGCACCCAGAAACATAACATCCCGATCCATTCCCCCAACGCCTCTGCTCTTCTCTCCTGATCTATCCATTGATGAGGCCTTAGGACCTTAGGGATCAGGACCAACTAACAAACCGCCCCAGAAAGTGAACCTAATCTAGCGAGAGCATCCGCCGTCTCATTACCGAGTATTCCGCTATGACCCGGAACCCAGCATAGACGGATTCGGTGGTCCAAAGGTCCTTAAGCACTCTTTGCTCTCCCTGATTTACACCAGACCGACGCAAGGCCCTTAGAGTCCCCTGACTGTCAACGAAGATCACATTATTCCTAAACCTGCACAATGCACTGCATGAGTATCCCCTGAGTGCTGGTTTTACAACAAAAAAAAAAAAAAAAAAAAACCCAGATGTGTTTTTTTACACTTTGTACTACAGTCGTTTTGACTTACCTGCACAACTAACTTTTGCAAGAATTTTTGTGCAGATAAGTCAAAAATGCAGCTAAATTAATTTTTTTTACTTTAATTATAGATTACACTCACAAAATTTTAGTGCAAAACTACTGTAGAGATTACACTCCTGTAGAAGAACAAATGGCGTTAAAATCAAAGAACAACAAAAAATAAAAAATGCGACGAAAATACTTAAGGTCTGGTTAGTCGAACGTTCATGTCATAAAAACGGAACTTAAGTACGTTTGTGTAATTATAGAAGCATTAAGAAAGTGTTGTATGTGTACATACAATGGAAATAAACACAAAACAGTTTACAATCCTTTTGTGTTTGCAGTGTGATATTTTAAACCAAATTAAAATTAAATTTCGTATATTTAAAAATATTAATGAAATTAATGATTTTCAATGGATTTGGATACGTCAATTTACACAACGCAAACAAGAAATTTTACCTGCAAAAAAAAAAAAATAAATACAATCATAAATTAATTCATAATAGTCAGATGCATTCGTTCTATTTTTACATCATTTATTTTCGCTCTGGTAACTGTGTGAATCTTACTGATTCAATATAGATTTATTATTGTAATTTGATCATTGCTCCTCATAATTTTTCGGTTGCTTTGCTTTTGTTTGTTTTTCTTGCTGACAGTATTTGTTGGAACACCGCTGGTTAATTGGAAAGAACACCGAAATATTGTTAAAAAAAATCACAATGGTATTATTGTAAACATTAAAACTCTTAAACAAGCATATTTATTAATAAATATCCTCTAATATAGATACTTGAGGAAATATTATGTCAGCACGTTCAATGACTGTTAAGGTCTATCAAAACTTCCTTAATTTTATGTGGGCTGGCATCCGTATTTATGTCATAAGGTGTGAAAGACTACGTAAGGAGTTTTGTGAACACATTAGTTTCATCGTTTGATCTTTTTGCCCAAGTTTCAGTAGGGCAATCGGTTGTTTACTTGTATTTCTTATTGTATTCAAACTTTTTAGGTAATTAAAAGTTAAATTTACTTTTCCGGTTTTAACGTACTCAGTTGTAGAGTTTGACAATCGTGCAGATCCGCTTTTAGTAAAAGAATCTACAGTAGTTTTGATTTAGCTGCCTTTTATTTACGTGCGCATTGCCTTTACCTGCACAAATTTTTTTTTCGTGCTTTGAGAGAGTAATCTATAATTAAAGTAAAAAAATTTAATTTAGCTACATTTTTGGCTTATCTGCACAAAAATTCTTGCAAAAGTTAGTTGTGCAGGTAAGTCAAAACTACTGTATTGTCACTGTTACTACCCATTTTGTGTTTTTTATTTGTATAAAAATTCAATTTACCTTGCAACGTTTTAGTTATGTGTGGTAAAATAATACATCGTAGGATGAACTAATATTAAGTTTTTTCAAGGGGCAAGATCAACCGTAGCAGTGCAGACAAAGACAGCAAGCAAAACAAACACACATTCTTTTAGTGAGTGTTGTACTGTTCGTATGCGAATCATACTTATTTTGTGATTCTTGTAAATGTTGAGTAAAGGAGAGTCGAAATCAACAACATCATTATACGCATGTATTGTTAAGAATGAGTACGATAAGTACTTTAAACTTTGAATATGAGTAGTATGAGTATGTTATTAAAATAAGTATGAATACGTATAAGCATCAGAAATTATGAGTATGATTCGGATCTACTCATCTTTTTGAATACTCATTGCTGATCTCCGGTATATACAGTTTGCTCACCAAATATTGCATACAAAAGCATAAAAAGAGAGTTTTTTTGATTTTTAAATGCTTTAAAAAACCTTAATGGAATTTTGTGACCTTGCACCACATGTGTAATAGTGTTTTCACACCAAAAATTAAAACCTGATTTTAGCATTAAATCCATTATCAGCTGATTTTGTGTTCACACTGCAAATTTTCTTAAATCTGCTTTTAACTTTCATACATTTATGACTGTTCAACAGCTGTTTTTGTTTAGGAAAAAATAAAAAATATGAAAACTTAAGAAATAATGTTATTAATATTAATATTATTGTTATAATATTATTATTTATTATTGTTGCAGCATTCATTATTTGAAATTTTACATTTTTATACAACCGGCTTTCTGTATTTTTACATTTGTTTTGTTTTTATTTTGTTTTTATCAGCTGTTTTTAGCATTTCAGAGCTGGTAGCTCTGATTTAGTACATAAAACAAGGTTGTATTTCATAAAATCTACTTAAAACCAATTCAAAAAAGGTTTTATTTTTGGTTTTAACGTTAAAACCAACTTTTGCGTTAAAACCACTCGGTGTGAAAACAGTATAAAGTTGAAAACATTATTTTCCTTTTATAAATGATTTACTAACGTAAAAAATTGAATACATCCGATTATCTACATAGTCTAAGTTGTATAGTCAATTCATACAAGCCGTTGTATCGTTGTATTCATTGTATTGTTGGACGAATATACAACAGTATATGCTACACAAACAATATACACAATATAGCATAGCATTGAGCGTTCACAAACAGCCAAGTGTACATACACGATACAAAGTCGTGTGAATTGACCAATAGATTTAGTTGAGTAGAACCCAATAATTTTTGTTGTATATCTCGAACACACCAAAATTTTTTTATAAAAAAAAATTACTTTTTTGATAACCCAAACATTTTTGAACCGATTTTGAAAATTCAAAGTTTTTTAGAAAGAAAACATAACTTTTTAAAACGATATACTTAAATATATTGATTAAACTCATATGTTATGAATTTTAATCGGTACAATTTTGAAAATATTTAAAATTTAATTAAGAAATATAAAATAAATGCTGACATTCTTAAAGTGTATTCTCTTTTGAACAGATTGACATTTCGTTTAATAAAATCAGACAAAAGTTATCCAGGTTAATATTTTTTTGAAAAGTCTAACATTCGTGTCATACATTTTGAAAACATTTATTTATCAAATGAACTTTAATTGTATAAATTTTCAAAATATTTGATGGATCTTGGTTGTTTATCGAAAAATTCTCAAAAAAAAAACCGGAACTCCTTCAAATGAAAACAACTTAGCGATAATATTTTTAAAAATAATATAAAAAATTTTTATTCAAGTCGATATAAAAAAAAAAAAATTGTAGATACAACAGTTAATTGTCCAATGGTATTGATGACACAATATACATGCTAATGCTCGGTGATAAGGTTTTCCACTCTTCTTCAAAATACCAGTTTTCTATCGATAACATCATCTATGAAAGCTTATTTAACCACACCAAATACTGTCTTACACCCCCAAGCCAGTACTGATCAACAATCAGGATTAATTGTATCAATTGTGTTTTGTTGGTAAAGCTCAAAATTTGTTTAACCCCTTTAGATCGTCCGTTTGACTTACTTGTGAGTTCTATATTTGTATTCGTCTAAAAAAATAACAATATTCCTGAAGCTTTGGTTTTTAATTTCTTAGTGTTTTGCATGCAAGTGTATCTTTTTGAGTTTTCTACGGCTTCCAAATGCAGTGCTTTGAGAATTGTTTCTAAATTTCAATCTTTTCTGTCATATTTTTTGCATATTGCCTTTAATTGTTCCTTATTCATTAGATGTAAACATGCTTCAATCTTGGTTATGCAAGGTCCAAAATACCATCCTGCGGCACACCGAATATAATCTGCTGGGAAATACTAACAAAATGACCATCATTAATTAGAAACGTAATTATAGTCAAGAGTAATTGAAAAAAAGCTTTCACTTACGCCTTCAACAGTGTTCATTCGGAAGAATTTGTTAGGATCCTTAAAAGGCGCAATGTTGGCGAGCCTGTTATGAAGTTCGTTACTGCACTTTTGTCTTTAGGTAAGGTTCATATGGAAAGGGGGTAAACAGAGGCACACCACAAGGTGGTGTTTTCGTAGTTGAGGACCTGTTAAGCTCTAAAGCTTATAACAGAATGGCTGTCATCGTGTGGTTTAAGTGTCCGTCCTGTCAAGGCGGAAATTATGCTTTTTAACAGGCTATATAACTTATCGATTTTTAATGGGGTTCAACTCTCCTTTTTCAAAATGTCGGGGTCATTCTTGATCCCAAACTCTAGTGGAAGAACAACATTATTAATAGGTCTAAGAAAGCGACATTTGCGCTTTGCACCTGCGAAAGACTCGTAGGCAAGGCCTGAGGTCTTAAACCAGCCATCACATACTGGCTCTACCGGGCTGTGGTGAAATCAACTTTACTCTACGCCTGTCTAGTGGACAGTGTGCAAACACAAATATTATTGCCTGCTGTTAAAGAGATTGCGGAAGCAGTCTGCTCTTCTGATCACTGGTGGGCTCTGTTCGACCACAATTTAGGCATTGTTTGCTATTCGAAACATGCTATTAAGGCAAAGTACTGAGTTGGTGCCGTAGTCTACAGGTAGTATGTTGGCTTATTAGACTTAAGGCCACGGTACAAACCCCAGGTCAGACATCTCGAATGTAACGAAATATGAAAATATATTTCTTCGGCGACTTCCTCTCAGGATTTCTGGCAAAAACTCTGAGAGTTTCTCAAACAAAAAATCTGTCGTTCGGAAGCGACTTTAAACAGTAGGTCCCGCTGCACTTGTATAAAATTAACACACACAACATAAGTGGTGTGAGAAGGGTTGTGATGGCCAATTACATACTGAGTTGGTGCCAGTGAGACTTGATTGATTCAAGCCGGTACGGAGCTTGCAATCTCTGGTATATATATGTATTCCGATTGCCTCAGTTAATTTGGATATTGTGCCTTCGTTTTATATGAGGCTCAATCTCGTTGTCTGCAGCGGAGTAAGTACAATATTGCTAGAATTTGCTGAACACGTGTGGAGAAGAAGAGAATCGGCTCACTTTTTTAGATAAATTGCATGGCCATCCATTGCACAATGGCGATTCTTACTGTCCTTTTTGTTTGCTTGCCGAATGGTGACAAATGACTTCTGCAGGAGCTGTGGGTCTGAGAAGGAGGCGTTGCTCTTGCCATAACGAGACGAAGGGTTTTGACCTCTTGACCGAGCTCTCTAATATTAAGATTAAGATTTATTTTGGACTCGGGTTGGTTTCCTTTATGGAATGTTTGATCGCCGAGAAGAATTGATTGTGGTATAGACTAAGAGGGACCTTTTCCTTTAAGGAGGGTTGGCCGTCTTACCTGCCAAAAAGCTTCATCCTAGAGAATTATAGAAACATTTTTATTGGTTGTCTGTAATAGAAAGTCTAGGATGTGATAATGCGTTGGCTGTTGGTAATATTTACAAAAAATTATGTTTAAATTATGACTTTGAAAGGATACGATCTGCACAACCTCTTCCTGTAGGATATTTGTAATTACATAATTTAAGTACAAATTATAAATAATCCTATGTGGTTCAGGTATCATTACTACATCAATTTTTCTATCTGCATGAAAATATTCGCTCTCATTTTATATACTATTAGAGCATTCATTGACTTTAGTAGTCTATCAATCGCAGCTTCAAGGCAACTAAAATTATAACCAAAAGCTTCAGTTGATCCTACCTTTTTAGCGGAGGATGAGCGGATATGTTTGGGGATAATTAGCAAGATGAATATGATAGTTGTGGAAGGTAATTGAATAGGAAAATAGAATAAATTATTTAATAATATATTCATTACATACATACATAATTTATTTTTTGTTTCATATTTCGTTTTGATGTCTGGCCTGTGGCTCGAACCCGGGCTTTACGTGTAATAAGAGAACACACTTTCTACTAGACTACAATTATAGATTATCGCAGGTTAAATATAAAAAAAATAATAATAAGTTCAAGCAAGTTTGGATAAGGAATTAAAAAATTATTAAAAATGAAAATAAATAGAAAAATATATTGTTGATCTCATGCAGAAAGGAACTAACTCATAAAAGAACATTATCGATACGGCAAAAATTAATTTTAAATATTTTCTAAATGTACGTTTTAATGAAGTTTAAGCAGAAATTTTGTGTTTAAATTATTTTATTTATATTTTCATATTTGATATAATTAAGCGAAATGGAGGTTTTTGTAGTCGATTTTCTGTTCATAAAAGAAGGATAAGGGTTTTTAAATGAATTTTTTATATGGCAAATTATGAAAAGAGACAAGTGTTTAAAAAATATGCAATTGACTGTTTCCGACTAGAGCTTTCAAATGAAACTTGTGGTCAAAACTGATAAGGTTAATATAATAACTGTAGGTTTTAATACGTTTAATTTATATTTGAAGATATACATTTATTTATAGATTTAATTTATAATTGAAATAAAATTTATTCAGCCCAATTATGAATAACAATCCCCCGGGAATTTTTTCTTTCCCCAATTCTCCTATTATAAATAAAATCTCCCCGGGAAATATTTCTCTTTCCCCGTATTGTAAACAATGTTCGAAATTGGGAAATTCTTCCCCGGGAAAAAAGTAGGTATTACGAATGTCAATTAAAGGGAGATTGTAATGACAACTTCTGGGAATAATTCCGCCAAACAATTGAAAGTGAGTTGTGCTAAAAAATGTAAGTAGGTATATCGATTTTTTTAAAAAAAAAATTAATCACATTTTACAACATAAATGTTAATGCATCACGTCAAAAACAACAAGTAAAAAACAGCTAGAGATTCTTTTGAAAGAAATGGAAGCCCACCCTGATATCGCTTGTGGGATGTTCAAAGGAAGTAAAGAGGAGTTGAACCGGTTTTGGCGCAATTTGGAGGCGGAGTTAAATTCAGCGGGGCCACCAGCAAAAAGTGTTCCGGAGTGGAAGAAGGTATTATTGATAAAATTTATCGATAATGGTGTATAGAAATATTAAAAGTGAAAACATTATACAGGCATGGTCTGATCAAAAGAAGTATGTTCGATAGAAAGCTGCCCAAAACCTTAAATGTGCCAAAGGAACTGGTGGAGGTCCAAATATGGAGCAGAAGTTTTCTTCATATGAAGAGGCCATATATAAAATGATTGGTATGCAAGAATCCGTTGAAGGCGTCGGCAAAACATTTGGCTTAGCTTCTTCTTCTACCACAAATAAACAAACAGAAGATATTAATGGATGAAAATGCTGTCGGTTTGGATGACAGTTATAAAGATTGTTCATCTTAGCCACCAGCTAAAAAAATTTAAAAAAACACCAGTTGAAGTGCACGCCCATGTTTCATCCGTCGAAATACTGACAGAAGAAATCTCTATTCAGAGAATTCTAGAAATGGAGAAATTAAGAATAAGAGAAGTGGAAAATAAAATTGAAAAAAAAAACAAAAGTTATTAGAGTTAGAAAACTAGAAATATTAGGTATTGAAAATAATATAAAAATGAACTGTATCTGTGAATATGATTTTCTTTCAACTTCTAAAATATAAATTTTTTGTTTTTTTAGTTTTTTGAGTGATTTTTTTAATGTACAAACCGCAACTGAAGTGACTACTCATTTTGTTCTTAGTTTTTAAATATTTATTTTTTTAATAAAGTGTGTATTTATAAAAGAATATACATACATATGTATATCTGTTTTTTATTTACAACTAAGTTATTGCAGACTGTTTCCAATATTATGTCTAACAATTTGGGCTGCAGATAAATATTGCTGTGAGGCTAAGGACTGCACATCATTTTCTTCTATGGTGAAAGAATCTGAATTATTTACAGTTGTATTGCATTTAAAATAAATACGTATATTATGTAACGCGCAACAGACATTTATTATTTGTGCTGACCTTTTTGGAGTGTAATGCAGCTCTCTAGCGCCTAGAATACACCTCCATCTATTTTTGAGGACACCATTGGTTCTCTCAATTATATTGCGACACTTTGTATGCACTTCATTAAACTTCATTTCAACAGACCCCTCGTCAGGAGTTCTATGAGGGGTTAGAAGCCACGGTTCCAGAGGATATCCTGCGTCGCCTAATTAAAAAAATTATACACACATTGTTAAATAATGAATGTTATTTGCTATCATTTAAACATTTACCAAGAAGCCAATAGTTTTTACACCCTCTCAGGTATTCATGCTCAAGATGTACTCGCAATTCGCTGCAATTCCAAATAAAAGAATCATGGCACGCGCCAGGATGGGAGGCATCAACGTATTGAATCCTCAGCTCATTATCACAGACCTATAAATATTTCAAATTTCTTGTTATTTATTAGTTATTGATACTATTGAAAGCACTTACCAGCATTACATTTAAACTATAGAATCCTTTCCTGTTATAGTACAAATGTCTGTTACTAGGCGGAGCTACAATACGGACATGCGTCCCATCAACGCATCCTATAACGCTAGGAAAACCATGCTTTACGTACAGTGACAACGCAATTTTTCGTTTGTCCTCCTCTGTTCTGCAGAAAGTAATCCACCTTGGGCATAGGTGCTCTTCAAAAATGTCTACGACTTCTTTTAGGACTTTACTTACACTACATTGTGCCAGAGATACGTCAGTCTTTACCTACTCCTGTTTGATACCCACCTTCTGCAAAGAAACGTAAAGCCGCACTTACCTTTACAAGGGGAGGTACCGCAGACGACTTCATTCTTGGCTGACTGTGCGACTTTAACACCTCGAGCAGATATTTAAATGCAGGCTTATTTATCCTGTAATATTTTTCGAATCTATAATAAGTAAAATTTTCATTACCAACATAAACAATTATGTACAAAGGATTCTTATATACTTACAAAGTTTGCGGCATTTCGAATGGGTATAAGTCATCACGCAACATTCTCCTTGCAATTCTTTGCTCTTTTATTGAACGTTCTTCTGCTGCTTCAACTACCAACCGAAATGCTGCACTAAACATTTTACTTTGTTCTAATATATATTTTTTTTTCACGTTCTATGAACTTTTTTTTTTTGGTAAATATCAAATTTTTTAATTTCTAATTTTAATTTGAAAGTCTTATGTCAAAACATAAAAGCAAAAAGCAAACAGCTGACTTCGAAGGAAGTTAGAATATGGGAATATAATTCCCGTGAGAAATGAACTCCCAGGGAGCATATTTCCCCGGGAAAATTCATAATCGGGCTGATTAAGTTTTTATCAAATTAAAATCAAAAGCAATTTTGATTTAAATTACAAAATCGAACTGCTTAGCTCGGCTGCCAAATATATAATAATAATTTTAAATGTCTATTCCTAGGCGAATTCATGTAATAGGTGGGATTGACTAAACAGCTGATACTATTCCAAGTGTCAAAATTTGTGTGTGTTTGTTGTGCGTGTGTGTTTTGTTGTTAACTTTTTTTTCTCTTCAATTTTTTTTCTTCCTATTTTGACAGCCGAAGGAGTGTTTTACAAAAACAAAATGCCTGTTGTTTTTGCATTGTTGTACTTGTTGTAGAGTTGCGGCTACCTTATATGAATTTGCCGTGGTCTATTCTATGAAAAACTATTATTTTTTCCGACTCAATCAAGTATTCATACTTTACCTTGTTTCATGTTTTCAGACCGCTTACTACATTTATTTGACTTTGGTTTTTCTTTAACCCTACGGGATCGCCTTAATACTTTCAAGTGCGATCCCACATAACGTCGAATCGCTTCTGTTCAAACGACATCTCTCATAACGCATTAAAAATCTCTGCTCTTGTAGATTCTTTAAACACAGAGCAAGTTATTAAATTGTTTTCATCACAATATCTTGACTGGCAGGTCGATCTTTGACGACGTGGATATATTAGGAGATATCATTTTGGTGTGCTTGCAGATAATTCTTCCTTATCCTTTTTTTCCTGATTTATATTTCTTTTGCATTAGATGCAAAATTTACTGTGTAAGATATATGAGCATTTTTGGATTTTTTCTATTTACTTGTATTTTTACAATTACTGGAGTAATTTATTTATTGTGTTTCTTCAAATTGGAAAATTAATAGTTTTTTCTAAATAAATAACATACATACGTAATTGACCATTACAAAAGCATTACGGCCTAGCTTCTCACACCACTCATATTGTGTGCCTTAATTTTATACTTGAGTGGAGGGACCTACAGTTTAACGTCGACTCCGAACGACATATTTTTTAAGAAACTTTTTCATGGCAGGCGACTACAAATATTTATTTTAAATAAATAAAATAACAATAATTTGGGTACTAAATTAAATGACCAAATAAATTAAATTTAGAAAACAACAATACAATTCCATTCGCATACATTTTGTTACTTAGGGCTGTTTGAAAGTTTAATTTTTTTTTTTTGGACTTTGCTCTTAAAATCGTTTTATTTTTAGTAATATTACAATAAATTTTTGATAAAATGAAATGTATTGAAATCACCAAAAAATCAATTTCGTAAAAATTAGTTAGGATCTTTTTACATGTGACCAACGATGTACAAATAAAAATTATAATTAATAACACGTTGCGACAGTCAAAATACACCCAGCTAATGACATAGTGTAGGTTGTAAGTTTTGTTGAGTAGAACTCAAAATTATTTTTTTTTACATTTCTCGAACCTTCCAAACTTGTTTTATTTGACAAAAATGGTTTTCTTTTGAGATTTTCCAAATATTTTTTAACCTCTTTTCAAAATCCAAAGTCATTTTAAAAGGGGAGAGATGACCCTTTAAAACGTTATACATACATAAAAAAAAATTACTTACTATTAAAATAAATAAAAATTCTCACAAAAATTTACATATAAATTAAACTAATAATAAATTTCAAAGCCAAAATAAAACTTTTATAAACTAAAATACAAATAATTATATTGTTCATATGAGTTTTGATCGGGTAAACTTGGAAAATATTAAATTTTTCTTATTTTTTCAAGTTTAGCCGTTCTGAATTGCACAATTTAATTAAAAAAATATAAAATAAGTGGTGATACTCCGAAAGTGCATTATCTTGTAATGAGATTGATAAAATCGAACAAAACTTTCAGTTCAAAAATTTTAAAAATTTTTGATGGATCTTGAATGATTTGTAAATACATATCACGTTTAGGAGGCTACCAGATGTCGATTAATATTTGTGTTTTTTTTTGCAAACATACAAATATTGGCCACCTTCTGGTGGTCGCTCAAACGTGAAATTGACATATTTCCAAATAAACAATCAAAATCCAGCAAAAATTCCGAAAATATTTGAATTAAAAGTTCATTTGAAAAAATATATACATACATATATGAAAAATATAACTCGACTGTTAGACTCTTTAAATACTAACTACGGCAATTTTTGTTCCATTTTATCAAACGAAGTGTCACTTTCACGAGTGTACTTTTAGAGTGGCACCACTTCATTCATATTTTTTAATTAAAGCTTGCTACTATGGATGGACAAACTTGAACAAATTGAAAAAAATTCGCATTTGCCAAGTTTACCTCATAGAATAATATATATGTATAAAGTTTTTAAGGCCCATCCATTCCTTTTCTAAAAAAGTGAAAATTTGTGACATTGGTACAGAAATGTTTGTGTAATCAATAAATTTGTGCGTAAAGTCCAAGAAAACCCTTTTTGTCAAAAAAAAAACAAGTTTGGAGCTTTCAAGATATATAAAAAATGCTTTTGAATTCTATTAAACAAAACTCACAACCTACACTATGTTATTAGCTGAGTGTATTTCATTTTTTTATTTTGTCGCATAGTGTAATTAACCAAAAAAATAAAATAATAATTAAATAAATATTTACTTACGATTTTCGTTATTTTTTATTTGAATAAATCTGTTGGTAACAGGACAAATCAAGCTTTGTCCAGAGGTTCTCGTTTTAATTTTGAATAAAAACACACCGAATCAGATAAATGTTTATTATCAAATTTAATATATTTTAATATTAAAATTCCTAGATTAAGAAATAAAAGGTTATATAATACAAGAAATATCACATATTTTAATACATACTTTTGGTATGGAAACCGCTAGAAAATACTAGAAGGTACAAAATTTATTGAAATAGGATTATAATGCAAATGACGACGGTCTACATCGATCACAAGAGCAGTTAAAGTTTTAACGAAGCTAGCGTTTATTTAAATTTAATAACATATTTTGATTCATAACACAGCGCCTTCGATTTTATTACACAATCCCTTTGCTATAATGATTAAACTTTGGTTTCTGTCATCATATCGCGTAGCTATTGTCAATTTGTTAGTGCGCGAGCCTCTTATGCACGGGGTGCCATAAGTTTCTACGAAAAATAAAAAGATACGCGCTTGTCGGATCATTTGGATACAACTTTTTAATCAGCAGCAACCGAAACATCAAGGAGATATGTAAATATTGGCCACCGCCATTTCTTTTGTCCATCTTATCAACGTCGCCCATGCCCTTACTGTGTCGCTGCACCACGTTTGCACCCTTTCGCCATCCTTTCCTTTGACGATTCGTTTGCAGGACCCCATTTCATTCCCATCAAAATTTGTGCAATTGTTACAACATTACTATCCTTCCATCGTGTAAGCAATATATTCCCATTGTTTGTAAATCTATGATCTACAAATCCCCTTTCCTCTTTTTTCATTATCGGGATTGAGCGAAGAGGAAATTTTTCTGTTCGTTCTTCTCGTATCGTTCCTGAACTACAAATCCGATTGATGATAAGTGTCGCAGTTATTTGAAGGAGGTAAAATAATTATGAATACCTGAAATACACATTATAAGATTTGTTCTTTAAATGGTAATACTGTGGTTAATTTACCTTGAATCCTTTATTACGCGAAACATTAAATTTTTGAAAGAGGTCATGCACTATCGCCACCTACACCAAATCTTTTGAGAGTAAACTCAGCTTTTTTATATCAGTTTTTGAAACCATGCTTGGCATAATGCTTGCCATAATACGGGATCATACTTTCATCGACCGACAAAAATTCATCCATCCCACCGTGTCGCAGAGATGATGCATTTAGGCAATTTATGAAATGCCTCATTTTTTGAAGGCGATCCTTATTATCTGCTTGAAGATTGTCATTCAAATGAAAATTTTTTAATATTTGTTCAAACCTCTTCACTCTCATGCTATCACGGAGCAGTTTAGGGCAGTCAAGTTTGCTTGACCAATACATTCTTTTATTGGGATACTTTGCATATCCAGAAAAGAGAAGGCCTCTTAAAATACTTTCATCTCTTCTAACATTACATCTACATTTGTATTCTTTTGGACTCCATACAAGTTTGTTTGCTCCTCAAAATATTTTAAAATATCTTCTGAGAAAAATAATTCAAAAAATTCAGTTTGGAGTTGAATTATTGGTTGAATTATTCTACACTTCGTGTTTATTTTATATGCTGGTGCAACTTTTCGTTACCAATTTGAACGGTTATATGTGTATTTCTCGGTTAGATATGTAGGAGATTCGCATTAGCTTTTCATTAAGCATTCATCATTTTTTTGTACTACTTGGCATGTATGAGATAATAATTTTGGACCGAAATGATTAAGATTTCCCTCATGCTCATCATCGCTGTCTTGTTCAGTATCGGCTCCATTTTGAGGGGGAACTGTGTAAATTGCAGTGCCAATGAGCTGCTTATCATAAAAGATCTTTTAGTTCATTCAATATTTCAGAAACTGTTAGTCTATATATAAAAAAAATTTACTCAATTACCAATTTTTATCGGATTACAATTGCACTATGAGCGCAGTATCCCTTTTAGGGGACTTTACATTTAAACTCACTGTATGCACGCGGTATTGCATTTTGTCATAATTTTTTTACATCACTTCAATCATTACACTTATTTACAAATAACAAAACACACCAAAAATATTAAATATTCACACAATATATAATATATTGCAATTTTCTTACCCTGCTGATTTCTGTTTTTTCCCCCAAATTGATATTCCATATTTTGCATAAAATACAACACACAAATCATAATATTTAAAGCAAATGAAATAAAACGTGGTTTGTTTGAGTGTCAATAACGGCATAGCGTACTTGTTATTTAAAAGTTCAAATTTTTAAACAGAGATACTGTAGAGAATTCGAGAGTCCTTTATAGCGGACTCTACGTACTAATGGGCTGACGGTTATATCTTAAAGAAATTTAAAAAAATTTACCTTTTAATTAGCAAACTTTAACTGATTAGTAAAATAGCCATATTTTCCAAAATTTTACAATTTCTTCAAATTTACAAGCAAATCAGTGTACAGGGAGGGTTTTTGAGGTTGCTGATTTCAAATCTAAGGTAAAATTTTTCGAATACAAAATGACGTATCCAGTATGCAACTTTAAAATTTCATCTGATTCGAGCGATTAAAACCGCAAAAATAAAGAAGTGGAAACTTTTATAAAAACTATGGGCCATAATCATAGTCATCAAAAAAGTATACTTTAAGTATCATTTAATAAAATGTCTACTTTTCAGCTACTATAGACGATAAAGGCCATGTCAGATAAAACTTTTGCTTCGCGTTGCGTTGCATATACGCTCTGACATTTAAGATAAATGCACATGTTTATATGGCACTTGTCACATAAACTGCTTTTAACGCAACGCAAAGCGAAAAGTTGGGCATGTCTCATCTTTTTGCTCGCTTTGACAATCAGCTGTTGATTATTCAGTAAATATTTTTGGCAAATTTGAGCGTAAATTTTATTGTTTCAATATTTTTCTTTAAATTTAAAGCTTTTTTGTTATTGTTTTATTTTGATTATATTAAAAAAAAAGAGGTAAGTGAATCTTATTTTTTGGAAGAAGTATTTAATATAATTTTCACAATTTTACTTAGTAAAAAAAACTTACGCGTCAACCACTTTAGCCCCCTTCACACTATCACACAAGTAATATGATCTGTCAAAATTTTATGTAGAAGAGTACGGATGGGATCGTCTAAACATAATATGTAATGAAACTATCACACATAGAGAGAAAATACGGCTGAAAATTTTGACAGTCGTATGGCTCTCTTCATTTTTTGAAATGTTTCAGAAAACAAGAAAATTTCATTAGATCAGGGATGTATTTTTATGTAAACAAAACAAAAAAGTGTAAAACACCAGTGCAAAAAAAAAACAAAAACAAAAAACATTTTTGGCGCAAACAAGTATTCCTATTTTGTGAAAATATTTTTAGAATTATATTCAAAATTTAATTAATTTAATTTAGAAAAAGTTGTTGATTTGCCTCCAGTTTTACGCCGTAGTAGCCATTCCCGGCATTTTAATTTCAATAGAAACTTTAAGCAAATTTTTTCACTTTGTTTATGTTTTTTTTAACAGCTGCTTTCGTCTTACTTTATTATTGTGTTATACCAATCGTGTAAACGCAGAAAAAATAATCATACGACTATTATTCTCTTTTTTGAAATACGGATGGAATTTCATTTTACTTTTTCATCAAACTTTACATATTACTTGTGTGATAGTGTGAAGGGGGCTTTTTAAAAGAGAAAAAAACAACGCGAGTGTTGTCAAAGTTTTGGTTGTGTCATACACCTTTTGCTTTACGCTTTTCTCTCAAAGTTATAAACGTCACGCAAAGCAACAAAGTTTTATCTGACACGGCCTTAAAAAGCTTACTTTTTCCGCTAAAGCCAGTTTTATACTTAAAACAAGCTGAAATTGTTTTTAACAAAGTTAACATCACTTTAACTCTATCAGCTGTTTGTCATTTATCCAAATTAACAAAACCAAAAACAAAAGTTGTATGAATTGCGTTAAATTTGTTATAAATTGTGGAAAAAGTGTTGAAAAATAATTGGAGAGATGTGTATAATTGAGGGCATTGAAAATGATTTCCCCGGATTAATTTTATGCAATTGTTTTGTTTTTTTTTTCAAAATAACAATTTAAATTTTGTTTATTTTTTTTGGCGCTTTTATTGCATCAGCTGTGCAGAGATACCACTTATACAGTATTTATCCCAGGTTGTATGCAAAATTTCAAACATTATACTAATAACACACTTAAAGCTGATTCAACTTAAAAATATTATTAATTTTCACTGCAGTTAAGAAACAGTTAGTAACAGGTTTAAATATTAAAGTTGTTTTTAAAAAGAACCGACTTTAGTGTTTGACTATGCTTATGGACCTATGTATTTTTAATTTTTTAATAAAATTATTAAAAAAAAAATTTATTGCTAGGGAAGGCTACCCACAGAAAAAAAAATATTTTAACAAAATCTTTCACTTAAATTATGAAGCACTTACTGTCGCTTTTGTTTTTCATATTTTAATTTAATTCAAGATTATGTTTCTTTTTCAACTATTTAAAGAAACTTAAAAATTAGACAAAATCGCACTGTAAACACTTCGTTCAATACTCTGCTCACAAACACTGATTTTGATCACCTACCAAGCAATAGTCGTTAATTTTTTACAAAAACAAAACATACAGTAATTAGCTTTGAAGTGTTCTTTATCAAATACCAACAAACAAAAAAAAAATACATTCTTGAAATGCTTTTTTGTCGCAAAAATGAGTAAAATTACTTAAAGTGCACAGTACGGTGTTAAATAGAATAAAAAAGCGGATTGTATCTATTGTTCCGAAGAGGTAGTAGAGTGAAGTGACCAAACGGTTTATTAATCCTATATTAAACTATTAGCATAAAATTGAAATGTCGCAAAGGAATACATACATCGGTGTGTCCTTCTGAGGTGCATTAATGTGCTTCATTCACCTCACGATCGAGATTGCTATTCTAAACTAAGTGGTCTTCATAATGCACGGTAAATACTTGTTGATACTCTCAATTAAGCTCTTTATTATTCACACTACTTTTGTGTGCCACCGTATCAAACTTCACGATACAACAATAATTGCTTGTTCACTACTCTATTTCACACTTCTGTCCGCGCCAACACTAACAACTCTTCAAACCACGACTTTTTGTTTACTTCGCACGCAAGGTGTCTTCACACAAGACTGACTGAATTATTACTGACTCGTTGGCCGAAAGGAATAAAACATGTAAATATGTGGGTAAATAACATGGGAGATATTTGTTCACAATAAATTTTTATTGTGAATCTCTTATGAAATTTTCGTTTCCTTTTCATAAATTACCATATTGTTACGAAAAGAGAAACGGTGTACCATCGTTTAACATTAAAATGCTAACAAACACACTAACCAATACAATGAACGTGTTGATTAATAATAGATACACTAACAACTACA
Source organism: Sarcophaga rosellei (assembly GCA_930367235.1). Lineage (NCBI taxonomy): Eukaryota > Metazoa > Arthropoda > Insecta > Diptera > Sarcophagidae > Sarcophaga > Sarcophaga rosellei. Next base: position 78,787,118 of record OV884017.1, on the reverse strand, counting down.
ACGAACATGTTACAAGCAAAGCATCAACATACGTATGAAAGGGAAGGGAAAAGACAAGTAAGCGAACGCAACAACCAGTGATCCTTCTACTTCAAGAATGTTCATCAGACTGATTCGTGCGTATATAAAAAGGCAAGACATAGCAGCCGGCAGCAGTGATGCCAACTCTTAGGACACCAAACGCGTGAACAAAAATGAAAAATGGGCTAAAACGGGCTAAATTGAAAAAAATGACGTTTTTAGTACAATACAATTTAATTTTTTTCAAAAAAGCGCAAAAAGGGGGCTAATATTCAAATAGTACCACAATAGGGTACCACTGCAGGTGTAAAACAAATTTGTGGTTGTACCATATTAATGCTGTTTAAAGGTTCGGGCGCTTGTTTGTGCTTTTTCGTTTCTGAATGTCTGACCAGGGCATAGTGTTTAGCGACGATTTGCGTGTTGCAGTAAATACATACTGCTTTAGATTCATCTTTAAAAGGCTTTATCCATTTCTTTAAAAGGAGATCTGTCTCCCAAATTTTAAGATATCTTTGCGTGTAGCGCTCCATCTAAACATAAACATATACATTAAAGACACATCCAAGAATATGAAATTATGACACACTTAAAGTTATACACTTATATACTTATTAATATGTTTTTTATCTATGCCTAATTATTAGGGAAATACAATTTTAAACTTTCAGCAAAGATTGTGTTTCTCGGTACTTTTGTTACTTGGCTTACAATTCGACATTGACAGAGAAACATGAGATAATATTCCCATACAGAGTTAAAGCAAAAACGGACAAAAAGGGCTAAACAAAAATACTGAAAAGGGCTGAAATTGCGCGTTTTTTAGTTTAGGGCTAAAATAAATTTTTCGCGTTAAAGATGCTTCAAAAAGGGCTAAATCTAGCCCGAAAAGGGCTAAGTTGGCATCACTGGCCGGCAGTCAGTAATAACTCAGTCAATCTTGTGTGAAGAAAGGTTGCGTTCGAAGTAAGCAGTCAGTTAGAAGATCGCGGTCAAGGCAAATTCAATACGGTAACCGCAACTCTACAAAAAGTACAACAATACAACACGCATTTTGTTTTTGTTAAACCTCCATTTGGATGTCAAAATAGGAAGAAGAAAAATGGAAAAGGAAAATAAAATGAACAACAACACGCACAACAAACACACAGAAAAACAACAAAATTTTGACATTAACAAAGTGCTCAGCTTGAAGTTGGTTTTGTTAACAATAAAGCCTCAAATAAGTTGTTGATATTCTCGTTTTTTTACTGGAGCAATCAGAAATATTTTTTTTTATTGAATTTCTATCTGCTTTTTAGTGTGTATGTTTATATAACTTATCTTTTAAAACTTCACTTAGTTACTTTCCAGTTCCTCTTCGTTATAAAAGGTCAGAACATTTTGAAGAGTACGGAATAAGTTTGCAAGATAATTAGTTATATCAGAGTTTTTTAATCACCTCCTTAAGGTATATAATTTGGTGTCTCTCCTCTCTCCAATACGATACGTAATATACTTGGTCAACGATTTTTTAGCTATTATCTTTTTGGCAACACTGGTTTAAACAGCTCACGCACGTTTCGTGTTTTGTTTCACTGTCAAACATCTTCAGCTTGGTCTACAATTTAACCATGAATCGTCTTACAAACGAACAACTCTTGCAAATTGAAAAGAGTTAGCAACATTGGTGTTAGCAACATTGGTGTTGAGAAGTTTTAATTTGTGTGCTCTCCAGCAAAATATTTTAAAATTACTTAAAAAGTGGTTAAAGCAAATAATAAAAATATAAAAAGCTTTTTTTCAAAGTAAATCGTATAGCGAGAATTTTGATTCAATAAAATAAGATAAATAAAATAGGGTAAAGGTCGCAGAAGCGTTAAAACGACTCCAAAAATTAACCATAAACTCTGTGGACAATGCAAATTGGTGGTAAACGAAGAAGAAGAAGATTTTATTGAGTGTGACAAGTGCGCCAAAATTTTTCATGTTCTCTGCACTTCACTTGATAAACGCAAGTATGAATTCTTTTTACATCATAATGATGAAGAGTTTGAGTGTCACATTTGTGATGGTAGTGGTGATGTAAAAGCTAAATTAAAAGAAATCAAAACAGAACTCAAAAAGCTTGATCAGCTGTCGACTTTAAACGAAACCATTACTTTTTTTTCAAAACAATTTGATGATGTTATAAAAACTATTGCTGAAAATAAAAAGAATCTAGAGATGGTGCAGAAGGAAAATAAAATATTGAAGGATGAAGTGAAAACTTTAAAAAAATCCATAAAGATTTTAAATGATCAGCGTGTTAAGCACGATTGTGTTATTACTGGCTTGGAAGTTACACCTGGCTTATCGGCAGTTGATTCAGTTATTAAATTAACTAATGATGTGGGCGTTACACTGCAAGCTGAAAATATTGATGAAGCATTTTTTATTAAAAATCGAAATGGTCATAGTAATACCCCAAATAAACAGAAATTAGTTGTTAAGTTTAGCTCAATGAAAACTAAGGAACAGCTGATGAATGGCAAACCAAAACTAAAAGAAAATTTAGCCACTCAAAAGGTGTTTATCCGTGATTACTTAAGCCGAGAAACACACAGCTTGTTAAGACATGCTAACACTTTAAGAAATGTTGGGTATAGCTCAGTTTATGCTTCCTAGTGGAAAAATTTTTGCTAAAAAGGCGATTTGTCTAAGCCTATAATCATTAGATGTGAGGAAGATGTGGATAATCTCTTGTTAGAGGCAACTACTAACAAACCAAGAATGCGAAGATCTGTTGGAAATGCAGCGAACATAGCTTAGCAGTCTTGAAATGAAATTCGTTCTAATCGTCATACCTATTTTTTGTTTGTTTGTTTTTAAGTTACAATTTTCACTTTATTTTTATTATGTTCAACAATCATTACTTTTGCAACTTACAATCTTTTGAAAATCATTTTAAAAATAGTAATTCAAATATTGATATTATTAGTATAAATGTGAGAAGTATTGCTTCAATTGATAAATTTAATAAATTTAAAGATTTAATTGTTAATCTTCCACGACTACCATATATTATAGCAATTCAGGAGACATGGTTTCATAGGGATCATACGCAATTATATAATATATATGGATATCACAGTATTCACTCTTGTAGATGGGATGGTTACGGCGGAACCACTATTTTTGTTAGTGATCAATTAAAGTTTACATGCAATGTTTGTGAGAGCAATAATTATGTTGATTACATAGTCTTGACATTAGACGAATTAACAATAAAAGGAAAGCCGCTCATCGTTGGGTCTTTTTATAGATCTCAAAAGTGTAGTACAAATAATTTTCTATGTTTTATAGACAACTTACTTTCGTGCTATGGTCGTGTTCCATGCATTATTGTAGGTGACTCAAATATTGATATGTTGAGAGAGCAAGAAAGTGAAGAATTGTTGTCTATTTTGCAACATTACGATATTGATAATTGTCATACACTAATTACTCGTCCGGATAGTAAAACTGCAATAGATCACGTATATAGTAATGTACAAAAGTTATTGCATATAGACTCTGTTGAGTGCGATTTATCGGACCACAATATTGTATCTTGCAGAATTGCTTTTGACGTTTATAGAAAAAATATTCGACAAGTTTCATATACTCAGTGTGACTATAATCATGTTAAACAATATATTCAAAATCACATATCTAGTATAAGTCAAATTGGTGATCCATCGGCCGATACAATGGCCTTAATATCGTGCATTAATGACGCGGTGTCAAACTCAAGTTCTATAAAAACTAGGAAAAAGGTACTTAAGAATGAAATCAGACCCTGGATTAATATTAATTTACAAAAACTTATTGTCTATAAACAGAAACTTTTAAAACAACGTAAAAGAAATCGTACCAATATGGACTTAAGCAATAGATTGAAAAGAATTAGCTATATCATTAAAAGGGCTTGCAGAGTATCCATGAACAACTATTATCGTGATGTCTTGGATGAAGTAAAGCATGATCCACGAAAGAGTTGGAACTTTATAAATAAATCACTTGGTAGAGATTCTAATAAATGTATAAATATAATTGATGATAATGGTGAACTTATTGCTAGTGATTCTCGCAAAGCTGAAGCTTTAAATAACTATTTTATACAATCAGTTAAGGATTTAAGGTATATAATTGAACGAAATCCAGTTGATTCGTATAATTCTCTGGGAACAATGCGATTCTATGATGGTATATTCAAACTGGGATACACAACTTCGACGGAAGTAAATAATATCTTATCAAATTTAAATATTCGGAAAAGTTCTGGTCACGATCAAGTATCTCCTGAAATTCTAAAACATTGTAAAGATGATGTATCTACTCATCTTATGCGCATATTTAACAACATGATTGATTTGGGAATATACCCAGACATATTGAAAATCCATAAAATCACACCAATCCCGAAAGTGAACAATGCTACTACAGCCGAATTATATCGCCCAATTGCTGTATTATCTGCTATTGATAATGTAATCGAGAGGATGTTGCACAATCAGCTTACAAATTACTTGGAGGAGCATAATCTCCTAAATGATTATCAGTATGGATTTAGAAAAGGTTGTGGTACGGAGGAAGCTGTGGTAAATGTAGTTAATTATATATGTAAAGGTTTAGACGATGGGCACAGTGGCGTCGTAGGATTATTTTTTGATCTTACGAAGGCATTCGATATTGTTGACCATGGCATTCTACTTGAAAAGTTACGTCTATATGGAGTTCGTAATCGTGAACTGGATCTATTTGAAAGTTATCTAAGAAATAGAAAACAATTTGTTCAGATAAATAGAGAAAAAAGCTTTACTGGCAGCGTAGATCATGGTGTACCGCAGGGTAGTGTATTGGGTCCATTAATGTTTACTTTATATATAAATGATATTATTCACCTTGACTTGCATGGAAAACTATTTGTGTATGCTGATGACATTTGCATATTTTACCCATATAAATATGACACAGTGGCTAAGGCCTACATTGAAAGAGATACAGCGTTAATCGTTGAATATGTTAGAATAAATAAACTCATTTTGAATGCTAATAAAACAAAGCTGGTTAAATTTAGGCCAACTAATTGCCCAAATGATAATTTCAGTGTAAAGGTAGATGGTACCGAAATTAAGGAAGTTTCGTCGATAAATTATCTAGGGGTACATTTGCAAAGTAATCTTTCCTGGAACATACATATGCAATATCTTAGGTCCAAGATAAGTTCGGCGATTGGAATACTCTACAAGTTTAAACATAAATTTGATGAGAATACAAAACTATCGATTTACAATGCACTGATACAAAGCCAATTTGGTTATTTAACCATCTTGTATGGCTGTAAAAATACAAATGAACTAAAATCCCTACAACGTATACAAAACAAAGCTCTAAAGATAGTGTACAACCTTCCTCTAAGGTACTCGACTATATCACTATACAGAAATGTTTCCAAAACGATTTTGCCAATATGTGGAATATACAAGTATCAACTTTTAATTTTTGTGTTTAAGTCCTTGAACAATATTGGTCATCATACCATAAAATTTGCGCGTAACCAACATACGATATTTACGAGGAATAGTACGAGTTTAGTATTAACTCGCTGTAGGCTTGAGATGACTAAGCAACGAATTGAATATATTGGTAGTCGGGAATTTAAGAACTTGCCAGAGTCCATAAAAGCAATTAATAACATTTCATTATTTAATACAAACTTAAAGAAATTTTTGCTAGATAACTTGGAAGATTTACTGCCTTGAAAATTTTGAAGTTACGATAAAATTATTTATTCTTATTTTTAATATTATATCCAAATGCATGTAATTATTATTATTATTATCTTTTAAATTAATTATTTGAATTATTTTCATTGTTTGAATTATTTTAAATTGTTGTTAGGATGTTATTGCTAACTCACCTCAATAATGCCTATAAGGCGCAGAGGTACCTTTAAGATGATATAATGAATTGTTTTGTAACTGAATAATAAAATAAATTAAAAAAAAAAAAATCATTGAATATTATTGTCAAAGTGCGTGCTCTGTTAATAAAGTTAATAGTGCGCTTCATCCATTCAATGATCAGTTTAATCGACCCACTGAAGCGGCTATTCGGGATACGAACGACAGATTTTTTGAGAAACTTTTTCATGGCAATTTTATTTACTCTCCGAGTTTTTGCCAGAAATTGCTGAGTGGAAGTCGCCGAAGAAATACTTTTTGTATTTTGTTTTGATGTCTGGCCTGGGGCTCGAACCCTGGCTTTTCGTCTAATAAGCAAACACACTACCTACTAGACTACGGCGGCTTCTACACAGTATCTGGTGGGTAGTGTGCAAAAACATTTGGGCAATTCACACAAGCCCTTGTATTCATTGCATTGTTGGACGAATACACAATAGTGTATGCTTGATTTTGATAATTTTCATGTAAAAATCCGATACACTTATACAGATTTTGTTCATATGCTTTTAAAAGTTGTATTGGTTTCGTGCTATCAGTGTATGTAAATGCCAGTAATCAAGAGGAAGAATAAAAATACAAAATATTTTCTATGTAACTTGAGTCAACAATTAACATTTCAAAATTATAATTGTTCGAACAGTTAATTAATTAATTTACTTTTTTCGTAATATTTCCCATTTTGTTGCTTGAAAATCAAATTATAAATACTAGTCTTCTTCTTCCTATAGCTTTTTGACGTTTGGAATGCGAAATACATAATACAACGTAACGTTGAGCGATCACAAACAAGAAGTGTATTCCATACAACATACGACGATACAAAGTCGTGTGAATTGGCCAATTGACATCATAAAAAGTTTAAACATAGATCTCCCCACTGATGAATAAAATTAACACACAAAACATTGGTGGTGTGAGAAGCTAGGTAATAATAAATAATAGGTAAATAAATCGACTTAACAACTGTTAAACCAACTTTCGCTAAAGCATCGTCAATTACAGTCCAATTAGTATTTAATTTCTTATTTTACACGAAAATTTACTCGATTTTCACAGGACACCACCTACACTCGTCCACATCTACCGTAGGCATTGTTCTATTAAACTACAATCATTATCGTTACTCCATATTTCCAATCATATGTTCATTTTAATAACTCTTTAGTAATATGCCATCAAAAATATGCCATCTTTATTGACTAATATAATCCACATCAAAGGAATTACATAGGGCTTCAGAATAGCAAAGTCCCTAATATATGTAGATATAATTAGGTCCATAATATTAAAAAAATGCTCAATGAACTATTTAGGGCCGTTAACTCAAGGGAGGATTTTAATGAGCAGAATAATTGTTTTTCATTATTATAAGTGGACAATAAAGTAGAAATGAGCGTTAAGCTAAAGGGAGGACCATCCTACCTTTAACTTTTATTAAAGTTAAGTTTATGCCAGAACTTGTCATATTATATATCATTTTCAATATGGCAACTTTAAATTAAAGATAACTTTACAGTTCAATTTATCTAAAGGTACCTTTAACTAAGCGCAAGTTTAACGATAAGTTGTAATAATGGTCTTTAATGTTATATATATAAATATATATATATATATATATATATATATATGTATATACATAGGTTAGAGGACGTGTACTTGTCAATTAAGACAAGTACAGTACCCGGAGGTTGAATTGACCCATTGTACAATGTATATACATATATAACACATAATTTTTGAATTAGAATAGTACTGTATACTAACCTGTACTAAAGACTTTTAGTGATCCTAATCATTAGAAAGGACAAAATTCTCAATTATCATCATTTGTCATTTTGGACAATTACTTTTATAGCAAATGTTGTAACTAATTGTTATATTATATACCTTCTTCTTCTACTTTTAAAGCGTTGAAGTTTGTAACTTTTGAAACTTATTCACCTCGGAGACTCGATGAGTAATGGTAATTTTGGACAATGTATTGGAAAAAATTATAATAAAAGATTTTGCAGATGAAAATATCCTTCCCAAAAATGAGTACATTTTCAAATTCAATGAGTTTTAAATAGAAAAAAATAAAATTGTTAGATAACATCGAAAACGATCTTTGAATCCATTTGTCGCGGTAAATTAATTTATAAACTGGATATGCACAAAAACTAGAAAAGCTTTTTCTTTCAAATGGAACAAAAACTTCTTGGCCATCCCGAAGCATCAGTACAATCGCCAACGTTTTCTTCCATTTACACATTGAATTTTATTGTATCTAGAAAAATCTAAAAACGAATACAGACCCTAAATATTAAAAAAAAAACTTAATATGTTGACAATTGGAAAATGAAAATCGACAATGGGAAAACGCGGAGAATGATTGGAGTCTAAGGGCCATTGTTACAACTTACCGTTTAAGTTGGGTTTAGTAAAGCATAGCTTTAGCTAAATTGAACTTTAAAGTCACCTTTAACTTTTTTCGTTATTACAATTATACAATTATAAGATAAAGTAAGATTTCTTAAAAATATGGCATTGCTGGAGCGATATCCATAACTTTTGCCATATTAAACAAGTTCTTTTAATTTCATTTTCGTTATGTTTGTGTATTTTGTTTATATTTTAAGTTGCCATACTGAAAATAATGTATACATACATATAGAAGATAAGTTAAAACATAAACTTTAAAAATTACTCATCTTCCCATTATATTAACGATCACTTCTGCCTTATTGTGTACTTCTTATAATGTAAAGGTATGTTGTAATAACGGCCCGAAAAAGGTTTATGGCAAGATAGTACAGAGTAGTAACTCTCCAAATACTGTTGTTGGACAAAAACTTTCATTTTAGGAACGTATTGAAGACATTTTTAACAAAGCTATAACATGTCGACGAGTACTGTTTCCAGTGCTAAATTGAAAAAGTCATTTAAAGGAATATAATAAAATATTTGTATAAAATTGTTGTATTATTAAGACAAGATTCTCAAGCGAAAAATAAAGTAGACTATAAAACTTATATTAAAAATTTCAAACAATTCAAATTAAAACTCTTACAATCACAAAAAGAAACATTCTCCTCAGTACATCGACATGAAGACTTTAATCACCAAAGGTTATATACATATGTATGTATATGATTCTGTGAAAGGCGATTCGAAAGGCGATAAACGATTTGAATTAGAAACTTAGGATTTCCTCTTTCTCTATTGTGAAGAGGTATCTTCTCATCTCATTCGATTCCGGATTCTTCTCCAATGTTTATGTACTTTGTTGTTTTTTAACGTTTTCTCTTTCCTTATGTTTATAAATTGTAAAATTAATATGTTAATATTTGTTGCTAATATGAAAAATAATATTTTGAAATTATATTTATGTAGGAGTACAAATATAAAAAAATAGAAATAATAAATAGATTGAAAAAAAATGTATTAAATAAAAAAAAGTAGAATCTTTATTTAACACTTCCTTATGTTGTTGTTCATTATAAATATCTTGTCTCTTGGGCCACCGTCATCACCGCCATCACCGCCATCACCGCCATCATAGTGGTATTAGCGGAATAAAAAATGTAACACACTATCGCCTGATTTACAAGTAAATAAAATTTAAATTCCATATCATGAAGATATTCAATTCAATTTAATTTAAAACCAAACAATTTAAAACTAAAGGAAAAGCTTGAAATTGCGCTGGCCCGAAAATCTATTTTCTCAATAATAAACTTACGAAAGATTGTTCATAAAATAACAATACACCCAGACGATATTCGAAACACTGCTATTACAATGCCTACTGAACATTTAGAGTTTAAAATTTTGATGATAAGGATTTATTAGTGAATCTATTTTTAATAAAATTACATTTAACGTTAAATATAGAGCAAATGAAACAAGTTTTTTTTCAAAACGTAGTGGCGACGACGAGCTTAAAAACGAAAAGAAGTTAAAGTTAACTTTAAAGTTCACTTTAGCTAAAGTTACACTTTTACTAAACCCAACTTTAACAGCAAGTTTTAATAATAGTTTTAAAAGTGATTATTTTTAACTATTTGTTAAATGGGAGATACGGATTTATTGTAATAGTTTCAAACTTATATTTGTGTAAACTTGTTAACAATACTTTAATGCTTTGCCAAATTAAGAACCTATTACACGGATATTTCGGGAAGTTTAACAATTTCCAACAATTAGCAGATCAGTAAATATACATACATATGTAAGTAGCTAAGTGTAATTTTGTTAATAAATATTTTATTGCGATAAACATTCGGATTTGGAAAATAATACTAACAATATTATAATGAAAATTTTGAATTGTTTCGTAACATATTTAAAATGAATTTCAGATAATAATTATATCAACGTATGTATAAGAACCAGTGGCCACTGCGAACCTACCATATATGTAAGCTGTTTGATTTTAAATACATGCATATATACTTACATAGGTATATACATATGTAGTGTGTTACTGCATGATGAATTGTTTTCAGTAGATTTCTGCGGCCCGTATAAGTTTGTTATTTTCTTAAAATTCGACGAACAAGAACTTGGCCCCTGCTAAAAAAGTATTGTATTCCCATTTTCTTTTTGATATATGAAAAGGTATCTATCCATATGTATGTATGTATATATCCATATGTGTATATGTAAATTTATATTTGTATGTATATATAATATAAATACATTTTATAGGTATATGCATAATCGTTTCTTGCTGACCTATCTCCGCTCTCTTTGTCTCTCTCTCTCTCTCTTTCAAATTGAAGTATTGACTTTTTCATTTAATGCTTATACTCATACTGAACTTAATTTCATCTTTTTCCTTTCTTATCCTGCGTATAAAGAGGACATTCACCAACGTTCGTTATTGCATCCTTTGGTTACAATTGCTTTTGTATGGTATTGTATGTCTGTATGTACATATGTATATCAGTAAATTCGCACTTAATGTGCACACGCGTACACACATACAAAGTCGTAGATATTATTTGTATATTTAGAATGCAGAGATGTAGAAAATATAAGAAACCAGCAAACATAGTTGTAACACGAAGTTTTGCAAGAGAAATTGTTAAAAACCTAGCAAATGTTCATTTGGAGACTAACGTTGTTATCATCCGTGCAGGTCAAGACGATAGCAGTGAAGAAGAAATTGTTTGACAAAGCGCTAGAGGTGGTGGTGGTGGTGGTGGTGGCAGCAGTGATGATGATGGCGGTGGAACTAAGCACAGGAAAATAAATGTCTAAACTAACTAACGAAGGAACAAACGAAATATACATCATTTGCCTTCTCATACATTTTCATATCACCATCACATGCACACATACGTAATATGTACATACATACATACATGCATATGTAAGTACGGACAGTTGCAGGCATACAATTTCGTACAGATATGTATGTATGTATGTGTAAATGTCCAGATGGTATACTATCCGTTGTGTAAGGCTGTTTGGAACGCCGAATTTCATGTCAATATAACCTCTAAATGATATACGTGGAGGCAGACAAAACAATAACGACCAAAATACTGAAGAAGCAAGAGCTCATAAGTAAATGAAATTTTGCCAAAACCAAAAGAGGACAGAAAGGAAGGGAAGTGAACGAAAATTTGAAAATTAACACGGCAGAATGAACAAAAGGGGTGGATGAATAGCTATGTAGCTCCTCAAACGATGGATGTTGTTAAGGCAAGACAATACTGGCTGCTAAGTAAAGTCCCTGGATAAAAGTTTACGTTGCTTGTAAAGCCTAACGACATTTCAAATGTTCGTAGTTTGGCGTAAGAAGAACTTTTTTGTAAAAGCATGAGTCCAGTGGTTAGTTGGTCAACGACGTCATTCCGTGTACATAGTTTCTTAGGCATATACATACGTATGTAGATATTAGGGCGCAATGACTTTTTCAGTTTGAATATTTTCTTAATAATGCTTAAAAAATCTTTGCATGCAAATAAGTGATCGTGAAGTTTCTCGACTATCACTTATTGCGATATTTTACACAAATATGAGTACGACTTAGGTTCCAGTAACTGAAATTGTTATATAAAATGTATGTATTTTTCGTATGTTAAATGAAATATTTGCCTGTGACTTGCATCTGGGCAGACCGTCACCCATCCCTAGTATAAATTCCCTACACTTGAATGCTCCAATGAGAACGGAGTATGAAATTTTATCGTAGTAAATATTTTGTTCATTGTTTCCATTAATTTTTGGAAAGTTGTTTCTCGATTTTCCTCTACTCAGCATCTTATTGTTAGTCTTCATCTTTTACCAAATATATATGTGTGTACATATGCATGTGTGTACGAATGTATGTAAAGTGAATCACATACTTATGAATAATATTGTACGCACATATGTATGTACATATGTATGTATGTATGTAAGTATGTATGTATATGCATCAGATTCATTAGCCTAAGACAGAACGAGGCACAGTTGCTTTGGAGAAAGCGGAAAATATTCTGTATGTGTGTGCATATGAATGTTGCATTTCTTCTTTATGTGAAAAAGTTTTCTTTCGTCTGTTTCTTTTTTTTTTGCATTTTCCATTTTTCTTCTTGTTGTAGTATGTGTTATTTTCCTTTTTGCAGAATCTAATTGTCGACGTTCAAATAAGGCAAAGAGTTGAAATATGTTTTCAGGGAATGGTTTCAGAGTGGCTGGTGTATTGGTTTGACTGGTCGACTGGTCAGTTTACGTATGAATTTGTGTATACATTTTATTTTTGCTCCGTCCTATGCATTGTAGCTCAAGCATCCCTTCGTGGTTTTGGCATACTACACGAATAATAAGAAGAACGACTGATGGCTAGGAGGTCTTTTGGAAAATATTATGGTTAGGTGCTCAAGGAAAAAAGATTCTTATGTGAACGTATTTGCATTCACAAATATTTCCATGTGCATTTAGCATTATTGCTGTGAGTTTTTGTTGTACGAACGTTTGAAAGTTTTTCATTCTGCAGCATATGAGATTAAGAGCGCATCAAGAGATGTTGTTTAGTCGCAGTTTATGGACTAAGGAAACTTACCAACGACCCTAGAAAACTCCTTAACAAAACAAAAACTTCTTGCTTATATCTATCTTACTCTCATACACAAACATTATACATACGTATATGTATGTATATGTACACGTATTCTCTATATGTATATATATTCTTTCTTTTGTTTCTCTCTCTCTCTCCCTCTCTCTCTCTCTCACACTCACTCGCTTTATGAAACTATGAATTTGTTATAGATAAGTACCCAGTAAACATTTTGAACAAATTGACTTTGTGTTTCCATACAAAATTTATAATTAATTGCAATGGAATTGCAAAACGTACCTTATAACACTGTTGAAAAATTCAGTACTTTAGTGATTTTTTCAGTACTTTTCCATTTCAAAAATACCACAGTACCCCCGCGACGCTGTCAGTACTTTTTTATTATTACATATGTCATGGTTTGCGCTTTTAATGGGTTAGCGACATGTTGAACATAATGCTAAAGATAGTATTAGTCTTTAGCACCCGTTAGCCCAACGTCCATGCAAAGTATGTCCATTTTTAGAATACGAAAAGCCGAATTCTAATGTAATTTCGGTAAGTATTTAATTTGCTCTACACATGCTAAAATGAACGCACATTCCGTCGACGTTTGACAAAACGAGGCTTTGACGTTTCGAATCAACTTTTTGGTTTTGTATATGAGAAACATGTATAAGTCGTTAGTTTTGCTATTCCATTCCGTACGTGTATATTTTGTTTTTTTATAGAAACACCATTTGATGCAAAAAAGTACTCTTTCAGTTATAGTTCAGTACCATTTAAAAATTTCTATTTTGCAACACTGTCTTGAAGGCACCGTGGTCTAGTAGGTAGTGTGTTGGCTCATTAGACGAAAGGCCCGAATTCAAATCCCTCGTCAGACATCAAAACGAAAATATGAAAATATTTCTTCGAAGACTTCCTCTCAGCAGATTTCTGGCAAAAACTCTGAGAGTAAAAATTGTCATGAAGAGGTTCTCAAAAATCTGTCGTTCGGAGTCGACTTTAAACTGTAGGCCCCGCTACTCATGTATAAAATTAACGCACACAACACGAGTGGTGTGAAAAGCAAGGACGTTGTACAATGGGTCAATTCGACCAGCGGGTACTGTACTTGTCAGAGTTGACAAGTACACGTCCTCTAACCTAACCTAACCTAACACTGCCTTATAATGTCAGTTTTTTGCGTTATGTGAATAATTTTGTACTACACAATAAGAACACGGGTATATTCAAACTGATTTAGTAAAATTCCTGCTTATTCGACACAAGTTTTTACTTGAGGTTAAAATTAGGTTTTGTTTATGTAAAAGTACCAAGTACTTAGTATGTGGAAAATTTCAGTTCGAAATAAACAGACTAGCAATAAGAATATCGTTTCAAGGTGAATTTTGATACGTAAAGCCTAATTTAGGCTAGTTAGATTGAAATGAAAATAGACTAGGTAATAATATACATATGTATTTACACAAGCTTTATATTAAATAATACATATATAAAAATAAGATCTAATGATTGTGGTTAGTACATAGAAACGTTCTTATTCATACATAAATTAAGCTTTGCATGGATATTTATTGTGCTTTTTAGTATTTATACTAAAAAGGCTATAATTTAGGGATGATAAACGATTCTTATAAAATTTTTCGTGTTAAGTACCAACTTTTTTTAAAATTACATTTTATTGCTTAACATTATCATCAAGCACCAATTGATATTATCTAACAATGTCATAATCCGTAAATGGAAGACGTATTTTTGCCTGAATTTAAGATAATTCTATGATACCACTAACATAAAGCGATTATTAAGATTACACTACCATCAGTGCTCGGTTCGAATGGAAACGATCTAAGTCTGATAAAAGCTTTCTTCTGTAAGCCTACGCGTTCAAAGATATTGTTTTGAGAAAATTATTTGATGCAATGCTTCAACCATACCCACACTTTTGAAAGTCGCTTAGATTCCATAGGGTTTGAATACACGCGTATAATCGCAAACGAACAGCCATATGTCGTGACCTTTTATTATGAAGCCCATAAAGTACAATAAAATGAAGCAAATAAAATAATGCTGGAAATTCACGGAAAATATCTGAACAAAAAATGCTTAGTCACTCGTAAAAAAAAACAAAGCAATACTTTGGAAAACATTTATTAAAAAAAACACAAAAAAAAAAAATGGGGAAAGGATAATAAAATTATTCTTCCTTGAGTAAATGAGGGAACAACAACCATTAATTTAACTTCATTAAATCATTAAAAAGTAATTTTATTTGTATGTACTGAGTGCCATCTCTTTTGAATTTATTAATTTGTAAACAATAAAAATGGAAGATAAATTAACTGAAAACACTTGCCTTGCGTTCTTTTGAAGCCTTTCGTAGGCCTTAGCAGCATAAAATATCATATGTACTATGTGTATGTAAATTCATAAACATGTAATTAAAACCAAAATTTGATTTTCCATTTTTCCGAAAATTGCTTATTAATTTACCACAACAGCAGCTGATCAAAACAAAAAACCAGTCGCATAAAACGGATTGCAGTGAACCCTAAAAGTGTTTTTGATTTAACCTACATATTTCTTTAGAACATTATGCGGATAACAGATATTATCACTTAAACGATAAATAATAATAAGTTAAAAAAAAGTCATCGTTGTCTAATAGGTAGTGTGTCGGCTTATTAGACGTAAGACCTGGGTTCAAACTCCATGTCAGACATCAAAACAAAAATATGAAAATATATGTATTTCTTCGGCGACTTCCTCTTAGCATATTTCTGACAAAAGCTCTGAGTGTAAATGAAACTGACATTAAAAGTTTCTCAAAAATCTGTCGTTCGGAGTAGACTCTAAACTGTAGGTCACGCCGCTCATGTATAAAATTAACACACACAACATAAGTGGTGTGAGAAACTAGGTCGTAATCCTGACCGAAGGACTGTAATGACCAATTATATAACTAGAAAGCTGGGAAGATCTTTAGCTTTTGGGTTGATTTTTTTTGTCATTTTCATATCATTCGACTTGTTTCGAAATGACATTGTGACTCACGTATTCAAAATTAATTCGATTGTATTTTACAGAGCATGTCGGATTATATAAGAAATTTTAAATAATCAGCCTTGTAGATATAAATTGTAAATATTTCTTTGAGGTCTTCAATGTCACTTTAATTAGTTTCCAAAACATTGCTTTTATAATACCATATATCGGCCATCTTGTTGAAGTTACATCTGTGAAACTAATTGTCAGTTATTCAAAACACCATAGACTGACTCTTAACGTCACATGCAAATAATAAAATTGTTTTTATCAATTATCACTGGCAACTGACCCTAACAACCTGAACAAACAAAATTATCGTATTGGTGCAACGAAATCGTTATATTAGATCCCGTTAGGCTTTTTTTAAGTCTGAAGCCCATGTGTGTGGAAATTAGTCACATTGATCATATTTAGCCTAATTTATGCGGTAACATCGTGGAATAGTTTGGATGCATTCCAACCAGAAAGCGCTTAATTTTTAATTATCTTTTAATATGGGACCAGATGTAAAGACAGAAAAATAATACAACTATGTATATGCCTTTGAGCTGAATGGCCACACAGCAAATTAAGGTATTAAAATCACTATTTTCTGATTGTAAGAAATACTCACCCATATAAGCTGAGGTGAATTTGAAGAATAGCAAAATACTTTTAATTTTCACTACCTGGACAGCAGAAATCATTAATTCTCTTATTCGCAACAGCTATAAAATTAAATTTGAAGGTATAATTTTCTAATTTCTAAGTAAAATTTATTGGCAATATTCGTCGAGTAACTCGACGTTTGCAATTAAACATCAGATCAAAAACATATATGTATATATAACTCTATCTAATCGCCGGTGAACCATGATAGACGCCTTTCTTAACAAAATGAAAAGCCATATAGGTGAATATTATTGACTAAAGAAAGATAGAAATACATACTTTATTTGTCATTAGTAGCAAAGAGTACAGTTTTTCAATTTAAAAGTACTTTATTACCATTTCGTATACATTTTTTATAATGCAGTACGTCTTCCTTCCAGTTAAGGTACACATTTATTTATTAAAGTAATAATCGGTAAAGTAATAATAAATGGTTGCCTAAAAACCAGTCTTTTATATGAATGAGTATCAATAAATAAATTTTCACACATAAATCATAATATTTTTATAAGTGATTAGCCTGATATATTTTAGAAAGTAGAAAACTCATGGAACTTGGCTGATATATGTATTAACACAATCGTATCGGTAAAAGAAATCACTTGTTTAAAAAAAATATACATTCTTAAACACTGGGAAACGAGGTCACGAATGCTGCGCATATCCAGTAGCAGGGACGTTCATCTGTGTACAAAAAGAACTTTATTGAGTCCGAATATACTCATTGTTTTTCTAACATCAGGTTCACTTCAAAATGTATTCCCAAATTTCCTACTGTGTTATTCTTCCACAATAGCCGATATGATGTTTCCGCCTACTTTCTCATTTTGATTTTCAATGCAATAAGAGGCGTGGTGTTATCCAAACTTATGGCATGCAGTACTCTGGCTCTATTAGTCACAATATTCACTTCCGGATTTCCGTTCAGTGCTTAATGACTAGATGCCCATGTAATGCGCATCGCTCCACACCTGGAGTAATTGGTACTTCCGTATCCTGTTATTTGCACTTGACTATTACTGAAGATATTTAAATCCATATATATGTATGTATAAACACAAAAATTTCGTTCTGTATTCGAAAATTAGCATAGTCAGTTGTATAATTTCGAAATATATACGATAAATATGTTCCTCTTTTTCTGAAAGAAAAATTTGAGTGAAAATAGTCTGATGCGTATGTGTTAAGAGGTTGTAAACGTATCTTTATTTTTCCAATATTCAGCAGTTATAGATAAATTTAAGATCACAGAGCGCCGAAGATATTAAAGAGTGTAGAGTGAAATTTCTCTGTCTGTCTGTTTGCACCTCTTATTATAAGGGGGTTAGTGTAGGTTAGGTCGAAGTGGTAGCTCACTTTAGCACGCATAGCGACCCATTGTGATGCCACGGGTGAACGCAGTCCCTGTACTAACCAAGTTCCACCAAAATCAGGGAAAACGAAGAAGTTGGTCGGCGCAAGGGCTGCACAATTATAAGGGGGTATCTTGTAAACATTTAATTTATATTGATTCTTAAGCTTGAAGGTTATCGAAGCTGAATTAAATCATTGTTCACTGTCAATCACTACTACTTGAGGTATACTGAAAGCAAGCAACTCTAAGTGGTTGTTTAAATATATGCGTTACCTAAAAGCAGAGATCCAGAAATTTTACATATGGCGACTCACGAATGTAACAATTCTGTGCATTCAACCACTAAGAGTAAACCGTATTCTGCATTTTTAGGTAGACTCATTGACGATCCTTAAAGATTGGAAAGGATTAGATTAGGTATTTTTAAAAAAACTCACCGAAAACAATTAGATTAAGGACGGACAGACAATCTTTGCCACGTATACATAGAAAAGAATTGGATTTAGCTGTCGTCAAAATTCTGGACTATACAAATTCCCAATAGCGACCAGCAAAACTATAGACAGAGACTTTTAAATTAATCCACATAATAGAAATACAAGGATACCAGGAACTTATTGACAGACTTCAGGGAACTCTAAATAAAGATGAATGACTATTTCATTTTCTCCACCTGTTAGTGAAACATGAACTGACGGAACCCCAAGCCTATCTGCAATGACTCAAACCAAAATTCAATAGATCCTTAAATTTCATAGGCATGAATTGCAGGACACCCCGGTACAGAGAACTTGTAATAAACAAGTAGTAATTAAGAAAAATTAAAAGTAAAAAAAATCAATGAATTTAGGCAGATAAATATTTTATTTCAAACATTACAAAAGAATAATTCCATACATGAACATCTAATAAAGTTACTAAAATGTAAATTAGATATCATAAAAGAAGAAATAATAAAAATTCAACTTGCCATTCACTGGGAAAAAATAGGCGTAGTCAACTAACGTCTAATGAAATAAACATAAACATTGTAAAAGAGTTAGTTAATTAAGTTAATTAATATTTGAAAAAGGCATTCGAATTTGCCAAAGTAAAAGTAGTATCTGATGATCCTTCAATTGTTTATATTTTGAATATCCCTGTAACAAATGTGTCTGCATGTAACAAAATTGTAGTAAGACTTACACTCGTATATAACCTCATTTGTGACAATGTGATGTATGTATGTACTGTAAAGGTTATAAAAATGTCAGTATATACATATAATGGAAATAATCCGAATATCTTGGAGACCGGTACATGTTTATCAGGTCTAATTAAAAGAAAACCAGCAATCGAAGAAATAGCACCGTGAACGTTCCTTCTAAACCAATTCTCATAGACAATGAACCACAGGATCTAAATGGAAATTATGTGATGCAATCCACTAATGCGTCAGTCTCCATAGATCCTAAAACCTACAATTTCTTCAAGAGGACTCAATGCAACCATACCTGTAATTTTACAATCAAAATACTTAAAGCAAAATACAGGGGAAACCTTATCCCCAGACATGATAAAAGAGCTGAGAACCAATAATACAGAATCAATAGCAAACACACAAAAGGTTTTGCAGTAAACTTTGGATTTAGTAAAATCAGCATATCCTCCCTGGTTGCGGTACCAAGGTAACCAAGACGATGCCATGGAAAAAGAATAGCAACATAATAAGAGTCTCGGATATTCCTTACTTTTGACCAAACGAGGACATTCGTAGTTAAGAGGGAAAGAATTAATACAAAGTATATTTACACGTTAAGTTTGCTGACGATATATCTAACAATTTTATGCTAATTTAGTAATAATTCAAAAAGTAATAATATTAAATAAAGGATATGTTTCAATTTTAAGTTTTATTTGAAAAACAGCTCAAACAAGAGCTTATTGAGATCACAAAACAAAACTTTTTAAATAAAAAAATTTTAGTTGTACACCTAATTCTGTTTTTACACAGTAGATTGGTTCCAGAAAAAACCGTGTAAAAAAAAAACGTGTAAAAAAGACACTGATCGTATGCAAAAATAGGTAATTGGTTCCTAACCTCTAAAACCTATTAAAATTAGTGAAAAACAAGGATTTTTTAAGAAGAAGTATTCATGTTTATTTTATTAAATCACATATGGTTAGAGGACGTGTACTTGTCAACTGTGACAAGTACAGTACCCGGAGGTCGAATTGACCCTTTGTACTTTGTTAAATCACATATATAAAGTTTATTTTTACAAGCATAGTTATTAAAGATAAAAAAATGCCTTCTAAGCTTAAAAATAATGTAAATTAAATGTTCAGGCAAGTTAAGGAACTAAAAATAATTTAGTTGAACAGCTATGTTGTTAACGAAAAGGATAAGGTAAAAAAATAAGTCATAATCCTAAATACAGGAACATAAATTTAATTTCTGTCATCTTCAGTTATTCGCATTCGCTTGCTTCGAACGCGTATACAATCACTATCATCGCTGGAATAATTTTGAACTGGACTTTCTCTGGCTCGTTCAGCATCTACATTTTTAACAATGAACTCTGTTATGAGACGTTGTTCACCAATTCTAGCTACCTCTTTGTATAATTCTTTGTAACGAGCCATACATGCACAAAAAGGGAGTTCCACTAAATTTGTGCCATTTACATTTGCTTTGACCAGTAAATTTACTTGTACGCGCAAAAAGGGAATTACCTTAAATTTGTGATATGAACATACTTTGCAAAAATTAAATTTGACAAAACAAATTTAAGCACAAAAAATTTTAAATCGTGCTAAATGGAATAAAATCGTTTCAGTCAGGATTACGGCCTACCTTCTCACACCACCCATGTTGTGTGCCTTAATTTTATACGTGAGGGGTGGGACCTACAGTTTAACGCCGACTCCGAAGGACAGATTTTGAGAAACTTCTTCATGGCAGGTTTATTTACTCTCAGAGTTTTTGCCAGAAATCTGCTGAGAGGAAGTCGCCGAAGAAATATTTTTTTTTTCATATTTCGTTTTGATGTCTGGCCTGGGGCTGAAACCCGGGCTTTATGTTGAATAAGCGAACACACTATCTACTAGACTACGGCGACTACGCCAGTTATCCTAAACAGAAACAGAAATCGTCAACAACAAAAATAAATAAATAAAAATAAAAAGAAGCACAGCTGCGTTTTCCAATTTTTGATGCCTTTTTAAAAAACAAAATTTTTGAAATTTTGTTAAAAAAAACTATTTTTTTTTGGTAAAAAAAAAATTATGTTTCTACAACGACTGTGCATATTGGAAAAAGTTTAACCTTACTTAAAGAAAATTTCATTGCGGAATTTCGCTTTTTTAGTTTATTATAATAAACTAAACCGTTTTTGAGTTACGCTAATATATGTTGTGCAACCTCCTCCATTTTCGAAATAACGGTATATTTCGAAAACAAGAGCTAACCTAAAAAAACGGTTAGCACTACTGGATTCAGCGTACCCGAATTAGGTTAACCTGCCAGGTGCCCCGCTTGTTACAAAAAAAGTGTCAAATTCTAGCACAGTGTAATTATTATAGTAGTTTAGGGATACTGAAGAGGTGAAAAATACATTGAAAAAAAATTTAATACTATTGCTATTCCAATTTATAAAAGAAAAACGTAACAAAAATACAAAATTTAAAAAATAAAAATAAATCATAAAATATAACAATTCATTTTCATTTATAACTATAGTAGACTAAAAAAATAAAACTTAATTAAAAATCAAAATCAAATCATCAAAAAATGTATTTTCATCATCTTAAAGTTCTTAATTATTGATTTATGAAAAAGAATTACTTAACATATTAACATTGTTTAATATATTTACGTCCGTAACAGTATAATGAGAAAGCTCTACTGTTAATAATTTTATGAGCATACATATGTACATATGTTCAGAAATACGTATCACTCTTTAGAATATTTTCAATAATTTCATTTCTACCAATTTCATTGTTTAAAAAGAAAATTTTATACATACATATATAATTGAAATTCATTTTTACTATTAGTTCGCCATCTATGTATATTTTTAATGGAAATCTTATTTCTTTCCTTTCTCCAGCTAAATACTATTTAGCTGAATATCCCTTCACAATGAGCATTTGAATGTGGTATAGAAAATACTGTTACGTTTTTACCTTTTTAAAAAACGTTTAAAATATGAGTTCGTTGATTGCAAACAAAATGAAAATAAATGTGTGTTCAGTTTCAATTAAATTCTTTATTGTTCGCACTACTTTTGTGTGCCACTGTTTACAACTTGACGTATACAACAATAAGTGCTTGTTGGCTATTCTTCTTTGCTTACTACGCAGATCTTTACATCGGAGAAATTCAAACCACGACTGTTCTCTTCAAACACAATGCGCCTTCACACGAGACAGACTGAACTCTTACTACTCGTTGCCTGCTTTGCCTTACCTTTTATATGCCCATGTAAACAATCTGATGAAGGCTCTTGAAGTCGAACGTTCGTGGTTTCGACTTTCGAGAACTCTATCTCGGTTTCATTGTTGTTTGTTAATTTTGTTCACGTTGCTTGTTGTTACGTTCTCGCTTATTTGTCGATCTGCCTGTCTTTTCACACGCACGGTTTTTGTTTTTGTAGCTTTTGTTTATCATTTTAATGTTAAACAATGCTACACCGTTTTCATAACAATACATAATTACACATGTTTCCAAAATTTTTACAATTTCCACTGTTAAGAAACCTTTCCATCTTCAACTACAGGGTTATCTTTATCTGGTTTTGTTAAAAAGTTTTTAGTGAAAAATAAGGTCGAAATCAACGATTCCAATATGAAGTAGTGTTATTACAGTTGTAAAATCATCAAATGAAATATTAGGGATTTAATGAAATAGAATTAGCTTCTCAAGTGTATTATTTTAGAAATAATTAATTTTTTTTGTAATTGAGATGTGTGCCGAGCCGCCTACCTTTCGCACATGTTTGGTAGATTTCATGTGTTGTTTTACTTTAGTTATTCCTCCAATTGCAATTTAAAAAGGAAATACCACAAATAGATTACTTGGTCATTTTTCCATCCTTTGTTTTGAACTGCTTATTCCAACTGTCAGTAAATTTACAACTATGGCGGTTTCTGCATTTTTTAAGTGTAATGTTAGAGTCATAGTCAGCTTCTTCTTCCGTTATGGAAGTCTGATAAAAATAGCCCAAAATTATGATTAGTTTTCTTCCAGTTGAAAATTAATCATAGCGCTATATTAGCACGTGTTATCCTTGCGAAAAAACGAACTTGTATTACTAAACATTTATAACAGAGTTGACATTTATAACAGAGTAAAAAGTCAACTAATAACAGCAGCGTTAACACGTAGTGCAACGTAAATTCAGTTTCTTTTTTTAAGTAATTTTACACAGTAAAATTAAGGAAATACTTCTGGTAGTCGCTCAAACGTGAAAACGGCAAATTATCTGATAAACAGTCTAGATCAATCACTCTAAAAAATATGACAAAAATCACATTTTCCAAGTTAACCCGATCAAAACTCATAAAATAAAAGTTTGAACAATACGTTTATGTATATTATTTTAAAAGTTTATCTTTTCCCATTTCTAGAACACAAATATTTTTCCAAATCGGTTGAAATGTATGTATTTGAGTAATAACTAATTTTGTGTGAAAAGTTCAAAGAAGGGCGGCGGGTTCGAGAAATACAACACATTTCTTGGTTTTTTCTTAGACTAATTCCTATACAACTCACAGTTTTTCTCATACACCATACTGTTTTTCCATAGTTTAGTTTGTAATAACAATGACTCCCTAAAATTTCATCAGTTCAGTCCACCAACTGGTCATTCACTCACTTTTCTGTGGAAGTGACATTTAGGCATTCGTTTACGAATATGTTTCTTCGTGTTTCTACCAAATATGACAAAACATATGTATGCATGTGCACTAGGTATGTATGAATGCCTATGTACTGCTTGTTGCAAGAAGTTTTATTTATAAATAGTCATAAAAGCACTATGTACAGTAAAATAATCTTTGTGCAGAACTAATTTTATACAGGGTCGTTAATATACTGCCTATGTAAATGAAAAACATTGCGATAGTCTAATTCGCAAATGTGTTAAGACCCTTTTTTAAATTTTGCAGGAGACACAAAAAACATTGTAACCTTTTCTGTTTTTAAAATTAGTAAACTTTTTAAATGCAATTATTTTTACAAAATAGCTCTGTTTAAATGGCCTAGATCAAAAATTAATAATAATTAATAAATGGGGGTGCCCTTGTTATCTAGTCGGTAGTGTGCTAGACTATTAGCGTGAGGGTCGTCGGTTCGATTCCCACCAGAGACTTTGCTTGTGACACTACACCGAGCATATGGTCGCTCGTATATAATTAGAATATAATTTGTAATTGTATTGTAATTAATAAATAAATAATATTCGTGGAGTTATCACGTGCTTTTAACTTTTTTTTTTCGTAGTTTTGTGGACTTAGCGTTTTTGCAAACCACAAAATTATAACAACTTTAAACGACATAATGACATTTTTTGTTGTCGTAAAATATGTATTTTGTATACATAATTTTACCGTCTTGCATTAAAATCTAAATTTTTGGAAAAAAATGGACTTAGCGTCTTTGCGAATTATACTAACGATATGTGTTTGTGTAATAATTTAATGCTAATTTTAAAAACAATAAAAATACTTATAAAATTCTGCAAAAGTACATTTATTATCTATATACTGTTCTATATTGTTGACTGCCACGGCAGAAGTTAAAAAAATTTAATAAAGACGAGTTTACTCGTCGTTGGCAATAGGAAGGCAGAAGGACTAGATATCCTTTTTCGTATTTGCGTACGTTTTAGTGGAAAAACAAATAATAAATCACGCAGATGAATAAAATAAAGAAAATTTTATTTGTAGTATTTTTCAAGATTTTTACATATTTATATTATGTTTGTGGCAAAAAAAATTGCTAATTCAAAAGCCTGCATGTTATAATATATTTAAAGTAGGACGAGTATACTCGTCTTGGCAGTGCGGGATACCCTGTCAAAGACGAGTATACTCATCCTTGGCAGCGAATGGGTTAAGGAACGTTGTAAACTATCTATGGTAAGAGCAGCTCTACCAAGTATGCATGTCCTGGTTCTCGCTATTAAGCTGTTAATCAGTATTCTCTTATTAAAATGAAATTCTTTTACTAACTACCCTGTTTCTTTTACTTCAAAATTTAAATAAATTAAAGAACAAAATATAGAAGAATGAATTCGATAGTGTGAGCTTGCGTTCTGAAGTAGAATCATACTTACATACGCATACAGTTTTAATCTGAAATTGCATTTGTCACAAACCGATACAAATTCTCCAAACGGAAAGAATGTGTTTGTAAAGAAGAGAAGAGAGAAGAGCTACAGTACAGAAGGCATGTCTTTCACTGTAGCCCTACGTCTTTGAAATTAATTTGCAATATCAATTATTTCTTAAAATTTCACAATATATACATGTACATATGTATGTATATACATGCATGCATATTGCAGTTTAGTAAAAATTTATTTGTTAAATACATATGTATGTATGTATGTAAATTATTATTTTTTGTTTTTTTTCTGTAATTTCTGCTGCTGATAGTTTCAATTTCCGACTTTAAGTATCTAATTCCCAGAACATTACTTCTAATTGTGTTAATGCGATTTTTAACATTGTTCTAGAAATTTTCTTCATCGTCTTCATCGACACTAAGATTGTTGTTCTAACATTCTTAAGCTAATTGAGATTTTAGGGAAATAAGAAAAATTTATTTTGTCACCCGATAATTACGATCGGATTAAATAGATTTATATCTGCCCCCATTAAAGAGTCAGAGAAAAAGTGCAGCCGAAGCAGCTTTCTGAAATACCTTCATCCTCTTTCGCTGCAACGACCGTGGTATCCATTTCCTCCACGGACAGTGAACTTTGATTAAGGTATTTCGGCCACACGGTCACAAGCTCCTGATGGAAGCCTGAAGAGTACTCCGATGCCGAGTTGTTCGTCCTGGGTGCCTTTATAGAAGTATTTTCTACAGGGGAACTTCTGCAAATGCCATGTTTGGGGTTCGTTTCAATTTGACATATCTGTCGGCCTTATATACCCTAAAGTATATCTTGACAAGCCCGTGGAAAATGCAACCATTTCGGGCTTTGAGAACCCATAATTGGGTTCTCCGACCTTGACACACGCCAATTGTCTACCATGTGTCATGGGGATGACACGATGTTGTGCCCCTGTCCAGAATTCCGTCAAAGGCGAAGGAATTGGTCCTCACAAGCCGTTAACTTAATCTGGTCCTGGTCCTGGTACCAACCTGCATCATTGACCAGGGTTGTCAGTAATGATCTTCCTACAGTGACGAAGTAAAGCAAATTCAATTGACAGGTGTGATGGTAACCTCGGCATGGTTTTGACCTACAATGGAGCAAGTCAATGCGTACTTAGCTACAGCTCTGAAGGATCGCCGGTATTAGGTAGAACCTTGGGAGCTTGTCCCGAAAACATTTGCCTCTGTTGATATTTCCCTTTTAGGCGCTGTTTTATCAGTGCCCACTGATTATCGCTTTTTCATCCTCAAAGAGTTAATTGGATGGAATGCGGAGAACAGCTCAACGAATCCTGTAATGCCTCGTGGCTCAGCGCTTGTCAATAAATGGATGGACCTTGGCTGCAGCGGTTTTATTGCCTGGGTTTATCTTGCCAAGTTGAGGCTTTGATGGAAAGAGTACTGTTTTGCCCTTCGTGGAGAGGCCCCCTTGAAGGCCAGGCTTCTCATTAGTTGCGAGTTTCTCCGCTTTAAGGTTGGGCAAGGTTCTGAAGACAAAGGACACATCTTAAGGGTTGGGCTTCTTGTCCCCAGAAGATTCTTCATTTTTGTTTTTATCATTAGGAGTCATTTGGTTCCCACGAGTGTAGAGGAGAGCGAGGCTGATGAGCTTATAGCCTCCTATCATTCCGCTTGCTACTAGAATACTTTTGAAGAGGACCTCTAGCCAAACTTGCCCTTGGCACGAGTCGCATTATACCGTGACCCAACCCCCAATATCGTTGCTCACTTTGGCCGTGAACAATTAGAGATCCTGAGAATGAAACAAATTTTCCATATTTTATAGCTTCTGTTGTGGGGTAATAAGAGTGTTTCTAAGGAACCGTGGTCCTAAGAATAAAAATAAGATATTTTGTAACATAACATAACTTTAAGGGCAATTATCACAAATCGCCGGCAGATAAATTACTTGTCATTATTATAAGTGGGCAATAAGCTAGAAATGAGCGTTAAGCCAAAGAGAAGATCATAATACCTTTAACTTTTAAAGTTAAGTTTATGTTTGAACTTGCCATATTATATATTATTTTCAAAACAAATAGAGCAAACACAACAAAAAAAAAGGAACCCGTCGTTGTCACTGCATTTATAAAGAACGTGTTTAACATAACATTGTTCCCGCACTTCTATATTTAAAAAAAAAAATGAATTTTAATTTATCAATTCGTGTTAATAAAGAAAAGAAGTTAAGAAGTGACTTTAAAGTTCACTTTAGCTAAATTTACCTTTGACTTAACCCTTTGACTTATTACAACCCAAGTTGTAATAATGGTCCTAAATGAAATGGAATTTTTTTGTTTCTTTTTAATAATGTACTGTTAATTTTTAAATATGATTTTTGTTTAAGAACAATTTGTAACAGTAGTAGGTAGTTTCAAGAAATTTGGAAATATGTGGTATACATAGATAGGTTCTCATTGATTTAGATTCTATGTCTTTCGTTTCTGTAGAAACGAAAAACAATTATTTTATCAGTTTTAGCGAAACAACTTTTTATGAAATAACGGTTTTTTAATTTGGAATTGACTAAACATGGACAAAAATATTTTTAGATGTCGCAGCCTATGAGGATGAGCGGCTTACATTTCAAAAGTTAATAACCAAACATCCGAAAAAAGTACCAAAAACGAATCTGGACAAAGGTTCAAAGGAATTACTTTGATGTTCACAAGGACAAAGATGTTTTAGGCGAAACGAAAAAAAAAAACAAATATAACGACAAACTATACATTCTTTCGCAGAACAAAAGTAAACTACATGCAAACAATACTTAGAAAAAAAAGGAGAAAAATAAAAACCGTTGTGATGGAAGCCTAAAAACAAAAATTAATAACAATCGTACAAGACTGTACATACATAAATAATGATTTTTCTGTATAGAATATAAACACCCTACAGATATTATTCTCATCGTGTACATCATATTCGTATGCTGTTCTGTATGTTGGAATGTAGAACACTTGAATACTCACTCTTAATACTTGTAATTTAGTATATATTTCAGATATTACAAAGCAAAAACTTTCTTAATCACAAACACACAGATAAATATGTATATATTCGGTACATACATATGTATGTATGTGTGTACGTATGTATGTACATATCTGTTTGTATTGCAGGGATTGTACAGTACGTTCGTAACTGTTTTTTTATAAAACAACATTTCTTGTTTCTGTTAATTTTTTTTTCTTTTTTTTTTATTCTATCCATCGAATTGAAATTTCTTTTGTCTTAAACTCTTCCAATTTTTTCTTTCTTGTTGTTTTCATTTACTATGCTTTTGATAGTGATTGCTTTTGCATTGTGTTGCAAATGTACAAAGAAAAAAAAAAAGAAATCTAAAGAAATTCCTTTTTTTGTTTTTAATAAACTAAAAAATGAAAAATCTATAAGAAATTTATACAAACACACACACACATAAATATGTATTTTTTATATACCTATACATACATACATATGTATGTATGTATACAATTTTGCATAGAGAAAGCAGCTGTTTTTAAAATAGCACAACAATCATCTACATATTGCGAATGCAAACAATGAGATCAACATACACTCAAGCATGTACATATATGTACATATATACTATATACATATATACATATGCAGTATAATATATACTAATGTTGTATATATGTACATATGTTGTATATACATAAGTATATGTATTTTAACATCGAAACAATGGTTACGTACTGATGGAACATCAAATACTATCAAGTTGCCTGCAGAAAAATGTCTCTTTTTAAATTATTTATTGATTTTTTTTTCTCTCAATTTTGTATAAAGCACGATGGATAAAAAATATTACAAACGAAAATAACAATACCGAGAAAAACCCTGACTGGATCTATGTGTGTCTCAAAGATTGCTCTGATTTAGTCAGCAAATACTTTCAGACACACACCAGTATACGAATGTATGTACGTTTTGGCATCGAAACCGTCTTATTTTAATGACCTCGATACCTTAAATATTCAACCATTAAATTCCATCAATTATTAAATTCATATTGAAAGACGTACAGTGTACTCTCTCTTAAGCGGACACCTATGGGACTGACAATTTTGTCCGCTCATGAGGAGTGTCCGTTTATGAGAGAAAATCAAAAAGAGCAATCAACAAATTATAAGTACATATATATTTCTTAAAAATCCTTTAATTTCCAAAACAAAAACGCACATAAAATGACAAGACAAAATAAACAGAAATTTCATTTACATATATTTATGTATGTGTAAAAAAGAGAAAAAAGTTTGAAAGACTGTATTCAACTGGATTTAAAATAGTCCGAAATTTTAGCTTGGCGAGTTTTACCTTTAATTTCAATATCTTGGAGATGTATTGGAAAATCAGTCACTTTCAAGATCGCTGTGATATAAAGAAAAACCTTTTAGTTTTCTTATGGCGAAATAAGCCTCCTTATAAGAAGTGAACTTGTCTTCAATTTCATTTTCCAGCTCATCTTCAGACGAGATATCCAGCGTTTCGTTGGAAGTTATTAACATTTCAGTACTAATGTTTTCCACATCTTCATCGTTAATAACAACATCATGATCTAAACTGATATAATCTTCACGTTAACTTGAATCTGGCTCTGAACTCGTTTAATGATATCGGAGAACTGACGAAGCTCTGATAATGGAAGCTCATCTTGTGCAGACCAACATTCATCATAATTTGGGCTATCTTTTTTTCTGAAGCAATGTTTCACTGTGTCTGCACTGACCTGCTCACGCGCTTTGTGTATAAAATAAACTATGTCTAACAAATTAATAGATTTTGATAGTTAAAAAGCAGAATTTGCATTTTCCATCTGCAGCATATTTTATCTATGTTAAGACCCATTGGCGTCAAGTTTTAGGTTTTTCATTTTTATAAATTTCAATGACATTTACTTTTTCTTTAATAGTTAAAACTGCTTTAGGCATTGTAATTTAAGAATTTTAAAATTTATGTATTTATATTTTTCGGGATTCCCCCTTTTAAATGCACGTTTTATTCAACTCAGCGAATAAAAAAATATATGCAAGTGTTACCACGATGTAAGTTTTAAACAACCAAAAAAAAAAAATAGTGTTACCATCTGCAAGTCGTCCGTTTATGGGGAACTAAAATGTCAATATGTCGTGGAAAAAGTGTCCGTGTCCTGTTACGAGAGGGTTGTCCGCATAAGAGAGAAATACTTTAAAAATCCCTTACAATTTCTTTGGGACTGAAAAAAGTGTCCGTTTATTGAAGGTGTCCGCTTAAGAGGGGTGTCCTTTAGGAGAGAGTACACTGTATTTAATATACTACTAACACATGGCTATTGATTTTATTATTTTCCAGCCCACCAGGTTAATGTCGCCTTCCACTTTGTTAAGAAGGCGGCGCGGCAACAGCTTTGAAATGGCTACACTTCTATGTAGCATGCTAATCGGTGCAGGACTTCCAGCTGTTGTTGTTTCGGGTGTAGCTCGTGCTAATATCGTTGAAAATAATCAGCGTAACGTACCATATCCTCACGAAATAATTGATATTAACGTAGAGAAAAGCCACAAGAAAGAAGCCAAAGCAGAACAAACGTACAAACTTCGTCCCATGCCAGATTTGGATAGTCACCTAGAGGAGAATATGGCGAAAGTTCTTGCACATAAAGAAAGCGAAGAGCAACGAATCCGAGATGAAATCGCTAGAAAGGAACTTGAGGTAATACTCTCTCGCACTGTAATACTGTATTGGTATTATTGAAAATATATTTTACATCCAATTACGAAATTAATCCATTTTTTCAATACTACAATATTGCGCAACACTTATTTCTGTTATATTTTATTATTCATTTATTGCTTTGAATCCATTTTACCTAAATTCTAACACATCATACCAACAGTATCCGTTTGGCTACTACTATATTCAATTTCACGTTAAAAATAAACTAATCCCTCTAAAATGCTTTAAAAATGCATAAACGACTCGCTTCTGTAATAAATATAAATTATTTTTTCTTTGTATAAATCTTGGTATTATTTAAGATTATTAAGACTAGACCGTTCTCTTTGACGACTCAAAGCATTTGTGAATTCTCTCTACAAGCCTCGATATAATTCGTTTTCAATTTAAAGAGCACTCAGTTAGTCAGAGCTTCATCCTCAAGTTAACATAATTAGTTATGTCAGAATTCTGTGCGCCCGAATAACGTAACTTTTATCTACAACCCTCGGAGTACATGGACTGTCTTTCAAGAATTTGGATCTCCACTATTTAGATATAAATATCCATAATCATCCATATCATCCAGTCTAGTATATCCACCCTCACAAGTCTCTTTTTTCTTTTTAGATCAAAACTCAGGGTATGACCGCTGTTGTGTTGGAATAATAGAAAGATAGCCATAGGCGAAACTAAACTAAACTAGTATGTGACAAATTTATTTTTGAAAACAACGTTTTTTTTATGATGAGTGTAAAACCTTCGTCAGGTTTTTTTCTCTAGAATTACTCAGTCAATAGCTCACATTATTTTTTCTATTTATAATTAATCATAAGCAAATAACGTACGATAATCAGTTAAAAATCACAAACACTCGAAACTTGTAGTTTAGCACTCTACCAACAAGACCATCGGAGTGACCAAATTTCAATTTTATATTGAATTATTTATTTTATTATTTTAGCGTCTTTACTGTGTGCATATTGTCTTGCAAATTTGCCTATAATTATTTTGCCAAGAAGTTAAGTTTTCCTCTTCTGGCGTTAAAACAAAAATAGCTAATCATCTCAGAAGAAGTGAATCGAATGGCGACGAAAATCAAAGTTTGAAGGAAGAAAAAAAGATTACTGTATGTCAACTTAAACAATTTAATGATTACACTATGCGACAAACAAAAAAAAAAAAAAAAGAAATGAAATACACCAGCTAATGATATAGTGTAAGTTGTGAGTAGAACTCAAAAATATTTTCTTTATATTTCTCGAAACGTCCAAAGTTGTTTTATTTGACAAAAAACCATTTTATTTTTTGAGTTTACGCACAAATTTATTGATTACACAAACATTTCTGAACCAATGTCCAAAATTTAAAGAGAAGAAAGGGATGTGCCTTCAAAATGGTATACATACATATATAGATTATTCAACTTAATATCCTATGAGTTTTAATAAGGTAAACTTGGAAAATGGGCATTTTTTTCATATTTTTTCAAGCTTGTCCATTCATAGTAGCAAACTTTAATTAAAAAATATGAAATAAGTGATGACATTCTGAAAGGATTGTGAAGAAATTGTCACTTCGTTTGATCAAATTGGACAAAACTTACAGTATTTAATGAGTATAACAGCTGAGTCACATTTTTTATATATGCTGTCTTATCACATGAACTTTAAGTTACAAATTTTATGATGGATCTTAAGTTTTTATTGAAAAATGTGTCCTTTTTTTCGTTGTTTGCGCAAAGGAAAATAATAATATTTGCAAAAAACCGAAATATTAGACGACTTTTGGTAGTCGTTCAAACGTGCAATGCGCAAATTCTCAGGTTAACAATCAAATTCCATCAAAACTTTTGAACATTTTTAAACTGAAAAAAATAAATAAATATATAATACAAAAAATATAACACGACTGTTATACTATTTAATTAATAACTAGGGTAATTAATAAAGGGTAATTTCTCTCCTTTTAATATCAACTTTAGATTTTTAAAATAGGTTAAACAATATTTACATACATAATTGGTCATTACAAGCCTTCAGTCAGGATTACGACCTAGCTTCTCACACCACTTATGTTGTGTGAGTTAATTTTATACATGAGTGGTGGAACCTACAGTTTAACGTCGACTCCGAACGACAGTTTTTTGAGAAACTTTTCATGGCAATTTTATTTACTCTCAGAGTTTTTGCCAGAAATCTGCTGAGAGGAAGTCGCAGAAGAAATATTTGTTTCATATTTCGTTTTGATGTCTGACCTGGGGTTTGAACCGTGGCCTTTTGTTTTATTTTTATTTTGTTTTATTTTTGTCAAATAAAACAAATTTGGAAAGTTCGATAATTATAAAAAAAATATTTTTGAGATCTTCTCAACAAAACTCACACCCTACACTATGTTATTAGTTGGGTGTATTTTGACCATCGCACCGTGTTTTTAGTTCCTAAAATACGGGTGACTATAATAGTGTGATTCGAGAACATTTTTTAATATACGGTGTCTTCACTTTAGTACCGTACAATTGCTTTTAAAAAAACAAAAATTAAGATAAAAAAATGTGTGTATTTTATTTGTAATTGTCATTAAATTAAGTGCATTAATTAGACATAATTTAGATTAATAGATTGTTTAATAAATATAGATTAACTAATTAATGAGTAATACGTCAAGAAAATGTTTCGACATATCGTTTCGGTTCTGACTTCTGTTTATTTTTATCTTGTTTGTGTTAACAAGATTTCTTTTTTTACTGATTTCATTTACATTTTAACAAACAGAATGTAGGTAAGTGAAAAGAAAATTAAAGATTAAAATAAAATAATTCATAAAAATGAAAAATTAAAATAAAATTTTTTGGTCAGGAAAGTATTTTGTCCGCTGTATGCCATACAATTTAAAATAGAAATGGTTAATAAAATATTTTACGTTGAAACCGTTATAGCTATAAAACGTATTTTCACGGAGTCTGTCTTAGGGCCTTTATTATAACTTGCCGTTAACTAAAGGGAGGATTTTAACAGGCAGACAAATTGTTTTTCGTTATTATGAGTACCCAATAAGATAGAGGTGACCGTTAAGCTAAAGGGAGGATCATCCTACCTTTAACATTTAAAGGTCACTTTATGTTTGAACTTGCCATATTATATATTATATTCAATATGGGAACTTCGAATTTAAACAAAATGAGCATATACATACAACAAAAAAACGAAACCCGCGGTTGCCAATGCGTTAAAAAACTTGTGTAATTGAGCAATTTTATCGACATTGCTCCGGCCCTGCCTTTAGATAAAGGTACCTTTAACTAACCCCAAGTTGTAATAATGGCCCTTACATTGTTTTACATTACATTATATATACATATATTAACTCTGATAAATTCTGAGTTTTTAGACTCATTAGCTTGATAAAACTAGAATTTTATCAGAAAATAAATTCAAATTTATTCGTACCGTTCACCAAATTCCAATTCAATAAATGAGGCTCTGTTTCTCTACGTGAATAAGTTACTGAAATCATTATGTTTACTTTATGTCTACGGTCTCGAATAATGTTACTTCTTTCGCACGCTTCTGAAAGTTATTTTGAAATTAAGTGAACTGCATTCGATTATCGGAGCAGCACCTCCATAAAACAAATACGAATACATAAAATCAAAGCTAATGGAGCATTTTGCTGACAGTCAGCAACGACGCTTACAACGTGTTTTGGCGGAAATGCCTTTAGGGGACATGAGACCCTCACACTTATTGAATGAAATGAGGCGCGTGGCTGGAACCGCATTGAGCGAAAATATTCTCATTGATCTATGGGCAGCACGCCTTCCACCACATGCTCAAGCCGCGGTAATTGCAGCCAAAGTTGACATAGCCGGCAAAACGGCCATCGCCGATGCAATTGTTGACTCACTTGGGTTACGTAATATAAATTCAGTCGAAGAAATCAACATAACCTCAAAAAAGACAACAGAAAGCAATGATTTTACTGCCAT
Source organism: Sarcophaga rosellei (assembly GCA_930367235.1). Lineage (NCBI taxonomy): Eukaryota > Metazoa > Arthropoda > Insecta > Diptera > Sarcophagidae > Sarcophaga > Sarcophaga rosellei. The sequence goes on along the minus strand of OV884017.1, from coordinate 78,751,976 downwards.
AAACAGCAACTTGTGCAACTGACACAGGTTATAAAGAAACTTGTGCCAGAAGAATCAGGCAATACCACCAATCGTTACAGACCACGTTCTAGAAATCATGTTTATGACAACAACAACGATGCAACATCCACATGCTGGTATCATCGAACATATGGCGTAAATGCTCGTTCTTGTCGAAAACCGTGTGCTTTTGCATCTGGAAACAGCAACAAACAACAATGACTAACCGACACCAATATATCACAAATCAGAGAGCTTGCGCAAGCTACCATCTCATATCGTCTCCAAATTACTGATGGGAACACAAACATTCGTTATCTTATAGAGTCTGGGGCTGACGTTTCAGTAATCCCTAAGTCGTCTAATACAGCAAAACTACAGCCAACAGAGATGCAGCTTTTTGCTGCCAACGACTCGCTTATTAAGGTTTACGTAGAGGCAACCTTGGTCTTGGTCGCGTTTTTTAGTGGACTTTCATAATTGCTGACGTCAGCTGCCATATTATTGGAGCAGATTTCTTGTCATTTTGGTTTGCTCATCGACCTTAGACGAAAAAGATTAATTGACAAATCAACTCACCTCAACTCTGTTGGAATCTTCACGCAAAGCAAAAACCCATCAGTAAAGATTTTGCAATCTTCTGCACCGTTTGTCGAGATTCTAAAAGATTTTCCAAACATTACTCACCTTGCAGCACCTCCTATAGAGTCACCGGTTGTTCACCGCATTGAAACAACAGGATTACCTGTTTTCTCACGTCCGCGGCGTTTGTCGCCAGACAAATTGTCTGCCGCTCGAGCTGAATTTGAGAACCTCATTCCACTCGGTATATGTAGACCATCAAATAGCTGCTGGGCTAGCCCGTTGCACATGGTAAAAAAAGCCGATGGTAGCTGGGGGCCATGCGGCGACTATATGGCACTTAATGCAATAACTGTGCCAGATCGTTAGTCACTGCCTTATCTTCAGGATTTTGCAACAATTTTGCATGGAAAGACTATATTTTCTAAGATCGACCTGCAGAAAGTATTTCACCAAGTGCCCGTTCACCCTGATGACGTCCCGAAGACAGCCATTATGACTCCTTTTGAATTCGTTTATATGACTTTTGGCCTACGGAATGCGGCTCAGACTTTATACAAAATTATAAAAAAACCAACACAGGTAAACGAGTTAAAGAGATTTCTTGCCATCATTAACTTCTATAGGCGATTTATACCACATGCCATTGAAGCACAAGCACCTCTGTTAGCAATGATACCAGGTGATGAAACTAGTACCGCCTTCGAAAAATGTAAATCTCAACTAGCAAATGCCGCATTACTCGCACACCCAGCTCACGAAGCAGAAATTTCAGTCTGGGTCGATGCCTCCGACATTGCAGCCGGTGCCGCCTTACACCAAATCGTTAATGGCCAGATTCAACCACTCGGGTTTTTCTCTAAAAAATTCGACAAGACTCAATTACGTTATAACACTTACGATCGTGAGCTAACGGCGATTTACTTAGCAGTAAGACATTTCAAATATATGATGGAGGGACGCGTTTGCCACATATATACGGATCATAAACCTATTACGTATGCCTTTCGACAAAATCTCGAAAAAGCAAACAATCGGCAAGCACGGCAACTTGATTACATTGGTCAAATAACAACTGACATCAGACACATATCCGGAAGGGAAAACATTACAGCAGATATGCTTTCCAGGATATCATCAGTCTCAAATAATCCGTCTATTGATTTTGAAGAACTCGCGCGAGACCAAAAATCTGACAAGGAGCTTGATGCTATTATCAAAGGTAAAGTTCATAATAACTTACAACTTAAGTCTTTTGCCATTCCAGGGAGTGAAAGCCACCTGTATTGTGATATTTCAACAGAACGTGCCCGACCGTTTATAACGACAGCTTTGCGAAAAAAGTTACACATAACCTTTTTCACCCTGGTACTCGAGGCACCGCAAAATTAATGACAAGCAGGTTCGTGTGGCCAAATATTCTTCGAGACAGTATTGAGTTTGCTCGCAGTTGCATACAATGCCAACGATCAAAAATAATGCGTCATACAAAATCACCACTGCAACAATATAAAAATTGTGACAGTCGTTTTTCACACATAAACATGGATATAGTTGGTCCATTTCCTCCAAGTGATGGATACCGCTATTGTCTCACATTAATAGACAGATTTAGCCGTTGGCCGGAAGCAATTCCTATAATCGATATGTCAGCGACAACGGTAGCTCAAGCTCTTATATCAGGTTGGATCGCCCGTTTTGGAATCCCAGCAAACATAACATGTGATCAAGAACGACAATTTGAGTCAAATCTTTTTAGCGAGTTAACACGTTATCTTGGCATAAACCACTTTCGAACAACGCCATACCATCCCCAGGCAAATGGCATAATTGAAAGATGGCATAGAACGCTAAAAGCTGCAATTTTATGTCACGACCCAAATCGATGGACAAAATTTTTACCACTCATTTTGCTAGGCTTAAGAACAACTTACAAAGAAGACATTAAAGCTTCCCCTGCTGAACTAGTTTTTGGAACAACCCTGCGAATCCCCGGAGAATTTTTTTCGACTCAAAGTAATGTAAAAACAGAAACCGCAGTCCTTAAGAACCTGCGGGAAGCCATACAAAATATCCAACCTCAACAAACTACATGGCATGGCGAGACTAAAACGTTTAAACATCCAGATTTGAACTCGTGGAGTGAAAAGTTTTTCAAAATCAAGATAAATAACAAAGAAAATACGATATCGATCGATAGACTTAAGCCAGCTTACATCACTGATGAACTGCATCCAGAAAAAAGTAGCTTAGAATCTCAACCTCAAAATATAGCACCGACTCATGCAACAAACTCCGAACCAGCTACGACATCAAACAGACCCCAAGGTACAACAACTCAGAAAACAAATTCTGTACCGATACAGACTTTGAAAACTCGCTCTGGTCGTAAGGTTCGAATTCCACTTCGTTTTTTATTAGCCGGTTTTAGTCTAATGGGGGAGTACTGTGGCAGCACTGCAAATCAATTATAAATTTATCATTGTAAAAATCGCTTTTTTGACAACACACAAAAAACGGGCCTTTCTTCAAAAAGATCTTTCTTCCTAAAAGCACATTTTTTGTAAAAATTTTAAAAGAAGTTTTCGCAAATAAAATTTAACAATCATTAAAACTCTAAAGTGTTTTAGTCGATAACTTAAATCGTTAAATATAGATATACATATACATGCATAATTGACCATTACAACCCTTCAGTCAGGATTACGGCCTAGCTTCTCACACCACTCATGTAGTGTGCCTTAATTTTATACTTGAGTGGCGGGACCTACAGTTTAACGTCGACTCCGAACGACAAATTTTGAAAAACTTTTTCATGGCAGGTTTATTTACTCTCAGAGGTTTTGCCGGAAAACTGCTGAGTGGAAGTCGCCGAAGAAGTATTTCTTATTTTATATTTCGTTTTGATGTCTGGACTGCGGCTCAAACCCGGGCTTTTCGTCTAATAAGCGAACACACTACCTACTATACTATGGCGACTACAAAGTGGAAAGTGTGTACATCTTAATCAATTCTATTTTCCTATTATAATATTCGGAAGAGAGTGAATAACTCACCAATGTGTCAATTACTTACAAAATTTTTAGTTTTCTTGTTCGATATATTCGGTCATTTATTTCAGTAATGCGCGGTAGACGTTATTGTTCGTCACATAAATATCGCACCTCATGAAGAATGTACATGTGTGTAGAATGTGTGAAGTTATTGTCTTCCATCCAGTTTCGATTTACATTTTTTTGTTTTATATTTTATTTAATATTACTTTTTATTAATGTTTTATTTAGGAGCTGGAATTAAGGCCAGCCGATAAATACCATTATCGTCGATCACATGCATGGGTAGCGATTATTGATAATGCTCCGTGGTCTATACAGCCCAGGAAAACGTTTGGTAATGAAAACGGTGATATAACCGATGAGCCTCCTAAAGCGACATTTATTGAACCATCAACAGGACTATTTTATGAATCGGATTGTAAAAACTACATTTTGATTGATAGCGTTTGGAGCAATACACAATACTATGTGAACAAACAAAAGTGCTCGCATATAAGCGAAATGAATTGGGATTTCAGGAATACTGAAGACTGGGAGCACTTACTACCAGGAGAGCCTATTGAAATGCGATCTCATGCAGTTGGTTCTGAAGAGAATATTATTCCTGCCTCACAATATCTAGCTGAGGAGAAACATTTAGATATTGTAAGATCTTGGGTTTCTCGACTTTATATCGGAGAAAAAGAATTTGAAGAGCGTTTCCCGGAATTGCAAAAGACCATTTTATACAAGCAAGCAAAGTACGAAAGATTTTCTCCATATTCACAGAGAGATGGAAAGGTAATGCAACTAACACTCTTTGAAGATAACGATTATCAAAGTCCTACTATACGCCGAGAGTACTATAAAAATCGAGCTGATTTATTGGTACAACTAAAGTTCAACTATATGACCATGGATATCGAAGAAATCTTTGAGAAAGGCAGAAACGATAGTCTTAAATGTAAGTTACAAAAAAAAATATAATATGTATACAGATTTTAATTCTCGAAAATATGTGGGTACTTATGCAATGGCAATGGCGATGTTATTTTAGGAATTCTCAGGAATAAAAAAAGGATGAAAAGATATTCAACACGTTTTGTATAATTGCCAATTTTCAAAAGTTTATATACGGATGAGATAATATTTTATGTACACCTAATTCAGCTTTTTTCACGATAGATACGTTCCAAAAAAAAAAAATTCGTATAAAAAAATAATTAGATAATTAGAATTTAGAATCAATTCATTAAATATATTATAAGAAATACATGCATTCTATATGCTCTATAAGTACGAGTATGACAATATGTGGTACACATACTCAGCAAGGCCTGCGCATTTCCATTTATATATCTGTACAAACATATAAACGCTTATTATCATATTCTCATTTATTTATTTATTTTTGCAGATCTTCGCTCCAATCTAAACTCAAGAACTCCAAAGGAATTATTTTTTTACTCAGAACCGCGTTTGGATTCACTAGAATATTTAAAAGTATACTCAAATCGAATAATACTTCATTATACCAACCGTTCCGATTTATGTTATTACCAGGAGTTTGATTTTAAACCCGTTGACCGTGTTAAAATCAAGGTAACAATCTAAAATGTTAATCTAGAATAACACGATAAGCATCAAGTAATAATTCAGTGCCCACCTGTTTATACTAAAACCAAAACAGATGGTGTATTATTAAAATACTCATACCCAAGTACCAGGATTCTAACATAGATTTTGACGAAATGACATCCAAAATACTACACTTTGATTATTACAGGTTATAATGTTCGCTTTCATACATGAAATAAATTTGAAAACGTGTATTTCATTGCATTGATTTAAAAAAAATTATTAATCAAACGGCATCGGCATAGGTAGGGGCGGCTATAGCCCTTCTAAGAAAAAAACTTGTTTAGTCTTCTTTGTTTTTATTAAAAAATATTAAAGAGTATTATAGATTTTAATAATTGATCACAATTATTGATCAAAAAACATAAACAAACATTCTGCCATTTAATAAGCCTAAAACGAAAAAAGAATGTATAGTAAAACACTCATATTAATTTGTATTAAAATACATACTTATGTATGTAAGTGTAAACAAAAATATTAAGTATTATTCGAAGATTAATTTCCTATTAGATTTTTTGTTTTTTTTTGTTATTAAAATACCATTTCTGACTAGTATGTTTTCAATGTTTAAAATAGCCGTGTTTTAAAATCCATTCTGACTCATTGCTGGCTGAACGCCACCAAGTCTCCTTATAACCACAACACTGGGTTTTATGCAGATTAGGTTATTGGTAGTCTCATAGCTACTTGTAAAGGTTTAAACAGGCTTGGAAAGATCATGATATAATGTGACAATTATATGTTAATCACTTAAATTACTTAATAGCATTGTTATAAGTTTGTACAACGTTCCTGTTTTTTCTTCTAAATTAGAAAATTGTGGAAAAATTCAATCGTAATCATTTGTTACCCGCCGATAAAGATATTGCAGTTCGAACATTTGTCTTGAATCATCGCAAAATTTCATTAAAATACCATTATGTCAGAGGAGCTTTAACCGCCACTACACGGGAATTTATCAAACCACCCCAGCCAGATTATGGACATGAAGTAACATTCGACCCATCGCTCGTTAAAATATACAAGGTATGTATAAGGACAATGTCAGTGGCGTTAGATTTCATTTAATCATCACTGGGAAAGTTAAGAATAAACATACAGGCAGTATTATAATTTTTTTATGTTTTTTTTTTAAAAGTCCAGGGTAGTCTAGTGGGTAGTGTGCTAGACAATTAGTATGAGGGTCGTGGGTTCGATTACCACCAGACACCCTGGGCTGTTACACTACAACAACGAGCATATAGTCGGAGGTACTTATTAGCTCGTACATAATTTAATATAATTTTTAATTATACTGTAATTAATAAATAAATAAATTCAAATCGAATGTTGTGTCCTAGCTAATATGTATGTATGCATCTGTTATTTTTAAGTTAAACAAACATTAATTGTTTATGACATTTATTTAAATTCAAACCCGTTTATTTTTTATTTATTTCTTTAATTCTTTTTTCTTTTCTTTTGAATCTCATGAATTTAAATTTTTAGGCGAATATTGCAAGCCCGGATGACACACCATTAGAGTTGTACCGCATTCTATTAGCTCAAATGCAATGCGAAGAGAAACTTACTAAACAGTTTGAAAAGATAAACGATGAAATCAATTCGGTTTTAGATTTGCGTAAAAATGAATTAGAAAATCCGTTTCTTAAATTTCGTATATTTGACTCTCTACGTAATAAAGCAGCACGAACAAAACGTTTGCAACAGGTAAGATTATGACTGTAAAAGGTAAGGTAGAGAGAGAGAGAGAAGGCAAAATGTATGCCATGCTGTAATTAGTTATACTAATTGAAATAATATTAAGAAATATTGTCATAAATTATTTTAAGTTTTACAATGAAATGATGCAAATCTGGCATTCAAGGTCAATCTGTTGCATTATAGTAAATGACAACATTAATTTCAACTACTACTACTACTACTACTACTCGTTGATGCCTGTGACGTTAATTAATGTTTGTTCAAATTCCAAATAATTTCACTTATTATAATAATAAACATATAATAATGCATGTGTACATATGTATATATGTATGTAGTATGTACATATAGGTACAAATGTATATATAGTAGATACAAACACACTTACACCCAGCCACATGTACTACATACTTACATGTATACATTTGTGTATCATTGTCAATTTACTCAGGTATTTATGTATGTATATATGTATGTGCGTTTGTCAACAAGTGTCGAAGTGTAAAATAGCAATTTGATACAAACGAATATGCAATGATAAATTCACCAAATCCACGCTCATTATTGTATGACCAATACAAATATTGTATACACATGTTTAGTTGTTTGTTTGCTTATACATGTACTATAATAAGTACCCATAATTATGCGGCATTCATTTACGCATACCTACATACATACATATGTATGTATACACAAACAAGCATGTGCATGCTTATTTCAATAATTGTGTATCGAAATGTAGTTGTTTGCATGTATACGTAAGTAGATATTATGAGCTTTTCTTAATTCAACTTCATTTAAGTCAAGTATGTGTGCCTCTGCCTGCCTGTCTGCTTAACATCAAATGATTCATGGGACCTTGAACTTTAATGAGCAGAGCAATGACTTTATAATTATATACTTGACACATATAGTCAGCTGTTTAAGTATATACAAACAAAATGTATATCAACACATTCACAATGTAAATAAATGTACGCATATACAAACAAACAAACAAACAAACACACACACACAGGCACACAACAATACATTTTATAATAAGCATATATCGTCACCTGAAATGCAAAACAACGGATCATCAAAAAAATGAAAATCGGGTTTTTGATTGATTATGATTCATTAGATAAAAATACACGTCTCAAAAAAAAATTCTGCATCTGCGTCAAAAAATAACGATTTTATAAAGAAAATTCAAAATAAACTACAGTGTGTTTAGAAAAAAAACGTTAAATGAATTACATTTTTTGTTTAATTAAACCGAATTTTACTCAATAAAACACAGTAAATTGAAATATTAACAAAAACAAACAACTCCATTGCCTTTTATTGAACCTCATTTAATCGCTTTTCGATTTTTTTCGCATTTTTCCACTTCATATTAAAATTTGTTCATTGATGATACGTCATTTTGTTTCAGAAAATTTAAATTCAAAATAACGTAACAAACATAACTTCAACACGTTTTTTAAAAACATTATTTTTTCTTCTGGAATTGATCTCCTACCCTTTTTTGAGCTTAGCTACAAAATTTTTCATTTCTAGATGCAATATTTTCCATTTTATAACGTTTTTTGCTTCTCCTGAAAAATTGTGAAAAGTGATGATACGTTATTTTGCATTTTAGGTGACGATATGTACATACATGTGTGTATATATTAATGTTTTTAAGTTTGCATAATGCATACACACATACATCATATATGAACACATATTTAAAATAATGTAGACAATCACTTAATCAGATTCATTTATGGGGGTAGACTTTGAATACGTATTATAGTATGAAAACATACATATGTGTATATATATATATGTATGTATGTATGGTATATGTTATGCATGAACATGTCTGTATTATATACTAAATATTAAGTATATAATTATGTTTATATTATATTTACATAGTGCTAATACATATATGCATGTATGTATATCGGTTGTAGGGAGATGTCTGCATTAACAAATATCAAAGTATATACTTAAATAATGAACACATTAATTCGTTTATAATACACATGATTATTTATGTACGATATGTATACACGTATGTATATGTGTTATTATTTTATTTAAATGACGTCTATAATATGTATTTAGGTCTCATTTTGTTTTGAAACAATTCGTATACATTTCAGGGTCAAATAAATGAACAGAAATTATTGAATGATTGTACAATACTATCAACCGATTGAATGAGAACAGAAAAAAAAAATCACCAATACAAATACGATAAATACATCTATTTATACGAATGTTTGTAGTTTTCATAGTATTTAATAATGCTTTCGTTTCTTTACATTTCAACAGTTCCTTAATGCCTCAAATACATTAAACATTGTGCCTATTTAATGATAAATAAATTTAAAACATTTTAGTTTGCAGACGATGAAAATTATCAGCGTGAGATACGGACAAAACCAGCCGATTTCCTTGCGCCGTACCTGGTGGCATTTAAAAATCGAAAATTGACTTATGAAGAATCCAAAGCAGCATATAACGCCTGTTTGTATGATTTGAAATCCCGTTTTGTCGGACTTCTCAATGATCTACAACGTCAATATGAAGACGTAAGTATAACTATAGAATCTCTAAGATTACATCGTTTATAAATTCGTTTATATTTCAGCTGACAACAGAGTCGAAATCTTTACAGAGGTTTTTAAACAAATTTGAAAATCAATTCGACAATTATGATTATGAACAGCTGGTGGCAGAAGTAAAAGATATCAATTTGAATAAACGAATGGTTCAACAAAGGTTGACACTGACTCATGAAGGTTCTCAAAAGAAATATGAATCGGTGAAAGAGTCTTTAATGCATGACCCTCGTTTAAATCTGCATAATGCCCTGCAAAACTAATGCATACATATCTATTTGACCATACATTTTAATAAGCTCCCTTATATGTAAATGATAATTATAAAAAAAAAATTACAACATTTTATAATCAACAAAAATATATTTCGTTATCTTAGTGTAGTATTGCCGTACTGTAAGTATGTATATATAAGATGATAACCCGTGGTTCAAAATCCAACTCAGACATCTCGAACAAAACGAAATAAGAAAAAATATTCCCTTAGGTGACGTTCTTTCAGCAGTCATCTGGCAAAAATCTGAAAGTAAATTTATAAATTCCAAAAAATTCAAAAAAAAAAAAATAATTCTCCAACTATTAAATTCATATATCGACGCCGCCGTTCTATAACATTCTAAATCGAAAAGGTGTGTTTTGAGTTATGAGCTCTCAAAGCTTTCACGCGACATACGACTGTATGTATATTCTAAGTATTATTGAATGGAGGCGTCGATATGTACATATGTATATGGAGACCTCATATATATGAATATATGAATATAATGTAATTTTAAAATATCTATAAAGCTTTACATAAATTATCTTCATCTTCTTCGTTCATTTAATTTAATTTGGTTCCATTTTAAGTTCTGGTTCCATCGTGTCCTTGTCTGACGGATCTCATGTAAGTACCGCGTATTTTTCCCGGTATCTGCTGACCGTGTGACCACTTATTATTTTTTTTTTTTGTTAACTCTAATTGTACGGACATAATATGTAACAATTCTTACTGACATGAGCCTCTAAGGCTCATATATTAAAACTACGGGTGTCTTCTTACGAAAATCATTTTAGCATATGTTTTATAACAAACAGTTTCAATTCTTACAAAATCTAGACAAAATTAATTGCATTCAGATATACGAGTCACTTAATTTTGTACAACGTTAAAGTAAGGAGAACAAAAAAATCAGCATGGAAGGTTACTTTGTATGCAAAAGATAAGCGTTTTTATATGATATGAAGAATCATTTACTCAGTCAGTTAAAAATAATTCCCATTTTTTTTCACTGAATTTTTCAAAACATATTGGAAATTATTAATAAAATAAAGTAATGTTATCGACAAGTAGAGTCGTGTGGTGTATTGATTCTCCGATTGCGGCCGATAACTATACTTTTGATACAGTCAAGGAATTTACTTATCTTGGGTCCGTCGTTACCACCAAAACTGATGTCAGTCTGGAGATCAAGCGCAGAATCACTCTGGCCATCATGTGCTACTATGGTCTCAATACGCAATTGAGTACCAGAGACCTCTCTGGTACGACAAAACTAATACTCTACAAGACGCTCATCCTACCCGTGCTTCTTGATGGTGCAGAGGCATGGACCCTATTAAGCACTGATGCATCAGCCTTGAGAGAAAAGTCCTACGTAAGATATTCGGTCCAGAGCGAGTTGGCGGTGATTTGCGTATGAGCTCCTCAACGACATGACGTTGTGCAGCGTATTAATATCCAGCGGCTGCTCTATCTCGGCCATGTCGTTGGTATGGAGGAGGATACTCCGGCGGGATGGGTATCTGACGCGGGGATCTGCGGAAGTCGGCAAAGAGGATGACCTTGTATACGTTGGAAGGACCAAATCGAGGAAACCCTGTCATCGGTTGGTGTGACCAACTGGCGTAGGGGCACAAGAAGCAGAGGCGGCTGGAAGGATATGTTGCGCCAGGCCGTAATCCGTTAATCGGGTTGTTAATGGCCAATTAAGTAAGTAAGTAAGTCACGTAAATTCGTTGCGGTATGTTAGATATTTATCTTGTTACATTGGTTTGATCATCAAAATGAGCTTAACAGGGTCAAGTCAATAACCTTAGGGTTAAATATTGAAGAAAGCATTTTCTTTTTCTTGATGTAGGGGAACATGTTAATGTTCCCAAAATGTTCAAAATGTACATTTGTAGAAAAATAATCGTTTTTGTGGTTCCCTTTTGGAGTCTTCACTTCTTTGCTTAATTCTTTTGTATTTTGTTGCCGTTTCCTTTAACCCTCAGCTAAAATATTACTAAACATGTTCAGTACTTTTCTCATCACTAAATTGACAATTATTTTACACTTTGGAGTTGCTGGTGAATTTTTCTCTCTCTTTAAATTTTTTAAAATGAATAGTAAAAGGCTAATGAAACAATCTGGCTAGCGAATGATCTGCTCAGAAAGGTAGAACCAGTCTATCCGACAATTGGTTGAGTGGAAGGTTATGAGTAAAGATATTTCCAAACTATCTGACAGGATATGGCACGCTACCCTTCTTTCACTTCTCAATTTATGTATGTACATCGAGCATTCTACCACTATACGGGTTATATGGTATAAATGTGTTTCCATCAGATGAGTTCAGATTAATCTCAGGGATATAGCAAAGTTTTGTCTACCTCCAACTCTATCCCTTATTTTCATGAACGATCGTCTTTGTCTAACTTCTAATCCTATCTACTCTAAGACGCCACAAGAAACACGCCAATACAGCTAACCTTCTTACTATTTATAGCACTTATTCCGACTGAAAAATGATGCCTTGAAGTCTATTTTGGGGTTTCTCCACTGCTTAAAGGATAAGACAAAGACATTTGTCTCATTGTTTTCTCTTTACTACAACGGATTTTGCTCTACCGAAATAAAGGTACTTGTTCCCGAAAATCATATCAGTCGTTTATTTTGAACCTAAACCACTTTCTAAATTAATAAAATGACTTGTTTGTTCGTGAAAAGGAATATGTCCACTTTGTGCTCTTTGTTTAATAATATTATAACTTAATTTTTTTTTACTTAAAGTTGCCCCCCCCCGTACGTTTATATAATTCCAATATAATTATTACATGGGGTTGATTAGCAAACAAAATACTTTAGTTTCACAATAATATTGATCAGATTACCCAAAAGAATTGTATATGTACTTAGTAATTCCTCTAAATGGTTAGGTTTTTAAGGTAATTTCTTGGGGAACCTTTGCCGTTTCTCAAGCGTTTACGTTGCACAATATGCTGCGCGGTAGCTCCATGTAAATATAAATTTTGTTTATTGAAATTCCCCAAATTCCAAAAGTTATCAAAAATAATTTTCCTTTCTTCTACAGTAATCAGATTTATGCAATCCTTTAAACATTGGCAGTCTTAGTCTAGGAATATTTTTTCCCGGATAATTTTTCCAGCTGCACTGTAATATTTCTTTCCTGTATTCCTATAAGATTTTCTTAATTTTTGAGCGCATTTATCACCATTTTTTTCTGGTAACTCATTCGCTTTTAGAGAATTTGTGCTGAAATCACATGGCACTCCATCATCATCATCTGAATTATAATAATTATCTACGATTTTTCTTCTCTTTATAGTTGTATTAGAATTATTGTTTTATAAATCATCTTTCTGAATCCAAAATTCTGGAATTTTTTATTTCTTTGAACAGGATATATTTCTATTGAAAATAATAACCGATAATTACACAAGTTATTTTAATTATAGACCTATAAGTAAATTCTTTTTTGTTACCTGTGTCACTATCTGAGGTAATTCCGGTGTAATCTTTGTCAGATATATTAGAGTTTATAATTAGAACTTGAGAAATTATTTAAATTATTGTGTGCCCTGGTAGTCTAGTGGGTAGTGTGGTAGACTATTAGCGTGAGGGTCGTGGGTTTATTATTAATAAACACAACTATTCTTATTGCACTGTTAAAACACTTACATATTACCGAAGAAACACCAATTTATAATTTTTTCCCCGTTATAAGTGTTACTGCTTCGTAATAAATTTTATTGTTGTACTGTGCGATAATGCATTTTTTCGGAATTTTGTAACATAACATATTCCATATCAAAATTATTTCTTTCAGTGTGGTTAAACCAGTTTCAAAATAAATTTTTATGCATTTCGTTAACAAGCTAATTTTCAAGTGCCCCATATCATGCGATTTTAATGATACTAGACTTATATTGTTTATAAAAAAAAGATTATATAGGATTGTGATTATTGTTATCATTAAGTATATTTCTTTAAAAATGGACTTAAACCATTTTCAAAATAAACTGCTCATATATTACACAAACAAAAAAATCGTTCTTTAACCGAACTATCCGAATATGGAAATCCCTTCCTGAGAAGGTCTTTATTGTCGCTTATAGTATTCATAGATTCAAATCTAATATTCACAAACACTATGACTTCTGTCCTCCTTCTCATAATCTATTTTCCTAATTTCTACACATACATTGCATAAATAGTGGCCATTCCCTATGTGTTGGTCGTAATTAAAAAAAAAAATAATAAATTTAATTCTAATTGAATTTGAAGAAAAACTAAATTCTGTTGTAGTTTTTTTTCATATTATGTATTGAACAAAAGACAGTTCGCCCACTGTGGTTTTTTTTTTTTTCATTCCCGCATATAAATGTTTTGTTGAATCTTTTAATTGAAAACTGAAGTAATAATAAATCTTATGCGTGAAACAAAAAGTATTTAAGACCGATTAACACAAGGAATACGTTCAGAGAACATACCGTACAGTCTAAGATTTGGCATTGTCCACGTTGACTTCGTTGTGTATGTGCAAGAATTCGATTTTCTATATGAAAAGAAGGAATTGTAATATACATAATTAGTTATAATTTTATTTTGTTCTTTTGGATTTCAGAGAAGAAGTAAGAATTATTTATTTAAATTGAAATGTTTCCCTTCATTATGTGAATGTTAAATAAAATAAGCATCTGTAAATATCGAGGGTTTCATTGGGGTTATAATGCGTACCCATAATAGCGATGTCACAAGCGAAGATAGAAGCTTAAGTATGAAACCATGAATGGCATATCTGAAGCATACAGCAAATATATATCGATTCCAGTACACTACTTTGTGATACACTGACTTCAATCCGTAGGCAGAACCTGCAACGAGAATAGCAAATTTTCGGACGGTAATAAAAATTAAAAATATTTTCCCAATATTATTATGTAATTGTAGTTTGACTAACGTATTGTCCCAAATTTGGTTGTATACTTTGGAAACGTCTACAGAAAGAGAAAATTTGTATTTTCATTTCTTCCAGTGGCTTGTATCAATCACACCCTAATTGTTCACAATTAATATTAATGTTAATTTAGACAGTTTTTGTTTTGTTGGTTATATACTAATGAATGAATGACTTCACTTTTTTATGATCTTTGCCAGTTTTAGGGCTTGCAGTTAAAGTTAAAATAAAGTTAACTTTTTCAAAAATATGGCAGTGCCGAAGCAATGTCGATAATGATATAGGTAATACAATGATACAGGTAAGATGATCTTCCCTTTAGCTTAACGCTCTTGTAATAATGAAAAACAATTTTATAATTGTAATAATGGCCCTTAATGTTCATGTTTAAAAGACGTGAACTAGTATTAAAAATGAAAAAGGTGGCATTCTTTGAGTCTCCAGAATTTCTCTGAGCTCTTTTGTACATCCTTGAAGACTAATTTTATGTTGAGGATATCTGCACTACTGCTATTTTCTTCGAGTTCCATTTACAATACCGCAATTGTAAAATGGGAAGCCTGTTTGAAATCTTTACGGAAATTGGAGATAAAATATTTACATTCTTCGATATCCTCAGGAATACTCGTTAAGTTGTTTTAAAATTTTGCTAATTAACACATTTACTCAATTCCCTATCTGTGGGAATAGCATGTCCGTTAAAACATTTGCGTGTAAATATATCTTTCCGACTTTCACACTTTCAAAATTTCAATTGTGAAATAAAAATTGTTCTAAGAAGGAAAGACACAGGACTCCCTTAAGGTATTCATTAGGAAAAAAATTTTGCTTTGCTTTACATTATTACAATTTAAAACGCAATGAATGATTTGTTCATATGGACTAAACTATCATCTATAGTATCATCTATAGTATGATATTTACGTTTTATTTATTTATTTTTATTTGCCTATGAAAATATTCCTTGCAGGCACTTAAATTAATATTACAAGATTTTGATTCTAAAACTATGAATTTAAATACATAATTACATTATTTTTTATAACATTATTCGATAAAGAAAAATCAATTAGCATACAGAATTTATTAAATTCTTTACACATTCTCCTAATTGGATCAGCACCAGCGTAGTTGGATCTAAAAAATTGTATTTATAATGGGGAAAAATGACGTGACGGACGTTGAGGAACATTAAATGTGATATTATGGATTAAAAAGCTGGAGCCTATATCACCAGTAATTACATTGAATAAGAACGAGATATTTAACATAGTTCTGCGGCTTTTAAGTGTCGGAAGTTTGATTAATGCTAGTATCGCAGAATAAGAAGGTAAACTTGTGAGATTAAAATTCAGTCCTCGGAGACAAAACATCAGAAATTGCATAAAATCCATACTCGAATATAGGTCTTACAAGAGATGTGTAGAGCGATTTAGTAACATAAGGATCGTTAAATTCCTTTGCCCACCGTTTTATAAAACCAAGTACGCTTCTAGCTTTATTTACTGTCAAAGTTATGTGCGGAATAAAGTTTAACTTGGAGTCAAGTAGAACTCCCAGATCCAGGAAGTTATCTACAAGCTCAAGCTCGTATCCATCAAAAGCATAGTTAGCAGGAATCGGATTCTTTCTTACAAATCTCATGTATTTACATTTTTTGAGATTAAGCTGCATTAGATTTAAATTATCCCATAAATGAAATGAATTTAGGTTATTTTGAAGAAGTTTCTGATCGGAAATTTGGCGGTAACACAGGAAATTTTTACGTCATCAGCACACATTAGATTATTGGAATAGTGAATCATATCAGGTAAGTCGTTAATAAACAATGAAAACAGGAGCGGTCCAAGATGGCTACCCTGAGGTACACCAGAAAGGAGCAGCAGTTTCTAAACAGTACGGTTTGTTTTCTGTTAGTCAAATATGAATAAATCCATTTTAAACTAAGATTAGTAAATCCCATTAAATGAAGTTTTTTCTTTAAAAGTACGTGATTGACTTTATCAAAAGCCTTGCTGAAATCCGTATAGATAACGTCTGTTTGTTGCTGATGATAAAATCCTCGATAAACAACTGTTGAAAGATGAAGCAGGTTTGTTGTAGTAGAACACTTCTTTCTGAAACCGTGCTGATAAGGAGATATCAAGTTAGAAACTTGATAACATAAATCATCAGTAATAATTTTTTCAAATAGTTTTGGAATTATGCTCAGTTTTGCAATACCACGATAATTTGTAACATCGGATTTATTTCCTGTTTTGAACAAAGGAATAATGAAAGAATCCTTCCAAACATTAGGAAAATAACCGCATTCAATCGATTTATTAAATAAGTATGATAGTGGAACAGCTATGGCGTCGGCGCAATTAATTAAAATGCTGCTAGGAATGTTATCAGGTCCAAAATTATAGGAGAACTTTAGTTTTCTTAATTCCATAGAAATAGTAGCAACGTTAATTAAAGATATTGACACAGTGGAATTTGTATTTATTTTAAAGGGATACTCAATGGAATCATTATAAGTTGCATCCGAATAAGTTGTAGAAAAGAAGTTGGCAAATAAATTGCTTATAATGCTGTCATCGCTAGATTCAATCTGCTGAAATCTCATGGAAGATGGCAAACCAGTTACCTTTTTCTTTGAATTAACAAATTTAAAAAACGATTTCGGATTACGCTTAAAGTTGGTCTTCATTGTATTTATATAATTTACGTTACATGATTTATTAAGTATTGTGTATTCCGCACGGGTAACAGAATATCTTATATAATCAATATAACAGCCAGATTGTTTAAACTTTTTGTAGTATTTATTCTTCTTATTTTTCACACGAGCCAATTGTTTATTATTCCAGGGAGGACCGGATAATTGTCTAGATATTTGCTTTAGAACACATAAATTCAGAAAGGTATTAACCTTAGAGTAAAAGGCATTAGACATATCATCAACATTAGTACAGCATGCAAATAAGGAATACCAATTCATATTGATTAGGAGTTCATTTAACATATTATAGTTGGTGTGCTTAAATGAAAAAACCTTCTCATTCTTACTACATGAAGGCATCGATATATTAAATGGAATGGATGTCTTTAGAACGAGCGTTGGGTGATAACAATCTTCAGGACTGGTAATAGGGAAAAAGCGTTTAATAAAGCTATTCATTAACGTCACTTCATTAACGAAAATTAAGTCCAATATTTTGAAATTAATGTTTGGAATACCATTAATTTGGAATAGACCTAAATCATACAATATATTAACAAATTCGTCGAAATCTGAATTCTGCTTCATTTCAATGAAATAACCATCATCTCTTAAGTATTTCCATTGAATTGAAGGTAGATTAAAATCTCCAAGGACGAAAATAAAATCACCGTTTTTTGAAGAATGAGCTACAAAACTTATAGCTTCAGCATGTTTCATGTACATATACAGCATGTGGAGAAGACGACGGATTATATGAACAGGTAATAAAAATTCGATGACCATTTATTTTTATTGAAACAGCTATAAATTCAATATCATGAGGTGTATCAATTACTACAAGCTCTGAAGGTAAATTAGACGAAATAGCAATAAGGACACCTCCACCTGTAGTTTTGTTGCCACGATCACGACGAAATATATTAAATTTGTCACAAAGTATTTCGGTATTTAAAAAATTATCATTTAACCATGTCTCCGTAAATACTAACACTTGTTGATCGATGTTAAAACTGTTCGTGTATAATGTTGTTAGTTTTGTTCTCAAGCCACGAACATTTTGATAAGCGATGGACACGAACTCCTCGGTTAGTTTTTTGGAACAACAGATTCACGCTGTGGAAGTACGGCAATACTTTGGGGTCTAGCTCTATAGACATATTCCCTAACTAGAGTATTCGTTGGCCAGAAATTCGGGTTAAGTAGAGTTTCGAAAATATCCGTAGAAATGGTGATTTTAAATGATGCGATAGATCTAGGTTGAGAAAATTTAAATTTCTGTATTGATATATCCGCATCATTACCAATAGTATTTCTTATGTAGAATTCAACAGATTCCGATGTTGTATCGTGATGTAAGCGAGAAATGAAAATTTTCTTTTTTGGAGGAAATTGTCTTTTTTTGAGAAACAAATTTTTAAAAATTTTTATTATATTCATCATACACTAGTATAGGTGAATCATTCTCAAATTTGGTTTCATTGCATTAAATTTATAACGCGTGATCGTTTCCATTACCACTAAACGATGGAAATAATAATCAGGCATGTTCTGACAATCGCACAATATGAAATCGCAAGTGATTTTAAAAACGCCAAATTTATTTCAGGGTGTTCTGATACTCACGCGCTTTACTTGCGGTCTTCCATTTTTCGAAGTCGTTTACGAAAAAAATATAACATGTTTTAGCATTACAAATAAAAATCAAAACTAAAAAAAATAAATGGCAAAATGCTTACAGGTTTTTTTATTAAGCATAATTTCTTTAAAAAAGCTGCAAAGCCAGAAAAGAAAAATTGAAAAAAACGTTTCGTGCGGGATTATTCTAACCCATTACACGTTCCGGAGCAGGCGTAAGTATAAACATATCTACATGTGTGTGTTAAGTTTTGTAGCGCTTTACCGTCTGAATAAAACTACATTTAAGATGGTTTATGAAGAAACTGCTGGGCATATAGATTACTAGCGGTCGGTTCCTTCCAATTCGTGATTGCCAATGACATAAATCTCAGTGTGGGGCATTCTACGTTGTTTAAAATGTTATGGGATGTCCTTAATGTTTTTGAAGAAAGACTATGCCTTCTTTGGATCAAATTTGGCCATGACAGATGATTAAACGAAATCATCAAAAATGCATTTCTATCAAAAGTTGAAAATTCCAAGTGTAATTGGATCGGTAGACGGCAACTTAGCATAAAGCTTCAAAACTTAATATTGTTTGATATAACTAACAAAATTTAACAAATACATAATACAAAACAAAAGCGACAAAAAATGGTGAGAATTTCACATAAAGAAAAAATCTTAAAAGATCAATGCTCATTATCTCGTATGTCCATTTTCATTTTCTCCAGATTAAAAAATTCTAATTTTAAAGTTTTGTTTGAACATATTTCATCAGTTCACTGCAATATTCTCTTGTGATTTGAAATCGCAAACTTTTAGCGTTAAGCGTTGCCAGAATACCTATTTGGTGATTTCGAATCGCATAAACAAATTTTTAGCGATTTCCGTTCGCTAAAACATCCTCTTGGATGCCCGAATAACAAAAATAAGATTTTTTTTTATTTTTTTTTTTTTGAAATATTTTAAATGTTTAAAATAACAAGCATTTCTAGACCGTTACCATTAATCACTCGCAATTTATATAAGTTTTCGTTTTTTATAATTTGAAATAATGTTCAATGAAATGAAAAAATACATATATTTGATAATACACCTATATTTGTATTACTTTCATTACCTTACTTTCTTACAAAATATCTGGACAGTTTTGCTTCCCACTGTACTTATGTTTTCATTTCAAATTTGTGACTTTAAGATGAAGATTCGTGCTGTTGATGCATGTAGGCCAGGATCTACCCATGTCTCATTCATTTGGAGAATGTCCGATGCAAGACAATTTTTAAAAGAGAAATATGATAATGGTGAACAGAATTCATCGCTGCTAGGAGATACGGGTTAGCCTGCCGAACCATTTCTTTTGACTCCATATAGGAACCCACAGTATGGTTCGTTTGTTTTGAACAAAAAACATTGTTCGGAACGAAAATATGAAGAAATTTTGGAATGCTTTTTAAAATAATTTATTTTTAATCTAAAATTTGGAAGTGTGTTTATTTTGACAAAAATTAATAAAAAAAAAATATGGTTTAGAGAACACCAAAAAATGTGAATTCGTTTTTAAGCTGAAATTTACTCGGATTCGGTTTACAGAACAGACATGATAAACTTATTTCGGATATGTGTGGAAGTAATCGTTGTCACCTGAGATGCTTCCCATATAGCCCATCTCGAGGAATGGTCAAGGCAATGGATCACAAATATAAGTGAACATGAGTATTACTTTTACTTTTCACGGAGGAAAATTGAAATAAATAAATGAACTTATTGTACCTAGAAGATTGAGGTTATATTAATTGCGAGACTGGTATTTTAAATACACATTAAATAAATTCAAGATTATTGATTTATTAAGAAATTAAGAAAAATAAATTCTGTTGAGTTGAAGTCGCCGTAGTCTAGTTGGTAGTGTGTTGGCTTATTAGACGTGAGGAATCGATTCAAAGCGCAGGTCAGTCATCTTCAACAAAACGAATACGAACATGTTTAATGCCAATATACATATGTATATTTGTAAAATAAGTAACTCAATTTTATAAACATACAAATATTTTGTATACCAAATACGGTGGCATGACATAATGTCCATGGACATTACCCCCTAAAAAGTGACATTATGTCCATGGACATTATGTAACTTCGCGTGGTGTCATAATGTCCATGGACATAATGTCACTTTGTTTGTGGACATTATGACACTGTTGATAGTGTCATAATGTCCACATATTTTAGTTACTTTAAAAATATATATAAACTCATTAATATTTCATTTTTTATTGAAAAATATTTAATTTATCATTTACAATCTGTCTGCAGTATGGACAAAGTAATGGTGATTTATTGTTCTTTGATTTTGCTTCCAAAGTCCTTAAGCAGCTAGAGCAAATTTTAAAATGCTTACATGGCATCAAGAGTGCATCCCGTGGTTTATCAATGCAAATTATACACCTTAAGACCTCTGCCACCTGGTTGACATTAATGGCTTCTTCGGCACCTTCAGCAACTTCGTTTCCGTTTTCGATTTCTTCTTCCACCAAATTCTCATAGCTTATAATTTCATTGTCTTTATTAATGACAAATTCAAAAAATTCAGTTACTGATATCAAGCCCTTGCTCAGTCTCTCTGACAACTCCAAAATTTTGGAATTCTTCTCTTTCTGTACCTTCCTTTTTTTAGGAAAAACACTTAATAAGCCCGCAGTAATTTGACTCAAAAAGACCGAGTAATTAAAGTCCTCATTTCTAATGACCTCCAAAAATTTTAGAAACTTTCCATGCTTTTGCATTTTTGATGAAAGTTTAGAATTAAACCCTTCTAATGCACTTGTTGTCCTTACTTCCTCACCATAGACAGAAAATCCAGACGGAGTTATCTGAGAAAACAATACGATTAAGAGATTTTGATTTAATTGAAATATTATACGACATGTTATTCGAATCGTCATAAAATATAATAATAAAATTTTAGTGTACCATATTTTATATAAGGTGAGTAAAAATTATTCGAATAACATGTCGTGTGATAAATGTTTGTCCAGCTTATGTGAAATGTAAAATGGTTCTAATAAATTGCAGAGATTTAAAAGAAAAGATTTGAAAAAAATATTATCAATAAAATCGGCGGCGATTTATTGATTATTATTAGAATTTATTGGAATCATATTACATTTCACATAAGCTGGACAAACATTTATCACATGCAGAGGTTTAAAAGAAAAGATTTGAAAAAAAAATATTTCAATAAAATCGGCGCCGATTTTTATTGATAATATTTTTTTTTCAAATCTATTGGAATAATATTTACTCACCTTTGCCATCCACTGTTTTTCAAAATAATTTATAAAAGTGTTAAAGCAATCCTGTTTTATTTTTGACACGTCTAAAACTTCGTTTTTAAGGCATAGGAACATTTCTTGTATATGGTCAGGATTGACCAATGGAAGGCTTAATATTTTTCTGTACCAGTCTGCACAGTCTTTATTGGTTTTCACTAAAGTCCCAAAGGTCTTTATTTTTTGGCTTTGTCGCCTTACTGCTTGACAGTAGTGAAACCAACAGCCTTTTAAAGTTGCATTGGGAAATATATTTTTCAATGCATTTCTTAAAGCGATTTCATAGTCAGTATGAAATGACAAAGCTTCAATTTGAACAAATTGGAATCTACAAATTGGAACATGTGTTCGTATACTTCTCTCGTTCTTTTTGACATTAGCACGTAAATAAAAGGAAAAGTCTAAAAATAATACAGGCATTTGCAACTTTGTAGTTTAAATTAATAGTAAATATAATTTTGTACTTACGTTTTGCATGTAATAAAAATGTATAACAAGTAGCTGTTTGTAACCACAAGATGGAACGGTTTTAAATGTACCGTCTATCAAATATCGGCGACCTTCGGGCTTTTTTTGAATAATGTCTGAAATTGTTGGCGATATAAATAGACTATACGAGAATTCATCCTCTATTATGGTTTCTCTATAAAAAGCTTTGTTTCTATGCTTAGAAATTCCAAATTCCTGAAAAATATCAGCATTATCAAACATTTCTTTCAACTCAAGAGCTGAATTTGGGTTTTTCGGCATGCAATTGCTACGAATTCTGTAGAGGTGCCTTTTCATTTTTGGGAAGGAGATAGTGGGGGCAAGATCCTTGTCCTTCATGCATTCCTCATCAAAAATTTCACGCACCCCTCTCCTTTTTAAATTACTTTTCTCTTCACATCCACTTTTCACTTGGTTAATTATTTTAAATTTATTTAGCAAGGCATCAGGTGGACCATGGTTGTGATAAAAATCTAAACTCAGCGGCTCACACGCTCCATCCTTTTTAAGTTGAACTGTCACATTACATCCTTTCAAATAACAAGCATAACGCGTATATTCACTATATACGTGTTTTTGACGAAATAATTGTTTTTCGTCCGTTAGATATAAAAGTTTTGAATTTTTCCGAAAACCATTTACAAATTCATATTTATATTTTAAACTTTCCATTTTAGCTTCTTTAACACTTTCCATTTTAGCTTCTTTAACACTTTCACTTTTGTAAATCTTTAATTTTTACACATCTGAACTTCACAAAGTTCTCATAAGATTCTGAATGAAAACACAAAGACTGCTCACGTCAGCTGAAAGAAAATTCGAAGTCGATGAACGAGAAACTTCTTTCGAGCCATTTGGACAGCAATTTCAAAGCGTTAGTGTGATTTAAGAATCATAGCAATCTTTTTATTTTTTTTATTAAAATATAAATACCTAAAATTGATTTTTGAATATTATGGACATTATGTCACTCCAAAAGTGACAAAATGTCCATGGACTTTACGACACATTATACATGGACATTATGACACCATGCGAAGTGACATAATGTCATGCCACCCCAAATACTTATCTTTTAAATTTAGATATTTTCGTACTTACATATATTTTTAAAGGGAATTGTAAAATAGTTCCTTTATAATTTATTTTTGTTTTAACTAATTATTAAAACTAAAATAAGTACCGTTAATTAGCTTTTTACGTTTTCCTACTTTTAAAATAATTGAAAAGGATAACGTTTTATTTATTTTTACTGACGATTTTTTTACGATTTTAATAAACCGCTTCGACGATTTTTATTTAATATTTATTTAATATTGATGCCTTGCTCATCTGGCAGCTATGACTAAGGGCATAAGAGCCAAAGCCAGTCTAAAATGTAATCTTGGGAAATATGATTTTTTTCCTTTTTTTTCTCCTAGTTTGGCCATTCTTAATTACAAAATTTAATTAAAAAATTTTAAATATATGCTGATATTCTTACAGTGAATTATATTCTAATTAGTATAACAGTCGTGTCATATATTTTGTAAACATTTATTTATAAAATGAACTTTAATTATTATTACTTTAAAATTTTTTGGCAGATCTCGATTGTTTATCGAAAAACTTCCAATTTTCATATGTGAGCGGCTACCAAATGTCGACTAATATTTGCGTAAGACCAAATATATATTTGCAACAAACGCAAATATTAGCCGACTTTTGGTAGTCGCTCAAACATGAAAATGGAAAGTTTTTCGATAAGGAATCAAGATCCGTCAAAATTTTTGAAACCATATACATACATACATATGAAAAATTTTATAATTAAACATTTATAAATTAATCTGAAGACAGTGCATCAAGTCTGTTAATGCACATTAACGCTGTCGTCTGTCTACTGCATTAGCTTCTCACTTCAACTATGTTGAATGCGTTAATTGTATTAATTAGGCCCCGTCACTAATTAACTAATTACAGTTTAAAGTCGACAGACAGACTTTTGAGGAACTTTTCAAGGCAATTGGAACACTTATATTGGGCTTACAAACCGAAAGCTTAGTATATACTTGGGATGTTGATTGGGTCTAAATTATTTTATATTTCACAATTATTACGATTTTAATACTTTTTGTTGTTCTAATACACTCCCCGAAATATTTATAAGACCAAACGTATTTCTCGAAAAACTTAAAATCTTTTAGAGCAATTCGTACCATTTTTGGGTTAAATATAACTAACTATAATATAAATCTTTTTATGTAAAAAAATATTTTTTTCTTTGTTTAATAAAAGGATAGCACAAAATGAATTTCATTTTCAAACGAAATAATTATAAGACCAAAATTAAATAATATTCAACTAAAGCTAAAATAATAATGATAAAAAACAACTACTGAGTAATTTTTGTATTTATTAGTAATTAATGTGTCCACCGTGATTAATAATGACTTCCTGAAGTCGACGGGGCATAGAATTTATTAAATTTTCAATGCAATTTTGACCAATCCTACTCCATTCTCTTATGATGCCACTTTTTAAACATTTTACATCCTTATACTGAGTGTTATTATTGAAAACTTGGTCTGATAGTATTGCCCATAAATTTTTTATCGGATTTAGATCGGGACTACATGCCGGCCAATTCAAAACTGGTATGTTTCTGGAGGACAGAAATGATTTTGTTGCTTTTGATTTATGGATTGCGGCGTTATCCTGCTGAAATATCCAATTGTTGCCTAACGAATCATCCCCAAAATTAATTAAAACGTCATCTCATAATTCAATATACTTCTCGGTATTCATTTTAGTTGATATAAAACAAATAGGAGTCCTTCCCGTAGTCGAAATCCCAGCCCAAACCATTACGGTGCCTCCACTGAAATTTCGCGACATTGTATTGCTGCATCTATCTTGGACAATTGTATAACATTGTACAATTGTCTACGTCGCACACTGTCGAGAGCGTGGCCAAAAATGGTTAAAGTCAATGTGGGAAATTCATTATTTTTTTAACTTTATCTTATAGAAAACACTTCTATTAGTTGATATGTAAAATTTTTTTTTAAACTTTTGCGTAGTTTTTTAGTTATTGTATCTCAAAGTTAAGAATTCATATGCAATATAGAAAATTTGTGCGAAAACTTGAAATTTGACATATTTTTGTCATAGTTAAAACTCAAAAATTCTTTTGGTAATGACTAAATTATTTGTAATAGAATTGTAAGCCAGGTATGTAATTGTAATTACAACGCTGTATTTGTTTACAAATATTAATCATATGTCAAATATCGTTAGCCAAAGTACAGGTCTTCAAAAAATTAAGAGTTTTCATACATTTATTAACTTCAGTAGTGAATAAAAAAAAAACACCCAATATCACTTTTGAAATTTTTTGATATTTTATTGCCGCAAGTATGTACTTTAACATGTATAAATTTCAGCTGCTTCTGACTGCTTTTGTGGGCGTTATAAATGTTTTTAGTGTCAACATCATTGCAGATTCGTGATCATTTTGAGCAATGGGTGCAGCTTAAGAAAAATAATACAACGAATGTGTTGCATCATATTGTACAATTTGTGGAAAGTCGTATTCAAAGATTTCTAGCAGATATAGAGAAGGACTAACTAAAATTCATTCTTTTAAAAATGTAAAAATTGTAATTGTAATAATAATTGGACAAAATATAGACGTGGAAAAAGTAGGTTTGAAACTGAGTTGAAGAAGGATGTAAATTTTTCTAGATCATCGATTTTTTATATTTAAACATAAATAAATTCAATTAGGAACCAAGTACAAGTGTCTTTTCACTTACATGTATAAATTTAAATATTTTAATATATATAAACAAATTTTAAATTTTTTAATAAAATATTGTTCAATTAGTATTTCAGCTATGGTAAAAATGTATCCTTAAAATTGTCTAAGGAGATACGGCATGTGAGAAAATTAAATTTTAATGAGTTAGTAAAACATTTAAATCATAATTTGCGATTCGAAAAAAATATATATTCAATTTTTTTGATACTTTTTTGAAAAAGGACAGTTTTAAGGTGGGCGCATTCTTGCTCCAAATTGAACGAAATTTGGAGGAAGTATTAAGCATGTTAAAACTAATAAGCGTACCAAATCTTATTAACATATCTTTTTTTCCCTCCAAGTTATAGCAACTCAGGATTTCAGGATATATGGGAAGGACACGAATCCTTTGAGTTTAAATGACCAAATTTGAAGTATTATTATGTTTTACCAATTAATATAGGTGTGCCAAATTTCATTACTCTACTATTACTCCTTCTATTTTTGGCCAAGAATAAGTCTATAAACTGGTCTTTATCGACATTTTATATCATTTAAATGTTTAAGTTTTATCAGGACTGTGGACAAAACGTATATGCGGGAAGAGAATTAGGTTATTGATATTGATAACTTGGTGTTTAAACCTGTGCCCTGTACACACTGCACCGAGCCTTTACGTATTCACAGAATTTTATTTACGATGTTTACAGATGTTTGGACTTCGCATGTAATTTTTCACCTCTTCTTTGATTTCCTCTAGCGGAACTTTATAGTCTCTACTCGTTTTAAACCACCGTTGTTATTGCTACTCGATACGACCGATACTAGTGAACTATTTTTGTTTCGTTTATTCCCCGGCCTTGGTTATTTGTGGTAGTTAGCACAAGTGCAGAACTCGAGAAAGATCAATAGAACTGCTGAGCGGTTAAGTAATTAGGATAGTTGCATAGCTTGCGAACGTCTCCATTTCGACTCAATTGTATATCAGAAAAGTAAGTTTCCGATAAGCACTCTGTTATTTTTTTTTTTACTTAAAAGCATATTTTTTAAGCTTATAATTAATTTGCATTTCTGTCTTTAATGACGACATTTACTTACTTACTTGGTCACTACACCATTTTAACACTTCTCTCTCCACCGATGTGTATCCATCAGCGGCGGGACCAACAGTTTAAAATCGACTCCAAACGACAGATTTATGCGTAACTTTCCATGGCAGTTTTATTTACTCTTAGAGTTTTCGCTAGCAGGCGTTTTTTTCAAGATGTCTGGGGTGGGTTTTGAACCACGGCCTCACGTCTTGTAAGCCAACACAGTACAACTTGACTACGGCGACTACCGACTACGACATTAACTTATTTATGGCCCCGATTATGGTTCACAACACATAAATGTTGTGTTGTAACAGAGACAACACAACATTTATTACATTCTTGATTATGGTTTACAACATCTAGATGTTGTGTATGTCACAGTGTTGCTCTTCAATGTTAGTATACTTTTCCTTCAAAATACAACCCTGAGTGTATAAAACTGCCAATTGAAAACAAACATTTTTACTTTAAAAAAAACAAAAAGCCTACATAAAACACAAATTTTAACTCTTGTTAAAACATGACAATTAAAAATAAAGGCTAGTTTTATTAGCGTTTATATTTTATGTATGTATTGCAATAAATTCATTTCAAAAGTACTTCAAATTAAAATATATAAATATAAAAAACCTTCTTATCACATTAAAATTTATTTAGATCACATAGTTACTTAAAGCTAAAATACAAATTCATAAATAGTTTACATTTCAAGTTTTTTTTTGGGTTAAAAGGAGTTTGTCTTTTAATAATTCATTTTGTAATTCAGCCTTTTCCCTATTTATTTCTAGCATTTTTTATTTATTTGATAATTTTTATATGAGCCCTTCTCAAGACATTTTAACGTAAGCAATATCTCCTGTAGGTTCTTTTCTTGCCTTTTTAAGGTTTTTAGACGCTCATCCCCCATCTAATTTTTTGTATTTTGTAGCTTTTCGGCAACTGCTGTTTCCACTGGTTAGTGCTAGTTGAAGGCCCTTCAATATCGTATGACGATTCGTCTTGAATTTGCAATCCCATTGCAGATCCATTTGGATTTACTTTCCATTGCAAAAACACCAACTCTATGGTGCTCTGCTCCAATTTCCTGCTAATTTCCGTCGACGGACCACCACCAGTAACTTGAAAGTTTTTTTCTATTGGCAGAGAATTTTCTTTTCAAATTGCCTTTATAATGAGTCCATGCATTATAAATGCTACAATTCATCTACTAACCCTTTGCCATTCTTTTGGAACTCTAATGGGTAGACCCAAGCCATTTAGCTCCAATGAAAATTTCTACCACGTCCCTTTATGCTGAGTCTTATTTGCTTCAAATGATAACTTGCCAACGTCAGGATTTGCTGCCATGAACTCGACCAGCTTTTCCTTCTGCTTCTTAATAATTATTTTTTTATAAAATATTTCCAGTTATTTATAATTTTTAAAATTTTCACAAAAAATTATATTCAATGTTATATATACTTACAAAATTTTCTCCATTTATTTTTTAATCATACCGCGGCAACAATACAACAGCTAATGAGCTGTTGTAAGTTTTTGACAGTTCTGACAACACTTAAATACAACTGTTGTGAATCATAATCGCAATTTAAAAAATACAACATTAAATTTACAACTGTTGTGAACCATAATCGGGGCCTATATGTCTAACGCTTCCACTTATATTGAATCCGATCCACTTCTAATACATATTATATAATATATTATACACCCAATTCTGTTTTTACACGGGGTTGTAATAACACGGTCTAGAAAAAATATTGATTCTGTTTTTTCACGGTGATATTTGATATAGCACGGTTGAGAAAAGTTTATGGAAAGCGAAGTTTCCAGTATATTTTGGCTAATATGGATAGTAACGATAAGACATTTACAGTAATTGATGTCTGGAAAAAGTTTTCTATTAACGATTACGTCACACGCATATTGGAAATCAATTTGGCCAGAATGTGTTAAAAGCAAAAATAATGTGCCTGAAAATACGAACGAGTATTCCTTTATAATCAATTTGGCACAGGCAGTCGGAGGAGAGTGCTTCAATGACCTAACAAGTGATGATCTTAACGAAATGCTACTTAATAAAGTTTTAAATGAAGACGAAATAATAGAAGTTGCCTTACAGACGGGTGATAGTGATGAACCAGTTCAACTAACTACAAGTTTAATTCAAGAAGGTCCTCAACTTGCTAATAAATTGGGAAATCATTTTATCACAAACGATCCTAATGGTGAAAGAGCGACACAGTTTCAACATGATCTGAAATTTTGTACGGCACGTTACTATGAGTTATACAAAGAGCTGTCCAATCGGAAACTGAAAATGCTAAACTTGTTGGCGTTGATAGCTATTCTGAACCAGCCTTACGATAGCGAATAGAATTCTGTTATTTTCATCATCACATTGACTGCTTTTAATTTTTTATTTATGAACTTTTCATGATTTTTAGTTTGTTTAAATTACCTTTAAGAATCCACTTATATTATTTTTTGACTTAATACACTCCCCGAAATATTTATAAGACCAAACGTATTTCTCGAAAAACTTAAAATCCATTAGAGCAATTCGTACCATTTTTGGGTTAAATATAACTAACTATAATATAAATCTTTTTATGTAAAAAAAATATATTTTTCTTTGTTTAATAAAAGGATAGCACAAAATGAATTTCATTTTCAAACGAAATAATTATAAGACCAAAATTAAATAATATTCACCTAAAGCTAAAATAACAATGATAAAAAACAACTACTGAGTAATTTTTGTATTCATTAGTAATTAGTGTGTCCACCGTGATTAATAATGACTTCCTGAAGTCGACGGGGCATAGAATTTATTAAATTTTCAATGCAATTTTGACCAATCCTACTCCATTCTCTTATGATGCCACTTTTTAAACATTTTACATCCTTATACTGAGTGTTATTGTTGAAAACTTGGTCCGATAGTATTGCCCATAAATTTTTTATTGGATTTAGATCTGGACTACATGCCGGCCAATTCAAAACTGGTATGTTTCTGGAGGACAGAAATGATTTTGTTGCTTTTGATTTATGGATTGCGGCGTTATCCTGCTGAAATATTCAATTGTTGCCTAACGAATCATCCCCAAAATTAATTAATACGTCATCTAATAATTCAATATACTTCTCGCTATTCATTTTAGTTGATACAAAACAAATAGGAGTCCTTCCCGTAGTCGAAATCCCAGCCCAAACCATTACGGTGCCTCCACCGAAATTTCGCGACATTCGTTGATTTTTTTGTTTTACGTGAATCCATCCAATATTTTTGGGAACCATCTGGACCATCTAAATCAACTTTTTTTCATCAGAAAAAATAACTGATAACGTTGAATAACTTCAACGAATGTCGAGAAATTTCAGTGGAGGCACCGTAATGGTTTGGGCTGGGATTTCGACTACGGGAAGGACTCCTATTTGTTTTGTATCAACTAAAATGAATAGCGAGAAGTATATTGAATTATTAGATGACGTATTAATTAATTTTGGGGATGATTCGTTAGGCAACAATTGAATATTTCAGCAGGATAACGCCGCAATCCATAAATCAAAAGCAACAAAATCATTTCTGTCCTCCAGAAACATACCAGTTTTGAATTGGCCGGCATGTAGTCCAGATCTAAATCCAATAAAAAATTTATGGGCAATACTATCGGACCAAGTTTTCAACAATAACACTCAGTATAAGGATGTAAAATGTTTAAAAAGTGGCATCATAAGAGAATGGAGTAGGATTGGTCAAAATTGCATTGAAAATTTAATAAATTCTATGCCCCGTCGACTTCAGGAAGTCATTATTAATCACGGTGGACACACTAATTACTAATGAATACAAAAATTACTCAGTAGTTGTTTTTTATCATTGTTATTTTAGCTTTAGGTGAATATTATTTAATTTTGGTCTTATAATTATTTCGTTTGAAAATGAAATTCATTTTGTGCTATCCTTTTATTAAACAAAGAAAAATATATTTTTTTTACATAAAAAGATTTATATTATAGTTAGTTATATTTAACCCAAAAATGGTACGAATTGCTCTAATGGATTTTAAGTTTTTCGAGAAATACGTTTGGTCTTATAAATATTTCGGGGAGTGTAAACTACAAAAATTGTAAATTATGTACATATGTTACTTTTTTTAAGATTTTAATAGCTTTTCATTTTATGAAATAAAATATGCATTAATGCTTATAAAAATTTTATTTTGTTATTATTTTTTTTACAAAGTTGAAAGATATGGAACC
Organism: Sarcophaga rosellei; assembly: GCA_930367235.1. Taxonomy (NCBI): domain Eukaryota; kingdom Metazoa; phylum Arthropoda; class Insecta; order Diptera; family Sarcophagidae; genus Sarcophaga; species Sarcophaga rosellei. The sequence goes on along the minus strand of OV884017.1, from coordinate 78,719,897 downwards.
AATCCCCTTCTTTTCTATGTACTTCTTGTCTTTTTACACGGTTTTTTCTGGGACGTATTTACGATGTAAAACAGAATTAAGTGTACTTAATATATTATATTATAATTAATACTCAAAAATATAAAATAAAGACTATAATCACTTCAATCGTGAATAACTTTACTCTCGACTCCCGTTTAACATAATTGAAGTCATGAACGATTTATTCTGTGAACTGTTTTCACTTTTGCCAATTCAAATTCCCTAATCGCGAGTTTATTTCTCCCTCTGTACATATGTATAAGTTCATACATATTTTATATCAATTTCATACCATCGTTTTTGTTGGGAACGCATTCATCATATTCTGATTTTGTTGTTATTTTGGTTCTAGAACAATGATTGAAGCGAAAGTGAAAATTAACAAAACAATTGTGAGTTATTTTTTTTTTGGTTCACAGATTAGAAGAATGTATTTAAAATCGAAAGCAATTGGCAAATGTAAACAACGGAAGAGCAATGGGGGAAGATCAAATCAAACTAAATGTAACGACTTGAAATGCAAACAAAAAAAAAACAAATTATGATATAAATTCTGGAACAGCTTAAAGCTGTTCATTTTTAAAGAAGTTGAAAATAAAAACAATAATGAGAAACAAAATTGAGAAATATTGAATATTCCCTTTGAGCGGAATGCACACTTTGTGGTAACAAATATCTTCCACGTTATTTAGGGTGCCTATTGGATAAAAATGTTGTAAATGACTCAGGGAAATATAACTTTAAATTTCGAAGCATGAGAAATAAATAATTTATTGATTAACAATTAAAATTTTTACCAAGATTGTGGAATATTGCAATAAAATTTTGGCATGCTTGAATACAAATTTCATCTTAAAAGAAAAACTTGGCAGGAACAGGACAATTCAAAACAAAACTATTGGGAATATGAGAACAATTGCGCAACGTGAACGCGTTATATGACGATATGCATTTTATAGTAAATATAAAATTTAAATTATCATTGTATCTGTTGTATGCTTTCAGTTATTGTTAAAGCTTTATAAATAAGTACAGTTGTGCCACAAAATAAAGTTTTTATTTTATGTATTCGGACAGTCCAGAAAAAAAATATTCCTCTACGCCTTCATATCAGCAATGTTCGCGTCGCGTCGCGCTGTCAAGGACTTACATTGTGAAATATAAACGCGAAGGATACGGCACAAAATCAGAATCAAACACACACAATCATACATTAATGTTGTTGTGCATGTGTCAATATAATACCTTATATAGCATATAAACACATACATACATCCATATACACATCCATGTTACTATGTGTTCATGTGTGTACATTATTTAACATTGGCATATGGGAATAGACATGTGTGAGTGTGCGTGTATGAGTCCTTATATGATCCCTTCTATACAATCTTGAATGTCCTTCTTTGAATATTTCAATAAGAGGGTCGCGATGCTATGCGACGCGTTACACGTTTTGTCGCTGAGACATAAAGTTCGACTAGTGGACAGTGGGTGGTGGAGTATGCGGCTAGATGGCTGTATACTTAGAAGGCAATCAAACACATACATGTACACATACTGTAACGGTGTAAAGTGACATGAAAACGTTGGCTACTACCACCAGGCTTTCTTTTTGTGTGTCCATCAGGGAGTAAAGTGAAGTCTTTAAAAGGATCGACGGGCATTTATTTTCTATTCTGCTTATAATATATGTCAGAAACAGGATACGTGAACACAACACGCCGACATACAAACGTCTCGTTTATGGAGCTCCAATTCTTGAATGTGATTGCGTTCAATATTTTTTTTTTTTTTTGCTTTTTTGTGTCCAAACGGACATTTAAACTCTAAAACACACATACAGCTTCATACGTATTCTTATACCTATGAAGCTACATACATACATACAATACATACATATTTAGCGTATACATACATATGAATACAATATTTGGGATAGATATTTATTTTGTATTTGAACGCGAACGGCTAAGTGGTGCTGCAAATATACACACGTAAGTTGAAAAGAAGTCTGGAAAGTAAAAAAGGAAAACAACAACAATAAAATTTCCAAGTCAAAATCATCATCGCATCCTTGGAACAAGTATTGTTTGAATTGTGCCATTGTTTGCGTATAGTATGTATGTATGTGTAAATGTCGCTGAAGACAGTGTTTGGGCATTACGCGCACTGCGCTGGACATTTGAAAATTGATGGGAATAGCACATATGGGTAGAAATTTTGTAGACACGTTAGAAATCCTATTTCATGTGCTTTGACAAAATAAAAATATTTCAAGACAAATGCTATTTATTGTATAACAAAAGCAGCAAGAAGAGCGAAAAAAATTATGCTAAAGAAATGAAAAATTCAACGAAAAGGAGACCAAAACGAGAGGTTTTATTATTTATATATATATTATTATATATTATTATTTATATACGTACATATATAGATGCTGCCTGATATTTGCTAAATAGAGTACTACTACTCACGTTGAATATTCTAATATACCTACATATATTAGTAACTCCCCAGGGATAATGAATCGATAGTTTTACATTGCTTTAAAGGTGTGTAGCACAATTGTCGTACTCACGAATCTAATTGAACTGAACTAAGGTTTGTTTTGCCGTCTTCTCAGTCTAAGTGCGATTTAAATTAAGCAAGATGAAATTTTTAACTTCTGTTGTATTTTTAATCGTTTACGAATTAATACATACAATAGTAATACATACAATAGTACTAAATATTTCGTTATTATTGGTGGCAAAAAGTGAGATGTAAGAATATTTGCTGTATCATTCACGTAGAAAAATATATTTAACTGCCTAGAAATAATAGAACGATATATTCGTATCTATTAATGTACATATATAGCTATGCCACTAAATATTTTAATTCGACTGTTATGTTCAGTGAAGTCTAAATTTTGGTGGTCCATTCTAGTTTTTATAATTATTTCTTTATGTTAAAAATAAGTTACCAATTAAATGGTAATTTGAATTACTTTTACCTGAACAGAAAACAAAACTCCTTCAGAGTTTATCAAGAAAGTGTATGTATTCTAAAATGCTCACATAAACAGCAGCCAGTCTCAAAACAAATTATTGTACCAGAAAGACACTTTCAAAAAGAACTAACTTGTTTGTAAACGGAAACGGATACGTTTATTCACAATCAACATTAACCATACTCTACTGTGCATATACATACTTATGTGTTCTTAAGGAAAATATACATAAATACATACAGTTAGGGAAATTTATTAGAAAGTTCATATACTGTTAGTTGATAAGCATGTTTTTGTTTTATAAACATTAACTTCGACATCTATTGGTTCGATTATTTAATACTAGAAAGACTGACAATAACTGTATTGTACATAAATAGTCAAAATGACTGCTTTGTAAATGACGAAGAAATATTATAAAAATTTTTCGTAAATCTGTAATATTTTTATATATATTGTGCAACAGGTTATAGGTTCCTGGTGGCCTAGTGGGTAGTGTTTCAATCTATGAGTATTAGCGTCGTATTTTAATTAATAAATATAAAAGCATAACAGTTAACTTAAAAACAAATAACAAATAATTTCTGCATTATTATTTTTACATTTTATTCAAAAACATACTACATACTGATATTTTGCCCATGCATACAAATCAGAGATCAGCAATGAATCGTTTTTTAGCTACTCATAAGTACTCATGAAATTTGGGTATGAGTGAGTCAACAGTATTGAATTTCAACTACTCTGATTCATTCGTACTCACTACAACATTGATTTATAAGTACAGGTTGCAATGAGTATGAGTACAACGTTGACATTAAACTCATATCATTCGAAATTTGTTTGAGTCATACGGCCTGCTACTCATTTAGATTCCTAAATTTAGAAAAATACTTATAATACTCAAAAATGATTCGCGTAATTCGAATCATTCATCAAAATTTACAGTCTTATTTGTTGTTGCATTTATAAAAAACAAGAATAAGAAAGAAAAAGACAAAGACAGCAAGCAAAGCAAACATACAACCTTCTAGTGAGTATGGTAGTGTTCGTACGCGAATCACACTTATTTTGTGATTTCTGTAAACGCTGAGTAAAGGAGAGTCGAAATCAACAACATCATGCGTATTGTTAAGTATGAGTACAGTGAGTATTCCAAACTTTGAATATGAGTAGTATGAGTATGATATCAAAATTAGTATGAATGCGTATAAGCATCAGAAATTATAAGTATGATTCGATAATTCAGATAATATCGGCTAAGGAAGAGGACAACGGCCTACCAGAAATGAAATATCAGCGGAAGGCCCTCTTACAAAAGCATACTGGGTACTATGGGACAATTTAAAGTTGATAAATGGGTTCTAATATCGACATTGGGAAAGGGCTGATGGCAAAACCTCATCCAACCTATTAGTAGTGCCTTCCTTCAAAATGAAAGAAGTCTTAAATGAATTCCATAATGAATCTAGCAGAGGACACCTTGGGGTGACAAAGACGCTGGAAACCCTAAAACAACGTTTTTATTGGTTTGGATGTCAGCAAGCAGTGGCGGATGGGATTGCAAACTGTTCCCAATGTCTTGCAGCTAAAAGTTCCATTAGAAGAAGTCGAGGTCAGCTGCAAAAATATAACTCGGGCGCACCTTTCGAGCGGTTAGCGATTGACGTAGTAGGCCCTTTTCCTGTCAGCATTGCCGGAAACCGGTATGTTCTCCTCGTGATGGATTACTTCAGCAAATGGCCGGAAGTGTTTGCCATTCCAAATCAAGAGGCGAACACCGTAGTAAATGTTTTTATGAATAACTGGGTATGCCGCTACTGGGTTCCAATAGAGCTACATTCCGATCAAGGCAGAATTTCGAGTCAGTCGTATGCAAGGAAATGCGCGAGGTATATAAGAAGACTCGAACGACTCCACTCCACCCACAGTCCGACGGTATGGTAGAAGGGTTTAATCGGACCCTGGAGAAATTCAGAGGTTTCTACTGGCGTACCGATGCGCGGTCCATGATTCAACGTCTATATCACCCGCCAAGGTAATTTTTGGGACTGAAATTAAACTGCCTGGTGACTTAGAGTTTGGTGTTGAGCCCATCACAAAGAGGAATGCCACATACACTGGAAAACAGGAAAGTCTAAATGAACTTTTTTGAATTTGTGCGCACACGTATAAAAACGGTCAGCGATAGACTAAAAGCCAGGTATACGAAGGGCTTCCATGAGGGATAACTGATTCTATTTTACAACTCGAAGCGGAAGAAAGGAGTATCTACCAAGCTACAAACCAGCTGGGAAGGAACTTATAAAATAATTAAAAGGTTAAATGATGTCGGGTACAGGATACAGAAAGCTAACAGCCCCGAGCCAAAAAGAAGTTCGTACACACTGAGCGACTGGCGAAATGACAAAGAATTCATTCAGTCTTGTGTGAAGACACGTTGCGTGCGAAGAGAATAATTGCGGTTTGAAGATCTCTGTTATAAAGACCTATTGAACAATTGCTATTGTGTACGCGAAATAGTGTAAAGAATAATAACAATTAAAGCAAATTGTTGTTGTTTAGGTCAAGACGTGGCACACGGAATAGTGCGATCAATAAAGAATTGATTTAAAACTAAACATATTTCTTTTTTATTTTATTTGCAGTCTACGAACTCATATCGTAAACGTTTTTAAAAGGGTAACAACGTCACAATATTATATTACTTAATGAAAAAGTAAAATTTAAAGAGAAAAAATTTGAATGAATTTCGTATAATCATCCCTTACAGATCATGGTTATCAACAGCAATTGAGATGTTGGGCTCAGCGGACAATGTGTATTGTTGTTGTTATCTAAATTCCGTTTTAAGAATAATTAGTAAAGCTCATTCATTTATCTTACAAATGTAAAGATTTAGCAAAATATACTTTAAAAATACACTTAAAGAAAAATGTTAGTAAGAAGAAAATTAATAAAATTTTATATTTAATGCAAATAATTATAGAAATACATACATACATACATAAGTACATAATTGGCCATTACAACCCTTCAGTCAGGATTACGGCCTAGTTTCTCACACCACTCATGTTGTGTGCCTTAATTTAATACTGGAGTGGCGGGACCTACAGTTTAACGTCGACTTCGAACGACATATTTTGAGATAATATGCTAATCTATATATGTAGGTATATAAAAATGAATGTTTGTTTATATGTAACTCATAGAGTCGTAAACTATGCATTTGATTATGTTATGATCTTCAGCAAAGTTGTTGCGCATGAGCCGACGAAGGTTTCTAAGTTGCTATGACCTATTTCCGACAGGTGGCGCCACTGAAAATTACTAAAAATTAATTAAATGGTAAACTGTGCATTTGATCATGTTATGATCAAAGTTGTTGCGCATAAGTCGACGGAGGTTTCTAAGTTGGTGCAATTAATTTCCGATAGAAATTATTCAAAATGAATTAAATCGTAAACTATGCATTTGATCATGTGTTGATCGGACAAATACCAGACATTTTAGGGTTCATCATTTATGATTTTAATAACATTTAGTATAACTCATTCAATTTGAATATATTTTAATTTTGAAAAATGTTTAAAAATGCTGTTGGGTTCAGTTGGATTGGGTACATTGTGAGATTCTAAATAATAAATTTATACCCATTTTTCACGTCGTTTCCGTGCAACCATACCTCCAAAGCGAGACCCGTTGGCATCAATCACTTGAACAACGAGAAGTGAGATTAGAAACTGATCAGGCCCGTTCGTCTGAATCATCTGGATAACGGGAAACAAAATGAATAAAATGATTCAGAATTAGTTGGATATTTGTGTAATGTCTTTCTTGCAGGGTACAGCTAGTCTTCTAATAAAATTTGTTTAATAACATGTTAATTTTTAATCAGTTTGTAAAAATTAACAAAAATAAATCAAAATTGTTCTTTTTTTTTAAGTTTTTATAAACAAATAAGGCATTTATTATTTCATTCGTTAATGGGTTTCTTAATTTGGTTACAACATTGGCAATTAGCGTGAATTGTCAAGAGGGAATCAGTCATTTTTCTACTTGTTTCGTATAATTACATTTCATTTTTAATCGATTACATCTTCAAAAGTTTAATATTTTTACCATTAAAGTTGGCTACATCATCATTCCTTGATGCTTGAATATCGATTTCATTTTCCATTATATGTTTTCTTCATATATGTTAGAAGCGTATTTTGATGCATTATGTATAATATTGTTACGTGTTTTAAAGATATTTGGATCTTTGAAATAATGAATTTCTATCTCTTCTTTCATATGTTCCCTAAAATAAGAAGTTAAACTTTTTTGCGCCAAAATGAAGTACATTACTTACTTATTTACTTAATTGGCCATAACAACCCGTTTAACGGATTTCGGACTGCCGCAACACATCCTTCCAGGCGCCTCTGCTTCTTGCGCGCCTACGCCAGTTGGTCACACCAATCGATGACAGGGCTTCCTCGATTTGGTCCTTCCAACGGATACAAGGTCGTCCTCTTCGCCGACTTCCGCAGATACCCGCATCAAATACTCGTCTCGCCGGAGCATCCTCATCCATTCGAACGACATGGCCGAGGCAGCGCAGCCGCTGGATGTTAATACGCTGTACAACATCAATGTCGTTGAGGAGCTCATACAGCTCACTGTTGAATCGGATACGGAAATCATCGCCAACACGCACTGGACCGAAGATCTTACGTAGGACTTTTCTCTCGAACACTCTCAAGGCCGCTGCATCAGTACTTAATATTGTCCATGCCTCAGCGCCATAAAGAAGCACGGGTAGGATGAGTGTCTTGTAGAGTGTTAGTTTTGTCGCACGAGAGAGGTCTCTGCTACTCAATTGCCTATTGAGACCATAGTAGCACCTGTTGGCAATAGTGATCCTACGCTTGATCTCCAGACTGACATCATTTCTGGTGGTAACGGCGGAGATAAAGATAAATAAATTCCTTGACTGTTTCAAAAGTATAGTTATCGGCCGTAATCTGAGAATCAATACGCAAGTACTTATTCGTTTTAATTTCATGACATTGACCATTAGCAGTTAACAAATGTGTGTTTTGCTTACTTAGAATCTCCAACGCTAATTGAGTTCGTTTTAAAACTTGAGGCATGTTTTCGGAAAAAGGAATATTTTCTTCTATCCAAATGTTACCCATAAGTCAATAATGGTCTTACATTGGCTGCTTTTTATATGCCTATTTTGAATTCGTTTTTTGGTCACAAGACGGAAGTAATAGTACTGTCCAGGGAACAAGCAAAATGTTGGCACTGTGTGTCAATATCATCAGGACGAGTGTTTTTCTGTATTTGATTCAGTAAAGTTGTAAAAGTATTAGCCAGCTGTCTGGTGTTTATGCAGTTTCGGATGATATGACATGCATATATTTTTTCTCCTTTGTTGGCTTTCCGAATCGAACGAACTTCTGAAATGCTTTAACATTGTTTCTCTTGTACATCTGCCAATTGGGTCGATGAACCGGCTCTGTACAAAGTGCGAATGTTTCAGAAACAGATCCTTTTGCTATTTATGGAGATCGTCATTCTACTCTTCGTGCTACATATGTCGGTCCATTATGAGAGCAATTAAATATGACATTAATTAATAATTCTTTCGAACATCCATTCTTAAACAATTATCAAAAAACAAAAGGAAAAAATGTCGACATTTCATCATCACCTGTTGATTAATTGCCACCGATTTAAGTAACTTGACTTTAAAACCATAAAAAAGAGTTACGGAACATGCAAGTAAAATTGCACGTAAACATAACAGATAAAAAAAGTTCTGAAAAGCCAAAAAAAAAAACAGAAAAAATAATTCAACGATTAGGCGCGAAATCCCTCAAGCAAGATACTGCACGGATGAATGCACGAAGGCATGTTAACCTGAAAAAAAAAATGAATTGTTTTTCAAATGAGCAAAGATTTGCTATAGAGTTGAATAAAAAACGTTAGTTGCATTGTCAACAACAAGTACGCAAACAAGTCTATAAACAAGTACATATACAAACACATTGATCCAATAACAACAAGGCGAACGAAGCAAAAAACTAGTGGTGGTGAAAAAATGTGCAACAGATTCCATCGTCATGTGATCTATGCGAATGGAAAAAACGCAATTTTTTCACGGTATTCCAACGCCCGTTAAGTCAACTAAATAGTCTTTGGCCATACAGTTGACCGTTATCACCTATTTGCTTCTGCTCAGTTAGGCCTATGTGAACGTTTATGTTGCATGTACGTTTGCAAAACTAAAAAAACTCTTTCTCCTACAGTGGAACACTTGCAATTTTCTTTCTTTCAACGCTAGAAATTTCTTACAAATTACAAAAATTTATTACAAACAAATAATTCCATCATTTGTTTAGATTACAACAATAGCAAAGTGTACAAGCTTTTATTTTATAAAATAATTTTGGATTTTACTATTCAGTAACTTTGTGCATTAAAAACAAACTAAAGTTAACCGTTATCGGAATGAACGTTCATAATTTATTTCCTATTCTCCTCAATTGTATATTGATTGCAGATCATGCCAATTAAACTAAATTAAAATTTAATTTTGGATGCCCTGATAGTCTAGTGTGTAGTGTGCTAGACTATTAGCGTGAGGGTCGTGGTTTCGATTCCCACCAGAGACTCTGGGCTCTGGGACACTACACCGAGCATATGGTTAAAGTTATTCAGCACGTATATAATTAAACATAATTTGTTGTAATTGTATTGTAATTAATAAATAAATAAATTTAATTCATAATTCTAGTAAGAATCTATTGGTTTGAAGAACAGTCTCACAATTTAATGTCTAAACTTCTTTGAGTCACTAAGTGTGACGCAATGGTATATATGATACAAAAGGAATTGCAAAATTGACCTAAGTATACCTGAAAGTAAATCGAGTTCACATTTCGTCATAGAAATTACAAGAGACCTATTGTTTTCTGGTGTCACATGCTTTTAACTAGTTCATAATTTTAAGTTAAGATTTAAATATTTACGATATATCCCGAAAGGAAGGACCATTCTGTACCGAGAACTCTATATAATTCCAGTTTTTATTATGGAGTGGTTAGACAACGAGAACAGTATTGCTGTTATTGATCCATTTAGGTGTGATCGGAGAAAATAGCTCAAAAAGAACCATGTGGTTTCCAGTAAAATTCAGTGCCAATTCATAAAGCTAAAACGTCTCAAATCTGGCACCAAATCTATCAGCATTCATCTCATCTAGAGAAGGAACCTCTTGAATTTCTTAAAGCTCGTTGCACTACAAATTGTGGACAGTTTGCAATAAATGATACCTCAACATCGATTCACTAAAGACAGCCTTGATTCGTACTGTGGCCAATTATCCAATTGATGAGGTGAGTGCGGCTATTGATGATAAGACAATCCGACCTAACTCGTTCTTTAAGGCCAAAGGTGAATATTTCGAATAAATAACTACTTTTTATTACAATATAGATTTTAGGAATATGAAAAGAATTGTTCCTGAAACTTCAATTGTTTTTTGATTTTAGAGCATAAAATGAGTGTCTCACAGTTTTCTGAATAATATATCATTTTATTTCCAAATCTACTCTGTTGTAAACTCAATGCCCTTAATTCAATGTTCCTCAAGTTTTCTTTTATTGCTTGAAACAAAAGAAAAAAAATTACAATTATGCTTAGAGTTAGAAGTTAATTGACGATTATAAAACTTATAAAAACTTCTTCACTTATAATAAGGTTACTTGCTAATATTAGGATCGTTCTTGGAATTTGAATTATAGCTTTATTGAGCATTTCAGTATTGCTCGTTACCGAACCTCGCAAGCTACATAGCAATTAATTTTAACATGAGGTAAAATATTTTTAACATCATACAGTTTGTTATAGAATGGAATTTCACCAGACAGAGTTCAGATTAAACTTAGTCGTACCCCAAGGTTCTGTTCTGTCTCCAACTCTATTTCTTATTTTCATTAACGATCTTCTTTCTCAAACTTTTAGTTATATCTACTCGTTTACAAATGACAGCAATATTTGCTGTTTATATTCTTTTAATAGTAGGCCGAGCCCTTTGGAGATTAAAGCCAAAACGCCACACCCACATCCAAGCTACAGTCAATTTCCGAATGATGTTGAAATAATAGAGTTGATTTGAATGCGCTAAAGACAATATGTTGTTTATTGGCACACACAAGCTTAGCCATATTATTATCTCGTATGTAGTTACGAGTGGGATAAATATTAAGGAGTCAGAAGTTCTTAATGTGATGTTCGTCGGACCTAGCACATTTTCCAAATGTCGAATAGGTCGGTTGCTTATGATGGTACAATAAATACCTACATATATAACTCTCATGAACGGGCAGGAGAGTATGAAGGTGCTCATTAATGATTTGAATTGATTGATTGCTTGATTAAAGCATCGTCGCAATGTGGCTTCTATTTTTCTATTCTATCGCTCCTACAACGGAATTTGTTCTAGCAAGATAAACGGCCTTGCCCTCTAAAATCGTATACTATTACGTAACACCCGTTTTTCTTTCGGTGGCCATCCTCTGAGTGTTGGTGGCACAGTCCAACACTGTGTGAGGAATACTGCTCTGTACAGAAAAATCTTTTTTGAGCTTGTAGAAAACAATACCAGTGCCAATTGGAATAAGGTAAAGCTGCCATCGACATTTTTATTAACAGTAAACGTATTTGTCTGCAGATAAAGTACTAGCTTAGCTAGTACAGATGGATACTACTCTTACCTTGGAGGTTTATAAATATATGGAATGTTCTGTAATGCTAGAGTTGGTTTTTTTTTAGTACAGAAAAGTTACTTCTATTATTAAAAAATACTTATTATTCACTAGGATAATGACGCTTTAACAAACGAAAAGGTATTTTACTTTAATTTTGCTTCTAAGTATGTGAAACATTCAAGTCTATTAAGATGATTGAAATCATTTTTCCATCTGAGAATGTGTTCCTGTGAGAACATAGACGATTCGACAGGATTCTCAAGTTAAAAGGCAATGTAAAACTATAGACCTCATTCGAAGACACTTATTCAAGAGTAGAAGAATAAAATTTGAAAAGAAGTAGAATAACATTGTAGACTTCAAAAGCGCGTTTATTGAACATTAGAAGAAAATTGATAAGATAGTTTGTATAAAAATGCACATTCATCAGATTTTTATAAAGGCCTATTAATATTTTTTACTATTATTATTATTATTATTATTATTATTTTTTTATAAAGAAGAAATTCGTTAAAATGGTATGCCGATGAAAAAGTAACATTTTGAAAGAAGTTTGAAGAAAATTTAATTTCTTGAAGAAGTTTGAGCAAGAATGAGAAACGCTATTTTAATGCATTTCAATGTCTATTTATGCTTCTTAAAAAATATATTTAATAAAAGTTGAAGTGCTCTATGCTATTTAAAAAAAAAAATATTTGAACCAGGAAATAGAAACGAATCATCACTACACAGATTAAAACAAAAACTGACATTCCTCACAAAAGTATAACCTTTTTAATTATTCGATGAATTTTCACTCACTTCAAAGATGCAAATCTTCGTTTACCTTCTTCCAAAAATGTCACACTGTGCTCTGTGCTCAACATATGTATGTACATGCATATGTATGTAAATATATTTTTACGTAAATGTCCATATCACATGACAATATGTTCTGAATATATGGCAGTGTTGAAACATCATTTGCAAGTGATGAATAAAAAAGATGCATTCACTTGCATGCCTCCGGAACTTTTGCATAAACATTATGCTCTACAATGTACGCTATTTGGTTGGTTTCGTTGACTGGTTGCATAGTTGGGTGGCTGCCTCTATTGTTTTACTGTCGCTTTATACCTTTTTCGTTCACACTTGATTCGAATTAATACAGACGTACGCATGCAACAATCCATTCATATAAAATTTATACAGAGTTCGTTCATACGCCGGGAATTATTCTCACTTTCGTTATATGTTATGTTACAGCAGCACTGTTTTTATTGTCGAAGTATTTGATACTGTTTGCGAATTAATTCGTGATAGTAGGAAAGAAAAAAAAAAATAACAAAAAAGGAATATTCTCCCACAAAGTCAATTGGTGATTGCAAAAAAAAAAAAAGAAATAAAAGAATACGTAGAAGTACTGATGGCCAATTGTAGATAAAAAGGGTACCAAACAATAGCCAAATGGAACTTGATTTATTTTCGCCCTCAACAAGTGTCTACGGACAAATGGAGCAATTAAGTGAATAATTGGAAGAAAAATGTATTGGATTTGAATGTTATTTCCAAATAGTAAAAATTGTAATAATTTTGATAAAATTAAATATTTTTTTTTAATTTTTAAAAATTGTAATAATTTTGATAAAATTAAATTTTTACAATTTTAAAGGTATTTTTCGTTATTATACTCGTAACATAACCTTAATGTTTGAATTATTATTACTCGGATTTGACGTTTCATAACAGTGAATAAGACAAATTACTAGTTGTAATCAGAGAAGCAAAAATTATTTTATTTTTTTTTTTTAATATTGTTATCATATTATTTAATATTATTTTTTTATTATTATTATTATTTTATTATTATTATAATTTTATAATGCATAGAACATCAAATAAATAACAAGTATGTACAAAATTATTGCTGCAATTACACCGAAAAAATATCATGATCTAATGCAACCAGTTTTAATTGTTATTTAATTGTTGTTGGGATGAGCGGGAAAACAAAAATATAAAATATTTGGCGAGAAAAAAGAGTATAAAACAAAAAATGTCGAAATAAATTATTAAATACCTTTAGCTTCGGGGTGGACCGGTTCACGGATGTAATATACACTTAAACTAAACTTATATCTAAGACGTAAGGGTAGGGCGGCCAGCATGACAGTTATTAATGCAAACTGTTCTTGCAATTTTTATGAATCTATATATATTTAATTGTTTAAAATAATTACTTTAAAGTTGAAACTTAACTTCAAATGATAATTGATGCAATTTTTTTTTTAATTATTTAACTTATTTAATCATTACAAAATATTTGCAAGACCTTCATGTAAATAATTGTCGTACTGTAAACATTATTTTGTTGGTTAAAATAACTGTGTTAAACAATCAAATAACTGTCATTGTAAATTGTCATTTCAATTTTACTGATTTAATTGTCAAATTTTAGCTACAAGCAGGTACTCCTGGTCAGGATACAAAAAAAAAACTAAATGCTTAAATTTGTTGAGCCGACTTAACCCCTTAATTGTTTGTTTCAAAAAATGTTTTCTAAATGCTTAATTATTTTTTATTAGAAGACTGCTAGTACACTCATCACAAACAGGAAGTAATGATTAAACATCGAATGATTTTAGAAAATATATATGTATATATTTTTATTCGATGTTAAAAAATAACATTTATTCAATTAATAAAATAATATATAACATAAATATATAATTAATACTAGTACAAGCTATTGTATATTAAAATCAATAAACTACCGAAAGTTCTCAAATGTACAGATTTTGGAGGTCCTCATGGAAACGTTCCCGACATATTATTGTATACCTCAATGAAATTATACGTGTCTTTTTCAGTTTGACTAGTTTCTTTGTTTCAAATGTTGTTTACCTTCAATGCAACACTTGCGGCGTCAATGTGCAAATGACGAACGAAATATAAAATCATCCTCACACGTACCAACTTGGTTATTCAATTTGATTGCCGGTTGAACGAAAATCAAAATTTTTTGATTTTCCATCAGCCCTCTAACGTCTATGGGCCACATTAAATGTGTGAAGTTAATCATTTTATTGTTTATTTGGTATTGTTTTATTCTGTTGGTTTTATTATGCAATATAAACGTTTGAATTTTTTATTTCGAGTTAAAAAAAAAAAAAAAAACTTTTAAAAACTGATGTGTAAATTAAAATCGGTAAGATACAGTGTAATAATAGACACAAAAATATGCGCTGTTGTCTTTTCAGCCAAGAAGAGGAATGCAAGTGATATTAACGTCGATATCAAAATGAAAAACTTTTTAGGGCCATTATTACAACTTGTCGTTAAAGTTGGGGTTAGTTAAAGGTACCTTTAGCTAAAGAGAACTGGAAAGTTACCTTTAACTTATTTTCGTTATTACAACTTACAGATAAAATTTTCGCAAAAGTATGGCAGTGCGGGAGCAATGTCGATAAAACTGCCCAATTTTACATTTTTTTTTCAAAGCAGTGGCAACCGTGCGCTTTGTTTTTTTGTTGTATATGCTCATTTTGTTAAAATTTGAAGTTGCCATAATGAAAATAATATATAATATGGCAAGTTCAAACTTAAAGTGACCTTTAAATGTTAAAGGTAGGATGGTCCTCCCTTAAGCTTAACGATCACTTCTATCTTATTGAGTACTCATAATAATGAAAAACGATTTATCTGCCCGTTAAAATCCTCCCTTTAGTTAACGACAAGTTGTAATAATAGCCCTAAATCGGTGATCATAAAAAGCATCCAAAAATTTGACAGAATCATTTTTTTAAATTAATATTCACTAAACTAGGGGCTGAGACTGGAGTAAACCTTAAGCGTCTCCCTAACACACATAATTTTATAAGTTTTGTTAAAGACCTTAGTTTTTATTTTAAATAATATTTTTGGATTACTTATGGTCATATGAATTCATAAATGCTCTAATTACACTAAAAATTTTGTTATAAGAGGAGCAAAAAACTTTTGAATGAGGAAAGCTTTCACATAAAAAATTAATGAACATTTTTGGCGTCATTTTTGATCACATGCTTGTACAGAGTCACATTTAATTTGGTAATGATCAGTCAAGAAGTAGATTTTAAATTTCTTGTTAGGACTTTTTTGAAATCATATGACGATATGTAGTTGCGATTAAATTGAAGCATATATTTGCCGTTGCTCTCAAGTAATATTTCTAGGTATTATATTGTTTTAAGGTTTCATATTGGATCCTATCACCGATGTTTTTATGAACGATATTGCATCCCTAGCCAAGAACACGGAGTGTTTAAATTGTTGGACTAATAGAGACAGCATGCACACTGACGAATTTACAATTTAGCAAAAATGATTTTCCACTAATATTTATTTAAAAAGAAAAAAAAAATCTGTTTAAATAATTTAAACAAAACAAAAATAGTAAAGAACGATAAGACTTCACAGAGCTCTGGAGTGAAGTAACATATAATAAATTGTGGTTTCACAGTTGAAATTTTTTTCAAATCCCCCATAGTCTAGTAGGTAGTGTGTTGACTTATTAAACGTTAATCTACAGTTCGAACCCCAGGTTAGACAAATTCCAGGTATGCATATTTAAGGTAGGCAAAAACTCTGAGAACAAATGCCATGAAAAGTTTCTCAAAAAATCTGTCGTTCGGAGTCGACTTTAAACTGTAGGTTACGCTACTCGGGTATAAAATTAGCACTCACAACATAAATGGCGTGAGAATAAAAAACACACCAATCGAAAGTCAACGTAAATGAATTTGAAATTAATTGTTGGGAGAATTTATATTATTTTCTTATCTTTTTGATTTAAATTAACAAAGGCAATAATGTAATGGTAGTTAATGTAGTAGTCGCCGTAGTCTAGTAGGAAGTGTGTTCGCTTATTAGACGTAAAGCCCGAGTTCGAGCCCCAGGCCAGACATCAAAACGAAATATGAAAAAAAATTATTCTTCGGCGACTTCCTCTCAGCAGATTTCTGGCATAAACTCTGAGAGTAAATAAACCAGCAATGAAAAAGTTTCTCAAAATCTGTCGTTCGGAGTCGACGTTAAACTGTAGGTCCCGCCACTCAAGTATAGAAATTAAGGCACACAACATGAGTGGTATGAGAAGCTAGGCCGTAATCATTTCATTTACAATGGATTGTGTTCGTGTGTGAGTTTTGTTTTGTGTCCTATTGCGTTTTTAATTGCATTCTTCGTTGATAGATGTCACGTTTTTACGACTTCTAAGTTTGCCTAACCAGAGCTTTTAGACTACTTTTTTAAATATGAAAGATATTTGAATTTATAAAATAAATTTAAATTAAAAAGCGAAATGAATTTGTTGTTTTAATTTAAAAAGGTCAATTCGCTTAATTGAAATGGTTTTGCGCTTAAGTGAAAATTCTGTTTAATTGCAAAGAAAGTGCCGTTTTCACATTTGCAATTAACCGAACTCGACTGCATCTTTATAGGTATCTTGTTACTGATTCTATCAATATCAATTGAAATTTGAACAATAAAAATTTAATTTAAAAAAAAAAAAAAAAAAAAAATATCAGGACTGGTAATGGTAATCTACTTCGTTTTAACAAATTCTATGTGAAAACGATTCAAGGTTTGAGCTAGGACCCAATCAATTTTGGTTTTTTAATAATACTGGTCGCATGTTACAACAAAAATTGTTTCCAGAATCTATAAATAATTTTAACTTCTTCCACTTTTTTCGAACTCCAAATTTCTGATATTCCCGATCTACAGAAACATTTGTTGGTCTATTCACCGGTTGGATGTATGTATGTATATTAGAGATGAGCGATCCAGTGATTTTTGAAGAACGTTGTTCTCAGTGAACGTGATTTGTTAATCATTGTTCTTTAAAACAGTGATTGTGATCACAGTATTCCAAAAGAAAACTAATAACAAAACAAAAATTCAATAAATTCATATAAATTAATGTAAAATAAACAAGAAATATACATACAAACTAAGAAAATTTAAACTTTATGTACATTACTAAATAATATATACAAAGAAAAATTACTTAAATATGTCCATTGTACTTATTAAATATATTTATAATTTGAGTTTAAAAACAATAACATTTTTGCTTTATTGTCACTTAAACGCGTTCGTCGCTCATTTAATACTTGTCCAGCTTTCGAGAAGACCCTTTCGCATGGTACAGAAGAACCAAGCGCACAAAGTTTTTCTTGAGCAATTTTATAAAGTTTTGGATATTTTAATTTATTAGTACGCCACCAGTTTAATGGGTCTTTATTTCGTGGAATAACATCATCTTCCAAATAACTATGTACTTCATTAATAGCACGTGATGCTGTTGTTCTTCTTGGTTTAAAGTGAGAAATATTCGAATCAAAAGAGTTCCATATTGAAAATTCTTTCGGGGTGTCATCTTCTATAATTGTATCTGATGTTCTAATTCAGAATTATATATTAAAGAGACAGAAGATATAACAATTTCTTTAATGCGTTCTGCACAAGCCGGATCGGGAAAGGCAAACGTTTTAAATCTCGGATCAAAAAAAGTAGTTATTCCAAGTATATCGTTATATTTTACATTACTGAGGCGATCTTTTAAACCTGAATTAATTTTAGAAACAACTGACATTATTTCATGAGGATATTCATTTGCTTTGATTTTGGAGTAAACATTAATTAAACCATTTGTAATTGGAATAATTAACGACGCAGAGCAATATGAGTCCCCACTTATATTTTTTGTTGCATCTTCAAATGGTTTCAATATAATTAACAAATTTTTTATTATGAGCCATTCTCTTTGGGATATAGTTGGTAATTTTTTATCAATTAGAGCCATAGTGGATTTAATTGCATCCTCAAGTAATAGAAATCGTTGTAGCATGTAAAAAGTTGAATTCCATCTAGTTTCGACATCTTTAACCAACTTTAACTGAACAGTACCAGGATTCCTTTGATAAGAAATTAGTTTTTCGTTGGGTTTGGGGCTTCTTTTACTTTACCTGCACTTTTGCTAAAAAATCGTTTTTGATTTTCAAAAAAAACACATTAAAGAGGAATAAGTGTAAAATTTTACAGTGTAAATACAATAATGACAATAACGTATTTTATTCAGTCGTAAGAAAGAGACAACTAGATACATCCTACGAAAAGACTACTAAACAAAATCAAAGTGGTGTCATCAATGTTGCTATTTTTAATGTATTTTTTTTTATATGAAGTTTGACAATTAAGTTTCACAGAAAGTTCATGTATAAAAGACAAAAGTAAATAATCAGCATCATCTAATAGTAATTCTGCCTCGCTCAAAATAAAATGAAATAAATTTGAGTATGTAACAATTTTGAAAGAACGACATTATTAGTAACTGTCATTTGGCAATTTCAATCACTGTAGTTACCAGTGAATTATCAATCACTGTGATTAAACCACAGTTTTGAAAATATCGCTCATCCCTAATGTATATTGCAAAAGAAGCATCAACAATATATAATATAAAATACTACATATATAGCTTAAATGTATTTTGTCCTTAGCGTGTATTTTTTTCTGTGAAATGAGAACTGAATTTTTTAATTTTTAACCAATAATAGATACATTTACTCTTTCTTACATTAATGAGTGATACTATAAAATTACAAGAATTTTAAATTGTAAGAATAGTAGATGAGTAATTCGATATCCAGTTAGTTTAATTCCGAATTTTATAAGAAATATAGATATTTTTCCGTAATCTTTCTCCTTAATCGAAAATTTAAAAGAAAAGTATACAGAGAATATTACAATATTTTGATAAATTTTTTCAATACAATGTTTAAGTTATAACTTTATTATAATACTTGATGCTTTGCATACTCTACATAGCGAAATTTTTTCGGTTTAAATTTAAACCATCGGTTATTTCTATTCTGTCAGAAAATTCAGTATATTATCGCCATTGAATGTAATGAATCGATTTACGTTTGAGCAACGTTGGGAATTATTGGAAATTTATTTAGAAAACAAATAAAATAGGTCGGAAATTGCTCGAAAATGTCGTTTGGTCGCAGAAAAAGACCAACAGCGCTCGGTATACGCAACTCTATTGCTAAAGTTCTTGAAACTGGTTTCATTGTTGATGCGCCAAGACGTGAGCGTGCTCCTACAGTGCGTAGGCTGAGAATGTGCGTGAGAATCCATCAATATCACCTGGTGAACATTCTCAAGAATTGAGCAGTCCGATCGAATGAGGTACTGCCGCGGCAGCCAAATGAATGAATGAAATAATATGCAATCCACCACTTATTTCATATTTTTTAATTAAATTTTGCAATTAGGAATGGACAAACTTGAAAAAATAAAAAAATAAAAAATTATATATTTCAAGTTTACATAACATAACATAACATATGTATAAGTTTGATCAAAATGTTTATGTATACAGTTTTAAAGGCTAATCTCTCCCCTTTTTAAAAAACTTTGGATTTTAAAAATAGGTTCAAACGTATTTCGGTTGTAAATAATTTTGTGTGAAAAGATCAAAAACAAAACAATGTTTTTGTCAAATAAAACAAGTTTGGAGGGTTCCAGAAAAATAAAAAAAGAATTTTTGAGTTCTACTCAATCTAGTGAATGAGTTAGACTATTACTCGACTGTATTTTCACTGTCGCACCAAGTTATTAACTAGCCGTTACTCTACACATAGGCGTGAATTTATTAATGCCGTAAATGCAAACGAGTTGGATCGGAAAAATTACCTTTTTAATGCTAGAAATGTGACAAAATTTGATACAAAAACTAACATGAGTAAATTTAATAACTAGCCAAATAATTTCCAAGGAGTGGTAACTAATTATTCCATCTTTCTCTCTTCCAACGTTGTCAACTTGGAGTAAAATGACTCTCTTGTATCTATGGTCAAGAGTAAATTTTCTTTTTTTAAATAGAACCCGTTTTTAATTTTAGATACCATACCATAAGTACTTACCTACATACAAAAGGTATTTACAAAATACCCATCTAAATATTCCATATATACTACTATACATTAAGTGGTCCTATTTTTTTCAATATACATATATACATACATATATATGTATGTGAGAGTATATTGTTATTTATTTAGTTAGTAGTATCATTATATACATTCTTACCTACTAGCCTATATCTGCATCCATCTAATAGTGAACATTCACATACATACATAAGTACATTGACATATCGATGTAGTAATGTTTGTAAAAATTAACAGAATAAACATAAAACATTTATTAAAGTTTAGAGTAAAATAAATGTTGTCTCATTAAACAAAACCAATTATTATCTAACCGACACAATCCTCTACTTAACGGCGTCCGAGCTCATTCATATTCACAGAATGAATAAATATTTACCATTTAGTTAAAATGTAAAGTTTTTGCTGTTCGTTTTTGTTTATTTTTTTTTTGTGCTGAAAAGTAAAAGGCTGAACAAGAAACTTTATGGTCCGAAACAGAAAAATCCACTTTCACTATTAACCCTTTTTAGTAATTTGTAATTAAACTAAATAACAAAAACGTATACAAATACGCATGCAAAAAAACAAAAACAAAAAAATATTCTTCAAAATTACCCCATTTCTGGACACACATAGATTATGCCGGCCTTATGTCAAAATCAAAAAAAAAAAAAACATCCAAACAGTCAGCTTGCCAAAATGCCAGTGTAACCACCATTAAACAAATGGACCGCTGCTGACCAACGCGTACACCGACCGCCGACTGATGTCCCTAACCGAAAGGATAAAATATAAAATCACACACAAAGTATAATATTTTGTTTCTTTTTTGGTAATTTTTCAAATGCTGTAAACGAACACTCAAAGCTCACAATCATCCATAATTTAATATGCACTCGAAAAGAAATTTCGTTGAATTTCGAAGCGTTTTGAATATGTTTAAAACCATCTATGGCGCGCCTTGTGACATACGAAGTTCCGACAAGTCTTGTGCTATTATTTCCATAAAGTCAGTGATAACAAATGCTTTTTGTCGAGTGTACTGTTATATTTTTGTGCCTACATATATCCACAATATACATACATATGTATGTATGTATATGGTACATACATAGATATAAATATATGATTATAGTAATTTCATCCCTTTTTTGGGACACTTTTACTTGAGGATAAAATACCCAAAAGTGCGTGCTGCTGTAGAGTATTATAAATATAAGAGTGAGTACACACACACATTTATGAAACCACGCATCCCTGTATATTTGTATATATGTACATGTATTATATTTTCAAACATAACACCTTCCAACATTCTAAATTAGTTTATATTACGAGGGTATGTGGCTCAAGAAGACATACCATCTCATACCAAAAACTATTCATCCCATAAAAATTTCACTTCGCATCCCATGTCAAAGTAATGGACGGTCCAGTTGACTATTTCTACCCTTTCCTAGCGTTATTCGATTTTTCTTTTACTTGTTTTCTTTGTTACTGCTTGACACAACAAAAAAGCCAAAATACTACAAACAAAGCAAACATTCGAATACAAATACATATACATATGTATGTATGTATGTAAGTTTGGTCCAGTTTGGCAGTTATACATCTCAAAATTATTATATAGGCTGGTGGTGCGTAAAATGCCATCCTCGCTGCCGTAAACCTAAACCGGACGCATTGGATTTCTTGTTTACCAATATTTGGTGCTGCTGTTACAACAGTACTTTCACATTAAAATTAAAAAAAAAAAAAACGCGACAAACTGATGGAGGCAAATTTCTTACATAAAAAACCAAAATCAGCGATTTGTTTAATAAAAATATTAAAATTACATATGTATGTATAGTTCATATGTAAGTATGTGTCTACACATATGCTTCTTTCTTTTGACAATTGTTTGCAATGAATGGAGTGGAATTTAATTTTCTAAAATTATAATTTTTTTTCTTTTTGTCAAATCATGACTTCATCAAACTCTATCATATTTGTTCGATAGGTTTAAAAAATTTATTGATTCGTTAAAAAACATTATTGTATTGTCCTTGTCCGTAAATACCTTTTCATTGGGTTTGATGTCATTCGATCTAATTTGAACTTGATTTAAAAGATTAAATCTTATTGCGTTTGTAAAAATAATTTCTAAAGTAAAACATATCAAATTTGAAATACTCGCATTATGTAAGAAAAAAAAGTTTAAAACAAATCAGAAATTATTTTATTTCTTTTTTATTTAAAACATAAAGAAAATATTTTAACATTTCACAACACAATCTTCCTTAAGTTTGCGTTTATTTCTCAAAGACTCATTCATTTCATTATGAATACGATTTTATAAATAAACGAAATACGCGTTATTTTTCGCCTTTAATCTCAATTTCTATTGAAATGCTTTTTAGTTTCGTTCGTTCGTTTTTAGCATTGTCCAGGCCCAAATTTGTGTTGCCCTCCCCAATGACATTAGGGATCGAAACAATTCAAAATTTAGAAAACTTAGAAATGACCACGTACAAACTTACGTACAGATATAAAACATTGAAATATACTTAAAATATATATTATATACTATTATCTAAATGTGTATGTATGTATGTATGTATGTAGTTACATACATACATATGTATAAAAGAAATATATTACATTTATGTTTGTTTGTACGTATGTATATAAGAGCGCCTTGTTGTGTGTTTAAATGTTTTTTGTATTTCTCTACTGCTGTCCGAAAACGAAACAGACATGTGACTAAAGTTAAATTCCCCCAAAACTCTTACGACGGTTATTTTTGACAAATAAACATACAAAAAATGACCTTCTGCTGCGTCAGCGTCACAACTCCAATAAGTATGCTTATACAATACATGAACATACTCTTGTACACCCACGGACATGTGTGTCGTTTTTCAACAGAATATTGAAAGAATTAAAACACCAAACCGGAAAAGTTTAAAGTCCATTATTACAACTTGCCGTTAAAGTTGGGTTTTGGTTAAAGGTAACTTTAGCTAAAGTTAACTTTTCAAAAATATGGCAAGGTCGGAGCAATGTCGATAACACAGCTCAATTAAACAAGTTTTTTTTTAATGCAGTGGCAAAGACGGGCTTCTGTTTATCTTTGCTGACTTTTTTTTAAATTTGAAAATAATACCTAGTATGGCAAGTTCAAACATAAACTTAACTCCGCTCACTTCTACCTTATTGTCCACTTATAATAAGAAAAAACAATTTATCTGCCCGTTAGTATCCTCCCTTTAGTTAACGGCAAGTTATAATAATGACCCTAAAACAAAAAATTCTTAGATGTACATAAGTACATACATACATATGTATGTATGTATACAACAAATGACATTTATATAATGGGTCCCCTAGTATATACCACACCTAGAAGAAGGTCCTGGTTACTTAGTTCGAAATAATTAAAATACAATAAATAGATTAAAATATGATACATAAAAGGAGTCTAGTCTCTCCATATTTAATGGTGTATATTTTTGACTGTGGTTAATATTTTAATTATAAGATACTATGCTTAAAACGAACAGTCGACAGTATCTACAAAGTATTTAAAGTTAAAATTTATTTCTATTAATTCTGTCAAATGAATTAATTACTTGAGTACCTGATTGCATATGTAAGGTTCAATATGTGTACATACATATGTAGATACATAATCATGTTTTCATATATAACGACCTTCGTCTTAGACTAAATCTAAAGTAAGTGAAGGGTCCAGCGCTGAAAACAAAAACATTGCGCGACGTGAAACCCGTCACACATAACACGCATTTACCTAACCATTCAACCACCCCACTAGTTAGCTGCCCCATTTGTGAACACATTTCTATCCATGCGTCCATCTATTTATTCATCCGTCTATATATCCATCTGTTTATTTATCCGCCCGTCACATGTTCTTCTTTTGCCAAACATACCATTCAGCCACCCACTTTTTAAGAATTTACGCGTCCATTTTTTCAGAGGCTGTTTGTTGGCAAAACGATAAAGAGGAAAATGAAAATGAAGAAAGAAAAAAAAAGAATAATAATAAAATAAATAAAAGTAAATTGAAGACAAATGGATATAACAAAGCGGAAATGCCGTTTGTACATGTGGGATTTGAAAAACAGTGACGCACAGTGTCACGAATATTGCAAGATATGCTTAAAAACAACTTAAAAATATAAAGCGATTTTTTTTGTATTATTTAAAAGAAATACATAAATTACAACTTGCCGTTAAACTTTGGTTTAGTTAAAGGTACCTTTAGCTAAAGGGAACTATAAACTTTAACTAATTTTCGTTATTACATACATAATTAACCATTACAACCCTTCAGTCAGGATTACGGCCTAGCTTCTCAAGCTTCGGCAACTTACAGATAAAATAAAATTAACTGTTTTCAAAAATATGGCAGTGTTTGAGAAATTGCCAAATTAAACAAGTTTTTTGTTGTTTTTTTTTTGTTGTATATAATCATGTTTTTTAAATTTGAAGTTGCCATATTGAAAATAATATAAATATAATAAGGCAAGTTCTAACAGAAACTTAACTTTAAAAGTTAAAGGTAGGATGATCCTCCCTTTGGCTTAGCGCTCACTTCTACCTTATTGTCCACTTATAATAATGAAAAATAAATTATCTGCCAATTAGAATGCTCCCTTTAGTTAACGGCACGTTGTAATAATGGCCCTTAGCCTTAGAAAACAACAGTTTAAATATACTGCATAATAAATAAAAAAATATAAGTTACGATATTAAACAAAATTCACAAATATTCTATCCGAAAAATTAATAGAAGAATATTAAGAAGGATTCTGATTTCAAGGAAACAGTTTTGCAGGGAAACAAAACCAAAGTCATTGTAATAATTGGAAATGAGCTTAAAACTGATGAGACTGACTTGTGCAACATTAATAAATATTACTGTCAAAATCGTAATTCAACTTCACATTAATAGGAAGGTAAAATAAACAGACTTAATCTCAAAAGTTGTAGTTCTATTTGGTTTGACCATACACAGTACTACCTACAAAGGTGGCAGGGTAATTGTAGAGAGGTGTTTTCGAAACATGAAAGAGTTCTTTAAAAATATTAAGAATTCAGCCTAAATGAACGCTCATTGCTTTGTTTTTAAAGATAAATTTATTTAAATAAATAAATCTTTTCATATATTTTATTGATTGTTTAAAATTATTTTTTTTTAATTTCGGCGAAGTCTGGTCGTGGTACGGCAGCCTGAACATGGTAGCAAAATCTGGCGACCATGATTTGGGGAGTTAGGAGTGTCTGAAAGCAAAAATCGAAATGGATTCTTTAAAAATTTGTTACTGGCTATACCTATAGGTCAAATAATAACAATATAAAAATAAAAATAACAGTTTTCTCCTGTTTTCGCCAATTTTTTCCACATTAATTGCTTAATTAAATTACTAATTATTGACGGATCAAAAATATCTAAAACTATTCTTCTCAAGAACATTGTCACAAAATTTCAGCGAAATCGTTAAAGAAATTTTTGGAAAATCGTGGCCACCATGGACATGTTATACTACTTTGCGTTTTTCTCTCGTTGAGGTAACTAAAAGCGTGAAAAATTAATCGATTTTTTGAGAATTAGGAAATAATTTGTAGCCGAATTTTGTATGAAATCAAGAAACTGTGCGGTGTGTGTGACAGCTACAGGAAAAAATTTGAAGAAAGACATACAATTTTACGTTAGTGTGGTATGTGTATGCTTAGGCATAAAAGGGTCTTTTGTCCAACTCGGCATAAATGTTGATTGCAAGTTTTCTATACACATAAACATACATATATTTCGAAATGTCTTAACCGTCTGCAAGACAGACCACCAGACCAAATAATCACCGTGTAGAGAAAATTTCACTAAAAATATCTGATGAAAGAAACTCGCCAAATACGCGCAGTCTTGAAAACATAAAAAACAACACAACGAAATAGTTGGAAAATTGACATGTGAACATGACGGGCTAAAACGTTTCTCCATTCGCAACTATATTTTGCAAATATTTCCTTTTTTTTTTTTTTGGTTTCGTTAATATTTTAATAAGAAGGAGAATAAATACTTCATGAAATGTTATATAATTTAATTCGTCGATTTCTTTAACAAGTCGTTAATTACAAATTAGATACTGAATATATACTAGCACATACGAGTTTTTCACGAGATGTGAAAAATAATATGATCTGAAATTTGATGAGATTGTAAATAAAATGAGCGAATTAGTGATTAAAAACTGGACTTATTCTTAGCTTGTACATAACAATAACGAAACTTATACCTTATGCTTTTTTTCTGGCTTAAGTTTTGCCTTTATTCTGACTTTTGCCTTTTTTTGCATACTTTTCTGTAAAAAGTGTAATTTTGTTAGTGTGTAGGTATGCTGTTCTTTTCTAATAATGTTGCCCTAAAAAGGCAAAAAAAGCAACATGTTTGGCGCTCAATTTTATCAAAGGGTTAAAAATGCAACACTTTACAACATCTGTTCGTGTTATAGTTTTTGAAACCCAAAATTTTAAATTTCGTTTTTACTAAATGTATAAATATGTATGCAATTGATATATTCGGATCTCATTATTATTTTTTTTTTTTAATTATTTTGTAAAACTTTTTCTTCTTAATATTATTAATTCAGTATACCATCAAGTGTTTTTTAATTAAAAAAAATTGCTCTAAAAAGTGAACACATACATATTTGGTACCTAATAATTGATTGCATTAACTATTTGATTTTTTAATTTAAAGTTTTATTAACTTAATATTTAAATAGCGGTTAAAAGAGCGGTTAAAATACCCACACTAGAGCAACAAGAATTATTTCGATCTCATCTTAATTGTTAAACTCAATAAGAATACAAATGGATCTGGAGTCCAGATTCTGGACATGGAATGGGTTTAAAATCGTTAAATAACTAGAAAAATGCTACATTGTTTTGGAGCTTAATGAAAAATGCCTAAAAGGCAAGAATTTTTGTTCTCTTGTGATCACTCAAAAAATATATGTAAAATGTTATGAGGATAGAGTTAACATTATTTAATACATGTTTCAAAGTGGGCAAGATTTTGTGTTAGAAAAGATATTGTTCTAGAGTAGTTCACATTTTGTTGAGACTCCGTTATTGTTTAAAACTGCTGGATATTGTTTAGAAATATGGTAAAAAAAGATCTTAGCATGCTGAATTCAGTTCATATTGTATCATGCAGCTTGTAGTAATCTCCAAAGCTTATCACATTTTGTGGGATACTTTCCTGTATGGGGGCCAGTCGAGCATATTGAAAATGTTATTTTCGAACCATAACTTATGTGCCTTGCAAAGTATTTAGCATTATTATTTTGCTGTAACACTCATCGAAGTGAAACATTTTCAAAGGATATGAACGTAATCCGTTGTTATTACTACATTGCCATCATGCTTAACCGTGAGTTAAGAAAGAGTTGATTTTTGCTCAGTGTAAGATGTTTGAAATTAATTCTTTATATTATTGATCAATTTTTAATTGCCAAAATTCTAAAACACCACGCATGTCTTATGGCTCACACGATAAATAGAGACTTAATCCGAACAAAAATGTGAATAAATTTCGTTTCCTCCTCGAAAACGAAGCACGTTTTGAAACTGTGATCTCAAAATTATTGAGCATACTCGGGAAGTACTTGCTCGTAAGCTCTATAAATCTATTATCAGCAGAGTCGAGCAGCTGAGGCATGGAATTAGGCTATAATGAAACCCCATAACCCCGACATTTTGTACCAGTCTCGTGCAGTCGATGCCTTGACGTTTGGAAGCAGTAATACAAGTAAAAGGTTTTGGTTCCAAGTGTTAAAACGGTCCATATTATTTAACTGTCCAATTATGCGTTCGACATAAATTTGGTTAATATTGTGTTCTTTTTTGTCTTAAAAATATTTTTAAATAAAAAATGGTAAATATTATATTTACATTCTTTAAATATTTTTTAATTTGAAATATTTCCATTGACTTGGCAAAATCGGTATTTGAACAATCTCACACTTAGTGCCCAATCAAACGTTTGAGCCACTGTATGTTTCTATGACTTGGTTTGATAATTGAGCAATTCACACAACTTTGTATCGTGTATGTTGTATTGAATACACTTGTTTGTTTGTGAACGCTGCATGCTATGCTGTATTGTGTATTTCGTGGCATTCAAACAATTTGATAGCCCGAAACCAACGCAACATATGAAAACATATACACATTTTTTTCATTCACACAATTTGATAGCACGAAACCAATACAACTTTTAAAAACATATGTGGGCAATTCACACAACTTTGTATCGTGTATGTTGTACTGAATACATTTGTTTCTTTGTGAACGCTCAATGCTATGCTGTATTGTGTATTTCGTGGCATTCAAACAATTTGATTGCCCGAAACCAACACAACATATGAAAACATATACACATTTTTTTCATTCACACTATTTGATAGCACGAAATCAATACAACTTCCAAAAACATAGGAAAAAATGTGTATGAGTGTATCGGATTTTTATATGAAAATTATCAAAAACAATCATACACTGGTGTTATGTTCTTCCAACAATACAATGAATACAACGATACAACGGCTTGTGTGAATTGATCAAATGTTTTTCAGATTAGTGTTTCGATAAATGCACGTGACGAAAGTAATCGCATGCAAATACTGTTACAACTCAGACAAAACTGAGTAAAGCTAACAAAGCCTTTACTTCGTAAAGCGGTGGAACTGTCAAGGTAAACCCAGGCAATAAAACTGCAGCTGCCCATCCATCTTCGGCCAAACTTGAAGCCACGAGGCGTTGCAGAACTCTAAGAGATGTTTTCCGTAATCTTTAAAAACTACAGGCAATTCTATCCTGTTAACTGGAATGGACACGAAAGAATGCCACGCCGGTTAAGGTACCTGTTAAAGTTAGCAACAAAGGCGTGGGCACTACTGAACTGACGATTAAACGGCAAAGGTTAGCAGAGAGTTAGGTAGTTTCGGGACAAGCTCTCAAGAAGCCCAAGATTCTTTCTAATACCGACGGTCCTACAGAGCTTTCGCCGAGTACGCCTTATTTACGCTTTTGTGGACCAAAACCATGCCGATGGAACCAATTAGAAGGTGGTCGAATTGGCTTTATTATGTTCCCTTAGGGAAATCATCAGCAATAATGCTGGTCCCACCCCACGTATCCACGACCAGCTACATACATACATAATTGGTCATTACAACCCTTCAGGATTACTGCCTAGCTTCTCACACCACTCATGTTGTGTGCCTTAATTTTATACTTGAGTGGCGGGAACTACAGTTTAACGTCGTCTCCGAACGACAGATTTTGAGAAACTTTTTCGTGGCAGGTTGATTTACTCTCAGAGTTTTTGTCAGCAATCTGCTGAAAGGAAGTCACCGAAGAATTTTTTTACATATTTCGTTTTGATGTCTGACCTGGAGCTCGAACCCGGGATTTACGCCTAATAAGCGAACACACTATCTACTAGACTACGGTGACTATCCATGACCAGATGGTCAGATTAAATTAATGGCTTGTGAGAACTAATCATTGGAATTCATATGAAGGGGTCCAATCTGGTTGTGGCTGAGAAGAAAGCTTATATCCTAGTCAAGAATGGGAATAATTACTTCCTTCTTCATCTTTTTAGCTATGTAAGCTCCAACCGCGGATCCTTCTGGATCTTTTCCTCCTATATGCCGTATGAGAACTCCTCTCACCAAATGAATGAGACAAAAAAGAGTTCTCGTACTAATTGGTGCCGAACACATAATATGGGGAAACTCGTGTACTAACTTAAGAGGCGAGTCAATCTTTGAATTTTTTATGGAATTTAAATTGTCGATATTAAATCTTTAATACAGTACGTAGGGAGATCATTGACTTAACTCCAGTAACTGGTTTTCATAGGGAGGAACTCTTTACAGACTGGAGAGTCTCCAACGAGCGCCCACTCATAGATATCGAATGTTTTATTATAGTTCCGGCAATACCGGAGATACTGGTGGGGATGTTTTTAAATCAGTGTTTTATTTTGGTTTAGAAGACTTAGCGGTCATAGCTGGTCTGGATAAGGCGGTGGACAGTTTGACAAATACCTACAGAGTGGCTACTAGCGAAACCCGTTCCAAGGAATCAAACTAAAATCGCATTGTTGATGAATTGCCAAGGCCGGTTCGGAAATAGCAATCACCAACATGGTGCAGGACATAGATATTCCCATTACTTTAGTTAATTGCGATATTGTGCAATCGTTCTCCTGTGTTTAAATCGTATGCCCATCCACAGCACAATAGCTTTTGGTAGGCATACGGAAAGATTCGGCATTCCAACTAATGATTTCTGCAGGAGCTGGAGGTCTGAAGAGGAGGAGAGGCTGTCTTTTACCTCATGTGTCAGTGCCCTGCTCTTAATATGAAGAGACGGATGTTTCTGACTTCTGATTTTCTAATAAAAAGATTGCTGCAAGATTTATTTTGGGCTCGGGAGGCTTTTCTCTAGGGAATAGTTGACTCTCGGGTAGAATTAATTGTGGCTTCACTATGGGCTTGAATTCTGTCCTAAGTGGGACCTCTTCCTACTTCGCCACCTAACTTAAACTAATATATGTATGTATGTATAAACTAAATGATTACCTTAAGAAGACATATCGACGCCTCCGTTCTATAACATTCTAAGTCGAAAAAGTGTGTTTTGTGTTACGAGCTCTCAAAGTTTTCACGCGCCATACGACTATATGTGTATTCTAACTTCGGAACGGATCGGCGAATCTTAACCAAATTTTGACAGTATTTAAGTTAGAGAACGTAGAATTTAAAAATGCAAGAACATTAAAAACGTTCTAAGTACACTTAGAACGTTATAGAATGGAGGCGTCGATATAGCATATGTGTGTATGTTCATTTTATACATGAGTGGAAGGACCTACAGTTTAAAGTCGATCCCGAACAACATAGTTCACAGAGTTTTTGCCAGAAATCTGCTGAGAGGAAGTCGCCCAAAAAAATATTTTTCATATTTCCTCTTGATATCTGACCTGGGGTATAAACCAGTGTTCGAAAAAATACTCTAAAGTACGCAGTGTATATATACTGTACTGAATGTCGTGAGTAAAGAACACACACACATTGACTACAACGAGAGCAAAACTGTTCGTTTCTATTTTAATGTTTATGAACATGTACATTCATATCTAACATAACCAGATATGGGTCTACACCTGGGAATTTACCCAACGCTGGATATTTATCCATTTATACCCACTTTCATACCCGGGTATTTACCTAATTTCGGGTAAGTACTTATTTGAATAACGAATACTCGTTGTTACGTAGCGTAACAGAAATGTGGAATTTATTTTGAACATGTGTATTTGGTTTATACATTTCAGCGTTGCCAGTAATTTTTTTTTTAACTTTTTATTTCTGGAAAGAAAACCTTCTTTTTAGCAAGAAAAACTTTTTTTCTACTAAAGTACGAAAATTTTAAAAAG
The DNA here is from genome assembly GCA_930367235.1 of Sarcophaga rosellei. NCBI lineage: Eukaryota > Metazoa > Arthropoda > Insecta > Diptera > Sarcophagidae > Sarcophaga > Sarcophaga rosellei. Next base: position 78,687,629 of record OV884017.1, on the reverse strand, counting down.
AAAGTACCGGAGTCCGTTGACTCTGTTACTTTCCCTTTTGCTGTTTCTTTCTGGAGTAAATATTTCGAGTTATTATAAAATTTATTGAAAAAAGTGGAAATTTAAATTTGATGAAAAAACTTGTTTTGTTAGAAAACAAATTTAATGAAAACTTTATTCGATCTCAAAAAACTTGGAAAAAAGGGAAAACTTTGCACCTGGCGACGCTGATACATTTCAACACCAACAATTCTTAATAAGAACCGCTAATCAGCGTCCTTATGGCAATTTAATGTATGTGACAATGCTGCAAATGGCGTTCAAAGCAGTAAAAGATGTCCACCCGAATGTTGTCCCTATGGGTTGTGTAACGCATAGTCTTCATTTAATTTGTCAGGATTTTTTTAAAAAGCGGTACTTTACAGAAGAATTACTCTTCTGTTATAAATATAATCAAAAAAATTAAAACCAATCAAGTTCTAACAGCAACTTTAGCTAAAGGGAATTGGTGAACAATTAAAACTGCCAGCCAAGACAAGGTGAGGCAGTTACATCTATTCAGTGCAGAGTGTAATAAATATAAAGCATCCCTTCAGGTCTTAGTAGTTCACGAACTCATTAATCATCAAGCGGATATAAAATTACAGCTACTTAGCGAAATCTTTTGGGTGCAATTAAATTTAAGCTCAATTATATTTGGTTGCATTGCAGAATGGATTTGTAAGCTCGAATCAAATAAATTTAATATACACAGGGTTTAAGGAAATTAAAAGTAAGCTTGAATTAGAGTTTGCTACAACTTTGATGCTGAATGATGCCGAAAAAACTGAGTTATCAACCATATTCAACACACGATTTAAAAAAAACCATAAAACCGATACATTTAGCTGCGAACACAAGGAAGTGATCTTGATCCGTCGGAGGAGGTAGATGCATTGGAATTCATTCATACAATGTCACAGGGGCTAAACATAAATGTAATGCCAGATTTGTTCAATTAGAAGGCCAAAAATAGTTTCTGAGCAAAATCTTTTGCCTGGAACTGTTTAGATGAGACTTCTCCAGTAACTTGGTGGAAAGGAATTTGTGGAAGTACGCAATTAAGCAAATTAGCTGTTCGAATTTTAACAGCTCCCTGTACTTCAGCTGCTACGGAACGTTCCTTTAGCACCCACAGCTTCATTCACTCAAAAAAAAAAAAGGAAAAATAACATATATGTCGTGCAACTGGAACTTGCTTTTTAAAAATAGTTTACCACCTTCAGCAGAAAGCACGCACTCTATTCAGTTTGAAAATAACATGCATTTTTCACTAGAATGTACTCAAGACGATATCCCTTCAACTTCAACAGGAATCACGCACTCTACTCGATATGGTTTTTTTTTATCGTATACGGACAGCGACAGCGATTATGACTAAATTTATGAATTATTTCATTTGTTATTAAAAAGTTAATTCATTATAAAAAAATATTAAATTCTTTTAATTTATTTAAATTTTTCTTTAATTTGATTTATACCCACATTTTGGGTATTTAGCTTTAAATACCCAATTTACCATTTAGGTATTTACCCTTGTCCCATCACTAAACATAACGTACAGAACAGAGTTCACAAACACAAAGAAATAGTGTTTGTGTACAAAGTACGCTAAAAAGATCAATACACAACAAAAACAAATTGGGTTTTAGTGAACTTTTTTGAGTACACTAACAGTTTTTAGTGTACGCGAGAGTTTATGTCCTCATTCATACTACTTACTAGACTACGGCGGCTTAAAATTACATACATATATCAGGGCAAAAGCATATGGTCTTTGCATAAATGCGTCTAACCTTTGTGCTTTATTATGCATAATTCCAAGACTTTTCTACGCAACCTGAACCTGTTTTACACAAAGAACAAATAAAAATTGTTTGATTAATGAAAAATCTTCGAATTAAATTAAAATTTTCTATATGTATTAAAAGGCTTGTGGAAAACACAATACTCCACGCCTTTCTGGACACGTCTGCTATTATGTCATCTATACGCCCAGCGTCTTTATATTGATGTTAAATTCTTACTTCCGCCATGGTGGTGGTTTAGAAAATTTGAATTTCTTTGTTTGGCCAGGTAGCTTCCCGTTTTTACTTGTTGCACCCTTGCGAGGGGGTGGGCTGTTTACGCTGGTCACCTTAATTTTAAGTCAATAGAATTAAGTGGCGTGAATACGCATAAGTGGAATGTAAAATATGATAATAAAAGAAAAGAATTGATCACTTTCGTTCTTGATCAATCCCCAAACAGTAAAGTACGTGTTTATTATGAAACATTTATTTTGTACCCATTTTTCTAATACTTTTGTGTATTCTTTTTATGCTCAAAATAAAATATATTATTTTGGATCTGCTACCACAATTCCCCTCGAAACAATATGGACAAATCAATTCAATATTGAGTGTAAAATATAGTCTATTGTCAGCTCAATTCACGTTTATCCGGACAAAATATAAAATTAAAAAAAAAAAATTGAACTGAGAGTTGACTGTAAAAAATAGTTTGACTCTCTCAGAAGAGAGCGGTTCAAGTATAAACAAATTCAGCTTAAGCATTTCACAACTGACTTCATCAATTCTAGAACCTTTCTCCTACAATTGGTAGGAAACCTATTGTATTATTTACTTGTAGTGAAGACGGTTCTCAAGTGGTCAAGGAAGATGTTAGTAAAGGCGATAGATCTTTGAATATTCCTGTAGCTTTAAAACCTTTCCAATGTTTTGTAAGGATAGCCATTTTTTGTGATCCCAGCTTTGTCTGATTTTATATTAAAGGGATCTATGCTACTATCACGCCGTTCAACCTTTTCTTTTGTAGAAACCGTTTCCTCCACACCGAATAAATAGACCCATATCATCTAAATCAATAATATAATGCAGTGTTATCAATCGAATATTATGTGTGCAATGCGTTAAGTTTTTTTTATTATTATAGCCATTTAGTAATTTTACATGTTCATAGTTGTTGTTGTTGTTGATGTTATAAAATTATTAGGCAATTCACATAAGCCCTTGTATCGCTGTATTCATTGTATTGTTGGACAAATATACAACAGCGTATGCTTGTTGTTGATAATTTTCATATAAAAATCCGATACACTTATACACACTTTTTTCATTTGTTTTTGGAAGTTGTATCGGTTTGGTGCTATCAGTTTATGTAAATGCCAGTAATCAAGAAGAAGAATAAAAATACAAAATATTTTCTATGTAACTTGAGTCAACAATTAACATTTCAAAATTATAATTGTTCGCACAGATAATTAATTAATTTACTTTTTTCCGTAATACATATTTTTCATTTTGAATACTGCTCTTCTTCTACTTATCGTTTTTTGACGTTTGGAATACGAAATACACACTACAGCATAGCGTTGAGCGTTCACAAACAAAAATTGTATTCCATACAACATACACGATACAAAGTTGTGTGAATTGGCCATACATATGTTGTTTTAAAATCGCGTGCATAAATAGTAGTTATTTTGAAAACAAATCAATTCAGAATGAACTTCTCTTGACATTACTATTAGATAAACCTAACCTTCTTCCTTTTCGTTATATGAATACATATATAACTGAACTGAGAATTTGTAGACGTCTAATGTGTCTCGGACTCAAGCATTATTTATTTTTTTATTTTATTGTAAACAGCAAAATCTTGTGTTGAGCTATGTTCAAAATCTCTTATTAGACAGCATCAAAGAAAATTATACAGTATTATATTAGTTTCCTATGAATGTATTGATTGAGTAACAATTTTGTTTCTGTTCAAAATATATACAGATTTGCCTAAAACTTTAAATTTTGTTTGAAATATTTTGAATAATTTCTTGTTCAATATGAATTTTAAAATACTGCTTAAGCTTATTTTTTTCAAATATTATAAAACTTTCACCGTACTTACTTTACTTTAATAGTAATGTGTTAATTTTATTTCTCTTAATATAAAATTAAAACATACATACATAATTGGCCATTACAACCCTTCGTCAGGATTACGGCCTAGCTTCTCAACACCACTCATGTTGTGTGCGTTAATTTTATACATGAGTGGCGGGACCTACAGTTTAAAGTCGACTCCGAACGACAGATTTTTTTGAGAAGCTTTTCATGGCAATTTTTACTCTCAGAGTTTTTGCCAGAAATCTGCTGAGAGGAAGTCGCCGAAGAAATACTTTTTGTATTTTGTTTTTGATGTCTGGCCTGGGATTCGAACTCGGGCCTTTCGTCTAATAAGCCAACACACTACCTACTAGACCACGGCGACTTCATAAAATTAAAAATAAACTGCAAAAAAAAAGTTCATCTTCAAAAATGTTTTACACTATAAGTCCATTAGTCCGGCATCCAACAGTCCGGAATGCCCGATAGTCCGGCATCGCTCCGGAAAATTGTAAAAATTTTGGTTTTCTTTTAAATTTCATACTAAACGCCAAAAGTCAAGAAAACTAAAAAAAAAATTCGTGACTTTTTTCGTACGTGTACATACATTATATGAAATTTGAAAATAACTATAATATATGTATTTGCATACTGTATTTTAATTATTAACCTAATTGTTCTTATAGCTACCGCCCGATAGTCCGGCACTGAGCCGGTTCCGAACGTGCCGGATTATTGAACTTCTACTGTATTTTACACTGTACAGTAGCGAGAAACAAATACAACTCTATGTCATATGATGTTCAATCGAGGCTTGAAACTTATAACGAAATCCAATTCCACTCAACTTTTGTTTTTTATTCATTGATTTTTAAATATTATTAAAAAGCATCAGTAAGCGTTGTTTGCTTCTCTTTCTATTTCATTGTTTTAGATTTATAAAAAAAAGTGAACAAATTAAGCGAGAAAAAATGTAAAGCAATGTGTTAAAGGTGAAAATAGGTCAACTAGAGTAATAAAAATAAAAGTTTAATGAAATAGAAACGGCAGTCAGCAGATAGCAAATTTACCATTATAATTGCTTTGAAAGAAGGCAAATTGATGAATAAAGTTGCTCATCAATTTAATATCAACAAATCAACGATTTGTCGGTATTCATCGCGATATCGTCAAGCAAATAACGTGAAAAGAAATCCAGGAAGTAGTCGACCTCGTAAATCTGCTGCTCGTCAAGAGTAAAAATAGTTATAATTGACCCTCGGAAAACGGCAGTAGATGTTACTAATTATGCAAACGAGCAATTAGAGATTTGTATTGGCGTCCACACAGCCAGAAACCGATTAAGAGAGGCAAATTTATTAGCTAGAAGACCTCTTGGCTTGGCCACTTATAAGAAAGGTTAATAGAAGAAACGGCTTGACATTGCTAGACGGTATCTGGATTGATCAAAAGAGCACTGGGCCAAAGTTTTGTGGAGCGACGAATCAAAGTTTAACATATTTGGTGCTGATGGGTTAAATTACATTCGTCGGCCCCCAAACCAAAGATATTCACAACAATTCTGTAAATAAATAACATTCTGTAAATAAGACAAGATACGGTGTTGAACATAATATGAGATCGAGTTGCGTTTTTTTCTAGCTACTGTCCATTATACTAAATATTTAAGGCCAATATATACATACATGTTTCTAACTGTTTACAAAATTTTCCACCACAACATTAGAGCATATTTGTTATCATTTATTTATGTATAATTGTTATTTAATTTTTGTCAACATTTTTTTTATCATATTTGTTGGAAAATGAATCGTAAATTACTTAGGAGTGTGCAAATTTTTTTTTTTATTAAATTTTGTTTCAAAACATTTTTGAAATGTATTGGAAAATAATATTTAGATTTGGTTTTATGAACTACTTTCATAATAAAAAAGCCAAAAAAAAAAGTTAAGAAAATTTTATCACATCATGCATTATCATTCATTGTTGATGAAAAAGAAATGTTTTTTGATTATAACTCATCGTATCATTCTTAAATGAATTATCGTTGTCAATATTATTATTATTATTAAGGACAGAAACTTTCTAAACAAACAGGATCTGTGAAAACATTTAAAAACTACTTTTAGGTGAATGTACATTATAACATAGAGAACATGCTAATGAATATGTCACCCAACATGGTAATGTGAAATACCTATGTATGTGTGAACAATATGAAACAGCATTGAAATTGATTGTGCCCCTTTGTCAGTTTTTTTACATTCACAATTATTTTCACGCTGTCTTGGCTAACCAAACGTGACGTTGATCTCAAAATAGCGGTTTAAGTGAATCTGGTTTCGGATAGAAAAGGTAAAGCATTTACAAAGAAAGAAACAAACAAACAAATAAACAAACAAAAGAAAGTATTATCTCCTTTCGTATTGTAAATTAAAATGTTTATACGGTGTGACGTGTCAAGTCACAATTGTTTCCTCCCCGTAAACGACAAGATCATTGATTGCTCTTGTCGTCCCGAAGCGATCCCTTTTTACTTTACATTACAATTACAATAAAGCACTGGAAAATAAAAATATTTGTTAAAAAGTGTTTTTTTTTTTTATTTAAATATATAAAATGTATGTAAATGTGTATAATATGTACCGTATAAAATACGAACGGTGAGTTTATGTGTGCGTTTAGATGTGCTGGACTATCAAATGTACTATATGTACATACATATATGCTTATTTGATGATGCAGTTATAGGATATAAAGGAAATTAAAAGATATTTTGTATGTTATTCTCAGACACGTCGATGCATTATTAAATAGTAAATTTTATTAAATTAAAAATTTACAAAAAAGTATTCTTTTTATCACAAATATATTAAAATAAATAAATTAATTCACTCCTTAGAATTCACAGCTTAAATGATTGTCTGCATGGCATATTAGCCTAGATAACTTTTTAATAATATTTCCTCTAACTACTGTTAGTAATGATATTTGATAACTTAGTGATGTAACCTTCTTGATCCAGTACAGTTTTCAGGCGGGATTTCATTTACTTTCTCAACTCCTATGGGTACTGGGACGAAACTTTACCTAATTTTTCTAGTAAGGTACGTTTAAATCCGTTGCATTAGAACCAAGCTACTTATTCACTATAGCAGATATGAGATTGGTATTATTGTCTTGATGAAATCTCAATGAGTTCCTAATACCAAGCTTATCTGCACGTTGTAGTAGATTTTCCTTTAGTAGATCCAGATACATCATTAAACTTGTTCTCCTATTAACTGTCTCATTGATTATTATTAACGCTGTGTTAATATTCGGATATATTAACTGAGTAGATCAATTTAAAAGATTCTCTTCCAAGTCTTGTATACCCTGTATGCCAGATTTGACGATTTGTCGTGATTTTGACGATTTTGTGCTCCAAAAATATCTTATTGGCGATATGATGATTTATGCCCTTACTTGGACGATTTTTAGAAATTAAAAATTTACTTACAGTAAAGTACTTTATTTTTTAATTATTTACAAACACCTGTGACGATACTACATAAAATTCTAAATAACCAAAATAAAAGCGTCAATTACTAAATGATCAGATATTTAAAGAAAAATGGTAAGTTCTGCAAATACCCTAACATTACCCAGCTAACAATAGCAATACCAAGAATTGTGAAATGAGATTGGCACTTTCCCATTTGCCTTTTGCCGTTGCAGACCATTTGTAAAGATTATAGCTTCTAATATTACCCTAGGAAGCCCAAAGGCAAGTGCCATTATTTTATTCTTTCGTGCGACCAACTCCCATGGGATGGCCCATATTCATGCAGGGCATTATGTGGGAACTAGGACAATATGTTATGGGAAGGAGAAAAGAGGGAGTAGGGCAGGAAAAAAGTTCCCTATAGGAATAGTCCAAAAACAAAAGACGAATTTTGTCTGAAATGCACAATGCAATGACCACAAACGGATGTGCTCGCCGAGAAAGACAAGTGTTACGTAGAAAATATGATTCTCGGGAACAGGTCCCCTTATTTTGCTCGAGCAAAATCAGAACAGTGAAGCACAAGCAACGATGCTCTAATTGCATTGCAACGATGCTCTAATGAATCAATGGAGTTGGATACCCTATCGCGATAAACGAACACCTTTGCGGAATATACACGTTGAGGCATCGGTCCATGCATGATAGTTGTATATCATTCTCGGTGAAATATTTCTTACACTGTTTTAGAAGCCATTGGACGGAAACTTGTGTAGGTTTTAGCGAACATCACACAGAATTTTTGTTCCCGGAGGGGCAAGAGTTTCTAACGCCATAATATTTACACCAGCCATAGATATAGATGATGCAATATTATTTCTGTTGTACTACAATAAAAATAAGTTTTTTAAAAACCTTTTAATTTGTTTGACCATTTTAATGATGATTCTTTTCTAATATACGACGATTTTATGCTTTATTCATCTGGCAGCTATGCCTGTTTGAGATGTCATAATGTGGGTGAGACGTCGTGATGAGAATCTGAAAAATAAATTTAATTTCTAATGATGTTTTAATTTCTAGTTGTAATAATTATGTTTAGTTTATCTTCTGCAACTATTTCCAGCCTACTTATATCTTGGTGAGCTAATGTTTCTTGGATACTTGTTTATTGTTACGAAAATCTTTGCACCTATCACATAATCTTTATAAGGTTTTCTATTCTTATTGTGATATTTTAGATGAGTTTACTGTTTTGCTATCAGTTTTTTAATATTTTCTTTCCTAAACTACTCTGACTGCATGGGGTCTGTTGTTATTATATGACCAAAGAATATTGCTGTGGGTTTATGAGTTTGATTTCGTTAAGTGTCATCTATGGAGAGACTTTATAGATTTCTGTTCAGTATTGATCCCTCCGCATAAAATTTATTGAGGCGGTTGCTAGAGTTTTTTCGTTAACATTTTGCTTGGGAAAACCAAGTAAAGTTATTAACTCACGAAGAGGTCCTTTTATGTCTACTACAACAGGGGATTTAAAAACAGGGGAGGTAAAAATATTAACCTGTGCATATTTAAAAAAATTGTCTATGCCTGTAAGTATTATTTTATTTATATTCAGGAATCGGAGTTATTTTAATATTGGCTTGTCCTTGTCCAATTCTGTTAATTTTCACCTCCATGACAAGGAAATAGTATTTCTTTATAATTTGAAATTTATTTTCTTTCTTTCTATGTGGTATTTTGTGTTCTTTTCATATTTCACTTTCCTGAGCTGTTTTTTGTGTACCTTGAAAACTTCACCTTATTATTTGCAATCCTTCTAAAGTTTCTTCGTTGGTACTGATGTCGTCAACCATTCGCTGATGGTTTAAGGTATCTCTTAAGCAAGGATACAAGTTTTTCGTTGTAATTAATCCATGTGATACTATGTGGATAGTATGTGGAAAAAAATTATTTAAAATTTTGGAAAGTTAAGTTGGAAAGTCATCAATTAGCAAAACTATTTGATTCTAGAAAACGTTTATTTGTGCACTGCTATCAAATGATGAACCCTCATCGCTCTGCTTCGTGGCCGTAATAGAATTTAATTGTGGTGCTCTGTGGAGGGCTGCAGCTCGTAATTGTACTCTTTCAAGATGGCTTTTTACCTCCTTAGTTTGCTGTTAAAATTTTTGTTGCTAGGAGGATATGTGAGATACTTGTGATCGGTTAGTAAAATTAGTTTCTTAAATTCTCTAAAACCCATATGAAAACGAGTATTTCTTGGGCGGTTTTCTTGTAACAGTATTTTTCATAATGCGTAGGTAGATGCGTCGGTAGTAAGTTAAAATCTTTCTAAAGTCAGGGTGCGCCAACGCAACATCGTGGTTAACTAAGTTTTCTTAAGCTTATTAAAGACTTCTCTTGTATCACTGAGAGAAATTAATTTTTCCCTGATAGGTTTTTGACAAATTAATTTTCCTTTCCGCTCAATAGGGAGTTTTGTTATTTTCACATAGTCCTTTATGAATCGACGATAGTAGCCAGTTAGAGCTAAAGAGGATATAAGTTCCTTTCCTGCTCTACTGTGGAAAATTCTTCACGTCATACAAAAAGGTCATGATGGAGGTTGTTAATTGCTTTGGAATGGTTTAAATTATACTGCATTGTTACTCGATGGAAACATCTGATTTTCCTGTTCAAACCTGTACGGGTATGGTGAAGGAGTAGTGACTATGGTTGGTACGTCTGATGTGAGTAAAATGACATTGATCTGTTTGAGTGAATATTCTGCCTTGGCGAAAGATGTGGTGGTATCGCATATTTTTTTTGCAAATGAACGGGTACTATGGGACAGTTCGTCCTAAACACTTGGTTGTCTAATTTTTGTCTATTGGTAATCTTATAGCCCGTAAACTGTCACCATTCAATCTCCTAATGAATGTATAAAGCGCTTTTTTACGGTAAGTTTTGTTTTATAACCACATCTGGAATCTTATCTTAGATAATCATCCACTCCGCCAAATTCATTGGAATTAGAATTAATGATGGAACTAAAAACCTAAGCTCCCTCATTTCTAAGAGTCTGTGTAACTATACTTGATATCGCACTACGTGATTGCATCGACGGTATTACCTCTTGTCGTTCTGAGCTATTATCGGGAAGATTTATCAATAGAGACTGAATAATCATGAATAAACCAGAAACAATTCCTGAGTTCAAACCTGGGATCCAGCGTTTCGCCGGTGAAATACAGCCACATCTCTGTGAAAAATTCGTAGAAATTTTCATTAAAGATTAACGACTTATTATTATACACTTAATCGGAACATATCTCTTTTGCAATCTAATAAAAATAAATCAGGACTACCTGAAAAACTCTGAGAGTAAATAAACCTGCCATGAAAAAGTTTCTCAAAATCTGTCGTTCGGAGACGACGTTAAACTGTAGGTCCCGCCACTCAAGTATAAAATTAAGGCACACAGCATGAGTGGCGTGAGAAGCTAGGCCGTAATCCTGACTGAAGGGTCGTAATGACCAATTATGTATGTATGGAGAAAGTCTATAAATCTGGCTAAAAAATTCTGTTTTTAAGATAAGGTAAATTAACTCCAAACCCTACTTGCAGCTTAAGATGACAATTTTACTGATTTCACAATACAGGACTCATGGCATATTATAAAGGTGATTCTTAGGTCCAAGTCCTTAATATCAGTCTCTGTTGAACTGATGTAAAGGCCCATTCATCTATTTTTATCGACGGGAACCACATTTAGATTTGTATAGAGGACATCAAAACCTGTGCCTTAATGAACTGATTCATTCATCTGTCTGCTTAGCTTAAAAATGAGAAAAAGCTTTATCATCCTCACTTTAGACATCAACAACACTTATAATTGAGATAGATGCGCCACACTGGCTGATAACACTAGTTCTGATTATATTTCGTCCACCTACCTTAAGTGGATAATAAGATTTTCAACGGACGTAATCTTGACAAATAAAGTTAATGGCGGTTTCCTCACGGCAGTTGTTTACCTACACTTTTTTGATATTTATACAACATCTTTACGTTATCTACGGGGTGAGTCCGCAATGGTTTTTTCTTTTTCGGGTGACTTTCTTCTTATACGATTTGATATGAAATTTCAGCGTACTATCCAAAACAATCAAGAAAAATATAATCACGTTTAGGGGTAGTGTTATTCATCTATTCGTCATTTTACCTAGAAAAAACCAAATCCGGTTTGATTTTCTTTTTCTTCTACTTCGAGACCTGCATACCTATCGTATGCAGAACTAGATTGATTTCGAAAGAGAGTTTTGTTTTCTGTTCAAACAATTTTGCGAATCAAATGTCAATGTAATCAACATGTTCAGCTGATAAAGACTTTTCTGTTTTATTTCGTTGTTTTAAAACAAAAAGAATATTGTCACTGTTAACATCCATCAAAAGACACAACATTTGGATTATGCTGCATGGTTTTTGATTACTGTTTCGAAACATCTATTATAACGTCCTTATATTCTTTCAATTTAAAACTGACTGACATCGATAACTAATTGGCTTGGTTTAGACAAATATTTTGGTGTGTGAAAGAATCACAGCACTAAAGGACAAGTGCTTCTCACTTATATCAGAAAAGTCCTTAAAAACTGGAGGCAATCTTCAAAAAATTTTCATACCTTTAGAATGCTTGTTAAGAATGATGAAATTTGTTCATTTTTGCCCAAAAACAAATTAGCTTCCCCGAGATTAAATCTAACGATAAACAAAAAAAATGCTGAGTCTGATAAGGTAGCATACTGATGCCTTTATTTGTGATAACACTTATCCTCCTTCGAAGGACACATTAATTTCGTCAGTATTCACAAAGATTCAGTAGTTTCAACTCATCGAGCAAGTTTTCCTGTTAATGTTTTTAAGAATGAGAAAAAATCAAGTGGAGATGTCTCATTTGGGAGAGAAAAATTTGATACTGTTCAAATCTTCAATGCCCACGGACACGAACGAATCACGTAAAATATCTCGGAATGCACTTACTTATGGGGATTTTCTTAAGTCGCAGTTGTCAAAAGCCAGCATAACCAATGCCATCGATCAAATTTAGTATTATTATGAGCCAGAGTCAGGAAAAATTAGACCTTTCGGTTGTACTTTACCCTGAGAAGTTGCGACGATTATTTGAACAATATTATATGTAAATATGAACATACAGTAGCGAGAAAAAAATTAAACTCTATGTCATATGATATTCAATCGAGGCTTGAAACTTAAAACTAAATCCAATTCCACTTCACATTTGTTTTTTTTTTATTCGTTGATTTTTAAATTTTATTAAAAAAGCATCAGTAAGCGTTGTTTCCTTCTCTTTCTACTTAATTGTTTTAGATTTATAAAAAAGTGAATAATTTTAGCGAGGTCAAATAGAGTAATTATAATATATATTTAATGAAAAATTTGCAAATTGTGAATTTTAAAATAGAAGCAGCAGTCAGCAGATAGCAAATTTTCCATTATAAGGGCTACGAAAGAAGGCAAATCAATGAATGAAGTTGCTCATCAATTTAATGTCAATAAATCAACGGTTTGGCAGATTTCATGGCGATATCGCCAAACAAATAACGTGAAAATAAATCCAGGAAGTGGTCGACCTCGTAAGTCTGCTGCTCGCCAAGACCGTCGAATGGTAATAGTTAAAGTTGACTCTTAGAAAACGGCAGTAGATGTTACTAATTATGCAAACGTGCAATTATTGGCGTCCACACAGCCAAAAACCGATTAAGAGAGGCAAATTTAATACCTAGAAGACCAGCCAAGAAGCCACTTATAAGTAAGGTTACTAAAAAAAAAAAACTTTGTAGCGTAGCATATTTTTATATTAGTAAAATATTATTATTATACCGATTACTATTAGATTGTACGTCACTAGCATGTGTGACTTTCTTAAAATACAACCATGTAAGTAGTTTAATACAACGCTGCAATAGAGGAATACTGTTTCGTTGAATTTGAAACTGGATTTGAAATGGCAGCGCTTGCTGTGATTAATATTAGGAAAAGCCCATATTGAAAAGGGTATAAAAGCAGTGCAATCAACGGAATCAGTCTTTTCTATTGTTGCAGGTTGGTGAGAGTGGTCGCACAACCAATTGCAAGTGCATTATAAGCTTCGTGGTAGCGATGGTTGCCGTTGCTTATTTTGTAGATGCAATTGGTTGACAAATTCTAAGTAGATGTTGGTCGCGATGGTGGCCGCAAATACTTGCAATTTATGTGACTCTTTCCTCACTTTTCTATTGTTGCAGATATCTTTTGTAAGTATTTTGTAAATAAAGAAACGGTTATAATTGGCGCCCAACTTAGAGGCAAGGACAACGCCCATATATTTTGAAAATTGAAAAGTGGAGTCTATTTCAAATCTGAGAAGAAGTCAGCGTGTTGCAGGCAGGATGGTGACGCTATCAACTGAACAATTTCAAGAACTTTTGAGTGCTGTGGGTAAAACAAGTGAAAGATGCGGATCTTTTAGCAGTTGTGCAGCACGTTATGGTGGTGAACGGAACCCATCAAAAGTGGAAGAATTTATTTCTGCCATCACTACATTTAAGACAGTGGAGAAAATACCGGATGCAGACGCAGTCAACGGTATGCCGATGCTTTTGGAGGGTGATGCGGCGGAATGGTGGCGTGGCGTGAAGGCAAACGTGACGAGATTCGACGATGTGATACGGATTCTACGTGAATCATTTTCACCTCCGAAACCCGCATGGCGTTTATATATGGAGATAAACGAGACGAAGCAACCAAAGAACGAACATACTGATTCGTTTATTCGGAGGAAACGTGCGTTATTTGCACAATTAACGAATTGCCCGTCGGAGTCTGACCAGATGGACATGGTATTTGGATTGCTCCATTCGCAGATGAGAGAGCGACTATTTCGCCATAAGGTCAGCACTTTCGACGAGTTACTAAAAGACGCGCGAGAAGCGGAACAGGTTCTAAGTGAACGCGGTGCAGTGAACACTGATGTTGTGAGGATTACCAGTGGTCCTGAAGGCGGTCCTAAGCGGTGCTCTTTTTGTCGGAAGAAGGGGCATACGATGGAAACTTGCTTCAAGAAGCAAGAATTGAATACTAAGCAGGACAGAAGTGATCCTGCAGTGCATAAACCGAAGTTTGCGTGTTATGGATGCAATGCTCCAGGCGTGGTGAGAGCGAACTGTCCGAATTGCAGCAAGAAGATTAATGGTAGTTCACCAGTGAGTGTGAGCTTTAATTCTTTGGGACTGTGCATTGGACGAAAAATACCAGTCGTGAATGTAGAGCTGTTTGGTGTTCCAGGGCAAGCATACTTCGATTCAGGTGCGAAGACGAGTGTAGCCAGTTCGAACTTGAAAAGAATAATGGATTTCAAAGGCTGCGAATATGATTCCATATTGTGCAAGGTGACTCTCGCGGATGGTACTTCCTGTGAAAGAGAGTGTTTGACTACCAAATGCAGCATCACAATCGGCGGCAGATGTCTCGACATTAAATTTTTAATTTTTCCTGAGGATAAAAGCAACCGTACGTTAATTGGTTCTGATTTTATGGAGGAAGCTGGTATAGTTCTGAATATGGGCCAACGTTACTGGTACTTTGAGAGCAGTCCTACTCAACATTTTGATTTTAGTGATTCCTGGCCGTTGGATTTGAATCTTGTGGAGACTATAAAAGTGACTGAAACATCCAGCAAGCGTGCTACGAATCAGAATATGGTAGAACCCTTGCAGATTACTCCGAAGAGGGTACGTAAAAATAATATCCCGGATTTTGAGCCGTACGATCCTGACTACAAAAGGGAGAGCGATTACTCACCTCACTCAATCCAGGCAATCTTTAAGGACGCAATTCCACCCGATATGGTGACTCCTGAAAGGGCTAAAGACAGAGGTCTTTTTACTGGTGTGGTATATAGACCACAAAACGATGACGACGAATCGATTTTCACCCCATTATATGCGTTTGATTTCAACATATTGAAACCCACAGATGGTGCACAACTAGGTGATGAGCAAAAACAACATTTGGACGAGATTTTGTCTGGTCATAAAACTGTGTTTGGTGGTTTGAGAAAGCCTTCGCCGTATGCTGTCCATAGAATTAACAACGGTGAACATCAGCCAATTGCTTCCCCACCTGTATTTGTACAAGCTAGTGATAATATGCCATATATCATTGGGACGGACGCTAGCGGTTGTGCACTTACGGAGGTTTTACACCAGGGGGAGGATCAACGAGAACTACGTCCTTTAGACGATGCCAAACCTGATGTTAAACAAATTGTTCATCCTATGAAGAGACGAGGCCGTTAGAGAAAACAGCGAGTAAATAATGCCAAGTAGTAGAGCCTAGCCGATGAAGCCGTGTAAGATGTTGACGTACTGCTCGAGCCGAGGTCCCGTACGTCAAAGGGGGAGACTGTAGCGTAGCATATTTTTATATTAGTAAAATATTATTATTATACCGATTACTTTTAGATTGTACGTCACTAGCATGTGTGACTTTCTTAAAATACAACCATGTAAGTAGTTTAATACAACGCTGCAATAGAGGAATACTGTTTCGTTGAATTTGAAACTGGATTTGAAATGGCAGCGCTTGCTGTGATTAATATTAGGAAAAGCCCATATTGAAAAGGGTATAAAAGCAGTGCAATCAACGGAATCAGTCTTTTCTATTGTTGCAGGTTGGTGAGAGTGGTCGCACAACCAATTGCAAGTGCATTATAAGCTTCGTGGTAGCGATGGTTGCCGTTGCTTATTTTGTAGATGCAATTGGTTGACAAATTCTAAGTAGATGTTGGTCGCGATGGTGGCCGCAAATACTTGGAATTTATGTGACTCTTTCCTCACTTTTCTATTGTTGCAGATATCTTTTGTAAGTATTTTGTAAATAAAGAAACGGTTATAACTTGACTTTTCTAGACGGTATCTGCATTGGCCAAAAAAGGAGTTGGCCAAAGTTTTGTGGAGCGACGAATCAAAGTTTAACATATTTGGCTCTGATGGGTTAAATTACATTCGCCGGCCCCCGAAACAAAGATATTCACAACAATTCTGTAAATAAGCAACATTCTGTAAATAAGACAAGACACGGTGTTGAACATAATATGTCATCGAGTTGTATTTTTTTCTCGCTACTGTATATACATATACATATATATATTGGCATAGTAGCTCTTTGATAGGCAGCAAAACTTCAAAGATATCTCACACATACTTTGTTTCATTTAAATTTAGATATAAAAAGCGCTGACGAAATACACTTCACATCTACAAAAATGCGGAAAGAATTTTTGGTACCACTGAAAATAATTAATTAGCTGTTCATAGGCATATATGTACATACTTAATTGGCCATTACAACCCTTCAGTCAAGATTACGGCCTTGCTTCACAACACCACTCAAGGTGTGTGTGTTAATTTTGTACCGGCGTGGCGGGACCTACAATTTAAACTCGAACGACAGATTTTTGAGAAACTTTTCATGGCGATTTTATTTACTCTCAGAGTTTTTGCCACAAATCTGCTGAAAGGAAGTTGACAGAGAAATATTTTTTTATATTTCGTTTTGATATCTGACCGGGGATTTGAACCGTTTCTTTGCGTCTAATAAGCCAACACACTACCTACTAGACTACGGCGACTTCATTTTCATACATCATCTTCAATTATTCTTTTTTTTATTCTTTTGTGGAATTTATTTGCCACTTCAGTGGTTTTTCTTCTCTTCTTCAAACAATGTTTTTTACACAAAAAAGTAATTTTATTATGCTTCAAAAGTCTTTAAATTACAGATCAGTTGCTTATTTCATTGCTACATGACAACAGTTTAGTCGCCGACCACTTGGCGACATTTGTTGCTAGCGGTATTTGCACTCGTGTAGTCGGTGGTAGTTTTGAAGGTGGTTCTTAAGATCTGACATATAATTGACGTTTTAGAAGAAAGCTTTTGGAAATGCATACATGTACTCGTATGTACACCAGAAGTTAATGATCAGTTATGTTGGAAAGGCATTTGAAAGTTTAGTTTGAAAATATAAATTTTTGGTAATCTGCATTAAGTGTACAACTGAATTCGAAATATAAGTTACTACAGTCATACTTCAATTTATTTATTAATTCATTTATTTAAAATTGATTTAAATTAGTTTAGTTATTGGGCTTTTTCCCATGGTAAAATTGTAAAGCCAGTGAACTATAAGTGTGTATGTAAAATGTATATAAGTACATGATGTAAAATGTATATATGTAAGTACATAATGTAAAAAGTATATAAATATATGTATGTATATATAATGGATGTAGTCATTCTGAGAAAATCTTATGCGTTTTATTATTTTTATTTATAAAAACACCACAAATTTTAACAATAATTACCGAAAATTTTGTTGTAAAATGTTCTTTCTTTATATAAAATAAAATGTTTCCCATACCTATAGATAAATGTTTATGTAAATTTATAAATGAATGTATGTATACAATTTTTATATAAAATTATTATTATATACGTTAATATTTACATGTAGTTTGCGTATATACATATGTGTTTATGTAAAAACGCTTATGCATGCGTGTGTACTTTTACATTCTTTGGTTTTATATCAAAAAAAAAAAAAAACATACATATATTTAAAGAAAACCCACTATATACATACATACATACATATATAAATATAAACACCACACATTCATACATACATACATATGTATCGTTTTAGGTACAAAAGCTCTGTATATAAGAAAAGCATATCTTTGTTTCTATTTTAACAATTACCAGTAAATTTAAATTCCTAGAAAGGATTAAAGCTCATATTGCATACACACACGTATGCACACACTCAATCCATACACACATAATACGCTTTGTACAGATATGCATATAAAGCCTGATATGCTTTTGACGAACAATTTCTTTTAAGAAAAATTCTAAAGTATTGTTTAATACGATTATTATATAATTACTGTTTCTGAAGGACTCCTCCACCATTTTGTATACCTAGCTATCTAGGCAAATTGTCGCAAATTTCGGGTGGAGATGGTAGATATGACATAGTTTTTTAAATACAAAACAGAAACCAAACATTAAATTTTGAAATGAGTGTGCAATTAAAGAAAATTACAAAATGTATTTGATCACGCTCTATTGAAAACTAATTTATAATTTATTTACACGAATTTCATATGGTTTTAATAAAAATGGATATTGAAATAAAATATCAAATCCAAAGCGACTTGGCGATGATTTTTGCATCCGATCCAACAGTGTGCTGTATGAGCTCCTCAACGACATAGACGTTGTGCAGTGTCTTAACATCCAGCGGATGCGCTGGCTAGGCCATGTCGTTTGCATCGAGGAGGATGTTCCGGTGAGACGGGTATTTAATACGGGGATATGCGGAAGTCGGCGAAGAGGACGTTCTTGTTTGCGTTGGAAGGACCAAATCAAGGAAGCCCTATCATCAATTGGTGTGACCAACTGGCGTAGGCGCGCAAGAAGCAGAGGCGCCTGGCCGAAATCCGTTAGTCGATTTGTTAATGGCCAATTAAGTAAGTAAGTAAGTAAAATACCAATACAACAATATCTATACCAGATTTAAAAAACAGCATTATTTGGCAAAGATGCGTTCAACTGTAAAAAGTATATTTGATTACAAGTTGCTTGGCAACAAATTTTAAATCAGCAGCATGACCACAAAAAACACTAAATAAACTAAAACACTTGTGCTAACCTAAAAGAAAATGAAAAACACTTAGGTCGTTTCAGAAAATCGCCTTAAAGGAACTCAGTAGATCGTTAACTTACCAATGCTGTTAGAATGGACCCGACAATAATTACCACAGGAATGCTTGTAAATACTCCTACCCAGGGATTCATTTCATTCATCGAACCAAACTGAGAAGGAAGACTTTTAAACCAAATAGATATTGTTCTCCTATAAATAAATACGAAAATATTCATATGAACGTGTGCTCCTTTTACACAACATGATTAAGAAAATGGTATGTATGTATATCGATTTTTTATTCCTTGACAAAACTCTGCAAACGGTTTTTTGAAATTATATTGCTGTTACTCGTATTGTATACTGTATTATGATATTTCGTGGAATTCTATAAAATTAAATTTTTTCTTTAAATATTCCAATAATGCCTTAAATAAAATCGTTCTACATTAAATTTCTTGCACAAAAACTTAATTAATTCTTTATTCATTCTTTTCTTTCCTACATTTTAATTTCACATTTAACTAACAAAAGTTGACGTTACAACGATAAAAGAGATACATTTAATTGAACCACACTCGAATTAACTAAATTTTCTTAATTTGCAAGAATATCTGCATTTCTAAATTAATAATTATTTTTTTTTTTTTTTTGATTAATGTCAGCTGAAGAAGTATCATTCATTTTTAAACAAAGGTGGACAAGAGGTGCAACAATATAAAACATTTAAATATAGTACGAGCTTGTCGAAGTATTTTTCTAAATATTTTTCACTTCAGTTTTGACAGATGGCATACCAATATCTTTATATATGTTCGAGTTTCTAATGAATAAAGATGCTGCTGCAATCATTCGCAAGGGCATGCTCTAACCCGCATGGCCACTGTTCAAATTTAACTGATCAAATTGTACATATGAGTTGGTAATATTTGTTTTGCTTAGCACAGCAACACATCAAAATTGAACCTTCAATTGTATTGTTGTTGTGAAGAAGGAAAGAACATATGATTTATGCAACTCAGGCAGCGAAAATCAAAAATATTTTGATATTCTTCAAATTATTCTCAGTCTATAAATGTGAGTACAGTTTTACCAACACATTAATAAAAAATGTCAGTTTGATCCATTATTTGAACCGTGCACGGGAAACTTTAGAGCCCATACATTTTTTCTATATATGGAATTGTGGCATTACTGCATTACTGTATGTATACCAATATACATACCATATCGGATTTAGAAGTGAATTGTGTAGTTAGAGTTTTTAAATCAATCTATAGCATGAGCTTTCAACCAGTATGTAAACACATATCAAACATATTCTTGTTAAATTACCTACACACATATATTTTCCATATACTTTTTATAGACATTTTAATAGGAAGAGACTAATTTTTGGTATAATAAAAATTATAAAATAAATTTAGAACGACTAATAAAAAAAAACCAACATATGCTGCCCACTCGCTATAATCTGCTGGAAATCAAAGTCACACTCCTTAATGTTAAACTTTAGGAAGATTATGTAGACCAAAAGCTATTTTGTATCAGTAGATAAATAAAGTTTTATTTATTAGGCTTTAATGTCAAACCTTGTCGAATGCCTGAGAAATGGCGATATATAGGAATGTTTTTCGTACACCTGATCGAAATTAAAGTTGTCGAAAATTTAGCCAAAACATTTCTCAAAGAAGGAAGTGTGTGTGTCAAAGTGTGATCTTTGCTTGGATTCGGTATTATTTTGTCTCCTTTTTTACATTAGACTTATACAATGTCAACAAACAATGGATGCGTTACATAACAGTTCAACGTTGGAATATGATCTGCGATTATAGATTAAAACTAAGGTAGCCTTGACATCTATTGTGGTAAGCTTGACTACCACATTCAACTTTTAAAGCTTCTTAAGAAAAGGAAAATACTCAAATATTGATAATGAGCATAAACGAGACTGAGACTAAACTAAAGATCATAACCACGTAATAGCAAATGATTTGAAAAACGCAGCCATTACTGATAAAAATACAATTACAAACGCACTACACGACTACTTTCAAAAGAGATACTTTGTCAATGGAAAGGAATGGAATGGAAGTAAGTTCGGAAAGAATAGGCTTCAGAGACCGCAAGAAATAAAGAAAACATAAGAAAATATCATAAAAATAAACATAAATACAAAAAATAAAAACTGTCGGACAGGCATGGCAAATTATGGACAACGCTATAAACTGCAAGCTAAAGAAGAGCTCTCTTGGATGAAAGCATAAGGAGTCATGAATTTCAATAGACACTAATACTAATATGCGGTAAAACTATCAGCCAACCAAGTGGTGAATACAGACAGCTCAGAAATGATACCATCATGTTTGCTACATCGAAACAGTAGCGACTTCAAATTTGCACCACCTACACCTTTAAAATTCTATCTGTTGTGTCTCCTGCAACTTAAGAACTACGTTATTATAGAAACAGTAGAGATATGGGGATATAAGACCTGGTACTATAAACACTTGATCCCAATATGCGTGCCTAGTTAATACTGATGGGTATTTTAACCACAGAACCACTACTACGAAGGTATCAGACAAGTTTCCAATTACACTGATGATTTGTAGATCATGTCAATAGCCTGAACGTCGCCGTAGTCTAGTAGTAGTGTGTTAGCTTATTAGATGCGAAGAAACGGTTCAAATCCCCGGTCAGACATCAAAACGAAATATAAAAAAATATTTCTTCGGCAACTTCCTCTCTCTGGCCAAAAACTCTCAGAGTAAAGAAAATTGCCATGAAAAAGTTTCTCAGAAAAATCTGTCGTTCGGATTCGACTTTGAATTGTAGGTTCCGCCACACAAGTATAAAAATTAAGGCACACAACATGAGTGGTGTTGAGAAGCTAGGCCGTAAACCTGACTGAAGGGTTGTAATGGCCAATTATGTATGTATGTATGTTATGTCAACAGCCTGCATGTAATTGTTAAAGAGGTCAGTTCAATCAAAGCCTACTTATTTAGGATTTAAAGGCTAAGAGCGAGCATTAGACAACACATACCAGGATGCAATCTGGTGTGCAAAAAAATTTAGAGCAAGTTGATCAACATTGTTAAAGCCATGTATGGTATTGCATCATGCGTAATCTTGTACGAAGCTCAAGGGACTGACAAAATTCTTTCCAGAATAAAGCGATATGCTTTCAGACGTACTTATAAACAAAACAATGAGAAATTTCTGCGGAATGGATTGGTGGTTGCAAAATAGCAACAGGCATGAATCCAAACCTTATTTGTACGAATTCTTAAAATTGCAATGTGTTCGCTTCGTCAAGATAGTCTTGCCTAATGAAAACACACCTAATCTAACAGACGTCTTGAGTTTCAATATAAGCCTGGCAGATAACCGCTTAATCGTAAGATCAAGGAATTTTAATTCCACATCCAGTGCTATTAATTGCAGCATTGTCGCTGACTGTCTTGGAAATGGAATTCACAGTGCTAATAACAAAGGGAAGTCTAACGTGTGTAACCTATTCAGATTCAAGAGATATGACTTTATGTCAACCTCTCTCCATCAAACTGATACGCTATTAGTGAAGCCAAGTATCTACAGGTGCTATGAGGGGTAACACTGTTCCAACATACATACATATATGTAAGTCGCTACCGGCAAAGGAACCATCAACAGTAAATTAATGCTTTTATCAAAGAAACAAAAAATGCGTTGGGCCAAAACAAATACAATTTATAATAAAAATTAAAAGAAAAACTTCAAAGTTAAAAGTATTGATCTTTCGTTACAAAGCCACAATTCCGCAGCGCAGCTGTAAAACGGCGTGACATAGATGCTGGAATTTTTATGAACTTCTCTGATTAACAATCTCCAAAGGTCCTCATTGGGGTTTAAATCGGGCGATTGAGGTGGCCATTCCATTACAGTTATGTTTTCTTCAGCTAACCATGACTTTACCACTCCTAATATATGCTTTGGTTCGTAATCGTGTTGGAAGACCCTAGTAAATGGCATTTCCCATTCAGCATATGGATACAATAGATACGGTGCTGAGGGCCATCTACAATGGCAGAGAAACACTCTCACATCATTACATTGCCTTCTTAATATCTAAATCTATTGCGTCTTTATATCTATTGCGTAAACCGTAATAAACGCCATTATTGAGCTCAATATTTCATATAAAGTTTCAATTAATTATTGCGCAATAAATACGAAAATTGTTATAATATTGAGTAAAACTTAAAATTCAGCACTGTCATAAGTATGTTCAGTGAGCATCAAATGTCAACAACGACAAACAAAAACAAAACAAAATAAAAACAATGTTGTTGAATCAACCAGCTGGTTTGTTTACCAGCTGTCAAATGAATATTGAATAAGCTGCTGAACTGCGTGTATTATTATGTCGCAACCGTTAAAATATTGTACTCCATAAACCGGATATTGACTCAATAAAAGTGCATATCTGAACATAGTATAACACATGAAAAAAGTTAAAAGCTTACGAATCTAACTAACAAGAGCATGTGAGGCTAATTTTGGTGATCAATTCAATGTAACAAGGGCAATATCTAACATACCGCAACGAAATTATATGACTTTTAAATATGTTTTGAAATATTCTGTGAAAAAAAATTAGAATTATTAAATATTTCCATCTGTTAGAGACCGATATATAATAATGTAACGTTAACTGCTGACACGAGCCTCACATACTCATGTAAAGTAGTTCAAATTTTTTTTAAATTTTTTGATTAAATAAATCATGGTTATCTTTCATATACAAAATAACCTGACATTTGCAAAAGTTTATTTTATTTTAATTAATAATTAAGTGATTCGTATATTTGAAAACAGCAGTTAACAATAGCAATTGTATTTAGATTTGGTACGACGTGAAAGTAGTTGTTATAAGAAATATGGTAAAACGTTTTTCGGAAGAAAAAAACTCGTAGTTTTTCTATATGAGCCTTAGAGGCTCATGTTATTAAGTTTTGTTACATTTTTATGTCAGTAAGATTAGGGTTAAATTAAAATTAAAAGATTATAGCATAATTGCATATATGTAGTGAATTTGCAGTTGCATACGATATGACTACCATTGTATGCCTCTTAAGAATTGGGCTGATTTTACCTTATACATAATTTATGAAGGTTAAGGTTGCTCTTATAACTCATATTTAGGGCCATTATTACAACTTGCCGTTAAACTGTAAGGTTACCTTTAACTTATTTTTGTTATTACAAGTGACAGATAAAACAAAGTTAAATTTTTCAAAAATATGAGAGTGCCGGCGCAATAACGATAAAACTGTTCAAAACAAGTTTTTTTAACGCAGTGGCAACGACGGGCTTCGATTTTTTTTTTGAATATGCTCATTTTGTTTAAATATGAAGTTGGCATATCGAAAATAATATACAATATGGCAAGTTTAAACATAAACTTAACTTTAAAATTTACCGGCTTAACGCTCACTTCTACCTTATTGTGTACTTGTAATAATATAAAACAATTTATCTACCCGTTAAAATCCTCACTTTAGTTAACGGCAAGTTGTAATAATGGCCCTTAATGTATTTAATTTTAATTTACGGGGGTGGGAAAACAGGTCTGTAAATTTTTTTTAATGAAACATTACCTACAAAATTAAAAAAAAACACGTTAGAATCCAATTATTTTTTAAGATATCATTTTGTAATTTTATTTGATCTCTTTCGACTTTTCTCTATTGCGAAAATATATCATTTCGACGCCTCCGTTCTATAACATTCTAAGTCAAAAAAGTGTGTTTTGAGTTATGAGCTCTCAAAGTTTTCACGCGACATACGACTATATGTGTATTCTAAGTAGATTTTTCCCTATAACTTCGGAACGGATCGCCGCATCTTAACCAAATTTTGGCAGTATTTAAGTTAGAGAACGTAGACTTTAAAAATGCAAGAACATTAAAAACGTTCTAAGTACACTTAGAACGTTATAGAATGGAGGCGTCGATTTATAAAAGCAACCTTCAATGCAGATTCGTTTTAGTTAAATTATATAAAAAAATTCTGTTCGCATTTAATATTTGATTTGCAATCGCATAGCTTCTTATGCGTTATTTTTTGCTCCTTAGAGAGCAGAAATCAACGCGCTCATTGTTTTTCTTTACAAAATAAAAAATAAAAATAAAAAATTTTTGTTTTGATAGTTTTCTTTGCACTCGAATATGGCGAAGTGGGTAATGAAAAAGAATAGTGGGTAATGATAGAATAGCGAAGGATACGGCATTTAATTGATTCAATGTCACCAATGTTCCTCATGAGGAATCCCAAAATTATTTTGCACAGTACTTCATTGTTTTCGTTAATTGTAATGCCAATAGATAATATCCTTACTGAATACATGCAATATATACAACAACAGTTTTATAACAATGAAACAAAACTTTAGTTATCAATTTAAAAATATGGTTAGGGTTTTTTTAAAACATCTTTAGCCTCCGAAAAATTAATAATTTGGTAGCATTCATTAAAGGTTTTACAGGCTCTTACCTGTACATCAGGCTCTTAAGTGTACAGGCAGTACACATCACGGAATGACGACTTTTAAGAGTTGGCAGTTTAATCAGAGCTAGTATACTCCGATATGGTGGTAATTTATAGAAGTTCCAAGCAAGACCTCGTAAGCAAAGAATTAAAAATTGTTTTTGCACTGACTCAATGCTATTGACATGAACTGCATAACAAGGGTCTCATATGTTAGAAACATACTCCACGATAGGACGGACGAGAGATATAAATAACAATTTTATTAAATAAGGATCAACAAATTCCTTAGACCAGCGTTTCATATATCCAAATATGCCCTAAGCCTTATTCACGATCATGGATATGCTATCCGAAAGTTGAGCCTGTTATACTATATACTATATATTCTGGTGTATTTTGGTGCAGTTAACATAATATCTTGTGAATATAAAAGTGTTAAAAATTGTAGAAATCAATTCTGTTCAGTTTTGTTCTTATTTAGTTTACAATTCTTGTTACAAAAACGATGCAGGAACTTAATAAATTTAATTTTACAGTTCCTCAGAACGATCAACAATTCATTAAATATGATATTGAAAGTATTGAAAATGTTACGGAATTTACGGATACTTAGCAAGAAATTCAAAATACAATTTTAATAAATAAATCAATTGTAATTTAAATCATTATAAATGCTAAAACAACAAGTAGTGTAAAAAATTGTTATCAATGAATACAGTTCTCAGTTTTTAGTCGAAGAGCAATAAAAAAAAAAAAACAAATAAAACATTTTTTATTTGTTTGCTTAGCCGTAGTCTAGTATGTAGTGTGTTCGCTTATTAGACGTAAAGCCCAGGTTCGTATCCCAGGTCAGACATTAAAACGAAATATGAAAAAAAAGAATATTTCTTCGGCGACTTCCTCTCAGCAGATTTCTGGCAAAAACTCTGAGAGTAAATAGACCTGCCATGAAAAAGTTTCTCAAAAATCTGTCATTCGGTGTCAAATTTAAACTGTATGTGCCGCCACTCAAGTAAAGTATAAAAT
This sequence comes from Sarcophaga rosellei, assembly GCA_930367235.1. Lineage (NCBI taxonomy): Eukaryota > Metazoa > Arthropoda > Insecta > Diptera > Sarcophagidae > Sarcophaga > Sarcophaga rosellei. The sequence continues at coordinate 78,660,919 of OV884017.1, read as the reverse complement.
TAAGGCACACAACATGAGCGGTGTGAGAAGCTACGCCGTAATCCTGACTGAAGGGTTGTAATGGCCAAATATTTATGTATGTATATATCATACATAATAAAATAAATTCCAATTCCCTCTGAAATTTTCGTCTACAATAAGTTCATAGCTATCGCAACAATAGTATGAAGTATTTTGGCATTCACTGTGCTACAAGTCGGAAGCACAGTACAGCAAAATTTATACAATGCAAGTGAGATTATTCAAAAATATTGCCTGATTGGTAAAAACTCCTATTTTAGATTAGAACATAAACTCTTCCTCACGCATAAAAAGTTCATGGGCGCCAAAACAAAAAACTTAAGTCGATTAAATTTGATTATACATATTTTATTTATTTTTTTAATAGAAAACAATTAATATTGAATTCATGCTCAAAACAGATTAAGAATTCAAAATTCGATATCTTACCTCTGAAATGCTAAAATTGCCTTTAAAATCATTAAAAAAATTGCTAAAATGATACAAATTGTTGGAACCTATGTACATCTGATAAACTCCAGCCAATTTAAGCCTAGTGGTATCAACATTTCAATTTGTGGCTCTATTGTTTAAATAAATTCGTATCATGCTGTGCCGCTCTGCGAAATATTTTCCAATTAAAATACTGTGTGATTAACTTTTTCTCCTGTAGGTTACATTTATATATTTTATTAGAAAATATAATATAAAAATTGCTACTGATTGCTCCTTTACAAATATAAATAGAAGATAATGCATTGAGGTTAGGTTTTTATATGTTTTTGATCTATTTTTGTATTATTTGTTCAGAAACATTTATTTGCAATCTTGGATCTTATAACTAATAATATACATACATACATATGTACATATCTTTAATATGCAGACCAAAATTGTAAATGTAAACAGTAAACTCATAGTTTTTAATATTTAAACGTCAAATTATTTAAAATATTTACTTATCCTGTAAAAACTTTAACAAACTGAGATATTTAGTTTGTATTTAAGAGCCATTGGTAACTGGGGGGACTGTAAAAGTGTTTAAAAAAATTCGGTATTTACTGTGAACAGGCTTATTAGCAAGAGAGCTGGTTCAACTCCTGGCTCAAAGATCTTGAACAATATAAAATACTCTGAGAATAAGTAAAATTGACATGAAAAGATTCCCAAAAATTCTGTCGTTCGGAATCGACGATAAACTGTAGGTCTCATGTAAAAAATTAACACACGCAGAATAAGTGGTGTGAGAAATTAGATCGTAATCCTAACTGAATTGTTGTAACGACCAACTACATGTATACGCGTATGTATGTAAAAAAAACAAAAATGTTAAAGAAATGACAATATTTCGAAAGTAAGAAAAATACTTCACGTCAAAGTTAAAGTTTTTTGTTCGATAAGTCTATCCTCATTTCTCATTGCTAGACACTTGAGAGAACCGTTAGGTTCATTCCTCGTATGCCCCTCAAGGGTACAACACGTCTACACTGCGCATTACCTTCATTGGGTGATCAAAAAATAGAAGAGCCCCTGTATTACACGGAATATACTTTGGCTGCTTTTCTTGATACTGAGGATTTTTTCAATAATGTTTAACAGCAGTTGGTTATTAGCACGTCTCATTTGTTGGAAATTTAACAGCTTTCCAGGCAGGCGTATCAAATCTAGTTTTGACATCGAAAATGTTTTCAAACTTATGATTTAATGAACGCTAGAAGGGGGTGTAATCCATTCCACTGACAATAAATCTTAACTTTTACACTCTCTTGAAAGTTAAGGAAGTTAATGAAAACTAAAATACATTACAGTAGCAACTACAAAGTTCATAATTTTTCGGATATTCTGGAATTTGTACTGGGTGTGAACTAAGTCAGGAGAGCTAGAGAGTAAAACTTCACTGTTTAATTAGCTTATTATATATTTATTAAGAAGGAAATACAAGTTATTCGCGTGTTCAGCGTCTTAAGACTAAGCAAGTTTGCAAAAAGGAAGTAAATAATAACAATTAAATTTATTCACTTTTAAATGTCATACATGAACAATAAATTACACATTCTTACATTACGTTATACTGCACTCGGATTACCATTTATATGTGAATGTGGGCTGAGAGTGGCGAATCTCTACGCGACTAAAATTTCGTTGTTGCCTTTGATCGTGATCGTGATAATAGATGTTCTTGGACGACATCATCTAGGTCATAAGCATTGCAACGCATTATCTGGCTACCACTAGGCACATTAGTGTAACAAGGAGCTGCGACAATAGTAATGACACCTAACTTTTTAACAAATCATTAAATGTAGTTGATCTGAATAAACCTCTCACCAATGCGATAGTGAAATTACTGGATTCCGAGTACGTGACAAATTTGGAGTCTTTTCAAAAAAGTTAAAATTTAGATTATCTCTTACAGTACTCGGTTACTTTAGCGATATTCAGGCTGAAAAACTGGGTAGAAAGAAAGCCGCTGTGCTAATCTAGTATTTGAATATTATGTATATGTACATATACGGTAAAGCGGACCTTAAATCACTAGGGAGTGAGTATATGATTTGTTGAAAAATGCCGGCTGCTTTAGAGGAGATAGCGAAACATTCAACCCTCATGTGTGATCCTGAACATTGGGATCTTGGAGGTAAGATCATAACTGACGCTAATGTAAATGCTGATACAGCATGTATGTACGTAGTTCGGCGAATTAAGTGGTGAGATGGATATTTCTCTAAAGAAGACAAAGAGCAAAGAAAAGTTGACAAAATTAACCCACTCTTATAGAAATTGGACGAATGTTATTCGCTTTATAAATGTACAGAATACAATTTGCATTAAAACTCATCAGTAACCATTCTGGAATTCCTATACCAGTCATACCGGGACACTGGCCCCAATGTTAATATCTTTTGAACAGTTTTGGTCCACTAATTTTTTAGTAAATTATATATACGTATACATACACATATAAATGAATCTATATGTATGTACGTTAATATATATACATATATATGTATCGTCTCACATGTATGTGAATATTTGGACGTACTTATATATGAAAACATACAAACCAAAATGTTTCCTGATAATACGTCTCCGTTTTGAAAATATTCGCTCCCAACCCATTTAATTTACATGGTGTAGTTGAAACGCAACTGTCTAATCGTATGAAGAAGGCAAACACACTGGAATAAAAAACGACATCTAAAACTCTTTCTATGGACAACATCTTGACTTACCCACTGCTTTCACTTGCTATAGGAGTTTTTCTTTCGTTATTTCGCTGTCCTTCATCGTCATGTTCTTGTTCTGTCTTAGTTACTCAATTTTTTTTTTTTTTTTTGGTTCATTCACACAAACTTCTAGAGATGTTGTTACTGCTGCTGCAGTTGTTTGTATTGTTGTTAAGTTTTTTGCCACCATGCTCTCAGTCCTTGCAGAGCTTTTCTATCACGTCTCCAGTGAACGGGTATGTATTTATGTATGCATATAAGTATGTATGTATGTACGTATCAATGTAGGTATGTATGTCTATACGTTTGTACCAACAGAAGAATAAACTTAAATTTTGAAAATTCACAATCGCCAACGTCCAGCAGCCCACACCAATATTATTGCAATATTCTTAGTAGAAAGTACTTGTTCTAATGCTCAACCAAAGCATCATCTCACACATGCATGTGGGCACACAATCGAATAACTTTTATATGTACCATGCCATAGAAACGAATTCCGTTGCCAAACACATTGTCCATCCAATCTTAGGCACTGGATGGATATACAATACATAAATATACATGCACACATACATACATATTAGCATAAGCATGTATTTCTTGATGTGTTCGTGTAAGTGTATTTGTGTATGTCTAAACGTAAAAGTAGAAAACCTGACGAACCCCACCAAGTCACTAAAACTAACAACGTAGAATTTTTAGTGGAAACCAACAAAGTGTCACCCATACCTCCGTAACTGAAAATCTTTTCAATATCAGCTGTGGGCATACTCCCATACACCTTCAACGACGACCAAAGGATAAATGTACATTCACCATTCATTTCTATTCACATTTCGCAAGTCGTATGCAAACAACATTTCGCAACAGCAACGAACGACAGTCCAGAAGAATTCCTTTCCTTGGTCTTCGTTTCATCTTCATGTAAACAAACCCTTACAATGCTTCTTCGTATATTCGAATCTAAATTTAAGGCTGTTCAACAGAATGCAAAGGTTTGTGTTCTTTGCTGCGAATATTAGAACGAGCATACACATAAACACATACATTAATAGTCACTTTATTCACAAAATATATATATATGTACATATATATATAAATGTGTGTGTGTGTGTACAAATATATTTTTTTTTATATGAATGTATTTGTGTGAATGGATGGATGGATGGATGGGACAGTTGGTTGGAAGGATATTTTCTACAAACATACATACATACGTGAGTGCTTAAACAGTTGAGATTGTTTATATTGTTAGTGTGCGAGTGTTCAAATGTCCGTTTCGTTTCAAATTCACAGACAGAGGCAGAGTGGTCAGCTATGGAAATTATCGATCGAATTGCCTTTGAGGTCAGATGAAAAGGGGTAACTAACTAGAAGTATATTTTGGTAGAATGCTGATATTAAAGAAATTGAGATAGATGTGAGTGTCTGTATGTATATGTATAAAATAATATGGTATATATGTATATATACATAGATATGTATATCACTATGTAAATACCAATATTAATGGGAAGACAAGGTAAAGGGCCGATATTCTTAACGTTTGAAGAACATTAAACGGCTTTAGAATATTTCTATAAGAGAAGCAAACTGGCAGACGGCCTATGTCCTAAGAATGGGGGAGTAAATGATTGAGCAGATGAACAAATAAATAGTAAACGAAGGTGAACATGGACGGTCATATGAACACAACAGGAAAAACTTTCAAAATTAAACCAAACACAACAAAAATAAAACAAAAACAAAAACAAAAACAAAACAAAAAATACTAAAACACAACAACACAACAACGACACATGAACTAAATAAGTAGATTGTATTTCAGCTAAAGGACAAGCACGTAAACGACAACACAACACAACATAACGACAACAACAACAACAATAGAAACAAAACGAAAAGAATAATGAAATACAAAAAAGGAATAGTAGAAGATGAAGACTAACCAACAGAACAAGAAGAAAACTAGGAGATGGACAAAAAGAATTTGCAGATTTGCTTCACTACATACATATGTATGTATGTAAGTTTGTGTGACAATTGAAAATGGTTGGTTCCTCTGGATTCTGTGTGTGCTTGTGGTAGTTCTTGTTGTCTTCTAATTCTCGGCCAGAAGTCTCAACCAAACTAACTCAACAAAACTAAGCTAACATCAGTGTGCTCCAACCACTCTTTCCGAAGCTATTCATGCCTTTTTTGCCGCATAATACATTACTGATTGTGAGCTGTGCCATGTTATGATATTATATGTGTGGTTCTTTAACAGAACTGCTCACTTTGTTTCGTTCCGTTCCATTCGTTACACTCCAGTTTTTGCGTAAAACTTTGTAATGAAGACGATGATGATGATGATGATGATGATGATATATAGTATGTGTGTGACTGTGTTTGTACTTAAGGTTCTCTGAAAATCTTTGTAGTATACTTCGTCATTCGGAGCATTGTGCAATCATAGAATCGTCTTTGCCATCAAAGAATTACCATCGCATCCCTCTATCTTTATGATTGTCCAGCCAGAATGTAGGTCCCTCTTCAGCACAATCCGGATAATGCTGTTATTTTTTGCATGTGCACTAACATTGTAAGGTATGTTGTGCATGAAGAATTGCGACGTCAGACGGATGATACTCAACTGCCTCCCTGGCAATCGTCCTTTATAGAAGTATACAGTTTTTGAAAAAAAAAACAAACTTAATCAAGGAGAGTTGGGGAACGCAAGTCACATAAGTAATTTGGAATACGAACGTTGTGGATAAATTTTGGTACAGCTCAGTTAAGTTAAAATTCGCTGTTTCCGTCAGCTTGGTTTGGACATGTTCTCAAGTCGAAGTATTCTTATCGTTCATTTGCATTTATCACATAACATAACATTCTAAAATACATACATGCAAAACTTGAAGAGGAACAGGAGTATGCCATCACCATACCCATACCATCATCTTTAATCGGCACAAGAAAGTGGGGGATTAAATTGCATAAGAACAGTAAAGCAGTGCAAACGAAGCGAAAACTTCTAATATTCATTTGACCGTCAGACGTTATTATCGGACGTCGTAAGATAATTGGTGTGAATAATAAAGGGAGACTTCACTGATACGACAGACTATCATGTTGTTTTGTTTATTTCGCTAAATGAATGAGCGAAAGCAGAGAAAGACACTTATAACTCCCCTAGTTTAAGAAAAACTAATTATATTGCCATGCCCCGCCAACAAACACACTTCCAACTTAAATGCTATCAATTACAAAAATAATTTTAAAAATTGCAAAAAAAAAATCTTTTTCGGTCTTTGTTAAATTCCGATATTTAATTTTTATCTTAAAATTACATGTAAATAAAATTGAACCTCTTATATCAATAGATTACAAAAAATTAAATTCAAATTTTTCTGGCAAGATTTGAAGAAAGCTCTCACCTCAGCCCTAGATTTTTTAGTAGCCAATAAGGACCCTTGCCCAATGAACATAAAACATTGCTTTACACTTTGCCGAAGAAGTGCTCAATACATAATTCCCAAGGTTGCGTTTAACAAACAAACTTTTTCAAATCGTACTGCAAACCATAAGTGATACGAGTAGTCCCTATTATTATTTCCTCAACATCTGACAGACACAAACCTTAGATTCATATTTTTGTATGTCAGGTTGGTTCAAAATTTTGAATAAATGAATGTATAACACGGTGCGACAGTCAAAATACACCCAGCTAATGACATAGTGTACATAAGTAGGTTGTGAGTTTTGTTGAGTAGAGCTCAAAAATATATTTTTTTATATTTCTTGAACCCTCCAAACTTGATTTATTTGACAAAAACGGTATTTTTGATCTTTTCACACAAAATTATTGATTACCCAAATATGTTGAAACAAAATTGCTTGATTGATTTAACTGTCGCCGACTGTCTACCTCTTGTGACATTAGCCTAGTCATTAGGCCTTTTCTTTAAAACTTGAGTTTTCCGCAATTTTAGCGTTCAACCTAATGGGCTTAGAAATGCCTTTTATAATTCTTTTCCTACAGAAATCTTCCGTTGCTTCAGGTAAGACTTACGACAACGGAGGATAAACACATCGGTAGTCTTCTACCCAGTACCTCAGCATAAGTAAACCAATTAAAATATCATTTAAGTCGAGCGATTGTTCGAAATCAATATACATATGATCAGAAAAGGAATATTCTACCGACATATTCTAATTACTGAGTAAATGTCTACATCTTCCACTAATAGGCGAAACATCCAGATCCTTCCTTCTGTAAGTAACAATAAAGGTGGGCTCATTGCGTCTATCTACAACTGTTGATTTATTAAAAACTTTAAAGAGATACCTCTTAGATGCATCCGCATATTTTTATATTATTTGCATACGATGTTGTCTTTCTGCGATGCGATGTTGTCTTACTGTATCGTAGAGTTGATCCGTGCCATGTAACAGCTCATGATCCAGATTACCCTGCTATTGCCGTCGATACTGATAGTTCAGATGCCAGAAATCAGGCCATAATACAAGCTTTCGATTTACCTGAATTCTGATTGCAAAATACGATTGCCATCCACGTTTAGTCCGCTACCTCTGTCTTTATGCAACAAAGAACCTTAAACGTATATATTCCATGCCTGAACGCAGTCAATGCATGAGGATAGCAGGCGCCGCTTTAGAGTGATAAAAGCTAATCCGAATAAAATTCACTACAATCAATCGTTTCTTTTTCTTCTTCTGGATTTCCTCATTATCAGCTACTTCCGCCCCTTCAAAGTGTCGTTGTCGAATGAGAGAGCAGACTCATCATTATAACTAGGTTTAGTTGTGTTCTTCAGAGCTTAAAGAGCATAATTATGTAACCATTATTATGTGTAAAAGAAAAGCACTAAAAAAGCACTAGGCACTAACTCGAAAATTTTCCGCGTCGAAAGTTTTAAAAAGCACTAAAAACAGTGCTAAAATCACTGAGTTGACAACGCTGCCCATAATCATGTCTTCTAAATCCATATCTTCATTTTTAGTTTTTGTAATTCTTATGACACTGAATATTATTTTTTAGTTTGTTTACTTAAAAACATATAACACAATTTTACTTGTATAATTGCACTTACATTTTTACGTTAAGTAGACGTTGCTGTTACATAACGTCACCTTCTGTCACGGCCGGCTAGCTGAACCTTTATTGTTACTTTACGTTACAATCCGTTTCGGTCGACTAACTGAGCCCTAACATTTTGCTTTTTATTTTGGAAATTGAAATTTGTCTTCCAACATTTTGGATTAAACTGTATTTTTAATTTTATACTCGGATTTTTGCCTAAAACCTTTTGAAAATTTGTCTTTTTAGTAGAATCAATTGTACTATTAAAAATATGTCGCTATTTGCTGCATTTTTCCTTTCGTGGGACAAGTATACGGTTTTCGAAAAAGTGTTTGTGATCCCGCTTTAAATACTACCATCAGTTTTGGAAAAATAAAAATGAGCAAGAGGTTTTTTTCTGGTTCCATTGTAAATAGAAATAGAGTGTTGAACACCGATGACGTAATTCTTTAAATATATAAGGCCATTGGGTCAGTGCCGGCGGCATTGAAATAGCAACGAGCTGAAATGAAACGAAATATTTCCAATATGCTGAAGAAGGTCGAAAAAGATGGAGTTGTAGAATTTAACTTCAAACAACTAAATCAAGTTCAAACAAAAATAGAGCAACTTTTCTCCTCCGATATTGGTCGAAGTGATAATGAGGATTTATTTATCACTACAAAGATTAAAATAATACACAGTCTCATAAGTAATCATGTATCTGTATCGTTGGATGCAACCCAAATTAATGCTTTAATTGCCGGCGTTGCTCAATCATCTGGTCTTCCATTATTGAAATTGTAAAGGTTTGATGGAAAATAAAGGGAATACGTAATGTTTAAAGCTGCATTCAACAATATTGTCCAAGAAAACTCTTCCATTACTGAAGTCGTCAAATTTAACTATTTGCTGAACTGTTCATCAGGCTTGCATTTACAGACCACATCGATTTATTAAAACGGACATAATATTATAAACTCTAGAAATATTAACTCTGAAATACGAAGATATTGTTACATGTGGCGATTTTTAATTCAAACTTGCTTGTCGACTCAAACTTGGTTAACGATATGAAAACATTTGACAACACTATGCAATTAACGTCACGATTCCTATCCACTATACTACAACTAGTAATTCCTTAGTTGATATGATATTTACAAGTAAAATGGAAAATGTCATATTGTATGATCAGCTAACTGCACCTTGTTTTTCTAAGCATGATCTGCTGTATCTCACATATGATTTTAAATTTCACCGAGCTGGAAATTCTGTTTCCTTTTACGATTTTAACAACGTTAATTACAATTTGTTACTGCAAGAGCTACATAATATGTATATATATATGTATATATATATTATATAGAATTAATTGGAACTCCATTTATTACACTTTGTCTGCTGAAAATCAATTTAACATTTTGTAGAAAAATATTGAATACTAGCTGTACCCTGCGCGTGTTGCTGCGCCACCATCTAAAATAAATTTGAAGGAAAGACGTTACACAAATTAATCCAATTAGTTTTGAATGATTTTGTTTCCCGTTGTCCAGATGATTCTGACAAACGGACCGGAGTAGTACGCATTCGATCAGTTTCTAACCTCACTTCTCGTTGTTCCAGTAATTCATAAAAACGGGTCTCAGCGGCATGTACTCGAAGATTTTCCAGTCACAATGCTCGTTGCCCGTAATGCTCTATTCTTTCGTGCTTGAGGTGTACATACAAACTAACATTCATTTTTGTATATCGTTGGTCTCATGTAGAAAGGCTCTAACTCACATTTTTTTCGAAATTGATTTTTTTTCTTATTTGGTGAATTTTTTCACAAATGTTGGTTAAAAAATTTTTTTCTTTCCCTTCTATCTTTCCCCCCGCGTAGTTCTTTACACTTTATTTTCTTTGGTTTTATTCATCAAGAATCACAGATAGCATACTTGTAGGGGTAACTACTATGCGTATGAGTAATATATTTCAAATGCAATTAAATATTAAGTATGTAGTATGTAGCATACGTGGGCATGGCCCCTCGCTCATTTGGAATATCAACATAAAAAGTAGCCTATAACTCCTTCCAGACACACAGGAAGATACTGTGAAAATTTCAAGAAAATCGGTTCAGCCGTTTAATCGTCTATAAACTTCAAACATACAAACATACAATCAAACACACATTCATTTTTATATATAAGATTTGTTCCCAGGAATAACGTCATTCATTTAGATGCCGTAGTCTAGTAGGTAGTGTGTCAGCTTATTAGACGAATTCCCGAGTTCAAATCCCAGGTCAGACATCAAAACGAAAATATTTCTTCGGCGACTTCCTCTCAGCAGACTTCTGGCAAAAACTCTGAGAGTAAATATTGCCATGAAAAGCTTCTCAAAAAATCTGTCGTTCGGAGTCGACTTTAAACTATAGGTCCCGCTACTCTTGTATAAAATTAACGCACACAACGCTAGTGGTGTGAGAAGCTAGGACGTTGTACAATGGGTCAATTCGACCTCCGGGTACTCTACTTGTCACAGTTGACAAGTACACGTCCTCTAACCTAACCTAACCTAACCTAACCTAGATGCAAAGAAAAGCCATGGTTTAATTTCGACGTCAGAAGTGCTATTAAATGGAGAGAAATGATCTTTAATGGCTGTAAAATGTTTAAAACGGTTGAACTGTTCGAAGAATATCGCGCAGCTAGAATTGGGGTAAATAAAATTATCAGACAGTCAAAAATTGTCTACTATTCCAGATCGCTTAATCTTACCTTTTACCAATACTACTTACTATACATATGTATAATATAGTAAATCTTATATATAAAAATGAATGTGTGTTTGAGTGTATGTTTGTATGTTTGAAGTTTATAGACGATTAAACGGCTGAACCGATTTTCTTGAAATTTTCACAGTATCTTCCTGTATGTCTGGAAGGAGTTATAGGCTACTTTTTATGTTGATATTCCAAATGAGCGAGGGGCCATGCCCACGTATGCTACATACTTAATATTTAATTGCATTTGAAATATATTACTCATACGCATAGTAGTTACCCCTACAAGTATGCTATCTGTGATTCTTGATGTATAAAACCAAAGAAAATAAAGTGTAAAGAACGACGCGGGGGGAAAGATAGAAGGGAAAGAAAAAAATTTTGTAACCAACATTTGTGAAAAAATTCACCAAATAAGAAAAAATATAACCAAAATTAAATTCGTAGACTTTTGTTTTATTTATTTTTTTTCAAGTTTAAATTATCTATATATATAAAAATGAATGTACTTTATGGAATCGTAAACTATGCATTTAATCTTTAGCAAAGTTGTTGCGCATGAGCCGACGAAGGTTTCTAAGTTGGTATAACCAATTTCCGACAGGTGGCGCCACTGAAAATTCTTCGAAATTAATTAAATCGTAAACTGTGCATTTGATCCTGTGTTGAAAAGAAAAGAAAAGAGCATTACTAGCCTCAGAATCAGCATTGAGACTGAAAAATCTTCGAGTACATGCCGCACAGATCCGTTCGCATGAATCACTTGAACAATGAATCACTTGATCGAATGCGTACTACTCAGGCCCGTTCGTCTGAATCATCTGGACAACGGGAAACAAAATCAATAAAATGATTCAAACTTAATTGGATATTTGTCTAATGTCTTTCCTTCAAATTTATTTTAGTTTGTAGTGCAGCAAAGCGCGCAGGGTACAGCTAGTATATTATAAATATAATAATATAAATCTTCGGAAGCAGTAATGCTTCGAGCTTTAAAAATTAAATGAAGCTTTTAACGCCTTAGTTAGATATGTAGTTGGCTTAAAAAGATTTGACCGGACCTCGTCTTTTGGCAAAGAAAATCTATGGTATTCATTTGAGAACCTGTTAACGATGCGGTCTTTATAGTTTCTGCATAAGATCAATTTCACTCACACTTCACTTTGCTTATATAGAAGACTTACATTCACTCGTTCACAAAGGTCAAATAATCTTTTGCATATGAGGCACCTATCTCTGACATCTAAGTAGCATTTTTATGTAAATACTATTCACCTTTGGAACTAGTTCTCCCGAAATATTAAATTTTTTAGTAATGCAATACAATTTAATAAAGCTATGTTAGATTACCTCTCCTAAATATTAGCATGTTATTACCTGTTCACGATTTATTTTGCATATTGCATACATTGTTGTTGTTTATTTGTAACGAATTGTAAGTGCCATTATATTTATTAACAATACGTTAATCCTTCACTCTATACTATAATTATGAGGGATTTTGGTTTTGTGCGTTGGGTATTAAACAAATAAATAAAATAAAATAAAAGAACGCTATGAACAAAGTTCTTATATTTCGGGAATATGTGGGAAGACTTATTTAGTATTCCTAATATGTGAAAGGGCGTTACATAGTAATTCGTTGCGGAAAATTATTGGCAATTCGTGGTTCACAACTATTATCTCTTGGTTCTGAAACGGATATATGTATGTACTTAAAGAAATTCTTATTCATCTTGCATTATTCGAGGTGGACTCTGATACAAAACTCAACTGCGACGAAAAACATGTATACAAATCATTATCTTCTTGGGGCCCGTTCTATGACATTTTAAGCAATCATTGACACGGGGAAAAGGTTGAAGCCTCTGGAAATTTTAGTACATCAAGGTCAAAATGAAATTGCAAGCGCGCATCACATACTTTTGGGCAATCAAGCTCTGAATGTTCGTTTTGCGGTTCACCAGAATACAATATATGTTGTTGCTCTTCATTCACATAACTTTTAGTTTCAGAACGCTTTAATTACGTAAAGCGCAATGGATATTACATCAAATGCCTGAATAGAGGTCATATGATTTCTAATTGTTCATTAAAACCATGATATTCCACTTCTACAAGATTTCCGAAAACTCTGCTTCAACCTCATATATCGAGACTTTACGGTGGGAAATCCTGAAAACTCTTCAGTTGGCGAATCCACTATTTCATAAGCCCCAGCGGATTGATTTACTCATTGGTACGGACGTCTTCCTCAATTTTTTTTAACAGAAAGTCAAATCCCATTTGCAGATAATTGTCGAACTTAGAAAACACTGTGTTCGGATGAAATGTCGTTGGTAAGTGTTCACAGATGGTTTCTGTAGCCCCAATGACCAGCAATTTAACCTTTGAGACTTCCACAAACTCTCTTAATTTTACTTTCAAAATATGTTGGGAGATTGAAGTCAGCACTCCTTCCAAGTTCACAAAAGGAGAAGAATGTTAGTTAACAACAAACGTCGTCGTTAAAGAAAATAGCGAAATCTAGATTCGTTTGCAATTTAAAGAATCACCGGAACTTCTTGGTAACTCATACGAAACAGTTCGGAAGCGTTTTTCGTCCTATCAACTCAACACTCTTACATATGGTCTGTGATCAGTTCCACTTTTAGCTATTCGCAGTTTGTTCTTTATTGCTGATAAATATCGTTCAACACACCTTACTAGCTCTAAAACTTTAAGAGAAGGCCGTTATGTGGACAACATTCTTACTGGTGCAAATTATATTAATACGTTGCTCATAAAAAGACGGAACTGTACACACACTGAAAGATAATGAACTCGAACTAGCAAAATAGAGCAGTAATTGTTTTGAAATAATATCCTCCCTTTTGAGCCCAGTCGTGATTTGATGCGAAATCCTACTCCAAGAGTTATGGATCCAGTATTTAGACTGATAAAATCGTATCGCATATTTGCTTTTGGATTGATTCTAAAATTTTTTTTCAGTGGCTAAACCTGCACTTGTAAACGTCCTTACTTCGAATAGAAGGACGTTGGAGTTTTAGATCCAACTACGCTGGTGCTGATCCAATTAGGAGAATGTGTAAAGAATTTAATAAATTGTATATGCTAATTGATTTTTCTTTATCCAATAATGTCATAAAAAATAATGTAATTATGTATTTAAATTCATAGTTTTTTAGAATTAATATCTTGTAACGTTAATTTACGTGCCTGCAAGGAATATTTCCATAGGCAAATAAAAATAAATAAATAAATAAATAAATAAATGTTGGACATCACCCTGATCAGTTCCGATTTCTCTAGTAACCTTAGGGACCAATAGATCGATGATCTACATCGATCCAGTGCAGCCTCCTCCATAGATTAAAAGCCGCAGGAGAAGCTTGAGCTTCTCCTTGATACTCACTTTCCAGGGAGTGTCACCGTTGGCGTCAATCTCTCTATCAGATTATTGAACCACCATCCGGAATTACTCCCTCCTAGCTCTTACCCCTGGCCAAGTGGGCTGTTAGGACCTGTAAACCATTCAAGTCCCCAGGACCAGATGGAATTATCCCGGGTAACATTCAACATGGAAAAGAGATAATTCTTGGCTGCTTGCCATCTATAACGCTAGTCTCAGGCTCCTTTATATCTCTTGGAGCTGAATAATATCTAGGGTGATCTTCAGTCCCCAGGGCTGGGAAACCGTCCCACACTAAGGCAAATAACTATAGACCAATCAGTCTTTGTTCTTTACTTCGGAAGACACTGGAAAAAGCCCTTGATGTTCATATTAGGGTCTCGATTGATCCAGCACTTCTATCTGTGTACCGGAACAATAAAGAATACACTCTGTCCATTTTTCTGGATATTGAAGGTGCATTCAATAACGTCGATCTGGTCAGATTTATTGAACTGCACTGCTCTGAACAAACTACAGAACGTTAGACTACTTGACAAGGCCAGAAAGTCTGCTGCCATTTACATAACCGGTCCTCTACTCACCACACCCATAAAGGCCTTGTTCGCAATGCCCAACTGGCTTCCTACTGTGCTTCTCGCTAAGCAGGTACCTAAGTTTGGGGCGACTAGACTTAATGCCCTCTCTCGCTGGCACATCGTACATTCTGGTCACTCCTCTATTTTGGAGGTTGGTCCTGTGGCCCCATTGAATATCGATTATCTCCTGCAGATTATTGTCTTGACAAGGGTTTTCACTTTCTGATTCCGGGTAGGGACGACTGGGACCTTGACGCGATCGTCCCCCCGGAACTCCTGGATATATACACCGACGGCTCTAAACTCGATATTGGGGTTGGTAGCGGAGTCTACTCTGGGAAACTGGACCGGAATATTTCCCTCCGACTGCCGGATTACTGTAGCATATTTTAGGAGGAAGTAATGGGTATTTATCCGGCCTCTTAATGGATCCTCGTTAACAGTCCTCCTTTCACCCTCGACTCGGTCTTTTCTGATAGTCAGAGAAGGTTTTGTGTAACTGTGAAGAGGCATTCCTTAAAAAATCTACTATGACAACGCTACAAAGCGAGTTTTTAAAGCAATAGTGACTCCTGACGAACGATTTCCAGTCCTAAAGCTTAAATTAAAAAATGGTTCTTTTCGTCGTCCAATTCATAGGATGTCTCTCTACCTCTTCCCAATTCGTATCAAAAGAGAGGCCTTGCAACGGGCGGAACATTTCGCATATACATTTTTCTTTCTTTTTAACAATTGCAGTGATAATTACAGTCTTAATAATCTACTACTGTTGATCGTTATAACTGTATACATTTTTGTTATACATTCATATGTATGTATTTAAAAATAATATACATACATACATATGCAGTGGTTGACAAAACAATGGAAACTTTTTCAAATATTCTATATGTGGCCCAAAATTGTAAATAATATTTATTTATTTTTTTGTAATATGTCCTTTGAATCCCTTTATTTACTTAAATTATCAAAAAACAAATAACATAATTCATTAAATTCTTAAAATAAAAAGCAAAATTAAAAGTGTTCGCTATTACGGAAATGACAAAACAATGGAAGCTTTGGTATTATTTTAACAAACGTGGTCTGGATTTTGCAATAACTCAATATTTTGTTGGGTATCTCTTATTTCTTATTACTGCTTCACATCGCCGATGCATTGATCCAATTAACGAGTCAATGGTCCCCTTAGAAATATTTTTCCATTTCCTTATAACCGCCTCCGACAAATCTTCTTTCCTGGTGAAATTTTGGGTCCTTATTTTACGATCTACTATTTCCCATAGATTTTCTATGGGATTGAGGTCTGGTGATTGGGCAAGCTACTTCAAAACACGTACCTCATTGGATTGTATCCACTCCGTTACAACCCTAGAGGTAAGTTTAGGGTCATTGGAGTGTTGAAATCTCCAAAGTAGTTTCCTCAGCGTATGGATACATAACATCGTTTAATATTTTTCTGTATACTATGCCAGTTATGGTATCCTTTATAATATGAATTGGACCCATGCCTTGCCCTGAAAAATATCGACATACCATAATAATGCCACCGCCAAATTTTACTGTCTTATTTGTGTACTTTGGGTCGAATCTCTTTCCCTTTGGCCGTCTTATAAATCTTCTCCCATCACTACCTCTTAAATTATATTTAGATTCGTCGGAAAAGAGTATAGTATTCTATTTCTGTAACGACCAGTTGAAATGTTCTTTGGCAAATTGTAGACGCGCGGAACGGTTCTTTTTAGAAATAAGAGGTTTTTCACAGGATGATAGCAACCAAGGCCAGCCTCATTTGCGCTGCGATTAACTGTTCGAGAGCTAATTTTATTTAGATTATTGACTAATTTAATTTTAGTCAATAGATTAGATTTTAGATTATTGACTACCTCCCGAGGAGTTATTTTTGGGAATTTCTTGAACTCTCTCGTTATTATATCATCTTTTCTGGGAGTAGTTTTACGAGGTCTACCACCTGTTTTTACAGGACCGGTCTCACGAAATTTTTTTATAATTTTTGAAACTGTTGATTTATTTATTGAATAGTTATCACAGATGCTTTTTTGCTTTAAACCAGCTTTAAAACTCTTCACAAATCTTTTCGTTAATTATTGAAAAAAAAGCATTTATGCGAAATCTTACAATGATAAGTTATGAAAAATGATCAGAATTAAAAAAGAAAATAAAATAACTGTAAACATGATGCTTTTTACATTGTTATTTTAAGTATTATTTCTATTTTACACATCCTTTTTGCAGAAGCTTAAAAGTTTCCATTGTTTTGTCAGCAGCGATGTAATGAATATCTTAAATTTTGTTTTATTTCTTCCAGATTTAGTTAATTACGTTCTTAGTTTTTTTATTTAGTTATTTTAAGTCGCCGTAGTCTAGTAGGTAGTGTGTTCGCTTATTACACGTAAAGCGAGAGTTCGAGCCCCAGGCCAGTCATCAAAATGAAATATAAAAAAAAAAATATTTCTTCGGCGACTTCCTCTCAGCAGATTTCAGGCAAAAACTCTGAGAGGAAATAAACCTGCCATGAAAAAGTTTCTAAAAATCAATCGTACGGAGTTGACGTTAAACTGTAGGTTCCGACACTCAAGTACGAAATTTAAGGCACACAACATGAATGGTGTGAGAAGTTAGCCCGTAATCCTGACGGAAGATCATGGTCAATTATGTATGTACATATGCAAGTAAATAAATAAAAGTATACAAAGAAAATACTAAAAAAATTCCAACATTTTAAACTTTATTGAAGATTTTTGGTTATTTATGGTATATATACAAAAATCCCCATTGTTTTGTCAACCACTGTACATTATATAATAAATATTTATTAGAGCGACTCAAGTTGTATGGGAGCAAAATTAGTGCTCGATGTACCCCCTCTCAAAATGAACCTTGAACTGTTTTAAGATGACATTTGATATATTTCGGCTCTAGCGATTTAATTAAATCGACTAAAGATTAAAACATGTTAATTTTTTATTTTTTATTACAAACAACCCCGAACAAAAAATCCATTATTTTTTATAGAATACCTTAAAAAAAGAACATGGATGATCGCCCTTGGACAAATTGTATATACAGTTGGACGCGCCTTAAATTGTATTGTATATGTTGGTAAGGAAACAGATTCTCAAATTAACAAAATATGCAGAAGTAGACCCTTTTCAAAATGGACCAGCTCACGAGAGGTCAAAGCTAGAGCCGAAATATTTCAAATGTCATCTTAACAAAGTCCAAGGTTCATTTTGAGGGGGTACATCGAACACTTCTTTTGGTGAGTCGCTCTAATATTTATATATATTATATATATATTAAATAATAAAAAAATTATTTTTATTCAGTCGTACAATTTCTTTTGACACTTAATATAAAGGGCTATCCATTTCGTGGTTTCAAAAGTATGGGACTGGAATTCGACATCTGTCAAACTAAGTTGTGAAATCAATTTTTTTCTTTTCAGTTGAAAGTCTGACATTGACGAAAATGGATCGCTTAACTATCACACAACGCATAAAAATTATCAAAACCTACTACAAAAATGGTGATTCTGCCACAGCCACGTATCGTGCTTTAAGAGGAGATTTTGGTTTACATAATCGTCCGACTACGCAAGCAATTGGCAAAATTGTGAAGAAATTTGAAGAGACAGGAGTGGTTACAATTTGTAACTTACAAATATTGAAAGGCCTGTGCATCATCGTTTCGCCCGTTCCGCTGAAAATATCGCTATTGTAAGTAAAAGTGTTGCCGAAGACCCGAATGTGTCGATTCCTCGTCGTTCTCACGAATTAGGGCTGTCTTACGGCACATTAGATCTATCTATTACGTATTTTGCATTTAGATCTACACCTACATCCATATAAAGTCCAGCTCATGCAACAACTGAAGCCAGCTGACCATTCACAACGTCGTAGATACGTGGAATGGGTGCTTGAACAACAGGCGGTGGACGGCAATTTTTCTAACAAAATTTTCTTCAGCGATGAATCATATTTCACACTCGGTGGGTATGTTATAAACAAAATTGTCGTATTTGGGGTTCTGAGAATCCTCAAGTAATTGAAGAGAGGCCATTACATCCAGAAAAAGTCACTGTTTGTTGCGCTCTTTGGTCCGAAGGTGTGATTGGACCTTACTTCTTCGAAAACGACGATGGAACGACTGTCACCGTCAATTCGGAGCGTTATGGTCATATGATAACCGACTTTTTTTTCCCTGCTATTGAAGAATACGACTTGGAGAATATGTGGTTTTTTTTATGTGTTTTATTTACGTTTACTTTTGAAACCACGAAATGGATAACCCGATATGAGGAATAGCTTGTTTGTGAGCTATATTTTTTCTTTGTGTAAGAATTTTGTTATTGTTTTTTAATAACATGAAAACAGAGAAAATCTATTTAATTTATTTAAAAAATATGTTAGTAAAATTGTCTGGATGTCTGTTTCTTTTGACGATCACAATACACACAGCTGTGGAAAAAGTAGCACCACCTGTAAAAAATTGTAATTCCCTTTTTATTTACATTGTAAGTTTAGTAGGGTTTTTGTCCTAAGCTTCCTGTCCTGGGAAGCTGTGGCATCTGAATTAAGATTTTTAATGGAAATTCGTCAAAAGAGTAAAATTTGGCATTTAAGAAGAACATAAATAAAGAAATCATGTCATACATTTAGTCGTTGTAGATTTATTTTATTAAAAAACAGGAACATACAAAACAAATATGTCTTGATTTAGATGTTACAACTCTATGGAATTAAATCGATGATCGAACCCTACAAGAAATGAATAACCGAAACTAACACATATGTATAAGATTCACTTACAAATACATAACATTTTATAGTACTTTTCAGCTGTAAAGTTGCATTTCTAACAACACATGATTGGTGACGGCAAAATGACCGGTCTTTTGATTATCAGACTTGATATCGTCAAATATATTTTTTGGCAATATCTTCAAAAATTAAAAAAAAAAAATCATTTAAGACAACTTTTAAAATGTTTCATAATCGCGTGTTGTAACAAAATGTTTTAAAAGTGTTAAAAATGTTAAAACTTTGGAATAAACAAGAGTAACATTAATAAATTAAAATAAAAATTAAAAAAATAAAATATTTAATATAAAGAGTATAATGAAACAAGAAATCAAAGTGCAGTGAAAAAGGACCAGTGAGTGTTTGGAAATCTAAATATCTTTTTTGTGTAAATCATTTGACTAGTATTTAATAAATATCTTTACTAGCTCGTTGGAAAACTGAAGCTGATGATGCATTCAAGAACTGTGAAGGATAAAGTAAAGAAGGAGTGCGTCAGCCATACAAGTGGCAAAAAAGTGACGACTAATGAATTCGGGTGTGTCACCTCTTGACAAAGTCGTTTGTTTTTAATATTTATATCATAATTTTTTATTTTATTTTTTTTTTTTTTCAAATATCAAAATGTTAACTATTAATAGTATTTAATTATGTAATTTTATTTAATAAAAATAAATTTTTTTGTAAAATAAAAATTATGTTTTCTTGTAAAAAGTATGCATCAATTTGGTAGTCAACTGTAAACTATATACACGTTAACCGTGAGCGATATATACATCAAGTTTGACTAGTCAACTGTGACCAATTTTCTATTCAACTGTGATTTAAGAACAGCAGTAGAGTGTACAGGTTAGATATATGTTTTCTACTTGAAAGAATTTATACGTTAGAAAGAGAAACAAAATCAAACACGTACACGAATGTCTACATTAAGTTTTTCACACTGCCCTTAATAACTTGGTGGGAACGAGTGATGTGTTCACACATCACACATGACGGTCAAATGAATATTTATTGTTCTGGTAGGGAAATTAAGGCTTTGATTAAAAATATACTTCTTTTAAATAAGTCAATAAAATGCTGTTATTGACTTAGAAATGGGTTACAATTGGATAAAAGAAAATATTCCCTTTTCAGAAGACATGCTACAAGTTTTGAAACTAACTTAATTGGCGTTGGAGGGCCTAAGTAAGCCAAGCACAAGTCTTTTAACTGCTAATGCAATTGTGATTGCTTTGTGCCATGTAATTAAATCAAATGCTTTTTTTGGATAGAAATTCATTATTTGAAAAATCCAAATTTTTTTCAAACACGTAACAGTATTGCATTATTGTATAACGCATCAAAATATGCTTCTATAATATGCTTCAGAAAATATGCTGCTATATGCAGAAAATCTTTACATACGTCTTTTTAACAAATGTGTGGAAAATGAAATTTATATTCAAGCATCAAGTAGCCAAATCTAATAGTAAAAACATAGAACTTTTGAGGATACTTTAAATGAAGAAATTTAACTTTAACTAAGACTATCTCAAAGATCTAAACGACTAAAAAGGAAATGTAATTATATGAAGCTAGTAAAAAAAATTACCTCAATACCCACTTAACAATTCGCGCTATTTCTGAAACAATAAATAAACAATAATTTTTATAATCAATTATAAAAACTTAAAATAAAACTACGTTGAATTATTTTTTGTTAACTTTGATTTGAAAGTGTTTTGTTTTTTGTCGTTATATACATACATAACGTAACTTCACTCAATAAGTATTAAAATTTTATTAAAAAGTTAAAAACAATCTGCCTAGCATATTATGCAGATACTTTATATCTTGGCAATTCCCGAGCAGTATTTTGAAAACTGGAGAAAATTAAGGAAAAATATAATAGCATCACTTTTCAAATATGCTCTTAAGATTACAAAAATAAGAAATAAATTATAACTTTATTATTACTTTACCTTGTTATCGATTCAACCCAATCCTAGAATTTTGGAAGAATTTTGCTCCAGGATTCTTAAGTGGCTTTCCAAAGTGCAGCTTCACAACCTTTTCGCTTTCAATTCACTGAATTTCGATTGGATTGAGGTCTGATGACTGCGCAGGCCACTCCACAGGGATTATTATCCTGTTGGAAGTCCCATACCACCGGCATATCCTCTTCTGCATAGGGTAGCATTACAGTATCCAACACATCGACGGAAATGTGTTGATCCATTATGAGTTGGACCCAATGTATTGGGTTGATAGGAAAATCAACTCCATACTATTATGCTTGACCCTCCATGTTTAATGGTTCTTCTAACATATTTTACATTATATTCGGAGTTTTTAAGGAGAAGCAAAAAGTGTCATAGCGAAGCTATTATTTTTTCCAACTGCATGCCTATTAACATACTTAATTAATTATTAAAAAGTATATGTTTTCATTTACATACATATATGCTTATAAATGTATATTTATTTATTAAAATGTTTTAGGTTTATATTCATAAATAAAAAAATATTACATATAAAAACAAAAATTTGTTTGTGTAATTTATGAAATTATGGATAATTTTGAAGTTTTGTCCGTGTAAAACTGCTTTTGGAATTTCGGTAACACTGACCATAAGAGAACAAGATTGCATAGAAAAATCGTTGCCGGACATAACATAACGAAGTTAGGCGTCCGTCTTCTAGTAGCTAATCGAGAGTTGTATAAAAAAGTGCACTGAGTACAGTGGTATTGAAGTGTGATCTTTGTTTATAGCTATCTTGAAGAGAATTGGCAGCCCAACGTAAACAGTTAAAGTGTGCTGTTATTTAAACAAATACAGGATTTATTCGAATAAAAAAAAGAATATAACAATCTAAAAGTAAGTAGTTTCATTTTATTTTAATTGAATAATTTTTGAAAAAATTAAAAACAGTTCGCTTTCAAATTTCAATTTAGCTCAAAAGTTATATGCGACGGAATGGTAATGCGATCTAAACTGTGAAAGGTGACAAATGGTTAACAAAAAAAAAAAAAAAAATTGTAACAACCATGTTACCATGCTACCATGGTAGCATACTGATCGGCTAAACATAATGCAACAAAAAGAGAAGCTGCCAATATTGGTTGTGGCAATAAGCTGACGTTGTCTGTCGGATAGACGGCTAAATGGATATCGTTTATTGTAGAATTTTATCCGACATAGTTGGGAAACAAAATTGATAATATGATGATTATGACGATTTTATACTAAAATAAGCAACACATAAATTGCTTACATACTTAAGTCTACCATCGTAATTGGTCCTTACAATCAACTCCGAACGAAAGACTTTTAAGAAACTTTTTAAGACAATTTTATTTTCTCTCAGAGTTTTTGCCAAAAATCTGCTGAGGAGAAATATTTGTTTATATTTCATTTTGGCCTCATGAGCCAACACACTATCTACTAAACCTCACGTCCAATAAGCCAACACACTATCTACTAAACCATTTCAATAAATTGAGTTTTGATCGTTCACTAATGTACATACATACATACATAATTGGTCATTACAACCCTTCAGTTAGGATTACAACCTAACTTCTCACACCACTCATGTTGTGTGCCTTAATGTTATACATGTATGGCGGTACCTATAGTTTAAAGTCAACTCCGAACGACAGATTTTTGAGAAACTTTTCCATGTCAGGTTTATTTACTCTCAGAGTTTTTGCCGGAAAACTACGGAGACGAAGTCGCCGAAGAAAAATTTCTTTATTTTCATATTTCGTTTAGATGTCTGACCAGTGGCACGAACCCCGGTTTTACGTCTAATAAGCTAACACACTACCTACCAGACTACGGCGATCCCGTAGTTTTCGGAAATAGTAGAAATTAAAAGAAAATGGTGTTCAACCATATATTTCACAACCATCAAATTTATGGCTTGATTACGAACGGCAACTATCACCTAAAAGTTATTATAAAATCCTGATTGCTTTTAATATTTTCATAGAGTGTAAGGCAGTTAAGTGAAAAGTTATTATAAACATTTAATATTAAATAACATACATAATAAATATTGCAAAACAAAAAAAAAATATTTAAAAAAACAACAAGTTTGATCGCGGTGAATGTATTTTTAAGAAGCTTCTTAGTCTTCGTCTACTTATACGTACAGAACAGGAATGAAAGTGAATGTAGGTTCATTTCAAAGCAAAATTATAAATAAGAATTCCCTGTAATAAAAGAAATTTTTACATAACTAACGATGGACCAATACAAAAAGTTATTTTGTGTTCCTTTGAACAGGATGCAGTGGATATTTTTAAGCTTGAGCAGACTGTTAGTCCTGTAGGATACCTATTTGTCTCAAACTTAAAAGAGAATGCAAAAGACGCAATTTATTGCTTACTAATATACTGATATTTTTTGCTTTTCCATTGTCAAACTGTCAAAATCATACATTCGACAACTTTTTGGCAATCGAGCAATGAAATAGCATTTTGCATTGAGTCCACAAGTTTTTGCATAAATCTTCGACTGCAATGTACCATTACAAAAGTTAAACCCACCTCTATGAGTTTGACCACTGATTCTTCTCTGCGTCATGGTTTTCGGACCAAAATTTCGGCTCTACTTTATCGAACACCACTGTATACATATGTACATATATACAGAGTACTCACTATAGTGATATATACTGTATTGTAAAAAATCAATTTGACTGTTTCTTTAATTTCTAAAAAAAAAAAATAAAAAAAATAATCATGGCCTCACACAAATTATGCACATGTCATGTCAGACATGAGTTGTAATTGCAATTGCCTTGCAGTAACTGTCGATCGCACAGTTGCCCCAATTGTTGTCAATCACCCCGCATGGCGGATGTGCGTTTTATACATGAGTTGCTTTGCCGGTACAATTAGGAACGTTTCGTGTTTCATTTTATTCGCCAAGTATGCGAATATGGATGAAAAAGGAATTCATATTAAAAAATATTTTATTGTACATAAAGAAGCAGAATATGAAGAATAAAAACTAGTAGAGTTTCACATAAGAAAAAAAAATATAAAGAAAGAGCAAACGAGGCAAATACGAGTATAATATAATATAACCATAATACAAAAATGATCGCGGAACCCTTCAACTAATCCAAAACTTTGCTACATACACATATCAAACTTGGCTGCGGTGAGCGCCTGCCAGCAAACCAGGGAATGCGATATCCTCTCCTGTCTGAATATACATACATGTACATATGTATGTATATATCGGGTGGGCAATCTATCGGTTTAAATTTGAACCATCGGTTATTTCGAATCTGGCAATATCGCTTATGTCATTCTGTTCTGTACATACATTATATCCATTGAAAGTATTGAATCGATTAAGGCTTGAGTAACGTTGGAATTTATTGGAAATTTATTTCCAAAACAAAAATTGAAAAAAAAATTGAACGCACCAGTTTACGTTGCAACAAAATGGTGCAATTTGCAGCACATCTCACCCAAATCAATCAATTGATCATTTGAAGGCCAACCTTCATGAAGCCATTGCCGAGAAATGACCTTATACACTCGAAAAAGTGCACGAAAATTGTTCCGATGGAATGAGGTACTGCGAGGCCATGCGCGACAGCCACATGAATTTTTTCCTATTTCTGACAGCAATTGTGATTCACCACAAAATTTAACAAAATTTTAAACCATTTCTGTTTTATGGCATTTTTAAATTTAAACTTTTAAATGGCCTACCCTTTATATATTTGTGTATTTGTCGGTATGTGTGATTTTATTTTTTATTTATTTTTTAACTAGAATAAAGTCGAATGATAATTATAACAAATAGTGTAAAAGCAAACTGAGAAACTATAACTTGGAATGATAGTATTTTATAGGTTTTGGTCAGTGTCCCCTTTCGCAAATGCTACCAATTAGACGATCGTCTTTTGAAAGAAAGATTTGCGTTTTATGCTTTTGTTTTACTTTATTATCAGCTATTGAAATATACAATAACAGCAGTTACAGAGATAAATAATCTCATGCACACTATGTATGTAGTATAAAGTATACACTCATATATACATACATTTTTATGTATATAGTATACACATGACATCCAAGGCGTCAAAATTTGAAGAGATTCTATAGAATGCATACATTTTTCTACCATATCTTCTCAATTCATAACACAATTGAGGTTGAACATTAAGGTTGTAGCAGTTTTTTGCCTCTTAGTTTGAGAACTTTTTCATAGCTTACATTGGTTGATTATAGTTTGAAAAGTTTAAATGATTAATCATATTATGATACTAATATATATTGCATTGAAAATAAAGAAACCATAATACAATTGTGTTTAATGGTAGAATTAATTATAACACTACGTTTAAGAGACTTAATTTTCAATCACTTTGGATCCAATATACATGAATGCATTTGGTATACAACATTGCAATCAGACAAAACAGGCAAAAACGCAACTTGATGATATATTAATATTAATTAACAGTTCCAATCTAATACATAACTACCTATGTATGTACGCACGAACATAGTTAACAATTCTTCACATTTCTCTAGAAGATTAGATTCCAGGATGGCAGCCTAGTAAATGAGCTCGACTATCGTTTAATAGCGCAACAACTAGAAGTTTGGTGCAGTCACTCAATCTTTGAAGTTTATCTTCTCTGAATCCTTTCATTTCACCACACACATACATATATTTTCAGATCATTAATATCTGTATTGCTTGACATTAGCCATGACATAACATTTCCATGCCGGTTCCAAGATTCCTTCCAGATTTTCAGTTTGTTTTCTAAATGTATTCCTGATTTTGTCCCAAGTAGCCAATATAAATAAATTACGAGTTTTGACTTACTAGTGTTTCAAATGCATATTAAACAATAAATCAGTAGCAGAACTCGGAACAATAATGCTTTATTAAAATGACCCAAGACACATTTGCCTAGTCTTGAATTCTGTGGCCTAAGTCGAAAATGATATTTTCGAGAAAAATCACTTTTTATATACAGAAGTGTTTCTGAAAAAATTGAGAACGTGCATTAAAAAAATTTATTTCAAAATTAAAGATACTTTTACAGACAAAGCTAAAATCTAAAATTATAATAAAACTTTTCAGAAAATAGAAAATTTTATTTAATTTTTAACATTTATTGATTGATTGATTTTATATTGTATTAAAATTAAAAAAGTAAAATCTCTTTTTGTATTTACTCTTTTCTTTTGAGTTTAATAGAAACTCAATACATGTTACATTTAAAAGTTATTAAATTTGCTCATTATTTTAAAATGTAAAATAGATTGCAAATAAAATAAATAATAAAAAAAAAAAAAAAAAATTTGTTATATTTAGACGCGTATTATACATGTATACATACATACATACATACATATGTACATATATGTATGTAAATTAAGAACTTTCCAAAAAACATTGTTTAAGAAATGGGATTTCACGTAAATAAATATCAAGTTTTGTTACATTGACCTAAGTATACTTAGGCTGTTATTGCTTGAGACTACAGACATTATGAACTAGTTTTAAACAAAAGAATCTCTCTCATACAATAATTTTATTTTTAAATTAATTGTATATCAGTTGCTTTAGCTAAAGTCAATGAAAATGAATTCTTTATGTATATCCAGTAAATTTTAAGAAAAGCTATTACCACCCTACTAATATATATATATGTATGTATGTAGACTTGAGCGATTAGGCTTGAGGTTTACAGCTATAGCGACTGACACAGTTGAATAATTTGGTGAAACAAAACAGAATCGTCTACAGCAGAGTAAAGGAAAGCAATTTGATACTCTACCAGAATGTCATGACACGCCACGACATGCAATACTTTTATACACGCACAAATATATGTACGTATAAGTATGTATGTAATTTATATGTATGTATGTATAGATATACATTTTGACTGATGCTTTTCACTTCAATTGATGGACGAGCTGCTTGTTTTTATATCTTATCGATACGCTGGCTGTTTTTAGTGATCTTATACGAGTAATATAAAATTGTAAACAACAAAAGATGATTCGGTTAACCAATATTTTTGAAATTTTTTATTAAAAAGTTTCTTCATTTTTGAAAAATAATGTCGCCAATATGTTGGCGTGATGTAAACGTGCTGGTAAGTGTGATAATGCTAAAACCAATCTGGAATAACATTAAAAAACTTCTTCGATCTATTGTTGCAAAGTAATTGTTGTGGTCATTAATTACAGGCATCTTGTTTCTAAAATAAGAAAATCAGTTAAAGTTAACTACAATAGCTTAAAAGTTTCAGTAGCAGCAATAAGTTCCAATAATATGGTCTGATACGCCTGGTGAGACTGGCCTGAATTTAGTCGTACACATTCCCAATGTGCTAGACATAGTAATGAAAAACGGTGTATAATGTGATAGCTTATTTTTTATCCACCATTTTACCTGTGCCAGAATTTTCTAATTTGCTCAGGATTTTATATTTTTCTTTCTTTATGATCGATAACTGTGCCTTTTTACCTTGAACGTATTTTAATACAGAATGGAGCCTTAATACATACAAAAATGTGTATATGTGTAATATTTTATTACAACAGAGGTGTATTTATTGCAATGGCAATATGTACATTGTACACATAAGTGTTGACACATGGATACATGTGGCTAACTACTGAATGCCAAAATAATTTTGTTAAAAGTTGTGAGCTCATACTTTTGGGTCCTGTTCTAGGAAGAGAATATGTTGTCCGCCAAACTGCTGCCATTAACAACGCCTCTACTTCTTGAGCGCCTTCACCAGTTGGTCACACCAATCGATGACAGGGATTCCTCGATTTGGTCCTTCCCATGCAAACAAGGTCGTCCTCTTCGCCGACTTCTCCAAATCCCAGCAGCAAATACCCTTCAGGCCGTAGCATCCTCCTACATTCGAACAATATGGCCGAGCCACCGTAACCATTGGATGTTAATACCCTACACACAATACCCTCATTGTTGGATCGGATACGGAAATTATCGCCAACTCGCCCTGGACTGAAAATCTTACGTAGGACTTTTCACGAGAATATTCTCATGACTGTTGCATCAGTGCTTAATAGTGTCCATGCCTCAGCGCCATATAGAAGCACGGGGAGGATGCGCGTCGTGTAGAGAATTGGAATTGTCGTACTGCTACTCAATTGTCTATTAAGACCACCTATTGCCAAGGGTGATCCTACTCTTGATCACCAGACTGACATCATTTTTGGTGGTAACGGCGGAACCAAGATAAACGAATTCATTGACTATGTCCCATAATCTGGGATTCACCCGTTCAATAGCACTAAAGGAAGCAGTACCATCTCGCTTGGTATGCCCTATGATGTCAATGTCGTCAGCGTACATAAGCAACTGAACGCTTTTTTTTTGAAAAATAGTGCCATTACGATGCACTTCTGCCTTTCGCAGAATGACGAAGTTGAAGAGGTCGCATGATAAGGGATCGCCTTGTCTGAAACCTCACACGATATCAAAGGTTTCGGAGAGGTCCATTTCGACCTTGACGGAGCTGCAGGAATTACTCAACGTAATTCTCTATATCCTTATCAACTTCGCAAGTATACCGAGCTCAGACTTTGCGACAAAAACAACGATTTCTTATGGGGGTTCCAATCGCTGGTCATACTTTCCTCTAGCCATATTTTGAAAATAAGCTGGTACATGCGCCTTACCAATTCATTACCTCTGGCCTTAAACATTTCAGCGGGCATGCCATGAGAGCCTGCAGCTTTATTGTCCTTAAGACGCATAATCTCGACTTTGACCTCTTCATGGATTGGCTGCGGAATCACCACGCCGTCATCATCGATGTAGTTCGGTACATGTCTAAATGCTGTAGTGGTGTCGTCATCGGCTCGTAGAAGAGTAGAGTGTTTCCTCCACAACCTCAGCACCCCCTGCGAATCTATTACCAAGTTTCCGTCCCCATCTTTGCAGGAAGAAGCTCCGTTTTTCAAACCTTCGGTTAGACGCTTACACTTTTAATAGAATTTTGAGCGTCAATCATACATCAGTATATCTCGACTTCCTCAAGCGCACTCTCTCTCTCTTTCTCTAACGTCTCAAAAGACGTCTTCAATACCTTCTCCTCTCTTCAAAGTTCCCGGCAATGGCTCGTGTAGCGGCGAACTGCAACGTTTTCCTGCATGCGGCGTTTTTCGCTCCAGCTGCCTCGCGAAACCAAGGACTGTTTGCGCAGTAGCGCGCAAGGAGTGGGAGAAGTTGGCCCACAGTTCACCAATGTCGCTGAGATTAGATGGGGAACGACGAAGCTTATCCGACAGTTGACCGGAAAACGCCTCGGCTGTCCTTTGTGATTGCAGCTTCTTGACGTTCAGATTTCGCAATGTAGTAGATCGCGCAGACTTCGAAACACAAATGCGCAATGGAAACTTAGCTACCACAAGGTAGTTGTCCGAGTCTATATTTGGACCTCTGAATGTGCGCACATCTAGTATTGGAGACGTGACTTCCGTCAATCAAAAAGTGTTCAATCTGATTGGATGCTAATCCATCACGTGACATCCGGGTGGCCTTCTGGAAGTTGAAGTCCTAAAACTTAATGCTACATACTAGCATGTTACGGGCCGCGGCGAAATTGATCAGCCTCATACCATAGGGGGTAGTGGTCAAATGGAGGCTGACACACAGTTGGGCCAAAGATACCTATTTAAAAAAGATAGATATTTGAATAATTCTAACAATGACTACAAATTAAATACATTTTTTTACCTTCAAATATTTATAATCCGTTAATTTACACAATCAGTAAATTAAATTCATTATCGCTGAAACTAAAATTAGTTGTTATAAAACTTTGCTCTGATGCGGGTTATGGCTACTCTTAAAATCATAGGAGGTAACCCAGAGACAAGATAGCGAAGTCTCTTATTAACCACAAATCACCATCCAAATTCGTGCTTATCCGCATGGTAGTTGTAGACTTTTGTGTCCTTTTGCGTCCTTGTCCTATCTATTGCATATCCTGTATGGCTGCGACGTCAGTTCTGCATTTTATGAGGGCATCCGCCAGCTAGCCGGAAGCACCTATCCTGTGAAGGGTGCGGACATCCCATGTGCCTAACCTTAAACATTGTCCTTTAATGGTTTGCCGTGATCGTCAATTTTTGAGGGGATCTTTATAGCGGCTTGTGTTTTGGCTTTCATTGGATATTTTTTACCTAGTGGGTACCGAGCTCTACGCACAACTCAAATTTAAGGTTTCGTGGATTGGACTTGGTTGCACGTATTAGTTAACATCTAGCAGGTGCTAATATGCCATCCAGGAGGGGCTACGTGGAGGCTACGTTTCAACTTGAATATAGCTAGACCAGAATCGTTCTGTAGGTCGCCAAGTTGACCTCAGTCGTAAACTTTATCTTGCATGAATGTATCCCATCCCATCCATATATACCTATGAATGTCGGTAATAAATTTACTTTGGAAGAAACTGCTAACCTTATAAAACACGTAAATCTTAAGGCATCACGTTCTATTATAATACAATTAAGTTTTTTCGTTATCTTTCGTCCATCCGTGAAATGTCTCACCGGAAAGAGATCGTTAGAGACTTATACGAAAATATCATAACCGAAAAAGAAGAGGAGTTTTGTCAGACCACATAAGGGGCGCAATCGTAACATCTTTTTTTAGCAATCACGTGAAAGGTATGTCCACTAAACCTAATTAAATATTGTTCACTAATCCGTACAGTCTTCTTAAGAATCAACTAACAAACTAATGCTCCACACATAAGCATTAGGGGGACTATCGGGTCAAAGAGCATTATTATTAACATTTCTAACCCATGCTATGAGTTTAAAGTTTTGACAAAACATTTGTGGGTTTCCCTTAGTTTGTCAAACTATTTTCGGAGCGTTGATAGAAGACTTCTTGCGGACATTCAAAATTCAGCATTTACTATTAGTGCTTATGTTATTTGCACGCGCTTTTTGTATGAGACCAGTCGTGCTTAGCTCTTCCCTTCGTTGGTGCCCAAATATTTGAAGCTGTTGACGTCTGCAATATTCTGACCGCCTATAGATATAAACGGTCGTGATTCTGTATTGTTGATATTGCTCCTAATTTCGATTGCGTGTACTGAAACAGGAGCTATACAAGGTCTAGAGCTCTCAGTTTAACTTCTCAAAAATATGCGCACCAGAAATCAAGCCAATGTCCGCTACACTTTTGGGAGCGGAATGCTTTGAAAACATGACTACATGACTTGCTCTCGTTGTGAACGCCAGAGATCATCTTTAGTGAAACGATCCATTCACAGTAATTGCCATTTCTTTGCTGATATAAACACAAGAGGTTTTAGCCCTGCACTTAATTTATTTTACAGAAATTGAAATGAGGGGGAATAGGGTGGAACTATCAACCACTTTCTATCATTGCCCTTTATAGTCCCATGGGTCGGTAGGTAGATAGAGGCGTCTGTCCACCTAAAGAAGTTGGGTGGACACACTAGACCACATAAGACCCATAACAGAACTCGGAACCACTCGAAGTGAGTGAATTTCATCGCGAAGTAATATCGCTGTATAACTTGGCTTACGAGTATTTTATACATGCCTTTGGCGAGTCGCCTACAGACTCTTGCTAATTTTAGCCAACAAGCATTAACACTAAAGATCAAGAGGAAAGAAACTTAAAATTATCTCCAGTGCCAGCCAACGTGCGGTGCGCTAAGTACCACTATTAATTACTAAGGCAGATTTTTGCAATCGCCGTATCATGTTCAAGTTAGTTGCTCTGACTAGAGCCCAAACATTGCTGTATAGATCCAGTGAGTCATCCTAGGTGTCATTTTCGGTTCGGTTTCTCGTTCCAGAACGAGGCCCAGAAAATGTGCCTCATACCTAAGTTCAACTTCCATTGAAGCTTGTGGTTTCTAAAAAGAATACCACCGCAATCAGATGCTCACTCGATAACCTTCTTCAGATGTAGCTGCATCATATCTCTAGAGTTCCGCTCTCACTAATAGCTCATTCATTACAAGATTCCATAAAAGGGGAAAAGCATCCTACCCCGAGGAGTTCTATCGCTCTGGCGAAGTGCGAATTACTTATTATTATTACAATCTTGTCATACGTTGAATTTAGAATCTGATTCCGCATTATTAAAGACTTCTTCCATATCCAGAAAGGCAGCCGAAGTAAACTTCTTCTGTGTCAGCGTCATTTCTTCATCGTATTCGTTTTCGTATTTCAATTCAGAATTTGTCAGCGATTCACATATATAGGTCTCGCTAAAATCTTCAGCCTGAAGAGGTAAGTCTTATGGATATATAATCCTTAGGTGTGGTATGGTAGTTTCTTCCTGCATTCGGTATGAAGTTCTTCACTACCCTACACCATTCCGATGAGGTATGAGGAGGAACAAATAGATTGGATATATTACTTCCAGCCTCGATACCTAAATGGTTCAAATTCATCTATCACCTATTCGATTGAATGCCTGATATGATTGAGATGTAGTCGCCTCTTGGTCCACCTCTTAGATAATTAAAGCGCGCCCTCGAGTCCTGGTCTGGTGGAAAGTGGACACTTACAAGGAGTTACAAAGTTTCTCTTTCAGAATAGTCTATGAGGTCATAGGTCATAAGTCATATAAAATCCTCTTTAGCATAGAGGTTTCGTTGCCACAAAGTTCCTCTTGGCACGCCTTAGGATTTTTTAGTATTCACTTTGGAGAACCTTGTTCTGCTTAGCGAAATTTTTCTTCAACGAGGAAGAGTCTGCAGGACTCTTGTCTGCTCTTTTCTAGATTCTGGTTCCACCAGAAGATTTCTTTATCTCTTGTTGAATGATCTTTGGCTTGTCTTTACAATTGCCCATACCATGACAATAGTATTATATCTATCGTAGTTAGCTTTTCGTTACTTAATAGGTGGCAAATATTATATTGAGTTATTTATAATAAGTCTGCATGATCTGGGCTTACCTACAAATTTAACACGAACCAGACTGTAGTTCCTGTGCCCCAATTTCCTCTGTCTGTCAGCCAGAGAAGTGCAGTGCAACCGACACTGACTGAGAGTGGTGAATATTTATTTAAATTACTCTGATCACATGGGCTGTTTCATCCTCTTTCCTCGCTACCATAGTTATGTCAGCGCTTTCTTATTCTTGATCAGCCTCTTCTTGAAGCTCAGTGGAAGCAGAAAAAACGGGTATTGATCTGTGTCAAAGTTGTGGGAAGGTCGTTATCATACTTTTCTTCTTCATATATTTCGTCTATGTTTTAGCACAGTAACGGTTCTCCTTTAGACGTATTGTTAGCAGGCTTCATTGGACGACTTTTTTGGACTTTTAGCATAAAATGCCAAAGGCCACGACACCATTGGAAATCGATATGTGTTCCAGGAATTTTGGAGTGACAGTAATAGTTCTACAGCAAATTCATGACGCGTCCCCAACTTGAAAATTTTCAAATTTATTTTGGCGACTGTCCAGATTTTTCTCATACTCATAGCTACAAAGAAGAGGTCCAAAACTCTTTCGTTTTTGGTCAACTGGTACTGACTTCGGATTCTCCTCCATAACTTCTAAGGAGCCATCTGCAAGAACGTATTCCACTCATCCCTAATTCGACGGTGTGATGCAGCTGTCCGGATCTGAGCGATCAACCATCGATTAATCGATACCATTTTTAGGTCCAGCGCTGTATGTCAAATTATGCGATGCGAGCTTCATTGTATCTTTCCGTCAGGTGTGTGACCTGCCGTAGACCTCTTTTTTACATTGGAGATGCTTTCAGGAATCTGCTTAAGTTTCCAAATATGTCGTATGGAATCGACGTTAAACTGTAGCTCTCACCACTAATGGATAAAATTAACACACACAATACGTGGTGTAAGAAGCTAAGTTGTTATACTGACTAAAAGAGTTGTAATGACCAGTTAGGAAAGTAACTTTAAGTTCACAAATACAACGTTGGACTTCGTTTATGTGCAATTAGCTAATGAATGTGAATTAGACTATCTAACATCAAATAATCTCAGTCGGATCTTTTTTGGGTTCTCACCATTTAATTAATTATTTTTAATAAACGCATGTAACAATTATGATATTAGTTGCTTACAGTGGAAATAGTGGAATAATAATCAAAATACATTTGGATTGCTTGGTTCCATCGCACACGTTGTTTTTAACATTTACACGTACACATTTAAGTTCAAAAATTAATTAAAAGTAAATTATCAAGTAAAAAGAAACGAATTCTATTTTGAATATGTATTTATAAATATTTTTTATGAATGATTTGAAGAAAAAAATGTTCTCTCATGTTCTTATAATTATTTTTTATCTAATTGTGTAACTATGTATGTATTTTGAAAAATTTGAATTATTTTTATAAAAGTTCCTTAAGTCCTGTTTATTCACAACCTAAAGCTGGCAAATCTACCTGCAAGTCTCTTTAATTAGCCACAAAATACGTCTTTAGTTATTGTTTGAAATTTCTTTTTTTTTTTTTGAATTATTGCTAAGCAGTTAGTGCCGTTAAATATTTGGATAACTCTACAATTAGTGTTAGTATTTATTAAAATGTGACCTATAATTGCATCTAGTTATCTTAGAAGAAAATAATTAATTAATCTAAAATATACATTTTAATTTAAAGTGTTGTATACCCAGAGTAAGCTGTTCAGCAGCTTCATCATCATTTAACTATACCAATGTCTGTGCCCTTATACAATATGTATACCTACTTGGGACTTCATTTCTAAATTGGAGAAGGAACGCATGATTAATCGGTAATATATTAGCACTAGTTTATATGGTAGTGTAAAAATGTACCTAACAAAAGCAGAAGAAAATATTTAAAATATTGAAGTACATATTTGCAGAATGACTTCTGCATGAATGTTTACAGAACTAAATACGAAAAATAGAAGCAACACCGGCCGCGTAATCATTATAATAATTTCGTTTAAACCACAGAAAAACACAGGAACGGATGAAAATTATAAGCACGCGATATTAAAATTTCGTTTCAATACATTCACACACATACATACTTAAATAAATACATATATTATTGGTATATAAGAATTTATACATACATTTGTATGAATGTAAATATGTTCGATACACGTATATAAAAACCGCATTGGCCGAAATGTAAAATATTATAACTACTATTTACATATATGTATGTTATCATTAACTTCAAACTTTTTTTTGGTTGTATTCGTAGGTTTATTCGAAACATCAGACAAATCGAACTGTATTAGAGAATGCCTTAACGTGCAAGTTTCTTTAGCGGATTTCAATTAATCTTGTGCTCACGATACACACATCTAGCCATATTCAATTTGATGATTTCAAGACGTTTAACAATTCTAAAACGCTAGAAATCCAGTTGTTTGAAATAGAGAGCGATGAACCGATCTGATTTATTTTTAGCCAGAGATAAATTAATTTATGCACAATTCTAACTTAATATGTACGTTGATCTTCGAAAAAAAAGAGCGTGTACTGCTCCATTTCGATTTTAATTATAAATATGCAATTTGAATATTTGGCCATTACAACCAGCCCTTTAGTCAGGATTACGGCCTAGAAATCTGCTGAGAGGAAGTCGCTGAAGAGACATTTTTTTTCATGTTTCGTCTTGATGTCTGGCCTTGGCTACGAACCCGGGCTTTACGTCTAATAAGCAAACACACCACCTACTAGACTACGGTAACTTCAAATTTATAAATGATGTAAATCATGTACGAGAAATTTTTGGAAATAAATTCTTAATATGAACTGTCATTAGTTCAGAGATATTCTGTATACGTTTCTTAATGGCTAAAACTTAACTTATTACGTCATTCCTACGCGAATATAAATTTTTTGCAAAATGTGACCATTAAATATTTGGGGGGGTGCAGACAAGATTTTGAGAAAATAAATCATTACGTACGCCACTTTAGTTATGATGACAATTTTCTTTACTCAATAAGTGTCTTTCCTTAATAGCCATGAAAACTTAAGAAATGATACGTCATTTTAAAAGGAGATGCTTAAATATTTTTAATTCTTTATTTGAAATTTTACTTCAATTTTAATAACAATTTTACTTTCCGTATTATTTAATCAATATTTTATTAACTTTTTTCAATTATTTTTTTTGTTTATTTTTTATTAATTATGAGTTTATTTTATCCACTATTCAAATTTCCAACAAATGATTTATTGTATATATGCTGACTTATTCCATATGCACTAAATTATTATTTTATTATTTCTTAATAGCACTATATCTTACATATATGTATAAGATGTTTCAAGATTTAAATAAAATTTGAAGTTCAAATTAGTTACTCCTGTCAACTCAAGGAAAAAATGATGTGAATATTAATAACCAATGTAGCAGAGATTTAATCATGGGTCACAGAGCGTCTCGGCATGAAAAAAGGCGTTTACCAATTACTCCAGGCATGGAACGTTATGTATTATATGTGTTTCTACTCATAATGGAGTGATTGGAAGTGAGGAAGCGAATATTCTGGGTAACAGAGACAGAGTATTACATACCATAAGCTTAGAAAATCCAATGTCTTTTAGTATATTAAAGATCGAGATGAGCAGGTGGACGGAAACGTCACATCTACTATTGTGGAATAACGACAAAGGAAGAAGAATTTGAGAAATACTTAGATGTATATACATTTGAGCAGTATTGGCGTGGTTGAAAATTATGAATGTAGGGCGAAACGATTAACCCCTTTTTGTTTGAGATTCCGATATATTGGCGATGACACAATACCAGGCATAACCTATCTCAGTGTACTAGACTGGAAGAAGTTAAGAGGTTTGTGCGAGACACAGACTTCCTATGGAAAGTAAGGTGGTATTTCTAATGGTAAGTGCGCAACAATCCTACATGATGGCTTAGGTGTATGCAAATTGGCATAAGACCCTTAGTTGGTCTCCTCTCCTCCTTCAACAAACCTACCTATCTACTTAGGGGTTTAATGAGAAAGTCTGCAATATGACAAAAAAAACTTTTTTTTTAATATTTTTTTATTTTCAAATTTTTATTAAGTTAGAATAGAAATTCACTCTGTACAAAAAAGTATGGACACCCCAATTTCTTTTCAAAATAGTTATAAAGAATAATAATCATCCATTTGCATTAATTCAAATTCTAAGGTTCTCCTGGAGTGGTTTATAATTTGTAGATATTTCGATGTTGTCTAAAGTCTAAGCTAATGGTCAAACCAAAGCCTGTATATCATACCACACAGCCTGAATTAATTCCCAACCTTATTACAATTTGTTGAACACGTTTCTCTGATTGTTGTTTTTACTATATTCTGCAAGTTCTTGATCGGATTTAGATGTGTACTGTTATCGTCGAAACATTTCTTAATGCACTCTGCACATTTATAACGATACAAACGTACCACGAATTTTTTCCAGCAGTTGCAATTACACATAATCTTATTACATAACATTGGTTTTGGGAGAGTATTGCATAATAGCAGTTTGAAATCCATCTTTAAATATGTATTCCTAGCCTTTAACCAATAAACATATTTCAACAATTAGGTCATTAAGTTCTATTCTCTATACCTTCAACCTCTTGTCCGCTCGGGAAACGATCAACGAATTTTTTTGATACACACTCAGGATCAACGCATGTCTACCTACAACCAACCAGTACTTTTGATTCACGCACAGTATCAGCAAACGTTTACCAATGACCATCGATGACAGACTGGTTGTCCAGTCCAGCCCAGTAAAAATGATGTAGCGGCGAAATATTTGGGTGTTTTCCCAAAAAGAAATGAGAGTCAACTAAGTATATCACCATATGTAAATATTTCATTAGCGAATTATCGTCAAATAAATATTTTTCTTCTCTTGATGTTATATCAAATCAATTATCATCAAATTGAGTTGTCAGAATTATCTAGAAACAAAATATCGCATTCGTAACTACATATGATCACTATGAATATAAGAGGGTAATAAACACTGTCTCTGAATATTTTGAAGTGATTCGGTAATATTTTGGACCTTAATAAATATAAGTTTATAGCAACGGAAATTTCTCGTTTAAAGTGATGGCCGCTATTATGGTGCTGAAAATTCCAACACGATTTGACTGCCGATTTAACTGACTTCAAAAGATTCCTGAGACTACCGGTTTTTTTGATAAATTTGTTGAGAATTACTCCATTACCTGTAAACCGTTAACAACTCTTCTTAAAAATCACTAAACTTTTATATGGCAGTAAGAACTGCAACATGCTTTTTAGAATTCGCTCAGTATTTTATGTATCAAACCAGTTCTTGCATTGTACGACGTTAAAGCTCATCATCAGGTGCCTATACTGTGGGAGCAACAGATTTTCTGCTACAATCGACAGACGAAAAAAAAAGAAATTTTATTTTACTACAGATAATGCACGCTAGTGGAAACCGAGTATCATAGTTACGAATTGGAAATATTGGAGGTAGTCGAATCGCTCGAGGGTTTTAGAGTATATATGTATTTCAGGTAAACATTTTAAACTGATTGTTCTGATATAGTAAAGGTAAACTTGATGTCTTAATAAAAATTTAGA
The DNA here is from genome assembly GCA_930367235.1 of Sarcophaga rosellei. Taxonomy (NCBI): domain Eukaryota; kingdom Metazoa; phylum Arthropoda; class Insecta; order Diptera; family Sarcophagidae; genus Sarcophaga; species Sarcophaga rosellei. The sequence goes on along the minus strand of OV884017.1, from coordinate 78,621,445 downwards.
TTATATCTGAGAATCACGGATCATCCAGATTCTAAATCACCACCGCTCACCAGATTCTAAATCAACAGGTTTTGAGCCTATATAAAATGAAGATAACTGTAGACCAGGATGACTGGCTGTTTACTATTCAATTACAACACACTTTGAGGTAAATCGTCGCTGTTTTGAAAAATGAGAAATCTTCGCTGCAATATATACAAAACCGTAACGTTGTATCAAAATCTGTGAGATGGTGAGTTGTAAAATTATGTCACGATGACATGGGTCAATTCGGACAAACAACATTTTTGATTTCTAAAGATGCGGAAGAAAGTGTATGGAATACTGCTACAACTTGTTACTCTAAATTGATATGGATCAATTGCGGCCATTTGTGAAAATTGTTACAAATTTACATTATCTGACGCCGATTCGTACTACAAAGCTATATTAATCTGCCTAATATTATCATCAGTGATTGGAGTAGTCGCCGTAGTCTAGTAGGTAGTGTGTTCGCTTATTAGACGTAAAGCCAGGGTTCGAGCCCCAGGCCAGACATCAAAACGAAATATAAAAAAAATATTTCTTCGACGACTTCCTCTCAGCAAATTTCTGGCAAAAACTCTGAGAGTAAATAAACCTGACATGAAAAAGTTTCTAACAATCTGTCGTACGGAGTTGACGTTAAACTGTAGGTCCCGCCACTCAAGTATAAAATTAAGGCACACAACATGAGTGGTGTAAAAAGCTAGGCCGTAATCCTGTATGTATGTATGTATGATTGGAGAACAGTATTTTCATCGAACACTTTTGAATTACACTGTCAATGGCATCATATCTATCACAAATGTACCACAGAGCGACCATACACAAGGTGGATAGGTGTAACGTGTCAATAAAGTAGTGATTACCATTTCATAGCACAGTTGTGCAAAGCGAATTCACACACATTGCTTATGCTCTTTTATTTAGTCGTCGCTCAGACTGCGGCGAGTGCACATGTCAGCGGATGCTATATCATTTTTTTTGAGAGTTACGCTCAAAAAATATTTTATGTTAAAAATGCTTCTATTAAAAGCACACACATTTTGATTGTTTTAATAGTTAAGTAAATATGTAATTTAGATGTTATGAATAGAGAAATATTTTTTTATAGACATAAAGCAATATTTTGGAAAAATTTAAAGGTTGGTTATTGGTAGGAGAGCAAATTTATGGACCAAAATTAGATCCCAACAAATATTTAAAAAGATTATAGATATTTTAAGTTTTAATTATTAAGTCAAAGATGTATAACTTTATGCATGTTGATGAAATGGAAATAAAAATAGCGTATATTACTAACACTTTTCTTTGACTGTAAACTCTCAGCTTATTTTCGCTCTCTTACTCACTAATACATAACCAAAAATTTTTTGGTAATCCCTACATTAAAGTGATACTCAATCTCAACGGATAATGTGAAAGATTGGGACCTTACTTGGGAAGATCTCCAATGATCTATAAATTAACAAACAAAAAAAAACGATACATCCAGGTTCATCGCAAATGAACTTCAATTTGATTTTAAATTGACGGACTTCATTCATAACCATATAACTGCTGCCATTTATGACGGGCCATATGAAAGAGTGCTTTCTTTTTACAGGTTTTGATTATAATTTAGCCAATCCTCATGACGAAAATAAATACTGAATTTTTTCGCTTGAGCTTCAATGATAGCAAAATGTCAATAATTAGACAAGCAATTCATTTCAATTGATTCAGATTGTATTTCCGCACTTTAAAGCAGTTTCAGTGAACTAAAAATAGTTTTATTAGTTCTATTTTGCCTCGAAGATTAGTCTGAGAAATGTTATTACCTCTCTACAGTTATTGGTAAAAAAAAATTTTATATACATTAAGAAATTGCCTGAGGCTCGCGAGATTCCTCAGTTTTTGGCCATATGTACATTTGACTAACATTTTTAATAAAATCATTTCGTCTGAAATTGTAAACATATTTGGGTAATTCACACAACCCCTTGTATCGTTGATTTGAGTGTATTGTATTGAGTATATATAACATACAACAGTGTTTGCTTGTTATTGATAATTTTTATTTAAAATCCGATACACTTATATACATTTTTATTGGTCAATTCACACAAGCCGCTGTATCATTGTATTCATTGTATTGACGGACCCGATATTTCGTACCCACAATATATATTTTTAATCGTTAAGTGGCATTAAAAAAAATTTCGTTTTCGACTTTATTGAAGTCAATCATGATTTATCCCATTTATAGTGTTGCGGGGTTTCCTTTTAAAAACGTTTAAAATATGAGATCGTAGATTGCAAATAAAATAAAAATAAATTTGTGTTTAATTTTAATTAAGGGTGCCCTGGTAGTCTAGTGGGTAGTGTGCTAGACTATTAGTGTGAGGGTCGTGGGTCCGATTCCTACCGGAGACTCTGGTCTGTGACACTACACCGAGCATATGGTCAAGTTACTCCGCTCGTATATAATTAGAATATAATTTGTAATTGTATTGCAATTTAATAAATAAATAAATAATTTTAATTAAATTCTTTATTGTTCGTACAATTCTGTGTGCCACTGTTCACAACTTGATGTAAACAATAACAATTGTTTTTTTTTTAATAATTAATACAAAATTGTTCGACAGATTTTTGTAACGGAGATCTTCAAACCACGATTACTCTCTCCAAATACACCACGTTTTCACACAAGACTGACTGAACTTTTACTGACTCCGTTGCCTGCTTTGCCTTGCATTTTATACGGCAACGTAAACAGTCCGATGAATATTCCTAAAGGCGAACTTTCGTGGCTTCGCCTTTTCGAGATCTCTATAAATCGTAAACATCGTTGTTTCATTATTGTTGTTAGTGTATTTTGTTTACATTTATTCTTGTGGTGTTTGTTGGTATATTTTTGTTTACTTGTTTATCACTTTTTAATGCTGGTGTTTATTGCGATATTACACAGTGTGATAATTTGTAAACAAGTTAATTTTTTTTTGTAGCTTTTGTTTAAAATTTTAATGTTAAACAATGTAAAAGCAAATTACCAATAATAGCATAGTAAAAAAGACATATCATATTAAATAAAAAGTTTACTATTGAAAAAATCTAATTTCCGTCATAGAAATTCTATAAAAAATTGTCGAAGATAAATATTCTACAGCGTTAAACCTCAACAATATTGAAATAAAATTTGATGGCATAAGATTGATTACGCAGTTTGATTCAGGGCTATTCACCTTTTTATATCGGGTGGGCTATCTATCGGTTTAAATTTAAACCATCGGTTAATTCGAATCTGGCAATACTTATGTCATTCTATTCTGTCATAAAATTCCGTATATGTATTATCTGAACTGAACGTAATGAATAGATGTTCACTTGAGCAACGTTGGGATTTATTGAAAATTTATTTCCAAAACAAAAACAATTGGTCGAAAGTTGCACAAAAATGGTTCCATAAATACCAGGATGAAAGTCTTCTATCTGACGAAGAGTGATGCTTCAGTGGTGAAAGCCTGACAAAGAGGAGTACCCGTTTTAATTGGTATCGAGACGAATCTTTGGATTTCTTATGGAATTTAAATTGTCGATCTTTAATATAGGTGGCGAATCCGTGTTCTTTAATTCGGTACTTGGGGAGGTCATTTGCATTATACTTGTTTATAGGTGAGGATAAGGCGACATTATATAAATAGGCGGAATACTGACTAGGACTTCTATAGGTCAATGTTCTTTGCTAGTTTAGAAGACGTGCTGATTATTCAGGACATAGCCAATCTGGACAAACTCGTAGAGTACTTACAAAATAGCAACTGGCAAAGAATGCAGGAGTAAGATTTCAAGAATACTAAGCCCTAGTGGTGGAAATCGCAGTTTTGTGGGGCGAATGTAGGACGATGTTCAATGAGACCAAGTTCATGAACAACTGAACTCGCTACAAACAAAAGTTACGTGAGGAAAGGAAGAATCCAATGAGGATAACAAACTTTGTAAACTTTTGACAAAGACTAACTGTGATATAACGTGTAAGAAGTACGTTTCTCAAACCCTTTCTGCGGAGTGTTGTAGTAGCGGACCTTCTAGAAGAACTAAAGCGACATGGTTTTAAGGTCTGTGATTTTGATCCGCACACTTTCTTTTTGAGATGCAACCAGGCTCTAAAGCTCACAACTGAATGATGCTCTTCGAGTGGTGTAAGAACTATGTACTCCTCACAAACTCCTTTTTACCAGGCGACATAAAGTTTCTATTTTTAACACAACGATCCTTAATGGGGCTTAACATTCCTTATCCAAAAGGATTAAATATCTGGAGGTCATTCTAGATACCAAGCTCTCATGGAGGGACAATATTATTGATAAGGCTAAAGTAGCGACAATGGCGCTTTACGCCAATAAACATACTGGCCCTATTGGCGCCGTGGTTTAGCCAACCTTACTTTATGGTGAACATGTCTGGTGGACGATGGGCAAACACCAATGCCACTGCCGACTGACAGGCAGAGTACGCAATGAGCTATCCTGAGCACAGTGCGCTCCAGTGCCACTCCAGCCAAGGCATTATCCATTATACTCAATTGTCTCTCCTCTGACTTCCTATTAAAGCAGAAGGTAGAGTTAGTGGCAATAAGACTCAATGCGGTCAAATCCTAGTCCAACCTGGACTATGGACATGTTGCTATTCTAGGAAGACGTAGACACATACGGTTCAATTAAATGGTTTCTTTTAATTTTTTTTTTTAATAAAGCATTCGATTTTATTTGGGTTTCATTAGAAGTTGCATTGCTGATGAGCTGGTCAGGGCCAGTAAGGAGCTTCAAATCTCCAACATGTATTAATTTCAGCATATATAAATTTGAATACTATCCACTCATTTTGCATGAAGGCTCAATCTCGGTGGCAGTTGGAGAGTACGTTCAATAATGCTAGACTCTTCTGGATACATATGGATAAGAAGGTGTCTGACTTACTCCTATCCTTAAATTGCATGACCATTCATTCACGATAGCGATTCTCTCAAATGTATATAATGTATAGATTTATTTTGGACTCGGATTGGTTTCCTCTGGGGAATGTTTAATCACTGTTTTAAATTTTGGCTATGGTATAACAATAAATGTATCTAACCTAACCTAACATATCGCACCAGGGACAACATTTTTGGGCCTTATCGTAATTATACCTTTAGGCTCGGAACACGCATATTCTCGATAGCCAATATTTGCTCTAAGGTCGGTTTATATTGATCTTAGTTAGAATAGTTTTAGAAATATAAATTCTTATAAAAAATTTCATAATCTATACTCAACCAATAGCAAATATATTCAACCTTCTGGCATACGACCGGATTTCTAAGTTTGTTTTTAATTTTATTTTTCTTTCTTTTTTAAGTCAAACCCTTTAATAGCGTTTAACCGTTTTCGAGTCAATTGACTCAATTTACTAAAGTTTTTTTGTACTCATCACACATCACAAATCTAAATCTTAGATGAAGTGAAAAACTGCACTTTCATCAATCAACTGCGGCATTTTCATATCCATTTTCCTCTTTTCTTAATACTTTTTTGTTGCAAAAACAGCATTACACAATCACGCGTACAGTATCATGCATCCCTTTTACATTCGATTCCATTTTTTACTAATAGTTTCTGCTCGTTTATGAAAAAAATTGTGTTTTTTCCCTAACGCGAAAATTAGTTGCCGCCATACGATATCCACCACATCTGTTCACAATTTTTTTTCAGCCACTGCATTTCACTAAATCCATGCAATGCTCTTTCCGTGTTGTTTCAATTGTTTTGCCCTATACATGCATGCATTTCGTGTCTTGCTATTACAGACAACAATACAATAGCCTTCAACTGGTGCGAAAACAGAAACAAAAAAAAAAAACAGTCATACAGAATAAAACATTCGGTCGAATCTCACCATATTGCACACTATCAGTCATGTTCACGGTTCTGGATATGTTACAGCGTGCGATGCAAACTGTATAACCATAGTATAGTACTAATTGGATGAGTAGATTATTAAAAAACGATAAATAGTATGGAACCTGGATTCGAGTGAAAAACTATAAAGATTTTTTTGTACTTTCGGACCAGGAAATAAAAAAAACCGAAATGCTTGAAAAAATATGAGGATTTAGGCAATGACATGCGGCGTGTAAAGAAAGGATAGAGATTTAAAACGACCGCAAATTGCAGAGAAATTTTTTCTTGGTAATGTTATGTTGAATGTTTACACAATAAAAAGTGTGGCATGAAAAGTGGAATTATGTGATGTATGTAGATGGTCTTAATTAAGACAATCCATTTATAAGCATCTATTAACGTACAAGCATACATAGATATGTATGTACATATATCGGAAGTTGACATTCATTTGGAATATACAACACCTTTCTTTAATTTAAATAGTTTTAAAACGATTATAGATTACAAAGTCGAAAATTTATATGTATAGTTTTAATTAATTTATTTACTTGACAATTTAAAGCGCTAACAAGATTGACATATTAAAAATGATATCTATATTATATCTACATATATATAAAATATATATAAAAATGAATGTTTGTTTGTATGTAACTAATAGAATCGTAAACTATGCATTTGATCATGTTGCGATCTTTAGCAATGTTGTTGCGCCTGAGCAGGGGAAGGTTCTTAAGTTGGTGTGACCAATATCCAACAGGTCACGCCACTGAAAATTACTAAAAATGATTTAAATCGTAAACTGTGCATTTAATCATGTTATGATTTTTAGCAAGGTTGTTGCGCATGAGCCGACGAAGTTTTACATGTTGGTATGAAAAATTTCCGACAGGTGGCGCCACTGAAAATTATTAAAAATGAACTGAATCGTAAACTGTATATTTGATCATGTTATGATCTTTAGCAAAGTTGTTGCGCATGAGCCGACGAAGCTTTCTAAGTTGTTGCGATTAATTTCCGATAGATGACGCCACTGAGAATTATTCGAAATGAATTGAATCGTAAACTATGCATTTGATCGGACAAATACCAAACATTTTAGGATTTATCATTTATGATTTTAATAACATTTAGTATAACTTATTCCCGTAAAATGTCAATCACAAATTTGAAACATTTTTATTTTGGAAAATTTTTAAAAATGCTCTTGGGTTCAATTGGGTTCAATTTCTCACGCCGTTCCCGTGCAATCATGCCTCCAAAGCGACAGGCAATTGGTCGACCTAAACCTAAAGCTCGGAAGAAAAGAGCATTACGAGCCTCAGAATCAGATGGGCAACGAGCATTGAGTCTGGAAAATCTTCGAGTACAAGCCGCTGAGACCCGTTCGCATAAATCACTTGAACAACGAGAAGTCAGATTAAAAACTGATCGAATGCGTACTACTCAGGTCCGTTCGTCTGAATCATCTGGACAGCGGGAAACAAAATCCAGAAAATGATTCAAAATTAATTGGATATTTGTGTAATGTCGTTCCTTCAAATTTATTTTTGTTGGTGGCGCAGGGTACAGGTAGTATTTCAATAAATCTGTAATCAGATGTATTTATTTAATATGTATGATAAGAAGCCGCCGTGGCCTAGGAGGTAGTGTGTTGTCTTATTAGACGTAAATTCTGGGTTCAAACTCCAGGTCAGACATCAAAACGAAATATGAAAGAAAAATATTTCTTTGGCGGCTTCCTTTCAGCAGATTTCTGGCAAAAACTTTGAGAGTAAATAAAATTGCCTTGAAAAGTTTCTCAAGTATCTGTCGCTCGGAGTCGACTTTAAAATGTATGTAATGCCACACATAACGTAACGTAACGCTCACTTAAGTGGTGTGAGAAGCTAGGTCGTAATCCTGACTAAAGGGTTGTAATGGCCAATTATGTATGTGTATGTTAGCGAGGTTTAAATATTTGGACTGTTATCATCGGGCTAAGAAGCAATCCCCTAATCAAAGTGCATTTCTATTAATAATGATAAATAAGCTCCTAAAGACAAATATCTAAAAAATAATAATTATGTCATCGAGTTTACAAGTTCGAAATACGAATACTGCCTGCAAAAACTGACTTCTTACCTGTTATCTTGTAGGGAAAACTTATGTGCTTAAAGTAAAATTGCAAAATATAAATTTCGTGGTAATTAATGATAAACTTTAAGAATATGCATTAATTTCATACTTGAGTGGCGGGACCTACAGTTTAACGTCGACTCCGAACGACAGATTTTTGAGAAACTTTTTCATGGCAGGTTTTAGTTACTCTTACAGTTTTTGCCAGAAATCTGCTGAGAGGAAGTCGCCGAAGAAATATTTGTTTTTCATATTTCGTTTTGATGTCTGACCTGGGAAACGAACCCAGGCTTTACGTCTAATAAGCCAACACACACTACCTACTAGACTCCGGCGACTTAAAAATTACATCATAAACTTTTCGAGGACAGTTCTCAGCATCAGTATTTTATCATTGGCTACTGCTAGTCGTCGTAGTCTTGCAAGTAGTGTGTTGGGTTATTAGGCGTGAGGCCACGGTTCGAACCTAATGAGAGTAATTAAAATGACCATGAAAAGTTTCTCAAAAATCTATTGTTCGAAATCGACTTTAAACTGTAGGTCCCGACACTCATGGATACAACTAACACGTACAACATAGGCGGTGTGAGAAGCTCGGTTGTAGTTTTTTTTTTTTATAGCTATGCGAGCTAAAGGTTGGGAATCTTCAAAAGACATTGGTAGCCCGGTCTACACAATGTGCACGATTCGCCGCAAGACTTACTCTCGGCTTGCTAAACGCATACGTACTAAACCCAACCAAGTTCGTCACACTTCCATTAAGTCGCCCCCCCCCCGGGACCACAATCAAGTATTACATCGGGGGAGGTAAAGATTCAGCGAGTGCTGCTATCCATTTCTGCTGTTCTTGCTCTCTCTATTATCCTCTGTTGCACTAGAACTTCCTTCGCGAATAAACATACCGCGTTCCAGTTTTCGCGTGATGTTAGCATCAGGTTAACCACGTTATCGGGGGTCACCTGGGATCCGATCGTCCTCTCCAGGATATTTCGTCGAAATTCGTAGCGCGGGCAAGTAAAGAATACATGCTCCGCTGTTTCGCCCGTATTTAGGCATGATGGACACGCTTCATCCACGTCATGCCCATACTTGTAGAGGTATGTCCTATAGCAACCGTGACCCGTTAAGAACTGTGTAAGGTAAAAATTTACCTCGCCGTGCTTCCTTCTAGTCCATTCTTCTATATTTGGTATTAATCTGTAAGTCCATCTTCCCTTTGTGGAAGAAGTCCACTCGTGCTGCCACCTATTCATTGCATCGTCATTCGCCTGGTCAGGGTGCACTTGCCCCGTTCTCCTTCTTGTTAAGTGTTTCCTCCTTTCAACCTCTACTAACATTCGTAGCGGCATCATCCCTGCAATCACCAATGCTGCATCCGTAGATACTGTACGGAAGGCAGAAATTACTCGGAGGGCAGATCTCCTGTAGGCCCCATCAACTCCTATTCTGTATGTCTTCTTATCCATGGCCTCGGCCCATATAGGGGCTGCATATAGAGCAATCGATCTAACCACTCTCATCAGCAATTGCCTCTTCTCCTGTCTCGGACCTCCCAAGTTAGGCATTATCCGCGCGAGTGCGCCCGTTGTCGCCGCGCACTTCCTACTAATATACGTCAGGTGCTCCTTGAATGTGAGTCTGTTGTCAATCATAACTCTTAAGTACTTGATAGACTGCTTCGATGTTATCCTTTGTTCGCCAACCGTTATGGTGATGTATTCCATTTTCTTCCTACTGCTTACCAATACGACATCCGTTTTATGATCAGCAAGTTTCAGACCTATACTCGCGATCCAGCTTCTAACTCTGCTAACTGCCGCGTTGCACGTTCGTTCCAATTTATCAAGGTGTTTACCTTTCACCACGAGGGCTATATCGTCCGCAAATCCGAATATTTGTGCACCCGTAGGAAGCCTAAGCCTCAGTACGCCATCATACATCGCATTCCATAGCACTGGGCTCAGGACCGATCCCTGTGGTACCCCTGCTGTTACAGCGTATGACTTTCTGCCTTGATCTGTGTCATACAAAAGTACTCTATCCTTAAAGTAGTCCATTATAAGTTCCATCAAATATCCAGGTACGCCGCTCTCATCAAGTGCAGCCAAGGTGGCGTCCCAATCTGCCGAATTAAATGCGTTTTTAACGTCCAGGGTGATGATTGCGCAATACTCCTTATCGCCCTCAAACCAGCGGTCACCGCTGATGGCTTCCTTCGCTACGGTTATGACCGCCTCCATTGCATCCACAGTGGAGCGCCCTTTTCGGAAGCCGAATTGGCGATCCGACAGGCCATCTCTCTCCAAAATCGTTTCGAGTCTTCTACATATTATCTTCTCCAGCAGTTTACCTACGGTATCAATCATACAAAGTGGGCGGTAACCTGATGCATCCTGCGCGCCGTTGCCCTTCGGGATGAGAACCAACCTCTGTCTCTTCCATATCCTTGGGAATTTCCTCTCCTGAATGCACGTATCAAATACCTTCCTAAACACCTCAACATTGTTCTCTATAGCCACCTTAAGTGCGACGTTTGGGATCCCATCAATCTCCGGCGCTTTCCTGAGTTTCATTCCTCTCCAGACTGCATCGAATTCCTGGCCGCTAACCCCAGGAATGTCATCGTGAGGCATGCTGTCTCGCACAGCATATGTGATCTCGGCCCTCTCCGGAAAGAGGCCTTCGACAATTGATCGCAGCTTCTCCGCACTTTCCGTGGCCGGTGGTCGAAAGCAGTTCAGCTTCCTCATTACCACCTTATATCCCGTGCCCCAGGGATTTTCATCCACATCGGCGCACATTTCTCTATAGCACCTTCTTTTGCTCCTGTCAATGGCCTTATTAAGGCTGGCTCTGAGCACCTTGTATCTTTCCCGAAGTACAATGAAGTCATTGCGACCCCTTGCCCTCTGGAATATCCTCCGCGCTCGATTACATTTCCTTCTTAAATCAGCTATCTCCGCGTTCCACCAGTTCACGTGTTTCCTGCCCGGCAGGAGAGACTTCCTCGACATAGACGCGCTGCAGGCTTCCGTTATACAGCGCATAAGTTTCATCGCCATGTTGTTTGCGCTTCCGGCCAACCGAATGTCGCCCATCGCGAGAACAAAGGTTTCCTCATCAAAAGTAGAGTCCCTCCATAAAGGATTAGGAGGGGCGGCAATAATGGGGTTCACTGCAGGGCGTTCCTGTATTTCAAAAATGATCGCCCGATGGTCGCTATGAGTGTAGACATCGGACACAGTCCAATTCGATGTCGTTACCAGTGTATCACTGACGAATGTTAAATCAATCTTAGAACTCCGTCCACTTCTCGAGAATGTATCAATCTGCCCACAGTTGAGTAAGACAACCTCCAAGGTTGCAAATGCGTCAAGCAGGCTTTCACCCCTTTGGTTCGTGAACGCTGAACCCCATTCCACAGCCCATGCATTAAAGTCCCCGGCAATCACCAGGGGTCTTAGATTTCTAGCCTCGTTAACGATGTCATCCAATCTGAGTTTGTACTCCTCCATTGATAAGCTGGGGGGGAGATAACAGCTGAGGAAATGTACCCCATTAACGGTGCATTTCACAAAGCCCTCTCTCCTGTTGTCAATATTTCCCATTGGGAATTTACCGCATGTCCATATCGCCGCCTTGTTGCATTTACTGGTAGCCCAACGCTGATTGTCGGGTGCCCTGTAGTGTTCGCTCAATATCGTCAGGTCTATTTTCCGCTCCCGGACAGTCTGTTTAAGGAGCTCCTGCGCCGCTTCACAGTGATTCAGATTCAGCTGCAAAATTCTCATTTTCCTCCGTTCATCATCCTCTGTCGAGCTGCCAGGAACTGTGGACACTTAGGTCCCCCCGTGACATGATTCGCTTCCACATTTCGATCGCCTCTACAGAGAAGGCAGTGAGGGTCACTGCGACAAGTTTTGGCAAGGTGGTCTTGCTCTCCGCACTTGAAACAGTGTTTTGACCAATCACTTCTACTGCGGCAATTTCCGGCTATGTGCCCGAAGTCTAGGCACTTGAAGCATCTCCTTGGGACAACTTTCCTCATTAACCGGCAAACAGTCCACCCGACACGCAGTTTGCCCACTTCCTCGGCCCTGTAAGCCAACTTCGTTGGTATTGCAATTATTGCCGTCCGCGTACCCCCCGGGGCACTTCTTATCGTCCTGATAGCCGATGGGTGTAATTCTCCAATTTGTTCTCTCCAAGCGGTTATTATTTCATCTTCTGTGGTTACCTCGTCCAGGTATCGCAATTCAAATGTTGTCTCCTGAGTTATTGTCCTGACCTCAACATCATCGGTCAGTAAGGTCTTCAATTTGGATTGGTGAGTTTCTGTAGCCACCTCAGCCGACCTTTTAAATTCCAGCAAAATTTCGCCCTTCCGTGTCTTCTTAACAAGGTGAACATCTTCGCCAACTGACTTAAGCTCCGGGGCGCTTCTAACTTTCCTTAGGATGTCTGCAAATGAGAGCTTCTCCGTAGGTTTTATTATCATTGCATCCGGTCTTGGGGGCTTCCTACGCTTCCTAGTCTTGAGAACCCAATCATTGGGCTCTCTACTCATTTCTTCTTCGGTACCCGGTATTTCCGCATCCCGCTTCGTTACATCTTCAGTAGTATCTACTGGTCCCTTCTTCAGATCCTTGCCACCTATTTTTGAAGCTGGGTCAATTAGTCCCTCCGGTCTAATTGGTCTGGTCTTCTTCGGAGGTGTTCTTCTAGGTTTTTCCACTTCGTCTCTCAGTCTCTTAGATGCACCCGGCAACTGCCTCTGCTGAATCGTCTGGGTGCTTCTGTCATTGGTTCTGACCTTGACTTCCTGTCTCGAAGCCTTGTCTTTAGCAGCCTGCTGGTAGAGCGACGATATTGAGGCCACCACATCGCGCATCGCCTGGTGTATGGACCTTCTTCCTCCGCCCATCATCTCCACAAGTTCCGCTATTTTGTCACCCAGCTTAATAAAGTCGTCCGTATCCTTTTCGGGGGGCTTGCTCCTCTGCAACTCCGGTGGTGACGAGCGGGATCTCTCGACATTTTGCGTCTGAGGTGGTGAGTGAAGCAGCCTCGAAGCCCTCTGGAAAGGATTACGCATAGGGCTGATCAATCTTGACTCCTTTGCACCCTCGGTGCCGGCTGGAGTAGTAACGCCTGATGAAGTAGTAAGTTTATTTTCCATTTCTATGTTATTGGGTCCCAACTTGAAGCCGTTATCTTGGGTTCGTTGTGTAGTTACCCTTATTGTGGTCCCATGGTTATCTTTGCAATGCAGGGAGGCCATGCGAGGGTTGACACAAGTCCTCATGAGAGCTTGTGTTCAGAGCCAGACCGGGAGCTCAACAGAAGAAATTCTTAACTGCCCCTACACCCCAACTCAACGGGACGAGTCCAAGATCGTTCTCCAAGGCTTGCCAGGTTTTAACGGGACGGAGACAGATGGTGTATTAGCCTGAAAGCCGTCTGTACCAGATTTCACTCCAGCACATATTGGTAACAGAATACCCCATCCGCCAGCCCATGTCATCAAATCCAAATAGTAGTCCAGTATACCATAATCAGAATCTTACTGGTATCAATTCTGATGCCTATACGACTAGGCTCCGATCATCCACATCCGATAGAAGCGTGCTTGCACGCATGATGGTCTGTGGTTCCCACGGTGCTATCGTGTTACCACGGTAGTTCAATACTTTGAGCGGCATTGTTTCGCTTTAGAGCTTCAGTGTCATTGGGTATATGCCAGACTTTTCATCCGCACCCTCTACCTTTGCCCTCCCATTTAGTCGCCTTTTACGACAAGCAGGGAACCACTGTGGTAGTATTCTAATCCGCTACCACACGGGTGAAGCTCGGTTGTAGTGACGAATTATGTATGTGTGTATGTATAGCTTCTAATATTACCTTAGGAAGTCCAACGGCAAGTGCTATTATTTTATTTTTTCGTGCGACCTTCTCCCAGGGGATGGCCCTACTCATACAGTGTATTATGTGGTAACTCGGAAAATATGTTATGGGAAGGAGGAAAATGGGAGTATGGCAGGGAGGAAGTTCCACAAACGAATAGTCTAAAAAAAGAATGAAATTTGTCTGAAATGCAGCGTGCAATCAATTAGCCAATCGACCACAAACGGATGTGCTCGCCGAGAAAGATAAGTGTTACGTAAAAAACATGATTCTCGGTAACAAGTCCGAGCAAAATCCGTGGTAGTAGCAATAGAACAGTGAAGCACAAGCTCCATTGCAACGATGCTCCAATGAATCAGTGGAGTTGGATATACCTGTAGGTTTTAGCGAACATCAGAAATTTTCGTGCCCAGAGCGGCTTCTAACTCCCTAATATTTACACCACCCATAGATATAGATGATGCAATATTATTCCCGTTGAACTACAATAAAAATAAGATTTCCAAAAACCCTTTTAATTTCTTTACTTATTTTTCTGACGATTTCAATGAAGGTCTTTAACAATTTTTTTTTTCTAATATACGACGATTTTATACTTTATTTATCTGGCAGATATGTAGACAAGGCATATGCAATAAAGTTACTGGCTTCATATCAAAAAAGAAAAAAATAAATGATAATAGAAGTGTAGGTAATTAAGAACCAATTAAACTCAAATAGCAGGCTTAAATCGAACGTCCCCGGCCACACACTAACCCCCCCTCACCCGACCGCGGAGGGCTCGTCCCATTACGTAGGGACACGTACACACTGCAGTCCGGACTGTAGCGGGTATGGGAAAAGTAATGGCAACAAGAACATAAATCAGCTACAGAACTTAATCACAAGCTGAATAAACTATTAATAAACATGAACTACATATAACTAGAATGAAAATACATTTTTATATAATAATTTACAAATTAATGCCAGCATATAAGCTACGTTTTATATTACAAACACTACAATTAAAATCAATAAAATCATAATATAAGTTAAAATCTTTACATAATCTACGAAAAGGAAAATTACATCCATAGTTCGTTCTATAGAAATCTAAAGAAAGAGGGCGATAGTGCCGTGAAAGTCTTGCAGGAATACAGAAATTCAGGTTACGAAGCAAAAACTCAGAATCGATATCACCTCTAACCAGATTAAAAACAAAACAAACACCTAAAACAGGCCTTCTATGTTCCAAAGTTGGAAGTTTTATCAAACCTAATCTAGCCTCATATGGCGGAAATCCATTGGCATTATCCCATCCTAAGCCACGTAAACAGAATAATAAAAACTGCTTCTGCACAGACTCTATTGAATCACTATGACAACGATAGTATGGATTCCAAACAATAGACGCATACTCCAAAATAGGTCTAACAAGTGAAATGTATAGCAATTTAGTTATATAAGGATCAATGAATTCCCTAGCCCATCTTTTCACAAAACCAAGAACAGCCCGAGCCTTACCAATCATCATACTAATATGATCAACAAAAGAGAGTTTTATATCCAATAATACTCCCAAATCAAGAAATGTAGCCACAGTCTCCAAAGGACAAAAATTTATCACATAAGTGGGCGAAATCACACCACTGCGAGAGAAAACCATGCATTTGAATTTTTTTAAGTTAAGATCCATTAAATTAACTCTGCACCAAGTTACAAACAAATTAATATTCCGCTGAAGAACAACCTGATCATGGTCATCATCAAAAGTATAAAATAATTTAACGTCATCAGCATACATTAGAATATTACAATCAGAAATAGCACAAGGAAGATCATTAAGAAACAATAAAAACAGTAAAGGACCCAAATGGCTACCCTGCGGAACACCAGAAGTAACATATACAGTCTTAGACAATACATTCCTAAACAATACCCTCTGAGTCCTAAGGGAGAGGTAGGATATATAGTAGTTGTTTGCATATACTCGTACTATAGATAAATTTTATTTAGAATTTGATATTAAACAGATATTATAAAGTATTTAAAACACGTCTACATATATATTTTAATTAGCCTTTTCTTAGAACTGAGTACATATGTATATAACTCGGAAAAAAATAGAAAAGACGTCGAATATTTTTTGCGTATAAGGGTTGATGACAAAAAGAAATTTCGTAATTTTCTTTGTCATTCCTTCCGGACATTCCTTCAGTATTTACTTCTTGACACTAATGTGTCATTGATTGATATTGAGAAAATAAAAGTATTTTATAGTTTCAAAAATAAGCTGCCTCGTTTGTAAAGATTAATAAGCTGATCGCTGAACCAACCCAAATGCATCCCATTTAATGAAACAAAACAAAAAGAAAAAACGTAGTCTAATTAGGATGAAAATGAGGTACAATAACAAATAATTTTTTGAAGGATTTTAACAACCGGTTCGTTGTGAATGATGTTATATTGAGTAACCGTTACTTATTGTAGTAGTAGTTTATAAAATACTAGAAACTTTTCTCATGCAAAGATTACTTTCTCATAAAAATTGGGAACAGACGTTAAAATCTAAAAATGAAAGAATGGACGCTAATGGTAAACAAAAAAGGGCAAACTCATCAAACGATTATGAAGGAAAGCCTGATGATTTTGCTATCCCGTAAAAAAATAACTGGACATGCAGTTCTAAAAACACACAAACATACATACATAGATACATACAAAATAATAAAGCACATGTCATTACAGAAGCAGTTCTATTAATTCATATGTATGACCGTATAACAAACAACATGAATGTCCTTCAAGAAGATGTAGCTTTGTCTCTATACATACATACATATGTATGTAATCATACGTTCGTTGCTTTTGTCCAAATCGTATCCTCCAACCTTTTGTTTACATTATTCCTCTGTTTTGTTAATGTTTTATTCTTGTTCTTGTTACATACACATGTGCATACATACAATATTATATGCGACGCCTTCGTCAACTTAAGGGTTATTTCTTTAGCGCCAAACCCACCGCACGCTCAGTGGCGAAAAAAATTATAAAGAAAAATTATTTAAAGGAATCCGTTGATAACACGTATAATTTTATGCAAATTTCGTACCATTTTTATTAAAAAAAAAAAAACAATCACATGTACATATGTATATACAAATATGGGCAAGAGGTACATATAAGCAAATACCTTTTACAGTGTCACATTGAAATTGGAAAATTTATAATAAATTAAAATGTAAACATATAAAATGGATTTTCACTTTTGTTGTGTTTGTTTTTGTTTTAATTTGGTTTTATGGTTTATGTGATAACGTTCACATCCTTGATTACAACGATAAACGATAATATTTGTGCCATTAGTGTCTGTCCTGTTCAGAGATCGTGTTGTGACAAACCAGATACGTTTAGAAACATTCCTTTACATTAATGGAACACATAGTCTTATTCATATAAAGATATTGAAAATAAAAATTCTTACATATGTATGTGTACATCAACTTAATTGCATACTGCATTCACACATACATACATACATAGTACATATGTATTTATTTAAATATATACGTAAATGATAAATATTTTCTGTTTCTTGGTAGCCTTTAGCTGTTTTCACAGAAACACCGGTGGTCTTGAAATTTATAGAGTATCTTACTATTATGCTCAAAAGAACATTGCTGTACCCGTATAGCACAATATAATCTCACCTTATGTTTTACATTAAATAGTGAATAACTGCACTCACTTTCCTCGTATGGTTTTGTTACTGTTTGAACTGCCCAGTTCAAAAGAGCTGTGTTTCATCCTGAAGCCAAATTGATGATCCAAATTTAGAATTGGAATTTAAACGTTATTACCTAGTCAAAGAATTATGATAGTGGTGATAATAAACTTTCAACTTGAGCATTGAAAGAAATATTTAAGTAGTAAAATGGCAATGAAAATGAAAAGAATTATCTTAATTTCTATTCGAGGCAGTTTTGTAAGAATATTATTACTGATTACGTTCATATCAGCGGCTTTTTCCGTATTGAAGCCGGCAATGATTTTCTGGATTTATCAAAGCACTTAATTAAGGTGTAATGGTGGTATAGCAAAACAAGTGAAAAAGGTGGTGTCGTTGTAACCAGATTTGGAAACAAGAAATAAATTATGTTTATAAGCATAATTTCTCATTCAAACAGTAAGGTATCGTTAAAGTCGCTTAAATACAAAAGATCATAAAGATTTCTTGTCGTACGAATATTTTGTCTGCGATATACACTGACTCAAACAATTGTTCGTACACCAGTCAAGCGGTGACTATTTCAAGAACGATTTACCAGATTTGAATAATAACTGCTTACAACAATTAGATAAAAAAAAATTTTTTTTAAAATGTTTCCTTCATTTTTTATATAAGAAAAATTGAAAAACAATTCAAAATGCTAACATAAAAAGATAGTTTTTAATAATAGTTTTTTCTTTAATAATAAAAGTTTGGTGGTCTTTGTCGACAAAACAGCTGCTACTTATTTCCCTAATGATAAGATTACCGGTACTGACAGTGGCCAGTCACTATATTTGACGCTTATTTTCGAGTTATTTAACTGCGACACAGTGTTTTTGCTCTGTCACGCAAATCGTCTGTCATCTGATCTTGAAGTATTAAATGTGCTCTCGCCTAATTTAAAATACCTCATAATTCTAGAATTTTGTACATTTAAATAAAACGTTTTCGTTATTTTTCTCATTGCTTGGTTTTTTTAATCAAGCTATCCGTTCGTCGTCGTAGTCTAGTAGGTAGTGTGATAGCTTATTAGACGTGGAGCCTCAGTTCAAACCCCAAGGCAGACATCTCCAACACAACGAAATACCAAAAAATATTTCTTTGGCAACTTCCGCTCAGCCAATTTCTGGCAAAAGCATAAGAATCAACCCGTGAAAATTTTCTCAAAAATATGTCGTTGGGAGTCTATGTTATAAGGTTCCATTTTACAACAAACGATTGCTAGGAATATTAGGTTACGAATAGTTAAATTCAATCGTTTGATCGCAATTAATTTTTATTTTTTTTTACTTCTTAATTTAATCAGCTTAGTTAACAAAACTATAAAAATTGTTAGTTACTGTGTTTAATATGACACTTGTTCCACCGCAATAATAAAAATGTTCATTAATCTGTGTCATTTGGCGTTCAGACAAGTGTTTTGCTACCCTTTACGTTTTAATTATATAAAAGAGAAATTAGTTAAAAATTAAAGGAAGCTGTTTGGAAATAGACTCAGGAAAGCGATACATAAATACAACGG
Organism: Sarcophaga rosellei; assembly: GCA_930367235.1. Lineage (NCBI taxonomy): Eukaryota > Metazoa > Arthropoda > Insecta > Diptera > Sarcophagidae > Sarcophaga > Sarcophaga rosellei. The sequence continues at coordinate 78,602,199 of OV884017.1, read as the reverse complement.
AAATCGATTAATTAATATCTAATTCAGATAAATCGGTAATCTTGATAGAAGCATTCGGGTGTGGGAAGCATAATCTTAAACCTTCAAGCGTCCTTCTTGCTTCGTTATTACCAGAATGAGTCTGAAAAATATTTCAAACTTCTAAATGAAATTCTAAAGTTCATTCCGTTTTCCAATAAGGCTGTAAATGTACCGCATATGGGTAAGGAATGATTTTGTTTCAAAATTCAAGATCTAGTACCATGACTGAAATGAAATCCTGTCGAAAACTTATGGGAAATTCTAATACCTTAAATTTAAAGGGAAGGTAAATTTCGACCGGAATTTAGGAAATTAAGGAATTCTGTTTGTGTATTGAAATTTAAACCTTCTAAAACACACTTTAATTCCACGATAAGTATAATATTTTTGGTTTTTAGAAATAAGTGCAATTCTATATATGTATCTGTGGCAATAAATGATAATGGCTTAAGTTGACATAAGTGCTTTTTCATTTTATTACATATTCTTATTCTCTTCTTCAAGATCTATCACTCAGCTAAATTTCATGTATAAAATGTTATTATTAATAAAACTATACGCATCTATATTTTACAAACATAATTTGCTACTTGAGGATATTACAATTCAATATGACGACATAGTTATCGTAGGGGACTTTAATAACAACCTTCTACTGGATAATCCACTTATTGGAACAATGCTTTCACTTCATCTCAGTTCAGTAGTTTGATAGACCTTGTATTTGTAAATCACATTGAAAGGGTGCTGTTATATGACCAAATTTCTGCTTCTTTTTTCTCCAACCACGATCTTGTCTTGCTTAATTATAATATATCTGTAACTTGTTCTGCTGACAAATACGTTACATATCGTGATTTTAGGAACATAGATTATACAACTCTGAATATTGAATTGAATAACATATCTTGGGACCAGGTATATACACTGGGTAATGCGAATGACCAATTATCGTTTATCCAGAAGAAAATGCGTCTACTCTATGACAGGTGCGTTCCTGTCAAAACCAAGCGCATCAGCGCAAAACAACAACCATGGTTTAATACGGATATTAAACCACTCATTGAGAGGAGGGATAGTGCATACAGGCGATGGAAGAGATTTAGGACTGATGACTTGAAAACTTTACATTAATTCGCACGGACGGAAGTTACTAAGCGCATAAAAATTGCAAACGCATTGTATTATGGTGGAAAGTTTTCCAGCGCAATGGACAACAGGTCTAAATAGAATGTAATTCGTGAAATAGGAATCGGACGAAAATGTCCTAAAATCGATATTGATGTAGACGTGAATAAGCTTAATGACCAGTTCGTAAATTCTAAGATTCCAACGTCTAGCGGTAACTTATATGATAACCTTTGTTCTACCACAATATTCCTTTAGGTTTCGATGCGTAAATCAGTTCGAGGTTTTGGAATGTATTTCAGCCGTAAAATCGAATGAATTTGGTTTGACGATTTAGATCCTTTATTCTTGAAAGCTCTGACTCCTACACTTTTGCCATATTATACTCACTTATTTAGTACGGTTCTGACTAAATCTTCTTTCCCTTAACATTCGAAAGTAGCTAAAAACCTTCCCATTCCCAAAACTAACAATGAGTTCAGGCCAATTGCTATCCTTCCTTTTTTGTCCAAGGTAGTGGAAAATATTATAGCCAGACAAATCACTAATTATTTGGAGAATGTAGGTCAGTCTGGATTTATGAAAGGTAGGAGTTGTACTACCGCTCTTATAAATGTGGTTGAGGATCTTAGGTCGGAACTAGCTGAAGATTTTTGGTTCTCTTGATCACACCAAGGCATATGACACAGTCGATCACAAGGTTCTATTGAAAAAGCTGCAGAAACTGTTTAATTTTTCTAATTATGCATGCAATCTAATTTATTCTTATTTGATAAACAGATTTCAAAAAATACATTTTAATGGCAATATTTCAGATCCACTTAGTATTAGTAGAGGTGTTCCCCAGGGGTCAATACTCGGGCCTCTGTTGTTTTGTATGTATGTATGTTTTGGTTAAGTTTAATGTTCATATATGTATATGCTAATGATGTACAGCTTTATACTAGTACTCCCAAAGAGAATATTAATTCTTGTTTGGATTACATTAATCGTGATTTAGTAAAGATTGACAGCTGGGCCTTAGCTAATGGACTATGCATCAATCCTTCTAAGTCTAAATGTATTATTCTTTCGTGGACGAACAGATCATTTGTCATAAATGAGTTGAGCATCAGGGGAAATAAAATTGACTTTGTCACATCTGTAACAGATCTGGGTATTGTCTTTAATGGCAGTTTATCGTGGTATAGCCATGTAAATGTCGTTGTTAGTAGAATTTATTGTACGCTTACTAACTTGTGGACTGTCATTGATTCAACTCCTTTTGTCATTCGTATGTAAAAACCTTAATATCTCTAAACACCAAATTTCAACTTAAGCTGTTATTATTTAATGCCACAGATACATATATAAATATAAGTTTTCAAGATTCTTAAAATTTCTCAATATTTTTATATAATTTTAAACACAAGTTCATTCCAACGAACGTCCTCTAATATTATCATTTTCATTATTATTTTAGTTAATAAAAAAGCAAATTATTTGCTTAATAAAAATTTTAAATTTCACTTTAAACAAATCAAACGCTGTCAAACAAATATGTAAGTAGGTGTCTACAACTAGCAGTGGACGAATTACATGCATGTGTTAAAAACACTGGAAGTAACCTTACGATACATCGAAACAATTCGATGTTTTTTTTATTGATATACATAGAAAAAACATCGATGTTTTTATTCAATGTATCTAAGTTAAAAACTTAATACAAATACAATATGCCATATACAATCGACTCATAAATGCAATAAAATGTTGTGTAAATCCATTCTAAAAACACTAGGTGATTAGGATACAGAGATGGGATTGTGTTAGAATGACCGAGACAATGAAAACTTGTATTATAATGGCGATGAAGGCTCTGTTGTATATAAGCTCAAAACATGTGGAAATGAGATCCAAGTCATGAAGAGTATGATTTGGATAAAGTCATCAAGGGGATTCGTAACCAGAGAAATCAAATGACAGAAACGAAATTGAGTATCGAGCTACATAGCAAGCGAGACTTTACTGTTCTTTACGGATAGGTCAAGGACGTACAATGGATCAAAAACAAGGGTGTTTAGTCATAGAATGAAATATTCAGAGCATAACGGAGAAATTCTCGCGATCATAGAAATACTACCTGCTAGTCAGGCTGACCAATGAAATTGACTACAGTTTTTAATAGAAAGCTTAATCAGAAAGGCAGAAGAAATAAGGTCATCCTTTATTGGATCTCAGATCATGTTGTAATTCGGAGCTGATGAGGCCAAAATTTTTCTGTGGAACATGAAGGTGAGTTTGAAGGATATACTCGAAGTAAAGGCAGATGGAAACATTTTTCTTAAGTCAAACAGTTTTTAGATAATCTAAACTTTTATTACACCTGCATTTCAAAACACACGTCGTCAAGATTTAGATGACAGATCATTGGAAGATCTGGGCATGGCGAACGTGCCACTAAGGGAATTGACCACAATTAAAGGATCATGACAAGGGCGCTTCCCTCACACTGGGTGATAAAATGCGCCATATGGGCCGCAAAGTGAACTTGCCGGTGAACGGCAAGCTGCAGCTAACCTAACCTACCTTCAACTTTTATTGACTACTATCGAGAAGAAGACTGAGGATATCATTCAGATCGGGCATTGTAGATTCAAAGAACACTTGTTTCAGATAGTTTCAATTCCAGTATAAAGACACTGTAATTAGGAGAACGAGTCACAAGAACACATACTTAGAACCTGTCGGTTGTAATACACTTCAGAAGGAAGCAACTGTGTGTTCTTCACCGGAATTCAGACCGCAATTTATGCCCACTGATTCCGAACAATAACCTGAAATTTGTCAAGGCAACAGGATTGAGGGAAACATTACAGGGCTATCCTATATAGGTTGGAGGTAATACAATAAACTACCTGGTTGCAGTTCTCTCCTATCTATTCGCAGTTATTAGTAATTCCGATCTATTACAAAAATCAAAGAATGCATTGACAAAATCGATATATTTTGTAATCAATCGATATAACAACGATGCTTCTTTGCTTCCTATTTTCTTTGTTCTTCAATAGCCTTGCACAACAGAGTAATGGTAAAGCAATTTAATATCACATTTTATTCAAAACTCTGCAATTGCAGTCCCTCCTTGGATTTGGAATATGTATAACTGTCGTAATTGTTGAACCAAAATTGTCTCCAGTCGCCATTTCTGGATAAATTTGTACGCGAATAAATAAAATTGTAGAATTTGCAACAACCCACATGAGATCAAAGAACATCCAATGTATCCCAATAAAATCATTGTTTGGTGACGTCATCGGTCTATATCTCATACAGCACAACTTTGTCCAGACAATCACTGTCAATCGAATAGTGCCACTTAGCCCATGCTACATGGCATATTGTGCACAAGCGATTTGGGAGGCAATGGCCACCGATTTCGTTGGATTTAACCTCGTTTCTCCTAAAAGCCAACATAACCCATGACTTCAATCAAATTCAGCCAAATTCATTATAAGTCTCTTTGAGAATAATGCCTTAAAGAAATAATAGGAGTAAATGTTTTTCAAATACCACCAAGCAACTCTTTATTATTTCAAAACTTGGTCGAAGCCTCCTAATTTTTATAGACTATTAGTGCGTCCGTTCAATAAATTGACGTTGTTGAAACAAACTTGCTGGTAAATGGAACATTACATACATACATACATAATTGGCCATTACAACCCTTCAGTCAGGATTACGGCCTAACTTCGCACACCACTCATGTTGTGTGCCTTAATTTTATACTTGAGTGGCGGGACCTACAGTTTGACGTCGACTCCGAACGACAGATTTTTGAGAAACTTTTACATGGCAGGTTTATTTACTCTCAGAGTTTTTGCCAGAAATCTGCTGAGAGGAAGTCGCCGAAGAAATATTTTTTTCATTTCATTTTGATGTCTGGCCTGGGGCCTAGAACAATAAGTTTTTTAAATTTTATTCCTTATTTGGGCTTAGGAGGCCATATCATTGAGTATTTTTGACAGCATGATTATTCACTTCTTGATAAGAGTTAGCGATCATCAGACTACATAAAACCTCATAAACCTCAAAGATATATTTCTACATCAATAACGTGTACTTTTTTTAACACTTCCTTTTTCTATGTATATACTTTGGATTACACTATATTCTTGGTAGCGGCGAGCCGAACAAACTGCACAATTCTCGTTTCTTCAGACCACAGAGCCTTGTTAAAGTTATAACGCCACATATGCTCACTGGAAAATTGCAATATTATTCATACTTAAAAGAAGCTTTTGCAAGCAGACGCTTTATGCGGTTTAATCTTTGACGTGCTCGTTGTAAACTTTGTCAAACGGTAAATTTTTCCACGTTTTTTGAGTGTAGCCTTAATTTAAGGTTTCTTTAAGTGAATTCCATTAAAAATTTCTATTTTAGTACGATCGCAGCAGTTTCCAACATAGACAAAACTTTTGATTTTAAAGTAAAATCAATATTTTTCGGCATCTGATATTTACATATACAACACCACTACCTATTTTTAGGTCAATTTACAAATTTATTAGAGAAATCAGAATATCAAACATTTTCGGTTTAGTTTAGTATGCAATAAAAAGTTGTTATAAAATCAATTTTATTGTATCTGATTTAAAATCAATTTTTTAGTTAATTTAAATAAAATGTAGAGCGCTAGATGGTCGGGGCTTATGAAAACTGTTTTTCATTTGTATTGTATATAGGGTTGCCAGCCCGGCTGGACTTGGCTGGATTGTCCAGCTTTTTTGATGCTTGTCCAGTTTCAAGCTAAAATTTAATTTGTCCAGCTAAATAGAAATTTTTTAGTACACTGCAATAATGCATATGCAAATATGCATGTGACGGACTGAACCGAAAAAATTTAAGTTTAGTTAAATAAATTTTAAAGAATGCAATGAATTTATTTAATTGTAATATTTTTAAATAATATGACATATGTATATATGCTGATAACAATGGATATTTTAATAAAAATTATTTACACAAAACCAAAATTAACATTTTCTCAGTACATATTTTTTAATGTCCAGCTTTTTTTTTGTTTTGTCCAGCTTTTTAAAACCCAATGTCCAGCTTTTTGCGAATCGGAATCTGGCAACCCTAATTGTATAGTAGTAAATTCATTTAAAAATATCGTGTGGCTGCCTAGTATTTTTTTTTTGTTTTTTTTTTTTGCTGCTGAAAATAAGTTTAATTTGTATTACCGTTAATTCATGGAACCATGTGGTCATATCTCATGTCTGATGAAATACAAAACAAAACAATTTGCCCAGTGTAGGTAAAATGAAATTCAATATTTTGCAGCTACCTAATCAGTTTAACGTTCAGTGGTTGGAGAAAAATCAATCGTAGTTGTAGATGGTTGTCTTCCAATATTATTATTGCCAGGATGCCTGCCTGGTTGGCGCATTGTCCGACCGTTTAACCTTTAATTAATTAACACTTGATTAAATTTTCCTTTTCGACTTAATGCACTGAACACTCAATGTACAGAGATTTTTGCTTTGAATTTTATAATTTACATTCTTTTCTTTTCTATATATATATGTAGTATAAACACATACTAATGTATGGTAATATTTGTATATACATACATGCTTACACAGTACATATTTGAAATGTGTCTTGTGTATGTGAGTGTTTAATAACTTCTTACAAAGTAAAAAATCAAGTCATCTCTACGGGCGAAAGAAGTCTGACGACTGCGTTTTATACAATTTAAGATAAGTTTTCTTATCATTGTTGTTTTCGGCATTATTTCAGCTACTTGGTCTTGTTAGTGGTGCTTTATTGCTGTGATCACATTCACTACCGACTGTAAAGTGACTCATTAAACGGTGTTAAATACCCTCATAAAACAAGTTAATCCATAAAATTATATGGATTTTTATATATGTATGTACTCGTATTAGCTTAACGGCCGTTTGTTTGTTCTGCTTGCTACTTGCTGTTTGCTGGAAAGGCTTGGAGTCTTTGGTTCTGTATACTCGTATGTTTCTGTTTTTTTTGCTGCTTGTCTGGTCGTTTGGTCGGTCGGTTAAATTGCTGTCATATGCTGTCATGCTATCCTTATGTGTTGTATTGACATCACGGTCCATTTGCAGTAGCATAAAACAGAAGCAAAACAAAAAAAAACTCTAACAATTTAAGTAGCGCCACTAAATTTAGAGGAGTCATGCACTTGTTGATTTTTATTAAATGTTGTAATAAAATAACAGTTAAGCTGTAAATTTTATTTTATTGTGAACCATCCATCCACCTGCATGTAGGTGTATGGGATTGTATATGTATATTATCGCTCTATATGTGTGTACCTATCTGTATAAGAATTTATGTTTGGATGGATATCCATCTATGCTACAGTTTCAAATGTGAAGTAAAATAGAAAAAAATGTTGTAAAAATCAAAGTACAATAAAAATAAAACTCATATAAAAAGAAACTTAAAAAATCATAAATAAAATCATGATTGAATAAAGGAATGAAGAATGATGTGAATTGGGAAAACCTTTTGCCTGACTGACGTACAGCAGTTACAGGCTTTTATGATTCTTCTCCACATGATCTTACAACGTTAATCAGTTTGTACGTTTGCACAGATATAAAAAATTTACCATTTCCAAACATCTAAATATACTTAATTTTTCAATTGTATCAATTAAATATTCATAAACACTTTATTCAATTACCACATAATATAATTCAAATATGGATTGTTTGTTTATATACTGGTTCTGCTTAGGTAGTTATCACTTAAGATGTACTATTCTTACGGCTTTACTCTTTACTCCAATGGACTTGCCTCGGCTGTAGAAAGATTAATTTAGATGTCTATACATTTTTTTTTTAAGAAATTACAAAGAAGTATTTAATAAAAAATTGTTTGCACTTCAAGCTAAACTTTTAAAATTTGGTGAATTATTTAGAAATTGTACAAACTTTGATGATTTCGTCAATACGCTAGATCTCTTATCTTCATACATACTTACATACATAATTGGGCAGTCAGGATTATGGACCTAGTTTCTCACACCACTTATGTTGTGTGTGTTAATTTTATACGTGAGCGGCGGGACCTACAGTTTAAAGTCGAGTTAGCCAAACGTCCACGGAACTTACGTTCGTAAGTTAATTTCGGTAAGCATTTATATTGTTCTTCATATGCTACAAACGAACGTCAACGCTTAAATAAATGGGACTTTCACGTTTTATTACATTCAGAATCAAAAGTTAAAGATAACACTCAAGCTTTTTATCTGTTGCTATGGGGGTTTATCAAGTACCAAAGCTTGTACTATTTTATCAACGATCTAGAAAAACAATTACTGCATTGCAATATTTACGTGTATGCAGACGATTTGCAACAATTCGCAAATAAATGATTGTATTCTTAAAATTAATAGCAACATTCACAGAATTCAGACCTAGTCAGGAAATGATGGTCTTTGTCTTAATCCTAAAATCTCAAAATTTCTTTCTATTACGCCTACCATAAATATATGAAAAATACCATCATACTGCAAATATTCTTGAATGGAGTGCTAATAGAAGAAGTCAAATCTGCAAGAAAAAAATTTTGAATAATTGTAAATAAATATTTTATTTGATCAGATCCCAAAATTGTCGTTGCTGGAAGAATAATCTCTATATTACAGTCAAAATTGAGAACTTGTTGAGGATACGCACTTTACAATTACTGCATGATATCACTTATATTCATACTCCATCTTACTTGCTTTGAAGACTTATCTTCACTCGTTCACAAAGAACAAATGATCTTATGCATATGAGGCATCGATCTCTGACGTCTAAATGACATTTCTATATAAACTAATCACCTTTGGCACTTGTTACACCCAAATATTTAGTTTATAGGCAATGCAATACAATTTAATAAGGCATTGTTGTCTTACTTTTCATAAATTTGATCATATGCATAATTGTTTCCCTGTACTTTGTATCTTTTTATACATATATACATATTATACATAATAGAGAAACATTTGCAATTTACGAGCATAGCATTTAAGTTTTAAGGGTTTGAATGATTATGCAAAAATCTTTTCGAATTGTAATGAAATCACCATTATCATCTACAGTGAAAGCTCCACTGGCGGACAGCTCTAATAGGCGGACATCTCCGCTAGACGGGCGATTTTCTAAGTCCCGTGAATTAGGTCGTATTTTTAGAGCAAATTCATCTCCTCTGGACGGACGCTCCCTTGGACGGACGCGGACACCTGTTTTACCAAAAATATCTCCCATAGACGGACAAATAAATATTACAAAAGGCAAAGCTGAGCAATTTTATTGTATTTCGGTTCATCCCCCTTTCACACTATGCGCAATGTGTAGAGATTACATAAATTTTTCTTAGTTGAGTGTGTATTTTTCAACTTAATCAGATTATGTAACATTGCGTAGTGCGGTGATTCCCCGGTTTATTATTTTATGTAATGTGATGTTCATAGACAAAATCTAAATTGTGATTCCACTTTTAATTTTGGTTTATGTGATAACTGATGGATGGTCATTAGTTTAAAGTTAGTGTGTTTCAAAATTGTAAGGTGTTAAGATGGCTCCGCCAAATTTTCTTTCATTAAAAGAAAAAGTGTCTGTAATTGATATTGCAGAAAATGAAAAACTTTCAGTTCGAGACATCGTAAAAAGGTTTGTGTATTTCAAATTTTAGATAGGCTAGCCTTATTCATCCTTGTTTTTTTTAACAGATTTAATAGTGGGTAGACTCAGGCTGCCAATATGTGAAAAAATAAAGATTTCATCAAAAACAAATGGCAGTCTGGGGATAATATGAATAGCAAGAAGAATTTTTTGTCAGAGAAGGGTTCTAAAGTAGACAAATTCATCTTCGAATGGTTTTCTTTGGCTAGAGTCAATAATATTCCACTTTCGGGGCCAATCGTTAAGGCAAAAGCCAAAGAATTCGCAGAAAAAGTGGGCTATAATGAATTAACTGTATCCGATGGTTAGCTTCAGAAATGGCGTAAACATCATAATGTTGCTTGTAAATGCATATCAGGTGAAGCTGCAGACATCTTTCCAGAGGATGTTACTCAGTTCAAAGAAAAACTCCCTTCAATACTCAGTAAGTACAGGCCCGAGGAAGTTTACAATGCTGACGAGAGTGGTCTATTTCTTCGGGCATTGCCTATCAGAACACTATCTCTTAAGTCAGAAAAATGTACATGTGGCAAATTGTCTAAGGAAAGACTCACAATTCTATTTTGCGTTAATATGTTGGGAGAGAAGGAAAAACTACTGGTTATTGGTAAAGAGGCTCGCCCACGAAACTTTAAAAACACCGCAGTTGCCGCTTTGCCGATTGATTTTTTAGATCTTAATATTTCTTGCCTTTATATGTCAGTTAATTAGCTACTCTGAATATAAATACATATCTACATATGTACAATATATATGAATATGAGAAAAATAAAGTTAATGGAAATATTTTTAAAGATTATTTTTTATCACAGTTATGGTTGGAAACAAATAATATACAGGCAAATAAGTATTTCTTAAAGTTTTCCCGAAGCATTTTAACAAAATATCCCTTGGGCGGACATCTCCCCTAGGCGGACAAAAATGCCTCGACGGTCAGTGTCCGCCTATGGGAGCTTTCACTGTAATTATATCACCAGTTAAATGGAATTGCTTTGAAAATGTTGTAGCTGATGTAAAGTTTGTAATTGCACATTTACATTGGTGATGTGTCTCCTATCAGTCGATTTCATATGGAAACCAAACTCGTGTTGAGTGGCCCGTTATCACCAATGCCACATTTTGGTACTATGAATGGTAGCTGACAAAAAACATTGTCAAATTTCAATTGTTAAATTGAAAATTTTTAATCTAAAATTATGGTACTTGGCAACACAATCATAGCGCAATTGATAGCTTTAAGCTTACATTTATTTCAATAACTGTTTTTCTGAAGTCTCCAGCTAACAACATCAGAGCACGATCAAAGATTTCCACGGAAATCTAACAATTTTCGATGTAAAGCAGTAACCTAATAATAAAATGTATATTCCTGAAGCAAAATGTAAAGGAATTCATTCTGCATCGCTTTGGAATTGGTTCGAAGTCACTTGTATCATTACATACCTATCAGGCAGTGCATATATATGTAGGGGACCACAGGGTAGCCAGAGGCAAAACGAGATTTTGACGTTTACCGGCGAATTATGTAAGGGACAGCAAATATTACCAAAAAGTATTTCTTTCCCTGTCTGATTTTCTCTCTGTTTTGTTTATTTGTTTTTTTTTTTAGTTTTCGAGGTGGGTTTTTTATATTGGCGAGAGTTAATAAACAATTTAATTTTTGCGTGAAACTATTAATAAATAATAAAAACAACAAATAACAATAACAATTTTTAACTTTTTCTTTCAATAAATTAAAAAATAGTGACAATTTTCAGCAAGAAAATGTCTTTATGAGCAGGACGTCTTATTTTGATCTTGTAATATTTAGCTTCTTAATTACGACTTGCATAAGAAACTATATTCATTGTGACCGAAAATCACCCACATTTCGATTAATGAAGAAATATTTAAGAATCTTTAAACTTTTCATTGAAGTAATTAAAACATATTCCATATTTTCCCTTTTTTAGCACAAAATAAATGTTTATTTACATTTATTTTTTCTACTTTAACCGCCAGTTTTCACTCTGTATATCTGTTGCTTCTAAAACATTCGATTCACAAAACATGTTTTCTCCCTCTAAGGGGAAAGTTAAGCTGCTGCTTTGAGCGTTTTTAAACGTCAAAAGTATCGTATCTGTATACCTGTGTAGGGGACTAGACTCGAATCACTCAATCACTGAACCATAATTAAGAAAATGAACCAGTTAAAAAAAGGGAAATTCCCAGTTTGTTGTTTTAACAGATCCCTACACATACAACTCTAATCCGTATACATACTTATATGTATGTATGTATGTAGACAAACACAAAACACACCATAATGATTATATCAGTGGTGCATATTTGGTTGAATTTAAAAATGATGCAAAAATAACATTTTAAAATCTATAAAAAATCTAAAAAAAAAAAAAAAAATTCATTTAAAATCTTATAAATTTGAATTCGCATACAATAAATCCGCATAATACGAGACCCGAGTGTACCTTTTAACCACCCCAATACATAAGTTTATGTGGTTTCTTATCAACTAGTAGCATTCGTATCAGCAAGTAAATTTCGCTCTCTTTCAAATTTTTAAACTATAAAACCATGCGACATACCCCCTCTCTGACCCATCAAACCCCCTCAGTTCACATGAAACTGAATGAAGGTTTTGTTTCTCAAGGCCGAGTCAGATAAAACGTTGCGTTACATATACGCTTTGACATATAAGATAAATGTACATGTTTATATGGCACTTGTCACATAAACTGCTTTTAACGCAACGCAAAGCGAAAAGTTGGGCATGTCTCATCTTTTTGCACGCTTAGACAATCAGCTGTTCAGTAAATATTTTTGGCAAATTTGAGCGCAAATTTGATTGTTTTATTATTTTTCTTTAAATTTAAAGCTTTTTTGTTATTGTTTTGTTTTTATTACATTAAAAAACAGAAGTAAGTGAATTTTATGTTTTGGAAGAAGTATTTAATATAATTTTCATAATTTTACTCAGTAAAAAACTTACGCGCCAACCACTTTTAAAATATAAACAAACAACGCGAGTGTTGTCAAAGTTTTTATTGTGACACACACTTTTTGCTTTGCGCTTTTCTGTCAAAGTTATAAACGTCACGCAAAGCAACAAAGTTTTATCTGACACGGCCTTAAGAACGGTTACTAAACACAATTTAACTTCTTAAAAATAAAATATACACACAAAATATAAAATATACATTCGCAATAAAAAAAATATTTGTTTGTTTATCCGCGCATGGATGATGTATTCATTACGACGATATCGTAGCAAATGAGATAATGCTTGTCAATCAGAGTTGGAGACGATCAAATAAAACTTAATCAAATAAAAAAATAAAAAATTTTGGATTTCCATCAATCAAAGCCGACAACGTATACATATACAACGACAACACGCACACATATAAGTCGTTGATGATTTTATTTGATCGTCTCCAGGCACCTTAAGTCGTTACAAGAGTTGATGCAATGAGTCCGAGTATCTTAAAAATATTAAGAATATGTCATCCCAGAAGGAATATATATACATTAGAGCGACTCACCAAAAAAAAGTGCTCGATGTACCCTCCTAAAAATGAACCTTGGACTTTTTTAAGATGACATTTAAAATATTTCGGCTCCAGCTTTGACCTCTCGTGAGCTGGACCATTTCGAAAAAGGGTCTATTTTTCCATGTTTTGCCAATTTGAGAATCTGTTTCCTTACCAACATATACAATATGGGTGTCATAAGAAAGGTTTTTTCAATGCGCGTCCAACTGTATATACAATTTTTCCAAGGACGATCATCCATGTCCTTTTTTTAATGATATTCTGTTAAAAAGAACGGTTTTTGAATTTTTTCTTCGGGGTTGTTTGTAATAATAACCAAATTAACATATTTTAATCTTTAGTCGATTTAATTAAATACGGGTCTTAGCTTTTTTTGAAACTGGCCCTAGTTTGCGTTTTTGAGTATGGTTTTGTAAATATAAACAAAAAAAATTTAATACCTTTTTTTAATTTGGGAAAAAATATGCCTACAAAAAGTCGTGGATCATTTCTTTTTTTCTTTCTTTAGTCCTATTTTCATCCAAACATCATCTAGAAACTAAATCCGCCATCATATTAGAGTTAATTTGGTTAGAAAAAAAAAAAGAAAAAATTCAAAAACCGTTCTTTTTTACAGAATATCCTTAAAAAAAGGACATGGATGGTAAATTATATATACCGCTGGACGCGCCTTGAAAAAACCTTTCTTATGACACCCATACTCTATATGTTGGTTAGGAAACAAATTCTTAAATTAACAAAACATACAAAAATAGACCCTTTTTCAAAATGGTCCAGCTCACGAGAGGTCAAAGCTAGAGCTGAAATATTTTAGATGTCATCTTAAAAAAGTACAAGGTTCATTTTGAGGGGGGTACATCGAGCACGAATTTTGCTTCCATACAACTTGAGTCGCTCTAATATACATACATAATTGCCAAGAATAGTATTTGTGAGTTTGTGTTTTATTTTTGGCAGTTAATTTTTTAGTGAGATTTGATTTTAAAGAAAGTAAATTTTAAAGCAACTGAATATAGAAATGTAGGTATCTGTGTAAGTAAAGAAGCTTATAAGAATTGTAAAGAAATTGTTAACAGCACCAGTGAGGAAAATGTTGAAAAAATAAAATAAGAAGGCGGTTAGGACAATATGTATATCTTTAGCTATTTTAGAAAATATTTACAAAAATTGAGGAAAAATTAGTGTAAAGATAAAAGACTTTGGAATTGGCTTATTCAAGTAAACGCGAAAGAAATTAGGTGCAAATACTACAATTGCACATTTAAATCCAAATTAAGCAATTTTCTGACGCATGGGAAATTCAGTAAAGATTTGGCAGCCTCTATACCAGCGGTCGGGGAACTTTTTTAATCATTACCCCAAAATATTTTTGTGGAAGTTGATATTACCCCATGGCGAAGAGAAAAAAAAACGAAATCGCCTCTTTTTAGCATCTTCCATGATAATTTTGAAAAGAAAACAATAACTAAAAATTTAATTTAAACATCATTTATCCAATTTATCAATGTAATACCTAGTAATACATAACGGTAATAATAGTAATATGAGTAATATATAGGGCTATCCATTTCGTGGTTTCAAAAGTATGGGACTGAAATTCGACATCTGTCAAACTACGTTGTGAAACCAATTTTTTTTGGCGTTGGCGGTGGACGGCAATTTTGCGAACAAAATTTTCTTCAGCGATGAAGCACATTTCACACCCGGTGGGTATGTTAATAAACAAAATTGTCGTATTTGGGGTTCCGAGAATCATCAAGTAATTGAAGAGAGGTCATTACATCCAGAAAAAGTCACTGTTTGGTGCGCTCTTCAGTCCGAAGGTGTGATTGGACCTTACTGGCTGAGATACCGCCCAATATGTGTCAAAAAGTGGACGAAAATTACCTCAAAAGAATCAATGCTAGCAACACATCGCATGGAGATCATTTAAATGATGTAGTGTTTCACACATAATGTAAACGTTCAAACTTTACAATAAAAAAGAAATATCATGAAAAAAATATTTTATATGTGTTTTATTTACGTTTACTTTTGAAACCATTAAATGGATAATCCTATATATAACAAATTGAAACCCATTGAGGTACAATTGAGGGTTGACAATTTGGGGTACTGTAACAAATTATAATATTAATAATAATGGTAGTAGCCGTAGCCTAGTAGGTAGTGTGTTCGCTTATTAGACGTAAAGCCCGGGTTCGAGCCCCAGGCCAGACATCAAAACGAAATATGAAAAAAAAATATTTCTTCGGCGACTTCCTCTCAACAGATTTCTGGGAAAAACTCTGAGACTAAACAAAATTGCCATGAAGGGTTTCTCAAAAATCTGAGTCGACGTTAAACTGTAGGTCCCGCCACTCAAGTATAAAATTAAGGCACACAACAAAAAGGTACAAACAAAAATTAGAATTGAAAAAATTAGAAAAAAAGAATAATTGAAAACATTCTTCTTTCACGTTTTAGAGAAATGGTGTTGTTTCATGTTCGATACAATTGCTTCAAAATTGAGACTTTTTGATGAAAGTGCGATTTGAATACAGTCTTCGGTGTTTAGTCGATTTCTGTTCTTCGTTTTCATGTTCATTAGAGTGGAAAAGCCTTGTTCGCACAAATATGTTGATTTGTAACAACAGCAATTTTTAACCGCCTCTTCATGTGCAATTTTGAAAGCCTTTGCAGCTTTTGAAACCATAAAGACGACAGATTTAGTTTACTTTCAAATTGAATACATGCATCAGTATTAGATCGAAGTTCAAGAATTGCTTCTGCCAAACCTGTAGGTTCTTCTGGTACCATAGCAATTTCACATTTAAAAGGATCTACAATGCAACTGACAGTACGTGTATCAAGATCTAGAAAATAATCTGGAAACCGTTTTCTGAGTTTGATAAGATGTCTTACAATTGTATCATTGATGGCAGCGAAAGTAATATTTTCGCAATCTTCCAAAAACAAAGCTAACCTTGAAAAAGAAGCAATCTTGGAAGAGTTTTTAAACGTATGTCCTTCCAACTTACTTTTGTATAATAAAGTAGGTCCGTACATTCAGCTTCACCGTCCTGACATAATTCACGAAATAGCCGTGAACATGTCCCCTTGTGCGAAGTAGTGGTTTGAAGATCGCCGCTATACAAGTGTTAACGTACAAATGCTATTGCTTACGCAAATGGTGTGAGCACAGGACAATAACAACTAGCAATTGTTGTATTCGTTAAGAGTGAGCAGAGAAGAATAGCGAACAAGATCAAGTTGTAACGGTGGCACACAAAAGTAGTGCGAACAATAAAGAGTTTAATTGGAAATAAACACATATTTTTTTTACTTTGTTGGCAATCAACGAACTTATATTCTAAACGTTTTTAAAAAGGTAAAAACGTAAAAATATTTTTTACCCACAAAAGTTTCATTTTTACCCCATTTGGGGTAATTTACCCCGGTTCCCCGACCGCTGCTCTATACCTTTTAAAAATAAAAATTAAAAACAATAGAATTTCCAATATTATGTGCCAATAGCAAAAACAAAGAAGCTAAATTATTCAAAGCACTATACGTAGCGGCGCATACTTCGATTAGATCTTAGATCATTTAATAAAAGTGCAAAAAAAATTCTAATGACAGCAAAGCAGCTGCAGGAATGTCTTTATCATTATTGATAAATCAACTTATATTACTGTCGAAAAACAATTAGGTAGGTTAGGTTAACGGGAAACCAGCCTGAAAGTTTTATGAACGAAGATATATCCTTGTTATCAATGGATGATAATTCCGTTAAGCTGACAAGGAATGGAAGGACAAATAATTGGTAAATAAAGTGGATAATAAAGGCCCAGAACCGCGGCAGTAGTCGTTCCATGGGAACTGCAGCCTTTCCGCAAGTTCCCCCATAGCGCAGTGACCTGTGAGCTTGGCCACTGTGATCGAGTTTGTGTAGTTGGTTGGTACGTCTCCTATCCATCATGGATAGTGAGTTTGGCAATTGAGCAAGATTCCTCACTTGTCCAGAATAGGTTGGCGTCTCGAAAGAATTGTTGCCTAACGGCCAAATTCACCGAGGTGAGTGGTATACCCAAGCATCGATTAGCAAGGGTTCCGGAAAGAGTGTACCTGCTCTGGCAAGCTCATCAACCCTACAGTTGCCTGAAATGTCCCTGTGCCCGGGGACTCAGTCACTTAATCGTTCAGAGAGGACGTCTAGACAACGACGACAGTCCCTGATGAGATTGAAGTTGGCAGTAATGTTGGAAAGGGATCTAATTATAGATTAGCTATCAGAAAATATCGAGATACCAGTGAAAGGAGCACCGTTGGTGAGGATCCAGTGAGCTGCTTGGTGAATGGCCAACACAGCAGCTGGAAATACGCTACAGTGATTAGATAATCGCAAGGAAATATAGAGGTCGAGACATCGCTACCAAATCTATCATCGAGTTTGGTGCCGTTAGTGTATATATGCAAAGATTCCGGGAAGATGAGCGTGTTAGAGATCCACTAGTACCTGCTTGGAATTAGGAAGTGAAACCCCCTATCAAAACAATATTTCTTAGGAAGATAATCGATGTCCAATCAATTCAAAGATGTGATACTCCAGCCAGACATGGCATTGAATCTGGTCGCTGCAACTGACTTTCTGACTTTCACAAGAAGTCTGATATTACATTGCCTGTCTAGAGCAGTCCACCAGAGCGCAACTCCATGTAGGAGGTTGGTTTCGATGACTGCAAAATAAATCCATAGTGGGATATTGGGGTGGGGACCCCATCTGGGTCAAACTGCTCTTACTCTTGCAGAAGTAAGTAAGTGAACTAGCATCCAGGTTGGCTTTCCAGTTGAGTTTACAGTCAAGGCTCACGCCTAGATACTTAACCTTGGGACTCAATGTAAGTACAGTCCCGCTAATACTAGGAATGATGTTCGGAATCTTGTATATTCTAGTGAAAAGAATTGTATCAGTCTTAGAGGGGTTGACCGACAGTTCAAATTCTTCTGTCTGTGGACACATTCCCGACGCAGCAGTGGTAATATCGTCAGCATAGGTTATAGCGTTATTACCAGAACTGGCGTAAGAGAGTGAAGTGCTGTTTCTACTGATTTACCTAGTTCCACCAGGGTGGTTCGGGCTTACCTCTGTAAGCAGAGGGTTTGACGGAAAATGTGACTGCTGACTTAAGCGCCTCGCTCAGTTTGTGCACTGCCCCTTCTACATCGAAACGGTTTACAATGGCTGGGGGAGTCTCAGGAAAACAGAGTTGCAATATTTCCCTAAAGAGGGACCAGTTAGAGTTCCTTCTATTTACTGGATGATGCGTTCTGGGTGGAGAATCAACGAAGTCAAGCCCGATCCGAGAAGGACCATTTCTGAGATACAAACCAGTCCTTGTAATGTCAATTACTTCCCTCCTGTTAGAGGTGAGCAAAGTACGTCCTTTACCCCAATTGGAAATAACAAAATTAGCAACAATAAAATCAAACACACAGTCACCACTTTCGTTTGTGCCGGAGCTGCTCCACATCCTATGGTGAGAGTTGGCATTCGTTCCGATAATGACCGGGATCCCATGTTGGGATTCTGGCTCTCGACCTGAGACGATTTTTAATTTGGTCCACAGGAATAGCAGGAAGCTTGGTCCTGGCCAGATCTCGCCAACCTTGCTGAGCTCCAAAGAACGGAGACCTGATCAAGCTATCGCTTTTATATGCGCTTGGAACTACCCTTCATCACGCCGGGCGTTATTTTCTAGATAGGTTGTGAATTGATGATGAATTAGTTTCTCAAAAATTTTATCCATTATAGGCAATAGAGCAATAGGTCTATACATATCTTCTTTATGTGCATTAACAACTTTTGGTATTGGAACAATTTTCGATATTTTTAAAATGTTCGGATATTCCGCTGTTAAGATAATATTATTGAATATGTGTAATAATAATGGTGTGATTTCATTATTTAAGTTTATGAAAATTTTGGGCGACAAGTTATCATGTCCGGGGGACTTTCTATTTGAAAGGTTATGTATGATTTCAGATATTTCTTCATTTATTGTGCTTCTGAAATTAAAAGTCGTAATTCAGTTCCTTAGAGTTTGTAGTCCATTACATGAATCGGCGGGAGAATAATCAATTTGTTCCTTCATGGTTTTGGGAATTTGTAAAAAGTATTTATTTAAGCGCTCACATTTAATCACATCCTCCATTATTATTTCGCCATTTGAATTTTTCAAGTTTACTTGTTTTTTATCACTCCTTCCCAGATTTGTTCTTTTTTGATAATTTTTTTCTTGTTATCTTAGACGTAGAGTTTTTATTTGCATCTGATAGACATTTTATCAGAATAGACGCATCAATTGATGAATTTCCACTAAAGAAATTCGAACTATAGTTTAAAAAACATTCCTTAAGTTTATTATAGTCACATTTCATTTGTACAAATTCAGTATAGTCACAATTTTGTATTTTCTTCTTAACTTTACAAGAGATCATATTGTGATCGGAAAATTCGCATTCTATAGCATCTATAAATTAGGAATGAGAAAGATTTGTGAAAACATTGTTTATAGATGTGGCAGACATTGGACGTGTAATTAAAGTATGACAATTATTGAAGTCATAACTTTCAAGCAAATTCAGCAAAGTATTCGACACATCATTCAAAAAATCTATATTTGAATCCCCAACAAAAATGCAGTAGTTTCTACCATATAACTCCATTAAGTTTTCTATAAGATTGTAAAAATCATTAACATCACATTTTGGAGATCGATAAAATGATATAATTTTAAGTGGGTTTCCATTTATTTTAAAGTTCTCCAGTGTTAAAACAATCAGGTCACAAAAGTTTCTGTTTTCACATACTTGTACAGTATATTGTAAGTTATTTTTTACATATACAGATGTTCCTCCGAAACCATCCTTCCTACAACAGTGAATAGAATTATATCCAGGTATATTATAAATTGATGATAGCGTTGAGTGAAACCATGTTTCCTGAATTGCAATTATATTTGGTAATTGTGGAAAATTTGAAATCAATGTTTTAAATTGATTAAATTTTTCAATTGACGAAATGCTTCTAACATTTACAGATATAATATTTAGATATGAGTAATTTATTTGTTTTAAATATTCAATGAAATTTTTAAATTCAGAAAAATATTGATTATGTATCATTTATTATTGAAAAAGGGTTTATTAAAACAAAGTACAAAAAGCACTAACAAATAATATATAGATTTAATATTTTTTTGTTTTATATATAGATATGTATATGTACTTAATATTTCTCAAACTGGAGACTTAAGTGCAGCACCATCATCATCAGAATCATCCGCAGTAACATTGACTATGTTCATTGATCTACGTTTGGATTTGAACGTCACAGCTTCCGATAATAATTGATCAACATCATCCTCGCTCCTTATTAGTTTGGGTTTTGAAATCTCACTTTTCCTCACAAATACTCTGGGTCCACTCGTATAAACTGAATTGTACCCAATTGATTTTAAGGTTTTTGCATAATTAAATAGGCTCAAAGTTTCTCTACTTAAATAATCGTTTATGAAAATTGTTTTGGTATCTTCAGATTCTCTTAACTTGGCTTTAGACATCATCATTTTATCTTTAGATTTCGTATCAGTAAACTTTACAACCATTGTTTTCTTTCCATTATCTCTTTCCATAGTGTTTTTAAAGAAATAGACATCATCAATAGATTCCTCTTTAATACCTATATCAGCTTTTCTTGAGAATTCCATAAAAGTTTCCATAGCATTCGATTCTTTTTTAGCAACAAAACCTCTAATTATACAGTCGTTTTTAACACGCTGATCATTTAAAATCTTAACCGAAGTTTTCAAAGTTGAAATTTCAGTTTTTAAAATTTTATTTTCTTTTTGCATCAATTCCAGTTTTTTATTATTTTCGGCTACACCTTGTAATAATTTATCATATTGTTTTGACATAAACTCAATTGCTTCTGTTATTGAGGTCAGCTGATCGAGTTTTTTCAGATTTGTTTTTATTTCTTTTAACTCTTTGGTTATCGAAGCATCTTTGTTATTTACACACATATGACATACATATTCCTCACTCTCGTTATCAAGTAAATATTGCAACTGCCGTTTATCTAGTTGAGTGCATTGTATATGGAATATTTTGGAACACTTATCACATTGTATGTTTTTGTCTCTATTTTCTTTTACTTCCATTTCGCACTGTCCACATATAATTTTTTATCATTTACAATGTTACGACGAGCTTTTGATGCCATTTTTTTTATTTCTTTATAATTGTTTGATACTTGCTCTTTCTTTTTTTTTATATTTTCATAAAAGAATTAATGTTTTTTATTTATTATTTATTAAATTAAAAAATCACTTGTAAGAGCGCAATTATGTTTGACTTTTTATCACAGGGTTGCCAACTCTTTGCTCGGCGTTTTCTGTAAAGGTTTGGACTAATTCCAGGCAATCCTTTGACTTAAATGCATCTGAATTAGGGTAATAAACTCTTATTTACGCAGCAACTTCCTCTATGTTATATCTGGATAAAGTGTCTGGTACTATGTTTTTCGATCCAAAGTGGTGCAGTACATCGAATGAAAATGTTTGGAGATGAAGACTTCATAGAGTAAGACGTCCACTGAGGTCTTTGAGGGACATCAGCCACTTGAGGCTGCTATAGTCCGTAATCCCGAAAATGACATAAGTTCGATGTACGGGCGGAATTTCTTGATGCCCAAAACCACAGCCAAGCCCTCCCTCTGCGTGACTGAGTAGTTGCCTTACGCTGATGTGAATTTGTGGGAGAAGAAATAGTTGGCAACCCTGCGAAAGAGAACATTAAAATTTTCAACAGCTGCGTTTTGTTTATTTACTTTTGGAAAAAAACAATATATAAAATTTAAAATAATACCCAAAAACTGTTCAAATACTGAAACAAACTGCAAATTTTAATATTTGATTGGAAAATGTCCGGAAAAAATCGTCGCAGTCAAAAAAAAGTAATTAAATTATGCGAAAAATGTAGGATGGAGGTGAAAGAGAATCAAGATAGTATTGTGTGTGACAAATGTGATAAACTTTTTCATGTATCATGCACCGGTTTAAGTAAACAACAATTTTCATACTTAGTAGACAATGAGATTGAAGCATATTTTTGCAAACAATGTAATGTAAACAGTGATAATGTAAGAGAAGAATTGAGCGACATAAAAAAACAACTAACTAAACTCGATCAGCTGTCTGAAGTGAAGGATGCCATATCTTTTATGTCCAAGCAATACGACGAAATATTACGAGGGGTGGCAGAGAATAAAAAGAAAATTGATGTTTTACAAAAAGAAAATAATTTGTTAAAATTGGAAGTAAATGAGCTAAAAGAGACCGTAAAATTTTTAAATTCTGAACAAGTCAGTAAAAACTGCATCATAAAAGGTGTAGAAGTTAAAGAAAATGTCACTGCCGTGGATACCTTAATACATATTTCAAAAGGTGTTGGTGTTGACATAAAAGAGGAGAATGTTGAAGATGCTTATATTATTAAAGACAGAAATGAAACTAGAAATAGAAACACTATTATTGTTAAATTCAATTCAAAAAAATCTAAAGATTCGCTTATGGCTGCTAAATCAAAATTTAAAGTTAATGAAGCGACTAAGAGCATATATGTAAATGAGTTTTTGTGTAAAGATACTCTTAAGCTATTTAATTATGCTAAATCTCTAAAGAAAGTTGGTTACAACTCGATCTACACACATAATGGAAAAATTTATGCAAGGTTAAGTGCGACATCGCGACCAATTCTGATTAAAAATGAAAAAGAGGTAGATGACTTACTATTTGAGGCCTCTACAAACCAAGGTAAACGTAGATCCGTTCGAGGAAGAGCTGTTAGAGAGGATGAAGAAGATGCTGTAAATCCTTCGTCTTTTTTTTCTCCAGCACGGTAAAATTAGTAAATTAGTAAATTTCTTTTAATTATAATGTATTTCAGTTAAGATGTATATAGTTTCTTTTTTTTTAATAATTATGAGTAATAAACACTTTGCAAATTTTAATTCCTTTCGAGTGTATTATCAGACGTTGAATTTTCCTATTTTTAATATAATTTCTGTAAACATGCGAAGCATTTCGTCAATTGAAAAATTTAATAAATTTAAGCTTATGATTTCTAAATTTCCTAAACTACCAAGCATCATTGCAGTTCAAGAAACCTGGTTCTCTTCAGACTTAAAACAAATTTACAATATATTTGGTTATAATGCTATACATTGTTGCAGACAAGATTGTTATGGTGGCACTTCGATATATATTAATAAAGATATAGATTACAAAATAGAAAGTTGTGAAAGCAAAGATTTTATCGAATCAATAACAATATCGTTGGAGAATATAATGATTATGGGAAAGCCAATGAAATTTAGTTCATTCTATAGATCGCAGAAGTGTAGTCTAAATGCCTTTTTTAACTTCATGGAAAACCTTTTACTCAGCTGTAGTCATTTTCCCAGCATGATTGTCTGTGATTCTAATATTGATTTCCGTAATGTTACAGACTCATTTGATTTGGAAAATATACTCTCAAGCTATAATTATAAACATTGTCATCAATTAATAACACGACCGAGCTCTGGTACATGTATTGACAATGTTTATAGTAATATCTCAAATGATATTCTCATAGATACTATTTCTTGTTTACTAACTGATCATCTGATATTATCGATTAAAATAAAAAAATACGTCAGAAACTCGGATTATGATGAGGTAATAAAAAAAGTTTGTAATTATGAGGAAGTCAGGAATCATATAAACATTCTTCTACCTTTGTATCATGAAACTCGAGATCCATCACAAGATCTCTCCAAAATCATTGATATTATATCAACCGCGACAACAAATGCAACTATTGAAAAGAGAGATCGAAAGTTTATTAAAAATGAACTAACACCTTGGATGAATAAGAATTTGAGGGAACTTATAAGATATAAGAAAAAATTACTTAAAACGAGAAGACAGGGTAGAGCTTGCACTGATGGTATCTTAAAGCGAATAAGTAAGGTAATTAATAAGGCTTGCAGAGTATGTTTTAATAACTATTATCAGGATAATTTAGAAAAAATTCAGCAGGATCCAAGGAAAAGCTGGAAATTTCTAAACGAGAATATAGGTAGAAAGTCTAAAGATGTAATAAAAGTTTATGATGCCAATGGAAACACTATTCCTGACGTACAGAAAAGTGATATGTTCAATAATTATTTTCTCCAAATTGCTAAAATCCTAAAAAATCAAATTAGTTACTTGCCTCGAGATTCATGCAACAATCTAAGAACTTTGGAACGCACTCAATGTGTCTTCAACTTTTACACCACAACAGAAAATGTAATAAGGGAAGTTATTAATAAACTTGATACAAGCAAAGGCTGTGGGCATGATGAAATTTTTCCAAAAGCTTTACTATGTTGTAGTGACTTAATTACTCCACATTTAACGAGAATATTTAATAACATGATTATTACTGCGACTTTTCCTGAAAGTTTAAAAATTACCAAGATTATTCCCATACCTAAAACGAATAATGCTTCACGGATAGAAAATTTTAGGCCAATTGCATTACTTTCTATAATTGACAAAATATTTGAAAAATGTCTTTATGAACAACTTTCCTCATATTTTAACCATAATAACTTGCTATATGAATACCAATTTGGGTTCAGAAAAGGATGTGGCCCTGAGGAAGCTGTTGTGCACGTGATAAATAATATATGCAAAGGACTTGATGATGGTTATAATGGAGTTGCCGGCATTTTTTACGATTTTTCTAAAGCTTTTGATCTTGTAGAACACAAAATCCTCATAGAGAAACTTGCTTACTATGGAGTCGAGAGAGAGGCGATAAAACTATTAGATAGTTATTTGACAAATAGAAAGCAATATGTTGAGATCAACAATCAGAAGAGTTCCGTTGGAACTGTTGAGTATGGAGTTCCGCAAGGAAGTGTATTGGGCCCTCTACTTTTTAGCGTTTATATCAACGATATTAAAAACCTACAGCTTTTTGGAAAATTGGTAATGTTTGCAGATGATATAAGTGTATTTTACCCATATAAATGTGAAACTGTATTAAAAGCTCATATGGAATACGACGCTGCAATGATTACGGAATATGCGAGAATTAACAGGCTAAGCTTGAATGCGGGAAAAACAAAAATATTAAGGTTTAGACCTAACACTGTCATTAACAAAAATTTTAGTGCATATGTAGATGGGAAAGTTGTAGAGGAGAGTTTTGATACAAAATACCTAGGTGTTAATCTACAAAGTAATCTCTCGTGGGATAAACACATAAGATACATTAAGCAAAAGGTTTCTTCTGCAACAGGACTGATTTACAAATTTAGAAATAAATTTAACACTCAAACTAAACTATTAATATACAAATCCTTGATTCAAAGTCATTTTAATTATTTAGCTATTATATATGCATGGAACAAAGGCAATGAACTCAGATCTCTCCAACGCTCCCAAAATAAGGCACTGAAAGCTGTTTTTAATCTCCCATTGTCTACTTCTACTTTGGTTTTATACAGAGATATAACAAAAACAATATTGCCCATAAGAGGCTTATATAAACTTCAGCTTTTGCTTTATGTATACAAGTCTTTGCATAATATCGGACACCGTACTGTTTTATTTGCCAGAAATCAAAATGTTTTCAATACTAGGAATGCAAGTTACTTGAGAATAGCATTGTGTAGACTAGAGAGAACGAAGCAAAGAGTGCAGCACGTTGGTAGTTTAGAATATAATAACTTACCGGAAAATTTGAAAAACATTCCTATATTCTCAATCTTTAAAAACGCTCTTAAAGAACATTTAATTAATAACATTGAAATGCTTCTTATGTAGTAAAACTGAACAGATTATGTTAATTTAATTTATTGCAATATTTATTGTTATTAAAATAACGTTTTAAAGTTTTATTAAACATAATTTTTTTTTTTTTTATATATACATATATATTGTTAAATTAAATTTATTTTTTTCTTCTTGTACATATATATGTTCTAATATGAATTATTTGATATATTTACTTTGCCAACTGGCCTCAATAATGTCCACTGGACGCTGAGGCAAAAAATTATATTGTTTTTGTACATATTTAGAAATAAAGAATAATTTAAAAAAAAAAAAAAAAAAAAAAAAAAAAAAAAAAACGCTATAGTTTGTTCTCCATCCCCATCATCCCTTTGGAACAGAACTGCTCCCACTCCCACATCTGACACATCGCACTGTACGTAAAATTGATTCTTGAAGTCCGGATGAGTGAGCACAGGACTGGTGGTTAAGGCCACCTTCAGTTTCTCAAAAGCCCCTTTGGCGTCCTCAGGAAAGCTGAAAGATTTAGCCTTTTTAAGGGTGTTAAAGATGGGTGCGGAAATGTTTTCGTAATCCGGTATAAAGCGCCTATACCACCCGGCGGCGCAGATGAAACTTCTTGTCTGCTTCACCGTTTTTGGGTAAGTATATTTTATGATCATCTTTACCTTTTCAAGATCAGGTTTTAACTGACCTCCACCTACTATGTACCCTAGATGAATTAACCCCTTAAAGCAAAACCTCGACTTTGCAAAATTGATAGTCCAACCAGCCGATTCCAGACAATCAGATACCTGCTGCAGACTCAGGTGAGACGATCAAAAGATAATCTAGATAGACAAAGACTCTATCACGAAATGCTGCTGGAATAACGTTATCCATTAAACGGCAAAGTCTTTAGGCTGCATTGCAGAACTCAAAAGGCATGACCGTAAAACGGTATCTGCCAGAACGCGTCTTTCAGATCCACGCTTGATATGTAATGTGTATCCCCTGTACTGAGCAGACCTTCAATGTGCGGCAGAGGATAGGCGTCCTTGACCGTAAGGGCATTTAGCTTGCGAGCGTTCAGACACAGACGATTCTTCTCGCCCTTACAGACGAGAGTAACCGGATGGGATCAGGGACTTTCGCTTTGCTCAATGACTCCAAGGTCAAGCATCCTATCTAGCTCTGCATACAACAACTTCTGCACAGCTGGTGAGACAGGATAATACATGTCCTTCACCGCTGTTGCGTCGCGGGTATTGTATGGACCTCGAGGTGTGTATTGCAAGTCCCTTCTTAGTATAACAAGGGAACTTGGGTACAATATAGTCAAGACGAAACTGTTGTTCAGGAGCCAAGGTATGAATTTTTACTCCATCCGCCTCCTCACTCTCTGGACAAAGACTGATGTTGCTAGTAGTAAGACTTCAGATGTTTAAGAACAGTCCAAACTTCTTCATAAAGTCCATTCCAAAAAATAAATCTCTATTCAGTGACGGCACTAAATAGAAATCAATCTCTTGGGAAGATTTATTGAAGAAAATTTTAGTTCTCACTCGACCTACAATCCTATAAGGGCTGCCATCAGCCGTCTTGATGATGGAAGCAAACCTAATGATTTGCAACCCCGCCTTTTCCACCAGCTTCATGCATCCCCTGCTCAGACAAGTGACGGGTGCGCCACCATCGAGTAAGCCTTCGACCTCTACCTTACCAATTTTGACTTTTACGTAAAAACGAGAATCTTCTCCTTCGTACAGCGTCGCTGTTCTGATTTCGCGTCTTATTTTTCTTCGCTTTGATGAAGTGGCTTGATATTCTAAAATTTGGGACATCTTCCTTCTCTGCTTCCTTTCTATGAAGGTTCACTAAAATTTGTATTTTCTTTTCAGGTTGTGTTCTGGATTGCACCGGGCTTAATTGGCATTAAGGGTATTTTAGGGTCACAACGTCGTCCAAACCGCAGCGGTAGCATAAGAACCGGCGTGTGGATGATAGACAATCCATAAAACCGTGTCCGGCCTGCTTACAGTTCCACTTTAAGCTCACATACCTTCAGTGTAGGATAAGAGCTTGCTTGATACTGGGATCTCTGGCTGGCCAATAGGTTTTCGGCTAATTCTGTCCCCTGGCAGAATTCATTTAGGCTTTTCAACCGGTGAAGGTGAGAAAGAGACGGTTTCAGATTTCCTTTCATTATTTCAATTATGTCCCTCTCAGAATATGGGTTGCGCTGCTGCTCCCTTAGTCGCATGACGGCATTAGAAAAATCGTCAAAGCACTCTTGCGGGAGCTGCCTACGGTCCATTATCCTCTTCTACAGTTGAAATTAATTTCCATGTCTGCTAAACTAATTAAGAAAAGCTTGTGTTAGGTCCTCCCAAGATTGAACTTGATGAAGTTTCCTAGCCATCCAGAACCAGTCTAGCACTTGCTCTTCCAATAAGAGATGAAAACTGCGTCTGATATCATTGAAGGAACATTTGAAATCTTGTCGTAGCATATCTACTCGGAAAATGAAATCTTAAAGCAAGTTGTTCCTGCATTCTAAAAACGTCTTGCATACACCTTACTATTTCCATACTTTCCCATATGATGTCTACATTCGTCGGTGGAATTTGGGGAGTTGTTACATGCGGACCCTGGGATTCATTTGATAGCTCTGACTGATTCTGCGTCATCGCTATGAATTGTTGTACCGATAGTGGCACATCTACAGATGCTGCAGGAGCGGCTGTTGTTGTGCTCCTGATTGCTCGTGGTGTTATTACCGCTTGCACCGTCAGTCTTTGCACATTTTGCATTGTGTCGTTAGAACTTGTATTTGTACAAAAGAAAAAGTAAATGTACAACCCCTTCCAAAACTTAAAACAAAAACTGGTAAAAGTAATACAAAAAGAAACAACAAAAACGAAAACCATAAACTCACGCGAGCTTAAATTGGAGGAGATACAAAATATCCGCAAAATAGGAAGAAGTATATAAAAAAATGCAAAAGAAAACTGTTAAAAAAAAAAACAAAACAAAAATTCATTAAACGAAGGTAAGTAATATCAAATCTCATATGTATATGAATGTGCAGCTACAAATAATAATGTATAAAAACTTTCTTTTTAGAGTTTTACAAGTATCTGTCAGTTTTTGTAGCAATGGGATTCAAACTTCATTACTATTCCCAGGACCTTGAAGAAGTGCTTACAAATTCGGTGGATACTGAAAATTCTATAATGAATCTGGCCTTCTTTACTACCAAGTTCATGGACTTTCTACTTCTTGGCGACGAATTCTGAGCTGAACAATGAGAAAATCGTTTATAGTAAAAAAAAAAACTAAAAAGCAAAATAGGTTGGAAAATTTTATGTTGTGTTTGCCTGAAGCAATAACTATTGGATGTACCAATAGTATGATGACAGGAGCAATCTTTGACATTCACAAACACACCTAGCCGCTACCCTGCCGCAACGCGAATGACTTAAGCTTAAACGCCAATCGGGACTTACAGTTAAGACAGCTAAGTATTTTGTAAAAATCAATTTATTGTAAAAGAATTCTAATAACTCTTTCGTTTTATCTCCCAGACTTCGCATTCTGAGTACACGTCGCAACGCGTCAAGGATTCTTGACATTTTTTTGACGGGACTTACGTATACAAGAGAAAACAAAAGTGGAAAAGCTCAATAAAAACGGACAAGACTATTCACTTTCGCGCCCCACGTTGGGCTAAAGCTGTTTAGAGAATTAAACAGCTGAAGCCAGTGTGGCCAGAGAATCGGCGGCTCTGGTATGCTAGCGGTTTGCCGGATCTTGCCGAATCTCTGGGTCTTACGCGTACTCACAAAAGTCATACCGGCTTTAGATATAAAAAAATCTATTTTAAAGATCAAAAAATGCTGAGGGACCCGAAAGTGAAACGAATAACAACAGAAACTGAAACTAAACGAGGAACAGATACTTACTGGAGTTACACAACATATACAGTAGTTTCGATTTAACTGCCTTTTATTTACGTGCACATTGCCTTTACCTGCACACAAATTTTGAGAGATTTCTCTATAATTAAACTAAAAAAATTAATTTAGCTGCATTTTTGACTTATCTGCACAAAAATTCTTGCATAAGTTAGTTGTGCAGGTAAGTCAAAACTACCGTATGAGGAGAGCTTGCAGATGTTATTGAAACTTTACGGACCACCAGGATATCTCTAGACTTTTGGAGCTATCCCTACCCTTCGTTTACCCTGCTACCCACCAATCGACTTACCTGTTGTCTCAAATTAACCACGCATTATTAATAAAAAAAAGTATTTTCAAAATTCATTTCAAAACGTTATAAAATTTAATTTATTAAATGTAAAAGAACCCAAATCTTAAATAAAATTCACCAGAAGTAATACAAAATTGGAAATTAAAAAAAATTTAAAATTAAATAAGAGACCAAAGGTTTAAAAACAAAAAAAAAAAACAAGTTTTCCTTTTTGAAAAAAAATCAAAATGAAAAAATTGAACAAAATAAGGAAAGAACAAAATGGCTTCTAAATTCAAGCAAATTATATAAATTAAAAAACTAGGGAAATTTTATAGCTTCTAGAACGCCATTTTTTTATAAAATATTTAATTTCTCTATAAATAGGTTTTGTTTTTCTTTATTTATAGATCCATAGGACATTTAAAAAGAACGAGCGCATTTTATAAGGTTCGGACGCGAACCTTAATTTAAGGGACCGATTTATAGATAAGGAAAAAAAAAAGTATTTGTATTCACGAAACAAAATATATATTTAAATTTAATTTTTTCTTGTTTGTTTCTAGGTCGGTCAGTCTTTTGTCAAGGTCAGGCGAATACCTGGATTTAGAACAAATTTAAAAGGCTGATGACCACATATAGGAGTGTGCTATGCTGTTAAAGATGGTGAGGGTGAGTGAAGACCATTGAGATGACCCAAAACGTATGATGGAAGAGATTTGGAGTACCTGATAGAGCTGATGTCTGGAAGAGCTGGGGTTGCAGGAAGATGGGGTTACAAGATGCTGAAGCGGGTGGAGGTAGCGGATGATGAGGCTGGGTGCGGGAATTACAGAGCCTGCTTATAGCTTTTCGATTCGAATAAGTAGTTTGTAAGTTTTGTTTTGTGTTGCTTTTATTTTTAACTTTTTAGTTTTTATTATATAGTTTTAAATTTTCATATTGTTTAAGCTGCATTTGATATACATTTTTTATTTTTACTTTTTAGTTTTGTATTTTTATTGCTGTTTATTTAAATAATGTTGGCCTCTTTCTCTTTTAATGTCTTAAGTTCAGAAATATTTTTTGCTTTTGCTTAATAAAAAAAGTTTATCTTTTGTTTCAATAAAAATGATGTTTAATTTCACTTAGCTAAATCACTGAATCAATCGCACTTTCTTTTTCTGGAGTCGCCTGCTACCTTCTCCCAAGTTAGGTATGTATTAATTACATTCAACTAATTTAACGCGCAGTAATATTGTGTGGCTACTTTTATAAATTATTCCTGCACTTGTGATTATATGTATATTATTATGTTTTTTCTTCTTTAAACTGATTATATATTGAGTCAGTTTGAAATAAAAGAAATTATTTAATTTAAGAAATTGTTTAATTTTAAGGGGTTTTATTTATTTATTTAAATTATTGGCATATCGCTATCCATTTTCCCATATCCCAATGTCAAATATACGTAACTGTATTTAACTTCTCAAATTTTATTACAACTCTCTAATAGTGCATTTCCGTTTACATGTCGACGCCTCCATTCTATAACGTTCTAAGTGTACTTAGAACGTTTTTAATGTTCTTGCATTTTTAAATTCCGATCCGTTCCGAAGTTATAAGGAAAAATCTACTTAGAATACACATATAGTCGTATGTCGCGTGAAAACTTTGAGAGCTCATAACTCAAAACACACTTTTTTGACTTAGAATGTTATAGAACGGAGGCGTCGATGTGTCGGGCCTCTAAAATAGTTTTGCTCAAAACAAGGTGTTTTGTTACTTGTTTTCCCATACATTTTTTGTGTTCGAAAATTCTTTAACAAAAAACTAGTTTTGCTCCAAAACACTGTCTGCCACACTGCATTACTTCTATAACTTGAAATATGAATATCTAATACAATGCATTAAGATATATTCAAACCTATGGGACGTAGACAAAGACCAAGAAAAACCACCCGCAGACAAGTTTCCTTCATTTATAGAGCAGCTGTTGTGGACCCATTTGTAACTTCAAATGAAATTAATAGAGAGTTTTTACGAAAATTTGCAATCAGCATCTCCTCACGAACAATTGGAAGAAGATTAAATGAGAGAAATTTGCGCGGCTGTATTGTACAGCATAAGCCACTTGTATCTAAGAAAAATGTAAAGCTTCGAATTTCATTTGCCCGTAAGCATTTAGAGAAGCCAATAGATTTTTGGAAAAATGTTCTTTGGAGTGACGAATCAAAGTTCTGTCGTTTCGGATCTGACGGAAAACGTAGCACAACCCGGTGGCGGAAATGTGATGGTGTGGCCCGCGTTTTCTGGGCACGGTGTTGGTCCCATACATAAAATTGACACAAAAATGGATCAATATGTTGACAAAAATATACTGGTAAACACAATGATTCCATATGCAGAGGTAAACATGCCGCTTGAATGGCGTTTTACGCACGATAACGATCCAAAACACACATCACGGGTGGTGAAGAGTTACTTGGAAGAAAACAATATAGACGAATTAAAATGGCCAGCCAATCACCGGATCTCAATCCTATAGAGAACCTATGGAATGATGTGGAGCAACACATTTCAGCCGTTAAACCCAAAAACTTAAGGCATGGTATGCTATACCTCAGGAGCGATGCATGGCCTTGGTGGACAGTATATCTAGGAGATGTTCAGCTGTTATTAAAAATAAGGGTTATGCTGCTAAATACTAAGTTTGTGTGATATGAATTTTATTTTTCTTTTTTCAAATAAAATAAATAAATAAATTTTTTTAATTTGTGCTAAATTACTGTCCAGTTATAGCTTGGGTTTTGTTACATAAAAATAAAACAAAGTCGTTGTTAGGAACAAAACTCTGATGAAAAATAATGCAATGTGATTCTTTGACAGAATAGCACATCTATGTCCTTATTAGAGTAATAACTATACAAACATATTTTAGGTTAAGAAGAGTGCATATAGCTAATGTGCTAACCTAATGTCCACCACTGTATGTATGTAAAATAAATAACACAAAAGATGTACGCTTTCGCAATTAACATTCTATATATAAGGAATTGATGTGGCACAAAACTGTCGTATTAAAAATGTTATTTAAGACTTGTATTGCTATATTGTTATACGCAATATTGTTATACGCAATTGAATGTTTAATTTTAAAAATATTTCTCACAATTTTTTTGCTATTTGTTTGTTTACAATATAAATGTATTTGTTACGGCACGGTATACAAAATGAGCCGGCTTTAAATAAAACACAAAATT
The DNA here is from genome assembly GCA_930367235.1 of Sarcophaga rosellei. Taxonomy (NCBI): domain Eukaryota; kingdom Metazoa; phylum Arthropoda; class Insecta; order Diptera; family Sarcophagidae; genus Sarcophaga; species Sarcophaga rosellei. Next base: position 78,568,450 of record OV884017.1, on the reverse strand, counting down.
TTTAAGAGCATTCCTGCTGCATTAGTTTTTAGGCTGAGCACTGAGCGATTTAAAACAATTTTGTGGGCTTGCGTGCCTTTAACCGACTGACAAATACATTTTCTAATTGATAACTGGTAACTTCAGATGCCTATGTCATGCATAAATAGGTACCGTTATAATTAATAACAAGAAATTCTCTTTTACATATTTCAAGAAGAAAACAATGTTAATAATACAAAATATAATTACAGTTAGCGAATATTTGATATTTTAAGAATTTGCGAATTTAAGACTTTTATGGGAAGTATCCCAATATTAATATTTGACTAATGTTTATGAAATTAGTGTCGTTTAAACGAACAATAAATGTGATTAAATTATTAAAGTCAGTAAAAATACAATATTTTCGTTATCAAGTGGAAATCGGCTGCAACAGTATTCATATAAATAACGTTTTTATATCAATAATTCCAAATGACGTCCCAACATGTGCAACGTTTTTTTTTATAACGTTTTTTGCTTCTCCTATAATATTAGAAAAATTATGTTATGTACTTTTGAATTTTCAACGACGATATTCATACTCGTATGTATATGTTTTGTACCTAATCTCCTAATTTCTTTGGTGCTTTGTTCTTGAAACTCTTTGTACCGAAACTCTCAGTTGTTCTGATTTCTTGTAAATATTTTTTTTATGTAAAATAAAAACTTTAATATTTAGGCTTTATAGCAGTACATATATTTCGATTTACTTAAATGCATATGTACTGTGGTGATTTATGATCTAAATTCCTTCTTATTACTGTCTTTTAATTTCAATTATGGTGTTTCACAGAGATTGCAAATTCTAGATTTGTTTAAATTCATAAAATTTTTAAAAAAAATTTTCAAAATTCGTACACAAAGACTTGATAAATGTCTGCTGACTGTTAGTAAATACCTTTGGCATACTAAATTATAACAAATAAAGAGTAGAAATAGATAAAATGAGTTTAAATATCAAAATCAAGGTCTAATGATAATGAAGCATAAACATAATATACTTCTAATAATGTGGTTAGAAGTCTATTTTGATATACATACATAATTCATGCTCATCAAAAGTAAAAAGCAATTATGGCATAATTCGTGTTCTGGGAATGATGCTAAAAAATGATCGTAAAAACATAATTCACTGTATGTACATATGTATTTTAGTTGTAATAATTAATTAAAAAATCAAATATGAAGAAAACATTTTACTTTACATACTCCTTTTAACACTTTAAGTATGATTATAAATTAAAAATATGAATATGCATTTGTATACAAAGTACTTTTATGTTTAGAAAATAGAGCTAATTAGTTTACAAATATATATATATACAGTGTACTCTCTCTTAAGCGGACACCTACGGGACTGACAATTTTGTCCGCTTATGAGGAGTGTCCGTTTATGAGAGAAAATCCAAAAGAGCAATCAACAAACTATAAGTACATATATATTTCTTTAAATACTTTTATTTTCAAAACAAAAACGAACATATAATGACGAAGACAAAATAAACAGAAATTTCATTTATATATATTTATGTATGTGTATAAAAGAGAAAAAAAGTTTGAAAGACCTGATATATATTCAACTGGATTTAAAATAGTCCGAAATTTTAGCTTGGCGAGTTGTACCTTTAATTTCAATATCTTGGAGATGCAGTTGAAAATCAGTCAGCATTTTAACACTTTCAAGATCGCTGTGATATAAAGAAAAACCTTCCAGTTTTCTTATGGCTAAATAAGCCTCCTTATAAGAAGTGCACAGATGATGCATTAAAATCTACATAATTAAGTTTCCCTGCAATTTCTGTGGCCTTGCTTCTTATAAGTGTGCCCGATAAAGGAATGTTTTTATTTCGATCCTTAACAAACCATTCGTAGCACAATTTATCTATGTTAAGACCCATGGGCTTCAACAAACTTCTTTTTCTCTCCGGATTGAGATCAGTGTTCCGCAATCTTAAAATTTGTTCTTTGTTTTTGATGATGCAAGCAGTTTGTCATTTACTGATTTTACATTTCTTTGCTAACTCGCGTACACTAAGTTTTTAATTTTTAAATGCACATTTGCGGGATTTCCCCTTTTAAATGCACGTTTTATTCAACTCGGCAAATAAAAAATGTGTACAAGTGTTACCACGATGTAAGTTTTAAACAAACAACCATCTGCAAGTTGTCCGTTTATGGGGAACTAAAATGTCAATATGTCGTGGAAAAAGGTGTCCGTGTCCTGTTATGAGAGGGTTGTCCGCATAAGAGAGAAATGCTTTAAAAATCCCTTACAATTTCTTTGGGACTGAAAAAAGTGTCCGTTTATTGAAGGTGTCCGCTTAAGAGGGGTGTCCTTTAGGAGAGAGTACACTGTATATTAGAATTAAATATTTTAATTAATTCAGATACAACTTTAAAGTCGGAGCCGTTATAAGTCTTATTTTAAGTTAAGTCTTTTGTGTACAAATTTACTTCTAAAGATGTTTTTTTTTTAATAACAAAATTTTGATTTATTTAGACCAACTCGGTTAAATACTCTCTCTACGTTAGCTGAAGAATGTGGCAATATCAATATTTTGGAATAAATTTCCCCAATGTTGAAAATAACACGTTAGCATCTCGCATTTTCATTTCTGACATTTTTTAAAGTTTAACAATTTTAATGTCTCAATTCAGATTTAAACTACCAATCAAGGCAAATTCAATAAGGTAGCCTTATCTCTACAATAAATACAACAATCCAAAAACAACAGGTTTTTGTTTTTGTTAAACCGCCTTTGGGATGTCAAAATAGAAAGGAAAAAAATGGGAAAGGAAAAAAAATGAATAACAACACAAACACGCACAACAAACACACACAAAACACTAAAAAAACAACAAAATTTTGACAGCCCAAAACTCGTCAGAGTCTAATATTTTATTTTTAACAGTGAGAACCATCATATCGACCGAATTATTTTCAACAGAAGGGGAATAGCATGCCAATTGGTTCAATTTTTCGGCATAGCTGACAGCATTGTTTCTATTCCAGTGTATTCTCTGCGATCGTAATTCAGACTTTAACGTAGGATTTCTGTTGTTTGGAATGATTAATTTGAGATCTATAGGCATATGGTCTGAGTAAGGTTTATTAGCAATTTTGAAACTGTCCACAAACATTAGCAAACTATGTGAGCCAATACAATAATCAATCAAAGAATTACCTCTACCTCCATAAAAACTTAATTGACCTTCCCCATCTCCATCAATTCTGCCATTCAACACAATACCTCCCATGTTTTCAACCATATCCATTAATCTTTTTCCTTGACTATTAACAGCCTTGTCTTTAGAACATCTAATTTCTTTAATATGTGGTTTTTTTATCATTAATATTAGTTGTCGGTTAATATTCATCCTTCTTAATACTTCATCATTGGAGACTCTGGCATTCCATGGTATTTTCAGAACTCGACGGTATATTCACATTTCAAAGGCCTCCAATTTTCTTTCATCAAAGTTTTAGATTGTCCAAACTTCGACTCCGTATAATAGGACAGACCAAATGTAGCATTTTATGAAGCGTGTTTTTTTTGCTACGTTGATGTCGTGACGGGTCAACACTTTGTTGTATTTAAAAAAGGCATCTCTCGCCATCTCTATGCGGCATTTATTTTCCTTTGATGGGTCCCACTGGTCGTTTATTAAGACTCCCAGATATTTGAAACTGCGCACTCGTTCGACTTCTATATTTTGTATATTTAAAGTTGCATTCTGATGCAACCATGCATTTCGTCTTTTTCATATTGATTTTTAATCCATACATCTCACTTATACGTGCGAGCTTTTCCATTAGTTTATGTAGGTCGGATATACATAAGAACTAAAAGACTATCAGGCTAACATAAATTTGAATTTGATGTAATTATTACCTTCAGATATTTGCGGGTGTAATGTTTATTTGATAAGTAAGTTCTTATACGTGCATACATAATCCGCCATTACAATACCCTTCAGTCAGAATTACGGCCTAGCTACTCACACCACTCATGTTGTTTGCCTTACGTCTAATAAGCCAATACACTACCTACTAGACTACGCCGACTTCGTTCTTATACGTACATATGTATAAGATATTACTATTTTCCCTCTTTTATTTATTTAATGAATCTTCATTTGCTTATGAACTAAATCCAAATCTAATCACCGCTAGATAAATTCATTTAATTTTTTACTTCATTTTATAGTCCTTTCGACAGAATTTATTATTATCGACTTTAGATCACAACACTTTTAATTTACACACAAGTTTTTTTTTCATCGGTTTGAATTTAAATAATTTGCAGCCAATTGATACCTGCTAAATTAGCAAGAGAAAACGCTTCGGGATTTACATGGCCTCTTAATCGGTCATTATGTTAAGTTCCAATGATACCGATTTAAAGGGTTACATTATTTATATCTGGAACGTTTAAGATGCTGTCGAGTCACCTTCTCGTCTTCTAACCTGAAACACTTCCTTTGCTAACTCCATTAGTTAATTTTTAGTTCTGATCGTCGTTAGAATATCAGCGTATGTTGTACTTACAAATATTGTATTTGATTTTAATAAGAGAGAGCCATGTCTTTTTCTTCTTCTCCACTATCATCCGCTCTTTTTCTAAGATTCGGACATTTCCAAATATTTGATTCCATCGGTAGCTTTTTCATCTTTGCAGAAATATGTGTTTCATATTCTTTGATTATAGTTTCTATAGTCGTTTAGATATCTCTTACTTGATGGTTCATATGTCAAATTTTTAAATTCGGCGCTCTGCGCGTTCAACACGCGATCATAGCCCATAATAAATCACTTGATAAAAAACGGTACGTACGAAAAGAGAGGCTTCATTAACCTGGTAGCGTACTAAAATACGTACTTGCCACAGGTTGCTGAAGTTGACGATTAAAAAAACATGAAAACGAGATCTCTCGTAATCCGACCGCAACGATAGATTTGCTAAAAAGAGTTATCCACAAACCATATGCAATATGCCAACACGTGCAACAAACAGGTAGCCTCCAATTTTGGACCAGAAGCGCGTGAATTTATGATGCCTGGAAAACTAAAAAAAATTGCTCTTCAAGTACATTACACTCTGAAGAACGGCTGTGGGAGGCGCATTGTTAGTCTTTTTGATATATGAACCTCTTTATAATACGTCCTCGGGTTTTTTCGCTCTTAGTTTTACAAATCCACTTCATACTAGACTACGATGACTATCATTCGTAATGTAATTGAATGTATTTAGAATATAAATAGGAATAATCCACCTGAAGAGATCAGAATGAATGCTTAAAGGTTTGTTGTTTGCCTAATCATCCCAATTATCAGATTGTGTTATACACAACAAGATTTACACCACGTTTACATTTCGTTTGGTTGAAAGCCGTGTTCATCGAGTGCTGAACTGTATTTCATTCCAGAGGCTCTTGTATTTTGCTTTGCACCAAACACATGACCTAAATCGCTTAACTACATACATAACTGATCATAACAACCCTTCAGTCAGGATTACGAATTAGCTTCTCTCAGCGCTTATGATGTGTATATTAATTTTATTCATGAGTCAACTGCGAACGAGAAACTTTTTTTTGAGAAACTTTTCATGGAAATTTTATTTATTTTTAGAGTTTTTGCCAGAAATTTGCTGAGAGGAAGTCACCTAAGCGAACACATTACCTACTAGACTTCAGCGATCAAACTGACGTTATTTTTTAATGATGAAAATCGTATCTCCGTTTCAGAGCATTTTGGAACTATAATAATACAAAAATAAATAATTAATTTTAATCTATCGAATGTATTAGATTACACAAGTTGCATTACATATTAAGACCTAACTTTTCACACCATCCACATTGTGTATGCTGTGCTAGTACACATATAACTTTTAACGTCGATTCCGAACAACTAATTAAAGAAATTTTTTACGGCAGTTACTTACTTTCAAAACTTCTGCCCGAATAAGTTTGAACTCGGATCTCTCATCTACGAATCGATCCCTCACCTTACGCAATAAATACAAGCAAAGCATAACGATATATTTTACATAATTAAATATATTTCGATAATTTATTACACATATGTATGTGTATGTTACTTAAAAATACTTTATTACAATAACATTTAATTATAATAAATTAATTATAAATAATTAACAATGAGATCAGTTTAAAATTTTTATAAATGCTGCTACATATGTATTCCGTTTTGACCACAAAGAGCACGTATCGCCTATTGCTAATTTTATTTGTATGGTATATGTATGTATATGGTATGGTATGTATGGTATTTGTATGTGTTATATCAACGAAATAAATCATCCAATGCTACAAAAATAAAATAAAATATGTAAAGGTTGGTAAATCCTATAGAAACGTACATTTATCTATTTTAGCGATGCATGCTTGCACTGTTTAGTAGTTGAAAGAATCTATTGACCGCGACACCTGCATCTCATGCATCAGATCATAGAGAAATTGAAAGCACGCAAAATTATTGCTAACTCTTAGTAAGAAAGTGTTTTACAGAAAAACAAACCTTTAAACGAACTCAAAACAATTGAAAGAAACAACAATGCTACACTAAATTGTATTACATTTACAATTTAAACATTTTTAGACTAAAACTCACTCACCAAATATCGTGTTGATTTTAATTACAACAGGTCTTGAAATTTTTTTCTTATCGAAATAATTCAATGAAAACTTTAATGAAAGTATTTCTAAAGTTCAGAATAAAATCGAAAACACAAATCTCACACTCGCTTCTAGTCTAGCACACTATTCACTAGACTACATACTAGTGCACCATTTATTTAAATTAATAATTATTAATATTCTTCATATTCTTCACAAGATCAGCGGTTGAACTTTGACGGCTGCATAAATATAAAGAAATTTTAAAACTGAACGCAAGCGTTCATTTCTGCGAAATGAAAATGTATATTCGTATGGTAAATCGTTTATTTGTTTATTATCTGATATTCACGGCTAGAAACGGTTACAATATGTATATCTTAAACTAAATGGAAGAAGACTTTTAAGCTTCTAAGAAAAGAAGAATCCGTTCGTGTGTCATAATAATTTTTTAAGTTGTTTCTTTCCTGTAATTCTTGTAATTTAAAATAATAAATTAGGGCAAATTAGGAAAATTTTGTCAAAAGTGTTTTATTGTATCTGTTTAGACAATCACCGATTTAAGGTCACACACGACCTGTAGCTGTTTACTTATGTAAAAGTTGACATTTCAGCGTAAAAGCATGTCGTGTAAGGATATCTTTAGATCCATTGTGTTTTAAGAATAATAACAGCAGTGTCCCATTTTAGTCTTTCCGCATGAGTACCAACGATGTGGTCAAAGTAGGTTATCTATTGCGATCATACACCTCCCGAGATATAAGTATGTTCCCTGTCCCATTTTGTCTGTTTAGATGTCGGTACAATGTGAAGCACATTTAAGCACTACATTAAGCAATTTTACTCAGCTAGTTTATCAGCTACTAAATTACACTTATTTCCTTACCCTTTAACGTTTTTAGGACTTAGTTATGCTTAAGAATCAAAAGGCCTCGAGGGCCTAGTTGGCAGTGTGCTAAACTTCTAGTGTCAAGACCATGGGTTCGATTCCCACCAGAGACTCTGGGTGTTTGTGATTGTCTGATTATTTGTCTGGAATTAGATGTGATTACACACAATAGAAGGAAGACAGAGAGTGCCGTTAACTAAAGGAAGGATTTTAACGGGCAGATAGATTGTTTTTTGTTGTTATGAGTACCCAATAAGATAGAAGCGAGCGTTAAGCTAAAGAGAGGATCATCCTGCCGGTAACTTTTGAAGTTAAGTTTATGTTTGAACTTGCCATATTACATATGGCAACTTCAAAATTAAACAAAATGAGAATATACAACAACAAAAAAAAAACGAAGCCCGTCGTTGCCACCGCGTTTAAAAAAAACTTGTTAATTGAGCAGTTTTATCGATATTGCTCGGGCACTGCCATATTTTTTAAAACAGTTAACTTTATTTTATCTGTAAGTTGTAATAACTTATTAAAGGTAACTTTACAGTTCCCTTTAGCTAAAGGTACCTTTAACTAAACCCAACTTTAACGGCAAGTTGTAATAATGGCCCTAAGTTGTATACACTGGTCAATAAGAAAAAATTGTCGCACGCTGCTCCATCTTTCGCTTCTATTCCTACACATTGCACCGCATGAATGGGGGTCATCTCCTGAGTACTGGACTAAAAGAAAACGTATTTCAATATACACGGTAATACTGAGCATTGAATTCGTCCATTAATCTGAATATAATTTACTTGTTCATGTTCGTAACATCATTAAATCTTAATCTGATCCAAATCGTTAGGAGTGTATCCATTGAATGCAATTATTAAGAATATAAAGTGTCGAACAACATTTAAATACGTTGAAGCATAAAAAACAAATGGAAAAAAATATGAATCCTCTTTAGCAAAGTCCCTATTAACGAATTTTTTTAATCCATTAACAAACAGATTTGATTTATGCAACACCCTTTTAGCAGCAAATATGTCAAAATATGTAACAACGATATATAAATATTCTGTAAAGGGACTACAAAATAAAGCAATAAATGAAGTTATTTGCGTGTATCATTGGATGAAGCCAACCCAACTGACAAGAGCGAATAGTTGTCAATTTTTGCAACTTGCTCATATTGAAAGAGCTGATGCATGTTCTGTTGCTGCTTTTCCACAGATTCTTTACAAATGTTATGGTCAAATGGTAACTATTCTTAATTTTTTTTTTTGCAAATTATTTATCATTGCTTCAAATAGATATTAAATATAACAACAACATATTGCTACTGTAACTAGCGTAGCACCATAAATAGTTGTAATGGCTGCCGTTCGCTTGCTTAAAATACTATGTATTTCCAAAGATGTTACATTTTACGTGCTTGACTCATGGATTGCATATGTATGTAGATTAACAGATTTTAATCGCATACATTTTGAAGGCGTAAATTCAGTGATTGTAAGGCAGTATTTCTTTAAGTAAGTTGAAACCGTTTCGTTCTGAAAAACGTATATACACACATACGCCTATATTTTATTAATTAACGGACATTCTTGTAAAAAATTTGACGGAAAACATGTTGCCGTATTGAAATAAACCACCTGTACCATGCGTCACTAGATGGGCAAATTGGTTTGAAGCAGCAATACATATACTATTGTGATAATTTGGAAGAAATCCGTAGTCTAAGATATGCTTATTGATAATGAAAATCTAATATTTTCAGATTTAATAATAAGAAAAAACTATAATTAAATCTGATTTGCTGTATAAATAAATAAAAATAATTTTGGATATTTGTGTGAGAGCAAGAGGACTTCGTGTAAACGAAAGTTCAAAAGTTATTGATAATGTAAGAAACAGTATTAAGAATGCCGACAAGATGAAATTTACCAATAAGTTCGATAAAATTATCAAGAGAAATATACGTGTTTGGAAACATAATCTAAAATATATTGAAAATTTATTTTTAAATGAATTAAATTCATTCAAATTCATCATTCACTATAGTAACATCTACCAAAGTCGTATAAATTTTTTCAATGTACTTCACTATTTTATATGACAACAGAAAATCATTTCATTATGAAAATATTACAAAACTATTGATTATATATATTATATAATAAAAATTTAATAAAATAAATTTATATCAATTACATGCATATCTACAAAATCTGGCACCCAAAATGGGTTTTAACACTTTTTTTGAAAACTTTCGTGCTGTTTTTAACTTGTCCTGCTTATAATAGTTAATATAACATGGCTAAATTTGTAAATTTTATTTCGATATTACAATTATTCAGAGCACCTTTCTTGTGAGATATAGGAATTGTGAAACCTTAAACCCTTAATAACATACGTCTAAGTAGTTTGGTGGACATCATTGGATAGTTTAGTCAACATAACTCAGGCAATGCTATAGTCCCTTTGCCGTTATCCTTTCCATAGACGCAATCTTGCTCGAAATAGAGTTTCCGCCGTTATTCTTCTCCTAAAAGACTTTTCGCGTTTTATACAGCAGCTGACTTTTCGGTCTTTACAAGTGATATAAGCGTTCAGAACACCACCACACCTTCCGTTAGCTTGTTAAGCAAGTTGCTATTTACTAAAAAAAAATTTGAGTTATATTAACAATAATGAGTGAAAAAAGCTCTGAGGAGTTCAGGAACGCTTCTTTTTAATCACGTGTTTTGCAAATATTTCATGATTCTGTATCGCCTTCCTTTTGGTAAAATTTTAAATACCTATGGCGTTATCAATATATTTTTGCGATGTAATTTTGGTAATATTGTTTAGTTAATAATTCATAATTTGATTCTTTACTGGGTATATAGTACGGTTAGTACATTAGCAATTGCGAAATTTTATAAAAAAAAATGGTTCTAGTAATTTGGCTAGCAATCTACATCGATCATTGTTTTTCGGTAGGCGAACATATTAATTACCATTGTAGGGTAAAGATATTATTCAGGTAACCATATTAAATTTCAAGCGAAAATTATAAATATTATCAAGAGATACCAAAAATATTCTTTTAAAGATTAATAAAAATTGATTTAAAATCATTTCTTCGTCTATTTCTCATCTATCATGAATGAATATAGTTTGCATTCGACTATTTGTATGCTCTTTAGTAGAAGAGTGAATTCAATAGAATTTTAACCAGGAATTTGGCTGTGTGTAGGAACACATGTGGGGGTGACAGTCGCATGTATCGCTATCTCCTCCAGAGACGCCTAACATTCGTGGACAATCTAATATGCGCTTTGCTGGAAGTAAGTACTAGTATTACTTTAGTAACTGGATAGTGCAAGAGACAATCGAAGATTCAATTGTACCAAAATGATTCCACACCCGACTTTTAATGCTGATCTGAAAACATCTGTAAATACTTGAATAACGTTCTATAGGAGGTGTAAACCATTATTATAAAAGGATCTATTCTGTATATTTGTTGTTGACTCAGGATCGAAAGCAGTTTCAGATACAATGTATAGTTTCTATATTTTCACACTCTTGTGGAGCTTAGTGTCGTTTAGGCGTGCGCAACCACTGGTTTATCTAACATATCTGGTGGTAACATTTTAAGGATAGTAAATAATGAATTAGATAATGTAGTTCTAAGAGAACCTGTTATCCTGATCGCCATCATTGAATGAAATTGAAGGTGAGCATTTCAAGACTAAAGCTGGAGGTCCACACCACACGTTCTACGCGTTTTCGCATTCTACGCGGCTGTCAAAAAAGTAGAATTAATGTATTTATTTGGTGCAAGTTACACGCACAAAAGCGTAGAATGCCTTGACGCATAGAACGCGAAAAGTAGATCTACTTTCTACTTTTGCAAGCATCACAAGCGGCGCGCGTACAAAACAGCTGATTTTGACAAGTTGTTTTGTTTTAATTTGTTTAAATTTTTAGATGATATCGTTCCAAGTACAAAGGACGCGCCCAAAATCGGCGTTTGTGCTTTTGGAGCTTATTGTACACACTTGTGGCACAAAATATTATATTCACAAACTCAATTAATTCTATAAATTCTTTAAAATTTTCAATTTCATTTGCCATTTTTGTACGAAATGTTTATTCAAGTATTTTCAATCAAATGTTTTTATTTTGCTAACAGCTGATCAAAAGCGTAAAAAGCGTTGCATGTAACTTGAAGCGTAGAATGCGAAAAACGTATGAAATGCACGCAATGCTTTGACGCGAAAACGCGTGGTGTGGACCTCCAGCTTAATTGAAATTTACAAGAAAATCATTTACAGCTTTGTAAACTGGCCTTTCAAAACCTTATCAGAAAAAGCATTGTCAGACTACCAGATGTAACATCTATCAGATGTAACATCTATCACGTTTATAACGCTTCCATTGTCCAATGATATTAAGATGTTATACGCTTGTTTTAACATACATACATACATACATAATTGGTCATTACAACCCTTCAGTCAGGATTACGACCTAGCTTCTCTCAGCACTTATGTTGTGTGTGTTAATTTAATACATGAGTGGAGGGACCTATAGCTTAAAGTCGATTGCGAACCACATATTTTTGAGAAACTTTTCAGGTAATTTTATTTACTCTCAGAGTTTTCGCCAGAAATCTACTGAAAAATACTTTTTTTCATATTTCGTTTTGTTGGAGATGTCTGCCATGGCGTCTAATAGTCAACGCACTACCTACAAGACTACGATGACTGCAAGTAAGTTTAATCTCCTAGCAATATTTTCTTTCCGCTCTATTTTCACGAATTATTAACTTTAGGTGTGTAAATTATTGCAGCAAAGTTTATGAGATTAGTTCGCCAATAGTGTTAACTGTCAACTTTGTCCTGACAACATCACCAAATAAAGATATTGGCAAGCAATATTCTGAATGAAGGCAATGCAGCTACTAGCATATACAAAAATGGCAAATTAGTGCTTCATTAATTATTATATTTTGTTAAGTCAAGACCGAATCTAATCAATTTTGAAAGCATTTTTTGAACATTCTCCTGGATAACTGGTTATAAATTTTATAAACCAATATTTGCAAAATAGATTTTAACTGGTATTGCAATATTCAGAAACTATCATAAAGAAATATTATGGCCTCATGTTTGGTCGCATAGTGCGGGCGTTTTACAGCTAATGCTGACTATAAACGAATCGTTACAAGTCCCTTGTGATCGTCCGATTCACCTTGATTTGTTATAATAGATGCCTTTTTGTAGTCAGTAAGGACTCCATGCAAAAGGGGCTTTCTTCGACGTTCAAGAAGTATTTCAATCATAATAACTCGTGTGATACCTATATTTCCAATGATTTTTCGATAGTTTCTTATCCGTCTGCTTTCAACTGATTGATTAACTGATTTGGAATATCCTCTGTAGTAGTACATACATACATACTTACGAGCCTTAAGTGTTTCTGTGTATCGAATTATTTTTAAAACCATTGAAGTTCCACATGTATGCCCACAATAAATTATATCATATGTACGATTATAGTCTCCTTTTAAAAGTTTGAAACTTGTCTATTATCTACCATCGGATATCAACTTATCAATGCTGCTTATGCTTAAGAAGCGGATATCTATCGTTATACTATATAACAGAACGAATTCATTCAACTAATCTTAAGCTACCTGAATGTGTCGTTAATTTCTATCAGTTATATCTCCGCAACATAAGTTCCTAAATCGTTATTAAGTTACGGCTGCTTAATTGACATTTGAGTTACCACAAACGAAACAAACTGGCCTATTCTCATGTATTATTGCCATATAATTTCCTACACTCTTGTCTTTCGTTTGATTTGCTCTCATTCTTGTAAGAAGACAAAACCCGCTCATAACTCAACAGTTGCAATTTGCATATCTCTATAAGAGTTTCGAGTAACGATTTGGTTAGCATATTGAAATCGTTATGGATGCAACAAATGTATCCTTAATAACGATAATAAACCACTCATCGACTATTGAAGTCTGACGTAGTGGTTTCACTATATATGTACATTAACACTGTTATACCAGTAACACTCTAAAATAGATGTAAAATACATAGAAAAATATTGAGAGCCTTAAAACATTCATCAATTTATTGACTGCATGTTGCACAGAAGAAAACAAAAAATGCTGAAAACAAAAAAAAAATAAATTATGAAAATTATATCGCATTTATGCGCATTTATCATAACTATAGAGGCAATTAAAAAGAATCCACGTGCTAAACGATGAAGACCTGTTCAGCACAAATGATGATAATTTTCTGAAAACAATTAAATTAAATTTCGAGCATTATGGAGTGTCCTTACACAATCCAAATATTGAAATTTCTCCGTACCTCACACGACAAACACACAAAACTGTCTCTGCACTACATGTAAAGATATATGTACATATTTAACGATATAAACAAACTTTACAAAATTTTCTAATAAAAGAGTTTAAATATTAGCCGTAACTTTAAGAACTATTACACAAATGTATTATTAAATATTAGAATCCATTTTAATATACATAGTTGATTCGCATTATGTATGTACATTAGAGCGACTCAAGTTGTATGGAAGCAAAATTCGTGCTCGATGTACCCCCCTCAAAATGAACCTTGGACTTTTTTAAGATGACATCTAAAATATTTCGGCTCTAGCCTTGACCTCTCGTGAGCTGGACCATTTTGAAAATGGGTCTATTTTTGTATGTTTTGTTAATTTAAGAATTTGTTTCCTAACCAACATATAGAGTATGGGTGTCATAAGAAAGGTTTTTTCAAGGCGCGTCCAGCGGTATATATAATTTACCATCCATGTCCTTTTTTTAAGGATATTCTGTAAAAAAGAACGGTTTTTGAATTTTTTCTTTTTTTTTTTTCTAACCAAATTAACTCTAATATGATGGCGGATTTAGTTTCTAGATGATGTTTGGATGAAAATAGGACTAAAGAAAGAAAAAAAGAAATGATCCACGACTTTTTGTGGGCATATTTTTTTCCCAAATTAAAAAAGGTATTAAATTTTTTTGTTTATATTTACAAAACTATACTCAAAAAACGCAAACTAGGGCGAATTTCAAAAAAAGCTAAGACCCGTATTTAATTAAATCAACTAAAGATTAAAATATGTTAATTTGGTTATTTTATTACAAACAACCCCGAAGAAAAAATTCAAAAACCGTTCTTTTTAACAGAATATTATTAAAAAAAGGACATGGATGATCGTCCTTGGACAAATTGTATATACAGTTGGACGCGCATTGAAAAAACCTTTCTTATGACACCCATATTGTATATGTTGGTAAGGAAACAGATTCTCAAATTGACAAAACATGGAAAAATAGACCCTTTTTCGAAATGGTCCAGCTCACGAGAGGTTAAAGCTGGAGCCGAAATATTTTAAATGTCATCTTAAAAAAGTCCAAGGTTCATTTTTAGGAGGGTACATCGAGCACTTTTTTTGGTGAGTCGCTCTAATGTACATATACATATATGTATGTATGTACACACGGAGTAAATCATCTTTAGGTATTTCATCTGTGAACTACAGCAGGCATTCGAACGTCAGGGGGGGGGGGGAAACGGTTAAAGAAACATTATGGGAAATTAGAAAAATCTGCTGAATGTCACTGCGCTATTCTAAATAAAAGAATTCAAATTTTGTGTATTTTGAATGACTTTCGATACCATCGCTATGTATATCGTTTTTAAGAAGTGGCAAAAGTTTAAGTAGTCAATCATTTTGTCCGCGAGTACATGATTACATGATTAAGTTGTAGAATAAAACAAAGCTTTTATCATTTTTATATATTATGGTTCATTGAAAATTTTTATTCGATATTTATTAGTGAAAAACAAAAGAAAACAACTAATATTTTATTAATTTTAAAAATGAAATTCTTATCTACATAGTTATAAAAAAAAACGAGATAATTTGAAAGCCCCGTGAAAATAACTTAAATAAAATGAATTTTTTTTAATTATTGGATAATTGCATCATAATGATGATCATGATGATGATGGTGGTATTTGAATGAGGGGTAAACAGTTTACGGGTAATTTTATAAATTACAATATTATCATGAATTTATAACATATTACAATACAATACATACATGGGGGAATGTTTTTAATTTAGTTAGTTCGTTAGCATTAATAGTAAGTTAATTGTTATTGTTGTTATTGTTGATGTTGCTTAATAATCTAAAATTAATTTACACTAAAACGATGAAATTATTTAAATTTATACTAATTTCTAGTTAAATGACATGGTCACATATTCAAATCTGTTTAATTGTCTATAAATAATTTACTTCTATATATGTATATAGGTATACGATATTTTTAAAAGTACGTATCAATATGTCAATGGGAGAAGTACTTGGGGGGATGGGTTCGATATGCTTTTTTTGTGGATGATTTTGTGTATATGTGCGTGTGTGTAAAATTTATTTCATTATTTATTTATGTATATGGATGTATTAATATTGATTTGTGAATAAAAATGTTTATTTTACGTATTTATTATTACTGTTATAGCAATGGATTAGAACGGATGCCAAATGTAACTATAGCATATACAAGGCGAGTAGGGGAGTTCATAAGGGACTACAAGGTTTTAATAGACTGAAAAAGATTCAAAGGGCTACCACACACCACTGATTGGCACTGATCTAACGGGTACGAGAGGTTTTTAGTTTTCTCCATCGCTGGGTTGAGGTGAACAAGAACCGGACTTTATGGGACTTTGCGAACGACTGTTAGCTGGACTGGATAGTTTGGATGTGGCAGTTGAACGAACTGATAAGTCTTCCGGTTCGCTGTCAAAATAACTGTCATTTGATATGTCACTATTAATGATAGATGAAACACTTGTTGTTGCATCCAAGTTGCTTGCAGATTTGGTTAGTTCCTTGTAAAGGATATTGTCTTCTTTTTTAATTGTGTTGGCCGCATTGAGAGCACCATTGGGATGGAGAGCAGCGGCAGCTGCTGCTAATGCCAAAAAATTAAGACTAGCATTGAAAACCTTGCACCACTCCAGCAAAGCTGTATTGCCATTTTCGGAATCGGATATATTGTTGACATTTGGTATTTGTAGGAGCCCTAGAGGAAATGGCGGCAGAAAGCTGACAACATCTGGTAAAGCTTCATTAGATAAGGACCCACTTTTATCTTTTAGACTATTATTGTTCCTATCGTTAATGCTTTGGTTATTGTAGTTATTGCTCTTGATGTTGATGTCAACATTACTACTGCTGCTGTTATTGTTGTTGTTGTTGTTGTTAATGTTGGTGTTAGTAGCAGCAGTGACGATATTATTATTATCAAGCATCGACGAATTAATGGAGGCCTTTTCCGCCGGGTCTTTAGCCCAGTTTTTTACTGATAACGAGGTTGTATTATTTATGGAATTATTTTTGTTATTACTATTGCTGTTATTACAGATGTAATTGTTGTTGACTACATTATTACTGTTGACTTTGATTCCGTTGCCATTAGATTCATCCATAAGACGCAAGGGGATTTTGTTCTTAATAAGGTCTGCCGGGCTATTATTGGAAGTGCTAAGGTTTTGTATAGGTGATAAGTTCGGACTTAATAGGGATAATAAATTCAGATTCTGCATCATAGATAACTGGGTGCTGTAATCTCCGCCAAGTGAAATTGGTCCCGCCATAATATTTGGTATTTGATTTGCAATACTATCAACTGGCGGCTTAATCGAACTATCAGTAGGAATAATGTGTTTCTTCATAATTTCATTTAAAGCTATTTTTTCCAAAATGGCATTATTTCCATTTGAGGGAAAACTAAGTCCATTAAGGGGCAAACGATTATAGGCAAACTCGTCAAAATTAGATGTACCCGGATATTTTGGTGTCTGGATATGATTGTCGAATCGAGGACGTTTTTCAGGCGGATTTTCAATACCAGGGATAGAAGAGAGGTGATCCGCCGTTCCCAACTGACGACACATAAAACGCAATTTTTGTTCATTTTTACACCAACCTCTCAACGTAGACTCGGGCACTCCAATATCACGAGACACGGAAGCTTTAGTTTCTCCATTGTGTATACGTTGTATAGCTCTTACCTTGTCGGATGGCGTTAAATTTCGAAGGGGTCTCTTACCACGGGTACTCATACGGATGTTCATATGCTGATATGCAGATATATCCATTGTTTTAAAATGGCCGCTTTAATATCAAAATCTGTAATTAGATCCACAAATTAATTCTTTCCGCGTGAATTAAATCTACAGGCATAATTTTACATTTCTGTAATGTCTACTAATTCCGTTATAATACACACCTCTATAAACGTTGACCACAAAAAATATTCCTCTTTTTAGATATAAAATTCAATATGTAGATATTTTAAGTTATTTTCATATTCTTTTTCTCTTTTATTTTTTTATTTATTTTTTTTTTTTCTGTTTTTTTTTTTTTGTTCAAATACAATGAAATTGACGTTCACGAATTTTTTATTTTTCATATATACTCATGTAGTTCACGATATCGCGTTAAGTAAGCTTTGACGATAGCAAAGTGTTTTCCGTATACAGTTGCCGCGAATATATTTCGTTTGATATTAGCGCGAGACTATTTACCAAGTTGAGCTATAGTTGTGCCTTCCTTGGATAAACAAAAGGATATGAATTTGATAACGCGGACAATGCAGCATTCATGCCATCTGTTGTAGAACTACAGTCCGTAATAATTGCGGCGAAGAGCACATATATTTGTATTTGTAAACATATTGTATGTATGTGAACCAGTTTGATTTCACGTCGTCATAAATCCTTATACGAGTTTTTTTGGTTAGTATGAGACCATACATACACATTCATACATACATACCTGCATCCATAATGTTTGCAACAAACATCAATGGGACAACAACTTGTTACTTACCAGCATCGTTAAAAAATGCCGCTATATTGGCGCGGGACATTTGTACGCATACGCAAACCGTATATTGTACTGTGTCTTATTGCCTCATACGACATAAGCACTTGAGACTGACTCAGCTTGGGTGAAACAACAAGTTCTAAGCATACATGTCAGTAGCAACATAATCCACCCCAAACCGATGAACATGTTTATACCAATCATGTCTGAGTTCTATGTTGTGTTTTTAATTTTCATTCTCCCCTCAAATTACATACATGGAAGCAAAATTTGTCTTCTCTTTCTTATTACTTTTTTACTCTTTTGTTTTACTCTCTCCGTATGGCCGGAATATACTTAAATATTTCCCTCCATCTAAGAAAGAAATCTTCAAACTCAGCACGCGCTCCATTCTAACATTAAAACACACACAATTTCATCTGCATATACAAAGGCTTCCAGGTAGATTGGGCTCACTTGGTTTGCTTACAACTGAGTTAGTTATGTGCTGATAACAATTTGCTATTATGCTTACAGAAGAAATAGCTGCTGATGTTTTTTAAATAATTTCTTTTATTTTTTTTTTCTTTCCTTTGCTTCTGTTAACATCCAAACGAAATACCGTAGAATTTTGTAGTTCCCCGTCAAGAAATTTTTTTGAACTGTGTACTAAAGAAACTGAATTTAAAAATGTTGCAATAAATGGAAATGGATTATCCGGATATGCAAAACCATTCGAATGGTGTAGCGTTGACTGCAAGTGTGTATTGAGGATTAGGAAATTGTAGTCGTATTAGCCGCTTCGTAATCCCCAGACAGGTGCGCTATATACATATGTATATATAGATACATTTATTTATTATAAATACAACAGATTAAAATTTATTGTTTTGCTTTTATATATATATTTATATAGTTTATACATGTATGTACATGCATATGCCTCGATTTTTCGTTTTTGTTTATGGAAATAATGCAAAAAATTTAATAATTTGTAAATATATGCCTTGAAAACTTCGCCAGTCAACATAAAGGCGCTAATAAACAGAAACCAAAAGAATTCAAATGGAACACAATAGAAGAAGATTTAGAAAATATTCTTGATTGGTAAAAAGTATACTCATAAGAGAAATTCTAGAACCTCACAAAAACAATCATTGTGTGCGCGAAAAATGTTCAAATACCATTATTAAGATTAGATAGTTTTATAAAAATTACGAATTATTTGCACCAAACAAATTCTATTGTCCTAAAGACTAATGTCATCTGACTCACTATCAGACAGACTATCAGCATGTATTGTACATACATGCATACATACATATGTATTTATCAATATCTACTTTTATAATTATAATCACTTATAATGGCAAGCCTATTTTCATATGTACATACATATATATATATAAGTATACATATATACTCAACTTGATGGAAACCTATAACAAATCTTATATACTATACATATGAGCCGTTTAATTTGAAAGTGGTTTAAGTCCATTTTTAAAACAATTTAGTTAATGATAGCAATAATCACAATCATATATAAACTTTTTTATAAACAATTTAAGTCTATGAAAACCGCTATGATTTGGGGTACTTGAAAATTAGCTAGTTAACGAAATACAAAAAAATTATTTTAAAGTTGTTTTAAGTCCATTGAAAGAAATAATTCTGATATGGAATGAATTATGTTACAACATTCCGAAAAATTCACTACGAAGCAGTAAAGTTTATAACTGGAAAATTTATAAATTGGAGTTTCTTCGGAAATATGAAAGTGTTTTAGTAAGTAAATTTCTAGTGTTCTTTAACAATAACAATAACAATAACAAAGAATAGTTGTGTTTATTAATTATAATTTAGATAGTTTCTTAAGTTTTAATTATAAACTTTAATATGTCTGACAAAGACTACAGATAGTGACACAGGTAACAAAAAAGGAAAAGATCTATCGGTTTTTATTTTCAATAGAAATATACCCTGTGCAAAGAAATAAAAAATTCAAGAATTTTGGATTCAGAAAGTGAAGATGATTTAATAAACAATAATTCTAATAGAACTATAAGGAGAAGAAGAATCATAGAAAATTATTTATTATCAGATGATGATGATGATGGAGTGCCATTTGATTTCAGCACAAATTCTCTAAAAGCGAATGAGTTACTAGAAAAAAATGGTGATAAATACGCTCAAAAATTAAGAAAATCTTATAGGAATACAGGAAAGAAATATTACAGTGCAACTGGAAAAATTATCGGGGAATAAATATTCCAAAACAAAGACTACCATTGTTTAAAGAATTGCATAAATCTGATTAATGTAGAAGAAAGGAAAAATATTTTTGATAACTTTTGGAATTTGGGGAATTTCATTAAAAAAAAGTTATATTTACATGTGTTACCTAACATCATTTTATGCAACGTAAACGCTTGAGAAAAGGCAAAGGCACGCCAAGAAATTCCCTTAAACACCTAACTACTTAGAGGAATTACTAGGTATACAATTCTTTTGGATAATTTGTTCAATATTATTGTGAAACTAAAGAACGAACCGTGGTAACAGCTCTAGGAAAAACTGGTTTAATTCAACTATCAAACATCAAATTAGAACTCGTGATGATATTTATAGACGTTGGAAAAGACTTAGAACTTCGGAGCTATACGAAGAATATTTAACACTGTTATCACTATCAGCCTCTTTCCTAACTGTTGGAAACATGCTAAGGTCATTCCCGTGCCTAACTCATCAAATGAGTATCGTCCCATATCGATACTTCCATTTTTATCTAAAGTATTGGAACGACTCACATTGGGGTTTTTGATGCCTAAAATGGATATTAATTGGAAAATGAAATTCTTGAGTACCAAATATTTTCTTACATGAGCTGGAAGTGCACAAAATTCTGCATCCCTTTCTTAAAAAAACGTGTCTCTAGCAAGTACCGTTACATTACTATGCCTTTCTGAAGTGTGAGTTTTTTGATATTTTTTCATCTTTCGTGAAAAAAATAAATTTTCAGTGTTTTCAAAATTAGTTCTCGGCAAGTTTTTAAGTAAAAGTATTAAAAGAAAATATGGAGGCTTCAACAACAGACGATTGAGATTATATTTGCTTCGTTGTTTTTTAAGATTATGTAGTTTTGTTATTTTTAAAAAAAATTTTTGTGAAGGTCTATAAATTTGCTAATTTTGTAGCATATATGGAAAAATAGTTGTGAGTTAAGCAAAGTTAAGCAAAAAAAATTTTCTTTTCTTAAACTTAAGATACCCTGTGAAATAATAGAAACAAATTTTTTTGCACTTTCTTGCACCTGATTAAAAAAAAGGAAGATATATTTTTGTACCTATATAATTTTTATCTATTCAATTTTTTGTATAAAATTATAAGACCATATTTATTCAATCATAGGTACAAACGTGAATACAATTTTTATTTCTCGAAGAGAACTTTATGAACTAGTTGCAAGATCTGGATTTGAAACCTTGACTGAAATATCGCATTTCTGAAAGAAAAAACGCTTACACGTTTATTCCCAAGCAATACAAAAATATTAAAGTTTTTAACGATACATTGAAAAATTTAATTTTCCAATTGAAGAATCGCTGGAATGCATCTTATAGAGTTTCTGAGCGTTTTCTTCAGAACAACAAGTACTGGTTAGATTCGTCAATAGGTTTCCCGCGCCAATCTGGTGTTAAGCGTGGTAGATCGAAAGTTAATTTCGAAGATTGCAGTGAAAGAAGCAAAAGTCAAAGGAGTAAAGGAAAGAAAATTCTTCATCTTTGCTGGTGCGGACCAGAAGTAATAAACTACTCTTTAATACCAATAGGGCAGTTAACTGAGGAAGCGCAAGAAGCCCGAAACAAAGACTTCAAAATGGAGTAAAAATTTGTTTGGATACTCAAAATGATTTATTCTAATTTGTATTAACATTTCTATGTTCAATTCTAATTATATCTGGTTGGTAGATAATCTTTAACAGTAGGATTATAAAATTTTGTCAGAACATATATTTTGATGCAATACGTCAGAATCAATCAAAAAATCAATTTTGAATTTTTTGGTTGTTAGGCCCTTATGCATTTCAGGTCACGATTTTTTTTATTATGGATTTATCTTCTTTAAGCGAAACAAACCAAGAAAAGTTAAAAAAAGCAACCAGGAAAGCTCCCACGATTTAATATCCATTTTAGACATCAAAAACCCCATTGTGCGACTGTTACACAGCCAAATTAGTACGTATTTAAATGACCACCAGCTACTCTTTAGCAAACAATCTGGATTTAGGACAGGTCATAGCTGTGTTTCCTCGCTGTTGAGTGTATCTGAGGATATAAGATCCAATATCGATAATGGTGGTATCACACTCTTGGTACTCCTGGACCATTCAAAAGCGTTCGACTCTGTAAACCATGATATACTTTGTAAAAAGATATACGACAATTTTTATTTTTCTTCGAGTGCGTCATCGCTAATAAAAACCTATCTCACTGATAGATACCAGTCTGTCTCTGCTGGTGAAGCTGTATCTACTCCCATGCCCGTGTCTAAAGGAGTACCGCAGGGCTCTATTCTTGGTCCACTACTGTTTACTTTGTACATAAATGATTTACCTAATTGTCCCTTGTATAGTGATATCCACATTTACGCAGATGATGTACAAATATATATAAATTGTAAAAAGGACTCAATTAATGACTGTTGTGCAAAACTTAATGAGGACCTTGCCAAAATACATTACTGGGCAACGTCAAATGGCTTATACCTGAATCCTATAAAGTCAAAGGGCCTAATAATAGCCCAACGAAATCAGAATGTTGTCGTTGATATTCCGATCACTTTAGGAAATCAAAATATTTCAATAGTAGAATCAGCAAAAAACCTTGGTATAATTTTTAACAAATCCCTTCAATGGAATGCCCACATAAATGCTGTCTCCGGAACAATTTTTTCTATGCTTCGAACGCTATATCCACTTCAACACGTTACACCTCTTAATATGCGTGTGCTTCTTGCGAAAACGTACTGAATGCCCAAGTTGTTATATGGCTGCGAAATTTTTGCTTATTGTGATTCAATAAGCAAAACTAGGTTAACTGTTGCGTATAACGCAATTCTTAGATATGTCTATGGCATAAGAAGATATGATGGTACTTCTCAATATTCTAAATCATTACATGGTGTTGGATTAATGGATTTACTGAAAATCAAGGCATTAATTTTGCTTCACAAAGTTATTTACACTCAGGAACCATCTTGTTTGTTTAATCGAATTCAATTTGCAAGATCGAACAGAGGAAAACAGATTATTCAGTTAAGATATCAGACTTTAATATCTGAGTGGCAGTTCTTTACGAATACAATACGGCTGTGGAACTCGTTACCAAACCAACTACAAATCAAAGGCAACGCTTCGTCAATTTAAAAAATGCTTTTTTCAAAATTTTAATGTTAAATTGTTACATATAAATATGCACATATTTTTATTCTTGTTTTATTTGTTAATATTTTGATATTGTTTTTTAATTTTTTTTACTTTTAGTTTATTCTATAATAACTTTTCTATTTTTTGTAATCATCATATAATCACATACTGTAATTTAAAAGATTAATTTCTTGTTGTATGTGATATGAAATAAATAAATAAATTAAAATAAATAAATAAATAAATAAAATAATAAAATAATAATAAAATTTGAATATCAATTTAAAATTAAATAAAAAGAAGAGTGCCCTGGTAGTCTAGTGGGTAGTGTGCTAGACTATTAGAGTGAGGGTCGTGGGCAGCGTTGCCAGAATTTTTTTGAAAAAAACTTATTATTTTTGGGGAAAAAACTTTTTTTTACCAAAAAAAACTTGTTTTCTACAAAAGTTCCAAAATGTTTAAAGGAAACACGGAAGACCGGTACCCTCTATTGATGTTTTTTGCTACTTTTGCCCGGGACTAATAAAATACTTAACATTTCCTTTAAAAATGTAATTATTGCGTGTTATTATGATTAAATTTATTGAAAAAAAATTTTAAATTAATTTCGTCGAAAAAACTTGTTTTGTTAGAAAACAAATTTAATGAAAACTTTTTCGCATCCTAAAAAACTTGGAAAAAAGGGAAAACTTGGCAAATGGCAACGCTGGTCGTGGGTTCGATTCCCACCGGAGACTCTGGTCTGTGACACTACACCGAGCATATGGTCAAGTTACTCCGCTCGTATATAATTAGAATATAATTTGTAATTGTATTGTAATTTAATAAATAAATAAATAAATAAATAAATAAAATAAATAAAGTATTTTGTTTGCTAATCAACTCCATGTAATAATTATATTGGAATTATATAAACTGAAGGGAAAAAATTAACTTATAATATTATTAAACAAAGAACACAGAGTAGACTTATTCCTTTTCACAAGCAAACAAGTCATTTTATTAATTTTGTAAGTGGTTTAAGTCCATTTTAGGTTCTGAAACTCAGCTTATTTTTATAGTAAAGTTTACAAAACGTATTACATTATAAGTATATTTTAACATGTTTAAGGTCACAAAGCCATAAAATCAACTTAATACCAGTTAACAACATTTTTGAAACAATTCAAACGTAAACCCTTAAATATCTCAATATAAGCAAAAATGGATTTAAACCACTTTCAAAACAAACAGCTCATATGTATAGCGCTATCCATTTCGTGGTTTCAAAAGTATGGGACTGGAATTCGACATCTGTCCAACTAAGTTGTGAAACCAATTTTTTTCTTTTCAGTTGAAAGTCTGACATTGACGAAAATGGATCGCTTAACAATCACACAACTATCAAAACCTACTACAAAAATGGTGATTGGCGGTGGACGGCAATTTTTCGAACAAAATTTTCTTCAGCGATGAAGCACATTTCACACTCGGTGGGTATGTTAATGAACAAAATTGTCGCATCTGGGGTTCTGAGAATACTCAAGTAATTGAAGAGAGGCCATTACATCCAGAAAAAATCGCTGTTTGGTGCGCTCTTCGGTCCGAAGGTGTGATTTTACCTTACTGGCTGAGATACTGCCCAATATGTGTCAAAAAGTGGTCGAAAATTACCTCAAAAGAATAATTTTTATACATGAGTGGTGGGACCTACAGTTTAAAGTCGACTTCGAACGGCAGACTTTTGAGAAACTTTTCATGGCAATTTGTTATTTACTCTCAGAGTTTTTGCCAGAAATTTACTGAGAGGAAGTCGCCGAAGAAATATTTTTTTTAAATTTTCGTTTTAATCTTGTGAATTGCAACCGTCATATTCTTTGAATAATAATTGTACATCACCGTCCACAAATTTAATTTCACCTTTACCTCGCGCTGCTGATATTTCGTCCGTTACTGAAAATCCTACTAACTCACAACCTACTTCAAGTTACTCGAAAGCTGCTGCAAAAGTCACTGATATTAATAACACCTTGATAACCACACCTAAGCCGTTAAGAGTCATACCACCTGCTAGAAGCATTTTTATCTCACGTTTAGCTTCTGACACTGCCATAAAGGACATTGAATTTTATATAAGATCTAAAATAGGTGACGGGATTAATTTATCGATTCATAAATTTGCATACTCGCAACCGAGAACAATAGCGTCTTTTAAAATTACAGTTCCGGACGAATACTTTGAAAAAATACAAGATTTTAATTTTTGGCCTGCAAAAACATATGTCCGGGAATATGTTTCTTCGGAAAGACAAAGGAATAATATTGTACGTCTACCTACACCGCAGATTACAAAAAACTAAATATTCACTGTGATAGTTTATCAATAGTATATCAAAATGTTCGTGGATTGAATACTAAATTGTCCAAACTCTTCGTTAATAGTCATGATTTTATGTATGATGTAATTGTCTTTACGGAAACTTGGCTTAATGACGGTGTTTTTAATGCAGAAATTCTTTGTAACAAATATCAAATTTATAGATACAATCGTAATACACGCAGAGGAGGTGGTGTATTAATTGCTGTCTCTTCATTATATCCATCAGAACAGTTTGTAACTGACACTTCCAATATTGAATTTGTTGCTGTTGTTGTAAAATTAAAAACGTCTAAAGTCTACTTCTCGTGTTCTTATGTTCCCCCTGATTCTGACTATGCTGTTTACTCTGATCATGTTGACGCAATAACATCTGTTGTCCAATGTGCCAAAAAAGACGATTCTGTTTTTGTTATGGGTGATTTTAATCTACCCTCAATTATATGGAAACATGTACCTGATGTGCCTTATTTAATTCCGATTAAAACTAAGACTTGTCATGACGTATTCCTAAACGATATTTTTGGACTATCACTGTATCAAATAAACTCACTTTGTAATGACTTTGGAAAAATACTGGATCTTATATTTGTTAATGATGTTAATCACTGTAGTGTTTTACGTTCTGAACCTGTAACTTT
Organism: Sarcophaga rosellei; assembly: GCA_930367235.1. Classification (NCBI taxonomy): domain Eukaryota; kingdom Metazoa; phylum Arthropoda; class Insecta; order Diptera; family Sarcophagidae; genus Sarcophaga; species Sarcophaga rosellei. Next base: position 78,541,561 of record OV884017.1, on the reverse strand, counting down.
GCCTGAGGATCGATATCATCCGACCTTAAAAACTAATTTTTCCCTTCCAACGAATTTCAAAGCTAAGCCTTCGAAAATAAGTAAAGTTTACTGTTTTAATCGAACCAATTACCATTTATTTAATGACATGATGAAAAATACTTGTTGGAATGAAACCTTATCTATTCCTGTTAACAATGATTCTGATATTGACTTGATGATTTCTAACTTTTATAAGAAAGTGCATTCAATAATTGAAAATTGTGTTCCCTTAAAACCTTCATATACTCTGGTTGGTCCACCATGGAATTCGAAACAACTGTCACGACTGAAAAATCAAAAGAACAAGTATTACAAGAAATACAAAAGGTCTGGCTCGATTATTGATTATGGAAGATATTCTATTTGCCGGTCTGAATATAACATTCTAAATCACTTATTATATAAAACATATATGGACAAAATGAAAAATAATTTTATTAAGAATCCTAGATCTTTCTTTACGTTTGTAAATTCCAAGAGAAAATCAACTGGTTATCCATCCTTTATGAAATTTGCTGATAAAGAATCCGGAAGTGTTGATGTCATATGTGATATGTTTGCTGATTTCTTCGCCAGTACTTATTCTAACTCCGCTTACATGGATACAAATAATTACCCTTTCCCGTTGACATCGGCTCCAGTAATATCTATTCCAACTTTTAGTGACTGCGATATTTTAGTAAACCTCAAAAGGTTAAAGATGTCTTTTCGTCCTGGTCCTGATGGGGTTCCAAGTTGTATTTTAAATCGATGTGCAGAATCATTCATCACACCATTAGTCATATTGTTTAATACCTCGATTAATTATGGATATTTTCCTATGTTTTGGAAGGACTCGTATATTATACCGCTTTTTAAATCTGGCAATAAGTCTGATGTTACAAATTATAGGGGCATTGCAAAACTGAGTGCTATTCCAAAAATGTTCGAGAAATTGGTTGCCGATTTTTTGATCCATCATACTTCATCGTTACTATCACCTCATCAACATGGTTTCCGAAAGGGCTGCTCAACAACGACTAATGTGCTTCAGTTAACATCCATGGTAAATGTGGCCTTTTCTCAACAGAAGCAAACTGATGTAATTTTTACGGATTTTAGCAAAGCGTTCGATAAAGTGAATCACAAACTACTGTTAACTAAATTGGATTTAATGGGTGTAAACCATAGGAGCTTAAGATGGCTAGAGTCGTATTTGACTGGTAGAAAGCAGACTGTATGTGTGAACAATAGCTTATCTAAATATATTTATGTGCTATCTGGTGTTCCTCAAGGCAGCCATCTTGGTCCACTTCTTTTTTCGCTGTTTATAAACGATCTTCCCAACATAATTAATTTTGCCAATATCTTAATGTATGCTGACGATGTAAAACTTTTTCTCTCCTTTAATAATTTCATTGAGCATATTTATCTTCAAAGTGATCTCAATAATTTCTATTTGTGGTGCGAGTACAACATGATGGAGCTGAATATTAAAAAATGCAAATGTATGCGGTTCTCAAGAAGTAATTTTGTCGCGGTTAATTACTTGCTTGGAGGTCATCAACTGGAAATAGTGGACTCTTTTATTGATCTTGGGATCCTATTAGACACAAAATTAAACTTTAATGATCATATCACTTTGACTGTAAATAAGGCAAGAAGCACTCTTGGCTTCATAAAACGTTGGGCAAAGGAATTTACTGATCCATATATTACTAAACAGCTATACATATCGCTTGTCAGACCTATTTTGGAGTATGGTTCTATCGTTTGGGATCCTCACTATAATGTTTACAGCGAACACATTGAATCTGTTCAGAAACAATTTCTACTCTTCTGCTTGCGTGGCCTTGGATGGAATTATTCGGACATGCCTTCATATACTAGCAGACTGGCTTTAATAAAACTGCCTACCCTTAAGAGTCGTCGAACGATGTTAAATATATCTTTTATGACTAACCTGATCAATGGTAATATTTGCTGTGAATTTCTGTTAAGATCTGTTAAATTTAATGTTCCTCGTCGTAACTTCCGCTGTTATAATCTTATTTATATTCAATTCTGCAGAACTAATTATGCTGTTGCTGATCCATTAACTAGAATTTGCCGTCAATTTAATTATTTGTCAGACTTTGTTGATTTTTCTTTAAATTCTTGCGTTATAAAACGGAATATTATTGTTTTTCTTAATTCTTAACTTTTCCTAATTTTTATTGTAATAGTTACGTTATTTTTATAGAAACTGTTTGTAATTGTATTTAATTTTATTCGTACCAATTTTTGTTATTAGTCAGTAAGGAATTTGTCCATTGACTTGAATAAATAAATAAATAAATAAATAAATAAAAAATAAAAAAATGTCTTACCTGGGGTTTGAACTCGGGCCTTACGTCGAATAAGCCAACACACGACCTCCTAGACTACTATACGTTTTTTTATTTTATTTTTACCGGCGACAAAAAGTCATAGCGGCGGATTATTTTCATTCCATAATGTAAATACCTGTCCACATAAGAGCAATAAAGAATTTCGATGAAAAACAAAAGTAACTTACTCCACACCATTAGCCATGTTTTACTGTTGGTAGCTGATATCTGGGAGAATATCTGTGCTTAGGTGGTCTTCTAATATATTTTATCCCAGCGGAACCAGAAAGATTAAATTTACTTTCACTACTAATGGTGTGGAGTAAGTTACTTTTGTTTTTCATCGAAATTCTTTATTTTAAGGAATTTATTGGTAGGTTCATTTTCTCGTGACGGAGTTGGTCCGTTGGTGAAAATCGATGGTATTTTGAATGCCACTAAATACTGTGAGATCCTAGAAGAAAATATGCTCTCACATCTTCTGGAAAAAATGCCTCCAAACAGCATATTCCAACAAGACAATGACCTGAAGCACTCTAGTCGCTTGGTTCGTAACTACCTAAGCGACCAGGATGTGCAAGTTTTGGATTAGCCGTCACAATCTCCCCTTAGAAAAGGGAGACTTTAGATCGGGAAGCTAAGAAGAAAAATCCCTCAAATTTGGCGGAATTAGAAAAAATTTTTAAGTCTGAATGGAAAAAAATACCCCTACACACCATCGTGCCCCTAGTGGATTCTATGCCCTCCAGACTGCAAGCAGTAATAGAAAATAAAGGCTACGCAACCAATTATTAGATTTAAGTATATTTTTAACCAACATTTTGTAAGAATTTACATTTAATTTAAATAAAGTTATGAATAACATAGCGTTGCATTTTTTTGCACGCTGTAATTTGGCACTTTTTTTCTTAAATGTTAAAATAAAAATAAGTGGATAGAAAAATTTTGATATTGTAACCTGCATTTGTTAACTAAGTTTGTGGAGCATAAAAATAAAAAAAAAAGTTTTTAATTTCCGTACTTTTTTTTTGAAAGAGGAGCACGTAAAGATCAATCGACTTAGCGTTGCATTTTTTTTGCTCGCTACTCTATGTACATATACATATATTACTTTCATAAAAAATGAAAGGGTATGTACATATATATAAAGCAACATAATTTTTTTTAGATTTATTAATGACTATTTAACAAATCATGAATGAATTACAAATACATTAACGAAAAATGATAGTGCAATGTTTTACTTATTACTGTAATAATTGTAAATCTATGAAAATTCCGTTATTTAATTATTGTAATATTTTACGCTAATTGAAATAGTACAAAGAAATTTACAAAACATCTGTGCATTTGCTGCACAAATACTGCTACATGTTATATATCCATTATAGTTTGAGAATGTAGTCCACATTGTTACAATCAATGATTGGCAATCGATGAATAATTACAGGGTCTGCTACTGGAATGCAAACGGCCAGAATAAAAATGATATTGTCTCACTTGAAAAAGAAATTTCAGAATACGCTGTATGTGACTTCAAGTACCTTCGATGTAAAACAAATCTTACAAAGTCAAGCCTTAAGCATCATGCACTAAGTGAAAATTCTAAAGTTTTCCTTCAAACAACTAATATTTGCGTTGCGTTTTTAAAAGTGTTGTAATATGTTCGGTTTAATTACCTCCTAGATTTTCTATTAAAAATGATTATTAAAAGAGTTTTTCAAATTCTCAACAACTAAATACATTTTCTGGCAGCTAGCGGCTACAATGCCAAACATACATTCTGGGAATCGCGAATCGTTGCACCTATAGGTAGAGTTATGCTCTACACAATATCTAAAATGAATTCAGACGTCATATCGAGTGGAAAAGCAATATTCTGGCCTTTAAGGGGAAAAACATTTCCAGATATTAAATCTTTGCAGTGATAAAAAAAGTATGTCTAGAGAATTTTTTCATGTCAAGGCTTCACTGGACTTGTCTTCAGACCATTCGCCTATTACTTTCACGATTTCTAACGCTTACGATTTTAATGCAACTGCAGCCAATGTTATACTAAGTTCGCGTATGCACCTTTATTGCGTAAATCGCAATTAAGGCCAATATTGATCTCAATACTTCATATAAAATCTCAATTAATTATTGATCAATTAAATGCTAATTGTTATAATATTGATTAAAACTTTAAATACAGCACTGTCAGAAGTCTGTTTAGTGAGCACATTATAAGTTACAGAATACTTCCCGTTGATATTTGACAACTCAAATGTCAACAACGACAAAAAAAATGGCAACTTGCATACAAACACAAACAAAAAATACAAAAACACGCGACCAAAATAAAAACAATGTTGTTGTTTATCAGCTGTTAAATTAATATTGAGTATATTTATTATACCTGAACGGTTAAAGTATTGTTATCAATTAACCGACTATTGTTCTCAATTAATTTGCATACGTGAACATAGTATAAGGCACTCACTGCACAGAAGAGATGTGTCCAAAAACTCCAGGAGGGTTACTCTGTATTGCGATCAGCGTTGCCAGTAATTTTTTTTAAAAAACTTTTTATTTCTGGGAAAAGAAAAACTTTTTTTCTACTAAAGTACCAAAATTTTAAAAAGAAAGTACCGGAGTCCGTTGGCTCTGTTACTTTCCCTGTTTGTGTTTCTTTAATATCTTGCCCTGGAGTAAATATTTCAAGTTATTATTGAATTTATGGAAAAAAGAGGAAATTGAAATTTTATAAAAAACTTGTTTTGTTAGAAAACGAATTTAATAAAAACTTTATTCGATCTCAAAAAACTTTGAAAAAAGGGAAAACTTGGCACTTGGCAACGCTGATTGCGATGCGAAAGCAAGTTCGAATTTGGTACTCTGTATCGCTTACGCAAATTCTTTCGCAAAATTAGTTGAAAAAGAAGCAACACTGGCACCACAAAATTCACAATAGCGAAGAATAACAAAACGAAATGTCAGAACTTGTAAACAAAAACATTTTAAACAAATTATTTGTTGTTGTATTGTGACTAAACAACAATAAATATTTCAATTTATTTTAATTTCAGTTTATTTTTTTAAATTCTATGAATAAAAAATAAGATTTTTTTTATGCCACAAATGACTATTTTTATTTAAATCGGTTAAAAGTTCTGAATCTAAATCTTCTTCTTCTAAATGTACAGTAATCACCATTTGCTATTATAGGCCGTTTTGTTGTATTGTTGGAATAATCATCTAACTCATCCATGTCTAAAGGAATAAAACAACAACAAAAATTATAAGAAGAAAAGAATAAAAAACATTTTGAGAATCTTTACGTCCTAGACAAAAATTAAAGCGAACAATTGCGCTTCCACCAAGTCTATTTTAAGGCTATTCAGTAGCTAATAAGAGATAAATGTACTATATGGGTTCATTAGAGCTGAAACCTATGAACAAATTACAGTCGATTTCGACAATCTGATATCCTTGAATGGCCACGTCTCATCACTAGCCCCAAAATTGTGGAATTTAAAACCATCTCTGAAAAATGCTATCCTACAAGGACCCTATATAAAGTTATAGGCTGCATAACTATATGAAAGACCCATAGAGACCATTAATGACCTGAGTTTCATTACTGCCTGTCAACAGACATCGGTTCTTTTTGTTTTAGTCCTTTTGCTTTTCCCTAAAAAAATGAAAATTTCGATATAAATATAAAAATTTATTTGTGTTACTTGCATGATTCGTTTCCTTTGCGTTTGATATTTTGTTAGCGCAAGATATCTGCGCTTAACGGACATTTTTGACATACGGTTTCGTATTACAGAGTGCGGTGATGCCACATTTGCGCAAGGGAAAAAATTAGATGCGTAAGGAAAATACGAAAGTGCAATAAAGAGTACCAATTGTTCGATTACGCACAATTTCCTTTTCGCATCGCAATACAGAGTAACCCCCCAGAGATTGTGATACTTTCAGTCTTCCCAGCAAATGTGGAATGAATGCCTTTGTGAAAAAAGAAGACCTCGGAGAGAAAGATAGTGGCACATAACATGAGACTTAAAATATTCACAAAATAACTCAGAGCACTTCTAGATACACAATATTTGGAAGGTTTTGGATGCTACACCTTTATGGGACTCCTCTGAGGGTGGGGCTACAATTAATTGTTTGTAAGTCACCTATGGCTTGGAATTAATCTATGTGGTGCAATATGAATACAAAAAATAACACATTAATAATATTAATATTGTATGTCGTATAATGTAACTAAATACATTTATTTATGTATTTTGTTACAACGATGTGTGAATTTAGTTTCGCTAAATTGAAAGAAATGAAGAAGATTTTATCTATTTTGACAAAATGAAGCATTTTTTCTTTCAAATTTTAATAATCATTCTCCTATCAAATTGGATAATATTACATTACAATAGGATATGAATTAAACTCTATTTTCTATTCAGTTAACTCGTATTGCTAAAGAAACAAAAACACTACAAATACTCAATAGTTAGTCTCTGAACTGTAGAACCCGAAAAGACGGTATTGTAACCTTCGCTTATATTTACATACACACATACAGTGGCGGGATCTACAGTTTAAAGTCGATTCCGAACGATAGTTTTTTGAGAAACTTTTTACGGCAATTTTATTAACACTCAAAGAAATCTGTTGAGAGGAAGACGGCGAAGAAATATTTTTTCATATTTCGTTTTGTTGGAGATGTCCAAGGATTTCAACTGAGGCCTCATGTCGAATAAGCACATACACCACCTACTAGACTATAGCTACTACGCTTATATATTTATTTAGTTATTGTAATTTCCAAAAAAGAAGAACGTTGTTTGCCTCAAAACACAAACTCATCAAATCAAGTGCATTTGAAGCAATCAAAATTTTTGTAACAAAATTACAATAAGAGGCTATCTGAGCCATGCATCACATTAACAAGAAATAACGTAAGGTAGATAACCGGCTTTGACAGAACACTGTAGACTCAAAGTACACTTATTCATAATGGCGGTTATCTCGAGCCCATTTTTTAGATTCTGTCAGAATGAAAACTAATTATTGGGGGTTTTTAATGCATCCTAGAAGGAAGCAAATGGGCGCATATCAGATGCTGGGAATGAAATTGACGTATTGATACCGAGTAGCATCCTAAAGTTTGTTAAGGCAAGAGGCTTTGAGCAGATATTAGGATAGATATTACAATAGACTATGCTTGAAGGATAAGATCCCGCTTTGATCTAAGATTAGGTGTATTGTGATACTACCAATCAGTGCCCAACACGGTTAACAAAGATTTGCTTTAAGAAACCATCCCGACTTCAAAATAAATTTCTTCTCTGCCCTAATCCTTATTTCGGATAAAACAGTCAAAGACTTTATCCTCTTCATATCAATAGCTGGGCACAGATACGCAGATGTAAGAAAGTCTTTTCTTCTTCTTTTTTTTTTTTTTTTTTTTTGAACCAAGTAACAATACGCTTACATAATTACATATTTTATCAGATACTTCTCGTAGATCAACAGATGTGATATCGTGAATACAATGCGATTTAATGAGTTTAAATGAGCAATTGATGCAATGAAAGGTGCATTCGTTGAACAATAAAAGCGGCTTTCTACGCTAATGCTGCCACTCAGTAAGATTTGCAGCTAAGTTCATATTTATGCGGAAAATTTGTGTTAAGGAGAGCTTTAAGAATCTCCTACTTCCAGTAATTTCCTTCAGGTCTGCTATTGGTTTTTTCAAAGTGTAATAGCCTCATTGTCTCTTTCCGTTTTCCTGCAAAGCGATCTCCAAGAACTTCTTTTCTTCTCCCTAGGCTTTGACTCCAACACTGGAGCTTAGCCCATTTCTCATTTAAAATATATAAAAATGAATGTGTGTTTGATTGTATGTTTGTATGTTTGAAGTTTATAGACGATTAAACGGCTGAACCGATTTTCTTGAAATTTTCACAGTATCTTCCTGTATGTCTGGAAGGAGTTATAGGCTACTTTTTATGTTGATATTCCAAATGAGCGAGGGGCCATGCCCACGTATGCTACATACTACATACTTAATATTTAATTGCATTTGAAATATATTACTCATACGCATAGTAGTTACCCCTACAAGTATGCTATCTGTGATTCTTGATGTATAAAACCAAAGAAAATAAAGTGTAAAGAACGACGCGGGGGGAAAGACAGAAGGGAAAGAAAAAAATTTTGTAACCAACATTTGTGAAAAAATTCACCAAATAAGAAAAAATATAACCAAAATTAAATTCGTAGACTTTTGTTTTATTTATTTTGTTTTTCAAGTTTAAATTATCTATATATATAAAAATGAATGTACTTTATGGAATCGTAAACATTTAATCTTTAGCAAAGTTGTTGCGCATGAGCCGACGAAGGTTTCTAAGTTGGTATAACCAATTTCCGACAGGTGGCGCCACTGAAAATTCTTCGAAATTAATTAAATCGTAAACTGTGCATTTGATCCTGTGTTGAAAAGAAAAGAAAAGAGCATTACTAGCCTCAGAATCAGCATTGAGACTGAAAAATCTTCGAGTACATGCCGCACAGATCCGTTCGCATGAATCACTTGAACAATGAATCACTTGATCGAATGCGTACTACTCAGGCCCGTTCGTCTGAATCATCTGGACAACGGGAAACTAATGTCTAATTGTCTAATGTCTTTCCTTCAAATTTATTTTAGTTTGTAGTGCAACAAAGCGCGCAGGGTACAGCTAGTTTAAAATAACGCGAATGTAAAACGGACCGTACCGTATATTAAGAAATATTTATTCGCCTCCTTACAGTTACAGTTCTTAACAGATGTAGTCGTTGAACGCATCTGCACTATTTCCCGTCCTAAATTACAGAAAATGTTTCGTATAATTTTACTACAAAGACGGAGATTGCTAAGAATTTTGATAACAGTTTAGATATTACATTTAACTTTGGTATCTATAGTTTGCCTCTTAGGTTTAGGTATAGGTCGGAGTGGTAGGTAGCTCTGATATCACAAAGCTCACTTGACGTTGTGACGCCACGGGTGAACGCAGTCCCTGTACCGACCAAGTTCCACCAAAATCAGGGAAGAGGAAGAAGTTGGTCAGCACAAGGGCTGCACTAGTTTGCCTCTACTATTTATAATTTATTTTGTCCAACTTGTTTCTTGTCTCACATTTTTAAACAGAGTGAGGAGGTTACCCACGTGGGGGTTACCTACGCTGCACTAATGTATACTAAAGGTATATTGTCCTACTCTGAGTGAAGAACAAGTGCATAGAGGATAACCGTTTTATCGGCCAATAAAATGTATCTTTAAAAAATGTTCATTGAATTCAGGTCAAAAATTTTAAAACTTTGTTATTACGGACCTTAAAGGATTCTAATAAGCCTTAGTACAACTTCAAATAATTTATTCAGGGTAAAAGCTTATAATAATTTAATCCCTCATCATGTCAAACTTGTTGCTTTTACCAAATCAAACCTAAACTTTCATGCAGGAATCTGTTAACATTAGGCTACATTTTGTCCAATATATTATGCAAGTGTTGAACAATTCACTTTTCATATTCCTCTTATAGAGTTTCGATTAAGATTCGCTATTTAAACCTATCACACTGAAAGCGCTTAGCTGGAGATAACAGAATTTGGAATCATTTCTTTAAATAGTATTATTCTTGCATGTGCACCTCCATGGTGTTTTTTTTTTGTCGTTGCTTAATATTGTAATTCTTTAAAACCGATTAGTAGTCCTTAAAAAATTATTTCTAACATTTTGTACCTGGGTATGCTTCCGTTGGATTACAATTTGAACTTGTCAAAAAAGATTTTGGGAACACTGGAAACATCGATGCATGTACATACAGTAGGGTGACCCTTAGCTATAGGGAATATTTTTTTGTCGAAATTTTTCTAGTCTCACCCCCCAGTTTGTTGCATATTGGGAAAAAAATGATATTGTCAAAATTTCAGCTCAATCGGTTGGGGTTAAGACGTGTCGCAAGACCGATGAAATTTAGGTAAAACCATAAATTTAAGTTTCGTGAGTCATAACTTCAAAAATATTTGGTCAATTCACACAAGCCGTTGTATCGTTGTATTCATTGTATTGTTGGAAGAACATACAACACCGTATGATTTTTGTTGATAATTTTCATATAAAAATCAGATACACATATACACATTTTTTTCCTATGTTTTTAAAAGTTGTATTGGTATCGCGCTATCAAATTGTGTGAATGAAAAAAATGTGTATATATTTTCATATGTTGTGTTGGGTTCGGATATCATTGAGCGTTCACAAAGAAATAAATGTATTCAATACAACATACACGATACAAAGTTGTGTGAATTGCCCCATTAATTTTATTAAAAAATGTTGTAAGAGGAAGATGTTTCCTGTAAAGTTTTAAACATTTTTTACCTCTGACAATATCATTTTTTTCCCAATACGCACCAAACTGGGGGTGAGACTGGAGAAAATCTGACTTTTAATTTTAAGGGCCACCCTAATGTACATATATTAACATCCTGCAATTAACGTCGTATTCTGACAAATACCACAAAGTATAATGTCTGGGTACCTTCATATAATATTATGATCTCTACAGCAGAAAGTACAATCTGCCAAAAGGAAAGAGTATCACGCCTTAAAGCGTACAAAGAAAGTTTAATGTGTGCTCTTAAAAGCGTCACTTAGTACCCTTTTCATACACGTGTGTATTATGCAGGAATGGCTAGAAGGTATTAAAAACGTGTATCATAAATTCTTGAATATCTCTAAGTCGCCGTGGTCTAGTAGGTAGTGTGTTGGCTTATTAGACGCGAGGCCTCGGTTCAAGCCAAAAGTCAGGCATCCCCAACTAAACGAAATATGAAAAAATATCTCTTCGGCGACTTCCTCTGAGTAGATTTCTGGCAAAAACTCTAAGGCCCCGATTATGGTTCACAACACATAAATGTTGTGTTGTAACAGAGACAACACAACATTTATTACTTTCTTGATTATGGTTTACAACATCTAGATGTTGTGTATGTCACAGTGTTGCTCTTCAATGTTAGTATACTTTTCCTTGAAAATACAACCCTGATTGTATAAAACTGCCAATTGAAAACAAAAATTATTATGTTAAAAAACAAAAAGCCTACATAAAACACAAATTTTAACTCTTGTTAAAACATGACAATTAAAAATAAAGGCTAGTGTTATTAGCGCTTATATTTTATGTATGTATTGCAATAAATTCATTTCAAAAGTACTTCAAATTAAAATATATAAATATAAAAAAACCTTATCACATTAAAATTTATTTAGATCACATAGTTACTTAAAGCTAAAATACAAATTCGTAAATAGTCTACATTTCAAGTTTTTTTTCGGTTAAAAGGAGTTTGGCTTTTAATAATTCATTTTGTAATTCAGATTTTTCCCTATTTATTTTTATATGAGCCCTTCTCAAGACGTTTTAACATAAGCAATATCTCCTGTTGGTTCTTTTCTTGCCTTTTTTAGGTTTTTAGACGCTCATCCCCCATCTTATTTTTTGTATTTTGTAGCTTTTCGACAACTGCTGTTTCCACTGGTTAGTGCTAGTTTAAGGCCCTTCAATATCGTATGACGATTCGTCTTGAATTTGCAATCCCATTGCAGATCCATTTGGATTTACTTTCCATTGCATAAACACCAACTCTACGGTGCTCTGCTCCAATTTCCTGCTAATTTCCGTCGACGGACTACCACCAGTAACTTGAAAGTTTTTTTCTATTGGCAGAGAGTTTTCTTTTCAAATTGGCTTTATAATGAGTCCATGCCTTAAAAATGCTACAATTCATCTACTAACCCTTTGCCATTCCTTTGAAACTCTAATGGGTGGACCCAAGTCATTTAGCTCCAATGAAAATTTTTCCCACGTCCCTTTGTGCTGAGTCTTATTTGCTCCAAATGATAACTTGCCAATGTCAGGATTTGCTGTCATGAACTCGACCAGATTTCCTTCTGCTTGTTAGTGATTATTTTTCTATAAAATATTTTCAGTTATTTATAATTTTTAAAATTTCCACAAAAAATTATATGCACTGTTTTATACATATACTTATAAATGTTTATACATTTTCTTTTTTAAACTGAATGCGGCAACAAGACAACACCTAATGAGCTGTTGTAAGTTTTTGACAGTTCTGACAACACTTAAAAACAACTGTTGTAAATCATAATCGGGCTATGTGAACACAAACAACATGAAGTACAACACTAGCGATAGATGTTGTGAACCATAATCGGGGCCTAAGAGTAAATAAAAAATTGCCATGAAAAAGTTTCTAAAAAAATCTGTCGTTCGGAGTCGACTTTAAACTGTAGATCCCGTCACTCATGCATTAAATTAACAACATAAGCGGTGTGAGAAAATTGGTCGTAATCCTGACCAAAGGGTTGTAATGACCAATTATGTGTATGTCATAAATTCTCACAGCAAAATCTAAAGCGCCTATTACAAGATCCTACCTGATCAGAGGGAGTCTTGTTAACCATAGTGCTGAAAGAAGCATCAAATTAATTCGAAAATATCATGACGAGGGGCAGAAACAACACCAAATGAAAGTAAATATCCAATTGTATTAAACAAATGTCAAGTAAGTTTTTGTTGAAATTTTTTATTTTACAGATGGGACACAACTGTAGCCAACAATAAACGTAAAATGCTAATTTACAATCTCTACAAAAAGATATTGATCTACAAATAATACTTAACTTTTAGATCTGATGTCAGAATATTCCCAGCGTCACACTTTGAAATTAAATAAAACAAATTCCCGGCGTACGTATAGAGATGTGAAAAATAATAATGAGATCAATTTGGCATTTAGAAACTCCACTTATCCTCAGCTTATACAATAGTGGACTAAAGTGGATACGTAATCGAATATTTTTAAAACTATATTGATAAGTTTTATTTAGTTTGTAACATAAATATGCAGTTCTTATATTTTATACATATGTATATGGTACTATGGAGTATAATATAAATTGAAAGAAAAAATTATTTGTTTTCATTTAAGAAACAGAATACATATGTTTTACGCGGTCCTATTTAACCAGTTTTGTCCAATTTTTGTCTTCAATATTTATACAACCGAAGTCGCCGTATTCTAGTAGGTAGTGTGTTGGCTTATTAGACGCGAAGCCACAGTTCATATCCCCGGTCAGACATCAAAATGAAATATGAAAAAATATTTTTTCGGCGATTTCCTCTCAGCAGATTTCTGTCAAAATCTCTGAGAGGAAATAAACCTGCCATGAAAAAGTTTTCTCAACAAAATCTGCCCTTCGGAGTCGACGTTAATCTAAAGGTCCCGCCACTCATGTATAAAATTAACGCACACAACATGAGTGTTGTTGAGAAACTAGGCCGTAATCCAATTATGTATGCCTAATTGCATAAAATCTGTTCTAATCTATTATAAAGAACACAGAACTTTTGGCGAAATACTAATGATAGAAAACTACTAAAAATCCAAGAATGGACAAAACTGAATAAAAGCTATTACAATTTGTAGTTCTTTCTATATAATTTTTTTGGATATGTTGTAGTATATTAAAGTGTTTTTAATGCAGCAATATGTCATACCGTAGTCTAGTAGGTAATGCCTTCTCTTATTAGACGCGGGGTCCCAGGTCATACATCTCCAACAAAACGAAATATGAAAAAAAATATTTCTTCGGCTACTTCCTGTCAGTGGAGTTCTGGCTGAGAGGAAATAAAATTGCCATAAAAAGTTTCTCAAAAATATGTCGTTCAAAATCGACTTTAAGCTGTAGGTGCATCCACTCATGTATTAAATTAACACACACAACATAATTGGTGCAAGAAACTGGGTCGTAATGCACACATACATAAATAATATGATCTAGTTTAATGGCATTAAATTTTTATTTCCCATATGGTTTCATAAAAAATTTGTTTTTATTTTTAAATTAAAAAAAAATTTTTTAAATATTTAATTAAATTAAATTTTTATTTTTAAATTAAAAATAAAATAGAAATTCACCCCGTGAATAAAAGGATCCCCATTTTCCTTTCAAAATAGTTATAAAAAAAATTTCCACTAATTTAAGTTCTAATCTTTTTCTAGAGCGGTTAGTATTTTGTAGAGTCTCCGCAGTTGTTTAAAACTGATATTCATCGTCTACAAATGTGATCAACAAAGCTTATCACAATTTGTAAGATACTTTCCTCTGATTGTTGTTTTTATTATGCAACACAAGTTCTCGATCGGATTTGGATATAAAGATCTAATACTTTGGTATTGTCTCGTCTAATACTGTGGTATTGTTTTCTTTGAACCATTTCTAAGTGCACTATGCAGTATATTTGGGGTAATTATGGAAAATAATGTATGTATAATGTGGCAAGTTCAAACAAAAACTTAATTTTAAAAGTTACAGGCAGGACGATCTTCCCTTTAGCTTAACGCTTACAAATTTCTGCCCGTTAGAATGCTTCCTTTAGTTAAATTCAAGTTGTAGTAATGGCCCTTAATAATTTTACAAAGAATTAATTTATTTGATTGTAGGAGAGTTTTTAATGTTTGTATCTTAAACTTAAAAAGTTGATTTTGGTTGTGTATTAGTGAGTAAGAGAGAGAAAATAAGTTGAGAGCTTACAATCATAGAAAAATATTAGGAATATACCCTATTTTGATTTTCATTTCAACAACATAATTAAAGTTAAACATCTTTGACTTAATAATTAGGTAATGCTTTTCAGATATTTGCTGGGTACTAATTCTGGTTCATAAATTTCCTCTCCTACCTTTCAATTTTTTCAAACTAATATATATGTCTATAAAAAAGTTGTCCTCTTTCCAAATTATCTAAATTATTTACTAGACTATTAAAACAATCAAAATGTGTTTTAAGAAAATATAAGACTTTGAATTTTAAAAAAAGTATTTTTAAACATAAAATATTTTTTGAGTGTGAACCTAAAAAATATAGCATCCGATGACATGTGTGCAGGCCTGCGAGATTTTCCGATTTATCGGCATTTTGCCGATTTTATACCTTAAAAATAGCAAAGTGCCGATTTCGCGATTTTTGTTCAAAAAAATGCCGATTTTTTACTTAATTCTAAAAACTTGGATACTTTATATATTTTGATTAATTTTACAATTTATTTAACTGATTTTATGAATAAGAATAATTTTTTGGATTACGATCAAGTTTATTTGGATCTTCTCGCAAATAATTTAATTTCAAAAAAGAAAATTTATAAATGCGAAATTCACAAAATTAAAAACAACTGTGTAAATTTTTATATAGAGCTTTTGAATCAAATATTAAAACGTTTTAGTTTTGAAAATAACAATTTTAAATCTTTAAATATGATTAATTATATGGAAGGGAAATATAACTCATGTATGGGAATTCTAAATGAGTTTCCAAACATTGTAGATCAAGATGAAAAACAAATGTTGGACTCTGAATTTAGAGAGCTAATATTTTTGAATTTTAAGGACATTTTTGATGATTTTGAAATTAATTTACCAACGTTTTGGAAAACAGTTTGTGGATAACAACGTGGCGATAATACATCTGCTTTCCCATTGTTACATACATAACCCTTCAGTCAGGATTACGGCCTAGCTTCTCACACCACTCATGTTGTGTGCCTTCATTTTATACTTGAGTGGCGGGACCTACAGTTTAACGTCGACTCCGAACGACAGATTTTTGAGAAACTCTTAATGGCAATTTTATTGACTGACTCAGAGTTTTTGCCAGTAATCTGCTGAGAGGAAGTCGCCGAAGAAATATTTTTTTTTCATATTTCGTTTTGATGTCTGGCCTGGGGCTCGAACCCGGGCTTTACGTCTAATAAGCGAACACACTGCCTACTAGACTACGGCGACTTCAATTTTTCCCATTATTAGTTAAATTTATTTATTATAATGATACTGCCACATTCTTCTCCGAATGTTGAACGTATTATTAGTCAGGTCAATCTTAATAAAACTAAATTTCGATGTACCCTTGTAAACGAATCTTTAGAAGGTATTCTTTATTCTAAAGATTTTTTAAAATAAATCAATTCAAATTGTTTTGATATACATATCAAGAAAGAGATTTTAAACTTGACAAACTCAAGCATGTATTCTTAAAAATTTAAAACCAATTTTCATTTCATCATTATTTTTACTTAAATATTTAACTAATTATTTCTTACTTATTTACTTACTTATTTCATATTAATTAAAGTATATACATATTTACTACATATGTATGTACATATGTAAAAATAAAAATTAAAAATATTGAAAATTGAGACATAAAATTTTATCTTTGTATAACATAACATCAATATGTTTATTGTTGAATTGATTTCTTTTGTTTTGATATATATTTATTTAATAAAAATGTTTGATTCCATACATTTATAACAAGTGCTTTTTTAATTGCCGATATTTTGCCGATTTTTAAAATCTAAATGCCGATAAATGCCGATTTTTTTTGACAAAGTTTCCGATTTTCCTTCAAAATTATCTGGCACTCCTGCATGTGTGCTTGTAACAAAAGAGCATAAGCAATATGTGTGAATTATCTCTAAACAATTGTGCTATGAAATGGTAATCCCTGATCTAAATACATAACTGCGGTGTATATCAAAACATAACGCACAAAAACAATTCATGTTAGACAACATAAAACAAAATGAGAAAAATTTTAAATGATTAAAAAAAATATCAAAATGCAAAATAAACTTCTGTCAAGTTACATAAGTAATATTTGGTCAATTCACACAAGTCGTATCGTTGTATTCGTTGTATTGTTGGAAGAACGTACAACAGTGTATGATTGTTGTTGATAATTTTCATATAAAAATCCGATACACTTATACACATTTTTTCCATATGTTTTTAAAAGTTGTATTGGTTTCGTGCTCTCAAATTGTGTGAATGAAAAAATGTGTATATGTTTTCATATGTTGTGTTGGTTTCGGGCTATCAAATTATTTGAATGCCACGAAATACACAATACATCATAGCATTGAGCGCTCCCAAACAAACAAATTTATTCAATACAACATACACGATACAAAGTTGTGTGAATTACCCAATTATTATTCTTTAGGATTACTACTCTGTATTCCAAATATATTGGCTAGTGTATTCGTTACAGTTTTTAAATTGCGCCATCTACTTGTCAATTTTAACTAATATCCCAGCACATATTTTTTTTTCATTGTTTCATTATATCAAAACTAACTGAATAATTTTAATTCATTATGGACTGCTTAAATAGTAAATGTACGGTTACGGGAAACGATAGAATGATCTCTTGCTGGATATGTTTGGGTAACTATAATGTAAAATTTACTGCCCTGGAAGCAGATGCTATTAAGTCGGTTTCCGAACTTGTAGATCAGAGTGATACTATTTTTGTAGTTGGAGACTTTAACCTTTCATAAATTTAATGGATACATATATACATCTAATGTGCCTAACTTACTTCCAATAAATAATAATTACTTATTGAATAATATTTTTGATCAACCCTTTTATCAAATAAATTCCGTTTGTAATGCATACATGCATACATACATAATTGGCCATTACAACCCTTCAGTCAGGATTACGGCCCACTCATGTTGTGTGCCTTAATTTTATACTTGAGTGCCGGGACCTACAGTTTAACGTCAACTCCGAACGACAGATTTTGAGAAACTTTCTCATGGTAATTTTATAATATATATAATATAATTTTTAATCGCCGAAGAAATATTTTTTTTCATATTTAGTTTTGATGTCTGGCCTGGGGCTCAAACCCGGGCTTTACGTCTAATAAGCGGAAACACTACCTACTAGACTACGGCGACTGGGAAAATACCTGATTTGGTGATTGTGGGTGATGTTAATACACCCAAACCTGTTTTTACACAGTTTTTTTTACGCGAATTTGAAATAACACGGTTTTTTTAAACAAATTTACTTCTTTTTTTTTTGTTCGCTCTTTTTTATACGAATAAAATCGTTTAATCCCGTTTAACTCCCAGTTTGTGCATAAAAAATAATGTGGCATAATTTTTTACGCTTTAAAAAATAAAACTAGATATGGTAGCTTCCCTCTACGTTTATTATTCGGGGATTCACAAATTACGAATGTATTTGCATATGTAGTTGTCTGTGCACTTGCTTTTACACTTCAGTTTCTATTGACATTCGAGAGGTCAGTGCTATTCAGCGGTAATTTGAAGTGAAAATAAAGTTAATCTTAGATGTTAACAAGAGCTTTCCAAAGTTGGATCACAACGCACTATAACAGAATTTGCTGTTAAAAGAAATAAACCAGCGCCAGAAGCAGCTTCTGAAGATGTAGAAGTAATAAGTATTTCTACTGACGAGACTGATATTGAGCCATCCCAGCAAAAGAGAATGCACTTGCTATCAGAAACTGACTCCGAATAAAATAAAAAAAAATTTTTATTGAAAATAATTCCGTTCCTAATTGTCTTAAGAGTTTGATAACTAATTTTATTTTTATAAATGGAAGAGAATTTTTAAGTTATTTCTTTATTTTTTTTATAATCATAAAATGAAATAAAATAAAAGCTCAGTGTATACTATTGAACTAAATATGTGCGTTTTTATAAAGTTATTCAATTTTCTAGGCATATGTAGGCTGCTGCATCAATTCTCTGTATATCTTTTCAGTTTGTTCATACACTTACATACATACATAATATTTGTCTTTTTTTACGCGTTTTTTCTTTTTACACGGTATCCACTGGAACGTATTTACCGTGTAAAAATGGGTTGGGTGTAATAGCATCGTTATACGTTCTAAACCAGTAGCTTCACCCCAGGATCGTTATCATTCTACACTGAAAATTATTATTGATGTATGTATAGCACATAGTACGGCAAATAAACAGAATGTTAATCATAATAAATAATACTGCTTTCCTCGCATTAATTACAGTGAACTTAATGGCTTGCTATCTAATGTTAACTGGGAGTCCACATTTGATGGTAATAACTTTGAAAATATTGTATCGAATTTCTGTGTCATTTTACACAATGCTACTAGTTCAACTGTTCCGAAAATTAAAGCATGCTGCAATAAAGGTCCACCGTGAATTATCGCCACTTAATAACCAGTAAAAATAAGGAAAATAAATATTATACGAAATATATGAGAACTGGCTTATCTGTTGACTATCGAAACTATGCTTTAGCAGCATCTGAATTGCCAACAAATATGCGTAAAAAAATTACTTAAGTCGGATAAAATCAAATCCTTAATCTTTTTACAAGTTCGTAAATTCTAAGTGTTGTTCTTCTGGTTACCCCAAACTTTTAAAATATGTTTCTGTGATTACTGAAGATGATTTTTCAATAAGTAATACATTTGGTGCCTTCTTCTCAACCAACGTCCACTTTAGTTGAAGTTACCTTTAACTAAACTCAACTTTAACTAAGGTATAGCATGGCAGTGGTAATATTTGGTTTGGTATTTTAAAGTCCACTTTAGTTAAAGTTACCTTTAACTTCTTTTCGTTATAACAACCTACAGATAAAATAAATTTAACTTATGCAAAAATATGGCAATGCCGGAGCAATATCGATAACTTTTGCCAATTTAAACAAATTCTTTAAAAACGCAGTGGTAAGGACGTGCTTTCTTATTTGTTATGTTTATTATTTGCATTTTGTTTATAAAGTTTGTGTGTTGCGATTTTATTTTTTATTTTTGAGCTTTTCGTTAAAAAAAAATATATGTAATGAGTCAATATCGTGACGCGAAATGTATAAAAATTATTCAGCGAAGGAAAAGTTACTATTGGTATACTATTGGGCGTGGAGGCACGCCAAGTTGTAATAGAAAATAAAAGGTCGGATGCCGTAGTATGGAAGCAAAAGGAAGAGGCAATGCGACGGATTGAGCAGGAATTTTCGGCAACGGTAGGTACGCACAAGCACTGGAAGGCTCTAAGAGAAAAATATGAAGCCATCAAACACAGCTTCAAGCAAGAAATTACAAAACAACAAGCCATTTAGTAAATAAATAACTTTAGCTAAAGTGAACTTTAAAGTCACCTTTAACTTCTTTTCGTTATTACAACCTACAGATAAAATAAAGTTAAATTTTTCAGAAATATGGAAGTGCCGAAGCAATGTCGATAGCACTGCTCAATTAAACAAGTGTTTTAAAAACGCAGTGGCAACGACGTGCCTTCTTATTTGTAACGTTTATTCATTTTGTTTATATAATTTGTGTGTTAAGGTTTTAGTTTTCTTTGTTTGTGTTTTTTATTTTAGAATAAATATGTATAATGAGTACGCCAATATCCATTTTGATTTGAAAAACTATTAATATATTAACGTTTACTTTTCATGTTTATGTTTGAAGTTGCCATATTGAAAATAATATATACATATCGATGGCTTTATATAAAAAGGTCGCATCTAACATTTTCTGTACTTTACAGGAGAAGGAAAAAACTTAATAAAACTAAACTCGAGTCAGATATTGAATATTTAATCAAGTCATGTATTCCATGTCAAAAACCTGTGGCTAATCCAGAAAAAAAATTTCTTATACCATGGAGTCCTACAAAGAATACTTCGCAGGTCCCATTAAAAATTATCACTTTCTTGTAGTCATAGACTCATTTTCCAAATGGATAGAACTTTTCAAAACCAAGGAAATCACATACAATTTCGTTATTTCAAAACTGAGAGAAATTTTCTTCCGTTTCGGTATTCCTCATACTATTGACAGCGACAACGGCAGACAATTTGTGTCTGAAGAATTTAAAATTTTTACTTTAAACAATAAAATAAAACACGTACTAAAAGCTCCTGGGCATCTAACCACCAATGGCCAGGCTGAAAATTTCGTGAAGATGTTAAAAAATCTGTTTATGTGAACTTGTCATCTGAAACAAATGAAAATATCGAAATTATTTTAAATCGTTTTCTAATGGATTATCGTAATACTAAACACAGCTCCACTGATGAAAGCCCAGCAAAACTTTTTATAGAAAGATCGATTAGAACTCGATTTGATCTAATTAAACCACCTCTTGTTTTTATGAGCAGTACGTCTTATTTTGATCTTGTAATATTTAGCTTCTTAATTACCTCTTGTACAAGAAACTATATTCATTATGACCGAAAATCACCCACATTTCGATTAATATTTAAATATTAAAGAATCTTTAAATTTTAAAAAATTAAAATAAAAAAATATTAAAAATGTTCCCTTTTTTAACACAAAATAAATGTTTATTTACATTTAGTTTTTCTACTTTAACCGCCAAATTTTCAATCCGTATATCTGTTTCTTCTAACACATTTGTTTCGCAATACATTGTAATGCTGTGTCTCTCCCTCTAAGAGATACATAAGTTAAGCCGAAAGTCCATACCATCTGTTTCATGCGGACTGCGTTACATGCAATTTTTGCTTTCTATGCGGTTCTTATTGCAAGTTACACACAATGCGTTTTATGCGACTGGCTTTTTGTGTTGGTCAGCTGTTGTGGTGAACAATAAAAAAGCAAACAAGAACATTTATGCCATTAATTACAAATTTATGAGTTTAAATATGTGATATTTTGTGCTGTTAAGTCCTACGAAAATCCTCAAAAGAACACAAGACGATTGTTTTCGGTTAATTTATCCTCCATTTTTCATGTTTACAAATAAATAAATTCAAAGTAAATGTAACATGCATATTTTGTTCATGAAATGATGAAATGTGCTAAAAATGTATTTTTCTCTTAAATTAGTAGTAAACTTTATTATGAAATATGTTTTTATTAATATTTTTGTAATGCAAAAAAGAAAAATGCGAAAATAATAATGTCGTAAAATGTAAACATATCTATCGAAACCATTCACAATAGTATATAATTTGGCATGCCAAGTTTAAAAAACTGCTGACATTTTCCAACACTGCATGAGTCGCATAGAAAAGTAGAAAGTAGATCTACTTGATGCGTTCTACGCATCTATGCATTATATGCATTTTCTTATGTTTCTTGTCACATACAACTACACTGATTCTACTTTTTCGGTATACGCATGTAATGCAAGCACGCATGAAACGCATGCTATGGACTTTCGGCTTTAAGCTACTGCTTTGAGCGTTTATTAAACGTCAAAAGTTTCGACTATGTGTACTAGAGATGAGCGATCCAGTGATTTTTGAAGAACGTTGTTCTCAGTGAACGTGATTTGTTAATCACTGTTCTTTAAAACAGTGATTGTGATCACAGTATTCCAAAAGAAAACAATAATGACAATAACGTATTTTATTAAGTCGTAGGAAAGAGACAATACTACGAAAAGACTACTAAACAAAATCAAAGTGGTGTCATCAATGTTATTATTTTTAATGCAATTTTTTTATAAGAAGTTTGACAATTAAGTTTCACAGAAAGTTCATGTATAAAAGACAAAAGTAAATAATCAGCATCATCTAATAGTAATTCTGCCTCGCTCAAAATAAAATGAAATAAATTTTAGTATGTAACAATTTTGAAAGAACGACATTATTAGTAACTGTTATTTGGCAATTTCAATCACTGTAGTTACCAGTGAATTATCAATCACCGTGATTAAATCACAGTTTTGAAAATATCGTTCATCTCTAATGTGTACCCTGTGTTGTAAACGATAATCGATGTCAATAAACATATGGTCAATTCACACAAGCCTTTGTATCGTTGTATTCATTGTATTGTTGGAAGAACATACAACAGTGTATGATTGTTGTTGATAATTTTCATATAAAAATCCTATGAAATAGGAAAAAAATACACATTTTTTTTCCTATGTTTTTGGAAGTTGTATTGGTTTCGTGCTATCAAATTGTGTGAATGAAAAAAAAATGTGTATATGTTTTCATATGTTGTGTTGGTTTCGGGCTATCAAATTCTTTGAATGCCACGAAATGCACAATACGGCATAGCATTGAGCGTTCACAAACAAACAAATGTAGTTAATACAACATACAGCATACAAAGTTGTGTGAATTGCCCAATAGACAACTCAGAATACAACATTAAAATAACAATTGTTGTAAGGGATAATCGGGGCCTAAACCTTCATTGGATTGAATAAAATACATACGTACATATATTGTATAGTATATTAAAATTATATACATACACCTAATTCTGTTTTTACACGGTCTTTTTTACACGGTTTTGATATAACACGGTTTGAAAATAAAATATTTTTAATTTTTTTAAACGATTTTATTCCATTTAGCACGATTTAAAATTTTTTGTACTTAAATTTTTTTTTGTCAAATTTAATTTTTGCAAAGTATGTTCATATCACAAATTTAAGGGAATACCCTTTTTGCGCGTACAAACAAATATACTGGCCAAAGCAACGTCTCATAACAGAGTTCATTGTTAAAAATGTAGATGCTGAACGAGCCAGAGAAAGTCCAGTTCAAAATTATTCCAGCGATGATAGTGATTGTATACGCGTTCGAAGCAAGCGAATGCGAATAACTGAAGATGACAGAAATTAAATTTATGTTCCTGTATTTAGGATTATGACTAATTTTTTTACCTTATCCTTTTCGTTAACAACATAGCTGTTTAACTAAATTATTTTTAGTTCCTTAACTTGCCTGAACATTTAATTTATATTATTTTTAAGCTTAGAAGGCATTTTTTTTATCTATAATAACCAGGGACCGAAAATAACTGTTATTTTTGAATTTTTGATTAAAAAAAGCAACCACAAGGAAATGTCGGAGAACAAAACCAAGTATACCATTTTGATTGTCTTGGACCAAATTTTTATAAAAGGCGATGCTTTTTAAAAACATGATTTTTATTTTTTAGAAAAAAAAATAACAGTTATTTTTTGATTTTTATTTTTTCGAGCAAAATTAACACTTATTTTTGACTTTTATTTTTTCGAGCAGAAATAAAAGTTATTTTTTGACTTTTATTTTTTCGAGCAAAATTAACACTTATTTTTGACTTTTATTTTTTCGAGCAGAAATAAAAGTTATTTTTTGATTTTTATTTTTTCGAGCAAAATTAACACTTATTTTTGACTTTTATTTTTTCGAGCAGAAATAAAAGTTATTTTTTGATTTTTATTTTTTCGAGCAAAATTAACACTTATTTTTGACTTTTATTTTTTCGAGCAGAAATAACAGTTATTTTTGACTTTTATTTTTTCGAGCAGAAATAAAAATTATTTTTTAACTTTTATTTTTTCGAGCAGAAATAACAGTTATTTTTCAACTTTTATTTTTTCGAGCAGAAATAAAAGTTATTTTTGTTTCAATTCATGATGAATTCATAATATTTATTAAAAAATTCTTTAAAAAAATTAAAGTTATTTATGTCAGAAATTTATTAGAATTAAGTTTTGGGTATATTAAACACTAATCTTTGGTTTAAAAAAATCAAAATAACTTATATATTGCTCGAAAAAAAAAAATCAAAAAATAACTTTTATTTCTGCTCGAAAAAATAAAAGTTGAAAAATAACTTTTATTTATTTTATTTCTGCTCGAAAAAATAAAAGTCAAAAAATAACTTTTATTTCCTGACTTTTCCGATAAAAGTTATAACAGTTACGGTCCCTGATAATAACTATGCTTGTAAAAATCAACTTTATATATGTAATTTAATAAAATAAACATGAATACTTTTTTCTTAAAAAATCCTTGTTTTTCACAAATTTTAATAGGTTTTAGAGGTTAGGAACCAATTACATATTTTTGCATACGATCAGTGTCTTTTTTTACACGGTTTTTTCTGGAACCAATCTACCGTGTAAAAACAGAATTAGGTGTATTCTTTTTATATATATTCATTTTTATGCCTTATACATAATTATTGAATTTATACTCTTGTAAATATGAATAAAATTTATATTTTGAAAATTATTAAAAATCAAATTCAAGGGGAGGCGTGTGCATATGTATTCCTTCTTTCTTACAGACACCTCTTATACATATAAGTAAGCTTTTGAAACTAATCCCATAGCTTTAAGCTTTTCTTATGTTAAGTAATTATGTATGTCGAGTGAACTCTAATCGAATCATTTCAATACATTACAATAATGATACTCAAAGCTTATTGGCACAGGTACAACAAAATTATGCTTGTAAAATGGAAAATGTTTTAAGGACAGATGATGTAGAAAATAACCTCAGTGTGAGCAATATAAACGACAATTTGAAGATAAAAGAAGATTTCGGAAGACAATTAGCTTTAATGCAATATGAGGGATAAGGTTTAGAGTATGTATAAGTTAAGGGGATGTACTGAGCTTTAAGCAGAAAAGAAAATTTTATGAACTTTTCGAAATTTATTATCATAAACCTATTCGACTAAATGATCCTAGAGTAAAATTCGAGACGCGGATAACGATAAATTATGACAAAGTTTTAATTCTACATTATTCCATACATTCTGTTACTTATTTTATCTATGATATTTTATTACTTTTTTGCTGAACTCCCATAGCACTCTCATTTATAAGATTAACATCTTGTTGTGCTATGATTAATATTAAATAAATAAATAAAAAAAAAAAAAAAATAAGTGCCCTCCTAGAAGACCTTCCTACGCCGAGAGGCCTGAACTTCGGTGAACCACAGTATGCTTCACCAATTGTATTGGCAAAGAAAAAGACCGGTAAATTGAGAATGTGTATAGATTTCAGATGGCTGAATAGTGTGGCGGGTAAGGATAATTTTCCAATTCCATTAGTAGGCTACCTTTTAGATAGGTAGACTAACATATGTATTTTTTCCAAACCAACGTATCTTAGAAACGGTTTTTATAATGTCCGAGAATGCCGCTTTTCAGAGATTTATAGCTAGAATCGTTGGTGATGTGATAAGCGATGACAGAGTGGTAGTGTACCTCGATGATATAATGGTGGCAGCTAGTGACGTTTCTAAACACATGACCATATTGAAGGAAGCTTTTATACGATTAGTAAATATCAAATTAGAACTTAGGTTGGATAAATGCTATTTATTTAAAAAATGAGGTGAAATATCTTGGGTACACAGTACCGAAGGATGGTATACTGGTGAATAAGGAAAAAGAAGTATCCTGTCCCTGCTAAGATGCTAGAAGTTCAGACATATTCGTTCATATTTCAAATTTAAGCTTCGAAAACTGTTATTTGAGTTGGATACTTAAATACTTTATTGTAAACAATAAAGAATACCGGTAGGCCATAGGGAATTTTTCCACTTATGCGCAGATGTTATGATTCCTTAATATTACCTTCACTTTTGGTATAGCAGATTATGCTTTGCTGTGGCCTACAAATGAAATTTAATTTATATTATATATATTTATATAATATAGATCAATCAAGACGTATTTGACATTGAAATTAAAGATTCAATACTCTAACAACAAAAATCGCCTTCAACTTTTACAATTAAATGGAGCATACATTTCGAATGTTTTCCCTATTTCAGATATATTCACTTTAAGTATTCCCTTTTAACTACATAATTAAACAGCTTGGCTCATAAGAATTGTCGGGAATTCTCTGTCGAAAATGATAAAGCGGAAGAATTTCTTGGTGTAAATATGGTTATGGATTATCATATTTTTCCATAATTTAGAGATTACTAGTCTACAGAAACAGATATCAAACGTTAAGCCAAGGCCTTGGTTTAAAGATATACCTAGAACCTCAATTTTTGCAACAATGAAGAGATGCAATGTTCTGTTAACACAATTAATGACAGAGTGTATAAATAAGGCCAGTAAACCAGCAACATCTAAATTCTTCACTTTAAAGTGCTTTCAAAAATAAATAAAGGACAGTCTATCGATAAACACATGGATAAGACAGACACAACTAAGATTTCATTACTTTATTTTTGCAAATATTTCATTTTATTTAAAAAAAATAGATATTAGTACCTAAAATACTAAAAGCAACAGACAAAAACGCACAACAATCCACTATTAATTTTAATAATTTCATTTTAAAATATGTCTTTTGGATCATTCTAAATAAACAAAATGATAACTTTGGCTCTCATAATCTTATGGTCGTGAAAGGGTTAAGGTTAATCACTGGAATACCCAAGGTATAACCAGTTCCACATAAAAATAGAAATAAATAATTTTTTTAAATGAATATGTAAGAAATCTAATACATATTAATTAATGAAACATTTTTTGTCAGGTACTGTTGATCTTTTTTTTCGTGTGAAGGGTAATCAGTTTTTTATTCATTTACTTATTTGAAAATTGTATCCTAGCACAACGTGATAGAACATTATAGTGTTAGTAAAAACATGTTATTTCCAATGTATTAAAAAAAAGAACTAAAATAAGAATTAGGTTAGGTTAGCGGTTAGCTTAGCGTTCACAGGCAAGTTCACTCGGTAGCCATATGACCCTTTGCGGTATCCAGTGTGAGATAAGACGTTTTGTCATGATCCGTTAGTGGTGGGTTTCAACCACCCCGAGCTCCAGATGAAATCGATGTTATGTCCCGAAAACCGATATCGTCTTCTGCACTAATCCTGGTGGAGCTTGTCAGCGAAATTGCCAATAGCGCAGTGTCCTGTTAGAATCCGGACCGTTTTCCTGTCGAACTTAAGTAGCTCCCTGGTCCTCCTGTTGTCCACAGTAGTTTTGAAATTCGGCAACCAGGTATGTCGGACCATCCATCCCCTCTATCGTCTCTTCATCAGACATATCCGATCCCTTCCGTGCCAATTCGTCCATCTTTTTGTGTCCCTCTATGCCAGTAGCGAAGAAAGTCCATGCAACTCCTGACGCCCTTCGATTTGACGAGATTGGATAATATGAGACTGCAGGCCCCATCTCCTCCCAAACGTCATTTTACAGACGTACAAAGAATTTATCGCCTTCAGTTTCTAGATGATAATATATGTTTAAGGCATCTCTTCATCATGTCACTCGAGACCAGTGCGTCAGTACTTACATTGATAAACGACGCTTCTATATCTAGAAAAGAGGCCAATATACATTCTTTAAAGCCAAGAGCTTTCTCTATGGTGCCAACTACTTCGTATAGTATACAGGGTCCATCGACCTATAATAATATAGATTTTCGCATACCGAATCCTATTACACCACATAGCCTGAATTAATTTCGTTTTTGGTGCCCTCGAACCAGTTCTTAGTGCTTATGTATTTGGAGCCAATATGATGGTAAAATACGCTTCGCAATAGATTATTAATCCACTTAATGTAGCATGAAATTTCGAAGGATGACGGCATAATTCGTCACTTTTTAAATGCCTTCTACAAGTTTTTATGACCTAATACCATAAAAGGAAAAGTATCTTCGAACAACAATATGATCAGCAGATTGCAACTATGCTCGATGAGAGTGATTTTAATTTATCTGAGTATGATGAGGGCAAGACTACTTACGTCCTGAAGCCATAAGAGCTCTGTAAAAGCATGAAGAATAGCTTATTGATGAAGAAGAAACTCAAAGTTATGCAAATATTGACGAAGAAACAACAGTCTCACCCCGTTTAACCAAGCACTGGTTAATTACGGTCCAGATATTACTGATAATATACTAGTTTCGCAGGGTAGTTCCGATTACAATGTATCATTATCTTTCTTCGAATATTTGGGTCTAGAATTTTGGAAGGTCGTAGCAATTCATATTCATCTTATTTTCTAATGTTTATGCATATTATTCACGCAATTTATTACTTTTCTGTGTTGTCTCACTGTCAAAATGGCAACTTAAAAAAAATGTTTAAAATAAATGAAAGAACAACGTAAGTTTTAAAGTGTCTATTATGTATGGCAATTCTCGGCTGCCATAGCGATGCCAGTGCACACGCTAGGAGGAAATCCCGAAACCTGGAATTTCGCAAATCCAGAATCCCGGGATTTCTTAAAACTTGTCTCGAGATTTCCCGAGGTTTTCGGGATTATAAATTCATTGCATGTGCTCTATGAAGTAAGAAAAAAAACTTAGCTTAAGGCATTGTTTCTTTATTTAGTATTATCACCCGACATTGAATTGAATGAGAACCCAACTTCCATTGTTAAAAATTTAAACGCTACCATCCAAGAATGTAAAAGTCCAATAAAATCTGTTAATAGGGGTGATAATTACAAAATACGGTTACAAATTTGTTTCTTCTCTAATGTATTTATGTATATAGGCACTAACTAAGAGTCACCAGCTATATGGAAAATTTTTGGTAGATTTTTTTCCAGTCTCACCCACCAGTTTGGTAAATATTGCTATAAAAAAATGATACTGCCAAATTTTCAGATCAATCGGTTGAGGTTAAGACTTGCGCTACAACCGATGAAATTTACTTTCTTGCCTTACAACTTCAAAAGTATTAATTTTTTGAAATAATGTTGTAAGATGAAAATGTTTGCTGTAACAACATATTCACAAAATCTAAGCATGACGTACCTGTTGGTGAACAACTTTAATAATATAATATTTGTATTTTATATTTAATAGTTTACTTAATTTTTCCTTCATTTATTTAATTTTCCTTATTTTTAATTTCAATGCTAGTGTGAACAGTACATAATACTTCACGCATATTAACATGTTGTTGTTGTTATTTATTTTGTATATACTTATCACAAGTGATATCACTGCAAATTATGAAAATACTGGTTTTTTAGCATTGAGTTAATACATATATTAGTAAGTCTGTAATATGCGTTTGTTATTAGATAGTAGAACAAAAAAGGAGATTAAGTACCGTTATACATATTTTTGATTCTTTTAATGTTTGTTCTTATTCAAAAGAATATTTTTAAAATCACTTACTTTTACTGCCTTGCTGCGAACAGAAGTCTTTTCTTAACAAATCATTAAATAATCTTTTGTGTTAAATAAACATTTGGTATAAAAATAAAAAAAGTTAAAATTCTCATACAGTACCTGTACATATTATCAGTGTTGAGGCATTAGAGTTTGATGCTTAAAATAACATATTAATAAAAATTCTATTCGATTCTAAATTTTTTTATTTATTTAATTACTATTATTATTACTATTTTTTTTTTTTTTGTTTGAACAAAAAACTTCGACATTAGTACTTCAAATGTTGTGTGCTTGCATTAGGACCACAAACTATTATCAGCTTTAACTGGAAGCGAAAAAAATGGACAGGTTGCCAATTATTATATTGGTTTTTAATCTCAAATTAACGATTTTTCGACTAATATTAAATGTTTTTCAAAATAAATTAAATTTTATTCGAAACAAATTAAATTATTTTTAACACAAATTAATTAATTTCTAAAACAAATTCATTGTTTTTCATTTGAAATTAATTTGTTTTCATTTATATTTAAATTTATTTCTTTTCAATTTCAATTTATATTATTTCAAATTAATTTTTTATTATTTTAAATGAGGGAATATGTTAATCTTTGTACTAAATTAAAAGGTGACTATATAATTTTTGCCATTCATCAGTATGTTTAAAAAAGGTTCAACCGTTAACCCTACAAACATTGTTACCAACGCATAGTTTCAGTATTTCTTGAACATAGATACATACATACATAATTGGTCGTTACAACTCTTCAGTCAGGATTATGGCCTAGCTTCTCAACACCACTCATGTTGTGTGCGTATACATGAGTGGCGGAACCTACAGTTTAAAGTCGACTCCGAACGACAGATTTTTTGAGAAGCTTTTCATGGCAATTTTTTACTCTCAGAGTTTTTGCCAGAAATCTACTGAGAGGAAGTCGCCGAAGAAATATTATCGTTTTGATGTCTGACCTGGGATTCGAACTCGGGCCTTTCGTCTAATAAGCCAACACACTACCTACTAGACCACGGCGACTTCTTGAACATAGAATCTACATTTTGATGTTGTTGGTAATGAGTTCAGCAACACAAACAGTGAAAGATAAAATTGCCGAGTTTGGGCATACATTAGTTTTTCTTCCTCCATACTCCCCAATAGAAAAAGTATTCTCAAAAACTAAACTGTGTGCACGCAATTTGCTAACTGATCCCGATATTAATATGTACTTGGTAACTGTAATTAAAATCTCCGTCGAATCGATAACACCGTCTGATTGTAATAATTACTATGTTGATATGACCATGTCATTATCATTAGCTGCATCTGGAGAACAGTTACAATGAATGTTTTATATTCAATTTATAACTATATTACTATTTATAATCTTAATTTACGGTATAAAAAGTTTTATAGATTTTTAACTATTTTGCGTTAACTAAAAAATGAATTTAAAGTTAAAATAAGTTAATTAAAAATTAAAAAAAATTAATTTAAAATTAAATATATTTAATATGACACACAAAAAGTTTAAGTTGTGTTGAAAATAATTTAATTTCATTCTAATAAAATTAAATTTGTTTTGAAGAAAATTTAATTTGACTTAAAAAAAATTGAATTTGTGTTTAAAAATCTTTAATTTGAGACTAAAAACCTATATATAGCGCGTACATTGAGAAATTAATACGAAGTCTTGCTTTAGAAACTGAAACAGCTGTGTATAATGCCATTCAGGAATAGGGCCTTCCAGACAACATTAATGCTGTGGTTTTTTATACAAAAACAGTAAGTACTGTTCGAATAAATCGAACGTACGCTGTTATGGAAAACTTTCTACAAATGAACAACCGATTGATAATAATACCATTTATAATTAATAATATTGATATTGTAATCCTATAAATAATAAAAATGATTAACAAAAATGTTCGAACTATGTTGGCTGTTATAAATACTTGGACAATTCACAAAAGTCCTTCTGTCGTTTTGTACTGTGTATTGCGGGACGAAAATACAATAGTGTATGATTGTTGTTGATAATTTTCATATACAAATTTGATACACTTATACACATTTTTTTCATATGTATGTATGTTTTTAAAAGTTGTATTGGTTTCGTGCTATCAGTTTATGTAAATGACAGTGATCAAGAAGAAGAGTAAAAATACAAAATATTTTCTATGTGACTTGAGTCAACAATTAACATTTCAAAATTATATTGTTCGTACAGATAATTAATTAATTTACTACTTTCCGTAATATTTTGGAATACGAAGTAAACAATACAGCATAACATTGAGCGTTCACAAACAAAAAGTGTTTTCAATACAAAATACACGATATAAAGTCGTGTGAATTGGCATTTAGCATATTTGCAAAGTATGATTTCTTTAAAGAAACAGCTGTTCATAATTTAAATTGTTGTTTATTGTTTTCGGTTTGTATCATCTGTTTATTCCTTCTCTGCTTTCAAGGAATTTTAGCACCCGACATACGGCATAAAAAATAGTTCGCAGTATTTTCTGCAGTGCTGCTGTCATTAGTAAGCCGCAAATCAGCTGTTTGTTGCTTTAAACGAACACGTTCAACATCAGGGGCCAGGCTGTAAATACAAATCATCTAATAATAAACTAATCCGTAACAATTATCACAGCGTAACCAGTGGCGACAATTATGACGTCTGAAAAACGGTAAAATCAGCTGCCTTACCCCTTTTTTAGAGGGAGAAAAAAGATGTTAAAAGTATTGCCAAGCAAATGTGTTAGAAGCAACAGATATACAGAGTGCAAACTGGCGGGTAAAGTAGAAAAATTAAATTTATTTTGTGTTAATAAAGGGAAACTTTGGAATATTTTTTAATTTCTTCAATGAAAATTTTAAAGATTCTTAAATATGTTATTATTAATCGAAATGTAGATGATTTTCGGTCACAATGAATATAGTTTCTTGTGCAAGAGGTATGTAATTAAGAAGCTAAATATTACAAGATAAAAATAAGACGTCCTGCTCATAAAAACATTTTCTTGCTGAAAATTGTTTTAATTTCTTGAAAGAAAAAGTTAAAAATTGTTATTGTTATTTGTTGGTTTTATTATTTATTAATAGTTTCACGCAAAAATTAAATTTTTTATTAACTCGCGCCAATATAAAAAACCCACCTCAAAAACTAAAAAAAAACAAATAAGCAAAACAGAGAGGAAATCAGACAGGGAAAGAAATACTTTTTGGTAATATAGGGTGTTTTTTATAGAGGTATAGAACTTTAAGTTGCAATAAAACAACGATGGATTATTCGATTGACGTGAATTTTATTTATCCGAAAGATAATCTTGTGGCATTAGATTTTAAATATGATTTATGGCATATGACCGCCACGGCTGGCGCGGATGTAGTCCAATCTGGACGTCCAATTTTCGATGACTTTTTCCAACATTTGTGGCCGTGTATCGGCAATAACACGGCGAATGTTGTCTTCCAAATGGTCAAGCGTTTGTGGCTTTACCGCATAGACCAATGACTTTCATAGCCCCACAGAAAGTAGTCTAGCGGTGTTAAATCACAAGATCTTGGAGGCCAATTCACAGGTCCAAAATGTGAAATTAGGCGGTCACCAAACATGTCTTTCAATAAATCGAAATAAAATTGCACTATTTGCAAGCGTTGTTCAGTCGTGAGTCTATTCATAATGAATTGCCAAACCAAACTGAGAATAAATCACTTGACAGCTGTTAAATCGGTCGCCATCTTGAAAAGTAATGCCAACTTAAAGTTCTATACCTCTATAAAAACACCCTTTATTTGCTGTCCCTTTCTAAATACAGGGATAACCGTGTCGCCACTGTATACATTATGACAATTATGACATAGAGGACAAAAATGGGTAATTGCATAATTTTAATTTGTTAAGTAAAATGTTTTGTATGACGTTATTCGAACTGTTGAAAAAATATTATTAAATAAAACAATGCTTTTCACTATAATTCTTATAAATTATCTATTTAATGCTGTTTTGGCTAATATTTGAAATCACATGTGGGTGGTGGTTTAGATACGATAATTTACTTGTTTTATTTTTATTTTATTTTTTTTTTATTTATTTAATTACTATTATTATTATTATTATTTTGTTTTTTTTTTGTTTTGTTTTATTTTATTTAACTTTTTATTTTTCTATTATACTTACAATTGATTTTGACTTTTTTATTTACAATATTTGTTCATATTTTATACAAAACAAACTGGATCGATAATTATTGTTCAGTCGGAAGGTAAAACTTTTAAATAATTTTTCTTTTAGATTAGATTTTGACGAATTTGATTTGTTTATAATTTATCTTAATGCGTCTTAACAGATATAAATTAAGTTTTTAATTAATTTAAGCGTATATTAAATACATTTTGTTGAACACTATGGGCAATTCATAACTTAATTGTCAGAATTTACAAAATAAAAACTACAAAAAATAGCTGAGAGGATATAATTGAATTCATTTGTACAAATTTACTTGTAAATATGTATACGTGTAAAATACACAGATGTATACTCGTATATTTCCATATAAATATATGAATGCAGGGAATAGTTTAAAATGTTTTCTTTTTTATAAAATTTATTATTTACTGCATTTTTTCCTATTTCATATTAGCTTTAACCAGGAATTAATAATATTTGGCAAGTAAAGAATGAAGAAAATACTGATTCAGTCAATATTAAATGGTTAAAAATTGTATTTCCATTATACGTATGTATATGAATATATGTACATACTTTCAGAGCTAAGATATTTAAATTAAATAAAAATTTCATTGCAATGGTTAAGTCTACTTGACACATGCGCGAACGAGACAGTTCCTCCTATTAAAAAATTCTGTACTTTACAATTTATGAACTCTCTGCCTCAAAATAATAATGTTTTATTGAGTCCAATTGTATAATAACCTGAAATATACTGACTATTATTTCTCATAATTCTATAAGATTTTGTCTAATTAATCGCCTCAAATAAACACGATTTGTAAAATATGGTTTGCGAATAAGCTTTTATATTAGAAAAAATAAAATTCTTTCTTTGTGAACTATTGCCTTAAAATAGCTAAAACGCTTTTATTAAAAAAACTAAAAACTAGCTGTGAAAACTATTGGCAAATGTTTAAAAAATATCAATTAATTGAAAACGCCATAGATACATACATATTATGTACATATATATGTCAGCCAGTTTATAGAACATTGTTCTGATAAATTTTAAAAATTTTTACAAGTAATCAAATTCATATATCCTAGCAGTCCTAAATATGAATTGTTATATTTGCAATATAATAGGCTTTACAATTATTATTGATGATATATTAATAGAATAGAAAATCAAAAGTAAAACAATTGTTAATAGCTTATTGATAATGATCCCATTTGTCCAATACATCGTCCTTCTTCATCAAACGTAGCCAATGTTAAACGTGACAGCTTATTGCATAAAACACCATTTCCATTATTTTGTATTGGATTTGGTTCTGAAAAAAAAAAGAATACAATTTAATTACAGTTAATAAACTCACGCACAAGACTATGCAAATATGTATGTATGTTTCGTAAATATGAGCATTTACTTGGCGTAAAAGGAAATAAAATGCCTTAAACAGCAAAATAAAATATGTATAGAAATATTAAATAAGGATGTATGCTCCTTATAAAATGTTCGTTATATCAAAATAGATTAGATTAGGCCATGAGACTAAAAAGATGTATGACTTGTTACACGAATTCGATCATAATAATATTTGTATTGTTTAACAGCGCTGTGTAATCCATGAAGCTAATCAATTCTGTTCGAACAACAACGTTGAATATCATTGGAAAAGGACCATTCAGAAGTTCTATGCAACCGTATAACCTGCCGACGGCCATAAACACCTGTTTAGAAAACTATCTGTGTTCAATGACAGCTTCAGCGCCTACAAAAGTTGTAATGCTGAAGACTTAGACTAAGATACGAGTACTGGTGAGATAGTGATCAGTAGTCTTGTGCAGTCTGATCCTTTGAATTCTAATCAAACGTAAAAAAAAGTATGTTTGATATACTGTCTAGACTGCCACCACTTACAAAGCAATTTACCATAGCTTAAAGTAAAGTAAACCGGTCGTCAACGATATGCTTCTTGCTCGTAATTGAAAAATTATTAAATTAATTCTCCATATATGATTATCAAATTAAAGAGATACAATAGGCATTTGGGGTTTAGAATCTTTGGAAGATTCTATTGCTCTTTTAAATGCATAAGTTACAATGGGGTCTTTGAATTCCCCTCTTGAGCGTTTAAGCCACTAGCGGTTTAAGAGTTTAAATTTGTACCTACCAAACAGTTTAGCTTCACTCCATTCAAACAGGGAAGTGGCAAATTAAGTGCTGTGTACTTCTTAGTGAAGAAAATACGCTTTTGGGCTGAATTTTAACGTAGTGTAACGTAGTAGCGCATTTCTTTATAGATTAAACCTACTGACCGGACTATCACTGCTTATTGGGATTGAAATACTACCATTCACACGACAGTAGTAAAAGACTTACCATTTAGGTCCGTATGGCCGGTATACATATATCGCTACATTTCATAGGACAAAAAGAGAATTTTAAATCAATACTGCAAACGTAAATATTTCCGTGCTCTGATTGATCTTTTCAGGCTTTGAAAATAAAAACCAAATAAATTGAAA
Source organism: Sarcophaga rosellei (assembly GCA_930367235.1). Taxonomy (NCBI): domain Eukaryota; kingdom Metazoa; phylum Arthropoda; class Insecta; order Diptera; family Sarcophagidae; genus Sarcophaga; species Sarcophaga rosellei. The sequence goes on along the minus strand of OV884017.1, from coordinate 78,504,673 downwards.
GTTTTATATAAAAAATTTACAAATTAGTGAAAAATTTAAGTAAAATGTTGGAAAATGGGCTCAGGAAAGCAAATAAATGACATCGAAAGTTTTTTAATCGTTAATCTAAATAATATTCTTATAGAAAAACTAACTAATATTTAAACATTGTAAACAATATACAGCTCTCTTGGCGGAATGAAAAAAAATTTTGATAATAAAAACAGTGGCATATGTAGGTAATAGATATTTGGTATTTCAGGCATTTTGTTAATGATTTCCTTTCTTACCCAATTTTTACAGAATATTGCCCTGTGTTTAGATTAACAAAGGTGTAGTGTGTATCATGCTATAAATACAATAGACGCAGCAGAGCAATCTCGCATTATAATTAATGCGCCTGTAGCTTGTCTGAGACGGCAATTTTATGTTATGTATATTATGATTATATAATATTATGTTATATACCATAAGCAAATATGAACTGTCTACATTCAGGAACAAAAAAAGTTTGCGCAATTTTTTTTTTGCGATTTTTTGAAAATTTTACTTTTTTTGAAAAATTAAAAAAAATTACCCTTTTTCTACCAAAAAAACGAAACACGCAAGATTTTTAAAAATGAAAGTAGCAAGTGCTCAAAAATTGTTATATACCGCAACAAAATATGAAATCTCTAATTTCATCATTTTCACCTGTAATCTGGTGATATAATAATAAAATGACACTTTTATAAGCTGCAGTTCAGAAAAATCGCGAAGGAATGGAAAAGCATTTTCATCAGATACTATTAAATTACTAATTTCTGACATTGATGATGAAAATGATAACGATTTTAACGATTGTACTTAGTTGGTTTCACTTTTTAAGTTACATAAGTATTAAATAATGTAAAATAAATATTATAAATAAATATTAATTATCATAGAACTTTAAAAATTTAATTACATATATTGAGTATTATAACAATATGAGATGTATGATTTTCTTAATGGGCCAAATGTGGTACCTAGGGGCACTTATGATCCGATCATAATAAAATCAGGTAAAATGATTCACATTCATATAAAACATGTTCATGTCGAATTTAATCGAGGTAATAAAATTTTTAAGCCAATTATGGACCGACCATAACATAATTTGGTAATATGATTTAGATTTACAAAATTTATGTATTTACACGTTCATACCGAATTTTATCACGATACCGATGTTTTTAAGCCATTTATAAGCGCAAACGTGAATTTCTAAAGGGGACTTTATATGGGGACTAGGGTCAAATGTGATCCGATTTCTTAGTATCCAGAACTAATCCATACTAAATTTTATCATGATTGTTGCATAATTACCATAATTATAATATTGTATGGGGGCTAGGCGAAATCACGGACCGATTTGAACAAAAATCAGTTGGGTTCATCCTTGGGCCTAATTATCACTAACACTGTCAAAAAATTCCACCCATTAACTCATAAAACACTTCTATTAATTTTGGCCAGGTTTTCAGGCAAAATGCCCCTCTGTGCGCTGTTTACGTACATACGAGTATGTACATAAGCGTAGAATACAATAGTAAACAATTAAAGCCCCCTTCACACTATCACACAAGTCTGATGAAAAAGTAAAATGAAATTCCATCCGTATTTCAAAAAAGAGAATAATAGTCGTATGATTATTTTTTTTGTGTTTACACGATTGGTATAAGACAATAATAAAGTAAGACGAAAACAGCTGTTAAAAAACATAAAGAAAGTGAATAAATTTGCTTAAAGTTTCTATTGAAATTAAAATGCCGGGAAAGGCTACTACGGCGTAAAACTGGAGACAAATCAACAACTTTTTCTAAATCCAATAAATTATTAATTAAATATTGAATATAATTCTAAAAATATTTTCACAAAATAGGAATAATTGTTTGTGCCAAAAATGTTTTTGTTTTTGTTTTTTTTTTGCAAATGTGTTTTACACTTTTTTGTTTTGTTTACATAAAAATACATCCCTGATCTAATGAAATCTTCTTGTTTTTTGAAACGTTTCAAAAAATGAAGAGAGCCATACGACTGTCAAATTTTCATCCGTATTTTCTCTCAATGTGTGATAGTTTCATTACATATTACGTTTAGACGATCCCATCCGTACTCTTCTACATAAAATTTTGACAGATCATATTACTTGTGTGATAGTGTGAAGGGGGCTTAAGTAGTATTTACAACACATTGTTGTAAATCACTCAAGTTGCAACTGACGTGAGAAATAATTTTTAGAATTTTTTGTTTATTCTGTGTTTTATTAATTTTGAACTTCCCATTAGACAGACTTTTTGTTAATTTTTTACAGTAGACGTAGCAAATTGTTATTAGGCTTTTAGAGTCGTAATTCCCAAACTTTTTCCGTTTACTACTTATAGCAAAGTTATAAGCATTCAGAAACACAAAGGTGAAAACCAGCTAATACATTGGAACTGGAACACATTTCCAATGAAAATGAAATAAAAAAAAGAGAGCACAAAAGTATCGTTTAGTTTTTATTTAGGTAAGGAATCTTGGATTCAGTAAAAATCGCCAATACAAAAAAAACAACGACCGTCAGCATAAGCATTGTTATAATATTGTTACGAAAATGGAAACGGTGTAACATCGTTTAACATTAAAATGATAAACAAAAGTTACAAAAACAAAAGAAAAGGGGTTAGACAATTAAGCGAGAACGCAACAACAAGAATGTAAATAAAATACACAAACAACAATGCAACCACGATAGTGTTCTCGAGAAGGCGAAGCCACGAACATTCAACTTCAAGAACAATCATCAGACTGTTTACGTGGGCAAATAAGAAGGCAAGACAAAGCAGGGAAGGTGTGGTAAGAATTCAGTCAGTCTTGTGTGAAGAGAACAATCGTGGTTTGAAGATCTCCGTTGTAAAGATCTGTCGAACAATTAGTGTTTACCCAAACAGAGTATAAAAAAGAATAACGAACAAAGCAAATTGTTGTTGTTACATCAAGTTGTGAACAGTAGCACATAGAATTGTGCGAACAATAAAGAATTTACCTAAAACTAAACACAAATTTATTTTTATTTTTTTGCAATCTACGAACTCATAGTATAAACGTTTTTAAAGAGGTAAAAACGTAACAATACAATCAATTATATTCACTTTTACACCTACGATAATTTTTCAATTCATGCAAGGAACCGTGATATTTTTTTATGCAATCGTTCACCAAATTGATGTTAGTTGTAACAGTTAATTTTTTTTTAACTTTGTTAAGTTTGAAGCCACGTAATAAAAAAAAAATAATTCCTGAAGTCGAAAAACATATTTAATTTAATTTATTATTATTATTTTAATTTATTAATTTTCTTGATTTCCCTAAATTGCTACCACATAATTTACAACTGAAAGTCAGATCTTCAATTATTATGCTCTTCATATACATAAATATACCAGAATTAGGCAACGGAACAAAATTTCCGGTTAAAAAATTTAAGAATTTTGAATTTAAAGCAAAAATTCTAAATGGAAATTCAAAACATCCCATTGATTCGCTCGTTCAATATAAATGTTGCAGTCGTCACTATCATCAGCATTTGCCATTGCTGTCATCAACAAATAACTTTTCCCATTTCTGTTACAGATGTGAGTTAAAAATTGCACCATTGTGATATTATTTTATTTAGTTTTCTTTTTTTTATATATCAAAGATCATTTTTTATATTTGAATAGACTATCTTATTGTCAAAGCAATCACAATCAGACAAAGAAAGAATAAAGCGTGACATGAATAAAAGAAGAAATTGGTGCAAAGAGGAATGTGGAAAAAGTTATTAAAAACAGGAATCATAACTGTTTTGTTGACCACTCTTTCTTCTATAAGCAAACTATAACTACCTAATAGTCACTAAACTTGCAAACTATCTCGGAAAGCATTAAGAATCGTTTAAGGATAGTTTACAATTCAATTGGGAATATGTGAAATGACACGAAAATACAAAATAGTTACATATGTATATTATAAGGCAAAAAAACTAACGAATTTGTTTGCGAATTGCGAAAAATTGCATTTAATCTACGTACATATGCATATGTATTTCATACATACATACATATGTAGCCGTAGTCTAGTAGGTAGTGGCTTATTAGACACAGTATAGGCCACGGTTCAAGACCTAAGTCAGACATCTCCAACAAAACGAAATATGAAAAAAATATATTTTTTCGGCGACTTACATAACATACATACATAATTGGCCATTCCAACCCTTCGTCCGGATTACGGACTAGCTTCTCAACACCACTTATGTTGTGTGCCTTAATTTTATACATTAGTGGCGGGACCTACAGTTTAAAGTCGACTCCGAACGACAGATTTTTTTTTTGAGAAGCGGTTCATGGCAATTTTTACTCTCAGAGTTTTTGCCAGAAATCTGCTGAGAGGAATTCGCCGAAGAAATACTTTTTGTTTTTGATGTCTGGCCTGGGATTCGAACTCGGGCCTTTCGTCTAATAAGCCAACACACTACCTACTAGACCACGGCGACTTACTCTAACATAATCTCTGAGAGTAAATAAAATTACTATGAAAAGTTTCTCAAAAATCTATCGTTCGGAGTCGACTTTATACTGTAGGTCCTGCCACTTATGGATAAAATTAACACACAACATAATTGGTGTGAGAGACTAGGTCGTAATCCTTACTAAAGGGTTGTAATAACCTATTATGTATGTACATACTTATTTATGTACTCTCAGAAATATGTATGTGGGATCGCACTTGAAAGTATTAAGGCGATCCCGCAGGGTTAAAGAAAAACGGAACTAAAATAAATGTAGTAAGCGGACTGAAAACATGAAACATGATAAAATATGAATACTTGATTGAGTCGGAAAAAATAATAGTTTTTCATAGAAAGACATTTAAAATTATTATATATTTGGCAGCCGAGCCAAGCAGTTCAATTTTGCATTTAAATAAAAAATAAAATAAAATTGCTTTTAATTATTGTTTGATAAAAAACTTAACAAATGTTTGTTTGTTAAAAGAAACTAAATAAATTTATATAATCATATATAAATTAAACCTATAAATACTGCATGTATATTGGGTGATTTTTTAAGAGCTATAGGAAAATTAAAAAAAAACACGTGGAATTCAGAAAAATTCATGAAATCTTTATTTGAATCGATAGTACGGTCCATATAATTTAATGTTTGAAGATTATTTCATGCAAATGTTGACCGCGACAGGCCTCAAATTGTCCATCCGCTTAGTCCAATTTTGGCATACTCTTTACAACATTTCGGCCGGTATCTCACGAATAAATGCTTCAATGTTGTCTTTCAATGCGTCAATTGAAGCGGGCTTGTCTGTATAGACATGAGCTTTAACTTAGCCCCACAAAAAATAGTCTAAAGGCGTTAAATCGCACGATCTAGGCGGCCAATTGACCGGTCCCGAACGTGAAATAAAATGTTCACCGAACTCGCCTCTCAATAAGTCCATTGTTACGCGTGCTGTGTGGCATGTGGCACCGTCTTGTTGAAACCACATGTCATGCAAGTAAAGCACTTGCATTTTGGACAAAAAAAAGTTGGATATCATCTCACGGTAACGCTCACCATTCACATTTACGTTACGATTCGGAGCATGTTTGAATAATTACGGTCCAATGATGCCACCAGCCCATAAACCGCACCAAACTGTGACTTTTTCTGGATGCATTGGTAGCTTTTGCAATGCTTCTGGCTGATCTTTACTCCAAAATCGACAATTCTGTTTATTTACGTATCAATTCAGCCAAAAATTAGCTTCGTCGCTGCACACAATTTTTCGATACAGAAGTGGATCTTCGGCCAACTTTCCAAGAGCCCATTTAGATAATAAAATTCAATGATTTGCGTTGTTTGTTTGTAAGACGATTCGTGGTTAAATTATAAACCAACTGAAGATGTTTGACAGTGAAACAAAACACGAAACGTTCGTGAGCTGTTTAAACAGTTGTTGCCAAAAAGATAATAGCTAAAAAATCACCCGATATATATATTTAGAGTCTTTCCTACCTTTTAATTTAAATAAAAATATGGACTTATGACGTAGCCAGCCCAAATCAAACAGTAATTTTTTGGGGGATGCATTGGATTTCATGTGGATTGGTATTGTCCCAAATTCGACAGTTTTGATTTTCCACGTACCCATTCTATCAGAAATAGACCTAAACGCTGAAGATGATTTTTCAATAAAAATGGGGATCACTATTCCAGAGCCCATACAACAAACAAATGTCCTCCAGGGTGATTTTGCAAAATAGACTAAATAAATGAAAACTTATTCAACAGATGTAGATTGGACAGTTGCGATATCATCAACTGTCAAAGTTTGGAATTCCCTGCTGGAAGACCCAATATATACATAAATATATCCGTTTATGTGTTTGTTCATTACAATACAATTAAAAGTTATATCCCAATTATTACGAGCTAACTAAGTCCATATTACTCAATGTACTGTAACAGACCAGAATAGCACTCTAGCCACTGGACTAGCGTATGCATGAGTAAAAATCGAACATTTTATTTCAAAATTTCACAAATTTATTTTTTTAATTTACTTAGGGCCATTATTACAACTTGTCGTTAAACTTGGGTTTAGTCAAAGGCACCTTTAACTTATTTTCGTTATTACAACTTACTGATAAAGCAAAGGTAAATCTTTAAAAAATATGGCAGTGCCGGAGCAATGTCGATAAAACTGTTCAATTAAACAAGTTTCTTTTTAACGCAATGTTTCTTTTTTTCATTTTGTTTAAATTTGAAGTTGCCATATTGAAAATAATATATAATATGGCAAGTTCAAACATAAACTTAACTTCAAAAGTTCCCGACAGGATGATCCTTCCTTTAGCTTAACGCTCACTTCTATCCTATTGGGTACTCATAATAATGAAAAACAATTTATCTGCCCGTTAAAATCCTCCCTTTAGTTAACGGCAAGTTGTAATAATGGCCCTTAATGATATTTCCTAGACAGTGGTGTTCGGTGAATAAAGGCACCTTAATATGCGAAACTTTGCATACATGATATCTATTATTATTGTTACACATTATCACTGAAATTAGTATTCAAAACTAAATACACTAGTGATATAACAAAATTAAATTAAATTAAAAATTTCAAAGGCTTCTGTTATTTGAGATATAAGAAATGAATGTTTTAAATGAAATTATTGCATACCTAAGCTTTGGCGTTAAGTTACAAGTTTTAAAACAGAAAAAGGTACATCATTTTATTCTCATGATCTCTGTACGGGTAATGCTAAAAACGTCTAAACAAAATTAAGTTTAGATGGTCAAAAAGAAATCGGATACATTTCAGGGCCCCTAGATTTACATCATTTAAGCCGAGAAAAGTATTAAAAATCACATTTTCGCATAAAACATTTCTGGGCATGTAAATGTGTTTGCTAGGCGGGTTTAAATGTTTCAGAGTTTATTTCTAATGTCATTAAAAAGGGATTTAGACGGTTACACAAGCCGTCCGACATGTCAAGTTTATGTACTCAATATATAATAAGAGCATACGAAATTTCAGAATATTATTCCAATCTAGTGCAGTCGATGATAAAAACAAAAGGGTTAGGTTCTGAGTACCTACTGTAACTGTAACTCTAGAACAAGAAATTTGCTATTTTCATTGTCTTACTTAATTTTATGAATTGCTTTAGATAACACATACTAAATATTAGACGTTGTTTTAAAGATCTTTCAATAATCTGAAACTCAAAATTTTTTAGAATTATTTTCATTGAAGTAAAAAAAAATTGACATTTTAATTATCTCTAGTCCAATTACATACATATATGTTGAACGATACCACTATATGTAAATAAGTTTTTAACACAAATTGTGTAATAATAAACATTTTTATACATTAATATAGTATAAGTGTGTAAGAAATTACCATCATGAAATTGATCTGATGCATTTCCTTCCAATTTTCTTTTTCTCATATGATCTGAAAAGTGAGATATTAAGGCATCTATCATTGGCGCTTGTTTGGAAAATATTTGCATTAATTTTGATATTTGTATTCCATTCTCCACAGCATCGAACTGTAATTAAAGAGTACATTAAATAAAGAAATTTTATTATTATTTATTACTAATCATAGCACAACAAGATATTAATCTTATAAATGAGAGTACTACGGTAGTAATGCAAAAAAAATAAAGGAATAAAAAATCATGACTAATAAAAGTGATAAAATATATGATATGATAATAAAAATAAATAAGAATAAGAACATGTTATAACCTCAGAAAATATAGAAATCAATGTAAAACAAAAAAATTAACAAGTCAATAATGTATGTAAAAAATAAAATATAAAGAAAAGGAAAATAGAAAAGTATAAACAACAATATATACATACATACGTATAAAAAATATACACAAACAAAGAAAAAATATACATATAGTACATAAAGATAACACGAAATATGTATAAAGACTTGGCTTTAAAATTTTTGATACCTGAATAAATATACAAGTCTGACATTCTGGATCATCTGTCGCACTGGGTTTAGCAAAATCCCACGAAAGTTCTTCATAACGTAATCCGAGCAGTAAGGTCTATGAGAATTTTTTTGTTGTTCTTATTAGTTTCAATAATGTTTTATAATATTGCATATAAGTACTTACACATTCTATTGGATCTATTATAAACACACCGCGCTCGTTTACAGCAATTAATACTTCGACATCTTTATGATTGACTAGACTCATAAGCCCTCGAACAGGCTGTTCTACCTGTCCGTGAAAAAATGCAGCTCTGTAATTGGAGATTGAAATGTGAACGTATTTAGAGAAAAAAATCTTAATTCGATATATACCCATAGAAAGGAAGTGCCCAGCAAAATTCTAAATATTTACGCATTAACTTTCGCGTCGTCGCTGTTTGCGGCACACGTTTGAATTGTTCTAAAAGTCGAACTTCTGCGGAATTTTTTCGACTGACTGGAAGCCAAGACCAATTTGAATTTTTAGCAACATGTTGGGGTAGGAATCTTGACTGATTTTCTCTATAATAATAATTTAAAGATAAAAATGGTATATATGTACATACCTTTCTCTCTTAACGCATTATTGCATTACTTACCTAAAAAAACTAATGGTATGTGTATGGGAATTAAAAGGACCCAGTTCTATACGTGCTTGTATACCTCCCAACATGAGTGAATGCACAGACTCCATTATATATCTTCCAGATAAAACATTATGTTTAGCTTCTTCATATAACAATTCCAATATCCGATGGTCTCTATCAAAAATACACAAAAGAAGATTTTGATAATATTATATAACTCCTTTATTAATTTATTATAAAACTGAATAATTGACATATTATTTAACACCAAAATCTAATTAATCCTGGTATACTAAAAAGAGAGGCACCCAAGATTTGCTATCAGAAACGCACTTCCCGTACTTATCAGCCTATTCTCCTATCTACTTAAGACGCTTGAGAGAATCATTGATGTCTATATCAGATCATCTCTCGAATCAGGCACTTTTTCAGCAGCACCGCAGTGTAATTAGTTAATCAAATTGAAAAATCTTCATACTTATTTGATATAGGGGATGTTTGCAATAATTTTAAAACGCAATCGGTTATTAATACCATCAGATAACTGGATATTAGGAGTTCGGTTATCGCGATTCTAGAGTTCTAAAATTTTCCAATAATTGATCTAACTGCAGATATTGTTTCAAAATTACACGTCTGATAGTGAGTATTAAAAAGTATATATGAGTGCCAAATTTTTTAAGAATTCTGTCCGATTTCACAATTTTTTGAAAAATTTCATAAAATAATATTTTCTGTGAGATCAGATTTGTTTTATTTACAACAGCTGTACAAAAAAGTTGATATCACGTTTATTTATCGTATTGTATTGTGTTTGTTTATCGTAAAATAATACTTTAAAGAAATTGATTTGATCTAACATATAGCAAATGAAAATGGCGTCAATTTACATTAGAAATCTATTTTGTATGACACTGCGGCACCAAAACACACACTTTGTTCCGATTTTCTTAAAGTATGACAGAAATCTATCGGTTTTTTTTTTATATAAATGCACACTTTGTAGGGTAGTCAAATTGGTTGAGAGATCAAAAGTCAAGAAGAACCGAAACATCTAAACAACGTAACATGTGATTAAAGTCGAATAGCAAAGTAAGCTTAATGTAGGTAGAGAAGCAAACCGAGTTTTTCTGTCTTCTTTATTTCTGAGTGAAAAAAGAATTACCGTAATTGGAGAAGAACACCTGAAAACATATAAGAATATACATCCAGAAATTCGAAAAGGAAGGTTCCTGTATCCTTTGCGTCAATATATCGCGTAAGCAAATAATTCAATACTTACAAAAACAATAAACAGCCGTCACTGATCAATCTGATATTGATTGATCATGTGGAAATCGAAAAATTTATGCGTGCATATAGTAGGCAGTTGGAGCCAAGTGACGATATCTTTAGTGGCATGTAACGATAATCAGAGTAAGAGTTTTCAGATTTTCATTGAGTCAAGACTCTCTCGTGGTGCTGGATGGATGAGAGGTTTTGAGGAGTTCGGTATTGGTAAGGCTAGACGTTACGATGTTTGCCAGGACCAAAGATACTGTGGGTCGTACAGATAAACTTGCTTCACTTAATGGATCTTTCTTCTGTTAATAAAGTAGATCTAATGGTGGTAGTTAGAAGACTTAAGTGTTGGAGATGGGCACTAACCTCAGCCTACATATCAACTGATCCTTCCGACCTTCCAAATAGGAATATACAGAAATTGGTCTGGCGTCGCAACCATCACATCGTGGCCAGTGAGAAGCAAAAACGTGAACGCAAGAGGTAAGAATGCAGACCATTTCCGACATTAATAGGATTATTTTCTATTGATTTTATTAGGTTGACAAGAGAGCCTTATAGTCTGAGAGGAATCTTCGTAGGGAATCTGTGCGAGGTGTGGTGCAAATCGGCAAACGAGTGGACGAAAATAATCAAAATGGTGGACGGCCGACCTGATAACGGAATGGTCAACTGTTAAGACATTGTTCAATTGGGCCAAACAATCGCGGAAGGGAGCGGCTTGAAAAAACTATAGGGAGAGTTTTAATAAGTATGAATACAACAACAAATTATCAAGGGATATATATCACGCACTTATTACGAGTGTAAACGTTAAGAGGCTAGATGGAGTACTTGTTAATATAATCTTACTTAATCTGATCACGTTATTGGAAAAAATTTCTGTACTTTGCGATCTTTTAGGAATTCCCAATTTAAACATGATTGCTAAATCGTACCCTTTACTAATATTATTATTCCTAACCTTACCATAAAACAGTTAGAAAGTGAATTTGGATTGTAAACAATTACACACACATTAAGGCAAATTTACAATACTCATAAGTACAGAATAAAGTTTCATTTCATTAAAATATAAAGCAGCAAGAAGGTACAGTTCTATTACTGAACCGTAAGTATGTACTACCCTAACCACTAAACATAATAAAATGGGCTATAATGTAAACGCGGTTAAGAAATGAACCCCAAACAACTGTTGGCGGATTGAAGGAAAGAATTGGTGGAATATGGAATTCTATCACATCAAATGAATGTAAAACATTAATAAGTTCAATGAATCAAAGAATAAAGGCAGTTATTAATGCAAAAGGTGATGTCACCCAGTACTAAATTATGCTTTTAATGCCGTACGAAACTATTATGGTCAATATTTAAAATATTTATTTTTAAGTACCTGAATTCTTTTTTATTTTTTTTTAACACGAATGCATTTGAAAATAAACGTTTTGGTCAGTTTTGAAACATAATAAAATTACCTTTAAAATAAATGTTGTTTGATTCAATTTGGACAAGTTTTGTTGGAGTTGGAGCGATTTAAAACTCAAATTTCGATATTTTAATAAGTGGTACGAACCTTTAGTGGTTAGGGTAGTATGTATGTAGCTCATACATGACGCAAATTTGAATATCAATTTAAAATTAAATAAAAAGAAAATGACGTAAAAAGTACTCACTTAATTTTTTCTTCATCTCGCTTAGAGAAGAATACGTTGCGCTTTAACATAATCATTGGCTCGTCAAATTTCTTTTCAATTGGATTACCATGGCTAAATTTCTCTAATAAATTAGGCCAAGCGACGCGAACTACGTACGGTCTTTGATGAGACTTTAATTGGATTTCAAGTAATGCACTCGTCATCCAGAGACCAAATATACTTTGCGCCAGTAGTTTATTTGCTATTCCCAATTCTTCACAGCCCAAAGCAGCAGCCAACATCACCTGAGAGGGACATTGAGCGGTCCCTTCAATCTCCATGTGTACGGCTACTCTTGACATTAAATACACGCAAGTTGGTATCACCTAAAATAAAATAATAACATTTAAATATATTTCTTATACCAATAATGAAGATGTCTTACATTTTGAAGGGGTCTAGAAATCGATGCATTATTTTTGGTGCCCGTTGTATACGATCCGTTCGACGTTGATGGTGCATTTCCAATTGTAACATTTGATATCCGTGGCACTTCCGTTGAGCTGTTTCCCTTAGATTGATTTGTCATATAGTTGTTTGCATTTGTACTTATAGCTACGAGTAATATATAATGGAATATTTTAAAGATTTTAGTAAAAAAAAAAGAAATGAAAATCAGGCCAAATCATTTTAAAATAAATCATATTTTGCCTCATAATTAATACACGATAATCTTGATTTGAATTGCTTTTTAAAATCACTAGTATTCATACATTTATATAACACCTAACCCTAACACCTAACGACCGCTTGTTTAATCCTGAAATATTTTCCATTACTTTGGAAAGGAACGACGTAAATGATAAATAATTCGTGTTAAAATGCTAATGTACTTTCTACCTTAACACCTTGCTACTTGTGGTTGTGAAATAATTTCAAGTAATATCTTCGTAAATACGTAAAGGTTCCAGAGAAAAACATTTTACTACTGACCAAGGCCGTTGCATTGCCGGCTCAGTAGAGGAAAAATCTACAAAACACCAAAATTTGCGTTGCAAACTAATATTGCAGACAGACGACAGCGTTAATTTGCAGTAAAAACTTACCAACACGTATGAAAATTTAATACTGATGGAGGACAGAGTCTGCATTTATAAAAGAAATGTTTGTTAATTAATTTTTTTTTTGAAATCGTAAGTATGGTAGAAGCTATGTAGTTGGTGAAAAATTATTATCAAGTAAAACCGTAGTTTAAAAATAAATTTAAAAAAATAAAGACGCAAACGATCTTAATGGAAACCCACCCACCTAAGGAAAATACAAACCAACAGCCAACAATTGTGTGAGGATGTGGTCTTAATATATACATACATACACACATAATTGGAAATTACAACCCTTCAGTCAGGATTACGGCCTAGCTTCTCATACCACTCATGTTGAGTGCCTTAATTTTATATTTGAGTAGCGGGACCTACCGTTTAACGTCGACTCCTAACGACAAATTTCTGAGAAACTTTTTCATGGCAGGTTTATTTACTCTCAGAGTTTTTGCCAGAAATCTGCTCACCGAAGAAATATTTTTTTTCATATTTCGTTTTCGATGTCTGGCCTGGGGCTCGAACCCGGGCTTTACGTCTAATACTACCTACTAGACTACGGCGACTACAATGCCTTTATCAATTTTCACACAATAAGCGGCCATCCACAAATCTTGGAACAACTTTAAGCCAAAAATATAGCAGGGAAATACTTATTCACAATCTACTTATTCAACACAATTATCCACATGTACCAAAATAATTTATCGTGTTGGCAGTTTTATATAAAAATATCGGTATTTTAGTATCAAACTAGGAAGGGGGTATAAGAAAAATTAATGCAGGAATACTGGACGGCAGTATACTCCCTTACTACCCTAGATAATAGCAATAACAATCTTTGTTGATGATATCATATTATCTAGGGATATCAGAAAATCGTACACCAAATCGTCCATAGATAAGTTGGTAAAGTGGACGGTATACCGCATAATATCAGCCTTGATTTTAGATTCTTAACTTGGATTTCAAGTAATGCAGCCATACATTAAACCCGTAGAAATTACATAACATACTTGGTCATTACAACGCTTCAGTCAGGATTACGGCCCAGATTCTCACACCACTCACAGATTTTTTGAGAAGCTTTTCATGGCAATTTTATTTACTCTCAGAGTTTTTGCCAGAAATTTGATGAGAAATTAATTTAAAATTAGAAATTAACATAAAATTTAAACCAGGGACGTAACGGTTATAAGAAAAATGGCGAAAAACTCTCATTTAACTGTTAAAATTGACAAATAAAAATATTGGTTGTATTTAACCATTATTTTAAGATATATTTAATTTTGGTCAATGTAACCAATTTAAGTGAGATTTATTTTTATTTTGGTTACGAATAACCGTTATACAAACCAAAAATTTTTTTTGGTTACCAATAACCATTAACACAATTAATTAGATTTTTTGGTCATTTTAGATCATCTATCATCTAATTAATTAGATTTTTTGGTAATTTTAGATGATAGATGATCTAAAATGATCAAAAAAATCTAAATCTAGTAAAGAAAAAAGAATGTTGTGTTGTTGGAAATTCCAATTTCCAATACTTTATTCAATATTTTAGACATGAAGAATTTAAATCCAATAACAAAATTCATATGTATATGCTCAGTAATAAGTAACGGTAACTTGCGTAAAATTGTTTTTAAAAAATCTGTCCAAATTGACAGCAATACACTAACCAAAAAGTTCAAATATTTTTGATAATGGTTATTGGCAACCAATTTTTTTTTCGATTGTTATAACTGCTATTCATAACCAAAAAAAATATATTTCTCATTTATATTGGTTGCGGCGACCAAAATAATATACATCTCATGATAACGGTTAAAAATTCCCTAAAAAAAATAAAGGGAAATTTTGCATAACCTTTGTTTCTAAATGAAAAAAACAACAATTATTTTTAGTCCCTGATTTAAACATCTTAAATAGATCACTCGAATGAAGGCCTCAGTATGAAATGAAAATAAACTTCTGGTTTACAATTATAGACTGAAACGAGTGTGGGCTTATAAAGTTCAAATCTGATGATCGTTCTAATTAGGCCTTACATATGTATTTGTACATAAAGTTAAATAAAATTCTAATGCAAAATTTATTGTCACATATTTTTTACATTTTCTGTTAAGTTAAACTCTGAATAAACTTAACCAGAAAAATAAAACAGGATCAGGAGTCGGATTGACGAAATTTTCACCTCCAAATAAAAGAAGCATGGGAAAACAGTTCGGAAAGCGAAATTGATAAATCTTATATATAAAAATGAATGTGTGTTTGATTGTATGTTTGTATGTTTGAAGTTTATAGACGATTAATTAATAATAAAAGCTCCAATGCCTCGCAAATGAGCTGCTGTTTTGCAAAATACTGGATATTGCATTAATTGTTAAGATATGTAAAAAAAATAAAAAATTTAACAAAATTATGGAACTTTAAGAATATTAGGTTCTCTTTTTTTCCAAATTGTTATGGAAATGTTAAAATATTAAGTCAGTTGATTTAGTTTGTGCCGCTAGTATAATATGTAAGTCAGTGGGACAGTAAAATCTGCTGCAGAAACAGCATTTAAATTATGGATGGCGTTAAAATGACCAATCGATCGCTAACGGATATTGTTGTGAGATAGTTGAGTACTATGTAAAAATTTTGTGGAACAAGTCTTTTGATTTCGCTTGATCTCAATCCGCTGCAGCAGCGATAGAACAGAAACAGAATTTGATACCCAGTCGTAATTAATGACCACCTCCCTTCTTTCCAGTACGGGTTCGAGAGGCAAACAAAAATTTGCGTAAATTATAAGCGGATCAGATGGACTGAAATACTTCTTGTACCGCAGAAATCAAATTTTCACTTATAATCAATGCTCAAAAACACAATCTTTTTTTTATTATTAAATGATCATGTTATTGGTTATACTGGTGCAAAGTTTATAATTTTCGTTTTAAAGTCGTTTTAAAATGTTTAAATTTGATCCTTTTACCATAAACGCTGTGATTTTTCTACGCATTTTTGCAAATAAGCATGTATTTTTAAAATGGGAATAATACTGTTACGAAAATGGAAATGGTGTTATTAAATTGATAAACAAAAACTCCAAAAACAAAACAATGGACAAAAATATAGCACCAACATCAGTGTAAAAAAGAGGGATAAACAAAGTAAACAAACAGGACAAACGTAAACAAAATACTCAAACAACAATAACGAAAACAACATGTTTACATTTATAGCGATTTCGCGAAAGGCAAGGCCAGACTATTTACCCAGCGATATAAAAGGCAAGACAAAGCAGGCAACGGATCAGAAAGAATTTAGTCAGTGTGTGTATTAGATTAGATGCATTTAGATGGTAAATTTATACCATTGTAAATATTTACCGTTAATTGTGAACGGTTTTTTTGTTTGACTGTGCAACACTTATTGCAAACTTCTCAACACACAGCTGACTATCATATAATTTATTATTTTATTTATTTATATCATTTTTTATTCGGCTCTTCCCTTTTAATTCGTTTTTTTATGTTGTACATTTCCATTTTTTGTGGCGGTGTTCAGTGCAAATGGCATTGTAAAAGTGCAAATGCAAAACATCGTAGCTTTTTATTGCAATCCAACAACAAAATACACACAATTACATTTGTCAAAACATTGCGTTCATGCAATACTAAAATGGTATAGTTTTATCGTTACATGTATTGCGTTTGCAACTCTGACATTTAAACAGCTGACAGATGTAAACACTTATGAAATAAATAAAATTAAAACAATGGAGCAAACAATTCCACAGAAGAAAATAAAAAGAGAAAAGCCAGACAAATAATGGACGCCTAAAGAAATAAAAATAGTTTTAGATTATTTGTACCCCCATTACAAATTATTTCTTCACCAACTTCTTTTTCTAAAAATTCAACAATTTTTTCTTTAGTACTTTTTCGTGGCATTTTTAAAATACTTTTAGAAATTGTTTATGTAGATCAGCTGTTTTAGTGCATAAATTGCATTAGTATTGCGAAGTACGAAATAAATAGAGTGCTCACAATCAATGTCAAAACATCTGCAAGTGCAAACTTTTGCAATACAAAACGCATCGAACATCGAATCCCCTAATGTTTTTATTTTTATGATCAGCTGTTCATTTGCTTAAGTATGGCAATGTGTTGGTTAAATATAAACTACGGTTTTGAGTGTGGGATATTTGCAAAACCATGGCAAGGGTATTTCTGTGTATTTTGTTAGTGTATGGTAAAAAAAAAATACTCATTATTTGCAAATGCCATGATGCCAGACCATTTGCCCAAGATTGTGAACTGCGCTAATTAAATGAGAGAACAGTTGCGTTGAATATTGTAGTAAATGGTAAAAAATTCCCTGCTAGACCCATCAGATTTTTCATTCACTTCTGACAAGCAAAGATACAAATTGTATTTTCATAGCCAACCCAGGTTGTTTAAGTGCTATCTAACAAGATGTGTGAAGGGTATTAACTCTACTTTCATCAAAGGAATTCTTCAAAATTGAGGTTTATTGGCATATATATATATATATTTGACAAACATATTACGCAATATAACTGCGCAATTGCAATTAACCCAACACCTGAGACATTTTTGACAGATTCATCTATATACCCGAAATGACTGTAATTTCTAAAATAGTAGAAATGAAAAACTGTGAACACGTATCCTTACACTGAAAATAATATAGTAGGCAATATTAACAAAGAAAAATTAGTAAACCTTTAACGAAAAAAATATTCAAATTTATAGATGTTTATTGAAGTCTACGCAAGTTTTCTTCAAAATCTATATAAATTTCGTTGAAAACAAAGATTTTTCTTCAAATTAACGGAATAAGTTTTATATGCATATATATAAAATTTATTTAAGTAGCACTTGTTAATTTGAATAAGATTTTGTTAAAAATAATACATAAATGTTTTGTTAATTTAAATTCAAATTTGTAATATTAACTAAAATTTACCTAAAATTAAATATATTTACTATAATAAAGATAAAAATAAAAATAGTAATTTTTAGTCATATTTAATAACTATTTTTTGTTAATTTAAATATAATTTAGTAGAATTGAAGAAAATTCGTTGAATTTACTGTAGGAACATAAAATTAAAGAAATTTCTTCTTTAGATTAGTAAAATTGAATAAACATTATTTAATGTTACTAAAACGCCTGTAATATTGAAGAAATTTCGTTAATTTAACTCATTTATTTCTGTAATTTTTAAAAAATTAAGTTGGCGTTGGAAAAATTAATGTCAAAATGTTAGTTTCATATCTCCACCGAACTTGTGCATGTATTAAAAAAATTTTACTTTTCAATTAAAAAAGTAAAGATTTGATGAGTAATATGTATATACACATGCAAAAAATTATTTTCTTCAATAAATGTTTTAATTTTGCATTTAAAAGTTTGTCATTTAATTTCCGTACCCGATACATTACAATGTTGTGAAGAATCTTGTTTACGAAGGATGAAGTTATTGTTGATATAATAACGAATTATTTTATTCAAATATGATATCAGAATAACTGTGCAATTACCTCAGAATATAGCAACCAATGTAATTAAAGTTTCTAAAACTGGGTCTTTAGTAGGTATGACTTTTTCTTTTGTCTATATTGTAATTTTAATAGAAATACATATTTCAAGGAATACAACTAAATATTTAAAACAATTCGAAATGAAGTACCATTACAAAATATATGAAAAATATTCTAATAAAATTAGAAAGCTCAAACGAACTGGCGTTGTCAAAAAGAGGACTTACTCATCAAAAACTTCGACCTAAGTTAAAGCTAAAAACTTATTTAAAGAATTAAGTGATAGTAATTTGTTTTGTCTAACTAGATCCTCCTGAAAAAAACACTGGGAAAAGCATCGGGAAATTGAAAACTATTGGGCAGCTTCTAAAAATTACCGGCTATCCACTATCAAACATAATAATATAATATTCATGGTTGCTATAGCTTTGTTTGTTGTTTTTTATGTAAATGTAAGAATATCTAGAATGACGTATTTAATAATAATAATATCGTATGTATTAATATAATGTATAATAACATTGATGAATAATATTAATTGTAATAATATTATATGTATTTAATAATATATTAATTTTATAATAAATCAAGTTAAAAGAAATATTTTAAAGTTATTTATATTTTTGCCTAAAACTTTAAAAACAATTAATCAATATGAATAAAAATGTACTAGTGTAATTAGTTAATCTTACTATTTTGATTATTAAAACGAAGGCATTTTATTCATATTGAAGAAATTTACTAAAGTTGAAATTTTTTATTAAAAAAAGACGTGGATATGAATACACATTTTTGTTAGCTGATATCTAAAGAAATTTCTGCAATTGTACACCCCTATTTGGAGTTGTCAAGCTGTGGTGGAATATATCAAGCTGGTTGATGGCACATATGGTAAAGTGGTCAACAACATTTGGCACTCAATCTGAAGATAAAATTGTTCAATTGCTTACTGTAAATCTGAATTCATGGCAATTCTGGATCGAAACAACCCACCAAATCTATTGATGAAAGACTTCATACTCGCCAACGTATCAAGCTAGATGTGCCCGAAAACTACCGGTGAAAAACGTTCCATATGCCTAATTTTAAATCATAGTCCTTTAAACGTTTGCCGTCGTCATCAACTTTTGAGGGGATCTTTTTAGACGCTTGTGTTTCGGTTTTTATTGGATAGTTCCAGTTTTTTACAAAGTAAAAGAGCGCAGCAAATAAGTACAGCAAAAGCACAAGAGAAACAACAAGAGCTGAAACTCTGCAAGCAGTAGTTATCGTTTGAAATTAATCGCTGTGACTGACTGCAGAAAGCATTTCACTGTAACACTACAGCTAATGAGTTTGTTTTTGTTTTTTCGACTTTGCTTTTTGCTTTGGGTACAATTGCTGAAAAACTTTAAGCATAGCAAAAATTTAGTTGCTGTTGCTAATGTCAAGCTATACAAACCCTGATCTTAGATCCAGTGCGTGTTGGCAATGATTTCCGCACCCGATCCAACAGTAGGCTGTATGAGCTCCTCAACGACATGCTCGGCCATGCCGTTCGAATGGAGGAGGATGCTCCGCCGAGACGGGTATCTGATGCGGGGATTTGCGAAAGTCGGCGAAGAGGACGACCTTATTACGGTGGAAGTTCAAATCGAGGAAGCTCTATCATCGATTGGTGTGTTCAACCGGCGTAGGCGCGGAAGAAACAAATTCTCCTAAAAGAATGTATTAAGGCAGGCTGAAATCCTTTAATTGGGTTGTGAATGGCCAATTAAGTAAGTGAAAAACTAATAATTCTTTGTCAGTCAATAAAATGATTGCTTAAAAAACAAGACAATTTTAAAAATTCGAGTATGTAGCTTCTAATATAACCATTTAAAGAACAAGTCAAGCGCCGTTATTTTTTCCGTACGACCAACAGTCAGGGGATGGATGGCATTATGTTTGGAACTATGAAAATATGTTTTGGGAAGATGGAAAGAGAGAACAGTGTTTATGGACACTGGGCTTGTATATGTATTTTTATACCATAAGTAACAGGAAAGACTTCTGCAGGAATTGAGTTCTACGTACGGATAGTCCGACTAAAAAACTTATTTTTTCTGTAATGCAGTGTGCAATCCACTGGCCAATCGACAACATATGGATGTGCTGGCCGAGGACAAGTCCCTTTATTTCGTTTGACCAAAATCCTTTTTTAGTAGCGATAGAACAGTGAAACACAAATCAATGGAGTTGGATACACTGCCGTCATTAACGAGCTACTACGACCTTTCCTGTACACGGTCGGTTATAAATGGTGTAAATAATAAGATCAGATGATAAGATCTTAAGAAGAACTGAAAAATGTGTCGTAATAATGTGGTGTAATATTTACACCACCCATAGATTAAGATGATACAATATTAGTGCTGCGCTTATGTGTCAATAAACAACATTGAGATGGATTGTTTAGACCTTAAACAATTTTTCCTGAAAATTATATAAAATTTCTCAATTTTTGGAAAAAAAATTAATAAATGAAGATAAGGGACGCTAGCTTTTAAGTTTTAACAAATTTTTTTTAATGTTTTATTTCTGAACTCAGATATGTACATACATACATTGACTGTTTTGCTACATTAGAAATAATTTTGGTTTTTAAAAACTTTTAATTTATTTATTAATTTTTTTCTGACGATTTCAATAAACGTCTTTGACAATTTTAACAATTAAAAAGATTTATATATGAATAGAAAAGTATCAGATAGGGCATTGGTGGCACATTGCCACACAAAATACATAATATATATTTATTTTGTTTAAATGTTTTTTTATACACACTACAATCATAATAATAATCATTAAAGAAAAATAAATATGAAAGGGCCAAAAAGACCATTCGTACAAGTTCGCCACTCAAAATACATACATATTGTTACGAAAGTGGAAATGGTGTTATAAAAATGATAAACAGAAGCTCCAAAACAATGGACTTGTTTACATGATCAACGAATAAGTAAAAAGATAGCAACAAAAAGCAATGGGCTTGTTTACATGATCAAAGAATAAACAAGAATATAACAACAACATCAGTGTATAAAAAACAGATAATAACAATTAAAGCAAATTGTTGTTGTTTAATTCAAGACGTGAAAGGTAGCACACGGAATTGTGCGCACAATTAAGAATTCATTTGAAACTAAACACAAATTTATTGTTATTTTATTTTCAATCTACGAACTCATATTTTAAACGTTTTTAAAAGGATAAAAACGTAACAATATTAGGTATTTAATATGTACTCGTATGTATTTATTTCGTTTCAAAATTTCTCTTGTGCACAATAGAATCTTATTGTTATGATTCTATTATTTCTTAAAAATAATTTTTTTTTATTAAAATATTAAAGAAAAATCATTACATACATGTAAGAATTTAATGGTTTTATATAAATAAGCATGAAAGTACCAAAGAGGGCATTTGTACCGCAATGCATTTTTACATACTATGTACAGTCCCATCACTTATGTTCAAATGTCACATAAGAATGTTAAGGAATTCTGTTTTAAGGCTCAGTTAGCCGACCGTAACGGAATGTAACAGTAAAGTCTACTTAACGAAAAAATGTAAGTGCGTAAACGTAAGAATGTGTAGTAAGTTTTTAAGTAAAAATCCAAAAAGCTAATATTGAATGTCATAAAAATTGCAAAAAATAAAAAAAAGATATGGATATAGAAGACATGTTTATGGATTAGAGTTTCTTAAATTTTTAAAGGCTTTTTATTTTAATTTTTTAAACAGACTTTATTTTAATTTTAAAACTTCGTGTTCACAACTCTTATCACATTTAATATGGCGACTTTTAATTCTTTTAATTCAGCCGTTATCACCTGTTAATTCAGTGTTCTCACTACTACACACGTTTTTAGATTCATTTCAACGATTTTATGCCGGCCCCTGACGTCGAGCGTGTTCTTTTGAAACGACAAACAGCTGATACACAATAATTTTTTTATTTTATATATTATTAGCTTTTTATGTATGTATATATATATGCACATATGTAAATATATTCAATGCAATTAATTTCGTTTATTGGTTCTTATATTTTAAGTTTCATTGAATTAATTTTATTTTTATATTAAATATTATTTTATTATTAGTATTTACATATACATGTACA
Source organism: Sarcophaga rosellei (assembly GCA_930367235.1). Lineage (NCBI taxonomy): Eukaryota > Metazoa > Arthropoda > Insecta > Diptera > Sarcophagidae > Sarcophaga > Sarcophaga rosellei. The sequence goes on along the minus strand of OV884017.1, from coordinate 78,481,831 downwards.
TACATAATTGGTCATTACAATCCTTTAGTCAGGATAACGGCCTCGCTTTATGTTGTGTGCGTTAATTTTTTTATACATTAGTGGCGGGGCCTACAGATTAAAGTCGACTCCGAATGACAGATTTTTGAGAAACTTTTCATGGCAATTTTGTTTACTCTCCGAGTTTTTGCCAGAAATCTGCTGAGAGAAAGTCGCCGAAGAAATATTTTTTTCATATTTTGTTTATTTAGAGATATCTAACATAGGGTTTGGACCGAGACCTCACGTCTAATAAGCCAACACACTGCCTACTAGTATTACAATATTTTTGTTTATTATTTTTATTATTAGTTGTATTACAATATCATTATTAATTATTATACACATTATTAAAATTATTGTAATCTTAATAATTATAATTTCAATAAATAATAATCTTAATAATAAGGTGTATAATAAATAATAATGCTATTGTCGAACTGTGTTGGCTGTTATAAATATTGTCAAGTTCACTTAGCACACAGTGCATAGTATTTTAAGTTTAAGAATTTAGGTACATATGTGTGTATTTTGAAATATATGTAGATATATACGAAAACTTATGGTATTTACTGGTATTACATTATATGTAATGTAAAACAAAGCGAACGATAAGTCGAAAGATAGTGGACAGATGATGCGAACGGAAATTAGTTACTGCCTTTCGTTCACTTAAATTTTTTTTCGACATCGTATGCCCAGCTGGCAGTGTGTTAATTTTTATCCATTAGTGGTGGTACCAGCGTCGCCAAATGTGAAGATTTATGTATCTATATTTTGCAGATATTTTATAAAATTAATTTATTTTTTACAATATCTAATTTGTTGTGCAGTTTTTTATATAAAAATAAATAATTTTGGTTTTTTATAAAAACGTATTCCTTGTTTATGTTATGCAGCAAGTTAAGCATTATTTTATTTAACCATTTCACGCACAAAACTGGCACAGAAAAGTTTGTGAAAATTTTAGCATATTTTGTGAAGTATTAAAAATTTTTAAATCATATACTAAAAGAAATTAGTATTGCACATTTTCGAATTGATACCGAACCCCAGGTCAGACACCAAAACGAAATATGAAAAATATTTCTTGCAAAAACTCTGAGAGTAAATAAAATTTGCCATGAGAATATTTTAAAAATTTTGTCGTTCGGAGTCGACTTTAAACTGTAGGTCCCGCCACTCATGTATAAAATTAACACACACAACCTAAGTGGTGTGAGAAGTTTTGCAAAAGATGGAAGAATGAATAAGATATAAATGAAGGAACCCTTAATGTCCTTTAGAAGGCGATGGCATTCTTATTACTAGGCAGGACAACCTAGCCACAAATGAATGGCTATTCGGACCGAAACTTAACCGGGTACCGAAGAATTTTTTAAATTGGTCGAACAACAAATCTTAAACTCTATCAGCTAACCTTTTCATATTCCACAATCATTACATACCGAAATACTAATTTCGTTATTAACGTGCAAATACCCAGCCGAAAATACTCAGACCTACGAATTGAAAGATTCTTTATTCTTCACTTTATGCACACGGTTTTTTTAATACGCAATTGCCACCTAACCAGAGACAGATGAGTGGAAATAGCCGATCAATGATCACAACAAATCAGCCAGAAAACCTCAGCATAACTCTCATCACTACTAATGCTTGCCACACAAACGACACTTCGCTGGGGCATTTGTCAAGCCGATCATCGGTTGAGCAACTGCAGGAAGTTTGAAAAAATAAGTTCGAAGTAGAAATATTATATTGTGGTCAACTGACATAATTGTGTTCATTGTCTGTTTTAGTTCGAAAAATCGTTCATTTCATTACGATGCAATAATTTTGGCGGTAAATACCATACTTGACTACATGGGTCTAAGCGTGATGTAATAAGGGTTAAAATCCAGTGCCTGTACCGCCTAAAATGCTGACAACTTCGATTCATGCACCCTTTGTAATTAAAACTAAAATAGGGACATTATAGCAAAGCTCCACTGAGCTTTGCAAATTAGCAAAAGCACCTAAATTTCTGCTGTACTTACAGTTTTTCAGCAATTGTACCCAAAGCAAAAGCAAACAGCCAAAAAACAGAAATAAACTCATTAGCTGTAGTGGCACAGTGAAATGTTTTCTACTAACGCAGTGAAGCGCAGTTGTTAATTTCAAAACGATCACTATTGCTTACAGCGTTTCAGCTCTTGTGGTTTCTCTTGTGCTTTTGCTGTACTTATTTGCTGCGCTGTTTTACTTTGTAAAGAACTGCTTAAAGGTTTTATATGATAAAAATGTGGGTGTATTTGTGAGAAGCATGTGTATAACCCAGAGGAAAATTGTTAGTAATTATTGTTTCAAGCAGTGTTCGAACAAATATTGTTCACAAAATATTGTGCTTTTTGATCTCATTTATTACTCTTCGGAATAATAGAAATATTTCACTTAAAAATTCAAAGAAAAATCTGTGAATTTTACCCATTGCAAAGGATGGCAATATTTCACTAGGCAGAAAATATCATTATGGAAAGATTTACATGCATAATAATATATGGAAATTTTGTAGTGACCAATTTGAGGACCATAAAATATAACCCTTTTGAATATTCAGGTACCTGCAATATGTAATGATGACTCTTGCTACAAAACCATAAAAACTTGTGCGAAAAATACCAATGTCGGTCGTTTGAAAAAAGTGCACTGGCTACATTGAAAATCACAGTTTCAAAAATTCTGGTAAAAATTCAAGGCACACAAGTCGACCACTCAATGGCGTGATCACCGCGAGGTGATCGTGATTAACTATGGATTTGGCTCAATCGAACCTAGCTGCTCCTCTCCCTGAGCCTCCCAACTCCATTACCGAGAACCTCGATTTTATGAACGTCAGCAGCCACTGCTCAAGATGCTCCTCGGCCAGCAGAATCTCTAAGTCCGTGCCGGTTGGAGAATTTCTTCATACTAGGGCACGCAAAGCGTACTGTGCTCCTTCCTTCTGCGGAACAACAGTCGGACCCAGATGTGGTCTCCGCCCAATATTACACGCCGGATCTATTCTACAGTCATCGAACCTTACCTCCTATATGCAGTTGCTTTCTGGTGGACTTATCTAAACAGACATTATTATTTCAGACATATTGACAAGGTCAGAAGATCTGAATCTATCAATGTCACAGAAGCTCTTCGCAACACTCCTAAAAATCCTTGTTCGCAATACCTAACTGACTTCCAGCTGCGCTACTTACTAAACAAGCAGCCAAACTTGCCGCTACCAGACACAATGCCCTGGCGAATTACACCTTCTGGGCATTTCTCTATTTTGAATGTTAACCCCCCAGCCTCATCAAACATCAATTATCTCCCTAAGGAATATTTTTTGGACAAGGGATATTATTTCCTAATTTCCAGCATGGATAAATCTCTAACATGATAGTCTTTCCATAATCCTTGGATGTATATACCAATGGCTCCAGACTCGGTAATAGGGCTGGTAGCCATGTCTTTTCTTTTTCTGCTGTTAGATATCTTTCCAGCGTTTCGGTCAAGTCCAGACTTGTCAGGGAGTGTCGCCGTCGTCTAGACATCCTCTCTGGGAACTTCCGTATTTCAATTGTATGGGTTGCAGGTCACAGAAACATTCGACACAACCAATCGAGTCAGGTATGCCGCGTGTCTCAGTTAAATAGCCCAATAGGCAAAAATTCTTTCGGGAATAATAAGGAATGGGTAATAAGGCATTTTGCTCCATTGCCAGACTCAATTGGTCCATAGTGGATAGGATACGTACCAACCAACTACTCAAGCTTGATCACAGTGGCCATGCTTACAAGTCATTGCACTGTGGAAAGACTGCAGCTCAAATCAAACGACTTTTGGCTAGGTTGTGTGTCTGCTGAAGAGAAGGAAACTGTTATCCACTTTCTTTGTCAACACCCATCTCTTGCGAGGTGCAAATATAGGTTATTTGACTTTCCATTCCTTGTCAACTTAAACGAGTTATCATCAATTGATGTCAATGGTATGTATATGTAGCTTCGTTTATTAAACTTTCAGGCTGGTTTCCAGGTTAGGGGAGTCGTGCTTTTAGTGTGCAACCCCAGCGCTAATCAACTTCTTCGGTGGAACTCACAATGGGCCACTATGCATGCTCGAGTGAGCTTTGGTATTAAAGCTACCACTCCAACCTAACTTTTATCTATGTAGAACCACGTGGGTTAATTTCGCAGCTTTCATATCAGCTTATTCGAATGAGTTTTGGAAATTCACTGGAATTAATAAACCTTATCTTATTTTAAATATTAACCTCTTAACACCAAAGCTATCTTTTATTCTACAGAGATATCGAAGAACCTCCTCACAGCGTCAGTTGCTTATCCACAGAATTTCAATTTGGAATCAACTACGGAAAGGAATTCAAATTATTTGGAACGCCAATAGGTTTATAGCTAAACTTCTGAAATATTTTTAGTTTATTCATTTCAATCATCAAAAAATTTCCGGTCAATATTATTGGTCAATATGACATTGCCCTTGACAGGTTATAATGTCATTTTGATAGTTCCAAGTACCAAATTCGATGCTATTGAAATAGCCTTCAGTGGACTAATTTCTTATTTTACCAAAGTTACAGTCACTATAGGAAGACGCATTGATGGATTATTTGGAGAAAATTGGACCATCTCTAGAGTTTGTAACACGAGTACTTGCATTTAACCAATACATCACGCCATTTCTAGGAATCGGGCCGACTAAAACCGAAGATAGAAGCAATATTATTTACAATTCTGTTTAAGCCGATCAGGATAGGGACAGAGAAGGAGCAAATCTATCTGTGAGTGCTTCCTCTTTGGATGTGACTGCAAAATACTACGTTCTATTAGACCCAGTTTAATTGAAATTATTTTCGGAGGACAAAAATTTTCCGTACCTAGCCAGATTATCTTTTAAACCATTTTTACCATGGCATTAATAAGGTTTTACATAAAAATCCCCTAGTGCCTGTTTGTTCACATAAGTGGAACGTTTCGAAGTTAGTGGTACAACGGCATGAAGCCCTAAGAATGAAAAGGACTCAGAAGTAGTGGTCTGATCCGATCTCCAGAGAGGAACGGGAACCTTCGTTTCATATGTGTCAGAATGTGAATTAGGAAAAAGTTTGAGAATTTTATTGTAGCACCCTTCATCATACTACATCTGATTTGGTTCTTTCAGTAATTGCGCAAGATGGCTGAGAGCTGCAAATAATTCCACATTCTGAAATTGCATGGCTTGAATAGTGAAAACGAGACGAGATATGAACAGAAAAATCACCAGCAAATAAGAATGTCACTCTTCGGACGATATATAAAGATGTCAGTTATGGAATTGGAATTGGAGTCGAAACCCAAATTGCCTCTGAATCTACAGAAGAAGTATCTTGCGCTAACCAAAATGTATACTAAATATATATACTATACTAAAATTATTAAAAATATAGGAAAGAAAAGTTCAATAATTGACATTTTAAAGAAACTATATCTTTATATACGTCCATAAATTCGAGTCTTTTTATACGGAATATTTACTGAATAATAAGCTATAAATGTACAAAAATTCTTTTTAGATTTCGTTTTTTTCGTAATCGTTGCCTTATCTACATATGTATTCTCCTCATAGGAATTTTACAACGCAATAAATTTAATTATTAAAAACTAAAACAATTAGCAATATTTTTAATACATACCTGGCGAGTTATGCAAATGAGTTTGTCCGACACCAATGTTGTGATTAATATTTCCATCAGCACTAATGTTAGACGCACAGCCAGAAATTTCACCGGAAATAAAGCATCCCGCATTAGAAGGAGTCGATACCGGTGTTGTTACATTTGTCAGATTATCATTTTCATTTCTGACTGCACTCATTACGCTAGAGACACTTGATGACGAGGTAAACGTGTTCCCGCCTGCCGTTTGTATTTGAGCCGTAGTTACCACGCGGTGTACTGTATACATTATCGGTGGTACCTGGGAGTGCAAAGAAGACATTGCGATGGATGTTGGTGCCGCCATCTGGTCACAGTCGCTACTGCTTTGATGTGTTTGTGTGGCTGCCACCATTCGCCCGCTACTTGGTGTCAAACTGCAGTTGAGTGTATTCTCATTTGGGTCATCTATAGAAGTAGGACTACATGTATGTTGCTGTTGCTGTTGCTGCTGCTGGTGCTGCTGCTGCTGATGTAATTGCTGGATATTTGCAGAAGAACTGGCCTGTTGCTGCTGATTATAATGATGGTAATGGTGCTGAGACGTTTGCTGATTCACTTGATGATGATGATGATAATGTGTTTGATGTTGTATTGGATGATTATGTTGCTGATGGTGATGAGATCCTTGCCCTTGCAATTGTACGGATGGTAATGGCGATGCCGAATTAATGCGTCCGGCCACACTATTACTGCTTCCAGCACCGTTATTTGCTCCATTGCTACCTGAATAAAAATCATCTCGACATCTGTAATCGGCAGTGTTGTGGTATACTCGAGATCTATAAAAAAATATAAAATTTATTTAAATTTTTACTACATAACAAATGTGCCATTGTACTCACTGGTACTCCTGTGGTGTTAATTTTCGTCGATGATATTGAAGCGTACCAATTGGTACTGTCATCACATTTATGTAATTTCCAGTTCCATTAGAACTGTTAACGTTGTTACTACAATGGCTGCTACTATTGTTTAATGGTGCAGCTACAGATGCAGCTGTTGATACGGACATTATGGAGTTGTTACCAACTACATTACCATAGGCGACACTGCAATTGCTAAGTCGCAAATTGTGTGAAGATTTGAGTGTGCTGTTACTATTGCGTGAAACTGGTTCCGTACAATTAAATGTCGTTGCTGAATAACTAGGTTCACAACCTGAATATTCCTGTGAACTTGAAACTCCACAGGCACCATTTGAGACCGTTACTGGCGATGCGCTTGATAAAGTAACTGGCGTTGAATTACGACAGTAAAATTTATTTGAATCCATTTGTCGGCTACACTGCACTTCTAATTAAAAATTCTGCAAGTAACAACAGAAACAGAGACAACAGCGAACTGAAGTTATTACTAACGTGTGCAGCTGGAACCTATTATGAAGTACTTAGCGGCATTAGTTTTCATTATGATTTTTTTTTTGTCACAGCTTTTACTTTAATTGTTTATATGAAACCTAATTACTTAATTTAATATGTACAATTTTAACTTGAAATATTATAGCACCAAATTTGTTCTTCCATTTTTTTTTTCTTTTTCTCCTTTTTTTTTAAATGTATATCCTTTTATTTATTATTTAGCTGTAAATGAAAAATAAATATTTAATGTTATTAAACAATTTAAATGACTTCAGTACTTTTTCATAATAATAATTCTTTAAACAAATTTTTATAAAAATTTTAAATACAATACTTTATATCGATGGCTTAATATAGAAAGGTCGTATCTCGTTTTTTTCAAAATTCTGGTAGACAAAACCCCCATACACATCCTCTGAAAAATTCAGGTTCCTATGTTGACGAATAGTTGATTTACAGTAATTAAAAGAAACATAACATAACACTTTTGTTTTAGATTTTATTAAGTTTTTTCCTCCTCCTGTAAAGTACTGAATATGTAAGATACGACCTTTCTATATTAAGCCATCGATATGTACTTCACATGGCATATAATAATTAAGATAAAGTTTTGGATTTGTATTTAAAAGAATAATTTTTCATTCATAAATTGCTTTTCTTAAAATTCTTTTTCGTAAGTATAAACAGAGAATGTTGAAACAATAGGTTTACGAAAATGCTCTACTGCTTTGTTGTATACTTTAACTTTTTCAACATTAATTGAAACAGTTCCGATTCTATTAAGGGATCGCTTTATGTGGTTCACAATCACATGAATTACAATAAATAATAACTTTGTAACAAAAATCAAAAAGCCAAGTATATGAATAGTTCATTTGATTTATTTAATATGTATACACCTATCCCCCGATTTACACGGTAGTTTTTTTTACACGATTTCGCGTTCACCGCAAAAGTCATCCGCGAAGGATTTGAATTTGGGAGAAAATTGTGAAATCATTTTCTACAAAATGACCCGAATGTTGAACGAGCTCTCCAATTCTTAGCTCAGTATGAGGAGGTCTATAAGGATTTAAACAAAAACCAAAGGCAAATGTTAATACGGATTTCATTACGAAGTCTCGCCAACATAAAATCGTTCCTAATCCATCTAACACCAAAACAGAATCGCATAAAGTATTATCGAGTGATGAAAGTGACATCATACCAATCAGGAATTATACATATCCTATGACAGTGATAACAGTACATAATTAAATTTTTGGCAAAATTTTTTAAATATTTATATTTCTGGTTTCTGTATGTAAAATGAAGAACATATCCATATACAGGAGTACAATATTATATATTTGTTTTTTAATGAATATATAGCTACTTTTATGTTTTTCAAAATAAACATACATACATATGTGCTATTTACTTTTATTTTACGTTGAAATAAATGGTTGTGTTATGCCTATTTTAGTTTGTTTTCGATTTACACGGTTTTACATAGCGAAATCTACGATTTCGGTTTACACGGTTTTCTAAGGAACCTATCATCAGTGTAAATCGGGGGATAGGTGTATTTCACTATATTTTTCTAACTGAAATTAATATCAAAAATCTAAATTAAATTTTTACTAATATATTTTATAAATACAAGTATACATTCCAACACTATATACAATGATTTGATGCAGATTTACAAACAAAGCGTTGTTTAAACATCTAAAATTGAAAAAGGTGAGGAACAAAAATTTTTTGTAAGAACGTTCTTTAGATCAGCGAATCGAAGTTTTCTCGGTTTGAATCAGGCGGAAAATATTATGGCATTGTCTAAACATCCAGCAAAACCTGAATTACACATAATTAATAGAAAAGAAAATATTAATAAACAGATAGCACTATTGTGCTTACATACATACATACATATATGTACTTATTAATCCAATGACTAAAAATGCCTATGGAAGAATGAGGTTTAAATATAGTTTTTCATATGATAACTACCAAAAATGCTAACTGGGACTAAATAATATCAAGAACCAAATCTTCATCCTATATAGGATCTATAGAATGATGTAGAGATACATATTAGCTATTAAGATCAAACTTTTTAACAATATGCACATATCTGGAATTCCGAAATGCGTGGTTCGTCATACTAATAGCAAAGAGATAGCCAAAGGTTTTTTTTTCGAAATATAACATTTTAAGTTCTCTGAAAATCAATTTTGACACAAAACAAACATGTTGCAAAGACGCGTAATAACGTCACACAGAATGATAATATCATAAAATTAATTTTGTTCGAAGGATGCAAACAGCTAATATGCTTTCAACTTCCACCACTGTATATTTAAATACACATACAGACCTATGTATGTATATAAAAAGTTCCTTTAAAAAGACATGGTTGTTATAATATTATGTGTTAGTCAAGTTTTGTTAAAATCAATTGAAAATTTTATTTTAATATTCCAATCGAATATATTCTTTTTTAATGTTTTTTTTTTTTAGATTCAAATTAAGTTTTAGTAATAGACTACAATTTTGGGTACTTTTTCCAATGGAAAGCAATCAACAAATTTAGATACTTTGGCAACACTGATCTTCAATGTATTATTGCTTCGTCCTTTAGTAATAACATATTATTATAATAATTAATAAATGCGATTATAACAATATTGTAGAGAAGAGCTAAATTAACTTGTGTATATTTATAAACATACAATACAATTTAATTGCCCCATACCCTGTTAAACGTATACAAGTCTATGTAAAAAAATGTTTATATTATAATCAAAAAAAAAATTACTTTATGTGTGAAATCCCTCCAATGATTGGGTGGGACAACGACACGAATATTAAATTTTTTTCTCACTATTAAAACCATTAAAACGTTAATAAAAGCTAAAATTAAAATAAAACCAAATTAAAAGGACTTATTAGTTAAAAACTAACCTTTGGCCACATCAAATGTAGACACCTATTTGCTATTTAACTATAAGTATTTATGTACAAATGTTTAATGTAAGCACGTACACATATTGCAAAAATAAAAGCTCGTTGCCTCGTTCTTAGTATTTGTATGTATTTATGTGAAGGATTTTTTATCGCTGTTAAAAGAGCGTATATTTGAATATTTTTATTTTTCTTCTTTACAAGTACAAGAAATACTTTTCAATATTTATTTATCGTAATTTTTATTATTATTATTGTATTATTTACTTTTTTCTCCTTTTTTTTTTTTTTATTATAGAAAACTTTCTTCAGATGTATTTTTTTCACTTTTATCTACACAATGTTGTTGGACTTTAACATAACGAACTAACGCCACCACCATCAACCACCGTAGCGAGTATTTCAACGAAAAACGAACAACACGAAGAGTTGTGTTATTTTCCAGCTTCATATTTTTCCTTTTATTTTAATTTTAGTACATACTAAATTGTCAAAATATATTCTGTTGTCAGCAGCACTCACTTCGCCTTCACCCAATTTAGATTAATAACAATAACAGACAGGACAAAGACGTAGAGCAACAGCAAAGCGGGGAAAGCACCAACTCTGGACTTTTCGCTCGGCAACCAAATATCCTTTTACGAATTTACTGCTTTTTTATATGAAACATACGGATGTATATTCACACACATACATATGTACGTGGAAATGATTCTTTTAGTTCAAAAGTTACTCTCTGCGACTGCGTTTTAAAAAAAAACTTTTGAAACATCTGTTTAGTGTTCTAAATCCGAAATGTCACAACAAATTAAAATTGTATTAAAAAAATGGGACCTATTCACAATAACTAGTGAATAATAACGCCTTTATTAGGGTGATTATATACAACCGCATTCTAACCTAAAATATTTCAGAAGAATATTTGATGTAGATTTGTAAACTGTATCGGATAATGTTTCACCAAAAATTAAACTTTCTTATTTGTTTTGTAACAATGTTAATATATGTATAGTAAGAATGTCCTTTCTCACGTATACATTACATGCGATCACGTACCAACTTGCACGGCAAATGCAAAGTGAAGTAGAGTTGTCAGAGTTTTAACACAGTTAAATCAATTAGTAATACTTTTGGGGTCATTATTACAACTTGCTGTTAACTAAAGGGAGGATTTTAACGGGTAGATAAATTGTTTTTCATTAGTAGCTAGAAGTGAGCGTAAAGCTAAAGTTAAGTTTAACGTTTAAACTTAAGTTTGTGTATGAACTTGCCATATTATATATTATTTTCAATGGGGCAACTTCAAATATAAACAAAATAAGATGCAAATACAACAAAAAAAAAAAAGAAGCCAGTGGTTGCCACTGAGTTAAAAATAAAACTTGTTTAATTGATCAATTTTATCGACATTGCTCCGGCACTGCCATATTTTAGGAAAAGTTAACTTTGTTTTATCTGTAGGTTGTAATAACGATAAATAAAGTAAAATAAGTAAAATAAAGTTAAAGGTTACTTTACAGTTCCCTTTAGCTAAAGGTACCTTTAACTAAATCTAAGTTTAAAGGCAAGTTTTAATAATGGACCTTAAAGTTTCAAACTTTAATTTATGCTTAGGTACGCATTAAAGAAGAAAAGCTTCCAATTTACTTGCAATTATTTTTATTATTTGTAGATTAAATAAATACTTAAAATTATTTGCATTTTTCAAGACAATTCTTCCACACTTCTCCTAATGTGTTGCATCTCATTGGAGTTTTTTTGTACCCAGTATATAAGTATAGGGTTACTTATTAAGCGCTCCCAATCTTTAAATCTTAATAAAATTAAGTTTGTGTGTGGAATATCATCGAAATTTTTGATTCGTTTGCAAGATTTATTAGTGTCATTAAGTGTGGGACATCACGGCTTCCATCAGTGGAGCACATGCGAAATGTTCTATGCTTCATGACTCTGGCACGATGATGGCATGCAGCCTTTGAGAATCGCTGTAGTTTGTGGCTTACTATCATACACCTTTGCCTTAAAAATACTTCACAATAAAAAGTCATATCGCATGATCAATGTGGCCAGATCACATCACTCCCACGTGAGACGACCATGCCCACAAATCCGTCCTGCAGAATATCCAATATGACGGAAGTCCCTGTTGAAAGACCCTATATAATCAATACGAAATATATACCATAGTGGTACACGCGAGGCATTTACAAATTTTATGGATTATTTAAAATGGCAACAAAAATTCCGCGGAATGTTTTCCTTTTATATTTACGTAATAATTAACACAAATTATTTGTGAATTTCGATTTCGTAACAAATTGTATCATTTGGATCGAGACTTTTTATGACTTAACAAGTATTTTTTACAACAAAAACTTGGTAAAATAAATAACATAAAATTAAATAAGCGTAAGCATCACTGACACTATAAGTGAATTTAGGGAATTATATCTGCCAACTTATCCATTCATTCATATACATTCAATAATTGAAATTCAAATAAAATTAAAATTAAACTGATTATGACAAAATTCATGGCATTTCTGAGCAAGCAAAATACAGTAAAGATATCAAAAACATATCTCTAGAGCCAGTACATTTTCCATTTCATTTAAGGGCAACATTGAATGATGTAGTTTACGCATTTGAAGAAAAAACAGTGCCATGCTCATAAGTGTTAATTTCTGAACACCCCCAAAATAATCTCGATTTACCATATCAGCAGAGAGAATGAATGACAGCAAGAGATTCTCATATAGTGAATTTTAAAGAACTCGGAAGCGAAATCTTCACATAATCTACAAGAACGCAATAACACACGTTTTTAAGAAAATCAGCGCCCTTCCTTTCTGTCACTACTTCTAGAACTAAAGACGTTGTGGGTTATTTCCGGTTTCCGAGCGTTTGTACTCAGAAGCCATTGTCTAGTAATAACAAAAAAAAAGCATCTGTTATCATAACTATAACTACGAGATTGTGAACTCGTAGCATAAAGTTGGTTTGGCTACAGTTTAGACCCCCAGATCATTGCTGCCTTAGTGAATTCCTCTTTATGTGGCTGTCCAATACGATTCTAAGATATTTGACGTAATTAGATAGAATGAGAATTACTAAATTAATACTGAAGGTAGAGACTTTGAATCTCATTGCCAATTGTACTAACTCTGACTCATTTTGATAGTAAGCTTAGCTCTGATTGAAGAATTTCCGAAAGTAAATTTGGATCGGCTTAGTCTAGTAGACAGTATGTTAGATTATTAAACCTGAGGTCACGGTACAAACCCCAGGTCAGACATCTCCAACAAAACGAAATATGAAAGAAATATTCCTAGGAGACTAGGAGTCTACCTCTCAGCAAATTTCTGACAAAAAATCTAAGAGTAAATTAAATTGCCATGAAAAATTCGTTATTCGGATTCCACTTCAAACTGCAGGTCGCTCCACTTATGGATAAAATTAACACACACAATACAAGTGCTTTGAGAAGCTAGGTCGTATTCCTGACTGAAGGGTTGTAATGTCCAATTATGTATGTATGTAAATTTTGATCTTTAACAATTATTACTACTGTTACGCCTTCTGCTTAATATAATTGTTCGGCTTATAAAGCTCCATTGATTTTAGTATGATGCAAGTTTGGGTTTGGGTTTGGGTGTTCGCCTATCCGATAGTGGTTTTCCAAAAAATTAGACAACTACAGAATTAATATCCAATAATTACCGACTTTATTTTAATGTTGTTAAAAGCACTATTTTTTATTAAAGAATACGAGCGCCCTGGTAGTCTAGTGGGTAGTATGCTAGACTGTTAGCGTGAGGGTCGTAGGTTCGATTCCCACCAGAGGCTCTGGTCTGTTACACTACACCGAGCACATGGTCTAAGTTACTCAGCTCGTAATAATAATTAGATATAATTTGTAATTGTATTATAATTAATAAATAAAATATTAAAGAATACAGTCAGAGAATATGCGATGAAATAATGAGTGTAGCTCAGTTTCGGTAGATTTACCCTTCTCATAGGTGTGTAAGGGTCATTGATTATATCCTTTGAATTTTTTCAATTGGCAGACCTGGACATATCTGAACGTAAATTGTTGTTATAGGACTTGTCGATTCGAAACTAATTTGTCTCATAATAACTTGAATCCCTTGTATGTTTAAATCCATTGTAGAGTTACTTATATTACACCCTCTGTCCACATGGACGGAAAGTTTTTATTGGAAAAATCAGACAAGAGATCTTTGACCAAAAATATGACAGCCTCCATGCTTAGTCCACAAATCCTATCTCTATGCAATAAAAGTCAAAAGACGTATTTATCGTTTGTCGCATACACTCTTTTAAAGAATTCACCCACAAGTTTTGAGAGCCTTCATTGTCGGATGATTGAGCGGACTAGTCATCAGAACTTTGTCTAACTCTGCTCTTCTGAGCTCGAGACTGTCGTCAAAACCATGTAACCTACAAAACCATAGAATAACTTCCGCTGTAACACATCGCAAGATGCCTTTTGCATCCTTGTCCTGTCCATCGCATTTTCTGTAAGGCAGTGATGTCCATCCCACATTTTATTAGGGCATCAGTTCGTGATTTGTATGGGATAATTCAATACTATTTCTTATTTTTTGGTTTTCTGTATGTTCTAAATTACAAATATCTTCAAAATATTTGTCATAGTTATTTTCCTCGAAATACAATTTATTTTTAAGCATTTCAATGTAATTTTTATCACAGTTAATTTTGGCTTTCAAAGCTCTCAAAATATGTTGTGCCCAAAAAGCTTTTGTTTGTAAAATTGATAATTTTCCATTGAAGTGTGCCAGGATTACCAAATTCCTTTGGGAATGGTACAGTTACAATATATTCAATTTTATTTGTACCGTTTGAAGTTTTAAAATATTGTTACGAAAATGGAAATGGTGTTATTAAAATAATAAATAAAAGCTCCAACAACAACACAATGGACTTGATCATGTATAGGGTGTTTTTTATAGAGGTATAGAACTTTAAGTTGCAATAAAACAACGATGGATTATTCGATTGACATGAATTTTATTTATCCGAAAGATAATCTTGTGGCATTACATTTTAAATATGATTTCTGGCATATGACCGCCGCGGCTGGCGCGGATGTAGTCCAATCTGGACGTTCAATTTTCGATGACTTTTTCCAACATTTGTGGCCGTATATCGGCAATAACACAGCGAATGTTCTCTTCCAGATGGTCAAGCGTTTGTGGCTTTAACGCATAGACCAATGACTTTACATAGCCCCACAGAAAGTAGTCTAGCGGTGTTAAATCACAAGATCTTGGACGCCAATTCACAGGTCCAAAACGTGAAATTAGGCGGTCACCAAACCTGTCTTTAAATAAATCTATTGTGGCACGAGCTGTGTGACATGTTGCGCCGTCTTGTTGAAACCACATCTCCTGGACATCATGGTTATTCAATTCAGGAATGAAAAAGTTAGTAATCATGGCTCTATACCAATCACCATTGACTGATGGACTCATTCGGGTCTTCCTCAATGCTACGTTCTACAGCAGCAGTAGCTTTGTTCTGTACGCACCGTACAGCGTCTCTGGGGATGCGAGTTATCAATAAGAGTAAACGTGGTGCGAAAACGTTCCATGGTTAATCGAATTAACTGTTCTGATGGACGATTTTGTCGACGATAAAATGGACGTAGTGCGCGATACGTTTTCCGCACAGAACCATTATTTTCGAAATAAAATTGCACTATTTGCAAGCGTTGTTCAGGCGTGAGTCTATTCATAATGAATTGCCAAACCAAACTGAGAATAAATCACTTGACAGCTGTTAAATCGGTCGCCATCTTGAAAAGTAATACCAACTTAAAGTTCTATACCTCTATAAAAAACACCCTTTACAAATCGATAAACAAAAGCTCAAAAAACAAAACAATGAACTTGTTTACATGATCAACGAATAAGTAAAAAGATAGCAACAAAAAGCAATGGGCTTGTTTACATAATCAAAGAATAAACAAGAATGTAGCAACAACATCAGTGTATAAAAAGGGAATAAAGAAAGTAAACAAGCAACAACAATACTGCAAGGACAAACGTGAACAAGATACACAAACAACAATAATGAAAACAACTTCTTTACATTTTTAAATATTTCGCGAAGGCAATTCATCAGACTGTGGATCCAGCGATATGAAAGGCAAGACAAAGCGAGCAACGAGGAGAAATAATTCAGGCAGTCTTGTGTGAAGACACGTTGCGTTCCGTGTGAAGAGAATCGCGGCTTGAAGTTCTAACGAACGAGTGTACAGAAAGAATAACAATTTAAGTAAATTGTTGTTGTGTAAATCAATTTTACCAAAGGTGGCGCACGGAATTGTGCGAACAATAAAGAATTGATTTAAAATTAAACACAAATTAATTTTTATTTTATTTGCAATCTACGAACTCATATTTCTAAAGTTTTTTAAAAGGGTAAAACGTAACAATATAAAAGATTTTTAAGCCTAATCGTAGGGTATTGCTCTATCAAGACTTCTTCCGTTAGAATGCCTGTGGTAGAGCCTGTGTCGATAAGACTCCTTATTTTTTGTTTCCCTATGGAAATGGTTATTATTGGTAATGAAGATTTTGAGGCGATATTAAAAAAATTATTTCTTTATCTACATTCGTCTAGATTTCGTGTAGAGTTTCGACCTCCATGGGTTCTGACTGCAATTTAGAATTTCGACTCCTAGATGGATACGACTAATCCTAGATGGATTTGAGCTAGTAGAGTTAGGAGGGTTAGTTTGACTTGATGTGTTACAACTAGATCTTTCTGTACGAGTATATGTACTATATTGTTTATTTTTGTTGATATTTGGTGTGTTAGTTTTATAATTAGTATTATAAATGTTTAGAGTATTATTGTAAGTATGTATAAGTATTTTTCCTGTATTAATGTGAATAACTCTAGGGTTATATAACGCCTTAATTTGTGAATATCTCATAATTATTGTATTAAATGTGGAATTCTGATCTAAATGGGTCCTCATTGGTATGTAAATTTTTCTATTAAAATATTTACTAAATCCCTATCAACTACATCTGGCTTATAAATACTAGGCCTATTGTCAACTAATAAATATATTTTGCCTTTTCCAAATAATTAAATAATTCTCTTAAATTGCTTACTTTTCTTTCCCTACATTTGTAAAAGATGTCACCATACGTTGTCCTTGGTCTGTGGTACTCCCTCAATTTTGACGTTATTTAGTCCCAAGTTGAGTTGATTCCCAATTCCCTGACATAACTTCCTACTGCACCATTTATCTTCTCGTTAACCACTATTGACATCCCCAGGTTGTCTAGTTGTCTATTGTATTGAGGACAGAGTGCCATAATAGAACATCTCGAGGCTCGAACCAAAATTCTTGATCAAATTTTTTGCTGCTGATGTTGTAATTAGGCCTTTCGCTGGTTTATAGCCTCCTCTCCATCTGGTCCCCATTGATCGATTTATGTAGGTTTAATCGTTCGTCGAACTTACTCATCTTCTGGCTTTTCTGCTTCGGGATTTTCAAAGTAATTATTTTTCACTTTATTAAAACTTTACGGTTTCACGGTATTTAGTTTCTATTCTTTGGAAGAGAGAATTTTGTATAATATAATTTATATAGTCTGTATTTTTGCACTTTTTCTTTTCGGTTTAATTTCTTTAGAGAATGATTCTTTTTAGTTGAATTTCTTTAGAGACTTAAATCCTACCGACTGCGCCAGACATGTATATTAAAAGTTAACTTTTATTTTTTTTTTTTTAACTACATAATAATTTTTTTTTTTTTATGCGACTTTATTATTCGGTATTGGTCTTAAGACTAAATTTACAAAAATCTTAAACTTAATATCTAGCTTAATGCACCAAAATTTAGAATTCAAAAACAAATAAAAAAAATTAGAACAAAACACAAAGGATATGAAAGAAAATAAAAAAACTGAACACTTGAAATTATTGAGCAATCGTTAAACCAATGGCATCGATTCTGCTTGGTAAGATTGATACAATTACTTTGTTTTTGTATAAATAAAAAGACTTGGTTCTGTTAATCAATTTAAATGTTAATGCCTTTGGTTAAATCTACGCCTCCATTCTATGACGTTCTAATGTTCTTTCATTTTTAAATTCTACGTTCTCTAACTTAAATACTGTCAAAATTTGGTTAAGATGCGCCGATCCGTTCCGAAGTTATAGGGAAAAATCTACTTAGAATATACATACAGTCGTATGTCGCGTGAAAACTTTGAGAGCCCATAACTCAAAACACACTTTTCCGACTTAGAATGTTATAGCATAATGTGGTTTAGTGTTACAAATAAAATAATTGTTAACACTCAAAAAAAAATTAACAAAGTGAAAATACTCATTGGTTGTTTCAAGTGCCAATGAACTCCTACTCATTATTTAAATATTTCTCTAACACTCAATACATATATCTTTTAAGCTACAACGTAGATTTACTATATTTATACATATTTATTTAGACGAGAGTGATAAATTACAAAAAATAATCATACGAACGTACTTTAGTATGGAGGAAAAAGAAATGAAGAGTTCGATCTCAAGAATTGGCTAAAAATGGTGGTGGTACTATAATATGCATCAGCATCAGGGGTGGGCAGTTTGAAGTATATTGAAGAAATAACTAATTAAAGAGAGGAGTTAAACATTCTAAAGGATAAATTCACCCAAAGTTCGAAAGAATTAAGAATTCGTAGTGGTTATTATTTCCAACAAGTCAAATAAGCGAATCATAAAGATGTGATTTGCCTACCAAAGTCCACACAGGCTTAATACTCTTGCACAAGCCCCGATTAGGTGCTATACCTGAAACAAAATCAACTCAAAAACTGTATTTTGTGTCAAAAACTTGCTCCTGAGTGAATGGCGGCAAATATCACCCGAAAACAGTGAACAAAATTGGTACGTTCAATTCCAAATGGGTTAAGTGGAGTACTTGACCCTAAAAGGATATCCTACTAAATATGAAGGGTAACATTTTGATATATTATTTGAATTTTATATTTAATCTGAGTTCTGCTTGGGGGTACCTACATTTTTGCGGTTAAAAATATGGAGTCATCAGAAGGTTAGGTTAGAGGGCATGTACTTGACAAGTAAAGTACCTGGAGGTCAAGTTGACCCATTGTACAAAAACGGCCTTTAAGTGAGAGGATAATAGAGGGGATGGGAAAAAAGGAGAGGAAGCAGGAAAGGGGAGAATAAGGAAGCGGAGGAATTACACAGACTAACAAACACCAACAATAACAAACACCAAAACAAAACACTCAAGAGAGATTGCGACTACACTTATGAAGCCCTTGCACTTCTCATCCTCATCATCATCTCAACACAGAATTCAAACCCTCAAAAACGCCCCTGCCAAAGGTCTTCAACCTCAACCTACTAAGGGCTGGACAGTTACAGAGGAGGTGTTCGATGATCTCCAACTCCTCCTGATCGCAACATACATTGCAATAGTCCGGCTGGGATCTGTCCCAGATCTTTGTTAGCGATATATGTAATCTTGCAGTGCCGTGTAATAAAACCAACAACTAACGTTAGACTGGCCTTATGTATGCTAAGCAGCAAACATGTTCTATCACTGTCTATAGCAGGCCATAGACACCTAACCAGTGATGAGGTCGTAGAGGTGACAGATTGGGGGATCACGACCCCCAGTCGTATCAAATCGCCCCCAGGAAGTGAACCAAGTATACCGCTATGACCCGGAACCCAGTATAGACACATTCGGTCTGGTCCAAAGGTCCTTAAAGACTCTTTGTACTCACGATCGTGATTTATACCAGACCGACGCAATACCCCTTAGGACAGCCTGACTGTCACCGATGATCATATAAGATTCCGAATCCGAAATGAGCCCACAAGCTACGGCCACAGTAGCCTTCAAAATAGCAAAAATCTCTGCCTGACAGACAGTCATCCTCTAACATAAAGTGACGTTCAAGATCGAGATCCTTACAGAAATCCAAAGCACCTATGCATCCACCTAACTTAAACCTATCTCTGAAGATGGGTGTACCCCTTTGCGCCTGGAGTACCCCACCATTCCATAATGTCCTATCCGGTATGAGTATCCTCAAACCAGGCAGGAACATAGGCTCAGGCGCAATATAGTCGGTGGCTTTTTCCAATGGTCCGTACCTCCCCTCAGGAAAGACGACGTTCAGAATTCCGTAACCGGTCTAACAATCGCCAAAAAAAATCAGCGAATGGACCTAAACGGAAGACCCCAGCTCTTATTTGTAGAGTTCCTTCAGGCCCTTCTTCATTCTTTCCTCTGTGTTCCTTTTCCAGTTCAGCTTGCTGTCTAGAACAACACCAAGATACTTGACTTCAAAAGACAACGGAAGCTCCCTACCACCTAACCTCGGTAACCTGAAGGTTTCAATATTGTACTTACGGGAGGACAAAACGAGGTCTGTCTTCTTGGGATTTATGCCCAGACCACAGTTTGCAGCTCAAGAGGATGAAATCCCAAGTGCAGGCGCCATCAGTTCCCCCAGCGTTCACAAAAATTTGCCACCTACCAGAATAATTACATCATCGACATATGCCATATGCCTTAAAGCCCCTACTTTCTACACACCTCAAATCAACATTAGCCACCAGGAGCCCTAAGAGAGGGAATAGTACCACCCCCCCCTATCTATTACCCGACATGTGAGTAATAAACCGCACCAGAAAATCTGGAGCATGAATCCTCCATAGAAGAAGTGGTAACACTGTCAAAGGCACAAAGTACACTTTGTTAGCTTTCTTAGATATTGAGGGGAAACCCTCACCATTTTATCAATTTAAAAAAGAGGTTATAGTGTTGTTTAAGGCATTTACAATTAAGAATGTTTAAAGAAAAAAACTAATATGAAAAAATATAACAGAAATTATTGTAAAAAAATAAAAATTATCGGAAAAAAGTCTACATACACCATTGTATGCAGCCAGATATTAAAAGGAACTAATATTAGTTTATATATATAAATGAAAGAGAAATAGGCAAAAATAACCCAAACCAATAGAAAGTTAAATTAATTTATTTAAAAAAATTTGACAGCTGTATTTGATTTTTAATTTTGAAATTATCATTAAATTGTTTGTTTATATTTTAAGTGGTTAAAATAAGCTGTGTAATTGTGTTTCTATATATTTGCTTTTTAGTTTTGTTTTTAGCGTGTAAATTTGACAATGAATAAAACTTATATTTTTTAAATTTTATTACATGTTCTATATAAACTCTTATTTTTATTTTTTCTTTAATATCTTGCTTCGTTTCGAAATTATATGAACTTAATTTTATTAAAGCTGATGGGTTAAAAAAGCTTTGAGCCACTGACTTATAAATACATACATCAATGAGGCAGTATAGAGTGAATGACAACTGTACCAGTCAATAATAGTTCAGAGTAGTAACTAAAAGTGCGACGATAAGCAGAGTGATATTGTACACTGAGAGTTTGATTTTTGTGATTTAAGAACAATGTATAAATAAATAATACTAACTAGAAGGATTAAATTGATCATTCATTATTTTTATATTTTCATCTAAGTTGTTACAATAACAATACATATGATGTGAACCTCGTATCACTCAACAATCTCACTGAGAGATTCGCGGCAGTCATAACCATCTTATAAAGTGTACTAATATTCTTTACTGTATTCTATTCTTAATAATCCTTACCGCAATCCTTCCCCCCCGTAAAATTTGTGAAGAGTGAACAATATTTGATCTGGGCTCTTGTTCATTCCACTACTTTAATCTGCTGAGCTCTTACAGTAAAGGTCCAGAGGAAAGAGATGTAAGATTATCTTAAGCGCCAAAGTAATATTATACTTAAGATAATAATCGGATACCTGTAATAAAAATGTTGACAGATAATTGTATCCGCAGTATCAAACTGCCGTTAGTTGTTCTGCTACGGAATTCATACCACACTAGATATCTGAAGATAAAGATGGATTTGAACAGTGGAGTATAGATCCGAGTCATCCTAGGTGATAGAACCCTTTTCTTCCCCCCAATACATACATTTTCCATCTGGTCAAATATATATATATCGTTGGTCTCATGTAGAAATGCCCTAACTCACACTTTTTTCGAAATTGACTTTTTTGGTGATTCCAATGCATTTAACACAAATACACCTTCTCACAAAAATTTAAGGCGATTTTATCAAAATTAGCGGTTATTCAAGTAATATTCTAAAAAGCCCTAACTTTTTTCTAAAAAATATATATTTATTAAAAGCCCTATCTCGCCAAATTATGTGGTTGCATCGACAAAATGAAAATACAAATTCACAATTTTACAATTTACAATCTTCTAACACATCGATGGGACAATTTCGTATGGGATGAAACGGTAGGAAGCCATACTGCTTCGGTTTTCACAACATGCATTATAAAGCAATTAAGAGATTTTTTGGATAGATCTCCAGATATTCACCACGTTATTATTTATTCAGACGTTTATTCACGTTATCTAATGCTATTCTCTACTTTTGTGAAGAACGAAATGTAACTATTGTGCAAAAGTACTTAGTTGTTGGGCGTACAAAGATGGAGTGCGATGCAACCCATTCTCTCATCGAAAGGAAAACAAAAACAAACAAATAAATTTGCTGTCGCAGTCGGTGCAAATTATTAAAGAAGCCAGGAAATATCCAACACGTCTAGAAGTACACCATTTGGATTACACGTTTTTCTTAAATTTTGAAAAACTTCCGAAGCGGTCTTTGTCAATTCGAAAAGATAATAATCGAAATTATTGTGCATTTTGTATCAATTCTTATTTGAATTTTAATTCCAAATTAAATTTTGGGAAAAAAAACTGGTGACGATACCGTAAATATGTTGCGTGCTCTTGCATACGATCCTTCAGGACTCATATACTTTAAAATAAATATTACTGACGAATATGAGGTTCTTCCACATAGAACGAAAGCTTGCATAGAACACATCGTTCTATCACGGCTATATAAAGAAATATTAGCAATTCCGAAAAAGAAATAGGAGCGTTTGCAAGATCTAAAGAAGTTGATTCCTATAAACTGCCAAAGCTATCATAAAAGCTTTGTCTGTGATATCGGTGCCATACAAATTATAAACACCATTGTTGTTTCCAATTTGTTTAATATTTTTCAGCAATAACAATATTTTCTGGTACTTTTAATCATGAATTTTCCTTAATATAATTTGTTTTGATCGCTACAGAAAAAAAGCCCTAAGTTACATTTATGCTCTGAAATGAGACTAAAAAAAGCCCTATCTCAATTTTCTTTTACATATATTTAAAAATAAAAAAAAAGTTTTGAAATCCAAATTCGTCCTTCATTTAAATAATAACCTGCATTTAAAAAACTTAAATTTTTGTCAATTACAGTTTTAAATGTGTTTTTACCTTCTCCTGTAAAATTTCAAGTATATGAGTTAGGGCCTTTTTGCATGAGACCAACGATATATAAAACCCAAAACAAACAACTTCCGTTGTCCCAGGATTTACATCCAAGCCGCTACCAGATGTCCACTCGTTAACCTCTATTATCTACCTATAGTAGCGCAGGGGTATTAATATAAATACAATTTTTATTCAAAAATTCTAAAGCGGTCAATCTATATTAAGTCAATGTTCTTTACATTTATTTACACAAAATAAAGAATTGCAATTGCACTATTTTTTGAATTTTAGCAGTTGTGGTGCCGACAATTTCACTTTTCCAGGTATATTACGAGCTAAAACTTCTTCACGAATACTTTTTATTAAATCCTTTTCTCTCGAAGTACACGTTTTATCCTTGGAAAATATGTTTAAAGCAGTCTTTGCTGCACGCCCTCTTTTTCCAGTTCCAGGCGTAAGTTTCACTTTGTATCTAAAGAGAAGAAAATATGTATAAAATATAATGTATTATTGGTTATTTCAATATTTATACTTAAAGTTTTGAAGAGCATTGTAAGGTGCTACTACAGGTATAACAAATAATAATTCATCATCTTCGAATGGTTGCCCTGTTAATGAGTCAATCATTTCTACATCAGCACCAGTTTGGATTTCATCTGCCGGAACATCATCCTCCACCTCTCCAACCTGTATTTGCTTTTTTTGTATTTCATTTTTAAATTCTTTACTTTTACTGAAGAAACTTTCTTCATCCATTTTTTTTTCAGAAGACATTTGATTATTTTTCCCGGCAGAATTCAAAATTTGCATTCGTAATCTCCGTTCTTCTTCGTCCTGGTCCTTGTACTTAGCTTTAATCTTTTTAAGTTTACCTTTCTGACCACGTTTTACCGCTTGCGTACAATCCTTATTAAATTTTTGTAATTCTTGTTGTTGCTCTTGCTCTTGCATTTTACGATCCTTTCCTTCTTTCCGTTTCTTCGAGTTTTGTTGCTGTTTTCTGCGAGATGGAGCTGCTGCAATAATAGTTGATTCTTCCACTTGTTCATTTTTTGACAATGTTTCTACTAGCCCTTCATTAACAGTTTGTTCGAAAACATTATTGGCTTTCGACAATTCATTGTTAACGGTTATTCGACCAGTATCATGTTCAACTTTTAGTTGAATATCAGGAAATTCATTAAAGTATTGTCGTCCAGCTTGCTCTATTGATTCGTTATTACTTTCATTAACTTTGTTACTTTCGATCGCTTCGTTATTGTCATCATCCTCATCATCCAATTCAATTTCCTCTTCGATTGTGTTATGAAGATCCTCATTTCCCAAAGCCATCGATTTCACTTCATTTTCTAATAAGTGCTCCTGACCTTCCTCAAAGCTTCGTACTTTTCGCTCACCTCGATGCTTTTCTATGAAACTATCTTCTAGTTTGAAAAGCAAACTAAGGCCCATTATCAAATGGCATGACGGCAAAAAATTCTTTTTTCCACGAATCATAAAACTTCCAGTTCCCAAGAATTCTCCAGACGGGGCAGTTTTGCTTACTTGATCACTTTTCACCCAATATGCATTCGTCACCACTTTTGCATCCCATGCCACGCTATATGAGATCGCCATGGTTCCTGCTTCTAAGAGTGTTTTAGGTGGAACATCTCCTCCGTTTGGATTTCGCACTACTACACTCGAGGCACCTTGAATTTCAGCATGAACATAAATATCTGTTGAACGCATGTATCTATAATTTATTTTTTACAAGAATATAATAATTAATATAATTAATTTAATTTACATTTTTTATATTCTTAAGTAATATATGAACCCTGTGGTGAATAAATATTTATTCTCCCGAAATATTCTCCTTTCCTTTAAAATTACAATCAGGACTAGTTTTCATTTAAACAATTCCACTTATACTCTAATGATTTTATTTCCCCGGTTTTGTTTGTCTTATAGAAGACTTAGCTAAATAAAGCTGATCCTCCTATTATACGTGCAGCAGCATGAAAGAGAACATATAAATCTAATCCGAAGAATTAAATTAATTTTTTTTTATTTAAATTAAGTTCGGCACCCTTGCTGACGTCTATGAGGAATTCGATGTTTCATAGTTTCCTACACTTTGTTGTACACAGTAATGTTGTACACTTTGGCAGCTGATTCTCTGTTTGACTCTATTAGCATTAAAAGCATATTAGGTCCAATTTCGCATTTAATTTATACTTCGGAAATGTCATTGGGCAGTCAGACGACCACTTCTACGTTTGCTGATGGCACTACTTTATAAGCAGGAAGCACATGGTCAAATCTTTGCAAAATTTGAAAAAGGAAAAAAACTTAACTTTCATACTTATCAAATCGGACAATAAAGGGCATATAGAGTTGTATTAAAAAAATGTACATCATACAAGACCTACGAACCATTTGAGTAACGTCTCCATAGTTATAATCAAAAAATATAATGACCTAGTTCAGTGTCATCCTTGCAAGAGTTTCGCCATGCAAAAACGTATTCCAACAAGCAAGTGAACTGCGTTAAATGTGGACCCGAACATCTTACTATTGAATGCACGAAGTCGAATGATACTCTATCCAGATGCGTAAACTGTTTAAAAAGTCATCCAGCTAATTAGAAACGCTGTGCCGTATACCGGCAGGCATTGAGGAAACATTTATTATTAGCAGACTTCACAATATTAACTATCTACCTGACAATAATACAATTACATCTGTAATTAAGAACAATAATCAACAAAATCAAAGTACATATACAAATGTTCTAAAAAAATCGCAACAAAATTCAAATAAGAGTCCTTTCGAAAAAGATGAAATTTTGCTTTAAAATCAAATTTAACTAACTTTTTAATAATGATCACAATTCTTATTTCAAAACTATGCAATTAAATCTTCGTATTGCAGCATGGAATGCAAATGGTCTTTCCAACCACGCCAGTGAAGTCGAACTTTTCCTTAAATGTAACTATGTATATAGATATACATATTACTTGTGTCAGAAACTCATTTTTCTAGCAGAACGTTTTTTAAGATAAGGAATTTTGATTTAATATATGCTAATCAACCACATGATAATGTCCATGCAGGATCTGCAACTCTAATTAAATCATCATTAAGGTATGAAGTCTCCAATATAAGAAGTCAACCCTTTCTTCAAGCAGTTTGTATTAATATGTTCCATTTATTTTCCACCGCGCTTTAAAGTAAACTGCCAAGATTTTCGAGATTTCTTTAATCTTTTGGGACCTAGATTTATAGTAGGTGGCGATTTTAACGCTAAACATTAATGGTGGGGGTCAATAATCCAGTCTTCAAAGTAAACTGCCAAGATTTTCGATAGTTCTTTAATCTTTTGGGACCTAGATTTATAGTAGGTGGCGATTTTAACGCTAAACACCAATGGTGGGGCTCAAGACACCAAAATCCAAAAGTCATTGAGCTACGCAACTGCATTATTAACAAACACTACTCAGTTTTATCCGGAGTCCAATTTATTGGCTTACGAATCCAAGAAGAAAGTTTTTTGTTTACTACGGTATTTCTAGTCAGTTCCTAAATATATCTAATGAACTTTTTGATGAACTTAGCTCTGACCACTCACCAATTTTAATAAGCTTTAACAGTTTCTTGCATAGTAACCCGAAAAAGTATCAAATTGTAAACCGAAGAACTAATTTTAACTCATTTAAAACTTGGATTGAAAGAAATTTAAAGCTTAATATACCTATTACATCTCCGGAAGATTTGGATAAAGTTGTTAACAAAACAGACAAAAGCAAAGCTGAAGCGTTTGCCTTACATCTTCGAAAAGCGGAAGATTGCAAAATATCTACCTAAAGAGCAATTATATTCTTAACGTTAATTTATAATTCAATACTGCGACCAAGTCATTTTTCATCTCAACGAAAATGCGCTCAAATTGTCATGGTAAGCAAACCAAATAAGCCAGAAAATGCTGTTACATCTTATATTTGAAAGAATATTTATGATTATATCGTCACCGATTCTCGATAAATTTGATTTTATTCCTGAACACCAATTTGGCTTTAGGCATACAAACATGGCACCCCTGAACAGTGACATTGTATTGTAGCTTTTAGTAGAAATTCTTTAGAAAGAAAAGAATATTATTCTGGGGGGTTACTCCGTAACTCGATACGAAAATTAAAATGTACGAAAGTAAGGAAAATTTTCGAAAGTGGTACCAATGTTTTCTTTTTTTTTCGTACGAACAAAAAATTCTATTACTCTGTATTACGAAAACGAGCATAAAAAGCTTAGTAAATATTCGAAAATTCTTCGTTAGCAATTATGTTGGTGACAATTAATAATAAATTTAAAATATAATTAAATTAATACAAATACATTGCAAAATAAACATAAAATAATATATTTTAAACAATCTCAGTGGAGTGAGTCAAAAAGAATTGTATATAGCAACCAAAAACAATACGAAACTGTTGTGGACCTTATGATGACGCATCTGGATTTGGCCAAGGGACATCTAAAAGTGACGGATGCAAGAAACAAATCTAATAATCTGTGGCAGAAACTAAGAACAGATTTGGTTTCACTTGGTCCACAGCAGCGAGATTTTAAAATTTGGAAAAAAGTGAGCTTAGATAGATCTGATACGGGTGGAGTACCAAGCAAGTGTTGGTCATTAACACCTCTAGAAAGACAAACGGCTGATTTACTGACAATGGATGAGGCAATTAATGGTAGCCAAATTAAACACTTTGATTCAAATCCACAATCAAGTTAACCCGTAATAACTCAGTATTTAGTTGAAGAGAATTAGGAGAGATTAAAGTCTGGACACAAAAATAATTAGCTTACAGATATACATACATATATAGATACATGTACATACACATATATATTTAATGAATTCGGTTTTCTTTTGTTTTTCAATATTTTTTTTATAAATTTCTTTATTTTGTAAGGTACTGCCAAGTTTATTTTTGGTTTTTCTATGAAAATTTTCGAACGATTTACAGAGTACGCTTTTATTTACTTATCGAAAACACTTTTCAAAAACTTTTACTTTTCGAATCGAGTTACGGAGTCACCCCCCTGGTATCTTCTTAGATATTCAGTTGGTTTACTTTTCAAACTTAAAAACTTACTACAAATACCCCTTTATTTTTTGCTGAAATCATATTTAAGCGAATGAAACTTTCACGTTAAAGTAAACGACGATTTTTCAGAAATTTACATGTTAAAGCAGGTGTTCCGCAAGGCAGTTTTCTTGGACCAACTCTCTACACTATATTTACTTCGGACATGCCTTTATCAGCTTTGATTATCGAAATGAAATATTAAAGTGAAGGCGGGAAAAATCTGTCCATGCCATGTTTACCTTACGAAAGAGTAATTGTCCACAACTATTCATTAATGGTAGTGTAATTCCCAAAAAATTAAATAATATCTTGGCCTCCATACTGACAAAAGACTTACTTGGAAGGCTCATAAAAGGCAAAACAGAACATCTTAATCTTAAAACTAAAAGTCTTTATTGGCTTCTACATCCCAGGTCTTCAGTAAGCATTGAAACTAAATTAATAATATATAAAACAGTATTTAAGCCGGTGTGGACTTATGGCATTTAATTGCGGGGAACTGCCAGTAACTCCAATGTGTGCACAAAAGTCAAGGATTAAATAAAGAATTATGTATAGCGAAAACTATATTAATAGATTAAGTAACCACTGCAACCCACTACTACATCTCTCCTGGATAATACTGAAGAAGTGAAAAGACTAAAGCGATATCATATACTTGACCTACCATTTCGATAATTATTATTATTTTGCTTCATTTATTTAACATGCAAGATTATTGAAAAATAATCGCTAACATTAAAACAAAAAACAAGAATATAAAAGCAATTAGGAATATAAATGCATTGTATTAATGTTGTTATTCTCACTGGCGATCAACAATTACTTGAAAACATTATGTATCAAATTTGCTTATTATTCTCAATGGTAGAATAGATTGTAAATAAAGATTATTGTAAAAAAAAATTCATTCATATGAGTATTCATTCATTTAAGTATTTAATGCGTCTCCAATAAGGGCTCCAATAAGGGCTGTGTTGTTCCTAAACCCATATCGAAAACCCAATCCGAAATAATGTTTAGTTTTAGGTTAGAGGACGTGTAATTGTCAATTGAGACAAGTACAGTACCCGTGGGTCGATTTGACCCATTGTACGTAAAGTCCTAAGAAGGAAGGATAAAACCGGGGGTAAGGAAAAGGAGAGGAAGTAGGAAGGGGGAAGGAATTACACAGGCCAAACAAAACAACTATCAATAGCCGTTGCAAAAAATATAGAATCTTCCAACAGGGACATCGGAGCTGTATCTGTCAAATTAGTTGTCATTTATTCACCCTGGGCAGATATAAATACTATATCATAATAACACGTACAAATAATAAGAATATAGTTTCATCAAAATCAGTCTTCTGTCTGTATCTTCATTTCATCCGTTTAACCATTAAGCACCAAATATTGAATTAATAATCATTTTCTCTTTAAATTATTTGTAATTTTAGTTATTTTTCAGAAAGTAGTTAGGATAGCTTAGGTTTGAGTACGTGCAGTTGTTACCACACAAAGTACAAATACCCGGAGGTCTATTAGAACGGAAAGAGGAGCAAAGAAGTAGAAATAGAATAGAGACAGGAATTGAAAAAAAAGATGAAGGAGACAACCACATCACATCAGAGACTGCAGACAAATACTATCGATATGAAAAACCTTAGGTACTATATAGTGCTATATCGTGCTGGAAAGACAACATTCTGGAAACGAGTATCTTGTCGAGAGCTGTTTTTAACATTCCAATGTCCTTCGGGGTTTTGCAATGCGCGCTGCACACTGCTTGACATATAAATCATGCGGAATCAGGTAGAGGAAAGAGTCAAGAGCAGACTGAGGACAACGCTGAGCCTTATCCAAGTTAAAAATCGTCAGATAGATCCAACGAATGGCTCTAGGCGGAAGTCCCCAGCTTTCTTCAATGCAATTTGTGCATTGATGCTGATCATTAAGTCCATTTTTTATTCTTTCCCCGAGTTTATCGTGGAAGGGTGGAGTACTCCAGGGGCAGAAAGGTACAAGTGTCAAGTTAAAAGAGTATCAACTAACTTTTTATGCAACCCTGTCTAGTGGAACAACCATGTTTTTTGAATTCAACCGTTTGATCTGGCTTTTTGTGTTTGGTGGTCAACGAGTGAACTTGTGAGATTTTTATAAAAACATTTGTATTCCTTAATTCTTTTTCTTAATTATTTTTATTAACGTAAATAAAGTTATTTGATAAATATTAAACTCTTGTGAAACGATTCTTTGGATATTTGCAAATAATATCAACGTCGAAACACCAATCTCCTGACAATTTTCAGAAGTGTGATCTGAATTCCAAGAAAACGAACGAAATTCTTAGAAGACGACCGAAATTCCAGGAAGACGCTATGGAAAAGTTACGAACATTGACTGTCAAGCAACTACAAGCTAAGTGCAGAGAAATTGGTGTTTCATGTTCCGGTAATAAGAACCAATTGATTGACCGAATTGACAATCACAACGCAAAAGATGCACAAATGGCATCACGAACACATTCACCTGATTTGTCGCAACGAATTTTACAATTGGAGGAACTATTAGCAAATATGCAACCGTTAATGAATCGGTATAAACCAACAGATTTCGATCCACCTACAGTACCATCTTCTATGCGAACTTTTACGGCAACAGAAAATACTCCACCGAATTCAGCCAGCGCTATAGTACATGATATACCACCTTCTCGTTCACAACCAACAACATACACGAATACACCCGTACGGCAGCAGTATTCATTTACGTCGATTGATACAGCAGCACGTCCTATTTATAGTCACCAATACGTTACAGCTGGTAGTCATTGTCCAATGGTAATAACGGATAATGCTGCGTCTCGTTACAACAACCCACATGTAGCACCGTCAACCTACATCAATAACGTTTCGCCTGTGTTGCAACATCAAACGCCATTTATGAATTCTGAGAACATAATTCCACCGACTCCTTACGCTCAACCTACATTCCCGCAGAATATTTATAAGGGACATACAATGCCCTCAGCGACCTACGGTCAGCCACCACCAGTATTACCTAGTAGTGTGTACGCTATGCCACCTCTGCCTTCACAAAATGTTTTTCAGCCATACCATAACACAGCCAACCCTTATGGCCAAATAAAGGAGATAATTTCGCTAATTCCAGATTTCAATCCTTCAGCAGATGAATCCATAAATTCATCACAATTCGTAAAACGTGTGAATGTTCTAAGGACAGCATATGGATGGGATGATCAGTCGGTAATATTTGCCGTCCAGCAGAAAATGAAAGGCCCTGCGAAATACTGGGTCGATTCGTTAGAAGAGGTATTTTTGTCTTGGTCTCATTTCACTAACAAATTTCTTTTAGATTTTCCCCATACCGAAAATGAAGCTGACGTTCATATCAAAATGTCTACGATGATACGTCGATCAAACGAGTCTCCCCAGGAATATTATTATAAAATGTATGCTGTTGGAAAAAAAGGTAATCTTGCAGAATCAGCTATCGCCCGTCACATTGTCATAGGAATTAATGACTCTGATTTAAAGAGAAAGATTTCAAACGAATATGTAACGTGCAACCAGCTCTTGAACGATATAAATTGCTATTGTAACTACAACGAAATAAAAACACCAACGAGTATGTACAATAAACCAAAAAGGAGTATTTACAGCAACACAACAGACAACATCGGAGCGAAGAAAAAAGAAAGCAACAACCCGTTAGATAGAATCAAATGCTACAATTGTTCCAACTATGGCCACTACTCCGCCAAGTGTCCCGAACCACAAAGGAAAGATCGCTGTGGTAAATGCAATCGAACATCGCATAAGACAGCCGATTGTAGATCAAAACGAACACAAAGTGGAGAGGTAAACAAAATCGTTGATAACGTAAAGCAGAATGGCAAACTTTGTAAAACAGTCAAAGTTAAGGACATTGAAACCGTAGCATTTATAGATTCTGGTAGTGATCGCAGCCTTATAAGGGAAACGTTCTCAGAACAAATGGGTGAAATGGTAGAATGCAACATGGTTTTAAAAGGGTTTGCAGGAGGTGAATATGTTTCTACAGGTAAGGTGATCGTGACCTTACTAATTGACAATTCTATTTTTGAGGCTGAGTTATTCATTGTCGATGATGCCTTAATACCTATGGATATACTTATTGGTCGTAATCTATTGTGCCAAGAGGGCAAACGTACGATCATTGAAGGAGGCGATTGCTGGGTGCAGAATATAAACGCCATAAATGCTAAGGATCCTCTGACGTCTGACGAAGGTAAACAACTCCAGGCTGTGCTTAACGATCATAGGGCTTGTTTTGCGGAAAACATAAATAAACTGGGAAAGTGTAATCTGGTGAAGATGGAAATCCGAGTCACAACGCCCGAGCCTATATGTTCCAAGCCATATAGAATTCCGTTTGCGAAACGCCCTATAGTATCAAATATCATACGGGAGCTCCTCGACAGTGGAATTATTCGAAAATCAACTTCTCCGTATGCTTCAGGCATAGTACTGGTTGAGAAAAAGAATGGCGAGCATCGGCTGTGCATAAACTACCGCCAATTAAACAAGATCACAGTAAAGATACCGTACCCTATGCCGGTAATTGAAGACCTTCTCGCTCAACTGTCCGGTTATCGTTATTTTACCACCCTTGACTTACGTATGGGTTATCATCAAATTGAAATTGAAGAGCAGTCGAAGAAGTTTACGGCATTCGTCACCTACGAAGGTCATTACGAGTACAACAGGATGCCATTTGGGCTCGTCAATGCCCCGACAGTTTTTCAGGCCTTAATGAACCGTATTGTGGAATTGTATTAGCATATCTTGACGACGTTATAATTCCCAGCAGAACCGTAGATGAGGGTATCGACCGTTTGAATCGATTTTTAAATATTTTGGAAGAAAGTGGACTCACCTTACGCTTGGATAAGTGTAATTTCCTCGCAGAAGAGATTTCGTATTTGGGTCACACTGTGAATGTGACCGGTATCACGCCTGGGGACGGAAAGATTAGTGCCATTAAAAACTTCAAGGTACCAACGAGCACTACCGAGGTCCGCAGATTTTTAGGTCTTACAGGGTTTTTTCGGAAATTCGTTGAAAACTACTCTTTAATCTCACGACCACTTACGATGCTACTACGGAAAAGTAACGAAGGTAAATTTCAATGGGGTGAAGCGCAGGAAAAATCATTTAGAAAATTACTAGAGGTTCTTTGTAATAAACCTGTACTTGCTATCTTCGATGTGTCGGCTCAACACGAGGTACATACAGATGCGAGTAGTCTTGGGCTGGCCGGCGTTCTGTTACAGTCTTGTGGAGAGGGTAAATGGCACCCAGTATTTTATTTTAGCCGACATTGTTCTGACACCGAGGCAAAATATCACAGCTATGAACTTGAGGTCTTGGCCGTAGTAGAGACGCTGGAACGTTTTCGAATTTATTTACTGGGTAAACCATTCCGACTAGTGACGGATTGCGCCGCAATTACTAAGGCTAAGACACACAAGGAGTTACTTCCCAAGATTGCCCGATGGCTAATGAAATTATTGGAGTTCGATTGTGAGATTGTACATCGTGAGGGCTCTCGCATGGCCCACGTTGACGCCTTAAGCCGGTCACCCGACTTACCAGCCTTAGAACCAGAACCTGCTGGATTCATCATGAATATAAACATAGGTAGTGAGGACTGGGTTTTTACGATGCAGCTGAAGGATGAGGAGCTTGAAAGGATAATTGGTGTACTACGTGGCGATATTCAATCTGAACAACATAAACAGCTTAAAACCGATTTTACTTTGCAGAACAACAGACTTTATCGTAAAACGAAAGATGGGCAGAGACTTGTTGTGCCTAAAGCGGTACGATGGCGAATCGTCAAATCGTGTCATGACGACATAGGTCATTTCGGTATTGACAAAACCCTTGAAAGAGTACAACAGACCTTCTGGTTCTCTCGTATGAGAAAATACATCAAAGAGTACATAGCCGCATGTACAGAATGTTGTTATAACAAGGTGAAGGGTGGAAAATCTGAGGGTAACTTACACTATGGTGCACTAGAACCACTCCCATTCCGGCAAATACATGTAGATCACTTGGGACCGTTTGTGAAAAGTAAACGTGGTCACACCCATATATTGGCAATTTCAGATGCATTTACAAAATTTGTGGTAGTGAAGGCGGTTCGAAATACAAAGACAGCTCCCGTTATCAATGCGCTAAACGAGCTGACCAGCTATTTTGGGTTACCACGACGTATTATTTCCGACCGAGGTCCGGCATTTTCTGCAAGAAATTTTGAAGAATATTGCGAAAAACATAACATTCAGCACGTGAAGACAGCAGTTCGTACCCCTAGAGCCAATGGTCAGGTCGAGCGTGTCAACCAGATTATTTTAGCTTTCCTCCGCACTACGACTGAAGAAACGAGAAATTGGGACCAATCGCTACACATTCTACAGTGGTCAATTAATACACAAAAGAATTCGACCTCAGGGTTTTGTCCTAATGAACTAATCTTCGACTATAAACCCATCGACTTAGTGCAGAATCGTTTACTGGCTGCTGTGCAGGATGAAGTGAAGTCCGATGGTACTGTATCGATTGTCGAGAAACGAACATTAGCTCTCCAGAATATAGAACGTGAACGAGAACGGTGGAAGAAACGATTTGACGACAAGCATTGTCGCCCTATTGTCTACAGTGAAGGTGATTTAGTTCTTCTCGAACACGAACCACAAGCAACTGGTGACTCGCGGAAATTGGAACCAAAATATCGAGGGCCTTATATCGTAGCCCGAGTCCTTGGGAACGATAGATATTTAATCGAGGACATTCCTGGCTTGCAATTAACATCTCGAAAATTTTGCTCAGTTTTTAGTTCGGACAAAATGAAGAGGTGGTGTGAGTCATTCCCCGAAATTGATGATACAGGCGAGGAAGTCGAGGACGATTTGGGTTCAGGATTGGCCGAACTGTCAAGTTAAAAGAGTATCAACTAACTTTTTATGCAACCCTGTCTAGTGGAACAACCATGTTTTTTGAATTCAACCGTTTGATCTGGCTTTTTGTGTTTGGTGGTCAACGAGTGAACTTGTGAGATTTTTATAAAAACATTTGTATTCCTTAATTCTTTTTCTTAATTATTTTTATTAACGTAAATAAAGTTATTTGATAAATATTAAACTCTTGTGAAACGATTCTTTGGATATTTGCAAATAATATCAACGTCGAAACACCAATCTCCTGACACAAGATGGAGGTACATAGACTGAAGTTTTCAGTAATGATTTCCGAATTGAGAAAGACTTTATGTTGAATGATGACTACCGTTTTTCAGGCTCTTATTATATACATATAATAAGTTTACACTGGTAGAGACGTACTAGAACACCAAATCGATTTCTGCGTTCACTTATGTGATGTTTTCCGCTTTTTTCTCTGCTTCCTGTCCCTGTCCTTTTTCTACTTTTTTTTACCATTTTCTCCCCTCTTCTAACTCTTTTCTTATCTATAGAGTCCGACCGAACTCCAAATTTCGTTCGGTACCGAACACCGAACCCGAACTTCGGCCAATTTTGAAGTTCGGCCGAACCCGTACTTAGTTCGGGTTTCAAAGTTCGGCAAACCCGAACTTTTTTTTAAGTATTAAATCAAAAATACATTTTTAGGATTCATTGATAAAAACAAAAAATAACGAATTCATAACATTTAAGTAAAAAATATATGTACTTTTAAAAAGTAGTATTAAAAAATAAAGAAAAAATTTGTACTTTTTAGTTTATTTTTTTTTTTAGAAAAGAAATGCTTTGTGCTCTTTTTTTTGAGAAAAATATAAAAATCGGGTTTTATAGTTCACTTAGGAAAAACTGCAAAACCCAGATTAAGTATATGTATGTATGTAGTTTGTACTCAAAATTCATTGTTTTTATATTATAATGGCAAAATAGTAGCTTTTCTGCATTAATGCCTTTAAGGTTACTTCGTCTATCTGAATAAAGTTGGCCAGCAGCACTAAATAGTTGCTCACAAGAAACTCTCGTTGGCGGTGCTAATAGATATTTCCTGGCTGCAGCCTTAAGGTTTGCAAATGAACAGGAGTTCCAATATTCATATATATTTGTTTTGAGATCACTTAATGGTTCAGATGTAAAGATTTTGATTTCTTTCTCGAAAATATTTTCGTCTTGAGGTTGATATGAAGCAGAATCATGCTTTTCCCATAAAGATGAACCTCTTTTCTGTTTTTTTTTAATTTAAAACAAATTAAATAAAAAGTTCGGTGTTCGGCAAAATTTTGACCGAACGCCGAACTTTGGCCGAACGTCACTTTTTACCGTACACCGAACCCCTACCCGAACGTTCGGTCGGACTCTACTTATCTATTTTTAGGTCGAATACAGTACATCAGTTGACCTCCATTTGTACTTTATTTGGATATAAGCTAACATAACCTAGAGCGTGTTCCAATCATAATAAATTCTATAAATTTTATTATTTAGACATAAATCCAGAAGTTTTTATAAAGTGAATCAGTTTCTTTTTTTTTTTGCCAAACTGTAACTGGTAATTTTAAATTCTTTCCCATACAACAAAACCAGGTTTATTTAAAATATTTGAGTGCAGAATCGCAAAGTTATGAAAAATTTTGTTCTTTCAATAGTTTTCTAAATGTAATAAATGCATGAAGTTCATTTCATATGCATGATCAAATTAAAGATAAAATGATGTTAATTTTTGATAATTTAATAATAATATTTACCTTTTAACAATGAGTTCATTTTGCTGTGCATCTCTACCACCGATAACAAGATAGTTTTCAGAGCTTATAAACCAATAAAATTTTTCAAACCAATAGACTTTTCGAGCTTTTGAGATTGTTGAAATAGTGCGCACTTCTTTAAGAGTCTGTTGAGTCTTTCGTTCCGCTGATTTTAAAGCTTTCTGCGAAGCATGAATAGTTTTTTGTTCTTTTTGAGCTGCAGATCGTTTTTGGTCATAATATTTACGCGCATTTGCCCAAGCTGATAAAGCCAAGTCGACATCAACTGTCACTGACGTATCCTTTTCATCATATTGATCCGAAAACTCCTCTGCCGTCCCATATGGGTCAGTTAGTTTCAAAGAAATATGGTTGATTTCTAATTTTAATTGTTTTATAGAACTAGCCACAGGGTCGCCATTTACTTGGGCAGCTTTAACCAATTCATGAATATCAGGCCATGACATTTGATTTGCAATTGCAGACCGAATCGCCAATATTGCATTATCAACTAATTCTTGATTCATAGTTATTAACTCAGCTTTTTGTTTATCTCCCTCTTGTGTTTTGTTTAGATCTTCAATACGTTTAGCGTGATCCTTTTTTACATTTGATAGTTTCTTTAATGCTTCACGTTCTTGTTGCAACGTCTTCATATCTATTTTCTGACTTTCAAGAGTCGAATAAAATTCATCAACAGCTAGCATAAAAGTTTCAAACTCTGCTACCGGTTGTCCTTCAAATTGGCAGAAATTATAAGAATGATATTCAACATTTTGATAATAATGCTCAATCTCTTTGTTAACTTCAGTTTGAGGTTTTTCTTCTTTTTTTTGCAAAATAAAGCCTTTGCTAACAGTTTTTCGTGCAATTTCCATCATTTCTATTATATCCTAATGAAGAAAGAACACAATTTTAGTTTCATATTTAAACTATTATTGTCTAACAGCCTCAATAATCGACGTCATTTTTAACTTTATGCATATATGTACATAAGTACATACATATCAGTGGTCCCAAAGAATAGCACCCTAAGTGAACTTAATTCAATTTTAATTATGTATGCTATCGTATTCTACTAACAATAATTTATATTTACGTGTAATCCCGATTCCTCTATTAATGGTTTTTAAAAAGTTATTAATAAAAACATGTTGACCTTAGTCTTAATGAAATCACATTATATTTTTAATAAGAGTCTAAATATAACAAATGAGACTGTCATTACCGTTTTTGATCTTAGACTAGCCCGCATAATTATCTTTAATTTTGTAATAAAATGTTACTAAATTTCTTTAACCCATTTAAAGCCAAACTAAAACGACAAGAAAAACTTGGAAATTTTCTTTATTTATAGGAAGGAGGCATTCCCAAATTTCCTTGCATTGTTTACAACTCCGGCGACTTCTGTTGTGTTAGATATGATTAGGGATGCAACATCGTTCATAACAACATCAATGTTTATTAACATCGACGTTAAAAAACATCGATGATAAAACCGATACATTGATGTTTGTTCGATGTTTTATTTTTCTATCATTAACTAATTTTAAAACTTGAAACATTTTAACACATCTAAACACCTAGAAACAATACTTTAGAGCAATGGCAAATATATGCTACAATTTACTCGCACCTACATGTCGTCATATCATTTCAAAAAAGTCCAAACAAAAAATTTATAATCTACTTCTTGATTGATTACGATGCACAGTACCAGAATACATGTTCATGTAAAATTTTACTCTTGTGATCAAAAATTACGACTTTATGACAAAAATGTTGATATGTTTTTTACATGAAATAAAAATATTTTTGCTTCTTTTATAACATATTTTTAATGTAACTGATATATTTCTTTGGAATTAATCTGACGGTAAAAACCAAGGCAAATTCAATAAGGTAGTGTTAAAAGCCCAGCTGATAGCTTTTTTCAGTCCACACAAATGTCAAACATATTGTTTGAGTACAGTGAGCAAAAAAAATTTACATCCGCTACCTCGAAATAACTTTTGAACAAAAAATTATCTATAAAAGGAAATTTATTGTCCTTAAGACTAAAAAAAGCTTTAAAACTATATTCTGATTATAAACATTTCTCTATTGGTTAAGTATAAAGAAAATAATTGTCGAAACTAAAAAATTCCCACATTTTTAGGCAAAAAAGTGGTGACTTTTTGACTATGGCTAACGGGTTTCCTACAAAGTCATGTTAAACAAAATCCTGTGGAATAAATTATTTGTTAGTTTTTTTAATAAGTGTACACATTTTTTTTGCTCACTGTATATACATTTTTTTTGTTTATTTATTTTTTATTTCTTTTTACAATTCTATTCTACACAATTTATAATTTATTTAAATATTCTGGATGTTTGGGCACAACTTTTCTTGTAAAATCTGCTTTTATGCTTCCCGATATTCCTCTGAAGGTCGTCATACCTTAGTGGTAGCGCAAATCAGCTCATATTTAAAAAAATTTATTTTTTAAAATTTGTTTCTTAAAAATTTTTTTATAAATGAAAATAAACAAAAGAAAAATAATGACACAAACAAGGCAAATTCAATAAGGTAGTGTTAAAAGCCCAGCTGATTGCTTTTTTCAGTCCACACAAATGTCAAACATATTGTTTGAGTACAGTGAGCAAAAAAAACTTACACCCACTACCTCGAAATAACTTTTGAACAAAAAATTATCTATAAAAGAAAATTTATTGTGCTTAAGGCTAAAAAAAGCTTTAAAACTATATTCTGATTATAAACATTTCTCTATTGGTTAAGTATAAAGAAAATAATTGTCGAAACTAAAAAATTCCCACATTTTTAGGCAAAAAAGTGGTGACTTTTTGACTATGGCTAACGGGTTTCCTAGAAAGTCATGTTAAACAAAATCCTGTGGAATAATTTATTTGTTAGTTTTTTTTAATAAGTGTACAAATTTTTTTTGCTCACTGTATATACATTCTTTTGTTTATTTATTTTTTATTTCCCTTTACATTTTTATTCTACACAATTTATAATTTATTTAAATATTCTGGATGTTTGGGCACAACTTTTCTTGTAGAATCTGCTTTTATGCTTCCCAGTATTCTTCTGAAGGTCGTCATACCTTAGTGGTAGCACAAATCAGCTCGTATTTAATAAAATTAATTTTTTTTAAATTTGTTTTAAATTTTTTTTTTTATAAACGAAAAGAAACAAAAGAGAAATAATGACACAAAATAACAACTTTATGTCATTATATGGATTCGCCTTTGTCATTTCTGGCTTACGGCGAATTTAATTTCACATTAGTGGTCACCCAAAAACAACAGAAAATACATGTTGTTTTTGTTAAAAAAGACTGCGAATTGAGTTGTTGTATTCTTGCCATCACCTTATTGAATATGCCTTGGACACAAAATAACAACTTTATGTCATTATATGGATTCGTCTTTGTCATTTCTGGCTTACGGCGAATTTAATTTGACATTAGTGGTCACCCAAAAACAACAGAAAATACATGTTGTTTTTGTTAAAAAACACTGCGAATTGAGTTGTTGTATTCTTGCCATCACCTTATTGATTTCGCCATGGTAAAAACTACAAAAATAATATTTAAAATAAAAACCAAGTCTAGGCGAATTCATGTAATAGGTGGGATTTACTAAACAGCTGATACTTTTTCAAATGTCAAAATTTTGTTGTTTTTTTTTTAAATTTTGTTTTGAAATACATTTATAAACATTTTGATCAACAATTTTTTCAATCAACAAATCACACTTTTAATAAAATGCAAACATTTAAAAAATAAATAGGAATGATTAGATTATTCAACTAAACAACTACACAACTGGAAAACAAAACATATTACGAAGAACCGCAAGTATAAAACAAACAATAAATACATAAGGATCTACGAGACCACGATAACCGTTTCTTCGTGCAGGGGCTCCAAAGAGGTCATCTGTACGCAGAGCATGATACCGTTTCTTCGTGCAGGTGCTCCAAAGAGGTCATCTGTACGCAGAGCATGATGTTCTTAAAGGCAGGGTTTTGGTTGGTTTTCATTTTTTTTCGATCAATTAATTTGTACGTAGCCAACGCAGTTTCCTTGTTCAAGAGAGGTATTAGATGACCTTTTTCCTACTTCGCAAAAGAGGACCTAAAAAAGCTATCAAATGTGACTTCCAAAATCGTTGAATGCCGTTGAACGGCCGCTTCATTTTTATCCTAATTACGTTGACAAGTTCTAATAATACATATTTTTCCTTCCTTACCACAGCAACATTTTAATGCATACAATACATGCATGGCGATACATTGGGTGGCTCGTCGTCTGCGTTGGATCAAAATACTTCTTCTGTAGGAGGAAAAATATGTATTATTAGAACAACTTGTCAATGTAATTAGTATGCTCTTTCACAATGGACACGGTAATAATTCTCTTCTGTGCTAAATATAATCATCATTCTTCTCCTTCCTGTCGATTTGAGTAGGATTTGTGTGCCAAAGCCACACAACAAAAATGTTAGCTGTGACAAAAATTATAAAAATTATGAAATTTTTTACAATTTTTCTTCCTATTGTCATTCTTCAGTCAGCTCAAGGCACATGAATTCGCCTAGAGTCAGCTGTTTCTGACAATGGAAGGAGATTTTACAAAAACAAAATGCCTGTTGTTTTTGCATTGTTGTACTTGTTGTAGACCTGCGGCTACCTTATTGAATTTGCCTTGAACCAAGTTTTTTTTTACCAAATATTATTAAATTATGTGTATACAGAAAATCGTTCATTGAAATCAAGGCGAATTCATGTAACCGGTGGGATCAGGGCGAACTCAACTAGGTGATGGCAATAGTACAACAACTCCATTCGCAGTGTTTTTTAACAAAAACAACATGTATTTTCTGTTGTTTTTGTGTGACCACTAATGTCACACAAAGGCGAATCCATATAATGACATAAAGTTGTTATTTTGTGTCATTATTTCTCTTTTGTTTCTTTTTGTTTATAAAAAAATTAAAAAAAAAAACATATTTTGAAAAACAAATTTTTTTTGTAAATACGGGCATATTTCCGCTACCACTAAGGTCGCCATGCTTCAGGGGGATACTGGGAAGCATAAGAGCGGATTCTACAAGAAAAGTTGTGCCCAAACATCCAGAATATTTAAATAAATTATAAATTGTGTAGAATAAAAAAGTAAAAAGAATATAAAAAATAAATAAACAAAAGAATGTATATACAGTGAGCAAAAAAATGTGTACACTTATTATAAAAAACTAACAAATAAATTATTCCACAGGATTTTGTCTAACATGACTTTCTAGAAAACCCGTTAGCCATAGTCAAAAAATCACCACTTTTTTACCTAAAAATATGGGAATTTTTTAGTTTCGACAATTATTTTCTTTATACTTAACCAATAGAGAAATGTTTATAATCAGAATATAGTTTTAAAGCTTTTTTAGTCTTAAGGACAATAGATTTCTTTTAATAGATAATTTTTCGTCCAAAAGTTGTTTCGAGGTAGTGGGTGTAAGCTTTTTTTTCTCACTGTACTCAAACAATATGTTTGACATTTATGTGGACTGAAAAAAACAATCAGCTGGGCTTTTAGCACTACCTTATTGAATTTGCCTTGGGTGGGATTATCTGAACAGCTGATACTACTACGATTGTCAAAATTTGTGTGTGTTTGTTGTGCTTGTGTGTTTTGTTGTTAATTTTTTTTCTTTTCCATTTTTTTCTTCCTATTTTGACAGCCGAAGGAGTGTTTTACAAAAACAAAATGCCTGTTGTTCTTGCATTGTTGTACTTGTTGTAAGTTGCATCTACCTTATATGAATTTGCCGTGATTGAAATCATAACA
Source organism: Sarcophaga rosellei (assembly GCA_930367235.1). NCBI lineage: Eukaryota > Metazoa > Arthropoda > Insecta > Diptera > Sarcophagidae > Sarcophaga > Sarcophaga rosellei. The sequence goes on along the minus strand of OV884017.1, from coordinate 78,438,567 downwards.
ACCGATAATAACAACTAATGTGAACTAAACAACTTTAATAAACACAAGCCCTAAAACACTTATACATGCGTTTTGTGATGAGCGGTTTAGAAGTCGTTTAATTTGAATGCCGATGTATCGTTTCTCAATCGCTGATGTCTCGTTCATCAAAACATAGATGTTAACACTGATGTTTATGAGCAAAACATCGATGTATCGTTTGCATCCCTAGATATGATGTAAATGCTTTTCTACGTATATGTAAGTCTACAATATTCGAAGAGGACCAGCAGAGCCTTTATTACAATTACTTTACTTTACATAAAGTTCAGGCTTCTGGATATTCACATATACGCTAGTTGACTATATATTTCTTTAACCCTCAGTTTAATGTAAAACCTTGTTATTGCTAACTATTGTATTGTTATTACCTTAATCACATACATAAATGCTAGGAAAACAAAGCCAATAACAGCCACTTCGGAAAGAAAGGTTTTAGAACAGACGGGGAAGACCATCTTGGTATTACAAACTGGAGTATTTGGAAATCACAAGGTATTTTATAGATATCTTATGTAATAAATAAATCTGATCATGATAGAACAAAGTGATTTAATGTAGCAGCGGATATTTATTATAATTATATTATGTAATCGTGAAAATATACTGTATGATTTAATCTAAAACTGTAAAATGTAGGTGAAGTTCTCAAATTGTAAAATAAGGTGTAGTACGCAAGACACTTACACTTTTAAACTTTTTAAATGTTGGTGTTTTAGACAATCAAGATATGCTCTGAATATAATTGTTCTTTTTCAAGTAATAATTTATACTTTACTTCCACCACATATGAACCCTGAAAGCCGAATCACTTAGAATCTGTTCATACATAAAACATTGATTTTACTCAAAGCAAGTCAAAAGTTGCTTTGCTTTTTGACTTTGCTGTCAATTGTAAAATTCAAAAGGCTCTTTGACTTGAGTTGAGAACCGATAGTGTCAACCTTACAGGTTGTTGCTTTCCTGTCGGTTGAAAATCCTAAAGTACAACGTATGACGTATTCTTTATGCATCGACCCTAAATCCCTGCAGAGTACTAATCTCCCTTATTTTAATTTTTTTAGAAATTTATAAAATTATAACATTTTAACATACCTCCAGGGCTTGAATTAAAGTTTTCATATCATTTTCGGCAACAAATTCACGAGAATTCACAATTTTGTTAATTTCTCTTTTGTTCTTACTCTTCTTCGACTTTGTTTTATTGTCAATGCTAACAGCCGTCGTATTGTTGCTATCATCTTTACCGCTGGCATCTGAATGCTTTGGAATAGTGCAATTTTCAAGTTGATGTTTAATAAGGATATGCTCTATGACTGTTGGACCACAATCAACGACAGACATTATCACACGCCTCAAACTATCCCCAGGCTGAGACTTGTCAATCATATCTCGCAATTCCATCTCAGTTGGCAACGATTTTATCTTCTTAGCTCGATCTGAAGGATATTTTTCGCGAACTGCAAATCGAATATCTTCCCCTTCGTGGTGTGGTCTCAATATATAAAGAATAGTCATTTCATAATCAGTTAAAATGATATTTCCACGGTCATACAGCTCTAATATGACATGATAAGCAGCTTCACCAATGCCAAATTGCAAATCCACAACTCGATCGGCTCCCAGTTGTTGCAATTTTTCGAGTCGTTTGTTTTTTAAATGTTTTCTCAGCTTCATGCTGAATCCCGAAGGAGCCACATTTTTAGGCCATTCAAAAGCCGTAGTATGAAATCGAATACCTGATTCAATCAGGAGCATTTTTTTTACTTCACCGCCGCCTTGAAGGCGAATGAGGTACGTCTTGTTATCGATATCATAGATTTGATTAACACGGAGCCCCACCAAGCTAAGAAATAAAAACATTTAATCGAGCATTAAACCTTGAGTTGCATAACTTACGACTGCAGCTCAGTCACTCCACATATAATATCAAAAGAATTAAATCGTAATTTCATCACTTAGTTTCCTCTGACAATAACTTAAATTCCAGATGACTTTAATTTTTAAGATTCTAAAAGTAGACATAGTGCAATTCGATATTACACATGGCACGTCGGCAAATGAATTCGAAAACGCATATTTGAAAACGCGATTTTAGGGATTCATTATTATAAAACCCATAATTTAGCATAAAGTATAAATTAATTAGAAAATATAAAATGAACATATATCGCACACTCAGAACAAAAGCGACTCAACTCAAATTGTCATTTTTCAGAAATCGATTAAAAACTATTTTTGACTTTAATAAAAATAGTTAAAAACAAAATCTTTTGACCATTTAGTACAAAATCCACAGAGATTATGCTTTAAAAAGTTTTTTCATCTTTTTTTTAAATTTACACAATAGATAATAAACAATTTTTAGTTGTGTCTATTTTGATGATGTATTATTTGCACAAGTTACCGAGTTATTTTAAGTTTTGTCACTTTAGCTGAATTCTTTTCAAGTTGTGACACTTTTGCTAAATTTAAAAATTAAAAAAAAAAATTAAAGTAAAATTTTGAAAATATCAAATTAATTTATTAATTATTTATTAATTCAAGAACTTAATGTATAAAGAAATTTAATTTATGTATTAAACAAAAACATACAAACTGAAATTATATACTTTATATAGAAAGAAAATTTATAATTTTATTAGAAAATATATTAGGAACTAAAAATTTATACTTCAAGAGCTTTTAGTATACAAAAAAAAAGTTTTTTTTTAAATAAAAAAATATATTCATAGTTATGTATGTATAAGTAAGAGTACTTCAAAAACTTTAAACATAAAGCAAAATAATACGACAACCTCGCAATTTGAATTATATTCATCATCAAGCTTGCTTGGAATGGGTCCTCAATACTATCATCGGATTGCAATGGACAGTAACTGCTTGTTGTAAGTCGTGCAATCCGCATCTTACATCCCGTGGTAAGAACAGATGAATAAGTTTCACCTTGGGACATTGCCTTTGTTTAATAACAAAAAATCGTCTAAAGTGACCTAAGTCAAAAATATCTTTTTTTATAGCAACAAAATGATTAAATTGCTTCGAAATAAAGTTTTATTTTATTTCATAATTAATCGCCAAGCTTTACAATTGTAAAACCGTTACACTGATATTTTTTTTTTATAAATAAACATGGGTATTCTACATAGTTTAAGCATATAAACTCCAAAAATAAAAATTCCGTAAAAATCTGTCTAAAAATTTTCACAATAAGCTTGTGGGTTGGTTACCAGACCCTTCATTGTAAATGCATCATTTGGTATTTCCCTAATTAAGTTTGTGGTTTACAATCGTTAATAGCTGACTAACGACTAACATAGGCATGATCACTTAGGGTTTAATCCTCAGAATTAAGATTATTACAGAGCAATTTGTAGCCTAATTTTTGAATTTCTCTCTTTGCGTTTGCTAATTAAAGAAACCAAATCCACTTTTCTTTACAGAGACTTATTTGACAATTGAAAAGAAATTTATTTATTTAATTAATATAATAACAAGTGTTGTTTTGCATCTTTCGATTTAAAGCTGTGCTGTAATAAGTAACCTCCGACTCTCTCTCTTTTCAGCCATGTTAGCTATTTCACTTTTGTTGTGCATTTATAACATAATATGGCACGTCTCTGAATGTTTTTAGGCCGCCATCTCCATCTAATGTCGTACGGATTGCATATGAGTGCTTATCTACAAATTCTGCTGCAGGCTTACATCGTGAACGTTCTATTCAGTCAAAATTACGTTCACTTTTTTCGATATTTACATATTTAATGTACGTTGAACAGCTCTTTTGTTATCATATTTAACCAGAATTTAAAAAAAATTTGTTTCAATAGCAGTTAAAGATCATCCTTAGTAAATACTTAATTTCATGATGTCACAATCATAACGCAGTAGTAATAACACACTGAATCTTGTTATTCTAACGCTTTATACATTATAGCCCCGAACTTCGCTCAGTATAGCGAGCGCTGAAAGAGGGATTCCAACACTACTTTTTACATTCATTTTAGCATCATCACTTTCGCTCACTATACTACCATGACATTGATATTTGTTTACCTAACGTATACTTCATTGCTAATTAACTGTACACAATAAATATTTAAATGTTCGTCTGAACTAGCTCCGTTACTCATGTGGATTCCACATAACCCTTTGGATCTGTAGTTGATATTCTAAAACGAAAATTCATCGTAATTAAAAATAAAAATGAAGATGAAAAAAACCCTTGACTAAACCTAGAGATAGTGCGGCAGGGATCAAATAACAGTGCGTCTATTTAGAAAGCACGAGAGTTTAGGAAATCGATATATTGTATAATTTTTTTTTATATAGATTTTCAGACAGGAAATTAAAAACAACTGAAGCATTTTTTGAAAATTAAAATTTTATATTTCTTATTTTTACTAAAAAAATTATTCATTTTAGTTCAAATACAAAAGCCTACAACTTTTTTTTGACAAACTTTTTCTTCCAGACAGGCCACCGCTGTCGAAAGAAAATGTCAGCGAACGAAAAGCAGTCACTCACCACCGAGTAACCAGAAATGACAATTAGGACGTTTGGAAAACGCTAAAAACAGCAGCCTTTCAAAACCTTTTGCAATATTGTCGACAAATATCAAGCATTCATTAACATGAACTTTTTTCAAGCTTGCTAGATCTGAAAGGCCTTCACTGTACCCAAGGTCGATTTGGACAAGAATGAGATCAATTGATTGAATTTTTCAATGTCCGTTAACGTCGGATCATTGTGGACCAGGTTCTCAAATAAGCTCATGAAATTCTTCTTATCAGAGATTTTTCACTGAATTTAGGGAGCTTCATATTTCGGAGTCTTGAATGGTGAGCTTGTACGCCAAACGAAGTTCCAGGCACATTTGACTGCCTATTCTTGACCAACAGACTCATAAACAAACTCTTCGTGGTCCCACAGAGATCTCCAAGCTCGGCTCTATCATCATTATCGGGATCTAAATTATCCACTTCTGACTGGAGCTTCATTGCTTCGTCAATATATGTTTTCAAAATATCTAATCGACACTCGAGTTCCATAGGATTAAACGAAATGGTCCTATCTACAATGGATTGTCGATATTCTTAATGACCTTCGCTTTTTTTGCGAGTAATTTCTGCAAGCTTTCTGCTGTGGAAGGAGAATCTTGGCGTTTAGAGCCCCTACTGACCATTATGATTTTCGTCTATATAGAAATTTCTCAAAACAAGAATTGAAAATTAATTTGGACAAAAGAATTTAATTCATATTCTTCGGACACGCAATATACGAAATTTCCTATTCCAATTTGTACATACATACATACATAATCGGTCATTTCAACCCTTTAGTCAGAATTACGACTTGGTATCTCACACCACTTATGTTGTGTGCCTTAATTTTATACATTAGTGGCGGGACCTACAGTTTAAAGTCGACTCCGAACGACAAATTTTTTGAGAAGCTTTTCATGGCAATTTTATTTACTCTCCGAGTTTTTGCCAGATATCTGTTGAGAGGAAGCCGCCGAGGAAATATTTTTGTCATATTTCGTTTGTCTGAAGATGCCTGTCCTGGGATTTGAACCGAGACCTCACGTCTAATAAGCCAACACACTACCTCAAAAATAACTTACTCAGAAAATAAAAATATAAACGCTTTACACAAAGCCTTCGGTAGAAAAATACGGAATTTACCGAATAAAATTATTTAATAATCGATTTGTTATCAAAACGAAAAGATGAAAATATTTCTTCGGCGACTTCCTCTCAGTAGATTTCTGGCAAAAACTCTGAGAATAAAAATTGCCATGAAAAGCTTCTCAAAAACCTGTTGTTCGGAGTCCACTTTAAACTGTAGGTCCCGCTACTCATGTATAAAATCAACGCACACAACACGAGTGGTGTGAGAAGCTAGGACGTTGTACAATGTATCAAATCGACCTCCGGGTACTGTACTTGTCACAGTTGACAAGTACACTTCCTCTAACCTAACCTAAGAAACATTTTATAAAGTGTTTAAAATTTAAATTGTTAAAAATAATATATATAATGGGTGATTTTTTAAGAGCTATAGGAAAATTTAAAAAAGAAAAATAATAAAATTCAGAAAAATTTCGAAAAACATAAAATTCAGAAAAATGCATGAAATCTTTTTTGAATCCATAGTACGGTCCATATAATTTAATGTTTGAAGATTATTTCATGCAAATGTTGACCGCGACTGCGTCTCAAATGGTCCATCCGCTTAGTCCAATTTTGGCATACTCTTTACAACATTTCGGCCGGTATCTCACGAATAAATGCTTCAATGTTGTCTTTCAATGCGTCAATTGAAGCGGGCTTGTCTGTATAGACATGAGCTTTAACATAGCCCCACAAAAAATAGTCTAAAGACGTTAAATGGCACGATCTAGTCGGCCAATTGACCGGTCCCGAACGTGAAATAAAATGTTCACCGAACTCGCCTCTCAATAAGTCCATTGTTACGCGTGCTGTGTGGCATGTGGCACCGTCTTGTTGGAACCACATGTCATGGAAGTCAAGCTCTTGCATTTTGGGCAAAAAAAGTTGGATATCATCTCACGGTAGCGCTCACCATTCACAGTTACGTTACGATTCGCAGCATCTTTGAAGAAGTACGGTCCAATGACCCCACCAGCCCATAAACCGCACCAAACTGTAACTTTTTCTGGATGCATTGGTAGCTTTTGCAATGCTTCTGGCTGATCTTCACTCCAAAATCGACAATTCTGCTTATTTACGTATCCATTGAGCCAAAAATGAGCTTCGTCGCTGAATACAATTTTTCGATAAAGAAGTGGATCTTCGGACCACCCATTTTGATAATAAAATTCAATGATTTGCAAGCGTTGTTCGTTTGTAAGACGATTCATGGTTAAATTATAGACCAAACTGAAGATGTTTGACAGTGAAACAAAACACGAAACGTGCGTGAGCTGTTTAAACCAGTGTTGCCAAAAAGATAATAGCTAAAAAATCACCCGATATATATATATATATATATATATATATATATATAATATGTATATAATTGAAACAAATTATCAACTTTATGATTATTTGTCACTTGTCCAAGCTGGGGCGCCAAAATGTTTATCCTTAATGTATTTTAAGGACACTCTTAAAATTAAATAGTTTACAATTTTAATGGAAATAAATACGGGTACTTGAGAAACACGAAAATAGCAAATTTTCTGTAATTAAAAAAACCGTGCTCGATGGTTTGTAATATGCAACTGACTTGTATTTTTAATAATATTTCGTTAATCCTAATTTGTGTTTACTTAATTCTAAGACGCCTTTTGCATGTTCAAATTGCTATGCAAAGTACTTTGAAAAGTCTTGCGTTTTTTATTGAGAAGGAAAAAACTTTGTTGTACTTGCATAGTTGCTTTGTTCTTCGTTCGTCGTCTACCCATTTTGTGTACACAAAAAAAATATTTAAGAGTTTGTCAAGATTCCTTGCAAAGTACTTTAAACGTGCAAAAAAGAAAAAATTTAAAAAAAAATGTAAAAGAGTTTTTAAAAATTCTTTGCAAAGTACTTTGAAAATGCAAAACACGTCTAACAGTTAAAAGATCTATCTACCTAGTTATCTTATTCTATGTTTTTAATAATATCAATAACATTAAACTTACTTAACAATAGGGTGGTACTAATTTATGATTACTAAGTTCATTATTATTATTTTATTTAATTCAGTTATTTTTATAATTATTATTTAATTCAATTCAAAATATTATTCAATTATTTAATTTAATTACGAAGTATACATAAAATGAAATAAATGCTTAAAGTACCTAATGTGTTTGTTTTATAGCTGTCAGATTTTTATGTTCAATGAACGTGTTTTGTTAAAAATAAGTATTTATGAGGATAACATATCAAACGAACCCTTGTACTCGGTGCTCCTGAAGCTGATAAAATAAGGAAGATACGTTAGTTTAAACTTTAGCATTACTTTTGCTCGAATTGTTTTTGTAATATTATTTTAAACATATTAAGCAGCAAAAATTTTTAGACGTGGTCACACTGTTTAAAGCACCGAGTAAAGTAAAGATTTGAAGTACCGAGCAACTTTTGAAGTATTGTGTGCAAGTTATATTGTGGTGTGCAATTCAGTGCAAGACAAATGGTTCATTTTATTTGCAGTTCTCTGTGACGTTTTCGAAAAGACGTCATGATTCGTCAATAAAATGAATTCAAAATTAGCTGTGATAAACATTCATATATTATTTTTTGCCAAAGCGCGAGAATTATCAGGATTAAGCGAAACCAATTATCAAATAACTAAACCAAAAATTATTGCGTCTGTTCTGCTAGAAGAAATTTGTTCGACTTATAACTTGACCATAATACGTGATAACTTGATTATTGCAATAAACGAAAGTTATTGTGAAAATTTAAATACTGAACTCCAGCTGCAAGAGGGTGACGAAATTGCCATAATTCCTCCTATTAGCGGTGGATAATAATAGGAACAAAATGAATCATTTGTTATTAACGCAGGATACTTTAAATATCTCGGAAATAACGAGTATTGTGTCTGCTGACTCCTGCGGAGCAGTATCGTTATTTGTAGGAACGACCCGAGATAATTTTGAGGGGAAGAAGGTTGGTTAGGTATAAATATATCTAAGTGATGTTTATTAAATATAATACCCAAATCATTTTCAGGTTCTATCTTTAGAGTATGAAGCTTATGAGCCAATGGCACTGAAACAAATGGGTGTTATATGTGAAGAGTTACGAGTGCAATGGCCGGATATTGCAAATATTGCTATATATCATCGCTTGGGCTCGGTTCCGGTAAGGGAAAGTAGTGTGGTGATTGCTATATCTTCACCTCATCGTAAAACGTCTTTGAATGCTGTAGAATCGGCAATAGAGGAGCTAAAGAAGCGTGTACCTATCTGGAAAAAGGAAAAATACGAAGACAACGGGTGTTCCTGGAAAGAGAATAAAGAATGTCAGTGGGCACACAAGATACAATAAAACAGTAGTAATATTAACATTGAGCACTGTTAAAGTGTCATTCATAAATAAAGGTTTCAAGTTATATATTGCAAGTTACTCTACCGTAAATAATTTCGATCAAGTTTTTATTTCAATAAATCTTTCAATTCTTAAGTTTATATTCTTCAACTGGTAAAACTTAGTATTTATTACTGACTTAATTTGTTTTTAGTTAATGCATATGACAGACATAAATCATCATTTGATGAACGAATATGCGATGTAGATGAACCATATAAGCTATCCACTCAAATGGTGCAAATATCAGCAAGCGAAAATGAAATCAAGAGAAGAATTAATTGTTTTGTTGAAAAGAAACGCAATGAAATCGACTTGTGCAATATCATGGACTACACTGAAAAGAAGAGGAAACGGAGTTGCGAAAATGATGCTAATTTACACGAAAATGGAGAACATAATGATTTAGAGACATGTGCTCGAGTAAATAGCATAATTATTAAACAGGAGTATTCAAAGGGCCACTTGAAAGGTAAGAGGAATTTGTAGTATATTTGTTAGGATAGAGCAATTAATATAAAACGGCATGCATCGAAAATGATGCATCAAATGTTTTATGAATCTATATATAAAGTAAAGTAAATACATAGCATAATTATTAAATAGGAGTATTCAAAGGGCCACTTGAAAGGTATGAGGAATTTATAGTATATTTTTTAGGGTAGAGCAATTAATTTAAAACTCCATGTATCGAAAATGATGCATCAAATGTTTTATGAATCTGCAGATAAAGTAGGATCTTTAATTTTTGTTATTTAGTTTCCTCCTTCTTTATGTCTTTAATTTTTTTTTTATTTCTGTTTCAATTCTACACTTTTTTCTTTCCAAAACCTTGAATAGTTTTGGATAAAGTGATAGCCCCTCTGTGGGCATAGCTTGTTTATGTCCGGTATTACCTGTCCTCAAGTGCCGGCCAACGAGATGGTCTATTTCCAAAACTTAAAAGAGTTGATGAATGATAAATCAAAATTTTTACCTGATTACACAGTGGTAATACAAATTTAAGATTATCAACAGACATGTTTGGCATAGTATAATAACTATATATGTATATATTTTATCAAACTGTTACTCTGATTTTTTTTAATATCACATATGTTATACACACTTATACAATTTAGTTATTTCACAGCATATTTACCTTTGCTTTGGTTCCAGTTTCATTAATTATACTTTTCTACCCAACCACGCAGTTGGTTTACTGTAGGATGATAAGCACATCAATCTCTCGCTGCCAAAAACAACGCCTTCTGTGAATATTGTGTTGAATGTAAATGGTTTTTCTATAAAGTTGGGTGTAAATCGTTTTTCTATGAAGTCTTGGGAATAGAGAGGTCTAGGGGTTTTTAGGTGATTTATTTGAACTGAATTAGGGATTAATAATTTTATAAATTCGAAAACTGGTAAAAATGCTTTTGCCTTTACCGGTGTGTACATCCTGATAACTCAGTTTTGTAGTTAAGCTCTTTTAAAGCTACTATACCTCACCACCAGCATTCACATATTTATTTCAATATAAATATCCTGAGAGTGTATTTATATTTAGGATTTAGAATCAGAAGTATTAATAAAATAAGTATGTAATATTGTTACTAATACGGAGTAAATATGATAATCTGTGCGCAGATAGTCACATTTTACAATATCAGCATAATTGTAAAGCCTAAGTTATTTGTTCAAATATTTTTTAAATAGTATATTCAAATACCAAAGAGGAACAAATATTTAAATGCATATTTTACATAACAGGAATTATTTCTTTTCATATTAAAAAATTAAGTTATCGTGTTTGAGGTGGGAATTGTATTAGAGTAATAGTAAAATCAAAAAATATTTTCATTATTTAATAGTATTATTATATATTTAATATTTATTTATTTAATTGTTAATTTAACTAACTTTAAACCATCAGAAAATCATAAATATTAAATTTAAAAAGAGAAATGAAAAATCTATTTATGCCAGATTAACATCAGTAATAAATTTAGTTAAAAAATCATGTCGATATAAGTTATTTTCGTGCACCCCCTTTTTAGGTGAATGTGGCAACATATTAAACTATTTTCCATCCAATAGATTTGGGTGGAATGCAAGCTTCTTCAATTATTTTTGAGAATGGTTTTCAATCTGCTGCTATGGATATTCCCTAAGCATTGACACTAAGTTATTGATAATATTTTGAGTCCGATTAGGCCAAATCTGGCTGGTTTAGCCTCCTTAACTTCTACCAGGAGAATGTCAACAAAGCTGTGTTAACTGTGGCGTCAGGCACACTGCTTTGCACCTAGTGGATCTGTGGGTGAAAAAAAACCCGGCCAGATTTGAGAAAAATTGAAATACTAAATCTTATTAATCTATTCTACAGGTAAATTCTTTGATGCACAGCGTCTGTCAAACAGAATGTGAACATATTCAATTTGCGATTGCTGAGGTACCACTTGCTTATTGCTCAAACGGAAGGGCATATTTCTCTTCTTATAGTGAAAGTCACGCGCATGCATATATATGTATGTATATACATAATTGGTAATTACATCCCTTTAGTCAGGATTACGACCTAGCTTCTCACACCTCCGATGTTGTGTGTTTTAATTTTATACATGAGTGGCGGGACCTACAGTTTAAAGTCGATTCTGAACGACGGATTTTTGAAGAAATTTTCATGGCAAATTTTATTTACTCTGAGTTTTTGCCAGAAATCTGCTGAGAGGAAGTCGCCAAAGAAATATTTTTTCATATCTGAAGTATTTTTGACGTCTGACCTGGGGTTTGAACTGAGGCCTCACGTCTAATAAGCCAACACACTACCTACTAGACCGCGGTGACTTCACGCGCATACATTTTTGTTAATATTCCAAATATTGATATGGTATGCCTTATAAGACATTTCGTATTTGCTAAGGAAAGCAGTGACATCAGTAAAGGTAAAATAGTGGCTATGACTGTTCAATGGCATGTACATCATTAAATATAATATCGGTTTCAATATCCTTCTTCTGGGACATAAGCTACTAAAAGACTGCGAAGCTCTCCGATAATATATATAATATAATATATTATACAGTGTACTCTCTCTTAAGCGGACACCTATGGGACTGACAATTTTGTCCGCTTATGAGGAGTGTCCGTTTATGAGAGAAAATCCAAAAGAGCAATCAACAAACTATAAGTACATATACAAAACAAAAACGAACATATAATGACAAGACAAAATAAACAGAAATTTCATTTGGCCTTGCTTCTTATAAGTCTGCCCGATAAAGGAATGTTTTTATTTCGAGCCTTAACAAACCATTCGTAGCACAATTTATCTATGTTAAGACCCATGGGCTTCAACATACTTCTTTTTCTCTCCGAATTGATATCAGTGTCCCACAATCCTAAAATTTGTTCTTTGTTTTTGATGATGCAAGCAGCTTGTCATTTAATGATTTTACATTTCTCTGCTAACTCGCGTACACTAAGTTTCTCATTTTTAAATGCACATTTTCGGGATTTCCCTTTTTAAATGCGCGTTTTATTGAACTCAGCGAATAAAAAAATGTGTACAAGTGTTACAACGATGTCAGTTTTAAGCAAACAAAAAAAAATTGTGTTACCATCTGCAAGTCGTCCGTTTATGGGGAACTAAAATGGCAATATGTCGTGGAAAAAAGTGTCCGCGTCCTGTTATGAGAGGGTTGTCCGCATAAGAGAGAAATACTTTAAAAATCCATTACAATTTCTTTGGGACTGAAAAAAGTGTCCGTTTATTGAAGGTGTCCGCTTAAGAGGGGTGTCCGTTAGGAGAGAGTACACTGTATATAATTATATATTATATATATATATATATTATATATATAATAACGTATTTATACTAGTGGAAATTTAAAACTTATAGAAGTTTGGAATTTAACTTTACTCGTGAGTTTCTGCCGATTAGTCAATAAATAGTAGTTTCAATTCAATTTCAAGCTTCTATATGAACCTATAGAATGCCAAATTTTGTGTGTGAACTGGTCTTGAAATTTCGGAAACGCCATTTGCATAATTAATTTATAACTATTTGCCGTCATTTTCATCGTTTGAAATTCCAAGTCTGTGACTCCATACTACGATATTGCTCCCCAGAGCATAACACCACCTACTCGACTATGTTTACGGACTAAAAAACGTTCTTCCTTTCTTAAATCATGGAAATGTGGTTGAAGCCGCCTGGTCCATCAACACTAACTTTTTTCATCATAAAATACTACTTTAGTCCGTTCAGTCTTCCAAGTCATACGCTCTTTGCAAAAATTTATTCGCAATTCCTTACGTTGCTGGTTTAGTGGTGATTCATTCTGCAATTTAAGTCTTTTTAGGTGTTCCGCTGAATTTATTATTCTTCTAACGGTGATAACGCTAGCACTGGAACCATTTTTTGCTGTAATTTTTGCAGCAGCGACCTTGAATTGGAGGCTATTCTTAGAATGTTTCGCCTTTACGTGGCTGTTGTGGCAATTTTTTGCCTTCCTTTCATATTATTGCCATAATTTTCTTTATCTCTTAGGTAATTCCACACAACGTCAGCACTTTTATTAATTTTTTTTAGAAATTTCACGGCCAGACTGACCTTGATCGTTATAGGCGTCTATTTTAGCCTTTTCTCCCGCTGTTAAGGATATACCGCTGCCCATCTTCAATTTAAACTTATAGAAAATCACCCTTGTTCTCAATTTAAAAAAAGGATTAACAATTTTCTAGTTAGAGTTGATACAAACGACCGTACAATGACCTTTTATTCACTGCACCTATTCAAGTGACGCAAAAATAACACCCACTTTTTTACAAATTACAAAAACACGCACAGATAAAATCTAACGAAACTTTTTCGAGTTTTCTTTCTTCACACTCTTTTTATCAATTGTCAGACCTTTAATAAAAAGTACATCAAAATTGTCTCCATGAATTATCTTGAGAGCAGCAAGCTTAAATTGATTGCTAAAGCACTGCACCTATTTATGTGGAACGCAGTGTACATGCTCCGGTTTTTCTGGTGCTTGGTAATAGACTAATCCGTTGGAATCTGGGTGGTTGTTCTATCGTTAAGCGTGCAACCAGGGGTACTCCGCAGGGGGAGTACTATTCCTTTTTATGCCTCCTGGTGGCTAATGTTGGTTTGCGACGCCTGGAAAGTAAAAACTTTAAGGTTGTGGCATACGCCGATGATGTGGTTATTATGGTAGATGGAAAACTTTTGTAGGCGCTGGGGGAACTGATGGAGTCTGGTATTGGAACTTTATCCTCTTGGGCTACGAACTGTGGTCTGGGTATAAATCCCAATAAGACAGACATCGTTTTGTTCTCACGTGTACAAAACTGAAACTGAAACTGAGGTTACGTGGTAGGGAACTTCCGTTGTCTTCTGAGGTCAAGTACTTGGGTGTTGTCCTGAACAGCAAGCTGAACTTTTAAAGAAACACCGAGGAAAGACTGAAGAAGTGACTGAATGCTCTCTACCAGTGTATGAACTCCATAAGTAAGAGCTGGGGTCTTCCGCCGACTGCCATTCGCTGGATATATATATAAGGGGGAAGAGCAGAGGCGTTGTGGGAATGGATCAGATTGCTATGTTTCTAGCAGTGTAAGAACAGGTTTGCTGCTGGGCTTGGATAAAGCTAGTTTAAGGGTAGTTATCGGGTTTATTACGTGGCACTGCGAGATTATGTCCCTGATGGGAAGCTGGAACAGATCCCAGCCGGACTATTGCAGGGTATGTTGCGATGAGGAGGATTTAGGGACTATCGAACGCCTCTGTAACTGCCCAGCCCTTGGTAGGTTGAGGAGCATTGGCAGGGGCTTCTTTGAGGGTTTGAATTTTGTGTCGAGAGCCGACATCAAGGCTCTCCACAGATTCATTAGTAGCTTGAGCTGGTTGAGAACTGCTAGGGCTTTATTAGTGTAGCCGCGCTATCCCTTGTGTTTTGTTTGATCTATGTAATTCCTCCGCTTCCTACTCTCCCTTTCCTACTTCCTCTCCTTTCTCCTATCCCCTTTATTATCCTTCCATCTTAAGACGTTTTGTACAGTGGGTCAATTTGAGCACCGGGTAGTGTACTTGTTTCATTGACAAGCACTAACCTAAACCTAAGTGTAGCTTTAAATTCTTGTCACTAAGTTTTGTTTATTTTTGTACACCTTATCTTGAACTTGCCTTTTAATGTTTACGGCGTTAACTTATATTTTCAATCTTAGCTTTTAATGATAAATTTTTAGAATAATTGCATATATGTACATAAATTTCTTAAATTATTTAAATAATCACTATAACCACTATAATCAATGTTTTTAATTTTATGACCATTCTTACGATGTTTGTTGTTGTAACTTCTTTTATTCCTATTGGCTCTAATCACACGGGCTGAATATAAGTTTGGCATGAAATGCATACGTATACACAGCTTTGTATGTATTAGTGTTTTTATATTAATTTGAAGTTTGCATGTATTAGTTTTGTGCTGGTAATGCAGAGTTGTAGCTGGTTGAAACTTTACGCCGCCAAAAAGCATTCTCTTCTTGCTTATAAACTATCATTTTACGCCAGCACAATTGTTCTCGTGTGATTAGAGCCATTCTCACTGTTTTACTCTTACTGCTTTGTCCAACAGTCTCTTTCAAAATTCACCATTCGGTTGCAGTAAAAACAAATAATAGCCCAATTCACAATCTCGTGTATTTTTGCAATTGTAAATATTTCCTATTAATTGTGAACAAATTTTACTGGTTGCATTTGCAACACTAATTGTAAAACAAAAATACACAGCTGATTGTCAAAAATAAATATTTGATTTTAATTTTATGATATTTGTTAAGAATTTATAAAAATGTCTAATGGAAGTTTGAAGGAACAAATATTCTCGAAGATATTGAATTATTTTATTAACATCCTTTTCGTACCATTTTTTGTTGGGTTTATTCCTTTTTATTCTTTTTTCATATTTTGGGTTTCCATTCGCCAACGAAATTTATTATTTTTAATAAATAAATTGTCAGCTGTCAGTTTACTTAAGTGTTGCAAAATGTTGAGTAAATATATACTATGGTTTTGAGTATTGTTTATTTTATAAACTGTAGCAAGAGTATTTCTGTATATTTTGTTATCGTAGAGTAAAAATATACTAAACCATTTTGCAAATGCAATGATGCAAGACCATTTACACTAGATCGTGAATTGGGCTAATGTTTCTATTATAGGTTTTCTCATCTTTCTTCTAAAAATAACGGACACCTCTGCTTCGCTCAATTTATTATAATTTATTTTTGTGCAGTGTGTTACTTCATAATATCTCCACGTGGTTTTGGTTCATTTCCAATGACTTATGTCAATCAAAAGACGATTTTGTACGTTTTCATTGTTTAACCCACATACAATCTTGATGAGTAGAGTCTTATCAAGAAAGTCTTATCATTCCTGAGACAATTTCATAATAAAAGCAGAGATGCCCTCAAACAATTGTTGCTCTCTTTTAAAAATTTAAAGCATTCCACTATCACATTTTTTGTAGTTTAAAATGTATGCACAACTTTTTAACAATGCTATCGTATGTGAAATCACTTTCTGTTTTTGGTGATAAAATATGGCACAGTGTTTTATAAAGTTCTAATCCACCAAAGCTTATTAAAAACGACGTTTTGTCACAATCAGCTTTTATTTTATTTAACGACAATAAATGATATAATTTATTAATATATAAATTGAAGTTATCGCCTCAATTGTATCAGTTAATGCAGTAGTAGTTTCTGATATTTAAAATATTTTTCACAATTCAAATTCTTTTGCACAAAATCTTATTTTTCTTGTATCAGCGTGGTGTTAGCAGTTTATTTCACTTCACTTTTGACTCGTCGCGAATTATAGTGTCCGAGATTAAGTCTTACTTGCTCGAAAAAATTGGACGAGAAAAAAAATAAAACTGCTAGTTTTAATGTTGGAATAATAATTAACTTCTTTCTTTATTTACGCTTTGCTTAAATACTAATATTTTGGTTATCGCTGCATTTCCGTTGTTAAAAGAAAAAATAATAATTACACTATGCGACAAAATAAAAAAAATTAGATACACCTAGCTAATGACAGTGTATGTTGTGAGTTTTGTTGAGTAGAACTAAAAAATATCCTCCAAACTTGTTTTATTTGACAAAAACTCTTTTTTTGGACTTTACACACAAATTTATTGATTACACAAACAATTCTCAACCGATGTCCAGACTTTAAACCCTATTAGAAAGGAGAGAGATGGGCCTTTAAAACGATATATACATATATGTATATTATTTGACTTAATATGCTGTGGGGTTTGATGAGGTAAACTTGACGAAAGCGAATTTTTTCATATTTTTTCAAGTTTAATTAAAAAAAGTAAGTATGACATTCTGAAAGTGCATTATCTTGTGAAGAGATTGACACTTTGTTTGATCAAATCGAACAAATATTACCGTAGTTATTATATAAAGAGTCTAACAGTGGAGCTATATTTTTTATATATGTCATCTTATCAAATGAACTTTCAGTTCAATAATTTTAAGAATTTTAGATGGATCTTGATTGTTTATCGCAAAATTTATCAATTTAACGTTTGAGCGACCACTAGAAGTTGGACAATGTTTGTGCAGAGAAATTATAATATTTGCAAAAATATTAGCCGACTTCTGGTGGTCGTTCAAACGTGAAATTGACACATTTTGCGATAAACAATCAAGATCCTTAAAAACATTTGAAAATTTTTGAACTAAAAGTTCATTTGATGAGATGGCGTATATAAAAAAAAACATAACACGATTGTTATACTATTTAAATAATAACTGCGGTAATTTTTGTCTAATTTGATCAAACAGAATGTCAATCTCTTCACAAGATAATGCACTTTCAGAATGTCATCATTTATTTTATTTTCCTGAGTAAATTTTGCAATTAAGAATCACCTACCAACCTACGCTGTGTCATTAGCCGGGTGTATTGTGACTGTCGCACCGTGTTATTTGTTTTACATAAATCAATTCTCTAGAAATTTGTCTGGAATTATACATTTTGGAAATGCAGCAAAAATAAAATCTTACAATTATTTGGAAAATTGGTAAAATATTAATAATAAATAGGTTTTTTGATATTCTTTGCAATTAATAATTGTGCAATATAAACAATATTAAAATTCTTTGCAACAACAACATACGTATATATGAACAGAGGTTACGTTAAGGGCGTAGAGCACAGTTTACCTATTGAAGAGACACTATAACAATTAAGCAAAACTTTAGTTAAAATCAGACTAAAAACTCTTAGCCTAACTTAACGAACAATGATACAGGGTATTACATTCAAATGTATCACACATAAGATAAATTGTTTTTCAAACCGTTACAGTACAGACTGTCTAGACATTAAGAACAATGCGGTTAGGGGGATATTAAAATAGTTGGGATGCATGCTGGCCTAATATGATCTCTCGTGAACCGTGAAGGAGTCAACTTGTCTGTTTGTACTTGTACATGACACCCGAATGTTCATTCCCGCAGGTATTGTGCAACATTGAACTTGACTGAGATTGTGTTTGCCCTAAACTCGGCCCTTGCTTACGGAGCAGAATCACAATCGACAGAATTTGGGTACTATAGATGTAAAGTTCGTACCTTTTATATTGTTTTTTCGCTCAATAATGTTGGTTGCAGCAAAGGGCTATAAAATTAGTTGTCCAGTCTCGACATATAAGGAACAGAAAAAACATTTAACCGAGGAAGTGTACTTGTCAATAGCATTCATCATCTTATATATAAAAATGAATGTGTGTTTGTTTGTATGTTTGAAGTTTATAGACGATTAAACGGCTGAACCGATTTTCTTGAAATTTTCACAGTATCTTCCTGTATGTCTGGAAGGAGTTATAGGCTACTTTTTATGTTGATATTCCAAATGAGCGAGGGGCCATGCCCATGTATACTACATACTACAAACTTAATATTTAATTGCATTTGAAATATATTACTCATACGCATAGTAGTTACCCCTACAAGTATGCTATCTGTGATTCTTGATGTATAAAACCAAAGAAAATAAAGTATAAAGAATGTGCATTTTGGCATATTTTGGAATATTTTTCAAAAATATTTCACGACGCGGGGGGAAAGATAGAAGGGAAGGGTAAAGAAGCCAAGAGCGTAACAATGCGTTGTTCTGATCGTGCGTTTTTGTTGTTTGACTAATTTTTTATTTATTCTTCTGAAACAGTGTCGCCACGAAAAAAATTTTGTAACCAACATTTGTGAAAAAAATCACCAAATAAGAAAAAATATAACCAAAATTAAACTCGTAGACTTTTGTTTTATTTTTTTTTTCATGATAAAAATTATGAGAGGCAAGTGTTAACTCAGAGGAAAATTGTTAGTAATATTTTCAAGTCTACTTATTAACCTAATAATATGTATATGTGATCGAAAAATATAGAAAAATTGTACTGCGCTAAAAACCTAAAAACACCGTATTTAACTTGGCAAGTATTCTTCCAAAAATCAAAATCATTTCTCATTGATATTAGTGAATCATACTGTAATATTTCTTTGGGTGCAAAATTGAAGTCTGAAAAAACGACATGAACATTCTCCTTTAGAAGCTGACAAGCAACTGAATGCATTTTTACGCTCTCATGATGAGAGCAACACATTGTTACGCTCTTTGTTTGTGTTTATTTTCCTTCTGTCTTCCGCCCTCCTCATCCAGAAATGATTTTTTAAAAAGATTTTGGTGAGAGCGGGTCGTAATGCTACAAACCGCCATAAGAAATTTTACTTCTACATAATGCGTATTCTTTATATCCATATTCTTTGATAAAACTTAATGGAATTGGATATCACTCATACGTCACATATGTAGTTTTTTTTAATGAATTTTACATCTATATAAACAAAAATGAATGTGTGTTTATTTGTTTGTGGGGTTGTTTGCTTGAAGTCTATAGGCGGCTAAACGGCTGGACCGTACCTTCCTGTATATCTGGAAGGAACTATAGGCTCCTTTTTATTTTAAAATTTCAAGAAGGCGAGGTGCCACGCCCACGTACCCAATAAGTATTTGATGTCGCATATCTAATAAACTGCAATAGCTAGAGACCTCAAATTTTGCATGGACGACTTTGACGTATATATAAACAAAATGGGCGGATAGGCTATAGTGGGCGTGTCACCTCCAATATAAAAAAAATTAAATTATTATATCTAAGAAAATATAACAGTTAGAGTCCTAAAATTTTGTCGAATCCACTTTAGTATCAATATGAATATTTTAGACAAAAATGGGCTGTCTAGGAAAAGTGGGCGTGGTACTTCCCATATGAATTAAATGTAAAACTTCTTATATCTCGGAAATCACTTATATATATAAAAATGAATGTGCGTCCGTTAGCATGTTTGAAGTTTATAGACGACTAAACGGCTGAACCGATTTTCCAAAAATTTTCACAGTATCTTCCGGAAGGAGTTATAGACCTTTCCGACCGTATACGCA
Source organism: Sarcophaga rosellei (assembly GCA_930367235.1). NCBI lineage: Eukaryota > Metazoa > Arthropoda > Insecta > Diptera > Sarcophagidae > Sarcophaga > Sarcophaga rosellei. Next base: position 78,417,966 of record OV884017.1, on the reverse strand, counting down.
CAACTGTGCGGGTGTATTTAAGTCTCTATAATTTCTTTAATATATGACGTTATGCGACATGACCGGCAAAAAACAATTGTGTATTCTCTGTCTTTCTTTATCATTGTGAAGGACCGTTATCAGCTCTTGTTTTTTCATACAATTTTGGTAGTTTTAGTTGTGAACTTTCCCCAGTTGTGAAAATGAGGCGAAAGGGTAATTTTGCATATAAATTAAAATTCTATAAATTGTGGAATCTTATATCAAACAAGTGTTTCCAATTAGAAAAAATATTAGATATTGTATGTGAAGTGTAATTTTATGATTATTTTGGGATTTTTGATATTTTTACGTTAAAATTGTTTGAAGTGCTACAATTGTGCGTGTCCTGAAACAAAAGGATAAAGGGTCTAACTTACAAAACTTAATATCTTAAAATGATCTATGGACACAGAAGTTACAGTATTCAAAAATTTAGCTAAATCTATCACTCGGTTCGGCTATAGGTCGGAAAGGGATAGGCTACTTTTTATGTTGATATTTCAAATGAGCGAGGTGCCACTCCACATATACTATTGTAAGATAATAACAAAATGGGTATATTGGAAAAACTATATCAGCAAGATACCTCAAATTGTGTACAAGTAACTACAGTTTTAATATAAATATTTTGGACAAAAATGGGCAAACTATCCCATATAAAGTAAATACGAAAATCTGTTTATCTGAAAAACTGTAACAGCTAGAGTACCCAATTTTTGTACGAGTAACTTTAGTTTAAATATAAATATTCTGGACAAAAATAGGGAGTTCAGCAAAAGCGGTCGTGGCACCTCCCATATGAAGAAAAATAACAGTTAGACTCTCCAATTTTGTACGAATATCTAAAGGTTCAATATCAATATTTTTGTTAAAAATGGGCGATCAAGCATTAGGGGCGTGGCAAACTCCATATGAGCTAATTATTAAAATCTGTATATCTGTATTTTTTATTCCAGCTATAGTAAGGTGGTGCCTCTCACGTGAAGTAATAACAAAAAATTTTATATTCTTATTAATTAATAATATAAAAAAATTATCTGATTAGTGAGTGTGTAAATTATTATATCTTGAAATATGCAATAGTAAGGTATACGACCCTTAAATGGTTGAGTTTGAAATTTTCACCTCATATACATAGTAAGTACTAAAATTCATACTATTTAAATATTTATCTTGAAAAGCATATACATGTACATATGTAATAGTAATGTTATTGGTTAATTCCAAAAATTGGTAACTAATAAAAATATTATATATTTGTCGCATATCTAGAAAATACGTTGGGTAAATTTTATAATCAGCAATGAATGGGCATGTAACAATAGGCAGTAATATTTTCATTCATTACTTTTAATTACCTAAGTAATAGAATGTAAACTGTTAATATTTTTCCCAAATAAAATAAGTAGTTGCAAAACTCATCAAAAAATTTACCGGGACCGACACAAACACAATTATTTGTTAAATTTTAATAACCTTAATTTTTTCCAACGGTTTTTGACCTCAACCGATTTTTTACCTAATCATATTAGGTAAAATATAAAGAAATAAATATAACACGCATTCGGTTTTGGAATTCAGTTGAATCTTTGATACTAATCAAGTTAAACGTTATTTGAGTGACATTTATTTTGCAACAATTTGTAAAAATGCCCCCAATAAAAGCATCCCTTTCCAGAAGCACTAAAAATGTATTGCGTTTGCAATCCCAGAGAGTAAATGAAAGTTCGGAAGAGCGTGAAAGTCGCCTCAGGACTGAAAAGAGTCGAGCTTCAACCTTTAGAGCCGGAACGCCATCACAACGTGAAGAACGCCTTGAAGGCCTACGGCAACGTGCCACACCATCAAGAGCTACTGAAACACCTTCAGAAAGCCAAGAGCGCCTTAAAAGTCAACGAAATCTTACCTCTTTAGCACGAGCTTCTGAAACGCCGTCAGAACGCGAAAGATGTCTTGAAGGTCTTCGACAACATGTCACTACCGCATGAGCTACCGAGACATCGTTGGAACATGAAGGTCTGCTATAAAGCCAGCGAAATCGTACTACAGCATCACGAGCTAATGAAACAGAAGTCCAACATGAATCACGAGTAGAAAGTCAGCGGATTTGAACATCAACAAAAAGAGCAGCAGAGAGGATAGAGCAATATGATTTGCGTCGAGAACAAAATCATAATCGAATGGCGGTGAATCGACGTAATGTTTTTCATGAATACTCAGGTATTGCATTTAACTACAGATCTGATATAGATTATACCGAAGACGAATTAGTGGCAATTGGTAGCATGAATTAAGTTTGCCAATATTGCAATGCACTCATGTACAAAAATGAAACGCCTTTGGCAACATGTTCACACTCTAAATTTAACCACTGATATGCATGTTCAGTTGCAACGCGATGCTTTAGCTTCAACTTTTTCCAAAAAATTGCATGATTTAGGTAATGGAAGAATTCCAATAGATCCTATAACAAAGATCCTATAAAAAAATGTCGATCAGACTTTTGCAGAATGACACAATCCAAAGAAGAATTAATAAATTGTGTATATCCCAATATCGTGCAAAATTTTAAAAATTTGCAATGGTTATGTGAACGTAACGCACGTTCCATCAATAGCAATATTCTCAACAAGGTCGATGGGAATCTAAGAACTTCTAAATCGATCGACACAGTTTCTAATATTGAGGATGTCGTCAATTATCCAGTCGAATTTTTAAATTCGTTAGATTTACCAGGCTTTCCACCACATGACTTACAGTCAAAAACGGTGCTCCCATTATTTTACTTAGAAATATTGATCCTCCACGACTTTGTAATGGCACTCAACTAACAATAAAAAAAATTATGAACAATGTTATCGAGGCGACCATTATAACTGGAAAGTTTAAGGGAACTGATGTATTGCTGCCACAATTTCGATGGGGTAGCGAAGCACACCGGGTATTAGCTAGTATAGAATAAAATTATCTTGTGCTGAGTAGACAATCCTTGGCCGATGCAAATTCTGTTCATTCTAGAGCATAGATCCGATTGTCGTGTTAATGTCTTTGAGTTGTATATGGTTATGGTCTTTTCTGTGTACCGGAGGTCTTCGAGCACCATAACTATAATTTGTCATCGACAATAATGCGTGACACTTGTTGCACATTAAAATAATTTAGATGTTACAATTCATGCCTTCTCAGCACATCTATTTGGTTCTTCTTCTGAGCGGTCTTATCGAAGAATGCCGGTTTGGAGTAGATCGAAGTTAATCTACGAAATTTCGTCTAATATATTTTTTTAAATCAAAAATGTTTTAGTGATTTCGATATTAATATTCGGATTTATATAATTATAAACTTTTAAAATTGTGGAACTTAAGATAACGATACATGATGAATAGGTATGTGGGTTAAACGATAAAAGACCAGCCAATGGTTCAAGCCTATCGGCATATACATACCTAAGCCATCAAGTAGGCTTATTACACTCACACCATTAAGGGTTACCAACAATACTTTTTAAACGAAGCTTATTTTTTGTACAAACTCGACCAATTCTGAGACGAGGTATGTTTAGTACAGTATCATATCAAAAATATTAGAATATTGAGCTTATGAAAGTTGGGAATTGACTCAAAACTGTACCATCGTTTCACTACGTTAATGCAATTCAAGTGTAAATTTAAGGTAGAGTTTTCCGCGAGTGCGTTCATTGTTGTACTCAAGTTGCCCTATTTTGTCTTGAAATACTAATAGTTTTCCCTTCATTGGGATTGCGGCAGAGTAATTATAATGTAAATCTTCTTACTGCGTCACTGTTAAGCAATAGTCGATGCGACATTTCCATCCACCTTTTCAGTTACGTCTTGAATACAGTAAAAGGCATTGGGTTATCCAAGCGTATCTTATTAGCCAGAATATTCGTTTCCTTATTTCCGAGCCCTCCTTCATAACTAGATACCCGTATCTTGCGTATCGTTGTAAACCTAGAGTAAAAGTTAATCGCCTTTCTACATTTTAGGAAGGTCCTTGATCCCGTATACCTGGATATTATTACACTAATTGTCATTTGAATACCAGTGACGGTATTTCTTAGGTTTTGGCAGCAAAATATTAATCTTATAAATAAAAATGCTATTAAAGTAATCAACAAACTTTGCGAAACAATATGTGTTCAATAAAGTGTAAAAATAAAGGATGTACATATAAGTATATACAAATTTACCTATAGAATTGCAAAATAAATTTTTAAATACAAAAAAATTCTAAAACTAACAAAAACTATGAGAGTTAAGTCTTCGAAATTATTACTAGCCCACATCTTACATTTACTACTTGCACGTACATTCGCTTGTAGCCCCGTTTTACGGTCCAGTAGTCGGAGATAAAGTTTGGTTTCTTCTATATAGAGGCCAAGCCCGTCATATCTCCCTGTTTAGAGCTACCCTAGAAGCAAGAACACCATACAGCCATCTGTGCCAGGGGCCCATTTAACCAAGGAAGTTGATCTGGTATTAGAATGAAGGAATTGGTTGCTTTTGATATTTTAGGTGTCTTTTTCCTGACCCCACGTTGTCTCTTATGTAGTATAGTAATGCACCTCAATTTATCCAACTATTCCTTAGAAAATGGTTAACTCAGTTAATTTGCATCTGGTCCACATGAAACTCGCGTAAGGATTGACTTCCTCAATGCTAATGCATACTGCAAGACAATATACTTTGTCATATAGTAAAATATTCATGTTGACTTCGTGTGAAGTGATCTTCGATTTTTTTTTTGATGAGGGCATGTTGTTTATATTACATTTTTTCATCAGATATTTTACTCTTTAACATGGTGTCGTCAATTCTTTCCATAGTTTTGATCAAAGGTTAGGCTAATCGGACGAAAACGCTTCGGGGACACATAGCTACATTTACAAAGCTTATGTATGAACACCATCCTTGCATCTTTCTCGTTTCAGGCTTGTATGCCTGGATTAGCAGGCAATTCCTACAAGATGAGTTAATACGATGTTTACCTAATTTTGTAGAAACGCTGAGAAAATTTCGCCTAGTCTTGTCTCCTTAAGGTGAGAGAAGCTTTAGACAGCTTCTTTAACTATGTTTATAGCGGTTTCTGGAGTATTCTTTGTCCTGTTACACGTCATGTACCGTACCGATGATGATCCCGTCGACACGGTGGAAGTGTTTATCAACAGACGTAGGGATTCCACTATTATGTCCATCCGTCTGCCCGGATCAACTGGATAAGACTTTTTTAATCTGAGATAGCAGTTTACCTTTCTGCAAAACAGCCTCCAGGTGATCCGCTTTCCCATGTTTTTTCTGGAAAAGTTTCCTTTCAAGACGGGACAACTGTTTTTGAAAGACTGAATCTTATAAAACTTCCGAATTTTGCCCAGTTAGTATTTATTTTAAACGGGACGGAATCAACTTTTATGCCGATGGTCAGAGGAGTATGTAACGAGGACACACCATTTTTAGAACACGTCAATAAGATTTTTGAAAGGTTTACTGAATTGCACTTTGTCCCTAATTTTGATAACAAAAATAACTTTGTTACCTATATTAACAGCTGTTCAAATAAAAGTGCGAAAACAAATACAATAAACATATTTTCATATCACTTTTTGATATATTTTCAAAAAATTCTTTTGAAATACGGAAATGCTGCCTCAATTTTTCTTCTGTATTTGTTTATACATTAGTTTTCTTAAAAATCATTCGATTTTTTGTGACATAAAAATGTAATGCTTTAGTTACTTCATTGTCAACATTCCTATTAATATGGTTACAGGAAACATCTTCATATATATCTCAATTAAAATTTACATATTTTGTTTCATTCTATAAATAGTTCCAAAAATGTTCACGAATAAAGCAGTTGTTTAATAGTTTGACAGTTTACCCAATTACCCGAAGAAAAAGTACGTGTAAAGTGCGGAAAAATGAAAAATACAAATAACACAAATTACTCTCAAAATCACTCTCATTTACCCAGTTTTCATTACAAAAACGCTTTCTTGTAAAATTGGGAACCCGCGGTAACGTACCACCAAAGAATATGGATATAAAGAATGCGCATTATGTAGAAGTAAAATTTCTTATGGCGGGTTGTAACATTACGACCCGCTCTCACCAAAATCTTTTTAAAAAATCATTTCTGGATGAGGAGGGTGGAAGACAGAAGGAAAATAAACACAAACAAAGAGCGTAACAATGTGTTGCTCTCATCATGAGAGCGTAAAAATGCATTCAGTTGCTTTGCTTGTCAGCTCCTAAAGAAGAATGTTCATGTCGCTTTTTTCAGACTTCAATTTTACACCCAAAGAAATATTACAGTATGATTCACTAATATCAATGAGAAATGAGTTCGATTTTTGGAAGAATACTTGCCAAGTTAAATACGGTGTTTTTAGGTTTTTAGCGCAGTACAATTTTTCTATATTTTTCGATCACATATACATATTATTAGGTTAATAAGTAGACTTGAAAATAATACTAACAATTTTCCTCTGGGTTAACTTGCCTCTCATAATTTTTATCATGAGAACAACGCATTGTTACGCTCTTGGTTTCTTTACCCTTCCCTTCTATCTTTCCCCCCGCGTCATGAAATATTTTTGAGAAATATTCCAAAATATGCCAAAATGCACATTCTTTATACTTTATTTTCTTTGGTACTACGAACACAGCTTTTAGTCAGTGTTTCTCATACATTTCTTTCTCATTCCAAAATTGCAATTTTTAGTGAAGGCAACATTGGATTTTGTTCGGACAAAAGTCTACATAAAATTTCCCGTATATTTTCCATTAAATTAATATCTGGGGAACATGCTGGCCAGATTTGAGACAAAGTCACTGCATTTCATTCGTCGTGAAACAAACCGAATTGCCATCAATCTATCTGCACAAAATGCTCTCCAATACCATAAAATGTCAACAATCAATTCCTATTCCAGCAATTTTCAATTTTCCTCCCAGAAATTTAGATCGTGACTCTTTTATGGTATGAGAAACAAATTTTCAGTTTCACCAAAAAAATTGTGGTCTTGGTTCTTTTACGGAATGAAGAGGTGAATGAACGTGGTAGTCATTGCTAACACTCATTTTTAATACTTTCTATCCCACGGTTCTATAATAAATTCTCTCCAAAACCATAGTTACTACTATCTTAAAAAGTGTGGTACAGATTTTTTAATTTTTTTAAATATATTTGGGCAATTCACACAACTTTGTATCGTGTATGTTGTATTGAATACATTTGTTTGCTTGTGAACGCTCCATGCTATGCTGTATTGTGTATTTCGTGGCATTCAAACAATTTGATAGCCCGAAACCAACACAACTTTATAAAAACATATACACATTTTTTTCATTCACACAATTTGATAGCACGAAACCAATATAACTTTTAAAAACATATGGAAAAAATATGTATAAGTGTATCGGATTTTTATATGAAAATTATCAACAACAATCCTACACTGTTGTATGTTCTTCCAACAATGCAATGAATACAACGATACAACGGCTTGTGTGAATTGACCAATTAATTAAAATGTCAAAATAAGTGAGTGTATGTACTATATATTGATGTCGGCGCAACAGCTTATGGTTTTGTCCTATAGATAGATCAGCGATAGATCTTAAAGACAATTTTTGTCTCTGTAATCACTTACTCATTCACGTTTTTTATTACCAATGCTTCAGTACTATACCATAGTACAGGTTAAATGAGTGATTTGTATAATGTTACTTTCATTTCATGTGTATGCAGTGGTCGCAATTAAACAGTTTGTCGTCCTCTCGTTCATTTTGAGGCATATGATCTTTAAATGTTTTTCAACTTAAAGAACAATTCCACTTACTATTCGCGTTTTGAAACCATATATCTGCAGCACTTAAGATTGTACATTCAATATATTAGATGAATGCACTTAGGCTGTCACAACCTGATCGTGATTTAATTTAGAGAAGTCTATATGGGCTTATCAAGTTAAAATGTCGAGTTGCTCTGAGAGAATCTATAATTATGTTAACGATTTCAACAAAGCATTTTACAAAAATTGTCAACGCTTGTTTATATTTTTTAAAGTTAATCCTTTTTTTTGTATTTTTAATTTTTTATGAATTTACTAAATATTTTAACATATTTGTAAACAATTCTATTACAATATTTTTCACCAGTCAGATGCGTGGAAAACAATGTTGGGCCGCAAATGAGACCTGATTATTTACATGCTTTGGACAAGCTGATGACTTTTAATGAAAAAAATCAGAAGCAAAAAAATTTATCGGTAACAAATATGGAAAACTATAACAGCTGTACTTATCAAAATAATCCGTTGGAGAATTTAAAGTATTCGGCAATAACTGAGAGAATAGAAAACATCGAGCAGCATATAAAAATTTCACCAATTAATGTTACCGACATCTATGAACGTTTAAAAATTATAGAAAAGCGAATTCTGTACTTGGAATCTATATCTCCGGAATATCGTCATTTTTTGGTAAGAGAATTAAAAAGTTAAAAACTATTATTTATATACAGGGACGAATTAAATTATTGGCACATCAAGCATAGTCAGCTTCGAGACTGTTTCAGTGGTGTTGTAAATATGAGCGGTTTTATCAACAGTTTACCGGTCTTATCCGGGCTTATAAAATGTCAAGTTGCTCTGATAGAATCTATAATTATGTTAACGATTTCATCAAAGCATTTCACAAAAATTGTCAACGCTTATTTATATTTTTTAAGTTAATAGTTTTTTGTATTGGCTTAATAGAATGATGAATTTTCTATAAAACTAAATTAAATGCACCCCAATATTTTTTATAGAATGTCCATTAAAACTAAAAATGACCAAAACGTAACCAATTTGGCGGAACGAAATTATTGGCAAACTTAACCAGACTTTTTAAAATTTTATCGATCTGAACAATTTTTTAAACACAATTTCTTCTTGAATTATCAATTTTCGATTTTAAACTGTAAAAGTCAGCCTCGTTATACCTTTCGGAGTATATTGCAACGTTTTAAAGGAGCCGAAATATTCGGCTCATATCCTCATTGTGGCTCACGTATAATATTCCGCACAACCTACCAAACCCCCACAATTACCCGACCTTAACCCGTTAGAGCATTGATGAAGAACGAGTTAAAGCAGGCCCTACTTGAAGAATAGCAAAATATCGGGTCAGATCTCACAAAAAAGTTTTGGCACGTGGTTTTAACTGAAACTTTTCGCTATTATGACTGCTTCAAAATGTTTGTAATATGCATTTTAACATTTAATGTTTTCTATATGTATTTTCTAAAGGTACCCATACAATTGCAGTATTATTGTGCATGACATTGCACAATAAAATTGCGTGTGTGTGTATGCTATATATGTATGTACATATGCAGTAGGTGGCACAATATATTGAATAAAATCAAAAGTCTTGGTTTTTATTGTGCAAGACGCAATATTGTGTAATGTGTTGACAAGATTGTGTACAATAACTATTTTCTACCAAAATATAGCACAACAGCTGATATCAAAATTAAATTTTGTTTGTGTACATATCAGTGGTGTTGTGCTAATTTTTTTTACCGGAACGCATATATATGTATAATTATATAGACAGGGCCGATCCTGGGTAGGCGGCCGCTCTGTGCGGTCTCATGTCCCAAATTTAACAACGGGGGAGGGAGATTTCACCCGTCGCCAGGATCGGCCCTGTATATAGCATAAAAAGGAAAGGAAACGAAAATCATTACGAAACCCATTTTGTGTATATGTATTTATATATATGTATGTTTATTACAATAATAGGAACGTTTAATAAAAATTTGTTAACAAATTATAAAATACATATAAAAATTCGTCAAAAATTAGAAGAAAAAAATCAGCAATTCTTTATAATTTTTTTTCAAAACGTCAGCCAATTCTCGTTATCAGAAATCATCTTTAGTTCAGGAACGCGTTCCTGTCCAAAAAGGAAGTACCGGAACGACGTTCCGGAGCGTCCCGGCTCGACAACACCACTGGTACATATACCTAAGTGCTTCTTAAATCAAAAATTTTGTAATAAAATGTTTAAATAATTAAAAAAAACATATAATTGCCATAAAAATTTATTGAAAATTTGTAGGAACATGTCATGACAACAGAAAAGTTATCAGAATGACAATGTATTATTGAGTGCATCGAACTGTATGAAACATTGCCGGCTTTGTGTCTTTGCCGGATCCACTCCTTCATCCATTTCCGTTTTTTAGGGTTTTTAAATTTATTTGCCATTATTATGGTTATTCAAGTCTCATCGTCCTCACTCATATCACTAAACGTTATTTTTTAATTTATGAATTCTCTAAAGTATTTAATTTGTTTAGGTTTTTTGTATCAACGAAATTAATATTGTCTACTTTTTCATACTATACTATACAAGGCAAATTCATATAAGGTAACCGTAACTCTACAACAATGCAAAAACAACAGGCATTTTGTTTTTGTAAAACACTACTTAGGTTGTCAAAATAGGAAGAAAAAAAATGTAAAAGGAAAAAAAATGAACAACACGCACAACAAACACATACAAATTTTGACATTTGAAATAGTATCAGCTGTTTAGTCACTCCCACCTATTACATGAATTCGCCTAGATACTATATATACATATTATGTATATAAAAAAACAAAAAAAATATTTTTTCTTTTTAAAAAAATTTATAATTTAATTAAAAAAAAATTGTGAAATTTTTCAATTAAAGAAATGAAATTTCTGAGAGAAAACCGATTAGAAGCGATAGGAAAAAAACACTATTAAGTGCACAAGAGTTGTGTGAGTGAGCAAAGATGAATTCTTTCATTCACAAAGAATTAAATACTGAATACATAACACAAAATATTAAAAATAATAACAAGATAAAAAATAAATAAGTAAATTCAAATCATAAAAGTGAATACTGATAATGATGATGACGAAGAAAATGTACTTTGCAACTGGCAAACAATACCAAAAACGACCTAAGCTTTTTGAAAGCAGATCCCCAATTGGATATTTGGCAAAGAAACGACACACTACTGATGACAACCCATGTACCTCTAATACAAACCGATTTAAAATTCTGGATGCAGAGAACAGCGTAGGTGAAAAAAGTCAAGAAACAACTGACTACATCAAAACACCACCAATTTTTATACCCAATGTTAACAATATTGTTAATATGATAAGCAATATATGTTCTGTTATTCCTAGAAAAGATTTCAGTTATAAATCATTGACAAATAACGAAATAAAAATTATGATAAGCAGCATAGCTAAGTATTTTGATAGAAGAGAAATAAGTTATCATACATATCAAGTACGAAAAGAACGAGCTTACAGAGTTGTTATTAAGGGTCTTCACCACAGAACACCTCCAGAAGACAACGTAGAAACGTTTGTAATGTTCGAAGTAGAGTTTCAAAGAATCCCCTTGCAATGTTTTATGTTGATCTTGATCCAAAAGTTAATAACAAAGAATTTTATGAAATTCGTTACATAAATAATGCTGTAGTTACAATTGAACCCCCTAAGAAAGTCAATGTTATTGTTCAATGTCACCGTTGCCGTTGTGGAAGTCGTCGTGGTCTAGTAGGTAGTGTGTTGGCTTATTAGACGAAAGGCCCGAGTTCGAATCCCAGGCCAGACATCAAAAACAAAATACAAAAAGTATTTCTTCGGCGACTTCCTCTCAGCAGATTTCTGGCAAAAACTCTGAGAGTAAAAATTGCCATGAAAAGCTTCTCAAAAAATCTGTCGTTCGGAGTCGACTTTAAACTGTAGGTCCCGCCACTCATGTATAAAATTAACGCACACAACATGAGTGGTGTTGAGAAACTAGGCCGTAATCCTGACGAAGGGTTGTAATGGCCAATTATGTATGTCACCGTTGCCAACAATTTGGACATACTCAGGCCTATTGCAGAAAACCTTTCCGTTGCGTAAAGTGTGCTCTGGATCATCCCACAGCTGAATGTAAATCTAATTCATCTCGTTGTATTCACTGTTTACAAAACCATACTGCAAACTACAAAGGATATCAAGTTTATCAAAAACTTGTGCAGAAAAAATCATCTTATGCGATCGTTTTGTAAGGTCAAAGTACTAATGAAAGTGTATATGAACGTCTTGAAAAACTAATAACTTAACATGATGTCAGTTTTTGTTACTAAATTATGCAATTAGATATTAGAATAACAGTATTGAATGCAAATGGATTTTCCAATCATACGCAGGAAACTCAAATGTTCTTAAAAACTCAATTCGTTGACATTTTCTTGATCTCTGAAACGCATTTTACTTCTAGAGATTATGGAAATATCTTCCTGACAATAGAGCACATGCTGGTTCTGCAATTTTAATAAAATCAACAATTAAGTACGAAGTTCTTCCTACAATTTGTCACAACTACCTACATGCTGCTGGCGTTAAAGTTAGTATGAACTGTGGAGATGTCTCTGTATGTGCCATTTATTCTCCCCCTAGACATTCTACTTCATCTCAGGACTATGAAAACTTCTTTATTTATTTAGGGAGCCGTTTGCTGATAGGAGGAGACTTTAATTCTAAACATCCATGGTGGGGATCTAGATTGACAAACCCTAAACGTCGGGAGCTATACAAATGTATTCTTAAAAAAACATTACAATACTCTTTCTTCTGGTAGACCAACCAACTGGCCTACTGATCCGAACAAAATACCAGATTTACGAGACTTTTGTTTACTTTGGAATACCAAGTAACTGTCTCGACATACAAGATAGTGATGGTCTTAGCTCTGATCACACTCCTATCATAGCAACTTATAATTTCATTTTTCACACGATTTCAAAGAAAGCAAATATTATATCAAATAGGCCTGACATATATTCGTTTACATATTGGATAGATAGAAATATAAATCTAAATCTTTCAATAAATAATGGTCAAGAGTTAGATGAAGCCGTCGAAAAGTTTACGAGTCTAATCCACGAAGCCGGTCATTTATCAACACCAAATGTTGCAGAAACACCTAATTTGTCAACTACAAAAAATTATAAATCTGCTGAAATTAGAAACCTAATTCGTTATAAAAGGAGAATCCAAAATATTTGCCAATTAAGTAGAAACCCAATTGATAAACGAAATTTTAACCGCTTATATACGCAGCTTAAACAAAAGCTTAAAGAATTTAAAAATGAAAAAACAGGGCAATATTTGAGATATTTAGACGCGAATAAACTTCATAATTGTCTTTGGCCTACACAACGTAACATTCCTGTAAGAGATTTAAACAACAGTTGGTGCAGATCAAATCAAAAGAAAGCCGAAGCATTTTGTCAACATTTGGAAAATATTTTTCAACCGAATTCTCAAATTCGGTCTTTCAGTGATGTTAAAATACTGTAATTTTTAGATGCTTCATGCCAAATGAGTCTTCCTATCAATCATTTTACTCCAAATGAAGTTAAACTAGAAATTTCAAAACTTGGAAATAATAAGACTCCAGGATACGATAAAATAGACTCCAAATTATTCAAAATTTTATCTAAAACAAAGGGTTATATTTTTAACTTTATTATATATGTAATTCAATTTTACGATTACAATATTTTCCGACTCAGTGGAAGTGTGCTGATTCTTAAACCTAATAAAAATGAAAATGAGTTGTCATCATATAGACCAATAAGTTTGTTGTTAAGCTTTTCAAAAATATTTGAAAGACTGTTTTTGCTAAGACTGAAACCTGTCTTGGAACAACATAATATCATTCCTGGCCATCTGTTTGGTTTTCGCAACAAGCATGGTACTCCAGAGCAGTGCCATCGAGTTATAAATGTCATAACTGATGCCTTTAAAACGAAAAAATATTGCTCTGCGGTATTCTTAGATGTACAGCAAGCTTTTGATAAAGTTTGGCACCCCGGGCTATTGTTTAAATTAAAATCTTTGCTACCAACACCATTGTACTCGGTTCTAAAATCATATCTAAATGTACGTTACTTGTATGTTATAGAATAGCTAAAAACTCAAATGTGGAAATATTACAACGTTACCTGTCTAAATCTCTACGGTTCATTACTCAAGCGCCCTGGTTCGTGAAAAAGATCTCAATATCCCTTTAGTTAAAGACACCATAACTGAATTTAGTTCTAGATATGTTGACATACTGAGTAACCATAGCAATCTATTAGCCATTAGTCTACTAGATGCGACTGAGGATGTACGAAGACTCAAAAGATTTCATGTGCTAGATTTGCCTTTTAGATAGTAACTTTGTACATATTATAAATAGTATATATAATTTCTTTTGTAAATACCATATACTATATAAATAGTTTTAAATATATGTATGTATGTATATTATACGTAAAATTGCGTCATGTCAGAAAAAAATTTTGGTGCAACTTATTGAATAGTGTAGGGCAAAGTGACAATAGTAAACGCAATAAAGTACTCAATAATATTGTGTAGTTTATGGGTACGGTGACCATTATTTCTATGAGAAAAAAGCTGACAAATATATAAAATTGAGAAACAAAAAAAATGAATTTATTTTAATTAATATTTTATATAAAGATTATTAAAATACAGACATAAATAGGTACAAATTATATACACAAAATTGACTTTATACATATACACACATATGGATATATTTACTTATGTGTATAAATTTACTTCTGATATTTCTCTACAGAATGTATTTGTTTTAAAGTATTGAGCCTATTAGATAAAAATGTTTTAAATACCGAACAGTCCATATCAAAATTGAATTTTATGGTCAACAGAGATTCTAAAGTTTCTAGCCCCATGTGGGATTTTTCGGAAGATCAAATATTGTTAGATATAGTAAAATCTTTCCGTTGGTACGTTAGATGGTGGCAAAGGAAATAAAAAATTTATAATTTCAGGATGTTTTTATAAGGACTATTTTTTGTTTCGAAAAATTGGAAAACTTCAAATCTGGATTTAATGCTGATTGTTTCCGTATTTCTATTTGTTTAGCATTTGCATAATTACACTGTGCTAGTTGAAAAAAGTGACAAGCGGGGCACCTGGCGGGTTAACCTAATTTGGGTACGCTGAATCCAGTGGTGCTAACCATTTTTATAGGTTAGCTCGTGTTTTCGAAATATACCGTTATTTCGAAAATGGAGGAGGTTGCGCAACATATATTCGCATAACTCAAAAACAGTTTAGTTTATTATAATAAACTAAAAAATCGAAATTCCGCAATGAAATTTTCTTTAAGTAAGGTTAAACTTTTTCCAATATGCGCGTCGTTGTAAAAACATAATTTTTTACCAAAAAAAATATTTTTTTTAGCAAAATTTCGAAAATTTCCTTTTTAAAAAGGCATAAAAAAATGGAAAACGCAGCTGAGCTTTTTTTTATTATTTTTTTTGTTGTTGACGATTTCTGTTTCTACCTGTTACAGGCAAAAATATCTAAATATTTTGATATTTTCTGCCTGCATTGATGTTGGGTGCATAGTGTGTAGTCGTGTTTACAGCGTATTGCAGAAACGAGTTGCGTAGTGTGTACCTAGCATTAGAATTAAAAAATAGAGTCATAAATTTTTACCGCACAAAACGGTTTTGTAAAAACTTAAGTAACGTATTCTATCAGGTAGAAAAAGACTTTAGTTTTATTACAGTTATTGTTCACACGAGTGAACATTCCCAACACACATCAACATCTCCTACATAATTGTTTGATTCTTGTTGATCACTTGAATAACGATCCTCAAATGAAACAGTTGACTATCGATCTTTGAACAATACAAAACAAATACCCAAAAATTTATGACTCTATTTTTTAATTCTAATGCTAGGAACACACTACGCTGCTTCCTTACAGCAAGAAAGAAATATCATATTTGTATCATATATATAATACCATATTTAAATCGTTTTAGAGTTTTATCTCTCTCCTTTTAAAAACACATTGATTTTTCGAAATTGGTTCAAAAATATTTGAGTAATAAATAATCTTGTGTGAAAATTTAAAAAAGAAAACACTTTTTGCGAAATAAAAGAAGTTTGGAGGGTTTGAAAAATATTATAAAAAGTATTTCTGAGATCTACTCAACTAAATATACAACTTAGACTATTTATTTACTCGGCTGTATTTTACTTTTGGTTTTTGTCGCATAGTGTAATCAATAATTATAATTTTGGAGTTCAAAATATTACTGTTGAACCATGTTTATGTAAAAGCAGCTTCGCGAAAATCAGATGGAAACTTTAAAATATTAGTTAGCTTTGTTTTCATTAGAGGGTAAAAAAAGATTTTAGTTTTTGATGCCTTGTTACCACTAATACCATTCGTCTTTACGGCAAATAAATTCACTATTTTCATGGGTTGAATAATCAAAAAATATCAGACAGACTATTCATTGTGGAAATCAACGAAAAACATAAAGAGATCTGATACACAAATTCCGCCGATGTACATGTCAGAACAAATAATCAAACAAATTTGAGGTGCCCGATCAGCAGACAATTTATTATAACCCAGTTAGGAAATAATAGCACTTGGAAATTGTTAATGGGTCTCATTATTATCTTGCATCGGTTTAGTATTAGCTTGTGGAACAGATATTAAGGAAAAAAACAGTCTTAGAGTTCAAAGAAAATGATATAAGAGTCGTAATATTTTATTTTTAAGTGTCGAAACATTGTGTCATTTTGCGGAATCAGTAATAAAATATAATAATATAATTTAATAAAAAACATTTATTATATATTGTGCATAAAGTTCCAAAAAATAAAATCTAAGAAATTGTTCAGAGGTTAATTTGTCGGCAATTATTTTATTTTTTTTGCATTTCATTTTTATCTCCAATTTTAGTTATCACTGTACCTATACGACCTATAAGTTTTGGTTTTTAAAAGATTAAAACCAAAATTGTCAGACTTGATCGGCAGAAAGCTTTTTTGATATAAATAATCTCAATAATTATACTGTGGATCTATTTGAAACCTACGCAACTGTATAAAGATTTGTTTTTATAGATGGCGAAATTTAGGGTGCTTCTAAACCGTTTGCACTTGGTGTACCACAGGCCATTGTTTTAGAACTTGTTCTATATTAGACAATTAGCAATTACAATCACACTGCTGCCTTTGGTAATGCCACTACCTACCATAACAAGCAAAAGAATCCCCATGTAGCCACGCGATACCTTCAGGATCAGGATCTTTCAGCTAGATAAATCGGAAAGCCTAAAGATAAAAGCTGAAGAGCCAAAAATGTGTTTGCATAAAATGTACAATGCAAGGAAATATATGATCAGTCTCAATAAATAAGTGGCAAAACAATTTAATATAAGATATTTTATACGCATTCATTTTAACCGATGTTTGATTTTCAATTTCCATTTAGAAGCAAAGTGAGCACAAATGAGGTGAAAATTCTTAACCTTAATTAAAAATTGGAGATTGAAAATTTTTCAAATCGACTCAAATAAGTTTGCTTTTTGGCTCTTTGCATGTAGGACTTCACTCGTTATATTCGTTTAAGATAGTAGGTTAATACAACTTGCAAGAAATACCTACAGTTGTAACACACGGTAGTAAATAATAAAACTAAATTTATTCTTGGTATTGATCTAAACTATACATATATCCCTATTTTTTTATATATAGTTTCAAAATTGAAATATATGATATACATAAAATAATAATAATAATCACATCCGCTTGTATACATGGAATGTGCCTCCTCTTTCTTATTTGATGACTGCATACTATGAGAGTATTCTACTAAAGAAAGTGGAAAAAAGATCTGAAGTCTGCGGAAAATATTTGGACAGGAAGTAAATTAATTTTATCCTCAACAAACCCCATGTTTTTATATTTTTTACTATAAACTTCACTCTACCGATCACGATACAATTTTAGAGAAAGTGAAGTACATATTTGCGTATACACACATATACAGTATGTCTCATAATTATAAGTAATAAGAGCGTTCAGCTCTGACCACAGAGTCTTAAAACATTTTTACAACTTTCGCAAATTTGTTTTGCATAATTGAGTTTCTTGTTCACATACATATAATTGTATGTTTCATAATTATATGGTAACTTCTATTTCGAAGATATTTCTTAATAAATTACTTTATCGCCAAAAAACAAAAATTTATTTCACCCTTCTTCAGCCCTTGAAGTTCAAGGAGTGTTAGCTAATTTTGGAGTTAAAAGTCTTATTGGATTTTCCATATAAAATTTTTTTTTGTTTCACTCAGATGCAAATTGATGTTGGAACAAAAATTATTTGAAATATTAATATTCAAACCAATTTAAAGCTTTTTTATATTATAGATTTTTTCAAAACAATAAAAACTTATCCATGATGTATTTGAACAAATAAACTAAAAATATAAGCTAAGAATTATTTTAATAAAAGGAGTTAAGAGTACAAAAATATTAATTCTTTCTAATGTAATTAACACTAATAAGTTGCTAGAATTGTTTATTCTCTTTGAATTATCATTTAAAACAATTTTTCTCTGCTACACAAGAAATTCATAAAAATTGCGACTTCCCTGTAAAATAATTTTTTTGTTCTTCTTTAATCAAAACAAACTCAAGGAGCTGTGGGTTAGCTAACTTCGAAAGTACAAAGACGTTTAGTGTTAGACAAACTCAAAAAGATTGATCCTAAAAGACATGTGAAAAACTTCAGATAATACAAATGATACTCCATCAAAACAATCCTAAATATTACTTATATAAGTACGGAGAAATTTCTTTTATCAACTGATAAGAGAATGCACGAGTGGGCATATATCGGGAGAGGCCAGAAAAGCACCTTGACTGGAGTGAGTTATAGCTGACACTTAAGCTATAACTATCGTGGTGAAGGATTTAAAGCAGTGTTCGAAAGAATACTCTAAAGTAAGCAATGTTGAAGTCACCGTAGTCTAGTAGGTAGTGTGTTGGCTTATTAGTCGTAAAGCCCGGGTTCGTATCCCAGGTCAGACATCAAAACGAAATATGAAAAAAAAAATATTTCTTCGGCGATTTCCTCTCAGCAGATTTCTTGCAAAAACTCTGAGAGTAAATAAAACTGCCATGAAAAAGTTTCTCAAAAATCTTTCGTTCGGAGTCGACGTTAAACTGTAGATCCCGTCACTCACGTATAAAATTAACGCACACAACATGAGTGGTATGGGAAGCTAGACTGTAATTCTGACTGAAGGGTTGTAATGAACAATTATGTGTTATGTAAGAGAATGCAATCGCCTTGAAGTATATTTGATCGTTTAATTAAAAGTTATACATATGTGTATGATATACAGTCAACCCTCCTATAACGCGGTGAGTGCGTACCGCGCTGTAAGAGTACCGCGTTATATGGAAACCGGGTTTTGAAAGTACCGCGTACCGTAATCTTAGTTTATTTATTAACATTGGAGTTCACACATTTAATTCAACTTAGTTCACAATACACTTCACTTTTTTTTATGTCCGTTGCCTTCAGCGTCTACTTCACTAATAATTCGTCTTCCCTAAAATCTGTTCGTTCTTCTCTATCTATTCAAAAATAACCCACGCCACTCAAAAGAATACCGCTAATTGAGCAGACTCTCAAAATCACGCCACCTACGGTCCCGTTATCCCAGTACACCATATCATGTCGAGTAGCAGGCAAGAGCGAATCAGACAGTCACCCTACACCAGTCACCAGTTGGTGTTGCGCCTTCTGTGCATTGGCGATTACCGTAGCATCAACTGTGGGGGCACGTAGATTTTCAACTTTCGGAAGTTAGCTCCTTAAGTCCATCCTAATGTGTCCCTTCGACATGATCATTTAGATGCTGCGAGTGATAGCATGGTAGTAGGAATTGTTACGTGAACAATCATTGTCACATTGTATTACTGACAGAATTTTTTTTCTCTTTCTGTAGGTGGACAACAATTTGTCATCTTTACGCATTCTGGCACCGTTCTCAATACATTACTTTCTGTCCTCTGTAAAACCCTCAATTGAGTGTCACTGAGGAGGGAAGTCAATAGTAGTTCGGTATGGATCTCCTAATTGCTTTGTACTTGTCAAGTATTATCTCTTTTGATTTATCCCGTGTTGTGCCTGCCAGTACTTTTAAGATGCGGGCCCGTTGTGGGGATTGATGTTACGATGATAGGTATAAGTTGAATAATGTTGGGGAGAGAATTCCACTCTGGGGTACACACATCTTGATTTTTCTGTACTTGGACCCTTTTTCATTATATTCAACATACGCCTGCTTGTCACGGAGATAGTTCCCGTGATGTATTTTATGAGCATTGTCTACCCTGTCAAAAGCCTTAAGCATGTCTAAGGCTGCTCCTATAATTCAATCGCATGATCTCCGACCTTTCTGTCCCATTCCTTGGTCGACAGTTCCCAAATACATGGTTCCTGCTTCTTTTTGTGCCCGATTGAACTTTGAAAGTTGTCCATAGCTTTTTTGATCCTGTTGAGCATGAGTCAAGGAATGCTAACCACTTTGTCTGTCGATGTTCATTGACTATTTTACTAATATCTCTTGAGAAGTGTTTAATTCTGACGTCCGATGTGTGTGACTCGTAGTCTGTCGCTGTTATATTCCATTTGGCCGCTCTCAGGATCACATGTCTCAGTATCTTTTCTCATCTTCTGGCATATAGAGGTGGTGACACCAGACGTAGCCGTACCAGTTTGTTTTTCCATAGTTTACGAATGTTCAATCTTCTACGAAATCGTCTGGCTTCTCTACTGTCACCACTATTGGAAAGTGATTTGAGTTCAATACATTAGTTTTCCCGTTGGTATATGTTTTTATTCCTAGTTTGTGTTGCCCCTTTGCTATCACCATGAAAACAATAATTTTTTAATAATAGCAATCTTGTGAGAGTCGTATTTATAAAAAAATAGTTAAAGATTTGCATTTTAAACTTAAAATACGATTATTAAAGGTTCTTATTTACGGAGAGTTCTTTAACTAATAACTATTTTAAACAATTTTTTTAATTTTATATTGGTAATATTATATATATCGTCGCCGAAAATCCTAAAGTACGTGTCATCAAAAAAATCAAAATCGAGTTTTTGATTGATTATGATTCGTAAGGTTATCTAACATATCCTCTACCAATTTTTAGATTTTTGCGACCAAAAATAACGTTTTTATATCAATAATTCAAAATGACGTACCAACATGTAACATGTATAACGTTTTTTGCTTCTTCTGTAAAATTAGAAAAAGTGATGTTACGTACTTTTGGATTTTCGATGACGATATTATATTTATTTTTTTACTCAATAACCAAATTCATAAATTATTTTAATTGATTTATGACAAAAAAAAAAGTTTTTTGAAAGAAATAAACAAAAAGATAAAGAGTTGAATCATTTTCTTCTTCTAAGAAAAGAAAATAAAATGACATTTCAGTTTAACGAATTTTTGCCAATAAAGCTTTAAAAAATGTAAAATTTTTATAAAACGACTGTTGTTCTCTGTTCTGTCTAAAAAACTTTATTTATTTATTTTTGCTCTTCAATATTAAAGCTCTTACAAACGGAAAATATTTTTTATTTGTAAAAAAAAACTTATTAAGTAGGACTTTTATCTCCCACTCTCAGTTATGATCATTGTTTAAAGTTCGGCAAAAATTATGATTTCGTTTCGTGCTGAATGGGCTGTTTTATACCAATTTCTAATAGCAATATTAGTTGAATATTGCTTTAACAATGATTGACAATTATATTACTGTAGTTACTGCACAACACACTATTTCGAATTTTTGTAAAATGTGCTAATATTTTGAAATTTAAATATTAAAATTGCTTTAATCTAATTCTAAATAAATAATTTTTTTTTTTTAATTTTTTAGCAAGATAAATGTAATACTGAAAACCCAAACGGCAATTTCGGAAACTATAAAAACGGTACAGTTAAATTGGGGCTTTCCGCTCTTGAACGAAAAACATACAATGCAGATGACATAGGCGCAATTATTCAGGATATCGAAAATTATAACCCTGTGTTCGACATGTAAATTGTATTAATTATTTAAAATATTTATTTTTTTATTAATATTAAAAACGTATATTTTATTCCTAAAAATTTTCGAGCATTAAGGCAAAATAACGTTTCTAGTAATCACAAAAAAAAACCTAAATATATGTAGCTATTAATTTAATTCCCATATATGTATATTAGACATTGAAAAAGTTAAAAGAAAATTTGCAGAACTTCTTATAAAATATTTAAATATTTTAATAACGAAAAATTCTATTGTTATTATTGTGAATTCAGATTTTAATAATGTTTATGTAATAATATGACCTAAAGAAGTCAATGATACTACGAGTATATTATACGATTTGATGAAATTGTACAACAAATTGCAAGGTTCGAGAGCTGGTTGGTTAACGGTTGGTCGAAAATCTAAAAACTTTAAAATTCGTTCGCCATTTTCATTTTGACGCCTCAAGTGAAGCATAGCAGACAACCCTTCAAACAAACAATTGATGGAGTTATGGATTGCTAAAAGCATAAAATAAAAATTAAAATACAAGACCATTAAAGCAATAACTTCCGAACTCAACACTAGAATTATATAAAAAAGTTAGATAACCAGATGGCTCGAAGTATGGGCGGTATTAGATGTTAGATGTTCAACATATATACAATACCAACACAGGATTCCCTGGTAGTCTAGTATGTAGTATGCTGCAATATTAGGTGAAGGTCGTGGATTCGATTCCCACCAGAAACCGATCTGTTTCATTACACCGAGCATAAGTTATAATATGTAATTCTATTCTACTTAATAAACATTACTAACAATGTGTGTGTACTTAATTATATTTTCAAATCAGTTATTGTCCACTTTACTGTGGACGAAGGTAAGTAAGAAAAAAAATTCCGATCACAGGTAAAAAATTAACAACGTTTTTACTAATTAAACAGAACGGGTCGCATTGCGTATGACGTCGGCTTAACTCACAGTGTCGGCACTTGCCGTAGTTGTGGATCTACAAATGTATAACTTTTTCCTGAGATAGGAATCCATTTCAAAAAACAACAAAGATGGAACGCTGAGATTTGGTTAAGGTTGGCGGCGAGACTTATGCCGCATATATGAGGTTCTGGATATATCAAACATTTAGAGAGGTGAACTACTACACAAAGCAAGTGCTATGGGGTCACAGATATTTTAGAAAATATCTACACAAAATGGGCAAGAACAATTCCTCTTGTTGTTTTTACAAAGATGAAGTACTTGACAACGCACAGCACACCACATTCGAATGTACATACCGACACTGCTGTAGCTCAGCAGTTGGAATAATCATAATCGCTAATACTGTTTGAATAGGACCTCAGTGGTGAAATACATGGAGTGCATCTTATGACGGAAAAAGAAATTTAAGAATGCGGAAAATGCTACTGGGATAATGAAACCAGTTAGGGTGGAGATGTTCTGGAATATAAAAATGTAGACTTGGACTAGAGGTATACTGGAAATATTAAAGTATTTTTCAGTTCGCGTTGAGCGCTCCGGACGCAGATATGAATTTTGAGGAGCCAGTAGTTCCATACTGGGTACAAAGGGGCCGCAATAGACGAGTGGGAAATTTAGTGAGTTTAGGATCCACACACGGATGATAGCGACGACTTCGTCTTTAGTGATTTCCTGAGCGATGTGACAAAACTTGAATAAAAACCTAACCATACTTTGCTGTCGTAGGATTAAGCTAATATCAACATTCAACGAAAAGTCTGTCAAATCCGTAGCAATTATTTGAAGACTTTTGAGTGGCTTATTAGACTTAAATGCAGTAATTCCTTTTTGGTGTACGGCTATAGCTTAGGTTCTGTTCTCGCCCTTTCTTATAATGTACACCCTCGATAAATCGTGTAAGCGTCTGTAGTGTGTTTCAAAAACCTACGCTTGATTATTTCTTTATTATCCCTTGGATAAACTTTTAAGTGTTTATTCCGTCTTCGTAACAATATATTGAATTGGATTGATACATACTTCTATCACTTGCGACTATTTAACTGGTTTCTGCCTTTATTAAACAGATTTAAAACCAATAACCAATATTTTTTTACATATTTGTAGATTTATCTGCGACGCACTAGCCCCCAAATTTGTGACTCCGACGTGATATAAGCGTCAACGTGACTTGGAATAATGACAACTATTGACAGTTATTTGCTGGCTACGATACTCCGATAAAGGTTATTGGTAAGAGTTATTTTGACAACAAATAGTTACTCAAGTTGTTATGTAACTCTTATTAAGTCCGGGAAATTCGCGTTTTGTTTGTAAGCTCATGCTCAAACAGGATCTACAACTCTACTAGAACCAGTATTACGCGGTAGTACACAAGCGGTGAACTATATAGCGATGGTGTATACTACGTATCTTTTTCAACCCTCTTTTTTTCTATTTTTCGAAGTCGCAATCACAGTACGAACGCATCTTTCCTGCGTCACGGTTGATTCATTAGTTGCCCTGTTTAACGCTTTTTCGTTTAGCGCTGGAACTTATTGGAACCTATCCCCCGCGTTAAGAGGGGTGTGTAATTAATTTTACTCAAAATTACAATGAATTACTATATACTGTTTCTTATATTTCAGTGTTTTTATGCGTAAAGACAATGGTTTTGTTAATTTGGATGGCCTAGCTTATTTTAGTGACTTACTTACGTAATTGGCCATTAACAACCCGATTAATGGATTTTATCCTGCAAGGCGCCTCTGCTTCTCGCGCGCCTACGCCAGTTGGTCACACCAATCGATGACAGGGCTTCCTCGACTTGGTCCTTCTAACGGACACAAGGTATCCCTCTTCCGACTTACGCAAATCTCCGCATCAAATAGCCATCTCGCCGGAGCATCCTCCTCCGTTCGAACTACATGGCCAAGCCAGCGCAGCCGCTGGATATTAATACGCTGCACAACGTCTAGCACGGGGAGGATCAGCGTCTTGTAGATTATTAGTTTTGTCATACGAGAGAGGTGTCTGCTACTCAATTGACTATTGAGACCATAGTAGCACGGTAACGGCGGAATCAAGATAAATAAATTCCTTGACTGTGTCAAAAGTAAAGTTATCGGCCGTAATCTGAGAATGAATACGCCGCACGTCTCTACTTGTCGATAACATATACTTTGTTTTGCCCTTATTTACTGCCAGACCAATCTTAGTAGATTGCCGTTCAATCGGCAGTTTTGCCTTGTCGACAAAAAGATGGTGTGTCGACTTGTTTTTCGTGATTCTTTTCCAGTATTTGGCGTAGTGTGAAGATCTGGTCGATGGTGGACCTACCAGTGGGGTTACTCTGTATTGCGATGCGAAAAGGAAATTGTGCGTAATCGAACAATTGGTACTCTTTATTGCGCTTTCGTATTTTCCTTACGCATCTAATTTTTTCCCATGCGCAAATGTGGCATCACCGCACTCTGTAATACGAAACCGCATGTCAAAAATGTTCGTTAAGCGCAAATATCTTGCGCTAACAAAATATCAAACGCAAAGGAAACGAATCATGCAAGTAACACAAATAAATTTTTATATTTATATCGAAATTTTCATTTTTTTAGGGAAAAGCAAAAGGAAAAGGACTAAAACAAAAAGAACCGATGTCTGTTGACAGGCAGTAATGAAACTCAGGTCATTAATGGTCTCTATGGGTATTTCATATAGTTATGCAGCCTATAACTTTATATAGAGTCCTTGTAGGATAGCATTTTTCAGAGATGGTTTTAAATTCCACAATTTTGGGGCTAGTGATGAGACGTGGCCATTCAAGGATATCAGATTGTCGAAATCGACTGTAATTTGTTCATAGGTTTCAGCTCTAATGAACCCATATAGTACATTTATCTCTTATTAGCTACTGAATAGCCTTAAAATGGACTTGGTGGAAGCGCAATTGTTCGCTTTAATTCTTGTCTAGGACGTAAAGATTCTCAAAATGTTTTTTATTCTTTTCTTCTTATAATTTTTGTTGTTGTTTTATTCCTTTAGACATGGATGAGTTAGATGATTATTCCAACAATACAACAAAACGGCCTATAATAGCAAATGGTGATTACTGTACATTTAGAAGAAGAAGATTTAGATTCAGAACTTTTAACCGATTTAAATAAAAATAGTCATTTGTGGCATAAAAAATATTATTTTTTATTCATAGAATTTAAAAAAATAAACTGAAATTATAATAAATTGAAATATTTATTGTTGTTTAGTCACAATACAACAACAAATAATTTGTTTAAAATGTTTTTGTTTACAAGTTTTGACATTTCGTTTTGTTATTCTTCGCTATTGTGAATTTTGTGGTGCCAGTGTTGCTTCTTTTTCAACTAATTTTGCGAAAGCATTTGCGTAAGCGATACAGAGTACCTAATTGTACTCTTAACGCATTTAACTTACGCATCGAACTTGCTTTCGCATCGCAATACAGAGTAACCCCCCAGGTCTGAAGCCGCACTGATGAGGTCCAATCAGTGTTTTGACGAGTGGCTTCAGTCGTTCACACAATACGCCTATAATAACCTTATATGCGATAGAGAGAAGGCTTATACCCCTGTAGTTGGCGCATAACGTAGAGTCTCCTTTTTCAGGACAGAACAGAGGACACTGAGCTTCCAATCGTTGGGCATACTTTCTTCTAGTCATATTTTGTAAATAAATTGGTGCATGCGCCCTACCAATTCATTACATCCGGTTTTGAACAATTCAGCGAGGAGACTGTCAGGACCATCATCCCTAAAGGTGGTATTGGTGTCGTTATTACCTTGTAGCAGAGTAGAAAAGTGTTTCCTACACAACCTTAGCACCCCCTGCGGATCTGTTACCAAATTTTCATTCTCATTGTAAAGGCAAGGAAACAATTTATCAGGTAGAAAATATCATTATGGAAAGTTTTACATACATAAGAATGTTTGGAAATTTTATGGTGACAGAGGACCTTAAAATATAACCCTTTGAAATATCTAATGATGATACTTGCTTTCTGTATAATATAAAAAGAAACACATAGGGCCATTTTTACAACTTGTCGTTAAAGTTGGGGTTAGTTAAAGGTACCTTTAGCTAAAGGGAACTGGAAAGTTACCTTTAACTTATTTTCGTTATTACAACTTACAGATAACATTTTTGCAAAAATATGGCAGTGAGGGAGCATTGTCGATAAAACTGCTCACTTTTACAAGTTTTTTCTTTTAACGCAGTGGCAACCGCGGGCTTTGTTTTTTTGTTGTATATGCTCATTTTACTAAAATTTGAAGTTCCCATAATGAAAATAATATATAATATGACAACTTCAAACATAAAGTGACCTTTAAATGTTAAAGGTAGGATGATCCTCCCTTTAGCTTAACGACCACTTCTATCTTATTGGGTACTCATAATAATGAAAAACAATTTATCTGGCCGTTAAAATCCTTCCTTTAGTTAACGGCAAGGTGTAATAATGGCCCATAGTATATTAGATTTTTCTTTGTATCCTTAAGCGAAATATATCTATTATTCCTAAAGAATAATAAATGACATCAAAAATCACAACGCGATCTCTAAAAATACTAAATGAGAATATAAACTCTCGCATAGACTAAAAACTGTTAGTGTACTCAAAAAAGTTGACTAAAACCCAATTCCTTTCGTTTTGTATTGATCTTTTTAGCGTACTTTGTACACAAACAGTCAGAAATAGTGTTTGTGAACTCTCTTCAGTACGTTTTGTTAGAGTTTGCGTAAATATTCATAAACATTAAAACAGAAACGAAGAGTTTTGCTCTCGTTGTAGTGAATGTGTTCTTTACACACGACATTCAGTACAGTATATAAACGTTGCGTACTACATACATACACAATTGGCCATTACAACCCTTCAGTCAGGATTACGGCCTAGCTTCTCACACCACTCATGTTGTGTGCCTTAATTTTATACATGAGTGGCGGGACCTACAGTTTAACGTCGGCTCTGAACGACAGATTTTGAGAAACTTTTTCATGGCAGGTTTATTTACTCTCTGAGTTTTTGTCAGAACTCTGCTGAGAGGAAGTCGCCGATGAAATATTTTTTTTTTTCATATTTTGTTTTGATGTCTGGCCTGGGGCTCGAACCCGGGCTTTACGACTAATAAGCGAACACACTACCTACTAGACTACGATGACTTCAACATTGCGTACTTTAGAGTATTCTTTCGAACACTGCTTTAAATCCTTCACCACGATAGTTATAGCTTAAGTGTCAGCTATAACCAAAGAATATGGATATAAAGAATGCGCATTATGTAGAAGTAAAATTTCTTATGGCGGGTTGTAACATTACGACCCGCTCTCACCAAAATCTTTTTAAAAAATCATTTCTGGATGAGGAGGGCGGAAGACAGAAGGAAAATAAACACAACCAAAGAGCGTAACAATGTGTTGCTCTCATCATGAGAGCGTAAAAATGCATTCAGTTGCTTGTCAGCTTCTAAAGGAGAATGTTCATGTCGTTTTTTCAGACTTCAATTTTACACCCAAAGAAATATTACAGTATGATTCACTAATATCAATGAGAAATGATTTTGATTTTTGGAAGAATACTTGCCAAGTTAAATACGGTGTTTTTAGGTTTTTAGCGCAGTACAATTTTTCTATATTTTTCGATCACATATACATATTATTGGGTTAATAAGTAGACTTGAAAATATTACTAACAATTTTCCTCTGGGTTAACACATGCCTCTCATAATTTTTATCATGTTCTCTTTGTGCCGAGAACAGTGTTGCCGATTTTGGTTATTTCTAACCAAAATCGGTTATTTTTTTGATCAATGTGTAGATGTGTAGATTTTTTTGGTTTTAGTTATTTTTTTTTTTTTCTTAAAAAAAAGCTATTATTTGTTTCTTTTTTATATTAATTATAATTTAAACTTGAAAAAAAATAAAACAAAAGTCTACGAATTTAATATTATATTTTTTCGTTTATGGTGATTTTTTCACAAATGTTGGTTACAAAATTTTTCTTCGTGGCAACACTGTTTCAGAAGAATAAATAAGAAAGTAGTCAAACAACAAAAACGTACGA
This sequence comes from Sarcophaga rosellei, assembly GCA_930367235.1. Classification (NCBI taxonomy): domain Eukaryota; kingdom Metazoa; phylum Arthropoda; class Insecta; order Diptera; family Sarcophagidae; genus Sarcophaga; species Sarcophaga rosellei. The sequence continues at coordinate 78,388,865 of OV884017.1, read as the reverse complement.
TGAGAACAACGCATTGTTACGCTCTTGGTTTCTGTACCCTTCCCTTCTATCTTTCCCCCCGCGCCATGAAATATTTTTGAAAAATATTCCAAAATATGTTGAAATGCACATTCTTTATACTTTATTTTCTTTGCTATAACTCACTCCAGCCAAGGTGCTTTTCTGGCCTCTCCCGATATATGCCCACTCGTGGGGCCAAATATATGGGTACTAATGAAATTAAAAACATAAAACATGAAGAGCAAGACAAGTTTCTTTTTCGAGAGCAACAAACAAAAATAGACATTGTTACACTGTGATTATTCCGCAGGGGTGTTATGAGCCTTGATGATGTGACCTTAAATTTCTACGTTGAGCGGGATAACGGAATTATATCAGTTCAGGGATGGCAGCCGGAAAGCATGGGCGTAGTTATCCTATCCAACAATATCTTCAGGGAATCCTTTAAGGTGGCAGGACTGAAGAGAGGACAACGGTAGAATGGCAACACGTCGGTCTTTCTAGTTAAGATGGCTAGGAACGACGAAGTTTTCTATACAAGACGATACTTACTAAGAAGCATAACTATGATTATCAAAAATCGAACGAAAGTTTTTCGAATCGAATACGGCAGTCAAAGGTGATCTCCCCGATTACACCAAGGCTAAAAGATACTAAAACGACTTAGATAATAGGGAGCTCCGGGCTTTGGCGCGATATGCCCTAAATTTATGACCAGTGTAAGTTAATTCAGGAAGGACTCCAAACATTTCTCGAGTTGACAATATTAAACAGCAGCCTCCGCTGATGATTAGCAGAGGCAGCCAAAAATGCTTAGTAAACTAAAATTGAAGTTGCAATCAGCGACAAGAAGATAATTGAGTGCAGTCTATTGGAGAAGATTGCTACTAATGCTGGAAATACATCTCATTACTTGCTGCAGACTACTAACTTCTTGAAAGCTGTGGGCGACATGCTTTGGTCCATCCAAAAGTACAACTAGAGGCTTGAAAGCGCAGATTCCACCACCTGTAGTACTGACCAACTTAGAAAAGTTTGAATAGAGATCTCTATACTCTGTAGTTTATAATAGCAATGAATGAAAGGATTATTATAAAAAGTATTTGAACCAGACACTGGAAACCAGAAATGATAAAACCCAGAATCTATCTCCGCCAACTAACCTTACTCCTAAGCAAAACAGCAGGTTCTAATTGAAAAACTTTAGGTGTATAAAAATAGGTACGAGGTTTAAGTGTCACGGATTACGAACAAGGTAAGACCATGTATTCTTACGAGGTTTGCATTGAATCTTTTTCAATTCAATTGAAGAAGCGGAGCCACTGAATTATTCTATGAGGCCGTGAATTCGCACGGCACTATGGTGGAGAGACTGAGATTGAAGTTGTTCGTAATACTGATGTGAACCCCATATCACTGCCCACCACATATGTACCAGCAACATAAACGATAGGGATGAGCCAGTTTTTAACTTTGTTTCTTCAATATTATGACGTTTAGGAATAAACTTGGGGAAGAGATTATAAACATGACAGTGTACAATAGAGCTGACTTGGTAGAAGATGAGCGAAACATAGCTCCTTTGGTTCGCTCTTGTCGGACTCTCTTCAAAGATGTTGGCATCAATCCGGATAAGATGAAATAGGTTTAATTTTTTCAGCAAGAATAACGGGACTGAATTAGAACTATCAACAAAAACTGTGAACCTTGCCGTCTTTTTGGGTAGTTAATTCTGGAAGAAGGACTTGGAAAGGATAAAAAAGGGGTTTAATGCATGTTATGCAGTGAGGAGTGGCGTCTACGATTCTGTCGTTTTACCAGATCTCAGATATGACTGTATTGTGCGGATAGAATCGTAGCTAGTTGATTGACAAGGTGAAAGAACACGTATGACAATGACCCAAAGCACACTTCAATGTTAGTGAAGTGTTGGCTTTCGGTTCAATATATTGACGTTCTGGACTGGCCACCCCAAAGTCCTGATCTGAACCCAATTGAAAATGTATGGGCAATTGTTAATAGAGATCTTAAGGACAAAAACCTTCGAAATAACGATAAATGCTTTCAGCAGGTGCAACAAAGCTGGCAAAACATACTCGTATCAGTACAAACATGCCAACGTTTGATACAAAGTTTGCTGAAAAGACTTGCAGATGTTGTTCAAAACAAGGGCTATCCGACAAAATATTAAAGAATATGCCCATTAAATGTGAATATATTAAGATATTTTTAAGCTGTTTGTAAGAATATTTTTGTTTCTAATTATATGACCAACCTGAAATTGGTATTTTTTGTTTTTAGCTTTTTTTTTTTAAAAATGATATTGATGCTGTGAATTTTTTTATTTTAAACTTAAAGCTAATTTGTTGTATCGCTTTTTTAGCTATTAATGTGAGTAACAAAAGTTTTGAAAATAAATTAACAAACATACATGTTACCAAGTCATTTCTAATGATAAGTCCACCACTGTAGATTTATCATTCATTTGTGCGATATTCGCCGCGTAAATTACACTGCTAGCTCAACAAAAGGTACTGCAGTGAGATGTGGCCATCCCCCAAGAAATGTAAAAAATAACTGCCCGCCCAATTTAATTTTTCAACTAAAATATTCAAGAGTATAACTCGCATTAACCCATTAATGCCCGAATTATTTTTTTTGGAGTTTTATCACCAGATTTTAAACACGTATTGCTTGTGGTCTAAGAAATACTCTTTGTTCAGCTACTTTGCGAGCAAATGGGGTTAAGGGGGTGTTTTAGCCTGGCAACTTAAGTTGCCACTGGGCAGATTTCTGTCAAATACATACGTCGAGAAGGTAGAACGTGGTAACCACTAAAAAGCAGAATGCCAATAAATGTTTGATCTAGATCAACGGAAAATGAATGATTTCCTTTTTGATGTGCATAAAGATTGGTCCCTTCCACTAACTTCTTCATAAAATCTTCCGCACAAAACATAAAGAAGGCGTCAATAGGGTTTGCAATTCGATCCCGTAAATCAGTATTAGATTCCGTGAAGTTTGAACCGGAGGGCGGTATATCAAATTTGCTCCATTTTCGCTTCATTCGTTTTTGCTTCTTTCGTAACGGCTGTATAAATTCCTCAGTGTTAGATATTTCCAAAATTTTCAATTTCTTCATCTGTATCTTGTTCAGCCCTATGAAACGGAACTAAACAATATCTTTTGGTATTTCTTCATTTTTCGAAAGCCTTAGCACATCCAAAATTTCTTCAAGTATTAGTGTTCTTTTATGCGATGGCTTAGTATATTAAAAATTTCTAATTATGCGCGAAAATAAAATGCAAACACTGATTTTTAACAATTTTACTTCAAAAAACTATGTAAAACAATATAACACATCACGGCACAAAAAGTACACCTAAGTGCCCAGTGGCAACTTAAGATGCCACCATCACAAAACATTCAATTATAAAAAATATTAAATGCAAATTGATAAAATTTTAGTTTAAAACAAAGGTTAAGATGTATTTCTATCTCAAACATACTTCTTTTTTTGCAAAAATATTTATAAAATTCGATAAACTTACATTTGAATCCAGCAGCCTCGGTTAGAAACCGACAAGAAAAAATAATTAAAAATTAACAGCTTTTATCTTCCAAACTGTAAAAGCAATCGATATAGAATAAAAAGAAATAAATAAAACCACGTGTTACAAAAAAATTTCTAACGGTTACCGTTTTGTTTTTTACTCTCAATTTCCTCTCAGGGCATAAAAACTAAGGCAACCTCTGCTGGCAACTTAAGTTGCCAATGGGCACTAATGGGTTAAAATGTTTGTCACTTATTTATGTATATTAAAGTATTGCATCCATTCCAATAGTCGAGGATCCACTTTTAAATATCAAAATTCACCCAGATAGTCCGTGGATGACAATCCACTGCCAAAAGAAGATGTTGCAAATTTCATTTGTAAAAAATGTTTGTTGCTAGCTAGTCACTCAACTAAAGTTCGTTCGATAACACTGTGCTAGAATTTTACACTTTTTTTTTGTGGCAAGCGGGGCACCTGGCGGGTTAACCTAATTCGGGTACGCTGAATCCAGTGGTGCTAACCGTTATTTCGAAAATGGAGGAGGTTGCGCAACATATATTCGCGTAACTCAAATCCTATCATTAGAATTAAAAAATAGAGTCATAAATTTTTGGGTATTTGTTTTGTATTGTTCAAAGATCGATAGTCAAGTGTTTCATTTGAGGATCGTTAGTTAAGTGATCAACAAGGATCAAACAATTATGTAGGAGATATTGATGTGTGTTGGGAATGTTCACTCGTGTGAACAATAACTGTAAAAAACCCAAAGTCGGTTTTTACAAAACCGTTTTGTGCGGTAAAAATTTATGACTCTATTTTTTAATTCTAATGCTAGGTACACTCTACGCAACTCGTTTCTGCAATACGCTGTAAACACGACTACACACTATGCACCCAACATCAATGCAACCAGAAAATATCAAAATATTTAGATATTTTTGCCTGGAACAGGTAGAAACAGAAATCGTCAACAACAAAAAAATAAAAAAAAGCTCAGCTGTGTTTTCCATTTTTTTTATGCCTTTTTAAAAAGGAAATTTTCGAAATTTTGCTAAAAAAAATATTTTTTTGGTAAAAAATAAATTATGTTTTTACAACGACTGCGCATATTTGAAAAAGTTTAATCTTATTTAAAGAAAATTTCATTGCGGAATTTCGGTGTTTTAGTTTATTATAATAAACTAAACCGTTTTTGAGTTACGCGAATATATGTTGCGTAACCTCCTCCATTTTCGAAATAACGGTATATTTCGAAAACACGAGCTAAGCTAAAAAAATGGTTAGCACCACTGGATTCAGCGTACCCGAATTAGGTTAACCCGCCAGGTGCCCCGTTTGTCACTTTTTTCAACTAGCACAGTGTAATCGGCCCAATGAATTCAATAATTCATGGGTTAGATTCCAAAGTAAAACTGATTTTAAAACAGAATATACATATGCTTACAACGTAAATGTAAATTTCTATTTTAATACGAAGTATGGAGTACCCACACTCACAACTATGTGTATTCGATAAGTAATGAAACTCTATTTAGATTTTTAACTATTTAAAATAGTTGGTTTTATTTATAATTATAAAATAATAGAGGCATTACTACAAAGAGCCCCCTTTTCTTCCAAAAAGATTTGTAATTAAAGGTAAAATGTAAAATAGAAGTGTAATTATTAATTATTAGTAGTAAGTATTATATTGTTGTAAGTAAACTTCAGTAAAAATAAACAAATTGTTAATCGATTTCTCGCTTACAATTTAAGATGCGACAATCAAGTAATGCACTTGTCTAAACAATGAGATGTATGTATGTATATTTCACTAATAAAAAATGCAAAATGTTACTGACTCTCCATTCTCTCTATGGAGTTAATTATTTTCTTTACATTGTGCTACGCTCATGTTTTGACCAGCATTATCTAATTATTAATTGAACTTAATTCAACTCTAAATACAACTAGTTTCATTAATGTTTGAAAAATTATAATATAAAATTAACCACTAAAAATTAACAATTTTGTATGTTTTGTAATTCTCTTTACCTCCATATATTGCGTATATGTTGGTATGAATAAAATAAGCAAAATAATAATAGAAGATATAAAATCAGAATGGATGAAAAAAATCCTTTTTATATGAAGCTATGAAAAAGTGGTAATGGGAGAACAACTAGATGCAGTTATGGTATATAAAATTTTTTGTTTACAAACTTGTATATACGTATTTGCCAAATAGAAAAGTTAAAATACTATTTAACTTAGAGTAGGAAATTGGCGTTCATCGTCTACCTTGAGAGCATTTGGAGTAGAACGCTTCTGTTCCCTTTCACCAAAAATACGCTTCTGTCTGGGCTGTTTATCTCCTTCTGGGCGTAAAGTTTTATAATCGCCTCCAGGGCGAGTACCGGTACCGGTACCGCGTCCACGTCCCCTTCCAAAGCCACCGCGACGACCATCCTTAAAATTAAACTGAATGTCGACAATACGTTGCAAGCGTCCAACACGTTGTGGATACATTGATGGATCATATTCAAATTCTTCTTCGCTATCACCATCCTTCTTTTTATTTAGCACAATCATTTTCTTCCATTCAGAAGTATCTTCACCTTCATTTGCCTTACGTATATTATATTGTGGCTTTGCACGCTCTCCCCGCAATGCTTTCCATTCATCTAATGTCAATTCCTTAACTTCTTCTTCTTCCAATACGGCAGGTTGTTCAGGTGCTTGCTCATTAGATGATTCGTCTTTATCGGCTAAAGTTGTGTCAGCATCAGCCGTTGATTTATTAATATCATCTATTTCCTGTTTAACTGAACCCCAATTATGAGCACCGGCACCATCACGTTTGTCTATTGCCTTAACACCTTTGAAAAAAAATATATATATAGTTTATTAAATTCTAAGATAAAAAAACTAGGATTTAATATTTGATGCGTATTCAACATGAAGTGAAAGAATTAATCAGTATGCCATAAAAACTATAGCGTTTAAATACTCTTATTATGCTTAGGGCAAAGAAGCCCAATAGCAGGTTAAGTTGAGAAAGAAAGAAAGAATAAATGATTTATTATTCACTAATTTTCAAATTCGTGCATTTACATTTTATTATTTATCAATTGCATGTTACGAGAAACTTATACGAGCAAAATTTAATTGAAACAAATATGTCTACGAAAGCCATTTTCAATTATGGACTCGTTTTCATTAAATGTTGATGACAGAATATATTTTCTCGAAGGCGATAAGAGTTTTTGTATCTAAATTCATTCCACATTCAAAGGACACACCTGAAATTAAACAAAATAACAATGTTCCGTAAAAGCGTGACAATTATTTAAATATTCAACCCCCTGTTACGACCTAAATATTACTTACAAGAATAGAAGGTTAAAGCCTGCTAATATATAAATTTAAATTTCGTTTTAGAAGAAAACAGCGCTATAAAGAACTCACAGATTGAAGCAACAAAGTTTCTCCAAGCATTCATAAAAATTTGTCAGCAAGGTCTGATACGTTAGTTGAAACTAATTTTCCTATTAACTGTAAAACCCCTATATTATCAAAAGAAAGTTTTTAATTAATGATGTCTTTGGTAGTGCTTCACAGTCGATTGCAGCCGGTGTACCAGAATAGTAATATACACACCTGCTCAATGTAATAGATACACCTTATTCTAAAATATTAAAGAAACGAATTTTCCAGGAAAAACTTGCTGGAAAATTTTTACTAATGGAAAAACGGAAGAGAGATTACAATAAACACAATGAAAAATCACACAAAAATTTAATTTCCTGTGAAAAAAATTATAAATAAGTCAAGTGTATCTATAATTATGATCAATGATTTTTATGGATTCACATATTAAAGATCTCTGCATTTTCGTTGATACACATCCGACAGAATTAGTACATGATACACATATAGAAGCACAATTAGTATAAATTAAATTGATAATGGTACATACTCCCGGTCAAGGCTGGACTTAAACTTTTAAAGTATAATGCACTTCTAAAGTTTCCAAAACACATAACTGCAACAGCGTCGTAGTACATCAATAACTTAAATATATTTAAACTTAAATGTAAAATTAAATATTTTAATCAAAACGCAAACTAGAGATACATAAATAGAAACTATCATCACCACTCTGGGAACATGTCCACCACAAACCAGCACATTGCACTGGAGGATTTCCTCTTCGACATATCACCGCAGTTTTAAAACTGTTATTCTGAATGCACACAAAGACAGTTGGTCTGCAATTAAAGCGCATCATACACTGCATCAGCCGACTGTAGAAGCGGCTTTAAATAGTAACAGCTATAAAGGGTACTTAATGAACATCAATCTCAAACAGTAAAAGGCAGCTGCCAAAGAAATCAAGATCCATCCAGTACTCACATTGTTTTTGTTTTCATTTTAAAATGTTTACTAAATTAAAATAGAAATGTATGATGTTAAAAAAATACTAATACACCTTATTTTCCTTTCAAAACAGTTATAAAAATAATAATACATTTGCTCTAATTAATATTATCTGTATTAATTCGCAAAGCTCATCACTATTTCTGTAGTACAAAAAGTTCTAGATCGTACTTAGGCCTGAAGATAGTGCAGGCCAGCATAATACATTGATATTGTTTTCTTCGAGTCATTCCTTAGTATACTTTCATGTGTATTTAGCATCATTATTCCCCTGGAATAGTCGTCGTAGTCTAGTAGGTAGTGTGTTCGCTTATTATTAGCCGAAAAGCCCTGGTTCGAAACGAAATACGAAAAAAAAAAATATTTCTTCGGCGACTTTCTCTCAGCAGATTTCTGGCAAAAACTCTGAGAGTAAATAAACCTGCCATGAAAAAGTTTCTCAAAATATCTGTCGTTCAGAGTCGACGCTAAACTGTAGATCCCGCCAGTCATGTACAAAATTAACGCACACAACATGAGCGGTGTGAGAAGCTAGGCCGTAATCCTGACTGAAGGGTTGTAATGGGAAATTATGTATGTATGTATGTATTCCGCTGGAAGACCCATCGACATTGTTTAATTTTCGACATAATGTAGCATGAAATTTCGAAGGATTGCAACAAAATCCGTCACTTCCTAAATGTGAGCTAACATCATAGGAAAAATTATCTCCGAACAACAATATTATCGCTGCCAAGTCATGATGCTTGCAGTCTTTCTTAGGGGTGGATATTGACAGCCCTAAATCAACATTATCGATCTTTATAATCTGGACAAAAGAAGGAATCAGACGCCTCTGCCGAAGGCAACCAAATCCCAACTGTTAGAAACCTCAAAATTATTTTAGTAATATTAAACAACCTCATGCAATTCTTCTTCGCACGCTTTTGGAGGATATGGAGCCCATTCGCCAGTAATACCCCATGGTGTAAAAATGGCAAGTGAGGGCCATGTGCATGAGGACGTTAAGATGTCAAGCAGGACAACGAGCTATTGACCGAACAGTACTTGGTAGCTTTCCATATTCTTTCTTATTCCAAACATATCGTTATAGAAGATACTCCTGCCCCTTCGAATTCGACAGAATTTCTACCGCTTCTATGCTGATATCATGGACATCATCACCACTGTCATCGACCAGCTATCAGCATTCGATGCATAAGGGACACTGCATCAAATACATATTTCCGGCATGCCATCTGAGCTCACATAAATCGCCTCGCCTTTTCTACTGTCCGGGTAAGCCCACTGCCTTGCTCCTTATCTTATCACTTTTGGACACAGCCAAGCTGTTATAACAACAAATAAAAACTTCAGGTTAAGGAAAGAAACTACAACTGCAATGCAAAGATCACTGTTTTATAAAGGGCTTTAATTTTTCAACACATTTCCAGACGATATTAAATCAGAAAAAATTATATTACATTTTAAATAAAATGTGTATCTAAATTGTAAAATATTAATCAAAATATTTACAAAAATTTGTTAATTATATAAATGTTAATTAGAATTTTTTGATGTATATTTGATGATTAACTGCTAATAAAAAGTAAAAAAAAAGAATGAAATAAAACTTAAACGTATACTTTGCTTTTGATATGTGCACTAGTACTAATTTTTAAATATTTACATACAGATTCTTGTTTTTTTTTTTAAGATTAAAAACTAATACTTATTGTGCTTTCTTATGTAGTTATTTTTGGGAGATAAGCTGCTAGAGATATCTATTACTCAGAGTAAGTATTTGCACATATTCACTGTACTCTCCATGTATGTACTCCTTTATTATAAAATTATTTTCTTTAAAACGCGCTTAAAATTTCAATTTGGCTTTTATTCTGTACCATAATGTCTTGATTTTTCTTTTTTTAATAGAAATATTGACAATAAAATTTATATATTGCCGAATACATACATACATAATTGGCCATTACAACCCTTCAGTCAGGATTACGGCCTAGCTTCTCAACACCACTCATGTTGTGTGCGTTAATTTTATACGTGAGTGGCGGGACCTACAGTTTTAAAGTCGACTCCGAACGACAGATTTTTTGAGCTTTTCATGGCAATTTTTTGCTCTCAGAGTTTTTGCCAGAAATCTGCTGAGAGGAAGTCGCCGTAGAAATATTTTTTCATATTTCGTTTTGATGTCTGACCTGGGATTCGAACTCGGGCCTTTCTTCTAATAAGCCAACACACTACCTATTAGACCACGGCGACAATAACAATAATAAAATACAATACCGATATATTATAATGCAATAAAATAGAATATAATCTTGGCTTCCAATAAGTTTTATCTTTTTTTTTGGACTTTTGGCAATAATAAGCGTAAAATTAACCTTTTCTGCATCGCTATTTTTAGGCTCAGTGCAAAACAAAAATCACCAAGCAAGAGGAATTCGAAGTTTCCATTGCACACTACCAAGTACCCTGTGCTTTTACTTACTCTGCTATTATTAGACATTTTTCGAATAATCACTTAGTATATAAAAATTAAAAATAAATCGATTACGTTTTAAAAACCCCAACTGGTTATATTTAAGTTCCTCATGAACACATCACTTTTTCGTCCAATATGTATATTTAACCAACAACCTACGAGTAAATACTAATACTATGAAGAAAAATACTTTAATACCTATTAGAATAGTAACGATCAAGTCACTTGTATCCCTTAATATTGTTCAGACTTAAAAAAATTGGTTTTAACAATATAAATATTAGGTATAACACACAAAATCCGAGTTTACCTGAATTTACGAAAACGTGGAAGAAATTATTGAACTAAGATATTGCTTTTATATTTATCCTAGTTATATACTAAAAAATGAAGAAGAGCCAAAGACTATTGTTTTACTATCTAAACAATGAAACGCAAATAATTTCAGATTGACATTTCAAACTTTAGATTAAAAAAATGAAATGAGTATAAAAAGAAAGTAAATGGCGCTGCATTCCGTTATTTAAGTATCTTGTTTACCTGTTTTGTCCGATCCTGACTGCCGATCGAATTCACGTTTTCCACCTCGGTATCCTCCTTCGCGATTACGGGGAGGACCCCTATTGTCACGATCTCTAAACTGACGAGGCTCACGCTGCTCATTACCAAATTCTACGCCATTAGGACCACTCTCACGTACATTGCGCCGATTATTTCTTTGTTCCCGGACTTCGTTGTTTTGTGATTTAAAGGCTACCTTACGTGACTCACCTCCGTCATTAACGCGATTGCTACTTAACGCATTTCCAGATGAACCTACTTTAGGTTTAACTTGAGCGCCTGATTTTTTTGCCTGTGTATCATTTTTATTTAGTGTTCCCGATTTATTTTCCTTTTCTACATTTACAGTTTTCTTAGCTCCAGATACCGGCTTTTTGCTAGCAGCATTTGCCACTTTCTTCTTTGTGGCGACAGACTCACCATGGATTGGTAAAGCGGCAGAGTCATCATCCATGAATAATAACTCATACCGATTGTTTCCTGAGATATCCATTGTTGAAAGTTGATTTTAAATTTTGTTTTAAAAAAGGGATGCTTTTCAAATCTGCGGATGAATTTTGCGTTTAACGTTTAGAGTTCTTCAATAGACAAGAAAACCAATATCAAATCAAGAAAACATGCGAAATATTCCCACCATAAGCTTCATTCAACACGGAGTTGTAATTTTGAGTAGCAATTTAAATTGAATGGAAAACATAGTTGCCATGTTATAATAAATTTACAACAATACACCTTAAAAAATATTGCTGATGAAACCAATATAGACCTCTGAATGGGAATATAATATTGAATGACCAAAGATAAACATTATACAAAATTTTTCTGTCACATATTCGAAATAGAAATTCTGAACGCATATCGTAGTATTGCGACTTAGTACGATGATACTGCTGGGCTCTTCTGGTGCGTTATGCGTTAGCGCTTCGGGCACCGATGTCGGTGGAACCTCATGGTAGTTAGACTAAAAAATTAAATACAATAATTGGCTGATATTTCTCAAATCTTACTTTTCGATCAAAACATACGAAACGATTTATCAAAGTCCATGATATCAGCTTTTGACTTAAGCCGAGTCGCATAAAATCCGTCACACGTTAAATTTTGATTGCCAGCCGTGTTTTCTTAGTGCTTTGTTTCAGCCGGTTCTTTTCCGTTAACACAACACACAAAATAGGGCGACCTTTAACTTTTGATTTGCACTTTTGCACTGAGTTTAGTAGCCATAGCTGGTTTGTTTTGCTTTTCTCTTTAGATTATTTTGTAGCGTGTGGGCAAATTGAGTTTACGTCAAAATCCTGTCAGTCTCAAGGTTAATTTCTGGCAGTGAAATGAAACACAAAAATGTAAATATCCACTTAATGCAAGCGTAAAATCAGATTTAATAAAGTATAGTTCTTAATATTTATTTTTACGCTTATATGTCGTGTCATTAGAATGGTCGAGTGGGAGGTTAACTTACCCGTTATTCCTTATAAAATGAAAAGACTGTCCTTTTATATAAAATTAGTGTTTACTTCAATGATGTTTTGTGTACCTCTCTTCTCAACAGACTGACTCTGCCGAAAAAAGAACAATATTGTCGTTACCAACTAAAAATTAATAAGCATGTGAATCCCCAAGTTATATTCTTTCCAGCAACCAGAAGGGTTACCAGATGTGTAAATTAATAATATTCAATTATATAAAAAAATAAGATATGTTATGTTGAGTGACAGTTCGGCCATCCTGACGATAACTCGTCCCGAGTTAATCTAAATCAGATTCATCATAATCGTCATCGTAATAGTCTTCATCCACCTCAGGGAACAATGCACACCATGGCTTGATCTTGTCGCTGCTAACTACGGTACTGAATTTTCGCTGGTTTCGTTGAGCTCCTTCAATATCTCCAATAACATACCAGTCATACCGTAAAACTTTGTTGATAATATATGGACCTCTATACTTGGAGACGAGTCTTCGAGACTCACCAGTGCTAGGCATGGCACTTTCTACTAAAACCAAATCTCCTTCTTGATAATGATGAGGTGTTTTGTGTTTCAAATCAAATCTTTGTTTCCATTTCTCACGCGCTCCTGATATATTCTTGATAGCATTCTCACGGCGTTCACGTGGTGATTGAGTCTCAAGGTTGATATTATCATCATGGACGACTGATAAAAGTTTGTTAGCACTAAGGTCCTTTAACGGAAAATCGTAAATCAATTCAATAGGTGAATATTTAGCCGTAGCATTAACAGTTGTGATTATTTTCCACTGCAGATTACGTAGCTCGTTATCCCAATCTTTTGTGTCAGGTGATGTTCTCAAATATGATAATACTGACTGGTTAATTCTCTCGGCAATTCCATTAGCTCTAGGTGTTCGGACGGAAGGGGTCAAGCGGTTTCCGCAGGATAGGGATATGCGATCATAGCTCCCTCGGAGCCTCCAGCCTCTACCCTATCAAGACCGTTAATGCGTGACATCGTCACATCCTGCTAGAGGTGGCCCTGCTCATCAACGGAACACTACGGATCTAGACTGTGGAGTCAATAAACACCTCCCTCTCAGCCGGGGTGACTATGGCTGACCCCCCCTTTTTGGCACAACCCTTTTCTTTCTTCTGACCACTCTTTCCCCCCTGTTTCTGATTTGATTGCCCTGAGCTTTCTGGACCTAGTTGCGTATGCACGGTAGCACCGGGGTGAAACCCGCTGTGTGAACGGCTCCAGGCTAGGGCTACGGCTGCCCCCGTCCCGTTAAAACCCTGGCAGGCCTCAAAGTACGTTCCTTGTCCGTCGCTGTTAAGTTGGTGGTGTAGGTTCGGTTGAGAAGACTCCCGATTAGTACCCGTCTGGCTCTAAGCACCTGACCCCATAAGGGCTGGTGCCAACCCTCGCGTGGCCTCCCTGCTTGCATAGATAACCACGGACCACTTATGGGTAACTCCACTTTGCGGGCAAGGATAGCGGCTTTGAGTGGGGACCCTTCCGCAATGAATTCGACCAACCGACCCAACCCAGGACACAAACCAGCGCTAACTCAAGTTGGCGAGCGCTAACTCAAGTTGGCGAGGCAGGCACCTGTCAAGAATGCAGCTGCCCCTACTTCGAAAGCTAAGGCCCAAGTTTCGACTTCGGTAAAAGCCCGCTTGGCACACAAGGCTTTGGCTGCGAAGGCGGTCCCTAGTGTCGCCACACCTCCTGCCCTGGCACCTTGTACCGAGGCTCCGTCTACCTCTAAGGCTGCTGCGAATATGCCCTCGCACTCTTCGGCTGCCGCCAAGGCATTGGCAGACAAGTCTGGCGCGCAAGCCCCCGGCACCAGTCCATCTTCGGGTGTCAAGAATACCGTGAGTGCTAGCGTGAGGGCGTATAGAACTCGCAGATCAGCCATGCGTATCATTGCGAAATTTGGCTCGACCGACCCGGCTCTCCTCTCAGAGGACGAGAAGGGTCGCCTTGCCTGGGCTAAGGCCCATCGTAATGATAGCCCCCCCGCTTCTCCCATCACGGCAGAGACGGCCCCAAAGAGGCAAAGATCAATCGCGCTAAACGCTCCGCTCCAGCCTCCCAAACGCTCTAAGGTGACCAACCCTAACATCCCCCCCTCTACAAGACCCCGTTCGTCGACACAACCTAGACGTCCTGACCCCAGCAAACTTTCTAAGCCTCTCAGTGAGGTATTAAAGGAAGGTCTGACCTGGGCGGTCGTTGACCAGAGCCACCCTGATGGTTCCATTGCTCCCAGTAAGTGGAAGTTGATGGAACATGCGCTCTTGGACGTCTTCCTAGGTGTAATGGACTCCAATCCTGGCCCCTCACCCGGCTGCACTGATGCGGGGTGGTATCAGGGGCATATCAAGCTGGTGGCTTGCTCTGACCTCCGTTCTATGGAGCTCTATAAGGAGGCTATCAGTAGGATTGGTGAAGTCTGGCCAGGAGCTAGGCTTGCCGCCGTCCCTCCAGACCGGATTCCCAACCGCCCCCGTTCTAAGGCGAGAATTCCGACCGGACCATCAGACCCGGAAACCACGCTGAGGATCCTCAAGGCCAGCAACACCGACCTGCCCACTCATAACTAGAGAGTGGCTAAAGTTGCTGACCAGTGGGGTGATCATCCTGAATGAGGAGTCACTTCCACTTATTACTGCCCGTGGGGGCGTGCTAAAATATGGTTTTAGTTCAATTGAGCTTAGGGTCTATAAGTCGGATTCCCGCGCTGCCGCACATCCCCCAACAGAACCCATCCCCGAAAATCCCGTCCCATCGCAACCCATGCCACAGAACTCTACCCCATCTGACCCTACTCCATCCGACCCCACCCCTCGAACCCGCCGAAGACGTCGAATGTAGAAGCGTGTGCAGTCATTCTTCTCGACGCTCCTCATCCATCAAGAAGTCCAATTCTGAGCTGGTGGGGGAATTCTTCGACGGCATTGATATTGACGCGGGCGCAACCTCTCCGTTGTCGGACGAAGAGGACGCTGATGTGACAATGGTTGATTCTTTGGCCAATGCTGAGAGTCATCCAAATTAACTTGCAACACTCTAAACTGCCTCTGCCGCTCTGCTCCTCCGACTTGCAGCCGAGGATGCAGAGCTCATTCTGGTCCAAGAACCCTGGGTTGTAGACGGCAGGGTCTGCGGACTAAACACCAAAGGATATCGCTTAGCGTATATCCAGAACTCAGGTAAGCCTCGGGCTTGTGTCATGGTTAAGAATAGTATTAACGCTCTTCTCCTCCACAGGTTCAGCGACAAGGATACCGTCACCATGGTCGTCGAAATGAACTTGATGACCCTCTGGATCACATCATCGTATCTGGCGCATGACTATGGGCTCTCTCCCCCTCAGGAGCCCATCGGTCGACTGGTAGCGGATGCGAAACAACGCGGAGTTCCGGTCATAATCGGAGCAGATGCCAACTCCCACCACACGATGTGGGGTAGTTCAGGTACCAACGAGCGGGGTGAATGCCTCTTTGATTTTATTATTAGTAATAACCTAGCTATAGCTAATCGGGGCGATGAACCAACCTTCCTCACTTCGAACAGAAGGGAGGTGCTGGACATCACTCTGGTCAGCTCAGGTTTCTCTACTAACCTTAAGGACTGGTTTGTATCTCATGAATGCTGCTACCTTTACTATTGACACGAACGAGCCTACTCCTTTCATGACCCCTCCGGTCAATAGGAGGAACACGAATTGGACCATTTTTAAAGAGAGACTGCGTAGCAGCCTTCCCTCTACCCCCCGACTATAACGACCCGTTTCGACGTGGATAGGGCTGCGGACACACTGTCGACTGCGCTTAGGGCGGCAGCCACCTCCTCCGTCAAACCCGCTGCCCATAGGGGTAAGCGAAAACCGCCCTGGTGGAGCCAAGAGATCGATGATCTACGCCGATCTTGTGGCAGGCTCTTTAACAGGGCGAAGACGACAGGCGAATGGTCAGCCTACAAGGACAAAAAGAGGGAACTTAAATACGCTGTAAGGCGAGCGAAGAGGGCATCATGGAGGAACTACTGCTCGAGCGTAGAATCCTCCGCCGAAACGGGCCGTCTCCGTAAAATTCTAAGTTCCACTCACAAATCCCTTGACTGTATCCGACGACCTGACGGACGCTGGACTACTTCCAGTTTGGAGACGCTTGAGCTTCTCCTTGACACTCATTTTCCAGGAAGTGACACACTTGGTGGCCAGGCCTTTTATCAGGTTAACGAACCACCATCTGGGAACTATTCCCCCCTGACCCTTACCCTTGGCCAAGTGCAGTGGGCTGTTAGGTCTTTCAAACCATTCAAGTCACCAGGACCGGATGGTATTATCCCGGGTGACATTCAACATGGGGAGGAGATAATCCTCCCTTGGTTGCTTGCCATCTATAACGCTAGTCTCAGGCTCCTTTACATCCCTTGGAGCTGGAGAATATCTAGGGTTATCTTCATTCCCAATGCTGGGAAACCGTCTCACACTGGGGCGAACGATTATAGACCCATAAGTCTGTGTTCCTTTCTTCTGAAGACGCTGGAAAGAGTTCTTGATGTCCATATCAGGACCTCGATTGATCCAGCGCTTCTATCCGCTTCCCAACACGCGTATACGAGAGGTAAATCAGTGGAGACTGCTCTTCACTCTCTTATCTCTCGGGTAGAAAAGTCCTTGCACGTTAAGGAACACACTTTGGCCATTTTTCTGGACATTGAAGGTGCATTTAACAACGTCGACCCGGACGCCATAATTAGGGCTCTTGGTTCTCTGAACCTGGGACAGAATCTGGTCAGGTTCATTGAGCTTCTCCTCAAATCGAGGATAGTAACCTCCACAGTGGGGGCCACGAATTGTCAGAGAATGGTTCGTAGAGGCACACCGCAAGGGGGTGTTCTATCGCCACTTCTCTGGAATCTTGCAGTCAACTCACTCTTGAGGGGGCTGGAACACTCTGGCAATGGGGCCATAGCTTACGCTGACGACATTGCCATTGCTGCGTCGGGAATTTGTCCGCAGACACTGTCGGATAAGTTGAACTTGGCGCTGCCAATCGTGCTGGACTGGTGTAGGGATTTTGGACTGTCTATTAACCCCTCTAAGACCGATACGATTCTTTTAGGGCACGCAAGTATCATGCGTTGGATATATTCCACGGTCATCGAACCCAACCTCTTATACGGTGTTGCTTTCTGGTGGACTGCCCTGGACAAGAAATACAACGTCAGACTTCTTGACAAGGTCAGAAGGTCTGCTGCCATTTATATAACTGGCGCTCTTCGCACCACCCCCACGAAAGCCTTGTTCGCAATGCTAAACTGGCTGCCTACTGTGCTTCTCGCAAAGCAGGTAGCCAAGTTTGCTGCGACTAGACTTACCACCACTATTCTGGAGGCTGATCCAGTGGCCCCAGTGAACATAGACTATTTCCCCGCTGAATATTGTCTTGACAGATGTTTCCACTCTCTGATTCCAAGTAGGGATGACTGGAATCCTAATGCGGTCGTCCCCCCGGAAGTTCTGGATATATATACCGACGGCTCTAGACTCGATAATGGGGTTGGGAGCGGTGTCTACTCTGGGAAACTGGACCTGAATATTTCTCTCCGTCTGCCGGACTACTGCAGTGTGTTTCAGGCGGAGGTGATGGCGATTTACCGAGCCGCGCAATGGATCCTCGTCAACGATGCTCCTTTCACTCGCGTCTCGATCTTCTCTGATAGTCAGGCCGCGATAGGATCTCTATCGGGTTCCGTGATTAACCCTAGGATCGTTAGGGAATGTCGCCGCTGTCTTGACCTTCTTTCTGGGCGCTTCTCCAGTGTCTCTCTGGTGTGGGTCCCCGGCCACAGTGGAATTCCGGGAAACTGTAGGGCAGACGAGCTCGCCAGAGCTGGTGCGCTCCTTCCGGAATCCTCTTCTGTTGAATTGGGTATGCCACTTGCCTCGGTCAAGTTGACCATTGCGCGGAGGTTCTTTCGGGACGCCAACCTATCCTGGGTCAATGAGGAGTCCTGCTCCACCGCTAGACTCACCTGGCCCAGGATGGATAGAAGGCGTACCAACCGATTACTTAGTCTTGGTCGTAATGTCATCTCTACTACAGTGGCCGTGCTTACAGGCCATTGCGTCATGGGTAGACACGCGGAAAGAATGAGCCTCCCTTTCAACGACTTTTGCCGTGGATGCAGGTCCACTGAGGAAGAGGAGACTGTTGTTCACTTTCTCTGCCAGTGCCCGTCTCTTGCTAGGTGTAGATACAGGTTATTTGGCTCCCCATTCCTTGTTAGCTTAACGGAGCTATCATCTATTGACATCAAGGATATAGCTTCGTTCATCAAACTTTCTGGCTGGTTTTCCAGTGCGGGGTAGTCGTGCTTTTGTTGTGCAGACCTTGCGCTGACCAACTTCCTCCTTTTCCCTGACATTGGGGGAACTTGGTTAGTACAGGGACTGCGTTCACCCGTGGCATCACAACGGGCCGCTATGCGTGCTCAAGTGAGCTTTGTGACATCAGAGCTACCACTCCGACCTAACCTAACCTAGGTGTTCGGACAGCTACTTTAATATGCTGGATATTATTCTCGTGACAATAGTTTGTAAATACTGAAGAGGTGAAGGCAGTTCCGCGATCTGTCACAATTCTTCCTGGTAATCCAAAATATAAGGTTAAACAATCAAGAGTTTCTATTACTGGCTTCGTTTTAGTTGACTTAACTGGAACTATAATGGAATAACGTGTTAATGCGTCGATAACCACAAGAATGTATTCATTGGCTCTTTTTGTTTTAATAAATGGTCCCAAGTGGTCCATGTGTATTACATCGAATGGGACTGATGGTATGTCCATTCCATAGAGCTGACATTCTTTCCGCATTGGCTCTCTGTTATAACAGCATTCAACACAGCCTTTCATGTAACCTTTTACATAATTTCGTACTCTTTTAAACCAAAAGTTCTGATAAATTTTCTTGATGGTACCCTCTAAGCCGATGTGTCCAATATCATCGTGACACAGTTTAACTATTCGCCATCTTATACCTCGCGGAATGGGAAGTATATCTTTTCCGTCTTTGGTTTTCCGATAGAGCCGATGGTTTTTGATAGAAAAGTCATTATTATAGTTCCTCTTATGAACAGAATCAATTTCTCCCTTGAGTATATCTATGATTTGTTTCAGTTCTGGATCTTGCCTTTGCATCGTGAGAATCCAATCTTCAGTTGAAATTTCGACGGCCATTAATTTAGCAGTAACATCCTCCACTTGTCCCGGGTCTTCTACTGGGGACCGGCTCATAGCGTCTACATGTGTCATTTGGCTACCTGGTCGATGACATGCTGTAAAGTCATACTCCATCAACTTCAACAACCAGCGTGATACCCTTGGAATCATCGGTGTTTTAGATTTCATGCTTGAAATTGCTGAACAGTCTGTATAAATAGTGAAATGTTTACCCAGTAGATACACGCGAAATCGTTCACAGGCTTCCACCACCGCCAACATTTCCAACTCGTATGCATGGTATTTGCTCTCTATTTCACTGCAAACTCGGCTATAGTACGCAATTGGATTTTTCGCCCCATCATACTCCCGTTGAATCAAAATTGCAGCTAATCCGATACTGCTGGCATCTGTGTGAAGTTCTTGCTCCTTATCGACATCGTACACACCTAGTACGGGATCACTGGTTATGGCATGAATTAATCTTCCAAACGCATCTTCACATTCAGCTGACCACTCAAAGGAAACATCCTTTCTCATAAGCCTTATTAAAGGTACTGCAATATGTGCATAATTTCGGACGAATTTACGGAAATAGCCTGTTAACCCCAAGAAACGTCTGATCTCGGTGACAGTTTTAGGTCTGGGAAATTGCTGGATGGTGTTATCTTGTTAGAATGAAATACGTCTATACAGCTCGAAGGTTACAAGAGAATAGAAAGACGTTTATTGAATTCATTTTAGAAATACTTAAAGAACTACTTAAAATTATCAACTATGTAACAGGGTTGTTACATGCTAAATGGTTATTCGATAACCAACACCTTCCCTGAATAAGCATTTAGTATTTATACATTATATAGAATAAAAACAGTTAAATTTACAAAATCTAAGTAAGACCAAAGTGTTCAATAAAAAACTTATATTTATCAGTCGGGACGCCCTTTGTAAAGATGTCAGCTAGCATTTTATTGGTTTCCAAATACTCAAGCTTTATTTCACCACTTTCCAGTTTCTCGCGTATAAATTTGATTCGTATATCGACGTGCTTCGTTCTAGAAGAATACGAGTTGTTTCGAGCTATTTGGATTGCGCCTTTGTTATCGCAGTATAATTTCATTGACACAGGAGGATCATTTATTAATTCACTTTCCAATTTTCGAAGCCACATAGATTCCTGAATTGCAGACACAATAGACATAAATTCTGCTTCAGTCGAAGAAAGTGCCACTGTACGTTGTCTTTTCGATCCCCAGGAAACTGCTGCTCCTTGCATTGTAAAAATATATCCGGTTGTGGACCGCCTGTCGTCAATGTTGCTTGCCCAATCTGCATCGCAGTATCCAACAAGGTCAATGTCCCCACTCTTGTAGACAAGACCTTTATTTATTGTACCCTTAAGGTACCGCATCACCCTTTTCACTGCCAACCAATGAGCCTTCCCTGGGTTTGTGCTAAACCGGCTAAGCAAATTAACGATATAGCAGATGTCAGGCCTTGTGTTCTGAGCAGCATACAGTAGGCAACCAATTGCTTCCATATACGGAACATTTTTCATTTCATTTTTATCTTCTTCAGATTTCGGGCACATGTCAAGGGAGAGTTTCTGATTTATATCCACTGGTGAGCTGACTGGATTACATTCATCCATTGAAAACCTCTTTAGCATATCCTGAATATATTTTGTTTGATCGATTTTTATTGCTTCATCAGATTTCTGCATTCTCATTCCCAAAACGGATGATACTTCACCCAAATCTTTCATGCGAAAATGTTTGGATAATTCCTGTTTGAGTTTACTTGTAGTACGCATATTATTAGAAATGATCAAGACATCATCCACATAAATAGCAACGTATAATTTGTTACCATTATCAACGTTAAAGTAAACACATTGGTCAGTTTTGCTTCTCTTAAGACCAAATTTAATGAGCACATTATTCAAGGTTATATTCCAAACCCGACTGGATTGTTTTAGTCCATAAATGGCTTTCTTTAGTAGGCAAACACGGTTGCTACCATCGCTATATCCTTTAGGCTGTTCCATATAAATGTTCTCTTCAAGGTGTGCATTTAAGAACGCTGTTTCCGCATCAAGTTGATGAATGTGCAGGTTAAACCTAACAGATAGTGCCAGTAAAAACCTTATGGACGAATAACGAACAACCGGAGCAAAAGTCTCTTTGTAATCGATGCCCTTCTGCTGACTGAAACCCTGCACAACCAGCCTTGCCTTTTTGCGAATTTCGTTTCCATGGGCGTCGTATTTTGTCCTGAACACCCATTTGCCTTTTATAGCTTTCTTACTATCGGGTAATTCTGTTAGCGTCCATGTTTTATTTAAGGCTAAAGATTTAATTTCTTCTTCCATTGCTTTACGCCATAGTATTGCGTCCTCTGAGTTTAAGGCCTCTTCTACTGACACAGGATCATTCGATAAAAAACTAGTTGCACAAAAGTTAAATTCGCGTCCAGATTTTGCAGCCAAACGTTCAGATCGTCGAACAGTAACATTTTCCTTTACAATATCTTCAGCACTTTGCTCTTCAATCGCATCTTCAAAAGTCAAATTATCTATTGAATCAACGTCATATTCTACTTTAAGACTATCAGATAACGTGTTTTCCATGCAATCAGTAATGTCTTGTTTCTTGAAGTCTAACGGTGTTTCATGTATATCAACGGATGGCAATTCATTTACCAATCCTTCCTCTGAATTGACATTTTCCTCAGGAATTTCAGCTATAAGATTTGGAGCATCGTTAATAGAATTTAAACCATTAGGTTAGGTTAGGTTAGGTTAGAGGACGTGCACTTGTCAATTAAGACAAGTACAGTACCCGGAGGTCGAATTGACCCATTGTACAACGTCCTTAAAGAGGAAGGATACGAGAGGGAATAGGATATAAAGGAGAGGAGATAGGAAAGGGAGAATGGGAAGCGGAGGGGTAACATAGACCCAACAAAGAAGGGAGAGCGCGACTATCCTGATGAAGCCCTAGCGCCCCTCAACCAGCCTAAGCCACTAATGAATCTGTGGAGAGCCTTGATGTCGGCTCTCGACGCAGAGTTCAAACTCTCAAAGAAGGCCCTGCCAAAGGTCCTCAGCCTCAACCTACCAAGGGCTGGGCAGTTACAGAGGAGATGTTCGATAGTCTCCAACTCCTCCTCATCGCAACATGCCCTGCAATAGTCCGGCTGGGATCTGTTCCAGATCCCCGTCAGCGACCTAATCTCGCAGTGCCCTGTGATAAACCCGACAACTAACCTTAAGCTGGCCTTATCCAAGCCCAGCAGCCTACCTGTTCTCTTACTGTCCACAGCAGGCCATAGACATCTAGAGACAAAACAACCCGATCCGTTCCCCCAACGTCTTTGCTCTTCCTCCCCGACCCATCTATTGATGAGACCGTAGAGGTGGCAGACCGGGGGGTCAGGACCAACTATTAAATCGCTCCCAGAGAGCGAACCTAACCTAGCGAGGGCATCCGCCGTCTCATTGCCCAGTATTCCGCTATGACCCGGAACCCAGCAGAGACGGATACGGTCTAGTCCAAAGGACCTCAACGACTCCTTGCACTTGCGAACGAGCCGTGATTTGCACCAGACCGACTCAATGGCCCTAAGGGCAGCCTGACTGTCAACGAAGATCACGTAAGATTCCGAATCTGAAGCTGGGCCACCAGCTATGGCCTCAATAGCTTTCAAGATTGCGAAAATCTCCGCCTGGAAAACGCTGCAGTCATCGTTCAACCTAAAGTGGAGTTCAAGACCGAGTTCCCTACAGAAAACCCCAGCACCTGTACATCCACCTAACTTAGACCCATCTGTGAAGATGGGTATACCTCTCTGTCCCTGGAGTACCCCACCATTCCATTGTGCCCTTTCCGGTATAAGTATCCTTAAACCGGGCAGGAACATAGCCTCAGGCACAACATAATCGGTGGCTTTTTCCGAAAGTCGATATCTCCCGTCAGGAAAGATGACATTCAGAACTCTGGAGTGACCTGTCGAGCGCTGTTTCCAGCAGCCCGATTCCCTCAGACGAATGGCACAGCGCGCTGCACACCGCTTGACATATAAATCAAGCGGAGTCAGGCAGAGCATAGTGTCAAGAGCAGCCTGAGGGCAACTCTTCCTCACTCCAGTGATACTCAAGGAAACAATCCGCTGAACCTTATCCAAGATTTTCCGCTGAAAACTCTTATCTAAGGCACACCACCAAACAACGCAGCCATAGGTAATAACCGGTCTAACAATCGCCAGATATATCCAGCGAATGGCCCTAGGCGGAAGACCCCAGCTCTTACCTATGGAGTTCCTACACTGGTAGAAGGCATTCAGTCCCTTCTTCATTCTTTCCTCGGTGTTTCGTTTCCAGTTCAGCTTGCTGTCCAGGACAACACCCAAGTACTTGACCTCAGAAGACAACGGAAGCTCCCTACCAGCTAACCTCGGCAACCTGAAGGGTTCAACTTTGTACCTACGCGAGAACAGGACGAGGTCCGTCTTATCCGGATTTATACCCAGGCCACAGTTCGTAGCCCAAGAGGATAAAATTCCAAGAGCAGACTCCATCAGTTCCCCCAGCGTCGGTAGAAACTTTCCACCCACCAGAATAGCCACATCATCGGCATATGCCACAACCCTAAAGCCCCTACTCTCTAGAAGCCTCAGACCAACATTAGCAACCAGGAGCCACAAGAGAGGGGATAGGACACCCCCCTGCGGTGTACCCCTGGTCGCACGCTTTACGATAGAACATCCACCCAGATTCGATCGGATTAGTCTATTACCCAACATGTGGATGATAAACCGCACCAGAAAATCTGGGGCATGTATATCCCTCAGTGAATTCTCAATAGAAGAAGTGGTGACATTATTGAAGGCCCCCTCTATATCAAGGAAAGCCGACAGTGTGTACTCACCCCTAGCCAGATTCGTCTCAACAAAACCTGTCACATCATGAAGAGCGGTCTCAACCGACTTACCCTTAATGTAAGCATGTTGCGACCCACTCAACAGAGACCGGTCCATGTTTGACCTCAAATGTAGATCGATAAGTCTCTCCAAGGCTTTCAAAAGAAAGGATGAGAGGGATATCGGTCTATAATCCTTCGGGCCGATGTGACTGGGTTTACCAGCCTTTGGTATAAACACCACGAGCACATCTTTCCAACCATCAGGTATATCACACCGTCGGAGACAGTCTCTATACACGTCCACCAGACATTCGTGTAATATATCACCAGCACGCTGAAGCAGAGCCGGAAAGATACCATCCGGACCAGGCGACTTAAAGGGCTCAAAACTATTTATCGCCCATTTCACCTTGTCTCTGTTAATGATATCCTCCAAATCGGGCATCAAGCCAGCATCACAGAAGGGATCCGCTACCCCCGACGGATAGCTTTCTGGATCCACACAATTGGGAAAATGAGTACTCAGCAGAACCTCTAGGGTTTCTTTTCTCGAGGCTGTCCACGCGCCATCGTTCTTTTGGATGAAGCCTAGGATTTTGGGGTCCTTAGACAGCATCCTACGGAAACAAAAAAACCATTATTATATACCTGATCTTCCAAAAAAATAACGTTTCGGGTGACTATTATCTTTTTTGTCACTGGATCATATAGTCTGTATGCTTTGCTTTGCATACTATAGCCAACAAATATACATGGTTTAGATTTTGCCTGTAGCTTGGAACGCTTTACATTGGGAATATGTGCAAACGCCTTGCACCCAAAGACACGGATGTGGTTGAGATTTGGTTTCTTACCCGACCATATTTCCTCAGGACAAATGTTGTTGTTTCTACACGGTATTCTATTCAATAAATACGCTGCGGTTACAGCTGCTTCAGCCCAAAATTTTTCATCTAGATTTGAGTCGATAAGCATACATCGCACTCTGTCCATTATTGTGCGATTAAGACGTTCAGATACACCATTCTGCTCTGGCGTATATGGAGCTGTTTTTTGATGTAATATTCCGCAACGAATTAAAAACTTCTCACACCGACCATTCGTATACTCAGTGCCGTTGTCAGATCGAAAAATTTTTATCCTGGTAGAGCACTGATTCTCAGCCATTGATTTAAATCTTAAAAATTCCTTGAAGACGTCAGTCTTGCTTTTCACCGGCGATAAAAATACTTTTCGGGAATAGTCGTCTACAAAAGTTACAATAAACCTTGCACCAGAGAAAGATTTTGAAGCAAACGGTCCCATTACATCTGAGTGTACGATTTCTAAAACTTTCTTCGCACGATGACCTTCCTCCTTAAATGAACTTTTTGCATGTTTCCCTTGGATACATATTTCACACAAATCGGAATTTACTTGAAATTTAATTGGGTTTTCATTTCTTATTTTCTTTAAATTTTCGTTGCAAATATGACCAAAGCGTCTGTGCCACAGATTCGCAGTATTTTTTACAAATAATGCTTTCTGTTTTGTTTTCTGCGCAACACAATCTAATCTGTACAAGTTGTTGTATAAGCTCGCCGTAGCTATGAGTGTATTGTCGCCATCTATAATTTTACATATATTTGCCTCAAAAATAACTTTGTTACCATTTGCAGTCAACTGTTTCACTGACAGCAAATTCGCACACAGCTGCGGAACATATTCAACATTTTTTATAACGGTTCTTGCTTCTCCTTCATCAGTTGACAACCATACATTAGCGTCACCAACACACTCAACTGTTAATTTGTTGTTGTTTGCAACAATCACTTCGTTTCCCTTTCTTAGCTTTGCATTGTGAAGTATTTTCTTTGTCTTCGACATGTGTGTTGTTGCGCCCGAATCGATGTACCATTCGTCTGCGCCGACGTCACTTGATGTAAACAGCGAGGCTTGCAGAATTCTCTCGTTTGTCTTTTTTTCTTGTTTCTTTGACGTTACTGTATACGTTTTTATTTGGACAGTTTTTTATGAAATGGCCTTCTTTTTTACACCCATGACACTTAAACTTTTTCTGCTTGTTGTTGTGCCTTTTGTTAGAAACAAATGCGTTTTCTTCAGACTTTATGTGGTTGTCAAATTTGGAGTCTTGTAAAAGTAATTCTTTACCATGTCCACACTAAGTTTTGTTTTCGAATTTTCAACAGCCAATACTAGTGAGCGGAACTCTTCCGGCAATCCAGCCAACATCAGGGATGCTACTAACTCATCGTCAATGTTTAGTCCAGTGTTCTTCACTTTCAGAGACGTAATTACCATTTTGTTTATGTACTCCTCCATTGAGTCATAATCCGCCAATTTCAACTGTACCAATTGTTTTAATAAATCCACTTTTCGAGTCAGACCCTTATCTTCAAAGGCACTTAATAATGCTTCCCAAGCCTCCTTTGCCGTTGTCGCCGTTGCTATATGCGCAAAGTTATTGGGCTCAATCATAAGGGTTAGTTCTGCCAAAGCATGTTCATCCTTATTTCTGTCGTCTTCACTTGCACCGACTCTTATACCGTCTTGGACAATTTTCCAACAATTTTTCAAAACTAAATACGATTTGGCATGACGCTTCCAAATGTCGAAATTTTCGCGGCCACGTAATTTTTCAAACGGAAACGATATACCCGTTGCCATTTTCTATTCGTTTGCACTCTTGTTAGAACAAAAACAAAATTATTCTTCTTTGAATATTCTCTTTTTTTTTTATTCTGTGTGCAATAGGCCCATAACCTGTTATCTTGTTAGAATGAAATACGTCTACACAGCTCGAAGGTTACAAGAGAATAGAAAGACGTTTATTGAATTCATTTTAGAAATACTTAAAATTATCAACTATGTAACAGGGTTGTTACATGCTAAATGGTTATTCGATAACCAACAGATGGCTATTGTCTTTATACGTCCAGGTCGGATACCATCGCCATCGATTTCATGTCCGAGAAATGTAACGCTATCCTTCATAAAGAAACATTTAGACAAACGAAGCGTTAGCCCCTCCCCTTGGATTATTTTCAAAAATTCCTCAAGATTATTTAAACCCTCTGCAACCGTGTCTGATGCAACAATCACTTCATCAACATATCTTACGACCTTTCCTTTCAATGGTTCTATAATTTTCATCATCATTTTCTGGAACATACACGGTGCATTTTTAAGCCCGAAAGGCATACGGTTGAATTCAAAATGACCATGATGCGTAATAAAAGCAGTATATTTCTTTGACTCTTCGTCAATTTCTATTTGATAATATCCAGACATCATGTCTAATGTAGTGAAGTATTTCTTACCTGCGAGAGTGGAGAGAACACCATCTACAGTGGGCATTGGCCAGGGTTA
This sequence comes from Sarcophaga rosellei, assembly GCA_930367235.1. Classification (NCBI taxonomy): domain Eukaryota; kingdom Metazoa; phylum Arthropoda; class Insecta; order Diptera; family Sarcophagidae; genus Sarcophaga; species Sarcophaga rosellei. Next base: position 78,360,860 of record OV884017.1, on the reverse strand, counting down.
TTTTTCGGTCACAGCATTTAATGCTCGGTAGTCTACACACAGTCTGTCTTCACCATTAGATTTCGGGACCAATATAATTGGAAAAGCGTACACCGATGTTGACGGACGGACGATTTTTAGCTTCAGCAATTCATTTACAATGCTTTCAACAGTCTGTTGTTTGGGAATGGGCACTGCATACGGTTTTCTTGCAATAGGTTTGTTTGAAGATACTGAAATGTTCATTTTCATTGCGCTGTATTTACCGATTTTGTCCAATGTGTCCGCAAAACAATTCGCATATGTATTTACTAATTCAGTCACTTGTTCCTTTTCCTTGTCCTGAATTTTCTCACCACATTGTATGTCACTGCCTTGTATTGCGTATACTTGACATTTACCGTGTTCAATTACTACCCGACCGTTCGATAAAATGTCTAAACCGATAATCACGTCGTATGCGGTTGTATCATTATTTACTATATGCAAATCAGCGATAAAGCACTGGTCATCGATTGTCACTTTTGCCTCTTTTAATTGTTCATTACATTTAAATTCACCTCCAGCGAAGCCTTGGAATAGTTTGTTACAGATTGCTACATCATAGTTCAATTTATCCGCGATTGACTGCTTTATTAAAGATACAGCACTACCCGAATCAATTAATGCTTTACACTTAAAATTGTCTATTAAAATGCTTTTCGTAATAATTTTCTGGTTATTAACTGTATTTACCGGTTCTCTTGGCTTTCGCTGTGGTTTCGGGCAATTTCGCGACAAGTGTCCAATTTCCCGACAATTATAGCACTTTGGACCCGATTTAATCGTCGGTTTATTACTCATTTGTCCCGATATTATTTCGTTATTATTTTTCTTAAATGGTACATTCGGTTTCGGTTTAACCGATTTAATCGTCGGTTTATTACTCATTTGTCCCGATATTATTTCGTTATTATTTTTCTTAAATGGTACATTTGGTTTCGGAAATTGCGCTCTCGAGTTACTTGCGACACTTTGTAATGATTTCAACAGTTCTGCACACTTTGTAAAATTTATTACCGACAACGATTTTCGAAGACCATAATCATCTATACCGTTTACTATATATTTTATAATTGCATTATCGTCTAGTTGGCCACGACGACCGATTGCCAACATATTATAATAGTATTCGATCACCGTTTCATTTTTCTTTTGTTGTGTATTCATCATTTGTATGTGTATATCTGCACTATTCACTAAACAAGGAAAATCTTCCATAAATGCGATCATAAAATCTTGCCAGTTATTAAAAATTGGTTGTGTATCAACCCACAACTTTGCTACACCTTGCAATTTGCTTCTTATCGCGAACAAAACCATTCCGTCGTTCCATTCATAAACATTTTTTAATTCTTCAACCCTTTCAATAAATTGTGCTGAAGTAATACCGTCACTCATAGGGTTAAATGTAGGCAATGCATCAATTACTTCACGCATACTACAATGATTATTGTTAAATGCCAAATGTTCACTATGGGTGCGTGGTGGAGTAAACACATTACATAAATTTGTCGCATACGATGGATTTCTCGATGTTACAATAGGGTTTCCATATGACTGTACAGGCATAAATACATTTGCACCACTACCAACTGAACACACCCCAGAGCTTGTCGTTGTATTTAACGGCCAGTTTGTATGATTTTGCGTTGATACATTTTGTTTTTGTCCAGCACCAAGTAAATTATTCGGTATTATTGATGGCGATCGTTTGTTTTCGTGAGCCAAAAATTGCTGAATGGATGGTTGTGTGTGTGAATATTCATACATTCTTCTTTGCGCCCCGTTGTTGTTGTTTTCTGGCAAAATTTGGTGTTGCTGTGTTGTAATATATGGTTGCCGTTGACACGTTGTAAAGACACAATTTAATTTTTCAGCTTCGGAAGAATTCTGCGGCAGCGACATATTTGATACCATCGTCGACGTCGTCGTCATGTACGTCTGGATTTGTTGGGTGAGCGACTCCATTGTAGGCTGGAGACGCAAAACATCACCACGCAACTCTTCCATATTACCTGGCCCTGTCGTTGGTATTCCCGCTATGTCCTGCAAATTCTTTTCATCTTCACTTCGATCCACCATGTTTATTGACTCTGTTTCGAACGGTTCCGGAATTTTCGCTTCACGCAGACGCGCTATTAGTTCGCTTTTGTTTCCCGTTGTTTTCAAACCGCACTCACGCAACTCTTCTTTTAATTTTATAATGGATTTTTCCATAAATTTTCCTTTTTATACGACACAACAACGCCGTATAAAAAAATATATTTTTCTTTATTCCACTTTCACATAAAATACGAGTTAACTATCCCACTTCTGATAATTGTCATTAGGATGGTCGAGTGGGAGGTTAACTTACCAGTTATCTTATATATAAAAATGTTCCTTATAAAATGAAAAGACTGTCCTTTTATATAAAATTAGTGTTTACTTCAATGATGTTTTGTGTACCTCTCTTCTCAACAGACTGACTCTGCCGAACAAAGAACAATATTGTCGTTACCAACTAAAAATTAATAAGCATGTGAATCCCCAAGTTGTATTCTTTCTAGCAACCAGAAGGGTTACCAGATGTGTAAATTAATAATATTCAATTATATAAAAAAATAAGATATGTTATGTTGAGTGACAGTCGTGTACGATCAATTTCTACACCATTAAACTCATAACGAATTTCATCGAATATATAAGCCATAAAGTTGTTTAAGAGTTTCAAAACTTTCACTTGGTAAACCAAAAAAAAATTAGTCTTCAATTGATATTCAAATTTCATCATTGTTCTTAAATGATTGTGTATAACTATGATTTCTTTCTTCATAATTAAATAACCAAATTATGGTATTTGTAATATATTAATTATACTCCTTATTGTTTTAATTTGAAACAAATTTGTTCTAAAAACTCACGTATTATTTTGGTTCTTTTATATTACTTTTCGGATTCTCAAAATGATTAACAGGACGTTTTGTTGTTGTGTATAACGTAATTCTTTAATGTTATGAATTGTGACATGAATAGTTTTTACTATCAAAAATAAGCATTTCCTTAAGGGGTTCAGATGTAATTTATTAGATATTTTTTGTCTTCGATTTCCGTTCTGCTCAGTTAATATTGGAACGATGGTGTTTATTGACCTAGTATTAACTAATAAATAAATTAAGTTTTCTGGTGCCAAAGCTTGGGTTATGTGAGCAGAAACTTTATTTATACAATTTTCGCTTGCAATATCACACACACTAAGTATAGTGTTTATTCCTGTAATTTTCATTGTTTTATCTGATTTATAAACCAAGCAGTGATCCACTTGATCATTTTCTTTCTAAAAATATTGAATTCGTTGGGCTCACTATGTGATTTTGTAATATGTTATAATTTGATAGAATATTAATTTTTATTGCATTCAACTTTTGTATTTGTTTTTAAATTAAAGTACCTATATCTATAAAGTGATTGCCAATATGAAATAAATTTTTTTCAAGATCAATATTTGATATCTATCAAAACTTATAAGTTCACAAATATAGATAAATATTTGCTTGTGATAATGATCACCAACTTTAAACTCTGGTCTGGTAAAAACCCGGAAGTTATTATTAATGTATCCAAAAAGGATTTAAATTTAAAATACTTCACTTCATTTGATTTCATTCCAATTGACCTATGAAATGTATTACTATAACTCTCTACAAGTTCTTAATATATTCGTAATACTTTTAGGAACTCTATGTAAATTAATTCATTTATAATTTAAAAAATAAAATATTGGACACTTTAAAATAATGAATGAGAAGACCAAAACATATTTGAGAGCAAACTAATTTCACCGAACAGATTCTCTTTTTCAACTAATCTTTCTTTATTTATTTCTACAGTTAAGGATATTCAGCAACGCCGTTGCCTATTTAAGCTTGTATTCTAAACGATTATTGAACTTAAAATTAACTTAATATTAGTGGAGTTCATTATTACTTATTATATAAAATTTATTATTAGCCTTTATTGTAGAAATTCATTATTATTATAACAATCATTATTATTAATTAAATTATTGTTAATTAAATTAGAAAGAGAATAGTGAAATAAGATGATGGAAAGGACCCAACATTCCGGCACCATTGAAGAAGTGGAAGTCTTCAATCGAATAGAAGTGAATTGACGAGACCACAAAAGCCTACGCCGACAATAAGAAATGGTCGTGAGCAGTGTTGCCACGAAAAAATAAATTTTGTTACCAACATTTGTGAAAAAAATAACCAAATAAGAAAAAATATAACCAAAATTAAATTCGCAGACTTTTATTTAATTTTTTTCAAATTTAAATAATAATTAATAAAAAAAAGAAACAAGAAATTGCAAAATAAAACTTTAGTCTTACTAATTAATTCATTTTAACAAACAAAACAACAGCTTTTTATAAGAAAAAAAAATAACCAAAACCAAAAAAATCTACACATTGATCAAAAAAATAACCAATTTTGGTTAGAAATCACCAAAAACGGCAACACTGGTCGTGAGCTCTCTCTCTGCACTCTTCCTTGGCGTTAAATAAACATTTTCTCTCTGGCGAGAGCAATGAGTATCTATTTGCTTCGGTAATAAAAGTGGGAATTTTGCATCATATGGCAAACTTACATTAAGCTATCTTCTACCTATCCTTAATAGTAAAAATGTTCTCTTTTATTCAATGAATGTATGAATGAAAGGTGTAAAGCCGAAAGTCCATACCATCCGTTACATGCGACCTTGCATTACATACGTATACCGAAAAAGTAGAATCAGTGCAGTTGTTTGTGACAAGAAGCAGAAGAAAATGCATAGAATGCATAGACGCGTAGAACGCACTGCTGGAAAAAGTCAGCAGTTTTTTAAACTTGGCATGCCAAATTATATACTATTGTGAATGGTTATGATAATTATGTTTAAATAGTGCATTACTATTTTCGCATTTTTCTTTTTGCATTATAAAAATATTAATAAAAACATATTTCATAATAAAATTTACTACTAATATAAGAGGAAAATACATTTTTTAACACATTTCTTTCATGAACAAAATATGTATGTTACTAGTTGTCGATTGTTTTTATGTACTGAGTGTCATCTATTGTGAATTTATTTATTTGTAAACAAGAAAAATGGAGGATAAATTAACCGAAAACACTCGTCTTGTATTCTCTTGAGGATTTTCGAAGGCCTTTAAATTCTTTTAAAATTATAAATTGATTTTCTATTTTTCCCAAAAATGTTCTTGTTTGTGTTTTATTGTTTATCACAACAGCTGATCAAAACAAAAAACCAGTCGCATAAAACGCATTGTGTGTAACTTGCAATAAAAACCGCTTAGAATGCAAGAATCGCATGTAACGCAAGGTCGCATGAAACGGTTGGTATGGACTTTCGGCTTAAGCCTTTGTATGCTCGACAGTAAGGCCAGAGATTAATGTAATGTAGAAATATTTTCAGTTTCCTCAGGTCATCAATAAACCTGAGTACAAAACACACTACCCGCGGTAACTTCGTGTATAAGGAGTATCTTGATATCATATCCAGTAGGCATTTAGAAGTCCCCTCTACTGCAAGAAATACTTTTTACTTCTCTCGTTTCCAACACAGGGTACATAGAGTCGAAACTTTTGACGTTTAATAAACGCTCAAAGCAGTAGCTTAACTTATCTCTTAGAGGGAGAAACAAAATATTACAATGTATTGCGAAACAAATGTTAGAAGCAACAGATATACGGAGTAAAAACTGGCGGTTAAAGCAGAAAAACTAAATGTAAATAAACATTTATTTTGTGTTAAAAAAGGGAAAATTTTGAATATTTTTTAATTTTAATTTCAATTTTTTAAAATTTAAAGATTCTTAAATATTTAAATATTAATCGAAATGTGGGTGATTTTCGGTCATAACGAATATAGTTTCTTGTACAAGAGGTAATTAAGAAGCTAAATATTACAAGATCAAAATAAGACGTACTACTCATAAAAAATTTTTGTTGCTGAAAGATGTCAATATTTTTTAATTTCTTGAAAGAAAAAGTTAAAAATTGTTATTGTTATTAGTTGTTTTTATTATTTATTAATAGTTTTAGACAAAAATTACATTTTTTATTAACTCTCGCCAATATAAAAAACCCATCCCAAGTTGAAGTACTCCTTTATGAAATCACGGTACATGTGCCTCATAGTATCATCTTTTGAAAGTCTTCGTTCAAAAGAAAGAAATCGTCTTTGGCAGTTTCAAACGAATATCTTAATAATTTAGGATCAGAGTTAAAAGGTAAAGAAACCTCAAATCTTCCCGACGTCATACGTCGTACTGTAGTCATGAATTCGTTCTCACTCTTTTTATGCTCCTCTTCTAACTCTCAAAATTTTCTGACGATCGAATCAACATTGCTCTCGCCTTCTATTGAACTGTCTATATGAAATGCTTTAGTGTTAAAAGATTCCTTTGACTGATTGCATCTTGCTGTAATAATCCAACCAAGCGAAGTTTTCTGATGAACTGGAAGACTCGGGCCCAATTTGATTTGGCCAACATATATTAAGTTAAAGAAAGGACTTGCTCCAATTAGTAAATCAATTCTTTGTGGCTTATGAAAGCAAGGATCCGCTAGTATCATATTTGAAGAAATTTTCAGACTAGCCGTGTTGATCCTACTATCAGGCTGTAAGTTTGTAATTGATTTTAATACCCAAAATTTCGAAGTGAATTGGGTAGAGTTGACACTTAATGTGACAGTCAAATTGACGCGAGCGTTGGTCAATGAATTTGTATCGCCAATACAATTTAAATTCAATCAAATTTAATTGAATTCAAATTTAAATTCTTTTTTCAAACGCAGTAACTGTACAAGTTCCTCGGTTATCAAGTTAGGTTGGGAACCGGAATCTAAAACAGCTTTGGCTGGTATAAGTTGTCCAGAAATATTTGTTACTCTTACCATAGTCGTCACTAGAATTATGTATTCATCTGACGCCGAATAATTTACAGAAGCGTGAGAAGTCCAAGGCTGTCAGAGTGGTGTAGGTGCCGCTTAAGAGAGAATGTTGAATTATCAATACAGCTATTGTAAAATTTTTTTACGTCACGTTTGATTTTCTCAATTTTTGATGATTGTATATTCATTTATTTTGTTAATATATTTATTACTTCCTTCTTAATTATATCGTATATAATTCAATTACATCACGGGTAAGATCGGCAATGACATATAATGACATTTGTTAAATCTCTCTGTCTTTTTACTTCGTGAGTTCCAGTGAAATACTTTTTTGTAATCTCTAAGTTCAATTATACTTTTTAAGTCTAATTATATTTCTTTGAAGAAATGGTAGTTATGCCAAAGGAAGTAAAAATTTAATGAATCTAAGATGGCTGCAAAATTAAGCAATTTAATCCAGTTAAGCGCGACTTTAGAGAATTATCAAATTTATCTGGAGCAGATGAATTTATTTTTCTAGCAAATCGAGTTGTTAATGAAAGTTCTAAAAATGGCATACTTTTACATATGTATGGAACTGATACGTAGACACTTTTGAAGTCCATAGCTAATCATTAACTTTTAAAATGAACAAATATTTTTTCACAACTAAACCAGATAATACAGTGTTTCGAGTTTCATCGTAGGAACCAGAAAGACGGAGAGTCGGTTCCAGAATTCTTTGTAGGTCTTCTTAGTTAAGCCAGCATTGTCTGCTCAAGGATTCAAATACAATGTTGCGCGACAGATTGGTGTGTGGATTGAGACATGGTTACTGTCAAATGACGAACCAGATTGGGCAAGAGTGAAAAAACTTAATCGAATTAAAAGAATTGGAAGCAGGCGAGAGAAAACGGGTAAGTTGAAAAGTCAAAATAGCAAATGCTTTCTCTATAGGAGTGAACATTCGCCAGAACAGAGTAAATTTAAGGATGTTGACTGCCACTTCTGAAAACACGTGGGTACCACGTAATTTAGCTTATCCCTTGAAACTGATGTCGTCGCTTCAACACATGATGGAGCAGCTGTTATGAAAAAAATGGTAGTAATATTCTACCAGAATCACAGCTTTGCATGGATCATGCCATTCATTTGTGCGCAGTGGATGTTATGTATTCCAAAAATCGTTCCACTGAAAAAATTAACGAAAGTGAGGAAGAAAATTCTGATGATAATGATGGAAATAAAGAAGACAAAGGTGAAGAAGGAAACAATATTGGCATTGATATAGATAGTACCCTTACTGTCTACGTAAACATTTTTAATAAATCAAACGAAAAACTAAAACGACTTCAGTATTTTGTAAAAAACCAAGAAGGTAAAGAACTTAGATTGGTATGTGACGTAAAACACAAATGGAATTCGTTATCGAAAATGATTGAATTTTTTTAAGAATATGGAAATGTGTGAACCATGCTTTGATGGACTTTTCTTTAATAACATTCTCACCTATCGAAATTGAAGCTTTAGAAAATCTTTGGAAAACTTTGCAACCATTAGAAACAGCAATTAAAGAATTATCTAAGGATTCTGTAACACGTATAGAAGGAGAAGCAATTCATAAATTTGTATTTAATAATTTAAACAGAATTAACACATAATATGCGCAAGAAGTATCCAACTAATGGTCATATTTTAAAGTATTCAACCAAAGCGGAGTCCAAGGAATTTGCTGTCGATTTGTATAACCGTTTATTTCCTTTCCATGATACAGATGATGAAGTGGTAGATTCTGACCAAGATTTAAGTCTTGATACGGATAATCTAAGCAGCTTAATTTTTTATTTAAATAATACAATAAACAATATACAAAACCCAAAAAAAATAATAAAATGTATAATGATTTCATATACTTCGACAAATGCAACAAAAGAACAGAAAACATGGAAAATTTATATAACTGTCTTTTGACTATCTGCCCAACTTCAACTTACGGCAAGCGGGTATTTTCAACATCCAATTTTATTAAAACTAAATAAAAAATCGTTTAAAAACCCCCGTCTTAACTGTATACTATTTTTGAAGTATTATTTTAGAAAGAACGATGTTTTGTAATTATATTTTCAATAGCAACCGAACTCATTTTATTTTTTGTTTGATAAAAAAATGAATTTTAATTTTATAAAACTAATAAATTTGTATGAAAAATTTAACAATGTATTTTTGTTGTTATTAATAAAAGACATATGTATTACATTAATTTATTATAAATCTAAATAAAAACCGGTTAACCGGTTTTTTTTTGAAAAACCATATTCGAAACCGGTTTTTTTAAATCTCAAAATTTCGAATTATTCGAAAACCGGTTTTTGGAAAATGTCGGTTTTTTGAGTACTCTAGCCAGTACTGTTCGCATTGAAATCCAGGGTTGAGGGTAACATTGTGTGAAAAGTTTAGCAAATGGGCTATTCCATTACAACCCTTCAGTAATGACCAATTATGTATGTATTAAAGACCCCAATTACAACTGTTTGTACAAATTTCTATATGCTTGCTGAACTGAATGTGTATATAGGTACGGTGACCAGACGTTCTGTATTATACAGAACAGTACTGTATTTTAAAGCCCTGTTCTGTATAAATTATTCTTTGCTAGAAAACGTGAAAATGTTCTGTATTTTATTTAGTGTTCTGTATTTGTTCAGTATTTCGCTATTTTTTCAGTTTTACTTAAAAAATGCATAGAAAAACACACAAGAAATACATAAATATTAAAAAATTTTGACACAAATGTAGGTAATACATTTTTTAAAAATAACGTAGCTGATGAAAATTGCAACAAAATCAACAATGACATTTGGCATACTTTGATCGATCAAATAACAATAGGAAAAACAAATTCAATGTTTTTTTCTAAAACTGTCCATACCTCAACAACTGATTTTGATTTTGTATACAACTTAAGTTAAATTATCTCACTGAACGTGATGTGCAGATAACATAAATTGTAACTTTGGTGGCGCTGCAAGACGAGGACAAAATAATGTTTTTAAAAAAGTACACTCATCTACTGGAAATGTTCTTATTGGAGTCAATTGTGCTGCACAGGTATTAAATAATTGTCTTCAAATGGCCACTGAATGTCTTCTGGTAGATATTGAAATTATTGTCAAAATTAATTCATATTTTTATATTTATACCGTTCGTGTTGAACAATTTAATTTGTGATGCAGTAGACGTAGAATATAAAAAATTACTTTTATATAGCAAGACAAGGTGGCTTACTCTTACACCGTCCATTGAAAGAATATTAGAACTTTTTAAACCCTTAAAGGAATATTTTTTATCTCAACCAAAGTGTCCATCTATTCTAAAAACATTTTTTGACAATCTTGGCTTGGCTTTTATTTACACATTGCCAAGCCACTTTATTTCACGATTATATAAAGCAGATTGAGTCGCAAAAAATTTGCATGTTGGAAGTTTCTCTTATTATAAATGAGCTTAAGTTTAAAGTTACACAACGAAGGGCTGAAATATTTTTAAAAATATTGAATGAATTACATGAGAAAAATTTAATAGACGTTAAAGAATTTAAAAAAACTCAGCTTTTTTTTTATACAAATTGTATTATATTAAAATCAATGGGATGTTACATATCAAGAAGTTGTACTATTAAAATGGGTTCTTCTTCATGAAGTTCCTACTTGGGACGAAGTTGAAACAAGTTGTGTTTTTATAATGGAAAAAAGGACAGAATTAAACATTAATGATTCTAATTTATTTGATGAATTTTCAGTTATTAAAAATTATGCTAGTTTAGAATGGAATAACGATCAAACATCTACCGAAAAAGGTTGGGTAGAAATTTTCAAACATATTCATGAAATTTTGAAAATATTCTTAAAATTGTAGAATTTTGTTTATGTTTGCCTGGGTCAAATGCCCCAACTGAAAGGGTATTTCCCATTTTAAATAATGTTTTGACAAATGAAAAGACTTAAATGAAAATAGAAACTATTGAAGCAATTTTAAACACAATATTATTATATATAATTAAACATTTTTAATTTTTTTGTTCTTGTGCTTTCTTGAATTACAATTTAATTTTATTAGTTTTTTCAGATTGATTTTGTAATATTAAAAATGGATTTTAAAACGCTCTTTTAAATATTGTCATATTTTGAAGAATAAATAAATTTTTAGTGTATTTTATGTTATTTTGTTATGTTTTTTAGTATTTATGTATTTATTGCTGCGTCTTTTTGTATTTATTATTTGCTTTCTTTTCGTACTTTATTAAATTGCATTAATAAATTTTTATTTTTCTAACAATAAATATAATAATGTTTAAAACTTTATTGGCAATTGAAATTTTGACGGTTAAAAATAATCTGGTTTAGAAAATGATGATGATGTATTTTATTTTCTCCTGTTCTGTATTTTGCTGAAAAAAATATGGTCACCGTAATATAGGAGTAGTTATTTGTTTCAGTTATGAGTTGGTATTGTTATTATTTGCAGCAGTTAGGGTATAAGTGGATAAAGAGAGAATGGGAGTAACATATTTGTTATCCTACATTTTATGCAAGCAAATAGTAGTTGATGTTGGAGTACAATAATTAACGTAGTTAATGATAATTGTTGCGCAGTAAAGGTAGAAAATAATAAAAATAGGCTCAAAATAGTTGTTTTTTTTGGAAAAAAGGGGAATGAAATAGGTAGGGTCTAGAGATATAGTGATGTGAATTTGGTGGGCCTAGGTTGAGGGAAAGTGTTTTCCCCCTTAGAAAGTTGATGGTGAAAGGTTCCTCCATTAATTATAGATATGGCCACGACCTATCGATGGCCGATTATCCGAGGAAGATTGATGAAAGCGTTCCGGAATATGGCGGTTTTAGTAAATAGTTCACTGGAGACACGCTTTGTTGCTGTTATTATTAGGGACCGAAAATAACTGTTATTTTTGAATTTTTGATTAAAAAAACCAACGGCAAGGAGATATCGGAGAACAAAACCAAGTATACCATTTTGATTGTCTTGGACCAAATGTTTATAAAATGCGATGCTTTTTAAAAACATGATTTTTTATTTTTTAGAAAAAAAATAACAGTTATTTTTTGATTTTTATTGATATTTATTGTTGACTTTTATTTTTTCGAGCAGAAATAAAAGTTATTTTTTGACTTTTATTTTTAAGAGCAGAAATAAAAGTTATTTTTTGACTTTTATTTTTTCGAGCAAAAATGACACTTATTTTTTACTTTTATTTTTTCGAGCAGAAATAAAAGTTATTTTTGTTTTAATTCATGATGAATTCATAATATTTTATAATGGATGCTTTATTTCTCTTTTTATAATTACTTGTTTACACTTTGCTAGATTCTCTAAAAGCGATTAATAAACGGAAATACTAAAAGCAAGGTTGCATTCCAACTGTCAAAGGCTTAATGTGTTTGTGGAGTTGCCACATTACAGATCACTACAATCTCGGCCAACCTGACTAGGCAATCGACCTCGATTGCGGCACATCTTGTAAAAACTCATCCTCCAGTCCTCGTATTCACTCGTGTTGCCCTCAGTTTCGGATAATTTGTCTTCCACCAAGTCCTTCACTTCCAACCATTTTCTTAATCGAGTTGAATCCACTACACCTCTGTAGGGTAATTGTGTCATCTGGAAATTTTCTACATCCGATATTTCGTAACCATCATTTCCTAATTGCTTCTCAATCACGTATAGGCCGCGGTACTTCGGTATTAATTTTTTATTGATTCCTGGGGTTGTATTACCATTCTTTAAGGCAACTAAATCTCCAGGTTTGAAAGATTTTGGCGGTTTGTGATGAACATGGAAATATTTTAAATTATTCTCCTGAGACTTACTTATGGATCGCGATGCATCCTCTCTCATTGACTTTAAGTCCCTATTGCTATCCTCGTACCTATCCTGTAAGTATTCTGTCAGTTCATCAACTATCTCTCCCCGTTGTTCGACCCCAAATAGTAACATAGCCGGCGATTGCCCCGTAGCGCTGTGCAGCGAATTATTAATGGCGAACTCCACCTGCGACAGATTATCCGCCCAATCACAGTGTTCCGTCGGCTCAGACAATTTTGATAGCATAGCCCTCAAATCTCTATTTATCCTCTCCACTTGACCGTTAGACTGTGGAGAAGCTACTGATGTTTTTACGTGAACAATATTCCTTTCAGTCACAAATCTACTGAATTCATCAGACGTAAAACACGTACGGTGGTCACTAATGATTCGCCTAGGGAGACTATAGTCTCTAAAATATTAAATAAAGTAAGGCACAACATGCCTTCTTCGTTCCCGGCGAGTTTACAGCATAAAGCCTAGTAAATTTCGTAAATGCGTCTACTACTGCCAGTATGTGTTTACGTTTGGACCTAACTGTCGGTAATGGACCAAAATGGTCGATATGCAAGATGTCGAATGGGATAGGCTTCTTCTCAAAGTTGTACAGGTTCCGTTCATTCTTCCTATTTGGCCCCGAATAGTAAATACATTTGAGGCAGTTCCTTATGAATCTATTCAGTTTGTCCTTCATATTAGGAAACCAATAATATTTGCATATCCTGTCCATACATTTCCCAATACCAACATGACTATACTTTTCATGCACTAATCTCATTATATTCTCCTCCAATTCCTCGGGTACGCACAATTGCCCTTGTCCCAGATTACCTATTCTAAATACTAAACCATTTTCCAATATAAACCCCTCTTTCTCACCCCACTCAAGCCCAAGCGAATGTCCCGTATCTTCGGGTCTCTAGACTGCATAATCTGAATATTCACGTCAACTTCATTCTCATCTATAACTCCCATAACTGGTTCTCGGCTGAGTGCATCGACGTGAGTCATTAATTCCCCTCTCCTGTGCCTTATGCTATATTTGTAATTTTCCAACTCTAAAGCCCACCTGGCGATTCTAGGGTTCATCAATTTCTTACTCAATGTTAGTGTAAGGGAGTTACTATCGGTCACAATAGTGAAAGGTATCCCTTCCAAATATATTCGAAACCTTCTCAGTGCATATATTATGGTCATGGTCTCTAATTCAAAACTATGGTACCTCGATTCCGCTGGAGAAGTGCACTTAGAGTAGTAAGCTATTGGGTGAAATTTACCATCACCCAGTTTCTGTAGGAGGACAGAGCCATAACCCTTAGTACTGGCATCTGTATGTAGTTCCGTTTCACGTCGCTGGTCGTATACTGCCAGCACCGGAGCATTTATCAGTCTGTCCTTCAGAGTCAAAAAAGCGTCCTTGCATTCGTCAGTCCAATTAAAATCTCCATTCTTCTTCAATACGTTCAGAGGCCTTGATATCCTCGAAAAGTCCTTTACAAATCTCCGGAAATAGGAAAACAGTCCCAAACAATGTTCCACTCCCTCACAGCCCGTAGGCATATGTTACTCTCTTATAGATCTAATGTGATCCTCATTAGGCCTAATGCCCGACTCATTCACCTGATAACCGAGATAATTTATTTCCCGATACGCAAATTTACACTTATCCATATTAAGTCTCAATCCTACATCACTTAAAACACCTATCACGTCCGACAATAACCCTACATGTTCCTCCATAGTTTCAGTGGCAATGACTATATCATCCAAGTAAACTACAATCTTACCTGACTCTATAAAATCCCTTAAAACTTTATTAATAAAGCGCTGAAATACGGCACCAGCATTCTTCAGCCCGAAAGGCATATAACAATAACAATGTGACAAAAGCCGTGTATTTTATCGACCCCTCATGCATCGGTACCTGATGAAAACTATTTTCCAAATCAAGGATCGAAAAAATTTTCTTGTTACCCAAGTCCTCGATTATGGGCAAGGGATAATTATACTTCAGCGTAATTTTATTCAGGGCCCTGTAGTCCACACACATTCTCAACTGCCCATTCTTCCGTCTCACTAATACAATCGGCGAGGCATATGCCGAATAACTAGGGCGTATAATACCCCTCTGCAACAGTTCATCCAATTTCAATTTAACCTCAGACCGCTCCCGGTATAAAAGCCGTTTTGGACCACTGTAAATCGGTACATCGGTAGTTACCCTAATTTCCATACAATAATCTACACTTCGCGTCGGAGATCCCAATTTGTCAAAATACTGCCTCTCCAATATCGACCTCAATGTACACACACTCGCCATGTCCAGTCCCTCATCAATGTCTACGTTTGTACTATTCTCAATATTGTAAATTATTTCCACGTTTTCCCCACAAACTTCATCCTCGTCAACAATTTCTAAATACATACCGCTTTATTAAAAAATTCTTTAAAACAATTAAAGTAATTTATGTCAGAAAATTATTAGAATTAAGTTTTGGGTATATTAAACACTAATCTTTGGTTTGAAAAAACCAAAATAACTTTTATTTCTGCTCGAAAAAATAAAAGTCAAAACATAACTTTTATTTCTGCCCTTAAAAATAAAAGTCAAAAAATAACTTTTATTACTGCTCTTAAAAATAAAAGTCAAAAATAACTGCTATTTCTGCTCGGAAAAATAAAAGTCAAAACATAACTTTTATTTCTGCTCGAAAACATAAAAGTCAAAAAATAACTTTTATTTTCTGACTTTTACGATAAAAGTTATAACAGTTACGGTCCCTGGCTAAATTACGTTTCGGTGTCATTCTACTTTATTATAATATCGTTTGTTCTTTCTTTGTAAATAGCTCAAAGAAATTTTTACGTATACACATGAATTTTATTTAGGGACTTTACCGAAATATAAACACAATAGTACTGCCTCATGCATGCATGAATTTCAGTGTTGTCAATTTAATGTAATTTTGCATAAAATGTTGCGATTTTTATAGCAAATTAAGTTGAAAAGAACTTAAGCGGCTACTTCGGTGATTATTGACAGGAAAAACGAAAATTTTTTCCAAAAAATTCGAATTATAGAAACGTTGTTTTTCCTTAATTTATAAAGGAATTCATGTTATGGAAGTTCAAGTTAAAGAAGCTAAACCTGATAGAATTTCTCTGCAAGATGCCGTCGCCACGAGATGTGCTTCAATTTATAAAAAAAATTCAAGTAATAGAAGTCCGACTGTATTATTATAATGGTTTTTTATTAGAAAGTTGAGACCTTATACCATGTTCAAACGACATCTTGAATTGAATTCACTCTCCCAGTACGAGTTGCCCGTTTTTTATTCTTCTTCATTATAATTTTTTATGTTGCCAGTAACCTTGTACTCAACACAATTTTTTACTATATTTCACTATTTCAATTGTATTAAAAATATTTCCTCTGCTTGACTTCATGTTTACCTTTTTTTGGCTTTGTCGACTGTGTATGACAATTCCTCGACAAAAATTGGGGATTAGACGCACGTCTAAGTAAGCACGTTCAAAGTACTTTGAAAATTAGTTTGACAAACTCTTTTGCATTTTCTTTTAAACTTTGTTTCGCTTTTGGACGTAAAAAATTACTTAGACAAATTTTGTTTTCTTGTATCACGTCGTTCTGCTGGTTTTGACAGTTGTAACTTTATTTGGCATTGTGATTTCGGTTCAAACGTTACACTGTGGTTCAAGCACAAGACAATTCTTTGAAAATGGACATTATATGAATATTATATTTGTTATTATATTATAATATATTATATATTTATGTACTATTATTTTTTAATATATTTACCTTATTTAAATTATATTACTTTTGATTTTTGTAAATTAAAAAATTAAATTATATTCTTTTTAATTTTTTTTTGTTTTTTCACTTTTTTTTAATTAATTGTTTGGACCTAACATTTTTCTTTTGTAATTGTTTTGATTTCAAACACAAAATAAACAAAAAGTAATGTTATTTTAAATAAGGGAACTTTATATTAACACGCTGAAACTATGTGATAACTCGTATACATATTGCGTTTCCTTCTAGGGAGCCAACAATTTCGTGCTCACTAAACCACTTTTTCTCCTAAAAACATCATTTTTGCTTTTTGACGATAATTACGATCTAAAAATAGAGATTTTAGTAATATAATGTGAAAAAATCAAATTGTCGTTTTTGGCCAGTTTTCTGAAAATTGCCGCGGCATTCAAAATGGTAAATTCACTATGCTAAATAAAAAATAATATAAAATGTCAAATAAAATGTGAAATCAAATACAACTATGTGTATATACGAATAAAGAACAAAGCAAATTTGCGGGTACTTCAAACTCAGAACTCACACCCGCTCGTTTTTCCCCTCTCTCCTACAAACTCAAGAGTTTTCAAACTAGTTTGTAAACTAATTTGAACGCGCAAAAGGCGTCTTACATTGATTTCTATGTTGTTTGGAGAGTAATTTAAACATAAAAAATTTAAATACATTTAAAATATAAAAACTCAAAACAAAACAAAAACAACATATATTTGTTGCTTTTTCCATGTAAAGTAAACATAAAAAGCAAACTTAAACAAACTTTACGCTTATTTTTTAACAGATGGTCGATAATCCAACAATTAAAGCTGTGACTTGTGTTCCTGCATTTACTTACATTAATAGATCATTTACACTACAGCGAAATCTAGTAGACTAGATTTCAAATCTTGTTCAAAATCTAGATCGTTTACACTGGAATTATTTGACATTTATTTTAATAATAAAAACAGCTGGCTGAAATTTAAAAGAAAATAATATTTCCAAATTTACTTTAATACTAAACAAAAATGAAAAGTATATGACATTTAGTATCGTTTTCATCAAGACCAAAAAATTTAATATAAGATTTCAAAAAATAATGCATATGTATTACTACACACAGTTGTTAAATAGCAGAATGGAATGTGTACATGTAAGCATATATATAGGTAATAATATATAAATATTAATCCTCATTTTAATAAAGGTTCGTCATGGGTCATTCTGGGAGGAAGATGTTCCTAATATGTCATTAAATTAAATAAAACTTTTTGTCCGCACTTACCTTAGGTTAGGTTAGAGGACGTGTACTTTTCAATTAAGACAAGTACAGTACCCGGAGGTCGAATTGACCCGTTGTACAACGTCCTTAAAGAGGAAGGATAAGAGAGGAAATAGGATATAAAGGAGAGGAGATAGGGAAGGGAGAATGGGAAGCGGAGGGGTCACACAGACCCAACAAAGAGAGAGCGCGACTACGCTGGTGAAGCCGTAGCGCATCTTAACCAGCATAAGCCACTAATGAATCTGTGGAGAGCCTTGATGTCGGCTCTCGACACAGAGTTCAAACTCTCAAAGGAGGCCCTGCCAAGGGTCCTCAGCCTCAGCCTACCAAGCCCAGCAGCCAACCTGTTCTCTTACTGTCCACAGCAGGCCATAGACATCTAGAAACTAAACATTCCGATCCGTTCCCCCAACGTCTCTGCTCTTCCTCCCCGACCCGTCCATTGATGAGACCGTAGAGGTGGCAGACCGGGGGGTCAGGACCAACTATTAAATCGCCCCCAGACAGCGAACCTAACCTAGCGAGGGCATCCGCCGTCTCATTACCCAGTATTCCGCTATGACCCGGAACCCAGCAAAGACGGATACGGTCTTCTCCAAGCCGTGATTTGCACCAGACCGACTTTATGGCCCTAAGGGCAGCCTGACTGTCAACGAAGATCACGTAAGATTCCGAATCCGAAGCTGGGCCATCAGCCATGGCCTCAATAGCCTTCAAGATTGCGAAAATCTCCGCCTGAAAAATGCTGCAGTCATCATTCAACCTAAAGTGGAGTTCAAGACCGAGTTCCCCACAGCAAACCCCTGCACCTGTACATCCACCTAACTTAGACCCATCTGTGAAGATGGGTACACCTCTCTGCTCCTGGAGTACCTCACCATTCCATTGTGCCCTTTCCGGTATAAGTATCCTTAAACCGGGCAGGAACATAGCCTCAGGCACAATATAGTCGGTGGCTTTTTCCGAAAGTCCATATCTCCCGTCATGAAAGATGACATTTAGAACTCTGGAGTGACTAATCGAGCGCTGTTTCCAGCAGCCCGATTCCCTCTGATGAATGGCACTGCGCGCTGCATACCGCTTGACGTACAAATCAAGCGGAGTCAGGGCAACTCTTCCTCACTCCAGTGATACTCAAGGAAACAATCCGTTGAACCTTATATAAGATTTTACGCTGAAAACTCTTATCTAAGGCACACCACCAAACAACGCAGCCATAGGTAATAATTGGTCTAACAATCGCCAGATATATCCAGCGAATGGCCCTAGGCTGAAGACCCCAGCTCTTATCTATGGAGTTCCCACACTGGTAGAAAGCATTCAGTCCCTCCTTCATTCTTTCCTCGGTGTTTCGTTTCCATTTCAGCTTGCTGTCCAGTCCCAAGTACTTGACCTCAGAAGACAACGGAAGCTCCCTACCATCTAACCTCGGCAATCTGAAGGGTTCAATTTTGTACCTACGCGAGAACAAGACGAGGTCTGTCTTATCCGGATTTATACCCAGGCCACATTTCGTAGCCCAAGAGGATAAAATTCCAAGAGCAGACTCCATCAGTTCCCCCAGCGTCGGTAGAAATTTTCCACCCACCAGAATAGCCACATCATCGGCATATGCCACAACTCTAAAGCCCCTACTCTCTAGAAGCCTCAGACCAACATTAGCAACCAGGAGCCACAAGAGAGGGGATAGGACAGACCCTGCGGTGTACCTCTGGTCGCACGCATTACGATAGAACATCCACCCAGATTCGATCGGATTAGTCTATTACCCAACATGTGGATGATAAACATCACTAGAAAGTCTGGGGCATGTATATCCCTCAGTGAATTCTCAATAGAAGAAGTGGTGACATTATTGAAGGCCCCCTCTATATCAAGGAAAGCCGACAGTGTGTACTCACCCCTAGCCAGATTCGCCTCAACAAAACCTGTCACATCATGAAGAGCGCTCTCAACCGACTTACCCTTAATGTAAGCATGTTGCGACCCACTCAACAGAGACCGGTCCATGTTTGACCTCAAATATAGATCGATAAGTCTCTCCAAGGCTTTCAAAAGAAAGGATGAGAGCGATATCGGTCTATAATCCTTCGGGCAGATGTGACTGGGTTCACCAGCCTTTGGTATAAACACCACGAGCACATCTTTCCAACCATCAGGTATATCACACCGCCGGAGACAGTCTCTATACACGTCCACCAGACATTCGTGTAATATATCACCAGCACGCTGAAACAGAGCCGGAAAGATACCAGGCTACTTAAAGGGCTTAAAACCATTTATCACCCATTTGAACTCGTCTCTGGTAATGATATCCTCCAAATCGGGCATCAAGCCAGCATCACAGAAGGGAACCGCTACCCCCGACGTTTAGGGTTTCTTTTCTCGAGGCTGTCACCGCGCCATCGTTCTTTTGGATGAAGCCTAGGGTTTTGGGGTCCCTAGACAGCATCCTACGGAAACGAGCCACATCGGCAACATCCTCGATACCCGTGCAGAAACTCATCCAGGTGGTTCTCTTTGAGCGCTTTATTTCCCTTTTATACTCATTAAAACTGGCCTTATATGCAGACCAGTCAACATCCCTGCCCGACTTCTTAGCCTTATTAAAGAGTCTCCTGGTACAACAGCGGGGTCTACGGAGTTCCGCATTCCACCAGGCTGGCTGGAACCCGGGTAAGTGAGAGGACAAGCATCTCTATAACAAGACAACAAAATATCCGTCAAAGACCCAACTCGATCATTGACGCCAGGAGTGGAACGACCCCTGAGGGTCTTAAGTTCCTCCTCCACAGCCTTCTCATATCTAATCCAGTCGATTCTTCTTCGATTCATAAAATGCTTGTTAAAGCCACCTGTTAGATTAATACTGAAGGATATCAATTGGTGATCAGAGAAAGAACACTCATCTGAAACCCTCCAGTCATTAATCATAGACCTGTCCATGTTAGAGAGCGTAATGTCAATCACAGTCTCCCTAACACGGTTTCTAAACGTTGGCGTGTTACCAACATTACAAATGTTGAGCCTATTAAGAATAATAAAATTCAAAATCGACTCACCCCTAGTATTTATGTCAGCACTGCCCCTTTGGGTGTGATGAGCATTGGCATCGCAACCCAGGACAAGGCGACATCTTGTCCTCTCCGCATGCTCCACCAGTCGTCCAATTAAGTCATCAGGTGGGGATGCAGCCTCGTACGGCATGTATACAGATGGCAGCATCAACTCGATCCCAAGGTCATCTTTGTACGCCACAGTCGTTACGTCACCTGTACAAAAGGAAGGAGTGATTAACAAGTCTAAACTACCCCTAGCTAATATACAGGTTCTTACCTTCTCGCTTGTTTTAGGAACAAGTAACCTATAATCAGGATCGCTCAAATCCGGGATCCTGTCTCTAAGGATCCAAGGTTCCTGGATAAGAGCGATGTCAAGTTCAAGGCGGCGTAGGGTGGTTAGTAGGTTGTGTGAGGCGGCTTCGCAGTGATGCAGATTAATCTGCACCACTTTTAGCCTCCTCTGGGTTCCTAGGCACCCCTTATTTTCCGATGACGGAACTTTAGGTTTGCCATCCCACACAACACCACGCCACCCCTTGCCCTTAGCCTCTGAAGTGAGGTCTGATCAATAGCGATCCGAAGATCGCAGCCCTTCTTACCGTCACCAGCCAGGGAGTTAACAACCGCCCACGTACTGGTGTTCAATCCATCGTTCTGCTTCCCAATAAGTTTGGGTATGATACTCACCCGCCTTAATGTAGGCGGGATCCATACCGTCACTATTGGACGTAGAGGGCCAGAGTTCACCAAGGCGCTTCACTGATTCCACAAGGAACTTTACAGTTCCCTCGTTTTCACAGTCGACTACCTTGATGCCCCTGGACCAACCAATGTGAGCATTCCTGCCATCACAACTCTCCTCAGCTATAAACTCAATGAGCCGTTCTTCAACTAGATTCCATCTTTCAGGAGAGATTTTGCCATCCAAATCCGACCTGTCGATGAAAGCCAGCTGAAGGGAAGGGTTAGTTCCTAGGCTCCCTTGTTTCCTGGGACGCTTGGAGCTAGAGGAAGCCACCTCGTCAGACCTGTTCCTCTTCATGCGATCTCCCTTGCGAGAAACCTGCACAGAAGACCTATCCGCCGAAGTGACCCCCCGACTTCTTGGACTCTAACCTTACATCCTCCTTTTGGGATAAAGGATTGGCGGTAGCTTCTACCTCCTTTCCATCATCCATTGTAGGAGTAACACCACCACCCT
Organism: Sarcophaga rosellei; assembly: GCA_930367235.1. Classification (NCBI taxonomy): domain Eukaryota; kingdom Metazoa; phylum Arthropoda; class Insecta; order Diptera; family Sarcophagidae; genus Sarcophaga; species Sarcophaga rosellei. The sequence goes on along the minus strand of OV884017.1, from coordinate 78,338,674 downwards.
TTCTCTTCACTGAAGGATTGAAGACTCGGGTGGTCTTCTTTGTCCAGCTGGGATTAAGGGTGTATAACCTTTGTGCCCCTTGCATGCGGCTTGAGAGGTAGAAGCAGTTGGCTTTACGCTCTCGTCCACACTCAAGGGTCCGTCCTTCTCACCAGAGTCAGCGACCCGTGAGAGGGCACTGCCTGGGTATTTTTTCTCATACCGCAAAACAGTGCCTCTGTGTCGAGCCAGCATCCTCTACTCCTTAACAGAGAGGGAATCCACATCACAGCTTGCAAATCTCCTCAAGACAGTGCAATCCCTACGATATGAATTCCTCTCCTTATACATAGCGGAACGTTTCCGCCCAGTTCTACCCCCCTTGTCAGACGAGCCACCTTTACCCATGCAGTCCGAATCAGTAGATGATCGTACTAGTCGGTCAGAAGCATCCTGTCTGACAAGTGGGTTCCTAAAAGGGGATGTCACCACCTCATTGCTCCCAGTGGCAATTTGGATACGAGTGAGAGGGAGGCTTTCGATGACCGTATTGTCACCGTCTTCATCCAATAGTGGGGAGACAGAGTCTGACTCCACGCACATATCTTCCGTAGAAGGTGAGGATCGCCAAAGCAGACTCCTCACCAAAGGCCTCCTCCACAGTCGTAATCCTCAGGCCAGCTGGGGCGAAATTCCTGACGATCTCATTGTTGTTGTCAACAATGCTCGTCTGGATTCGCGCAATGAGCTGCGACGCGTCCAGTCCATTCAAAAGTACCATTTCGTCATCATTGTGCGTGTTATTGTTTTCCTCGTCCATGTAAGTCCCACGAGTGAGGGGGAAAGAGGTCGATCATGCCACAGCCCCCGCTAGCATGACAGGGACTTGGTAAGAAACCTAATGCTCACTGAGGCGCCCAGGTATCAGTGAGGCTCCGTTAAAATACAGTCGGATTAGACCCCTGACTGCAAACCATCCGATGAGCACGGGTCGCATAACACTCCAGATTAGGGGTATGAAAGAAAATATACGTGATCCGACGATTCGAACAGATCAAAAATGGCATCGATCCGAAATAGAGTCTTCCCACGATATTAGGGTAACCTTTAGTCATACACCTCAACTCACCCTGGGTCACAGAGTGAATCGAAGTACACTTAAGCCCCCACATCGCGACAAGATCGTTACCCAGGTGGAGGCCGCACTTATTAGTTTTGTTTTTAAATTGAAATGTCATTTTTTTCCTGCGCAGCGTTGTATTGTTAAGTAGTATTTGGCAAAACACATAGTTGCATTTTTGTTTTTACTAGATTTTGAGTAGATTTTGCAGAAATCTACTAAATAAGTATACTTTGTTTTGTATGGGAAATCTAGTTAAAATCAACTAGAATTGGCTCGAAGTTTCATAAGCACTAGATTTCGCTGTAGTGTAAAAGGCGTATAATATATGTTGACTAAAATCTTGTAGGTAAAATGGTAAATTGGCATCATTGCTCTGGTTGATTATTTTTTTTCCTTGTTATTAAAAAAGTTTGTTATCTTTCCATCCTCAAAAGTTTTTATATTTTGTCATACGGATGTAGAAATTTTCTGAATTACAATATAGTTGTAAACGTACATTAAGCAAATTTAAAGTACTGTAAATCTCGGCTGTAAATTAAAAAAATTTGGCATTAGGAAGAATTTAACAAATTTTAAGTTGGATAATAAATTCTAGTGTTTTTTGGCCAGTAGCAAAATCAATAACTTTGGCTAACGCTGTATAGAACACTAATAAACACTTAAAGATTAGTCATAAAATATTTGGATATACTATTCAAATAATATCCAGAACTCCAAATTGCCCACATATTTTATTTATCACCATAAGAGGAAAAGGAATTAAACGGTAAGTTAAAGTTTTTGATTTTTTATTATACAGTTCTAAGGGCATTATTTGCCAACAAGTAATTGTTTTGGCGGTCACTACAGTAAAGGGTATTCCAAATTGAAATGTTGTTATAAGTTCTAATTTGGATTAAAGTATGTACAAATATGAGTGTATGTTAGAAACCTAATATGTTTATTAATTGTACATGTTCTTCTAATGATGAAAATCAATAATCAACTTTATGATCTCATTGTCTTTCTTATACGGGGTGACGTGTAAATTGGTTTAGCAATTCTGCCTTAAATATTTATTTACTTTGTTTTAGACGTTTTTATTTGAAAAGCTCATAATCCCTACTATGGACAATAATATCCCTACTATGAATAATATATTTAGAGTTTAAAAATTAAGTACATATATGCTAAATATTGTACAAAACAACATTTGTATTGATTTGATTTATTGATACTTAATATTGTACACATGTTATTTTTTTTAGTTTCTTCACATACCTTTGATCTACCACATACCTTCCCATTAAATTTAAAATCGGTTTCTATAGTTTTTATTATAATTGTTTAAAAATACTATACAAATTATATATGTACATACATATCATATACAATTAAACAAATATCATGAATCTAACAATCCTTGTTATACCTATTTTTGTCATTTAAATGTACAATTTTTCAAAAAAGCTAAGTAAAACTAAAATATTTTATATTCTGATTCCCGTCGTTATTCATTTTCTCTATCATTGCATCCTCTTTTATATTGGGTGAATGTACATTCCATAGTTTTTTTTTTTTTTAAGGATCTAGGTACGTTTTGTATACCCTTGGATTTAAATATTGTCCATACTATCCGAACTTGTTTTTAATACCTACTGTTAAAATGTCTATATTGTGATTTTTGTGTTTTATATGTTTTATTTATATGTACTTTTGTTGAAGTTTTAGTTTAAAATATTATAATAATACATATTAAAACTAGAATACAAATATGTAAGGGGGGCTGCATTCGTTAAAATAAATTAAATCCATCGTAAGTTTTTTGTTCAGATCTTATTACAGTTTATATTTTTTCTTTATATTTACAACTCCTGTTTTCAATGTTTTAAATTTCGTAATCTTCGCGAACAGGTTTATTAATAAAATAAAAGCTACTTCCTCAGGTATTGTCAACAAAATAGTAAATTGAATAAATCATACAACGCCTAACCAAAGTCAATCACCCTTATCGTGGTAGTCGTTTATGTGGCGTATTTGAGGCGTTTTTAAAAAACGGTATTGTGGTTGGCAAAAACATCTGTAAATACGACACTGGTTAAAAATCTATTACAACAACGGTATCGTGGTAGTCGTATTTGGCTGTAAAATATTTCAAAAATAGTCGTAAGCATTTTTAGTCACGACGACGAAGTAAATTTAATAAAATATATTTTAAATGGATGCAAATAAAATGTAAGGCAGAATTACGTTTAGTAAAAATAAATTAGCTTATGATTTTTAAAATTCTAGCTTGAAAATTACTACACCAGCACAATTTGCCAAGTTGGTTGAATGCATGGAATCCAAACCGTACTTGGCAAAAGGATATCATAAAAGTTTAAGTAAAATAAATATAAGAGAAGAGTGGAATAGTATTGCAGCAGAAATAAATACCATTGGTCCTCCCATTCGTACAGGGGAAGGCTGGTTAAAGGTATGGCAATATTTTAAATTTAAATTTCTATTAAGGTATTTGAAACGTTCGTCAACTCATGGGGGTATTATTGCGACATGAGTCCCGTCAATACAGCCTATGACACCAGGAAATCCAGTTTTTTTAAAAAAAATGTGGGTTTTCAATTTCGGAGAAATCGTTGTTAGAACATATTTGAAGGCCTCTTTGTTAAGCCTAAAATAACTAACAAATCTGGAATAAATTTGCTTAAGGGATCTCTTTTAGGAAAAATGTGCACATATGTTTAAACTCACTTCTTATTAGGCATGGAAAATATATCACTTTGCAGCCTTAATTTTTTTTTTTTTAAATAGCATCTGAAATACAAAATTCTTCCTCATCTTCTTCTGAAGATGAATAAAATGCGACACAACATAATTAAAAATATCCAAAGAAATTAAATTATTTTTACTATTCTTAATTTATTTGTTTTTTGTAATTTTATTTTTTGCTTTAATTTTTGTAAATAACTATTGTTCTTGACAGTTTTTGTAACAAGCTGCTTCATAATCAAATACAATTAAGCAGTCTATTACATTACAGCTCTTTTACAGAATTGACGTAGTCGTAAAGTTTTCACGATACCACTGAGTTTTAAATTCGACTACAAATACGACAGTCGACTAAAAACGTCTACGACAACCACGATAAGGGTGAATAATAATAATAAAATAATTTCTAAGAAAAAAACAGAAAATAATGGAAATCATATAAAACGGAAACAACAAAAATTACCAGAGGCAATTTTCGCGACAACAATACAAAATTTGTTATTTTGCATAGATTTGTTAATTGTATCCGCATGCAAAAATCCATGTAATTAGGAGTCTCTTAACACTTTGACGGATATTTGCGCCCATAGCTGTCAAAGCGAAGTTTACATTGTGACAGCAAAAGTAAAAAACGAAAAGCAAAAGTGGAAACGAAAGGGCTATAGCGAAACAAATGTAATTTTACCAGCGTGCACCCCAAATATTTGGGTTGAATTTTTTTTTTTATGGTTTCTCTTAATTATTACACAATAATTATAAATAGTTTGTTGCATATTTGACTCGTTAAACTAGTCATCTATGTTTTCAAATTTTTGTTGTCATACACGCCGCCACACCATTTCTTAATATCTGGAATCCTCTGGCGACCTGATGGTTACAGTCGCAACTTAATGAAAGGTGCTGAATTAATCAAAATTAAGTTTATTTAATCAGGAGGTGTAATACTATGGTACACTTCTAATATGTATTCCACAAATATAAAAAGAAATTAGTATCACTTTTATCTACTATGCCAGTGCAGACCTTGCGCTGACCAACTTCCTCCTTTTCCCTGATTTTGGTGGAACTTGGTTAGTACAGGGACTGCGTTCACCCGTGGCATCACAACGGGCCGCTATGCGTGCTCAAGTGAGCATTGTGATATCAGAGCTACCACTCCGACCTAACCTAACCTATCTACTATGCCAAAGTGTTAATATAACTTTGGGAAAATAGTTTGAAAGTACTGTTAGCAAGGTGAAACGAATTTTGCAAAAAAAAAATGTAAACAAATTTGATATTGTGTCGGATTTTCTTGAAAAACAGAACTGTCAGCTGTGTTCATGATATCACCTGTTACAAGTTCGGTCTTACTGTTAGGGAATAAAACAAATTGATTTGAAAAAAAATCATATATATATGTACATGTATTTTGTAAATTTTAAATATTCTTGAGAAGTTTTTGGGAACTTCTGAAATATATGGAAATGTCTCTGCTAATGATCTTGGAATTCGAGAAAATTGATTTTGAATAATTCTGTTAATATTCAATTGTATGTATATTACAGAATAATACTTTGAAATATACAAAAAGTACGCAAATATGAGTGAAACTGAGTTGTTTACCCATATACCTTGAGGTAACTGTATATACTTAAGATCTAGTTATTGTTACGTAAATGTTACGTTATGGTCGATTACAATCGTTGATAGTATGCGCGCTATTCGGTTTTGAAAAGTGTCTTATATTCTTTTTTTTCATAAAATAGAAATTTCTTTGTAATACGTAGCAACACTTCAAATCTATCAAATGATTTTCAAAAACATCGAGTATATAACGATGTCTTACACCTATATGTTTGCTCCTATTATGGTAGACAGGATTTCGAACTAGTTGTAAAGCTCCCAGATTATCACCATAAATTAAAATGTCATAATGATTTCACTCAGAAGCATTTTAAAATAAATTGTTTCCTTTGCGGTTGATGAAAGCGCCATATACTCGGTCTCTGCACAATTATCGGATTGCTAGTATCCGAATGTCCGCATTTCTGCTCAAATATTTTAAAATTCACCTTGCTGCTACCATATGCTCTTGATGTGGATTTGTGTTTGTGACAATTTGTACTCTGCATATAGAATAGAGGTTACCAAAAATTTTTTGGTTATGTATTAGTGAGTAAGAGAGCGAAAATAAGTTGAGAGAATTTATTTATTTACACCCATAGAAAAGTGTTAGTAATGTACGCTATTTTGATTTTCATCTCATCAACATACATAAAGCTATTTATCTTTGGCTTAATAATTTTAGATAAAAAAAATTCATTTTTTATTAAAAGAAAAAAAGGCGAACATTCCACAGCATTTGAAAAAAATTATACTATGCGACAAAAAAATAAATACGCCCAGCTAATGACATATTTATTTCTAGAACAAGAAGTTGGACAATATTTGCAAAAAACACAAAAATTAGCCGACTTCTGATAGTCGTGCAAACGTGAAATTGACACATTTTGAGATAAACAATTTTCCAACAAACTTTTTATTTTTTCTAAAAAAATTTTTTTTGTCTATTAAAAACTCTTCCCTTTCCTTATTATTTAAATTATTAATATGAATATGATAACATGCAAAATGTCTTTTAAGAACATATTTCCTGCATTCTTTACATTTTTTGTAACATATAAAACATTGAATGTTATCAAAAGCATTTTTTTAACATAAAATATTTTTTGAGTGTCATTCTGGAATAAAATGATAAAGCATCCGCCGCACATGTGTTCTTGTCGCAGTCTGATCGACAACTAAATAAAAAACAAGAATGCGTGTGAGTTCTCTCTGCACAACTGTGCTATGAAATGGTAAACTATGATATAGAATATCAGGGCGACTGCAAATTGCCAAATACATTAATGAACACAGTAATTGGGTCAATATTGAGACAATTTCGTCTTTGATATAATCACGGCTCACTTTTGCAGGGCTAAAAAAGGTGCTTAAAAATTTCATTTAATAAATTAAGTTCCACTGCCGACCTGATCGTTTCAATCCATATAACGTCTTCTTAAGTTTCAAAATCTTGTTCGGAAAATTCTTATTATGTAATAAAATTTCCAAGATGAGCCATATATAAACATCATCTGTAAATTCACTATTCAGATAAGGCGTTGACACATCTATTTGATGCAAATGGAGGCCATATTCCGCTGCAAGAGCAATAATCATTCTGATTGTTCAAAATGTACATTTGAGCATAACTCTTAGCAACCAATCTAGCCTTAAAACGTTCAATATCGCCCTCCCTGTTTTTCTTCAGAGCAAATACCCATTTACAGCCAAGAACTTCCTGATCATGTATCAATTTTGTTAACACCCAGGTGTCTATCAATGAGAACTTTCTAGTCCTACTGCATTGCATCCCGCCAGTAATTAGAGTACTCACCTGACGATGGAGTTGGAGTTGTCTTTTATCATCAGCACACATGAAATTCAACACATTGTAATGTTACTTGGGCCTTCCTGGATGATATCTCATCATTATCTCGTTCGTCACAGGAAATTGAGAAATCAACTGTTCGCCTTTGCATTACATCATTTTTTGTCAATGTATCATTTTTATCCATATATTCAACAAAATAAATATCTCAGCTAATAAATTTTCGTCTAGATCTTTCATAACGGCGATAACCTCTGCATGTGTTCGAGTTCACTGCCATTATGTATTTTTTTCCCCATTGGACGAAGCTTGTGATAATTCTTGCGCAATGCAACTGCCAAGGACCCAAAAACTATAAAATTATATTGTTGGCTTGCCAGAATCATTTAAAACTGTCGCTGGGAATCTGTTACGGGCTTCTGCCCATAAAAATTCATCCACATTAGCAGCTACATGCATGACTCTAACCATCTAGACCAATGTTCTGTTGAAACTTTGCGTTACTCCGTTCTGTTAGGTTTGCCTTCTACGGTGAGCTGATGAACAATACCGTTCTCCGTTAGAAAAACATTAAATTCGTTAAACTACATACCGTTGTCTGAACGAAGAATTTTTATCTTTTTGCTAGTTTGACACTCAACCATGGACTTGAATTCCTTAAAATATTGGAAGGCTTGACCTTTCCTTTTATAAAAAATAAACAAAAACAAAACCAGACTTGTCTCTAAAAGGCAATATGTTACGCAAATATCCGACGTTCAAGGGCGCATGGCGATTAAGCCACATAACAGCGTCGTTTTCATCTCCATTTGTTAAAGTTGTTTTCCCTCTTACATCCATAATCTTAGCATTTACTCTATTAAATTTTATTGCGTAAGGCAGGCACAAACAAAACGTCATTCGATAAGATTCCATTCTTTAAAATGAATTTTACCTCTACCCTTTTCCTCAATTTTATTGTGGCCGGCTATAAAAATCATTTGCGTATGGGTTTCAAAAATTTTCCGGTTGCAACATAAATGTGAAGAAGCGCTACTGTCTAAACACCATATATTGTGATTGAAAATATTTTTGTTGTTGCTTGCCGTAAATAAACCTGCCATGAAAAAGTTTCTCAAAAATCTGTCGTTCGGAGTCGACGTTAAACTGTAGGTCCCGCCACTCACGTATAAAATTAACGCACACAACATGAGTAGTGTGAGAAGTTAGGCCGTAATCCTAACTGAAGTGTTGTAATGGCCTATTATGTATGTGCATATGTATGTTGTCGTTTTCCACAATTGATGTGAAATTTCAAAGGTATTGCCTGACGCTTTTGTTCGGTGCACTTCCCGTAGAATATTCCAGGCTTCTTGAGCTGCAGAATATTTTTTATATACGATATATAAGTTGTTGATATACTTAAAATAATTGTTGACCTGGTCTTTTCATCCTTTCTCATCCATGTGGAATGATGATGATGATAGACCATAAATCTTGTTGTATCAACTTTCCTCATCTAATTTTGAATATATATCCATGAAGACATCTTTCTCTATATTTTTTTATTTTATTATTAACACAGTAAATTATTTGTTCTTTCTCAATTGAACTCTTCTGGACCCATAACCTATTGAAATTTATTATTTATTCAGGAGAATTTGAAAAATCGTCTCACAATTAAAAGGTCTATTACAACTAAAGAAATAAAATTTTTCACAAGCTTCAAATTGATATAGCAGTTAATTTAAAAATTATATTATATATTACATTTAAATATACTGGCGTTCCGCATTTGCACTAAAAATTAAATATTACAACCAATTTTCTCCTATTTTTTCTTAACTTATTTAGCAAAATTTGCTGTTACAACAACACGCGATTTTGCTACTGTTATTTAATTAAATATAAAAATTTAATTATTGAATTAAATATTTATTAACAACAATTTTTTACTCGCACTTAAGAATATTGCTGTTGTTATGTCGCAGATAGTATTTTCTTGTATATCATATCATCATAATGCGTACCGTTATGTCATTTTTGACCTTCTTATTTTAAGATATTTAACTATATCCTGTACATAACACAGCCTCCACGTGATATGAAATAAGGTATTTGTCTACCTGCAATGTCAAATTCTTTAGCACACAGAATTTTGTTTCGTGTAACCTCCAATTTATATTGTAGTATTCTTATAATAATTGGGCAATTCAGAAAAGACCTTGTATCGTTGTATTAAGTGTATTGTTGGACGAAAATACAAGAGAATATGCTTGTTTTGTTGATAATTTTCATTTAAAAATCCGATATACAGAAGTTTTCATTCTTTAGAAGTTGTTTGGTTTCGTGCTATCAGTTTATATCAATTCTAATAATTAAGAAGAAGAACAAAAATCCAAATTATTTCTGCACGACTTGAGTCAACCATTAACAACTCAAAATTATATTGTTATCACAAATGTTTAATTAATTTACGTTTTTCTGTAGTATTTTTCATTTTGTTGCTTTATCCATCTATCCATCATGATTGTATATTATAATTTATATTATGAAAACAATATTATTGTATAAACTGTAAAAACTGCAAAAAATATTTGTTCAGAGAGTAAAACCAATGTAATAAAACTTAAAAGAAAAAACTACAAATAAAAAAATTAATAAATTACTTTATTCCCTCATTTTCTCTCTGAAATATTGGAAAATTACGTGATCCTGTTGTTATATATAAAGAGAAATATAAACACGATAACGCATTCGACGCCCCAAGTGGTGCGCAACAACCTATTAAAAATAGAGCACATGCTTCTGTGTATGTAAATCACAGAATACACACCAAGGCAAATTCAATAAGGTAACCGTAACTCTACAACAAGTACAACAATGCAAAAACAACACGCATTTTGTTTTTGTTAAAGACCTTTAATGTTGTCAAAATAGGAAGAAAAAAAATGGAAAAGGAAAAAAAATGAACAACAACACGTACACGCACAACAAACACACACAAAAACAACAAAATTTTGACATTAAGAAAGAGCTCAGCTGTTGACATAATCCCACCTATTATGAATTCGCCTAGATACACACAGAATCGAAACTTTTGACGTTTAATAAACGCTCAAAGCAGTAGCTTAACTTAACTATTAGAGGGAGAAAATAAATATTATAATGTTTTGCGAATCAAATGTGTTAGAAGTAACTGATATACAGAGTGAAAACTGGCGGTTAAAGTAGAAAAATTAAATGTAAACAAACATTTATTTTGTGTCAAAAAGGGGGAAATTTGGAATATTTTTTAATTTCTTCAATGAAAAGTTTAAAGATTCTTGAATATTTAAATATTAATCGAAATGTGGGTGATTTTCGGTCACAATAAATATAGTTTCAGGTGCAAGAGGCAATTAAGAAGTTAAATATTATAAGATCAATGTAAGACGTACTGCTCATAAAAATATTTTCTTACTGAAAGTTACCAATATTTTTTAATTTCTTGAATGAAAAAGTTACAATTTTTTATTGTTATTAGTTGTTTTTATTATTTATTAATAGTTTTAGACAAAAATTGCATTTTTTATTAACTCTTGCCAATATAAAAAATCTACCCCGAAAACTAAAAATAACATAAATAAACAAAACAGAGTTGCAATCATAGAGGGACAGAAATACTTTTTGGTAATATTTGCTGTTCCCTTCTCAATGAGAGGTAACTGTCGAACTCTAGTTTCCATTCTGTGTATTTTGTGGCGTAGACAAGCTGCGATGCTGCTTGCTGCTATGAACGGTTTAGTGTAGTTAATACAATAAGATGCATGAAATAGAGGTTTTTAAAATACTGTACTTACAATATATCTATTAAAAACGCGAAAATATTTAAAACCACCATTGATAAAGAGTAATTAACTGTTCACTTCTAATTATTTTAATTATACTTTGACGATATTATAGGGCGGTAATTGTTGAATTTCCGCGCAGAACTTTTGGCAAATAAAATTGTTTGTAGCATGGCAGTTACTCTGTCAACGTTGTTTTTAGTATCATAGTTTAATATCAAGTGTAAAGTCCCCAACGTAAAGTCATATGCATACTTTGGAGTTCAGTTGACAACACAGTTTACTTTGAATACAACTCTGTGAATTTATAATTTGGCATCACTTGTACAAATCGATTTTTCTCAAGCGTCGAAGATATATTTACGTGCTGTAATATTCTAATTTTCGTTTCCAAACAAATAAATAAAACAAGAAAAAAAAACCAAATTGATATGTTCATAATCAATAAAATGTCCACAAATATTGTTAAACCGTAACGGAAAGGTATGTATTTGGGGGCATCCAAAAGTAGGAATCAAATAATAGAACTTGTGGTTCTGGAATCAATCTGTTTTCGTTTTTATAATGTACATATGTATAGATAAGTAATTCAATACTTTTAATTTATTGTGAATTATATGTATATGCCAATTATGCTAACAAGAATATAAGCTTAGAAAATTTATAATTTTAAGAATACGACTTCATATAGGATGGCTGGCAGTGTTGGTGTAGAATATGAATGTTTAGATACGGTCACATCTGGCAAACGTTTGCCTCAATCCGAAACAATCAAAATTTTGTTTTGTGGTCACACTAAGCACATTTATTTGTCTAATGTTGTTTGAAATATGAGAAAACATGTTTGCCCAATGGTCACACTTAAAATATATCTGAAAAACAAAAATTTGATCGAAATGCTGAATAAAATTACATATATACATTAGAGCGACTCAAGTTGTATGGAAGCAAAATTCGTGCTGGATGTACCCCCCTCAAAATGAACCTTGGACTTTTTTAAGATGACATCTAAAATATTTCGGCTCTAGCTTTGACCTCTCGTGAGGTTGTTGTTGGTTAGGAAACAAATTCTCAAATTAACAAAACATACAAAAATAGACCCTTTTTCAAAATGGTCCAGCTCACGAGAGGTCAAAGCTGGAGCCGAAATATTTTAAATGTCATCTTAAAAAAGTCCAAGGTTCATTTTTAGGAGGGTACATCGAGCCCTTTTTTTTGGTGAGTCGCTCTAATATACATACATAATGCAAGATGAAAATTTTATCGTTTGCATTGCTATTTTTCGAAGAATAAAAGAAAAACGATTATTGGTTCTGAAGTGGGTTCAATGCAGAAAAGATGAAGGATGCACAGAAAAATTCTGTTTTTGTCCATTATTGTGTTGTTTTTAATCACAATAAAATTAACATAACATGTTTATCTTGTTTATATTTTTCAAATCTAGCCAATTGCTATATTTGAAAATCGTAAAATACATATGTATCTTAAAAATAATGTAAAATATGATGCCATATATGACACTAATTCGAAATTTAATCTTTGTGTTGACATAGTTAAAACATTTTTGTTGGAAGACTGTGTTCGCCGATCACGACCCCTCAATTCTCCGTAAACATTTAAAGCACTAACTTACTTTTCACTAAAGAAAAATACGGATTATAGGCGGTAGATATCGTTTTAAACACACCGATAAACTTACAAGTAATGGTTCTATGACCACCGCTAGAAAAAAGGACGGCGTTAAAAGTTAGCGGTTATAAGATGCCGGTTAGGGACCTGCATTACTGCATTCAATTCATTCAGTCTCATCGAGTTTAACTTAAAACTGTGATGACGTTTGCTACATAAAATTAAGGCCCCGATTATGGTTCACAACACAAATGTTGTCTCACTGTCAAAATGACAACTGATCTCAGGTGTTTCAATCCTGCTCAAATGAAATGAAATTTCTTTGTGATTAATTTGTCATAATTTCTACGCTTTAAAGATGTAAAAAAATATGAATTTGAGCATTATTGTTTGCGGAAGTTAGCCGCTGACAGAGAGAAAAAAGTATAGAAACAAAAAAAAAAAAAAAAAAAAAAACGAGGAAAGACAAGATAAGAAATAAAGGAAATAAAAGGGGAAAAAGTGACGTAATGTAGCGTGGATAATTGTTTTATGTGATGTTTTATACAAATAGTGAGCCAGTTATGATCGAACAGTTAAGTCCAAAGAATTCAAAGGACGTTGACTGGTTTTGGTAAGCAGCCCACAACAAAAGAAGGGACTATATTCCGAGTTACAGATCCACTGGAATGTAGCCTGCAAAGCTTGAATGTCCTGACGTATAGAGTTAAAAAAGTTATAACAAGAGATTCAAAATGAGGTCGAGTAATTGTGGAAATTGTCTAATTAAGGTGATGGCATTGATGTGTTTTGTCTGGACGAACAGGCTTAAGTGGCAGAGTTTCGCGGATAAAAGCAGACAAAACAAAAATAAGGAAACAAATCGACAACAACATACTTCACATATATGTCATACGGTAAACAGAAATTGTACAAATAAATACGAGGAATTTTTCAGAAAGGAATAAAACAAAGTTAAAATATCAGATAATAACAATTTATTTATTTATTTGTTTATTCAATTTCTGTACAACAAAGAGATCAAACTTTTCTAATGAATAAAGTAAAAGAGAAGAAAAAATAATAATAATAATAACAATAGTAATAGATATGCATAATTGATAAAAAATTGTAATCTACTACGGTGCAAAAAAATTAAATAAAAATTTAATTTTTTGTGGAAATTTTTTTGTGGAAAAATCTTGGATCTACCGGATATAAAAAACAATACAGTATGGATAGAGCGAACAACGATGCTTCCATGCTCAGTCAGTGATGAGACGAGATTCTGTGATTAATACATGAGAGTTGTATTAAGGGGTTAATATAGTTCCTAAGGGTATTTTTTGACATTTTATTTCTTAAAGATAATTTTATTCAAACAAATGAATAGTGCGGGGGTGAGCGGGGAAATAATAAAATAAAATATTTTGCTAGAATGCGGGGAAATAAGAACAAAATTATTAGTTTCAAATATTATTAATAGCAATGAGTAGGTTCTAACAAGTGCCTGATTGTGGGATGCGCTCTTCTTCTGCGTTCTGTAGGAGTAGACTGCTTTTAATTGCCAATATTTATATTTATTTATTTATTTATTTATTTATTCAAGTCAATGGACAAATTCCTTACTGACTAATAACAAAAATTGGTACGAATAAAATTAAATATAATTACAAACAGTTTCTACAAAAATAACGTAACTATTACAATAAAAATTAGGAAAAGTTAAGAATTGAGAAAAACAATAATATTCTGTTTTATAACGCAAGAATTTAAAGAAAAATCAACAAAGTCTGACAAATAATTAAATTGACGGCAAATTCTAGTTAATGGATCAGCAACAGCATAATTAGTTCTGCAGAATTGAATATAAATAAGATTATAACAGCGGAAGTTACGACGAGGAACATTGAATTTAACAGATCTTAACAGAAATTCACAGCAAATATTACCATTGATCAGGTTAATCATAAAAGATATATTTAACATCGTTCGACGACTCTTAAGGGTAGGCAGTTTTATTAAAGCCAGTCTGCTACTATATGAAGGCATGTCCGAATAATTCCATCCAAGGCCACGCAAGCAGAAGAGTAAAAATTGTTTCTGAACAGATTCGATGTGTTCGCTGTAAACATTATAGTGAGGATCCCAAACGATAGAACCATACTCCAAAATAGGTCTGACAAGCGATATGTATAGCTGTTTAGTAATATATGGATCAGTAAATTCCTTTGCCCAACGTTTTATGAAGCCAAGAGTGCTTCTTGCCTTATTTACAGTCAAAGTGATATGATCATTAAAGTTTAATTTTGTGTCTAATAGGATCCCAAGATCAATAAAAGAGTCCACTATTTCCAGTTGATGACCTCCAAGCAAGTAACTAACCGCGATAAAATTACTTCTTGAGAACCGCATACATTTGCATTTTTTAATATTGAGCTCCATCATGTTGTACTCGCACCACAAATAGAAATTATTGAGATCACTTTGAAGATAAATATGCTCAATGAAATTATTAAAGGAGAGAAAGAGTTTTACATCGTCAGCATACATTAAGATATTGGCAAAATTAATTATGTTGGGAAGATCGTTTATAAACAGCGAAAAAAGAAGTGGACCAAGATGGCTGCCTTGAGGAACACCAGATAGCACATAAATATATTTAGATAAGCTATTGTTCACACATACAGTCTGCTTTCTACCAGTCAAATACGACTCTAGCCATCTTAAGCTCCTATGGTTTACACCCATTAAATCCAATTTAGTTAACAGTAGTTTGTGATTCACTTTATCGAACGCTTTGCTAAAATCCGTAAAAATTACATCAGTTTGCTTCTGTTGAGAAAAGGCCACATTTACCATGAATGTTAACTGAAGCACATTAGTCGTTGTTGAGCAGCCCTTTCGGAAACCATGTTGATGAGGGGATAGTAACGATGAAGTATGATGGATCAAAAAATCGGCAACCAGTTACTCGAACATTTTTGGAATAGCACTCAGTTTTGCAATGCCCCTATAATTTGTAACATCAGACTTATTGCCAGATTTAAAAAGCGGTATAATATACGAGTCCTTCCAAAACATAGGAAAATATCCATAATTAATCGAGGTATTAAACAATATGACTAATGGTGTGATGAATGATTCTGCACATCGATTTAAAATACAACTTGGAACCCCATCAGGACCAGGACGAAAAGACATCTTTAACCTTTTCAGGTTTACTAAAATATCGCAGTCACTAAAAGTTGGAATAGATATTACTGGAGCCAATGTCAGCGGGAAATGGTAATTATATGTATCCTTGTGAGCAGAGTTAGAATAAGTACTGGCGAAGAAATCAACAAACATATCACATATGACATCAACACTTCCGGATTCTTTATCAGCAAATTTCATAAAGGATGGATAACCAGTAGATTTTCTCTTGGAATTTACAAATGTAAAGAATGATCTAGGATTCTTAAAAAAATTATTTTTCATTTTATCCATATATGTTTTATATAATAAGTGATTTAGAATGTTATATTCAGACCGGCAAATAGAATATCTTCCATAATCAATAATGGAGCCAGACCTTTTGTATTTCTTGTAATACTTGTTCTTTTGATTTTTCAGTCGTGACAGTTGTTTCGAATTCCATGGTGGACCAACCAGAGTATATGAAGGTTTTAAGGGAACACAAATTTCAATTATTGAATGCACTTTCTTATAAAAGTTAGAAATCATCAAGTCAATATCAGAATCATTGTTAAGAGGAATAGATAAGGTTTCATTCCAACAAGTATTTTTCATCATGTCATTAAATAAATGGTAATTGGTTCGATTAAAACAGTAAACTTTACTTATTTTCGAAGGCTTAGCTTTGAAATTCGTTGGAAGGGAAAAATTAGTTTTTAAGGTCGGATGATATCGATCCTCAGGCAAAGTTACAGGTTCAGAACGTAAAACACTACAGTGATTAACATCATTAACAAATATAAGATCCAGTATTTTTCCAAAGTCATTACAAAGTGAGTTTATTTGATACAGTGATAGTCCAAAAATATCGTTTAGGAATACGTCATGGCAAGTCTTAGTTTTAATCGGAATTAAATAAGGCACATCAGGTACATGCTTCCATATAATTGAGGGTAGATTAAAATCACCCATAACAAAAACAGAATCGTCTTTTTTGGCACATTGGACAACAGATGTTATTGCGTCAACATGATCAGAGTAAACAGCATAGTCAGAATCAGGGGGAACATAAGAACAAGAGAAGTAGACTTTAGACGTTTTTAATTTTACAACAACAGCAACAAATTCAATATTGGAAGTATCAGTTACAAACTGTTCTGATGGATATAATGAAGAGACAGCAATTAATATACCACCTCCTCTGCGTGTATTACGATTGTATCTATAAATTTGATATATTCATGGTGTTTGCCTCTCAGGCGTTCGACAATTAACCTACGGGGTATTGGTTTATCTGGAATAAAAATGACAAACACACAACAGGAAACGAGAGAACGAATTAGTATTGCTTTGCATTAGTAAGCCGCACAAGCTTCACAATTGGCCGTACCAGAACGCCATTGGCAGTTCGAATTTCGGCCACTCGCACTTCGAATCAGGGACGAAATAAACCCGTTGGATTCAACAAAATTTCCGTTATGGGTAAATTGTCTTGTCGAATGATGGTCATTATGGAGTGTCAACTTTATATAACTATTCCACGTGATTCCAATTCTCAGCGCATACCTGGTCCACGATAAACGATACTCGATATGCCACAAAAGTGGGCCAATGGCACGGGGTTTTTTGAAGCCTGCATCTTTTGCCAATAGAGTTGCACAGCAGAGCTATAAACGGGGTAAAGTTTACACTTCTACAGGAACGACTAGTACATTGGCTGCGAGCAAGTGGTCTCTTCTATACAGATTGACAGTATATACTTTCTCAGAAGCATAAGTCTCTGCTATACAGATTGACAGTATATACTTTCTCAGAAGCATAAGTCTCTTCTATACAGATTGACAGTATATTCTTTCCCAGAAGCATTTGCTGCTTTGGCTATTTGAGACAAGACAACGTTTTGTGACTATAGAGAAATAGGGCGTTGGAGCTGGCTTGAGGTAAAATGGATCAATGCTCACAATCCAACGTAAGCCCAGAGGTTTAGCGGTGTTGGCGTCTGACAATTCAGAAATTCGTATTGTAGTGTATGTTCGGGTAGCACAAAAGAAAAGATGAATGTTGTGACCTATGAACGACATAATGGGGTACATACTAACTCGGTTTGGAGGAGAATAAAATAGAGACATGATCGGTGAGTAGTTTAGGGAAATTTATTCCCTAATAACTTCCTCGTATAAGATCTCGAATTTTGAGCAAACGCACCTTTACAAGATGGACCAAGACTCAAGTCTGTAGGGATTTCAGACTTAAAGGCTAACGAATTTATCGAACTTGACTGAGGTATTTTACCAGCCACAACCCAACCGATAAAGGTTCTTTGGGCGATCAAAGGGTTTTTAGGGTATTTTCGAACTCCAGGCAGCATTATCCGGGAGTATACATCTCCACTCAATAGCAAATCCATATGGGACTATTTAAAATCTTTTAACGGGATTTCGGGTGCATCAAAATCAGCATACTTAGCTGACGAACATGTGAGTAACTTACCAGTGAGCTTCTCCACAACATATGCTTCCGTGGTCAGTTTAAACGATGGATTAATAGGAGACAGTAATGAAACAACACAAACTTTTCTAGAGTTTGCTACCACTGCTCCATTAAGGCCATAGTGGCAGAAGGTGCCGAAGGATGTTTTTGTTTACAAATATAGCAAATGCTAGGGGGACTCATGAGAAATGACTAAACAATTCGTGCAACACTTATGATCTTTAACAGATAATAAGCGTTCACTAACCAACATTCTCAGAAAATCAGAACACAAACGAATAGGGTGATTCTGATTACAAATTGGACACTTTCTTTGGGGTATATTCGGGGCAACAGTCTCATAAGTTCTGAATTGTCGGGGGCTAACAGAGCTGCTTTGGTTACTAACCTGGGTAAAATTGTGGCTGCGGAAAACGTCCGAAACTGACTCGAATGTTCGATAATCGGTGGCTTTATTGAAAAATCTGTTCTCCCCTTCTAGGACGAAAATGTTGAAAACACCAGATCGTTCTGTCAAGTATTGCTTCCAGTAGTCCCATTTAGTCCGGTTGTATTCAAGATCCTCCGTTAAAATCTGTGTTCAAGGCACTCCAAAACAAATCCGTAAGTAAACACTTGACCAACGCCGTATGGATCTAGCAAATGGCCTTAGGTGGAAGTCATCAGTTCTGACCTTTGGAATTTTGCTGTCTAGGATAATTCTGAGATACTTGAATTCAGAAGCAGTAATGGCTATTTTAGCAATTTTCGATCTCGATATAGAATCAAATTTTTAAAAATTTCCGGGAAAACACTTTCCAACGATCGTTCCGCAGTCCAACCCTTTATTGAAGTTCTCCACGCAGGGATGGTGGAGATGAAAATAACATTTTCCCAAGTTTACAATGCTGATGAGACTGCATTTTTTTGGAGAAAGCTACCGGCTAAAACGCTTGCGCTACATAGAGAAAAGTCTGCACCGGGGCGTAAAATAGGGAAAGAAAGAGTAACACATCTAGTATGCTGCAATGCAACTGATGAACATAAAATCAAGTTATTGATGATTGGAAAAGCCAAAAATCCAAGAGTTTTTAAAAACGCAAACTTACCTGTCGAATATGCAAGCAGCAAAAATGCGCAGATGACCGAAATAATTTTTAAAAGCTGGTTTGAAAACTCTTTTGTTCAGCAAGTAAAAAGATATCTCAAAGAAAATAATTCATCAAATAGAGCGCTTTTACTAGTAGATAACGCAACATGTCATCCAAAGTCATTAGTAGATTTAAATAACGAAATATGCGTTAAGTTTTTTTTCACCTAACTATACAGCACTCATGCAGCCAATGGATCAAAATGCCATTTGAATTTTAAAACTAAACTATCGTAAATGTTTTTTGTTCGCCATTTTATCAAGTTCAGAAAATCTAATGGACGCTCTTAAAACTTTTTCATTGAAAAAACGTCGCCTTTTCAATTGCCAATGCTTGGGATAGAATTGATGCAAATACATATCCTTAAAAAAATGTTTTAATAAAATTTTGTACGATGAAGAGTGGGACTCAAATGATGAAATACCTCTGTCAAGGATAAGACGCAGCGATTCCACCGAACTAGTTGATTTACTTGTCAACTTAGCACCTGATATTTATAATTCGAATGAGTTTACCGAATAGTTGAATGATGAAATGGAAACCATTGACGATGAGACTGGTGAGGTTGAATCATTAAATGAAGAATGTTGCAATAATGTTCCAAAAATACAGCATTCTCAAGCCAAATCTGCCCTTAATGTTTATATAAAATATTGCGAAGAACAGGAACTTCCTGCTGGGGATATTTTAAAACTTTTAAGCCTCGGAGATATTGCGTACAAAAATCAAAATGAAACTAAACTTCGTCAGATGAAAATTTGTGCAGCAAATGATTTTAATCTACTGGTATATTAATTTGAATGTAAACATTTCATTTTAAAGTGAATATCTTGTAAATAAATATAAGTTAGCATGTATTTTCTATATTTTTTTTCTTTTGTTTCGGAAATTCGGACATTTCGATATTTCGTACACCACATGGTTTTTAATTGTCCGGATTATCGAGATTATACTGTACAAATTTAAAAGCTTAATATATACGATTAATAAATATGAAAGTACCAAAAAGGAGAATTCTTGCCACTTCGTCACTCAAAATGCATACATTTTATTTATTTATTTTTTTAAAATTGTTTTGTGTGCACAATAGAAACCTAACAATAAGTATTTATTTCTTATAAAATGATTTTTTATTATTATTTTGATCAAAAATTAAACGTTTCATTATATACATGTAACAATTTAAAAGTTTTAAATAAATAATGCAACCCTGCATACAATATCCCCATCACTCTTGTTCAAATGTCACGTTAAAACGTGAGAGAATTCTGTTATATACAGATCGTTCCGTTTTGCTAACGAGAGAGAACGTTTCGGTAAGCGTTTACATTGTTTTCCATATGCTAAAAAGAGTACGTTCACTACGGTACGTTACGTTACGTGTGGGTAACTGGCACTTGAAAATATTAGACCAAGATCAACAGTTCAATATGTGGCTAAAAGGTAACACAAGAGTACGCATTTGCATTTAACCGTATCATTTCGAACTGTTTTTTTAATTAAATACTAAAGTCAGTTTATTCTAACATGTTTTGTTCAATTAAGCAATACAAAAGGCATTTTCGGTTTAATTAAATATTACATCGATAAGAGTTATTTTATTATGATCTGAATTTTTGCTTGGTCATATATTTAAATGTATAAGTAGCCTGAAGATATTCACTGAATACAAACATAATAAGCTCTTTTTTAATTGTTAAGAATTTGATTTGAAATAATCATCATATATTTATTTCTTTTTTTTTTGCATTTTTAGTCTTTAAAACATAAACACGTGAATTGCTTTTGGGAATATTAATAAATATATTATTCGTTTTGTTAATTTGTTGTTGTTTAATATTGTTGTTGTGTAAGTTATTGAAGCCAGAGT
Organism: Sarcophaga rosellei; assembly: GCA_930367235.1. Classification (NCBI taxonomy): domain Eukaryota; kingdom Metazoa; phylum Arthropoda; class Insecta; order Diptera; family Sarcophagidae; genus Sarcophaga; species Sarcophaga rosellei. Next base: position 78,317,322 of record OV884017.1, on the reverse strand, counting down.
GACCATCGTCAGCAGGATCAATAATAAAAAAATAAGTAGAATGGCAAATAATGGAAGTTGGCCGCTTTTGGATAGACTTACTAACGATGAATTCCTCAGCTTGTTACCCAGTCTTAGTCTGGAAGATAGCTTTTTAACCCAAATTTTTTTATTAAACAAGAAATGGATACGAATGCTAGATGTTAACTTTCAAACCTTAATAGTTTACTGTGGCTGCTGCGAGGAACCAATTCGATTTGATTGCATAAAAAATCATTTAACTGAAACAAATCACATAAAGTTCTTACGATCAAATGTGGAACAGTTTTACCACCCCTTTTATACTTTCGGAAAAGGAGCTGTGAAGCTAGCTGAAGGAGGACATGTTTCACAGAAAATCCGCGAATTAGCTTTACTCGAAGTAAATACGCAAATGAAAAGTTTTAAAAAAGATTTTGTTTTAGCGAAGCAATTTTCAGACATGGTACAAAGCAAAGTCCGAGATCAAGAAGACGAAAGATGTTTAAAATTTTCTTTAAACGCAAAAGTTGAAAAACCAGAACATATGTTTGTAATGGTATGTTTGCCATTTAACGACATGCCAAAATTACATTTCTGCAACAGTGGTGATAGTAAGTGGCGTCCCGTATTCAACTATAAGTACTTTACGAAAAATGCCAACTTTTGCTGTAACATATGCGGCATAAATTGCTCTGGTATCGAGAGTCTTAACCTACATCTAAACGGCTATAAACACAAATTAAGGCAGTTAGGGCTTTCGATGTTGCGATATGAATCTAATTGCCTAATTAATAAAAACTGTTGTTTTCATTTCGGAGATAAGTTCTCATATTCAATTAAAAAGGAAGCATATAAATACTTTGATGCAAGCAGCAATTCAAATAAGCTTCCAAAAATTTCGAAGGAAATTGAGAAAAAGCTTCATGCTCTAAATGAATATTTGTCGAAAATATTTCCATATACTGCTCGGAGTGATCTAGTAAAAATTACAAGCAGAGATACTGATAATACAGAAAATTTTGATCGTGTGGAATACATGGGTCATCTTGGAGTGGAATATGTTTTAAAGGTTATGAAACATGAAGACGATCGGGATCCAAACTTCGAATGCGGGCTATGTGAATTTTTAGGAGATGGAAAAAAAATGCAAAGACATCTTTTAAATTATGATCATAAAAAGAAATATTTGGATTTACATTATCCTGATACTATCAAAAAGTATGAAAATCTTTTGGGTCATATGAGGTATATGGAATTTCGTGCAGTAATAACCGAAATTGTTGACAAAATAGCAGTTGAAATTGAAAAACAACACAGTCGTAGTTTACCTTATACCGTCTCGTTACATGATTATAATGTTCGAAGACCTGATTTAATTGCGGAGGTGTATGCTCTCTTGCATGCGTCTCAAAATAGAGGACCTTCTTTTTCAAACATTTTTTCAAGAGATGATTTAAAAAATCTTAAAAACTCGGCTGCAGAGTTGGCAGAAAATAAAACTCACAAAGCTATAGAATATATTATATTTACCAAACCGCCAAATGGTAAAGTTTATCTCAATAAATTGAGTCATGATCCAGTAGTACGACTTAAAGAGTATACTGCAAAAATAAATAAAATTAGAAATACGTGCAGAGATCGTTCTATATCACCTTCAAAAAACATCGCAACTTCACGTAATAGTCGATCTCATAGTCGTAATCATGATTACCGTTGCCGTTCGAGGTCTCCTATATCATTCCGATGTAGATCTCCAGTCAGAAAACATAATATTTGGGACATTTATCGCCGCGAAATAGCTGAAGCAGCAAATGCTATAGAAATTGATTACGATGGCTATCGAAAAAATCCTGAAAGTCACCCTCTGTATGAAGAAGAGTGGAATAATTTTTGGCAGCAGAGAAAGAGAGAACTCGAGGTTAAGGGCATAAATCATCGTACATACAATTTTCAGCCGGAATGGGTGCATTACTTTAAACAGAGGATTGAAACGTTATTTGGAGAGGAGTTGCAAAAGTCACAGTTAAATGTTCGCCGCAAATTGGAAATACCTTTAGACGCTGAAGAAGATTCTCAACGCTCTCAACCGTTAATTAATAATTTAGATCAAGGCTTCGAAAATGAAAGAATTGAAGAATCTAAAGAATTGGGACGATATAGCAATTCTGTCGAGTGCAAAGAAGTTTCACAGTTTGAAAAGCCGTTTAGAGCAGAAAGAAGTGAAGACATGGTATGTGCCACAAAAACGGAATTAATTATTAGGGATAATCATTCGAATGTTGTGCATGTCCTTCGCTTAATGACTGCTTTGGAGGAACATTTGGGTAGTTTAGGCGAAAAAATAATGGATCTTCTATCAAATGCTTTACAAATGGAAAAGAATTTTCAAGGGAACAATGTTGAATTTGAAGCAAATATTCTAACGGCTGCTAATTGTCAGCTTCTGGAAACTGCTGTGGAGAAACTTAAAGGCATTCTGTATGCTGGATTATTGGACGATAACAAAATGTTTAGCTTTAATCGCGTTATCCAGAGCACAATAAAATTATTAGAATACGCTGAAAAGATGGGATGGAGACAAGATGTAACACATACAGGAAGAAAACTTCCTGATCGAAACTACAGAAATACAACCGACGACATGAATTCAATTCAAAGTAGAGAAGGTTGTCGAAATCAAATATCTAAGGAAAAACCATTATCTGATACTTTAATGGATTTGATTAACGTAACCCAACCAAACAAAGGAAATTTAAATGGACAAAGGAAAGCAAAAGAAAGGCACATAATTCCTAGAGTTTGCCTTCCACATCCAATTGTTGAAGGCACTCATTTTAACCCAAATTTATTTGTCTCTGGCGAAGGACAGTCTTCGAACTCTGGTCTTGCTTCGTTCGATACAAAACTTACTCTTGATGGGTCTAGTCAAATTCAGAAGAAAAAATACGATCAGTTTTATCACTCAGAATTTGGACAATTTAATAAAGATGCAGATAGCGGCTCAAATAGCTTAAATAACAACAATTTTAAAAACAACAATGAAACAAGAACAAATATGAATACACGAATATATACTGGTTCTAATATTGAAGGCAGCATTAACAGCAACAGTGGATCATCACATCAGTTCAGGAACTTACAATTCATTTCAAATTTGGGCCAAAAAAACGCCATGTACCAAGGAGGGGGTGGAGGTAACAGGAATCAAAATTGGTCACGTTGGAATAATAATTAAAAATAGTTTTAATCTTAATTGTATGAAGAAATATAAATCTGCTGTCTGGTTCAAATATAACTTTCAACAATATTGGTACTATTAATTACATACACAAAGTTGTTTCCGTCACCACATTCATAAATCTTAATGAAAGAAAATAATATTGTTCAAGTGTATTAATTTGAGGGGACACCAAAGTTCCGTGTTTACGCATTTTTGGATAAGATGTCTTTTAAATTGTTATTATAAAAAAATTGATGTAGACAAGGATTTAAACAAAATACAAAAAAAACGCAATCAATAAATAAAAACTTAACTTAAAAATTTATTTTTCCTATAATTTTCATTAAAGAGGACGTTTACATTTTTTAGTTTTTTTATATTACTGCAGAAAAATGTTGGTGTGATTACAGTTATTCAAATATGTATACTAAAATTCCTCACTACAACAGAAACATTGACTAATAAGGTGGATTTAAAGGAATCACTTGATTGATGTTTGTAGATTATTCGTTGGCCGCAGAGGTTTGAATTAAAGTATGGCAACACCACCAACCACACGGCTAAACCTACTAATCCTACAATTTTGGTTCTATTTATGATACCTAAAGTGATCCATTTTCATCACCCATTTCCAGTTAAAGTCAGAAATCTGAAATGATCCGATTATGTTATCACGCCCTAGGGGGTATACGGTCTATTAGGTTTTCATGTTAATACGTTTGTATGGGGATTGATTTTATTATTAAATTCGTGTGGGCCAGACAAGAATTTCTTTTGTATAGGGGTTTATTTTATTATTAAATACGGAAAATAAATTATATTTTAATTAGTACAAGCTAAATAAAATCTGATGCACGTCAACGTGTTGTCAACGCGTCCTCTCTCGCTTCCAACCTTACGTTCTCCTTCTTGGGTAAATGATTAGCTATAGTTTCTATCAGCTTTCCTTTATCCATAGAAGTATTAAGAAGTTTTTCTTCTAAATCCTTGCGGCTTTAGATGTAGAAGCAATTGTCTCCATCCACTTATCCGTACGTAAGAAATTTTGCTTCTCGCAAGAGTCAGCAACTCGTGAAAGAATATCACCCGGATACTTGGTTTCATACCGCGAAACAGTGCCACTGTGTCGAGCCAGCATCTTCTGCTCCTTTACTTAGACGGAATCCACGTCCCAGCTTCCAAATCCCTTTAAGACAGTGCAAACTCTGCAATATGAATTGCTCTCTTTATGTATTGCGGAACGCTTCTGCCCAGGTTTTCGCCCCTTGTCAGACGGGATGCTTTTGCTCATGCAGTCCGAATCAGTAGCTGATTGCGTTATGGGGTTAGTAGCATCTTGTCTGACGAGAGGATTTCTAAATGGAGAGGTCGACTCCTCATTGCTCCCAGTGCTAAGCTGGATACGGCTGAAGAGGAGCGTTTCGATGATAGTGCTATCTCCGTCATTTGAGAGTGGGGAGACAGAGTCAAAGTGGGGATCGCCGAAGCAGTCACCTTGCTAAAGGACACACAGTGCACTGTCGTTACCTTCGTACCACTTCCGGCGAAATTCAGGACAATCTCGTTGCTGTTTTCAAAAATGCTGGCCTAAATACGCGAGATGAGAAGGGGTCGGGTCACGTCCAGGTTCAGTTGCCAAGTTATTAGTGTTTGTATTCTTGTCAATGTTCATATTTTTACGTTCGTTTTGGTCCATTTTGTACCCACGACTGAGGGGGAAGTGAAGTCGATCATGCCATATCTCCCGATAGGATGGCAAGGACTTGGTAAGAAACCTGTTATTCACTGAGACGCCCAGGTAACAGTGAGGCTCTATTATAACACAGTCGGATTAAACCACTGACTGCGAACCATCTGATGAGCACGAGACATTAATTCGACAACAAGTCCTCTCACGACATTGGAGTAACATTTACTTATGCACCCCACCCTAAACAAGTATAAGATAGGTAAACTTAAGACCCCACATCGTCCCCAGGTGGGGGCACTCTGCTGTAAGGGGGAGGGAATCTCCACAAATTTAACATTAAATTACGTTCATTGTTTCTTAAGTAACAAACATTTGTTCCTTTAAAATAAGTAAATACTGATATGTCTTACTGCATCACAATTCACTTGAAAAAAGCTGTAAATAGATCGTCCGTGTAATTTATCCAACGTCAGGATAGAAGATTAAGGGTCATTACAAATTAAAATGGCCTTTAACTTTTTTTCGCTATTACAACTTATAAAATAAAATTAACTTGAAAAATATGGCAGTCCAGAGCAATATCGGTAACTTTTACCAAATTAAACAAGACATTTAAAAACGCAGTGACAACGATGTGTGCTTTCCTTTTTATTTTGTTTGTTAGTCTTGTTTATAAAAATTTGTATTATATATGCATATTATACGCATTATACATTACGGAAATGTTACAGATTTATGTTTTTCGCCACGGTTTCAGATCAATCGGTTCGGGTTAAGAAGTGCCTCAAGGCCGATGAAATTTAGGACAAACCATAAAATTTAAGTTTCATGACGTATAACTTCAAAAATATTAATTTTATTGAAAAATGTTGTGAGAGGAAGATGTTTCCTGTAAAGTTTCGAACATTTTTCTCCTTGACAACTTTTTTCTTAATCCTTGTTGTTGATTATTCCATTGTATGTTATTTGTTTGTGACTTTATTATAATTTGATAAATTACTGTTTATTTACTGTTTAATTTTATATGAAAACATTGAACTTAATTAAATGAACTCCCCTAATATTGTAATAAGATTAGTAATAAGGTCAATGAATTATGAAAATAAGAAGGTCAGATAAAAGCAACGGAGTTGCTGAATAATTAACACAGTTAGAATTAAGTACATAGAATAAGTTAGAATTAAGAAATATAAAATAAAATGAATTCAGTTGATATTTAGAAACCAAATTAACCGGTCTTCCCTTTTTTACTGATTTTGGTCTTCGCGAGTGACAAGAAAAAGCTTATTAAGTGCCCATATTTTATTTAATCATTTAAATTATAAATTATTTAATTTAAAAATATTCCTAAAAAAGATTAGGAAGAAACATTTTGGCGCCCGAGCAGGGACTAATAAGTGATTAAGTGATTTCATACTCGATAAAAAAGACCAAAATCTTTCGTGTGTATAATTTTATAAGTTACCTAAAATTATTCGGAATTGTGCGGTTTATTCGATAAAATATTTCGAATAAAAATTGATTGGTAAATCTTATAAATTGTTTAAGATTTAAAACAAAAAAAAAATTTTTAAATAAGCCAATCTAAAAAACGCAACAATACAAACACAATAACAATACACAACATATAACCAAGTGACAATAACAATAAGAAAGTGACAAAATAAACAAATAAATTAAAATTAAAATAATATATACATATATAGTGTTGTGCAAAAAGAAAGAATAAAAGTAGAAAATATAAAAAACAAAAATAAGAATAGAAAATATATATATCAAAAAAAAAAAAACAGACTACATATAACAAAACCAATTAAAAAACAGTGAAAACAGTGTAACATAAAATACCAACTACACACATACATACAACAAATCACTACAACATCACACAGCATCACGCCATCACCTCATCTCAAGAGGAAGTAAAAGGACTGATGACTCGTTGCCGTTGTATTCTCTGCAGGCGAGAACAAAATCTGGGAAGTAGCAACTCCAACTCAGATTACGAGGTAAAGTGTATTTAATTCTTTGTGTTATATTACCTTAATTTTGCTTCTCTAGCAAAATTAAGAGATTTTTGAAAATTAATCAAAAATTAACTCACTTATTAGTCGAACACAAGAATTAATTTACACTATAATTAAGTTATTGATTTTATTCTATTATATTTTCAATCTTTATATACACATTTTTTATACATACCACCCTTATTTTCGTGAAGATCGTGTGCGTTGTTATTGTTTCGTACACACAAGTGCGCATAAATTACTATTGATCGCGACAGTAATTTTATCATTTTTGCATATTTATTTATTAAACTTTTTACCGTCGGTATTCCTATTTTGAATAATTTATATTTTGTGAGAATTGAAAAACAAAAATATTCGCGGGTCTTTTTGTTACATTTAATTTTGTTAACTTTAGACAGATTGTTTCTCATTCTTTGCTTGTTCTTGTTCTGTTTATTCGCTGAATATAAATTGCATGTAATCAGTGTTCTCATTCCGTCGTTCCCTTACCATTCACAATATTTACATTTCACAGCTGTTTACAGTGGGACAATTCACAATTCAATTCGATTTTATTTAATTGTTTAATTGTTTTATAAGAATAAATTCGTTATTTGACTTGATAAATTTTCTATTTATCAAAGGCTGTGAGGTGAATGAACACATAGTGCAATTTAATTATTTTGATTGTAGAACCAGTATTGCGAATAACAGAAGTGAGATAGAACATAAATCCGAATATTTTGTAACCGACGAGAGTTTGATAACTTCGTTAGATTTCCTAGTCCAAAGCAAATCATTCGTCCTTTGGGAATTTTATTTAACCAATAAATTAATTTGGTTATATTCGATTTGCTTTGAGTTCATAAGTTAATTGAAAAATGACTAGTAGAAAGAGACAAGATTCTCCCTCCAAATCGGAGAGCTTGGAAAAGTTAATTACGAAAAAAGCAAAGGTTATTGACAATATAATTCGAATTCGTCAATCCATTGTGGAGAAGACAATTTCTTTTAATCCAATCGAGTTGGAATGTCGACTTGACATATTAAAAAATTATATTGACCAAGCTATGAAGCTCCAGTCTGATGTGGATAATTTGGATCCCGAAAATGATGATAGAGCTGAGCTTGAGAACGTTTGTGTGACCACAAAATCACTGTTTTTGAGCCTCCTGGGTAAGAATAGGCAATCGAATGTGCCAGAAATGTCCTTTCTTGGGCAACCACACCAGTCGAGGCTCCCAAATATGAAACTCCCTAAGTTTAACGGAAAGTATTCCGATTATAAAAACTTTATGAGTTTGTTTGAGAACTTGGTTCATAACGATCCGACGTTGACAGATATCGAAAAATTCAATCATCTGATATCATGCTTGTCTGACGAAGCTTTGGGTACAGTAAAAGCTTTTCAGATTTCAGAGGAAAACTACCCCAAAGCAATAGCAAGTTTGAAGAAGGTTTATGACAACGAATGTCTTATATTTTTTGATAATATCAGAAAACTTTTTGATTTGCCACAAATCACAAAACCTTCAGCTATTGCTTTGCGAGGCATGATAGATACAGTCTCCGCGATATACGACTCTTTATTGTCAATTGGTGACGATAAGAAAATTACAAATGCCATTCTGATACATTTAGTAATGTCAAAGGTAGATCCAGTCACCAAATCGAAATGGGAAGAACAACTTGATTTCGAGAAACTTCCCCTTTGGTCAGACTGTGAATCCGCCTTGAACAAACGATATCAGCATATTGCAGCTGATGAGTCTTCAAATTCAAGGCCGAGGTTCGACACTCAAAGAACTGAACACTTTCCGAGGAGAAATAATAGAGCCTCACTAAATGTATCAAAATCCAAATTGTCTGCTGACAAATGCTTATTTTGCAAATCTGTTCAGCATAATATTAATAACTGCCCTTCATTCACTGCTGAGCCAGTAAGTCGAAGATTTGACTTTATTAAATCAGTGCCAGCATGTATCAATTGTCTGAAAAAGGGACACACAGTAGCGAAGTGTACCTCATCCAAATGCAGAATTTGTGGTAGCTCGCATAATTCATTACTACATAGGTACACTACAAGTGCAAGTTCAAATAACAACTGCACTAACCACTCATCGACTTCACATGGATCGGTGAATTATTCTTCGTCCGATGAAAGAGTTATTCTCGCGACAGCAGTGGTCAGTGTAAGAAGTAGCTCTGGTAAATTGATACCAGCGAGAGCACTTTTGGATTCCGGATCTCAACCGAATTTAATAACTGAGGAACTTGCGCAGCTCCTTCGATTAAAAAGAGAAGGAGGCAGACTAAATTTAACTGGCATTAGTGAAACGAATTCACTTTCGAAATCTTGCGTTAACTTAACTGTCACGTCGAGGGTTAACTCTACTCAATTCAATGCGAAATTTTGGGTATTGAGTTCAATAACTAATTTCCAACCTGATAGTGTTATAAACACAAACGGCTTTCATATTCCTAACAATATAAAATTAGCTGATCCGTGCTTCCACAAACCACGAAAGATTGATTTGCTTATCGGAGCGGAAATCTTCTTCGAATTAATGTGTGTTGGTCAGATAAAATCTGGCCCGAGCCTTCCAATCCTTCAGAAGACTTCGCTTGGTTGGATTGTCACTGGCAAATACAATCAATCAAAGGGCTCCATTAATTCTAGCGTTTGTCATTTGAGTACTTCGATCGAAAACGAGAGCAACATTGATTCAATAGTCAAGAAGTTCTGGGAACTGGAGGAGGTTCCAAATGAGTCAATGAAAGTGTATTCAGAGGAGCAGCAACAATGTGAGGATAAATTTCGAGATTCAATACGACGTTTAGCGTCAGGACGATTTGTAGTCTCACTGCCTTTCAAGTCTGATACAAAATTGTTGGGTTCTTCGTTCGAAGTCGCAAAGCGGCGATTTCTCTCATTGGAACGAAGACTGTCCAAAGACGACACGATGAGGCATATGTATCATGACTTCATGAAAGAGTATTTCAATTTGGGGCATATGTCACTTTTGGATAATATGCCAGATTCTCCTCATTATTTCATACCCCATCAATGTGTTTTGCGGCCTCAAAGTACAACTACTAAGCTTCGAGTAGTTTTCGATGCTTCGTGTAGAACATCTTCTCATGTGTCACTAAACGATCTGCTAATGGTCGGTCCTACTATTCAAGAAGAACTGTATTCTACACTCATCCGTTTTCGGCTTCATCGGTACGTAATCACTGCAGATATCGAGAAAATGTATCGTCAAGTTTTAATCGACGAGAATGATAGGAATTTCCAACTAATCCTTTGGAGACAAAATCCATCTGATAGCTTACAGGTGTTTCGACTAAACACTGTAACTTATGGCACAGCGTCTGCCCCATTTCTAGCTATAAGATGTCTGATTGAGTTGAGCGATTTGTACAAAGAGACTTTGCCTATCGGTTCAAAGGTTGTTCGCAGTGATTTTTACGTTGATGATTTGTTAACCGGTGGTGAAAGTTACGAGGATCTGATTACAATTCGTAATCAAGTCACTGAGATCCTTAGTTCGGCTGGTTTTAACCTTGCCAAATGGTTTTCAAATCATCCTAAATTTGTTAGTACTCTGCAAAGTGAAAAACTGTTGCATAGCGATTCCGATTCGGCTAAGGCTTTGGGCTTACATTGGAGTCCGAAGAATGATTCATTAAAGTTTCATTTGGAAAAGTCTTTCAAGGATGTGAAAGCGACGAAAAGAAACATATTATCAGTTTCTTCTCGGTTATTTGATCCTCTCGGACTTTTGTGCCCTATCGGTATAAAATCCAAGATCTTACTACAAGAACTTTGGATTCAAAAGCTTGACTGGGATGAATCGATTCCCATGAGACTTGATACTTCATGGGAAAATCTCAAATCTAATTTAATGGAGATCGATTCAATAGTAATCCCAAGATTCGTCCAAACAACTTCCACAGCAAACGTCCAAATACATGGATTTGCTGATGCCTCAATGCGAGCATATGGGTGTTGCATTTATGTCAGAAGTTTTGAATCTGGCAAAGTTACTGTCAGATTACTTACTGGAAAATCGAAGGTTGCTCCACTCAAGACAAAATCTCTTCCGAGACTTGAGCTGTGTGCTGCACACCTATTGGCTAAGTTGTGGATTCGAATTAAGCGCATGTTGGAATTTAAGATCGATCAAGTTTATTTCTGGACAGATTCGGAGATAACTCTACATTGGGTAAAGACTCATCCATCCTCCCTTGCTACGTTCGTATCAAACAGAGTAGCTGAGATTCAGGAGTGGTCAGAGAAAGTTTCATGGCGACATGTGCCAACTGACCATAATCCAGCTGATATTGTTTCTCGGGGATGTGACGTCCAGGAATTAAAGCAATCGATCTGGTTTGAGGGACCGTCATTCTTATTAAATGACAGTTCTTCCTGGCCTGTTAACAAACATTTCGAGTTAACAGAGAACCAAATACTATTGGAGAAAAGAAAGACAAATGTATTTCTTGCAGTAGAGGATCCACAAAATTGCTTGTTGGATCTAATGGAAAAGTATTCCTCGTACAAAAAATTGTTACGAGTCACTGCGTTTGTAATCAGATTTATCGACATCTTGAGAAAACGTAAGGTTGAGAAAAATTGTCCACCTACTGCAATCGAATTGAAATGGGCCTTCTTTCGACTTGTAGAAACAGTCCAGAAAACTAATTTTTCTGAGGAGATACTCAAGCTTCAGAAATCTCTTGTATTACCCTCTAATATGCAGAGGTTGACACCATTCATACATACATTTGTTGAGGAGAATAGATCGTTTTCATTAATAAGGGTAGGTGGAAGACTGCTGAATGCAGACTTGAAGTACAATACCAAGTTTCCACTATTATTACCAGGAAAAAATAGCTTTGTCACTCTCTATTTGCGGAACTTGCATTTAGAAAATTGTCATGCTGGTACGAAAGCACTTATAGCTCTTTCGCGAGAGAATATTTGGTTGATCAATGCGAAAGAAGAATGCAAGAGAATAGTTAGCAAATGCGTACATTGCTTCCGCTATAAACCGAAGCTTATGTCCCAAATAATGGGAAATTTACCCACTAACAGAGTGAGAGCTTCGCGACCATTTTTAATAGTCGGAGTGGACTACTGTGGTCCTGTTAACGTTTCGTTAAGACTACGTGGGAGACCACCATTAAAAATGTATATAGCGGTTTTTGTGTGTTTTACGTCTAAGGCAGTACATTTAGAATTAGTATCTGATCTTTCCACTGATGCTTTTATTATGTCTTTCAAAAGGTTTGCCGCCAGGAGAGGACTACCCAAGGAAGTTCACTGCGACAATGCGACGAACTTCGTCGGAGCCAGCCGTGTACTCAAAGAGCTGCAACTCGCGTTCGACAAGAGTCGACAGGCCGTCGAGTCGTACGCAGCGTCGTCCGGGGTGAAGTTCAACTTCATACCACCGCGGGCGCCGCACTTCGGAGGACTATGGGAAGCTGCCGTCAAACAGGCGAAGTTCCTACTTCTTCGAGCCGTGGGCAACGTACTGCTCACCCAAGAAGAGATGGCAACAATGCTCGCAGAAGTAGAGGCGGTGCTCAACAGCCGTCCAATTGCACCGCTGTCTCCAGACCCCAACGACGGAGAAGCATTAACACCAGCTCATCTAATTCTCGGAGAGGGTCTGCGTTCGCTGCCGCCAGAATCCGCAGACGGCGTGAAAGACACCGAGATGAAGTTATGCAAGCGTTGGCGTCTGCTCTGCAATCTCAAGCAGACATTCTGGCAGGCCTGGTCTCGGGATTACATCCTCGGTCTTCAGAGCAAGTCCAAGTGGCAGCAGGAGGCACCCAACATAGAGGTAGGTCAAGTGGTAATCGTCCACGAAGACAATCGCCCGCCACAGCATTGGTTGACCGGGAAAGTCGTGGCCGTATTCAAAGGCGAAGACGGCAAGGTCAGAGTGGCGGAGGTCGCAACGCGCAACGGCGTTTATAAGCGTCCTATACACAAACTAGCTCCACTGCCGCTAAATTGAAGACCTCCGGTCCTTCAATGGGGCCGGAATGTTGTTGATTATTCCATTGTATGTTATTTGTTTGTGACTTTATTATAATTTGATAAATTACTGTTTATTTACTGTTTAATTTTATATGAAAACATTGAACTTAATTAAATGAACTCCCCTAATATTGTAATAAGATTAGTAATAAGGTCAATGAATTATGAAAATAAGAAGGTCAGATAAAAGCAACGGAGTTGCTGAATAATTAACACAGTTAGAATTAAGTACATAGAATAAGTTAGAATTAAGAAATATAAAATAAAATGAATTCAGTTGATATTTAGAAACCAAATTAACCGGTCTTCCCTTTTTTACTGATTTTGGTCTTCGCGAGTGACAAGAAAAAGCTTATTAAGTGCCCATATTTTATTTAATCATTTAAATTATAAATTATTTAATTTAAAAATATTCCTAAAAAAGATTAGGAAGAAACAATCCTACATTTAACAAAATAAAGGCAATATGTATTTTAAAAAATCCCCAGATGTCCACGGTTTATTTCTCTGCTAATTTGTAGCCCTTGCTTTGTATGCGCACCTGATAAGTAACTAAAAGCTGTACATATTATCATTGCAGTTATTGAGGCATTAGAACTTGCCGCTCAAGACTATATAACTAATAAAAATTCTATTCGAGCAGCCCAAGAAAACATAACATACATCAACATAATACGACACAATCATATGTTAGAGTTGAAAAAAACTTGGACATTAGTAGCTTTAATGTTATGTGTTTACATTGGACGGCAAACTATTACCAGAGTTAACTGGAAGTGAAAATGTGGTTAGATTTCCAATTATTATATCTTGAGGGCACACTGAAAAATTGTTCCAAGGTCCTGCTTTGGAAAGTGGAACTGGATGAGAACAGGCATCAGCTGTGTGTAATGCCATTCAAGAATGGGGCCTTCAAGACAACATTAACGCTATTTTTTGATACAGTAGCTGTAAACACTGGTCGATAAATGGAATGCGTACTATCATGAAAAATATTTTACAAAAGCCGCTCTTATGGCTACCATATGGACATCATATACATGAAATAATTTTAAGAAGCGTGTTTGAAGCAGAAATGAATAAAAACGGCGGGTCTCAATGTCGTCCTTTTCTAAAGAATTAATAAAGCCTTGCCAAATTAAAATTTATACAAAAACACAAAATTAAGAAACACAATTCTAAAGCAATAATGTTCAATGCACCATGCGAAATGGTTGGCGAAAGCTGTTTATAGCATAAAGATATTTTTATTCCGAGAAGAATTTAAATTGACAAAACAAGAAGAAAATGATTTGCGACAAATATGTATCTTTATAATAACTATATGTATAGCATTTTCCGTTTAAATTAAACCTTTTTCAAAATGAATGAAACCTTTTTCAGATTAAACGAAACTTTTTTTAAATTAAACGAAACCTTTTTCAAAATAAATGAAACTCTTTTCAGAATAAATAAAACTTTATTCAAATTCAATTAAACATTTTTCAAATTAAATTAAACCAGTTATAGAATTTGAAGGTTTATCATATTCTGTTGTATTTTTTTGAGAAATATTCGCAAAAAGTTATTTGAACAATTTAATGTAACGTTTGCATTGTCTACAATTTTCAACGGATTAAAAGAACTTAAAATAACGCTGAAAATGGCTTCCATCGAAATGGACCGTATGAATAGCGTATCGACTATTGAAAACCGTCGACAGTATGCCTCAGAAAGGTAGGTGAAAGAGCTCATGTTGTTGTGCCAACCGTAAGGGGAAGGAACGTTACTTTAATTGCTGCGATAAATAATGCTGGTGTTGTTTACCATAAAGTTTTTCCCCTTTCCACTGTAAATTCAGCCCGTTTCCAAATATTTCTGAGGGAGCTCCTGGATAAAATTGAAAGTAGCCCGGAGTTACAAAATTCATTTTTAATTATTGATAATGTCAGAATCCATAAAACCCAGGAAATTCGAAATATGGTGGATAATAGTGACTGTGCACTTAAATTTTTACCACTTTATTCTTCTAAGTTGAACCCGATAGAGAAAACATTTTCTAAGATAAAATTCCACGCCCGATCATTATTAAGTGACATTACCACAGAGCATAATACAGTAAGTGTGATTGAGGAAAGTGTCGCACAAATTAATCAAAATGATTGTGCGAACTATGTTATGGATATGATCATGACAATTCCTAAAGCGGTCAGTGGACAAATTCTTCATTAATTTTAACAAGTATTATATGAAAATTAATATGTTTGTTTTCTATTAAATTCTATAACTGGTTTAATTTAATTTGAAAAATGTTTAATTGAATTTGAATAAAGTTTTATTTATTCTGAAAATAGTTTCATTTATTTTGAAAAAGGTTTCGTTTAATTTAAAAAGAGTTTCGTTTAATCTGAAAAAGGTTTCGTTCATTTTGAAATAGGTTTCATTTATTTTGAAAAAGGTTTAATTTAAACTGAAAATGCTATATGTATATACAGTCACACAGATAATTATACGTAACCCCCTAAAAATCATTTTTTTTTAAATGATAATTAGAGTCCGACCGAACGTTCGGGTACGGGTTCGGTGTACGGTAAAAAGTGACGTTCGGCCAAAGTTCGGCGTTCGGTCAAAATTTTGCCGAACACCGAACTTTTTATTTAATTTGTTTTAAATTGAAAAAAAAACAGAAAAGAGGTTCATCTTTATGGGAAAAGCATGATTCTGCTTCATATCAACCTCAAGACGAAAATATTTTCGAGAAAGAAATCAAAATCTTTACATCTGAACCATTAAGTGATCTCAAAACAAATATATATGAATATTGGAACTCCTGTTCATTTGCAAACCTTAAGGCTGCAGCCAGGAAATATCTATTAGCACCGCCAACGAGAGTTTCTTGTGAGCAACTATTTAGTGCTGCTGGCCAACTTTATTCAGATAGACGAAGTAACCTTAAAGGCATTAATGCAGAAAAGCTACTATTTTGCCATTATAATATAAAAACAATGAATTTTGAGTACAAACTACATACATACATATACTTAATCTGGGTTTTGCAGTTTTTCCTAAGTGAACTATAAAACCCGATTTTTATATTTTTCTCAAAAAAAAAGAGCACAAAGCATTTCTTTTCTAAAAAAAAAAAATAAACTAAAAAGTACAAATTTTTTCTTTATTTTTTAATACTACTTTTTAAAAGTACATATATTTTTTACTTAAATGTTATGAATTCGTTATTTTTTGTTTTTATCAATGAATCCTAAAAATGTATTTCTGATTTAATACTTAAAAAAAAGTTCGGGTTTGCCGAACTTTGAAACCCGAACTAAGTACGGGTTCGGCCGAACTTCAAAATTGGCCGAAGTTCGGGTTCGGTGTTCGGTACCGAACGAAATTTGGAGTTCGGTCGGACTCTAATGATAATATATAGACAAGTCAACTGATTTATGCGCCAAATTTTTTGTTTTCCGTCACAGCCGAACAAATTATATTTGTTCTCATCACTAAATATTACATTCGCCCAACAATCAGTGGACTTGTCCATATATTATTGGGCAAATTCCAATCGTGGCTTTTTTCTCGGCACTCAGCTGCGGAAACCGTACTTTCTCAAAACACTTCGAACTGTTTCGGAATGCACAACAACATTGTGATCACTTTCCGAGGTATTTCGTATTTCTACGGCTGTAGTCCTAGGATTTTTATTCACAATTCATTTTATATACCGGGCTACCCTTGGAGAAATTGTATCTTATATATAAAAATGAGTGTGTGTTTGATTGTATGTTTGTATGTTTGAAGTTTATAGACGACTAAACGGCTGAACCGATTTTCTTGAAATTTTCACAGTATCTTCCTGTATGTCTGGAAGGAGTTATAGGCTACTTTTTATGTTGATATTCCAAATGAGCGAGGGGCCATGCCCATGTATACTACATACTTAATATTTAATTGCATTTGAAATATATTACTCATACGCATAGTTACCCCTAAAGTATGCTATCTATGATTCCTGATGTATAAAACCAAAGAAAATAAAGTATAAAGAATGTGAATTTTGGAATATTTTTCAAAAATATTTCACGACAAGGGAGGAAAGATAGAAGGGAAAGATAAAGAAACCAAGAGCGTAACAATGTTCTCAATTGTTCTCATCGTGCGTTTTTGTTGTTTGACTAATTTTTTATTTATTCTTCTGAAACAGTGTTGCCACGAAAAAAATTTTGTAACCAACATTTGTGAAAAAATCACCAAATAAGAAAAAATATAACCAAAATTAAACTCATAGACTTTTGTTTTATCCTAAATAAAGCATATTTTCATTGTCTAGAACGCTTTCGATTATAAGTACATTCACACACACTTATAGTAAGTTAGCTTTTTAATGCAGTTTTATGCAGTGTATTACAATAAATACATAATGCGACCTGTTTTGGGCAATAAAAAAAAATCAATTTTGGGCGGGACGAAGTTCGCTGGGTCAGCTAGTTAGAAATATACGTCGTACGTATAATTTTCTGTGGTGCTATATTGGTTTTAAGCAAACTGCAGTCACAAATTCATAGATTTTGGGAATCTTTTTTCTTTATTTAAGTAAATGTGTCATTACAGACGCTAATGTAAAGAAATTTTAGATTAGAAGTTCATTACTTTTTAAAAAAATGATTTTTAAGGCGGGTTCGTATAATTATCTGACTGTATAGAAGCTTGGTTTTCGTCTACTTCTGCAATTATGGCTAACTATAATGATTTCGTGTTACTACAGCAAATATATATACATAATTGGTCATTACAACCCTTTGGTCAGGATTACGACCTAACTCCTCACACTACTGATGCTGTGTGTGTTAATTTTATTCATGAGTGGCAGGACCTACAGTTTAAAGTCGATTCCGAATGACAGATTTTTGAGAAATTTTTCAAGGCAATTTTATTTGCACTCAGAGTTTTTGCCAGAAATCTGCTGAGAGGAAGTCGCCGAAGAAATATTTTTTCATATTTTCGTGTTAATGTCTGACCTGGGGTTTGAACCGAGGGCTCAAGTCTAATAAGCCAACACACTACCTACTAGACCACAGCGACTTCACTACAGCAAATAGCGCAGGTTTCTCTAAAAAAATTACTAGATCATTTATGGTATCCTAATCCCGAAAATGTGGAATATTCTTTGACTATTAAATGTTATCAATGACCCAGCGGAAAGAGGTGTTAAGCTAACAAAGGATTACAATTCGATTCTTACGAAATATGAGCATCATAACAGTATATTTTAGAAGCTGTACAAGATTATAGAAAAAGGTGTTCTGGTTGCCAAAAAAGTGAATGATTTAATACACTTTAAACATTTAATTTATTATAATTTTCTATATGTATATAAATGAGGGCAAAACGAAGTATATGTCATCGACAAGTAGGGATATACAGCGTATTGGATCTCAGATTACGGCCGATAGCTATACTTTCGATGTAGCTAAGGAAATCCGGAAGGAATCAGACCAAAATCCGTTAATCTTGTTGTTAATTGCCAATTAAGTGAGTAAATAAAGTAAGTAAATGTACAGTGGTGGCCACGAATTTAAGACACGACATATGACTGACTTATTTGTGATAATTTTTACATTTTATCGAAAAAATTATGGGTCCATGATATTTTTTTTAAGACTTTTGTAATGTTATGAAGAAAAATTAATAATATTTTCTTACCTATATTCGGTTAAAAATTTTTATTTACATATTATATGCATAAACACAAGTTTTATCCTGGTCACGAATTTAAGACATAGGCATAATATAACACTATTCTCTAAATTAAGCTCAGCTTCTTAAAAAAAACCTATTTAGTGGGAAATCCTTTATTTTCATCACAGCAGCACATCTCCCGGGTAAACTTTCGACTAATGCCACATAACGTGGCTTTGGAATTGCATACCAAACCCTTTGGATTTCTTCCCACAAATCGCTTGAATTTTTTGGTTTAACTGTTCGTAAATATTCCTCAACATCATTCCACAAGTTCTCAATTGAATTGAGGTCCGGGGATTGAGCTGGCCACTTAAGAACAATGATATCGTTTTCTTCTAAGCAACTCTTCACTAGACGTGAAATGTGCTTAGGGTCATTATCATGCATAAATTTCTATATTGGAGGCATGTTGTCTTCAGCGAATGGTATCATTGTGTCTGTTATAATGTTTTTGTAAACATGCTGGTCCATTTTAGAATCTATCTTGTAAATGAGACCTACACCATGCCAGGAAAATGCTGCCCACACCATCACATTTCCATCACCATGTCTGACCGTTTTTATTGTGTACTTTGGATGATGCTCCAGGTTTGGAGGGCGTCATAAGTACTGCTTTCCATCAGAGCCGAAGCGGCAAAACTTCGACTCGTCGCTCCAAAGAATATTTTTCCAAAATATCATGGATTTCTTGCGATGTTCTCTCGAAAACGCTAGTCGGGCTTTAAATTTTTTTTTGACACAAGTGGTTTACGTTGTGCAATACACCCACGCAAGTTTTTTTTCATTTAACCGTCTTCTTATTGTCCTAGACGAAATATTAATGCGAAAATCCGATGCAATGTTATTTTTTATTTAAGTTGAGCTCGTGAAAGGATTACTAGCAGCTACTCTATAAATTAAAATATCCTCCCTGGGTGTAGTTTTTCGGGCTCTAGGTTGCTGTTTGATATTTTTGGTGGTACCATGTTGCTTGATGTGTTCCATCGCGTTGTAAATCTTGCATCTAGAACATTTAAGCAGCATGGATATCTCTATTACTGTTTATCCAGCAGATTTTAGTTGTTGGATCAGTTTTCGCTCGGCATCGGAACTGCAAGTACCTCTCGCCATTTCTAATCAAATATTTCGATGTATTTCAACATAAAATAATAAAAACATTCGTTACTCACCGTTTAGCTTCAAAAAACACCAAAAAAATCGCTTAAAAATCAGAAAATTCTGAAATGTCTTAAATTCGTGGCCAGTTTCAAATACTCGTTTTTACATTAATATGATTAAAAAGCAACAAAATGTAGAAAGAAAAAAAAGAAAATAACGGTACTTTTTCTTAACATTACAGGGTACATAGAAAAATAAAGAATATCTAATTTGATATTACAGGGTTGTTAAAATTATCACAAATAAGTCAGTCATATGTCGTGTCTTAAATTCGTGGCCACCACTATACATTCATTGTCTGAACATATTTTTAATTAAAATATAAACATTTAAAAACATATTCAAAGAGGAGGTGTATGCTTATAAAATCTGAGATTGCGATTGATTTATTTATTTCTTTCCAATTTATTTTCTTAACGCTTGGAATTAGAAAAATGTTGTCAAGGTAAAAAATTTTTAAAACTTTACAGGAAACATCTTCCTCTTACAACATTTTTCCATAACATTATTATATTTTTGAAGTTATAAGTCATGAAACTTAAATTTTAGGGTTTCCCCTAAATCTCATCGGCCTTGCGGCACGTCTTAACCCCAACCGATTGATCTGAAACTTTGACAATATCATTTTTTTCTTTGCCAATATTCACCAAACTGGTGGGTGAGACTGGAGAAAATCTGACTTCTAATTTTAAGGGCCACCCTAATATATATAGTATATACAGTCACACAGATAACTATACATATCCCCCTAAAAATCATTATTTTAAAAATGATAATATATGGTCAAGCCAACTGATTTTTGCGCCAAATTTTTTGTTTTCCGTCACAGTCCATATATTATTGGGCAAATTCCAATCGTGGCTTTTTTCTCGGCACTCGGCTGCGGAAACCGTTCTTTCTCAAAACACTTCGAACTGTTTCGGAATGCACAATAACATTGTGATCACTTTCCGAGGTATTTCGTATTTCTACGGCTGTAGTCCTAGGATTTTTATTCACAATATATTTTATATACCGGGCTACCCTTGGAGAAATTGTATTAGAAATATACGTCGTACGTATAATTTTCTGTGGTGCCATATTGATTTTAAGCAAACTGCAGTCACAAATTCATAGATTTTGGGAATCTTTTTTCTTTATTTAAGTAAATGTGTCGTTACAGACGCTAATGTAAAGAAATTTTAGATTAGAAGTTCATTACTTTTTAAAAAAATGATTTTTAGAGGGGGGGGGCGTATAATTATCTGTGTGACTGTATATATATTTATTTATATTATATTTATTATGTACTCAATGGGCAGACTTGGCTAGATGGTTTTGAGACGCACAGAAAATAAGATGTTAGGGGGTCTGAGTAAGTTACAGTTAAATACCGTAGGGAAGGTATTCTTTGAAAGTTGTTGGCGGATGGTTTGTTAGGTTTAAGCAATATGAAATTAAGTGCTTTGCCTATGTAGTCTTAAACTTTTTCTTAAGTTCACTTCTGCGTTTATTTAAACATGATTGTATTAGTTTATTATAAAATAATGTTTTCTCTTTCACACGTACATTATGGAAATGTTAAAGCTTTATATTTATATATATGTATTATATAAACTCAGACCCCCTAATATCTTATTTTCTGTGCGTCTCAAAACCATCTAGCCAAGTCTGCCCATTGAGTAGTATCCCTGGTTGCACGTCTCGTGAATAAACAGCCGCCCAGATTTGACCATATCAACTATCTCTGTATATGACATGCTGATAGTATTCACTGCATCCTACATTGAAGAGTTGATAAAGAAAACCTTGTCTTTAGTTACAGTATCTTCCAAAACCGACAACATATCAGAGTTGCAAACAGGATCAGCCACCAATAACGGGATCTCCTCAATATCCACATATTTGAGAACAAGGGCACATAGCAGAGTTACTGAGTCTCCTAATATTGTGTTCAACCATTTACCATCATGCCTTGGAATACTGGGATGTTTGAACAAGATGCTTTGATACTCAAGAATCTTATGAAAACAAACTTTTGTCTGCCTTATTTACCACATAACTATTAAAACTGCGTCTATTGGATCTTTCAACAGGGACTTCTGAAATTTGACAGTCGATAACAGCGGTACATCTGCCAAATTAGTTGGCATTTGTTCAGTTTGTTTTGTCAAATCACCATGGGCGGACTTAGCATTCAACAACGAGTGCTAAATTGGTTTATTAAAATTAATGTTCTGTTGGGACAATGCACGACGTAACACTCGCACGTCGACGAAACTCAAATTCCGCAGAAAAATCGTCAATTCGCGTCGCTTGTAAGACTATAGGTCGGTGATAACCAGATTGGATATTCCGCACAAGCGATTTGAGGTCATGATCATTCCACGTGGATTATGTGCAAATTAGATATTCAGATCGTGCAATTTGACACTGTTAGACTTTTTCTTGTGGAGTATTTATAAGTCGTTGCAATATGGCGCGTGCCATCAGTGAAATTTAATCTGATTTATGCGCTAGAGTCCTGAAGTCGAATGCTCCCCACACAGAAGGTCACTTTAATGATATGTTCACATAACTGCATCAAGAGGTATTTGAGACGAATAAAAATTTTGTTTTACATAAATTTAAAGATAGGAAGCGCGAAGCGCTTAATGAACGACATCATACGCAGAGCAGTCAACATAATCACTCGTCCCTTCGCCCTCGAGGTACAAGAGATGGCCCTTTGCAAGGCCAACGCGATCATTAATTACATGAAAGATAGGAACCGTCGCCGCACATATAAGTTCAATTTTCATATCCTCCTTATTCCTTAAAAGGATCTAAGTACCATATTATAAATTAATATTAAATTTAGTCACATTGTGATTCGAAAATAACTTATCCCATACCCTTCAATTACTAATTATCGATTTACCTAAATCAGAAAGCGTGATATCAATCGCAGAATACTTCATGCTGTTCTCAAAAGTAGACATGTTACCAAGATTATCAAAATTGACTCATTTCTACCGTTGATCTTTTTGCTTCCCCGTTGCGATGGAATCCATACCATAATTTTTGGGTCCTCCAAAGTTCATCGAGGCGCTTGACAGATTCAGCGGGGTACATTACATTTTTCGTGTTTGCACAGTTGGGTACCTTTATTATTCATACTTTTAAAAGCTGCTGAATACATTTAACATAAGGCACGAAAAGTCAATAATATTAAGTTATATTTTTATATATAACAACAGAACATATGCTAACTGCTTAGAATATTTCCAGTACAATGCAAGATACGAATCCAACATATAAAAGATAAAGGTAAAAATATGTTATATTGAAATCTCCAAGAATGTTGGGCATTCTTGAGCGAGGTATTTTTTAGAACTAATCATGTGTCTGAAGACAAATTCGAATTAAAAAACCAAAGTCGCAAACCGACATTTTTAGCAGAGCCACTTTTGGCGTTAACAGAACAAAATTTGCTATTAAAAGAGCACTGTCAGCTATTTAACAGAATCAGTCTGAAAAAACCCATTTAGGAGCTAATTATAGCATAAATACCAGGCCTAGAAATGCCGTTCCATATCCCAACGGAAGCTCAGCTCCAAAGTATTTTAATATTACAATGATGAAACAGTTTCATGTAAACTGATATTTATAGAGAAAATTGATTTTGAAAAAAGATCACTTTTTTCTATTATAATAAAAATTTCTCGAGAGAATCGGGGGTCATTTCTCAAAAATATGGAAGTGCACACATATCCAACTATATACAAATGCCTATTCCAAGCGGTCTATTTTAAAAAGCTATAAGTGGTAATCTCAAATAATCGTGAAATCAAATCCTTTACCCTTAAGTCAACAAAGTGAAGAGTTG
The DNA here is from genome assembly GCA_930367235.1 of Sarcophaga rosellei. NCBI lineage: Eukaryota > Metazoa > Arthropoda > Insecta > Diptera > Sarcophagidae > Sarcophaga > Sarcophaga rosellei. Next base: position 78,293,619 of record OV884017.1, on the reverse strand, counting down.
ACTTCAAACGAAACAAATTTTTCTTCCTGAAGTTTGGTAGTTCTTCTTGGTTCGTAGTTTACAATACCGTTAGTACAACTTGTTTAAATACATACGTCATTAACTTTATCATCACTAGATTGTTGTGACTACGTTTAGCAAAAAAATTTGGCGATTTCTAGTGGATCGCTTAAGTTTTGGTTGTTGTGTTTCGTTATATGACGGATGTAATTAGACGTCTTATCGCTGTTCAACTTTTTTATATTATTCTGAATTTTAGTAATCGGTGTATTTGGGTTGATATCACTTCTTTCTTCGCCATTTTACTTTTTAGTTTGAACAGGGCATTAGCTTTTTTGTACGTAATTCTGATTACAGCAATGGGCTGTTTTTTGAAACGGTTTAATAATTTTTGTTTCTTAACACGTGGAGCTTTTAGCTCATCGTTCCACCAATATGAGTATTTATGTTTTGAATCTAAACGGCTTCTTTGTTGACGTTAGAATAGATGTCCCTTAGATTGGAATTAAAATGCATTTGCTTATTGAGAGTCCCAGGTACATTGTTCGCTTTGTAAAGTTAAATATATAAAGGGAAATGATCACTACACAAGAGAGATTAATATGTTGATCTTGTAGAACAATGGTTGTTTAAATTTAAATGCTTTACCTCTGATCTTGGTTGCAGGTGAATCCCAAAGTGTAGAATGGGCGTTAGAATCATCAAATATGATACAGCTGCAGGTATTATCTATGAAGAAAGATGAAAGTTCAGCAACAGGAAGTGAATCTTATTTTTACTTCATATGGAAGTCTGAAGTACTTTGGACAATGTTTTTTATTATTATTATTATTATTGGTTCCTTTTTAAGTTATTTTTGGAAAGTGCTGATTGTTGTTTATATTGAATTGAGTATTCTTTTTTATGCTTCGGTGACATATCATAATAACTACCTACTTAGGAGGATATCAGCAATGAGTTCAAAAATATGAATAGAATCGAATCATACTCATAATTTCTTATAATACCCTAACCATTTCTAATTAATTTTTGTTTAATATACCAATATTTAAAGCTCCATATTTTGGATAATAATAATGACAACGCATTGAGAGTTCTATTTGTTAATTTTATAATCTATATAAAATAATTTTTACATATTTGGAAAGGTAATTTTATATATTTGGATAAATTTATTGAAAATACAAACTAAAGCAAAATTTCAGTGTTTTTAGACCAAAACTATCTGACCACAATAATTTATCAGGGTGTACAAATTCTTGTCAAAGCGTCTCGAAAAATTAAATTAAAAATAAATGAGAGTGTACCGTTATAATAAAATTATAAAAATATTAGAAAACAAAAAAAAGTTACTTACGTAACCACTATTAATTCCAATGGCATTTCATACATCAATATACATAAAATATAAAAACAATGAAATTTTGCTTCAGTTTGTATTTTCAATAAATTTATGCAAATATATAAAATTACCTTTCAGATTGTTGTTTTGTTGTGATTATTATTATCTAAAATATGAAACTTTAAATATTGGTACATACAATCAAACAATGTAGTAGCCGTAGTCTAGTAGGTAGTGTGTTCGCTTATTAGACGTAAAAGCCAGGGTTCGTATCCCAGGTCAGACATCAAAAAGAAATATGAAAAAAAAAAATATTTCTTTGGCGACTACCTCTCAGCAGATTTCTGGCAAAAACTCTGAGAGTAAATAAACCTGTCATGAAAAAGTTTCTCAAAAAATCTGTCGTTAGGAGTCGACGTTAAACTGTAGGTCCCGCCACTCAAGTATAAAATTAAGGCACACAACTTGAGTGGTGTGTGAAGCTAGGCCGTAATCCAGATTGAAGGGTTGTAATGGCCAATTATGTATGTATGTATGTATGTCAAACAATAATGCGTGGTGTATGAATTAGAAGTAGTTGAGGTAGTATTTATACGCATTTCCTTAATATCATGGAATCTCTTCTCATATTCAAAGTTTGAAGTACTCATCATATTCATACTTAACAATTAGTGTTTTTCACGGGAAATCCCGGGACGGGAATTCCCGGGAATTGCGCAAATTTTTCAATCCCGAAATCCCGGGAAATTTGCTCTTGAATTCCCGGGAATTATTGTCCATGAAAATTTTTGACTATTTAGCAACACTTAGACATACTTCACTAGGAAGGACAAATTTTGAATCTCTTATATACCGAATTAGAGAAAGAAGAGATATAAAATTGTATACCTTCACAAAATACTTGAAAGATCCTGAAATTTTTAATAAAAATAATAAATTTTTTCCGAATGCTTCAAAACATTCAATTATTTTATATGCAGAACAAATTTGTAACCGCCTTTTTACTAAAAAAAAATATAGAATTAGAAGAAATAGAAAGCAATGATAATGATATTTTAGAAGATAAAAATTTTGAGGACATTTAAACGATGCATTAAATAACATTAGTGAAATATCTACATCAAACACTAATGTACCTACCGGTTCGATAAAATAGACTTAAAATTCTTGGGAAAATCTGGTAAGCAAACGGAAAATATAAAGAATCTTTTAGAGGCCTTGTTAACTATAAGCCAACATCTGTTGAAAGCGAGAGAGTTATCTTTCTCGAGGGTCAATATGTTACTAAAATTAGAAACCGACTTTCAGATGCATCAATAAACGCATTGTCGGTGTAAAAACTCATTTTAAAAGTATTAAATAAATATGTTAATAGATATATAGTTTTTTTTATGTTTTATGTATATATTTTTAACTAGTTTTTAAAATACATTGAATTATTTATTTTTTTAAAGAACTGTACCTTTTATATGTTTCTATTGTTATTTTGTTTTATGTTTTTGATCTCATTAACATGAATTTAAAATAAAAAATACATACTTAACAAAGTAAATATATGATTTTATGTTCTAGGCGGGAATTCCCGGGATCCCGGGAAATTTCAAAATCAGTCCCGGTTTCCCGGGAAATGAATAAGTCCGGGAAATGAAAAACACTATTAACAATACGTATGACGTTGTTGATTTCGACTTTCCTTATCTCAACATAGGCAAGAAACAAAAAAGAAGTATGATTCCCGTACGAACACTAAAGAAGGTTGTGGGCTTGTTCTGCTTGCTGCTGTCCTTTTTTGTTTGTGTCCTTTTTTTTTGTAAGTGCCTAACACGAAGACTGTAAATTTTATTGAATGATTCGAATCACTCGAATCACTTATAAGTATTTTAATTATTTCTCTAAAGTTATGAATCTGAATGAGTAGGCTTATGAATCAAACATATTTCGAATGGTATGAGTTTGATGTCAACGTCGTACTCACCTGTACTTATAAATCAATATGAGTATGAATGAATCAGAGTAGTTAAATTTCAATATTGTTGACGCACTTATACTTAAAATTTCATGAGTGGTTATGAATCATTGCTGATCTCTGATGGTGTGACCACAACACCAGTCACAAAAATAAATTAGAAATCGCAAAAAATTATTTCGCGTAAAACGAAAAAGTCTATCGATTAGCGATAGACAGAAAAAAATACTTACGAAAGTATGAACAAAAAATTATCGAAAAAGAAAACAACAATCCCGTAGAAAGATCGCGAAGTTGCCAAGAGTGAATAAGGCTATCTGTGAGATGGTTGTGCGGTGAGATTCCAAAACCATGTTAGTGGAAGAAGAGTGAGAAGTGTTCCTTTAAGGACGTTAACAGTAGAGGTTTTGTCGGTGATATCGAGGAGATTGAGAGAATTGAACTGCTGCAGTTTCATACAGAGATTTTCCTCGATACTTCCAAATATACGGAATCACAAGGTACATCGATAATTAAAAAAATGATGTGAGATATTTCATTATATACAGAATGGCCGTAGGTTTTGCAATCCCCAGAAGAGTTGGAAATTATGTTTTAAAGGCAACAATTGGCACAAAACCGCTACTCCACTTCTACGTCTCCTAAAATGGCCCCAATACCGATAATTACTGCAAAGTACAGACTAACTTAATTTGCCGGCATAAAAGCATGTCCTTCGAGAATGGTGGATACTGCTGTTCTGTGCGATAATATCTGTCATTTTGTAGTTATATACTACAGCAAATTGGCTTAAATCTGGGGGAGTCACGGTGTCTGGTAAGACCTAAAGATCTCTTCAGGTAGCTCCGGTTATTGCAGGTAGGACATTGAACCTAGGTGTAGTTACGCATCGAATAAATCCTGAACTTAGGATCTGAATTTCCTTCAATGCTGAATGAAATAAGATAGCAAAATACCGGCATATTACATTTATGTGGTAGTGCTTCGCTGTGTGGTTCCGAAACGAGGATCCAATTATCGAGCGAACGACCGAACAATTGAAAAAAGATTTGACTTTCCATTATCCAGATTTGCAGATTCACTTTGTGCATTTATTTTTGATGGTGCTTTAAAAATTTAAAACTATTTTATAAGGATGTCGCCTACAATTGAATTTTTTTTTTATAGTACTGGCTCCTTTGCATTCTTTAGTTGTAGTGTATTGCTATTATAGAATATTGTCCAAAGATGTCCATTCAGAATAATTTGCGAAATAGACAGGAAATTCGACATAAATTGGCAGGTAAGTAGGCGCGAGAATCGTTTTGCGTTGTGTTGTCATTGAAGGTAATCTTCTTAGAGCACCAACAAATCTCCATGGAATACAGAAGTAAAAAATAAATTAAAAATCTTCTGATTTTGAATTAAAAAAATATTCATAATTCTATTGAAACTAATAAATAATAATAAAATAAATAATAAAAACTAATAAAGTTTGAATAAATGTTTAAGCTTTAGTTGAAATTGTTGAAAATTTTTTTAAATCCCTTAAACTTAGTGTTTTCTTACCTATTGTGTTCGTCTCTGAGCGTAAACATGTACTGTAGTTTTAATTAAAATGCCAAATATCCAAAATATTTCAATTAACAATTTTATAAATATTTTTCTTGAAGTATCATTAAACCTTGTGTGTTTTTTCTTCCTTCACTTTTAGTTAAGAAAAACTAATTGACTTACAGGAATTATCATCAAGTTATTGGCAAAATTTTGGATGTTTTGTAAAGTAATTACAATTATAATTTAATTGTAAAGTTAATTCGCATTGTGGAATTGATAAATTATTTGTCACTGCTATTTTTTTTGTAAATACTTGAACGAGGTTTTTATTTACAATAAATATGGCGAATGAAGACGACAGTAGCGAAGATCGGCTCACAAAGTCTGAATTTGCTGAATTAATCCAACATTTGTCTATGCAAGAAATTCTAACAATTGAGTATAGCGTTGGTAATGTTTGGGCAAAGCTGTTCTCACGTAAAAATGTGTTGTTTATCTGTAATCTCTGTGTGGTTGAAACAAGTTGTTTTAAAAATTTACTTGACCATGTCAATGGTAGAAGACATAAAACGGAAATGGAAAGAGTTAAAGCGTTATATCATCCCGATTATACGTATCCTAAAGATGACAAAACAGAGTCAACGGATCCGAAAAACAACGAAAAATCTGTATCTAATGTTTCAATGTCCACGGGCGCTGCATGTAAAAGCAGGCAAGAAAAGGTAGAAAATAGTACATCAGTTAAAAACAAAAAGAATAATGTGAGAAATAAAAATCCAAATGACATAAATAATGAAATAGCACCAACCATATCACCTATACAAAGTAAATTGAAAAATTCCCTAGAAACTTCAACTATTAATAATAAACAAGGAACTAATGTGGAAGATCGAAAAACTGACGAAAAGTTCGAAGCTTCAAAAGAAATTAATAAAGCACAACAAAATATTAATAAAGATAAACTAAAGAAGTTTCCAAATTCAGTAGATGTAAATGAACCTTTATGCAAAGAAATCGATATGGAAGACGATAAGAATTGTAAAGGTAATTCGGATAAAGTAGTTGATGTTGGAAACTCCTTAAACACTGAAGAGTCTGAAAAGAATAATCCAACGAGTTTTGAGAAAAAAACTACAGATACCGACAGTAAAATTAATAACGAATGCGTCTTTAAGAAAAGTAAAATTGTTGTTAACCCAGCGGCCTTGTCCTTAAAGAGAAATTGTTCTGTTGTAAAAGAAAATGAAATTAACGATAAACAAAAAATCAAATACCAGACAGATAAGATCATAATACCAACTGTTCATAAAAATAAAATAAGCGATGAAAAAAGCTCCCCAATATATAAGCCACAATCGAATTCAAATGATTTACCGCAATTTTCTGTCAAGTCATACAGTTATAAATCTGATGATAATGATGTTTATGGGATATTGGGAGTAGAATATGTTATTAAAATTTTAAGACACAAAAATGATTCATCTCCGCGTTATGAATGTGGATTGTGTGAACTTGTTCTTGACGGTTTTGCCATGCAACGTCATTTGGAAGGCTACAATCACAGATTAAAATTTTGTGAAAAACACTTTCCCACTGCTATTCGTCATTACCGTCAGTACATGCAGAATGTCCCGGAACATGAACTGTTTAAAGTAATGACTCCAGTTCTTGAAAAGTTAGCAACGGCAATTGAAAAACATCATGGCAGAAATCTTCCGTACGAGTGTTATGAGCGAGATTTTAGCATGAACCGTCAAGAAATACTCGCAAAAGCGTTTTCTTGTAGGCACGCTTCAGAGCAGTACGGGCCTACATTTACTCATGTAATTGGTGCTAATGAGATTGATGAGTATATTAAAGGACGACAGAACTATGTACCACCTTCAACATCGCGTACAGCTATATTCGATAGTAACTTGGACAGTAGTAGAACAAGATTAGAGCCCATGCGAAATCAAAGTATGAGGCCTATCGATAGACATTTTCCTAAGCGAGATAGAAATCGATATCGCCATGCTGGACGTGAAGTTACGAACGATTTATTAAATAATACAGAAAACTCATATAAAACGTACATGTCAGCAGGCTTAAACGATGATTTTTATCCACCTCCAAAGTCTTATGATCAATCAAATAGAAATGTTGTGCAACAAGTCGATGACAAAACGTATAATCTGATGGTTGACGATTTTCTTAAAGGAAATTTATTGCGTGAAAGCCGAAAACGTTCTGCATCTCCGACTGGTAAATTAAACTCAAAAAGACGCAAATCTTTATCGCCTTTAAGAGATAATGATATATGGCAAGCTTACCGACACATGGTGGATCAGGAATTAAATAAATTGGATGAAAAATATAAACAGTATCGAAAAGATCTTGAAAAACATCCATCTTATAATGAAGAATGGCAGAAATTTTGGAAACGTCGAAAAGATGAATTAAAATTAACTGGTCTTGACCATCGAAATTATAATTATCAACCTGAGTGGGTAAAGTTTATTAAAATTCGTATAGAAGAATTGTATAATCAAGAAGTGGAAAACATCCTGATAAACTGTCGCGAACGACTTTGTCTCCCAATGACAAATAATAGTTTACTTGATATTAAGTATCATGTCCGAAGACCAAAGTCTTCAAACGAGACTTGTAATTTATCACATATCCCAGGAACAAAGTCGGCGGGTGATTCTCCAGTGACATCAGGTAAAGCAAATGTACCACAGGTTGTACCAGTGTTACGATTAATGACTGCATTAGAGGATTGTTTGGGAAGTTTGGGTCCAAAAATAACAGACTTACTGTCAAAAGCTTTACAAGTCGAAAAGACTAGTCCTACTCAGGTTAATTCTTTAATACTTTCAAACGCAAACTGTTCCTTAATTGAAACAGCCAAGGAGAAATTTAAGGGTATAGTTATAACTGGGCTCTATGAGAGCTCTAAGGAAAAGGTTTTAAAACAGGTTATAAATGATGCGGAAGATCTTTTAAAATACTCATATCAAAATCGGCAGTTCTTGTCGTCTCAAAGACCCTCTGATGAATTTTCAATGCAGCGTACTCAGAGCTGCGCTACTCTACCTAAACAGTCTCAAATTGAAGGATATTTGCAATTATTAACTGAAAGTCAAAATTCATCGTCATCGTCTTCAACGGAAAATTTATTAACTCGTTTGGATAAAAAGGAATTGGCATCGAAATTAGCTGCATCCCTTGTAGCTCAGGGTAAAACCGATTTTGAGCCACAACAGTTGCAAAAGATTATATCGGTGTATAATCTAATTGAAAAAAAGAAGCTTGTTGCATCTTTATCTATGAAAGAAACAGAATCATTAAATAAAAAGAAGTTATCTGATACGCTTTCGGATTTATTAAAGTCATCATCAACATCAATTCAGAATAAAGTTAGTGTAACCCAGCAAAAATTAGACGATAGATTTTTATCGTCCAATGTTAACATTGCTCAGCAAACGAATTTCGGTAAATCCAATTCAATAAATAATGCTCCAAAGGCCTCGTTCAACAGTGTTTCACAAAATTCAAGTGACAATTATTTAATCAATTCTGCATATCCACAATTAACTAACAATGCTTATGGAATACATTCTACTAGAGCAACTCAGTACAGTGACTGGAGTACAAATTATACGGGCAACCAAATCCCGTATCAACAAAATACTACATATTACAACAATGATTTACACCAGAATAGTAATAGAATTGCTCAAAGTTGGGAGATCAACTCTAATATGGAAATGAATTCTAATTATAACATGAGCGGACCTAACAATTATAATCAACATACAAATTGGCGTAATTTTTAATTTTTATAGTTTTATTGAAATTTTCTAAATGTTATTTGAACAAAATTTTAATATGTATTCATAATCTTTTTAGTCACTAAAAGATTAAACGTTTTTGAAAATGATTTTTAAGCTCTAACAAAAAATATATATATGTATATAAAAGCCAAAATACGCTTTACGTATTTCATTACTCAATAAGAAGACCGAAAAATATAAACTATTCATAAAAAGGTATAAATATGTGTTAGTTATGTAAAATGTTCAAATAACATAATTACTATCGTATTTGCTTCTCCTCAAGAAGGCTTTAAATACTTATCTAAATGTATTTGGTTTGATATAGAATATTCCGTATATGTAAACATAAGTTTTCTGCTATTGAAAACTATATGAAATGATATTAATAAAATTGAATTAGATTGTTGTATTGTAATTATAATTAAATCTTTCCTTTAATTTTAGACGGTAAGTAAAAGTCTTTGTTAATTATGTAAGAGCAATAAATATAAATTTATGAAATTTTTAATATCTTTAAGTTTAGGTACTTAGATATATACATACATACGCATATTTAGGAACTGTTTGCAATATAAAATGTTAACGCTTCATACGGTAATTGTAGAAGCTTATCTGCATGTGTTTAATGAAGTGTTGTCGTAACTCAAAAAACATACTTTTTTTTGCAAAACGGGTTTAAGTTTAGTAAATACACATTTTGAACCCAAATACTGCAATGGGAAAAGCAATTGTATTGTTCATGATATTTCGCACGTTTCTGCAAACTTAGCTATAAAATCGTGGTTTCTGAGAGACACTGTAGAAATAAATGAGCGATATTGTAAATTAATCATAAAGTTGCTTTCTTAAGTTAAGAAGTCTTTATACGTTTATGTGAAAGTAAAAAATGATATACTTCATTAACACATTGAGTGCCACGTCGTACGTTTCCGTACGACACCTACCCTGTAGTTCATTTATATACGGTACAGAGTGACATTTAATGTGATTTTTAAATAAAGAATCCTTTACTGAACGTTTTTGCAAAAGCATTCATGGGTCTAGAATAATTTTTTGAGGTTTTATGAAGCGAAAAATATGTGAAATGTATTTCAACATTTCCGCGTCTGCTGTTGAACAATCTTCTTCAGCTTCGTGTTCGGTATTGATACCATCTTCAAACAATATGTCATCGATTGCCCCTGGATCTATGTGAGATCCAGAAACCTCCGGTATCCAATCAAAATCAACATTATTTGAAAAATTTTCATCAGTCTCCGTCAATTCCAATATTTCCTTTTCGCTTAACTTTCGTTTCGACATTTTAGGTATTTACATGTTCTACAAATGAGTAATGATTGCAAACTACAAAAGAAACTAAACAAAACTAAAATATAAAAAAATTATCAATAAAATACAAGTAAAAGCGTCGTACGTTTTTGTACGACAGCGACCTTTACAAATGCATACCCGTCGTGCAGTGCCACGTCGTACAGAAACGTACGACACAAAAAAGCCTATATAAAATAAAAAGCAAGGGGCAGAATGGACTAGGGATTTCTCAGAAATCGGTTTTTATTACTAATACACTCAATTAACAAAAAAAAAAATCTTTGGCCTCCTGGGGAGGTTTTCGTCAAAACGGCTTGGCACTCAATGTGTTAAAGAGTTTGGCCAAAAAGTAATATCTTTATACACAAGTTCACACTGAATTTAGTTTTGTAACCCATGGTGTTCAGTTTTGCACCACATATTATTTCGCTTTTAGTATTCCAAGACGTTTCGGTATGCTTTTTGCTAAATTTTAGCGTTTTTCTAATGGTATATCGCTATACAAATTTTCAATTGGAACGAAAATTCTAGTTTTTCTAACCTTTTTTGCAACAAAAATAATATTCTCCTGAATTAACACCATTTGACTCATTGCAGCTGATGAATTTTCATGCAAAATATTCCTTCATTCACAATACCAAATGCTGGGAAACACTCCCAAATCATTATTGCATCCCTAGCATCTTTTTACTGTTTAACCATATCGGACTAAAAACAATTGATCGATTTATTTTAGATTCCACTGACCAAGAACATATTTCCAGTATTAATAACTTTTTATGATTTTTTATATTGAAAACAGCTAACATCCTTGAGTGCAATCCATACACTAGTTTCAAACTGAATGTCTTTCGAAACTTTCCTTGGCGTTTTTCATTAATTATTTTCAGTATGTTTATAGCGTAAATTCTTATTCGATTTACGATTTTCATTAAATTATTTCCTTTGGATTCGGAAATATTTAATTTCTTTGTATTTATTTTCCTATTTGTATGTTTTTCGGTAACTATTTTGTTATTACGTGGCTTCATACCTAACATAGTTAAAAAATTAACTAATTCAGTCATCTGAAAGAAAAGAGACATAATTTATAATTAAAATTTAGTGACCGAATGCATGAACAAAATTTAATGATTTTTTTTTTATAAATTATAAAAAGATCATGCAATTATATTTATTATTATATTACAACAAAGCTTACGTAGATTAATGTTTTTGCATTTCACTGAATATTATAACTGCAGTAATGATTTTTTACTAAACAGTGGAACACTCGCTTAAATAACAGAAATTAAAACGTGGATTTTAAAGTATTCACATTTGCTTTATATTGTAAGTGCATAAGAAAAAAAATTATTAAAACAAAATTTAGTATTTGTTATTACCTAAATTTTGTTTTTATTACATACGGTGTTACATATCCCTGACAAGTGTACACGAACTTTTTGAGTTAACTGCCTTGATGAACAGCCCTCTTCCTCTAAAGAATGTAAAATTTACATACTACAAAAAGTACAACAGATAACTCTTTTGCTACAATTAAACCTTCTTTTCAAGAAACAAATTTATTAAAAGCATTGTCAAATAAAAATAATTCAAAAACTTTACCTTCAACATCAAATCGTTCCAATCTCTAACTAGCACATCAACGACAAATACTTTAAAAAATAAAGAAACACGCAACATAAAATAAAAGCCAAAATCAACATTGCCGCAGGCAAAAATATTAACTTCAATCAACAATTCTAACGTTGAACAAAAAGAACTAAAGGCAATAATGTTTATAGACGACGAATAGTTAGTACTCTACTTCTAAAATGAATTTTACAATTATCCAATTTTATGGTCCAATATTAATGGTCCAATCGGTAATTATATGAACTTCAACTAATAATCAAAGACTATTACCCAGACATTATATCTATCCAAGAAAAACATACCACATAATAACAACAATAATATAATATACCAGCAGTTGCAATGTTAATAAAAAAAAATCCGGTAACCCAAAAATTATTGTTCGTGGATTCAAATACCGTTATAATTCCAATAGAAATAGATGTTAGTCTTTGAAAATAATCTAAACCGCATTTTAAACAAAATTAAGCCCCCTTTTCTTTAGTGGTAACCTTAACTTTTACAGTACATTCTGGGGTTCAGGCGTTACAATTTTTGGAAAATTTAATTTTAAGAGAAGATCTCATAATTCTCGATCATGGTAAACCTACACTCACAGCACGTTCATTTACACATGTCGACATTTCATTATGTTCACCACAGATTGTCATTGCCAGTTCTTGAAATAGTCTTGACGATTTGCACTAAAGTGATCACTATTCTTTTTAAATTAACATATTTAAAAAACTCTTAACATGTCTTCTTCTGTTGGGCAGCCAAAATAAAAAATAATTTTGCATCAAAATTATTGTAAAGCAAACCTACCAAAATTGAATAGCTTTATGAATGTTAATCATCAGGCAGCTTTAATTACTAAAGGCATCAAAGCAGCAATAAATGCTAGCATTCCCCAAACTAATAACAAAGCTCCAATGCATTGTGTTGCGTGGTGGAACCGTGATTTAGATATTTTAACAAAATTCAAAGACGAGCATTTCCATATTAAAAAAAACAGAGGTGATAATAATATAATATTCTACAAAAAGCACAATGACATGTTTAGAAGAGCCGAGAAGATCCGACACTTTTGCCCTATATAATGGAATACCACAAGGTTGTCTATTATCTGTGGTTCTTTTCATAATTGCCTTCAATCAGTTTAGCGAAATTATTTCCTCCCACAAACAGATAGAACATGCTATCTATGCCGATGACGCATTGATCACATAAATAAAGGATAATAATAAAGGTAAAGATGCATTCACAAAAATTATGTGGGACATTTATTGATAATAGAGATGAGCGATCCAGTGGTTTTTGGAGGACGTTGTTCTCAGTGAACGTGATTTTTTAATCACTGTTCTTTAAAACAGTGATTGTGATCAAAGTATTCCAAAAGAAAACAATAATGACAATAACGTATTTTATTAAATCGTAAGAAAGAGACAAGTAGATACATACTACGAAAAGACTACTAAACAAAATCAAAGTGGTGTCATCAATGTTATTATTTTTAATGTATTTTTTTTTATATGAAGTTTGACAATTAAGTTTCACAGAAAGCTGATGTATAAAAGACAAAAGTAAATAATCAGCATGTTCTAATAGTAATTCTGCCTCGATCAAAATAAAATGAAATAAATTTTAGTATGTAACAATTTTGAAAGAACGACATTATTAGTAACTGTTATTTGGCAATTTCAATCACTGTAGTTACCAGTGAATTATCAATCACCGTGATTAAATCACAGTTTTGAAAATATCGCTCATCTCTAATTGATAACGGGAGTCTCATATCAGGTGACAAAGTTTCCATTGAAAAATGCAGCCTATTACATTTCTTGGAAACGAGGAACTGCAACATATTTGACGTCGAATACAAAAATATCAAAATAAAATGTGTAAAGTATTTACGTATTCTAGGTATCTTCTTTGATAAAAGTTTCAGTTTTAAAGAACATTGTTTAGAGTTTAGCAAAAGTTTCAACTCTAGATTAAACATAATAAAGTTCCTTATCTAAAAATTGTAAAATGCATACATCTACAATGGCTAAAATAACTTGTTCTATCCATCTAGCTAAAATGGATTACGCTCATCCAATTTATGCCTGGTGCGCACCATCACATATAAAATTATTGAAGGCACCATATCGTGCTGCGATTCCTTATAGGATCGTGGATTTCCGTACAAACCCAATTACAAATACAGTAAACCCTCCTATAACGCGGTTTCCATATAACGCGTGGCTGAAATTGCGACAGCCCTCCTATAACGCGGTACTTTCAAAGCGCGGTTTCCATATAACGCGGAGCCCTCCTATAACGCGGTACTCTTACTGCGCGGTTTCCGTTTAATAACATCCCATAAGTTCATTGCAGTCTTTTAGTTTAGTTTTTATTTCATTTTCTTTATCAATCCTTATATGAACTGTTGAATTCAATAAAAATAATTTATCTTCCTTTTTGAATTTCTTGGTCTCCATATAACGCGGTACGAATGATGGGATTTGTACTAACTCTGAGTTTCTTATAGCGCGGTTTCCATACAACGCGGTAGACGGTTTCCATAGAGCGCGCTACGAATTTGCCTGGTTTGTACGGTGAAATCCGATTTTCTTATAGCGCGGTTTCCATATAACGCGGTACGCACTCACCGCTTTATAGAAGGGTTGACTGTATTTTAATCGAAGTCGGTTTATCTTCCATTGAGGACCAACCATATCGTTTGCTTAACGTGGAAACTTATACCGAAGCTTTTTATCAGTAAAAATAAAGTATTATATCGGAAGGTATTAAATGTTTTCAAATATAAAAGAATAAACAGAATAGAATCTATTATTGTAAAATGTTTTCAATTATCGCAGTATCTTGATTTACAAAAAACCCTATATTCTAAACGTCAGTCTGAACCACCTTGGCAGTTGAAAGAATCTTCTTCAATAATGTCTATGCCGTTAGTCATCTGCCTACTACATTCGCAACTATTTACCAAAACGGTGCCCCTATTGAAGTCGGATACATTAACAACTAATGTCATAATTTTACTGCTGAAGCTTTGGCTATATTGAAGGCTGTTGAAAACAATCGAAATTTATTGATTGTACTCATAGTATTTCCTCTATAGAAGCTATTCGTACCTCTACCTATGATTCGCAGTTAATAAACGAGATCTGAAACTATTTAATAAAAGGTTCAAGCAGACTCAATCTTTTACGGGTCTCATTGCATGTAGGTATCGTTGGATATGAACCTGTAACCCCTGTATTGCGATGCGTAAAGGAAATTATGCGTAATCGAACAATTGGTACTCTTTATTGCGCTTTCGTATTTTCCTTACGCATCCCATTTTTTCCCTTGCGCAAATGTCGCATCACCGCACTCTGTAATACGACTACACTAACAAAATATCAAACGTAAAGGAAACGAATCATGCAAGTAACACAAATAAATTTTTATATTTATATCGAAATTTTTATTTTTTTTAGGGAAAAGCAAAAGGAGAAGGACTAAAACAAAAAGAACCGATGTCTGTTGACAGGCAGTAATGAAACTCAGGTCATTAATGGTCTCTATGGGTCTTTCATATAGGGTCCTAGGGCAGCCTATAACTTTATATAGGGTCCTTGTAGGATAGCATTTTTCAGAGATGGTTTTAAATTCCACAATTTTGGGGCTAGTGATGAGACGTGGCCATCCAAGGATATCAGATAGTCGAAATCGACTGTAATTTGTTCATAGGTTTCAGCTCTAATGAACCCATATAGTACATTTATCTCTTATTAGCTACTGAATAGTCTTAAAACAGACTTGGTGGAAGCGCAATTGTTCGCTTTAATTTTTGTATAGGACGTAAAGATTCTCAAAATATTTTTTATTCTTTTCTTTTTATAATTTTTGCTTTATTTCCTTTAGGCATGGATGAGTTAGATGAATTCAAAAAGGCGCCATACATAGTCGGAGAACTTGAAAAGCGTCAGAATTCGTTAGACGTCAATATTATTGTTGTTACCAATCCCAACAATACAATAAAACGGTCTATAATAGCAAATGGTGATTACTGTACAGATCTGCAAGAAGCAGAAGATTTAGATTCAGAACTATTAACCGATTTAAATAAAAATAGTCATTTGTGGCATAAAAAATCTTATTTTTTATTCATAGAAAAACTGAAATTAAAATAAATTGAAATATTTATTTTTATTTAGTCACAATACAACAACAAATAATTTGTTTAAAATGTTTTTGTTTACAAGTTTTGACATTTCATTTTGTTATTCTTCGCTATTGTGAATTTTGTGGTGCCAGTGTTGCTTCTTTTTCAACTAATTTTGCGAAAGCATTTGCGTAAGCGATACAGAGTACCTAATTGTACTCTTAACGCATTTAACTTACGCATCGAACTTGCTTTCGCATCGCAATACAGAGTAACCCCCCCGCTTCTAATGCTAAAAACAAACGTCTTGTTAAATATTCCACATGCGAAAATAAGGATATACGTAATGTTATCTCCTCATATTTAAATAATCTACGCGAAAGTAAACGGTCGAAATATCACCACTCTTACAAGATTGTCAACCCCCTTTGGAGGAAACCAAGTTATTCGATATTATACATATAATTTTTATTTTTTTTTGGAATCGATGGTCAATGTTGGCAGCATTCCTCCCCTTAAATTAGTTGCAACAATTGTATCTTGTAATAAATAAATCAAAAAATAAAGGATTGGACATAAAAAAATTGACAAACCTTGGCAGATAAACAACATGGACATTGCAGCAAATTCATCAACAAAAAGTTGTCAACCAGTTGATGAAAGCTGGATTCACAATTCACTGTTAAATGCGCAACTTTGAATGGATGAGTTTGTGTTAGATCCTGACAATGTCAGGTTATGTACATACATCTTAGATGAATCGGCAAAAACTGTGAGAGTTTGGCTGGGAAGTTTTAATGCCTTCACCATATACAAACCCTAAACTGACATTTCTTTAAATAGTTTATAAAAAGCTCCAATTTTTGTTGTAATTGTAACAGCTCTGCTGTTGCTGCAAGTTTTTCGTGGAAGAGTATAAAAAATCATTAATGTGTAAGCGTAGGTCAAATGATGGGAAGCTGGCGGGATTGCTCCAACTATGATCTAACGGTCAATATGGTTGCAACACATCGATATTGTGAGGACTTTAGTGACAAGCGGGTCAACTCCAACCATTTGTTGCTGTCGTCAACAAGTATTTTCTAGTCATCAACACGTTATGTTGCCTGAGATAACAGTACAGTGACCAGAGTTGGGCCTTGGATATTATGGGCTAGTGACCAGAGTTGGGCCTTGGATATTATGGGCCAGTAAACACGCAAGATTCTACGCAGGCATTTGTTGATGAATACCTGAAGAGACTGGGAGTCGCGCAGTGCCATATTCCAAGTTTCGCAACCGTACAGTGATGTGGATTTACCGTTGGAGTTGAAAATTTTAATTTTGGTGCGTCTCGATATGTTAGACGATTTTCAAAAAAGGGTTAAGTTGTGCAAAAGCATTGCGTGCCTTATTAATGCGGCTGGCAACGTCTGCTGATGAACCAACGGGTTTATCGATTATACTGCCTAGATAGCAGAAGCACTCCACTTCATCAATTTCCCTGCCGTGTATTAGAAATTTTCGCGCTGAGTTAACATTTATCATGAGTGTTTTGGTTTTGTGCATATTCATCTTCAGTTCAGCTAGCTATGCGGTTTCGCTAACTAGGTTTAGCTTTTATTGCATGTCGGAGAAAGAACGTCTTAGTAAGCATACATCATTCGCATAGTCCAGGTCTTCCAATATGCCTTGCAAGCCCCATGTAAACCCTCTCCTATGAATTGTTGACTTTTGTATCACTACATCGAAGACACATTTAAAGAGGAGTGGTGACAGCACGCACACATTTGATACGGACTCCGGGTTTTATTGATTCTCTTGCCCAGTTGTTTCTCATGTAATGCGCGGCATGTTGCATTGTTGTACAGTGTCTTTATTAAGTTTATTATTTTAGGAGGGACACTCTTGTATGCCAGTGCGCTCCATATGGCCGTGTGAATAAAAGTATCAAAAGCCTTTTTGAAGTCAACAAATGCGAGATAAAGAGGCGATCTCCATTCAACTGACTGTTCCACAATAATCCTGAGACTATTGACCTGGTCGACGCAAGCTTTGTTGGAGCAGAAGCCAGCTTGTTCCCTTCTGAGAAGAATTACTTTTGACAGTCTTTCGTTTATTACATTCGCAGTAACTTTGTTGATCATGCTCATAGTACAGTTTATTCTTTTTTATCCAGCAGATACATTCCAGAGAAACAGAACCACACTTTGATTATCATTAAGTATTGAAACTCCGCCATTTTGTTATTTAAAAGTGTTTGACAACCGTTTCGAATATCATATATAACCTTTATTATTGTGTCTGACAAATAGCCTGACACAGAGACTTTATGGCAGCAGCTCGTTGCTTACAGCATTTTTTATTCCTGAGTCTGTAGTGAAAAGGTGAGTCTTTACATCCCTTAATTGTGTGTCACTACTCAATAACTTTCAGAAGTTACAAACTTCAAATCATTAAAACTAGAACGTGTACAATATACAATTACAAATTTAATTATAGCATTTTCTTCACATCACAGACACCCATCTTAACGACCAGACTTATGTCGATGATATGGCTTCAATTTTCTAGAAGCGAAACGACGTACAAGACAAATTGAACAGCTTCCAAAAGTGTGCTGAAATGTACCATTTGTGAATCAACGCCAACAAAACAAAGTCTATGCGGGCAAATAGCTCACGAAGCAGTCACGTCCCTCTTGATAATAGGCCTGTTGAAGATGTGCAAAGTTTTACTTATCTTGGCAGCCAAATCACCCCAGATCATGTTGCCAAAACAACCATCGAGGCTCGACTTGTAAAGGTAAAAATTATGGCGTTAACGGCAACTATCGTATATGACTAAAACTCTGAACCATTCATCGGCATCGATGCGAATGTCAAATCTTTACTTCTTTAAAGAAGCGAAACAGGGCTCGTGTCAGTGGAAGCAACAAGCAAACTGCAAAAGGCTTTTATAAATTGTTGCCTCAAGGATATCCTTTGCACTGAATTTCCAATGCCTTTATGGAACACGCAGATAAACACTCATCCAAATGGGACGCAAAAGCATGTTGTTGAAGATTATGAACACTGTACATAATTTGGACCACTTTTCTTTCAGAAGTGGTATCGTTATAACAGTTTTATAAGATGTAGAAATCGTTTCACGTAAAAATATTCTGTGAAAGTACAATTTGTAGAACTCGTAGCTAATACCATCATATCCGGGAGCCTTTTTCGGCTTTACCGCAGTTAAAATTGAGTAATCAAGAAAGGGATCAATAAAGTATGACATACACCACTGAAATTCCTAGTTGTTTGTATTTTGCAAGAAATGGATTTTCTTTTCCTTTCTAAAAGTATTACATATTTTGTGTGAACATATTTTTTCGAAAGCGTTCACACTTACTGTTAAAGCATTATGTTTTGGTTCAAATCCATAACTACTTTTAACTGTGACATTTGTATTTCTTATTTGATTTTGTACAATGTCTATAGGTGATATGCAGGTATAACAATCAAAAGAAGTGAAGGAACCGATACAATAATCTAAACTGAGTTATCCGCACCACCACACAAACTGAATTCACCATCAATAATAACAATTGCTTCCCTTACTGTTAACAAACCTCGTCTTTATTAATTTTTAGGAAGTTTCGTAATATTTGTGATTGTGGTTTCTAAAACCGTCCTGTACCAATTGGAGCATTTGAGTCTTTTAATATACAGTACTTCGTTGGAGACAGATCATATAAAGGACTTTCAAACGATTCCACATCATTCTTAAACCCATACATGCAGCACCTACTAGCGCTACTAAAACTATGATTTTTAGTTGCTACAATCCAGACTATACAATAGTTTTGAAAGTAATTAAAAAAAATGTTCCTGAGTTGAGGAATAGCCGGTGATCTTTATTGGACATGAAAGAGAATTTCCAACAATCGGCCTAAATACATATATAATTATATAACTTCCCATGTCATTAAAAAGTCACCTATTTAACTCCTTATTCAGTCTAGTTGTCAGGGTCATCACGGGGCATTGGATTATTCCCAAGCTTGCGAGGCACATTGTTCTTGGGCACCTTGCAATTGACTTCTGCAGAAGCGTCAGAGGTTAGGAAGAGGATGAGACATACCCGGCACTATATAAGCTGATCTGAAAGAACTGTCATGCATTGACATTGGTAGTCTAAATGGCTTCATCAGAAAACTGTTTCCGGTACTAGGGGATAGCGAAAACTATGGTATCTCAATGGGTTCTATGTGGCCTAAGAGTGTCCATCCAACGTCCTTGGGTGTACAGCCACTTCAACCTACATATCCACCTTTGTTTTATCCAAGTCGTTACCAAGGACTTAACGACTCTATGGGCATTTGAGAGTTTATTGACGTAGCTTAAAACTCATCAAAATCTTTGAATATACTCTATAGTTAACATATACTTAAGGCAAGAATTGATGCTGATGCATTACATATAAATCCAAGGGAGGTAACTTTATAAATTTTGGCATTGAAGGACAAATTACTTGATATAACTATGTTAAGGACAAACCTGAGTTTATAAACTTCTTTCTATTAGTAATCCATCCACATGAATATTAAAATCGTTAGTGTCCTTTAATTCATTGTGCCTCCTTGTCGTCTGGTAAGCTTGGTGCTATCGGGTGGACCATCTATCGGTTTAAATTTGAACCATCTATTATTTGGAATTTGGCAATACTTATGTCATTCTAAAAATTCTAAATGAAAAACTGTACGAAGATGTCGCTTTTGTCAAAAAAGCTCAAGCTCATTTTCATCTCGTTGGATATCGACCAACGTCTGTAAGGTCTGTAAGACCCACACGTGGTCTTACAGAAGCCAATGCATCAATTACGAGGGACTGTTTGGTGCGGCTTGCAGAGCGGAGGCGTCATTGACCCATATTCTTTGAAAATGAGGACGGCGCAACCATTACGATCAATGGAGACACCTATCGCACCATGATAACTGATTTTTTTGTACCTGCTCTTCATGGTATTGATGTGAACGATGTTTGGTTTCAACGGGATGGTGCAACTTGCCACACATCTCATGCCAGAATCGATTTATTGCGTCAAACGTTTGATGGGCGTTTAATTAGTCGAAATGGTGATGCCAACTGAGAGCCTAGAAGTTCCCATTTGGTAAAGTTGGACTATTTTCTGTGGGGCGCCGTTAAAGTAGTGTGTTATGCCAATAAACCAGAGACAATTGAGCATTTGAAGGCCAACATTCGTGATGCCATTACCGAGATACGACCCAATACAGTCGAAAAAATGCACGAAAATTGGTCCGATCGACTTTGACATCGTGTGCAACTTTATCAAGATATAAATAATATATAATATAATATTATAATATAATTTTTTTTTCGTCTTTACATTTCACCATAATGGCAAGAACATTTAGCAAACACAATTTAACTTGTAAAATACATAATAACAAATAATATATACACACACACTATTTACATTAAAAAAATATTTTTTGTTAATGAGCGCATGGATGTGTTCATTACGGCAATATCGAAGCAAATGAGATAATGCTCGTCAATCACAATTGAAGACAATCAAATAAAAAGCCATCAAATGGAAAAATCAAAATTTTTGATTTTCGTCAAGCAAAGCCGACAACGTGCTCGAAAAGTGTTCGGAAAAATACTCTAAAGTACGCAACGTTTATATACTGCACTAAATGTCGTGGGTAAAGAACATAAACACATTCAAAAGAGCAAAACTCTTCGTTTCTATTTCAATGTTTGTGAGCATGTACGCAAACTCCAACATAACGTACTGAACAGAGTTCACAAACACTATTTCTTAATGTTTGTGTACAATGTTTGTGTGTAAATATACTTAATGTTTGTGTGTAAAAAGATCAGTACACAACGAAAGGAATTGGGTTTTAGTGAACTTTTTTTAAGTACACTAAATTTTTTAGTGTACGCGAGAGTTTATGTTCTAATTAAGTATTTTTAGAGATCGCATTGTGGTTTTGATGCCATTTTTTATTCTTTTGGAATAAAGGGCTGGTTATCCATGCGTAAGAAACGTAAAATCGTAACGTACGTATCCTTAAAGTCGTTTGTGTAGTTATAGAAACGTTTAAAACGGTCAACGAAGAATGTAAATAAATACGAAACGAACACAACACAATGCAAAGAAATTGATATGCATACATTTGCACAGTCACCTGTTCAAAAGAGTGATTAAAAAAGGCCCAATTGGTGGGCCTTTATTGGAAGAAGTTATATTTGCTTCTTAAATGTTATGTTATTATAAATATTTATTCTTGTAACATTATACATAGAATATTAAATTTTTGGTTGAATCTGAGTCAATATTTATGGAATTTACATATAAAGTACACTATCGAATATTGTTCTATTCAAAGTGATTTTTTGTTTTTTTTTTTATTTATTTAATTGCAAAGCAATACCTCTAGGTAGAATAGTAATAAAGGGTCCGCAAAATAACTTTTTTTTTTTTTTTTGAAAATGCTTTAAAAAAACTACTGAATATTTTCTCAAATTTCTTTTTTTATTTGAAAGTACAATCCTTCCGGTTAATAATGGAAAATAATTTCATTAAAAAAAAACTACTGAATATTTTCTCAAATCTTTTTTTTTTTATTTGAAAGTACAATCCTTCCGGTTAATAATGGAAAATAATTTCATTCAAATGGCTGCCTCGGCTGGCCATCACGATCGGTCCAATTTTTAAGCACATTATCGATTGTGTGCAGCTGTATTTCACCAATGGCTTCACGAATATTGTCCTTTAAAGCGTCAATTGTCTCTGGCTTGTCGGCGTAACACTTATCTTTGACGGCACCCCACAAATAATAGTCCAACGGTGTCAAATCGCAGCTCCGAGGTGGCCAAACGACATCAGCTCTGCGGCTGATAATGCGATCTTCAAAAACAGGGTGCAAAACATCGAGTGTAGCTTCGGCTGTGTGGCACGTAGCGCCGTCCTGTTGAAACCAAATATTGCCAATATCCTCCTCTTCAATTTTTGTGAACAAAAATTCGTTAAACAAGGCCCGATAACGATCGCCATTGGCTGTAACGGCCACTCCTTGCTCAGTTTCGAAGAAAAATGGCCCAATTATGCCTCTGGAGCAAAATCCGCACCAAACAGTGACTCGTTTTGGGTGCGTCGGCTTTTTAATGTATGCGTGCGGGTTTTCTGTTCCCCAAATCCGACAATTTGCTTGTTTACATACCCGCCAAGATCAAAAAGAGGTTCATCTGAAAAGATGATTTTTTTGCCAAAATCGGCATCTTCTGTAAGTCGATCGCAGGCGAAAACGCATTGGATGGTCAATTGGCTTCAACTCCTGAACCAATTGGACTTTGTATGGCGTCATACCAAGGTCTTTATGCAAAATTCGTCTCAATGATGTCTCCGAAATGTTCAATTGTTGAGAACGACGGTGAATTGATGTTGATGGCGCTTCACGCAAACTTTCTGCCACAGCAGCAATATTCTCGGGTGTACGCACTGTTTTTGGCTATTCACGCTTTGGTTTATCGATGAGGATGCCAGTTTCTTTCACTTTTTTCACAAGATAACGAACATACGGAGCTGACGGTGCTTCTTTTCTTCCAAAATCCGTACGCAATTTTCGCACACATTCTGAAATATTACCATGATTTTCAAAGTAATGTCGCAATATTTCCCAGCGTTGTTCAAGCGTATACACAACCTTATTCGTTCAGCGGAACGATAAAACTAATTATCTGTCTAATCAGACATGAGCTAAAGGAAGAAGTACTTAATATAATTTTTATAATTTTATTTAGTAAAAAAAACTTACGCGCCAACCACTTTTAAAAGATAAACAAACAACGCGAGTGTTGTCGGAGTTTTTGTTGTGTCATACACCTTTTGCTTTGCGCTTTTCTGTCAAAGTTATAAACGTCATGCAAAGCAACAACGTTTTATCTGACACGGCCTTAAGTGTTACCATTCACGAAATAAGCACTAGTTGAAAAAAAACGTTAGATGGCGGACCCTTTAATAAACAATAGGGCCTGTTCGTAAATGCATTACTGCGCTGCATATTATGCGCATCATGTTCACAAATGCAAACATTGGCAGCACTGCAGCTGTCAAGTGTTCGTAAATGCAACATTAAATCATATTATGCGCAAATAAACACAAAACGTTAATCATAGAAATGGCTGATGCATTGAATGAGTGAGAGAGAGAATGAGAGTTTTAACAATAAGTTTCTTTTTTTCTTCCTTAAATGTGTTCTGTTTTGCGCATTTAACCGAGATATGCCCAATGACCTATATATAGTACACCAGTACATTCTTGTTTAATGATACGTCACTTTTATCAAAGTACAGTTTTTTTTGTTGACATACTCAGTATTCATAAATACCTCGTGTGAGATTATGTCATCGCATTATTTTTTGCTACTATTTTTCAGTTATTGAATTATTAATTAGTGATATTTTCATAATGACTGAATATGGGGCCACGTTTGTACGGTAAGCAAAATTTTGTACATTTGCAAGTGACTAAATACTATATCATGTTTGAATTTATATTTATGAAGAGTACCTTGATTGTTATATGTATAAAAGTTTAATTATTGAATTTAAGTTTTGTTGTTGTGACACCTTAAAGTTTGGTGACCTATATGTAGGACATTGGGAATATAATATGCTATGTAGTTTCTATAGAGGATTTTCTCTTCTTGAAGC
Organism: Sarcophaga rosellei; assembly: GCA_930367235.1. Taxonomy (NCBI): domain Eukaryota; kingdom Metazoa; phylum Arthropoda; class Insecta; order Diptera; family Sarcophagidae; genus Sarcophaga; species Sarcophaga rosellei. The sequence continues at coordinate 78,269,165 of OV884017.1, read as the reverse complement.
CTTGACGTCGATAGAGGATGAGGACCTCGATGTGGGTATTATAACAATATTCCCACCCAATAATGCTTGTGGAGACGTCACAGACTAAGATTGTGATGAAGATATCGCACTGCTATAAGAGGAAAAAGAATGGTATTTTTCCATCATAGCAGACTGCGTGGATATGGCGGTACATAATGCTTGGCAGATTCACAAGCATAATGGAGGAACTATGGATCAAATGTCTTTTAGAAGAGTATCGCCAATACTCTACTTGTTCAAAATAAAAAAGTTCCGGTTCACCAAAGGGGTCATCCATCGCTTAGCCTAAATAATGAATTGCGTTATGATCTATTGGACCATTGGGTAATTTCACAGGAAAAACAAACAAGATGCGGATCCTGCCATCAAAAAACCTTAACTAGATGCCGAAAATCTGACATAGGACTACATGTAATATGTTTTGTGTCGTATCACACCCAATATGTCATGTGCCCAATGTCCTATATATAGGCCGGCTTCAAAAACCATTTTTTTTCAATAAATCTTTAAAAACCTATAAATGAATTGTTTTTATTTCTCATTTGCTTCCAAAATAATATAAAAATACTTTTAAAATGATCATGATCAAGCAATGGGCATATCTGGGTTAACAACATTTTGTCATTTGTTTTATCGTCCAGTTCAAAAATCAAATTTATTAATAATTTTTCCATTTCTGGAGTGTTTGTTCGTTCGTAAATGCAAACAAATAAATCAGCAAAAAGAAGCATCAGCAATATGTGATTAGCAGTGTGAGCGCAAAATAATCATATTATGCAGCGCAGTAATGCATTTACGAACAGGCCCATACTCTTATAATTCTTTAAGAGCAGTAGAATCATAAGAATATGTACATATTTAAAAATTTTAAAGATAAAAAAGATTTATGTATGAATAAGAAAGTACTAAAAAGGCATTTCCGTTACATTGCCACTCGAAATACATATTTTATTTTATTTTATTATGTTTTAAAATTTTTTATACACTTTACAATTGTAATACTAGCTAAAACCCGGTGTGCTTCGCTACTCCTATCGATATGAAATATAAATATTCAAAATATATTACATATATATACATTTTTCCTTATGTATATTTTTATTTTATTTATTTATTTATTTATTAATTACAAATTATATTCTAATCTTATACGAGTGGAGTAACAAGACCATATGCTCGGTGTAGTGTCACAGACCAGAGTCTCTGGTGGGAATCGAACCCACGACCCTCACGCTAATAGTCTAGCACACTACCCACTAGACTACCAGGGCACCCATGTATATTTTTATTATTTTTAGTTAATAACCTCAACGTAATAAAATAAGAAGTCTGGATTTTAAAATATTTATTTTGTTACTGATATTTACAATGTTTCATAATAATTATTTCTTATTCTATTGCGGTTTTCTTCACGGCGTTCATCTTGTTCCTCAGATATCTCAACAGCTCTTAAAGCAGATTGTCGTATTCTGTATAAATTAAGGCAGTATAGTGTCATCAATGGTCTGTGTCGACTGTTAATGATACCTAAGTTACGCATATCCCTCTATGCGTATTTTTACAAACATATAGTAAAACAGGTATTGGAATGAACAGGCAATACACATGACTTTAGCTGCAATAGTTTATCAGATATACAGTGGTGGCCACGAATTTAAGACACGACATATGACTGACTTATTTGTGATAATTTTGACAACCCTGTAATATCAAATTAGATATTCTTTATTTTTCTATGTACCCTGTAATGTTAAGAAAAAGTACCGTTATTTTCTTTTTTTTCTTTTCACATTTTGTTGCTTTTTAATCATATTAATGTAAAAACGAGTATTTAAAACTGGCCACGAATTTAAGACATTTCCGAATTTTCTGATTTTTAAGCGATTTTTTTTTGTGTTTTTTGAAGCTAAACGGTGAGTAACGAATGTTTTTATTATTTTATGTTGAAATACATCGAAATATTTAATTAGAAATGGCCAGAGGTACTTGGAGTTCCGATGCCGAGCGAAAACTGATCCAACAACTAAAATCTGCTGGAAAAACAGTAATAGAGATATCCATGCTGCTTAAATGTTCTAGATGCAAGATCTACAACGCGATGGAACACATCAAGCAACATGGTACCACCAAAAATATCAAACAGCAACCTAGAGCCCGAAAAACTACACCCAGGGAGGACATTTTAATTTATAGAGTAGCTGCTAGTAATCCTTTCACGAGCTCAACTAAAATAAAAAATAACATTGCATCGGATTTTCGCATTAATATTTCGTCTAGGACAATAAGAAGACGATTAAATGAAAAAAACTTGAGTGGGTGTATTGCACAACGTAAATCACTTGTGTCAAAAAAAAAAATATCAAAGCCCGACTAGCGTTTTCGAGAGAACATCTCAAGAAACCTATGATATTTTGGAAAAATATCTTTGGAGCGACGAGTCGAAGTTTTGCCGCTTCGGCTCTGATGGAAAGCGGTACGTATGGCGCCCTCCAAACCTGGAGCATCATCCAAAGTACACCCTAAAAACGGTCAGACATGGTGGTGGAAATGTGATTGTGTGGGCAGCATTTTCCTGGCATGGTGTAGGTCCCATTTACAATATAAATTCTAAAATGGACCACCATGTTTACAAAAATATTGTAACAGACACAATGATACCATTCGCTGAAGACAACATGCCTCTAATATAGAAATTTATGCATGATAATGACCCTAAGCACATTGCACGTCTAGTGAAGAGTTGCTTAGAGGAAAACGATATCATTGTTCTTAAATGGCCAGCTCAATCCCCGGACCTCAATCCAATTGAGAACCTGTGAAATGATGTTGAGGAATATGTACGAACAGTTAAACCAAAGAATTCAAGCGATTTGTGGGAAGAAATCCGAAGGGCTTGGTATGCAATTCCAAAGCAACGTTATGTGGCATTAGTCGAAAGTTTACCCAGGAGATGTACTGCTGTGATGAAAAATAAAGGATTTCCCACTAAATACTAGGATTTTTTTTATTAAGCTGAGCTTAATTTAGAGAATAGTGTTATATTATGCCTATGTCTTAAATTCGTGACCAGGATAAAACTTGTGTTTATGCATATAATATGTAAATAAAAAATTTTAACCGAATATAGGTAAGAAAATATTATTAATTTTTCTTCATAACATTACAAAAGTCTTAAAAAATATCATGGGCCCATAATTTTTTGGATAAAATGTAAAAATTATCACAAATAAGTCAGTCATATGTCGTGTCTTAAATTCGTGGCCACCACTGTATGATGTTTAGTATTTACTTTCTGTCTAAGAATTCATATAAAAATCGAGTCCCTAACTCGAAATGTTCATATGTGTGTCAAAGTGGTTCATGCTGGATTCTAGCTCTAATAGTTTTCCATGTACACGAACTTTTGTGCCGTATTTATATGGGAGGGTCTCGCTCTTATTGCTAGTCCGGCAATTTTTTCACAAATTATTCATATGGATTTCAGTGTTGCCAGTGTACAATTTGATGATTTTATCTATAATGATTTCCCAGATATAAGAAGATTTAAATTTAATTCATATGGGATGTACCACGCCCCCTTTTTCTAGTCAGCCCATTTTTGTCTAAAATGTGCAAATTGATACTAAAGTGGATTCGACAAAATTTTAGGACTCTGTTATATTTTCTTAGATATATTTATTAATTTAATATTTTTATAGGAGGTGACATGCCCATTACAGCAAGTCTACCCATTTTGTTCATATAGATGTCAAAGTTGTCCATACACCATTTTAGGAATCTAGCTGTTGCAGTTTATGAGATATGCTACATTAAATACTTATTGGGTATGTGGGCGTGTGGCACCTCGCCTACTTGAAATTTTAAAATAAAAAGTAGCCTATAGTTCCTTCCAGACATACAGGAATGTACTGTTAAAATTTCAATAAAATCAAAAAGGAGAATTCGTACCACTACGTCACTCAAAATACATATATATTATTTATTTATATTGTTAAAATTGTTTTGTGAGCACAATAGAAACATAACAATAAGTATTTATATCTTATAAAATATTTTTTTATTATTATTTTAATAAAAAATTAAAAATTTCATTATATACATGTAACAGTTTAAAAGTTATATATAAATAAACATGAATGTACCAAAGAGGGCATTTTGCCTCAATGCTCATCTTAGGCTAGGTTAGGTTAGAGGACGTGTACTTGACAACTGTGACAAGTACAGTACCCGAAGGTCGAATTGACCCATTGTACAACGTCCTAGCTTCTCTCACCACTCGTGTTGTGTGCGTTAATTTTATACATGAGTAGCGGGACCTACAGTTTAAAGTCGACTCCGAACGACAGATTTTTGAGAAGCTTTTCATGGCAATTTTTACTCTCAGAGTTTTTGCCAGAAATCTGCTTAGAGGAAGTCGCCGAAGAAATATTTTCGTTTTGATGTCTGATCTGGGATTCGAACTCGGGCCTTTCGTATAATAAGCCAACACACCACCTACTAGACCACGGCGACTTCATCACTAATCTTCAACTGTCACGTAAAAACGTGAGAGAATTCTGTTTTATACAGATCGTTCCGTTTTGCTAACGAGAGAGAACGTTTCGGTAAGCGTTTACATTGCTCTCCATATACTAAAAAGAGAACGTTTGCTACGTTACGTTTGGGTAACTCGCATTTAATAGACATATTTCGCTTAAGAATACGAATAAAAACTGGCCATTTTTATCTATCTCTCTCTCTTACTAAATGACAACATAAACTCTCACGTACACTAAAAATGTTAGTGTACTGAAAAATTTCACTAAAACCCAATTTTTTTTTGTTGTGTACTGATCTTTTTAGCGTACTTTGTACACAAACAGTAAAAAATAGTGTTTGTGAACTCTGTTCAGTACGTTATGTTAGAGTTTGCGTTCAACTGTTGTGTACATTTTGTGTACGTAATGTGTTTGCGTTCGAGTTCACAAACACTTAAATGAAAGTTAAAAGTATTTTATCAATTACGTACACAATGGTTAGTGTACAGTGTATTAGTGTACACTGTTTAGAACGACAACACTCACACATATAAGGCGTTGATGATTTTATTTGAACGTCTCCAGACGCTTTAACTGTAGTATAGTTTCTTAAATATTATAATGATATGGCAACACTTTTTACCTGTCATCAGATTATATTGTAAAGCCTGTAACGTCACGTTTCCGCTCGGGTGCTGGGGTAGGTCAGCGGCGTCCAATGGTTACATAAAAACACTTCGTTTAAGTTTTAAAGCTATTTATTAACAATACTGAAGTAGCTTACGCACTAAACTAAGTAAAACTAATTAAAAGGCAAAAATAATTAAATTCGAAATTTATTAAAGTGCCCTAGGCCGGCCAAACAACGGTTCGTCAAGTGACAGTGCCGAAGGCGTCAAGGGGGGTTGAGTCAAAACAACAGTCTAACGGCATGCGCCCTGGATGACTGCAGTTTCTACTGGTCCTTGCTGTTACCCCGGCACAGTCAGTCAAGTCAACCAAAGCAGGATGTCAGAGCAACAATCAAACGGCCTACGCACAGGATGATTGTGGCTCCAAGATCTCCCTTTGTTCGTCCGGTCAGTCAAATTCCCCGGAGGGGGTTGTCAGAACGTCAATCAAACGGCCTACGCACAGGATGATTTTGGTTCTGAAGTCTCCGGTGTCCGTCCAGTCAGTCAAATTCCCCGGAGGAGGATGTCAGAACGACAATCAAACGGCCTACGCACAGGATGATTGTTGTTCTGAAGTCTCCGGTGTCCGTCCAGTCACAGTTGCCAATGTTTTGCTGGCTGTAAATAAATCACAAGTGGGGACAACCACACCACTTGGGATTTATTATATTTCTAGCAACAGCCGATGTCTAGATCGACCTGCCTTACCAGCAACTCATCACCAACTGCCCCGACCGCTGAAGTCACGCTCGCTTTTATACACAAAAGTAATGAGTAACAGATCAAACACGATCGAACATCAATCATGTTGTGTCCTACTCTACAACTTACCAATGTGAGAGCAAGCACCAATTGAATTCAGCAGAGAGGTCTTGTAGGTCAAATGTGAGTCGTACGACAACCGTTATAAAGAATAATAATATTTCTAAAAATAGATCATAAGTGCTTAGCAAAAATTACTTTAAATATTTTAGGCACAGTGGGGCGTGTTATAAAACTTCAAAAATAATTACAATAATGTTATTTACAATAATTCATACAGCAAAAATATAAAAGAAAATAAACAATACATTAAACCCTAAATATCAGCCAGTGATATGGTGTGGGCAAAAACAAGGTCTCCGACTTTTGTCGTCACAAGCCGAAAGTCCATACCTAGGCGAATTCATAACAGGTGACCCCAAGTCAACAGCTGACGAGATTTGGAATGTCAAAATTTTGTTGTTTTTTTAGTGCTTTGTGTGTGTTTGTTGTGCGTGTGTGTGTTGTTGTTAATTTTTATAAAAATTTTCTTCCTATTTTGACAACCTAAATGCTGTTTAACAAAAACAAAATGCCTGTTGTTTTTGCATTGTTGTGGAGTTGCGGCTACCTTATATGAATTTGCCTTGGTCCATACCATGCGTTTCATGCGACTTGCATTAAAGCAATGTTGAGAAAGCTCTGAAGAACTACACAAGGCTTAATTGTCCAAGCTAATTATTTTCTAAAATTGTTGACTCTGCTATTAAATGTACAGGAGAGCTAACAGAAATTATTACTTCTTGTAAAAAAATTGTGAAATACTTTAAAAAGCAAGTCAAGCAGCATCAAAGCAGCAAACCTAATTGAATACTCATTGCCCTACACGTTGGAATTCTCATTATGCCATGTTTAAATCTATTTCAGATAACTGAATACAAGTAAATGAAATTCTAGCAGGTAACTCAGAAACAGACTGTCAATTGAAGACATTTTAATCCTGCAGTACTTGGTTGAACTGTGCCTGTTTCGATATCATTTTCAGCAAACTCCAAGGATGTAGTTTCCCTTTGATATGTTTTACTATATCATCAATTAACCGACTCAAAGAAATTTGTGAAGTTAAAGAAAATGATTTTCAAGCAATTTCCGCCTTGAAAGCAAATATTTAAAAAAGGTAGACGAGACCTGGGTTTCAAATTTTAATATACAGCACAAAACGGTTTTTTTTATCCACCAGCTATTTCTGAGCAAGGCAATGATTTGGGAGAAATGAAAGAGTGCTGCATAAATGAAATTGAAAACTCTGAACTAAGTAATTCTCAATTAATTATTAATAATTCTCCTATATTACCAAGTACAACGCCGGATTCTCCAACCAACTTAACGCCTTTATCAAGTCCTTTGTCACCGAATTTTACAAATATCCCATAGGAATAGTTCAAGTAAAAATTCTACAAACTGTTCATTTAATGCAAGTACTTCAGTCAATAAAGAACTGCAATTTTTTCCAAAATTTATTAAGGCGCTCTATGACGTCAAGACCAGAAAGTGCAAGGGAAGAGGTATCACGCTACTGTATGGAAAACATATTGATAGATGAATATTTTGATGTTATACAATGGTGGAAAGACAACTCTGTAAAATATCCAAGACTATAAAAACTAGCGTTGCGCATTCTATTCACAATCTTGGGCAAATGGTCTGGCATCATGGCACTTGCAAATGTTGGGTATTTCTTTTACCATACACTAACAAAATACACAGAAATACCCTTGCCATGGTTTGGCAAATATCCCACACTCAAACTCGTAGTTTATATTTGTCATACTTGAGCAAATGGACAGCTGATCATAAAAATAAAAACATTGAAAATAAAGACACATAAAATGGAAAAATACAACATGAAAAACGAATTCAAAGAGAAGAGCCGATTAAAAATGGACAGAGGACGAAATGAATAAAATTATAAATATAAATTAGAAATATAAATAAATAAAATAATAAATTATATGTTAGTCAGCTGTGTGTTGAGAAGTTTGCAATAAGTGTTGCAAAGTTAAACAAAAAAAACCGTTCACAATTAACGGCAAATATTTACAATGATATAAATTTACCATCTAAATGCCCAAGATTGTGAACTGGGCTAATGTATTCTATTTCAAAACATCGTCAATGTGTATTTTTAACGCAGTCAAAAAGCAATCAGGCATCGGTATTATAGTTGATGCATTGTTAGTTTACTTTGCATATCTACATTGTTTATATACAGTAGTAGAACTGCATACAAACTTTGTATTGATAAATTTTGGAAGGCAGCCATGGAGAGTCGAAATCAACAATATCCTGTGTACTGTTAAGTATGAGTACTTCAAACTTCTAATACGAGTAGTATGAGTATAGAATAAGTACCAGAAATTATGAGTATGAATCTACTCATCTTTTTGAAAACTCATTTCTGATCTTTGGAACGTATCTTACTGCATTTCCATCAAATTCGGGCATTGACTTAACAATATTAAGGGATTAAATATTTTAACTTAAATTTTTCTTTAATAGAACCGAAAGATTTTTTCAGAATTTACATACATATTTTCAAATAAATTGAAAGAAAGTAAAAAAAATTGCGTACTGTCGTTAGTTAAATTTTTTCAATATTGGGTATTCAACAAAATAATTATAAAATACCTAATACTTGACTTAATTATTGTTCCTCAGCTGTAAACTTTTAGTACAAAAATTCTTTAGCATCTCCCAATCAGCAACATAGTGTATGTTAATAGTGATAAAACGCTGCAATTTAATTTAACATTTAGTACTAATTCCTCAATGCTGTCTCTCAATTAATTTCCTTCTCGTTATTATTATTATTAATTTTTTTTGGTTCTTCTTTTCCAACTTCAGCCAATCGCACTAGTTAAAGCGATTAAAAATTTTTATTGTTCGTTTTATTGTAAACAAATTTATAGCAAACTGCATGTAGAATTGTCTCTTTTAATAACTTTTAACAACTTTTACTTTCGTTATTACATTTCGCCAATAACTATTTTCGGCAAACAGGTTTTTGTTTGTTGTATTATTGGAGAGTTTTGCTAGACAATGCTTATGACCTCTATTTGATCATACTTATGACCTCTATTTGTCGTAACCACTTATTTGGGTAATGAATTTTGGTGAGCTTCAAATGAGGTTCTTTTTAACTTTTTTGTTTTTAATTTTTATCTTTTTTTATATAGTTTTTCTGTATTTGAAATTCTTGCGATCGTCACTGATTTATTAACACAAAAAAATAGGTCTCCGTGCTCATTTAATCACTTCTTTATTACCAAATTTATTTAAACATTTCAAATTTTTAGTTATAAGGACTTTAGAAAGGACGGTCCTTCTTGGGCGCCAATTAAACCTCTATGGGTTTTTTTAGTTAGTTAAAAAAGGGATACCGTGTTAATTGAAACATAAATGTTTAAATTATTTAATTTTTTTACAGTTTATTTATTTAGTTAAGTTTCACATTCATTTCACTTTATATAAAGATAATTTTATCTTCTTATATATAAAAATGAATGTGTGTTTGTTTGTATGTTTGAAGTTTATAGACGATTAAACGGCTAAACCGATTTTCTTGAAATTTTCACAGTATCTTCCTGTATGTCTGGAAGGAGTTATAGGCTACTTTTTATGTTGATATTCCAAATGAGCGAGGGGCCATGCCCACGAATGCTACATACTACATATTTAATTGCATTTGAAATATATTACTCATAGGCATAGTAGTTACCCCTACAAGTATGCTATCTATGATTCCTCATGTGTAAAACCAAAGAAAATAAAGTATAAAGAATGTGAATTTTGGCATATTTTGGAATATTTTTCAAAAATATTTCACGACGCGGGAGGAAAGATAGAAGGGAAGGATAAAGAAACCAAGAGCGTAACAATGTTCTCAATTGTTCTCATCGTGCGTTTTTGTTGTTTGACTAATTTTTTATTTATTCTTCTGAAACAGTGTTGCCACGAAAAAAAATTTTGTAACCAACATTTGTGAAAAAAATCACCAAATAAGAAAGAATATAACCAAAATTAAATTCATAGGCTTTTGTTTTATTTTTTTTTTCAAGTTTAAATTATAATTAACTAGCTAATACCCGGTGTGCTTCGCTACCCCCATCGGAATTAAATACATATCTCGTGATGCAACTGGATCGCCCACCATCAAAATTGTTCGCCATTGTTGGAGTTCTGGAGTTCTATCAGCATGAATTGCGATTATGTGGTCATCTATATCAGATCTGTAGCTAAATGCAATACCTGAGTATCCATGAAAAACATTACGTCGATTCACCGCCATTCGATTATGATTTTGTTCTTTGCTGCTCTTCTTGTTGATGTTCGAATCCACTGACTTTCTACTCGTGATTCATGTTGGACTTCTGTTTCATTAGCTCGTACTGTTGTGGTACCTTCATGTTCCAAAGGTGTCCCGGTAGCTCGTGCGGTTGTCGCATATTGTCGAAGGCTTTCCAGACGTCTTTCACGTTCTGGAGGTGTTTCTGTGGCTCGTGATGTTTCAATACGATTTCGCTGGCTTTGTAGTCGACCTTCATGTTCCAACGATGTCTCGGTAGCTCGTGGGGTTGTGGCATGTTGTCGAAGACCTTCAAGACGTCTTTCGCGTTCTGACGGCGTTTCAGAAGCTTTTAAGGCGCTCTTGGCTTTCTGAAAGTGTTTCAGTAGCTCTTGCTGTTGTGGCGCGTTGTCGTAGGCCTCCAAGGCGTTCTTCACGTTGTGATGGCGTTTCGGCGGCTCTAAAGGTTGAAGCTCGACTCCTTTCAGTCCTGAGGCGACTTTCACGTCTTCCGAACTTTCATTTGCTCTCTGGGATTGCAAACGCAATGCATTTTTAGTGCTTAGGAAAGGGATGCTTTTATTCGGGGCATTTTTACAAATTGTTGCAAAATAAATGTCACTCAGGTAACGTTTAACTTGTTTAGAATCAAAGATTGAACTGAATTCCAAAACCGAATGCGTGTTATATTTATTTCTTTATATTTTACCTAATATGAAATCGGTTCAAGTCAAAAACCTTTTGAAGAAAATTAATGTTATTAAAATTTAACAAATAATTGTGCTTGCGTCGGTCACAGGTAATTTTTTTGATGAGTTTTGCAACTACTTATTTTATTTGGGAAAAATATTGACAGTTTACATTTTATTACTTAGGTAATTAAAAGTAATGAATTCATTGCCCACTAAAATGCTTATTATAAAGTTTACCTAGTGTATTTTTCAAATAAATAATAGTTTTATTAGTTACCCGTTTTTAGAAGTAAACAATAACATAATTATTACATATGTATGTACGTATATGTTTTCCAAGATAAATATTTAAATAGTATGAATTTTAGTACTTACTATCTATATGAGTTGAAAATTTCAAACTCAATAATTTAAGGGCCATATACCTTACTATTGCATATTTCAAGATATAATAATTTCTACACCCACAAATCAGAGAGGCACAACCTTCCTATAGCTGGAATACAAAATTGGGGACTCCAGCTTTCATAGTTTTTTATACAGATTTTAATAATTAGTTCATATGGAGTTTGCCACGCCCCTAATGCTTGATAGCCCATTTTTAACAAAAATATTGATATTGAACCTTTAGATATTCGTACAAAATTTTAGAAGTCTAACTGTTCTGGTGTTCTAGATATGCAGATTTTAGTATTTACTTCAATTGGGAGGTGCCACGCCCGCTTTTGCTGAACTTCCTATTTTTCTCCAAAATATTTATATTTAAACAAAAGTTATTTATACAAAATTGGGGACTCTAACTGTTAAAGTTCTTCAGTTAGGCAGATTTTAGTATTTACTTCATATGGAAGGTGCCTTGTCCTCTAATGATAGGTAGCCTATTTTTATATTAAAACCGTAGTTACTTGTACAAAATTTGAGGTATCTTGCTGATATAGTTTTTCCAATATATCCATTTTGTTAGTATCTTACAATAGTAGGTTATGTAGTATATGTGGGAGTGGCACCTCTCTCATTTGAAATATCAACATAAAAAGTAGGAAAATCAGTTCAGCCGTTTAGTCGTCTATAAACTTCAAACATACAAACAAATGCACATTAATTTTTATATATAGGTGATGTCCGAGATAGAAGAAGTTTTAAATTTAATTCATATGGGAAGTACCACACCCTTTTCCTAGTCAGCCCATTTTTGTCTAAAATATTCATATTGATACTAAAGTGGATTCGAAAAAATTTTAGGGCTCTAACTGTGATATTTTCATAGATATAATAATTTAATATTTTTTATATTGGAGGTGACACACCCACTATAGCCAGTCCGCCCATTTTGTTTATATATACGTCAAAGTCGCCCATACAAAATTCGCAGTTTATGAGATATGCGACATTAAATACTTATTTGATATGTGGGCGTAGCACCCCGCCTTCTTGAAATTTTAAAATAAAAAAGTAGCCTATAACTCCTTCCAGATATACAGGAAGGAACTGTCAAAACTTCAAGAAGATCGGTCCAGCCGTCTATAGACTTCAAACAAACAAACCCACAGACAAATAAACACACATTAATTTTTGTTTATATAGATGTAAAATTCATTAAAAAAAACTACATATGTGACGTATGAGTGATATCCAAATGATAAGCCATCACAACGTGAAGAACGCCTTGAAGGCCTACGACAACGCGCCACAACAGCAAGAGCTACTGAAACACTTTCAGAAAGCCAAGAGCGCCTTAAAAGCTTCTGAAACGCCGTCACACCGCGAAAGACGTCTTGAAGGTCTTCGACAACATGCCACAACCCCACGAGCTACCGAGACATCGTTGGAACATGAAGGTCGCCTACAAAGACAGCGAAATCGTATTGAAACATCACGAGCCACAGAAACACCTTCAGAACGTGAAAGACGACACAATATGCGACAACCGCACGAGCTACCGGGACACCTTTGGAACATGAAGGTACCACAACAGCACGAGCTAATGAAACAGAAGTCCAACATGAATCACGAGTAGAAAGTCAGTGGATTCGAACATCAACAAGAAGAGCAGCAACGAACAAAATCATAATCGAATGGCGGTGAATCGACGTAATGTTTTTCATGGATACTCAGGTATTGCATTTAGCTACAGATCTGATATAGATGACCACATAATCGCAATTCATGCTGATAGAACTCCAGAACTCCAACAATGGCGTAACAATTTTGATGGTGGGCGATCCAGTTGCATCACGAGATATGTATTTAATTCCGATGGGGGTAGCGAAGCACACCGGGTATTAGCTAGTTTCTTATAAAGACAAACTATTTTTTACACAATTGCATCAATTTAAATATTTTAACAAGGATAAGAATGAATAATAAATTTTAAAGCATAATAATGTGAATAATAATAATAAATAATCCTGACTGAAGAGTTGTATTGGCCAATTATGTATGTATGTAAGAATATGAATAATTATGACGATAAGAAGAAGAATACAAAAATTTTGAAATTCTAGATACTGTATTTCCTCAAATGACATAATAAAATTATGTGATGTAAACGAATAAAATATCAAACGATTATTATTATTTATCTATAAATGTAATTTTTTGTTTTGCACTTTATTTCGGTGGGTTACAAATTTGTTCATTTATCAATTACAATTTTTGTTTTACTACATGTGTATGTTAGTAACTTAAAAAAAATTAAAAAAAAAAAATTAGAATTGAAGTAATCAACACGATATTTTTATAATTTGTATCAAGTTAATAAAGGGTGAAATTTTAATTAGTGCAAATTAAATACAAAGATGTACTCTTTTCCCAAGATGGTTTTATTTTACAAAAATAATTATTTAAGTCGGTAACCTCAACTAAAATTTCTCACATTAAAATATCTGCGTAAATAAGAGAAAATTTTACATAGGCTTTTTTTACACATAGGATTTTTTGGTTGTAAATATGTATTAGTTTTTCAACAAAAAAGCCTTCATTTATAACAGTCCTAATTCTAAACATTAAAAAATGTTACAATTTTTTTTTGCAAATAAGTGTAATGTATGCACTCACCCATATACAGAAATAAGAATAAAAAGATAAACAAATACAAAGTGACTTCACAAAAATATAACCGTAATATGCAGAGTATGCAATTTCAAGTGGCTTGTGTTGATTAATATGGGTCAATAGAAATGTATTACAAATGAAATTGATATTACTGTTAATATTATTGTAGGTAACTAAACTATTAACAAATAATGGATTAAGGGGAAAAGAAAACAGAAAACATAGAATAAGAAATAGTATATAAGCCAAAGAAATTTGTAAATAAAATTAGAAATATATCTGACTCCAAATTTAGAGTTTGTCTTATTTCTCAATCATCCCTATTCTACATTTCGATTCGAACTGAAATTTTCTCCGTTTGGCAACTTTGCTATTCTGCGTTCCGTTCCATTTCGTTTTAATTTATTTTAAGTTTGTGTGTATTCTACATAACGATCGTAGCTACGTTTTTCTAAGTTGTAAATTTAGTAACGGAACATCTTCCGATTTTTTTTTTGTGGAGCTTCAAAAAGTATGGAATTAAAAAAATTTAAGTATTAAATGCAATAAAATTTTTAATTAATAATAATACATACATATAAATATGTAATTTTTTTTCTTTTCTAAAAGTAAAGGTTGAAAACAACAACATCTGAGCAGTAGGAAAAGCTGGGGTTTTTAATGACGACAAAGAAATATATTGCGTTTATAATTTTATAACAGTTTATATAGTTATATATAGTTCACATAATTTATAATTTTTATGTGTGCCATCAACATAAAAATCTTGTTTTGCCTGCGACTTTTCCTCTTCACTTTGGTCAAATTGTATCCATTGAGGGCAAAACTTTGGTTGCATTACAATCTGTACCAACTCCATGTTGGTACCTTCCTTATGCAAAGAATCTCAGAGCAGGTATATATAGTTAAGCGGTGATGTAGATGTTAAGGTATTGGATGGTGTTTCTTGTGCAAGAGTATCTAAGACATACTTAAAGGCGTCTTTATTTATAGGAACGTTTTTTTGAACATGTAAAAGTATAAACTTATTTTACAATCAACATTTTCATAACAAATTTCATACAACTGATGGTTCATCTCGAAGGGATTACAACTATTTTCGTCTCTCAAGTCTCGATTCAATATTCTGGAATATGTTGTCCTCCTCTTCCAGTAATATCGACTCCATTTCTAATTTAGAAAAAATAGCTTTTATTTTTATGAAAAAAAAAAAATAATAATAAAAAAAAAATCACCTCCGGCACATAAGGATTCTTTTCATTAATATATTTTGCTCACAAATGACTCTTACTTGCGTCCTGTGTTTTTGTAATTTATTTAAATTAAAATCTCACAACATTTTATTTTTTGTTTTGTTTAATAACTGTTGTATTTGCACTAATTTCATCTTTTTGATTAAATTTTTATAAATTTTTTTATTTTTTCCGTTTCTTTTTTATACGTTCCACAGTTACACAGCTGATTTTAAAAGTACTTTTCTCTTCTTCTTGTTTTTACGATTCAGTTTTTAGTTAGAATACCTTTTTTCGATTTTTGCGTAACTTAATGCGGGAACGTAATCGAAATGCAGAATTCGGCAATTAACTTTGCCATGAGATAGAGCCGACTACTATTCTAAGGTTCTTAAATAAATCAAGAATACTACAGCGAAAATTACATACAATTATCAAACTTATTACATGACTATTACATAAGTATGCTGCTTGTATACACGAATTATTAAAGAATACGGTTAAGTTAAAAATTTTAAATAAGTTAAATTAAAGACAAACAATTTTGTAATCAGTTTTGAACTTTTTGTGATTTCCTTTGTCTTAAAGGAAATAAATACCCAAAAAATTAGCTTCCCATAATTAATATAAATAACAGCCTAGTTTTTATTGAGTTAATATCTTACTTACTTAATTAGTGACTTTAAGCCTTCAGTCAGGCTTACAATCAAGCTTCTCACACTACTTATACTATGTTCAGATATGCACTTTTATTGAGTCAATATTCGGTTTATTGGGTATAATATTTTAAGTGTTCAGACATAACAATATACGCAGTTCAGCTGCTTATTCAATATTCATTTGACAGCTGGTAAACAAAACAGCTGGTTGTTGCAACAACATTGTTTTTATTTTGTTTTGTTGTTTTTTTTTGTTTGTCGTTGACGACATTTGAGTCGTCAAATATCAACAGAAAGTGTTCGGATAATTGTAATATGTACACTGAACATACTTGTGACAGTGCTGCATTTTATAGGTATATATATTGCGTAATAATTAATTGAAACTTTATATGAAATATTGAGTTCAATAATCACATTAATTGCGATTTACGCAATAAAGCTGCATATCTGAACACGGTATTATGTTGTGTGTTTTAATTTTATTCATAAGTGGGCGGACCTAGAGTTTAACGTTATCTCCGCATGGCAGATTTCTGAAAAGTTTATCATGGTAATTTTAAATACTCTCAGAGTTTTTTCCAGAAATCTGTTAGAGGAAGTAGCAAAAAAAAAATATGAAAAACTCAATAATTCAGAAAAAGAGTATTTTAGTCTCAAGAGAATGAACACTCATGTTACTGTATGAAAGGCGGTTAAAATAAATATATAAGAAACTAGTAAAAACACACCATTATTGTATTTGTTATGTTTTTAATTTTTCCGTAGGCTGCCCTGGTAGTCTTGTGGGTAGTGTACTGGAAAAGTAAGGGTTGTGGGTTCGATCCTCACCAGTATAGTGTAGTGTAGTGTTACACTACATCGAATATAATGTCTAAATTACTCAGTTCGTAGTAACTAGATATAATTTATAATTGTATTGTAATGGATAAATAAACCAAAATGAACTTTCTTTTGTAATTTTTTCATTTTTTTAAATAAATATTTTAAATAATTACTAAAAATGGATAAAATGAATGAAGGCTAGACTTTCTCCCTAGCCTTTGTGGGTTTTAATAATAAAAGAACTTTGTCTTTTCTTATAAAGAATTTAGGTTTTTATTGAAGCCTCTTGCTTCTTTGCAATTCAAATTCAAACTTAAAACTAAAAATGACCAGAAGGTCTTTAATGATCAAAAACAAGAGATTAAATTAACTACTCAATTCTACTCCGTTATAATACAAAAAAAGACTCAAGTTAGGAACTTCATTATTCATAAATAAAAGAAAATTAGAGTGTTCTCTCTTTACACTGAAGAAAAATAATGCATAAATATATACAATAAAAAAAATTTAATAAAAATAAAGTTGAAGTCGCTTCAACATACTCCCCCCTGAGAGTGGCAAGAGCATCCTCTCCATACTCCAGACACGATCCATCCAAATGTAGATGCTTGGGCTATTGGTACATCGAGAGACGACTGCTCAATATAAGACTTTAATATTCTTCGAGCGACGTTACTACCTAATACACCGTTAATCTGATTACAGGAATCAAAAAATGGATGCGCTAGGGGCTCGTATTGTCGAAAATGCTGAAGCAATGAAGCATCCAAAATTGGGTCCGGCATTTCAACATCCAGGCGTTCCTGTATGGATATGTACATCACGAACGAATCTTGTTTTTTTTTTTTTTTTTTTTTTTTTTAATTATTCTTTATTTCTAAATATGTACAAAAACAATATAATTTTTTGCCTCAGCGTCCAGTGGACATTATTGAGGCCAGTTGGCAAAGTAAATATATCAAATAATTCATATTAGAACATATATATGTCCAAGAAGAAAAAAATAAATTTAATTTAACAATATATATGTATATATAAAAAAAAAAAATTATGTTTAATAAAACTTTAAAACGTTATTTTAATAACAATAAATATTGCAATAAATTAAATTAACATAATCTGTTCAGTTTTACTACATAAGAAGCATTTCAATGTTATTAATTAAATGTTCTTTAAGAGCGTTTTTAAAGATTGAGAATATAGGAATGTTTTTCAAATTTTCCGGTAAGTTATTATATTCTAAACTACCAACGTGCTGCACTCTTTGCTTCGTTCTCTCTAGTCTACACAATGCTATTCTCAAGTTACTTGCATTCCTAGTATTGAAAACATTTTGATTTCTGGCAAATAAAACAGTACGGTGTCCGATATTATGCAAAGACTTGTATACATAAAGCAAAAGCTGAAGTTTATATAAGCCTCTTATAGGCAATATTGTTTTTGTTATATCTCTGTATAAAACCAAAGTAGAAGTAGACAATGGGAGATTAAAAACAGCTTTCAGTGCCTTATTTTGGGAGCGTTGGAGAGATCTGAGTTCATTGCCTTTGTTCCATGCATATATAATAGCTAAATAATTAAAATGACTTTGAATCAAGGATTTGTATATCAATAGTTTAGTTTGAGTGTTAAATTTATTTCTAAATTTTTAAATCAGTCCTGTTGCAGAAGAAACCTTTTGCTTAATGTATCTTATGTGTTTATCCCACGAGAGATTACTTTGTAGATTAACACCTAGGTATTTTGTATCAAAACTCTCCTCTACAACTTTCCCATCTACATATGCACTAAAATTTTTGTTAATGACAGTGTTAGGTCTAAACCTTAATATTTTTGTTTTCCCCGCATTCAAGCTTAGCCTGTTAATTCTCGCATATTCCGTAATCATTGCAGCGTCGTATTCCATATGAGCTTTTAATACAGTTTCACATTTATATGGGTAAAATACACTTATATCATCTGCAAACATTACCAATTTTCCAAAAAGCTGTAGGTTTTTAATATCGTTGATATAAACGCTAAAAAGTAGAGGGCCCAATACACTTCCTTGCGGAACTCCATACTCAACAGTTCCAACGGAACTCTTCTGATTGTTGATCTCAACATATTGCTTTCTATTTGTCAAATAACTATCTAATAGTTTTATCGCCTCTCTCTCGACTCCATAGTAAGCAAGTTTCTCTATGAGGATTTTGTGTTCTACAAGATCAAAAGCTTTAGAAAAATCGTAAAAAATGCCGGCAACTCCATTATAACCATCATCAAGTCCTTTGCATATATTATTTATCACGTTCACAACAGCTTCCTCAGGGCCACATCCTTTTCTGAACCCAAATTGGTATTCATATAGCAAGTTATTATGGTTAAAATATGAGGAAAGTTGTTCATAAAGACATTTTTCAAATATTTTGTCAATTATAGAAAGTAATGCAATTGGCCTAAAATTTTCTATCCGTGAAGCATTATTCGTTTTAGGTATGGGAATAATCTTGGTAATTTTTAAACTTTCAGGAAAAGTCGCAGTAATAATCATGTTATTAAATATTCTCGTTAAATGTGGAGTAATTAAGTCACTGCAACATAGTAAAGCTTTTGGAAAAATTTCATCATGTCCACAGCCTTTGCTTGTATCAAGTTTATTAATAACTTCCCTTATTACATTTTCTGTTGTGGTGTAAAAGTTGAAGACACATTGAGTGCGTTCCAAAGTTCTTAGATTGTTGCATGAATCTCGAGGCAAGTAACTAATTTGATTTTTTAGGATTTCAGCAATTTGGAGAAAATAATTATTGAACATATCACTTTTCTGTACGTCAGGAATAGTGTTTCCATTGGCATCATAAACTTTTATTACATCTTTAGACTTTCTACCTATATTCTCGTTTAGAAATTTCCAGCTTTTCCTTGGATCCTGCTGAATTTTTTCTAAATTATCCTGATAATAGTTATTAAAACATACTCTGCAAGCCTTATTAATTACCTTACTTATTCGCTTTAAGGTACCATCAGTGCAAGCTCTACCCTGTCTTCTCGTTTTAAGTAATTTTTTCTTATATCTTATAAGTTCCCTCAAATTCTTATTCATCCAAGGTGTTAGTTCATTTTTAATAAACTTTCGATCTCTCTTTTCAATAGTTGCATTTGTTGTCGCGGTTGATATAATATCAATGATTTTGGAGAGATCTTGTGATGGATCTCGAGTTTCATGATACAAAGGTAGAAGAATGTTTATATGATTCCTGACTTCCTCATAATTACAAACTTTTTTTATTACCTCATCATAATCCGAGTTTCTGACGTATTTTTTTATTTTAATCGATAATATCAGATGATCAGTTAGTAAACAAGAAATAGTATCTATGAGAATATCATTTGAGATATTACTATAAACATTGTCAATACATGTACCAGAGCTCGGTCGTGTTATTAATTGATGACAATGTTTATAATTATAGCTTGAGAGTATATTTTCCAAATCAAATGAGTCTGTAACATTACGGAAATCAATATTAGAATCACAGACAATCATGCTGGGAAAATGACTACAGCTGAGTAAAAGGTTTTCCATGAAGTTAAAAAAGGCATTTAGACTACACTTCTGCGATCTATAGAATGAACTAAATTTCATTGGCTTCCCCATAATCATTATATTCTCCAACGATATTGTTATTGATTCGATAAAATCTTTGCTTTCACAACTTTCTATTTTGTAATCTATATCTTTATTAATATATATCGAATTGCCACCATAACAATCTTGTCTGCAACAATGTATAGCATTATAACCAAATATATTGTAAATTTGTTTTAAGTCTGAAGAGAACCAGGTTTCTTGAACTGCAATGATGCTTGGTAGTTTAGGAAATTTAGAAATCATAAGCTTAAATTTATTAAATTTTTCAATTGACGAAATGCTTCGCATGTTTACAGAAATTATATTAAAAATAGGAAAATTCAACGTCTGATAATACACTCGAAAGGAATTAAAATTTGCAAAGTGTTTATTACTCATAATTATTAAAAAAAAAGAAACTATATACATCTTAACTGAAATACATTATAATTAAAAGAAATTTACTAATTTACTAATTTTACCGTGCTGGAGAAAAAAAAGACGAAGGGTTTACAGCATCTTCTTCATCCTCTCTAACAGCTCTTCCTCGAACGGATCTACGCTTGCCTTGGTTTGTAGAGGCCTCAAATAGTAAGTCATCTACCTCTTTTTCATTTTTAATCAGAATTGGTCGCGATGTCGCACTTAACCTTGCATAAATTTTTCCATTATGTGTGTAGATCGAGTTGTAACCAACTTTCTTTAGAGATTTAGCATAATTAAATAGCTTGAGAGTATCTTTACACAAAAACTCATTTACATATATGCTCTTAGTCGCTTCATTAACTTTAAATTTTGATTTAGCAGCCATAAGCGAATCTTTAGATTTTTTTGAATTGAATTTAACAATAATAGTGTTTCTATTTCTAGTTTCATTTCTGTCTTTAATAATATAAGCATCTTCAACATTCTCCTCTTTTATGTCAACACCAACACCTTTTGAAATATGTATTAAGGTATCCACGGCAGTGGCATTTTCTTTAACTTCTACACCTTTTATGATGCAGTTTTTACTTTCGCAGGGTTGCCAACTTCTCATGGGGAAAACTTGGCTCAAAGATAAAACGACCGTATACCTTTCCTCGATATTTTATTGGCTTAAATTCGGGAAGCATTTTAGCCACATCCCACAGGATATAGGAACGCTTTGCTTTTCTGTCTAACAGAAATACTGTGAACATCTTCTCGCCTTTAAAATTAAGGTTCGATCTGACGATAGGCTTGATTGGCCAAGATGTCGTTATCGATGTTTGTGTTGACACCTCCTCCTTAACTGGGGTTGAAGCCTTCTGACGGTTTGCTCGTGGTGGAGTTTGGGTAGCCTGGCTGACTAGAATTCTTTTTGGATGAGTTGGAGTCTCGGTTGCAGCATTGAGAAATACCTTTTTAACTGCCCCTTGTGATGCTTGCTTTTTGATAACAGGGGTTTCTTCAAGATGAAGTTCATCGGCCAGAGTTGCCAATTCAGTGTGCTCTAGTTGAGGGGTCGCGGCTTGCGGAGTTACCACTGGTGTTGTTGATGAAGTGACTGCAGAATCTTGATCGGACACAGGTTTCTCACGAAGAGGTTCAGCGGGCACGTTAGTTTTCGTTTCTTCTGGGTGTAACAGAGTGTGATGAAAAGCATTACAAGGCTGCCCATCAACTATCGCTGCACATCGTTTTGTCGAAGGACACCCATTTCGAAAGTGATTGTAAGCGAGGCAATTAAGACAGAAACCTTTAGCTCGTGCCGTTTTCCAGCGCAAACCAACACTGAGGTCTCTAAAGGGCTTGCAGTACTGCAGGGGATGGTTGGCGTGACAAATGTGACAACGTGGGCGCTTCTTCATCTCCATCTAGATTGATGGTAAAAGAAAGAAATATATACAGTGTTAAAAAATACCTAGTGCGATTGAGTTTTTCTATTTTCGTTGGGGAATTTGATAGATTATTTGGTAGATTTTGGTGGGAGTTTACTTTCAGTATTGTTAGTTGGTAGCAAACATAATTTTACAACTGGACGTAAAATTTTACCATTTTTTGTGAGGACTTCAGCAACTCTTATTTTGCCGTCTCGACCCGTTATCTATATAACGGTGGTAACGCGGTGGTTTAAGGTTGTCGCGTTCCTTCTGCCATTTAAAACGTCTCTGGAGCTCGGTGATATATTCAGACTTCCAACGTCGAGCAAAAATATGTTGGAGTGCTTTCAATCTTTCCCAACGTTGTAGGAATGGAACATCTTTGAGTGGGGGTTCAGCAGGTGCTTCTGGTCGAGCTGTAATCGGAGCACCTCGAAGTAAATGTCCTGGGGTCAGAGGTAAAATCTCATTCGGGTTTTCGGTTAGAGGCGAATGAGGTCGCGAATTTAAAACAGCTTCGATACGAACTAGAAGCGTATTGAACTCTTCGAAGGTGAAGGACAAGTTGTTGGTAATTTTTTTCAGATGAGACTTCATGCTCTTTACTGCTGTCTCCCAAAGGCCACCCATATGAGGCGCGTATGGCGGTATAAAAGACCATGTAAAGCCCAATGTAGTGTACTTTTCAATTAGAGCCTCGTTTGCACCGAGGAAGTTTCGACCGTTGTCCGAGAACATTGTCTTAGGGAGACCTCTGCGCCCGGAAAATCTGTCAAAGCAGGCTAGAAAGGCATCTGTTGAGAGATCTGAACAAACTTCCAAATGAACGGCTCGAGTAGAGAAACACACGAACACTGCAGCATAACCTTTAAGGATTTTCGCATTTCTCAGTGTAGAGGATTTAATGTTGAATGGACCAGCGAAATCGACTCCGGTATATATGAATGGCAAGGAAAAGTTCACACGTTCTGGGGGAAGTGCGGCCATGATTTGGTGCTGGACCTTGTGTTTATAGATCGTACACGTCTTACATTCTCGTATGCATTTTCGAACAAGATCTTTTAATCTTGGGATGTAAAATCCTTGACTAATCGCACGTAGCATTATGTGATGCTCAGAGTGGAGCAAAATGCGATGTGTGAAATTAACTAAAAGTTTCGCTAGATGTGGCCTTTCTGGAACAATGACTGGATGACGTTCCTCGTAGCTTAAACCTGAGTTATTAAGTCTGCCGCCAACTCGTAGAAGGTCGTCTTTGTCAATAAAAGGATTTAAGTTGAGTAACCTGCTTTTGCGGCTTAACGATTTCTTTTCTTTGAGGCAATCATATTCACGGTGAAAATACCTCTTCTGAGCGATAGAAATAAGTCGCGTTTTCAATGAGCTAATTTCTTTAGCCGTAATAAACTTTTCGGTTGAAAATGGTTTCTTTAGGACTCGGTTGATAAATCGAAGTCGATAAGAAATAACTCGCAACGCCCTTGGAAAAGATGAAAACTCTTCTAGTACATCGGCACAATTCGCTTCAAGATGTAAGTTGATGATAGACTTCTTCGTCTCCAAATCGACTGGATCAAAAGTCCGAGGAATTGGCCACAATTGAGTGGGAAGGTGTAGCCAAGCAGGCCCATGCCACCAGAGTTGATTTTCTGCAAGTTCCTGCGGGGACCAGCCACGCGTGCCTATATCTGCAGGATTTTCTTCAGTTTTGACATGTCTCCAGTTCTGAGCGCTGGTGATACTAATGATCTGAGCCACACGATTTGCGACGAACGTTTTTAACGTATAAGGAGGTTTTTGTAACCAACCCAATACTATGGACGAGTCTGTCCATAGAAAAAGTTCATATGAGAACTGGCTGTTTGTGACTGAACTACTGATGAGCTTTGCAAGCAATAGAGCTCCACACAATTCAAGTTTCGGAACGGTAGTCGTTTGATTGGAGCCACTTTCGTTTTTGCAACTAGCAAATGACTCTTTATTTGGCCTTCTGAGTTTTCTGTTCGAATGTATACCGAACCACAATATGCCTTCTCTGAGGCGTCACAGAAGCCATGTATCTGAATTTTATAATCTGGAGAGAAATCTACCCATCTAGGTATCTTAATGGTTGAAACAAATGGCAAGTTTTTCAAGAATTCCATTTCAATAGTATATGTGGAGGAACCCCTTCATCCCAATCGGACTTTTCCTCCCATAGTTCTTGCATCAAAGTTTTAGCAATAATAACGACTGGGCCTAGCCAACCTAGAGGGTCATATAATCTTGCGATGACCGATAAAATTTTTCGTTTTGTCGCAGATGGGGTACTTTCAATTGGCTCTACAATATAGTAGAATATATCAGTTAACGCATTCCAGCGTATTCCCAAAGTTTTTGTAGAGCTGGAGTCATCAAACTTCAAGAAATCTTCATCCAGAAGATCCTCCCGGCACAAACTTTCGAGTAGAAACTGGTCGTTTGCAGTCATCTTTTTAAGGGGAAATCCAGCAGATTTCAAAGCTTTAATAAGCTCATCTTGTTTCAACTTGGCTTCTTCAAGCGTATGTCCGCCCGAGAGTATGTCGTCGACGTAAACCTCGTTTTTCAAAATAACCGATGCTTCGGGATATATGTGTCTGCAATCATGACCTAACTCAAGTAGAGTCCTGATCGCCAAAAAGGGGGCGCAATTGACACCGAACGTAACCGTTTTAAGTTGAAAAGAATTCACATGTCCATCCGCTTTGTCGCGGAATAATATCTGTTGATAGGATCGATCTGCTTCATGTATCAAAATTTGCCTATACATCTTTTGTATATCTCCTGTGAATACGTATTTGTAATTCCGCCATCGTAGAACAAGCTGCATCAAATCCGTTTGAAGCGCTGGGCCTTGGTACAGCACATCATTCAATGAAAACCCGCTTCCTGTCTTCTTTGAGGCATTAAATACTACTCGAACCTTGGTGGTTTTGCTCTCTGGCTTGACAACCGCGTGGTGGGGTAGAAAGAACGAAGAAACTTTTCCTGCTTTAGGTTCAAAATGCACAACTGGTTCCATGTGATCCAAATTTATGTATTCTTGTAGAACTTCAGCGTACTGCGCTTTCAAATCTGGAGTTCTATCGAGCATTTTTTCCATTCTGTGGTACTGTGCTAGAGCCATATTTCGAGAAGGACCCAAAAAAATCTCATTGGGAAATTGTTCTTTAAAAGGTAGCCGCACGACGTAACGTCCATCAGATTGTCGAACTGTGGTACGTTTAAAAAATGTTCACAATAAATATCGCTTTCCGACTGAATATCTCCTTTTTCCACCTGTTCTATCTCCCAAAACTTCTTTAGCTGCTCATGAAGGACCAGATCATTACCAGGCGAAACTAATGTATGAAAAGATTGGATTTCTGTTTCCGGTTCAGGGCCTAATAAATACCATCCGAAGTGAGGCTCTCGAGCTTCAAGATAGTTCCCAATATTCATCTTTACGGCATTCAAATTTATAAAAGGCAAATAATCGCTACCAATAATCATCTCTATTGGAGCAGGTTTGTGAAAATAGGGATCTGCAAGGTCTAAACCTTTTATATCGTCTCAATTTTGGATTGGAATCGGCCTTGAAGGCATAAAATGTGCCAATGTTGATACCACAATCGCTCGGATTTTGATTTTAAAATCGGATATACGAGATTTAACTGTGACATAGCACCTTCCCTTCGAACTTCCTACCACTGTTTCACCGAATCCTGATATTTCGCTACAATGGGGTTCGAGAGGTATCGATAAATTCTGTTGAACACGTTTTAGTATAAAACTTCTAGTCGACCCTGTATCAATTAACGCTCGAACAGTGAATTTTTCGCCTAAATGTTCTACGTGGACCAAAGCTGTTGGTAAAATAGTAGTTCCGCTGTGTTGAGATAAATTAACTTGAATTGACTCTATTTCATTTGTATTAGAAATGACAGATCTTTCGGATTGAGAATTGGACAGTTTCATTTTGGTTCGAATACCCGACACAGTAGGCCTTTCATCGTCCTGACGATTCTGTTGAGATGATGTCCTTGGAGCTGGACATTTTTTAGACTTATCTTCATCAATGTGTAGCATAGTGTGATGCCTTTTATTACAAATCGTGCAGCTACTTGTACTCTGACAATTCATCTTAAAATGGGTGGGTGAAAAACAATTCGCACAAATTTTGTTAGCATATACATATTTTATTCTATCTTTGACTGACAATCCCTTGAAATATTTGCAAAACCGTAACGCGTGGTTCTGTTTGCATTTCTTGCTACAAAATTTATTTCTTTCGGTTTCAGTATTAGAATAAAAAACTTGAGATTTGGAGGTGTTGTTGTCTCTGCCGGACGTCTTCCTCAAATTTGTAAAAGTTTCCAGCGTTTCAATCCGTTCAGTCAGAAATTGGCTAAGTTGTTGCCAAGTAGGCAATTCCTTATGGTTACTCAAAGAGTCTTCCCATGCACGTGAAGTTTTTTCTGGGAGCTTCGAAGTGCAAATGTGCATAAGGAAGGGGTCATTACTTCCTATTTCAATTTGAAATGATCTAATAACTGACAAACCATCGTTGACCGTATTTTGAAGAAGCCTTAGAAACTTTAAAGTCCCACTCTGAGGGGCCTGGATGCCATATATCTTCTTTATTTGGTTGTTAATTAAAATTCGCTTATTTTCGTAGCGGTTTTTCAAATCCTGCCAAGCTAATTCGAAATTAGAATCCACCAACTCATAATCCTTTATGAGGTGGTAGGCCTCCCCCCTCGTTTTGCTAAGCAAATAATATAATTTGTGAGCTGGACTCATTTCCAACTACTGCCATGAACATGTATCTAAATGCTGGCCATTTGTTGAAACCTCCTTCAAATGTTTGGATTTCGACTGGTGGTAGCTTGAGCGACGACTGACGAACGGCTGTTCCTTTAGGTTCCGGAGCTTTAGATTTTACCATTTCCATTATTCTTGCCTTCAAAATCTGATACTTCTCACAAGCATCTTCGTATTTCAAAGAAACCTCGTCCTGGAAATCTTCTTCTTCCTTCACATTTTCTTCGCCTATGATAAATTCCTCAAATGTTTCTACCATCTTCAGCCATCTTCTCTCTAATTCAGACTGCTTTACTTCCAAAAGTGAGATCGTCAAAGTCTCGGGATCGATTTTTTCAAAAGCAGTGCAGAAAGCAGCCACTTGCTGAATGTCGTATTTACATTTTCTTTTAGAAACCATTTTCCAAATTGTAAATCGAAAACCTCAAAATAATTTATTCCTTGAGAAATAACTAACCTTGTAGACCAAATTTAAAAAAGTCGTGAAGAAATTCAACTTATATATTCGCGAAGAATGAAAGCGATGACAAAAAGTTTAAAAAATAGCGCTAAATTCTCAAAACCTGTTATCAGATGATAATATAGTAGTAGTAGTAGTAGTACTTTATTTTTTTTAAATTTATATTCCCAGGAATTTCGTATTCTACCACCTTGAATTTATTTCTAAATTTATCCAAACAAATTTTGTAAAATTTTCAATTCTTTCGTAGTATATCTAATCACAAAATTCTCTATAAAATTTTATTGCAGTTGTGCTTTAAAGTAACTTTTCCAAAAATAACTCACTCTTTTCTCCAAACAAATTTTCCAAAAAATTCGAACTCACTCTTTGAGTCACCTTTTTCTTCTTCAATCCAAAACATCAAACATGTAGTTTCCGAGCAATTATTTATGTTAAAATGCTTTTTCACAATTGCTTACCACATGAAGGCCCACCGTGTAAAGTTTTTCAAAAAATACCTCTTTTTGGTTCACCCTATACACCACTGGTTGGACCACCCTTTAATTTCGAAGACTTTTTTGAAAAAATTTTTCCAACTGTTCTTCACGTATTTCTTCACTTCTTCACTTTTTTATTTTATAGAAACAAGTATAAAAATTTACCAACTCCTATCCAAATCACTCTTTAAATAACGGTTTTATCAAATTCTCCAAAAACAATTATTAAACACTCGCATTCCAAAAACTCACCGTTTCCCCTTCAAAAAATTTCGTACCCTTGTTGCTTGCTGTTACCCTGAGACAGCCTCTTCTTATTGTGTTGTTGTTGTTGAGACGCTAGTATTTTGTAATACACTACTAGTATATTGTTGTTGTTGCTGGATGCAAATTCTGGCCACTTTTTCTTCAAGCTAAAGGAATGTGTTTTTATGCACTATATTTAACGGTTTTATTTCTTGTAAATGTATTTATTTATTTATTTTAACACCTTTTGCTTTTTTTCCGAAGAAATTCAGTGCTTTTTCTTATTCTTTGTTACCACTTCACCTTTTATTATTATTGATGAAATTTTAAATTATTTTATTTTAATATTGTTCACTGCACTTCTCTTATGCTTTTTCCTTATGTATGAAGATGCCGCTATAAATCCAATTGATCATAAGAAAGTAAGGGAAACAGTTGGAATTGAAACACGTGTTAACAAGTGCGAAGAGTGTGACAATTATGAAATTTGCTATTGCGCATGTCAAAAAAAACTCCGTTGTTTTTATTTACTAGTGTTGGTACGTAGGGGATTTTTGATATTAGTGATATTCCTTAAGGGATTTTATTAAATTTGGAGGTTATGTTCGAATTCTTGCTTGGATATGATTGTGAAGTAATTTTAATTAATTTTTTAGCACTTTTTAACGAATTTTATCAGAAATTAAACAATCGCACCAAATATAAATTAATCACTGTACATACCCAATCAATTCCTTTTGATGAATCTTGATGATTTTTCGCCTCTATAACTGAGTTTTCTGGGAGACACTTCCTCCTTCTTGGAATGGCCAGCAACGCCTGGGAGTTTTCTTCTTCGATAGAACGGGATACACACCAAAGACTGTTCTGTAAGCAGCCCTCTTGACTGCTGTTGATGCCTAAGTTGTTGCGGTAGAACAACTATTGTAGACACTTCAAACTATTTTGCCGGAGTTGTTACGATAGAACAACTGTTAAAGGCAATCAGTGGACAGGTTTTCCACTAGTTAATCCAATCCTAGCTCTTCTAGGATTTTATCGAAGGACCAAAATGAAGGCTAGACTTTCTCCCTAGCCTTTGTGGGTTTCAATAATAAAAGAACTCTGTCTTTTCTTATAAAGAATTTAGGTTTTTATTGAAGCCTCTTGCTTCTTTGCAATTCAAATTCAAACTTAAAACTAAAAATGACCAGAAGGTCTTTAATGATCAAAAACAAGAGATTAAATTAACTACTCAATTCTACTCCGTTATAATACAAAAAAAGACTCAAGTTAGGAACTTCATTATTCATAAATAAAAATTAGAGTGTTCTCTCTTTACACTGAAGAAAAATAATGGATAAATATATACAATAAAAAAAATTTAATAAAAATAAAGTTGAAGTCGCTTCAACAGTGAAGATTAGTGGAAACTTAAAGAAATTATAATATGAATACAGCATAAACTTCTAAAAATTATTCTCATAATTCGTTTAATTATTTAATCTAAATATCCAAAAATTTCGGATTACAATTAAGTTCCTGAACTGTTAAACGATTGCATATCAAAACGGACTGATCTAAGTTGACATTGCACTAATAGTTTAATCAGCCAACTTTGGTGCCGCAACATATGCGAATATATATGTATGGGTGCCCTGGTAGTCTCGTGGGTAGTGTGCTATACTATTAGCGTGAGGGTCGTGGTTTCGATTCCCACCAGAGACTCTGGTCTGTGACGCTACATCGAGCATATGGTCAAGTTACTCCGCTCGTATAAAAATAGAATATAATTTGTAATTGTATTGTAATAAATAAATAAATATATGTATATGAGACTACTAATACGATATAACAGCATTAAAATGACACCAAACGTACCTAAATCACATAAACCATGAACTTGTAAATAGGAAAATTATACAATAAATTTATTCCAGAAAGTATAATAGAAATAGCGGAACATACCACGGGAAACCAATGACACATTTATTAAGCCAATACTACCGTAGTGGCAATTAATTAATATCTCTTTTGAAGAAAAAAAGTTGTTTCGTTAAATTTGCTGAATTTTGTTGTTTGTTATATTTTTAAAAGTTATAAATGTTAAAGAAAAATGCGCAGAAATAAATTCCACAAATATTTTTCCCGACCTATTAAGAATTTTTGTCTGATAACACTACATAAAATAATTTATATTTTTACTGTCTTATTGTTCTTAACTTATAATAATAATTTTTTCAGATCCGTTATGCCCACAAACGATGCCTTGCAGAAAATAAACGCAACGTAAGTTTTAAAAATGTTATTAATTTTTTATAGCATATGTGTACATTTTTGTAATTTTATAAGAAACATAATAAATTGCAATTTATAATATAACACATCGTGTGCCCTGGTAGGAAGTGAGTAGGAAGTGGGTTGGATTCCCCCTATAGACTCTGGTCTGTTGCACTGGAATGGTCGTAATGTATATGCTGCTAAGCTCGTATTAATTATAATATAATTAAAAATTGTATTCTACTTAATAGAATAACATAAATAATAACACATAATACAAACAACACACTCCACTATATAATACGAGATATACATTATACGGAGCGTTTTTTACGCTTTATTTCGGCAACTTCTTGAATCTCACTGTTAATTTGTTATTATATTTAAATTTTTCCATTTTTCGTGGTCTTTCTGAGCAGATTTGTTGCATTCATTTTAATATTTGTTTGTCCCTTCGTGCAATCTCTTTGTTGGCTTGTCCTTTTTTATGTTCTTGATGGAGGGATGGAATGCATACCAACAAGATAAAATTTCTGACTGTGGCCAAGGTGCGACCTCCAGGACGATCCTTGTCTTGCTGTATTCAGGTTGACACGCAGCCTCTTCGTGGCACCTTCTGGATGGCATTCTAGCACCCGCTAGATTTGCACTAATGCGTGCCGCGAAGTCCAATCCCCTGGACGTTAAATTAGGGTTATGCGTAGGGCTTGGAACCCACCACGTAAAAATTATATCGAATGAAAACCACAACAACAAGCCTCCAAAAAGATTCCTTCAAAAGTTGGCGACCACGGCAAGCGTTTAAGAATAGCCACATGGAACGTCCGCACCCTTCACAGGGTAGACGTTTCGGCCCAGCTGGCGGATGATCTCATGAAATGTAGGACGGACATCACTGCCATTCAGGAAATGCGATGGATAGGCCAAGGGTGCAAAAGGCTGGCGTCTTGTGATGTGTATTACAGCTGCCATGTTGATAAGCACGAAGTCGGGTGCGGATTTGTGGTTAATAAGAGACTTCACCACCTTGCCTCTGGGTTTACGCCTGTGACCGCAAGAATAGCCAAAATCCGCATCAGGGCAAAATTCTACAACATCAGCCTTATTTGTGCTCACGCCCCGATCGTCCTCGGCGATTTAAAACTGAAGGTCGGGCGGGAAGGTATCTTTGGCCCCACTGTCGGACAGTTCAGCCTCCACGAGAATACTACCTTCAATGGTATGAGGCTGATCGATTTCGCCGCGGCGCTTAACACGGTATTATGTAGCACCAAGTTTCAGCATCTCGACATTCACAAGGCCACTTGGATGTCCCCCGATCGATCAACATCCACCCGATTGATCATATTGTGATTGACGGAAGGCACGTATCCAGTGTACTAGATGTTCGCACATTCAGAGGTCCAACAACGACTCGGACCACTACCTCGTCGCAGCCAAGTTTCGATTGCTCATTAGCGCCTCGAGATCTGCGAGCTCTAGTGCATTGCGAAAGCTGGACGTTAAGAAGCTGCGATCACAAGCTGCAGATGAGGCGTTCTCCGCTCAACTCTCTAATAAGCTCCGTCGTTCCCCATCTAATCTCGGCGACATTGGTGGACTGATTGCCAACATCCCTCACTCCTTGCGAACTACTACACAAACAGTCCTTGGCTTCGAGCGCCCACCCCAACGAAATCAATGGTACGATGAGGTGTGTCGCTAGGCAACTGCAGCAAAAAACTCCGCATACAAGAAAATGTTACAGTCAGCCGCTACGCGAGCCATTGTCGAGAACTATAGGGAGAGGAGAAGGGATGAGAGACGTCTTTTCAGACACAAGAAGAGGGATCAGGAAAGGCGTGAGCGTGAAGAAGTCGAGATGTATAGAGGTAGGAATGACGCTCGAAAATGATATCAAAAGGTTAAGCGTCTAACCGAGGAAGAAGCCTGGAGCGTCTTCCTACAAAGATGAGAATGGAAACTTGGTAACGGAGGAGACACTTCTCTTCTCTGCTACAAGGCGATGACGACACCAATACCGCCTTTAGAGATGATGTTCCGAACCCGATCGACGATGACGGCGTGGATATTCCGCCACTTAGCCATGAAGAGGTCAAGGTCGCGATTATGCATTTTAAAAACAATAAAGCGACAGGTCCTAATGACCTACCCGCTGAATTGTTTTAAACCGGATGTAATGAGTTGGTAGGGCGCATGCACCAGCTTATTTACAAAATATGGCTAGAGGAAAGTAAGCCCAACGATTGGAACCTCAGTGTCCTCTGTCATGTCCTGAAAAAGGGAGACCCTACGATATGCGCCAACTACAGGGGTATAAGCCTTCTCCCTATCGCATATAAGGTTCTTACAGGCGTATTGTGTGAATGACTGAAGCCACTCGTCAAAACACTGATTGGACCTTATCAGTGCGGCTTCAGACCTGGCAAGTCCACCATCGACCAGATCTTCACACTACGCCAAATCCTGGAAAAGACCCATGAACAACAAGTCGACACACACCATCTTTTTGTCGACTATAAGGCAGCCTTTGATAGCCCCATAAGGGATCGTGTTTTTGCCGCAATGTCTGAGCTCGGTATACCTGCGAAGCTGATAAGGCTATGCAGAATGACGTTGAGCAATTCCTGCAGCTCCGCAAGGTAGGAATGGACCTCTCCGAACCTTTTGATACCGTGCGAGGTTTCAGACAAGGCGACCCCTTATCATGCGACCTCTTCAACTTCGTCATGGAGAGTGTTCTGCGAAAGGCGGGAGTGCATCGCAATGGCACTATTTTTCAAAAGAGTGTCCAGCTGCTTGCGTACGTTGACGACATTGACATCATAGGGCGTACCAAGCGAGATGTTACTGCTGCCTTTAGTGCTATTGAACGGGAGTCTACCAAGATGGGTATGGCAGTAAATGAGGGCAAAACAAAGTATATGTTATCGACAAGTAGAGACGTGCGGCGTATTGATTCTCAGATTACGGCCGATAACTATACTTTTGAAACAGTCAAGGAATTTATTTATCTTGGCTCCGCCGTTACCACCAAAAATGATGTCAGTCTGGAGATCAAGCGTAGGATCACTCTTGCCAACAGGTGCTACTATGGTCTCAATAGCAATTGAGTAGCAGAGACCTCTCCCGAGCGACCAAACTAACACTCTACAAGACACTCATCCTACCCGTGCTTCTTTATGGCGCTGTGGCATGGACCCTATTAAGTACTGATGCAGCGGCCTTGAGAGTGTTCGAGAGAAAAGTCCTACGTAAGATCTTCGGTCCAGTGCGTGTTGGCGATGATTTCCGTATCCGATTCAACAGTGAGCTGTATGAGCTCCTCAACGACATTGACGTTGTACAGCGTATTAACATCCAGCGGCTGCGCTGGCTCGGCCATGTCGTTCGAATGGATGAGGCTGCTCCGGTGAGACGAGTATTTGATGCGGGTATCTGCGGAAGTCGGCGAAGAGGACGACCTTGTATCCGTTGGAAGGACCAAATCGAGGAAGCCCTGTCATCGATTGGTATGACCAACTGGCGTAGGCGCGCAAGAAGCAGAGGCGCCTGGAAGGATGTGTTGCGGCAGGCCGAAATCCGTTAAACGGGTTGTTATGGCCAATTAAGTAAGTAAGTACACCTAGCAAGAGACGGGCACTGGCAAAGAAAGTGAACAACAGTCTCCTCTTCCTCAGTGGACCTGCATCCACGGCAGAAGTCGTTGAAAGGGAGCCTCATTCTTTCCGCGTGTCTCCCCATGACGCAATGACATGTAAGCGCGGCCACTGTAGTCGAGATGACATCACGTCCAAGACCAAGTAATCGGTTGGTACGCCTTCTATCCATCTTGGGCTAGGTGAGTCTAGCGGTGGAGCAAGACTCCTCATTGACCCAGGATAGGTTGGCGTCCCGAAAGAACCTCCGCGCAATGGTCAACTTGACCGAGGCAAGTGGCATACCCAATTCAACAGAACAGGATTCCGGAAGGAGCGCACCAGCTCTGGCGAGCTCGTCGGCCCTACAGTTTCCCGGAATTCCACTGTGCCCGGGGACCCACACCAGAAAGACACTGGTGAAGCACCCCGAGAGAAGGTCGAGACAGCGGCGACATTCCCTAACGATCCTAGAGTTAGTCACGAAACCCGATAGAGATCCTATAGCGGCCTGACTATCAGAGAAGGTCGAGACGCGAGTGAAAGGAGCATCGTTGACGAGCATCCATTGAGCGGCCCGGTAAATTGCCATCACCTCCGCCTGAAACACACTGCAGTAGTCCGGCAGACGGAGAGAAATATTTAGGTCCAGTTTCCCAGAGTAGACACCGCTTCCAACCCCATTATCGAGATTAGAGCCGTCGGTATATATATCCAGGACTTTCGGGGGGACGACCGTATTAGGATTCCAGTTATCCCTACTTGGAATCAGAGAGTGGAAACATCTGTCAAGACCATTTTCAGCAGGGAAATAGTCCATGTTCACAGG
Organism: Sarcophaga rosellei; assembly: GCA_930367235.1. Lineage (NCBI taxonomy): Eukaryota > Metazoa > Arthropoda > Insecta > Diptera > Sarcophagidae > Sarcophaga > Sarcophaga rosellei. The sequence goes on along the minus strand of OV884017.1, from coordinate 78,234,213 downwards.
GGCCACTGGATCAACCTCCAGAATAGTGGAGAGACCAGAAGGTACAATGTGCCAACGAGAGAGAGCATTGATCCTAGTCGCAGCAAACTTGGCTACCTGCTTAGCGAGAAGCACAGTTGGAAGCCAGTTTAGCATTGCGAACAAGGCTTTCGTGGGGGTGGTGCGTAGAGCGCCAGTTATGTAAATGGCGGCAGCTTCTGACCTTGTCAAGAAGCCTGACGTTGTGTTTCTTGTCCAGAGCAGCAACACCGTATAAGAGGTTGGGTTCGATGACCGTGGAATATATCCAACGCATGATCCTTGGGCGAAGACCCCATCTGGTTCCGACCGCTCTACTGCAGCAGTAAGCAGCACATGCCGCCTTGCGTGCCCTAGCAGCCAGATTCGCCCTGCAGTCGAGTTTTGGATCGAGGATCAGGCCCAGATATTTAACCTCGCGACTCAACGTGAGTCTGGTCCCACCTATGCTGGGAAGGGAGAGGGTCGGAATTTTATATTTCCTCGTTAAAAGAATCGTATCGGTCTTAGAGGGGTTAATAGACAGTCCAAAATCCCTACACCAGTCCAGCACGATTGACAGCGCCAAGTTCAACTTATCCGACAGTGTCTGCGGACAAATTCCCGACGCAGCAATGGCAATGTCGTCACCGTAAGCTATGGCCCCATTGCCAGAGTGTTCCAGCCCCCTCAAGAGTGAGTTGACTGCAAGATTCCAGAGAAGTGGTGATAGAACACCGCCTTGCCTCTACGAACCATTCTTTGACAATTCGTGGCCCCCACTGTGGAGGTTACTATCCTCGATTTGAGGAGAAGCTCAATGGACCTGACCAGATTCTGTCCCAGGTTCAGAGAACCAAGAGCCCTAACTATGGCGTCCGGGTCGACGTTATTAAATGCACCTTCAATGTACAGAAAAATGGCCAAAGTGTATTCCGTAACGTGCATGGACTTTTCTACCCGAGAGATAAGAGAGTGAGGTGCAGTCTCCACTGATTTACCTCTCGTATACGCATGTTGGGAAGCGGAAAGAAGCGCTGGATCAATCGAGGCCCTAATATGAACATCAAGGCCTCTTTCCAGCGTCTTCAGAAGAAAGGAACACAGACTTATGGGTCTATAATCATTCGCCCCAGTGTGGGACGGTTTCCCAGCATTGGGAATGAAGATCACCCTAGATATTCTCCAGCTCCAAGGGATGTAAAGGAGCCTGAGACTAGCGTTATAGACGGCAAGCAACCAAGGGAATATTATCTCCTCCCCATGTTGAATGTCACCTGGGATAATACCATCCGGTCCTGGTGACTTGAATGGTCTGAAAGACCTAACAGCCCACTGCACTTGGCCAAGGGTAAGGGTCAGGGGGAATAGTTCCCAGACGATTGTTCGTTAATCTGATAAAAGGCCTGGCCACCAAGTGTGTCACTTCCTGGAAAGTGAGTGTGAAGGAGAAGCTCAAGCGTCTCCAAACTGGAAGTAGTCCAGCGTCCGTCAGGTCGTCGGATACAGTCAAGGGATTTGTGAATGGAACTTAGAATTTTACGGAGACGCCCGTTTCGGCAGAGGATTCTTCGCTCGCGCAGTAGTTTCTCCACGAGGCCCTCTTCGCTCGCCTTACAGCGTATTTAAGTTCCCTCTTTTTGGCCTTGTAGGCTGACCATTCACCTGTCGTCTTCGCCCTGTTAAAGAGCCCGTCACAAGATCGGTGTAGATCATCGATCTCTTGGTTCCACCAGAGCGGTTTTCGCCTGCCCCAATGGGCAGCGGGTTTGACGGAGGATGTGGCTGCCGCCCTAAGCGCGGTTGACAGTGTGTCTGCAGCCCTATCCACGTCGAAACGGGTCGTTATAGTCGGGGGGGTAGAGGGAAGGCTACTACGCAGTTTCTCTCTAAAAATGGTCCAATTCGTGTTCCTCCTATTGACCGGAGGGGTCATGAAAGGAGGAGACTCGTTCGTGTCAATAATGAAGGTAATGTATCTATGGTCCGAAAAGGAGCATTCATGAGATACAAACCAGTCCTTAAGGTTAGTAGAGAAATCGGAGCTGACCAGAGTGATGTCCAGCATCTCCCTTCTGTTCGAAGTAAGGAAGGTTGGTTCATCGCCCCGATTAGCTAAAACTAGGTCATTACTTATAATAAAATCAAAGAGGCACTCACCACGTTCGTTGGTACCGGAACTGCTTGATTGACCTTGTATTTGTAAATCACATTGAAAGGGTACTGTTACATGACCCTGATATTCTCTTCCTTAATTATAATATATCTGTAACTTGTTCTGCTGATAAATATATTACATATCGTGATTTTAGGAACATAGATTATACAACTCTGAATATTGAATTGAATAATATTTCTTGGGACCAGGTATATACATTGGGTAATGCGAATGACCAATTATCGTTTATCCAGGAGAAAGTACGTCTGCTCTATGACTGGTGCGTTCCTGTCAGAACCAAGCTTGAAGGCTCTGACTCCTACACTTTTGCCATATTATACTCACTTATTTAATACAGTTCTGACTAAATCTACTTTCCCTGAACATTGGAAATTAGCTAAAATCCTTCCCATTCCCGAGACTAACAATGAGTTCAGGCTAATTGCTATCCTTCCTTTTTTGTCCAAGGTAGTGGAAAATATTATAGCCAGACAAATCACTAATTATCTGAAGAGTCACAATTACTTGACTGTAAGTCAATCTGGATTCATGAAGGGTAGGAGTTGTACTACCGCTCTAATAAATGTAGTTGAGGATCCTAGGTCGGAAATAGATGAAAATAGTGTAGCGTTCTTGGTTCTCCTTGATCACACCAAGGCAATTGACACAGTCGATTACAAGGTTCTAATGAAAAAGCTCCAGCTCTTATTTGATAAACAGATTTCAAAAAGTACATTTTAATGGCAATATTTCAGATCCACTTAGCATTAGTAGAGGTGTTCCCCAGGAGTCAATACTTGGGCCTCTGTTGTTTTGTATGTATATAAAGGTTCTACCAGATGTTTTGGTTGACTGTCAGGTTCATATGTATGCTGATAATGTGCAGCTTTATACTAGTACTCCTAAGCAGAATATTAATTCTTGTTTGGATTACATTAATCGTGATTTAGTAAAAATTGACAGCTGGGCCTCGGCTAACGGACTATGCATCAATCCTTCTAAGTCTAAATGTATTATTCTTTCAAGGACCAACAGATCATTTGTCATACCTGAGTTGAGCATCAGGGGAAATAAAATTGAATTGATCTTCAATGGCAGTTTATCGTGGTCTAGCCATGTAAATGTCGTTGTTAGTAGAATTTATTGTATGCTTAGGAATTTGTGGGCTGCCATTGATTCAACTCCTTTTGTCATTCGTATGCAACAGGCTAAATCATACTTAATTCCAGTACTTTTGTATGGGTGTGAAATCTTCGCAAACTGCGTTTATGATGACAACCGAAAACTTAACTTAGCATTTAATAACATAGCTAGATATGTCTTTCGTAAACGGCGTCGTGATCACATTTCTCATTTGGCCTACCAAATTCTTAGTATAAAATTTGATAATCTCCTGAAAATTAAATGTCTTATTCTACTTCATAAAATAATTTACACGGAACAGTCGAAATATTTATTTAATAGAATTAAGTTTGCTAGATCCAACCGTGGTATGAAGATTATTCAGCAACGCTTTAAGACTCTTTTGTCTCAGCGACAGTTTTTTATACACACCACCAGTCTTTGGAATTCCCTACCAAACTACATTCAAAATCTAGGCAATGCAAATGCGTTCAAAAAGGAGTTATTTAAATTATTTTCATAAATAAAATTTTTACAACACCTTAAGTTAAAGGAAGTTCATATTTATAAATTTTGTGATTTTATTTTTAGATTTATATCTTTACGTTTATATCTATATTATATTTTTATTCCTATTTTTTAAACTGATTTTTTTAAACTGATTTTTCTAAATTATTACCTTTTTTTATATTTTTATAATTTATTATCTTTAAACTCTTTTATTGTAGAAATATTGTTAGTTTTTTTTTTTAATTCCTATGTGTTATATTTTTTTCTTTATATTTAAATTTAATAGTTATATAAACTTTCAACTTTTTACTTAATTTTTTTATTTTTAATTAATGTTAATGTTTTATATATTTTACATCTTATTGATTCTAAATATAGCACTGTCACTTATAAGATTTATATCTTGTTGTGCTTTGTCAATTATAATAAATAAATAAAATAAAATAAATAAAACAATAATTTAAATAATTATTACATATGTTGTTCGATTGTGGACTGTATGTAAGGGGATGAAACAAAGAAATATCCCATCTACGCCTGTATCCAAAAGAAGGCCACTACAAAGAAGGCAAAATTAGCAATATTCCAATGCACAAAAAAAAAACCAAACCAATAGCACTTTCCTTTTTTATATAAAATTTTTGTTGTACACAATATTTCTTTTATTTATTTTCTTATTGTTTACTTAAACTTCTGGAGCTCCAAATACCTCCAGACGATCAAAAGCGAAAAACTTAATTAAAAAACAAATATTTAATGCTAAAAACAACAATAATTTTAAAATATAAAAAAGCTTAAATATATACTTCAGCGCCCTCTATTGCTAATTTGCCTTCATTTAAACAATCCTGTTTATGTCACCAAGGATGGCAAGTTTGGTCTGTCAGACATAAACATGCCGGCACCCTTGCAGTACTGCAACCAAGAAAGATGTCCTCCTTCTAATCACTAAAGGAAGAAAAAAAATCAAAAGAAAAACTCTCATGTTAGTTTCTTATTTAAAAACAATAGAAAACCAAAATCTTGACAGTTTGCAGCAGTTCCAAATCAGATCCGCCAGAAAGAAAAAGGTAACATTGGGAAGATATATTCAGGAATAAATATCATGGTCTAAAATTAGGTATCGAATTCTTGAGGCTTATTGTTCCTCCACTAAATTGGAACTAGAGCTTCCGACCATTGAACGGACTAGGTTCCCTGGTGGAATATTAGGACGAACGAGGTCCGATATTTTTCCTGGGTAGTGGGCGGGTTGTCCTCCTCAATGCTTCAGTTTGGTAATCTAACCTTCCTAGGGACAGACGGACTAGGTCTATTGCCCGTTAACTGGAAGGTTTAACTTCAGCGGCCCACTTTCTCACACGTCCACCAGGTATGATCGTGGCTCAAGCTACCTTACAATTCATCGTCCTCGACATCTTCATCCCTCTTGGATTTCCTCAGGGTACCATGATATTATAAGCTAAAGTTGTTTATCAATTCTTCGCTGGAAGAATTACAAGATTTCCATTCGGTCTTATAACTGTTCCACGTTCAGTCACCAAATTCACAGCTTTCACGTAACCATTATTACGCAAATGAAATTTACTAACGCGGCCTAAGTGCCATTTAGAGGTAGGCCCTGTACCTTCTCTTATGGCTGCTGTGTCACCAATGTCAACACTATTTCCTAAATATTGGCGGTAGGCCATTCTACGAGTACCGGAGTGGGGCCTAGGCCCATTTCGCAAAAATTTATGCCCTTGATCATTCGGCTTCACAATTCCCTTAGATTTTCCGCCGACCTCTATTCTAGCGTAACCTGACGCATAAGTCGAGAGCTCCTTCGAGTGCAGCTCTGGTAAAGGCCCCGTCAGAATCCAGCCTAATACTCTTTTCTGTGCCATTAGGTCTCCTAAAATATTCTTCCTGACACCTTCCAACAAGATGTCAGGGTATATGTCACCACCAATAAGAATGTCAATGTGACCGCTTTTATCGAATTTCGGATCAGCCAAAGAAATCCCCGAAATGGCTGCTGATCTCGAAATATCAACCGTTGAGTTTGGCAACATGCCAGTCAATTTGGGTAATACTAACCCCGTTGCCTTTACCCTAAACCTATCATCCAAAAGTGAAGTCAGGACAAACGAACATTGTCCCTGAACCTTACCCGTAGAAGCTCCGTTCAAGCCCGAAACTTTGGCATTCATCCGAACTGTTGTCAATCCTAATTTTCTCTGCAACTTTTCCGAAATAAAAGTTGCGTGAGATCCGGAATCTATCAGTGCCCTAGCCTTAAACGTTTGCCCTCGATGGCAAATACCAACTATGACTGTCCCTAAAAGAATCTGCTCAGATGTGGCAGCAAAGCAGTTGTGCACATCACTACCATGCTTTGCAACACGGCTAGAACTTGTCGCGTCCAAAACTCTAAGTTCTCGAGAGGATCCAGACACCTCTCGGTGGAGCAAAGTGTTATGTCTCAAATTACAGATTGAGCAATTCAAATTTTGCCTACATTCATTTAATTTATGACCAACCGCGAAACAGTTAATACACAGGCTGTTCCTCTTTATAACCAAAAATCTTTGGTCAGGTGATAAGTTTAAAAATGTTGGACAAATGTTCACCAAATGATCTCTTGAGCAACAAAAACAAGTCTCGGTTGCTGACCGAGTAGGAAAAGATCGAACGCTCTTTCTCGAAGTAGAAAGAGTTTGAGGGGCTGGTCTAGCATTACAATTATCCATTGAATCGAAATTCTTTTTTTTTTTTTTTTTTTTTTTTCATGTTTTTTATTTATTTATTTATTTATCATTAATATAATACATACATGAAAAAAATTTAATATAACCCGCTAAGCCATTGGCTTGTCAGCAGGAAAAGAGAATTAAAATTTTCTAAATATATTATATAAATTTATGAATTCATTGCGAACTTAAAAAATATTTTTTCAAAAGTTTCTTTCTTTTAACTTCATTATTTTCATTAATTATATGTGTTGGTATCTTATTAAAAATTGTTGGTAACATGACGCTTAGCTCATTTCTGCCATATTCATTAAAAAATTGCTTTACTTTATACCTTCCTTGAGCTCGACGTCTTGTACTATATCGGTGATCGATGACATCAAGAAACCTATTGTCCTTGTGAAATTCATTTATTAATGTGAAATAGTAAATACTTTTAATGTTTAAAAGGTTGAGTTTAGAGGCTAGATTGTTTGAATTGCTTGTTGCTGTGTCTGCAGTTGTATTTGTAGTTGTGTTTGTTGTTATGTTTGTTGTTGTGTTTGTTGTTATGTTTGTTGTTGTGTTTGTTGCTGTAGTGTTTTCTGTTGTGCCTACTGTTGTGTTTGTTGCTATGTTGGTTGTTGTATCTGTTCTTGTGTTGTTGGTTGTTAACGATGTGCTGTTTGTTTGCAAATTCCAGGTTACTGATGCGATGTTATTAGAGGACGAGTTGTTGACTGTACTGACGGAAATATTTCGTTGTATTGTATCTGGGCGTATGTTGTTGGATATATTAAGTGTAGTATTGAAGTAAAGTGTTGTGTTGCTTTGAATGTTGTTGCTGCTATCATTTAGTGGGTGATTGTTGTTATATGTGTTATGCAAGAAATGGTTATTTTTTTCAAGAATTTTTAGTAATTGATTTTGTGTATTTTGTAGTATTCTACAATGTGTTGAACCTCCCCATGCAGTGATACCGTGTCGTATGTAAGATTCGGCCAATGAGTGATACGCTTGTCTTAAAACATCGCTTGTAGAGCAGTAACTTAAATGATAAAGCATATATGCAGATTTGCGTAGTTTCTTTTGTATATTTGTAATATGGGTCTTCCACTTAAACTTATTATCAACATATACTCCTAAGTATTTGTACGTTTCCACTAGTTCTATATTTGTGTCACACCTATCGTCTGTTGTATTAGGGTTTTTGGCCATTCTGTGAATACATTCGTAATTGTGAAATTTCAAATATATATTTGACTGTGTAAGATGCGGAGTTTTTATATGCATAATTTTCGTTTTTGTCGCGTTAATGATTAGGCCGTTGTCGTGACACCATTTCGCTGCTATATTTAGTTGTGTCTGCATTATTTCTGTGGCATATTCTATGTTTTTATCTGAGACCACTATTGCGGTATCATCTGCGTAAGCAAATGTTGTGTTTCCTTGAAGTGCATTTATCATTTCATTGGCGTATATTAAATACAGTATTGGTCCAAGTTTGGAGCCTTGTGGTACACCACAATCTATTGCCACTTCTTCGCTGTTGTTGTCACATATTCTCACGCGGTAGGTTCTGCAATCTAGATAGTTCTTAAACCAGTTTAATGTGCTTCCTCTAACTCCAATTCTCTCTAGCATTTGCAAAGGTCGGATATGGTTTCCAAAGACTGAAACCGCGAAGTCAAAAATTCATCCAAATCTTTTCATTTGGGAATCTCCACTTTGTCCCGAATTGTCTGTTCCCATAGTGACAAAGTTAATACGGGCAATTTTGTGGAGCAGAGATATACAAAAATCGGATCCCAATTAGGGATATCAATATTATGCATCCGAAGTGCTGATATCTCTTTGGATTCCCTTAATCGCCTGAGCCGATTCTAATTTTATAGGTTCCAGTGTAAAAAGAATCTTCAATTGAGAATTCACCAGTATTCTCCTGTTCTCAAACCTATCTCTAAGATTGTTCCAAGCCTCCTGGAACCCATGGGTCGTCAAAGGTGATTTTTTGACTATTTCCAATGCTTCACCACGCGTAAACTGCCGCAAATAAAACAATTGCTCAACAGGTGAAATATTGGCACCATTCACATACACCGCTGTAAACATATCCCGGAAAGATGGCCACGATTTGTAGTCACCATGAAATACCTCCATGGTACATGGTGGTAACTGTATGTGGTTTCGAAAGCGACTATTGTCAGCTTGACCATTTTGGCACTGCGTCGAGGACATCCCAGATGGATTGACAAAAGTCTGAGAGAGCTCATTCATTAGGGCAGCTGCAGTGATGTAACCCAAACGACAATGACCGAAAAGTTCTCGAGCTGCCTCTCGATCATCTTCTAAGTCCTCCACATCCCCTATCGCAAAGGCTTCATAAGCGTCCTTGACCTTCTTCCATAACGAGTTAAATTCTTCCCTCTGAATTTCTATAGAGAAGGCCGTATTTCCTTCCTGAGTCGCATTAAATTCCTTTTCAAAATCTAGGAACATTTGGGCAAATATTTCAAAAGTCACTAATTCCCTTGACTTAGGTATATTAAATTCAAATTCCAAATTGATCAAATATGCAAGTTACTCAACGAATAAAGCGCGTGCTGATATTTTTCAAGAAACTAAAAAAGGATTACAGAACTACCGATATTCTGTTTCGCTATGAGCACCGAAATTATCAAATAATATTGATAATATAACCGAAATGATAGATTGCGCCTGGAATTGTTCACTATCCTAGGTATATCAGAAGCAAACTATTTTGAAATACAAAAAAACTATAAACGCGACCACCTGGGCAGTAATGCTACTCACCCTTTCCAGTACAAAAAATTATCCCAACCGTAGGAATTCCAAACGATGAATGCTTCGAAATCACTAGCTTATCCAAAAATTAAACTCACGAAAACAAAATTTATCCAATAAGCAACCAACTATTCAGTGAATGTACCTAATCACCCTTGTAGCATAAATACTTCATATCGCAACCACAAATTTCCATTGATGATCAATCAATATTCCAATATAAAACATTTGATCAATATTTATTTATTAAACTCTCTAACCAAAATTAATTTAAAATCTATTGTGCACCAAAAAAATTAAATTAATATTAAATGGTAAACAAAACTATAGATTAAAAAACGAGATCCACAAACAAAACGTTACCCCACTATTATTTCAAATAAAAAAATAATGCTTTGTTCTGTAAAAGGTTGATTCGAAGGATCGTCATAAGAGGTAATAGGCTTTGCTATTCATCCAACGCCCGATTACCAATAATCACAAAAGTCTGGACAAAAATCAAATTTGGTTGTTGAACTCGATTCTCAACTCCTTATTCTCACCCCAATTTGATCCTTTTATTTGGAAACTTATTCCCTTTTAATCCAAGACAAAAGGGACTAATAGTGTATATTAAAACCAGCTCGGTTTTAATATTCGATAAATTCACAAAGTATGTCTGTGCTATGGAAGTTATAACACCTTTACTTTATGAACCCATACACTGTTATATTAAATACAAGTAAAGTTCTGTTAGATTAGACAACAAAACTTTACAAGTATATGAATCACCACCAAATAGAAAATTGACAAAAAGTAAAACAAGAACAAGTTTACCTTGTTTAAATTGGTGGCATAAAAACAATCAAAAGGTTCCAAAATCCGGGTCGTCTGGACCAAATGTTCGATTGTGGACTGTATGTAAGGGGATGAAACAAAGAAATATCCCATCTACGCCTGTATCCAAAAGAAGGCCACTACAAAGAAGGCAAAATTAGCAATATTCCAATGCACAAAAAAAAAAAACCAAACCAATAGCACTTTCCTTTTTTATATAAAATTTTTGTTGTACACAATATTTCTTTTATTTATTTTCTTATTGTTTACAATAATTTCAAAATTCAATGTAGCTATTTTATTTTATAACCTTTTTTTTAATATTTTCAAGTATTTATTTTACAAGAGAATGGCTGAATGCCTCTCATCTAAAATTAATTATTAAAACTTCTGGAGCTCCAAATACCTCCAGACGATCAAAAGCGAAAAACTTAATTAAAAAACAAATATTTAATGCTAAAAACAACAATAATTTAAAAAAAAAGCTTAAATATATACTTCAGCGCCCTCTATTGCTAATTTGCCTTCATTTAAACAATCCTGTTTATGTCACCAAGGATGGGAAGTTTGGTCTGTCAGACATAAACCTATGTAATGGTTTTAATTTTAATAAGTTATGAAACTTATAAATTCAGAAAAGCGTTAGCATAAAATTTAATGAGACAATAAGAAAAGAAATTAATTCTATAGTTTTGATCTTTTTGTAAAAATCTGACAAATTGATTGTAATACAATTATTTTAATTTAACTATTTCAGATATTGCAAACGTAATCAAAAACCTCGGGATAATGAATGGATTACTAGCGGCAGTTTGGGGTCACGGGATGCAGTTCTAGTTTTTAGAACATCTATATTAAGCACAAAACCAAAAATTTCCGATATATCCTTGCAAAGTTCAAATTGTGAAGCAGCAGAAAAATGTGATAATAGCAGTAATAATTTAAAAAATTTTTCTGTTGAGAATATAGGGCCGTCCACTAGCAAAAGTGCTTGTTATAATTCAAAAACAGTAAATACTGGATTAGACAACGAAAGAAAATATTTAGCGAGATTGCCAAAAAATGTAATACGTATTGTAAGTTCGGAGAAAAATTTATGCGATTCACTATCTTCAAGTGAAAATTCTATATCCAGCGAGGGAGATGAACCTGATGATATTGAAAAGCAGGTCGCATCAGTTTCTGGGTCTGGTGTTGATTCCATGGACGATGCTGACAATGCCGGCGATGGGGAAGATGATGAGAATGATAACAAAGTAGAAGACATAATGGACGGTTATTCGCCAGCAATGGGCATGCCAGCTGTTGATCTTCGATTGACCTACAAATTTATTCAGACAGAAACAAAACTGTTAAGGAAAATTTTTGCTCGTCATGGTTTATCGGAAGCCGAAGAAAATGAAAATTTTAGCATTTTGTGGACTGGTATACATATGAAACCTGATATTTTACGCAATCTTGCTCCTTATCAACGCGTAAATCATTTCCCCAGGTATGTTACTTAATATTAAAATAATATAGGTTTGAAACTTAATTAACTTATATCCTTTCTTAGATCCTACGAATTGACACGAAAAGATCGTCTATATAAAAACATAGAAAAAATGCAACATTTGCGAGGAGTTAAGAATTTTGATATTATACCGCAATCATTTATTTTACCGTTAGAATATAGAGACCTAGTAACAGCCCATAATAAACATAGAGGACCTTGGATAGTGAAACCGGCTGCATCGAGTAGGGGTCGCGGGATTTTTATAGTAAACTCGGTAAGTTCAACAAAATATCCTTAATGCTTTAAATGAATTTAAATGCTTGTACAATCTGTCAAGCAACTTCTTATCTGAAGTGCCCAATTGTCTTTTCAAATTAATTTACTAAGTCCATTATTAGTTGAACGAAGGATAATATAATAATAATTCAATATCTGGTGTTTGGCAGATTCATTTTTATGATATAACAATGTTGTCTCTTTTGTTCAGATAACCAACTTAGAATTTTATATTTAAATTTTAATTGATTTACATACCCATAATACAATTGCACATCACGACTCCGAAAACTATACTGAGCACGATTCTTTTGAGTTTAAGCAGCGTTGCAGTGCGCCCTCCATCCTTCCTTGGCCAGATTTTCTGCGCCGTTCTGCCCGTATCCGAAGCCGCCCACCTGCGGTTGACGGAGTTTCTGACTGTATTGTCAATCATGAGCTGACAGGTCCCCAGAGGGACTCCAATAGTCGAGAATTCCAGAGTTCGATAATTCCGCTACCCTGTGAAGTTCATCACTTTGGAGCATTAATAGCCGCGTGGCTATCGGAGAGTACGATGATGTTTCGATTGCATTGCCAACATTTCAGCGAAAAGCGCTGCAGTAATCCAGCACCCTTTCTCAGACCTCTTTATCCGGAATGTTCGTCCAGAATTTCATTGAGAAGTCAAATTGCGGTATCATATAGTCAACACAGAATACACATTTTAATTGATTTACATACCCATAATACAATTGCACATCACGACTCCGAAAACTATACTGAGCACGATTCTTTTGAGTTTAAGCAGCGTTGCAGTGCGCCCTCCATCCTTCCTTGGCCATATTTTCTGCGCCGTTCTGCCCGTATCCGAAGCCGCCCACCTGCGGTTGACGGAGTTTCTGACTGTATTGTCAATCATGAGCTGACAGGTCCCCAGAGGGACTCCAATAGTCGAGAATTCCAGAGTTCGATAATTCCGCTACCCTGTGAAGTTCATCACTTTGGAGCATTAATAGCCGCGTGGCTATCGGAGAGTACGATGATGTTTCGATTGCATTGCCAACATTTCAGCGAAAAGCGCTGCAGTAATCCAGCACCCTTTCTCAGACCTCTTTATCCGGAATGTTCGTCCAGAATTTCATTGAGAAGTCAAATTGCGGTATCATATAGTCAACACAGAATACACATGTGTATTCTGTGATAGTCAATGCCTCAATTCTCAAATATTCCCAGGATCACTGCTGTGTAGATCCAATGAGTCATTTTAGGTACCAAGCCCCATATTTTCCCCAACACCTTACTGCAGGTGTAGAGGCAATAGAGGCGTTTTTCAGTCTATTATTGGTGTTCGATTTCCAAGTCAATTTGCTTTCTCGAACCAGCACCTTTGAGTTCTGGTCACATTCCATACATTTTCTGTGATCGAATCGGCGGTGGTCTATACTTCCTACTGAAAAGTACCACCTCAGTTTTCCCGTTATTAACTTGCCCACTCGCTAACCTTCGTCAGAGCCAGTTTCATCCTAACTCTAACAGTACCCTCAAATCAGTGATATTGTAAAAACCACGTCATCTACATAGGCAATAGCCCCACAACCAACATGTTCTAACATCACCAGCAGTTTGTTCATTACAATGTTATAAAGGAGGGGAAAGCACCACACCTTGCGGAGTTCCCCTTCCTATCCTTATAGCGATGTGCGATCCCTCTAGCCTCGGGTAGATCGTTCTTTCACTGAGTAATTTCGATATCCAGTTCACCATTGTGTCCTGTATACCCAATCTTCTCAGCGCACCAGATGTCCAGGAAGGCAGTCAGAGGGTACTCCTTCCGTGCAAGAGACTTCTCTATCGTTCACGTTGAGCTATGTAGGACAGTTTCAACAGAAATCCCCTTACTCCATTGAATAAAAGACTTCCATCCAGGATCTGCCGTAGATTTATGTCTATGGGCCTCTCAAAGGTATTCAATAAGAACGAGGAGGGACTTATGGGTCTGTAATCTTCAGGTGTGGCGTGGGAGTTTCTTCCTGGTTTGAAGACCACTCCCACTTTGTACCATTTCGAAGGTATGTTTAACAGCCGAATATTAGCAAAGTAAATTTTCCTAAGAAGTTCTTTGTCCCAATCTCAGAGGCTATTAAAGGGCAGGATATATCCCCTCCGGTCCTGGAGACATAAACGGTTTAGATCCGTCTATATATCATTTGACTGCCCTCACAGATATATTCGCGATGTATTCTCCCAGTCCAGTTCTGCGATCATCTACTCTAATCCCGAGTCCTGTCCCGATGGAAAATGGGTATCAACAAGGAGTTCCAGAGTTTCTTAGAGCTAGTGCATGAGCCATCATTCCTTTGCAGCACACACGGTACAAAGGATGTAGTTGCCAGAGTTCTCCTAAGGGATGTTTTGTAGCGTTCCTAATGTTCCGCATTTCCGGATATGCTTGTCACATTGAGGAGTCCGCGGGGCGCCTTTCTGAGCCTGGTCTTACCAGGGAGGCTCTTTCGTTGGACCTGCATTTACAAATGCCCCTAACATAAAACTGTAATAGCTTTAACTTTCAAAATAATATCAATTCTACTGTAATTGGGCTCATTCCCAGATCGATCTGAATCCCATACAGGTCTCAGTTCGTTTTCCTAGGATTCCTGAACGTCCTTCCTTCATTATTCCCTCTATTAAGAGAGAATTCAATAAACCTGTGATCAGAGGAGTGCTCATCGGATACTCTCCAGTCTCTAACGTAATCGTAAATATTTTTCAAGACAAGGGTTAAAAGCGGGCGTAAGATTGTTAGAAATAATAAATTCAAAGTGTGACTCACCGCGTTCGCTAACATCAGTGCTTCCCCATATATTATGATAAAACCTATTAGTAATCCAACCTTTGTGATGTTAGCTAAGATGGGTGACCGGCAAGTACGTATTTCATATAGCTCGAGTAGATCCTGTACTGCCTACTGTCGGTCTCCGTTGTTATTGTTGTTAGATCTTCATTACTGCAGTTTGGAATAAAGGACATTTTAGAGCTGTGCATCGACAACTGTGTATTGCACATTTTAATAATTTTTTTTTTGTTTTTTTCTGGCTCCTTTGGATTTAGAGGTATCTAAGAGCGTGTACTTGCTATACCTGGGATTGAATCTTTTGGCACCACCTCTAGTTTAGAGTCTGTTCAGATTTCTCCCAGCCGTGATACGGCGATGGAGAAGAGATCCAGTGCTCTTTATTTAGCGAGTCCCTGGTGCCAGTCAAACATTAAGTAAACTGTTACCAGTACACTTCAAAGAAAGCATTGGCAAGGGCGTCCTCCACCAAACTCGAATTTGAGGCGTAATGCTGCCATTAGGATCTGAGCTGTCTACCACTGCCATCTCGATGCTACCTTTCAGTACCTCACTGCTGCTTCCATGGCTGACATTTTTTCGAAACTTCTTTTTGGCGCAGGCCTGCGATTGCGCATCACGCAACGTTCAACTATCTGTTGGGATTTTTGACATCCATTCCAGAACTCTCCTAGCGCTTAATCGCTCCCTGTACCGCAGCTTCGATTCTTTTATATTCGTTGCCGCGTCAACCTTTGCACTTCCAAGACCACTTTTGCTGGACGAAAATACGGTTTTTTCAGCCAAGGCCGACGTTTTTGGCTGATTGTTGTTTCTGCTGCTGAGAAGTCCTTCAACTCTTTGAATGTCACATTTTAGGCATTAGGGTGCGAACAGAGTGAGCGCTGATACCGAGCGGAGATTATTGGCGCTTAACTTCATGCGAGAAGAAAAATTGTATATAACACAGTGAATGCGAGAATCAGCGCTGAAATTCTGTTTATTGCATGTGTTTTGCTTTTATGACATTTAGTCTTGTTGTTCATTTGTGTTTATAAAATTGCTGTACACTGTAATGGATTCCTCTGATGAAAGGTATTTTGCTTCTCCTAGTGTGATTAATGCAATTATTAACGCACAAGAATTTGGAAAACATCCAATTACAATAAAAGGGAAAGAATTTGGTGAATTTCATCATTTATATAATGATTTAAGAAAAAATCCAGTCAACAATATACCCGAATGCATACTAAAAAGTAAACATCAACAATGCAAAAAAGCGCGCAAAACGCTTTGAAACTGTTTTCTCGCACTCATCGGCTTTGATCTCTGCTCTTGTCGGCGTTCACTGTGTTATACATAAGCTTATTTGTATTGACTCGTATGTAATCAGTTTTATCGCACCACTGACAATCTCGGCTCCGCTTTCAGCGGTCACTCTGTACGCACCCTTAGTCACAGTTTCTGTTGGATGTTTACGCTAGATATATGTAACTCAGCAGGTGTTGTATTTAAAAAGGGTATAAAATACTAAAAAATTAAGCAAAATTAAATTATTCAGGGTGTTAAGATAGGTTCTTTATGTACGCTTTGAAATATTTAGAATTTATTTTCACTTTATATTTAAATTAATTCTAGATTTCATTCTGAAAACATTTTAATTTTATTTACAGCCCGATCAGATTCCACAAGACGAGCAGGTGCTTGTTTCCAAATACGTTGCGGATCCTTTATGTATAGATGGTCATAAATGCGATTTGCGTGTGTATGTATTAGTGACATCATTTGATCCTTTAATTATTTATCTCTATGAAGAGGGCTTAGTACGTCTAGCAACGGTTAAGTACGATCTAAACGCTGACAATCTTTGGAATCCTTGTATGCATTTATGCAATTATAGCATTAATAAATATCACACAGATTATATTAAATCGAGTGATGCCCAAGATGAAGATGTTGGTCACAAGTGGACTTTGTCTGCACTTTTGCGACATCTTAAGACGCAAGGGTGTGATACAGTTTCGTTGATGTCAAACATTGAAGATCTGATTATAAAATCTATTCTTTCATGTGCACAATCTGTTATATCTGCGTGTCGAATGTTTGTTCCAAATGGCAATAATTGTTTTGAGTTATATGGATTTGATATTTTAATTGATGACACATTAAAACCGTGGCTTTTGGAAGTTAATCTTTCTCCATCAATGGGTGTAGATAGCCCACTTGACGCCAAAGTAAAATCATGTTTAATTACTGATCTTTTAACATGTGTTGGGATTCCGGCATTCAGCCCGGCTATGCGTGCTCACTATGATAGCAAGTGGACACGATTCCGTAATGTTTCTTCTTTAAGGCGCACTTGCTCTGCTGAACCCACTAATAGTAGCTCTTCAAAACGCTCTGGCGGATCTATAAGTAATCCAGTCGGAAAGCAATTAACATTAGAAGAGAAAAGAATAATACGTAATGTACGACTGCAAAATGCTCGTAGAGGTGGTTTCGTCCGTATCTTTCCTACTGAAGACAGCATGATTCGCTATGGTAATTTTTTGGACCCAACTACTGGTATTCCAATGTCTACGCCTGTTATCCAGGGCCAAGGTTTTCATTCAATGTTGTTACAGCATAACTACAATCAATTGTTATTTCAGAATTTGTTCAGCCCACCATCAAGCGAAACAGATACTAAAGAACATAATTCATTTGAGGACCGTATGATCCAGTATGAACGAGCTTTAGAAACTGAAACAACGTTAGAGTTTGTAAGAAAGCATATTGAGCCTAAGTGCGAAGAGGAAGGCAAACGATTGCGTAAACAAATTCTTAAATTAATTGATGATGGATCCGAGTTAACACAACTTCAAGCGCGTCAAACTTTCGGACTTTATTTGGAAGCGATATTACGGCGTCTAACACAAGATCCCAAAGACAGTCATGAAAAAATTATACTAAAATTTCTTAATCGAGTAGGAGGGTCAGTTAAAGCACCAATGTTTTTTCGAAACCCTCAAAATATTCGAATAGTTAGTAAAGCACGTTCTGCAATGGTTGCCAAATTACTTGGCGATTTTTTGGAACACTATAACCGCGATACAGAAGCATATGTAGACACTTTTGATCATATTGGCATGATACCTTCGAACCTTTTTCTCGATTTTCTTTCACAAGCTCAAGAAGCAGATTTAGAGGCGGTGTTAGCACTCAATACTAGTCTAACAGGTACAATGCCCTATCTCTATAATAGATGTGGTTTATCTGTACCTGTAACCCCTCCAATACCGTCGGGTATTCACGGCTTTCTCAAAGCATTGCCGTCAATGGTATTAAGCGGTTCTGGTGCTAGAGACTTTAACAAACATGACAGCTACTACAGATTGAGCATTGAAAAAGAGTGTGTACAACAATACAACAGAAAAGAGAATTCCAAAAAATAGATCAATTTTAAACCACACAGAATATTTTAAACCTAGGCACGTAAAAAAATATACACTTTAATTTGTAAATGAGTGCCTAAATAATACTATTTATTAATAATTTTAAGAGATAATAAGTGAACTAACTTAAGACATTCTACGCAATACAAAGTACATTTTAATGTGGACATTTGTGATATAGAGAAATATAAAGCTCGATAAAGTGATGATAGTTAGTTCTAGGATTTACAAAAATTAATATTTAAATAAAAATCGAATAAAACATTCAACGAACATATTTTTAGGCTTTCAAATTTTAAAAGCAACTAATAAGGATGAAATATTTAAACAATTATTTAAGCTTAGATAAATTTTTTATTTTACATACAATTCAAAATATTTATAAGATTAATAAACTAATGCCAATTTTTTTTAAAACAAATTAATTGTCGTACAAAAGCAAACCTAATTTTCTACAAGTATTTAATTATAATAGTTTAATTATAATCAACTATATTTTTCAAATTGATCTGTCGTATAAAAATATGTATGTCCAATTTCAAATTATATTTTTAATTCAATACAGTCACATAGAAAAAACCATTTTTTTTTGCATAGTGCGTCTAAAAAATAGAAATACAGTCCATAAAGAATGCCTTTTTTTTAATATCGAGTGCAATTTTATCGAAAAAGATTTTAATAATTTATATTTTTGTGTATATTTTGTATAAATCGAATCTCAGAAATTATTGTATAATGTGTTAAAAGTAGATAAGTATATGTATGTACATATATCAAAAACAAGGTGACTTAAAATATTTCGTTAATTTCTCATTAGTTAATTAAAAATGAAAGCTTCATGATTTTTGCATACAATACATATGTTACACAAAAGAGTGAATTTATTTACATAAAGTTTTGATTAAAAAAATTAATTATGTGCTAGAACACACTTGAAATGTTGACAGATGAAATTACTATAAGTAAAGTAATGTTTATGTTTCGTATTATGCTAATGACGAATATAAATTCGCCTTTATACACAAAAATGATTATGAAAATATGGAAAATTACAACTTATGATGAGATACACTGCATAGCTGAAGAATCTCCGGTTATAGCAGTGCTAATCATAAGTTCTATATGTATGTATGTGTAACTAAGAAAACTGTGGCTTGTATTCAGTTATATAAAATAGTTAGGGAAATTAGGCTTGTATGTGATATTAGTGTATCTGAAATGTGTTCATTGCAATTTTTCAGTATTAATGATTTATGAGTTTTAAAAATGACCTGCAGCATTTGATAAGTTATGACAAAAGTGCATACAATATTCCTAAATTACATATTTAAATTTTAAAATTTTTGTACAGGCAATGCATTTTATAATAAAAATAGTACACATTCGATAATCGAAAACAGTCCTTTTTGACTTAAATTCTCATTCTAGTCATTTTCCTATTCTATATAGGTTTCTATAATGTTTAAAATTTTATCATACAATCTCAAGACTTAATTAAAGGCAAATAATTGGCATATTTTATTATCGCAAAATTTGTGAAACAGTAAATTTTAAAAATAAGTTAATTCAGTTTTTTACTAATAAACTAGCATTGAAATTATATTAACAAGCTTTATAAAAATTTTTACTACAGATTTAAATACAAATTTATTGTAATCTTAATTTTGAAAAACCACAGCTTATTACAATAGTTAAAGAGCATCTGCATTCCAAACTATAAACATTATACATAATATAATTCCTAATGATATTTCTAGTCATTATTACAGAGCGTTATAATTTAATAATATTACAATATATGCACTAACATTTTATGTATGTACAATTTTTTAAAAAATATATTTAAGAGTGTTTTAAAACTAATAAACTTTTAATAAATTATAAGATGAAATAAATATTATTTGTAAGCGCACATTGCAATTTACGAGTTTTTCAATATAGAGCTTTTGCTTTAAACATAATATAAAAACATATATACATATATGGTTTTATATATGATAATTATAAGATAATAATTATAAGCAATAGATAGCCTTATTTCGTAAATATACTTTCGTTCTAACAAATTACTATCTGTCTGTTTCACGTTCTTTAAAATCTTCTTGTTATTTTCAATAAATTAATTACTTAAAAAGCCTCCTTACTGCATACTTTATTATTTAGAGATATGGTAAGGTAATGAAATGTATATTTATATCATTTATTATTTTCATATCGGGATCAAATGCAATATATTGCATAGATTATATGTACAACATGTACATGTATGTACAGTGTTGGTTAAAACGGACTACACTACTATTTAACTTCAATTATTACAGCAAAAATGTTAGAATATGAACTGTATTTGGTTAGTAAATGGTTATCCCGGTTATATCCGGTTTGACTTCTTGTTGTTATATTATTAGTCTTTAATGGCGGTTTCGTCGTATTTCTGAATTTTATTTCGGTAAACGGTTCTGCTAAAGGCAATAAGTAAGTACTCTAATTTAAACAGGTTATGGATATTAAAGACATTGAAAATTTAAAATCTAGCATATGATAAGCAAAAGCTGCCAAAATAGAGGAACGGGATAAACTGGATGAAAGGGCTCTGTCCATGATAATACTTAGTGTGAAATCATCACTGTTAAATTCCCTGTAATTTTGTAAAGCGTCTAACGATTTATGGAATAAGCTGGAAAGTGTGCATCGTCCAAGCGGTCCGGTGAGAAAAGTAGAAGTACTGTAAGAAAATTTTACTGAAATTCCGTGTGGTAGGTACTGAGGATTAGTCTTGATTTCTAAATGAATTTTCAAATGCAGTGGACAAATTAGAAGGAGTTGGTATTAAGCTGCAAGATGAATTAATTGTCATCATATTGTTGTCTAGTCTTTCAAAGTGCTATTAACATTTCCTGATTAACATGACGACTAGAGATTCGTTACTACAATTTCAAATTTTAAAACTGAAGCTTCTCGAAAAAGCAGAAAGGAAAAGAAACGAAAGAGAAATCACATACATATTGCATATATGGTAAGAAATCGCAATATGAACGGCAAGGAAAGTAAATTTTGATCCCTTTATTTCTATTCGTAAGGAAAATTCCATACAATATGACGACATTTTATTATTGGTGACTTTAATAATAATCTTTTACTAGAAAATACGTTAACGTCAATGTTGTCTCTCCATCTTAATCCTGTGAGTGTGTCCTTGCCAACTCACTTCCATTCAACTTCCAGTAGTCTAATCTATCTTGTATTTGTTAATGATATGATTAAGGTACTGTTATATGATCAAATTTCAGCCTCTTGCTTTCCAATCATAATCTTCTTAAAAGTATCGAGTTTTGAATATTATCAATAATAATATCTGTTGTGATCAAGTATATGTACTCACTAGATAATGTAAATGAGTAAGTGGTACTAATTCAGGAAAATGTTCGTCTGCTATATGACAGTTGTGCTCCTGTCAAAACTAAAATTGTTAGAGCCAAACACCAACCGTGGTTTAACTCTGAAATTAAAGCTTTAATTGATGATCGCGACGTTTAGCCTACAGGCGATGGAAGAGGTTCAGAACGGACAATCTGAAAGCCATTCATAAATTAGCTCGTAGTACGGTTATCAAACGCATTATAATTGCAAAAACATTGTTTTACGACAGGAAGTTCGCTTCCGCATTGGATAAAAAGGCTAAATGGATATTGGACAAATAATACTTCTGCTGATGTCGATGTAAGCGCTCTCAATGATCAATTTGTTAATATCCGTGTTCCGACCCCTGATAGTGACATATATAACGACCTTTGTTTTGTTCCGCTAGAAAACCCCTTTAGTTTTCGTTGTGTTAATCAGCTCGAGGTTTTGAAATGCTTATCTTCGGTGAAATCGAATGCGGTTGGTTCTGATGACTTAGATCCTCTGTTTTTAAAAGCTTTGTCAACTAGACTTTTGCCGCATTTAACTCATTTATTCAATACAGTTTTAACTATGACGTCCTTCCCTGATGAATGGAAACAGTCGAAAACCATGGCCATTACTAAATCTAACAATGAATTCAGGCCAATTGACATTCTTCCATTCCTGTCTAAAGTAATGGAAAACCTCATAGCTATACAAATAAATAGTTAACTCGTAAGTAATAATTTCCTATCTAATAAGCAGTCGGGATTTATGAAAGCTAGGAGCTGCACTACTGCTTTAGTCAATATAGTTGATGACCTTAGGTTGGAACTAAATGAAAATTATAAAGCGTTTTTAGTAGTCCTTTTGGATCACACCAAGGCTTTTGATACGGTTGACCACAAAATATTATTGAAGAAGCTACAGACTCTCTTTCATTTTTCTAACTCAGCTTGTAGTCTTATATGTTCTTATCTTATCTTAACAGATCACAACGAGTTTATCTAAACGGCAAGATCTCAAATTCTCTATCTCAGGGATCCATATTAGGGCCTCTATTGTTCTGTATATACATTAACGACCTATCTGATGGTTTGGATAATTGTAGCGTACATGTGTACGCTGATGGCGTTCAGCTTTATAGGAGCACACGTATCCAACTATGTGTAGACACCATCAACTATGATCTACAAAAAATTGTTAACTGGGCTAGGTCCAATGGACTTTGTATAAATCCCTCTGTCCAAATAACAATTTGGACAATAAATTTTTTACTACTATTTATTTTAATATTGAATTTTAAACTGTTCCTTAAATTGCTATAAATGAATTTCAAACCCTTTGAATTATCTAACTGAATTTAATGTATATGCGTTTACCAACACTAGTTATAAGTTCTAAAAGAATCTCTATTATCTGTATAGATGAAATCTGAATTTTCCTTAAAGGTAAAATCAATTTGTAAAATCACTTCTTTTTTGCATTTGGAACCAACATCATTAATACTTCTCTGTGAAATAACCAATACAAATTTTTAATTTAAGATTTGAAATCTATTTAATTAAAAACTAAACTAAAATTATACATTGTACGATAAACACATACATAATACATTGAAACCAAAAGACATATTATCTCTCCTAATTGGGTCCACACATCACAGAGTACATCGTGTATCATATATACAAAAGGTAAGATTCCCCATATATTACTTTATAAAAAAGAATATCACTAATTCTTTTGTTCTCTCCCTTTTAACCCTAATTATAATTACAACTCGTAATTATAATTGCAACTCTCGTTGGAAGTTTGGTACACTTACTTTCAACCCCTATTTACCAATCTTCCACAAGAGAGTTTGCCTAAAATAACACTCGTTATTTCATGGTCCTTCGAGCCGCGAATTCCCCGCAACCTACGGAACAATTACATGCTCCATCATTTTCTATGTCTCCAATCGAAAATTTGGTTCTCATATATACAAAAGAATTATATTTCTCCACAATATCCCGTAAAAAGATCAACAACAACTTTATTATAATCGCTCTCTTACTGTGGATCCTAATTTAAATAAAGGAAAAAACAAGGAGAATGAGGTATGTAACTTAAACAATAATCGTTAAACTTCAGTCTATTCTCAAGCGTAAAAGAGGTACAATGTACACAAAAAAAACAAAAATCTCATTAGTAACAAAAAATAAATAAAAAATTAAAAAGAGTGCAAAAAAAAAACGGTTCTTAGGGAAAATAGAAAATTATATGAAAAAAAATCAAATGTGCAAAAACTAAATATTGGTATTTACATATATTAATATTAACAGAATAATTAAAAAAAAAAAAAAAAAATAAATAAAAAGTGATACAAAAACTATTAAATACATATATACAAATTAAAGAAAAACAAAAAAAGGTTTAGCAAAATTTTATTAAAAGAAAAAAAAAAGTAACAACAAAAACATAAAATTTAAAAAGAAGAAAAGCACGTACATGAAATCAAATAAAAAGTGCTCAAAAATAAATTTTTCATTTATGCTCTTTAACGGTTGCCCAACAAGCACTAACCGTCATTCTCAAAAAGTCCGAACATAAACGAATGGGATGATTCTCACTGCAAACTGGACATTTTCTTTGGGGTAAGTTAGGGGCCACAGTGGTCCCAAAGGTTCTCAATTTACGAGGGTTACCAGAACTGCCTTGGTTATTAACCTGTGCAGTACTTTGGGGAAAATTGTGGCTGCAGATGATGTCCGAAACTGATTCCAGAATTCAGAACTGACTGGCAGTCAGGAATTTATCCACCTTGCTCCACTTGGGTAGCTCTGAGCAAGGCCCTTGAGACTGCTCCCAGAGACCTAGGGTGTCTTCGGGAAGTTTAGTGGAGCAAATGTAAACGAAGATGATATCCCAATTCCGAGTCTCTATGCCCAGCAGCGACAAATTCGTTATACAATCATTAATTGTCCGTTGCAAACCTTTAATGGACGGGCCAGATTCTTTAGGTATGGAAGGGAGGTTGAAAAGAGTTTTCAATTAAGAATTGACTAATACTATTTTATTCTCGTAACGATCGACAAGATTCTGCCAAGCCATGTCGAAACCATCATTCGTCATGGGGCATGTTCGTATTATGTCTCTTGCCTCACCTTCAGTTTTCTGCAAAAGATAGTAAATCTTTTGGATGTTGCTAATATGCGGGTTAGTTCCGTAAATGGCCGCAAACATATCCCGAAATGTTGGCCAATATGCATAATCACCAGTAAAGGTTGGGGTATCACCGGGGGATAAGATGGATCAGGTGGAAATTTATAGGAAGAAAGAAAAAAATAATGGCAATATTTTTAGATTTCAAAAGAGCATTTGAACCAATCGACAGAGGAATACTTATTCAAAAATTAAATATGTATGGCATTGAGGAAAATGAACTTGAATGGTTTAGATCATACCTTACAGATAGGAAGCAAGTGACAAAGGTTAATGGTACAAAATCAAGTGAATTGAATAATGAATTTGGAGTACCTCAAGGTTCTATACTGGGAGCATTGCTATTTATAACCTACATAAATGATATGCCACGAATACTCAAAAGACGTAAAATTGTTCTATATGCAGATGACACCCTAATATATGCGGAAGGAGAAACGGATGAGCAATGTAAACAAAATCTACTACACGACATAAATAACATAAATTATTGGCTAAAGATGAATAAACTAAAGCTAAATGAAAGCAAAACTAAGTTACTTCAAATTAACATGAATGATGATGCAATAATTAAAATTAATAACGAAACAATTGAGAGAGTTAATAGAATAAAATACCTCGGGTTTATTATAGATAAGGACTTAAAATTCAATGAACACATTGATTACATATGCAAAAAAATTGGCAAAAAAAATTTTATTCCTAAAACGGATTAGAAATAAAATATCAATAATGACTGCGATCAATATATATAATACAATGATAAAACCTCATTTTGAATTCGGATCTACAATTTTATATACATGCTGCTCTACAACACAAATAGAAAGGCTGCAAAAATTACAAAATAAGGCCATGCGATCAATACTTAAATACAACAGATACACTCCAATTCAACTTATGTTAGACATACTGAAATGGTTAAATATCCAACAGAGACTGATCCTTAATACCTTACAATTTATTCAAAAAATGAAAATGGGAAAAGCGCCTACTTATCTAACCGAACAACTTGGATATGTAAGAGATGTTCAACCGTATCACCTGCGAAACACTGGTGATTTTCGTCTACCAATTGCGACAACAACATCCATGCAGAGGTCACTTTTTTTCAGAGGACTTAAACTTTTTAATATGCTACCTGAATTCATAAAGGCAGAAACAAATTTTAATTTATACAAAAGATATATTTAATTTTATTTTTAAAGATGTTCAAAGTATTATAAATACTCCTAAATAAGTAAATAATATAAAAAAAATCGGGATACTATTAGTATATTAGTTCGCGGCCTTGCTCTAAAGGCTATCAGTTAACCCATCAATGACCGAGATGCATTGAAAATATAGCGTATATCCCGACATATACTCGGTCTTTAGCAGATACCTTGGTATCCTCGGCATTTTCCAACAAATCCTCATAAGTGTCCCGAAACGCTTCCCACAAACGGGTTTGTTCCTGCCGATGGCCACTGAAAGTGTGAACAGAATGTTCCTCTTTAGGGATAGCCTGAATAAAACTTTCGAAATCGCCTAAGCGATTGTAGTTTTTCGTTAAGTTTCTTAACGCGGTCATTTTATCACAACTAGGATAAATAAAAGGTTATGAAAAGACTTAGAATAAAAAGAAATCGAAGAGGTAAGAATGGGGACTCCCAATTGTAAAATTCCAAAGAATAGGAACAAAGAAGAAACTTCAGAAAAAGAATTGCGAAAAATTCAACAAAAATTTGCGAGAAACAAATACCCGAAAAATTAGGAAAGGGGAAAAAACCAAAATTATTATTGGCAACACGAAAACAATTCGAAAAATGTGTTCGCGAAAAAGAACACCGATAAAGAGAAAAAAAGTTCCAATCAAAAAATAAAAATGGTAAAAAGGTGTACTTAACAAAAGTAAATCAATAACGAATTAGAAAAAAAATATATACAGTGGTGGCCACGAATTTAAGACACGACATATGACTGACTTATTTGTGATAATTTTGACAACCCTGTAATATCAAATTAGATATTCTTTATTTTTCTATGTACCCTGTAATGTTAAGAAAAAGTACCGTTATTTTCTTTTTTTTCTTTTCACATTTTGTTGCTTTTTAATCATATTAATGTAAAAACGAGTATTTAAAACTGGCCACGAATTTAAGACATTTCAGAATTTTCTGATTTTTAAGCGATTTTTTTTTGTGTTTTTTGAAGCTAAACGGTGAGTAACGAATGTTTTTATTATTTTATGTTGAAATACATCGAAATATTTAATTAGAAATGGCCAGAGGTACTTGGAGTTCCGATGCCGAGCGAAAACTGATCCAACAACTAAAATCTGCTGGAAAAACAGTAATAGAGATATCCATGCTGCTTAAATGTTCTAGATGCAAGATCTACAACGCGATGGAACACATCAAGCAACATGGTACCACCAAAAATATCAAACAGCAACCTAGAGCCCGAAAAACTACACCCAGGGAGGACATTTTAATTTATAGAGTAGCTGCTAGTAATCCTTTCACGAGCTCAACTAAAATAAAAAATAACATTGCATCGGATTTTCGCATTAATATTTCGTCTAGGAGAATAAGAAGACGATTAAATGAAAAAATCTTGCGTGGGTGTATTGCACAACGTAAACCACTTGTGTCAAAAAAAATATCAAAGCCCGACTAGCGTTTTCGAGAGAACATCTCAAGAAACCCATGATATTTTGGAAAAATAATCTTTGGAGCGACGAGTCGAAGTTTTGCCGCTTCGGCTCTGATAGAAAGCGGTACGTATGGCACCCTCCAAACCTGGAGCATCATCCAAAGTACACCCTAAAAACGGTCAGACATGGTGGTGGAAATGTGATTGTGTGGGCAGCATTTTCCTGGCATGGTGTAGGTCCCATTTACAATATAAATTCTAAAATGGACCACCATGTTTACAAAAATATTGTAACAGACACAATGATACCATTCGCTGAAGACAACATGCCTCTAATATAGAAATTTATGCATGATAATGACCCTAAGCACATTGCACGTCTAGTGAAGAGTTGCTTAGAGGAAAACGATATCATTGTTCTTAAATGGCCAGCTCAATCCCCGGACCTCAATCCAATTGAGAACCTGTGAAATGATGTTGAGGAATATGTACGAACAGTTAAACCAAAGAATTCAAGCGAATTTGTGGGAAGAAATCCGAAGGGCTTGGTATGCAATTCCAAAGCAACGTTATGTGGCATTAGTCGAAAGTTTACCCGGGAGATGTGCTGCTGTGATGAAAAATAAAGGATTTCCCACTAAATACTAGGATTTTTTTTATTAAGCTGAGCTTAATTTAGAGAATAGTGTTATATTATGCCTATGTCTTAAATTCGTGACCAGGATAAAACTTGTGTTTATGCATATAATATGTAAATAAAAATTTTTAACCGAATATAGGTAAGAAAATATTATTAATTTTTCTTCATAACATTACAAAAATCTTAAAAAAAATATCATGGACCCATAATTTTTTCGATTAAATGTAAAAATGATCACAAATAAGTCAGTCATATGTCGTGTCTTAAATTCGTGGCCACCACTGTATATATATAATACATAAAATGATATAAAACTATATAAAATTTCTTTTAAAAACATGATAAAAATATGTATTTATATATTTATTTTTTTATTCAAAACAAACAGAATGTCTCAAATCAAAAAACAATAAGCCAAAAAATATAAATAATATATTCGCTTATGATATTGGTGCAAAATATGTAACAAAGAAGAACAGCGGCCACCTCGATTTGGCAATCTTTAGCTGTTTACAAAATATATACACAAAACAACAACACGCAAGTTCAATACACTCTGTGTTGTTTGCGGTTTCTTCTTTTCACTTTAACACTTTATCCCAAAGCGAATTCATAACAAGTGACCCCAAGTCAACAGCTGACTTCTTTTGGGCTGTCAAAACTTTGTTGTTTTTGTGTGTGTTTGTTGTGCGTGTGCGTGTTGTTGTTAATTTTTTTTTGCCTTTTCCATTTTTTTTCTTCCTATTTTGACATCCAAATGGAGGTTTAACAAAAACAAAATGCGTGTTGTTTTTGCATTGTTGCGGTTACCTTATTGAATTTGCCTTGTTTTATCCTTTGTATATTCACTGAACCTGGATTCACCCATTGTTTCAGAACACAGCTAACCAGTCACGAAAGCTTTGACAGTTGAAAAACGTTCATAACATAAAAACGCAGGACAGCTTAGAGGGAGAAAAAAAAATGTTACAATGTATTGCAAAGCAAATGTGTTAGAAGCAACTGATATACAGAGTGAAAACTGGCGGATAAAGTAGAAAAATTAAATGTATACAAACATTTATTTTGTGTTAAAAATGGGAAAATTTGGAATATTTTTTAATTTCTTCAATGAAAATTTTAAAGATTCTTAAATATTTTATTATTAATCGAAACGTGGGTGATTTTCGGTCACAATGAATATAGTTTTATGTGCAAGAGGTTATTAAGAAGCTAAATATTACAAGATCAAAATAAGACGTACTGCTCATAAAAAAGTTTTCTTGTTGGAAGTTGCCAATATTTTTTAATTTCTCAAAAATTGTTATTGTTATTAGTTGTTTTTATTATTTATTAATAGTGTTTTCACACCGAGTGGTTTTAACGCAAAAGTTGGTTTTAACGTTAAAACCAAAGATAAAACCTGTTTTTACCATACAAAATTATTGTGTTAAAACCAACTTAAAACCATTTTTGAGTTTTATGTACAACCTTGTTTTATGTACTAAGTTAGAGCTACCAGCTCTGAAATGTTGAAAACAGCTGATAAAAACACAATAAATATAAAACAAATGTAAAAATGCAGAAAGCCGTTTGCATAAAAATGTAAAATTTTAAAAAAATGAATGCTGCAACAATAATAAATAATAATATTATAACGATAATATTAATAATATCAATATTAATAATATTATTTCTTAATTTTTCATATTTTTTATTTTTTCTTAAACAAAAACAGCTGGTGCACAGCCATAAATGTATGAAAGTTAAAACCAGATTTAAGGAAATTTGCAGTGTGAACGAAAATCATCTGATTATGGTTTTAAAGCTAAATCAGGTTTTAACTTTTGGTGTGAAAACACTATTAGACAAAAATTACATTTTTTTTAACTCTCGCCAATATAAAAAACCCACGCCGAAAACGAAAAAAAGATAAATAAACAAAACAGAGTTGCAATCAGAGAGGAACAGAAATACTTTTTGGTAATATTTGCTGCCCCTTTCACGACTCTCCATATCCCTGTCATATTCCGTTTCGTTACTGGTTATATTGAGAATAATATCTCTTTTCTTTTATATTTTTAACAAATCTGTCATAGTATTAACAATTCAAAATCACATAACCACACGGTTGTACAAAAACTTAAGTTAAGCTTAAGATTAAGGTGGCCAGCGTGAACATATACATAGTTCAACATTTTTACGATTTTTGTATTTTTCATAAGGGAAAAATCCAATGAGAACCAAAAGCCAGGTCTGTGAAACTCTACAACAAAAACGCCCTCCTGCTTGGATTATTAAAACACTCCACAATGGAAGTAAAGCCCAATCAGCTGAATCCTTAAAAAGCTTTAAAGCTAACCGGCCCTTCGCGAAGTAATACCTTACGGCAGTCCAGCGGGGGAGAGTGGTTGAAGAATATAGGGCGTAGGTTTAGTACGTAATGGTGAATCGTGAACTCTTTTGTCGGAACAAAAGTATCTTACGAAGATTTCCACCTCCGGTTCTAGACAAAAAAATCTGTACAGGCACTCTCTGTACTCTCTTAATGTCTTTAAATTACCACCCACTTTACTTATTTACTTTAATACCACAAAAGGGCGCTCTGGATTAATATTATCTTTTATCTCTTATCGCCCTAGTTCGTCTGCAATTCCATTGCCCCACAATCAGTAAAACCCAACTTTGTTAGTCTCACTGAGCTGTTCAAGATGTTAAAAAGAACTCGAAGAAACGCTTGCAACATTGAGGCGCAAGATGATAGAACCAAGATGAACTGTGTTGGATCAGGAGCTCTGTCGACTGTAATTATAGTCACCCCTTCTGGTTCTAGAGTCTTTTCCATCTACATTTGCGTGGCAGTTATCCATAAGCTCAAACCACGTGCGCCTAGCTCTCAGTTGATAGGAAAGAACATGAATTAGTTAAGCATATCATGTCTCTTGTCTAGGACGATTTATGTTTGGACTCCTGGACATTGTAATTTCTATA
This sequence comes from Sarcophaga rosellei, assembly GCA_930367235.1. Lineage (NCBI taxonomy): Eukaryota > Metazoa > Arthropoda > Insecta > Diptera > Sarcophagidae > Sarcophaga > Sarcophaga rosellei. The sequence continues at coordinate 78,203,242 of OV884017.1, read as the reverse complement.
GATACGTACTGGCGAATGTGACCTTAGTATCGTCTTAGTGGCCTTAGTGCCGTCTCAATTGGGTTAAATTAAAATTGCAATCAATATTCGTATTTCAAAGGCAAATTCCTCATAGAGACCAACGACTTCCTGTAGAATCTTAACTCAAATACGTTTCAAATATGGTTGGAGACTTACTAAGTCATTCATTGCCAGTATTTTTTTGATAATTTGCCACATAAATATTAATTTTAATTAGAACTCACACTAATGCAATTGCCTGATATTTATTTATTATGTAGATTTACAATTTTGCATTACACGTCTATTATTATCTCTGTTTCTTTTCACTTTAAATCAATAAAAAAAGCCCTATCTCTTCATTAATTTTCAACAATTTGAATACCAAAAAGCCCTAAGTTGAATTACTTCTTAAAATCAACCGAAATTCAAAAAACTATTTTTAATAAAAACTGCATTTAAAATTTTTTTATAATATTTTTGTTTTAGAGTTTATTATTTTTTCCTGAAAAATTGTTTACTGAAAATTTAAGATACGACATTTCTATATTAAGCCATCGATATACTATATATAATTGTATATATGTATATAATATATGTATATGTACACACACACATATATATATATATATAAATATATATATATATATATATGTATATATATATATATATATATATGTGTATATATAATATAAATACTATTATATACATACATATATATTAATATACAATTAACGGCGTTTAAATTATAACTGCGACGTAGTGAAATGAATATTATATACGGAAGTTCGCAGGTATGAAAATATTGGTTTCTTATAAAGCTTAAAAGCTTTCAAGCACTTCAAATATTCCAGCATAATAGTTCCAACATTATGACAGTAGTGCGTGCTTTTGGAATCATATACAATAAAAGCAAAGATTAATTAAAAACAATCAATAATAATACAACTAGAAATATTATACCTTATAAAATTGCAAATATGTTATTTATTCATACGAACAAGATTTAAAGTGTCAATTACAATTTTAATTCATGGTATATTTTTTTAACCGATGTCGAGAAAAAGATAAATTGTGTGTTTACCTCGTCATACGTATGAATGCATGTGAGGCCACGAATTTTTAGGTGCTGAGTTTTATAAGTGTGAATATTGCTCCGGTTATATAAATATCAAGGGATATTAAATACACAAAGAATATATCTATAGTTTAGTGAAACATAATGACTGCAGATACCTGCGGAAGAGGCAATGTTGGCGTCGTAGGAGTTATTACAACAGCAAATCCTACTGGGGGCAGTCACTCAGCACTTCTGCAAAAACAGATGTCATTCAAAACATCTGTAGGAGCAAATCAACTATCAAAAGCGGATGAAATAGAAGTTATAGAAAGCGGACACAACGATGGTTCTTCAACACACTATAACAAGGTACATAAGTACATACATATGTCTATTTGAACGCGTTTACAAGTGAATATTACTGATTTGATAATTATTCGATCTAGAATGTTAAACGAGTATAAATAGAATATTTCCTTATTTCAGATTGTTTGTTTAATGAAAAGAATTAAATAAAAAATTTACGAATTTCGTCGAAAAATTTGAACAGCTTCAATATATGATTTTTTCATTTTAATCACTAACAACTCATTTGCTGCCCTAGTCTAGTTGGTAGTGTGTTGGCTTATTAGACATGAGGCCACGGTTCAAACCCCAGGTCAGACAACTCCCACAAAACGAAATATAAAAAAATATTTTTTCGACAAAAACTCTGAGAGTACATAAAATTGACATGAATTCTCATAAATCTATCGTTCGGAGTCGAATTTAAACTGTTGGTTCCGCTAATCATGTATAAAATTAACACACACAACGTAAGTGATGTGAGAAACTAGGTCGTAATCCTAATTGAGGGGTTGTAATGACCAATTACGTACGTATGTATATACCGCCGTCGGGGTAATTTGGGAACACTTAGTTAATTACTAGCAAGACCTATGTGTGTAAGAAAATTTGGAACTAATAAATGTGATTTAGCTTTAAGTTCCAAAACAACCTGATTAATTTGCTACAAGATGTGGAGATCAGTTTTGGTTAACGATAGTTAAACTATTCATAACATAAATTCGTTTATTTAATAAAATTCGAATCATAATGAATCACACGAAATGCTTTTTATTTTGATATATTATTTATGTCTGATATTATAACTCATAAAATAGCACTGTGTAAATTTTAGTGCAATGGTTACAAGTATAGAATACACAATAATCATAATACGCGTCAGATTAAATATAAAAATTTGGTTGCTGCGAGCACCTCTGGATACTGCAACACTGATTTTCTAAACGCATGTTATGTATTTTGTAACAATATATTACATTGTATTCGTAAATACAGTGCTTGACAATGTATCTTATTCTTATTTGCAAGACTGTTATAATTAAATCGCAAGAAAAAGCAAGAAAGTTATACAAATGAACAGATGCTTATGTTATTGTTTAAATTTTTCAAGTATAGCCTATCGCTAAAATGGTGTACATACCGTGGTGGTGTGCTAATTTTTTTTTACCGGAACGCGTTCCGGTTCAGCAGAAAAAAACGTTCCGGACTCCGGTTCACGGTTCGGAAAAACAAACCGGTTCGTTCAGGTTTTTGTTCGGGTTCGGTTCAAACCCTTGTTTATAAAAATACATATAAATATTCGTCAAAAATTTTAATTTTTTTTTTCAAAACGTCAGCCAATTCTCGTTATGAGAAAACATCATTAGTTCCGCAACGCGTTCCTGTTCAAAAAGGAAGTACCGGAACGACGTTCCGGAGCGTTCCGGCTCGACAACACCACTGTGTACATATCTTAGAAATAATGTAAAATCTAAAATATGTAGAATATACATAAATTAAATAATTTTTGGTCTACTTTGAAAAATTTTTGTAGAGATTTTCGAGACACCTTGAGTAATTCGAAAGTTACCCGCCAAAGTGATTGAATTCCAAAATGAACCATATTTGTGTAATTCTTACGTTGAATTTTAATTCTCCATTGTAATGACTTGTACCGTCTGCTTCAAGAGTTCAATTTATAACATTATTATTTGGAGATTTCCAGTTGCCTTTTCAGAAGAACAAAAAATAAAATAAATAAAAAAAACAGTTTATTTCCTTCAGTGGGATTTAAAAAAATCTTTTGTACTAAAAATAAAAAAAATTCCTATGCATAAAATAGAACCTCTATTTTTCTATTCAATTATTAGGTATATTATTGATTTACATATTTACATCGGCAATATTAAATAACAGGAGTTATGTAGTTCCAGTGAAACGCATTAACTATGTACAATTAAACATAGCTAACAATAAGATAACTACAAAAAAATATTTACTTAATAATTTAATAGAAAAAGTACTTTTTCCATAAACAAATTCTGCTCAAGCACAAATTCAATCACTATATATCTCTTTCGCGAAAGACGATACATAAATTCAATTAAATAATTTTTACTATTTTTCAATACTTGCCTTCACTAATCATACAATACATTTTTACCATTTTAAATTGCTCTGTTATAGAAAAGCATATCAACACACACTATGTTCGACTGTGGACTGTATGTAAGGGGGGGAGCGTGGTGGAACCTCGGGCGTCTTTAATTCTTCTTTTGGGTGCACTATGAAAAAAGGATCAACATCCTATAACAAAACAAAAAAAAAATAAAACTCCTTTTTATACTTTTCATTCCGTCACAAAATTTCAATGCTAAAATTCAAATAAATAAACTATTTTAACAATAATTTTTCGAAGAGAATGGCCGAATTCAAAATTACTAATTACTTTTTTTAAATGTTCTGATCCCTTCAGGACTTAAAAAGCGATGTTACAATATAAATAAGCTTAATTCTACGCTGCAGCGCCCTCTGTTGCCAATTTACCATCGTTTAAACAATCCTGTTTATGTCACCAAGGTTGGAAAATTTGGACCGCCAGACACAAACATGTCTTCGCCCTTGCAGTACTGCAATCAAAATATAATTAAGATAAATCGAAAAAGAGGAAACAGGACTTTTATATTAGTGCAAACACCATATTGAGTTAAACCAATTTTTGCTAGCTTGCAGCCATTCCAATTCTGATCCGCCAGCCAGAAAAAGATTACAATGGAAAAATATATTTAGAAGTGAAATTGGTCAAATATTGTGCAGCAAGCTCTTGAGACTTATTGTTCTACTAAATCGGAGCTAGAGCTTCCAGCGAGCTATGTCTTCCGCTCTCACGACCATAGAAACTAGGTCCACTGATGGAGTATTGGGACGAAGGAGGTCCGCTATTTGTCAGGGTAGTGCTAGAATTATGTCCCCTTCTATGCTTAAGTTATCTGAACCAACCTTCCTAGGGACCGGTTAATCAAAGATTTAACTTCAGCGGCCCGTACTTTTACACGTCCAAGGAACCTTAAAATTCATCGTCTTCGACATTTTCATCTCTCTTGGATTTTCTCAGGATACCATGATACATGTTTATCAAAATATTTAGTTCGCTGGAAGAAATACAAGATTTCCAATCGGTTCCACGTTCAGATGCTAAATCTACAGCTGTTACATAACCATTAATACTCGAACGTAAATTTTTAATGTGATCTAAACGTCATTTAGCAGTAGGCCCTATACCTTCTCGTATGGCTGCTGTGTCCCCAACTTTTAACATCTTTCCCTAAATATTGGCGGTAAGCCCTTTCACTAGGAGATTTATCCATTCCATTGGAATGGGACTTTGGCCTATCCAAGCCATAAAATTGACCTCTATTTTTTCGTAACCTGACACATAAGTTGACAGCTCTTTCGAATTCAGCTCTGGTATAAGCCCGGTTACAATCTAGCCAAATATGCTTTCCTGCGCCATTAGATTTCCTAAAATATTCTACTTGGCACTTTCTAACAAGATGTCAGAGTATACGTCACCACGAATAATGCGATCGAAATATCAACCGTTGAACTCGGCAATTTTCCAGTCAATTTGGGTAAAATCAAACCTGTAGTATTTACTTTAGACTTTTTGTCTAAAGATTAAGTCAGGACAAACGAACATTTTTTCTGAACACTTCCCGCAAAAGTTCCGTACAAATGCACAACTTTAATATTCATTCGAACTGTTAGCATCCAAATTTTTTCTGCAAATTTTCCGGAATAAAAGTTGCCTGCGAACCATAGTCTATCAGAGCTCTAGCCCTAAATATTTACCCAATGGTAAATACCAACCATAGCTGTCCCCAAAAGAATCTGCTTCAATGTGGCAGCAAAGCAATTCTGCACATCACTACCAAGCTTCTGCGCATTACTACCAAGCTTGTTGCACCCAAAACTTCAAGTTGCTGAGAGGATCCAGATACCACCCGATGCAGCAAAGTGTGATGTCGCAAGTTCAAGATTAAACAATTAAAATTTTATCTGCATCCATTTAACCTATGACCAGCCGCGAAGCAGTTAGTACGCAGGTTGTTTTGCTTTACAACCAAAAATCTTTGCTCAGGTGATGATCCAAAGAGGGCTGACTTATCGGTGCAGCTATCAACTGGTTCAAAATTGCGAAGGTCATATATGGTTTCCAAAGACTGAAACCGTGAAGTCAAAATTCTCTACACTTGGAAATTTCCATTTTCTTCCGAATAGTTTTATAGACAAAGTAAGCACTGGCATTTATGTAGAACAAAGAGAAACAAAAATAGGAACTCAATTAGAAATAACAATATCTTGCATTCGAAGTGCTGATATTGAATTATTGATATCTCATTGCATTCTTTTAATTTCATGGGCTGACTCGGATTTTATAGGGGTTAAAGCAAAAGGCATCTTCAATTGAGAATTTACACGTATTCTCTTATCCTCATACCTATCTCTTAGATTATTCCAGGCATCCCCGAACCCATGGGTCGCTAGAGGTGATTGTCCGGCGGGTGAAATATTGGAACCATTCACATACACCACAGTGAACATATCCCGGAGCATAGGCAGGATTTGTAGTCACCACGAAATATCTCCATCGTATATGGTGGTAACTGCATGTGATTTCGAATTGGATTCTCGTTACCTTGACCATTTGGCAGTGGGTCGAGGACATCGCAGGTCTACTGACACAGGTCTGAAAGAGCTCACTCATTAGGTCAGCTACAATAATGTAGCCCAAACGACAATGGCCGAAATGTTCCCGTGCTGTCTCGATCATCTTCTAAGTCCTCCTCATCTCCTGTGACAAAGGCTTCAAAATCGTCTTTTAGTTTTGTCCGGACAAAATATAAAGACACTAAAAAGCGAATCACAGAACCATCAAAATTCTGTTTCGCAATATTCCCCGGTAAATGTTTAGAACGAAATAATCAAGTAATATTGAGATATACACATATGCTCAAAATAATAGATACACCTTATTTTAAAATATTAAAGACACGTTAACTGTAAAAATACCCTCGAAAACACAGCGAGAACTATTTTTTATTATAGTTCCATCTGAATACATCTTTAAAACAAAAAATTTGACAAGTACATGCATTTATTTAAATATAAAAAGTGAAATTCCGGTGAATCCACAAAAATTGTTGCTCATAATAATAGATACACTTGATTATTTATAATTTTTTTCATAGTAAATAACATTTTTGAGTGATTTTTCATTGTGTTTATGTGAAACGGTAAGAATAAGTTCATTTTTATATAAAATTACATAAAAATAAAAAAATATTTTAAAGGAAATGGAAGGAAATTATCATTGAACTGAAGGAGCCGGAAAAGTTGTTCAAACCATGAGAAATTACGGAAAATCATTGAGAAAGATGTCGAAGAACTTAGGAAGGTCTTTACACTTTGTCTAAAATTCATTTAGCAAAATAACATGGAAGAATCTCGTGGCAGACCTAAGAAAACCAGGTCAGAAACAAAAAGACGGATTAACGTATTGGCAAAAAATTACCTCTTCAAGTCCTATGATGCTATTTCGGATTTGGATTTTTATTGAAAATAGTCCAACAATAATTCGTCGTTGACTTTTGCAAGCGCATCTTCCAGGAAAACCTCGCTGGACATTTTTTACTAATGGGTAAACGGAAGAGAGACTACGACTTGCTAAGGAGCATTTACTATGGTCCGGAAAATATGGCGATGTTTTATATGGGAGTGATGAAACCGAAATAAATTCATTTCTGAACGAGTTTGCCATCGTGTTCAAACGAATTTAATTTTATTTCATTGCTTCAGATTATCTTTTATTACTTTTTCCGCCATCTGCTCTATCTTCTGTTTGTTCTGTTCTATGAATACTTGGAATTTAAATTTATCATACTATTAATTCAAATAATAATAATGCACTTAGGGCCATTATTACAAATTGCCGTTAACTAAACGGACGATTTTAACGGGCAGATAAATTGAGGATCATTCTATCTTTAACTTTTAAAGTTCAGTTTATCTTAGAACTTGCCATATTATATATCATTTTCAATATGGCAACTTTAAATATAAACAATATGAAGAACTATAACATTTTATCCTTTGTTTTTACCATCTAACTTTACTGCTCTATTTACGTGGTTTTTTTGTGATATATTTTCCTAAATTTAAATAAATGATATGTAAAATAAAATAAGTATCCTACTACCAACTGCTACAAATGATAAAGAAAAAAAACTGTTTATAAATTGATCTCTTAAAGTTAAGAATTAAATTATTGTAAAAATGTAAATATTACTGTAACAATAAAATCGATTAAAAAATGTGAGGAAATACAACCACAACAAAAAGAGGCCCTTCGTTTAAAAAAACTTGTTTAATTGAGCAGGTTTATCGACATTACTCCGGCACTGTCATATTTTAGAAATAGTTACCTTTGTTTTGTCAGTAGGGTGTAACTTTACAGTTGCCTTTAGCTAAAGGTACCTTTAACTAAACCAAAATTTAACGGCAAGCTGTAATAATGGCCCTAAATCATAGTTACCTCTATTTTAGAGAAGGTGTTCTAAGGATCGTTATAAAAGGTATTTATTTATTTACGCTATTTATCCAAAACAAATATCCAATTCTAACAAATACCAACTCGGTCTTCAACTGTAATATTTTTACCACAATTTGATCTTTTATCGAATGATTGATTTTGTTATAATTCAAAACGAGTAGGTATAACAGTGTAGAAAAACATTTTGGTTTCAATATTCGATAAATTCACAAAGTAATTCTGTGCTATAGAAATTATAACAGCAATACTTTATCAAATTATACACTGTTATATTATAGCATTTTCAGTTTAAATTAAACCTTTTTCAAAAGAAATGAAACTTTTTTCAAAATGAACGAAACCTTTTTCAGATTAAACGAAACTCTTTTTAAATTAAACGAAACCTTTTTCAAAATAAATGAAACTCTTTTCAGAATAAATAAAACTTTATTCAAATTCAATTAAACATTTTTCAAATTAAATTAAACCAGTTATAGAATTTAATAGAAAACAAACATATTCACTGACCGCTTTAGGAATTGTCATGATCATATCCATAACATAGTTCGCACAATCATTTTGATTAATTTGTGCGACACTTTCCTCAATTACACTTACTATGTTATGCTCTGTGGTAATGTAACTTAATAATGATCGGGCGTGGAATTTTATCTTAGAAAATGTTTTCTCTAGCGGGTTCAACTTAGGAGAATAAAATGGTAAACATTTAAGAATACAGTCACTATTATCCATCCTGGGTTTTATGGATTCTGACATTATCCATAATTAAAAATGAATTTTATAACTCTAGGCTGCTTTCAATTTTATCCAGGAGCTCGCTCAGAAATATTTGGAAACGGGCTGAATTTACAGTGGAAAGGGAAAAAACTTTATGGTAAACAACACCAGCATTATTTATCGCAGCAATTAAAGTAACGTTCCTTCCCCTTACGGTTGGCACAACAACATGAGCTCTTTCACCTACCTTAGCACGTGCTTGTGAACGCCGTAAATCTATAAAAATCATTTTTTCTTTTTGTTGAGGAGACCAAATTGCAAATTCTGAGGCATACTGTCGACGGTTTTCAATAGTCGATGCGCTATTCATACGGTCCATTTCGATGGAAGCCATTTTCAGCGTTATTTTAAGTTCTTTTAATCCGTTGAAAATTGTAGACAATGCAAGCGTTACATTAAATTGTTCAAATATCTATTTGCGAATATTTCTCAAAAAAAAAAAATACAACAGAATATGATAAACTTACAAATTCTATAACTGGTTTAATTTAATTTGAAAAATGTTTATGTGAATTTGAATAAAGTTTTATTTATTCTGAAAAGAGTTTCATTTATTTTGAAAAAGGTTTCGTTTAATTTAAAAAGAGTTTCGTTTAATCTGAAAAAGGTTTCGTTCATTTTGAAAAAGTTTTCATTTATTTTGAAAAAGGTTTAATTTAAACTGAAAATGCTATATAAACAAGTAAAGTTCAGTTGGACTAGACAACAGAATTTTACAAGTACATATGTACAGTATGTCAAGAATGAGTTTTCACATTAAAGAAATTTCAAATTTTTATGTTATTTCATTAAAAAAAAGTAATTCTTATTTTAAAACAAAAACATTTTTTAACTTATTCATATTAATAATACTATTTACAAAGATTTACAACAAAAAAAAAAATCACTTTGATCAAAAAATAAGAAAAAATTTAATGAAAACGATCTATACTCAAATATTTCACTGTCAAAAAACTCTTTTCACAATATAGTTGTCCTTGTCTTATTTACAAACATTTCATAATTAGCGGTATAGTACCGTTAATTTTGATGTACATCTATTTTTTGTAGTTTCAAAAAGCATGTATACCAATGTACCAACGCATGTATGCCTATTTTTTGGAGTGCAGTCGTGTTATTCTTCCACTCCTCCAATATTGCAGCTTTTAGAGCTGCTATATTTTTCGGTTGACGTTTAACTACCCTTTTTTTTAAATAAAACCACAAATTTTCAATGGGATTTAAATCCGGACTTTGGGCAGGAGTGTCTGTTACTTTACCGCAGTTATATAGTAGCCACATTCTCATCATATGCGCCTTATGTTTGGGATCATTATCCTGATAAAATTTAAATCTTGGTTCATTTTCCTGCATGAAGCCGAATTCTCTTGCACTTCTTTTTAAATTCGTTTTCAAAATGTCTAAATATTGTTGCGCATCCATTTTTGTTTCTATAAAGACCAAGTCTCCTACTCCTTTACTCGAGATGCAACCCCAAACCATGGTCGACATTTTTCCAAATTTCACAGTTGGTATTATATTTCTGTTTTCCAATGCTGTTAGCGGCTTTCGCCAGACTTTTGTTGGGCCGTCGCTATAGTGCAACATTATTTTGGTCTCATAGCAGAATATTACATCGTCCCAATAGGTCACAGGTTGCGAAATGTTGCCTTTGCTTATTTATTACGGAAAGCAGTGGTTTTTTTACGGGCTGATCGCGAAGTATATTTGTTTTTTAACAAGATCTGCCGAACAGTTTCGTGGGAAACAACAACATCGCATTCTTCTTTAAGCTCCTACGCAAGTGTCCTTGTTGAAATTTTTGGGTCGAAAAATATAGCAGCTCTAAAAGCTGCAATATTGGAGGAGTGGAAGAATAACACGACTGCACTCCAAAAAATAGGCATACATGCGTTGGTACATTGGTATACATGCTTTTTGAAACTACAAAAAATAGATGTACATCAAAATTAACGGTACTATACCGCTAATTATGAAATGTTTGCAAATAAGACAAGGACAACTATATTGTGAAAAGAGTTTTTTGACAGTGAAATATTTGAGTATAGATCGTTTTCATTAAATTTTTTCTTATTTTTTGATCAAAGTGAATTTTTTTTTGTTGTAAATCTTTGTAAATAGTATTATTAATATGAATAAGTTAAAAAATATTTTTGTTTTAAAATAAGAATAACTTTTTTTTAATGAAATAACATAAAAATTTGAAATTTCTTTAATGTGAAAACTCATTCTTGACATACTGTATATGAATCACCAGCTTATATAAAAACCAAAAATAAAGCAAAAACAACTTTACCTTGCTTAAATTGCTTGAATGTAATTTCAAAAAGTTTCAAATTTTCGACTGCTTGCTCGGGCGTCTTTGATTTTTCTTTTAGGTGCACTATCAATATTGAGATGCTTTCTTACTAAAAAATAAAACACTTTTCTTTTTTTTATAGGTTTTGTTATATATATTTTGTTCCGTCACAAACTTGCAATGTTAAAATTCAAATAATTAAACAATTTTTAACAATAATTAGTTTTTTGAAGAGAATGGCCGAATTCAAATTTGAAATTATTAATTACTTTTTTATTTAAGTTCTGATCCCTTCAGGCCTTAAAAAGCGAGTAACTTAATAATACGAAAAACAAACAATGTTACAATACAAAAAAGTTTAATTCTACTCTACAGCGCCCTCTGTTACCAGTTAACATCGTTTAAGCAAACCTGTTTATTTCACCAACGATGGCAAGTTTGGACGGTCAGACACAAACACACTATGTACACGCATTGAATCACACAGAGAAAAACTTGTTCAACAATGTTGCATATTCTTATAACTCTCCACTGTACATAGTGAATCAATCTTGCATTCATTAGAAAACACGTGTATTCACTTTTAATAACTTCGTCATTTGCATGAAACAAAGAATAAAGACAGCGCATTGTGGAGGTCCGTTACCTTTGTTCTCTCTTAAGTTGTTTTGTGTATGACGTCACACTGATACTCTAGCACAGAGGTCTGCACAACGAGAACATGATTAAAATGTGACTGTAGTTGTGAGAAGTATGTGTATAACCAAAGAAAATAAAGTATACACACAGAATCGATACCTTTGACGTTTAATAAACGTTCAAAGCAGTAGCTTAACCTGCCAATTAGAGGGAGAAACAAAATATTAAAATGTATTGCGGAACAAATGTGTTAGAAGCAATAGATATACAGAGTGAAAACTGGCGGTTAAAGTAGAAAATCTAAATGTAAACAAACATTTATTTTGTGTTAAAAAAGGGAAAATTTGGAATATTTTTTAATTTCTTCAATGAAAATTTTAAAGATTCTTAAATATTTAAATATTAATCGAAATGTGGTTGATTTTCGGTCACAATGAATATAGTTTCATGTGCAAGAGGTTATCAACAAGCTAAATATTACAAGATCAAGATAAGACATATTCCTCATAAAAAAGTTTTCTTGTTGAAAGTTGCCAATATTTTTTAATTTCTTGAGAGAAAAAGTTAAAAATTATTAATGTTATTAGTTGTTTATATTATTTATTAATAGTTTTAGACAAAAATTACATTTTTTATTAACTCTTGCCAATAATAAAAATCCACCCCGAAAATAAAACATAAACAAAACAAAGTTGCAATCAGAGAGAGACAGAAATACTTTTTGGTAATATTTGCTGTCTCTTTCACGACTGGTCTATGAACTGTCAAACCGTTGCGTTACTGGTTAGCTGTGATTAAAATGTGACTGCAGTTGTGAGAAGCATGTGTATAACCAAAGAAAATAAAGTATAAAGCACAGAATACACACAGAATCGATACCTTTGACGTTTAATAAACGTTCAAAGCAGTAGCTTAACCTGCCAATTAGAGGGAGAAACAAAATATTAAAATGTATTGCGGAACAAATGTGTTAGAAGCAATAGATATACAGAGTGAAAACTGGCGGTTAAAGTAGAAAATCTAAATGTAAACAAGCATTTATTTTGTGTTAAAAAAGGGAAAATTTGGAATATTTTTTAATTTCTTCAATGAAAATTTTAAAGATTCTTAAATATTTAAATATTAATCGAAATGTGGGTAATTTTCGGTCATAGTGAATATAGTTTCTTGTGCAAGAGGTAATTAAGAAGCTAAATATTACAAGATCAAAATAAGACGTACTGCTCATAAAACACGTTTCTTGCTTAAAGATGCCAATATTTTTTAATTTCTTGAAAGGAAAAGTTAAAAAGGTTATTGTTATTAGTTGTTTTTATTATTTATTAATAGTTTTAGACAAAAATTACATTTTTCATTAACTCTCGCCAATATAAAAAACCACCCCGAAAACTAAAAAAAACGTAAATAAACAAAAAAGAGTTGTATTTAGAGAGGGACAGAAATACTTTTTGGTAATATTTTCTGTCCCTTTCGCAATGCTAGGTAAACTGTCAAAATCTCGATTCGATTCTGTGGTATAAAGAATGTGCATTTGGGCATATTTTGGAATATTTCTCAAAAATATTTCATGACGCGGGGGGTGTATGATTGTAAGTAAATCACTATAAAATTGTAGGGCAAAAACTGAATAATAAAAATAAAAGAAAACAAAAACAGTACGATGTTTCGTTTAATGTTGTATGTAACAAAAGAACAACTTGATTTATTTGTACAATTGCTTTTATATATAGATCAGAAGAACATTAAAACTGGTTTTATGTAATAAACAATAGAAATATTTTTGGAAGTAAACCGTTTAATATTGCTTAACGAATGTTTTTTAAGTAGAAGCAAAGGCGTAGGAAATTAGTTATTAATGTTAAATGGGGGCATAAATTTAAATGAAATATGAATACAAATTTGTTTATCTAAATTTAACAATTGATTATTATAATGTAGCAATAGTATCAGATATCTATTTCATCTATATAAATAATTGATATTTTATATATAAAGTAATAAAATTGAATCGTTTGAATTAGAATAGGCTCCAACATTCCGGGGGCATTTAAAGAATCATCTTTCAAGGATTTAATAATAACGCCAGGCAGGAACATAGCCTCAGGCACAATATAGTCGATGGTTTTTTCCGAGAGTCTATATCTCCCCTCAGGAAAGAGGAAGTTCAGAACTCTGAAGTTACCTACCGAACGGCAAAGCATAGTGTCAAGAGGAGCCTGAGGACTGCTCTTCCTCACTCCTGTGATACTCATGCTTATCCAAGATTTTCCGTTGAAAACTCTTATCCAAGACACTCCATCAAACAACACTCACTGAGGCGCGCAGGAATCAGTGAGGTTCCGTTATAATACAGTCGGTTTAGACCCCTGACTGCAAACCGTCCAATGAGCACGGGTCACTTAGCACTCCAGAATAGGGGTATAGAAGACAAAATATATAAGATCAAGTATGACGTCGATCCGAAACAGAGTCTTCCCACGATGTTAGGGAAACCTTTAGTCATGCACTCCAACTCACACAGAGTGAACCGAAGTACACTTAAGCCCCCACATCGCGACAAGTTTTTTACCCTGGTGGAGGAATGGGTAAATTAAAGACAAATTCAAAAGTTAGCACAGTATTTTTAATCTCGCTGCTCTAGTGAGTGCCTTCTATCACTTCAATCTAGAACAAAGTGGCAAACAAAGAAAACTAATTTACAAAAAGATGATGTCGTTTTACTACGAGATGAAAATCTATCTCCCGCTTTCTGGCAACTTGAACGTGTTATGGAAACTCACGCCGCTTCTGATGGCCTTGGTAGAGTGGCTACTGTAAAGACCGACGCATCTGTGTTTTAATACTCGTTTATTTATTACGTCCGATTAATAAGCTTTACCCTTTAACGAAAGATGATTGAACTTCATTACTTCCCCTCACGGCTGACGGGAATGTTAACAACAAATTATAGTTTTTGTTTTTTTATGTTTCTATTTTTATTTTAACTAAATCATGTTAATTTATTTAAGTGCAATATTATTTAACTTGTAAACTGTGCATTGCACTAATATTGTTTTTTTTTTATTATTGGGAAAATGAACGGTATCATTTATGATGTTTTTGAGTGCATTTTTATACTCCACTATAGTTGTTATTGTAATTTAATTTTATAATCAATCAGTTGAAGAAAACAAGACGAGTAGACAACTGCGAATTTCTTTTAATTTCGTGTACATTATTATATAAAATATAATATTCTTCTTTATTAATATTATAAAATAGCAACAAGCAATATTATAACTATATGATTTATTGCAGCAAGCCAGTAATGTTTAATCATTAACGATTATAATAAAAAATGCTACAAAACTTTGACTCATAGTTTTACAAAATTGTTAAACATAAAAGAAGGGCGTTCTTTACACTAACAAACGATATGCAAAAAAAAGCGATTAGTAACAATATATTGCAACAATGTTAGGTAGCAGGTAATATTCCCAAAATCGCGTGACAAAGCTTGTATATGTTTTAAATAGAAAATAGCAAAAAGTAGAATATGTACATACATAATTGGCCATTATAACCCTTCAGTCAGGATTACGGCCTAGCTTCTCACGCCACTCATGTTGTGTTTGTTGATTTTATATATGAATGGCGGGACCTACAGGTTAACGTCAACTCCAAACGAAAGATTTTGAGAAACTTTTCATGGCAGGTTTATTTACTCTCAGAATGTTTGCCAGAAATCTGCTGAGAGGAAGACGCCGGAGAAATATTTTTTTTCATATTTCGTTTTGATGCCTGGCCTGGGGCTCGAACCAGATCTTTACGTCTAATAAGCGAACACACTACCTACAGAATATATATAACAGATAAATTATAGCATGCACAGTGCTGAGTAAGAATATTATTAGAAATAATAATGTTAATCCTCTCATGCCTGATGTTGCGTATACGCAACATTGTGTTTATGACCGTCCAAAGGTACGGTCAGATATGTCAAATATTTGCCCTAATTTTGTTTTCCCTTGCTTGCCCAAAATATGACTGTAAATATTTTTTTATTAAAAACCATAAATATGCACTTCAGTGAAATATTGAATAAAATAGTATTAAATAACAAAATAAAACTAAATAACAAAAATAACTTCAAAAAACTATAATTAAATATAAACATTTATGTATATTTACATATAAAAGTCTGTTATTTTTCTTTGTATAGCAGCATTGCTAATTTCTGTTGATATACATTCTTCCAAGGCATAAAAATGGTCATTTGCTTCTCCTACATAAGGCTTTGATTAAAAATTTTTTTTTTTTTCCAAAAAAATATGCACATTTTCAATTTTAGGTATTGATCCTCTCTTTTCGTCTCATCTTCTTCATCACTCAAATTATCATTAGATGGAGGCTTTACAATTTCACTATCAGAAAGGGGCGCCGACGTTAAAGTGTTTTCATCTATATTTATATATTCTTCCAAAGACAGCGCTTCCACATTTGTTTGTTCCCACAGTGTTGATAATGCCATTTCATTCCAAAATCAAAAAATCTTGATCAAAACCACAATGACGAAAGCAATTGCAATTGATTATTATAATGTAGCAATAGTATCAGATATCTATTTCATCTATATAAATAATTGATATTTTATATATAAAGTAATAAAATTGAATCGTTTGAATTAGAATAGGCTCCAACATTCCGGGGGCATTTAAAGAATCATCTTTCAAGGATTTAATAATAACGCAAGTTTATGAACAGGCCGTCGAAATAGTCCTTTCGTAGTTTTTACATCCGCTACCCTTATCTTCCCATCGTTGCCGGGATATGTAGATACAAATCGGCCTAGTGCCCATTTTAATGGTGCTACGTTGTCTTCATGGATAAGCACTAAAGAGTTGATATGCAAATTGGGCTGTTCTTGTGACCAACGATTTTTTTGTATTAAATCATTTAAATATTCGGTGGACCATTTCTTCCAAAATTGTTGTTTCGCTGCCGTGATGCGCTTCCACCGTTCTAGACAACTAATGTCTTTACATTCAATGCTTTTTTCAGGTAGGGAATTAAGAGGACCACTAATCAGTAAGTGCCCAGGTGTTAAGGCTTCGAAATCATTGGGATCGCTGGACATAGCGGTAATCGGCTGTGAATTCATAATTCATTCATCATAATAGCCTCGATTTCAATTAAACTGGTTGCTAGTTCTTCATACGTCATCTTTGCGTTTGCCATTGTTCGATAGAGGTGACCTTTTGCCGACTTTACTGCCGCTTCCCAAAGACCTCCAAAGTGGGGCGCTCTAGGTGGAATAAAGTTGAATTTAATAACATTTTTATTACAAAAGTCAAATATGTTATTTTGGAAAGTTTTAGCAGTGAATAGTTTTTTGAGATCATTTAGCTGTGCGCTGGCGCCTACAAAATTTGTGGCATTGTCACAAGAAATATTTGCCGGCATACCACGTCGACCAATTAACCTTTTTAAAGCTGCGATAAAGGCTTCAGACGAGAGATCAGATACAGCCTCAATGTGGACTGCTTTAGTCGAAAAGCACACAAAAATAGCGACGTAACACTTGTAAGGCTGCTTTCCACGTATCTTCAAGTATGTATGTATAGGGCCACAGAAGTCCACTCCGCAATTTTCAAACGGCATCGAAATTGTAACACGGCTTTTAGGTAAAGGACCCATGACTTGCTGTATTAACCTAGGCTTGTAACGAACACATCTGGGACACGAACGAACAAATTTTCTTGCTATTGATCTAGCGCCAATGATCCAAAAATTGTGTCGAATGAAAGCCATAAGGGCTTTTGGACCAGCATGGTAATTGGTGATGTGAAGATGACGAACTAATATATTTACGAAATTACACTTTTTCTGCAGCAAAAATTGATGTTTACGGCTTTCGGGAATGTCTGTGTTCTCTAAACGACCTCCAACGCGAATTAACGAAAAATTGTTAATTGTTTGAATAAATAAACTCAATGATTTTAAGGCGCTCTTAATAGGTAAATTTTTCCGCAATAACGTATACTCTTGACTAAAATGATGCTTCTGAATATTCCAAATAATACAATATAACGATCGACGAAGCAGCAACCGTATGCACGAATTGAGGCATCGCTGAATCCATGCAACTGTATCGTCGCAAAATTCGTCTGAAAAACAAAACGATATATTTTAATTAAATGTAAGTTATTAAGATCTGTTATAAACGATAAAAACAAATCCTTTGCTTGCTGTGACACTTCTGAATCCCAGTCAATCTTTGATATCCACAGATCTTGCAACAATATTCTTGGCTGAATTATAATTGGGCAAACTAAACCCATTGGATCGAAAATTGACGATATTAACGATAAAATTGATCTCTTTGTGATTGTAGAAAATATCCTTTTTGGCTGAAATGAAAATAGAAATTGATCTGTACCTGAGTCCCAGGTGATTCCAAGTGCACTCGTAATTTTCGGTTCATTAATGTTGATAATTTTAGCTTCGGTCTTCTCGGATCTAAAAAGGGGGTTATTAGAATTGAATTTTGTCAGTTGGAATCCACCTTTGCTTAATAAATTTGTAGTTTCTTCTTTAATACGTGTTAAACTTGTCAAGTCATTTGCTCCGCTGAGTAAATCATCAACATAGAATTGAGTTTTGATGACCCTAGAACCAATTTTATATTGATCTTTATAATGGGCAGCGAGATAATGTAAACTTCGAGTTGCTAAATATGGAGAAAAAGACATACCATATGTGACTGTATTTAATTGTTATGTAGTAATTGGATGGCCGTCATCCTCTCGCCAAAGTATTTGTTGATGAAGTTTTTGCTCAGGCATCGAAGACTGCACTTAATTTGGTACTAACACTGTTTGGCTTTAAAACATACTGGTGAGGTAAATAAAAATGTGGTTCTTTTAAATTCGGTTCTACTGCGGTCATATGACCTAATTGGATATATTCTCTCATAAAATCGACGTATTGCTGCTTTATGGTGTTATCACGAGCTAATCGTTTCTCTAACAACAAAAATCTTTTCAAAGCAAGATTGTATGATGAACCTAACACTGTAGGGTTCTCTTTGAATGGTAACATAACCTATATTCGACCATTATTAACTATTTCAACATGATTTTGAAAATGAGATTCACACATTTGATGTTCCAAACTGAGCTTTTCTGATTGTGAGGAAATTTTTTCCATTGACCATAAATGAGTGAGTTGATGATTTAAATCCTCATCGTACGTATTAATTGTTGTTGTAGCATATGCGTGAGTATGTGAGAAATTGGAAAATGTTTTGTAACTGCCTGAAACTATATATCCCAAGCAGGTTTCTTGTAAATATGGAAGGTTCGAACCGAGTTTTATTTTGTCCTTTCCAATGCTTTCGAAAAAGGCATCCGCACCGCGTAATATATCAATTGGTTGTGACTTATTAAAGCTTTCATCTGCCATATTAATGTGTACAGGTATGTTCCAATTTTTAGTGTCGAAGTTCATATTTGGTTGATATCCGGATATACGATTAGTTATGCAAAATTTTACAAGAAATTCAGAAGTATTGTACCGTGAACGAACTGTTGCAGTTGTTTCATGTTTCGTTTTCATTGCTGTATTACCAACACCAAGTATATTAAGCGATGTTTTATGTTTTGGTAAATTTAATAATCTAGCAAATTCCTCTGAAATTATGTTTACCTGTGAACAAGAATCCAATAGTGCGCGACAAAGTTTCCACTCTCCTTCATTATTTTTAATTAGAATTACAGCTGTTGCTAAAATAATTACATCTGATGATTTTTCGCAGTGGACGTTTACGATAGCTGAAGTGGTTGATGCCTGTACCGGCGACAATAATGGCCTGTTTTGCGACGACGTGTCTGATGATGAACGATGAAGTAGCGTGTGGTGTGACTTTTTGCAAATTTGGCACTTATTTTTAGATTTACATTTGTTGACTGTGTGGACTTCACTCAAACAATTTATACAAAGTCCTAACTTTTTTACTCCGCTGAAACGATTTTCACATGTGAGAGCCTGAATATTGGTGCAGTCATTTATCCAATGCTCGACTGACTTACAATAACCACAAGACTTCTGTTGCTGAGTATGAAATGATGAACGATTGCTTGCACGCTGTGGATGCCGATTAATACGATTTTGGTAACTAGTATTGTTGCTTGAACTAAACGACAAATGTGATTCTGACGATTCTCAAAATTGACATCTTCGTTCTAGATGCTTGCAATAATCAACCCATGATGGTAATTTTGAGAAATCTAAAGTTTCTTTCCACTTAATTTGTGAAGTGACATCTGTTTTTTGAGTAATTATGTGTATAATTAATGCACTGCAAATTTCTTCCTCACTTCCCAATGATTTAAGGGAACTATAAATGGCAGACGCACTATCTACTAAACTACGCAATTGAATTCCATTTGCTTTTTGTACACTTGAAAGATCAAGATCACAAAGATTTTGGATATGTTCGATAAAAATTAATGTTTTATTATTATACCTCTCCTCCAGTCTTTTTAAGGCTTTCTCATAGTTTTCAACCGAAACTTCAAATGCCAGACAGACAATGCAATAGGTGGTTAAACTTTTCAATCTTTGATAATGAGGTTTCTCTGTCAACAAATTGCGTAAGTGATGATATGAAATTTTTATAATTGGAATATTTTCCATTGAATTTGGGCAAATCTATATTCGGCAATTTACTTGTTGTTACAAATGGTACGGAGATTGATTGATCTAATGATGATCGCTTATAGTTATTTCCCAATAATTCTATAATGTTTGCCTTTGTTGTAATGCACATATCTTCAATCTCTGCTCTAGCACTGTATGCAGGATTCTTTTGTTCAATGTCACATTGGATTTTCAACAATTGTTTGAAATATGCCTCTACCAATGCAAGACGGCACTCCAATTCTGCTATTGACATTGTCGAAGAGACTAGGTTTTTGATCCTTGTTATATTGCCTTTTGCTGCCTGCCGTTGCTTCTGGAGGTCATAATTCAGTCATAATTAATAAATTCGATGCCACTCGTTATACACGTTATTAATTCTCAATTAAGTTTTAAATAATTAATCGACAAATGAGTGTATGCACTAAGTTTAATATTATGTGCAAATGTAATAAAATTAAAGTCGAATTTGTAATATTTGAATTTTACACTAGCACTTTTAATTTGTTATTTTGTTGAAAGGTAGTATTTTATTTATTTTATTATCGAAAGATTTCAATTGAATATTTGCCCCACGTTGGGCGCCAAAATAAATGTATGATTGTAAGTAAATCACTATAAAATTGTAGGGCAAAAACTGAATAATAAAAATAAAAGAAAACAAAAACAGTACGATGTTTCGTTTAATGTTGTATGTAACAAAAGAACAACTTGATTTATTTGTACAATTGCTTTTATATATAGATCAGAAGAATATTAAAACTGGTTTTATGTAATAAACAATAGAAATATTTTTGGAAGTAAACCGTTTAATATTGCTTAACGAATGTTTTTTAAGTAGAAGCAAAGGCGTAGGAAATTAGTTATTAATGTTAAATGGGGGCATAAATTTAAATGAAATATGAATACAAATTTGTTTATCTAAATTTAACAATTGATTATTATAATGTAGCAATAGTATCAGATATCTATTTCATCTATATAAATAATTGATATTTTATATATAAAGTAATAAAATTGAATCGTTTGAATTAGAATAGGCTCCAACAGGGGGAAAGATAGAAGGGAAGGGTAAAGAAACCAAGAGCGTAACAATGCGTTGTTCTCATCGTACGTTTTTGTTGTTTGACTGATTTGTTATTTATTTTTCTGAAACAGTGTTGCCACGAAAACAAATTTTGTAACCAACATTTGTGAAAAAAATCACCAAATAAGAAAAAATATAACCAAAATTAAATTCGTAGACTTTTGTATTATTTTTTTTCAAGTTTAAATTATAATTAATAAAAAAAGAAACAAAAAATAGCTTTTTTATATAAGAAAAAAAAAAAAATAACCAAAACCAAAAAAATCTACACATCTACACATTGATCAAAAAAATAACCGATTTTGGTTAGAAATAACCAAAAACGGCAAAACTGTTGTCGGCACAAAGAGAACATAATAACACAATTATGAGAGGCATGTGCTAACCCAGAGGAAAATTGTTAGTAATATTTTCAAGTCTACTTATTAACCCAATAATATGTATATGTGAGCGAAAAATATAGAAAAATTGTACTGCGCTAAAAACCTAAAAACACCGTATTTAACTTGGCAAGTATTCTTCCAAAAATCGAAATCATTTCTCATTGATATTAGTGAATCATACTATAATATTTCTTTGGGTGTAAAATTGAAGTCTGAAAAAAGCGACATGAACATTCTTCTTTAGAAGCTGACAAGCAAAGCAACTGAATGCATTTTTACGATCCATGATGAGAGCAACACATTGTTACGCTCTTTGTTTGTGTTCATTTTCCTTCTGTCTTCCACCATCCTCATCAAGAAATGATTTTAGTGAGACCGGGTCGTAAGGTTTGGTGAGAGCGGGTCGTGATGTTAAAACCCGCCATAAGAAATTTTACTTCTACATAATGTGCATTCTTTATATCCATATTCTTTGGTATACCCCAGAGCAAAACTGTTAGTAATATTCTCAAGACAAATATTCTCAAGACAAATATTCTTCCAAAAATGGAGATCATTTCTGATTGTTTTTAGTGAATATTAGTGGATCCTACTGCCAAATTTTTTGGGTATATAATTGAAACCAAAAAAAGCTTCTTTAGAAGCTGACAAGCAACTGAATGCATTTTTACTCACTTTTTTTACGAACTTGGTTGATGTTAGTGTCCTATGTGTGTAGCATAAACATAATCAAACAAAAATGTATACTTTATATAGGCAAAATGAGTTTTTATTTACATTTTATGTAAATGTTGTTAATTTTTTATAGTAAATTGAAGTGATTGCGTTAACAGAATATCCTGATTTTTTAATATTGTCTGAAACACTCTTGACTAAAAATATAGAAGAAAAAGAAATTTCTTAAATGGTTATGATAACATCTGTTTGTTATCCGCGTTATCCAGAACAGGAGGAGTTATTTTATATTATAAAAGGCACTGGAATCTTACAAAGGCTATTAAAAAATGACGATTTAAAATATTGGATGTTATTCTGCAATGCTACTTATAACAAGTACGATATTTTATTTGGTGCAATATGTAGATCGCCCAGCTATAGCGAATCTGAATTCTGTGATATGTTTGAGCAAACAATTAAAGAAATCTGTGATAACAACAGTGATATTTTCATTGCCGGAGATTTTAATATTGAAGAAAAAAACTCCTTATATATAAAATGAATTAGAAGTATAATTAATGACAATGGCCTTAGACAATTAGTTAACGAATACAATCGTGTGACGAAAAATTCAAGCACAATAATAGATTACCTGATAACTAATAATTATGAGATAACATCAGAAAACTGAAGGGCAAACAAAATTTCTGACCATGAGGTTATTAACATATCTTTAGCGTGAATGGGCAACATGAACAACGAGGCAAAAACCATAAAGGTATTTAAATACGATAAGCATACGTTTAATGCAATACTGAAAGAATCATAAAATATGACGATTGAAAAGATTTGAATCAAAATGTTAATTTATGTGATAGCGGCCTGAAAAGTGCAATACAGAGATTAATATGGTGTTTTCATAACACAAGGCAGACGATCGCTACACAGACAAATATGTACGTAAGAAATTGAAATATAACATAATTGCCAGACTTACGTTATTATTATTATTATTATTATTATTGGGACTTATTTCATTTTTGACACTACGAAAATCTTATACAAGTAAAGATATAAGAAGGTTTCTTAGAACTATATTCGTCTTATTCTAATACACAGTGAAATGAAATGGCTACTGGCCTGCAAAATGGAAGGAAGATGTATCAATATATGTATGTACATTAGAGCGGCTCAAGTTGTATGGAAGCGAAATTCGGGCAAGATGTACCCCTCTCAAAATGAACATTGGTACATTTTATGATGACATTTAAAATATTTCGGCAACAGCTTTGACCTCTCGTGAGCTGGACCATTTTGAAAAAGGGTATATTTTTCCATGTTTTGTCAATTTGAGAATTTGTTTCCTAACCAACATATACAGTATGGGTATCATAAGAAAGGTTTTTTCAAGGCGCGTCCAACTGTATATACAATTTGTCCAAGGACAATCATCTATGTCCTTTTTTAAGGATATTCTGTAAAAAAAGAACAGTTTTTGAATTTTTTCTTCGGGATTGTTTGTAATAAAATAACCAAATTAACTCTAATATGATGGCGGATTTAGTTTCTAGATGATGTATGGATGAAAATAGGACTAAAGAAAGAAAAAAGAAATGATCCACGACTTTTTCTCTGCATATTTTTTTCCCAAATTAAAAAAAGTTATTACATTTTTTTGTTTGTATTTACAAAACTATACTCAAAAAACGCAAACTAGGGCGAATTTCAAAAAAAGCTGAGACCCGTATTTAATTAAATCGACTAAAGATTAAAATATGTTAATTTGGTTATTTTATTACAAACGACCACGAAGAAAAAATTCAAAAACTGTTCTTTTTAACAGAATATCCTTAAAAACAGGACATGGATGATTGTCCTTGGACAAATTGTATATATAGTTCGACGCGCCTTGAAAAAACCTTTCTTATGATACCCATACTGTATATGTTGGTTAGGAAACAAATTCTCAAATTGACAAAACATGGAAAAATAGACCCTTTTTCGAAATGGTCCAGCTCACGAGAGGTCAAAGCTGGAGCCGAAATATTTTAAATGTCATCTTAAAAAGTCCAAGGTTCATTTTTAGGAGGGTACATCGAGCACTTTTTTTGGTGAGTCGCTCTAATGTACATACATTCTATTTAATGAAATGTCAATACTTGCTCGCGGCATTTATGTTGACTAACAGAGCTATGTCTGTTAAAATTAAAATAAACAATAATACAAAAATCGGAACAAATATATATGTACAATACAAACAAAACTGTCATATAACGTTATCACGACAGTGAAATTGAACAATTCAATAAGTTACAGTTAACAGAACGTTAACATTAAACCAATTAGAACCGAAAAGTTTCCATATTCGTAACAATAAATTAATATCAAAATTATCTAAAAATTGTCCATCTTGTACAGATAGATATAAAATTGAACTCTATCTCGTTTCAATAAACCATCCGTAAAGCAGTCCAGATGTCAACAAGTAGAATTTTCCGGGAAAATAATACAAATCCACCACCCGTAATCCTAAAAGATGGCGTTGAAACCCAGTAAACTAGGGTTGCCAGATTCCGATTCGCAAAATGCTGGACATTGGGTTTTAAAAAGCTGGACAAAGCAAAAAAAAGCTGGACATAAGAAAATACTGAGAAAATGTTAATTTTGGTTTTGTGTTAATCATTTTTATTAAAATATCCATTGTATGTATGTAAAGACATCAGCTGTTCAAGTGTTGAGGCATTTTGTCAGTGATGATAGAAGAAGGAAATCATAACTTAGTTGTATAACAAATATTCAATCAGTGTTGGCTAACATGATTTGACAAAGATAACATCAAAATGATTGCCCATGTTAGTGCAGTGTACTAAAAAAAATTCTATTTAGCTGGACAAATTAAATTTTAGCTTGAAAGCATCAAAAAAGCTGGACAATCCAGCCAAGTCCAGCCAGGCTGGCAACCCTACAGTAAACTGAAGTATATAAAATATCACATATGTATGTATAAAATATCACAGATAAATTCGAAAAAAAAATATATGTAAAATATCAGCCCCTATGCATTCCCTGGTCAGATTTCCTGAAGAAATCTGGCAGTGTGTAGGTAGCGTCGTCCAAAATAATCTCCTCATTGAGTATCCCAACCGGAGATAGATAATAATGGCTATGCCAGCCGATATCCCTTTGTGACGCGAAGATCTCGTTTATTAGGTGGTTCTCGTGTTCAGCGAGACGTTCCACAATTTTCCCATGAAGAGCCAAAGAATACTTGCAGAATGGTGTTACAGATGCGGTCTTAAAGTTGTTAAAGTTGAGGTTTATATATTTACGTAAAATATTCCTTTCCAGAAGCTCTATTTCCTTCGCAACCGTTGGGGATATGAAAAACCATATAGGGAAAGCATAAGTTAGGGCGGATCTTATTGCCACTTTGTACAGGAGGAGTTTAGTATTTTTGGGAAAATAAGGACTATTCAACAACCTAGAGAACATCGAGGTAATGCGTTTTGCTTTTGCCAGGAGAGTTCGCCCATGGCCGTTGAACTTAAAAAGTTTGTTGAAATTAACTCCAATGTATGTTACAGTGTCCTTTATTGGAATTTCAGTCCCGTTTAGTATGAGATGAAAGCATTTGCTTTGGGGGACCACATAGTGGCCACTGGATTTTTTGTTTTTTATATTCGATATGATCGCTTTAATGTTGTAGACATTTGTAAAGTGGTACGCGTCTTCATTAACCAGAGAGTTCAACTCACTAGTAAAAGAATATATGTGGTGTGATATATTTCCAATATATGTGCCTACACGCTGAGGAAGATCGGCCACTGGATTAACAGGAAGTTTTTCCGTATATGTTTAAATAGTATTTCCTAAGATACTAAGAACAAGTTTCACTGTTGGATGCCGCAACGTTGTCAATACAGAAATTGTGGCAAAAAGGCGATTTACGTTTCCCAATAATATCATAAACTTGTTTAAAAGCATTAGGTCCAGGTTTGATATGTTCTAGTTTGTTGTTAAAAAATCCGCTTGCTCCATATTAACAAGGTCATATATAATTATTTTAAGCAGCTGTATTTGACTAGAAAGTAAATTATATTCGGTACTCAGTCTATTTCCATAGCGATGATATATTTTCTTCAATTGTCTCTGCCATCTATGTTTGGTCTTATAAACATTTTTAATTTTATCGGAATATAAAAATTTGCCGTTCCTAATTTCGACTTTTGTTGTATGTATATCATGAACAGACCAAATTTCTATTATTCGGTGGCATCAAAATATTAGAATAGATAGTTAAGTCCTGTTCCCAGTCGGTATTCTTGTAGCATGTGTAGTAATGGGGGTTATTAAGTAATATATTCGAAGCATTCATATTGATTTCCAATTTTAAGGGACAGTGATCCGAGAAAGTTGGCAGGGATGAGACCTTGTAGTTGGTTGTGTCATTATTGATCAAGCAAGTGCTCATGAGGTAATGATCTAGAAATGGATTTGCGCTTGGAAATGACGGGGTGTTATGACAAGTCCTTGTGATGTCCAACGAATGGTCTTCAAGTCCTTCGATTTTTGGAGTTTAAATCGCCACCGAAAAGAAATAGGTCAAAACCATTTGCCACCAGGGTTACATTTCACGTATATGGATCCACCCAGAATTTTTTTGGTTGTGTTGTTTATTTTTATCTGGATTTCGAAAAATGTACCCAGAATACTTAGGTCGTCGATAACAACTCTTTTGTATGAAATGGTTTTTTTTAAGTGCAATGGCTACTCCAATGGGGGAGTTATCAGAAACAAAGTTGTAGTTATTCAATAAAACTTTCCTTCGTCCACGGAGTTGGCATTCTTGAAAAAAACATATGTCTCTTTTGTTACTGTTAAGGGCGTTTGTGAGATCTATTGGACGACGTCTCTATAATAGAGATCTGACGTTGAATGTTAAGAAATTGATGATTCTATGCTCCATGAACCTGTTGAACCTTTTTAAGGCGCAGGAACTCCCCTTTGGCTTCTACTTTTGGCTATTTTTGTATATATTTATGAAATTATTGAGTTCTTGCTCTAGAGTTAGCTCCTCTGGTTCAAGAAAAAAAAAAAATCAGCATTAAAAAGATTAAGATTAAAAATCTTTCAACAATTGACGGCTGAACAGGTTTGTTTTCTGCAGATGGCTTATGAAAGAAACTTGCAAATGATTTGGCTGCGTTAACAGCTGATAAAATGTATTTGTCTTTTAATTTATTGCGCCTCACGCATGCATTGTTTTTTCCCGACACATAATTCTTGTAGAATGTGCAGCCTCGCCAATTTGCGCGGTGACCTTCATCGCCGCAACACTTTGGGTTTGAGTTGTCGTTTTTATTCCAGTTACATTCACCAGGCAGATGATGTTGATCGCATTTCACACATTTATAGACTGAGTTACAATTTTTTGACATATGAGCCCATTGTTGACATCGTCTACACTGTATTTCTTTATCCTTTTGCTTTGGCCTTTCCCAAACAACTGACTGACTAAGTACGAATTTCACGTGCGATATGTCACTCAAGTTCCTGCCAGGGTGCAATATTACAAGAAAGAGACCTGTGTCACAGTTATTTTTCATAGAGTATGGAGTTGTAAATTGTGTAACCTTTGAGATTACATCGGGAATTATCCCATCCAGGTGTGATTTTAGTTCCTCGATATCGGTGCCGTGATACAGGCCACGTAGAACAAAAGAAATTTGCTTCAGTTCACTAGGTGTGGATGAATAGGAATTTATCCTCTTATCCTTAAGTACAGCTATCATTTTTGTATGGACAGTGGCATCTCAAAGATAAAGTTTGCATTTATTCCTGTTCACATTCTTGATTTTAAAATTTGTCTTGGATGATTTCGCCTCCAATTGTCTCACCAGATGTTGTACATTAACATTGTACAAAAATATAGGGGGGCAGAATTTGTTACCAGTTGGTGTCATCGTTACTTTTTATGTCAAGGTCAGCTAGAAGACTGAATCTGTTGCTGCTATTAGGAACTGCACCCTTGTCCGAGTGTGGTATGCTTTCACCTCTTCTCTTGGAATTTTGCTGTTCAACCTTGTTGTTAGTCCCTTGTTTTTGAGTCGCAACGTCGTCAATATTGTGGCAATTCATATGAACGTATGCCCATAAAGTCCAAGGAAATTGTATCCCACGTATGCAGAACTAAAAACTGAGAGTTTTAAATCCCCCAAGAATTAATTTAAATATAATCTTCTTGATTTTAAAAGATCTTTCGGAACTTTATATGTATGGAATAAGACAAATTGAATTAGAATGGTTCAAGTCATACCTAGAAAACCGAACGCAAACAACAAAATTAAATAATAATGTGTATGAGGAAGTGATTAATAATTTTGGAGTATCATAAGGTTGAATTTTAGGTGCTTTATTGTTTATCTTCTTATATATAAAAATGAATGTGTGTTTGATTGTATGTTTGTATGTTTGAAGTTTATAGACGATTAAACCGCTGAACCGATTTTCTTGAAATTTTCACAGTATCTTCCTGTATGTCTGGAAGGAGTTATAGGCTACTTTTTATGTTGATATTCCAAATGAGCGAGGGGCCATGCCCACGTATGCTACATAGTACATACTTAATATTTAATTGCATTTGAAATATATTACTCATACGTTTAGTAGTTACCCCTACAAGTATGCTATCTGTGATTCTTGGTGTATAAAACTGTTTCGGGGGGAATTGGGGTAAAGCTCCAAAATAAAATATTTGACGAGATGCGAGTAAATAAAAATACAGAGTATTAGATTTCAAAACAATCAATTATTTATTATGTACAAAGAACGTACCTTTAGCTTCGGGGGTGGATCGGGTAGTGATCTCTTTTCGTTTATATTTCATAATTCACAATGAACTTATACTAATACAGGGGTGGTTTATACACTTTAACAAATCTTACATCTAAGACTTAAAATTAGGGTGGCCAGCGTGAACATCCCGCCCCCCTTGCAACATTGCAACAAGAGGACCGAGACGTCACCTGGCCAGAGATCAAATTTAACAATTCAGGGTAAAATCTATAATACAATTTTCGGGTATAACGTTAAATTCATAAAAAAGTTTTGCGGGCGATGAACGTGTTCTAACAATAGCCTGGTTGTGGGTTGCGCTCCTCCTTTGCGTCCGGTGTAAGTGGGTTCCTTCTTGTTGCCAGCTTGTTCCGAGGTGTTTGTCTCTTACGCGTTCGACAACTAGCCTACGGGTATTGGATTATCTGGAATTAAAGGACAAACACGCAACCGAGAAAAAAAGAAAACTAATTAGTTTTGCTCTTGAATAGGAGCGGCACGAGCTTCACAATTGGCCGTATTAGAACGCCATTTGCAGCCACTCGCACTTCGAAACAGGGACGAAATAAATCCCTTGGATTCGACCGAATCTGTCATGAGGAATGACAACAAAATCGGCAACAACAATCCACGTGATTCCAAATGTCAGTGCCTACCTGGTCCACGATAAACGATACTCGATATGCCACAAAAGTTGGCCAATGGCACGGGGGTTTTTGAAACCAGGACAGAACGATAGTCGAATCTGTCCCACAATGGCTTTCGATCTGGTAAGATTCAGCTTCTTACAAAGTGAAAATACCATTTTTTGCCAACAGAGTTGCACAGCAGAGCTCTAAACGGGGTAAAGTTTACACTTTACAGGCACAACCTTTGTTTTGGCAACGAGCAAGTGGGTGACAAATTCACCAGACGGGGTTAGGACTCTACTATACAGAATGGCATCATATGCTTTCTCAGAAGCATCACAACTTGCATGAAGTAGTTCACGCTGAGGGTTAAAATTAACCCAACGGGGGATGTTAATCCTGTCGATGTACGAGTAATCATCGACAAACTCAAGCCATCTGTTAAACGTCATGGGTTCCAAACATTAGTCCCAATCTGTTCTGCCTTTACAAATTTGTCACATAATAATTCTCAGCAACTACGATTATAGGTGCCACTCACCCAACGGGGTCAAATAGCCTTGGCTATTTGATACAAGACAGAATGGTTTGTGACTATAGAGAAATAGGGCGTTGGAGCTGGCTTGAAGAGAAGTGTTTCAATGCTCGCATTCCAACGGAAACCCAGAGTTTTAGCGGTGTTGGCGTCTGACAATTTCAAAAATTAGGAATCCAGTGGATATTCGGATAGCTCAAAGGAAAAGATGAATGATGCGATTTAATAACGATTTGATGGGGTAAAGAGTAACTGGGTTAGGAGGAGAATAAAATAGAGGCATAGATCGGCGAATGGTCTAGGGAAGGGTATTCCCCAATAACCTTTTCGTGTTAGGTTTTAATCTCGGGGCTCGGTAGCAATCGGATCTCAAATTTTGAGCAAATTCACCTTTACGAGATGGTCTATTACTCAAGTCCGTAGGGGATTTGGACTTAGAGGGAAACGAATTTGACTGACGTATTTTGCCAGTCACAATCCAACCGAAAACGGTTCGTTGGGCGATCAAAGGGTTTGTGGGGTCTTTTTGAACTCCAGAAAGCATTATCTGGGAGTATACATCTCCACCTAATAGCAAGTCCATATGGGCATACTTAAATTCTGTTAACGGAAGTTCGGGTGCATCAGCATGCTCCGCTAATGAGCATGTGGGTAACTGACCAGTGAGCTTTTCAATAACATATGCTTCCGTGGTCAATTTAAACGAGGGATCAATAGGAGATCCTAACGAAATAGTACAAACTTTTGTTGAGTTTGCTACCACTGCGCCATTAAGGCCCACAACAGTGGCAGCAGGTGCCGAATAAGTTGGGAGATCTAGCTTCCGTTGCAATTTTCGAGAGATGAAAGTAGCTTGAGACGCTGGGTCTATCAGAGCTCTCGTAGAAAACATCGCATGATCTAATTCTATATTAACCTTGGCAGTTCCTAAGAGAACTTTTGAAGACGGGGTGGACTGTAATCGGGTAGCGAAATTCTGAAAAGATCGAGCAGCAGCGGATGTAGATGCGCCATTATCCACTTCATTTCGCCATTGTGCAGGAGAAGGCCGAGGGATATCTGGAGAACTATATGGGGTAGAAGGGTTAGCGGGGTAAGTTCCAGTCCTCGGTTCCTCCCGGGGGGAAGATTCGCTACGGTGAAGTAGCGAATGATGTCTCTGTTTGCAAATATAGCAAACATTTGAGCTCTGGCATCTTTTGAATTCATGAGAGGCTGCCAAACAATTCGTGCAGCATTTATGCTCTTTAACGGTTGTCAAACGAGCACTAACCGTCATTCTCAAAAAGTCCGAACATAAACGAATGGGATGATTCCCACTGCAAACTGGACATTTTCTTTGGGGTAAGTTAGGGGCCACAGTTGTCCCAAAGGTTTTCAATTTCCGAGGGGTACCAGAACTGCCTTGATTATTAACCCGTGCAGTACCTTGGGAAAAATTGTGGCTGCCGATAATGTCCGAAACTGATTCCAGAGTTCGGTATCTGGCGGTCAGGAATTCATCCATCTTGCTCCACTTGGGTAAGTCTGCGCAAGGCCCTTGAGACTGCTCCCAGAGACCTAGGGTGTGTTCGGGAAGTTTAGTGGAGCAAATGTACACAAAAATTATGTCCCAATTTTTCGTTTCGATGCCCAACAACGACAAGTTCGTTATGCAGTCGTTAATTGTCCGTTGCAGACTTTTAATGGAAGGGCCAGATTCCTTGGATATGGAAGGGAGGTTGAAAAGAGTTTTCAATTGAGAATTGACCAATACTCTTTTATTCTCGTAACGATCGACGAGATTCTGCCAAGCCATGTCGAAACCATCATTCGTCATGGGGCAAGTTCGAATAATGTCCCCAGCCTCACCTTCTGTCTTTTGTAAAAGATAATACATCCTTTGGATGTTGCTAATGTGGGGGTTGGTTCCATAAATGGCCGAAAACATATCCCTAAACGTTGGCCAAGACGCATAATCACCAGTAAAGGTGGGGGTATCACAGGGGGGAAGATGGATTGGGATACTATTAGTAGGGGGGTTCGCGGCCTTGCTCTTAAGGCTATCAGTTAACCCATCAATGACCGAGATGCATTGAAAGTATAGTGTATAACCCGACATATACTTGGCCTTCAGGTCTTTAGCAGATACCTTGGTATCCTCGACATTTTCCGATAAGTCCTCGTAAGTGTCACGAAAAGCTTCCCACAAACGGGTCAACTCCTGCCGGTGGACACTCAGAGTGTGAACAGAATGTTCTTCTTTAGGGATAGCCTGAATGAAACTCTCAAAATCGACCAAGCGATTGTAGTTCCTTGTCAAGTTTCTTAACGCGGCCATTTTTATCACGAGTGGGATGAAAAAAGGGTTATAAAATTATAATAAAGGGAAACCGAAGGAATCAGAATGTGTACTAACAGGGATTCCCAATTGAAAATTCCAAAGGATAGAAACAAATGAGAAAATCGCGAGAAAAAAAAACGACCGAAAATTTCAAAAAAGGTTCACGAAAAAAACTTCGATACAAATTAGAAAAAGGAAAATTCAAAGTCACGCCTTCGAACACGAAAGAAATTATTTCGAAAAAAAAATATGTTCGCAAAAAAACACCGCTAGAATTTTCAAAAATATTCCAAATAAAAAATAAAAAATAGAAATTGTAATAAAAACTACTCAAAAAGTAATTCAATTAAAAAAAACTATATAAAGATAAACAAAATATATATATTCCTTAATTAAACCCAATAAGAAGGTTTAAAACCAAAAATTAGTGGCAAATATAAAATAATATAATTTGGTTATTTATATTGTTGCAAGAATTTACGATATTCGACAAAAGGGAACAGCGGCCACCTCAATCAGGCAAACCTCAGCTGTTTACAAGTACACAACAACAACAACACGCAAGATCAATAGCCTCTGTGTTGTTTGTGTTTTCTTCTCTTCACTTTGTTTTTCGTAGATTCTTACACCAACACTTTCTATATGCGTATATATTATATTGTTTTTGCTTTTAACTTTTTACCACTATTTATGCACCACAAAATTATATGTATTTTTACATACCTTGTTAAAAATTATGTATTTAGAAAAAAGAAATTAAACAAATTATTACAATCCAACGGTGAAAAGAGTGTGGTTTCCAACAACAAAGGTATCCAGTATGGCGAACAATCTACAAAAAGGATCCTCGTTAAATATTTTATTTTATCTTGGGGATGATCCGGCTCGATTGGACCAAATGTTTCGGGGGGAATTGGGGTAAAGCTCCAAAATAAAATATTTGACGAGATGCGAGTAAATAAAAATACAGAGTATTAGATTTCAAAACAATCAATTATTTATTATGTACAAAGAACGTACCTTTAGCTTCGGGGGTGGATCGGGTAGTGATCTCTTTTCGTTTATATTTCATAATTCACAATGAACTTATACTAATACAGGGGTGGTTTATACACTTTAACAAATCTTACATCTAAGACTTAAAATTAGGGTGGCCAGCGTGAACAAAAACCAAAGAAAATAAAGTGTAAAGAACGACGCGGGGGGAAAGATAGAAGGGAAAGAAAAAAATTTTTGTAACCAACATTTGTGAAAAAATTCACCAAATAAGAAAAAATATAACCAAAATTAAATTCGTAGACTTTTGTTTTATTTATTTTGTTTTTCAAGTTTAAATTATCTATATATATAAAAATGAATGTACTTTATGGAATCGTAAACTATGCATTTAATCTTTAGCAAAGTTGTTGCGCATGAGCCGACGAAGGTTTCTAAGTTGGTATAACCAATTTCCGACAGGTGGCGCCACTGAAAATTCTTCGAAATTAATTAAATCGTAAACTGTGCATTTGATCCTGTGTTGAAAAGAAAAGAAAAGAGCATTACTAGCCTCAGAATCAGTATTGAGACTGAAAAATCTTCGAGTACATGCCGCACAGATCCGTTCGCATGAATCACTTGATCGAATGCGTACTACTCAGGCCCGTTCGTCTGAATCATCTGGACAACGGGAAACAAAATCAATAAAATGATTCAAACTTAATTGGATATTTGTCTAATGTCTTTCCTTCAAATTTATTTTAGTTTGTAGTGCAGCAAAGCGCGCAGGGTACAGCTAGTATATTATATATATGATATGCTAAAAGAAAGATGCAAAGTTGTATTCTACGTTGAAGACATCCTTATATGTAGAGTGGTACAAAGTGATAAAGAATGCCAAGATACAATGTTCAGAAAATAATTGAATGGCTTTTAAACCATTTAATGAATAAATTAAAATTAAACAAAAATAATGGAAATAAACATGAATTCTGACGAAGTATTTAAAATAATGATTCTGTAATAGAAAAGGTTGAGCATATAAAATACCTAGGTTTTATAATTGACAAAAAACTAAACTTAAATGAACACATCGATTATATATACATGTAAGAAAGTTTGACAGCTCGTAGGCTAGTCGTGAAAGGGACAGGAAATATTACCAAAAAGTATTTCTGTCCCTCTCTGATTGTAACTCTGTTTTGTTTATTTATGTTTTTTTTAGTTTTAGGGGTGTTTTATATTGGCGGGAGTTAATAAAAATGTAATTTTTGTCTAAAACTATTAATAAATAATAAAAACAACTAATAACAATAACCTTTTTAACTTTTCCTTTCAAGAAATTAAAAAATGTTGGCATCATCCAGCAAGAAAAGTTTTTTATGAGTAGTACGTCTTATTTTGATCTTGAAATATCTAGCTTCTTAATAACCTCTTGCACATAAAATTATATTCATTGTGACCGAAAATCACCCACGTTTCGATTAATATTTAAATATTTAAGAATCTTTAAACTTTTCATTGAAGAAATTAAAAAATATTCCAAATTTTCCCTTTTTTAACACAAAATAAATGTTTATTTACATTTAGTTTTTCTACTTTAACCGCCAGTTTTCACTCTGTATATCTGTTGCTTCTAACACATTTGTTTCGCAATACATTTTAATATTTTGTTTCTCCCTCTAACTGGCAGGTTAAGCTACTGCTTTGAGCGTTTATTAAACGTCAAAGGTATCGATTCTGTGTGTATTCTGTGCTTTTTAGCACTTTTTTTGCCATTTTCTGTATTTTTTGTTAGCATTAAAAGTGCATTTTTAGCATTTTTCCATTCATTTTGCACTTTTTAAACAAAAGAATTAAGATATTTTTTCCCAAAAAATAATTAAAATTAAAAAAAATTAAAAATATCAAATTTTTAATACATCTCAAATATTTAAAATCTTTATTCTTAACTCTTTTTTCTTTCTTTTGATATTAATATTATCTAACCTGAAAACCACATATAATACATAACTAAAAAATATTAAAAGAGTTTTCTGCATTATTATATTTAACAGAATAGATATCCTAACTTTCAAAACTTAACATACGATTAATTGTATATTTCATTCTAATTCATATTTCAAATTATTTTTTATTAATGCAATAATAGTCTTTTTTTTTTAATTTAAATTAATTTCTAAAATTTATATATATTTTTGAAAGTTTTCAAAAAAGAAAAAAAAACAAATACAAAAAAATTAATATATTTTTTCTTCAATCAATTCAACTTTTCAAATGTAATAAATATTTTTTGCAAATAAATAATTATTTATTCCATATATGTACTTGTTTTTATGAAGTCGCCGTGGTCTAGTAGGTAGTGTGTTGGCTTATTAGACGAAAGGGCCGAGTTCAAATCCCAGGTCAGACATCGAAACGAAAACATGAAAATATTTCTTTGGCGACTTCCTCTCAGCAGATTTCTGGCATAAACTCTGAGAGTGAAAATTGTAAAAAAAGCTTCTCAAAAATAAGTCGTTCGGAGTCGGCTTTAAACTGTAGGTCCCGCCACTCATGTATAAAATTAACGCACACAACACGAGTGGTGTGAGAAGCTAGGACGTTGTACAATGGGTCAATTCGACCTCCGGGTACTGTACTTGTCACAGTTGACAAGTACATGTCCTCTAACCTAACCTACTTGTTTAAATCACACTAAATTCATATTTATTAAACCAAGATAAGTATTTTTTTAAAATTTCGAATAATTTTAATAAAGTTTAACCTAAATTAAAAAAAAAACATTTATAATGAAAAACGCTGTTAATTTTTTAGTTTTTTTTAATGACCGGTTTTAAAGTTTTTGCACTTTTTTATTCCGGATTGCACTTTTTTGACAAACTTTTTGCACTTTTTCCAACCCGGTTTCTGGCAACACTGCATATGGGGCATTTGTTGCAGAAGGAATCTGAAAACAATTCATTTGGATCTGGAAAAGATACAGAGTCTAGCGTGTATTAGTGTAACAGTGCTCTTTTGGGTTTAAATCCGCAGCGCTTTGTCCTTTTGAGAATAATTGCAGTTGATATAGACGCATATACATACATATATAGTTCCACGAAATCGTTTGTTTTCTATTCAGTGGCCAGGATGTGAATGAAGTTATAGTTCCAGACAGTGTAGGCTTGACAGGTGGAATAATCTTCTATCGATTGATGGACAGTTGATATGTCTGGAGAGCTAGATCGCCTAGCCATGACTTTTGTAGAGAAAACAAATAAATTGAATGATCAACTATGACTATAGGAAGCTTACAATTGTTTACAAATTATTTCTTGGAAAGGAAAAACTTAAAATATTGAAGAATTATTGTATTACTTTATAATTTTTCTATGAACATGTTCACGTTTGTTCGGCGTAACTTAATTTTATGGCTTATAAATAACAAGCTCTAAGTAAAATCTTTTGTTGCGAATAATATTTGTACGTATGTATTTTCAAATCTCTTTATTTCAATTTTATAGAACAATTTTTTATAAGATGGCATTTAATATAAAATAATGATTTATGTTTTAAATTAGAATACTGCACTTGGTTGGATATGTTGTGCTCCCTGCATATGGCTACGTACATCAGCTACTGTCCATAAAATAGCAATAACAACGGCTACTTTATTAGTAACCTCCTTACTTGTTGCATCACCAATATTGTTTTTAATAAGCACAGCACCCTCCCAACTGCCGCGAGATTGTTATTCGGAAGACGAGGATTGTTTGCCGACTGCTGCTCCTCCTCCGGAGTGTCTAGAAGCAGTGTGCAAAACAGCAGCGTCAAGTATACATGCCAGACTTAATTGGAATTTTGACCCATGTATTGATTTCAAAAACTTTAGCTGCTCATCCAGCTTGAAAATAAATGAATTAGGCAGTTTGCGAGCAGTCCGAAGCGCACAGGAGTCCGTCGATCTACAAATGCAACGTAAGTACTTAACATTTTTATTTTTTTTAAATTTAAGAGATAGCAAAAGAGTACTGATCAGTGCTGTCACGAAGACAAATCAAACCAATATAAGCAAAAAACAAAATTTGTATACAATATATTTTTTTTTTTTAATTTATCATGTTCAATATTACGTTTTTTGACAAGCAAAATAAAAGAAAATAAGAAAAAATTACCAAAAAAATTTTTATTATTTTTTCAGTCTTTATTTGCAATCTATTTTACAATATTAAGCAAATTTGGTAAAAATATAATACAATTGACTTAAGTTATTGATCTTTATCAAGATCAACATTATAAAAATTAAACTGAAATCAAAATAGTTTGTTAGTAGAACAATATTTTATCATTAATACATCTTTCATTGGTTTCTAAAGGGGTAAATCAAGAACATGATATCTTTTCAACCTACATACTTCATTACTATCATTTAATAACGAAATTGCTAAAGGGTTTACATGGTCACTTAATCTTTGTAAATATTGATTACTGAACTTTCTTATCTCCGTTAATACGTAAGGGATTTTAAGATCATTATGTAAGGTGTTATTAGTAACAAACCATGGTGCGTTTGCCATCATTCTTAATGTTTTAGATTGAAATTTTTGAATAATTTCAATATTTGAATTGCTTGTAGTTCCCCACAGTTGGATGCTATAGGTCCATACAGGCTTTAAAATAGTTTTGTAAATAAGAATTTTATTTTCTAAACTCAATTTAGATTTACGACCAAGAAGCCAATACATTTTTTTTAGTTTATTATCAACTTGTGTTCTTTTGCTTTTAACATGATCTTTCCACGTAAGACTTCTGTCTAAGCATATTTCTAAATAATTCACAGAATTACTTCTTTGAATAATTGACCCATTGAAGGTAATATTTGGGCAATCTCCTTTCTTTAATGTAAACGTTACATAAGTAGATTTTTGCTCATTCACTTTAATATTCCACGTCATTAGCCAAGCTTGCACTTCATTTAATTGATGTTGTATTAGGTTTGAAACTTCAATTGGTGCGGTGTCATCTGCGTAAGTAGCAACTGTTGCTCCATTAGTGCAAGCCATGTCGGACGTAAAAATAGTGTATAGAATTGATCCTAAGACACTTCCCTGTGGCACACAAAAAAAAAAATAAACATAAATTAATTACAATAATGACGTGCTTTTTATTTTCTGACGTATAGAAACAAAAAAGCTTAGTTTTTTGCCAAAACCAAAAAAGCGAATGCTGTCAATTTCTTTTGTCGATTGCCAATGTGTAAGGTGAAGTATTTTGTCGTTCTTCGAAGAACGCGGTGCGAACCATCATATGGATGGTACAAAAATATCTGAGGCTAAATTTAACGAAGGACTTATATAAGTTTTCAATTTTGCATGATTTGCATGACGCATCTGTTGGTCTAAGTTTTTTCATAGCTAAGCGAAATTGTGAAACAACCTCACTGGTTACAACTGATGAGTTGCTTTTCGTGAAAAATTCTCCGGGGAATCTTTAATTTGTTCCATAAACGAGCTTTGCAGGTGAAGCGTTTATATCTGGTTTAAAAACGACTCGTAATCCCAGTAAAATTGACGGAAGACTGTGAACCCATTTTGCTGGATTGTTGCATAGTATAGCAGCTTTAAGCACGCGGTGCCACC
The DNA here is from genome assembly GCA_930367235.1 of Sarcophaga rosellei. Lineage (NCBI taxonomy): Eukaryota > Metazoa > Arthropoda > Insecta > Diptera > Sarcophagidae > Sarcophaga > Sarcophaga rosellei. Next base: position 78,163,804 of record OV884017.1, on the reverse strand, counting down.
TTTCTATAATACCATTACACTGCGGGTGATAAGGCGTCGTGCGGCGATGTGATGCACCAATTAAAGATGTTAGTTGCGCAAAAATTGATGATTGGAACTATCTTCCTCGGTTGGATGTGATATTTGCAGGAACACCAAACCTTACAATCCAGTTGTGCAGAATTACTTTTGCAATGGTTTCGGTAGTCATGTCTGGCATAGGTATAGCCTCGGGCCATCTAGTGAAGCGATCAATAATAGTTAACAATATCGATAACCGTCCAAATTCAAATCGTCCTTTCGGTGGTTCGTATTTCGAAGTTTGCGATTTAGTGTAGTGTTGGACCCTTGAACGCTGCCAAGCGAAACAGGTTTAAACGAATTTTGCTATATCACGTCGTATAGCTGGCCAAACAAAACGAGCTGTTACCAATTTCATTGCACTTCTTACGCCCGGGTGAGCTAAACCATGAACGACGAATAATATTCCTTCCGATTTAGTTTCGGAACATAGGGTCGGACGTTTTTTGTCGAGATGTCACATACTAAATCGAGTTTAGAGTCTGGAAAAGAAAAATATGAGAGTTTCAGTGAATTAAGGATTACACCTGACTGTAATTTTTTAAGTTCTTCGTCTCTCTGAGCTGCTGCAATTTTTTCGTAATCAACAATTGGTTATAAGGACTGGATACGTGAAAGATCAGCTGATGAATTTTGTTCACCAACTATGTGTCGAATATGCGTAACTGCCCTATGTAGTCTAGGTAACGGCGGCGTGGCGATGCCTTCTCTGGTTTTTGACTAAATGCATAGATTAAGGGGCGGTAGTCGGTCAGGATATAACAGCTTCTCCCTTCCCTTTGAATAAAACCCTAGGAGCTGAAGAGCACCATCCAGGTACTGATGGAGAGCAGCGCCGACCGCAATGTCAGAGGCGTCAACATTAAGTGCTAATTCAGCGTTTTTCACTGGATGTGCCAATAAAGCTGCGTTGCTTAATTCCTTCTTACATTTAATGAAGGATTCTTCGGCTTCCCGTGTCCAAACTACCACTGAGCAATCATTCTTGACGTTACGTTTTATGAACTCTTGAAATTTTGTTGACTTGCTGAAGATTTAGAAAAAATCGTTTATAAAAATTGAGTATAGGCCTAGGAAACTTGCGGATTGTAGCTACTCGTTCGGGCAGTGGTCGTATGCCGTCAGAAGTTACAAAGTGACTCCTATGCATTGCGGAAATCCAAGTGTTTCAAATTCTTGGGTTTATTTTTCAATGTTTTCTCTTGTCAACGGAAAGTTGTTTAAATACATTGGAGCCAAAACTCTCCCCACCTGGTTACAAAAACTTAGAAGAATTTCACATACAGTTGACTTTCCGATACCGAACATGTTGGCAATTGCACCATATTCTGCGGATAAACCTAGGGCATATAAACCTATTCCAACTCATTTTTCTAATGATATTGCTTCACGCATATTAGTATTACTTTTTCGCAATTCCTGTAATAGTTCACATAATTTATAAAGTGTCCCTCAGTTCATCCGAAAATTGTTTTTAAAAAATATATCATCTGCCCGCTGGTAGTATATCTCCCAAAAAGACCGAGTACAGTGCAAACAGTGTAACATAAATAATACAGGACACTCCACTCCATCATTTCAACACCAACTAGGACGAAGTTTGCACAGTGCAACTATATTCTCCGTAGAAACGATCATAATCTGGGAAATAGATCCAACTCAGATTGCGAGGTAAAAATTTTAATATATACATATTTGTGTTTCGCCTTAAATTTGTATTTTAAACAAATTTAGAGGTAGGTCAATCAAAAAATGAGCGTAAAATTTGAAGAAACTGTAACTGAACTTAAAGACATTAGTGTGACCATAAAATTGATTTTGAGTATCCTGGATAAGAAGAGGCAATCAAATGTGCCAAAAATGTCCTTTTGCGGGCAATCACACCAGTCGAGGCTCCCAAACATGGAACTCCTAAATTTTAGTGTCGGTATCAGCTTGTGCGAAGGAGCTTTCGTTACAGTGAAAGCTTTTTAGATTTCAGAGGAAAATTATGCAAAAGCATTAACGAGTTTACAAAAATTCTACGATAATTAATGTCTTATATGATTATTTTGGTAATGTAAGAAAACTTTTGAATTTGCCACAAATCACTACATTTTTAGAAACGAACTATATAAGCACATTGCAGTTGATGAATCTTCAATTTCAACGACGAGGTTTGCCATTCATAAAACTGAACATTTTTCTAGAAAAAAAAAAGAAAGCTTCAATAAATGTTGCAAACCACATGTTTATTTTGCCCTTCATTCAGTGCTGAGCTGAGTCAAAGATTTGACTTTATAAAGTGTCTCAAAAAGGGTCACACAGTAGCAAAGAGCACATCATCTGAATGCAGACTATGTGGTAGCTCCCATAATTCATTGGTGCATTTATATGTATATATAATACAAGTGTACGTTAAAGTAATATTTACATTGATCAAATCATTATCGCGACAGCAGTAATCAGTGTAAGCGGCTGTTCTAGTAAATTACTAACAATAATAGCATTTCTGAATTCCGATTCCCAATAAAATTTAATAACTAAGGAACTTGCACATCCGCTTCGATGTCTAAATGTAACTGATATTAGTGAACCAAATTCATTTTCGAAATATTTTGTTATTTTAACTGTCACGTCGATAATTAACTTTACTCAATTCAATGCGAAGTTTCGGGTGTTGAGTTCGATAACAATATCCAACCTGATGGTGTTATAAATACAATCGACTTAGGTATTGCTATATGTATACATAAATAATTGGTCATTACAACCCTTCAGTGAGGATTACGGCGTAGCCACACTTATGTTGTGTGCGTAAATTTTATACGTGAGTGGCGGGAGTCGACTCCGAACGACAGATTTTTTTGAGAAACTTTTCGTGGTAATTTTTATTTACTCCCAGAGTTTTTGCCAGAAATCTGCTAAGAGGAAGTCGTCGAAACAGTATTTTTCATATTTTCATTTGACCGAGATGTCTGACCAGAGTTTTAAACCGTGCCCTCAGGTCAAATAAACCAACACACTACCTATTAGACTACTGCTTAGATATTCCTAGAACTATAAAATTAGCTGGTCCGCACTTTGCACTAGCCACGAAAAATTGATTTACTTATCGGAACAGAAATATTCTTCGAATTAATGTGTATTGGTCACATAAAATCTGACCCGAGCCTCTCAAATCTCCAAACATCTTTGCTTGGTTGGATTGTCATTGGAAAGTACAACCAGTCAAAGGGCTGCATTAACAATAGCGTTTTTAATTGGAGTACTTTGATAGAAAACGTGACCAATATTCAAGAGATTTAGGGAACTGGAGGAACTTTCAAGCCTACGTTCGAAGTTACGAAAAGACAATTTCTCTCTTGCGAACGACGATCTAAACATAATACAAATGTATCATGATTTCATGAAAAAGTATTTCGATTTGGTTCATATGTCGCTTTTAGATCTTATGCCAATTCTCCTCATTATTTCATTCCTTACCAGTGTGTGTTGTGTCTGCAAAGTACAAATACTAAACTTCGAGTAGTTTATTCTTCTCATGTGGTGTCACCTAGAGATCCTGCTCATGGTTGATTCTACTGTTCAAGAAGAACTATTTTCTACGCTCATCTGTTTTCGGTTACATAGATACGTAATCACTGCAGATAGCGAAAAAATCTATCGTCATTTCTATTTGATTTCTATTGATCCTTTGGAGACAAAATCCATTCGATTAAACACTATAACTTATAGCACAGCTTCTGCCCTATTTTTAGCTATTAGTTGTTTAATTAAATTGAGCAATTTGTACAAAGAGGCTTTGCCTATTGGTTCGAAAATTGTTCGCCGTGATTTTTACGTAGCTGAGTTGTTAAGTGGTGGTGAAAATTAGGAGGATCTGAGTACAATGAGAATTTTTTTTTTTTGAAAAAAATTTTATTTTGTTTTAAAAAAGCAGATCAATAGATCAAGTGTTGGTAAAGAAATAGAAGAAAAAGAACGGGACCTTTTAAAAGGACGGTGGCGCCAAATGGGTTAAGTTCAGCTGGTTTCAATCTTACGGAATGATTATCAAATCATCCTAAAGCAACGACGAGAAACATATTATCAGCTTCTTGATTATTTGATCTTCTAGGACTGTTGTGCCTCATTGGTATAAAATCCAAAATATCACAAGAACTTTGAATTTAAAAGCTTGACAGGCATGAATCGATTTCCATGAGACTTGATACTTCATGGGAAATCTGAAATCTAATTTAATGGTGATCGATCGATAACAATGCCAAGATTCGTTCAAATAGCTTCCACATCAAACATCCAAATTTTCTTATGTTTTAATGCGAGCATATGGGTGTTGTATTTGTGTCAAAAGATTTGAGTTTGGCATAGTTTCTGCCAGATTACTTGCAGCAAAATCTAAAGTTGCTCCACTCAAGACAAAACCTCTTCCGAGACTTGAGTTGTAGAGGCACACCTATTGGCTAAGTTGTGGACTCGAATTAAGCTTATTTCTTTTGGTTTCCTTTCTTTGTTTTAAAAGTATTTTTAAATAAAACATGCTAAGAATTATACATTGCTTTAAAGCTTTTTTGATTATCTATAAATATCAAATTTTTTTTAGAAATATTTATATTGAAATCGGCATTTGAGTAATCTCATACCTAGTGTCCAATTATACGTATATATAGTCAGAATTACGACCTAGCTTCGCTAGATATTTCTTTTCGGTAATAATAGTGGAAGTCGCCGTAGTCTAGTAGGTAGTGTGTTGGCTTATTAGACGTAAAGCCCGGGTTCGTATCCAGGTCAGACATCAAAACGAAATATGAAAAAAAAATATTTCTTCGGCGACTTCCTCTCAGCAGATTTCTGGGAAAAACTCTGAGAGTAAATAAACCTGTCATGAAAAAGTTTCTCAAAATATGTCGTTCGGAGTCGACGTTAAGCTGTAGGTCCTGCCACTCAAGTATAAAATTAAGGCACACAACATGAGTGGTGTGAAAAGCTAGGCCGTAATCCTGACTGAAGGGTTGTAATGGCCAATTATGTTATGTATGTAGACTACTGTGGGGTCATTAACGTTTAACTGAGAATACGAGAGAGACCACCATCAAAAATGTACATAGCGGTTTTCGTGAGCTTCACGTCTAAGGCAGTACGTTTATATATAGTCTCTGATCTTTCCACTGATGCTTTTCCAAGGAAGTATACTGCGACAACGCAACGAACTTTGTCGGAGCCAGCAGCGTCTTCAAAGAGCCGCAACATGTGTTTGACAGAATCGACAGACCGTCAAGTCGTACGTAGCGTCGTCTAAGGTGAAATTGAAATACCACCTCTGGATACCACTTAAGAAGAGATGACAGCAATGCTCGCAAAAGTAGAAGCGGTGCTCAACAATCAACCATTTGCACCGCTGTCTCCACACTCGACACCAGCTCATCTGCTAATAGACGAGGGTTTGCGTTCACTGCCGCCAGAATGTGCAGAAGACGTGAAAGACATAGGGATGAAATTATGCAAGACATTTTGGCAGGCCTGGACTCCGGACTGCATATTCGGCCTTCAAACCAAAACCAAGTGGCATCAAGGAATAATAATAATATTTGAATTTCATCACAATAATAATAATAATGAATTTAAAACGTACAAATAACATATGAACCCCAATAATATTAAGTAGATGTAAGGTTAATGAAGATGTAATGAACAGACAAATAGATAAGCAACTGAGTTGCTGAATTCAATTACACAGTTAGGATTAAGTATATGAAAATTCTAGGATTAAGTAAATATTGAAATAAAGTAATTATTTAGCTCGTGTTTTTGGTCTTCGCGTTCATTATTTTCAAAGTACGCAATATTCTGAATCTTAAATTATTTAATTTAAATTAAGTTCTTAAAAACTAATTAAGTTCTTAAAAAGAACAAAAAACCTAGGTTTAGGAATTCGGGGAAACAACCGCAATTATGAAACGAAACGAATTCCAAATGCATGCTTTTGCGAAGAAACCTATAAATGGTTGAGCAAAATTGCTTTTTCCAAGACGAACGTGGCATAACATTTTGAACAAAACTCCAAACGGCCTTATTAAAGGAGTTCAAACTACGATAATCGACAACTTTTCGAAAAGAGAAGCAGTACAGAAATTTTTCCTACACGTTAAGGAATACGCGTCATAATATTGATGTCGAATCAATCATGCATTATAGATAGTATAGGTATTGATAGTTCGAAGGCGATGGAGAACGAGAGTTACAGACCCCTGCAACCTCTAGTGATGTCGACACAAATTCGTTGGTAGTAGCTATGATGAAAAAAATGCAAGTAGCAAACCAAAAGCAATTTGAAAAATTGAGAAGAAACTAGAAGCGACAACAGAGAAGAAATGCAAGAAATACATGAGTTGGTCAGCAAAAGAATTACTGGTGTCGAGAAAAAGGTGTCAAGTTTGGCGTTAAAATAAAAAATGACAGTCAACTGCAGAAACAACTCCAACGACTAAATAGTGGCGTTACAGCGTAAATTCGGCGACGAGCATAAACGACAACTGTACCGCATGGACTTAAGGTGCCGTGCGCAAAAGGCTAATGAGTCACTTCAAGCCTTTGCAATGGAGATTGAGAGATTAGTGTGGCTTACATACCCAGGAGAATATCACCCGTTGATAGACAACTTAAAAACCGAGGCGTTTGTTAATGGTATACGCGACCCAGACATTAAACTAGCGGTATGTTCCACACAGGAGTCAACCTTTGCAGAGACCGTGGCCTTCGCTCTAGCCCAGGAGACCGCTCGCACGATTTCTAGACCACAAGTAAGCAAAGTGCGAAAAATGAAGGAGGAAGAATGCCTTTTAAATAAATTTAAAGGAATGATGAAGCAAGTTTTGGAGGAAAATGGACCGAAAAATAACTTAGATGTTTTAATTGTGAAAATGGCGATCATTTCCAAAGGAACTGCAAAGCGCCACGCAAGAGATCAAGATCCGTCTCACCAGCAAGGAGTAATAAACGGGCGAACTACTAACCATCGTCCCAGTTAAACTAAAACGAGCTAGCAATGAGGGGCAAGTGCTGGCTCCCACAAGCAAGGGCCCCACGGTCTTCATATCAGTGATGCAGCAAAACAAGAACAATCTTACGGCGTGCGGGTACATAATTGGCAGACAACACACCTTCACTATAGACACCGGTGCGACGCAGTCTATCATCAGGCCAGATGTAGTGAAGCGGCGATCCTGCCCTCTCGATCCTGTAATTGACAAAATTTTTTGCCCCGTTTACCCTGCCCTCTCGATCCTGTTACTGACAACATTTTTTGCCTCGTTGATTCTGCCCTCTCGATGCCGTAATTGACGAAATTTTTTTGTCGTTGACCCTGCATCGAAATTTTTTTTGTTCCGCTGATCCTGCTCTTTATTACAAAATGAAAGATTTTATAACAAGTATGCTAATCCTATAGAATTAAAAAATTAATGATAAGATTTTATTAAAAAAAAAAGAAATCCAACGACAAATTTTACAGTATTTGTGGTCTGTATATTATAAAAAGCATAAATGATGTTAATGTGACTGTTCATAAGAATAGACCGAGAAAAATATGGAACTAAATAATAATGTATTATTATTGAATTAAAAGAAATGAGTTGTAAATTTAATGATATTATAACTTTTTTTCTAGAAAAGGGAAGAAATCCATATTAACCTACAGATATATGTATTTATAATGACTGATATAGACTCCTTAATTTCAACTTTAAAAGAAACTTATAAAACAAAGAAGTCACCAAATGTTATTCGAAACGAACTAACAAAGATTACTCAGTTAGACACTATCAGAAAATTTGGTGATAAAATAAAAGCATTAACTACGGAATTATATGAGATCCAGATAAGTTCACTTGGAGAAGGCAATAGACAATCATCAGTAAAACTAATGCCATAATTGCATTTAATTCTTTCAAAAACGGACTAAAAGACCAATAAAGCGTTAGGACAATAAATGCCTTTGACATAGCCATGGAAACATCAACAGACATGAGACAAAATCAAATAATGTACCAAACATCATCAAATTGAAATAATTACAAAAACTACAGGAATAACAACCATTCTACTAATAGGTATAACAATAATAACAACAATAACAGGACAAACAATTATAATAACAATAATAATTAATCGTAATAGAAACGGTAATAATGATTACTACAATGGTAACAGAAACCAAATCGTAAAACTTATGTTACAAAGCCAGGAAAACTCCCGTGGTCCGGAGATCATAGAATACCAAGGTCCAAGAGATTAAATATAAAAAATACACACCGTGCATTTACATTTTTAATAGACACAGGTGTTGATATCTCACTATGCAAAGAAAGAAGACTTATTACACAAATATGATGAAGATTCAGATGACTATTGCTGTTTAACAGGGATTACAAAAGAAAAAATAAAATCCTTAGGTTACACTAACATAACTATACAGATAAACGATACATCACTTAAACATAAAATACAATTAGTACATAAAAGATTCCTATCCACACTGATGGTATACTTGGACGAGATTTTTTGTTGAGGTACCAATTGCAACATAGACTATGAAACATTCTCATTAACCATCAATACAAGAAATGAGACTTTGATAGTACCTATTCATGACGACACATTTGAGGTAAATGTAATAAGAATTCCTCCAAGAAGCGAAATAATTATATTTACCTTTGCAAACAAATATTGAAGAAGATGGTGTAATATGCAACCGTCAAATTGGAAAATTTATATTTTTGGCAAATTCCATAATTCCTAAAGATGGATACAAACACATAAATTTATTAAATGTTACTGACATACATATAATAATCATAAAATTACAAAAATTATAAGTAGAAATTATTCTTTTAAGAACTTTTGATATATACAAAACAAGTCATGATGAAAAACAGATGCGAAATATGATGAGGAAAGATTTAAGAAAGTGTTAAATGAATGCAACATGGAGAACAACGACGAGAAAGCAAAGAAGGAATTGTTAGAGATATTAAAGAAAAAATACCAACATATATTTCATTTAGAAGGTGAAAACCTGACAACCAATAATTTTTACAATCAAACTATTCAATTAAATGACCAAAATCCAGTCTATATAAAGAACTACCGATTACCACAAATGCATACAGAGGAAATGAATAACCAAGTAAACGATTTATTGAAACAAAAAATAATAGAGCCATCCACAAGTCCTTACAACGCTCCACTCTTATTGGTACCTAAGAAGAGACAAAGTGATATAAAAAAAATGAAGACTAGTCCTTGATTTTAGGAAACTCAATGACAAAATAGGTAATGACAAATTTCCACTAACACGTTTAGATAATGTTCTGGATAGACTAGGAACAGCTAAATAGTTTTTCACATTGGACATGACAAGTTCCTTTCATCAAATTGAGCTCAATCAACAGGCAAGACCATTTACAGCATTTTCAACAACTAATGGTCATTACCAGTATACAAGGTTACCTTTTGGACTAAAGATATCTTAAAATAGTTTTGAAAGGATGCTAACGATAGCACTAGCTGAACTAGAATTCGAAGCATGATATAATATTTTCTGGATGTAGTTTTCAAACTACATGTGATGTTTCAACATCACAACAATAATTTGCGCAACGTTTTCGATAGAATATCTAGATATATATAGTTTAAAATTGAATGCAAGCAAATGCTATTTTTTTAAATCAGAAGTTATATATTTGGGGCATTTGATAACATCGAATGGTATTAAACCAGACCCAAACAAATATGACATAATTACATACTCCTAAGTATACTGATGACGTAAGAAGATTTATAGCATTTTGTAACTATTATAGAAGATTCATCAAAGAATTTGCAAGTATTACTAATTGTTTGAATGATTTATTAAAAAAAGGAACAAACAAAAATTTGAATGGACGGAAGAACGTCATAATGCGTTTGAAACACTGAAGAACAAACTTATTGAACCCCCTATTTTGCAATATCCAGACTTTGATAAAACATTCATTCTAACGCAGTTTTGTCACAGGGTCCAATAGGAAATGATTTACCAATATCATATGCAAGTAGATCTTTAAACAAACACGAAAAGAACAAACCTGTGATTGAGAAATAATTGCTAGGCATATATTGGGGCATACAATTCTTTAGACCGTATTTATATGGTAGAAAATTCACAGTTGTAAGAGATCATATACCTTTGATGTCACTATTTTCTCATAAAAACCCTAACTCTAAATTAACGAGGATAAGAATGGAACTTTCTGATTACGACTTTGAAATAATATACAAGAAAGGAATAAACAATAAAGAGTATGATGCCATTGGAAAATGACGAAATGGTGAAGAAAACACTAGTAATTACAAGAGGTATGAGTAAAAAGTCATCAGAAAAGAATATATAAAGCAGGAGTGAATTTCATATGGAGACTGATCAACTTCATATGTGGGATTGCACTTCAATAAATAATATAAAGCGCGCAACGAAATTAAAATTTGTATTAGAAAAAAGGCCAGAAAATAATGTAAAATAACTATATAAAATGAATAATGAAACACGTATTAGATGTAGCGATAATCCAAAGTATCTAGGTCCTCTTCTGGAGAAACTATCATCATATTTAAAAAATACAAGAAACAAGAATTTTGCAATCGATAGAAATGATGCAATATTTGATACAATATCCGCGCATGAATTTAAGACCAAATATAACGAAGCAAACAAAAATAATAAAGATGAAATTATTATATTACTATACAGAAAACCTCAGAATATAACAAATGAAGATAGAAGACAAAAACTGAAAAAATTATACCACATTACACCCCAAGGAGGACATTTCGGAGTGAAGAAAACTTTACTAAAACTAAAGCAGAAGTACATTTGGAAGAATATGAACAAAAATGTAAAAGAATATGTGTCTAAATGTGACTTGTGCCAACGTAACAAACAGATTAAACATACGAAGGAACAATTAAAGGTCACAGATACGCCAATAGATAGTTTCAAAACTATTGTAATTGACACTGTAGGTCCTTTACGCCCAATAAAAATTTTAGATATATTTTAATTATGCAAGTCGCCGTGGTCTAGTAGGTAGTGTGTTGGCTTATTAGACGAAAGGGCCGAGTTCGAATCCCAGGTCAGACATCAAAATGAAAACATGAAAATATTTCTTCGGCGACTTCCTCTCAGCAGATTTCTGGCAAAAACTCTGAGAGTAAAAATTGCCATGAAAAGCTTCTCAAAAAACATCTGTCGTTCGGAGTCGACTTTAAACTGTAGGTCCGCCACTCATGTATGAAATTAACGCACACAACACGAGTGGTGTGAGAAGCTAGGACGTTGTACAATGGGTCAATTCGACCACCGGGTACTGTACTTGTCACAGTTGACAAGTACACGTCCTCTAACCTAACCTAACTATGCAATGCGAATTAACGAAATACATAGTTGCATGTCCCATAGAGACGAAAGAAGCAAAAACAATAGCCAAAGCGCTAGTAGAGAATTTAATATTTAAATATGGTTTGTTTAGCACACTAAAATCAGATAACGGTACAGAATTTAGAAATTAATTGTTAAGGGAAGTATGTGAGTTATTAAAAATTGAATAAAATTTTTCCACACCATATCATCACGAGACGTTGGATACAGAGGAGAGAAATAATAGAGTTCTTAATGAATACCTTTTGTCATTTGTACAAGATGACAATTGGGATAAATGGATACCTTACTTTATCTTTACGTACAATGTAACCCCTCATGTCGATACTGAATATTCACCTTTTTAAATCATTTTTGGAAAATTATCAAGTTTACCCGGAGATGAAGTCATGAATCATCCTAAAATTTACAATTATGAAAATTATGTTAATGAACTCACGACTAGACTAAAACATACTTTGGAATGTGCTAAAAAGTTGATAGAGACTGTAAAAAACAAAAGAAGTATGGACTCATTAAATAAAATGAAGGACACCTTATGATGGACCATATGAAGATATAGATAATTCAAATGTATTAATTAAGATAAAAACAAATATAAAAGCAATTCATAAGAACAGACTAAAAATTATGGAGTATAAAAAAAATAGTAACATACATAAAAATATTCTTAGAACACTTAAAAATAAATTTAATAATATATACTAAAATTATAATTCATAAGTATTCAAAAAAATCATCCAATTTGAATTGTAATATGTAAAGAAATTGGACTTAAGAAATTAATATAAATCATAAAATGAGAATAAAAATAATGATCAAAACGGCTTCATAGCTAAAAATAAAAGATTTAATTTTTATTCTCTCCCAAACTGCGGCTTATTAGCCATAACCAAGCGGCGTGCTCGCCTTAATAATAAGCAAAACCGAACAGACACAAAACTGACTGAAACTAATGGTGTTTTCTTTTCTACAAAGAAAATGTCACCCTCTTACAAGGTGCATTAAAAAAATTGCTGACCAACCCTGTTATAATGTAATTTTTATTTGAGATGAACATAACACAAATATGAAAAAAGGGTATGCCCCGTGCCCTTAAAAATATGTTTAATTTTTTGATTTGTTTTCAATAAAATATGTAAACAAAAAAAGGTGTTGCCAGATCGCTAATTTTTCGATATCATTTTTTTAGAGCTTTTTTTTATAACCAAATAAAATTTTTTTAACACAGTTTTAACACTGAATGCAATTTTTTATATTACTGACCATGTAGCTTTAATAATGTAATGTTCTCTTAAGGTTACCCCACAAAACAATGAAAAAATTTACTTCAAAATTGGATAACGATACTAGGCGACTTTTTTTAAATTTCATCTGGTAGCCCTATAAATAAACAAAAGTCATTTGCTTTACAGGGCATTATCAGCATTTTCAAGTGCGAATTATTTAGAATAAAACATACCACCCTTTTAGAGGGGGAAACATTTTTAAGAAACAAACACAAAATTACATTTTTTTAAATAAAGTGCACATTTTTTGGTAGAAAAGAAAACACCATAAAATATATACACATACATTACATTTATTACAGTGTAAAGTACTTAGTAATGTAAGACTACGAACAGCTGCTGGAGAGTCTGCCACCGTCCACGGAAAAAACAGAGGCGAAGGTGACTACAGCGAACATTAGTGTAAGCCACGTCTTTATTGTTGCCGATATTGTGCACGAGGTTATCATTGGTGCTGATTTTATGATACCTCATGGCATCAACTTGAATATGGGACAACATATAATGAGTTGGTGAAATATGAAGAGACCTCTTGACGTGGGATACAAGCCTTTATGCTTGCTTGCACGCCAGAAGGCAGCCCCTCGTCAAATCTACCGAACAGAGAATAGTCCCGCTAAATCAATCAGGCCAATGGAAAGTCATCTGTAAAAACTCAGAGGTGGGTCAATGTGCCCCAGTAGAGGCAGTAATAAACAGCGAACAATTGACAAGGACCAACAGGAATTTGGTGTAAGTGTGGAGAAATGGGTACCAGGTTTAGCAGCTCCAGAGAAAAATAAAGCCAAAAAAGCTGTCACAAACAATAAAAGGCAAGGAAGAACAGCCATGGTCAAACATGAAATTGATGCTGGCGAAGCGAGATCGATAAAACAGGCACCCTGAAGCATACCCACGGCGAACTTAATGAGGTTAAAGAGCTAGTCGACATTATGAAGAAGAGCGGTGTAATTGAACTATCATCGGGTCCGTGGAGCTAACCTATAGCCTTAGTCAAGAAGAAAGATGGCAGTACAAGATTCTGTGTAGACTACAAGAAGCAGAATGATGTCACTAAAAAAGACAGTTACCTGGTACCGAGAATTGACGATACAAAACGGAACAAAGTGGTTCTCCACATTGGATCTACAAAGCGGGTATAGGCAGATGGAGATTGCAGATAAGGACAAGGAGAATACTGCATTCAGTGCGAACCGCGGCTTATGGCAGTTTAAAGTGATGCCATTTGGACTCTGTAATGCTCCGGCCACATTCAAGCGGCTTATATAACACATACTAAAGGGACTGCATTGGAAAACTAATCTGATGTACCTGGATGACATTCTAGTGATGGTCATAACTTTTAGCCAACACCTCAAGAACCTGGGAGAAGTTCTGCAACGAATATCAATCGCTGGATTAAAATTAGTTGTAAAGAAATGTGCATTCTTCGAAAAACAGGTGAAATATTTGGGCAATCTTGTTACAGCAGATGAAGTCGCCGTGGTCTAGTAGGTAGTGTGTTGGCTTATTAGACGAAAGGCCCGAGTTCGAATCCCAGGCCAGACATCAAAAACAAAATACAAAAAGTATTTCTTCGGCGACTTCCTTTCAGCAGATTTCTGGCAAAAGCTCTGAGAGTAAAAATTGCCGTGAACAGCTTCTCAAAAAATCTGTCGTTCGGAGTCGACTTTAAACTGTAGGTCCCGCCACTCATGTATAAAATTAACGCACACAACATGAGTGGTGTTGAGAAGCTAGGCCGTAATCCTGACGAAGGGTTGTAATGGCCAATTATGTATGTGTTACAGCAGATGGCATATCCACGGGTGAAGATAAAATAGCAGTAGTAAAGGACTGGCCTCGTCCCCAGAATCTCCATGAACTAAGCAGTTTTTTTGGGGCAGTGCATATACTACAGCCGCTTTTGCAGTGCTGAAGTGCAAAAAACATTACCATAAGTACCTGCTAAGGACTGATCATTCCGTACTGGGATGACTGCTGCAATTCAAAAACCCTGAAGGACAGTTAGCACGTTAGATTGAGATCCTATAGACTTACGACTTCACCATTGAACAACGAAGAGGCATAAAACATGGTAATGCTGATGCTGTCTTACGCCGACCCTGCAATTTGGAATGTAAACATTGCGTGAAAACCGAGAAGAAGGAATCCATCATTGATATCCGGCTAATGCAGATCAAAGCCAACGAAGACTCGGTCGAAGCACAAAGTGATCCAATATTGGCGAAGATTATAGCAGCCAAGGAAGAGGAGAAATGGCATACCAGAAATGAGATATCCGCAGAAGGTCCTCTTACAAAAGCATATTGGGTACAATGGGACATTTTAAAATTGATAAACGTGTGTTTATATCGAAATTGGGAAAGCGCTGATGGCAAGAACTCATCGAACCTAATAGTAGGGACTTCCTCCAAAATGAAGGAAATCTTAAAGGAGTTACGTAGTGGAGCTAGCGGAGGATATCATGGAGGGACAAAGACGCTGGAAATGCTGAAACAACGTTTTTATTGGGTTGGCAGTGGCGGATTGGATTGCCAACTGTATCCAGTGTATTGCAACTAAAGGTCCAGTAAGAAGAAGTCGAGGCCAGTTGCAGCAATATAACTCGGGCGCGCCTTTCGAGCGGATAGCGATGGACGTAGCAGCCCCTTTTCCTCTCAGCAATGCTGGAAACCGATATGTTCTCGTCGTGATGTATTATTTCATCAAACGACCGGAAGTGTATGCCATACCCAATCAGGAGGCGAACACAATAGTAAACGATTTTGTGAACAACTGGGTATGCCGCTACGGGGTTCCAATAGAGCTACATTGCGATCAAGGCAGGAATTTCGAGCAGCTGTATTCAAGGAAATGTGTGAGGTATACGGTATTAAGAAGACTCGAACGACGCCGCTTTACCCACAGTCTGACGGAATGGTAGAACGGTTTAATCGAACCCTGGAAGAATACTTGTGAAAAGTAATGAACGAGCAATAGAAGGACTGGAACAACCACATTCCGATGTTTTTACTGGCATACCGATCTGCGGTCCTTGATTATACATCTAGATCACCCGCCAAGGTTAGTTTGGGTCTGAGATATAACATACATTGGAAGAGAAGAAAGCCTAAATGAACTTCATGAATTTGTGTGCACCAGGTATGATCGTGCAGCAAACACGGAGGGCTTCCATGAGAGACAACTGGTTCTACTCTACAACCCAAAGCGGCATAAAGGATTGTCCCCCAAGCTACACACCAGCTGGAATGGACCATATAGAATAGTGTAAAGATTAAACGATGTCGTGTACAGGAGACAGAAAGCTAGCAGACAGCTAGCTCCTGACAAAAATAAAAGTCGTACACTTAGAGCGACTGGCAAAATATGGGAGGAGAGATATGAGCCTATTCGGGACAAACAGGCTTAAGTGGGCGGCAGTGTTACGAAAATGGAAACGATGTAACATCGGTTAACATTAAAATGCCAAACAAAAGCTACAAAAACAAAACCATGAGTATGAAAGAAAAGGGGATATGCAAGTAAGCGAGAACGCAACAACAGGCAGCGTGAACAAAATACACGAACAACAATGAAACAACGATAGAGATCTCGAGAAGGCCAAGCTACGAACATTCGACTTTAAGAACATTCATCAGATCGTTTGCATGGGCATATAAAAACAAAGCAAATTATTGTTGTAAATAGTGGCACACAAAAATTGTGCTAACAATAAAGAATTTAATTGAAACTAAACACTTTATTTTTATTTTGTTTGCAATCAACGAACTCGTATTTTAAAGGTTTTTTTTAAAGGTCAAAAACGTAACAATATATACATGTATATAAGTGGAAAGACTGAAGTCTGTCTTAATTAAGACTAAATTCTGTTTTATATAAGTAGAGAAAAGAAGACCACATAAAATACAATACTTTTAGTCTGTGTGAATGAAATAGAAATTTGAAGTTCAGAGTAAACTCCATATATTTATGTATATATTTACATATGTATTTGAAAATGTAAATATTTTTAAAAAATGTTTCTTTACAATATTATTGCATTATTATATAATTACAGAGCTTTTACAACATAATACGACTTCTGGACCGTTTAGAAAACTTGGGCGTTTATTTGGGAGTTGTTTGAGGCAAAACGCACATTCCCCAACAATTCGTTTAGTATTGGATCAATTAGGCGGATACTTGCCAATAGGTGCCTTGGGTCCATCAAGTATTTCACAGCTGATTTCAAAAATATACCTTATAGGGCCAACGCCTTTAGTTGACATATATTATGATTTAAGTTACGGTAAACGTCCTCACGTGTTACTTATTATAAGTGGACCCAGTACTTCGTCACCAATATTAGAGGTGAGTACATAATATTTAAAGAAAGCAAATTTATTAATGCTTTATTAATCCTGTTTTTGCATTGAATAGTTTTCTCGATGCTAAAAAAGCTTATCCTTTTAATATTAAATATTCAATTATGTACTAAAACACCATGTTCTTTACATCATAAAAATATGGAAATCTATATTTACTATGAATGTAAATGAAATGCAGAAACTTCCACTTATATTATTCACAAGTTATAAAAATTCACTTTTAGTTCGATTCCGTCCATCTTTTACTTTATTAATTGCAAAGCGTTTTAAATAAATTTTAATACCATATGTATGTATGTATTATTACACAAACTTGTGACCAGACTTTTTATTTTTTATTCCTACTCTGCCGGCTCAAGTTGATAAAAATACAAGGCTAAATATTTATTTACTTATCTATTTTAATTCATAACGAATTAATAAGCAAAGAGGAACTGGCTGCAAGGTCCTACGTCCTACGTCATTTCAATAATACTCGAGCATCACAGTGTTTTTCTATACATACTTCAAAAGACTTTCTTTCATTTCTATTGTAAAATTTCTATTATAAAATTATGTACCATTTCAAATAAAATAAATTGAAATATTATTTAGTCGAGTAGAGGCATTGGGATGGCTGACAACAGTACCTTACAAACAAAGATTTCCGGGCTCTCTGCTAAAGCCCCCTTCACACTATCACACAAGTAATATGTAAAGTCTGATGAAAAAGTAAAATGAAATTCCATCCGTATTTCAAAAAAGAGAATAATAGTCGTATGATTATTTTTTCTGCGTTTACACGATTGGTATAAGACAATAATAAAGTAAGACGAAAATAGCTGTTAAAAAAAACATAAACAAAGTGAAAAAATTCGCTTAAAGTTTCTATTGAAATTAAAATGCCGGGAATGGCTACTACGGCGTAAAACTGGAGACAAATCAACAACTTTTTCTAAATTAAATTAATTAAATTTTGAATATAATTCTAAAAATATTTTCACAAAATAGAAATACTTGTTTGCGCCAAAAATGTTTTTTGTTTTTGTTTTTTTTTTTTGCACTGGTGTTTTACACTTTTTTGTTTTGTTTACATAAAAATACATCCCTGATCTAATGAAATTTTCTTGTTTTTTGAAACATTTCAAAAAATTAAGAGAGAGCCATACGACTCAAAATTTTCATCCGTATTTTCTCTCAATGTGTGATAGTTTCATTACATATTATGTTTAGACGATCCCATCCGTACTCTTCTACATAAAATTTTGACAGATCATATTACTTGTGTGATAGTGTGAAGGGGGCTTAATTAAAAATAATAATTTCATTGGTATTGAATTCATTGAAATGTAATGTTATTGTCAATGAAATGAAGCTGCAAAAGTAATATTAATGAATTGAATACCTGTCGATTTGATGCACATTTGTGGTGCTTATCATTTTTTACGTTAGTTATTGGTTGGGCCATAAGAGTCCCTAACGCCAGCTTAAGGGCTTTGATATCGTAGTGTAGAAGTCGTAAAGGCGGAACGTACCGTAACGTATTTAAGTTTTACATACTATAGTTATAGGAGCGTTAAAAACGTAAAATCTTACAACGAAGAGTGTAAATAAAAATGAAATAGAGCACAAAGCAAAACACACACACAAACGCAACGTAATGCAAATTAAATTCATTTATAGACATTTGTATAAAGTCAGCTGCTCAGAACAGTTATGAGTGTTGTTAAGGTAATGCAAAATTAATAAAGTACCAATTAGGCCTTAATAGGAAGAGTTGTACTGGCTTCTTAAGTTTTATGTTATTGTAAATATTTCTTCTTGTGATATTATAGAAGTTAACAACAGTTCCGGCTCTGCCGGTAAAGCTAACTCTACACTGTAGACGTTTTTAATATTATTACAAATTTTAATGAATAATTTGGTGAGAAAGTAATCTTGGCTACACCGCAGAAGTGAAAGCGCGTCGAAGTAAAATTATATTTATAATTAAGATTAGAGGATTGTGAATTAGATTAAATAAAGTTTGGATAAATTTGTTAATTGAATTAATATTTAAATAAATTTATTGATTTAAACTAAATAAAAAGTATTTTATCTGGTGCTGGGTGCACCTAATTAAATTTGTTTGAAGTAAGTAAGTTTGAGTTGGCAACTCTGTTGTGATAGTTGTGTATTTTTGGAAGTGCTCCTCTTAAAATTTTATTTTTTTGATTTTTTGAGTGTTTTAATAAGTTTAGAATTTTTCATAAGTGTTTTAAAAGTTGTTTTTATTATTTTCTTTTGTTTTGCTTGAAATTTTATCTTAAAATTGTAAGTTTTATTTGTTAATTTTGATAATAATTGTTTCATTTTAACAAAACAAAAACAAAAATTGCTTTTTGTTCTAATTATTTTTTTGTTTTTGTAAGCTTGTTACAGTTTTTTATTATTTTCTTTCTATCTGTATTCCTTTTTTTTACTTTTTTCTTTTTATTTTTGCTACTGTCTTGTGTATACTGCTTTGCTTGCAATTCTTGTTTATTTATTATTATTTTTGTTTTTTGTTATTACATATCTTTTATTTTCTTTTTTATATATAAATAATTTACTCAGTTAGTCTATTTATTTTAATTTTAATTTTAATTTATTAAAATGAATATTTGTAGTGCCTCGAAGTGTATTGCAAAGAAAGAGGGTGAACGCCAGATTTCTTGCTGGTTGTGTGACGGTTTGTTTCATATCAAATGTATTGGGTTGCAGCCTCGCACCACGGACCAATTGATGGATAGTTCATTGGGTCTGCGTTGGTGCTGCCCTAAGTGTAAGGTGGTGGACGTCCAGTTTTATAAGTTTTTTGTAGGAACTCGTCGTGAGTTTGCTGAGATGCACGCTGAGTTTGCATCTCTTTCTGCTAAATTTCGGCGATTTGAGCAGTTGTTTTCGGGGTATGGCCTGTTGGATAAATTGCTTGAATCTGAAAAGGTTCCTGTCCCTCTTTCATCGGGGGCTCCTGGGCATGTGGCGCAGGTTTCTGTACCAGGGGAGACTGCGACAATAAATGAATTGACAAATGCTACTCCTATTGTTGACATTTGTCCACCTACTGCTGATAAGTCAGCTAGCAGTGCCATACCGAAGTCTGCAAATTCGGTTGAATTGAGTCCTAAGTTTACTCCGTCTCCTTCACCTTTGCCTCTGGATGATGTCACTTCTCGTGCATCTTCCAAATCGCCTTCTATTTCGCATTCAGGTGTAGTGTCCGCTAGTTTATCTACTTCTGCTCCAAGGGGCTTGGTTGTAGTTAAACCTAAGAAGACTATTTTTGTGTCCCGGCTTTCTTGTAACACTTCAGTCGAGGATATAAAATGTTTCGTTAAATCGAAGATTGGGGTACCTTTTGAGTTTGGTTGCTATAAGATGAGGCCATCTTTGGATAGCAGTATGTCTTCGTTTAAATTATATGTTGCCGATGAAAGATTTGATGAAATTGTTAATCCTGCGTTTTGGCCACAGGGTGTATTGGTACGGGAATTCGTACTCAGGCTGGGCCATCGTAGGAATGGTGCTAACTTGCCTGGTCCTATTTCTCAAAAAAACTAACTTCGAAATCGTCTATTAATTTCCAAATTGCTTATCAGAATGTTCGCGGACTTAGGTCTAAACTTTTTTCACTTTATAATAGTAGCTTTGATTTTGAATTCGATGGAATTGCTCTTACTGAGACTTGGCTAAATTGCAATATTTTTGATTCTGAGATTATGTCTAGTAATTTTAACATTTATAGACGGGATAGGAAGTCTAGAAATGGTGGCGGTGTTCTTATTTCCATTTGCTCTAAATATACCTCTGAATTGATTAACTTGTGTCCTTCTGAGGATATTGAGTTCATTTGCGTTAAGGTCAATGACCGTGGAAAGTCTATATACATTACCTGCTCGTATATTCCTCCCTGTTCTGACATTCATATCTATAGGGCTCACTTCGATTTGATTTCTGGAGTAATTGAATTAATGGGGCAAGAGGGAATTTTAGTGGTTCTTGGTGATTTTAATCTTCCGCATACAACTTGGAATTTTTCACCTGAGACTGGCTCATTGGTGCCATGTTCTTCAGTTCCATTCTATGATGAAATTCTGTCCGCTATGTGTGATCTAGGTCTTTTCCAGGTTAACGGTGTATTGAATTCAATGGGTAGAATTTTGGATCTTGTATTTTTAGAGGATCCAAGTATTTCTTCTTTATTTCGCATTGATCCTATATCTATTCCTGAGGATGGTTATCATCCTACGTTGTTACTTTCTATCGAAGTTGATCTTTGTTTACCTCCTGTAATTGATCGCTCATTTGGTGTAAAGGGGCGTTTTAATTTCCATCGTACGGATTTTAGTCGTTTGAATACACTACTATCCTCTGTAGATTGGTCGTCTGTACTTATTTCACCACCATATGACTCTTTTTCACTTGATAGGATCTTAGATGGTTTTTATGAGGTATTATTTAAATGTTTTAGGGAGTGTGTTCCGTTTGTAAATAGTCGTTTGGAGCGTTCTGGTCCTCCGTGGAATTCGGCTAGATTGTCCAAGTTGAGGAACAGAAAATCGAGGTTATTTAAAAAGTTTGTTAGATCGGGTACTGATATTGATTATGCTCTTTACTCTAGGGCGCGTGCGGATTATCGTAGAATGAATCATTATTGTTATGAGGAATATTTGACTAGAGTCAGCTCGAACTTCGCTAGTGATCCTAAGTCGTTTTACGACTTCGTTCGAGCTAAACGTAAATCATCTTTGTTTCCCTCTGAGATGTTTTACGGTGGCGTATCATCCTCTAGTTACCTTGATATTTCGAATATGTTTGCTGACTTTTTTCAGTCTACTTATAGGCAGTTGGACTTGGGCCATGATCAGGGCAGCAGCTTTTCGTATCCTTATTCAGTGGGAAGTGTCTCTATTTCTAATATATACTCATTTGATGAGAAGTCTGTTCTTGAGTCTTTGTCTGGACTTAAACTTACATACTTGCCTGGCCCTGACGGGGTACCGGCCTGTATTTTAAAAAAGTGCGCTATTGTCTTGAGTGGTCCTTTGACCTTTATATTCAATGGGCTTCTGAGGGCTGGTCATTTTCCATCTGTTTGGAAGAGTTCGTTTATAATTCCTTTGTATAAGTCGGGTAATAAGTCCAATATTTCCAATTACAGGGGTATTGCCAAACTCAGTGCTATTCCCAAGTTGATGGAGAAACTCGTGACGGATTATCTCTTTTTTAATACGAAATCTTTAATATCCCCTTTCCAGCATGGTTTTTTAAAAGGTAGGTCGACTGTCACTAATCTTCTTGAATTTACTACACGTGTTTTCAGGGGTTTTCTTGCAGGCGCTCGGACTGATGTGATTTATACTGATTTCAGTAAGGCTTTTGATAGGGTTGACCATAGTATTTTGCTTCTTAAACTGTCATTAATCGGTATTCCCGATATTATTCATCGTTGGCTAGGCTCCTACCTCTCCCTTAGGACTCAGAGGGTATTGTTTAAGAATGTATTGTCTAAGACTGTATATGTTACTTCTGGTGTTCCGCAGGGTAGCCATTTGGGTCCTTTACTGTTTTTATTGTTTCTTAATGATCTTCCTTGTGCTATTTCTGATTGTAATATTCTAATGTATGCTGATGACGTTAAATTATTTTATACTTTTGATGATGATCATGGTCAGGTTGTTCTTCAGCGGAATATTGATTTGTTTGTAACTTGGTGCAGAGTTAATTTAATGGATCTTAACTTAAAAAAATGCAAATGCATGGTTTTCTCTCGTGGTGGTGTGATTTCGCCCACTTATGTGATAAATTTTTCTCCTTTGGAGACTGTGGCTACATTTCTTGATTTGGGAGTATTATTGGATATGAAACTCTCTTTTGGTGATCATATTAGTATGATGATTGGCAAGGCTCGGGCTGTTCTCGGTTTTGTGAAAAGATGGGCTAGGGAATTCATTGATCCTTATATAACTAAATTGCTATACATTTCACTTGTTAGACCTATTTTGGAGTATGCGTCTATTGTTTGGAATCCATACTATCGTTGTCATAGTGATTCAATAGAGTCTGTGCAGAGGCAGTTTTTATTATTCTGTTTACGTGGCTTAGGATGGGATTATGCCAATGGATTTCCGCCATATGAGGATAGATTAGGTTTGATAAAACTTCCAACTTTGGAACGTAGAAGAACTGTTTTAGGTGTTTGTTTTGTTTTTAATCTGGTTAGAGGTGATATCGATTCTGAGTTTTTGCTTCGTAACCTGAATTTCAGTATTCCTGCAAGATTTTCACGGCACTATCGTCCTCTTTCCTTAGATTTCTATAGAACTAACTACGGATGTAATTTTCCTTTTCGTAGATTATGCAATGATTTTAACGTATATTACGATTTGATTGATTTTAATTGTAGTGTTTGTAATTTAAAACGTAGCTTATATGCTAGCATTAATTTGTAAATTATTATATAAAAATGTATTTTCATTATAGTTATAGGTAGTTCATGTTTATTAATAGTTTATACAGCTTGTGATTAAGTTCTGTAGCTGATTTATGTTCTTGTTGCCATTACTTTTTCCATACCCGCTACAGTCCGGACTGTAGTGTGTACGTGTCCCTACGTAATGGGGACGAGCCCTCCGCGGTCGGGTGAGGGTGGGTTAGTGTGTGGCCGGGGACGTTCGATTTTAAGCCCTAGTTATGCTACCGTAACGGAACGTAACCGCAACAGTAAGAAACAGCTGATCGTTTTTGTTATGTATAAAGCAATACGAATGGTTATAGAAATGTAATGTAACGTAACCGAAACGTAAGAATCTGTAAAAAATAGAAGTTTCTTACATTTTTACGTGACATCTGTTTAGCAGTGTTAACAACATGTCAATATTAAAAACCACCACAACTGAAGATTGAAATAATAAACAGAATTTACATTTTGTACGTATATTATTTTTGTCTGTATGATGAATTCTCTTTAAAAACCCAAATTATAATTGATATCATTATTAACTTTTATAATTTAAAATAAAAATAAACACTATTGTAGGTAGTTTTTATTTTTATTTCAAATTAGAAAAATTTAGTTATCGATTTTTAAATAATTAAAGCGTTCGAAAAGCATTTCAGTTTGCATTTCACTTTTACTAGAGAAGATAAAACATTTTAACATTCGTAAAAATTTGATTTCCGAAATATCTGACCTAATTCTGTAGGATAAACGATTTCACTTGCTTGTCTATTTATGTGGAAAATACAATCAAAGGCACTTAATTTTGTGTTTTTGTTTGAGTGAAAGTGAAATTGTTTGGCTTACAGAAACAGTACATAAAACTTTTAATAAGTACCTTTAAATAAATATAAAATCGTTGAAATGAACCTAAAAACTTTGCAGTGATAACACTGGTTAACAGCTGAATTAAAGAGAAACAAAAGGCGCCATATTTAAAGTGATAGAAGGAGTGGAAACAAAGTTTTCAAAATTTGGAATTAATATTAAATTTATTTAAAAAACAATAATAAAATATAAACTCAATCCAAAAAGCATGTCTTTTATATCCTTATCTGAATCTCTGTCTTTTAGTTTTCGCAATTTTTATTTCCTTATTTGTTTTTGTTCATTTCTGTTTTGTTTTGTTTACATAAAAACACATGACACGTTTTTACGATCTATAATTGCACTTACATTTTTACGTTCCGTACACATTACATTACGTTACTGTTACATTCCGTTACGGTAGCATAACTAGGGCTTAAAGATTCCTTAACTGGGACCCGCAAAAAAACCGTTGTCTTTTAAAAATAAAAGGTTTTTGCGATACCTGCGGGACCTTCCAAAAACACAAATAAGAAAAATTAAAAATATTTAATAGAGGAATTGCTTCTTCTCTTTCGTCAATCTGGTTCTTCCTGGTAAACAAATTATCACCGAAGGTTACCAGAGCGAATGTGAAGTGATCTGTATCTTAGTAGGTATCCATGAAAATAAAAGCGGATTTCCAAAAAGGATTCCTACAGACCTTTCGGGGGGAGATAAAGGAACTTTAAATTACTCTCGGCGCGATGTGTAGCCCAGGCTCAACTTAGAAAAATCTAAATATAAAAATAGAAAATTATAAAAAAAGAAGAAAAAAGAGTGAAAAATAAATTATTAAAGATACAATTTTGTATGAAAAATATATAATCACAAAATTATAATAAAAAGATAAATCAAAGAGCAAAAAAAAAAATAAAAAGCTTATAAAAATATATACATATGTATACATGTGTATGTGAAAGAAAAATCATAAAAGAAAGTTAAATTAAAGATAAAGAAAAAAGTAAAGAGTTTAATTGAGGTTGTTTAGGAAATATTTACGTTAAAAGTGAGTCGAAATTATCCAGGATCTTGTTAAGGGTAAGTGAAATTTTTCTTTTTATTCTTGTCAGCTATGGAAGATTTGAAAGTAATGGTAACAAACTTGACGGGTACCATGAATCGCTTCATGGAGCATATAAAAGCTGTAAAAATTAGAATAGGGAATACCTAGAAAGGAGGCAGGATGCTGCAGTAGGTGCCGTAGTCGCAGAGAAAGGTATCGTACGCCAGAAAATCGTTGGTGCTGCAGACACTGCTCTGGTATGCTATAACGTATTTGAAAGCGATCGGAAAGAGGGTGCTATAACTTCATTACGCGGATAAGCGAGACATCCAGACAAGGGTCATCAACTATTGTTGAGTTCTATTATATATCAATAAATTAAAGACGTTATCATACATCGAAGAGACCGTTAGAGCTCCCGTAGAGGCCTATCATAACAGATTGCTCGATATTTTCATACGTGGTTTAAAATCGGATCTTTCGAAACTTTTAAGGATGAAGATCCTCAAGCTTACCTTATAAAGACTATTCCACTGCTGCTGGGGGCCAAACCAAGACCAAACTCGCGAATAAATTTTTTTTATAAGTTTTAAGAGTAAATTCGCGTGAGTAACAAGTTTTATAAATTAATTAAAACTCTAGAAATAAAATCTTATAAATTAATTAAGAAAAAAGAAAACAGACATTCAATATACAACATACAATATAAATAAACGTAAATATACATACATATGTTAGCAAAACAATTGGGCAATACACACGACTTTGAATCGTGTATGTTGTATTGAATACACTTGGTTGTTTGTGAACGCTCAATGCTATATACTGTGCTGTATTGTGTATTCCAAATGTCAAAAAGCGATAAGGAGATGAAGACCAGTATTTATAATTTTGATTTTCATGCAACGAAATAAAAAATACTACGGAAAAAAGTAAATTAATTAATTATCTATGCGAACAATGTAACTCTGAAATGTTAATTGAAATAGAAAATATTTTGTACTTTTATTCTTCTTCTTGATTATTGCCATTCACATAAACTGATAGCACGAAACCAACACAACTTTTTAAAAACATATGAAAACATGTAAACATTTTTTTATTCACACAATTTGATAGTACGAAACTAATACAACTTTTAAAAACATATGAGCAAAATGTGTATAAGTGTATCGGATTTTTACACTACACTGTTGTATATTCGTCCAACAATCCACTCAATACAACGGCCTGTGTGAATTGACCAAATAACAGACAAAAAACAAAGTGTTATATAGTGGAATAAATAAAACAGAAAAAATAAGAATAACAAGCAATAAAAATATAAACAAAAACATACAAAATAAAAATACAAAATGAAAATACAGTGTAACAAGAATTACGAATACAAAAAGTGCAGTGTTGTTAAGAACAATTTAAATAAAGAAATACTAACAGAAAAAAAAAATCTGTTTTAAATAAATAAAAAATTTGGGAAGTAGCTCCGAGTCTGAGCAAGTAGTAAAAGTGTATGTAATTCTTGTGTCATTGCCTTTAATTTTGTAAACTAATCAAAATTAAGAGATTTTTGTAAGATATTCAAAAATTATTGCGCTTTTTAAGTTGAACACAAGAATTATTATATACACTTAATATTTTGTGAAATCAATTATTTAGAGAAATTTATTAAATATTTATAAAACACTTATAAAATATTTATATCTTCATTATCATATTTATTTGAAAGAAAAACGTATTCTTTTGTATACGAATATTTTCTTTATAAAGTAAAACCACCCTTATTAGTGAAACACATCGCAAGTGTTAAGATTATTAAGCCGAAATCCATACCACTCGTTTCATACGACCTTGCGTTTCATGCGACTCTCACATTCTATGCGGTTTTTATTGCAAATTACTAACAATGCGTTTTATGCGACAGATGATCAGCTGTTGTGGTCAAATAATTAGCAATTTTGTGAAAAATGGAAAATCAAATTGTGATTTTAAAAGAATTTATGGAGTTAATTACATGTTTATGAATTTACATACATACATATATGATATTTTATGCTGCTAAGGCCTACGAAAGGCTTCAAAAGAACGCAAAACAAGTGTTTTCAGTTAATTTATCCTCCATTTTTCTTGTTTACAAATTAATAAATTCAAAAGAGATGACACTCAGTACATAAAAACAATCGATTAAGAGTATACAAATTTTGTTCATGAAATAAATGTGTTAAAAACGAATTTTAATGTATTTTCATTTTAAATTATTATTAAAAATTATTATGAAATATGTTTCTATTAATAGTTTTATAATGCAAATAAACAAATGCGAAAATAATAATGCACCACTTGTATAGAATTTGTATATTACAGCTGCTTACAGTGTCACCGCCAAAAAAAAGTGAATTTAATACAACAATTAAATATAAATTTTTTGTCAAGTATTCACACTGGTTTCGGAATTCGAATTATTGAAAGTGGGCTCACATTGACTTTTAATTGTTGTTTAATTATAATAAATCGAATATTAAGCATTTTACTCGGTAAATTGTGCGTCTCATTTACTGAAGGCAGTGTACGAAGTGATTATTATTTTTTGAGATCAAGTAAGATATTCTTGACTCAATTGACGCTAATTATAAAGGAGTGGTTACATCGAAATCGGGAATTTCGAATTTTGTACTTTCGAGGAATCTCAATTAAATTCTTTTGTGCAAAACAATTTTTAATTCTTGATCTTAGGAATTTCTATATAAATAAAAATTATAATGACTAGTAGGTAGTAAGTATACGCAAAGATTCACCTTCCAGAGCGGAAAGCTTGGAGAAACTACTCGTGAAAAAAGCGAAGGTCATTAAGAACATCCACAGAATTCGACAGTTCATTGTAGATAGGACTATTTCTTTCAATCCTTCAGGCAATGAAGCTCCAGTCAGAAGTGGATAATTTGGATCTCTGTGTGATCACAAAGAGTTTGTTTATGAGCCTGTTGGTCAAAATTTGCCCGAAATTTCCAAACCTTCGGCGGTTGTTTTACGAAGCATGTTCGATACTGTTTCTGCCATATATGATTGGTAATGACAAGAAAATTACTAATGCAATATTAATACATTTAGTAGTGTCGAAAGTGGGAAGTCGTCGTAGTCTAGTAGGTAGTGTGTTGGCTTATTAAACGTAAAGCCCGGGTTTGTATCCCAGGTCAGACATCAAAACGAAATATAAAAAAAATATTTTTTCGGAGACTTCCTCTCAGCAGATTTCTGACAAAAACACTGAGAGTAATCTATAAACTGTTTGAAAAAAGGAAATACAGTTGCCAGGTGTCTGTCTTCTGTGTCGAATATGTAATGGTTCACATAACACATTACTTCACCGATATAATACAAGCTCTAATAACGTATCAATAAACTACTGCGAACAGCCTTCGCCTTCTCACGCTTCTGTGAACTATTAGGCGTCAGATGAACGCATAATTCTAGCGACGGCTGTGGTAAGAGTAAAATGTAGTTCTGGCCAACTGATACCAGCCAGAGCTCTTTTTGATGCCGTTTCTCAACCTAGCTTGATAACAGAGGAGCTAGCACAACTACTACGTTTGAAAAAAGAAGGACCTAGATTGAATTTGAATGGTATTGGTGAAGCAAATTCATTATCCAATTCTCGCGTCAATTTAACTGTTATCTCAAGTGTCATCTCTGCCCAATTCACTTCAAAGTTTTGGGTACTGAAATCAATTACAAGCTTACAACCTGATCGTAGAGTCAACAAGGCTAGTTTGAGTATTCCGTCAAACGTGGAATTAGCTGATCCTTGCTTCTATATGCCGCGAAAAATTGATTTGTTAATTGGCGCAAGTCCTTTCTTTGACTTGATGTGTGTTGGTCAAATTAAATTCGGCCCGAGTCTTCCAGTACTTCAGAAGACTTCTCTTGGTTGGATTATTACTGGAAGATACAATCAGTCAAAGGACTCTTGCAACGTTAATGTATTTCATATAAATATTTCAATAGAAGAAATTTTGGGAGTTAGAACTTCCAACCGAATCAACTGAAACTTATTCTGAGGAGCATACAAAATGTGAGAACGAATTCAAGACTACAGTACGATGTGTTGAGTCGGGTAGATTAGAGGTTTCTTTAGCTTTTAAGTCTAATCCTAAATTGTCAGGATCTTCGTTTGAGACTGCCAAACGACGATTTCTCTTTTTGGAACGGAGACTTTCCAAAAATGATACCATGAGGCAGATGTAGCATGATTTCATGAAGATGTACTTCAACTTGGATCATATGTCACTATTTAACAAATTTCCTGATACTCTCCACTATTTCATTCCACATTAATGAGTTTTGCACCCTCAGAGTACATATACCAAACTTCGTGTAGTATTTGATGCTTCATGTAGAACTTCTTCAAATGTTTCGCTTAATGAACTGTTAATGGTTGGTCCTACAGTTCAAGAAGAATTGTATTCTAGATTAATCTGTTTTCGATTCCACAAGTATGTAACCACTGCAGATATTGAAAAAATGTATCGTCAGGTCAAGATTGGTGGCAGGGATAGAAACTTTCAATTGGTCCTTTGGCGAGAGTATCCATCTGATGAGTTGAGGCTTTTTCGCTTGAATACTGTCACTTATGGTACAGCTTTAGCGCCATTTTTGGTCATTAGATGTCTGATTCACTTAAGCGACATATACAAAGAGACTGCCTATTGGTTCCAAAGTTGTTCGCAGTGATTTCTACGCAGATGACTTACTTACCAGAGCTGAGAGCTATGATGAATTAATTTTGATTCGAGATCAGGTAGCTGAAATTTTGGCCTCAGCTGGTTTTAATCTCACCAAGTGGCTTTTAAGGCATCCCGAATTTCTGAATTCTCTACAGAAAGAGAATTTAATACATAGCGATTCAGGCTCTGCGAAAGCATTGGGCATACATTGGGTTCCGAAGAATGATTTATTGAAATTTCATTTGGAAGATAAGTTTCAAGGCTTAAAGGCTACAAAGAGAAACGTATTATCGGGGTCTTCTCGATGATTCGATCCTCTCGGCCTATTATGCCCACTTGTTACGAAATCGAAGATCCTATTGCAAGAGCTTTGGATTCAAAGCTTGACTGGGATGAATCAATTCCCTTGGGGTGGAATACTTCATGGGAAAACTTCAAGGCTAATTTAATGGAAGTTGATTCAATTAGTATGCCAAGATTCGTCCATACCCCGTCTACATCGAGAATCCAAGTTCATGGATTTTCTGAAGCCTCAATTCGAGCATGTGGGTGTTGCATATACGTTCGAAGCTCCGAGACAAACACAGTCGTCTAGAGACTACTTACGGCTAAGTCTAAAGTTGCTCCCCTCAAGTCTAAATCTCTAAATCACTTCCTCTTCTTTCTGGGCAGACTCTGAAATAGTACTGCATTGGATAAAAACGCATCCATCCTCTGTGACAACATTTGTATCCAATCAAATCGCTGTGATTCAGGAGTGGTTAGACCAAGTTTCGTGGCGCCACGTGGTTACTAAGCAGAATCCAGCTGACATTGTGTCAAGAGGATCCGATGTAAAAAATTTGAAAAACTCAATACGGCTTGCAGGACCGCCGTTTTTACTCAACGACAGTTCCAAATGGTCTGTTAATGAACATTTTGAATTAACAGAGAACCAAAAGTTATTAGAAACGGGAAAGGTGAATCTATTTCTTGTAGTAGAGGGGACTTCTAACTGTCTACTGCAGATTATGTCGAAATACTGTTCATATAAGAAGTTACTGGTTTTTAAGTAACATGTTTTGTACTCAGATTCACTGATAATCTGAAGAAACAAAAGATACCTACTGCAACGGAAATAAAATGATCTTTTTATCGCCTCGTGGAGGCTATCCAGAAGTCTAATTTTTCTGAAGAGATTTCTAAGTTACAGAATTCTCTGATCTTACCGTCGAACATACAGAGACTTACACCTTTTATTCATACATTCACTGAAGAAGAGAGAGCATTTTCACTTTTAAGGGTAGGTGGGAGATTGGTTAAATTTCGAAAATTGACATGCTGTCACAAAGGCACTCATTTCTCTCGATAGAGATAGAATTTGGATTGAAAGATTGTTCGCAAGTGTGTACATTGTTTCCGCTATAAACCAAGACTTATGTCCTAAATAATGGGAAACTTGCCCACTAATAGAGTGAGAGCTACACGACCATTTGTTATTGTCGGCGCAAACTTCTGTGGTCCTGTTAATGTCTCTTTGAGAATTCGAGGTAGACCACCATTGAAAATGTATATAGCGGTCTTCGTGTGTTTCACTTCTAAGGCAGTGCATTTAGAGTTAGTATCAGATTTATCCACTGATTCTTTTCTTTTATCTTTCAAAAGGTTCGCTGCCAGAAGAGGCCTTCCGAAGGAGGTGCTATGCGACAACAACGTCCTCAGGCAGCAACAGCAAGCAATCGACAGGAGTCAACCCGCTCTCGAATCTTACGTCCGGGGTGAAGTTGACCTTCATACCACCTCGGGTGAAGCGGGCTGTGGGAAGCAATTGTCAAACAGGCGAAGTTCCTTTTTCTGCGCGCAAGAAAAAATAGACGATTCTCGCAGAAACAGAGGCGTTGCTCAACAGTAAGCCCATTGCACCGCTGTCTCCAGACCCAAACGACGGAGAGGCGCTAACTCCAGCTCATCTGCTGATAGGAGAGGGTCTGCGTTTGCTGCCACTCGAATCCGTAGGCGGCGAGAAAATCAACGAACCCAAATTATGGACTCAAGCAGACCTTCTGGCAGGCTTGGTCACGAGATTACCTACTGGGTCTGCAAGGAAAGGCCAAGTGGACCAGCGAAACGCCCAACCTCAAGCTAGACCAGATCGTAATAGTCCGGAAGAGTCGCCAAGGTCGTAGAAGGGGAAGACGGCAAGGTCAGAGTGGCGGAGGTCGCAACGCGCAACGGCGTGGATAAGCGCCCAATCCATAAACTGGTTCCACTTCCAATTGATTGAAGAAGCTCAGTCCTTCAATGGGGCCGGAATGCTGCGCCATAAAGTTAACTCTAACCTTATATTAATTTTATAATATATCGTAGCATAATAATTAAATTAAATAATAATAAATTTGTTAAAACCATAAATTATTACTGCTCTAATATTAAGGCCAATGAATACATATCAATCACCTGGCTCAGCAATGGTTGACCGGAGGAGCCGTGGCCGTAACCAAGGCGAAGACCCCAAGGTCAGAGTGGCGAAGGTAAGAACTCGAAACGGTGTATATAAGCGCCCGGTCCAAAAATTGGTACCTCTACCATATAACTGAAGCCGTTCAGTCCTTCAATGCGGGCTGAATATTGGGCCATGTTCGCACATCTACGATGTTTATATTTGATTGTTATTAATAAATAGTAATACTTTAATATTCGCTTAATTAAAAATAGAAATAAAACGAACTCATAATAATAATAATCTTTGAAATATAAAAATCCTAATGTAATTATTATTATACTGTCGTTGAATAAAAAATATCTATTACAAGGACAGATAAAGCATCATAATATCCTTCAATCGTTAGTAAAGGGTGTTTTTATAGAGGTATAGAACTTTAAGTTGCAATAAAACAACGATGGATTATTCGATTGACATGAATTTTATTTATCCGAAAGATAATCTTGCGGCATTACATTTTAAATATGATTTCAGGCATATGACCGCCACGGCTGGCGCGGATGTGGTCCAATCTGGACGTCTAATTTTTGATGACTTTTTCCAACATTTGTGGCCGTATATCGGCAATAACACGGCGAATGTTGTCTTCCAAATGGTCAAGCGTTTGTGGCTTTACCGCATAGACCAATGACTTTACATAGCCCCACAGAAAGTAGTCTAGCGGTGTTAAATCACAAGATCTTGGAGGCCAATTCACAGGTCCAAAACGTGAAATTAGGCGGTCACCAAACGTGTCTTTCAATAAATCTATTGTGGCACGAGCTGTGTGACATGTTGCGCCGCACACTGTCGCGAGCGTGGCCAAAAATGGTTAAAATCAATGTGGGAAATTCATTATTTTTTTAACTTTATCTTATAGAAAACACTTCTATTAGTTGATATATAAAATTTTTTTAAAAACTTTTGCGTAGTTTTTTAGTTATTGTATCTCAAAGTTAAGAATTCTTATTCAATACAGAAAATTTGTGCGAAAACTTGAAATTTGACATATTTTTATCATAGTTAAAATTCAAAAATTCTTTTGGTAACGGCAAAATTATTTGTAATAGAATTGTAAGCCAGGTATTTAGTTGTAATTACAACGCTATAATTGTTTACAAATATTAATCATATGTGAAATATCCTTAGCCAAATTATAGGTCTTCAAAAAATTAAGATTTTCATACATTTATTAACTTCAGTAGTGAATTAAAAAAAAAACACCTAATATCACTTTTGAAATTTTTTGATATTTTATTGCCACAAGTATGTACTTTAACATATATAAATTTCAGCTGCTTCTGACTGCTTTTGTGGGCGTTATAAATGTTTTTTAGTGGCAACATCATTACAGATTTGTGATATTTTTGAGCAATGGGTGCAGCTTAAGAAAAATAATACAACAAATGTGTTGCATCATATTGTACAATTTGTGGAAAGTCGTATTCAAATACTTCTAACAGATATAGAGAAGGACGAACTAAAACTCATTCTTTTAAAAATTAGTAATTATTGGAGTTGAGTACCTGGCTAGATAATAAGCTATTTTGTAAAGATATTTGTGATGTAAGTTTTTCTATTTAAACATAAATGAATTCAATTAGGAACCAAGTACAAGTGTCTTTTCACTTATATGAATAAATTTAAATATTTTAATATACATAAACAAATTTTAAATTGTTTAATAAAATATTGTTTAGTTAGTATTTCAGCTATGGTAAAAATTTATCCTTAAAATTTTCTAAGGATATACGGAATGTGAGAAAATTAAGTTTTAATGAGTTAGTAAAACATTTAAATCATAATTTGTGATTCGAAAAAAGTATATATTAAATTTTTTATGTTTTTTTGATATATACTTTTTTGAAAAAGGACATTTTTAAGGTAGGCGTATCCTTGCTCCAAATTGAACAAAATTTGGAGAAAGTATTAAGCATGTTAAAACTAATAAGTGTACCAAATTTTATTAACATATCTTTTTTTTCTTCCAAGTTATAGCAATTTTTAATTTCAGGATATATGGGAAGGACACGAATCCTTTGACTTTAAATGACCAAATTTGAAGTACGATTATGTTTTAGCAATTAATATAGGTGTGCCAAATTTCATTAGTCTACTATTACTCCTTCTATTTTTGGCCACTCGTTATATGAAATCGCGACAGTGTGCGCCGTCTTGTTGAAACCACATCTCCTGGACATTATGGTTATTCAATTCAGGAATGAAAAAGTTAGTAATCATGGCTTTATACCGATCACCATTGACTGTAACGTTCTGGCCACCATCGTTTTTGAAAAAGTACGGACCAATGAGCTCATAAAGCGCACCAAACAGTCAGTTTTTCTGGATGTAACGGTGTTTCCACATACACTTGAGGATTACCTTCACTCCAAATGCGGCAGTTTTGTTTGTTGACGTAGCCATTCAACCAGAAGTGCGCTTCATCGCTTCACTCGCTGGGGATGCGAGTTATCAATAAGGGTAAACGTGGTGCGAAAACGTTCCATGATTAATCGAATTAACTGCTCTGATGGACGATTTTGTCGACGATAAAATGGACGTAGTGCGCGATACGTTTTCCGCACAGAACCATTATTTTCGAAATAAAATTGCACTATTTACAAGCGTTGTTCAAGCGTAAGTCTATTCATGATGAATTGCCAAACCAAACTAAGAATAAATCACTCGACAGCTGTTAAATCGGTCGCCATCTTGAAAAGTAATGCCAACTTAAAGTTCTATACCTCTATAAAAAACACTCTTTATTAAGCTAGATTATATTATGTATTAGAATTAAGAAAATAATATTAAAAAATAAAAAAGTCAGTCAAATACCGCTACTTCAGTATTGTCATTAAAATTCGGATATTTTTGTTTTTCGCGAGTTGTGATAATGAATCAAGTATCCGGTTAATTACAGGTTAGTTAATTCAATATTTGATCTTAAAAAATATTAAGGGTTGGGTTATGCTAGGTCGAAGTGGTAGCCTTGATTAACAAAGCTCACTTGAGCACGCATAGCGGATGGATGATGATAGCTCAGTTAAGCTGACAAGGATTGGATAGCCAAATAACATGTATCTACACCTCGCAAGAGCATTGACAAAGAAAGTGGATAACAGTTTCCTCTTCTTCAGCAGATTTACATTCACGACAGAAGTCGTTAGATGGATATCTCTTTTTTTTTTAAGGAAAACAACCTGTATAAATACATCTTGATAAGTACCATGAGATCAGTGTTCCATTCCGTCGTTCCCTTACCACTTACATTGTTCTCCTATTGACATTTAATTCTTGTCTTATAACTACAAATTGGTTATTAGAAGATTTGACTTGATAAGTTGATATATTTATCAAAGGCTAAGAAGTGGATAGACGTATGTATATTGTAAACAAATTATTTTGATTGTAAACTAATATCTACAAATTGAGCAACAGGCGGTGGACGGCAATTTTTCGAACAAAATTTTCTTCAGCGATGAAGCACATTTCACACTCGGTGGGTATGTTAATAAACAAAATTGTCGTATTTGGGGTTCTGAGAATCCTCAAGTAATTGAAGAGAGGCCATTACATCCAGAAAAAGTCACTGTTTGGTGCGCTTGTTGCCACTGGCGGTGGCTGTGGTTCGTTGAGAGGCGAATTTAACAGCCAAGAAAAAATAAAAATCCAAATTAAATTTCTTGGTTGAAGCGTTTATTTCTAAAAAAAATAACAATTATAAAAAAGTATTACAATAAAATATTTTCTCGAACTTACCGCAGTGCTTTCTCCCAACAAACTAAATTTTTCTTCCAAATATTTTTCATACATACAAAAAACTTAACGAAACAAAGCACTGCAGTAGATAAAATGCAAAGTCTACTTGATCATTTTACATATAAACGAATAGACAAAAAAAAGGGAATACAATACATAACATACATATATGGACATTTATGCAATTCACAGATTAATAATTATAAAGACAAAAGGGAATGTAAATACATAACATACGTACATGAACAAATTGATAAATATAAAGACAAATTAAAGTAAAGTAATCAAATTAAATAAATAAATGTTCCAGCCATTAAGCGACATTCCCACCCCCGTGGATCGGCTACGATTCACTTCTCCAGGTCAAGGACAGCAAGTTTGGAAACAGGACGCATTAGTACACCAGAGTTAGTACGGACATCAGCTCGACGAATAACACCATCTTTGCCCTTGTATATCTCTTCCACTCGACCTCGTCTCCAATCTCTACGGGACACTGCTGGATCGCAAATCAAAACTAAGTCACCAACGGCAATTGGCTTCGTACGTTGGCACCATTTGGAACGCCTTGTCAATGTGGGCAAATATTCATGGATCCAGCGATTCCAAAAGTGATCACGTAATTGGCTGGAGATGCGCCACTGTTTCTTCATTAAAATGGGCTCTTGTTCTGTGGTATCCATAGGAGTTTGCGCTGTGTTTGGACAACCAAGCAAAAAATGATTAGGCGTTAGTGGTTCCTCGTCTTCGTGGCTCAACGGCAAGTGTGTTAAAGGACGAGAATTGACAATATTTTCAGCTTCAATCAGGAAACTCTGTAGCGTATGTCCTCGAGGCGCAGACTCTTTTAAAGTTGTCTGTAGCACGCGTTTGACACTCTGGACCATACGTTCCCATACACCACCTTCTGCAGGATTATGTGGACAATTGAACTGCCAGTCAATGCCTTTTGATGACAGCTCATTTTCAATTCGGGACACGTCAAACACTTCACTGAATCTTTTCGCAACTTGATGAGCACCAACAAAATTTTTGCCATTGTCACTTCTGAGCCTTGTAGGAACGCCACGTCTATTTATAAAGTTACGTATGGCAAGGATGCACGCGTCTGTGGACAAATCAAAGGCAACTTCTAAGTGAATGGCTCTCACGGTTAGGCACGTAAATAGAGCAACCCATCTCTTTTCATGGCGTCGACCAATAGTTATGCACGCGTTAGTGGCCCAAAATAATCCAAGCCAGTATAAGTAAAGGGCCGAATATATGGCGTCAGTCTGTCTTCTGGCAAAGAACCCATAAGTGGTGGCACCGGCAGCGTACTTCGAAATCTGCAAATGAGACATTTAGAAACACACTTACGTAAAACTCTTCTAAGGCATGGAATCCAAAATGATCTTCTGATTTCACATATCGTGGCTTCGAAGTTCTGGTGCTTCATCTTTTCGTGTACATGAGCCACAAACAATTCAGTTAC
Organism: Sarcophaga rosellei; assembly: GCA_930367235.1. NCBI lineage: Eukaryota > Metazoa > Arthropoda > Insecta > Diptera > Sarcophagidae > Sarcophaga > Sarcophaga rosellei. The sequence goes on along the minus strand of OV884017.1, from coordinate 78,125,867 downwards.
GGGATGGGATGACGGCAATATGATCGGACGTCTTATTTCCATGGGCAACCAACTAGCTGCGTCCACGCGACCATAAACTCGAAGTAGTGAATTTTCATCCAAATATGGAGCCAACGTAAACAATTCACTACTTTTCGGCAAGCTTTTTTCAGATTTTAGGATTTCAATTTCTGCATTAAACTTTTCTTTCTGGATTTGGCGGCAAAGATATATCTCGGCAGTTTTCAGATCAGCAGCGGTCAGCCCATTTCGTTTTTCATGGCTAAGTTTCTTTTGGCATCGATTTATAAAACGTAACATCCAGGCAACTGTACGTTTCAGTCTTAGATAGGAAGAAAATCTGCCGAAATCAATAAGAGGGGAAACATTAATTAATAGGGAAAATTTTGGACGCAGTTCCTCAGTATCAAGGCAGTCGGGCCCTGTGTTGACAGTTTTGGGCCATTCATCTTCAGCACGATAAAGAAAACTAGGGCCACTAAACCAGTTAGATTCGTTTGAAAAGTTGACTTGAGACTTCATCCGGGTGGTTTCATCAGCAACATTCAGGCTAGTGGGCAGCCACCTCCAATCTGCTGGTCTAGTGGATTCTAGAATTTCCGTAATACGATGGGCTACAAAGGGCTTGTATCTCCGGCTCTCCGAGCCAATCCAATTAATCACTGTTGTCGAATCGCTCCAACAAATGATTCGAGACACCTTCATGGAATGCTCCTTCAAAATTGTATCCACCAATCGAGTGCCCAAAACAGCAGCCTGAAGTTCAAGCCTCGGGATACTCATCGTCTTTAGGGGGGCACATCTTGTTTTTGCAGCTACGAAAGACACTTCAATTTTTCCATCAGCATTAATGGACCTCCAATATGACACGGCACCAAATGCATCCTCACTAGCGTCGACAAAAACATGTAGTTCCAGGTGATTAGGAACACCATTTCCAAAATAATTCCGAGGCACCTTCACATCAATAACATTTTTCAGCTCTTGGTGCCAACTATTCCACACATCAAATATTTCATCGGGCAAGGTGTCATCCCATTGGATATCGTGTCTCCATACCTCACGCATCTACAGTTTAGCCGTAATCATAAAGTTGCTCAAAAAACCAAGTGGGTCGAAGACAGACATGACCACACTAAGCAACTCTCGCTTCGTAGGGGACCTCAAACCTTGTATGATATCAGCACTCACGTTGTGAAAATTCAGCTTAAACCTAAACGTATCATCCTTAGGTTGCCAGTAAATTCCTAGGACCTTTTCCGTTTGCAGCTCGTTAATATCGCTAGAAAAGTTCACTGGCTTCTCCACTGTACCTTTAAGGGCCACAGTTACTTCAGAGGAATTTGACGAAAATTTCCGTAGCTCGAACCCAGCAGACTTATGGATGTCACGAACTTGTTGGGCAACCTCAATAGCTCTTTCAGGAGTTGGAAAACTGTCGACAAAATCATCCACATAATGATGATCCACTATGGACTTAACTGCGCGCGGATATTCTTCACGATAGCTTAGGGCGTTGGTTACTTTGACGTAGTGGGCTATGCAGGGCGAACAAGCAGCTCCAAATGTCATCACAAGCATCTCATAAGTATCGGGTGGCTTTGTATCATCTTCGCGCCAAAGGAACCGTTGGGAACATCTGTCTTCAGGAGCCACAAGGACTTGGTGAAACATCTCTTTAATATCCCCACAAACTGCGACGGCTCCAACTCGAAAATTAAACAGAATTGACGGCAAGGGCTTATATTCCTGAGGACCCTTTAACAGCTTGCAGTTCAACGACACACCTTCAACGGTTGCGGCAGCATCAAAAACTAGACGGAACTTCCCAGGCTTGTTAGGGTTGATCACTCCAAAGTGAGGAAGATACCAAGTCCTAGGGCAAACAACAGAAGCTTCAGTAGGCGACAATTTTCGTGCATACCCCTTTGACACATAATCCGCCATGTTAGACTTATATGCTTCACCAAATTCTGGAATCCTCTTCATCTTCCTTTCAACACTATTGAGTCTATTTAGAGCCATGGAGTAACTGGCAGGCAAGACAACATCATCAGCACGCCACAAAAGACGGGTTTGGAACCTCCCTTCAACCCTCACTGTAGTATCCCTCAAGATTTGACGAGCTCGTGCTATCTTATTGGACTCTATAACCGGCAAAACCTTCACTCCAAAATTTTCGGTTTCAAAGTAACTTGCCACCAAGTCATAGATCTTCTGTTCCGGCTGGACTGACAACAATCATAAATGAGAGTTTGGTGGCTTACCCTTCATTGGACCAAAGACCACCCAGCCTAATGGGGTGTTGGCTGCATAAGGACCACTTTCTCCCAAAGGCACAATATCATCAGGAAGACCAAAGTGGCAGTTGTCTAATCCAATCAAGACCTTAGGGACGACACCATCGTAAAATTTAATAGGTAAATCGGGATGACCGCTTAAATCCATATTGAAACTTTGAGCCGGTAATTTCAGATTTGAGACACCATAGACGTTTTTCAGAGCATATTTCCTTCGCTTACCAACCCCACTCACTTGCAGATCAACCACGGATGCCATTTCTTCAGATGCCTTTCCAGCATACCAGTGTAAATTTAATTTACTTTGTTGCCCCCGGAGGCCCAGTTGCCTCACCAAGGAGCTGTCCACCATAGTAACCGAAGAGCCTTCATCCAACAACGCATAAGTTTCAATCTTGTTACTAGGACCATAAAGTATAATAGGCACAACTCGAAAAAACAACACTCTCTTGTCTGCAGCACAGGACACACAGCTACGGACAGACGCACTTCCATTTGTTTTACCACCTGAAGCTTCCGACTCACTTGACCCAGAATTATTTCCACCATTATTGAACTGACTATCATGTAATAATTTGTTATGTTTTCTCAGGCAACCATCAATGGGACACTCTTTTCGATTACGACAATTTCTACTAGAATGCCCCGAACCAAGACATGAAAAACATAACCTAAATTTTTTTACATTAGTCCATCTGTCAGGCACTCTCAATGAACTAAAACGTTTGCACTCCAATAATTTATGATTACCCTGACACATAGGGCATTCCTGTTTGCGTTGACCATCAACAGCATGGAGGACAACTTTCCTTTTGGGTTCACTATAATTTCGATTAGTACTCACCCCTTGAATAGTTTGCAGCAAATCAGCAACATCTTTGAGCCACGTGTTGAAATCCAAAACCGTTGGATATGGCTTAATTGTTGATGCATAACGGGCCCACTCCATTCGTTTACTCAAGGGAAGCTTGCTGACTAATTCATCCATCAGTGTCGGGTTCGCCAAATGCTGTTGTCCATTAGCAGATACCAAAAAACCGGCAAGGTTCTGCCCCTTAATAGCAAAGGGCACCAAACGATCAATACCACTCTCACTAATAGGCTGAATTTCTTTCACTTGTTGAAGCTGGCAACGGATGAGTATCTCCGGACGACCATATCGAAAACGCAACTGTTCCATCACCACACTCACGTTATCCGGATGTATGAGCAACGATTTCACACTTTCACGAGCATCACCCTTTAATGCCTTTTGGAGCCGAACACAATTTTCGAAATTACTATAATTATAAACCGCAGTCGAATTATCGAAGGCTGTTGAAAACATGGGCCAATCCTCAGGTGCACCACAAAATTCTGGCAAATCATAAGTTTTTCTATGCACCGCCATCGAACCGCCATTTTGAGACACAAGACTATTAAGCGGCAACATTGGTCCCGAAGGCGGTTGATTTGCATACAAACCAGCATTGTTTGCATTGTAGCTTACAGAAGAAAATGTCGTACGACGATCAGCGCAGTCGACGTTGGCTGAGGCAGGGTTGCCAACACTGGCGTCACTGGTACCTGTAGCTGCTGTCGCCATATTGGATGACTGGGGCGTGGCTGAGGATGACGTCGAATTGGCATTAAGAGCGATGGACAAGATTTTCTGGGCTGTCAGCAACTGAACCTGGAGCGTATTGATTTGGCTTTGCAAATCTTCCAAATTAATACCAGAAGCTAGCTGAGGCAATTGCTGCTGTCCAGTTGCGCCATCAAAATTTTGTTGGTTATGTTGAGCCGTGGCGGTAGAACTTGTCGACACTATAGCAGCGGCAGAGGCGTATATATTTTGTTCACTAGTACTTACGTTTGTGTTGGTTACTCCAGGGGCAGATGTTACTACTGGCATCAGGGCTGATGTTCCAACGGCAATGGGAACCGGTTGTTGCGGCAATAAATTTGCTTCAGCAGCTGGAGAATCAATAATTCGATTTGCTTGCAATCGGGAGCTTTTTCTTACCGGTGAACGTTGCATTTGAACCACAAAAAATTAAAACCAAAAGACCGAACGACCAAATTTCTTCACGAAAGGAGCGCACACTTATTTTTATTTGTTCCGGCGTACGAGGAACCACTTTTATATATTAAAAAAAAGAATTTATTTTAAGTTCTCGGCGGAGAAACGCTTGTTCCGGTAGGCAAGGAACCACAATCAATTTCTCCAAAAACACAAATGTTCCGGCAGATTGGAACCACAAGAATTTCCGCACAAAAGTTGCGAAATAAAATTTGTTGCCACTGGCGGTGGCTGTGGTTCGTTGAGAGGCGAATTTAACAGCCAAGAAAATATAAAAATCCAAATTAAATTTCTTGGTTGAAGCGTTTATTTCTAAAAAAAATAACAATTATAAAAAGGTATTACAATAAAATATTTTCTCGAACTTACCGCAGTGCTTTCTCCCAACAAACTAAATTTTTCTTCCAAATATTTTTCATACATACAAAAAACTTAACGAAACAAAGCACTGCAGTAGATAAAATGCAAAGTCTACTTGATCATTTTACATATAAACGAATAGACAAAAAAAAGGGAATACAATACATAACATACATATATGGACATTTATGCAATTCACAGATTAATAATTATAAAGACAAAAGGGAATGTAAATACATAACATACGTACATGAACAAATTGATAAATATAAAGACAAATTAAAGTAAAGTAATCAAATTAAATAAATAAATGTTCCAGCCATTAAGCGACAGCGCTCTTTGGTCCGAAGGTGTGATTGGGCCTTACTTCTTCGAAAACGACGATGTAACGACTGTCACCGTCAATTCGGAGCGTTATGGTCATATGATAACCGACTTTTTTTTGCCTGCTATTGAAGAATACGACTTGGAGAATATGTGGTTTCAACAAGACGGTGCCACATGCCACACAACTCGAGCGAATATGACTTTATTGCAAGAGACATTTCCTGGCCGCGTAATTTCTCGTGGTGGCGATATCAACTGGCCACCAAGATCATGCGATTTGACATCATTAGACTTTTTTTGTGGGGCTACGCGAAAGACCGTGTTTATGCAGATAAACCTTCAACTCTTGAGCACTTAAAAACCAACATTCGTCAAGTTATGGCTGAGATACCGCCCAATATGTCAAAAAGAGGTCGAAAATTACCTCAAAAGAATCAATGCTTGCAACACTTCGCGTGGAGGTCATTTAAATGATGTAGTGTTTCACACATAATGTCAACGTTCAAACTTTACAATAAAAAAGAAATATCATGAAAAAAATATTTTATATGTGTTTTATCTACGTTTGCTTTTGAAACCACGAAATGGATAACCCGATATTTGTTTTATAATATATGTGTTCTGTATTTGACACTGAATTGGCGATTATTTCATTTTATACATTGACAACATTATTTTATATTCATTCATTTTCTTGTGTTCATTTTCATTAATTTTAATACTTGTCTTTCATTCTACTTTTAACTTTTGAATAAAACGTACTTTTTAATTTGTTTGTTGTAAACAAGTGTTCATATTTAAAAATATGTAAGAAAACTTTTCGATTTGCCACAAATCACAAAACGTTCAGCTTTTACTTTGCGAAGTATGATAGATACAGCTTCTGCAATATATGATTCTTTATTGTCAATTAGTGACGAAAAGAAAATGTAATACTCTTAAACATTTAGTGATGTCAAAGATGTTGAGTGGATAACAATTTCCAAACTGAAGGTCTTATACATACAACCGCCTTAGATATTTTTAGACTATAAAATTAGCTGACCCGTACTTTCACTAGCCACGAAAAATTTATTTGATTATTGGAGCAGAAATATTCTTCTAATTAATGTATATTGTTCACATAAAATCTGGCCCGAGCTATTTGCAATAGCGGGTTCCATTAACAGTAGCGTTTTTCATTCGAGTACTCCGATAGAAAACGAGAACAATGTTTTTTCGATAGTCAAGAAGCTATGGGAACTGGAGGAACTTCCAAATGAATCAACAAAAATTTATTTTTCATCTTTAAGCATACATTTGAGGCCGAAGAATGATTCTTAAAAGTTACATTTGGAAAATTCTTGAACGCAACGAAAAGAAACATATTATTAGTTTCTTCTCGATTATTTGATCCTCTCGGATTTTTGTGCCCTATTGACATAAAATCCGAAATACTGTTACAAGAACTTTAAATTCAAAATCTTGACAGAGATGAATCCATTCCCGTGAGATTAGGGGCTTAATGGGAAAATCTAAAATATAATGGAGATCGATTCAATAACAATCCCAAGATTCGTCCAAACAACTTCCACATCAAACATCTAAATTTTCTTATGTATCAATGCGAGCTTATGGGTGTTGTATTTATGTCAAAAGATTTGAGTATGGCAAAGTTACTATCAGATTAGTAACAGCAAAATCTAAAGTTGGCTAAGTTGTAGGCTTGAATTAAGCTTAGGTTTGAATTTGAAATCGACCAAATTTATTTCTTGACAAATTCAGAAATAACTCAATTGGATAAAGAAGCATCCATCCTCACTTGCTACTTTCGTATCAAACAGAGTAGCTCAGATTCAAGAGTGGTCGGAGAAAATTTATTCGCGGCATTTGCCAACTGATCATAATCCAGCTGATGCCGTTGCTCGTGGGAGCGACTTCCAGGAATTAAAGAAATCGATCTAGTTTGGGGGACCGTTTTCTTATTAAATGACAGCTCTTCCTGGCCTGTTAACAAACACTTCGAATTTACGGAGAACCAAATATTATTCGAGAAAATAAAAACAAATGTATTTCTTGTAGACGAGGATCCACGACCAGATTTGTCGACATTCTGAAAATGCAATTGAAATGGTCTTTTTTGGCATGTAGAGATCCAAAAAGATTATTTTTCTGAGGTGATATTGAAGTTTGAGAAATCTTTCGTCTTGCTAAAAAACATCCAACGGTTAATACCATTTATACATACATTTGTTGAGGGAAATAAAGCGTTCTCACTTATAAGGGTAGTTGGTATACTGCTGTATGCAGACTTGAAGTACAAATCAGAGTTTCCATCGGTATTACTGAAAAGGATTATCGTTATCACGATCTATTTGTGAAATTTGCATTAAAAAAATTGTCATGCTGGCACAAAAGAAATTACTACTCTTTCACGAGAAAATAATTGGTTAAAATATACAAAAGACTAGTTATCAAATGTGTACGTTGCTTCCGCTGTAAACCTAAGCTTCGGTTTGTCCTAAATAATGGGAAATGTATCATCAAAAATGTACATAGCGGATTTCGCGAGTTTCACGTCTAAGGCAGTACATTTATAAATAGTCTCTGATCTTTCCACTGATGCTTTTCGAAGAAAGTCTAATGCGACAAGGCGACGAACTTCGTCGGAGCCAGCAACGAGCGTTCGCCAGGGCTATCAAACCGTACGTAGCGTCGTCTGAGGTGAACTTCAGCTTCATACCACCTCTGGTGCCTCTGGTGAGCACCATAAGAAGATATGTCAACAATGCTGCAGATGTAGAGGCGCTGCTCAACAATCGACCACCACTGCCTCCAGACCCTAACCAGGGAGAAGCCTCGACACCAGCTCATCTACTAATAGACGAGGGTTTCCGTTCACTGCCACCAGAATCTGCTGGAGATATTAAATACATAGAGATGAAGTTATTTAAGCGTTAGCGTCTGCTTTGCAATTTCAAACGGACTTTTTGGCATTTTGGCCTGGCCTTCAAACTAAAACCAAGTGGCATCAAGGAATAATAATAATATTTAAATTTCATCAATAATAATAATAATGCAGCATTTAAGTACAATACCAAGTTTCTTCTATTATTACAGAAAAGGATTATCTTTATCACGCTCTATTTGCGAATCTTATATTTAGAAGATTGTCATGCGGGTTCAAAAGCACTTAAATCTCTTTCGCGAGAGAATATTTGGTATAAACCGAAGCCTATGACCAAAATAAAAGGAAATTTAGCCACTATAGAGTGATAGCTTCGCGATCAGTTTAAACAGTTGTTTCCCATTAACGTTTCACTGCGTATCTGTAGGATACCACCATTTAAACTGTATGTAGCGGTTTACGCGTATTTCACGTTTAAAGCAGAACATTTATAATTAGTCTTTGTTCTTTCTACTGATTATTTTCTTATGTCTTTTAAAAGGTTTGCTGCCAGGAGAGGACTACCCAAGGGCGACAACCCGAAGAACGTCGTCGGGGCCAGCCGCGTCCTGAAACACGCGTTCGACAATTGTCGACAGGCCGTCAAGTCGTCCGGGTGAGAAAAAAGCCAACATATAACAATCGAAATTCTTACTTCTTGTTAACGAACGAAAAAGCGTCAACAATACTCGCAATCCCAAGCAGATGTTCTGGCGGGCCTAGTCTCGGGATGACATCCTTGGTCTGCGGAACAGCAATGAAAAGCCGTAGCCGTATTCAAGGGTAAAGATGGCAAAGTCTGAGCGGCGGAGGTAGGAACGCGAAACGACGTTTATGAACGCCCGATCCAGAAATAAGCACCTTTACACATTTAGTGCTGTTGAAGACATTTAGTGCTTCAATGGGCCTGGAATGTTCGGGCATAATGGGTTAAGCATATTGCATTGGCTTTTCAATGTCAATATACATATGTATGTAAGTTCACTCAACCCCAGCGGTTGTGCTGAATGAAAATTGCTGTAATTTTATATTATATATAAGTTAGTCTTAAGGAAAAAGAAATAATAAAAAAGCGCTGAATTCTATGTTATAAATCGGTTATCTCGATTGTTTCCTTTCTAGTTTAACACAAATAATTTACTTTTACATTCTCACCAGTTCCCTCTATGTGTATTTAAAATTATAATTTCTTGACTTTGAAATAAATATTCTAAAAAATATTAGAATAGAAAGGTTTGCTTGGTATATTTAATATATTTTGCCCTTTTTTACACTGAACAGGAAGGAGCTGCAATCGAATAACAAAAGTGGAGGTCGTCCGTAAACAAAATCTGGGAAATTTTTCCCCAGTTTAATGAATCGATTCTTATTTATATTCCAGTTGACTTGTTAGTTTAATTCTTTCATTCATTTGGGAAGTATTGTGCAGTAAAATATGATCGTTGCAGTTAATTAGTTTTTGACAGAATCGGTTGATTTATTGACAAAAATTTCTCCGTCGGTCTGTCGACCTCAATACCGAACAGGGTAAAATAATCAAACAATCCGGTCAAAATAATAATGGCTCTATTTTTATCTGATCATTTGTAGTCCGTAACATTTATACCTACCATTTTATTTGAGTACAGATTTCTGAACCAAGTCCAGCTCTAATTTCGTTTTACTTAAGTAAGATTAGGGCGACAGATACGGTTTTGTCCTTCCTCGCTGGGCCTATTCTATATGGCCAAAACTGACTCTATAATTTCGTCAGAAGTGAGGTGGTGACCTTCACGCGTTTGTACACTTCAATGGCATCGGTGAAGAGACTGACTTTATGCTGTTAGTGATCAATTTTTATTTGGTATCCATCTAGCCACGCAGGTTCTCGGCAGGGCATTTAATATAACCGCCTTTATATTCTCTCTTCTTTATAAAGCTGTTGGTTTAAGGTGAAAGTAACCAGTGACACTTACGACAATATAACTATGTCTGAAGCCTCTTATTTTTACAAACTATTCTCCGGTTTTTGAACCTATATTACCGGGATCTGCGCTAGAATTTTATAACATTTTAAGGGCCGTTATTACAACTTGCCGTTAACTAAAGGAAGGATTTTAACGGACAGATAAATTGTTATTCGTTATTATGAGTACCCAATAAGATAGAAGTGATCATTACGCTAAAGGGAGGATCATCCTACCTTTAACATTTAAAGGTCACTTTATGTTTGAACTTGCCATATTATATATTATTTTCATTAAGGCAACTTCAAATTTAAGCAAAATGAGCATATACAACAAAAAACGAAGCCCGCGGTTGCCACTGCGTTAAAAAAAACTTGTATTACTGAGCAGTTTTATCGACATTGCTCCGGCACTGCCATATTTTTGAACAATTTTATCTGTAAGTTGTAATAACGAAAATAATTTAAAGGTAACTTTCCAGTTCCCTTTAGCTAAAGGTACCTTTAACTAACCCCAACTTTAACGACAAGTTGTAATAATGGCCCTAAATGTTGTTTTTATGCTAGTATTATGGAAATCCAGTAAATTTACAGATATAATTGTTCCAAGAGCAGTTTAACCATTAAGACGCAAGTTGATCACTAGTCATCTGGAATCTGTCTAAAATAGAAATTTTCTTAATTTTAAACTACATGTGAAATTAATAAAATTATGCTCTTGATAAAGAATAATATTATTGAAAATAATTCTAATAAGTATTTGTAAACTATTTTTTTATTTCTTGTAGAGTAAAATACGTTGGATGGGACCTAAGGCACCGCCATATCGATTAAAGCAAGGTGTGCCAAAATTGTTAAATGATTTGTTAAATGCCTTTTTACCCAGTGGTTTAACACCTGAACAAAAACTATCTGAAAATGAAGCTATTTCGACATTTATCAAGGAATTAAATAAAGTAAGTCCTTCGATTATTTTCATAATTTTTATTTAATAGCATCGGGTTTTAAGGTAATAAAGACTCTGCTATTTAACCAAATTGTAAAATGTTTTAAGTTATGAATTTTATTATTTATAAATAATATATATGCATGTATAAATATGTAGTATAATAATATTTTTAAAAAATATTCCACAAAAAGTATTGAATTTATTTTCAATCCCCATAACATACAAAATTTACATATTCGAGCACTCTGATGACATTAAATGCCATGAATATTCAGTGATGTCAAAGATAATAAAAGAACAGGTGACGTTTATTCTCAGATCATATATCACAGAAATAAATTCCATTGCGGTTTTAAAAAATTTAAAAAAAAAAATTTTTTCTTCGGCGACTTCCTCTTAGCAGATTTCTGGCAAAAACGCTAAAGGCCGTGTCAGATAAAACTTTGTTGCTTTGCGTGACGTTTATAACTTTAAGAGAAAAGCGTAAAGCAAAAGGTGTATGACACAACAAAACTTTGACAACACTCGCGTTGTTTGTTTCTCTTTTAAAAGTGGTTGGCGCGTAAGTTTTTTTTACTAAGTAAAATTATGAAAATTATATTAAATACTTCTTCCAAAAAATAAAATTCACTTACCTTCCTTTTTTTAATATAATAAAAACAAAACAATAACAAAAAAGCTTTAAATTTAAAGAAAAATATTGAAACAATAAAATTTGCGCTCAAATTTGCCAAAAATATTTACTGAATAATCAACAGCTGATTGTCAAAGCGAGCAAAAAGATGAGACATGCCCAACTTTTCGCGTTGCGTTAAAAGCAGTTTATGTGACAAGTGCCATATAAACATGTACATTTTTCTTAAATGTCAAAGCGTATATGTAACGCAACGCGAAGCAAAAGTTTTATCTGACACGGCCTTAAGAGTAAATAAACCTGCCATTAACAAGTTTCTCAAAAATCTGTAGTTCGGAGTCGACGTCTGCCACTCAAGTATAAAATTAAGGCACACAACATGAGTGGTGTGAGAAGCTAGGCCGTAATCCTGCCTGAAGGGTTGTAATGGCCAATCATGTAAGGGGTGTTTTTTAAGAGCTATAGGAACATTTAAAAAAAAACACATAAAATTCAGAAAAATGAATGAAATCTTTATTTGAATCGATAGTACGGTTCATATAATTTAATGTTTGAAGATTATTTCATTCAAATGTTGACCGCGACTGCGCCTCAAATGGTCCATCCGCTTAGTCCAATTTTGGCATACTCTTTCCAACATTTCGGCCGGTATCTCACGAATAAATGCTTCAATGTTGTCTTCCAACGCGTCAATTGAAGCGGGTTTGTCTGTATATACATGAGCTTTAACATAGCCCCACAAAAAAATAGTCTAAAGGCGTTAAATCGCACGATCTAGGCGGCCAACTGACCGGTCCCGAACGTGAAATAAAATGTTCACCGAACTCGCCTCTCAATAAGTCCATTGTTACGCGTGCTGTGTGGCATGTGGCACCGTCTTGTTGAAACCGCATGTTATGCTCTTGTATTTTGGGCAAAAAAAGTTGGATATTATCTCACGGTAGCTCTCACCATTCACAGTTACGTTACGATTCGCAGCATCTTTGAAGAAGTACGGTCCAATGATGCCACTAGCCCATAAACCGCACCAAACTGTGACTTTTTCTGGATGCATTGCTAGCTTTTTCGTTATGAATGTTATAAAAGTAGAGATGCTTTACTAGTTGTTATTTTACTACAGAAGCATTCCCATGGGAAACATATAAATTCAAATTATCCAGTATGGAAAAAGTTAAAATTTTTAAACATTAAAATGATAAATAAATTTAATACTAAACAAAAAAAACATTCGTTTTATTACAACTTTATTCTATAAAAAATTAGAGACAGAAGTTCATACATACATAATTGAATAGTCTAAAAAATAGCATTATAATTCGGTGCGAATCGATATAGTTTCATTTCTACAACAATAAAACACGTATTCTTACCCTACAATTACACAATCGGCAACATTTCCTTTTCCGCAGGTTATTTGCACATAAATTGTATGGAAACAAAACTTGGCTGACTTCATAAACGCAGTTTGCAATGCAACCATACAATGCATGGTGTTCATAAAAGCAGTAAAATTTGTTTTGGCAATGCCTCATGTTCATTATTGCATGGCAATGCTTTTCAGTGCGCATTATTTGTCAATTTCGTGCATGGTTTTTATTTGTGATTCTTTGTAAACATTTATTGGCGGCAAAAATGTTGTGGTAGAAATGACAAATTTTTGGTAATTTAACTTTTTTATTAATATAAGTACAAATGTGATTTAACATTTAATTTTTTGTATATAGAGAAAAAATGGAATCATGAAAGAAAAAACCTACTCATAAAAGTGCGTTAGCAAAAAATCTCAATTTGGAAACAAATAATGCGGGATATTAAGGAAATTGATAGCACATCTCTGAAAGAACAATTATTGCTCAGTTTCCAAATTGTTATTTGTAATGTTTTTTGTAGCGGTTTTCCAATACGTCCAGTTTTACGTGAATACCACCAGGGTTTAATCGCAATCTGCAACTTCTTAAAATTTAAAATATTAATTAGTTTTATCAAATTATACCATTTGGTAATAAATACCTGAAATGTACTTTTCTTTATTAGAAAATGAGAATAAATCTCATCGTCCTACATGCTTGCGATAATTTTACACAAATTTTAAAGTTTTAAGAATTTTTCTCTCGCTAGTTAATAATGCTATACGACGACCCTTTCTTTTGTTTAAACTACTTTTGATCAAAGTGCTGCTTGAATTTTTATTATCAGCCAAATCGAAAATGGTTGTCAAAAGAAGACTGCATTTTTTCTGAATATTCATTTTAAAAAATTAAATTATACAAAAAGTCATACAAGGGTCAACAGTTTCCGCGTTCACAAACGTATTGAAATGTCATCTCATTATTTGACAATGCAGTGTTGCAATAAAACATTGCTTTGCCTTGTAAATGAATTTCTTTGCAGTGTTGCATTGCAAACTGCGTTTATGAAGTCAGCCCTTCTTTTAGTTTTTAATATTATTTAACCTGAATGTTTTTTTTCACGAAGAAAATAAAAACAAACAAATATGTTTATGTAAATGTACCATATACATGTAGATGTTACATTTTGCTCTCTTTCTCTCTGTTAAAATGAGAGTAAGCACGAAGATTTAGCTTTCCCTGTTACCTACCTTCATCATAAAGAAGTACAAAATTTTGTAAATTTTAAATACACTGTGTGCAACATCTTTATATATTTATAGTCTTTGGTATAATAGTAAAAAATCGTTTTCTTCTTATATAAATAAACAGTGATCATTCTCTGATCTCTTAAAACCATATTGTACAATTTTTATATTAAATTCATTATTCCAGCACAAAGCACTTTGTTTTAAACCATAAATTGATCTATTTAATTTGCACAGTTTATCCTCAAAGGGCGATGGTACTGTCATAAAGATGTCCTCTCTCAGCTCACCATTCAAAAAAGCAGATTTAACATCCAACTGATGTATTTTGTAATCATTTTGCAAAGCCATTGAAATAAATGTCCGTACCATGATACTGTTGGCTACTGGTGCATAAATATCAGTGAAGGAATCCAGCCATTGTTTACAACCTCGAGCAACCAATCTTGCCTTTTTTGCGTATGTCACCTTTCACATTTCTTTTAATGTTAAAATCCCATATCGCATCGATTCTATTTTGACCTTCATCTTTTACAACAGTCCAAGTTTGTTTTTTGTCGATGGCTTCTACTTCTTCTTCAATTGATTTTTTCCATTCAGTATATTGGTAAGCTTCCTCGAATGAGCTCGGGACATTAGACAGCATTGTTGTATCGGCACACATTGTAGCATCATATATCTCATAATCATTTAAATACTTTGGTGTAGTTTTAAACCTTCTACTTCTCTGTCTTTCATTACCTTACATACATACATACGTAATTGGCCATTACAACCCCTCAGTCAGGATTGGGGCTCGAACTCGGGCTTTCCGTGTAATAAGCGAACAAACTACCTACTAGACTACGGCGACTACTTTCATTGCCTTCCTCCACTTTATTGATCTTTAGTATCATCTACAACTTCTTCATGTTTATTTACTTCGTTAACATCTTCGATATTCATTTCTTCATTATCTACCTCTTCTTCATTACACTTCTCCTTTTCATTAAAGCTTATTTTGACTGTATCATATTTCATGAACTTCACATTTCGACTATTTATCACCTTTTGATTTCTGTTATCATAAAATCTGAAACCATTAACTGTATATCCTACTAATGCCATCTTTTGTGCCCTTGCCTCAAATTTACCTCTGCGAATTTGTTCTGGAATATTTACATAAGCTTCACACCCAAAAGGATGCAATTTATTGAAATCCGGTTTCTCACCATTCCACAATTCGGCCGGTATTTTTTTGTTAGTTTCTATTGCCGTCGTTGGACATCGATTAATCACGTAAGTAGCATGCTGAACTGCTTCACTCCATAATTATTTTGGCAGACCAGAATCTAACAATGCACATCTGGCATTATTAACAGCAGTTCTATTGAATCTTTAGGCGACACCGTTAAGTTGTGAAGGATAGCGTATGGTCGTTTCAATTACGATTCCATTTTTCGAACAGTAATTAGAAAAATCATTGCCTTTATATTCAGTCCCACCATCTATCCTCAGGACTTAAATTTTTCTATTAAATTTGTTAAATACTTTTTCAGCATAATCTCTAAAGGCCTCAAACACTTCCGATTTACTACGTAATGTATATATGACCGCGAAATGTGAGTAGTTGTCGATAAATGTAACGAAGTACTTTTTCCCATTAATACTCATGTAATTTATGGGTCCAACCAAATGACTGTGTACTTTCTGCCCACATCGCAGCATTCTTTTCCTAGTGCCTTTAAAAGGGGATTTCGTCATTTTTTCCATCAAACAAATTTCACAATTGGCTTCACTGCCATAATAAAAACTATGACCAAATTTTCTATTCATTCAATTCATTTTTAGCTGGAGTTACTTCAATTTCAAAAGTATTGGTGCTTTTTATTCTGAAAGTCTGTCCGTTTTCATAATTCTTAATCTCTATTGAATTGCCGTAGAAATTTACATTGTACTTTTTCTTTGTTATTTCTCTAACAGAAATAAAATTTTTCTGCAATCCTGGAACCATTAAAACATCAGTCAAATACATTGGACCACCACCAGTATTAAGTAAGAGATTTCCATGGCTTTCGCAAATTAAATGTTCACCCTTTTTCGCAATTGTTATCTTTGCCTGATGTTCCAACTTACGTATATCTTTCATATATTTAAACCACCTTTCATTCACCATATGATTTGAAGCACCAGAATCTAAAATGAATTCATCCGACAACTCATTACTGGTTACAATGTATTCACTACGTGCGAGTTCACAATTAAAAATAATCGGACTAGAGTCAGCACAATTTGCATTTCTACAACCACCACTACCATTTTATTGTTGCCTATTACCTCCTTTGGATTTATATTTACAATATCTGCTTATATGACCAAAGTTATTATAGCTAAAACATTTAATATTTTTCACCGCTGGACAGTCTTTCATCTTATGATCACCCTTGCATTTGTAGCGCTGTAAGCTGGACCGAAAAGCACCATTACCACACGCAACTGACGAGGTTTTCTCATTCAATTTACTTTCTTCCCTAAGAAGTCGGCTGGTCAGATTATTCAAATTTCTTTCAGTTGTTGTTGTACTAAAATTAGAATATGCCGTAGGGAGACTCCAAATAATTTTATTAATTACCATTGTTTCGCGGATGTCTTCACCTTGTGCCTTAATTTGCGCCAAAAGTGATTTCACGTGACATGTGAACTCTAACCTAAAAAATTTTTTCATTAGAAACTGCAGCTGTGTTTCGTCTTTTTGCTGATATAATGAACATAACTTATCAAAAATTTCCTTGGGAGTCTCATAATTCAAAATATTTCTTATTTCAGACGGCTCCAATGATGAAATTAAAATTCTCTTTGCTTTACGCCATCTCAGATCAAAATCCATCTGCACGCCACTATTTTCATCTGTCGGTCTAACTTCACTACCATCAACAGTACTCCAAGCATTTATACTTTCCAAAAGAGCCTTCACTTGAAAACAACAAACCTCAAAACCATATTTTCCAATGCTAATAACTTTGACATTCATTTCCTCCATCTTAGTGCCTTAGATGATCTGGGCCCATAACCTGTTGATATTTCTTTATATTTTTTATACAAGCCTTTTAACAAAACGTGTTGATATTTTATGATTAAATTCAAGAATGAGTATTTATTAAAAAAAAGTGTTGCCAATGCTTATAAAATAAAAGATTACCATATAACAACACGTTCTACTCTTAGTTCCGTGAGTTTCACTTAATTTTTTTTTCCTTTTTTTAATTTATTTATTTATTTTTAATTTTGGATTTTACAATCCCACTTCTGACACCAATTATTACGTTTTTACCTTTTTAAACACGTTTATAATATGAGTTCGTTGATTGCAAACAAAGTGAAAACAAATTTGTGTGTCATTTCAATTAAACTCTTTATTAATCACACTACTTTTTTGTGCCATCGTATACAACTTCACGATACAATAACAACTTGCATGTTCGTTATTCTTCCCTGCTCACACCCTTTGCGTAAGCAACAAATCTTTTGCGTTAGATCCGTATAGCGGAGATCTTCAAACCACGACTGTTCTTTTCACACGACTGAATTCTTACTGAATCGTTGTCTGCTTTGTCTTGCATTTTTTACATGTCCACGGAAACAGTCTGATGAACGTTCTTGAAGTAGAACGTTCGCGGTTTCGCCTTTTGGAGAACTCTATCGCTACTTCATTGTTCTTTGTGTATCTGGTTCACATTGTTTGTTGTTGCGTTCTAGTTCCACATCAGTGTGAAAGATAGTGTTGGTGTACTTGTAACAACTTCGTTGTATTTGTTCGTGTAGCTATTGTTACTCATGTTAATGTTAAACGATGTTTTCATTTTCGTAACAATACTTATTTTGTGATTCATGTATACGTTGAGTGTTGTTAAGTATGATAAATACTTCTAACTTTGAAGATGAGTAGAGATTCCATGATATTAAGAAAAGTTTGAATGCGTATAAGTATAAGAAATTATGATTATAAAAAATAATTCCAACCCACTCGGCAGTGATGAGCAACAATCCTTATGACGTAATAATGAGTCTATTGAATTCAACAACAACGACGAAGTACAGATAACAGGCTTTGCGATGAAATGATAATTAATTTTTTTTATTTATTTATTTATTATTATTATTACGGTCTCCTAGACCTATGTACAAAATTTTCCTCATAATATATTATGCATACATTGATTATATAATAATACTACAAACAGTCATCAATTTAAAATAAATAATATTTTACAATGTATTTTTAATAGTCTTTTGAAAATATCTTCACTCTGACATTCCTTAAGTTCAGCTGGTAACTCATTAAACATACACTTTTCCTTTGAAAATTAGTCTTCATCTTCGGCCGTCTCATATTATTCCTATTTCTAATATTATAATCATGCACCTCAAAATTATATTGTATTCTTTCATATAAATAACTTGGTAATTGACCTAACCTTAATTTGTTAATAAATTTCAAAGTGTGGTACGTTATTAATTGTTTTACATTTAGCCAGTCCAACCGGAGTATCGTACCCCTTATTCAGAATAAATCTCATAATTTTATTTTGTTGTATTTGAAACCTTCTCATTTGGGCATTATTAAGTGTAAATAGAATTGTAGGACTATAGACAAAATAAGGTGCAATTATGCCATTTGCTAACGTATTTACATGACCGATACATAAACCCTATCTTCCTAGCGATGTTAGTGAATGTAATTTTTGGGCAGTTTTCTTGACTTCGCCATGTACTTCAGAAAATTTGTATCTAAGTTTTTTTAATTGCAAAACCCCTGACGGATCTAAAGGACAGGACCGCTAGGTTTACATGTTAAAGATAGCGAGTGAATTCGTTGAATACATTGAAACTTTATTGAGCAATGCTCAAGTTTTGAAAAACTTTAAAAAAAAAAACGAAACGAAAGTGCCTCTGTAGATGGATGTGAAAACTCAAGTGACGACCTATTGTATCCAAAATATTTCAACCGAACCGGATCGTGATTGCACTACTAGTGAACTTGTATTTTTAGCCATTGTGGAAGAACTCAAGCATATTGGTCTTAAATTTAAGTTTGTTATGGAAGGCGACGCTTTTAAAAACTCTAGACAAAGAGGATCTTTCATCAAGAGTAGAAAAGTAATATGGGTATTACAATAGTTCAATTACGTAGTTGAACATCGACCTGGAACACAAATAACTCACATGGATGCCCTGAGCCGGAATCACCCAGAGATGATGGTCATGCAGCAAACTTCAATCACAAGATGACGAATTGAGCACTGTTAGGGATATCTTAATGGAAGAGCTGACTTACTTTTGAATGCTGAAATGCTATATAAAATTGTGGACGATTACGAATTGTTGGTTCTACCTAAGGGAATCCACTACGAGATATTTCGAAATGCACACGAAAGAGGACATGATTACAAAAAAAACTGATTTATAAAAAATACTTTATACCAAGATTAGATGAGAAGATACAGAAGTATACTACCAATTGCATCCTTTGTGTTATAGCCAACTGAAAACGAGATGAACACAGGAATGAAAAACTTTACCTTATAACCAAAGAAGACGTCCCGCCAACACTCACTATATCGATTACCAAGATCCTTTTGATTCGACGAATAAAATTTATAAACATATCTTTGCAGTAGCATATTCGTTTATAAAATTTTGTTGACCCTACTAAGACGACATCATTAAAATATGCTATTTCTCGCCTGCAGATGCAAAGTGCCGTGTTTGGAAATGCTTTTCAGATCTGATCGTGGGTTAGCATTCACCAGTGAGGATTTCAAAGTTAGGCATACCATCGCAGTAATAACTTCACACCATTCCGGCTATTAGTTCACTCGAAAATGTGAACCAAAGATGACACCCAACC
The DNA here is from genome assembly GCA_930367235.1 of Sarcophaga rosellei. Lineage (NCBI taxonomy): Eukaryota > Metazoa > Arthropoda > Insecta > Diptera > Sarcophagidae > Sarcophaga > Sarcophaga rosellei. Next base: position 78,105,881 of record OV884017.1, on the reverse strand, counting down.
TAAGAAGTTAATTAAGGGCCTTACTATGAGTTTTGATCGATCTTCGACTGTGGTCGAAAGTGCTTATCGAACGAATTTGCAATTGGTATTATGACGTTCATTCGATGTGCATAGTATTATTGTGAATTTTGCTTATTTGAGTTATTCACAATAATATCAGCTGATACACATTGTGCGGGTTACAATTGAAATGAAATAAACAAAATTTGAAATAATATTAAATTTTTTTGGAATGTTCTAAAAAATAATAAAAGAAAAGGAAGTGTAATAAAGCAATATGGATACGACGTAGATGTGGTTTGACGATTCTTCAGATGAGGATGAAAACTTATTGGAACTAGTCAGAAGTAGAAAAAAATTGAGAGATGCTTCCAATCCCTTGGAAATGGATTCAATTACGTAAGTGTGTACTATATTAGGATGTTGATGTGCGTATCATGTAGACATTTTATTCGCAGATTTATTAAAATCTTTTGACTGTGCAAAGGCGCTTTTAAGGATTTGCTATCCACTACAGATGAATTGCTACATCAATGTACACCTGCGAAATCCATTCCAAATATTTTAAAATTGGCAACATTCTTACTGTTTTGTACTCAGGGTTCTTTTCAACTGATTATTGAACAAATACCTTTGGCCAATTGAGGATTCCCCGCCATTAGTGCCCCAGGTTTTTCAACTGCTGTTTCGTACTCACAACCTTACTCCTTAATAAAATTAACAAAAAAATAATTGTTCATATCTAATATTTTGTGAAAAAAATTTTAAAAGCTTATAGTTTAATAAATTTTTGCACAATTCAATTCGGCAGAGAAAGCAAACTTGTCTTCGATAAAAAAAGTAGATACACAACGACATTTTCGACAATATTACCAGATCATAATATGAATTTGGTATGCGATACTCGATCTTCGATAGTCAGCGAAAATCGAATGCATCTCATAATAGGGCCCTAAGTTACGAGGCGAAGCCAAGAAAGAACTTTTAAAAATCCAGTACAAGAATCGCATAAGGACGACTGCTAAGAAATATAAAATCAACGATCTCGTGGCAAATAAACGGATTCAGGTTGGAAATGGTCTGAAACGAGATGCTAAATATTAAGGCCCTTATAGAATTGTCAAAATTAAAGCAAATGATAATTACAATGTGACAAAAGATGCAGACTCTAAAGGCCCTAGGCATTCGCTTACCTGTTCTGAGTACATTAAGCCCTGACCAGATGAAAGCTATGAGGACTCTGAACTGGATGATCCTCAGAATTGCTGAAATATGGGAGAGAATTTGCAGTCGTAGCAAAGCAAACAGTCAGTCTGTCAATAGTATCAATAGTTCAGTAAAGATAATTAATAATTCTTTCTTTCTTTTTTTTTTAATTAAATTTGTATTTTCATTAATTTTATTTTTTAATAACAATATACATATGTTATATATGTATATACATATACGTTTTTTTTAGCGATAAAATACTCTTCTTAAATCTTTTAGATACGAGTGGAGCATTCCCGTCGAGGTTTTTGGGACAGTTCAGTTTTATACAATACGTCGTCATTGCAAGAAATGTATCCTATTGTAAGTAGCGTCTTAAAATATCTGTCTACCTATCTATCAAGTGATTAAAAAAATTTAACATTAGTTAAACTGGACAGCGCTTATTCCAAGCAACTGGAGTGGGCCTATAGTTGTAAGAAGTTCAGATTATCTTAAGGCAGTAGAAGAGTTATTAACTAAGTATCCCACCCGTGTTGCCCACAATTCTATGCTAGTGTTATTTGCACTAGGCATTCTACCCCAAGGTTGGTCTGATCCCGCCGTCTGTACAAGAGCTACAATGTGGGCACTACCTGATATTACATCTGCATTATTTATTGCTCAGCATTCATCGGATGGCATAAAAGATGTTATAAGACGTGTATGTATGGACTAGAATTGTTTACGTGATTCAATACCCTTTCTTTATCAAATACTCTTTTTCAATAGACGGAAGTTATATTTAAGTCACTAAAAGCTCATTTAAAACGAGCTCCGTCTCTAAAAGGTGCTGCCCTGGTGAAATTATCTGCTTTAAAAATACAATCAGAGCCTTGGAGTGGATTTTCGAACATTACTGCAGTGATAAAAACTTTAGAGTCAATGGAAATAACATCAGATAATTGGTTTGAAAATATTCTGAAAATCTATCAGCGAAATAAAATTGTCCCAGATATCATTGATATGAACATGGAATCACACGATGCGTATGCTTTACAATTAATTCAACTTAAAGGAATAAAATAAAATCTTTTTCGTTTTAGATGGGCTTATCCTATTGTCGCTAAAATATTCTACGATACTTTAAGCCACTCAATTGGTAAGTATTGTAACTATTTGTACAAAAACTTTTATAATTTAGAAATTTTTTAAAACTTTGCCGAAAAATGTATTTGTTAATTTCATATTAATGATGCGTGTACATATACATACCTATTTTCCCTTTGATGAACATTTTGTTACTCTATGTTCAAATACTGTTATCCACTCATTTTACGGGGAAGCTTAATCTCGTTGGCAGCAAGAGGGTACGTCCAATATTGATAGATCTCTCATTTTTTAACATCTTTGACCGAGGTTAGGTTAGGTTAGGTTAGAGGACGTGCACTTGTCAATTAAGACAAGTACAGTACCCGGAGGTCGAATTGACCCATTGTACAACGTCCTTAAAGAGGAAGGATACGAGAGGGAATAGGATATAAAGGAGAGGAGATAGGAAAGGGAGAATGGGAAGCGGAGGGGTAACATAGACCCAACAAAGAAGGGAGAGCGCGACTATCCTGATGAAGCCCTAGCGCCCCTCAACCAGCCTAAGCCACTAATGAATCTGTGGAGAGCCTTGATGTCGGCTCTCGACGCAGAGTTCAAACTCTCAAAGAAGGCCCTGCCAAAGGTCTTTGACCGAACTCTCTAATATAAATATTGCTGCAATAGCAAGTTTTATTTTGGACTCGGGTTGATTTCCTCCAGGGGAAGCTTGATTCCCGGGTTAAATATTGATTGTAGTCTCACAATGAGCCTAATTTCTGATCTAAGTTTGACCTCTTCTTATAAGAGGTCTTACCTAACCTTTTAGTCTAATAAAAATATTTAATCCAATAGATTATGAAACCAATATCTTGTATAAAAACAATATTTTTCAACAGAAAAAAATTGATATCACTTTTAAAAAATTTGTTAAAGTGAGAACATAATTAAAAAACGAACAAACAAGAAAAATGTCACGAATTTTCTTTTAGAACAATTAAAATTACACCAAAAGAAAGAAGTGGATTTTAGGAAAGTGGGAATTTGATTCAAATCGCCTTTGGATAGATACATTCTGAATTGCCAAGAATACTTCTTTTTAGGTTCCCAAGCGCCATTGGCGACAGAGAAGGAGTTCATCGTTGTTACAGCTTTCGCAGAAATCGTTAGGAAGTATTCTAAGTCTCCGGTGTAGTGTATCCAGAAAACAGTATCTCATTACAAGTGCAATTCCATTGTCACAGCTTCTGCAAGCTCTTCGGCTTGTTATCTTCAAGGTCCCCGTGTTCAGGAACCCATGTCAGGGTAATCGACGAATGTTTTCTTGCATTCTTGGACAATCCTAACTGTGGTGTTCAGATTCTTGACGGATTTAATGATCGCTATACCATGTATAAAATTAACGCACACAACATGAGTGGGGTTGAGGAGCTAGGCCGTAATCCTGACTGAAGGGTTGTAATGGCCAATTATGTATATATGTATGTATACCGTCGGTAAATATGTGTATATTACCATGCGATCTTCTTTGGCACTGGATTTGCACAACGGCAAACTTTATGTTTATTTGTTATGAAAAGATTTTACGTCCGACTTTATCGGGTGATTTGCATTCATCATCGTAATAGGTAGGGTGGTTGGAGTAGTAGCTTTGATACCAAAGCTCTCTTGAGTGCGTTGTGATGCCACAGGTAAGCGTAGTCCCTGTACTGGCTGGTCAGTTCAAGGGCTGCATACTAAACAACGACTCCCCTGTGCTGGAAACCAGCCTGCTATATCCTTGAAATTAATGGACGATAACTCTGTTAAGCTGAAATGGAATGGACAGCCCAATAACCTAAATCTGAACCTCACAAGAGATGGGCATTGCCAAAGAAAGTAGATAAGATTTTTCTCCTCTTCAGCCGATACGCAACCTCGCCAATAGTTGTGTTGGGAGCTGAAGTTTTTATGTGTGTCTTCCCAAGGCGTACTGGCTACTGTGGTGTCGAGGTGACATTGAGATCCAGTTAGTTGGTTGATAAGCCAAGTGAGTCTGGCAGTGGAGGGAAATTGCTCATTGACCCAGGAGAGGTTGGCGTAGCGGAGAACTTTTGCCTAACGGCCAATTTAGCCGTGGTAAATGGCGTACCCTATTCGATCGGCGAGGTTTCCGGAAGGAGTGTACCTGCTCTGACGAGCTCATCGGTCAAACAGTTTCCTGGAATTTCCCTGCACCCAGAAACCCAGACAGGTGGGAAACTGAAGCGTCCACAGAGAACGTTGAGACAACGGCAACACTTCCTAATGACTTTGAAGTTGACCGTAATGCTCGAGAGGAATCTAATAGCAGATTGGCTATCAAAAAAGATTGAGATACAGTTAAAAGGAGCTCATGTTCAAATGATATTGTGGCAAATAATCCATGTTTGATGGGGCTGTGGGATTAACTTCAAAAATAGAAGAATGCCCAGAAAGAATCATGCGCTAGACAAGGCATTGAGTCTAATAGCGGCGAGTTTGACTGCTTGTTTACAAGAAGCGCAGTGGAATGCTAGTTAAGCATGGCGAACAAGACTTTTGTAGGAATGGTACGTAGAGCGTCGGTGGTATGTAGTTCTCTCACTTTGCCAAGAAGTCTGATATTGTATAGTATATTTGGAGCAATGTCTTAACGTCAGCCGAAGAGTGTATAGGCATATTCGCCTTGGCAGCAGATTTGGAGATGGCTGGTGCCTCGGATAATGATGCGGCAACCAAAGGGGAGGATGTAGTTGCGGCGCTAGTGGCAAATTTCGGGACTGGGGCCTTATGGTCCAAGTGGGGATTACCAGATATAGAGGCATCTTGAGGCGTCGAACTGGATTCGGCTTTAGAGGTGGAGGCAGCAGCTGCGTTCACAGGAGCTTGCCTAGCGAGAGTTTTGCGTTCACTATCGGAGGTGAATGATTTACGCTCACTTTCGAGGGTTATCGTGGGTTGGGTTTCTGATTCGTTTTGTATAGTGAAAGGCAGGGCCACCTCGAGCAGGTTGTGACTTTGTTAGGCACTAACGGTCTTGATAAGGTAGAGGCTCATAGTTCCGCAAGAGCTGTAATAGCTTGCCCTATCCTGCGGAACCCGCTTGACCCCGTTATCATACTTGAATGACATTCTCAGGGAGGTGTAAAGATCTATCCCGTGTCTTCGCTACAAAACCAGGATCGAAAGTGGGTATAGATATGGTGTAGTCGCTATGTATATTCTTAGTAATTCTACTCAAAATTTTGGAATAACCATGCTCCATGCAGTCTCATGGCCGCGTTCGCCAATACTTCTGGTGGTAGCCAGATAAGGATAGCAAACAATGCATCAGATGATGTATTAAGAGCCTTTTAACGCAGTCGCAACCATCCTCATAATTTTCTCAAACCGGGTTTTATGATTCCTTTTTCTCTTAAGCCAACTATCAAACGTAGGCCTAGTAGAATTAAGTTGGTTTTCTTTTTAGCAACTTGTTATTTTTTTCATACAAGCGGTTGGAAATTTTATATTTAAAAAAGAAATTTAAAACTTTTTAAAACAATATAATTAAAAAAAAATCTAACAAAGACAATTAAAAAAGTGGGCAAATTTATATTTTGCTCAGCAATTGAGTAATTAAATTACTATTAAAATTCAAATTGCAAATTTAACATTACAAAATCGGAATATTCTAAATAATAACAATAACAAAAAGACTTTAATTCAGCTTTAAAAGAGTTGAGGTGGTATAAGGAATAAAGTTTTCACCACAATTTTAATTTGATCCCATAGATGGGATAATATTAACCATGAACAGCTTAGAAAGGTCATTGAGAATCAACATAGGAGAAAGGGTAGGGCATCAGTACAAACAATACAACAACACCCAATAGGTTTCGACAGCGTATGGTGTTCTTTTATATCGAGTCAGGTGATCTAAAACCAATCATCTACTGAACTAGAAAAATTTATTGTTCTCAACCAAGCCAAGGAAACAGTATTATGGATGGAGATAAATAATAAGCTTGAATGAGAGATGCTTTGCGAAAATTTTTATAGAGTTTACGTTCTACATACTTACTTACATACTATACCGATTATTACATCCCTTTAGTCTCGCAACACTCATGCGGTTTGTTTAACAATACATATTATTTTTGCCAAAAAACTGCTGAGAGGAGGCAGTCGTCAAAAGAAATAAGTATTTTTTTTCATATTTCGTTTGGTTGAGATGTCTGCTCTGAGGTTTCGAACTACCATTTAAATTTTAATTAACGGAGATTAAAATTATTAAATGTTCTGTGTTTTTATATTTTATTTTAATTTAACTTAATATCCACTTAAATAATGTAGGAGCTGGAGAACAAAAATAGATATGTCGTCAGAACATGATTTTTTCTCAAAAAATCTGTCGTTCCCGCCACTCATGTATTAAATTAACACACACAACATAAGTGTTGTGAGAAATTAGGTCGTAATCGTGACTGAAGAGTTGCAATGACTAATCTGGAAGTTTCTAAGTTCACAATAATTTATTAACAAAGTGTTCAAAACTAGGGTTGTAGTGTTCTTGACCCTTTTAGACTACGTCATTCAACCTTCCGATTGCTTTGTACGGTCCATTCCAGTAAGTCCATAATTCTGGGAATTCCTTCTGCTGTTGTGGACTGTTCAGTGAAACCTATGAATCCTTAGACTTGACTATTCGGGAACGCATAAAATGATGTTGAGTTCCCCCTGTTTTTTTGAGTAATTAAGCCCGTCATCATTTGTTGGTGCAGGTTTGACGCAAGATTCAACATCACAAGACAACCTTAGTTAATTGACTGATAGTTGTTCTTATTGTTTCATTGTGCTTTTCTAATGATCATGGTTCATCTGATTCCTACAATCTTTTTGTTGAACACATGCATGTTACCTTACGCATATTAATTCCTTCTACAACTCTGTATCTTCTAGTCACTGTATTACATGAAAGTTTAAAAACTAATAAAGGTGTAATGTTCCTATTTGCCAAAACTGTCGCCATCAATTTTCTCTTGAAGCCTTCAATTCTTTCAACATTAATTTCAACACGTTCAGTTTCATTTCAACGCGCTTCCTTATTTACCGCTTCTACCATTGTCTTTTCAGATTGGGCTTTATTAGTCTTCTGTTGTGTATGTTTCTAACATCACTATTAGCGCTCAAAATTCTTCTTGGGATTTCCTAAACTTTTCTTGAGATTTTTTTTATTACACCCAGTCGAATTTGTTCGCCATTAAGTGAGTGGTACGGGTTTCATTTTCTTTGTAGAGCGTAGAAGCCCTCTATCAATCTTCGTTGTAATATCCCGTTTGTATCGGCTGTTGGCAGCTGTAACTTACTACATACATACATACCTTAGAACTTGAAACTTAATAATTTATTTTGTTTATTTTATTTGTCCCAAAACCTTTATTTTATGTGGTTTCGAAGATTGAAATATAAACAAAATAAATTGTTTTCTTAATGGTCGTCATTTATTTCCTTATTTAAATAAATGCTTTATTTATAAATAGAGTCAATAGCTCAATTATTATCAACTTTATTCATAATCCTTTATTAACAAAGATCAAACTTTCGGTATTCACAACCACTGCCGTTACCATCGCTCTTTTTATTATAACTCTCAGTCTACTACTGACGACTCACAACTGAACTGACTGCCAGTAATTTTTTTTAGCGATGAGGAGGAGTGAATGTACCTAATCGCACAATAGAGGAAGTTGTCACTGACCCCCGTGTGTGGGGCCCTCACCCACTAAATCTCCCCTATATTTTTGAGCCCACTCCGGAACTACTGTAGTATTACTTTGAAGTGAAGTCCTTCTGGCCATTTGGCCCCTTTACATCCATATCCGCGTCCGGATTACGCAACGAGATCTGAAAAGGTGTTTAAACATATATTCTAATCCTCTCATCCAAGTTAAGTTTTTTAGATTGCGACAAAACTTCAGTACAATTTGCTAAGCTATTCCAATTTTCTTCGCTGTCCAGAAGTATATTGCAGAAGTTTTCGACAGTACAAACGCCGACTTTGGCCTCAAGATTAGTTCTTTCTAAACATCATCGCTCACAATGAGAAAAAGTGTGTTCCGCGTCATCAACGGACGCATCATCATAAATGCAATTTGGTCATGGCATCTTAATCACCTTAAACAAATATTTACAAAAATAACCGTGTCTGGATAACAGCAGTATTAAATAGTAATCAACCTCACCAAATTTCCTCTCAATCAATCGGGTAATATCTGGGAGAAGTTTTGCCATCCATCTACCACTTATATCAGTGTTCCATTTCTCTTGCCAATGTTGTATGGTTCGCTTTCTGGAACGTTCTTAGTCTCCTGTATCCTTTTCCGCTCGCCTGCCTGTAAATCTATAGGTATTACACCATTGATTACTAGTACTGCTGGCTTATACACAGTTCTACACGCCAATGCCACCCTAAGTGCAGCGGTTCGTTGTACCAATGATAAAATTTTCATTCTACAGTCGGCCTTTAACGCTTCTGGGGATTTCCCACTGCCGTAAAGCAGAATGAAGTCTGTACTGCGATCATAAATCTGCGTCCGCTTTGTACAGGACCACCAATATTGGCCATAAGCTTACTAAGTAAGGAGGTGACTTTAGCGGCTTTGGTTGCAGCATGTTGGATCTGAGCCCAGAACGTCAGTCTATGGTTCAATCGAATGCCAAGATAATTGACTACTTTGTGCGTCGTCAAAGTGACGTCGCATATCGTAATGTCAATCTCCAGCGGTATACGCTTCCTCGTAAGAAGACTCAACTCAGTTTTCTCCGTTGCGATTTTGAGTCCTCGAGCCACGACTTCGTCCTTATTATTATTTGGTTGACCTCTCTTCTAGCCTCTTCGACATTTACAACAAGATGTGTACCGTCTGGCATCTTAATACGTAATATATCATCATAGGTTATGTTTCATAGGTCAGAGCCAAGAATTGATCCTTGAGCTGCACCAAATGTAATCTGTTTTCTCTTACCTCCTTCGTTTGTATCGTAAATAAGCTCACGATCTCGCAAATATCTCTGCATCATCTTTAGCAAATAACCAGGAACAGCGAACTTTGTTCTCAGAGCATCAAGGACATCTAAGGTCGCCAATAGAACTATCTGTCACGAAAAATGGTTTCCACTTTGAACAATCTTCACGCTAGTTAATACTTCGTTAATGGTTCCATTGGTTGATCTACCCGCTCTAAATCCGTACTGTCTTTCTGAGAGACCACCTGCATTTTCCACTGCTGTACTCAGGCGAAATTTCCAGCATGCACAAGGGCCGGTATGCAGACGCTTGCAAGGGATCACCTTGTCCTTTGCTGATTAGCATTAGCTGTTGTCTCTTCCAACTAATATTGAACAATGGTCTTCACTTCTTCTACAAGTGTGGTTTGAATTGTTTCCCCTCTGTTGAACTCCAGTAAGAGTGAGACTGTGCACGTACTGCGTATGCCCTTCACTTTCGCTGGGTCCTAGTAAGCAGATTTTTAAGTACGTCTGCGTAACTTTTTCCCTCGGCTGGTTCAATAAGCAATGCTTCTGTCTGACTGCCAGCATTGCCCTTTGCTCTATGTATACCAGTTGTCGCCACCAATACCCCCGGGGGCTGAACATCTTCGGTTTTTACACACATAGGACACGAACATCAACAATGTTCATAAAAAAAAAGAGGACAAATGCATTCAGTTGCTTGTCAGCTTCTAAAGACTTCAATTTTCTTTCAGACTTCAATTATACAGCCAAAGAAATATTACAGCAGAGTTCACTAATAGCTTTGAGAAATAATCTCGATTTTTGGAACAATATTTGTCACGTTAAATTCGCTGTCTTTATGGATTTATCGCTGTACTTGTTTTCTATATTTTCCACTACATATACATATTGTTACGCAAATGGGAACGACCTAATATCGTTTCCCATGAAAACATCAGCGGTGTTTACTGTTCAGTGCAAATGCAAAACATCGTAGCTTTTTATTGCAATCCAACAACAAAATACACACAATTGCATTTGTCAAAACATTGCGTTCATGCAATACTAAAATGGTATAGTTTTTTCGTTACATGTGTTGCGTTTGCAACTCTGACATTTAAACAGCTGACAGATGTAAACACTAATGAAATAAATAAAATTAAAACAATGGAGCAAACAATTCCACAGAAGAAAATAAAAAGAGAAAAACCAAACAAATAGTGGACGCCTGAAGAAATAAAGATAGTTTTAGATTATTTGGACCTCCATTACAAATTATTTCTTCACCAACTTCTTTTTCTAAAAATTCAACAATTTTTTCTTTAGTACTTTTTCGCGGCATTTTTTTTTTAGTTTTAGTGCATTTCGTGTATTTCCTATAAATTCGAAGATTACAATTTTAAATAAAATAATTTGATGAATTCGTGTTATTTATTGTGTTTTTAATTAACAACATCCAACAACAATTGCTGGTAACTGTTGGGCTGAAAAGTTCTTGGCTAACACAGAGATGGCGCTAGTAGTATTAAAACTATATGATTTTTTGTTAATCCTAACCTTCCAAAAGCATACAGTATTGAACAAAACTAAAGCACGGAGTTGTGTTTGTTAGAATTTAGTTCAATAAAATTTTAAAACTGATGGATTTGAGCGTAACATTTAATTGCAGTTGAGTTGTCATAGACCTCGCTGTTACAAACGGGTCCTTTTTTATAATTCTAGTATACGAATTACAGAGAGATGTTAAACCTAGTAACCTAAAAAATAATTGTAACGGCAGTAATGCATTATACACCTGTGGCTGTTCACCGTACGAGATCGATGGCGAAAGTCACCTATACTATAGTATAAAGATATTTTTATTTCGGAAAGAATTTAAATTGACTAAACAATAAGAAAATGATTTGCGACAAGTATGTATCATTATTGTAACTATATATGAGCCGTTTATTTTGAAAGTGACTTAAGTCCATTTATCTTTAATTTTAAATACTTAAGGTTTTGCGTTTTTACAAAATTAAAAATATACGTAAGATATATGGTTGACTTGCAATGTTAAATCGCATTTAAGGGATTTAATTTTATACATCCTATTAAAAAGTCGCTACTATTAAGTGTATAATATGACATTTCTTGCCTTAAAAGGACTTAGGTCACTTTAAAAATAAAAATTTGTTTTGTTACAAAAAGTGAAAGAGCTTAAGTCCGTTACATATAGGTTAAAAAATAGGAAAAAAAACATTTAAATTATATTTTTAGATAATAGAAATAAATTTAGTAACAAGTTATTCGTTAACATTCTCAGTATGCAGGAGTGATTTGAAGTATCATGTGCAATTATCGCAAGTCAATTGTGCAGAAACTCTTATGTGCAACATCAGACATAAATTCGTAAAATCATTGAATATAAGAACAACAATATGGACAGCAGCTGTTTCTTGGGATGCAGTATCCACACAGGTTTTGCTTAATGTTTGGTCTAATTTACTAGCTTTTGAAAATGAACTAAGTGACCGTCCAGAAATACAATCAGACATAGAAGTACCGGCTAATTGTTCCATTCATGATTTAATAGAGTGGTTGGAGAGCGATGCTGATGTCATGCTGTTTGCTATTTGATCTGACATTGACAGCATTGACATGGTCAATCAAGCTCAGGAAAGTGATCATAGCTCAAATTCTGAAGATGAAGATACTGAAATTGAAACTCCAACTTTATTACAGGCAATAGAGGCCTGTAATGTTTTGTTAAAGTTCGCAGAAAATTCTCCAGCTATATCGGAAACAGATAGAATTCAGATGCATCGTATTCAAAACCATTTATTTAAAGAACAATTTAAAACAACGAATTAAAAAAATAAAATCTTGTATGTTTTAATACAACCTCTATTAACCGTGTATTTCGATTATCCGTGCTAAGTCCGGTCCCGAGCTAGCCGGATAATCGAGATTCAGCTGTATTACCTTTTCTACATTAAATTAAATTACCTTCATCACTGCTTTCAACATTTTGGGCCGCACTTTTTGACATCGTCAACAAAACGTAGACTTAGGTCACTTTCAAAATTAGGATTTTCAGTATTTATATTATTTTGAAAATGTACGTGATATAAAATGTCCAAATGTACTAAGTATATTTCCATACCGATTTATTTTTTTTACAGTTCAGCATAAATTATAAATGTCACAAGTGCCAACTTGATACAAGATGAAAATGGACTTAAGCCACTTTCAAAATAAACGGCTCATATATGTGGTCCCAAGCAATAACTGTCTAAGAAGACTTAAGTCAATTCACAATCCCCATTTACCTGAAAAAGCGCATTTCTCTAACAATGTTTTTAAAAAAGTTGTTAGTAAAAACAAATTGACTAAAGATGAAATGAAAACCCTTTACATTTTAAAATTCCTTCCAGAAGTTATCATTTTTGACTATTTTGGCTATTATTGCTTTATAACAGATAATAAAAACTTGGTTTTCGCTTACTTCTGTAATTATGGTGACTCATAACGATTCAATATTACTGCAACACATACGACATTGACACAGAAGAAAGTATAGAAAGGCCAACAATAAAAAGAAATCATAACATTTCAGCGATAATAGAATACGCTATTCAGTTTATTTCCAAAGATACAAAGATGTTAATTTTTATAGGTTTTCACTAAGCCAAGAATTTTTGGAAGAGAATTCTGCAAGGTAGTATACAAATAAACGCTTTCATTGAGGCAATTAATATTGTTTGCCTACTAAACGTGGTCAATGATGCAGCAAAAGGAAACTAACGAAAGATTATAATTCGATTCTTAGGAAATATGAACAACAGAAACAGTATATTCTATAAGTTGTTCAAGACTATGGACAAAGGTATTCTGGTATTCATATTCTGCTAAGTGAATTAATTAGCACACTTTAATTGCTGCAGTTTAAACCTTTAATTTATCATTATTTCCTAAATGTAAAATTTATATTGTTTGAAGATAATTTTTTTTATTAAAATGTAAGAATTTAAAAATATATTTCAATTATACATATATACGTTTATAAAATCTTAGATTATGATTATTTTATTTATTTCCTTCCAATTTCATTTCTCAACGCTGAAAATTAGAAAAAAGTAAAAAAAATTTTAAAACTCTTACAACATTTTTTTCACAAAAAATACTTTTAAAGTTATGAGGCAGGAAAGTTAATTTGTTTGGTTTCCTTTAAATTTTACCACACGTCGTAACACCAACCGATTGATTTGAAACTTTGATAAGATCCTTTTTTTATTATCAATATTCACCAAACTAGGGGTGAGACTGGAGAAAATCTGACTTTTAATTTTAAGGGCCACCCTAATGTACATACATATATATTTTTACCTAAACTTATAAATAATGTTAGAATTGATAAACAGCCTTAATTAAAGTAATATAAACTAAATACATAATTTTGATCGTCACTGTGAGAGGATGGAAGTTAATTTTCTAAATATTTTTTATTTTTTTTTATTTTTTTAAAACAAGTTGTACCACTGTCTGTAATTCTGGTACCATATTTTGATGGACGACTTCCACCTTATCTGCATTATGCTTCGGTTGGCGTTGCTATAGCTAAAGAAATATTACGTTCAATCACTAAGGCATTTGAAGACAAAGCTATGAGATGTGTACCAAAATCCGTAAATATATTCTCTAATTATAGCCGAATGGATATTCTAATACACTCGGGAGGAATGCAAATAGCATACCATTCAATGCTGTCACTAACAGGTCCTATTAAAGGTATGGCAAGACTGCCAGGATTAAATTTATCGCCAACACAAATATTTTTCTTAGTATCAGCCCAAGAGCTATGTGCTGAATCCGATTACACTGGTATTGACACTGATGCCTCCGAGTTCGAACACATGTAAGTTAAACTGTTACATATTTATTAGCAATAAATGATCAATACATTTTAAATTAATATTTTTTTGTACTTAATTAAATAAAAACTTCATATGTGAGCTTTTTTAAGCAAGATTGATTTTAGTTTTTTTTTCAATATTTACAGTTTAGGATGGTTGGTTGCTCAAGGCGGAAGCGCAACAGAAGTATTTAAGTGCCCTTCAGGATCCATGATAAATGCTCAAAAAACGTGTAATGTATTGTAAAAGTCGATGTTTAAGCAAATTGTTATGTTTTAAAAAAATTATGTCTGTATTCAATAAAACTGAACCAATTTAGAGTAAAAACAGAAACAAACAAAAATATATTGTTTGAGATACATAATAAAATTTTATTGCTATGTATATGTAATTCCTAAAAAGTATATGATATGATCTTAGCATGTAGTACATATGTATGTACATTAACGTTCTAAATCATAACTTAAATAAAATGATAATTGAAAGTTATATGTTTTAAACAGATTTCCAACATGTACAATTTATTTATTTACTAATTACAATGTACCGTATTAAAACCGTTCCATCAGAATTACCACCACATATGTATGTGGAAAGAAAGACATATTTATTGTTTTTGAGAAACTCTTCATGGCAATTTTATTTACTCTCGGAGTTTTTATCAGAAATCTGCTGAGAGGAAGTCGCCGAAGAAATACTTTTTCGTATTTTGTTTTGTTGATATCTGATCTAGGGTTTGAACCGAGGTCGCACGTCTAATAAGCCAATATACAAAATTCTAGACTACGGCGACTACAATACAAATTGTATTTAATCTGAGTAACTTCGGTGTAGTGTAGCAAACGAGAGTCCGGGGGGAATCGAACCAACGACCCTCACGTTAATAGTCTATCACACTACCCACTAGACTGCCAGGGAACCCATAGAATTTATTAATATTTATAACCTTTTATACATTTGTAGTCGCCGTAGTCTAGTAGGTAGTGTGTGCTCCAGGCCAGACATCAAAATGAAATATGAAAAAAAATATTTCTTCGGCGACTTCCTCTCAGCAGATTTCTGGCAGAAAACTCTGAGAGTAAATAAATCTGCCATGAAAAAGTTTCTCAAAATCTGTCGTTCGGAGTCGACGTTAAATTTCCTGAGAAATTTTGTTCAAGATGTTTGAAGGTTGCTCTTTTAAGTAAATTAAAGGAGACTTCAATGTTCGGACCGAGCTGTTTTAATCGTCATAAGTAATGAGAACTTATGTGCATTGCAAGCGAACTTAAGTTGTTTTGCCATCTGGCAATTTCTTCTAAAGCAATTTTTAATGTCCCTAAATTAATGGGTATGGAGAACATTTCTTGCACATAAAATGCTGGATATACAGTTTGTTACATGTCGAATGAAAAGTGCCAACCATTCCTCAACTCTGGAAATGAATTCAATACATTTTTATCATAAAACTTCAAAAAAAATAAATAAAATGAAAGGTCGACAGGTCAATGTGGCAGTGAACAACAAGTACAACATGAAAAATTTTATAAAATATTTGAAATTGATCAAAAATGGCCACCGAGAAAAAAATTACCATAATAACATAAAATAACCCTTTTTTCTGTTAAAGGTTGTAGATTAGAATCAGTTGATCTTTTCTTATCAATGACAATATTAGTTGGATTGCGCGTAAAGTTATGTAACTCGTTAAGGTACTTCTATTGAAACGCCATATCGACACTATTATTCGCGAATGCGTTCACTTCTCTTATGGCTTCTTGGTTAGGTAAGGCATACACTTTTTGGCTTTTGCTAATGTAGTCCATTACGTCAAGGGCATAGAGACATTTGAATAATACTCAAGAGTAGTGTTGCTGAAGTATTGCTGTTATGATTTTTAATTTTTAGTTTTTCTAAAGTAAAACTAAACTAATTTTATTTTATTTATGTTTTTATCTATTCAAATAATATATAAGTTCTTATTTTACATATGTAAATACATAACTAGTCATTACAACCCTTCAGTTAGAATTACGACCTAGCTTCACATATCAGTTATGTTGTGTGTGTTAATTCAATAATTTTTTAAGAAACTTTACATGGCAATTGTATTTACTATCAAAGTGTTTGCCTGAAATCTGCTGAGAGGAAGCAACCGAAGAAATATGTTTCTAAGCAGGTCGTAAACTTTACCAATGATTACATTAATGTGGTCAGACCATGTAAGCTGACCATTAAAAATAATACCCAGATTGGATGCTGATTCAACAAAATCAATTCTCTTTCCCCTGATAATAATATCTGGCACAACAAATGCTCTCTTAGTTCTGGAGAACAATAAACATTTAGATTTAGAGGGATTTCGATTTCACCGAAGATAAGCATTCCAAAACCTCGAGCACATTAACACAAAGAAAACTAAGGGAGTCTTCTAGAGGAAAAAAACCAAGCTCGTTATATATGTTACTATCAGGGGTCGGAACATTAATACTAACAAATTTGTCGTTGAGAGCGTATTATGACACTTTTGTCCGATACCAATATCGTGGATTACCTTCCATTTAGCTTTATTATCCAATGCGGAAGCGAATTTCCTGCCGTAAAACAATGTTTTTGCAATTTTAATGCGTTTGGTAACCTCACTGAGAGCGGATTTGTGAATGGCTTTCAGATCATCATTTAATGCTTTAAGTTCAGCATTAAATCACAGTTGGTGTTTGGCTTTAACAAGTTTAGTTCTCACATCAACACAACTGTCATATAGCAGACGAATATTTTCCTGAATTAGTGCCACTTTGTCATTTACATTATCTAATGAGTAGATCTAATCCCAACAGATATTATCAACACTACTATTCAAAACTGTAAAATCGATACTTTTAAAATCACTGTAAATAATTGAGAGTTTTCCACTAGTTTAAGTATTAATTAACTAAAATAATTAAGTTTCATTGAAAATAGTTAATTTATAAAAAAAAAAAATTAAATAAAATAATGCATTAGCCTTGGTAGAAATATTTTGCTTATCTACCAAACTTCGGTGTATTTACGAAGATCTGAAATAGTTGATAGCAAAAATGTAAATGCAATATCACCAAAGCAGTTTATTTTAAATCGCCAACCACATCGCTGACCGGGTTAAAATCACAAAAATTGGAAAAGTTTTCTGTCCAGAACAGCTTTTTATTGTTTTTTCAAATCACTTTCAGAACATGACTGTTTGTTAAAAAATATTTTTTTTTTGCGAAAAAATGCATACTTGTGACATAACCTTTAATATAATAAAACATTTTTAGTCTGAAAATTGAGTTTTGAATAAGCTTTAAAAAATGGACGAATTTGGTCACATTAAAACAATTAAAAACGTGTTAACTGAAGAGTCGTGATTTTGTTTCTCAGTATCATGTTGCGATATTTTGCATTTTTTGAGAAATATAATTTCTGGCCAAAAAAAAAAAAATGTTTAAATAATTTTTATTAAAAAATAAATACTGTCTACAAAAGTTTTCAACTAATTTTTTTTATTTTTTTGTAGTTATAAGAAAAATATGTATATAGCATTTTACGCAGTTAACAGTTTAACAGCTAAAATCAGAAGAAATTTTATTTGAAAAATTTTATCTCAGATTCGAAATTAGTAACTTCAAAAACCTTCAAAAACCAATTTTTATTGTTATTCAGTGATTCCTTATAATTTTAGCCAGAAAATGTAGTCAGTTTACCTATAGTGAGGTGGCATGATTTCTATTGAAGTAGTTTACGCATAATGTCTGTATCTTTGTGTAACATTCAGTCGGGTTGTATGGTTGAGATACAGAAATGTAGGTGAGAATCACGCTAGCAAGCTATGCATCGACGCATTTCGTAGTCAGGTTGAGTGGAAAGCGGGCAATGTTGACTGCAGTCTTTTTTCGTATCCCAAAGCCTACAGTATATGAAATAGTTCTCCAGAAGTTTTAGGAAGTTAGTGAGTGTAAGTAGCTCTTTTGGACTGGAAATCGACTGTTCACATTGAGTATGAACTGTTTTGTACAACTTTTAACTAACAGCTGTATTAGGAGTGGATCCCATGGCGTTGCCTGGAGTCCCATGATGGCCAATCCCTCCTTTGTTGTTGCATGTTGGAGGCCAATGACAGTTAGTCAAGTTACTCTTGAACTGCCACTATTAACCTTTTCTTGTTGTATGGATTTGCTAGCAATTTCCATACCGTTTGATAACTGTCATCGGTGACAGAAAGATGATTGCTGTTGGCTAATAATGTTGGTCCTTAGATATCTTTACATCTTTCCAAAGAAATTTACAATATGCATTAAAATCTTAAAATTAAAATAAATATAATTGTATTGCCTATGCAATACAATGAGCACAAATATTAGGGAAAAATCCACAAGAAATCAAAAAGCAGCAGAATTCTTTCAAGGTGAGTTGGATGACTAAAAAGATTTATTAAATAAGAGGTGGCCAATTTCTGAATTCTTCCCGAATAAGTGGAATGTTCAGATTCCAATGGGTGTTGTTGTTTCTGATGTACATATCATGGTGCACACGTAAACAGTTTAGACTGACTTATTTGCAATTTTTCTACATTGGATGATGATTTTGTTCCCCATGACTGGACGTCATATGACCATATTTACTTTATAACTGCTTTATACAAGAGCACCTTAAGACTCGAGAGTTAACCGTAGTAAAATATGCCAGTGAACTTGGGCAGATTTAATTTTATATGAGTTATTTTTGCTGCAATGCGGTGAGCCCATGTAAGACGACAATCAAAGTGCATTCCAAGGTTTGTTCCGGCATTCTTAGGCTATTAACGATCAAGGAAGTAAAATTTTTCTTTTCTTCGTGAAAATTTTGTCGACGCATTTAATAGCATTAGTTTTAATTTTCCATTTATCTAACCATTTTTCTAATTTATTAACATGGGATTAAAGTAGTGCATAAGCAAGTACAGAGTTTTCATGAGTGCTTATGAATGCAGTGTCATCCGCTAAGATTAAAGTCTTAATCTATAAGCTCGTTGGCATTCATGCTGTGAATAATATATACTTGAATGGCCATAGCCGGTGACTAGCTAGCTTGTAAACTAAATACAAAGTGTCATACAATTCGATGAGCCGCACAATAATTTTCTACTAAGACTATTTCTCAAGGCAATTCTTCCAGATCAAGCGAAAAGCTTAATACTGTAAACCAAACCATTGTGATACCATATACTACGTCCACACCGATCGTAAATTCCGTAGTTACACATTTTTTAAACTTTGAATCCTATAATTGTGAAAAAATTAGTTTCATCAAACTATGATTCTCAATTTGAACTTAAATTGTCTGCTTTACCAGTCTGAAACTCATACACGAGATGAAAAGGGGAGATATACTGTGCATATTCCATTTAAAAGATTACTTCAAGGTAAATCATTGCCTGCGTTTTCTTTCACAAATTAGAACGTGTAGGAAATTCATGGAAGAATATGAATTACTGCAACATACGGTAAAGTTAGGTTAGTAGGCGCATGCTATGCCGCAGAATGCCTATTTTCCCCCCAACATGGTGTACTGAGTTGTTTTTGATGGCAGTAACCGAAAACCAGCACAGTCTTTGCTCAATGGAGAACTCTCAGCTGGACCAGCATTATAAAATGATTTGTAAGTAATTATTTTAAAATAGAGAAAGCATCGTACCGTACCGTACCGTTGATTTAGAGAAGATGTTCCGGCAAATAAATATATGTGAAAATCATCAAAATTTTCAGCTCATTCTCTGGAGGGATAATTCAAATGAGATGTACTGTCTGAAAGCTGTCACTTAGGGTACATAAGAGTATTACAATAGGTGAAAAAAGCTACCCATTAGCAAGTAAAATGCTGCGCAGTGGCATGTACGTTGATGACGCGATTTCTGGCGCAGATAGTTTCGAAAATGTTTTAAAATTGCAACACGATTTGTGTTCTATCTAAAAATCATGTGAATTTCGCTACGAAAATGGAGTTCTAATTAAAGGCGAATACTACAAAGTATTCCTGAGCTACTTATTTTCTATACAAGAAATGAAATCTGCCAATCCCCTTGGCCTATACTGGGATACAGTAAATGAATTTTTTCTTCTTCAAAATTAGTTTCAAATTTTCTAAAATTATTACTAAACGCAGTTTACTTTCGGAGCCTACAAAATTGTAGCTAAAATTGCATTTCGAGAGCTTTGTAAAATTAAAATGGACTGGAATAAAATTTTTTCCGAGAAGATTAGCAGAGGATGGGTCAGCTTCAGATCAAGACTTTCACATTTGGAAAAAATTAAGATTCCAAGATGGTTAAGTTATAGGTCTAGAGTACCTTAATAGAACTAATCGACTAATTACTCCCGCCGGTAACGTAATGGTTAATTTGTTACAATCTAAAACTTATGTGGCTCTTTTAAAGACTGAAACAATTCCAAGGCTGGAATTAAGAGCAGCTACCTTATGAGTGAAATTAGTAAATACTATCAAAACCAACACCGATTCTAATAATTAGCGTAGTTTATAGGACGGATAGAGCTATCGTACTTACATGGCTTCAAAACTACTACGTCGCAAATAGAGTAGCGATTATACAACGGCTTTCAGATGTCAGCGATTGGCGATATGTGCCATCCAGTGACAACTCTCAAGGCCTAAGATGAGTTCCGATGCCTGGCCTGAACACTAGATCTTCGCTTCCAGTGACAATAATAAATACAACTGGTGTTACATCAAACTCTTAAATTGTTCTTAAATATCCCGAAATTACTGCCAAATTCATATATATTGAGATTTTATAAGAATATCAAGAAGGAAAGAGAATCTGGTTTCCTCAAAACGTACGAACTTAATCAAGCTCGTCTCTTACTGATTAGATTAACTCATGCCATTTCATTTCACGAAGAAATTCGCTGCTTAAAATAAAATAAACCTCTGCCATTTAACGGTGGTATTGGAAAACTTTCCCCATTTCTGGATGAATTTGATATTTTAGGAGTTGGTGGACGCATTTCAAATGCTGATATATCATTACAAATTAATCATCCGATTTTGTTATCTAAACATGTTATCTATCTATACATGGTAGCAACCAGCTAATGCAATCGTATATTTCTCGTCATTACTGGATACTTTCAGTTCAAAAAGTAGCATCGTTTGCGACTGATTGGAAACTTTCCGGCTGTTCGTCTTAAGACAACACGTCCCTTTAAACACAGTGGCTTAGACTATGCAGGGTATATCCCTATAAGAATATCTCCAATTCGACAGACAACTGCTACTAAGGCTTACATATGACTCTTTATTTGTAAGTGTGTGTACGAGGACAATATACCGCTTAAATAGTGGTTCCATTCTCAGGTAGATTTTTTGAAGTGACCTGGATATGTTCCTTTTCATACTCTGACATTAGAAAGTGCATAAAGTCCTTATGTACAAGGATTGCCGATCCCCCACATGCTTTACCATTCGGATGTTTGGCAACGTAGATACTATAACCTGCAGCTTAAAACCAATTTTTGCGCGTAAAATTAGTTTTCGACACTAGCAGAACATCAATATGCAGCGAATGGAAATGGTAAATCTCGTTATTATGTTGGCCATACCAGACTCGCCAGCTCTTTAGTGAAGGCCAATTTTTGTGAGCCATTAGATAAATTACAGTGATCCATATGTTTACAGTTTAAACATAGAATTAACTCAAATTTCCCATCTCTTTTATCAACGTATGAATAGAAAACCACTGCTGTTATTGCTTACCAAACTAATGAACATTTGTATGGAGTGCCAAATCCAATTTTCTTTGGTTTTATCTGCAAATCACATTAGGAACATTTACTTCAAACACATCATCATAATATCTTAATAGAAGTACATATATTCATTTAATTTGATGTATCGATAAAATAGAGAAAGGGTAGAAAATTGGAATTAATTTTGCATTTATATGAATACGAGTCACCAAATACATACATATGTATGTATGTCTGTACATAAGTATTTACATATACAATTATTACTATAAATAAGTTTGTATAAAGCAACTACTCATTCGAGTAAACGTTAAAGATTATTAATCAGTGATCATATACGATGAGTAACAACAGTTATGTAAACCTCTCACCTTATGTTCACAAACATTGTACTGAGCAGTAGCTTAGGTCGTAAACCAAATAAAAATAAAATAAAAAATACACATTTACATGCTTATGTATATACACATATATGCGTATTGAATGTTAAAAGTATAAATTCCTCTTATTTATTTCACCATTTACCCTATAGAAAGTAAATGTTTATTATGTTCAGACGTCTTATTTGTTACACACTTTTTATACCAGCTTAAGTGAAGAAACTGCAATTATTATTGGGTAATTATTATTTTCACACCTACATACATGCAAGTACAATCCAACTTAAACCTCTTAAATTTCATAAGAGTACGAGTACCGTACTTTTTATTGAATTTAATTTCTGTTTTTATTTTCATGATACAAAGGAATTTAACGTAGGGGTTTTTGCATCCACATTCAGCAATAATCATATTAGAGCTTAAAGTAATATGTTCCATAAAAAATCTGTACCTGCTACTGTTACATAATAGTGAGATAAAGCTAAATTCTGTTTAGTATTGTGAAAGTTTTTAGATGCTTTGATATGCACGTACAGTGATGTGAAAAATAATAAGAACACCAATGTGACAAAGATTTTAAGTGAAAATAAAAAAAATGAGAAAATTGATGATGAGTAACTTTAACATTTTCTCAGGTAGTATACCACAAAAACAAACTACTATTATTAAAGTACTGTTTTTACTTACCGCGTTAAGAGTGAATCTACACAGTACTTATTAGCAAACGTTAATTTATTTAATACAGATCGAGATCTTCATACTGTAATCTGCCAAAAACACAGTGCAAAATCCACTTTTAAGTCCGTATATCATGCCGAAAGTATTATGGTTGGAGTTAATTTTCATACTATGGTGTTAGGTCACAAAATCATGTAAAAGACATTTTGAAAGTAAGGGATTAAGGGAAAAGAGAGTAAAAATGCATTCAGTTGCTTATCAGTTTTTAAAGAAGAAGATTCATGTCGATTTTTCCAGTTTTCAATTATACACCCAAAGAAATATTACAGTAGGATTTACTAATAACAATGAAAAACGATCTCGACTTTTAGAAGAATATTTGTCAAGTTAAATATGCTGCCTTTAGGGATTTAGCGCTGTATATTTTTTTATATATTTATATTTTATTATATTCTTTTTATATATTTTATATGTATATTTATATATGTATATGCATATTAGGTTAATAAGCTCACTTGAAAATATTACTAACAATTTTGCTCTGGGTTATACACATGTATCATACAACTACAGTAACATTTTAATCATGTTCTCTTTGTGCCGACCACTTTCTTATAGCATTTCTCTTTCATCAGATCGTTGGCCCTATTGTTTTCCACATCACTGTACGTATGTAAACAACCAACAATTGTAAAAATCATTGACACATATTTTTTTTTTATTTATTTTACTTATTTATTTATTATAATTTACATAACACAACAAGATATTAATCTTATAATTGATAGTGTTATGCTTAGGAGCAATAAGATATAAAATATAAAAAACTAACATTAATTAAATATAGGGATTTAATTAAATATAAAAATATTAAAAAAAATTATATATGTATGTAAGTATTAAACTGAAATATAAATATTAATATCATAAGGAGCAGTTTAAAAACTTACTATACTACAGAAAAATAAAAAAGCGAAAAGATAAAGAATTATAAAAATACAAAAAAAGACATAATTACAAAAAATCAGTCCCAAAAAGAAAGAAGAAAATAATTTATATAACTCCTT
The DNA here is from genome assembly GCA_930367235.1 of Sarcophaga rosellei. Taxonomy (NCBI): domain Eukaryota; kingdom Metazoa; phylum Arthropoda; class Insecta; order Diptera; family Sarcophagidae; genus Sarcophaga; species Sarcophaga rosellei. The sequence goes on along the minus strand of OV884017.1, from coordinate 78,081,849 downwards.
TTTGAACGCATTTGCATTGCCTAACTTTTGGATGTAGTTTGGTAGGGAATTCCAAAGACTTGTGGTGTGTATAAAAAAACTGTCGCTGTGATAGAAGAGTCCTATACCGGTGTTGAATAACCTTCATGCCCCGGAAAGATCTAGCAAACTTAATTCGGCTCAATAAATATGCTGGCATTTCATTTTCAAGAGATTATCAAATTCCACACTAAATATCTGGTACGCTAAATGAGAAATGTGAGCCCGGCTAACTTTAAGAAAGACATATCTTGCTATATTGTTGTATGCCAAGTTTGGTTTCCGGTTGTCATTACTATCGCAGTTTGCGAAGATTTCACACCTATACAAAAACACAGGAATTAAATACGTTTTAGCAAGTTGCATACGAATGGCAAAAGGAGTTGAATCAGTGACAGCCCAAAAATTTAGAAGCATACAGTGAATTCGGCCAAGAACAACACTTACATGGCCGGACCATGATAATCTGTCATTAAAGACAATGCCCAGATTGGTTGCAGACTTGTCAAAGTCAATTTTATTTCTCTTGATACTCAATTCATGCAAAACAAACGACGCATTGGTTTCCGAAAGCTTAATACATTTGGACTTCGACGAATTGATGCACAGTCCACTTTCTCTAATTTGGTAAATGTTTTTTTTCCTTAGTTTTATTATAATTGCGATATTTATTTTTAATATTATTCTGATAATAATCTTTCTTTTTTATTCTTTCCTTACTTAATTTTAAAATTTCATTTTCTTAAATTTTAGGTATCTTTTTTAAATTAATTTTTTTTATTGTTAAATTAATTAAAATGATTCCAAATTAATGTTAGTAACAACTAAGCAATACTATAACATAAGCTAAGCAATATTATAATATAAGATTTATTCTTGTGGTACTGCTTTGAACAAATAAATAAATAAATAAAAAAAATATTTTCTCCTTACGAGTACTGGTATAAAGTTGTACATCATCAGCATACATATGAACCTGACAGTCAACCAAAACATCTGGTAAATCATTTATATACATACAAAACAACAGAGGCCCCAGTGTTGTTCCCTGGGGAACACCTTTGCAATTTATATACATTGTGTCATGGAAGTGCTTTGACAGAGAAAAGACGATTGATTTTGACTATTATAATAACTATTTTTCTATCTTTTTTGTATTAACAAAATTTTCTTTTTTTTTTTTTATTGATTTTCTTTTTATAGATATTTTAAAATCGAGATCGCATCTTTAAGGTCAAATACTGTTTGATATTGGAAATTTCTTTATAAATACGCCGAGTCAACAATCACCAAATGCTATCGGTTGGGTTTTTACCAAGAGATCACACATTCCAGTCCATATTTACAATATTTTCAGGTTGCAAACACTCTTGAGTATGTATACTCTTATCCGCTTAAGCTTCGTCTTGCTAAGAAGTCAATTCTCCATTGGTATTAGTCTTCAAAAAGATTCCCCTAAATTCATTAATTTCTTCTCAAGATATCGAGGTATTTTATAGAATTAATCCGACAACAGGGAAAATGTTGCGTCCGTCGTTTCAAAATGTACTCCATTCCATTAACTAACCGTCATTGCAATTTCGTTAAAATAATTTAAAAACGGAAATCTTCTGGGCCATCGAAATCGAATTTTTTATATGAAAAAATTATCTAAATGAGAAGGAATATAAAATTAAAGCCGAATAAGATCAAAAACATAAAATGTATCTTTTCCCTCGCAAACTTCAGACAATCGAGCCTGTTACGAGGCAGTAGTTTTGGTATTGTTAGCAGCTTTTGTCTGAATATGGACCCATTAGATTTTAAACAAATTGTACTATTTTAGCACTCTACTTATTATAAACGTGGAAAGAATAGAGTAACATATTTTACTATATTAACGTGCTATGCCCCAACTGAAAGCGATTCAAAGATGACTGGCCAACGGTTAATACAATTTTGTCCAACATTGTTGCTAGCCCTAGGTTGTTTCATTTTCACGCATAAAAAGAAACACAACTAAATACGAACATAAGTAATGGAAACACCCATTTGGGGGAATGTTCCTTATGTAAACTGAATGCTTATAATTAAAAAAAAGATGTTTCCTTTTGACGCTTCTCAAATTAGTGGTTTTAAAAATTCAGTGAAGTATAAGCGATTGAGAAATTGAATAAGATTCTGCTAAGTGTGCATAATCCTGAGGGTTCGGATGAAACAGAGTCCGAGAAATCAGACAATTTAATAATTTTATAGAATTCATACATACAAATATGTACATATGTATATACTATTTTCCATACAACTGCAAACTTCAAGTTAATTTCATAACTTATTTCTTGAAAAAGGGAATTTTTTTATAAAAGTTTAGCTAAAAGTGAAGTCACCGCAGTCTAGTAGGTACTGTATTGGATTATTAGACGTGAGGTAACGGTCAGATATCTCGACCAAAGGAAATATAAAAAAATATTTCTTCAGCGACTTCCTCACAGCATACTTCTGTGGGTAGTATATAAAATATACAAACAAAATGCCTTGAAGATTTTCGCCAAAAAAAATCTGCCACTCGGAGTCGACTTTAAACTATAGGTTCCGCCACTTGTGGATAAAGTTAACACGCACAACTTAAGCGGTATGAGAAGCTAGGTCGTAATCCTCAATGAAGAGTTTTAATGACCAATTATGTATGTATGTAGTGATAAGGCCAGATGGCAAATTAATGGCGTTGAAATACTGGAGAATGTAGAGCTATCATCAAACTACACAATGATGGCGTAACTGTATATATGTTTCACCATCATTATTTGCATTGAAAAAATCCAATAAAACATTTGCTACAATTTGAAACTAGTAAAAATCTTCAAACAAGAGGTATGCGTTGACCGTAAATATGCTCCAGGGGGGTCGATAACTACAGCAAACACAATAGATAGAAGAATAATTCATCTTCGATTTAGATCCAATGTTATCTGTTCCAAAAATTTAATAATTAATGTGACAATTCACAGAAAGTCTTATAAAGTCGTCAAACAAGCGTAAAATTGCCTTCATAACCTAATATATAAAATTTTTGAATGCAATTTTACACAGATATCGTCTCAAAAAATCAAAGCATTTGGCATTAAGTTCTTTGGACTAATAAATCTATGAATGGAATGAAATATTGTATTCAATAAATGTACGTTTGGTGCAAGACTTTTCTTTAAAGTGTACAAAGGCAACGTTTCAATCCAATGAAAAGGGCTTAATGGTATGGGAATACATTTCTGCATATGGTGTGGGAAAAATAGTGGTTCTCGAAAGAAAAACGGCTTCTAAAGCTAATCGCTATTTGATGCAGCAAGTGAAAGCTCCTAATTGGAGAAAACTTTATTCTACATGAAGACAACTCTCCTATTCATAAAAACAAAATCATTTCAAAATGCGTATCGGTAGAGAATGTAAATAGTTCACATTGCTCCCCATAGAGTCCCAGACCTATCCCCAATTCAAATTGTTAAAAGAACAAAGATTATTGAGAGTAAAACACGACATTTAACTGAATTCAAGAATTTCAATATTGCGATTTGGTTATCTCTTTCACCAGAAATACTTCTTTTCCGACTCGATTGGCTAAAATGAGATGCAATAATGGATGGAAGATTTTGTGGTTAATTACTGTTTATTTATGATGAACTTATTTTTATTTTTTGATTTTTTTAAATTTATTTTAAAAAGTGATAAGTGAAAAGTTTAGCCTTTTGTTGTTTTTCCTTTTATATTATTGATTACTATTGTAAAATACATTGGTTAAATTTAAATATTCAATGAAAATATTTTTTTTATTATAACACCAACACTCAGGTGATGACTCTTACTCATGCAGTACATTGTGTTAGAATAACAGAAAGATAATTATAGGAGAAAAAATGAGTGATAAATTTTATTTTTGGAGCATTGGTTTTTTTTTTTCAATAATCAGTATAAAACCGTTGTCACTTTTTCCCCCGAGATTTGTTTTGTAATTCTCACTCTCTATTTCGGTTAATCATATATAATTAATGTTAAGAATCTGAAAATCACAAAACACCCACGGCCCCGATATTTGAAGTTTAGCACACTACCTACACGGCCATCGGGCCATTTTTACTTATTTATGACATCCACAGTATACAACAGATAGTTTTTATAACTTGAACAGTAATTAAAAATTTTGTAACAGTCTAATTCTCGTCCAAAAAAAGGCTATCCAAAATGATAAGAATTTATAAATTTTGCTTACTGCTGTATAACACTACGTAGAGTATGTGTACAAATTAAATGTAATCAAACAATAACAGAATTTAATATGCTAATTGCAATATTTTTTTTATTGCTCAGCAATATAATATTTTTTTTTTAAGATGCTTGTTAGAGCTGTCTTCGAATTAGTTTATACAGTCCACGTTAGTTTCACCTCTATTTGATATGAACTTTTAGCTTGGAGAATACGTAAATTTCAAAATTTCATAAACTGGAATAGTTGTGAATATATTAAAAACAATCATTTCTGTGTTTATACAAAATACGTACTTATGTGTAATTCGGGTTTTTGAATTAAGGGTAGGTAGCAAAAAACATTCGACAGCGATTATATAGCAACCAGTATTAGCCGAAACATCTGTGGAATAACTGAAAATGCAGCTTAAGGGGTGCAAAGGACAATGACGGTTTTAGTGATCCACGTGCGATGTACTGTTATTATTTAATGAGTACAAAATATTTTTACCAATATTTAAAATAATCAGAGCTTTTATTTATTAACGTTGTTGTATTCTTTTGCAGATGACAGAAACATTTGATATCCATTTACTTATAATAGCAGATGGAGCCTTATATCTATAATATAGAGCAAACTATTTTAAGATCACCGGAGTGCTGATAGTCCACCATCATTAGTCATTTTGAATAATTTTATTAAAAAAATTAAAAATTTGTTTTTACTGAAATTTAGTAAATTTATTAAAATTTCCATATATATGTATATATCGTTAGTATAATTCGCAAAGACGCTAAGTCCACTTTTTCCAAAATTGATATTTTAATGCAAAACGGTAACAATGCACAAAATATATATTTTACAACAAACAAAATGTTATTATATAATTTCAAGTTGTTGTAATTTTGTGGTTTGCAAAAACGCTAATCCCACAAAACTACGAAAAATTTTAAAGCACATGCTAACTCCACGAATATTAATTTGTTCAATTGAATTTGGCATAAATACTAAGCGTCTTTTCAAAGACGGTCTGAGTTCCGAAGATTTCGCAAGCTTCGGGCTTACTTTATAGAATGAAAAGTTCTTTGTGGAAACGATAATCCCAAAAAATCTTTTATAGCGATGGATTGTAAAAAATAGAAATTGTGGTATGAGCAATGTCCTGTTAAATGTGGCTATCACACATGGCATTGATATTTAGCAAAAAAATTCTTGAAATTGGTCATACACAAATGGAGGCGGATAGCGTTCATTCCACTATAGAAAGAGCTATGAAACAAACAGTAATTAACATACCTTCAGAATACATAGAATGCTCGAAAAAACCCTAGACCCATGATATTATGTATTTAGATCATAAATTTTTCAAAAGATTTGATAACGTTCAATTTCTTAAGAGTATCAGACCTTGGGCGTAATAAAGGTGATAGTAAAGTTACAGATATTAGAGCACTAAAGTACACCCCAAGCAAAGCAATATATTTTAAAATTCGGTTTTCTGATGTATGGAAAATATTACCGCAGAAAATTTATGATAAAATTGATCCTATAGACCTTGAAAATTTGCAGCAACTTTATCAGGAAAGTAGAAAAATTACTATAAGAAAGTATGAAGACTTACAATTTCTCAAATCAACCTTACCTAATGAACACCACAAATTTTACGATGATTTACCCCACCTTTGAATTTTTTCTATTTTAAGTTTAAAATGTATGTAATGTAATGTAGAAATGAACTAAACTAGTCTTAAGTTTCCGTTTTTTTAAAAAAATTAATATAGAAAATTCAATCAAACTTATTTTTAAAATTAAAACTGATTGTAGAAAATTGTGCTAAGTCCACAATAAAACGAATAAGTTTACAAAGAAAAAATGCTAAGTCCAAAAAGTGAGAATTTCCATCCCAAGATTTTGTGGATATGGATTTTTGAACTAGGTCATTTAAAAAGAGCTATTTTGTAAAAATAATTGCGTTTAAAAATCTTAAAAACTGAAAAAGCTACAATGCTTTTTGTGTCTCCTGTAAAATTTGAAAAAGGGACTTAACACATTTGCGAATTAGACTAACGATATATTTATTTATGATATAAACGACTACCAAAAATTCAATTACTAAAACTATAATACATATATACAAAACCTCTACTTTGATGTGAATGACTGACTATAGGGCGATTACAGATATGCTGAGTTCATAAAAAAATTTCATGTAGAGTAGAAAAAAAGTAAGCTATTAATTTTCATAAAGAAGTTCGACTTAATCCTCCTAATGCACCAATTAATAGCTAAAAATAATTATGATGGTAATTAAAGGCTTAAAAATAATGTAAGAAACTAATGTTAAATGAGCAATTTTTGTCAATTTATTAAGATTAGTGCATTTAATCATGAGAGTTTTCTGAACGTTTTTTAAATAGAAGGGAAGAAAAAAAGATTACCTCTGTGAAAAAAGGGGAATTTAAGGCCGTGTCAGATAAAACTTTTGCTTCGCGTGCTTTAAGATAAATGTACATGTTTATATGGCACTTGTCACATAAACTGCTTTTAACGCAAAGCAAAGCGAAAAGTTGGGCATCTCTCATCTTTTTGCGCGCTTTGACAATCAGCTGTTGATTATTCAGTAAATATTTCTGGCAAATTTTATTGTTTTAATATTTTTCTTTAAATTTAAAGTTTTTTTGTTATTGTTTTGTTTTTATTATATTAAAAAAAAGAGGCAAGTGAATTTTATTTTTTGGAAGAAGTATTTAAAGTTTTTGTTGTGTCATACACCTTTTGCTTTACGCTTTTCTCTCAAAGTTATAAACGTCACGCAAAGCAACAAAGTTTTATTTGACACGGCCTTTAGATCCAAAGAACATATTCGACAGGAATAAAAAGTTAAAAAAAATTACTGGCAAAGCTGCTCATATCCCTCAAATAAGGGATGGTGCATATTGATCTAAAAGCAGTGTAGAAAGAGCTTACATATTAGCTCATCTTGTGTAGAAGTAATTTTCTCGCCTTATACTAATCAAACTGGTGATATTAAAATTTCCCTAAACTACTATGGAAGTCATTATACAAAAAGTTACCTAACTAAAAAGCTCCCGAATTGGATCTCATTTCATCAGAATTACTGAAACATATTTTAACAAACAGATTATTCAACATTGGCAATGAATATTTTTGGAAACGAAACATTCTGGTCGTAGTGCCAAAATTTTATCACCTACCTTACACTGAACCAAAAATTTCCGTAAATACTGTAAAAAGAGGTGTAGAACTGAAGAAATTTCGTTATATATCAGCTAACAAAAATGTGTATTCATATCTACGTCTTTTTTAGTAAAAATTTAGAAATTTAGTAAATTATTCATATTGAAAAAATTTCTTCATATTCATATTCTTCAATTTATTCATATTAAAGAAATTTCTTCAATATGAATAAAATGCTTTCGTTATTTTGAGGGATGTAAATATGACGAAATTTAATTGAATTTAATAAAAAACTTTATTTATATTAAAGAATTTTTATTTCATTGTATTAATATTTTTCGTTAATAAATTTTGTTAATTTTAAAATAAAAACATATTATTAATCAGTGTTTTTGTATACTGTATATATGTATTAATATATACATACAATATTATTATTACAAAATGTAAATTAAACGATAAATGTAATAAAACGATATTCAGTTAAAAACGTTTTATAATTATTATATATACATACATGTATAATACATATGTGCTTTTAGTAAAAAAGTCTTGTGAACAGTTAAAAAGAAACTTAAAGATATTTTCGAAAAAAGAACATGTAAATTCAATAACATTAAAACATATAATAAAAAACCTAGGTTTACAATTAACAAACTTTTAAACTTAAAATTAACGTGTTAATATGTCTGTATTTGTGGTAATATTATAAACATATTTTTGAATAAAGGACTAAACCAGTATATATTCCTTTGGATAAATTAGCTGGGAGTCGCGAATAAAATATCTCATATAACTTCTTTCCATCAATAACATAACATCATCTGAAAAAATAAAAATACACATCAAATGCATGTCTACACCCATGCGTAGAGTATAAAATTTATAGTAAACTTACTTTCACTTATAATTGTCATTTCTTTCATAGTATTAAATAAAATTGTATTTGTTTTGTCTTTAATTCGATCCTCCAACACTGGGCAAATTTTAAAGGAAAACGTTTTAAAGTATTTACGTGTGGGCTCTGATTTTGGATACATGTGCATGAAATCCATATCGATCATGTCATGCATCATATCAACGGCCTAGTTATCAACCACGTGGAATGGTACTATTTGATTGCATATAGAATTTTCTAGAACACGAGATTCTATAAAACATTGTCTTTTTCGAAGTATTTTTTGAATTAATAGGCAACAAAATCACTTCAGTGTTAACATCGTCGTAAACAGCATCACCAAGATGTATTATATGTCTTAATTTTTTACACTTATAACACTTCATATTTTTGTTAAATTAATAAAAAAAAACACTTTTTGTAATTAAAAACACAATTTTTTAATATAGACACTTTCGTAGCACATGTGAAACTAATATTCTGACAATAATTCTTCCAGCGCCTACTTGGTTTTTAAAATTTCAAAAATAAATAACGTTCTCAGAATAATTTTTCCAACGCCTACTTCGTTCTTTTTTTAATTTCAAAAATAAAAGAGTTAAATTGAAGAAATTTCCTTAATTTTACAGTACCATTGCACATTTAACAAATTTTCTTCAATTCTATAAAATTATATCTAAATTAACAAAAAATAATTATTCAATATGACTAAAAAAGAACTACATTTTTTTGTTATTTTTATTATAAAGGTTTATTTAATTTTGGGTAAATTTTAGTTAAATTTACACAACATTTATTATTTTTAACAAAATGTTATTCAAATCAACAGGTCCGACTTAATTAAATTTTAAAAATAAAACTAATTTCGTTAATTTGAAGAAAAGTCTTTGTTTTTAATAAGATGTATGTAGATTTGAAGAACACTTGTGTAGACTTGAATAAAAAATCTATAGATTTGAATATATTTTTCGTTGAAGGTTTACTAAATTTTGTAGTTAATATTACCTACGATATTTTTTTCAGTGTATGGGCTCTGATTTTGGATACATGTGCATGAAATCCATATCGATCATGTCATGCATCATATCAACGGCCTAGTTATCAACCACGTGGAATGGTACTATTTGATTGCATATAGAATTTTCTAGAACACGAGATTCTATAAAACATTGTCTTTTTCGAAGTATTTTTTGAATTAATAGGCAACAAAATCACTTCAGTGTTAACATCGTCATAAACAGCATCACCAAGATGTATTATATGTCTTAATTTTTTACACTTATAACACTTCATATTTTTGTTAAATTAATAAAAAAAAAAAACACTTTTTGTAATTAAAAACACAATTTTTTAATATAGACACTTTCGTAGCACATATGAAACTAATATTCTGACAATAATTCTTCCAGCGCCTACTTGGTTTTTAAAATTTCAAAAATAAATAACGTTCTCAGAATAATTTTTCCAACGCCTACTTCGTTCTTTTTTTAATTTCAAAAATAAAAGAGTTAAATTGAAGAAATTTCCTTAATTTTACAGTACCATTGCACATTTAACAAATTTTCTTCAATTCTATAAAATTATATCTAAATTAACAAAAAATAATTATTCAATATGACTAAAAAAGAACTACATTTTTTTGTTATTTTTATTATAAAGGTTTATTTAATTTTGGGTAAATTTTAGTTAAATTTACACAACATTTATTATTTTTAACAAAATGTTATTCAAATCAACAGGTCCGACTTAATTAAATTTTAAAAATAAAACTAATTTCGTTAATTTGAAGAAAAGTCTTTGTTTTTAATAAGATGTATGTAGATTTGAAGAACACTTGTGTAGACTTGAATAAAAAATCTATAGATTTGAATATATTTTTCGTTGAAGGTTTACTAAATTTTGTAGTTAATATTACCTACGATATTTTTTTCAGTGTATGTCCATACAGCAGACTTTAAAGCTGAGAACTAAAGGGTGTTTTTTATAGAGGTATAGAACTTTAAGTTGCAATAAAACAACGATGGATTATTCGATTGACGTGAATTTTATTTATCCGAAAGATAATCTTGTGGCATTACATTTTAAATACGATTTCTGGCATATGACCGCCACGGCTGGCGCGGATGTAGTCCAATCTGGGCGTCCAATTTTTGATGACTTTTTCCAACATTTGTGGCCGTATATCGGCAATAACACGGCGAATGTTGTCTTCCAAATGGTCAAGCGTTTGTAGCTTTACCGCATAGACCAATGACTTTACATAGCCCCACAGAAAGTAGTCTAGCGGTGTTAAATCACAAGATCTTGGAGGCCAATTAACAGGTCCAAAACGTGAAATAAGGCGGTCACCAAACGTGTCTTTCAATAAATCTATTGTGGCACGAGCTGTGTGACATGTTGCGCCACATCTCCTGGACATCATGGTTATTCAATTCAGGAATGAAAAAGTTAGTAATCATGACTCGGGTCTTCCTCAATGCTACGCTCTACAGCAGCAATAGCTTCTTCTGTACGCACCGTACAGCGTCTCTGGGGATGCGAATTATCAATAAGAGTAAACGTGGTGCGCAAACGTTCCATGGTTAATCGAATTAACTGCTCTGATGGACGATTTTGTTGACGATTAAATGGGCGTAGTGCGCACAGAACCATTATTTTCGAAATAAAATTGCACTGTTTGCAAGCGTTGTTCAGGCGTGAGTCTATTCATGATGAGTTGCCAAACCAAACTGAGAATAAATCACTTGACAGCTGTTAAATCGGTCGCCATCTTGAAAAGTAATGCCAACTTAAAGTTCTATACCTCTATAAAAAACACCCTATATATGTATCTTCGAGTGAAAATTTAAAATTAACGATCGGAAAACTGACTCAATAATTTTCACTTGTAACGAGGCACCAAAAGAATTCCTGCGATTCCTCTGTCTCTTGGGGAGATTGAAAAATAAAATATTTGGGATTGTGCTAGATAAGAAGGAGACATTTAAACTAAAGACCTGCACAGTTACAATTTTTCGTACAAGTTTCTGTGTGTTTGCTGAACTAAATGTGTATAGATAAATGGTATTGTTATTATATGTAGCAGTTAGGATATGAGTGGGTAAAGAAAGAATGAGAGTAAAGGGCTGGTTACTCATGCGTAAAAAACGTAACGTACGTAGCCTTATAAACATTTGTGTAGTTATAGAAACGTTTAAAACGGGACAGATGTCAACGAAGAATGTAAATAAAAACGAAACAGAACACAAAGCAACACACAAACGAACACAACACAATGCAAAGAAATTGATATACATACATTTGCACGAAGTCAGCTGTTCAGAACAGTGAGGAGTGTTGTTAAGATAAAGCAAAATTCAAAAAGTATCAATTGAGTACTTTAAATTGGAAGAAGTTTTATTTGCCTCTTAAATTTTATGTTATTACAAACATTTATTCTTGTAATATTATAGAATATTAAATTGTTGGCTTAATCTGAGCCAATATTTATGTAATTTGGATATAAGTACAATCGAATTTTATTAAATTTTTTTATAAATTTTTTTATTAAATAGCTCTAGCTAGAATAGCAATAATAAAAAAATACTCTTATATATATATTATGTTCGTAATATTATATATATATATATTATATGTTCGTAAATAACATTAGAATCATAAGAATATGTATTTAAAAATTTTAAAGATTAAAAAGATTTATGTATAAATAGGAAATTACAAAAAAGGGCATTTGTGTTACATAGCCTCTTAAAATACATATTATTTATATAATAAATAATAAGTAAAGAAAAATAAAAAACTTTATAAAATCTAAAACAAATATGTTATGTTATGTTTCTTTTAATTACTGTAAATCAACTATTCGTCAACATAGGAACCTGAATTTTTCAGAGGATGGGTATGGGGGGTTTGTCCACCAGAATATGTAAAAACCCCGATTTTGAAAAAAACGAGATACGATCTTTCTATATTAAGCCATCGATATATACAAACATACATAATTGGTCATTGCAATCCTTCACTCAGGAATACGGCCTAGCTTCTCACACCACTCATGTTGTGTGATTTAATTTTATAAAGGGTCCGCCAAATAACTTTTTTTTTTTGAAAATGCTTAAAAAAACTACTGAATATTTTCTCAACTTTCTTTTTTATTTAAAAGTACAATCCTTCCGGTTAATAATGGAAAATAATTTCATTCAAATGGCTGCCTCGGCTGGCCATGCAGTAGCCTACACGATCGGTCCAATTTTTAAGCACATTAACGATTGTGTGCAGCTGTATTTCACCAATGTCTTCACGAATATTATCATTTAAAGCGTCATTTGTCTCTTGCTTGTCGGCGTAATCTTATCTTTGACGGCACCCCACAAATAATAGTCCAATGGTGTCAAATCCAGCTGCGAGGTGGCCAAACGACATCAGCTCTGCAGCTGATAATGCGATCTTCAAAAACAGGGCGCAAAACATCGAGTGTAGCTCCGGCTGCCAATATCCTCCTCTTCAATTTTTGTGAACAAAAATTCGTTCAACATCGCCCGATAACGATCGCTATTGACTGTAACGGCCACTCCTTGCTCATTTTCGAATTATGCCTCTGGACCAAAATCCGCACCAAACAGCGACTCGTTTTGAGTGCTTCGGCTTTTCAATGTATGCGTGCGGGTTTTCTGTGCCCCAAATGCGACAATTTTGCTTGTTTACATACCCGCCAAGATCAAAATGAGCTTCATCTGAAAAGATGATTTTTTTTGCCAAAATCGGCATCTTCTGTAGGCTACTACAACTCTACAACAAATACAACAATGCAAAAACAACAGGCATTTTGTTTTTGTTAAACAGCCTTTAGGTTGTCAAAAACAGCTGACTGAAGAATAACAATAGGAAGAAAAATTTTATAAAAATTAACATCACACACACACAACAACACATACTAAACACTAAAAAAACAACAAAATTTTGACATTCTAAACCTCGTCAGCTGTTGACTTGGGGTCACCTGTTATGAATTCGCCTAGGGTAAGCGTTTACATTATTTTCCATATGTTAAAAAGAGCACGTTCGCTACGCTATGTTGCGTTATGTGTGGGTAGCTGGCACTTAACATATTTGTTTTCCTACATTTTTCACAAGGAAATACTAGCAGTTGATGGTGGAATACAATAACTAACTAACAATAACTATATAATGTTTGCTGTGCAGTAAAGGTAGAAATGAATAATCTCGAAAGATAGGGTCAAAAAATAATTTTTATGGAAAAAGTGGGAATGGAATAGGTAGGGCCTGGAGATATAGTGATGTGATTTTAGCGGGCCTGGGTTGAGAAGTAAGTGTTTTTTCTCGTTAAAGTGTCGACGGGTCAGTTGCTGGTGAAAGATTCTTTCATTAATTGCCGGCCTCGTAGTGGCCGTTAAGCCGAGGAAGATTGATGAAAGCGTTCCGGAGATATGGCGATCTTAATAAATTGTTCATTAGACGCACGCTTTGTTGTTGGTATTAATATTTACTTACAGCACCAAAGTTTACTTGCATGTTTGCTTTAATATTTAAAAATACTTATGATTACAATAGATATTTCAAAGGACAAACATGGACTATAACATACTCTACTCAAAACAACAAACAACTGTGTTTCTCCAAAAGTAAAAATCATACAACATCAGTTATACTAATTCTGACAATATTTTAAGTTACACTTTTTCACGCTTATAATTTAAACACCATAGTACAAAAGATTACAAAACCTCATTTCGCTGTAGTCATGTAGTCGAAAACAAGATATTATTCTATAAACTGTTTATTTTGGCCTATGATGACTTGTGGATGTCAAGTGAATCTAAAAAGATGTGCTAAAACTCATGTTTAGAAATTTCGGAACATACAAAAAAGAGTTTACCGATTTGTTTACGGCCCTAAAAAACAATCATATCACACGGACCATTGAAAATCGTAACAGGTTTTCAGGTGCTTCAGTAGGCAAATTTCTTCCACTTAACTAGAAAAATTTCTTCAAATTATAAGAATAATTTTTAGTTCAGTAAATAATTTTGAATGTATTTTATGTAGTTCACCCTAAAATAAATTTTCATTCTTGTTGGAACACTTACTCAAGCTATGTAGATTGTAATAATGATAGAAGAGAAAATAACAAAAAGAAAATTTCGGGATTATCAGGGAACTGTTTAAGACAGGCGAAACTTTCGACTAAGGAGTAAATAAAAATACGCTTTTATAATAATTTTAGAAGATAGCCGTAGACTCTAATAGTATCATAATTTTTAATTTATTTTTTTTTTTAATTGCTTGCATTTCGCCAAATATATTTATGTTCTTTTTTTTTTACAGCCTTAAGCCACACGGGAGTTGTTTTTGTTTATTTTATTAAAAATAAATTTAAGTATGTACTTGTAAGCATTCATTGTGCAAAATTTCACAATGGCAACACTGAATGCTGTAAACCTAAGAAAGCATAAAAAACTGGTTTGAAATGTGGTTTGAATTAAAAACAAAATAAATAATAGTTGTGGACAAAGAAATACAAAACAATAATAATAATTATAACAAGTTTATTTATTTCTACAGTTGTATATTGAATGTCTTCTAAATAGAAACTAGTACATACCTTGAAATCTTTTTCTGAGGAATCAATTATCAAAAATCGTTAGTCGGTACAAAATATCATATCTGAGCTCATTAACCAAGCACAGCTTTTATTATTCTGCAATAAAATCGAAATGTTTTTAAATTTTGAAAGATTTCTACTCATCAATCAATTGTCTTATGAACAAAAGATTTTAACATTTGCAGATACATATATGTATGCACATGTACTTCTGAATTCGTATACACATGCTGCATGAAAGTATAAGTCATGATGATTGCGGTATTTCGGATAAATGCTATTATTTTATCGACTACTGTATACCGTGCTCACAAAACAGTTATGCCATTAAAAAAATACCTTTATGTGTTTAGCTATATGTATATGTGTATGTATGTTATACGATTACGTAGTCCCGTCAATTTGTTTATAAACAGAGAAACACATTTAATTTCAATAAATACATATAAAACGTAATCTTTTTGGGTTTTAGTAAAATAAATTTCATAACCCTTTCTCCGAATCTCTTTTTTTTGAAGTTTTCTCTTTAGATTCAAACTGGGAGACTTTTTTTAAATCGGCCAATAAATAGTTGAGATGCTTTCGAAATACTTCATTCGTGATACAGCATTGTACGTTTGAACTTATTTCACGGTAATGCGTTACTTTCTGTTGTTTTTTTTTGGTTCAGTGTTCGGTGCACCACAAGGTTATGAATATAAACGCCCGACAGTCGTGTTGGAAAATATAGAGGCACCGAAATTTTTACCATGTACACATACAAAGATTTTTAATGGCAAACTGTTTAATCAACAATCTGAAGCGAGAATTGTAAACCACAAATCAAATCATGATATTAATCAAAATCTTGTTACTTCAGAGAGCGGATATAATTTTCAATCTCAACATGGTTCTGTGGGAAATGATGGAAACATTTTAACGCAATCAATTCCTCATGTACCTAATTTTGGCCATTCCGGCACAGTGCAACAAATTCAACCAACTGCTCAAAGCCAAGGATATATTTACAATCAAGCTACTTCAAATGCTGCTTCATCTATTTCAGCGCATCATAACTTACTATCTTCGCACTTTATAAGCTCGGAGCAAAATATTCAAAATCCACCAAATACACCATCATATTCAACGTCGTCTCTAAACAGCCCCGAGGTTCTTGGAATAAATTTTCCTAATCTCAGACCTGATCAGTCATTTAATGGTGAAATTACGAACGACCATAACAATGCTGGATATGCACACATTACCAGTTCATTGCATTCTGCATCTAGTGATAAAAATATTCAACAAATATCGAATGGATTGTTAACTGGCGGTAATGGACACTTTGTAAGTATTTCCGGAAATACTGCCTTCAATCAGGATACAGTAGATAAAAATCTTCAATATGTGCCAATTGTTGGTTCACAATTAAATTCTAATGCCCTAAATGGTCAACTTGGACAGGTTATTCGGGAGACATTTGCTAATGCTCCTCTAGATCCCACAGTAGAAAAGCACATTTACGTTCATGTTCCGCCAGAAGATGATGATGAGGAATATCAACAAAAAATCGCTATAAGGAATCAACTTAGAACTCCACCAAGAAAGCATTACAAGATAATATTTATTAAAGCCCCATCATACCCACCACCAGATTATAGTCAATTAGCTAATGCAGTTGTCCCTCAAGTGGATGAAAAAACTTTAATTTATGTTTTAGTTAAGAAACCAGAAGTACCTACTCAGGAACACATTCAACAACTCCAACAGTCTTCCTTCAAGGCAAGCAAACCAGAAGTTTATTTCATCAAATATAAAACTCGGAAGGAGGGAGAAAGTAATCAATATACCGATAGTAACATTCAGATCAATGGCAGCACTGATGATATAATCGACATAAGGTCAGGTGGTGGTGAAGGAAACGCTGAAAGGTTATCAACATCTTACAGTTCACCACCATCAGAAACGATAGCTAATGATGAACGTAAACATGAACTCTATGGAGTTCCTTTGCAATAGAATATCCTTAATTTCAATTGCATTAATAATAGTTAAGTTATTGAAAAGAATAGAATTAGTTTATTTATTGAAACAACTTTAATCACCTATAATTTCACCTAATGTATTATTGTAAATATACAGGTAACTAAAATATATATGTACTCGTATAACTAAAAATGAATATAAAAAAAAGTAACTGTTACATGATTGCAATTAAAAAGTTTTTTTCAACGTACGAGCAAATTTATAGAAGTTTCACTATTATGAACTTTCTTTAAGGTATTAATTTCATAATTTGAATCGAAAATTTCCTTCGGGTAGTGTGCTGGTCTGCCATTTTGAGGAAGACCACAGACCATTTTACATTACGTCGAGCGTAAGGTCTAGTTATTTCGATAAAAATATTTATAATCTGTTAAAATTGATTAATTGAAATAATTGGGCAATTCACACAACTTTGTATCGTGTATGTTGTATTGAATACATTTGTTTGTTTGTGAACGCTCAATGTTATGCTGTATTGTGTATTTCGTGGCATTCAAACAATTTGATAGCCCGGAACCAACACAACCTTTTAAAAACATATGAAAACATATACACATTTTTTTCATTCACACAATTTGATAGCAGGAAACCAATACAACTGTTAAAAACATATGTGTGCATCTTGTATGTTATATTGAATACATTTGTTTCTTTGTGAACGCTCAATGCTATGCAATACACAATTTCGTGGCATTCAAACAAATTGATAGTCCGAAACCAACACAACATATGAAAACATACACATTTTTTTTATTCACACAATTTGATAGCATGAAACCAACACAACTTTTAAAAACATATGAAAAAAATGTGTATAAGTGTATCGGATTTTTATATGAAAATTATCAACAACAATCATACATTATTGCATGTTCTTCCAACAATACAATGAATACAACGATACAAGGGCTTGTGTGAATTGCCCAAATAATTGAAATAATCTAAGTTTTAAACTAAAATCAAATCATTTAGACCCGATCAATACCAGGAATAAATTTAAAATTCTATTTTTATGTTATTAGAAAACGTAGACATGTTTTTATTTATATTAAGGTGACAGTTGCAGTATCCCTCTTTTTTTAAGCGAGTGTGACCGTGGAAGTCCAAAATATTACGACTTCTCTATATATGAGACTATCTCTATATATGAGATAGGTCGCCATACCTGTATCCCATAACAGCATATTGGGTTTTATAGAGCATTGTAAGAGTTTTTATACCCGTTTCATGCAAGAGTTTCTAAAAAGAAGCCAATGTATTTCAAATAATAGTTTTAACTTCATTTGTGCCAACTTTGCCTCAATATGGAATTTCTAAGTTAAACGTCTATCAAGGTGAATGTAACGATCTTTTATATGCGATTGCAAAGCTGAGTTATTTATTTGAGTTAGGTAGCTTAAGTGAACATTATTGTTCAACTATTATTCTACATTGATTCAATCACATTTTTCGAACAAAAATTTGTGATCTTACAGGCACCGAGAATCTACATTGGAGCTTTAATGGATAAAGCTTTGTAATAAATAAATCCATTGATTGCACAGATGTTGTTACATTTGGTAAAAAAAAAGTAGGCAATTATGTTCCCATCATCGGTGCAAAGATATTTAATTGGTGTATGAGCGGAACAGTTGTCAATAAGTGAAATTATTTTTGGATGTAAATTGTTTTCTCCAAAAAAAAAGCGAATGACATATTGAATGTCACATTGGCAAAAAACTTTGCCTTTGTGCATGTTAAATGCTCTTCGATCAATGAGCCTGGTAAATGCTCAATTATTTTCGATTCTAATTTAAAGAAAATAATTGCTGCTAAAGTTAGGTTAGGTTAGAACGGTAGCCTTGATGCCAAAGGCTCACTATAGCACGCGTAGCGGCCCGTTGTGATGCCACTGGTGAACGCAGTCTCTGTACTGAACAAGTTCTCCAAATCAAGCAAGAAGAAATTGGTCAGCGCAAGGGCTGCACATTCTAAAGCACGATTACCATACGCTAGAAACCAGTCCGAAGATTTGATAAACGAAGCCGTATCCTTGACATCAATAGACGATAGCTCCGTCAAGCTGACAAGGATTGGGGAGCCAAATAACATATATCTGAACCTCGCAAGAGATGGACATTAACAAAGAAAGTGGACAACAGTCTTCACTCGCGCAGAATTCGTTAAATGGGAGCTGCATTCTCTCGAGGTGTCCCCCCATAACACAATGATCTGTAAGCACGGCCTCTGTGATTGAGATGTTGTCACGATCAAGTCCGAGCGCCTTCTATCCATCGAGGGCCAAGTGAGCCTAGAGGTGGACCAGGACTCCGCATTGACGTCTGGAAAGAATTTCCGCGCGAACCGAGGCAAGTGGCATCTCCTATTCGATTGAGGAGGATTCCCGAAGTAGTGCACCAGTCCTAACGAGCTCGTCGGCTGTGTAGTTTCCTGGAATAATACTGTGACCGGGGACCCTGAAAAGTGTGACACTGAAGCTCCCAGAAAGAAGGTCGAGACAGCGACGACATTCCTGACAATTCCAGAGTTATTCACAACAGTCAACAGAGATCGTATCAGAAAAGATAAAGATGCGGGTGAAAGAAACACCGTTAACGAGGATCCATTGAGCAGCCCGGTAGATGGCCACTACCTGGCAGTCGGAGGGAAATGTTCAGGTCCAGTTTCCTAGAGTAG
The DNA here is from genome assembly GCA_930367235.1 of Sarcophaga rosellei. Taxonomy (NCBI): domain Eukaryota; kingdom Metazoa; phylum Arthropoda; class Insecta; order Diptera; family Sarcophagidae; genus Sarcophaga; species Sarcophaga rosellei. The sequence continues at coordinate 78,062,196 of OV884017.1, read as the reverse complement.
ACTCCTCTACCCACTTCGCCATCGAGTTTAAAGCCTTCGGTGTATACATCATGTCAGGGCCCAGTCGCCCCTGCTCGGGATCAGGAAGTGAAAACCCCTATCGAAACAATATTCCACAGGCGGGTAGTCGATGTTCAGTGGAGCCACAGGTTCAATCTCCAGTATAGAGGAGTTACCAGACGGGACGACGCGCCAACGAGACAGAGCATTGAGTCTAGTCGCAGTGAACTTTGCTACTTGCTTAGCGATAAGCACCGTAAGAAACCAGTTAATCATTGCGAACAAGGCCCTTGTGGGGTTGGTGCGTAGAGCACCAGTGATACGAATAGCTGGAGACCTTCTGACCTTGTCAAGAAGTCTGATATTGTGTAGTTTATTCAGGGCATTCCACCAGATAGCAACACCGTATAGGAGGTTGGGTTCGATGACTTGCAGAATAGATGCAACGTATGACCTTTGAGCGGAGACCCCATTTGGATCCAGCTGCTCTACTGCAGAAGAAAGCAACACAGGCCGCTTTACGTGCACTAGCAGCCAGATTCGCACCCAATTGAGTTTGGGATCGAGGATTAGGCCGAGATATTTAACCTCGGGTCTCATTGTGAGTCTGGTCCCGCTTATACTAGAGAGGGAGAAGGTTAACCTTTTATCTCCTAGTGAAAAGAATTGTATCGGTCTTTTAGGGATTAACAGACAGTCGGAACTCCCCACACCAATCCAGTACAATCAACAGCGCTAAGTCCAGCCTGCTAGACAGCGTCTGTGGACATATCCTCTAAGCAGCAATGGCAATGTCGTTAGCGTAAGCGTTATGGCCAAATTCCAGAGAAGTGGAGATAGAACACCGCCTTGAGGTGTGCATCTACAGGCAATTCTCTAACAATGTGTAGCACCCACTGTGGAGGCTATTATTCTCGACTTAAGGAGAAGCTCAATAATAGAACTCTATTATGGAGGTCGGAGAAGGCTATCAAATTGTAATACTTGAGGGCCTTCTTTTCCGAATGGAAGTTCATATTTTGACCGCTTCCTGCTTAGTTCCAACTTGTTTGATTTCATTGATCCAATTTACAAAATTGAAAATTTGCCCACCTTTTCAGATCACTATCCACTTAGTATAATTTTAAACTATTTGATTTTAGTTTTGTTTTAAATTAAAACATTTCTTATTTGTCATATAAAAATACTAATTGGGACTTTTTCTAAGATGACTTGTCAATGAAATTGTTACAAAATTTTCTGTCTTCTTCAAGAAATCTGTCTTAACAAATAAGTTGATTTTTATATTAGTAAATTCACGTCTATAGTTAATGAATGTACAAACATTCATTAGTGGAAAATTTATTCAAAAATCAGGTAGGTTTGAAACTTCTGCTTTTGTTCAAAAATTATTCAAAATTAAGTACAATTGGCAGAAGGAATTGAGAAATACCAGAACTACAGAACAAACAAAAATTTTTGATGTTGAAAGTCCATACAATGCGTTTGCTTAATGCATTCTTGAATTATGTGCATTATATACGACAAGGTTTTCGTTGTGATCAGCTGTTGTAGTAAAGTAATTATCAAATAAAATCAGTTTTGAGAAAAATGGATAATCAAATTGTGATTTAAAAAAATGTATGGAATTAATTGAATTTACGTATGTATATGCTATTTTGTGCTGCTAACGCCTACGAAAAACTTCAAAAGAACACAAGGCGTATTTTTTCAATTAATTTCTCCGCCATTGCTATTGTTTACAAATTAATAAATTCAAAGCGGATGACACGCAGTACATAGAAACAATTGATAACTAGAGATTATTTCGTTAAAAATTCTGCATGTAGTTGATGTTTGCACAAAATTGTTATATTTAAAATATTTTTTAAATTATTGAATACTTGTATTGCATTATTATTGTTATACCCAATTATAAAAATATTGTTTTGTTTAGGTTTTTTACAACATAATTGTCAAACTAATTTCGAAAATTCGAAAACAAACACCCCTAATAGCGCGTTTCCATATACATGTTTTGGGGCATAAAACTAGTTTTCCTTTTGGTTTTCTCATAGGCTTTTAGTGTTCGAAAAATGTTAAAGAAAAACTAGTTTTGCTTCAAAAAATAATTGAAAACTGTCGATAATTTAAAATACAACTCTGGGGAATCCAATAGTAGTGAGTGACAAATTCGAAAAATTGACATATTTGATATTGGCACAACACTGTTGTATATGAAATGTTATTTAGTACTTTTATTTCCATTTTATTGTTATGTATAATATAATTTGAAAGAAATTCAATTGCATTTTCTATTTTACAATTTTCTTTTTGGTTCAACGCAAATTGACATAGGTGTCAAACTAATTTCGAAAATTCAAAAACAAACACCATTAAAACAGAATGGAGAGACCTTATAAAACCTAATGGAATCGGACTATTAACAAATGGAAAATTTTAGTACGAAACTTGAAAAAATAAAACCAGGTCTCTTTGCAAGTAAACAAATTTTTAAAATTTTGCAATATAAACGACGAATTTCAATTGGAAATATAACTGTAAATGGTTAAAATTTAATTTAAAACAAAATTTTTTTAAAAAATCATTTTCCGGAAGTGTTTTAGTGCCAGCAATAAATAACTTTCCAGACTCTCTACATCAAAATATTTTATTTCCTTTTGATATCAATGTTCCATTTTTAAATAATTAAAGTTGCAGTAGATGTATAAATCTCTATGAGCTTCTATATATCTCGAATTAAATACTGTAATGTATGCATTCTTTTTTTTTTTTATTTTTTTTTATTTTTTTAAGTTGTCTCTCAGATTTGTTTAGTTTTATTCATATTATCTTGATATTGTTTTTTAAGATTAAAATAACAAAGAAAACCATTATTTTTGTAATTATTTGTTCTTGTTGTATAGTAGAGATGATTTGGTTTATCAGAATTATTTGCTCAACTGATTCATAATCAATCACCTTTAATTGGAAATTACACAATGTTTGTATTCATATATTAATGCATGTATGTATATATACAGTTAGAGTAAAAATAATGGCTAGCTGTTCTATGTATTTAGATTCCAAAGTACTCCTTATATACATACATATGTATGTATGTATATCTGTTGTGAAAACATTTAATTATAAATTCTTAGGTTTTATTTATTAGATATTTTGGTGCTCTGTCCCATGTGAAATCTATGCTTATTTCGAAATCGGAATAAAGAATGCGGAAGACAGCCAAATGCCGTTCGTGCTTAGTCCTGAATCTATACGTAATATATTTCAGAATAAAAACACGAATGCAGGAACTCTAACAGCTTTTGCACTCTTAGGGAAAACACACATAAAAAGGCGTTTGAAGTTTGCAAACGATATGTGATTCTCCATTCAGAACTCAACTACAAATGCAGTCGAAATACTATTGAAAATAGAAAAAAATACTTTGAAACAGTAGGAGTACTTAAGAACACAGATTGATCAGAAAAATATTAGACCGCCAATAAAATAAAAATATGGCCAATAGACACGGCCATTATTGATACCATAGCTGTATACATATGTACATATGTATGTATGCATGTATATACATATATTTATTTCTTTTACAATTTTAATAATTTTTCCAAAAATATGGTAATTTTCTCAGATAGTGTTCTTTTTTATGATTTCAAAAATGCAACATGGAAAAAAATTTTAATAATAATATTTATATATGAATGTAGTATATGTAGGAAAGAATATTACAACTACCGAAAAGCTTTAATGTATGTATATGCAAAAACCCTGGAAAAAGTTTATATGCATTTAATTATATATATGTCCAAAACATAATGATATTGACAAAAATATTTTATTTCTTTCTATTCACCCATATATAGAATTAAAGATAAACAAAAATAAACAAAAACAAAGTGACTTCACAAAAATATAACCGTAATATCAAAGAAAATAAAGTATAAAGAATGTCCATGTGGGCATATTTTGGAATATTTCTCAAAAATATTTCATGACGGGGGGGAAAGATAGAAGGGAAAGGTACAGAAACCAAGAGCGTAACAATGCGTTGTTCTCAACGTGCGTTTTTGTTGTTTGACTATTTTCTTATTTATTCTACTGAAACAGTGTTGCCACGAAAAAAATTTTGTAACCAACATTTGTGAAAAAATCACCAAATAAGAAAAAATATGACCAAAATGAAATTCGTAGACTTTTGTTTTATTTTTTTTTTCAAGTTTAAATTACAATTAATAAACAAAGAAACAAAAAAATAACCCATTTTGGTTAGAAATAACCAGAAACGGCAACACTGTTCTCGGCACAAAGAGAACATGATAAAAATTATGAGAGGCATGTGTTAACCCAGAGGAAAATTGTTAGTAATATTTTCAAGTCTACTTATTAACCCAATAATATGTATATGTGAGCGAAAAATATAGATAAATTGTACTGCGATAAAAACCTAAAAACACCGTATTTAACTTGGCAAGTATTCTTCCAAAAATCGAAATCCTTTCTCATTGATATTAGTGAATCATACTGTAATATTTCTTTGGGTGTAAAATTGTCTGAAAAAAGCGACATGAACATTCTTCATTAGAAGCTGACAAGCAACTGAATACATTTTTACGCTTTCATGATGAGAGCAACACATTGTTACGCTCTTTGTTTGTGTTTATTTTCGTTCTGTCTTCCACCCCCCTCATCAAGAAATGATTTTTTAAAAAGATTTTGGTGAGAGCGGGTCGTGATGTTACAACCCACCATAAGAAATTTAACTTCTACATAATGCGCATTCTTTATATCCATATTCTTTGCTTTAATACTTTCACGCGGGCGATTTAATTCATGCTTGTCGCCTACTAGCAGGTGTTATATTGTTATAAGAAGTTATTAATTATAATTGTTATTAAAAATAAATGCTTTTAAGAGAACGTGAATCAGGTATTTTTTTCGGCAATCGAAATGATGATCAATTGTGTACCACTTGTGGTACGCGCCGGTGTGAACGTGTTAAGGAATTTAGCAATTCCTGTTGTATTAAAGGAATTTGAAAATTTATTCAGTATATAGTGGATGTTTCAAATCTTTCCGCAAAAGAAGATCAAGACATTCGTCTTGATACCAGTTTATTTCTTCAAAGTATTCTTTTATTTTAGGTATATCCCTCCTTTTTAGTTTTAATTAATTTTTTCTTATTCTTTCTTCTTATAATATTTAATTAAAAAGCTGTTAACTTCTCCGTCTAAATTTTCAATAATATTTGTTATTGTTAATTTTGAGAACATTTTACTGGTTTTCCTATTTTGCAGAACGTTTTAAGAATCAAAATCGGTTTAGTTATTGCGCAGTAGTAAAGTATATGCAACAGCTGATCAAGCAACGATAACTAAACTTGTTATAATTACCGCAGATTTGTTGCACAAATTTGTTGAATTTACGAACGTACCCACACTTATTACTTGCCTCTATTTGGAACGCATTTCGAAAATGTTTCTGTTGATTTAGCATGCTTTTCACTGGATTTTTTAAAAAGACTTCCTGGTTTTTATAGGCATTAAAGTATAACGTAAGTTGGTAAGAAGTCGCCGTAGTCTAGTAAGTAGTGTGTTGGCTTATTAGACTCGAAGCCACGGTTCAAATCCCCGGTCTGACATCAAAACGAAATATGAAAAAATATTTCTTCGGCGACTTCCTCTCAGCAGATTTCTGGCAAAAACTCTGAGAGTAAATACAATTGCCATGAAAAGCTTCTCAAAAATCTATCGTTCGGAGTTACTGACCAGAGCTCAGCAGTGCATCATTTCTTTGCTACTCATAAGCACTCATGAAATTGTGAATATAAGTCAATCAACAATATTTATTTATAAGTAAAGGTTATAATAAGTATAAGTATACCATTTGAAATATGTTTGATTCAGAAGCCTACCCATTCAGATTCATAACTTTAGAAAAATACTTATAAATGATTCTAGTTACTCGAATCATTCGTCAAATTGCACAATCTTAGTTGTTGTTGCATTTACAAAAAAAGGAAAAAAGACACATAAGCAAATAAGACAGAGTAGCAAGCAGAGCAAACACACACCCTTTTAGGGAGTATTTTAGCGTTCGTAAGCGAATCATACTTATTTTGTTATTATTGTAAATGTTGAGTCATGGAGACTCGAAACCACAAACATCATACGTGTTGTTAATTATGAATATGATGCGTTCTTCAAATTTTAATATGAGTATGATATTAAAATAAGTATGAATGCGTATAAGTATCAGAAATTATGAGTATGATCCGATTCTGCTCATCTTTTAGAATACCCATAGCTGACATAATAAACAAAAGAAAGCCACACTAACAAATACAACGAACTTGTTACAAAGTAAGCCAACAACATCGGTATGAAAGAAAAGGGGATAGACATATAACCTAGAACGCAACCACAGGCAATGTGAACAACAACGATAGAGTTCTCGAGAAGGCGAAACCACGAACATTCTACCTCGAGAGCCTTCGTCAGACTGTTTGAGTGAGCTTATAAAAATGCAAGACAAAGCCGGCAGCGAGCAGTAACAATTCGGTCAGTCTTGTGTGAAGACGCATTGCGTGTGCAGAGAACAGTCGTGGTTTGAAGATCTCCGCTATACATATCTAACGTACAAGTGTTGTTGCTTAAACAAAGGGTGTTAACAGAGAAGAACAACGAACAAGCAAATTATTGTTGGATACATCAAGTTGTAAACGGTGGCACACAAAAGTAGTGCGAACAATAAAAAGTTTAATTGAAACTAAACACATATTTATTTTTATTTTGTTTGCAATTAACGAATTCATATTCTAAACCTTTTTAAAAAGGTAAAACGTAACAATATTAAGTATAAATTAAAAAGTAATATAAACAAAAAAATTAATATAAATAAAATTCGAAAATGGAAATGGTGTTTTGCTTTTACACCGTTTAACATTAAAATTATAAATAAAAACTACAAAAATAAAAACAATGAACTTTTTTCCATGATAAAAAAGTAAACAATAATATACCAACAAAAACCAATATAAGAAAGGGATAAACAAAAAACAAAAATGCAACAACAAACACCTGCAAGAATAAATGTAAACAAAAATACGCAAACAACAATAATGAAACAACGATGTTTATATATTGTTACGAAAGTGGAAATGGTGTTGTGGTGACCCTATCGTTGCAACACTGTGTACCAACTACCAGTTACATTTGTTACCAACTACACATTCGTTTTTGCTGCACTACTTAACGAGAAACAGACACACCCTTTTTCGTCGGCATTCTAGAGAGTTCTTCGCGCAACAGCAAACGTACCTAGTTCTATTAAAAACCTTTTTAATTATAAACGTAATTTATTTAAACTCCATTGTATTATAATAATTTGCCTCTAAAACCAAGTTAAAATAAAATAAATTTAGAATTTAACAAATTGGTTTTCGTTCACACCCCCTACAAATTGGTGACCCCGACGTGATCAGTGGCAAATGAAAATGGAAAATGAGGGTGAGAGAGACACGGAGGAAACATCGGCCGCGGCCGGTTCCAACAACCAACCCAGCACGATAAATCGTGTAGGGGTTAAAGTTCCTCCCTTTTGGCCAGACCATGCCGAGGTTTGGTTGGCGCAGGTGGAAGCGCAATTTGCTGTTGCCGGCATTGTTAGTGACTCGGCCAAATTCAATACGGTCGTCGCCGCAATCGAATCCAGCGTCCTCGTGCAAGTCTCGGATGCCATTTTGAACCCTCCCGAAAACAACAAATACGGTAACTTAAAGAAGTGCACCGTTGAACGCTATTGTGAGAGTGAACAAAAGAAGACACAGAAGTTGCTGTCCGAGGTCGACTTGGGCGATAAACGTCCGACGCAACTTTTAAACGAGCTGAGCACGTTGTCGAAAGACAAGGTAACCCCAGATTTCTTGAAATCCTTGTGGATGCAACGATTGCCAGCGCAAGTGCGCGCCATTTTACAAGCGTCTAATGCAAATTTGACGGATCTAGCTAAACTAACTGACAAAATCATGGAGGTAGGAGAATTCCAAAATTTGGCAGCCATAAACACGGCACCACGAACATCGGGAAACGATTTTGAAAGCCGACTGGAACGCATTGAACAGCGCATCAATAGTATTTGCGACATTAGAGGCAGGCGCCCGGGAAGAGCACGATCAACGTCTTCAAGTAGGAAGAAATCGGTGGATTTCGCAACTAAAGCAGGTACGGGACAGTGTTGGTATCATCGTACGTTTGGTGAGAAGGCCACCAAATGTCGCGAGCCTTGTTCGTTTACAAAATCACAAAAAAACTAACCTCACCTTCAGATTGCACGGGCGAATCGGAAGTTAAGTATCAAATAGCCCGTCTAACGATTTACGATAACTTATCTAAAATATTTTTTAAATTTTTTAATAGACACAGGCGCCGACGTCTCCGTATTGCCGTATAAAGGTTCTAAGGGTGTCCACGTAGAGAGAAAAAAATTGTTGTTTGCAGCCAACGGTTCGCCGATAGAAACCAGTGGTGAGAGGACGCTTAACATTGCATTAGGCCTCCGACGAAATTTCGTATGGACCTTTGTAGTCGCGAACGTTAACTGCGCTATTATTGGTTCCGACTTTTTGAAACATCATGGTCTTTTGGTCGACGTTAAGTCTGGAAGACTTATTGACCGCACAACGCTACTTGAGACGAAGGTTTACTCCGCACGTACATCATGTGTTCTCGTTTTGTCATACGACACACAAAGTAGTTACGCCCGTTTATTGCAGCAATATAAGGATCTAGCTACAATCAGTGCCAACAAGCGCCCCGTTGGATCCACGGTCACACACCATATCACAACAAAAGGGCCTCCCACATATGTTAGAGCACGTCGTCTCGATGGTGATACACTTCAGGCTGCTAGGAAAGAATTCGAGTATCTGATGGAAATGGGGATTTGCAGACCCTCCAAGAGCAATTGGGCTAGTCCACTGCATCTCGTGAAGAAGGCCGATGGTAGTTGGCGTCCATGCGGCGATTATCGCGCTCTGAATAATATCACCGTTCCCGATAGGTACCCGATACCATTTTTACGTGACGTCACATCTATTTTGTTTGGTAAGAAGGTTTTTTCATCTATCGACCTCCAACGTGCGTACCACCAGATACCTGTCGAGCCATGTGATATCCCAAAAACCGCCATAATAACACCATTCGGGTTATTCGAGTTTTGTTATATGACGTTTGGGTTAAGAAACGCAGCTCAAACTTTCCAACGTCATTTGAACGAGGTTTTAAAGGGAACCGATTTCGCTTTCGCATATATCGATGACATACTCATCGCCTCTACATCAGCCGAGGAGCACGAAGAACACCTTAGAATGGTTTTTGACCGTTTGCGCAAATTCCACCGGACCATCAATTTTGATAAATGCCAATTCGGTAAGTCAGAGCTTGTATTTTTGGGACATAAAATCAGTTCCAGCGGTCTTACGCCACCAGAGAGCAAAGTTGAGGCGATCCGCAATTTCAAAAGGCCCACTGTAGCGAAAAATCTCAAAAAATTCTTGGGGATGCTCAATTTCTACCGCCCTTTTTTGCCGCACGCTATGAAGAATCAACGATTGCTGTTAGAATTAATTCCTGGTAACAAGAAAAACGACAACAGCATTTTAGAGTGGACTCCTGAATCTGTTGCCGCTTTTGAGGAGTGTAAAAACGATATCGCCAACGCTACATTGTTGAACTATATGGCCCCTGATGCTTTATTGACGCTAACAACCGATGCCTCCGATGACGCCGTGGGAGCCGTTTTACATCAGGTAATAGAAGACCAAATACAACCAATCGGGGTTTACTCCAAAAAACTGACGCCATCCCAGCAAAAATATAGTGCGTATGACAGGGAACTCCCAGCGATATATCAGGCCATCCAGCATTTCAAGTACGCTTTGGAAGGAAGAGAGTTCATCATATTCACCGACCACAAACCGATAACTTACGCCTTTAGACAAAAGAGTGATAAGGCATCACCTCGAAGAGCGCGTCAACTAGATGTCATCAGCCAGTACTCCACAGACATTCGACACTTACCGGGAGCCGATAACAACGTAGCTGACTTGTTGTCACGCATCAACGCCATTGAAAATCGAGAGGTTGACTTTGAAGTAATGGCTGAGCAGCAAACCAACGATGCCGAACTTCAGGTCTTGTTAAACAACAACACAGATGCCTCGTTAAAATTGTCAAAACTGACAATTCCGCATTCGACAAAAGAATTGTATTGCAACATCTCGAAAAATGTGGTAAGACCATACGTACCTAAGGATAGTCGGCAAGCAGTCATGCAGAAACTCCATTCGCTGTCACACCCAGGAATTAAGGCAACTAGACAATTGGTTGCTGATCATTACGTATGGCCTTCAATGTACAAAGATGTCGCTGCGTATGTTCGTTCGTGTATCCCGTGTCAAAGAGCAAAAGTCCAGCGCCACACAAGGTCCCCCCTGGGTGAGTACAGCGCCACCGATACCCGTTTCGAGCACATAAATATCGATATCTTCGGTCCGTTACCGTCGTCAAATGGTTTCCGATACTGCCTAACATGTATCGATCGTTTTAGCAGGTGGCCGGCGGCAGTACCTTTGATTGATATAACAGCCCCAAGTGTCGCAAGCGCACTAATAAGCGGCTGGATATCCATGTATGGTGTGCCGATACGTATAACAACGGATTTGGGGAGACAGTTTGAGTCGTCCGTTTTCAGAGAGCTTACCAGACTATTGGGCATTAAACACCTGAGGACTACTGCGTATCACCCACAGGCGAACGGTATTATTGAGCGTTGGCACCGCACGTTAAAATCTTCGATTAAATGCGCTGAATCGAATGACTGGAGTTCAGCACTCCCACTAATTCTATTGGGAATGCGATCCACAATTAAGAGTGACATTGGTTTGAGCCCAGCCAACATGGTTTTCGGTTCTTCACTACGAATTCCCGGAGCATTTTTCGTCCCATCAAAGCTGAACGCAAACGAAACAGAATTCGTACAGACGCTGCGCAGGGCTATTTCGAACCTCCCAACTACCAACCCAATACGTCACGGAACGCGACAGAGTTTTGTACAGCCGGCATTGAATGACTGTAAATATGTTTTTATAAGAGTGGACCACGTAAGAACACCGTTGGAGCCTAGTTACGAGGGTCCTTACGAGGTAGTGACCAAGCAGGATAAATATTTCGTCGTGAAAGTCAATCAACGAGACGCAAAAATTTCAATTGATAGATTGAAGGCAGCTTACTTATTTAGTCCGGAAACAGCGCCAACCGAATCACCTCCTGTTGCTAACGAAAGCAGTACCACAGTTGCAGAAAACGTTGTACCTACGACTTCCCAGGACATCACGGTGGAGAAACCTTTACAAACCTCATCAGGACGTCATGTAGTGATTCCTTTTAGGTATCGTTAAAGCCTTAACTAGGAGGAGGGTATTGTGGTGACCCTACCGTTGCAACACTGTGTACCAACTACCAGTTACATTTGTTACCAACTACACATTCGTTTTTGCTGCACTACTTAACGAGAGACAGACACACCCTTTTTCGTCGGCATTCTAGAGAGTTCTTCGCGCAACAGCAAACGTACCTAGTTCTATTAAAAACCTTTTTAATTATAAACGTAATTTATTTAAACTCCATTGTATTATAATAATTTGCCTCTAAAACCAAGTTAAAATAAAATAAATTTAGAATTTAACAAATTGGTTTTCGTTCACACCCCCTACAGTGTTATAAAAATAATAAACAAAAGCTCCAAAAACAAAACAATGGACATGTCTACATGATCAAAGAATACGTAAAAATATAGCAACAAAAACAATGGACTTGTTTACATGATCAAAAAATAAACAAGAATATAACAACAACGTCAGTGTATAAAAAAAAGGGATAAACAAACAAGCAACAACAACACTGCAATGACAGATGTAACAAACAACAATAATGAAAACAATTTGTTTACATTTTTAGATATTTCGCGAAGGCAGTCATTCTCCTTCGATAGTATTCATCGGACTATTTACCCAGCGATATAAAAGACAAAACAAATCGAGTAACGAAATGAGAAAGAATTCAGTCAGTCTTGTGTGAAGACGCATTGCGTGTAAAGAGAATCGTGGTTTGAAGATCTAACGAACGAGTGTAAAAGAAAGAATAACAATTAAAATAAATTGTTGTCGTGTAAATAAATTTGCAAAGGAGGCACACGGAATTGTGCGAACAATAAAGAATTGATTTAAAACTAAACACAAATTATTTTCATTTGCAATCTAAGAACTCATATTTTAAAAGGGTAAAAACGTAATAATTGGTGTCAGAAGTGGTATTGCAAAATCCAAAATGAATCAAAATGGAACCCTCAGAATTAAGAGTAGAAAGGCTCAAATAAGAAATTAGCGCTGCAAACAATGGGCACGAAGAACGAGCTCCAAAGGCAGTTACGGGAACCGAAAATAAAAGATGCAAGAAGAAATTATGACAAAAATAAAGAATAGGGAGCAAACATTTTTGACAAAAATTGAAAAGAAGTTGGAAGCGACAACCGGGAAAATAAATGAGTCGGTTAACAAAAGAATTAGTAGTATCGAGGAAAAGGTGTCACATATAGAAAGTAATTATTTGGAAAAGTCTGTAGAGGGGAAACTCATAATGATGGAGGAGAATATCAACAACTTCCAGAGCCCGCGACCGGATCCAGTGCGAATCTTATCACCCCTATCCGTATTTAAATTCAAATTCGGGACAGTAGCCAGCAGAAATGGATGGGACGATAGGGAAAGGCTTTGGAACTAATCTTGGCGTAAAGGTGCTGCAGCCAAGATTCTATAAACCATGCCAGCCAGCTGCAGAAACAGCTACAAAGATTTAATGATGGCATTTCAGCGTAAATTCGGCGACGAGCACGTATATGCCACAAAGAAGACAACCTTTGCAGAGACCGTGGCCTTTACACTAGCGCAGGAGACCGCTCGTATGATTTCTAAACCATCAGTAAGCAAAGTTTGGAAAATGGAAGTCGTGGAGGAAGAAGAATGCCTTTTAAACAAATTTAAAGAAATGAAGAAACAGGTTTTGGCAGAAACCGGAAAAAAGGCTAAACCTAAATGTTTCAACTGTGGAAGGAGCAGTCATTTTCAGAGTATATGCAAAGAGCCACGAAAAAGGTCAAGATCCGTCTCGCCAGCAAGGAATAATAAACGGGCGAACAACCAATCATCTTCGCAAGAGTCCCTGCTAAACTGAAACGAGCTAGCACTGAGCGGCAAGTGCTGGCTCCCACAATCTCCATATCAGTGATGCAGCAAAACAACAACAATCTTACGGCTCGCGGGTACATAAACGGCAGACAACATACCTTCACTATAGACACCGGTACGGGGAAGTGTGAGGTACTCAGTAAATAAGACTACGGACAGCTACTGGAGAGTCTGCCACCGTCCAGGAAAAACACGAGGTTGTCATTGGTGCCGATTTAATGATAGCCCATGGCATCAATTTAAATATGGGGCAACAAATAATGAGTTGGCGAAATCTGGAGATACCTCTTGACGCGGGATACAAGCATCAAGTATACGCCAGAAGGTTAGTTGCTGCTAAACAAAAAAAAATTACCGCCACATAGTGAAACGCTGATATAGGCGCGCGTGGAGGGAGATTGTGAGGAAAACCGCTTGAGGTGAAAGGCCCTCGCCAAATCTACCAAACAGAAAATTGTCCCGGTGAGAGTGCCAAATCTATCAGACAATGAAAAAGTCATCTGTAAAAACTCCGATGTGGGTCAATGTGCTCCAGTAGAGGCGGTAATAAACAGCGAATAATTTCCGGAACCTACCGAAATGTCATCCAAGGACCAACAGGAATTTGGTATTAGTGTAGAAAAATTGGTAGCAGGTCTAGCAGCTCCCGATAGAAATAAAGCCAAAAAGCTGCTAAAGGGGCATGCTTGCGCTCTCGCCACAAACAAGAAAAGACAAGGAAGAACAGCCATGATCAAACATGAAATCGATACTGACGAAGCGAGACCGATAAAACAGGCACCTAGAAGCAGACCGGTGACGAAGCGTAATGAGGTTAAAGAGCTAGTCGACGAAATGAAGAGGAGCGGTGTAATTGAACCATCATCTGGTCCGTGGAACTCACCTGTAGTCCTAGTCAAGAAGAAAGATGGCAGTACAAGATTCTGCGTAGACTAAATGATGTCACTAAAAAGGACAATTACCCGCTTCCGAGAATTGACGACACGTTCGATACTCTAGCCGAAACGAAGTGGTTTTCTACATTGGACCTGCAAAGCGGATATTGACAGGTGGTGATTGCAGACTAGGATAAGGAGAAAACTGCGGCTTATGGAACATGTAATAAAGGGACTGCATTGGAAGACTTGCCTGGTGTACCTCGATGACATAATAGTGATGGGCAGAACTTTCAACGAACATCCAAGAACTGGGCAAAAGTACTGCAGCGAATATCAATGGCTGGGATCAAATTAAGCCTAAAGAAATGTGCATTCTTCCAAAAGCAGGTGAAATATTTGGGACATCTAGTTACATCAGATAGCATATCCACGGATGAAGATAAAATGCAAGCAGTAAATGACTGGAATCGTCGCCAGGATCTTCATGAATTACGCAGTTTTTTGGGACTATGCACATACTACCGATGCTTTTTGCCTAACTTTGCTAGCGTAGCTGCAAGCTTGCATGAGCTCGCCGACAAATCAAGGGTGTATACATGGAGTGAGTTACAAGAAAAGGCATTCCAGACACTAACAGACTTATTGTGTGCTGCACCAATTTTGGCGTATCCAGTCCCAGGGGAAAAATTCATAATAGATAGTGATGCTAGCCGATATGGTGTCGGTGGCGTACTGGGTTGAATATGTAGGTGTATTATGGCAAAAGTCTAAGTGTCAAAGCTATCAAAAACAAAGGATCGAAATCATCAGAACCAATTGTATTTGATTTTACCGCTGAAATACATTCCGAAACTTCAAACTGATCTACGCAACGAAAACTAAAGTAGTATTGTGGTGGAACACAAAAAGGTCGTCATATATGTATATCATATTAATATTATATTATTATACAATACAATACGGTAAACAAATGACTAGCAACTTTTTTGTTCAGCTGTTCCAAATAAAACAACTCTGATAGCACAGAAAATATTATTTTATGAAGTTTTTCAAAAAATTACGAAATCGGACAGACTGTCAAAAAATCTGTTGCACGCTTTCACTTTTTAGTACTTACTATCATACTTTTTGAATGTAATTTTTGGCAAGTTGAACAACTAAATCTGATATTCGGCCACAGTCTTTTAGAGATATGCATGAATCAAACTTTGTAATTTAAGAACCACTAAAACTCAAAAAGAAGTACTTTTTTTGTTTCCTGATAAGTAATTGGTACCAGCAATATGTTAAACTAATTTTTATTACACACACACAAACGCACACAACACACATTTATTAAAAAGGTGCAACTAAATTTATTGTGTGTAGCGTAGACATGAACCTCGACACTCAGTGCTTGTTATTAGCTGACAAAAACCATTAAAAATTGCAAACATTCTTTCCCAGTGTAGAGGACATGAGTATGGATTCTACATTATTTTCTCAAAGTTACGCTAGGGGGCGTATCTACATGATGTGCTCTAGTAGCTCTCTAAACTTATTATTAGATCTTGATAGCATAATAATAAGGGAGGAAACATAATTGTTATTTACCCACCTACAGTTTTAATACATAATTATTTTAAAATTAACTTAAAAGCATGGTTAAAATAATATTTTAATATGGTCTTAGATGCATGCGGTGGATTCGAGCGAAGTTGAAACAATTAGAAAAAAATCGTAAAATATTAAAAGAAATTATCATAAAAATTAATCCAGAGAAAGTTTTGACAGCTTCTTCTTTTCAGCAGAGCGAAAGATAATATTTTTTCTTATTTTAACTGTAAGACCTAAACATTAACAGTTGCTTTATTACAGATGCAAAAACATACAAACCAAAAAATGGTCATCCTCTGTTAGAAATACTAAAATGTATTAATGAAACCGTAGCTTTGGCTCCGTATGGGCCCTTAAGGACCACATAGTTGGCAGTTATAATATCAGTAGCGTAACTTACAATTAGCAAATTGTAGTAGTAAATCTTATAATAAATGATTTATTTAAATAAATGAACACAGACATTAAAAATTTAAAAGTATAATAAAAATTTTATTTAATTTGAATTCATTACTAAAAACGTAACAATATTTATTTCATTTATTACTAATAAAAAAAAGCGCTTTAGAATTTTTAGATTTTAATTCTATTTATTTATTTATTTTTTTTTTTTTCAATAGTAGACAATTACATTGTATTTATTATTAATGATAAACATTTAACAAGACACCGATGTTAGCAAAAATGGATGTAATCGAACGAATGAACTATGTATGTATGTATGTATGTATGTATGTATATAAAATTATGTTTGGCTATATGTATGCATGTGTGTAGGTATGCTTAAATATTATGCATACATTTTATGAATGTTCATATGTATATGTAAATGTAAGTAGAAATTGCATGTTTTCGTTTCACTTTAGAAGTGATAATAATAATAAGATGAATGTAAGTAAGTATGTGTATCATTAGTAACATTAATTATAAATATAAATAGTTTGTATTATTAAATAGATACAACAATTACAAATATTATTTATTAATTAATTTATGTTTTTTTCTTATAAAACTGTATATTAATGCAGATTAAATCTGCTAACCTCAACAATTTAAAAAATATTCTAATTTTAAGTATTATTCGTAAACTTTAATAATTTTTTATTTTTTTTTCAAACAAAATGGTTTTGGCACTCAATTGTGTGAGATGTCGAATATATTGTTATATTCGTTCGGTATTAATTTTTCTTGAATGTCTTTAACTAAAGATACATTTTAGCGAATAACGAGCTGTTGTAATTATTTTTTTGTTATTGTTTTTGACACGTTTTGTAAAAGCTGTTTCATTTTTCTTATTTTATTATTCAGAGCCCTTATACATATGTATGTTATTTTCCCGAAAGTTAGAATGTAAAGTACATTTTGCGACTGTTATTGGCAACATTAGGAATTACTTTGAAGATAATTAAAGACTTATTTACTTAAAGCTAAACTCAATTAGTTTGCTTTTAAAATTAGAACTCTAAACTTTCGTAATTTCCTTTATTGCAAGTTCCATTCCAGGTAAGCATAAAAATCTTTTCGGTCCATAAAATAAACTAAAAGTAAAATTTTCAAAATACAAATTACGATTCAAAAATCTAAATGTCTTTCAAGCATAAATATATTTTTTTTTCCAAAACATTGAACATTAAACGCTCGGTTTACAGAACCATCCATTTTAATATTACGTATTGGTTTTTAAATATATGATACACTGAGTACATATTTGTACTGAAACATCTTTAATATAAGCCCAAGTGAACACGATCAAACGTCTATCTCCGCGTGTTAATTGTACATGATGTAAAGATATTAAAAAAAGTTAGTAGGGAGAACGTTTATATATTCTTTTTTAAACATTTCTTCCTTTCTGTCCCTTGGTTCACAAAAATAAAAACCTATTAGCTAAATAAACTAAAAATAAATTTCAAAACAATTTGACTAAGTGGTTTCAAATTCAAAGTAACTTAATAGGTGAACTTTTTTTCCACTTAGCAAGAGGTGGTAGTAAAATTTACTCCACAATTTTTTTTAATATAATTTTTTATGTTTATATTTTATGACAATTTTTTACTTAAAAAAAAACAAAGCAAAATTTTCTATTTAAGAAAAATTGTACTTTGTTTATAAATGAAAATTTAAATTTACCACCACATATTAAGCTAAAGGTTAAAACTTTCACGAATACTTCTAAATATTTACTTATGACAAGAAAAACCGAAAATGGCAGTAAATCGTCACGTTTCTCTGTTCCTCATAAAAAAAAATAATATTTGAGGAATGCGGTAGTGAAGTTGTAATGTACAAGAAAATCGTAATCCAAACGAAAACCAACTACATTTACTTTGCCTTCGCGATGGCCGTACAATTAAAGCAAGCAGCAATTATTATTTTAAGAAAGGGAAATAAATCAATGAATATATACCCAGAACTCTCAACAATCCTGCAGGATACAATTATTTATTTCTGGATTATATTCTTATTTACGAAACAGGCTAATTTACAGATATCTGACAATCGCTCAAAAGTTGGTATCAGATCCGACACCGACCATACAAAAACCAATATTCATCAAATCAAAATGTTCTAAATATCTTTTCGTCTATTCTTAAACGCTTCACTTTCCATACGACTGCGCGACAAGAGCGTCCAACACAATGAGATACGAGTGTGAGAATTCGGGAAAAACCATTCCATCTCCGAGACTGAGAGAGACAGACAGAGACTGAAAACTCACAGGTTTTTCAAACCGAAACATCGAAAGAAATTAAAATAACTTTTACTCTTCAATGATTTGTTTTTATGTCGCAATCGAAATTTTTTTAATTACTTTTAATACGAATTTACATAAATAAAAAAGCTTAAAAAGGAAACACATTCATGCTGATTCACAGTCAATGTTGATCAAGCATAAATAGAATTCATTAGATTTACAATTTGAATACTTATAGTCATTTCAAATCTCTTTTGAAGGGCCAGTAAACAGTTAATAAGTACTACATTTGAGATTGATTCGTTCTCGCTCAATAAAGACGAAATCAACATGCCTCTTGGCCTGTCGAAAAAAAAATTCAAGAGTCGATCGGTGGCATTCATTTCACATCTTGTATTTAATTTCCGTTGTGCTACTGATTATTGATTTGTTGTTCAAAATGTTAACGGCTTAAATAAAATTTGAAGAAATGAATCCTTTTCCGGAAGAAATTTCTGTCTAAAGAACTTTAAGTTAAAAATATATGTAAAGAAATAATTGATTATAAGTAGCATATTTAATAACAGTTTTAATATACTGATGCCCACGCTGCTGCAGGGAGGATTCAAACATGCACTTATGCTTAGTTACTTAAAGCCGAGTCACACAGAATCCGTCTTGCGTTAAATTTTATTTTTTTCAGTTGACAGCTTAGTTACAAAATATGTTTTCATATGTTTTTTCTCCTACCACTAACGTTGTGTGTATTAATATAATACATGATTAGCGGGAACTACTGTTTAACGTCCAATCCGAACTACAGATTTCACAAGTTTTTTTTTATGACAAATAGTTTAAAAACGTTAGATAAGGGATTTACGTCTTGCCACTCTTTTCGCTCTTAGATAGTCAGCAATTCGGTGCAGTAGTCCTTTTGTACAAAAGGACTGCGAAAGTACGCCATCTTAGAATGTTCTTGTTCTAATATATCAGTAGGTAAATCTGTTTAAAAGTTCGCTAAATAATTTCCCATTCACATTTTTTACTAAAATATTCAATAAGCGTTTAAATAGACAAATTAACTCGCACGTTAAAATAATGTCTATTTCATATCTGGAAATTTTTGTTAAATTGCTTAACATAATAAAATAAAATAAAATAAAGAAGTACAAATGTACAAATGTTTCGAATGAATGTACTAAAATTGTACGTTACAGTACATTGTGTAAAATAGATTCATATGATTTACTGATTAAAGTAAACATTGTTTTATATGTAAATAGGTATTTGGAAGCAATATTCAATTAGTTATATAATTTACAAATGCTTCGTATCTTTATATTTCCGATTCAGACTTTTAACTCCACATTTTTCTGCGTGTATAAGAATCCCACTAGAGGTGCCAAATGTGGATACTTTTATATCAAATTTTCCGTCAAGGCTTATGGCTTGGGTCATTAGTTTAGCTTGTTCAATTGTTGATTCACTTAATCTAAAAACAATGTAAATACACTAATAAGTAAATAAAAAAAATGTTTAATTATCATACTTTATTTCTATTTCGGATCCTTTCAGATCCGTGACAGTATTTCCAATGGCAGTAATTTGGGCATCCTTACACCCCATCAGACTTATGCCCATCCACCTTAAGTTAGACAATGTTGATATGAAACAATGAATTAAATTCACTTCACATTTCTTTTTTTTTGGTCGATCGAGAACAAACAAGCCATCAAGTTTTAAATGACTAATTGGACTATTTCGTAAAGCTTTTCCAATAGTTTTAATTGTTTTCGACATCTCATCAAAATGAATAACCCAGTTGCACATTTTTAAGGTATTTAATGATCTGGAAATAAAAGACACGTTTTAGAGATTTCATATACTTATATTAATTTGATGAAAAGATTTTAACCTTACCCAAAACTTAAGTGGAGATTTTGGAAGAAATTTATTACTGTTTTATCATCTAAAACGAGCTGAGTTGTATGAGCACTTTCGATGGAAGATTTTGCTGGGGATGAAAGGTCTATTTCTCGTAAACATGGAAAGCCACTTATGAAGTTTAACAATTTTGGTCCCCGTATTACTGTCATATCAGGCAAAATGATTTGAGCTCCTGATAATTTTAGGACCACAATTGACCTGCTTTCGAATATTTGTTCCAGTTTTATATTGGATTTTATTAGACTTGTTTGCAAACGACAGTTTGCTAAACTCAATTCACGAATTGAGGTTAAGGAGAAGAACGCTCGCAAGATTGAAAATGTTTGAGTTTGCTGAATAATAATTATAACAGTAATAATAATAAAATATTATTTAATCAAATAATAATATAATTATTTTGAGTGTTTTACCTCTATTCTTAGTGACCAACCATCAATACTTAGCAGTCTTAAAGTTTGGCAGCTTGTCAAAGCTCTGGAACACATGACTATTAGGTGATCGTCTAAGTTCAGTCTTTGAGAACCAATACTTAACATTTGAAGGGATGGTGATTCACTTATCCCTAGTATAGAAGGCAATATATCACTTATTCGTGAAAGGCCTTCCAGTTTAAGAGTGTGCAGCGATTTTGAAATTCTAATCGTTTCTCCTAAACACATAGCATCTTCTAAAGACAATTGAGCTTTGCTCAAATCTAAGCTATGCAATTTTGATGAATTATCTCTTATTACAAGGAAAAGGTCATGCATTGTACCAGAAGTATGGGATACTCCATCGCAAGTTGGCGTTGGGTACCATAATTTTGATATAACGGACTCACAAGAACGTTTTTCCATGCTTTGATCTAGGGGTTGCCGAGGCAGTGTAGCTGATCTTCCAAGCGATGTTTGGGTTACGAACATTCCACGTGGCAGTGATGAAAATACCCCAGGCGCATACGATTTTGGCGATGGAACTCCGGGCAAGGAGCCTTGTTTAATAAGTCCGGACGTACCTGTGCTGCTTCCGCTCCCTAATTAGTTTTAAAAATCAATAATATTCGCACAGTATTTACTATTTGTTTCACTTACCCATACTTATGCCGCTTGAAGATGGAGGGTCATCTCTAGCTCCCCAACATGAAGGCAAAAAGAGAAAATTTATTGACCTCGATTTGACTAAAGAAGCAAGTGTAGAAACGGCACCTCTTTCACAACGCAAATGAGGAAGAGACAATTTTGACAAATTTGGACAGTTTTCTAGAGCATAACATATTTGAACTAGCTGTGAAGTGCATAGTCCAAGGTCCAAAAGTAAGGAATTGAGTTTGCTTTGCCGCGGTAAAGACTTGCATAGAGCTGATACAATAGATTGCAGTTTTAACATTGGTGGATCTTCTTCTATAAGAGTAAGGATCAATTCAAAATTTTCAAGTCTCGGTTTTAAAAGTAGCTTTGACACACAATTGGCTAAATAGTTAATTTCGCACTCTTTGGCATCCATTTCGATCAATGAAGTTACGCGCAGAGTTATAACGCTTTCATTTTGCGTTATTGATTCTAAAAACACATCAATAGCTTTTCTTGTTTCCTGCAGGTTCTGTTTTTCCAACTGGTAAATTAATTCCAAATTTTTAAGAGTGCAGCTGGAACTTTTTAACGCCATTCCCCAACCCATTAGATCGGTGGCTACAGAACGTACCTGAACCCAAAGAGGTTTCGTTTGCAAAGGCGAAATCGGAGCTTGTTTTGATATGCCGAGAATATCACAAAGTACTGACATGTTTTCCTCTGTATGGCCACCTGCTACCGCCAGTAAAAAAACTGTCTGAGGTGAAAGCCATAGTGGAGTAAGTTTCGATAATAAAATATGTGATTGATCTCCCAAGAGTGACATTGAAAATTTCAATACTTTTAACAGGTCCACATCCAATTCGTCGCTAATAGCCATGCCTGTTATTTCAGCCGTCAGTAGTCCAGGTCTTGATGCTATGGATGCAATATAGTTCGCAGCTAAGTATTCAAACATTCCTTGGCATATGGGGTAGAATATACAGTCGCCTTTTTTTCTCGCTGTCTTCCCATAGTATCGTTGTTTTTCTAAACAACCTATAATAGTATCTACGGACGAACAATACATTTTTATTTCTGACAATGTTATATATGTACGCTTTGTTTTTAAGCAGAACAATGCTAGTCGTCCAAGCTCAGACACATTAGAACTTAGTACCCGAGGAGCTACGCAGCTTAATATTGCCTCAAGTATATCTAACTCTTCTGTTGGAAGATGACCATTTAAATTATCATAAATGTTAGCTATGGCAAGGCAACCTAAAGGAGTTCTTATTGCCTGTCGCAGATACACGTTCTCATGAACCAAATTAATTAAATGCGAGGGTCCCTTCCAATGCCCTCCCTCTAATATTGATGCCGATCTACCCCATGTTAATCCCTCAAAAACGACGTGTCTCTGCACAATGGGCATAAGTTCTGTACATTTTGAGCAATTCGTAAGTATTATTATTCGAGCTTCAGGAAATAATTTGCCTTCAAGTAACTCGTACAAATCACAAGGAAGTTGACTTTTTAAGGGGTTTCTTGGTTTCCGTGGAGAGGGATTATAACTATCAAACGTGTTTGAATATTTTTGACCAGTATAACCATCCAAAATAATAAGCAATTTCGGCCCCAAATTTTGTAATGAACTCCAAGCTGTGCAAAATCCTCCTGGAATATTATTAAGAGGATTCTTTGAAGCCTTGGGTAGTATTTCCTGTAATTTAAAAGACATTTAAAAAATATAAATTAATAAATATGTATGTATAATGATTCCTATTACGTGTAATTATGTATATGCGTGTAATTGCGCAGTGACATGTTCATAACATACATAAATAAAAGAAATTATTTATGACCTATTTTCGCAAGACGTACCTAAATTAAGACGAATGAATATGTAATTAAATGAGTTTTATAACACGTTTGTCTTGCTTATCATACTATTAAAATATTACGAAACGTCTGTCAAATGCGTAAGAAATTTATTTTAAGACTTTTTGGTGTTTATACTTCTTTGAATTTAAATGCTATACACTGTGTATCGTATATTTAAAATTCTCTTTGTTGAACTAAAATCCTTTTATAATTGTACTTTTAAAAAATTATATCTTCCGTCCGCTGCAGATTGTGTAGGTTACGACCACTACGTTTCTATATACATAAACAGCTAAGTAATGCGCTGGTTAGCCAAGCGTTGAAAACGTAAAAGCATAATAGCATTATAGAAACGTTAAAAACGGGGCATCTGTCAACGAAGAATGTAAATAAAAACGATACAGAACATGAAGCAACACACACACACGAACACAACACAATGCAAAGAAATTGATATACAGAATTGATTGCACGAAGTCTGCTGTTCAGAACCGTGATGAGTGTTGTAAGGTAAAGCAAAATTCAAAACGTAACAATTGTTGAATTGAAGTTATATTTGTTTCTTAAGGTTTATGTTATTATAAATATTTATTCTTGTAATATTATAGAGTATTACGTTACATTGAAAAACATTGACTGCAAATGCTAAAAAATTTTTAAATCTCCAAAATTAAATTTACATATTCCTTTTAACATCGTCATTTGTTTACTAGAAATGTTTAAAACAGAAAACAGAAAGAAATGTTCAATACACCCGAGTAACTACCTGGTCTAAGTTGCTCAGTTAGTTGAGTATAACTCAAAAATACTTTTTTATTTGTCTCGAATCCTCCAAACTTGTTTTATTTGACAACAACTGTATTTTTGGACTTTACGCACAAATTTATTGATTTCACAAACATTTCTGAACCGATGCCCAAATTTAAACCTTATTGGAAAGGAGAGGGATGGGCCTTTAAAGCACAATATATATATATACATATATATATATTATTTGACTTAATATGCTATGGGGTTTGATAAGGTAAACTTGACAAATACGATTTTTTTTATTTTTTTTTCAAGTTTGTCCGTTCATAGTAGCAAAATTTAAATCAAAGATATGAAATAAGTAATAACATTCTGAAATTCCATTATCTTGTAAAGAGATTGAAACTTCGTTTGATCAAATCGGACAAAAATTACCGTATTTATTATTTAAAAAATCTAACAGTCGAGTTATGTTTTTCATGGCCCACTATGGGCTCTCCACCCCTCAAGAACCCATTGGCCGACTGGTAGCAGATGCGCAACTACGTGAGATTCCGGTCAAAAACCTAACCTAACCTAGCTATAGCCAATCGCGGTGATGAACCAAACTTCCTTACTTCGAACAGAAGGTAAGTATTGGACATCACCTATCTTAGAGACTGGTATGTATCTCAGGAAAGCTCCTCAGATCATAGATACATTACCTTTAACATTGACATGGTAGAGTCTTCACATAGGGAAACCCTTTCGATTAATAGAAGAAAGTTTAATTGGATCAATTTTAGGGAGAGATTACGTGACTGATTTCGCGTGACCCCCGACCATTTTCACCCGCTTCGATATGGGCAGGGCTGCGAACACACTGACCGCGGCACTTAAGTCGGCGGCCGTATCTTCCGTCAATTCCTCTACCCACAGGGGCAAACCCAAACCGCCCTGATTTAACCGTGAGATTGAGGATCCCCTTCGATCCATTGGCAAACTAAGGCCACCAGTGAATGGGCACTTAGCAAAGCCAAAAAGAGTGAACTTAAATACGCTGGAAAGCGGGGAAAAGGGCTTCGTGGAGAACTACTGCGCGAGCGTGGAATCCTCTGCTGAAACCAGCCGTCTCCGCAAAATTCTAAGTTCTACACAAATTTCTCTCGAATGCATCCAACGGTCAGTACCGGGGAGTATTACAATTGGAGGTCAAGCTCTCTATCAGATAACAGAACCACCGTTTGGAGATTACTCTCCCCTAATTCTTATACCAGGCCAAGTGCAGTAGGCTGTTAGATCCTTTAAACCATTCAAGTCCCCAGGACCAGATGGTATCATTCCGGGTGACATCCAACATGGAGAAGAAGTCATTCTTCCTTGGCTGTTTGCGATCCATAACGCTAGTCTTAGGCTTCTTCATATCCCTTGGAGCTGGAGAATATCTAGGGTGATTTTAACCCCAAGGCTGGGAAACCTTCCCACACTAAGACAAATGACTACAGACCAATTAGTCTTTGTTCCTTTCTTCTGAAGACACTGGAAAGAGTTCTTGATGGTCACATTAGGACCTAAATTGATCCATTACTTCTATCCTCATCTCAACATGCCTCTCTTATCTCTCGGGTGGAAAAGTCCCTGCACATTAAAGAATACACTCTTACACACATTGCACATTGAGGGTGCATTCAATAACGTCGACCTGGACGCTATAGTTGGGGCTCTTAATTCTCTCAACCTGGAACAGGATCTGGTCAGGTTTGTTGAGCTTCTCCTTAAGTCGAGAATAATAATCTCCACTTCTCTGGAATCTCAACTCAGTCAACTCACTCTTGAGAAGGCTCGAATCCTCTGGTAATAACGCCATATCTTACGCTGACGATACTGCCATTGCTGCGTCGGTAATATGCCTACAGACGCTGTCTGACAGGCTGAACTTAGCGCTGTCGATTGCACTGCACTGATGCGGGGATTTTGGGCTGTCCGTTAATCCCTCCAAGAGCGATACAATTCTTTTCACTGGGAGATATAAGGATCCAACATTCACCCTTCCTAGTAAAAGCCGGGTCAGACTCACGATGAGTCCCGAGGTTAAATATCTAGGCCTGATCCTCGATCTCAAGCTTAGCTGGTGGGGCAAATCTGGCTGTCAGGACGCGCAAAGCTTCCTGCGCTGCTGACTTCTGCAGTAGGGCAGTTTGATTAATATGGGGTCTTCGCCCAAAAGTCATGCTCTGGATCTACTCAGCAGTCATCGAACATAACCTCCTAAACTTAAAGTTGTAAGAAAATTTTTCACTTTTACAAACGATATATGTATATATGTACATGTAAGTATACATATAAATGTGTACATATATGAATATATACATATATCACGTTCACATGTATATACAGTGAAAGCTCTAATAGGCGGACATCTCCGCTAGACGGACGATTTTCTAAGTCCCGTCAATTAGGTCGTATTATTAGAGCAAATTCATCTCCCCTGGACGGACGCTCTCTTGGACGGACGCGGACACATGTTTTTCCAAAAACATCTCCCATAGGCGGACAAATAAATATTACATAAGGCAAAACTAAGCAATTTTATTGTATTTCTGTTATTCCCGCTTTTATACTATACGCAATGTGTAGAGATTACATACATTTTTCTTTGTTGAGTGTGTATTTTTCAACTTAATCAGATTATGTAACATTGTGCAGTGCGGTGATTCCCCGGTTTATTATTTTATGTAATGTGATCAGCGTTGCCAGGTGCCAAGTTTTCCCCTTTTTTCCAAGTTTTTTGAGATCGAATAAAGTTTTCATTAAATTCGTTTCCTAACAAAACAAGTTTTTTCATAAAATTTCAATTTCCACTTTTTTTCAATAAATTTAATAACAACTCGAAATATTTACTCCAAGGAAGATATCAAAGAAACACCAACAGGGAAAGAAACAGAGTCAACGCACTCCGGTACTTTCTTTTTAAAATTTTGGTACTTTAGTGGAAAAAAAGTTTTTCTTGCTAAAAACAAGGGTTTTTTTCCAGAAAAAAAGTTTAAAAAAAAAATAACTGGCAACGCTGAATGTGATGTTCATAGACAAAATCTAAATTGTGATTCCCCTTTTTATTTTGGTTTATGTGATAACTGATGGTCAGTTAATTAACTACTCTGAATATAAATATATATCTACGTCAGGGATGATAAAGTTGATACTGTGGTATATTTTTTGATACTTTCTTACGCTCCCAAGTACCTCGGTACCACCGTGATATACTTGATACTTTTTCTTAACTTACCTAAATTTCACTTTCTCAAATGAGAATGTGATATGGTAACCCATGTTTCAACCGTATCTAGTTTAATACAAACGAAAGATTTATTAAAGTCGACAGATTCTTGTTGTTACAATATTAAAATTAACAACAAAATGTTATCCAAACAAAAATAAAGTCATTCAAAATGTTTTTTAATATCGATCTCCTAAAAATGTATCTAATTTTTATATTCTTTAATGTAGTTTTTAATATATTATTATTTTTTTTTTTTTTGTTCGCATGAATTGTTATGTTTTATTTGTTTTACATGTTATCAAAACTAAAATAAAGACATTAAAAATGTCTTATAACATTGATCTCTTTAAAATGTATCCCATTTGTATATACTTAAATGAAATGTTTTGTTTATTTTTGGTTTAAATGTTTATATTTTGTTTGTTCGCATGAATTGTTATGTATTATTTGTTTTGTTAAAGCTTGAATAAATTATTTTAAAAAAAACTAAAAAATGTTACTTTAATATAATTTCAAAAGAAGGAAAATTTGTGTAAAAATATGAATAATTCAAAATTTGATATTTTTTCAACCCGAATAGTACTTTTTTAAAACTTTTTTGTTACCATTTCATTGGTGTCATTTATCATCCCTGATCTACGTATGTACAATGTATATGAATATGAGAAAAATAAAAGTTGATGAAAATATTTTTGAAGATTATTTTTTATCGCAGTTATCGATGGCAACAAATAATAATAATATATACAGGTATATTATATAATATATAATAATAATACAGGTAGATATGTATTTATTAAATTTTTCCCGAAATATTTTAACAAAATATCCCTTGGACGGACATCTACCCTAGGCGGACAAAAATGCCTCGACGGTCGGTGTCCGCCTATGGGAGCTTTCACTGTATACAGTTAAAGAAAAAAGTCTACACAAATTGATGAAGATGTTAAAGCGTTGTTTGTTAAAGGTTTGATTGCAACCAAAATAAAAACAAATATGCGTTTAATTTCAATTCTTTATTGTTCACACTATTTATGTGCCACTGTTCTCATTTGCGTTACAACAATATTCGCTTGTTCACTATTCTACTTTACGCTTCTGTCCGCACAAACACTAACAACTCTTCGGTAGATCTTCGCAACAGCGATCTTCAAACCACTACTGTTTACTTCGCACGCAACGCGTTTTCACACAAGACGGACTGAATTCTTACTACTCGCTGCCTGCTTTGTCTTGCCTTTTTATATGTCCACAAAATTAGTCTGATGAACGTTCTTGAAGCAGAAGGTTCTTGTTTTCGCCTACTCGAGAATTCTATCGCGACTCCATTGTTGTTTGTGTATTTTGTCGCGTTTTGTTATCTATCCCCTTCTCTTTCTTACTCATGGTCTTTGTTTTTGTAGTTTTTGCTTATTGTTTAAATGTGAAATGATATTACATCGTTTCCATTTTCGTAACAATTGGAATTACTGCTAAAACTGGAAAATTGCAGAGAGATCCAAGTTTCTGCAACAATTTTAAAGCGGTAGGTCTCTAACCTTTTGGAACGACATCTTAAACGAAGAGCCGAAGTTCTATCTGACAATCAATATGCATTTCATAGAGGACGCTCAACTATAGACGCAATACGAAAATTGACAACGTTAGCAGGCAATACAATTCATGGAACCAGTTGGATGCATGGTTCTAAAGAATATTCGGTTGTCGTAACACTTACATTATACACTCTTTACAGATTCTTCAGACGCTGACGCATCTTATGTATACCATTAAAGCCATTTCTCTGAGACGCATGAAGAAGTTAAGAGATATAAAATATATAGCAATTCTTCAGGGGTCTGTTCTAGGTCTACTCCTGTTAAATATGATTCTCATACCACCTCTGTTGCCCGCACAGTTTCACATGAAGCTTTTGGAGTCATATCAACCTGATATTATTGCTATATAACTGAAGAGGGTATATGATAGAGTCCGACCGAACTCCAAATTACGTTCGGTACCGAACACCGAACCCGAACTTCGGCCAATTTTGAAGTTCGGCCGAACCCGTACTTAGTTTTCTGCCTTTTTTTAAATTTAAAATAAATTAAATAAAAAGTTCGGTGTTCGGCAAAATTTTGGCCGAACGTCACTTTTTACCGTACACCGAACCCGTACCCGAACGTTCGGTCGGACTCTAGTATATGATTACATTAGGATTATTGGTAGAACAACTAAGGAACGCAGAGAAGCAATACAAAAAGGTCTAAACATATAGCAGGTTAGCTGAGATGCAGCAACAAAAGGGCGATGGACACACAGACTTATCAGAAACGTACAGTGATGGGTTGAAAGGGAACATAGGCATGTTGACAGTGCATGGCTGTTTCAAAGAATGTCTCTATAAAAACGGTCACGACAGTCAGATAACTTGTTTCTTATGCAATAATGGAAATGAGAAGGCGACACATATTTCTTTTTATTACCTAAGATTTGAGTTGGAACGTGAGTTATTTCTGATTGAAAATTTCTGAGTTGAAAGCATCACGAAGAGAATGACGAACTTGAAGCCAACGCAATTGAAAAAATATTCTATCTTAAAGAAAACTGACCAGGGTGCAACAAAAATATTGGTATTCGACAACAAGCTAAGGTCGTCTGGTGATTTAGAATTTGGCGGAAAACATGGACCCGAATAGATGTTCAGTGGTAATATGAAAACCAGGTGTGATCAAGCAGTTAAATTGAGGGTAAGCTTCACTGGATTTATCAACTCTCCTGCTATTTCCACGATCTGGCTTCTATTTACGCCACATACACGAAACCGCAGTTAGGAAACAAAACAATTTTTTTTTCTCCGAGCGTTGAAGCTTTTGTTGCTCGGAAAAGAGAGCTCGAAGGGACTGGACTCGCGCAACATAAAACGACAACAATTTCTGAAGTCTCGTAAAATTACATTTCTTATAAAATATTTGGAGAGCCTTGTTTCCTTTGAGTTCCCTTTGCGAAGCTCCAAGGGTGGTTGGGCAAAAAATAATGTTGAGAATGGAAATCAGTATATTGTCTACTTCAAAACCTTGCTCACCCGAACTTAAAGAAGATGCGATGCATATGTCCCTTCATTTACTATACCCAAGGTTTCGCTAAAATTCGAGTTTAGAGATGTTCAGCGAGTTATTGACCAATTCAAATTGTGTGTTCGGACTACATCAAAACGAAATATGAAAAAAAAAAAATATTTCTTCGGCGACTTCCTCCCAGTAGATTTCTGACAAAAACTCTGAGAGTAAATAACCCTGCTATGAAAAAGTTTCTCAAAATCTGTCGTTCGGAGTCGACGTTAAACTGTAGGTCCCATCACTCATGTACAAAATTAAGGCACACACCATGAGTGGTGTGAGAAGCTAGGATAGAAGATCGCTCTAGTTAAAATAGTAAGTCTGGCAAGGGCCAAACAATAATGGAGTCTTATACATAGGTTTATGAATTTAAATTTCCTTAGTACTTAAGATTCAATCGGGAATGTATAGAATAGATAGCACAATTGAACAAAAATTTTATTGTTCAAAAAAAAGAAAAATAAATGTTTCGAATTTACGTGGCAAAAATTAAAGTAACTCATTTAAATTTTTTTATTTTCTTTCGTATCTTAACAATTAATGAAATATCCTATATTTTGTAAACCGGTAGCTTATCTGCGAGGCATTGGAACTATTAATTTATGAGTTTCGCTTTCTAAAATGGTTTCCGTGCTTCTTTTATATGGAAGAATAAATTTTATATATACGATTCCTGATTCCATTCTATTCTTCTATAAAAGGATAAAATTATGAGAATGAAATAAAAAGAAATTTAATCCAATTTAATTATTGTAAAAAAAATTCTAATTTCGATTAAAATTTTTATTAAGAAAATAATTTCAATGACTGCTTGAATGCATTTACATTATCTAAATTTTGAATGTAATTTAATAGGTTGATAAGTTGTGGTGGGTATAAAAAACTTTCGCTGTGACCGAAAAGTCTTGTATCGTTATTGAATAATATTTTTCAAGCAAACTTAATTTATCTGTTTCGAGTTAAGAATTTTATGTAATAGAATAAGGCATATACATACGAATACGAGTATAAAGCTGCACATCATCAGCATATATACATATGTAGATTACAGTTAACTAAAACATCAGACAGATCACTTATATACAAGTAAAACAAAAGAGACCCTGGAATTGATCCTTGTAGAGCAGCGGTCGGGGAACCGGGGTAAATTACCCCAAATGGGGTAAAAATTAAATTTTTGTGAGTAAAATATATTGTTACGTTTTTACCTTTTTAAAAACGTTTCGAATATGAGTTCGTTGATTGCAAACAAAGTAAAAACAAATATGTGTTTATTTTCAATTAAATTCTTTATTGTTCACACTACTTTTGTGTGCCACCGTTACAATTTGATCTTGTTCGCTATTCTTCTCTGCTCACACTTAACCAACACAACAATTGCTAGTTGTTATTGTCCTGTGCTTACACCCTATCCGTAAGCAATAACACTTGTACGTTAACACTTTTATAGCGGAGATCTTCAAATCATTACTTCGCACACGCACTAAACACGCGGCTATTTCGTGAATTACATATGTCAGAACGGTGAAGCTAAATACAAGGACCTACTTTTTTATACAGAAGTAAGGTGGCTCTCTCGCGGAAATGTACTAAATCGAGTATGGGCTCTCAAAACTGAAGTCGAAATTTTTATGATTGATCAAAAAAATATTTTCGCAGATAAGTTTAAAAACTCTTCCTGGGTTACATATCTCGCACATTTAGCGGACATTTTTGAGAGTATAAATATATTAAATTAAAAATTGCAAAGAACATCATTTCAGCGAGAGAAATAATGTCAGCGTTTGGATTAAAGGCGCAATATTGAAGACAGAAAGTAGAACAGGACAAGATAGGATTCTTTTTCAAGGTTAGCTTTGTTTTTGGAAGATTGCGAAAATATTACTTTTGCTGACACCAAGGATACAATTCTAAGACATCTTATCAAACTCAGAAAGCGGTTTTCAGATTACTTTCCAGATCTTGATACACGTACTGTCAGTTGGATTGTAGATCCTTTTAAATGTGAAATTGCTATGAAAATTCAGGTTTGGCAGAAGCAGTTCTTGAACTTTGATCTAATACTGAAGCACGTATTCAATTTGAGAGTAAACCAAATCTTTCGTCTTTATGGATGTCAAAAGCTGCAAAGGCTTTCAAAATTGCACATGGAGAGGCGGTTAAAAAATTGCTGCCATTTGGAACAACATATTTGTGCGAACAAGGCTTTTCCACTCTAATGAACATAAAAACGAAGAACAGAAATCGATTAAACGCCGAAGACTGTATTCAAATCGCTCTTACATCAAAAAGTCCTAATTTTGAAGCAATTGTATCGAACATGAAGTCGCCGTGGTCTAGTAGGTAGTGTGTTGGCTTATTAGACGAAAGGCCCGAGTTCGAATCCCAGGTCAGACATCAAAACGAAAAATATGAAAATATTTCTTCGGCGACTTCCTCTCAGCAGATTTCTGGCAAAAACTCTGAGAGTAAAAATTGCCATGAAAAGTTTCTCAAAAAAAAAAAAAATTAAAGAAAATCTGTCGTTCGGAGTCGACTTTAAACTGTAGGTCCCGCCACTTATGTATAAATTTGGTGTTGAGAAGCTAGGCCGTAATCCTGACTGAAGGGTTGTAATGGCCAATTATGTATGTATGTATCGAACATGAAACAACATCATTTCTCCAAAACGTGAAGGAAGAATGTTTTCAATTATTCTTTTTTTTTTCTAATTTTTGTTTGTACCACCATTATTATTATTATTGTAATTTGTTACAGTACCCCAAATTGTCAACCCTCAATTGTACCCCAATGGGTTTCAATTTGTTATATATGTATATTACTATTATTACTGTTATGTATTACATTGATTAACTGAATAAATGATGTTTAAATTAAATTTTTAGTTATTGTTTTCTTTTCGAAATTATCATGGGGAGCTATAATATGAAAGATGCTAAAAAGAGGCGAAATCGTTTTTTTTTTTTGCTCTTCGCCATGGGGTAATATCAACTGACACAAAATTATAATGATTAAAAAAGTTCCCCGACCGCTGTTGTGGAGTCTCTGCTAACATTACGCAAATTTAAAATGTTGCCATTTAGAGGAGCTTTTTGAAATCGGTTTATTGTATAATTCTAATTAGTCTATCAGCAGACTTGGAAATGTAAAACCGTTTTTGGCCCTTTCTCAAAAGAACTCTGTGATCATGTTCTCAAAATCTCAAGATTTGAATTACTTGTGATTTTAAAATCACAATTTGGTTCTGCAAACCAAAATACGTACATTTAACTTTTCGGTGTGATTTTATATTTTTGAAAAAATGTTGTCATTTAATATTACTTTATGTGTAGCAATTTTTAAAATGAGACAACTACTATTTTAAATATTGCTAAAATAAATAAGTTTCAAAGAAAATAGTAGATATATTTGAAAAAATCAAATACATTTGTGTTTGGTAGTAGGGCGTATTTTCGAAGATCTGAAACAGCTGATAAATAAAAATCAAATGCAATATCACAAAACCAAATAATAAAATTACTTGATATGGAAAATGTCGGAAGTTTTTCCATAATTTTATAAATTGTACAAACTTGTTCGTTTCACTATAAAAATCAATTGATTATTGATTTGTTTAATTTATTGCGATATTCTATGTAAAATGGTTAAAAAAAATAAGCAAGAGATTCTAAATCAGTAGCCACCACTTAGCAGACTGGTTTAATATCACAAAAAAATTCAAAAAGTTTTGTGTCCAGCATTCTTGGGATTTCAAATTACTTTCCAAAGAAGTGATTTTCATAACATGCCTTTACATATTTTTTAAGCAGTAGCAATTTTTTTTATTTAATTCTAAAGGCGATATTTTTTTCGTTAGTTATTTTTTCCGTAGTATTTTTCAATTTTTGCTTGAAAATCAATACATGAATACTGATATCTTTCTTATTACTTTTTGACGTATAATATACGAAATACACATTGAGACTTTGAGATTTGGAACAAAATATTGCGATAGTCCGCAATATTACTGTCAGCAGCCAATGTCTAGAGGATATTATCTGCAATTAATACAATTGAACTAGAAGTCGCGTAGTCTAGAAGGTAATGTGTTGGCTTATTACCTACCCCAGGCCGGTCATCAAAATGAAAATATGAAAAAATTTTCTTCGGCGACTTCCTCTCAGCAGATTTCTGGCAAAAACTCTGAGAGTAAATAAAATTGCCATGGAAAGGTTCTAAAAAAAATTTGTCATTCGGAATCGACTTTATACTGTAGGTTCCGCAACTCATGTATAAAATTAACACAAACAACATCAGTGATGTGATAAACTAGGTTGTAATCCTGACTAAAGGGTTGTAATGATCAATTATGTATGTAATACGACTGAAAGCAAAATTATAAATAATTCATATTTGAGGGTCAGTTCCAGCCAACAAATCTAGTTTTCATATAAAAATTTGTACTTTGAAATTAAATATTTTCTAAACTTTGATGATTATTAAACAGAAAATTGTGTAATTAATAATTGTATTAAATAACGTACCTTTTCAAAATAGTGAGCAAAACTTCTTTTAACTTCTGAAAGTGGGATAAAGAGCGTTAAAGCAATAGGTATTCCTTTGTTAGGCCACAAGTGCCCTCTATCCCAAGCATATAAAATCCTTAGCGCAAGATTTTTACGACATGCCCAGGGTAAACATTCTATTAGGCATCTTCGCGGCGCTTCTAGAAAATTTCCATCTTTCGTCTGAATAGAGACAAGTAGCTGGTCAACCGTCAAGTAATCATTTGTTCCATGAGAATTCGCATTAAGTCGTAACTCCGGTTCGAATCGTGCTGCACAAAGAGCATCAGATGCTGACTGAATTGACCACGCAGGCTGTGTTTGCTCTTCACAAGCTAATTCTTGGTAAAAATGTCTTAAGAAATTAGCTATGCGAATCTAGGTATATATAAATAACAAGTATCAAAAGTTGTACAACAGTTAGAATTTTTACTACCTGTGGGTCCTTTTGAGCTTCTAAAGTTGCAGTAGGAGGCGCAGGTGGCGATGGACACTCAAGCGAAACGTACGAGCCGGATAGATCGTCATTCCTATTACATAAATGTGAAGCTTTTGTTTGAAATGCCTGAAAATTTATAAGAACAAATATTTTTTGTGTAAAATATACGTGTTCACAACATATATTGTCGGTTCAAATAAAGTGAACAAAACAGGTAATATATCATATGTAAATTAATTTAATAATAACAAAATAAATCATTCTCTATATATGTATATATAGCAGAGTTGTTAAACGCTCTCTTTTTTCCGGACACCGTCCTCTTTTTTGGCCACATAGAATATCGAAAAACTTTGATTTTTGGGAAGACATAAAATTTTAGAGACATCTAAACAAAATACACAAACACAATGAAACTACGATGTTTACATTCACAGAGATCTCGAGAAGGCGAAGCCACGAACCTTGGCTTTCAGGAACATTCATCAGACTGATTACGAAAAAATATTTTTATTTTTATTTGAATAATTAAAATTGAAAATAATTGACTTTTTATTATTATTTTTTGTACAATGGGTCAATTCGACCTCCGGATACTGTACTTGTCACAGTCGACAAGTACACGTCCTCTAACCTATTATTATTTTTTTGATAAAAGCTTAGTGGACCTCTGAAAAATAGATTAGACTCAAAATTTTGAAATGAAGTGTCAAGACTTTTATAATTATTTTCTAAAATCCAATTCTGAATTTCTATATGATATTGGAAGTGCAGATAAATATAAATAAATATCGATTAATGTATGTATATCTTTTTAAATATCTAATATACATATGTGTATAACGAAGTCGCCGTAGTCTAGTAGGTAGCGTGTTCGCTTATTAGACGTAAAGCCCGGGTTCGATCCCCAGGCCAGACGTCAAAACGACATATTAACAAAAAAAGATTTCTGGCAAAAACTTTGAGAGTAAATAAAATTCGCATGAAAAAGTCTCTCAAAATCTGTCGTTCGGAGTCGACGTTAAACTGTAGGTCCCGCCACTCAAGTATAAAATTAAGGCACACAACATGAATGGTGTGAGAAGCTAGGCCGTAATCCTGACTGAAGGGTTGTAATGGCCAATTATGTATGTAAAACGATTATGTATGAGTGAATATGTTCAATTTCCTGATAACGTGTTCATTTATGAGAGATTTTATTGATAAAATGTTTTTTATTACTTTAAAAATGAAGTTTACTTTTTAATTTCATACTTTTCATGAAAATGTCCGGGTTTTTTTTTTTTTTATTTAATTTATTTTTTTGTTTTGGCTGTTGTCCTCTTTATCTAAAATCAGTCAGAACAATCCTAATATGACCAATCAAAATTTGTAGTTTATTATTTAGCGATAAAACCGTTTTTTTTAAATTATTTTGGATTTTTGTTCCATCAGTCTCTAGTTCAGTTAAGGTCTATAGGTGCAAATTTAGCAAGCTGTTTTAATTTTTCTTTGGAGAAATTAGTGTTTCTACATTGCAAAATAACAGGAAAACAGTTTTAAACGAAATACCAAAACTATCACCACGCTGTGCGGCGTCGTACTAGAAAAAATACGAGATTCCCAAATAGTGACAGGTAACATCACAACTTAGTAAAATATTAAATAAATACACAAAAAAATACTAATTACTAAAATTAAATCAAAATATTTCAAAAGACAAGACATAGTTTTGATTTTTCTTCTTTTAATATACATACATATATATAAGTTTACGTTGTGTGGAAGAGATGTCAGGTAAATAGGTACCACAAAAATCCAAAAAATCCAAAACCAGTTATCGCCAAACTATTTGATGATATTAATTATTATATTGGGATATGAACCATTAAAACGGCAATTAGTTATTCAACTTAATAAACAAACGAATTCAATCCTTCGTCGTCGCGGTTTGATGGTTGTTGAACAAAAATCATCAAAACAATTATAACCGTACATATATAAAATCATAATAAATGATAATATAAGCCCTAAACCAGCCATGCACAACCCGCAGCCCGCGGGCCACATGCGGCCCTATTTAACATTTCCTGCGGCCCTAAACTATTATAATTTGCTTACATCTTTAAATAAAAATAAATTTTTTTTATAATAAATTATTTACTATGCTAAGAAAAAAATAAATATATTTTTCAAATAACATAAAAGAATAAGTATAAATATAATTAATTATGAAATTATAGAAATACATTCCCTTAATTCTCATATTCACTTGTTTCAATTTATTTACTTGTTTAATGGTGTTTTCTTTTCTACAAAGAAAATGTCACCCTCTTACAAGGTGCATTAAAAAAATTGCTGACCAACCCTGTTATAATGTAATTTTTATTTGAGATGAACATAACACAAATATGAAAAAGGGTATGCCCCGTGCCCTTAAAAATATGTTGTAGTTTTTAATTTGTTTTCAATAAAATATGTAAACATAAAAAAGGTGTTGCCAGATCGCTAATTTTTCGATTTCATTTTTTAAGGCTTTTTTTTATAACCAAATATCATTTTTTTAACACAGTTCTAACACTGAATGCAATTTTTTATATTACTGACCATGTAGCTTTAATAATATAATGTTCCCTTAAGGTTACCCCAAAAAACAATGAAAAAATTAACTTCAAAATTGGATAACGATACTTGGCGACTTTTTTTAAATTTCATCTGGTAGCCCTATAAATAAACAAAAGTAATTTGCTTTACAGGGCATTATCAGCACTCTCGATTTATACAGGGTGAAAAATGCAATGCCCTCCACCATTTTCAAGTGCGAATTATTTAGAATAAAGCATAGCACCCTTTTAAAGGGTGAAACATTTTTAAGAAACAAACACAAAATTGCATTTTTTAAAATGAAGTGCACATTTTTTTGTAGAAAAGAAAACACCATTAGAATAAAGCATAGCACCCTTTTAAAGGGTGAAACATTTTTAAGAAACAAACACAAAATTGCATTTTTTAAAATGAAGTGCACATTTTTTTGTAGAAAAGAAAACACCATAAGTGTTTAAATTTGAATCTCAGTATGCCATGGAACACAACATTTTTTACATGGAATTATAGAGATTTGAAATTGACAGTAGGAGTTATTCTTACTTTTCAGTTTGAGTTTGTACTTTGACAAAATAACTTTGTAGTTTGTTTAGTTTTACTCAGTTTTTTTTAATTTGTGTATTCAAAAAATAATATGTCGGTATCAAAACAACTTAAGAAACGGAAGTTAGAAGATGAAAAACAAGTTTTCCAAGAGCAATGGACTGAAAAGTTTTGTTTTATTGAACATAAAGGTAACATTATATGTTTAATTTGTAAAGCAACAATTGCAGTGCCGAAAGATTATAACCTAAAAAGACATTTTCAAAGTAAACATTATGATTTTGATGAAAAGTATTCTGGTGCTTTAAGAACACAAAAAATTATTTCAATGGTCCAATTATTACAAGCACAACAAGATGTATTTAAAAAGTGCAATGAATCGACAAAGCAAGCAGTTGAAGTAAGTTTTGATATTGCAAATTTAATAGCAAAATCGTCTCGACCGTATACCGATAGTGATTTTCTAAAGAACTGCTTAATCGTAGCATCAAAATATTATGTTGTACAAAATGCCTCGAAATTTGAAACACTAAGTTTAAACCGAATGACAATACAACGGCGTATCACCGATATTTCTGCTGATATCGTGACTAAATTTACAAGAATATTCAAAAATTGTATTAAGTTTTCATTAGCTGTTGATGAATCTACCGATATAACTTCCATTGCTCAATTGTGTATATATGCCCGTTGTATAACATCAGATTATGAGATTTTTGAAGAACTTGTTGAATTCTATCCAATGAAAGATCAAACATGAGGATCGGATTTATTGTCTAGCATGCAGAAGCATAATTTGGATTTATCAAAGCTTTCTGGTATAGTGACTGGCGGGGCTTCTTCAATGATTGCTCCTAAAATCGGTATGACAACTCTTTTATCCGAACATATGAAGCAAAAAGGAATACAACAAAAAATTTAATTGGCAAAAATCTGGGTTTCGACCATGTTATGAAAAAAAGTTGTGAAAGCAGTAAATTTCATCCGATCACGTGGATTAAATCACAGACTATTTAAAGAATTTCTTAATGTAATTGAATGCGAATATGGTGATGTGTTGTACTATAGTGAAGTTCGTTGGTTAAGTAGAGGCAAAGTTCTGCAACGTTTCCTTAACCTTATCGAAGAAATTGAAATGTTTTTAAATCAAAAAAGTCAGCCAGTGGATTATTTGGAAGATTCAAAATGGATATGTGACCTCGCGTTTTTAACAGATATATGCGGCCATTTATATGATCTGAACCTTAAACTTCAAGGAAAATCTCAATTAATCACGACATTACATGGTGACGTATCAGCTTTTCGAATCAAGTTATCATTGTTCCATTCCCAAATAACCAATAATAATAATACTTGTCACTTTCCCAACTGCGATAAAATATTTAAAAAATACAATGTGAACAGTGATCAATATTGAAGTCCAAATTTAAGGAAGGAGACTTAATGAACTTCTACAGATGTCTTCCTACAGAAAACTTCCACTTTGTGGAAGTTTATTCGGAAGTACGTACATTTGTGAGCAAACTTTTTCAATAATGAAGTTGAATAAATCAATTCAAAGAAACCGACTTACAAATGAAAACCTAAACGCCGCGGTAAAAGTAGCTACTACAAATATTACTCCGGATGTAAAAAAGTTAGCATCTAATATCCAACCACAAAATCTCATTAAAATTAATTTGTTTTTGATTAAGTTACGATAATATTTTGAATGTGAATTTTCTTGTTTCTGTAATAAAGTATATATGTAATAATAACTGTTTCTAGAGTTTAAGTTTTTGTGATTGCCCAATAATAATTTTCTAATGCGGCCCCCATTCAATTATTGACTTTCTAATGCGGCCCACAGCGATGAAAAGGTTGTGCATGGCTGCCCTAAACCTACCATATAAGGCATTGTTGACAAAACAAATCACTGCGAAACATGTATTCATTGATTTATACAGATCAGACGATAAGATCTTTAAAGGTCAAATTATCCCTTAAAGTGTTTGATCATTACTTAGACTGAAGTAAAGTCTCTAAAGACAGCCCCGGGCCAAATTCCGAGTTCATTGAATAGCGATATATATATATAGACACAGTGGTGGCCTTATAATTAGAAACGACTTGGCAACATGTATGTTTGTTAATTTATTTTCAAAACTTTTGTTACTCACTTTAAAATTAATAGCTAAAAAGGCAATTAAACAAATTAGCTTTATGTTTATAATAAAAAAATTCACAGCATCATTATCATTTTTAAAAAATTTAGCTAAAAACAAAAAATGCCAATTTCAGGTTGGTCATATAATTCGAAACAAAAAATATTTTTACAAACAACTTAAAAATATCTTAATATATTCACATTTAATGGCCATATTCTTTAATATTTTGTCGGATAGACCTTGTTTTGAACAACATCTACAAGTCTTTTCGGCAAACTTTGTGTCAAACGTTGGCATGTTTGTACTGATATGTTTAGCCAACTTTGTTGCATCAGCTGAAAGCATTTATCGTTATTTCGAAGGTTTTTGTCCTTAAGACCTCTATTAACAATTGCCCATACATTTTCAATTGGGTTGGGATCAAGATTTTGGAGTGGCCAGTCCAGAACGTCAATATTTTGACCCGAAAGCCAACACTTCACTAACCTTGAAGTGTGCTTTGGGTCATTGTCATGCTGAAAAATTTAATTGACGGGCATACTTTGAAAGAAATAACGTCAGAAATATCCACACGGACAATAAGGAGGCGTTTGCAGGAGTCGAGACTTCGTGGGTGCATTGCGCAGAAAAAACGCATGTCTAAAAAAAATATAAAAAACCGGTTACAGTTTGCAACGGAAAAGCTTAAAAAAGATCCGCGTTTCTGGAACAGAATTCTCTGGAGGGATCAATCCAACATTTATTTGTTCTAATCTGATGGAAAAACTTATGTAAGACGTCTTCCAAACAAAGCCTTTGATCCCATGTACACAGTGAAAACGGTGGCGGCTCTATTATGGTCTGGAGTGCTTTTTCCTGGCGTGGTGTGGGTCCAATTGTAAAAGTTTAAGGAATAATGGACCAATATCAATATAAAAGCATATTGGAAAATGTAATGGAACCGTATTCAATTAAATTTTTCAGCATGACAATGACCCAAAGCACACTTCAAGGTTAGTGAAGAGTTGGCTTTCGGGTCAAAATATTAAAGTTCTGGACTGGCCACCCCAAAATCCTGATCACAACCTAATTGAAAATGTATGGGCAATTGTTAATAGAGATCTTAAGGACAAAAACCTTCGAAATAACGATAAATGCTTTCGGCTGGTTCAACAAAGTTGGCAAAACATATCAGTACAAACACGCCAACGTTTGATACAAAGTTTGCCGAAAAGACTTGCATATGTTGTTCAAAACAAGGTCTATCCGACAAAATATTAAAGAATATGGCCATTAAATGTGAATATATTAAGATATTTTTAAGTTGTTTGTAAAAATATTTTTTGTTTCGAATTATATGACCAACCTGAAATTGGCATTTTTTGTTTTTAGCTAAATTTTTTAAAAATGATAATGATGCTGTGAATTTTTTTATTATAAACATAAAGCTAATTTGTTTAATTGCCTTTTTAGCTATTAATTTTAAAGTGAGTAACAAAAGTTTTGAAAATAAATTAACAAACATACATGTTGCCAAGTCGTTTCTAATTATAAGGCCACCACTGTATATGCAACAAAAAAGTAAAAAAAAAAAAAAAAAATACTGTGTATAGATGACGTTTTTACACTGTTGTTTAAACACATATTCCAGATATTGGAATATATTTGTAACAGTAATATTTTTATGTAGTTTTGTCGTTATTTTAATTGTATTTTTGTGACTATTTTGTCAGCTTTTTATTAATAGAAATAAATATGAAGTACATCTGAATCATTATTTTCTGCTTTTATTATTTTTATAATTGTGGGCGTTTATACCTAATTATAATTGTTTCCTGCTGTGTTCAAGGTAGTGCTAATTTGTCAATAGTCTTACATTTTTCAGGATTGGGTTTGATGCTCTCAGGAGTGACAATGCGGCCTAAAAATTCTTGGCAAGTAATTTGCATTTAACGAATTGAAGTTTAATTAAGCACACTGAGCCAAAGATTTCTTTTAATAAATTGTAAATACTTGTATTTGGTGGAATTCTTTTTATAAATCGAGTATTGAAAAATTTCGGCATTTGTCCAGCTTATCGAATATAACATCGATGTTGGATATAGAAAATCTATTAAAATCGGTAATAACATTATTTATTTTTCTATAAAAAATAACTATGCGTCAATTATGTTTTATGATAGATGTGTTTTGATGACGCATATTCGACTATTGTAAAAGCTATTTAAATGTCTAATTATATTCAGTTTTTGACATATTGTTTTATGTGCCACATTTCATCTGGCATCTGTACAATTTTGAATATATTAGCTTGTCGCTTGTCACTAAAAATTTGTGTGGTTGCTCTGCTTGCTGCTCTGTCTTTTTTGCTTATGAGTCTTTTTTCTTTTTTTTAAAATGCAACAACAACTAAGACTGTAAATTTTGATGAATGATTCGAGTCACTCGAATCATTTATAAGTATTATAAGCATTTTTCTAAAGTTATCTTTCTGAATGAGTAGGCTTAGGAATCGAACATATTTCGAATGATATGAAATGATTCATACTCATTGCAACCTGTGTTTATAAATCAACGTTGTAGTGAGTACGAATGAATCAGGGTAGTTATATTTCAATATTGTTGACTCACTTATACATATTCAAAATTTCATGAGTGCTTATAATTTGGAAATGCAGTTGCTTTTTCTTAATCGTTCAAGAATTTTTGAATTTTCTCTTTGAGTGATTTATTTATTTTTAGGTGCCTGTGACGGACTTGGTTAGTTTGACAAATTTATTAAGACAGAGGCTTTAACCATTTCTTTCTACACTCCGATTTATGTTTTTTTGTAAGAGATATTTGAAACGTTTTCTTCGCTTTACATTTTTCAAAAAGATTTTAATTTTTATACGGATTTCTTTGGTTTTACTAAAAACTCTTCTGCATTCCATAACTCTAAAACCATTATTCCACAGCATCTGCTTCGTCTTCATCAGCTTTAAATGGAACGTTTTCAATTAATTTAGTACTTACGAAGCGTCGGAAATAATGTCAAGTTTTCGTCACTTGTTGTATTTAGATTGTACCGTAAGAGCAATTGGAAAATGATCCCTCTTCTGTTCGTCTTCTTTAAATCATATCATGTCTTGACATACAATTTGGTGATGACTCCAAAATATTTATTGGGACACATAAATCTAAAAAATATTTGTAGATGATTAAGCAAGCTATGTCCTCCCTGATAATGTTTATTGGATTTTCTTATTAGAATTTCCGATCGATTGGATGCTTTGTCATCAAGGTGACGACATGGTCAAGAATTGTTGAATAA
This sequence comes from Sarcophaga rosellei, assembly GCA_930367235.1. Classification (NCBI taxonomy): domain Eukaryota; kingdom Metazoa; phylum Arthropoda; class Insecta; order Diptera; family Sarcophagidae; genus Sarcophaga; species Sarcophaga rosellei. Next base: position 78,018,231 of record OV884017.1, on the reverse strand, counting down.
TTGAATTTTATTACTTTCAATATGCGTTGGGACAATCCGAAAACTTCTAGAAAACTATTTTGACTTGTCTTATTTTTAGATCTGGTCATCTGTTTCAATAAGGCTGTTGAACTAGTCCATAATATCCGTGACATTTAATTTAAAACATAGATTCTCAGCGACTATAAGCTGAGTTCTATTGGATTGGAAGTGAGTTTTAGTATCTTTAGCTTGTTATGGGCGTATTATGCTTGGATGTAGAGAATATAAGCCTTTAAAAACGTGGGAGAATATTGGAGTACGAAATTAGTACAATTACGTTAGATTCTTCTGAAGTAGATTATGTGTCATGTTGTTTTATTTGTCGTTATTTTTATATATTTTAAGTTTTTTATAAAATTGTTAATAAATGTTGCAGCTGTTATAATTTTCTGGGTGGTTTCCAACTTCAACATTACGATTTTTTGCGAGATGTATCAAAGTCCAGAATGGATCACTTCTAAGTTCCACATGGTCTGCCCGTATGAAGGCTGTCTTGTGGGTTCGAAACGAGCTCTACTCTACATATGTTTCCGTTTGTGTAATCTGTGACCGATCCATTCTTATTTCCATCTGCAAATTTACAGATAAATAACACCTAATTTGTTATCATTCAAAGGGTAGTAGTTAGCCAAGGCGTGCGATGAATAATCCGCAAGCAGTTATTAAAAAATAGTTGCAGTTTGAGTGTCAAATGGATATTTGTTAGCCATGTTCCATTTCCATACAGGAATGTTGAATTCACGCTGTCATCGAAAATTTTTTGTCTTGATAGACTTGAATTTCTTTAAAAGTAGATCTAGTAGTAGATAACTATGCTACTGATATCGCAAAAACTTTATTTAATTGATTGGTTTTCGACCTCAATGAAGCATTCGTTATTTAGTTGTATTACCGGGGGTTTTCTAATATTCACCCCCAAGCCTGCTTTTCTTGAAAGACGAAACAAAAATCGTCCGCGTCTAAGTCGTCGAGATGAGGGTATCTAAATTATTCCTGTTTTATGGGAGGCTACTTCAATCATTTTTTTATTCAAGGACAAAAACAGCAAATAGTAAAGGGCAGACTGTACAACAGTTCTTCGTTACGTCAATTTGAGCGCATTTTAAATAAATATTTTACTGTATCAAAATCGTTTGTGAAGTCTACGAATATCATATAAAGTAAAGTGCAATATTCATTAGACCGTTAGGTTATGATCAGGAGTGTGACAAAACATCTACGATTAAACCGAAAATCTGTGTAATTATCACTTAGCTTCTCTTCTATGCGAAGATAGAATCTGCTTTATTCCGTTTTCACTTTTATTTTATCGCCTCTATCTGCAAGACACTCGGAATGCTGCTCGATATTTAACGATTAATAGATGCGGTGTTAGATATGTTGGTGATAGTTACCGATTTCCATGAAATTATTACGTGAACTACGCATCCAATCATGCGAACTGATTAACAGAGCACCGTTTGTGTTTCGGAAAGATACATATGTTCCTACTGTGACTTTTTTTATTCGATAAAATACCAACAAATCTATAGAGCTGCCTCATATTGTTTACACCCACCGCGTCCTACACGGAACAAGTATGATTTCCTATTTTCTTATCACGTCTAATTTCGCTAATATTTTTAGCTTAATTTCCAACCATACTGTACTGAAGTTCTGCATTGAATAAGATTTGCCATTTAAGCAATATATTTATTTTCTTTTAAATCAATAAATCGTATTACTCGCTTGCTTTAATTCACAAATTGGTAATTAGTCAAAATTGCATCATAGAGAGCAAGATTGCTTTTTAATAAACTATTGTTTTATTTCTCGCAATTCCAACTTAATCCGAAGATATATGCAAATCGAAATTAATTTAAGCTCATCGCTGTCAATTTTGTCTTGTACTTGAATTTCTATTTAATTTCCAGAAGTTTCTCTCTCTGTTAACCGCCCAAATAATGTAATGTTTCAACACAATAGTGTCATTCTCTCCAAACGTATACCTTTTTTAAAAATATTTTTCTCAATTACCATAGTAACCGCAAGAATATCATTAGACTGGTTTCTATGGATTATTGTTTCCTCATAATCACATAATCACACAATCTCTTTGCATTTGGTACAATACGAATACTCAATGCTTACTTAATTGGCTTCTTACACTATAGTGTGCGTATTAATTTCATCACCGATCATGGTGGCGATCTTCTGTTTAATATCGACTCCGAACTACCGATTTGAGAAACTTTTCATGACTATTTTATTTTACTTTCCGAGTTTTTGAGAAGGAAAAGTCGCCGAAGATCAAGGTTTGAACTACGTGTTCTCATCTAATAAACCAACACACTACCTCTTAGACTCCGACGATTGTGTATAGCTATAAATAAATCTCTGCAAAAGTATACATTTTCTTTCAAAGCTTTCATTAGTTTAACTTGAAAAATTGCGTTCCTAGGATTTTTCTCAAGATAAAATTTTACTCGTTATTTACGAAATTACTTGCCAACAGACAGATACAAAATACATAAATAACTGGCTATGTAAATAATTTAAATTTTAATACATATATTTAGAGTAATGGCTGTTTTATTGAACGATTAAATAAAGAACATTATATTAAATTTTATACAAAAAAATTTTAATATACTTAAACATACCCAAGAACCTTCTTGGCTCCAGTAGCCTTCATTGACGCCATCGGCCCACTGCGATTCTAAAGGCAATTCCGGTTCAGGTGGGCATTGCTGTAGTTTGACATTATTTTGTTCTGATGAATCCCCTCGGGGACAAACAATCACCGACTGAGGGCACCCTATTTTGGCTAATATTACTCAATTCAATTTATACACTTCATTATATATATATATATGTATATAATTTAGCGCCAATTTGTAAATATTAATATTTAGAATAATCACTTTATAATCTTCACACACAATTTCATATACATAAATAATATTTTTGATAACATTTATTACACGAATATTGATATTTTAGAATCGCTTATTTGTCTTTCCGTTTTGATTCTGTTTCTTATGTCAACTTATTGTCCCTTTGTATGTATATGTGCATGTCAAGCCAGAAAATATAAAATATCTCACAGCTAAGCTTACAATAAAGCGGAAAATTTACACTACGGCGTATTATTTTTTATTGATCTATGAGATTTCAATATACCGTAGTTTTTTGGCTAAGAGTTAAAAGGAAATGATTAATGTTAACCAAAATTCGTAGAGTATACACTTTAAAGAAATTTATCTGTGGACTCAATTTTAAATACTTATTGCCGGTCAATGCGTCTATGCGAAGTTATTAAACAAAAGGGTTATCCAAAAACGTTTTTACAATGGTTTCGAGAGACCGAACACAGCTGCCGACAAGTACAAAATGAGAACCATGGAGATCCTTTATATTATCATGAAGAGTGAAAGGTTGCAATTGTTAAAATGATACCCAAAGCTGGAAAATATCATACAAAAGCGTAGTCATACAGACCTATAAGTTTATTATCAAACATGTGAAAATTAATCTAATATTAATGATTTCTAATATTAAATTTGAACAGGGATAATTTTTTTTCAGAACTATTGGTCTAACCCACAGATAAGTTCAAATTATGAGAATAGTGTTTGAAGTGAATAAATATTGATGCTCCCTTTTCATCAACGTCTCTCAAGCATGTGACAGAGTTTGGCACGAAGAACTGCTGCATATATTGAAATCAAAATTTCCGATTAATACCAAGAAGCTACTGAAATATTGAGACCTTTACTATTCAATACTTACTTCGGATATGCTAATGAGCAATCATGTGGATCGTGGATTCGATTATTACAAGAGACTTTGGTCTAATACACTACGCCGAGTATAAGATATAAATTACTCAGCTCGTAATAATTATATTATAATTTATAATTACATATATTTTAATTAATAAATAAAGAAATATTTGCGATAATTTGGTTAATTGGCTGAAACTCGAGATTGACAGCAAACTTCTGTTGCTAACCCAATATGCTAATACCTATATGATGCTATGCAATAGAGTTATGGGGAATTGTCTCTGGTTTCAATAGAGAAGGAATTGAAAGACGCAAAAACAAAATGTGTTATCACATCTACACCGTAGTACTTTAAAAACTTGAACATACATAAGGTTCTTTACGTGTCACATCTGTCAAAACAGGAATTGAAAAATATTCAAAGAACACCTGGTAGAGCGTCTAAACGGCAGCGGTCAGAAGAGGATATCCTTCATGAAACAAAATATTCCATTAACATCGGACTTCCACGGCCTTAAACACACTTACCATAGAGCACAAAAAATCTTCAAATAGATCGTTTATCAACATGCGTTCTGACTTTAAAATTATAAATCGGTAACTGAAGACGTTCCAAAAATATGCTAAACAAAATCGTACTAAGAGGTTAGAAAACACTATCTTCACATTGACCTAACACGAGTGATAGCAATATATCTCCACTATTTGGAGATTGATTGTCACCTTTGCTTTCTCAGGGGAGTTCAGATGTACTGTACGGTGGTATGTTCCAGATTTTGTTAATTCTCGTTTATCTGTTGCAACCACACACGAATGATTTATATAGGTCGAAGTCTATTTATTGTTTGAATTTTTTTTTTTTGTATTTCGTGAGCTATTAAAAATTAAAGCAACGGAACTGAAAAATCTACGTAGGTTTTGCGTATTTCTAATAATTAAGTATGTATGTACCTCATGCGTGAATGCTATTAAATCGCCCAAGTAAGACCTTGAACTTATACCAAAAGCTGTTTCTTATGGTGCTAAAGATGTCACGCATTTCGTTTCTTCACGGACAATGTGAATTTTTTTCCCCCGTTTGCCTATAAATGTAATATTTTTACAATTCGATCCGTGTAAATGACAGGAAAGAAACGATTATTGTGCTAGCAAACGAGCCTGTCAATATTTGCAGAACGTAAACAATGTAGCACAGAGACCAATTAAACTTATAACGGACTTCACTCATTCAGTCATTTAACGAAGAAGAAAGATAAGCGCTATCGGCAATTATGTATATCCAGCTCATAATAAATTCACTACTTTTATAAATTAATTATAAAAAAACCATTGGTAATTCATTCTCTATTATTAAATTGAATAAAAAATTTGTTTATCCAACGAATTATATTTGTCTACCAAAAAAAAAAAAAAAAACGATAAAAATTTAACTAAAAATGTATTTATTTTTTTTTTTTTTTTGCTCTTCTGCTTAGCTTATCTTGTGCGGTTGTCTCTTGGCATTAAATGAATTGTGGTTTACTCTAAAACCAGATCTTGATTTATTGATGTAGAAGGAGCTGAAATCTCTTTTTCTTTATTTAGAATATCGGCAGCAGTTGCAGCAGCAATATGCATAGCATGCCTTGCCGAAAGGTTCCACTTGTCTAAATTGAATGGTACATCGATATTGGTTCTGGCTTTTTATCATATTTTCGAAGACATTCTTATTATCCGAGATGTTTTGGGAGTTATTCCTAATTCAGCTAAGACTATTTGCCAACGAATTTTTCTTATAGGAACAGTGTAGATGTTTGCAAAGACAACTTTTCTAGTGTAAAAGCAGACTTAAAGCTTTGTCGATAATTTAAGTAAATAAATAATTATGAAGTAATTAAAACTATTTTATTCAATACATAATAATTTTCTAATAACAAAACAAATATAGAACTAAGAATCTGTCTTTTTTTAATATTTGAGATTTTGCCACCAATCGGGCTTAAGAATTAAGACAGCGTTTATGACAACAAACCATTTAACAAAACATTTAACAAACAAATTTGAAGGTGTCTTATTGCGTGCGTTATTTGAGTTCTTTATTAAAGTTTAAAATATTTGAGATGTTTGAAAACAATTAGTGAGAAACTATGACAAAAGTCGGAAAGCAACATTAAAAGATATTAAATTCTGAAAAACTACATCGAAAGCTACAGAGAAACACTCTATCTAAAGAAGTGACAGTTAAAATTCTTGTTACTTCTTGTCCAACAGAGTAGCATGGTCAATAATAAAAACAATGCATTATTGGTAAAATAACCAAATTTTCTGGCCAAAACTATAAGAAATCACTGAATAAGGATGAAAATTGGTAGAAGTTGGGTTTAAAGTTGCCAAATTCGATTCTCAGGTAAAATTTTAAAAGTTCATAATAGCGGAGCCATATGGCCACCCTAATGTTAATATGCCTTAAGATTTACATCAAGGCGAATTCAAAAAGGTGATGTTAAAAGCCCAGCTGATTGGTTTTTTCAGTCCACATAAATGTCAAACATATTGTTTGAGTACAGTGAGCAAAAAAACTTACACCCACTACCTCGAAATACCTTTTGAACAAAAAATTATCTATAAAAAGAAATTTATTGTCCTTAAGACTAAAAAAAGCTTTAAAACTATGTATATTCTGATTATAAACATTTCTCTGTTGGCTAAGTATAAAGAAAATAATTGTCGAAACTAAAAAATGCCCACATTTTTGGGCAAAAAAGTGGTGATTTTTTGACTATGGCTAACGGGTTTCCTAGAAAGTCATGTTAAACAAAATCATGTGGAATAATTTATTTGTTAGTTTTTTATAATAAGTGTACACAATTTTTTTTGCTCACTGTATGTACATTCTTTTGTTTATTTATTTTTTATTTCCTTTTATATTTCTATTCTACACAATTTATAATTCATTTAAATATTTTGTATGTTTGGGCACAACTTTTCTTGTAGAATCCGCTTTTATGCTTCCCAGTATTCCTCTGAAGCCCGTCATACCTTAGTAGCGCAAATCAGCTCGTATTTAAAAAAAATTATTTTTTAAAATTTGTTTTTTAAAATTTTTTTTATAAACAAAAAGAAACAAAAGAGAAATAATGACACAAAATAACAACTTTATGTCATTATATGGATTCGCCTTTGTCATTTCTGGCTTACAGCGAATTTTATTTGACATTAGTGGTCACCCAAAAACAACAGATAATACATGTTGTTTTTGTTAAAAAACACTGCGAATTGAGTTGTTGTACATGAAAATCAGTTTGCTGATTTCGAATTTGAGGTAAATTTTTCAAATTCAAAATGGCGAATCCAATTTATTTATTTATTCAAAAGTTAATACAGTTCAACAAGATATCATCTTATTTAATAGTACTGCTAAGGATACAGGCATAACGAAGTTTGACATATTACAAAAATAATAATCTTAAGAATAATTCAGTACAACAAATGTTATTAAAAACAAAAATATACAATTATATTAAGAAATATGATTAATTAATTACATTATTGTTCATTCAAAAATGTAACGATTGCAGTCTTGATATGCTTAGCATTGCTTAATAACTCTTTGTTGTTCGGGAGTTCATTCCCGAGACGAATTGCATTGGTGTAAAAATGTCTCTCAGATATTTGTTTATGGAATCTAACGCTATTAATGTTTAAGACTCTATTAGATCTTGAGAAAACTAATCTATTAAACAAATAATGTGGTTTCCTAATATAGATGATTTTATGTAGGTATACCAGAGCACGGCAACCGTTTTACTACAAATTGCATTTACATGGTTGGTCCAGTTAAGGCTATTGTTAAAATAACTCCTAGATTCTGAACATTAGGTACTGTCTCAATAGTAGTATTATTAATCTGTAATGGTGTAAGCTGTGCAGTAGAGTTTAACTTGCCTATTGTCAAAGCTTTCGATTGCCTCGGATTGAGGTAAAGATCATTAATCGACGCCCATTGAAACACATTATGGAGATCACAATTTATTTCGTCTATACAATTTGTAAGATCAGACGGCAAGCAACTAATATATAGCTGAACATCATCTGTGTACATTTGTACATTCCAGAAGTGCAAGTTAGATATAAATTGAATATAAAAGTGGACCAATAATCGAGCCCAGTGAAGTTTGATTTATTACCATCAAGATACATCAATTGTCTTTTATCCCGTACATACGACGAGATTAGCACAATAGCTGTATTCGGAAAATGGCACACGTGTTTTAACTTTTGGCAGAGGATAGTATGATTAATGGTGTCAAATGCCTTAGAATGATCGAGTAAAACCAAAAATGATGTCATGTTGTTAACCGCCCTTAATCGCAGCTCTTCTGAAACATCAATGGGCGCAGGAATGCAGCTGTGATTAGGTCTGAAGCCAGACTGCCTCTCAGAAAGCTAGCAGTTGCCATACAAGTATTGCGTCATCTCTTTATAAATTAATTTCTGGAAAATTTTCGATAAGTATGACAATATTGCGATTAGGCGGTACTTTTTATCTTGTTTAGGCACAGGCGTTATATTGGCACATTTCCACATTGCAGGAAAAGTAGACGATGTAATTATCGTATTCAGTAAATGGGTTATGTACGGTAGAACATAAAATTCATTTTATAAATTTTGGATTAATTTACTTCCGATAGAGTTAGACTTAACGCCTAGAATGCTCCCAATAACATCATCTTGTGTAACGTTACTAAATTCAAAATTCGGTTGAATCAAGCGATTAGTAGTAGAGAAGGCATCAGATGCGTTGTAATACTTCAACTCGGCATCAATTCCCGGTATGTTTGAAAATTCTAAGCTGAGTTGATTTACATCAACCATTTCATTGGATATAATACCATTATTCACTATTCCCAATGATTGAATATCCCTCCACTTTCTCCTGGTACTGATATTAGATCGAAATTCATCAGCAGATAAATTTCTTCAGATTTTATAAAACGCTTGGATGGTATTGATGGCATATTATAGTAAAATTATTCTTTGACGTCCAACGAAGAATCTGAAATTAACTGTTAATTCTGAATTTGTGGAACGACATGATCGATTTGCCTCCTGATATTATTATACCTCACCTACACTTAAATCGTGGCTTTCTAGAGATCCAGAATACTATTGTTACCGCCGTCAACAAATGGTTAATTTCGTTGCACGTTGTATTTTTAAATTCTTCGAGAATTATCTTTTCTTCTTTTGCTTTCTTATTTTAAGCTTCATGTAAATAATTTTACTTCGTAAATATGTACGTATGGCGTGATCCTTATGTATCTTTTATTTTCTTTATTATTTCATTCTCCTCTGAAAATAACGGTTCTCTCATTTTTGTCATGTAAGTCTACATGTAGACCTAAATTCTTGTATACACATAAAGCATACATAATAAATTAAATGAATTTGCGAGTTAAGTTGTCAGTAGTGTCGGAAACCTTGAACGCGTCGGAGGAAAATATTAAATTTTAAAGCCTTAAAGTGTGATTAAACTTAAATTGAATTAAAATTATATTTTAAAATAATAAAAAAGGTGTTTTCATTTCGCGAATTCTTCGAGTGATATTAAAAAGTATTTTTCTCTTCGACCTTTACGTTGCTTCGAGCAACAATTCTTTAAAATTTAATATTAATTGTGTGAAAACTATCACGATGTTGGAGGAGACTCAACATAATTGTGGAAAGTGTAACGAGTTGGACGACGACCGAATGGTTATGTGCGAAAAATGTGATAAATGGTATCACTATGGTTACGTGGGAGTAGATAGCAATGTGGCTGATTACGACTGGAACTGCGAATTTTGCGACAACAGGTCTTCCGCTGCTGCTAACCCAGGCCAAGCAAATGGCCTTGAGGCTCGACCGAGCTCATCATCGTCACCATTGGTTCCATCAACAACGATCGCACCACCACTCGTGGTTGCCAATACGGGTACAACGTATCAAATCCCGCCGGCTCAAGTTACAATGGCGCCAATTAGTACGGCAGTGTCAACAGGTCTCTCATTGCCGAATTGGTCCACAGTACCAACGCCTATGGTTATGTATCCACATCTTTATACAGCACCCCATCAATATATGGCTGCGGCTCCTACGGGAATGCCTATTGTCCGTGCAACTACCCAAGTTTTTGACACCACTGCTCATTCGTATACTCACGTAACGCAACCAACAACAACAATGCCTATCAATTACCAACAGCAAAATATGCAAACGGGTTTAAACAAACAAAACGCAGCAAAGAGCATTCAAAGCGCTAGCGATTGTTTGGAAAGGCAAAGAAAGTTAAAGTTGCAGCAACTAGAGGAGGAAAGGAAAATCGAACAGGAGTTCCTAGAACGAAAATATAAAATTTTGTACGGAAATGATGTCCCTTCTTCCACGAATATTAACAACAACAACTCTAATCACTTCTCGAGTTCTTCCTACACACAAAGGAATCCTACAACCAACATCTTAAACGGTGAGTTAAGATTCAACAGCAATCAAGCTGAACCAACGCCTTCACAATTGGCTGCGAGAAATACTATACCACGTGAACTGCCGTCCTTTAGTGGTGATCCAGATGAATGGCATATTTTCATCAATAGCTTCCAAAATAGCACAACCCTAGCAGGATTCTCTGACACTGAAAATTTGATAAGGCTTCAAAATTGCTTGAAAGGTAAAGCTAGAGAGCTAGTAAAAAGTAAGCTACTATTGCCTTCGCTTGTACCGGATATTATTAACACGCTTCGCATGTGTTTTGGTCGCCCGGAGCATATTTTAGAACGTGCTATAAGTAAGGCGAAAAGTATGCCCTCTCCACGAGACAAACTAGAAGCGCTAATCGAGTTCGCACTTAATGTGCAGAATATATGTACAACAATGGAATCCTGCGGTCTGGAGTCTCATTTAAATAACCCCATGTTAGTGAAGGAGCTATTGGACAAATTACCTAATCAACACAAATTAAATTGGGCAATGCAGCCAAGGGACGAAAGCGTTCCAATAATCAAAGCGTTTAGTGTATGGCTATATAGTATGGCTGAAGCAGCTAGTAAAGTGGTCACACCCAATTTTGGAAAAAGCGGTGCATCGGTAAACACGCACACTGAAGCAGCTAACAACGTAAAGAACAGTTGTCCCGCCTGCAGTGCCATTACTCATAAAGTGCAACAATGTGGACAATTTAAAAAATTACAACTGAACGAGAAATGGGAGATCGTGAAAAACAACTTGTGTCGTCAGTGTCTCAACCCAAACAGACGAAAATGTCATCTCAACAAGGAATGTGGTGTATCAGGCTGTAAGTACAAACACCACCCACTGCTCCATAAGGTCATCTCGGCTGACAATCAGGCAACAAATCAAACTGTAAGTACAAATGAAATTCAGAATACGCAGTGGAGTGCACAAATAAATACCCACAATGACGTAAATGAAGAGAAACCGTTCTTCAGAATTATTCCAATCCGCTTGCATTCAAATGATAGCATTATTAAAACATTTGCTTTTCTAGACGAAGGGTCTTCCGTCACCCTAGTAGAGCGAAGTTTATTTGACAGTTTGCATTTGAACGGTGTATCCGACCCCTTGTGCCTCAAGTGGACAGGTGGTACCACACGAGATGAGAGAGAGTCTATCAGAACTTCCTTTAAGATTTCTAGTGTCCTCAATAACGAGCATTTGGACCTACCGTCTCAAACCTTAAATATGAATGAAATTATTAAAAAATATCCTCATTTGAGGAACTTACCAATACAATCATATAACGATGCTAAGCCTATGCTTTTAATTGGAGCTAACAACTGGAAGTTAGCGGTTCCCACGAAAATTCGAGAAGGAAGTTGGCAACAGCCAATAGCTACAAAAACACGTCTCGGGTGGACCCTACAGGGTGGCAACAACAGTCGCTCAGCAGATCCCAGGTTAAATATACATACTTGCTCCTGCCAAAAGAATTACGACGATCTTCACGATCGCGTAAAGAATTATTTCAATATCGAGTCGCCTACCTCATCCGCTTTATTATCAACAGCAGACAGTGATGCAATGGAATTGCTAAAAACGACGTGCAAGAAGATAAGCGGACGCTTCGAGGTTGGCTTGCTGTGGAAGAATCCTGACGCAAAACTACCAGACAGTTATGAAAACGCCTATCGCCGCCTGATGTGCCTCCACAAAAAACTCGCCAAAGATGATTCGTTACGACAGAGTATGCAGATTCAAATCGATAACCTAATTGAAAAGGGATATGCCAGGAAACTAAGTCCAGCTGAATTAAAAGTCCCCAACAAGACGACATGGTATCTGCCAATATTTTTAGCTTTTAACCCAAATAAACCCAACAAAGTGCGACTGGTTTGGGACGCCGCGGCAGAATCAAATGGAACATACCTTAACGATTTTATACTAGCCGGCCCAGATCTACTCAACCCACTAGTTGACATACTTTTAGCGTTCAGAATCGGAAAATTTGCAATTTGTGGTGATATTGCAGAGATGTTCCACAGAATCAACGTACGAGAAAGCGACACGCAAGCTCAACGGTTCTTATGGTGGGACAAGAATGATGATTCGCATCAACCCAGCACATATGTAATGAGAGCTTTAACATTTGGAGTAAGTTGTACCCCATGTATAGCCCATTACGTGCGCGATACAAACGCTGATGAATTTAAAACAAAATTTCCACGTGCTGTGGACTCAATACAAAACCACCACTACGTGGACGATCTTATCGATAGCGAAGACACTGAAGAAGCCGCAGCAGAGCTATCCCTTCGAGTGGCTGAAATTCACGCCGCCGCTGGTTTTCACATAAGGAACTGGGCGTCTAATTCAACCAAGGTTTTAAGCCAATTATCAGAGTCTCCAAAAATAACTCAAGATGCCAAGCAATGGGGAGCTACTGAAAAAGTTTTAGGTATGTATTGGGACCCAGTTACTGACGTTTTTAAATATAATTGCAGATTTGCACGTCTGCGCCGAAATGTTATTGACGAAGATATAGTACCTACCAAGAGGGAATGCCTCCAGGTTTTGATGTCTATTTTTGACCCTCTTGGATTCCTGTCATGCCACACCGTAGGCCTCAAAATTCTACTTCAGGATGTTTGGCGTGCCGGAATTGATTGGGACGATACGCTAAATGAATATCTATACGAAAAATGGTCTCAATGGAAAGCGTCCATACCACTCATCTCTGATGTCGAAATTCCAAGATGCTACTCCAAGTTATTATGCGACGCCGAAGATGTGCAACTTCATACATTTGTTGATGCAGGGGAACACGCCTACGCTGCCGTTAGTTATCTGGTTGTACGGCTAGGAGAGCGCGAAACTGTTTCTCTAGTAGCAGCTAAGTGCAAGGTAGCACCTCTTAAGCCACTCTCGATACCTCGAATGGAGCTTCAAGCCGCACTCATCGGAGTCAGATTAGCAAATTCAGTGCAAAATATCCCTCGCTTGCGAATATCCTCAAAATATTGGTGGTCAGATTCTAAGACTGTGCTGCAATGGCTACGGATTGATCCAAGAAATTTTCAACCGTTCGTAATGCACCGAGTAGGAGAAATCCTAGAACATTTCAACGTCACAGATTGGAAATGGGTACCCACTAAAATGAACCCCGCGGATTTCGCTACAAAAATATCAGCGCAAAAGAATATGGACTTATGGTTCAACGGACCTGCCTTCCTGCGTAAGGACCCAAGCCAATGGCCAACATGTGAAGACTTGGGAGAAATGGACACGTTGGAATTGAAGCGCCATGTGCTGTTAATTGACAGAAAACCTAAAAACTACAACCTTTTGAATTTTGAATATTTCTCAAACTGGAGGAGGCTCTACCGAGCAGTAGCAACGTTCTTGCTATACATGAATAAATTAAAATTAGCTCACAAACAATCAGATTTTAATTCTACAGTTACTTACGAGATGGTACAACAAGCAAAGCGTTATATCATAAAAGAAGCACAGCATAGTGAATTTCTTCAAGAAATTATGGATCTCAAACAAGGAGGAACTGTAGCAAAATCTAGTAAATTATATAAACTCAATATCTACTTCGACGACAGCGAGATTTTAAGATGCAACAGCAGAGCGAAACGCCTCAACAACCACGAAGATGAAATCGTGGCTGACTTCATAAACGCAGTTTTGCAATGCAACACTGCAAAGAAATTCATTTACAAGGCAAAGCAATGTTTTATTGCAACACTGCTTTGTCAAATAATGAGATGGCATTTTAATGCGTTAATGAACGCGAAAACTTTTGATCCTTGCATGACTTTTTGTATAATTTAATTTTTTTAAATGAACGTTCAGAAAAAAGCAGGGTTTTTTGAAAACCCTTTTCGATTTGCCTAAGAATAAAAATTCAAGCCGCAGTTTGATCAAAAATATTTTAAACAGAAGCATTATTAACTAGCCAAGCCTCAAAGAGAACAATTCCTAAAATTTTTGTAAAATTATCGCAAACATGCAGGACGGTATGATTTATTCTCATTTTCGAATAAATACATTTCAGGTATTTATTACTAAATGGTATAATTTGATAAAACTAATTAATATTTTAAATTTTAAGAAGTTGCAGGTTGCGATTAAACTCTGGTGGCGTTCAAAGCATTACAAATAACAATTTGGAAACTGAGCAATAATTGTTCTTTCAAAGGTGTGCTATCAATTTCCTTAATATCCCGCATTATTTGTTCCCAAATTGAGTTTATTTTCTTTTTTTTCGCTATGAAGTCTGGCTCATGCCTCAAACGCACTTCTATGAGTAGGTTTTTTCTTTCATGATTCCATTTTTTTTCTCTATATATAAAAAATTAAATGTTAAATCACATTTGTAATTATATTAAAAAAAAACAAATTACCACAAAATTTTGTCGCCAATAAATGTTTACAAGGCATCATAAATAAAAACCATGCACGAATTTGACAAATAATGCACACTGAAAAGCATTGGCATGCAATAATGAACATGAGGCATTGCCAAAACAAATTTTACTGCTTTTATGAACACCATGCATTGTAAAGTTGCATTGCAAACTGCGTTTATGAAGTCAGCCCGTATTACCAGCAGGGCATCATGTCACATTTCTTATTGTTCGTTCCTTTCACGAAGACTACCATCATCACTTCCACGAAGCAGTAATTAATAAAATAAAAGGCCAATATTATGTTCATCGCCTACGGGTCGTATATAAAAAGGTGCGTAGCTCCTGTCAAAAGTGCAAAAATTCGTCTGCCGCACCACAACCCCCTCAAATGGCGCAACTACCGGTTGCTCGTCTGGGAGTTTTTCAACGCCCATTTACTTTCGTTGGCATTTATTTTTTTTTGTTTTTTTTGGTTACCAGTTCATGTATTCTTTGCATCCGAAACTTTATTGCCAGACGAGGCACACCTTGTGAAATATATACAGACAACGGTACCAACTTTAAAGCAGTTGAAAAAATTCTCAAAGAAGAGATCAAACAGGTTGATTTTCCCAATATAGCATCGAAATTTGATAAAACTAAGTGGTATTTTAACCCACCATGAGGGCCCACATGGGTGGTGCTTGGGAAAGACTCATCAGATCTGTTAAAAATGTTTTATACAGTCTGTATCTGTAAATTTTAACGATGAAACCTTGAAAAGTGCACTTTGCGAAATCGAGTCTATTATTAATTCTCGACCACTCACATTCGTTTCCGTAGAACAGGAAGACGACGAAGCCATAACACCTAACCATCTCCTCTTGGGTTCTTCTGACGGCTATAAACCGTTCCTCAACGATAGCGGAAACATACACCAACGATGGCAGCAAACGCAAGCATTCGCTGATCACTTCTGGCACAGATGGCTGAAGGAATATGTCCCAATTATATCCCGCAGAAGCAAATGGTTCACCAAGGTACCACCAGTAGAGATAGGAGCTATTGTCATCATCGCCGGTGAAAACCTTCCAAGAAGATGCTGGCCAAAAGGTAAAGTCATCGACACTGTAGTAGCTGCAGATGGACAGGTGCGAAGAGTGACAATCAAGACACAGTTTGGCGTTTTAAATCGACCGGTGACGAAGGTGGCATCCCTGACTCGCTTACGGGAGGGGGAATGTTACCGCCGTCAACAAATGGTTAATTTCGTTGCACGTTGTATTTTTAAATTCTTCGAGAATTATCTTTTCTTCTTTTGCTTTCTTATTTTAAGCTTCATGTAAATAATTTTACTTAGTAAATATGTACGTATGGCGTGATCCTTATGTATCTTTTATTTTCTTTATTATTTCATTCTCCTCTGAAAATAACGGTTCTCTCATTTTTGTCATGTAGAGTCTACATGTAGACCTAAATTCTTGTATACACATAAAGCATACATAATAAATTAAATGAATTTGCGAGTTAAGTTGTCAGTAGTGTCGGAAACCTTGAACGCGTCGGAGGAAAATATTAAATTTTAAAGCCTTAAAGTGTGATTAAACTTAAATTGAATTAAAATTATATTTTAAAATAATAAAAAAGGTGTTTTCATTTCGCGAATTCTTCGAGTGCTATTAAAAAGTATTTTTCTCTTCGACCTTTACGTTGCTTCGAGCAACAACTATTACCAGCCTTAATTATTAAAAAGCGTCAGGGTTCGATAAAATTAGCAACAAGATGCTAATTGAAATAGCCCGTAAAACTAATTTCACAAATGTAAATTTGGACTAAGTAGAATAGTACCTCAACCTAACAAAGGTAATATTATTTTGGAATCACACATACCAATATGTACATTACCAACAATTTAAAAGCATTAACAAAAAACTTCTTATGTCTTTACTATTGCCAATATTAAACGCAAGTAAGCTCAGAAAGAAATGCGCTATTGAATAAATTAATAGATTACTGGGAACAATTAAAAAACATTAAAGAAAAGTTACTTAAGTAAGGTGACTTACATCCAATCGAAGCCAGTAAATAATCGCATTCGTGCCTTCACCCTTGTTTCGTTAGCATAAACGAGAATGCTAACAAATCTGAGTACCTAAAGAATCTCTTTCTCTTACCTTTCTCTACATTGTATCCTTAGGGATATAAGCAAATGACACACATTGTAGCACTATAATTTTCGATTTCAATTACCAAAAAAATGAGCAAGACAAGACTCAAATCAATTACGTACTGTACATACTAAAAAAGGAACAGTTTTCAATCGGTCTTCTCTTGTACTCTGCTCAGGCATAGTTAGCCCTCTATCTAAAGCTATTTCAGAGGTAGAGAACCAAAAAATTTTTTTTGGTAATTATTTCGCAATTCTGAATTAAATTTATTACTTCACCAATTAGGATTTTGAGGTAGTGAAACAATTAGAGGCATTGCCTCCAGACCGATAATATGTGAAATATAGTAAAAACAAGAATCCGAGAAAACTGTCCTCCAGTTTCGGACAACGACAGAGTCACTACAAAATATTAACCACTCTAAAAAAAACATCAAAATAAAAACTATTATTTAATAAAAAGGCAATAGAATTGCGTGATATATGTATAATCTGTGTATACAGTGTTAGAAGAAAATGAGAGATAAGTAAATAAAATTTAGTGGACACGGATTTTTAAAAAATATTTAAAAAGGCTAAAGACTTTAGAAAAATGATTAGATCAATTTTCTGGTGTTGTAATAGTCCAATATTGCGACCTAATTTCCACAAAACAGATACTGAAAAATATGTGACTTTATACTTAGAAAAACAGTATAAATCTGTTAAGATAAGTTCTGGGAAAATGAAGTATATACTTAAAAAGTAAAGTCCATGAAAACTATATTGGCTAGAGAAAGAAAAAAACATGGAACAACAGTCCATTAAAAAGAAGTATTAAGGTAGACATTAAAAATTAATTCTTTCAATAGCCACAAAAATGAAATAAATGCTTCTGTTTCAATCAGGCGTTAAAAATCTAAACATATGGGTCGGTTCGTCATATTCTCAAATTTGAGTCAAATAGACAATCGTACATCGACCGACCTCAGCCGATCTATGGGAAAGCACATCTGGGTAGTTTAGAGTCGCGGGGTGAAATAGCTGATTTATAGTTGTGACTTTAAGAATCAGGTGCTATCAACATATTCGGATATTTAATCAATTATAGGAAACTAAAACAAACCGAACTCTAACCGTAAACAAATGATTACCATTTCATAGCACATTTGTGCAGAGCGAATTCACACACATTGCTTATGCTCTTTTATTTAGTCGTCGTTCAGACCACAGAATACACACAGAGTCGAAACTTTTGACGTTTAATAAACGCTCAAAGCAGTAGCTTAACTTATCTATTAGAGGGAGAAACAAAATATTATAATGTTTAGCGAATCAAATGTGTTAGAAGCAACAGATATACAGAGTGAAAACTGGAGGTTAAAGTAGAAAAACTAAATGTAAATAAACATTTATTTTGTGTTAAAAAAGGGAAAATTTGGAATATTTTTTGATTTCTTCAATGAAAAGTTTAAAGATTCTTAAATATTTAAATATTAATCGAAACGTGGGTGATTTTCGGTCATAATGAATATAGGTTCGTGTACAATAGGTAATTAAGAAGCTAAATATTACAAGATCAAAATAAGACGTACTACTCATAAACAATTTTTTTTGCTGAAAGATGCCAATATTTTTTAATTTCTTGAAAGGGAAAGTTAAAAACGTTATTGTTATTAGTTGTTTTTATTATTTATTAATAGTTTTAGAAAAAATTACATTTTTATTAACTCTCGCCAATATAAAAAACTCACCCCGAAAACTATAAAAAACATAAATAAACAAAACAGAGTTACATTCAGAGAGGGAAGGGAATACTTTTTGGTAATATTTTCTGTCCCTTTCGCAATGCTAGGTTAACTGTCAAAATCTCGTTTCGATTCTGTGTGTATTCTGTGGTTCAGACTGCGGCGAGTGCACATGTCAGCGGATGCTATAACATTTTTTTGAGGGTTACACTCAAAAAATATTTTATGTAAAACAATGCTTTTATTAAAATCCAATGTCTTATATGTTCTTAAAACACATTTTGATTGTTTTAATAGTCAAGTAAATAATTTAGATGTTATGAATAGAGAAATATTTTTTATAGACATAATGCAATATTTTGGAAAAATTAAAAGGTTGTTTATTGGTAGGAGAGCAAATTTATGGACCAAAATTATATCTCAAGACATATCTAAAAAAATTATAGATATTTTAAGTTTTAATTATCAGGTCAAAGATGTATAATTATATGTATGTTGATGAAATGGAAATCAAAATAGCTTATATTACTAACACTTTCCTATGACTGTAAACTCTCACCTTATTTTCGCTCTCTTACTCACTAATACATAACCAAAAAATTTTTGGTAATCCCTGCCGTAAACATACTAAACAAGAACACTCTTCAAAATGAAGTCTTAAGACAAGTCAATATTTAAGACACATGGTTCTCTATGAAATCCGATTAAATTAGAAGCCCGGCTAGAAATTCGAAGGATTCAAGATTTTGTTACCCAAATATGTAAAGATCTGACAAAATCATTAGAGTTTGAATCAGATCACGTAAAAAAGCGTAATTGTCTTTCAATGCTACTTAGACTTTACCTTTAAAGCAAATTTTTATAATCACTTGCCTCCTGCAATAAGATCTAGGAACTCGGAAAACTTCCTGTGAGATAAGGCAGTGTCATATAACCAATCCTCATTAGTCATAGCACGACAAGGTTATGTTATCTCCCTGCTATCACTGCTTTTTCGCGCCTACTCCGTGGGACTTACGTGTCCAAAAGAAGGGTGGAGAAGTTAAACTTTAATAAGACAACTGCCTCTTGGCATACATGCTTACAATGAAAGCTGTCTAAAATTCTGATATCTAAGATTCTGATCTAAAATTCAACATTTTTACATCCAGTGCTGACATCCAGAATAAAATAAACAATAATAATAAATAAAATAAATCAGCAAAACTCCTAGATCGCATATATCATCCCCAATATAAAGTCTACGATTTTATATAGCAATAAATAGCAAAAAGTAGCAACTAAAGATGTCAATGCAACTTAAAAATGTATTCAAAATATTCTCTCGATACGCTTGAGATCCGCTTAAAACGAAAAGTCTGTGACATACTGATTCAGCAGCCGATATAGTATGTTGGGATCCATAGGAGAAGCAAAAAATTAGACGCTTAGAGATAATTGTACTCATTGGCATTGTGCCAAAAGTCTGCATTCAGAGAAAAGCGACCAAAAATGGTTATTTCGGGATTGTATAGAGCTTTATACTTCTCTTTGCCCAAGACAAATGCCATTAAAATGGCAATTTATGCAGGACAACGATGATAAACGTACCGATAGTGAAATCGTTGTATCAGAAAAATCCTAACTCGTAGGTAAGAATAACTTCTATGTTAAAATGTTTTGACGCTCAAAAAATTACTACACACACTTATCAGCTAAAGAGTGTTAAAGGCCTGGTAGTAGTCGTTTACGGTATTGGCTCCGTATCAGCTCCGTAGAGTGGAAATCCCATTCAACTATTCTCAACTAAAGAACAGAAGCGATGTTCATGCCCTATACGATTTAAGATATCTTATTAACGGAAGAGTAACAGTGGAAGAACCCATTAAAATGACAAACATTTTTGGACTCACTAAGTCTTTCAGTAGGCTACCGTCAGTCTGCTGTGGAGACAATCATAAGAGCGTAGAGTTCCCTCACTCCACAACTGTCCTATCTATTAGAAGATACAGTAACGGATGGTAGTTACGTGACTTAAGGAAAAAACGAAGAAGTCCATAGTACGCTCAGTATCTAAAATTAGTCCGCTCTTCCCAAAACAATTCCTATCAAACACACTGCCGTCACCGATGAGAAAAATAAACCTTTTTAAAGGAGGGAATGTCGGAGCCCAGTGGGGGATATAATAATAATATTGAGAATTTAATTAAAGTTATGAATAATTTTATGGCTGAAATGCAGAAATTATTGAGCAATTGATGCAAAACTAAAATATGTTAATGGAACTTATGTTAAGCTAAAAATGGCTTTCTTGAGAATGTTTCTGATATGCTGTAATTATCAAAAAAATATTTTGTAATTGCAATTGTGCGTACAATACCAATCATCCGAGTGATAGAGCATGTGGAGGATCAGCTATTCTGGTACATAAGGACGCTAAGGAAGTTTTAATGTTAGTGCTGAAAGGGCTTCAGGCCACTTCAATAAATCTATCTTATAATAGAACTATCTTTTCAGAGACGTATTGTTCTCCAAAATATAATATTCGCAAGGAGCAGTTTATTGAATATTTTAAAACCAAGACAATTGTATGATACAATTTCGTTTTATTAAATGGAAGCCATGTCTGCAGGTCAACCCACTTACGTCATTAACATTTAAGAAGATAAAACAGCAAAGTACTTCACTAATTTCTTCGCTGAATTGGATCTCAATTCCAATCATCAGTTTAGTTTTAGAAAACATCATAGCACTACTGAACAAATAATAACAAATTTGATTTAATATGCTTTCCCAAAAAACAATATTGTACTGCGCTCCTTATACACATATCTCAAGCATTTGACAAGTTCTGGCACAATGATGTGATAGACAAAATTTTAATCCTATTACCCGCTAACGTCCATAACTTCTTCAAAAATTAAATGAAAAACAGAGAATTTCACACAAAATCGTTCCGAAAAAGCATTTGCTGTGGCATATATGGCAACGAGCTCATAATTATTTTAATCTTCACGGATTACAAAGCAATCTTAAGTACTCAAAAAATCTTGTACTTGATTCCGTTCGACTCCAATCCCGTGTTAATGAGTTAGAAAAATGGTAAGATAAGTGAAAATTAAAGTTAACACCCGCAAATGGTCCACATAACAGCCTCATCATCCAATGTAGAAAAATTGCAGAGAAGACAGTCTAAACTTTCAAGAATGATTACGTGTGCTCCATGGTACTTCAGAAACAACAACATCCGTCTCAACATTCCGACTATTCAAACCGTAAGAAATTAAAAATTTAATACATACATACATGCATAATTGGCCATTACAACCCTTCAGTCAGGACTACGGCCTAGCTTCTAACACCACTCGTGTTGTGTGCCTTAATTTTATACTTGAGTGGCGCGAACAACAGTTTAACGTCAACTCCGAAAGACAGATTTTGAGAAACTTTTTCATGGCAGGTTTATTTACTCTCAAAGTTTTTGCCAGGAATCTGCTGAGAGGAAGTCGCCGAAGAAATATTTTTTTTCATATTTCGTTTTGATGTCTGGCCTGGGACTCGAACCCGGGCTTTGGGTCAAATAAGCGAACACACTACCTACTAGATTTCGGCGACTACAACTTTTAATTAAAAATTTAATAAGACTTTTAATTCATCCAAACAACCTTACAAGAAATCTTCTGCTTTTTAAGGGTCATAGACGTCTTAATCGGCCGCAAAATATGGATTTAACATAATAATTCTTCCCTAATATTTTGTGCACACGAAACGTTAGTTATTGTATTGGCAACATGAACTATATCAATTTTAGATTTACATTTTAATGCATATTGATTCTTTGAAAAAATCCAACAAAGAAAAATTAATGAAAAAATGCTTTTATGTTATGTTTTTCGGTTATTAGTTCGAATAATACTACATTTGATTTTCTTGCGATTAGGTTCGTGTTTAAAAGGAGTAAAAAAATGTGAATTCGTTTTTTAACCGAAAAATTTACTTGGATTCAGTTTACTGAACATACACCATTAATACGTTTACATTCAATACCAGTTTTAGTTTGTTTTGTTCGGGACTTCTCCATCAAGGGAACGCTTAACGTACATTGAGTACTTCGGTAGTTATCACCTGGCCGAAACTCATAGCATTCGTCATATATATTTTGTTTTAATTTTTTTAGCGGACACCACAATTGAAATACCTGTTTTCTTATTTGCTTTGTTGCCCCTCCGTTATTTCTCCGTTAACTTAACGTATGTAAAATACTTTGATAGCTAGCAGCTGTTTTCTTTAGCTTCTCCTGCTGTGTGGAGACAAATTCAATATGTGTTGGAGGCAAATTCAAAAGTATTCATCGACCTCTTTCGTTTCTAATTCTAAGTGTCTCGGCCTGATATCATACATACATGCATAATTGGCCATTACAACCCTTCAGTCAGGACTACGGCCTAGCTTCTAACACCACTCATGTTGTGTGCCTTAATTTTATACTTGAGTGGCGGGAACAAAAGTTTAACGTCGACTCCGAAAGACAGATTTTGAGAAACTTTTTCATGGCATGTTTATTTACCCTCAGAGTTTTTGCCAGAAATCTGCTGAGAGGAAGTCGCCGAAGAAATATTTGTTTTCATATTTCGTTTTGATATCTGGCCTGGGGCTCGAACCCGGATTTTACGTCTAATAAGCGAACACACTACCTACTAGACTACGGCGACTACGGCCTGATATCAGATGAAATAAATTAAAACTTAGTTGCGTTCAAATATTTAGAAAACTGTTATTAAGAAAGTTACTTGTTTTTAGTGTTAAACGATTCATCAATTCTTAACTGTTTGCAATTAAATATTATGAGTTGAGCTTTTTGCAATTGATAAAAATACAGTTAGTTTTTATGTTCTCAATTACACGAAAGAGCATGTAATGCAGCGTTGTATTTTTTCTTCTCGTTACCGTATATGTATATACATGTATATGTATACATATTTGTATATGCGTTACTTATATGTGCACAAGTATGCACAACGTATTTAGACTACCTTGCTAAATCAGTAAATAAATAGAAGTAAGCATTTATTCCTTACAAAACTAAAGTGAGTGACTTCCCTAGAACAACTCGTCATCGCATTGTTTTATTTGTTTTTTGCTTTATACTGATATTCTAATTTCAAGAGCATATCGGAATATTTAACACAAAACCTGTTAAAAATATGCATTTTATTCACTATTGAGGATCAACTGGGTGCAGTATAAATTTGTCAATTTCTTTCTAGTGTTCATGTTTGGAGCAATATTACGCAATGCTTAATGGATTTGATTTTAATTAATATTATATTCGACTTTATATTCAAATTAATAAACATGTTCATATCATGAGACATATCTGATTAATTTTCTTGAAATATCATTTAAAAGACCAAAAATGTTCAGGGAAATTCGTAATTGATATAAATTTGAATACAGAAAATAATTTTAAGACTGACACATATACATAATAGTATTTATCTACATAACAATATATTTTTATTCCATATGTTCCAACTTAAGTAGCTTTACATTTTTATACACATATTTTAAGAATTTTATGTTCTTTTGTCTGTTCTTTATTTGTTATATGTATTTAGTAGAAGAACTAACACACTGAAGATTTTTTAAACCAACCATTTAAATATACTTGAAAAGAAATAGCCACTACATTGTAATATATTAATTAAAAGGTGAATACACTTTTTTTGCAGGATAAATTCAAGAGATATTCAAGAGATATTTCGCTAGTCAAACGAACCGAACAACTTAAGATGCAAATTTTTACTAAACAAACCACATATATTTTTAAATGAGAAAAGCTCTTCTACTCCTTTGAGAGAGTAATTGAAAGGTATTTAAGCGCATGTGCTTTGAGTGACATCCATAGCTGCCAGATGTACTGAACTACGCTGTTAAACATCTCAACGTTATGATGCTGTGTAACGCTACAAGATGTAAAAAATTAAAAACGACAGCCCCAAAGTGATATCAAATAAATATTTTCTTGTTGTCGAGAGGAAAATAATTCAATGAAATAAAGCATCAAGTTTTTTGTCTACTGGTGCTGTAGGCGTTCCGAAGATAGATTTTACAATCTAGACGCAAACCCTTAGTTAAGAGAGCTCTGTCATGTAACTAACAGAACTTCTCTCAAACAATGTACTTCAGACTCGAAAGGTTTAATATATAAAATTAAATTAAATCTCTCTTTTTGTTAAGGCTCCTGGCGATTAAATTAATTAAACGGACGTTATATACATTACAAATAATCCCGATAAAAGACATTTAGAGGGGTTTGCAATCTGATATTTCAAAATCTACTAATTATACTCGCTCTGTTAAATGTTCTGGCGATTAATTTAGTTTCTGAGATGTAATATGCATTAAAAATCTACTTTGTCCAGCCATGCTGTCCTGATTTATCCCTATATTAATTTATGTTTCAGTGTTCAGGGTGGGTGATTTAAAAGTTGAAATATTGCAAACTTTTTTTTTTTTTTTTAGAAGTCGGTAGTGAGTCGGCTTATTTGACGAAAGGCCCGAGTTCGAATCCCAGGTCAGACAGCAAAACGAAAATATGCAAATATTTCTTCGGCGACTTCCTCTCAGCAGATTTCTGGCAAAAACTCTGAGAGTAAAAATTGCCATGAAAGGCTTCTCAAAAATCTGTCGTTCGGAGTCGACTTTAAACTGTAGGTCCCGCTACTCATGTATAAAATTAACGCTCGACCTCCGGGTACTGTACTTGTCACAGTTGACAAGTACACGTCCTCTAACCTATATATTTTTTTTTGGTTTGTTGTGAAGTAAAATTGTTCCGATTATAAATTGAATATTATTTCATTCCCTTTGATTCAAATGACCTTCAAATGCTCAATTCTCTCCGGTTTGTCGGAAAATAGACCAACGTTGTCAAATCGCAGCTTCTTGGTGACCAATTCACATCACCATTTCGGTTAATTAAACAGCCATCAAACGTTTGATGCAATAAATCGATTGTGGCATGAGATGTGTGGCAAGTTTTACCATCCTGTTGAAGCCAAACATCGTATACATCAATACCTTATAGAAGGGTAGGTACTAAAAAGTAAAAAAGTATATTATAAATAGTATATAATGCCTGCGCTCCATAAGCCGCACCAAACAGTCACTTGCAATGTATGCATTGACTTCTGTAAGGCAACGTGTGGGTTTTCTGAGCCCCAAATACAGCAATTTTGCTTATTAACGTACCCACCAAGATGAAAATGAGCTTCATCCGAAAAGATGATTTTTACGGCACACAAATTTCCGACCAATTGTCTTTGCACAAGCGTAAGTCGATTCATTACGCTTATATGGCCCAGCCATATAAGCTTTCGCAAATGTATTATTATCTGTTCAATGAAGTTTTTATTATCCAATATTTTGTACCAATGATTAACTATAGGACTTATTCCCAAAGAATTAAATTTATCGTTTAACAAAGATCTGTTCTGATCTATTCGTTTATGTTCTGATTTTCTGAGAATGTCGGTTAGTCAACGCATATTATCTGTTAAAGATTATAAGTGTTGCACGAATTGTTTGGCAGCCTCGCATGAGTTCAAAAGATGCCAGAGCTCAAAAACATCATTCGCTACTTCACCGTAGCGAATCTTCTACTCGGGACAGACCGAGAGCTGAAACCAACCCCGTTTACCCATTTTCCCCAGATCGCTCTTTAGAAATCCCCCGGCCTCCTGAACAAAAGCGAAATGAAAAAAGCGAATTTCGCTACTCGTCTACAGTTCACCCCGTCTTCAACAGTTCTGTTGGGAACAGCCGAAGTTAATGTAAAATTTAATAATGCGATGTTTTCTGCGAGAGCTCTGATAGACCCAGCCTCTCAAGCTACTTTCATCTCTCGAAAATTGCAACGGAAGCTAGATCTTCCAACCTATTCTGCACCTGCTGCCACTATTGTGAGCCTTAATGGCACAGTGATAACAAACTCTACAAAGTTTGTTTTATTTCGCTAGGATCTCCTATTGATCCATCGTTTAAATTGACCACGGAAGCATATGTTGTTGAAAAGCTTACTGATAAATTACCTACATGCTCGTTAGCAAAGTATGCTGATTTTGATATACACGATCTCCCGTTAACAGATTTTAAATATGCCCATATGGATTTGTTATTGGGTGGAGATGTGTACTCGCAGATAATGCTTTCTGGATTTCGAAAGGACCCCAAAAACCCTTTAATCGCCCAACGAACTGTTTTCGGTTGGATTGTAACTGGCAAAATGCGATAGTTAATTTCATTTCCTTTTAAGTCTGAATTCCCTACTGTAAAATTAATTACAAAAATATATGTATGTCCTCAGTCTTTGCCGGGCACTCGCCGTGTCAACATCGTTTTTTCATTATTATCGGTGTGTTATATCGGGTGATTGCAAACTTTGTTATTGGAAGCGTTCCAGTTTTTTTTTTTGGTGTTTAATTTCGATTGATAAATTTTATTTTTTGTTTGTTGATTTGGTCTTATTGATAAGATCTTGAAAGGGTGAAGAGACCTTCGCATTTCAACATGAATGGGGCTGACCCCCCCAATCATAATCGGTTCCGGGAACTTGATCCCTCATATGGAAAACCTAAGCCTAATAAAATGAGGAGATTGAGAGCTGACGACTTTATACCTTTGCCTAGTGTTATCCCTAACGATGACCACATTCCAAGATATCTAGTTGCTTCTGCGTTAGTACAATCAGACAATTCAGAAACTAAACCATTAGCTTCATATAATGTCTTCCAAATTGGAAAAGGCTTAAATTTTATTTCACGTGATTACTTGGACATTACGGAAATGCGAAGTGGTGATCTAATGATTAAGACAGCAGATATGAAATCAGCTAAAAAGTTTCTAAAAGCAAAATATATTGATATTGTACCTGTGACAATAAGTATGCATAAAGGTCTTAACTCCACCCAAGGACGAATTTTTTCAAGGAAGATCATTGATATTTCTGAAGAGGATCTTTTAAATTCCCTTGGGGATCAGAAGGTGATTGAAATTCGCAAACTATCGAGAAAAGAAGGTGAAAAATACATTCCAACAGGAGCAGCTATAGTAAAGTTTGACCTAATACGTCGACCAGAAATATTGAAACTTGGATGGGAACGAGTTCGAGTTGATGAACATGTGTCTAATCCAATGAGATGTGCAAATTGTCAGAAATTAGGCCATACAAGTAAGAGATGTAAGAATATTGAATTGTGTAAAGTTTGTGGTTTTACTCCACCACATGATCAGTGTACCAGAAAATTCTGTGTTAATTGCAACAATGAAACTCACACATCATTTGACTCGTCTTGCCCCTCCTTTTTGAAACATAAATCGGTCAATAAAATTAAAGCTGACAAAAGATGCACCATACGTGAGGCTTGGACAATATTTAACGGTAACCCTGCAATTCATACCCTAAAACCTTTCAGTAAGAGAACTCCTACTTATTCTGAAATTTTGGCCAATGGAACAATAGTCACGAATAATCAAAATTTGGACAAAGACAACAATGACGCCTTTTCATCGAACGGTATACAAAAGACAAGAACAACCATCAATGCAAATTCTTCATCTTCCAATAAAATTAACAATTCAGAAATAAATTTTTTATTTTCCAATAAAAACAACATCACTAATCCAAAAGCATCAATTTCCAACATCAATAATAATGACATTACAGCTACAAATCAATCAACTTCCAAGAGCAAAAATAAAATTCCCGTTACAAATTCCTCTACTTCCAACAAAGATAATAAGATAACAACAATCGACAGTAACACCAACAACAACACTACCAACAACTACACCACCAACGACAACAACGTCACATTTAACTTAATTACTTCAACAGAGGAAAGTATTTCAACAAATATGATCACCAGTAATATTGATTTGACAACAGAAGACTTAACTGAAAGTCAATTGCGAACTCCACCTAATAGCGCTTCAAATGCTGCCGATTTAACACCATGTAGTAGTATTTTTAGAAAATTTACAGATTTAAACGTATTAATAACACCTGAAACATATAAGAGAACTTTACCAAAAAATACGGAAAAAGATAAGGATGAAAGTTCGGAATAATTTAATTTTTTTTAACCGTCAAAATGGATATTGGACTGAACATTATAGTTTTACAGTGGAACATCCAAGGATTTATAACACATAAATACGCTCTGGAAAACCTAGTTTCGAAACACAAGCCTACAATTATCGCACTTCAGGAAACACACATTGTGTCGGGAAATTTGAAATTTTTACACCTTCCCGGCTATAAAATATTTCACCACAACAAGGCTCATGAATATGCTAAAGCGGGTATTGCTCTTTTAGTTTTGAACAATTTTCACGTTACCCAGCATATTAAATCCTCTGGCGAACTTTTGTTTCAAACGATTATGATTAAGGGTAGTACCAATTTATACATAACCAACATTTATAAGGAATGTGACATAGTATTAACAGACCAAATGATGAACGCTATAGGTAATTTTGATGATGGACATCATTTACTTGTTGGGGATTTAAATTCACAGAATCCCATTTGGGGTTCTCAGAATTTGTCACCTAGTGGAGCTCTCTGGGAGAATTTTGCTGATGACTCTGGTCTGGTAATTCTTAATGATGGCTCCCCCACAATTCTTAATACGAGAAACACATTGACTGCTATTGATGTTTCAATGGCAAGTTCTGATTTCGCTTCCTGTCTATCTTGGACGACGTTGAGTACACCGGAAACTGGGGATCATTTTCCCATAAAAATAAGCAATAATAACCAGACATACGAGAAACGCTTCCATCCAAGGTTTTTAGATGATAAGGCTGACTGGTCACTTTTTTCGATGAAGGTAAATAGTATTATGATGGAATTTCCTGAATCTCCAAACGTTAATAAAGAAGCAGCTCAAATTAAGAGAATTATTCGGAAATCCGCAAACGAAACAATACCACAGAGTAAAATACCTCGTTCAAATAATTCCCCAGCTTGGTTCAACTCCTCTATTGCAAAATTGATCAAGGATAAGCACAATGCATTTAATCTATTTAAAAGACATAGAAGTCTGCAGAATGCCATACAGTTTAGAAGATTGTGCGCTTTAGTTAAACGGGAGTCGAAAATAGCAAAACGCCAAACATGGAGTAATTTTTTAAACTCACTCAACCCGATGTTGGATGTTAAAACTCTGTGGTCTAGAATAAGGTGTATTAGAACTGAGAAAAGATGTAATTTTTCATCGTTGATCGATAATGACACTGTTATTTCTAACCCAGTTGACATTGCAGATAAATTTGCTCAAGTTTGGTGTGCAATTGGTTCTGATGACAATTTAAATAGTAACACCATATTGAAAAATCGTACATATATGAATGAATTTGAAGAGTACATATGCCACCAAAATACTTTTCTTTCCGAGGAAGTCTCCTGGGATGAACTTAGGCAGGCACTTAGCAAAGTTAAAGGTACTACACCATCTATGGATAGGATCACATATTCGATGATAAAAAATACTCCCAAACCCCTGCAATTTGGAATTGTTAAACTATATAATAAAATTTTGGAAAATGGAATATATCCACATGATTGGAAGGTTGCGCTTTTGTCGCCTATACCAAAACCGGGGAAAACCCCAAATGGAACAGAAGGTTATCGACCAATATCATTAATTCCCGTATTATCGAAATTATTGGAAAAGATAATGGCTAGGAGATTTTGGCGACATACTAGGAGTAAAATTTCACAAATCCAACATGCATTCTTACCCAAATATGGTGTCCATTCATTGACATATGAATTGGAGAATAAACTTCGTCAGAATTTATCAAAAGGAAAGCTCAGTATGGTACTTTCTGAGGACATTGAAAAGGCTTTTGATCGTGTGGTTTCAATATTTGTTCTTGATGAGTTGCGTGCTTGGGGTGTGCCACTACCAGTCATTAAGTTTATCTATTCGTTTTTATGTAATCGTCAAATTAGGGTGAAAATTGATGGGCACTTATCACAACCATATAATCTGCATAATGGCGTACCCCAAGGGTCACCACTATCCGTGGTTCTTTTTAACATCTATGTGAATTCTTTGGCTAGATCTGTTCAGAGTGTACCTGGAATAGATTTTATTGGCATATATGCAGACAATATTTTTGCTCTAGCATCAGGAGATCATAATACTGTTTCTGATAATATTAAATCATTGAATGAGAATATACAAAACTGGGCTTCTTTACGTGGAGCAGTCGTACCTGAACAGAAATCAGATTTGCTGCATATTTGTAAAAAAAGGAATTGTTCTCCACCGGCTATACAGTTTGGAGACATTCAGTTACAGTGCAAAGACAAACTACGAATCCTTGGTATAATGTTTACAAAAAATTTATTGTGGAACTGTCATATTAAATATTTAATTGCCAAACTGAGTAAGATTAATAACATCTTGAAGTTAATATGTTCTAAAAAGAAGGGCCCCCATATTGAAACAGCTATAGGCATTTGCAGATCTTTGGCGCATGGCTTAGTCCAGCATGGTATAACGGTTTATGGATGGACTTCGAAAACTAATATCGGAAAATTTAATGCTGCCCTGAATAATTGTTTTCGAACAGCTACCGGTCTTTTGAGAGTAACACCTCTGCCATCTCTTCGAATTGAATCAAAATCACCAGATTTTTCCACATTGCTTCACAGAAGATCAGTGAATATGGTGGCTAGATCCATTACAGATCCAAATGATGGTTTGCATGATACTTTCTGGCAGAAAATTGATTCTAGTCATAAAAGAAATATTTGTGGAGTAAATAGGATCATTTTTTTATTTAAAAGACTTGAAATACCTTTACCATCTAGGCCGAAGGCGGATTTTGCGGAAAACCGTCAGCTAAGAATAGATTTTAGTTTATCTTCTCACAGCAAATCTAACACCAGCCCAGAAATTTTTAGGAAAATGGCAATGGAAAAGATTTCAAATTTTTCAGCTAATGTTGAACTGTATACGGATGGATCCTTTCAAGATGGAAGAACATCGTACTCAGTGGTTCAACGCCAACCCGATTCTAATTGGGTGGTGGTCAAACAGAGCCAATTACCTCCATATTCTGGTATTTTTTCGGCTGAACTTGCTGCAATCGTTGCAGCAATTAATCATGCTGTAGAAAATAATCAGAAGGCTGTGATTTGTACTGTCAGCTTAAGTGCAGTAAGAGTTTTATATAACGACAAGAATGAGTCCTATTGTAACATTCTGAACAATCCTAATATACATCAACCTTTGCTTATTCTGTGGGTACCTTCACATTTAGGTATAATTGGAAATGAACATGCAGATAAAGCTGCAAAGGAAGCGATTAATATGCCACTGATAACGGAAATGCCATGTTTCAAAGTTTCTATTACCAACATCTTTAAACATGCCCAATTGGGTATATTAGAACGGGAATGGATAAATTGCGGTTGTTTTCTGAGACGGCATAATCCAAGTCTTTCTAGGCCCATTTACCATCATGAGTACTCCAGGCTGCAGTGTATCCTGCTTGCCCGAATTCGAGTAGGAAAGTGTTTATTCAACTCCCGGCATTATTTTGAAAATTGTAACCCTTTAAGTTGCTGTCATTGTGGAGTGTTTATCAATGTCCCTCACATTCTTGTGGATTGTCCAGTATCCAGATTGTCGGAGCCACATGAACTTATTTTGGATTGTTCTAAACCTCAGCGAATTAATAGAATTTTAAAATCTTTTGCTAAACATAATATAATGGATGTATGAATTTTTTCTTTTTTTACAATTTTAATTAAAATTAAAAATAATACTAAAATAATTTTAGTATTATTCTTTCCCATTATGTTTAAATGTACATATCTTGATGGAACGCGCAATATGGTCTTGTTACCCTGCGCTTATTTTTTTATATATTTAATATATTTATATATTAAGTATATTTTTGATAAATAAATAAATAAATATGTATGTCCTTATGGGCTAACATCTAGAGGATGTGCTACTAACATGCCCACAATTATTATACAAATAATTATATATACCAGATATTTTAAATATTAACCCAATAAAATCATAGAATAAGGAAACGTAACGTTCAGCAATAATAGCACAATCAATATTTCGGTAAATATTTTATCTCAACTTTATCAAGTAAGTTTGCATAAACAATTTATTTTTTCGTACTTACTCTACTAAGCGGGCTAGACATTTTACTTTCACAACTTTTAAATTTCCATAAGCATAATGCAGCGTTATTGCATATGAAGATATGCACACAAATCCATCGCTACATAGACAGTCATATCTTTTGGATGTTTTCTAAAAAGTTTATTTAGTCAGAATTGAATAATAATTTAAATCAATGCATGAGTGTTACAAACCTTAGATGAACCTACAGAGTTATCGCAGTTGTCTGGGTTAGAAGAAGTCATGTATGAGATTATGTTTGTGGAAATTTTGTCAGGAATAGATTTACTGTCGTTCTTTTTCTGCACTATTGAGTAAAATTTCATTATTTATTATGTAATTCCAAAAATCAATTAATTGGTCGTTGTATTAAATTTCTTCGTTAAGTGAACGTCTGCTAACGTTCATACGAATTGGAGATCTGAAGCGATATGACATATTTTAGAACAACTGACGTGATCAGTGAAACGTTATTAAAATATCATCGTTCAACAAACCTCCTGAAAAAAAAGCTAAAAATGACGTAAAATAAGTCACCAAATTTTAAAGTTAAGATCCATTATCATGAATTATATTGTGTTACCAAAAAAATAATGCACTTAAAATATTTAATTTATAATAATAATAACTATTATTAAAATGATTAAAAGGTAATTACGTTTAAAAGAAAAGTTCCCTCTAATATATGTGGGACCGGGGACAGGACGCACAAGAAGTGGGCAACCCTACCAATAACAATAATTGTGGTAGGCTTGCGCAATAACAACGACTGACGAAAATACTAACGACTAAACATAGTTGGCTTTTCCAATGACAACGATTGACGAAAATACTAACGACTAAACATAGTTGGCTTTTCCAATTACAACGATTAACG
The DNA here is from genome assembly GCA_930367235.1 of Sarcophaga rosellei. Taxonomy (NCBI): domain Eukaryota; kingdom Metazoa; phylum Arthropoda; class Insecta; order Diptera; family Sarcophagidae; genus Sarcophaga; species Sarcophaga rosellei. The sequence continues at coordinate 77,984,600 of OV884017.1, read as the reverse complement.
AAAATACCAACGACTAAACATAGTAGGCTTTTCAGTAATAACGACTAACGAAAACAACAACAACTAACGTACCGAACATAGTAGGCTTAGCAAATAACAACGACTAACGAATTGAACAAAGTAGGCTTATTCAATAACGACTAACAAAATAACGAACAAACCATAGTAGGCTGATCTAAAAACAACGAATAGCAATGACAAACGAACGAATACATTTTTGTAAAATAGATTCATTCTACAACCCGAGAAGAAAACCACATTAAATGTTTAATTTGTTAATTGTTTAATTGTTTTTTCATATTCAATAAAATATGTTATTAAATCAAATTTTAAAAAAAGTGTTTCTCTAAAAACAAATCCTACATATATAAAACTGTAAAGCATTATATTTGTGATTAAACCCTTATTTATCTGAAAATGAACATTAGTTCGCATCCGCCCATTAATCTACCACTTAAATCAAACATAGAAATTGAATAAAGTTTCTGCACATATTGCTTACCCGGGTTCTATAGAATCACTAGTAAGAGAAAAGAGGAGATTAAGAATACTATGGCAAGAATATCATTCCCCCAATTTAAAGATACTGCTAAAAGAGTGTCAAACAAAGCTACAAAACGCCCTGAAAGAGAAAAAATAGTCTAATTTCAACCATTATATGTTGAACTTGAGTGCAACTGAAAAGTCGGATTACAGTTTATGGAAGGCAGTGAAAAAAATAGGAAGAAGCTCCTATTTAATTGCAAAATGGCAAATGGGCGAGAAGTAGTGAGGAAAAAGTTTAAGCTTTTGCTAATTATTTACAGAATGTCCACTCCAAATGTTACAGGTTCGCATATCGGTCCCTTAATGTACGATAATGTACAAAGACCTTCAAATTTCCATCTTTCCACTTTGAAAACAGCTATTAAGAGACCAAATGCAAAAAAAGCCCCCGGATATGACAAAATTGCCGCTTTAATGATGAAAAACTTACCTACCTATACGAGTTATTTTGTTCATATTCAACTCCATTCTTCGAGTTGATTCATTTCCAGCGTCATGGGAAATTTGAGCGATAATTACAATACCCAAACCGGGCAAGGATACAACCAAAGTTACGTCATATCGGTGTATAAGTTTGTTGCATATTCTCTAAAAATAGCCTATTCTCTAAAATAGCTGTCCCTTGAAAGCTTACTTCAGGAAGTCGATCTCAATGCATTATTCCACCATAGCACTTCTGAACAAATCCACCTTATAACAAATTTGATTCGTGATGCTTTCGAGAAAAAACAGTATTGTACAGAGCTCTTTATAGACATCTCCGAAGCCATTAACAAGGTCTGGCACGATGGTCTGATATACAAAATTATAAATCTATTACCCTCTAACGTCCAAAAGCTCTTCAGAAGTTACCTAGAAAACATATATTTTCACACAAAATCAAATTCTAATTTATCTTCCGCATGATGATGAAAAGCATGAAAGCCCTGCACTTGCACTACTCCAATACCATGTTAATGAATTAGAGAAATGGTTAGATAAATGGAAAATTAAAGTCGATGTTAGCAAATGTCCTCCATTAATCATTCATGGTTTAAGAATATCGGAACAAAACTGCATCAACTACCTCGGTATGCACTTTGATCGTCGTCGTACTTGGACTCACCACATTGCGGCAGAAAATAACTCAGATAAAACTAAAATCTGCCCAAGTGCACTGGCTTATTGAACCACGGTCAACTCTGTATTTGTATCTTAACACATTGAGTGCGACGTCATACGTTTCCGTACGATAGTGATTGTTTTTACTTAGAGCTTTTAGTTCATTTATGTACGACACAAAGTGAAATTTAATGTGATTTTTAAATAAAGAATCCTTTACTGAACATTTTTGCAAAAGCGTTCATGGGGTTAGTATGATTTTTGTGAGGTTTTATGAAGTGAAAAATATGTGAAATGTATTTCAACATTTCCGCGTCTGCTTTTGAACTTTCTTCTTCAGTTTCGTTTTCCGTATTGATACCATCTTCAAACTACATGTTATCGATTTCCACTGGATCTATGTCAGATCCAGAAACCTCCGGTATCCAATCAAAATCAACATCATTTGAAAAATCTTCATCACTCTCCGTCAATTCCAATATTTCCTTTTCGCTTAACTTTCGTTTCGACATTTTAGGTATTTACAAGTTCTACAAATGAGAAATGATTGCAAACTAAAAAACAAACTAAACAAAACTAAAAAAAAATAATCAATAAAAAACAAGAAAAAGCGTCGTACCTTTTTTTTACGACAGCTACCTTTACAAATGCATGCCTGTCGTGCAGTGCCACGTCGTACAGAAACGTACGACAGATAAATGCCTATATAAAATAAAACGCTAGGGGCAGAATGGACTAGGGATTTCTCAGGAATCGGTTTTTATCACTAATACACTCAATTAACAAAAAAAAATGTTTGGCCTCCTGGGAAGGTTTTCGTCAAAACGGCTTGGCACTCAATGTGTTAAAGTGTTCTTGTACAAAGCAGTTATAAAGCCAATATGGGCATATGGCATCTACTTATAGGGAACAGCCTCATCATCCAATGTAGAAAAATTGCAGAGCAGACAGTCTAAACTTCATTAAAGTAAAGATTTTTAAAATCATTGTAGGTTCTACGAAAAGGATCGAAATTCCTATAGTTAGTTGTGTAATATTTGATATTTATGAAATTATAGTATCTTGTTGGACGAATAGGTACTCTTATGTAAAGTTTTTCCAGAAAAAATTGAGAGTTGATAACACCATGTTACGATTTTACGAATACAATACTTTTTTCTCTCGGTACTATTAACTTCTTGCTATAAATATTTTTTTTCATTACACAACATTTGTTGCATACTATAATCTTTACATTGTATCATTACCCATTTTTTATATAATGATAGATTAAAGTCTTCCCCGTTACTTAATGATTTCTATATATTTCCATTGAAATGATTTTTTCATTAGAATTGGAGTAGGCTCTGCATATTCCATTGAAATGATTTTTTTTTATTAGATTTGGAGTAAGCTTTGCATATTCCATTGAATTTTTTTACATTGGAATTGGAGTAGGCTTTGCATATTCCATTGAATTTCTTTTTATATTGGAATTGGGGTAGGCTTATTAGATTATGATTTTCTGACTGATAGAAAAAATTTTTAATTGGGAAAATAGAACTCAGAGAGTGCAGACGTCTACAAAGAAAGTCTTAAAAGGAAAATTTTAAACAATTATTTGTAATTAAAAGTGAAAGTGTAAACGTGAAGTCCATAAGCAATATTAAATTATTATAAAAATTATTAAAATAAAAAAAAAGGATTCTCCAAATCAACTGCACTGGCAAAAAAAATATATGGGTTACGCCTTCAACAAACCATAGGCTGACATACTGTATTCAAATTGACGTCCAAAAGAAATTTCTAGAAGCACCTCGGTTCCTAATCATCACGTGATCCTGTTTATTATATTTTTTTTATGTTTTATAAAGATTTGAAATAAGTTTTTCTTAATTTTAAAAGAATTTCTCACATTATAAAAATCATTTAAATCTAAAATTAATTTAAATCTTAAATTATTATAAAGAATTTAAAGTCTATTAAACTGTGTTAAAATCATTAATTGTTCAAACATAACCTAAAACCAAAATGTGTAAATTATAAATCAGTTATGGCAAAGAGAAAAAAAATTGTAACAAAAAAAATTATTACCTTAAATGTATTGTATATGTATAATTTCTTTTGTGTATAATTACTTAAATTTATATTTAAAAAAGAAAAAACCAATATTTTCTTTTCCATAAACCTGAAATATTAACTAAATATGTTGGATTATAAATGTTTATAATGAAATAAATTTAATTTTAAAGTTCTTTCAATTTTTTAAATTAGCTTCATAATTATTTTCATTATATTTGAATTTTACTTATTTTGTTTTAACTAACATTTTTCTTTAAGTGTATTTCTTTTTATTTTGTCTTTTATATTAATCTTTACATTTGTAAGATATATGAATGATCTCACTAATTATCCCTAAACAGAATTTAGAGACAACAACAACACACATTGACTGCTGGGCCCATCATCTCAATTGCTGTGGATAAATATAATCTGTAAGTGATGATTACAATAATTTCATTCATATTTCTTTCTTTGCTTTATTATTTTCATTAAGTAACTCAATATAGTCAGTCCGTTTCAGTTTTGTTCCTCTGTCCAAATTTTTTCTTTCTCTTTTGCTCTTTGTTTCATAATGCATTTTGAATTAATAACTTTAGTTTGTTCTTTACACTTGCCAAGTAAATAACTTATATGATTGTTGTTAATTTCTTTTATTTTCTATTCCATTATAATAAAATTGTTTGTATATATTTAATGAATATGAAACATTAAATTATTTAATGGGGAGGGATATTTTCGACCGGGATGCGAGCGTATAGGTGACCTTTGTATTTTTCTTTATGGGACAGATCTAAAATTATGGGTATTCTATCTGTCATTGGCGTTGATGATAAAGGGATGGGAAAAGTGTACCCTACGTTGGCACATACATCTCGCCATCGTTTCATTTGTTAAAATACTTTTTTTTAAATGTTTTAGTCTTTTATTTATTTTTTCACACTCTGGTGACATGTAGAGTGTGTTATATGTTAATGCGTCAAATCGGGTTGAGAACCAACGAAACTTAGTGTAGAGCTAGCGGGTAAACAGAAATTCATGTCTCTTAACTTCTGTATTTGAAATTTATACATATGGTATATCGGCCTACATGGGTCTATATTAAGTATGTAGGCGCGTTACAACCATTATTCAGCTTCAGGAGAAAGACAGCATTTAGCATTTTACAACGACTTTTTAAAGATGGTAATTTAATGAGTGCTAAGCGTTTTTCATAATATGGTAACCTTTTATTAGGACCCCATCCGTTCCCTAAACTACGAAGACAAAATAATCAGAACTGTATTTGAACTGATTTGATTTTGTCAGAGTGTACAGCGAATTTTTAGCCCATCGTTTGATATATCCCAGGATACATGTAGCTTTGTAGTCCAATTGTAGTACAATTTACAATCGAAAATTATCCCTAAATCGTTAAAGGAATTAACTAGTTCAAGAACAGCACCATTCATTGGTTGGCGATGATCTAGTGAAGCACATGTATTTAAATTTTTTAACATTCAGCTCCATTAAATTAGTAGTACACCAAGAGGTTAAGTAGTTAATATCATCTTGTAAAAGTACTTGATCTTCAATGTTATTAAATGATAAAAATATTTGAACATCGTCTGCATACATTAATGTGTTTGAATTTTTGATAACAGAAGGAAGATCATTTATAAAAAGAGTAAATAGCAGCAAGATAACGACCCTGTGGTACGCCTGACTGTATATCAATAAAGTTAGATTGCGTATTCCTGAATTTAACGGACTGCTTTCTGTTTATTAAATACGATTTAATCCAATTTAATAATGATGAACTAAAACCAAATTGATTAAGCTTATGAACAAGTAAGTTATAATTTACTTTATCAAATGCCTTACTAAAATCAATATAAATGACGTCAGTTTGTTTGCCTGCAATAAATCCATCATTAACCAAAGTTGTAAATTCAAGAAAATTTGTGATTGTTGATCGAGACTTACAAAATTCACACTTAGGCTGCCTTCCAAAATGTTAGTTGCTTTGTGTTTGAACTAAGTATCGTGTTTCATAATGCCGCTGTACAAAATATATACAATGTATTCTATTTCAAAACGTCGTCAATGTGTATTTTTAACGCAGTCAAAAAGCAATCAGGCATCGGATTTATAGGTGATGCATTGTTTGGTTACTTTGCATATCAACATAGTTTATATACAGTAATAGAACTGTATACAAACTTTGTATTGATACATTTTGGCAGGGTTTGTATTAGAGATGAGCGATATTTTCAAAACTGTGATTTAATCACGGTGATTGATAATTCACTGGTAACTACAGTGATTGAAACTGCCAAATAACAGTTACTAATAATGTCGTTCTTTCAAAATTATTACATACTCAAATTTATTTCATTTTATTTTGAGCGAGGCAGAATTACTATTAGATGATGCCGATTATTTACTTTTGTCTTTTATACATACGGTGACCAGACGTTCTGTATTATACAGAACAGTACTGTATTTTAGAGCCCTGTTCTGTATAAATTATTCTTTGCTAAAAAACGTGAAAATGTTCTGTATTTTATTTAGTGTTCTGTATTTGTTCAGTAGTTAGTTATTTTTTCAGTTTTACATAAGAAACGCATAGAAAAACACATAAGAATACATAAATATTAAAAAATTCTGACACAAATGTAGGTAATAAATTTTTTTCAACTATAAACATTTACCAAAAATGATAAGTAGTGTCGATATTTTTGATTGTTCAAATCATAACAACATAAAAATATGTCTAATATTTGTTCGTTTTTTTATACCACTGAAAGGTGTGCAAGTAAAAATACTAAAGGGTCGGCCATCTAACGTTTTTTTTTTTCTTCAACTAGAGCTTATTTCGTGAATGGTAACACTTAGCTCATATCTGATTTGACAGATAATTAGTTTTATCCTTCCGCTGAACGAATATGGTTGTGTATACGCTTGAACAACGCTGGGAAATATTGCGACATTACTTTGAAAATCATGGTAATGTTGCAGAATGTGTGCGAAAATTGCGTACGGATTTTCGAAGAAGAGAAGCAGCGTCAGCTCCGTATGTAAACAAGCAAAATTGTCGCATTTGGGGCATGGAAAACCAGCACGCATACATTGAAAAGCCGACGCACCCAAAACGAGTCACTGTTTGGTGCGGATTTTGGTCTAGAGGCATAATTGGGCCATTTTTCTTCGAAAATGAGCAAGGAGTGGCCGTTACAGTCAATAGCGATCGTTATCGGGCCATGTTGAACAAATTTTTGTTCACAAAAATTGAAGAGGAGGATATTGTCAACATTTGGTTTCAACAGGACGGCGCTACGTGCCACATAGCCGAAGCTACACTCGATGTTTTGCGCCCTGTTTTTGAAGATCGCATTATCAGCCGCAGAGCTGATGTCGTTTGGCCTCGGAGCTGCGATATGACACCGTTGGACTATTATTTATGGGGTGCCGTCAAAGATAAGTGTTACGGCGACAAGCCAGAGACAATTGACGCTTTAAAGGACAATATTCGTGAAGCCATTGGTAAAATACAGCTGCACACAATCGATAATGTGATTAAAAATTGGACCGATCGTGTAGGCTACTGCATGGCCAGCCGAGGCAGCCATTTGAATGAAATTATTTTCCATTATTAACCGGAAGTATTGTATTTTCAAATAAAAAAAGAAATTTGAGAAAATATTCAGTAGTTTTTTTTTTAAAGAGTTTTCAAAAAAAAAAAGTTATTTGGCGGACCCTTTATTTATTATTTGCTTCCTTTTTGTACTTTATTAAATTGAATTAATAAATTTTTATTTTTTAACAATCAATATAATAATGTTTAAAATTTTATTAACAATTAAAATTTTGATGGTTAAAAATAACCTGATTTATTTCTGTATTTTGCTGGAAAAAATATGGTCACCGTATTTATACATGAACTTTCTGTGAAACTTGATTGTCAAACTTCATATAAAAAAATTACATTAAAAATAATAACATTGAAGACACCACGTTGATTTTGTTTAGTAGTCTTTTCGTAGTATGTATCTAGTTGTCTCTTTCTTACGACTTAATAAAATACTTTATTGTTATTATTGTTTTCTTTTGGAATACTGTGATCACAATCACTGTTTTAAAGAACAGTGATTAACAAATCACGTTCACTAAGAACAACGTTCTTCAAAAATCACCGGATCGCTCATCTCTAGTTTGTATTACTTGCTTGAAATTAGCAAAAGCACCTAAGTTTCTGCTGTGCTTACAGTTTTTCAGCAATTGTACCCAAAGCAAAAGCAAACAGCACAGTCAAAAAACAAAAATTAACTCATTAGCTGTAGTGGTACAGTGAAATGTTTTCTACTAACGCAGTGAAGCACAGTTGTTAATTTCAAAACGATCACTATTGCTTACAGCGTTTCAGCTCTTGTGGTTTCTCTTGTGCTTTTGCTGCGCTGTTTTACTTTGTAAAGAACTGCTTAATGACTGAATTTATATGATAAAAATGAGGATGTATTTGTGAGAAGCATGTGTATAACCCAGAGGAAAATTGTTAGTAATTATTGTTTCAAGCAGTGTTCGAACAAATATTGTTTACAAAATATTGTGTTTTTTGATCCCATTTATTACTCTTCGGAATAATTGAAATATTTCACATAAAAATTCAAAGAAAAATCTGTGAATTTTACCCATTGCCCATTGAAATTAACAACTGTGCTTCACTGCGTTAGTAGAAAACATTTCACTGTACCACTACAGCTAATGAGTTTATTTTTGTTTTTTGACTGTGCTGTTTGCCTTTGCTGTTTTATTTTCTCTTAGCTGTAGTGAAGCATATAAGAAAAAGCAAAACACAGAGAAGCAAAAACAAACCGTGGTCTCGTTTATATACGAAAGCAAATATAACAGTTATTGTTGAAAATACAGTAGTTTTGATTTAGCTACCTTTTATTTACGTGCGCATTGCCTTTACCTGCACAAAATTTTGATTCGTGCTTTGAGAGAGTAATCTATAATTAAAGTAAAAAATTTAATTTAGCTGCATGTTTGGCTTATCTGCACAAAAATTCTTGCAAAAGTTAGTTGTGCAGGTAAGTCAAAACTACTGTATTTGGAGAAATCCCGATCAGAAGATGAATCCGAGGAACGGTATGGAGTGCTTGTTCAGCTGCTGGTGTCCGGATATTGCATTTTGTTGAAGGAAATATGGAAAAATGTTGTATTTAAAAATTTGGCAAAAAGTTAATATTAAATGATAAAATGCTTAGAATAAAGCACACATTTGATTAGTACCATGAACAATTGAACCCTAATTATCAAAACTTGACACCAACCAGAAGATCACGATCGAAAAATTGTTTTAGGGAAAAACTTCTTTCAAACCAAGCAAAACTGACAAAGATCTTCTTAGAGGAGCGAAATAAATTAAGCCCCCAATATGCCAAAAAGCTTGCTGAACCTGCACCAAAGCGAGTTAAAAGTGTCATTCACCAAGAAGGCTATTTATCCAACTAATTATTTTTCTAATTTTTCGCTTTTTAATATACTCAGGTCATAAAAAGTACTGATTACTTATTTTATATAGCACGTAATTTTGTTTAAATGCTTACTTGATTTAAATTTTTTTTAAACTAAACTTTAAAATTTAATACAATTTTCTAAGATTATGTGATCCCTTGTATGTACATACATATGTATGTTCAAATTTTGTTCATATTTCTTTAGATAATATGTATACTATTATTGTATACAAACAAATCTGTTTTAAATAAAAAATACTGACCATTATAATTATAGATGCAAAATCCTTTTTCTAAACATACTCTCGTACTCATTTAGTTATTTTTTTTTTTTGTTTTAGTTTGCCATTGAGTCCATAATATACTTTATCATTGTTTTTTTTTTTTATACAGACACAAAGAACTTGGGTGTGGAGAGTTATTATTTTTATTTGAATTTTGTCACTAAATCGAGAGAAATATTTTATTTTCATAAATAAATTTTTTAAATTTATTCTCTAGTACATTTAATTGAATCATTGAGCACTATGAGCTTGGAAGAGTATTTAATTCTTTTTTTTTAATTTTCATTGAATACATACATAAAACTTCGACGATCACTTAGAGTATACTGAAAAATCTCGTTTTTGTTTTCTGCTTTTGGAGCCTAATTTTTGTCCGTTTAAACACATAATATAAAATAATGTACATACTCGTATGTTTTTATAACTTAAAGTACCACACGCTAAAGATCATATTCTATGCATCCGTAAAGTAAACATAAATTAATTATTATTTAAATGATGATGAAATTACATATTTATCGATATAATTCAAATATGATTGGAATAAATAATATACTCCCAATAGAGTAAGGCAGGATGTATAAATCCACTGATTGCATTTTAGTAATGTTAACTAATATTAAGTATAAGTATGACTTAAAGGCTCCTGGAGACGATCAAATAATTTCATCAAATAATGCATAAGTGTGAGTGTCGTGTGATTGACGTATGAATGGAGACGTTCAAATAAATTCGCCAATCATCATTTGCATTTTGATTTTGTAGTGTGCGCTTCGCAAAATGCCTTTATCGGATGACGATTTATTTATTGCTTTTAACATATTGTACAATTTTTTTAAGATAAAAAGGAAAATATGAAAAAAAAGAAAAATCTTTGGATGAAAAATTTCATATTGTTTCTTTTTCTTCTCTATTCCTGTTTCTTCCAGTTTTAAATTCCACAACGCTGGTAAACATTGATATTTTGCAATTAATTATAATATAATTTTTTTTCATCTTTGCATTTCTCAATGATAGTACGAACGTTTACCAAACACAATTTAACTTCTTAAAATTATAAAAAGAAATAAAATATACACACAAAATATAAAATATATATTCACAATAAAAAAAATAATTCTTTGTTTACTATTACTTATTCCCAATAAAAAAATATTTGTTTGTTTATCCGCGCATGGATGATGTGTTCATTACGACGATATCGTAGCAAATGAGATAATGCTTGTCAATCAGTGTTGGAGACGATCAAATAAAACTTCATCAAATGAAAAAATCAAAATCTTTTGATTTTCATCAATCACAGCCGACAACGTATATGTATATAACGACAACACGCACACATATAAGACGTTGATGGTTTTATTTGATCGTGTCGGGGCGCCTTAAATTTTAGTTGCCTAAATGAGAACGAAGAGTAACATACAGTACTCTTTCTATGTTATCTAAAATATATTCTCATTAAATGGAAGAAACAGAATTTGTCTACAATTTTAAGTAAAAACGCTGTCAATAAAGGATGTCCCATAATAAAGTCGACAACCGCAACTTTCAACATTATCAAATACATTTAAACATGTTAATTTCCCTTTCTGTTTTTATGTTCGTTTTACTTTTTTTTACTTTTCTTTTTGTCAAAACAAAAACATGTTTCTTGTTTACAAAATGCATAAAATTCAGGGAATTTTCTCAGAACAATTGAGGGAGTAAGAAAAGAGGCTGTCAGAATAGAATAGATTCTCACGACTGCTTTTGACAACGATTTTTTATGTCTTTTTGTATAGAAAAAATCGTCAAGCTCCAATTCTGTTTTATCTCTAAGCGAAAACCAAAAAATTTTCATTTGAGTTCTCTGTTAAAAAATGTTTAACATTACATACACAGTGGATAGCGTAAGTTTAGGTACCCTAATACATGTATGTATGTAAGCAAAGTTATTAAAGTAATTGATGTTTTTATTTTTATTTTATTAATTTATCGCTATTTTATAATAAAACAAAAACATCAATAATGTATTCAACAAACTAAAAGAGAACAAAATTCGTCATAGTCTAGTAAGTAAGGTTACGGTTCAAATTCCAGGTCAGACATCTCGAACAAAATGAAATATGAAATAATATTTCTTTGGTGAGTAAATAAAATTGCTATAAAAAGTTTTTCAAAAATCTGTTGTTCGGAGTCGACTTTAAACTGTAAGTCCAACCACTCATGTATAAAAATTAACACACACAACATAAGTGGTGTAAGAAGCTAGGTCGTAATCCATACTGTAACCCATATAATTATGTACATATGTATGTAAATGAACAATAAGGAAAACTTTCTGATGAGTCAATATTTTTGCACAGCAAAAGTATCGGAAGCCCAAGAAAGAAAAGAGAGTAAATTTGAAATCAAAATGTCCAACGTATTCAAATGTTATACTAGTAGGATATTCCTTAAAGTCAAGCAACCTAAATGTAAATGTCAAATTCCGTTTCTTTACTGGTCGGCACCAATGTCCCTGAGGGGAAGAACATCTTCGGCCTTTTACACACAGCGTTTGCCAGGTGCCGAGTTTTCCCTTTTTTTCCAAGTTTTTTGAAATCGAATAAAGTTTTCATTTGTAGTGTATTAAAGAGTTAAATGAACTAAAATAAAAACTGAGCATCTTCCTACATTAATGTAATTAAAAATAAATAAAGTATCTATCACTTTGTATTTTGAAGTCAATCAACTTACCTGTGTTTTAATACTTATGAATTTTGTGGAATAAAGACGTGACACATTAAAACAAAAAAACAAAACAAGTTTTTTTCATCAAATTTCAATTCCCACTTTTTCAATAAATTTAATAATAAGTCGAAATATTTACTCCAGGTCAAGATATCAAAGAAACGCCAATGGGGAAAGTAACAGGGTAAACGGACTCAGGTACTTTGTTTTTAAAATGTTGGTACTCTAGTAGAAAAAAAGTTGTTCTTGCTAAAAACAAGGTTTTTTTCCAGAAATAAAAAGTTTAAAAAAATACTGGCAACGCTGCACACATAGGACACGAATATCAAGAATGTTCCTTAAAAAGAGCGTAAAAATTCATTCAGTTGCTTGCAAGGCGAATTCATAATAGGTGGGATCGTTTTACCAGCTGATGCAAGTAACAATTTAAAAAAATTTTGGTTTTTTGTGTTTTTTGTTTTGAAAATCAATTTCGTTTTTTCTTATTGTGTCAGAAGTTTGTATATTATACTTCTTTTTCTTTTAAAATCATTCACGTGTTTTTTTATTTCCATACATAACATAATTGGTCATTACAACCCTTTAGTTCAGTTTTATTTCTTTTTCTTTATTTCAGTTTTCAGAACTATAGACGTTTTTATATACCCTTAAACTATTTGAATGAATAAAGACCGCTTCAGGGATGGGATTAAGTTTTATAATAAAACTTCTCCAACATTATGACTATGTATGTTCAACATATAGTTTTCGAGTTTTATTTGAAATATGCAAATGTATTCTATTTTTCACTTCCTGTTGTCATTCATTTTCAATTTCTATTTGGTGGACAATTTCTCACTAAACTTCGACGACGACATTTCAATTTTTGACGATCGTACCACTCATTTTTCATTGCAATTTCCGCATTTAAGTCGACATTCTTGAAGTAGGATTAAATTAAGCTAATGCTTATAGCAATTTGATCAATGATTCCAAAACAGGTTTCCTTATTAAATTAAAATTTTTTAACATTCCCATTGTTATTCTTTAGTCAGCTGTTTTTGACAAGATGATTACTTTTTAACAAAAACAAAATGCCTGTTGTTTTTGTATTGCTGTACTTATTGTAATAATAATCCCACCAGGTATGAATTCGCCTTGCTTGTCAGCTTTCAGTGAAGCAGGTTCTCTACGCTTCTTTTTGAAATTTTTTCGTTATCAACCAACAAAGAAAGTCGACATATGCCATAGCGAACGGAAGATATTGGCCTTTTTATAGAAAAGGAAACTAATGAAAGGTTGAAAAGTGCTAAATATATATCTGTATGTTTTGACGAAAGCCTTGATATTTGCGACACAAGCCAAACGTTGATATGTGTACCAGCTGTAGACGAATTTTTTAACCATTCGGAAGAAATTTTGAAGCTTCATTCCTTTAGTGGAAATGTTACAGGAGAGATATATGGATATCATGCATTTGATGAAAATGTATTGAAAGTAGCAGACAAAAAGAAAGTATCTTCCATATGCACAGATGGGACAGCGGTTATGATTGGACATTGAAATGGGTTTGTGGGCCATTTAATTAAGGCTGGGATAAATGTACTTACCTTTCAATGCATTATTCATCAGCAAGCTCTCTTTGCTAAGGTACTGGGTTTAAATGATTCGATGAAAATTGCAATAATAAAACGTCTTAAAGGTGGACATAATGCACTAACCCATAGGAAGTTGGTAGCATTGTTACAGGAAGTAAATGCTGATTATAAAGACATGGTTACATTTACAGATGTTAGATGGCTAAGTCGTGGTAAATCTTTTGAGAGACTTTATGGCTTTAAAAGGAGATAACCTACTTTTTATATACTCAGGGTAATGCTCAGGGGCCGATATAAAATCGTTGAAATGAATCTAAAAATGTTGTAGTAGTGATAACACTGAATTAACAATTGATAACGGCTGAATTAAAAAATGAAAAGGCGCCATATTAACTGTGATAAAAGTTGTGAACACGAAGTTTTAAAATTAAAATAAAATCTGTTTAAAAAGTTAAAATAAAAAGCGTTTAAAAATTTAAGAAAATCAAATCCATAAACATGTCTTCTAAATCCATATCTTTATTTTTTATTTCTTGCAATTTTTATGACATTCAATATTAGCTTTTTGGTTTGTTACTTAAAAACTTACTACACATTCTTACGTTGTATAATTGCACTTACATTTTTGCGTTAAGTAGACTTTACTGTTACATTCCGTTACTGTCGGCTAACTGAGCCTTAAAACAGAATTCATTAACATTCTTACGTGATATTTGAACATGAGTGATGGGACTATAGTATATAAAAATGCATTACGGTACAAATGCCCTCTTTGGTACTTTCATGCTTATTTATATAAAACTATTAAATTCTTACATGTATCTAATGATTTTTCTTTAATATTTTAATAATAAAAAAATTATTTTTGAGAAATAATTGAATCCTTACAATAAGATTCTATTGAGAACAATATACATTTTGAAACAAAATAAATACATACGAGGACATTTAAATACATAATATTGTTACGTTTTTACCCTTTTAAAAACGTTTAAAATATGAGTTCGTAGATTGAAAATAAAATAACAATAAATTTGTGTTTAGTTTTAAATCAATTCTTTATTGTTCGCACAATTCCGTGTGCCACCTTTCTCGACTTGATTTAAATAACAACAATTTACTTTAATTGTTATTGTTATCACTCTTCCCTGTATATTATAATAATTGTTTAATAGATCTTTATAACAGAGATCTTCAAACCACAATTATTCTCTTCACGCTCAACGTGTCTTCACGCAAGACTGACTGAATTCTTTCTGATCCCGTTGCCTGCTTTGTCTTGCCTTTTATATCGCCGGGTAAATAGTCTGATGAATGCTCTCGAATGAGAATGACCTTGCCTCGCGAAATCTCTTTAAATGTGAACATGTTGTTTTCATTATTGTTGTTTGTGTACTTTGTTTATGTTTGTCCTTGCAGTGTTGTTGTTGCCTGTTTGTTTACTTTGTTTATTATTATTTTTTATATTGATGTTGTTGCTATATTCTTGTTTATCCTTTGATCATGTAAAAAAGTCCATTGTTTTGTTTTTGTAGCTTTTGTTTATCATTTTAATAACACCATTTCAATTTTTGTAACAATATGATCATTCAATAAATGCTCAACTAATTTATGTGCCATTTGGAGGCCATCGAAGACGGACTTTCGTTCTCATCACTGTTATCACTTGCGCCAAAGTCTTCCAATGCAACTTCTAACTGCAACAAAAACACTGTCGATAATTATAACCTTTATATCATTCAGCTTGAGCCAGCTGTTATTTGTTACATGTAATTATTTGCGTAAATACTACAGCGGCCACATTTGGATTCACACCAGTATTGTCTCATTAACGCATTCAGACAGAATGTTCTTTCAACAGGCATTTAGGGTTGATGTTTATTTCTGAAATGTCCAAAGCTGCGTGTTTTCCCATTCTTATGGAAAATTCTTTCATATCGCAATCGGAGTACTAGTGCTGGTATAATTTTCTATTCTTAGCAACATGTATCGAAATGATCGGTTTATATAATTTGAATATTGCAATATATCCCTGGTCCAATGATAATTGTAATGTAGTGTTGGAAGGCAAAGATATTATTTTTACATTTGAATGCTTGAGAACAGGATGTTCTGGACGTTAGTCTATTAATAAACGAATTTCAAATGGCACGTCTTTATAATTCGTATAGCGTTTTACTTCTATATGAACTTAAAATTCCCCATGAATATTATTATCCGTGTTAAAAAGACGTGTAAAAACAGGAAAAGATTATTTTGTTAACTGTGTTACTTCTGGCAAAAACTGTTAGACTAAAATAAGATCGTCATAAAAAGTTTATAAAAAATGTCATTTGGAGTCGGAATCGAACAGTAGGTGCCAGCACTTACTTACTTAAATGGTCATTGCAATCTTTTCAAACCACGCCTGTTGTCTGCGTTATTTTGTATCTATGAGTGGCGATTATCACCACATGTATAATGATGTAGATATGTATGTATTTAACGAAAATGTAATTCAAATACTTAATTCAAATACTTACACTGCTACATTTTTACAAAATAACCACTTTTTATTACTTAAATTAAAATTTTTAAGTCAGATAGATGGTGAAGTATCATATGACAGATTGAGATGCAATCTCTTTGGTTACTGTTTTTAGCGTTTGCTAACTCTTGGAGAAATGTAGACATCATTCTATTCATATTCTGCATTAAACCAAGAACCGGTTCGAACGATTTTTTCACGTAAGGCTTTGTGTGAAATAATATTAATCAAATATCCGCCACGGCTTCTGGGATGTCCAATTTTTCTGGCGCATAAATGAGACCGAATCTCACCGATGGTTATTTTGGCTTTGATCACCGCTGTGGTTTGTGGCTTATTCACTTACATACATGCGCGACTTAGGAGAAACTCACCAGAAAAGCCCAAACGGATTTAAATTAAGTGATCTCGGCATCCAATTTACATCACCCCCACGTAAGATGACACGATCATCTCAAATCGCTCGTGTAGAATACGACATTAGCCGTCACACAATCCAGGCCAAAAGATGTTGGTAATGACCGTTGATGTTGACGGCCGATGTCACCAACAATCCAAAATCCATAGCACACTGTGACTTTTTCAGAAAAGAATTAGACGCTCTTGGTATCTTTCCAAATTCAACAATTTCGTCTGTTTACGTACCCATTTATTCAGTAAAGGGACTCATCGCTGAAGATCGATGAAAGTGTGAAAACCGTAAGGTTTACAGAAAACTATTTATTGAGGTCAAAAGAAAGACACAGTGAGCCACACAAAAATTCTTATAAAATAGATTCAATAATTTAGCCGGAAAGCTCTTCCGTGACAATAAGCATTGACATCTTTTATCAACAAGTACCAATTTGTATTAAAATATCTGATGCATTCTGGATTACTAATAGTAAAGACACCCTAGCTGTCAGAACTCCCTCCACCGGCCATCGGTGGCTCAAATCCAGATGCATATAATAATATAATAAACCGAATATGCAGATCTCAAGAAAACTTTCCAATTATGTCATATCAGCAGAATTTAGATGAACATAGATATTCTCATGCCGTGACATTTAATAGTCCTCAGTTCATGATTACGGTTATAGCGTGTTCCGTTGAACTGGAAGTTTTTCAAGATTGACTTTATTCCCAAGGAAGCTAAAGCATCTCACTTTAAAGCAATCATTGACGTCTACATTCGGTTCGGATACTTTTCCAGTGGCACACCACGCCTACACAACGAGTAAATGTATCGAAACTGCGCTTCACTCATTAGTTGATCACACTATGCGACAAAATTAAAAAAAAAATTAAATACACCCAGCTAATGACATAGTGTAAGTTGTGAGTTTTGTTGAGTAGAATCAAAAAAATTTTTTATTTTTCTTAAACCCTTCAAACTTGTTTTATTTGACAAAACTGCTTTTTGGACTTTACGCACAAATTTATTGATTACACAAACATTTCTGAACCGATGTCCAAAGTTTGAACCTTATTGGAAAGGAGAGAGATGGGCCTTTAAAACGATATACATACATATATTATTTGACTTAATATGCTATGGGGTTTGATGAGGTAAACTTGACAAATGCGAATTTTTTCATATTTCTTCAAGTTTGTCTGTTCATAGTAGCAAACTTTAATTAAAAAATATGAAATAAGTAATGATATTCTGAAAGTGCATTATCTTTGCTTTAAAATGTCTAAATATTAAAATCGATCAATTTTATGAAAAAGGAAATTTCCTGCACTGGAAACATATCCCCGCACCAGTGCCGATGCTATCCCATGCTTGACCATAGCCTGAGTGTTGTTAGGCAAAAACTCAGTATTTGGCTTACGCTAAATTTACGGTTAAATTTGCTCTCATCAGTAAAGAGTACCTGCATAGTGCCTACGAGGCTGTTTGTTATTTATGGGAATAACCTTGGTGAATAATATGTTAGGAAGAAGCCAGTATTACGCTAAAGAAACAACCACATATGTAGATACCAACATATGGGTAAGTCGTAAAACATAAAGAGATTCAGCTGCGCTATACAATATATATAAACTGATGATATTTTAACTAAAAATTGGGAAAATCTTTAGAATTGGCGTACGTTATTACAATAAATTCGATTTGATGTGAAGGTGAGTTAAAGATTTATTCAAAATGTAACTCTGCATATTTCATAAGTTCAGCACCTAACGCTTTTCAAATTTTTCATTCCTAATGAAGCCTTGATTTAGCAGTTAGCAATAAAATAGGCGAAAGAACTTCCCTGTAACATAACAGTAATTAAAGAATTAAAAATAATACATTTAATTAAGTATGCCCGTGATAGGAAACAGAAACATCTAAGTTTTTCCGCAAATATGACTTTAAAAATTAGTCGATATTTAGCCAATGTTCGCATAGAACTTTAGATTGAAAAATTTTTGAGTACTCTTTATTACAAATTTACAAGAAGTGTAAAAACTATTCTATTTCGCTTTTTTAGATTTAGATTTGTCTTCTGCTGTCGTCCTTTTTGAAGAAGCATACTTTATACATCCTATAACAATTGCAAGCAATACCAAAGTAGTAGAAATTATCCCAATTTGTGTCTGTAGTTCCATTGAGTCCAATATACCACTTAAATAACTATATCTGGAGTTATAAAAATAAAGTTAGTAAAACACATAAACTGAGAATGTTTAACATGCTTACAATGAATTTTCCACCAGAGGAACACGTTCCGGATTTTTTTGTTTACTATAACCACTCTGAACAAATTCCATTAATTTATTCGCGGTGTATTCTTTGAGTTTGTAACGATAAACGTGTCCCTGCCGTATACTAAAATGATAATAAATTTAATTTAAATTCACAGTGATATATGCCATAATATGAACGCACTATATAAATTCAGGAGATTCAAAAATGCCAAATCGTTTGGCGGTTCTAATACCAGCTCCAAGGCGATCGACACGAGCGACATTCAACCGATGCTTAAGACGTGCTCCAACTGCCTCCCACGTTGCATGAAGACGCAAGCAAAATATGCAATCTGCTGAATAGCTATAACAAGTATTGTATGAATCTGGATGGTTCAAAATTCAATATTTGAAGTACTTACAAAAAAACAAACCAGTCTCCAGTCGTCGCACCAGTTGCTGCTTGAGTTAAATGTTCAAACGTTTCATCCGACAACTCTTTTACAATAGGTTCCCTATTTTCACTAAACACTTGCAAGATTTCTTCCCCATCGGGCTCTCCATGGTACAAGAGGGGCATTCCTCGACGGAAATATACCAAAGCCGGTTCCTTTGTTGGATCGTATAGGTTAACCATATGACTATTATAAGCCTTAACCACAATTGCTCCAATATGATTCTTTAATTCATTTTGTATATTTTCTAAAATATTTTCTAATTCGTCGCACGAACTGCAATCACTTTTAGCTAAATATAATATACATACATATTTAAGATTTTTAATCGTTAAAAGATCATTTTCTCACTAATCAGCCCTTCACCATTTTATTTTTACAAATGTACTTACTAAAAAGTACAACAACGTTATCTTCACCAGTTAATAGGTGCACTAAGTCAGTATCGTCCACTTGTTCAATAACATTTCGAGCATCCAATAATCCAACAAAATATATGATAAGAAAAATCTTTACAAAGGCTATCATTCTTTAAATTTAAGCGACAAACGAGAAACCACCTGTATATGTAAAAATATTAGCGGCGACCAAAGAAATGTTTATTCTTTCCAACACTGCCTAAGTGACGTCATAATACATATGTCGAAATGTAGGCGAAAGTGGTTACAGTGTTGCCAGACTTTCCAGATGTTAAACGTTGTAACAATCCCTAAATAAGAGCGGCAGCCAAAACATTTTATAGGGCTATGGTTCGTCGCTCTGTGGCCATACCTAAATAAAAGCGGCAAATTTACTACAATCCTTTGAAAACAGTGTTATTAAAAAGAATGTATAACAACATTAAAGAATATTAACAACCCTGTTTATTTTTTACAAATGTTTTATTGTTCCCATATTTTTTCTATGTGTACATTTGGTGTCTTTTTTATTGTATTTATCAACTGCACTATTAAACATTCTGAGAAAATCGGATTTTCCAGTTGTAAGGTCATGCAGCGACATTGCGGCGCGTTATTTCGGAATGTTTCATGCAAATTATATGGACATGCAAATTATTTTGACAGCAAGACACGCATGCTGCTCTTATTTAGGTCTGACTGTTAGAGATTTCTGTGTAAGAAATCGTACTAAAAGTAATAAAATTTCTGTATTTTATTCATTTTATATATTTTGCCGTATATACCATATGAGTTTAAACAAAGGCCAATGCAAAATAGCAGTTGTATGGTAATAATAAATGTTATTTTCTATATCAAAACTCACAAATATACATATATAATAATATACACAAGTGTTTATTTAACACTAAACCTACCATGACGGGTCAAATGATCCATTTTGAACTTTTTGTCAAAATTTCTCGACCTTTACGACTTTTATTACAAAATACATCGAATGTGTTTTCCAAGATTTACTCCTCTCTTGTTCATTTTTTTTACCGAGAAATATATGTAATCTACCTTAAATACCGCAAGGGGTCGTTTGACCCATGGCAAGAATCTGTTTCCTGATTTGCAATTTCTTGTGATTTTGAACGTTTTTGCTATTCTAGCTATTGATATATACCTCAAACGATTAGGTTTTACAATAATACTAAGCACGGTGTAGACATGACGGAAATGGCAAAGATGACCTGTGCAGATTTTTTTCAATATTCTTGACCTGTCTGGAATTAACTCCTGGGTTTTATACAGAGTAACAACCGTACAAATTGTCCTAATTTATATATTTCTCACAAAACATAGTAATATATATAACATTTTGCAGATGGGTCATTTGACCCAACCATTCCACTTTCTAAGTTTTAATTATATATATGTATATTTGTTTTGTGAAGAATAGAATGCTGTGTCGTGAAGAATGATTTTCAAAGCAATTGTGAGCCTTGGTTTTATTCATATGACATAATATCCTTTCACAATTTGCTTGGGAAACGAAATGAGTAAAATCGATTTATCATACCCTCGTAAAAAGATCAGCGATACTTTTTTCTTTATTAAATTCAAATTTTTTTGTTCATATGTATATTTGTGTTAAAATTGAACAAACAAACTATGAATACAAGTTTATAAAATAAAATAAAATTGTTACAAAAATGTGTGAACAATAATGCCTGAAATATTTAACATAAATTTGAATCTAAATTCAATAAAAAATAAATTAGAAACGGAATCAATGTATTATAATTTACTGAAGTAATTTTGATATTGAAAAATGTAAGAATAAGTTTAAGTAGAATAAAATATATCCTATTATATATATGAAGTTTATCCTGCATCAATTTACCATGCAGTACAAAAAGTTGACGACACTAAAAATGTTATTAAACTTGGCACCACTAAAACTGTGTACTGACTTGAAGGCGAATTTATAAAGGCGCCTGGAGACGATCAAATAAATTCATTAAATAATACATGTGTGAGTGTGGTGTGCTTGACGTATATAAGGAGATGTACAAATAAATGAGTTAATCATTATTTGAATTTTTGTAGTGTTTGGGTGCTAAAATATTTTCTTCGCATGACGGTTTATTGCTATTAACATCGTGCAATATTGTAATAAGCTTCTAGTTTTACATTCCACAAAAGTGGTAAACACTGGTATTTCTCAATAGATTGCAAAACATTTATTTTTTTTCGTTTGCACATTTCTACATGACGACAACAAAACTATTGTTTTTTATCCGCGTATGTGTTCATTATTACAATAGCAGAACAAATGAGAAATGCTTGTCAATCACAAATGGAGACGATCAAATAAAAAGTCATTAAGCCGACAACGTGTACGTGTTGAACGACAACACGCACAAATATATGGCGTTGCTGATTTTATTGATCGTCTCCAGGCGCCTTAAAGGTATAAACACATAGACGGTAGTTGGACAGAAAATACTGCCAAGTGCTTTTTCTGCCATAATGTCGGTTGCTTAAATTTTTTGAAAGCAGAGTAGACAACAAAACAAAACAGCTGATACAAAACCAAAACAATAAACAAAAATTTAAATTATAAACCGCTGTTTCTTTAAAGAAAACATACTTTTCTGTATCCTCGGGATTGGATAACATACCAAACTTTATATTGAAAAACGTCCCGAGGGAAATTAGATATGAGTACTGTGCTCTTTTTAATAATATGCTCAATAATTCATATTTTCCACGAGCTTGGAAAACTGCAAAAGTTGTGATTTTACCGAAGAAGGATAAGGATACTAGTAACATTAGGAACCTCCGTCCGATAAGTTTGCTACCGAATATTAGCAAAATTTTCGAGATGTGTATCAATAATTTGTTAGTAAAATTTTGCGAGCAGGCTAAACTGGTCAATGATAGACAATTCGGGTTTAAATTTAAACATTCCACTATACATGCAATTCACTACCTGGTTTCAAATATTTACTGGAACTGGAACAAATCCTTATGCACAGGCGCGTGTCTCGTGGACTTCGAAAGGGCATTTGACAGTATTTGGATTCCGGGACTAATATATAAACTGTTGAATTATAAAATGCCCTTTAATATGGTTATTCTTATTCATAATATGCTGAGTAATAAGAGATTTCGTGTTTATAATGGGAACGGAATGAGTAGCAAAGCATTTACTGTGGTTAATGGCTTACAGCAGGGGACAGTGAACTCTCCAATTTTATTTAATTTGTTTGTTATGGATCTTTTGGAAGGAAACGATAATATGGTTGCTTTTGCTGATGACATTATTTTGTTTCATTCTGACGATAAAATTCAGAAAATCAATGATAAACTACAAACGTATTTCCATATGGTCGAAGGATATGCTATTGACTGGAAAATGAGAATAAATTTCGAAAAATGCGAAACAATTCTTTTTCGTCCTCCTGTGGGCAAGTGTAATTCTAACATTAGAAACAATTGGAGAAATTTTGGAATAAAATCTTACTCTAATATAGCTATACCAGGCAAACAATCTGTAAAATACTTGGGTGTTAACCTTGACAAATTTCTCTATTTCAATAATCATATTGATATACAAATAGATAAGGCTAAAAAGGCCTTTTTCGTGTACAAAAGACTGTTTTTTTCTAAACATATTAATCCTACGGTTAAACTTACCTTATATAAATCATTGATTAGACCCATTCTCACGTATGGTTGTCCAATTTGGTATAATGTCTCGCCGTCATTTATGGAGAAAATGAGAGTATTTGAGAGAAAATGCCTTAGGGCTTGTACTTCTTTGTTTAGGTCACAAGATAGTGGCTTTACGAAGTATGTGTCGAATGGAAGATTATATTCCAAGGCAAAAGTTGACAGGATTGATAACTTTATCATTCATTTAATCAGAGATCATATTGTGAAGACCATGGAATGCACTGAAAATAATCTAATTATGGCCCCATATTATGTGGGGGAAGAATACATATATAGAAATATTCAAAATGGATATGTTCCTCCAGAGGCCTTTTTATACCTGGATAAATATGGATATATCCAGAATGAAAGGGGCCTTCCAGTATTTTACCATATTTACCGCCGGGCCACTGATAAGGCAATTACTTGCAAACAAATTACAGCGGGTAATAAGAGATTTGATGATAGCATGTATCTTAAGAATATAAATATGTTTCCAAACATAAATTTTATAAAATATTGGTGGCTTGAAATGTAAGGTACCTACATTGCACACTGCTTTTACCTCTTGACTTTGTTTTTTATCCTTGTAATAAATAGGTAATGTTTTTTTTCCAATTTTTTCATTACAAAGTGATTTTTTTTCTATCGAACTATTAGTAGATAATAGAACTAAAAGAAGTATTATTAAAATGTATTCAAATTAAATCTAATACGCATATGCTTGAGCGCCCAATTGGGGACAGTGCCTATTTAGTTATTGTATGTTTCCTCCATTTGTTTATTTGTAGTTTAATTATAAGTAATTTTTTTGGTAAATAAACGAAAAAAAAAAAAAAAAAACATACTTTTCTGTGGTGTCACTATTAAATTTTTTTAAGTACGCAAAGAGAAAATCACAGTTTTGAACAAAGAATTATAGATAAAAGAAAATTTATTATTCTTAAGACTAAATAAAATCTTAAAATCTATATTTTTATTATAAATTAAAACACTTCTATATTGGTCACGTATAAAGACATCCTGATTAGTTATGATTTTTCTGACTACCTTAAGGACTGGTTTGTGTCTCCGGAATATTCCTTCTCGAATCATAGATACATTACCTTTAATATTAACATAGGAAAACTCTAATTGGACTATTTTTGGGAAAGATTCGAATCTGCCTTCCCATGACTCCCGCTACTATTGTAACGCGTCTCGATATAGATAGGGCTGCATACACACAGTCCGCGGTGCTCAAGTTAGAAGACATATCTTCCATCAAACCCTATTTCCACAGGGGTAATCTCAAACCGACCTGGTGGAACCAGGAGATCGATGATCTCCACCGTTCCAGTGGCAGGCTCTTTAATAAGGCAAAAACCACTGGTGAATGGGCACTTTATAAGGCCAAAAAGAGGGAACTTAAACACGCTGTGTTAAACACAATGTTCGGAACTCTAGAGTGTCCTATCGACAGCTGTTTTCTGAACCCCGATTTCACCAGACGTATGGCACTACGCGCTGCACACTGCCTAGAAATTAGTTCGTAGCACAAGAGGATAAAGTGCCAAGCGCAGACTCCATCAGTTCCCCTGGTTGCAAGCCTAATGATAGAACACCCACCCAGATTCGAACTGATTAGTCTATTACCCAGCATGTGAGTGATAAATCGCACCATGAACGAGATCCCTAAGCGAATTCTCAATTTAAGAAGTGGTAATATTATCGAAAGCCCCCTTAATATCTAAGAAGGCCGACAGTGTGTATTCATTCCTAGCCAAATTTGCCTCAACAAAACCTATCACATCATGAAGAGAGCTCTCAACTGACTTACCCCTAATGTAAGCACGTTGCGACCTACTCAACAGAGACATATCCATGTTTGACCTTAAATATAGATCGATAAGTCTCTCCAAAGAGAAGATGAGAGCGACATCGGTCTCTAATCCTTAGGGCCGACGTGACTGGGTTTACCGGCTTTCGGTATAAACACCACAAGCAAATCTTTCCAACCATTAGGTATATTATACCACCGGAGACAGTCCTTATACACGTCCACCAGATAGTCGTATAATATATCACCAGCCTGCTGATGCAGAGCTGGAAAGATATCATCTGGACCAGGCGATTTAAAAGACTCAAGGCTACTTATAGCCCATTTGAGCCTATCCCTGGTAATGATCTCCCTCAAATCGGGTACCATTCTACCATTACAGACGGGATCAGCTACTCCCAACGGATAGCTAACCGGATCCACACAATTGGGAAAATAAGTGTTCAATAGAACCCTTAGGATTTCTTACTCGAAGCTGTCCACGTGCCATCGTTCTTTTGGACGAAGCCTAGGAGTGCTTGGACAGCATCATACGGAAACGAGCCACATCAGTAACATCCTCGATACTTTCGCAGAAACTCATCCAGGTGATTCTTTTTGAAAGCTTCATTTCCCTTTTATAATCATTAAAATCGGATCTATATGCAGACCAGTCAATATCCTCGCCCGACCTTTTAGCCTTATTAAAGAGTCTCCTAGTACATCGGAGTCTTTGGATTCCACCAGGTAAACTGGCTCCTCTTACTTGGATAAGTAAGGGGAAAAGCATCACTATAACAAGACAACAAAATATCCATTAAAGATCCAACTCGATCATTGATTTCAGGAGTGTAATGACCCCTAAGTTCCTCCTCTACAGCCGTCTCAAATTTTAACCAGTCGGTTCTTCTTGAACTTGGCTTATGAAAGCCACTAGATAGATTAATATTGAAGGATATCAGCTGGTGATCAAAAAAAGTACACTCATCTGAAATCCTCCAGTCCCTAATCATAGACCTATCCATGTTAGAGAGCGTAATGTGAATTACGGCTATCCCAACACGATTTCTAAAGGTCGGCTTATTACCGGCGTAACAAATTGCCCATTAAGAACAATAAAATTCAAAACCGATTCACACCTAATATTTATTTCAGCACTGTTAAATTGGGTGCGGTTATGAACAAATAGCCGGTAAAACCCTTATAAGAGACATATCAACTTCAAGGCGGCGGAGGGTGGTTAGCAGGTTATGTGAGGCGGCTTCGCAGTGATGCAGGTTAATCTGCACCACTTTCAGCTTCCTCCGCGTTCCTGGCATCACCTATATCCGGATGACACAACTCTAAGCCACCCTTTGCCTTTAGTCACAGAAGAGACGTCTGATCAATCTCAATCCTTTATTTTAGCATCATCAGTCAGGTAGTTGACAACTACCCACGAACTGGTGTTCAATCCGTCATTTTATATCCCAATAAGTAACTATTGGGCGCAGAGGGAGGTCGGATTGAGGGATCACCTCCATATATATATGTAAATATATCATTTATCCCAATTAATTTCGTTTATTGGTTTTTATATTAATTTCACTTTTATATTAAATATAATGAATTTCATATTTTATTATTTTTTAATAATCTACCATAGTAATATTAATTATAACATTGAAATTATTTTATTATTCAAAATACAGTCGGGCCTCGACTATCCCTGATGGGCGGGACCAGAAGCATTACGGACAATCGATTTTCACGGTTAATCGAATAACAATTTTGATTATACAGTTTTTTTTAAATATTTTTATTATTTAACAAGTGAACACTGGAGTAAATATTGTTACGAAACGACCTAATATCGTTTAACATTATAATGCTAACAAACACACTAACAATACAAAGAACATGTTGATTAACTATAGTATAGCTATATATAGCTACACTAACACATAGAACGTACATGCTTGCATATACCAACAACAAACAAGCAATGTCAACCAGACACACAAACAACAATGCGGTTGCGATAGAATTCTCGAGATGGTGAGAACAAGAACCTTCCTCTTCGAGAACGTTCATCATACTGATATTGCGGACATATAAAAAGGCGAGACATAGTAAGCAACGAGTCAGTTATAATCCAGTCAGCCTTGTGTGAAGTAAACAAGTCGTGTTTGAAGAGTTGTTAGTGTTGGCGCGGACATAAGCAGAGAAATAGAATAGTGAACAAGCAATTTGTTGTTGTACCGCATGGAGTTGAGATGCGGGGCGCAAAAGGCAAACGAATCATTACAATCCTTTGCAATGGAAGTTGTAACGACACGTTTCCGCTCGGGTGCTGGGGTAGGTCAGCGGCGTCCAGTGGTTACATAAAAAAAACACTTAGTTTAAGTTTACAGCTATTTATTTACAATACTGCAATAAACTTACACACTAAACTAAGTAAAACTAAATACAAGCAAAAATAATTAAATTGGATATGAATTAAAATATCCTAGGCCGGCCTAACAACGGTTCGCCACGTCACAGTACCGAAGGCGTCAAGGGGGGTTGAGTCAGAACAACAGTCAAACGGCATGCGCCCTGGATGACTGCGGTCCTACTGGTCCTTGTTGTTGCCCCGGTTCGTCAAGTGACAGTGCCGAGTACGTCAAGGGGGTTTGGAGTCAGAAGAACAGTCAAACGGCATACGCTCTGGATGACTGTAGTTTCTACTCGTCCTTTCGGTTACCCCGGCACAGTCAGTCAAGTCAATCAAAGGAGGATGTCAGAGCAACAATCAAACGGCATACGCACAGGATGATTGCGGCTCCAAGATCTCCCTTTGTTCGTCTGGTCAGTCAAATTCTCCGGAAGAGGTTGTCAGAACGTAATCAAACGGCATACGCACAGGATGATTCTGGTTCTGAGGCCTCCGGAGTCCGTCCAGTCACAGTTGCCAATGTTTTGCCGGTTGTAAATAAATCACAAGTGGGGACGACCACACCACTTGGAATTTATCATATTTCCAGCACAGCCGATGTCTAGATCGACCTGCCTTACCAGCAACTCACCACCAACTGCCCCGACTGCTGAAGTCACGCTCGCTTTTATACACAAAAGTAACGAGTAACGGATCAAACATGATCGAACATTAAACATGTTGTATCCCACTCTCCGACTTACCAATGTGAGAGCAAGCATCAGTTGAATTCAGCAAATGTCTTGTAGGTCAAATGTGAGTCGTAGGACAACCGTTATCAAGAATAATACTAATTCTAAAAATAGATTATAAGTGCTTAGCAAAATTACTTTAAATATTTTAGGCACAGTGGGGCCTGTTATAAAAAATAATTACGATAATGTTATTTACAATAATTCATACAGCCAGCATAGAAAAGAAAATAAACAATACATTAAATCCTAAATATTATCCAGTGATATGGTGTGGACAAAAACAAGGTCTCCGACTTTTGTCGTCACACTGCTCCCCCTTCTCATTCAAATGAATTGGATCATCACCTCGCCGTTGCGTTGAATAGTAATGCGATATGCGTGTCCCCAGATTTCACGCCTGTACCTTACTCGTGTTCCTTTTTGGGATTTCCGTACCTCGTTAACTTCCTCGTGTATCTTCACAGGCAATTGTTCTACCAAGGTGTAGACGGGTCCTGTGCTCTTGAATTCTCGAGGTGGGGTAGACACCAATGGTGAGTTTTGTAAAAATAATGGTGTTGCTGATAGTTTTGGTGACGCATTGTGAGGCTGCATAAACGGTGGCATCGATGGTTGATGATTCGTCTGTGTTTCAGGAGTAACCAATATCTGCGCGTTCAACATTTTTCCGGCCGGCTGTTGCTGTGAGATTTTATATCTTTGACTTGTTTCACAACGGCTTACGTACCTGCTCACATAGCGTGCTAAACCTGGCCAATAATAGCGACTGGCGGCCTTGTTGAGGGTCTTCCGTATACCCATATGACCACACGTAACTTCATCGTGGGTCTCTTTTAAAACTTGTGGCCGCTGATACTTGGGGACACACAGTTTCCATGTAGTAGAGCCCTGATAGTTTTCCTCTCGGTGGATATGGCGATGTAATTTTTTTTTTTGTCACCAAGAGCGCAATCGGCGTGCAGTTCCGGGTTCTTTTGTACCGCTTCTAACTTTGTGTCAGGTGTTTGAGGGTTGTACCTGTGCCAGGTTGATTTCTGCTATGAGGTGGCGTGAGATTGTCTGATCTGTGGTACTTTCTTCGCCGGGCATTTCTGGGACTGGTTCGGCCTACGACACCATAGCGGGGTTGGTGGCGGCGTCTCTTCTTCGCTGATGTAAATGGTGTCGTTATCTACTTGGGCTTGTTCTGGTAGAATCGTTGAGGGCGCAGTTTTCTCCGTGTGTAGCCCGATATTTCCGAGCCTGAGTGAGGTGTTATCGTCATTTGAAAATGTCTTACCTTTCTTTCCTTCCTTGGCTTTGGGCTAGGCTTGGATGGTACTAGAAAGGTTTGGCGGGCGATTCGTCGCGCTTTGGAAGGGCATCTTCTGGAGGAGCTATGCACTTCGCCGTCTTCTAGGATTATTGTTCGTCTCTTATTTTCGTTTTCTTTCAGCTCGCGAGGAGAGAAGCTGGGGACCCGCTGCTGCTTAGTTCATGTTGGTTTTGCCACTCCAATAATTTATAGGTGAGCTCTTCATCGTGTTCGTTTCTTTAACGATACCGGACGGATTTTGGCCACACTTCAGTAAGTAGGTGACTAGCTCTTCTTCCTTAAGGCCATGACCCATAAGGTTTTCTGCATTTCACGTTGACCCATTGTTTTTGATCAGGTGAGGGACGGGTGATACCAATAACTGTACTCCCTCTAGCAAAACTGTAAGTATAGAATGTGGTTATGTTAATGATTAATTGGACAAATATGCCCCTGCTCGGGCGCCAATGTAACGACACGTGATTCCGTGTAGAAAGGCGAGGGCTGAGGACGTAGTAAAAGCTATCAGAGAACGGATAGTGTCTCGGTATGGGGTACCAAAAGCCTTGATAACCGACAACGGAACACAGTTCACCTCACGCATTTTAAAACGTTATTTAGAGCAAATTGGAGTGAAACAACAGTTTACTGCCCCTTATACCCCACAGGAGAACCCAACGGAGAGAGCCAACCGGACAATTAAAACTATAATAGCCCAATTTACAGACGAGCGACATAATCGATGGGATGAACTGCTGCCAGAAGTGATGTTGGCCATCAACACTAGCACGTCTGAATCGACAGGATATTCACCCGCTTTCCTAACACAGGGAAGGAACCCGCGTTTGCCAAAGGCTCTATATGACGATGTGACGATCGGGTCAGGAGCCCGGTGTGTAGGGCCGGAAGAACGTGCTGATGAATTGAAGGAGATTTTCAAAATCGTACGCCACAACTTAGAAAAGGCCTCACAAAAGCAACGGCATCATTATAATCTACGACGCCGAAGCTGGACGCCAAAAATCGGAGATCACGTCCTCGTACGCCAACACCCATTATCCAAGGCGGTAGATAACTTCAACGCCAAATTAGCACCCAAATTTAAAGGTCCTTATGTAGTCACTGAATTCATATCCCCGGTCATTGTGCGAATTAAAACAATAGGAAATAACGAACAACATACTGCACATGTCAGTGAGCTGAAGCCTTATTACTCTAATAATCCTTCTCTTTCTCTAATTTTCACTAGATCACTTAAATCAACGAGTATACGACCCGGTGAAAACAAGGAATCAAATCAGCAGAAATTCGAACGAACAAGGGAAAAATTCCGCCGCAACATCCAGCAAGAAAAAGAAAAGAAGAGCTCCTCCAGAAAATTCCCTTCCAAAAGGCGACGGTTCGCCCACCAAACCTCTCCAGCAGCATCCAAGCCTAGTCCGAAGCCAAGGAAGGAAGGAAAAGCAAGACAATTTCGAATGTCGGTAAACACCTCACCTAGGCTCGGAAATATCGGGCTAAACCCGGATAAAACTGCGACTTCAACGTTTCTACCAGAACAAGCCCAAGTAGATAACGGCACGCAAAGCGTATTACCACCCAACGCAGCGGTGAGGCGACAGTTGCATTCATTTGAATAAGAAGGGGGAGCAGTGTGACGACAAAAGTCGGAGACCTTGTTTTTGCCCCCACCATATCACTGGATGATATTTAGTATTTAATATATTGTTTATTTACTTTTATATTTTTGCTGTATGAATTATTGTAAATAACATTATTGTAATTATTTTTGAAGTTTTATAACAGGCCCCACTGTGCCTAAAATATTTAAAGTAATTTTTGCTCAGCACTTAAAATCTATTTTTAGAAATATTTTTATTCTTTATAACGGTTGTCGTACGACTCACATTCGACCTACAAGACCTCTCTGCTGAATTCAATTGATGCTCTCACATTGATAAGTTGTAGAGTGGGACACAACATGTTTGATGTTCGATCATGTTTGATCCGTTACTCGTTACTTTTGTGTATAAAAGCGAGCGTGACTTCAGCAATCGGGGCAGTTGGTGATGAGTTGCTGGTAAGGCAGGTCGATAGAGAAATCGGCTGTTGCTAGAAATATAATAAATCCCAAGTGGTGTGGTTGTCCCCAATTGTGATTTATTTACAGTCAGCAAAACATTGGCAACTGTGACTGGACGGACACCGGAGACCTCAGAACCACAATCATCCTGTGCGTATGCCGTTTGATTGTCGTTTTGACATCCTCCTCCGGAGAATTTGACTGACTGGACGTACACCGGAGACTTCAGAACCAAAATCATCCTGTGCGTAGGCCGTTTGATTGACGTTCTGACAACCTCCTCCGGAGAATTTGACTAACCGGACGAACAAAGGGAGAACTTGGAGCCACAATCATCCTGTGCGTATGCCGTTTGATTGTCGTTCTAATATCCTCCTTTGGTGGACTTGACGGACAGTTGTTTGGCCGGCATAGGGTACTTTAATCTATTCCCAATTAAATTATTTTTCCTTTTATTTAATTTTACTTAGTTTAGTGCGTAAGCTATTTCAGAATTGTTAATAAATAGCTTTAAAACTTCTACGAAGTGTTTTTTTATATAACCACTGGACGCCGCTGATCTACCCCAGCACCCAAGCGGAAACGTGTCGTTACATTGGCCAATAATAGCGACTGGCAGCCTTGTTGAAGGTCTTCCGTATACCCATATGACCACCCGTAACTTCATCGTGGGTCTCTTTTAAAACTTGTGGCCGCTGATACTTGGGGACACACAGTTTCCATGGAGTAGAGTCCTCATCGTTTACCTCTCGGGGGAAATGACGATATAATTTATTGTCAACAAGAGTGTAATCGGCGTGAAGTTCCGGGTTCTTTTGTACCGCTTCTAGCTGTGTGTCATACCAGTGGCAGGTGTTTGAGGGTCGTACCTGTGCCAGATTGATTTCGGCTATAGGGTGGCGTGAGAGGGCATCTGCTACAACGTTCTGCTTACCTTTTCTATAACTGATCGAGAACTTGTACTGTTGTAGTTCTAAAGCCCACCGTGCCAAACGACCTGTAGGGTTGTCGATGGAGTTTAACCACTTAAGTGATAGATGATCCGTAACAACCTTAAATTCGTAGCCTTCAAGGTAGGGACGCATTTTCCGTATGCCCCATATTATTGCTAGGCACTCCTTTTCCGTGGCTGAATAATTCTTCTCTGCCCCATTTAAATGTCTGCTGGCGTACGCTATCACATGCTCTGAGTCGTCAAGTTCCTGGGTCAAGACTGCTCCTAAACCTACCTCGCTGGCATCAGTCTGAAGGGTGAAGGGTTTAGTGAAATCGGGGCAAGCTAACACCGGTGCTTTAGTGAGACAGCTTTTTAGTACATCAAACGCTTCCTGCTGTTCCTGACCCCATTTCCAATGTTTACCTTTCTTCAACAGTTGGGTTAACGGTTGGGAGATTTTGGCAAAGTTTGGGACAAAACGTCGGTACCACGAAGTTATGCCCAAAAACCGGCGAACACCTTTGGTGTCTCGTGGTATAGTGAGTTGTTCTATCGCTGCAATCTTTTCGGGGTCAGTTTTTATTCCCTCGCTCGTCACAATGTGGCCCAGATATCGGGTCTCCGTTTTGAAAAACTCGCATTTTTCTGTATTTATTCTCAGATTTGCTGCCCTGAGTCTCCGAAACACCTCCTTGAGATTTTCCAGATGCTCGTCAAACGTCTTTCCAATCACGATGATATCATCGAGATATGCGAAAGCGTATGGTTCCATATCGGGTCCTATAACGCGGTCCAATGCCCGTTGGAAGGTGGCAGGAGCCGAGTGTAAGCCAAACGGCATAACTCGCCATTGAAACAACCCTCTACCAGTAACTGCAAATGCAGTGTACTTTCTACTACCTTCGTCCATCGGGATCTGCCAATAACCATCCTTGAGGTCTAGACTGCTTATATATTTGGCATCTCTTAATCTGTCGAGGATGGTATCAATACGCGGAAGTGGGTAGGCGTCAGGTATGGAACGAGCATTTAGTTGACGAAAATCCATGCATGTCCGCCACGAGCCATTCTTTTTCTTCACCAGGGTTATCGGAAAGGAATATGGGCTACATGACGGTTCAATACAGCCCCGTGCCAGCAACGAATTTACTTCTTCGTCAATAATGGCTTGCATGGCCGGATTTCTTTGGGCATACCTTACTTTTATTGGCCGGTCGTCCTTCATTACAATCCTGTGAGTGGCAGCGGTAGAAAGACCCTGAATCTGTTGAAATTTGGGCAGTTCGATATCTAAAAATTTTCTAATTCGCACTTGTAGCGAGTCTTCTTCAGAATGATCGATACTACGAGTATAGCAGCTATTGGAGAAATTTACGACATTATGTTCCCTTACCTGGTTTAGTGATTCATCGTCATTCGGCAACTCTCGAGCCTCGGATTCGCCTTTCGTGGTGAAGCCGGCACAAAGGATAATTGTGTCAAAAGTTCGTAGGAAGTCTAACCCTAGAACGACGGATTCAGTGGCTTCCCGCATGACAAGAAACTCCTGGTTTTTTGTTAGATTACCAAATGTCACTGGCATTTGGACGGCTGTAGAGATGCGTTTCTTCGATCCATCGGCCAGTGCAACTTCTATGTCCGTCGCGATATATTTCGGCTTTTGTAGCATTGTCTTTATGAAGGAAGGTGACACGAAGCTTCTGGTAGCACCCGTATCAATGATACCGTTGCAAAGATGGTTATTGATAACTATTGAAGCTTTAATTTTCTCTTCCTCCCACGATAGTTGCGTCTGATTATTAATCGAGCCTGTGGTGTCGTTTGGTGATGTTAGTTGGTTGCGAAGCATACGATGATGTTCGTTACGGCTTGGAAGTTTTGGGTTGGGGATACTTTCTAATTCGGCGGCTAAGGATACCAAGTCATCCAAGGTTTTGAAATCTCTTCTTCTGATAAACCATTGATAATCTGGTGACGAATTTCGAAAAATTATTTCTAACCTCTCCTCTTCGTTCAGGGTAGAGTGGTACATCAAGTCTTGGAGCGCGAGTAAATATTCTTTGAAGTTTTCCCGTGGTCGTTGAGTCCGTGAACGAATTTCTGTCTCTAATTTTTCGAAAGACCTTTGCGGCAGGAAGAATTCTAAAAGGTCTTTTTTAAACTGTGACCAAAATTCCCATGGCTTTTGATTATTCCTAAACCATATAAGGGCGCGGTCCTTCAACAGTTCACACATTACTGGAACGACCGAGTTTAGGTTTACCTCGTATACAGCGGCCAATTCCTCCAACCGATCAACAAATTTTAAAACATCTTTACCTCCTTCGTATTTTAGCCCCCATTTTCTAATTAATTTAACGGTGTCTTCCCTCGTAGATGGTGTATTCTTGGCGGCGATATCAGGTGACGCTTCAACCGCACTTTGTGACTTTAGCATTTCATTATTTTCGTTCAGCACACGAAGAGAGACGCTGGGGGACACGCTGGTGCTTAGTTCATGTTGTTTTTGCCACTCCACTAATTTATCGGTGAGATCTTCGTCGTGTTCGGAGGTGATGAATTTTACCAGCCTCTTCCGCATTTCTTCAACGGTACCGGACGGATCTTGGCCCCACTTTAGTAAGTAGGTGACAAGCTCTTCTTTCTTAAGGGAGTAGACCCATGAGGTTTTCAGCACTTCACGTTGACCCATTGTTTTTAATCAGGTGACGGACGGGTGATACTAATAACTGTACTCGCACTAGCAAAACTGTAAGTATAGAATGTGGTTATGTTAATGATTAATTGGACAAATATGTCCCTGCTCGGGCGCCAATGTAACGACACGTTTCCGCTCGGGTGCTGGGGTAGGTCAGCGGCGTCCAGTGGTTACATAAAAAAACACTTAGTTTAAGTTTACAGCTATTTATTTACAATACTGCAATAAACTTACACACTAAACTAAGTAAAACTAAATACAAGCAAAAATAATTAAATTGGATATGAATTAAAATATCCTAGGCCGGCCTAACAACGGTTCGCCACGTCACAGTACCGAAGGCGTCAAGGGGGGTTGAGTCAGAACAACAGTCAAACGGCATGCGCCCAGGATGACTGCGGTCCTACTGGTCCTTGTTGTTGCCCCGGTTCGTCAAGTGACAGTGCCGAGTACGTCAAGTGACAGTGCCGAGTACGTCAAGGGGGTTTGGAGTCAGAAGAACAGTCAAACGGCATACGCTCTGGATGACTGTAGTTTCTACTCGTCCTTTCGGTTACCCCGGCACAGTCAGTCAAGTCAATCAAAGGAGGATGTCAGAGCAACAATCAAACGGCATACGCACAGGATGATTGCGGCTCCAAGATCTCCCTTTGTTCGTCTGGTCAGTCAAATTCTCCGGAGGAGGTTGTCAGAACGTAATCAAACGGCCTACGCACAGGATGATTCTGGTTCTGAGGCCTCCGGAGTCCGTCCAGTCACAGTTGCCAATGTTTTGCCGGTTGTAAATAAATCACAAGTGGGGACGACCACACCACTTGGGATTTATCATATTTCCAGCACAGCCGATGTCTAGATCGACCTGCCTTACCAGCAACTCATCACCAACTGCCTCGACTGCTGAAGTCACGCTCGCTTTTATACACAAAAGTAACGAGTAACGGATCAAACATGATCGAACATCAAACATGTTGTGTCCTACTCTACAACTTACCAATGTGAGAGCGTCAATTGAATTCAGCAGAGAGGTCTTGTAGGTCAAATGTGAGTCGTACGACAACCGTTATAAAGAATAATACTAATTCTAAAAATAGCGTATAACATCGACTCAATCATCATATGACATATTTTAAGCACAATGGGGCCTGTTATAAAAAATAATTACAATAATGTTATTTATAATAATTCATACAGCCAACATATAAAAGAACATGAACAATACATTAAATCCTAAATATTATCCAGTGATATGGTGGGGACAAAAACAAGGTCTCCGACTTTTGTCGTCACACTGCTCCCCCTTCTCAGTCAAATGAATTGGACCATCACCTCGCCGTTGCGTTGAATAGTAATGCGATATGCGTGTCTCCAGATTTCACGCCTGTACCTTACTCGTGTTCCTTTTTGGAATTTCCGTACCTCGTTAACTTCCTCGTGTATCTTCACAGGCAATTATTCTACCAAGGTGTAGTCGGGTCCTGTGCTCTTGAATTCTCGAGGTGGGGTAGACACCAATGGAGAATTTTGTAAAAATAAATGATGTTGCTGATAGTTTTGGTGACGCATTGTGAGGCTGCATAAACGGTGGCATCGATGGTTGATGATTCGTCTGTGTTTCAGGAGTAACCAATATCTGCGCGTTCAACATTTTTCCGGCCGGCTGTTGCTGTGAGATTTTATATCTTTGACTGGTTTCACAACGGCTTACGTACCTGCTCACATCGCGTGCTAATCCTGGCCAATAATAGCGACTGGCGGCCTTGTTGAGGGTCTTCCGGATACCCATATGACCACCCGTAACTTCATCGTGGGTCTCTTTTAAAACTTGTGGCCGCTGATACTTGGGGACACACAGTTTCCATGGAGTAGAGCCCTGATCGTTTTCTTCTCGGGAGATATGACGATATAATTTGTTGTCAACAAGAGCGCAATCGGCGTGCAGTTCAGGGGTCTTTTCTACTTCTAACTTTGTGTCATACCAGTGGCAAGTGTTTGAGGGTTGTACCTATGCCAGGTTGATATCTGCTATACGGTGGCGTTAGAGTGTCTGCTCTGTGTTACTTTCTTCGCCGGGCATTTCTGGGACTGGTTCGGCCTACGACACCATAGCAGGGTTGGTGGCGACGTCTCTTCTTCGCTGATGTAAATGGGGTCGTTATCTACTTGGGCTTGTTCGGGTAGAAACGTTGAGGTCGCAGTTTTCTCCGTGTGTAGCCCGATATTTCCGAGGCTGAGTGAGGTGTTATCGTCATTTGAAAATGTCTTACCTTTCTTTCCTTCCTTGGCTTTGGGCTAGGCTTGGATGGTACTAGAAAGGTTTGGCGGGCGATTCGTCGCGCTTTGGAAGGGCATCTTCTGGAGGAGCTATGCACTTCGTCGTCTTCTAGGATTATTGTTCGTCTCTTATTTTCGTTTTCTTTCAGCTTGCGAAGAGAGAAGCTGGGGACCCGCTGCTGCTTAGTTCATGTTGGTTTTGCCACTCCAATAATTTATAGGTGAGCTCTTCATCGTGTTCGTTTCTTTAACGATACCGGACGGATTTTGGCCAGACTTCAGTAAGTAGGTGACTAGCTCTTCTTCCTTAAGGGAGTAGACCCATGAGGTTTTCAGCATTTCACGTTGACCCATTGTCTTTGATCAGGTGACGGACGGGTGATACCAATAACTGTACTCTCTCTAGCAAAACTGTAAGTATAGAATAAGGTTATGTTAATGATTGGACAAATATGTCCCTGCTCGGGCGCCAATGTAACGACACGTTTCCGCTTGGGTGCTGGGGTAGATCAGCGGCGTCCAGTGGTTACATAAAAAAACACTTCGTAGAAGTTTTAAAGCTATTTATTAACAACTCTGAAATAGCTTACGCACTAAACTAAGTAAAATTAAATAAAAGGAAAAATAATTTAATTGGGAATAGATTAAAGTACCCTATGCCGGCCAAACAACTGTCCGTCAAGTCCACCAAAGGAGGATATTAGAACGACAATCAAACGGCATACGCACAGGATGATTGTGGCTCCAAGTTCTCCCTTTGTTCGTCCGGTTAGTCAAATTCTCCGGAGGAGGTTGTCAGAACGTCAATCAAACGGCCTACGCACAGGATGATTTTGGTTCTGAGGTCTCCGGTGTCCGTCCAGTCACAGTTGCCAATGTTTTGCTGGCTGTAAATAAATCACAATTGGGGACAACCACACCACTTGGGATTTATTATATTTCTAGCAACAGCCGATTTCTCTATCGACCTGCCTTACCAGCAACTCATCACCAACTGCCCCGATTGCTGAAGTCACGCTCTCTTTTATACACAAAAGTAACGAGTAACGGATCAAACATGATCGAACATCAAACATGTTGTGTCCCACTCTACAACTTATCAATGTGAGAGCATCAATTGAATTCAGCAGAGAGGTCTTGTAGGTCGAATGTGAGTCGTACGACAACCGTTATAAAGAATAAAAATATTTCTAAAAATAGATTTTAAGTGCTGAGCAAAAATTACTTTAAATATTTTAGGCACAGTGGGGCCTGTTATAAAACTTCAAAAATAATTACAATAATGTTATTTACAATAATTCATACAGCAAAAATATAAAAGTAAATAAACAATATATTAAATACTAAATATCATCCAGTGATATGGTGTGGGCAAAAACAAGGTCTCCGACTTTTGTCGTCACAAAGTCGAGAGATTAGTGCTGCTTACATACCCAGGAGAAAACCACCCGCTGATAGACAACATTAAGACTGAGGCGTTTGTGAATGGTATACGCGACCCTGACATTAAACTAGCGGTATGTTCTACCCAGAAGACTTAAGGCCGTGTCAGATAAAGCTTTGTTGCTTTGCGTGACGTTTATAACTTTGACAGAAAAGCGTAAAGCAAAAGGTGTATGACACAACAAAAACTTTGACAACACTCGCGTTGTTTGTTTACCTTTTAAAAGTGGTTGGTGCGTAAGTTTTTTTACTAAGTAAAAAGTATACAAATTATATTAAATACTTCTTCCACAGAATAAAATTCACTTACCTTTTTTTTTAATATAATAAAAACAAAACAATAACAAAAAACTTTAAATTTAAAGAAAAATATTAAAACAATAAAATTAGAGCGCAAATTTGCCAAAAATATTTACTGAATAATCAACAGCTGATTGTCAAAGCGAGCAAAAAGATGAGAGATGCCCAACTTTTCGCTTTGCGTAAACATGTACACTTATCTTAAATGTCAAAGCGTATATGTAACGCAACGCGAAGCAAAAGTTTTATCTGGCATGGCCTTTAAAGAGATGTTGAAACAAGTTTCGGGAGAAAACGAACAAAAGGCTAAACTGAAATGCTTCAACTGTGGAAAGAGTGGTCATTTCCAAAGAAACTGCAAGGCGCCATGCAAAAGATCAAGATCCGCCTCACCATCAAGGATTAAAAAGCGGTCGAACTACCAACCATCTTCACGAGAGTCCCCGTTAAACTAAAACGAGCTAGCACTGAGGGACAAGTGCTGGCTCCCACAAGCGAGGGCTCCACAATCTCAATATCAGTGATGCAAAGGAACAACAACAACCTTACGGCGTGGGGGTACATAAATGGCAGACAATACACCATCACTATAGACACCGGAGCAACGCAGTCCATCATCAGACCAGATGTAGTGAAGGGAAAGTGTGAGGCACTTAGCAATGTAAGACTTCGGACAGCTAGTGGAGAGTCTGCCACCGTCAACGGAAAAACAGAGGCGAAGGTAACGATAGCCAACATTAGCGTAAGCCACGTCTTTATTGTTGCCGATATTGTGGACGAGGTTATCATTGGTGCCGATTTTATGATAGCTCACGGCATCAATTTGAATATGGGGCAACAGATTATGAGTTGGCGAAATGTGGAGATACCTCTTGACGTAGGATACAGGCATCAAGTGCACGCTAGAAAAATAGTTGCAGTCGAACAACTCAAATTACCACCTCAGAGTGAATCATTGATATGCGCGCGTATGGAGGGAGATTGTGAGGAAAACCGCTTGTGGGTTGTGGAACCAGCAGAAATACAGACGGATTTGTTATCAGCAAATGCCCTCGTTAAATCCACCAAACAGATAATAGTCCCCGTGAGAGTGCTAAATTTATCTGGCCACGAAAAAGTCATCTGTGAAAACTCCGATGTGGGCCAATGTACTCCAGTAGAGGCGGTTATAAACCGCCAGAACCTGCCAAATGTCAGCCAAGGATTTAAAGGAATTTGGTGAAAATGTGGAGAAATGGGTTGCAGGTTTAACAGCTGCAGAGAGAAATAAAGCCAAAAAGCTGCTAAAGAGGTATGCTTTCGCTTTCGCCACGAATATAAAACAAGGAAGAACAGCAATGGTCAAGCATGAAATAGATACGGGCGAAGCGAGACCGATAAAACAGGCACCCAGAAGCATACCGTTGGCAAAGCGTAATGAGGTTAAGGAGTTAGTAGACGAAATGAGGAAGAGCGGTGTAATCGAACCATCATCCGGTCCGTGGAGCTCACTTGTAGTCTTAGTAAAGAAGAAAGATGGCTGTACAAGGTTCTGCGTAGACTACAGGAAGCTGAATGATGTCACCAAAAAGGACAGTTACCCACTACCGAGAATTGGCGACACACTCGACACGCTAGCTGAAACGAAGTGGTTCTCCACATTGGACAAGGAGAAAACTGCATTCAGTGCGAACGGCGGCTTATGGCAGTTTAAAGTGATGCCATTTGGACTCTGCAATGCCCCGGCCACATTTGAGCAGCTTATGGAACATGTACTCAAGGGACTGCATTGGAAGACTTGCCTGGTGTACCTCGACGACATTATAGTGATGGCCAGAACTTTCGAAAAATACCTCAAAAACCTGGGAGAAGTATTGCAAAGAATAACAATGGCTGGACTAAAATTA
This sequence comes from Sarcophaga rosellei, assembly GCA_930367235.1. NCBI lineage: Eukaryota > Metazoa > Arthropoda > Insecta > Diptera > Sarcophagidae > Sarcophaga > Sarcophaga rosellei. Next base: position 77,943,239 of record OV884017.1, on the reverse strand, counting down.
AGCGTTAAGAAATGTGCATTTTTCCAGAAGGAGGTGAAATATTTGCGGCATCTTGTTACAGCAGATGGCATATCCACGGATGAAAATAAAATACGAACAGTAAAAGACTGGCCTCGTTCCCAGAATCTTCATGAACTACGCAGCTTTTTGGGACTATGCACATACTACAGACGGTTTGTGCCTAAGAAAAATTCATTCTAGATAGTGATGCTAGCGGATATGGTATCGGTGGTATACTTTCCCAAGTGGTCAATGGTACAGAGAAAGTCGTAGGCTACTATAGTCGCTACTTGCAGTGTTGGAATGCATAAAACATTACCACAAGTACCTGTATGGCCAACATTTTCTGCTAAGGACTGATCATTCCGCACTGAGATGGAAATTCTGATGCCCTCTCTCGCCGACCCTGTAATTTGGAGTGTAAGTATTGCGTGAAATCCGAGAAGAAGGAATCCATCGTTGGTATCCGGCTAACGCGGATGGAAGCCAACGAAGATAAAGGCAGCTAAGGAAGAGGACAAACGGCCAACCAGAAATGAGATATCTGGAGAAGGTCCTCTTACAAAAGCATATTGGGCATTATGGGACAGTTTACGGTTGATAAATGGATGCTTATATCGACATTGGGAATGCGTTGATGGCAAGACTTCATCCAACCTATTAGTAGTGCCGTCCTCCAAAATGAAAGAAGTGTTAGAGGAGTTTCATAATGGAGCCAGTGGAGGACATCTTGGAGTGACAAAGACGCTGGAAAGGCTAAAACGAGAGCGAGAAGAACAGCGAGAAGAACTCGAGGTCAGTTACAACAATATAACTCAGGCGCACCTTTCGAGCTGATAGCAATAGACGTAGCAGGCCCTTTTCCTGTCAGCAATGCCGGAAACCGATATGTTCTCATTGTGATGAATTATTTCAGCAAATGGCCGGAAGTGTATGCCATACCCAAACAGGAGGCGAACACAATAGTAAATGCTGTTGTGAACAACTGGGTATGCCGCTATGGGATTCCAACTACAACTACGGAACTACATTCCGATCAAGGCAGAAATTTCGAGTCAGCTGTATTCAAGGAAATGTGTGACGTGTACGGCATTAAGAAGACTCGAACGACGCCGCTTCACCTACAGTCAGACGGAATGGTAGAGCGATTTAACCGAACTCTGGAGGAGTACTTGCGGAAAGTAGTGAGCGATCAACAGAAAGACTGGGACGAACACATTCCGAGGTTTCTACTGGCGTACCGATCTGCAGTCCATGATTCAACATTGAGATCACCCGCAAAGATTATTTTTGGGACGGAGATTAAACTGCCCGGTGACTTAGAGTTTAGTGTTAAGCCCGCCACAGAGAGAGATGAAAGATACACTGGAAAAGAAGAAAGCCTGAATGAACTTCATGAGTTTGTGCGCATCCGTATAAAAATGGTCAGTGATAGAATGAAAGCCAGGTATGATCGAGCGGCAAACACGGAGGGCTTCCATGAGGGACAACTGGTTCTACTATACAACCTGAAGCGGAAGAAGGGATTATCCCCCAAGCTACAAACTAGTTGGGATGAACCATATAAGATAATAAAGCGGTTAAACGATGTCGTGTACAGGATACAGAAAGCTAGCAGCCCCCAAACAAAAATGAAGGTCGTACACATAGAGCGACTGGCAAAATACGGGAAAAGAGATAATGAGCCTATTCGGGACGAACAGGCTTAAGTGGGCGGCAGTGTTACGAAACGACCTAATATCGTTTAACATTAAAATGCTAACAAATACACTAACAATACAAAGAACATGTTGATTAACTATAGCTACGCTAACACATAGAACGTACATGCTTGCATATACCAACAACAAACAAGCAATGTCAACCAGACACACAAACAACAATGCGGTTGCGATAGAATTCTCGAGAAGGCGAGAACAAGAACCTTCCTCTTCGAGAACGTTCATCATACTGATTTTGCGGACATATAAAAAGGCGAGACATAGCAAGCAAGGCGAATTCATAATGGGTGGGACTGATATTACAATAAGTACAACAATCCAAAAACAACAAGCTTGTTGTTTTTGTTAAACAAGAATCATATTGTCAAAAACAGCTGACTCACGAATGACGACGGGAAGAAAAATGTACAAAAAATTTCTAAAAAGTTTTAAGTAAAAATAAATATATTTCATTGCATCCCATAACAAATAAAATAAAGATTGAAATAAAATCGAGATGGAAATAAAATTTATAATTTTGTTTCTACTTTGTTATAAAAATTGTATTTAATACTATTTATTGCCTTGAAAAATGCCCCATTATATGAATGTGTGAATTAATTTAAACGTGATCCAGTGTCCTATAGAGATGAATTCAATCAACAATATAATCATTTATTAAGTAGTTTGGAAGTATTTGCCTTAAATCCTACAGAAGAGAGTAAATCCTTAGATGAGCTGGTTATGTTTATAGCCCAGGTAAGTGCTTACATTCGAATAAAAATTAAATTTTAATTTATTAAATTTCCGTCTGCAATTTGCACAAAATTTGGTGGATTTGCTTAAGAATCATGCCGCAACATTGGATCCTGCCATGCGTATTGTTTTGTAAAGGCTTTAATATTGCTGCGAAATAAAAATCTAATTCCGGCTTTAGATTTATTAGAGTTGTTCTTTCAACTCTTGCGCTGTCCCGACAATCATTCGCGTACCTTTCTGCAGAACCACATTGTTACGGATATTAAAAATATGAATGCCAAACATAAGGACATGAAACTGAATTCATCTTTGCAAAATTTCATGTTTTCCATGTTGAAAGATGCCAATCCAAAGGCAGCCAAAATGTCTGTAGATATTATGATTGAATTGTACAAAAAGAATATTTGGAATGATGAGAAAACTGTGAATGTAATAGCCATGTAGGATGTTTCTCCAAAATTACTAAAGTAAGTTTTTAACATCAATTCTTTATTGACAACATTCGCTCGTAATGAATAAAACACCATTTATCAATTTTTCAGATACAAGTAGCATCTCTAAAATTCTTCTTGGGCCATGATGATGATGAAAAAGGTTCTCATGATTCTGATACGGAGAATGAGATCGATTTGAAATCTATATATCTATCTATATCTATGAAAACTATAGCTAATTACTTCATAACAGAAAGAAATTCATCTGATGTTATGGCTATTGGCTTGAGAAATCAGTTATGATGGCTGCTCGTTCATTGATCATGTTGTACCGAGAACAACTGCCTGCACAGTTGCATAAGAAGGACAGGGGTCGCTTGACCGAAGCTCAGGCAGAACTTAAACCATAAGCTTAAGTGAACAGCAATTGCAAATAATTGCATTTTATTATATATTATTGTATTGTAATATATGCCATGTATGTAAATAAAAAATGTATCTCTTTTTTAAAAAACGAAACTGATAATCAAAACAAAATATAAAAAACCCAAAATTTTTTGACATTGTTATTTGCGTTCTGACACAATAAAAAAAAACGAAACTGATAATCAAAACAAAATACATAAAAAATAAAATTTTTTGACATTGTTATCTGCATCAGCTGGTCTATCGTTCCCACCTAATATCAATTCGCCTTGATAGCAAGCAATTAGTCAGTTATAACCCTACCAGAACATGACTAGTAAAATAACTAGTTATTTGACCGTAAAGTGTGACGTATAAACTAGTCACAACTTCCCATCAAGTTATTAAGGGCAATGTGAAAAACTTGACGTAAACATTCGTGTACATGTGATTTTGCTTCTCTTTCTAACATATGAATTTTTCGACTGTCAAACATATATCTAACCTGCTCACTCTTTCTTTGTTTTTAGGTTACAAATGACTAGTTTACTAGTCACAGTTTACTGATCAAACTTGTTGACTGTTGACAAGTCATTTAACTAGGGGCCTGTTCGTAAATGCATTACTGCGCTGCATATTATGCGCATTATGTTCACAAATGCAAATTCTGGCAGCACTGCAGCTGTCAAATGTTCGTAAATGCAACATTAAATCATATTATGCGCAATTAAACCCAAAACACTAATCATAAAAATGGCTGATGCATTGAATGAGTGGGAGAGAGAGAATGAGAGTTTTAACAATATGTTTCTTTTTTTCTTCCTTAAATATCTTCTTTTTTGCACAAAGTACACTTTTTTGTGCATTTAACAACATTTTGTCATTTGTTTTGTCGTCCAGTTCAAAAATCAAATTTATTACTAATTTTTCCATTTCTGCAGTGTTTGTTCGTTCGTAAACGCAAACAAATAAATCAGCAAAAACAAGTATCAGCAACATGTGATTAGCAGTGTGAGCGCAAAATAATCATATTATGCAGCGCAGTGATGCATTTACGAACAGGCCCTAGTTAACTGTGACTAGTCATTTAACTAGTCAACAGTGACTAGTCAAACTTAATGAATAAATTGAAAATTAAAAAATTTTTTTGTTTCCACATATTTTTATTATAAAATTTTAATATACATATATAATATAATATAATATATAATATAAATATAAAAAATAATCAGAAAACAGAAGAAAAAAAAACAAAATAAAAATTACATAATTCTTATGCACTCTTGGCCTCAGGAGCTTTTGGTTTAGTTGCTGGGGTCTTTTTGGCTGGTTTAACTTTAACAGTACGAGTTTTCTTTACGGTTTTTACCTTCTACTTCTCAGCAGTCTTTTTGGCGGTCCTTTGAAGCAGCAGCTAACAATTTGAATGAACCAGAAGCACCCTTACCTTTAGTTTGGATTAATTTTCCACTGGTAACAGCACTCTTAAATCAATGGTGCCAATTTTTGGGCATCTACCTTATATGTGCTGGTGACGTATTTCTTGATAGCTGGCAAAGATGAGCTTCCATGTTCCTTCAAGGGTTAAATGGCAGCATCTACCAATTGGAACACTATACAAAAAAGTAACCAAAAATTAGAAAACTTCAAATTCACAAATAAATCACACAAAAGAAGACACTTTCCTTCCTTGTAGCATGTCCAACTTCTTACTCTTCTATCCGTATAGAAAAGCTTAAAAAAATTTGATTCACTTTCCATTTTTCCTTTTATGTTTCTATTTTTTTCCACAAACTTCTTATTATTCTATTTTTCACACAATATTATAATTATAAACAAGGCAAATTCAATAAGGTAACCGCAACTCTACAACAAGTACAACAATGCAAAAACAACAGGCATTTTGTTTTTGTTAAACCTCCATTCGGATGTCAAAATAGGAAGAAAAAAAATGGAAAAGAAAAAAAAATTAACAACAACACACAAACGCATAACAAACACACACAAATTTTGACAGCCCAAGACTAGTCAGCTGTTGACATAAAGCCACTTGTTATGAATTCGCTTTGATTATAAACTTTTGTTTTCAAAGCCTACTACGATTGAGTTTTTAAAAATAATAAATATTAACAAACACAACTCTGAAGCATAAAAAGTCAAATAAAAACTACATGTATAGTAGTAAGTAAGTTTTGTATGTGTTAGTTTCGGTTATTACCCTACAAGAAATTAATAACCGAAACTAACACATACAAAACTTACTTACTACTACACATGTAGTTTTTATTTGACTTTTTATGCTTCAGAGATGTATTTGTTAATATTTATTAATTTCAAAAACTCAATCGTAGTAGGCTTTGAAAACAAAAGTTTATAATTATGTGAAAAATTGAATAATAAGAAGTTTGTGGAAAAAATAGAAAAATAAAGGAAAAAAAGGAAAGTGAATCAAATTTTTTTAAGCTTTTCTATACGGATAGAAGAGTAAGAAGTTGGACATGCTACAAGGAAGGTAAGTGTTTTCTTTTGTGTGATTTATTTGTGAATTTGAAGTCCTCTAATTTTTGGTTACTTTTTTGTATAGTGTTCCAATTGGTAGATGCTGCCATTTAAACCTTGAAGGAACATGGAAGCTCATCTTTGCCAGCTATCAAGAAATACGTCATCAGCACATATAAGGTAGATGCCCAAAAATTCGCTCCATTGATTGGAAGAGTGCTGTTACCAGTGGAAAATTAATCCAAACTAAGGGTAAGGGTGCTTCTGGTTCATTCAAATTGTTAGCTGCTGCTTCAAAGGACCGCCAAAAAGACTGCTGAGAAGAAGAGGGTAAAAAACCGTATAGAAGACTCGTACTGTTAAAGCTAAACCAGCCTGTTTTTATATTGTATTATATTATGTATGTGTATTAAAATTTTATAATAAAAATATATGGAAACAAAAAAAATTTTTCATTTTCAATTTAGTCAAATGTCTAGTCACTGTTGACTAGTTAAATGACTAGTCACAGTTAACTAGTTAAATGACTCGTAAACAGTCAACAAGTTTGACTAGTAAACTGTGACTAGTAAACTAGTCATTTGTAACTTAAAAACAAAGAAAGAGTGAGCGGGTAAGATATATGTTTTACAGTCGAAAAAATTCATATGTTAGAAAGAGAAGCAAAATCACATGTACACGAATGTTTACGTAAAGTTTTTCACATTGCCCTTAATAACTTGATGGGAAGTTGTGACTAGTTTATACGTCACACTTTATGGTCAAATAACTAGTTATTTGACTAGTTATGTTCTGGTAGGGTAATTTCTTGTAGGGAATCCAGTCAGCCTTGTGTGAAGTAAACAAGAATAGTGAGCAAACAATTTGTTGTTATTTAGTGAAGTTGTATACGGTGACAGACAAAACTAGTGTGAATAAAAAAAATAGTTTGATCGAAACGAAAGACATATTTGTTTTTATTTTGGTTTGTAATCAACGAACCCACAATCTAAGCGTTTTTAAAAAGGTAAAAACGTAACAATATGTACGTATTTACATAAAAAAATTAACTCAAGAAGTTTTATGAACATTTTTAAATTAAATAAGTATGTACACATTTAATTTTCTACTGAAGACATGAGTCAAAAAAAGGACATTAAGCAATTAAAAATAATACAACTTCTTAAAAAAAAGTCGTGTAATCTTGTTTGCATAATATTTTTCAACTTATAATTTTCTTTTATAAGTTTTTCTTGGATGCGATAAACTTGAATTTTATCCTGCCCTGTAATTCCGGAACAACCAGCGCTATCCAGGAAATTCAACAATGTGCGGGAATTCCCCGTTTTCATGTTTCATATATTGTATGTATGAATTTGAAGTTAATAAAAAAATTCTGCCATAACGGATAATGAGGTAATCACGGTTAATCGAGGCAAACAATTTGAAAACATTGGAAACAAAAACAATAGAATGATCTTTGGCCATCACGGTTAATCGGGGTTACCGGTTAACCGGATCACGGATAATCGGGGCCTGACTATAATGTAATTAATAAGTATTATAATACCAATGAAAATATTCAGCCTTATCATGAATAGAATTTCACATCAAAATTTCCCAACGTGTGAACACTTGGTATTATAAATGAACCATGCTGTGAAAATTTCCGAATGTTTACATTTTTGAACTCCAAAAATGAATTTGTTTCCTTTCAAAAAATTTCACATGATTTTGAACGGCTCAAATGTGAAGATTTTTGGTTAATTGTAAAGGAAAATTTTCACAAAAATTTATCTGTCGGAAAATTTTAAAAATGTAAGTTTTTATTAAAATAAAATAGTTCAAAACGCAGAAACTTATTTGAGCTTATTTTTATAGGAGTAAAACGGTAAATAAACAGCAAATAAATATTTTGTTTGATGAAATGATCGAAAATCCTGACATTGCAAGAGGTTTTATCAGGGAAAACAAAACCAGATTTTTGGGAAAATATCAAAGACAAATTAAATGGCGTCGGCCCTCCTGTAAAAACAACCGCAGAATGGAAAAAAGTGAGAATTTTAAAAGGAATCGTATTTTCTAATAAAATAATTAAAAATAATTTGCAGATTTGGCTGGATCAAAAAATGTATTTGCGGAAAAAGGCTACAACTAACATGCAATACAGAAAAGGAACAGGAGGTGGACCAAATAAGGAATATAAATTTTCACCATCCGAGGAAATCGTTCTAGAAATACTTGGCACAAAAGAAGCAGTATATGGCGTAGAAGGCAGTCGATCATTTGGTTTAAAAACTACAAAATCGGTAAATGATGAAAATGTGGAGTCTAGATCTAAGCAGACAAACCTGGTTACTAATGATGTTACGATCGAAACCACAATCAAGCAGGCAAACTCTGGAAGGAAAAGAAAAGTGGAAATGACAACTGCCGAGATTGCTATGATAGGTTTAGAAGCTCAAAAAAAGCTTTGTGATAAAATGACTCAATTTAAATCTAAAGCCGAAAGTCATTACCGTGATGAAGAGTCGAGCTTAAAAAGAATTTATAGAGCACTAGACAAAATTCTTGAACAGAAAATACTAGGAAACGAGGAAGTGAAGAGACACCATCTGGAAATGGAAGCGATGAGAAAGATGGAATTATTTTGGAATCATCCCGCAGGCTTCTTCTTATAGCGCGTTGATTGTAAACATCTTCCTCCTCCTCTAGTGTTAATAATATCCCAAAGCTATACATTTTGAAAATAATATTTAAATTTTCCAGCGATTTTCGATAGTTTCTTTTTATTTTTGATATTTAAATTTCAATTGTTTACAACTCCGAATATAATGACACACGTTTTTAAAAACTGGTATGTTATTTTTTTCACATGGAATTCATAATACGAAAATAAAATCCATGTGAAGAAAAATTTTTGTTCGGATATTTTCACATGCGACATTCATGATAAGGCTGATTATCTTCATTCATTTCATAAATTAATAATATCTTTTAAAATAAAAAAAAATAATAAATGAGTTCTCAGTTTCTGTACTCGCAAATTTACTTTGTTCTTCGTTCTTCGTCTACCGATGGTTGTATACACAACAACAAAATATCAAGAGTTTGCCAAACTACTTTTCAAAGTACTTTGAACGTGCAAAACCGAAACAAAGTTAACAAGAAAATGCAAAAGAGTGTGTCAAACTAATTGTACTTTGTAATTTTACTAGTACTTTGAACGAATTGGACTTTGAATTTCCAAACATGTCCAATTTAATGAGTTTAATTTGTAAAAATATTTGATATTTTTTATATTTATTTTATAAATATATTTCTATTTTATAATAAAACCAGAAAAATTTTTACGATTTTTCACAAACCATAAGGAAAATAAGATAAACTTTCTAGTAACTTCATATTGAACCTTATGTACCCAAAAGAAGAACTCAAAGTAAATTTAAAATTCATAGGCTCAGTATATTAAAATATTGTAACCAGTATTTAGTAGGATATCACTTAAAGTAAAACATTCAATTCAACCCATTTGGCATTGAATATACTAGTTTTGTTTAGCGTTTTCAGTTGATATTTGCCGCCACGCACTCATGAGCAACTTTTTTATAGCACGTTCACATATAAGAAGGTTATGGTTATCTAAAATTAACCTTGGAGATAATCTTGTGGCGTTCACATATGACAAATATAACTTAAACATATGCGAGAATGACAGAAATTGACAGCTGCAGTACTGCACCAGCATATTCTCAGCATCTGGAGTCCACCGAACACGAATTTTTTTTCTACAATATAAAAAAATGATATATTTAAGTATAGATAAAAAATAAAAATATAAATTTACCTCTGTGTCTTCTCCATAGCAAATGTTTTTTTCTATTGCTGTCAAATTTTAGTAAATATATTCACAATAGATATAAAGCGTTGCATTTTTGAGTATTTTATTGAATACTTTTCAATGCAACAATGCGTATTTTACTAGGTTATGAGGTAACCTACAGCTGAAATTGGTTATCTTTTCATACAAATTGTATGGCTAACCCCATACATATGTGGCTTGGTTACGAGATAACCACGATAACCTAGCTAACCTGCTTATATGTGAACATGGTATTAGTTGACTTGTTTGAGGTTTAGCGGGGACGTAACCGTTTGATCTCCTAAATACTCTCTTGAAGTCATGTTGGGGCTTCGTAAGTATACAGTCTGTTAGGACTTTGGTAGGCAAGCCACATCTTCAAGTTAGCTGCAGTAAGATTGAGTGCATTGACCATACGAATTCTTAATTCTTCCGACCTTTTGGTGAATTTTTCTTTGGAATTTTTAAATATTCTGCTTTTTTATTTCCTCAATAAACTTCAAACTGCCAACAACTGGTGCCGATATACACTCCAACAATATTTTACTACCGATGCCATGCTTCTTCAGAATGCTAGATATTTATTTCGATTATCATCAGACCTTGTTTTCCCGCCTCTTCTAGAACATCGGAATCACTTAACAACGTTACAAAGAAAGATAACGTCTCTAATTTCAGGCAATAAAAGAAATTAGCTTACCTTTACCATATAGTGACAATTTCTCTTCGAGGGATCTCTCACTTGGTTCAAAGAACGACTATTTTTCTTTTCAACCTTAAACAAAAATGCCCATTTCAAAAGACCAACACACCAAATATTGGAATTCACCAGATACTACAAAAATTCTTGGTTCACTATTACAGTGGCGCACTTCTTTTTACTTCTGCAAAATAAGGCCTCTTTCCTTGCGACATTTGAATTCTTAGCAAATACATACACGTACATAATTGGCTCATTACAACCCTTCAGTCAGGATTACGGCCTAGCTTCTCAACACCACTCATGTTGTGTGCGTTAATTTTATACATGAGTGGCGGGACCTACAGTTTAAAGTCGACTCCGAACGACAGATTTTTTTTTTTGAGAAACATTTCATGGCAATTTTTACTCTCAGAGTTTTTGCCAGAAATCTGCTGAGAGGAAGTCGCCGAAGAAATACTTTTTGTATTTTGTTTTTGATGTCTGCCCTGGGATTCGAACTCGGGCCTTTCGTCTGATAAGCCAACACACTACCTACTAGACCACGGCGACTTCAAAAGACCAACACACCAAATATTGAAATTCACCAGATACTACAAAAATTCTTGGTTCACTATTACAGTTGCGCCCTTCTTTTTACTTCTGCAAAATAAGGCCTCTTTCCTAGCGACATTTGAATTCTTAGCAAATACAGTCCGTTAATATAAAATAAATAAATATTAATGACCCGATAGTCTAATGGGTACTGTGCTTATATAAAAGTGTAAGAGTCCAGGAGTCGACAGCTACAGGACATGCTTCTGTGTTTTTGTAAGTTTAGGTTTAAGTTGGAGGACGTGTAATTGCCATTGGGACAAGTACAATACTCGGAGGTCAAATTGACCCATTGTAATACGTCCTAAAGGAGAGAGAGAGGATGATAACGGAGGTAGGGAAAAGGAGAGGGGGTAGGAGGATAATGAGACATAGGATTAACACAGACCACAAACATACAAAACAGCGCGACTACACTATTGAAGCACTAGAATTTCTTTCCCAGCTCAACCTATTTATGAATCTATAGAGATCCTTAGTATCGGCACTCGCTAAAGAGTCCAAAGCTTAGAAGAAGTTCCTGCCTGGCCTTCAACCTACTAAGGGCTGGACAGTTACAGAATAGGTGTATGATATTTTCCAACTTCTCCTCGTCGCAACATACCCTACAACAGTCCGGCTGGGATCTGTTCCAGTTCCTTGTTGACGATCTGATCTCGCAGTGCTCTGTAATAAAACCAATAAGTAACCTCAGACTGACCTTATCTAAGCCCAGAAGCAAAACTGTCACTGTGTCTATCACTGTCTGTAGCAGGCCATATCTGGACACATAACATCGCGATCTATTCCCCCAACGCCTCTGCTCCTCTCCCCTGACCAATCCAGTGATGAAGCCGTAGAGGTGGTAGTTTGGGGGATCAGGACCAACTATCCAAGGCAATCCACCAAACAACACAACAATAAGTAATAACCGGTCTAACAATAGTCAGATACATCCAGAGAATTGCTCTAGGCGAAAGACGCCAGATCTTACCTACGCTAATAGAGAGCATTAAGTCGGTTCTTCATTCTTTTCTCGGTGTTTCTTTTCCAGTTCAGCTTGCCGTCTAGAACAACAACGAGATACTTGATACTCGATAAGTTCCCCCAGCGCTGAAAAAAATTTAGCACCTACGAGAATAACTCCATCATCGGCATATGCCACAACCTACTTTCTATACGCCTTAAACCAACATTAGCCACTATCACTCCAGTGATAGAACCCCCTTCCCCCTCCCTGTGGAGTACACCTGGTTGCACGCTTAACGAGAACATCCACCCAGATTTAATCAGGTTAAGCTACTACTAAGCATGTGAGTGATAAGCCGCACCAGAAAATCTGGTGCATGTATATCCCTAATTGAATCCTCAATTGAAGAAGTGGTAACATTGTTAAAGGTCCCCTCAATTTCTACGAGGGCCCTAACGGAGCCTATCATATTGTGAAGAGCGCTCTTACCTCTAACATAAGCATGTTGCGATGTACTCGATAAGTTTCTCCAAAGCTTTCAAAGAAAGAGCAATATCGATTTATAATCCTTATGGCCGTCATGACAGGCTTTACAGGCTTGCACCACAAACACATCTTTCCAACCGTCAGGTATATTATACCACCTCTATACACGTCCCCCAGGTATTCGTGTAATATATCACCAGTATACGGAAGCAGATCCGAAAAGATACCATCCAGACCAGTCGACTTAAAAGGCTCAAAGATACTTATAGCCCATTTGGCCCTATCCCTGGTAATGATTTCCTCTAAGTCGGGTGTCATGCCAGCATTACAGACAAGATCAGCAACTCCTAAAGGAATGCTATCCGGATCCACACAATTGGGCAATTGAGTGTTTTATAAAACCTCTAGTTTCTTTTCTCGATGCTGTCCACGTGCATTCGTTCTTTTGGACGAAGCCTAAGGTTTTGGGGTCTTTAGACAGTATCCTACGGATACGGGGCACATCATCAACACCTTTCATACTTTCGCAGAAACCCATCCAGGAGGTTCTCTTTGAGCGCATAATTTCCCTTTTATAATCACGAACAAAATGTTCGTCAAAAATCCAACTCGGTCATGGATGCCAGGAGTGGAATGGCTCCTAAGGACCCGAAGTTTCACCTTCACAGCCTTCACAAATTTGATCCAGTCGGCTCTTCTTGGATTCCTAAAAGACTTCTGAAATCTAGATTAATACTGAAGGTTATCAGTTGGTGATCCGAAAAGGAACACTCATCTGAAACGCTCCGGCTCCTAATTATAGACGTTACATATATTAAGCCCAGAATAATAAAATTCAAAAACTGATCACACCTAATATTTATGTCAGCATTTTCCCCATTGGATGTGATGAGCATTGACAACACAACCCAAGACGAGACGACATCTCTTAGTCTTCGCATTCTCCACCAGGAGTCCAATTAAGTTATCAGCAGTAGCTATAGCCTCATACGGCATGTGCACAGATGACAGCATCATTTCGATTCCAAGGTCATTTCTGTACGACACAGTTGTTACGTCACCTACACAAAAGGGAGGAGCGATTAACAAATCCAACTTACTAGCAGCTAAACTACAGGTTCTTACCTGTATTAGGAACATGTAGCCTATAATCTGGATCGCTCAAGCCCAGAATCCCAGTTCATCTAGGCGCTTCACTGTTTCCACAAGGAAGTTTGCAGTTCCCTCGTTCCATAGTCCATGACCTTAATGCCTTTGGACCATCTGATGGACAATATGCGGACATTACTGCCGTCACAGCTTTTCTCCATCATAAATTCAATGAGCTTTTCTTCAATTAGTTCTCATCTTTCAGATCTTTCATCTTTTGCCATCCAAGTCAGACTTTTTGATGAAAGCCAACTAAAAGGAAGGATTAGTTCCCAGGATCTCGTTTTGAATTGGACGGAGGCACTTCGCCAGATCTGTTTTCTTTTTCATGTGATTTCCCTTCCGGGAACCTTCATGGAAAACTGAGCTGTCAATGTGCACTCCTTCGCTTCCAACCTTTCACTTTTCTTCTTATATAAAATATTAGCGATAGTTCCTACCCCCTTTACTTTATCCATACAAGAGGGAACACCAACACCTTTACTCTTCACTGGAAGTTTGAAGACCCAAGAAGTCTTCTTGAACCCGGAGTAAGGGTGCCGAACCTTCTAAGACCTTGTTTGCGGCTTTAGAAGCAAAGCAATTGGCTCTACACTCTTATCTGCACGCAAGGGACTATCCTTTCGCAAAAGTTGGCGGCTCGTGAAAGCGCACCACCTGCGTATAATATTTCATACAGCGAAATAGTGCGAAATATTTTTACCGCATTCTTTAGAGCCTGCGATCACTGCTTAACCGAGTTATGGTTACTTTACGATTTTTTCGGGCTGAAAAAAAAATTGGAGTTTACCATAATGTTGGGTTGGCTAAACTACTGACAAAATATTATAATTTTTGATTGACATAATGCAGCCAAAGCTTTTTTTAACTTTAAATAAAATAAATAAAAAATGAAATAGAACCTGAAATATGTACAGTAAGATGCTATCTACTGCGCCGAATAAAAATTGATTTAAATTTGTTGCAGAAATTTTGCCACGACTGGATCGACATATCAACAAAGCATTTTCTCTAGTTGGCATAAACGTTACAGTTTAAGACTGAAAGACAAAACTATGTCATTCATTTCATATGGTATCACTAGATGAACAATCCTCCTGGTGGTGAATGTTTTACACGCCTTTTGGACTCTATCGATCTTTTAAACTTCCATTGTGCTATCACACACGAGACTATTTTTTAAGCCGCATAATTTTTGTTCTTTCAGCCACACACGAGACTATTTCATCTGGAATGCTTTGTGTGGATTAGTACTCAACGCACAACGAAAGACTAAATATGCTCTATACAAAAAATTTTTTTGAACCTGCTGTTTTATGAATGTATGTGTATTGGTTTTCTGATGTTTATGTATTGATTTGTGCGGGGTAGAAGCTGGTTGAAAAATGATGCCAGCAAAAAACCGCTCTCCTCACCTCTCTTGCCTACAAGCCATTTTGTGCCAGCATATTTGTTCTCGTCTGTGATTGCCCATTTGGAATAATAAATGCAGGTCCTGAATTATTTTTTACGCAAATTGTTAAACTATTTAGGATTTATTTATTAATTGTTAGAATCTTAAAGACTGTCCTCAACAAAATAAAAAATGGTACCAAAATTTAACGAATCTAAGTGTAAAATTTTTTAGACTGAGGGAAAATTTTTGGGTCATGTACTTGGTAATTTTGAGATTAAACCAGAGAAAGATAAGACAAAGGCCTCAACCGAAATTTATGGGAGAATTATATAAATTTTTGGAAGTGGTTGATTACACTGGTTCGTTTCTTGAGATTTTAATATCGAAAAATAGTAATTTGAGGCTTTGTTTACAATTATACTTTAATACTTTTTTATATATTTAGGGCTCAATTTATTCCACTTCTCCTCCAAAGGGACCTTTTGCAGTTTTATTTGGTTCGATATAGGATGTTTTTATTTCTTATGTTCGGCATAAATGTTCGATTTCTGATTCGATTTTCTGCGAATTCCAACTTTCTTTAAAAAATTTTAAATACTGCATATTGTACATATTTTTTTTCAACGAAACGCAATTTAGCAACAACAACAGCTGTTTTACAGCAGAACGCAATTGATTCCAAACATTTTCAACCAAAAATTTCATATGTGATTTCGTCTGTGAACTTCCCAAAAGAAGAGTTGCGTGTATTGATATTGACCTGATAAATGTGCTCCTTTATTAAAGTTCCGTAAAGAAATTTTTAGGGTGGATTTTTTGCTTATTTCTGTTGGATTTCATTTTTTTTAAATTTTCTTTTGCTTTTTCATTCTTATGTTGTTCAAAGATTATCATCTCTTTCGTTTGACGTGTAGTATAATGGGGTTTAGTGGTAGAAACTTATAACCAAAATTGTGTTTTGTAAAACAGTTGCGTAACCTTAGCTACCAATAGAAAAAATTCAAAAAATTCTGGACTACTACGGCCAAAAAAAGTGTTTAAAAATGCTTTCATCTGTCATCAGATAAGACAACTTATGTCTAGTTTTAATCACAGAATACACACAGAATCGAAACGAGATTTTGACAGTTAACCTAGCATTGCGAAAGGGACAACACAAAGCGAATTCATAACAAGTGACCCCAAGTCAACAGCTGACTTCTTTTGGGCTGTCAAAGTTTTGTTGTTTTTGTGTGTGTTTGTTGTGCGTGTGCGTGTTGTTGTTCATTTTTTTCCTTTTCCATTTTTTTTCTTCCTATTTTGACATCAAAATGGAGGTTTAACAAAAACAAAATGCATGTTGTTTTTGCATTGTTGTACTTGTTGTAGAGTTGCGGTTACCTTATTGAATTTGCCTTGGGACAACAAATATTACCAAAAAGTATTTCTGTCCGTCTCTGATTGTAACTCTGTTTTGTTTATTTATGTTTTTTTTTAGTTTTCGGGGTGAGTTTTTTATATTGGCGAGAGTTAATAAAAAATGTAATTTTTGTCAAAACCTATTAATAAATAATAAAAACAACTAATAACATTAATAATTTTTAACTTTTTCTCTCAAGAAATTAAAAAATATTGGCAACTTTCAACAAGAAAACTTTATTATGAGCAGTTCATCTTATTTTGATCTTGTAATATTTAGCTTCTTAATAACCTCTTGCACATGAAACTATATTCATTGTAACCGAAAACCACCCACATTTCGATTAATATTTAAATATTTTAGAATCTTTAAAATTTTCATTGAAGAAATTAAAAAATATTCGAAATTTTCGCTTTTTTAACACAAAATACATGTTTGTTTACATTTAATTTTTCTACTCTATCCGCCAGTTTTCTCTTTGTCTATCTGTTGCTTCTAACACATTTGCTTTGCAATACATTGTAACATTTCTTTTCTCCCTCTAAGCTGTCCTGCATTTTTTGGTTATGAACGTTTTTCAACTGTCAAAGCTTTCGTTACTTGTTATTGTGTATTCTGCGCTTGTTATACTTTGACAAGAGCGAGATCTGTCTATTCTAAGTTACTGTTGAGCAAAACTTCCAGATTTTTTGTTGATCTAACAATTTCAATTTGTAGATTATATAAAACTATAAGTAGTACATATATGTACCTCTAATAGTAGAGCAAATTTTACAGATCTGGTGATTACAATATGTAAATAGTCCATTCGCACTTACCCAAAGTGTCTTTAGTTGATCCAAACATTTCCATAATGTTTGATTTATCAAACCAATCAAAAAGTTTCTATAATTGGTGCTAATTTTGATTCATTGTGAAATTTTAAAGTTAAGCGTAAACAGCCTGATGTTTTATATGCAAATGTTGACGTACTACTTTGTTATTTATTCCGTCGGAAGGACACCACTTCTCTAACCGGAAAATGTGTTCTTGAAGTGTCGAGACGTTTCGTGTGGGGGATTATAAAGTTTGGAGGGAAAAGCGTTATTATCAGGAATGGCGAAATTGTGAGTAAAATACTTAATGCCATGTCTGAACTACGGTCAGCGACTAAAGTTTAAATACAGATCCGGAATATTTAGTCTTTTGTCCACTTAATATTATCGCGTTTCTAAAAGCTACCGCTTCGTTTTAACTAAATTTAATATTTTTATAGTATATATTATTTACCTGTCAATATAAACCAATACAACTAAATAGTAGAAATTTACAAAAAAAATAGGTTTTTTTTAACAACATGTATTTAATCTTTAGTCGCAGATTGTATATATTAAATATATATGCTCCAAAATGTTGCCTTGGATCGACTGAGAAGAGTTCGTAAATTCACTACCATTATTTACATACTTTCTGCCAAAAAAATATAATTTTTATAGTAAAATTGGTTTTGAACTAATCTATTAGTCCTTCGTGCCAAACTCCTATGAAACGAACAAAGCGGAATTTTTCACGTCTCATGTCTTTTACAAATCTGTGGATTTGCCCAATACTATTGTGTTTCCCTTTGAAACCAATTTGATTGATGCACTCATCAATATTTTATATCAGTGTAACTTTAGATTAAGCAGTTTAAAAAAAAGTCATGGTAACAGACTTTTATGCCTATTTTACTCCATTTCACTACGATCTTTTCAGGATTAAATCTTTTATTGTTGAGGGTAATATACAAGTAGCAAAATTGCTTTGAAGGTAATCAACAACCAACTTATCTTTTTTGGCTTAATTTTTTTCACAATTATGAGTGGAGTTTCATAAGGATGGTTTAAATACAACAGGTCTTTTTAGGTTCTGATAGTAAGCCACAGTGAATAATTTGACGATAATGCGGCCGCTACATTCTGCGCTGAGTTGTGCAACATATCTGGATAAACGAGTTGATCATTTTCTTCACACGTTTCGATTTTTCAACTAATTGTACTTATAATTTGTTCTTGAATATCCAAATTTTTGGGTCTGCAACCAACCAGCCAATTGGTTAGTTGTACAAATTGATTTAGATGTTGTTGATTAAGTTAACTAATCGCAACGTGTAGTGGTTGCATGTATTATTCAGACCTTCTAAGTATCTTGTAAAGGATACCGTTTTCTTAAATTCTAGGAGGACTGCTTTTACCATTAAGGGCTCTGTATCGTCGTCATTTTCTTCGAGTTCTTATTTTTTTACATACTAAACTTTCCACTTCTAAAAACTCTATTATATCTAAACAGGGGCTGAATTGCTCCAGATTTTCATTTTGATTGGTAATAGGAGCATCTATATCTTCTAGTATTCCCTACGATATACAAATGTACATATTTTCCAAGCAATGCGGGCTAAGATTTTTTTTAAATTTTAGCTAGTTAACACATTTGTTCACCCTTAAGTTAACGGAAAAAGCTGCAATATTATAAAGGTTTGAATTCGTAACAATAGTAGGCGAGTGATCCCGAAGACAGATTTACTCTTCTCGTAACTTGGAACCAGTCCCTGGATATAATTTTTATCAATTCTGTTTGTCGAAAAACCAATATCTTTGTTGTCTCCTCGATATGCAATCATTGCACTGTATTAAACAGCACCCGACCGTTAGGAGTAAGAAGCTGATATACCTAAGAAATATGTTTGACCTTTTGGTCACTAGCTGCCAGAAAGCGTAATCTTAATTATTTATAGAATTCCCTTTATTGAATTTCTTCAACCGAAAATCCAAGGGACATTTCCAAACATTATTTTGACAAAAATTCTCAATGCACGTTGCTTTCAGGAAATTCACACGCATGTCGCATAATATTCATGATATTCAATTTTCTATTTTGGACTGGTCGATTCCGAATTGCGTTTCAGAAACAGATTCTTAAACAGTTGCCACTTTACATTAAACGTCGAATTTGTCATGAAGCTGTTGATTGACTCTACCGATTTATCTCAGCAATTGTAGTTCCCAGACGACTAAAATTATAACTGGTGTCTTCGGTTGATGGTTTCTTCGACGGCAGCGTGGGAAACATAACTCAAGGAGAACGCAGATGATAGAAGTGCAGTGACATTCTTCTGCATCACTGTGTGCTTAACGATTGAGATAACTGGGTAACTTCTCTATACATACATATGTACATATGTATGTACGTATATCTAAGTTTTTCTGAATCAATCAGTTGTAAAGCGATCGAATGCAATTGCTTTTGTTTAAACGTCATTGAACCCAAGTCAAGAATTGAATATACATATGTATGTAGATTTGGTGAACAGGTAGAATGGCATGTCATTTAAATCTTAGACATATTACAACTATAATTGCCAAAGTCTTATGTGCCATCAAAATAATTTCGGATTTTCTATTTATTAATTGATTGAACAATGAAAGCAATCGTTTACTCCATTAAAGAAAATAGCCAGTTACAATTGATAGTTATGTTTAGTTTTGAATGTGTATAACAAATATGCAACTAAACAAACAACCAAACGAAATGTAAAGGTTTTCCAGCCGAATTGTCTACGGATTGCAGGTCTTCGACGTGTGTTAACTGAACTGAAAGGCAATTAACAACACCGGTTAGAGCTGTAGGTTATAATATTTTATATTGAGAGAGAAGAGCAATAAGTTGACGAACGAGACTTCAGTCTTCGTTGAGCCTTCACATCGTGTTGACGTTTATTTATAAAAATAAGAGGTGCGTACGCGTGCGCAAAACAAACATCCAACTTGAGATAATACAATATTTCAAAGTTCGTGACGAGAAAAAGCTTTCCAATCATGTTTACCAACTCTGCTTAATCGTCAATAATTTAGTTTCTGTTTTCATTAAAATTTTACTTTAAATTTATCTTAAAAAATAATAAATCTTCTTGTGCCGAAAGCAAAATAAATATCTGACATAATACTACCGGGCTAAAAAAATCGAATATAAATAATATGCACTAGTGGCACCGTTTTTCGTGTCATCATGTAAGCAAACTTATTTTAAAAACTATAAAAGTAAATAAAATATAACAGAAGTTGAAGTTAAAGTTTCACCATTAAGAGTTCATCGAGAGTTAATTGGTAATTCAAATTAAATCTTTTCATGGTGAACATATACGATATACGATAAGAAATTTAAACAAGTGAAATGACTTTAGAAACATACAAACAAACAAATACACGATAAAATAAACGAACAAATAAAGCAATCGTTTTGTAACAATTTCGTCTGCAAATTATACAAGTTACTGCCATATCTCTACATACATATGTATACATTAATACAGTTGCAGTTATAATAATAGTAGCGCAAACAATTTATGTACATATATTAAGTACAAACATAAATACATACATATGTATATATACCATTAATATACATATATTTTTGATCCAAGTTTTGTTCATGTTTGCCGAAACGAATATGTTACACATATATGTACATGTTGACAAAGTTTAAGGATCGTTTCCATTATTGAAGCTAACCTACAACCAAGTTGTTGTAGTTTAGCTTCAGTCCATTTTTACACAGTATATGTATGCACAATCATATGCATTTACAATTTTTACCCCAGCATTGTAGTATGGAATAATACAGTAATTTAGCATACGATCTCAGGAAATAATTAAAAACTATTGCGTGAATCAAATCCAATGTGAAATGTATTGCCCGTTGAAAATTATGCGATCGTCAAGAATATTTTCTTAAATAAAATAAACATTTGATGCCAATTGATATAAGCTATTCTATTTCTACGTCACATATGTATGTATATCAAAATGTTGAACAATAATTGATAACATTTTACTTAAATGTATATGGAGAGAAAAGTAATGCAGTGAAAACATTAAATTTAATCAAGTTGTGTTTTACTGTCACTATTCTATTAACTGCAACTGTATATTTATATGCATACATACATACATACATACATGTGTCCACCTTTGTAGTACGCATTTTTTTTTACAAATATTGAATGTAGACGAAATCGATTATAAGCAATGTTTACATTTTTGATATTTTCACTACGGCACTATCATTTTATGAAAATGTTGTGAATAATGTTTGGAGTATACAAAAGCTGAGGAGCAGTTAGCCGGTTTTAAACTGTTAGGGTATATAATAGTTTGAAATATTTACAACTTTTAAATAATTTTCTAGTCTAATTTTTTTGACACGGTTAACTAACCTGTTTTTCTTTTAATTAATTACTCTAAAATTCTTTGATTGTCAAGTTTACTAAAATGGCCCACTGTTATGTTTTGGTAATAGAACATCAAGTTATGGATTAAATGGCAAATTCACTATATGTAATTATAACATTATTACACGATTTTATAGAAACAAAACTACAGTCGTCATTTTTTGGGGTTAGACACAAGGTTTTATTCTGCAGTAGCTGTAGAGATGAAAAGAGGTGAAGGCTGTTGTTTACGTAATGGGTACATGCCAAGCACTAGGTCGTAGGAGAAAATTCACTTTTGTGCCTGCTATATAATTAACCTGGAGGAACTATCACGAATTGACATGGGCAGTCCGCGTGGTTCCGTAACTAGGGGATAACTGAAAACTGTGGTACGGCAGTGGGCCCCATGCAGCCTAAGTGTGTCCGTCAAAGTTGTCAGTTATTCGCTAACGGAAGGACGGATTCTTATTGGTTGATAAGTAAAGGATGTAAAATAAATTACAACTTATTTCAAATTCGAAAATTTTAAATTACACTAATGATTATTTCTAAATATTATAATAAAATGTCTATATAACCGAAAACCATGTTTATTTCTTAACCACATGACCTTTTTTCGGAAAATATATAATATACGGTGGTAATGGTAACGTAATGATAGTAAATTATTCGTTTTATATTCGAAATTAAAGATAATTAAATAAGATAATACAGATAAGGTTAATTTTTCAGTTCTTAAATCTAAACCTTAATCAGTTTCCAAAACAATTATTAAACAATTTTGCAAAGAAAAAATATTATAATTTTTATTTAGATGGCCATATATATAATTTAAAAATTAACTAGTATTTCGAGAGGTACCGTTACATATAACACTCCATATCGACGTGGAAAACTTTGAACTGAGTGCCGGTAAAGAAAACAATAAATAGCCCTCCAACACATTTTTAAGTATTTTTGCCTTACACTCTCTTTTAAACGTAACTCCAGAAGTTCTCAATTCGATTGAGATCAGAGCATTGAGCTGGCCAATTTAAAACAACTATGTCTTGCTTATCTACGGAGTTTTTCACAAGTCGTGAAGTGTGTTTAAGATTATTTTTGTGCTTGAACGTGTCACATTAATGGTAAATTTGGATTGATTTGATTTGTAAATATGTACTTGCATTCTTGAGCTGACTTTAAAAATTTATCCAGTACCATGTCAAGAAAATGCACCTCACACAACAATGTTGCGGCCACCATACATAATTTTTTTATCGTCGTTTTGAAATTGTGATGTTGGTTAACTGGACTCCATACATACAGATTTCCATTTCATCGTTACTAGCAAAATGTTGAAAACTTAATAGTAATAATAATAAAATAAAGACGACATCAAGTTTAAAACAGATCAAACTTATCTTTCCAGTGGAAAAGTCTCCAATTACAATTCCAATTCCTAATTACATATTAACCACTGTATATATTCCAGATAAATTAAAATCATTATAAATAACGTTTTTTTTTACACAAAACATTTGTTGTTCTCTCTGAAATATTGTTCTAGTTTACCTTAACGAAATAAATTGATTTAATTGATATTTTGTGTTTAGATTGCATTACATTATACATACATACATTATTTTTAAAACTTGTAATAGCCTTTGTAAATTTTAAATATGTAATACATATTCTTTTATTTATTTATCCAAATACGATAATTGTGTAATATATTTATTCTAAATTATATTTTTTTGGTATATTGAGTTAAAATTTTCAGTTGATAAAATAAGTTTATCAAAGTAGTTCATTAATTGTAGGCCTCAACTAGTACCGATTTTTTAATCAGGAGTTTTCATTTAATATTTTGAAATAAATGAAATAGTATATATTCTATTTTTTTATTTATTTATTTCTTACGGTTTTATAAACCTAGACATTACAGTACATTAATTATTTTTACATTAATACATTTTACATAAATTACATTTACATTAATTATTTTTACAGTATTCAAACAGCATTTTCTTAAATAAAATTTTATTTTCACAGTCTTTTATATTATCTGGTAGTTCATTATACTTTTTAATTCCCTTATATTCTAAACAATTCATATCCCTTGTAGTTCTCATTAGTGGTAGTCTATAATTATCTTTTCTCCTAGTATTATAATTATGAATCTCATGATTACACTGTAATTTTGCATTCAAATGTTCGGGACTTTTTCAAATTTTATGTCATGAATAAATTTCAAGGTGTGAAAAGTAACAATTTGTCTAATATTTAACCAATTTAGTTCTTGTAGCATACTTTTTATATTTGTGTCATAATTCTTGTTTAAAATAATACGCATAGCCCTATTTTGCAACTTTTGAAGTTTGTCCATTTGAGTTGTGTTTAAAAGAAATAGTATTGACGGGCAATAAACAAAATGCGGTAAAATTATACTGTTATACACTTTAATCCTATAATTCTTATTTACTAATTTAGTTGATCTAGCCATTATTCCAATCTTCTTTGCTATTTTGTTTACAATATACTTTAAGTGATCATCAAAGCTTAAATTTTCATCAATCATTATGCCCAAATATTTAATCACATTTACTCTATCAATAGCGTCATTCATTATTTTTATTACACACTCATCCCTATTTACATGATTTCTTGTCAATATCATAAATTTAGTTTTATTAATATTCAATTTTAATTTATTTTCACATAACCATATATATAAATTGTCAATATCTTCCTGCATCTTCCTCATAGCATTCTCCAAATTCCTATCCGCAATCATTAATAATGCGTCATCAGCAAATAGTCTAATCTTTGTATGTTTTAAACATGACTTTATATCATTTATATATAAAATAAAAAGCAGCGGTGCCAACACTGTTCCTTGCGGCAATCCTATATTTACATTAATTTTTGTCGATACCGTATCAGATACAACCACTTGTTGCTGTCTATCACTCAGATAGCTGGTCATCCATTTGTCCTCAGCATCACCAATTCCTATCTTCCGCAACTTTGTCATCAATATATTTCTATCCACTGTCTCAAATGCTCTTTTCAGGTCAAGGAATGTTGCAATTATGTTCATCTTGTCATTGAGATTATTCTTCCACTCCGACAGTACCAAATTTAACGCTGTTTCACATGAGTGGTTTCTTCTGAAACCAGACTGTTCCTCTATTAATATATTATTGTCCTCTATATGTTTACTTAACTGTTCTTTCACGATCAGTTCAACAAGTTTAGCATCGCATGTGATAGTATTAATAGGTCTGAGTTCTTCTGCAAGTATAGTATTTGTAACCTTCTGTACTGGACCAATAGTTGTCAATTTCCATTTCCTTGGCACTACACCCGTTGACAAACTTTCATTTATCATACCAGCGTAGAAGTATGCTGTATAATTTAAAGAGTCTTTCAGTACGCCTTCCGAAAAAAGGTTTTTACCGCCAATCTTATACTTTAATTTTCTCGATATGTCATATACATCATTTGATGTAACCATTTTAAATCTGAACTGTTCCATTCCACAATTAATATCCGGGGACAAGCCCTCATATTCATATTTTTCAATTGAGTCATTTATTTCTCTTATACTGTTTACAAAAAATTTATTCAGGTTCTCTGCGATTTCTTGGTCATTATCATAAACAATACCGTGTATTCTAACTGTTTTTATTTCTCCCTTCTGTTCTTTTAAGTTAGTTAATTCTTTTAAATATTTCCACATTTCTCTACTATTATTAGCATTAATGTTTATTTTATTTTCCATGTATTTTATTTTCTTTATTTTTATTAATTTTTTTATATTGTTTCTTAATAACATTATATTCATCCCTGTGACCACTTTGCATCGACATTCTATACAAATCATACTTCTTTTTATTCATATTTGTAAGTTCCCTATCATACCATTTATTCATTAATTTTATTGTCACTCTTTGGCTAGTAGTTATACTAGACATTATCTGTATTATTATATCATCTAAACACTTTATCTTATTTTCTATATCACAGTTATTTAAAAAACTAAAACTAAATTGACGTAAATAATGCACTAAAATATCACAGCTATAGTTATTCCAAATATTCAAGGTTTTAAACATTCTCATATTCAACGCGTCATTAACAGGTACATCAAAGGTAATGATTTCATGGTCACTTATCTGATATTCATCAAGTTTATCACAGTTTAGGTTTTTGTCATTAGAATACACAAGGTCAATTCGAGTAGAACTATGTTCAGTTATTTGCGTATCAAACATTACACATTGCTTCATTGCCGCATTAGACAAAATTTCGTTTAATTTATTTGAGTATAAATTATTTTTATTAACATCAATATTAAAGTTACCAACCAATATATTATGATCACGTAAATTAATGTTTTGATCAATAATTAGACTCAAGTTATTAAGAAAATCCGCACAGCTGCCACTTGGGGATCTATAAATTACGCCTAGTTTCCAATTCTTAGTCAATTTTTTCGTTTTTACAACTAAGAACCATAAATTGTTAGGAATTGCTTTCTTATATACTTCTTTAAATTCAATTGTATCATGTATATAAATTATTACACCACCAGTATGTCTACTATTAGAATCACATCTCACACTTTTGTATGTGCTACTACTAATTTCAGCATCCGTAATATTATCTGTTGCACAAGTTTCCGTACATAGCACTATACCGGGTTTTTTGATTTCGAGAAGTCTTTGAAGCTCTATTTTATTTGATATTATGCTACAAATGTTAACATATATACACTTAATGTATTTATTATTATTTAGTCTTCTACCATTTGATATGTTATGGTTTCTTACTGGTCTATTTTCAAAAATATTGTTATTATCATTTGATGCAATTAATGGCTGCTAATAACCAATTCGTTTCTTCTTTTCTTCAATTTTTCTTATGTAAACCGGACACATCCTACTATTTGTCATATGATTAACGTCAAGACCAAGTTTTCTGGATTCATTCATTTTTAAACAGTTTCTACACTTGTTAATTGCTTCACTAGCACAATCCGCTGTTCTGTGGTTTCCTAAACATTTAATGCACACATCATCATTTACACAATTAATAGTCTTATGTCCATATTCTTTACATTTAAAACAGCAGAGTACATTAATACCATCATATACTTTGCATCGGTCCCATCCTATATTTAACTTCTCCATTGATATGATTTTATTAAAAGTTTCCAACTCTGTTTCAATTATTGCGTTATAAAAGGATCCATTAGTTTTCTTCACTTCATATAGTTTGACCACCTTTATCTCATCGTTTGATATACAATCATTTTGCCTTTTCAATTTTTCAAGTCAATCATATTTATATGAAATTTTTTTAACAATTATTTTTGGTTTAAAATTTCCCGGAATTTTTATTTCATATTCATTGTTTAAATTTTTCTCCATAACTTTCTTTATTTTATCCCTCTCATTTTCATTAACACTTTCCACGACTGCAACGCCATTCTTTTTAATTAACACATTTGATATTTTAAATTCACCCGGATCAACATTTTTATTCAAATCATTTTTCGTTTTATCACTTGTTTGCTTACTTTTTGGCTTAATAATTAAAGGCTTATCATTTTTCATATCTGGCAATGCTTTTTTCGCAACTTCAGCAAATGACATTTTATTTATCACTTTTTTGTTATTCTCTGCCATTTTCTTTATTTCATCATTTATCTTCTTATTTTCACTTTTATTGTTTTCAAGTTCGATGCATATTTCATCACTCCTTTCCTTTATATTTTCCGCAGCTCTATTTAGATTTTCAACATTTAATAAATTTTTTTCACACACTTGCTGTATTTTGGCTATTTCACTCAATTTTAGATCAAAAGCAATTTTAATATCATCGATCATTTTTTTTTACAATATTTTCATTGTTATTTATGGCCATATCAAATTCTCTTCTGTACTCTCTCATGTATTTGTTGTTTTTGTCTACCGCCTTGTGCATTTCCTTTAGTATGCCATCAACATTTTGAATATAAACCACACAGTCATCACACATATATCTCAACATATTTATTTCCTTTAACTTCACTTCTGTGTAAGTATCTATCCCGGAGCATTTTAGAGCAAGATGATACACCCTTCCACACACTCCTTCACATCTAATACCTGTCTCACCACGAATGCCGCCATTACATTTGGCGCACTCCATTTTGGTCTATATTTACACTCTGCTTATTTTCTTTTACTAAACTTAAGTTCCCACTTATTGTATTCACTTTTTATAAGGTTTTCAATAGTCCTGTCTATTTTTAAAACCAAATTTTTGTTTTATTAATAAAATTAATTTTTTATTTTTTTTTTTATTAACAATTACACTTTTATACGTCTGCACTCTATGACGTTTCAAATGTCAAATGTATATGTTTATGTAAATGTAAATTCTAATGATGCTCTTTATCGTTTTATAAAGTGATAATCATTCTATTGAAACTTAGAAATAAAATATGTAGAATTTTAAAATGGAATGCGATAATTGTATTTTGATTTTGGGTGCACTGGTAGTCTAGTGGGTGGTGTGAGGGTTATAGGTTCGATTCCCACCAGAGACTGTAATTATAATATAATTTGTAAATGTATTGTAATAAATAAATAAAATATATTGATTTTTCATGAATTTTTTAAATATAATACAAATGACTGAATACTGGGAGGAAATAATTGTAAAACAAAAAAAATATAGTTGTTAGGTTCCCGAAAGTTTTACATTAGGTTAGAGGACGTGTACTTGTCAATTAAGACAAGTACAGTACCCGGAGGTCGAATTGACCCATTGTACCAAAAGTTTTACATTACATATGTTCAATATTATGTAATGGTTCCTCAAGTAAAGTACGATCAGTTTTGTTTTCTTAAATTAATGACATTGAAAAATATATACGATGTATCACCACTCATGTATAAAATTAACGTACACAACATTAGTGGTGTGAGAAGCTAGGTCGTAATCCTGGCTAAAGGATTGTAATGGCCAATTATGTTATGTATGCATACTATACGAATGAATAGCTGATTTCTTAGAAAAAGGAGGGATTCCGAAAGGAAATAAAATAGTCACAGACTTACCATAACCCCTCGTATAATCAATAATTTTGTAAATAATATTTGAAATTTCTGCTAATTTTGAAATTATGTTAAGTATGAAGTAAAATGCATATTGCTGTTGAATAAGTAAAGACGTGAGACGAATTAATTAGCAATTTATGTGATCAGTATCAGATAGTATTGTCAAGAGTTCATCCATAACTAAACTCCATATTAGTAGCGAATCCACCGATATTTTCCCCTTCTATAAGTATGTTTCCGCAGGCCATTTGTATAACATCTCTGCCATCCAGCTAAATATCATGGGCTCTACACCCATTCTTTCTAAAACTTTATTTATAAGCTCGAATGCGTCTTCTATATCAAGGAATGTGCAAATCACACACCTTCACACTCAAAGACATACATATATACATAACCTGTCTCAGTAAATCCGCCTGCGCGGATATAGTACCGCTATATACTATTTTCAATATCCTTATATAATTGTCTACAACGTTCGCAAATGTTTTCGTTTAACTGTACAACGTCAATGTCGTTGAGGAGCTCATACAGCTCACTGTTGAATCGGATACGGAAATCATCGCCAACACGCACTGGACCGAAGATCTTACGTAGGACTTTTCTCTCGAACACTCTCAAGGCCGCTGCATCTGTTCTTAATAGGGTCCATGCCTCTGCGCCATAAAGAAGCACGGGGAGGATGAGCGTCTTGTAGAGTGTTAGTTTCGTCGCACGAGAGAGGTCTCTGCTACTCAATTGCCTATTGAGACCATAGTAGCACCTGTTGGCAAGAGTGATCCTGCGCTTGATCTCCAGACTGACATCATTTTTGGTGGTAACGGCGGAGCCAAGGTAGATAAATTCCTTGACTGTTTCAAAAGTATAGTTATCGGCCGTAATCGGAGAATCAATACGCCCCACGTCTCTACTTGTCGATAACATATACTTTGTTTTGCTCTCATTTACTGCCATACCCATCTTGGTAGACTCCCGTTCAATAGCACTAAAAGCAGCAGTAACATCTCGCTTGGTACGCCCTATGATGTCAATGTCGTCAGCGTACGCAAGCAGCTGGACACTCTTTTGAAAAATAGTGTCATTGCGATGCACTCCCGCCTTTCGCAGAAGAGGTCGCGTGATAAGGGATCGCCTTGTCTGAAACCTCGCACGGTATCAAAAGGTTCGGAGAGGTCCATTCCTACCTTGACGGAGCTGCAGGAATTGCTCAACGTTATTCTGCATAGCCTTATCAGCTTCGCAGGTATACCGAGCTCAGACATTGCGGCAAAAACACGATCCCTTATGGGGCTATCAAAGGCTGCCTTGTAGTCGACAAAAAGATGGTGTGTGTCGACTTGTTGTTCATGGGTCTTTTCCAGGATTTGGCGTAGTGTGAAGATCTGGTCGATGGTGGACTTGCCAGGTCTGAAGCCGCACTGATAAGGTCCAATCAGTGTTTTGACGAGTGGCTTCAGTCGTTCACACAATACGCCTGTAAGAACCTTATATGCGATAGGGAGAAGGCTTATACCCCTATAGTTGGCGCATATCGTAGGGTCTCCCTTTTTCAGGACAGGACAGAGGACACTGAGGTTCCAATCGTTGGGCATACTTTCCTCTAGCCATATTTTGTAAATAAGCTGGTGCATGCGCCCTACCAACTCACTACATCCGGTCTTAAACAATTCAGCAGGGAGGCCATCAGGACCCGCCGCTTTATTGTTTTTAAGAGGCATAAGTGTCTTCATGGCTAGGCGGCGGAATCTCCACGCCGTCATCATCGATCGGGTTCAGAACATCGTCTCTAAAGGCGGTATTGTTGTCGTCATCACCTTGCAGCAGAGTAGAGGAGTGTTTCCTCCACAACCTCAGCACCCCTTGCGAGTCTGTTATCAGGACGCTCCGGGCTTAAAACCTTCGGTTAGACGCTTAACCTTTTGACAAAATTTTCGAGCATCATTCCTACACCTATACATCTCGACTTCCTCGCGCTCACACCTTTCCGGCTCCCTTTTCTTGGGTCTGAAAAGGCGTCTCTCATCCTTTTTCCTCTCTCTACAGTTCTCGACAATGGCTCGCGTTGCGGCTGACTGCAGCGTTTTCTTGTATGCAGCGTTTTTCGCTGCAGCAGCCGCGCGACACTCCTCGTCGTACCATTGATTTCGTTGGGGTGGGCGCTCGAATCCAAGGACTGTTTCCGCAGTAGTGCGCAAAGAGTGGGAAATGTTGGCCCACAGTCCACCAATGTCGCTGAGATTGGATGGGGACGGAGCTTATCCGAGAGTTGAGCGGAGAACACCTCAGTTGTCCTTTGTGATCGCAGCTTCTTGACGTCCAGCTTTCGCAATGTACTAGAGCGCGCCGACCTCGATGCGGTAATGCGCAATCGAAACTTGGCTGCGACAAGGTAGTGGTCAGAGTCGATGTTTGGACCTCTGAACGTACGCACATCTAGTACACTGGATACGTGCCTTCCGTCAATCACAATATGATCGATTTGGTTGGACGTAGATCGATCAGGGGACATCCAAGTGGCCTTGTGGATATCGAGGTGTTGAAACCTGGTGCTACATACTACCATGTTACGTGCCGCGGCGAAATCGATCAGCGTCATACCATTGGGGGTAGTGTTCTCGTGGAGGCTGAACTGTCCGACAGTGGGGCCAAAGATACCTTCCCGCCCGAACCTCGCATTAAAATCCCCGAGGACGATTTTGGCGTCATGGGCCGGGCACTTATCGTATACGTCCTCGAGTTTAGCATAGAAAGCATCTTTAGTCACATCGTCCTTTTCTTCTGTCGGGGCATGAGCACAAATAAGGCTGATGTTGTAAAATTTTGCCTTGATGCGGATTGTGGCTATCCTTTCGTTCACAGGTGTGAACCTAGAGACAAGGTGGCGAAGTCTCTTATTAACCACAAATCCGCATCCGAATTCGTGCTTATCAACCTGGCAGCTGTAATACACATCGCAAGATGCTAGCCTTTTGCATCCTTGCCCTATCCATCGCATTTCCTGGATGGCAGTGATGTCCGCCCTACATTTCATGAGGGCATCCGCCAGCTTGGCGGAAGCGCCTGCCCTGTAAAGGGTTCGGACGTTCCATGTGCCTATTCGTAAATCATAGTCCTTTAAACGTTTGCCGTGGTCGTCAACTTTTGAGGGGATCTTTATAGAGGCTATTGTTTTGGTTTTCATTGGAGAATGTTTTTACGTGGTGGGTTCCAAGCCCTACGCACAACCCAAATTTAACGTCCAGGGGATTGGACTTCGCTGCTCGCATTAGTTAACATCTAGCGGGTGCTAGAATGCCATCCAGGAGGGGCCACGAGGAGGCTGCGTGTCAACTTGAATACAGCAAGACAAGGATCGTCCTGGTGGTCGCCACGTTGGCCACAGTCAGAAACGTTACCTTGTTTGCATGCATCCCATCCCTTATTATTAATTAATAAAATTATTAATCTTAATAATTTAATAATTTTTGGTGTGCAATACTTGCGCGACTTACAGTTTACAAGCAATTCCAAACGGCATATGCCAACTGGAATCGCAACTGTACATCGGTTGCTAATCATAATAGACCCATTAATTTTTTTATGCAAAAATACAAGAGTACGAGCTTTTTAATAAGTTTCGAATAATAGTTCGAATAGTATCGCAAAAAATTATTGACTCCAATGTATTCCATCCAAACAAATGATTAGACAAAATATTAACACATCCGACGAAATTTGAGATTCGTTAATAAAAACAAACGGTTTGTTCTTTGCTTTGTTCTTAGTCTTTTGAAGATATTTATTCATAATTTATAAAAATCATTAAAATTAAAAAACATTTCTGTTGAGAACTCCAAAACAATGGCCCCCCAATGGCAAACCTCTTTCCATTGGGGTTTTTCGAAAAAATTTAATACAGTACAATTCCATGCTCCGATATTCAAACTTTTTGAAATAACTTGTGTTTATCTATCTAACTTATGCCTATCTGTCAAGGGAAGAAATCTGTATGTTTGAAGGAAATATTTAAAAATTAGGGCTGACTTCATAAACGCAGTTTGCAATGTAACTTTACAATGCATGGTGTTCATAAAAGCAGTAAAATTTGTTTTGGCAATGCCTCATGTTCATTATTGCATGGCAATGCTTTTCAGTGCGCATTATTTGTCTAATTCGTGCATGGTTTTTATTTATGATGTTTTGTAAACATTTATTGGCGACAAAAATTTTGTGGTTATTTGAATTTTTTTAATATAAGTACAAATGTGATTTAGCATTTAATTTTTTGTATATAGAGAAAAAAATGGAATCATGAAAGAAAAAACCTACTCATAGAAGTGCGTTTGAGACATGAGCCAGACTTCATAGCGAAAAAAAGAAAAGAAACTCAATTTGGGAACAAATAATGCGGGATATTAAGGAAATTGATAGCACACCTTTGAAAGAACAATTATTGCTCAGTTTCCAAATTGTTATTTGTAATGCTTTGAATGCCACCAGAGCTTAATCGCAACCTGCAACTTCTTAAAATTTAAAATATTAATTAGTAGTATCAAATTATACCATTTGGTATTAGGAATTTTTCTCTTTGAGGTTTGGCTAGTTAATAATGCTATACGACGGCGCTTTCTTCTGTTTAAAATATTTTTGATCAAACTGCTTTTTGAATTTTTATTATCAGGCAAATCGAAAACGGTTTTCAAAAAAACCCTGCTTTTTTCTGAACATTCATTTTAAAAAATTTAATTATACAAAAAGTCATGCAAGGATCAAAAGTTTTCGTGTTCATAAACGTATTAAAATGCCATCTCATTATTTGACAAAGCAGTGTTGCAATAAAACATTGCTTTGCCTTGTAAATGAATTTCTTTGCAGTGTTGCATTGCAAACTGCGTTTATGAAGTCAGCCTAGCTCTTCAAAATGAATTCATAAAATAAACACATTTACAATTACCACTAAATTATTAACACGAAGTTTTCTGTTAGTTTATATAATTTCCATCTACCAGCTCCACTTTAGCCATGTCATGGAGACATCTTGTTGAGTACTTTCTTGTCAACTTAAAAATTATTTTTAAAACTGTTTTTTTTTTGCCATATTTGAAGTTTCTTTGTATGTGCGGCAACCATATTACTCCAAAAGTTGTTATAATTGGAACTTAACTTACTATCTATTAGTTATTACTAGCTATTACTAAGAAGTCGCCAAAAGAAATATTTTTCTACACTTTGTTTTGGTCGAGATATCTCAGCCAGGAGCTGAATCACGGGAACTCTTCTAATAAGCCAACACACTATGTAATAGACTAGGTAGGTAGGTAGGTAGAGGTGGCTGCCCATCCAAGAACGTTCCTTGGATGGACTCACTTAGGCCGCATTGGGCCCATTGTGCTACCACAGTTAACTATTATCCCCTAATCTCGAAACCATTCGGAGCTCCTGATGAAGCGATTCAGGCTGCCAATGTCAATCCTTGACAGTTCCTCCAGATCATCCATATAGTAAGTGCCCAAGTACTTCCTTCTTCTTTGGCAAAGAGCCGGGCATGTACCCAGCAGGTGAGGGACAGTCTCCTCTTCCTCCTCATCCCTGCAGCTTCTGCAGAAGTCGTTAGCAAGGTGTCCAAGACCAATGCGCCTCGCGTGTGTACCCATAATGCAATGCCCCGTAATGACGCCGACAACCACACTGAGAGCGCCTCTTTGGAGTTTAAGTAGACTCATTGTGCGCTCCTCATCCAGCCTTGGCCAGATTTTACGAGCCGTTCTACCCGTGTCCGAGGCCGCCCACCTGTCGTTAACGGAATCGACGATCGCATTATCAATTATGAGCTTGCAGGTCCTCATAGGTATGCCCAGATTCGAGAACTCATCGGAGAGTTCGATGGTTGTGCCCCGCCTGGCAAGTTCATCTGCTCTGCAGTTACCCGGAATTCCACTGTGCCCGGGTACCCATATGATATGGATATCATGTCGTTCAGCTATCTCGTCGAGATATCTGCGACAGCCGTACACCGTCTTGGAGTTAATCACGTTAGAACTTAGAGCCCTGATAGCCGCCTGGCTATCAGAAAGTATGGTGACGTTCCGCTCGGAGACCCTTGCGTCTCCAATGATACTCGCCGCAGCCTGTATTGCCACCACCTCCGCCTGAAAGACACTACAGTGGTCTGGCAGTCTTATAGACTGAGCTATTCCAACCGATTCCGAAAAAATTCCACTGCCAACAGCTCCATTCAGCTTAGAACCGTCGGTGTAGATTTGTATGGAGTCCCTTATCAGGTGGTTCCAATCACCCTTCCAGGCCCCGTTGTCCGGAACCGATGTCCTGAATCTCCTCGTGAAGTCGTACCTCGGTGTCATGTAGTCACATCTCCCGACAGCTCCAACTTCCCTCAGGATCCTTGCGTGGCCGATATCCGAGTCCTGCCACTGTCCAGTCGCCCAGAGACGTTTACTTATTTTAGCAGCCACTCCCCTACAGAAAAGGTCGAGCGGAAAGAGGCCCAAAATTATCTCCAGTGCCGACGTAGGTGTAGTGCGCAAGGCACCACTAATGATAATACAGGCAGATCTCTGCAGTCGCTGTATTAGCTTCGAATTCGTCGCCTTTTCAAGGGATTCCCACCAAACTAGGCATCCATAGGTCAAGATAGGTCTGACCACCGCTGTGTAGATCCAGTGAGTCATCCTAGGTCCTAGGCCCCATTTTCTCCCCAATACTCTGTTACAAGCATATAGGGCAATGGAAGCCTTTTTAATCCTGTTAATGATGTTCGATTTCCAGGACAGCTTCCTATCCAGAATGAGTCCTAGAAAGTGTGCCTCCTGTTTGAGTTTCAGTTCCGTCCCGTTCAGTTTCAGTGGACGAAAAGTCGGTGGCTTGTACCTTCTCGTGAAGAGTACTACTTCCGTTTTCACCGGGATAACACCCAATCCACGATCAGATGCCCATACGCAGACACTTTTCAGAGCCAGTTGCATCCTATCCCTGATAGTATCGACAAACCTTCCGGAGATCACAAGAACAATGTCGTCCGCATAGGCAATTGCCTCACATCCATTTTGTTCCAGTATCACTAGTAGCTCATTCATCACCAGATTCCACAAAAGAGGAGAAAGTACTCCACCTTGTGGAGTTCCCCTCCCTATAGCCCTGGTTGTTTTTGAGCTCCCAAGTGCGGGGTAGATTGTTCTCCCACAAAGTAGCTTAGATATCCAGTTCACCACGGTGGTCTGTACACCCAGCCTTATCAGCGCCCCGGATATAGCGCAAAGTTCCACATTATTGAAGGCTCCTTCGATATCAAGGAAAGTAGCCAGAGTGTATTCCTTCTGTGACAGCGATTTCTCTACTCTGCACACCAGGCTATGTAGGGCAGTCTCAACAGACCTTCCCCTATTGTATGCGTGTTGTCCCCTGGAAAGGAGATTTCCATCTAGGTTTTGTCGCAGATTCACGTCCACGAGTCTCTCCATGGTCTTCAATAAGAAGGAGGACAGACTTATGGGTCTGAAGTCCTCGGGTGTAGTATGAGAGTTTCTTCCAGCCTTCGGTATGAAGACTACCCCCACTTTACACCATTCCGACGGTATATGACTCATCCGAATACTGGCGACAAACATCGCCCCAAGCGTTCCGATGTGTTCCATTTTCAGACGTTGCAAGAGGGCCGGATATATTCCGTCCGGTCCCGGAGATTTAAACGGCTTAAATCCGTCTATTGCCCATTTTATTGCGTCCGCAGACATGATCGAACAGTAGTCCCACTGTGATTCACTCCCCGAAACAGTTGTCCGCGTATCCGAACCCTGTCCCGGTGGAAAGTGGGTGTCCACAAGAAGATCTAAAGTCTCCTTCTCAGAGTTGGTCCATGTGCCATCCTCTCTTTGCAGCACACTAGGTATAAGGGATGTTGTCGAGAGAATTCTCCTTAGCCTAGAAGTTTCGTTGATAGTTTCCATGTTACCACAGAAATTTCTCCACGAGTCCCTCTTAGCTCGTCTTAGAACTCTCTTGTAATTTCCAAGAGACACTTTATAGTCTCTCCACTGATCCGCGTTACCAGATTTCCTCGCCATATTGAAAAGTCGCCGTGACTCCTTTCTGAGCATGTCTAGATCCCGGTCCCACCAGGGTGGTTTTCTTCCACCCCTGTTGACCCTTTCCGGACATGCTTTGTTAAAAGCCCCTACTATGACCTTTGTGAATTTAGCCACTGTAGCCTCAAGTTCAGAAATACTATCTATTCTACAGCGCGTGAGTGGCTCCAAGTCCAGGTTGACAAGGCGATCATAAAGTTCCCAATTCGTGTTCCTAGGATTCCTAATCGCCCTTACAGTATTGTTCCCCCTACCAAGGGAAAATTCAATAAACCTATGATCAGAAAAGGAGTGCTCCTCCGAGACCCTCCAATCTCTGACGTTGTCATAAATATTGCCGGAGGTAAGGGTTATGTCCAAAACCTCTCTTCTGTTCTTTGTTATAAATGTGGGCTTATTGCCCGTGTTACAAACCATTAAGTTATTAGAGATAATAAAATCAAAAAGTGACTCACCCCGTTCATTGACGTCCGTGCTGCCCCATATAGTGTGATGAGAGTTGGCATCACAGCCGATAAGCAGGCCAACATTTGCGCATTTAGCTTCCATAACCAGTCTCTTCACTGGATCTGGTGGTGGGTGACTGCTTAGGTCATGCGGCATGTAACTGGAGGAGATCCAATGTTGTTTGCCATTGATCTCCGCCGTTACTGTGGTTAGGTCTTCATTGCTGAAATTAGGAAGCAAATATGCCATTAAGTTGTTCTTAATAAGTGTACAGGATCTGGGCCTACCTACGCATTTGGCATGGACCAGCCTATAATTTTTGTGCCCTAATCCACAAACCTTGTTGGCTATCGACCATGGTTCTTGGATTAGGGCTATGTCTTCTCCTCTGTTCGCCAGTCGGAGAAGTAGTGCGGCAGACGCCGCTTTAGAGTGGTGGAGATTTATCTGGATTACTCGGACCATGGTCTTTTTCATCCATATTTCCCTCCACCATCGTCTTGTCTAGACCTTGGTCGTCTAGCTCTTCTTTTTCCTCTTCTAGGAGCTCGGATTCCCTAAGCAACATCCCAAAAACCGATGCCATATCCGATCCAGTGGAAGAAAAAGAACTGGCTCTGGATCGGGTATGGATCTGTGTCGAGGTTGTCGATAGGTCCTCCTTATCCTTTTCCTCATCCGTGACGTCCATATGTTTGTCCTGCGATATTTCCCCCTGGGGGGCACTATCACCGGACTCCATGGGACGGTTGTCTTTCTTGTAGACTTTTAGGATGATATGTCCAAATCCGAAGGCCAAAACACCATTGGATTTCGCCAGGTGCTCCAGGGATTCTTGATTGACTATAATAGTCGCACAACGAGATCCATGGCGCTCCTCCAATTTGGCAATTTTCCAATTGTGAGTTGGTACCTTCGGATTACACATTTTGATCATCCTTAAGATCTTTTCCGGCTCCTTTGGATTCAGTGGTATCCAAGAGCGCGTTCGCGGTCGGCTTGGGATGGCGTCTTTCGATACCACCTCTAACCTCTAAGGCGACTTCAACCTTACCTATTAAACACGTGAAATTTTTGGAAAGCTATATGATCAATGTTAATGATTTTTAAAATTTTAGTGATTTTTTTTATTTATTTGAGTTTAAGACCAAAAGTTAAAGGTATACACCAATTTTGGGTATTAAAATAATAATAAATGCTTGTTTGAAATGTTTTTAAATAAAACTTTTATTTATTTAAGATTCTATTTTTAAACTTTTATTTTAGAGTTAAGAAAACTAATAGGAATTCAATTTATACATACATACATACAACATAATTAGCCACTACAACCCTTCAGTCAGAATTACGGCCTAGCTTCTCACACCACTCATGTTGCGTGCGTTCATTTTATACATGAGTGGCGGGACCTACAGTTTATTTACTCTCAGAGTTTTTGACAGAAATCTGCTGAGAGGAAGTCGCCGAAGAAATATTTTTTTTTCATATTTCGCTTTTGATGTCTGGCCTGGGGCTTTTCGTCTAATAAGCGAACACGCTACCTACTAGACTACGGCGACTACGCTCAGTAGATGTGGAGAGTAGAAATTTTTGAAGAAAGGCAGTATCGAAGAGCATAATATAGGGTGTTTTTTTATAGAGGTATAGAGCTTTAAGTTGCAATAAAACAACGATGGATTATTCGATTGACATGAATTTTATTTATCCGAAAGATAATCTTGTGGCATTACATTTTAAATATGATTTCTGGCATATGACCGCCACGGCTGGCGCGGATGTAGTCCAATCTGGACGTCCAATTTTCGATGACTTTTTCCAACATTTGTGGCCGTATATCGGCAATAACACGGCGAATGTTGTCTTCCAAGTGGTCAAACGTTTGTGGATTTACCGCATAGACCAATGACTTTACATATCCCCACAGAAAGTAGTCTAGCGGTGTTAAATCACAAGATCTTGGAGGCCAATTCACAGGTCCAAAACGTGAGATTAGGCGGTCACCAAACGTGTCTTTCAATAAATCTATTGTGGCACGAGCTGTGTGACATGTTGCGCCGTCTTGTTGAAACCACATCTCCTGGACATCATGGTTATTCAATTCAGTTATGAAAAAGTTAGTGATCATGGCTCTATACCGATCACCATTGACTGTAACGTTCTGGCCACCATCGTTTTTGAAAAAGTACGGACCAATGATTCCACCAGCCCGTACAGCGTCTCTGGGGATGCGAGTTATCAATAAGAGTAAACGTGGTCCGAAAACGTTCCATGGTTAATCGAATTAACTGCTCTGATGGACAATTTTGTCGACGATAAAATGGACTTAGTGCGCGATACGTTTTCCGCACAGAACCATTATTTTCGAAATAAAATTGCACTATTTGCAAGCGTTGTTCAGGCCAAAGTATAACAAGTAACGAAACGGAATTTGACAGCTCATAGGCCAGTCGTGAAACGGACAGCAAATATTACCAAAAAGTATTCTGTCCCTCTCTGATTACAACTCTTTTTTGTTTATTTATGTTTTTTAGTTTTCGGGATGGTTTTTTTATATTGGCGAGAGTTAATAAAAAATTTAATTTTTGTCTAAAACTATTAATAAATAATAAAAACAACTAATAACATTAATAATTTTTAACTTTTTCTCTCAAGAAATTAAAAAATATTGGCAACTTTCAACAAGAAAACTGTTTTATGATCTTGTAATATTTAGCTTGTTAATAACCTTTTGCACATGAAACTATATTCATTGTGACCGAAAATCAACCACATTTCGATTAATATTAAAATATTTAAGAATCTTTAAAATTTTCATTGAAGAAATTAAAAAATATTCCAAATTTTCCCTTTTTTAACACAAAATAAATGTTTGTTTACATTTAATTTTTCTACTTTATCCGCCAGTTTTCACTCTGTATATCTGTTGCTTCTAACACATTTGCTTTGCAATACATTGAAGCATTTTTTTCTCCCTCTAAGCCGTCCTGCGTTTTTATGTTATGAACGTTTTTCAACTGTCAAAGCTTTCACTACTTGTTATACTTTGGTTCAGGCGTGAGTCTATTCATGATGAATTGCCAAACCAAACTGAGAATAAATCACTTGACAGCTGTTAAATCGGTCGCCATCTTGAAAAGTAATGCCAACTTAAAGTTCTATATAAAATGTGAAATTACAAGAAGTATAAAGATTGTATGTTTTAATTTTCTTCCCAGCATCTGAACTGTCATACGCTAAAACTTTGCGGTATGATTAGCATCATCTAATTTAGTAATTGAGTTGTTGTATTCTAAATGATTAACTGATTTCGGTTATAGGTGCTCGACCATTGCCTTTGCTGCTAGACACATGGAAATAGTTCCTACCGCTTGCAAACAGACATTTAAGGGTGTATATCTAAAACCTATTACCAATTAATCTAAAAATTGGTAGGATAATATTTTTGGCCATATTTTCAGGGTACCTTCTCATATTGGTGAAATATGCAGTAAATTTAAATTAGTTACTTTCGACTGTAAATGTCTCTTACTTTCCTTAAGAGCTCCTATGCTTGACATCCTTCGACATAAGACCAAAGAATAGCGCACGTAAATTTTGAATCACTTATTACGTACAGATAATAGGTAGACTCTAAACAGTTAATAACACTCCCACTATTTCAAACCTTCCAGTTTCCGAATTTGTTTTATTCTATTACATATACATAGATACATATACTCCTTTGCATGTGTTCCAAGTACGATGTGTGTACGACCATTACCAAGAGTTCTAATACATAACATTGCCATAATGACGGATATATCATCAACGATATCAGATGTGGAATAGAAGACCCTATTTAAGAAAATATTTCTTGCCATTAAGGAAAATAAAATATGTTTACTATGGGAAGCACTTAAAACTCACTTTAATTAACAATAGGTTTTCGACCAATAATACTTTTTTTTTCCAACAGCTTTCCAAAGTAGAATAATACCATACACATACATACATATCTTCTATTTTCTTTTTATTGCCAACCTGATTTTTACAGCATTTGTTGTGTTGTTTGTGTCGCTATCATATTGAAATATTCAAAATAAAATCATCACATTCCGTAAAACATCACTCTACAAAACAAAACACTCTACTATTACGTGGCCACCTCCATGCCTCGACAGTATTGATTCTATTTGTTTTATTCCATCTAAACTTACAAAATTAAATTTGAATTCATCAGAATATAAAAGTTTGTTCGTTTCGCCTGATGTACATTTCTTTAAGATGCAGATGTTTCAGCTTTCTATTTTATGAGAAATTCTTTAAATTGAAAATGTTCTTCTCCAAAGATCCGTATTATTATCGTAGCGTTTCAATTGTTTTGAATGTATAATGTATTAATGATACATATGTATACTTACTTAACCCTTATCCTGTACTTCAAAAATATAACACATGTGACATTAGTGGGTCAAATTTGCCCAATACAAAAAAATTATAATATTTATTCAGTTTTTTTATTTTTTTACATTCATTACGTACAATATTGGTGTCAGAATGCTTTTTTCAAATAAATTTTAGACATTCGGAATATTTATTTGCATATTTGATGCTGTTAGAACGATTTGGACAAAAGTATCAAACTTTTTAAATTATTTGCCTGCAGAACTTCAGCAGAATACTTTTAAAGGCTTTTTGCGACTGCTTTAGCAGGACTACTTTGTGGCATGTTCGGTCTACGAGATAATTCTCCGCTTTCTCAGCTCTTTCTGTCTTTTCCAGTATACACCTATAATGACCATGAATAATTTGTTTCTACATAACACAACGCCCATATGTATACCATAGTTTACTGCTTTTTATGGTATGTATTGCTTGAATGGGCATCGTCCACTATGCGTTACGAGATCATCCACTGTCACATATTCGCTAAGGTTAAATATATTTCGTAAATGCGTTTCCCAATGGTTCCAAAAATCTCTTATGGGAGCAAGTTTGTCACGGAATCTTCTTTCGCTCTTGTCTGACTTTTTATCAAACCGTATCACTCGAGATATATTTTGAAACCGGCGCAAACTCATGGTGGATTTGCATAGCGAACGTCCCATAGAGATTATAAAGCTTCAACATGAGATCTAAATACACCCGCCAACAGCGATCCAATTATTTCCAAATACAGATTAATCTTGTAAATTAGTAATATCAACAACTAATTTCATATTATCACTGGGCATAAATAACAGAGAAATAGTATAAATTTATCAGCTCTTGAAATAGCATAGCGCGTTGGGCCAGGAGTCAAATTTATTATGTCCTGTTTAGAAAATCTTTCAATTATGTTTCTGACCATAAATATTTCCCACATTTTTATATAGATACATTAAATCTTCATCCGAAATTTGATCGAGAATTTCGGAATTGTCTATGCTAGCGCCTGCCGAGGCTTTGAGGTCATAGTCAGACGCAAGTTCGGAAACGAGATCGTTTTCATCTTCACTTGATGTGTTCTGGGGGATTTCGTCGCCTGAATCAGATTGCATAAGAAAATTTCTTATCTCTTCTGGTTTTATTGTTCCAAAATAAGTGAAGATTTTGTCCCTTGTATTCAATACAAAAACACATAAATGAATGAAATATTTATACTACTTGTTCTTTTTTTTTGGTTTTTTGCAGCTTGTTGTACCGCTATAAAAAACAAAAACAACAAAACACATTTGTGGGCTTAAACTTATCTTTTGTTTTGTTGCTAGTTATGATGTTGTCAAGGCACACAAAATTGTTACTAAGCTCGTATCACATGCGTAAAATGATTTTTTTGCATTGGGCAAATTTGACCCAAAAGTACCATTTGCGTAAGTTTTTTTACACACGCTTTGTGAAACGATCTACCAAAGTTATATTTTAAATTTTAATAGTATTCACTAAAAAAATAATTGTACAAAAGTTTCAAAAAAATCCGCTGAGTATTTAAAGAGTAAATGAGCAATAAAAACTGTTTGGGCAATTTTGACCCATGAATACAGGATAAGGGTTAATAGCCCATTTACACTACAGCGAAATCTAGTAGATTAGATTTCAAATCTGGCTCAAAATCTAGATCGTTTACACTGCATTTATTTGACAGTAGCAAGATTTCATTTTAATAACAAAAACAGCTGACTGAAATTTAAAAGAAAATAATAAAGGGTCCGTCAATAACCTTTTTTTTTTTTGAAAATGCTTTAAAAAAAAAACTACTGAAACTCTTCAATTTTTTTGAACAAAAATTCTTTCAACATGGCCCGATAACGATCGCCATTAACTGAAACGGCCAACGGCCCAATTATGCCTCTGGACCAAAATCTGCACCAAACAGTTACTCGTTTTGGGTGCATCGGCTTTTCAATGTATGCGTGCGGGTTTTCTGTGCCCCAAATGCGATAATTTTGCTTGTTTACATACCCGCCAAGATCAAAATGAGCTTCATCTGAAAAGATGATTCTTTTTTTGCCAAAATCGGCATCTTCTGTAGGCTACTCGTGTAGGCTACTGCATGGCCAGCCGAGGCAGCCATTTGAATGAAATTATTTTCCATTATTAACCAGAAGGATTGTACTTTCAAATAAAAAAAGAATTTTGAGAAAATATTCAGTAGTTTTTTTTAAGCGTTTTCAAAAAAAAGTTATTTGGCGGACCCTTTACAACATTTAGAAAATGTATTTTTAAATTGAAATGTAATTTTTTTCCTGTGCAGCGTTGTATTTTTAAGTACTATTTGGCAAAACACATAGTTGCATTTCTATTTTTACTAGATTTTGAGTAGATTTTGCCGAAATCTACTAAATAAGTAGATTTTGTTTTGTATGGGAAATCTAGTTAAAATCAACTAGATTTGGTTCGAAATCTCATAAGTACTAGATTTCGCTGTAGTGTAAATGGGGTATAACAGTTAATTTGGCCATTTTGTATTTTCTACAAAGCTTTTTATGAGATATAACTCTTCGGAAATGTATGATGTGTCTTATAACTATAAATTCATTCCTATTCGTTAGTTATTCCTTAAAAAAATAATATTTTGGGCTCCTTTTAAGAAGTTGTTCGTCCGTTCGTAATCTGTTAGGGAATACTATATATCTACAAATTATTATTGTTGTTGTCCAATTTTGTTACATAATATATATGTATATATTATTTATGTAGTATTTCATAATTATAAGCTAAATTTATATATTTTCTATTTTCATAAATATTTTATGAAGATTCTAATATTTATACTGCTGATAAGTTTTAGTACATATAGTACTTACATTCATTTCTTCTAAATTGCAATTTATTGAGATTTCGCGATATACTGGCGTAATAAAATTCTCCTCACGTTTT
This sequence comes from Sarcophaga rosellei, assembly GCA_930367235.1. Lineage (NCBI taxonomy): Eukaryota > Metazoa > Arthropoda > Insecta > Diptera > Sarcophagidae > Sarcophaga > Sarcophaga rosellei. Next base: position 77,898,741 of record OV884017.1, on the reverse strand, counting down.
AAATTGAATTAATATCTGAGGCCACACAGTGGTCCAAATACTCCATCTAGCCGGACAAAAGTTATAACTCGCTTTTGCAAAGCCGTACCGACATGAAACTTGGCACGTATATAGATTTCATCAATATAAACAATTAGAGAGAAAAAAAATCAAATGTATGTATGAGTGTGTGTATGTATGTAAATTTGTTTTTTGGGGGGACTGTTTGAAGCCTAAAAACGACAAAACGACAGAACCGATTTTCCTAAAATTTTCCCACCGTATTTCTGTATGTGTGGGTGGAATTATAGGCTAATTTTTATTCAAAAGTTTTAAATGGGTGAAGTGCCACGCCTACCTTCAGAATTAAGTATTAAAAGTCTTATATCACGGAAAGTGCAACAGCTAGAATCTTCGAATTCAGCATGGACAACTTTAATATCCACATAAACATTTGTGGGAAAAATGGGCGTGCTAGATACAGTAGGCGTGTTACCTCCCATATAAATAAAATTCTAAAATTCGTATATCTGGAAAAACTATAACAGTAAAAATCCCTAAATCATGTAATTTAGTGTCGATATTAATATTTTGGTTAACAATAGGCGGACTAGCGATAGTAGGCGTAGCACCTTCCATATCACATGGATACTAAATCTTGAATATCTAGGAACACCTAATTTTATTTATATTTTAATGAGAGTAGTAAAGCTCGCTGGGTATAGCTCGTCTCTATATACAGCCATGGTCATTAAATTAGCACAAAACTTTGTCATAAAAACAATCATATTTTTTTTATAGTATTTTAGATCTACTCATAAAAAATGTAAACATAGGAACTTAAAATACATATTCTTCTTTAAAAAGAAACAAACATTTTTACGATATTACCAGTCGTCTGCTCATTAAGACCTTCAGCATATCAAACGCCAAATTTTAGCTGGACAGTAAAATAGCACAAATTAAAACTTCTGGAATAAAAATGAGAAGCTTTAATAAATAGTAAAAATATTAATATTTTCAGCTTATTTGACTAATATTTAGTAGAGTAGCCCCTATTTTCAAGCGCCGCGTGGCATCTACGGGACAATGTTCTTCTGAAAAGTTCTTTGGGAATCGAGTACCAAGTGTCCCGTATTCCAATGCACAAATCGTCCAAATTTTTGTAATTTTGTTGAGCAATTGTACATTTCACATCGTTCTCGGGGGTTTTCAATCGAGTTTAAGTCAGAACTTTGCGCCGGCCAGTCTAAAACGGGAATGTGCTCTTCATAAAACCAATCCTTTGTCTGCTTAGATGTGTGTTTGGGGTCACTATATTGCATAAATATGAATAAAACTGGCATGTATTTAAAAGCTTATGGTTCCATTTTGTTCTTTATATTGTCCAAATACTGATAACAGTCCATTTTTTCATTAATTTTTACAATGGGACCTACACCGTGCCTTGAAAACGCTCCCCGCACCATTGTGTTTTCTCGAACATGTGTTATGGTCCTTTGAGCATAGCGTGGATTGAATGTCTGATATTTTGGCCAATGAACAACCACTCTACCATCCGGTCCCATACGATTTACCTTTGTTTCATCACTCCAAAATATTTTTTTCCAGAATAGGAGGTTTTTAGCATTGTGGATGCGAGCAAACGTTAAACGCTTGAGTATATTTTTCTTTTCGTAGAAGTGGCTTCTTTCGGCAAGAGCGTTCAAAGATCTTTTTGTGATTAAGACGTCGTTATAGGAGCCTGTCCGATAAATTTAACCTGAATTGGGAGTTAATTTCGTTCAAAATATCGCTCGACGACATGAAAGGCTTCTTCTTTGGCTTTCGGACAATAGTACGGTCCACGACTTCGGTTGTTTTCTTGACACTTGGCTTTCGTTTTTTGTTTTCTGCGAGATTATTAGGTTTGGTTTGAAGGAAATGATGACGTTATAAATAATTTTTCGCTAGCAATTCCAAATTGCGGGAATTTAAGCCAGCTTTTCCCATCATGCCACAAATTAACGATAATGCGCTTCTACTCTGGAGAGCAATCTTTTCCACGTACCTTTTTTCCAAAAATTACTTTAAATGCCACAATATTAAAAGAATATACCGTAAGAATAAAAATACTCCAACAAAACTTGTACCTAAAACACTTTTAGGCACGTTGTGCTAATTTACTGTGCAGCTCGAATTTAGGTACCGATACAAATTAGCAGTCAAAACAAAAAATATATACGATAATGGTAATATTTTTTGTTAAACAACAGTTAGATGTCATCGTGCAACATTGCATACCAAAACAATTGGCCTAATTACGATACAAATGAGAAAAAATCACAATCAATGTACATATGGATTTTGTGCTAATTTAATGTCCATGGCTGTATATTATAACGTAAATTGAAAGAAGAATCTTTAGAAAGAATTATTTCAAATTATATTAATATATTTAATAAAATTATACAAAAAAAAAAACAAGAAATACATTATGTTTATTTCAATCTATATCTGATTCACTTTCAGAATCTAGATGCCATTCTGACATTGACGCATTTGATAGCAAGGCAAGAACTTCTTCATCCAAAGGTTCTGTACTGCGGGAATGAATAGAAGGCTTTTTAGAAAAAGAGGATATAATAGGATCTGAAGATAACAGAAGATAATGAAAAAGATCATATATTGTTTGGTATATCTACCATCGACCTACAAAGCTAACGCCACATCATTTGTGTAAGGGATTGGTTGTGGAGGAGAAAAGCTGATTTTTTTTTATTTCTAATGAGAATTTTCTAAGAAGAATTTGTAGTTTTGATTATGCTTGCAGCACTTCGTTTCCCGGACTTATAAAGACTTGTTCCAGCAGCAAAAGTTAGTTCTTCTGCCGGCCAAGTCTCTTTGTTCTCTCAGTTTTACATAAAAATTCCTTAGAAGGCCTGCCATAATTGGAGGTCAAAGGCATCCAAGCATCCTTCAACACGAGATGATAAAGAAAATTTAGGTGTAATATTAAAATACCCTTCTAACCAATATTTATTTTTACCATCGAACGTAAGCCTTGTTCGACTGGCTTGCGCCCACTTTTTCGTTAAAATGCATACAAACATTCGAGCAGATTGTCTTACTTTTCTGTAATAGCTATCCGTTTCATCATTCTTAATCAGGGACCGTAACTGTTATAACTTTTATCGTAAAAGTCTGAAAATAAAAGTTATTTTTTAACTTTTATTTTTTCGAGCAGAAATAAAAGTTATGTTTTGACTTTTATTTTTTCGAGCAGAAATAGCAGTTATTTTTGACTTTTATTTTTCCGGGCAGAAATAAAAGTTATTTTTTGACTTTTATTTTTAAGAGCAGAAATAAAAGTTATTTTTGGATTTTTATTTTTTCGAGCAAAAATAACAGTTATTTTTGACTTTTATTTTTTCGAGCAGAAATAAAAGTTATTTTTCAACTTTTATTTTTTCGAGCAGAAATAAAAGTTATTTTTTGACTTTTATTTTTTCGAGCAGAAATAAAAGTTATTTTGGTTATTTCAAACCAAAGATTGGTGTTTAATATACCCAAAACTTAATTCTAATAATTTCCTGACATAAATTACTTTAATTTTTTTAAAGAATTTTTTAATAAATATTATGAATTCATCATGAATTGAAACAAAAATAACTTTTATTTCTGCTCGAAAAAATAAAAGTCAAAAAATAACTTTTATTTCTGCTCGAAAAAATAAAAGTTAAAAAATAACTTTTATTTCTGCTCGAAAAAATAAAAGTCAAAAATAACTGTTATTTTTGCTCGAAAAAATAAAAGTCAAAAAATAACTTTTATTTCTGCTCGAAAAAATAAAAGTTAAAAAATAACTTTTATTTCTGCTCGAAAAAATAAAAGTCAAAAATAACTGTTATTTTTGCTCGAAAAAATAAAAATCAAAAAATAACAGTTATTTTTTTTCTAAAAAATAAAAATCATGTTTTTAAAAAGCAATGCATTTTATAAAAATTTGGTCCAAGACAATCAAAATGGTATACTTGGTTTTGTTCTCCGACATTTCCTTGCGGTTGCTTTTTTTAATCAAAAATTCAAAAATAACAGTTATTTACGGTCCCTGTTCTTAATACCAATCTTAGCAACAACGTGTTTAACAACAACTTCAGTTTTCTTGGTTGTTTTTCATTACGCCAAGTATACTTTTTTTGTAATGGGCATGTTAAACTCTAAATGAAATAAAAATCGTTTGGGCAAAATCCGGCAGCAAATTTTTTAAACATTAAAAAGCTACATACAGTTACACAGATAATTATACGTACCCGCCTTTAAAACCATTTTTTTAAAAAGTAATGAACTTCTAATCTAAAATTTCTTTACATTAGCGTCTGTAAAAACATATTTACTTAAATAAAGAAAACAGATTAACAAAATCTATGAATTTGTGACTGCAGTTTGCTTAAAACCAATATGGCACCACAGAAAATTATACGTACAACGTATAATTCTAATACAATTTCTCCAAGGGTAGCCCGGTATATAAAATGTATTGTGAATAAAAATCCTAGGACTACAGCCGTATAAATACGAAATACCTCGGAAAGTGATCACAATGTTATTGTGCATTCCGAAACAGTTCGAAGTGTTTTGAGAAAGAACGGTTTCCGCAGCCAAGTGCCGAGAAAAAAGCCACGATTGGAATTTGCCCAAAAAAATGGACAAGTCCTCTGATTTTTGGGCGAATGTAATATTTAGTGATGAGAACAAATATAATTTGTTCGGCTGTGACGGAAAACAAAAAATTTGGCGCAAAAATCAGTTGATTTGTCCATATATTATCATTTTTAAAAAAATGATTTTTAGGGGGTTACGTATAATTATCTGTGTGACTGTATATATAGATGACGGCAACATAAAAACTAAAGCTTAAGTACGATAAATTACCATTTAAAATTCTAATTGAATTCGGACATTAAACAAAAATTTCACATTTAAAACACACATGTACATAATTGCATTTTATTTATAAACAAAACATATTTTATGAAAAATTTAAACAGTATTTTTTACTCATACCTTTGTTATATTAATTACACGACAATTTCACTCGCACTGTTAAATGTCACTTGACATATTAATTTTTTAGCAAAGAAGCAATTACTTGTATTTGAACAAAGCAAATTCATAACAAGTGGCCTTATGTCAACAGCTGACTAGTCTTGGGCTGTCAAAATTTGTGTGTGTTTGTTGTGCGTTTGTGTGTTGTTGTTAATTTTTTTTTTCTTTTCCATTTTTTTTCTTCCTATTTTGACATCCGATTTGAAGCAATATATCAATGCTAGTGTAGCTGTTTAAAGAAAAAAAAATATGCCGTTATGTACTTCAGACACTTGTCAACATATTACCATACAAAAAATTTACTTTTTAAATATATAAAAAAATGACTTTTGTCCGGCTAGATTGGGGTTTTGGACCACAGTGGGCCATGCTGGCCAATCCATTGCGTCAATATTTTGTATGTATAAACTGGTGTGAATTAGCGCATTGTTGTAATGAAATGTATTTTTTTCTTTATAATTTTTATGATAAAAAACGTATTCGTGACTAATGGCTTGGAAGCCATCTCTTCTAATCATTCATGCGATTCTGCATAGATCATCTCTCTCCTTTTTCATGATTTGATCTGAGACCATTCCTTGATTTCAAAGAAAAGACGAGAAAGATTTTATACATTTAAGGATTAAACATTTTTAAGAAATTATATGTATTTTAAACGAGTGTGTTAAATAGTCGTGCTTACGAAAACTTGTCAAGCCTTCATCGATTACCTATAATTTCCTTGATAATTCTGGAATAATCATATAAATGTATGGTTTAGTGACTAAAAATTTAAATAAAAATAAACAATATTTCTCCAGAGGTTATTATTCAACTTGATTGATTCAATGCTTTCTTCTAATTACGTGAGCTTCTTAGGTAGTTAAAGAAAAAATATAAACTTCATACCAGTTTGCAGGTTTAGGTAACATTTCTCATGACATTAGCGTTTCTTACACTTTATTTATTTGAAAAAAACTTTCAATATTATTTAGAAAATAAAGACATTTCGAATACGAGAATATAACAAAATCTATTACCATATGTGACTAATTATTGTAAGTTTAAAATTTTATTTTTTTTTTCTTTATTTTCAGACATCTGTGTGATAAATATGTTAAATTGCACAGATCTAGCCTGCGTGCTTCATCATCACCACTTTTATGCTCATCTTCATCATTTGAAAAACCATCTACAGGATGACAAGGATGAAAATGGTAAGATAATAAATAAAAGTGTTTAATCTTGAAACTTCGTTGCACGTACATTATCTGTCGAACATTAAAGCTGTCGATAATGGCAAGAACGTCCGAGCAAAAATAGGGGATATGTATATACTTGTTCGGGTTGTTGGTTTTATTTTTAATTTACTCGTTAAATAAATTTAATCAAATTTGTATAATTTATTAAATTGTATGTATAAGTGTTATTATTTGGAATTAATTAAACTCTAACTGACACATTAGTTAAACATGTGAACATCCAATTGTATTACATCATTTTTTATACGGTTACTAAATAATGTAGCCCCGAACCTCTGTCTTCAGTTTTTCTAATTCAATTATAAGTGAGTAACTTGTTTGTGCCTTCATACATAAATGTATATATAGACTTGACCACACATCAAGCTTAATCTCGTGTATGATTTGCTCATTATTATTTCGTACATAGATATATTGTACTGTAGCTTTACATAACTTGTAACATTATTACATCAGTAAACCGATGTGTGAAAATTTTTGCGATGAATTGTACCGTATTTTCGAATGAGTTACCGGAAATGGCTCGGGTATAAATTCAACTAAATCCAAATACATTGAGATTGTAAACATTTATTAAAATCTGAGAAATAACTTTAATAACGATCCCACTTTTGTCTGTCTTCGGGTGTTTTCTATGTTAAGAAACCTATAACAAGCCATCAATTTCTAATTGAATTATTAGCAAGTACTCAAATCTAATAAAAATAGTGTTAGAAGAAGGTAGAAATAGTTAGAAACGCAAGGAAGAAATTTTAGCTATCTTTCTACAATTAGCTGCTGTAAATATGTATTTTAGGAGATCTGAAATACAGTGAAAGCTCCACTGGCGGACAGCTCTAATAGGCGGACATCTCCGCTAGACGGACGATTTTTTAAGTCCCGTCAATTAGGTCGTATTTTTAGAGCAAATTCATCTCCCCTCGACGGACGGACGCGGACACCTGTTTTTCCAAAAACATCCCCCATAGGCGGACAAATAAATATTACAAAAGGCAAAGCTGAGCAATTTTATTGTATTTCGGTTTATTCCCCTTTTATACCATGCGCAATGGTGTAGAGGTTACATAAATTTTTCTTTGTTGTGTGCGTATTTTTCAACTTGATCAGATTATGTAACATTGCGTAGTGCGGTGATTCCCCGGTTTATTATTTTATGTAATGTGATGTTCATAGACAAAATCTAAATTGTGATTCCCCTTTTTATTTTGGTGTATGTGATAACTGATGGACAGTGTTGCCGTTTTTGGTTATTTCTAACCAAAATCGGTTATTTTTTTGATCAATGTGTAGATGTGTAGATTTTTTTGGTTTTGGTTATTTTTTTTTCTTATAAAAAAAGCTATTTTTTGTTTCTTTTTTTATTAATTATAATTTAAACTTCAAAAAAAAAATAATACAAAAGTCTACGAATTTAATTTTGGTTATATTTTTTCTTATTTGGTGATTTTTTTCACAAATGTTGGTTACAAAATTTTTTTTTTCGTGGCAACACTGCTGATGGATGGTCAGTTAATTAGCTAGTCTGACTATAAATATATATCTACGTATGTACAATGTATATGAATATGAGAAAAATAAAAGTTAAGGAAATTATTTTTAAAGATTATTATTTATCACAGTTATCGTTGGCAACAAATAATATATAGGTAAATATGTATTTATTAAATTTTTTTCGAGGTATTTTAACAAAATATCCCTTGGACGGACATCTCCCCTAGGCGGACAAAAATGCCTCGACGGTCGGGGTCCGCCTATGGGAGCTTTCACTGTATATCTATATTGAAAATGGATGTGACCACAGAATTTTAAAATGTTAAAATCCAATGATTTGGGTGGAATGTAAAGTCCTTAAAGTGTTTCCAGGAATTCATTCCGATCTCAGTTTTTAATATTAGCTCGGCCAGATCTTTAATTATGTTAGAATTTCGAATATTCTACCGAGCGTTTCGAAAATTGACTGTGTGTTAAGCTGAGGCAATCCCTAATAACTGTTTACCATAACAACGTATTTGTTTTAAAATGAAATTATAGAGCAAGAGTTTACAATCTAGTCTCAGGCATAAGGTTTCACAAATACATAATGTATTTCAAATAATTTCTACTTCATTTTTAAAAATTTTTTCTTTATGTTTAATGTCCATATCAAACGTCTGTCAAGAAGTATACCAATATCTTTTATATGCGAGACCCACTACTGTCCCTTCTTGACGTAAATATTACATGAACATTTCTGATCAATTACTATTACCCCCGGTAGCCTGCATCATTTTTCCAACTGGAAGATGTGATACTTAGAGTAGGAGTGTGGAGGAGGAGGCCAAATTAAATATAGAATGGGTCGCAAAATACTATCCTGTAGCACACAGGCTGCAACCGGCTGAGGAGCACTCACTACCTTATATTCAGTCGGTTATATATCTGTTACATATTTTTAATTTTGGTATTACGCATTCGGGAGAAGAACAATATTTTCCTTCTCCGTAAGTTGTTCGCATTTAAAATAGATATTAATTTAAACATCAGAAGAAGTTTTCAATCAGTTTTGCCGTTGTTGTTCCGTGACGTACGGGAGAGCCAAGATGTACACATTATCCTTGTTGAAGCTTTCTTTTGGATTAAGCAATATTCTGGATACTTTGAAACAGATGGCAATTTGATCGTTTATTACACAAATTTAGTGTGAAAATGATCTCAAGTGGTGGTCAATTAACAAGTTACAATTTTTAGTATTGCTTCTTGCGTAATCACTTTAGATATAAAAAATATCTTAACGTTCGTAGTTGGACGCCACCATAAATAAATTTGCGCTGGTATGGTATTAATAACTTTCAAATATTTCGTAAGACCTGTAATTTTGAAGGATTTTATGAACTCTCTGAGCAATTTTTTTTCTTAAAGCCAGATTTTATGTTCGGAAATATGTGCTTTTGCTCTTCTCATCCAGCTATAATAAATAATTCGATTACGGGTTAGTTATGAGCTGTTAGGATTTGTGCCGCTGCTACTATCTTTTACTGTCTTACTTACACTATTCTGTCCAATTCGGTGCGTAAAAAATTCAACATGAGTCGACTTTTTGGCCTCTCTACTGAAGTTGGAGGAAAAACTATCTCTCCAATTTTCAGTCTTACATTATCTGTGTAATAAAAGCTGAAGTATTTTTAGCATTTTTGCCACTTACATAATGGAAATATACAAAGCTTGTTAGTGAGCTTTACACAATAAATAATGTTTAAGGCTGAACTTTATTAAAAAATAAATATTATAAGATAAATCTATGCGCGCTCTACCACACAACTTTTTGCAATAGTATAATGTGTATTCTGAAGGCGCTCTTTAAGACAAATGTGTTCATTTGATTACAGTGATTCTTCTTCGGTGAATCGCTTGATGCCCAGTTATTTTCAGTAATGTTTTAGAAAAGAATATTTTAATGTTACTTAGAAAGCCTTCCAACATTTTTAAAAGGATTTCTTATATACATATTTTTTTTTGTATAATCAAAAACGTTCTTAAAAATTATGTATAAAAACGTGAAAATAATTGTAACTACTAAAATAAAACAAAATCTGTTCCTTTAGGCAAAGTAAAAAAAAAACATGAGCCAAATTTTTATGGTGAATTTTAAAAAATTTTACTTTATTTTTGGTAATGAGACAATTTGTTTTTTATACCCCTTTTGGCAATCATTTTAAATACATTTGGCCAATTCACAAGACTTTGTATCGCGTATGTTGTATTGAATACAATTTTTGTTTTTAAATGCTCAGTGTTATGCTGTATTGTATATTTCGTATTCCAAACGCCAAAAAGTTAATTAATTAATTATCTGTGCGAGCAATATAATTTCAAAATGTTAATTGTTGATTCAAGTTACATAGAAAATATTTTGTATTTTTATTATTCTTCTTGATTATTGGCAGGCTTTCTGTTATAAATATCAAATATAATACACCAGATTCCGCAGGAAGGAAGATATAACGCGATTAAACGATCACTAATCAACGAATACACAGACTCTGACCAAAGAAAACTGAGAAGATTGATAGAAAGAGAATCAAAAACCTATAATCCTTCACAGTTACCTAAACGCATAAAGAAATTGGCTGGCTCCAAAATTTTAGAAGAAGTCTTACAATTACTGTGATTACTCGTTAATGTTCGTCCAATAATGTCCATTGTAGATGGTAACACAACGAAAATGGCGGAACAAGCAGATAAAGTAATGGAAATGCAGAACTATCCTTCTAAAGGAACCATTCAATCTAATTCAATACAATTTGAAATTGAGAGCCTTAAGAAAGAAATAGAAGAACTACCAATACTACAACAGCGTAAGCCAAATCGCACAAGAAACTGTTCACGATCGATTTATCGTAATAAGTCAAAGATAACCTTTTGTTTTTGTAAATACCATTATCGATATAGGAATAAGGCCAGAAAGTGTATTGAACCTTGGCAATTTAAAAAACTAACTCCGGAGAACTAATTGTGTCGCATTAAAAAAGTAATAAACTCATTGGAAATAATGGCTGGTAGCAATAATACGGACATTTTATTATTTTAAAACCAAAAACCGTTTAAGAATTTTATTATTTCAATTCCGGATATCCCATCAATTTTAAAGTATCTAAGGATAGCCGATTCATTTATTATTCATAAATTAAATCATTATTTTTTACTTCTTTTTTTGTGGTTCATAAGAAACTTTATCTACCCAGACCTTTTAGGTTCGACTATTGAAAAATCCACTTGATCTTCAGGAAATTACTATTTTACATTTCTAATTAATTTTTTTCGGATCGTTTCCTTATGTAAATTATATAGTAATTTTTCTGTGAATCGATACGATTGAACTAATATTGTGATGCAAGAATACTACGTTGTTCCAGCTTTTACATCTTAGGTTTTGCTTGCATTTTATGGACTCCGACCATAGCTGCGAGATAAATAAAGCATCAAATCGTCAGTAAAAATAAATCTATATACATAAAAATGAATGTTTGTTTGTATATAACTTATAGACTCGTAAACTATGCATTTGATTATGTTATGGCCTTGAACAAAGTTGTGCCGGGGAAGGTTTCTAAGTTGGTGTGATCAAATTCCGACAGGTGGCGCCACTGAATATTACTAAAAATGATTTAAATCGTAATCTGTGCATTTAATCATGTTATGATCTTTAGCAAAGTTGTTGCGCATAAGCCGACAAAGGTTTCTAAGTTGGTATGACCAATATCCGACAGGTGGCGCTACTGACTACAACTACTAAACTTTAAAGTAGAAGCTGTTGCAATTGCGAAGTCTCAAAATGGTTAAGTCTTTTGTGTATAATACAGTAGTTTTGACTTACCTGCACAACTAACTTTTGCAAGAATTTTTGTGAAGATAAGCCAAACATGCAGCTAAATTAAATTTTTTTATCCGCCTAATTGAGCAGGTGTGCAATAATTATAGATTACTCTTTCAAAGCCCAGCTAAAGCAAATAACTAAATTTAAATTTTATGTAAGATCAACCATAAAATACTTCTTATATTTCATTTATTTATTGATATTTACATACATACATACATAATTTGCCATTACAACCCTTCAGTCAGGATTACGGCCTTGCTTCTCATACCACTCAATGGTGCCTTAATTTTATACTTGAGTGGCGGGACCTACAGTTTAACGTCGACTCCGAACGACAGATTTTTGAGAAACTTTTTCATGGCAGGTTTATTTACTCTCAGAGTTTTTACCAGAAATCTGCTGAGACGAAGTCACGGAAGAAATATTTTTTCATATTTCGTTTTGATGTCTGGCCTGGGGCTCGAACCCGGACTTTACGTTCAATAAGCGAACACACTACCTATTAGACTACGGCGAATACTTATTGATATTTGCTTTTAATAAAAAATGTAAATAAATTTCAACGACAAAATTAATTAAGATTTTAGTTTTTTTAAATAAAACATTTTATAAAGATTTCTTTTTTGTTCGACGCAGCTAACTTTAATTTTTGCTATGAAAAAAGTTTAAAAATATAAGGCACAAACATATATTAAATGTGCAGGTATAAAAAGTGCGCTTAAAAAAGAATTTTGTATAGAATTTGGACAAATAAAGACACGAAACAAAATGTTTGTGCAGGTAAAGGAATTGCGCACGTAAATAAAAGGCATATAAATCAAAACTACTGTATTACTTCTAAAGATGATGTTCTAAGTAATTTCTAAGTTTTGTTTTATTTATATTGACTTGGCTAAATACTCCATCTACATTATCTGCAGAATCTGGTAATATCAATTTTTTGGAAGAAATTTCGCCAAGGTTAAAAATAAAAAGCTGAGTCTCGTATTTTCGTTTCTGAAATATTTTAAAGTTTGACAATTTTAATTGCCTCAATTCAGATTTAAAGTACTAATAAAGAAAGTTGACTCAGAGCCATCAATGTAGCATCGCTAAAATTTTTCTTATTCGGCGGTTTCAAATAGGACCTCTTATTTATTTTCTAAAACGATTTGAAAACTTTAAAATATTAATCTTTGATATCCAAATTATAAACCGACCACATCCGTTTCTCATTTTCATCGTCTAGTTCCAGATAATTTCGATAAGTGAATGACTTTAAACATTTTAGTTTAGAGCATTTAATGGTCCTTTCTAACATATTGTTACGTTTTAACACTTTTAAAAACGTTAAAAATATGAGTTCGTGGTTTCAAATAAAAATAAATATTAATTCGTGTCTAGTTTTAAATCAATTCTTTATTGTTAGCACAATTCCGGGTGCCACCTTTCACGACTTGATTTAAACAACAACAATTTGCTTTAATTATTATTATTCTTTACACTCTTTCGTGTACACAATAACAATTGTTCAATAGATCTTTATAATAGAGATTTTTAATCCACAATTAATCTCTACACACGCAACGTCTCTTTACACAAGACTGACTGAATTCTTTCTGATCCCTTTCTGAAATAAATAAATAAATAAATGCTGATGTTGTTGCTATATTCTTGTTTATTCCTTGATCATGTAAACAAGTCAAATGTTTTGTTTTAGTAGCTCTGGTTTATCATTTTTATAATACCATTTCCAATTTCGTAACTATATAAACTCTACATTGCACCTTTTCGTCATCTTCTGCATGAACACCTTAAAAATTGGTTTAGTTTTTTGTCTTCGTAATTATTAATTATTTTTATGGAATTTACACTTTGCAATTTTTGTTTTAATTTATACTATCAATGAAAGTGTTCCTTCTATTTTTTAAATTCGAATTTACTTGTTTGTTGCTGTTTGCTTACTTTTCTGCAAATAAAATTTAATTTAAGCATTACATTTCAAAGAATCGCATCCAAAGTTCCATATATTATAATATGATATTAAAAAATTAAAAAAATAATGAAAATAAAATAAAAATAGTCGCAATTATTTCTTCCAAAACTTTATGAGTACTTGTCAATATTTACTTTTTTCACAATATCGTTGATCTTCCCTCTGCTCAAGCGACGTATTTAATTGGTTTTAAAAGCTTTTAGAAATTAATTTCAAAAACAGTATTTAAAAAAACCTGTTTTTAATAAACAGCTCCGAATACAGTTCGAATGTTATTTTCTGTTAGTTAATTGTATAAATAATTCAGTTTAGGGTAGTACCATATTTCCAAAATATCTTTAAGAAGTTAGGTAATGTAGGGGAATCATTTTTTATAATTTACATACATATATATGTATGTATGTATATCACTTAATAACGATGTGACTCCTTTTCACTTAACCGTGCTAACGTATGTTGAGCAGAATTTATAACTTTTCCAATTGTTAAGCCGAACTGGGCTATTATATACGTTAAAAATCATAAGAATATAATAAAATTGTCAAATTCAGTGAAATTTTTGCAGATATGAATTCAATTGTCGCTAGAAATACATTGATCAGTTTTATTCTCAAATCGGATACTAAAGAAAGACAGGTGTGAGAAGATTAATAAATATAAAAAAATAAAATTTAAAAGCTTGATGTGAATCGCTCAGGAAACGCTAAAGCGGTTACTAAAACAATGCAAACCTTTTCTTCTTAGAGAATAGTTTTTAAAAAAGAGTAAAATTCACGATTGAATCAATACTAAATTTGAAGAAATCAAAAGTTCTGATTTCTGTTCAAATGGGTATTTTTTGAAGACAACCTTTATCCTCGGGGCAAATCGTTTAAAAGTGTGGTAACACTGACTATGATCTCTTTGTTAAATGTTCTTGGTAAGCACTCTCCCGCTTTTAGCTTATAACGCTAGTGAAGTATTTTATTTACTTACTCGCTTTGGGGCCAGAGTTACCGTTTCACTTATTCGAAATATAACAGGCAGATGTTTAGCAAATGGTACAAATCTCCAGTGTTAAAAAATATTTGTTACAATGCGTATATAAAATAAATAAATTTAAATAAAAAGAAATTGTTCGAACTTATAGAGATGTGAGTTCCACTAGTTCACGTTTTCCGTAGAATTTTGCTAAATTAATGTTTTTCGCTAGTATTTATAAAAACATAGATTATATACATATGTATATTATATTGTATTATGTTATATATATATACATTTTATTGGGAAAATAAATGAAAGTGTGCCTAACAATGCAATTAAAAGTTAAAAATTTCACAAACCAGTAAAAATTATGAAATTGAAAGCAAATGAGAATTAACGAATAATTATTTAAATATTTTAGTTTACTTTATTCACAAAAATAAACAACGAAACATTCAGAAAAGTTATTAACCTAATGTATTTTCTATTTTATTCTATATAAGAACTTTTTAAACTAGGTTTTCAAAATAGCTTTGAATTTAGACAGTTTTGTTTTAAAATTGATTGTAAACTTGAAGAGGTACGGTGACTCTGTTTATGACTTCCACTAAAGCTTCTTTATATTTTTCAACGAGCTTTTATAATAATAATAAACTGTGTTCTCACAATTCAAGTACTAGTAAAATACAACATTCATCTAAGTAAACACCATAATAAGGGGCAAATATAAGTAATAATTATAAAATTAACAAAACTTAAAATATATGATAATTGTATTTAAGTACATATTTTTTTTTAACGTATTTATCGGAATGAAAATATATTGAATGAATACTATGACATTCGGTTTTAAATGATAGTGCGACGCGTTTGTTAGAAAAACGTTTCATTAAAAAGAAATTTGAATTGAGCGTTAAAGTGTAATGCTGTTTGAAATATTATTATCAAATATCAAAACTTTTCTTAAACGGAATGCTTTTAGTGTTAGTCACATTTAAAAGTTCATTGAAACAGAATCAATACCTTTTCGAGCTTATTATTTTAATCACTAAAAACTGGATAATTATTTATATAATGTATTTGAAAACAAGACAGAATCAGGTATGTAACAATAAAAATAAGTGCGAATCGTCTTATTGACGACATTTGATATAAAA
The DNA here is from genome assembly GCA_930367235.1 of Sarcophaga rosellei. Taxonomy (NCBI): domain Eukaryota; kingdom Metazoa; phylum Arthropoda; class Insecta; order Diptera; family Sarcophagidae; genus Sarcophaga; species Sarcophaga rosellei. The sequence goes on along the minus strand of OV884017.1, from coordinate 77,882,982 downwards.
GACAATCATATGTACTAAGTATAGGCATATATTTACTTACATATGTATGCACACATTCGTGTAGAAAATATGTTTCCAATTGCACGAAAATATTACATCGTAATATATGTAGAATCGTATCACAGATTTCTAGTTGTATGATGAATTAAGGCAAGTTTTATATTAGCCTCTTAACATGCCAAATGGAGTGGGAATCGATGTGTCTAATTACTATTTTATTATTTTAATTTGATTAAACTGATTTGATTCCGAAAGAGTAAAATCAATGAACACTGTTTGCCGGGAGATGATAGTCCGACAGTGATGAGGTATATATAGATGACGTTATAAACCATGTTCTCGTACACACGAGCTTAAATATAAGGTGAAATTAACAAAATTTATTGTTTTTCCAGTATAAGTTCGATTTTACTATAGATTTTTTACAATAGAATACTATATAGTAATGGAATAAACTTCTTCCACATACAATATCATAAAGTATTCCAATCCAATTTCTTAGATACGTACATACATATGTATATGTATGTATAAACTCCTAATATACGTGTATAATCTTTAGATTCCTATTTAATTAAAATAAAAAAACAATTCTGAAAATAAAAAAATAAATAATAAATTTACAATATTTCGAATATTGTAATAATATGAAGTGTGGAAATTTTTCGTTAACGAAAATATTTTACTCATATCTGAGTGTTAAAATGTTATATTTAACGTTAATTATATAGCTTTCATGAAATTTAGAACAACGCAGATTCATATTAATGGAAATACATTTTCTCTCTGTCATTTACCCTTACAGTTTTAAGATAAACGAAAGATACGAATTACCACAAACGATTCAGGCAATAATTCAACATTAAAAACAAAAACAATGTAAAATTAAGTTTTTATTATTATTTTTTATCTATATTTTTATTAAACCGTTAACCAATAAGATATTCTTTAATACACTTGTTTATTTATTTATATGTGCTGATATATTTGTAAAAAAAAAGAAACAAAAAAACCTTGACAACACATGTATGACAGAAAATTATGCATATGCGCTTATACTTTACCAAATGCGTCAAGATTCAGGTTTTAAATATTATAAATATAAAACTTATACAGTTTCGGATTTTCAACAATTTAATAACTTGTAACTGAAAATCGCATTCCCTTAAGAAAATACGCAATAACCGGTGTGTAAACAAATCCAAAGAGACTCTACCATTTAGAACATATTAGGTTGGTACAGTAAGTTTGTGACTTTTTTAGTTTTCCACCATGACTTATAACAGCAGCTGACTCTTTTAACAATTTTGTTTTGCAGTAGAAGTTTAATACATAATTTCGGAAGAAAATGGACAAAAGTAAAATAAAGCATTTAAATTTAAGCAAAAATCGTCTTGAATATGTATGCTTTGCACTGAAATTAGCGTTCTCCGAAAATATTTCCGTCACTTTTTAGAAATGAGTAAACAGTTGGTGATTGTGAATTCCTGCTGTTGAAAAAGAAAAAAAAAACAAAGCAATCTGCCAAGACCACCACCCATCGTTAAACACCGATGAGAACGTTGAACAGTGGTCAAAAAATACTATAAAGGAATCATCGATAAACAATTATAGAAAATTTCAAAGATGTCCACATTTACCTAAACTATCAAAATGGCAGATGTCAAAAAAATTTACTAAATTTTAAAGGACCGCTACACAGTAAAAAGTGTGGGTTTCATTTTAAAACTCAGCGGTTTTCATTATATACTATTTTGGAATTAAATTTTAAAAATAATTCCAAAATAGTTTATACGTGAAACCTAAAAAGAATTGTACGACTTTTTTAATGATTACTTGGAATAAAAATAAGACCAAAAGTTGAATTTTATTTTTAATTGAAAAAAAAAATATATTCCTTGTCGAATATATTTAATACCGAAACAGGCATTAAAAATTTTTCTCTCTTTTAATAATATTATTCTTTTAAGTTTACAAATAACACCTAAAAAGAATTAAATTTCAATTAATTCAACAATTAATACCGTTAATGGTATTAATTTAATGCTTTTTATACCATGTGGTATAAAAGTGCGGAAAATTCTTCATTGTAAAAATTTGTGATCCAGAAAGTGAGGAATTCACTCCAAATGGAATAATAATTTCAGGTAAGTATTGATTACAAGTTTAATTTATTGATATGGCCTAAAAGCAACAAAATCTATCTTGAGTCTATCAAGATATTAGAGACATTTTTATGGTAACGCTATGCACCAAATTGTCCATATGAATCTCAGATATTTTTTTACATTTTTAGTAATAAACAAGCTGAATTTAGAAGTAGAAGGAAAAGAGCTGCAATTTAAAGATCGCGACGGTGCCGAAATTGATTTTGAAGACCTCCCAAGAATAATATAGATGCAGCAGCAGTTTTTTTGTCGAGTTTTGCTGAGACGGAACAACAACCAAAAGTATAAACATTAAAAAGGTAAAGTAACATTTTGTTCATTCACTTCAATTTTAATAAAGCGTTTATACCGATATTCTAGAACAATAAGTAGAATTGTATTATCTAATTTAAGATTAATTAAAAGAAATAAAAATGACAAAATGCAATAAAATTTGTTTTATTTTAAGCTGTGAAATTTTACAAACATGGTACAGTAGTTTTGACTTACCTGCACAACTAACTTTTGCAAGAATTTGTGTGCAGATAAGTCAAAAATGCAGCTAAATTAAATTGTTTACTTTAATTATAGATTACACTCTCAAAATTTTTGTGCAGGTAAAGGCAATGCGCACGTAAATAAAAGGCAGCTAAATCAAAACTACTGTATTATATTAATTCTGTCTAGGTTATAAGCAACACCAGTCATGCATACAATTTATTCAGTGGGGTATCAAAATTTACACCTACTGAAGAATACTATTCATTCCGGATGGTATGAATACAATTCTTATTTATATACAAAATAACACTTTAAAGGGTATACAAATTATACGATATGGTGTAACATCAATTCTTTTAACATATTATTTATATATTACGGTAGTTTAATTTATATACCGAAGGAATAATGAAACGTAATCCATTTTAGTGTTATTTTAATGCTCTGAAAAAATGAGTACAAATCAATTCTCTCTCTATATCTCTCATTTAGTCTCTTTAAATTCATGCTATACTGGTGTAAATTTAATTCATTTTTGGGTTTGTTATATACAAACACCAGCCTGGTGTAAAAATTAACCAAAAACTTTTTACTGTGTATGCCTTGTGACTTATTCGGTTACATCTGCAACTTAAAGAAATCCCACAAGGGAAATACTAACGTGATCAAATTGCACAAATTTGTTGACTATTTCATATCACCTCGCTCTTACAGAATATTAAATGTGGCATGAACTGTATGGTACGTGGCACCGTAATGCTGAAATCTCATGATATTGGTATCCAGATCATCCAATTTCGGCCAAAAAACTTTGTAATCATCGACCTATAGTTCTGAAAGAAATATTTACCGATAACGTCGGCAGTCTAATGATTTTTACATGATGGCCGTCAACAGCTGTTAAAATTCAAAACTCCTTTTTGGAATAACCGTGCCCAATTGAAGGAATCACTGCCATATAATAGTTGTCGAAATTGTGGATTTACAGCTCATTGGAGCATATGTGCAACATTTTCCAAAAATTCCTTCTTCCTCAATAAAGGCACAGCTGACCACACAACCTAATCACAAAATCGTACAAACTCCTGCACATTCGCCTCATCAACAACAACAGATAAAGCATCCCATCTCAGTGTGGGTCACAGCTACAATTTTCGACCGAATACCCACTTCTACAGTGTTCATTCCACGTCCTGTAGTTAAACTGTAAATATAAGAGCATAGAGAGAAACAAATTTATGCACGATATCAACATCTATACAACCACAACACAGAGCACAAAGCACACAACATCTTTCGGAAGAATAGAAATCATGCTGCACTAGACGCTATCATAACCATAGTGAATGTTATTTGAAAGATATCATACAAATGCATCTATCATATAGCCGACTCATTCCCAGAGGTAGATAGGTGCAGATCGGTAAGCACTGGAGATTCCGATCTCAAAATCGTCAATGCCTACATTCCGCTCATAAACAGCATATGGGCCAGTAGGTGATAGCATATCCCATAGTTTGCAAGTGAAAATCAACATAATACTTGACAATTTCAATGCTCTTTAAGAGAACTAGTTCTCCCAACTAACAAAATATAATCTAAAGTGTTTCTTCTACTGACCGTTTGTTTTGCATGCTAGTAACCCAATTTACGAGAGAATTGAGTTACCAACGTCAGAGGTTATTTGTTGTTTGTTGACTAATAAATATTAAGTTCCAAAAAGCTCTGGTGTACTAGTAAAAACTTTTTGTGAAGAAGAATAATAATCTCACCGCTTTGGATTTTAATATGCGGCACTGCGCTGTACAGTAGTGATTGGATATCGCGCGCGACTATTGAATCTACTAATTCACTCCATCTTAAAACCTAATATACTTGGTGGAAACTACGATTCATAAGTTCCGATCATCCAAACTTACGGTTTTGGAATAGTTACTGCTACTACGACCATATATAGCACAATTGTAAATGCTCTGGATTTCTTTAAAGCATTAGCAGTAATATGGTTCAAGCTCAGAAAGAGACGAAAAATCTTCGTTATGGTTTTCAAATTTTGACAAATTGTATTGTCACGGCTAGTCCAGAAAAGTTAATTATTAAAAAACATAATTCTTGGTAGTATGTTTGGCAAAAGTCCAATTTTCCCAATTATGATAGCCTTTGATTTATTCGCGTTTAAACAAAGACCATTTACAGTAGCCCATATACATATGTATAAATATTGTCAAGATATTGGTTCAATTATATATATATACACTTCACTGTTTTTTTTTTCTCAAATTCTCGGTCCATATGTGGTGTAAAATACTGTTTTAAATACCTATCATTTAATAGCATTTTATGAAGTTTCTTAAGTTTGAATGTCTTTTTTGTTGATCAATCACTACAACAATTATAGTAGCGACTCGTACTCGTTTAAGTGTTGTCACCTAATATTATATACATACATAGTCCTTTACGTATTACCAGACTCTCCCATTTCGGTGTTAATATTGGTTAAACTTATAGCTTCCAAAATAACATTGAATTACGTAGTGGTGAACAATTTTATCCATGTTTACATTAATTTACAGTCGGTACATTTTTCAAACAGTTGCCGCCATAAGTAAAACACATTGACTAATTTTGACACCGACCATTTTTTTTTATTTAATTTATTTATTTATTGGTTACATCCAGTACAACAAGCATATAATCCTATTTAATAATGCTGTTATATGTTATGTATTAGCTAAATTTTAATTAGCCTTGCGAATAGAGAATTCTATCTAACTGAAAAGTGTGGTGAAATTGCTATCTTAAGTTGCATTACATTGCTATTCAATTGGATTTCTAACGGAAGTTGATTTCACTAAGCATTAATAGTAAAAATAAAAATTAAAGTGCCTTTCAGACAACTGTTTTGTTCCTTTAGATAGATAGTCTTGTATAGGAAAATCAGCATACGATATTTTGAAAAGTTTTCTAATGACATATTGTAGACTTTATGAGGAAAAATGCGTCTACTGCGTCCATAAATTTATCTTGCATTAAATGTTATTATAAGCTGCGTTAAGTTTATTTTTATTATTGCTAACAGCGTCCAGACCCGCAGAACATCCATACAAGAGGGTAGCAATTAGGTATGTTTTCGCCAAGAGCATACGTATATTAAAACGTGTAAAGGACTGAGTCCTACAGACATTCCTAAGTATAACATACGTTTTCCTACAAATTGTATTGTCACGGCTAGTCCAGAAAAGTTGATTAAAACATATAATGCCTAAGTTCTTGGTAGTACGTTTGCCTTTGATTTATTCGCGTTTAAACAAAGACCATTTGCAGTAGCCCATTTATGTATAAATATTGTCAAGATACTGGTTCAATTTCAATATACATACGATCGTCGATGTCAGTTCTAAAACAGCAAAAGTAAAGATGGACATCGTCGGTATGCATTCGAATTCCACAGTGGGTAATACGAGGATTCAGATTATTTGAGTATATTATGTATAGCAGAGGGCCAAGAATTGAATCGTGTGGTACATGTCCTCGTACGGGGCTGCAATTTATTTTTTACAAAATAAATTGTAATTTCATCAATTGCTTGATTACCATACCAAATATTGAATTTTATTAGATACATTTACTCACCAGAGGTGGTTGATATGAAAACAAAAATTAAGTCATTGAAGTTTATTTTTATTGTGAATTTAGATACGCGGTAATTAAAAATAAATTAAGTAATATTCTCAAATACATTCGTTCTTTATTCGCTTATCTAATCAGCAAGCAAAACCACACATACATACATATCTCGTTGGACACTTATCGAATTAATTTGAAGTTGTCCTGTGATTGCTTTGTAGTTAAGGTAAAACAGTGATTTTCACGATCACATTCAATCAATTTGATAACAATTATACAAATATGTATGTGATAATTGAATTTGTTATTTTCGGTTTTATTTATTGTTAAATTTGTCATTGCGCTTAATAATAATATAGAATTACAATACATATCGGGCATTTCAAAATATTCGCATATTGTGAACATTACTTGTAATCTTGCGTTACACAAAATGGTAAAGGTTGGTGAGGGTAAGTAATACAAAGTAATACCGAGTTTAAGACCAAACAGCTAGTTAAAACTTAACAAAAACCAGTACCAAGAAATGAATTCTGATATAAAAGCATAAAATATGAGTAAAGGTTTAGAAACAAAAATTTTAGTATTTTATTATTTGTAAATATGTAAATATGTACATACAGCTGCGCTCAAAATAATAGCACCAAGTTAAAATTTTTTATTAAGTCTGTTTACATCTACTAAAGTGTTAGTCCAATTTAATTCAAAACTCAACAAAAAATTATTTTATGTACGTGGTTTATTATCATAAAAAAATAAATTACTTTCTTTCAAAAGATTAAGCTATGCTAATTAATTAAAAAAAAAAAACCTAAAAATTGCTCAGTTAAACGTTTTTACAACAATTATTTGTATTACTTAAAATAAAATAAAAAAATTAAAATATTTCACAGGGATATCTTGCAGAGTAATCTAAAATATTTGTTGTGTGTCCCTTATTCACTATTACAGCTGCGTAACGCCTTCCCATCGAATCGACCAAATATTGTAATTTTTCCACTGTCATGCAACCCTTTTCTGCACGGTTTTCCAAAGGCTTTCAACACTATTTATTTTCATCGCAGATACTCCTTTCTTTATGTCCGTTTACAGATTTTCGATTGGGTTCATATCCAAGAATTGTGCAGACCACTCCACCACATTGGTCAAGTTCTCACTCAACCACTTTTTTTGCTGGTGCGTTTTGGGTCATTATCTTGCTGGAAGACCCACACCAGCGGTAGCACTATTTTATCAGGCACTTTAACATATACCGATGCATCCATGGTGGTTTTTATCCAATGTACGGAGCCTACATTTTTTGTAGCCGTTTTGCAACATGCTTAGAGGAAAGGAGTGCTAGAAAACGTTAAAAAAATTATACAAAATATGTAACTGCTTTTTACACTGAGAAAAAAATAATAGTAAACTGGTAAAATTTTTACGCTTTCGAAATAGAGAATTATAACTGGTGCTATTATATTGACCGGCACTGTACATATGTATGTACATGTCAAGATAGTAAGGTTAATATTTTGCACTTTTGATGAACAGACACATTTAATCTTCTTCTAAAGCATTTAGACAGCGACGAATTATGTTAATTTACTTCGAAATTTCAAATTCGAAGCAAAAATGCACTATAAATTGGTTCAAAGATAATACCAATGTATTAGATTAGGCCGCAATCAAAACAGTGCCCACAAATAGAGTTAAGCTTTTGGAATTAATTCAGGCTGTGTGGTATGATACACCGGCTTCAATATGTCAAAATCTTGTCGACGGTGTTTAGGTAATACACGAACTTTAGCAGTTTCAAACAACAGCGGAGTCTCGACAAGATATTTACAGGGTGAATTGTATTTTAAGTTTAAGGGGTTAGTATGCTTCCCAAGGGTCTTTTTTCGACTTTTTAAAGAGAGCATTTGATTGTATATGATTTTTTCCTACATATATGTATGTATGTACGTCCGAATAACTATGTAAGTTGAACATTTACTTGCATATAACTTAAACAATTCTTTTTATATTTATTTTTCTCTTCAAACTTGCTTTGTTTGTTATGGCCTCACATCTAATATTAATACACTACCTACTTGACTACGGTGACTTCATGATCTTGATCATTAATAAATGCAAAATTTAATAATAAAAAAATAAATATCGAATAAGTGCCTTTATTCATAAAGCGCATTCTCTTGTGAAGAGATTGAATATTCGTTTGATAAAATTGGACAAAAACTGCCGCATTGAACATGTCAGTTCGAGTAATGTGTATACTTATTGCTTTAAAGGTCTATCCCTCGAAAAGAACGGTCTTGCCAAAAATAAGACTAGACACACTCTTTTGTCAATGGGAAATCGGCCGCTGTTACGACCACTTTTAGCCTCTTCAGGTCCTGTTCTATACTCCTCTCTATTATCATAGATAGCAAAATGAGTTTACCATACATATTTAGAGATTCGTTGTCTATTGTTAGCTTATTCACAACTGTGTTATACTAAGCGCAGTTTGTGTCTTCTTGCTAAGCTAAGGTTGTCAAGATTGTCCTACGCATCCATAAATAAAGAAAATGTCAGCTGCGAGCTTATGGAAGGGAATCTAAACTATTTACCTTTTTTCAACGTATCTTTTGCATTACTTTGTACACTACTACGGCAAAAAGTAATAACATGCATAAGGAACTGGTTCATAGTATAGTATAGTATAATTAATACTGCAAAAAGAATGGGAATTTGTAATATGTATAGCAAATTTTGGTTATTTTGTACAGAAAGTGTATCGTTTTTAGAATAACATAATATTGTATGTTTCTGTCCTCCCATAAAATATATGTCAAATTGCAAAATATTCAATACATTTACGAGTCTGAATATAAGTATATCTATATGGCAACACAACCCTATCTTGATAAAAAAAAAAAACTACACTACTCAAGTCTGCTGAAAAACGGTTTTTTTTTTGCAAAAACTACGTTTTCTCCTTACTAACTCTTGCGAAGCTTTTAGAGTAACCACTCGCATCTTAACTTAACTAGCATTGTTTAAATTCTAAAGAACTTAAATTATTTTTACCTCAAATTTTTGTTAAATTTGATAATTTAATAAATTGAAATTATTTCTGAAAATATAAAACACCTATGTATTCGATACATTGGCTTCAAAGGAAATTACTGAAAAACGCCGGAAGGCAATGGAAAAAGTTTCCTAACAATGACTTAGAAATAAACTATAAACTTTAACTATAGATGCATCGTCGGCCGTTCGATTGACTCCACCCAACAAGACCGCGACAAATATCGAATCCTCCAACTTGTCTTTAGAATTTTGCTTTGCAGCTTCAGACATTCGACACGATGAACGTATAAGTACAACATAACAATGGCACAAAATCCACCGGAAAAGTGAAGCAAACTTCGCTCAATAAATATAACATTTTGCTGACAGTCAACAAATGACGCTAGGAGACAGCCTTAAGTGAGAATATACTCGACGACTCGACGTCAGGTAAGAACTAAAACAAACAACATTTACTTGCCAAAACCCGATCATCAGAAATAGACGGATTTTGTGGTGCTAGCAAATCTTATCGCTTCCAAATTATCAATACCAATATCTAATTGATTCCAGGGCCGATGTTTCAGCTATACCGAGGTCGCATTCATTAGCAAAATTACGACCTACTTAAATGCGACTTTTTGCCAAAAAAGATTTTCCTATCCGGGTTTACGGCGAGACAATAGTGAAGGTTAATCTTTTCTTCCTTAGGAGTGAATTTCGATAGACTTTCGTAATCGCTGACGTAAGCTCTTACTTCATTGATTACTGGGATTCTTAAAAAAAAAATCGAAAATCACAAATATATGTCTATGACAGAGGTGGCACATGTCATATATGTATATGGTGGAAGATCAGGTCCGTCATATTTACACAGATTATAAGCCAATTATATACGCCTTTCATCAAAAATTTGCAAAGACAAGCAAGCCAGCTTGACTTCATTAGGCAGATTACAACCGATATCAGACACACATCAGGAAAGAAAATCATCACCGATGACTTGTTTCCAAAAATTTTGATCGTTACAAATAGCGCTTCCATTAATTTTGAGAATCTTCCATTCTCTCAGGGAACTGATGAAGAACTCGACGCAATTCTCAAAAAAAAAATGTACCCTATAGAATACATTTAACATCGTTTGCCATTTCAGAAATTAAATGTTGTATTGACAGACAGAACGAACACCATTTTTTTATAGCTTCGACGTTATGACCGGAATTTTTGAAAACTGCTCATAACTTGCCTCACACTGGTTCTTGGTCAACGGCCAAATAGAGAATTAGCATATTCATATGACCAAATATTCGTCGGGAATGTGTAGAATTCGCTCGTGGTTGCTTTCAATGTCAACGTTCGAATATAATTCGTCACACAATACAAACTAGTTGACAGTCGTTTCTTACATATAAACATCGTAATAGTAGGACCGTTTCCCCCTAACGATAAATTTCGTTATTGTATCACTACAATAGACAGATTTAGTCGTTGGTCTGAGGCAATACCTATAGAAGATACGGCATTAACAGTGGTGGCTGAAGTGGTCATTTAAAATTGGATAGCTCGATTTGGTATTTCAGCAAAAATAACAATGTTCGTTAAAAAGAGCGTAAAAATGCATCCGGTTGCCTGTCAGCTTCTAAACAAGAGAGTACATGTCGCTTTTTTTCAGGTTTCAATTATACACCCAAAGAAATATTACGGTAGGATTTACTAATATTCAATGAGATTCACTAATAACACTGAGAAATGATCTCGATTTTTTAAGAACATTTGTTAGGTTAAATACGATGTTTTATAGGGATTTGGCGCTGTACATTTTTTCTATGTTTTCCACTACATATACATATTATTAGGTTACAGTTGAAAATATTAGATTACACTTGAAAATATTACTAACAATTTTCCTCTGGGTTATACACATACCTCTCAGTGTCACATTTTTATCATGTTCTCTTTGTGCCGACATCTGATTATAAGTATGTTATGAATCTGAATGAGTAGGCTTACGAATCAAACATATTTCGAAAGGTATGAGTTTGATGTCAACTTTGTACTCATATTCATTGTACATTGTTGTAGTGCGTACGCATAAATCAGAGTATGTAGTTAAATTTCAATATTGTTGACTCACTAATATTCAAAATTTCATGGGTGCTTATGAGTAGCGAAAAAACTATTCATTGCTGATCTCTGATTTATATACTATATTTCATTGCTTATGTATTAAACCTACTTCCTTAATTCTTCACCTATCCTCTACCACCAAGGAACTACCGTTAGGTATTATTTTGCGAAGAACTGTTTGGCTTTAAACCTTCCTTAATGATGATTAATAAAAATGCCTTCGGCTTTCAAAAATTAAATAATATAAACAAACTATTGGAAAACTTCTCTAATGATACCGATAAATATTTGTCAAACAATAAGCATTGTATAGATCTTTATATTGACTTCAGCAAAGCTTTTGACACCTCCAAACACATTTGCTTCAAATGATTGAAAAATGTGGCATTAGAGGCATGTTTCTAATTTGGCTTAAAGACTTTCTAGACTGTAGATTCTACAAGGTAAACATAAATAACAGCATGAGCGATGAAGGACCATTACTTTGTGCCAATATAACTTAAGCCTATGTAGACGATTATTACTTCAGGCATATAAATTATGCAAGAACAATTTATGCAAGATAATGCATATCAAACATCGCCATTTACCCTGTCATGATAGTCTTCACGAAAAAGTACAACCCAGTAGTACAAATGGATCACCTAACACTGTAATGAATTAGTTGTTACATGCAAATACTTGGATATGTTACGTAAAAATTTCATAAAACCGTACATAGCAATATCTTACAATGTGCCCAGGCAAGTATATATGTATATCGATCGCCGATTTATATATTACACATGGGGAATTATGGGGAAGTTTTCCACATTGCAAAATATCACGAAAAACATAAAAGCCTTTATTCCGTAAATCGCAATAAAAGCCATTATTGAGCTCATTATCAATTATTTATTGCGTAATAAGTACGAAAATTATTATAATATTAAGTAAAACTTAAAATGCAACACTGTTCATAAGTATGTTCAGTGAGAACATTACAACTTATGCGAACAAATTTCGTTGATATTTGAGAACACAAATGTAAACAAAGACAAATAAAAAATAGCATATCAGTTAGCATCGAGCACAGCTAACCAGTAACGCATCGGTTTGACAGTTCATAGACCAGTCGTGAAAAAGACAGCAAATATTACCAAAAAGTATTTCTGTCTCTCTCTGATTGCAACTTTGTTTTGTTTATGTTTTATTTTCGGGGTGGATTTTTATTATTGGCGAGAGTTAATAAAAAATTTAATTGTTGTCTAAAACTATTAATAAATAATAAAAACAACTAATAAAATTAATAATTTTTAACTTTTTCTCTCAAGAAATTAAAAAATATTGGCAACTTTCAACAAGAAAACTTTTTTATGAGCAGTACGTCTTATTTTGATCCTGCTCATAAAAAATTTTCTTGCTGAAATTTGCCAATATTTTTTAATTTCTTGAAAGGAAAAGCTAAAAAGGCACCAATGTCCCTCAGGTGAAGAACATTTTCGGCTTTTTACACACATAGGACACGAACATCAACAATGTTCGTTAAAAAGAGCGTAAAAATGCCTTCAGTTGCTCGTCGCTTCTTTTTGATTTTTTTTTGTATATCAATTATACACCCAAAGAAAAGTTACAGTAGGATTCACTATTTTCCAATGGGATTCATTAATAACAATGTGAAATGATCTACATTCTTCGAAGAATATTTGTCAAGTTAAATACGCAGTCTTTATATTTTATTTATAAATATGAACTTTATCTATAAAATATTAGGTTGCACTTGAAAATATTACTAACAATTTGCGTCTGGGTTATTCACATGCCTCTCACAAATACACTCACATTTTTATTATGTTCTCTTTGTGCCGACGTCTAGTTGTTGTTAATAGTTGCCTTTATTATTTATTAATAGTTTTAAGCCCCAATTATGCTACCGTAACGGAATGTAACCGCAACAGTAAGGAACAGCTGATCGTTTTTGTTATGTATAAAGCAATACAAATGATTATAGAAATGTAATGTAACGTAACCGGAACGTAGGAATCTGGAAAAAAAATTTCTTACATTTTTACGTGACATTTGTTTAGCAGTGTTAACAACATGTCAATATTGAAAACCACCTAAACTGAAAATTTCAATTATGAACAAAATGTACATTTTGTACGCATGTTATTATGTTTGTCTGTAAGTGGAATTTTTTTTAAATAAAACTTCACATATTTCAAGAAGCCAAATTATAATTTATTTTATTATTAACCTTTATAATTTAAAATAAAAATAAACACTATTTTATTATTACATTATGTAGGTAGTATTTATTTTTATTTTATATTAGAAAAATGTAGTTATCGATTTTTAACTAATTAAACTAATTATTTAATATGCACTTAACTTTTACTAGAGGTGATAAAAATGTTTTAACATTCGTACAAATTTGGTTTCCGAAATACCCGACATGTTTCTGTAGGATAAACAATTTCACTTGCTCGTCTATTTATAGGCAAAATATAAACAAAATAACTAAATTTTGTGTTTGTGTTTTTCTCAACAAACAAACAAACAAACTAAATTGAGTGTGTTTGTGTGAAAGTGAAATAGTACTTATAAATAAATATAAAATCGTTGGAAACCATTTTATAAACGCTGCTGTGGTAACACTGGCTAACAGCTGATAATAATAGTGTCTTCACACCAAAAGTCAAAACTTGATTTTAACATTAAAACCATAATCAGCTGATTTTGCGTTCACACTGCAAATTTTCTTAAATCTGGTTTTAACTTTCATACATTTATGACTGTGCAACAGCTGTTTTTGTTTAAGAAAAAATATGAAAAATTAAGAAATATATTAATATTATTGTTATAATATTATTATTTATTAGTATTGCAGCATTCTGTATTTTTACATTTGTTTTGTTTTTATTAGCTGTTTCAACATTTTAGTACATCGAAAACAAGGTAGTATTTCATAAAACCTACTTAAAACCAATTCAAAAAAGGTTTTAAGATGTTTTTAACACAATAGTTTTGTATGGTAAAAGCAGGTCTAATTTTTGGTTGAAACACTATAAAGAAAAACAAAAGGCGCCATATTAAAAGCTAGAAAAGAAGTGAAAAACAGGTTTTTAAAATTTAAATTTGATATTAAATTTATTTAAAAAGCAATAATAAAATAAAAGATATTTAAAGTAAAAAAAAAGAGTGAGAATGAATGACGAACAGGTCATTTTATTAGTGTAAGCAAATGACTGCTTATATAACAAATACAGTCCAGATTTTAAACTGGCGGAAAAAGAGAACAGTGTGGAAGAAGATAGCTCAAGAACTGAATTTACCAGGTAAGTAACACTCCTTACAAATTACATGATGCCAAAAGTTAATAAAAAATTTTAATATTGCAATCATTTTTAGATGTTTGCTTAAAAAGGTGGTCATGCCAAGAAGACAGGGACAGGTATGCAAAAGAAAAACGAATGGAGTCTCTGGTAGCAGTGCCAAAGCCAAACCATACTGACCCCTAATGGAGTAGTTGGAGTTTATACCTCTATATATTTTTCCAAGAGTGTAATTAGTTTTCATATTTGTAATATTTAACTTTACTTAAAACTGCATATTTTTCAGAACTCGCTGTTCCTTCAACGTGCTGGACCAAACAAGCTCATCCAAAGCATTACCTCAGTCACCGTCAGAAGAATGCGAATACCCAAAATGTAACTTGGAATCAAATTCCCAGCCTGAGGTTGAAAGACCTGCGCCAAGAAAGCGAAACTGACAGAAGTTTTCTGGAGGCGATGGCGTCATTTAAAAACCTGTGTGAGGCGCAAAATAGGAAAAAATGGAAGACGATAAAGACCCACTTAAAGCTTTTGGGCAAATGGTAGTGGGTCTACTAGCTACAATGAGCTTCGAGCGGCAAGCAGAAGCTATGCAGCACATAATGGCATACATTATGGAGTTGAAATTAAAGTCAGAGTAAAGGTATAGTACATTAGTCACTTTTTAAATTAAATTTTTTAGTTTTAAGTACTTATAAATTAGTGAATTGTTATAGCTTTGAAAACTTTATTAAATGAATTGTTACTTTTTATATTGTTTTAGTTTTAAATACTTAAAAATTAATGAATTGTTACAGTTTTGAATACTTTATTCAATGAATTAATAAATAAATACATACGTATTATATACATACATGTAAATTTATTAATAAGAAATTTAGTATTTTTTTTAAGGATTTTAATATTCATATAAATAAATTTCTCTTCATCTTGTGTGCACGTACATATGAAAGTAAATCATTTGTTCTCTAAAGGGAAGTGCGAACTCATTTCAAAAATAATCTGCAATTGTTTCCCTTAAACCCATTGCTGTTGGCGTGGATCTTTTGATGTGTGTAGAAAATGATCGTAAAGGTCTATTACCACTGGTTCTTAGCTCGTTTCTCCAGCCGCCTTCTTGCCAGCCACCGTTTCCCATATCATGATCTACAAAACTACCAGGACAATACCAACGTTTGTAGTCGTTTAACATAATAAAATTATGTAGAGCAATGCATTCTAGCACGATTTTGTCAACATTTTCTGGTAACATATCAATTGTAGTAAGCAATATTCTCCAACGAGCAGATAATATTCCGAAAATAACTCTCCGGGCTCTGGAAAGTCTAATTATAAATACGTTTTCTTGTATCGTAAAGGGAAAGCTGCATCTCCAATGAAGAAATAAGGGGAAAGGAAAGGGCATGTGGAATGCAAGGGTTTATTGGCTGGTATTTTCCCTGTGGGTACAGATCTTCAAATTGGGGTAAACGAAATATTCCTAAGCAGTAGAGAAATAAATCTTCAATAGGATTTTCCTTACTTAAATTTATATGAATAAAAATTCTATATTTACACCGTCACTCTGCCTGCCATAACTTCCAACATTTACAGATATAAATGTATATTTTTCATCACAATCTCCCATTAGTACTGTGCTAAAATATTTCTTATAATTATGATACATGGGTCCAGAGTTTTTGGGACACTTGATAGCTATTGTGTTCCCATCTATTGCGCCCACACAATTAGGAATATTCCACATTCTTTCAAAATCATTTGCAATGTCTTCGTATTGCTGAGTTGATGGCTCGCTAACATAAATAGGAGACAAAAGGCGCCATAATATCCCACACGTTTCCAAAACAATTTTGCGAACCGCAGATTTTCCAAGCTTGTGACTCCAGGCAATAGACTGTAGGGAACATCCTTGACCCAAATACCTATAAAAAATTACATTAAGTAACTTACATTACTGTTGGTAAAATATTTAGTAACTTACAAGAGAGTTATTGCTAGCCTCTCTTCTGGGCCAATTCTTTGTTTCGGTTTCTTTAATTCACGTCCAATTAAAGCTAATAATAAATTGAATGCATTACAACACATTCTTGTATGTTAAAAGAATTCTTCTTCATCAAGTTCTTTCATTTTTATAAAAACTTTTTTGTTATAGCCTGATATTATATAGTCCCAATTAATTGGGCGAACACTCCGTCTTCTAAAACGGCGCCGATTATTTATTTTTAGCTTCTTATATATTTTCCAAACATTTAAAGAACTCAAAACCAAAAGCATTTCTTCTATATCCATAGTTAATCTTTTAACTTTTGCAATTTTTATTTCTTTTTTGTTTTGTTTACATAAAAACATATGACACGTTTTTACGATCTATAATTGCACTTACATTTCTACGTTCCGTACACGTTGCATTACGTTACTGTTTCATTCCGTTACGGTAGCATAACTAGGGCTTTAGACAAAAATTACTAACTCTCGCCAACATAGAAAACCCACCACGAATACTAAAAAGAAACATAAATAAACAGAGAGAAAATCAGACAGGGACAGAAATAATTTTTGGTAATATTTGCTGTCCCTTTCATAATTCGCCGGTAAACGTCAAAATCTCGTTTCCTTTCTGCGTATTCGGTGTCAGAAGGTAAGCTTACTTATATTAAAACTAAATCTATCGATAATTTATTAACAAAATTGAAATTGAAATTTTTACTGTATTACTCGCATAGAGTAAAGTGAATATCCATCCGTCACACATCAAAAAATATAGCTCAATATAGCAATATATACCAGGCAATGACATAAATGTCCAATACAGTGGTTTTATACACAAATTTTTACGACCAAAGTAAAAACAATGTTGTTGTTTTCCAGCTTTCAAATAATTATTGAATAAGTTTATTTGCGTATGCCTGTACACCTAATATTATGTTCACACATGCATTTTTATTGAGCCAATATTCGGTTATTTGAGAACAATATTTTAAGTGTTCACATATATAATATAAGCAATATTCATTTGACAGCTGGTAAACAAAACAGCAGGTTGTTTCAACAACATTGCTTTTAATTTAATCGCGAAAATTAGTGCCAAAAAATTTTTAGAAAAAATGGAAAACAATTTAACATTGGAAACGGTCTTGCTAATGATTGACCGAAACGCCCAGCTGTTGCGGTTAGTAGGGACTACTTTTGATTCCAAAGTGGATTCTCAGAAGAATGAGAAAGAAAAATTTGATAATAGTGGACCTGCTGACCTTCCATTTTTTGGTTTTCGTTGTTACATTTGAGTTGTCAAACATTAACAGAAAGTGTTCGGAAAACTGTAATATGCTCACTAAACATACTAATGATAGTGTTGTATTTTAAGTTTTAATCAATATTATTACAATTTATGAATTTATTGAGCAACAATTAATTGAAATTTTATATGAAATATTGAGATCAATAATGGCGTTAATTGCGATTTACGCAATAAAAGTGCATGTGTGAACATAGTATAAAATATTGAGGAAAAACTGCCGCATACAAAATAACAGCTTGATCTCAATGTCAGCTGCAACGTAGCAAGCGAGATATCTCAGCCAAGAAATACTTTTACCAACGTGTACCAAAATAACATATCAACTTCTAACATAGCCTATAATATAAATCAACATACTAACACAGTAATTAATAACAGTACTTCAACGAGTAAGACAACCGACAGCCTTCTCAAACCGGTAAATCTACTAAACGTAAACAGAATATGACTGTAATAAATGATTTTTATAAGGACAACGTTTTCCTTTATTAAGGTATGCTCACAGAGCGTAAAAGTTAAGCGGTGCAAATATTATTTCGGAATGGCAGTAATTCGGTATAAGAGTAGCAGGCAGAGTACATTCCATTTTATTTTGACAGGTTTTTTAATGACATTTTTCAATTTTTTTTATATCAATGTAAACAGTGGACAATATATTTCAAATATAAATAATGAACAACACAACAATGAATGCGTTTCACTGCATTCTTCTGAAATTACGATCGCATACTATTCAATCATTCAAAATTTAATTTGTAGTCTTTGCAACGGCGCAAATTATGAACATTTATGTATATTGAATTTTAATTCGGTATAAGAGTTATGAAATATACAAATCAAATTATGAACACGTATAAGTGTGAACATTTTTAAGTATTTTAATTATGAACATCAGCAAAATCTGGTTACTTGCTTTTGTAACTCTTACACCAATCAATGAAACTTGTTAAAATTTTTATTATTTACTTATTGGATTTTCAATCACACTAGGCGCCAATAAACAAAAATTAAATACTCTCGTATAACGACGTGGTGTAAACTGTAAAATTAATAAAATAAAACTTAAAAATATTGTTTTCATATTTTTGGAACTCTCCAAACTATTTTTATTAAAAGAAAGGACTGACAAAGATCAACAACAACATTTAAAGAAGGATTTTGAAGTTACCAGACAAATGTGACAAATAAAATATGGTGTATGAAAAGAGCAAAGAAAAGTGGTTCCACGCAGTCGTGCATAAACAGCTAGTGTTGACGTGTGAGCCAGTAGCAGTAGTATTGAATACCGAAACATTTGATCGTGATTAAAATTGACACCGCTGTGTTCTCACTAATAGTATGTCATTATTTAAATAAAAAATGGATGAAAAAATTCGAATTTGTCAAGTTTACCTCATCAAACCCGATAGCATATGTAATCAAATAATATATATATATATGTATACAGCGTTTTAAATCCCCATTTCTCGCCTTTTTAATAAGGTTTACATTTTGGACATTATTTCGGAAATGTTGGTGTAATCAATTAATTTGTGCGTAAAGTCCAAAAAAACACTTTTTGTCAAATAAAACAAGTTTGGAGAGTTCGAGAAAAATAAAAAAAAGTATTTTTGAGTTCTACTCAACCTAGTGAATAACTTAGGCTATGTAGTTACTCGTGTATATTTTCACTGCCGCGACGTGTCATTAATGTATTTCACAAAATAAATGAAACATAAGGAAAATTTTCTGGTGACGCTATATGCAAGCATAGCTAATCTTCTCTAATTACGTAAATGTTTTTCCCCTAGTTTTATTATAATTGTGATATTCTATTTTTTAATACTATGTATTGTGATAATAACGTTTCTTTTTTTCCTTTCCTTACTTAATTTTCCTTTCATTTTCTTAAATTTTAAGTTTCTTTTCTTTTTAAATTAATTTTGTTTGTTAAATTAGTTAAAATAAATGATTCAAAATTAACGTTAATAACAATTGCTCAGCAATACTATAATATAAGATTTATTCTTTTTGTATAGTTTTGAACAACTAAATAAATAAATATAACCCCAAGAAAAAGGACGCCCATATGTTACTCAGAAATTAGATGAGAAAGTAAGTAAAATGAGAATATTGTAGATAAGTAACTGCACTTTTCTCTACTTCCTTCCCACGAAAGTAGAAGTCCCACTTAGGCCCTGACACATGAAGTGAAGGTACAGACCCACAGCTCCTGCAGAAGTAGTTAGTTGGAATGCCGAGTCTTTCAGCATGTCTAACAAAAAGGACAGCATCAGCCAGTCCTCTTCTTGTCCATACGTGTCCAGCAGACTTTGGCAATATTGCAAGTACCTTCCCGCCGCACGTCCTCGATAAAACGAGTGGACAATAGCCTGATTAACCGAAGCAATGGCAATACCTACAACTTATAACATGTCGAAGATTGCGAAGTCTGTACCGACCTTGGCCAGCTTATCAGCAACGCAATTTTCAAAGATATCCCTGCGTACCGGAATCCATATAAAAGTTGAATTTTCTTTGAGAAATCCTCCATAGTGCAGATTGGAACAGGATTTGACTGCATTGAGCCTTACTGCCACCAACTCAAAGCCCTGTCTTAATAGAAGATTAGAGGAGGCCAATTAAGTATAGTAAATAATGTCTTGGTTGGAGTGGAACAGAGCGCACTGAATCAGAACAGTTGACTGCCTGCGTACTCTGTCTAACAGTCGATACGGACATTGATGTCTGTGCAGCGTCCACCAAGCGCCATAGAGCAAAGTTGGCTAAGCCATCGCCCGATATAGCCAGTATGAGATGGTTGGAGATCCTCCAATCTGTAAACTGTTCCTTATGGGAGTCACTTACTAGAGGTGTGTCAGTGACCTCCCTAAGTACTGAATTAAAGAACGTGGGTTCGTCACCTATTTTCAATATCAATTTCTCTTCTTACCCACCCCAGTAGAAACAATCCACTTGTACTCCTTTATATTGAGTCCCCAAACCTTGTTCCTATAGACCCATGGCTGTTGAACTAGAATTAAATATTTCCCTCCTATCTTCTACAGGGGGAATTTCCGCAATCACTTCTACGTATATACCCTAGATGTAACCTTTTCTGGCTTCGAGAAGAGGAATTAATTCCTCATTGAGGATTAAGATTGTCTCCATAAACCCATTCCTCGGTTCTCCGACCTTGACCACCTGCCAGTTGTCTACCGGTAGGTCATCGTTAGACACCTGGATGAGGTCTATGATCTCATCAGAATCTGCGTTATCTGCCGGAAGCATGACACATGACCTTGGTTTATGTGGGATTTGATCTTTGAGGATGACACGAAGTTGTATCCCCGTCCACAATTCAAGAAATCAGATAATGGCAAACTTGTAGATGATAGTTAGTTCTCACATTTAATCTGGCCCTGGTACCAACACACATCATGGACACGTGGGCAGATACCATCGTCGTCGGTGATGATTTTCCTAAAGGAACGTAATAAAGATAATTCTACCACATTCCAATTGAGTATTGTGATGGTTCTCAGGGCATTGTTTTGGTTTAGGCTTGGAGACATGGGGCCCGTCCCGAAGGTTGAGGTTCTTGTCCCCAGAAGGTTCTTTAAGTTTCTAGGAATAAGCAAATGTATTTTGAAAAGTTTCATCTTAACTTGTACCAGTTCCGCTTCTGTGTGGAATTTCCAACTGTATGACAGGTTTAAAAAGATTATTTTTTGTTTTTTATTTCATACAATTTCTTATAGTTTAAGTCTCATTAATTTCACTTTTACATTAATTTGAGGTTTTACTTGGATCCCACGAGTGCTGGGGAGAACAAGGTCGACCAAGTTATTATTGCCAGTTATTGGCAAAGCCAATAAATATTCACTAATAAATATCGGTGAATCTCCGTTCGCGACTAGAATATTTTTGAAGGGAGCATCTAGCCAGACTGATCCTAGGTACTGGTCGCATTACACCATGGTCCAGCCCTCTACATCGTTGCTCACTTTGGCCGTGAGCAAGTTTAGATTCGGAAAACCGATCACATTTCCATCAGTGGATAACTCCAGTTATTGTATAATGAGTGCAGTTCGAAGGAACCGCAATCTAGCACGTTACCGGCGGCCGCTACACGGAGGAAGCAAAGTCTTCTTATGCGGTTGTTCATTAGGATCTTCTGAAACTTTGCCTTAAGGATCCACACTTGACTTCTTAATTACATGCTCACTTTTACATCAAATCTCTTAGTGACACGTGTGTGTACTTATTAATTTTCACATGACTGTATTTGGCATTAAACAAAAAAGTTTTTTATGTTTTCTTTTGATATTGGCTGCAGTTCAGCCATAGGCAAGCTTTTCAGTTCTGTTTATCTAGCCTCTTAAATACGTTACGTTATGTTTTTCAAATGTTAGGTCTTTCTAGCACTTCCATTTTTGTTCATACAAAAGAGACTAATGAGTGGTGCGGTCATCACTAAATAAAGCTGCAATTTCTCACATTAATTTGCAGCTTATATTCCTACACTGCGTTGCATTACTATAATTACAATTGATTTTTTGATATCGCTCTTAAAGTTAGAATAGTTTTTAGAACCCAGCAATACTTTTTAAGAGTATGATAACTGATATCTTATTTTCCAAAATTTTAGATAGCACATCACTTGTAAAAGAGAGAAATTGTACATTAATATTTTGTTAGTGTTTCATAACTATAATTACACTTTACGATAAACAAAGAAGAATAGCTAAAACATGAAAATAGAACAGTTTTTTATTTTTATTTTGCAATTTAAAACAATTTTAAGTAAAATGCCGCGTGGTCCATACCTTACTGATTTTGAAAAAGGTCAAATTTCTGTTTATTTAAAAAATTGTTTAAATTTCCGAGAAATTGCAAGAAAAATTAGGCGTTCACATGTTGTAGTAACAAATTTTTCTAAAAATCCGGAGTCTTATGGTAAAAAGAAATGCGGTGGCCCGAAAAAAGAGCTTTCTGAAAGAGATAAGCGAAAAATAATAAATTTTTCCAATTTTTCCGGTTAAAATTCTCAAACAAATTATAAGTGAGTGTCAGGTAAAAAGGCCAAAATCAGCCACAAGTAGACTCTTTAAGAATTCTAAGACTATTGTTCTTCAAAAACTCTTGTCCGTGCTAAGATTGCTACCTCGTCACAAAAGCGCACGACTTGAATTTGCTGAAAGAAACCTACAGACACCCTGAAGAAAAGTAAGTCAAAAACGTATTTTAATGGTAAGACTAAATAGCACTTTTATTATTTGGCAGTTAATTTTTTCCGATGAGAAAAGATTCTATCTTGATGGTCCAAGTGGTTTCAACAGCTATTGGAGAGATCTTCGGAAGGAACCACGATATTTCTCAAAACGAAATTTCGGAGGCGGTTCATTAATGGTTTGGGGAGCTTTCTGTGCAAACAGTGTGTTGGATTTGGCCTTTCCAAGTACAAAAATTAATTCTCCGGAATACATAAAGTTACTTGAAGATCAATTAGTGCCTTTTTTAGAAAGCAGCAATGAAGAGCATTATATTTTTCAACAAGATAATGCCTCTGTACATGTAAGTCGTCAGACGAAGGGATGGTTATCTTCAAAAAATATCGAAATACTTGAATGGCCCACATGTTCCCCAGATCAAAATCCAATTGAGAATATTTGGGGAATATTGGCACGTAAAATTTATGCTGATAACCGGCAATATGAAAGCTTTTTTCATCTTAAAGAAGCAGTTATTGGTGCCTGGAAATCAATAGCGGAAGAAATGAGAAAAAATCTTGTTGATAGTATGTCTGATCGAATTTTCGAATTGATTCAGAAGAAAAGGGGCCTCACAAATTACTTAAATCTAATATTTCTTTGAATTTTTGTATTTTAAGTTAATTGTATTTATAGTTATGAAACACTAAGGCTTTTTTTTAATTTTTTTTGGTAGTATAATAAAGAAAAACTGGATTGTTTTATTTTTTATTAATTACAGTTCATTGCTATTTCATATACAATAGGTAAAACTGTTCTCCTTTATATACATCTTCCAAAATTATACCAAACTATGTTGTATTTATAGATATGCAACGCAGTGTATATTGATATTTTAGAATAACCTCATATTACTTTTGGCACTTGAAAAAGAAAATTGCATTTTATATTAAAACGTTAATCTCTGCATAAATATTTCAAATAAATTATAAGATTAACAATTATTATAATTAAAATTTTATTTATTTATTTTTTCTTTCAGACATCCCTGATGAAAATAGCATAAATAGCAATTACATTACCCAATTTAGCAATAATGAAAATGGTAAGTGAAATACATAAATTAAGGGGTCATGTTTAAATCAAAATTACCTGAAACAGTTATATAAAAAACGCTAAAGAATATAGCAAAATGGAAATTGAAGACAAACACAAAGAAGTGCAAATTAAATTAGCAGAGAATATCTTGAATGTGATAAAATTGATTACACTAGGCTTGATAACAGAATATAAAACAATTGAGAAAATCATTCAGCAATTAGCCAGGAATTGTTTTCAGAATACCATACATTTTGAAATGCAGACTTGAATTTAATTAAAATTTAGTCATGAAATATTATATGTCCGCAACTTCAAGCAAAAACGCTGTCAAAAAATATGGTCTATAATAGAATCGACAGCGGCAACTTCAAATACTGTCAATTACGTTTAAATATACATATGTATGTCAATTTCCCTTTCTGTTTATATGTTTGTTATTTGTTCATACCAAAACAAAAGCATAAATTTTTTTTTTACAAAATCCAAAAAATTCAACGAAAGCACGGCAGCGCCACACATGAATTGTGAGACCATTAGAGTCTTCTCAAATTCGGCGAGCTTGTTTTTCATTCAGGCCAACAATTTATTATGATTTTTGAGATCCTTTCGAGAACTCGACTAATACGTAATCGCTCCTTGTACCCCTGCTTCGATTGTTTCAATTGTTTAGGTTCCGCCTCAACCTTTGCATTTCCAAGGCTACTTTTGCTGGATGTAGGTTTGACTTTTTTTAGGAATCTTGGTCTTGCTAAACCAACGTTTTTGGATATCTTTTTTTTCTTACCCTTTGAGTTTAAGTTTCCTGGCCTTCTTTAAGGTTAACGAGTACCTCCGCTTCTTCTGTTGTGACGAGTGTTTATGTACGAGGGATTTTTCCGAGTTCCGTTCTCGGCCTTCACGATGCAGGACTTTTATTTCATTTTTGATATATTTTTTTCTACTTGTGATGTTTTTTCATTTTTGGTCCCACAAATTGCAGAGGCTATCCGTGAAACTACGTTAACAGCTGGGCTATTTTTCGATGGCCCCCCAGACTGACTGATTCTCGGCCCTGCATATATCTCTATCCTGGGAGCCATAATTCACAACAGCATTAGGCCGAAAGAGTGTAGATTCCCACCTTAGGTCATCCTATCTGTCAACCACCCTTACCACAACATACAAGTATATTTAAACAGCAAGCCCAGTCGCCCGTCCTAAATGCTGTAGAAAATCTGTGAGACTATCGGTGGATACAAATAAAATGGGACTAAGAGTCGTATTAACGGAATTTTTACCTTTTAATAAAAGAATCATGAGAAAAAATTTAAGAAAGCGAAACCCAAAATTTTATAGCTCCAATGCATCGCAGAGGACAAATACTGTAATACATCAGGATTGAATAGTGCTGAATTTTTGTGTAAAAAAGTGTTTTTAAAATGTTAATCTTTAACGAAAAAGTCTAAATTTCATCACACGTTATTAGAGAGGGTTGCTGGAATAAATTTCGATCGTTTTCAAGTGTCTTAAAGCAATAATTTTTCATATTTTTCTTCACATTGCCAAAACGGTTATTGAACTCTAAAACAAAAAAAAATCTGTAAACCCCAACAATGACTGGGTACAGTACATGCAAATCAGTAATTAGGAGATAAACAGGCATAAGATGCAATGATGTCTGCTGTGAAGTATATCACTGCACAAAAAAATGTTCGGATATTGACCAATATTCCATTGCAGTGTTGGAATCAAACAATTTTATTGGATTTATATGTGAAGATTGTATGCAGTATATAAAAAATATTGACCTGGTGCTGGGTGAAATTCAAGATGGTGTACGGGTTAATAAACAAAACTTAAAAGAATATAAACGCGAATTTTAAACATGATTGAGACAAAACGGGAACGAAATAAAACAATTATTGGAAGAAATTGAAAAACGGTAGGAGGAAAGACTTAACATTCTAGATAAAACTCAAACAGATTTTGAAAAAAATTTAATTGAAATTAAAAAACTTTTTGGCGCTATTAAAGATCACGAAAATAAAAATAAAGAAATATACGAAAATATTGAAGAAAACAATACTAAGATGTGCAACGAAATAAAAAAGTGATTAAAGGGATAAACCTCCAGCAGAATAAGATATCATTTTCTGATGCATTAAAAAGAGGTGAAAAATCAAATGCCACTAATAATAAAACCAGAAGAAAAACAAAAAATTTAAAAACCAAAAAAATGATAAATCCGGTAAAATTCAAAATAACTAACGTGGTTATTCAAAGTGAAAATGTTAGTGAAAGAGAAAAAATGAAATCGGCAATAGAAAATAAAATGAGTGAAAGCTATGTAGCAAAGGTTCCAAATAAAATAGGATGTTAAATGTCGATTGTAGTAAGAGATATGAACTTTAAATACTAGGATAAGGAAATAATAGAAAAAATTAAAAAACAAAATCAATTTCTTGAAAATAGTAAAATCAAACTGATAAAAATATAAAATATATAAAATTAAAACATGTTACATTATCCAAATCTTCAAGGACGGGTGGAATAATTGTATATTTTATTAAAAATTGGCAGGTGAATATAATATGTGAAAAGCTACGAAACTTTAAATATTGGATTAGTGCCTATAATATTAAAATAAGAAATACATCAATGATAATTGCAGCTGTGTATCGATCACCAAGCAGTCAAGTCTTAGAATTTTATGAAGTTTTTGAACAAACGATTGAAGAGATTTGTGATAAAAACATGGGCATAATTGTTGCCTGGTATTTTAATGTTTATTGGTAAATTGCAACAGATCATAAACGACAATGGCCTTGTACAAGTTATTACCGATTATACAATAATTACTCGAAACTCAAAAACTGTAATAGATTATGTTACAACAAATAATTTCAATATAAAAGTAAGTAATAGCAGAATAAATAAAATATCTGATCATGAAATAGTAGAAATTTATAAAGAAACCAAAGTGAATAATAAGCAGGAATGTACAAACAAATAGACTTTTTTAAATATGAAAAAGAAAAATTTAAAAGAGAGATTAGTGAAATATTGTTTATTATTATATTGGAATTAAATTATAATGTAAATAAATTTGATAAATCGATTGAAGACGCAATTAAAAAACTTACAGTGCGAAAAAGGATACGCAAAAAAAAAGCAGAGTAAATAAGTAGTTTAACAGACAATTACAAGATAAAATAGTGAAGTACCATATAGCAAAGTATGAAAATACTACTGTAGCATGGAATAATTATATAAATAAACCCTATGGTATGGCAAAAAGTTTTTAATTATGGTTTTAACGTTAAAATCAACTTTTGCATTAAAACCACTCAGTGTGAAAACACTATTACAGTCTAAAAATGCAAATGATTTTAGGATACATCGAGCAACAAACAATACAATGAAGATGTTTTTATTATATAAAGGTCTACAAATATTTAATCCACAAAATACACAGAATGGAAACTAGAGTTTGACAGTTAACCTCTCATTGAGAAACGTACAGCAAATATTAGCAAAAAATATTACTGTCCCTCTCTGATTGCAACTCTGTTTTGTTTATTTATGCTTTTTTAAGTTTTCGGGTGGGTTTTTTGTATTGGCGAGAGTTAATAAGAAAAACACAGAAACTAATAACAATAACAATTTTGAACTTTTTCTTTCAAGAAATTAAAAAATATTGGCAAATTTCAGCAAGAAAAATTTTTTATGAGCAGTACGTCTTATGATTTGTAATATTTAGCTTCTTAATTACCTCTTGCACAAGAAACTATATTCATTATGACCGTAAATCACCCACATTTCGATTAATATTTAAGAATCTTTAAACTTTTCATTGAAGAAATTAAAAAATATTCCAAATTTTCTCTTTTTAACACAAAATAAATGTTTATTTATATTTAGCCCTTTGCACTCGGCTGTCCCCTCTGAGGGGACAACGTAAGTCTAGCATATCACTCGGTTGCCCCCTCTGAGGGGACATGATAGTTTGTTAGTTTGTTACAAAAAAACTAATCGAAATGTAATAAAATTAACAAAATTCATGATAAATAAATCAACCGTTTTACACGTCGAAAAAGAACGTGCAAGGTGCGTTCATGACGGACTGTACACTTATCTGATCCGTTGAGCAAATTCTAGATATAGTGGATTAGGCGTCCAACGCTACAAGGGTGTGGCTCAATAATGTGTTAAAATTTATACGATAATAAAGAAATCCGATAACCGAAAGAAGAAATGTACAATATCTCAATTCGTACTGAAGCGTCGAATAGGAAAAATTTTTGATATTTTTTTTTGTAAATATGTGTTCTTCAATGTCCACAAATCCATATAAAACAAATTTCATTACAATTCTTTTTCTTGGTTTCAAAATTATACTGGTCATTTCCAACGTTTCCAGTTAAAAGTGTGGCGTCGAGTTGCTGGCAGGTAACGTCCGAAACGGTGCCGAGTGCAAAGGGTTAGTTTTTCTACTTTAACCACCAGTTTTCACTCTATATCTGTTGCTTCTAACACATTTGATTCGCAAAACATTATAATATTTTTTCTCCCTCTACGAGGAAGGTTAAGCTTCTGTTTTGAACGAGTGGAACAAACTTAGCTCCGACATATTAATCTCATTAATAAAAGATTTAACGCTGCCGTAGACAAAAACACTACCATACCAAATATTAAAAATATGAAATAATTCCTAATTCTAGATTTTTAAAATTTAATTTTTTAATTTATAAGGTGTGGCGTTACGTTTGCTGTGCTAAATTATGATATCACATTAATATTTTCTGGGTTTTCCCAATACAATACACGATTGTAAATTATAACCACTTTGCTCCTGGAACAGTTAAAATTTGCGAGCAGTACTAATTTCCAAAGGTTTTTTAAAGCAACATCTTTGTTTTAAAAATACTCAAATAATATTTCCGCAAAGATTTGTTTAATTTTATTTATATAAAACGAACTCAAAATATACATACATACATACATACATACATACATAATTGGTCATTACAACCCTTCAGTCAGGATTACGACCTCGTACCAGTTACATTGTGTGTGTTAAATTTTATACATGAGCAACGAAACCAACAGTTTGTAGTCGATTCCGAACGACAGATTTTTGAGAAACTTTTTCATGACAATTTTATTTGCTCTCAGAGTTTTTTCCAGAAATCTGCTGAGAGGAAGTCGCTGAAGAAATATTTTTTTGTATTTCGTTCTGTTGGAGATGTTTGACGTGAGGTTTGAACCGAGGCCTCATGTTTTCTAAGCCAACACTCTACCTACTGGACTTCGACGACTTCATTGAAATACATCACAATTAATTAAAGAAAAATGTTTTAAAAATGCACATGTGTGTTATCATTTTATACCACAAATATCAATAAAACTTGAAAAAATTGACAAACTTTTTTAAGTTCTTAATAAGTATTTCTGCGTTAGGTTAGGTTTGCGGGTAATTTGCCGTTCACAGGCAAGTTCACTCAGAGGACATGAGAACCATTGTGTTACCCAGTGTAAGGTAAGCCCCCTTATCGTGATCGATTAGTGAGTTTCGGATGGAACCGCCCAGTTCCCTTAGAGGCACGTTCGCCACCATGGCCAGATCTTAAAACGTTTTGTCACCCAAAACTCTATGACATCGGTTCCGAAGCGTAGAGTACTTACCTAAAAGGTGATGCACTGGTTCCGTTTCTTCCACATAATGGCTGCTTCAGCAGGTAATCCTGGTGCGGCGGACCGAGCTTGTCAGCGAAATTGCCAATAGCACAGTATTCTGTTAGACTTCCTATTGTCAAACTCAAATAGTTCTTTGGTCCTCCTGCTGTCCACTGCTGGACACAGTTTTGAAATTCACCCCACAGATATCCCCTCTATTGTCTCCTCCTCAGACATCTCCGATCCCTTTCGTTCCAGTTTGTTCACCTTTTCGTTCCCCTCTATGCCATAGTGGCCAGTAGCCAAGTAAAGGCGGATGTTGTGTCGATGTATACGATGTAGAGAGTCCGTGCAGCTCCTGACCCACTTTAATTTAACTATGGTTGTACAGACAAGATGACCTCGAGGCCAGCCTGTGGCGTGGACTTCAGAGCACACGTGGTGCTCAAACATGCCAACCTCTGTACCAATTTCAGCGTACAACCGCTGTGTACATCTAGTGGCTGATACTCCCAAACGTCCTTTTACAGACGTACAAGGCACTCATCGATTGTTTCATACTTTCCTCCGTGTTCCTCTTTCAGTACACTTCGGATTCCATAAGAATACGCAAGTCCTTTATCTCTTTTGAGAGTCTCAGAGCCGTTCATTTTCGAAATGGTGAAGCTCGGGACCTTGTATTTCCGAGTGAACAAGACAATATTAGCCTTACCTGTTTTCACTCCCAATTCGTTCTTCTCCGCCCACCAATGTAACTTTTCCAGTGCCAACTCTAAAAGATTGCTAATTGTTAGATGATGCTTTTCCGTTACCAGCATCACCACTTCGACACCATATGCTCTCATTTTGAAGCCTCTGCCCTTCATTTCCGTCAGAATTTGATTAATAACTAGTTCCCACAGCAGTGATGATAATACTCCCTGCGGTGTGCCCCTAGTTATTCGTTTCCTGAAGGAGGATAACCCTAATGAAGATTGGATGCTCCTAGAAGACCACATATTTTTAAGCCATCTGTTTATCATGCCAGTCGTGCCAATGTTCATCAGATCGGAGCGTTTTGCCTCTGTGCTTTCATTTTTAAACGCTCCTTCTATATTTAGAAAGGAGATATAAGGACAAGAGCTTTCTCTGTGGTGCCAACTACTTCGTGTAGTGTTGTGTCCACCGTTTGCTCCTAACGTATATAGCAATGAGCTTCCACAAGGTTTTCAGGAGGGGTTTATCAGTCTTTAGTCCTTTGGTGTTATGTGCCTTGCTTTTCTCGCCTTGGGAATAAAAATCATCCTCACCTCTTTTAACTCTTCAGGTATGGAACCCAAAAGTATACATCCCCTAGAAATCCACTCGATTTCATTGCCCACTGGTTGTAGCATTATTGGGAAAATGCCATCCGTACCTGGATAATTGTAGGGTTTGAATGTCTTGATTACCCATGCCATCTTTCTCTCGTTATTATGTTATCAGTGAGTCTCATTTTCTCTCGGCTGTAGGTGTGGTTTTGTTCCGCAACTTCGTGTGCGATTCTTTCCACATCTACACAACCTGAGAAGTGAGTCTTCATTAGTAACTCTAGCGATTCCCGACTACACTCTCTGTGGTCACACATTAGGCCCGATTAACAGGCTTGACAGGAGTCTTTGCAAGTACTTGCAGCTTCTCTAGCACGGGTAATATCCTCACTGAATTTAGCCCAGGAATCTCTTTTAGCTCTAATTATCTTTCGTAGGAATTGAAACTGAGCTTATATAGCCCAGTCCCTACTCTCCTTAGTCCGTCTGGCCCAATTGAAAAGTCTTCTCGTTACCTTTAAGATAAGATGCCTTAGTTCCGATGACTACCACCGTTCTGTGCATGCTCGGTGGGGCCGGCTAACTTGGCAAGATTTGATAAAGGCTCTGCTAAGGTTCTCAGTGAGTTGCTGGACAGATTCATCAGCAGCAGATGTTCCTGTACCCACAATAGAAGGTAGCCGGTTGATCAGCATTTTAAAACCGCTCCAGTTGCCCTTCTGTGATTTTTGTAGGGCAAAAGTTCCATTCCATCGAAAAAGGACTAACCTCATCGTTTCTAGTAGCGCTCGCATTATTCTCTCCTTCAAAATGAGTGAATTAATGTTTGTCAGCTTCCCTTTGGAATGCTAACAGTCAATAATGGCTCCTGGAGCTCAGGTGGCTGGGATCAAACGCAGACCAGGGACTCGCTCAATGTGGGACAGACGCTTCTAAATTTTGGAGAAGAAGATGGGAAAGTTTACGATATAGAAAAAAGAAGGGAGGGGATTGAAGGACTGGTAGTACTTAGTTTGTACTCGCTGACTACCCGTTTGACACAGTTGAACCCACTGGATATGACTAGGTTTCTTGGCACACCCACCAGTATGGCCAAGTCGGATCATTGTAACTAAGCCTTCTCACCGCAACAAAGTGATTGTTAAGCGAAGGTATTTAAGAGTTAAGAACAAAGAACAAATAAACCATCAGTTAGAACTGCTAAAATGTCAGAACATGTAAGGATGTATTAAAGATGTCGGATTTAAATTCCAAAGGATTCGAAATTCAGATAGTTCTAGGTCATGAGCCAAAAGGACTATAGTTTAAGAGTTGGTACATGGAAGACCCTCCATTGGGTAGGCGGTTCCGCCCAACTAGTGGATGCCCTCATGATATGCAGGATTAACATCACTGCCACCAGGGAATCCAATTGTTAGGACAAGGATGCAAAGGCTTGCATTGTGCCATATTTATCACAGCTGCCATGTGGAAAAGCACGAACTTCAGCATCTCGTCTCTGCGTTCACTCCTGTGAACGAAAGGATAGCCACAATCCACATTAAAGCTGATTTCTATAACATAAGCTTAATTTGTGCTCTCGCCCCGACAAAAGAAAAGGGCGATGTGGCTAAAGATGCCTTCCACGCTAACCTCGAGGACATATACGATAAGTGCCCGTGACATCAAAATCGTCCTCGGAGATTTTAATGCGAAGGCAGGGCCGGAAGGTATTTTTGGTCCCATTGTCGGTCAGTTCAGCCTCCACACTACCACTACTTCTAACGGTATGAGGCTGATCGATTTCGCCGCGGAGAGAAACATGGTAGTATATAGCACCAGGTTTCAACACCTTGATATCCACAAAGCCACTTGGTTGTCGCCTTAACGATCAATAGCCAACCAGATTAATCACATTGTGTAATAGAGATGAGCGATATTTTCAAAACTGTGATTTAATCACGGTGATTGATAATTCACTGGTAACTACAGTGATTGAAATTGCCAAATAACAGTTACTAATAATGTCGTTCTTTCAATATTGTTACATACTCAAATTTATTTCATTTTATTTTGAGCGAGGCAGAATTACTATTAGATGATGCTGATTATTTACTTTTGTCTTTTATACATGAACTTTCTGTGAAATTTAATTGTCAAACTTCATATAAAAAAAAAATACATTAAAAATAATAACATTGATGACACCACTTTGATTTTGTTTAGTAGTCTTTTCGTAGTGTGTATCTACATAGTTGTCTCTTTCTTACGACTTAATAAAATACGTTATTGTTATTATTGTTTTCTTTTGGAATACTGTGATCACAATCACTGTTTTAAAGAACAGTGATTATCAAATCACGTTCACTGAGAACAACGTTCTTCAAAAATCACTGGATCGCTCATCTCTATTGTGTAATGTACGTTTCCAATGTACTAGACGTACGTATGTATAGAGGTCCAAATATCGACCCGGACTACAACCTTGTCGCAGCCAAGGTTCGATTCCACATTAACGTTTCGAGATCTGCGCTATCTAGTACATTGCAAAAGCTGAACATTAAGAAGCTGCGATCACAGTGGACAGCTGAGACCAATGAGATAAGGCAAGAGCGTGATGATATCGAGTTGTGCAGATGTAGCAATAATGCTCAAAAATTCTATTAACGGGTTAAGCATCTAACCGAGGGCTTCAAATCCGTAGCATCTTCCTGCAAGGATGAAAACGAAAACTTGGTTGCAGATACTGAGGTTATTGAAACAACATTCTGTTACGAGGCAATGACGACACCAATTCTGGCTCTAGAGATGATTAAGTACCGAACCGGCGTGGAAATTCCACCGCCTAGTCATGTAGACGTCAAAGTCGCGAGTTTGCGACTTATGAACAATAAAACTGCAGGTCTCTGAATTGTTTAAGACCAGAGATAATGAACTGGAAGGGTGCATACACCAGCTTATTTACAAAAGATGACTGGAGCAAAGTATGCCCAACAATTGGAACCTCAGTATTTTCCGCCCTGTCCTGATATGCGCCAACTACAGGGGTATAAACCTTCTCCCTATAGCGTATAAGGTTCTTCGGGCGTATTGTAGAACGACTGAAGCCATTCGTCAAAACACTGATTGGACCTAGTCAGTGCGGTTTCGGATCTGCTAAGTCCACCATTGAGCAAATTGTCACGCTACATCAAATCATGGAGAAGACTAATAAAAAACAAGTCGACACACACCATCTTTTTGTCGACTATAAGGCAGCCGTCGATTGCCCCATTATGAATCGTTTTAATACGGCAATGCCTGAGCTCGGTATACCTGCGAAGCTGATAAAACAATGCAGAATGACGTTGAGCAACTCCTGCAGATCCGTCAAGGTAGGAATGGACCTCTCCGAACGTCTTTATGCCATGCGAGTTTTCAGACAAGACAATCCCTTATCATGCAACCCCTTCGATTTCGTCATGGAAAGAGTTCTGCGAAAGCCGGGAGTACATGCAGTGTTACTGCACAGTAAAATGGAATTTCTTATTTTTTAACTAATTTTTTTTACTTATGTACATAAAGTTTATGCTAAACAAAACTTAAAAATATATTGCTGTGTCTCTTAGTTTTCCTGTTTACTGTATGTAGTATGTCGATACGGGTATTGACAGAATTTAAGAATTTAATATAATATTAATATAATTACAAAATCTATAAAAATTTGTACTTTTAATAATCCCGATCTTCATTCATTTATATACATTTTCTTACGTGTTCGTATTTTGTCTTTATCTATTTTTAGGTTCAGAGCTTTCCTCTTTGTCCCATGTGGGTAAGTTATTTTTGTCACTTTCACAACTTTAAAATTTTCGGAAAATAATGTTGAAACTAGCAGATTTTACGTTCTTAATAAAAAAAAACCACAATCTGTAAAACAGTCAGTTGTAAGTGGATTATTGCACTAGTCGCGGTTGTCTTCGTAATTCTTTAATAAATAAGAAACGATACAAAAATATCTAAAAAAAACGATACTTAACATTTTTTAAACAAACATAAAACACATTAGTCTAAAATCCCAGATCTTGCCTACGATCCTTTTGCAGGTGTAGAGCGCTATTGTCGCTATCCTAACCCTATCAACAACGGTATCCTTCCATGAAAACTTGGGATCACGAATGACCCCCACATCGCTCTTGGATACGGAAAGTTGTACCATATTACGAACAGTAAGTTAAAAATAGGTATCCTTCGCTGGAATTTGGTTTTATATCAGAGAGAGAGAGAGAGAGAGAGTGTGCGGATTGTGGCTTAAGGCGTCCCTAATTAAACCCAATAAGTGGTATATCCCAAACAATTTTGGAACTTGAGATATCGGGCTTCAAAACTTCAGTATGTTAACATACTACAAGATATTGCACAATTGTAGTTAAGCTACAATTTGTAAATAGTGGAACATCTGCAGTAAGTCCCATTTTTCCACAATAGAGATCATCCTATCCAAACATTGTTAAAACAATTTTTAATAGAAGTACCGTATTACCAGAGCAGCTGTTTCATTCAGGAACGTGTGGAGCACAATTTTAAAGGAATGGAATAGGTATTGCATTCTCTGATATCGTATATTTTGGTGATTTCTTCCTTGAATATTTTTCGTATTTTCTGTTAACCACTTAGCATTGCTCTGTTAACTTTAACATTAGCTCGGTTAAAATTTTTGATTTTTGTGTTTACTAGTTAAATTTGAATTTATCTTCACACACATTCAGTACCTAGTGATTAAAAACGTTTGAATAAGCCAAATACCTCCAAAGAGTGTCTCAAATTTAAGGTAGTTGTTGGCGTAGATGTCTCCAAACGATTGGAGCCATGTCTGCGTTCACAATTACCTGGAAAATATGTATCAAGGAATAATTTAAGAGTCTCTTTTTTCGATAAAGTCCAGATATTACTACCCGAACTTCGGTCACAGTTAGTCTTTGTCAGAAGTTTACGAGTCTGCTAGCCTCATTGGATTTTTCTATTTGCCCACAAAAGAATCTCCAAGAGCTCCCCTTTGCCTTCCATGTTCCGCTTGTGAATTCCCGCAACTTTTGTTTATAGGCAGTCCAATCGTTCGTTAGCTTAGCCCCGTTAAAAAACCTCCTTCATTCACACCGCAATGCTGCCATTTTGGGGTTCCAACACTATGGTTTAGCTTTATCCCTTGGAACTCTTTTCCTATGTCCTAAATAACCGGTAAGGCGCCTAACCTAGCAGAAAACACTAATCTAAAAACTTTCTGGTCAGTATCCTGCCTATTCTTATAAAGTCGCCACGCCTTCAAAAATTCAATTCAAAATAAGTATCCGAACTTCGCCGTGTACGTTGACGAGCATTAGCATCGGTACCTATTAGTACGGGAACTCCATTTTGTTTGGCCTTTTGTCTGACTCCCTCAGACAGTAGAAGAGTCCTCGTACGGCATATAGCAGGAGAAGATTAATAAGAGTTTGCCTCAGGGCGGGTGGAACTTACCGCAATCGCAACCATATCAGCATGGCTAATATGGTTAAAATTACATTCTTGATCAGGAACGACCAGTTTATACCCCTTTATATTGAGTCCTTAAACCTTGTCCTTGTAGACCCATGGTTCTTGTACCAGAAATATGTCTTCACTCCATTAAATGGTCAGAGAAGAAGAGTAGCCGAAGCAGCTTTTGAGTGATGAAGACAAATCTGAATTACCTTCATCTTCTTTGGCTAAAACGACCGTGGTTTACATCTTTTTGTCGGACAGAGGACTTTATCAAGGTGATCCGTACTGTACTGCAACACCAAGTCAGCCGTCGTGGGTGGATGTTGCAAGCATCTTCTCCGCAACTGCCTCATCTTGGATGGGCTTGGATTTAGCATCCCTGTTGGCTTGATATACCCCAAGGTATATCTTGCCAAATAAAATATGTGGCAAACCTTAAAGTTTAGTTTTGATCTTAGCACAATATTGAAGAAATATAATTAGTATAAGCCTGAGAAGAAATGATTAGACAAAGAGGCTGCTAACAACCATTAAAATATAGTCAAATATCAATTTGTATACGAAAATAAAGAACTGGATGTTATATTTCAGAATAACATATAAATTTATTTAGAAAACATGAGTGTATGTCTTCAATAATTCCAATAAAACTTTTGACAAACACTTATTGTTACGCCCATTCAGAAACTAATCAATATGACAGCTAAATGCCGTTTGACAGCAAAATCTTTGAGAACTGACTGACAACTATGTAAAGGGTCCACCATCTAACGTTTTTTTTTTCAACTAGTGCTTATTTCGTGAATGGTAACACTTAGCTCATGTCTGACTTGACAGATAATTAGTTTTATCCTTCCGCTGAACGAATATGGTTGTGTATACGCTTTAACAACGCTGGAAAATATTGCGACATTACTTTGAAAATCATGGTAATGTTGCAGAATGTGTGCGAAAATTGCGTACGGATTTTGGAAGAAGAGAAGCACTGTCAGCTCCGTATGTTCGTTATCTTGTGAAAAAAGTGAAAGAAGCTGGCATCCTCATCGATAAACCAAAGCGTGAAAAGCCAAAAACAGTGCGTACACCCGAGAATATTGCTGCTGTGGCAGAAAGTGTGCGTGAAGCGCCATCAACATCAATTCACCGTCGTTCTCAACAATTGAACATTTCGGAGAGATCATTGAGATGAATTTTGCGTAAAGACCTTGGTATAACGCCATACACAGTCCAATTGGTTCAGGAGTTGAAGGCAATTGACCATCTAATGCGTTTTCGCTTCGCTAAATGGGCCTGCGATCGACTTACAGAATATGCCGATTTTGGCAAAAAAAAAATCCTCTTTTCAGATGAAAAGAAATACAGCTGATTTCAGATGAAGCTCATTTTGATCTTGGCGGGTATGTAAAGAATCAAAATTGTCTCATTTGGGGCACAGAAAACCCGCACGCATACATTGAAAAGCCGACGCACCCAAAACGAGTCACTGTTTGGTGCGGATTTTGGTCCAGAGGCATAATTGGGCCATTTTTCTTGGAAAATGAGCAAAGAGTGGCCGTTACAGTCAATGGCGATCGTTATCGGCCCATGTTAAACGAAATTTTGTTCACAAAAATTGAAGAGGAGGATATTGGCAACATTTGGTTTCAACAGGACGGCGCTACGTGCCACACAGCCGAAGCTACACTCGATGTTTTGCGCCCTGTTTTTGTTGGACTATTATTTGTGGGGTGCCGTCAAAGATAAGTGTTACGCCGACAAGCCAGAGACAATTAACGCTTTAAAGGACAATCGTGAAGTGTTGAAGTCGTCGTGGTCTAGTAGGTAGTGTGTTGGCTTATTAGACGAAAGGCCCGAGTTCGAATCCCAGGTCAGACATCAAAACGAAAATATGAAAATATTTCTTCGGCGACTTCCTCTCAGCAGATTTCTGGCAAAAACTCTGAGAGTAAAAATTGCCATAAAAAGCTTCTCAAAAAATCTGTCGTTCGGAGTCGACTTTAAACTGTAGGTCCCGCCACTCATGTATAGAATTAACGCACACAACATGAGTGGTGTTGAGAAGCTAGGCCGTAATTCTGACTGAAGGGTTGTAATGGCCAATTATGTATGTATGTATGTATTCGTGAAGCCATTGGTGAAATACAGCTGCACACAATCGATAATGTGCTTAAAAATTGGACCGATCGTCTAGGCTACTGCATGGCCAGCCGAGGCAGCCATTTGAATGAAATTATTTTCCATTATTAACCGGAAGGATTGTACTTTCAAATAAAAAAAAGAAATTTGAGAAAATATTCAGTAGTTTTTTTTAAAGCATTTTCAAAAAAAAAAAAAAGTTATTTGGCGGACCCTTTACCTCTAAAAAATAAGTCATCAATTGTGCCTCACATTGAATGTAATGCATTAACAACATCCATTCATATAAGTCTAGGGAATGAAACAAATTTGTTTTAAATTTAATACTTCTTATTGAATATTTTCAGATGCGCCAAATGATACAATATACATGATATGCGGAGTTATAATAGCTATGTTTCTTGTGGGACTTATAATAATTCTAGTGGCTCTGACAATAAAGTAAGTATTAATATTCTTTGAGAGAACATACATACATATGTATACTTAATTATCTCAAACATTAAATTTATTTATTTATTTTATTGACCTATTTGAGAAATTGCTAATCACTAAAATTGTTTTAAACTTTTCCATATAAAGTGATGCAAACTTGCTAAAGGCAATACTGTTAATTATTTAAGTAAACCTGGAAAACTTCTATGGGTCTGTGTTGTACTTAAGTGACTTATACGAGCCCTAACCACTATTAATTCCTACACAGAGCATTTTTCTTTGATATACGAATATTTTCTTATTCCATATTTTGGATAACAATAATGACAAAGCCTTGAGAGTTGCATTTTCAGAAAGGTAATTTTATAATCTTTAATTCTAAAGCAAAAATTTATTGCTTTTAGTCCAAAATTGTCTGACCACTATTTTCTTTTGTCATCTAACATTTCTTTATTTTTATTATTATGGTACATTTCACTTATTTATAATTTAGCAAAAATACCACAAAAATTAACTCCAGAATTAAATTATACATACATACATAATTAGCCAATACAACCCTTCAGTCAGGTTTACGGCCTAGCTTCTCACACCACTCAGGTTGTGTGCCTTAATTTTGTAAGTGAGTGGCGGGGCCTACAGTTTAACGTCGACTCCGAACGACAGATTTTTGAGAAACTTTTTAATGGCAATTTTAATTACTCTCAGAGTTTTTGCCATAAATCTACTGAAAGGAAGTCGCCGAAGAAATATTTTTTCTAAAATTTTTGTAATTTTATTATAACGGTACACTCTCATTTATTCCTAATTTAATTTTTCAAGCCGCTTTGGCAAGAATTTCTAAATTATTGTGGTCAGATAATTTTGGTCCAAAAGCAATGACATTTTGCAAAATTTTGTGTTTTCAATATATTTATAAAAAAAAAATTAAATTTTATTTTATACAGAATATAGAATATACAGATTATAAAATTACCTTACAGAAAATGTAACTCTCAAGGCGTTATCATTATTATTATCCAAAATATGGATTTTGAAATATTCGTATGTATATCAAACAAAAACGCGTGGTGTTCGAAGTAATAGGGGTCGTAAACTGTAAATATAAAAATGTTTTAATAGTTCTAAGCATCATGAAACATGTGTATCAAAAACTTCATACGTATATAGGTCTGGTTAGTCTTTACGTTCTGTTTCTGTCCTGTGCCGTCCCGTTACTCATGCTATTCAGTTAGTTATACTGTTACAATGTATCAACTGTTTTTGGTAAAAAAAAGAAAATAGTATTTCAATTGTGCCAAAGTTTAAATCAAATTCTGAAAAAAATAGGTAAAAGTTTAAAAATTAGTAACACATCAGATTCTGACAATTCAGATGTTGATGACATTAATATTTTTTAACTTTATGGAAATTATATAAAGACAAAAAATTAAATAATGCGCCGTTAGAGAAGGTGGTGCGGTGCGTTCGTCCTAATAATAGAGATTTCTTATCTACCTTAAAACAGTTTTCAAAAAAATTAATTAGTTGAATACCAGAATGACGAAAGATATTTATGACGTCTGTTAACAATTATCAAGAGCTCTCTAAGAAAGCCAAGTCCACGTATATTGCCTGAGGAGAAGCTATCTGGAAGGTTTTAAATAATAACCGTGTGGTCAAACTTATTTACTATACTTATTTAGAAATTGGGCATATGGAAACTCTATCCATTCTTTGGAGTCATAAGTTAGGAAAAACGACAAAACCTAATTTTTGTGATATGTAATGTTTTATAGCGCTTGTTATCTCCAATTTACGTTAGCGAACGTACAACTGCTTAATATGTTGACATTGAAAAAGATTTTAAGATGGGGAATATGCCCAATTATAGTGTTTGTCATTTATTCCACTCCCCATTTTTTTTGTAAGGGATGCAGATTTTCCGTTAAGGTCAAACCTAATGCGACCATATCCAGGGACCAGATTTATAGAACGAGAACAATTTTTAACTACAGATTATACCAAGTACGAAGAGTTATAGCGAATTCTTTGGAATTTTATAATTTAATTATTATTTTCGCATGTATTGTATGTATTACATAACTTCGTAATGCTTAATGATCATAGGCGATGGTACTGTCCAGGCAGCTGTGTAGACCGTGAGAAAGTTGATGGAATCATACATAAAGGAGATTGCCGCAAAGATGTGAGAACCAATGATGATAGACCGCTTAGGTCAATGACAACGGCACACTTTTGTTATGAAGGAGCGATTGCTAATTATTTCAATTCATATTTTTTTAGTATTATTTTACTTTTAGCATTAGCTTTTTCTTTTTTCTTCCTCCGACCGACATAACTTTTTAACGGCATCTGAAACACTCTGTCTGTTTGATCTACTAGCTCCATCCTTTGTTTTTTTTTTTTTTGTTCTTACTATTTTTCTATTACTTTTGTCTTGTGAAACATATGCGCTGGTTAGCCACGCGTAGAAAACGTAACGTACATTGCCGTAAGAATGTTTGTGTAGTTATCGAAACATTAAAAAAGTGGCATCTGTCAACGAAGAGAATGTAAATAAAGAATGTAAAAAAAATTTTCACGAAGTCAGCTGTTCAGAACAGTGCTGAGTGTTGTTAAGAAAATGCAGAATTCAAAAAGTGCGCCCCAATTGGTACTTTTAATAATTGGAAGAAGTTAATTTACTTCTTAAGTTATGTTATTATAAATATTTATTCTTGTAATATAATAGAATATTACATTTTTTGTTTAATCCGAGTTAATATTTATGGAATTTACATATAAGTACACTGTCGAATATTGTTCTATTCAATGTGATTTATTTGTTTTTTTTTTTATTAAATTTCAATACAAAACCTCTAGTTAGAATAATAATACAATGAAAAATGCACCTATTGTTGCACGAAGCAACGTAGAGTTCGAAGAGAAAAATACTTTTTAATAGCACTCGAAGAATTCGCGAAATAAAAACACCCTTTTTATTATTTTAAAATATAATTTTAATTCAATTTAATTTAATCACACTTAAAATAATTATAAATATGTTGAGCGAGGGGCGCGAACAAGGTGATGGGATGGGAAAGCTTTAAAATTTAATATTTTTCTCCGACGCGTTCAAAGTTTCTGACACTACTGACAACTTAACTTGCAAATTCATGTAATTTATTATGTATGCTTTATGTGTATACAAGAATTTAGGTCTACATGACAAAAATGAAAGAACCGTTATTTTCAGAGGAGAATGAAAATAATAAAGAAAATAAAAGATACATAAGGATCACGCCATACGTACATATTTACGAAGTAAAATTATTTACATGAAGCTTAAAAGAAGAAAGCAAAAGAAGAAAAGATAATTCTCGAAGAATTTAAAAAATACAACGTGCAACGAAATTAACCATTTGTTGACGGCGGTAACATTCCCCCTCCCGTAAGCGAGTCAGGGATACGAGCTTGCTCATGATTATTACCGACGTTCAAGACTGCCACCTTCGTCACCGGTCGATGTAAAACGCCAAACTGTGTCTTGATTGTCACTCTTCGCACCTGTCCATCCGCAGCTACTACAGTGTCGATGACTTTACCTTTTGGCCAGCATCTTCTTGGAAGGTTTTCATCGGCGATGATGACAATAGCTCTTATCTCTACTGGTGGTACCTTGGTGAACCATTTGCTTCTGCGGGATATTATTGGGACATATTCCTTCAGCCATCTGCGCCAGAAGTGATCAGCGAATGCTTGCGTTTGCTGCCATCGTTGGTGTATGTTTCCGCTATCGTCGAGGAACGGTTTATAGCCATCAGAAGAACCTAAGAGGAGATGGTTAGGTGTTATGGCTTCGTCGTCTTCCTGTTCCACGGAAACGAATGTGAGTGGTCGAGAATTAATAATAGATTCGATTTCGCAAAGTGCACTTTTCAATGTTTCATCGTTAAAATTTAGTGTGGGATACAGACTGTATAAAACATTTTTAACAGATCTGATGAGTCTTTCCCAAGCACCACCCATGTGGGGCCCTCCTGGTGGGTTAAAATACCACTTAGTTTTATCAAATTTCGATGATATATTGGGAAAATCAATTTGTTTGATCTCCTCTTTGAGAATTTTTTCAACTGCCTTAAAGTTGGTACCGTTGTCCGTATATATTTCACAAGGTGTGCCTCGTCTGGCAATAAAGTTTCGGATGCATAGAATACATGAGCTGGTATCCAAATTATAAGCGACTTCAATATGGATTGCACGTATTGTAAGACAGGTAAATACTACTCCCCAACGCTTTTCTTTTCTCCTTCCAACTGTAACCAATAATGGACCAAAAAAATCAATGCCAACAAAAGTAAATGGGCGTTGAAAAGCTCCCAGACGAGCAACCGGTAGTTGCGCCATTTGAGGGGGTTGTGGTGCGGCAGAAGAATTTTT
This sequence comes from Sarcophaga rosellei, assembly GCA_930367235.1. NCBI lineage: Eukaryota > Metazoa > Arthropoda > Insecta > Diptera > Sarcophagidae > Sarcophaga > Sarcophaga rosellei. Next base: position 77,839,224 of record OV884017.1, on the reverse strand, counting down.
GCACTTTTGGCAGGAACTACGCACCTTTTTATATACGACCCGTAGGTGATGAACATAATATTGGCCTTTTATTTTATTAATTACTGCTTCGTGGAAGTGATGATGGTAGTCTTCGTGAAAAGAACGAACTATAAGAAATGTGACATGATGCACAGCTGGTAATACGATTTCATCTTCGTGGTTGTTGAGGCGTTTCGCTCTGCTGTTGCATCTTAAAATCTCGCTGTCATTCAAGTAGACATATAGTTTATATAACTTGCTAGATTTTGCTACAGTTCCTCCATGTTTGAGATCCATAATTTCTTGAAGAAATTCACTATGCTGTGCTTCTTTTATGATATAACGCTTTGCTTGTTGTACCATCTCATAAGTAACTGTAGAATTGAAATCTGGTTGTTTGTGAGCGAGTTTTAATTTATTCATGTATAGCAAGAACGTTGCTACTGCTCGGTAGAGCCTCCTCCAGTTCGAGAAATATGCAAAATTCAAAACATTGTAGTTTTTAGGTTTTCTGTCAATTAATAGCACATGGCGCTTCAACTCCAACGTGTCCATTTCTCCCAAGTCTTCACATGTTGGCCATTGGATTGGGTCCTTACGCAGGAAGGCAGGGCCGTTGAACCGTAAGTCCATATTCTTTTGAGCTGGTATTTTTGTAGCGAAATCCGCAGGGTTCATTTTAGTGGGTACCCATTTCCAATCTGTGATGTTAGAATGTTCTAAGATTTCTCCTACGCGGTGCATTACGAACGGTTGAAAACTTCTTGGATCAATCCGTAGCCATTGCAGTACAGTCTTAGAATCTGACCACCAATATTATGAGGATATTCGCAAGCGAGGGATATTTTGCACTGAATTTGCCAATCTGACTCCGATGAGTGCGGCTTGAAGCTCCATTCGAGGTATAGAGAGTGGCTTAAGAGGTGCTACCTTGCACTTAGCTGCTACTAGAGAAACAGTTTCGCGCCGTACAACCAGATAACTAACGGCAGCGTAGGCGTATTCCCCTGCATCAACGAATGTATGAAGCTGCACATCTTCGGCGTCGCATAATAACTTGGAGTAGCATCTTGGGATTTCGACATCAGAGATGAGTGGTATGGACGCTTTCCATTGAGACCATTTTTCGTATAGATATTCATTTAGCGTATCGTCCCAACCAATTCCGGCACGCCAAACATCCTGAAGTAGAATTTTGAGGCCTACGGTGTGGCATGACAGGAATCCAAGAGGGTCAAAAATAGACATCAAAACCTGGAGGCATTCCCTCTTGGTAGGTACGATATCTTCGTCAATAACATTTCGGCGCAGACGTGCAAATCTGCAATTATATTTAAAAACATCAGTAACTGGGTCCCAATACATACCTAAAACTTTTTCAGTAGCTCCCCATTGCTTGGCATCTTGAGTTATTTTTGACGACTCTGATAACTGGCTTAAAACCTTGGTTGAATTAGACGCTCAGTTCCTTATGTGTAAACCAGCAGCGGCGTGAATTTCTGCCACTCGAAGGGCTAGCTCTGCTGCGGCTTCTTCAGTGTCTTCGCTATCGATAAGATCGTAATGGGCTATACTTGGGGCACAACTTACTCCAAATGTTAAAGCTCTCATCACATATGTGCTGGGTTGATGCGAATCATCATTCTTGTCCCACCATAAGAACCGTTGAGCTTGCGTGTCGCTTTCTCGTACGTTGATTCTGTGGAACATCTCTGCAATATCACCACAAATCGCAAATTTTCCAACTCTGAACGCTAAAAGTATGTCAACTAGTGGGTTGAGTAGATCTGGGCCAGCTAGTATAAAATCGTTAAGGGATGTTCCATTTGATTTTGCCGCGGCGTCCCAAACCAGTCGCACTTTGTTGGGTTTATTCGGGTTAAAAGTTAAAAATATTGGCAGATACCATGTCTTCTTGTTGGGGACTTCTAATTCAGCTGGACTTAGTTTCCTTGCATATTCCTTTTCAATTAGGTTATCGATTTGAATCTGCATATTCTGTCGTAACGAATCATCTTTGGCGAGTTTTTTGTGGAGGCACATCAGGCGGCGATAGTCGTTATCATAACTGTCTGGTAGTTTTGCGTCAGGATTCTTCCACAGCAAGCCAACCTCGAAGCGTCCGCTTATCTTCTTGCACGTCGTTTTTAGCAATTCCATTGCATCACTGTCTGCTGTTGATAATAAAGCGGATGAGGTAGGCGACTCGATATTGAAATAATTCTTTACGCGATCGTGAAGATCGTCGTAATTCTTTTGGCAGGCGCAAGTATGTATGTTTAATCTGGGATCTGCTGAGCGACTATTGTTGCCACCCTGTAGTGTCCACCCGAGACGTGTCTTTGTAGCTATTGGCTGCTGCCAACCTCCTTCTCGAATCTTTGTGGGAACCGCTAACTTCCAGTTGTTAGCTCCAATTAAAAGCATAGGCTTAGCATCGTTATATGATTGTATTGGTAAGTTCCTCAAATGAGGATATTTTTTAATAATTTCATCCATATTTAAGGTTTGAGACGGTAGGTCCAAATGCTCGACCGTATGAACGCCAGAGAGGACAAACTTTATGTCATTGAGGACACTAGAAATCTTAAATGAAGTTCTGATAGACTCGCTCTCATCTCGTGTGGTACCACCTGTCCACTTGAGGCACAAGGGGTCGGATACACCATCCAAATGCAAACTGTCAAATAAACTTCGCTCTACTAGGGTGACGGAAGACCCTTCGTCTAGAAAAGCAAATGTTTTAATAATGCTATCATTTGAATGCAAGCGGATTGGAATAATTCTGAAGAATGGCTTCTCTTCATTTACGTCATTGTGGGTATTTATTTGTGCACTCCGCTGCGTATTTTCAATTTCATTTGTACTTACAGTTTGATTTGTTGCCTGATTGTCAGCCGAGATGACCTTATGGAGCAGTGGGTGGTGGTTGTACTTACAGCCTGATACACCACATTCCTTGTTGAGATGACATTTTCGTCTGTGTGGGTTGAGACACTGACGACACAAGTTGTTGTTTTTCCCGATCTCCCATTTCTCGTTCAGTTGTAATTTTTTAAATTGTCCACATTGTTGCACTTTATGAGAAATAGCACTGCAGGCGGGACAACTGTTCTTTACGTTGTTAGCTGCTTCAGTGTGCGTGTTTACCGATGCACCGCTTTTTCCAAAATTGGGTGTGACCACTTTACTAGCCGCTTCAGCCATACTATATAGTCATACACTAAACGCTTTGATGAGAAATAGCACTGCAGGCGGGACAACTGTTCTTTACGTTGTTAGCTGCTTCAGTGTGCATGTTTACCGATGCACCGCTTTTTCCAAAATTGGGTGTGACCACTTTACTAGCCGCTTCAGCCATACTATATAGTCATACACTAAACGCTTTGATTATTGGAACGCTTTCGTCCCTTGGCTGCATTGTCCAATTTAATTTGTGTTGATTAGGTAATTTGTCCAATAGCTCCTTCACTAACATGGGGTTATTTAAATGAGACTCCAGACCGCAGGATTCCATTGTTGCACATATATTTTGCACATTAAGTGCGAACTCGATTAGCGCTTCTAGTTTGTCTCGTGGAGAGGGCATACTTTTCGCCTTACTTATAGCACGTTCTAAAATATGCTCCGGGCGACCAAAACACTTGCGAAGCGTGTTAATAATATCCGGTACAAGGGAAGGCAATAGTAGCTTACTCTTTACTAACTCTCTAGCTTTACCTTTCAAGCAATTTTGAAGCCTTATCAAATTTTCCGTGTCAGAGAATCCTGCTAGGGTTGTGATATTTTGGAAGCTATTGATGAAAATAGGCCATTCATCTGGATCACCACTGAAGGACGGCAGTTCACGTGGTATAGTCTTTCTCGCAGCCAATTGTGAAGGCGTTGGTACAGCTTGATTGCTGTTGAATCTTAACTCACCGTTTAAGACGTTGGTTGTGAGAGGCCTTTGTGTGTAGGAAGAACTTGAGAAGTGATTAGAGTTGTTATTGTTAATATTCATGGAAGAAGGGGCATCATTTCCATACAAAATTTTATATTTTCGTTCTAGGAACTCTTGTTCGATTTTGATTTCCTCCTCTAGTTGCTGCAACTTTAACTTTCTTTGCCTTTCCAAACAATCGCTATCGCTTTGAATGCTCTTTGCTGCGTTTTGTTTGTTTAAACCCGTTTGCATATTTTGCTGTTGGTAATTGATAGGCATTGTTGTTGTTGGTTGCGTTACGTGAGTATACGAATGAGCAATGGTGTCAAAAACCTGGGTAGTTGGACGGACAATAGGCATTCCCGTAGGAGCCGCAGCCATATATTGATGGGGTGCTGTATAAAGATGTGGATACATAACCATAGGCGTTGGTACTGTGGACCAATTCGGCAATGAGAGACCTGTTGGCATTGCAGTACTAATTGGCGCCATTGTAACTTGAGCCGGCGGGATTTGATACGTTGTACCCGTATTGGCAACCACGAGTGGTGGTGCGATCGTTGTTGATGGAACCAATGGTGACGATGATGAGCTCGGTCGAGCCTCAAGACCATTTGCTTGGCCTGGGTTAGCAGCAGCGGAAGACCTGTTGTCGCAAAGTTCGCAGTTCCAGTCGTAATCAGCCACATTGCTATCTACTCCCACGCAACCATAGTGATACCATTTATCACATTTGTCGCACATAACCATTCGGTCGTTGTCCAACTCGTTACACTTTCCACAATTATGTTGAGTCTCCTCCAACATCGTGATAGTTTTCACACAATAAATATTAAATTTTAAAGAATTGTTGCACGAAGCAACGTAAAGGTCGAAGAGAAAAATACTTTTTAATAGCACTCGAAGAATTCGCGAAATAAAAACACCCTTTTTATTATTTTAAAATATAATTTTAATTCAATTTAATTTAATCACACTTAAAATAATTATAAATATGTTGAGCGAGGGGCGCGAACAAGGTGATGGGATGGGAAAGCTTTAAAATTTAATATTTTTCTCCGACGCGTTCAAAGTTTCTGACACTACTGACAACTTAACTTGCAAATTCATGTAATTTATTATGTATGCTTTATGTGTATACAAGAATTTAGGTCTACATGACAAAAATGAAAGAACCGTTATTTTCAGAGGAGAATGAAAATAATAAAGAAAATAAAAGATACATAAGGATCACGCCATACGTACATATTTACGTAGTAAAATTATTTACATGAAGCTTAAAAGAAGAAAGCAAAAGAAGAAAAGATAATTCTCGAAGAATTTAAAAAATACAACGTGCAACGAAATTAACCATTTGTTGACGGCGGTAACACCTATACTTCTGTATTCAGATTAATATTTACGATTAAAGCCCCCGTAGTCTAGTAAGTAGTGTGTTGGCTTATTAGACGCGAAGCCATGATCAGGTCAGACGTCTGCAACATAACGAAATATAAACAAATATTTCTTCGACAACTTCCTCTCAGCAGATTTCTTGCAAAAACTCTGAGATTAAATAAAATTGCCATGAAGAGTTTCTCAAAAATCTGTCGTTCGAAGTCGACTTTAAACTGTAAGTCCCGCCACTCATGTATAAAATTAAGGCACACAACATAAGTGATGCGAGAAACTAAGTCGTAATCCTGACTAAAGGGTTGTAATGACCAATTATGTATGTACTAAATGGAAGTAATTCGGCAGCGAAAGAGGCATATTTGATTGAGCTCTGTGAAAAAATGAATATAAAAGTGGTTTAAGAAAATAGATATGACCATTATAAACCAACAAAAACAAAACTAAAATAGTTTTTTTTTTGTGAAGTGGGAAATTATAATAGCAATATACATAATTTGAATATATATTAATGAAAAGGTACTCAGAACGCCTGACTGCAATAAATGTAAACAGTCAATCCGTGGTGAAACAGGGATTCAATGTATGGATGTTTGTAATAAAATGGTTCATACTTATAATAAATTTTGTGAAATTTACCAATATTCATTACGAATTTGGAAGGAAAACAGTTTTATAAGATTTATATGCATTGACTACATGCAGTATATACACAATATTGTACATAGATATGGTACTAAGAGAAATACAAAATTTTGAGGAGTATGCATATATATACAACAAATAATATACTATTCAAATACAAATCGTGATTTTGATAAAAAAAAATACTGGTGTGAGACATTGGTAAACTATGTGATAAGTAAATACAAAGGAATAGGAAATATTAACATGTTTACTGCCACCGCAATTTTCAGAAAAATGGCCACGCACGCCAACATTGACTTTTTGTTCTTTTCCCAGAAGCCATTTATCGATACTAGCGCTTATATGATACGGTTTTATTCGTAGATACAAAAAAATGACAGGTTTAGTGAGTACGAGATAACTCGTAGTTGGCAGGCTAGAAGGGAACGCAATCTACAAGTTAACTCGTAGTTGGCAATCAACGTGTTAAGAAGGTAATGAAAATATTTCTTGTTTTCAGAAGAGCATTTGAAACAATTGACAGTCAAATAATAATCAAAACACTATATATAGAATATGTATAGAATAAGAGGAAATAATTAGAATGGTTTCAGCCATACCTACAGAATAGAAAACAAACAACAAGTAAATTGTGTGCCACAAGGTTCCATACTAGGCGTCCTACTATTTATAACATTTATTAATGGCATGCCAAATATAATGCAGAGATGTGAAATGGTTCTATATGCAGGCGATGCATTAGTATTTACGTTTTTCAAGTATATCATATGATATAAATAAAATAAACAGCTGGTTTAAAATGAATAAATTAAAGCTTAACGAAAACAGAAGAACGATCATGGAAATAAATATGAATACGGATGATCTATTTAAAATTAATGACACGGTAGTAGAAAACACATAAAACGTCTCGAATTATAATGAACATACATATGTATATGTATGTATGCTAAAATTATTATTAATTAGAAGTAAAATATCGAAACCTATCGCGTAAAGTATTTATAACATAATAATTAAACCACATTTTGAATTTAAGTCAACACATTTACTCTATACATACGGCAATGCTAATCAAATGGCAAGACTCCAAAAATTACGAAAGAAAGCAATGAGAATAATTCTAAAATGTGATAGGTATACACTTATAAATGAAATGTTAGACAATCTCAAGAGGCTGAATAACCATACGGACTTAGAAATGTTGGTGATTTCCGAATGCAAAGGATTACGTCAACGCTATCACAAGAATCATTATTCTACAAGGATTTGCAATTATTTAATTCTGTACCGAATGATATAAAAAGTTAATGAAATTATATATACTGTATTTTGTAAAAGATGGGTAAACTTTCTTAGGTTTATTATACAGTGAGCGCCAAAAGTGAGTAAACACCACTGAAATAATTCGTTTTCTTGGGATAGCAAGAAAAGTAAATGAGAATAGTCGAATAAATTTCCAAAAATAAAAACGTTTATTTATTACTTATAAAATGTTAAAACAAAAACAATAATTCATGATAAAGGGACTTTTTTTATACTTAAGAACGTAATAGAAAATTGACTCAATTGTTATTAATAAAGCCCCCTTCACACTATCACACAAGTAATATGATCTGTCAAAATTTTATGTAGGAGAGTACGGATGGGATCGTCTAAACATAATATGTAATGAAACTATCACACAATGAGAGAAAATACGGATGAAAATTTGACAGTCGTATGGCTCTCTTCATTTTTTGAAATGTTTCAAAAAACAAGAACATTTCATTAGATCAGGGATGTATTTTTATGTAAACAAAACAAAAAAGTGTAAAACACATGTGCAAAAAAAAAACAAAAACAAAAACAAAAAACATTTTTGGCACAAACAATTATTCCTATTTTGTGAAAATATTTTTAGAATTATATTCAATATTTAATTAATAATTTAATGGATTTAGAAAAAGTTGTTGATTTGTCTCCAGTTTTACGTCGTAGTAGCCATTCCCGGCATTGTAATTTCAATAGAAACTTTAAGCAAATTTTTTCACTTTGTTTATGTTTTTTAACAGCTGTTTTCGTCATACTTTATTATTGTATTATACCAATCGTGTAAACGCAGAAAAAATAATCATGCGACTATTATTCTCTTTTTTGAAATACGGATGGAATTTCATTTTACTTTTTCATCAGACTTTACATATTACTTGTGTGATAGTGTGAAGGGGGCTTAAATGATAATGGCTTAAGTTGACATTAGTGTTTTTTCATTTTATTATATATTCTTATTCTCTTCTTCGAGATCTATCACCCAGCTAAATTTCATGTATAAAATGGAATTATTAATAAAATTAGACGCATTTATATTTTATATATTATATACATTAGAGCGACTCACAAAAAAAAGTACTGGATGTACCCCCCCTCAAAATGAACCTTGGACTTTTTTAAAATGACATCTAAAATATTTCGGCTCTAGCTTTGACCTCTCGTGAGCTGGACCATTTTGAAAAAGGGTCTATTTTTGTATGTTTTGTTAATTTGAGAATCTGTTTCCGTACCAACATATACAATATGGGTATCGTAAGAAAGGACGATCATCCATGTCCTTTTTTTAAGGTTTTTCTGCAAAAAAAATGGTTTCTGAATTTTTTGTTCGGGGTTGTTTGTTATAAAAATGCCAAATTAACATATTTTAATCTTTATTTGATTTGATTAAATAAGGATCTCAGTTTTTTTTGAAATTCGCCCTAGTTCGTGTTTTTTGAGGACAGTTTTATAAATATAAACAATAAAATTCAATAACTTTTTTTAATTGACGAAATATAATATGCCGCGAAAAAGTCATGGATCATTTCTTTTTTTCTTTCTATAGTCCTATTTTCATTCATACATGATCTAGAAACTAAATCCGCTATCATATTAGAGTTACCACAAAATTGCTTTTATATACATTCCAGAGCACCATGGAAAACGCATCTAATTTGCAAAAATCTAAATTATTTACATACAAAGTCGATGTACTTGGCGAAAGTAAAAACTGGACACCCATTTGTTCTACTTAAAATGAAGGGTTACCAACCCATTGCATTTTTGTCAAAACGAGAACTAGGGCGAATTTCAAAAAAAGCTGAGACCCGTATTTAATCAAATCGACTAAAGATTAAAATATGTTAATTTGGCATTTTTATAACAAACAACCCCGAACAAAAAATTCAAAACCCATTTTTTTTACAGAATATCCTTAAAAAAGGACACGGATGATCGTCCTTGGACAAATTGTATATACAATTGCACGCGCCTTAAAAAACTCTTCCTTATGATACCCATATTGTATATGTTGGTAAGGAAACAGATTCTCAAATTAACAAAACATACAAAAATTGACCATTTTTCAAAATGGTCCAAGCTAGAGCCGAAATATTTTAGATGTCATCTTAAAAAAGTCCAAGGTTCATTTTGAGGGGGGTACATCGAGCACGAATTTTGCTTCCATACAACTTGAGTCGCTCTAATATACATATATTAACACAATTTATTTTAGACAAAAACCTTAATATCTTCGACTTAGCTAATATTATTTAATGCCACAGGTACTAGTAATAGTAATAAATAAATAAAATTAAAATATGGCAACACTGAAGATTAATTATTTTTGTTATTATCATTCGTTGATGTTATTCAACGAGTTGATTGCAAATGTTCAATTAATTGTGAAACGAATAACAAATTCGTTGCTATGCTACTTTTTCCATACACAAACTTTTGTTTGCTTTTAGTTTATTCTGTAGGCTTGTGTGGAGCGCTTGGGTACTTTTACTTGGTGCGGACATTGCTACCAGCTAACTGGTTGTTAGCATATAAATAAAACTGAGTTTGTATTTGTTGCAGACGAAGCAAAACAAATACTTGTTCATTTGTTCGTATAAAAAGGTTGACCATGTTGTTACTGTCACTCAGACAATCTGTTTAAAGCGGTCGGTTCGGTTAGTTACTTTAAGAGCAAACGTTCGCTTATATTTTTAACGTATTTCTGAGCAACCAGACTGTGTATTAAACAAAAGATTGCCTTAAAGGAATACATTTATTTATAAATTTGCACTTTTCAAAATTAATCGCGTGCTATTATTCGGTCAAATGTACTATCTAGTGGCTTACAGTTAGCAATCACTGCAACAAGAATGCTAAATTCTATGAAATAGAATAGAAACCTTTTTCCCGGATTCCTTGTCCAGAAAAAAAGCTATTTTATCGATACTGAGAATTCAACCAGCAAGATATATGTACAGTGTATGTGTAAACAAAGAAAAATCGATAAAAATTCTAGTCAAACAGTAAAAGTAATCTGTTTTTTATTAGTTGCTAGAAAAGTCGTCATCAATCAGCTAGCGACTACCAAACAACTTCGTTTAAGAAATATTAAAAATAAATATCTACATATATATATATATACATACATAAATCAATTACTGTTTTTATTTCGCTGTGATATATTTGCAAAAATAGTATATAAATACATATGCACTTTTTCATTTAAGTACATACATATACAATACAGAATATACTTTTGTTGTATAAGATACGATCTTAAATAAATTTAAAACAATGGTTGGTAATACTGGAACTTTAATGACAATGCGTATTGTTCGTAGCAAATTGCGGAAACGAGATGAATCATCTGCCACTGCTGCAGGTAATGTGACCATAGAGGCACAGCAGACCCATGGACATCAGAATAGAAGTATAATTTCTGATAATCAAGATCAGCAGATATTTACTAGTGGAATAGCTAACGATGGTAACATAAATAATTCTATGGAACTGGAAACTATTACATTCACCAGAACTAGTGGCGGCTGCAGCACAACAAATGGTTGGGTATTCCCCCCAAAGGCCCCATCACCAAATATATACAATTGCGATAATCATGTAAGTACAAAATTTCTATATTTTGTTATATTAATCTTTGAAATTATAATGCAAGAGAGCACAACTTCCCACATACATATGTATATGCATACATATGTATGTATTTTTGTTTTCATACAATTGCTATTCACGTAAGAAATAACCTGCAAGATCAAACAAGAAAATGCGGCCAAGTACAGTTTCGTATTTAGTATATTAGAATGTGTACTACATACATAAATATGTCTTTCATATGTACATACATGCTTCTGTGTATATTTATGATTTCACAAATATTCACAATGTCAGCACAATGATAGCATTTTCTATTTTGCTTGAAAATAAAGTAAATATACAAAAACAAATTCATTACAATGTAATGATTATATTCAACTACGTCGAGTTATGTACAAAGAATCGTCGTTCCATGCGTTTTTTATACATAAGTACATATGTATGTAGGTATATTTTTATTATTAAATGATCTGCATTTCCGATTTATTTAAAAACAACAAGATGAGGACAAAACTAAAGGGGTGAAACTAGGAAACAATAAAATATTGTTTTCGCGCACTTGTAGTCTATAATTAGACTTTTTACAAATTAGCATTTTTTTACAGTTTAATGATTGCATTTTATGTATGGCCGTATATTTGAACATATGTATGTATGTAGGTAGCTGGCGATATATTAACAGCTGTTTTCAGAAATTGGAATGCATACATGTATACCTGACCACTAAGTTTGTGGATACATATGTACATATATTTAAGCAGAACGCATTGTCGATTGCAATTTTGGATTATAAAATTAAAAGAAAAAAACAACTTAGTGGCGATTATTAACACTCTATGGAGAAATGAAAACCTAGTCTATAAAAAAACCAATATACCTACAATAGTTCTTACAATTGCAGACATTTTCATATGAAAATGCTAAGGTTTATTAATCTCACCTATGAGTATGACATGCTTGCAAAAATTTTTTTGTTTTTAATATTATACATACAGTATATAAACATATGTACGTCTATGTATGCATAATATAATGATGATGATCATTCACATGTCGCATGAAACTAAAAATTTTTTGGAAACAAAAAACAGTTGTCAAGTCTTCATGAACTTTAATACATTAGTGAAATGTCGAAAATGAATTAACAATAAATAAAAAGAAACGCAAAAATATAAATGGTCATAAGATGACTAAAATATAAAGATAAATTTGTATGTAGTATATACATATATACGGAAACCAGTTTTTTGTAAACCTAATATAATATGGGAGACTTTTATTTATTTTAGTATTAAGCACAGCGAAGGCGTAAATTTGGCGAATAACAATGAACAAAGAAATTAACACGATTATTCCTACACAAACATAAGACAATATGTATGTATGTGTTTGTCTGTAAATAAGTATATATTTTATTAACTTAAAAAAATTTTTATATAGTGTTCTTAGAATTTATTACTTCACTTATGCAGTATTATTGAGAACCCAATTCTATTAGTTATCTAATCACAATTTTTGTACTTTCCCGAAATAATAATAAAATTAAAATCATTGAAGTAATAAATATACATAAATACTTATTTATAGACTCATAATACTTCCGGAATACATATTTTGAAACTTTCTTACTTTTAAAAATGTCAATGTAAGAATTACTGGTTTTCTGAAAGGATTCAATTTATTATTTATTTTCGGTGAATACGTGGCAGAGAATAAACCTTAGACATACATACATATGTACATATGTCAAAGTGCGCCCTAAGAAAAAGTCTAAAGTACTAATCAATCCGAAAAATTACTACACAGCCCATTTAGTGGCATATAAGGCTGAATCACATCACTGAACATTTATGATCAACATTAAGAAAAAATATCGATGTTTGTTTCGATATTAAGCATTGTAAAGAAGCATACATTTCTCACAAAATACATCGATGTTTTCCGAGCATTGATTGATTTTTATAGCAAAATAGAAGTAAGAACAAAATGTACTTATTGATGCTCAAAGGTTGTGTAGTATAGGGACTAGACGATTTATTGTACTGCCTTCAACCTATGTAGAGCATCCCCGTAATGTCTCGTGTTACCCTGACAAACTTCAGAATGTTGTTTGGAGTCTGTAAAGACAACTCACTGCTATTACTTGACAAATAAAAACGAGGTGAATGTCGAGTAGCATTGCTTTGTCGAGTCCTCTGTAATTCGTACCAAAGTACATCTTTCGCTGGGTAAAACTTTCGCTTGAAAGCATCTTGAGAGTTTTCCCACATGTGTATACCATGGTATGGTATCGTAATTAAAATAGGAGGTCACTGCGAAGCATTTGAAAAAAATCACAGAGTTTTCTGGCCAAGGGGACAAAGAGAGGACTGTCAACACTTACGCGTAATACTTGCTGACACGAAGGCAAGGCCGTCACTTACTTATCTAATGTGTATGAAGTTAGCTAAGAAAGTTGTTTATTTTTTACAGTGAATGTTATGTTAACATAATTGAAAATTTTGGAAAGAGGGCAAAAAGCAAATCTTAAATAATAACGAAGAGATAAATTAAAAAAATTGAAAAGAAGCGAAGCTAAACCTCTGAATTTTTCAAAAAAAAAAAAAAAAACAAAAATGTATGAAATAACATTTGTTTATTGTAGATAATGTAGTTGAAAAACCAAGTATTTTTTTTTCAAATATGCCCTCCATAAATTAAGCAAAATTTGATAAAATTTAAAAAGGTGCGAATTCAAAAACAGTCATTTGTAGAATCGATATATTCATATCCGCGTTGCCATATCGTAAATTGGAAATTGATAACGTTGAATCCGAAGTAACTGGAAATTTGAAGTATTTTACTGGACATTTTTAAGAAGAGGAAATACTGTAGAATGTTTTTTAAATTTGCAAAAAATATTTGTCAAATAACACGAAAGAATAAATTTAAATATGTAAATTAAATGTAAAATAATCTATGTTTTCATACATGCGAGTATGTATATATTATATATATGTATGTATTTAAAAAATTACTGTAGTGATGGTGAAAACTATGAACGAAATGCCGGACATTGTTCGCTGATTTGCAAAAGGTGTCAAGGAAGATATGAAGGCTTTCTGAAATAGTCTCGCTGAGCAGTTAAATAGTTTGTGCTCGAGTATTAAAGATGTGTCCTGTGGACTATACCAACCCCAAATCGCGGTCCTTGCCAAAACCCTATTGATAATTTCCTTCAGCGAAAAATCGCAAAAATGTCACTAATTGACAATGAGAAGTCATCGAGGAATGTATTACGCTATACCCAAGCTCTTCCTCCATAATGCTTAAAACACTTTTATTCAGGTGAAAATTTTGCAGAAATCTTTAAACATTTTAACCGTTGAGCATTAATGCTCAAGAGTTTCGGTTATTTTTTTTTTATAAAAAAAGCTATTTTTTGTTTCTTTTTTTTATTAATTATAATTTAAACTTGAAAAAAAAATAAAACAAAAGTCTACGGATTTAATTTTGGTTATATTTTTTTATTTTGTGATTTTTTTCACAAATGTTGGTTACAAAATTTTTTTTCGTGGCAACACTGTTTCAGAAATATAAATAAAAAATTAGTCAAACAACAAAAACGCACGATGAGAACAACGCATTGTTACGCTCTTGGTTTCTTTACCCTTCCCTTCTATCTTTCCCCCCGCGTCATGAAATATTTTTGAGATATATTTCAAAATATGCCCAAATGCACATTCTTTATACTTAATTTTCTTTGTTACTACTCAATTGTATTTGACTCGTATAAACAATGTGATATTTATTACATAAATAAATACATACATTTTGTTACAATTACTAAAATGTTTATCTGTTTTTTAGGATGCAATGGTACCCCCAAGTGAGCGTAATGGTTTCAAAGGATTTAAGAAGCAATTTAGCGGTCGATTTAAAAGATTGGTTTCTCATAAAAAAGACGCAACGCCTCCAATACCACCTGAACTTAAACCTCAACTAAAAACCATTTATGTATATTAATTCATTAACTAGCAAATTGAAAAGATAACTACTTGTAATGATAGCGATGATTTAATCTTTTAACGAATTATATTGTTAACTTCATTCAATAATGATATTTTACAAATGTAAGCAGTGTTTAACCAATATCTCATCATGGAAAGAAATAATTGCACATTAAAATATTATTATATTGTATATGTATTGTATTATAAAGCAACGTATTGTATCTTAATTTTAAAAACAAAAACTTAAGTAAAATTATGACGCTCACATTGAGTGATAAATGTAAAGTTAACTTAAATTTAAAATAAAATATTATATTTAATGGATACATATTTGTCTGTATTGTTTAGTGTTAAAATAATTTAGTATCTATGCTGACTAAAGTGTAAGCAGGAAGTTATAATATAAATCAACAGAGAAACAACATCTATGAACATATAGATGGAATATAACTAATATTTGTCTTTCTAAAATTCATGTATGTACATCTAAAACACGAAATTCTTATAAGAACCTTTTGAGAAGCTTCCATTATAATAAATGTTTTACGTGGATGTAAACATACAGTGGTGGACATTAGGTTAACACATTAGCTCTATACACTCTTGGCAACCTAAAATATGATTGTATAGTTACTACTCTAATAATTCCTATGCCCTTATATGTACCATTCTGTCCAAGAATCACTTTGCATTATTTTGCATCAGAGTTTTGTTCCTTGCAACGACTATTTAATTTTTATATAACAAAACCCTGTGCTCGGAAAACGCGGTCCACACCATCACATTTTCGCCACCGTGTTTTATTGTTTTCGATGTGTATTTCGGGTTGGACTGCAAGTTTGGAAGACGCATGCATAGCGTTTTCCGTCAGCTCTGAAACGACAGAACTTTGATTCGTCACTCCAAAGAATATTTTTCCAAAAAACCATTGGCTGCTCTAAATGCACATGAAATTCTTTGATACGAGAGGCTTATGTTGTACAATACAGCCACGCAAATTTCTTTCGTTTAATCTTCCAATAGTTCGAGAGGAGATGCTGATTAAATTCAGTTACGCACTGATAGAAAATTGGTATATCAACTTACGATCGAATCGAAAGAAAAGGGGAGGAATAGAATATGATTAACACGTCCTTCTTTTCTGTGGAACATGAAAAAGCAATAGACAAAATTTATAACTTTTTGAAAATTTTAAGAAAATAATTAAAAAAATTCGTGAAAAAAACTTTATTAAGCTTAAATAAAACGGCGTTTTAATAATAACAAATAAATATTATCACAATTTTAATCAAATAAACATTGCCGGAAAGTTCGAATAGATAAACATGTGTCAGAATAAGGTCAACTTGTTTCCGAGTAAAGAAATCTCTTTTGCCGAATTAGTTGTTTAGAAATAAAGGAAATTATTTTATATATTTACGTATATAACAAGGTATGGAGTCGACAGCAGCCGTGTTACTATTGCTAAAGTGTAGTGAGTGAGGGAAAATTGAAAGATAGTTTGCCCCAGTAGTCAAACCAATAACAATTACAGTCTCATTTTTAGAGTCTTCACTTGTTAACCGAGATGTCATGACTTAAGATTTTTTTCACAAGGATAAAATTGAAGCGGAACATAATGTTGGGTTGGCTCAATCTAATAACAAAATAACTGTAAAATGTTCAATTAAAATGAGTTAACTCCCAGCTCTAATCTTATATATAAAAATGAGTGTGTGTTTGATTGTATGTTTGTATGTTTGAAGTTTATAGACGACTAAACGGCTGAACCGATTTTCTTGAAATTTTCACAGTATCTTCCTGTATGTCTGGAGGGAGTTATAGGCTACTTTTTATGTTGATATTCCAAATGAGCGAGGGGCCATGCCCATGTATACTACATACTTAATATTTAATTGCATTTGAAATATATTACTCATACGCATAGTTACCCCTAAAGTATGCTATCTATGATTCCTGATGTATAAAACCAAAGAAAATAAAGTATAAAGAATGTGAATTTTGGTATATTTTGGAATATTTTTCAAAAATATTTCACGACGCGAGAGGAAAGATAGAAGGGAAAGATAAAGAAACCAAGAGCGTAACAATGTTCTCAATTGTTCTCATCGTGCGTTTTTGTTGTTTGACTAATTTTTTATTTATTCTTCTGAAACAGTGTTGCCACGAAAAAAATTTTGTAACCAACATTTGTGAAAAAATCACCAAATAAGAAAAAATATAACCAAAATTAAACTCATAGACTTTTGTTTTATCCTAAATAAAGCATATTTTCATTGTCTAGAACGCTTTCGATTATAAGTACATTCACACACACTTATAGTAACTGTTTTATGCAGTGTATTACAATAAATACATAATGCGACCTGTTTTGGGCAATAAAAAAAAACCAATTTTGGGCGGGACGAAGTTCGCTGGGTCAGCTAGTAATTTATATAATATTCCTAAATTCCACGCTGTATCAAATACTTCTTCCTTGTCTAAAGAGATCGAAACATTGCAAGTTATTTCTCTTAAGTTCTTAACTACTACAGCATCTAAGAAATTATCTTAATTTAAGTTTAAAAATAAAAACTAAAGGCAGGATTTTAACGGGCCGATAATTTGTTTTTTAGTATTATAAATGGACAATAAGGTAGAAGTGAGCGTTAAGCTAAAGGGAAGTGTATTTTGTGAAGGGAAGATCATCATATCAATATTATTTCATATTTTTTTCATATTCCGTTTAGATGGCTGGCCTGGGGCTCAAACCCGGGCTTTACGTCTAATAAGCGAAGATACTACCTACTAGACTACGGCGACTACCGATTATCGTTTACAACAGTTGTTATTTTAATGTTGTTTTTTTATGCGATCATGATTTACAACTGTTGCCAGCACTATTGCGTTCTGAGTTGTCTATGTTTATTGACATCGATTATCGTTCACAACATGTGTATTTATGTGTTGTCAGAACTGTTAAAATCTTACAACAGCTCAATAGCTGTTGTTTTATTTACATTACCAGTTGAATAAACGAAAATTGAGACAAATTTTTAAGTATGAATATAAAATTTGTTTTGCAAAATATAACTATAAAAAATAATTAATTACAAATATTTCTTTGCCAAACTACAAACAAAAAACTAATGAGAAAGTTGGTTGATCTCACGAAAATTAATGCAGATATTGCCCGAGGCAAGCTACCATTTAGATTTAACAAAATGCGGCTTAAAGAAAATTGGGATCAATTAAATGGCTTCGGACCTTCGATTAAAACTAATAAAGAATGGCAAAGAGTAGGTAGCAACTCCACTACAAAATTTATATTATATTGCTTAAGAATTATATTTATTTTACCGTAGATATGGACTCACTATAAGGACAACTTGAAGAGAAAATTGGCTGCAAACAAAAGAAACTTTCAAGCTACTGGTGGTGGTCCGTTGTCAGAAATCAGATTGAGTCCATTAGAACAGAGCACTGTTGGACTTGTCTCAATATAAACGGGAGTAACCCCAAATACCTCTACAATGGGTTTGGAAAATCCAGAAGATTCCGATGGGGCGAAATCAACATTTAATCCTGAGCAGTCTTCACCAACTGTTGATTCTACAGTAAAACAATTGCCAAAAAATTCCAGATCATCAAAGAATGCTGTCATTATCATTATAAAAGTTTATCGACGTGAATACCCATGATTCTTACCCTGCGTTTACACGAGCCACTACAAGTTCGAAAAACTCATTCCACTTACAAATTTTTACTAATACACTTACATTTTACGAAGTGGCAGCTCTAGTGGTAGCAAAATTTGCTTGCCACTGAAAATTTGACAGTGGCCGCCACTAGCTGTCAAAAAAGTAATCAATGTTACCCTGTTAACAATTTAATCGAAATTAACTGGTTTACTGTTAAATAGTAATTTAAGTTTTAACGTGTTAAATGTATTATTATTAAATTAAATGTATTATTATGCCTATGTATTTTTATGCATTTTGAGTGTGCATTTAAAAAACATAATTTGTTGTAATTATACAGCATATAATAAATGCTATTAAATTAAATTAAAACTAATGTTATTAAATTAAAACTAATAATAGTAAATAATAATATTTTCCCTAAAAATATGATTACATAAACCACTCGGCAACTCTGGCCCGTATAAACACAAAAGCAAGTGGCAAGAGATTCGACGATTTCGAACAATTTTTCGTTGATAATACGTATACAATAGTGGCAAGCCACTAATGGCGTGTGTAATTGCAGGGTTAGGTTCGGACCAAATTTAAAATTAATTTATTTCACACTGAGAGCTGTTCGCACAAAATAATTTCTCTCGCGCTCTGAGAGAAACGTCAAACTACATATAAAAAAGTTTTGTGCGAACCAAAAATGTTTCAGAAACTCGTGGGTGAACCAGCCTTTATTGTTTAATTTTTTTCTAACGATACATGTATACGTTATTTCAAATATTCTTTTTAAACATGGCAGTTTTTGGCACGCAGATATGTATTTTTACGGAAAAGTTTACTACATATGAAATGCAACTTTGTGCCGTAAACAACATTTAGATACTGTAAATGAGCCAATTCAGACGAGCACATTTATTAGTCGCACAATTTTTGTATTTTTCAATTTATACGGGATGAATATTCGTTTGGCAACAAATGTATACGTATACAGAGCTTTGTATGTATTAGTGTTCTTGCATTCATTTGATGTTTGGCTGAATTTTAAAAATGTGCATGTATTAGTTTTGTGCTGGTGATGCGTGGTTGTAGCTGGTGGAAACTTTGCGCCACCGAAAAACCATTCTCTTCACCCTTTTTGCCTATAAACTATCATTTTACGCCAGCACAATTGTGCTTGTGTTAATTGGCTCGATCATAATCAAAAAGAAGATGAATGTTATATAATCTAAGTTTTGTAAATGATAATACGGGCCTTTATTTGTAAAATTAACAGATTTAAAGCTATTAAGTTTAATACCCCATTTGTCAATACTATTCACAACGGTTTGTAATTTCTTAGTTATGTTCTCACCTTAGGCCTAATGACAGTGTCATCTGCGAACGTGTCGACAATTCAATCTGCTTGTACTGGTAAATCGTATGTGTGCAACGCATGTAATACGGAACACCTGAATTAATACGATGTAATTTAGACACTTTATCATTAATTTTGACTCTAAAATATCTTTCAACTAAGTATGACTCTAATAACTCTGTGCGATAGTCAAAATACACCCAGCTAATAACACAGTGTACCCAACTTCCTAAACTAAATCAGCTGGATGAGTTACAAACAACGATGCAGTTTGATGACGTACTCAAAGGTATTAATGACAACAAGACAAAAATCAACGAAGTACAAAAGAAAAATAAAAACTTAAAGAAAGAAATAGTTGATTTAAAAACATCTGTTAAAATCCTCAACGGTCAATGAGCTAAATATGTTTGTATAATAAATTGTTTGGAATGTGAAGAATATGCTGATGATGTTGAAATCTTAATGACATTTTTAGGGATTTTGTTTTGAAAATAGAAGCTAATAATATAGATGAAGCTTTCTTCTTGAAAAATAAAAGAGAATACAACAACACTGCAAATACAGAATCGAAAAAGAAAATTTTGATCGTTAAATTTAACAACAAAGCAACAAAACAAGTAATAATGTCTATATAGTCAAAACTCAAGGAAAAATAAAATAAGTCTGTATTTATTAATGATTTTTTAAGCAGAGAAACATTCTCTTTACTTAATCATGCTAAGAGATTGCAAAAAGTTGGATATCGTCGTGAGTGTTTATGTTAAAAGAAATGAATCTTCGAAACCGAGGCTCATTAAAACTTTTGAAGAAGTAGCAAATTTATTGGTAGAAGCAGCAACAAATAGTACTCGAAGGTCATTACGTTGCGGTTATAATATTGAAAAGGTTCATGAGGTTAATAGTGAAGTTCACTCGCCTTTTATGTTCGTGGCTAATAAAATTTTTTTCTTTTATTATTTAATATATTCAGTAAATACATAAAATATAATAAATACAATATTCTTATTTCTCAATTATTTCTGTAAATGTTATTATATAAATTTAAATCCAAAATTTTCTTTATTATCTAAATTACCAGATATTATTTGTATTCAAGAGACATGGTTTGATAGCAAAGTAGTACAACTTTACAAAATTCCGGGATTTAAACCGGTTTACTGCTGCAGATCTGATTGTTATGGCGGTACGTCAATATATGTTCGCGAAGACATATTATTTTCTGTTTTATTTATTAGTTTCTATTTTGGTAAAACAGATTTCATATAATTGTTCTTTCGATTCAGAGTTTTTATTTAAAGTTATTTAATGCGTCTTGACTCAGTTGAGTACAATAATAGTCCATTTACACTACAGCGAAATCTAGTAGATTAGATTTTAAAATCTAGATCGTTTACACTGGATTTATTTGACAGTAGCAAGATTTCATTTTAATAACAAAAACAGCTGACTGAAATTTAAAAGAAAATAATATTTCCAAATTTAATTTAATACCAAACAAAAATGAAAAATATAGGACATTTACAGGGATGTCATAGAATCCAATAATGTCGGAATTGGATTTGAAAACGACACAAAAATCAATTTGGGGTCATACAATCCAAGATTATCGGTTTTGTTTTCGAACTTGAATAAGTATCGGTTTTAGGTGTCACAGAATGTCTGTTATCGGTTTTGTTATTGGAAATAAACCAAGCAGCTAACAGCTGTCTGTTTGTTATATGAAATAAGAACAACTTAATTTTACTCTATAAATAGCTTTTATTTTACCAATCTTTTATAAGCTTGTAGCTATTTCGTCTCTGATTCTCTGACCTTCACTTTGCAGAGTCATGCTTGATGACAAAATAACATTGTCTTCACTTTCAGGTAATGATAAAGTCAGCTCATCCTCACTGGTTTGCAGATTATAGATCCTACAAATGTTGTGCAGAGCGCAGCAGGAATTTATAATTCCTACTGCCTCTTCCGGATGGTAGTGTAACGTGCTCATTAACCACTCAACATATTCCATATTCAACACTCCTATTCATATTCTTTTTCGATTAAAGTACAAATGCTCGTTAAAGCTAGGCTTTATTATCTTTATATGAGTCCCGTCTATGCAACCAATTATTGGAGGGATTTTAAATGTACTAAAGAAATAGTCCCTTGCTCTTTGCGTATCGTTGGAGTTCATTTCTAGTTGTACCCATTGACGGCAAATGAACCGCTCCATAGCATTGAGCACATTGTCTAAAATTGTAGAAACTGTGCTTCCACCCAGCGATATGCTAGAGTCATTTTCAAAAGATACTTGGTATGACCCTTCAGCTAAAAATCGCAACGTAGCTGCAAGTTGTAGCAATGGTGGGATCTTAGAATAGGAAAGGTGTTCTTTTACTGTGTCTATGACCATACGAAAAGCGTCTTTGTTCAACCGGCAATATGCTATAAATCTGCAAAGCAGCTTTACTTCTATCCAGGAAACACTGTATTATAGTAGCCAGAACAAGAGTGGGAACAACAAGAACGAACCATAAGTCATATATTTAAAGATTGCCCGGTAAGCTCAACAAATGAACCACTAAAAGAAATCCTAAATTGCAGCAACAGAAACTCAGCAAGAAAAATTAAAAATATTCTTCAATCTGCAAATGGTTTACATGAAATCTAGATGCAACACATATAGTGTAATGACCATGTAGTCCACACTATTTTGGAATTGTATTTTACAAATTTAATTTTGTAAAATACGCATTTTAAATAAATAAATATATATTTTGTGAAAAAAAAAATTAATAAAAATTGGAAATAAATACACAAATGTAAACAACAGCTGTTTCGAACATCGGTTTTATTTCAATTCGAAAATAACAAAACCGACTTGATTTTGTGACACCAAATGAATCCAATATTGGGTTTCAAAAACGACAAAAGGCAAAACCGACTTGGATTCTATGACACCCCTGTTAGTATCGTTTTCATCAAGACCAAATAATATGCAATCAGAAATAATGCTTTGCTTTATAATTGCTTTGCTTTATATAAATATAAATAAAAAATTAGTCTAACAACAAAAACGCACGATGAGAACATCGCATTGTTACGCTCTTGGTTTCTTTACCCTTCCCTTCTATCTTTCCCCCGCGTCATGAAATATTTTTGAGAAATATTCCAAAATATGCCCAAATGCACATTCTTTATACTTTATTTTCTTTGGTTACGCTCTTGGTTTCTTTACCCTTCCCTTCTATCTTTCCCCCCGCGTCAAGAAATATTTTTGAAAAATATGCCAAAATGCACATTCTTTATACTTTATTTTCTTTGGTATTGCCCATCACAGGACATGATAGCTGATGTGCTGACTAAGAACATGGCCAAAACGAAACATAATTATCTTATGGGATTAATGAAATTTACTTAATATATTTATGCATTTTATGCTTTGATTGTAATACGATATTTACATTAAAAGGAAGTGTTGGAGGTTATTAATATATGGCAACCCTGTAATGTAAATGTCGTTAAGTACATTTTCCTTTTTTCTTATTCATTTTCTCTTATACCCCATTTACACTACAGCGAAATCTAGTACTTATGAGATTTCGAGCCAAATCTAGTTGATTTTATGTGTTTTGCCAAATAGTACTTAAAAATACAACGCTGCAAAGGAGAAAAATTTTAATGCTGTAAAAAAAAACTACTAAATATTTTCTCAAATTTCTTTTTTTATTTGAAAGTACAATCCTTCCGGTTAATAATGGAAAATAATTTCATTCAAATGGCTCCCTTGGCTGGCCATGCAGTAGCCTACACGAGTATCCTACAGAAGATGCAAAAAAAATCATCTTTTCAGATGAAGCTCATTTTGATCTTGGCGGGTATGTAAACAAGCAAAATTGTCGCATTTGGGGCACAGAAAACCCGCACGCATACATTGAAAAGCCGACGCACCCAAAACGAGTAACTGTTTGGTGCGTATTTTAGTCCAGAGGCATAATTGGGCCATTGGCCGTTACAGTCAATGGCGATCGTTATAGGGCCATGTTGAACGAATTTTTGTTCAAAAAAATTCAAGAGTTTCAGTAGTTTTTACAAAGTTATTTGGCGGACCCTTTATTATTTTCTTTTAAATTTCAGTCAGCTGTTTTTGTTATTAAAATGAAATCTTGCTACTGTCAAATAAATCCAGTGTAAACGATCTAGATTTTGAGCAAGATTTGAAATCTAATCTACTAGATTTCGCTGTAGTGTAAATGGGCTATAAAGACATTTACATTACAGGGTTGCCATATATTAATAACCTCCAACATTTTCATTTATAACCTGTGAAAGTAAAGTTTTTATTGATTCAACTGTTCTTAATGTAGTGAGTCAAAACGTAACTAAAAAACCTATAAAACTAATATCTTTTTATAGATCGCTGAAATGTAAAATTGAAACATTTTTGGCATATTTGGCAATACTAATGTTAATTCTGTGGGTAATTCTCAAGCTTAGGGTTTAAAAGATATTTTTCAATGCTACGATTTCAAATACTGTCATACCCTTATTACTCGGCCTAGAAGTGGAACTTCATTAAATAATGTATTTTGCAATATCGAAACGGAACTCAAAATTAATTCAGTTGAATGGGTGTTATCGGACCACAACTTATTGAATATAATAATTGATTCTGCTACTAATACAAGAGATTTCAGAGATGTTGTTCGCTATCACAAATCGCTATTTCCGTGGATTGTCACTGATTTTATTCAAACGGTCATGGTAATAATTTGTCACACATACATACATACATAATTGGCCATTACAACCCGTCAGTCAGGATTACGGCCTGGCTTCTCACACTACTCATGTTAATTTTATACTTGAGTGGCGGGACCTAAAGTTTAACGTCGACCCCGAACGACAGATTTTTGAGAAACTTTTTCATGCAGGTTTATTTACTCTCAGAGTTTTTGCTAGAATTCGGCTGAGAGGAAGTCGCCGAAGAAATCTTTTTTCTTTCATATTTCGTTTTGATGTCTGGCTTGGGGCTCGAACCCGGGCTTTATGTCTAATAAGCGAACACACTACCTACTAGACTACGGCGACTAGGGTCAATTACATGTCTGACGGTTTTAATAGGGGCTTGAATGGTGTTAGTGCTATTTTTTATGATTTTTCTAAAGCATTTGATCTCGTAAATCACTCAATTCTGATTGAAAAACTAAACTTTTATGGTGTAAGAGGAAGAGAACAGGGTTCTCTACCAACCAAATGAACTATAATACAAGAAACAATACCAATTTAAGGGTTCCTAGATGTCGTCTAGAAATCACAAAACAAAGAATAGAGTACATTGGTAGTTTAGAATACAATAATTTGCCTCAACCTGTTTAAAAAATTTACAGAATTTAAATTAGTTTAAATATAGTGCAGTTTGTTACTTTCTTTTATCATTTACACCTTTCATTATTATATAAGTTAACGTTGGCACATCTGGTGTGTCGCATTAGTGTTTTTCATTTATTTAGGCGACACCTTAATACAGTCCATATAAATTGCTGACGGTATGTCTGGCAATAAATTCATTTGTTTATCAATTATTTCCCAGCACTTTTAGTGTAACCTGATTTCCCACACGAGGTGCATTGTCGGCAAAGTAAATAGTATTGGAACAATAAGCTTGCTTTAGTTTGATTCTTTTTATATTATTGTATTTTAGTTAGTTTTAGTTAGTCTGTAACGAGCACTCAAAATAGATAGACAAATCCAAAACTGGATTTGATTTTAATAAAAAACCCACTTATAAAAATATAAAAATTTAATTGGCGCCCAACGTGAGGCTTTTATAATAAAGTTTAAAAAAAAATCAAAAATTAAGAAAACACTCTTGAGAAAGTGAACAAATTTTTTTGTAAATAAAAATTAAAGAAAATCTTTTAAAGTACAAAACCCTTTTTTTTAAGGAAGAACTATTGTGAATACAAATAAGTTTTTGCTAGAACAGTGCTCTCAACATAAAATCAAAACCCTTTTTGTCTTCCACTAGTAAAAAGGGCATAAATAAAAACAGTGTAAGCCCAAAATAAACTGATAAAAAAGAAGATAATAATAAAAAACTTAGAGTTCAAGCTAGAGCTAGAGTTCCAGAGCAATAAAATCCTGGGCAAACACAAAAAAAAGAGGAAAACAACAAAACAGTGAATACTTTTTCAACAGCAAAAGTGCACGAGCAATTAGACAATTAAACAAGTGCATTTGTGCAGGGACAAATAAAGTTTAAAAAGAGGATCTAAAGTCACCTGCGCTTCGAAATAGCCTGGTCAGCGCTGAAGAGGACAAGCGACACCGAGAAACAACACTCCAGCCGCAGCGGAAATAACATGAAGTATAAATACCTGTAAGTAGAGTAGAGTAGAACTCGATGTAAATCTTTGTAAGGGTGTTAAATCAGGTGCTGCGATTTATTTTATACTGTTTTTTGTTGTTGTTTGTTTTGTTGTGTTTGACGTGGTGGTAGTAAAGTTTTATGAGTGATAATAAAGATCAAGCTAGATTACAACAGGTGGTAGAGGGACTCAACAGAATAGAAGCTGATAAGAGAGAGAATATAAGATATTTAGGGGAAGCTAATTGGTGGGAAAGCAAGGCAATGGCTGTAACACCAGAACAATTGAGGGCAATGGTGGAAGTTGCTATAAATAGCGCCCTACATCCTCAGAAACTGGTTTTCGAAAAAAAGATTGAAGATCTTCAGAGAAAATGCAATAAGTGTGTTGTTCAGACCCCCGACGTTGAAACTTACAGAGACATAGAAATAGTACCAGCGCGACATTGTGACGAACCGCTCGACATAGTAAAGTCTCTGCCTGACTTCGAGGGTAAACAAGAGACGTACGTTTCATGGCGCCAAGCGGCGCAAACGGCCTACAAAGTTTTTGAAAAATTTGAAGGCAGTTCCAAACATTACCAGGCCGTGGCCATAATTAGGAATAAGATAAAAGGACCAGCCGGTATGGTATTGTCCTCCTTTAACACGGTCCGAAACTTCAAAGCAGTCATTGCTCGGCTTGACTTTACGTATTCGGACAAACGGCCGATTTATTTGATTGAGCAGGAGCTTTCGATTCTTCGGCAGGGGAACATGACCCTTTTGCAGTTTTATGACGAAGTCGAAAAAAAATTAACTTTACTGACAAATAAAACTATCATGACTTAGGATAGGGCCACTGCAGCAGTTATTAACGAAAAATACAGAATAGACGCGCTTCGTGTGTTTATATCCGGAACAAAAAAGGGGTTAAGTGATGTGCTTTTTTCGGCTCGTCCGAACGATCTACCTTCGGCCCTGGCGTTGGCACAGGAAGTCGAATATAATCGGGAAAGGTATTTATTCGCAACCAACTTTGCTAAGAGCCTTGAGAACAAAGAAAGGGGCAGGTTTGAATCAAGCCAGCAAGATGGAAACCTTGCTGCGGGAACCCGCTCAATCAGGAACCCCCATTTTTATAGACGTCAAGGTCCGGGTAACGGGCCCATCGAAATGAGGAATTGGTTCCGTCAGTTGACATCGACCAATCAATGCGTACCGTACAGTCAGTGAGACCAGCTACTAACGGACCTTCTCAGAGCCTCCGCTAGATTTACCGGACCCAAGCAACAGAGGATCAGCCATATTTCCCAAGACATTGCTTTAGCAGAACAAGAACAAGACGAGTATGAACACCAGGCAGAACTAGTAGCATCAGAAATCGATGCTGAGGAGGTATTTGATGAAATAAAGTTTTTAGTCAAAACTCCCTGCTGCCATTCATAGAAAGGACAATTGCAGGGAGAAACATTAAATTATTAATAGATACGAGAGCTTCGAAGCCTTAGCGGGCTTAGAAACATAGTTTCAGTAGAAAATCATTTTTTAGTCAAATCTATCCATGGCCATATTCAACACGAATAGTACGTTTTTTTATATTGCCATCATTGTCAACATTTTATGGGATACTAGGCCTTGATCTGCTAACGCAGTTAAGTGCAAAAGTGGATTTCAAAAATAGTGAACTCCAAACAAAAAACGGTTCGAAGAAAATAAAATTGCATAATCAAAATGGCATAATCAGACCTTCTAGGTCCCCTTATAACAATCCCATCTGGGTCGTCGATAAGCAGGGCAAGAACGATTTATTGATTTTAGGAAACTAAATCAAAAAACTATTGATGATAAATACCTCATCTCCGATGTGGCACCGATTTTGTCAAACTTGGAAAAAGTGAAATTTTTTACGACGCTTGATCTTAAATCAGGCTTTCACCAGATAACGCTTGCAGAAAAGGATAGGGAGAAAATGGCTTTCTCGGTCGGAAACGAGAAGTATGAGTTCTGTAGGTTCCCTTTCGGTTTGAAGAATGCTCCTAGTATTTTTCAGCGTGCCATTGATGATGTATTGAGGGAGCAGATAGGGAAATCATGCTATGTTTACGTTGACGACGTAATTACTTTTTCGGACCGCGAAGATGATCATGTTAACCACATAGCATGGGTATTGGGTAAACTGTATGAGGCATACTTATATGAGAGTCTCTCCTGAGAAGTCGCACTTTTTTAAAGAAAGTGTCGAATATCTCAGCTTTGTGGTGTCCAGAGGTGGCTTTACAACAAGCCCCGATAAGGTGAATGCAATTCGGAACTATGAACAGCCAAAAACACTGTTCAATGTTAGACCTTTTTTGTGACTCGCAAGCTATTATAGATGCTTCATTAGGGATGTTGCTTCGATAGCAAAACCGCTCACCGATATTCTGAAGGGTGAAAACGGCAAAGTGAGCGCCCACCAGTCCAAAAAGATTAAGGTGAACTTCAATGAAAGCCAAGTTCAGGCTTTTGACAAGTTGAAGGAGATACTATCCTCAGAGGAGGTCATGTTACTCTACTCGGACTTTAGGAGGCCTTTCGATCTAACGACGGATGCTTCCTCGTTGGGTTTGGGGGCGGTAATATCACAAGGAGGTAGACCGATAACCATGATTTCGAGGACTTTGAAAGACAGGGAATTGAATTACGCAACTAATGAACGTGAGTTGCTGGCTATAGTGTGGGTCCTACAGAAGCTTAGGAATTACCTCTATGGTGTAAAACATTTGAATATTTATACGGACCAGCAGCCGCTCGCGTTTGTGGTTTCGGATAGAAATCCGAATGCCAAGATAAAGCGTTGGAATGCTTTTGTGGATGAGCATAATGCAAACATTTTTCACAAACCTGGCAAGGCAAATTATGTTGCCGACACTTTGTCCCGTCAAAATATTCATGCTCTGGAAGGCAGTACTCCCACTAATGTTGCTACGGTACACAGCGAGAGGTCGTTTACCTACACGATAGAGATAACAACAGATAAACCAATCAACTGCTTTCGAAATCAGATAGTTTTGGAAGAATCTCGCTTTTCTCGGAAGCGGAATTTCATACTTTTCACCGAAAAGACTCGTCACCTGATTGACTTTACTGATAGGAATCATGCTCATCGATGAAGTAAAACTGGCGGTTAATCCAGGAGTGGTGAATGCAATTTACTGTGATTTACCAGTCCTAGCTAGTATTCAGAATGAGTTAGTCAGGTGCTTTCCGGCAACCAAATTTTGGTACTGCAGGAAAATGGTATTGGATATTTTTGATAAAAATTAACAGATCGAGATAGTTAATGCCGAACATAATCGTGCTCACAGAGCAGCGCAAGAAAATGTAAAACAGATTCTTGATGACTATTATTTCCCAAAAATGGCTAAGTTGGCGGCCGAAATCGTGACAAACTGTAAGACATGTAACAAGGCCAAATATGATAGACATCCACGCAAACAAGAGATGGGGGCGACCCCAATACCATCTTACACAGGGGAAATGCTTCATATCGACATTTTCTCTACGGACAAAAAATATTTCCTCACATGCGTTGATAAATTTTCGAAATTTGCCGTGGTCCAACCAATACCATCCCGTACAATCATAGATCTGAAAATTCGAATTATGCAACTAATGAACCTTTACCCTGACACAAAGAACATCTATTGTGACAACGAACCAGCATTAAAATCAGAGACTATCACGTCAATGTTGGAAAATCAATTCGGAGTCGTGCTCGCAAACGCGCCTCCGCTCCATAGCACTTCAAATGGCAAGGTCAAGCGCTTCCACAGCACGCTCTCGGAGATTGCGAGGTGCCCCAAACTTGAGAAGAAAATCGAGAATACAACCGAGCTTATAATGTTGGCTACTGCAAAATATAATAGAACTATTCATTCAGTGACCAACAGAAGACCTGTGGATGTTGTCCACAGTACATCGGTAGAAATAAGGGGGGAAATAAGAGAAAAAATCATGAAAGCTCAACGAAACCAACTTGATAGGGACAACCCCTCCAGACGGAATAGGACCTTTGAAGTTGGAGAATGTGTGCTTGTTAAAAATAATAAGAGATTGGGGAACAAATTAACACCTTTGTATACGGAAGAGAAGGTGGAGGCAGACTTGGGAACTACAGTTCTTATTAAAGGGAGGGTGGTCCATAAGGACAACCTAAAATAAAAAAATCAACTTCTTGACCTTTTAACATCGCTCCATCCTGACTTTTTCCTTTTTGTTTTTTTCTATAGGATTTTACTCATAGTGCGTCCACTTCGGATGGTGGCTGCAAGGTTAATGGATTACTCTAACTCGGATTACATTCCCATTACGGACGGGGACGTGGTTATATGGAAGGATTTCGACTACTTGCGACATACTACAAACTTGACGATGTACTCTGAGATAGCTGATGAGACGAGGCACCTTACAGTACATTTTCCTTTATCCCATATGGTGAGAATTTTGGCCTCGGACGTTACCCGAATTAGGGCAATTGTGGCATCATTCGAAGTCCACCACAGACACGCCAGAAGCCTCAATATCTTGGGCACTGCCCTTTAAGTAGTTGCTGGTACACCAGATTTCGACGACTTTGAGAAAGTAAAATTCAAACAACGGGAACTCATCGAGTCCGAAAACAGGCAAATACTGATAAATACAAAAACGCAGGCCCAGATAAATAAACTTACAGAAACAGTTAATATGATCATTAAAAATTCAAAAATCGAACAGATTGATACGGGTCATCTGTATGAAACACTCTTGCAAGAAATAGAATAGTAATTTCGGAACTTGAGACTTTAATGCTATCTGTCACCCTTGCGAAGATAGGGATAATAAACCCTGCAATTTTGGATTCTAATGATTTAAAAAATATTGTAAACAAGCACTCTACAAATATCACTGTATCTGATCTAATGGAGGTGTCATACGTTAGGGTCCTTTTAGATGATAATTTTATACATTTTATAATCAAATATCCTAAGCCTAGACTAGAATGTAAGAAAGTAAGCTTATTCCCTGTTCAACATAATGGAACGATTTTGCATCTCGGAAAGATAACAATGTGGCCGATTGAGGAAATGAAATACTCCCGATCGGAAACTGCAGCGCTACACTCGGGTGGTATAGCTCACTGCAGCACTCAACCCAGTCGCCTCAGTCCACTAGTCGTAGTCGATGATGGCATTATCATTGTCAACGATGACTCCACCGAAATCAAAGATAATGAAACTTCAGTAAAGACTATATCTTTCTTTTCACATATCTATTTTTTAATGTTTAAAAAATAGTAGTCTCAACAATGCTCTAGAGACGCTGAGACCATATGTTATGTATATATGTATGTATGTTTGTAATTTTGAATTAATAAATAAAATAAAAAATATATATATAACACGACTGTTATACTCTTTAAATAAATACTTTATTCGATCTTATCAAACGAAGTGGCAATCTCTGCACAAGAGAATGCACTTTAAGACTGTTACCACTTATTTTATACATTTTGAATTAAAGTTTGCTACTATGAAGGGACAAACTTGAAAAAATTTGCATTTGTATCAAAACTTCATAGAATATTATGTTGACTGTATACCGTTTTAAAGCCCCATCATCCTCCCTCCCTTTCAAAGAAACTTGAAATTTGTGACATTGGTTCAGAAATGTTTGTGCAATCAATAAATTTGTGCGTAAAGGTGAAAAAACAGTTTTTGTCAAATAAAACAAGTTTGGCGGGTTTTAGAAATATAAAAGAAAATTGTTTGAGTTTCAACAAAACTCACAATCTACAATCTATGTCATTAGTTGGCAATATTGTTTTGATAGCAGTAAGTTTAATTTATACAGCAATAGATTGACACGGAGGGCTTATAGAGAGAGCGTGTTAGGAAAAGTCAGATATGGTGGCATTGTTAAACAGAGTTGCATCGTATATGCACATTCAATTCCACTCCTCCTCAAAGCCAATATTTATATTCCGATTCAATTATAAATAAATATTAATTATTTAACCAGACCTAAAAGTCAACACATCAGCAATCATATTATTAGTGCTGCAGTACTTCAAATCTATCAGCTTCTTCTCATATAAATCCCTGACGTGGTGGTACTTAATGTCTATATGCTTACTACGGGCAGATAGATGGGGTTCTTAACCAGTTGTAATGCCCCCAATGTTGTCACCTTGGATTACAATAACAGTGTTGTTGTGTAATTGGATTTCCTTCAATAACTTTCTTATCTATGTTGCTTCCTTAGCCGCAGAAGATAGTGCCATATATCAGTGCTTGATAAGGCCACTGATTGTTGTTTACGACTTTCCCATGAAAAAATGCCGCACCAGCTAAAAGGAAAATATAACCGGTATATGACTTACGGTCAATAGCATCTCCTCCCCAGTCTGCGTCAACGTAACATTCGATTGGATGGCCAGTTTTACAATACTTTAGCCTCATCTCCTTGGTTTTGCTCAAATATTTTAGCATTCTCTTCAATGCTGTAAAATGCTCTATATGTGGATCGCTGTTCTTCTGAGATAGATATATCTTTTGATATAGAGTGCATGCTATCAGGCCTGGTACACATACCAATGTACATGAGAGAACCAACTAACAACTGATACTCAACTTGGTCAACTCTCTTACAATTCTCGTTATTGCATTCAGTTTGGAAGTTCGGCTCCAAAGGGGTTGATACTGGCCGACAGTTATCCATATTATATCGCTTCAGTAACTGTTCTATGCTTGCCCTTTGACTAATTGCAATTGATCCCGTTGGTCCATCTCTCTCTATTTTAATGTTCAGAAAATGGTTTACTGGCCCTTTGTCCACTAACTCGACCCTCTTAGAAATCTCACGTTTTATAAATTTCATATCATTAATATCAGACCACGCAATTAACATGTCATCTACATATACTGCAATTCTATTCACCTTATTCTCACTCTTCCGTATATAAAGGCATGGCTCACTCTTACACGCATAAAATTCAATTTCATTTAACAAAGAGTTCAACTTACGGTTCCACTGGTGACCTGATTGTTTGAGGCCATACAATGCCTTCTTTAACTTTAATACATGATGTGGTCTTCTCTCGTCAACAAATTTTTCGGGTTGTGTAATATAAATGTCGTCATCTAGTTCACTGTTGAGGTATGCTGTAGAAACATCCATCTGGTGTAAGTGTAACTCGTACTCAGCTGCAAACGCAAACACCATTCTAATAGTCTCGTACCTTACGACGGGAGAAAATGTTTCCCCATAATCTATTCCATAAACTTGCGAACAGCCTTTCGCTACCAACCTAGCTTTAAATCTTTCGACGTCACCTTCTTTGTTCTTTTTAAGCGAAAACACCCAACGACAACCGATTGCTTTTCGTTCCGGAGGAAGCTCAACCATTTCCCACGTTTTATTCTTCAAAAGTACATTATACTCACTCTCCATCGCGTTCCACCAAAAATTCGAGTATTCGTTCGATAGAGCTGCATTAACGGTTTCGGGAACATCGATATTTCCAGAGCACATTAAATTTACCGTATTGTATATTTTCTTGGGTCTCACAGAGGGGCATTTTGCCTGAAAACCTGGCCAAAATTAATAGAAGTGTTTTATGAGTTAATGGCTGGAATTTTTTGATAATGTTAGTGATAATTAGGCCCAAGGATGAATCCAACTGATTTTGGTTCAAATCGGTCCGTGATTTCGCCTAGCCCCCATACAAATTCCCCTCGAAACTGCACTTATTTACACATAATTATGGTAATTATGCAACAATCATAATAAAATTTAGCATTGATCAGTTCTGAGTACTAAGAAATCATGGTGTAAAGTTTGGTGAAAATCGGAGCACATTTGACCCTAGTCCCCATATAAAGTCCCCTTTAGAAATGCACGTTCGCGCTTATAAATGGCTTAAAAACATCGGTATCCTGATGAAATTCGGTATGAACGTGTATTTTGTAAATCTAAATGATATTGCTAAATTTTGTTATGGTCGGTCCATAATTGCCCCTAGGTCCAAAATAGGGCCCCTGAAGAAAATATGTTCAGCTATTATAATTGGCTTAAAAATTTGATTACCTCGATCAAATTCGACATGAACATGTGTAACGACACGTTTCCGCTCGGGTGCTGGGGTAGGTCAGCGGCGTCCAGTGGTTACATAAAAAAACACTTAGTTTAAGTTTAAAGCTATTTATTAACAATACTGCAATAGCTTACACACTAAACTAAGTAAAACTAAATACAAAGCAAAAATAATTAAATTGGAAATGAATTAAAATATCCTAGGCCGGCCTAACAACGGTTCGTCACGTCACAGTACCGAAGGCGTCAAGGGGGGTTGAGTCAGAACAACAGTCAAACGGCATGCGCCCAGGATGACTGCGGTCCTGCTGGTCCTTGTTGTTGTCCCGGTTCGTCAAGTGACAGTGCCGAGGACGTCAAGGGGGTTGGAGTCAGAATAACAGTCAAACGGCATACGCTCTGGATGACTGTAGTTTCTACTGGTCTTCTGTTACCCGGCGCAGTCAGTCAAGTCAATCAAAGGAGGATGTCTGAGCAACACAACAACAACAGATTGCGGCTCCAAGATCTCCCTTTGTTCGTCCGGTCAGTCAAATTCCCCGGAGGAGGTTGTCAGAACGTAATCAAACGGCCACGCACAGGATGATTCTGGTTCTGAGGCCTCCGGAGTCCGTCCAGTCACAGTTGTCAATGTTTTGCTGGCTGTAAATAAATCACAAGTGTAGACAACCACACCACTTGGGATTTATCATATTTCCAGCATAGCCGATGTCTAGATCGACCTGCCTTACCAGCAACTCATCACCAACTGCCCCGATCGCTGAAGTCACGCTCGCTTTTATACACAAAAGTAACGAGTAACGGATCAAACATGATCGAACATCAAACATGTTGTGTCCTACTCTACAACTTACCAATGTGAGAGCGTCAATTGAATTCAGCAGAGAGGTCTTGTAGGTCAAATGTGAGTCGTACGACAACCGTTATAAAGAATAATACTAATTCTAAAAATAGCGTATAACATCGACTCAATCATCATATCGTTAGTCTAATTCGCAAATGTGTTAAGTCCCTTTTTTCAAATTTTACAGGAGACACAAAAAACAGTGTAACATTTCCAATTTTTAAAATTTTTAAACTTTTTAAACGCAATTATTTTTACAAAATAGCTCTCTTTAAATGACCTAGATCAAAAATCAACTCAAAAATATCAAATTAAATCAAAAAATTAGCACGTGTTTTTAATATTTTTCGTAATTTTGTGGACTTAGCGTTTTTGCCAACCACAAAATTACAACAACTTTAAACCACATAATAACATTTTTTGTTGTTGTAAAATATGTATTTTGCATAATGTTACCGTTTTGCATTAAAATCTGAATTTTGGAAAAAAGTGGACTTAGCGTCTTTGCGAATTATACTAACGATATGACATATTGTAAGCACAATGGGGCCTAACATAAACTTAAACACTAAAATATTATGAAAGGCAATTATATTGGTAATTATTCATAAAGTATAAAATAAAATAAAAATAAAGTAACAAAAGAACTACTCCAAGTAGTATTACATATTTACAGATATCGTAAATAATATAAAACGAAAATGAACAATATCATCCAGTGATAAGGTGTGGGCAAAAACAAGGTCTCTGCCTTTTGTCGCCACACATATTCAATATGAATGTGAATCATTGTACCTGATCTTATTACGATCGGATCATAAGTGCCCCTAGGTACCACATACGGCCCATTAAGAAAATCAAACATAAATCTCATATTGTTATAATAGTCGATATATGTAATTAAGTTTTTAAAGTTCTATGATAATTAATATTTATTTATAATATTTATTTTACATTATTTAATACTTATGTATGTAACCTAAAAATACTTAAAAAGTGAAGCTAACTACCTACATTCGTTAAAATCCTTATCGATTTAATAGTATCTGATGAAAATGCTTTTCTATTCCTTCGCGATTTTTGTGTACTGCAGCTTATAAAAGGGTAATTTTATTATTTTTTACCAGTTTACAGGTAAAAAGGATGAAAATAGAGATTTCATATTTTACTGTGGTATATAACAATTGCTATTGTGGTATATAACAATTGCTACTTTCAGTTTTAAAAATCCTATATTTTCGTTTTTTTGGTAGAAAAAGGGTAATTTTTTTAAATTTTTCAAAAAAAGTAAAATTTTCAAAAAATCGCCGAAAATAATTGCGCAGACTTGCGCAAACTTTTTTTCTGTTCCTGAATGTAGAGAGTTCATATTTTCTTGTGGTACAAAATATTAAACTACTAAAAACTACTTTCACCTTTAAAATCCGTATCTTTTTTTTGGGAAGGGTAAAAAATGTGAAATTTTTATTATTTTTAAATTTTAACATTAATATATTAATAAACTGAAAGTAGCAGTTGCTCATACCTTTCAAGGAAAAAATCAATATAAAATCTCTATTCGTTTAGCCACAAAAAATATCATATGAACCTATTAAAATTTCAAAAAAAAACGCCAAAAACGCATTTAATTTTCTTCACTATCCTGATTTTGACATCGTCTCAAATCTACAAATTTCAACTTAAAGTCGTGAAAATTCACTATATAATGCAGAATTCTGTTATCTATCGAACTGCATACTCAGTTTCTTTAATTTCTTAAAATTCATTATTGCCTTTTTGGCCAGCCTTTGAGGGTAAATGCCCCTTAGTGCGTCGCTTACATTGTTGTGCATACATATATTATGTAATGCACAACATACTTTCGTAATTTTTGCTGCCTTTTCTGGTGTGTAGTGCAATTTCCTTGCGCCAAGAAGACATCGCCAACGGTTTTTAAGTACGCCATTCGTACGCTCTATAATTTTGCGGCATTTTGCGTGGGTTTCATTAAATCGCAGTGCATGCGACCCGTCCTCGGGAGTTCGATGGGGAGTTAAAAGCCATGGTTCAAGGGGATATCCAGCGTCTCCTATGTAAAAGAATGAAATAAATTAGTCAATTAGTCAAAGAATAAATATCATTTTTTTTACCTAACAGCCAAAAGTTCGTTTGACCTTGTAAATAATTTTGCTCAAAATGCTTTCGTAGCTCACTTGTATTCTATATAAAGGAATCTTGGCAGGCACCTGGATGAGATGAGTCGACAGACCATATTTTTAATTGGTGGTCACAGAGCTGAAAAATTTCCAATTGATTTTCTCTTACAAACAAATATCATATAGGGCAACTTACTAGCAAAACATTCATGCTAAATTTTCCTTTTCTATTATAGAAAAGATGTTTATTGTTTGATGGTGCTATAATTTGCACATGCGTTCCATCGATGCACCCTACAACGCCAGGAATATTGTGCTTCGTGTAGAAAGCTAGCGCAATATTTCTTTTTTCTTCTATGGTGTTCGGCACCTTAATCCAATGTGGACAGAGATGAGTCTCAAAAATATCCACCACTTCAGTAAGCACTTTGCTCAAAGTCGACTGGTCTAATACCACGTTCACATATAAGCAGGTTAGCTAGGTTATCGAGGTTATCTCGTAACCAAGCCACAAATGTATGAGGTTAGCCATACAATTTTTATGAAAAGATAACCAAGTTCAGCTGTAGGTTACCTCATAACCTAGTAAAATACGCATTGTTGCATTGAAAACTATTCAATAAAATACTCAAAAATGCAACGCTTTATATCTATTGTGAATACTATATTGACTAAAATTTGACAGCAATAGCAAAAAAAAACATTTACTATGGAGAAGACACAGAGGTAAGTTTATATTTTTATTTTTTATATATACTTAAATATATACATTTTTTATATTGTAGAAAAAGAAAAAATCGTGTTCGGTGGACTCCAGATGGTGAGAAAATGCTGCTGCAGTACTGGGCAGACAACATCGATGACCTCCGAGCCGCGAAGAAAAATGTGCACATTTTCGCACACATAGAGAGCGAATTTGCCAAACGCCAAATGTGTTACAGCGCTGGAGAGATCAAGGAGAAAATCCATAATTTTACCAATCGCTACAAGTAAGTGAATGTAAAAATCCCCATTTACAACATTTATTATATTCTATATTTTATAGATTAGAAAAGAAGCAGATGGGGTCGACTGGTGGTTCCCCTTCCACTTGGGTCCACTACAAGGAAGTAGAGGAAATTTTAAGTGGCAACAAGACAGTATAGGTAACATAATAATGAACTTTTTATTTTATAAATAATGCTTCAATTCTATTTCCAAAATGTGGTAGACGATGATAATAACCCTTCTACGAGCAGCCAATCATTTTCGAACTCCTCTACTGATGAATTGGCAGGAAGTTCGTCGGTGCCGGCGCCTGCAAAAAGAAGAAAAATTACTTATGAATATTTAATGGATAATATGGAACGAACTTCAAACATGTTAAAGGAGGAAATGTCGTCGTTGAAGGAGATCCAGAAAAAAGTGGTGAACCTCACTGAAAAAGCGGTTCTCGCTGAAGAGAAACGCAATGAAATTTTGGAAGAAATGTATAATAATAATAATAAAAGGTGAATTTTGAACTTACAGAATGAATTTGCAATCGCTCTTCTAATTGTCTCAGGCTCTATTTCGAAATCTGTAGCAGCATCTGTGTGCTCGGGCTGTTCTAAATGTGCACTAATCTCGTAAGTGGTTTGTTCTTCCAGCCATTTGTGATTGATGATATCGTTATGACAATTTAAAAAGTTGTGCAATGTGCAAGCTGCTTTAAGTATAAGAGGAACATTTTTGATGTGGTTGTCGACTCCTTTTCCGATTCTCCTAAAACGAGCCTTTAGGTGTCCGAACGCATTCTCTACCACTCTGCGGCATTTAGATAATTGGTAATTAAAAACTTTTTCATGCTCTGGAGGATGCACTTGAAATGGATAGGGCTTCATTACGTTCTTGGCAAAACGAAAAGCCCATAACGCCCACAGGAACATT
The DNA here is from genome assembly GCA_930367235.1 of Sarcophaga rosellei. NCBI lineage: Eukaryota > Metazoa > Arthropoda > Insecta > Diptera > Sarcophagidae > Sarcophaga > Sarcophaga rosellei. The sequence continues at coordinate 77,799,998 of OV884017.1, read as the reverse complement.
CACGCCGTTTATAATTTTGCTTTTTGTCACGAAGATTGGGTCCTCCAATGCCGCCTTAAGGTTGCAACTTTGAAATATTTTATAATCATTACATCGACCTGGACAGCCAACATTAATGTAGAGGAAGCGATATCTGTTTTTATAAAAATTGATAAAACCATTAAGCAAAAATCCATTATAGTTCTTACCTATAGTCCGTGCAATCCTTTGAGGGTGGGCGGACTTTAATATGGCAACCGTCTATGGCACCAAGACATTGAGGAAAACCAAGCTTCTGAAAACCATCGATGCACTCATCCACTTTTTCACTGCTCGTGAATTGTTCTTGTAAGTACATCGGCCGCAATGATTTCCAAACTTCTTGGCAAAATGTTAAAAATATTTCGTTTACGATTGCCTTGGAAACTCCGAATAGCCGTGCCACAGTTTCATATTCGGCTGAAGATTTTAAAGTGTAGACGGCTATAGCTACCCTTTTCTGCAATGGGATGCACTTCCTATAGTATGAGTCTTGTTTCGCAATACCTTTGGTAGAATCACACAAGATGCCAAACGTTGCTCTGCTCATACGAAAGGTTTCCTTAAAAAGACGGTCATTCATTTCAGGAACATCCTTTTCCCAAAAGCTGCCGTATCGCTTCTAAAGAATACGTTTATTTTAAATGTTTTTATAAGCTATTTGTTGTTTTTTTTTTTTACTTACGTATGCCCAAATATTTCTTGGGTTTATCTCGTTGCACAGAGGCATTGCCGTCAACATTAATATTTCAGAATAAAGAAATATTACGCGATTTATTTTTAACAAGTTTACTTGAATGTAGATAGATAAACATACACAATAATAAAAAAACATACAAATGCATACAGCTGTCAATTTCTGTCATTCTCGCATATGTTTAGGTTATATTTGTCATATGTGAACGCCACAAGGTTATCTCCAAGGTTAATTTTAGATAACCATAACCTTCTTATATGTGAACGTGCTATAAAGCTACGTTGAAATCTTTGCCTACGCAAGTCTGGTACCCACCTTCTACAAAAAACGTAAGCTCGCACATAGTTTTACAAATGGAGAAACTCCAAATTGCTTTTTTATTGGTGGACTGTGCGTTGTTAAAAATTCGAGTAAATACCGAAAAGCCGGTTTATTTACTCTAAAGTACTTTTGAAACCTGTTAGAAAACAAAAATTTAAACCAAAGAAGTTCATTTTTATTTATTTACTTACAAAGACTGCGGTAACTCAAGAGAATTAGATTCATCCCTTAATTGCCTCCTGGAAATACGTTGGATGTTTTGTTGTTGTTTTTCCAAACCAGCAATTTCCTCCACAAGTATATATAGCACTATTCATTTTTATTTTCTTGTATTATTATATATTTTTTTAGAAGTGTTCCAAGTGGCTATGGTATTTGATTCAATGAATATAGTGGCAACTTGGCAACTAAAACTCAAAGATAGGGTCACCTTTAAGTTACCACCACCTCCCTTGGACGAATCACTGGTGCAACGCTATGAAAAATTAAGACCTAATGATTGCCGTAAGGTCGACATCGGGCAGACGAGATGCAGTTGCCATTAAAGGAGCCCGGAGGATTTTGAATTGTATTCAACATATTTTGCTAAGTGTATTTATAGTCAAACCTATTGTGAATTAATTTTTATATGCTCAGTAGATTTTGCTGAACTCAACATTTCTTTACCTAAAGCCTCTTTTTTATTACTAAAGTTAGTTGTTCAGAAACCGCCAAGAAGGCAATAAACCTTAAGTTAAATCAACTCTCAGTCTTCTCAATTTATTGGGGGACATATATATATTAGAGCGACTCACCAAAAAAAGTGCTCGATGTACCCTCCTAAAAATGAACCTTGGACTTTTTAAGATGACATTTAAAATATTTCGGCTGCAGCTTTGACCTCTCGTGAGCTGGACCATTTCGATAAAGGGTCTATTTTTCCATGTTTTGTCAATTTGAGAATCTGTTTCCTTACCAACATATACAATATGGGTGTCATAAGAAAGGTTTTTTGCGCGTCCAACTGTATATACAATTTGTCCAAGGACGATCATCCATGTCCTTTTTTTTAATGATATTCTGTTAAAAAGAACGGTTTTTGAATTTTTTCTTCGGGGTTGTTTGTAATAAAATAACCAAATTAACATATTTTAATCTTTAGTTGATTTAATTAAATACGGGCCTTAGCTTTTTTTGAAATTCGCCCTAGTTTGCGTTTTTTGAGTATAGTTTTGTAAATATAAACAAAAAAATTTAATACCTTTTTTTAATTTGGAAAAAAATATGCCCACAAAAAGTCCTGGATCATTTCTTTTTTTCTTTCTTTAGTCCTATTTTCATCCAAACATCATCTAGAAACTAAATCCGCCATCATATTAGAGTTAATTTGGTTAGAAAAGAAGAAAAGAAAAAATTCAAAAACCGTTTTTTTTACAGAATATCCTTAAAAAAAGGACATGGATGATTGTCCGTGGGCAAATTGTATATACCCCTGAACGCGCCTTGAAAAAACCTTTCTTATGACACCCATACTCTATATGTTGGTTAGGAAACAAATTCTCAAATTAACAAAACATACAAAAATATACCCTTTTTCAAAATGGTCCAGCTCACGAGAGGTCAAAGCTAGAGCAGAAATATTTTAGATGTCATCTTAAAAAAGTCCAAGGTTCATTTTGAGGGGGGTACATCGAGCACGAATTTTGCTTCCATACAACTTGAGTCGCTCTAATATATATATATCCAAGAAGAACATATATATCCCATTCTTCAACTCAATTTTCTAGACCCTAGGAGTTTAGTTGTAGTCGCCGTAGTCTAGTAGGTAGTGTGTTCGCTTATTAGACGTAAAGCCCGGGTTCGAGCCCCAGGCCAGACATCAAAGAGTAAATAAACCTGTCATGAAAAAGTTCCTCAAAATCTGTCGTTCGGAGTCGACGTTAAACCGTAGGTCCCGCCATGCTTATGCACTTATAAAATTAAGGCACACAACACGAGTGGTATGAGGAGCGAGGCCATAATCCTGACTGAAGGGTTGTAATGGCCAATTATGAATGTATGTACATATGTAGGTGTTTAGTTGACACCTAGAGCCTACAGTGAATTTTGCTTTTGGTTTTTGATATGTGTTAAAATGTATTTTAGACTTTGTACTGAAATATTGTTTTTTATATTTATTTATTGTTTGTTATAAAACTATAGCGTATTTGTTATTATAATAAAACGCTTCTATTTTAAATAAAACATTACATTCATAACAATAAAAATAAATGTTGTAAATAGAGTGTGTTATTGGTTTTACATTCTTGAATGAAAAAGACTAAAAACCAAGTTTTTTACGAAGTACATTTATGCAAATATGCAAACTCGCTGATTTATGCCTGTTTACAAAGCAGTACTATGATTTGGAAGATCATTGCTTTTTGATTTCAATCAATCCGGACACCGTAAAAAACATGTGCGTTTGAATGAGTGTCAACCGAACATTTAAATAATACTCGCAATGATTAGTTCGAATGCGGTGTGAGATTTCATCAACAACGACTTTATATAATCAATGTTTTGATTGATTTAAAATTAATAAAATCACAACAAGTATTAATCCGTATTTGCTCAGATGAGTGAAAGTATTATGTTTTTCGAGTACTGGTTAAATCATTATTGTTTTTCAATCACCGGTTGCAGCACTCTGGTACTTACGTTTTAACTTAATTTAGCCGTAGATTCTCTTCTTTTGACACAGTTAATTTGTTCAAGAAAACATGGTTTATTTTTTTTTTTTTTGACTGAGAACAATCAACGCTTGCAAAATAAAGAATAGGAAATATAAAATTCTGTTTTGTGTCAATATAAATAAAACTTTAGTTTTTAAAATATTAAAAAAAAATTTTTTTGCCCTTGCCAATTGAGTGCAATTTTTTTTAAATTTTGGGACAATACCCAAAAATGTTGCACTAATTGTTTTAATATATTTAGCACACCTTCGTCACGAAATTATCTAGTATCTTTTTACTTTTCCAACTCTGTTCTATTTTAATTTTTTTGGTATTTAATCACAATTTAGTACAATTAATAAACGACACTTTTGGTAACAATTGTTATCCCTTTCACATTAAATTGATAAAGTGAAAAATTGCGTGTCGACTCTGTTTACTCGGTGATTTACAATATTCAATTCAGCACTCGTTTAGTTTTGATTAATCAATGTTTCCGTTTTTGGTTATTTCTAACCAAAATTGATTACTTGTTCTTCAATGTGTAGATGTGTAAATTTTTTTTGGTTATTGTTTTTTTTGTCCTGTAATGTATTTGTGAACATTAATTTTAATTTTTTCATAATTAAAAATGATAGTTTGTGATTAATTACTTACTTAATTACTTGTTTTACTCTTTTGTATTAAAAACAATTTGAATATAAGAAAATGGAAAAAATCCAGTAAATTTCAATTTGATTTTTTTTCCTATTTAGTGATTAGTGGAAACCACAAATACTGGTTACAAAATCTTTTTCCTGGCAACACTGGTTAAACAATGATGGCTTAGCCTGAACACGAATCCAATAAACAGCTAAACGATTGCCATACAAACATAATTTTTTTAATCATACCATACAAATATGAATTTATTCTAGACACCAACCACGGCGAACTCAATAAGGTGATAGCAAACTTGCAACAAGTTAATTCGCAGTGTTTTTTTTAACAAAAAGAACATGTATAACATGCTTGACCATGTTTATAGCATTTTCAGTTTAAATTAAACCTTTTTCAAAATAAATGAAACCTTTTTCAAAATGAACGAAACCTTTTTCAGATTAAACGAAACTTTTTTTAAATTAAACGAAACCTTTTTCAAAATAAATGAAACTCTTTTCAGAATAAATAAAACTTTATTCAAATTCAATTAAACATTTTTCAAATTATAGCATTTTCAGTTTAAATTAAACTTTTTTCAAAATAAATGAAACTTTTTTCAAAATGAACGAAACCTTTTTCAGATTAAACGAAACTTTTTTTAAATTAAACGAAACCTTTTTCAAAATAAATGAAACTCTTTTCAGAATAAATAAAACTTTATTCAAATTCAAATAAACATTTTTCAAATTAAATTAAACCAGTTATAGAATTTAATAGAAAACAGACATATTCATTTTTACTTGTTTACTTGTTAAAATTAATGAAGAATTTGTCCACTGACCGCTTTAGGAATTGTCATGACCATATCCATAACATAGTTCGCACAGTCATTTTGATTAATTTGTGCGACACTTTCCTCAATTACACTTACTATGTTATGCTCTGTGGTAATGTCACTTAATAATGATCGGGCGTGGAATTTTATCTTAGAGAATGTTTTCTCTATCGGGTTCAACATAGGAGAATAAGGTGGTAAAAATTAAAGTGTACAGTCACTATTATCCACCATATTTCGAATTTCCTGGGTTTTATGGATTCTGGCATTATCCATAATTAAAAATGCATTTTGTAACTCTGGGCTGCTTTCAACTTTATCCAGGAGCTCCCTCAGAAATATTTGGAAACGGGCTGAATTTACAGTGGAAAGGGAAAAAACTTTATGGTAAACAATACCACCATTATTTATCGCAGCAATTAAAGTTCCACTAAATTCTGTTTCTTCACTCATGAGTGTTAAATCACTCATTTTCAACTTTTGACTTTGAATGTGCAATTATCAAGTAAAGGAATTAATCCAACCGTTATCAGACACCAAAAACAATATGTCATTTACAGTAATCGGTTAAAAAAAAATTGCAAATCCAAAAACAAAAATACAACAAAATACGACAAAAAATTCTACAACTAGTTTAATTTAATTTGAAAAATGTTTTATTGAATTTGAATAAAGTTTCATTTATTCTGAAAAGAGTTTCATTTATTTTGAAAAAGGTTTCGTTTAATTTAAAAAAAGTTTCGTTTAATCTGAAAAAGGTTTCGTTCATTTTGAAAAAGGTTTCATTTATTTTGAAAAAAGTTTAATTTAAACTGAAAATGCTATAAATTAAACCAGTTATAGAATTTGTAGGTTTAGCATATTTTGTTGTATTTTTTTTTTGAGAAATATTCGCAAAGAGTTATTTGAACAATTTAATGTAACGCTTGCATTGTCTACAATTTTCAACGTATTAAAAGAACTTAAAATAACGCTGTAAATGGCTTCCATCCATCAATGGACCGTATGAATAGCGCATCGACTATTCAAAATAAATAATGCTGGTGTTGTTTACCATAAAGTTTTTTCCCTTTCCATTGTAAATTCAGCCCGTTTCCAAATAATTCTGAGGGAGCTCCTGGATAAAATTGAAAGCAGCCCAGAGTTACAAAGTTCATTTTTAATTATGGATAATGTCTGAATCCATAAAACCCAGGAAATTCGAAATATGGTGGATAAAAGTGACTGTACACTTAAATTTTTACCACTTTATTCTCCTAAGTTGAACCCGATAGAGAAAACATTTTCTAAGATAAAATTCCACGCCGGATCATTATTAAGTGACGTTACCACAGAGCATAACATAGTAAGTGTAATTGAGGAGAGTGTCGCACAAATTAGTCAAAACTATGTTATGGATATGATCATGACAATTCCTAAAGCGGTCAGTGGACAAATTCTTCAAATTCTTCTTCTTTTCTATTAAATTCTATAACTGGTTTAATTTGATTTGAAAAATGTTTAATTGAATTTGAATAAAGTTTTATTTATTCTGAAAAGAGTTCCATTTATTTTGAAAAAGGTTTCGTTTAATTTAAAAAAAGTTTCGTTTAATCTGAAAAAGGTTTCGTTCATTTTGAAAAAGGTTTCATTTATTTTGAAAAAGGTTTAATTTAAACTGAAAATGCTATAAAAAACTTTTTATTTTTGGAAAAACTTTGTTATTAGCAAGAAAAACTTTTTTTTCCTACTAAAGAACCAACATTTTATAAAGTATCGGAGACCGTTGGCCCTGTTACTTTCCCTGTTAGTGTTTCTTTGCTAACTTACCCTGGAGTAAATATTTCGAGTTATTATTGAATTTATTGAAAAAAAAGGAAATTGAAATTTGATGAAAAACTTGTTTTGTTAGAAAACAAATTTAATGAAAACGTTATTCGATCTCTAAAAAGAATGGGAAAACTTAGCACCTGGCAACGCTGGTGGCCATCATTGTCAAATGAAATTCGCCGTAAGCCAGAAATGACAAAGGCGAATCCACATAATGACATACAATTTTTATTTTGTGTCAATGCATCTCTTTTGTTTCTTTTTCGCTTTGCGCTACCACTAAGGTCGTCATCAAGGCAAATTCATAGATGGTAGCCGCAGGTCTACAACAAATACAACAATGCAAAAACAACAGGCATTTTGTTTTTGTTAAACAACTTTAATGTTGTCAAAATAGGAAGAAAAAAAATGGAAAAGGAGAAAAAATGAACAACAACACGCACACACACAACAAACACACACAAAAACATCAAAATTTTGACATTAAGAAAGAGATCAGCTGTTTAGATAATCCCACCGGTTACATGAATTCGCTTTGGTCGTCATGCTTCAAGGGGATACTGGGAGGCATAATAGCTTCTACAATAAAAGTTCTGCCAGAACGCGAAGGATATTTAAATAAATTATAAAAATATAAAAGGAAATAAGGAAATAAGAAAATAAATAAACAAAATAATGTATATACAGTGAGCAAAACAAATGTGTACACTTATTATAAAAAACTAACCAATAAATTATTAAACAGGATTTTGTTTAACACGACTTTCTAGAAAATCCGGTCGCCATAATCAAAAAATCACAACTTTGTTGCCTAAAAATGTGGGAATTTCTTAGTTGCGACAATTATTTTCTATATACTTAACCAATACAGAAATGTTTATTATAAGAATATAGTTTTTAAGTTATTTTTTAGCCTTAAGGACAATAAATTTTTTCTTATAGATAATTTTTTGTTCAAAAGTTATTTCGAGGCAGTAAGTGTAAGTTTTTTTTTGCTCACCGTAGGCAAACAAAATATTTGACATTCTTGTGTACTTAAAAAAGCACTCACATCGGCTGATAACACCACCTTATATGAATACGCCTTGGGCGCTAGCAGGGCGAACTCAACTAGGTGATGGCAATAGTACAACAACTCAATTCGCAGTTTTTTTTAACAAAAACAACATGTATTTTCTGTTGTTTTTGTGTGACCACTAATGTCAAATAAAATTCGCCGTAAGCCAGAAATGACAAAGGCGAATCCACATAATGACATAAAGTTGTTATTTTGTGTCATTATTTCTCTTTTGTTTATTTTCGTTTATAAAAAAAAAATTTAAAAAAACAAATTTTAAAAAATAATTTTTTTTAAATACATGCTGATTTGCGCTACCACTAAGGTATGACGACCTTCAGAGGAATACTGGGGAGCATAAAAGCAGATTCTACAAGAAAAGTTGTGCCCAGACATCCAGAATATTTAAATAAATTATAAATTGTGTAGAATAGAAATGTAAACGGAAATAAGAAAATAAATAAACAAAATAATGTATATACAGTGAGCAAAACAAATGTGTACACTTATTATAAAAAACTAACAAATAGATTATTCCACAGGATTTTGTTTAACACGACTTTCTAGGAAACCCGTTAGCCATAATCAAAAAATCACAACTTTTTTGCCTAAAAATGTGGGAATTTCTTAGTTGCGACAATTATTTTCTATAAACTTAACCAATACAGAAATGTTTATAATAAGAATATAGTTTTTAAGTTATTTTTTTAGTCTTAAGGACAATAAATTTTTTTTTATAGATAATTTTTTGTTCAAAAGTTATTTCGAGGTAGTAAGTGTAAGTTTTTTTTTTGCTCACTGTAGGCAAACAAAATATTTGACATTCATGTGTACTTAAAAAAGCACTCACATCGGCTGATAACACATTATATGAATTCGCCTTGGGCGCTAGATTGTGAAATAAAATTCGCTGTATGACAAAAATGACTAGGGCGAATTCATATAATGACATTATGTTATTATACATATTGTGTCATTACATCTGTTTTGTTTCTTTTCAATTGTTTTTTAAATTTCTTTTTTGAAATACGGACTTATTTGCACCACCACTAAAGTGGCCAGTACATGAAGAATATTCAAATAAATAATGTAAAAATTATAAAGATGTGTAAAATACAAATAAACAAAGAATTAAAATGTATGTATATACGGTAAGCAAAAAAATGTGTACATTTATTACTAAAGAACTAATATGTCATTCCAAATCATTTTGTTCAAGACAATTTTCGAGAGAATTGGGTAGCTGTAGTCAAAGAATTGCCTTTTTTTTGCCTAAGAATTTTGAATTTTTTTAGTTTCGATGATTATTTTCATACAAAGCCAATAGAGAAAAGTTTTAATTTATATCAAAAATATAGATTTTAAGATTTTATTTAGCCTTTAGAACCAAAAATTTCCTTTTATAAAAATTTTTTGTTCAAAAATGTATTTCGAGGCAGTAAGTGTACAAGCTTTTTTTAACTCAGTGTACGGAATAAAACATATCTGAGTTCTCATATAAAATCTATAATACATCTTTTGAAAATTTGTTAGAATGACGTACTCTGGTATAGCTACATAAGATCATCCATATTAGGAAATTCCATTATTTGTTCAATAGATTAGTTTTCTCAAGATCTAATAGAGGCTTGAAAATTAATAGCGTTAGATACCGTAAACAAATATCTGAGAGACACTTTTACACCAATGCAATTCGTCTCTGGAATAAACTCCCGAAAAATATACAGTTACTAACCAATGCGAAGCATTTCAAGACTGCAATAATTACATTTTAGAATGAACAATAACGTACAAATGTAATTAATTAATCACATTTTTTTATTATATTTTGGAAAACTTTTGTTTTAATAATATTTGTTTTGTTAATTTATTTTTAAGGTTATTATTTTTTTTTTAATTTCTCTAACTTTGTTATGCCTATATCCTTAGCAGTACTATTAAATAACACCTATTTTTTTGAACAGCACTGTAAATACACTACTACTTATTTATACATATGTATGTAGTGATGTACAGAAACAGTTGGATGTTTTTGGAAAATATTACTGTTTTTAAAGACGAACTGCAAAATTCTGAAAAACTAAGAGTATTCCCTACACCATTCGACATTTATGAGCAAATCAATGCTTTTGATATCACTGATGAACTCCAATAACTTACTCCAAAAGTTATACATCCTCTCGTTCCAAAATAAAAAGGCTGTTATAACTGGACATTAAACAGTTTGCTGCAAAAATGGACTAGCTTATAATTTTAAGTTTACGTCTTGGGTTTTCAAATTCGTGTTACATATTTTCGTGATGATAGATTGCACGTGAACACAATGTAAAAATATAAAATTTTAATATGTGCTATTATTTAGGATGTATGTATAATTAAATCATATAAACTAAAAACAAACAAATAATAGAAGAAATCTGTTTAGATGACTAACTTAAAACGAAGGAATACAATTTGAAATTGCGTATCGAAGTATGTGGTTTTAGAGACGAGAACCCGTTGTTCATTCCCTGGACTAGACAAAAACGAAACATGAAAAATAGTCCTTTATTGAAGATAAAATGAAATTGCCTTTCTCAAATCTGTTTACGAAATTAAACTGTCGAAGTCTCGCCTCTCAGAGATGAAGCTAAATTGTTATCCTGACTAAAGGGTTCAAATATGTAATGATCAATTAAGTAAGTTACAGGCAGTAATTCTTTTATTAACAACTTTTATATACAATAGTAATCCTTTTATTTTACATTAAGATGATTAACGAAATATGTATGTGCATGATTTGTCTATACATATGTATATGTACTAATCAAGAGACACAACATAACATAAGTGGTGTTAGCAGCTCGGTTGTAATCCTGACTAAAGGGTTGTGATGACCAATTATGTATGTTTGATTTATAAAGGAAGAAGTTTTAAATAGCTATTGTATACTATAAATCTACAGTTATGTTTCTTTATGCATATGGCCGTAAGAATTTTCGATTCATTTAAATAAAGATAATGGTAACGATTTTAGGGCAGATTTTAAATATATAAATTAAAATTTGTAAAAAATTAATAATTCATAGGTCCAAATTACATCAATTAAGTTTGAAACTTGTAATTCTTAGCTCATGTATGTATTGCACTGTCGCTTAATGGCTCATAAATTCATTAAATTGATTTTGTTTTCATTTCATTTAATTTGAATTATTTTTGTTGATTTAAATATTTGTTTGTGAGCTAGCTTAATGTTTATTGAAATTGTCTTATTTACCAATTGTATGATCATTGTTGTTGTTTGGTTCATTTGTCCGTTAGTATTTTTTATATTATTTTGCATTCCTTATTTGTTTACGAACTAAACGCATTCTTTGTCCCTATATTCTACTGTAGTAGTTTCGTCCAGTTTATTTATTTGGAAATGAAAACTGTTGTAAAAGTTCATAAACAAACAGAAATTGTAGGCTCAGTAACTACCGGCTCTAATTATAAAATTTAGTTTGTTGGGGATACAGACTGCGGTAAGTCGCTTAATTTACTTATAAGTTATTTTGTAATAATTTTAATATTTTTTTATAAGAAATAAACGGTTTCTCAAATTAATGCATCATAATTTAAACAATTTGTGGTTCATTTATTTGGGACTTGTTAAATTCGCTGTCCTCAACATATAGGCTCAGGCCGCAGCCGCAAAATTATATCATTTATTTTGGGCTTTAAGCCGCAAGTCTATACCATGCGTTTCATGCGATCTTGCGTTACATGCGTATGCCAAAAAAGTAGAATCAGTGTAAAATGCATAGAACGCATCAAGTAGATTTACTTTCTACTTTTCTATGCGACTCAAGCATTATATTCTATTGTGAATGACATTATATTCTATTGTGAATGGAATTAATTGGAAACAGTCGTTTTGTGTTCTTTTGAAGCTTTTCATAGGCCTTAAGCCGAAAGTCCATACCATCCGTTTCATGCGACCTTGCGTTACATGCGATTCTTGCATTCTATGCGGTTTTTATTGCAAGTTACACACAATGCGTTTTATGCGACTGGTTTTTTGTTTTGGTCAGCTGTTGTGGTAAACAATAAAAAAGCAAACAAGAACATTTTTGGGAAAAATAGAAAATCAAATTGTAATTTTAAAAGAATTTATGCCATTAATTACAAATTTATGAGTTTAAATATGTGATATTTTGTGCTGTTAAGGCCTACGAAAATCCTCAAAAGAACACAAGACGAGTGTTTTCGGTTAATTTATCCTCCATTTTTCATGTTTACAAATAAATAAATTCAAAGTAGATGACACTCAGTACATAAAAACAATCGACAACTAGTAACATGCATATTTGATGTTTTTTCTCTCTCTCTTATCTCTCGGGTAGAAAAGTCCTTGCACGTTAAGGAATACACTTTGGCCATTTTTCTGGACATTGAAGGTGCATTTAACAACGTCGACCCGGACGCCATAGTTAGGGCTCTCGGTTCTCTGAACCTGGGACAGAATCTGGTCAAGTTCATTGAGCTTCTCCTCAAATCGAGGATAGTAACCTCCACAGTGGGGGCCACGAATTGTCAGAGAATGGTTCGTAGAGGCACACCGCAAGGCGGTGTTCTATCGCCACTTCTCTGGAATCTTGCAGTCAACTCACTCTTGAGGGGGCTGGAACACTCTGGCAATGGAGCCATAGCTTACGCTGACGACATTGCCATTGCTGCGTCGGGAATTTGTCCGCAGACACTGTCGGATAAGTTGAACTTGGCGCTGTCAATCGTGCTGGACTGGTGTAGGGATTTTGGACTGTCTATTAACCCCTCTAAGACCGATACGATTCTTTTTACGAGGAAATATAAAATTCCGACCTTCTCCCTTCCCAGCATAGGTGGGACCAGACTCACGCTGAGTCGCGAGGTTAAATATCTGGACCTGATCCTAGATCACAAACTCGACTGGAGGGCGAATCTGGCTGCTAGGGCACGCAAGGCGGAATGTGCTGCTTACTGCTGCAGTAGAGCTGTCGGAACCAGATGGGGTCTTCGCCCAAGGATCATGCGTTGGATATATTCCACGGTCATCGAACCCAACCTCTTATACGGTGTTGCTTTCTGGTGGACTGCCCTGGACAAGAAATACAACGTCAGACTTCTTGACAAGGTCAGAAGGTCTGCTGCCAATTATATAACTGGCGCTATTCGCACCACCCCCACGAAAGCCTTGTTCGCAATGCTAAACTGGCTTCCTACTGTGCTTCTCGCAAAGCAGGTAGCCAAGTTTGCTGCGACTAGACTTAATGCTCTCTCTCGTTGGCACATCGTACCCTCTGGTCACTCCACTATTCTGGAGGCTGATCCAGTGGCCCCAGTGAACATAGACTATTTCCCCGCTGAATATTGTCTTGACAGATGTTTCCAGACTCTGATTCCATAATAATGATTCGAATAACATACTATCGTTGTCATAGTGATTCAATAGAGTCTATTATTATCTACTTTTCTATGCGACTCATGCAGTGTTGGAAAATGTTAGCAGTTTTTTAAACTTGGCATGCCAAATTATATACTATTGTGAATGGTTTCGATAGATATGTTTACATTTTACGACATTATTATTTTCGCATTTTTCTTTTTGCATTATAAAAATATTAATAAAAACAAATTTCATAATAAAGTTTACTACTAATTTAAGAGAAAAATACATTTTAGCACATTTCTGAACATTTCATCATTTCATGAACAAAATATGCATGTTACTAGTTGTCGATTGTTTTTATGTACTGAATGTCATCTACTTTGAATTTATTTATTTGTAAACATGAAAAATGGAGGATAAATTAACAGAAAACAATCGTCTTGTGTTCTTTTGAGGATTTTCGTAGGACTTAACAGCACAAAATATCACTTATTTAAACTCATAAATTTGTAATTAATGGCATAAATTCTTTTAAAATTACAATTTGATATTCTATTTTTCCCAAAAATGTTCTTGTTTGCTTTTTTATTGTTTACCACAACAGCTGACCAAAACAAAAAACCAGTCGCATAAAACGCATTGTGTGTAACTTGCAATAAGAACCGCATAGAAAGCAAAAATTGCATGTAACGCAGTCCGCATGAAACGGATGGTATGGACTTTCGGCTTTAGGATGGGATTATGCCAATGGGTTTCCGTCATATGAGGCTAGATTAGGTTTGATAAAACTTCCAACTTTGGAACGTAGAAGGGCTGTTTTAGGTGTTCGTTTTGTTTTTAATCTGGTTAAAGGTGATATCGATTCTGAGTTTTTGCTTTGTAATTTTCACGGCACTATCGTCCTCTTTCTTTAGATTTCTATAGAACGAACTATGGATGTGATTTTCCTTTTCGTAGATTATGTAATGATTTTAACTTACATTATGATTTTATTGATTTTAATTGTGGTGTTTGTAATATAAAACGTAGCTTATATGCTGGCATTAATTTGTAAATTATTATATAAAAATGTATTTTCGTTCTTGTCATATGTAGTTCCTATTTATTGTTACTTTATTCAGCTTGTGATTAAGTTCTGTAGCTGATTTATGTTCTCGCTGCCATTACTTTTCCCTTACCCGCTACAGTCCGGACTGTAGTGTGTACGTGTCCCTACGTAATGGAGACGAGCCCTCCGCGGTCGGGTGAGGGTGGGTTAGTGTGTGAGTCCGGGGACGTAAAAAAAAAACACTATACATTCATAAGTTTTAGATTAGCACTCACAATCTCTTACTCCTAACATCTTAAAAAATTTAAAAGAATTCGGATCATTTTTGTAATCAGAGCGGAACGAAATAGGCATCAAAGCTTCCATGTCATTATTTGACTACGAGCTCGTGCTTAAGTAATATTTTAACACTGAACCTACCGATACTTCATGTATTCCTATTCCTACCAAAGGGGGTCAAATGACCCGTCTGCAAAATGTTATATGTATTACTATGTTTTGTGAGAAATATATCAATTAGGACAATTTGGTCGGTTGTTGCTCTATATAAAACCCAAGAGTTAATTCCAGACAGGTCAAGAATATTGAAAAAAATCTGCACAGGTCATCTTTGCGATTTCGCAGTGTATTTTCTGGCCATATTAATTCCGTCATGTCTACACCGTGCTTAGTATTATTGTAAACCTAATCGTTTGAGGTATATAGCAATAGCTAGAATAGCAAAAATGTTCAAAATCAGAAGAAATTGCAAATCAGGAAACAGAATCTTGCCATAGGTCAAACGACCCCTTGCGGTATTTAAGGTAGATTACATATATTTCTCGGTAAAAAAATTAACAAGAGAGGAGTAAATCTTGGAAAACACATTCGATGTATTTTGTAATAAAAGTCGTAAAGGCAAATGGCGATGTGATAATGTTATTTTCGACAAATTCTGACAAAAAGTTCAAAATGTGTCATTTGACGCGCCATGGTAAGTTTCGTGTTAAAAGGGTATAGAAACTGTAAAATTTTAATACAATACATAGAATTTAAAAATTCTATTACTTCACCATATTCGTTAATACTTGAAGTTGAAAAATACTCAAAATACTCAGGGAAAGCTTCTGATATGCTTTTATCTGTTTTGCATCAACTGCCGACAGTATTTTTCATTGTTGTATTTTCCTTAGTTGGTCTTTCTAAATACTAGTAGATTTCCACAAAAGGTATACATGTTCGGAATTGTTGATTTATTCGATAAATTCTGCAGTGGTTTTATTTTTGTGTTCACATAACATAATTTTTAAGTCTTTACATGCTTTGTTGAATATGTAATCCCTTATCTAATGGATTTCTACATAACATTTAATTTCTACGCAATGTTCTCTTTTCCCTTATAATCAGCCTTATTTCCGTGGATATTTCCATGCTGCTTACTGGACCTCTTCATTTGTAAATTGTTCCACTGCCCTGTCTACTTCGCTCTCAGTCTTCAATCTTAAACTTAAATTAGTATGTTAATCAAGCCATCCTTGAAATGTTTGAATAATGGTGTGAGGTGTTAAAATGTTTCTATTTTGGGGTCATTATTACAACTTACTTTTAACGGATTCTAACGGGCAGATAATTTATTTTTCGTTATTACAAGTACACAAGAAGATAGAAGTAAGCGTCAAATTAAAGTAGAGATCATCATACCTGTAACTTTTAAACTTAAGTTTATGTTTGAACTTGCCATACATACATATATATTCTTCTCAACTTAATAAACAAAATGCACAAATATCACAAAAAAGGAAGCATTTCGTTTCCACTGCGTTTTAAAAAAAACTTGTTTAATTTGGCAAATGTTATTAAGGTAAAAGTGAGCGTTAAGCTAAAGGGAATATCATTCTACCCGTAACGTTTAATGTTAAGTTTATGTTTGAACTTGCCATATTATATATTATTTTCAATAAGGCCACCTCAAATATAAACAAAAAAAGAAGCTCGTCGTTGCCACTGCGTTTAAAAAAAAAAACTTGTTTAATTTGACAAATGTTATCGACATTACTCCGGCACTGCCATATTTTTGATAAAGTTAACTTTATTTTGTCAGTAGGTTGGAATAACGAAAAAAAAATTAAAGGCGACTTTAAAGTTCACTTCAGCTAAAGTTACCTTTTACTAAACTCAACTTTAGCGGCAAATTGTAATAATGGCCCTGAGGATTACAGAAACGTCGTCTGAACATAGTATCAGCTTTCGTGTGTCGAAATTTTTGATGGATCTTGATTGTTTATTGGAAAATGTGTCAATTTCACGTTTTAGCGACCACAAGAAGTTGGACAATGTTTGCGCAAAGCGAAGTAATAATAATAATAACACAAACATTAGCCGACATCTGGTAGTCGCCCAAACACGAAAAAGCCTTAGCCAATTTTTTTTTAATAATTGTTTAATAAAAACGCCATCACTAAATGGTCTGCCCTTTCTAACAATTTCCAAACTTTTTAAGCTTAAAATTTCCATTTTTAATTTAGGTACTAATTTTGGTTCGGAATTTTCCTCTGTTTCCAACCAACATTTTAATTTTTCTAAAAAAAAATTGTTTTTTTCTTCCCTTTCCTTATCGTTTAAATTATTAATGTGATAACATACAAAACGTCTTTTAAGGGCATATTCCCTACATTCTTTAAATGTTTTATAACCTACATGGCATTAAATGTTATCAAAAAAAAAAATAGTTTTTGAGTTTCATTCTGAAATAAAATGATAAAGCATCTGCCACACATGTGTTTTTGTCTCTGTCTGATCGACAACTAAATCAAAAAGCACACGAATTCGTGTGAGTTCTATGAAATGGTAATCCCTGGTCCAAACCAACATTGTGGCTGAGGTTGATGTACATATTTTATATAAAATATACTGTACTATGTTCACTGTGTCTATGAAGTGAGTGGTATTAAGGTTTGCAAAAGTTGATAAAAATGCGAACAAATAAAATCGAATTAGTTTAAATATTTTTTCACACCAATTAATTCCGTTATTTACAAATTTAACATCGGGAAATAAATAAAAGAAACTATGAATTTATATCAGATTATTTTTGTTTTCTTCGTTGAAACACCGATATCAACTTCAAATTAAAAAAAAAAAAAAATAGTAAAAAACAAATTAACTTTAATTCAATTGTTATATTTTTAATGTTTTTCTTTAAAATAACAAGTGCGAAGTTAGATACAACAAATATTTTCTTTTAACTTACTAACAGACCTGACCCATAGAAATAAGTCTATTTTTTATGACTTTTCAAAGTTTTATTGTCAATAATAAAATTGACAGAATTTTTGTTAAGTTGCTTATGACACAAGATGTCGCTAAGTTGTACACTGTTCAGTCAAGAAGTTTTTACAATGTGATAGGAAACAATTACAAATTATATCATAATTATTACAAGCTCAAACCTTACGCTCGGTGTAGTGTAACAGAACAGAGTCTCTGGTGAGAATTAAATCCACGACCCTCACATAGAAGTACAATGTTCTTCAGTCATTAGATTTCAGAAAAAGCACTCCTGCAATTCAAAAAGAATTGTGGCAGCAGAGTAAACTCTTATCGGTCTGAAAAAAAACTTTTATTTCACAAACATATTTAAAAGCCTGACATAAATTTAAAGACGGATGGTGCAAAGCACAGATCACATGTATTCTGTGGTGCAAAGTATTGTTTTTCAATAATTTCGTATTCAATATACCTAATTTTTAAAGTTGGAACCTTTCCAGCATCTCGTCTCCACAAAAAAATTAAAATTTTCAAATTCAAAAATTTTGGTTTTGACTCTCATATGGCATAGAGAGGCGAATGACTAACTTCTTTATGATGAATGAGAGTATTTTGTGTGGACAGATTGCTTTTAATTCAGTTTGCTTCTTGCCAAGTGAAAGACCTCGACCAATCCTCAACTCTGATAATCAGTTTAGTGCTACTTTTATCACGTCTCCACAGAAAAGAATTATATCTCAGGAGAACACACAATTCCCAAAAATTCTTACTCAAAGAATCGGAAATTACTGATATAATGAATTAGTCCGCAAGTTCTCCAGATTTTAATTTGATGACTTGTATTCACTAAATACTAAAATTTTAGAAGAATGGGGGAAAATGGATGGAAATACTAATAACAGCTTATTCAATAGTATGAAAAATAGCATATTAGGGGCCATTATTACAACTTGCCGTTCGGTTTCGTTAAATGTACCTTTAGCTAAAGGGAACTGTAAAAATACCTTTAACTTATTTTCGTTATTACAACTTACAAATAAAATAAAGTTAACTTTTTCCAAAATATGGCAGTGTCGGAGCAATGTCGATAAAACTACCTAATTAAACAAGTTTTTTTTTTAAACGGAGTGGCAACGAACGGCCTCTTTTTTGTTGTTCTGTTTTCTCATTTTGTTTATATTTGAAGTTGCCATATGGAAAATAATATATGATATGTCAAGTTCTGACATAAACTTAACGTTAAAAGTTAAAGGTAGGATGATCTTCCCTTTAGCTTAACGCTCACTTCTGCCTTATTGTCCACTTATAATAATGAAAAACAATTTATCAGCCTGTTAAAATACTCCCTTTAGTTAACGGCAAGTTGTAACCTTGGCCCTTACACTGAAAAAAATATCGTAGGTAATATTAACTACAAAATTTAGTAAACCTTCAACGAAAAATATATTCAAATCTATAGATTTTTTATTCAAGTCTACACAAGTGTTCTTCAAATCTACATACATCTTATTAAAAACAAAGACTTTTCTTCAAATTAACGAAATTAGTTTTATTTTTAAAATTTAATTAAGTCGGACCTGTTGATTTGAATAACATTTTGTTAAAAATAATAAATGTTGTGTAAATTTAACTAAAATTTACCCAAAATTAAATAAACCTTTATAATAAAAATAACAAAAAAATTTAGTTATTCTTTAGTCATATTGAATAATTATTTTTTGTTAATTTAGATATAATTTTGTAGAATTGAAGAAAATTTGTTAAATGTACAATGGTACTGTAAAATTAAGGAAATTTCTTCAATTTAACTCTTTTATTTTTGAAATTAAAAAAAGAACGAAGTAGGCGTTGGAAAAATTATTCTGAGAACGTTATTTATTTTTGAAATTTTAAAAAACCAAGTAGGCGCTGGAAGAATTATTGTCAGAATATTAGTTTCACATGTGCTACGAAAGTGTCTATATTAAAAAATTGTGTTTTTAATTACAAAAAGTTTTTTTTTATTAATTTAACAAAAATATGAAGTGTTATAAGTGTAAAAAATTAAGACATATAATACATCTTGGTGATGCTGTTTATGACGATGTTAACACTGAAGTGATTTTGTTGCCTATTAATTCAAAAAATACTTCGAAAAAGACAATGTTTTATAGAATCTCGTGTTCTAGAAAATTCTATATGCAATCAAATAGTACCATTCCACGTGGTTGATAACTTGGCCGTTGATATGATACATGACATGATCGATATGGATTTCATACACATGCATCCAAAATCAGAGCCCATACGTAAATACTTTAAAACGTTTTCCTTGAAAATTTGCCCAGTGTTGGAGGATCGAATTAAAGACAAGACAAATACAATTTTATTTAATACTATGAAAGAAATGACAATTACAAGTGAAAGTAAGTTTACTATAAATTTTATACTCTGCGCATGGGTGTAGACATGCATTTGATGTGTATTTTTATTTTTTTCAGATGATGTTATGTTATTGATGGAAAGAAGTTATACGAGATATTTTATTCGCGACTCCCAGCTAATTTTCGCTGCCTGTGAAGAAGAAATACTAAAGAAATACGAAACTGAAATACAAATACAGCCCTTAGTATTAGTAGGAAACAAAATTTTAGAACCAAAAAAATAGTTGTTTCCTTTGAAGGCATACAATATTGTATGCACTCAGCATTAACCGCTTGAGATATATGTTTTGAACTGTTTTTTGTATTTAATTTAGAGTATCCAGAGGAATATATACTGGTTTAGTCCTTGATTCAAAAATATGTTTATAATATTACCACAAATACAGACAGATTAACACGTTAATTTTAAGTTTAAAAGTTTGTTAATTGTAAACCTAGGTTTTTTATTATAGTATGTTTTAATGTTATTGAATTTACATGTTCTTTTTTCGAAAATATCTTTAAGTTTCCTTTTCACTGTTCACAAGACTTTTTTACTAAAAGCACATATGTATTATACATGTATGTATATATAATAATTATAAAACGTTTTTAACTGAATATCGTTTTATTACATTTATCGTTTAATTTACATTTTGTAATAATAATATTGTATGTATATGTATATATTAATACATATAATATATACAGTATACAAAAACACTGATTAATAATATGTTTTTATTTTAAAATTAACAAAATTTATTAACGAAAAATATTAATACAATGAAATAAAAATTCTTTAATACAAATAAAAATTATTAGTAAATTCAAATAAAATTTCTTCAATATGAATAAAGTTTTTTATTAAATTCAATTAAATTTCGTCATATTTACATCCCTCAAAATAACGAAAGCATTTTATTCATATTAAAGAAATTTCTGAAGATATTTCTTCAATATGAAGAAATTTTTTCAATATGAATAATTTACTAAATTTCTAAATTTTTACTAAAAAAGACGTAGATATGAATACACATTTTTGTTAGCTGATATATAACGAAATTTCTTCAGTTCTACACCCCTTTTTACAGTATTTACGGAAATTTTTGGTTCAGTGTAGTTTAATTTTAAATGAACGTAAGCAAATTAACAAAAAAAAATTTATTAGAATATTTATTTTCGCTTTTTTATAACGAAAATAAATGAAGTTACTTTAACAACTGAAATACACTGAAATAAGGAAACAATTACAATATATGTATATATATGTATGTATATATGTACAGTATTTGCTAAAAATACATGAAAAGATAAATATATCTTTAAGAAGAATCTAATCGATTAAAGTTACATTTTAAGTGATATTTGAAAAATAGAAGTGACAATATAAGTGTGAAACGCACTTTATATACCTATACATGAATTTTTTATGTATGTAGGTACATGTATACATTTTGTAGTTATAAGAAAAATTTGAGCTTTGTTTTTTGTTATTAATCGATTCAAATAGCATTAAATATTAAATGCAAGATACATCTTAGTTGTGTTTGACTGACACTGCTTGTTTTGTCCGATATTAGAAAAGTTTTATCATTCCAATTATTGTAACACAAACGAGTCTAAATGAAGTTTGTAAAAATTTCAAGTAACAGATTTAATTTATTATCATATAAAACAATAATAAAAATAGGAACAGAAGACGAGTACACCAGTTAAACAAATATGTATGTATGTATAGTGTTTCTCTACATTATAAGACACCTCTTGTTTTTAAAATGTTGCTTTACTTTATTTATTTTTTCAAGTACGTTTTTTTTAATTTTAATACAATGTTGAAATATTGAAAATAAGTCTTATAATACCAATAGCTCTTTTAAAATAAAGTAATAAGTATGCACACACGTCTAATTGCATAAATTCAATTCTAGCTCGGACATAGAACACTTTAAAAATTATTAATATTTGATTTAATTATTTTTTAGTTATAAAATATTAATGAATTTTTTCTATCCTATGATTTTGAGTTCAGCTCAGAACAAGAAATCATTTTCTTTAGCGTTTTTTAACTTTGTTACAATATTCACTTTTTTATAAATTATTTAGTTACAAATAATATTATCATATTATTATTTTATTTATTTATTATCTATTAATATGTTCCTTACATTTTTAGGTAAATTAGATTTTGCCATTCTTTGAAATATCATGAAAACAAATAACAATATTTTAAATTAAGTTACTGCTTTAATTATGTATGTATGTATGTCCGACGCTGTATGTGTAGTTTCATTTTTTGGCTCAGTTATTAAAGAACAATACATACATGCATGTTATTTGTAGTTCGAGTTAAATGACACTAAAATTAATAATATCACATGTTTGTCTATATAAATATACCAATCACAGCACACGTAAATATGTATGTATGTGAATGTGTGTATTTGATTTCAATAGACAATTTAAAATACTGACAGTGGGTCTAAAAAAGTATTGAATAGTTTTTGTTGAGCCAAATGACGATGATGTTGTTCAGTCATTAGAACGGCATTAGCAGATTGTTGTATTTGAAATTGTGCTGCAGCTTGTTGATGATGTATAATTGCCAGCTGCTGGTGTATACCATAGAAATCGGTAACTGTGCATTGTGACCTCGGTGTAACAAATTCCATACCGTTATTGATTGATGATGACAAATTGTCAGGACCAATTAGACTTTCTATAGTAAATGGTCTTTTGGGTCGCGCCGTTGGTATATTACCTTCATTTAGCTCATGTTCATTTTCATATCCCGTAATTAGACACTTGTAAGGCAGTGATGTGCCAAGTGTCGGGTTATAGCAGTTTCCCAAAAATGATTCTTTCATATGGCTCCAGGCAGTGGAAACAAATTCAGTTGACGGTTGTTGGCATAAAAGATGTTGAAATCCAGCTAAAGCACTTATCTCCGCAGACAATATATCCGAATCAATTTTTTCTGTACGAAAACGTTTCCGTCGGCGAAGTAAGCTGCCATTCTCAAACATGTCAAATGCTTTAGGATGCAAGGTCCAAAGTGAACCTTTGCCAGCCTTACTCGTATGACGAGGTACTTTAATAAAGCAATCATTAAAGCTTAAATTGTGCCGCAAAGAATTTTGCCATTTCTGAGTATTCCTTCTATAATAAGGGAATTTATCCATTATATACTTGTAAATTTCGCTCAGAGGCAACATTTTTTGCGGTGAATTCCATATTGCCATCGCTGTCAATGATATATACGAAAACGGAGGTTTAAGGTCACCATAACTTTCTTTAAGTGGACGCGGCATTCTTTGCTGTTTCTATTTAATAATTTTAATTTTTAAATAAATTCTATAAATTTATTTGCAAATGTTACTCTTTTCGCTTCAATTTTATTTACACCGAATTAACAAACGATGTTGAAAAGATGAGCACGACTCATATACTAATTCAATATTCTCCCTGGTAGTAGCATAAGTATCTTACCATACCTCCATACCTAACGCATGTGTGCTCTCTTGTTTTTAGTTTCCATTGTGATTTTTATAACTTTGTTTTGCTTGCTCTGGACATAATAAAATCTATGTACAAGAAAGAGAGAAATATTGCATGCTTTGTTCAACGTATTGCATTCAACACCAATTAAAGTTGAAGTAGGAGGAGTTTCAGTTTTTTTTTTTTGAATCAATTTGTTTTAATAGGTATGTAACAAGCAAAAAAATGAAACTCCGCCAATTGTTTGTCTGAACTATTGAAATAAAATCGCGATTGCAGGGATTGTCACCATCAATCCAAACAACTCATCGATTTGTTTGTTAATGTATATTATATTTATTACGTAGTACATACTATGAACCATTTATGAACTACCATACTATCTTATTTTGTGCTACATACATATGTACAACATTTACTCTCAATGTGTGAAGTAATACTAACAAACAAAAGAACGTATGCCTATTACTAGGTATGTATATCTTAATATCCTATTTTGTGAAAAGGTGAATAAATTCAGTGCCGACAATAAGGAATATGTATTGTGAATAGGTACCCTGTCGGAAAAATAGTTAACTTTAAACTAACTTTAAGCTAACTATTTCTCAACTAGTGCTGACTACCACTTGGATTACTTTTCAATGGCAGCAACTAACTATTTTAACATTGTGATGTCCTAGGCAGTAGTCAGATGTTCTATACATTACTTTTCAACTAACTTAAATTTAACTACATATAAGTTAGCTTCAAGTCGACTAGTTATAAGTTAGCTTTTAATTGACTTTTTGTATCTAGCTTTCTATCTAGCTGTAATTTAAACTCTGCGTCTTTTATTTTTATAATTAAACTAGCAGTAAACTGTGCGCGTTGCTGTGCCACCAACTAAAATAAATTTGAAGGAAAGACTACACAAATATCCAATTAATTTTGAATCATTTTATTGATTTTGTTTCTCGTTGTCCAGATGATTCAGACGAACAGGCCTGAGTAGTACGCATTCGATCAGTTTCTAATCTCACTTCTCGTTGTTCAAGTGATTCATGCCAATGAGTCTCAACGGCATGTACTCGAAGATTTTCCTGTCTCATTGCTTGTTGCCAGTTCATTAAATTATTCATTCAAAATATTCATACGTTGAAATGCATAACTGTTGAGCGCAAACTAAGAATATGTTTAGCATCCGTTGATCTCTCCAAGACCGCTAACAAGGTTAGTAAGTCTTTGTACCTACGACACAATAGGTTTAATGATAGCTTTGGAATACATAATGTGGTCAATTTCATTTTAGATAATAAATTAAACAGAAAACACATCCAATGAATAAAGTGTTGTCTTAAATCAGGCGTTGGTTGGACCATTTTTACAAAAGTACTAATAAAAGTCGACATCACCAATTTCTAATTTTACTGTTTACTAATAATTGGTGTTCGAAGATAAGTACAGGAAATATGGAATCCTTAATGCTTAACTGTTTAAGCGGCGTGTTTTGACTTCAAAGATTGTACTTTTTGCCAGATTTCTTGAAGATTATTTGAATAAGTTTATGCAAACTGTATACGTTTCCGTCTTTTAAATATGTATGTACATAGTCGCATTTTGTTCTAAAATGCCTTTATATTCATAAAAAAATGTCCGACATAATTTTATTACCCTTCCTTTCATATAAAGGTTTTCCTATTTTTCCTTTAAGAATTATTTAAACTAAACATTGTAAATATTGTAAATAACTTGCAGAATCTGTGATAAATATTGTAATATTCGTTGTAGTATCCTTGGATGGAATCTCGAAACAAAAACGTATATATGTATACATATATAATACATATTTGAATTAAGTGAAATTTTAAATAAAAGAAAAGTATACGAAAAAAAAATTCATTGATAAAATTAATACCAAATAAATATTTAAGGTTAACAAATGTTTTACTCAATTTTCTGTATGTAAGCCAGCTGTTCTAGTGGAGACTTCTGAAAAAGTAACATACCATAACACATCCAGGTACCTTTATCACACTGGCTCCAGTGTATCTATTTGCTCCTTTTCTTATGACTATACGAGCTAGTTTAAATTCGTCAGGGTGGTGTGTTCGATTTCCATCACACACTTTGGTATGTTACACTAAACCGAGCATAAGGTCAACGTTACTCAGTTCGTAATAATTATAATTTTATTTTTAACCGTAGTCTAGTAAGTAGTGTGTTGGCTTATTAAACGTGAGGCCACGGTTCAAACAACAAATCAGAAATCGGTAGCGAATAGGGGTGTCAAAATATCGATGGCACTATCGATAGTATCGATAGTTTATATTTTTCGTTACTATCGATGTTTTTTTTTTTACAAAATATAAACTTTTAACTGTTACCGATAGTTTCTTTCCACTATCGATAGTAAATTGAGGAGGGTGAAAACAAAGGCAGCAATCTCCACTTTTGTAGTTTTCGAAATTAATAAGAAAAACTTGTATTTTTAAAGACAATTGTATTTTATAATGAATTTTTTTGTTAATTAGTATAAAAAAAAAAAAGATAAATATGCCGACCAAGTTTGATCCATATCCTCACTGAAGTTTTTGGTAAAATGCAAAGTGGAGATTGCTGCCTTTGTTTCCACGCCCCTCAAAGGTTCCACCACTAACTGACTGAGTCGAAAAGAATGTTTAGTAAAGCTGGTCAAATAGTTTCGGATAGGCGTACAGAACTAAAAGAAAATGTCGTTGATATGCTTCTTTTTACAAACAAAAACAATTGGTTGACTGACCCTTCATCTTAAATACTTCATGTTTAAATTTTTGATTTTTGAACTAAGAAATAAAGTTCGGTTTTGTTTATTTTTGTTTATACAAAATGCGTTATTTAGTATTTTAACCTATTAAATTCAAATATGTATATAAATGTATTATTTGAGAGACTCCGATAGTATTACGATAGTATCGCCGATATATCGATATTTTTTATAAGAACTGATAGTTTAGATTCGATATATCGATATATTTTTATGAACTATCAAAAACTATCGATAGTGCTACTATCGATAGTTTGACACCTCTAGTAGCGAAACCAAACATAAAAAAGTATTTCTTCGATAACTTCCGTTCAGTAGTTTTTTGACAAAAATTCAGAGTAAATAAAATTGTCATGAAAAGTTTCTCAAGAAATCTGTTGTTCGGAATAGACTAAACTTGTAGGATCCGCTTCTTATGGATACAATTTACACACACAATATAGGTGGTGCGAGAAGCTAGGTCGTAATGCTGACTGACGGGGTGTAATGACGTCAAAAATTGCAGCTGATCGTCCGAACACGTTTATCACCTTTGTTGTTTTTTAACAGTGTTGTTTGCCTGTATTTCAGTTTAAAAAATATTTTCCATTTTTCAAAGTTCTCCTTGCCGTTTTGGGTTGGCTCTAAGCATTCATACACTTAATCCCTCGCATCACAACAAGTTGGCTACCCATTCGCCATTAGCTTATTATTTTGTTATTTTTCATTAGATTGATTGCTTGATTTTGTTAAAGAAAACTTCTAATGCATATATGTACATACATACATGACGAATTTTGAAAACAAAAACTGATTCAAGTTGCATTCCGCCTGCGTAAGGTTATCAATTCTATTGAATTTTGACCAGCAATTTGTGTAACAACATTGACTAGAATGCAGCATGTTTATATGAATTAACCCATTTGAAAATTGCATTGGATTAATTCATATAAGGTGGTGCGTATAACACATTCATATCTAATGTGCTGCATTATTTAAATTAATTTGTATTAAAATACGTGTAAACAAAAGTATTAAGAATCTGTCGAAGATTAGTTTCCTATTTTTTTGCAAAATAAATTAAGAATTTCTTTGGAGTTCAGTTTGTTTTCAATGCTTAAAATTTGAAAATCAAAACAGTGTTGAACTCAACGAGGTTTAGGTTCTCCTCATATCCAAAAAATTTCGTTCACATCCAAAGTAGCTTATTGGTAGACTCATCGCTAATTGCCAAAGTTTAAACAAGTTTGGATATGAATATCCTTTTATCTACTATAGATTTAAGTATGTAAGAGTGGTTACTATTTGTATTCTTGATTAAGTTTTGACTTCTGCTTTAAGTGAATCACAGTCTATTTGTAATACATGTTTATAATTAAAACTAATTCGAATTCTTATAAATCTAATTTGAATAATGAATTAACATACAGTCGAACTTCCATATCTCGAATCTCCATTATTCAAAAAAAAACTTCGACTTACGGAGACTTCGAGTTACAGAATTTTTTTTTTTCTTTAAGAGTTAATTGCAGGCATGTGTTTTTATTATGCATTGTTTATTTAGAACAAGCAGTAACTGAAAACTGCATACCTTAGCATACTATATAATGTAATCAACAAGTTAAAATGAATAGAAATATTCTGAAATAAGTAAATGAAAATTTACTTCTTTTTTTGTTATTTTCAGTATAAAATATCTCTAATTTATTCAAAGCCTTATAGTGTTCCTCAGTTGTACGGTCATTAGTTTGCAAAAATAAATTCAATATTCGCAAAGAGCTTTAACCCTTTTACCATATGGTCGAAATCCAGATTCAAACGAATTCGTAATTGATTCTTTATTTTTAAAAATCGTTGAGACTGTAGTGGCTGGTATACCATATTTATCAGCTGCTTCTTATTTCTTTAACCCACCTTCGACTTCTTTTATAAGTTTATATTTTTCTTCAATTGACAAACATTTTAAAACACAATTAGATGCCATGATAATAAAAAATACGATTTTAACATTTACCATCAGGCGAATTACATTTATGAATATAAATGATATATATACAAGTACAAAGGAACAATTAAGTACCATAAAAAGGGATTTCCCCATAAAAAGGGATTTCCCCATAAAAAGACAGCGAAATATGAAAACCAGTTTAACCAGCAAAAAAAAAGCAAAACAAACGAACAAAATCAACAAACCAACCAAATAAATAAATAACATAATTCGAGTTATAGAATTCATTTATATGTGTTTCGTTCGAGTTATGGAAGTTCGAGTTACGGAAAAGCAATTGTATGTTATTTGTTATCTTAAGCCTACTGCCAATCTAATTTGTTCGAGTTACGGAAAATTCGAGTTAGAGAAGTTCGAGTTATGGAAGTTTGACTGTATTTATCAAGTTGAATACTTTCAAATCTGTATTCTAAGTTGGATGTTAGATTGTCATTATCAATCACAGAAAAGCAAAAATTAATTTTTCACTATTCTGCTGTAGAAGTATTGCTTGGTAAATTCAGAAACTGAAACAGAAAATTCAAAAGTAAATTGAAATGGAATAGAAAATCTTTTTCTAAAAAATATCAAATTCGTTTGAAAATTGTTGGATATAACTTAAAACTTTTAAGAAGTTACCCCGACCTTCTTTGAACGAGTCCGTCATAATGGAATCATAAGCTTGACCAAGATTATCATCGTTTGCTTAAAAACACTTGCTTAAGATATTTATGATTTAAAGTGCAAAAAAAAAAATACGTATTTTAACAATAAAATCAGGTTTTGATATTGCAGTTAAAATACCAATAGCCTTAATAGCATTTATATCTCTGGATTCATTTATTTACATTTCCAAGGCATCTTTAATAAGAACATTAATATTAATAATGGATTTGCAATTTTTATACCGACAGCTCCATCTAGTAGTACTGAGGCCTTGGAGTGAACTATTATTTAGCTGAAGTTATTGACAAACCTTTTTTAATTCGCTGTTGTTTCTGGGATATAGGAAATGGATATGTAATGCCTCAACAGAACTAAAATATGATGTCGATAATCTCATGTTTGAACAGGAATCTGCACTAGTGTTTTTCATTTCCCGGACTTATTCATTTCCCGGGAAACCGGGATTGGTTTTTGAAATTTCCCGGGATCCCGGGAATTCCCGCCTAGAACATATAACCATATATTTAGTTTGCAAAGTATGTATTTTTTATTTTAAATTCATATTAATGAGATCAAAAACATAAAACAAAATAACAATATCAACATGTAAAACGTACAGTTCTTTAAAAAATAAATAAATAATTCAATGTATTTTAAAAACTTGTTAAAAATATGTATATACATAAAACATAAAAACTATATATCTATTAACATACATATTTATTTAATACTTTTAAAATGAGTTTTTAAAACCGACAATGCGTTTATTGATTCATCTGAAAGTCGGTTTCTAACATAGAGAAAACTCTCTCGCTTTCAACAGATGTTGGTTTAATAGTTAACAAGGCCTCTAAAAGATTTTTTATGTTTTCCGTTTGCTTACCAGATTCTCCAAAAAATTTTAAGTCTTTTTTATCGAACCGGTAGGTGCATTAGTGTTTGATGTACATATTTCACTAATGTTATTTATTGCATCGTTTAAAATGTCCTCAAAAATGTTGTCTTCTAAAATATCTTTATTTTTGCTTTCTATTTCTTCTAATTCTTTGAGTCGCCGTGGTCTAGTAGGTAGTGTGTTGGCTTATTAGACGAAAGACCCGAGTTCGATTCCCAGGTCAGACATCGAAACAAAATATGAAAGAATATTTCTTCGGCGACTTCCTCTCAGCAGATTTCTGGCAAAAACTCTGAGAGTAAAAATTGCCATGAAAAGCTTCTCAAAAAATCAGTCGTTCGGAATCGACTTTAAACTGTAGGTCCCCGCCACTCAAGTATAAAATTAACGCACACAACATGAGTGGTGTTGAGAAGCTAGGCCGTAATCCTGACTGAAGGGTTGTAATGGCCAATTATGTATGTTCTTCTAATTCTATATTTTTTTTAGTAAAAAGACGGTTATAAATTTGTTCTGCATATAAAATAATTGAGTGTTTTTAAGCATTCGGAAAAATTTTATTATTTTTATTAAATATTTCAGAAACTTTCAAGTGTTTGGTCAAGGTATACAATTTTATATCTCTTCTTTCTCCATTTCGGTATATATGAGATTCAAACATTGTCTTTTCTAGTGAAGTATTAATTGAAGAAATTTGTGGGCATAAAGCAGAGCCCGGCAACACTTGCTATTGGTGAATTGTTGCGAGAGCGAAAAATAAGAAAAGAGAAAAATTTATACTCTTACATTCACTACAATGCAGGCATGGAAAATTTAAATTTTTAAATGGTGGTATTTTAATTAAAAATATTAGTTTATTAAATTAAAATTTGTAAAATTCGTTTAGACTTCTTTGATTATATTGCTTTAAGAAAGCATTTTAGAATATTAGATTATCTAATAAATTTCGAAAATTTTTGTTTTTCATAGGATTTTCTTGAAAAATACTTCTTTTTTATATGTAAATAGTTTTTATGAATAGTGAAATATAAGTTGTTTTTGTTTTAATAAATTAGAATAATTTATTTTGAAAAAGATTATAATTCTTAAAACGTACACCATACGCTGATGTTAAAAACATTAAGTTTTCCATCCCTGCATTAGCAGAAACATGCGACAACACAACCTCTTTCAATGGATGCTCAAATGAGACTGAGTGTGTTTTTGATCGTGAGAGTACGTTGTTGTAAATTTTTTAATGGCTGACATGCACGCGTGCATAGGAATTGCCGGGCTCTGGCATAAAGTAAAGAAATACCGGGAATTCCTGATCAATCAGCTGTTAATTACATTCTCAATTTTGCAGTTGTTCGAACGTCCCCGGCCACACACTAACCCACCCTCACCCGGCCGCGGAGGGTTCGTCCCCATTACGTAGGGACACGTACACACCACAGTCCGGACTGTAGCGGGTATGGGAAAAGTAATGGCAACAAGAACATAAATCAGCTACAGAACTTAATCACAAGCTGAATAAACTATTAATAAACATGAACTACCTATAACTAGAATGAAAATACATTTTTATATAATAATTTACAAATTAATGCTAGCATATAAGCTACGTTTTAAATTACAAACACTACAATTAAAATCAATAAAATCATAATATAAGTTAAAGTCTTTACATAATCTACGAAAAGGAAAATTACATCCGTAGTTAGTTCTATAGAAATCTAAGGAAAGAGGACGATAGTGCCGTGAAAATCTTGCAGGAATACTGAAATTCAGGTTACGAAGCAAAAACTCAGAATCGATATCACCTCTAACCAGATTAAAAACAAAACAAACACCTAAAACAGTTCTTCTACGTTCCAAAGTTGGAAGTTTTATCAAACCTAATCTATCCTCATATGGCGGAAATCCATTGGCATAATCCCATCCTAAGCCACGTAAACAGAATAATAAAAACTGCCTCTGCACAGACTCTATTGAATCACTATGACAACGATAGGATCACTAGCGAAGTTCGACCTAACTCTAGTCAAATATTCCTCATAACAATAATGATTCATTTAATGATTATCGTAGAATCGTTTTACGACTTCGTTCGAGCTAAACGTAAATCATCTTTGTTTCCCTCTGAGATGTTTTACGGTGGTGTATCATCCTCTAGTTACCTTGATATTTCGAATATGTTTGCTGACTTTTTTCAGTCTACTTATAGGCAGTCGGACTTGGGCCATGATCAGGGCATCAGCTTTTCGTATCCTTATTCAGTGGGAAGTGTCTCTATTTCTAATATATATTCATTTGATGAGGAGTCTGTTCTTGAGTCTTTGTCTGGACTGAAACTTACATACTTGCCTGGTACCGGCCTGTATTTTGAGAAAGTGCGCTGTTGTCTTGAGTGGTCCTTTGACCTTTATATTCAATGGGCTTCTGAGGGCTGGTCATTTTCCATCTATTTGGAAGAGTTCGTTTATAATTCCTTTGTATAAGTCGGGTAATAAGTCCAATATTTCCAATTATAGGGGTATTGCCAAACTCAGTGCTATTCCCAAGTTGATGGAGAAACTCGTGACGGATTATCTCTTTTTTAATACGAAATCTTTAATATCCCCTTTCCAGCATGGTTTTTTAAAAGGTAGGTCGACTGTCACTAATCTTCTTGAATTTACTACACGTGTTTTCAGTGGTTTTCTTGCAGGCGCTCGGACTGATGTGATTTATACTGATTTCAGCAAGGCTTTTGATAGGGTTGACC
Source organism: Sarcophaga rosellei (assembly GCA_930367235.1). Lineage (NCBI taxonomy): Eukaryota > Metazoa > Arthropoda > Insecta > Diptera > Sarcophagidae > Sarcophaga > Sarcophaga rosellei. The sequence continues at coordinate 77,767,288 of OV884017.1, read as the reverse complement.
ATAGTATTTTGCTTCTTAAACTGTCATTAATCGGTATTCCCGATATTATTCATCGTTGGCTAGACTCCTACCTCTCCCTTAGGACTCAGAGGGTATTGTTTAGGAATATATTGTCTAAGACTGTATATGTTACTTCTGGTGTTCCGCAGGGTAGCCATTTGGGTCCTTTACTGTTTTTATTGTTTCTTAATGATCTTCCTTGTTCTATTTCTGATTGTAATATTCTAATGTATGCTGATGACGTTAAATTATTTTATACTTTTGATGATAATCATGGTCAGACTGTTCTTCAGCGGAATATTGATTTGTTTGTAACTTGGTGCAGAGTTAATTTAATGGATCTTAACTTAAAAAAATGCAAATGCATGGTTTTCTCTCGCGGTGGTGTGATTTCGCCCACTTATGTGATAAATTCTAGCCCTTTGGAGACTGTGGCTACATTTCTTGATTTGGGAGTATTATTGGATATGAAACTCTCTTTTGTTGATCATATTAGTATGATGATTGGCAAGGCTCGGGCTGTTCTTGGTTTTGTGAAAAGATGGGCTAGGGAATTCATTGAACCTTATATAACTAGACTGCTATACATTTCACTTGTTACATATTTGTATCTGTAAAGTATTCTTTAACTACATAAAATATATGTATGGCACCGATAAAAAATGTTTACCCAGAAATTAAGTAAAAGCTGTGGTTACTTTTTAAAGTATAATAAAAATTCTGGGATCGGCTAAATTATTTCTGGTGGAGCTTAGCCGCCCCCAGACCGGGCTATCTACGCCTATGTTTCTAGAACATTACTCGTAGCCAATTCCTTCTAAAAAGGCCTTCACAACCAGGCGTTCCGCCTACAAAATTAAAAACCAAATGGGTGGTAAAGCTGCCGAAGAATTCACGGAGCAGGAGAAAAACCCTCTCTAGTGAGCCTCCTTCTGGAATCTGATGACAATCCAGAGGATGCCAAAATCATTGTCATCAGAAACGACCACCTATAGTAAAGGTTATTTTTTGTTACCTTCGCTATTCTAAAGGAAAATCAGCTGCCATCATTCATCGAGTGTCTACATACACGAAGGAACTCATAAGCATTTAGAAATAATTATTATGAAAGACAGCGTTGGCGGACTAAATAGGGATGGGTATCATATTATGTATGCAGCCGGATTAGGTAAGACCAGGTCGAGTATTATGGTTTCTCTGATTTTAGTGATAGTCTTTATTTTTTTTAATATTATTTTGTTTGCAATGAAAACAAGAGTCGAATAGACTCAATCATGAGCAGCTAGATGACACATGACCAAGGGAGCTATCAACTACTAGGACGAAGACGATATTCTAAGCGAATAATACAAATATCCCTCACATTATAAGTGCAAATGCAAACGCTCACCTTACCTTCTGGGGAAGTGCGAACATCAACCAAAGAGGTGAATCACTTCTTAACTTTATAGTTAATTATTAACTAATAAGGGTAACGAACCCGCCTCTATTGTTACTAACAGAAGAATGGAGCTTGACATTACACTTATTAGCGGCATGTATAAAAGCATACTCAGTTATTTGAATGAGCTTAGGGACTGTTCCTTTTCCGACCATTTGTAAATTTCTGTAAAAGATTTTTTGAACAGGAATAGGGCTAATTGGTTTACTTATGCTGAGGTACTGAGTTGGAAACTATCGGCATGCCCGGCCCCTATTGGCGACAAGTGCAAATTAGACTCGACTACTGATTTACTTACTGAATTCTTAGCTGAGGCAATAGTGGGAAAGCTATTAGGAAACGCAAAGCTAAGCCCAACTGGTGGTATTCTGAAATTACGGAACAACGCAATATTTGCAGGAAACTGTTTAATGAGGCCTAAAGAAATGGTCAATGTGCCACCTATAAATCCGCGTATAATGTAAGGACTTCTGAAGCAATGTAGAAAGTTCTTCCGAGAGAAGTCGACTTCGGAGAATTTTATCAAAAAGTCCTACAATATCATCTCATATTAGAAAATTTGATAGATCCTGGACCACCAATATTATAGACACCTTGAATGTACTGTTCGAGACACACTTCCCGGACTCAAATAGAGATGCATATGATATAACGAATATACCGATCTCAGAACTTCGCATTTGATGGACAGTGAAAAGCTTCCATCCCTTTAAATCTCCGGATCCTGATAGTATCATCATGTAGCAGCACAACATGCCTACACGAAGGGCAAATCTACCGAAACCGCGTTGCACTCATTAGTTGGTCACATCGGAAAATCCCTATGCTGTAAGAAATACACTCTTTTTGCCTTCGTAGATATAGATCGTGTTTTCAATAATGTTAAACAGATGTCGGTTATTAAAGCCATGAGACAATTAAATATTGATCCTGCTTTCACCGCTTTTGCAGAAAAACTACGAAGATATAAGTTAGATCTACTTTGGGTTCTCAAATGCTTCGAGGCATGTAGTGTAGCCTTTTCTATGGAATCTAAACCTTGAAATTCTACTGTAAAGAGAATGCTGCCTGACTATCGCCTATGCAGATGACGTTGTAGTAGTATATGCAGGCAAAGATACAAAATTATTTCAGAATTCTATAATTCGCGTTTAGATTACTATGGAATTGGTGCTACGAATGGATGTAAACTCAACCAAAACAGAGTTAGCACTATCCACAAACTTAAACTGGAACTTTAATACACAATCCAGAATCACAAAGGCGGCTACTGTTTTTTATTGTTCAAAGAGAACGATATGCCTGAACTATGATGTTAACACTAAAACTGTATAATAGCTACATAAATTTGAAATTAAAACAACTCACTTCCACTCACTAAGTCAAAACCAACATATGGCAATTATCTATGTATGTGCCTTGGCCTTTAATTTTGCATGTAAATTGTTTTTCTAGGGAATACCAGCATTTCATTCAGATAAATCGATCACAAGAAGAATACACATTATAAGTCTTGTCTATGATTTGTTGCAAAGTATTCTTTGACAATAAAAAATTGTCTTTTGTAAAATAATATTTTATATGTATTCCATAACATCTTTTGATTATATGTACAAAAAACCAAACAAACAATTGTAAGTACACCGAGGAGCCGGAGACTGTATTCACACTACTTCAGAAACCTACTTACCAGATTTGAATAAAGCAAAATTATTTTAAAAGTTCAGCTTGTTTAACAATTTTCATCTATATTTTATAAACAAAATAAAAAAACACACACACACACAAAACATTTCAAAATGATTGTTAAAAAAATTAAAATTTTCGGACAAAAACTGCTTTAGAGTTAATGACAACTACATATATGACGCTAAACATTCAAGTGGTAGGGCTTGCGGAGGGTCAGCTATTCTTGTTCATAAGGATATTAGGCACTTTCCATTGCCAGAATTCACCCAAGATTACATTCAAGCAACATCAATTAATTTATCCCACATTGGTCTTACAATATCAGCACTTTATTGTCCTCCAAGACACAACATCTGCAAAGATCAATTCCTCGATTACTTCAACACGCAGGGTCCGAAATTTATTGCAGCAGGTGACTATAATGCAAAACACACATTCAAAGAAGGACAAAGAGTAGAACCTGCAAAAATACTTGCAAACTTTGGACGCAACGAAAGACTCGGACTACAGTTTATGGAAGGCAGTAAGGAAAATGCGGCGACCTACTTTCAATGAATCCCCTGTACGACTACAGCATGGTGATTGGGCAAAAAGCGCAGAACGGAAAGTGGAGGCTTTTGCCACCTACTTAGAGAATGTTTTACACCAAACAATTCTGTTTCTAGTGTTGCCCCAGTTACAATCGAAGATGTGGTTAGTAGGCCGATTAAGTTCCGGCTGTCTGTAGTGATTGCCGTCATCACACAGTTGTGACAAAATAACTACTACAATGATTAAAAATTTGCCTACATCGGCCGTGCGTTTTATTTTGTTCATCTTTAACTTTATGTTGCGAATAGGCTACTTTCCTGCATCTTGGAAATTATCTGATTTAGTGATGATACCCAAACCAGACAAGGACATCACGCAAGTGTCATCATATCGTCCAATAAGTTTATTGCCAATACTTTCTAAGATGTTCGAAAAAATTCTGCTTAATAGTTTAATACCGCATATGGATGCCAACGTCATAGTTCCCGACCCGATCCCGATCAAGTTGGATTTAGGCGAAAACATAGCACGATTCAGTAATTGCACAGAATTACCAATTTAATTAGACGTGCTTTTGAAAACAAGCAGTATTGCTCTGCGCTATTTATTGATGTATCTCAAGCCTTCGATAAGGTCTGGCACGAAGGACTTCTATTTCAGATCACGCAGTTTTTACCAACGAATGTGCATAAATTGCTAAAAAAGCTACTTATGGAATAGATACTCCAAACAAAATAAAAAAAATCACCTCTTCCCGCAGAAAGATATATGCTGGCGTACCTCAAGGAAGTATACTAGGGCCGTTCCTGTACTTATTGTTCACTGAAGATATGCCTACAAGTGTAGTGGCTCGTACGTCTACTTTTGCGAATGAAACGGCGTTTTTAAGTATTCGTAGAGATTCTACAGTTGCGTTATAAGGACTTCAATCTCACTTTAGTGAATTGGAAAATTGGATGCTGAAATGGAAGATAAAAGTTAACGTTTCTAAAAGTTACGTTTACACTGAGAAGGGCAAATTGTCCGAGAATCAAGATTAATGGTGTGACAGCACCAGAACATGATAGTGTCAGATATCTGGGCATCCATCTCGACCGCCGCCTTGCCTGTGCTCACCATATAGCTGCCGAAATTACCCGGATGAAACTCAGAACAGCACATTGGACCTAAGTCAATATTGAAATCTATTTGACTTTATGGTATCCAACTGTGGGAACAGCCTCACCATCCAATGTAGAGAAGCTTTAAAGGCGGTAATTTAGACTTCTTAGAATAATAACAGGAGCTCCATGGTATATGAGAAACAGTGACATCCACGAAGATCTGAAGGTGCCCGTAGTTTGAGAGGAAATAAAAATAGCAAGTGTCAACTACGTCTTAGGATTACAGAACATCCCAACCGTCTTGTAAGAGACTTCCATGTATTCAAGGGTCACAGACCTCTAAAGAGGGTTCTAACAAATGATCTGATCAGATAAATTTACTTTTGATGAGCACTTTTATTTGTACGTTGCAATGGCAATAACAACTTCTATTTTTGTATTATTTTAGGTTAAAATTTGAATACTTATTGTAAATTCCGAAAGGAAAGATTCAATAAATAATATATGAAAAAATAAAATAAAAAAATAAACAATACGTTGCAAAATTTGTTTAAAAAAAATATAAGTAAAAAAATTGCAAAAAAACCAATTAAATTTTGCGTAAAGGTACCATGACCTGATGATTTATTGTTTTCTTTCTTACACTAATGTAAGGTTCTGGCCTAACGAGTGGCATATAAGTTGGTTTTCTCGCAAGTTGATCAGCTTTCTCATTCCCATATTACCAGGTATACATTCCTGCTTAATTAATTCAGGTTTACATTTTTGTCTCGATTCAACTCCATAGATGCTGAGTGCACGCTAGCCGTTTGACCATCAAATACTGCTGTTATGTATCGTCCACATTATTTACTGTCCAAGTTAAATCATTCGATTACATACAATTCTGCTTGGAATCAATTTGGGAACTTTCCCAAAGGCTCCTTCTGGTACCGTTTCCGTCCCACGATATGTTCTTGACTCATCTTTCTTGAGAGGGCATTTGGGAACCAAACTTTTACTTATTCTCGTTGCGAAGTGAACTTTTCGTCACAACTCTACCTCATATTTCTTGCGTTACGTGAATGTCCCACTCACCTCTTGCCCGCACCACCAAAAATTTAAGAGGAGTGCGTTTGGCATTAGCATTAAGTTTTTAACGCCGATGCACCGAATAAAAACCATTGATGGTGATTAGTCAAAAACATCGAATTGTTTCGACGTAACGATAAATTCTGTGGGCCCAAGTAATAACAGCCTAAGTCGACTTATACCAACAAAACTTTATACTTACGTGCAATCCCTATTTCTTTATCAATGTTTTTTAAACAGTTATTAATAAGAACATGTTAATCTAAGTCATAGTATTTTCATAACATCGATGTACGAATTAATAGTGGTAAATAGAGTATATCGTCCACCACTACCGCACAACCTTGAATATTTAAAATGATTTATTTGAAATTAATTTTTAATTTGATGTCCAAAAACGTATTCCAAACCACTGACTGCATCTTAAAGAGTATAAGTTGAGAGTCTTTACTGTTGCCAATAGGCAATTCAGAGTCCGTCAGATTTCTGATAAAATCTTTTCAAACTGACTTGTCATTGCTATAAAAATCTTTCCAGAATTACCTTTTTCCGTTCCTGATTAAACTTTTGAATCCATTTTGTAAAGATTTATGTGTGGTTCATTGCGCGGATGTGGTAAACCTCGCGTTTTATTAGCAATTTGACAGTATGCTTAGTCTTGCATTTTCCAATAGTCTTCTAGCAGGATTCTTCCATTACTTCACCTAGGGCCAGAGTAAATAACTCCGTAATGGAGTCTAATTTGGACTCATCATCAGTGGAAGTCTGATTATTTACTGGTTTTCATTGATGTTGTTTTGTGTATATTTTACACATGAGTGGCGGGACCTGCAGTATAAAGTTGATTCCGAACGACAGATTTTTAAGAAATTTTTCATGGCAATTTCATTTTACCCTCAGAGTTTTTGCCAGAAATCTGCTGAGAGGAAGTCGCCGAAGAAATGTTTTTTCCTTTTTTCGTTTTGATGTCTAACCCGGGGCTTGTACGGAGGCCATACGCATAGCTGAAAGATAAATAAAGGATCAAATCGTCAAATATTAGGAAAAAAATCGTCAAATATATGTTCACGGAAATCTTAAAAAAATTGTAGTGAAACATATAAAGTTAAGTCAATGTACATATTTTAAAATTTATATACAAATTTGTACGCAGATTTATGCCGCCAAGTGTATACCTCATATCACTTTAACTTTTATTCATCCGCGTATTACTGCTGCTCACTTAAGTCTCACGGATAGAAAACTGTTAAGTTACAACGTCTTCTCTCATCACTCTCTCAATTCTCTTTGCTTTCCTACGACTTCAACTTCCTTTTTAACACTTGTAGCTTCCTTTTTAACTCCTTCAACATTCTTAGTAACTTTTTCGCCTTTCTTATTTATAAGAAGGCTAGTTGCCGTAGTCTAGTAGGTAGTGTGCTGGCTTATTAGACTTAAAGTCTGGGTTCGTATCCCAGGTCAGACGTCAAAACGAAATATGAAAAAAAATATTTCTTCATCGATTTCCTCTCAGCAGATTTCTGGCAAAAACTCCGAGAATAAATAAACTTGCCATGCAAAAGTTTCTCAAAATCTGTCGTTCAGAGTCGACGTTAAACTGTAGGTCCCGTCACTCACGTATATAATTAACGCACGTGTAATCATGCACACAACATGAGTGGTGTGAGAAGCAAGGCCGTAATCCTGACTGAAGAGTTGTAATGGCCAATTATGTATGTATGTAAAATACACAAAAGAAATTGTTACTTTGTATTGTCATTGTTTATTTATATAAATAGTTTATTTATTCTTTTAAATTCTTTAATTATTTGAATAAATTGTTCCCAAAGTAAACGTTCTCAAACTATAAACTGTTCATTTGAATAAATTGTTCTGTAAATTTAATTTAAAATTTAATTGACAACGATGGGTTATCAGTTTTGTAATCCCATTCCTAAAGTACAAAGATTAAACTCTCAGTATACAGTTTTACTGTGTTTAACGTCGCACTTAGCGTAGTCAGTTAGAGAAAATACACAAACACCAAAAAAGATCACTTTTTTCATTCAGTTTCAACATTATTGTACAGCTATGGACATTAAATTAGCACAAAACTTCGTCATAAAAACAATCATATTTTTATAGTATTTTAGGTCTACTCATAAAAAATGTAAACATAAGAACTTAAAATACATATCGTTAGTATAATTCGCAAAGACGCTAAGTCCACTTTTTTCCAAACTTGAGATTTTAATGCAAAACGGTAGCACTATACAAAATACATATTTTACGACAACAAAAATGTCAGTATGTAGTTTAAAGTTGTTGTAATTTTGTGGTTAGCAAAAACGCTAAGTCCACAAAATACGAAAAATATTAAAATCACGTGCTAATTTCACGAATATTAATTATTAATTATTATTAATTTTTGATCTAAGTCATTCAAAGAGAGCTATTTTGTAAAAATAATTGCGTTTAAAAAGTTTAAAAATTTTAAAAACTGAAAAAGCTACAATGTTTTTTGTGTCTCCTGTACAATTTGAAAAAAGGGACTTAACACATTTGCGAATTATACTAACGATATTCTTCTTTAAAAAGAAACAAACATTTTTACGATATTACCAGTCGTCTGCTCATTAAGACCTTCAGCATATCAAACGCCAAATTTTAGCTGGACAGTAAAATAGCACAAATTAAAATTTCTGGAATAAAAATGAGGTGCTTTAATAAATAGTAAAAATATTAATATTTTGAGCTTATTTGATTAATATTTAGTAGAGTAGCCCCTATTTTCAAGCGCCGTGAGGCATCTACGGGACAATGTTCTTCTGGAAAGTTCTTTGGGAATCGAGCACCAAGTGTCCCGTATTCCAATGCACAAATCGTACAAATTTTTGTACTTTTGTTGAGAAATTGTACATTTCACATCGTTCTCGGGGGTTTTCAATCGAGTTTAAGTCAGAACTTTGCGCCGGCCAGTCTAAAACGGGAATGTGCTCTTCATAAAACCAATCCTTTGTCTGCTTAGATGTGTGTTTGGGGTCACTATCTTGCATAAATATGAATAAAACTGGCATGTATTTAAAAGCTTATGGTTTCATTTTGTTATTTATATTGTCCAAATACTGTTAACAGTCCATTTCTTAATTAATTTTTACAATGGGACTTACACCGTGCCTTGAAAACGCTCCCCGCATCATTGTGTTTCCTCGAACAAGTGTTATGGTCCTTTGAGCATAGCGTGGATTAAATGTCTGACATTTTGGCCAATGAACAACAACTCTACCATCCGTTCCGTCGTTATAGGAGCGTGTCCGATAAATTTAACCTGAATTGGGAATTAATTTCGTTCAAAATATCGCGTGACGAATTGAAAGGGTCCTTCTTTGACTACCGGACAATAGCACGGTCAACGATTTCGGTTTGTTTTCTTGACACGTGGCCTCCAATTTTTGTTTTTAGCGACATTATTATGTTTGTTTTGAAGGAAATGATGACGTTATAAATCATTTTTCGCTAGCAATTCGAAATTTCAAGAATTTCAGCCAGCTTGGAGAGCAATCTTTTCCACGTAACATTTTTTCCAAAACTTACTTTAAATGCCACAAAATTAAAATAATATACCGTAAGAATAAAAATACTCGAACAAAACTTGTACCTAAAATACTTTTAGGAACGTTGTGCTAATTTACTGTGCAGCTCGATTTTAGGTACCGATACAAATTAGCAGTCAAAAAAAAATATGTATATACGATAATGGTAATATTTTTTGTTAAACAACAGTTAGATGTCATCGTGCAACATTGCATACCAAAACAATTGGCCTAATTACGATACAAATGAGAAAAAAATCACAATCAATGCGTATATGGATTTTGTGCTAATTTAATGTCCATGGCTGTATATGTATATGTATGTACGTAATTTAATTATGAATTCAGAAACGTAGCACAAATAAAAAACCATTACTTAAGAAAGAGAAAATATCAAAATAATGTGTAATATGTTTTATGTGTAATATGTTTAGTTTTTGTAAAATAAGCTTTTGAAAGTCTTTCTGTGAACATAGGAATATTAATATACATAATATTGAGATAACATGATAAAAACTATTTATATGTATATAAGGATGTATAAACATTTATCACTCTTTTGAAAATTGTTAACAATTTTTATCATTTATACATCAGTCTTTGCGAAATTGATGATTTCGGTATTACTATAATTACTAAGGACTTGCCATATTTTCATATGGAGTATAGGAAATAATAAATTTCTTCAAACCCAGAATATGTTTAACTTTTTAAAAATTCTTTATATTAACAGGTTTATCTTTATATAATTAGTCCATGTGTTTCTTGTGTATTTCAACAAATTTTCGTAATTCAGAATGGAAAATAGTACACAATTGCACTAAATCAGTGGTCGGCACCAATAGCCCCCGGGGGCCGAACATCTTTGGTTTTTACACACATAGGACACGAACATCAACCACGTTCGTAAAAAAGACAATAAAAATGCATTCAGTTGCTTGTCAGTTTCTAAAGAAGAAGGTTCATGTCGCTTTTTTTCAGGTTTCAATTATACACCAAAGAAATATTACGGTAGAATTCATTAATATTCAATGAGATTCACTAATAACAATGGGAAATTATCTCGATTTTTGGCAGAATATTTTTCAAGTTATATACGCTGTCTTTAGAAATTAGGCGCTATACATTATTTCTATATTTTCCACTACTATTTCGGGGGGAATTGGGGTAGCAGAACCAAAATAATTGGTCAATTCACACAAGCCGTTGTATCGTTGTATTCATTGTATTGTTGGAAGAACATACAACAGTGTATAATTGTTGTTGATAATTTTCATATACAAATCTGATACACTTATACACATTTTTTCCATATGTTTTTAAAAGTTGTATTGGTTTCGTGCTATCAAATTGTGTGAATGAAAAAAATGTGTATATGTTTTCATATGTTGTGTTGGTTTCGGGCTATCAAACTGTTTGAATGCCACGAAATACACAATACAACATAGCATTGAACGTTCACAAATAAACAAATGTATTCAATACAACATACACGATACATAGTTGTGTGAATTGCCACAATATATTTTATTTGAGCATGAAAAGAAAACACAAAGTTTTAGAACAATGAGTACAAAATAAATGTTTCAAAATAAACACTTACTTTACTGTTTGGGGGTTGATCGAGAATGAGATCAACTATTTTCTTCTCTTTTCTTTTCTACTACACTACTTAATCCTATTAACTTAAGGTTAGGGAGGCCAGCGTAAATATCCCCCCCCCCTTGCAAGGGTGCAACAAGTAGAAACGGGAAGCTACCTGGCCGATTAAAAATGAAGAAATAACAAAATTTAATCAGGGTAACAAATTATTTCAAATAAAAAATCCTCTCAATACAAAATTCGTTTAAAAGAACAATTCATTGGAAAGATGTAATAAGAAGAGGAAGAAAATTAGTTATTTGCTTAACACATTAATCACAATGTTGGTCACAGCAGAGTTGGATGTCGCAACTACAGGAACACTCATGAGCTTGGCTGCGGGTTGTGCTCTTGTTATTATCCTTCAGTGGCCTAATCCTTTTGTTGGCAGTATTGGGCTTGCTACTATATCCGCGGCGAAAATGCAGCATTGTGTGGTGTTTGCCGTGACATTCCATACACCGCTCCCTACTGCGACAATTCTTCGAAAAATGGGACTGGGTCAAGCAGTTAGTGCAGTATTTGAATTTATTTTCTGCGCCTGTAGGGGTTTAATATGCACTTTTGGAGATTGTGTTGACATTTACATAAAAGGCACTTCGAGACGCTGCGTTTGACCACTTTATCTAGACTCTGGCTTTCCGGACAATCCACAGTAAATATTCTGGGTGCTGCTTCGGGCAGGTATAAAACAAAAAGACAAAACAAACAAGGAAAAAAGGACTGACTGGGTTAGGGAGTAATACGAGTTTAACAATAGGCCGTGTTAGAACGCCATTGACAGTTCGAACGTCAGCCACTCGTACTTTCGAATCAGATCCGACAAAAACGCGCGAGATACGACCGAGCTTCCATTCGCTCGGAGGCAAGTTATCATCTCGAATCACAACAAAATCATCAATCGCGAAATCGCGTTGAGGACATTTCCATTTGTTGCGCTTATGGAGTTCAACTAAGTATACGTCCTTCCAGCGATGCGCAAACAAATGGTGCAGGACCTTTAATATTTGCCATCTATTGGCGTAGTTAAGAAATTCTACGGAGAAATCAGGTTCAGGGGTGAAAGGATGGCACTTGCTACAAGAAAATGACATGAGACAAAGAGGACGGGAATTCAAGCAAGCTTCAATCCTTTCCAGCATAGTCGTGAACTCTTCAAAAGTGAAATTCTGAGCATTCGATATTTTTCGCAAATGGGTCTTAAAACTTTTCACACCAGCTTCCCAGAGGACGCCCATATGCGGGGCTCCAGGAGGAATGAAATGCCTTTCGATCGGTTGAAAAACGTTTTCCGACATAACCTTATGTTTCAGTTCAGTGAAGAACTTAGCCTGGTCACTTTTCATTATATTAGCTGCAGCAACGAAAGTTCCATTGTCCGAATAGATATGTGCGGGGCAACCTCGTCTAGAGGAAAAACGTGTAAATGCTGCCAGAAAACAATCTGTCGATATATCATTGGTTGCTTCCAAATTTTTTTTTGCTTTTGTAGCAAAGCACACACCACCAGCACAAATCCTTTAGTGATTCGGCAACCACGTCCAATATAAGATTTAATTTCAAAAGGTCCAGCGAAATCTAGACCAGTGTGGGTGAAAAGATTAGTCAACGTCGTTCTTTCTGGGCGTAGCGCAGCGAAAAGTTGTTAACCGGAATTCTTCCGATAGATCGTAAAGATCTTACAGTTATGAACAACGGTTCGAATTGGGGTCTAGGGACCCAAAACTCTTACCGCATGAGTAGCAGTATTAGAAACAACTCCGCATGGACAGAGCATTTATTAAGATGCTCCAAATATAGAGGTGTAAAATGACCATTGTAGGGGAGTATTTTGGAAAGCGTTTGTCGTATGTCAAAGTCGGTGATAGAGAGTCTTCCATTGACTCTCAAGAAACCATTAGATTCAATAAAGTTTTAACCCCAGTAGAGTGGTCTTACGAGGCAAAGTAGCTCCTTTTTTTAAAATTTCATATTCGGGGAAATGAGAACTTTTAAACAAAATAATCAACCGAAGCTTCACGAAGCTGATTTCATCCTGAATGAGTCCTATTGACAAGTATTTCCGAGATAACCTGTGGGTCTTATTACCGGCTTAAAATTTCCTCAGTGAATGTTGTCGTTCTGACGTTCACTCGAACCAAGCGTATTTCAAGCTAGGTACAGGACTTGAATGATGATTTTGGCGATTCTGAACGTAGAAGACTTAGCCAAGTAGGGCCCTTCCACCAGATATCAGAATTTACGATTATCTTGTCTGTCATACCTCGACTAGCTAGATCAGCAGGGTTACTATGAGATTCTATATGATTCCAATTGTCGATGTCAATAGTATCCAAAACATACGAAACTCTATTCGCCACAAAGGTAGACCAATGGCACGTGTGTGTTTAAAACCAGGACAGAACTACTGTCGAGTCTGTCCAATAAAAAGCTTACGAATTGGATTCAGCTCTGTGAGGAGTGATTGTACCATTTTTGCCAACAGAGTTGCACCGCCTCTAAACGGGGTAAAGTTTGCACATTTACTGACGCAACCTTTGTCTTGGCAGCGAGCATATGTGTGAATATTTCACCTGACTGTTCTTTGATTCTGGTATAGAGAAATGCGTGAAGTTGTACCTCATAATCGGTTTAGTCATCGACAAATTCGCGTCATCTGTGTAGCGCCATAGGTTTCAAATAATCGTCCCATTCGGTTCTGTCTTTCCAAATTTGTTGCATAATAATCTTAGCGACAATTATTTTCGGTGACATCCACCCAACAGGGTCAAATAGCTTGGCTATTTGAGACAAGACAAAACGTTTCGTGACTTGGGTAAGAAGAATGTATTCAAGCTAGCACTCCAACGTAAACCCAACATTTTAGCAGTACTAGCATTATAAAATTTCAAAAAAATTTGAATGTAATAAATGTTCGGGGGGTATGTCCATTCAAAGTACATTTTCGAAGCGAGAGACCAGCCGACTTCACAACGTAAGTTAATTTATCGCCTCTTCAATAGAAACTGCACCCGACAAAATATCGTCCACGTACATTGGAGTACTCGAAATGGTAAACGCAAAAGGGTCACTGTCACTAGCTAAATGATGCAACGTTCTAATTGCCAAATGAGGGGCACAGTTCAGTCCGAATGTAGCTATTCTCAATTCATACTCTCCCTCGGGGTTTCGGCGAATTAGTATTCGTTAAAAAGGCGAATAATCTGGTCTGATTAGTATCTGCCTATACATTTTCTTTATATCAGAATTAAGAATATATATGTACAGTCTCCACCGCACAACCAGTATAGTGAGGTTAGACTGTAAAATTTATCCAGGGTGTAGGACATTATTAAGGCTAACACCATTTTAGGAAGGGCTCGATTCATTAAAAACTACATGAAGTTTAGTAGTAGTACTATCGGATTTAAAAACAGTATGATGTGGAAAGTAATAATTACAGTTGGGAGAATAAGCTAAATCCACATTGACCATAAGACCCAAGACAGAACACTCTTCAATAACAGAGTCATATTGACCCTTAACTTCCAGGGATTTCAGTAATATCATTCATAAATTCATTCCTTGTGAATTGTGAGAGAACTATTTTCCGAGAGAAACCAACGTTTAAACTGGTAAAAAATTCGGACTTAAAAGGTAGGGTAACCACATAACGTCCCTCCCTATTACTTTTAGTGGTGGTACGACAGTACAAGTCCTCATAAAATTTGTCCTCAGCCGAGACCTTCTTAAATTTGGGAACTTTTTTTACTTCCCAAAACTGAGTGATTTGGTCGTTCCACGGGCTGTGGAATTCTACCAGTAATAACCCATCCAAAGAAGGTTTTCTGGGCTATGAGTGAACCCCTAAGGTGTCTTTTTACGTCGGATAATATAATTTGCGAATACATATGACAGCATTTGAGATGCGAAACAGGGATTTCCGATAAATCGAAATCTATTACATCTGTCAGTGAGCAGGTGAGTAGACGACCAGTAAGTTGCTCGACCACATTAGCATCTGTTTCCAAGTGAAACTCTGGGTCAATAGATGAACCCAAGGAAATCGAGCAAATTTTAGTAGAATTGGCTGCTATAGCTCCATTCAGATCGAGTGTCGTAGCAGCGGGGGCAGAGAATGTTGGAAGACCCAGCTTTATCTGAAGTCTCCTCGAGACAAAAATAGCCTGAGAGGCAGGGTCAATAAATGCTCTAGCAGAATATCTTACGTCATTGAGCATGATATCTACTACAGTCGTGGGCAACAAGACTGTAGAATACGGGATGGACTGTAGCAAAATTTTTAAACGAGCGACCATCGGCAGAAGTTGATGATCTCTCCACCAAATTTTGCTCAGAATGAGAAGTGTGCACCGGAATAGGAGCAGAGTGACTTAATGTCACAGGGGTTACTGACTTATTTTGATTTTTGGGTCGAGAATGACTAGGGGCTTCAGTGCGACGAAGCAGCTAATAGTGCATTTGTTTGCACATGTAACAAATATTAGTGCTCTGCATATTCAAAATTCGTGCGAGGTTACCAAACAATTCGTACAAATCTTGTTCCTATTGGCAATATTTACGACTACTCGCTTGATTTGGATAGTGACTGCCAATAATGTCAGAAACAGACTCTAAAGTCCGATATCTTGCAGTCACAAATTCATCCATGTTACTCCACTCGTGCAAGCACGAGTTAGAACCTTGAAACTGCTCCCAAAGACCAAGAGAGTGTTCAGATAATCTAGTGCAACAAATATGATGCCCCAATTTTATGTTTCAATTCCCAGCAAGGAAAAATTAGTTATACAGTCATTGCATTCGCTTAATTGCAGGCCTCGATTTTTTTTACAATGAAAGAAAGATTAAACAAGGTTTTCAATTGGGAATTTACTAATACTCGCTTGTTCTCGTACCAGTCTACAGGATTCTGCAAAACCATGTCGAAGTCATCTTTCTGTTTTTTGTAAAATATAATACACTTTTGAATGTTACTAATATGGGGATTAATTCCCTAAAGGGCTGAAATCACCTCCCTAAAAGTTGACCAACACTCACAACCCATCAAGATACGATACTAGTTCAAAATATAAAGTATATGTCGGGATACATATATTCTGCCTTAACGTCCTTCGTCGATACCGTAGTAACCTCTATGTCTTCTTAACTATAGCGGAAGGTTATCTAGGATATGTCCCTCTGGTGGAAGAGCCCGAATAAAGCTTTCAAAATCCGCTAAACGATTAAAATTTTTACCGAAATTCCTCAAATTTCTCTCCATTTTACCACAATAGGGGACTCACCTTTTTTCTTCTGATAAGTTAATTGCGCAAAAGAACTTTAAAAAACGGATTTCAAAAACTTTCTCTTAAAAAAGAAACTAGAGAAATCGCGGTACGTAACGATAATTGCGCAATATTCCGACACGAGTGATTTAAGAAAAACGATTTTAAAAAAATATTTAAAAAAACCGAAAACTTTGAAATCGTTCAAGCTAGTACAACATAAACTGTTCACACGAAAATGTTTACAATAATAATAATATTTAATTGTAAAATAAATAATTAAATGAATTTATAAAATAGTTAAAAAATGTATGAAACACATTGGAGTAATAAAATTATTAAAATTATTCAAAAATTACGAATAAATTTGATTAAGTTCAAGAATATAAATAATTTTTTACTTCACCATAAAATTGCCGAAGAAACACGAAAATTGACAACACACACAGAAAGCAATAAAACTGTTTACTTTATAAAAGGAGTAAACAACCAGCAACACTTGTGGACCTAGTGCTTTCACCAACAACAAATATATTATATATTTAGCACTTCTATTCTTACACTATTGTTACGAAAATGGAAACGGTGTACCATCGTTTAACATTAAAATGATAAACAAAAGCTACACAACTTGTTACACTACGAACTTGTTACAAGTAAACCAACAACATCAGTATGAAAGAAAAGGGGATAGACAAGTAAGCAAGAAGGCAACAACACACAACGTAAACAAAATACACAAACAACAATGAAACAACGATAAAGATCTCGAGAAGGCGAAGCCACGAACATTCGACTTCAAGAACATTCATCAGACAGTTTACGTGGGCATATAAAAAGGCAAGACAAAGCAGGCTACGAGTAGTAAGAATTCAGTCAGTTTTTCGTGTGAAACGAACAGTCGTGGTTTGAAGATCGCTGTTGAAAAAATCTGCGTTGTAAGCAACGTAAGTCGCCGTAGTCCAGTAGGTAGTGTGTTCGCTTATTAGACGTAAAGCCCGGGTTCGTATCCCAGGTCAGACATCAAAACGAAATATGAAAGAATATTTCTTCGGCGACTTCCTCTCAGCAGATTTCTGGCAAAAACTCTGAGAGTAAATAAACCTACCATGAAAAAAGTTTATCAAAAATCTGTCGTTCGGAGTCGACGTTAAAGTGTAGCTCCCGCCACTCAAGTATAAAATTAATCATGTATGTATGTATGTGTAAGCAAAGAAGAATAGCGGACAAGCAATTAGTGTTGTATTCGTTAAGTTATAAACGGTGGCACACAAATGTTTTTATTTTATTTGCAATCAACGATCACACATTTTCAACGTTTTTAAAAAGGTGAAAACGTAACAAAAGTAAAAAATAAATAAATAAAAAAATGAAACTCTCCGAACTAAGAGTGGAACGGCTTAAACTAAAGTTGGGTAAACTAGAGCTACCAACAACGGGCACGAAGAATGAACTCCAAAGGCGGTTAAGGGCACAACTGCAGCTTCAGGGTATTGAGATTGATTCCTACGAGTTCGAGGATGAAGAGGAAAAATGGGAGTATTAACTGATGCCCAAGAGGCTTCTGGAGCTGAGAATCAAAGACTATTCGCTGATGTACGAGAAGTTTCTAGAGCTGAAAATCGCAAAATGCAAGAAGCGAATAAATAGCTAGCTGCCGAAATGTCAGCCAATGATCAGCAGGAATTTGGTGAAATGTGGAGAAATGAGTCAAGAATAAAGATGGCAGTACAAGATTCTGCGTAGACTACAAGAAGCTTAATGATGTCACTAAAATGGACAGTTACCCGCTACTGAGAATTGAACGAAGTGGTTCTCTAGATTGGACCTGCAAAGCGGGTATTGGTATGTGGAGATTGGAGACAAGCACAATGAGAAGACTGCATTCAGTGCGAACGGCGGCTTATGGCAGCTTAAAGTTATGCCATTTGGGCTCTGTAATGCTCCGGCCACATTCGAGCGGCTTATGGAACGTGTACTAAAGGGACTACATTGGAAGACTTGCCTGGTGTACCTCGATGACATAATAATGATGGGCAGAACCTTCGAGGAACACCTCAAGTACTTGGCAGAAGTTCTGCAACGAATATCAATGGCTGAACTGAAATTTAGCGTAAAGAAATGTGCATTTTTCCAAAAACAGATGAAATATTTTGGCATCTTGTTACAGCAGATGGCATATCCACGGATGAAGATAAAATACGAGCAGTAAAGGACTGACCTTTACTCTACGCACATACCACAGATGATTTGTGCCTAATGTTGCTAGCGTGGCTGCAAGCTTGTATGAGCTCACCAAGAAATCAAAAGAGTATCAATAAGGTGAGCCACAGGAGAAGGCGTTCCAGACACTAAAAGACCTTTTGTGTGCCGCACCAGTTTTGACATATCCAGTTCACGGTGAAAAATTCATTCTAGACAGTGCTGTTAGCGGATATGGTATTGGTGGTGTACTTTCCCAAGTGGTCAATGGAACAGAGAAATTCGTAGGCTACTATAGTCGCACGCTCTCAGAGCCTGAACGGAACTATTGTATGACCCGACGTGAGCTACTTGCAGTGCTGGAATGCATAAAACATTACCATAAGTACCTGTATGGCCAACATTTTCTGCTAAGGACACATCATTCCTCACCGAGATGGCTGCTGCAATTCAAGAACCCTGAAGAACAGTTAGCACGTTAGATTGAGCGCCTCCAGACTTACGATTCAGCATTGAACACCGAAGAGGAATAAAACACGGGAATGCTGATGCTCTCTCACGCCGACCTTGTAATTTGGAGTACATACATTGCGTGAAAGCCGCGAAGAAGGAATCCACCGTTGATATCTGGCTAACGCAGATCGAAGCCAACGACGACTGACAGTGCTGCCAACTTTGACAACTTATCGTCATTTTGACGATTTTTTAAGTAAAATTTATTAATATGACAACAACAAAATGAACAAAAATGACAACTTTTTAAAAGCAAAACAGATGGTAACCTTTTTTCCTAAAATTAAAATTTTGTAAGTCCCCTTTTGCAATGTAGAACATGTATGTGTGAAAAGGAAAGAGAAAAGTATACTGTATACAGTTTTTTGTTTCCATAACATAGTAACCTGTAAAATTTTGTCAGTTAAAAAAACACACAGGATAAGTAGGTACAAGTTTATCTGAAAGAAAAAAATACACTTTCATATAATTGAAAAATGGATAAATTTATTATTAGAGGTGGTAAGTTTTTGTTTACTTAATGTAAATTAGTATATTAAATTAATATACATATTTACAGAACCAACAATCGAAATTGAAGAAAAGCCCGTATACCAAGAAAAAAAGAAGCGCAAAATAAAAGATACGTGGCTCGAAGTCCCAAAAGTAAATTCATGCAAAAAACATATCGATTGGAAGAACAAAAGCTACAGCCATTATAAAAAATGCTGTCGGTAAAACCCAGCTCCAAACAATATGTGAAGTCATGAATACCAATGCTTTTTCGTTATGTATAGATGAATCTACTGATATCAGTAACAAAAAACTGATGTGTTTGGTATCAAGAGTTTGTCTAGATTTTAAAATATATGATTTCTTCTTTGGTTTGATTGAAGTCGATAAATGTGATGCAGCCTCTTTATTTACAGCAATAAAAAAATATTTTTTGGATAACAAGATTGACTATCAAAAACACATGATAGGCTTTGCCGCAGATGGGGCTCCCAATATGACAGGAAAACACAATTCCGTGGCAAGCCATTTTAAAAAAGAAATACCTAATTTGTTTATTTTAAAATGCGTGCGCCATTCTTTAGTACTGTGTTCATCATATGCCTGTTTGAAGCTGCCATCATCAGTGGAAACTTTGACTCGTAATATATCGTCACCTAAAATGCAAAATAACGTATCATCACTTTTCACAATTTTACAGGAGAAGCAAAAAACGTTATAAAATGGAAAATATTGCATCTAGGAAGGAAAAATTTTGTAGCTAAGCTCAAAAAAGGGTAGGAGATCAATTCCAGAAGAAAAAATAATATTTTTCAAAAACGTGTTGAAGTTATGTTTGTTACGTTATTTTGAATTTAAATTTTCTGAAACAAAATGACGTATCATCAATGAACAAATTTTAATATGAAGTGGAAAAATCGAAAAGAGATTAAATGAGGTTCAATAAAAGGCAATGGAGTTGTTTGTTTTTGTTAATATTTCAATTTACTGTGTTTTATTGCATAAAATTCGGTTTAATTAAACAAAAAATGTAATTCATTTAAGGTTTTTTTCTAAACACATTGTAGTTTATTTTGAATTTTCTTTATAAAATCGTTATTTTTTGACTCAGATGCATAATTTTTTTTGGAGACGTGTATTTTTATCTAATGAATCACAATCAATCAAAAACCCGATTTTCATTTTTTTGATGATCCGTTGTTTTGCATTTCAGGTGACGATATGTGTATAATTACATTTCAAACAGCCCTAAAAGAAATAATCAATTTCAACAAATTCAATCTTTATTGGAATTCAAACCGAAAAAACTTCTTCATCCTTCACAGACCAGGTGGCTTTCACTGGAATCAGTTGTTAACCGTTTACTTAAACTTTTCGAGCCACTAAAAATTTATTTTGGATTCGCGGTCAATATTGATCTTATGGACACAGCCGAAGACATGCTAAATAATTTGAATGGTATTCACCAGTTATATTTTTATTTTTTAAAGTATATTCTTCGTCTTATAAACAATGTCAACAAACTTTTTCAAAGTGAAAGTGTACAAATCCAAAATATATACAGTATATATATACAGTCCAAAGTGTTAAAACCCGTCTTACCAAATTTTGTGAAAGAAGAGTATTTGGTTAATTTTGAAATCCAAAGTTTTATAACGAAGACATATTTTTAAATAAAGATGAAGTTTATCTTGGCATTTACGTGAAGGAGAACCGATCTAGTTTAAATATTGAATATAGTCAATATAATATATTTGTTGAATCCTGCGTCCAATTTTATACTATTGAATTGGTTTCACAAATTTTAAAACGTTTTGATTTTGGCGATAAACTTTTAGAAGGATTAAACTCCATTGAACCAAGCGTAGCTTTAAACAAAAAAAAAATGATTCAATTTTACAATTGACCAAACTTTTTCCAAATTTATTAAATGGTAAAGGATATCAAGAACTTGATAATGAAGTTCGAGAATTACGTAATATGAAATTCACCGAACTCGAAACATTGGCATTTCGGAAAAATGTTTCTAATTTAAACAGAGTCAGTAATGCAAAGGCCTTCCCAATTTTAACACAATTTGTTTCGAGTATAATGGCACAATACCACATTCGTCGGCCAACGTTGAAAGAATTTTTAATATTGTAAATTTAAATAAAACAAAAAACAGAAATGCTTTGGATTCTTCAACATTACAAGGAATATTGTTTTCAAAAGATTATCTTAGGTTAAATAATTCTTAGTGTTTTCATATCGACGCCTCCGTTCTATAACATTCTAAGTCGAAAAAGTGTGTTTTGAGTTATGAGCTCTCAAAGTTTTCATGCGCCATAAGACTATATGTGTATTCTAAGTAGATTTTTCCCTATAACTTCGGACCGGATCGGCGCATCTTAATGAAATTTTGACAGTATTTAAGTTAGAGAAGGTAGAATTTAAAAATGCAAGAACATTAAACACATTCTAAGTATACTTAGAACGTTATAGAATGGAGGCGTCGATATAGCAATTAAAAATGACTTATTAAAAAAATGTCACACAGAAATGTACCAGAGTAAAGTCACATAATACCAAAATTAAATTAATTATTTTTTTTTATTAAATAATAACTTTATTTACATGTAACTAAAATAAAAATATTTAAAAAGTTAATAAAAGTTTTTTTGGTATTTTTGTCTTGACGATTTCTTGATTTTTTTCTTCTTCACTTGACGATTTTGGCGATTTTTTAAATTTAAATTGACGATTTCTCCAAAAAAAATTTGGCAGCACTGACGACTGAACCACAGCACAAAAAGTGACCCAATATTGGCGAAGACTATAGCAGGTATAGAAGCGGACAAACGATCTACCAGAAATGAAATATCCGCAGAAGGTCCTCTTACAAAAGCATGTTGGGCTCTATGGGGCAGTTTAAAGTTGATAAACGGCTGATTATATCGACATTTGCAAAGCACTGATGGCAAAACCTCATCCAACCTATAAGTAATGCCTTCCTCCAAAATGAAGGAATTGTTAAAGGAGTTCCATAATGGAGCTAGCGGAAGAGTGACAAAGACGCTGGAAAGGCTAAAACAACGTTTTTATTGTGTTGGGACGTGTATGCCACACCCAATCAAGAGGCAAACACAATAGTAAATGTTTTTGTGAAAAACTGGGTATGCCGCTACGAGGTTCCAATAGAGCTACATTCCGATAACGGTAGAAATTTCGAGTCAACTGTATTCAAGGAAATGTGTGATGTGTACGGCATTAAGAAGACTTAAACGACGTCGCTTCACCCACCGTAAGACGGTATGGTAGAACGGTTTAATCGAACCCTGAAAGAATACTTGCGGAAAGTAGTGAGCGAGCAACAGAAGGACTGGGATGAATACATTCCATTTCTACTTGCGTACCGACCTACGGTCCATGATTCAACATCTATATCATCCGCCAAGGTTATTTTTGGGACTGAGATAAAACAGCCTGGTGACTCAGAGTTTGGTTTTAAGCCCGCCCCAGAGAGGGATGCCACATGCACTGGAAAACAGGAAAGTCTAAATAAACTTCATGAATTTGTGCGCACTCGTATAAAAATGGTCAGTGATAGAATGAAAGGATAAGTACAGGATACAGAAAGCTAGCAACCCTCGAACAAAAATGAACGTCGTACACATAGAGCGACTGGCAAAATATTGGAGAAGAGATAATGAGCCTATTCGGGACGAACAGGCTTAAATAGTGACAGTGTTACGAAAATGGAAACGGTGTACCCTCGTTTAAAATTAAAACGATAAACAAAGGAAACATAAACAAATACAGCGAACTTGTTAAAAGTAAACCAACAACATTAGTATGAAAGAAAAGGGGATAGACAAGTACGCGAACGCAACAACAAGCAATGTGAACAAAATACATAAACAACAACGAAGTCGCGTTAAAGTTCTCGAGAAGGCGAAATCACGAACGTTCGACTTCAACAACATTCATCAGACTGTTTACGTGAGCATATAAAAAGGCAAGACAAAGCAGGCAACGAGTAGTAAGAATTCAATCAGACTTGTGTGAAGACGCTTTGCGTGTGAAGAAAGATCTGAAGATCTGCGCTGTAAGCAAATAAGTACAGCGAACAAGCAATTATTGTTGTATACGTCAAGTAGTAAATGCCAAAAAATAATTATTTATTTTGGTTGGGCAATATGGCGTTATCTTTAAAATTTGCAAAGAGAGAGGAATTCGTGTAGAATATCTAAAATAATATATTTTAATATGAACCAAAGAAAATACAAGAAAGAAAAAGGTACAAAATAAATGTTTCAAAATAAACGCATTGTGTTGTTGTTTGGAGAAAAGAAGCAATCAATTCTTACTTACTTAATTGGCCATTAACAACCCGAATAACGGATTTCGGCCTGTCTTATCACATCCTTCCAAGTTCCTCTGCTTCTTGCGCACCTATGCTAGTTGGTCACACAAATCTATGACAGGGCTTCCTCGATTTGGTCCTTCCAACGCAAACAAGGTCGTTATCTTCGCCGACTTCCGCTGATCCCCGTATAAAATACCCGTGTCGCCGGAGCATCCCATTCCATTCGAAAATGTTCAATGAGCAAAATTGTTAGTAATATTTTCCTATTTTCCTAACCTAATAATATGTATATGTAGTGGAAAATATAGAAAAAATGTACAGCGCCAAATCCCTAAAGAGAGCATATTTAACTTAACAGATATTCTTCCAGAAACCGAAATCATTTCTCGTTGTTATTATTGAATCTCATTGAATATTAGTGTATCCTACCGTAATATTTCTTTAGTGTATAATTGAAACCTGAAAAAAGCGACATAAACATTCTCCTGCAGCTTTACCAGTAATTTTTTTTAAAAACTTTTTATTTCTGGAAAAAACTTTGTTTTTAGCAAGAACAATTTTTTTTCTACTAAAGTACCAAAAATTTTAAAAAGAAGTCCGTTGACTCCGTTACTTTCCCTGTTGGTTTTTTCTTTGATATCTTGCCCTAGAGTAAATATTATTATTAAATTTATTGATAAAAATGGAAATTGAAATTTGATGAAAAAACATGTTTTGTTAGAAAACAAATTTAATGAAAACTTTATTCAATTTCATAAAACTTGAAAAAAGGGAAAACTTGGCACCTGGAAACGCTATCTATGTGTGTGAAAAAACCGAAGATGTTCGCCTCCGGCGGCTATTGGTTCCGACCAGGGTTACCGTTGACAATTTCGAAAAAGTGTCATAAAAAGGGTATTTAATGAAAAAAGGGTCAAAACAGGGTATTTTAAAGTAAAGTAGAGTGTAGTTTTTTGTGAACAAATATAAGATTTATTTCAATAAAAACAAAAAACGAATTAAAACACTTCATTAAATACCTTAAACTAAAATAAAAATAATTATACATAAAAACCAATTCACAGGGACATTCAAATATTAGTCATATTATTAAAATCTTTTGACAATATTTATTACTTTTACGAAATACTTATTCACCCCTATCGAATATTATGGGAATAAGTTATTTGGGAGTAAATTTTTTTCCCATCCCAAAAAATCGGTATTGCGAATATATGGGGAGTAAAAGTTTTTATTGTGAATTAGTTATAAATGCTCTATAAACAAAAATTGTTTATTGTGAATTACCTATCAACAATTTTTCAAAGAAAAATATAAATTTAAAAAAAATTAATAATTTATATCTTCGTTTTTTGGTGCTGGAAGAGTAGAAACAATCCATTGAAAGGTTGCAGCTAAGATCTAGGTATACTTTCGTAATAATTATAACATATACATATTTTTAAAACGTCTAATACAAATATGGTTTAGGAGACGCCGGATATGCTACTTAGCCATGGATGATAGTACCCTAGAGAAATGCTGCAAAGGGATCAAGAGAAGCAAAATGTAACGAAGTACCCCCCCCCCCAAAGAAAAGTGCTCAAATTGTTAATATTATAAGTGCGGCTCACCACTTGTAGACACAGTTTTATATGAAACACACGAGCAGGAAAATGTTGATGAAGTTATTCAAGGAACAAGTCTGAATGAAGCTGAACGCATTCACTTTGATAGTTTAAAATAAAATGTTTATTTCATCACTTTTGTATTTACTTTCGTAAATAAAAATTTTATACATACATATATGTACATATGTATGTACATAAAAACAAAACAAAATAAAACCAGTCTTCTCTGGAATACTTAAATCTAAAAAACAGTCTTCTCTGTAAATATCACACTCCAACCTATACTATTATTACATTAGCGTTCCTTCAATAAAACAATGTACTTAGTTTTAAAAAATCAACACTAAAACAATTTATAACTTACATGTTCCCTTCTTGTTCCCATTGGTAAGTGTTGTGTTGTGTTTTTACAAAATAATTCTTGGGAATAAACATTGGCGATGCAATATTTTTTGTGTTTGTGAATTCCCTCCCAAAAAATTTTTTTGGGAATGATTCACAATATGAAATGACGAAATTTGGGAATTTTTTTATGGGAATAGTTATTTGCGATAGGGGTGAATAAGTTCTACACGTGTGCGAACAGAAAAATTGAATAACGATCCTCAAACAACACAAAACAAAAACCCAGAAGCCCTACGAATGTGAACTAACTTATATGAAGTGAATTAAATATACTTGAATATTGCAATAAATTATAATAATAAAATAAACATTGTGAACATTAATAAACTTAAAGCAAATTGTGAACGATTGTGAACAAATTACATACATATATTGTGAAACAACTGCATATAAATACGTTTTATAACGTTTTAAATAAATCAATAGAAATAGAACACTAACTTGTATCATTTATATATGTATATACAAATTAAAGATAGAAAAGGTTTGTGCTTGCATTGATATACCCTATACCCCATCTTATCTACTTACTAACCCCTCACCCTATAACCCGTTTGTTCAACTACTATGAGGCAAAGTAAATATATATGTAACGAATTCATATAAATTTTAATATATGTATATTTTCATCAAATGTATTTTTTAAATTTCCAATCTCGAATCAAAACTTTTGTGCGTTAGTTATTTTAAGCATATTTTCATAGTTTTTGCTATTTATATTACTTTCTAGCAATTTAAACTCATTGACAAAAGTTTCTGGTTCGACAATTATGTCTTTAAACTCAGATACAATTTTAAAATACTTTATATCTTGTTTGGAATTTATAAAAACTGGGTCAAAATATCTTAAAATATTAGGTCTTTTATTTGTTATCTATTGTTGTATATTCTTGATATCATATCGTGACACAATTTTTTATACACATTTAAATTTCGTGGGGAATTTCGGAACTTTTACTCATTTTTAAAAAGGGTCAAAAAGTGCCATATATTTCGTTAAAATGATACAATCGGATAAATTAAAAAAGGGGTCATAAGTGTCATTGGCATGAAAAAGGATCAAAAGGGCAGCGCTGGTTCCGATCACTGGTGTAAACACACTAGTGCAGTGGTCGTCACAAAGAGAACATGATTTAAATGTAACTTTAGTTGTGAGAAGCATGTGTATAACCTAGAGGAAAATTGTTAGTAATATTTAAAAGTGTATTCATTAACGTAATAATATGTATATTATTTATTATCTATGTATTCATTAATCTTAAATCTACTTAACATTACTAAATAATAATAATTATTATTAAGTACATTAATTCTTATCATTAGAAATATTATATATTCAAACAGAAATTACAAGTTTTCAGTAATAAAGACTTAACGGCAGTAACATCGGAGGTCAATGGTTAACAGTACTAGAACTACTTACATGATCTATCCTCCTCTAATCATAGATTTATTGAATTTTCTTTTGGTAGAGGAAATTAAATATAGTGGCGGTTAGGAACCCTAGAAACACAAATTGAGATCTTCATGATCGTCTTGTTAATCTGGGCATGGACCCCCACACCATAGATGGGCACTTTGCAGTACCAGTAAAATTTCAGTAAAAATTGATTTTTACTGATTACTGAAAAAAATTTCAGTATTCAGTAAAATTTTACTGTTAATGCAATCTAAATTTGAATGAAATTTAAATAAAATTTAAATGAAAAAAAGTAAAATTTTACTGTTAATGCAATCTAAATTTAAATGACATTTAAATGAAATTTAAATGAAATTTAGATTGCATTACCAGTAAAATTTTACTGAATACTGAAATTTTTTTCAGTAATCAGTAAAAATCAATTTTTACTGAAATTTTACTGGTACTGCAAAGTGCCCATCTATGCCCCACACTTGCAGTAAAATTGATGGTGTTTTTAAACTTGGGCTATTGTGGTGAAATTAAAAAAAAAATCATGATCCTGTAACGCAGAATATTGGGAGAACTCTTACGTCTGAAACTGGAACACAAAAAGCTACTGAGGAAGATGTTTTTTGCTAATATCCAAACTTGAGGCCTATAAGTCTCTCCTCTTGCCTCTTGGAGATGCTGGAGAGACTCATTGCATCTGGACGGACATCTCCTATCCAGGCGACAGCACATATATATATAAAGAGGAGGTCTGTCGAGACTACCCTGGAAAGACTAACGTGTAGCATAGACAGATCGCTGGGGCACTGGTCGTTTTCCTGCATATCGAAGAGGTCTTCAACAATGTGGAGTTAAGTGCTATATTCGGCGCACTAATAAGATTGCGTGTAAAGGAAACTATGGTGAAATGGATATCTAAACTGCTTTGTGCGAGAACGATTTGCCCTACGCTAGGGAGCTCGCATGTGACCAGAGCAATACTGAGCGGAACTCCACAGGGGGACGTACTCTCCCCTATCTTATGGAATCTGGTGATGAACGAGTTATTAATGATGCTGGAACCTATGCGGATGAGGTTGTTCCTAAAATTTCGAGCATATATATTGACACTGTCACGGATAGAATGCAGCTTGCTATGAGGACGGTTAAGGAGCGGGCATCTGATCGAGTGTTAACCCGGGAAAAAATGAGGTAGTACTCTTCGCCAGAAGGTTCAAGCGTCTGCCTTTTCGTCGACTGAAATTGCACTCTATAGAACTGAATAAACATTTTCTAGGACTGGTTCTGGATATGAAGCTGTCTTGAAAGCTGAGCACCATTAACAAATTGAAAAATGTATTCATTGACCTCTACTCTTGAAACAAAGTGTTGGGGAAAATTGGGCCTGGGATCTAGAATGATTTACTGAATATACTCAGGATATCTAGTTTGACTGGAATCACTAGATAAGACAATTAATTTTAAGCCAATATGGCGATTGGAAATTATTAGTGGTACCTTGCGAACTACACCTACGTCGGCATTGGAGATAATTGTAATCGTCTTTCCGTTTGATCGCTATTGTAGGAGTTTGGCGGCTAATATAGTGATAATGACTACATGACACCGCGTTGCGACTTTTAAATGAGATTCGGAACATCCATTCCAGACAAAAAAATCCGGAAAATTTGTACAGTGAACCTCGTACAGAACTTTGCGCAAAATTTACACCTATGATTTTAAATTGAATGGAACCATTAGAGGTAGAATTTATTTGGAATCAATCAGAATAGCCTAGTATATAGGGCTGCCAGATCGCTGTAGTCTTTTAGGCGGATACAAAGATTATTAAAGGGTCCGCCATCTAACGTTTTTTTTTCAACTAGTGCTTATTCCGTGAATGGTAACACTTAGCTCATGTCAGATTTGACAGGTAATTAGTTTTTTTCCCTCCGCTGAACGAATATGGTTGTGTATACGCTTGAAAAACGCTGGGAAATATTGCGACATTACTTTGAAAATCATGATAATGTTGCAGAATGTGTGCGAAAATTGCGTACGGATTTTGGAAGAAGAGAAGCACCGTCAGCTGCGTATGTTCGTTATCTTGTGAAAAAAGTGAAAGAAGCTGGCATCCTCATCGATAAACCAAAGCGTGAAAAGCCAAAAACCGTGCGTACACCAGAGAATATTGCTGCTGTGGCAGAAAGTGTGCGTGAAGCGCCATCAACATCAATTCACCGTCGTTCTCAATAATTGAACATTCTTAACATTGCACAGAAGATGCCGATTTTGGCAAAAAAAATCATCTTTTCAGATAAAGCTCATTTTGATCTTGGCGCGTATGTAAACAAGCAAAATTGTCGCATTTGGGGCACAGAAAACCCGCACACATACCTCGAAAAGCCGACGCACCCAAAACGAGTCACTGTTTGGTGCTGATTTTGGTCCAGAGGCAAAATAGGGCCATTTTTCTTCGAAATTGAGCAAGGAGTGGCCGTTACAGTCAATGGCGATCGTTATCGGGCCATGTTGAACCAATTTTTGTTCACAAAAATTGAAGAGGAGGATATTGGCAACATTTGGTTTCAACAGGACGGCGCTACGTGCCACACAGCCGAAGCTACACTCGATGTTTTGCGCCCTGTTTTTGAAGATCGCATTATCAGCCGCAGAGCTGATGTCGTTTGGCCACCTCGCAGCTGCGATTTGTGGGGTGCCGTCAAAGATAAGTGTTACGCCGACAAATCAGAAACAATTGATGCTTTAAAGGACAATATTTGTGAAGCCATTGGTGAAATACAGCTGCACACAATCGATAATGTGCTTAAAAATTGGACCGATCGTGTAGGCTACTGCATGGGTATTTTGGATAATAATAATAATAGTACTAATCATGATGTAGATGTATACAAATTGAATTTTGAATTCTCGAATATCCCTATGCCTAATTCGAATATTAGTTACTATAACTTCACGGATTCAAGTGTTGCTTTTAATCTGAATGACCTTGAGGACGTGCGTAGATCATTTCGAGGCATCAAATCATATTCAATTGGCTTCGACGAAATACATCCGAAATGCCTGAAAATTATACTGGACTACACTATTGTATATATAACACATTTATTTAAGAAGAATTAAAGAGAAGAGTTAAAGTCAATAATGGATCAGAACATGGTGTCTTTTCTGGTACTTCTAGATCACTCAATGACATTCATGACATTCTTTTTCACAAGTTAATAAATACCTTTAAAAACTATTACGTACATACCTGTATAAGAAAAGTCAGACAGTGCACTATGGCGATGTAAAATCATTTAGCAGCCCGGTAATAAGAGGTGTACCACAGGGTTTAATTCTCAGCCCACTGCTATACATAATGTACTCAAATGATCTACCTTCTCGTTTTACTCACTGTGGAATTCAAATGTATGCCGTTTTAAAACTGACATCGACAATTGTATACTAAAACTGAACCAGGACCTTGACAATATATTTAAGTGGGCTACTGTAAGTGGTCTTTGCTTAAACGCTAATAAATTAAAGGCTGTCATAACTGGAAAAATTGGCGCTTTGCCGAACTTACTGCCACCATTAGTCGTTGGGGACTCATCCATAGAATTGATACAATATGCCAAGAACTTAGGTATTACCTTTAATTGTCAACTCTCTTGGACTAACCATGATAATACAAATTGGTGGGAAGACGTCTGCTATGCTGAGGAATCTCTGCAGGACTTAGTCCTTTACGCCTTTTAATATGTATACGTATGCTCTTGACGAAGACATGCCTAATTCCAACATCTTGTATGGATGTGAGCTTTTTCCGGGTTTTATACTCTGTTAGCAGGAATTAGCTTAATGTAACTTATAATAACGTAGCAAGATATATTTTTGGACGCAGCAGATATAGTAGTATCTCGCAGTTTTCCTACAATATGACACTGGAAAGCCTTCTGAAATATCGTATGCTAATTTTCCTACACAGGATTATTTCGTCAAAGGAAACTATTTACCAGATTACAATTTTCTAGAACTAACAGAGGCTATAGGATAAACGCCGTCAGGTACCGGAAACAGGTGTCTGAAAGGCACTTTTATATTAACGCTATTCGTTCATGGAACCAACTTCCGCCAGAAATTCAATTGAAAAGCAATGTAATGCAATTTAAAACAACAATTTCAACACACTTTCCTTTTCTTTAGAATTCACCATTTAAGGCTAACTTAAATCTAATTAATATAATTTTTGTATATATTATATATACTTTGTGAAACTTACATATATATGTATATAAGTATATAACTACTTATTAACTTAATCATAACATTGTATAGACAGTACTATTAAATAAGATTAAATGCTTGTTGTACTGGAGTTAATGAACAAATAAATAAATACATCTGTAAAGACGATTACTTACGAAATTTGTTGCTACTTTCGTAATAAGCAATATAATACTATGTATATCTTGTATGTTCTTTTGAAGTTTTTATAAGTTTTTGCTTTTTAAAATATGTATGTAATATGACTGTAGCATGGGGATTACACGTTAACAAACAATTGTTTGCATACAATACGTTTCAGCATAGAATTATTAAATATTATATACTAGTTGTACCCTGCGCGCTTTGCTGCACTACAAACTAAAATAAATTTGAAGGAAAGACATTAGACAAATATCCAATTAAGTTTGAATCATTTTATTGATTTTGTTTCCCGTTGTCCAGATGATTCAGACGAACGGGCCTGAGTAGTACACATTCGATCATGTGATTCATTGTTCAAGTGATTCATGCGAACGGATCTGTGCGGCATGTACTCGAAGATTTTTCAGTCTCAATGCTGATTCTGAGGCTAGTAATGCTCTTTTCTTTTCTTTTCAACACAGGATCAAATGCACAGTTTACGATTTAATTAATTTCGAAGAATTTTCAGTGGCGCCACCTGTCGGAAATTGGTTATACCAACTTAGAAACCTTCGTCGGCACATGCGCAACAACTTTGCTAAAGATTAAATGCATAGTTTACGATTCCATAAAGTACATTCATTTTTATATATATAGATAATTTAAACTTGAAAAAAAAAAATAAATAAAACAAAAGTCTACGAATTTAATTTTGGTTATATTTTTTCTTATTTGGTGAATTTTTTCACAAATGTTGGTTATAAAATTTTTTTCTTTCCCTTCTATCTTTCCCCCCGCGTCGTTCTTTACACTTTATTTTCATTGGTTTTATACATCAAGAATCACAGATAGCATACTTGTAGGGGTAACTACTATGCGTATGAGTAATATATTTCAAATGCAATTAAATATTAAGTATGTAGTATGTAGCATACGTGGGCATGGCCCCTCGCTCATTTGGAATATCAACATAAAAAGTAGCCTATAACTCCTTCCAGACATACAGGAAGATACTGTGAAAATTTCAAGAAAATCGGTTCAGCCGTTTAATCGTCTATAAACTTCAAACATACAAACATACAATCAAACACACATTCATTTTCATATATAAGATATGTATACACAAATACATATGTATATACATTTATATATACATATATATATAGAATAAAAATGTATGTACATACATATATATGTATATATCCAGAATAAAATAAATGTACACTATAAATCTTATGCACGTGACACACTTTCGAACGATTTTACAAACAACCCTCTGTCCTTTATAAGAGGCAACCTATTATATTTGGCTCATTAACTCTTAGTGATTATTTCATATTTGCGCAAAGTGCAAAAATACAAATCATTCTAAAGTCAAATAAAAAAACCAATCATTTTATTTAAGTGCCCACATTTAAGGGGTATGCTGCATTAATAAAATTTCTTATAGCAAATCTCCCAAAATTAAGTCACATTCAATTCAACAAGGCATTCCTTATTCCTAAAATTATAACAAAAGTAATCAATTTGTTAACACGTCGCCAATAAATATTTTTATTTTCAACAATAATCAAAAAAAACAAATATACTTATGTACATATATGTACATGTGAACGTAAAAAAGAGAGAAATTCATTTTTAGTGTTTTGCCCGGCAGAATCATAATTTTAAAGACTGTAATTTTAAATAAGTTTATTGTAATAGGGAAACGAAATGTGAAAATATACAAGTACGTATGTATATGTGGAATTATGCGATGTAAACTTACTTTGAACTGTTGAACACTGTTACCTCATGTAACAGTGAAACCATTTGCAACTCTAATAGAGCTTAAGCGAAATAACAATGTTACTGGCTTGGTGTAAGTTCCTTAGAATTATGAATCCGCTTGATTGCATTGCCCACTATCGTTGATAATTTCTTAACAATACCTGCCGTTCCATTTTGTCAAACGGTTCCATTCTCCAAACGGTTACAGATCAATCGATCTATGTATCAATCGAGTAATGCCGTTTTGTGAATTTTTTGTATTGTGTAAAAAACATTCAGAAAACTCCGCACGTACATCTTCATGAACTTTTTTTTCTTTAATTTTCAAACATGTTCTGTAGACTAAATTATTCAACGATATGAACATAATTTTTTGAAAGGTAGTGGTGGTTGAAATAAGCTGTGAGCTACTGTATGTCATTTCCAATTCATTTCGTTACTTACAAAAGCTATGTATGTCGATAAAACAATCAAGACCCGTTTTTAACGGTGTGCCTTGATCTTGTGTTCAATAAAATAACGCGAAGTAAAGAGAAAGTGATTCGGCATTTTTGAAAGAGCATCTCTAACCAAGAATTTCTTCATGTTCAGTGAGAAAAGGGGTAAATTTAAATAAAATGTTTTAATTTAAGTGCTGCAAAAATACACAGAGTATTAGAGTAGATTCGAAGAATATTGAATACATTAATGATTTGATAAAAAAAAAACCTACAATCACATTTTGAAGGTTGAGGTCAAGTCTTTTCGTTTATTTTTGTTTTCTATAATCCATAATTACAAGGCGTATTTACAATATTAATTTAAGTTACTTAAAATTAGGGGGACCAGCGTAAAAATCTAGTCCCCTTGCAAGATTGCGACAAGGGGAAACGAAAGAAAATCAAAAAGACAAATAAATTCATTTATATGACAATTTATTTCGAGATAATAAAAATAAAGAAAACACACAATAATTAAATAACAGACAAAGAAAAGTATACATACATACATACATAATTGTATGTATGTCGCCGTAGTCTAGTAGGTAGTGTGTTCGCTTATTAGACGTAAAAGCCAGGGTTCGTATCGCAGGTCAGACATCAAAAAGAAATATGAAAAAAATATTTCTTCGGCGACTTCCCCTCAGGAGATTTCTGGCAAAAACTCTGAGAGTAAATAAACCTGCCATGAAAAAGTTTCTCAAAAACTGTCGTTCGGAATCGTCGTTAAACTGTAGGTCCTACCACTCAAGTATAAAATTAAGCCACACTACTTGAGTGGTGTGAGAAGCTAGGCCGTAATCCTGACTGAAGGGTTATTTAGAAGGATTAGATTTGCAAGATCCAACCGCGGTAGGAAAAATATCAAGCATAGATATAAAACTTTTTTGTCTCAACGCTAGTTCTTTATATGTATGTACGTATACCATCAGTCTTTTGAATACTTTACCTAATTATATTCAGAACATTGACAATGCAATTAAGTTCAAAAAGGAGTTGTACAATTTATTTAAGTAGTCTTTAGCATATTTTGATTATTTATGCATTTTTAATTATTTTTATTTTATTTATGTTTATTTTATTTATTTACTAGCTGTACCCTGCGCGCTTTGCTGCACTACAAACTAAAATAAATTTGAAGGAAAGACATTAGACAAATATCCAATTAAGTTTGAATCATTTTATTGATTTTGTTTACCGTTGTCCAGATGATTCAGACGAACGGGCCTGAGTAGTACGCATTCGATCAAGTCATTCATTGTTCAAGTGATTCATGCGAACGGATCTGTGCGGCATGTACTCGAAGATTTTTCAGTCTCAATGCTGATTCTGAGGCTAGTAATGCTCTTTTCTTTTCTTTTCTTTTCAACACAGGATCAAATGCACAGTTTACGATTTAATTAATTTCGAAGAATTTTCAGTGGCGCCACCTGTCGGAAATTGGTTATACCAACTTAGAAACCTTCGTCGGCTCATGCGCAACAACTTTGCTAAAGATTAAATGCATAGTTTACGATTCCATAAAGTACATTCATTTTTATATATATAGATAATTTAAACTTGAAAAAAAAATAAATAAAACAAAAGTCTACGAATTTAATTTTGGTTATATTTTTTCTTATTTGGTGAATTTTTTCACAAATGTTGGTTACAAAATTTTTTTCTTTCCCTTCTATCTTTCCCCCCGCGTCGTTCTTTACACTTTATTTTCTTTGGTTTTATACATCAAGAATCACAGATAGCATACTTGTAGGGGTAACTACTATGCGTATCAGTAATATATTTCAAATGCAATTAAATATTAAGTATGTAGTATGTAGCATACGTGGGCATGGCCCCTCGCTCATTTGGAATATCAACATAAAAAGTAGCCTATAACTCCTTCCAGACATACAAGAAGATACTGTGAAAATTTCAAGAAAATCGGTTCAGCCGTTTAATCGTCTATAAACTTCAAACATACAAACATACAATCAAACACACATTCATTTTTATATATAAGATAGTAAATTCAATACAACAAGAACAGGTCTACTTTAAAATAGTATTGGTTAGTAAATTGTCATAAAGGTCTACAAAAACAATATAAAAGTATAACAAAATTAATTTCAGACAAAAAATGTTTAACTATATTATACAGAATTTTGCTTAAAAAGTAACATTATAGGCAAATATAACATAAAAGAACTAAAAAAAAAAAAATGACTACGAAAAGTGCTTAAATATGGCTTGCATTGGATGTTAATTGTAATTGTGAGGGTAGTTGGCTCCAAAGACGAATGGAGTTGATTAAAAAGTGTTGTTCAGAGGCAGCTTTGGTATATTTTATACAATGTATCGTTTTTCCTCCATTAGACCTTTTAAATTTTATTTTCGGATAAAGTAGGGTGGTTGCTGTTAATAGACGATTCTTTGCAAAAGCAGTAGTATTCGGCACTTCAGTAAATTATAAAGCGTGATATTATAAATTTGTTTAGCGATATACTACTATTTCCTTTGATACCAAATACATATCGTGCAATATTGTTAAAAGTGTCTTAAAAGTCGTCTACTAGCGGCATCACAGCTAGCAAACAGCTCAGTTTTGGCTAAAAGCATTCGGATATGGGTTGGTGTGAAATATTGCGTAATCCAAAGATTGCGAAGCATAGCAAACGTTTTACCGCAATTAGCTTTAATATTATCCGACCAATTAAGTTGCTTGTTGAGAATTACTCCTAGATTTTTAACAGATTCAACAATGTTTATATTTATATTATTTATGTGTATTGGTGGAAGATATGTCATAAAAGTTTTTGATTGCCCAATAATTATAACAGCTGATATCTTGGGGTTTAGGCTTAGTCCATTTGCAGATGTCCATAAGTAAATTTTACATAAGTCCTGGTTTATTAAATGTATACAATTAGGAGCATCATCCACTCCACAACTAATGTATAGCTGAACATCATCAGCATACATACATATGTATGTATTTGACACTGTTCTAAATACATGCAATGGAAGATCATTAACATATATGGAGTAGAAAAGTGGACCAAGTATGGAGCCTTTACTTTTTATTTTTATTAGTGATTTTTTTAATTTTTATTTTTATAATATAAATTTAAATTTTATTGATTCTTTATATTCATATATATTTTTCTTTGTTTGTGTATATTTCTGAATATTTACCCTGTAGGAAATGTCAATATTAAAAATGTGCTGAATCGCTACCCTGTAGGAAATGTCAATATTAAAAATGTGCTGAATCGCTATTGACTTTGTCAACAGTACTAGTGTCGAATTATACCCCATACAAGGCTCAGTGCTATAGACATTTAACATGTCCGTGTCATTGAAAATCCTCGAGTGGCATTATGAGTATTGACTTGGTATTGACTAGGTACTTCTCATGGATCCATATGGTGACATTAGAACCAGGAATTCACTAGTACATTTCTATAACTTATGGAACTTTCCTGTAGGCAATATCAATAGTAAATAGATGGTGTCATGCTAGCGACATTGTCACTAGTTTTTTTTTACTTTTTTTTTAATATTAGGGCCTTTAAGCCGGTACCGAAGCAAATAAATTAAATCGTACACTATTGTTTAAAAGATAAGTTTATTTGACAAAAAAATATATATAATAATAATATTGTCGACTATGGAATTTTGGGAAACCATTCTATCTAGCAACACTTTGTGTTCAGCTTAAATTTCTATCAAACTATTTTGCTGCTTTTCTATTGCATCAAGCTGTTTTGAGATCTCTTGGCAGCAACCGCACTTTGAATTAGCTACAAAAAAAAACAAAACAGAAAAACAAATCACTAGCACTAAAAGGCTTGGTGAAACTTACATTGAGGTGGAAAATATTTTAATTTTCCTTTTCTTAATTGCGTTTCTATACCCATGTAAGAATAGCTTCCAGGTGATATGTTTCTAACCACAATTTTTTTGTTTTGGTCCAATAAAGTTTCTGCAGAAAGTGGAACTTCCAGGCCTTCATCTTTTAAAAAACATAAAAGTTTTTCCAAGCATTTTTCTGATGGGGCCGTTTTGATGAACCATTTTTTAATTTTCTCCTTCGTCTATAGCTTCATTTCTTTCACTCAAAACTGTTTTAGTACACTTCAATTTTTATATAAATCAATTTGTTTTTAATTTGCCTTTTATAATTTCTTTTACTCAAAAAATTTCCAAATAAAACTTAAAACATAAATGTCAACAGCAGAGATATATTTCAATAAAGACATATATGTAAATAGAATATTGTATGGTGTACAATTAGTTGTTTGTTGACAATGTCACTAGATATACACCACATCTTTTGTCTCTGCATTTTTTATATTGAAAGATTGGAGACATTTGAACTAGTGCTGTTGACAAAAAGACATATGGACCCAAATTGATTGCAGGGTATTGACTTTGTCAACAGTACTAGTGTCGAATTATACCCCATACAAGGCTCAGTGCTATAGACATTTAACATGTCCGTGTCATTGAAAATCCTCTAGTGACATTATGAGTATTGACTTGGTATTGACTAGGTACTTCTCATGGATCCATATGGTGACATTAGAACCAGGAATTCACTAGTACATTTCTATAACTTATGGAACTTTCCTGTAGGCAATATCAATAGTAAATAGATGGTGTCATGCTAGCGACATTGTCACTAGTTTTTTTTACTTTTTTTTTAATATTAGGGCCTTTAAGCCGGTACCGAAGCAAATAAATTAAATCGTACACTATTGTTTAAAAGATAAGTTTATTTGACAAAAAAATATATATAATAATAATATTGTCGACTATGGAATTTTGGGAAACCATTCTATCTAGCAACACTTTGTGTTCAGCTTAAATTTCTATCAAACTATTTTGCTGCTTTTCTATTGCATCAAGCTGTTTTGAGATCTCTTGGCAGCAACCGCACTTTGAATTAGCTACAAAAAAAAAACAAAACAGAAAAACAAATCACTAGCACTAAAAGGCTTGGTGAAACTTACATTGAGGTGGAAAATATTTTAATTTTCCTTTTCTTAATTGCGTTTCTATACCCATGTAAGAATAGCTTCCAGGTGATATGTTTCTAACCACAATTTTTTTTGTTTTGGTCCAATAAAGTTTCTGCAGAAAGTGGAACTTCCAGGCCTTCATCTTTTAAAAAACATAAAAGTTTTTCCAAGCATTTTTCTGATGGGGCCGTTTTGATGAACCATTTTTTAATTTTCTCCTTCGTCTATAGCTTCATTTCTTTCACTCAAAACTGTTTTAGTACACTTCAATTTTTATATAAATCAATTTGTTTTTAATTTGCCTTTTATAATTTCTTTTACTCAAAAAATTTCCAAATAAAACTTAAAACATAAATGTCAACAGCAGAGATATATTTCAATAAAGACATATATGTAAATAGAATATTGTATGGTGTACAATTAGTTGTTTGTTGACAATGTCACTAGATATACTCCACATCTTTTGTCTCTGCATTTTTTATATTGAAAGATTGGAGACATTTGAACTAGTGCTGTTGACAAAAAGACATATGGACCCAAATTGATTGCAGGGTATGTATATATACATACTGTTTTATTCGTATATTGCCTACTTTATTTATTACATACATACATACATATATTTTTACATATATTCTTTCCTTTTTTATCTTAATTTTTCGCATCAATTGATATATTTTCTAAGATTATAACATTTTCTAATTCATTTCTATACCTACATATGTATATTATTGCTTACATTTTATTAATTATTTTATCAATGATCTTTTATATATTTTTTCTTTGCTGAACTCCTGTAGCACTTTCATTTATAAGATTAATTGTTCTTGTTCTGATATGATCAATATTAAATAAATATATAAATAAATAAAATAAAACTAATATCAGTTTTATTTTAATTCATGCAATTTTACACTGGCGACTATTTACTGTGATTGCCTACATGGTATTGCAATCTTCTCAAATGTTTTTTTGATCAGTGTTTTCTGCTAGTTTAGAAGACTTATCGGTTATTCAGGACATAGTTAGTCTGGATAAGGCGGTGAACAGTCTGACAAACACCTACAGAATTTCTACTAGCAAAGCCTGCAGAAAAAGGGTTCCAAGGGGACCCTGCAGCAGTTTTAATCCCTAAATCATCGATATCCACAGTCTAATCTCATTCGATTTCAAAACATTGGAAAGGATTCTGGAGTCAGTGATGCTCAAGATGCCTACACTAGGGGCAGGTCTACTGAGACTGTCCTGAGCTCCTTGGTGGGCAAGTTCTGGCTTTCAAACTTTTCTCACTGACAGCTTTCATTGCCATGGAGGGCGCCTTCAGCAATGTCCATTCGGAGGCTGTTT
Organism: Sarcophaga rosellei; assembly: GCA_930367235.1. Lineage (NCBI taxonomy): Eukaryota > Metazoa > Arthropoda > Insecta > Diptera > Sarcophagidae > Sarcophaga > Sarcophaga rosellei. The sequence continues at coordinate 77,727,004 of OV884017.1, read as the reverse complement.
CCAGTGCCCTTAATAAGTGCGATATTAGCGAACCTATTACGAAGTTCTTTACTGAACTTTTAACCAAGAGAATAATTAATGCCTCTCTAGTTGAGGTTCACATGCCACAGGAAGTGACAGGATGGTGTGTTCTCACCCTTTCTGTGGAATATCGTATTAGGTGAACCGTTACAGCTTACAGCTGAAGGGTGCTCATTTCTTCACAAAACGAAGTTGATGCTTTGATAAAGCGTGCCTATTTTTAACTTACCGATCCTAAATGGGGTTCAACTTTCTTTGTCCAAGAGGGTTAAATATATGTGGGTCAGTTTTATGACAAGGTTACGAGAGCCACAATAGTGTTCTACTCCTGCAAAAAGACCAAAGGCAAGATCTGAGGTCCCAGACCAACCATCACATACTGACTCCATCAGGCCGCGGTGAGCCAGCCTTGCTCTACGGGGTACATGTTTGGTGGACGCTACACAGACACAAGCGCCACTGCCGACTAATGGACAGAGTCCGCATTCAGTCAGCTATTCTGATTATTCGATTTTAGAATTTTATAATTCCGACTGGGGAAATTTGATCTAAAGCACCAGAGGTTCCCACATGGGCACCTAGAAGTTTACCCTGATAGTCCAAATGGTGTTTTCTTTTCTACCAAAAAATGTGCACTTTATTTTAAAAAATGCAATTTTGTGTTTGTTTCTTTAAAATGTTTCTCCCTCTAAAAGGGTGGTATGTTTTGTTCTAAATAATTCGCACTTGAAAATGGTGGAGGGCATTGCATTTTACGCCCTGTATAAATCGAGAGTGCTGATAATGCCCTGTAAAGCAAATGACTTTTGTTTATTTATAGGGCTACCAGATGAAATTTAAAAAAAGTCGCCTAGTATCGTTATCCAATTTTGAAGTTAATTTTTTCATTGTTTTGTGGGATAACCTTAAGAGAACATTACATTATTAAAGCTACATGGTCAGTAACATAAAAAATTGCATTCAGTGTTAGAACTGTGTTAAAAAAAATTTTATTTGGTTATAAAAAAAGCTCTAAAAAATTATATCGAAAAATTAGCGATCTGGCAACACCTTTTTTATGTTTACATATTTTATTGAAAACAAATCAAAAAATTAAACATATTTTTAAGGGCACGGGGCATACCCTTTTTTCATATTTGTGTTATGTTCATCTCAAATAAAAATTACATTATAACAGGGTTGGTCAGCAATTTTTTTAATGCACCTTGTAAGAGGGTGACATTTTCTTTGTAGAAAAGAAAACACCAAAAGATAATTTACATGGTACGCTGTGGTATCTTTTTAAAGGGTGCTGATATTAAACTTTCTTATAGGATGCATGACCACTGCAGTATTTTCCAAGCAGAAATCATGGCAATTTTAAAGGCAGCCCAAGCTTGATCGAAAAATCTGATTTGGTCTGATAGCCAGGCTACGATTAAGTCCAGTAGTTTATCCATAAATGTCGAGGATTTCTTCGAGAAATTTCGAATCATTCAAAGGTAACTCTTATATGTATTCCGAGACTCAGGATATCGTTGGAAATTGCATTGCTGATGAGTTGGTCAGAGCGGTACAGGAGGCCCAACCTGCGTGGCAGCGGAAGGGTACGTGCACTATTGCCGGACACATATGGATTGGATAAGGACTAACCCACTTCTGTCCTTAAATCGTATGGACATTCATCGCAGAATTTCGAGCCTTTCACGAGATTCACTACTACGTGTTTACCCAATGTCCAAAAAGGAAGAACATAAAGTCAAGACACTGGATATTATGATCCCATTGAGTAAAATAATCCGAGTCCATTACTCTGAATACTAAATATTCCGAGGGGAAGTCTATGCCGTCGTAAGAAAAGCTCATTTAAAATTGATTAGGGGTTACTAGACGTCGTAGTCTAGGTTTGTAATGACCAATGATATATGTATGCATGTATGTAGGAGCTACAAAAGGCAGGACGTCACAATACTATCTGACAGTTAGGCGTGATTCCAGCACTCGGCTCTAATGCGGTGAAGTTGATTGTAGTAAGGGACTGTCTGGGGAAGCTGAGTCGATTAAGTTTACCCTCTGCTGGGCCCCAGGTCATATAGTAATGCTCTGCAATGAGTAAGCAGACGATCTTGGTAGGATCGGAGTTTTCATGCCGTTAGATTATGTTAGGTTAGGTTAAAGGATGTGTACTTGTCAACTCTGACAAGTACAGTACCCGGAGGCCGAATTGACCCATTGTGCAACGTCCTAGCTTCTCACACCACTCATGTTGTGTGAGTTAATTTTATACATGAGTGGCGGGACCTACAGTTTAAAGTCGACTCCGAATGACAGATTTTTTTGGAAGCTTTTCATGGCAATTTTTACTCTCAGAGTTTTTGCCAGAAATCTGCTGAGAGGAAGTCGCCGAAGAGATGTTTTCATATTTTCGTTTTGATGTCTGACCTGGGATTCGAACTCGGGCCTTTCGTCTAATAAGCCAACACACTACCTACTAGACCACGGTGACTTCAAAACATGGTTTCTTATGCTTAATTAGCTATCACCAGACATATTGGCAAAACAAGTGTTTGAGGACTTGGCAATGAGACTGAGAGTAAGAACATGGAAATATGGAAGCTAACGTCATGCCAAAATCTTGGAAATACATGATCTGAATTTCCCCACTGACTGTCGTGTAGCTATCGGCCCGCTTACGTTGCTCGTTTTACAACTAAAAAGCCGTTTAGATGTCTTTATTATAATGGCTTACTGCCTCCCATAGAATGGTATTCACTTATTCACTGACATAGCCACAGAACACTGCATCACACCGAAATGTTTGTTTTTTTTAAGAACACATTGCTTTGATTACCCGAATACTATTATTGCGGCTGAAATAACGACTACAAGGACTGCCAAAGAGTAGTTGTAATCGAGTGGTGTTATATGCATGTTTACTTACAGTAAAGCAACCATTATGTGCAGTACACATTATATCTAAAATTGTCTGGTAGAGATATAACAAGGCATTCAACGATTACACTCCTTAGAGTTACTACAAAAGGGGTTATTAAGAATAACAAAAAAGTTGACAATCTGGCAAAGGCTGGTCCAGAAGAAAATTCAGAATGTCAACACAAATTTTGATGCAATGTCTTTGACAAACTTTTTCGAAGCAGTAAACTGCCAAACACGCAAAACACTTGTCTCATTTATGCCTCTCACAAACAAAACTAATCATCCTTTTCAACTCAAATTATGAATACATATATGTACGTTCGTGTCAGCCGTACCAACATAAAAAAATAAATAATGTTGTCCGTGAATTTCAAAATTCACCTTATTTTTCAAACAGACTGCGTATAAGAATTTATTTTTATATTATGCGTATATATTTTATTATTCATTAAATTCACTGACAACATCGTTTTGCCCTCATTTACTGTCCGACCCATCTTAGTAGACTCCCGTTCAATAACTCGAAAGGCAGCAGTAACATCTTACTTGATACGTCCTATGATGTCAATGTCACCAGCGTATACAAGCAACTGGACGCTTTTTTGAAAAATGGTGCCATTGCGATGCACTCCCGCATTCTGCAGAACAGTCTCCATGAAGAAGTTGAAGAGGTCTCATGGTAAAATATTGCCTTGTCTGAAACCTCCATTCCTACCTTGATGGAACTGCAGAATTGCTCAACGTCATTCTACATAGCTTCATCAGCTTCGCAGTTATACCGAGCTCAGACATGGGGCCAAACACACGATCCCTTATGAGGCTATCGAAGGCTGCCTTATAGTCGACAAAAAGATGGTGTGTGTCACTTATTTTTCGTCGGCCTTTTCCAGGATTTGTGTAAATGTGTGAAGATCTGGTTGATGGTGGATTTGCCAAGTCTGAAGCCGCACTGATAAGGTCCTATCAGTGTTCTGACGAGTGGCTTCAGTCGTTCACACAATACGCCCGCAAGAACCTTATATGCGATAGGGCAAAGGCCTAAACCCCTGTAGTTGGCGCATATACCAGTATCTCCCTTTTTCAGGACAGGACAGGACAGAAGACACTGAGGTTCCAATCATTGGGTATTCTTTGCTCTAGCCATATTTTGTAAATAAGCTGGTGCATGCGCCCTGCAAACTCATTACTTCTGGGCTTAAATAATTCAGAGCCGAGGCAATCAGGACCTGCAGCTTAGGTGACGGAATCTCCACGTTTTCATCATCGTTCGAGTTGGGTAAATCATTTCTAAAGGCGATATTGATGTTGTCATCGCCTCGTAGCAGAGTAGAGAAGTGTTTCCTCCACAACCTCAGCACCTGCGTAGGCTATGCCCTAAATGCCTTAGATAAATATGGCAACATAGCTGTAGGCCTGTAGCTTTTATCTGGTTTACGTACAGGAATTATCTTTACTAGCTTCCACATTATAGGATATTCAGATTTTATAAGAATCGCTTTGAACAGATGAGATGTAAATCTTACAATGTTATGTAATACTATCCGAAGAAATTTTGGATATATTTCATTATTCAAATTAAGGCCATAATAGTCTTTATTAGATCTGGGCATTGATGTATTAGCAAATTCAGAGTTCATTGGATTAGCCCCTACGGCACATTCAGCTCCAGCGGCTTTGTATAAAAAGAATGTCTTTGAAAATTTGTACTGGTAAAATTTGAGTTTAGCGATCTTGATTTTGAAGTTAACCTCACTACCACGAATTTTTTTAAAAAGTTGTCTTAATTCTGGAGTTCTAAACCCTTTCCACCATTCATAGACAATGTTTCTCTCAGTAGTTAAAGTTTTTATTTGAAAAACCATGGCTTAACGTTTTCGTCTTCACCAAAATATATTTCTCATTGAACATTGCCATGCAAAAGGATCACCTGTTCGCGTGCGGTTGGCATAGTGAATATCTTAATTTCTTATCAAGTAAAATATTCGAATTAAAGTGTCCATTCAATATTACGTCAGAATAGATAACAGTTTCTTCTCGTGGTTTGGTATCTCCATAAACAAGTACATATTCCACTTTCAAAGTGTTGTCACCATTTACAACATTCTTGCATACATATTTATATTTCAAAGGTAATTCAACATATGTCTACCATGTGCATTATCGTGCGTGTCGAAATGAAACCTAATTTCTGAATTGCATATTATATTTATGTATTTCTGACCCTCAAACCGATATCAAAATTCATTAATTTTATTATTAAGTCTCTGAGCATTAATATGGCATATATTGAGACCCAGTTTGTTTACAAAAAATTCGTAGTAGATTGTATAAATTATCCTTTGAACCAACTCCATCATGATCAACTGATTGACAAATTATATTTGTTATTTACAAATAGACAAGCAATGCAATCATTTGAGAAATTTAAACATATTAAAAGAAGATCGCACGCACTAACAGAAATTCTGACAATTAATCTCAAATTATATAATCTTAAATTAAAATTAGTGCAGACCTTGCGCTGACCAACTTCCTCCTTTTCCCTGATTTTTGGTGGAAATTGGTTAGTACAGGGACTGCGTTCACCCGTGGCATCACAACGGGCCACTATGCGTGCTCAAGTGAGCTTTGTGATATCAGAGCTACCACTCCGACCTAACCTACCTAAATTAAAATTATGAAAAATGCAAAATGAATTAAAAATACAAAAACAAAAAATAGACAATAGGCAACTCCCAATCGGAAAATCATAGAACATCAAATAGGGTTGTCACGAAATATCTTTTCTAGATTTTTTTGTATAAAGTTACCGATCTTACCGCTCGTAAGATAACAATTCAGATCTATTATACCCCTATATTATCTTTGACCCTTACACGGAAAGCAGTTTCGGTTTGGGTTGAACAATGTTAATTTTTACGCATAATTTAGTGAATAAATATATTAGTTTTTGGTATGTAACTCACGTATGCTAACTATTAGTATGACATTAGCAACAATAGAGTATTCGTGCTTTCTGTTAACTTCCTTTACATATACAACTTCTGCTCTTAACTCTTCAGCCTCTTAAGAGAGTGAATAAGAGTTCAGCATTTGTATTCTTACTTTCACTAATACATATATTTTTCTAATAACACCACTCTTACAGACGTTCGTCATATTATTTTTTGTACTTTGTAGTTGCTCAGGTAACTTATCAAATCTACGATCAATTATCAGTACAAATTTAAATTAGAACCTAATGTTGGAAGAGTCAATTTCAGTCAAAGAAACGAATTGAGGCGTATTCTCCATACATGTAGTTTGTCTCTTATGAGTATGGGAGTCTACAAATTCCATATTCTTATCTTTATTTTTGGGCTGGCTCCACAATTTTCAATGATGCATTTAGTTTTTTTCCTGAGTCAATACAATTACGCTAAAGTCGCCGTAGTCTAGTAGGTAGTGTGCTCGCTTATTAGACGTAAAGCCCGGCTTCGAGCCCCAGGCCGGACATCAAAACGAAGTATGAAAAAAAAAATTTCTTCGGCGACTTCCTTTCAGCAGATTTCTGGCAAAAACCTGCCATGAAAACGTTTCTCAAAATCTGTCGTTTGGAGTCGACGTTAAACTGTAGGTCCTGCCACTCAAGTATAAAATTAAGGCACACAACATGAGTGGTGTGAGAAGCTAAGTCGTAATCCTGACTGAAGTGTTGTAATGGCCAATTATGTATGTATATAATACCATTCGCCTTTAGTGTCTGATCAATAATTCAATCTAACTTATAAAAACTTGATTAATATACTGAGTAGCATCATCAAACAAACGATCTCTGGTGACTTTCGAGATTAGAATTTCTAAATGTGCTTACTCCGGTATTACCTACGAATCCCACAAATGATGATTCGTCCCGAAGTTCGAAATCAAACACGTCCACACACTCCGTATTAAAGCCACTAGTTAAGGCCCTTCGCTCTATTAATTCTGTCATACTGTAATGTTACTTTGTTGTAAATACTTTGTTTTGTTAATTTTTTTGTACTTCCTGTTCTATTTATTTATGGAATTCTTTATAGCGTAGAGCTTTCGGTGCCACACGGATATAAACAACTACAAGAGCAGAATAAATAAGTTACTGGTATTGGTCGAAGATAAATAATATGCTTTTGTTAGGTATCATTTGATTAGTTATTGTTTGCTTTTTATAACAGTTTGAATATTGAATAATTGTGTATTACAAAAAATATATGTATATATTTATTCAACTTTTGCTAATAGCTACCATATTTTTTTTTCTGAATGCTGTTTCTTCTATAGACCGTAGTAATCCAATACATGGTATTCTTATACATATTCTGATACTATCAGATATCGCACTCCTATTCGTAGTTTTTGGATGTTCATCACTTTGAGAAGTTATTGTTTTTAATTATATATAATTGCAGATCTTTTCGATAGCCATGAAACTTTTGCACCGTCTACTGTAATTTTCTTTATTTCACAGCTTTAAAAGAGAGTCTTTTGATTTTTCTTAAATCATACTACGATTTGACGCTATTATCTTGACCGAGACTGAGTCTATGGTTCTAGACGCTGTCGAACGCTCGCCAATCATTAGCTACATTCTGCCCATAAGCCAGATTCAGAAGAGGTTTAGCAGTGGAAAATTCTAGTTCGGGGAAGAGGCCCGTGAGAAAGCGGGTATTCCGCCTACTGCACAATTTTTATATGTACTTCCTTCCATTGTGTAAATCAGCGTTTACCATTTCATAGCACAATTGTGCAGAGAGAACTCACACGCATTCTTGTGTTTTTTCATTTAGTTGTCGATTAGACTGCGACAAGAACACATGTGTGGCGGATGCTTTATCATTTTATTTCAGAATGACACTCAAAAAATATTTTATGTTAAAAATGGTCTATGTCATTAGCTGGGAGTATTTCATTTTTTTTTATTTTTTCGCATAGTATAATTTTTGGAATGCTCGCTTTTTTCTTTTAATAAAAAACATGTCCTAATTTTTAAGCCAAAGATGGATAGCTTTATGTTCTTTTGATAAGAAATGGATTTTTTTATTTATCTAAAATTATTAAGCCAAAGATAGATACATAGCATTACATATGCATGTTGATGAACTGAAAATAAAAATAGCGTATATTACTGTTTTTTATGGCTGTAAATAAATAAATTGACTCAACTTATTTTTTCTCTCTTACTCACTAATACATAAACAAAAATTTTTGGGTAAACCCTGGTGTAAACTTAAGAATTGTTCCTTCATTTATTTTACGCAGGTAATGACTACTTATACATCCTCAATGAAAAGTGGAGCTATCAAATTTCGTATTAGTATCACCAGTCTGCTTTTTCCAAATATCATCCTGTATGCCATGTTGACTGTATTATTTACGATATGATATCGTGATAGGTAAGTGAAACTTAATCTGCAAACTGCATGTTTTGTTTTTTGTAAGGCATTGGCGCTGCATTGTCCTTTAATTCTTTGAATCCGTGCATGGGACCGCATTTGACCCCCCCACTGTGTCTTTTAAGACTATTATAATTGTCTAACAGCAAGTATACTTGAAGAAAAGCTCTGACTCGGAAAAGTGCTGCTCGAGTATCATCGCTTCAAAGCAAATCTTCATTGTGGCGTTAAAAATCCAAAATAAAAGTGGTCGAATCACGACAGTAATCCGGTGTCATATAGTGTCAATCCGCCCACACCACAATAACATATCATAACAATGGTCCATTTTTAGGAAAAATTGGCCACTTGCAATGCTGGTCTCGATGCTTGTAGCGTCATATCTTTCAGGTGATTAAACGAATAGGAGATAAGGTTAAAATGTGTTCATATGGCGTTACGAAGGAAAACCCACCGTTCCATTTGAATAAATAACGAATTGGCGTCTCAATAACATGCCATAAAATATCTTAGCTGCATCTTTACAGACGTCTGACTTCCAACTTCCATATGGAAGCAACATAATTAACACAAATTGTGTTGAAACTTTTTAAAATATATTGGGTTCTTGGAAATAATTCATGCGTGGGCTTGGTCTGCAAACGATAACTAAACTGTATATATAACTATATAACTGTAGTTCCGATATACATACAATAATGGTAACCACCTTAGCTACGTATTACTAAAATTCAAGGACGCAATAAGAACTCCCGAGTGATTACAGTCAAAACTCAAATTCGAAAGTCTTCTGGTAAAGTCTTAAAGAAGCTCGTATTCCACATAAATTACCTCTTAGCACGGTAAAACCTGATAGCGGTGATAGTGTTGTTGGGGGTAATTTTCCTACTAAGATGCTAGGTCACAATGTCGTATGTAAGATACTTAGAAAGTAATGGATTATGTTGTAATATTTCTACAACATGTATTTCATGCTACATCCTCTCAGCAGATTTCTGGCAAAAAACCTGAGAGTAAATAAACCTGCCATGAAAAAGTTTCTCAAAAAAAATCTGTCGTTCGGAGTCAACGTTAAACTGTAGGTCCCGCCACTCACGTATAAAATTAACGCAAACAAGATAAGTGGTGTGAGAAGCTAGACCGTAATCCCGACTGAAGGGTTGTAATGGCCAATTATGTATGTATGTATGAATATTGGAAGACAAAGTATTCAGCTTCGCTTTCACCTGATCTGCGTCATTATTCATTTTCGTTCATAGTTGGATCATTTCTTTTTACTGAACGCTTTAAATATTTAGTCGCATTCCATAAAAATTGTTCATCATATTAAGGAACATTAAGATATTTGACAAAATTTTCAATATGTTTTTTATTTTTCTTCATGGCTTTATTAAAATTATGTTTATCATTCGTTTTCGGTACTGGGTTGCCAAATTTCTTTTAGTCTTCTTTTGTTTTGTCTCATTATTTTTACTTCAGCAGCAACATGAAATTAATTTTTCCCCATATTGGTCACCCCACAAGGCGAATATTCAGGATAATACTTCTGACTGTTTGTTCTAGCAGTCAAGTCAATAAAGTGGTAGACTATTAGCGGATAGTTATGGGTTCGATTCTCATTAGGGATTCAGGTGTGTTAGACCACATCGAGCATAAGTTCTAAGTTTCTTATCTCGCCATAATTGTAATACAATTAGTAATTGTATTCTAATTAATAAATAAATAAATATTTTTGATTACCCATGTCTTGAAAGAATTTAAATCAGCGTTACTGTTAATAATTTTATTTATATTTTCTTAGAGCCAATTACCAGCAGATAGAACGTAATAATTGAACCTAAACAGTTAATAATCACCCACAATAGAATTTTGTTCAAGGCTTTTGCTAAGAACTTTATATTCGTTTAATATCAAATAAAATCGTGGGATAAAGTAAATCATCAGAATGTTCACTTATTAAATCATAATCAATAGTATTTTATAACTGTCAGTTAAAAGAGTCTTAGCATATTAATATTTTTTTTTTATTTTATTATCTCGTAAAATGGAAAAGTCTTTGGTATGCCATGTTGCTGCATTTAGATTTAGTTGCATAATTTAAAAAATAATGTTGGCATTATCCTTGTGAGCTTATTGATCTGTTGCACCTGATTTTGAATTAAAAGGAATTGAAATTTTTTATTCAACATAATAAATTTAAATTTTGAATAGAGTCATATTTCCATTTCGAAGTCTATCAGGCAGTGTGTTACCTTGTTAGACGTGAGGCCACACTTCAAACCCCAGGTCAGGCATAACCAACAAAACGAAATTTGAAAAAGTATTTCTTGGGCGACTTCCTCTCAGCAGATTACTGGCAGAATCGCATTTTGGCATGTTTAGTCACTAAATTTTGTGAATCAAAGAATTCCTCTTCTTAGGTTCACAAGCATTGGACAATTACAGAGAAGATGTCCTGTAGTCGTCTTCCTCGGTGTTATAGTTTCTGCAGAAGTCGTTATGAAGTATTACCAATCTCATGGCGTAAACACCCAGATGTCAGTGTCACGTTATAACTACTATGGGGTTCTTTAGATGGAATTTTGATATGTCGGGTCAGATCTGTCTGGTATCTCCACAAGTAAATGGACTTTTTGTGAGACCATTTTCTTGCTTCTCTGCAGAGGAACGAGAGGGGAGACGTTGACAAGCTTAAATGTTTTTAACCTATCCATATTTTCATGTCGCCAAATGATCGTTGTAGAATCAAATTTCAAATATTTTTAATGGAAATAGTATCTTCGGATTCAAACCACTGGTCAAACATCTCCAACAAAACGAAAAATTAAAAAATATTTCTTAGATTCGTGGCAAAAACTCTGAGAGTAAAAAAATTGCCATGAATGATTTCTTAAAAATCCGTCGTTCGGAGTCGACACCCAACTGCAGGTCTCGCCTTTCATGCATAAAATTAACACACACGACATATGTACATACATAAGTGTTGTTAGTGTGGTTAGAATCATGATGGAAGGTTTGTAATAAACAATTATGTGTATTATATTGTGTGCACTATACATAGATGTATCATACAATACTTGGGTTTCCTATATGAACGCAGCCGAATCCATTAGTCCGTGGAGTATAAAACATCCTGTCAGTAATCGACTGAGAAGAGGAGATATTCTTGCATTCAGAAAAAGACAACACAGACAGATGAAAGTGGTCTAAAGATTTTAATTTTCTTTTTAACACTATTTATATAAATATAATTTTTAAATTTAGTTTAAAGGTTTAAAAATTATTGTTAATTTATTGGAACACAATAAATACAGACAAACAAATTATAATTGTACAAAACTTAAATAAAATTTTCGAATTTCCTAGAAATATTCGTTTTTAATGGAACAAAAATGTAATAATATCGCTGGTAGCAATTAAGTGTTACATTAAAGTATATTGGATACAGTGTTGCCACGAAAAACTGAATTTTTTAGCCAACATTTGTGAAAAAAATCACCAAATAAGAAAAAATATAACCAAAATTAAATTTGCAGACTTTTATTTAATTTTTTTCAAATTTAAATAATAATTAATAAAAAGAGAAACAAGAAATTGCAAAATAAAACTTTAGTCTTACTAATTAATTCATTTTAACAAACAAAACAACAGCTTTTTTATAAGAAAAAAAATAACCAAAACCAAAAAAATCTACACATCTACACATTGATCAAAAAATAACCAATTTTGGTTAGAAATAACCAAAAACGGCAACACTGATTGGATATTAAATATAAACAGACAATATTCGAAATCCTGAAATTGGTAAAATACCAGAAAAATCATTAGTTCTAGCAAAACCACTACTGTACAATATTTTAAACATTGGGTACCCTGGTGTAAGTTACTCAGCTCGTAATAATTAAACATAATTTGTAATTGTGTTGTTATTAATAAATAAATAAAAAAACAAATTTTTCAACATTATCAATCTATAATTAACAAAAACTAGTTTGCGACAAAAACTAATCTAACCTTTACTATAGTGCTGTTAAAGTATTGAGTAGTGGGTATCGAGTATTTACCAAATTTTATGGATACTCAATACTAAAAAGTAAGTACTCAATACTTCTGAGTTAAATAAGCAGAACATAATTTATTTAAATTTAACGGCTATAGTATAAAAAATGAAACTCTGCTAAATATACAACTCAGCTGAAGATTAAAAAATGCAACAAACAAGTATCAAATCAAAATAAAAATTCATGAAGGAACTTGAAAAAACTTAAAAAATAAAAACAATTTATACAATATTATAATTTCGCAAAAGAGGAGCGATGTCTGGTCTGATTTTACCGAATTAAATGCAGAAAATGCTAAGTGCAACATTTGTAAAAAAAAGTATCTCCTATAAAGGTAATGTTGTGTCTATCAAAAAAGCATTCATTATTTTGATTAATTTTTAGGCGGAGGATCCTCAAATCTGCGGAAGCGGTTATATTCGCAATATCCAACTGTCATTTGTCAGAAATGTATGTCGCCCAATGAGCTGGTGTAATTGTATTAACTTATAAATGTCAAAAATTTACTTTTTGGAGTAAATTGCTACCGTTTGGCACACACTCAAAGTACAAATTTTTAAATAATTTAATTTTTTTAATTCGTTAACGTTGAAATAAAAGTTAACTTTTCTAATTTATTTATTTTTTATAACAAAAAGCAAATAAACAGAAAAATACCACGTTTTTAAATTTAAAAAGCCGTTAAAAGTATCGAGTAGTATTGAGTACCCAAATGAAAAGTATTGAGTAGTGAAAAGTGGTAGAATGTTACAGCACTACTTTACTAACCTCTTCGTGGCGCTTTGCTGAATTTTCTGAAGAACTTATTTATAAGTTTATTTATTTATTTATCTAATTTATTTATAAAAAAATCACGCGACTTCTGAAAAAAAAAATTTTTGTTTTTATTTCATTTTTCTGACCACTAAAACTTTGATAATGTTAAGAGGAACATACGAAACAAGTTCTTTAAAATTTTTTTCGATTGCATTGTACTGTTATATGTCTTTCAGTATGTTCATGTCTTTAACCGACAACAAAATGTATTATTTTTGTCTGATACCTATGTTACTTCCTCAAAATCTATATGAATATTTTTCCCCTAGGACTAGAATGGCGAAATGTCGTGTTGTTTTGGGCTAGTCTATGTACATATATCGATGTTGTTTGTTTATGCTGGCAACTTACAACTAGATTGGTAAGCTTAATGTAAATAAGACTTGTTGTTGTTATGGATGGTAAATAAATGAAGAGATTGACCGCAAAACACTCTTGATCTTGGGTGCAAAACTCACGTGAACTTCGTTAAGATTTCTTTGGTATGAGTCTAATATCCTAATATCTTAATCAACCGATCGGTATTAGCTGATTTCGCCAAAAATTGACATTAAAGGCTTTCTGACAAAATATTATTTAAGAAGGGTCTAGCGCTAGCCTTCATGCTTTTTTGTGTTTGATTATAAATGCAGAGGTATTTCCTTCTCAATAATAAAGTGTCAAATTAGGGTTCATCAGTGTGTGATTAATGTAGAAATGGTTAAAGGTCAATCCAAAATAGTATTAAGAAGATATAAATTAAATAATAATAATAATATATATATATATATATAAGTAGTATAGTAAGATATAGACATACATATATATTAGAACCATGTGTCGATTATGCTCTGATTACATATACGTATATGTACAATAAACATGATGTTTTAAATAAAAATTAAATTATTTGGATCGGTATACATATTTTATTGGTACCAAATAACTATATGCGGATGTGCTTAACAGACAAACAGTAATATTCGTATTCATGGATGTATTTATGAACGTCTGTCCAACTGTCTAACAACATATACTTTATTTTTTTATTGTTAACGTCGACGTTGTTGTTGTTGTGGTTGTTGTTTCAGTTTTATTCTGCTCTTTCTTTTGTTATTGTTATTAAAAACAATCTAAAATTGTTAAACGTTTTTTTAATGGATTTCGATTCGATTTCAACAGAATAAAAAGAAGCCGCAAAGAGAGGCAACCTGCGGCGGTAATTTGTAGCTGCGAGCAAAGTCATCACACCTTTATTCCAATTTGTTTTTAGTTGCCTGATCTCCGCTTATACCACAAGGCTTATGTTCAAACACACGCTGATATGTATTTACTCAAGTATTGTATACACACACACGGTCATTTTACTGTTTGAAGTCTGACGTCAAATAAAGATTTCTTAAAACTCTTGCTACAAAATGATGTGCTGATACAAATACGAACACATTTCTACTATTTATGTAAGCATGTATGTATGTGCATAAACATATGTTTGTTACAAGTGTACATGTATGGTATGGTATGTATAGATGTATGAATATCATAAGAGGACTAAGTTGTTTAGTTAGTCATTTAGTCATTCTGCCACTCAGTCACTCAATAATAAAAAAAAAAGTAAAGTAACCCCTATTTAGAACATTTGGATTTCTTTTTTCTTTTTTTTTTATTCATTATTGTTGTGTGGTTGAAAACGCTAAGCATCTATCCGTCCTTCCAACGCTTCGTTCGTTTACTTTATTCATAATATGAATAATGCAAAGAACATATGAACAATCACACAAACACAATGGCATACCTACCTACTTAAATACTTTATTGTGCCCATACTTTTTCAAAATATTAATCGTGTGTGTTAATAGGTGTATATAAACAGGTCTTTAAGCCAACAAAGGCTAATAATAACTAAAATACAAATAAATTGTGTTATATGCTATATTTTATACATACGATACATATACGAGCATATGTATATATGTATGTATGTATATTGCATATTTGCTCAGCGAGCTATTCATATGCCGCCAACTTCAATGGAGAGAAAGTCTTTTATTTCAAAAATAACACAATGAACTGGCTGCGGTGGATAACAGACGATCAATTGATTGAATGAGCGGACAGCAAAGCAAACGAGCAAAACTCAAGAAAAATAATCAACCTTACTTTTTGGATGAGACACAATCCAATAAGCGAATGTTAATGAATGATCAGGGGTTAAAAAATAAAACTAAAAAAGGTGTTTTAATACACCGAAAATAGTTTTCTCGCAGCGTTTACATCATTAATTTTCTTTCGCCGTCTTCCAACAAATTATTATAAGCAATAG
This sequence comes from Sarcophaga rosellei, assembly GCA_930367235.1. NCBI lineage: Eukaryota > Metazoa > Arthropoda > Insecta > Diptera > Sarcophagidae > Sarcophaga > Sarcophaga rosellei. The sequence goes on along the minus strand of OV884017.1, from coordinate 77,711,477 downwards.
AGTGTTTAACAAAAAAACAACTTTTTAACGCTTTATTAATTAATTGTGTTTGTTTTAAACAGCTAAGCCATAAGTGTTTAAATCATCCACAGAAAGTCTTTTTTGTATAATTTTTATGGTACCTAGAGATGAAAAACAAAAATAAATAAATGAAGCGTTTTGCGGCACGAACAAAGAATTAAAAAATGGACACACACATACATAAATGCACAGAATACTTTATGTTACACATATCATTAGAAATTAATTATGGACAATGTCGTGAAATTGTTTGAAATTATTGTACTATAACATTTGATCTACAAGCCTAAGGTTCCTATAATACATTGGTAAGCATATGTGTGTGTGTGTGTGCATGTACGTATGTATGTATGTATCGAAATTAGTGACGCCCAAAACTAAAGACATGCTTATGTCAGTGTAACAGAATAACAATTGCATTGTGCGAAGACAGAAACAATTTCAAAATTTCGTTTAAACTTATAAAATAATAATTTCGGATTGATTTTAAATACTTTTAAGGGTAATGAATGTTTCAGTACAAAAGTTTTTAATTTAAATTTTAAAATTAAGAGACAAATTGACGAAAGATCGCAATAATGTGTGCGAATTGTCTCTGCACAGTTATGCAATGGTCTATTTATCCCTACCCTAAAAATTTAAAGAATACAACTGCACATTTTATAAAATACAACAAATATGTATTAAAATTTAATAATTTTTTGTTGCTAAATTCCATTATTACATTAAAGTTTTAGATCTAAAGTCCACAAACAAATGATGAACAAAGTATTTTTTGTTCCCTATCGTTCACTAGAAAATAATCGTATTCTTATGCTATGTTCGCACTGGCCTTCGAATTACCTCGCTCTCTATTTGAATTATCATGTTCACACGGCAACTTTGTAATTCTTTTGACAGTTATTCTTCTTCTTTTTATTATTAAATTATTTGCTGCGTTATTTGTTAAGAATGAAAAAAAGGTAAGTAAATAATTTTATTTAAAAAAATAAATTAATACATAAAAAAAGAAAAGCTGCCAGCAAGTGGGAAAACTGTAGCGAGCGGGCATTATTGGAAATATGGCGCGAAAAAAAGGGTGAGCTACGTGGCTTATAACCTTGAAGCCCAAGGTTATAAATATACAGTTTGCGAAATTAAAGTTAAGATGCACAATATGACCGCTCGGTATCGGTAAGTATTTATAAACCCTAGCTGATCCAATGGTCGAAAATTTTTGCAAAATTTGTACAGAAAAGAAAAGCAGAAAGTTGGGACAACAGGTGGTTCACCTTCTAATTGGGACCTTTATAATGAGATGCAAGTGTTGTTGGCTCCATTTAAAAGTTACCATTCAGATAATTTAGTAGTCGACAACATAAATAGTAAGTAATAAATTGTTTAATTATTGAGATTTTCAAATTGTTAATTTATTAATACAATCTTTTAAGACATTTATTCATCTATAGCTGCAACACCATCGCTACCCTCGTCTATAGTTCCACCACCATCATCGCCTATACCTCCAACCTCATCACCATCACTACCCATGACTGCAGCCTTATCACCCATGCCTGCCGCTGAATCATCATCCCAACATCGACCGCTGCAAGGGAAAAAAAATTAAACCATTGAAAAATGTTTTAAAAATTTCGAAAAACAGATGGAGAAGATACAGGACAATATTCAAAAAACCTCACAAAGAGTACTCGAAATTGAGGAAGAAAAAAAAAGAAATATTAAAGACGTATGTGGGCAGAGAAGGCAAAGTACAAGAAGCTCTTCTTGAATTTATTAAAAAAAATTAGATTTAGATTTTGTTTCGTTGTTTGTATGACCAAAATGAATTTTTTAAAAGGATTTATATTTATTTAATTTTTAGTTTGGTTTGTTTTTTGTTTGTTGGTCAAAATGAATTTTTTAAAAGGCCTTATATTTATTTCATTTTATATTTAATTTTTAGTTTCATTTTAGCCATAAATGCCATTGTGATCTCATTGTGCCTCTATACTAAGTATACATCCAAATATTTAAAATATGAATTTTGTGATAATTTATTTTTTATAATTAAAATTTACATAAATAATTAGAAATTGCTTGTCTTATTATTTCTGGATTTTGTCTACTGGTTTGGTCTGTAAGGGAAGAAATGTAATCAGGATAGGATCGGTTTGCTTCCACTGCCTCCAAAGTTTGCAACCATTTTACATTTATTAAATCATTATTTTCGTTGAGAAAATTGTAAAGAGCACAACATGACAAAATTAAAACGTTGGCATTTCTTAAAGCATTGTCGATGCCTTTTCCAATGCGTCTAAAATGTGCTTTTAGATGTTCAAAAGCATGCTCAACTACTCTACGGGATTTGGATAAAGCGTAGTTGAAACATTTTTGCTGATAGCTTTGCAACAATTGAAAAGGGTAAGGCTACATTAGTGTATCACTTAACTTAAATGCTGAATCACCAATTACAACTAGTGGAACATTCACACCCGAAATTGGTTTACTCAAATCGTTCAAAAGATTGCACTCATCTAATTGTTGCTTTAAGGTGGATCCTTCAAATATTTGTGAATCATTGCAACGCCCTGGACTACCACAATTTACATAAATAAAACGGCATCTGAAAATTATGAAAAAGCATATACAAATTTATAAATAAGTGATAAAAATATTTCAATCAATCTAGTAGTACAATTGAATACCATCCTTTATAATTGTAATAGTCTGTTGCATCTTCTTGGGATGGGTGTATTTCAATGTGACAACCGTTTACAAATAATTTACAATAACATATATGTATTAACTATAAATAATTTATCAAAAAAATAATTTTTATGTTATCATTAAGTTTCCAAGGGCTCCTATGCATTGAGGAAATCCAAGTGTTTAAAATTCTTCAGTTATTTTTTCAATCTTTTCTCTTGTCAACGGAAAGTTGTTCAAATACATTGGCGTCAAAACTCTCCACACCAGGTCACAGAAACTTAGAAGGATTTCGCATACAGTTGACTTTCCGACACCGAACATGTTTGCAATTGTACGATATTCTGCGGATGAACCTAGGGCATATACACCTATTGCAACTCTTTTTTCTAATGATATTGCGCCACGCATATTAGTATCACTTTTTCGCAGTTCTTGTAATAGTTCACATAATTTATAAAATGTCCCTCGGTTCATCCGAAAATTGTTTTTAAAAAATATATCATCTGCCCGCTGGCAGTCTATCACCCAAAAAGATTGAGTACGTTCCTTAAAATAATAGTATTTGTAAATATTTGCATTTTTCATAATATTTAAAATATACTTGTAGTTTAAACAAATTACTTACTTTTTCCGGGCTAATTAGTATTTTTAAATTATAAAGTTCATACAGCCCCTTCAATAGCTGCAAATACTTTTCCTGTAGTTTCAACAGGTTTTCTACACACATATTGGATTCCTCCACTAATTTCGCGAATAACTTTCTTCTAAATAATATTTTTTTTTAATTTTTTCTTTTGATTCCATTATTGTTTACAATATTTGTTTGTTTATATTTTTTGTGCTTTGACAGCTGGTGATGGCAAAAATACGATAAAATTTAGAGATTACATTGATTTTTAAGTAATCCACAGGGTAATAGAAATTGAATTACACATAATTTGGGTAATTCGCTCACAAAATTGTATATAGCGAATGAAGTAATTTGGTGTTGAATAACGAATGAGAGAGCGAATTACGAAAAATTGCTGCCGTGCGAACATAGCATTACTTCGTTGTTATAATTAAAATATAATTAATAATTTTACTGTAATAAATATTTAATAACTCCTTAAATAAAGTACAATTCACAACTGAATACGTTTTTTACTAATAAATACTATTTTAGGCTTGGTTAGGCGAACAGGTAATTTCCCATTTACAGGCAAGTAAGCCCTTGTCATGATTCGTTAGTGGTGGGCTTGAACCACCCCGAGCTCCGGATGAAACGCGCCAGTTCCCTTAGTGGCACGTTCGCAACCATGCCCAGATCTTCAAACTCTCCGTCACTCAAAAACCGATGACGTCTATTCTAAAGTACAGGGCACTCGTATAAAAAGCGTTATACCGATTCCGTTTTCTCCACATCTTGGTAATTTCTGCAGTAATACTGGTGGGGCAGACCGCGCTTGTCATCGAAACTTCCAATAGTGTCCCGTTAGAATTCCTTTTAGAATGTGAAATGTTCTCTTGTAGAACTCAAGTAGTTCCAGGGTTCTCTTGAACTCAGCAGTTTTGAAATTCGGCAACCATGTACTCGTATGTTGGTCCAGCCACGGTTTGACGAATTCCATGCTGGTTTTCCACTTTGGAAAAGTAATCTTATAGAGGAGTATATCTCATCTATGGTCTTCTCCTCAGACATCACCGAGCACCTTTCGTGTGCCTTTTCGTTTGAATAGAGATTCCCGGAACCCGGTGGAGGTGGGTGTTGTGTCAACGTATGCGGTGAAGATCGCTACATCACCGTCACCGAAAACAGCTTCGCCAACTCATTCTTTGCGTATGGGAGTGTGAGTTATGTATTTTCGTCCGTTATGTATTTCGGTTGTACTTCATGCAGTATTGAATTGCTCACCGTACGTGACCTAAACATATCTGAGAACTTAAGCCTTAGTGCACTTCTAACAGCCACATTTCGGAGGGAGATATCCAATGGCTGAAGGGCCAAGATTACCCCGAGGTGGCGTGAAACTCCAGAGCACCCGGCATGCTAAAGCATGATAACCTTTGTACCCTATTCCGTGTAGCGAGGAACCTCTCACTATACTAATGCCCCGTACGAGAGTATAGACCGTAGAAGCGCTACTTACATCCAGTGGATGATACGAGTCTGCAGAGACAATATACTCTCATACGTCCTTTTGCAAATGTAGAAGCCGACTTCATCCTTTCCTATGTGTTCCTTCTCCATGACAGTTTAGAGTCCAGAATGATATAGAAGGAGTCTGCCTCCTTTTGGTGTCTCTGAGCTGTTCCGTCCATATTTGGAATAGTGAAGGTCGGGATCTTGTACTTTCGAGTGAACAAGATAAATTCCGTTTTAACTGGCTTTACACCCAAGCCGTTCTCTGCTGCCCCTGTTTACCTTTGCCTCTGCCGACTAAATAAGATTGCTGATTGTTGGAAGATGCTTTCCCGTGATCAGAATTGCCACGTCGTCAGGATATGTTATCATTTTGAAACCTCCGATTTTCATTGTCATCAGATGACTCATTTTCTCTCTGCTGTGAGTGTGGTTTGTATTCACAATTTCGAGTGCGGTGCTTTCTAAACCTACACAATCAGGAAAGTGAGCCACCATTAATAACTCAAGCGATTCTCGACTGCTCGCTATGTGGTTGCCGATTAAGACACCTGGCACCTCAGGATTCTTTGCAAGTACTTTTCGAAGCCTCGCAGCTTGGCTAGTACGGGCAATATCCTAACAGAATTTAGCCCAGGAATCTCTTTTAGTTTTAACAGATTATTCAATGTGAGCGACATCAACTGTTCACATTTCCGCAAAGAGATGCTGCTTGTCGATAAGCATTTCAGTTCGCCCTCCTGGGATTCCCTTAGAGCAAAGGTTCCGATCGTGAGTATTCGGTTCTGATCCGAAAAGGAACAGTTTAAAGTACCCGCCAGTTTGTGACTCTAACTACGTCTACGTCCGACATTAAGTCAGATATATACCTGTTCCCTGTGAGCCTATAGCCCCTATTAGATATGATAAGTTTAGAGTTAAAAATGAAATCAAAATAGGACTCACCTCTTCAGGTCATGTACATGCTAGTGCTTGAAGACAGGTGGTGGCTTCTCCTAGTCTTCGTATGACAGATATGCAGGTCCGTAACTTACCGTTTGCTGGTGGGACAAGAAATGTGTAGAAGTGAGCTAGATAGGAGGATCAGCCTTAGCACTCCCACCCCATACCGGATTTTACCGTCCAGGGGGAGCACGGATTCCATTCCTAGAGATCCTTTCCATCATCTATGTCCCTTTCACGATCGCGCACCGTCCAATAGGCGTTTCTAGTCCCACATTTTGTAGTTTGATCTGAGAGTGTAGCTTCTTCTTCCAAAATTTGGGGGGAACTGAACCCCGGCAATCATCTTGATAGGAGCTTTCATTAGTAGCACTATCTCAAACTGAGCTCACGGCCACAAATCTCCTTTTCTGCTAACAAAGTCTGCGAGAAACTTTATAACATCTCGGTTAGTGCATTGTACCACTTTACCCTTTTGCCACATGGCGCCGTCAAACTGGGCGAGGATTGAAATTGGCCTGCTTCATGTCGTCAAGTAGCGTTCGTATTATTATCTCCTCGAAAATAAGCCAATTACTGTTACAGGAGCTCCGGTGACGAGTTTAAGTTTGCAGAATCTTTCAGGCGCTTGTTCTTCACCACCTGAATGAAGTCATCCGGTGAAGCACCTGCAGTACGAGCTTCCGCACCGCCAGTCCTTGGGTTCACAATCGTTGCCGCTAAGGTTGGTGGTCAATCCCCATTGGAGGTGGCCGCCTTTTGCCTTGTTACAGATGTCACACTTTTCGACTTTTGGGCCACATCGTCTTTATTCAAAATTATGGCTTTCACTGGCGGTATTGACTTCGGAACCATCGGAACCGACAGCGTTCTACTACCGACCAACGAGTTAAACATATATCTTTTTCAGCTATATTTCCTAGAGCGTAAACTGAAGTGAGTTTTTGTAACCCGATCTATGCTTACGCTCCACGTCTGGGGTTCTTTGTTATGCCTCTGAAGTCTTAGCGGACGGCTTTCATCGGTGCACAAATGTCCTCTGGTTGGGTTGGAGCTCTCCTCAACTGAAAGAGAAGTTTCAAGTCCTTTCCGTCAGTTGCATTTTATACCTACTGCCAGGTTTTTAGAGCTGCCGCCACCCAGGGGATAGATGCAGGGAGCCGTTCAATATGTGGCAGACGCTTGTGGATTATGGAGAAAAAGATGGGAATGTGGAGGCTATATGGAAAATATGACAAACTTTCTTGGCCTAGACACACCCATCAGCACGGCCAAGTCGGGGCATTGTAACCAAAGTTTCGCGCAGCAACAAGGTGACTACCCATTGAAGGAATACATACATAATTGGCCATTATAACCCTTCAGTCAGGATTACAGCACTCATGTTGTGTGCCTTAATTTTATACTTGAGTGGCGGGACCTACAGTTTAACGTCGAATCCGAATGACAGATTTTGAGAAACTTTTTATTTACTCTCAGAGTTTTTGCCAGAAATCTGCTGAGAGGAAGTCGCAGAAGAAATATTTTTGTTTCATATTTCGTTTTGATGCCTGGCCGTCTAATAAACGAACACACTACCTACTAGACTACGGTTTAATACCCTAATCCTTCGTATCTTTTACTTTAAATAAGAGTAAACATATACAATATTTTTTTTAAATATATTTTTGTTTTTATTAATAAAAGGGAGTTGAGTTGTTTGGTGTTTTGAATAATTTTTTTAAGGTTTACTCCAATAATAGTGTTTTCACACCGAGAGGTTGGTTTTAACGTTAAAATCAAAAATAAAACCTGCTTTTACCATACAAAATTATTGTGTTAAAATCAACTTAAAACCTTTTTTGAATTGGTTTTAAGTTGATTTTATGAAATACAACCTTGTTTTATGTACTAAATCAGAGCTACCAGCTCTGAAATGGTAAAAACAGCTGATAAAAATTAAATAAAAACAAAATAAAAACAAAACAAATGTAAAAATATAGAAAGCCGGATGTATAAAAATGTAAAATTTCAAATAATGAATGCTACAACAATAATAAATAACAATATTTTAACAATAATATTAATAATATTAATATTATTTCCAAATTTTTCATATTTTTTGTTTTTTCTTAAACAAAAACATTTCTGTTCCGTCATGAATGTATGAAAGTTAAAACCTGATTTAAGAAAATTTGCAGTGTGAACGCAAAATCAGCTGATAATGGTTTTAATGCTTAAATCAGGTTTTAACTTTTGGTGTGAAAACACTATAAGATAGTAAAGTGTATAAAATCACAAATGTAATACAAATCAAACCAAAAATAAAAATGTGTCAATTAAATGTGAAATAATCCGTTGACGTTGCACATTGATACATCTTGCAGTGTGAAAGTTGTGACAGAACCATACAATGAAAATAAGATTGGCCCAAAAATTGATTCTTCAGGTACACGTCTTCCAGGTTTTAACGGCTTCCAAAATGTGTCACTAACATAAACAGACTGCGTGTGCTTTTTAACATAAATATATGTATACGTGGAAATAAGCCGACACAAATTTCTTCAAAAATTAAAAATAATTTCTTAACCTTAAAGACAAAGTCGAATGGTTCACAATGCCAATGGTAAGCAAATCCTGATTGACAATTACTCACAAGCTTATTATTATTATTGATACAGTAATTTTATACAAAGAAATGTTCAGTGTGGTTTTACACAGTAAAATTAATAAGTTGAAGAATAATTGCTGAAAGATTCATAAAATTTATTCGATTATTTGTCATATCACGACCCTTAACGTAAAAGTATTCTAAACACGTACTCGGTTTTGCTCAACAGTGTATATGGTTTTATTGAGAGAAGCATCGAGTTTTTTTATTGCATCTAAATACGTTTGTATTAGACGCATTAAGCAACGTATTACCAATTGATGGTGTTGATTTTGAACATTCTACATACATACGTTGCTACCTAAAAATGTCCAAAATAAAAACAAATTTATTAACGTAGCTGATAAGAAAGAAGTACGTTGAGGATAGTAACCGAACTATCAACAGGACACTTTAAGCTCAAGGAACACTTGTTCCAAATGGGAATGATATCTACCTAATATGTAGATTCTGTAATGATAAGAAAATTACATCAGAACACATAAAATATATAATATAATATATAATATTGTTTCTCCAGTAGTAAATGGATGTCATCGAACATCAAAAAATGCTACAGAAGAGCAATAGCATTGATTAATCATTAATCAGTATTCCACATAAGTACATACATACATACATACTGATTCTTTTAATAGGTCGAATAATTAAGAAATACATTATTCAGATAGTCAACATATGTATGTTGTTCTCCGTCTGTAGTATTTTGAAAGGCCCAAAAAGAATAATCTCATCTGTCTAATTGTGATATAATATGAATGTTTAATGTAGTGTCTACTTTCTACTGAATCTTCTTAATGCTTTTTCTGATTACCGAAAAGCTTACAAATTCAACTTTTAAATTTTCATATCATGTAGTTGCTTTCAATGTTACAAAAACTTCTTTAAAGTGTATAAAGTGTGAATGTTCGTCTTTGCTTTCATTATAGACAGAATTCTTTTAATATTATTTATATAATACATATAAAATAGTAACGTATTCTTCACACCGATAAATCGAATGATATAGAATACTATTTAAAATTATCTACTAGCTGTTGCGCTAGCAACTAAAATAAATTTGAAGAAACGGCAATACATAAATATCCAATTAATTTTGAATTATTTTATTGATTTTGTTTCCCGTTGTCCAGATGATTCAGACGAACGGGCCTGAGTAGTGCGCATTCGATCAGTCCCTAATCACACTCCCCGTTGCCCAAGTGATTCATGCGAACGGCTCTCAGCGGCATGTACTCGAAGATTTTCTAGCCTCAATGCTCGTTAATCGTCTGATTCTGAGGCTCGTAATGCTATTTCCTTCCATGCTTGAGGTGTAGGTCGACCAATTGGTTGTCATTAATTTTAAATAATTTTAGTGGCGCCATCTATCGGAAATTTGTATCACTAACTTAGAAACCTCCGTCGGCTTATGCGCAACAACTTTGCTAAAGTTTATATCATAATCAAGTACACAGTTTACGATCATTTTGAGTAATTTTCAGTGGCGCCACCTGTCGGATGTTGGCCATACGAACTCAGAAATCTTCGTCGGCTTATGCTCAACAACTTTAAATCATTTTTAGTAATTTTCAGTGGCGCCACCTGCCGGATATTGGTTATACGAACTTAGAAACCTTCGTCGGCTCATGCGCAACAACTTTGCTAAAGACCATAACATGAATAAATGCACAGTTTGCGATTTAAATAATTTTTAGTAATTTTCAGTGGCGCCACCTGTCGGAAATTGTTCATAACAACTTAGGAACCTTCCCCTGCTCATGCGCAACAACTTTGCTAAATATCATAACATAGTTTACGATTCTATTAATTACATACAAACAAACATTCATTTATATATATATAGATTAGATCATGTCACTAATGTTAAAATCATGATACACAAGGAGCAGATCGAGTTCAGATCGAATCATTCCTATATTGATCACAATTCGCAGTGTACGGTGAAAAATGTTTAGAAGCGATACAAGCTTTTCACAGAATGTTGAGAAGATCTGAATGACAACGATTGCCCTGGACATCCCAGTACAACAATAACCGATGAAAACGTGGAAAAATAAGACGAAAAAAACGGAAAACGAAGAAAACGGAAAACGAAGGAAAATGATACATTGCAGTGAACAAGAAGTAGAGATAGATTGTTCTGTAGTCGTGGACGTCTTTAAATTCACTCAACAATTGTTTTAATTTTAATACAAATATACCATATGGCATATATTCATAATATTTGAGAATAAATAAATATACGATTACAATGCAACAAACAAACAAAGTATCTATTTATTATTAAAAACCACCATTAATTAACATTTACTGCCTTATTAGTATAGTTGTTAATTTTTGAGTTAAAAAAGAATTGCATTTTTCTTGTTGTAGTCAAAGGGCTATTTAGTTGAACCGTTTAACAATCATAGCTAATTTGCTAAAATGATGCTCATAAAATATTTATTACAAGCAAGCTAAACTGGCAACTGTTACTAAAATCTCATTATTTCGGTAAATATAATCAACTTACTCATGCTTCTTCAGTAGCCTTATTTTTAATGTATGTATGTATTTGCATTAAAGCCTTAAACATTAAATTTGACAGTAACCTTTTATGAAGCAATTCGAGATTAGACACTGTAATGTACAGTGAAAGTTACATTAAGTGACTGGTAGGTATTAAACAAAATTTGTTTCTTTTTTTTAACACAAATTTCACGATGATTACTTGGCAAACTAATTTTATACAACTAATTTGACAAAACATATTGTATGTACATATCTGAAGTACATTTTACCATACGCTACGATATTAATACATACCATATTATACTTGCCACACCTAGAAAGTTCGGTTTACTCAATAATTAATAACAAAAAAAAACCGTTTAAATCAATTAATTATTAGACCTCCGATTGTCCATGCAATCGTATGAGCCATGGCTGTTGCGAGTTTTTTTTTTTAAGAGGTTATGATCTATGTGAACAAGTTTCTGTTTTGTCAGAAACTGGTGTAATTCGAAAGACTTCATGTCATGTCATACCTTAAAATATATTTATCTGCCTGAATTTTCAACTCATCACGAGGCGGTAATAATCCGAAGGCACGAGCTATTAAAAACTGAGTTGTAAAATATAATCTATTTTACAAAATTTCTTTCGATTTTTCTAAATTAATATTTGATTGTCAAAATCTCAGATTTAACTTTTGACTCACTAAAAAATGTCTTAAGAATTCTTTAAACTCATGATCAATATTTATATATCAAGAAATACGGATGGTAAGATTATGCCTTAAGAATCATCACCAACAACTAATAAAATTAACATCATAAAATTAATGTACATATGTATTTATTTAGATATTAGGATGAGGAAAAGGAAGTCTGTACCAATCGATCAATGACTAGTAAAAGTGACTTTGTGACGATACTAGTTGCCATGGAAGCAAAGTTCGAACAGTAGATAAAGGCAATGGATGAGCTGGAAAATACGATAATGAAGTCGAATGCGTTGAAAAGGAAGCTAAAGGTATCACAAAGGAAGTTAGAAGAGATGTAAAAAAAGTTGAGAGAGTCGAAAAGAAAACTTTACAATGGAAGCTGAACGCGTTGCGAGAGATTTAGATACAACTGATGGCGATTCTTATGGGCATATCAATCAGCAAATCACAATGTAACAACAAGGAAATCTGGCAAGATTGTATTCGAAAATATGCTAAGGTTGTCTAGTGCTTTAAAATATGGTGTACCGACAACAAACAACACGCCGCACTACGCGGAAAAACAGGACTTGAACCAGCTAAACAACTTCACGGATTCCTGTATTAATATGGTAAATTATGAAATGGAAGCCAGGTATGATCGAGGAGCCAAATCTAATGTATTCAAAGAAAGTCAACTGGTTTTACTGAGCACCTCACAATAGAATAAGTGAATAGCTCCCGAATTACACTCTTACTGGGATGGCCCTACAAAGCAATCGGAAGTTTAAATCGCGTAGTATTCCGTGTTCAAGATCATTACAACATGAGATTAAAAATTAACTCGCGTACATGGAGTAATTGGTAATTGCAATTATGTGCCTGTTTGGGATCAACTGACTTAAGTGAGCGACAAAATTAAGCGGACAAAATCAAACTAATAAGATGAAGACAAACAAGGCGAAGTTGATGTTGCCAGACGTGAAATAAGGCTGCGAGTTAACGATGAATTTTATATGATAATTATATATATATGTATATTATAATAATAATATATTATAATGATATATATTATAATGATAATTATTTTTTAAAATACGACGTTTAGCAAGCAATTAGTAGGGATATCAACAAAAGTCTATTGTTTTTTAAGTAAACGAAAAGTTAACAATTGTAATATATATCGGATCTTCCATCAGAGACTTCAGAACTTTGGCAGCTGATAACGACGACGATATCGATCTTGTTGAAGTCACATCTCCATCTAACGTGGTATTGATGTCAACTGACCACCCTGATTGTTCGATTTGACCTTTTTAGGTTTTTTTTGTGCGGTTTAATTAAGTCACAAATCACAGCGGACCTCCGAACTTGAACGATGTTATATTCCACACATAATGCCAACAATAACAAATCCGTAAATCCGGTAGTGGACAGTTAAGGTAAGAACAGTCGCTATTTTTTGATAAGATTTAAAGAGGATTTTCCATGTTGAAGCGGTTTTCCTTCTTTTCAGACCAAAGGAAAGGGGGGGTAGCAGAAATTCAGTTGTGGTATTCCATCTTCGCCTGTTACTAGAGTCCGACCGAACGTTCAGGTACGGTAAAAAGTGACGTTCGGCCAAAGTTCGGCGTTCGGTCAAAATTTTGCCGAACACCGAACTTTTTATTTAATTTATTTTAAATCCACACAGGATATAATTAATTTTTTAAATAATAATTTAATTAATTTTGAAACATCTACCGTGATGGAAAAAGTATCAGAGGCGGAATCAAAAAGACGCCAAAAAAGCAGAAAAGAGGTTCATGTTTATGGGAAAAGCATGATTCTGCTTCACATCAACCTTAAGACGAAAATATTTTCGAGAAAGAAATCAAAATCTATATATCTGAACCATTAAGTGATCGCAAAACAAATATATGTATATGAATATTGGAACTCCTGTTCATTTGCAAACCTTAAGACTGCAGCCAGGAAATATCTATCAGCACCGCCAACGAGCGTTTCTAGTGAGCAACTATTTAGTGCTGCTGGCCAACTTTATTCAGATAGACGAAGTAACCTTAAAGGTGTTAATGCAGAAAAGTTACTATTTTGCCATTATAATATAAAAACAATGAATTTTGAGTACTAGAGTACAAACTACATATACTTAATCTGGGTTTAAGAGTTCTTCCTAAGTGAACTATAAAACCCGATCTTTATATTTTTCACAAAAAAAAAAAAACACAAAGCATTTCCTTTCCTAAATAACTAAAAAGTACAAATTTTTTCTTTATTTTTTAATACTACTTATATATTTTTCTTAAATGTTATGAATTCGTTATTTTTTGTTTTTATCAATAAATTCCAAAAATGTATTTCTGATTTAATATTTAATAACAAAAAGTTCGGGTTTGCCGAACTTTGAAACCCGAACTAAGTACGAGTTCGGCCGAACTTCAAAATTGTCCGAAGTACGGGTTCGGTGTTCGGTACCGAACGAAATTTTGAGTTCGGTCGGACTCTACCTGTTACCTAACTACTTCTTAATTTACTGAAAACCTTATTCTTATTAGTTAGGCAGTATTGCGAGAAGTCTCCGTAGTCTAGTAATTTGTGTGTTGGCTTATTACACGTAATGCCACGCTTCAAACAACAGTTCAGGCATCAAAACGAAATATGAAACGATTCAGGACTCTTCTGCCTCACACACCACTAGTCTTTGGAATTCGCTACCAAATAACATCCAAAATCTATGCAATGCAAACACGCTCAAAAAGAAATTTTTGAAATTATTTTCAAATTTAACCTTCATATTTATATTTAACCTCATATTTATGTAGGTTCAAAATTGCTTAATTTATATTTAATGATATAAATTGTTTTTTTTGAAATAAATTTATTAAATTTTAACAAACGTTTTTTATAAAGAATAATTTAAAACAATTATATTTTATTTTATTTATATTCAAAATTGAACTGCTTGGCTCGGCTGCCAAATATATAATAATTTTAATTGTCTGTTTTTTTTATATTGAAAAACTATTTTTTCAAACTCGATCAAGTATCCAAGTTTTATTATGTTTATGTTTTTTTAGTCCGCTTACTTTATTTATTTCAGTTCAGTTTTTTCTTTAACCCTACGGGATCGCCTTAATCCTTTCGGGTGCGATCCCACATTCGGCCCTCCTGACGCATCATTCGACCCGAATGATATGCTCTTCATGTGCGATCCCACATTTATAAGTTTTGTAATTTTATTTTTAGGATTATAACTTCATATGTAGCTATGTATATTATATTTTATTACTACTTTTTAAACCGATTTTTCTAAATACATAGTACCATTTTTATATTGTTATAATTTATTGTCTTTCAACTCTTTTATTTATTTCTACAGTACTGTGAGTTTTTTAAATTCCTATATATTATATTTTGCTTTATATTTAAATTTAATATTTATATTAATTTTGTATTTTTAACTAATTTTATTTTATATTTAATTAATGTTAATTTTTTATATATTGATCATTGATTCTAAACATAGCACTGTCATTTATAAGAAATATATCTTGTTGTGCTATGTAAATTATAATAAATAAATAAATAAATATTTCTTCGGCGACTTCCTCGCAGCAGATTTCTGGCAAAAACTTGGAGAGTAAATCAAATTGCAATGAAAAGTTTCTCAAAAAAATCTGTCGTTCGGAGTCGACTTTAAGCTGTAAATGGCTTTATGGCTGTCTCGCCATAAAATTAACACACACAACATGAGTGGTGTGAGAAGCTAGACCGTAATCCTGACTGAAGGGTTGTAATGGCCAATTATGTTATGTTTATGTGTTGCGAGATTTTCTGAAGTTATTTTCTGTAGGGCTGAGGTTACTAAGAAATTTTCTCCCACACAGAGCGAAAACTACCTAATAAAATCAAGAAGATTTTCTCTACGAAACGTTTTTGGAGTGAGGGGTATTACAGCAGAAAGAAACGAAGATTTTTTCGTAGAGATTTCTTATTATTTTTATGTGATAAATCTTTTTCATTTTTTCAAGAAGTAAAACACATACATTTAAGGACAAAACTTGTTATTTATCATTTTTTTAATCAAATTCCGTCATTTTTGCCACAAAAATACGATCAATAGAGAAAAACTTATTGATTCTATTGTGTTTTCTTCTAAGTTGTATAAAACAAGAATTTCTTATTAATATCATTGGGCTACCTAATCAATTTTTTCAAAAAGGTTTTTCTTATAGATTTCATTAGGCTACTTCATAATTTTTTTTTAGGAGTATTCCTTATTGATTTCATTAGGTTTCTATTTGATCATGTGTAAATTATCTTATTAATGTTTTAATAAGAATATCTTCTTGATTATATTAGCTGGCTTGTTATTTCATGAATGCATACAAATAAACATAGAGACAATTTCTATGAACTTTTTGTTTTTGTACCGTTGTAATTTTTTTGCGTCTTTGCAATTACCATATTAAAATCAAATTTTTAGTTGAAAGTGAAAAGTGGCAATTAAAGAAGAGGAAAAAAGTAATAAAAATATTCCTTCTTAAAAAAAAAAATAACAAAGTAAACAATGTTAAAATAAAAAAATTGAATTGTTTTAATTTCAATAAAAAAAAGTGTTATAAAAAAGAAATAAAATTTTGAGTAATGACCGATCAAAGAAGTTTAATAGAAAATGAAGATATTGTCCCAATTTTTAAATCCTGGGAGCTCCGTGATGAAACGTGCAACATACTTTTAAGTTTTGGAATTACATCAACAAACATATTAAAGAAAATGGAAATAGAAGACGTTGAAAATTTATTCAAGAAGGTGGACCAAAAATATACTGGGGAGTTTATTAAATTCAAAGCAGGCCTAAGGGAATGGAGGAGAAATATTGTTCGTGCAAAATCATGTTTATTAAGAAAGATATATTTTCATTTAAGTATCTTTTCAGAATTTACCATTCATATGTGAAACAGAAACTTTATCGGCAAATAGTCGGATACTGGAATGGTTGGAAAAAATTTCTGACAAACTCAGTAGTTCACAATTCCATGACTCCCCACACAGTACACAAACAGCGGATAGTTCTATATGCGGTACCAGCCTTATAAATCTCCTTAAAAGTAGTGTGAAAGGACAGTTAGTACTTACATTTAATGAAAAAAATAATTATATTGACTCAAAAAACCAGAAGACGTTAGTACACTGTATTATTGAAAAATATGTTGACACAAGATCCGAATTAACATACACAGAAATGGAGCAATGGTCTTATGCTATCTGCGAAGTATTCCTTAAAGAAAAACCGGTAAAAAAATCTAAACCAAATTTTATTTAATGTACATATCATTTTATTAACAGTTTTTGTTATTGTAGGAAACATACTTTTTGAAACGGAAACACGGGAAGAAAAATCCAACAGGAAAGTTATTTTCTCGTTGGACTAATGTTGAAAAAGAAAAATCCGATGATTATCGTGTCACTGCGGACGAATCTTTTAAAGATTTGCATAATGGTATGAATATTTAAAACTCCTTAAATTAATATATGTACATCTTTATACGTCTATCTTTCTCTTTCAAAGACAAATATTTCGAGCAAAAGTGCTGGTTGCAGCACAATTGTAGTCCATGGGAACAGGTGCTTTCTTTCTGGAGGGAAACAAAGAAAAATAGAATTGATGAGATACAAAATGCCAAATCTTTGATGAATATTTTTCAAGAGTGGCCACGATATAATGATTTCTTAGGTTATGAACTTGTAAGTATTGACATTTTTTAATCTAATTTAATTTAACTTTTAATTTATATTTTATTGTGTATAGGTCGAAATAGATTTTAATTTTTTATACCCGGATAAAACTAATAATTTATTCTTAAAGTTGGAAAATTTTTATGAAAAGTCGCTTAAAATTTTTGACTTTGAAATTAAAGACCGAGCATCAAGGGAATATTACGTACAATATTTATGTAATGAAAATATTACAAAAGGTACTATATTCTTTGAAATTTTTTACATAAGCGATATTTTGATTTTACATTTATTTATGTATATTTCTATTTAGATTCCAAGTACTGTGTATGTACAATACTGCTTCATGCTTTGTTACAGCCACAACGACTTAATAAGGAATATAAGCCCTCGATAGCCGATGCCCAAACAGATTTCGTCACTTTAGTACCAACTCTTAATGATATTGAACCAAGAATCATAGAAATTGTTAAAAGGTATGCAGAAAAAAGACAAAGACTACAGCCAAGAGTAATGGTTGTTGGAACTGATTTTTCCAAAATTTCTGATTTTTCGTGTTTTGTGATGGCCTAAAGTGGAAGTGCGCTTCCTACATGAAATGTATAGACATAATTATTAAGTTATCCTATGTTTTTAAGACTGAATATTCCCCAAAAAGCAAGCAAGTGTGGTCATTTTAAGAGCAAAATTTTTCAAGTTGAAGTCTGAGGATTTTTCCTCTGTTGCAAATTTATTAAGCAAATTACAGTAATACAACCTAATTTCTTTTTTTTTAAAAATGACCCTTCTTGCTTGTTTTATTTGTACAAAAAGTTATTCAACTCCAAGTGATCTTATAAAACATTTAAAATCAGTTCATGGAACATCAGCTATATATGAATTTCGATGTGTTCAACAGAACTGTGATCAGATTTTTCTAAATATATATAGATACCAGAATCATTTAAAAAAACATACCAAAAGTTTTTGTCACTCTTCACCTTCGATGAGTTCTGAAGTGAATAAATTTTCTGAAAGTCAACCACAAAGTTTGACGAATTCTGAATCTAATACATTTTCTGACAATCAAGTACAACTTGTACAAAATTTTACTTCTTCATATCAAGAATCAATAATATCATTTCTACTAAAGCTTCACTCTAACAAAAACTTTTCTCGTAAAGATATAATTGACATTCAAAATTCAGTCACACAGTGTGTCATAACACCAGTTTATAATTTCATAACTTCATCATTTAAAATCGATGAAAACAATTCTTTGCTTGTCGAAGCCATGAATGCATTTTCTAAACCATTCTCTATCGTAAATAGTGAATATAAATTTTTAAAAAAAATAGAAAATCTTAATCTCTATAAACACCCACAGAAATATATCCTTAGCGAAGAACTTTCGGAAGTGGTTCTAAACAACAATCCCACTTTGACATCAGCAAAAACAGAAATTACGCTTACAGACATTCCTTTTCAAATAAAGAAGTATTTTGAAAGCAAAGGAGTTTTTAAAGCAACACTTCTAAATATTACACAATATTTAAAAAGTAATTCTTACTCACATTTTATTAATGGCGATTTCTGGCAAAGTTCAAGTAATGGTAAATTTTATGAAACAATTCCATTGTTTTTGTATCTTGACGATTTTGAAGTAAACGACCGTTTGGGTTCAAAGTCAGGACAACAAAAAATTTGTGGTATATACTACAGTTTTCCAACCTTACCACACTTTAAAATAAGTAAACTCGCAAATGTATTTGTTGCAGGATTTATTAAAAGTCAAGATTTACATGATAATGGAATTGCTATTTCTCTAACACCCCTTATAAAAATATTGAAGACTTTAGAAGTTGATGGTTTAGAAGTCAATGTAGATGGAATTAATTATAGATTATTTTTTAAATTGGCACAAATATTAGGTGATAATCTAGGCCTTAATACTGCGTTAGGTTATGTCAGTTCGTTTTCAGCAAATTATTTTTGTAGGGTATGCAAGAGGAGCAAACATCAGACTCGTACTGATTGCCTCGAAGTTTCTTCTTCTTTGCGTAATATAAGTAATTATAATCGTGATGTTTTACTAAATAGTCCAGATATTACTGGTGTAAAAAATTTGTCAATTTTCAATTCCTTGCCATGTTTTCATGTTACTGATAATATTGCGTGTGATATAATGCACGATCTATTTCTTGGAATTTGTAAATACAATCTCTCGCAAATTTTAAATTATTTTGTTTATATAAAAAAATGTTTTTGTATACAAACCTTAAATTATAGAAAGCAAATGTTTCAGTACGGCGAAACTGAAATTGAAAATATAAGTCCACCCATTCAGAAACATCATATAGAGAACGCTTCTTTCAAAATGAACGCTAAGCAGATGAAAACTTTTTTCCATTTAATTCTTTTGTTGATAGGGGATCTTGTAGATCCTGATGATATGGTAAATAAATTCTTAATTTTGTTTGTTAAATTGCTTGATATTTTACTTTTACTCAATTACAATGATACAACGTTAAATAAATTGAAATTTTTAATTAAACAACATAACGAAATGTATCACGCAATTTTTAAAGAACATTTGAAGCCAAAATATCACAATCTTGTCCATTATCCTACAATAATTAAAAAATTAGGTCCTCTTAAATATTTATGGTCCTTTAGGTTCGAGACTGACCATCAATTGCACAAGCAATATGCACGTAACATTACTTCTAGAACAAATATCCCACTAACATTAGCCATAAAGTCCTCTCTAAGATTTTCCAATTCCGTTTTAAATAACGAATTCTTTCAGCAGGAATTCTATTTTGAAGAAGTGCAGAATATTGAACCAGTTAAGTATTCCATAAATTTTACCGATCATCATCTGTATAAGAGAACGAATAAAATAATTTTTCGTGGAAAAACGTTTAAAGTCAATTATATAGTCACTATAACTAAAGATGATGCCCTAAATATTTATGAAATAGTCGATTTTTTATACAAAGAAGACAATATAAAAATAGTTGGTAAGAAATTTGTAAACCTGAATTTTTCACAAAGATTTCAATCTTATTTGGTCGGCAATGAAACCGAAACATTTGACGTCATTGACTTTATCGATTTAGACGGACCGCCCATCCATTTTTACTTGCTGAACAATGGACTTAAAGTTATTCGAGTAAAAAAATACTGGAAATAATATTTACTTTTTATTATATTAAAGCAAATTTCTGAGCAAATATATTTTATCATATTTTTAATACATTTTTACTTACTGAAATTAAAGCTAATTTTAATTTTTATTATTACATTATTATTATTATTATTAGTTTCTATGTAAATATATCAATAAAAAATCTATAATAATATCAAGCAAAACCAAGAAGTATTATTTAAAAAAATGAGGGGATAGTCTTATAAAATTAAGAAGAAAATCTTTTTGAAAAAAACAAAAAGAGGGCCTAATAAAATCAAGAAGAAAATCATTTTGAACAAAAAGAGGGCCTAATAAAATTAAGAAGAAAACCTTTTTGAAAAAAACAAAAAGAAAGCCTAATAAAATTAAGAAGAAAACCTTTTTAAAAAAAACAAAAAGAAAGCCTAATAAAATTAAGAAGAAAACCTTTAAAAAAAAACAAAAAGAAAGCCTAATAAAATTAAGAAGAAAACCTTTTTATAAAAATCAAGAAGACTATCTAGTAAAATCCCTAAGTTTTCTTCTTGATTTTTTCTAAAAGGTTTTCCTTATAAAAATAATAAGAATCTCTTCTTGAAAAAAAAACCATAGAGAAATCTTATAAACTTTGTTCCAATTTACTATGTATTTATTAGGTTCAGTTTTCTCTGTGCATTTGTTCTTCACATTTGTACATCACTGTTTGTTCTAAGATCACAGCTACATTCTGCAATTCTTTGTTTCGCTAATCATCAAATGCAGCTACATTGTTTTGAGGAGGTTGGGAATGTTGCACTATACACGATTTGGTTGATTTGATTTCACGAACTGCCACAGTTTTCCGTAATTTTGTTCTGTAACTGTTGTAAGTAGAGCAGTCTTCTTGGTTGGCATTTTAGAATAATCCTGATTTCATCCATAATCAGTTCGTAATCTCCACTCTATTTCTGTATAGTTACCCTATCTCGAATTCACACATACAGTGGTGGTCATATAATTAAAACATTTACTATTTTAATTTTAATTACAATATTTGTTTATTTGTACTTACAATCAATATTTCGTTAGGTAACCTTTGTTTTTAATAACATTAGCACATCTGTTTGGCAAACTCTCAACTAAATGCCTATAGAAAGATTAAGGAATAGCCTTCCAACAGATTTCAATGTTTTGCCACAATTCATCAGCTTTTTTGGCATTTTTGCCTTCCATCTTCTTTTCAACTTCACTCCACTAGTTCTCAATTGGATTGAGATCAGGGGATTTATATTTTGTTCCTCTAAGCAGCTCTTCAAAAAATCAGATCAAAATAATGTTTTAATTATATGACCACCACTGTATATGATCAATCTAACTACATGACTTGGCTCAGTGATGTCTATATACATATTTATTTACTTCTATGTGAGGTATAGTGCTACTTCTGATGATTGGAAATGTTTAACACAACCGCGTTTTATAATAGTAGTGTGGAAGTGTCGAAGTATAATTATGTCTTAGTATTAGATTCTTAGTGCCTTCATCGTCCTCTGCTGGGACATAGCATTATACTATAATAACACTTCACTCCTGTAGCGGTTTAATATAGGATTTCCTGTACTTCCTTTCCACTGTAGAATATAATATAATCAACATTATCTGTGCTGCATTCCTTATGATCATTCCATCACAATTCGCTAATGTAAGGAAAAGTTGTAAACGAAATTGAACTAACATTTGGTGGTTTCTGCAACAATTTATTTCTCCTATTAAAATTTGAAAACATAATCGTAATGTATAACTTTCCTGGGATTTTCTGTGGCATTAACATTAGCAAACGTAGTTAATACACCAATTTTGTTCTCTTAAAAGCTAGACAAATACCTAACAGGTTTTTTGCGAATACATTGCCAATGTACGATTTTTATATACCCAGGATTACGACCTAGTTTCTTATATCACTTATGTAGTGTGTATGTTAATTTTTTTTTACACATGAGTGGCGGGACCTGTAGTTTAAAGTATATTCCGAACGACAGATTTTTGAGAAACTTTTCATGGCAATTTTATTTACTCTCAGAGATTTTTAAAGAAAGGCAGTCGCCGACCAAATATTTTTTTATATGTATTTCGTTTAATTGAAAATGTCAGCTTAGGGGATTGAACAGTAGCCTAACCTCTAATAAGCCAACGCACTACCTACCAGGCTACGGCGACTACTGCTTATAACTACATACATACATAATTGATTATTACAACCCTTCAGTCAGGATTCCCATAAAAAAATTTTGTTCACAATCAGAATTACATTAACTTTGTTAAGTGAAATTTCCTTAATTAATAGAATAGTTGTATTAGCTGTATTTCATCAATGGCTTCACGAATATTGTCCTTTAAAGCGTCAAGCCTTATCTTTGACGGCACCCCACAAATAATAGTCCAACGGTGTCAAATCGCAGCTCCGAGGTGGCCAAACGACATCAGCTCTGCGGCTGATAATGCGATCTTCAAAAACAGGGCGCAAAACATCGAGTGTAGCTTCGGCTGTGTGGCACGTAGCGCCGTCCTGTTAAAACCAAATGTTGCCAATATCCGCCTCTTCCATTTTTGTGAACAAAAATTCGTTCAACATGACCCGATAACGATCACCATTGACTGTAACGGCCACTCCTTGCTCATTTTAGAAGAAAAATGGCCCAATTATGCCTCTGGACCAAAATCCGCAACAAACAGAGACTCGATTTGGGTGCGTCGGCTTTTCAATGTATGCGTGCGGGTTTTCTGTGCCCCAAATGCGACAATTTTGCTTGTTTACACACCCGCGAAGATCAAAATGAGTTTCATCTCAAAAGATGATTTTTTTTGCCAAAATCGGCATCTTCTGTAAGTCAATCGCAGGCCCAGCTCCCAGCGCTGTTCAAGCGTATACACAATCATATTCGTTCAGCGGAAGGATAAAACTAATTATCTGTTAAATCAGACATGAGCTAAGTGTTACCATTCTCGAAATAAGCACTAGTTGAAAAAAAACGTTAGATGGCGGACCCTTTAGTAATTTAACAAATAACAAAAGTTATTTATATCTACAATCATAAAATTAGGTGGTATGGCCTGAATAAGGCACAAGCTTTTGAAGTGTTTAAAAAGTAAACACAAATTCAGATGTAACTTGTAAAAGTCAATGTCGTTGTTCTTTGTCTTTTGTCAAGGATGAATTGTAGTTTTGGAGTAATTTTAACTCTCTCTCAGCTGTATGATTTACTACTCTTAGCCCTCAATACTTTTGGCTCGTAATTAATGTTGATTTTTACACCATACATCGAGATCAATATTTAAAAAATTTGTATTAATTTCAAATTTCTTGAAAAAAGAAATAACAAAATAATCAATTTTTTATCTTATAAATTGCCAACTTCTTGTGCTTCAGACGTTTACTGCGTTGGATTTTAATTATTTAACCATTTTAGGTTTGATATTTTTTTCCCAAAATATGAAACAAATCAATTTGCTCCGAATTAAGGTACCAAAGATGTTTTTTTTTTTTTTTTTGGAAAGTGCCTTGCCCGTAATTTCTTTATCAATATTTCTGTATTGAACTAAGGATTTAGTATTTAGCAGGTCATATTTGGATGGGGTTGTGTGCAGTCAATTACGTTTTTATATAAATATTGATTATAAGAAGGCACAAAGTCTGGATATGGCTGTGTATTCGGTAAACCTCAAATAAAAGTCAACCAAAAAACTTGGTCATAAGTAAATGGTTGGCATATTTAATGCCAAATAGGTTAAATAGAGTATTCGACCTCAAGGGATATCCTACTAAATATAAGAGATACAATTTTAATATATTTTACCTTCGAATTTTAAATTTACTCCGAGTTTTTCTAGGAGTCGCCAGATAGTTTCTCTTATTTTTCTTTTGGTTTGTGGAAAAAAATGAAAACAAATTTTGTTTTGTAATATAATATCAGGTGGGCTATCAATCGGTTTAAATTTTAACCATCGGTTATTTCGAATTTGGAAATACTTATGTCATTTGATTCTGTCATCTCCACTGAACGTAATAAATCGACTTACGCTTGAGCAACGTTGGATTTTATTTGAAATTTATTTCCAAAACGAAGACAATTGGTCGGAAATTGGACGAAGATGTCGCACAAAATTTGGTCGCAGAGAAGTATACGTAAGTCTATTGCTAAAGTTCGTAAAACTGATATCATTGTTGCTGCGCCAAGACGTGAGCGTTCTCTTACAGTGCGTACACCCGAAAATATGTGGCTGAGAATGTGCGCGAGACTTCACCAACATCAGATCGTAAACCTTCTCAAGAATTGAACATTTCACTTACCAGTTTACATCGAATTTTGCAAAAAAAAAAAATCTTCTGTCTGACGTCTTACAAAGTTCAATTTGTTCAAGAGTTGAAGCCACATGAACATTAGCTTCGTTTTAGCTTCGCTAAATGGGCCAACGAGAAACTGCGCGATGATGTCGATTTTGCCAAAAAAAAAATAAAAATATCATCTTCACCTATCGCACAATGATAACCGATTTTTTTTTGTACTCGTTCTTCATGGTATTGATGTGAGCGATGTTTGGTTTCAACAGAATGATTGAACTTGCCACATAACTAATGACAAAATCGATTTATTACGTTAAATATTTGATGGCCGTTGAACTATTTTCTGTGAAAAGCCGTTAAAAAATTATTGTGCCGACAAACTAGAAACTATTGATCATTTGTAAGCCAGCATTCGTGATGCCGAAAAAGTGCACGAACATTGGTTCGATCGAATGAGGTAATGTAAGGCCAAACGCAGCAGCCGTTCCGTTTCTAACCGGAACAATTGTACTTCACAACAAAAAAATAAATTTGGCGAAACTAAACTAAACTTTTAAATGGTCCATCCTTTAGAAATAAATTAAAGAAAAATATGTCAATTATTTTTACATATTATTGCTTAAAATTTATGAAATTAATAAAATTCATTCGTGTACCCAACTGTCCAAATGTCCACTGTGCATATATACGAATGAGTCGCGGTTCGGGTTCAAGGATTGTTATAGGCTAGATGGTTATTTAGGGCCACAAATGTAATGGTGTCTAAGCTGATCACAAACTATTAGTTCCCTTCTCTGAGGGGAACATGGGACGAAGTATTCTTGCACACCGGTGAAGAATATATTGATGCAATCTACAAACAACAATTCTGAAGCTGTCGGAATATATACGCAATATATAAGATATGTGTTTGACAAATTTCTTCTTTGTAAATCCACTTTAAACAAATTGATATTCAAAAGTACAAGAAATATCAATTTTTTCTGCCACAACTATTCCGACATACAGAGTTTAAATATTAGTTAATACTTCTTCAATCCATAAAGTATATGAGCACTATTGCCATAGCATTAACAAAAAATTATTTAAGCTACAATTAAAGGAAGATAAACGTGCTGAATTTTAGAATTTATTTATTCAATACGATGTTGACTAAAATATTTTCCATTGGTTTAAAATTTTGGGTTCAATCCATTCATACAAAAATATTTTAAAATAATCGGAAAGCTATTCACAATTATTAAAATTTTTACTAGGTATTGCAAAAGAAACTTATCCGATTTTTGTTTTTATTTTCAGTATAATTTTAAAACATATATGTATGTACATATTTTTTTTAGTTGTAACTAACTTCTTATTAATTTTCCCGATTGTATATTATCTCGCAAAATTTAACTAAGAATTTATATTTTCTTAAAAAGGCTTGCTTAAGCATTGCAACTTTTAAAATACGAACCTTATGTTCAAATATCAAGATGGACCGAAAAAGTTTATGCAGTCAGCCATGTATGTATGTACATGTTTGTGTGCATATGGATGCATACATATTTATCTGCTCATACATCCGTACTGATTTACACACCCTCATTAATATTTTAAATTTTCAGTGATTATAAATCGTTAAAGGGCTACCACAAATACACACTATTGGGATCTTTATGATTTTCTGTTAACTAGCCGCTAAAATATTAAAGTAAAAACTATGTATGTAGGTATTTATGTAGGTATAAATATACATACATACATATGTGTGTATATATATAATCATATATTCTTATGTCCAAATACGTGAATATTTACAAACGATACGATACAGGTTTGTGTGAAAGATAGATATTTTGCCATCCTCTGCAATAAGTAACAAACTCGTCGTTCATCATATAAAAAAATAGTATGAAATACGTGAATGCTCACATACGTACGTACGTACGTAGCAAGCAATCAAACCAGAATACATACATAAGTATGTTTAGTGTGTATGATGATTTCTTTGGAGTGCTTTAAGTTAAGTGATGATATTGTAGCAACAGTCCAAAGACAACAAACCATGTCATTAAATTCACACCATAAGAACAAGACCAACCAACATCAACAATAATCATCATGCATCGGCAACACCACCAAGAGGTGCAATAATACAACAAACAAGAGACTTATAAATAAGAGTGTATTTATATTCTATGAAGGAACACATTATTTCGCTTGCCGCATCATCAGGAAAGAACAATCCAAAACGATCAAAACATAATTGGCTATTTTAGTCGGCAACCAACACCTTAGCATTTCATTGATGTTCCTTTTTGGAATCCGAGCAGCCGACAGCGATAGTCAGTAACTTTGGCGATTACCATCGTTATTCAGAAAATTGTTTAAGTCAAAAGACGTTTCGTCGCCATTCAAAAACGCTTCCGCAGTAACTCTCGTGAAATTCAGCTTCATCTCTTTTATATTTTGCTTATGGAAATTCCTTAGTACCTCTGCATGGATAACCCAACAAACCATGTAAAACACATTGTAGTTTCTTAATATTGTACATTGTACATTCGCAGACATATTTTTGTGGAACAAAAAATATATGTAGTTTGATTGCAATGTATTAAATATGTATAAATTTATTTCCTTACGTCTAATAATGAGATAAACATACTATTTTAGTTTTCATATCTGTATATTGTATTTGTATATTGTGAATACAATATACAGATATGTTTGCTTTTGCTAAGTTGTATAATTACATACTAATCTATAAGATCTCAGCACATACTCAGTAAGTACAGTACTATTCGAATCGTAACAGCATTTTTCTTTTTTTTTTCATATAAAAACATGAAAAAAGTTTTACATCCTTAAGCTCCTCAGATCCTCCACAATTCCTCCTACAAAAAACGAAAATGTTGGCTAGTTTACATGATTTCGTAGATGTATAGTAATTAATTTCCTTACGGAATGATAATAAACAAAAAAATACAAATCGAGGAAATCGGTTTATAGCTTTCTAAGTAATTAACATTCAACATACTTTATGTATGTACATACAAAGCAACATAATGACACATACATATCTTTTTATTTCATAGGGACATTACAGGACCACACGCCTTAGGAGTGACGCAACGGTTTAAAATCGATGTCGATGTTATTAATTTGAGAAATTTTCATGCAAATAACCTTCCTACAGAATGTTTGAAAGAAAACTGTTAAAAAAAGTATGTATATATTTTTAAAGATATTCGAGCTGTGGCTTGCACTCAAAGATGTCGCTTAGTAAAACTACTCTCTTCCCATTAGAACACTTCAACGTTTGTTGAACTAACTCGTTACTAATTTAAGTCGGAGTAAGTTGCGACAAGAATATAAAATGATGAATATTTCACATAATAAAGTACCAGTGCATTTCGTTTTTAATTTAAAAATAAAATAATTTTTACGGCCCTATACCGTATATCGTACAATTAATTTGTAAAATTGGGCCCAGAAAAATTTTAGTTTTCAAAAACTCCTCAAAGTCCTCAAACAAATCTAATGTAAGGTTTTGTAAAAAAAATTATTATTTTTCTATTGTGGTAGATGTACATATGTATCTAATGCCATATTATTGTACTCATATAACAGTAATGATATAAAAACTATTTCTATTACATAATGATTGAAAGAAATGAGCATCAGTTAAAATTCGGCATATTTTTCGGTAAGGACGATAAAAGAAACCAGTTATATGAAAATGTGAATTGTACTTATGGTTCGAGAGTTTCTCCGAAATATGCGCAGCAGAATTACCGTCGAATAAGTGTATGTATATATAATTTGAATAAATTTAAATTAATCCAATATGTACTAGACTGGTCGCAGCATGTATGGAATTTTTTTGGTTTTGTTATTATAAATGAAGTTTTAATTTTTTAAGTCCAAACCGACGGTGACTTCTGGAGCGTATCGGGGATCAATGTCTCCAATATTTGGAAAAAGTACGCAATTAGTTCTCTTTATGTTTTCAATGCATGAAATACAATTTGAATTATCAAACAATTATTTGTTTACTGATATTATTATCAATATTGAACACGTATTGAAAAGTTGTCTTTGCAAAGGTCTATACAGTTGATGTAAGAAAAATTCATTGTCAAATAAAATCGGATGGGTCATAAGCCAATGATGCTGAACTAAGTTATGTAATGGACCCCCAAAACTTCTCGAATAATGACTTAACATCTTGGAAGGATTTAATTTATTGACGGCAAAATGCTAGTAACTATGGACAAATTCAAGCTGTTACAAGGCTTCCTCTACTTCGGCAATAATTAGTTTGATTGATCTGGTACTACATTGAACCACCATTTAACTAGACAAACTAAGGCGATTGCTAATGAATTTAATGTAGATGATTTAATTTTAAATTTTGATAGGTTAGGTTAGGTTAGGTTAGAGGACGTGTACTTGTCAACTGTGACAAGTACAGTACCCGGAGGTCGAATTGACCCATTGTACAACGTCCTAGCTTCTCACACCACTCGTGTTGTGTGCTTTAATTTTATACATGAGTAGCGGGACCTACAGTTTAAGGTCGACTCCGAACGACAGATTTTTGAGAAGCTTTTCATGGCAATTTTTACTCTCAGAGTTTTTGCCAGAAATCTGCTGAGAGGAAGTCGCCGAAGAAATATGTTCATATTTTAGTTTTGATGTCTGACCTGGGATTTGAACTCGGGCCTTTCATCTAATAAGCCGACACACTACCTACTAGACCACGGCGACTTCAAATTTTAAATAATAATAAAATAACTTATTACATAATACACCCAAACCTTTTTTTACACGGTAGATACGTTCCGGTGGATACCGTGTAAAAAAAAACGCGTAAAAAAAGACAAATATTATATATGTATGTAAGTGTATGAACAAACTGAAAAGATATACATAGGATTGATGCAGCAGCCTACATATGCCTATAAAATTGAATAACTTTATAAAAACGCACAGATTTAGTTCAATAGTATACAAAGAGTTTTTATTTTATTTCATTTTATGATTATCAAAAAAATAAAGAAAAAACTTAAAAATTCTCTTCCATTTATAAAAATAAAATTAGTTATCAAACTCTTAAGACAATTAGGAACGGAATTATTTTCAATAAAATTTTTTTTATTTTGTTCGGAGTCAGTTTCTGATAGCAAGCGCATTCTCTTTTGCTGGGGTGGCTCAATATCAGTCTCGTCATTAGAAATACTTATTACTTCTACATCTTCAGAAGCTGCTTCTGGCGCTGGTTTATTTCTTTTAACAGCAAATTCTGTTATAGTGTGTTGTGAGTGTGTGAGTTAAACGGGATTAAACGATTTTATCCGTATAAAAAGGAGCGAACAAAAAAAAAAAAGTAAATTTGTTAAAAAAAACCGTGTTATTTCAAATTCGCGTAAAAAAAATCCGTGTAAAAACAGGTTTGGGTGTATAAACATATCAGACAGGATTACGTCATAGTTTCTCACACCACTTACGTTGTGTGTGCTAATTTTACGATACGAGTGGCGAAAAATTTTTGAGAACATTTTCATTACAATTTTAATTACTTTATTTTATTTACTGGAAATGTTTCTCCTCCCTTTCACTTTTGCTGATGATGAAATTAATGATGAATGGCTGTAGAAATAATACAGATGCTTACAGATTTTAGGTAGGAATACAACGATGATACTTAAGTGCCTCCGAACTAAACAGATATTGGAATAAACATTCTACGCTACTTTGGCCATATTTGTCTAAAAAAGAACGACATTGCAGCCTCTTTCTAGACATATGTATACATAAATGTTTCTATATTAGCCAAGAAATTTGTATATATTTCTGGTGATGATCGAATATAAATAACATTTTAAAAATGGATAAAATTTTTTTAAACTACATATTTTTAATTCAAAATTTCACTGAGGACTAACTAAATATAGGATGAGAAAGATATATAATTATCTTTTTCTTTACAAAAATTTTTAATTGACAAATTTAAAGCAAATCCTTTTGTAACAGCAACAAAAATTTGGTTTAGGTGTAAGAAAATTGAAATAAAAATGGTTTTGTAAAGTGCTTTTCAGCTTTCTATGGATCAAAGTTTAAAGAATCTTTACAAGTCATTTAAACATGAATTTAAACATAATTTGAATAGAGAGATAACAAAGTTATTAATCACGTGAACGCTTTATTCAATTAAAATGCTTTCCGTATTTGTAATCACGTTTCCCAATAACTGGATATGATAGAACTGACGGTGATTCTGATAACCATTGCGCGCTTTCAGGGTGATTTTTCTTGTTCTCAATATTGGAAAATATAACATAATGACAGCTTATTGGTTTTAAAGGCTTTTATTGACTAGACGTAAAAAGAACTGAGACAATGCCAAAGCCTGCAAACAAAGATTCGAATTTCTTAAAAGATATAAGAGCATAAAAATGTCTCTATTTAATTGCAAAAATTAAAAGTGACTTTTAAAATTCTTTTATTTTAGTAAAGTAAATCCCTAAGACCTCTAAAGTTTTTAATTTACACATTTTTAACCTAATATACACATATGTATGTATGTATATACCATGTTGAGTGCGCTTGATAGTGTGCCAGCCTCTTAGGGTGAAGGTCAAGGGTTCGATTCCCTACAAAGGCTTGTTATACTAAACATGTGGAGTTAGATCCTCTGATCGCAATAGATAGGAATAATTTGTAAATGTATTGTAATTAATAAAAAACATATGTATGTAGTATATTTTTCATATAAAAATTTTAATTTTAAATTATATAAATTATACAATTTTAAAGTAAAATGTAATACATACTATAGTATATGGATATGTACATAGCAGTGATTGACAACTGTATTATTTTAATTTTTATTAAATGATTTGAATATTTTTTTAATAGCACAATGTAAATACAACTAATTTTTTCTATAATTTCTGATTTAACAGTTGCGCGCAAAATATTGCTCAACGAAAATTATTCTTATACGAGGTGAATACTGTTTAGAACGTTTCTTTCATGTTCTGCGAAAATTATGCAGCTCCATACAATTTTTGGATTTTACGTTAAATAAACGTTTTGTATAAGTAACCTGATATATTGCAATGAAAGTTTGTTATTATCATATTATATTATATATATAATAATATTATATATATATAATATTATTATATATATTATATATATTATTATATATATAATATTATATATATAATATATATATATATAATATATGTAATATATAATATAATATATATATATATTATATATATTATATATTATATATATTATAATATATATAATATATATATATATTATATATATTATATATATTATATATTATATATATTATTATATATTATTAATGAACTGTTAAATAATTTTGTGGTGTTTTCTATGGGTTTTCTAAAATACATGCATAAGTTAAAAATTTGTTGATTTATTTTTGGAAAATTCGAATCCAAACTCAAAATGTGTCAAAGTTTCAAAATTGATAAATGTTAATTAGAGGAATTTAAACTCAACAACGCACAAAAAACCAGGCTGTTATTAGTGAATCCGAAAAAAAGACTTTCTATTACTACGACTTAAAGAGTTTTAGAGGCCTGTAAGCGGTAGTTAGAGGTATTGACACATACATACGTCTACTAAAGCTAATAATTAGGTTTTTCGAGTGGAACAAAGACTCGATGAGATTTAATTAAAAAAAACTCAAATGCATACTATACCGAAAAATCGCTACTGAAGATCGTCATAAGCGAACTGGATCTGTTGAGATATGTTATTAGCTATATACAGTGATGTGAAAAATAATAAGGACACAAATGTCGAACAATAATATTTGATCAGAAAATAAGTAAAATGAGAGAATTGCTAAAAAATAACTGTACATATTTTTAGGTAATATATTACAAAAACGAGTTCCATTATGCTTTTTAAAATTGTTGTTTTTATTTCAAATTTTTTTAATAAATTTAACTTAAAATAGAAATTCACGCTGTGAAAAAAAATAAGGACACTTCGTGTTATTACCTAAAAATTAATATTACATTAAAAAAAGAAGAGATCCACAATTAATACTATTTTCCAGTCGTTAATATTTTGTTGAAGCACCATTGTTTTTTAAAACTGCTTGGCATCGTCGGGGCATAGAGTCAACAAGGTTTTGACATACTGAAGTCGGTATATTATTCCACGCAGCCTGAATTAATTCCCATAGCTGCTGATCGCAATTCGTGGGGCACTTTCCTCTAATTGACGTTTTCACGATGTTCCACAAATTCTCGATCGGATTTAGATCGGGAGACTGAGCAGGCCATTCTAATAAATTGATGTTATTATTTACAAACCACGTCTTGGTGCACTTTGCCGTATGTTTGGGGTCATTATCCTGTTGGAACACCCATCGCAGTGGCATATTTTCTTCGGCATAAGGAAGCATACAATTTTGTAGAATGCCAACATAATCTGTTGCTTTCATAATGCCCTGTATACGATACAGTGGGCCAACACCATAGTAGGAAAATGATCCCCAAACAATGATGTTACCACCGCCGTGCTTTACCGTCTTAATAGTGTATTTTGGGTTGTATTCCGTATTAATTGGTCTTCTTACAGTATGAAGACCCCTATCCGAATTAAATAAATTAATTTTTGTCTCATCCGACCAGAGAATATTCCTCCATTTTTCTTGAGGCCAGCATGTGTGAACTTCAGCAAATTTCAACCTTAGTTTTACGTTCTTGTTCGACAACATTGGTACTTTTCTAGCACTATGAGCTTTAAGGTTCTCTTTAATTAGGGTTTTTCTAATTGTTGATGAGTCAATATTAATGTTTAAATCATTTTTTATCTGTTTCGATGATATAAACGGATTCTTTTTTACACATCGAATGATTCTACGTTTTACTGCAGGGGTAATTTTTGGTCTTCTACCACGTGTTTCTCTAACAGGAATCCACTTGACTGCATTTTCTACCATTGTTTTTGAAATTCTAAGCAACCCTGAAATTTTTCTATAAGAATTTCCATCTTTATGCAAATTTTTAATAGCTTTTCGTAGTGCTGGGTCACAGTGCTTAGATTTTCCCATTTTTCCCTAAAAGACTACGAAATTAAGCTGTTTTAAGTTTGAATTGAATTTAAGTTTCACTAATATCACTCTTCTTACCTTTTGAACACAAAAAATAACTTTCAAAAGTGGAATGGAAGTTAATCGACAAACTGTCCTTATTAATTCGCACAACCAAAACCAACTGATCTCTGCCTAACAACATATTTTTATTAAATGTATACAAATTCTATGAATTTTTGTAACGGAACTTATTTTTGTAATATATTAGCTGAAAATTAATACAGTTATTTATGAGCAATCCTCTCATTTTACTTATTTTCTGTTTAAATATTTTTGTTGGCCATAAGTGTCCTTATTATTT
The DNA here is from genome assembly GCA_930367235.1 of Sarcophaga rosellei. Lineage (NCBI taxonomy): Eukaryota > Metazoa > Arthropoda > Insecta > Diptera > Sarcophagidae > Sarcophaga > Sarcophaga rosellei. The sequence goes on along the minus strand of OV884017.1, from coordinate 77,677,216 downwards.
TTCACATCACTGTATGTACGTTGTATCGTCGCGCACAACGCCACCGATACATGTGACGAAACCAAAGACGACACCACTTAGAAAAGATGTATTAACTTTGGTGGTAATCATACCGCGAGTTATACAGGTTGCACTGTGGTCTAATTCGACCATCGCTTAATGATCCATGGCAATATTATTTTACAACATTATCCTGAAGAGTACAACGTTGCATTTGAAAAAATTATTCCTTAGTCAGACAAAGATCACACGAGTCATACAGACCTAAAAATTTATTATCAACATTGCCTTGTCAAAATTTTGTTATATCCAAGTTAGTATCAGTGTTAAATGTGAACAAGTATATTGCCTTTAGAAAAGAAAACTTGTTGTTGCTTTTTATAATCGTTTCATAAGAATAATCATAACTTATTAACCGTATTTTCAAACTTATTTTGAGTTAACAATCAGAGTTAAAGTTTTAATTGTCAATATTGGAAGTTTCTACATACATAATTAGTAATTGCCAATATACAGTAGCGAGCACAAAAAATGCAACGCTGGGCCATATGATCTTTAATAACATATGTTTCAAAATAACGGTAACTGCTGTTTATTCTTTCAATTATAAGTTTTCAAAGTAACCAAAGTTTATACGAAATTCTCTTATTAAAAGCTAAACTGACAGCAAAACTGCAATCATTGAAGCTTTAGAGGGAGGAAAATCCATGCGTGAATTTGGACACATCTTTGGTGTAAATAAATCCACCGTATGTTGCATTAAATCTCGATTTTCCATGAGAAATAATGTGGAAAGGAAACCAGGTAGTGGTAATTCTGGAAAAACTACCTCACGACAAGACCGCCAGACTATAGCATTGGTTAAAAAAGATCCACGAAAGACCGCAGTGGACGTTGCTAACTTCGCAAATGAGCAAATGGAAATCTCAACAGGCGTTCACACTGTCGTCGTAGGTTGAAAAAGGCTAATTTGCATGCGAGACAACCCGCAAAGAAACCTCTCATCAGTGCAATCAATAAAAAGAAGCGCCTGGAATTTGCAAAACGTTATAAGGTTTGGTCAAATGAACAGTGGGGTAAAGTCTTGTGGAGCGGTGAAAGCAAATTTAATTTGTTTGGCTCCGATGGAATAAATTTTGTTCGCAGACCGCCTGAGCAAAGATATTCTCCCACACACAGAAAAAATCATTGTAAAAACGCCGAAAACAAGGTTAAATCAACATTTTTCAGCTATGATTTTGCTTCATAGCTGTTTCATGTTAATTCAACATGACTTTACAGTAAACCAAAAACAACTATTTTTCATTTAAAAACAACTTGAAAACATTATGAAACAACATTGCCACTTATGTTGGATTAAAGTGAGATCACGTTGAATTTACTTTAAGATACCACTCAAACCAACATTAATTAGTATTAAGATAACATGATTCTCACATTGAATCAATATGATCTTATGTTTAAATTAACATTAAATCATTTTATTTCAACTCTGAATTTCATATTGAAATAAGATGCAAACATATTATTTCAACATAAATTTTCATGTTAATTCAAAAGGATTCTAGTTTTAAAATAACATGAAAATCATATTGACTTTCTGCTTATATTAAGCCCGCCCAATAAAAAGATATTATTTTTGTTTTTATATATATCTTTAAATCAAATATAACGTTTATTAATTTTCATTTTAAAAATGCATTTATTTATATAAAATAAAAATTTATTCAAATAATTAAGTATATAAGTAATATTTTAATATAATTGTTAATAATATGTTAATAATTTGTAAAAACTTCCTTAGACCTTTTGTCTTTAAGATATAAGCTGTAATAGCTTACAATTTTTCCATAAATCCCTTCCATTTACTGAGAAGAAGATGACTTTAATTTGGGTGCAGTAATTAGGAATCGATATTAATCTATAATGAAAATCTAAATGATAATACACAAATATGAATTTGTATATGTATGTATATGTTTACTACCTCAGTTTTTCTCCAACAAAAAAGTTTTTCTCGGAAACAAGCACGAATACCAATAGGGGTATGGCTTCCTTAATATCTTCCTTTGATAAATACCTTAAACTATCGAATGTAATTTGTGCATCTAAATAAATAAATATTATTTACAATTGTCAAATTACTTTACAAAAATCCTTAAATGCAATTACTTACTTGTCAAATATGGTTTTACTTCAATTAAGTTAAAAGTGTGCAGTAGCTCATCTAATTGTGAATTTTCGGTAGTATTTGAACTGGAATATTTAATATAATATTACCATCTTCATCACTCAAGAAATTCATGTTTCCTTCAATTGATACAATTTCTTGCACAACACTTGATAAATTATCATTATGATTCTTTGGCGAAGACATAATAATATATTTTAACTAAAAAATTTAATTTAACTTACTGCAAAAAGACGCTTTTATAATACACCGCAATACTTATTCAAGCTTTCCTTAAATATGAATGAAAAGTTTTTTATGTTCCAAAATAGCGGTACTTTTTGCAGAATTCAACATGATTTCATTTCATTTCCACTTTTTACAGAATACAATGTAGATTCAACATGAATCAATGTCAATTTTAAATTCAGTGATGTTGATTTAACATAACAAAATGTTAGTTTAACTTGAACCGATGTTATTTATAATTTATATAAAAACTATTATTTGCAAATGTTGTTTTAACATGAACCAATATTGATTTAACATGAACAGTGCTGTTGATTTAAGATGAAACAATTTTCTTCGCTATTCGCTAATCAATTAAAATTGTCACATGTTGTTTCAATATGTTTCTCAACATCGAAACATGTAAATATAATGTTCAATTAACAATGGCCCATGTTATATCAACTAAACGTAATGTTGATTTTACGTTAAAAACATTTGTTTTTACTATAAAAATACATTGTATTAAATCAACATTGAAAAATGTTATTTTAACATTATAAAATGTCAAATCAGTTATTTCTGAGATTAAATTAACATTTTTAATTTTGATTCAATATGAAACAATGTTAAAAATACATTTATTAAAATTTTTTTCGAAAATTTACTATGATTTGAAATCAACATTTTTCCATGTTAATTTTACATTGGGTTTTTTTCTGTGTGCAGATATCAACTTCCATCAGTAAAACATGGCGGTGAATCAACAATGGTGTGGGGCAGGCAACGATATATTTGAAATTAAATTATTGATTTTACCCCACATATTTACAGGTGTATTTTCCCGTGATGGAGTAGGTCCCTTAATTAAAATCGAAGGGAAAATGGACGCCAAGAAGTATTGTAAAATCCTGGGAGAACATATTCTTTCTCATTTGCGGGAAAAAAATATCTCCTGGAAGCATATTCCAACAGGATAATGATCTAAAGCACTCAAGTCGTTTAGCTCGAAAGTTTTTAAGCAACAATGATGTCAATATTTTGGATTGGTCATCACAGTCTCCCGATCTAAACCCCATAGAAAATCAATGGGAGTTATTAGATCGGGAAGTTAAGAGGAAACATCCGTCAAATAAGAGGGAATTAAAAGAGATTTTGAGAAGTATATGGGAGAAACTGTTCATTAACACATTAATATCCTTAGTCTATTCTATGCCTTCCAGGTTACAAGAGGTAATAAAAATAAGGGCTACGCCACCAAATACTAATTTTAAGAATTTAATTTTTAAGAAATACTATTTAATTTAAATGAATACTTTGAAGTTTAAGCTGCTTCCATGAATTTCGCACCCTTTTTTATAAATGGTAAAAAAATACGTTATTTATTAAAAATATTTACAAAATTTTATTGGTAATAGCTATCTATAACTGTAGTGATTAATAAACCAAAGAAATATTTTGAACTGACCACCATAATTTTAATATAACCGCACTTAAAGATAATTTTACACAGCGTTGCATTTTTTGTGCTCGCTACTGTATTTCGAAACGTTTCAATTTAATTTAGGTTAATTCAATTTGAAATTTCGAAGTCAGGCATTCCAGACAAATAATGCCAAAATAATATTTTAGCAAACGAAAGGCTCTCTTTAGAAGCAATCGAAAGGCACTCACTTTCGTTCGCATCAGCATCTTAACATTTATCATTCGATTTGCTTTACGTTTCAAACGTAATACAAACAAATATGTAAATTAAATAGCAATATCTGAAATCCAAAAACAACAACAACAAACGCTTAAATGTACATATATGTAAATTCCGCAATTAAAAATACAACAGCTTGCAAATGTACATACTTGGCAGTGTTTATAACAGCCAGCATAATTTGAACATTTATACGTAAAACAAATTAATTCAAAGTATTCAAATATAAAACAAAGTATTCTAGTTTTGAAAAGTGATCAGCCTTTTAGAAATTTCGCACAGAAGCACAATTAGTACAAAATAAGCTGAAATAGATTGATTTGTTGATAAAAACTCATCGCTTATAATTCTCTTTTAAAATCAACGTGGTATTTTGGAAGAAAAACTGCCTTAAGCTAAACTAATTGAAAAGTTCAAAGACGCTAAAATAGATCCGGTCAATCTAATTCCCTGGCTCTCAATCATTTAAAAAAGAACACTACAACCCTAATCTCCTTAAAAAAAAAAATACCTACACTTACAAATGGTATCAAATATGAAAGTTTAGTTTTATCCGGGTTTTGTTCGGCACAAAATATTCGTACTTTTTTTTTATAAGCAGTTATAATAATTATTTATCGTTAACTCAATTTACGAGTATATTAGAAGATTTAATAAACAAGCCGTTAATATTCCATCAACATTCCAATTTTAATTATTCTATTTCTCTCCAAATTTATATAAATGATAAATAAACAACTGTCTAATTTTGCCATTTGTTTCAATTTCAATTTCGTATTGAAATGCTTGCTTTATCATTCGCATTTATTTGCTTTCGACTTCAGACATGGCGTGCATTTGTCTTCTTCTTGGGGTAAGAAGACTGTATGCTAGAATGTATGCTTTGCATTATAGTCACCGGTTGATGTGAATTTTGGGCCAAGGGTTTTAAAATATTCAATAAACAAACCCTTGCAAATAGTATACCTAGAAGGACAATACACCGCTGAAATGGTTCCATTACCATTAATTTTTTTCAATAAAATTAAAAAGTGCTTAACGTCCTAATGTACAAGAATTGCTGATCCACCAAATGTTCTCGGATGTTTGGTATCGTAGGTACAATAACCTGTAATTTTGAAACAATTTTTCGGCTTAAAATGAGTTTTCGACACCAGCAGGACATCAATATGCTAGCATTCCAGAAACATATTCTCAAGAAAGTTATTTTCGTTTAACATAATTTGCATTAACATGTCTTGGTTTTGCATCAATTTCTGCAACATGTTCTGCATGTTAGCCATAAAATTATTCATGGTTTCAACTAAGTTCTCAATAATATTTTAAAAACCCGAACTGGGCTCCAACATGCCTTCCTTTAGTACCTGTGCGTACGAAGAAGACGTATTCCTTCCATCGGGAACTACAGTGTTTTTGATAGCAATTGCTTTGTTCGAAGTTTTCGCAAGTTTGGGGCAATTTGAAACCTTATACTGTTTTTCCTTAAGTCGTAGGAATACCTCACATCCACAGTAATTTGATGTCTGCTCCAGGTCACAGTTGCTGCATTTTGTAAAGGATAGATGGATAGATAAATCTAATGATCTACACAGACTCCACATCGGACCCAGACTGATGACAGTCTGCAGTCAGACTTAGGGCCATTATTACAACTTGCCGTTTAGTTAAAGGTACCTTTAGCTAAAGGGAACTGTAAAGATACCTTTAACTTATTTTCGTTATTACAACTTACGGATAAAATAAAGCTAACTGTTTCCAAAAATATAGCAGTGCCGGAGAAATATTGATAAAACTGCTCAATTAAACAAGCTTTTTTAACGCAGTGGCAACGACGGGCTTCGTTTTTTTTTTTTTGTTGTTGTTGTATATGCTCATTTTGTTTAAATTTAATGTTGACATATTGAAAATAATATATGTATAATATAGTAAGTTGGAACATAAATTTAACTTTAAAAGTTTCCGGCAGGATGATCCTCCCTTTAGCTTAACGCTCATTTCTATCTTAGTGGGTACTCATAATAATGAAAAACAATTTATCTGCCCGTTAAAGTCCTGCCTTTAGTTAACGGAAAGTTGTAGTAATGACCCTAAGGGTCAAAAAAACGAAGCCCGTCGTTACCATTGCGCTTAAGAAAAACTTCTTTAATTGAGCAGTTTTATCGACATTGCGCCGGCACTGCCATATTTTTAAAAAAGTTAACCTTGTTTTATCTGTAAGTTGTAATAACGAAATTAAGTTAAAGGTATCTTTACAGTTCCCTTTAGCTAAAGGTAACTTTAACGGTTAGTTGTAATAATGGCCCTTAGTGTGTCTTTGGTACTGAGGAGGCCTTTACTTTTAAAATATGATGTTCAACTTTTGACTATATCAGAATAACTGAAATGCCTTACAATCAATCATATATGTATGTATGTACAGTCTTCTCCGGATATAAACTCTGGATATAATAATTCTTCGCTTAGAAGCACTGAAACTTATGCAATGTTAATTTTCGCCTCACAATGTTCTGAAACTATTTCGATATACATATGCATCCCGCTTTTAAGTATTCCCCGCTTGTAAACATGAAAAAAATTCGTCAAAAATATTTAGAATGTTAATAAAATTCTTCATTGGCATTAAATATTTGTTTGATTTATTTTTGTTTTTAAATGAATTGGTTGTTGCTTCTCTAAACGAAAAATACCAAAATGAAATTTTAACGGCGAATTGTAAAAATGCACTATGACGTCTAATATGTGGGATTTCGATACAAGAATTCCCATTTATAAGCACTATCCTCCAAGAATTTAAAGGCTTCTCAATTTCAAATGAGTCTTAGATATTATTAATTCGCCCTTTGATAAGAAACTATCGAATTTAATTTATACATACAGTGTATCACTAAAGTAAGTATGCAGCGATATATATATTTGAAATTATTGGAAAAATTGCTTAAGATTTGAAATAAAAACACAAATATTATGTTTTTTCATTTATTTTACATATAAACTTAAGAAAAATAATAAGGAACAAAAATGTTTCTAATTCATTACTGGTTAATAACAATATAATTAACAAAATGGTTAGAATTCAGGTCACATAAGTGAGTATGCAGTTCACAAAAATTGGCACTATGATTCAATTTTTGAAGTCAGGCTGATATTTAATATTTTGTTGGATAGCCCTTTGCCTTTTTGACTGACTTCAATCTCGATGGCATAGATGTTACAAGATTTTGGGTAACCGAATGTGGAATTTTATTTCACTCCTCAAGTAGTGCGGTTTTAAGGGTGTCTTTACTTGTAATGACATGACTTCTGATTTTTTTTCGAGATAATCGCACAGATGTTCTATTGGATTAAGGTCGGGTGATTGGGAAGGAGTTTTTAGTTGTTTTGGCGTGTTACACAAAAGATAATCTCTAACGATATGGGCTGTATGTTTAGGGTCATTGTCCTGTTGGAATACAAATGATCCTGTTAGTCCCAATTTAGCTGCACTTTGATGCAAGTTGCTTTTTAAAATGTTCAAATACACCGTCTTATCCATTGTTCCTTCGATAAACACAAGATTTCCAACACCTGATGCTGTCATACACCCCCATACCATAACCGCTCCACCACCATGTTTTACTGTGGCAGCCATATTTTTTGGATCGAGCTCAGTGTTCACTTTTCTCCACACTTTTTGACACCCATCTGAGCCAAAAATATTATATTTAATCTCATCAGAAAATATAACTGATTTCCAGAAATTTTCATCCTTGGTTTCGTACTCCTTTACGAAATCCAACAGTTTTCTTCCATTGGTGCTGTTCACAAATGGCTTTTTGCGGATGTTACGGCCATGGTAACCAGAAGCATACAGAACTGGACGAATGGTTTGTGGGTTACAGGTTTTTCCAGTCTCTTTTTCTATTTCTGACATAGTTTTTGGAGCGCTCATCTTGGGATTTACTTCTATTTTTCAGGTGATAATTCGTTTCTCCCTGTCATTGAAGATTTTTGGACGCTCAGGTCGAGACTTGTTATTTGTATTTCCCTTCTTATTATACTTTTCTATTATTTTTTGCACTGTGGAGCTACTTTTATTAATAATTTTTGCAATTTCACGTTGGCTTTTCTGCTCTTTATAAAGTTTAATAATTACATCTTTTAAATCTTGTGAATGTTCTTTTCCATGAGGGGTCATAATAAAAATTAAGAAAAAATTTCGGTATTTAATCTATTTATTTAATCTTTTTATATTTATTTATCTATTTATATTTATTTATAATAACAATTATTCACTTTTTCCGCGATTAAAATGCGTTTAGTTTAAGTGCAGCTCAAAACTTTAAAAAGTGCATACTTACTTTTGTGATGTGATTTTTTCTATTTTTTAAGAAATGATAACGAGATATGATAAAGAGATAATTATTTTGAGGTATGTTTGTGTTTTTGTGTAAGGCATTATTATATATTATTGTAAGTGTAAAAATAATATATTTTTCTGCATTTTTTTGGAAAAAAAATTGGGATATTTAATTATTTTCATGCTGCATACTCACTTTAGTGATACACTGTATGTTTGCAGATGACAATTACGTTTTAGAAATAGATTTTAAACAGTTCATTAGTTGCTATTAGTCGCATTCAGCAATGCAAATTGCATTCTCAATATTTCCTTCATTAAGCTGGTGATAGCAATAATCATTAAGCTTCAGCAAATGGCACTTTTATGAGATTAGACTGGGATGATTGTTGGTAAAAATTATCAACATGTGCCTGAACTATTAGATGAAATTGACCGAAGTCAATTTAACGATCTGCATAGGGATCATGCTAGTTTTCTAAACCATAGAGCATTTGACAAAGGGTACATTCTCCACATTTCACTATGTGATTACCACCGCTGTTACTGTATTTCTTTAGAAAAAATCACTTTGATGATTATCGCATTCATTCGTTCCATGAATATCTCTAAACTCCTGTCAGTTAAGATTTGAAACCATTAATAATCATTTATTTCATTCTTAAACGGTAATTATATCGAACTATAGATATTTCTATTATATATCTTCTGTCTTCATTTCCATACGAAACATTCTTATATTGGGCATCTGTTTTATTTAAAATCCCTGAGATATAAGATCTGCTTCTATATTTCAAGGCAGCCAGTAGTGCCTGTTTCAAACTCAGTAACGTTCATTTACTTACTTAATTTTATGATTTCAATGCTTTAGTCAGAATTACAAACTAGCTTCTCACACCACACATGTTGTGTGTGTTAATTTTTTCCATGATTGGTGGGTCCTACAATATAATGTTGACTTCGAAAGATAGATTTGAGAAACTTTTCATGGCAATTTTATTTACTTTTAAAGTTTTTGCCAGAGGATTGCTTATAAGAAGTCGCCAAAAGAAATATTTTTCTTCATAATTCGTTTTATCGGAGATGTCTGAACCGGGGGTTGAACCACAGACTCCTGTGTAATAAACCCATACACTAACTACTCGACTACAGCGATTTCTTCTACCAATAAAAATGTATTTAAATAGTGTTTGTTATATGTATTTCACGTCTGTAATGTTTCCATTACTGACACTTGGCAAAATTAATACGATGAACGCATTACGGTTCCTAGTTCCATTCCCATTGGTGATTTGTTAGATCTAAGTAAAATCGTGTTTATGTAAAATGAAAAATTTTTTCTGGGCAAAAAATTGTTTCGCTATATATATATATATATATGTAAGTGCTAATAGCAGACCGTCTAATAATTACTCATGCGAAAAGGAATCACTTGATAATGCCGCTAGAAATATAGCAACTCGTTATGGAGGGACACAACATATTAATGTTAACAAAAATAATTCGTCCCAGACTAAAGGGTATGTAGTTCAAAACAAACCTATGGTATCAAATAAATAATCTTGTGGCTCGTCTTTCTTTCGCTAAGGTATACAGCAATTAACTAACATTATTCAGTTAAAACGCTTCTAGGAGTGGTTGATCTAAATTCAATTGATTTGACTGTAATTGAAAAAATTAAGAATTAATTGAAAGAATCATTTCATGATGGATCCACATTTAACCAGTTGTATTGTGTACATTTATTTCACTCCATTTGCTCATAGAAACTCGTATGTAGAATGAAATTTTATGCAAGATAATGATAACACACCTCAGGATTGGACAAAGTACTTAGGGGACCAATAAGTTGGTATTATACAATGGCCAGCATAAAGCTCCGATTCCAATCCAATTCCTGAAACAATCTTGAGACATAGGTTGAACAAAAAAACTAAATAATTTTCAAGACATATGGATGTCGCTACTTGAAAGTCTTCCTGGAAGTTTATAATTGGTTTAATAACCAAGAAGGAGTGCCTCCATAAAATATTACAAAATAATTAGACCAAATTGATGATTTTATCCACTTTTAATGTATGTATGTAATAAACAACATTTATTTTAACTTCATCCGTTATATTGTCGGAGGGTGGAAGTTAAGCAATTTAATGTAATTTATCGTAGATGTGTGATGTTTACTCAACAATTACTCAAAGACTTTCGGCTTACATACAATGCAAAGTATACAACAGAATTTATCTATGATTAAAAAAATAATGGAACATATTAGTTAAAAGAACGTCCATGCATGAAATTTTTAATTTACGAGTATGTACATAAATCCCTGGTGCTGCAATCTCAGTTTCTGAATGTGAGATTTGTTCTTATGGATTGGATGGAATACACAGACAAAGCGTTTTCTTAAAACTAAAAATCCATGAGGGCCAATAGAATTGTTAGGTTATTTAATTTCTTGTTTTTGTTGTAAAGGTTTAAGTTTGAAAATGCAATACTGAAAATACGGCTGGAATCATAGTACCTCATTCGATCAGACCAATTTTCGTGCACTTTATCGAGTGTATTGGGTCGTATCTCGGCAATGGCGAATTTTGTCCCCAACACTAAATTGTCTCTGGTTTGTCGGCATAACACCAGTGTCAAATCGCAGCTTCTTGGCGACCAATTGACATCACCATTTCGGCTAATTAAACGGCCATCAAACGTTTGAGCAATAGTTCGATTGTGGCGTGTTTGGCAAATTGCACCATCCTGTTGAAACATGAACAGCGGGTACAAAAAATTCTGTTATCATGGTGCGATAGGTGTCTTCATTGGCCGTAATGGTTGCGCAGTCTTCAGTTTCGGAACAAGTCGTCACTCGTGATGGGTGCATTGACATCTGTAAGACCATGTGCAGGTTTTCTGAGCCCCAAATACGGCAATTTTGCTTATTGACGTACCCAAGAAGATGAAGATAAGCTTCATTCGAATTTTTTTTTGGCAAAATCGAAATGATTGTGCAGTTTTTCGTTGGCCTATCTAGCGAAGCGATAACAAAGTGGATGGTCATGCGGCTACAACTCTTTAACCAACTGAACTTTTCGCAAAATTCGGCGTAAACTGGTGCGTGAAATGTTCAACTCTTGAGAAGTTGATGTTGATGGATTCTTACGCACACTCTCAGCCTCAACTTCGATATTTTTGGGTGGAGATAATACACTGGATTTTGTGACAGAATATAATGAGATAAGTATTGCCAGTTTCGAAATAACCGATGGTTCAAATTTAAACCGATAAGTACCCAACCGAAACAATATTATAGATATATAGTAAACAACTATCAACTTTTTATTAAAAGTACTCACGGGAGAGATTAAGCTTTAAAATTTAAAAAAGTAAAAATCGTTAGTCATATTGAAGCTGTACAAATATATTGATGAATACTGGGTTACAAGAGAAAGAAAGGTTTATCGAAGAAAGACAAGTGCAAAATTGAGGTTTTGGTTCGAAAGCTTCTAGTGACTAAGAATGTGATTATGAGATATTTCTGCGGTCTAGAATAAGATAACGGAATGAATCTGGCGGAGATCGATAGGAATGGATTATCATATATATTCAGATGAGAAAATGAGATAACGAGACATTCTATTGTAACCCTCGTCTGGGTGAATATACCCGGAAATTTATGTTTTACATTACATCTTAACGAATCATCTGAAATGATCAGCATTTACCGCGAGTTTATTTGATATTCCGCACAATGATTTTTGCAAAAATTATAATGAAGTGAAAAAGGGATAAAACCCATTACCAGTCAATTTGGTTTAACAAAACACCAAAAAAAATTTGAGCGTGAATGAGAAGACCAATGATGTACAACCAGCATCAATCAATATTAGAAAGACCTCTTTGGCTTAAGGGCAAAACTACAGGTTTAACTGAACTCTTCTGTGACCTTTTATAAACTTGAATACTGGCTAAGTTTTGATAAAAAAAAAGGGTTTTCTGATAGAGTAAGAAGGCAACATCATTTACAACGCCCCAAAATTAAAGTTTATCTATGCTGGCAGTACACCAAAAACTGTTTTCAATAATTCTATACCAAAAGAATTTTTCAAATAATGAACCTATAAAGTTATAACTTTTTCACAATCTTTTTATAAATATTTTTATTTATAATATTTATAACAGCAAATTAGTTTAAGTGACAAAATTTTTTAATTTACGTTGAACTCATTTGATTCAGTGATCGCACAAAGTACCGTTACAAATTTATAATAAAAACAATTGTATTTTAATTGCACACTGAATTTTTTAATATATTTCTATTGATTATATTAATATAATAACAAACTCAAGGCTACCGAATACAACCTCTCAAAAATAAAAATCAAGACTCCACGACTATATGATCACCAATGTTGCTAAAGCCAAGTTAGACGAATTTCTGATTGAAAAAAAAAATTGCAAAGTATGATATACATACATATAACTATTAAAAATGTAAAAAAATCATTTTCCAAACACATCAAATGCTGCAGACCACCGACGCCACTATTGCTAATGGCGCCGCTGGTTTGCAGTTTTGGCACTTGCGATTGCGTACTTGCTCAACTAACTATTCATTTACATACAAACATATATCCTTATAATAAATATCAGTTTAATGCGTTCAAATTCAAAAGACAAACCAATAAAATTATAGTTTTTAATAATATTGCATATATCGCGTTTTTAAAACCTCTATTTTATACATCTTATTGCGTTGACTGCTACTATATTGATTTTTGGTTTTTGTCGTTTCAACATTAAAATAAACATTCTCATATTCTAAGGTTGCCTGTGTCAAAACCATTTTAGATGATAGACAGCAAGAAATTTTGGAGTCCGCTTAATCATAAAAGTTCTCCCCAATCTATTCAAATAAATAAAATGTTAACAACGATAATTTAAGAAAATTCTTTATAAGCGACCCCATATATGTATATGAAACTAAAAATAATGGGTATAAATTCTAAAAATTAATTTCGGAATTTTTAAACGCAAAAACAATTTTTAGACCTACCAATCAAAGAGATTCGAGTGTTGCACCTGAAGAAATAAAATGTGGTTTAAAAATATCGGATTTAAGGTTAAACCGGTCGTAAAAAAAATCCAAAGGTTATTATTCAGAATGGAACTAGAACCCAATGATGTCGAACAGAAGTAGAGTGAATGAATGAATCATTTATGGAATATGGTCACACAAGATCATACTATAAGTTATCTTCTGTATGTTTTATTTGTGGAGATTTACATACTTCGATTCAATGCATCAGTCTTTTTTGACATAATTTCTTAATTGAAACTTATTTACTCCGAATAGCCTACCAACTGGCTAACTGATAAACAGAAAATCCTTGACTTGATCGACTTTACAGTAGTAGGAAACATTTCTAAGGATATAATCCAAGTAAAAGCCTCTTTAGACTTATCTTTGGATCATACGTCTACAATTGTAACGTTGTCGAACCAGGACAATTAAGAATAAAGAACCCAAAATAATTTAGTTACAACAGACTGTATTCTACTGATATCAAAAAACTCAGAAAATACTAAGAACAATTAGACGCAACTCCACAATTAAATTATTCATTATGGCATGAAACCAGAAATTTTTAGAATCCGGTTTTAAGTAGATTATCGTTACGTGATTTCAAGTGGTATTGAGAACGAAATGCTGCCGAAAAATGGTGTTTATTTGTTGAATACCTGAAAACCGAAATACTGATGCCGACAGTATTCATTGACCAACTGTTAATGCTTCGCGACATGGAAAGTGCCTTAAAATCCTAAAGGAAAAAAAGCTCCTGGCATTAACAAGACTAGTAATAAAATAGTCTCAGAGCTACCTCATGCGACAGTAAGAATTATCTTATTCATAACGCATTCCCAAAATTACTTATAACCATGATACCAAAGTCATGTAAGAACTATACTAAGATTGATTCATATAGGCCAATAAGTCTTCTACCTAACATATAGAGATTATTTGAGAAAGTATTAATTAAATATTAAACTTCAACTAAGATCTATATTAAATGCGTGCGGTTCTATAGCAAATCACTAATTTGGGTTACAACAAACTCGTGGGCTAGTTAATGTGATTAGAGTAAAATTTGAAGAACAAGTATTCCTACTGGGGGAATAGTTGAAGAAATGTTAAATTAAGGCAAGCAAACAAAATTGTACCCATGTAATTTTCACCTTGTGCAAAACACCTATGTATATTGGGTTCGATCAATGTTTAGCATGGAAATCGCATAAAGAGTCAAAATTGGTACAAATAAAAAAAAATAGTTCAAATCAATTGGTTTCTGTTCAAATTAATTTTGAAACCCCTTTAGTATTACTGGATACAGTTATGCGGCACTGCTCCAGCTACAAATATAAAAAAATCCAAAAGCGCCAAAATTCTTCGAATGATGATTGCGACATCCATGGTAAATTAAAAATTATATGTAGTATTCATAGAATTAAATGTCCTGCTTGTTAAAATGGAAATTATAAGAGTTGCTGAGATGTACTTAGCGAATTCCGACACTTATCTAAATTCATTACTTCGTGGTATATTAAATCATTCTCACCATAATCGACTAAGAAGAAGGAACATTCATCTATTCAGACGAAAACAGGTTAGATGAATATGTTCTATAGACATTAACTTTCTATTTTAAAATAATATCTATGTATGTACGTATGTATGTATGTATTTAACTCGATAGATAAGTATAATTTGAATTTTATTTTAGTTCATTGGAATACGATGAGGATTCAATAAATATGTAAGTAAAGGTTAAAAGAATGTGTTTGCAGCATCAAAATGCTAAAATTACAGATCAGCTCTTTACTTGTCGCTGGCATTTAAAAGTGTAGTCATTAATATGTTTCTAACAAGTAGCTGAAGACGATTGATTTTTTAATTGGTTTTTAATGCTTCTTATTTGACACCAAATTATTTATGAAATTTCTAATTTTACCCAATGAAATTAAGGCAATAATTTTAATTTCTTAATTTTAGAATTGCAACACAATTGCAAAACACTTACATAGATCATATAACACCGTAAACGAATTTGTGAAGATCGCACGATTTGTGTAGAATAGACTATTAGAAATTTTGATATTCTTTATGATAGGGATTATAAACGCTGATCACGCTGATGTATCACCTTTGTTTACCTTTTGCTGTGTTCAGGCGGTAATATGACGCAACTGTGTCGCTTACTGAATTATGATTGCGAATTATACTATTTACAATATACTTAGTTGTCAAGGTATCTGCTATTTACAATCAATATTGCAATCTGTTATACTCTTGTCGAACATAAAGAAACATTTTTTGAAATGTCATACTGGCGAAAATTTAAATTAATGTCATCATATACAATTTATTTTTTTCAAAAAGGTCAAAAAAATTTCAGTTTTTCTTACAGTCATATTTTTATCCGGATATGTATGTATGTACGTTTAGATCTTGGTAAAAGGTATAGGTTTTTTTATTCAAATATCATATTTACACCACTATTGAAATTTTCTAAAATCATTGTTTGATATCTAAGAAATTGCCAGAAATTTGAGTAGATTATTAAATAAATAAATAAATTATCTTATTTTACTAGTTACACAGTACATGTTGTATTGTATTGTGTATTTTAAATTAATACATGATAATAGAATAGAATACTATGTTACATAAAAAATAATATTAAATTAAATACATTACATACGAGTTAATCAATATACACAATTGGAGTGGAGAAATTGTATATTACAGGAACTTTAAAATTAATTTTCAATAGTATAATACTAAAAATGAATTGCTACACGGTGCGCAGGGTTGAATTCGTGCGTTGATGTTGAATGTCGGCGGCTGTGTGATGTATGGTTGACATTGGAATGCTAATATTTGAATAATATGTAGTATGAAGGTTGCTCATTGGATTCGCCATCATTAGCAAAGGATGCGATACGGGAATGTCGTACGATTGAGACACATTCGAGCGTGTAGTTGCGACATTCACTCCAGATGTATATTGTAAAAATGGAAGATTGGCTGCAGCAGTTATGGTGTGTAGCGGAGGCAAAGGCCGATATACGTCTTCTTCGCACGGGGGTTCCCTGCTAAATGTTAATTTGGCGGGTAAGTTTTTTAAAGAATCAGAAGGAGATGATATAGGAAGTGCTGATTGAATCTCATCGGCTGCAATGCTATTACTATCAACTACATCTATGTCGTCATTTCTACCATCACCGTTGGAGCTGTCCTCCGTAGATGATTCATTGATCTTATCTGGTGTTATTAGGCTTTCGATAGTAAATGATTTCTTCGGACGATAACTGTTGAAATGAATTACAGCATCGATAGCTGCTGAGGGAGAAGGATGTTTTGAAAACATGGCTGTTGATGATATTGTGGAGGTTGGCATACAGGGCACTTTTTGAATGTTATAATGCGTTTGCTCGGTCGGCGATAGTACATTATTGATGGTTTGAATTGCGCTGGAGTTGGAAGCGGAGTGTGAAATAACATTTGTTGATGGCGGCATTCTCGTTGCGTAAAAATTTGGATCTGACATTAAGGACGCCGGTGATACTTCGAGTGCTGGCATTGCAGGGTTCATTGATCCGCTATGCCCTACATTAGCTGTAGTAAAAAAAAATCTATTCAAATTAGCGAGTGCTGCAAGTTCTTCGTTAAGGATATCTTTATCGTTCTTGTGCAATTTAAATCGTTTTCTTCGCCGCAAAAGACTACCGTTTTCAAACATATCAAATGCCTGTGGATGTAGTGCCCAATAAGCTCCTTTTCCCGGTCTATCTGGTCTACGCGGAACTTTTATGAAGCAGTCATTAAAGCTTAGATTGTGTCGCAAAGAGTTTTGCCAACGTTGTGTATTTTTTCGATAATAAGGAAATCGATCTGTAATAAATTTATAAATGTCACTCAACGGCAACATTTTTTCTGGGGAACTCCAAATTGCCATTGCAGTTAGTGATATATATGAGTATGGAGGCTTCTGGTCGCCATAAGAATCGCGCGAAGGCCTTGGCATTTTTCAGATAACACAACGCTTAATATAAGCGCAAGCTGACATAAGCAGCCTTATGTTGATAGCAATAAACATACGTCTTCTACATTGCCTTGAAAATTAGTTTCTCTTTAACTTTGATTTATAGTAAAATTAATTAATTTTTTATTTATTGCATTTATCTTTAATATTTCACTGGCTATTTTATTTTATTTTTTATTTATTTTTTTTTTTTATTTTTATTTAATCATATTTATCAGTGATATGTAGGTATTTAAATAAATTTGATGTGCATTTTTAAATTTTGAATTATAATTCAGTAATTTTTTAATCACAGTTTCAACACAAAACTACCGCTACCGTCGGTTTGTTCACAACATCAAAATATATCTATTTAATTCTAACAATCGGTGGTAACACTGACGATGAATTGAATATTGCGTGTTGATGGGATTATTTCTTTTATCCGTTGCCACATATTTGTGGAAACGCGCACACAAATCTAAAGTCAAGAAGAGAGCACCAATCGCCAAACAGCCAACAAACATTCAAATAACCAAGAAACACAAACTGAGTATAATGATGGTAGTACTACAATAAAAATAACAACAAGCGACAATTTAGACAAAATCACAGACCGTCAGACGACAACAATACAAACAAAACGAACAACAACAATTGGTTAAACAAGCACAACAACCAACCAAATTAACTCAAATAAATACTCTCTTCAATGTACGCTTTGTTGTACAACAATGCTCCCTTAAGCCAAACACCTCGAATAAACATAAACAGAAAATAAAAGAACAAAAAAAGAAAAAAAAAATAAATAAAACAACAACAAACCAGACAGCACGCAGCCATACGGCGATTCTCTCAGACACAATGGCTACTTTATACCTTATGTATCCCCCTCCGAAAAAAATAGAGTCATGATTGAATACATATTTGCTGTTGTTACTGCAGCCGTGTTTCGCGATTAAGGGTTGCCGACAAATTGATTACAGGCTTTCATCCTCATGCAACGAATATCCACAAGTATAAGGGGAAACTCATACATACATAAACTACCCACAGAGTATTTGTCGTAAAGATTAAATTAGAAAAAAAAATAATTTTAGAAACAAATATATTTGTCTTTAAGAAGACCTTAATTTCATAGAGAATTTCAAATGTATCTCTCCGAGAAGAAGTCCATTGAACTATTTGCAGTGACATATTAGTGTTTTGAACTTGTTTTTAAAATTATGAATTCAAATATGTGTTTTAATTACGAAGAAATATTGAATTTAAAAAATTAAATTATGTATCTTTATTGATCTATTGATCATCTTTTCAATAACAAGGAGCAATTCCACAAGCGATTTAGGAATTTTTCAAAACTGCCGAGAAGTTGGCAACTCATGCACAACACTCGTTTTCAACTTGGCATTAAGCGTTTTAGCGAAAAATCAAAAAATAAAAGAGAGATGGATAAACAAGGTGTTGAAAAAGAAAATTGCAATCATATTTTACAGGTTTTAGTCGGTATTGCAAAATTCTTAAATGTATATCTAAAATAATATACTCCGTTCTGTTATTTTAAAGTTAAAAATATATATGTAGGTATATACATTTGACATTTTACATTAACATACTATGCGTCGGTATGTACATACATAAATAATTTCATCGTAATTAAACCATGTAAACATACCGTACGCATAAGCCTACTAACCACAAAGCCAAAAATTAGAAATAAATTTGAGTTATATATGATCTATAAAAGCTATACATCGGGTCTTTCAAATACAACAAAGTATGTATGAGTTATCATCGAAATCTTGTATTCATCAGGAAGACCTATTGGTGCCCTTATGTGTTTAGATAGATCAGGGTGGAGCGCATCCGACTCTGGCGCAGAAATCAGACTGAATTCGACCGATGGCATTAGGTATGAAAACTTTAAGAACCGCAGTGGGTTGTGGCTTATTCACATATTCTTGCGACTTAAGAAAGCTTTACAAGAAAAAATATAAAAACCGCCAAATGACACAATCTTAGTAACCAAATCATCAAATTCAAGTCGAAAGAAGTTGGTCTCGATATATATTACTCGGTTTAGACCGTGATGGCTTGCAAACGTAGTTAGCAAAAACAAGTAGACAGATAACTCCGCAAGCTCAAATCCATACCAAACAGTGGCTTTGTCGTCTTTCATTGGACTCTCTTGGATTGCATGTGAATTGGTGTCTAGGAATTAGCCTCATAAGCGAAGACAATTTGAAAATATCGGTCAGCCCGAACGCCGATTTTGATTAAAAAAACAAAAAAACAATTTTAGTATTTGCAGGTGTTCCTAAATGCTATATCCATCAAAAACAAAAATCTGAACTGAACTGTCAAAGCGTTCTGCGCGTCCGTGTTAGAAGACCTAATATGTTCATATATCAAACTTGCTGTATGGATTCTTGTCACGAGTAGTTTAAGTGGATTAATAGTCTTTCAAATGATAATTTTTAATTTAGGAAAACTTCATTTATTCGTTAATTTTTCTTTAAACAAAGAAGTTTCAAGTAAAAATAAATACCACGAAGTTTGATTTCTTCTGCAATGTACCATAACTAATAGAAGAAAGGTCACGTTTAAATGCATCTGAGGTAACTAGTGATTACTTGAGTATGTTCACATTATTTTATTTTTATATCCTGTTAAAAAAAGAAGAAAACTTTACTTATTACTTAAAAAAAAGTTCACAAGTTTTTTATTACAAGTATTTATTAGATGATAGTAAAATTGTTATTGTTAAACTTTATAAATATGTAAATCTGTCAATATTTGCTCATATTCTTTGTTTTAATTGGAATCGTTTTTTCTCCATTTGGCAATCTTTACGTTTCGAGTCTGCTCTTTTTCCTTCGATTGTATGTGTTCTGCATTACGATCGTAGATACGATTTTTTTAAGGGGGAAAAAAATAATAATACGAAATTTGTAAAATGCAAGTATATATGTACATATATATACTGGCAACAGTTTTTATAAATGATTTTGTAACTTTTGTTGAATAATGTTAATGCTATAAAAACTTTATTTATATATTGCATGTCGAATAAAGCTTCGTGAGCATTATATATGTAAATAAAAATTGTTCTGATTTTGACATTGTATATTGAGATATTTCGACACAAACATGGGTTGGTCCAACTCCTTTTTCCTTCTGGAAAAAGCCGTAAAATAGAGCTGTAATTCTAATTGATTCACAGGTATAGCAAAAAGTGTAGCTGGTGTAAACTGCCTCATAATTTTCTTTTCTCCAATCTTGACTCATTACACTCTGTTTGCTATCAATTCAATTTCTTCTGCTCTAAGTAAAAGTATGCACTATCACTTATTTCTATTTATTTATTTTATTTGCCTATGAAAAAATTCCTTGCAGTCAATTAAGTAATATTACAAGATATTAATTCTAAAAAACTATGAATTTAAATACATAATTACATTATTTTTTATAACATTATTCGATAAAAGAAAAATCAATTAGCATATACAATTTATTAAATTCGTTACACATTCTCCTCATTGGATCAGCACCAGCGTAGTTGGATTTAAAAAATTGTATTGATAATGAAGGAAAATGACGTGACGGACGTTGAGGAACATTAAACGTAATATTAAGATTTAAAAACTGGAGCCTATATCACCAGTAATTACATTGAATATGAACGAGATACATATTTAACATAGTTCTGTCGAAAGTTGGATTAATGCTAGTCTGGCAGAATAAGAAGGTAAGCTTGTGGGATTAAAATTCAGTCCTCGGAGACAAAACATCAGAAATTGCTTTTGCACAGATTCGTTGACGTCGGAATATTTTTTATATAGAGGATCCCATATTTTGGATCCATACTCGAGTATAGGCCCTACAAGAGATGTGTAGAGCGATTTAATAACATAAGGAGCGTTAAATTCTTTTGTTCACCGTTTTATAAAACCAAGTGTGCATCTAGCTTTATTAACTGTCATAGTTATGTGCGGAATAAAATTTAGTTTGGGATCAAGTAGAACTCCTACATCCAGTTAGTTATCTACAAGCACAAGCTCGTTTCCATCAAAAGCATAGATTGAAGGAATCGGATTCTTTCTTACAAATCTCATGTATTTACATTTTTTGAAATTAAGCTGGATTAGATTTAAATTACACAATAAATGAAACGAATTTAGGTCATTTTGAAGAAGTTTCTGATCGGAAATTTGGCGATAACTTAGGAAAATTTTTACGTCATCAGCGTACATTAGGATATTGGAATAACAATTATGACTAAAAATAAAAAATCTCATAGCCGACGCAACAGGATTCTTGGCATTGGAATAGTTTGGCTGCAAGTATCACTTACTTATATTTAGGTATTAATTTTTTTTTATTATTAATATTTAATTATTATTAACTATATATATATTATATATTTAATTATTTGCGCTTAATTCAACATACATGAAGATTTTTAAACAATAACTTAATCTTTGTTTATTTTTCATGTATTCCACAGTAAAAAAAATGTATTCTTAATTTTCTCTTGACTCAAACGTTAGCTGGAATACCAATTTTAGATCTCGACGCAACTAAATGCGGATACATAAGTATGTAATAGAATTGCTGAACGGAGATGATAGCGTAAATACATAAAAAAATCATAAACCATATTGCATCAAGACTTCACTTAAATGTAGCTGAAGAAAGAAAAGCAGACAAAAAATCTATTCAAATTTGCGACAGCATCAAATTCTTTCCTATGTTCTAAAACTTTTTAAGCAACTTAAACTGTTTTCTTTGTCGCAAAAACATACGTTTTCAATTCTATTTAATGCCTGTACCGAATAAGCTATTTTTCCATGTAATCGAAATGTTAAATAGGGATTATTATGTAAGTACGCAAATAAGTAAATAAAAAGTATTGCTTCAAGATTTCGGTTTACATGTCAAAACTGAAAAATAACAATAGTTAAGAGAATCAAAAGAAAACACAAGTCAACAGAAGTTAACACAAAGAAGATTGCTGACTTCGCAAATCGATGTATAATTTTGACATCTGAAAAGCTGATTTAAAACATTTTTTGAGAATTTGGACATTAGTTACATAGTTATAGTAATAGTCTTTCTAGATAACGTACGGTAGGTGTGAATAATGACTAAACAACATATTATTTTTAAATACAATTTTAGAACAAATAGAAATTTAGTTTCAATAAATTCATATGTATATAGTATTTAGTATTGCAATTCGGTATCAAGAACTGAGTTTTTGTAACACACATTATGAAGAATGGTAGTTAATTTGTCAATCAATTAAATGAGTGTAATAGGAACATATGAATTATCTTCTAAAAAAAAAGATACATTAAAATCATGTACATATATTATTCCGCTGCGGTTTTCAATAAAAGTACAAAAAGTAATGATCATAAAACTGACCATTTTTGAAAAAAAAAAATTTGAAAATTTTTGGTAATTAGTTAACAATTACCACATTTTTTTGGTTGGCATAATTATGGTGGTTTTCCTGTTGTTATTTTACACAAATGCTTTAATCCTCCAGTTCTATGTACTTTTGCTCAAACAGTTGTAGAAAAGGGTAGATTATAAAAAATATGTATAATTAAACTAATACTAAAAAATATTTTAAATAAAATCATTTCATTAAAATAGGGTACATAGCAAGCAAAGGAAGTTAATATATAAGCAGATCAAGTGCTTAGCACAAATAATAAAATAAGATGCCTGGAAGATGCTAATATATAAGGGTATGTTAAAACATGAGGCTATAGAATTCTGCATTTTTTAGTGAACAACTACAGAACGAAATACTTTTGGAATATGCGGAATTCGCATCTTAAAAATATGGCAATGAAATGTCCCGAAAAAATTAATTTAGTGATGAATAAACTTGGTTGAGGAATATGTTGCTTTGTCATAAAGTGTATAAGGTCCTTCCACATAAGAATACGAAAATATTCCAGAAGTTAAAACTATTAGCTATTGGGATATTAGAAAACTCACGACTATACAATTACAGCTTATATGTAAGTCATGCCTTGACTTATTATCATGCACTAGACATTAGAGTTGGGTGGGTTCATTAGGTGTTTTGAGTGTTCGCTCTTTCTAGTTCAGTTCTCTGTAATGAACTAGGTCGTTCTTTTAGTTCAATAATTCAGTTCTTTTAAACAACTGCGCTCTTTTCCTCAATTTATGGTACTTCTTTATGGCAACGTTTCCTCATTTATATTTAAACTGATGTAAGTAATACATACTTATATACATTTTAAGGAATTAATGTGTTCCGTGTAAATTTATATCAACTTATTGTATTGTAAGATAAGATAATATTTGTGATATGATTTTTCATTTTACATAAATTGTGGTATTTAACATTTTTTCATTTCTATTAATTCATTTATGAGCTTGTAGCACGTTAAAAGCACGTGACTTATTTTTAAATATTTAATAATAATTTCTGTTCATATTTCTCTTCTAAACCATTCTTTTAGTTAAATAGCAAAAATATTTTATATTTATTTGTATATTTTTGTATTTTTTTTTTAATTTTCGCGCTTTTGTGGGAAAAATGTTTCCATATATTCTTTTTTTTTATTATGTGGTAACACCGTCGGTGATGGACTACCATTCAATAAGAATGTTACACATGAGAACGAAAAACAAAATAAAAGTATGAATAAGAATGAAATGAACGAACAATGACTACGGATCTAAAAGAACTC
This sequence comes from Sarcophaga rosellei, assembly GCA_930367235.1. Lineage (NCBI taxonomy): Eukaryota > Metazoa > Arthropoda > Insecta > Diptera > Sarcophagidae > Sarcophaga > Sarcophaga rosellei. Next base: position 77,652,966 of record OV884017.1, on the reverse strand, counting down.
ATTATTATGACCGGCTCTCATAGTTCAATTGAACTAGTTAGTTCGTGAACTAACTAGCATGTCTATTAGACATGCTAGTAGCGCAATCGACTCGTATGAAAATAAATGTTGCAGACAACAAAAAACCGACTAAAAGCTGACAGTCAATTTTAATATCTATGAATCCTCTAACTCGAGATCCCTCAACTACCTCGTGCCTTTACATCCGAGGGAATAAATATTCACTATAAATTTACAGAATAGATCAATAAATATATGTAGGTGTATGCAAACATACATACATTAAAAACAATTTCATACTTCTTGCTTTTAAAATAACATTCGCTACTTGTTATATCGCATACCATCTTTTATTTCTACAATAAATTTTATGCCAGATTATGCGGAGTAGTGGGAACCGAATATTTTCTCAAAATTTATTTAAGTTCAGTTAAATATTCTAGATGCTATACTTAACTGATGTATAAAGAAAAGGGGAAATACAATAAAAGAATTTAACTGTAAATGACAGTTTTGAATTATAAACCCAAAAAACGTAATTAGTGTACCCCCATTAAAGGTGGGGTTTAGATAGTGTGTTAGCTTATTGGACGTGAGGCCTCGGTTCAAACACCAGACATCAAATCCGACATCTTCAACTAAAACGAAAAATGAAAAAACATTTCTTCGGGGACTTCCGACAAAAATAAATAAATAAAATTGCCATGAAAAGTTTCTCAAAAATCTGTAGTTCAGAGTCGACTTTAAACTGTAAGTCCCAACACTCATGTATAAAATTAACATGCACAACATAAGTGGTGTGTAAATCTAGGTTGTAATCCTAACTAAAGGGTTATAATGGTCAATTATGCATGTGTATGCATTAAAGGTGGATAAAATCATTATTTGGTCTAGATTATTTTTAATATTTTGTGGAGGCGCTCCTTCTCTTTAATAATATACATATATATATGTATATCATAAAATATAAAGAGAAATATTTCAAAAAAGGGATCATGCATATCCACTATAGCCTTTCATTTCATTCATTTATATGATTTTCTGTTGATGCGTATTGCGCCAAATCATTTAGATAAATTGTGGTAGATACATATGTATATACCTAAGCGTTTTTTAAAGATTTGAGAATGTTCACATACTCAGATTGAAGTACTATTTTATTTTGAATGGAAAAATTCAGTTTTTTCCGTTTTCATTAAATTTGAGTAAGTGCCCGTTTAGAACGTTCTTACCGGAATCATTCATATGTATGTCCCAAGGTTGACTTTTGGATCTAGGACACTTTATATTGATTTTCGAAGCCAATATCTGCAACGCTTTCTGTCTTTCTAGTTTCGTACGTATTCGCAGTTCCGTTTATAGCATATATAGTATATATTGCTAAAAGAGATGCAAGCAAACACCACTGTATATCGATTCCCCGCTATTTTTCATAATTTTTTCTCCAATAATTTCATTATTTTAAAATTCGTTTTTTCTAGTAGTTGCTTTTTATGCAGATGATTCTGCACTTATTACTTGCGGTAAAGTCTCTAATGCCATCATACAGAAAATGGCGAAAGAATTACCACGAGAAGACTCAGTCTATTATTTTTCCTTATAAAAAGTCTCCAATAAGAATATCTAGGCCTCTTCTATTAATTAATGGAACAGTTATTTCAATTCAGAATACAGTAAAGTATCTTGGCGTTATTTTGGATAAAAAAACTACATTTTCGCCAACATATTTCATATACATGTGAAAAGGCGCTAATATGTGGAAGTGCACTCCTGAACAGAAAATCGAAATTGGAAATGAGTTATAACTGTATAAAATGTGCAAAGCCAAACCTAAAGGAGCCTTCAAGTGATTCAAAATAAAAATTTAACAATAAAATTTGCAATCGTCTACACAATACATACATACATAATTAGCCATTACAACCCTTCAGTCAGGATTACGGCCTAGCTTCTCAACACCACTCATGTTGTGTGCGTTAATTTTATACATGAGTGGCGGGACCTACAGTTTAAAGTCGACTCCGAACGACAGATTTTTTGAGAAGCTTTTTCATGGCAATTTTTACTCTCCAAGTTTTTGCCAGAAATCTGCTGAGAGGAAGTCGCCGAAGAAATAATTTTTTCATATTTCATTTTGATGTCTGACCTGGGATTCGAACTCGGGCCTTTCGTCTAATAAGCCAACACACTACCTACTAGACCACGGCCACAGGATGTACGTTTTCATTAAAAGTAGTAGGACGTTACCTACCAGTAGTTGCTGGTAGGTAACGTCCAAAACGGTGCCGAGTGAAAAGGGTTAAAATATGGAATATAGGATATCAATTTGTTTTATTTTGATTACCGTACAGTATAAAAGAAGATCAGTTCGTTTAATTGAAATTGTTTTGTACATTTCTGATAGTCGCTAAAAGTAAAAATTTCGTTTAATTGCAAGAAAGTGATTAATAATATTATTCTAAGTGGGTAGTGTTCTATTGCTTTATAATTCAAAAAAAATACACTGTATTGACTACATGTGTACATACATACGTATGTACATACATGGATACATAGGTAGGAACATTATCATATAAACTATATTTAAATAAAAACAGTTACAAAAAAATTAAACAAATGTAATTAAAACGATAACTTTGATAATACACATTGCCACACACACACACATAAACCCACACACATATTTAATTCGGCAATAATTTATTATTTGTTGCCATTATTGTCGTGCCTACGAAATATTTCAGCATTGGTTATGTGGCCCTAAATTTTTGACAATCAATTTTCATTGATAGGTATATTGTATGTATACACACATACATAGAACCAAAGAATTTTGCTGTTTATCTTTTAAAAAATTTTCTTCAACTACCTACATTGTGAATGTTGTAACGTGCGTGTACATCCAACCATATATCTACATATGTAAATACATATGTTTATATATACTTGCGACATTGGTAATGAAATAGCCAAGGGTTTATAGAGAAGAGAAAATATGTTAACAAGGAATTAACAAATTACTTTGGACAACTAACTTATCAAGCGACTTTATGCCATCGACAAATAAAAATGCAGAGCGAAATAGAGATTGAGCGAGCGAGAGTGAGAAGAGCATGCAAAATGCGAAACAAACATGTAAGAAGAAGTATTACAAGCCATGATGTTAGAGAGAGCAAATATCACCATACAAAAAAATACCCCAATTTCAGTACCATTATACGCTGTTAACCGTCTTCTACGATTGGTGGCACGAATTAGGCGTGGCCTATACATTACAGATGTATGCACAGTTGATATCTCTTTTATTATTATTAATTTTTTTTATTTTTATTTTCATTATTTATTTTACGGCTTTAGTTTATTTACACAGTTTTCAATTACACGATTGCTTGTTGGCTGCCAATAGGCACTTAGCACAATATTATCGTTATCATTTATTATAAATAGATGGGTAAGCATGATACACAAAGCGTTGTATTGGTGTATTTATACATATTTACAATTAACGCAAAAGTACATTTTATGTATGTACTATGTACACATGTCGTATGCAGGGATGCTAATTGTTTTTCGGATTCCTTCGCCGAATTGAAAAAAGGAGAGAATAATTCTTTCTCATTCTCACGTATGCATAGTATAGTTTATAAATGCTGAATATTGTTTGTAGTGAAAAAAGTTCATATGAAATCATTTGGCCAATAATAGTTGTCTGTAATTACCAGCAATGTCAGTTAAAAATGAAGGTGAAAATAACTAAATAACTATTTAAAATTCAAAGCAAAAACTAAAGATGCCAAACTACTACAGCTTGTCCGAGATACAGTGTTGAAAAATTAAAATTTTGAAATGGTACTGAGATATAACTGAAAGAGTACTTTTTTGCTTTTGTAAAAAGATATTTATTTATACATACATATGTACTTAATACTCGTACGAAATGGAATAGAAAACCTTACTACTTATACATTTTTCTCACATACAAAAGAGAAAAAACAGATAATTTAAAACGTAAAAGCGCCGTTTAGTCAAATGTCAACGGAACGTAAAGGAATATTTTAGCATATGTAGAGCAAATTAAATACTTACCGAAATTACATTAGGGTTCGGCAAGCGTCCTCATTGCTTTTCGTAATCTAAAAACACACGTACGTTGCATGGACGTTGGGCTAACCAAGGCTAAAGACTGATTCTACCTTTGGCATTACGTTAAACATATTACTAACCCATTAATAAGTGAAAAGCTTGAACTATGTATAAAGTATGTAGTGTAATATGTAAAAAAATACTGAAAGTGTAGCGAGGGTACTGTGATATTTTTGAAATGGAAAAGTACTAAAGTACTGAATTTTTCAACACTGCCGAGATACTTGCCTGTCGTTCGCTTGTGCTGTAGTCACTTCACTCATAATAGTTAGAATTTTATTTGTAATTGTATGGCATTACATATTAAAATTTTAATTTCAGTGCTAATGTCAAGCAAAATATGCTATACAGGCTTAAAGAAGTTTTTTTTTTCTTTCTTAAAATTAGAAATTTTAGAGAACATAAGCCGTTAAGGTTTTTAAGTTATTTTTCGAAAAAATTTTCCACTTCTAAATGAACGAACTCCATGGGAAAGACGCACAGAGTCATCTCATGACCAAGAGCATATCACTAATACGTGCTTACAGAGGACGTTATAATTTTGTAATTGCAGTTGGACCTGCTATCATTCTATGACCTGCTACAGTACTTCAAACACCTGTTTACATGGAAAAACTAGATAAATATTAAACTACAATATTAATCAAAGACATTAACGTATCTACCTATATTAAATGATAACAAATACAATATTATACAGAATAAAATAATAATTTGTTACGAGTTTTACACACAATAATGCTTAGTACTTTTTCTTTTTTTTTAACCAAATGTGGAATTTTATGAAAAATCAATTAACTTATCAAATTATCAAAAAAGCTTTGACAACTTTTAGCTGATAGAGAAATGAAATTCTGGGATGTATGTTAATTAGCGTTGAATGAAATTTCATTAATTAAATGCCTAGATAGATGCAATTCGGACAGAGTAAGTAGGCAAATTATATGAGCAATAGGAATTGATTTTGTACTGATTCAATTCCAGTGCAGTGATTTTTGGTAAACAGCGTCTCATATTACTGATCCATTTTCCAGATTCGAGCGTATGAGTGACATTCTCAATGTATTTTCAATGTACGAGTCATTATAATATTTACAGTCGAGTGTATTCAGATTTGAGAATATGTATTATAATACGTAATATATTTTGGATTAAATCTAACCCTTTTCACTCGGCACCGTTTCGGACGTTACCTACCAGCAACTCGACGCCACTTTTTAACGAAAACGTACATCCTGGAAACGTGATATTATATAGTATAATTTTAGAACCAAGTAAAGAATTGTAATGAAATTTCTTTTATATGAATTTGTGTACATTAAAGAAAACATATTTACAAAAAAAAAAAAAAAATACAAAAAAGTTGTTATAATTACTTAGCATTGTGACAGTTCGTTTATCCTTCCACGCAAGAAGTGTAATATTATTTATATATATGAAAATATGACAACTAATTTGACAAATGTAGCTTTAACAAAATGGCTCTTATCAATTGTCAAAGTTCGAAAGCTCCAGTTGGGAGTCCTAATATATTCAGTTAACACGTTTAACACACAAAATTTTTTGGGGATATTCAAAGCTATTCCTTCAAATTTATTAAATTGGTATCACAATCTACTTTAAAAATACCAAACTTGACGATATTTCACTATCTTTGGAACTAGTTGAAAATGAATGAGTCAAAACTATAGAACACAACTTAATTAAATATTAATCAAAAAACATTAAAGAATAGCTTACTTAAAATTTAAGATCATTAAAATGTAATATTTCCACCGTTAGCTTTTAATATATATTTTACTTTTTTAGGAATGCTATTGACCAATTTTGAGTAATTGTCGACCGAAATTTTAGACTAAATGTCTTTAATGCATTTTTAATCCATCTTTTGTTGGTATTTTGTATTTCTGAATTATGCGATCAATAATAGACCATATATTAACGATTAAATATCTGGGCATGTTGGTGGCCAATATAGCACAGATAGGGTTGCCAGATTCCGATTCGCAAAAAGCTGGACATTGGGTTTTAAAAAGCTGGACAAAACAAAAAAAAAGCCGGACATAAAAAAGTACTGAGAAAATGTTAATTTTGGTTATGTGTAAATAATTTTTATTAAAATATCCATTCTTATCAACATATATACAAATGTTATATTATTTAAAAATATTAAAATTAAATAAATTCATTGCATTCTTTAAAATTTATTTAACAAAACTTAAATTTTTTCGGTTCAGTCCGTCACATGCATATTTGCATATGCATTATTGTAGTGTACTAAAAAATATCTATTTAGCTGGGCAAATTAAATTTTATCTTGAAACTGGACAAGCATCAAAAAAGCTGGACAATCCAGCCAAGTCCAGTCGGGCTGGCAACCCTAAGCACAGACGTATTTTTGTCTATAACTCCATCTATCGAAAATTTCGGCGTATGGCAAGCTCAAAAACTCCTTTATAACATACAGATAGGACATCGGAAATTTGATATAGCTCCTATCAATGACAATAAGCCGGTACCATGATCTATGAAACATCCCCATTCGCTAACAGATCCATCCATGATGAACATTCGGAATAGAGTATTCAAAAACCGAAACCGCGAACCGGTTAACCAGTTTTTTTACTTTTAAAAACCGACCGGTTTCGAATATTTCATATTTTAGAAGTATTCGACAAACCGGGTTTTTCTGTTAAATAACCGATTTTTTATTTTTCTCATTTTTTTGTAAATATACACATGAAATTATTTATAATTAAGGATTCTGTAACACTTATAGAAGGAGAAGCAATTCATAAATTTTCATTTAATAATTTAAACAGAATTAACACACAATATGCGCAAGAATTATGCAGCAGACTAATGATAAGACTTACTGAACGTAGAATTAAAGTAATTAAGACCCTTATTGTGTACCTAAGTTCAGGAAAGTATCCAACTAACGACCATATTTTGAAGTATTCCACCAAAGCGGAGTGCAAGGAATTTGCTGTCGATTTGTATAACCGTTTATTTCCTTGCAATGATACAGATGATGAAGTGGTAGATTCTGAACAAGATTGAAGTCTTGATACGGATAATCCCAGCAGTTTAATTTTTGATTTAAATAATTCAATAAACAGTATACAAAATCCAAAAAAAAAAATCATAAATCCACATTCATCATTATATGATGATTTCATATACCTCGACAAATGCAATAAAAGAACAGAAAAAATGGAAAATTTATATAACTGTCTTTTGACAATCTGCCCAACTTCAACTTTCAGTGAGCGGGTATTATCAACATCCAATTTTATTAAAACTAAACAAAAAAATCGCTTAAAAACCCCCCATCTTAACTGTATACTATTTTTGAAGTATTATTTTAGGAAAAACGATGTTTTGTAATTATATTTTCAATTGCAACAGATCTCATTTTTGTTGTAGTAATAACATTCACTGTTTCTTCTAATATACACTTTATTAATATACACTCTGCTTTAACATACTCATAACATATCTTAGTAACCTTTATAATTTTTGTAAGTATTTTCATGAAATAAATTTTTATTCCAATAAAGTCACTTGAACTATAAAGTCACATTTTCTTCGTTTTAATAAAGCTGCAACAGGTTATGGGCCTATGCATATGAAGTTTTTGGAAAATTCAAGTGAAAAATAAAGGATATAAAGTTAAAAATAAAGCGTTTAATCAACATAAAGTTTATTTTAAAATAAAATTAAAAAAGATGACAGACACAAAAACAAAATTTAATAAATTGAACAATGAAAATTACGTAAATTGGAAATTCAAAATGGAGCTACTATTGAGAAAGCAAAATTTATGGAAGCTGGTGATTGAAGGTAGCCGTCCTGAACCAAAATTTACAAATAATGTGATTCAGAACAAGGCAGTGATTGATGAATGGGACACCAAAGATGATGAGGCCAGGGGAACCATTGGATTGCTCGTGATGGATGACCAACTTTGCCATATTAGAAACTCGAAAACGGCAAGAGAAATGTGGGATAACTTGAAAAGTTATCATGAAAAAAATACTCTGTCGAATAAAGTTCATTTAATGAGGAGCATTTGCTCGTTAAAATTGGAAGAAGGTGGCAATGCTGTGGCCCATATTAATACAATGAACGAGCTATTTACAAAACTGCGTGATGTTGGTGAGGAAGCCTTATCCGATAAATGGAGTGCTGCTATGTTGCTGAGCAGTTTGCCGGAGGGCTATGATACTCTTATAACATCTCTAGAATCCAGAAAAGAAGATGAAATTAATTTTGCTTTTGTTCAACAGAAAATTATCGCCGAATATGAAAGACGTTTGTACGCTAATGGAGGCGCAGTGGGTGATGCTGTTTTGAAGGTTGTTGCTAAGCCTGGTGGTGTTTGCTATTTCTGTAAGAAACCCGGTCACCAGAAGAAAAATTGTTTGAAATATAAAAACTGGAAACAGAAACAAGGACCAGAAAATAACGTCAGCAGAATCAATTCTATGGAAGAAAAATTTAATTCAGATTTTCTTTTCAAGTTTGGAAAGACTAAATATTTATCTTGTTGGCTTGTTGATTCAGGCGCTACTCGTCATGCTGTCAACGATTACAAATTTTTTCAAAAATTGGATGAATCTTACAAGAGTCATATTGAATTGGCTAATGGTGAAAAAGTTGCTATTGAGGGCATTGGGTCAGGTGAGCTGATGTTTTATGATAAATACGGTAAGGAGCATACATTTTTCGCAAAGGAGGTTTTATATGCACCTAGTTTGGTGGGAAATATAATTTCAATAAGGCAGTTAACAAGATTCGGGTTTGATGTAACATTTAATAAAAATATTTGCTGTATTAATTTGAATGGTAACAATATTGGTATGGCTGATATCGAAGGAGAAATGTATATTTTACGTCAGCATGATAAAATAAATGCTTTAATTCAACATAATAATAACTGTATTCATGTATGGCATCGAAAGCTGGGACATCGTGATCCTGAAGCCATAAGAAAGATGTTGTCGGAAAACTTAGCTGATGGTTTTAAAATTGTAGAATGTGGTATTAAGGAGATATGTGAAACATGTGTGAAGGGGAAACTGACTAGAATGCCGTTTCCAAAACGATCAGTAAGCAAATCAACGGAGCCATTGCAGTTAATCCACTCTGATGTTTGTGGACCAATGCAAACTACTACACCATCTGGAAAAAGGTATATAGTGACTTTTATTGATGATTATTCAAATTTTACAATAATTCGATTAATATCAAAGAAATCGGAAGTAGAACAAGTATTTAAAGATTTTATAATGTTTTGTCGTACAAATTTTGGTAAAGCACCCAAGTCCATTCGTTCCGATAGAGGTGGGGAATATACCGGTAAAAATTTTACTTGTTTTTTACAGTCTCAAGGTATTCAAATACAATTAACAGCCCCTTATAGTCCTCAACAAAATGGCAAGGCCGAAAGAAAAAATAGAAGCCTAATTGAAATGGCCAGATGCTTACTAATAGATGCTGATTTGCCTTATTCATTTTGGGGAGAAGCTGTATCGACTGCGAATTATATTCAAAATAGAGTTTTCACAAGATCTACAAATAAAACTCCATATGAATTATGGTATAATTCAAAACCTAATTTAAGCCTCTTTCACGTTTTTGGTTCAGAATGTTTTGTACACGTTCCATCTGAAAAAAGGCGTAAATTAGATGATAAAGCACTAAAAATGATTTTTTTGGGATATGATGATAATTCAAAAGCTTTTCGTTTTTACAACCCTACTACAAAGAGGGTAGTCATTAGTCGTGACGTTCGATTTTTAGATTACAGTAAAGATAATACAGATGAAAACATTTCTATTAAGTTTCCTAAAGCCTGCAAAAATGATCCATTATTGATTGAGGAGGAGAATACGGAACAACAACAAAAAAATTCAATCAATAATGATACGGCAGAACTTAACGAAAAAACTGATAAAGAACATGATTCTGAAAAACATTTGGAATTACATACACCAACAGTTAGAGTTTCTAGTCGTACAAATAAAGGCAAAGAACCTAGAAGACTAATAGATGAAATATGGTCAATACAAGAAATCAAAGAACCTAAAACATATACAGAAGCAATTAATTGTGATGAAAAGGTACAATGGTTAGATGCTATGCAAGACGAAATGGAATCTATGAAAAGGAATCAGGCTTGGGAACTCGTCAAATTGCCCGAGGGAAAGACAGCCATAGGAAGTATAAAATAAAACGTAATTCCGATGGTGAAATATATCGTTTCAAAGCTCGTCTTGTTGCTCAGGGCTTTTCACAGAAATATGGAATCGATTACGATGAGGTGTTTGCCCCGGTGGTATCCCACACAACATTCAGAATTTTATTATCAATTGCTGGAAAGAAAAATATGATTGTGAATCATATTGATGCAAGAACAGCTTTTTTAAATGGAAAATTGTCCGAAACAATTTATATGAAACAGCCTGAAGGTTTTAAAGATGAAAACAGTGAACTGGTTTGTCTACTAAAGAGAAGGATATATGGCTTGAAACAGGCTGCAAGATCATGGAATAATACATTACACGAAATTTTAATCGGAATGGAATTCAAACAGAGTTTAAATGATCCCTGTTTGTATTATGGTAATATTTTCGGGAACATATGCTATATAATTGTTTATGTTGATGACCTTATTCTGGCTTGTTCAACAATGGAACAAATAAAGTACGTTGAAGCCGGCCTATTAAGTAATTTCCCTATAGAAAATCTAGGCGAATTGAAACATTATTTGGGAATTGAAATATCGAAAGATTTCGATGGGAACTTCCAAATTTGTCAATCAAATTATATAAATAAAACAGTTAAAGAATTTGGGCTTCAAGATGCAAAATCCGTTAGAACACCTTTGGATTTATGTTACGGAAAAGGAGGAGATACTAATTTTCTTGAAAATAATATTATGTATCGCAAATTGATTGGACATCTTTTATATATTTCCGTTAACACCAGACCTGATATCTCAGCAGCTGTAAGTATTTTAGGGCAAAAGGTATCGCGGCCCACTAATGAAGACTGGATACAGTGTAAGCGTGTTTTAAAATATTTAAAATCAACAGCAAATTTAAAATTGAATTTAAGCAACAAAGATAATGAACAAAAACTAATTGGCTATGCTGACGCGAACTGGGCTGAAGAAAGAATTGAAAGAAAATCTAATAGTGGCAGAATATTTTTCTACAATGGTGGCACTGTTTCTTGGTCCTGTCAAAAGCAAACACTGGTTGCTTCTTCAACATGTGAAGCGGAATATATTTCATTATCTGAATCTGCAAAAGAGGCAAAATGGCTTAGACAACTACTGGAAGATTTGCAACAACCAATTAATGAACCAACAACTCTCTTAAATGATAATCAAAGCTGTTTGCGACTTTTAAATGACGATAAATTTTCCTGTAGAACAAAGCATATGGATACGAGATACAAAATGACAAAAGATTTAGTGAAGAAAGGTATCATATCAACGAGCTATTGCCCTACGGAGGAGATGATAGCTGACATTTTAACGAAGCCGTTGGCGTCAATTAAACACGATTATTTTCGTGGAAGATGTAACTTGAAGTGAATGAGGAGGAGTGTTGTAGTAATAACATTCACTGTTTCTTCTAATATACACTTTATTAATATACACTCTGCTTTAACATACTCATAACATATCTTAGTAACCTTTATAATTTTTGTAAGTATTTTCATGAAATAAATTTTTATTCCAATAAAGTCACTTGAACTATAAAGTCACATTTTCTTCGTTTTAATAAAGCTGCAATAATTTTATTTTTTGTTTGTTAATAACAACAACATTGTTTGATAATAACAAAAAATAAAAAAATTAATTTTAATTTTATAAAACTAATAAATTTGTATGAAATATTTAACAATGCATTTCTGTTATTATTAATAAAATACATACATATGTATTACATTAATTTGCTATAAATGTTGATTTGTTAACTTAAAAGAAATTAAATAAAAAAATAAATTAATTAAAACCGGTTTTTTTTGCAAACCCGTATTCGAAACCGGTTTTTTTTAAATGTCAAAATTTCGAATTATTCGAAAACATCATTTGGCTAAACAACTTAGTGCGGAAATTGTGAAGCATGGGCTATATACAAGCATAAAGTACAACATTAACTAATTACTGAACTTCCTGCAGAAAGATAAAAATTTTCGTTGCCGTTTACTTATACAGGACTTGATTTTGCAGGTACTTCTAACATCAAATCGTCTAATTTACGAAATGCTTAAATCGTTAAAGGATATGCCGCAATTTTTGTTTGCTTCTCCACAAGAGCAGTACACGTGGAAGCATGCTCCGATCTTTCAACAGATGCTTTCTTGGCATGCTTTGACAGATTTATCGGGCGTAGAGGTTTTCCAAAAGCCATGTTCTCGGATAATGGTCGAAATTTCCTCGGTGCTAGCATAACTCTTCTTAAAGCCCATAATAGATTTCTTAAAAATACAGAAAGGGCCTTAGCAGAAAAATAAAGCGCTCACGGATTCAAGTGGTCGATCATCCTGCTTTACGCAGCCCACATGGGTCGCCTCTGGGAGGCTGCCGCGAAAAGTATGAAATCGCATTTGAAAAAGATAGCAGGTAATCTAGTATATACATTTGAAGAATTCGATACAATGCTGATCAGAACTGAAGACGTACTTAATTCCCAATTGTCACCAGTCGCTGGAAGAACGAGTATATCACTGAACTACAAAGAATAGGGAAATGGAAAATAGCAGCAGAACATCAAGCCTAACGACTTCGTCATAGTGAAGGATGATTCACTACCACCTACTAAGTGGCGTGTATGACGCATACTAAAAGTGGTATATGGTAAAGACAACAAAGTACGAATAGCAGAAATCAAAACTCAAAACTTCAACGTAATACGTTCCATAGCAAAATTATGTATTTTACAAATTTCTTCTCAAGATAATTCTAATAAAATCCAAACGAAACGAAATAAATTTTAATTTTTTATAAAGAGAAAAGTTGCAAAACCAAATTTCTAATAAGATGGTATATAACTTCTTCTCTTCCCATCCAAGCACATCATCAAACTTTACCTTTACGGTCTCCTGCAACCCATCTGACATTCCAATAAACACTACTCACCAAGAAGTGTCGCCTTTAGCGAGTGAGCTACCTATGCCATCGTCTCCTGAGGCTAATTAAATTCCCCCGCTGGTTAGATTAAATCTAATCCACCGAGGTAATCCAATGTGGGAAATCTTCTTACTTGATCCGAAAAGTGAGACCTCGTACTTGAAGAAAAGCGTGTCTAATATTTTACCGAAGTTCAACCCCAGTCTACATGTCGAAGATAAGAACTATGTCATGTTTGAAGTATCTCCTACGTATGAACTACGCCTCAACTATGGGCCAATTGTCCGCTGGAAACTTCATCTTAAGAAGTGTGAAGTAGTTCTACCGCCGCCAATTGTGAATCCTCAGATTACAGAGCACTTCCGTAGAGTTATGCTTCAAGCTCATCCGGTCTTTGCCATAGAACCATAGCTACCATTATGCGCATAACCATTATCGAGGGTGAAAATCTTCCGAAGGCTCAGAAATCAATATTCGGCTGGAGTCTCTGGACGGGGGCGAGGCTGCATTTGCCACTAACTTCCCTGGCAGTATATTGAACCGTGTTCTTTTTTTCTCTTAATTTAATCTTTTTTTTGTTCCTGTGAAGAGATCTTGTTTTATTCTGTATCCTATCTTATATATTTTAATTCGCCTTAAAATAACGGATATTCTTTAAATGTTTACTTAAGTTACATATTTTCATTTTTTTCTATATTTATTAGTCGTCTTAAGTTTAGTTATACAGTGACGCACTATATTTTTAAATAAAATAGTGAAATTCTACTCGTAATAAATTTTATAAATTGTTATTATTTCAACATATTATTAAGATATTCGTACTTTCTTCGGGAGTTATAAAAAAATTAAAATGTATTCCATTTATTTTAACAAAAACAGTTAATTTAAATTTTTATTTCAAATTTACTGTTAACATATTATTGGCACATATTCAAAATATTAATACATATGAGATTAAAATATATTTCTAGTACTTTGTAGCGTTTCCTTTTTGCTTAATTACTGCATCCAGTCTCCTTGTCATTGAATTTACCAAATTTTTTGTAAGATTTGCGCCGAAATGCTGTGTTTTCTAATGCGGTTTACCAATTCTTCCCACAGATGTTCGATCGGATTAAGGTCAGGGGATTGTGGGGGGTGCGGCAAAATATGGGGAATGTTATAAGCTATCCATATACGCACATCACGTGCCGTATGTTTGGGATCATTATCATGCTGTAAAACATAATTTTCTGACAAACCTAATTTCTCGACAGTTTTTTCTGACATTTTCTTTTAAATTATTAAGATAAGAATATTAAGAATTCAATAAAGCAACAAGCTTTCTAGCTTTAAGTTTTGAAGAAAACTTCTCTTGTGTTTTTTTAGAAACACACCCGTGTTGTTAAGTGGTTAATTAAAGAAACTACCTAACAGTATACAATATAAAGAGTGTGCATTAGGGTGGCTTTTAAATCAATTTTTGAATTTTTGGAATAGAATCCTGCAAATTAAAATAAAAGAAACGCTTTCGTTAAGACATTTCATTTGCCTACTACACGCGGCTAATGATGAGCCTAACGGAAGGAGTTGTTAAGCTAATGGAAGATTATAATTGTTACGAAAGATAAATAGCAGAAACAAAATATTCTACAAGTTGTTCAAGGCTATGGACAAAAATATTCCGTTATTCCTAAAAAGTGAATTAATTAACACACTTCAATTGCTGCATTAATTTATCATAACTTTTTACATATAAAATTAAAATACATATAAGCATTTAAAAAGATATTTTAGTAAAATGTACGTTTATGATTTAGTTTCTCAACGCTGAGAATTAGAAAAAAGTAATTAAGGTAAAAAAAATTTTAAAAATCTTCCTTTTTTAACTTTTCTTCATAAAATTGGCACTTTTGAAGTTACATATGAGGTAAGAAATTTAAATGTTATGGTTTCCTCTAAATTTGATTCGGCGTGCGGAACCGATTGATCTGAAAATTTGGCAGGATAATTTTTTTTTTATCAATATTCACAAACTGTGGGGTTAGACTGGAAAAAAATCCTTTATGCTGAAGGGAGTAAGTTAAAAGGGAGTAAACACACCCAGAGATAATTAAGCTTTTTACTCTAAGAGAACTAATTTAATTTCTCTGCATTTCATTCAATGGAAAAATTCAATAAAATTTTAAAATATAAAAATCTTGTATTGATACAATTTATGTGCACATAACCCGCATAAATCTATTGTGACCGTTTCAGTTATTGCAGGACAAAATAATATGTTTTACTGTTGCTTAAATTGAATCGATCGCCATCGATTAGTGGCGAATTAAATTTTACGTTTTTAGATTATTCTAATACGTACTTAATTTAAGTGTGCATACATACATATGTACAGTGTACTCTCTCATAAGCCGACACCTACGGGACTGACAATTTTGTCCGCTTATAAGGAGTGTCCGTTGATGAGAGAAAATCAAAAAGAGCAATCAACAAACTATAAATACATATATATTTCTTTAAACACTTTTATTTTCAAAAAAACATTCATAATATGAATTATATTATATTATATTATAATGAGAAGAGAAAATAAACAGAAATTTCATTTATATTTTTTTGAATAAAAGAGAAAAAGGTTTGAAAGTCCTGATATGTATTCAACTGGATTTAATATAGTCCAACATTTTAGCTTGGCGAGTTTTACCTTTAATTTCAATATTTTGGCGATGCATTTGAATATCAGTCAGCATTTTAACACTTTCAAGGCCGCTGGGATATAGAGAAAAACGTTTTAGTTTTCTCATGGCTAAATAAGCCTTCTTGTATATTGTATTGAATTTGTCTTCTTTTTATCTTTTCGGGATTCCCCTTTTTAAATGCACGTTTTATGGAGTAATCAACTCAGCGAATAAGAAATGTATACAAGTGTTACCACGCTGTAAGTTTTAAACGAAAACAAAACAAAAAATTATGTTGCCATTTTGCAAGTCGTCCGTTTATGGGGAACTAAAATGCCAATATGTCATGGAAAAAAGTGTCCGTGTCCTGTTATGAGAGGGTTGTCCGCATAAGAGAGAAATATTTTAAAAATCCCATACAATTTTTTTGGTACTGAAAAAAGTGTCCGTTTATTGAAGGTGTCCGCTTAAGAGGGGTGTCCCTTAGGAGAGAGTACACTGTATATGGAATTAAGTCTAAAACTAATGAAACTTAAACTAAAGAATGGGTTTTCACTTAAGAGTGTTTTTATGAATTTTACTTACTTTAATAATTTAAAATGTTAATCTTCTGCAAAAAATTTGAAATAATAAATAAAACATAAATATTTATATACATATATGTACAATGTACATATGTATACACAGTTTGTCAAAAAAAGCCTTGTACATATATAGAAAAAACAGAAACAGTTTAAAACACATACATATTCAATTTTAATTCAAAAAAGTGTTTGTTAAGAATGTGGTATATTTACGATTATAATCTAATTTGTAATTGTATTTTAAAGCTGGAGGTCCACACCACGCGTTCTACGCGTTTTCGCATTCTACGCGGCTGTCAAAAAAGTAGAATTAATGTATTTATTTGGTGCAAGTTACACGCACAAAAGCGTAGGATGCCTTGACGCATAGAACGCGAAAAGTATATCTACTTTCTACTTTTGTAAGCATCACAAGCGGCGCGCGTACAAAACAGCTGATTTTGACAAGTTGTTTTGTTTTAATTTGTTTAAATTTTTTGATGATCTCGTTCCAAGTATAAAGAACGTACCCAAAATCGTCGTTTGGGCTTTTGGAGCTTATTGTACACACTTGTGGCACAAAATATTCTATTCACAAACTCAATTAATTCCCTAAATTCTATAAAATTTTCAATTTCCTTTGCCATTTTTGTTTATTGAAGTATTTTCAATCAAATGTTTTTATTTTGCAAACAGCTGATCAAAACAAACATTGGCGCGTAAAAAGCGTTGCATGTAACTTGAAGCGTAGAATGCGAAGAAGGTATGAAATGCACGCAACGCTTTGACGCGAAAACGCGTGGTGTGGACCTCCAGCTTAAGAAATAAATACTACTCTACTGTCAAAAAAAATGTTTGCACTAATATTGAGATTAATTTTACAATTTTAGGAAACATTGGTTTTGATCTCATAATTACGAACTAGGTTCTCACACCAATTATATTGTGAAACTATGGTGAGAATTATTGGATATGGAAGTATCTCCAAGCGAAACATTATCATAATTTCTGGTAGCCAGGCGCCTAAATTCCAACTTGATGAACTCCGAGAAAGCAAAAAGACACATCACAGAACAGAGATATTTCGGGTTAATGTAGAGCTGATGAAATGGCCAGGCGGGGCATAACCATCGAACTCGCTGATGAATTCTCGACTCTGGGAATCCTTATGAAAACCTGGAGGCGATCATCGTTTCCGTCAACGACAGTCCTCGAACACGGGTAGGACGGCGCGGAAAATATAGGCAAGACTGGAGTAAGGGCGCACGGTAAGTCTGTTTAAACTCCAGAGAGGCACGCTCAGTATGGTTGACGGTGTATATTTCATTATGGGTATGCATGTAAGGCGCATTGATCTTTCACACGATGCTAATGCTTTCTGCAGATGCTTCAGAGATGAGGAAGAGGAGGAGACTATTCTCCAACAGCTGGACATATGCCCGGCAATTTGTCAAAGGAGAAAAAAGTAGGTGCTTACTACATGGATGAGCTGAAGGACATTGGCATTCTAATTTGCTTCATTAGGAACTCCGAATGGTTCAGTTGCCTACGATGAATTGTTAGGTCTTTTGGAAGGCCATTTATCGCCGAAGAAGAATGTGTTGGTGGCACAACACCAATTTCTGTCCAAGTACCAAAAAGAGGGTCAATCCGTTTCAGAATTTGTAGCAACATTAAGAGCTGATATAAGTGAATGTGAATTTTTGTCACCATGTACATGCGGTGCATCTGTGACCCATCTGTTTTTACGCTCCCAATTTATTAGAGGCATAACCAACAACAACTTGCGAGAACTACTATTACAATCAGAAAATAAAAAAAATATGGATAAATTGTGTCGAAGGCAATATCTTACGTTGAAAGTTCGCAACCCGATGAAACACAAAAACGAGTCTCGTGTAGAAGAAATCAACAAAAGGAAAACTGCGTTCAATTATAAGACGTTGGATATAAAAGGGTTGTACTTGAGATGTGGACGAAATAACCATTTTGCGAAGTAGTGTCGATTAGATAGGAACAAACTCAAGTACACGGGCTGCAACAAAAAAGGGCATGTCGTGAAGGTAAGTATTTCCACATTACAGAAAAAAATTTCAACTAGTAGGACGTCACCAGGACGAAGTTCAACAAATCATGTGAGGAATGTAGAATATGAAGACTATGACGTATACAAGGTTGTCAATGTGTATAAAAACAGTTCAGAGCAAAAAACAGATACAGAACAGTATTATGCTGAAATAAATATCGAAGGAAAAAATTTGAAATTCGAAGTGGATTCGCTCAGGATATACATTCCTGCCTAGGAGTCAATTTAGGCAACTGAAAATTAATACACCACTACTTCCAACAAAGATCGTTTTCCGTTCTTACACCCAAACAACATTTGTACCATATGGTAAAATCATAGTACATGCAAAATATAATAATGTTGGAATAACCGATGAGATATACATCGTACGTGATTTCTGTGAGTCGCCGTGGTCTAGTAGGTAGTGTGTTGGCTTATTAGACGAAAGGCCCGAGTTCGAATCCCAGGCCAGACATCAAAAACAAAATACAAAAAGTATTTCTTCGGCGACTTCCTCTCAGCAGATTTCTGGCAAAAATTCTGAGAGCAAAAATTGCCATGAAAAGTTTCTCAAAAAATCTGTCGTTCGGAGTCGACTTTAAACTGTAGGTCCCGCCACTCATGTATAAAATTAACGCACACAACATGAGTGGTGTTGAGAAGCTAGGTCGTAATCCTGATTGAAGGGTTGTAATGAGCCAATTATGTATGTATGTGATTTCTGTTCTGCATTGTTAGGTCGTTCTTGGATCAGGCGACTGGGAATCGATTTAAATAATTTAGACATCATTACAACAAATGTTGTTAAACAGGTGAGTGTAATTGTTGATATTGTTAAAGAATTTCCTGAGGTTTTCAAACAGAAAATAAGATATACTCCCCAGTATAAGATTTCATTGAAATTGCGTGAGAACGTTTCCCCAAGTTATACCAAGAAGCGAACAATTCCGTACTCATTGACCCAACGCGAATATAAAGAGTTGGATGAACTGGAAAAATCTAGTATAATTTCAAGGGCAATAATTAGTGACTGTGGCTCTCCACTGGTCGTTATACCTAAGGCTGATGGAAGTGTAAGGCTTTGTGTGGACTACAAAGTAGGAGTGAATGAACGTCTCATGGATTGACACTATCCTATTAGAAAAATTAGTGCTATTTTTCATAGTCGTTGTGACTCTAAATTTTTTTGTAGACTTGACGTTTACAAGGCGTATTTGCATATACCTGTTGATGAAGAGTCTGCAATTGTACATACAATATCAACCCATCGGGGTACCTACAAGATGAATCGTCGATCAAATTTTACGTGATATACCAAAAACGGAATTATATTATGACGATATAATTGAGCATGGACGTACAATGGAAGAGTGCACATACAATTTGAAAGCTTGTTTGAACCGATTAAGCGAATTTGATCATAATGCGAAATGCTAATTTTTTCAGGAGAGTATAGACTTTTTAGGTCATGTGGTGGAATATAACAAAATGAAGAAGTCACATTCGAAGATTTCCGCAATATTAAACATGGCTACCCCTAACAATGTAAATGATTTTTGATTTCTGAGCATGGTAACATATTATGCGCGTTTTATACCAAATATATCGTCAGTAACTACACCTTTGAGACAACTGTTAAAAAAAGACTATATTTAAATGGACTACCGAGTGTGAAAAATCGTTTGATACCCTAAAAAAGGAATTCGTGTTTTAATGCCATACAACCCTGACCTGAAGGTCCAATTAGCATGCGATGCAAGTTCAATGGGTATAGCGGGTATATTGTCGCACATTGTCGACGGTCGTAAAAGGCCAATTGCTTACGCATCAAGGGCATTGACTCCAGCGGAGAAAAATTACTCACAGCTTGATAGAGAAGCGCTGGCAATAGTTTTTTCCGTACAATACTTTCATGAGTATTTGTTCGATCGTCCGTTTAGGCTTATAACTGATAATCAGCCAATCATGAGAATTTTCCACCAAACAGCAAAATTGCCACAGATGACCTATTCACGGTTACAGCGTTACGCCGCGTTTTTGTCGGGATTCAACTACCAGATAGAATGCAAAAAGCCGAATGCTTATCACGGGCACCAGATAATTCAATGGCTCCCAAGGAAACTGCAATGGGTCACGAGGTGCACCTTATATGCAGCGCAAGCATAAACCAAATTACTAATTTAAATTGAAATTTTAAATCACTCAAAGAGGAAACCAGTAAATATAGAGAATTGGTAGAAATTTTATATAAACTGTGTATCGGTAGAAAGAATTCTGAACATGGAATCGAAGCAGAGTATACTATCGACAGCGATGTATAACTTAGAGACCAAAGAGTCGTAATTCCTGCAACACTACGACCACACGTCGTACAAGAACTTCATGCAACACACCTTGGTATTGCTAAGATGAAGCAACTTGCTCGTCGTTATGTTTATTGAAAGTCGAACGATAATGAGATTGAGAACTTAGTAATATCTTGCACATCCTGTGCAGCAACTCGAAGCTCCCCGGAAAAAGTGGAAATACATCCATGGGAGGAGCCGGATGAAAATTGGCAACGCATACATGTTGATTATGCGGGTCCATTCCAAGGATACTATTTTTTGGTGGTAATAGACATAAAGTCAAAGTTGGCAGAAGTGGGAATTTGTAAATCTGCACCAACATCGTTTTCAACAATACAAATATTGCAAAATATTTTTTCAAGGAATGGTTTTCCGAACGTAATGGTTTCCGATAATGCAACGATTTTCACAAGCCTGGAATTTAGAACGTTCTGCAAAAGGGGTTGGCCGAGAGGAACGTTCAAACCTTGAAACACAAACTAACCACAATGGAAAATGAAGCACTGTCGATTCAGGAGAAAGTTCAGGAGATACTCTTCAGATATCGAGCCACACCTTTGATAAATAACAGAACACCCTCAGAACAATATATAGGCAGGCAGATTCGTATACGGCTCGACGCTCTGAAACCTCTCAAATTTAAATAAACTAAATTTCCCACTAGTATGGCAAGACAATTAGTAGAGGGGGTGAGGGTACAAGCTCGATACTATACAAACAACAAGGCAATTTGGAAACTTGGTACAATCACTAAAGAGCTTGGCAATCTCCACTATATTGTGACGCTAAATGACGGCTTCGTATTTAAAAGACATATCAATCAACTTCATTCCACTGAAGTGCAAAATCCGGTTGCAAATGTTACTCACGATGAACATTTGATTGATCATTTTATTACATTGATTTGGTTATTTTATTACAAACAACCCCGAAGAAAAAATTAAAAACCGTTCTTTTTTACAGAATATCCTTAAAAAAATGACATGGATGATAGTCCTTGGACAAATTGTATATACAGTTGGACGCGCCTTGAAAAAACCTTTCTTATGACACCCATACTGTATATGTTGGTTAGGCAACAAATTCTCAAATTGACAAAACATGGAAAAATATACCCTTTTTCAAAATGGTCCAGCTCACGAGAGGTCAAAGCTGGAGCCGAAATATTTTAAATTTCATCATAAAATATACCAATGTTCATTTTGAGGGGGGTACATCTTGCACGAATTTCGCTTCCATACAACTTGAGTCGCTCTAATGTACATACATTGACTTTATATGTTTTACTACAATAGAAATAAATTTGATTTTTAAAAACTTTTAATTAATTTATTTATTTTTTCTAACGATTTCAGTAAACGTCTTTGACGATTTTGACGTTTTTTTTTTTATCACATATTTGACGATTTGGTGCCTCATTTACCGGGCGGCTATGATTGGCACGCCTTAAAGTAAGAAAGATGAAATTTTGAGGAATCCATAAAATTTAACTTTCTTGCCTCATAACTTCGGAAGTATTACTTTTATAGAAACATTTTGTAAGAGAAAGACGTTTGTTGTAAGCTTTTAAACATTTTTTACCTAAATAAGTTTTTTCTAATCCACAGAGTTGAGAAACAAAATTGAAAAGAAATAAATAAACTAATTGTAATCTAAGATTTTATAAACGTACATGTTATTTAAACGTTTATATTTGAATAAAAAAAATATTTTTAAACAATATATACATATTTTACATGGAGAGAGTTACGATAAATTAAACTGAAGTAATTAAAATAAAAAAATTTTGGAATAGCGGAATACATTTTTCCATGGTCCTAAACAACTTGTAGAATATACTGTTTCTGCTGATCCTCTTTCGTAAGAATCGAATTATAATTTTATCATTAGTTAAACAACTCCACGTTTAGTAGGCAAACAATGCCTTAAGAAAAGCGTTTATTTTATTCTAACTTGCAGGGTTCTCTTCCAAAAATTATTGACTTATTAAAAACTTGTCAAAAAACTTATTTTTCGCTATGGAATTAAACACTATATCGTCTCTTAGATCGTTGAAATATTATAATTTCTTTTTATTGTTGCCCTTTTTATTTTTTTTTCTGTGTTACTGTCGTATTTCAATGCTTCAATCATTTTATCCCTTATTGAAATATGGTATCCTAAAAATAACATTTTTAGAATTAATTTACCATGAACGATTTTGTAATTTTTGAGTTGCAACCTGGGCCATATCCTTTTCAATATTTTCAAAATTGTATTTTTGTTGCAGTAATATAGAATCGTTATAGGGCACCATAATTACAGAAGTAAAAAAAAAAAACAAAGCTTCTATTATCTGTCACAAGCAATAACAGTATAAGTCAAAAATGATATCTTCAAGAAAAATCACTGTTTAAATAAATGTAATGGGGCCCCATTACGTCTTTGGTCAACACGTTTTTATTACTATTTAAAAAATAATAATTTGAGAAATGCGGATTTCACAAATTGACTTAAATCCTCTTAGATTGTTATTACTTGCGACCACAGATATATAATTATTATAAGGATACATACTTATCGCAAATCATTTCCGTTTTGTTTAATCAAATTAAATCTTTTCCGGAATAAAAATATCTTCATATTATAGATGGCTTTCGTAATCCATCACTGCGTTACAATTATTTCTTAGGTTACTATTCAAAAGACACTAAAGTTAGATCTAAGAATTCTCTGTAATCATCTCTATTATGAGTAAAATTTATAATGTGACTGGTTGATTCATTAACGTAGAATTTTGTTATTTCGTCATCTAGTTCAAATGGAAATTTATTTAAATTTTAATTTGATCAAGCTTTTTTAAATCTTTCGAAATTATGGCATTGAAACCAACGTTATTGTTAATATTTACATCAAACACGCTCCTCAAAATTATTTCGTACATAGTACACATAATTCTGTTTTTACACGGTCTTTTTTTACACGGTTTTGATATAACACGGTTTGAAAATAAAATAATTTTAATTTTTTTACACGATTTTATTCCATTTAGCACGATTTAAAATTTTTTGTGCTTAAATATTTTTCGTCAAATTTAATTTTTGCAAAGTATGTTCATATCACAAATTTAAGGGAATTCCTTTTTGCGCGTACAAACAAATTTACTGGTCAAAGCAAATGTAAATGGCACAAATTTAGGGGAATTCCTTTTTTGTGCATACAAGCACAAAGGCCAGAGCAATTGAAATGTGTTAATATTTTGTGTTTGGCAAAGAAATTTTTTATTGGCAAATTTGTTTTTCTATCGTTACATTAAATTTAACGCATTAAGGTAAAAGAAAACCAAAAAATATTTTATATTTAAATTTATGTTCCTGTATTTATGATTATCACTTATTTTTTTATTTTTCTTTACCTTAAAAATTGAATTACCTATTCTTTTCGTTAACAACATAGCTGTTTAACTAAATTTTTTTTAGTTCCCTAACTTGCCTGAACATTTAATTTATATTATTTTTAAGCTTAGAAGGCATTTTTTTATCTTCAATAACTATGCTTGTAAAAATAAACATTATATATGTGATTTAATAAAATAAACATGAATACTTCTTCTTCAAAAATTCTTGTTTTTCACTAATTTTAATAGGTTTTAGAGATTAGGAACCAATCACCTATTTTTGCATACGATCAGTGTCTTTTTTTACACGGTTTTTTCTGGAACCAATCTACCGTGTAAAAACAGAATTAGGTGTACATATATAAGTGCCTACATGGTAATCATAAGAGCGGCATTTGTAAAAAGTTTTCCGTATTAGCACACGTTCGATTTATACGAAAAGTGCTCACTGCTTTTGTATTAAAAACCAAATCATTTATGTATGTTCCTGATTGGAATTACACACACTTGTTTTACTTTCCAAATCAAGAATTTGGAGCAATTTCTTAATGTTCCCGTTATAAATATGTAATAATTTGCTACATTTTCAGTTTTCCATTGCTTCCAGTTAAAGATGATAACAATGTGTGGTCCAGTGCAAAGTACTAATGTCTAATTGTATTGAACTTTAACATTGAATAGAGTTGTTATTATTATGTAATTTTGAGGTTCAAACTCTAATGCTGCAACAACTGCAACGATAATAATGTACAACTAAGTTCATACTTCTGTACACATGTATGTAGATTTTCTGAAAATGTAGCCCTTCTTATGTTAAATATGTATAAGATTAAGAAAAAAAGTTGTCAAGGTAAAAATACTGAAAATTTTACAGCAAACATCTTCCTCCTACAACATTTTTTTAGAAAATTAATTATTATGAAGTTATGAGGCAAGAAAGTTAAATATTACGGCTTCCGCTAAATTTCATCGATCTTGCGGCATGTCTTAACTCCAACCGATTGATCTGAAAATTTGACTGTATCATTTCTTTTTCAATATTCACCAAGATGGAGAGTGAAATTGGGTCACCCCAGTGGTTACATATTAAATTTATTGCAAAATTATTTAAGGCTATTATTACAACTTGCCTTTAACTAAAGGCAGGATTTTAACGGGCAGATAATTTGTTTTTCATTATTATAATTGACGATAAGGTAGAAGTGAGTGTTAAGGTAAAGGAAGATCATCCTACCTGTAACTATTAAAGTTAAGTTCATGTTTGAACTTGCCATATTATATATTATTTTCAATAAGGCAACCTCAAATACAAACAAAATGAGCAAAGATAACAAAATAAGAAGCTCATCGTTGCCACTGCGTTTTAATCAAACCTGGTTTAATTTGGCAAAAGTTATTGATATTTCTCGGACACAGCCATATTTTGTTTCATCAGAAAGTTGTAATAACGACAAAAAGTTAAAGGTGACTTTAAAGTTCACTTAAGCTAAAGTTACCTTTTGTTAAACCCAACTTTAATGGCGAGTTGTAATAAAGGCACTTATTCTACTAATTATTATTTATTATACTAATACTAAGTCGCCGTGGTCTAGTAGGTAGTGTGTTGGCTTATTAGACGAAAGGCCCGAGTTCGAATCCCAGGCCAGACATCAAAAACAAAATACAAAAAGTATTTCTTCGGCGACTTTCTCTCAGCATATTTCTGGCAAAAACTCTGAGAGTAAAAATTGCCATGAAAAGCTTCTCAAAAAATCTGTCGTTCGGAGTCGACTTTAAACTGTAGGTCCCGCCACTCATGTATAAAATTAACGCACACAACATGAGTGGTGTTGAGAAGCTAGGCCGTAATCCTGACGAAGGGTTGTAATGGCCAATTATGTATGTATGTAATACTAGTTTTATTACATAAGATTTTATTTGATATATAGTTTTTGAGGCTTCTAATCAGTGATCTATTTAAGACCGAACAACATCTTAAATATTTTTTTTTCAAAATTAACATTTTCTTTATAGAAAATAGAGAAATATTAAACCATATTTGGCAACCGTAAGATATAGAAGGTCTAATTAGGGGCTGATATATTAATATTTCCACTTTTGATTGTGTTACATTTTAAAAAAAAGTTTCTTCAGACAAAAAATGCATTTCTTGCTTATTAGCTTATTAGCCGTTGGCGTACATGTCAATTAAAGTACAAAAACTTATCTAAATAAATCTAAATCTATATAAATGGCCTGCATAGATTGCCGATTAAATTTAAAGCCAAATTGACGGTCCTTGATAGTATTATTCTCTTTACAAACATTTTACTGAAATATCATTTAAGCATACTTCGAATACTGTGCTTATGTTTGGTAATAAGCTTATACGTCGTTGTTCAAACTAGGTTTGAACACATAACATAATTCCAACGACAACAATAAAATTTCCATCAAACTGAAGGAATGTATCCAAAGTTTATTTTGCACATAATTTGGAAAGCCTTCAAATTATATTCAGACTTCACTTCACTTCTTACTTTCAAAGGAATTAACAAACTTAAAGTGCTCTTAAGGTATGGATAAAAAAAGAATTAAAGAAGAAACCAAATTGAAAGTAAAATTTAATTAATACATACATATATTATAAAATAAAATGTGTGTGAAATTATATTATATTAAAATTTAAGTTAAAATTGCTATATTTAAATCTTAGCACAAATTAAAAATTATACTTACCCTAAGTGATTTTAAATTAAATTAATTAATAAACAGAAAGTGAATTAAGTCTTATAAAATTATACTTACCTTAAATTTGTACCTACATATAATAAACAGAAAGTTAATTAAATGATATAAAATTATACTTACTTTAAATTTATATCTACACATAATAAAAGATTGATTGAATTTATACTATAAAATAGTGACTATATACTAAATTCATCAAAATAAACATGATTTTCGTTTATACTAAAGGTTAAAATTGACACGTGAACGTCGTCGCTTGCTCTTAAAGGCTTTTTTTTTGTGCAATAAGCACCTAGATCTTATTATATCTTATTTAACTACAAGTGTTATTTCAATATTTAAGTCTCTAAAACTAAAACTAAATTCCAAATAAACTTTGACTTATACCCGTTTCTAGGGACATTTTTCTTTCATTGAAACTGATCTTGGTAACATTGTCGCTAAACGCCGTGATTATAAAAAAACTATGACCCTAAATGTAAATATTATATTTCAGTCACCAGACTCTAAACATCGAGAATGGGGTGTTGATTTTAGTTATTTGACGAAATAACAAATCTTTGATGACAATTCTTTGTACGTATAAATATAGTTCTCAGATATGCTACTTTGTTCTTGGTTTTAATAGTATCCTCGAGCCTCCATACTTTCTCGGGAGTCTTTAGTCTCTAGTATGTCAATCATTAATTTTTATGCCAGTAATGATCGCTACTTCGATTTGTTTTCTAATGAGAAAATATTGGGGGAACTTTATTTTCAGAAAGAGCGAATTCGATACTTTAGTGGCACGTCAAGTTCATTAAACTTTGATTTGAAATATTGGACTCCAGCTTTCTCTTTCAATTCCGATCGATTAGACGCTTTAGCTCAGAAAACGTTTTTGTAACCGAAAGTTTTAAGGCTGTTTGACATATTTTAAGAAAACAATTAATAAAAATCATCTGTAGTAACTGGGGATTAAAATCTAACTTTTTGTTTTTAATGTGAATATTAAAGTGACAGCACATGTTATTAGTTTACACTTAAGTGTGTCCTTGGCAGGTCTGATTACCGCTTCTCTGCTTTGATTTTTCTAGGGGAAAGGTTTTTAAAGAAAAGTTTTCCTTAATGTTTCATTACCGACTTTTAACATATTATCATATATTTTATTACGTGTTTAATTCAAATACTTGATTAGTCAATCCGATTTATGATTTATCTGAATCTATACAAGACTTAAAGCTAAATGTCACTTTTCATGTTGTAAGTATATATCTTTTCATTTTCATTATAAAGCTTCGAAACCAATTAAAGATTGTCATTTTCCTCAGCAATCTGAATTTTTTTCGCTTAAATTTAGAGTTTCTTCTACAGTGAAATAGATTTTTCTAATAACCATTTATAACCACTGTATAATTGAATATAATAATATCTGACCATTAATTAAAATACGTGAAATGATCTTCTTAGTCTACCTGGTCTTACCTAGCTGAGGGTGTTAAGTTCTATCCCTTTCTGTCGACAAAGCGATATACATTGTCCAAACCGGACAGGATCAACAAAAAGAAAGAATCGATATCGAAGTTTGTGAAGAAAGGATGGATGACGACCCCAGCAATGCAGACTACTACAGGCATTCACACCGCTTGAGATTGAGATCGATACAGAATATGATTACTCGGCCCACACATATCTTGTTGAAATCGCGAGACACTCTAGTGTCTCGAGGCAAACTAAGCTGCCAATTACCGATGTTTATTATATACGGTCAGCTTAGCTGACCTCGAGTCTTTAACCTTGGGTATTAGTATGACAAGGCCTATTTGTATGGTGAGTTAGTTTTTATATGTTTGAGCTTGAATCTGAACAAATTGAGATCTTTTCAGATGATATTCCTGGGAGGTTTCTGAATTAAATCAAAGTGAGATTGGAAACCTGTTATGTAATACTATTCATTATATATAATACGTAGTCAAAAATTGGAGTTAACGAACCAAACGAACCATGTAGAAGTCATATTTAAAAAATAAGCGCCATTGTATTATCATTTTAAGTCCTCAAGTATTAGAAAAATACATACTTATACTTCAGTTGTAATTTAATATTATTATATTACATACATATATTAGTTGTCATTCAGTTCAGTTGTTTATTATCAAAACTTACAGTTCCATAGCCCAATCTGATATTATATCAGTTGTCAAGCATTTTCAAAACATTATGGTAAAATTTATATTAATAAACTATAAATTTTGAAATCTAGTTGAAAATCTGAATCGTTTACATTACATTTTTTGATATTTACGGCATATAGCATAGGCAAGACTTTTATGCTGCACCAGAGGCCAAAAAATTTACTTTAGTGGAATTATATAAGGCCATTAACATTTATATCTTTTTTGCTAAACTCCATCGGTAGTTGGACAAGAAATGATGCAGAAGAATGTAATCCGTTTGTTGACTTTTATACAACCGTCTTCACCTAAAATTTGTTTAATAATGCGATTGATCAGCTACCTGATCAATATACCCCAGGTTAGCTTTCTAGAATTTTCGAGAACTTTTTAGAACTATTGCTCAAATCACTCTAAAAGAATCTTCAGGGATTTATAAAATCAGTAATACTTTTCTTATAGGGGTGCCCCGCACAGTCTTACTAACTTTTGTAAGAATTTTTGTGCAGATAAGCCAAAAATGCAGCTAAAGTAATTGTTTTTAGCTGCCTAATTGAGCAGGCATGGAATAATTATAAATTACTCTGTCAAAACCCAGCACCGGACAACAATGCCTAAAGACTGTCAGCAAACCAAACAGCTGAGATTCAATGATGACAATTTCCTACCAGATCTTGGGGTTATTTTAACGATAAAATTAATTGAGATTTTCGTTTTTTTAAATAAAAAATTTTATAAAGATTTCTTTTTTGTTCGACGCAGCTAACTTTAATTTTTGCTATGAAAAAAGCTTTAAAGTTCAAAAAATATAAGGCACATATATTAAATGTGCAGGTATAAAAAGTGCACTTAAAAAAGAAATTTGTATAGAATTTGTAGAAATAAAGACACGAAACAAAATTTTTGTGCAGGTAAAGGCAATGCGCACGTAAATAAAAGGCAGCTAAATCAAAACTACTGTGCAATAATGTAATGGACTAAAGGTTTATTACTTTGAAATGTATTATATCTTGAATTAGAATTATTAAGTAAAGTTAACAGATAACTATAATTGGCAATGCTAATAATGAAATTAATTGATTTTCGATTAGAACTTAAATGTAATTATTAAAACTGAACTATTTTTAGAAATTACTTCTATGGGAGACAATCAAATTTGTATTTACGGGCTTTAATAATGTCAGAATCTGATAAGACACAATAAACAAAATAAAGTGTTTATTATGTCTTGTATTTTACATTATACATGCATATATTTGGTGACTGTTATTTCTCCCATTTCGGTAATATTTTCAAACAAAATACATACATATATACATAAATACAAGTGATGTCGCCGCAATGATGTAAACAATGGATAGGATAATTCAACAGAATGAATACATGATCTCAGTGCAAGCTGGAAATTGTTACCATTTCAAATTAATTTTAAGCGCATCACAGTAAATTTGTGTTTTACATCCTGAATCATTTCACATTTTCCTATTATCTTTTCATAAATGTCAAAACTTCGGGGTGTGGTTTGCATTAATACGTTTGTGTACATTCATGAAAAAAAAACAATTCTTTTCCTTAATGCATATAATGGGGGTTAAAACACATTTTATGCTATTCTGGCATAACACAATATTTACACACATTGCATGTTGCGTGAAATGTTGTGATTGTGTCCTTACAAATATACATATTTATGTATGTAACTTCCTTATTTGATTGTCGTTTCGTGTTTGGTAAATTGATGTTATATACCATGAAACACAAAACGAACAATATAATGATGGGTAACGTAAATTATTAATGTTTCTTTGATTGAAATACAACCATATAAAAATGCTAACAATGTTTTGCAATAAATAGAATAATTGTTCATTGTATTTCATTCATAATCAATTGCAAAATAAAGGTTGTGTTTCAGCAATTTTAATAGCAATTTGATTTAACAGATTCCATGTTTTTTCCGAAATATGCTTATATTGGTTTATAAAATAAACAAAATGTTTGGTATACATAAACATGTAAACTACCAAACTAACCAAAAGTCCCTTCTTTAAAACTTTATACCAAACATGTATTGATGTTAGTTACATCCATGCCTTCCCGTTAATATATTTATTTTTTTTAACAGAAGTTGTTACAACGCTTACATAATTACACAGTGAGTCCCGCAGACCTCGAGGCGCTAATGCGCAATCGGAACTTGGCTGCGACAAGGTAGTGGTCCGAGTCGATGTTTGGACCTCTGAATGTAAGCACATCTAGTATACTGGAAACGTGCCTTCCGTCAATCACAATATGATCGATCTGGTTGGATGTTGATCGATCGGGGGACATCCAGGTGGCCTTATGAATGTCGAGATGCTGAAACCTGATGCTACATACTAACATGTTGCGCGCCGCGGCGAAATCGATCAGCCTCATACCATTGGAGGTGGTGTCCGCGTGGAGGCTGAACTGTCCGACAGTGGGGCCAAAGATATCTTCCCGCCCGACCTTCGCATTAAAATCTCCGAGGACGATTTTGGCGTCATGGGCCGGGCACTTATCATATACGTCCTCTAGTTTAGCATAGAAGGCATCCTTAACCGTATCGTCCTTTTCTTCCGACGGGGCGTGGGCACATATTAGGCTAATGTTGTAGAATTTTGCCTTGATGCGGATTGTGGCTATTCTTTCGTTCACAGGTGTGAACCCAGAGACAAGGTGACGAAGTCTCTTATTAACCACAAAGCCGCATCCGAATTCGTGCTTATCTTCATGGCAGCTGTAGTAAACATCACAAGATGAAAGCCTTTTGCATCCTTGTCCTGTCCATCGCATTTCCTGTGTGGCAGTGATGTCAGTCCTACATTTAATGAGGGCATCCGCCAGCTGGACGGAAGCGCCTACCCTGTAAAGGGTGCGGACGTTCCATGTGCCAATACGTAAATCGTCGTCCTTTATACGTTTACCGTGGTCGTCAACTTTTAAGGGGATCTTATCGGAGGATTCTGTTCTGGTTTTCATTGGAGGGGGATTTTTACGTGGTGGGTTCCAAGCCCTACGCACAACCCAAATTTAACGCCCAGGGGATTGGACTTCGCTGCATGCATTAGTTAACATCTAGCGGGTGCTAGAATGCCATCCAGGAGGACCCACGAGGAGTGAATACAACAAGACAAGGATCGTCCTGGCCCTTATATGTATATCTGTGGTCCCAAAAGAAAGTTGGAAATAAAACACATTTTTACCAAAAATGGAATGGAGCTCCATTACATTTATTTAAACAGTGATTTTTCTGGAAGTATCAGTTGTGATTTAGGCTGTTATTGCCTGAGACCACAGATACTGCTTTTCTTTTACTTCTGTAATTACAGTTTGTGGTACCTTAATTTTGAAAATGTTAATTTTAGGATATCACAAAGGAAAAAAATGGTTGAAGCCTAGAAATGTAAAAAGAACAACAATAAAAAGAGATCATAATATTTCAACGATAATTAGAGGCGGTATTAAGTTTATTTAAAAAGAAACAACAGACACAGACAGATTTTCAATAAGCCAAGAATTTTTGGAAGAGAATCCTACAAGTTAGAATAAAATAAACGCTTTCATTAAGGCAAAGAATATTGTTTGCTTACTAAACGTGGTCAATGGCGCAACAGAAGGAGTTGTTAAGCTAATGGAAGATTATAATTGTTATGAAAGATAAACAACAGAAACAGAATATTCTAAAAGTTGTTCAAGACTATGGACAAAGGCCCTACATTTTAGGTAACACACTTTAATTGCTGCAGTTTAAATTTGTAATTCGTAGTAACGTTCTATATGCAAAATTAAAATATAAGTACATATTTAAAAAGATATTTTAATAACATTTGCGTTTATAAAATCTATGATTATGATTGCTTTATTAATTTCTTTCCAATTTAGTTTCTCAAAAAATCTTTCTCTTTCAAAATTTGTTCATAAAATTGGCAGTTATAAAGTTGTGAGGCGAAACATTTAAAGTTTATGTTTTTCTCTAAATTTGATCGAGATCGCGGCTCGTCTAAACACAACCGATTGATCTGAAAATTTGACAGGAAGATTTTTCTTTATCAATATCCACCAAAGTAGGGAGAGCGGCTGGAGAAAATCTGACTTTTAATTTTAAGGGCCACCCTAAGCTTCATATAAAAACTAATGATTCGTTCCAAAATCCTGACAAATTGCGTAAATTAAAATTGTAATTAAAAATCAGAACAAAATCGTACAAAAATATATCTATTTCATTTACTAAACTGGTGAAAGCTGGTGAATTGGAAAATTCAAAAAGAATAATTAAATCTTTTAATTTACTCCAAAAATTCAAACTAGCAAAAATTTGGTGTGCTTTTTCGGCTGTTTACATATGATTGTTATTGTATTTTTCCTTCACATTTACGGACAGTTCGTTTTCGCCGTGTCAATCTGCGGAACATAAGTTGAATTGAATTCAGATTTTATGGCGAATATTAAACCAAACTTTTAGAATGAAGAATAAAATTATATAAAAAAATATTAAAATTACAAATATTGTGGTTATGCCATCGTTGAAACACGATTTCAAATTAATTAATATGACAGGATAAGAAGGAAAATCCAGTCTTAACGATTGTACAGACATGTACTAATGGCAACGGTATATGCCGTCTTGTCTCCAAATTCTTCTCTAAATTTGACGGCATTCAACGTCCTGTTCGAAAATGTGTTATAAGCTGAAATCAGTCAACGTAGGCTTTATTTAAAAAATAATCAATTTCATATATTACATTACCGCTTCGTTCGCTACATTGGCGTAAATGACTGCCTGCAATGCTCTAGTATCGTTGGTCAATATTTATTTTTTGGTATTAAATTTACTTTACCCTGCTGCATTACCGAAACCAAGTATTCGGTGCTAGCTCATTTCAGTTTAAAGGGAACTCTAGTGGTGAGGGGGATGTTGTTCTTTTTCGTGGCGCTTTACACTTCGATTAGTAAATATCTTTTTTTAAAACGGTCATCTTTTAGGTTATTGGTTGCTTCTTTTAAGTCATTGATCTTGTCATCTCGCCGCAATCTTCATATTCTGTAGTCTGAGTGACTGCCTAAAAATACGAGGGCATTTCTTAGGCTTGGGCTAGTGTCACGGTTTCGATGAAAATTGTTTTCTGTGCGAGACGCAGCGCCAAGTTAAGATCAAAAGCCGCTGCTGTACGCATTCTCTTGGTTACGCCAAGAAGTAATCTCTCTCATTGAAAAAATCCCTGAAAGATTCATCAAGTTTTTGCGTTCGGCACTTTACCTGCAGCCGGCACAGAAACCTTTTGTGTTCACCATAAAACTGTTTCTAGAACTTGTGCACCTTTTTCTTTTAAGGCAAAAATTAGTTCTAGAGCATCATCGTCCTTGTTATATCCGTGTATACACTTTAAAGAACAAATTCACCTAAAGTTCGGAAGATGTGATTTACCTACCAAAGCCGCCACAGGCTTAATTCTCTTGCATAAAGTTCCGATATGACTCCAAAGGAGTATTTAGGCGATTATTTGGAAGAACTTTTACGTAGTCAAATAAGTGCATAGCGACAAATATTACCAAAAAACACTAAACAAAACTGGTACTTTAAATGCCTTTATGGATTCCTACTAAATATAAAGGATAATGTTTTCATATATTCGGCCTTTGAATTATAAATTTACTCAGACTTTTTCTTAGGGGCACCTTCACTTTTGTGCTGCCAAAATATGGTGTTACCAGAATATTTGTCTTTTCTGTTGTGCAAAGCTTTAAAAAAATTTAATAAAATAAAATAAAAATTTAATAAAATAAATATAAAAACTTCCATTTTTAATACAAACTTTTGGTTGAAATTCATGAAATTGCCAAAATATATAAGAGATAGTAGATCGCCTACAAAAGTTATTGGACACGTCACGCCTTATGAAAAGTGGACAGGTAAGCAACCTGGTCTTTTACATTTTAAGATATTTGGATGTGATACCGTAGTCTTGAAAAGAAGGTCCTAGACCAAAAGGTTTTATATTTTTACCGAAATGTCATATTTTGCGTTGTCGCGATGTCATATTTTTTGAGTAATCATTTGAACAAATGCCTGTAAATGAAGAGGCAATTTTATATTCAAATTTTGATAAACAGTACTTAAATAGTGGATCAAACGTTGAGGTAGAATCTAACGACAGTAATTCGGAAAAAGACGATAAAAAAAAATCAACGAGTTTTCAAGTAACGAATCTGAAAAAGAAGACTAAAATATTATAGTACAAAAAAAGGAAAAGAGGAAGGCCAAAATTAATGAAGACAAAGAATAGAGAAAGAATATATAACAGAAAACGCTCCAGAAATGTTAAATTCTATTATTGCAAATCTAATTACTATTCAGCAGGCATTAACTTGAAAAACTGTGAAGATTGGATGAAATAAATGCAAAAAGAATATGACTCCTTGATAAGAAATAAAACCTGTGATAAGAATGTAATAGCGTGTAAATGGGGATGTGTTGTAAAGAGTCCACCAGATGGAAAAATCGCAAATATAAAGCAAGATTAGTCGCACATGGATGTTTACAAAAATACAATATTGACTATAAATAACATACGCCCCGGTGGTGAGGCATTCCTCAATTAGATTACTTTTAGCGTTAGCCGCTAAGCATAAATTGTTTGTAAATCATATCAATGTAAACGGACATTTGAATGACACTATTTATATGGTACAACCAAAAATATTTGAGGATAAGGATAATCTAAATAATGTTTGCAAATTGAGAAAGGCGTTATATGGTTTAAGGATGGAATGCATGAAAATAAGGTAAAGTTTCTGACTGTGATCAACGTGGCGACCACCAGGACGATCCTTGTCTTGCTGTATTCAAGTTGACACGCAGCCTCCTCGTGGCCCCTCCTGGATGACATTCTCGCACCCGTCAACTAATTTGTACAGCGAATTCCAATCCCCTGGACGTTAAATTTGGGTTGTGCGTAGGGCTTGGAACCCACCACGTAAAAACTTTATCCAATGACAACCACAACAATAGCCTCTAAAAAGATCTCCTCAAAATTTGACGACCACGGTAAACGTTTAAAGGACAACGATTTAAGAATAGGCACTTTTTTTCACGCCGAGGAGGGGTGAATGTTCCTAACCGCACCACAGAGGAAGTCGTCACATCCTCCGTGTATGGGGCCCTCACCCACTAAACTCCCCCCCTCGTCTCTCTTCTTCAGCCTTAGAATGCGCTCCACGTAATTCGCCACTGAGGCCCACTTTTCTCTGCTCGAAGTCATAACACCGACAATGTTAGCGGCCGTGATCATTCCAATTTCCGACGTCAGTACAGAGCGATAGCTCTGCCAGCGTGCACATTCGAAAACCGTGTGCTCTGCATCATCAATAACTTCCCCTTCTTCGTAAAGACAGTAAGGGGAAGCGGTCTTGCCTATCCTGTGCAGATATTTTCTAAAATATCCGTGACCCGATAGCATCTGCGTAACGTAATAATTTACCTCTCCAAATTTCCGACCAATCCATGGCCTTATGTCCGGGATAAGTCTCGCCGTCCACCTTCCTCTTTCTTCATCGTTCCATCGTCGTTGCCATCTTGAGACGGTGTTTTCCCTGAAGTGGCCGGTTATGTGATCTCCAGCCGATTTCGCTCTATATATCTCCTTCCGCTCTGCCGCCAGCAGATCCACAGGGATTGTACCTGCTATCACAAGTACGGCTGGGGCGGACACTGTGCGATTGACATCTAGCGTTTCGGCCCAAATCTCGCTCCCGATCTCCATCAGAAGTCTCCTTCTCGTCGGTAGCGGTCCTCCAATATTCGCCATTAATCTGCTGAGCTGTCCAACGATCTTCTGGGCTTTGTTAGCAGAGTACTGAATCTGGTACGAAAATGTCAGTCTGGGATCCAGCCTTATTCCCAGGTATTTTACCGAGCTCTTGGTCCTGATTACCTCGTTTCCAATACTCATGTCCACGTGCAAAGGGATACGACGACCAGTGATCAGTAGCAATTCCGTTTTATGCATGGCCAGGTCTAGGCCGTGGGAATCCAACCATGTTTTTGTTCTTAATATGACACGTCTAAGTTTTCGCTGTGCCTCTTCCGTATTCCTGGCCGTAATAACAGCTGCAATATCATCCGCGTATCCAACCAAAAAAGTTCCCTCTGGCATATCCTCTCTCAGAATTCCATCGTAGTTAACGTTCCATAGGCCGGGGCCTAGGATAGATCCTTGTGCCGCACCTGATGTTATGAGCTTCACTTTTGGTCCCGAGCTTGTGTTATACACCAGCTGTCTGTTACTCAGATAACTACTTATCATGGCCAAGATGTAGTGTGGCACCGAGAATTTGTACTCCAGAGTATTTAATACATCGCTCCATCTAAGACTATTGAACGCGTTTTTAACGTCCAAAGTCGCAAGCAGTAGCACAGGCCTCGAAAAGTTATTTCCTCGCTGTGTGACCATGGCCGCTTCAGTCACCTCTCTCAGGGCGCCAATTGTAGACCGACCAGGTCGAAAACCATATTGTCTATCCGACAGTCCGCCACTATTCTCTATAGCAGCTGTAAGCCTTGGCTTCAAAAGCCTCTCGAGCAGCTTCCCTGAAGTATCCAGCATGCACAGTGGCCTGTAGGCGGATGGGTCCTCTGGGTCGCCCTTTCCCTTGCTTATTAAGACTAGTCGTTGTTTCTTCCATATTTCGGGGAAAATACACTCTTTTAGGCACGCGTTGTACATTCCTAGTAGGAGTTCCGGTCTTTGATTGGCAATTTCCCGCATTACCTCAGGCGGGATGCCGTCGGGCCCTGGTGCCTTACCGGGTTTTAGTCCTGCTGAGCCTACTTTTAGCTCCTCTGCGGTGAATGGTAAAAATTCCGTATTGAGCATATTCTGTCGTCCTTCGTTCACTGGTTCATGAGTAGGGAATAGTGTATCCACTATATTTCTCATTATTCTCTCGTCCATAATCTCCATTGGTTTCCTCCTGTTCAGTTTGTCCATTACAATTTTGTATCCAAGTCCGTAAGGGTTTACGTTCACGCCATCTCGTAGTTCTTGGAATTCCTGGTTTTTCTTGAGCGTTATGGCCTTCTTCAGTGACTTTTTTGCCTCTTTGTATGCCCGCATTTCCTCTTCAGCTGGTCCGTCCGGTCTAGCTCTAGTGTACCTCCGCCGTCGCCGTAGGCACTCCCGCCTGAGTGCTGCGATGTTGTCGTCCCACCAATACACTGCCTTCTTCCTGATATTCGGGGGTCTGAATAAGGGCATTGCCTTTTTACATCCGCGTCTTATTACCTCCATGGCTTGTTCTACTCTCGCCCTCGCATCGTCCGAGAATTCAACTCTGCTACACAATCTGTCCACTTCTAAAATTAGCCGATTCGCATTCAATTTCCGTGCATCCCATCTTCGACTATTCGTGGTGTAATTGTCCTCCTCTACTCTATTCCTTGAAGTAAAGGTGTACGATATCTGCCCGTATATATTTCCAAGACCTTCCAGTCCCTCACTCTGTGATACATGCTCTCTGAGACCATAGTTATATCAGGGATGGTCCCCTCGCAGCCTGGTCGTCTGAAGGTAGCTACGCTCCCCTCATTCGCGAAGACCAGACCGGTTCGAGCTGCCAAATCCACAATTCGCCTGCCTCTTGGGTTGGTATTCTGCATTCCCCACTCTACATCTCTGGAGTTAAAGTCGCCTGCCACTATGGGGTTGCCGCCGAGCCGCGCCGCTGCGTCCTCGATTCTGGCCAATTTTTCCTCAAAGGTTCCCACGTCGTCATTGGGAGACAAATAACAACTCATTAGAGTAATCTCATCAAACTGTACCCAGGTGAAACAATCTCCCCTACCAGATCTTCTCGGGGACCCTGGTTATCCGGTATCCATATGGCTGCTGTGGATGTTTCATCGCCCAGCCAGAATCCGTTATTTTTTGATGCATACTGTTCGCTTATAATGGCTACGTCAACGTCCTGCTCCCTGACTATTTGCGATAGCAAAGAAAGAGCCACCTTCCCTCGGTTCATATTCAGCTGCAAAATCCTCATGCTGCCTTTCGTAAGCTCATCTCACAGCCCCGCGATCCCGGGAGGTGATCCAGACGTTTTCCCGGCTTCTCAGAGCATATGCAACATTTCGGTGCATTTCGGCACTCCTTTCTCTTATGTCCCTTTTTGGCCACATTTCATGCACAGGTTTGACCTGTCCGGTCCATCACATTCCCACTGTCTGTGCCCTATTCGAAAGCATCGGTAACAGCGTGTCGGTTCGTCTCTGATAGTTATTCTGCAGCGTGTCCAGCCTATTTTGATCCTCTGTAGTTTCAGAAGCGCATTCGCACAACTTGCAGAGGCTGTCACGAAGGCTCTTTTCTGTTCCCGACTGTTTGCCTCGGTTAGACGAATGGATATATCCGGATTCATTTCGCCCGCTTCTCTTTGTACCGCTGCCAAAACTTCCTCGGTGGTTGTGAGGGCATCCAGGAATAGGCACATGGAACGTCCGCACCCTTCACAGGGTAGGCGCTTCCGCCCAGCTGGCGGATGCCCTCCTGAAATGTAGGACGGACATCATTACCATACAGGAAATGTTATGGATAGGACAAGAATGCAAAAGGCTTGCATCTTGCGATGTGTATTACAGCTGCTATGTTGATAAACACGAAATCGGATGCGAATTTGTGGTTAATAAGAGACTTCGCTACATTGTCTCTGGGTTCACGTCTGTGAACGAAAGAATAGTCACAATCCGCATCAGGGCAAAATTCTACTACATCAGCCTTATTTGTGCACACGTCCCGACGGAAGAAAGGGATGAAGTGATTAAAGATGCCTTCTACGCTAAACTCGAGGATGTATATGATAAGTGCCCGGCCCCTGACGCCAAAATCGTCCTCGTAGATTTTATTGCGAAGGTCCTCCAATGAGGCTGATCGTAACATGGTAGTATGTAGTACCAAGTTTCAGCATCTCGACATTCACAAAGCTACTTGGATGTCCCCCGATCGATCAACATCCAACCAGATTGATCATATTGTGATAGACGGAAGGCACGTATCCAGTGTACTAAATGTGCGCACGTTCAGAGGTCCAAACATCGACTCGGACCACTACCTTGTCAAAGCCAAGTTTTGATTGCGTATTAGCGCCCCGAGGTATGCGCGTTCTAGCGCATTGCGAAAGCATCTCATCTAATCTCAGCGACATTGGTGGACTGTGGGCCAAAATCTCCCACTCCTTGCGCACTACTGCGGAAACAGTCCTTGGTTTCGAGCGCCCATCCCAACGAAATCAATGGTACGATGAGGAGTGTCGCGAGGCAACTGCAGCGAAAAACGCCGCATACAAGAAAACGTTGCAGTCAGCCGCTACGCGAGCCATTGTCGAGAGCTATAGAGAGAAGAGAAGGGATGAGAGACGCCAGAAGACGGAGCAGGAAAGGCATGAGCGTGAGGAAGTCGAGATGTATAGATGTAGGAATGACGGTCGAAAATTCTATTAAAAGGTCAAGCGTCTAACCGAGGGTTATAAGCCCGGAGCGTCTTCCTGCAAAGATGAAAATGGAAACTTGGTTACAGGTTCGCAGGGGATGCTGAGGTTGTGGAGGAAATACAAGGCGATGACGGCACTAATACCGCCTAGCAGCCTAGCCATGAAGAGGTCAAAGGCGCGAATATGCGTCTTAAAAACAATAAAGCTGATGGCCTCCCCGCTGAATTGTTTAAGACCGGATGTAATGAGTTGGTAGGGCGCATGCACCAGCTTATTTACAAAATATGGCTAGAGGAAAGTATGCCCAACGATTGGAACCTGAGTGTCCTCTGTCCTGTCCTGATAAAGGGAGACCCTACGATATGCGCCAACTATAGGCGTATTGTGTGAACGACTGAAGCCTCTCGTCAAAACTCTGATTGGACCTTATCAGCTTCAGACGGCTTCAGACCTGGCAAGCCCACCATCGACCAGATCTTCACACTGCGCCAAATCCTGGAAAAGACCCACGAAAAACAAGTCGACACACACCATCTTTTTGCCGACTATAAGGCAGCCATAAGGGATCGCGTTTTTTCCGCAACGTCTAAGCTCGGTATACCAGCGAAGCTGATAAGGCTTTGCAGAATGACGTTGAGCAATTCCTGCTGCTCCGTCAAGGTAGGAATGGACCTCTCCGAACCTTTTGAATACCGTGCGAGGTTTCAGACAAGGCGATCCCTTATCATGCGACCTCTTCAACTTCGTCATGGAGGGTGTTCTGCGATAGGCGGGAGTGCATCGCAATGGCACTATTTTTCAGAAAAGCGTCCAGTTGCTTGCGTACGCTGACAACATTGACATCATAGGGCGTACTAAGCGAGATGTTACTGCTGGCTTTAGTCTTATTGAACGGGAGTCTACTAAGACGGGTTTGGCACTAAATGAAGGCAAAGCAAAGTATGTGTAATAGATGATATGTTATCCTACCCGTGCTTCATTATGGTGCAGAGGTATGGACCATATTTAGCACTGATGCAGAAGCTTTGAGAGTATTTAAGAGAAAAGTCCTACGTAAGATCTTCGGTCCAGTGCGAGTTGGCGATGATTTTCGCATCCGATCCAACAGCTGTATGAGCTCCTCAACTACATAGACATTGTGCAGTACATTACTATCCAGCGGCTGCGCTGTCTTTCAAACGGAGGAGGATTCTACGGCAAGACGAGTATTTGATGCGGGGATCTGTGGAAGTCGGCGAAGAGGGCGACCTTGTATGCGTTGGAAGGACCAAATCGAGAAAGCCCTGTCATCGATTGGTGTGAAGAACTGGCGTACGCGCGTAGAAGCAAAGGCGCCTGGAAGGATGTGTTGCGGCAGGCCGAAATCCGTTAATCGGGTTCTAAATGGCCAATTAAGTAAGTAGGTTATATGGGTTAAAGCAGGCAGGCCGAGAATTGAATAAGAAAATTTACTATATTTTACTAGAAATGGGCTTTAGCCGTTGTAACTCTGACCTTTGTGGTTATATTAAGAATATGGTAATAGTTTATGTTTGATCGCGATTTATGTTGATAACATGCTACTAGTATGCTCGTCTAAACACTAAATGAACAACATAATCGATAATTTAAACAAACACGTAAAAGCAGTAAACCGATGACCAATTTCTTTTTATTTTGGAATGGAGATTGAAATAGATGGCCTTAGAGGAAATATAAGAGAAATATAAGTACTGTAGTCGCCGAAGTCTAGTAGGTAGTGTGTCGGATTATTAGTCATAAGGTCATGGTTCAAACCCCAGGCCAGACATTAAAACGACTGCCTCTCAGCAGATTTCTAGCAAAAACGCTAAGAGTAAATAAAATTGTCATGAAGAGTTTCTCAAAAATATGTCGTTCTGGGTCGACTTTAAACTGTAGGTCCCGCCACTCATGTATAAAATTAACACACACAACATGAGTGGTGCGAGAAGCTAGACCGTAAGCCTCTTCAGGCAGGCAATGGCCAATTATGTATTTATGTATGTTATAGTGTTTTCACACCAAAAGTTAAAACCTGATTTTAGCATTAAAACCATAATCAGCTGATTTTGTGTTCACAGCAGTGTTGCCATATAAATTTCAACGAAAACCTTCAAATTGAGTAAAAAAATCTTTTTTTCAGAAAAAAATCTTCACTTTACAAAAACTACAGTTTATCAAATTAAATACATGTTTATTATGATTAAAACATAACATAAAAATGTATACAAGACATTAATTTTTAAATAACGTTTAGAAAAGGAACAAAAAATAACGTAAATAATATATTTTTCATAAAATTATAGGTTCATAAAATATATTACAAAAAAGTACAATTTATGTACAGTTACTTTGTACATTTCTTTATTAAACTTTGTATTAGATTTGTATAATGGCGATAAATTTTTTTTTTTTTTTGATAGTCTTTTGTTCTTAAAATGCCACATAATGTTGATATTTCTAGTTTATTTCTAATTTTATTTTTAGTTACAGAAACGAGGTACTGGTTTTAACTTTCATACATTTATGACTGTGCAACAGCTGTTTTTGTTTAAGAAAAAATAAAAAATATGAAAAATTAAGAAATAATATTATTAATATTAATATACAACAATAATATTGTTATAATATTATTATTTATTATTGTTGCAGCATTCTTTATTTAAAATTTTACATTTTTAATACAACCAGCTTTCTGTATTTTTACATTTGTTTTGTTTTTATTTTGTTTTTCTCAGCTGTTTTCAACGTTTCAGAGCTGGTAGCTCTGATTTAGTACATAAAACAAGGTTGTATTTCAAAAACCAACTTAAACCAATTCAAAAAAGGTTTTAAGGTGGTTTAACACTGTTGGAGATTATTAAAACATGGCAACCCTAATGTAGATTTCGTTGGGTACATTTTCCTTTTC
Organism: Sarcophaga rosellei; assembly: GCA_930367235.1. NCBI lineage: Eukaryota > Metazoa > Arthropoda > Insecta > Diptera > Sarcophagidae > Sarcophaga > Sarcophaga rosellei. The sequence continues at coordinate 77,609,358 of OV884017.1, read as the reverse complement.
TTTTCTTATTCTCATTCATTCTCTTATTGTACGCATTGGAAATAACTTCAAACAAGAACTGTGGATTATTTATACAAATTCTGTTTTTACTGTAACTAATAAATAAAACAATTAATAATAAATAAAACAGGTTATGGGCCCAGGACAAAGTTCTGGCTGAGATAAAAGGATTTGTTAAATAAAAAAGAAAGTTGAAGTGAGAAAGTTAAAGTGAAAAAATTCAAAGAATTTGTGTTTCGGTGGAAAATGGCGTCGTTGTATCAGATTGAAAAACTGGATGATACAAATAACAATAGCTGGTGTGTACAGATGCGCAGTGTATTGATACATAATGGCTTGTGGAAGGTTGTAAACGGAACAGTAAAAAAAGAGGATGCTGCGGATGACAGAGCTAGAGAATCTTGGGATGCAGATGATGAAAAGGCCCTCGCCACAATAACCTTATGTGTAAAATCATCAATACTCAGCATCATAAGAAATTGTCAAACATCAAGAGAAGCTTGCGTTCGTCTTGAGGAAACATACAAGCCAAAAGGGCCACTGCAAAAAGTGACATTGTATAAACAATTGGTGAATTTAACAATGGCTGATGGTGGTAACATAAGCCAACATTTGAATAGTTTTACGGAGTTGGCCGAAAAATTGTCGGAAACTGGAATTGTTATACAAGACGAACTCCTAATTGTTATGTTGCTGTCGACTTTACCACCTGAGTTCGAGAATTTCGTAGTAGCCATTGAAACGCGTGATACGTTGCCAAGTTTGAATGCTGTTAAACAGAAACTTCTAGAAGAGGGAGACAGGCTAAAGCAAAAAAGTAACCGTTATGAGACAACAACAAATGTGCAGCAGGCTTTAGCAATGAAAGTTTCTCAGAAAAACAACAGGGCGAAAAAAGGAAATAAGAACACCAAAATGAGAGGCAAGTGTTTTAATTGCGGCGTATATGGGCACTATGCGAACAAGTGTGAGAGATCTGCAAAGAAACAACAACATCTTCTACATGCTGTACACACTCAAGAAAAGCAGAAACCAAAAGTTACGCAGTGGTGTGTCGACAGCGGCGCTACTTCGCATATGTGCTGCGACAGAGGTTTGTTTACGAATTTTATCGCACATGAAGAGGAGATCAGATTTGAAGCCAACAAATCTATTCTGGCAAAGGGAAAAGGTGATGTAAATGTCATCATTAATGGTGAACAGATTAAATTTCAGAATGTTTTGTACTCCCCAGAGTTGACCATGAATTTTGTTTCCATTGCCCGTGTTGTCAGCAATGGTTTAACTGTGTTTTTCGACGCGACGTCTGCTGTTATAAAGAATGCCAAAGGCAGAGTAGTACTCAAGGCTTTGAAACGGAATAATTTGTTCATAATTGAGAGTAAGGTGGAGAAATTGTTTGTGATGACTAATATGAGACAACTGTGGCATAACAGATTAGGTCACCTAAACTATAATGCACTAAATGATATGTTCAGAAAAGAAATGGTTAAAGGTATGAATTTGAAGGATGGTGAACATGTAGACCAGTGCAAGACCTGTATGTACAGCAAAATCCATGTACAACCATTTCCCCAAGAAACATCTAAAAGAACAGAAGACCTACTAGAAGTAATTCACAGCGATGTTTGTGGTCCCTTCAATGTGAAATCATATGGTGGTGCGCGGTACTTCGTCACATTTATTGACGAGTTTTCAAGAAGAATTTTTGTATATTTTCTCAAAGCCAAGAGTGAAGTTTTCGAAACTTTTAAGATCTTTAAACAGCATGTCGAAAAACAGACAAGTCGCAAAATAAAAGCGTTGCGAAGTGATAACGGTAGAGAATACATCAACAACGATTTTGATTATTTTTTGAGGAATGAAGGAATAGCTCGGCAACTTACTGTACCTTACACACCTCAACAAAATGGGGTAGCGGAGCGTGCTAATCGCACACTGGTTGAAATGGCTCGCTCTATGATGGTGCACAACGGAGTTCAGCAAAGCTTGTGGGCTGAAGCTATTAATACCTCAGTTTACTTACGCAACAGATGTCCAACAAAAATCCTTGGCGAGAAAACTCCTTATGAAATTTGGTTTAAGAGAAAACCAAATCTGCAACATCTGAGGACATTTGGGTCTTGTGCGGTGGCATTAATTAAAGGTAATGAAGGCTGTGGCAAATTTAAACCCAAGGGCAAAAAATATATCATGGTAGGTTACTCTCAAGTTGCAAAGGCATATCGACTTTATGATACAACTAACCATACCGTAATTGAACGCCGTGATGTCATGTTTGAGGAAAACGAATTCGACAATGAAAAAACAAATGTGCCTGAAAATACAAAGGAAGACTATTTAACAATAGTAATTGATAATTCTAATGAACAACAAAAAGATGATAATGTGAATCAGATTACCCCTCCTGCTAGTGGTAGCGATATACAATCAAGCGACGAGTCAGAGGACCTAATAGGATTTGAAACTGCTGAAGAAAGCGAAGAAGAGGTCGATGATCAGAGGGAGAATACTACAGCTTGTACCCGCGGTAGACCGAACATTGTCAGAACTGGTACACGAGGTAGACCACGTAAGGAACGTTTAAACAACATGGTCCAGGAAGGTGTCCCACTTACTGTTGAAGAGGCTATGAATGGTGCTAACAGAAAAAGCTGGTACGATGCAATGAAAGCCGAAATCGCATCCTTAGAGAGAAATGAAACCTGGTCACTAGTCGATCTACCTAATGGAGCTAGAGCGATCGATTCAAAATGGGTATTTGCCCTTAAAAAGGACGAAAAGGGAAATATCGAACGCTTTAAGGCACGTCTAGTAGCCAAAGGCTGTAGTCAGAGGTTTGGAGTTGACTACGAGCAGACATTCTCACCAGTTGCGAGGTATTCAACGATTCGCTTAGTAATGGCATTAGCAGTCCAGTGGAAGATGCATTTACATCAGATAGATGTAAGCTCAGCTTATTTAAACAGTAATATCCAGCACGATATTTACATCCGACAGCCTAGAGAATTTGTTGACTGTAAAAATCCTGAAAAGGTATTGAAGCTACATAAGGCTATTTACGGACTAAAGCAGTCAGGTAAGGAGTGGAACGAAAAATTAGACCTCATCCTTAGGCAGATTGGCTTTAAGCAATGCATAAATAAAAGCTGCCTTTATAAGGCCACAATGAAAGGTGAATTGGTGTTGGTAACCGTCTACGTCGATGACCTTATGATCGGTTGCAGAGACAAAAATCAAGTTTTAGCTGTAAAAAATTTATTGGCCAAAAAGTTTTCAATAACTGACAAAGGTAAAATACATCATTATCTCGGCATCGAAGTCAATCGCGTTGGTGAAACTGGCGCAATTTCTATTAGCCAATCCCAATATATTAAGGATTTGCTTAGAGAATATGGGATGGATTGTTGTAAGGCTGTAGCGACACCACTTGAGACTAACTACCAGGTAATATGCACTGAGAACAACTGCGAACAAATAGACCAACGTGACTACCAGTCCATAATTGGAGCCTTGATGTACCTCGCCATTACCACAAGACCAGATATTCTCCATTCTGTGTCTAGACTGGCACAAAGAAATTCCAATCCTCATTCTGAACACATGCAAGGTGTAAAGCGTATTTTGCGTTATCTTCAGGGCACTATTAACATGAGAATAATTTACGAGGCTAATGAAAACAGAGTTGAAGGCTTTGTGGACGCAGATTGGGGTGGTAATGCACTCGACCGGAAGTCCTATACCGGGTTTGTATTTTTTATCGGAAACTGCCCCATAACATGGCAATCGTCGAAGCAATCATGCGTGGCTCTCAGTAGCACGGAGGCCGAGTATATGGCCTTATCGGAAGCGGCAAAAGAGGCTATATTTTTGAAGCGGCTGTTAGAGGAACTTGGATATACTTCAGGTGAGCCAATTATTCTTAATATCGACAACCAAGGCGCAGAAAAATTAGCTTCCAACCCGGTGTACCATAAAAGGACAAAGCACATCGACATAAGATATCATCACATTCGAGAAGTTGTCAAGAACAAAGATGTCGTCCTAAAATATTGCCCATCACAGGACATGATAACTGATGTGCTGACTAAGAACTTGGCCAAGACGAAACATAATTATTTTATGAGATTAATGAAATTTATTTAATATATTTATGCTTTGATTGTAAAACGATATTTACATTAAGAGGGAGTGTTGGAGATTATTAAAATATGGCAACCCTAATGTAAATTTCGTTGGGTACATTTTCCTTTTCTTTTCTTATTCTCATTCATTCTCTTATTGTACGCATTGGAAATAACTTTAAACAAGAACTGTGGATTATTTATGCAAATTCTGTTTTTACTGTAACTAATAAATAAAACAATTAATAATAAATAAAACAAACACAATAGTTTTGTATGGAAAAACCAGGTTTCAATTATGGTTTTAACGTTAAAACCAGGGAACGTAACTGTTATAACTTTTATCGTAAAAGTCGGAAAATAAGAATTATGTTTTGACCTTTATTTTTTCGAGCAGAGATAAAAGTCATTTTTTGACTTTTATTTTTTGAGCAGACATTAAAGTTATTTTGGTTCTAATTCATGATGAATTCATAATATTTATTAAAAAATTGTTTAAAACAATTAAAGTAATTTATGTTAAAAAATTATTAGAATTAATTTTTGCAATTATAATTGCCTAATCTTTGTGTCATAGGGGTTGAAAAAACAAAAATAACTTTTATTTCTGCTCGAAAAAATAAAAGTCAAAAAATAACTTTCATTTCTGCTCAAAAAATAAAAGTCAAAAATAACTGTTATTTTCATCCGAAAAAATAAAAGTCAAAAATTAACTTTTATTTCTGCTCGAAAAAATAAAAATCAAAAATAACTGTTATTTTGCTCGAAAAAATAAAAATCAAAATATAGCTGTTATTTTTTTCCAAAAAAAATAAAAATCAGGTTTTTAAAAAGCATAGCGTTTTATAAAAATTTGGTCCAAGGCAATCAAAATGGTATACTTGGATTTGTTCGCCGACATTTCCTTGCGGTTGCTTTTTTGAATCAAAAATTCAAAAATAACAGTTATTTTCGGTCGCTGGTTATAACCGAGATTTGCATTTAAACCACTCAGTGCGAAAACACTATTATGTATGTATTGAAAATGTTTGTTTGCCGAAATTATAAAATTATCATTCAAGAGTTTCATAATTAGTTTAATTTAACCTTAACAAAATAAAGCTCAGATAAGGGCAGAAATACATCCAGTCCATTAAAATGTTTTATTACAATAACAATTTTTCTCATTTCAGACTGCAGTTTTTTAATTGTCGGATAATTATTACAACTTGCCGTTAAACTTGGGTTTAGTTAAAGGGAACTGTAAAATTACCTTTAACTTATTTTCGTTATTACAACTTACAGATAACACAAAGTTAACCTTTTTAAAAAATGTGACAGTGCCGGAGCAATGTCGATAACACTGCTCAATTAAACAAGTTTTATTTTTAATGCAGCAGCAACACCGGGCTTCTTTTTTGTTATATGTTTTTATTTTGTTTATATTTGAAGTTGCCACATTGAAAATAATACATACTTTAAATATTAAAGGTAGGTCTTATTGGGTACTCATAATAATGAAAAACAACTTATCTGCCCGTTAAAATCTTTCCTTTAGTTAACGGCAAGTTGTAATAATGGCCCTCAAAGAGTTAACATTTCTTTTAAATTCTTTCAGGTATTATAAATAAATAAAATAAAAAGAAAAAAATTAATTTCTAATAGAGAGAAAAGTGTCCCTATTCTAGATGATTGTAATTGTAAAAGGGTTTTATTCATATATCAGCGTAATTTAAAATATCATTAACAATGATTGGCAGATTTTTTATTTAATTTTCTAAGTTATCAGTGATTTCTCGGAAAATAGCTTTTTTAAGATTCTTATATTTTGGACTACCTTAATATGATTCAGGACATTAGTTGTCTGAATTTTGTAGAATTTTTCATTTTTTCTACAAAATTGAAACAATTTCTAAATTTAAAATAAAAGTTTAATTTTACAATTATTATAACATTATACAATTATATATAATTAAATCACATACAGGATTTCAAATTAGAAATGGCAGAATGCCTTTAAAAATATTCAAAGTTATAAATTGTTTTACAATTTAAATTTCTGATCGCTTCAGAGCATAGAAAACGAGCTGATTGGATAATACAAAGCATAAATATAACTATAATGCTTAATAGATTCTTGATTGACTATAATAGTCGCACAACGAGATCCATGTTACTCCTCCAGTTTAGCAATTTTCCAATTGTGAGTTGGTACCTCCAATTTGGCGCCCGGCCAGATTTCTCCCATCCTTGATATAGCGGTGGAGAATAGATCTAGAGCTCACTTATCGGCACACGTTACCAGCTAAATGTGTCCTTGGTGCCAGCCACACATTTGGGAGACTGGTACTGGCCCGGGATGTTCCTCCATCACCTCTATTAAGATATCTGCCAGGGCGTCCTCAACTAGCATCCAATTTGACGGTGTGATGTTACCATCTGGGTTGGAGCGATCGACCGCTCGATGTTATCGAAACATCGATGTTTAACACTTAAATTTCGATGTTTAACATCGATGTTTTTATGGACGATACATCGGCGTTTAATAACGATACATCGGCTTATGCTGATGTGCTTTAAGGGTTCTATTTATTTGAGTTCTTTACATTAAACTCGTTGTTATTGAACTTAACTAAAGTACGGGATATCGTTAAATTCATAAAGAAAAGTCTTAATGCAAGTGACGAACTAAGAAAGAAACAACTAGAGATGGGCTTAAAAGAAGGCCAAATTAAAAAGTTGGTATTAGGTGTTCGCACAAGATGGAATTCTTTCTTTTACATGCTTCAAAGATTTATAGAATTGGTGTCTATTGTAGGAGCAATATTGATCTGCTGGCATTGACAACAGCAGATCCCACAATGGTTATAGGAATTGAAATAAATTGCATAAAAGAAATTATAGAACTGCTATATCAATTTGTAAAGTTAACAAAAGAATTTTCTGGGGATAGTTATGTAACTGGGAGCAAAGTTATTAAACTAATAAGCTGTGTTCGTGAGGTTATTAAAAAAATAAAGCCTAAAAATTATATTGTTCTTAAATTTATATTAATTCATTTTAAAAGCTCAGAGGCCAAAGAAAAAGTAGCCAGTTACCTTAATAAATACGTTCGAGAAGTTAATGCTTCTTACTCTTCTACAACTTCCAATAATGACACATATGATGATGACGAAAATGATATTCAATCTGATATTTGGAAATACCACAAGCTGTTAACCCATAAAAATATGAAAAAACAATCATGCTCTACTATAGACACCATTAGTGAAACAGAAGTACAAATGTACCTATCATCCCCGGTAACACCAATAAAAAGCGACCCAATCGTTATTTGGGAGGACATGAAATCTTTGTTCAATATCTCCCAATTGTTGCTACTTCTGTGCCAAGCGAGCGCTTATTTTCGGAAGCTGGTGTAACAATAACACAAGAAAGAAATGACTTTTGGGATCTAGGCTTTCAAAGCTACTTTTCCTTAACTCTATCTCAAAATTACTCAAACTCAATTAAAACCAAAACTATTTTATCTTTTACTAAATTAATTAATTATTTGTTCAACTAATTAATGTTTTATCACCGATGTGTTTTAACATCGATGTTTATTTTTCTGATACATCAATGATGTATCAACATCGATGATTTTCTTAACGATGTTGCATCCCTAGGTGTGTCACTTTTTGCAGACCGCTGTCTTTTCACAGCAGTCTCGTTAGTTGACTTTTCTAATTCGGCCAGTTTTTCCTTAGCCCAGGCTAGCGATTGCATATCACGCGGCATTCGGCTGCCATCTGGGATCTTTGAAATCCGTTCGAGGACCCGCTTAGCATTTAGTCGCTCCCTGTATTTTTGTTTGTTTACGTGCTTTGGTGCGGCGTCAACCTTTACATTTTCAAGACCGCTTTTGCTGGACGTGGATCCGGCTTTTGCAGCAACCTCGGTTTTGGTAAGGCCGACGCTTTTGGCTAGTAATAATCTTGCATTTTTCGAGGTTTTTCCGAGTTCCATTCTCGGCCTCCAGAGAGGGCTTTTTATCATTTTCCTTTATTCTATTTTTCTCTTCATTCATTTTTGGTCCCACGAGTTGCGGCCTGAGCAGGGAATCGCTGTGCCCAGGTAAGGCTGGTTAATCCTGGAGGCCGCCCGGTATCCAGGATACTCCATTAGCGACTGGGATATTTTTGATATTTCTCGGCACGTAACAGCTTAGTCCAGAAAATAAAAATTCTTCTTTTAAGTGTCTCCAATATGAAATATTTTAACTTATTTATTATTTATCTCTTAGTTGCGACGTAATAGCAACGAGTTAATTAACAATGAATTCTTTAAGTCTTTCAATATTGTCTCTTCTTGCGTCTTCGTATTGTTTTGGATTGGTACTAACGGTTTTACCAAAAAATATTTCTAATGGTCGTTTCCCAGTGGGGGAATGTATGGACTAACGTCCAAACGTCAAACGTGTTATGTGTTCGTTCTCTTTTTAAACATTTCATAATTTGTGATGGTGTGGAATGGAATCTTTCTATTTGTCCATTAACTGAGCTTTTATAAAGTGGAGATTTAAATATTCGAATACCCAATTGGTCTTTTATCATAAATACTATTGATGCGACTTTTCATTGTCTATGACAATAGCTTTAGGAACACCGAAGGAAAATAATATTTTTCGAAACGGTTACTTAATATCACCTACCGATCGAGATTTAATTATGCTAGCTTGAGCATATTTAGAAAATTTGTCAATGGCAGCTAAAACTAGTTTATTATTAGTTTTGTATAAATGTATGTGTAAAGTGTGACCGGGATATGCTGGAATAGGTGTTTCCTTTATTTCTGGTTGGTTAGGCCGACGGCCATACTTGCTTTTTTTTACAAGTTATACATTACGTAACGATTTTTTTGTTTTCCTTGCCATCGCGGGGAAATAAAATCTTTCCAAAATTTGAAGTTCATACAATTCCTGTGAGCTCTATTGTGAATTCTCACTATTATATCTTCTTGTTCCTAATTACTTATTAGATTTTCTACCTGTGACTGGGTAAACCTGGTTTTTCCATTATGTTCTTTTCTGTTTTAATGCCGTTTATAACAGAAGGATTAAGATATCGACGTAAAATATCTATTAACTTTTGTTCAGAATAGTATGGTTCCGTAATGATATGGCGATGGTAGGTGGGGAAGATTATTTTGAATTGGTATGTTGAAGTTTCACCAATATTGAGGAATAATTGGAGTTTCTACACTAGGTATAAACTCATGCGACGAACTTTCATCCGAATTTGTTACTATTGACAGGGTGTGCATAAAAGATTATTTTGGAGGTATCCGTGATAAAGCATCGGCTACCACATTCATTTTCCCTGGTCTATAGTACAACTCGTAGTTGTATTCTTCGAGAATTGTTTTCCATCTTTTCAATTTACTATTATTGTTTTTATTGCTAAGCTCATATGTTAAAAGTTGGTGGTCCGTGTAAATTTTCACTTTAACGGATCCGTATAAATAATTTGTAAAAATAATGGCTGACATCTCTTTTTCGCTTGCGGCGTAATGTTCTTCTGATTTACTCAAAGTTCTAGATATAAATGCTATTGGTTTATCGTTCTGAGAAAAAACTGCTAAAATAGCAAAGTTGGATGCATCGGTTACCAATTCGAAATCTTTTCCAAAGTCTGGATAAGCTAAAACAACGTCTTCCGATATAAGAGAATTTTTAATTCCTTTAGATTCCTTTGCTTCATCGTTCAAATATATTTTAATGCTTGATGATTTATTTTTGGCAACCTCCCTCTCCTCTTAAAAGGGATGTCAGGGGTTTTACAATTTTAGCACAGTCTTTAATGAAACATCGATAGTACCCCGACATTCCTCAAAAACTGCGAAGTTCTTTCAGAGTTTTAGGTTCAGGGAAATTGGCAATAGTTTCCACCTTTGCAACATTCATTTTGATACCATTTCTGGAAATAACAACCCAAAAATTCTACGTTGCCCACATTTATCCAGTTGGATTTTCATATTTGCATTTTCCAATGTTTTGAATACCTTCCTCATATGATGGAAATGCTCTTCCTCTGTTTTACTAATTATTATAATATTGTTACGCAAAGGAAAACAGTGTACCATCGTTTAGCATTAAAATACTAACAAACACACTAACACTAATAATACAATGAACATGTTGATTAACTATAACTACACTAACACCAAAGAATATGGATAAAGTATGCGCATTACGTAGAAGTAAAATTTCTTAAGCCGAAAGTCCATACCATGCGTTTCATGCGGACTGCGTTACATGCAATTTTTGCTTTCTATGCCGTTCTTATTGCAAGTTACACACAATGCGTTTTATGCGACTGGTTTTTTGTTTTGGTCAGCTGTTGTGGTAAACAATAAAAAAACAAACAAGAACATTTTTGGGAAAAATAGAAAATTAAATTGTAATTTTAAAAGAATTTATGCCATTAATTACAAATTTATGAGTTTAAATATGTGATATTTTGTGCTGTTAAGTCCGACGAAAATCCTCAAAAGAACACAAGACAATTGTTTTCGGCTAATTTATCCTCCATTTTTCATGTTTACAAATAAATAAATTCAAAATAGATGACACTCAGCACATAAAGACAATCGACAACTAGTAACATACATATTTTGTTCATGAAATGATGAAATGTTCAGAAATGTGCTAAAAATGTATTTTCCTCTTAAATTAGTAGTAAACTTTATTATGAAATATGTTTTTACATATTAATATTTTTATAATGCAAAAAGAAAAATGCGAAAATAATAATGTCGTAAAATGTAAACATATCTATCGAAACCATTCACAATAGTATATAATTTGGCATGCCAAGTTTAAAAAACTGCTGACATTTTCCAACACTGCATGAGTCGCATAGAAAAGTAGAAAGTAGATCTACTTGATGCGTTCTACGCATCTATGCATTCTATGCATTTTCTTATGTTTCTTGTCACATACAACTACACTGATTCTACTTTTTCGGTATACGCATGTAATGCAAGCACGCATGAAACGCATGCTATGGACTTTCGGCTTTATGGCGGGTTGTAACATTACGACCCGCTCTCACCAAAATCTTTTTAAAAAATCATTTCTGGATGAGGAGGGTGGAAGACAGAAGGAAAATAAACACAAACAAAGAGCGTAACAATGTGTTGCTCTCATCATGAGAGCGTAAAAATGCACTCAGTTGCAGTGATGCCAACTCTTAGGACACCAAACGCGTGAACAAAAATGAAAAACGGGCTAAATTGAAAAAAATTACGTTTTTAGTACAATACAATTTCATTTTTTTCAAAAAAGCGCAAAAAGGGGGCTAAAATTAAAATAGTACCACAATAGGGTACCACTGCAAGTGTAAATCAAATTTGTGGTTGTACCTTATTAATGCTGTTTAAAGGACGCTTTTTTGTGCTTTTTCGTTTCTGAATGTCTGACCAGGTCATAGTGTTTAGCAAAGATTTGCTTGTTGCAGTAAATACATACTGCTTTAGACTCATCTTTACAAGGCTTTATCTATTTCTTTAAAAGGGGATCAGTCTCCCAAATTTTACGATATCTTTGCGTGTAGCGCTCCATCTAAACATAAACATTTACATCCAAGAATATTAAATTATGACGTACTTAAAGTTATACACTTATATACTTATTAACATGTTTTTTTTATCAATGCCTAATTATTAGGTAAATACAATTTTAAACTTTCAGCAAAGCTTGTGTTTCTCGATACTTTTGTTAATTGGATTACAATTCGACATTGCCAGAGAAACATAAGATAATATTCCCATACAGAGTTAAAGGAAAAACGGGCAAAAAGGGCTAAAAAAATTTTTCGCGTTAAAGATGCTTCAAAAAGGGCTAAATCTAGCCCGAAAAGGGCTAAGTTGGCATCACTGTTCAGTTGCTTTGCTTGTCAGCTTCTAAAGAAGAATGTTCATGTCGCTTTTTTCAGACTTAAATTTTACACCCAAAGAAATATTACACTATGATTCACTAATATCAATGAGAAATGATTTCGATTTTTGGAAGAATACTTGCCAAGTTAAATACGGTGTTTTTAGGTATTTAGCGCAGTACAATTTTTCTATATTTTTCGCTCTCATATACATATTATTGGGTTAATAAGTAGACTTGAAAATATCACTAACAATTTTCCTCTGGGTTAACACTTGCCTCTCATAATTTTTATCATGTTCTCTTTGTGTCGACGTCTGAGAATAAGTGATTTGAGAACAGTGTTGCCGTTTTTGGTTATTTCTAACCAAAATTGGTTGTTTTTTTTTGATCAATGTGTAGATGTGTAGATTTTTTTTGGTTTTGGTTTTTCTTCTTAGCAAAATTTTTGTTTCTTTTTTTATTAATTATAATTTAAACTTGAAAAAAAAATAAAACAAAAGTCTACGAATTTAATTTTGGTTATATTTTTTCTTATTTGGTGGTTTTTTTCACAAATGTTGGTTACAAAATTTTTTTTTGTGGCAACACTGTTTCAGAAAAATTAGTCAAACAACAAAAACGCACGATGAGAACAACGCATTGTTACGCTCTCGGTTTCTTTACCCTTCCCTTCTATCTTTCCCCCCGCTTTATTAAATATTTTTGAGAAATATTCCAAAATATGCCAAAATGCACATTCTTTATACTTTATTTTCTTTGCTAACACATAGAACGTACATGCTTGCAAATACCATCAGCATCAGTATAAGAAAAGGAGACAGACAGGTATGAGAAAAAGTAATAACAAACAAGCAATGTCAACCAGATACACAAACAACAATGCAGTCGCGATAGAATTATCGAGAAGGCGGGAACAAGAACCTTCCCCTCGAGAACGTTCATTATACTGATTTTGCGGACAAATAAAAAGGCAAAACATAGCAGGCAGCAGTCAGTAAGAATTCGGTCAGTCTTGTGTGAAGACACGTTGCATTCGAAGTAAGCAGTCAGTTGGAAGATCGCTATTGTGTAAATATCTCCGCTATACAGATATAACGTACAAGTGTTATTGCTTACAAAAAGGTTGAAAGCAGAGAATAATAACGTTCAAGCAAGTTGTTGTTATAACGTGAAGTTGTATACGGTAGCACACAAAAATAGTGCGAACAATAAAGAATTTAATTGAAACGAAACACATTTAATTTTTCTAATTCTGCATGCAATCTAATTTATTCTTATTTGATGGACAGATTTCAAAAAGTTCATTTTGATGGCAATATTTCAGATCCACTTAGCATTAGTAGAGGTGTTCCCCAGGGATCAATACTCGGGCCTCTGTTGTTTTGCATGTATATAAATGATCTGCCAGATGTTTTAGTTAACTGTAATGTTCATATGTATGCTGATGATGTGCAGCTATATACTAGTACTCCTAAGGAGAATATTAATTCTTGTTTGGATAACATTAATCGTGATTTAGCAAAGATTGACAGCTGGGCCTCAGCTAATGGACTATGCATCAATCCTTCTAAGTCTAAGTGTATTATTCTTTCGAGGGCCAACAGATCATTTGTCATACCTGAGTTGAGCATCAGGGGAAATAAAATTGACTTTGTCACATCTGCAACAAATCTGGGTATTGTCTTCAATGGCAGTTTATCGTGGTCTAGCCATGTAAATATCGTTGTTAGTAGAATTTATTGTATGCTTAGGAACTTGTGGACTGTCATTGATTCAACTCCTTTTGTCATTCGAATGAAACTGGCTAAAACATACTTGATTCCAGTACTTTTATATGGGTGTGAAATCTTCGCAAACTGCGATTATGACGACAACCGAAAACTTAACTTGCCATTTAATAACATAGCTAGATATGTCTTTTGTAAAGGGCGTTGTGATCACATTTCTCATTTGGCCTACCAGATTCTTGGTATAAAACTTGATAATCTCCTGAAGATTAAATGCCTTATTCTACTTCACAAAATAATTTATACGAAACAGCCGGAATATTTATTTAGTAGAATTAAGTTTGCTAGATCCAACCGTGGTACGAAGATTATTCAGCAACGCTTTAAGACTCTTCTGTCTCAGCGACAGTTTTTTATACACACTACTAGTCTTTGGAATTCTCTACAAAATTACATTCAAAATCTAGGCAATGCAAATGCGTTCAAAAAGGAGTTATTTAAATTATTTTCATAAATAAAATTTTTACAACACCTTGAGTTAGAGGAAGTGCATATTTATAGATTTTGTGATTTTATTTTTAGGTTTATATCTAATATTATATTTTTATTCCTACTTTTTCAAACTGATTTTCTAAATTATTTACCTTTTTTATATTTTTTATAATTTATTATCTTTAAACACTTTTTTATTTTTATTTTAGAAATATTGTTAGTTTTTTTTTATAAATTCCTATGTGTCATATTTTTTTTCTTTATATTTGATTTAATAGTTATATAAACTTTGAACTTTATACTTAATTTTTTTATTTTTCAATTAATGTTAATTTTTTATATATTTAATATCTTATTGATTATAAACATAGCACTATCACTTATAAGACTTATGTCTTGTTGAGTTATGTCAATTATAATAAATAAATAAAAAAAAATAAAATAAAATAAAAATATTGGTTTTTATTTTAGTTTGCAATCAACGAACTCATATTCCAAACGTTTTTAAAATGGTAAAAACGTAGCAATTGTTGTCAGAAGTGGGATTGCAAAATCCAAAAGTAAAAAAAAAATAAATAATAAAAAAGAGGAAATCAAAATGAAACTCTACGGTCTAAAAGTGGAACGGCTTAACGATAGTTGGGTAAACTCGAGTTGCCAACAATGGGCACGAAGAATGAATTGCAAAAGCGGTTAAGGGAACACCTGGAGCTTCAAGGCATTGACATTGATTCCTACGAGTTTGAGGATGAAGAGGAACGACAGTTAAAGGCCACTGCAACCCCTAGCGGTGTTGACATAAATTCGTTGCTAGCTGCTATGATGGCGAAAATGCAAGTAGCAAGCCAAAAAACTATTTGCTGACGCACAGGAAGCTTCTAGAGCCGAAAGTCAGAAATTTCTGGCTGAAGTGCAAGAAGCTTCTAAAACCGAGAACCAAAAGCAAGGGTGTCACATTTAGAAAAGACCGTTGACACAAAAGTGAACGATTTGGAAAAGACAGTCAACGGAAAACTCGTGATGACGGAGGAAAAGATCAACAACCTCCCCAGCCAGCGACTGGAACCAGTGCGAGTCCGTATCAGAAGGTACTGGTAGGATAAAACCACCTTCCTTTGATGGTAGCTCACCCCTATCCGTTTTCAAATTTCAATTCGAGACAGTAGCCAACAGAAACGGATGGGACGATGGGGAGAAAGCTCTGGAACTAATTTTATCATTAAAAGGTGTAGCAGCCGAGATACTAGAGACCATGCCAGCCAGTCGTAGAAACAACTGCAACGAGTTAATGGTGGCGTTATAGCGTAGATTCGGCGACGAACATAAACGAGAACTATATCGCATGGAGTTAAGGTGTCGTACGCAAAAGGCTAATGAGTCACTTCAAGCCTTTGCAATGGAGGTCGAGAGGTTAGTGCAGCTTGCATACCCAGGAGAAAATCACCCGTTGATAGGCAACTATCGGGTGATTTTTTAGCTATTATCTTTTTGGTTTCGGTTTGGCAACTCTGTCTTAGTGAACAAGGAAAATATCAAAGCTCTGATTAAATAAATAAATAAATAAAATAAAGTGTTTTAAAAATAGATCGTGACTATTAAAAACATAAAATATATGTGTTTTGATCATATACAAATAAAATACTTAACAAAAAGTTTTTTTTTTCAAACTTAATAGAAAATAAAAGTGCATTAAGAGACGAAGAAGAAAAAAATTGAAATAATATGGCTGAATGCAGTAAATGCAAATCAGCAATAAGGGGTGAAAGTGGCATTCGTTGCAATGGTGTATGTGGAAAAATATATCACTTGACAAAAAGATGTGCTGGTATTGATCAATACTCGGCAAATATTATAGATGAGGACAATTTTGTGCGGTATATTTGTAATGACTGTATGTTATATATTCAAAATGTAGATCTTGTTATAAGAGGAATTCAAGATAGTGTTGATAAAAATAAACAATCATTATTGGACTACAAGAGTGAATTCGATAGATCACTGAAACAAAATGAGTACGAAATTAAGGCCTTGTTGGAAGCTATAGAAAGACGCTATGATGAAAGATTCAAAAAAATAGATAATATACAAAAGCTCTGTGAGAAAAATGTCCAGGAAATGAAAAATTTGTATGGAAACATTAACCAAATAGAAAGCAAGAACAAAGATATTTGCGATACAATTGAAAAGAGCAATGTTAAAGTGTGTAATGAAATAAAAAAGGTTATAAAAGACACAAACGAAAAAACAACAAAAATTTCGTATGCACAAACCTTAAAAAATAATAAGATGCCAGATCTTTCAAAAAATGTCCCCTTAATTATTAAACCCAGGGAGAAGCAAAGTGTAGAGAAAACCAAAGCTGATTTGAATAAAAAAGTTGATCCAATTAATTTTAAAATTACTAATGTAGAAAATAGGAAAAATGGTACACTTGTGATTCAGAGCGAAAATGTTAAGGAACGCGAAAAAATAAAAGAAGCAATTCAAAGTGAAATTAGTAAAGAATATGAAGTGAAAATTCCTAAAGATATAAATATGCACATTTTGATAACAGATATGAGCTTTAAAGTATCTAATAATGAACTAGTGGAAAAATTAAAGAAACAAAATGAAATACTAAAAAACAGTGATATAGATGTTGTAAAAATTTTTGAAACAAAAAGAAATAACAGATCAATTTTCAATGCAAATGTGAAAATAGACATTGAGTCATACACAAAAGTGTTAACGGGCCAGAAACTTAATGTTGGATGGGAGAGATGTAGGGTCTTCGATGGTACATACATTATGCAATGTTTTAAATGTCGAGGTTACAATCACAAATCGTCTGAATGCAGGAATGAAATTGTGTGCTTCAAGTGTCATGGAAATCACGACAGTAAAGAATGTAATAAAGAAGTTTTGTTGAAATGTGTTAATTGTGTAAAAGAAAATAAAAGACTAAATTTAGGACTAGATGAAAATCACGTAACTAATAGCCGTGGTCCGGTGTATCAGAATAAATTAAATATTAAAAAGAGAAGAATAGGTCTGTCAACCTAACAACCATGGCAACTACGCGGAATATATACTAATATACAAGGATTAATTAATAACTTTAATCAACTAGAAATTATAGCTGAAATTAATAAACCTGAGTTCATAATACTCTCTGAGACGCATCAAACTGAAGAAATAGATGAAAGTGAAATTCAAATAGAAAATTATAACCATTATTATTCCCTGTCAAATTCCTCCAGGACTGGTGGTGTAATAATTTATTTTAAAAAACATTGGAGTGTGAAAAAAATTAAAGAAAATAAACATTGGATTAGTGTATATATGGCAAAGTATGAAAAAACATCTCTTATAATTATGGCAATATATAGATCACCAAGTGGACCAAAAACTGAATTTTGTGATAATTTTCAAGATATAGTGGAGGAAATATGTGAGGGGAATAGTGATATCTTAATTGTTGGAGATTTTAATATTGATCGGAAGAACGACTTCTACGCACGTAAACTGGACAGTGTAATTAACGATAATGGACTAAAACATATAATGAATGAATACACAAGAATAACGGAAAACTCAAAAACTTCAATAGACTATATAATAACAAATAATAGATCGATTACGGCGAAAAATAATATAAATAATAAAATATCGGATCATGAATCTATAGACATTTTTATTGAGAATAACTGTGATGCTAATGGAAATAGTTTTAAGGAAAAGGACATTTTTATATATAACAAAAGCAGCTTCAAGAATGATATAAGTGCAATATTGAATAGTAGTGAAACAGATGATCTTAATTTGGATGTATTAAATTTTGACCGATGCCTAGAGAGCGCGATAGAGAAACTCACATTCAAAAGGAAAATGAATGAAAGAAAATATAAAATATGGTTCAATAATGAACTCAGATCGTTAAAAAGAGAAAAAGTTTTTAAATATCAAAGTGCAATCAATGAAAACACGAGTGAAGCTTGGAATAGTTATAGGGCCATAAGAAATAAATATAAGGTTAAAATTGAACGAGAAAAAAATAGATACATTTCCAATAAAATAAATAATGCATATAACCAGAGAGAAATGTGGTGCAAGATTAAGGAACTAGTCTTAAGGAAACCGAAAAATGTGATAAAAACTGTGATACATGAAAACGTAGAATATAAGGAAAATATACAAATAGCCATTATTTTTAACAAGTATTTTGTAAATAGTATTAAGGAAATTAGATCTTCCATTGAAGATGTGCAATATGAAAATCAAATATCTGTGATAAATTCTAAGTTTAAATTTCGTGCAATAAATTTACAAGAACTGAAAACTGTTTTTAAAAGTATTAAGAAGAAACCAGATTACACAAAAATATCAAGCAACATAATTCTTGACAATTGGAGTATACTAAGCAATAAGTTATTAAGATATATTAACAGATCACTAATGACTGGAGTATTTCCAAGTAATTGGAAAGAATCGATGATACTCCCAGTTGAGAAGGTAAAAAATACTGTAAAATGTGAGGAGTACCGACCAATTAATACTTTGAAAACGTGTGAGAAAGTCATTGAAATAATAGTGAAAAATCAACTTGAAGATTATGTAGAGCAATATGGCTTATTGTCAAAATATCAATCAGGATTCAGAAAGCGCTTTTCATGCGAAACTGCTGTTAATTATGTTGTAAATAGATGGAAGAGTAGACAAAAGACGAACAAAGTATTGGCGATTTTTCTTGATTTCAAAAGAGCATTCGAAACTATAGATAGAGATATATTGTTGAAAAAACTATATAAATATGGAATTCAAGATACCGAGCTAAAATGGTTTAAATCCTATCTAACGAACCGCAGACAATATACTAATGTCAATAATATAATATCTGATTCAATTGAAAACGATTTTGGAGTACCACAGGGTTCTGTGTTGTTCTTCTCTTTATCATATATATTAATGACATAGAAAGAGTCTTGGAGAATTGTGAAATTGTTCTATATGCTGATGATACCTTGATTTTTACTGAAGCGGCGACGGAAGAATTATGTTATCAGAACTTAAATAAAGATATAGATAATATAAATACATGGCTAAAAATGAACAAACTAAAATTAAATGAAAACAAGACTAAATTAATGGAAATTAATATGAATACTGACAAATTAATCAAGATAAATAATGTGATTATCGAAAAAGTAAATACAATTAAATATCTCGGTTTCTTAATAGACAAATGTTTAAATTTTAAGGAACACATTGAATATATATGCAAAAAAATTGGTAAAAAAAATTGGGTTTTTTAAGCGAGTAAGAAACAAAGTGTCAATATTAACGGCAATTAACATTTATAACACAATGATAAAGCCACACTTCGAATATGGTTCAACAATATTATTCACCTGCTGTTCAGACCATCAAATAAATAGGCTACAAAAATTACAGAATAAGGCTATGCGCTCAATTTTAAAATGTAACCGCTTTACATCGATTAATTATATGTTGGACACATTGAAATGGTTAAATGTAAAACAAAGATTGCAGCTAAATACAATACTTTTTATTCAGAAAATGAAAATGGGATATGCACCAGAGTACCTGACCGAGCAAATAAGATATGTTGGAGAAGTTCAACCCTACAACCTCCGGAATGCTTTAGATTTTAGACCACCTAGAGCAGACACAAATGCATTGCAAAGATCATTATTCAGTAAGGGATTGAATCTATACAACATGATGCCAGCTGATGTCAAAAATGTAGCGAATATTAATATTGTTAGAAAGAGAACAGTAAATTTTATAAAACATGTTTATTTTGATCAGGGTTTACCTAATTGTTGAATACAATTAAAATGAAATGTATTTTAAAGAGTATTATAAATACTTCTAATAAAGATAATAAAAAAAAAAAAAAAAAAAAAAAAAAAAACTCTAGTTTAAACAGCTCACACACGTTTCGTGTTTTGTTTCACTGTCAAACATCTTCAGTTTGGTCTATAATTTAACCATGAATCGTCTTACAAACGAACAACGCTTGTAAATCTTTGAAGTTTATTATCAAAATGCGTGCTCTGTTAAGAAAGTTCATCGCGCGCTTATTCCATTTTATGGTCAGTTTAATCGACCCACTAAAGCGACTATTCGGGCTATTGTGACTAAATTTCGCACCAAATTTACATTGTTGGACATTAAACCACCAACACGCTTACGTAGAGTACGAACTGAAGAAAATATCGCAGCTGTATCCGCCAGTGTTAATGATGACCATCAATTATCGATTCGTCGCCGTTCGCAGCAATTGGGCCTCTGTTACTCAACAACGTGGAAAATTTTGCGGAAGGATTTAGGTGTGAAGCCTTTCAAGCCTTTCAAAATACAGCTGGTGCAAGAATTGAAGCCGAACGACCTACCGCAACGCAGAATTTTTGGTGAATGGGCTCTTGGAAAGTTGGCCGAAGATCCACTTCTTTATCGAAAAATTGTGTTCAGCGACGAAGCTCATTTTTGGCTCAATGGACACGTAAATAAGCAGAATTGTCGATATTGGAGTGAAGATCAGCCAGAAGCATTGCAAAAGCTACCAATGCATCCAGAAAAAGTCACAGTTTGGTGCGGTTTATGGGCTGGTGGCATCATTGGACCGTACTTCTTCAAAGATGCTGCGAATCGTAATGTAACTGTGAATGGTGAGCGCTACCGTGAGAATCCACTTATTGAGAGGCAAGTGCGGTGAACATTTTATTTCACGTTCGGGACCGGTCAATTGGCCGTCTAGATCGTGCGATTAAACGCCTTTAGATTATTTTTTGTGGGGCTATGTTAAAGCTCATGTCTATACAGACAAGCCCGCTCCAATTGACGCATTGTAAGACAACATTGAAGCATTTATTCGCGAGATACCGACCGAAATGTTGGAAAGAGTATGCCAAAATTGGACTAAGCAGATGGACCATTTGAGGCGCAGTCGCGGTCAACATTTGCATGAAATAATCTTCAAACATTAAATTATATGGACCGTACTATCGATTCAAATAAAGATTTCATGCATTTTTGAAATATATGTGTTTTTTTTTTAAATTTTCCTATAGCTCTTAAAAAATCACCCATTATAAGACCGAGATGTTTGGTAATGGTACACGGGACCCTGACATTAAACTAGCGGTATGTTCTACACTGAAGGAAACTTTGCATAGACCGTGGCCTTCGCACTAGCCCCGGAGACCGCTCGCACGATTTCCAGACCATAAGTGAGCAAAGTTAGAAAAATGGAAGTCGGGGAGGAAGAAGAATGCCTTTTGAATAAATTGAAAGAGATTCTGAAGCATGTTTTGAGAGAAAACGGACAAAAGGGTAAACCTTATGGCCTTAAGGATGGCCATTTCCAAAGAAAGTAAAGCGCCACGGAAAAGATCAAGACCGGTCTCACCAACAAAACGACGTGCCAATGCTACGCCTAAAGCTTCTAATGAACACTACGTTGAAACGAGTAGTTCCAAGAGAACAGTTTAAAGATGATAAATGGGTGTCTATATCCACATTTGGAAAGCGCTAATGGCAAGACCTCATCCAATGTATTAGTAGTGCCTTCCTGAAAAATGAAAGAAGTGTTAAAGGAGTTCCATAATGGAGCTAACGGAGGACATCTTGGAGTGACAAGGACGCTGGAAAGGCTAAAGCAACGTTTTTATTGGGTTGGATGTCAGCAAGCAGTGGCGTATTAAAGCAAGAAGAAGTCGAGGTCAGATGCTGCAATACAATTGAGGAGCACTTTTCAAGTGGATAGGAATGGACATAGCAGGTCCTTTTCCTGTCAGCAATGCCGTAAACAGATATGTTCTCGTTGTGATGGACTATATCAGCAAATGGCCGGAAGTGTATGCCATACCCAATCAAGAGACGAACACAATAGTAAATGCTTTTG
The DNA here is from genome assembly GCA_930367235.1 of Sarcophaga rosellei. Lineage (NCBI taxonomy): Eukaryota > Metazoa > Arthropoda > Insecta > Diptera > Sarcophagidae > Sarcophaga > Sarcophaga rosellei. Next base: position 77,587,209 of record OV884017.1, on the reverse strand, counting down.
TGAACAACTGGGTATGTCGCTATGGGGTTCCAATAGAACTACATTACGATCAAGGCAGAAATTTCGAGTCAGCTGTATTCAAGGAAATGTGTGAGGTATACGGTATTAAGAAGACTCGAACGAACACGCTTCACCCACAGTCAGACGGAATGGTAGAACGATTTAATCGAACCCTAGAAGAATACTTGCGGAAAGTAGTGAGAGAGCAACAGAAATACTGGGACGAACACATCCCGAGGTTTCTACTGGCCTACCGATCTGCGGTCCATGATTCAACTTCTAGATCACCCACCAAGGTTATTTTTGGGACTGAGATTAAACTGCCCGGTGACTTAGAGTTTGGTGTTAAGCCCGCCACAGAGAGAGATGAAATATACACTGGAAAAGAAGAAATTCTAAATGAACGTCATGAGTTTGTGCGCACCCGTATAAAAATGGTCAGTGTTAGAATGAAAGCCAGGTATGATCGAGCGGCAAACACGGAGGGCTTCCACGGGGCACAACTGGTTTTACTCTACAACCCAAAGCGGAAGAAGGAATTATCACCCAAGCTACAGACCAGCTGGATGGACCGTATAAGATAATAAAGCGGTTAAACCATGTCGTGTACAAGATACAGAAAGCTAGCAGCCCCGAACAAAAATGAAGGTCGTACACATTGAGCGACTGGAAAAATAAGGGAGTAGAAATAATGAGCCTATTCGGGACGAACAGGCTTAAGTGGTCATGTTGAACATGTTGATTAACTATAACTACACTAACACATAGAACGTACATGCTTGAATATACCAACATCATCAGTATAAGAAAAGGAGACAGACAGGTATGCGGGAAAGCAATAATAAACAAAACTCATATTTATTTTTATTTTGGTTTGCAATCAACGAACTCATATTTCAAACATTTCTAAAAAGGTAAAAACGTAACAATATCATTGATATATACGTAGCAACACTCCCCAATATATTCTCTTAATATGTCATCAAGGGCTCTTTGAAAAATGGATGGAGCGTTTTTTAAGCCAAATGGCAAAAAGTTTTCTGAATGCCAGATTTTTCTAATGGAATCTGGTGAAAACCAGGGGGGTTACTCTGTATTGCGATGCGAAAAGGAAATTGTGCGTAATCGAACAATTGGTACTCTTTATTGCGCTTTCGTATTTTCCTTACGCATCTAATTTTTTCCTTTGCGCAAATGTGGCATCACCGCACTCTGTAATACGAAACCGCATGTCAAAAATGTTCGTTAAGCGGAAATATCTTGCGCTAACAAAATATCAAACGCATAGGAAACGAATCATGCAAGTAACACAAATAAATTTTTATATTTATATCGAAATTATTATTTTTTTAGGGAAAAGCAAAAGAAGAAGGACTAAAACAAAAAGAGCCGATGTCTGTTGACAGGCAGTAATGAAACTCAGGTCATTAATGGTCTCTATGGGTCTTTCATATAGTTATGCAGCCTATAACTTTATATAGGGTCCTTGTAGGGTAGCATTTTTAAGAGATGGTTTTAAATTCCACAATTTTGGGGCTAGTGATGAGACGTGGCCATCCAAGGATATCAGATAGTCGAAATCGACTGTAATTTGTTCATAGGTTTCAGCTCTAATGAACCCATATAGTACATTTATCTCTTATTAGCTACTGAATAGCCTTAAAATAGACTTGGTGGAAGCGCAATTGTTCGCTTTAATTCTTGTCTAGGACGTAAAGATTTTCGAAATATTTTTTATTCTTTTCTTCTTATAATTTTTGTTGTTGTTTTATTTCCTTTAGACATGGATGAGTTAGATGAATTCAAAAAGGCGCCACACATAGTCGGAGAACTTGAAAGGCGTTAGAATTCGTTAGACGTCAATATTATTGTTGTTACCTATTCCAACAATACAACAAAACGGCCTATAATAGCAAAGGGTGATTACTGTACAGATCTGCTAGAAGCAGAAGATTTAGATTCAGAATATAGATTCAGAAATATAATTTTTTATTCATAGAATTTAAAAAAATAAACTGAAATAAATTGAAATATTTACTGTTGTTTAGTCACGATACAACAACAAATAATTTGTTTAAAATGTTTTTGTTTACAAGTTCTGGCATTTTGTTTTGTTATTCTTCGCTATTGTGAATTTTGTGGCGCCAGTGTTGCTTCTTTTTCAACTAATTTTGCGAAAGTATTTGCGTAAGTGATACAGAGTACCAAATTGTACTCTTACCGCATTTAACTTACGCATCGAACTTGCTTTCGCATCGCAATACAGAGTAATCCCCCAGATTTCGAGTACCGAAAAAAATTGACTGTTACCAAGATTAGATATTACCTCATTTATTTCAGGAATATATTTGGAGATATTTATCTGTAATAGGAACTGCACTGGGAGGGAGGAATGCGTCCAAACAAGGTAAAGTTTCTGATTGTGGTCAACGAGGCGACCTCCAGGACGATCCTTGCCTTGCAGTATTCAAGTTGACACGCAGCCTCCTCGTGGCCCCTCCTGGATGGCATTCAAGCACCCGCTAGATGTTAACTAATGTGTGCAGCGAAGTCCAATCCCCTGGACGTTAAATTTGGGTTGTGCGTAGGGCTTGGAATCCACCACGTAAAAATCCCCCTTCAATGAAAACCAGAAATACAGAATCCTCCGATAAGATCCCCTTAAAAGTTGACGACCACGACAAACGTATAAAGGACGACGATTTACGTATTGGCACATGGAACGTCCGCACCCTTTACAGGGTAGGCGCTTCCGCCCAGCTGGCGGATGCCCTCATTAAATGTAGGACTGACATCACTGCCATACAGGAAAAGCGATGGACAGGACAAGGATGCAAAAGGCTTGCATCTTGTGATGTTTACTACAGCTGCCACGAAGATAAGCACGAATTCGGATGCGGCTTTGTGGTTAATAAGAGACTTCGTCACCTTGTCTCTGGGTTCACACCTGTGAACGAAAGAATAGCCACAATCCGCATTAAGGCAAAATTCTACAACATTAGCCTAATATGTGCCCACGAACCGACGGAAGAAAAGGACGATGAGGTTAAGGATGCCTTCTATGCTAAACTAGAGGAGGTATACGATAAGTGTCCGGTCCATGACGCCAAAATCGTCCTCGGAGGTTGTAATGCGAAGGTCGGGCGGGAAGGTAACTTTGGCCCCACTGTCGGACAGTTCAGCCTCCACGCGAACACTACCTCCAATAGTATGAGGCTGATCGATTTCGCCGCGGCGCGCAACATGGTAGTATGTAGCACCAGGTTTCAGCATCTCGACATTCATAAGGCCACTTGGATGTCCCCCGATCGATCAACATCCAACCAGATCGATCATATTGTGATTGACGGAAGGCACGTTTCCAGTGTACTAGATGTGCGTACATTCAGAGGTCCAAACATCGACTCGGACCACTACATTGTCGCAGCCAAGTTCCGATTGCACATTAGCGCCTCGAGGTCTGCGCGCTCTAGTATATTGCGAAAGCTGGACGTCAAGAAGCTGCGATCACAAACGACAACTGAGGCGTTCTCCGCTCAACTCTCGGATAAGCTCCGTCCCCATCCAATCTCAGCGACATTGGTGGACTGTGGGCCAACTTTTCCCACTCTTTGCGCACTACTGCAGAAATAGTCCTTGGTTTCGAGCGCCCATCCCAACGAAATCAATGGTACGACGAGGAGTGTCGCGCGGCTGCTGCAGCGAAAAACGCTGTATACAAGAAAACGCTGCAGTCAGCCGCAACGCGAGCCATTGTCGAGAACTATAGAGAGAGGAGGAAGGATGAGAGACGCCTTTTCAGACCCAAGAAAAGGGAGCAGGAAAGGCGTGAGCGCGAGGAAGTCGAGATGTATAGGTGTAGGAATGATGCTCGAAAATTTTGTCAAAAGGTTAAGCGTCTAACCGAAGGTTTTAAGCCCGGAGCGTCCTGATAACAGACTCGCAAGGGGTGCTGAGGTTGTGGAGGAAACACTTCTCTACTCTGCTGCAAGGTGATGACGACAACAATACCGCCTTTAGAGATGATGTTCTGAACCCGATCGATGATGACGGCGTGGAGATTCCGCCGCCTAGCCATGAAGATACACTTATGCCTCTTAAAAACAATAAAGCGGCGGGTCCTGATGGCCTCCCCCCTGAATTGTTTAAGACCGGATGTAATGAGTTGGTAGGGCGCATGCACCAGATGATCTACAAAATATGGCTAGAGGAAAGTATGCCCAACGATTGGAACCTCAGTGTCCTCTGTCCTTTCCTGAAAAAGGGAGACCCTACGATATGCGATAACTACAGGGGTATAAGTATTCTCCCTATCGCATATAAGGTTCTTACAGGCGTAATGTGTGAACGACTGAAGCCACTCGTAAAAACACTGATTGGACCTTATCAATGCGGCTTCAGACCTGGCAAGTCCACCATCGACCAGATCTTCATACTATGCCAAATCTTGGAAAAGACCCACGAGAAGCAAGTCGACTCACACCATCTTTTTTTTGACTATAAGGCAGCCTTCCTCCCCATAAGGGATCGTGCTTTTGCCGCAATGTCTGAGCTCGGTATACCTGCGAAACTGATAAGGCTATGCGGAATGACGTTGAGCAATTTCTGCTGCTCCGTCAAGGTAGGAATGGACCTCTCCGAACCTTTTGAATACCGTGCGAGGTTTCAGACAAGGCGATCCCTTATCCTGCGACCTCTTCAACTTCGTCATGGAGAGTGTTCTGCGAAAGGCGGGAGTGCATCGCAATGGCACTCTTTTTCAAAAAAGTGTCCAGTTGCTTGCGTACGCTGACGACATTGACATTATAGGGTGTACCAAGCGAGATGTTACTGCTGCCTTTAGTGCTATTGAACGGGAGTCTAGTAAGATGGGTCTGGCAGTAAATGAGGGCAAAACAAAGTATATGTTATCGACAAGTAGAGACGTGCGGCGTATTGATTCTAAGATTACGGCCGATAACTATACTTTTGATACCGTCAAGGAATTCATCTATCTTGGCTCCGCCGTTACCACCAGAAATGATGTCAGTCTGGAGATCAAGCGCAGGATCACTCTTGCCAACAGGAGTTATTATGGTCTCAATAGGCAATTGAGTAGCAGAGACCTCTCTCGTGCGACAAAACTAACACTCTACAAGACGCTCATCCTCCCCGAGTTTCTTTATGGCGCAGAGGCATGGACCCAATTAAGTACAGATGCAGCAGCCTTGAGAGTGTTCGAGAGAAAAGTCCTACGCAAGATCTTCGGTCCAGTGCGAGTTGGCGATGATTTCCGTATCCGATCCAACAGTGAGCTGTATGAGCTCCTCAACGACGTAGACGTTGTACAGCGTATTAATATCCAGCGGCTGTGCTGGCTCGGCCATGTCGTTCGAATGGAGGATGATGCTCCGGCGAGACGGGTATCTGATGCGGGAATCTGTGGAAGTCGGCGAAGAGGACGACCTTGTATCCGTTGGAAGGACCAAATCGAGGAAGCCCTGTCATCGATTGGTGTGACCAACTGGCGTATGCGCGCAAGAAGCAGAGGCGCCTGGAAGGATGTGTTGCGGCAGGCCGAAATCCGTTAAACGGGTTGTTATGGCCAATTAAGTAAGGAACTGCATTCAGTTTGCTATAGTCAATTACCATTCGGTATTGTTTATTCCCCGCCGATTCGGGTTTTTTCAGCTTTTAGAGAAGAAGGATACGGATGGAACCTCGTGTAAACCGGAGTATCCGTAGCAGTTCTTATCTCCAATACAACTTTTGTGTGTAGGCTAGTTTCTCGTTCGATTACGAGAATAATTTAGGAAATTCTTGTATTATACAATTTGTCCTTTGCTGTTTAGTTAAATTGTTTATATTAATATTTGTGTTTTCTATTCATATAGTTCATGTGTCGCGGGCGCATGCTCTGATCTACTTCCATTGGCTCAGGACGACTTTGCGGTTTTGGGGGTCTTGGAGGAGTTATGTCCAATTGGCTGGTTTGCTTGAGGGATATGGGCTAATTGTGGATAAAAGGATATTCTCCAGTGCAGATTTTCCAACTTCATTCAAAGTTGTAAAGCTTGTGGGAGATTAGCAGGTTCCCTTATTCCTAAAAGTTTGGGTAAGTCTCCCCTTATAAATGTATCAAGGGCTTTGTTACGATAAGACTGAGTAAGCATGTGAAGCGAATCTTGACTTGTTTCTAAGCAACCTAATTTATATACGATAAGTGATAAATGTTCATAAACTTCCGGATAGAATTGTGGAATTGTAATATTTCCCTGAACCAATGTGGTCATTTGATATTCTAAAGTCGACAAATCACGCTTGTCGGCATAGCGCATGGTTAAGCACTTTGATGTTGCAGACCAATCGAGCGGCGTGTTGTAGGATTCTAACGCCACATCTGCGTTCCCTATTATTTTATTTCGTATTACACTCAGTATCCCATAGTATATATGAGTTCCCTTTTGGATTTCTTATAATACGAGGTCTACGCTTTTTATCCAGGAACTAAACTCTCCTGGATGTCCTGAAAATTCTTTGAGACACTTAATATCTACAAGGAATTTTGTCTAAGTCTTTAATGTCAGCCCTATGTCTTTCTTCAATTATTTGGTCCGTTAAATAACAAAAATTAGTGCTAGGGTTTGAGGCAGCTTCTACAATTTGTGGACATTGTCGGTTCAAGATTTCCGTTGCTATATTAGTTATTAGGGAGGTTAGATCATTCATATTTAATTGTACGTTTTGTTTAGTAGATGGGGCAGAAGGATTATTTAAGACTGCTGGTCTCACTAGATTATAAGGATTTGACATTTTTATTAAAAAAAATTTTTGTATATTCAAAATTGTTTAATATAATATAATTTTTATACTTCTAAATTTCTTAGAAAGTTTTCTCTCTCTCTCTCTCTTTCCTCTAAATCGTATAAATTCCTACAGGTTTTAATATCCTGATTATATATTATAACTTTAAATATATACCTTATTCTATAGAAAAACTCCTTCTTGTAGTCCTCTAAGGCTTCCAGTGTTATCTTTACTCCAAATGTTGTAGCGTCTTCCACTATTGCTAATATCCCAAACGATGATATTCATCTATTTGTTTTCCTTTCTGGTTGCACGTCTTCAGGTAGTATTTGTCAAATTTAGGTTATTGTATTTGTTTTTACTAATGTAGGCAGATACGTTATACGTTCCTTTTTGTCTTGGTTTTGTAAGTAGGATATCATAAAAAGATCACTTTAAAGATTGCCTTTTTTCCGGACCTTGTTTGTGTTTTTTCTTTTACAGAGTCACTATTTTCTTTTTTCTAAAAGTTATTACTTTTCTTTTAATGAATTTGTAGGTACTTATATTTATTTTAAAGATTACTTTTTTATTTTAAGGATCAATTGTTTTTATTTTTGAGAGTTATTTTGAAGATCACTTTTTCCTTTATTGAATTTTAAGGATAATTATTATTTACAATTCCAATAGTGGCGTGATCCAATTGTTTAGAAATTTTGCTGCTTGTGCTGCAATGCCAATAGTGGCATGATCCAATTCCTTTTAAATTTGGCTGATTATAGAGGAAAAGCATTTTTAGTATTTAATTACAATTTGACTTGAGAGAACACGTGTGTCAACATACAATCATATGCATTTTTTAAGATATCAAATTTTTAAATTGAAATTTGTCTTCGTTATCGTTGAAAATAATTAAAAATTGCTTAAGAAAAAAATAATTTATATATGTATTAAATTAATGTTTTATAATTGTTCTACATACGGATGCCTCTGGAAATGCTGGAAAATTCGTGATTAAAATCTAAAGACATTTGAGTGCTGCGTATTTGTGATATTAGATATTGCGATTACCAACGAGTGTGGATATCTCTGATTTATCTAAAAGACTGGCTGATCACGTCCCCCTGGACAAGAATAAATTTGGTATCCTCAGCGTTCTAGCTGACATTGACCTGCAGGGCGCCCCGCCGGCAGTAAATCATCAACAACAGGTAAACGACGAAGACCAACAACCAGTCACAGGAAATAAGTGGTGTCCGCCAATAATTGTTTACAATGTCAGCATAAAGGCTTTGGTGGACACATTGAAATCCACAATTCCAGATTTTTCTTTTAAAGTGAAAAATATTAATAAAAGTAAAAGCAAGCTATATTTTTCTGATCCCAAGGTACACACGTCTATGATGGCTATCCTTAGGACAAAGAATATCCACTCCTACTCATTTACGCCGAAGGAACTCAAACAACAATCACTTATTCTACGGGGTTTGGCTACTGATACTGAAGTTGAAGCAATTAAAAGGGAACTTGACACTCGTGTTCCTGACACAGTTGCTTCTGTAACCAAATTTAAGACACCAAGGTCTATTAAACAAAACACCGACACGGGGCTCTTTCTGGTTTCCCTCCTTCCAGGGAAATCATTGAGCAATGTTTCAAATATCCATGGTCTGCAAAATCAATTAATAAGCTGGGAAAAGCCAAAAAGAAAAGACGGCAATGTTCAGTGCCATAGATGCCAACGCTAGGGCCACATCTCACGCAACTGCAACTCGGCTTATAACTGCGTGAAATGCGATGAGGAACATTCTCCTGGTGAATGCCAGCGTACCCGAGAAGACTCGTCAGATCCATATTGTTCCAACTGTGAGAAGACTGGTCATCCCGCCAACTGGATAGGTTGTCCGACTTATAAAAGATATCTAACGGTGAAAAAGAAAAAGATGGCGAAGGTAGTGGAGTGTCAACAGAGCAGTGAACATGACTATGCGCTCACCAGGCAAAACATACGCCAGTTTCTTTCAGAATGCTCCTTCGCAGCAAAACTCACGACAACCTAAATCATCAGTGATTGACGAATTTCTGAGGCTAGCCAATTACCTTTTAGACCCAGAGGAAATGACTCAGTAACAAGAAATTAACATATTCCTAACCGAATACAGAAATATGTCAAAATCTGAAGCCAAAGCCGAATTTTTGCGCCTTCTTAACAAAGTTAGAGCTCAATATGGACCATAGATCTTTGAATATATTATCTTTCAACGTACGATCTCTGACTGATAAAAGTCGTCAAATTGATTTATTTAACACACTCCATCATAACAGCATAGACATCGCATTCATTCAAGAATGCCACCTGAGAAAAAGCTGGACAATAAAAATTGATGGTTACAACTTCATTTATGATAATTCTCCGCTTGGTGTAGCGGTGGTAATTAGGAATACTATACAATATGGTAAAGTCTCTGTATCTAATGTAGGTATAAATACCTCACTTATACAAATAAATTCTTCATATGGTAATGCATATAAAAAATATATACTTGGATCAATTTATATTCCCTGCAACTTTCAGCCACAGCAGCTAGAGTCGGATCGGATTCCCATTGCCAGAGGATGACGACTAATAACGGGAAACCCCCTCTTTCTGAGAGAACCAAAAAACTCTTCAAAATGAAGTACCAATGGCAAAAGGAATTGAAGAATATCTTTCACCACACTGGAAACAGACTCAGCAGTGAGTACAAAATATTATCGAAATAAATCCAGCTCTTGAAGGTAATTATTAAAGAATCGGTTGGAATGGAACACGCGGAAAAAAATAATAATAAACTGAAAAATATCAAACCAGGTCCATCTGCATTTAAGGAAATTTATCAATTTACAGGAGGAAAGAAATCCCCTCTGTATCGGCAAATACGACATAATGATAATGTTATAACAAAACCCGCAGAAATCGCAGATGAATTCCGAACCTTTTATTCCTCAAGAACCGCAAGTTGTATTAATGCAATTCCAAATCATATTTTTGGCTTCGATGACAGATTTGATGCACTCTCTAATCCGGATGGATATCATTTCACCGACTCCACAAAAATTGGAAACGTAATTAAAAATATTAATAATAAAAAATCATGCGGCATAGATGGCATCTCTAACTACATCATCAAGAGGTTTCCCAGATGACGATTGATCTGCTTACCTGTATTATAAACCACTGCATTAACAACTGTTATTTTCCCATTGAATGGAAGCTGGCAAAAATAATTCCAATAAAGAAGAGAAACGCCAGTGAAGAATTATCAGACTTTCCCCCTATATCCTTGCTTTCTAATCTCGGGAAAGTATTTGAGCACATCTTAAAAGAAAACCTTGAAAATGAATTCATAATAAACCCTATATCGAATCTCCAATTGGGTTTTAGACAATTCCACTCTACAACCCATGCACTATTGAAGTTTCATAACGACATATCCTCAAACTTGAGAAATCAAATCTGCACTGTGGCGATATCCTTGGATATAGAAAAAGCGTTTGATTCAGTATGTCATAGTGGAATTATCTATAAATTAATAGAATTGGGTTAAATCTGGTTAAATTGATCCATAGTTTTCTATCCGACCGTAAATTTATTGTCCAAATACAGAGTACTTCTTCGTCAATGGGATATGTAAATAGTGGAGTTCCTAAGGGAAGTGTCCTCGCCCCATTTTTGTTTAACCTATTTCTTCACGATTTTCCACATACCACACAAAACTCTAAGGCAATTTTATATGCAGATGACTGCCTAATCTATGCCCACAGCGCATCGCCAGCCCAAGATCTTCCCAATGTAACAAATCATCTTTACCTGATAGACGATTTTTATAAAACTTGGGGAATAAAAGTTAATGCTAATAAATCAGAAGCCATCTGCATTAGGAATGCGTCCGAAAAATGTCATCGGTCAGTGGTACCACAAAGTAAGACGCTGCGTACAGTCCTTGATGGGGTAGAGATTCCATTTAAATCCACAATTAAATATCTAGGCATTACTTTTAATAAGCTATTAAAGTTTAACGAATATGCACGTTCAACACTGCAGAAGGCAAAGCGAATAGCGGGTATGTTCTCATACCTATTTAATAGCAAACATCTACCTTTTATATAAGGGGACGATCAGATCTGTCCTGTTATATGGTTTCCCAATCTGGTTCACTATTTCGCCAATAGTGGCCAAAAAATTGGCAACATTCGAACGAAAGATTCTGCGGAAGTGTATCAACAAACATTACGTAAGTCACACAAGAAGATACTCAAACACTTACGTATATGACACTTCAGGAGTGCAAGCCTTCTGTAAATATGCACTTCATAACCAAAGGATTTTTGTTGAAAAATTGGCCACTCACGAAAACTCCCTGATGAATGAAATTTATGAATTGGAAAGGGGTCTACAATGGTCAGACTCAGCTTACCTCTCCCCTGTTGGTATATTGAACGAGAACCTGGACAACGATCCTGACCCACATATACTGCCACAATTCTACACCAAAATAGTGCCTGGCTCCCATAGGGGCTAAAGAGAAAAATATCTAATATCACGAGCTCAGCTCACTTCGTTTCTTACTAGTATAAGTTCTTGATATGTACCTGAACTTTCGTATTATATCGTTTATTTAATATTATATATCTGTGATATCTACATTCAACGTATGTTGCTTCAACATTTAGAATTCTGTGGACATAATTATTTTTGTAACAGATTTTTTTTTGTTATCTCGTTTTAAGTGTTATATATTTTATTTTAGTTTATTTATTTACTTATTTGACAGACTCTCTTGCTCTGTCTGTAAAAGTTAAAGGTCTTGAGCAAACCTTGTTCTCTTGTAATGTTATGTTATTTAACATATCCGCTTAAAAAATATACCAAGTAACGTTTTCCATAAACCACCATATAATAGAATAAGACAACAATAGTTCTATGTTATATACACACATGTCAGTAGTTTGTTAAGTGAACACATGTTATCGAAAAAGAAAAAAGTCTCAATAAATTTTATTTACTTACTTATAGCCTTTTTACACTTAGCATCATCTTAGAGGAATGAGTGGAAGATGATAAAAATGAAAAAAGTTGTTTACATTTGCATCATCTCTCATCTTTCATTTTAAATACATAAAATCTGCTTATAATTTATGGAAAAAAATAAAATGAAAAATTCTTCAATTATCGGATTAATAATTGCACTTGAAGAGCAAAATCAATTATTAAAACAATATACGGATCTGCTTGATGTTATTATAGACAATGACTTTATTATGGAAGATGAAGAAATCTTACCAATTGCACGTGCCTCAAATCGACGAAGTTTTTGGTCATTTGTAATAATTTTTTTTATATCTAGAATTCTTAAATTTGTTTTTAAATACACATATATTTTAATAACTTTAGATTTGGTATGGAACTTTCTGGGAGGGAGACGTTCCAAATAGTAGTCCAGAATTTTTTAAAGAAAGCTTTCGAGTAGATAGGACAACCTTTTCATTACTGGTGAATCGGTTGGAGTGTTTAAGAAAAAGGACACAAACTGTCGGAAATCTATTCCATTAGATAAACGTGTGGCCATAGCTCTTTATACGCTGGGGTCTTCATCTGAGTATCGCACTATAGCGAGACTTTTTGGCGTTTCCACTAGTAGTGTTTGCATTATTTTGCATGAGTTTTGTAGGGCTTTTTGTGACATTTAATTTTTTATACATGTAAACAAATGTAATTTTTTTAGTGATGACACTAAAATTATCGAAAGATGATGAGTGGAACAAAATAAGATAGGAACATCCTGTGAAGATGATGAAAGATTACGCTTTTTTGCTCTGTATATTTCTTATGGGAAGATGTTGTCATCTTGCCAATTGATGAGAGGTGAAAGATGAAGCTCAGTGTAAAAAGCCTATTACTTACAATTTGACTCCACGTGTCGGAAGTAGTCGGTGCTTGTGTAACTATTAAAACATTGTTCACGGGAAGTAATTGATTGCTCGGCACTTTTACTTTTGTGGTAAAATTATTTTAACAGGGTGTAAATCTTTGTGGTGTTAAGGTATATAACATAAAAGTGCATGGTTTCGTAAAGTATTGGTGTTATAATTTCCATAGCACACCCATACTTCAACAATTTATCGAATATTAAAACCGAGCTGGTTTTAATATACACTCTTAATCCCTCTTGCCTTGGGTCATAAGGAAATAATTTTTAAATAAAAGGATCAAATTGGGGTGAGAATAAATAGTTGAAAATCGAGTTCCACAACCCAATTTGGTTTTTGTGCAAAGTTTTATAATTATTGGTAATAGAGCGTTGGATAAATAGCAAAGTCTATTACCATTAATAACGATCCTTGAAATCCACCTTTAACATGACAGAGATACCCACAAATAAATTGTTCAGACCTTCACAATGAATTTCTTTCATATGTCCGCATGTACGTTTGTATAAATGGACAAACATACATGCGTACATATGCTTGCACGAATTTTGGAACGTCGTTCCGGTACTTCCTTTTTGGACAGGAACGCGTTCCGGAACTAAAGATGATTTCTGATAACGAGAATTGGCTGACGTTTTGAAAAAAAAAAATTAAAAAGAATTGCTGATTTTTTTTTTCTAATTTTTGACGTGTTTTTATATGTATTTTTATAAACAAGGGTTTGAACCGAACCCGATCCGGAACGAACCGGCTTGTTTTTCCGAACCGTGAACCGAAGTCAGGAACGCGTTCCGGTAAAAAAAAAATTAGCACAACACCACTGTATATATATATACTGAACGAAACTGAACTCAATACATAATTCACGAACTATTGGATGTTTTTTCACTTGAACGTGAGGTATTAAATTTAATACCAAATTTATAAATTTAATCAATTTTCGGGATTTCAATATGCCAAAGTTAAGGAAATTATTGACTTTTGAAACATTTGCTTAAATGTTTCTAGATTTTGAGAAGGATTTTAATGAGACTCAGGAAGGTAATACAGCCTTCTCTATAGAAATTCAGAGTCGTTATGGACAAAGGTTAAAGATGCTTATGAAACCTTTGCCACAGGAGATGAAGAGAACTTAAAAGGTAATTGAGAGGCAGCACGCGAACTTTTCGGCCACTGCCGCTTGGGATACATTTCGGTAGCTGCCCTAATGAGTGAGCTCTCTCAAACTTTTGTCAATCGATCTGAGATGTCCTCGACCCAGTGCCAAAATAGTCAAGGTAGCAAGAATCGCTTTCGGAACCACATACAGTTACCACCATATACCATGGAAGTATTTCATGGTGACTACAAATACTGGTCATCACCGCTTTCACAACGGTGTATACGAATGTTGCCAATATTTCACCTGTCGAGCAATTATTTTATTTGCGGACGTTTACGCGAGGTGAGGCATTGGAAATTGTCAAAAAATTACCTTTGACGACCCATAGGTTCCAGGAGGGCTGGAACAATCTTAGAGATAGGTTTGAGAACAAGAGAATACTGACTTCGCCCTTGAACGATAGGTTTAAAGTAGAGTCAAAGGGTTTAGTATTACTCAAATTGACTGGGATGTTGCCTAATTCGGCTATTGAAATTTTGAAATCAGTAGCCTTTTCGGGCATTTCGTTGGATGACATCTTGGCCGTGACATCTTGGTGGAAGGTGTCAAGAGATTAATAATCTTAATAATCCACAAGTGGACCTAGTTCGTTCCATGGTCGTGAGAGCGGAAAACCTTGTTCGTAGGAAGCTCTTGTTCCGATTTAGTAGAGGAACACTAAGCCTCAAGAATTCGATACCTAATCCTAGACCATGATATTTATTAATGAATATATTGTTACATTGTAAACTTTTCCTTCTGACACATCAGAGTTGGAACTGCTGCAATCTGTCAGGTTTTTGGTTTTCTATTATTTTAAAATATGAAACTAACATTATAGTTTTATCTTTTGATTTTCCTTACTTTAGTCATTAGATGGAGGACATCTTTTTTGGTTGTAGTACTGCAAAGGCGCCGGCATGTTGGTGACATGAACAGGATTGCTTAAACGATGGTAAATTGGCAACAGATGGCACTGCAGTGTAGAATTAAGCTTTTTTTATATTTTAATATTAGTGTTGTTTTTGGCATAAAATCTTTGTTTATTACTTCATTATTCGTTTTTCGATCGCCTTGAGGTACTTAGAGCCCCAGAAATTTGAATAGTAATTAATTTTAGATTTGAGGCATCGGCCATTGTTTTTGTTTGGTAAAAATAGTGAAATCAACTAACTTAAAACCAAAAAAAAAATAAATAAAAATTGTAATAAATAAAAAATATACTATCAAGTACAATATTGTGAATAAAATAGTTTATGTTCACTATTTATATTCACTATAAACCAAAAGGAAAGTGTTGCTTGTTTTTATTTTAATTTGAAAGCATTTTGTTTGATAGTTTTCCCTTTGCTTACCAGAAATCTGGGCCCAATTTTGATTTCAAGGAGTCGCCACAACCATCCACTCGCTTACATACAGTCCACAACAATTTTCATATACACGCGTATATTCTATTTTTGATAAATTGTAGCGCAGCACTTGGTGCGTCTAATTTGTTTATAGCATGATGTCTTCTTTTTGACGTATGTGGGACACCTGTGACCCAAATGGTTAATACCTTTCAATTTACTGAGCAACCCTGCTCGCTAGCCGTCAAGTTGTGCAAGGTTTGTGATGTGATACAATTTTTTATATTTTCTAATAAATCGCGATATACAATTGATATAAGCATCGGGAAGTCATCCATATTATTGTTTTGTTTGCGTGGCTGCTGGAGTGCGTCGTAGTTTAGTAGGAGTTTGATTTGCAAATAGTTGCAGACGGGCCGTTCTTGTTTTTTTTCCATTTATTTTATATTATGTGCTTTGGTTCTGCTGATTTGGATTCAATATAATCAACAGCTTTGATATACATCTGTACACATTCACAACTGTTCTTAATTCTTGTTCATGCCTAAAACTATACTTCAAATCTTATGAATAATAAACGTGCACGCAATTTATTATCGCCAGAACCAGTGATGCCAACTTAGCCCTTTTCGGGCTAGATTTAGCCCTTTTTGAAGCATCTTTAACGCGAAAAATTTTTGTTAGCCCTAAACTAAAAAACGCGCAATTTCAGCACTTTTCAGTATTTTTGTTTAGCCCTTTTTGCCCGTTTTTCCTTTAACTCTGTATGACAATATTATCTTGTTTCTCTGGAAATGTCGAATTGTAAGCCAATGTGACAGCACTTTTTTCTTCTATATCTTTTCTCCTTTGTCATTTACATAGAATTAACAAAAGTACCGAGAAACAAGCTTTGCTGAAAGTTTAAAATTGTATTTACCTAGTAATTAGGCATTGATATAAAACATATTAATAAGTATATGAGTGTATAACTTTAATTAAGTCATGAATGTCTTTAATCTAAATGTTATGCTATGTTTAGATGGAGCACTACACGCGAAGATATCGTAAAGTTTGGGAGACAGATCCCCTTTTTAAGAAATGGATAAAGCCTTGTAAAGATGAATCTAAAGCAGTATGTATTTACTGCAACACGCAAATCGCCGTTAAACACTATGACCTGGTCAGACATTCAGAAACGAAAAAGCATAAAAAAGTGTCCGAACCTTTAAACAGCATTAATATGGTACAAGCACAAATTTGTTTTACACCTGCAGTGGTACTACATATTTTAATATTAGCCCCCTTTTTGGCGCTTTTTTGAAAAGAATGAAATTGTATTGTACTAAACCCGTAATTTTTTCAATTTAGCCCGTTTTTATTTTTGTTCACGCGTTTGGTGTCCTAAGAGTTGGCATCACTGGCCAGAACAGCTGATAAACAATAACACCAAAAAGCAAGTACACCACCAAACAATGTCACAGCAATCAACATCTGATGTTTTTACATGGAAAAAATTATCTAACATATTGGATCTGAAACTTGAAAATGTTGTCAGCAAAAAAGAGGATCTCTTGTCATTAAAAGTAGAAATTGAAGAACTCAGAGAAGAAAATCAACAACTTAAGAAGGAAGTTAATAAACTTAAATCTCACCTTGAAATGGTTGATCGTAAAACCAGGTCTGGTAATGTTGTAGTTAGAGGTTTGAAAAGTTCTGCTGCCAAAGATGATTTTTTGAAATTATGTGCCAACATCCTGCAAGTTAACATTTGTGTCATGGCAGTGCGTTCATTACTTTCTGCTGATACTTTTCATTTTATATTGGAAAATGGTATGCAAGCAATTAACGTCTTGGCTGCAAAAGGTAGTTTGAGAGGAACTAACGTCTTTATACAAAGAGATTATACTAGTGGAGAGCAAAATACTATACATAATTTAAGGAGGATAAGTAAGCATTTAAAAAACTTTAATGAAAACTTGAAGGTTAGGTGAATTTTGTTTGTTTGTAAATGACAAAAAATTTACTTGGTCAAATGGTAAACTAGCTGCAATATCTAATGATGATGCTAATTACTTACGAAATATATTATCTGCTAGCAATTCTTCCGTGGAAGTAATCTCTACAGCTGTGGAAACAGACTTTTCGCATAAAAGTAACTCGTCTTCGCAGTAGCAACAACATAAACTTAGATTAATTTCATATAACGTCGCAAACCTGGATAATTCTCTCAATTTTGGAAACTTTATTACGTACCTTAGTAAATCTGATATTTTCTTTTTATTTGAAACCCATATTCTGTCTGGCAAACAGAATGAGTATTCAATTTATTTTTCAAACTACTCTCTTTATTGGATTGCTGCTACAAAAACTCACAGAGCTGGTCGTGCTAGCGGTGGATGCTTGTTTGGGTTTCGAAAAGACTTGACGAAAACGTTTAACTTTAAAGTTGTAAATGTCTCTAATAATACTATGTTATCAGCGAAAATTAAAAATAAGTTGTTATCCTTTTTTACTACTCGCTACATTAACTGTACTAATTGGAAAGTGGAGATGGATAGTTTTGAAGAATTTTTAAATTACCTTTGTCCAGAAAATTTTTGTTTGATTGGTGATTTTAATGCTCGTGTTGGATAGGAACAGCAGCTAGATCCTTCATTATTAGATGACTGCCCACACATCAATGAATATCGTTGCTCTAAGGATAAAAAGGCCAAGAGAGTCTTAGACTTTTGGACACTGTGGAAAATCTTGGTGGTATTATACTTAATGGCCGAATGAATGGTGATCTTCAAGGATATAATAAATGTACTTTTTAAGTACATACTGTCAAATGTGGAGCCTGAAAGTTAACCTGGATAAGTCTAAAATTCTTGTGTTTCACAATGGACCTAGAATATCGCATAACCTTAAGTGTAACTTCGGCGAGGATAGTATAGGTACTGTTAACAGCTACACATACTTGGGAATAGAGCTTACTTATAATTTATCGTTCAGGAAGCATTTGAAAAACAAACTAGTTACTGCTAAAATGGCAATTGCCTCTACCTGGTCCAAGTATATAAACAACCCAAAAATATCAAACGTTAACAAGCTTAAAATTTTTAATGCTGCTGCTAGATCTAGATTTTTAAAGTATGATGAAGTGGAGATTCTTTCAGATTCTTCATCAAGAAAGTTTTGTTGCTGCCCAAAAATACTCCAAACTAACTGCTTTATTTAGAAACTGGTCTAAACTCTCTATTTGCAGATACCCTAAAACTTCACTTTAAATATATTAATAGAGCACTACTCTTACCCGCGAATTGATTGCCATGTATAATAGCTGAAAAAATAATTTCTAATAACACATATTGGTCTGATGAATGGTCTAAACTTTGTAAGATGATCAATGTTAACCCAGATAACTATAGACCTTTATGTAAACATTGGAAGCACATAGTGTGGTTGGTGATTGCGTCGGAAAAAGACGAATACATTCAAGATGCTAGAGCTTCGCAATTTCATGATCTCTACTCTAAACTGGGTTACAGCTTATCACCGCTACCATTTATTCATTATTCGTCTCGTATTACAAGCACAATAATCAGAGTTCGTGGTGGGTTACTAGACTTGTATTCTAGACCCTTTAGATATTCATCATTTGCGCTGTGTACACTCTGCAATCTAGACGCAGCTGAGGACATGCTGCATTTCATCGGTGTTTGCCCTCTATATTAAGATCTTAGAAGAAAATATTTTGGTGAATCTGTTCTATGCTCAGATGACGTTATCAATTTGCTGAATGGTGGAAGAGTGAATTTTTATATTCTATATAAATATTTGGAAGTTTCTTTAAGATTTAGAGAAATGGTTTTAAATGAATTTAATTGATTTTAATGAAATCGCATTTATGTGTGCTTATAAATATTGTTACGCAAATGGAAACGACCTAATATCGTTTCCTAAGAAAACATCGTTTAACATAAACAATAACCAAAAGCTACAAATACAAAGACCCTGAGTATGCGTATGTGTACACACGATACAGACACACACACATCGAACATGTTTCAAGTAAACGCAACAACAACAAACATGAGAGAGGCTCAACAAGGTGGACAAAATGTACAAACAACAATGTGGTCGCAATAGAGTTATCTAGAAGGCGAGAACAAGAACCTTCCACATCGAGAATGTCCATCATACAGATTACGTGCTTATATTAAAGGGCAAGACAAGGCAAGCAACCAGTTTAGTTACAACTAAGTCAGTCTTGTTTGTGGATACGTTGTGTTCGAAGTCAGCTATCAGTGGTATGTGTGAATAATAGTGAACAAGCAATTTGTTGTTGTGTAGTGAAGTTGTATACGGTGGCACACAAAAGTAGTGTGAATAATAAAGAGTTAATTGAAACTAAACACATATTTGTTTATATTGTTACGCAAAGGGAAACAGTGTACCATCGTTTAAACAACACACTAACACTAAAAAGAACATGTTGATTAACTATAGCTACACTAACTCATAGAACGTACATGCTTGCATATACAGTCAAACTTCCATAACTCGAACTTCTCTAACTTGAATTTTCCGTAACTCGAACAAGTTAGATTGGCAGTAGGCTTAAGATAACAAATAACATACAATTTCTTTTCCGTAACTCGAACTTCCATAACTCGAACGAAACACGTATAAATGAATTCTATAACTCGAATTATTTTGTTTA
Organism: Sarcophaga rosellei; assembly: GCA_930367235.1. Taxonomy (NCBI): domain Eukaryota; kingdom Metazoa; phylum Arthropoda; class Insecta; order Diptera; family Sarcophagidae; genus Sarcophaga; species Sarcophaga rosellei. The sequence goes on along the minus strand of OV884017.1, from coordinate 77,567,297 downwards.
TGTATTTTGTTGGTTTGTTTGTTTGTTTTGCTTTCTTTTGCTGGTTAAATTGGTTTTCATATTTCGCTGTCTTTTTATGGGGAAATCCCTTGTTATGGTGCTTTATTGTTTCTTTGTACTTGTGTAAATATCGTTTATATTCATAAATGTGATTCGCCTGATGTTAAATGTTAAAGTCGTATTTTTTATTATCATGGCATCTAAACGTGTTTTAAAATGTTTGTCTATTGAAGAAAAATATAAACTGATAAAAGAAGTCGAAGGTGGGTTAAAGAAAAAAGAAGCAGCTGATAAATATGGTATACCAGCCACTACAGCCTCAACGATTTTTAAAAATAAAGAACCAATTACGAATTCGTTTGAATCTGGATTTCGACCATATGGTAAAAGGGTTAAAGCTCCAATGTACAAAAATATTGACAAAGCAGTCCTCGATTGGTTTACAGCAGCTAGAAGTCAAAATATGCCTATATCTGGAGCAATCTTAAAAGAAAAGGCAATGGAGTTTGTAAAGCGTTTCGGTGAAGATCGTTTTATGGCAAGCACAGGATGGCTTGATAAATGGAAGCAGAGGTATTAAAGCAAAAAGCAGTTTAACTTGTTGATTACATTATATAGTATGCTAAGGTATGCAGTTTTCAGTTACTGCTTGTTCTAAATAAAAAATACATAATAAAAACACATGCTTACAATTTACTCTTAAAGAAAAAAATTCTGTAACTCGAAGTCTCCGTAAGGCGAATTTTTTTTTGGATAATGGAGATTCGAGTTATGGAAGTTCGACTGTACCAACAAAATCAGTGTAAGAAAAGAAGACAGACAAGTATGAGAGAGAGAGCAACAGCAAACAAGCAATATCAACCAGATACACAAACAACAATGCGGTTGCGATAGAATTCTCGAGTAGGCGAGAACAAGAACCTTCCTCTTCGAGAACGTTCATCATACTAATTTTGCGGACATATAAAAAGGAGAGACATAGCAAGCAACGAGTTAAGCCGAAAGTCCATACCATCCGTTTCATGCGGACTGCGTTACATGCAATGTTTGCTTTCTATGCGGTTCTTATTGCAAGTTACACACAATGCGTTTTATGCGACTGGCTTTTTGTGTTGGTCAGCTGTTGTGGTGAACAATAAAAAAGCAAACAAGAACATTTATGCCATTAATTACAAATTTATGAGTTTAAATATGTGATATTTTGTGCTGTTAAGTCCTACGAAAATCCTCAAAAGAACACAAGACGATTGTTTTCGGTTAATTTATCCTCCATTTTTCATGTTTACAAATAAATAAATTCAAAGTAGATGACACTCAGTACATAAAAACAATCGACAACTAGTAACATGCATATTTTGTTCATGAAATGATGAAATGTTCAGAAATGTGCTAAAAATGTATTTTTCTCTTAAATTAGTAGTAAACTTTATTATGAAATATGTTTTTATTAATATTTTTATAATGCAAAAAGAAAAATGCCAAAATAATAATGTCGTAAAATGTAAACATATCTATCGAAACCATTCACAATAGTATATAATTTGGCATGCCAAGTTTAAAAAACTGCTGACATTTTCCAACACTGCATGAGTCGCATAGAAAAGTAGAAAGTAGATCTACTTGATGCGTTCTACGCATCTATGCATTCTATGCATTTTCTTATGTTTCTTGTCACATACAACTACACTGATTCCACTTTTTCGGTACTCGCATGTAATGCAAGCACGCATGAAACGCATGCTATGGACTTTCGGCTTTAAGCCCTAGTTATGCTACAGTAACGTAATGTAATGTGTACGGAACGTAAAAATGTAAGTGCAATTACAGATCGTAAAAACATATGTTTTTATGTAAACAAAACAAATAAGGAAATAAAATTTGCAAAAACTAAAAGACAGAGATTCAGATAAGGATATAGAAGACATGTTTTTTGGATTGAGTTTATATTTTGTTATTGTTTTTTAAATAAATTTAATATTAATTCCAAATTGTGTAAACTTTGTTTTCACTCCTTTTATCACTTTCAATATGGCGCCTTTTGTTTCTCTTTAATCCAGCTGTTAACCAATGTTATCAACACAGAGTTTTTAGGTTCATTTTAAACGATTTTATATTTATTTCAAGGTACTTATTAAAAGTTTTATGTACTGCTTCTGTAAGCCAAACAATTTCACTTTCACTCAAACAAAAACACTAAATTTAGTTTATATTTGTTTGTTGAGGAAAACAAGAACACAAAATTAAGTGCCTTTGATTGAATTTTATATACCAATAGACAAGCAAGTGAAATCGTTTATTCTACAGAAACAGGTCAGGTAATTCGGAAACCAAATTTGTACGAATGTTAAAACGTTTTTATCTTTTCTAATAAAAGTAAAATGCAAACTGAAATGCTTTTCGAACGCTAAAAACGTTAAAAATCGATAACTAAATTTTTCTAATTTAAAATAAATATAAACACTACCTACAGACATAATATAATTGTAAAATAGTGTTTATTTTTATTTTAAATTATAAAAGTTAATAATGAAATAAATTATAATTTGGGTTTTTAAAATATGTGAAGTCTTATTTAAGAGAATTCCACATACAGACAAACATAATATACGTACAAAATGTAAATTCTGTTTATAATTTAAATTTTCAGTTTTAGTGGTTTTTAATATCGACATGTTGTTAACACTGCTAAGCAGATGTCACGTAAAAATGCAAGAAAATTCTATTTTTTTACAGATTCTTACGTTCCGGTTACGTTACATTACATTTCTATAACCATTCGTATTGCTTTATACATAACAAAAACGATTAAGCCGAAAGTCCATACCATCCGTTTCATGCGGACTGCGTTAAATGCAATTTTTGCTTTCTAAGCGGTTCTTATTGCAAGTTACACACAATGCGTTTTATGCGACTGGTTTTTGTTTTGGTTAGCTGTTGTGGTAAACAATAAAAAAGCAAACAAGAACATTTTTGCGAAAAATAGAAAATTAAATTGTAATTTTAAAAGAATTTATGCCATTAATTACAAATTTATGAGTTTAAATATGTGATATTTTGTGCTGTTAAGTCCTACGAAAATCCTCAAAAGAACACAAGACGATTGTTTTCGGTTAATTTATCCTCCATTTTTCATGTTTACAAATAAATAAATTCAAAGTAGATGACACTCAGTACATAAAAACAATCGACAACTAGTAACATGCATATTTTGTTCATGAAATGATGAAATGTTCAGAAATGTGCTAAAAATGTATTTTCCTCTTAAATTAGTAGTAAATTTTATTATGAAATATGTTTTTATTAATATTTTTATAATGCAAAAAGAAAAATGCGAAAATAATAATGTCGTAAAATGTAAACATATCTATCGAAACCATTCACAATAGTATATAATTTGGCATGCCAAGTTTAAAAAACTGCTGACATTTTCCAACACTGCATGAGTCGCATAGAAAAGTAGAAAGTAGATCTACTTGATGCGTTCTACGCATCTATGCATTCTATGCATTTTCTTATGTTTCTTGTCACATACAACTACAGTGATTCTACTTTTTCGGTATACGCATGTAATGCAAGCACGCATGAAACGCATGCTATGGACTTTCGGCTTTAGCTGTTTCTTACTGTTCCGATTACGTTCCGTTACGGTAGCATAACTAGGGCTTTATGCTGTAGTTACCCAACCGTAACGTTACGTACCGTAGATACCGTTCTCTTTTTAGCATATGGAGAACAATCTAAACGATTACCGAAACGTTCTCTGTCGTTAGCAAAACGGAACGATCTGTATAAAACAGAATTCTCTCACGTTTTTACGTGACATTTGAACATGAGAGAGGATGAGCAGTGGTGCCACGAAAAAAAAAATATTGTAAACAACACTTGCGAAAAAATCACCAAATAAGGAAAAATATAACCAAAATTAAATTCGCACCTTTTTTATTTTATTTTTTTCAAACTTAAATTATAATTGAGAAAAAAGAAACAAAAAATAACAAAATAAAATTATAATCTTACTGATTAATTAATTTTAACAAACAGAACAAAAGCTATTTTTATAAGAAAAATAATAACCAAATCCGGAAAAATCTACACATTGAACAAAAAACGGCAACACTGATGATGAGTCTGTATACCAATTTCTTTGCATTGTGTTGTGTTCGTTTGTGTGTTGCTTTTGTTCTGTTTCGTTTTTATTTACATTCTTCGTTTCTATAACTACACAAACGTTTTTAAGGCTACGTACGTTACGATTTTACGTTTCCTACGCTTGGGTAACCAGGGCATTAGTTATAATCCAGTCAGTCTTGTGTGAAGACAAGTTGCGTTCGAAATAAACAATAGTGGTTTGATCTCGCTATAGATCTGTACACAAGTATAAAGCCGAAAGTCCATACCATGCGTTTCATGCGACCTTGCATTACATGTATATACCGAAAAAGTAGAATCGGTGTAGTTGCTCGTGACAAGAAACAGAAGAAAACGCATAGACGCGTAGAACGCATCAAGTAGGTTTACATTCTGCTTTTCTATGCGACTCATGCACTGCTGGAAAAAGTCAGCAGTTTTTTTAAATTGGCATGCCAAATTATATACTATTGTGAATGGTTTCGATAAATATTGTTACGTTTTTACCTTTTTAAAAACGTTTAGATTATGGGTTCGTTGATTGCAAACCAAAATAAAAACAAATATGTGTTTCGTTTCAATAAACTCTTTATTATTCATATTACTATTGTGCCACCGTATACAACTTCACTACACGACAATAAACTGCTTGTTCACTATTCTATTTCTCTGCTTACAACCTTTTTGTAAGCACTATCACTTATACTTGTGTACACATCTATAGCGAGATCAAACCACTATTTTTACTTCGAACGCAACTTGTCTTCACACAAGACTGACTGGATTATAACTGACTGCTCGCTTGCCTTGTCTTGCCCTTTTATATGTCCGCAAAATCAGTATGATGAACGTTCTCGATGTGGAAGGTTCTTGTTCCCGCATTCTAGGGAATTCTATCGCAACCGCATTGTTGTTTGTGTATCTGGTTGACATTGCTGGTTTGTTGTTGTTCTCTCATACTTGTCTGTCTTCTTTTCTTATACTGATGTTGTTGGTATATGCAAGCATGTACGTTCTATGTGTTAGTGTAGCTATAGTTGATCAACATGTTCTTTGTAGTATTAGTGTGTTGGTTAGCCTCTTAATGTTAAACGATGGTACACTGTTTCCCTTTGCGTAACACTGCCGCCCACTTAAGCCTGTTCGTCCCGAATAGGCTCATTATCTCTTCTCCCGTAGTTTGCCAGTCGCCCTCCGTGCACAACCTTCATTTTTGTTCGGGGGCCACTCCTTTTCTGTATCCTGTACATAACATCGTTTAACCGTTTAATTATTTTATACGGTCCATCCCAGCTGGTTTGTAGCTTGGTGGATAATCCTTTCTTCCTTGTTAGGTTGTAGAATGCTACCAGCTGTCCTTCATGGAAACCTCCAGTGTTCGCTGCACGATCATACCTGGCCTTCATTCTGTCACTGACCATCGCTATCCTCTCCAAAGGTGCGCCCGAGTTATGTTGCTGCAGCTGACCTCGACCTCTGCTCACTGGACCTTTAGCTGCAATACACTGAGTACAGTTTGCCTTTTGCGCACGCACCTTAACTCCATACGATACAGTTGTCGTTTATGTTCGTCGTCGAATCTACGGCTGGCTGGCATGTTCTCTAGTATCTCGGCTGCTACACCTTTTAATGCCAAAATTAGTTCCAAAGCCTTCTCCCCATCGTCCCAATAGTTTCTGCTGGCTACTGTCTCGAATTGGAATTTGAATACGGATAGGGGTGAGCTACCATCAAAGAAAGGTGGTTTTATCCTCCCGGTACCTTCTGATACACCTCGCACCGGTTCCGGTCGCTGGCTCTGGAGGTTGTGGATCTTTTCCTCCATCACGAGTTTTCCATCGGCAGTCTTTTCCAAATCGTGCACTTTCGTGTCCATGGTCTTTTCGAAATCTGACACCCTTTCCTCAACACCAGTGATTCCTTTGCTGACCGACTCATGTACTTCCTGCAGTTTATTTGATGTCGCTCCGGTCTCCTTCTCAATTGCTGTCAAAATTGCTGCTTGCAGTTTTTGGTTTTCGGCTCTAGAAGCTTCTTGCACTTCAGCTAGAAATTTCTGATGTTCGGCTCTAAAAGCTACTCGTAGCTTTTTTTTCGCTTCTTGCATTTCAGCTAGAAGTTTCTGATGTTCGGCTCCAAAAGTTTCTCGTAGCTTTTTGTTCGCTTCTTGCATTTTGCGAAATTCGGCTCTAGAAGCTTCTTGTGCGTCAGCAAATAGCTTTTGGTTTGCTACTTGCATTTTCTCCATCATGGCGGTTAGCAACGAATTTATGTCAACATCGCTGGGTGTTGCAGGGGCCTTTACCTCTCGTTCCTCTTCGTCCTCGAACTCGTAGGAATCAATGTCCATGCCTTAAAGCTGCAGGTGTTCCTTTAACCGCTTTGCAACTCATTCTTCGTGCCCATTGTTGGCAGCTCGAGTTTACCCAACTCTCGTTTAAGCCGTTCCACTTTTAGTTTTTTGAGCTTCATTTCATTTTATTTAATTTTTTTTGTTTTTTTTTTATTTATCTATTTTTACTTTTTGGATTTTACAATCCCACTTCTGACACCAATTGTTACGTTTTTACCTTTTTAAAAACGTTTAGATTGTGGGTTCGTTGATTGCAAACCAAAATAAAAACAAATATGTGTTTCGTTTCAATAAACTCTTTATTATTCGCACTACTATTATGCCACCGTATGCAATTCACACATACCACTATTCGCTATTCTCTGCTTACAACCTTTTTGCAAGCAATACGCTTATACATATTAGAGTACAGATCTACATCAGAGATCTTCACAACAAGCTGATTGCTGACTTCGAACACAACGTATCCTCAAACAAGACTGACTTAGTTGTAACTAAACTGGTTGCTTGCCTTGTCTTGCCCTTTTATATACGCACGTTGCACAAATTGCTTGTTCACTATTCTGTTTCTCTGCTCAACATTTTTTTTGTAAGCACTAACACTTATACTTGTATACAGATCTATAGCGAGATCAAACCACTATTTTTACTTCGAACGCAACTTGTCTTCACACAAGACTGACTGGATTATAACTGACTGCTCGCTTGCCTTGTCTTGCCCTTTTATATGTCCGCAAAATCAGTATGATGAACGTTCTCGACGTAGAAGGTTCTTGTTCCCGCATTCTAGGGAATTCTATCGCAACCGCATTGTTGTTTGTGTATCTGGTTGGCATTGCTGGTTTGTTGTTGTTCTCTCATACTTGTCTGTCTTCTTTTCTTATACTGATGTTGTTGGTATATGCAAGCATGTACGTTCTATGTGTTAGTGTAGCTATAGTTGATCAACATGTTCTTTGTAGTATTAGTGTGTTGGTTAGCCTCTTAATGTTAAACGATGGTACACTGATTCCCTTTGCGTAACAATATGTTTAAATAGTGCATTACTATTTTCGCATTTTTGTTTTATCATTATAAAAATATTAATAAAAACATATTTAATAATAAAGTTTACTACTCATTTAAGAGGAAAATACATTTTTTAACACATTTGAACAAAATATGTATGTATGTTACTAGTTGTTGATTGTTTTTATGTACTGAGTGTCATCTATTTTGAATTTATTTATTTGTAAACAAGAAAAATGGAGGATAAATTAACCGAAAACACTCGTCTTGTGTTCTTTTGAGGATTTTCGTAGGCCTTAACAGCACAAAATATCACATATGTATACTTATAAATTTGTTATTAATGGCATAAATTCTTTTAAAATTACAATTTGATTTTATATTTTTCCCAAAAATCTTCTTGTTTGCTTTTTTATTATTCTACCACAACAGCTGATCAAAACAAAAAACCAGTCGCATAAAACACATTGTGTGTAACTTGCAAGGAAAACAGCATAGAATGAAACAATCGCATGTAACGCAAGGTCGCATGAAACGGATGGTATGGAGTTTCGGCTTAAGTGATAGTGCTTACAAAAAGGTTGTAAGCAGAGAAATAGAATAGTGAACAAGCAATTTGTTGTCGTGTAGTGAAGTTGTATACGGTGGCACAATAGTAATATGAATAATAAAGAGTTTATTGAAACGAAACACATATTTGTTTTTATTTTGGTTTGCAATCAACGAACCCACAATCTAAACGTTTTTAAAAAGGTAAAAACGTAACAATATCTTGGTTTGCAATTAACGAACCCACAATCTAAACATTTTATTGCCAATCTGGCTCACAACTCTTATGTTATGCCATATATAGATGTTATGCATATCTTTTAATTTTTCTAAAATGTCAATCCTATGAATATAATCATGAAATAAATATGTCTATTACATATCACTATGTATGTCTTTTAGCTAAAGAAAATAATAAAAATTTACTGAGCATTTTGTAATTAATTGCAATACTAATCAATTATTAACAAAAAAAAAAGAGTTTCGTGTGAAGGTCTAATCCACTGATCACGACAATCAAAATGATTAATTCAAAATTTCTTTTCAATATGTATTACCATCAACATCTATAACACAATAATTCCACAATATAGAAATTGAACAGTATGTACTTTCGCAACATTTCAAAAAATTCCAAAAAACAGCATATCTAAAGGGCTGGTTACCTATGCGTAAGAAACGTAAAATCGTAACGTACGTAACCTTAAAAACGTTTGTGTAGTTATAGAAACGTTTAAAACTGGACATCTGCCCATATGGAATTTACATATAAAGTACACTGTCGAATATTGTTCTATTCAAAGTGACTTTTTTATTTATTAAATTGCAAAACAATACCTCTAGGTAGAATAGTAATAATAAACAATACTCTTATAATTCTTTATGAACATTAGAATCATAAGAATATGCATTTAAAAATGTTAAAGATTAAAAAGTTAATGTATAAATAGTAAAGTACTAAAAAAGGAATTTGCGTTACATTACCACTCAAAATACATATTTTTTTATTTATTATGTTTCAAAATTTATTTATACACATTATAATTATAATATTATTTAAAGAAAAATTATTTTTTATAATTAAATTTAGGAGCTTAATATATACGATTAAATGAAAGTACCAAGTTCGTCACTTAATATGCATTGCATATTATTTATTTATTTTGTTAAAATTGTTTTGTGAGCACAATAGAAACATCACAATAATATTTATTTCTTATAAAATATTTTTTTATTGTTTTAATAAAAAATTAAAAAGTTCGTTATATGCATGTAACAATTTAAAAGTTTTATATAAATAAACATGAATGTACCAAAGATGGCATTTGTACATCAATGCAACTCTGCATACAATAGCTCCATCACTCATGTTCAACTGGCACGTAAAAACGTGAGAGAATTCTGTTTTAAGCCCCGGTAATCTGCCGGAACGTAATGTAACAGTAATTTCTACTTAACGCAAAAATGTAAGAGCAATTATAGAGAACGTAAAAACGTGCCGTATGATTTTAGGTGAACAAAACAATAAAAGAAATAAAGAAAAACAAATAAAGAAATAAAAATTGCAAAAACTGAAACACAAAAATTCAGAGATGGATATAGAAGACATGTTTTTGGGTTTGAGTTTTTATTTTATTTTTTTTAATATTGTTTTTTAAACAAACTTAATATTAATTTCAGATTTTAAAAACTTCGTTTTCACTCCTCTTATCACTTTCAATATGGCGTCTTTTATTTTTATTCAATGCAGCTGTTAACCAGTATTATCACTACAGCGTTTTTGGATTCATTTCATTGATTTTATATTTATTTAAATGTATTTATTAAAAGTTTTATATACTGTTTCTGTAAGCTAAACAATTTTACAATTTTACTCAATTTAATTTGTGTTTATTTGTTGAGGGAAACACAAAATTGAGTGCTTTTGATTGTATTTTGCGTATAAATAGACAAGCAAACGAAAACGATTATCCTACAGTAACAGGTGAGGTATTTCGGAAACCAAATTTGTACGAATGTTAAAACGTTTTTATCTTCTTTAGTAAAAGCAAAATGCAAACTAAAATGCTTTTCGAACGCTTTAATTAGTTAAAAATCGATAACTATATTTTTCTAATTTAAAATAAAAATAAACACAACCTACATAATGTTATAGTAAAATAGTGTTTATTTTTATTATATATTTATTATAAAAGTTAATAATGAAATAAATTATAATTTGGGTTTTTAAAATATGTGAAGTTTTATTTAAAGAGAATTCCACATACAGACAAACATAATATAAGTACAAAATGTAAATTCTGTTATAATTTCAATTTTCAGTTTTGGTGGTTTTTAATATTGACATGTTGTTAACACTGCTAAAATTCTATTTTTTTACAGATTCTTACGTTCCGATTACGTTTCATTACGTTTCTATAGCCATTCGTATTGCTTTATACATAAAAAAAACGATCAGCTGTTTCTTACTGTTGCGGTTACATTCCGTTACGGTAGCATAACTGCGGCTTTATGCAGATCGTTCCGTTTTGCTAACGAGCAAAGTATAACAAGTAGTGCTACCTTTGACAGTTGAAAAACGTTCATAACATATAAACGCAGGACGGCTTAGAGGGAGAAAAAAATCTTACAATGTATTGCAAAGCAAATGTGTTAGAAGCAACAGATATACAGAGTGAAAACTGGCGGATAAAGCAGAAAAATTAAATGTAAACAAACATTTATTTTGTGTTAAAAAAGGGAAAATTTGGAATATTTTTTAATTTCTTCAATGAAAATTTTAAAGATTCTTAAATATTTAAATATTAATCGAAATGTGGTTGATTTTCGGTCACAATGAATATAGTTTCATGTGCAAAAGGTTATTAACAAGCTAAATATTACAAGATCAAAATAAGACGTACTGCTCATAAAAAAGTTTTCTTGTTGAAAGTTGCCAATATTTTTTAATTTCTTGAGAGAAAAAGTTAAAAATTATTAATGTTATTAGTTGTTTTTATTATTTATTAATAGTTTTAGACCAAAATTAAATTTTTTATTAACTCTCGCCAATAATAAAAATCCACCCCGAAAATAAAACATAAACAAAACAAAGTTGCAATCAGAGAGAGGCAGAAATACTTTATGGTAATATTTGCTGTCTCTTTCACGACTGGTCTATGAACTGTCAAACCGATGCGTTACTGGTTAGCTGTGCTAACGAGAGAGAACCTTTCGGCATTTACATATGTATACACATTAAAGACAGCCATTATAACTTGATGTTTTTTGTCGTAAACAGCTAATTTCTTTAAGTAAATCCTGATAAAATTTTAAATTTATTTTTTTACTAACTTGACGAAAAGTTCACTTGGCATTTTGTGGTTTGACAAATTTGATTAGAAGATGCATTACTGATTGAGTTTTTACTTATGGTCGCAATCATGAAAATGCGAAAATTTCAGATCTGTATAAAAGTATAGGAATTAAGTATAATTTTCTAAGTACACTATAAACTTTACCAGGGGTGACATTAAAGTAGTTCGTTTATTTCTGACGGTCTATTCTTCCCAGCCTTGGTGGCACAAACAGGATTGTTTAATCGATGGTAAATTGACAACAGAGGGCGCTGCAATCTAGAATAAACCTTTTTTATATTTCAACAATAGTGTTGTTTTTGGCTTTAAATCTTTTTTGTTTATTAGTTAAATTATTCGTTTTTTGGTCGCCTGGAGGGATTTAGAGCTCCAGAAATTTAAATTGTAATTTTATTTTGAGGCATTCGGCCATTATTTTATTTTGTGAAAAATAGTTAAATTAACTAAATTAAAAATAAATAAAATTGTTAAAGAAAAAACACAGTGTAACAAATAAAAACTATTGTGAAGTGAAATAAATACAGTTACAACCAGAATTCTATTTAAAAAAAGGAAAGTGCTATTGGTTTGGTTTTTTGTGCATTGGAATCCTTCTAATTTTTCCTTCATTTTAGTGACCTATTTTTCCAAGTGGGTGAAGGCGTAGACGGTATTTTATTTTTTCACCCCCTTACATACAGTCCACAATCGAACATAGTTAGACCACGTTAACCGACCATTAAAGATAATACCCAGATTGAATGCAGGTTCAACAAAATCAATTTTATTCCCATTAATAGTTACATCGGGTAAAACAAATGTTGTTTTTAGTTTTCGAGAGTAATAAACATTTAGACCAAGCCCAGCTGCCAATACACTAGGTTAAGTTAGGTTAGAGGACGTGTACTTGTCAACTGTGACAAGTACAGTTCCCGGAGGTCACATTGACCCATTGTACAATGCCAATACACTAGCCTTACTCTGATATTTGACTCGTAGCCGTCCGTGTCAAGATCATAGTCCTCGGAAAGAACTTCTAAAACAATGAGGGATCGGTAACCACCCCAAAAAAAGTCTAGCAACAGGAGTGCAACAAAATTGGAATTTCCATTTTCGCTGTACTAACTTCAGCAAAGGTGGCAACCCTATTGTCGGAATTATATATTCTTTGAACATGTAAAAGATCTTGGTATTAGTTAAAAACAATTATTACTAGTATAAAACGACGAAAACCTCCCCATTAACAAAATCACCAAATTTAAAAACCCTCCAATCGAAGGTGATCGTTTAGGGCTGCACCCATGATATCGACCGGGTGTCCACTTTTAGTGGTGATGTGGACTTTATATCTAGGTCTGTTATAGATTTATATCTTAATCACCACTTTAAGAGAGCACCGAAAAGGTTTACGCTGCAGTCGATTCAGATCGGTATTGCAGTATGATAACCGACACTTTTGTCCTGCAATTGGGCTTTTGAATTAATTACAAGTTTTTACGACATCTATTGTCAACCTAGATCATGAAATTTTAATCTGTTAGCCAATTCTGTAGGGCTACGTGAAAGGCTGTGTCTACGCGGATAATCCCTTAATGATTAGAGCATTTGACAATGAATATAATTCCTATTACTCAGATAAAAGTCAATTATCCTGTATATAGTTTTCACCAAAAATAATGGCAGACTAATCGGCCTAAAATTTCTGGACATAGAGTGACTTGTCCTACCAGTCTTGCGTATAAAATCTACTTTAACCCTCCACACCGTGGGAGGTAAAAACATACTCTGAAAACATACCCATAAGACATTCACTGCAATCAAAAAGCTTTCCTGGTGACATAATAACATAACTAACAGTTATACTATTTTCACACATATTAGTAGTATAATACTATGTTCACACATGCATTTTTATTGAGCCAATATTCGTTTATTTGAGTACAATATTTTAAGTGTTCACATATATAATATAAGCAATATTCATTTGACAGCTGGTAAACAAAACAGCTGATTGCTTCAACAACATTGCTTTTAATTTAATCGCGAAAATTAGTGCCAAAAAAATTTTAGGAAAATGGAAAACAATTTAACATTACAAAAGGTCTTGCTAATGATTAACCGCAACGCCCAGCTGTTGCGGTTAGTAGGGACTACTTTTGACTCCAAAGTGGATTCTCTCAGAAGGATGAGAAAGAAAAATTTGATAATAGTGGACCTGCTGACCTTCCATTTTTTGTTTATCGTTGTTTACGTTTGAGTTGTCAAACATTAACAGAAAGTGTTCGGAAAACTGTAATATGCTCACTAAACATACTAATGACAGTGTTGTATTTTAAGTTTTAATCAATATTATAACAATTTATGAATTTATTGAGCAACAATTAATTGAAATTGTATATGAAATATTGAGATCAATAATGGCGTTAATTGCGATTTACGCAATAAAAGTGCATGTGTGAACATAGTATTACAGTTGTACATCTACAGTTAGAGAAATGAGTTTCAAGTTTCCTCTAGAGATTCAATGCTAGATTTTTTAAGGAATCCATCTATTCTCTTGACATTACCCATGGCATTATGAACCCTGGATGCAATCGTTCTGAATATCAACAGTTCGTTAACATAATCTATGGATTCAGAAAAAACCTCTACGAAGATTTTTTTAGCACTCTTTATGTTCCCTTCATAACTATTGAAACAGAACTTTCAAATATTCCAATCGTCATCCAATCTCTCAGGCTTCCCCAGACATTACTTCCAAAGAACAACCAATCTATTTTCCTAGGACTCCTGAGACTCCTCACTCCTAGGACTCCACTCTCCAGTCATCTAACAAATCAGCTGTATTAGATAAAGTCATAGCATATTGTCCCTATTGAAGATGTAGAGATGTCGGTCGGCATTGACGTTACCCTCTAAAAGCTGAATCAACTTCATTCTTGGCTTATTACATAAAGTTTAAATTACCGACCTGAGTTGGGATAGTTGTATTATCCAGTTCGTCTTTGGAGCTCAAGGATAGATTTAAGTAACCCGTTGGATTAATATCCCAAGAGTCAAGAAATTTATCTTTCTGATCATATTAATTCCTTACCCCTAATCTGAAGTGTTACGCGATCCTTGCACTGTTTTATAACAGAGTCTCAATAATACCTGGGTCACTCAGTGAGTAGCACGTTTCTTACCAAGTCCTTGTCATTATAGTGAGGGCCAACTGATTACAAAAGCCCTGGACATGACGTGTCCTTTTTCATTGCACGAATTTAGGCGAGTATCATTGGAAATAGCAACAAAATCACCATGAATTTTGACCCAAATTTTATGAAGGTTATTACAGTATTGTCGCCGTGGTCTAGTAGGTAGTGTGTTGGCTTATTAGACGAAAGGCCCGAGTTCGAATCCCAGGTCAGACATCAAAACCAAAATATGAAAATATTTCTTCGGCGACTTCCTCTCAGCAGATTTCTGGCAAAAACTCTGAGAGTAAAAATTGCCATGAAAAGCTTCTCAAAAGTCTGTCGTCCGGAGTCGACTTTAAACCGTAGGTCCCGCCACTCATGTATAAAATTAACGCACACAACATGAGTGGTGTTGAGAAGCTAGGCCGTAATCCTGACTGAAGGATTGTAATGGCCAATTATGTATGTATGTATTACAGTATTGTGAGCTGACTTCAGCAGTTCCCAAATCAACGGTTGATACGTTAAAGGAGCCAGATTCTGTCTCCCCTCTATAAAACGATGGTAGCACATGAGCTTCTCTTCAGTCGCATTTGCCTTACAACTGGATAAATGTGGAGGTGACTTCACTTGCTAGGACAGTGTTTGTCAGGCAGGGTGCAGTGCAGTCAATCAGAAAAAACGTGTGCGATACCCTATCCATCTTCTATGAGGGATACCGCTGATCCTATAACTGAGAAAAAGAACGTTAGGTTGGGAGACAACTTACTTACTTACTTAATTGGCCATAACAACCCGTTTAACGGATTTCGGCCTGCCGCAACACATCCTTCCAGGCGCCTCTGTTTCTTGCGCGCCTACGCCAGTTGGTCACACCAATCGATGACAGGGCTTCCTCGATTTGGTCCTTCCAACGGATACAAGGTCGTCCTCTTCGCCGACTTCCGCAGATACCCGCATCAAATACTCGTCTCGCCGGAGCATCCTCATCCATTCGAACGACATGGCCGAGCCAGCGCAGCCGCTGGATGTTAATACGCTGTACAACGTCAATGTCGTTGAGGAGCTCATACAGCTCACTGTTGATCGGATACGGAAATCATCGCCAACACGCACTGGACCGAAGATCTTACGTAGGACTTTTCTCTCGAACACTCTCAAGGCCACTGCATCAGTACTTAATAGGGCCCTTGCCTCAGCGCCATAAAGAAGCACGGGTAGGATGAGTGTCTTGTAGAGTGTTGGTTTTGTCGCACGAGGGAGGTCTCTGCTACTCAATTGCCTATTGAGACCATAGTAGCACCTGTTGGCAAGAGTGATCCTACGCTTGATCTCCAGACTAACATCATTTCTGGTGGTAAGGGCGGAGCCAAGATAAATAAATTCCTTGACTGTTTCAAAAGTATAGTTATCGGCCGTAATCTGAGAATCAATACGCCGCACGTCTCTACTTGTCGACAACATATACTTTGTTTTGCCCTCATTTACTGCCATACCCATCTTGGTAGACTCCCGTTCAATAGCACTAAAGGCAGCAGTAACATCTCGCTTGGTGCGCCCTATGATGTCAATGTCGTCAGCGTACGCAAGCAGCTGGACACTCTTTTGAAAAATAGTGCCGTTGCGATGCACTCCCGCCTTTCGCAGAACACTCTCCATGACGAAGTTGAAGAGGTCGCATGATAAGGGATCGCCTTGTCTGAAACCTCGCACGGTATCAAAAGGTTCGGAGAGGTCCATTCCTACCTTGACGGAGCTGCAGGAATTGCTCAACGTCATTCTGCATAGCCTTATCAGCTTCGCAGATATACCGAGCTCAGACATTGCGGCAAAAACACGATCCCTTATGGGGCTATCAAAGGCTGCCTTATACTCGACAAAAAGATGGTGTGTGTCGATTTGTTGTTCAAGGGTCTTTTCCAGGATTTGGCGTAGTGTGAAGATCTGGTCGATGGTGGACTTGCCAGGTCTGAAGCCGCACTGATAAGGTCCAATCAGTGTTTTGACGAGTGGCTTCAATCGTTCACACAATACGCCTGTAAGAACCTTATATAGGGAGAAGGCGTATACCCCTGTAGTTGGCGCATATCGTAGGGTCTCCCTTTTTCAGGACAGGACAGAGGACACTGAGGTTCCAATCGTTGGGCATACTTTCCTCTAGCCATATTTTGTAAATAAGCTGGTGCATGCGCCCTACCAAGTCATTACATCCGGTCTTAAACAATTCAGCAGAGCGGCCATCAGGACCCGCCGCTTTATTGTTTTTAAGACGCATTATCACGTCTTTGACCTCTTCATGGCTAGTCGGCGGAATCTCCACGCCGTCATCATCGATCGGGTTCGGAACATCATCTCTAAAGGCGGAATTGGTGTCGTCATCGCCTTGTAGCAGAGAAGAGAAGTGCTTCCTCCATAACCTCAGCATCCCTTGCGGATCTGTTACCAAGTTTCCGTTTTCGTCTTTGCAGGAAGACGCTCCGGGATTATAACCCTCGGTTAGACGCTTAACCTTTTGATAGAATTTTCGAGCGTCATTCCTGCATTTATACACCTCGATTTCCTCACGCTCACGCCTTTCCTGCTCCCTCTTCTTGCGTCTGAAAAGGCGTCTCTCTTCCCTTCTCCTCACTCTATAGTCCTCGACAATGGCTCGCGTAGCGGCAGACTGCAGAGTTTTTCTGTATGCGGCATTTTTCGCTGCAGCTGACTCGCGGCACTCCTCATCGTACCATTGATTTCGTTGGGGTGGGCGCTCGAAACCAAGGACTGTTTCCGCAGTAGTGCGCAAGGAGTGGGAGATGTTGGCCCACAGTCCTCCAATGTCGTTGAGATTAGAGAGGGAATGACGGAGCTTGTCGGAGAGTTGAGCGGAGAACGCCTCAGCGGTTGGGAGACAAGTGCCATTCAAAACGTCCTAAAAACAGGTAGCCTGTGAAATTACCCACATCTTAGGTGGATTTCATCGACTAGTCAGATTTAGACGGGAAAATTCGACATAAAAGATGGGAGCTGCTTGAAGCAAGGCTCATTGATTTTGTGATAGAGCAATACCCATATCTCCTAGATTAGATAGGGCATTAAGGTCATGGATTGTAAAAAGCGAGGAACTATAATATAATATAGTATAGTATTCGAATAATAAGCTGAAAAAGCGATGTATTAATCTAAAAATTCCATATTTAATTTGTTAGACTTGTTATTACTTATGTTTGCGTTATTTGGTGAAGTGGCTTAGCCAAGAGCTCCTAGAAGAGAACCTTTGATAAGTCTCAGCCGATTGTCGTTTATGCGGCCTTGTCAGTAGATTGATCAGGGAAATGTAATACAAGCTCTGTGTAGATGGATCGGGATATCATGTGTCTAGAAGTCTAAGACTTGCAATGGATAATGACGGAACAGGTTTGCTTCCGTATTTTGATAAAGCCAACGTGAGACTGATTACTGTGTTTCTTACAGATTCCCGCCGAATTGCTGCAGATTATGTTGAGACGAAAGGGAGTTAGAGACTGTCAAATACTCCTCTGAAAGTTTACAGCCCTTAGTAGGATAAAGTTGAGCCGAGATTAGGGATTAGATTTATATAGAGGTATTAGGACTTCAAGTCAGTAGTCTTTTTGGAGTCATCGGTCGGGCGATCTTGTGTGGTGGTCATCTTTTTCACTTTAGTTCTCCAATTCCTATATCTATCTTTTCCTACTTCTTTTATTCTTTCTCCCTCCTCCATCTCTTTTCTCTGAACTCTGCGTGATGTGGATATTTTAATGATAGTACACTTACTCTAACCTAGTGCCCAGGTAACAAATGAGATAAGATCCTATAGCTTTGAAGCCTCTACTTTAAGTGCTACTTTTTTCAATATCCCAAAAACCTTCTTAGTTTATGTGAAATTTCTATTTATTTTACAATGTTTTTTAAAAAGTTATTAATAAAAAATTTGCCCTAAGTCGTAATGAAGCTCCATTACATTACACAAAAAAGTGAAAGAGAACTTTGATGGTGTAAATGCAAGGCTTTATGACTCTATCAATAAGCAAGGGGCGGAGGTTTGGTGGTTAAATATTACGAGAATCACTTAAAAAGATATACTTATAAAGCATTGTTTACAATTTAACTCTCAATATTTAGGAAAAATAAGCAATCATGAATGTCATAATAAAAAATAAGGTAGTCGTTTTTTAAAATACTTTTATTTGCGTTTTTAAAGCATTTCAAATATGGTTTTAATACAAACAAAATACAAAATTAATATAATATGTATTATATATATACAAATAATAGTGTTAAAATACTGAAATGCTAATGGAATTATAGAAAATTACTATGCACAATTTATTTTTACAGTCTCAATACGTGTATAAATTATAAAAATTAATGAAGAAAATATTTAAATTTGTAGATTAATGCAATACAGCCAAACAAAAACAGCATAATTTTTTTTCCTGTATTTTGGCCGAGATTACATTAAAATTATTTATTTAATCAGGCAGCATTGCAAAAACTTCTTTGTTCATTACAATCATTTAATCATCGTTTGCGAAGTGATTTATAAACTGTTGTGTTAAATAAATAATATAGTTCGGGAGTGGATAGAGAGAATTTCAAAAAATAAACCCTGTAGATTATTAAAATTAATTGAAAAGTTTAAAATTATGAGTTTTTAACGTCAGTTTACTCATTGTTGTTAAAATTATGTCTACACTAATTTTGATGTCAATACATACTGCTCTAAATAAATGTTAAGCACATCAGATTAATAAAAACTTTATTTTTGTGCTGAATTAACGAAAAATAAAATACAACTACCAATTTTTGATTAAAATAATATTACCAATTGATATCAATTAAAAATGTTTAGTATAAGCGAGATTTGTTGCATGTTTTGTTGTCCACCTTGCCCTGGACCAATCGCTGCTAAATTAGCATTTCAACCTCCTGAACCAACATACAAATTAACTCCTGCTGATGAAGCTAATGTAAAATACAATCTTCACCTTTTTGATCGTGCTGAATGGCAGTTTTCAGAAAGAGACAAATCAAAGGTGGAAGCTTTTTTTACAAGAACTTCTCGTGGAAATCTTATTACATGCATATATGTACGTTGTTGTAAAAACGCAAAATATACTTTGCTATTTTCTCATGGTAATGCTGTTGACTTGGGTCAAATGAGCAGCTTTTATATATCATTAGGGTCGCAGTTGAATTGTAATATATTTGGTTACGATTATTCGGGATATGGTATGAGTGGTGGCAAACCATCAGAAAAGAATCTTTATGCTGATATTGAAGCTGCGTGGCAAGCTATGCAAACTAGGTAAACAAAATATTAACTAATCAAATAAGTAAGAAATAACAAAAAGTGTAAATTTCTATATAGATTTAATATTAGCCCTGAAACTATTATACTCTACGGTCAAAGTATTGGCACCGTTCCTACAGTGGATTTAGCAACTAAACATGAAGTGGGAGCAGTTATTCTTCATTCTCCATTAATGTCGGGCCTTAGAGTGGTTTTTCGAAACACAAAACGTACTTGGTTTTTTGATGCATTTCCCAGGTAACTATTTTAATAAGTAGCATAATTACAGATTACTTAAATTTGCAAAGCATTCAATACGGTGTTAAAAATTTACTGACTTCGTTTAAAAAGCAATTTTGTTTCGATAAAAAGTGTTAATATTCAATAATCACCTATACCCCACTTTGTGTCGTGGTTACGTTCCAAAAAAAACACGACGCAAAGTGAATTATGGTTTTATATAGGAAACCATGAAAACCTCTACTTTTTAAGAAGAAAATTGAACAAAGTAAAGATTTAAAAAACGAAAGTAATATAACATTTTATTACATTCATAAAATAAAACAAAAAAATTTGAAAATATTTACTTTTTTGTAATCAAAAACAACCCGTAAATTTATAAAAATGTACTATTCTCTTTTAAAAACAGCACAAAACACTAATTGAAACTGAACTCTAAAATTAGAAAAACAAAGTACAGTGAACTCGCGATAACGCACACTGTCGCGATTTCATATAACGAGTGGCCAAAAATAGAAGGAGTAATAGTAGAGTAATGAAATTAGGCACACCTATATTAATTGGTAAAACATAATCATACTTAAAAATTGGTCATTTAAACCCGAAGGATTCGTGTCCTTCCCATATATCCTGAAATTAAAAATTGCTATAACTTGGAGGAAACAAAAGATATGTTAATAAAATTTTTACACTTATTAGCTTTAACATGCTTAATACTTCCTCCAAATTTCGTTCAATTTGGAGCAAGGATACGCCCACCTTAAAAATGTCCTTTTTCAAAAAAGTATCAAAAAGACATAAAAAAGTTGAATATATACTTTTTTTGAATCGGAAATTATGATTTAAATGTTTTACTAACTCATTAAAATTTAATTTTCTCACATTCCGTATATCCTTAGAAAATTATAAGGATAAATTTTTACCATAGCTGAAATACTAATTAAACAATATTTTATTAAACAATTTAAAATTTGTTAATATATATTAAAATACGTAAATTTATACATATAAGTGAAAAGACACTTATACTTGGTTCCTAATTGAATTTATTTATGTTTAAATATAAAAAATCGATGATCTAGAAAAATTTACATCACTTCCTCAACTCAGTTTCAAACCTACTTTTTCCACGTCTATATTTTGTCCAATTATTACTAATTTTTAAAAGAATGAATTTTAATTAGTCCTTCTCTATATCTGCTAGAAATCTTTGAATACGATTTTCCACCATATATAAGCTCACCATAGCTATAGATTAAATGGCTGAATGCTTAGTGGAAATAAAATAATGAAGAGCTTAGCGTACTGCAAGCATATGCTACAGAAGACCTTTAGAAACTTATAGATTTAAGAGCATTTATGAGGCAATTGTAAAAATATTAACAATTATTTTCAGTAGGTGGAAAATGCTTGAAATGGCTGTTAAGTTAATATAAGAAGGAAGTAGAGAAGAGAAAGGAGAAGAGAGAAACGAAATTACATACATACATACATAATTGGCCATTACAACCCTTCAGTCAGGATTACGGCCTAGCTTCTCAACACCACTCATGTTGTGTGCGTTAATTTTATACATGAGTGGCGGGACCTACAGTATAAAGTCGACTCCGAACGACAGATTTTTTGAGAAGCTTTTCATGGCAATTTTTACTCTCAGAGTTTTTGCCAGAAATCTGCTGAGAAGAAGTCGCCGAAGAAATACTTTTTTTTGTATTTTGTTTTCGAGAAACGAAATTAAGAAAGGAAAATTCGAACTTTGAGTTGGCACCTTCCTCACATACATACCTTAATTGGGAGTAAGAGAAGACTGATGTGCAGAATTGCCGGAAGTTTGCACTTGTGATGTCAACAGAGGCATACCTCTAGATAAAACCACCACCGATTATATTATGCCCAAGGTGATGTTTCTGCTTGAGTTGAATATTCCGATCCCGGATAGGTCACTGTAGAAGGGTGGGGTTCTTAAGAGGCAGAAACGATGACTATATCGTCTTTCAGGCTGAGATTTCTGTCATCTTGAAGACTTAACGAGTCTGACCCAGCCACTTTAAATTCAGAATCTTGTGCGATCTTCGCTGATAGTCACACTGCCCTAAGAGCTATTGCGTCGGTCTGGTGTGAATTCCGATTTGTTCGTGGTTATGAGGAGCATATAAGTATATTTCGACTAGATCGGACCTGCTTCTGCTGGTTTGTGGAACGTTGCGATATACCCAGCAACGAGATACGAGCGATCAATTAGATTATAATCCTCCAATCTACTAACTCTACGAAATTGTCGGACAAGCCAGGGAGAAGGAGCAGAACCTTTGGGGGATGGATCGGGTCGGTATGTATTTAGGAACCCATTCACTAGTATTTAGGTAAATCCATTGTAATGTTGGTTACTGGACTACTTACAGGACATTGTGAGGTTATGTCGCTGACAAAGATACGGATGACTTGAATTCTCTGTCGAGAGCCAACCTTCGGGTTTTCCTGTATTGCGATTAGGCTTACTTTGCCAGACATAATGGAATTAGTTATTTAGTGCTCTCTTGTGTCTTGTTAATGTCTTTATTTACTTTTTCTCCGACTTCTATCTCTTTCCCTTCCTGCCTTCTTATTGCTTATCTCTGAGGACCCATGTGACATCTGACTATTGACAGCCTTGTAATTTAAAAAATTAAAATACCCTATATAAAAATATTAAAGAACGCAGAGTTTCTCCAAATCATATGTATTTTTCTAAGAGCTGAACATTTTTTAATAACGAATTGAAAATTACTTCATCCCCCAAGTCTGGCCATATTATTATTTTTATAATTTTTTTCTTACATTGCTTATATTCTTTAATACGTAGTGACTGATTTTTACTCTAACTTACTTAATTGTGCCATTAAGAACCCGATTAACGGATTTCGGCCTGCCTTAACACATCCTTCCATGCTCGCCTTCGCCAGTTGGTCACACCAATCATTTACAGGGCTTCCTCGTCCTTCCAACGCAAACAAAGTCGTCCTTATCGCCGACTTCCGTAAATCCCCGCATCAAATACCCGTCTCGCCGGAGCATCCTCCTCCATTCGAATGATATGGTCGAGCCATCACGACGCTGTACAACGTCCATGTCGTTGAGGAGCTCACACGGCTTATTGTTTCATCTGACGTGGATCCAACAACCGCCAACTCGCACTGGACCGAAGATCTAACGTAGGACTTTTCTCTCGAATAATCTCAAGGCTGCTGCATTAGCGCTTAATAGTGTCCACGCCTCAGCGCCATAAATAAGCACGGGGATAGACTAATAAACTCCCGTTCAATAGCACTAAAGGCAGCAGAAATATTTCGTTTGGTACGCCCTATGATGTCAATGTCGTCAGCGCACATTGGGGTTTTTGATGCCTAAAATGGATATTAATTGGAAAATGAAATTCTTGAGTACCAAATATTTTCTTACATGAGCTGGAAGTGCACAAAATTCTGCATCCCTTTCTTAAAAAAACGTGTCTCTAGCAAGTACCGTTACATTACTATGCCTTTCTGAAGTGCGAGTTTTTTGATATTTTTTCATCTTTCGTGAAAAAACTGAATTTTCAGTGTTTTCAAAATTAGTTCTCGGCAAGTTTTTAAGTAAAAGTATTAAAAAAAAATATGGAGGCTTCAACAACAGACGATTGAGATTATATTTGCTTTGTTGTTTTTTAAGATTATGTAGTTTTGTTATTTTTAAAAAAAATTTTTGTGAAGGTCTATAAATTTGCTAATTTTGTAGCATATATGGAAAAATAGTTGTGAGTTAAGGAAAGTTAAGCAAAAAAAATTTTCTTTTCTTAAACTTAAGATACCCTGTGAAATAATAGAAAAAAATTTTTTTGCACTTTCTTGCACCTGATTAAAAAAAAGGAAGATATATTTTTGCACCTATATAATTTTTATCTATTCAATTTTTTGTATAAAATTATAAGACCATATTTATTCAATCATAGGTACAAACGTGAATACAATTTTTATTTATCGAAGAGAACTTTATGAACTAGTTGCAAGATCTGGATTTGAAACCTTGACTGAAAAATCGCATTTCTTAAAGAAAAAACGCTTACACGTTTATTCCCAAGCAATAAAAAAATATTAAAGTTTTTAACGATACATTGAAAAAATTAATTTTCCAATTGAAGAATCGCTGGAATGCATCTTATAGAGTTTCTGAGCGTTTTCTTCAGAACAACAAGTACTGGTTAGATTCGTCAATAGGTCTCCCGCGCCAATCTGGTGTTAAGCGTGGTAGATCGAAAGTTGATTTCGACGATTGCAGTGAAAGAAGCAAAAGTCAAAGGAGTAAAGGAAAGAAAATTCTTCATCTTTGCTGGTGCGGACCAGAAGTAAAAAACTACTCTTTAATACCAATAGGGCAGTTAACTGAGGAAGCGCAAGAAGCCCGAAACAAAGACTTCAAAATGGAGTAAAAATTTGTTTGGATACTCAAAATGATTTATTCTAATTTGTATTAACATTTCTATGTTCAATTCTAATTATATCTGGTTGGTAGATAATCTTTAACAGTAGGATTATAAAATTTTGTCAGAACATATATTTTGATGCAATACGTCAGAATCAATCAAAAAACCAATTTTGAATTTTTTGGTTGTTAGGCCCTTATGCATTTCAGGTCACGATTTTTTTTTTATTATGGATTTATCTTCTTTAAGCGAAACAAACCAAAAAAAGTTAAAAAAAGCAACCAGGAAAGCTCCCACGATTTAATATCCATTTTAGGCATCAAAAACCCCATTGTGCAGCGTACGCAATCAACTAAACGTTTTTTTGAAAATAGTGCCATTGCGATGCACTCCCGCCTTCCGTGGAACACTCCGTGTCGAGGTTGAAGAAGTCGCATAAGAAGGGATCGCCTTGTCTGAAATCGCGCATGGTAGGAAAAGATTCGGAGAGGTGCATTCCTACCTTGACGACACTGCAGAAATTGCTCAACGTCATTCTGCATAGCCTTATCAGCTTCGCAGGTATATGGAGCTCAGACATTGCAATAAAACCCGATTCCTTATGGGACTATCGAGGACTGCTTTTCAGTCGACAAAAAGATGGTCTGCGTCTACTAGTTTTTCGAGGGTGTTTTGCAGGATTTAACGTAGTGTGAAAATCAGGTCGCTGGTGGACTTGCCAGGTATGAACCCGCACTCATAAGGTCCGATCAGTGTTTTGACGAATGGCTTCAGTCGTTCACACAATACTACCGTAAGAACAGTATATGTGATAAGGGGAAGGCTTATGGCTCTGTTGTTGGCGTATATCGTAGGATCTTAATTTTTCAGGACAGGACAGAGGACACTGATGTTCCAATCGTTGGGTATACTTTCCTCTAGCCATATTTGGTAAATAAGGTGGTGCATGCGCCCTACCAAATCTTTACCTCCGGTCTTAAACAATTCAGCGGCCAGGTCATCAGGACCTGTAGCTTCATTGTTGTTAAGACGCATAATCGCAACTTTAATCTCTTCTTGGCTAGGCGGCGGTATTGGTGTCATCATCGTCTCGTTGAAGAGTTGAGAAGTTTTTCCTCAATAACCTCAACTCCCTCTCCGGGAAGTTTCCAAGTTTCCGTTCTCATTCTTGCAGCAAGATCCTCCGGTCTTAAAACCTTCGGTTAGACGCTTAACCTTCTGATAGAATTTTCGAGCGTTATTCTTACACCTGTAAATCACAACGTTTTCTTGTAAGCGGCGCTTTTCACCGCAGCTGCCTCGCGACACTCCTCATCGTACTATTGCACTATAGGTAAACTGACTACACTTTGTGGCCAAAATTGTAAGAAATCACTGAATAAGCATGAAAATCGATATAATGGGATTTCTGATTTCGAATTTGAAGCAAAATTCAAAATGGTAGATCTAATATGGCTACTTTAATTTCAAAATTTCTTCAGGTTTACCTGAAAATTAGTGTAAGGTGGTTTTTGATGTTGTTAATTTCAAATCTGATGTAAAATGTTTCAAATTCAAAATGGCGACCTAATTTGTACTATACCTTCAGATTTACATGAAAATCAGTATAAGGAAAATTTTGAGGTTGCTAATTTCGAATCTGATATAAAATTTTTCAAATTCAATATGATGGATCCGATATGGCTATCTAAATTTTAAAATTTCTCCAGGTTTGCTTGAAAATATGTATATACATAATAGTTTTTGAGGTAGCTAATTTCAAGTCTAAGGTAAAATATTTCAAATACAAAATGACGGATCTAATATTCAATTATAAAATTTCTCCTAATTTCAGAGGGTAAAATTGTTAACTTTTTAAAATACAAACTTTTAAAAAATAAAAAATTACGTGAGAACTTTTGTAGAAACTATTTATTTTTTAATAAAAGTATTTAAAAAATGTTTGGCCAGCTACAAAAAATGATAGTTCTCAGAAAACGCAAAAAATTGCAACATGAAATTGACAAAAATTAACTTAAAACTCTTCATTTAACACATTTTTAATTGTTTTAACGCGACCAAATTCACTCAATTTTTAAAAGCTTATTCAAAACTCAATTTTCAGATAAAAATTTAATTAAAGGTTATGTCAGAAGTATGAGTTTGGGCCTGTTCGTAAATGAATCACTGCGCTGCATAATATGATTATTTTGCGCTCACACTGCTAATCACATGTTGCTGATGCTTCTTTTTGTTGATTTATTTGTTTGCATTTACGAACGAACAAACACTGCAGAAATGGAAAAATAATTAATAAATTTGATTTTTGAACTGGACGATAAAACAAATGACAAAATGTTGTTAAATGCACAAAAAAGTGTACTTTGTGCATAAAAGAAGACATTTAAGGAAGAAAAAAGAAACTTATTGTTAAAACTCTTATTCTCTCTCTCACTCATTCAATGCATCAGCCATTTTTATGATTAATGTTTTGGGTTTAATTGCGCATAATATGATTTAATGTTGCATTTACGAACATTTGACAGCTGCAGTGCTGCCAAGATTTGCATTTATGAACATGATGCGCATAATATGCAGCGCAATAATGCATTTACGAACAGGCCCTTTTTTCGAAAAAAAATATTTTTCAATAAAATCTTTCTTTAAACTTTTACCTTTGCTTACCATATTTAATTTAAATTTATGTTTGCTTCAACCAAATCACACTGTCTATACTGCCTTTAAACTTTGCGTACAAACAATAATTTTGAACACCCGCTGAGCAGTCATCGTTAATTTTTTACAAAAACAAAATATGACATTATTAGCTTTGATATATTCTTTATCAAATACTAAAACAAAACATTCTTGAAAGTGAAAAAAAAGATTTTTTGTCACAAAAATGGGCAAAACTACCTATAGTGCATTGGTTTCGTTGAATTGGGCACTCGAAACCAAGGACTGTTTTGGCCCACAGTAAACCAATGTCGCTGAGATTATATGGGGAACGACGGAGCTTATCCGAGAGTTGTCGGCTGTCCTTTGTGATCGCAGCTTTTTGACGTCCGGCTTCCGCAGTGTACTAGATCGCGAAGCTCTTTGTTGCGACAAGGTAGTGGTCCGAGGCGATATTTGGACTTCTGAATGTGCGCAAATATAGTACTTTGGAGACGTGCCTTCTATCAATCACAATGTGATCAATCTGGTTTGATATTGACTGATGGGGGAACATCTAAGTGGCTTTATGAATTTCGAGATAATGAGAAATCGATCAGTCTGATATCATGGTCGTATGGAGGTTGAGCTGACTTACAGTGGGCCCAAAGATACCTTCCCGACCTTCGAATTAAAATCCTCGAGAGCGATTTTGCGTCATGGGCCGGTCACTTCATCATACACATCCTCGATCTTCGCGTAGAAAGCACCGCCCTTTTCTTCCGTCGGGGCGTGATCACAAATATGACTGTTATTTAATTTTGCTCTGATGCGGATAGTGGCTATTCTTTCGTTCACAGGAGTAAAGTCAGAGATAAGATGGCGAAGTCTCCTGTTAACCACAAATCCGCAACCGCGCCTACCCTTACTTATGAAAGGTGCGGACGCGGCATGTGTCCAATCTTAAATCGTACTTCTTCAAACGTTTGCCGTGGTCGTCAACTTTTGAGAAGGTTCTCATGTAGGTAGCGTTTATTTTTCTTTTAAATTACAAAAGTATAGTTTTCCCCGTTTAACTAATTAAATACCCACAAGCGTTTCGTTTGCACTTTACCTTTACTAGAGAAGATAAAAAACGTTTTACATCGAGCATAAAGTCGACTCCTAACGACAACTTTATTTTTGAGAAACTTATTATATCATATTGTTACATGCTGAAGGAAGGAATTGTCCGAAGAAATATTTGAAGACAAATTACAATGTATAGAAATTAATAGAAAATAATGGTGATGTTTGTTAGATTTCTATTTCTATCACTATTGAAATTTTTTCTTGCTCGAGGGTTTCAAACTAAATTCTGTTATGTTGACAATCCACTTGAGTCTAATCCATCATGATCTGTAGGGATTTGGTTGGTAGTTGATGACAGGATTCCGATTATTATAATAATTATTTTAATAAAACTTGATCCTCAAATGCATGCAAAATCGAAGTTAGTGCCCCAAATTTTCAAAATTAGAATTTAGAAGCTTTAAATGGCTCACTTGACCTGAATGGTATCTTGCTACCTATGCTCAATGAAGAATGCAACTAAGGACAAAATAATGGATTTCTGTTTATTACAACTTAATAAAAATAAAGTATGTTGTATGTATGTAAGACAGAGAACTGCAATTTCATAACGCATACTATATGGAATATCCATTTTGGAGACTGAATTAAATGTGATATAAAAAATTAAATTGTGAACCAAATAAATGTGATAAAATGTTAATTTAAGTCCCGTGAAATGAATTACCAAGATATGAATTGTGTATAGAATTATAGATATTAAAAATAAATCTGATATAATATAAACATAAAAATGGGATTCTGGTGAAGTTACGCAAGAAATGACCAAAAATATATGAACTGAAAACCCCCGATCGATTTGGATTCTGTTTGTCAACCGAAGTTCTTTATAATTACAATCCTTTAGTTAGGATTCCGAGGTCCTACAGTTTAAAGTCGACTCCGAACGACAGATTTTTAAGAAACTTTTCATGGCAATTTTATTTACTCTCAGAGTTTTTGCCAAAAATCTGCTCAGAGGAAGTCGCCGAAGAAATATTTTTTTATTTCGTTTAGTGAAGATGATTTGACCTGGGGTTTCCGAGGCCTTACGTCTAATAAGCCAACACACTACCTACTAGACTACTGCGACTGTAATACAGTATTTAATTAATTCTAAAAATTAAAAGAATTTAGCATCTTCGTGCTTATCTATTCATCTTATATTATATGTATTTAGAAACCTTAAATCTATTTAACATTAAGGTAGTATCAATTCATGGTGAGTATGTACTACAATTTATATATGTATATTATTATAACTTAATTCATTTATTATTATTTAACATTCGTATAAAATCAAACATAAGTAATGTACAATAAATATACTTACTTAATTGACCATTACAACCCTTCAGTCAGGATTACGGCCTAGCCTCTCACATGTTGTGCGGCTTAATTTTATACTTGATTGGCGGGACCTACAGTTTAACGTCGACTCCGAACGACAGATTTTGAGAAACTTTTCATGGCAGTTTTATTTACTCTCAGAGTTTTTGCCAGAAATCTGCTGAGAGGAAGTCGCCGAAGAAATATTTTTTTTAATATTTCGTTTTGATGTCTGACCTGTGGCTGGAACCCGGGCTTTATGTATAATAAGCGAACACACTACCTACTAGACTACGGCGACGAGCATATATAAATAAATGTAGAAAAATAATAATATAAAGTCAGTAATAACTTTGTTGATAGAATAATAATGAACTTAATAATTAAATATCTTAAGTAAAAGTAGATCAATGAAAAAAAAGAAGTTCGAACCGAAAATTTTTGAAATATTATGGTGAAAGCAAAAGAAATCTAATTTCAAACATAAACTAAAAATTATAAATAAGGAGAAAAAGGAGTTCTATGAACGATAATAATGAAATATAATCCGTACATAAATTCGAATATAAAATTTATGGGTTTCAAATTTAGATAAAATTTAAGGGAATAATTGAAGGAAATAAGAAGCGTTCTTAGGCGATAACATAATAAAAACTTGAATGCAGAAGACACGAACAATTCATAATATTTTACTATTGTTGCAATTGTTTGTGAAATATTGTATGTAAGAGAAATTTGAAAATACCGGTTATTTTTTAATCACATCTCGTATATTAAAGGTATCAACAATTTATCTAGTGACAAATAAAGAGCCAGAAGTAATTACTTCTAAATTTGAACTCCTATTACTTGAATTTTCTATAAGTTGAAGCACATCTTGTGGCAATAGCATTTTGTAGAGAAATTCTATCAGGTTTTACTTCTTTAACTTCCGTAACATGAATTCCTCTATAACTTGAAGAAAAAAGTAGTACAACGTTTCTATAATTTGAATTTTTCGAAGAAATTTTCTTTTTTGCTGCCATAAATTACCGAATTAGCCGCTAATAGTGACTTTCAACTTAATTTGCTATAAAAATCGCAACGTTGTATGCAAAATTGCATTAAATTGCTACCACTGAAATTTATACATACATAAAGGCGCCTGGAGACGATCAAAAAAACACATCAACGCCTTATATGTGTGCGTGTTGTAGTTATATACGTATACGTTGTCGGCTTTGATTGATGAAAATCAAATATTTTTGATTTTTTTCATTTGATGAATTTTTATTTGATCGTCTCTAAAGCTTCGCATTCTACTTTTGTAAGCATCACAAGCGGCGCGCGTACAAAACAGCTGATTTTGACAAGTTGTTTTAATTTGTTTACATTTTTTGATGATCTCGTTCCAAGTACAAAGGATGCACCCAAAATCGTCGTTTGTGCTTTTGCAGCTTATTGTACACACTTGTGGCACAAAATATTATATTCACAAACTCAATTAATTCTATAAATTCTTTAAAATTTTCAATTTCATTTGCCATTTTTGTACGAAATGTTTATTCCAGTATTTTCAATCAAATGTTTTTATTTTGCTAACAGCTGACCAAAACAAACATTGGTGCATAAAAAGCGTTGCATGTAACTTGAAGCGTAGAATGCGATGAAGGTATGAAATGCACGCAACGCTTTGACGCGAAAACGCGTGGTGTGGACCTCCAGCTTAATTGTGATTGACAAGCATTATCTCATTTGTATCGATATCGTCGTAATGAACACATCATCCATGAGCGGATAAACAAACAAATATTTCTTTATTGTGAATAATGTAATAGTAAACAAAGAAATATTTTTTTTTGTGAATATAAATATATTTTGTGTGTATATATTTGATTTGTTATATTTTTAAGAAGTTAAATTGTGCTTGGTAAACGTTCTGCCATCATGGAGAAGTGCGATGAAAAAATGTATATTAGAATTAATTGCAAAATATCAATGTTTACCAGCGTTATGGAATGTAAAACTGGAAGAAACAGTAATAGAGAAGTAAAAAGAAAACAATGTAAAATTTTTCATCCAAAGTTTTTTCTTTTTTTTTCATATTTTTCTCAATAAAATTGCACAAGTTGTTAAAAGCAATAAATAAATAAATTTTGTGACGCGCACACTACAAAATCAAAATGCAAATGATGATTGGCGAATTTATTTGAACGTGTCCTTTCACTCACACTTATACATTATTTGATCGTCTCCAGGCGCCTTAAGGCAGAACTATTGTGTTTATATTTCGGTAAAGTCCATAAATAAAATTCATGTGTTTACGTACAAATTTCTTTGGGCTAGATAATTAAAAAGAAAGAATAAACGATATTATAATAAAGTATAATGGCACCGAAATGTAATTTAACAGTTGAAGAAAAGTTTAAATTAATAAAATAGACCTTTTCAAAATTACAAATATGTAGTTTAAAATAATTTGGAGATAAATAAAAATGAATTGGTATTAAAAGTAGTTGTTGTTTATTTAATTTGGATCATTTTGAAATTTAATTCTCTAAGAGCCATTATTACAACTTGTCGTTAAACTTGGGGTTAGTTAAAGGTACCTTCAGCTAAGGGGAACTGAAAAGTTAGTTTTCGTTATTACATCTTACAGATAAAATAATGTTAACTGTTTTCAAAAATATGGCAGTGCCGGAGCAATGCCGATAAAACTGCTCAATTATACAAGTTTTTTTTAACGCAGTGGCAACCGCGGGCTTCGTTTTTTTGTTGTATATGCTCATTTTGTTTAAATTTGAAGTTGCCATAATGAAAATAATATGTAATATGGCAAGTCAAACATAAAGTGACCTTTAAATGTTAAAGGTAGGATGATCCTCCCTTTAGCTTAACATCACTTGTATCTTATTGGGTACTCATAATAACGAAAAACAATTTATCTGCCCGTTAAAATCCTCCCTTTAGTTAACGGCAAGTTATAATAATGGCCCTAAGTTGAAGTTTTTTTCTGGATAATGGTGATTCAATTTATAGAAGTTCGACTGTAATTTTACAAAAGATGAATGTATAAAGTCTTAAACACAAAATTAATTTAACATTTGTTGATTCACATACACTACCTAATCTTTCGCTAAGGAAATTAAACACTGCATAGTGGCAAGTGGAGGACAAGACTATAAATAATTCATGATAACTCATCTCATAAAGAATTTCAATGTAAAAAGAGCTAAAACAAAGTATCACTTTCCTGCAAATAACAAAAAAAAACATCCAATGTACATACATATAAAACAAAACATTCATCTGACATCTCGAAGAAATATACATACAGTGGCTCACAGTGAAAATGGCCCACTACGAAATTAACCAGTATTTGGTTAATATTTATTAAAAAGGAAGAAAATAAAATAAATATTTTTGTTTAAAATAAAGTTTATTTAGTATTAAATATAAGGAACTAAAAATTCTTTTAATTACATTATTAATTCATTGATTTTTTACATCAGAAACAAAAGCAGTTCAAATTTAGGTCACCATGAAAATGGCCAATTTAAAAAAACGTTAGTAGAATCCATTCCTAATCGTTTAAAATCGGTAATAAATCAAAAAACAAAATATTAAAAATTAAAAAAACTTTATTTCTTTAATAATAATATACTGGGTCATTTTCATTGCGACCTAATACTGTTTTTGTTTCTGATATAAAAAATCAATGAATTATAATGTAATTAAAAGAATTTTTAGTTCCTTATATTTAATACCAAATAAACTTTATTTTAAACAAAAATATTTATTTTATTTTCTTCCTTTTTAATAAATAATTACCAAATACTGATTATCATGATCATGGTGGGCCATTTTCACTGTGAGCCACTGTATGTGTACAACAATTTTGTAGAATTTGTGCGCCAGAAAGTGAAATTTTGCTATTGTTGGAATTGTTTGTGAAATATTGTATGTACGAGAAATTTGACATTTGTATGTACGAGAGTGACAAATAAAGAGCTAAAAGTAATTAATTTAACATTTGTTGATTCACATACACTACCTAATCTTTCGCTATTTCCACTAAGGAAATTAAACACTGCATAGTGGCAAGTAGACGACAAAACTATAAATAATTCATGAAAACTCATCTCATAATTTATCTCAATGTAAAAAGAGATAAAACAAAGTATCATTTTCCTGCAAATAACAAAATAATCATCCAATGTACATATGTATATATAAAACAAAACATCCATCTGACATCTCGAACAAATATACATATAAAACAAATATACATACATATCGATGGCTTAATATAGAAAGGTCATATCTCGTTTTTTTCAAAATCGGGGTTTTTACATATTCTGGTAGACAAAACCCACATACATATCCTCTGAAAAATTCAGGTTCCTATATTGACGAATAGTTGATTTACAGCAATTAAAAGAAACATAACATAACATATTTGTTTTAGATTTTATTAAGTTTTTTCCTTCTCCTGTAAAGTATTGAACATGTAAGATACGACCGTTCTATACTAAGCCATCGATATACAACAATTTTGTAGAATTTGTGCGCCAGAAAGTGAGACTATTAAAACAGAAATACAAAAAGATAACAATAAACAAAAATACAGTTTTCTTAAATTGTATAGTCAAAACAAAAAGAAGAAAATAAGTAAAAGAGAATCTAATATGCATAAACAACCCACATCAACCGAACAACAATTTTTAAGAGAGAATGTAATGGAGAACACTCAAATAAATCCTCGTTTGTTACGTAATGACTCTCATCGATTAGCGACAATATTTAGAGAAGACGAAGACCGTCTCTTGAGTGAGATAAATAAGAAGGACAGTTAGGGAAAACCAGATACAGTAACTAAAGATCCCGATATCATATTTAAGTTTAACAGTCCTTACTACAGAAACTTCGTGCTGAAATTCATAACCAATTGTTTGAAGTCCAATAGAAATATTTTATGTCTGATTACTATTGGTTATGATAGTTCAATTCCATTTTATGCCAATGAAATTCCGACACCGGAGAATCATTGTATCTTTCAACATGCATGTCGTTTGAAAATTTTAAAAATATATATTTCGTTATTTATTTACTATAGTTTAGTCAATATCTGTTTTAATATTTTTCATATCGTAAATTTTAAAAATCTTTTCTCAAATCTCACTTTTTATAATTGTATTGAACTTTCTATTTGCGCTTGCATTGCTAAATTACAGTTTTTCTTTGACATTAATGTTATAATTTAGTGATAATGGTGTAGATCATTCTATAGAAGACCTTTATATCATAGTCAGAATACTTTCTAAGACGATTTCAGGTTTTAACATATGTCACATAAATGCCCAGAGCCTTCACAGGAAAATTGACGAATTTCGTTTTATCTTTGAAGGATCAGAAATGGATGTAATTTCTATTTTTATTTTTCGATCTGATTGAGTATCGAATGCCGGAGTTGTGGCAATATATCTAAAGCCATCGATTTCTTGTAATAGTAGGATTAGAGTCTTTGCATGGGAACAATTCGGCGGATGATGAAATAAATTTTAATAGTAGAACAGAAACAATTACTAATAATGGGGAACTTGATTCTAGGTCTCATAATGTAGAATTTTTATTTTTGGGTTCTTTAATAGCCATCAGATAATTTTACTGGGTGTAATTTACCGATCAAACAATATAATTAATTTCAAACCCTTATTATACAAATTACACTTTTTACTTTGGGTTATGCAGGTACTATTTTAATATGCCACTTCAATGCTAACATTATTTTTGATAGAAGTTTGACAGAGGATATAAGTGCCATCGGTTTGCATTTAATAAATGGCGCAATGTCTATGCACTACACATCAGGTGCTAATACATTAATTGATTTATGTTTTGTTGATAATCCCAATGGAATACTTTTATTTGACCAACCCTCTGCCTCTGCTTTTCCTAAACACGATCTTCTTTTCCTATCATAGGATTTTCTGACAATAACAAAGGAACATGCGATTAAATGTAGAGATTTTAAAAACAATAATTTTGCTTCACTGGAAGCAGAACTTGTAACTATAACATGATACCAAACCTTTTTAATGCATAAAGTGGATGAGCAGATTAATTTTTTACAGAGAAATATACAATATCTATTTGAGAAATATGTACCAATAAAAACTATGATGTATGAAATAGATAGCCATGGTTTACAAATGAAATTAAAATTTGAATTAATCAAAGGAATTATGCATATCATAGGTGGAAAAGGTATAAGACGACTGAATTTTAAAACATTTTTAAAGCAGATAGGAGAGACACAAATCTGAAAATAATAGCCGCAAAAAAGAGTTTCTTTGCTGGTAAATTCTGATCGAATATCTATACCAGGAGATAATGGAGGTATGTTCAATCATTGGGAATAGTGAATAGCATCATCATATCCAATGAAATGATTGATGTAAATCAACTCAGATATTGCAACTCATCTGATGCCTTTTCTACATCTAATTCAATCAGATGATGTTCAGCTATACATTAGTTGCTTGCCGTCTAAACAAATTGTATAGGCAAAATAAATTGTAATCTGGATAATGTATTTCAATAGGCGTCGATTAATGGTCTTTGCCTCAATCCGAGGAAATACAATGCTGAATTCTTTTACAAAATTTATAATACATCTTTTGAAAATTTGTTAAAATGCCGTGCTCTGGTATACCTACATACATAAAATCATCTATATTAGGAAACTCATTTTTGTTCAATAGATTAGTTTTCTCGAGATCTAAAGAGGCTTAAAACTTATTATTATTTTTCAAAGTTATTATTTTTTTAAATTCTCAAACTTTGTTATGCCTATATCGTTAGCAGTACTGTTAAATAAGATAATATCTTGTTGTTCTGAATAAATAAATGAACAAATAAATAAAAATAATGCAGTATGGCTAAAAAATTTCAAATGTAAGATTCAAAGTGTGCAGCCCTTGCGCACACACACATCACAACGGGCCGCTATGCGTGCTCAAGTAAGCTTTGTGATATCAGGGCTACCACTCTGACCTAAAGATTCAAAGTATTGAGATGGAAAAAAAATCAAGAAATAAGAGAATGCAAACCATAAACAGATTTACAAGTATAAAAAATATAACGACAATATTATAATATAAATAAAGAATCAGATCATTTAAGAAATTATATATGTATTAAGAATAATAATATTACACACATACATATATACATATGTATGTACTATGCATGAAATGTACCTTCAATGAAGAAATATGGACAAAGTAAACAAGTGCATTTGCATTTTTTATAGAAAAATCCGAGTATAAAAAAGTTATTTTAAAGTGAAAGTAATTTCAAATATAAAGAGAGAATATTATATGTATGTTAAAAGGAAAAACGATTTCCATTCTAAGATCCTACTGTAATTGGATAAATCGTTTGAGAACATTTTTTATAGTTTATTGAATAATTATATAAATCTCAAATCATTTGTATGTCTTGTAAGTTTTGTAACCATATTTTTTATTTTTTTTATTTTCATAAAATGGCCAGCATTGACAAAGTTTCTAAAGTTAAATCACCTGTTTTAGTCATTCATGGCACAGATGACGAGGTAATAGACTTTTCACATGGCATAGGTATTTATGAGAGGTGTCCGAAAGCTGTTGAACCACTTTGGGTGGAGGTAAGTAATTTTAAAATGCTATTTAGAGACAAAATTATCTAAGAAATATTAACCCAAATATTGACAAAGCATTATGTGTCACAAAAATTATTGTGGTATATAAAAAAGATCTAAAAATGTAAAGCATATAATAACATATATTTCTGCCTTTAAGGGCAGACCGAAAGTCTTTTTATTTCATTTATTTATTTTGCGATACTTAGGTCAAATCTTACAAACAGCATATTCTTCCGTATAGCGATACGGAATGCGAAGATTCCAGTCTGGCAAAACATTGTATTAGAAAATTATTCCCCCCTTGTCGTATCTGATGGGAGTTCCGCCGTTTTTGTACTGACATCTTGGATGTTGTCTCAATTGAAGCGAATAGTCTGCCAATATTAAATACGTAACAGGCTTTGCAATTTCAGATTGAGGGAGACTATTACTCAGTAGAACGCGGACAATGCTCGCGCAGCTGAGGACTGTCTGGTCAACTATTCTCAATTGCCATTGACCGTTGTCTGGCCTGTTTACCTATTTAGCTATCACTTCAGGCTCACTGGCTTGTGGTGGGTGGACCTGTGGTTAAGAGCAACCCAGGAAACGCAATTTTTCCAACCTATCATATACATATTACCAATTAACTATCAAAACTGTCATATATAATCACATCGTCTTTAAGCATATTAATTCTTCTTTCGTCTATTTAAAATAGAGACACTTTCGAATACAGCAGTTTAACAAACAATAACAAATGCTCAGCAGTACGAACTAAGCAAAATTAAATATTTTGCAAAGATTATTTGTTTGGTTAATATACCTTTAAGAGTTTTTTCCATTGTAATAATTTAACAAATGTTTTCACTTAGGATGTGAGTTTTTGCAAAAAATGCTGAATGCATCAAATAGGTTGAGAGCAACTGTTCCTGATCAGAAGTTGTCCGTTTATTATATATTTAGCTTATCAGACCTCTTACGTTGTGTGTGATAATTGTATACCTGAATGGCTGTATCTTAAGTCTTAAAGTCGACTCCTAACGACAGATTTTTGAGAAACTTTTTCATGGCAATTGTTTTTGCCAGAAATTTGCAGAGAGGCAGTCGCCTAAGAAATATTTTTTCATATTTCGTTTTGTTCAAGATGTCAGACTACCGCGTAATACTGAAACAGCGTTAAGCGGGGTCTTACTGTACTATAATTTTTGTCCGATTTTATCAAACGAAGTTTCAATCTCTTCACAAGAAAATTATCTTTAAGAATGTCACCACTTGTTTTATAGTTTTTTATTAAATTTTGCAATTAAGAATGGCCAAACTTTAAAAAATAAGGAAAAAATCATATTTTCCAAGTATATCCAATCAAAATTCATAACATATAAGTTTGAATAAAATGTTTATGTATACCTTTTTAAAGGCTAATGTCTCCCCTTTCTAAAAAACTTTGGATTTTTAACATAGGTTCAAATATATTTGGGTAATTCATAATTTTGTGTGAAAAGATAAAGAAAATTGGTTTTGTCAAATAAATAATAAGTTTGGAGAGTTCCAAAAAATATTAAAAAAAAATTTTTGAGTTCTACTCAACTAACTGAATAGCTTAGAATATGTAGTTACTTGGGTGTATTTAATTTTTTGTATTTTGTCGCATAGTGTAATTTGTAAAAATAATTTATGTCTTTATATTTATTTTATTAATTTATTTCGATTTTATAATAAGACAATAAATTTATTGATTTTCACAAACCATAAGCAAAATAAGAAAAATCTCTCTATTGACTCCATATACATATTTGCACCGCATGAAGGGGTGTATGTCGGAACTAGATGTGGACAGTTCGGAATTTATTGGGGAAATAATAAATAAGGAGCAGTATTTAAACATTATAAAGAATGCTGCTAACGTAAAGATGTGGTTTGCCTACCAAAGGCCCCACAGGCTTAATACTGTTCCACAAAATCCCGATACAACTCCAAGAGAGTATTTAGGTTATCATTTGGAAGAAATATAGAGTCAACAAAAAGTTTTTCTTACTTTTCTTATGGTTTGTGAAAAACATTAAAAAATTATAATATAAAAAACAAATAAATTAATAAAATAAATAAAACAACATAAATTATTTTTAGAAGTTATTGCTTAAAATTCATAAAATGGTTCACACATATTGGGGTACTTAGACTGTCCTATATACATATATATATATACATGTTTTGCTTTTTAGGGAGCTGGGCACAACGATGTTGAACTCCACTCTCAGTATTTTGAGCGATTGAAGAAGTTCTTAACAGTTGAATTGGTGAAATGACAATTAAAATCGTCGGCAGAAGTCTCCAATAGAACACCGCAAGCACCCGAATCTACTACGGCTATAGATTATCAAGCCACTTCCACTTCTGCCCTTCCAACTTTGAAAGAATCTCATGGTGCTTCAACTTCCCTAACAACATCCCAATCACCAGTGACATCTTCAAAATCGGATAAAATTGAAAAGGATGGTAAGTTAATATTACGTTTTTTAAATAATTTATTTAATTATTATTTTATTGTAGAAAGTTTTCAAGTGTAGAACACTTTTCTGCACATACGGTTTGTCAAGAAAATGTTTTAATGTGCACTAGTTATTTTTTTATCTTAGTTTTTTTACTGGGATCACATTACTTTTTATCAAACAAAGAAATAAAAATACTTAAAATTGCAAATTTAAAACAAAAAATTATGATATAAAAGTGTTCTATAGCATATAACAAATAATAACAAAGGTATTGTGTAGAAATCAATATTTTGCATTGGCACTAATGTCATTATGTCTTATATCTCTACTTTTAATTTAAATTAGTTTTTGGACTATTTCCATTCTCACTGATATCTTACGTTGTCACTCAGATTGGAATTTTATCGTTCGCTTATTTTGACTTCTAGAGCAATTTAAATATCTTATATTTTTTGTTTTGTTATTGAAAAATATCCATTCTGTCTCAAGATTTTTGAACAAAAAAGTTAAAAGCTACCACATCCTCTCTAAAATGAATATCTCTAAAAACGGTAGCTTTTCCGAAAGTTTAAAAATTAAATGTAATAAAAATACTTTCCGCTTTGAGCTATATGCAATGGGGACGCAAAACGGAATTGAATTTTAAGAATCCCAGGATTCGGGTTATACCCGGGATTTCGAGATTTTTTTTCTGGATTTAATTTATTCACGACTATAAAGCCGTGAGGGGTAAAGTTATCATTTTGTCTATTTGGTATGATTCATTAGATGTCCACGAGACATATTTTAAAACCAAATTACCAAAACCAATAATGGCTTGTCCGTTTTTCTTGGGACATATGTGTCCCTGTGGTCGTTAAGGGATGTAATTTATAAAAAAATTTAAACGAGTTGAAATTAAGAGAAAAGTAATTGCTTCTAGTATTTTAGGTACTAATATCTATTTTTTTAATAAAATGAAATATTTGGTACAATAAGGTATATGCAATTTTAAATTTTGAGTGACTTCCGTTAGTTTATTCACCAGGCTGAAGCATCATTTGACAGACTTATTTTTGGCGTATTGCTTCATTACATTGTGTTCCTTAAATTTTAATATTGTTTTTTGCTGTTTTCGAGGGCATCTTGTACTTCTTTGTTGTTAAAAAATAAAGGTTTCTCGGTATATCTTCAAACCGACCATTTATACCAACGTTTGGTACACGAGATATACTCCATATCCACCATGCAATAAATAATTTATAATAGGTATAGTGACAAATGAAATTTATATATTAAAACACAAAATATTCTAATCTCACGCGCAAAAAACTGTCGACTTCAAGTGACCGTATATAAAAAATAACTGTTCGAATACACCCGGCTATAGATAGGAAACATACATACGCACCTTTTAAAATTAATAAAAGTAATATGTATAACAAACACTCGGTTTTTAGTTATTCAGATTTTCGAAATTATGTGTTTGGTACTTATGTGTCCTTGTGGTCATTAAAGGGTTAATGTGTACCACAATTATATGTGTATAAAATAAAATAAAAATTAAACAAAAATACGTAAATTAACAAAAATAAAATAATCAATCCTGCGTTAATTAAAACATACACGCATTCATTAAAATAACGAGTATTTCTTCATTTCCTTTGTCTACTTAAGGCGAATGGTTTTACTCGTTAACCTGTTTATATAGAAAACACGAACAATATTGTGTGATTTCGTGTGAAATCGTTCGTCTTACAAGATCAGGCCTTAAAGTCGCCCGGCCAGACATCAAATACTGGACCAAACTCGAATTTTTTGTTATTGCGTTGGGAAAAATACAATTAAAGAATATCAAAATACTTTTGGTTTTCACTACCTGTGTTGCATAAATCATATGTTCTTTTCTTCTTCACAACAACAATGAAGTTTGAACCTTCAGTTTTTATGTGTTGCTGTGCTAAGCAAAACAAATATTACCAACTCCATATGCAAATTTGATCAGGTTAATTTAATGCGTAGCTATGCGCCATAACACTTATGATCAGACGTTGGCACCAATGTCCCTCAGGGGCAGCGTTGCCAGGTGCCAAGTTTTCCCTTTTTTTCCAAGTTTTTTGAGATCGAAAAAAGTTTTCATTAAATTTGTTTTCTAACAAAACAAGTTTTTCATCAAATTTCATTCCATTTTTTTCAATAAATTTAATAATAACTCGAAATATTTACTCCAGGGCAAGATATCAAAGAAACTCTAACAGGGAAAGTAACAATTAACGGACTTCGGTACTTTCTTTTTAAAATTTTGGTACTTTAGTAGAAAAAAAGTTTTTCTTGCTAAAAACAGGGTTTTTTTTGCAGAAATAAAAAGTTTAAAAAAATTACTGGCAACGCTGCTCAGGGGAAGAACATCTTCAACTTTTTACACACATAGGACACGAACATCAACAATGTTCGTTAGGTAGGTAGGTAACATTCTTGGATGGACTCACTTAGGCCGCATTGGGCCCATTGTGCTACCACAGTTATCCGTTATCCCCTAATCTCGAAACCACTCGGAGCTCCTGATGAAGCGATTCAGGCTGCCAATGTCAATCCTTGACAGTTCCTCCAAGTACCGGCAAAGAGCCGGGCATGTACCCAGCAGGTGAGGGACAGTCTCCTCTTCCTCTTCATCCCTGCAGCTTCTGCAGAAGTCTTTAGCAAGGTGTCCAAGACCAATGCGCCTCGCATGCGTACCCATAATGCAATGCCCCGTAATGACACCGACAACTACACTGAGCGCGCCTCTTTGGAGTTTAAGTAGACTCATTGTGCGCCCCTCATTCAGCCTTGGCCAGATTTTACGAGCCGTTCTACCCGTGTCCGAGGCCGCCCACCTGTCGTTGACGGAATCGACGATCGCATTATCAATTATGAGTTTGCAGGTCCTCATAGGTATGCCCAGATTCGAGAACTCATCGGAGAGTTCGATTTTCGTGCCCCGCCTGGCAAGTTAATCAGCTCTGCGGTTACGCGGAATTCCCCTGTGCCCCGGTACCCATACGATATGGATATCATATCGTTCCGCTATCTCGTCGAGATATCTGCGACAGCCGTACACCGTCTTTGAGTTTATCACGTTAGAACTTAGAGCCTTGATAGCTGCCTGGCTATCAGAAAGTATGGTGACGTTCCGCTTGGAGGCCCTTGCGTCTCTAATAATACTCGCCACAGCCTGTATTGCCACCACCTCCGCCTGAAAGACACTACAGTGGTCTGGCAGTCTTATAGACTCAGCTATTCCAACCAATTCCGAAAAAATTCCACCGCCAACAGCTCAGTTCAGCTTAGAACCGTCGGTGTAGATTTGTATGGAGTCCCTTAACAGGTGGGTCATACCACCCTTCCAGGCCCCATTGTCCGGAACCGAGGTCCTGAACCTCCTCGTGAAGTCGTACCGCGGTGTCATGTAGTCACGTCTCCCGACATCCCCAACTTCCTTCAGGATCCTTGCGTGGCCGATATCCGAGTCCTGCCACTGTCCAGTCGCCCAGAGACGTTTGCTCATTTTAGCAGCCACTCTCCTACAGAAAAGATCGAGCGGAAAGAGGCCCAAAATTATCTCCAGTTCCGACGTAGGTGTAGTGCGCAAGGCACCACTAATGATAATACAGGCAGATCTCTGCAGTCGCTGTATTAGTTTCGAATTTGTCTCCTTTTCAAGGGATTCCCACCGAACTAGGCATCCATAGGTCAAGATAGGTCTGACCACCGCTGTGTAGATCCAGTGAGTCATCCTAGGTCCTAGGCCCCATTTTCTCCCCAACACTCTGTTACGAGCATACAGGGCAATGGAAGCCTTCTTAATTCTATTAACCCTTTCCGTGGTTTTGTCGAATATATTCGACATTACAACATACTCTGTTTCTATGCGCTTTTACTATATAATAAAATACAGTTAGTTTTAATTTTTTTGTTTAAAATGAAAGATAAACACTAATTGTATTTACAATTGTTGTTTATCAGGGTATTTGATCTGTTTTGTTATTTTAAATCCTGTTTTAAAAAAGTAATCACTACGTACATAAAAATAACCTCGTTTTATGTATAAAAATATATATTTTAAGAGATCGGACTATATCGAAATAAATTGTAAGTATTGGTACAAGTGTGAACAAACGTTTTTTAAAGCAATTTGTATTAAAAAATAATCCTGGTGCTCTTGGCGATCGTTTTTCGAATGTCGAATATATTCGACATTTACCTTTAGAGGTTGTTTCTTTCCTATTACTATACATTACTAAGTAATTCTCGGGTTCGAATTGTTTTTATAGAACATAGAAAAATTAACTATTGATGACATAATGACCTTGTTAGAAGCTGATTCAGATCTTGATGAGCCAACTGGAGCTGATGATGAGGTGACATTTGACGTACCGCAGGTACGAACAATGGATATTCAGCCACGCGAACATCAAGCTGTTTCAGAGGATAATATTGATGACACTGAATATATCGAGGATACCTCTAAAGATCACCAAGATACTGAGACAAGTAGTGAAACAGAACCAGAAATTCCATTAAAGTATACCCATAAAAGCAATTTAAGTTGGAGAACAGTTCTACTACCAGAAAATTATAGAGGCATTACTTTTGAGCCTTTATTGGAAACAGATGATGTATGTGCAGCTGAAGCACCGTTCTCATA
The DNA here is from genome assembly GCA_930367235.1 of Sarcophaga rosellei. Taxonomy (NCBI): domain Eukaryota; kingdom Metazoa; phylum Arthropoda; class Insecta; order Diptera; family Sarcophagidae; genus Sarcophaga; species Sarcophaga rosellei. Next base: position 77,522,892 of record OV884017.1, on the reverse strand, counting down.
TTTCAATAAATATTTAACAGATGATTTCTTTTTAAATACTGCACGCTAACAAAGAAACATAAAAAAATCAAATATTGTTGCGGCAGGTGTTTTATTAAATATAGGTGAAGGTTTATGTCGAATATATTCGACATTGTGTAACACACTTGGGAGCAACCCAATACAAAAAATTTTATTTTTCCCTTATTCAGCGTACTCAAATTACCGTAAATACTAATTTTCAGATTTTTAGCTCGACCTAAATTATTTTTGACCCTGAAAGGGTTAATGATGTTCGATTTCCAAGACAGCTTCCTATCCAGAATGAGCCCTAGAAAGTGTGCTTCCTGTTTGAGTTTCAGTTCCGTCCCGTTCAGTTTCAGTGGACGAAAAGTCGGTGGCTTGTACCTTCTCGTGAAGAGTACTACTTCCGTTTTCACCGGGTTTACACCCAATCCACGATCAGATGCCCACACGCAGACACTCCTATCCGATCCAGTTGCATCCTATCCCTGATAGTATCGACAAATCTTCCGGAGATCACAAGAACAATGTCGTCCGCATAGGCAATTGCCTCACATCCATTTTGTTCCAGTGTCACTAGTAGCTCATTAATCACCAGATTCCACAAAAGAGGAGAGATTACTCCACCTTGTGGAGTTCCCCTCCCTATAGCTCTGGTTGTTTTTGAGCTCTCAAGTGCGGGGTAGATTGTTCTCCCACGAAGTAGCTTAGATATCCAGTTCACCACAGTGGTCTGTACACCTAGCCTTACCAGTGCTCCGGATATAGCGCAAAGTTCCACATTATTGAAGGCTCCTTCGATGTCCAGGAAAGTAGCCAGAGTGTATTCCTTCTGTGCCAGCGATTTCTCTATTCTGCACACCAGGCCATATAGGGCAGTCTCAACAGACCTCCCCCTATTGTAAGCGTGTTGTCCCCTGGAAAGGAGGTTTCCATCCAGGTTTTGACGCGGATTCACATCCACGAGTCTTCCCATGGTCTTCAACAAGAAGGAGGACAGACTAATGGGTCTGAAGTCCTTGGGTGTAGTATGACAGTTTCTTCCAGCCTTCGGTATGAAGACTACCCCCACTTTACACCATTCCGACGGTATATGGCCCATCCGAATACTGGCGGCAAACATCGTCCCAAGCATTCCGATGTGCTCCATTTTCAGACGTTGCAAGAGGGCCGGATATATTCCGTCCGGTCCCGGAGATTTAAACGGCCTAAATCCGTCTATCGCCCATTTTATTGCGTCCGCAGACATGATCGAACAGTAGTCCCACTGTGATTCACTCCCCGAAACACAAACCTTGTTGGCTATGGACCATGGTTCTTGGATTAGGGCTATGTCTTCTCCTCTGTTCGCCAGTCGGAGAAGTAGTGCGGCAGACGCCGCTTTAGAGTGGTAGAGATATCTGGATTACTCGGACCATGGTCTTTTCCATGAATTTTTTCCTCCACCATCGTTTTGTCCAGACCTTGGTCGTCTAGCTCTTCTTTTTCCTCTTCTAGGAGCTCGGATTCCCTAAGCAACATCCCAAAAACCGATACCATATCCGATCCAGTGGAAGAAAAAGAACTGGCTCTGGATCGGGTACGGATCTGTGTCGAGGTTGTCGATAGGTCCTCCTTATCCTTTTCCTCATCCGTGACTTCTATCACGGGACTCTAAGGGACGTTTATCATTTTTGTAGACCTTTAGGATGATGTGTCTAAATCCGAAGGCCAAAACACCATTGGATTTCGCCAAGTGCTCCAGGGATTCTTGATTGACTATAATAATCGCACAACGAGATCCATGGCGCTCCTCCAGTTTAGCAATTTTCCAATTGTGAGTTGGTACCTTTGGATTACACATTTTGATCATCCTTAAGATCTTTTCTGGCTCCTTTGGATTCAGTGTTATCCAAGAGCGCGTTCGCGGTCGGCTTGGGATGGCGTCTTTCGATACCACCTCTAATTTGGCGCCCGGCCAGATTTCTCCCATCCTTGATATAGCGATGGAGAAAAGATCCTGAGCTCGCTTGTCGGCACACGTTACCAGCTTAACGTGTCCTTGGTGCCAGCCACACATCTGGTGACTGGTACTGGCCCGGGATGTTCCTCCATCACATCTAGGAAGATATCTGCCAGGGCGTCCTCAACTAGCCTCCAATTTGACGGTGTGATGCTACCATCTGCAACATCGCTGTACGTTATGTTGGTGCGGTGAGAACTTCGTTGTTTCTTCGCACCAGGTGTGTCACTTTCGGAAGACCGCTGTCTTTTCACAGCCGTCTCGTTTGTCAACTTATCCAATTCGGCCAGTTTTTCCTTAGCCCAGGCTAGCGATTGCATATCACGCGGCGTTCGGCTGCCCTCTGGGATCTTTGAAATCCGTTCGAGGACCCGCTTAGCACTTAATCGCTCCCTGTATTTTTGTTTGGAGTCTTTTACGTGTTTTGATGCCGCGTCAACCTTTACATTTCCAAGGCCGCTTTTGCTGGATGTGGATCCGGCTTTTGCAGCAACCTCGGTTTTGGTAAGGCCAACGCTTTTGGCTAGTAGTAATCTCGCATTTTCCGAGGTTTCAGGTTTTTGGCCTCTTTACCTCTTTTGTTGAGACGGACGTCGGTTTAACACCCGTACGCGGATTTTTACGAGTTCCGTTCTCGGCCTTTTTATTTTTTTCCTTATTTTTATTTTCATTTTCCTTCATATTTTGGTCCCACGAGTTGCGGATAAGGGGATGGTCCACCTGAGCAGGGATCCGTTCTGCCCAGGTAAGGCTGGTTAATCCTGGAGGTCGCCTGGTATCCAGGATACTCCGTTAGCGACTGGGATATTTTTGATGGGCCCTCAGCCAGGCTGACTCTCGGCACGGGTCGTGTAACACCTTAGTCCAGCCCATACCTCTATCCTATGGTGAGTGCCACAATCCATCCGATCCTGGGATAAAATAAGTGTGGACTCCCCCCTTAGCTGGTGGACACCCTATGTTCCTTAAAAAGAGCATTCAGCTGCTTGTCAGATTCTAAAGAAGGAGATTCATGTCGCTTTTTTCAAACTTCAATTATACACTCAAAGAAATATTATAGTATGATTCACTAATATCAATGAGAAATGATTTTGATTTTTGGTAGAATACTTGCCAAGTTAAATACGGTGTCTTTAGGGATTTAGCGCAGTAAAATTTTTTCTATCACATATGTATATATACAGTCGGGTGCACAAATGAGTACATGTTTGTACTTTGAACACTATTTATTGAATAAAACTAAAAGTAATAAAGAAAACTTCAAAATTTTTTTGTGCATTTATTTAGCATTTAGTGATTAACAAAATAATATAAAATTTAAAACAGAAAGCATCAGGCTCTAAGAAAAAAACAAACAATCAATTTTGCACGTCTGCATTTTATGATATTGTTACGTTGTTTTTAAAAACGTTTAGATTGTGGGTTCGTTGATTGCAAACCAAACTAAAAACAAATATGTGTTTCGTTTCAATTAACTTTTTATTATTCACACTACTTATGTAGATTCAAAAAGGCTTAATTTATATTTAATGATATAAATTTGTTTTGAAATAAATTTGTTAAGTTTTAACAAACTTTTTTTTTACAAACAATAATATAAACCAATTATATTTTATTTTATTTAAATTCAAAATTGAACTGCTTGGCTCGGCTACCAAATATATAATAATTTTTATTGTCTTTTTTTTATTGAAAAACTATTTTTTCAAACTCGATCAAGTATTTAAGTTTTATTATGTTTATGTTTGTCAGTCCGCTTACAATATTTATTTTAGTTCAGTTTTCTTTAACCCTACGGGATCGCCTTAATCCTTTCGGGTGCGATCCCACATTCGGCCCTCCTGACGCATCATTCGACCCGAATGATATGCTCTTTAAATGTGATCTCACATTCGGCCTCCTGGCGAATCAATCGACCCGAATGATGTGCTCCACGGCTTCATGTACTCGGCCACTGTGTTACATCTCCTAGACCCTTCACATTCTCCAGCTTTCTCTACCTCATAACGACCATGGTTAAGTTTCCTCACGACCTTATAGGGACCTAAAAACTTCGGCTTTAACTTCATACCAACATCAAATTGGGTGCGCTTGATTGCGACCAATTCTCCTACCTCATAAACTGTCTCTGGAACTCTGCCTTTATTAAAACTCTTCCTATTCCCTTCCTGAATCCGTAGTATATTTTCTCTAGCTTCCTTCCTCACGTTCCTCGTTTAACTCTTTTATGAAAATTTCATCTAATAAAAGTTTTATATCAGGATTGTCGTTATTCCTCATGTTCAGTCCAGTCAGTATCTTCAACGGTTCAATACCAGTACTCCGTGGTGCGTTCCTATTAATAGTCCTCTGTACACGGTCAACATATTTGTACCAATGGTCTGGTTTCTCTACACAGAGCTTGGTCAACATAGGAATAATTATCCTATGTACCCTTTCAACTTGGCCGTTCCCTCTTGGCACTCTAGTTGCAATCATAAGATGCTGAATATTTTCGGATTCACAAAACTCTTGAAACTTGTTTGATGTAAACGCCGAACCTCTGTCTGTAATAATTCTCTCCGGGTTTCCGAACACTACAGCTTGTCTTCTGAGTCGTTTTATTACCTCTACAGTCCCTGTGCTTTTTGTTTGATACTATCTCACAAACCTAGAAAAAGCATCGACTACTACTAAAACGTGATTGTATTTCTTTTGCGTTGCTTCCATTAGTCCTTCGTGATCTAGATGGTATGTTACTAAGGGTCTATCATTCTTATCTATGGGGTTCAAATGTCCTTCCTTATGACCTTTCTTAGCCTCCGATACTATACATTCAACACAACTCTTCACTATCCTCTCTACTTTTGTCCTCAATTCAGGTATGTAAAAACATTTCTCCACTAAGTCTTCGGTTTTACGAGATGAAAAATGGCCTTGACGGTGGGCAGATTGTATAATCTCTTGTTCCATGCTACTCGGTATAACTATTAGTTCTCTATCAGAGTTCTTATATAATAGATCAAATTTTACGTAATAGTCGTCATATGAGCTATGCTCCAAAACTTTCCTGATTGCTCTTATCCATTCGTCCTGAAGTTGAGCCTCCCTAACACGATATCTTAAAGAATCCGCCATCATAAGACACGAAATGCGGCTTAAGGCATCCACATGCCTCTTTTTCGATCCTGACCTATGCTCTATTTCGTACTCAAAGTCCTGTAAGAATAAGGCCCATCTTGAGACCCTCGGTTGAACGTCCTGTTTCCTCATTGTTAATGCAAATACGTTACAGTTGGTAACTATCTTCACTTTCAATCCCAGTACATAAATCCTCCACTTCTTCAATGCCTCAATAACAGCCAATACCTCTAGCTCGTAAGAATGATATTTTTGCTCCGCTGACCTTGTTTTTCTACTCATGTACTCTTTTGGGTGCAGCTGTAGGTCTTCATCATCTTGTTGTAGTAGCACAGCTCCATAACCATGCTTGCATCAGTGTGAATTTCAGTCACTGAAATAATTAAATAATTTGAGTACGGGTGCCGTCACTAATGAATTTCTTAAGTGTTCAAATGCTATAATTTCATTCTGTCCCATCCCCATTCAAATTTCACATTCTTCTTCAAAAGGTCCGACAATGGCTTTGCTATTATGGCATAATCAGGTATAAATCGACGGAAATATGATGTTAATCCTTAAAATCTCTGAAGCGACTTTTGATTAAGTGGCAACGGATATATAGACACGGTTTTAGTTTTTTCCTCTGAAGGTCTTATCGCAGAGTTTTCTATTATGTATACCAAGAAATTAATCTTCTTCCGTCACCGACTACTCGGCAAAGCGTACGGTTGTTTTAATTTTTGTCTCTCGCTTGTTATTCGCTGAGCATTTATTGCAAACAAAGTACCGGTTTACCGTTTTCTTTTTTTCTTTTTTCTCTTTTCCACTGTTTGGAAGTATTTAATTTATACCTTCATAAATTCAATTAACCAAAGAAGAGTAATTTATCAAACCAGAATACATTAACATAATATTAGAGATGGCCCCGGGGCCACCGGATAAATTTCTAAACAACAGATTCCACCTGTTAGGAGAGTATTCAGAAAATGCCCCGAAAAAACAAAGGTTAAATGATTTCCCAGACTTACCCACCCCAAGGAACAGTACTCCTGATCACCCAAAATATATTTTAATCTCCTCAATCGAACCTGAAAAACCATTATCCAAATTCAGCCCTTTTGCTATTAAGAAAGGTGTTGAGTGCATCAGCACAGAATATTCTTCAATTTCTCAACTGAGAGACGGCAACCTGCTCATTCTAGCACGCAACACACGTGCTGCTGAAAAATTTATAAAAACAAATACTTTGGCAAACCTTTGCAAAATATCCTGTAAACTGCACCACACCTTAAATTCTATCAAAGGTGTTATATTTGCACCATGTTTAAAAGATGTACCAGAACCTGAGATCGTACAGGAGATGAAAGAGCAAGGAGTATCAGACGTGTACAAGTTCACAAAATTAGCTGAAGATGGACTAACCAGAAAACCAACAGGAAAAATAGTTCTTACTTTTGACCTGTATCGTTTGCCAGCTACAATGGATGTAGCTTGGTACAAATGTAAGGTCGATTTCTATTATCCAAACCCGATGTTCTGCAAAAATTGCCAGCGTTTAGGCCATACCAAGAAACGTTGCAAGGGTAGCCCTACATGCCCACAATGCAGCCTACCACCGCACGATGCCACGGAATGTACACGCACTTTATGCTCAAATTGCTCTGAAAATCACTCCTCTGACGATAAAAACTGTCCACGATTCCTCCAAATGAAGGAAATCCTCAAAATAAAAACTAAGAATTACTGTAGCATTGGTGAAGCCCGTCGCAGATACAGAGAAAACAATCCCGTTACTTCAGCCAACCAAACTGAGTCTTTTTCTTCTACTGTAAAAAATAGCAAAGCCGTTAATCCCAAACACAATCTAGAAACATCTCCGTCAATATTAGACAATCAACCATCAACCTCCAAAAAAATACAAAACCTAATTAACTCTAAAACTGCACACGAGAAACAATCACTAGCTGAAACTAACAACACAACTTCTTCAAAAAAATACGCTACCTCCATGGAACCAACAAAAATTCCTCCAGCCAAAGATCAATCATCCTTAGACACATTGAAACATTCTGTAAATAGCTCCAAAACATCATATGAAAAACAACCATCAACTGAACCTAACATCACAACATCTCTAAGAAAATACACTTCCTCCATAGTAACACCAAAAATTCCTTTAGTAAAAGATTCACCCTTAGAAACACCAAAACATTATTCAACCTCTATCCAAAAACCATACACCTCTCCATTGTCTGCAATAACTCAAAAATTATTAAAAGAAAATCAATATTACCTACCATCAGAATCTCCCGACGTGACTACTATGGACTTAGAAAACTAACTCCACGAGAAACCCATCTACATCTCATAAACTTCCACTTCTTAATATGAACTTTACAGTACTTCAATGGAATATCAACGGTTTTAAAAATAATTACTGTAACCTTCAAATTTTAATGAGGGAAATGGATCCTTGTTTAATATCGCTTCAAGAAACACACTGCGCTTGGAATTTCACACCTATCCCTCCCAAGAACTATAGCTGCTACTTCACGAACAATGTGCAGAACACAACATCGAAACAGGGTATAGGAGTCTTCGTTAAATCCAACATCCCACATAGACAACTCCATGTCAATTCTCAACACCAAGTAATTGCCATGGAAATTTCGCTCAATACAAAATTTATAGTGCTATCATTTTACATACCTCCCACTGAGGACATTTCTGAACAAGAATTAACCTCAATTATCACTCCTTTTAATAGCCCAATTCTGGTTGTCGGCGATTTTAACAGCTGGAACACTATCTGGGGATCTGCTTCCAGTAATCACAGAGGACTAATGCTTGAGGAAGCAATACGCAACGCTAACCTTTGCATTCTGAATGATGGCAGTCCAACACATTTTTCTACCCATAGTTCATTCACTCACATTGATCTTTCATTTTGCTCACTTTCTCTCCTTCCAATAACTCATTGGACTATACTAAAAGATTTAAACAACAGCGATCACTTCCCGATAAGAATTTCCATAAAATTAAGTAACGAAAACGCAGAATCTATCACCATAGGCAAATTCCTCACGAATTTAGCCGACTTATCAAAATTCTCTCTTAAAGTAGAACATGAACATTCAACCAGAACACTCTGTAAGTCCAGCAACAAAGACGCAGCTTCGATCACAAAATCAATCCGCAGAGGCGCTAACCTACACATTCCCCAAGTGAAAAAGAACGCACATACTACTAAACCCACAAAAGTACCTTGGTGGAATGCTTCACTGTCGGAGTTACGATTCCAAAAAATAAAGGAATGGAGAAACTTTAAATCTAACCCCAACACAAACAATCTTATATCGTATAAGAAAGTCAACGCTAAGTTTCGGAGGGAACTAAAGTCTGCTAAAAAATTGTGCTTTGAAGAATATACAAAAACTATAAATAGAAACACACCAATTTCCATTATTTGGAGCAAAATAAACCGCACAACTCAAAGAAACACATCTATGAGCATTAAGGCGATAGATTCTAGTAATGAAACTCTCATTACCCCAAAGGAAATTGCGAATCATTTTGCCAACGAATGGTCCAAATATTCTTCCGACGAAAACTTCTCACAACTTTTTATTTCATCTAAATACGCATTCACAGCTTCCTTCAACAATCCAACTGGTAAAATTTCGTCCTTCATGGAGCAACCAATCACTCTCCTAGAGCTCAACGGATGTTTAAAGGAAGCTAAAGGGACTTCACCTGGGCTTGATCGCATCACATATCAAATGATAAAACCTCTCACTCAATACACCAAACATAAAATCTTAGAACTCTACAACACTATATTTGATAGTGGAATTATACCTCATTCATGGAAGCTTGCTGTTATAGTGCCTATACCCAAGGGAAATAATAGCTCCACCGTTGCTGACTTCCGCCCGATATCCTTGCTACCCTGTCTTTCCAAAATTATCGAAAGAATTATTGCCACAAGACTCACATGGTTCATTGATAGGAAAAAACTAGTCGATAAAAGGCAGGTTGCTTTTAAGGCTGGCAAAGGTTGTGATGACGATTTACTTCACCTTGATCATTATATATCCAAGGCTCTCTCTTCCAAAAACCATGTAACCGTACTTTCAGTTGATTTCGAGAAAGCTTTGACAGAATAGGATCGCATGTGGCACCGAATGCTTTGAAATCCTGGTCGATTGGTCCGAAAATCTTTCGATTTGTTCAGTCCTTTTTATCAAACAGGCGCTTTATAGTGCGAATAAATGGATATTTGTCGGAGTCATTTCCTCTGAAAAATGGCATCCCACAAGGTTCCCCACTATCAGTGGTATTATTTAAAATCGCATTCAACGAATTAAGCAAAATTATTAACAGGAGCCCAGCTGTTGACCACTGCTTGTATGCGGACGACTTATATGTTCTTTGTAAAAGACATAAGAATAGTGAAACAACAACTATACTAGAGAAAGTAATTCAGGACATCAGTGATTGGTCAGAGTACTCAGGCAGCAAAATTTCTATCAAGAAAACTAAAAAGCTTCATATATGCAGAAAACACAACTGTGATGCAGATAATTACACAATTTTACACAATGGGCAGAGAATACAAAATGTCCAGCAAATTAGAATTTTAGGGATTATATTTTCCCATAGGTACAACTAGAGGGAACATTGTGTTCAGTTGAAAAGGTCTCTTTTGCACAGAGGTAACATTGTACGCTACCTATCTACTAAAAGCTTCGTCCACATCAACACACTCATATATTTAACTAAGACCCTCGTATTAAGCAAAATAGATTATGGATTGTACCTATATGGCAACGGCAGCAAGTCTGATATAGATATCATTAAAACTGCCTACCACATGGCCGCAAGAGCCTCAGTCTACGCCTTCAGAACTACCCCGATTTCCAACATCCTTACTGAGTCCAACCTTCCATCTTTAGAAAACAGAATACAAGAAATAAAGGCAAGAATCATACCAAAACTCCTGACCAGCACTAACTCTGGTATGGCGTTGCTTTACATGGTGGCACCTCGGCCCACTACAAAGAATCAATAATATTATGAAAAAAGAAGATTATCTGTGAATTTTGCAGACCCATCTTCCCGATTTTGTCGACAAGAGAGCCTATCCTACGCAAGAAGTACTTTTCCAGCAGGATGGTGACCCCAAAAAAACCTCCAAAATTGTTAAAGAATGGCTTAATGAGAAAAATTTTTGAATTACTGCGGTATCCAGCACAAAGTCCCGACCTCAATTCGATTGAGAATTCGAGGTCAATCGTGAAGAGACGGTTGGGACAGTACCGATCGGCTCCAACCGATTTATATGAGCTTTGGCAACGGATTCATCAGGAACGGTTAAATATTCCGAAAGAAATTATACAGAATTTGTTCGAGAGCATGCCAAGTCGCGTAAATAAGGTTTTACATAACAAGGATATTTGGGCTATATATTAAAAATACTCGTATTCCCTAAAATTTTGGAATATTGCAAAATTGAGTACATCCGAGTTATTTTGATATTGATTGTTTTTTCTTAGAATTTGATAATTTTAGTTTTGAATTTTATATTATTTTGTTAAGTACTAAATACTAAATAAGAAACGAAAAAAATGGTTTTAATTGCTTTATCACTTTTATTTTTATGCAATTAAAATTGCTCAGAGTACAAACATGTACTCATTTGTGAACCCCACTGTATATTATTGGGTTAATAAGCAGACTTGAAAATGTTACTAACAATTTTCCTCTGGGTTAACACATGCCTCTCACAAATACACTCACATTTTTATCATGTTCTCTTTGTGCCGACGTCTGCTTATAACACAGTGAATCATCGTTGCCAGAAGCTTTGAGAAGAAAATCATCATGTGCAGAAAAAAATCATATTTTATGGGAAAAAAATCATAATTTTTTATTTTTCCTTTTTCTTGAGAAAGAATATAATTTGTACTTCCCACGAAAACAACAGATATACAGAGATGCTCTTTAAGGTCTTTATTTCCAAAACAATGATGCATTTTTGTGCATATGCATACATGTGTTTGTTACAGGGTAACAAGTTTAAAGCAAATAAAAGCAACCATCAACAAGCTGATACAAAACTTAACTTCACTATGTATTACAATTACAATGAAAATAGTACACGCTTGAAATAAAAAAATCATAATTTTTATAAATTCGAAATCACAATTTAAGAAGAAAAAAAATCATCAAATCCTATTTTGGTTCAAAAATCATCAAAAATATGATAAAATCATCATTTTGGCAACGCTGCAGTGAATGATAGTTGCGTTGAGTGGATATTCATTGTTGTTTTAATTTTGAGTGTTCATGATTCTCTTACACACATGTGTGTGAATGCGGAGAAGAATAAAGCACATAAATAGATGAATGAAATCACAACAGTAATTTATTTTATAGTGAATGCACAATTTTGTGTTTTATTGACATTCATGCAGGTCTCTAATATATACATATATATACATAAATATATTTGTGAAGAAAAAACTTTGTTCCTTTTTGAGTATTTAAAATAATATATGTATACAGTTTGTCAAAAAAATGCATTGATTTCTAATATAAATAACCAACTTTTTATTTTTTTCAAACAGAATTTTATAAACATATGTTTTGTTAATATTAAAAATAAAAAAACTTTTATAACAATTGGGCAATTCACACAACTTTGTATCGTCTATGTTGTATTGAATACATTTGTTTGTTTGTGAACGCTCAATGCTATGCTGTATTGTGTATTTCGTAGCATTCACACAATTTGATAGCACGAAACCAATACAACTTTTAAAAACATATGTGGTCAATTCACACAAGCCGTTGTATCGTTGTATTGTTGGAAGAACATACAACAGTGTATGATTGTTGTTGATAATTTTCATGTAAAAATTCGATACACTTATACACATTTTTTCCATTGGTCAATTCACACAAGCCGTTGTATCGTTGTATTCATTGTATTGTTGGAAGAACATACAACAGTGTATGATTGTTGTTGATAATTTTCATATAAAAATCCGATACACTTATACACATCCAACAATACAACGATACAACGGCTTGTGTGAATTGACCACATATGTTTTTAAATGTTGTATTGGTTTCGTGCTATCAAATTGTGTGAATGCTACGAAATACACAATACAGCATAGCATTGAGCGTTCACAAACAAACAAATGTATTCAATGGATGTTATTTAACGTAATACTAAATACATAACCACACCGTAAACTAGAGATTTTTAAATTTCTTAAGTTATATAAATTTTTTTTATATATTTTTTTTTGTTATTATTCTCAAAGTCAAAGTCAAAATATACAAAGTTTTTATAAAATCAAATTAATGAGTTACTATCTAATATATAAAATAAGATATTTCAGCACACAAAACACAAATAAAAAATAAAAATACAATAGGTGATAGACAAAATTTTAAAGGAAAAAATGACAGAAAACCTTTGTTTATTATCTGGAATTGAGTTGTATCAGGCAACAATATATCGTCTTTTATCCTTGACACTCTATAGGTTTACTGGGTAAACTGTTAGGTATCAATAGATATATTCTGAATCAGTTCATAATCAGAGATCCTGCATTTATTTAAAAATGCAGTACTCTGAGTGTTTATTATGTCCTTAATGGTTTGATGTCCGTATCTAGCATGTAAGTCATGGGTACAGTATAAACGTGGAAGTCTATGAATCATCTTTAGTACTTTGTTTTGGACTACTTGTATCTTTTTGAGATGAGTTTTAGCAGTTTTGCCCCAGACTGAGCACCCATAGAGCAGAATTGGCCTGATTACCGTTTTATATATAATTAGTTAATTGTCCAAGTTGAGATGCGATCTTTTATTAAGTAATGGATAAATGGCTCTGAAACATTTAGTTGCTTTGTCCACAACATGTTCTACGTGGGGTGCAAATATCAATTTTCTGTCTAATATCACTCCAAGGTACTTAGCAGTATTACTTAGAGGTATATTAACATTCTCAATTTGGAGTGGAATAGAGGGATTACGTTTATGCGACTTATTAAAAGGGAATAGTATAGCCTGGGTTTTGGCCATATTAATTTTAATTTTCCATTTATGATTATATTTGTTGCATTTGTGTAGGCTTTTCTCCAGTCTTTTTACAACAACATTTGAAAGTTTACCTTTAACTATCATAGCCAAATCATCAGCATATAGTCCCATTTCTGTACCTTTTTTAGTGACAAAATCTGATACAAACAGCGAGTACAATATAGGGGAGAGTACAGCTCCCTGAGGTACTCCGGCAGGTATATTTCGTGCAGTGGATGTGGTGTTGTTTATATGAACTTTGAACGATCTGTCTGCTAGAAACGATTTTATTATTTTAGTGATATATACTGGGAAGTTAAACTTTTTTAATTTGTATACTAATCCATCATGCCAAATACTATCGAATGCTTTTTCGATATCCATAAGTACAATCCCGGTTGACAGTCTTTGTTGTTTGTTTTTATGAATCATGTTTGCTATTCTCTTAATTTGATGTACCGTTGAATGTTGTTTACGAAATCCAAATTGCTCTTTATTAATCAAGTTGTTGTCGTCGATAAACGTGTTTATTCTAGATAGAATCAATTTTTCAAATATTTTATTGACCGAGCTTAATAGGCTTATTGGTATCCTTGCACGCTTATGAATGGCTATAACCTTTGCACATTTAAAGCTTGTCGGGAAAAAACCTAATTTAAGGCATGCATTAAATATGTTCGCTAAAAATGTAAATCGGATATCTGGTAATTTTTTCAAAAATATGTTGAGGACGCCATCGTTACCGGGTGCTTTGTTATTCCTCAGTTGCATAACATATTGTTTAACTTCTTCAAGTGTTATAAGAGTTTCGCTGTTGAGAAATGGGATTTCTTCTTGATCTAAGTCGACAATTGCTTCAGCTACGTTTTCTTCAATTCTATGTATCATATTTGCTGTTATTTTATGAGATTTTTCAAACTGATCATCAATAAGACTTACTTTATCAAAATCTTCTTCAAAGTTTTGGTTATTATGTTTAAGAGTTGGGATTTTATTATGCTTCTTTCCTCTAAGAGTTTTAGTAATACACCAAAATCTTTTGGATCCTTTTGGAAGCTTTGATAGAAATCGATTCCAATTTTCATTTCTATCCTTCCACACATTTTTCTCTATGAGATTGTTTAGCTGCTTGATGATGGCTTGTAGTGTTATTTTGAAGCTATTAATAGTTGTTCTTTGTAACTGTCTTTTCATTTTGATTCTGATACGAATACAAAGTTTTGTATTTGGAGATATTTTTAATAAATGAGGTGTTGTACTTTTCGTTGGTATTGAAGACTTAGCCATGTTTATAATATGATTAAACGTTTTCAGGGAATTTTCAATTTGTTGCGGTGTTGCAATATTATTGATTATATTAATTTGTGATAGAGACTGTTCTATATTATTTTTAAACAGGATCCAATCAGCGTTTTAAAAATCAAGTATTGTCGTTTCTTCTAGTTTTGGTCTTGCTCCTAGCGAAAAAGTTACGGGCCAATGATCTGATGGTAGGATACTGTTATGAGATATAAGTGGTGTTATAAACAAGTCGGAGTTGGTCAGCATTAAATCAATGGTACTTGGTTGCCCTATAGCACCTTGAGGGTAACGAATCGGTTCAGATGGGTAGTAAATGAAAAAATTTTATCTCAATTGCAAGTTGAAAAGTACTTTTCCAGCAGTGTTTGCAACGGGACAGTTCCAGCTTGAATGCTTCGAGTTTAAGTCCCCGCAAATGATAAATTCTTTATTTGAAGGTGTTATCTTATAGATGTCATCTTTAAATTTGTCATCATATTTGGGAGAATAAACTGATGTTAGTATTATCGAACGATTTTGTAGTAAAAGCTCGACTGATACATTTTCAATTCCAGAAGTTTGATAATTTGGATATATTTGTGTTTTAAATTTATTTTTAACTGCAATAGCAACTCCTCCTCCTGTGGTTGCCCTATCTCTTCTATATATGCGATAACCTGGGAGATAGAAGCTAGAGTGCTCATTTCAAAGTGTTTCACACAGGAAGATTATATCAATATACTTAGCTTTTAAAACTTGTTGTAACTGTATCTTTTTAGAAAAAGAATTGATGCCTTGCGCATTGGAATACATGATTTTTATTTCAGAATTAGACTCCATATTTAAGAAGACTCATGATGATGTTAAGTTGATCTAACTTAGATGAGCACTTTTTGAGTTCTGTTACAGCATTTTGAAATATTGTAAAGAGCTGATCCATGGAGAATAAATCCGTTTGCGGTGAGTTGTTTTGTTTCACCTGGCTGGCTTATGATGTTTTATCGTGTACGTTGACATTATGTACATTTGAATTCGATAATTTAGGAAAATTAGAGCTGTTTATATTAAATATTGGTGCATCTAATTGACGTCTTTGATTAACTGTGTTTTTATTGGTGGCTCTCCTGCGAGCTTCTAAATAATTCGATGGGCAAATAGGATCATCCGCTTTGTGTACATAATTAGTATAGCCCTTAGAAACACAGTTGAAGCATTTATAAATTTTGCCATCGGCCGAATTATTCATAACGCATTTACTAGTGTCAGGACGGCTTTTGTATGCAATAAAAAGAATAAGACGATGATTTATTAAATTCAATGAAAATACATTTATTTATTTAAAAATGAACAATACGGATTACAATACAACAAATACGGTTGCGCACGCGTCTCTTCTCTAGCGAAATCAGTTCTCTACTCATCTACTACTCACTCAGAAAAACAAAATATTCTTAACAACAGAGTCGTATTTCCAACACAGGGTGACAGCTCGGCCTATCCTGCTATCAAATCGTCCTCGATTTCGATGTCGTCATCTTCGGAAGGTTCATCCAAGGTGGGACAGCTATTACACCATGGTTTCATCTTATCTGCTGAATACACAGAAGAAAACTTTCGGTTGGTGACCTGAATTCCTGGCACGTCCTCTATAAGATACCGGTCATTCCCGAGGACCTTAGCCACAATATATGGGCCTCGAAATTTTGGCTCAAGTTTACGTGAGTCTCCTGTGGCGGTTGCTTCGTTTTCCAATACAATGATGTCGTTTTCGGCATACTGCTTCGGAGCGGCGTGTTTCGCATTAAAACGCTTCTCCCACTTTTCGCGCTCTTGTCGAATATTCTTAGCTGCAATGTCTCGCTTCTCGGTTATTGGCAACGAATCCTCATCAATATCGTCATGTATAGCTGCGACAAGATAATTTTGCACTACATCCCGCAGCTTGAAGTCGAAAACTAATTCGTTAGGGGAGAATCCAGTTGTTGAATTTATTTGCGAATTTACAGTCCACTGGAGCTCTCGTAATGTTAAGTCCCAGTCCTTCGGGTTTTCAACGGTTGTTCGGATGTAATTGAGTATTGATTGGTTGGCCCGCTCGACCTGTCCATTCGCTCTTGGTGTTCGTACGGCTGTCTTTATATGTTTAATGGAGTTGTGAGCACAAAATTCTTCAAAAACCTTTGAGGTAAATGCCGTACCACGGTCGCTAATGATACGTTTTGGAAGGCCAAAATACGACGTCATTTCATTCAAGGTGTTGATAACGGGTAACGATTTTGTACTACGAACGGCTTTGACTACCAGATATTTACTGAATGCATCGGATATGGCAATTATGTAGCATTGGCCCCGTTTACTTTTAGTAAATGGACCCAAATGGTCAATGTGTATTGTCTGGAAGGGAACTGGTTCGACTTCATCATAGTGTAAACGGGCTTCTGACTTCCCAGCGTGAGCCTTATTATAGCAACAATTTATACAACTGGCGATGTAGTCCTTGGTGTATTTTCTTATTTTAGGAAACCAGAACTTCTGTCGTATCCTTTGAATTGTCTTCTCCAAGCCGAAATGTCCCATATCGTCGTGCGAAAACTTTACAATTCTCCAACGGATGCTCTTAGGCACTACCAACTTTGGACCATCTTCTTCTTTGTGATAAAGTCTACCGTTGCGCATGCAGAATTCCATCTTAATCTGTTTATCCTGTTCGGTTTTCCGATCTCCACGTAAAACGGAAATAATCTTCTGTAGCTTTTCGTCACCCAATTGCATAGTGACTATCCAGTCATCCAAGTCGGCAGTAATTTTCATTATATAGTCTGGCTCCATTTCCACTGGTGGCATATCGGGAGCTCGGCTTAGGGCGTCTACATGTAGCATGCGCCGGCCCTCACGGTGTATTAGAGTGAAATCGTACTCTTGTAGTCTTAACCACCACCTAGCTATTTTGGGTTTAAGTTCTTTGTCATTCTTCACCTTCGCGACAGCAGAACAGTCAGTCACGAGACGGAATGGCTTGCCAAGCAGGTAAACACGGAAACGATCAAGTGATTCCACCACAGCCAGGACTTCAAGTTCGTAACTATGATAGCGGCTTTCAGCATCGGTACAGTGTCGGCTAAAATAGAAAACGGGTTTCCAGTTGACATTATCATCGGACTGCAATAAAATACCGGCGAGACCCAAACTGCTTGCATCGGTGTGAACTTCGTGTCGGGATTTGGTATTATATAACGCTAGCACGGGTTGACTTGTAAGTATTCCGATGAGCTTACCAAATGCCATTTGTTGATCTGGGCCCCAAGTGAAAACAGTTTCGGTTTTCCGTAATAGTTTCGTGATCGGCTTAGTTATTAACGAGTAGTCTTGGACAAACTTTCTGAAAAACCCAGTTAAGCCCAGGAATCTTCTAACTTCTGTGGTATTCGTCGGTACGGGAAAATTTCTGATGGCACTTGTCTTAACGTCGCCTGGCTGGATACCATTTTCATCGATTGAGTGTCCCAGGTATGAAATTTTCGTTGCCAGAAAGATGCACTTATCAAACCGAAGCGTAAGACCAGCTTCCATTAAAATTTCAAAGAAACGTTCAAGGCGAGAAAGACCCTCTTCTACGGTTTTGCTTGGAATGACCACATCGTCCAGGTACGCTAATATCTCCCCATTGCCCATTCTCGAAATAAGTTTGTCCATAATAGACTGGAAAACAGCCGGGGCATTGACGAGGCCGAACGGCATGCGATTGTACTCAAAATGCCCGTCGTGCGTAACGAACGCTGTGAATTTCTTTGAGTCCTCGTGAACTTCAATTTGATGATACCCCATTCTCAAATCCAAAGTTGTAAAGTATTTGTTGTCGGCCAGCTGGGCGAATTGTTCATCCATGATAGGCATAGGGTATGGCATCTTATTCGTGATCGAGTTGAGTTGACGGTAATCGACACACATGCGATGCTCGCCATTGCTTTTGGCCACTAAAGCAACAGGTGAAGCGTAAGTTGATTCCGATGGTCGTATTATCTCGTGTCGTAGAAGGTCATTCGTTATATCGGTTAATATGGCACGTTTAGCAAATGGAACACGGTATGGTTTCATTTGAATTGGAGAATCAGATTTCAGGTTAATTTCCAACTTGGCCACGTTACACTTACCAATCTCGGACGTATTCCCAGCAAAACATTTATGATATCTCAAAAGCACAAGTTTGAGTTTTTCCACCTCAGACGGTAATAGTGTAGGAGAGTGGTTAACGTTATCCACCTTCTCCAATCGACAAGCATCGTCCTCTATAATCAACCGTTTCCCCTTTCCACACAATATGCACAGCCCAAGAGCACGTTCTCATTTATAAAATTGTCGTCTACAACAAGCAGTTTACTCACAACACTATTCCCATCAATTTCAACGGTTGCCTCAATCTGTCCGGTACATACATATTGACCCCCAGCAAAACCTTCCAGCAAAATGTGGGTATCCTCAATATTACCCACTATGGCAGCATAAGATTCTCCAACTAACGATCGGTTACTACCAGGATCAACAAAAGCATTTGTCGTGTTTCCATTGATCTTCACTTTCTTAATAATCACGTTATTCTTACCACCCACAAGTTCTGGTGTAACATCATCAATTTTATTCACCGTTACCTTTGGTCCAGCTTTTTCAGGGCACTTATCGGTTGCATGTGTCGTTCGTTTGCAATTCTCACAGCGGGGCTTACGTTGCGGTTCAGGACACTTTACAGAGTAGTGGCCTAATTTAAAACAGTTGAAACATTTCAAACGTTGTTCGCCCTTAGTATCGATATTCTTCTTATTGGTTGGTGGGGCCACCACAGGTAAAATCCTCCTTGGCACATTAGTTGCATGTTTAACCTCGTTATAATTGCAATAAATAATTATATCCCTCAATAAATCGTTGCACGTCGGATAGTTGTTGGATATTTTTCTCTTAAGATCGGGATCATTTACACCGTTTATGATATGACGTATTATTGCAGATTCGGGAAGATATGCCTTAGACCCTATAGCAACCATTTTATAAAAATAGTCCTGCGGAGATTCATTATTTCCGCGTTTGGTGTTTGCCATTTCGATATGAACATCGGCAACATTTGAAACAACTGGAAAATCTCTCAAAAATTTCGCACAAAAATCGGCCCACGTAACAAATATTTCCACCGTGGAATCAATCCAGTATTTTGCAGGACCACTTAACTTTTGTTGCACTGCAAACAATAATATTTGGTCGTCCCAATTATAGGCTCGTTTAAGACTGTCAATTCGTCTAATAAACTGTTGAGAGTTCAAAGACATTTCAACAGATGGGTTGAAATCTGGTAACAGTCCAATTATTTCGTGTACATTGTTATACGGGTTATACGACGCGTACCGGATCGGTTGTGCTGGCGGTGGTGCGGTAAATATGTTTGGCGAATTACATGTAGGTGCCATAAACACAGCATTAGTCGGTGGGTTATACGTTTGTGTTGTAGTTGGATTAAACGGTTGTGCTAGCGGTTGTGCGAGCGGGTTATATGGTTGTGCCGAAGGAACACAAGTTGTCGGATTATACGGCTGTGTTGTAAAAACTCGAGTAGTCGGGTTATAAGGTTGTGCTGAAGGAGCAGACGTTGTCGGGTTAAACGCTTGTGTTGTAGGAACACACGAAATCGGGTTATACGGCTGTGTTGTTGCAACATTCGTGAGTGGATTATAAGGTTGTGCTGAAGGAGCAGACGTCGTCGGGTTATACGCTTGTGTTGTAGAAACACACGAAACCGGGTTATACGGCTGCACTCTAGAAGCATATACGAGAGTAGTTGGTGATTCTAATGAACCTGGCAAGGAAAAAGTAACAGTCGGATGCACATTATCATTAACCTGTGGTTGCGTAACATGTGTAATGCTGCTTATTGGTGAAAAAACATTTGTACACGTAGTTTGTACATCAATATTTTCTGTCATTGTTGCCCTTGGCGATGATACAATGGCAGGGTCAAAACCTTTCTCACGTAGTTCGACTAAACTCTTTTCCAAAGCATGCACCCTATCCAATAATTGCGATCCATTGGTAAAACTGGAAAAATGTTCATCTGAGTAATATTCCTCCAGACGTTCGATTAGCTGTTGTTTATTACCAGACGTTGGTAAACCAATTTGTTTGCACCGTTTCCTCAGTTCATCAACTTTCATTTTTTCCATATTACGACCAGGTGCCATGGCCTGTACTTATTCAATAGACTCGTTCTTTTTTTTTCTTTTCTTCTTTCTTCCAACGAAATTTAAAACTGCTTCTCTCCAATCTATTGTCCGTTACAGTTTTTTTTTTCCACGAAACGACGTCTACTGCGGCAGAACAAATGAAAACGTACGCTTTAGAGACAAAAAAAAGAATACATGCAAACAGCGACATGCATATACAAAATTCAACGGAAATTTTGCAAACACCCAACAAAAACAACAGCAACAATGAAGCAATTAAAATTCTCAATCACACGTTTTCAAATCGCGAAATTAATTGTTCATCCCACTTCTGAAAGTTGTCAGGACGGCTTTTGTATGCAATAAAAAGAATAAGACGATGATTTATTAAATTCAATGAAAATACATTTATTTATTTAAAAATGAACAATACGGATTACAATACAACAAATACGGTTGCGCACGCGTCTCTTCTCTAGCGAAATCAGTTCTCTACTCATCTACTACTCACTCAGAAAAACAAAATATTCTTAACAACAGAGTCGTATTTCCAACACAGGGTGACACTAGCATCATGTGAGGTGCTGGAGCATAAGAAGCAAATAGCTTGTCTGAAACAATTTTCGGTGCCATGACCATATAATCCACATTTTTGACATTGGGTTGGGCATCTATTTGGAGAGGATTTTTGGTTTTTCCATGTAATAGAAACATTCAAAATGTATTTGATTTTATATAGAACTTTTTTATTAACTTCCGACCGGTTAAAAGTCAGCAAGTACAAAGCATCATTATTAGAGGACTTCTGTGTTATTATTTCCTTAACTTCAATACATTTAACACCATGATAATTTTGTAGCTCAATTTTGATTAGCTCAGATGGGATTTTATGAAGACCCTTAACCGTTTGACTGCTAAGCGATTATGATAAGAACGTTCGAAAACTGCGGGACATATTTTGACTTGAAGTTGTCAAATAAAACACTCTCATTTAAACAAACGTAAATCAATTTTAATAATTCTTTTCATATTATAAAGAAACAATATTAATAAATGAATAAGAAAAATAAACAAATTCTATTTTCTTTGAAAATTAAAATTTATAAAAAGATAACTTTAAGTTTTTTGATCTTCTCTATGATCAGCATGTAAAGAATCATTTTGATTAGGGGAAGATCACTGACTCTTGAATGAAATGTTTATGTATAACAACTATGTTTTGCCGCACAAATAGCATGAAGGCCTTTTTTGCAACAAGCGCAAATAAGGCGGGATCGCTTGATTCCGCTTCTTCTGTTGCTACAAACCGTACATTGCCGTAAGTTACGTCCTGGCAATTTTTCAAGCGCAAATTTTTTGGATGATGAAGATGGTTGTGTTGACACGCTATTTTTGTGATTCATCCACTCCTTTTCGATATTTTCAATAATTTTTGATGTAAATTTGAGCCGGTTCATTTTTTTCCGGTAGTGTTGGAAACATACAAAATATAAGAGTTCAGCACCATTCTTCCAAATATGTTGAATACTACTTTTTTCCAATATTTTAGGGTTCTTCGCTCGTCTAAATACGCGTATAACATTTTGTCGCACTCGTCCACACCTCCCATGTATTTGTTGTAGTCATCAATCATGCTTGGTTTCGTCTTTTCGCATTCAAAATTCCCTTTCTTTTTCTTGATCATCACACTATTAGTATCCGAGTTGGATGAATTCAATATGACTGGGTTTGGTTTGGACTTTTTGTCTCTGAAAGAGCACATCAATATATTTCCATGTGCCATGTATTTCGCTTCTCCTACGATTGCTTTCTTAGCTTCTGTTACGTCTAATTGTTCCAGTTAGATATGTATTTTGTTTCAAAAGAGCTTTGGCCAAGCATAAGCTTGTGTAAAAATTATCTGTAAACAGATGATAGCCTTTGTGCAGATAATTTCCAATTGAAAGCAATTTTAGCGCAACCGTAAATCCAAGACCATATTTTTGTACTAAATCTTGGTCATCTGTATTTTTAGCTCCTTTGTAGCAAAAAACCCCAAGCAATATTTAGAAATCGAGTCGCACAACATCCAAAATTTGATGCCCCATTTATTGTGTTTTTTGTTAGGGATGTATTGTTTTATGGCAGAATGACAGTGAGTACCAACTAGCGACTCGTCGATAGATAATTGTTGATTTGGAATATAATGCCGCTGAAATACAGTATTTGCATGTTTGACAAGCATATCAAACTTGCCACATGGGTCATAATTCGGATGGCCCGGTTGAGATAATAACGTATTGTCAGTCAAGTGAAAAAACTTCAAAATTAGTTGGAACCTATCCCTTGAAAACATTGTCCTAAACCATGGTATATGTCGGGAACCTTTTATCCAATAACTATCAATTGTTGGCCTTCTCGTAATCCCCATTTCGAGTAAGACTGCAATAAAGGCTTTTATTTCGTATATTGTTGTCGGCGTCCACCTTTTTAATCGAGAATTATTCGAAACAATGTGCGAGGCAAAAAACTGGGTAGCATATCGATTTGTTTCCCTTACGATAGTTTCAAGCAGTAATGTGGAAAAAAAATAAATTAAAATATGTTATGGGTGCAGCGTCGGGGGGAGGTACACATCTAGGTCCAGGAGTCTCAAAAAAATTATTTGTTGTTTTCGAAAACACACTTGTCCGAGGAATATTCGTAAAAGTCGGTGTTTCTTCTGTTTCTGAAGATAAAGATGAGATAGAAGACTTACTTTCAATCCTCAGTCTTTTTGTTCGATGAGTTATAATAATACTATCATCACTACTGCTGTCATGTGACATGGTTATTTTTTAAAAATAATATATTAAAACGGTAAACAGTTATTTTAGAATGCACTCGTGTTATAAATTACGCGTGATGTCAGACTACGTTCATACCCACGGAACAACAAAGTTACACTGAAACTCGCAGCGCAAAATCGCTGCGTCGCAATTTTCGCAACGAATGAACGCAGCGATTTTGCGACGCGTAGCAGTCAAACGGTTAAGGATCATTTTATAGCACGAGTTATCAGACACTTTGTGGGTGTGATATTTAAAATCCGTGTGTTTATTAAG
Organism: Sarcophaga rosellei; assembly: GCA_930367235.1. NCBI lineage: Eukaryota > Metazoa > Arthropoda > Insecta > Diptera > Sarcophagidae > Sarcophaga > Sarcophaga rosellei. Next base: position 77,499,121 of record OV884017.1, on the reverse strand, counting down.
AGATTAGATTTGGATAAAGATTAAGATATTTATCCATGTTTTCAGAGAAGATTTTGGTTCCCATCGAGGTTCTTCGAAAGAAATACCCATCACTATCTACTTTTTCAACGACTTTTGTGAATTCTATGGACGAGTCAACAACTATAGGCGGCGCCTTCTGTGGTTTTTTAACCGTGGTAGCCAGTGTTTTTTGGCTAGATGAAGCTTGAGGATCAACAATCATTTGCTCATTTTTTGATAAGATATCGAATTTATTGGCTGTTTTATTTTGTCTCTGATTGCTCAGGTACAAGTCAATGGAGTTAGCCGTCACAGACGACTTAGGACCTTTTAATTTTCTTCTTCTTGCCATGTTCACCAGAAGGTGCACGTGGACTTTTTGTTTTAATTATTATTATTATTTTATTTATATTTTATTTTTTTTTTAATATTCACTTGTTTTATTAATAACAAATGAAGATCAAAACAGATAACGAAAAGAGAATAGAGAAACTAACGGTTTACACTTATTACAAAATTTGACAATTACGCACAAGACAACTGCACTTGAGGAGATCAAGTAAGAGAATGAGTTATATAAATTTACAATCCCGAAAATCCCAGGAAATCACCGGACAAGTTTTAAAAAATCCTGGGATTTCGGGAAATCCTTCGATTTTCGGCAGTTCCCGATTGACATCCCTAACACGTACTCCTTAACTAAAAGATTTTGGAAGCCAAATTTCTTCATTAACAACTTACAAATGTAAATCTTTGTATCGATTACGGTAGTTGACATTTAACAGTGGTCGGAGAAAATTGCTTGACTGATCACAATCCAGCTTCCAGAGGATGCGACGTCCAATAATTAAAGAAATCGATCTGGTTTGAGGACTGTTCTTCCTGGTCTGTTAACAAACACTTCGAGTTAACAGAGGATCAAAAATTATTAGGGAAGGGTGCTATCATTCACACAATTTGATAGCACGAAAAAAATACAACTTTTAAAATCATATGAAAAAATGTGTATATGTATCCGATTTTTATATGAAAATTATCAACAACAATCATACACTGTTGTATGTTCTTCCAACAATACAATGAATACAACGATACAACGGTTTGTGTGAAGTGACCAAATATACTTTCCAATTTTAATCATATCAATTTAGATTTCATAATCTTTAACACTTTATCGTATTAAAAAGTGTCCGAATGCCCAAAAATATTAATTCTTATTAGTTTAATTTTATTTATGGAGGTCTAGATCGATCTAGACGATTCAAACGAGTGACCAAAAGACCATACAAAAAAATCTTAAGAGGCTAAACTACATGAATGTTAATAAAACAAAGCTTAAAGTAGCGAGGCCACGATCAAACTAAACTGATCAATCTGCCATTTATGTGATTGTTTTGGTAAAGCTGTACTCACACGTACAGAAAACTCTCCTCACATGTACAGACTGAGAAGAGTTTGAAGAATATCAAAATACTTTTAATTTTCGCTACCTGCTCCGCAGAAATTTGAAGCAAATTTGATGTGTGTGCGGGCAATTACTTCAAATCTCATTTTTCTTCAGATTTCGTAGGAGTAACATCACTCTTTGTTACGCGGGTGTTTCGAAAGTGTGTAGCAAAAAAATGATATTAAAAATAAAAAATTCGATGTGTTTTTATTTTTTATGTAGTTTTGTTTTTATTTATGAATTTCATGATATTGTTCCTTTATTGTTATGGACTTTGTTTTGTTATAATTATTTTATTTATAAGCCGAAAAAAATTAAGTCCATTAATAATTTGTTTTAATTGTTTTTATATTATATTTTAAAATTTTGTTTATTTCTCCACCAGTTTCTATAACAATGCGACCAATTACTCGTTCTGAAATAGCGCTGACAAATTTTAAATCAGAAAAGGAAATGCCTGTAGCAAGAAAACGCAATATTATAGATAAACGTTGAATCGGAGAGATGGCGTCACACATTTGAGTATCTTGTTTTTGAATTTTCGGGTTAACCAAATTTAAAAGTTTCACATACATATGTGCCTTCATCCATCCGTAAAAAGTTTCGAAAATCATTTGGAGAACTCAATTTGAGTTCGCAGTTTCCTTTTTTTGCTTTTTTATTTTTTTTTATTTGCCTGAGCCAAGGCAATGGCTATGAAACAATCATCTGTTATGTTAAAAGAAAAAAACTCGACATTAAAAAAACAAAAACAAAGTAATCTCCCAAAACCAAAAAACCATATGTTCTTTCAGAAAACCTAAACAAATATTTTCAAAAAAAAAAGAAAAGAAAAGAATTTTTTCCGATGAAAACCAAATGAGGTTTTCTTCTCCACGACATTTTTAAAATGAAATTTGAATTCTGAAATTTGATGTGTTGCTGTGCTGAGCCAAACAAATATTACCAACACATATGCAAAATTTGATCAGTTAAAGTTGATCGATAAAGGATAAAATTACAGCGCCATCGGTTGACCAATTGCGAACAACTCGATGCCAATCCTCTTTATAATAAATTTTTTATTGACAGTTCCATTTCAAAAGCAAAGCGATTGCAAACAAGTGTTTCTAAACGTAAAAACATTGCAATGTATTTTTATTACAACGCAAACAACACAGTTGAACACTTTGTATTGAAACGGTTGTAATACTGCATCACTGCAATGTGTTTAGATGTTTTGGAACTCACCCATAGTTATTTTTTGTATATGTTTATTATATACAAGCTCAGACATAAAAACTGTTAGATTTAAGGAAATGAAGTTTTGGTTGAAAATAAATACTTAAAAATTTAGGTTGCCTATTAATTCGATATTTTCTGTCTTTTTTAATGATTCAATTTCGCATTAATTTCCACCAGTACTAATATGTGTATGTAATATACCATATTTAAATTATGTATAATTTAAATTAATCCATAAATGAAGTCCATCCATTTTAGTGAGGTTGATTCGTCCCACTGCTTATTTTAAAGCTACTCTAGCACTTGTTATTAACACAATTTGGATCAAATAGTTGTTATATATAAAGCATTAGAAACAAGTTGTAATTAATAAATTGAGCCAGTTCATTATTGACGTTCAATAGCAATTTTTTAAAACTAGGTTTTCGAGAAAATTGTGAAAAATGAACTCTAAACATGTAGTAAATATACATAAAATACTTTTCAACATTTACTTACGTATATCTATTAATAAATACAATATAAATTAAGTAAGCCTTTCAATTGCAACCGCCATTTAATTTTTTATGTTTATTTCAGCAATTCCATCAACAAGTCCGGTAAACTCTAAGGTGTTATCGGAAAAATTTCTCTAGCACAAATTATATGGCTCCGTCGCCAATTGCAACCAAAAAGGAATAAACAACTCTTTCAGCAACTCAGATAATATTCAGCAATCAGTTAAAAATGCAACACCTAAGAAAAACTTGTGTTTGAAGAAAAATTCTTCTACTGATGTTAAAAGACCTAAAATGGAGAAATTTGTTGACAGAATACAACACCATCCTTTAGCTCCAACATTACCAACACATTCTCCTTTACTTACAGATGATTCTAGTATTCAACTATTCAGTAAGGCTAAGTTGTCTGCAAGATACATTAATAATTCCAAAAATTTATTATATTCGAAATCGTCTAATGTGAAAGATGATTATTCTAAGACTGTTACTGATAAAAATGTAAAATCTCAGCCAACAATAACTTCCTCGTCATCAAAATTATTATGTCATTGTGAAAAAAGTGGCTTGGAATCTTCTACATATTTAAACAAGTCCAAAAAACATACACTCGATTCTTTTGTAGGAAAACGGTTAGTAGCTACGCGAAATGCTGCAACAAGCCCTCATTTGGATATAAGAAAACTTGATAGTCTGACAAAACTTAGCCCATCACAAAAAAATATAGCAGGTGAAAAACTAACTGATACAAAAAAATGGAACAAGAAATTAGAAACAGTTGAAAAAAATAAAAAGCCGTTAGAAAAGAACTACTCCTTAGAAGAAACAAAGTCTTTTAAACAATTGAAGTCAACTCGTTCGCTGTCGCCAAAACCTCCTCAATACCATCAATATACAATGTTGCTTTCTGACTTTAACCATGATTCCAAAGATGTAAAATTGTCTAATTCAAGCATAGAGGCGAAACAACAAATTAATAAAATATGTCGCTCAGAACAGTCGTCGCCAAAGGTAGTTGATGGTTCAGAAAATAAATTTACTTACAAAGGGCTAACAAATCGTAGTAGAAGTTGTTTGGGAGGAAATGTATTTTTTGACCCGTGGTTAAGAAACGCATGTTCAACTAATATTTCAACATCGACTGTTAAAAATGATAGAGAATCTCTAGAAAATTTAAAGAAAGAGAACAGTAAGGACCCATGGGTTAGAAGAACGGATATACGATGCAGTTCAAAAACAGACGCCAATGATTTTTTTCAGCAGTATAAATCATTTTCAGCATCAAAATTTGATGTTAAGTCAAACACATGTTTGCTAAATAGTTCTAAGGTAGTATATTTATTAAATGAAGATGTAAAATCGTCACCAATAATCGAAGTAAAAAAGCAATTGCAATCTGCCCCCACTTCACCACTTTTTTTGACAGGTACTGGAAATAATTTTACTTCATCCTCTAGCTGTCTTAGTAATCAGTTTAATATTGTCGAAAATACTCCCACACGTTCAGCCAGTTTCTCCCCTGCAAGAATTAAAGATGGTTATAACCCTTTTAACAATTATATTTTATCTGATTATATTCCTTGCTCACCTCCACCGTCTATATCAGTTGCTTCAGCAGTTATTAATGACCAAAATGTGAATAAATTTGCTAATTATCAATCCTTAAACGTATATAACCCACACTTCTTAAATACGAGACATAGTTTTTCTTCCGTTTCGGAACAAAATAAAACTGAGGAATTACAACTTAATATCAGGCGCCTTTCAGATCAAATGCGTAAAAAGGAATCAGTAATTATCAACTCACTTAAAGCGTACTCGTGTGATCGTAATGCAGAAAGTAATAAGAATGATAGAAGAAAACAAGATGTATACAATAAGAACATTACAAAAGCTCGGGAAATAACAAATCGTGCTGATTTTTCAGAATATCTGGAACAATTTAGATGCAGTGAAGCGAAAAAGGCTGTTATTGATAGAAAAGATAATTTCAAAATATCTAATTCATTAAATAACGAGTCAAGAAATATTGAAATAAAACAAAAAAATAAACAACCGCAACAATCAGCGAATAGTCCTTTGGAAACTACGTGTTAAAAAACCTAAATCTAAAATCCATGGCAAAAAATCTAATGAAAGTCTACTTAATATTTAGTAATCACGTTACCGCATTTACACAAAATTCTCAGTAAAGACCGGTCGGGTATTTTCAAAATGTTGTACAAGAATGTATTTTAATGTCAGAAATAAGTTTTTATTTAAACTGCTATGATTATCAAAAATAAAAAAATATTAAATAATTAGATATTATAATCAATATTAAAAACAGTCATACTTATGTTTTTTTCGTGTCATTAAAATTAATATGTAATATAAATTAAATGTTAGTATTCACTCAACATTTCATAAAAGTAATACTCTAATCTAAAATAGATCGGCATTAGCCTAAAGTACATTATCTATTAAATCATTTTAAGTTATTTACATTTCTTTGCATTTATTAATATTTTAGGTTCATCTTTGCAAATGTACATTGTAGGTAATAAATATAAGAATCACGAAAACAAAAATCTTAAAATTTTGATATTTTACTATCACTTGTGTTCTTTTGTATATTTAAATGTATAAATCAAAACAAAAATATGCATAAAATAAACTAACAGGTAAATTATCGTTATCAATTTAAAATCAATTTTGATAATGACTTGTTATGACTTCATAAAATTTATTTGTAATTATACATAAACAAACAGAAATTGAAAGCAACAAAGTAATGTATTCCCTGAAAAAATATGTATTTGAATTTTCGTTTGTTTGTATATTAAGATATTTGCATTTCGTTTTTAAATACATATATAAATACTAAAAATATACTTATTTTATATATATTTTAAAAATATATAAATTATGTTTATGAATTTTTATATTTTCAAAATTAACAGGAGATTATCGGCATTTTTCTATATATATCAGATACAATTCATCTGAGAGCAGTAGACTGGAAGACGTTGAGAAAGTATGTATAGGGTACAGGCTCCCAACAGACAATATGTTTGGTAACTTTAATGGTGAGAGTAGACATGGTGGCTTATGTCTATGCCGGTAGACATGAGATCTTAAATTCTATGATTGTTCTCGTGTTTTCAACTTACCTACCTACCATGTGTATGTATGTATATAGGAGGTCGAGGAATATCCACCACATAGAGGAGATGACCTATCGGGGATGCAGCAAAAGTTGTGCGCCTTACATTAAATGAAGAAAAGATGAAGTATACCATACGAAAATCTCACCATTCCAACGTAGGTGTTTAATATTGAAGAGTGTAAGTTCAGAGTTGTAACGAAATTTTATTAACTTTTGTGCCCTTCTGGAAAATGATTACAGTATACAATATGGTATTTGTTACCGGCATTAGTCTAATAAGCAGTCTGTTAATTTATTAGACGTCAGGTCGTAGTTCAAAACCCAGACGATGAAAATCTTTGAATTTAATTTGGTTCCCCATTCGTTCTAATTGAGTTACATGTATGCATTACCACCAACGGCTACAAATGGTTGCGGGACATTATCAATAACATTTTATTATCAATTTTGCCTGAATATATGTACAAAAATTCCTTAGTATAATTTTTGCCCATTGCCGGATAGTAAGTATACCTCAACAAGAATTATTCGCACTCTAGATGAAGATTGCGTTCAAGGCGAATTCATGTAAGGTGGTGTTATCAGCCCAGGTCAGTGCTTTTTTGAGTACACATAAATGTCAAATATTTAAATTCTTCATTAAAATTTGTTAATGTATACAGATGGCTTAATATAGAAAGGTCGTATCTTACATTTTCAGTACTTTACAGGAGAAGGAAAAAACTTAATAAAATCTAAAACAAATATGTTATGTTATGTTCTTTTAATTACTGTAAATCAACTATTCGTCAACATAGGAACCTGAATTTTTCAGAGGATGTGTATGGGGGTTTTGTCTACCAGAATATGTAAAAACCCCGATTTTGAAAAAAACGAGAGCAAAAAAAACTTACACTTACTAACTCGAAATAACTTTTGAACAAAAAATTATATATAAAAGGAAATTTATTGTCCTTAAGACTAAATAAAAACTTAAAAACTAATATTCTGATAATAAACATTTCTCTATTGGTTACGTATAAAAAAATTAATTGCCGAAACTAAGAAAACCAAGGCTTAAGTACATCACGAGTAGCAGTACTATAAGACGGTCTTCTATCAGCATACTAAAAATATACTTATTTTATATATATTTTAAAAATATATAAATAAAATTCCGTAGGAAGATTCCGTAGGAAGATAAGAAGATAAAGTATTAAATTCACAACCGAAGTATTTAAACTTCTGTTCACTTAATTTTGTAATATTTTTAAAATTTTCATTGTTTGAACTGAATGCTATATTTATGTTCTATTGTTTACTTATCAATGAAGAGTACTTAACCTGTATAGTAAAAAAGCTTTATCGGTCGATTATGGATGAAAACCAAATTCCAATTGAGTTGACAATTAGTATTACATATGGCAACCAGGGCGAACTCAATAACGTGATGGCATTGGTGATGGTATTTTCTGTTGTTTTTGAGTTACCATTAATGTCAAATAAAATTCGCCGTAAGCTAGAAATGACAAAGCCGAATCCATATAATGACATAAAGTTGTAATTTTGTGTAATTATTTCTCTTTTGTTTATAAAAAAAAATTTAAAACCCAAATTTTAAAAAATAAATTTTTTTAAATACGAGCTGATTTGCGCTACCGCTAAGGTTTGACGACCTTCAGAGGAATACCGGGAAGCATAAAAGCGGATTCTACAAGAAAAGTTGTGCCCAAACATCCAGAATATTTAAATAAATTATAAATTGTGTAGAATAGAAATGTAAAAAGAAAAAAAAATAAATAAACAAAAGAATGTATAACCATAGATTGTTTAACATGACTTTATAGGAAACCCGTTAGCCATAGTCAAAAAATCACCACTTTTTTGCCTAAAAATGTGGGAATTTTTTAGTTTCGACAATTATTTTCTTTATACTTAACCAATAGAGAAATGTTTATAATCAGAATATAGTTTTAAAGCTTTTTTTTAGTCTCAAGGACAATAAATTTCTTTTTATAGATGATTTTTTGTTCAAAAGTTATTTCGAGGTAGTAGGTGTAAGTTTTTTTTTTTTTTGCTTACTGTACGCAAACAAAATATTTGATATTTATGTGGGCTGAAAAAAACAATCAGTTGGGCTGATAACACCACCTTTTATGAATTCGCCTTGATGACAACTGACCATCAACACTTCAGAATATCAGTTGTTTTTATTGGAAAACTATATATTTGGCAATGCGAAACAAGTTCTGTTGTTTGTAAAGTCGTCACATAAACCACCATAGTTTCGATTTTTATGTTAGCGCTTATTTTCTAGAAAATTTTTGTATGGTAAATAGTATTATCTAATTAGAAGAATTGTATTTGTAAGATTGGAACGAATGAATTAATGAAATTTAAAGAATAATATTCCGTGAACGACGGTCATGTGATCCGCTGTGTTCGTACTAGAAAAGGGTAAAAAGTTAAAAAATTGGGAGAGTTTAAACCCTCAAATAAACGATTCCGCAGCAGTCTTCAGGCAAAAACTCGAAAGATGAAATAAAATTTACCTACGTCGACATTAAACTGTATGTCCTTCCGATAATGGTTAAAATTAACACCCACAATGACTAGAGGCTAGTTACGATCTATTTTTTAGACATCTGCTCCCTCAACGTAACAGAGACTAACACATACATTCCAAACGCTCTTCTGGAATAATCCTTATAAACCACTTCCGACACACACCAGACGCACCCTACATGTTTTAGGCCGCTTGCCTGTCGAAAATCTTGGAATTAGAAGAAACGAGATCAGTGATGGTTTCAAGAGCCCTCAAAATTACAAAATTCTCTGCACTCAAAAGAAAAAGCTTCACGCCATTTAATTTCGGCGCACTTAAGATTTCAATCTTGTATTTTAGCCAGAGCAACTTAGTTCCGTCTTATTGGTTTTGTGCCCAGACCTCATTTCGCAGCAGCCTCCAGTTGCATTGTTATTGATGGGAAAACTATCATATGTTGAATAATAAACCGAACCACACAGAATCCACACTGTTGTAAAAGTCGGCACACAACAGAAACTAACCAAGATGGCTCTCTGCCCGCTTGATTTCCCTTTTATAATATTAAATCCTGTAGCGGATCCTTTGCCTATGCATTTAACGTGGAGGCTATTGGCTCCTCGTCCTTATCTTTAGTCAAGACAACAACTATAGAGAACAGATTCTGGGAGGGATTTAATCCAGGAATTTGGTCTCAACTCCTTTTTATTTGTTGACCTCAACGACAAGTTAGATATAAGTAAAGAGATGCCTTTCGATGACAGTGCTAGGAGGTCAATCATAGCCTCCATTAGCATGACAATGAATAAAGACTTATTATCCACTCAGACACCCATATATAAATGAAGTTTTGTTATAGTATTGTCGGATTAGACTTTCTTATTTGCTTAATCGGCCATTAACAACCTGAGTAACGCTTTTCGGTCTGCCTTAACGCATTCTTCTAGGCGCCTCTGCTTCTTGCAAACAAGGTCGTCCTCTTCTCCGACTTCCGCAAAATCCTGCATGAAATAACCGCGTTGCCGGAGCATCCTCCTCCAGCGTAACGGCTGAGCCAAGATAAATAAGTTCCTTGTCTATATCGAAAGTATAGTTATCGGCCGTAATCTGGGACCCACATGTCCCTACTTATCGACAACATACATATACTTCGTTTTGAACACATTTACTACCAAACCTATCTTTATAGACTGTTCAATAGCACTAAAGGCAGCAGTAACATCCCGCTTGGTAAGCTATATGATGCCAATGACGTCTCGGTATGCAAGCAACTGGTCGCTTTTTTGAAAAATAGTGCCATTGCATTGCACTCCCGCCTTCCGCAGAACACTCCATCACGAAGTTGAAGAATCGCATGATAAGGGATCGCCTTATCTGAAACCTTTCTCCGTATTAAAAGGTTCAGAGATGTCCATTCCTAATTGAAGGAGCTGCAGGAATTGCTCAATGTCATTCTGCATAGCCCTGTTAGCTTCGCAGTTATACCGAGCTCAGCCATTGCGGCGTAAACACGATGCGCAAATATAGTACCATTGCGATGCACCGCCTTTCGCAGAACACTCTCCATGACGAAGTTGAAGAGGTCGCATGATAAGGGATCGCCTTGTCTGAAACCTCGCACGGTATCAAAAGGCTCGGAGAGATCCATTCCTACCTTGACGGAGCTGCAGGAATTGCTCAACGTCATTCTGCATAGCCTTATCAGCTTCGCAGGCATACCGAGCTCAGACATTGCGGCAAAAACACGATCCCTTATGGGGCTATCAAAGGCTGCCTTATAGTTGACAAAAAGATGGTGTGTGTCGACCTGTTGTTCGTGGGTCTTTTCCAGGATTTGGCGTAGTGTGAAGATCTGGTCGATGGTGGACTTGACAGGTCTGAAGCCGCACTGGTAAGGTCCAATCAGTGTTTTGACCAGTCGTTCACACAATACGCCTGTAATAACCTTATATGCGACAGAGAGAAGGCTTATACCCCTGTTGTTGGCGCATACCGTAGGGTCTCCCTTTTTCAGGACAGGACAAAGGACACTGAAGTTCCAATCGTTGTAAATAAGCTGCTGCATGTGCCCTACCAACTCATTACTTCTGGTCTTAAACAATTCAGCGGGGACCTGCAGCCTTATTGTTCTTAAGACGCATAATCGCGACTTTTACCTTTTCATGGCTAGGCGGCGGAATCTCCACGCCGTCGTCATCAATCGAGTTCGGCACATCATATATAAAGGCGGTATTGGTGTCATCATCGCCTCGAAGCAGAATAAAGAAATATTTCCTCTATAATCTCAGCACCCCCTGCGAATCTGTTACCAGGTTTACATTCTCATCTTTGAAGGAAAAAGCTCCGGGCTAAATACCTTGGATTAGGCGCTTAACCTTTTAATAGAACTTTAGAGCGCCGTTCCTACATCTGTACATTTCGACTTCCTCACGCTCTCGCCTTTCCTGCTCCCTTTTCTTTGCGTCTGAAAAGGCGTCTCTCATGCCTTCTCCTCTCCCTATAGTTCTCGACAATGGTTTGCGTAGCGACGGATTGCAACTTTTTTCTTGTATGCGGCATTTTTCGCTGCAGCTGCCACGCGTACTTCTCATCGTATCATTGCTTTTATTGGGGTGGGAGCTTGAAACCGCAGTAGTGCGCAAGTAGTGAGAGATCGACGAAATCGATCAGCCCCAAAGCATTGGAAGTAGTGGTCGTATGAAGGCTTAACTGACCGACAATTGGGCCAAAGATACCTCCCCACCCTACCTTTGTATTAAAATCTCCGAGGACGATTTTGGCGTCAGTTTTGCATCCTTGTCCTATCCATCGCATTTCCTGTATGGCATATAAACGCGATAACATATAACACTCCAGATGAGAGGTGCGAAAAATATACGGCTGGAGTGTATATAACTCAGATATTGTATTTAGTTTTTCCATAAAAATGAAATACAATACATTTTCTCAAACGCTTTAAAGCGTTTTTAATCCACACCTGTGGGGCTACTTTACGAAAACAATTTTTTATTTTCGATCTCAAAAATGTTATATAACCAAACAGTTTTTATACACAATTTTTCTAATTTTCTTTTTCAAATGCATTTTTGCTAAAAGCTAAATTAGATATACAATTTTAAAATATGTAATTTCAATTAAACAAAAAATCTTCAGATTGGTATAACATAGAAATACTTCTCCAATAAGTATATAACAGATGCTTAATAACTCTAATATTCTAATTTCATAATCCATATCGTAAATAACATGACAGGGGAGAAAGTAAATATAAAAGTTCCATGAAAATTTAAGATCACGTTTTAGAGCTTTTGTTCACGTTTTAGAATAGTCAATGTAAAAAGTGTTCATGTTTCTGGAGGGCTCACGTTTCTGGATATTCACGTTTTCACGAATTCACTGCATATACAATACTGAGCAAAAAAAATGCAACGCTAAGCCGATTGATCTTTATGTACGCCTCTTTAAAAAAACAGTACGGAAATTAAATACTTCTTTTTTATTTTTATGCTGATATCTGACATATTTTATCCCATCAAGACCAAAAAGATTAAATTTACTCTCATCACTCCACAAAACTTTTACCCACTATTCACTTGAAAAATTTTGATACCGCTTCTTAAAATCAAGGCGCTTGATTTTATTGGCCTTAGTTATTAGCGGTTTTTTTGCGGGACGTCTGGCAAATAAATTGGCATTATTCAATCTGCTGGGAACAGTATGCACTCCAATGGAAATACCCATTTGCTCATGAGCAAATTTATTTGCCACAGCCGTCATTCTTAAATCAGCTTTAACCAGTGTAATCATTTTGCGATCTTCGCGCTGGGTAGATTTTCTTGGGCAGCGGTTGCCACTTTGTTTCCACGCTATTTGTTGTTCGGACTTTAGACGCAATTCGTCACTCCGTTGATTTGGTTACCCAGTATATTTTGCCCAATTTCTCGCATGTTTTTACCCTCTTCCAGAGCCTTAATAATGGTTACTTTGCTATCAGTTGATAACTGTTTCTAATGGTTAATAATTATTGTAAAAATTATTAACGAAATAATTACTAATTTTTTATATTTGATGTGATAATAAGTAATAGATGAACAAAAAAATTAAAATAGTAATAGATGAAGTCAGTGCACTTTCCAATACTTTAATATTACGTTTTGTGCAATTATATTTTTTTATTTAAAAGCATTACGAACTGCTAAGTTCAATTAAATGCATTCGTTGAACGGACAGAGCACCAAAAGAAACATATAAGATAAATGAAAACCGGTAAGTAAGAGGGTGGAGTAGACGAGTACAATATTGTTGTTCCCCCAATTGTTGTGGGTGCTGTACTTAAATTAGATTGGAACATCTGATTGGAACACCTTACATATTCAAGAGGAATCCATAAAGGAGTTCACTGACTTCATAAAAGCTTCTTGTTTTGACACAATTCTCCTCAAACCCAAAAGAGTTCATAACTACAATTTAAATGAAATCTTTAAATATCTGATAGAAACAAGAAAAATTTGTAGTTAACTGCAAGGAGATATACTCTAATAAAGAAAAAACTTATATTATTGTCAATCAGTTTGATCGAACTCATTTAACTACCACAAGCCTCGCAGCTCAATCCAAAACAGAGTTAACTCCGTTTTCAACCATTTGGAAAGAAATGCATAGGCAAACTCCGACGTTCATTCTATGACGTCTTTGGACGAAATAAAGTCTTTAATTTCCTAGTGAAAAATTTTAACTCCTTGGGACCTTTTGTATGCATCTGTGGGAAAAGGTAAATTTATATATTAATATGATTCGTTTGGTATATATATATATATATATATATGGTGTAATAGTAATAGATGAAGTCAGTGCACTTTCCAATACTTTAATATTACGTTTTGTGCAATTATATATTTAAAAGCATTACGAACTGCTAAGTTCAATTAAATGCATTCGTTGAAAAGAAAGAACATGACGGACGGAGCACTAAAAGAAACATATATAGAACTTCATAAACCTGGGCTGAAAATTGCGCAGTAAAAAGAAAATTGCGAAAAATAATAAAGCATTGGACAAACTGGTGGAGGTTTTCACACTGAGTGGTTTTAATACAAAAGTTGGTTTTAACGTTAAAACCATAATTAAAACCTGGTTTTACCATACAAAATCATTGTGTTAAGACCATCTTAAAACCTTTTTTAAATTGATTTCAAATAGGTTTTTGAAATACAACCTCGTTTTCGATGTACTAATCAGCTACCAACATAGAAATGTTGAAAACAGCTGAAAAAAAAACAAAATAAATACATAACAAATATATAAAAATTCAGAAAACCTGTTGTGTGAAAAAAGTAAAATTTTAAATAATGAGTGCTGCAACAACACTTTTTATAAATAGACCCACTATTCTAAAGTATTATTTTACAATATTTAGAATAATTTTTAATTTATTGATCATTTCTTAATTTCTTTTATTTTTTCTTAAACAAAAACAGGTGTTGCACAGTCAAAAATGTAATGAAAGTTAAAACCAGATTCAAGAAAACTTGCAGTGTGAACGCAAAATCAGGTGAATATGGTTCTAACATGTTGGCTGCCGACTACAAGATAACTCGTAGATTGCGTTTCCTTCTAGGGTTCCAACTACGAGTTGTCACGTACTCACTAAACCTGACATTTTTGTGTAGCTACGAATAAAATCGTATTATATCAGTGCTAGGATCGATAAATGGCTTCTGGGAAAAGAACAAAAAGTCAATGTTGGCAGTTTTGTGAAAATTGCTGCGGCAGTCAATGTGTTAATATTAAAAGCAGGTTTTAACTATAATTATGAAAACACTAATAGATAGAAATCTATCTTTAAATAAATCTGCGACACCTAGTGGAAGAGTATTTGGCTACTTAGATTGTTCCAACTCCTTGGACCCAAGGAAATCAACACCACCCAGTAGTAGTACAGTGGTAGCTAAGTAAACAAGAATCGTAATAACCAATCAATTTTTTATGAGCATAGAAGTTAACTTTACGAAACACTATTGTGCAGTCTGAAGAGGATGATTTGCTATCATATATTAATAAACGAAACATGTGTTTCATACTTTGACTATTTCACCATTATCCTGGCAGATTTTTTTTTATAAATTTCTATGTATAATTTCCTGCAATTTTTAATTTTCCTATAAGTCAATTTACTCGTTTGTCAACAATGAATGCAATGAATAGTTGTGACGTAGTCAACAAAAAATTTACTTGAAATTAATTTTTATTTTCATTGTTGAGGAGACAAAATTATTATTTAAATCTCAAGGAAGTAAATAGAATGACAATTATTCTCGATGCATACCTGTAACATGTTTAAGGTATCAAATCGTCAAATATTAAAATCTAAATCGTCAAAGGGGTTCACTGAAATCGTAAAAAAGTTAAAGTAAATAAATATTTAAAACGTTTTTCTTTAAAATAAAAAAAAGCTAATTCACTTAACATACATAGAAATCTGCTGAGAGGAAGTCACCGAAGAAATACTTTTTGTATTTTGTTTTGGATGTCTGGCCTGGGATTCGAACTCGGGCCTTGCGTCTAATAAGCCAACACACTACCTACTAGACCACGCATATACAACAAAAAATAAAGCCCGCGGTTGCCACTGCGCAAAGCGAATTCATATAAGGTAGCCGCAACTCTACAACAAGTACAACAATGCAAAAACAACAGGCATTTTGTTTTTGTAAAACACTACTTAGGTTGTCAAAATAGGAAGAAAAAAATGGAAAAGGAAGAAAATGAACAACAAAACACACACGCACAACAAACACACACAAATTTTGACAATGGAAATAGTATCAGCTGTTTAGATGCTCCCACCTATTACATGAATGCACCTAGCCACTTCGTTAAAAAAAACTTGTAAAATTTAGCAGTTTTATCGACATTGCTCCCGCACTGCCATATTTTTGCAAAAATTGTATCTGTAAGTTGTAATAACGAAAATAAGTTAAAGGTAACTTTCTAGTTCCCTTTAGCTAAAGGTACCTTTAACTAACCCCAACTTTAACGACAAGTTGTAATAATGGCCCTTAAAGCATGTACTAAAATAAAGAAAATGACGTATATTTTTAATTTCTAAAAATCGTCAAAATAATGACATAAATCGTCATCACAATGTTTTTGAAGCACAAAATCGTCAAAATTACGATAAATCGTCAAGTCTAGCAGTTTTGTCTCTATGTGTTCGATGTCGTTTTATTCTAAACTGATTATTTTCTAAAGACATTAAAATTTTGACAAAAGTTCAATGTTTATAAAACTGAAAATATATTCAACACAGAAATATTATACATATTTCTAAAAATATACATGTAATATTTTTGCGTTAGTTTTCATTTTACAATAGAAATGTTTAACCTTGTGTCAATCGATATTTTAACATTTGTTCCCAGGTTACTGATGTATGGCAACTTTATTTTCCTTATTTATCGATAACAACCGCAATGACAACTGAATTGCGTTTTTCATGAATAGTTGCTTTCGGTAAGAAAGGTGTCTGGTCTTTTCAATACAATAATTATATAACTTGAATAGCAAGATGCAAGGTTTAGGTTTGCAAAGTATTAAAAAAAATCCAGCCGTAAGTAATAAAATAAAGTGAAGAAGTGAAATAATAATAAAAATATTTTAGCTAATTCCTCTCTATGTTTGTGTTGGTGCTGGAGCCTGCGCTGCAGTATTCTATATATTCAGACTGGCTACTAGAAACCCTGATGTAACTTGGAATCGATCTGCTAACCCAGAACCATGGCAGGAATATAAAGAAAAGCAATACAAGGTATATTTAGAATAGAATAAATGAATATTAAACTAATTTTATGGTTTTTTGCAGTTCTACTCCCCTATTCGTGATTATAGCAAAATAAAATCCCCTGCTCCAAATTATGATGAATAATTGAATGCGTATCTAACAAACTTTTTCCTATAATTCATTAAAAACAATATGGTGATAATAAAGGAAATAAAAACTTAGAAGTTTCAAAATAAAAGATATCGTTTTTGAAACATTTTCAACTTCAGGTTCAAGTTCTCTATTTAGAGACATTGAATATAAAAGCAATAGAATATTGTATTTGTTGCACTAGTCAATATATTTTAGGCAAAAATTATACTAAATCAAGCTTTTTAGAACTTTTCAAACTACCGAGTATTGTTAATCCATAAAATGTAAAAGTCGAACAAATTTGAAAAAAACAAAATAAATGTGTAAAGCATACAATTTTTATCGGTACAATGTTTCACAGACAATCCTAGTGATTAAGAAACGCAAAATTGTTTAAAGTATTTGTTTGTAAAACGCTCAAAAGTTTGACAGTTAAAACGTTGAGGATTATCCAACAGGTAAAGGTAAGAAATATCGATCTTATTCAGTATTTTAGTTGTACAACGTGAAGTCCGAGTTACGTATGGTAAAAACACTTATCTCGTTACCTGTATTTATCATATTGTTCAAATCTGCAACTTTTTCCTGTTCAAAAAAATAGATTCAATAAGTCTGATGTTTAGGAAAAATATATTTTTAGAATTTAAAATAAATAATTCTCTTTAATTGCAGTTTATTTACATTAGTACTTGGTGGAATAACCCTTATTTTTAATTACTGCTGAGCACTGTTTTGGCATAGAGTCTGACGTGTTTCGATTGGAATATTTTTCACCGCTTCGTTCACTAACTTCCGCAATTGTTCTTTAATTGAAGAGCTTTTTACTCGGAGAGCTCTGACAATTTTCCATAGATTTTCAATAGGACTTAAGTCCGGCGACTGTGCCAGCCGGCTCAAAACCTCGGCGTCATTATTCTGAAACCAATCTTTTGCAAGCTTAAATGTGTATTTCGGGTCATTGTCTTGTTGAAACGCCCATCGAAGCGGCATTTCCCATTCGGCGTAAGGCATAATGACGTCGTTTAGTATATTGGTAAAATAAATGGAATCCGTTATTCCTTCTATTTTAAATAAAGGTCCTGTGCCATGGTAGGAAAAACATGCCCATACCAATATACTCCCTCCACCATGTTTAATGGTTTTCATTGTGTATTGCGGAAGGAGTTCAGTGTTTGGGGGTCCTTTTACAATCTAACTACTTTTGTTAAAGTTAAACAAATTAACTTTAGTTTCGTCAGCATAAAATATTTCTCCAATTTGTATGCTGTTTTGCAAATTCTAATCTTTTGTTTAGGTGTTGTTTATGCAACAATAGAACTTTCCTGCTACTTTTGGTTTTTAAATTTCTGAATAAAACCCTTCTAGTTGTTGGATTGGAAATATGAAGGATATATTCCTTTCTAATGGCAACAGAGATTGCAAACGGATCTGTTTCACGTGACACAATTTTTCTTTCCATAAGGGCCCTGATTTTTATTCTTTTTCCTCTAGTTTCTGCCTGAAACTTTTAATTTATTATGTTTTGGACCATTTTGTAAGAATAGCAGCAATTTTTCTATAGCTTTTGCTTTTCATTATGAAGTTTTTTTATTATTCCCCTGACTTGAGGACTGCAGTGTTTGCCTCTGCTCATTTCCAATTCAAAAGTTTAATTGTTTACTTCAATTTTTTAATGTTATTAAAAATCAATCAAACTTACCGTTTAGTACAATTACTATCAAACAACGGGTTGTAAACTAAAATATTCTATTACTTTTTCTAAGTGAATCTATTTTATTGAATACGCGTTTTCACAACTAAATCTAAATTAAAGAAGAGTGACGCTTCAAATTTTTAAAATATAACTGGATTTTATTCATAAGAGATCGCTAAATAAAGTGCATTTACTTTTTTACATATAATCATTTGTATAAAAGATTTAGATATAGTAAATTTTTTGGAGAGCAGGTGAATCTATTTTTTTTTTGAACATATATATATAATATACATATATAATATGTGTAATGTAACAGCATACAAATTACTAAGGAAAAAAGTACTACAGAGCTTTGCAGACAATTTGTGTATAGTATTATTAATATGAATAAATTTAAAAATGTTTTTGTTTTAAAAAAGAATAACTTTTTTTTAATGAAATAACACAAAAATTTTAAATTTCTTTAATGTGAAAACTAATTCTTGACATACTGTATATTGTATATGTTGGCGCCAAACAATAGTTGATGGCGCCGTAGAATGTTTCAACTAACTTTGTACTCTGAATGTCAAATAAAGCAGTTAGACGGGAAAATTCAAGCCGAACAGAAATACAAATTTTGAAGCCACCACTACCTCCACCACAGCCACCGCCTCTGCCACGACGGCCATATCTTGTTCCATAACTATATATTCATATTTGGGACTCTACTATCCTACGCTACCACCACCACTAGTGGTTCTATAAGTGCCACTATACGTTACCTGTTTATACTTCATTTTACCACATAATTATTATTTTTATATTAATACTCCTTTTTTTAATTTTACTTTTAAATTGTGGAGCCTGGTTTTTGGTGAGCTATCAAAAGTTTCAATTCGGCTGCGATAACAATTCTTCAAAATTTATATTTCAACGAGAATCCGCAGAAGCAATCCCTCTGGATTTTGTATGTGGACAAAGCTGTCCAATTAATTTATTACGGGATTGGCTGATCCTATTCTACTAGAAACAACTTACGAATGCCTAAGAAGCTGTATAATGTGCCAAGAGATGGACAACGATAGAATGGTTCAATGTGACACCTGCGACCGCTGGTGCCACTTTGATTGTGCTGTTGTATTTGATGAAATAAACACAGGAAAACTCACGGGGCAAATCAGTGAACGTAAACGAAAGCACTTTATCCCCAATGGCAGATTATGGTACACCGCCAGAGCAGGTTGATGGCTCTAACATGGAAATGCAAGGCAGTGGTGGGCAACTGAACTCTTTCAGAGGTACTCAAGGACAAATGTAGTATCGACTATTGGCTTGGTTACTGTACCACAAGTTGTGCAAAACAACGCATGCAACTTTTCGACAAGCAGATCTCCTATGTATACGTTAGCTGGAACAACAAATACAACAAACAACGTTCAAGTATTGGCATGCACAGCAGTAACGCAGAATTCTTTGTTATACAACAACAATGCATGCTATATAAACAAGCAGGCAACAGCATGCACAGAAACATTAACGGTCCTTCTAGTTTGAATTCGGCAACAATGTTTCTTTCGATAACGTGTGCCACAGAATGTTTATGTGAACGATCAACATATTAAGAGAATGCAGCAAGTTCGTGTTGATAATGGCCAGCAGAACAAAATGCAACATATTAATGTTGATAATCAGAATGTAGACAATTCATTTGTACAACGTAAAAAGGTATTGGAGCTTGAAATGCTGGAAGAAGAACAAAAGTTAAAAGAGCGTTATTTAATGAAAAGATATGAAATTTTACAACAGTTTTGAGAAAATTCAAACAATTATCGACGAAATGATAATTCAACTGTAAATCCTCGTAATTGACTACGTAATTTCAATGACGCAAGTGTAAGTTTTCCTACAACACACAGATAGTTGCAAGGCAAATATTTCCGAGAGAAGTACCAACGTTCTACGGTCCAGAAGAGTGGCCAATATTTATAAGCAGCTTTGAGAATAGTACAGCAGTTGGTGGGTACTCAAAGCACAAATTAGAGGCAATTATTGATTTTATTATGTGTGTGAGAAATATATGTTCAACGATTGAAGCTTGTAAATTAGATGATCATCTTAACAACCCAATGTTGGTAAAAGAGTTATTGGAGAAACTATCGAACAACTATAAATTGCAATGGGTAATGTTACCAAAGCCTAATGGTATCACAACTCTGAGGGTGTTTAGTGACTAGTTATATTCTATAGTGGATGCTGCATCACAGTTAACGTCCACAGGGTACTCAAAGAGGAGTGGAGTTATCAACACGCATACCGAAGTCGAGGTGAAAAACGAACCGAAATGTTTTGCATGTTATAAACCAGGTCATAAATTATCGAATTGTTAGGAATTTGTTGGTTGCCTATTGATGAAAGGTGGTCAATTGTTTGAGATAAGAAATTTGCAGAAAATGTTTGAAAATACATAAACGTAAATGTTTTGCGTACAGGATTTGTGGTGTTGTATGTTGTAAGGCAAAACATCATCCACTACCGCACGACAATAAATCTCATTCGGAAGCAGCACCGAACGTGACTGAAATGGCTAGTAATGCTGCCAAAGTAAACGCACACGGTGAGAGTGAAAATGCAACCTTCTTTAGAATTATACCCGTAAGACTTCATGTTGGAGACAAAAGCTTAGACACGGATACCTTACTGGACGGAGGATCTTCAATTTCGTTAATAGATGAGGAAACATTTAAATCTCTAGGTACTCAAGGTGTGAAAGAGCCGTTATGCCTCAGATGGACAAGCGATACTACACGAGTGGAAGCCGCATCATATAGAACTTCTCTGAGAATATCGGGCCAGCAAAATGAATCAACATATACATTGAAGGATGTTCGTACCGTGAAGAATCTCACTTCCAACCCAGACAATTGGTGCCGATGTAATTAAGGCTGAATATCCGTATCAATCGACAATTCCATTGAAGTCATACGCCAATACAAAGCCGGCTATTTTAATAGGAAGCTACAACTGGAGTCTGGCTGTACCACAAAAGGTTCGTGAGGGTCCATAGAACCAACCAATAGCAACGAAAACCCGTTTGGAATGGTCAATTCAAGGTAGATCCAATGCGAGAATATCAGGTAAATGTACACATATGTCATTGTGAAAATGAACTCCAGGAGATTCACGAGGGAGTTAAGCAGATGTATTATCTTGAGTCGTCAGCTCAGCTCAGCGATGAGGATAAAAAGACTACTTCCATTCTTGAGTCAACTTGTAAGTATAGAGTTGGTATTTTTGAAATTGGCCTACCATGGCGAAGTGGAAAAGTGAATTTGCCTGAAAGTTATAATACAGCCTACAAACGTTCCATATGCGTTGAGAAGAAGATGAGCAAAGACGTCAACCTAAGAACAAAAATCGAACAGGAAATTAACAACTTGATAGATAAATGCTATGCAAGAAAACTTAATTCAGAGGATATTACGATCATGGATTTGCCCGTATGGTATCTACCTATATTTGTTGTCAACAATCCAAACAAACCGCATAGAATTAGAATGGTGTGGAACGCTGCTGCTAAGGCAAATGGAGTTTCCCTGAATGAATTTCTACTAAGCGGACCAGACTTATTGATTCCATTGATGGATGACTTTCTAGCTTTCAGAATTGGTCGGATAGCGTTATGCGGCGATGTTTTGCAAGTCCCTATTGAGCTGGGGACGACTGAGAAGGTTCTAGGTGTCTACTGGGACCCAACTAAAGATGCTCTTAAATTTATGTACAAATTTCCTAGATTATATCGAGCACTCGCAACATTTCTGCTTTATTTGGAGAAACTAAGATCTAAATGTGGAAAAACAGTGGTCATAAATGAGGTTACCTACGAGATGATTCGTAAAGCCAAACATATATTATACAAGGGAGCTCAGTCTGATCTTTATTCAGATGAAATATGCTGTTTGAAATTCTGTAAGAACATAGACAAGAATTCTCCACTAATTTCCTTGAACGTATTTCTATACGATGATGGCCTTTTGAAAGTTAGTGAACGAACTGAGCACTTTAGTTGCTATAATGATGTTATTGTTCTACCGAAGGATCATAATGTAACCATGTTACTTATAAAATACGTTCATGAGTGTCACCATCACGTTTCTCACGAAACGGTCGTCAATAACCTGAAAAGCCTGTATTACATTCCAAGACTACGAGTACTACACCGTAGAGTAGGGAATAAGTGTCAAAGATGTTAGAATGAGACAGCCATGCCAATTTTCCCTCAAATGGCATCACTACCACCAGCTAGGCTTGGAATATTTGAGAGGCCCTTTACTTTTACTGGTATAGATTATTTCGGTCCTTTACCGTATCTAACCTAACCTAACCTAACTACATGAGCTGTCCACATAGAATAGGCACATAGCCTTGATGCAGGTTCCCGTATAATGTGTTTAAGGAACTTTATTGGACGTCGTGGATACCCCAGACAAAATTATACCGATAACGGCACCAATTTTAAGGCTACGGAAAGGATAATGCGTGAGTACCTTCATGAATTGAATCACTCAACATTGGTGAAAACCTTTGATGATATAGAATGGTTCTTCAACCCACCTGCAGCTCCCCACATGGGTGGTGCCTAGGAAAGGCTTGTTCGTTCCGTTAAGACAGTTTTACACAATGCACACCCCAAAATGAATTTCAATGATGAAACTTTGAAGAACGCACTTATTGAAGTTGAATTTATTATAAATTCTCGTCCACTGACATTTGTGTCTTTGGAGACATGCGATGATGAAGCTATTACTCCTAATCATCTGTTACTTGATTCGG
Organism: Sarcophaga rosellei; assembly: GCA_930367235.1. Taxonomy (NCBI): domain Eukaryota; kingdom Metazoa; phylum Arthropoda; class Insecta; order Diptera; family Sarcophagidae; genus Sarcophaga; species Sarcophaga rosellei. The sequence goes on along the minus strand of OV884017.1, from coordinate 77,475,861 downwards.
CTACGGGCTATAAACCTATATGTACTGACAACTTTAACTTGAGACATAGATGGCACCAGACACAAGCATTCGCAGACCAGTTTTGGCGTAGATAAGTGAAAGAATTCGCTCCAATGATCACGCGAAGAAGCAAGTGGTTTACTAAGCAAACTCCAATAAAGGAAGGAGACGTCGTTCTAATTGTGGATGAAAAGTTACCAACAAACTGTTGGTTGAAAGGTATCGTCATGCCAACTGTTATTGCTAAGGATGGTCAAGTAAGACGAGCAATTGTTAAGACAATAAATGGTATTCTACTGCGACTAGCGAGTTAGTTAACTGTTTTGGACGTCGGTTATCCCATGAGTAAGCTTGAGGAGATTCCGTCCACTTACGGAGGGGGGAATGTTGCCGCCAAATAGTAGTTGATAGCGCCGTGTAATGTTTCAACAAACATTGTACTCTGAATGTCAAATAAGCCACCACCTCTGCCACGACGGCCATATCTTCTCCCCGATATATTTTTTTTATAATAAATTATTTACTATGCTAAGAAAAAAATAAATATGTTTTTGAAATAACATAAGAGAATAAGTATAAATATAATTAATTATGAAATTATAGAAATACATTCCCTTAATTCTCATATTCACTTGTTTCAATTTATTTACTTGTTTAAGTGTTTAAATTTGAATCTCAGTATGCCATGGACCACAACATTTTTTACATGGAATTGTAGAGATTTGAAATTTTGCAGTAGGAGCTATTCTTACTTTTCAGTTTGAGTTTGTACTTTGACAAAGTAGCTTTGTAGTTTGTTTAGTTTTACTCATTTTTTTTTAATTCGTGTATCCAAAAAATAATATGTCGGTATCAAAACAACTTAAGAAACGGAAGTTAGAAGATGAAAAACGAGTTTTCCAAGAACGATGGATTGAAAAGTTTTGTTTTATCGAACATAAAGGAAGTATTATATGTTTAATTTGTAAAGCAACAATTGCAGTGCCGAAAGATTATAACTTAAAAAGACATTTCCAAAGTAAACATTCTGATTTTGATGAAAAGTATTCTGATGCTTTAAGAACACAAAAAATTACTTCAATGGTCCAATTATTACAAGCACAACAAGATATATTTAAAAAGTGCAATGAATCTGCAGAGCAAGCAGTTGAAGTAAGTTTTGATATTGCGAATTTAATAGCAAAATCGTCTCGACCGTATACCGATGGTGACTTTGTAAAGAACTGCTTAATCGTAGCATCAAAAAAATTATGTTGTACAAAATGCATTTCGAAATTTGAAGCACTAAGTTTAAACCGAATGACAATACAACGGTGTATCACCGATATTTCTGCTGATATCGTGACAAAATTTTCAAGAATATTCAAAAATTGTATCAAGTTTTCATTAGCTGTTGATGAATCTACCGATATAACTTCCATTGCTCAATTGTGTATATATGCCCGTTGTATAACATCTGATTATGAGATTTTTGAAGAACTTGTTGGACTCTATCCAATGAAAGATCAAACAAGAGGATCATATTTATTGCCGGCATTATTGTCTAGCATGCAGAAGCATAATTTGGATTTATCAAATCTTTCTGGTATAGTGACTGACGGGGCTCCTTCAATGATTGGTCCTAAAATCGGTAGACAACTCTTTTATCCGAACATATGAAGCAAAAAGGAATACATACGGATTTAATGAAGTATCACTGCATTATACACCAACAAAATTTAATTGGCTAAAATCTGGGTTTCGACCATGTTATGAAAACAGTTGTGAAAGCAGTAAATTTCATCCGATCACATGGATTAAATCACAGACAATTTAAGGAATTTCTTAATGAAATTTAATGCGAATATAGTGATGTTTTGTACTATAGTGAAGTTCGTTGGTTAAGTAGAGGCAAAGTTCTGCAACGTTTCCATAACCTTATTGAAGAAATTAGAATGTTTTTAAATCAAAAAAGTCAGCCAGTGAATTATTTGGAAGAATCAAAATGGATATGTGACCTCGCGTTTTTAACAGATATATGCGGCCATTTAAATGATCTGAAACTTAAACTTCAAGGAAACTCTCAATAAATCACGACATTACATGGTGACGTATCAGCTTTTCGGATCAAGTTATCATTGTTCCATTCTCAAATAACCAATAATAATACTTGTCACTTTCCCAACTGCGATAAAATGTTTAAAAAATACAAGATGAACAGTAATCAATATTGTATTTATATTCAACAACTGCAGCAATCTTTCAATGTACGATTTGGAGTCTTTGACCGGTACAAAATACTGTTCAGCACATTTGCTAATCCTTTTGAAGCATCACATGAAAATGCTGAATAAAAACTCCAACTTGAGCTTATTGACATTCAATGCAACGAAGAATTGAAGGAAGGAGACTAAATGAACTTCTACAGATGTCTTCCTACAGAAAACTTTCCACATTTACTACAAAATGCAGCGCTTTTTGGAAGTTTATTCGGCAGTACGTACATTTGTGAGCAAACTTTTTCAATAATGAAGTTGAATAAATCAATTCAAAGAAACCGACTTACAAATGAAAACCTAAACTTTTTTTTAATTGGCCATATCAACTCGTTTAACGGATTTCGGCCTGCCGCAACACATCCTTCCAGCGCCTCTGCTTCTTGCGCGCCTACTCCAGTTGGTCACACCAATCGATGACAGGGCTTCCTCAATTTGGTCCTTCCAACTGATACAAGGTCGTCCTCTTCGCCGACTTCCGCAGATCCCTGCATCAAATATCCGTGTCGCCGGAGAATCCTCCTCCATTCGAACGACATGGCCCAGCCATCGCAGCCGCTGGATATTAATACGCTGCACAACGTCTATGTCGTTGAGGAGCTCATACAGCTCACTGTTGGATCGGATACGGAAATCATCGCCAACTTGTACTGGACCGAAGATCGTACGTAGTACTTTTCTCTCGAATAGTCTCAAGGCTGCTGCATCAGTGCTTCAAAGGGTCCATGCCTCTGCGCCATAAAGAAGCACGGGGAGGATGACCGTCTTGTAGAGTACTAGTTTTGTCGCTCGAGAAAGGTCTCTGCTACTCAATTGCCTATTGAGACCATAGTAGCACCTGTTGGCAAGAGTCATCCTACGCTTGATCTCCAGACTGACATCATTTTTGGTGGCAACGGCGGAGCCAAGATAAATAAATTCCTTGACTGTATCAAAAGTATAGTTATCGGCCGTAATCTGAGAATCAATATGCCGCAGGTCTCTGCATGTCGATAACATATACTTTGTTTTGCCCTCATTTACCCCAACCCATCTTGGTAGACTCCCTTTCAATAGAGGCTGACTGCAACGTTTTCTTGTATGCGGCGTTTTTCGCTGCAGTTGCCTCGCATCCTCATCGTACCATTGATTTCGTTGGGGTGGGCGCTCGAAACCAAGGACTGTTTCCGCAGTAGTGCGCAAGGAATTGGGAGATGTTGGCCCACAGTCCACCAATGTCACTGAGATTAGATGGGGAGCGACGGAGCTTATCCGAGAGTTGAGCGGAGAACGCCTCTGTTGTCCTTTGTGATCGCAGCTTCTTGACGTCCAGTTTTCGCAGTGTACTAGAGCGCTAAGACAAGGTAGTGGTCCGAGTCGATGTTTGGACCTCTGAACGTGCGCACATCTAGTACACTGGATACGTGCCTTCCGTCTATCACAATATGATCAATCTGGTTGGATGTTGATCGATCAGGGGACATCCAAGTAGCCTTGTGAATGTCGAGATGTTGAAACTTGAAAACCTAAACGCCGTGGTAAAAGTAGCTACTACGAATATTACTCCGGATGTAAAAAAGTTAGCATCTAATATGCAACCACAAAAATCTCATTAAAATTAATTTGTTTTTGATTAAGTTACTATTGTTAAATTGATTTGCTTTGCTTAGAATGTTCTGACAAGCACTTTAACTTGCAGAACTTTAATTTAATTATTTTCTGGCAAGCGCTTTAACTTGCAGAAAGTTTGAAATGAAAGGAATTGGTGAATTTTGCACAGCAGTGGTTTTTTCAGCAACTCCCTGTCCAGATTTTATTCATTTTCTTTTATACTAAAATTATGATTACATATGTATAATAATTAAATTACAAAATATTGACAAAAATGCTTAACTAAATTATTATTTACACAATAACAAAAATGCAAGCTTAGTTAAAGTGTCATTGGCCTATTAAAGAATAAATTAAATAATGTTTACAATTAAAAAATGCAAGCTTAGTCAAAATGTCGTTGACCTATTAAAGAATAAGTTAAATAAATAATGTTTACCTAACAGAATGATTGTACATACATATACATATAATATGACTTTAACATTTATTCAAAGAGTAAGAATATATATGTGTATAAACATTAAAGGCATGAAAGCATGTTTATAAACATTTATTCAAAACAATAAAAAATGTATAAACAACTATAATATTTTGAATTATTTTGAATGTGAATTTTCTTGTTTCTGTAATAAAGTATATATGTATGTAATAATAACTGTTTCTAGAGTTTAAGTTTTTGTGATTGCCCAATTAATAATTTTCTAATGCGGCCCACAGCGATAAAAAGGTTGCGCATGGCTGCTGTATACTATAAAGCGTAGATAAATATTTCGATCTTAGATGTGATTTATTATTTATTCTTTAAAAGCTTGGGAGATGAACGCTGCTCCACGATCAGTAATTTTTCTCCTCGGATTTCCACACTATCACTGCCTTGGTATCCGTCGATTTCGTTGGATAGAGCCAAACGAACTTCGTGAACCCGTCTACAACTACCAATAAGTGATTATAGGCCTTCTTCGTTGTTTCCATCGGACCAACATGACCGGCATGATATGTCATAAGCGGTCGATCTTTATCATCTATCGGGTTGAGATAACCTTCCTTCTTGCCGGTTTTTGCTTCGGTGATGATGCACTCGACGCAACTTTTGACCACTTTTGATACCTTCGTCGCTAGTCTGGGTATGTAGTATTGTCTCTCAACTAATTCACGCGTTTTCACAGCTCCGAAGTGACACTGGTTGTGCGCTAAACGAATGATTTCATCTTCCAACTGGGCCGGTACTACAATAAGTTCCTTCGGAGGATCCTTATACAACATACCGTTTTGCATGAAGAAATCTTCATAGTCACCATATTCCAACACAGCTCGGATGGCTTTGGTACATTCGTCGTCTTTTTGGGCAAGTCTCATTCAATGCGTCAGGCTGCTTTCCAAAACTAAACAAGCCATTCTACTAAGTGCGTGTACGTGTTTCACGCGAGTTCCAGGTCTGTGGTCTATCTCGTACGTGAATTCCTGCAAAAATATTACCCACCTGGCTATTCTTGCTGGCACCTCGTCTTTGCTCATGATGAATTTGAATGCATAACAATCCGTTACAATTTTAAACGGCAACCCAAGTAAATAGATTCTTTTTCTTAAGGGCTTCTACAATGGCGAGGACTTCCAACTCATAAGAGTGATATTTCTCTTCTCACGGTTTCGTTCGACGACTATTGTATTGGACCGGATACAATTGTAAGTCATCTAGGCTTTTTTGCAAGAGTACTGCACCGTATCCGAACTTACTGGCGTCTGCGTGCACTTCAGTTATTGCGTCTGGGTCGTACAATTTCAGAACCGGTGCGCACACAAGTGCTTCCTTCAATTGTTTACAAGCTAGTAGAACCTCGTCCGTAATCTCAAATTTAACGCTCTTCCTTAGTAAATCTGTTAGCGGCTTTGCCATTGTGGCATAATCTGCTATAAACCTTCTAAAATACGAAGTTAACCCTAGGAATCGCTGCATCATCTTTCGGTCGGTAGGTATCGGAAAGTCTTTATCTTCTCCGCCGCAGGTTTTATTGAACCATTCTTTATAATATAGCCAAGAAACTTGACAGATGACTGCAAAATTTGGCACTTCTCCCACTTTATCTGTAATCCATTTGACGCTGCACGCTCTAACACTAACACCAACTTTTCCAGGCCCTCGATCATATCCTTGGAGGGAATGATGATGTCGTCCATATACAGTATCGCCGTGTCATTTCGTATGAAATCCTTAAAAACTGGTGATATAAATCGAGTAAACACCGCTGTGGAATTGCTTATCCCAAAAGGAACGAACAAGAACTCATATTGCCCATAGTGGGTCACTAATGCGGTATATTTCCTTGATAATTCCTCTAAAGACACATGGAAAAATCCATTACGGAGATCCAACGTTGTATAGAAATTCGCACCTTGTAGCTTAACTAAGACATCGTCCATTATTGGCATGGGAAATTATCACGAACTATTTTTTGATTCACAGCACAATCGTTTTGAGCCGTCTTTCTTGGAAACTAGTACGATTGGCGATGCGTATTCCGAAGTAGTAACCTGCACTATACCGTCTGTCAACCAATCCGCAACTTGTTGCTCTACCAGCTTCTGATCGGCGAATGGTAAACGTCTGGGACGTTGATACACTGGTAAATCATCTTTTAAAACAATATTGATCTTCACTGGGCTTTGTGCATTCTTCTGAGGTTTGTATTCAGTTATGGCCTGAATCACTTTACTTCTAACGGATCCATTCAAGTGATCAATATTTACTTCGGTACTCGGTTTATATTCGTCCAAATTTACACATATGCCTGAAAATTCCTCGAGTAGCAAATTTCTTTCCGCTGCTTTCCTGAAAATAACTTTCCGTAAAATAACGTATTAAACTATTGCCCAACATAATTGAGTGTAAAATATCACGTTCGCCTACGACATAGAATCTAACCTCGAAATCCTCGAATCGTCAATTCGGACTACCTCATCAAAGCGACGCATTGTGACAATTTCCTATCACCAACACCATACCATGTAACTCTCTCCGGCATAAAATTAACTTCTCCCATAACGAACAGCATATCGAAACGCACAAGACACAGATCACATCCCGTATCGACTAAAGTAGATAAGGTTTTGCCTCTAATCGTGATATCTTTAAATAACAACCCTGTTATCAGTTTTCCTAACAGGACATTCGAACGAACGATGACCGAAACTTCTGCATTTGAAACATTTAGATTGTTTTTCCGGACAGTCCCTTGCGAGATGGGATTTTCCTCCACATTTGAAACACCTTCTTTCCCTTCCGTCTATATCGATTTTAGAGTTGTCGGCTTTCATCTCACTGGGAACTGCATCTTTCCCTTTGTATGACGACTTAGCGAACGATCGTGTTTTCTCATACACTTTTATCTATTTCTTTAACTCGCCTATGTTTTCCGCTTGATACAACAATGTCTTATTAAATTTGGAATCAGGGATTCCCTCTATGAAGAACTCTACCACGCTTTTCTCATCCAGATCGATTTGTGCTCCAAGCTCCATAATGCTGTATAGATATTCGATCAGTGATTCACTTTTGTTAAGGCGTCTGTTGCGAATTTGTCGAATTACTTCCGCTGCTGAGAGACGTTCACCAAATTTGCCTTTTAGAGTGGCCTTTAATGAGTGGCAATCACAGATCACACGTTGACTTTTAATAAATGTCTTTGCCGCGCTTTCCAACAATTGCTTTCCGCACACATACATTTGAAGCGATGACCACTTCAATATAGCACCCATTTCCTCAACTTCGGTTAGCCACTGAATAATGTCAGGTGTGCTTGTGCACGAAAACCGTGACAAACTACCCTCTACATCTTTGAGTGTGTACATGCCTTTATCCATAGGAAAATATCCACCGTCTTTGCCTTCATGCACATCAGAAGAATCGCCTGCACATGCACCGTCCTCCTCGTTCAAGTTAGTAGGGTCCATCCCATAATGTCCCAAAAGTCTTCCTCCCAAATCGTCCTTCAACCCTTGAGTATCTAACGCCAACTCAGTCAATTTTACCCTTAAGGCGCTAACACTTAACCCCAAAATCTCTCTACGATCCATCTCAATAATACCAAAATTTTAAGTTGCAACTATGTATGTAGAATATTATAATGAATATACCACAATGATAATATTTAAATATAAATCGATAAATCCAAAAAAAAAAAAATTTAATATGCACTACTAAAAAAAAGTTTATAATAACAAAATTATTATAAAATTTAAAAATTAATAGTGTACCAACTTCAAATCAAATCTATGAAATATTAAATTAATTCAAAATTTAGTTCAAAATTATTTACATTTCTCCTTTTCAATTTAATAAAAATTCAATTATATTTTCATTCAAAAATAATAAATTCTATAAATTAAGATTTCAACTTTACCAAAATAATACTCTGCAATTTCACCTTCACTGCCGCTGTACTTCTCTGTCTCTATACTTCACAATTATATTCCGCAACTTCACCGTCACTGCCCACTGTACCTCTCTGTTTTCTTCACTTATTCATCTTCTGCTTTACAGCCTAAACTTTACTCACTAGACACAGATTTACTCAGTTAGCAACCACTTCACAGAATCAATATAAATAATTTTAAGCTTGCTGAATGCTTCTCAATTAGGGTGATCGGTCCGGTTTTTAATAACCGGTTATAACCGGTTTTTTTGGTTAAGTCGGTTTCGGGTTTTCTGAAAAGCTCACTTTTCGAATATCGAAGAAACCGGATTTTTCTCCTCGAATAGCCGGTTTTTTCTAAAAGTGTGTTTTTATGAATTTTAGTGTATTAAAAACTTTAAAAATATTTTCTTTAAGTGTATAATTTTCTTATTTGTTTATTCATCTGGCATCCTTTAAACTACAGCTGTTTTAATAAACAAATGCGCCAATTACTTAAGCCCCCTTCACACTATCACACAAGTAATATGATCTGTCAAAATTTTATGTACGAGAGTACGGATGGGATCGTCTAAACATAATATGTAATGAAACTATCACACATTGAGAGAAAATACGGATGAAAATTTGACAGTCGTATGGCTCTCTTCATTTTTTGAAATGTTTCAAAAAACAAGAAAATTTCATTAGATCAGGGATGTATTTTTATGTAAACAAAACAAAAAAGTGTAAAACACATGTGCAAAAAAAAAAACAAAAACAAAAAACATTTTTGGCACAAACAATTATTCCTATTTTGTGAAAATATTTTTAGAATAATATTCAATATTTAATTAATAATTTAATGGATTTAGAAAAAGTTGTTGATTTGTCTCCAGTTTTACGCCGTAGTAGCCATTCCCGGCATTTTAATTTCAATAGAAACTTTAAGCAATTTTTTTCACTTTGTTTATGTTTTTTAACAGCTGTTTTCGTCTTACTTTATTATTGTCTTATACCAATCGTGCAAACACAAAAAAAATAATCATACGACTATTATTCTCTTTTTTGAAATACGGATGGAATTTCATTTTACTTTTTCATCAGACTTTCCATATTACTTGTGTGATAGTGTGAAGGGGGCTTTAGTAGAATGTGAGAAGAAGAAGAAACACACCTTTAGAGAAAATATCAAAATATAAAGACGTAAGGTTATTCTGAATATTTAGTATAAACAACAAATAATACTAATTTTATTTCCAGATGTCGTCGAAAGTATGGAGTCATTTTAAGCGTGTCGGTAAAGACAAGGCCAGATGCCTAAATTGTCCTAAAATATTGAATGAACTGTTTTTAATAAATAAAATTTTTTTCTTATTCTAGGCGTTTTAATATTTTGCCAAAAAAAACCGGTTAACCGATAGTTATTAAAAAACCAAAACCGGTTTATATTAATCTGCAATTTTTCGAAGAAACCGAAAACCGGTTTCTAAAAAATGTCGAAGAATCGATCACCCTATTCTCAATCCTTCACTGCTTATTGGCTTGATCTGCTACAATCTCTGCTTACGTATAACGACGCGATCAGCCTTGTCGCAGCAATCACTCCATCTACTGCGTTGCAGTTACTCAAAGTTGTGTTGTTGTTGTATAACTCACTCTCGCACATTGGTTTTTAGTTTGGCTGTTGTTGTCTCTCATACACAATTATTATTTATACAAGTGGTGTAGACTTCTTCTCACTCAATGCAGCGGAATAATAACGGTTCTTATTTTTTTATATTGAATTCTTTAAATTCTTTTGGTCTTAAGTAGCACAGCCACGATCAAACTAAACTACTAATCTTAAGAGGCTAAACTACATAAATATTAATAAAACAAAGCTTAAAGTAGCGAGGCCACGATCAAACTAAACTGATCAATCTGCCATTTATGTGATTGTTTTGGTAAAGCTGTACTCACACGTACAGAAAACTGTCCTCACATGTACAGACTGAGAAGAGTTTGAAGAATATCAAAATACTTTTGATTTTCGCTACCTGCTCCGCAGAAATTTGAAGCAAATTTGATGTGTGTGCGGGTGTTTCGAAAGTGTGTAGCAAAAAAATGATATTAAAAATAAAAAATTAGATGTTTTGTTATATTTTATGTAGTTTTGTTTTTATTTATGAATTTTATGATATTGTTCCTTTATTTCTATGAACTTTGTTTTGTTTAATAAAAATTATTTTAATTATAAGCCGAAAAAATAAAGTTCATTAATGATTTGTTTTAATTGCTTTTATATTATATTTAAAATCTTGTTTATTTCTCCACAAGTTTCTATAACAATGCAACCAATTGCTCGTTCTGAAATAGCGCTGACAAATTTTAAATCAGAAAAGGAATTGCCTGTAGCAAGAAAACGCAATGTTGTAGATAAACGTGGAAATTTGAGTATCTTGTTTTTGAATTTTAGGGCCAACCAAATTTAAAAGTTTGTCATACATATGTGCCTTCATCCATCAGTAAAAAGTTCCGAAAATCATTTGGAGAACTCAAGATTTTCGAGCGTAAATTCATACCCTTTCCTCAACCACTCTTTCATCCAAAGACGCTTCGCAGTTTCCTTTTTTTGTTTTTTTTTTTAATTGCTTGCACTAGGGCAATAGCTATGAAACAATGGACGGTCATATTAAAAGAAAAAACTCGACACTAAAAAAAACAAAAACAAAGTAATCTCCCAACCAAAAACCATATTTTCTTCCAGAAAACTAAAAAACCTAAAAAAACACTTTAAAAAAAATAAAGAAAACCATAAAAGAATTTTTTCCGATGAAAACCATATGATGTTTTCTTCTCCACGACCTTTTTAAAATGAAATTTGAAGGCTGAAATTTGATGTGTACAGCTACACAAACAGCCACGTCATAATAATATTTGTTTGAGCCAAACAAATATTACCAACACATATGCAAAATTTGATCGTGGCCACGGCACTTTAAGGTTTTATATTTTCGTTGTGTTTATTTTTTGTTTTTGATATTTGGTTCACTATGTAAAATTTATTTGTTGTCCACCACAGTTTTTAAATTACTTTATTTTATTGTTATTGTTTTTTGTTTCACACTATTTTTCCACTTAGTGTATTTAAAAAAAATTCTGGCTGAGCCCCCAAAGTTTATGTAGGTTGTGTTCTTTATTTTTTAAAATAACAAATAAAAAAACTAATGACACACATTTATATTTTAATTATAATTCATTTATTATTACAGTTATATTTTCATATTTCAAATTAGAATAATTTTACAAGGGTTTGTTTCTTAAAAGAAATCATGGTTGCAACTTGGACTATTCTCTTCAACGGCTGAAACACAACTAACTCTTCGTCAATTCTTATTTGTCCCTATACCTATTGTTCTCATGTCCGTTAGGTTTACACACAACTGAAACACAACTCAACTCTTCGTCAATTCTTATTTGTCTCTATACTTATTGTCCGCATGTCCGTTAGGTTTACAATAGTCAGTCAAGTCGACTGAGGTTGATACCCTACAGTTATACCTGACTCCAAGTTGTGATGGAAACTGAATAGTCAGGAGATAATTACAAAAGTTTCAATGCGTACTATATTTGCAGCAAACCTCAAACCGAGTACGGTAAACTGGACTTACACTTCTTTAGGTTAGACATGTTATTAGATGGTATGAAGGAGTGTATTGAAGACAAGGAGCAATAGCAACATCCTTCCTAAAGTACAAAAATGTGCCTCTGTTGGCATCATAAGCGCCAGTAGAAGCACACCTTAGGAGGTGCTAGATGTCATTCTTTACTTACATGAAGTTCCTGTAGGCTGGATCATTAAGCACGCCTGAAGGAACTAGAGTGGCGGAGTCTAGATGACTGCCGACACAGTTATTTCGGAATGAAAGATTACATATCCACAAAATTTCACCTGATAATACTAGATAAGGAATTCGGGGTAAGTTCGGATAAACTCTTCGATGACGGGAGCAGGGCTCTTCATTTTTGGAACAAACGTCAGGTATTCAATACGCTCCCGGTAGAGTATTTTAGGCGGAGTTTGTAGGGATCGTTAAGACCATCGAACTAGTCTGAACAGATATACCGAAGATCTTAAGGGTTTCAATTAATGTGGACAATCAGACAATTTTGAAAGCTTTGAGACGACATATTTTCAGGTCACATCTGGTCTGGGAGTTAGACTATGCTGGGTACCTGGATCTTGAGGCGTTATGGTAAGGTTCACCTCACTCACAAATTGTGCATGATAGACTTAGCCTTATGGCCGAAGCTCAAGGCTACAGATTTAAAACTAGTCCTAAGCATGAGTAGGCTATTATCGGCGTACCAGCGGCTCAATAAGCTCAGCTGACTTGAATAAAAATTGAGAAAACCTGTTGTAAAACATTTATGATTTGTGTTTTTATCTTCTTTTTTGAACAAAATACATACCATTATTATTATTGTTTACAATTACACCTAAAAGTTTTTCTTTTTTAATTGTTTAAGCTTAAAAGCTGGCTGTCACACTATATTAGTATCAAAATCCGTAGCATACGTATTTTGGTATATATACACTGGCGAGCAAAAATAGATACATAATATTAAAAAAAAATATAAACTTTATAAATGTACTTTATTTATTAAAATAAAAAAAACAACCTATATGTTAAACATTTATTTAGACTATCCTCTAATTAAAACAAAAACCATTCAGTAATATTATTTCCTTTTCAATATAAAACACAGCTTAATATTATTTAGTAGCATTTATCCAATTTTGCTCGTTTCGTGTCAAATGAAAAATTCAGTATTTTGTCCATAATCCTTTATTCTTTATTACTGATTTAATGCATTTTGGAAAGCTTTCTACCAGTTTTTTGATGGTTTCGCTGTTTATACTTTGCCACTCTGCCTCAATTCTTAGCCACAATTCGTTAAGGTTATTTGGAGGGGTTTCATATTGTGCCAATTTTCGATTTACAATTGCCCACACATTCTCGATCGGATTTAAATCCGGACTTTGTGCTGGCTATTTCAATGTCTGAAATTTTTGCTCCTCCAACCTTCACTTTTGTTTCGTCCAACCATATAACTTTTTTCCAATCATCCACCGACCTTCTTTGTGCTGCAGATCTCTAAGTGATGGTGACGCACGGGTAATGGAGCGATTGTTACGAAAAAATGAAGTCAGAACTCCAAAAGCAGCAGCAAATGCTATAAATAAGAGTGTGAGTGAAACGCGCATTGCGAAGAATCGGCATAGTTTCGGCAGTTAAACAGAAAAAACCTGCACTCTCTGAGAAGAACGTCAAAGCTCGTCTGCAGTTTTGCAAGCAGCACAAAGATTGGTCTGTGGATGATTGGAAAAAAGTTATATGGTCGGACGAAACATAAGTGGAGGTTGGAGGAGCAAAAATTTCAGACATTGAAATAGCCAGCACAAAGTCCGGATTTAAATCCGATCGAGAATTTGTGGGCAATTGTAAATCGAAAATTGGCACAATATGAAAACCCTCCAAATAACCTTAACGAATTGTGGCTAAGAATTGAGGCAGAGTGGCAAAGTATAAACAGCGAAACCATCAAAAAACTGGTAGAAAGCTTTCCAAAATGCATTAAATCAGTAATAAAGACTAAAGGATTATGGACAAAATACTGAATTTTTCATTTGACACGAAACGAGCAAAATTGGATAAATGCTACTAAATAATATTAAGCTGTGTTTTATATTGAAAAGGAAATAATATTACTGAATGGTTTTTGTTTTAATTAGAGGATAGTCTAAATAAATGTTTAACATATTAATATATAAAGTACAAATATAAAGTTTATATTTTTTTTAATATTATGTATCCATTTTTGCTCGCCAGTGTATATATAAACCATATATCTGTCAAGGCTATAACGCATTAAACAAAGGGGAATTCTAAGGTGTAGTTTCTTCCAAGTCTTTATTTTATTATATTCATATATAAATACAATTGCCTACACCTTTACATGGAACACTGAGACTAGTTAAATATTTTGAGCTATTGTTATGTTCTGTTTTGTCAAACATAAAAAGACTTGATTTAATATTATTTTTATTATATATTATATTTAATATTAATATATAATTATAAAACGATGTTTTTTATTTCAAAGCTACCAATCGAATAATACATATGATAAAATAAATTACGGTGAACAGTTATAAACAATGTATATATTTAATGTAAGATGGGGGCTGTTCGTAAATGCATTACTGCGCTGCATATTATGCGCATCATGTTCGTAAATGCAAATCTTGGCAGCACTGCAGCTGTCTAATGTTCGTAAATGCAACATTAAATCATATTATGCGCAAATAAACCCAAAACAGGGCCTGTTCGTAAATGCATTACTGCGCTGCATATTATGCGCATCATGTTCATAAATGCAAATCTTGGCAGCACTGCAGCTGTCAAATGTTCGAAAATGCAACATTAAATCATATTATGCGCAACTAACACCAAAACACTAATCATAAAAATGGCTGATGCATTGAATGAGTGAGAGAGAGAGAATGAGAGTTTTAATAATAAATTTCTTTTTTTCTTCCTTAAATGTCTTCTTTTTTTTGCACAAAGTACATTTTTTTGTGCATTTAACAACATTTTGTCATTTGTTTTAACGTCCACTTCAAAAATCAAATTTATTAATAATTTTTCCATTTCTGCAGTGTTTGTTCGTTCGTAAATGCAAACATATAAATCAGCAACATGTGATTAGCAATGTGAGCGCAAAATAATCATATTATGCAGCGCAATGATGCATTTACGAACAGGACCACACTAATCATAAAAATGGCTGATGCCTTGAATGAGTGAGAGAGAGAATGAGAGTTTTAACAATAAGTTTCTTTTTTTCTTCCTTAAATGTCTTCTTTTTTGCACAAAGTACACTTTTTTGTGTATTTAACAACATTTTGTCATTTGTTTTATTGTCCAGTTCAAAAATCAAATTTATTAATTATTTTTCCATTTCTGCAGTGTTTGTTCGTTCGTAAATGCAAACAAATAAATCAACAAAAAGAAGCATTAGCAACATGTGATTAGCAGTGTGAGCGCAAAATAATCATGTTATGCAGCGCAGTGATTCATTTACGAACAGGCCCATGAGTATAAAGAGAAGATGATAAATACAATAAAACTGTCATCTGGTGGTAGGGTTCCCAACCACAACAGCTATATTTTCTTGTTTTCGACTTTACCTAGCGAATGTTTAGATCGTTGTTTGTGACCAAGTTTAATTTATATTATTAATATTATATTTTGATATTACATTTGAATTATATTTTCTGTTTTAAACAATTTTATATTACATATATACATTAGAGCGACTCAAGTTGTATGGATGCGAAATTCGGGCAAGATGTACCCCCCTCAAAATGAACATTGGTACATTTTATGATGACATTTAAAATATTTCGGCCCCAGCTTTGACCTCTCGTGAGCTGGACCATTTTTAAAATGGGTCTATTTTTCCATGTTTTGTCAATTTGAGAATTTGTTTCCTAACCAACATATACAGTATGGGTATCATAAGAAAGGGTTTTTCAAGGCGCGTCGAACTATATATACAATTTGTCCAAGGACAATCATCTATGTCCTTTTTTAAGGATATTCTGTAAAAAAAGAACAGTTTTTGAATTTTTTCTTCGGGATTGTTTGTAATAAAATAACCAAATTAACTCTAATATGATGGCGGATTTAGTTTCTAGATGATGTATGGATGAAAATAGGACTAAAGAAAGAAAAAAGAAATGATCCACGACTTTTTCTCTGCATATTTTTTTCCCAAATTAAAAAAAGTTATTACTTTTTTTTGACTGTGTTTACAAAACTATACTCAAAAAACGCAAACTAGGGCGAATTTCAAAAAAGCTGAGACCCGTATTTAATTAAATCGACTAAAGATTAAAATATGTTAATTTGGTTATTTTATTACAAACGACCCCGAAGAAAAAATTCAAAAACTGTTCTTTTTAACAGAATATCCTTAAAAACAGGGCATGGATGATTGTCCTTGGACAAATTGTATATATAGTTCGCCTTGAAAAAACCTTTCTTATGATACCCATACTGTATATGTTGGTTAGGAAACAAATTCTCAAATTGACAAAACATGGAAAAATAGACCCTTTTTCGAAATGGTCCAGCTCACGAGAGGTCAAAGCTGGAGCCGAAATATTTTAAATGTCATCTTAAAAAAGTCCAAGGTTCATTTTTAGGAGGGTACATCGAGCACTTTTTTTGGTGAGTCGCTCTAATATACATACATAATTGGCCATTACAACCCTTCAATATTTACACTCGTTCGTTAGATCTTAGTAACGGAGATCTTCAAACCACGATTATTCTCTTCACACGCAACGCGTCTTCTATCATCAAGGACAGACAAAAGCAACGGAGTTGCTGAATATCCTTTAACTGTTAGTATTAAGCTAGATTATATTATATCGTAGTCTAGTAGGTAGTGTGTTCGCTTTTTAGAGGTAAAGCACGGGTTCGAGCCCCAGGCCAGACATCAAAACGAAATATAAAAAAAAATATTTCTTCGGTGACTTCCTCTCAGCAGATTTCTGGCAAAAACTCTGTGAGTACATACACCTGCCATGAAAGTCTCTCAAAATCTGACGTTCCGAGTCGACGTTAAACTGAGGGTCCCGCCACTCAAGTATACAATTAAGGCACATAACATGAGTGGTGTGAGAAGCTAGGCCGTAATCCTGTGACTGAAAGGTTGTAATGGTCAATTATGTGTGTGTTATATTATATCGAGCCATAACCGCAAAATGCTCAAACGACATATTTTTCATAAATGGTTTTTTGTAATAAATTCATTGGTATCATCTATAAAATTTTCAGCGATACACTGTGTACCGTTATGAATTTATAACAAAAACTGTTTTAACTTAAGTGCACTTTTGTTTGTTTCTCTAACCTAATTTGAACAAGAAATAAATAATAAAAACCTTCCTCTGTAAAATTTCATTTTTGTCGCTTGATTTTTTTGCGGTTATGGCTCAATATATTAGAACTAAGAAAAGAATGGGCCTGTTCATAAATGCATCACTGCACAGCATAATATGATTATTTTGAGCTCACACTACTAATCACATGTTGCTGATGCTTTTTTTTTTGCTGATTTATTTGTTTGCATTTACGAACGAACAAACACTGCAGAAATGGAAAAAATATTAATAAATTTAATTTTTGAACTGGACGATAAAACAAATGACAAAATGTTGTTAAATACACAAAAAAGTGTACTTTGTGCAAAAAAGAAGACATTTAAGGAAGAAAAAAAGAAACTTATTGTTAAAACTCATGCTCTCTCTCTCTCACTCATTCAAGGCATCAGCCATTTTTATGATTAGTGTTTTGGGTTTATTTGCGCATAATATGATTTAATGTTGCATTTACGAACAAGATTTGCATTTATGAACATGATGCGCATAATATGCAGCGCAGTTATGCATTTACGAACAGGCCCAATATTAAAAAAAAGAAGTCAGTTGGAATAGAAATACGATCGTCTGCGGTATTATCATTTAGGGCCATTATTAGAACTTGTCGTTAACTAAAGGGAGAATTTTAACGGGCAGATAAATTGTTTTTCGTTATTATGAGTACCCAATAAGATAGAAGTGATCGTTAAGCTAAAGGGAGGATCATCCTACCTTTAACATTTAAATATCACTTTATGTTTGACTTGCCATATTATATATTATTTTCATTATGGCAACTTCAAATTTAAACCAAATGAGCATATACAACAAAAAACAAAGCACGCGGTTGCCACTGCGTTAAAAAAAAACTTGTATAATTGAGCAGTTTTATCGACATTGCTTCGGCACTGCCATATTTTTGAAAAATTTTACCTGTAAGTTGTAATAACGAAAATAAGTTTAAGGTAACTTTCCAGTTGGGTCATAGCGGAATACTGGGCAATGAGACGGCGGATGCCCTCGCCAGGTTAGATTCGCTCTCTGGGGGCGATTTAACAGTTGGTCCTGACCCCCCGGTCTGCCATCTCTACGGTCTAATCAATGGATGGGTCGGGGAGGAAGAGCAGAGACGTTGGGGGAACGCTGTGGGCAGTAAGAGAACAGGTTGGCTGCTGGGCTTGGATAAGGCCAGCTTAAGGTAGGTTGTCGGTTTTATCACGGGGCACTGCGAGATTAGGTCGCTGACGGGGATCTGGAACAGATCCCAGCCGGACTATTGCAGGGCATGCTGCGATTAGGAGGAGTTGGAGACTATCGAACACCTCCTCCGTAACTGCCCAGCCCTTGGTAGGTTGAGGCTGAGGACCCTTTGCAGGGCCTCCTTTGAGAGTTTGAACTCTGTGTCGAGAGCCGACATCAAGGCTCTCCACAGATTCATTAGTGGCTTATGCTGGTAGTCGCGCTCTCTTTGTTGGGTCTGTGTGACCCCTCCGCTTTCCTTTCTCCTCTCCTTTATATCCTATTCCCTCTGTTATCCTTCCTCTTTAAGGACGTTGTACAATGGGTCAGTTCGACCTCCGGGTACAGTACCTGTTTTAATTGACAAGTACACGTCCTCTAACCTAACCTAACTTTCCAGTTCCCTTTAGCTAAAGGTACCTTTAACTAACCCCAACTTTAACGGCAAGTTGTAATAATGGCCCTTAGTCGAATATTTTTGGTCTTTTTTTTTTATCGAGTTTTGATTAATTCACCATGTGCCCATTTAAATTATAAGTTAATTTAATATTCAGGTATGTGATGAAAATCGATTCGATTTCAAGTAAAATCGAATTTGGAAAACGAACGTTTTGTTATAAGATGTGATGAAATCCGAACGGTTTTAGTTTTCATTTTTTGTTTTATTCTGAAGCGTTTCATGTAAAATAACAAACTTTTTATTAAAAAAAAAATATTTTTTAATTTGTAAAGCGTAACAATGGCATTTGTTTTATCAACCTCAATTGTAATAATCAACAATTTCAATCGCTTTGAAAATATTGAACGAAAAAAGTTAAGGGATGCATCAAACCCATTAAATATGCCGAAAAAAAGGTAAAACGCCGTAATCTAAATTAATGAGTTGAATGGAATATATTACAAATATTTTTAATTTTAAAGAATGTTTTAGATTAAATAAGGAAGGGTGTTCCTATATATTAAACAAAATTGAACCCCATATACAATCGAAATCAATTCCATCGGTAATCGAATTAGCAGCCACATTAAGAATGTTAGCAGGAGGTAGTTTTCAACGGTCCGTTGGGAATAACTCCATTGTAGTAATGCACAGAACTACATTTTCTAGATTAGATAAAAATTTCATCCGATGTTCTGATGTTCAAGAGACGAAACACCATTTTCTTCAAAAATACAAAATTCATGGCGTAATTGGTTGTATCGACGGTACTCATTTTAGAATCGTTAAACCAGGGAACCAGGACTATTTATACTACAATAGAAAAGGCTACTAAATATATATTTATACTATAATAGAAAAGGCTATTATAAGGCGATAATAGTATGTCAAAACTTTTGAAATGAAGGAAGTTATTTTATGATGTTTCCCTGTTTTTTTAGATATGTGATCACAAAATGAATATTGAAGCAATTGATGCTACACTCGAACCGGATTTAGTCATGATTCCTTTGTTTGGAATCTCAGTTTAGCATTAGACTTTTATAGCAGGAATTATGAAAATGGAGATCGTGGTTCATGGCTCTTAGCTGATTCCGGATATGCGTTAGAGCCTTTCGTACTAGTTCCATTTAGAAACCCAACCAGCTCAACATAAACCCATGCATCAGCTAGAAATCTTATTGAAAGAACAATCGGTGTTCTTAAAAGAAGATTCCGTTGTTTGCCTGGCGCTTTATGTTATAAAGCGCAGAAAATTGTTAAAATAATATATTTATGCTGCGCACTTCACAATATGTGTAACTTTTACAAATTAGACCACAATTTTGATACTACGACTACTCCACTTGAAGAACCTGATCCTAGTGAAATCGAACTTGACTTAAGTAATCCAACAAATACTGAGGCAAGCAGAAACCGGGATGTAATTGCAGAAAGCCTGTTTTTAAATAATTTTATATAGTAAATAAATGAGAAAACCGTATTTTTTATTATTAAAACAGAAAACTTTTAGCAAATCGTATACAAATGGTTGCCCGATTTAAAAACGAAAATCAAACTAAATTTTCGTTTTCTATCACATTCTTATTTTTTGAAATTTTTATAGAACAAAATGAAAAATGAAATCGAATTCGGTTTAAAAACAAAACGAAACAGAAATAAGTGGTGCCATCACAACTATTTCCGATTTTATACCGCTTTTTGATCGAAATCGTTTTTCATCACATACCTGATTGCCTTTAAAAATTATTAAGAGAAAACAGTGTTGCAAAGTAAATTAAAAAAAAAGCTAACGGAATTTTTAAAAGCTTAACTGCATATCAAAACCAATTTCAAAGCATAAACATTCTTAATTATCTTTAAAATTTCGTGTTAAAATATATGTATGTACTCATTAATGTTTGGCTGACTTCCTAAACGCATGTTGCTTTGTAGTAATACATTGCAGCGTGTTCGTAAACGCAACCCTGAAAATTTTGACAATGTATTTTGTTCCCTTTTGCAACACTCAAAACGAATTCATAACAAGTGACCCCAAGTCAACAGCTGACTTCTTTTGGGCTGTCAAAATTTTGTTGTTTTTGTGTGTGTTTGTTGTGCGTGTTGTTGTTCATTTTTTTTTCCTTTTCCATTTTTTTCTTCCTATTTTGACATCCAAATGGAGGTTTAACAAAAACAAAATGCGTGTTGTTTTTGCATTGTTGTACTTGTTGTAGAGTTGCGGTTACCTTATTGAATTTGCCTTGGTAACACTGTTGTAGTTAATACGCAAGGAAAAGCAACAAAGGCATCCAAATAAAAGTAGATGCAAAGCGAATGCAAGACAAAATACGATGGCGACGCAGGAAGATAAGTAGGCATTTTTTCTTATAATTTATTATATTTCGCTATTCAATCTATCGCCAGAATGCAATCTGGATTCGAGCTAAGACACATTGTTTGCAGATCTGACCGAGGACAGTTACGAGCCTAGCACATCTCAAGCAGCTCCGATCCAACGAGAAAGCTCACCTCCAGCACGGAAGCGCAATCGAGCAATATTGAGGCTAGAGTTTCCCTGTTTGCACAAATCTAAGAAATTTTGCAATAAAATATGTTCTTCCTCCATTGTTCGCTTTACTATGAATGATACAATGCATATAAATTAGGGATTACCAAAAATTTTTTGGTTATGTATTAGTGAATAAGAGAGCGAAAATAAGCTGAGAGTTTACAGTCATAGAAAAGTGTTAGTAATATACGTTATTTTTATTTCCATGTCATCAACATGCATAAAGTTATACATCTTTGACTTAATAATTAAAACTTAAAATATATATAATCTTTTTAGATATTTGTTGGGATCTAATTTTGGTCCATAAATTTGCTCTCCTACCAATAACTAACCTTTAAATTTTTCCTAAATATTGCATTATGTCTGTAAAAAAATATTTCTCTATTCATAACATCTAAATTATTTACTTCACTATTAAAACAATCAAAATGTGTTTTAAGAACATATAAGACGTTGGTTTTTAATAAAAGCATTTTTTAACATAAAATATTTTTTGAGTGTAATCCTCAAAAAAAATGTCATAGCATCCGCTGACATGTGCACTCGCCGCAGTCTGAGCCACAGAATACGCACAGAATTGATACCTTTGACGTTTAATAACGCTCAAAGCAGTAGCTTAACCTGCCAATTAAAGGGAGAAAAAAAATATTAAAATGTATTGCGAAACAAATGTGTTAGAAGCAACAGATATACAGACTGAAAACTGGCGGTTAAAGTAGAAAAACTAAATGTAAATAAACATTTATTTTGTGTTAAAAAAGGGAAAATTTGGAATATTTTTTAATTTCTTCAATGAAAATTTTAAAGATTCTTAAATATTTAAATATTAATTGAAATGTGGGTAATTTTCGGTCATAATGAATATAGTTTCTTGTGCAAGAGGTAATTAAGAAGCTAAATATTACAGGATCAAAATAAGACGTACTGCTCATAAAAAATGTTTCTTGCTTAAAGATGCCAATATTTTTTAATTTTTTGAAAGGAAAAGTTAAAAAGGTTATTGTTATTAGTTGTTTTTATTATTTATTGATAGTTTTAGACAAAAATTACAATTTTTTATTAACTCTCGCCAATATAAAAAACCAACCCCGAAAACTAAAAAGAACGTAAATAAACAAAAAAGAGTTGTATTTAGAGAGGGACAGAAATACTTTTTGGTAATATTTTCTGTACCTTTCGCAATGCTAGGTTAAATGTCAAAATCTCGTTTCGATTCTGTGTGTATTCTGTGGTCTGAGCGACGACTAAATAAAAGAGCATAAGCAATGTGTGTGAATTCGCTCAGCACAACTGTGCTATAAAATGGTAATCTATGATATAAATGTTCCTAAACGATTTCAGTGTTGCAAAATATTAATATGCAATGTATTAAAAAAGTAGGGCCTGTTCGTAAATTAATCACTGCGCCGCATAATATGATTATTTTGCGCTCACACTGCTAATCACATGTTGCTGATGCTTCTTTTTGCTGATTTATTTGTTTGTATTTACGAACGAACAAACATTGCAGAAATGGAAAAATTATTAATAAATTTGGTTTTTGAACTGGACGATAAAACAAATCACAAAATGTTGTTAAATGCACCAAAAAGTGTACTTTGTGCAAAAAAGAAGACATTTAAGGAAGAAAAAAATAAACTTATTGTTAAAACTCTCATTCTCTCTCTCACTCATTCAATGCATCAGCCATTTTTATGATTAGTGCTTTGGGTTTATTTGCGCATAATATGATTTAATGTTGCATTTACGAACAAGATTTGCATTTATGAACATGATGCGCATAATATGCAGCGCAGTAATGCATTTACGAACAGGCCCGTATCTACACAATGTATCAACTCGGTTTAAATACTGTTTTGATACAACATTGTTAATATACGTTTAGGAAGTCAGCCTTTTTTACATCATAACCAATCGATTTCCTATCGCTTATAGTTTTTTGAATTCTAGATGATATATTTCTTCAGAAGTTCAAAAGAATTTTGGTGTTTTTATTTAACAGGATCATTTTGCATAAATAACATTTTATTTTAAAAATCTTACATTTGCATTTATCGCGATGACCTTAATGAAATAAAAAGTAGAGAATATTTAATTGTTTGAATGTAATTTATTAAAAAAATCTTGTGAATGCATAAATCAAGATAGTTTCACTTCTTAAGCATATAATTCACGTTGGACTTTTTCCCAGACCGCCATTGGACCATGTTCTGGTCTGTACTTGACATTGCAACCGTCAGGTTCCAATCGATTGTCATCGCGCAATTCTTCGTAACGTTCACGTTCATACTTGGTAAATCCCCATTTCTTTGAGATATAAATCTGAAAACAAATAGGTTTAATAGTTATTTAACAATAATTATGTTTCATACAGTATATTATATAGTATGTAAATTTTGTACACTCAATGTTTTTTTACTCCTATCGCACATTTAATTAATATCAATACAAAGTTTGAAAAAGAGAGCTTAGAACTGAGAGTAGAAAAGAATTTTACCACCGTTAAAATAAATGTAAAAAACAGTCAGCATTTTTATATGTTCTGGGATCATATCTGTTAAATTGCGATTACGTTTACATTACATTTAATAAAGAATGAATATTTAATTCTATAAAAAAAATTTCTAATTATTAATTTAATACAAATAATCAAAACTCATCTATTGGCAACGACTATTTTTGATTACTTTCAATAATTGTGCATTTATTATTAACTTTTTTACATCAATAAAATATATTAATCATGCATTTTTTCTAACACTAATTAAGTTTTTTGTAAGATGTTTTCAGTTTTTATGGATTAATTAAAGTAGATAATAAATTTTGTATATTAATTCAAATAGACTA
The DNA here is from genome assembly GCA_930367235.1 of Sarcophaga rosellei. NCBI lineage: Eukaryota > Metazoa > Arthropoda > Insecta > Diptera > Sarcophagidae > Sarcophaga > Sarcophaga rosellei. Next base: position 77,451,569 of record OV884017.1, on the reverse strand, counting down.
ATAAATTTATATATATAATTTTCATATACATATTGTGCTGTAAAAACTGCTATTTGTGTTAACCGTAGTTATTTCACACTTCTCTAACAGAAATAACGTGAGCAAATAAAAGAAAAATTTGAAAAACTTGGGGAACAAAATCGTTCACAAAAGAAGTTTTTTAACATGAAATTTTCAAAGCAGAGTGACGTTTTGATTACGTACAAATTTGCAATTTCTATTTATTTAAATAAATCAGTGTTCGTAATCAATATTCGTGTTGAACAGATATATGCAAAAATGCGTTTGACTATCGAACTTGGCTTATTGTCTACAAATGTTGTACAACTATGGGTGTGGACTTTAAACGAAAACTACTATATATAGGGGGTGTGAACCTAGTGCAGCGCAACTTAGTTCTAGTCAACGTAGCTGCAATGAGAAAGCGGTAGATTTCTGGTGAGTAGCTGCATTTTGCTATTCAGGTAGGACCATCTTTATTCATAGTCGCAACCTCAGAATAATCCCAATACTACCTTGTAACCACACGTTCTATCCTAGTGATGATTTCCCACGATATTTACTGCGGGTGTATATGTGTACAATAAACATTTTCAAATCCATACCGCCTGTAATGATCATTAAATTTCACATAGGATCAGAACTGTTGGAATGTATGTGGGTGGTAATCTAAGTTATCTTACTTCTCTCTTTGTTGTTTGACTTTGTCAAACATTTACATACTGAGCAGATACATAAGAGACAGAGGTTATTGTAGCGTTCGTATTTATCATATTGTTCTCCGTTTGGTGTCGTTGACTGCAGCAAAACGCTATAGGATTAGTTGTCCAATTTTGGTGTAAAAAAAGACTCGAACAAGTCCTTAAGTAGAACATTTCCCCACAGGAGAAGCATTTCACTGAGATAGCATTCTTGTGAATGGTGTCGTGACATTCAGAATAAAACCGAAATATACTCGAGTGGATTTGGAGCGAATATCCACATTCAGTGGAAAACATTATGTACGGGAAGTGTTTCCCAGCAAAATAAAGTGGAAAAAGTAATAAACAAAAACTCGAGGGAAAAATCAACCGGAAATAAGTCAGTTCTTTAGGTTAGATGGATATACTTAGAAACTAAACAGAAACTCTTAACATTCACATAGAATGGGTGGATAACAGAAATTTGCAGTTTGGAAGACTATTTTATAAATAAAATAATTCCAGTTTATAAAAAAAAATCAGCGTTCGGATCTACTGCAAACTTTTACAAATTAAAATCAATTTCTTTCCCAACTATTATAGAATTTTAGCTTTTAACCAAGGACTCAATTCGGAATATAAGAATGCTACTGAAACTATCATTCTATAATGTAGAGTTCAGGAAATACAATCAATTCTTTCTTGGCTTATGTGGTATCAAAATGCCACGAAATGAAATGATAACCAAAGTAGACTGTGCGACACTCATACACATACTCTCCAAGACTAGTTACAGTTAACTCAAACAATATCTTTTGCTTTCAATTTAATGACACAACGGATGTGCGCCATCAAAGAAAGAAATTCAAGAGCCTATTATTCGCGTTGCCAACTAGCAACCATAAATTGCAAGTTGCCGAAAAATTTTATTTGAAAGTCTTGGGTTTTAATTTGCCATCTGTATTACAAAGTTTCCAAACTGCAACCAACTGCAGTTTGGTTGTTAACCAAAATCGACCCATTACCTTTTTCATGATTGTAAACACGCAGTGACAGCATATTTCAACCAGCACCTTTAAAAAAAATTAAGCTCAAGATATTGAAAAAATTAAATAAGAGTTTATAGAATATGTTAAAAAATTAAGAAAATAAAGTTTTTTATTCAGTCTCAAATGGAATGGAAATGAAAGAGTGGGCAAATGTTACCCAACTGTCCGAATTACTAGCCATGCAGAAACTGCTAAAAGCTGTAATTGAGCAAAAAGAATGTAGTACAAAATTTTGAAATTAAAATTTTTTGTTTATAGTAAGTTGTTGAAATAAGCACTAAATAATCGTGTTGATTTTTGGTTTTTAGTTTGTAAGTTTTTTTAGAATGTAAATTTGAGACTGAATAAAACTCCTTTAATTTTTGAACATGTTCTATAAACCTTTATTTAATTTTTATTCGTATATTTTGTTTCGTTTCAGCGAGTCACTGTAACTGAGGTAATGTCGATTGAAATAAATGGGTCTATTAGAAATAGGAAAAAAGTCATTCGAATCTTATATTGTAAAAGAATTCTACTTAGATTTTTCATTCTAATCGTTCACATCCACCATTTTTCATTAAATAGGTTAAAAAACGAGTTTTATATTATTAATCTATAACATTTTAATTACCTTTTGTCTTCCTGGGAACTTAAATTTGGCACGACGAAGAGCCTCAATGACTTGAGCTTTATATCTGTCGCTGGAACGAACCGACATTATGGGCTGCCCAATACGTACTCTAGCAACTGTGCCTTGAGGTTTTCCAAAGGCACCTCGCATTCCAGTTTGAAGCCTATAAAAAAAAATCATGTTTTATATCTTTAACAAAAAGTTGAACTTAAGTTATTACAGAAATATAATATAGAAAATTTCAGGTTTGTCAAAAATTAAAGTATAATCATTGGTAATCATACCCCAGTGCTCTTAAAAGTTTCATCATGAAAATTTGTAGTAAATGTGTTTTGGCTACTAGAAATTTATGTATCAAATTGTAATGTTAAATTTTTATATATTTTTTTTTTAATTTTTATTTTTAACTATTTTTGTCAACATTAATATTCAAATTTATTAAATAAATTATTATATACGATTTTCTCTTCAGTGTTTTCCTCCAAAAGAAACAATTGTTTTTAACAACAATCATTTCCTAGCAATTTTTTTTATAAAAACTGTTAGCCCACAATTTACTACAAAAACAAAAAAATCTGTAAATACAAGTAAGAAAAAACTACTACATACCTATCAGCTCCGGCACAGGACAACATTTTGTTTATGCGAATAACGTGGAATGGATGTAAACGCATCCTAATATGAAACTGATCTTTGCCGCAGTACTTCACAAGATATTTGTTACAGCAAATACGGCCAGCTTCTAAAGCTTCGCTACTCAGTTGTTCGTATTCATCGGAAACCAAATGTACGCATAGTGGAAAGTCTTCCACAGTAGCTTTTTTTCTTCCCAAATCAAATATACGGATCTTGGGATCGGGAACACCACGACAAAACCGAGACTTTGGGTACGGCTTATTTTTACAATAGCGATAGCTTAAAAAAAAATATATATTTTTATACACATAAAACTTTGTGAAAACAAAACATACCATCTCGCTGGACGACGACCCATTTTTCCTGTAAAGAACAAATAGTATTAAATATTTGGTCACATTTAAATAGAGTAGTTGCAATTCAAATTGGAAAGTTATTGCAACAGAAAAATAAACTATAATTCTCAATCGATGTTTAGAGATTTACAACTCCTATACGTACCTCAGTTAAGGAGACTTAAATAGAAAAGATCAATAATTTACAGGAAATCATTAAACACATCTTAGGAAGTGTTCTGAAAACATTCACAAGTTCAAATTCACTGTTGCCAATTTTAAAAAACGATAACTTTTGAAATTATATTTCAAGATATTTAACAAACAGCACCAATCAATAAATTGCCTTGTAATAATATTATCAAACGGTGCAATAAAAACTTGTCTTACTGTAATATCTCGAGGGTTTCAATCTTAATTGTTGCATAGTTTTTTACGACAAAGGGAATTTAATGAGAAAAAAAAATATCCGCATTGCTTTAACGCAAGGTACTATAATCAAAGATACCATCACATTCGGCTTCCAGTCATTACCATCAATCATATTTTGAAAATCGCAATATTTCAAATTATTTTTGATTTTAAAATCACAATTTAAATTTAGGGGTGTCTTGAAAACCACAAAACATTTTACTTTTCGGTATAATATTACCTTTTGGAAAACACGACAAAATCGCTGATTCTTTGTTTAAAATTGACGATACTTTTTATATGCCGAAATTACCTAGTGTTACGGTAAAAATATTAACTGAAAATAAAGTAAAATTAGCTTTTCTATAAATATTAAAAACATATTGACATGTTTCTAGCTTTAATCTTCTCAGTAAAAGCTAAAAAGCAACTGAATTATTGAATTTTGAACCAAAAAATTAAAATTTGAGAAACAAAATAAGTTGCCACAGTTCACACTGAAGCTGCCACTGTTCCTCATTGTGTACTGTTTCCACTTAAAATTATTTTATACGTCGCCATTTTTAAAATGAGGCATTACTAAAATTATTAAGTTTCATTGGAAATAGATAATTTATATAAAAAATAAACACAGTATACTTTGGTGGAAATATTTTGATTATCTGGCGAAAAAGTAATGCTATGTTCGCACGAGCCTTCGAATTACTTCGCTCTCTGTTTGAATTACTTATTTGAATTATCATGTTCACACGGTAGTTTTGTAATTCTTTTTACAGTTCTTCTTCTTTTTATTACTAAATTATTATTAATATTTTTCATACAGCTTCTTCAAAAGCTGCAAATACTTTTCAAAAGGTTTTCTACACACATAGTGGCTTCCTCCGCTAATTTCGCGAATAACTTTCTTATAAATAATACTTTTTTAAAATATTATTTTTGGATTCCATTATTGTTTATATTTTTTGTGCTTTGACAGCTGGTGATGGCAAAAATACGATAAAATTTAGAGATTACATTGATTTTTAAGTAATCCACAGGGTAATAGAAATTGGATTACACACAATCTGGGTAATTCGCTCACAAAATTTTGTATGGCGAATGACGTAATTTAGCACATAATTGGGTGTTGAATTGCGAATGAGAGAGCGAATTACGAAAAATTGCTGCCGTGCGAACATGGCATAAGACGGCTTTTGTACGTTCAAAGTACTTTGCAAAGAATTTCGACAAACTCTTTTTACATTTTCTTTTAAACTTTGTTTCGCTTTTGCTTGTTTCGAATTTATTTTGACAAACTCATGATATTTTGTTGTTGTATATACAACCATCGGTAGACGAGGAACGAAAACCAAAGCAACTTTTTGAGTACATAAAAGTGTGAACTACTCGTGTTTCATTCGCTCCAACAAAGTTAAGACATTTCAAAGTACTTCGCAAAGTACTTTCAGTGTGCAAGAGGCGTCTAAATGCAATGTCGTAAAACGATATCATAAAATTTCTTAATAGCCCATTTAGACTACAGCGAAATCTAGTTGATTAGATTTCAAATCTCGCTCCAAATCGCGATCGTTTACATTGGATTTATTTGACAGCAAGATTTCATTTTAATAACAAAAACAGTTGACTGAAATTTAAAAGAAAATAATAAAGGGTCCGCCGAATAACTTTTTTTTTTTGAAAATGCTTAAAAGAAACCACTGAAACTCTTTTTGAACAAAAATTCGTTCAACATGGCCCGATAACGATCGCCATTGACGGTAACGGCCAATGGCCCAATTATGCCTCTGGACCAAAATCCGCACCAAACAGTTACTCGTTTTGGGTGCGTCGGCTTTTCAATGTATGCGTGCGGGTTTTCTGTGCCCCAAATGCGACAATTTTGCTTGCATCTGAAAAGATGATTTTTTTTTGCTAAAATCGGCATCTTCTGTAGGCTACTGCATGGCCAGCCGAGGCAGCCATTTGAATGAAATTATTTTCCATTATTAACCGGAAGGATTGTACTTTCAAATACAAAAAGAAATTTGAGAAAATATTCAGTAGTTTTTTTTTACAGCATTTTCCAAAAAAAATTATTTGGCGGACCCTTTACAACATTTAGTAAATGTATTTTTAAATTGAAATGTCATTTTTTTCCTGTGCAGCGTTGTATTTTTAAGTACTATTTGGCAAAACACATAGTTGCATTTCTATTTTTACTAGATTTTGAGTAGATTTTGCCGAAATCTACTTAATAAGTAGATTTTGTTTTGTATGGGAAATCTAGTCAAAATCAACTAGATTTGGCTCGAAATATCATAAGTACTAGATTTCGTTGTAGTGTAAATGGGGTATAAGATAGGTTTTTTGCTTGGTTTTTTCATATTTTTTAAATGTTTTGATGCAAACTTGTTCGTTTTACTACAAAAATCAATACAACAAACACTTTAAGTTATTGAAAAAAATAAACAAGTGATTCTAAATCGATAACCACTTAACCCTTTGACGCATACTGACGTCTATAGACGTCATAACAAGGGTTTCTGGGGGACATGACGTGTATACACGTCATAAATTGTTTCCTTAATAAAATACATTTATACAGCAAGTGTCCCACGGGAAGGCCTCCTAAAATTTTGGTGTCCGTCAAAGGGTTAACTGACCGGTTTAAAATCACAAAAATTGGAAAAGTTTTGTGTCCAGAACAACTTTTTTGTGTTATCAACATGGCAGAACATGCCTGATTAGTATTGTACACACTACTTTAGTATTTTTTATGATCGACTTTACGACAAATTGAAAATTTGTAACTGTGTATTTAATGATACAAATGAAAAAAGACAGGTAATTAAGTTCGGTATTTAGTGAAACTCCAGTTTCTTGTTAGACGAAGTATGTTGTTATGAAACTTAAAAACTGAAGCTGAAAAAGCTAGGGGTTTGGTATTATTATTTAATTATTTCTTGATCAAATCCAGTACAACAAGCGTATTATCTTATTAATAATGCTGTTTATAGAATGACAATAAATTTATTTAATTATGTCCATATACAAATTTCACAAAAATGACAAAAATTATATTAATTATATTCTCAAATTTTGAATTAGCCTTGCAAAAGAATTTTATGGAAATGAAAAGTGTGTTGAAATTGCAGCCACAAATTGCATTATACTATGTTCGGATATACACTTTTATTGTGTCAATATTTTAAGTGTTCAGACATGTGTAGTGTCCGCTAGTTTGGTTACTTCTGCTCCAAGGGATTTGGTTGTAGTTAAACCTAAGAAAACTATTTTTGTGTCCCATCTTTCGTGTAATACTTCAGTCGACGATATAAAATGTTTCGTTAAATCGAAGATTGGGGAACCTTTTGAGTTTGGTTGCTATAAGATGAGGCCATCTTTAGATAGCAGTATTTCTTCGTTTAAATTATATGTTGCCGATGAAAGATTTGGTGAAATTGTTAATCCAGCGTTTTGGCCACAGGGTGTATTGGTACGAGCATTCCTATTCAGGCTGGGCCATCGTAGGAATGGTGCTAATTTGCCTGGTCCTATTTCTCAAGAAAACTAACTTCGAAATCGTCTTTTAATTTCAAAATTGCTCATCAAAATGTTCGCGGACTTAGGTCTAAACTTTCTTCACTTTATAATAGTAGCTTTGATTTTGAATTTGATGGAATTGCTTTTACTGAGACTTGGCTGAATTGCAATATTTTTGATTCTGATATTATGTCTAGTAATTTTAACATTTATAGACGGATAGGAAGTCTAGAAATGGTGGTGGTGTTCTTATTTCCATTTGCTCTAAATATACCTCTGAATTGATTGACTTGTGTCCTTCTGAGGATATTGAGTTCATTTGCGTTAAGGTCTCTGACCGTGGAAAGTCTATATACATTACTTGCTCGTATATTCCTCCCTGTTCTGACATTCATATCTATAGGGCTCACTTCGATTTGATTTGTGGAATAATTGAATCAATGGGGCAAGAGGGAATTATAGTGGTTCTTGGTGATTTTAATCTTCCGCATATATCTTGGAATTTTTCACCTGAGACTGGCTCATTGGTGCCATGTTCTTCAGTTCCATTCTATGATGAAATTCTGTCCGCTATGTGTGATCTAGGTCTTTTCCAGGTTAACGGTGTATTGAATTTAATGGGTAGAATTTTGGATCTTGTATTTTTAGAGGATCCAAGTATTTCTTCTTTATTTCGCATTGATCCCATATCTATTCCTGAGGATGGTTATCATCCTACGTTGTTACTTTCTATCGAAGTTGATCTTTGTTTACCTCCTGTAATTGATCGCTCATTTGGTGAAAAGGGGCGTTTTAATTTCCATCGTACGGATTTTAGTCGTTTGAATACACTACTATCCTCTGTAGATTGTTCGTCTGTTGTAGCATGATTTTACGGTTGTCAATGCCAACACAATATTTCATATGCATAAACAAAAGAATATCCAATTGCATATGAGCAGCGGCCACTTGACTCAATGTTATTGACCGTCGCGCACATGCGACGATCACTTGATACTTTTTTGTCAGGCCGCCAGCCGCATTGGTTTTATTATAATGTGTGTTGTTGTTGTATTGCATTGCTGGTGATCGTGTATGGCTCTCTTCACACTTAACCGTGGGAATTATTATGTTTATATGAACAACGGGCGCGTGTCATATTGCACCCACTTGTCCCATGGTTAGTACACACACAAACCAATGCAATATTATTTAATATAGAATAAATATGTAAACAATTGTTAAATGTATTAAGTAAATATAAGAAATATGTTAGAGTTAAGGGGTTGATTTAGAAATGCTAAATCAGCCAAAATTTAGTATAAAAGAAGGGACATTTTCCCTCAAGAGGCAATCAATAAACAAAAGCAAAACTGTGCGTATCCAGCCGCACTTATAACAAAACAAAACTTATCTTTAATTAATGGTGTTTTCTTTTCTACAAAGAAAATGTCACCCTCTTACAAGGTGCATTAAAAAAATTGCTGACCAACCCTGTTATAATGTAATTTTTATTTGAGATGAACATAACACAAATATGAAAAAAGGGTATGCACCGTGCCCTTAAAAATATGGCTGACTTCCTAAACGTATATTAACAATGTATCAATACAGTATTTAAACCGAGTTGATACATTGTGTAGTTACTTTTTCAATACGTTTCATATTAATACTTTGCAACACTGAAATCGTTTAGGAACATTTATATGCATTGTATCATTCATAATAAAGCGAACAATAGGGGAAGAACGTATTTTATTGGAAAATGTCTTAGATTTGTGCGAACAGGGAGACTCCAGCCTCCAAATTGCTTTAAACATTATAAAAAGAAAACATAAACGATTTTCTGTTTTGCTGAAAGAATCACGGGTATCAAAAAGAATACTAATAACAAAAGGCTTTGTGGAAACCATTGTTGAAATGCCAGACGATGTTTTTTACAGCCACTTTAGAATGGGAAAGAGGACTTTTGATGTAAGTAGTATTTATGTGAATAAAAATCTGCTCATAAAATTTTTACCAAAGTAATTTGTAGAAACTGCTGTGTTTGTTAAATGTTTCACACAAAAAGGCTCAGACTGGTCGTCCTGGTCTTGAATTAAAGAACATCCTTTTTATGACTCTGTGGAAACTTTTAAATCAGAACAGCTTTCGTGAAGTAAGCGATCGTTTCAATGTTGGAATGGGTGCGTGCTACAGAGGTTTTGTTGATTGCGTTCAGCTTATTGCAAACCAAAAACAACTTATAAAATTTCCCAACTCGGAATCAAGCCGGAGAAAAGTAATGGAAGGTTTTGAATCATTTAGATCTCATCCTTTTCCCTACGTCTTGGGATGTATTGATGGTACACACATCAGAATATCACAGCCATCAAATGATAGTATCAGTATTATAATCGCAGGGGTACATATTCTATTATAGTACAGGTAAATGTTTTTAATTTATTTTTATTGACTCAATTTATTACATACATACAAATTTCATTTGTATATACAGGCTGTGTCTGATAGTGAGTTCCGATTCCTTGATGTTTTAGTGGGGCATCCAGGTCGTTGTCACGATGCGTCTGTGTGGGCCGATAGTCCTTTAAAGCGTGCAATTGCATCAGGCCACATTGCTTTCCCTTCTAATTGGCACTTGTTAGGCGACGCGGCATATCCCTTAGAAAATTATTTAATGGTACCTTACCGTGATAATGGATACTTGTCAGCTGAACAAATCAGATTTAATACAATCTTAAGTTCAACTCGAGTGTGTGTAGAACAAGCATTTGGAATATTAAAAAAGAAATTTAGAATTTTGAATTATTTAGAAGTTCGTGATGTAAAGCTAGCAAAAACTATAATTATGTCTTGCTTTATTCTGCATAATTTCATTATTAACACGGATGGGTCTCCTGAGAACGTGGAGATTGTTCATGAAATATACTCTGGAACTTACAGCAATAACATTCCAAATGACGAAACCCCAAGAGAACAAGCAAGAATGAAGAGAGAAATGCTAACTACTTTTCTATCAGCATAGATTAAAGAAACGTTTTTATTTAATGCTTATGTTTATTTTATTTAAAATTAATTAACAAAAATAAATTCATATTCTGATTAATGAAACAAAATGACCAAAAACAAATTTGTATTATATACTATTTAAAGAAACAAAACTAACAAAAAAAATCATATTCTAATTAAAAAAAAACGTAAAATCTTTTATCCAACGCAGAGACTTATATCTAAAATTGCAAATTCATTTACGAGCCGCTAATATAGCTTCACGTAATTTTCTTATTTCCTCAATTTTTTCTTTTTCGATTTTCAATTTTTCCTTTTCACAGTTTAGAACATCTTCTAACAGTTTCCTATCTGCTTGGCTTTCTTTTGTTAAGAACTCCACAATATCGACTCGATTACGCTTCCGTGCTGGAGGTGAGCTTCCACGTTGGATCGGAGCTGCTTGAGACGTACTAGCCTCGTTACTGTCCTCGGTCTGATCCGCCAACAATGTGTCGAGCCATATACTTCGTCTAGACGGTCATAGGAGTCCCAGGTAGTTGCTGCTTCGCCCGACGTCTTGTTGCGTTTCTCGATGCGCTTATACGTCACCATGAAATTTAAAAATTTTCTATATATTTCGTCCCGTGAAAATGGGAACGTGTCATCTATGGACTTAATGTTTTGCAATACACGTTCCCATAGCACAACGCGTTTCTTGGTTTTTTCTCGAAATTCTTTTTCCAATCTTGCATTTATTAAAAGATTTTTAAAATTATGCGTCCACTTTTTACTGTAATAAAAAGAAAAAATAATATCTTTCTGCGTCGCTATCGTATTTTGTCCGTTAGCTGTGTTTTGTCCTGCATTCGCTTTGCATCTACTTTTATTTGGATGCCTTTCTTGCCTTTCCTTGCGTATTAACTACAACAGTGCTGCAAAAGGGAACAAAATACATTGTAAAAATTTTCAGGTTGCATTAACGAACACGCTGCAATGTATTACTACAAAGCAACATGCGTTTAGGAAGTCAGCCTATGTTTAATTTTTTGATTTGTTTTCAATAAAATATGTAAACATAAAAAAGGTGTTGCCAGATCGCTAATTTTTCGATATCATTTTTTTAGAGCTTTTTTTTATAACCAAATAAAATTTTTTTAACACAGTTCTAACACTGAATGCAATTTTTTATATTACTGACCATGTAGCTTTAATAATGTAATGTTCTCTTAAGGTTATCCCACAAAACAATGAAAAAATTAACTTCAAAATTGGATAACGATACTAGGCGACTTTTTTTAAATTTCATCTGGTAGCCCTATAAATAAACAAAAGTCATTTGCTTTACAGGGCATTATCAGCACTCTCGATTTATACAGGGCGTAAAATGCAATGCCCTCCACCATTTTCAAGTGCGAATTATTTAGAATAAAACATACCACCCTTTTAGAGGGAGAAACATTTTTAAGAAACAAACACAAAATTGCATTTTTTAAAATAAAGTGCACATTTTTTGGTAGAAAAGAAAACACCATAAGTTTCCACTACACTGTACTTATTTCACCACCATATGACTCTTTTTCACTTGATAGGATCTTAGATGGTTTTTATGAGGTATTATTTAAATGTTTTAGGGAGTGTGTTCCGTTTGTAAATAGTCGTTTGGAGCGTTCTGGTCCTCCGTGGAATTCGGCTAGATAGTCAAAGTTGAGGAACAGAAAATCGAGGTTATTTAAAAAGTTTGTTAGATTGGGTACTGATATTGATTATGCTCTTTACTCTAGGGCGCGTGCGGATTATCGTAGAATGAATCATTACTGTTATGAGGAATATTTGACTAGTCAGGTCGAACTTCGCTAGTGATCCCAAGTCGTTTTACGACTTCGTTCGAGCTAAACGTAAATAATCTTTGTTTCCCTCTGAGATGTTTTACGGTGACGTATCATCCTCTAGTTACCTTGATATTTCGAATATGTTTGCTGACTTTTTTCAGTCTACTTATAGGCAGTTGGGCTTGGGTCATGATCAGAGCAGCGGCTTTTCGTATCCTTATTCAGTGGGAAGTGTCTCTATTTCTAATATATATTCATTTGATGAGGAGTCTGTTCTTGAGTCTTTGTCTGGAGTGAAACTTACATACTTGCCTGGTCCTGACGGGGTACCGGCCTGTATTTTGAGAAAGTGCGCTGTTGTCTTGAGTGGTCCTTTGACCTTTATATTCAATGGGCTTCTGAAGACTGGTCATTTTCCATCTATTTGGAAGAGTTCGTTTATAATTCCTTTGCATAAGTCAGGTAATAAGTCCAATATTTCCAATTACAGGGGTATTGCCGAACTCAGTGCTATTCCCAAGTTGATGGAGAAACTGGTGACTGATTATCTCTTTTTTAATACGAAATCTTTAATATCCCCTTTTCAGCATGGCTTCTTAAAAGCTAGGTCGACTGTCACTAATCTTCTTGAATTTACTACACGTGTTTTCAGGGGTTTTCTTGCAAGCGCTCGGACAGATGTAATTTATACTGATTTTAGTAAGGCTTTTGATAGGGTTGACCATAGAATTTTGCTTCTTAAACTGTCATTAATCGGTATTCCTGATATTATTCATCGTTGGCTAGACTCCTACCTCTCCCTTAGGACTCAGAGGGTTTTGTTTAGGAATGTATTGTCTAAGACTGTATATGTTACTTCTGGTGTTCCGCAGGGTAGCCATTTGGGTCCTTTACTATTTTTATTGTTTCTTAATGATCTTCCTTGTGCTATTTCTGATTGTAATATTCTAATGTATGCTGATGATGTTAAATTATTTTATACTTTTGATGATGATCATGGTCAGGCTGCGGAATATTGATTTGTTTGTAACTTGGTGCATAGTTAATTTAATGGATCTTAACTTAAAAAAATGTAAATGCATGGTTTTCTCTCGCGGGGGCGTGATTTCGCCCACTTATGTAATTAATTCTTGCCCTTTGGAAACTGTGTCTACATTTCTTGATTTGGGAGTATTATTGGATATGAAACTTTTGTGAAAAGATGGGCTAGGGAATTCATTGATCCTTATATAACTAGACTGCTATACATTTCACTTGTTAAACCTATTTTGGAGTATGCGTCTATTGTTTGGAATCCATACTATCGTTGTCATAGTGATTCAATAGAGTCTGTGCAGAGGCAGTTTTTCTTATTCTGTTTACGTGGCTTAGGATGGCTTAGGATTATGCCAATGGGTTTCCGTCATATGAGGCTAGATTAGGTTTGATTAAACTTCCAACTTTGTAACGTAGAAGAACTGTTTTAGGTGTTTGTTTTGTTTTTAATCTGGTTATACGTGATATCGATTCTGAGTTTTTGCTTTGTAACCTGAATTTCAGTATTCCTGCAAAATTTTCACGGCACTATCGCCCTCTTTCTTTAGATTTCTATAGAACGAACTATGGATGTAATTTTCCTTTTCGTAGATTATGTAATGATTTTAATTTATATTATGATTTTATTGATTTTAATTGTAGAATTTGTAATATAAAACGTAGCTTATATGCTGACATTAATCTGTAAATCAAAAAATATAATAATATACACAGTTCAGCTGCTTATTCAATATTAATTTAACAGCTGGTAAACAAAACAACTGGTTGTTTTATTGTTTTAATTTTGTTTTTTTGTTCTGTTTTTTTTTTGTCGTTGTTGATATTTGACAATTCATATATCAAATATCAGCAAAATATTGTAATATGCTCACTAAGCACACTTATGGCAGTGCTGCATTTTAAGTTTTACTTAATATTATACGCAATTATTAATTGAAACTTTGTATGAAATATTGAGCTCAATAATGGCGTTTATTGCGATTTACGCAATAAAGGTACATATCTGAACATAGTATTACATTGCTTTTTAATTGTATTTCTGACGGATGTTGATTCCACGAACGAATAGCGTTTATGTAAAAGTACGTTTCAGACACCAGTTTTCGATATCCTATGGCATTTATCCTGTTGCCTGTATTAGATCTGGAAAATTGCAGCCTATTAAATAGGTACTTGGTTCACTAAGATAGATAATGTTTATGTCTATTTTATCGAAACATGTATCTGGCTATATTGTTGTAAATTACATTAAGTTTATTTTTGCTGACAGTCCCGCAAAGAGCCCACATACATACAAAGGGTAGGAATTAGGTACATTTTTGTCAAGAGCATACGTATATTAAGAGGTGGAAAGTACTGAGTTCTACATAGATTTCTCAGCACGCATACGTATTCCCACAAATTATGTTTATATGGCTGGTCCAGGTGAGTTGACTGTTAAAAACAATACCCAAGTTCTTGGCATGTTGTACCAGTTCTATGGGTGAGCCTCCAACGATTATATTTTTTTTTAATATTTATATTATTTATCAAGTGAACACTGGTGTACACACATATTTACATAAAAAATTAATTCTAGAAGATTATGCACATTTTTAAATTAAATTAGTTTGTATACATTAAATTTTCTACTGAAAACATGAGGCAAAAAAGGATATTAAGCAAAAAAAGAATTCTACTTCTTAAAAAAGTCGTGTAATGTTGTTTGTCTAACATTTTTCAACTTATAATTTTCTTTTATACATAATTTTATAAATTTAAAAATTAAACCAATCACTTGTAAATGCTTCTCATCTTCTCATCGTATGCAAACAAGGGAGTTCCCAGTTTTCATGTTTATTATATAGTATGTATGAATTCGAAGTTAATAAAAAAATTCTGACATCACGGATAATAGAGGTAATCACGGTTAATCGAAGCAAACAATAGCTTATGTTAAGTTGGACGTCATCGGCGCACATTTGTATATGGTCAAAACGCGAAGGTAGGCCATTGGATTGTACTAAACTGTTGAACACAATTTAATTATTTTCTCATTTAGAAAAATTATTTATTTCATTTACAACAACTTTTTGCCAGAAATTTACCAGTAGGCTACTTTTTGGTTATTTTAAATATCTATCAATTAATTAAACAAAGTTGCTGTCATGTTTTTTAAGGTTATATGAAAAACTTCAAAAAGCTTGTAAACAATGGTATAGGACCCTAGCAAAAATATTATTGGAACTAGGGGTAAGTTTACACTGTGCTGCGTATTTACGTAACACGTTTGTCACTAAGGTTTCATATTGGCACGAACAACTAATCCAGAGGCGCAACAAAATATTTTAAAGATTATGTAACCGCGAATACAACATGAAATAAAACTAGAAACTACCATAGCAGACACAATATTTGTACGCTACAACATATATATAAACAACAATGTTTACATATAACTTAACTTCCACCTTTTAGGATTACCAAAAAAATATATTTTATAGTGGACGACCACTGTCCACTTTCACAATAAAACATTTTTATTTTCTTAATTTAATTAACAATTTATTAATTACCGATTAACTCGACATTCCCAAAAAGACTAAAAATTAAGTTACAATATTTTTAGTATATAAAGAAGAAATAATAAAGTAATAACGCTGATACTGCATATTACCAATTTCTCAATGTGGGAAATTGTGCAGACGAAATGTGAGCTGGATCTAATTCCCGTTGGCTGGCGCATGTGCAACGTCAGCACAAATTTGAGGACATGAGTTTACCTCATGTACACTTGGTTAACTTATATATGTATAAGCAACGATGTTTATATATGTATACGTAAACATTTCTAGAGATTTCGAGAAGGCGAAGCCTTCAAGAACATTCATCAGACTGTTTACTCTGCCATATAAAAGGCAAGACAAAGCAGGCGACTGTTAAGTTGAGCTCATTCAGTCTTGTGTGAAGACGCGGTACTTTTGAAGAGAGTAATCGTGGTTTGAAGATCTCCGTTGAGTAGCATAGCCACTGTTCAAATTAACTAATCAATCCGTCATTTTTGTGATTGTGTTGGTAAAAGAGTACTCACACGTATAGGGCGAGACGAGTTTGAAGAATATCAAAATAGTTTTGATTTTCGCTACTTGCTCCGCAGAAATTTGAAGCAAATTTGATTTGTGTGCGGTCAATTACTTCAAATTTCATTTTTCTCCAGACTTCGTAGGAGTAACATTACTCTTTGTTTCGCGGGTGTTTCGAAAGTGTATGGCAGAAAAATAATAAAAAAGTGGAAAAGATGGAGGAAAAACAATTTTATTTTAGAATTCATCGAAGTTTACCGCAATTTGCTTGCTTTATGGCATGTAAAATCAAAATTAAACAGTAATAGAATAGAAAAAATGCGCAGTATGAGATTTTATTAAATAAATATAAAGAAAAAAATGCGGCGCAAAAAATAAACTCTCTGCGTACTGCGTATAGGAAAGAACCAAGAAGGGTTGACAGACCATAAAAAAGTGATGCCAGAGCAGATGAATAAATGGAACCTAATTTGTACTATTTCTCCGCTATGGATTTCCTGAGGGATAATGAACAGCCATGTGCATCCCAACCAACTCTGGATGAAGGATACGAAATGGTAAGTGCATTTCCCTATCGTAATTTTATTAGTGAAGTGTCATAAAATATAGCAAATGTTTCTTTTTTCGAAAATGCTCTGCTTAAAAATTTCTTTTCAATATGTATTTCTTTGTGAGTAGATTTTACAACTAAATAATGATTTAATGCAATTACAGTTTAAATTCACATTTCTTTTTATTAATATATTGTTTAATTGTTGCTTAAAATTTTTTTTGCCAAGAGACTTGACCTTCATTATTAAAATAGTTACAAAATTGGTCCCTAATTAATTTAGCTGTGCTTGAAGAATTTCGGCAGAGAGTGCTTTGCATTGATGTAGAAGGGCAATCTTCTCTCCATAAACCTTCTGTAATAATTCCATCTATCAAGTTCTCACTATTAACTGCGCCTACAGAAATGTATTCATTGGACTTCTTTCTTCTTAAGGAATTGTGTAAATGGCAACAAGTTAATACAATCGTTTGAACTTTTTCGGGAGAAAGCTCAATTGCTCCTTGCAAAACTCTAAATCGAGAAACTAATTTACCAAAGGCATTTTCAACAATTCGTCGGGCATGGCTTAAGCGGAATTGAAAATACGTTGTTCCTCGGCGAGCGCTATTTGGGAGTATGGTTTCATTAAATTGCTAGTTAGTTGAAATGCATCATCTCCAACAAAAAAAGGCATTTCCTTATCGCTTGACGGCATTCCGAATCTTGCATTACTTAATACACCACCATCAGACACCCTTCCGATTGTGCCAACATCGACCATCCACTCTATTGCCATTAGAACAATGCTAAAGAACTTTTTATAGTTATAATAGAATGATTCAGACTTCGGTGATTTTTTATTGCAATGTGCTTTCCATCGATAGCAACTAAACAGTTCCAACGGCGATGAAATTCTACAGCGTGTTTTTTCCATTCATCTTTGCTTGTAGTAAGCCGTAAATAGATATACAATATATATAACATGCATTATTTTTCATTTAGTTATAATAAATCAAATATAATTTGCTTTATTTTTCAGAATTACCAAGAATCCAAGAAACTTAAAAAGTCTGATACGGCTGACGAGCTGATAAGTTTGGCAGCAAAGCGCTCCAACAGCCGCCGGATGCATAAGACCAAGTTGCTGGAAGCTGGGCATGTAAATTGAGGAAAATAAATCCCACCCAAAGAATATGATAATCCTTTCGAAGGACAAATGGGAACTTTGTATAGGAACTGTATGCTGTTTAACATTTTATGCCAGACTCCAGGCAGTGAATATAGTTCAACGCCAATACCATCGACAATAACCCACCCAAATACATCTAGTCCGCAACAGACCCAAGTACCACTATCAGTAATGACCCCACAACCGATCTCTGTACCACTACCATCAATGACCCCCCAAATAAATCAGATAGAGCCAGAATGTACAATAACAGAATATTTCGCGTCTTTTCAATAGTTAGAAATTCCCCATTTTTATGTAATAAGTTTATTTAAATTTTTTTTATTTAGTCTTGTTATTTATGAATTAGTAGTCGCCGTAGACGAAAAGCCCGGGTTCGAGCCCCAGGCCAGACATCAAAACGAAAAATGAAATATTTCTTCGGCGACTTCCTCTCAGCAGATTTCTGGCAAAAACTCTGAGAGTAAATAAACCTGCCATGAAAAAGTTTCTAAAAATCTGTCTTTCGAAGTCGACGTTGAACTGTAAGTCCCGCCACTCATGTATAAAATTAAGGCACATAATTTGAGTGATGTGAGAAGCTAGGCCGTAATCCTGACTGAAGGGTTGTAATGGCCAATTACGTATGTATGTATGTGTTTATGATTTACATGTTATTTATTTATTTTATTTTTAGGAAATTTTTTGTTTAATAGAAATTATTTTAATTATAAGCCGAAGAAGTCCATTAATAATTTGTTTAATTACCTTTATATTATATTTTAATATCTTGTTTATTTCAAACAAATTTTAAATCAGAAAAAGAATTACCTCTAGCAAGAAAACGCAATGTTATAGGTAGATGTTGATTCGAAGAGATGGCGTCACGGATTTGAGTATTTTGTTTTTGAATTTTCGGGCCAACCAAACTTAAAAGTTCCTCATATGTTTTTTGTATAGCTTTACGAGCTAAAGGCTGGGAATCTTCAAAAGACATTGGTAGCCCGGCCTGCTGAGCGCCTGCGTACTAAACCCAACCTCGTTCGTCACAATTCCAACTATTTGCCCCCCCCCCCCCAGTACCACAATCAAGTATATTTCGGGGGTGGGGTAGAGATTCAGCTAGTGCTGCCTTCCAATTCTGCTGACCTTGCTGTCTCAGCCAATCTTTGCCGCATCAATACCCTCCTTGCGAAAACACATACTGCGTTCCAATTGTCACTTGAGGTTAACATTAGGTTAACTACATTATTCTCCTCTCCAGGCAAATTCGTTGATCGTAGTATCGCGGGCAGGTAAATAAAACATGTTCCGCCATCTCCTCATTACGGCATTCTGGGCTTGCTTCATCTACGTCATGACCATACTTATAGAGATATGCTCTATAGCATCCATGGCCCGTTAGCAAATGTGTCAGGTGGAAGTTCACTTAGCCGTGTTTCCTTTTAGTCCATTCGCCTATACTCGGTATGAGTCTGTAGGTCCATCTTCCCTTGCTGGAATTAGACCAGTCTTGCTGCCATCTATCCATGGCATCGTCAACCAATTGCACGGGGTTCAAAAGATCTGTTACCCTCCTTGAATCATATTTCCTCTTCTCTACGTCTACTACTAGTTTCAGGGGCATCATTCCCACTATCACCAATGCTGCATCAGTAGACACCGTACGGAAGGCAGAAATTACCCTGAGAGCTGACCTCCTGTGGGCCGCTTCTATTCCTGCTCTATAAGTCATCCTATCCATAGTCTCGGCCCATATAGGGGCTGCATATATGGCGACCGATGTCACTACCTTCATCTGTAACCGTCTTCTCTCCTGTTTTTTCCTGATCGCCCACCGTTATGGGAATAAATTCAATCCTCTTTCTACTGCTTACAAGTAGAACATCTGTTTTGTGGTCAGCAAGTTTGAGACCTATTCCCGTTATCCAGCTTCTGGCCGTGTCAACCGCAGTGTTACACGTTCTTCCCAATTCATCCAAATGTTTTCCTCTTATCACTAGGGCAATATCGGCCGCAAATCCAATGACCTGTGTACCTTTAGGGAGTTTAAGCCTCAGTACACCATCATACATGACGTTCCATAGTAAAGGGCCCAGCACGGAACCCTACGGGACCCCCGCCGTTACCGCATACGACTTTCTACCATCGTCTGTGTCATATATGAACACTCTATCCTTAAAATAATCCTTAATTAGTTCCATTAAGTAGTTCGGTACGCCCTTTTTATCCAGGGCAGCTAACGTGGCATCCCAATCGGCACAGTTGAATGCATTCTTGACGTCCAAGGTGATGTTAGCGGAATACTCCTTACCGCCCTCCAGCCAACGCTCACCGCTGATGGCTTCCTTTGCTATTGTCATTACCGTCTCTATTGCATTCAAGGTGGAACGCCCTTTCCGGAAACCAAATTGGCGCTCCGACAATCCTTCTTCCCCTAGGAATGCTTCTAGTCTCTTCTAGGCGGTATCCCGAAGCATCCTGTGCGTTGTTACCCTTCGGAATAAGAACCAGCCTCTGCCTTTTCCATATCCTAGGGAACGTCCTCTCCTGGATACAAGCATCAAAAACTTGTCCAAACAGCACAGTATTGCTCTCAATAGCCGCTCTAAGAGCGATGTTTGGGATACCGTCAATCTCCGGTGCTTTATTAAGTTTCATCTCCTTACAGGCCGCCTCAAATTCCTGCCTGCTGACTTCCATGATTTCCTCCGGAGACCGCATGTCACGCACGGAGTACGTAATTACGGCCTTCTGCGGGAAAAGATTCCTGACGATTGATTGCAGCTCAAGTGCAAATGTTGTTGCTGGTGGTCGGAAGCAGTTCAGCTTTCTCATCACCACCTTATAACCAGTTCCCCAGGGATTCTCATCCACATTGGTGCACATTTCCCTGTAGCATCTTCTCTTGCTGTGCGCAATGGCCCCATTAAGGCTGGCCCTACACGTTCTATACCTTTCCCGTAGTTTTGCAAATCATCCCGACCTCTGGCCCCTTGGAATAGCCACCGCGCTCGGTTACATTCCCGCCTTAGAACCGCTATATCCGCGTTCCACCAGTAGACATGTTTTCTCGCAGGCAGATGACCCCTCCTTGCCATAAATGCACTGCAAGCCTCCGTTATGGAGCGCATAAGTTCCGTCGCCTTGTCATTTGCGCTCCCGAATAACCGAATGTCCCCCAATGCTCTCAGTATTGTCAAGTCTATTGTCTGCTCCCACACAGTCTGTTTAAGAAGCTCCTGCGCCGCTTCGCAATGCTTCAAGTTCAACTGCAGAACTCTCATTTACCGCGCATGTTAACTTCCGTCGTGCCCCCAGATAGTGTGCGCACTTGTGTCCTCCGGTGATATGTTTCGCGGCAGCATCCGGATCGCCTCTACAGCGAAGGCAGTGGGGGTCACGGCCACAAGCTTTGGCAAGGTGACCCTGCGAACCGCACTTGAAGCAGTTTTTGCACCAGTCAACATTGCTGCGACACTTCCCCACTACATGCCTGAAATCTAAGCACCTGTAACATCTCCTTGGGGTCAGCTTAGACCGGTGCATCTCCGTAGCCACCTCGGCTGATCTTCTAAACTCCAGCAGAATTTCGCCCTTTTGTGTCCTCTTCACAAGCTGGACATCCTTCCCAACTAACTTAAGTTCCGGAGCATTCCTTACCTTCCTTAGGATATCCGCAAAGAATAGTTTCTGGGTTGGCTTTATTATCACAGCGTCCGTTCTGCGCTTCCTAGTTTTCAAGATTAAATCGTTGTGCTCCTGGGTATCTTCTTCTGCCCCTGCGGGAACTAATATAGTCCGGTTCGTAGTAGTTGCTGGACTCCCGGGTCACTAATTCTAGTCTCCACGGCAGGCTTAAATTGTCAACGGGGACGGATTGTCCTGGTCTTCTTTCATGGTGTTCCCCTTGGTTTTTCCAGTTCATCTCTCTGCCTCTTGGAGGCACAAGATGTCTGCCGTTGTATGATCGTCTGTGTGCTTCTATCATTGGTTCTGACCTTTACCTAATGGTCCGCAACTTTATCCTTGGCGGCTTGCTGGTATAGTGCCGATATAGAAGTTACTAAATCGCGCATTGCGACCTCCTTCCTCCGCCCATCATCTCCACGAGTTCCGAAATTCTATCACCCAGCTTGGTGAAATCATCCACCTCCTTTTCAGGAGCTTTGCTTCTCTGCAACTCCGGTGGAGACGAGCGAGATCGCTCGCCGTTCTGCTTCAGCGGTGGTGAGTGGAATAACCTCGAAGCCCTCCGGAAAGTATTCAGGAAAGGGCTGTCCTGCTGGGTCCACTTTGCATACTCGGTGCCGGCTGGAGAAGTAGCCCCTGTAATGTTGTATAAATTGTTGGTTGCGTTGAATTCCTTTCTGTTGGGTCAAAACTTGGGGCCGTTATCCTGGATTCGTTGTGTAGTTACCCTTATTGTGGTCCCATGGTTATCTTTGCAATGCAGGGAGGCGATGCAAGGGTTGACACAAGTCCTCATGAGAGCTTGTGTTCAGAGCCAGACCGGGAGCTAAACAGAAGAGATTCTTAACTGCCCCTACACCCCAACTCAAGTTCCTCATATATGTCATCATCCATCCGTAAAAAGTTTCGAAAATCATTTGGAGAACTCAATTTGAGTTCGTCGAGAAGATTTTCGGGCGTAAATTCATCCCTTTTCTTCAACCATTCTTTCATCTAAAGACGCTTCACAGTTTCCTTTTGTTGTTTTTTTTTTTTGTTGCCTGCGCCAGGACAATGGCTATGAAACAATCATCTATCATATTTAAAAGAAATAACTCGACACTTAAAAACCAAAATAAGAATATTTTCCAATAAAAGCCATATATTGTTTTGAAACAAATAGGGGTGGCTAATTCGTTTTTAAATCTCTTTTAAATTGTGGATTATATTTGGATGTGGATTATAATTACTCGTAAGTAATTACAATCTTTGGGTTACGTGATGTGGGAAAGAGAAAGAAAGAAATAGAATTATTTCGATTTCTTGATTCTTACCTTTTTTTCAGCGATGAAATAATCCTTTAGTTTCTTTTCCAATTTTGCATTTATTAGGGGTATTCACTTTATCACAATATATTTTTCAGTAAAATAGAATTTTATTAATTTAGGCCCCGATTATGGTTCACAACAGTTGTAAATTTAGTGTTGTAGTTTTAAAATTGCGATTATGATTCACAACATCTATCGCTAGTGTTGTACTTTATGTTGTGTGTGTTCACATAGCCCGATTATGATTTACAACAGTTGTTTTTAAGTGTTGTCAGAACTGTCAAAAACTTACAACAGCTCATTAGGTGTTGTCTTGTTGCCGCATTCAGTTTAAAAAAGAAAATGTATAAAAATTTATAAGTATATGTATAAAACAGTGCATATAATTTTTTGTGGAAATTTTAAAAATTATAAATAACTGAAAATATTTTATAGAAAAATAATCACTAACAAGCAGAAGGTCGAGAATGAAGCTGGTCGAGTTCATGACAGCAAATCCTGACATTGGCAAATTATCATTTGGAGCAAATAAGAATCAGCACAAAGGGACGTGGGAGAAATTTTCATTGGAGCTAAATGACTTGGGCCCACCCGTTAGAGTTTCAAAAGAATGGCAAAGGGTTAGTAGATGAATTGTAGCATTTTTAAGGCATGGACTCATTATAAAGCCAATTTGAAAAGAAAACTCTCTGCCAAAAGAAAAAAAACTTTCAAGGTGGTAGTCCGTCGACGGAAATTAGCAGGAAATTGGAGCAGAGCACCGTAGAGTTGGTGTTTATGCATTGGAAAGTAAATCCAAATGGATCTGCAATGGGATTACAAATTCAAGACGAATCGTCACACGAAATTGAAGGGCCTTCAACTAGCACTAACCAGTGGAAACAGCAGTTGTCGAAAAGCTACAAAATACAAAAAATAAGATAGGGGATGAGCGTATAAAAACCTTAAAAAGGCAAGAAAAGAACCTACAGGAGATATTGCTTACGTTAAAACATCTTCAGAAGGGCTCATATAAAAATTATCAAATAAATAAAAAATGCTAGAAATAAATAGGGAAAAGGCTGAATTACAAAATGAATTATTAAAAGCCAAACTCCTTTTAACCAAAAAAAACTTGATATTGTAAACTATTTATGAATTTGTATTTTAGCTTTAAGTAACTATGTGATCTAAATAAATTTTAATGTGATAAGAAGGTTTTTTTATATTTATATATTTTAATTTGAAGTACTTTTGAAATGAATTTATTGCAATACATACATAAAATATAAACGCTAATAAAACTAGCCTTTATTTTTAATTGTCATGTTTTAACAAGAGTTAAAGTTTGTGTTTTATGTAGGCTTTTTGTTTTTTTAACGTAATAATTTTTGTTTTCAATTGGCAGTTTTATACACTCAGGGTTGTATTTTGAAGGAAAAGTATACTAACATTGAAGTGCAACACTGTGAATTACACAACATCTAGAAGTTGTAAACCATAATCAAGAAAGTAATAAATGTTGTGTTGTCTCTGTTACAACACAACATTTATGTGTTGTGAACCATAATCGGGGCCATAAACACAGATAATTCAGGTAAGCACAATTTAATGTAGGTAATTCATGTAAGTATAATTAAATATAAGTAACGTAGGTGAGTATAATTCAGGTAAGTATATACATATATTTAAGGTTTAATTCACTTAACAATTAAAGTAACAATTGAAGTAAGTATTAATTTAATATAACACTGTAGATAAATATTAATAATTTAAACCAACACTTTGGGTAAGTATAAATTTTTCCTTTGATATAGAATTGAATGTAGATTTTTTATTTTATTTTAATTAAATATCTTTACACACAATTTTTATTTTATTTTAATTAAATGTGTTTAAGCACAATTTGATGGTAGAATTAGGTTGTTGCTGATACAAGTGCAAGATGTTAAGTGATTTCTATGTGTAATTTTATTTTCCACCAAACTTCTGTGCTTCCTAGGCAATTTATATTAACTGTAAATTGTGGAGGCATTCTCTTTGATGGAACTGGAATTGTGGAGACATTCTTTTCGTTTGATGGACGTTGTGTTGTTGTTATTGGAATAACTTAGAATCTACTTATGGGATATTATGTGTTCAAACCTAGTCTTCTTTACGACACTTTTGGACAATAAAAAAACAAAAACAGAGCTACCTGCCAATAGAAAACTATATGTTTTTTAGAAAAACTAAAGACTATTTTCAAAAACAGAAAAAGAAAACCATAAAGGAATATATTCCGATAAAAACCATATGTTATTTTCTCCTTCACGACATTCTTGAAATGTAATTTGATGGCATAAATTTGATGTGTTGCTGTGCTAAGCAAAACAAATATTTAAAACACATATGCAAAATTTGATCATTTAAATTTGATCGTTGCCATGAGCCATTACAAAGATCTGGCGAATAATTGTTTAGTGAGTGTGTTAGTGTTATTGTTTATGCAAGGAGTATAAACAGAGGAATAGCAGAGAAAACAACAATTTGTGAACAGTGGCAAACAGGACTGTGTGAATAATAAAGAATTTTAATTAAAACTAAACACAAACTTATTTTTATTTTATTTGCAATCTGCGAGCCCATATTTTAAACGTTTTTAAAAGGTAAAAACGTACATTTTCAACTATACACATATTTTATTGACAGATTGCATAGTTGGGATCAACGTTGCCAAAATAATAAATTGTTCTTAAAGCTTACCAAAATTATTAAAAGTCGGTATTTTCCATAAAATTTCAAGTAATAAAAAGCACAAAGATTTCTTATTTTCAAAATTTTCAATGATTAAAAATTCTTACAATAATTATAACGTCTTGTTCAGGTGGCTGCCGACAGGAAAAAAAAATCATTTTCCTAGTTGAAATTTATGGAACTTCTTTTTAAGCATGCGTTTTTTACTGCAAGTTACACACAATGTGATGTATACGACAAGTTTTTTGTTTTGATCAGCTGTTATGGTAAAATAATTAGCAAACAAAAACAGTGTTGGGAAAAATTAAAATCCAAATAGTGATTTTAAAAGAATTTATGGAATTAATTGAATTTACATATATAATATTTTGTGCTGCTAACGCCTATGTAAGGCTTCAAAAAACACAAGACGAGTGTTTTCAGTTAATTTCTCCTCCATTGCTCTTGTTTACAGATTAATAAATTCAAAAGATATGACACTCGATACACAAAAACAATCGATAACTAGTATGCATATTTTTTATGAAAGAAATATGTTAAACAATTTATTTTAATGCTTTATTTTATTCTTAAACTAGTGGTAAACTTTATCATGAAAGATTTTTTATTATTTTTATAATGCAAGAAAAAAGTGGTAAAATAGTAATGCACTATACAAACATATTTAACGATATCATTAATTATATTATATAATTTGTCATCCTTAGTTATAAAAAAAGCCACTGACAGACGCATACAAAAGGATAAAAGCTGAAAGTCCATAAAATGCGTTTAAGCTCCAGTTATGCTACCGGAACGCAATGTAACACTAATGTCTACTGCACGGAAATATGTAAGAGCAATTATAGAGACCGTAAAAACGTATCATATGTTTATGGGTAAACAAAACAATAAAAGAAATAAACAAAAACAAATAAAGAAATAAAAATTGCAAAAACTAAAGAACAAAAATTCAGATATGGATATAGAGCTTATGAGAACATAAGCTCTCGCGTACACTAAAAATGTTAGTGTACTCAAAAAAGTTCACTAAACCCCAGTTTGTTTCGTTGTGTACTGATTTTGTTAGCTTACTTTGTACTAAACAGTAAAAAATACTGTTTGTGAACTCTGTTCAGTGCGTTATGTTAGAGTTTGCGTTCATCTGTTGTGTACGTAATGTGTTTGCGTACGAGTTCACAAACACTTAAATGAAAGTTAAAAGTATTTTATCAGTTCCGTACACAATGGTTAGTGAACAGTATTTTTTCGAACACTGGCTGCCACGCTTAGACGCCTTTTGCACGTTCAAAGTACTTTGAAAATTAGTTTGCCAAACTCTGTTGCATTTCCTTTTAAACTTTGTTTCGCTTTTGCACTTAAAAAATTACTTTGACAAATTTTGTTTTCTTTTATCGCATCGTTCTGCTGTTTTTGATAGTTGTAAATTTATTTGGCATTCTGCTTTAAGTTCAAACGTTACACTGTGGTTCAAACACAAGACAATTCTTCAAAAATGGACATTATATGAATATTATATTTGTTATTATATTAAAATATATTATATATTTATGTAATTATTATTTTTTTAATATATTTACCTTATTTAAATTATATTCTTTTTGATTTTTATAAATTAAAAAATTAAATTAAATTAAATTAAAAAGAATATTAATTTTTTCACTTTTTTTAATTAAATGTTTGTACCTAAATATTTCTTTTGCAAATGTTTTGTTTTCAAACACAAAATAAACAAAAAGTAATGTTATTTTAAATAAGGGAACTTTATATTATATATATATATATATATATAATTGGCCATTACAACCCTTCAGCCCGGATTACGGCCTAGCTTCTCAACACCACTCATGTTGTGTGCGTTAATTTTATACATGAGTGGCGGGACCTACAGTTTAAAGTCGACTCCGAACGACAGATTTTTTGAGAAGCTTTTCATGGCAATTTTTACTCTCAGAGTTTTTGCCAGAAATCTGCTGAGAGGAAGTCGCCGAAGAAATATTTTTTTTTTTCATATTTCGTTTTGATGTCTGACCTGGGATTAGAACTCGGGCCTTTCGTCTAATAAGCCAACACACTACCTACTAGACCACGGCGACTTCTGGACTCGGGAACTTTATATTAACACGCTGAAACTATGAGATAACACGTAGATTGCGTTCCCTGCTAGGGAGCCAACTACGAGTTATTTCGTGCTCACTAAACTTTTTCTCCTAAAAAACATCATCAAGAACAACGCATGTTTGCGAGTACATCAAACTCAGAACTCACCCCCTCTTTTTCCCCCTCTCCTACAAACTAAAGAGTTTTCAAATTAATTTGAACGTGCAAAAGGCGTCTAAGTATTTTACCGTATTAAATTTTTGTTGTAGTCATGTTTGCTTATTTACGTTTAGTTTGTTTTTGTCCGCGTAATACCCTACAAGAAATGAATGACCAAAACTAACACATACAGAACTTACTACTACACAAGTAATTTTTATTTGACTTTCTATGCTTCAGAGTTGTATTTGTTAAGACATCAAAAACACATCACTGTTGACTGTCAAATGACCGGTAAATTTATTAATTTCAAAAATTCAATCGTAGTAGGCTTTGAAAACAAAAATTTATAGCGTCTTATGACGAAAATTTTAATTGTGGTCTAGGCGAATTCATGTAATAGGTGGGATCGACTAAACAGCTGATACTAAAATGTCAAAATTTGTGTGTGTTTGTTGTGCGTGTGTGTTTTGTTGTTAATTTTTTTCCTTTTCCATTTTTTTCTTCCTATTTTGACAACCTAAGTAGTGTTTTACAAAAACAAAATGCTTGTTGTTTTTGCATTGTTGTACTTGTTGTAGAGTTGCGGTTACCTTATATTAATTTGCCTTGATTGTGGTCTTTGTGTTATAAAAAAGACGTGGAAATTAAAATGAAAAGAAAAGTTATTTTATACCTAAAAAATTTCATTGATAAATAATAATAAAGAAGCATTATTACTATTAGTTTATAGTTTTGTGGTAAGTTTGAAATTTTTTTGGACTATGATGTTAAAAAAATTAAATGAAATTTAATTTGTTTTTCTTCTTTCTAGAAAATTAACTCTTTGTACAATCTTCCCGCGGCACCCGAAAGCAATTTACAGCCAGCATGTACTATACCATTTCCACCTGGTATACATACGGGACCTTTTGATTGTATAGCTCTACACTGGCTTTCAACCTATCAGTTTGCAGCCATATTTTTACAGAGGTCAAGATATGTGTCCATCATTGTTTATTGTAAATGCGCCCAAGGCGGGCCAGTGTTACAGTGCTCCCGGTCTACGTATACAGCATTATTATTATTATTAGTAATATTAGTATTATTATTATTACTACTATTCTTATAAAATTTATATATAAAGGGTGTTTTTATAGAGGTATAGAACTTTAAGTTGGCATTACTCTTCAAGATGGCGACCGATTTCACAGCTGTCAAGTGATTTATTCTCAGTTTGGTTTGGCAATTCATCATGAATAGACTCACGCCTGAACAACGCTTGCAAATAGTGCAATTTTATTTCGAAAATAATCGTTCTGTGCGGAAAACGTATCGCGCACTACGTCCATTTTATCGTCGAAAAAATCGTCCATCAGAGAAGTTAATTCGATTACCCATGGAACGTTTTCACACCACGTTTACTCTTATTGATAACTCGCATTCCCAGAGACGCTGTACGGTGCGTACAGAAGAAGCTATTGCTGCAGTAGAGCGTAGCATTGAGGAAGACCCGAATGAGTCCATCCGCCATCGAGCACAGGATCTGTGTCCATCCACTTTATGGAAGATTTTGCGGAAGTATCTTGGTTTGCTTGCTTACAAAATCCAACTCGTGCAAGAATTGAAGCCAAACGATCATCAAGTAAGTCGTAGATTCGTCGAATGGGCCCAAAACGAGATTACCGTTGTTCCCGATTTTCATAAGCGAATTTTGTTTAGCGATGAAGCGCACTTCTGGTTGAATGGCTACGTCAACAAACAAAACTGCCGCATTTGGAGTGAAGGTAATCCTCAAGTGTATTTGGAAAAACCATTACATTCAGAAAAACTGACTGTTTGGTGCGCTTTATGGGCTGGTGGAATCATTGGTCCGTACTTTTTCAAAAACGATGGTGGCCAGAACGTTACTGTCAATGGTGATCGGTATAGAACCATGATTTCTAACTTTTTCATTCCTGAATTGAATAACCATGATGTCCAGGAGATGTGGTTTCAACAAGACGGCGTAAAATGTCACACAGCTCGTGCCACAATAGATTTATTGAAAGACACGTTTGGTGACCGCCTAATTTCACGTTTTGGACCTGTGAATTGGTCTCCAAGATCTTGTGATTTAACACCGCTAGACTACTTTCTGTGGGGCTATGTAAAGTCATTGGTCTATGCGGCAAAGCCACAAACGCTTGAAAATTTTGGAAGACAACATTCGCCGTGTTATTGCCGATGTACGGCCACAAATGTTGGAAAAAGTCATCGAAAATTGGACGTCCAGATTGGACTACATCCGCGCCAGCCGTGGCGGTCATATGCCAGAAATCATATTTAAAATGTAATGCCCCAAAATTATCTTTCGGATAAATAAAATTCATGTCAATTGAATAATCCATCGTTGTTTTATTGCAACTTAAAGTTCTGTACCTCTATAAAAACACCATATATTATTCTTATTTTGTATTTTTTTTTTTTTTTTTTTTTGATTGAAGATTTATATATATTATTTTTATTTTGTATTTTATTGTATAATAAAAATATATCAAAACAAAAAACATTTCTCTTTTGCAAGGGGGTGTATCAATTTATTCATCAATTTTGACTAATCAACAGTGACCTTTTTTTCAACACTTTCGAAGTGTCAATCGTGACCGGTATATGCATCAAGTTTGACTAGTCAACAGTGACCTTTTTTCAACACTTTTGATGTGTCAACTTTGACTGATATTCAAATCAAGTTTGAATAGACAACTG
This sequence comes from Sarcophaga rosellei, assembly GCA_930367235.1. Lineage (NCBI taxonomy): Eukaryota > Metazoa > Arthropoda > Insecta > Diptera > Sarcophagidae > Sarcophaga > Sarcophaga rosellei. The sequence goes on along the minus strand of OV884017.1, from coordinate 77,421,026 downwards.
TGACCACATTTAACATCAACTGTGGTTTAAGAATAGCAGCCGAGTGAACAGGTTAGATATATGTTTTACAGTCGAAATAATTCATATGTTAGATAGGGAAGCAAAATCACACGTACACGAATGTTTACATCAAGTTATTCACATTGCCCTTAATAACTTGATGGGAACTTGCATGGCAAATTTATGTAACCGGTGGGATTATCTAAACAGCTGAGCACTTTCTTGTTGTTTTTGTGTGTGTTTGTTGTGCCTGTGCGTGTTGTTGTTCATTTTTTTTCCTTTTCCATTTTTTTTTCTTCCTATTTTGACATCGAAATGGAGGTTTAACAAAAACAAAACGTGTGTTGTTTTTGCATTGTTGTACTTGTTGTAGAGTTGCGGTTACCGTATTGAATTTGCCTTGGGAACTTGTGATGTGTTTACACATCACACTTGCAGGTCAAATGACTAGTCATGTTCTGGTAGGGATATTAATAATAATGAATATTTCAAGTTTTTAGGAAAGTAGCTTTAAAAATTTTCATTATCTTTAAATTATCTCGGTATTAATAGTAAAAAATAATAAAACGTTTGTGATCTGTTTTAAAAGCGAATAAAAGTAATATGAATAACGAACTCATTTTTATTTGTTTTGTTTGTAAATTTTTTGAGTTTGAAAGTTTGAGGAAATGCTTTCACAATTTCTTTTTTATTTTCTAACAATTGCTTTTTTATTGTCTGACTGTTTTTTTATGACAAAAAAAAATGTCATTTCGTTTTAAAGTAGGTTTGTACGTAGTTACAGTTTTTTAATTTAAAGAATATTTACGGATGGAAATAATGTATTCTGAATAATACTTTAAGGAATTTTGCTTATTAAAGCTTTAAAGAACACTTTTAAATTTTCATAAATACGTCTACGTTATAGTTTTCTTTTATTATGTGTTGTATTATTTACCTAAAAAAAGTTAGCAAAACGTAGTAAAAATATCTGACGATTAAAATTTATTCATCTTTAAAGATAAAATCATTTTTGTTTTTTTACTTCTAAGAGCACAAGCACGTGTTTTCTAAGTTTGACTTAATCCAGGGAATAAATTTACTGACTCTTGTATAAACACCTGGGTATCCTTCCCTGCCGCATCCAACTCCCCAAGATACAACTCCTACTATAAAGTATTTGATTCCATTAGATAACAGTAATGGACCTCCGCTATCACCTTGACAAGAATCCATATTTGGTCTCCCAGCACAAAGCATTGTAGAAGTAATTCTAGAACTTTTGTATTTTTGGTTTCTGCACTCAGTAATAGACATAATAGGTACTTTTACTTGATTTACAATTGATGGTAATTCACCTCCTTCAGACGTTCGTCCCCAACCAACAACGGTGCCTATGCGGCCTAGAAATAAAAAAAAAATATATATATATATATTATATTAATTATTTATTTAAACAATAAGTTTAAAATTTAAGAAAATCACAAAAGTAGAGGTGTAATTTTAAATACATTGTATGTATATACGTATGTATGTGGCACCCTATGTATAGCGTTGCCAACACAGTTACCGATTACTTGTAGTGTAAACACGCAGTTGTGTAAACACGAAGTTTTTGATTTCGACATCACTTGTTACGTGCCGCCATAATATCCGTTCTCTTTGATCAAAACCTCCATCGACTCCAGACGTCTTCTCTCGTAAAATTAAAATCTTTTAAATCTTTTGACATCCTTTATTAAATTTGTATAATAAACTAATTAGCAAAAACGTAAGATAAATCTTTTTTATTTTATTGCTAAACTGGTGACCCCGACGTGATCCTGATACCTGACATGAGTACTGTGGATGAAAGCGGCACATCAACGGCGACTGCTACGGAAAATAGCAAACAACAACCACCACCACATGAGGTCTCCGTGGTTTACGCTAGGCTTCCCGTACCGCAAATGAGCAGTACCAATATAGAAGCCTGGTTCACGACGATGGATTTTTGGTTTACGGCATCAGGAATTGTCGCTGACAAGCAGAAAACGGCCACCATATTGGCAGCGCTTGATCCCAACGTCATTTCCCAACTAGCAGACGTAATCGCTTCTCTGCCGCCGACAGACAGATACGAATATACGAAGGCAAAGATTATCGCTCATTTCGCCGATAGCGAGCAACGCCGACTCAACCGACTTCTGTCCGAAATGCCCCTGGGAGACAAAAAGCCATCAGATCTCTATTACGAGATGAAACGCGTGGCTGGTAACACAGTAGGAGACGCAGCTCTCAAAGGTTTGTGGATCAAACGCCTGCCAGAATTCGCCCAACCAGTCGTAGCCGCTTCTACAGGTGCTCCGCCGGAATTCACCAGGATCGCCGACTCCATTATCGATGCAATGGCTTCTAGCCAAATTAGCAGCATACGTCAGAGACAATCAGGTGAGATCAATGAGCTACGAACAGCTGTCGTCGAACTGGGAAAGCAGTTCGATAAACTTTCAACAAGATCACGCTCCCGCGCTCGCAAGCCTACCGCTTCACGCGGCCACTCCGAACAACGACCAGCGTATTGTGAAAGAGCCACCGGGTATGAATGCTGGTACCATCAGAAATACGGCCGGAACGCAAGAAAGTGTCGCAGCCCCTGCAAACACAGGAAACGCCAGCTGAATGTGCTGTCTACAAATTCGTCGCCGCCTTCAAAATGACTCGACAGTGCAACGGAGGAGCTTGGCGACATCCCCCGTGACAGATGCCAAATATTTCGCCTACAAATTAAAGATAAGTATTCCCAAAAATTTTTTTTAATTGATAGTGGTGCTGATGTGTCAGTATTACCGTTAACCTCCAAGTCATTTGACATTCGCCCAACTGCCGTTACTCTCTTCGCTGCCAACGGGTCCCCTATAAAAGTTATTGGTGAAAAGCGCATTAAATTGAATCTCGGTCTACGCCGCGATTTTTATTGGTCGTTCGTGATTGCCGATGTTACGTCACCAATCATCGGGTCTGATTTCATAAAGCATCATGACCTTTTAATAGACCTTCGGCGTAATCGACTCGTCGATAATACCACCGGGACCACATCAGTGCTCAAGTCCGCGACCTGCAACGAAGCAGCCTCAATTAGAACCTTCGACGCGACCAGCCCGTTCACCGTTTTGCTAAGGCAGTTCCACGACATCACGAAACTAGCGCCTTATGGTTCTACAACCAAGTCTTCTATAGTCCACAGGATCGAGACAACAGGACAGCCAGTTTTTTGCCGACCCCGACGCCTTTGCCCCGAGAAGCTGGCAGCTGCCAAAAAGGAGTTTGACTTTTTAATCAAAACCGGTATTTGTCAGCCTTCGAAAAGCAACTGGTCCAGCCCCTTACATATGGTCAAGAAGAGCGATGGAACCTGGCGACCATGCGGGGATTATCGTGCACTAAATGCGCAAACGCTTCCCGACCGATATCCTCTACCTTTTTTAACGGTTTTTACGACCAACATGCGAGGTAAGACGATATTCACGAAGATAGACTTACAGAAAGCTTTTCATCAAGTCCCCATCCACCCGGACGACATCCCTAAAACCGCTATAAGTACCCCCTTCGGCCTCTTCGAATTTAAGTACATGACTTTCGGTCTTTGTAATGCGGCCCAAACGTTCCAAAGGCTCATAAACGAGGTACTTCGGGGATTGGACTTCGTTTTCCCATATATCGACGACATTTGCGTTGCCTCTAATTCAATTGAGCAGCATTATTCCGACCTTTCGGAAGTCTTCCGTCGTTTGCGCGATAACCACCTGGCAATAAATCTTAAAAAGTGCGAGTTTGGCAAAACGGAAATCAAATTTTTGGGACACTTAGTAAATGCCGAGGGCATCCGCCCGTTGCCTGAAAAAGTCGAAGTTATTAAGCAGTTTCCGAAACCAAAAGTGGCACAGGAACTTAAAAGGTTTATAGCTATGGTAAACTTTTATCGGAAATTCCTGCCACACGCCATCACCTATCAGACTCAGCTACAAAATCTAATAACCGGCAACAGGAAGAATGATCGCTCGCCCTTAACCTGGACTCAGCCCGCAGAAGAAGCTTTCGAACGCTGCAAATCCGAACTGGCAAACGCCACGCTTTTAGCTCATCCCGCCGCCGAAGCTCAATTAGCTCTATATGTGGATGCGTCGGATACTGCAGTCGGTGCAGCATTGCACCAGCAAATCGATGACAACCTGCAACCTTTGGCGTTTTACTCCAAAAAGCTTACACAATCGCAGTCCAAATATTCAGCATACGATCGAGAACTCGCAGCTATGTACCAGGCCGTCAACCACTTTCGCTATATGATTGAGGGCCGTAGATGCTACATAGTAACTGACCATCGTCCTTTAACTTTCGCCTTCCATCAAAAATCCGAAAAAGCTTCACCTCGGCGAATACGACAACTTGATTTTATAAGCCAGTTCACTACGGACATACGCCATACACCGGGCTCAGCTAACGCAGCGGCAGACGCCCTTTCACGAATAAATTCGATTGGGAGAAGTATTGACTACACAAGCCTAGCAACGGCTCAACAGACAGACATCGAGTTTCAACAACTTAGTGTAGATGCAGAAAATGGCAAAAATTCGTTAAAAATAAAATTATTTCCTATTCCAGGTTGTAGTCATCAATTGGCATGTGACACTACTACATCTCGTATACGACCTATTATCCCTAGGAACTTTCGACGTCAAATTTTGTCTACGGTTCATAACCTGTCACACCCTGGTGTACGAGCTACTACAAAATTGGTGACTCAGAGATTTTGTTGGCCTGGTATCCGAAAAGATTGCGCAGAGTTCGTACGTAGTTGTATACAATGTCAAAAAGCGAAAATACAAACGCATAGTCGATCAGCTATTGCTAAATACGAGCCCCCGAAAGAACGATTCTCTCATATCAACATAGATATCGTTGGTCCGTTTCCATTGTGCGAAGGACAACGATACTGCCTCACTATAATAGACCGATTTACGCGCTGGCCCGAGGCTATACCGATTCCAGATATGTCGGCCGAAGTGGTCGTTAAAGCGATTATAGCCCACTGGATATCCAGATTTGGCGTGCCGTCACGAATAACGTCAGACCGAGGTCGCCAATTCGAGTCCGAAATTTTTGCTGAATTAATGAGAACAATTGGCACGACACACTTGCGCACCACACCGTATCATCCCCAGTGCAACGGTATCATCGAGCGGTGGCATCGATCATTGAAAACAGCAATATTGTGTCATAACCCGACAAGATGGGTAGACCACCTTCCAGTCATCCTTCTTGGTCTACGAGTAGCCTTTAAACCCGACATTAACGCGTCACCGGCAGAAATGGTTTATGGCTCTACGCTTGCTATACCCGGAGAATTTCTTCACTCAACGTCAACTCCTGACCCTCGCACAGATTACATATCGAAGTTCCGTGCTGCGATGAATAAATTAACTTCAACGAATACAGCTCATCATACCACGCCGCGAGTATTTATTTCTAAGGACCTACATAGCACCACGCATGTTTTCGTCCGCAACGATGCGATCCGACCTTCTCTTACTCAACCTTATGACGGCCCTTTTCCGGTTGTAAAGCGATTTGACAAATACTTCACCATTTTGAGGAAAGGTCGCCGAAATAATATTAGCATCGATCGCCTTAAACCTGCCTTCATCACCGAGAGTGATTTCAGTGACAACTTTAGCTTTCCTACATCACAAACCGCAACCAAAAAATCTCCTCACATGTCTCAAAGAACTTCGCCTAACGAGCCTCAGAAAACCTTACCTGACGTACCTCAGAACATTTTTTTGGATGTGACTCAAGGAATTGCCGATGATAAGCCTTGCACGCACCTAGCCAACAAAAGCGACCCAGAAGACCACGATGCTAACGTTTCTCATCACATTCCAACTCGAAAATGTAATCCCAAACAGGTAAAGCCGAAAATTACCTTCAGTGGCAGACGAGTGGTAATCCCTTTCAGGTACAGGTGAGCCTCCACTAGGCAGGGGAGTAATGTGGCACCCTATGTATAGCGTTGCCAACACAGTTACCGATTACTTGTAGTGTAAACACGCAGTTGTGTAAACACGAAGTTTTTGATTTCGACATCACTTGTTACGTGCCGCCATAATATCCGTTCTCTTTGATCAAAACCTCCATCGACTCCAGACGTCTTCTCTCGTAAAATTAAAATCTTTTAAATCTTTTGACATCCTTTATTAAATTTGTATAATAAACTAATTAGCAAAAACGTAAGATAAATCTTTTTATTTTATTGCTAAATGTATATTAATCTAGAGTAATCAATTGCTGAACGGACAATACACTAATGGTAACCTATTTGTATTAAAAATTAAAACTGGTATAACCTGATATTTTCCTGAAAAATGAGGCGAAAAAAACATAAATATTTTGACGTTTTTGTATTGCAAGCAAAAACTATGTATTTACCGTGTGAAAATACAGGAACTTTTAATTTTACGCCGGTAACTTGCAATGATCCACCTTGGCCTTTATTAACGGTCATTATAAAATGAAACTAGCGGGATCGTTTAAATTCAATTAAATGACAGTGGTAATCCATTTCCTGAAGTCGCCGTGGTCTAGTAGGTAGTGTGTTGGCTTATTAGACGAATCCCAGGCCAGACATCAAAAACAAAATACAAAAAGTATTTCTTCGGCGACTTCCTCTCAGCAGATTTCTGGCAAAAACTCTGAGAGTAAAAATTGCCATGAAAAGCTTCTCAAAAAATCTGTCGTTCGGAGTCGACTTTAAACTGTAGGTCCCGCCACTCATGTATAAAATTAACGGACACAACATGAGTGGTGTTGAGAAGCTAGGCCGTAATCCTGACGAAGGGTTGTAAATGGCCAATTATGTATGGTAATCCATTTCCAATCCCTTGAAATAAATTTGTCGGAAGTGATATTTTTGGCTGCCAATAAATAATAAGTAAAGAATTTGGTTTCTTTGTTAAAATTTTCGTATAAATTAATACAATTTTTTGAAAATTTATCATAAAGCCATGACGAATAATGTGGTGTGATCCAAATGAAAGCAGCAATTACATATATGAACGAATGAATTTCATTAGAGAATATAATGGTACAGGTTGAAGATTTAGTAGTGCTAAGTTAACTCTTTTAGCGGAATCGTTTAAATGCAATTGAGAATCCGTCTCCAATACCTTGAAATAAATTTGTAGCAAGTGATATTCTTGGCTGCCAAAAAATAATAAACAATTTGTTTCATATGTTATTTTTCGTATTTTCGTATAAATTAATATAATTTTCCAAATGATGTGATAGAAATGAAAGCATCAATTGCATGACCGAATGAATGTCATTAGAGAACATAACAATATAGTACAGGTGGAAGATTAAATAGTGCCAATTTAACTTTTCTGCCAACATTTGCGCTTTCGGTTACAGCTTGAGTGCATTATGTTTATTACAAATCTTATCCATTTTACGAATTTGAATGGACGAATGCTTAGCATATTAAATGTTACGAATATAATTAAAATATGCAAAAACATTAATTTTCAAATAAATGGAATGGCACGTGGAGCGATCTCCTCGCGATTTCCTCTATTTCTAAACCTCACACTTAAATTTGTTCTTTCGTTCTCTGATTTCAATTTTATATTGACCGTGCCTGGCTTATTCATTACTATCTGATCGCTTTTGTCGTTCAGTTTTGCGCTCCTGTCAGTCAGTTTGGTAACTACCATTTAAAACATTTCTTTTTTTCTTCTAACACTCTTATTTTTTATTTAATTTTAGCTTAATGAATTCGAATCAATGCATAAACGGTAACGTTAGCAATGTATACAATGTAAACGACAATCAATAAATTCGCGCAAGCGAGCTTACCGATAAAGTGAATAGATTCCTTTTCTCAGCGTTTCCTATCTTTAAATTTAAATAAAACAAAGCTAATATACTTTGTCATCTAAATTTTTTCAAATTATCAAAGACCTATTAATACACTGCGTTCCACATGAGTAGGTTCAGTGTTTTAGCAATAAATTTAAGATTGCTGCTCTCAAAATAATCCATTGACAGGATTATATTTTAGTTTTTATTAAAAGCCTAAAAGTAAAGAAAAATAATGTAAGCAAAGAAAGTTTTAAAAATTTCAGCTTGGTTAAATCCGTGGTTATTTTTGAAATTTGTAAAGAAAAGCAGGATTTAATTTTTAATTTGTCACTTTACGTGACAACCATCCCCACATGTTTTCCGTTGGTGGCCATGGCAACAATTCAAAATTTTGCTCCCTAATCCACGTTTTAACAATCATTGTCGTTTGGATAGGAGCATTATATATACATACATAATTGGCTATTACGACCCTTCAGCCAGGATGTCATGTTGTGTGCCTTAATTTTATACTTGAGTGGAGGGACCTACAGTTTAACGTCGACTCCAAACGGCAGAATTTTTAAGAAACTTTTCCATGGAAGGTTTATTTATTCTCAGAGTTTTTGCCATAAATCTGCTGGGAGGAAGTCGCCGAAGAAATATTTTTTTTCATATTTCGTTTTGATGTCTGCCCTGAAGCTCGAACCCGGGTTTTACGTCTAATAAGCGAACACACTACCTACTAGACTACGGCGACTACATATAGGAGCATTATCCTATTGGAAAATCCATTGGATGGGTCCAAACTGGTCTTAAAATCATTTTTTCATTTTCATCGTTTGAAATTCCAAGTCTGACTCCATAGTACGATATTGCTCCCCAGACAATAACACCACCTACTCGACTATGGTTACGGGCTAAACAACGTTCTTCCTTTCTCAAATCATGGAAATAGTGGTTGAAGCCGTCTGGTCCATCAAAATTGAACTTTTTTCGTCCGAAAATACTACTTTAGTGCATTCAGTCTTCCAGGTCATATGCTCCTTGCAAAAATTTAACCGCAATTCCTTACGTTGCTGGTTTAGTGGTGGTTTCTTCAGCAATTTGAGTCTATTTAGGTGTTCCACTGAATTTATTATTCTTCTAACTGTGGAAACACTAGCACTGGAACCACTTTTTGCTGTAATTTTTGAAGCAGTCACTTGAATTGAAGGCTATTTTTAGAAAGTTTCGCCTTTCCGTTTCTGTTGTGGCCATTTTTTGCCTTCCTTTCATGTTATTGCCATAATTTTCTTTGTCTCTTAGGTAATTCCACACAACATTACCACTTTTATTAATTTTTTTTAGAAATTTCATGGCCAGACAGACCTCGATCGTTATAAGCGTCTATTTTATTTACCGTTTTCTTTCGCTGTTAAAAATTTACCGCGGCCCATTTTCAATTTAAAGTAATAGAAAATCACTTTTGTTCTTAATTTAAAAAACGATTAACAATTTTCTAAGTAGAATTGACACAAACGACGGTATAATGACTTTTTAATCACTGCACCTATTCAAGTGACGCAAAAATAACACCCACTTTTGTTACAAATTATAAAAACAAGCACAGACCCGGAGTCGAACAGACAGTTCGGAGTCGACTTTAAACTGTAGGTCCCGCCACTCATGTATAAAATTAACACACAAAATGAGTGGTGCTGAGAAGCTAGGCCGTAACCCTGACTGAAGGGTTGCAATGGCCACTTATATGTATGTATGTTATGTTCGGAAAAACATATGACAAAATCAATTTTATAAATTTGAGATTAATTTCATCACTTCCGATGAAGTTGGACTTAATGCTTATGCTACGTTCGCACGAGCCTTCGAATTACTTCGCTCTCTGTTTGAATTACTTATTTGAATTATCATGTTCACACGGTAGTTTTGTAATTCTTTTTTACAGTTCTTCTTCTTTTTATTACTAAATTTTTATTCATGTTTTTCATACAGCTTCTTCAAAAGCTGCAAATACTTTTCAAAAGGTTTTCTACACACATAGTGGCTTCCTCCGCTAATTTCGCGAATAACTTTCTTATAAATAATACTTTTTTAAAATATTATTTTTGGATTCCATTATTGTTCATTGTTTACAATATTTTTTGTTTATATTTTTTGTGCTTTGACAGCTAGTGATGGCAAAAATACGATAAAATTTAGAGATTACATTGATTTTTAAGTAATCCACAGGGTAATAGAAATTGGATTACACCCATTTTGGGTAATTCGCTCACAAAATTTTGTATGGCGAATGACGTAATTTAGCACATAATTGGGTGTTGAATTGCGAATTAGAGAGCGAATTACGAAAAATTGCTGTCAACAACCTCAGCCTGTAGTAGAGAACACAGGGTACACAGAGACGAAACGCGATTTTGACAGTTATCCTAGCATTGAGAAAGGGACAGCAAATATTACCAAAAAGTATTTCTGTCCCTCTCTGATTGTTACTCTGTTTTGTTTATTTATGATTTTTTAGTTTTCGGGGTGGGTTTTTTATATTGGCGAGAGTTAATAAAAAATGTAATTTTTGTCTAAAACTATTAATAAATAATAAAAACAACTAATAACAATAACCTTTTTAACTTTTCCTTTCAAGAAATTAAAAAATATTGGCATCTTTCAGCAAGAAAAATTTTTTATGAGCAGTACGTCTTATTTTGATCTTGTAATATTTAGCTTCTTAATTACCTCTTGCACAAGAAACTATATTCATTATGACCTAAAATCACCCACATTTCGATTAATATTTAAGTATTTAAGAATCTTTAAACTTTCCATTGAAGAAATTAAAAAATATTCCAAATTTTCCCTTTTTAACACAAAATAAATGTTTATTTACATTTAGTTTTCCTACTTTAACCGCCAATGTTCACTCTGTTGCTTCTAACACATTTGTTTCGCAATACATTTTAATATTTTGTTTCTCCCTCTAATACCCCATTTACACTACAGCGAAATCTAGTACTTATGAGATTTCGAGCCAAATCTAATTGATTTTAACTAGATTTCCCATACAAAACAAAATCTACTTATTTAGTAGATTTCGGCAAAATCTACTCAAAATCTAGTAAAAATAGAAATGCAACTATGTGTTTTGCCAAATAGCACTTAAAAATATAACGCTGCACAGGAAAAAAATGACATTTCAATTTAAAAATACATTTTTTAAATGTTGTAAAGGGTCCGCCAAATAACTTTTTTTTTGAAAATGCTGTAAAAAAACTACTGAATATTTTTCCAAATTTTTTTTTTATTTGAAAGTACATACAATCCTTCCGGTTAATAATGGAAAATAATTTCATTTAAATGGCTGCCTCGGCTGGCCATGCAGTAGCCTACACGAGTAGCCTACAGAAGATGCCGATTTTAGCCAAAAAAATCATCTTTTCAGATGAACCTCATTTTGATCTTGGTGGGTGTGTAAACACAGAAAACCCGCACGCATACATTGAAAAGCCGACGCACCCAAAACGAGTCACTGTTTGGTGCGGACTTTGGTCCAGAGGCATAATTGGGCCATTGGCAGTTACAGTCAATGGCGATCGTTATCGGGCCATGTTGAACGAATTTTTGTTCACAAAAATTGAAGAGGAGGATAATGGCAACATTTGGTTTCGACAGGACGGCGCAACGTGTCACACAGCCGAAGCTACACTCGATGTTTAGCGCCCTGTTTTTGAAGATCGCATTATTAGCCGCAGAGCTGATGTCGTTTGGCCACCTCGGAGCTGCCATTTGCAGTGTTGGACTATTATTTGTGGGGTGCCGTCAAATATAAGTATTACGCTGACAAGCCAGAGACAATTGACGCTTTAAAGGACAATATTCGTGAAGCCATTGGTGAAATACAGCTGCACACAATCGATAATGTGCTTAAAAATTGGACCGATCGTGTAGGCTACTGCATGGCCAGCCGAGGCAGCCATTTGAATGAAATTATTTTGCATTATTAACCGGAAGGATTGTACTTTCAAATAAAAAAAGAAATTTGAGAAAATATTCAGTAGTTTTTTTTAAAGCATTTTCAAAAAAAAATTATTTGGCGGACCCTTTATCAGTTTTGTTTATGAATGTTAGCTTTAAGCATAACAACTGAAATGTTCGGTGGCTCATTTTAAAACATTATTTCTGATTGGATCTTATTTGGTCTTGATGAAAACGATACTAAATGTCCTATATTTTTCATTTTTGTTTGGTATTAAACTAAATTTGGAAATATTATTTTCTTTTAAATTTCAGTCAGATGTTTTTGTTATTAAAATGAAATCTTGCTACTGGCAAATAAATCCAGTGTAAACGATCTAGACTTTGAGCAAGATTTGAAATCTAATCTACTAGATTTCGCTGTAGTGTAAATGGGCTATAAGAGATAAGTTAAGCTACTGCTTTGAGCGTTTATTAAACGTCAAAAGATTCGACTCTGTGTACCCTGTGGTAGAGAAGGCATCAGATGAGTTTTAATACTCCAGGTCGGCATCAATTCGCGGTATATTCGTTAAATCTAAGTGGATTTACATCAACCATTTCATTGGATATGATGTTGCTATTCACTATGCCCAATGATTGAACATCCCTCCATTTTCTCCTGGTGCAGATATTCGATCAGAATTTACCAGCAAAGAAACTCTTATTTGCGGTTCTTATTTTCAGATTTTTGTCTCTCCTACCTGCTTTAAAAATGTTGTAAAATTCAGTCGTCTTATACCTTTTCCACCTATGATATGCGGTATTCCTTTAACTTAACTAAGCGAAACAAAGCAAAATATAAAAGAAAATGTCAAATATAATGTGAAATCAAATACAACTATGTGTATATACGAATAAAGAACAAGGCAAGTTTGCGAGTACATCAAACTCAGAACTCACTCCAGCTCGTTTTTCTCCTCTCTCCTATAAACTCTAGAGTTTTCAAACTAATTTGCTAACTAATTTGAACGTGCAAAACGCGTATTTCTGTTGATATTTGACAACTCAAATGTCAACAACGACAAAAAAACAACAAACAAAATAAAAACAATGTTGTTGAAACAACCAGCTGTTTTGTTTACCAGCTGCCAAATGAATATTGAATAAGCAGCTGAACTGCGTATATTATAATGTCTGAACACTTAAAATATTGTTCTTAAATAAACGAATATTGACTCAATAAAAGTGCATGACTGAACATAGTATTGACTTGTAAAAAATATAATAGCAAATAAAATATATTATATATATAATAGCAATAAAAAAAAATATTTTTTAGTTTACTATTACACTATTCACAATAAAAAAAAATATTTTTAGTTTATCAGCGCATGGATGTGTTCATTACGACAATAATGAACAAGCAAATGAGATAATGCTTGTCAATCATAATTGGAGACGATCAAATAAAAAGCCATCAAATGAAAAAATCAAAATTTTTTGATTTTCATCAATCAAAGCCGACAACGTATATATACGCATATAAGGCGTTGATGATTTTATTTGATCGTCTCCCGGCGCCTTAAGGTACAGTACAGAACACTACATAGTTCTAAAAATCAGAGTTACATTCACGTAACTTTCACCGTATATGGATGTATATGCACATAAAAACATTTTAACAATTGGTTTATTTACTTACCTGCTGGATCATAATTGTATCGAGGTAGGCATATGGGCTTTATAATTTTAGAGAAAACAATAGGCTTCCTAAGTTTTAATAACGCAATATCGTTATTATAAGTATCCGGGTCGAAATGCCTATGCTTTGTAATACTAATTACAGCTCTTTGTATTGCTTTAGATTCTGAAGTAATATGTTGATCATGATCTCCAAAAATAACCCTTATTTTAGACCTTCTTAATTTCTTCACGCAATGTGCAGCTGTCAATACATAGTCTTTAGTAAGAAGCGATCCACCACAGTGGAATTTTCCATCGTAGACAATACGAGCCATCCACGGAAACTGATTTACGCCGGTTGGTTTTCCTCCTACAATCCTTATTTCTTCATTGGAGAATCCACAATCTGCAATTGACATAATACGTTTTTTTCTTTAGTATTTCGTTATTTCCAAAAAGATTTATGATAACACTATGTGACAACAAACAAAAAATTTAATACATCCTAGTAACTACATAGTCTAAGTTGTACACCGAGTTGAGCAGAACTCAAAAATGGTTTTTTATATTTCTTGAACCCTTCAAACTTGTTTTATTTATTTAACAAGAACTATTCTTTTGGACTTTTTATCCAAGATTATTGATTACTCAAATATTTTTGAACTGGCTTTGAAAAATTCAAAGTATTTTAGAAACGGGGGAGATAGCCCCTTAAATGTATGTATGTATACATACATAAACAAATTTATATGTTATGAGTTTTGAACGGGTAGACTTGTAGAATATGATTTTTTCTTATTTTTTCATGTTTAACCATCCTTAATTGAAAAATTTAATTTGGAAACATAAAATAAGTGCTGATATTCTTAAGGATTTATATATATATATTTTCTGGCTAAATTCCTCAGCGTTATACATTCTAGTAAATAATACCATCTCCGTCTTGTCCAGGTTAATAACTTTTCTAAGAGCCCATGAAGACAGATCCCTTAGCGTCGACTACAGAACCTCACTAATCGTGGAAAGAAATTTTCCCCTGACTAGAACTATTACATCGTCAGCGTAGACTACTATCTTCCATTCCTTGCTTTCAAATTGTCTCAACATGACACTGACCGCAAGTAACCAAAACAGTTTCCTAGCTTTTCCCTTCCCCATATAGGTCCGATAACTCTCCTGCTAAGCATCAAACTTATCCACTCCACTTAAAGACGTTGAACTCCTAAGTTTTCCAGCGCCTTCTTTATTGCTTCTATATCATTATTATTAAAAGCTCCTTCGATACCCATGAAAGATTTCAGCATAAATCAACTAAAATGCAACGAATTTACCCTTGATAACCCGTTGATAAATCGACTCTGTTATTTTTTTATTCTTGTTTGTTTTCTTTTTATTAAATAAATACAGTTACAGTAAAAATACACTGGCGAGCAAAAATGGATACATAATATCCAAAAAAATATAAACTTTAAATTTGTACTTTATTTATTAAAATAAAAAAAAAACAATCCATATGTTAAACATTTATTTAGACTATCCTCTAATTAAAGCAAAAACCATTCAGTAATATTATTTCCTTTTCAATATAAAATACAGCTTAACATTATTTAGTAGCATTTATCCAATTTTGCTCATTTCGTTTCAAATGACAAATTCTGTATTTAGTCTATAATCCTTTATTCTTTATTACTGATTTAATGCGTTTTGGTAAGCTTTCTACCAGTTTTTTTTGTGGGCAATTGTAAATCGAAAATTGGCACAGTATGAAAACCCTCCAAATAACCTTAACGAATTGTGGCTAAGAATTGAGGCAGAGTGGCAAAGTATAAACAGCGAAACCATCAAAAAACTGGTAGAAAGCTTACCAAAACGCATTAAATCAGTAATAAAGAATAAAGGATTATAGACTAAATACAGAATTTTTCATTTGAAACGAAATGAGCAAAATTGGATAAATGCTACTAAATAATGTTATACCCCATTTACACTACAGCGAAATCTAGTACTTATGAGATTTCGAGCCAAATCTAGTTGATTTTAACTAGATTTCCCATACAAAACAAAATCTACTTATTTAGTAGATTTCGGCAAAATCTACTCAAAATCTAGTAAAAAGAGAAATGCAACTATGTGTTTTGCCAAATAGTACTTAAAAATACAACGCTGCACAGGAAAAAAATGACATTTCAATTTAAAAATACATTTTCTAAATGTTGCAAAGGGTCCGCCAAATAACTTTTTTTTTTTGAAAATGCTTTAAAAAAAACTACTGAATATTTTCTCAAATTTCTTTTTTTTATTTGAAAGTACAATACTTCCGGTTAATAATGGAAAATAATTTCATTCAAAAGGCTGCCTCGGCTGGCCATGCAGTAGCCTACACGAGTAGCCTACAGAAGATGCCGATTTTGGCAAAAAAAAATCATCTTTTCAGATGAAGCTCATTTTAATTTTGGCGGGTATGTAAACAAGCAAAATTGTCGCATTTGGGGCACAGAAAACCCGCACGCATACATTGAAAAGCCGACGCACCCAAAACGAGTAACTGTTTGGTGCAGATTTTGGTCCAGAGGCATAATTGGGCCATTGGCCGTTTCAGTTAATGGCGATCGTTATCGGGCCATGTTGAACGAATTTTTGTTCAAAAAAATTGAAGAGTTTCAGTAGTTTTTTTTAAAGCATTTTCAAAAAAAAAAAAGTTATTTGACGGACCCTTTATTATTTTCTTTTAAATTTCAGTCAGCTGTTTTTGTTATTAAAATGAAATCTAGCTACTGTCAAATAAATGCAGTGTAAACGATCTAGATTTTGAGCAAGATTTGAAATCTAATCTACTAGATTTCGCTGTAGTGTAAATGGGCTATAAAGCTGTATTTTATATTGTAAAGGAAATAATATTACTGAATGGTTTTTGTTTTAATTAGAGGATAGTCTAAATAAATGTTTAACATATGGATTGTTTTTTTTTTATTTTAATAAATAAAGTACAAATATAAAGTTTATATTTTTTTGGATATTATGTATCCATTTTTGCTCGCCAGTGTATATGTTTAATTTGAGTAGTTTGATATATTAATTTTCACACAATAGAAAGAATTACGAATTATTTAAAATTCCACCCACTTTATGCAAAATATGTAAAAATTAGCGCAGCAGTAAAAGGGTAAAGGTAGGCATGTTGAGATCCACTTATGGGGCGTGAAACAATCATGCTCCTAAAATTAAGGTCAGTCAGCCGCTAATAGAAGACTTTCTTCAATGAAGACTGATTGGCCGCAAAATCTTTAGTTTCGAGTGACAGTTGTTTCCCGCTTTCTTTATGAAAACTACTCTGACTTCGTAGGTATGCAACATTTAAGCAAACATACAGTAGGAATTTCGCTCAGTACACTGTCAGAGAAGTTCTCTAGCACGACTTGGAAAAATCCATTCGGCCGACTTATCCGGCTCGAATGCGTTCACCGTTAATGATACTTTGCCCATCGTGACAATCTCGTTTACCAGCTCTAATTCACATCCATTTCCAGCTGTGAGTAGAAAATTTTCCTTTTAAGTTGCCTTCCTATTCTCAATGCCATACAAATGAGCAATCACAGACGAGAACAATTATGCTGGCACAAAATGGCAGCTTGTAGGCAAAAGAGGTGAGGAGAGTGGCTTTTTGCTGGCATAATTTTTCAACCAGCTTCTACCTCGCACAAACCAATACATAAACAACACAAAACCAATACACATACATTTATAACACAGCAGGTTCAGAAAAATAAGTAAACTAATACACACAAAGCAGAGTATATGTATACAATTTTATGCCAGACGAAATAGTCTCGTGTGTGACTGAAAGAACAAAAATTGTGCGGCTTAAAAAATAGTCTCGTGTGTGAAACCACAATGGCAACATCAATGTGATTATATCACCTAATTCTATTATTAAGTGTGACCCCCCAACTTAGTGGCAGAATTAACAAAAATTATTACAATTAATATATCTTTTTTTATTTCTTATATATTTATTTTCAATCTATTTATTTCTTAATAAAAAGCAAATTTAGTAAATCTAAAAATATTGAACCTCTTTAAAAACAATAATATAAATTACATACATATACATATATTTAGAAACTATTATCTATAAAGATAATATAACAAAATTTAAAAATGTTTAAAAATGATATATTATCAAAAATGATTAATGATTAAATAGTAAAAGTTATAACTAACTTATTAAATAAAAGGTCGATAACTTATTAAATAAAAGGTCGATCTAAGATGTGAATTCTTTTAAGTCTTAAAATTTCATCAATATCATGTAGTAATCAAAGGTCCGCAATGTATCGTTTTTTCGCTGTTCATAATCACTCATGAAATTTTAACTATAAGGGAGTCGACAATATTGAAATTTAACTACTCTGATTCACTCATACTCACTACAACGTTGCTTTATTAATAAAGGTTGCAAAACGCAAAAAATGGAAGAAGTTAAACTGGATAATCGGTAGAAAATCCAAACTGTCTATCGAAAATAAATTGTTATTTATGGAGCACAATTGTGGGGATGGACAACCGAGCAAAATACAACTATTATTCAACGTTTTCAGAACAAAGTACTCAGATGCATCGTAAACGCACCATGGTATATACGCACAAGTGATTTACATCGTGACCTTGGTGTAAATACTGTTAGAAAAGAGATTGAAAACATAGCAACAAAACATAACACCCGACTCAGAGACCACGTAAATTCAGAAGCTTCATATATTGCTGATCCCATTGGCTTTGGAATGCAGACTTAAGAGAAGGAAGCCATCCGACCTAATTAGAAGCTCTCTTTTGGCTTATGCCGTAATATCATCATAAATATATATTGTTTGAAGGTTTATGTTTATTTAAGTGTTTGAAGTAAATTACTTCTTAGTTATAATAACTAGTTATAATAGTTAATTGTACAAATAAGAATTTGTACCTAACTTATATTTCCTTTTAAACCACTGAATTTTGAAACTGAATTTTGAAACTGAATTAACTAGAAGATTGAATTGAAATTACTTATTTAAACTTAAATTATATTGTGAATTATTTAAAGTAAATTTATTGGAAAACTGTTCTTATTTTGGAAGGCATTTTAACATTAGCCAACACTTAAACATTCCAATATTCTAATTTTATCTTTATCTTTTTTTATAATTTATCCTTTGGATAATTTCTGAATTTTCGTAAAACCAAATTTGTACATTAAGATCACTCACTGTCACAACGCACACCTGTTTGGTAACAAACAGTCTTCATATAAATAAAAATTGTTACAATCGCAATCTGAAAATTAAAACTTCGTTTTTTGTGCACTCATCTCATCTCATCTCTCTAAAGGTAAGTTACTCTAACCAACCTTAAAAAGAAATAAATAATAAAATTTCTTTCTCCTTTCTCTTTCCTTTAACCCTAATTATAATTACACGCGAGTAATTATAATAACAACTTCTCTTCGAAAGATTGGCCCAATTGCTTCAATCCCTACATTCCAATTTTTTGAAAGAGAATTTGTTTTACAAATAACACCAGTTATTTCATGGTCCTTCGAACCGGATCTGAACCAGTGACCTATGGTGCATGGTCCTTCTCCCCGCGAACTCCCCGCAACCTATGGAACAATTCAATGCTCTTTAATTTTATCGCATTTCATGCTCCTTCTCCCCGCGAACTCTACTCAACCTATGGAACAAATCTATTCTCCTTCATTTTTTGGTGATAAAAGGTCCTCTCACTCTCACTCTAAAAGCTCAAATTACTCGCTCCCCCATTACTCCATAGTGGAACCTAAGAGAAAAAGTGGATCCTGTTACAAAAAACAGACATAATCACAAAAGTATGAGGTATGTAAACGATATCACAATATCACTGTAATTAGTATGTAAATATAAACAGATCAATTCGGTACAATAAATAGAAAAAAAACGAGAAAAAAGAAAAAATTTAAAGATAACAACAACAATACAGAAAGGCAAAACTAAAAAATCATAAAACACAAAGTAAGAAATACAGTGAAGACAAGTAAGTAAGTACAATGAAATTTAAAAAAAATGTAATAAATTTAAAATTAAAATTACATACATAAATTTAAAGCAAAAAACAAAACAAAAATACAGTGAAGAAAAAAAAGTGAGTGCTGTGAAATTTAAAAAAAAGGCTAAAAATTAAAATTAAATTACAAATAAAATTAATGTAAAAAAAAAGATATATATATATGTATATTGAAAAACAACAAAAACAAAGAAGGTATAAGTAAAAAAATATTGTAAAAAAAAAAAAAAATTTGTGAAAATAACAAATAAATACCTACATAAATGAAAGACAAAAATTATATTCTCAAGAAAACAGATAAGTGAAAACTCAAAATATAAAACGAAATGCAACAAAAAGAAAAAACGTAAATCTAAAAATTAAAAAATGCAATATTTCTAATTACATATTTAAAATTGATTATTAAAAGTTCAAAATTTTGTGAAAATTACTGCTCAAATACAGTTAAAACGGTAAAAATATATATATATACAGTAGTTTTCCGATTTAACGACCATTCGTTTCTACGAACATCGCATTTAACGAACAGGCAAATTTGTCCTATTGAGTACCTTAAATAGCGAACAAAAATTATTTTTTGTACTCAGTTTAACGAACAAATAAAAATATTATTTGAATGAAGATGAAATGATATTTGACAAATATAACAAAATACCTAATGTGTAGTAAAAAAAAACACCGTTTCTTTTTTCTATTGATGTTTTTGTTTTTAATGTTTAGTTTTGTACATACTTTTATGATGAAAACATCAAAATGAGTGAAAGAAAAAGACTGTGTTTAAAGATACAACAAAAATTGTGGATGACCATCGAAATGATTTACCTATTACAGCTTTGTGTAATAAGTATGGAATAAATAAGTCCTCTATTTGTACCATTTTAAAATCTAAAGAGAATCTCATTCAAATTGAGGAAACCACAAATTTTGGATCTAAAAACAGAAGATCTATAAAGCAGGGCGAATTTCCAATAATGGAGAACAGGGTCTTTTCATGGTTTCAAAGGCAGCGACGATGCCATTCCTGTAACGGGGGCAGGAGGAGGATGTTGTCGAAAACATGAATCCCAAGATAAGACACGAGGATGCAGATAAATATTTTGAAAGCTGCATTAAATGGACGCAGCAAAATAATATTGATTTTTCAAAATCAATGATTTTAAGAGAGTTTCAAGAAGAGCAATAAATTTGAAAATTTCTACACCGAAAAAACAAACATTGCTAAATTAATTTTTTAAATAGATTTGTTTCAAAAAAATTTTTGTATGTTTTTGTTCTTTATGTGTACTAATGTAATATGACTTATTATTTTTTATTATTTTTATAAAATAACAATTAATTTCTGATATGAATTGTTTCCTTTTTTTTGTATTATTTTTATAAAAAATAATTAATTTTTATGAAATACATTTAAAAAAAATATTTTATGTACTTTTAACTTATTCTCATACCAAAAACCCACATTTCAGTTAGTACTGCATATAACGAACTTTTCGATTTTACGAACAGGCCTGACAACATATAGGTTCGTTAAATCGGAAAACTACTGTATATATTTATATACATATGTATATATAGAAAAAAAATATACAGTTTAAATACACTTTAAATGGTTAAAAGTTCTTATATACGTACATGAAAAAGAAAAATACAGTTAAAACAGTAAAAAAAAAATAGATATATATATACATATATACATACAGAAAAAAAAATACAGTTTAAATAAAATTTAAACGGAACAAAAAGAAGAGAAAAATTATATACATATATAAAAATAATAAAGCTAAAGTACAGTTAAACAAAGCAAAAGAGTGCATATACATATATACTAAAAATATTAAAAACAAAAAAAAAATAATAAAAATTTTTTTTTCACATATAAAAATTGTTTTTCACTTCACGTTTATAATTACTTATAAAAGAAAACGGGGAAAAATACAAAAAAAAACACATATATATATTAAATACACATATAAAACAAAAAATTAAACTTCTTCAAAATTGTTTTGCCCTCCACTGTATTGTGTCGTCACATCGTCCGTTATTTGTACCCAACAAAAACTACATACATATGTACACACATAAGAAAAGGTATTTATGTATCATACAATATATATAATACAATATTTTATTATATTATTTAAAACTAAAAAATAATTTCATCATCATTAATAACCTTTAATATAAAAAATTTTAAAATTAATCTGATATTCAATTGCTCTAATTCATTTCTCTTATTTCAATATTTCTCTCATGAAATCAACCCCTAAAATAGCAAAGATTATTTTCTCTCAGCAAAAGCAATTGATCCTTACACTAATGAGAAAAAAAAAATTATTAATTTTAAAGTTGGAATTTAATTTTTTTTAAATTAAATTATATAAGAATAATAAGAAAAATAAAAATAAATAAAACAAATATTTTCTAAACATAAAAATTGATATACACACATATACAATTAAATACAATTATAATTAAACAAAAAAAAAAAAAAAAAGTACTATATTTTTTCCCGCGAGTGTATAAATAAAAGAAAGAACACAAAAAAAAACAATGCAATATAAATTGCAGTACTAAGAAAAATAGCAACAACTATTACGTATATCGATGAACTTATAAGAGAGCATACGAATAACACTCTACCTCTTATGTTTCTATTTAGGGTTGCCATAGAAAATTTTTTTTTATCCCGATTTAGGAATTTATATTCGAAATAAATTTCGCGTAACTCATAATAAATAAGTTTTTATATAATATTGATACCCTTATTATATGAATATTTACACTTTATATTATTAACACTTATTCCTCCAATTTAATTAAAATTAAATAAAAATATAATACACATAAAAAAAAAAAAAATATATACATATACACACGAAAAGGTAACAATATATATATATACATATAGAAAGAAAAGTATATATACATAGAGAACACAACAATTAAGTACAAAAATAAACCCCCTAACATTACCTTAACTGAAAAATTTGGTAACCCTACACCAATTAACAGTGAATTAACCCATTGCGAAACGGTGTGACTTACATAGTCACACATAATTCATTTAATTTTTGGTTTATTTTATAAACTAAAACTTATCTGATACGTCTGCTACACATCTAAGTCTACTTTGTAGGATAATTTAACTGGATTCCATATCCAGTGCTATACGTATATAGCCCCTAAAACCCCTAAGTAAGGAAACTTTGTTTCTATTTTTCTAATTTTTTATTAACCCACTCTTAAAAAACCCCTAAGTTAGGAAACTTTGTTTCCATTAATTATTTAATTAACCCATAATTATCGCTTGTACTCGAAGAATTTAACTCTAGACAACTCAATTTTTGCACTTTGTTGGTGAATTATTCATTCAAAATGACTTCTCCTTCAACTTCTCAAGAACCCCTAAGGGAGCAATTTGTATTCAATTGCGACCATTTGCTACAATTTTGTACAAAATTTAATAGTTCCCCAGTTGAGGATCAAACTGACTCAATTCTGGATGTGAAATTGAAGGATTTGGAATCACGATGGACGGAACTCGAATCGTCCTATAGGAAAGTTATGTTGACCAACGAGGATACGGTTTCATCGGAATTTAAACAAGAAGCGAGGAAAAACTTTGATGCGTGCATGGACGCCTATTACCAATGCACCTCTCAAATCATGGATTTGATGAAAGTCTCTCGATTAGGTACTCCGGATAATGTAGCATTTCAATACACTTCTCGATATTCTCTCACACCCCAATCACAAACCCAAACCCTAATGCCAGCGGATTCTGGCAATTGTATTTGAAGGGAGTTACGAACAATGGCCCTCGTTCAGGGACATGTTCACAGCTGTGTACATAAACCACAGTAAGCTCTCACCCGTTACGAAACTGTATCATCTCCGAAACAAGACCAGAGGTGAAGCTGGTGCTATTGTCAAGAGATATCCCCTTTCCCACGACAATTTTCAACTGGCATGGAACGCACTTCAGACTCGATTCGAGAACAAACGCGTTCTCGTAGATAATCAAATAAAAATTCTATTTGATATCCCCGCAGCTGACTCCGAAGATAGCGAGTCGATTAGAAGAATACAGTCTTCTGTCAATGACTGCCTTGCAACGCTAGGAACTCTAGGTGTCAAGGTCGAAAGTTGGGATCCAATACTTATCCGATTGATTTCAACCAAACTTCCCAATTTAACCCTGGCTCTTTGGGAACAATCACTCACATCCCCTCGTGAGCTTCCTAAATGGTCTCAAATGTCCCAATTTCTTGTGGATAGGTATGAGGCTGTGGAACGTCTGACGAGTATCCGAAACTCAAGAGGTGGACTCAGTCTCACGAAGACATCTCTTCCCAATGTGCACATGTATATGTCCCAGGACAACATAAATCCTACATGCAAATTGTGCAACGAGGATCATCCGCTCAGAACATGTCCCAAATTTCGAACCTTTACGATACAACAAAGAGTTGACTATGTGTTCAAGCATAAATTTTGCAATAATTGCTTGGGATCATCTCACATCAAGACAAATTGCAAAAGTAAGAACACTTGCCTCTATTGTAAGAAAACACACCACACTTTATTGCATATGGCAAAAGGAACCCGAGGTACAACCCAGAATACCGAAAACACTGCCACCAGGAATTCCAACAAGGGCACGAGTTCTCAGGATTCTCCAAGAGTTTCTGGAAATGACACTAATCACTCTAATCTCGAACGGCCATCTACATCTACTCAGATACGCGCCAATTGCTCTTCAAGTAGTGAAAACATTCTATTAAGAACGGCACTGGTGCAGATAGAATGTCGAGGTGAACACTTTACAGTAAGAGCTCTAATCGACCCTGGTTCTCAAAGGACATTTTTGTCTGAAAAGATTAGACATCGCCTTCAACTCCCTTATCAGAAAGCTCATTTCGATATAGTAGGCATTGGTGGTCAAAGACAATCGGCTAACAAAGAGTGTGAATTTACACTGTATGCTCGTAGGACGAGTACGAGAATTCCAATTAAAGCCATTGTCTTACCAAAGGTTACAAAATGCTTACCCGCTTGTAGTTTTGAGGTACCTTACTCGAAGGAGCTCATGGAACTGGATCTAGCTGATCCAACGTTCAACAAGGCCTCACAGATTGATCTCATTCTGGGAAATGACTATGAGCAATCTATCAATATTGATGGCATAAGGAAGAACATTTGTGGCCACACATCGGCTTACAATACAATTTTCGGATGGGTGCTAAGTGGTCCCATGAAAACTCATAACACTCAATCTTTTCAAGCAGTTACAGTATCCGAAACTTCTGAACTTAACGCTCTCTTAAAGAAGTTTTGGGAGGATGAAGAAATACCCATCACTCATGCGGAATCCGAAGAGGATGAATTTTGTGAAAAATTCTACTCCGAAACAACGACTCGAGGTGAAAATGGTAGGTACATTGTACGATTACCATTTAGACCTGAATTTCCCGAAAAAATATTTCTTGGATCGTCTCGATTTATTGCATTAGCTCAATACTCTCGAATGGAGAAAACGTTGGCCAAAGATCCTGAACTACAGTCTGAATATCGCTCAGTTCTACGTGAATATTTGGATCTCGATCACATGGAGGAGACATCATCTCAGGAAATTGTGTCTCAGGATAAATACTACTCTTTTTACCTACCCCATCATGCTGTAGTTCGACCCGAACACAAAACGACCAAGGTCAGAGTTGTGTTCAACGCCTCAAGGAAAACTAAATCCCACTTCTCCCTAAACGATATCCTATACACAGGCCCTACTCTACAAAACGATTTGATTACCATTATCCTTAATTGGAGAAAGTATCAATATGTTTTCAGTGGCGACATACAAAAAATGTATCGCCAAATCCTAGTACACCCGGATGACAGGCAGTTTCAGAGAGTTTTGTTCCAAAACCAACCAGATGATCCAGTCAGGGATTATGCACTGAAAACTGTCACTTTCGGTGTTAATTGTGCCCCTTATCTCGCAATTCGTACGCTGCTGCAACTCGCATCAGACTCTGAAACCCAATACCCCAAGGCATCTTCAATTCTCCGCTCGGAGACTTATGTTGATGATATTTTATCTGGTGGATATTCGCTGGAAGATACTCTGTCCGCTCAGACTCAGCTCATTAACGCACTGAGATCAGCTGGTCTTCCATTGAAGAAGATTACAGCAAATAATCCGGAATTACTATCTCATTTACCCAAGGAGGATTTATACGACTCCGAATTCTTACAATTCCAAGAGTCTAGTACCACCAAAACACTTGGAATAAAATGGAATGCACTCTCAGATGCATTCACTTACTCATTTTCCCTATACATCCATCTGAAAGAATAACCAAACGTCAAATTCTCTCATCAGTTGCAAAGCTCTTCGATCCTGCTGGATGGTTAGCACCCATTGTTATTAGAGCTAAAATCCTCATGCAACGGCTTTGGTTAGAAGGTTTAGAATGGGATGAAGATATCTCGCCCGAATCCCTTAAAATGTGGAATGATTTCGTTTCGGATCTCTCGAAAACGGAAACGATAGCAATCCCAAGGTGGCTTCAATACACTCCATCCGACTCAGTTCAGATTCACGGATTTTGCGACGCGTCGAAATCAGCATACTGTGCTACTATATATATTCGATGCCAGACAAATACACACAATGTTTTCTCAAACTTGTTAATGGCAAAGAGTAAGGTAGCTCCAATACAAACAGTCTGCTTGCCACGTTTGGAACTAAACGGAGCTGTATTACTAGCGAATCTGATTAAATATGTTCACACATCCTTAAATTTCGGTGGAACAGAAGTTTTCCTATGGACAGACTCCTCAATTGTCCTTGGTTGGCTTTCTAAACCACCCTCCACTTGGGAAACATATGTTGCGAACAGAATTGCTCAAATTCATCGCCTGGTTCCGGAGGCAACATGGCGACATATCCCCACTCATTTCAACCCCGCTGACCTTGGAACTCGTGGATGTAAACCTCACGAATTGGCAAATAATTCCCAATGGTGGCATGGGCCTACATGGTTGAACAAGCCCGAAACTGAATGGCCAAAACGAAATCCATTAAAAGTTCCGGAAATACCTAATGAAACCCATACATTACACGCAGAGGTTAAAGATGAGGACATTCTCTCCAGATTCTCATTGTACAACAGGGCCTTGCGTGTGCTAGGTTACGTCTTCAGATTTATTAACAGAGTCAAACGAAAATTTGAACCTGGCATTTCTTCCACTACTCACGTAGAGTTGACACATATGGAATTACGCACTGTCAAAACTCAACTCATTAATTTGGCTCAAATGGCATTTTATCCCGAGGAGTACAAATGCTTACAAAGTTCGAAGCCCATTTCGAAGAAATGTTCGCTGAATACTATGAACCCATTTCTGGATTCCAATTCAATCATGCGAATAAATGGTAGACTCATACATTCATCTCTTTCTTATAATGAACGTTACCCCATCATTCTACCAGGCAACTCTCGTTTTTGCCAATTGTACCTCACGCATTTGCACGAATTCCTTTGCCACGCTGAATGTAGCCAAATGTGTCGTATGGCACAAACTGAATTTTACATATTCAGACTCAAACCCCGAGTAAAAAAGGTAATACGAAATTGCAAAACTTGCATCATCAACAGGCAACAGCCATGTACTCAGATAATGGCTCCTTTACCCCCGGAAAGATGTATTTTATCTCTTCCCTTCCAAACCACGGGAATTGATTTCGCTGGCCCATTCGAAACAAAAGCATCTCCACTGAGAAAGTCTCCCATGATCAAGAGCTATGTAAGTGTTTTCGTTTGTTTCAGCACGAAGGCCATACACTTAGAGCTCTGCTCGGATTTATCCTCGGCAGCGTTTCAGGCGGCATTCGCTCGCTTCGTTGGGAGGCGGGGGCTCCCCCAAAGGGTAGTTACCGATAATGGAAAGAACTTTTTGGGTGACAGCAGAATTGTCGAGCGCGAATTCACTAAATTTGTTAATACTGTCGCTAATGACATTGCCCAAAAGTATGTCACTCATGGATTTGAGTGGAAATTCATACCACCACACGCTCCCCACATGGGCGGCCTATGGGAGGCCGCGGTAAAAAGTTTCAAGTTCCATTTGAAAAGAATTGTTGGCGCACAAAGACTGAACTTTGAGGAGTTCTCCACAATTCTGGCCCGAATTGAAGGTACCCTCAACTCTCGCCCAATCTCTGCCTTGTCAGAAGATCCTGGAGATTTAACTGCTCTAACTCCTGGACATTTTCTGAGAGGTGCTCCGATCATGGCTTTCCCTGAACAAGACCATCAGAACATGTCTCTTATTAATAGATGGGAAAAAATTGAAGGTGTTACACCATCAATTCTCTATCAGGTGGAAAGAGGATTACCTCAAGTCATTACACAAGCGTTATAAGTGGAAAAGTCCAGTCCCCAATGTAAAAGCTGGAGATCTCGTAGCAGTGATAGACGACTTACAACCACCTTGTGAATGGCGATTAGGAAGAATTGAGAAAACTTACCCTGGTACCGATGGAAATACGCGTACTGCTGATGTGCGCACTGCGTCTGGAATTATCACCCGTCCTATTGTCAAATTATGCCTTCTACCCTTCATGGGCGATGAGACTCATAACTAACGACGTTTTTTCTTTCTCTAATTATCCTCAATTTTATATATCCTTTCCTATTCTTCTAATACATGCTGTCTAATAAAACTTTGCTCTTATCTCATTTCACAGCAAAATTATTCCAAATTACATTGCATTTCTCTACAACCTTTCTAATAACAAATTTTTCCCAACATTAGGAATAGCCGAAGCCGCACTATCCACTCAAGGTTAGGTCAACGCAGGCGCCGTTTAGATGACCGCTTGTATAAATGTGTTCTTTGCGACAATTTCCACTCTTTGCGTTTTTGCAAAAAATTCCTCAGAATGACGGTCCAGAAGAGGGAAGACATTGTAGAGAGGCATCGTTATTGCGTAAATTGCCTTGCCAAGAGCCACGATTTAAGAGGATGCACATCAATGGATACGTGCAAAAAGTGCGATAGATTCCATCACACGCTTCTACATCCAAAAACTAATCAACCCAGGAGACCTAGAAGTCCGCAGAGCAAAGCTTCACGCCAACAGAAGAAACCAACAAACCAGAAGACTAAACAACCAAAACCAGCAACAACATCCAGCTTGTCAGCAACGCCCGATACGAAAATACTGGTAGAGGCCATACGTTCACTAGCTCATGTGCTTTGTGCCAACACCAATAACTCTGTTGACTAACGTCAAGGCCGGCGCCATGTACAAATAAGAATTTGTACCTAACTTATATTTCCTTTTAAACCACTGAATTTTGAAACTGAATTTTGAAACTGAATTAACTAGAAGATTGAATTGAAATTACTTATTTAAACTTAAATTATATTGTGAATTATTTAAAGTAAATTTATTGGAAAACTGTTCTTATTTTGGAAGGCATTTTAACATTAGCCAACACTTAAACATTCCAATATTCTAATTTTATCTTTATCTTTTTTTATAATTTATCCTTTGGATAATTTCTGAATTTTCGTAAAACCAAATTTGTACATTAAGATCACTCACTGTCACAACGCACACCTGTTTGGTAACAAACAGTCTTCATATAAATAAAAATTGTTACAATCGCAATCTGAAAATTAAAAAAAAACTCATACCTTACTTTATATGTTTGATTCATAGACTGCATTATTTAGATTTATAACTTTAGAAAAGTACTTTTAACATTGGCATTTACAAAAACCAATGTAAAAATATATGTACATAAGCGAAAAAGTATAAGTTTATAGGAAACATTTCAGGGAAAATAAAAAAATATATTTTTTGTTTAATTTTTATTTATTTTATTTTAGTCCATGATGTTAACCGTACAGGCATTTTCAAAATATGTATATACTTAAACTAATTATGTATATACATACATACATAATTTCATTTTTATTAAATTCATATATATTTCAAAAGGTACATATTAGGGCCTCAGCGCCTTATAGGCATTAAAGAGGTGAGCTGGCAAAAATTAACAAATTGCTATTAATTATAATAATATATACATAAAAAGTACATAGGCAAAAGAATGTGTTTTAAATATTAAGATAGAAGTTCCTCCAAATTTTCTAGTAAATATCTTTTTAAATTGGATTTATACATCGAGATTATATTAACAGATTTCAAACTATCAGGCAAGTTATTAAATTCCCAACTACCCAAGTATTCTACGCGTTTGTCGTTTCCAACCTACAGCGTGCTACTGCTAAATTCATGTTGTTTCTAGTATTGATTATATTTTGATTCTGTGAAAATTTTATTGTGTGATGTCCTATATTGTAAAGGGCTATCCATTTCGTGGTTTCAAAAGTATGGGACTGGAATTCGACATCTGTCAAACTAAGTTGTGAAACCAATTTTTTTCTTTTCAGTTGAAAGTCTGACATTGACGAAAATAGATCGCTTAACTATCACACAACGCATAAAAATTATCAAAACCTACTACAAAAATGGTGATTCTGCCACAGCCACTTATGGGCAATTTTTCGAACAAAATTTTCTTCAGCGATGATGCACATTTCACACTCGGTGGGTATGTTTATAAACAAAATTGTCGTATTTGGGGTTCTGAGAATCCTCAAGTAATTGAAGAGAGGCCATTACATCCAGAAAAAGTCACTGTTTGGTGCGCTCTTTGGTCCGAAGGTGTGATTGGACCTTACTTCTTCGAAAACGACGATGGAACGACTGTCACCGTCAATTCGGAGCGTTATGGTCATATGATAACCGACTTTTGTTTTGCCTACTATTTGAAGAATACGACTTGGAGAATATGTGGTTTCAAAAAGACGGTGTCACATGCCACACAACTCGAGCGAATATGGCTTTATTGCAAGAGACATTTCCTGGCCGCGTAATTTCTCGTCGTGGCGATATCAACTGGCCACCAAGATCATGCGATTTGACACTTAAAAACCAACATTCGTCAAGTTATGGCTGAGATACCGCCCAATATGTGTCAAAAAGTGGTCGAAAATTACCTCAAAAGAATCAATGCTTGCAACACTTCGCGTGGAGGTCATTTAAATGATGTAGTGTTTCACACATAATGTCAACGTTCAAACTTTACAATAAAAAAGAAATATCATGTAAAAAATATTTTATATGTGTTTTATTTACGTTTACTTTTGAAACCACGAAATGGATAACCCGATATAAGGATTTGAAGACATAAACTAAAAGTTGAAATTTGTATACACCATAAATTGGTAGCACCGATTTACATACGTTTTTGTAAAAAGATATGGTAGAAAAGATAAAGATGTGGTAGGTTTTAGGGCTTTAGTTGCAGTGTTTTAGCTTAATTTAATTTAATTTAAGTGACTTTAAACTAGTGCATTATAAATCAAAAATTTCGTGTTTACATCAAATTTGTATTTAAACTTGTACAATATTCCGATTGCTGAGCATATTTTTGAGTTAAGGTGTTGAATATGTAGGTCCCAGACTAGGTTGCTTTGCAAATTTACGCCTAAATATTTAACCGTATTCGCTTCATAGACTTCCGTACCATCAACAAAAATGCTAAATTTATTATTTGAAGGAATATGAGGCTGAAATCGAATTAACTTAGTTTTGTTAGCGTTTATGACGAGCTTATTTATTTTCGCGAATTCCACAATTAATGCTTCACCTCGCTCCATATACGCTCTAACTGCCACCTCATGCTTAAATGGATAAAAAAGGCAAATATCATCAGCATAAATAAAAAGTTTACCTTAAAGAACAAGGTTTTTGATATCATTACGATACATGGAAAATAACAGCGGCCCCAGCACACTACCCTGAGGGACACCATGCTCTACTCTACCAACAGAACTTTTTTCTTTATTTATTTCGACAAATTGTTTCCTACTTGTTAAATAACTCTTTAAAAGTTTTAGCTCATTTCCACGAATTCCATATAACTTTAGCTTTTGCAGTAAAATGTTATGATCAACAATATCAAAAGCTTTAGTAAAATCCAAAAAAATACCAGCTACGCTTTTATGTCCTTGATCCAATCCTTTACAAATGAAGTTAATGACATTTACCACAGCTTCCTCTGTGCCACAACCTTTTCTAAATCCATACTGATATTCGTTGAGTAGTTTGTTGTTTACCAAATAGTTAAAAATTTGATTATGCAAAATTCGTTCAAATACATTATCAATTGCTGATAATACAGCAATTGAACGAAACATGTTTGTCAATGTAGCATTACTAACCTTAGGAATGGGAGTAATCTTGTGAATTTTTAGGACGTCTGGATATATTCCCAAATTTATCATACTATTAAATATGTTTACTAAGTAAAGTGTCAGTTCATTTATACAATAGTGAAGAAGTTTTGGAGCATAGAAGTCGCCGTGGTCTAGTAGGTAGTGTGTCGGCTTATTAGACGAAAGGCCCGGGTTCGAATCCCAGGTCAGATATAAAACGAAAATATGTAAATATTTCTTCGGCGACTTCCTCTCAGCAGATTTCTGGCAAAAACTCTGAGTAAAAGTTGCCATGAAAAGCTTCTCAAAAATCTGTCGTTCGGAGTCGACTTTAAACTGTAGGTCCCGCTACTCATGTGTAAAAATTAACGCACACAGCACAAGTGGTGTGAGAAGCTAGGACGTTGTACAATGGGTCAATTCGACCTCCGGGTACTGTACTTGTCACAGTTGACAAATACACGTCCTCTAACCTAACCTAACCTTTGGAGCAATTCCATCATTGCCTGAACTTTTATTTATTTCCAAATGCGATAAAATATTATCAACTTCCTCAGATGTTGTACCACAAAAATTAAGTGTACCATTGTACTGAGTCATTGTCAAAAAATTGAAACTGGCTGTTGTTTGCTGCTCACTTTGTTGCCTTAAGTCCTTAACTGATTGATTGAAATAGTTATTTAAAATTTCTGCTTTATTGAAGTCACAGGTAACAAGTTCACCATTTAAATCTTTTATATTTATAGTACGACTGGAAACTCTGCCAGGTGTTTTGTTTATAAAATTCCAACTTACTTGAGTCTTGATTAAATGCACTTATGTTGTTTTTGTAATAATTGTTCATAGAGATTTTCCAAGCTTTTTTAATCACAACACTGATTCTTTTCAATTTGTTTCCCAGATCATACTTTTTTAGAGACTTTCTTTCTACGTTTCAAAAGCATTTGCTTGTAATCAATAAGCTTTTGTAGGTTAACAGTTATCCATGGAGCGATTTCCTTCTTGAGAAGTTTTCTTTGAGTTCTTTCATAAGTCGAATTTGAAATGGCATTGTTTAAAGTAGAGATTAGTTCAGCCGTGTCTGCTGATGGGTGCCAGTTTGACGTATGGTTTGAAAATGGTTTTGTATGTATTCTTTTGCTTTGCTGTAGTCACAGTGAATATATGTTACATCAGTAAAAATCTTATTCTGAATACCGTTTGATAATCTGCATGAAACAATATTGTGATCCGATAAATTACACTCAATAGAATCTATTGTCAGAGTCATAAATATTACTGTATAAGTGATCTATTGATGTTTTGCTGACCGGACGTGTAATTATTTTATGGCAATTTTTAAAGTCATAATTTTGTAAAAGATTTTCAAGTTCTTGACTAGACTGTACTTTTAGCCCATCAATATTGGAGTCACTTACAAATACACATGGACTACGACCGCAAGTGCATAACAAATTCTCCAAGAAAAATAAAAAGCTAGCTACGCTGCATTTGTGGGATCTATAAAATGTTGCAAATTTAATCGGTTTTCCTTTTGATTTTAGTTTATCGAGCGTTATAACTATATAAACAACAAAATTGTCACTTTCGCAGACGTTACACGTATACTGCAGTTGTTCATGGACGTAAATTGATGTTCCACCATAACTGTCTGATCTGCAACAGTGTATACTATTATAACAATATATATTATACAGCTGAGTATGTTCTTTATAAAACCATGTTTCCTGTATTGCAATGATACTGGGTAGTCGTGGTAAACTAACTAATAGAGATTTAAATTTATTGAATTTATCAATTGATGAAAGGAAATTGAAAGGTTACGGCCTTGCTTCTCAACAACACTTGTGTCGTGTGTTAATTTTATACACGAGTGGCGGGACTTACAGTTTAAAGTCGACTCCGAACCACAGATTTTTGAGAAACTTTTCATGGCAATTTTATTTACTGTCAGAGTTTTTGCCAGAAATCTGCTGAGAGGAAGTCGCCGAAGAAATATTTTTTCATATTTCGGTTTGATGTCTGACCGGGGATTTTTAACCGTGGCTTCGCGTATAATAAGCCAACACACTACCTACTAGACTACGGCGACATCAACTAAAACTTAAATGAAAAATTGAGCAAAAATATACATAAACATATAAAACATAAATATAAACCAAACGAGAATAATTAGTACAAAGGATGAAGAATATAATACAATATACAAGCGCATTAATTATAAATGTAATGTTTTGTGCTTATAGCCGCAATTATTAAGTTTATCACTATATTTAAATCCACAGAATAACCAATAAATTCAAACAATTGGTTAAATAAGTAAGTTGCACATCCTTCTAAACGGATCAGCATTAGCATAGTTAGTTCTAAAAAATGTAACGAACACTGGTAAAGTTTCGGGAAAATCGCCCAAGAATGTTGTATGATATCTCAATTACAAAATCAGAATATATATCGCCCCCAATAACTTTCAATAAAAATATCACATTTAACCTGGTTCTACGGCTTTTTAATGTTAGCAATTTAATAAGAGTTAGACGTGCAGGAAGTGACGGCAAATTACGGGGATCACAATGTAATTCTCGTAAGCAAAACAAAAACAATTGTTTCGGTACCGACTCAATTGCATTATTATAAATTTGATAAATAGGATCTCATTTTAAAGAACCGTATTCCAAAATTGGGCGAACAAGTGAGATGTATAGGATTTTTGTAATATGCGGTCATTAAACTCCTTCGACCATTTTTATATATAACCAAGTGTAACTCTTCCTTTGTTGATCATACTCGTTATATGAGAAATAAAACTCAATTTTCGGTCAAATAAAACTCCAAAGTCAATAAATTTCTCTACAAAATCTATTTGATAACCACCCAGAAAATTAATTGTTGCAATTGGAGTAATTCTGGAAAAGCGTATTATTTTACATTTACCAAAATTAAGTTGCATTAAATTTACGTTGCACCACTCATTAAAGAATTTATATCAACTTGAAGACACTTTTGATTCGAAATCTGGTTATAAAGATATTTATATCGTCTATGTACATTAAAATCTCCGGAGTCTTAATATCATGAGGCAAGTAATTAATGAATAAAGAAAATAGTAGAGGGAAAATATAACTGCCCTGAAGAACGCCAGAAAAAGCAAGAATACTTTTTGAACAGTTTAAGTTCAGTGAGATAAATAAGCTCTAATCCACGTGATAACAAGGTCTATGAATCCTAACATTTGCAGTTCCTTCAATAAAAGTAGATGATTGACCCTATCAAAAACTGTGTTGAAATCTCTGTAAATGACATCTGTTTGCATTTTTTGAACAAATCCACGACTACTTACAGTTTTAAGCTGAAGTAAGTTTGTCGTAGTTGAACATCCTTTTTGAAATCCATATTAGAAAGGTGAAATAAGATTCGAGGCCTGATGATATAATTCCCTTTGGCTTTTTACCAGATTTGAATAAGGGAAATATAAAAGACCTTTTCCAAATTATCGGCAGATATTCGTTGGTGATTGCTGAACTGAATAAAATTGTCAAAGGGCATCAGCACAATTAATTTCAATACTACTAAGAATTTTATCCGGTCCAAAATTATAGAAGAATTTTAGTTTCTTGAACTGAGCTAAAACCGGACTGATATCCAAAAGGAGTTAAGATATGGATTGATACATTCTTAAAGGATACGGATGGGTAATTATATTATGACATGTACATACATAATTGGCCATTACAACCCTTCAGTCAGGATTACAGCCTAGCTTCTCACACCACTCATGTTGTGTGCCTTAATTTTATACTTGAGTGGCGGGACCTGCAGTTTAACGGCGACTCCGAACGACAGATTTTAAGAAACTTTTTCATGGCAGGTTTATTTACTCTCAAGAGATTTTGCCAGAAATCTGCTGAGAGGAAGTCGCCGAATAAATACTTTTTTTTTATATTTCGTTTTGATGTCTGTCTAATAAGCGAACACACTACCTACTAGACTACGGCGACTCATGACATGCAGCATCGGAGTTATAGGAGAAAAGAAGTCAGCAAACAATTTACTAACAGTTACGTCAGCACTGGATTCCTTATGTTGAAATGGCATCATTTTAGGTAACCGACTGCTTTTTCTTTGAATTAATAAACTTGTAAAGTTTCGTTTTAAATCATTTCATGTTTTAGGCAAAAACATTATTGTAACAGGTACTATTCAGTCTAGTATATTCCGCTCGCACACTAAATATCTAATATAATCCATTGAAGAACAGGAAACTATATACTTTTTGTAATATTTATTCTTTTTGTCCTTTGCATTACTCAATAATTTATTTTTCCTAGGCAGTCCAAATAGAGATTTTCGAACTTGTTCAGGAATACTAGCATAAGAGTGATTTTTTTTTCATAGAATATATCAAATTTATCTTCCTCTGCCCTGGATGAATTTAATGGAGTCGACAAAATATTATTCTCAATAATTAATCTGCATTTTCAATAAGTTCATTTAATGCTCAGTAATTGGTGTGTTTGAACGAAAAGACTTTCACATTGTCTATTGCTGATTCAGAAACGGTGTCAGTTGGAACAGACAGCGGATGATATCGATTTTCAGGAGTCGTAATAGGATAGGATTTCTTATTCGTAACAGAATGTTTTTGTTATAAAAAATTTTTTGTAAATAATATAAAGGTAAAGAGGAATTTTTAGAGGATTAGTAAATATAACAAATATATTTTGAAATTACTCTTAAGCCCTAGTTATGCTACCGTAACGGAATGTAACAGTAACGTAATGTAATGTGTACGGAACGTAAAAATGTAAGTGCACTTATAGATCGTAAAACCGTGTCATATGTTTTTATGTAAACAAAACAAAAACAAATAAGGAAATAAAAATTGCAAAAACTAAAAGACAGAGATTCAGATAAGGATACAGAAGACATGTTTTTTGGATTGAATTTATATTTTATTATTGTTTTTTAAATAAATTTAATATTAAAATTAATAAAATTTTTAAAACTTTGTTTTCACTCCTTTTATCACTTTCAATATGGCGCCTTTTGTTTCTCTTTAATCCAGCTGTTAGCCAATGTTATCAACACAGAGTTTTTAGGTTCATTTTAAACGATTTTATATTTATTTAAAGGTACTTATTAAACGTTTTATGTACTGTTACTGTAGGCCAAACAATTTCACTTTCACTCAAACAAAAACACTAAATTTAGTTTATGTTTGTATGTTGAGGAAAACAAAAACACAAAATTATGTGCCTTTGATTGAATTTTCTATATCAATAGACAAGCAAGTGAAATCGTTTATTCTACAGAAACAGGTCAAGTATTTCGGAAACCAAATTTGTACGAATGTTAAAAAGTTTTTATCTTCTCTAATAAAAGTAAAATGCAAACTGAAATGCTTTTCGAACGCTTTAATTAGTTAAAAATCGACAACTAAATTTTTCTAATTTAATATAAAAATAAACACAACCTACATACATAATATTATAGTAAAATAGTGTTTATTTTTATTTTAAGTTATAAAAGTTAATAATGAAAAAAATTATAATTTGGGTTTTTAAAATATGTGAAGTTTTATTTAAAGAGAATTCCACATACAGACAAACATAACATACGTACAAAATGTAAATTCTGTTTATAATTTAAATTTTCAGTTTTAGTGGTTTTTAATATTGACATGTTGTTAACACTGCTAAGCAGATGTCACGTAAAAATGTAAGAAAATTCTATTTTTTACAGATTCTTACGTTCCGGTTACGTTACATTACATTTCTATAACCATTCGTATTGCTTTATGCATAACAAATACGATCAGCTGTTTCTTACTGTTGCGGTTACGTTCCGTTACGGTAGCATAACTAGGGCTTTAAATCGGTTACACTGAAAGTAACACTTTTTCTTTTGGTTTACGAGCATTCTAAAACAAATAACACAAATAAGTATTTTACACTTCCTAGGAATAAAATAAATTGGCCATTAATACATAAGCATCAGTTATGGATCAATAGTTATGTTTTCCAAAAAATTTGAACAAGTTAAGTAAATGTCAAAATTAGAATTCTTGGAATGACTCATACGATGATAACTGCTAGACCACGTAAATACTCTTTCACAAAGAGTTTTACAATTGTATTATAGGAAAATTATATGGGAAATATGGGAACATAATGAAATGGAAACAGAAAGATTACAGTGAAATTTTTTACATAATGCCAGCAATTGACATTCACTCTACACCAGTGGTGCTCAAACACATACTATCATAGGTTTGGTTGTGTTGGTAAAGCAGCGGAGAACAAAATTCAACTGAATTTTTGAGAATCGTACACTGGGAAAATAATAAAAAAAGAAAAAAATTGGTTTATTGTGTTGTGTGTATGTTATTACAAAAAACAAGACTCAATACGTCTGTCGTCAAATTCAAGAAGAAATTTCCATCATCGAATGGACGGCCCTGCTTTGCTAAAGCCAAAGCAACTGTATATGATGTCATTTTAAGAGGCAACGACAATTTCTCGTTACTACATGGTAAATTATTGTAAATTCTGCTTTTAATTGCAATAATTTTAAAGTCCTATCATTCCCTTTAATGTTGTCGAAAAATCCATGGCTAGCCTCGTAATGTCTTTTTATAAAAAAAAAAATTACGACATAAAGCGCGATAACACACAATACATTGTACATTACCATCCATATTCTCTATAAAAAATATCATATTCCCAATTTTCATCAAACATTTTGCTGCGTGTAAAACGTCAGCTGAATTGATTTTGTTCTCTGAGAACAAACAAAGCAACAAACACACGATCATTATAAGAAACCACACAAGTAAGCTTATAGTGTACGTGTGCCAACGGAGCGTCAGCAGATTTTTCTTTGCCTATCACATGTGATAGGAAATTTCGATTTTGAGCATCACTGCTCTACACGGATATCGAGAAATAGTTTTCCCAACCCTTGTCTTCAGCATTTAATACTATCAATCAATGAAGTACACAGCTTTCGTTGCAACCTAAGGTCATTATTATTAGAATCGAATACCATCTGGACTCGTAAATGGGACCATCAAGCTTTAATAAATTGCATTTTTGAAAGAGTAGTTCAGGATTAAGCATATTTTTCTTCGAAAATGAGCAAGGAGTGGTCATTACAGTCAATGGCGATCGTTATCGGGCCATGTTGAAAAAAAATTGAAGAGGAGGATATTGGCAAAATTTGGTTTCAACAGGACGGCGCTATGTGCCACACAGCCGAAGCTACACTCGATGTTTTGCGCCCTGTTTTTGAAGATCGCATTATCAGCCGCAGAGCTGACGTCGTTTGGCCACCTCGGAGCTGCGATTTGACACCGTTGGACTATTATTTGTGGGGTGCCGTCAAAGATATGTGTTACGCCGACAAGCCAGAGACTATTGACGCTTTAAAGGACAATATTCGTGGAGCCATTGGTGAAATACAGCTGCACACAATCGATAATGTGCTTAAAAATTGGACCGACCTGGGATTCGAACTCGGGCATTTCGTCTAATAAGCTAACACACTACCTACTAGACCACGGCGAGGGTAATAGAGGGAATAGGAAAAAGGAAAGGGAGAATGGGAAGCGAAGGAATTACACAGACCAAA
Source organism: Sarcophaga rosellei (assembly GCA_930367235.1). Classification (NCBI taxonomy): domain Eukaryota; kingdom Metazoa; phylum Arthropoda; class Insecta; order Diptera; family Sarcophagidae; genus Sarcophaga; species Sarcophaga rosellei. Next base: position 77,381,531 of record OV884017.1, on the reverse strand, counting down.
CAAAATAAAAAAATGAGAGCGCGACTACACTGATGAAGCCCTAGCACTTCTCAACCAGCTCAAGCTACTAATGAATCTGTGGAGAGCCTTGATGTCGGCTCTCGACACAGAATTCAAACCCTCAAAGAAGACCCTGCCAAAGGTCCTCAACCTCCTAGTTTGAGGCGCTCGACAGTCTCCAACTCCTCCTCATCGCAACATGCCCTGCAATAGTCCGGCTGGGATTTGTTCCAGATCCCCGTCAGCAACCTAATCTCGCAGTGCCCTGTGATAAATCCGATAACTGACCTTAAACTGGCCTTATCCAAGTCTGGAGTGACCTATCGAGCGCTGTTTCCAGCAGCCCGATTCCCTCAGACGATTCCCGTACACCGCTTGACATACAAATCAAGCGCAGGTTGAGGAAAACTCTTCCAACTCGGGTTGAAAAAATTGCTTGTATTATCTCAGTGGTCTTAAGGGCTGATCCAGGTGGACCTCTTGCTTTAAGGGGGTCCGCCACATTACCTGGCCTAAACATTGTTGAAGTGCGACCTATGTAAAAATTACCTACAGACAATGAATATCTGCACTGAAGGCTATCATCCAAATTTCGCAACAAAGGCCGCAGCCTTACTCACCCGATTAGATTTTCGATTACAGAGGACCATCTGTAGGATCACGTTTCCTGGCTGTTGGCAACTACAATACCAACCATCGACGATCTCGTGCTGTTTCTAGCGTGGGTATGTGTTTATCTAGCGTGGGTATGGATGTCTTTTCAAGATACTTGAACAAGCTCGTAATACACCGAAATGCGCCTGCATTTAAAATCAAAGACGAAAGCTAAATTTATTCCTGATGTTATTCAGTTCTAAATAATTTAATTGGGCTTAGTTTTTGAGATTTGTATAATTATTATTATTTTAATTTGCGATCAAAGTTTCAATAAACAAAACTATTGGTTCTATTTGGCATAGTTTAATTGATTTCAAGATTAGATAAGTTGTTTCAGTTTAAATTGGAACAATTTAACTTATTTAATTGGTTATTTTAACCCTTTAATCAGAACTAGATTCTCACATCACCCGTGTTGTGTGCGTTAATTTAACAATGAGTGGAGCAATATTTAGAATATAAGTATATATATATTATCGAAGTACCAAACATGAATCAGAAAGCAATTATCGAGTGAAACGGAGGTTATCTATCTAGTAAGCCTGTAGAAGCAGACAAGAAACTAAAAAAATAGTATGAATTCTGTTAGACTTCAAACGATTTTTGATATAATCGACAAAAATGTATTGCTATAGCATATACAAAAATATGGCATCACAGGAATAGAAATAAACCCCTTTGTATTGTATTTAACCAACAGGAAGAATATCACTAAAGTGAACAATATAAAATTAAATATACACATTACTGATTACTGGTTGCAAAATAATCATTTTGGGAGCGTTATTATTTATCACACACATAGCATTGTGCAATCGTACTTAATATATGTAAAATGTTAATATGTGTTTTTCTTCACCTGCATAAATCTAAATTTAATGAAAATAAAACGAACATTTAAGATAAATTATCAAATTATAAAGAATGTGGATCAAATAAAATATTTAGGCTTTATTGTCGACAAAGACCTAAAATTAAAATATTGTCTAAATTTTTAAAAGAATTAACAAGACAATTAATTTTATCATTTTGTTTAAAAAACAAATTTTATTTATAACTGGAATCAATATTTGCAATACAGTGCATCAGATTGACCGTTTACAAAAATTTCAAAATAGGAAATGAGAGTCAAACTGAAATCAACTGATATACATACATCGATTAATTCCATGCTATGATCTTTAAAAAGACTCAACATAGAATAAAGTCTGAGGGCCATTATTACAACTTGCCGTTAACTAAAGGCAGGATTTCAACGGGCAGATAACTTGATTTTCATTATTATGAGTACACAATAAGATAAAAGTGAGCGTTAAGCTAAAGGGAAGATTATCCTATCTTTAACTTTTAAAGTTCACTTTATCTTTGAACTTGCCAAATTATATATATTATTTTCAATATGGCAACTTCAAATATAAACATGAAAAATAAACGTTAATATATTAATAGTTTTTCAAATAAAAACGGGATTTCCATTATATTTACTAGTCATTTGACCGACCATCATCTGTGATGTGTAAACACATCATAAGTTCCCATCAAGTTATTAAGGGCAACGATAAAAACTTGATGTAAAGGTTCGTGTACATGTGATTTGCTTCTCCTTCTAACATATGAATTATTTCGACTGTAAAACATATGTCTAACCTGCTAGCTCTTTCGCTGTCCTTAAATCAAATCAAGTTATTAAGGGCAATGTGAAAAACTTGATGTAAACATTCGTGTACATGTGATTTGCTTCCCCTTCTAACATATGAATTCTTTCGACTGTAAAACATATGTCTAACCTGCTCACTCTTTCGCTGTTCTTAAATCACAGATGATATAAATAGCACTTATTATCGGTCACAGCTGTCTAGTCAAACTTGATCACACATCAGTCAAAGTTGACACATGAAAAGTGTTGAAAAAGGTCACTGTTGACTACTCAAACTTGATGCATATACTGGTCACGATTGACATGTATTTGGGTCACAGTTGACTACCAAATTGATTCATAGATTTTGCTTAAAAACTTAATTTTTTATAAGCAATTTATTTTCATTAAATAAAATTTTAATACATAATTAAATACTGTTATTTTGATATCTGAATAAAAATTTCATATAAATATTTAAAACAGTCGACTTTGTCAAGAAGTGGCTCACAACCGAATTCAGTTGCCGTCGCTTTTTTGCCACTTGTATGGTTGACGCACTCCTCCTTCACAGTTCTTGAATGTCTCATCAGCTTTAGTTTTACAACGATCTAGTAAAAAGATTTATTAAACACTGGTCAGATGATTCACACAGAAAATATACTTATATTTCCAAACATGTATTGGTATACTGCACTTCGATTTCTTGTTCCCTTATATTTTTTTTAAATTCTTATCTTAATTTATTAATGTTGTCTTTTTTTCTTCATTTTTTCCAAAGTTTAAAAATTTTTAACACTTTTAAAACTTTCATTTTAAAATTTGTCACAAGTGAATTTTTTTCTAACACAAGACACTCATCCTACCCGTGCTTCTTTATGGCGCTGAGGCATGGACCCTATTAAGTACTGATGCAGCGACCTTGAGAGTGTTCGAGAGAAAAGTCCTACGTAAGATCTTCGGTCCAGAGTGTGTTGGCGATGATTTCCGTATCCGATTCAACAGTGAGCTGTATGGGCTCCTCAACGACATTGAAGTTGTACAGCGTATTAACATCCAGCGGCTGCGCTGGGTCGGCCATGTCGTTCGAATGGATGAGGATGCTCCGGCGAGACGAGTATTTGATGCGGGTATCTGCGGAAGTCGGCGAAGAGGACGACCTTGTATCCGTTGGAAGGACCAAATCGAGGAAGCCCTGTCATCGATTGGTGTGACCAACTGGCGTAGGCGCGCAAGAAGCAGAGGCGCCTGGAAGGATGTGTTGCGGCAGGCCGAAATCCGTTAAACGGGTTGTTATGGCCAATTAAGTAAGTAAGTAAGAATTTTTTTCTTTTGAAAGATATTGTCAAAAATATATTTGACGCCATCAAGTCTGATCAAAACACCGGTAATTTTACCGTCACTAATGACGTATTGTTGGAAATGAAAATCTACAGCTGAAAAGTATTATAAAATCTTATGTATATATTAGTAAGCGAGTCTTGTATGTGTTAGTTCCGTTCATTCATTTCTTGTAGTGCTATGAACAGCAAAGTATAACAAGTAACGAAAGCTTTGACAGTTAAAAAACGTTCATAACATAAAAACGCAGGACAGCTTAGAGGGAGAAAAAAATGTTACAATGTAGTGCAAAGCGAATGTCTTAGAAGCAACAGATATACAGAGTGAAAACTGGCGGATAAAGTAGAAAAATTAAATGTAAACAAACATTTATTTTGTGTTAAAAAAAGGGAAAATTTGGAATATTTTTTAATTTCTTCAATGAAAATTTTAAAGATTCTTAAATATTTAAATATTAATCGAAATGTGGTTGATTTTCGGTCACAATGAATATAGTTTCTTGTGCAAGAGGTAATTAAGAAGCTAAATATTACAAGATCAAAATAAGACGTACTGCTCATAAAAAAGTTTTCTTGTTGAAAGTTGCCAATATTTTTTAATTTCTTGAGAGAAAAAGTTAAAAATTATTAATGTTATTAGTTGTTTTTATTATTTATTAATAGTTTTAGACAAAAACTAAATTTTTTATTAACTCTCGCCAATATAAAAAACCCACCCCGAAAACTAAAAAAACATAAATAAACAAAAAAGAGTTGCAATCAGAGAGGGACAGAAATACTTTTTGGTAATATTTGCTGTCCCTTTCACGACTGGCCTATGAGCTGTCAAATTCCGTTTCGTTACTTGTTATACTTTGATGAACAGCTATTTCATTAAAGAAAACATATTTTTCAGTGTTGTCATTACCGAATTTTTTACGTACGCAAAAATAAAATCACATATGAAAAAACCCAATATTCATACACAAAAACATTTCATCTAGCTTTAATAATGGACTATGTTTTTCTCCAAAATTTCAAAAATTCCAAAATAAAATTCCATTTACAAATTTATTACTGTATTCATAAAAAATATTTTTGGTTAGCGATCTTATCAACAAGCGAATTCGCATACAAACCGTTCATAATTCAATTTTACTTTCTATAAATACATGAATTGTTTTTTATTTTTTAATTTTAAAATTTTTCGTTTCTCTTTAATAACATTACTATTTTAAGCTACTGTTTAATGATTTTTATGTTGTATTGGCATCACTAATCTGCTTTTAGCAAATCACACAAATAAAAATTTGCCTAATGGCGCATGGCGACGCACAATAGGGTTTTTGATCCTAAAATGGGAAATCGTGTGAGTTTCCTGGTTGCTTTTTTAACTTTTTTTTGGTATTTCGCTTAAAGAAGAGTGAAATGCATAAGAGTCTAACACCAAAAAATTAAAAATTGAGTTTTTGATGGATTCTGATCTACTGCAACAAAATATATGTTCTGAGAAAATTTTATAATCCTACTCTCAAAGATTATATAGCAACCAGATAAAATTAGAATTGAACATAGAAATGTTAATACAAATTAGAATAAATCATTTTGAGTATAAAACAAGTTTTTATTTCATTTTGAAGTCTTTGTTTCGGGCTTCTTGCGCTTCCTCAGTTAACTGCCCTATTGGTATTAAAGAGTAGTTTATTACTTCTGTCCCGCGCCAGCAAAGATGAGGAATTTTCTTGCCTTTACTCTTTTGCTTCTTTCACTGCAATCCTCGAAATCAACTTTCGGTCTACCACGCTTAACACCAGATTGGCGTGGGAAACCTATTGACGAATCTAACCAGTACTTGTTGTCCTAAAGAAAACGCTCAGAAACTCTATAAGATGCAGACCAACGGTTCTTCAATTGGGAAATAACATTTTTCAATGTATCGTTAAAAACTTGAATATTTTTTTATTGCTTCGCAATAAACGTGTAAACATTTTTTCTTTAAGAAATGCAATTTTTCCAGTAAAGGTTTCAAATCCAGAACTTGCAATTATTTCATAAAGTTCTCTTCGAGAAATAAAAATTGTATTCACGTTTGTACCTATGATTGAATAAACCTGGTCTTATAATTTTATACACAAATTTAATAAATAAAAATTATATAGGTGCAAAAATATATCTTCTTTTTTTAATCAGGTGCAAGAAAATGTAAACAATTTTTTTCTATTATTTCACAAGGTGTCTTAGGTTTAAGAAAAGAAAAATTTTTTTGCTTAACTCACAACTATTTTTCCATATATGCCACAAAATTTGAAAACTTATAGACCTTAAAAATAACAAAACTTAATAAACTTAAAAAACAACGAAGCAAATATTATCTAATTCGTCTGCTGTTGAAAGCTCCATATTTTGTTTTAATATTTTTACTTAAAAACCTGCCGAGAACTAATTTTGAAAACACTAAAAATTTAGTTTTTTCACGAAAGATAAAAAATATCAAAAAGACGTAGTAATGTAACGGTACTTGCTAGAGACACATTTTTTTAAGAAGGTGATGCAGAGTTTTGTTATTTAGCTTATGAAAAAAATATTTGGTACTCAAGAATTTCATTTTCCAATTAATTCCCATTTTAGGCATCAAAAACCCCAATGTACGACGTATCAAATTTAACTGATCAAATTTGCATATGTGTTGGTAATATTTGTTTTGCTTAGCACAGCAACACATCAAATTTAAACCTTCAAACTGCATTGTATTGTTGCTGTGAAGAAGAAAAGAGCATATGATTTATGCAACGCATGTAGGAAAATCAAAAGTATTTTCATATTCTCCAAACTTTTCCCAGTCTATACGTGTGAGTATAGTTTTACCAACACATTAACAAAAAAGGCGAATTTAATACATTATTTGATGAGTAGCCGGGCTACTTAAAGGGCCAGTTACCCACCCAACCGTAACGGAATGGAACTGCAATGGTAAGAAACAGCTGATCGATATTGTTACGTTTTTACTTGACATTTATTTAGCAGTGTTAACAACGTGTCAATAATAAAATAGTAAAAACCACTAAAACAGAAAAATAAACATTAATTTATTACTACATTGTGTAGGTAGTGTTAATTTTTTTAATAATAAAAGTATAGTTTCCCCTGTTTAACTAATTAAATATTCACAAGCGGAAATGCCTTTCCGTTCGCATTTTACCTTTACTAGAGAAGACAAAAAGCATTTTAACGTGACGGACATTTAAATATCTGATCTGTTTCTGTAAGATAAACGATTTCACTTGCAAACACAAACAAAATTTAGTGTTTTTAATTGTGTGAAAGTGAAATTATTTGTCTTACAGAAACAGCACAAAAAACTTTTAATAAGTACCTTTAAATAAATATAAAATCGTTGAAATGAATCTAAAAATGCTGTTGCTGAATTAACAGCTGATGAGAACTGGATGAATTGTTCTTTCATTTTTATAGAAACTTTTTTGTTCTAGCCTGATGTTATATAGTCAAAATTAATATGACGAACACTGCATCTTCTAAAACGGCGCCGTTTTTTATTTTTAGCTTCGTATACATTTAAGAAACTCAAACCCACAAACATGTCTTCTAAATCCATAGCTTTATTTTTTAATTTTTAGTTTTTGCAATTTTTATGACGTTTAATATTAGTTTTTTTTTTTTGGTTTGTTTACCTAAAAATATATGACACGTTTTTACGTTGCATGGTTGCACTTACATTTTTATGTTAAATAGACGTTACTATTACATTACGTCACAGTCGACCAACTGAGCCTTAAGTTGGACAGAAACAGCTTTGGTTATTGTTTTGGCTTTTTCTGTTCTGCAGTCAATATAATCGTCTTCATATAAACGTGTGTATCCTAAACTTGGCAGATGTCTGTCATCGGTCGTCTGTCGTCTATGTATTTATACCTTTAACACCGAAAATTCAAAAAGGAGAAGCACATCGGTTTAGTAACCAAACAAACAACTTATGTAAGAGTTACTTTCATTAGAAACATGGAAGATTTTCTATATAACTCTCTTGTGACATGCATATGTAGTCATTAGTACAGACATAGCGTATTGTAATTTGGTTGTCGTAATTGCCTAGCTATCAATAGTTACTGAGGTGTCACATGACATCCAAATGCTTCACATTAGCAATGGCCACCTACTTGTTATTATCCCATGTATAAAGCATATATAAGCATATAAACGTAGGAGGACAATCGAGATTAAGGTTATCGACGAAATCACGGAGAAGGAAGATATGTATAATGCTATACAGAATCTTCCAAATCTCGATGGTCTTAGGAAGTGTGGACGTAAACGGCCACAGTAAGTCTTAATCAGGCGCTGCAGCTATCCTCTTAAAGGAAGAAATGATGAAGATCGGCTGGGAGATATGTAGAATACGCAAAAGGAATACTCCACTGCTCCACAGTGCAGGAGTAAGGTTGAACGCTCGGGAACATGTCGGAAGTGCGAATCAGAGTGTAAAAGAGTATCGATTTCGCAACCATAAGCGAACCGTGTGCGGTACCGAGGTATAATACTTGGATCACGAATAAATCTACCTCTGCAGCTATATGAATTTGCGGTACATAACCCTTGCAACAAATCTATACGCGGGACACTGGTTTCGCAATGGCCAAGGCGAAGTGAATTTGTATCTATAGCTGTTATGCGTCCCCGAGGTGGTCAATGAACTAGTTCCAACATAAGCTGTTGAGGCTGGCGTCACATATACGCCTTAACTCCCCTGCCATCGTTGGGGGACGCCTGGGCGACCGAATGGGGAAGTAGATATACTAACGACAGATCTTTTGGAAATGTTTGTATCCCTTCCAGTGACAGTCTTGTTCCACGAACCGCGTGGAAAGTTACCTAGGGCTTCAGAAATTGTAACCATCAGGCTATCGAAATTACGCTTACTGGGCACTAGAGAGGAGACGGATTGCCGAAGATTACGGGACCTAAGTGGAAAGTCTCCTGCTTCGGCGAAGAGAAATTGAGGTTAATGTGGTCTTTTTTTGATATGACTGGGAAAATGGTCGTCGAAATGTGCGGAGCTTATATGAGATGCTCCACGCTGGATGTTAAGCTTCTGTGGAGGAGGAGGACTACAAGCCTTGACTAGGTTGGCCAATTTTACTACCAGAGATTATTGGCAAATTATTCCCGCAGGGTCAACTTTACACTGTTATAAGAAGTGAGTCGAAGTCGGCTCTTACAATGCCAGAAGTTACAGGAGAGAAGTATGGATTTCTAAAAAGACGGTCTACCGTTGACGCGTTAAGGAGGACATTTGACATTGCAAGAGATACAATAGAAGGCGTATGATGTAGATTTGGGACTCAGGAATACTGCGCGATTGTGACACTTGCCCTTTTCAGCACTCTGAAGGATTACTTAGGAAGGTAATATACTTAACGGATAATGGAGAAAAAGAATATATAGAATCGACGGGCGTACAGCACGGCTTCGTACTGGGGCCACTATTATGGAACATTGTATACGGTGGAGTATTTCGACTGCAATTACCAGGCGGGACCACAACATCATTGCCATAGTGTCAGTCGCTAAGACGGTAAGGGAAATAGAGAATACGACGAAAATAGCGAAATAGATGAAGCAGAATTGACACTTGGTGCACACAAGACAGATGGCGTTTTAATAAGTAGAGAAGATGAAAGTGACCGTTAGGGCACTAAAATCAAATCGAAGAAGGCCATAAAATACTTGGGAGTGATTATCGACTACAGGTTGAACTTAAAGGAGCACGTAAAATTCATCGGTCAGGGGAATAATAAAAATTGTAATGTAATGACACCGTAGGGGCCAAACTCAAGCTCAGATATCTCGAACAAAACCTGTAACCCTGACAATTAAAAAATGTATTGGTGTAAAATATATAAAGTACTCATTTTTAAGAAAGTATTATAAATACTACTCACTAAATAAAAAATCAATAATTTTTCTTTTATGCTTATCTCGCAATAAAACATAGAAATCAGGAATAAACAAAAACTATATTCGATCGTCAGACGAATCACAATCGATATATTGGTTAAAGTATTTTGTTTTTGGCTATTGCTTTCAAATTAATAGTTTTCTCAAACGGAAGCAACCCATGTGGAATACCAATCACAACAAAACTTTTCAGCGTCAATCGAAGACGATTTTTACATTATCATGTTTTTATTAAAGCAAATCTTAGCTTTCAACATCGTCATCTCGAACTTTGACATTATGTATACGAGGTAGAGATTTTAAAAGAAATCAATATGAATATAAGTTCATTTTACTGCGAACTATTTTCTTTACTAAAAACCAAAGCATTTTTATAAACACGTTAATTTTTCTTGTATTAACTAATTATATAAAATCATAATAAAATCTGTCTATACATAAATAAAATATAGAAAGAACTCATAATTTCAAATATATTAACCTTATGTGTACAATTTACGGTTAGGATTTATTAAGTGCTATGTAAAGTCTATGTGGAGTAGAAAATTACATTGGCTCTAAAATATAAGAAATTAGATAGATACCAAGGCGAATTCATATAAGATGGTGCTATCAGCCCAGCTGAGTTGTTTTTTAAGTACACTAGATTGTAAAATGTTTTGTTTAGGTACAGTGAGAAAAAAAACTTACACTTATTTCCTCGAAATAACTTTTGAACAAAAATTATCTATAAAAGGAAATTTATTGTCCTTAAGACTAAATAAAAGCTTAAAAACTATATTCTGATTATAAATATTTCTCTATTTTTTTCCAACATTTTTAGGCAAAACAAGTGGTGATCCTTTGACTATGACTCCCGGATTTTCTAGAAAGTCATCTTGAACATAATCCTGTGGAATAATATATTTGTTAGTTTTCTATAATAAATGTACACATTTTTTTGCTCACTGTATAAACATTCATTTGTTTATTTATTTTGTATCTCCTTTTATATTGGTATTCACCTGTGGCATTACAACGCACCGCTATGCGTGCTCAAGTGAGCTTTTGGTACAAAAGCTACCACACTAACCTGTATTCTACAGATTTTTATAATTAATTTAAATATTCTTAATTGGCTGGCACAACTTTTATCGTAAAATCCGCTCTTATGGTGCCCAGTATCCCCCTAAAGTATGACGACCTTAGTGCTAGTGCAAATCAGCCAGTATTTAAAAAAGATTTGTTTTTTAAAATTTTTTTTATAAACAAAAAGAAACAAGAGATATAATGACACAAAATAACAAGTTTATGTCATTATAATTTGACAATCTAGCTCCCCGGAAAAAAACAACAAATACATGTTGTTTTGGTTAATAAACACTGCAAATTGAGTTGTTGTAATTTTGCTATCACCTTATTGAGTTCGCCCTGATAGATACAGTAATAAACTAGTAAACAGAAAATATTTAAATATTACTGGCACCATGGATTTAATCATTTTTTATGTAAGTATATAATTTGAATGAATGATATTTAAACATGTATTCGATTTATCAGCAATTTATTCATATTTGCTCTTTAATGGAAACTGATAAGATTTTCCTTCCTCTAAGCTAAATCACGAAAAATTAACTTTATTTATATAAGCTCTGTGAAAAAAATTAAAAATTAATAGGAAAGTGGTTTAAAAAACTAGAGAAGACTATTTTTTTTTATATTAAAATCTTTATTTACAAGTCTTACAAGCTAATAAGGTACACAGTATGGGAAATTACTTAAAAGTACTACAACACTTAAAACTATTAATTGAATAAGAAAAGCTGTTAATAAAGCAGACTTGAGGAAAATTTGTCGCAAAAACCTCCAACAAAGCTTTAAAAAATTTATTTGAAATTTCCAAAAAAAGCAAACTCTAGAAGATTCTTTCTAACAAAAGATTATCAGTGATTGGTTAATAAATTTCTTATTGTATCAAAATTAGACACTCTGCATTTTTCATTAAATGACAGCGTCAGTTCATTGGTGAACATGTGTATCTTTTTAACCCATTTACGGTCACTGTGCCAATTTGGGAACCCTTAATTATTAAGGCTCTATAAAAAACTGTTTACTCTAGTTTATTAATTTTTGCATTATTGAATAGCGGAAAGTGCTCTGAATAAATATTAAATGAAGCAATTTAAATACATTTATTGTTATTGCTGTAATAATCTAATAAACTTTATTAACAATACACATGTACAGGTAGGTCAATGGTAACCAAAATTATATTTTCTACCTAAAGCTTATAGGCGTTATTTGCTGTTACAATTTGGGTACAATGGCCACAAGTATGCTAAAAACAAATTATAAACTAAATTTGTTTTATTTTTTTTCCACAAAATATTTCAGTTATTAATTTGAAAAATACCTCACTTGTTCCAAACTTACAACAAAAGCATGGGCGGAGTTGATGAAATGGACCAATCTACATATATCTTTATACCGAATTAGCATACATAGCAAAAAATGGTGGTGGTGTTTATTTACGTACATGGTTGATATGGCTATATCAAATGCGTGGCGCCTACATGAATTTTGTGAAGACAATGCTATGAATCAATTACAATTTCGTCGATCCATAGCTAGGTTTTATCAAAAACAGTCGTCCAAAAGACATCCTGCTCGGCCTTCGTCATCAAATGTTGAGGGTCTATATCTAGACGCCGCAGATCATGTTCCAGAAAAGCTTCCTAAGTTGTGCGTTGTGTCATCTGCCACAATAAAAGCCGCTGGAGTTGCAAAAAAAAAAGCAAACAAAACTCTGCGTTGAAAAAAATTATTTTGCAAAATATCACTCATAAGTGGCCATTGTACCAATTTGGGTACACCCCTCTAATGTCCTGATTTTTTTTTACTTTTTTTACGTTTCTGTTTTTTGCATTGTTAAAAATAAATATACATTGAAATTTTAAAAATTTAACTTGTAGTTTTTGTTTGGCTGTAAATGGGTTAAAATAAAATCTTTTGTGAAGTAGATCGGTGGGGAATCTTGGGGGGAGATTGTGTATTATTTTCAAATTTTTGTTTTGAATAATTTAAAGCCTTGTCGTATGTTTTTTTTTGGCAGTTTTGTAAACCATACCGGGCAACCATAGGTGAGTATCGGACGGATACACATTTTATACAGCAACAATTTGTTTTTTAAATTGAGTTTAGACTTCCTATTACGTATGGGGTAGAGAGCACGACCACATTTTATGGATTTATCGCAGACATAGCTGACGTGTTGTTTAAACGACAGTTTTTTATCTAACATAAAACCTAGATATTTAATGTTATCACTAATGGATATTATGTTTCCACTTGCATACAAAATTTTTGAGGGAGTACGTTTGGGCGATTTATTAAATGGGAATATGATAGCCTGAGTTTTTTCATTATTTACTGTGATTTTCCATTTGTCAAAATAATCTTGGCTTGAGGTAAGAGTCTCTTGCATTCTTTTTACTATTGCATTCGATGATTTTCCGAAGCTTATAAAGGCACTGTCGTCAGCATAAAATGCTGCTTCTCGGTTTTTACGGACTGTTATATCGGTCGTATTTAATGAGTAAAGTGTGGGTGATAACACAGATCCCTGAGGTAATCCCGCTGGTATTTGTTTTACGCAAGAAAATTCGCCGTCAACATATACTACAAAAGATCGACTTTTTAAAAAACTTTTGATAATTTTCTGCAAGTAAAGTGGGAAATTAAAAATACTGGGCTTGAAAAGCAATCCATCGTGCAAAATTGTATCAAAGGCCTTTTCTATGTCGAAGAAAGTAATGCTAGTGCTCTTGTGATTTGTTCTGTTTTTTCTATTAAGTTAATAACTCTCTATAATTGATGTGCGGTAGAGTGTTCTTTACGGAATACGAACTGTTGGCGGTTTATTAAACTATTTTGGTCTGCAAAATCTTCTAATCTCTTGTGAATTATTTTTGCAAAGATCTTCCCAGTAAACTCAGTATACTTATTGGTCTATAGCTTGTGGGTATCGCCTTTTTGAAAGTCGAGGGAAAATAGCCATATTTTAGACAACCGTTAAATATTTTAGCACGTTCGTCGTAAAAGCAATCTGGCATATTTTTTAAAATAATACTATTTATACCATCTAGACCTGGGGCTTTATTATTTTTTTAATAAATTAACGTATGATTTAACTTCGAAAGAGTCTCAATAATCAATATTAATAAAATTGGGAGGGTTTTCTTCAAGACGATATACATAAGTTGACACACGAGAATCTAAAGGAGAAGCATTGTTTATGGTTACCAAATGCGAATTGCTAAAAGTTTCCGCTATTGCATTAGCTTTTTCGGCTCCAGTTTTGAATACTGTACCATTTATATTCAAATCACATAATGTGATTTTCTTACCTTTTAAAACTTTTGACAATTTCTAAAACTTTTTTGATCCATTAGGCAACTTTGAAATAAATCTTGACCACGATTCGTTTCTATCCTTATTAAGCTGGAAATCAATTAGGCTATTTAAGTGTCTTAATATACCAATTAGGTGGGTCCTGTAGTTTGCATCCGCACATCGGAGAAGTTTACGTCTAAATTTATTTCGTTGTGAAATAAGCATTTTGGACGTATTAGAAATTTCTCTCTGCCCCCCGTCTTTGCTTTCCACTGGAATTTTACTAAAAGCTTCTTTGACAATTGAGAGTAGTCTTTCCAAAAGTAAATAGATATTACATACATACATAATTGGCCATTACAACCCTTCGTCAGGATTACGGCCTAGCTTCTCAACACCACTCATGTTGTGTGCGTTAATTTTATACATGAGTGGCGAGACCTACAGTTTAAAGTCGACTCCGAACGACAGTTTTTTTTTTTTGAGAAGCTTTTCATGCCAATTTTTACTCTCAGAGTTTTTGCCAGAAATCTGCTGAGAGGAAGTCGCCGAAGAAATACTTTTTGTATTTTGTTTCTGATGTCTGGCCTGGGATTCGAACTCGGGCCTTTTCGTCTAATAAGCCAACACACTACCTACTAGACCATGGCGACTTAGACGAAATAGATATTAGTAGGAGATAAATCCGCAAGATTGTTTGGTGTCTGATTTCGCTTTCTACCCAAGCGCTAATTGCTGGCCAGGCAGTACGTTTATACAATGGGATCAAACTTAATTTATTTTGAAATTTAGGATATCTAATGTAGAGGGCTGAATGTTTGTTACGTTTTGGCCGAATCGGGTATGTGAGTAAGGATAGTAAATAAAATAGTTAGAACTCAGAGTGTTTGTAAAGTGTATTACCAGCTGTGTTATTTGATACACAATTCCAATGTGTGTGACGTGCATTGAAGTCACCAAAAATAAAAAACTCATCAGAAAGGTTTGTTAGAAGATCCAAGTCAGCTTTAAAATCCGGGGTTGATTAGGGTTATAAGCAGCGGTGAAAACTACTGCACGTCCGTTAATCATAACCTGGATAGAAATATTTTCGATACAACGAGTGTTAATTTTAGGTAATAACTTATGAACTAGGTTACTTTTTTCACGATAAGTACTCCTCCACCATGTGTTGGTCGTTCTTCTCGGTAAATTTTATAGTTTCCCAATCTGAATTTGTGATGTGGTTCTAGAAATGTTAACATTATCGAAGAGGCAAAGATAAATATTGGATGGAAAACGTGTCAAGTTTAATATGGAACGGAAATAATTCAACTTATGAAATTTGGAGGATATAATCATTTAGCGAAGGAATATAAAAACCAAGAGACATGTTTGTGAGGCCATGGCTATCATAGGACAAAAAATTGCCCGAAATGTATCAAATGTGTGAAAATAAATAGCAGACTTAATATAGGCTTGGACGGAAATCATCGGACAAATGATAGGCAGTGCCCGGCATTTAAAATAAATTAGGTAACAAAAAGAGGAGGATACGTCTGATTAATTACCAATTAAGGGAAGTAAATGTTACATATACAAATGTACAAAGCCTTATTAACAACCATCATCAAGTTTAAATTCTGCATTAACGGAGAGTTCAGATTTTTTTCGACTATTTGAAACGCAAGCAACAAAAGATATAGACGATTTCTAAATTATATTATGTCGTTATCGACATCATCGAGAACAGGTGGTGTCTTAATATATTTTAGAAAACAATGGAGTGTAACAAAAATAAGTGGGAAGATCGATGATACAAAGTACTGGGTTTTTGTTTGTAGAGCCACAGTTGACAACGATAGTACTATAATTTGTGCTATATATAGATCGCCTAGTATAGTGAATATGAGTTTTGTTACGCATTTGAAGAAATTGTGGAAGAAATATGTGATAATAACTGTGATAATATCCTTAATAACTCTGATATTTTAATTACCGGAGACTTTAATACAGACTGGAGGCGAAACACAACGTATAGAATTAAGATTAGTTGCATTGTTAATGATGATGGTCTTAGACAAATAGTTGACGAACGCACTCGTGTAACAAGAACATCTAGTATAATGTGTCAGTCGGTAATAGTAGGACAAGTTAAATTGCAGTTTGTGAAGGGATAAATATATCAGTTGGGAAAACGAAAAGTAGCGACAGAAAGTAATATTGTTGATGTATTTAAATATAATAAATATTTGTTTAACGCTTAAGTTATTAACAATTTAAGATATGATGATAATATAAGTAACGATGAGAACGTTTCATATTCGACGACTGTTTAAAAGGAATATTAAGGAAATACACATTCATTAAAATGGTACATGAATATAATAATGCGAATTATTGGTTTAATGCGGAGTTACAATTAACGAAATGGGAAGAAATAATTGGATATCTGCAGGCTAAGGCTATGAAAAAAGACGCTTGGACAATCTACAAAATAAGAAGAAACCAATATAAAATATATGTATGTATGTAAATTGAAAACAAAAAGAATGATCTATATATATAAAAATTAATGTTTGTTTGTATGTAACTTACAGAATCATGATCATGTTATGATCTTTAGCAAAGTTGATGCTCATTAGCCCGGGAAGGTTTCTAAGTTGGTATGACCAATTTCCGACAGGTGGCGCCACTGAGAATTATTCAAAATGATTTAAATCGTAAACTATGCTTTTGATCATGTGTTGATCGTACAAATATCAGACATTTTAGGATTCATAATTTATGCTTTTAATAACATTTAGTATAACTCATTCTCGTAAAATGTCAATCACAAATTTGAAACATTTTAGTTTTGGAAAATGTTTAGAAATTTTGTTGGGTTCAATTGAATTGGGTACATTGTCAGATTCTAATAAATTTAAACGCATTTTTCAATCATGCCTCCAAAGCGCAAGCAATTGGTTGACCTATACCTCAAGCACGGAAGAAAAGAGCATTACGAACCTCATAATCAGGCGAGCAACGAGGATTGAGACTGGAAAATCTTCGAATACATAAAAACTGATCGAATGCGTACTACTCAGGCCCGTTCGTAAAATGATTCAAAATTAATTGGATATTTGCGTAATATTTTTCCTTAAAATTTTTTTTAGTTAGTGGCGCAGCAACACGCGCAAGGAACAGCTAGTAATATAAATAAAATAACACTGTTGATCAAAATCAAATATGGAGACAAATAAAGGACCTAGTATTTAAAAGGAAGATTAAAGGATAAAATCGCTGATGTTTGATAAAATTTAACATAATAATGACCATGGCATAGCTAATACATTTAGCACGTTTTTCGTAGATAGCATCAAAATTAGGAACGAAAAACTGAAGAGAATAATAGAACAAATGAAAAAAATAATGTTGAAGATAATAAATAAATCGATGAAGACAGGGGTTTTCCTGAAAACTAGAAAGGAACAGTTGCATTACCAGTTGAAAGTGTAAAAAAAAGAAAAAATTTGAATATATAGGCCAAAAAATGCTCGTGTGAAATAAGGGTAAACTATGTAATAAGTAAAACGAAAGACATAGGAAATACAAAGAAAGTAATATCAATATTTCTTGATTTTAATGTATGGAATAAGAGGCATACAAAAAATGTTCAATATTAAAGAAAAGAGTACCTTCAGTAACAACAGGTTTTACCAGAGAAAATAATTAGGAAATGATATTTTCGTATTACTTCCTATCAGGCACAATGTATCCATTTTTGAAATTTGTAAAAAAAATTTTAAATATTTTGAAGTACTTTTTTAAGTAAAGATTAATTACTTGTGCATAAAAATGCACTATAAACAATCAAAATCTTGTTCATATTAGGTACTAAAAAAATAAGTTATATTCATATTATATTGATTTAAAAAAACAAAATTTTCAACGAAACGTTTTTTAGAGAATTTTAAATTAGATGAAATTTTATAATTTGATATCTAATTTCAAAAATTACTTAAAAGGAATAATTATTTTATATCGATGAGTAATATTTATAACTAAATATTTTAACGATCTTAATTAATTTCATTCCGATACAGTGGTGGCACACACATACATAGATATGAATGTAACTGTTTAAGAATATTAACAAATCATGTTTTTCTGCAATTATTCACACTTACCACAGTCGCAGGTTTTTACATTTATATCTTCGTAATCAGTATCTTCATCCACACTATCTCCAAAAACATTCGAAATTCCAGATCCAATTCGAAATATTGCGTCAAAAAGAAATTTGCCTGTACGATTGTTTGTACTTTTAAATGAATATTCGTTATTGCACTTTATTTGAGATTTGCATTGAACAATAAAATTAGAATATAAAAAAAAATATAAAAATATATTAACTAAAAGCATTTTGTTATTAAATTAGTCATTTTAACTATATCATAGCATTATTTACTAATATATTCATAGTATTTAATTTGTTAAACTAAAAATAAATAAAATATGTAACTATAAGCATGTGCATATCCATCCTACTTTGTTATAAAATTTCTTGTGGGTAATTTTGTTATGTGCTGAATACATTACTTTATTTAAAGAACATTCCAATGAAAAAAGTTATAATTTATTATAATCATTTCATAATATAGTAAATACTTTCATATAAGTATGTACATATGTACCACCGAGTATCTACATTAGACAGGTCGCGCTATATAAATATTTAATTTGAATTATAGACTAATTGGCCCATAATCATAGTCAAACACTAAAGTCGGTTCTTTTTAAAAACAACTTTAATATTTAAACCTGTTACTAACTGTTTCTTAACTATAGTGAAAATTAATAATAGTTTTAAGTTGAGTCAGTTTTAAGTGGGTGATTAGTATAATTTTTGAAATCTTGCATACAAACTGGTATAAATCACAGAATACACACAGAATCGAATCGAGATGTTGACAGTTAACCTAGCATTGCGAAAGGGCCAGAAAATATTACCAAAAAGTATTTGTGTCCCTCTCTAAATACAACTCTTTTTTGTTTATTTACGTTTTTTTAGTTTTCGGGGTGGGTTTTTTATATTGGCGAGAGTTAATAAAAAATGTAATTTTTGTCTAAAACTATCAATAAATAATAAAAACAACTAATAACAATAACCTTTTTAACTTTTCCTTTCAAGAAATTAAAAAATATTGACATCTTTAAGCAAGAAACATTTTTTATGAGCAGCACGTCTTATTTTGATCTTGTAATATTTAGCTTCTTAATTACCTCTTGCACAAGAAACTATATTCATTATGACCGAAAATTACCCACATTTCGATTAATATTTAAATATTTAAGAATCTTTAAAATTTTCATTGAAGAAATTGAAAAATATTCCAAATTTTCCCTTTTTTAACACAAAATAAATGTTTGTTTACATTTAGTTTTTCTACTTTAACCGCCAGTTTTCATTCTGTATATCTATTGCTTCTAACAAATTTGTTTCGCAATACATTTTAATATTTTGTTTCTCCCTCTAATTGGCAGGTTAAGCTACTGCTTTGAGCGTTATTAAACGTCAAAGGTATCGATTCTGTGTGTATTCTGTGGTATAAATACTGTATAAGTGGCATCTCCGCACAGCTGATGCAATAAAAGCGACAAAAAATAAACAAAATATAAATTGTTATTTTGAAAAAAACAATTGCATAAAATGAATCAGGGGAAATCATTTTCAATGTCCTTAATTGTACACATCTCCCCAATTATTTTTCAACACTTTTTCCACAATTTATAAAAAATTTAACACAATCCATACAACTTTTTTTTTGGTTTGTTTTGATTTTGTAAATTTGGATAAATGACAAACAGCTGATAGAGTTAAAGTGATGTTAACTTTTTTAAAAACAACTTCAGCTTGTTTTAAGTATAAAACTGACTTTAGAGGAAAAAGTAAGCTTTTTATCGTCTATAGTAGCTGAAAAGTAGACATTTTAATAAATGATACTAAAAGTATACTTTTTTGATGACTATGATTATGGCCCATTGTTTCTTTACTTAAATTATTTAAGCCTGCTTTTACACTAAAAAATGTTCTTTGCAAAGTTCTACATTGCACCGAGCATATTCTGTGCTACATTGTTCCTATAAGAAAAATTTGTTGACAAATAGTTTTAGCTGACTTAGGCACAATATGGCTGATGAGTTAGAAGTAGATTATGATGAAGTTAGTTATATAATTGACGCCAAAAAATAATGTCGAATAATGAGATACCATTAAATTTATTAATGGCAGAATGCTAGGAAGTATGCAACCGCTGTCGCTGTTCTTAATAAAATCACAGAGGTTTACACTACTTCTACATCAATAAATTTTGAAGATCTGGTTTAAAATCGAACCATGCGAAAAGAGCACAGCAGAAGACCAGCTAAGCGAATTATCGATGGATTTAAGGTAGTTATTTATATTTTTAATTTAATTTAAAGCATTTTATTTATTACAATATCGATTCGTCAATCCAAACTTCTCCCGGATATAAGACGAATAGAAAACCAAAATTCACCATCCCTCGTTCTCACAAGACATGGAAAAATTGTTAAGTATTCTAAAAATAGAAAACTTTTCGGCGGAAAAGATTACTGACGAAATATTAAACAACAGTGAGTACTAGGTGGATTGGTACAACAGCCACTAATACTGGAATTAACGACGGTGCTGTTGGGACGAAAATTAGTTTTTGTTCCATGGTTGGTCCTTCCTCGCGACAACAATTGCAAGGTTTTCTTGTATGCGGCGTTTTTCGCAACAGCTGCCTCGCGACACTCCTCATCGCACTATTGATTTCGTTGTGGTGGGCGCTCGAAACCAAGGATTGTTTCTGCACTAGTGCGCAAGGAGTGGGAGATGTTGGCCCACAGTCCGCCAATGTCGTTGGGATTAGATGTTGAACGACGGAGCATATCCGAGAGTTGAGCGGAGAACGCCTCAACTGTCCTTTGTGATCAATCGGGGGACATACAAGTGGCCTTGTGAATGTCGAGATGCTGAAACTTGGTGCTCAATACTACCATGTTACGCGCCGCGGCGAAATCGATCGTACCATTGGAGGTAGTGTCCGCGTGGAAGCTGAACTATCCGACAGCGGGGCCAAAGATACCTTCCCGCCCGACCTCCGCATTAAAATCTCAGAGAACGATTTCGGCATCATGGGCCGGGCACTTATCATATACGTCCTCGAGTTTAGCGCAAAAGGTATCTTTAACCACATCGTCTTTTTCTTTCGTCGGGGCGTGAGCACAAATAAGGCTGATGTTGTAGAATTTTGCCCTGATGCGGATTGTGGCTATTCTTTCGTTGTGGCGTTAACCCAGAGACAAAGTGGCGAAGTCTCTTATTAACCACAAATCCGCATGCAAATTCGTGCTTGTGAACCTGGCCACTGTAATACACATGGCAAGATGCCAGCCTTTTGAATCCTTGTTATATTCATCGCATTTCCTGTATGGCAGTGATGTCCGTCCTACACTTCATGAGGGCATCCTACAGCTGGGCGGAAGCGCCTACCCTGTAAAGGGTTCGGACGTTCCAGGTGCTAATTCGTATATCAAAGTCCTTTAAACTTTTGCCGTGGTCGTCAATTTTTGAGGGGATCTTAGGTTAGGTTAGAGGACGTGTACTTGTCAATTAAGACAAGTACAGTACCCGGAGGTCGAATTGACCCATTGTACAACGTCCTTAAAGAGGAAGGATAAGAGAGGGAATAGGATATAAAGAAGAGGAGATAGGAAAGGGAGAATGGGAAGCGGAGGGGTCACATAGACCCAACAAAGAAGGGAGAGCGCGACTCCCTGATGAAGCCCTAGCGCCTCTCAACCAGCCTAAGCCACTAATGAATCTGTGGAGAGCCTTGATGTCGGCTCTCGACACAGAGTTCAAACTCTCAAAGAACGCCCTGCCAAGGATCCTCAGCCTCAACCTACCAAGGGCTGGGCAGTTACAGAGGAGTCTCCAACTCCTCCTCATTGCAACATGCCCTGCAATAGTCCGGCTGGGATCTGTTCCAGATCCCCGTCAGCGACCTAATCTCGCAGTGCCCTGTGATAAACCCGACAACCAACCTTAAGCTGGCCTTATCCAAGCCCAGCAGCCAACCTGTTCTCTTACTGTCCGCAGCAGGCCATAGACATCTAGAGACAAAACAACCCGATCCGTTCCCCCAACGTCTCTGCTCTTCCTCCCCGACCCATCCATTGATGAGACCGTAGAGGTGGCAGACCGGGGGTCAGTACCAACTATTAAATCGCCCCCAAAGAGCGAACCTAAACTAGTGACGGCATCCGCCGTCTCATTGCCCAGTATTCCGCTATGACCCGGAACCCAGCAAAGACTGATACGGTCTAGTCCAAAGGTCCTCAACGACTCCTTGCTCTTGCGAACGAGCCGTGATTTGCACCAGACCGACTCAATGGCCCTAAGGGCAGCCTGACTGTCAACGAAGATCACGTAAGATTCCGAAACTGAAGCTGGGCCACCAACTATGGCCTCAATAGCCTTCAAGATTGCGAAAATCTCCGCCTGAAAAACGCTGCAGTCATTATTCAACCTAAAGTGGAGTTCAAGACCGAGTTCCCTACAGAAAACCCCAGCACCTGTACATCCACCTAACTTAGACCCATCTATGAATGTGGGTATACCTCTCTACCCCTGGAGTACCCCACCATTCCTTTGTGCCCTTTCCGGTATAAGTATCCTTAAACCGAGCACAATATAATCGGTGGCTTTTCCGAAAGTCCATACCTCCCGTCAGGAAAGATGACATTCAGAACTCTGGAGTGACCTATCGAGCGCTGTTTCCAGCAGCCCGATTCCCTCAGACGAATGGCACTGAGCGCTGCACACCGCTTGACATACAAATCAAGCGGAGTCAGGCAGAGCACAGTGTCAAGAGCAGCCTGAGGGCAACTCTTCCTCTCTCCAGTGGTACTCAAGGAAACAATCCGCTGAAAACTCTTATCTAAGGCACACCACCAAAGAACGCAGCCATAGGTAATAACCGGTCTAACAATCGCCAGATATATCCAGCGAATGGCCCTAGGCGGAAGACCCCAGCTCTTACCTAAGGAGTTCCTACACTGGTAGAAGGCCATCAGTCCCTTCTTCATTCTTTCCTCGGTGTTTCGTTTCCAGTTCTGCTTGCTGTCCAGGACAACACCCAAGTACTTGACCTCAGAAGACAACGGAAGCTTCCTACCAGCTAACCTCGGCAACCTGAAGGGTTCAATTTTGTACCTACGCGTGAACAAGACGAGGTCTGTCTTATCCGGATTTAGACCTAGGCCACATTTCGTAGCCCAAGAGGATAAAATTCCAAGACCAGACTCCATCAGTTCCCCCAGCGTCGGTAGAAATTTTCCACCCACCAGAATAGCCACATCATCGGCATATGCCACAACCCTAAAGCCCCTACTCTCTAGAAGCCTCAGACCAACATTAGCAACCAGGAGCCACAAGAGAGGGGATAGGATACCCCCCTGCGGTGTACCCCTGGTCGCACGCTTTACGATAGAACATCTACCCAGATTCGATCGGATTAGTCTATTACCCAACATGTGGATGATAAACCGCACCAGAAAATCTGGGGCATGTATATCCCTCAGTGAATTCTCAATAGAAGAAGTGGTGACATTATTGAAGGCCCCCTAGCCAGATTCGCCTAACAAAACCTGTCACATCATGAAGAGCGCTCTCAACCGACTTACCCTTAATGTAAGCATGTTGCGACCCACTCAACAGAGACCGATCCATGTTTGACCTCAAATATAGATCGATAAGTCTCTCCAAAGCTTTCAAAAGAAAGGATGAGAGCGATATCGGTCTATAATCCTTCGGGCCGATGTGACTGGGTTTACCAGCCTTTGGTATAAACACCACGAGCACATCTTTCCAACCATAAGGTATATCACACCGCTGGAGACAGTCTCTATACACGTCCACCAGACATTCGTGTAATATATCAACAGCATGCTGAAGCAGAGCCGGAAAGATACCATCCGGACCAGGCGACTTAAAGGGCTCAAAACTACTTATCGCCCATTTGACCTTGTCTCTGGTAATGATATCCTCCAAATCGGTCATCAAGCCAACATCACAGAAGGGATCAGCAACGAGCCACATCGGCAACATCCTCGATACTCGTGCAGAAACTCATCCAGGTGGTTCTCTTTGAGCGCTTTATTTCCCTTTTATACTCATTAAAACTGGCCTTATATGTAGATCAGTCAACATCCCTGCCCGACCTCCTAGCCTTATTAAAGAGTCTCCTGGTACAACAGCGGAGTCTCCGGAGTTCCGCATTCCACCAGGCTGGCTGGCTCCTCTTACCCGGGTAAGTGAGAGGACAAGCATATCCATAACAAGACAACAAAATATCCGTCAAAGACCCAACTCGATCATTGACGCCAGGAGTGGAACGACCCCTGAGGGTCTTAAGTTCCTCCTCCACAGCCCTCTCCTATCTTATCCAGTCGGTTCTTCTTGGATTCCTACAAGGCTTGTTAAAGCCACCTGATAGATTAATACTGAAGGATATCAATTGGTGATCAGAGAAAGAACACTCACCTGAAACCCTCCAGTCATTAATCATAGACCTGTCCATGTTAGAGAGCGTAATGTCAATTACAGTCTCCCTAACACGGTTTCTAAACGTTTGCGTGTTACGAACGTTACAAATGTTGAGCCTATTAAGAATAATAAAATTCGACTCACCCCTAGTATTTATGTCAGCACTGCCCCATTGGGTGTGATGAGCATTTGCATCGCATCCCAGGACAAGGCGACATCTTGTCCTCTCCGCATGCTCCACCAGTCGTCCAATTAAGTCATCAGGTGGGGATGCAGCCTCATACGGCATGTACACAGATGACAGCATCAACTCTATCCCAAGGTCATCTTTGTACGCCACAGTCGTTACGTCACCTGTACAAAAGGACGGAGTGATTAACAAGTCTAAATTACCCCTAGCTAATATACAGGTTCTTACCTTCTCGCTTGTTCTAGGAACAAGTAACCTATAATCAGGATCGCTCAAACCCAGGATCCTATCCCTAAGGATCCAAGGTTCCTGGATAAGAGCGATGTCAACTTCAAGGCGGCGTAGGGTGGTTAGTAGGTTCTGTGAGGCGGCTTCGCAGTGATGCAGATAAATCTGCACCACTTTTAGCCTCCTCTGGGTTCCTAGGCACCCCTTATTTCCCGATGACGAAACTTTAGGTTTGCTACCCCACACAACACCACGCCACCCCTTGCCCTTAGCCTCTGAAGTGATGTCTGATCAATAGCGATCCGAAAATCTCAGCCCTTCTTACCGTCACCAGCCAGGGAGTTAACAACCGCCCACGTACTGGTGTTCAATCCATCGTTCTGCTTCCCAATAAGTTTGGGTATGATACTCACCCGCCTAAAAGTAGGCGTGATCCATACCGTCACTATTGGACGTAGAGGGAGGTCGGATTGAGGGACCACCTCCAACCGCGCACCGGGCCAGAGTTCGCCAAGGCGCTTCACTGATTCCACAAGGATCTTTACAGTTCCCTCGTTTTCACAGTCGACTACCTTGATGCCCCTGGACCAACCAATAGAAGATATGCGAGCATTCCTGCCATCACAACTCTCCTCAGCTATAAAGTCAATGAGCCGTTCTTCAAGTAGATTCCATCTTTCAGGAGAGATTTTGCCATCCAAATCCGACCTGTCGATGAAAGCCAGCTGAAGGGAAGGGTTAGTTCCTAGGCTCCCTTGTTTCCTGGGACGCTTGGAGCTAGAGGAAGGCACCTCGTCAGACCTGTTCCTCTTCATGCGATCTCCCTTGCGAGAAACCTGCACAGAAGACCTATCCGCCGAAGTGACCCCCCCAACTCCTTGGCCTCTAACCTTACATCCTGGGTATTTTTTCTCATACCGCAGAACAGTGCCTCTGTGTCGAGCCAGCATCCTCTGCTCCTTAACAGAGAGGGAATCCACATCACGGCTTGCAAATCTCCTCAAGACAGTGCAAGCCCTACGATATGAATTCCTCTCCTTATACATAGCGCAACGTTTCCGCCCAGTTCTACCCCCGCTTGTCAGACGAGCCAACCTTACCCATGCAGTCCGGATCAGTAGATGATCGTACTAGTGGGTCAGAAGCATCCTGTCTGACAAGTGGGTTCCTTAAAGGGGATGTCACCACCTCATTGCTCCCAGTGGCAAATTGGATACGAGTGAGAGGGAGCCTTTCGATGACTATATTGTCACCGTCTTCATCCGATAGTGGGGAGACAGAGTCTGACTCCACGCACATATCTTCCGTAGAAGTGAGGATCGCCAAAGCAGACTCCTCACCAAAGGCCTCCTCCACAGTCGTAATCCTCAGGCCAGCTGGGGCGAAATTCCTGACGATCTCATTGTTGTTGTAGACAATGCTCGCCTGGATTCGCGCAATGAGCTGGGACGCGTCCAGTCCATTCAAAAGTACCATTTCGTCATCATTGTCCGTATTATTGTTTTTCTCGTCCATGTAAGTCCCACGAGTGAAGGGGGAAAGGAGGTCGATCATGCCATAGCCCCCGCTAGCATGACAGGGACTTGGCAGGGAACCTAATACTCACTGAGGCGCCCGGGTATCAGTGAGGCTCCGTTAAAATACAGTCGGATTAGACCCCCGATGAGCACGGGTCGCATAACACTCCAGATTAAGGGTATGAAAGAAAAAAAATATACGTGTTCCGATGATTCGAACAGATCCAGAAGGACATCGATCCGAAACCAGAGTCTTCCCACGATATTAGGGTAACCTTTAGTCATTCACCCCAACTCACTCTGGGTCACAGAGTGAATCGAAGTAAACTTAAGCCCCCACATCCCGACAAGATCGTTACCCAGGTGGAGGGGATCTTTTAGAGGCTATTGTTGTGGTTTTCATTGGATATAATTTTACGTGGTGGGTTCCAAACCCTATGCACAGCCCAAATTTAACGTCCAGGGGATTGGACTTCGCTGCACCAACTTGAATACAGCAAGACAAGTATCGGCCTGGTGGTCGTCACGTTGACCACAGTCAGAAACTTTACCTTGTTTGCATGCATTCCATCCCTCCCGGAGCACAGGAAAAGTGGATTATATTTTATGTCACAGTTCTCTATCACAGATGCGTTGGCAGGGATGGATAGGTAGTCGAATTGTTGATGAACTACAGACTTGAAGTCCAATAGAATTCATAAACGACTAGCTAGGGGGATACCTTTAGAAGTAGAAGTTTTACCTGTGGGTGACTACCTATAATGGCTGTTTGTGGGATCACCTTTCCTTCTTTTCTTCGTAAATTTGTTCCCCTCTCCTCTTCTCCCTTATCTTTATCCTTTTCCTCTTTCCTTCGTTTCCTAATTGAAAGGTCACAATATACCAAGAGGTGTCTAGTTGAATGCGTGCAATCGGTAACACGTTAACCTAACCATACTAATCGTTTAAAGGCAAAACAACTTCTCACTTTATATACGTAAAGTCGTAAACGTGGCATAAATAAATATATTTAATCGTAATGTTACAAAATGTTTTGTTATTTAAATAAATAAGTAAAAGATTTACTTAAATTAATACGTAACTTCTATTAAAAGTAAACAAATTTTTTGTTCAAATTTGCATTATTAAATTATAGAGAAAAAATTTCAAGATTTAGTATGGATACGTACATAAATCTAAAGTTGAAATGAAAAAACGAACAAACTCTGTTTTCGTTTTAGTCAATGTTCAATTGATCACCGAGCAACCAGAGACGATAATTATGACGTTTTAAAACGCTCAGCCACTGTTGTTTAATTAGAGGGAGAAAAAATGTTACAAGTCTTGCGAAGCAAATGTTTTAGAAGCAACAGATTTACAGAATGAAAACAGGCGGATAAAGTAGAAAAATTAAATGTAAATAAACAGCTATTTTGTGTTAAAAAATGGAAAATTGGAATACTTTTTAATTTCTTTAATGAAAATTTTAAAAATTCTTAAATATTTAATTATTAATCGAAATGTGGGTGATATAGTTTCTTGTGCAAAATGTTATTAAGAAGCTAAATATCAAAATAAGACGAACGTGCTCATAAAAATTGTTTTTGATGAAATTTGCCAATATTTTTTTTAAATTTCTTATGGGGCAGTGCTGATATAAACACTATGGGTGAGTCGATTCTGAATTTTATTATTCTTAATAGGCTTAACATTTGTAATACGTATTGGCAACACTCCGACGTTTAGAAATCGTGTTAAGGAGGCGGTAATTGACATTCCGCTCTCTAACATGGATAGGGCTATGATTAAGGACTAGAGGGTTTTAGATGAGTATTCCCTTTTCTGATCACCAACCGATATCCTTCAGTATTAATCTATCTAGTGGCTTTCATAAGCCTTTTAGGAATCCAGGAAGAACCGACTGGATCAGATATGAGAAGACTGTGGAGGAGGAACTTAGGACCCTCAGTCATTCCACTCCTGGCATCAATGATCGAGTTGGATCTTTGACGGATATTTTGTTGTCTTGTTTTAGAGATGCTTTTTCTCTTACTTACCCGGATAAGAGGAGACAGCCAGCCTGGTGGAATGCGGAACTCCGAAGACGTCGCTGTTATACTAGGAAACTCTTTAATAAGGCTAAGAGATTGGGCAATGAAGTTGATTGGTCTGCATATAGATTCAGTTTTAATGATTATAAGAGGGGAATAAAGCGCTCAAAGAAAACCACTTGGACGAGTTTCTGCGAGAGTATCGAGGATATTGCCGAAGTCGATCGTTTCCGTAGGACGCTGTTTAGGGATCCCAAAATCCTAGGCTTCATCCAAAAGTTCGATGGCACGTGGACAACTAGAGGTTCTATTGAACACTCATTTTCCCTATTGTTTGGATCCAAATAGCTATCCGTTGGACGTAGCTGATCCCTTCTATAATGCTGGCATGATGCCCGAGACGGAGGATATCATTACCAGGGATAAGGTCAAATGGGCGAAATGGGTAAGTCGGTTGAGAGCGCTGTGACAGGTTTTGTTGATAGACTAATCCGATCGAATCTGGGTGGATGTTCTATAGCCAAACGTGCAACCAGGGGTACACCACAAGGAGGGTGGTTTACCCTCTTTTGTGGCTCTCGGTTGCTAATGTTGGTTTGAGGCCTCTGGAAAATAGAGGCTCTAAGGTTGTGGCATACGCCGATGGTTTTTCTGGTACGTGGAAAATTTTGATGGAGTCTGCTCTTGGAGTTTTATCCTCTTGGGCAATGCAATGTGGCCTGGATATAAATCCAAATAAGACGGACCTAGTTTTGTTCTCGCGTAGGTACAAAATTGGAACCTTCAGATTACCGAGGTTAGGTGGTGGGGAGCTTCAGTCGTCTTCTGAGGTCAAGTACTTATGTATTGTCCTGGACAGCAAGCTGAACTGGAAACGAAACACCGAGGAAAGAATGAAGAAAGAACTGAATGCTCTCTACCAGTGTAGGAAGTCCATAGGTAAGAACTTGGGTCTTCCGCCTAGGGTCATTCGCTGGATATATCTGGCGATTGTTAGACAGGTTAGTACTTATGGTTGCGTTGTTTGGTGGTGTGCCTTAGATAAGAGTTTTCAACAGAAAATCTTTGATAAGGTTCAGCGAATTTTCCTTTCCTTGAGTATCACTGGAGTGAGAAAGAGTTGTCCTCAGGCTGCTCTTGACATTATGCTCTGTCTGACTCCGCTTGATTTTTATATCAAGCGTTGTGGGAAGCGGGCTGCTGGAAACACCGCTGGATATGTCACTCCAGAGTTCTGAATGCCGTCTTTCACTGATTATATTGTGCCTGAGGCTTTGTTCCTGCCTGGTTTAAGAATACTTATACCGGAAAGGGCACAATGGAATGGTTGGGTATCCAGGGGCAGAGAGGTATACTCATCTTCACAGATAGGTCTAAGTTAGGTGGAAGTACAGGTGCTGGCGTTTTCTGTAGGGAACACGGTCTTGAACTTCACTTCAGGTTGAATGATGACTGCAGCGTGTTTCATTCGGAGATTTTCGGGACTTTTGGACCAGACCGTACGCGTCTATGCTACGTTCCGAGTCATAGCAGAATACTGGGCAATGAGATGGCGGATGCTCTCGCTAGCTTAGGTTTACTTTTTGAGGGCGATTTAAAAATTGGTCCTGACCTCCTCTGCCAGCTCTACGGACTCATCGATGGATGGGTCAGGAGGGAAGAGCAGAGGACTTGGGGGAATTGATCGGGTTGTTATGTTTCTCGATGTCTATGACCTGCTATAGACAGTGTAAGAGCAGGTTGACTGCTGGGCTTGGATAAGGCCAGTTTAAGGCTAATTATCCGGTTTATCACAGGGCACTGCGAGACTAGCTCGCTGACGGGTATCTGGAACATATCCCATTCCGACTGCTGCAGGGTATGTTGCGATGAGGAGGAATTGGAGACTGTCGAGCACCTCCTCTGATAATTTTGATATAAAATAATATATAATATCAGCTTAGTATCTGGGCAGTCATGTATAAGTTTACATTCACAGCTTAATACATGTAATATATTACTTTTTCTAACGGCTCATAATGACATACATACATAATTGGCTATTACAACCCTTCAGTCAGGATTACGCCCTAGCTTCTCACACCACTCATGTTGTGTGCTTAATTTTATACTTTAGTGGTGGGACCTACTCCGAACGAAAGATTTTTTGAGAAACTTTTTCATGGCAGGTTTATTGACTCTCAGAGTTTTTGCCAGAAATTTACTGAGAGGAAGTCGCCGAAGAAATATTTTTCTTTCATATTTCGTTTTGATGTCTCGAATGGGGCCCACACCGGGGTTTACGTCTAATAAGCGAACGCACTACCTACTAGACTACGGCGACTACATATAGGAGCATTATCCTATTGGAAAATCCATTGGATGGGTCCAAACTGGTCTTAAAATTAATGTCTAAATTCGTAACACAATTTTGTTTAAATAATATTTATTATAATTTCCATTCCAAAATAATTTTTAAAATAGTTATACCATGTTCACAAATGCACTCTTATTGCGTAAATCACAATAAATGCCATTTTGAGGTCAATATTTCATTTAAATTTCAATTAATTATTGCGCAATAAATACACAAATTGTTATAATATTGATTAAAACTTAAAATATAAACACTGTCATAAATACGTTCAATGAGCATATTACAGTTTTCCGAAAACTTTTTGTTGATATTTGACAACTCAAAGTCAAAGTTGAGTTGTCAAATATCAACAACGACAAACAAAAAAAAAAGCAATACAAAAACAATGTTGCTGAAACAACCAGCTGTTTTGTTTATTAGCTGTCAAACGATTATTGCTTATATCTGAACACTTAAAATATTATACTCAAATAGTCGAATATTGGTTCAATATAAGTGCATGTCTGAGCATAGTATTACAAATCTCTGAATTTTTATCTAAATCTTATGTTATTAAGGCGTTTTTATTCAAATTATTTATAATAATCTTGCATTGAGATTAAACTTTGCTTTTAACTATTATGTTATACCATTTAATTTCTTCCCATTCTTTACGAATGTGTTAAAGTTCAACTTAATGTGCCTTCGCATTACTTAAGTTGCCGTATTAAGAAATAATAAAACAAAACTTCTGGCAACACTCAGGAAGTTCTTGTCAAAATGTCCTAAATGTTGTGAACAGAAGTTATCCTTATGGAAGATTTAGTAAACAATTGCACTTTTACCGAATATAATTCTAATTGTATTTTGAAGGAAGAACGTTTGTGTACAACTCTTATAAAGCAATAATTTGATTGAAATGAGTAATTTTAAAAATAAAATATATATTTTGCTCTGTTTTCTTTTCATATTCTAAAGAGTTTATATAAAGTGAAAAAAATTAAATAAAAAGCAAACTGATACTATTTAGGCGCATGTTTGACCTCTTATTTAAATTTCCTGATGTGTGCGTGAGTGTGTAAGATCCTATTAATTTTATATGTACGCTTGATGTATTAAATGGCCTGTCTTATAAAAAAAAATTTTAAATGATGGTTAATTGTTTTTAAAACATATTACAAGTAAATTCCGACTACAAAAGCTACTTCGGAGAGCTGCACAAATAAAGCTTAATACTTAACATAGTTGCAAAGATAATAGGTAAGTCCGTGTTAAACGTACCACACCCTAATCCAAAAAAGGAATTATATTCGAGCAGCACCTTGTATTATTTACGTATAAAAACATTACATCCTACAATAATATTACAAAAAATAATTTTGTAAGGCATTCATGTTATTCTTGCAATGATATGAACTACAGTGCAGATTTATTTATTTAAAAATACACTTGTTTAAAGCAAAAAATGTAGAATCAACTCGGAAGTTACCTCCATTAATTTGCATACAATAATACTGAACTAAATCAACAAATGTTACCAGACGAGGTAATTTGAAAAAATTAATATTACATTAAACCAGTGATTTACAATAGTCCATAAATAAATAAATATACAATGGACAGCATTAGTCTCGGTACCCTAATTTTAAGTAAATAATTTTATGAATTGTAAGAACAATTTCTAAAAATAATAAATGATGCTTTTTAAATTTATGATATTAATTTAATTCTATTTTATAATAAAACAAAAAAATTATTCATTTATGCAACAAACCCCAAGAAAAATAAGGTAAACTTTCTGTTGACTATTCTTTTGGGCTGCAAAAACGTAGGTTTCCTAAGAAGAAAAAAATTAAAAAGTTAAAGCCAAATTGTATTAAAATGTAATATCTAGAATTTAGAAGGATATCCTTTAAGGCCAGGCACACTATTTTTTTTGTTTCTGCCTATATAAGAATACATACCGTAATTAAATTCAAGCGCGTTTTATAATAAGCTCCGTAAATTTAAGAAAAATAAAATATTTATTGGATAAAAATAGAAAAAGGGCTATTTAAATCAAGAGAGAAATAATTTCTTAATACGGAGAAGTAAAAAAAAAAAAATAATAAAAACATTTGAAATAAAAAAAAAATTTAAGATGGCTGAATGCCATCAGTGTAAAACTGCAATTCGCGGTGATTCTGGGCTAATGTGCGAAGGAGTGTGTAAGAAAGTATTCCATTGTACAAAAAAATGTTCTGGATTAGACCAATATTCTCGTGGAATATTGGAATCTGGAGGATTTATTCGATTTATGTGCGATGACTGCCTCCAATATATCCACAATGTTGATTTGGTACTTAGTGATGTGCAAGAAAATGTAAAGCGTAATAAAGAGAATATATTTATCAGAATATAGAGATGAATTAAAAGAGACTCTTAAAACAAATGAACGCGAAATTAAGCAACTTCTTGAAGCAGTTGAGAAGAGATATACTGAGAGACTTAAACAACTAAATGAAGCTCAAAAATGTGATTTAAATGTAAAAGAAATAAAAAAAATGTACGATGTGATGAACAAGCAAGAGAATAAAAACGAAGAAGTATGCAGCTTAATAAAAGAGTCGAATTTAATTGTGTGCGACAAGATAAAGAAAATAATAAAGGAATCAAATGAAAAGCAAAAAGAAGTGTCATACTCAGATATTGTGAAAAAATCAAAAGAGATGCCAGACTTAAGTAAACAAATATCCTTAATCGTTAAACCTAAGGTGAAGCAAGATGGTGAAAAAACAAAAGAAGAACTGAATAAAAAAGTGGATCCGGGAAATTTGAGAATTTCGAATGTTCAAAGCAAAAAAAACGGAACAGTGGTGATACAAACAGAAACGAATGATGAAAGAGAAAAAAATAAAGTCTGCAATTGAAAATGAAATGGGTGATAATTAAGAAATACGGGCGACTAAACCAATAGATTTAATAGTTGACATTAAATTTATGACTTTTAAATATTCAGAAAAGGAAATATTAGAAAAATTAAAGAAACAAAATCCTTTCCTTAATGATAGTGAACTAAAAATAGTGAGAACTTATGAATATAAGCGAGACAATAGAGTATTTTATAATGCAAAAGTAGCAACAGATGGTGAAGCGTACATGAAACTTATTAATGCGCAGAAGGTCAATATTGGATGGGAAAGATGCAAGGTTGTTGATGGAACTGATGTGATGCAATGTTTTAAGTGCAAAGGTTTTAACCATCAAGCAAGTGAATGCAGGAATTGTGAAATATGTTTTAAATGTCATGGTGAACATAACACGAGTGGTTGTAAAAATGAAGTTTTGCAAAAATGTATAAATTATGTGCGGATGAATAATAGGTTAAACTTGGGACTAGATGTAAATCATTTAACTAACAATAAACAATGCCCAGTGTATCAAAACAAATTGAAAATTAAGAAACGAAGAATAGGTTTAACGGCATAACAATCAAATATAAAATTAAAAAAGATTTATGCTCTATATACAAACATACAAGGTTTAGTGAATAATTACAATCAACTTGAGATAGTCGCTACATATAAAAAATTTGAATTTATTATACTATCTGAGACTCATTTTACCGAAAATAGTGAAGAATGTGAAATTACTTTGCAAGATTATGATCATATAATATCCCTATCGAACTCTACTAGAACAGGAGGAGTTATTATATATTTTAAAAGGCATTGGAAAATGACAATCATTTCAGAAAAGCGTGAAAATTCGAAATATTGGTTATTGGCGTTTATGGCGGAATATAATCAGTCCCGTGTCATTTTGGCAGCAGTATATAGATCACCTAATTGTAGTGAAGCTGAATTTTGTAAAGTGTTCGACGAATATTTGGAAGAAATATGTGAAAACAACTGTGATATAGTGATAAGTGGAGACTTTAATATAGATTGGGCCCAACAAAACTTTTATAGAACAAAAATTGAAAACAGCTTAAATGATAATGGACTTAAACAAGTCGTGAGCGAGTACACAAGGCTAACGAAAACATCAAAAACTCTAATTGATTATGTAATAACAAATAATTATAATGTATCAGTTAAAAACAGTGCAAAACATAAAATTGCGGATCACGAATCATTAATTATTGACATTAACATTAAACGTGAACAGAAAAAAACATAAAAGTGAACATATTAAGGACCGAAATATATCTAGATATAATAAAAATGCATTCCACAATCATTTAAACATGGTGATAAGCTGCGAACAATTGAACAATATAAATGAAAATGCTTTAATGATAAACGAAAATGCGTTAATGTTAGATAAAAGTTTTGAAGACACCATTAATATGTTTACAAGAAAGATAAAAACTAAAACAGAAAATAACATTAATAAATGGTTTAATAACGAACTACGCGAGCTAAAACGAATAAAAATTAATAAATACAAAAAAGCAACAATCGAGAACACCGATGAAGCATGGTCAACTTACAGATCGATAAGAAATTTATATAAAGTGAAGATTGAGAACGAAAAAAAAATATATTAATAACAGAATAAGTAATGCCAAAGACCAGAAAGAGATGTGGAGGGAAATTAAAAACTTAGTCCTAAAAAAGAACCAAACTGTGATAAGAAATGTGATATTTAATGGTGTAGAATATAAGAGTAATATAGAGATAACTAGTCATTTTAATAATTATTTTGTAGATAGTATTAAGGAAATAAGAAACTCGATCGAGAATGTGCATTACATAAATAAGGTAGTAATAGTAAATCAAAAATTTCAATTCCGTGCAATATCTATGTTAGAGCTTAAGGAGATTGTAAAGAGTCTGAATGATAAATCGGATTATTCTAAGATATCGAAGAAAATGATTATTGATAACTGGAATATAATTGGAACAATTTTATTACGTACAATCAACAAATCTCTTGAAAATGGCGTGTTTCCGGACAATTGGAAAGAAACAGTAGTAACACCAATAAAAAAAGTAGCCAACACCATTAAATGTGAAGAATTTCGACCGATTAACTCCTTAAAAACATTTGAAAAAATTTTGGAGAAGGTTGTGAAGGAACAAATAGAAGATTATCTTGAAAAATATTCACTTCTTTCGTTTTTACTACACCGTAAATTGAACGGATCTACTATAAGTTTGACTCAATAATTCTATAGATTACACTTTTTTGATATATATAGAACCTCTTAACAGTTTTTGAAATTCTGTTTTTAATGAAAAATGAAGTTGTCCTCGTTTCCCACTGAAGACTTTTCACAACAAATGGTGAAGGTGTTACTGCAATTAATTAAAAAAAATGTTTATAGAAACTCCTATTTCCTTAAGGGTTAACATATTTTAATTAAGACAAAATAAGCTGTATCTAAACCCTATGTTGATGAAATAAAAACTGCTTATAACGTTCGTAGTGGTGCCTCAATTCAGACCTTTATTGCAGGCATTTCATGATTTTAGTGAGTAGCGTTTTTAATGTAGTAAATAAGATGATAAATCTTGCTTTAGTTATAAATTGTATTAGACTTGGTTGAAACTTTTTATCTCTTCGCAAATGGTAGTATGGTAAACCAGTTATTCTTATCAACTCGGATTTTATTAATTTTTCTACTCACTAATGCTGTTGATTATTAAAATTTAAATGTAATACGAGTATTAATCTTACAAATTGTAAATATTGCAGAATAATTTTTTTTTTTTGCAACATAATTTTTTAAGTAGAAACTCTGGAAACTCCACACATTATTCTTAATACATACTACTCTTATTCATACTATTATCATAGTTATGTTATTCTATTATATTATTAATTTCATT
This sequence comes from Sarcophaga rosellei, assembly GCA_930367235.1. Classification (NCBI taxonomy): domain Eukaryota; kingdom Metazoa; phylum Arthropoda; class Insecta; order Diptera; family Sarcophagidae; genus Sarcophaga; species Sarcophaga rosellei. Next base: position 77,344,877 of record OV884017.1, on the reverse strand, counting down.
ATTATTTCAATATCGCAATTATTTATTACTATTAACAATTTAAAATTTTATTTTTGAATGAAGTAAATTCAGACAGTTTTAAATAGAGGCACAAAAGTAAAAACAGAGTACCAAATGTTAGTACTGTTCCTTTTATCATTGCACTGTCGCACTTTATCACTTATCATCAATGCCAATGTCAACTTTTTAACGTAATAAATTTAAATAAACATTAAATGACTAAACAAAGAAGATCGATCAAAAGTAAAAGCATAACTTACTGTACCTGTACTCTTGTGATTATTTTTTGTGTTAAAATATTTTAAATTTATCAGTTTTGTTTCATACATAGTCAAGTGGATAGTGTATTAGCTTATTAGACTCGAACAAAGGGCTCTTTTGGCAAAGACTCTTATGAAAAGTTTCTCAAAATCTGTTGGTCGGAGTCGACTTTAAATGCTGGTCCCGTCACTTATGGATAAAATTAACATCGCAACTAAGTGGTGCGACAAGTTCAGATTGAAAATAGTAAAAACAATTACATAAATACAAAAATTGACAATGCATGTACTCAGAGACAAATGTGGAAAAAGATTAAAACCCTGGTACTTAATAAGAAAGAAAATTTAACTAAGTCTGTGATATTTGATCAGGTAGAATATTGTGATAACCAAATATCTTCATAAGTTGAGGATAATAACCAAATTACTCATAAACAATCTGGCTTTTGTAAAAAACACAGCTGCTCAACTGCCTTATAGAAGTTGCAGAGAAGATAAGACAAAATATTTTTTTTTTTTTATTTTTTTTTTTTTTTATATTTTATTTATTTATTTAGTAGTATCAAAATATACTTTATAATGACAGTTCAAAATATATACATAAGTGCTCAGTGCTTAAATAAAAATAAAACGTATTTCAAATGCTCTGATAAATAACACTTTTAACAAAAATTACACATTTCTTCTTAAAAACATTAAAATTTCTTTCATTCTTAACATCATTTTGTAGTAAATTAAATAATTGCAATCCTTTGTAAAACAAACATCTTTTCATTGCATTGTTCGTCGGTCTATTTATTCTGAAGTCTTCAGCATTTCGAAGATTATATGGCTGACTTTCGCTAACGTAATTCAATTGTTCTGTTAGATACTCCGGCGCATTACCCATTTTCATTTTATATATAAATGTAATTGTGTTAAGTTGAAGTCTCTGCCTAATATTTAGCCATTTCAATGTGTTCAGCATATGTTCTATCGAAGTATATCTATTGCATTTAATTATTGCTCTCATTGCCTTCTTTTGTAGCTTCTGTAGCCTTTCTATCTGTGTATTTGTGCAGCATGTGTATAAAATTGTAGACCCATACTCGAAATGGGGCTTGATGAGCGTGTTATATATATTTATGGCAGTTATTGTGGATATTTTATTTCTCTTCTTTTAAAAAAACCAATTTTTCCCCCTATTTTTTTGCATATATATTCTACATGATCTTTAAAGTTCAACTTTTTGTCTATTATAAAACCTAAATATTTTATGTTATCAACTTTTTCAATTACTTTATTATTGATATTGAAAGCGGAGTTGCTGTTCATATTTATTTCCATTATTTTTGTTTTGTTTTCGTTAAGTTTAAGTTTATTCATTTTTAACCATTTATTTACACTATTCATATCTTTCATTAAATATCTTTGGCACAGTTCATCACTTTCCGCTTCATTATACATAAGAGTGTCATCCGCGTACATCACTATTTCACACCTTTGCAGTACATTTGGCAAATCGTTTATATAAATTATAAAAAGAAGAGCACCCAGAATAGATCCCTGGGGAACTCCAAATTCATTATTTATCGGACACGATACAACACTATTGACTTTTGTAATTTGTTTTCTGTTTGTTAGGTAAGATTTAAACCAATTTAATTCTTTATTCTGTATACCATATATATATAACTTTTTTAATAATATTTCTCGGTCTATCGTTTCAAATGCTCTTTTTAAATCAAGAAAGATTGCTATTATCTTCTTACTATTACTTATATTTTTCCACTTATTTATAACGTAATTAACCGCCGTTTCACAAGAAAATTGTTTCCGAAAACCCGATTGATATTTTGATAGAATGTTATTTTTTTCTAAATAGTCCTCCAACTGTTCTTTGACAACTTTTCCCAGAATCTTTTCACATAATTTCAGTGAGTTTATTGGACGAAATTCATCACATTTATTTGTCCTTAGAATTTTTTCAATGGGAGTTACCATTGATGTTTTCCAATTTTCAGGAAATAAGCCCGTTTCCAAAGATGTATTGACTATTTTTAATAAAGTGTTTCCAATTAAATGCCAATTATACAGGATAAGAGAAATTTGTACTTTATTATAAACTGGCTTCTTTTTCACGCTTTTACATATGATTTTAAGTTCAAAAATTGATATTGGTCTGAAATTAAATCTACTGTTAACACCACATATTTGATTAATATATTGCACATTTTCAATATTCTCTCTAATCTCTTTGATGCTGTTTACGAAATAATCATTAAATTGATTTGCTATATCACAGCTATTTGTATATTCTATCATATTAAATAACACATTTTTAATCACAGACCTTGGTTTTTTTAGCACTAAGTTTTTAATATTACTCCACATTTGTTTTTGATCATTCGCATTAATTATTTTCTTATTAATATATGCATTTTTTCATATTCTAATTTTGTTTTGTATACATTTCTTGCTTCCTTGTAATTTTTCCATGCAACACTTGTGTTTTCAATTTTCGCCGTATTATATTTTAAAATCTTGTCTCTTTTCATGTTTTGTAATGTTCTATTAAACCACTTGTTTTCAATTCTTTTATCATTAGTTGTTTTTTTGACAGTTTGCATTCTAATTGTATTTTCAATAGATTGATCAAATATTTCTACGTTATCGTTCAACTCCCGGTTTTCATCAAATTTTAATATGGCACTTATCCCTCTTTTGAACTTAAACTTATCGTATTTAAAAACCTCAACTTGTCTTTGGTTTTTATTATCAGTATTTCCGTAATTATCTTCAACATCAATCTGTATTATCTCATGGTCCGATATTTTGTGCACTCTACTATTATTAACATTTATATTAACTTTGTTCGTTATAATATAATCTATTAACGTTTTGGTTTCCTGCGTGACTCTAGTATACTCGGTAACAACTTGTTTTAGACCATTATCATGTATTTTCTGTTTTAATTTATTTTTATACATACTTTCTCTTTTCCAATCTACATTAAAATCTCCAGCGACAATTATTTCTGTATTGCACTCACTGAGTTCTTCAATTATGTCTTCAAAAACTTCATAAAATTTATTTTCTTGACTGCTCGGGGATCTGTACACTCCTGCTATTATCATTGACATATTCCTGTATTTAACTCTATAAGCACCCATCCAATATTTAAAAATTCGCACCTTTTCACATATTAATCTTACTTGCCAATTCTTATTGAAATATATAACTACGCTACCGGTTCTTGAGGAATTAGAAATGTAACATATTGTTGATATCCCTGTAGTCTTATTTCATTTTCATCAATTTCATCAGTTACATGTGTTTCCGAAAGAATTATAAAATAAATGGTTTGTCAATGTCAGCTATTGCTTCAATTTGGTTGAAGTTGTTAATTAAACCTTGAATATTTGTGTAGATCCCTTGAATATTCCTTAATTGTTAATCCTCTAAACCCAATCTCCTTTTTTTCATTTTTAGGTGGTTTTGTAATATAGGACACTCATTACTTGTTGTATCGTGACTTTCATCAAGACCCAAATTTAACTTCATATTTTACAGTTTATGCATTTTTTTATATGTTCTCTATTACATCCTCTTGTTTCATGATTTTCATGGCATTTTAGACAAATTACATTGTTTTTACAGTCCTTAGATTTATGGTTAAAACCCTTGCATTTAAAACATCTTATTATTTCCGTACCGTCGAATACTCGACATTTTTCCCATCCAACATTTACTTTCTGCATAGCTAACACTTTTGGGTATGTTTCTTTATCAATCTTGAATTTTGCATTGTACAATATCTTGTTATATTTTTTAACTTCATAAATCTTTATTAATTCAATTGAACTATTCTCTAAAACATTATTTTGTTTTTTCATTTTTCGATGATTTCTTTATTTTCATATTTAAATGTCATATCCGTTACAACAATGGACAATTCAACTTCATTTGGGACACGTACTTCATATTTTTCACTCAATTTTCTCTCAATTGCAGATTTTATTTTTGCCCTTTCATTTGTGTTCTCACTTTGTATTACTACTGTACCAATTTTCCTATTTTCAATGTTCGTTATTTTAAAGTCTACTGGATTTACTTTTTTGTTTAAATCTTCTTTTGTTTTTTCAATTTTCTGTTTTTCTTTTGGTTTGATTATTAGTGGCACTTGATTTTTTACTTCTGGCAATACCGAACTACTTTTCAATGCTTCAGCAAAAGACAATTTATTCTGTTTGACATTTGTATCTTTTATCACCTTCTTTATTTCATCGCACATCATTACATTGTTTTTCTGAATACTGTTACATATTTCTTGATTTTTGTTTTCATAATCTTTCATATTACCACAAAGTAACTTCATTTCATTTAAATTTTTTTCACACGCTTTTTTAGTTTTATCCAATATCTTGAGTCTTTCCACATACCGATTTTCTATTGCTTCCAGTAATATTTTTATTTCTGTTTCATTTTGTCTCAGTGATGTTTCGAATTCCATTTTATATTCTTTTAAATTTTGTTTATTTTTTTGAACGCCATCTTGAATTTCACCCAGCACTAAATCTACGTTTCGAATATATTGCATACAATCTTCGCAAATGTATCTTACAAATTTATTTGATTCCAATACCCCGATAGAATACTGGTCCATACCCGAACATTTCTTTGTGCAATGATAAAACTTATCGCAAACACCATTGCATTTAATACCGGATTCGCCCCTAATCGCTGATTTGCATGTACTGCACTCAGTCATTATTGGGCAACAATTTTTTAATTAAAATTTTCGTCCCGAAATTGGAAAATTTATAAGAAATTTCACCAATTACAAAAGAAATATATCTTAACAATGCAATATGGCCTTTCTCGTTCTACTAGATCATTCTAAAGCATTTGATACCATTGACCATGAAATTCTTTGCAGCAAAATGGAAAATGTGTTAAATTTTTCTAGCATGTCATTAAACCTTATAAAGTCATATTTATTTAATCGCTTCCAATCAGTATTTCATAAGGATAAATACTCAAACTTTTTACTTGTTACTAGAGGAGTTCCCCAAGGATAAATTTTTTACCATGTTTATAATTGAACTGGAAAATTAATTAATGCATTGTGATATCCACATTTATGCAGACGACGTGCAAGTTTATATTAGATGTGACAAATGGAAAGAAAATTACTGTATTTCTAAAATTAATGACGGCCTTCAGAGAACTCAGATCTGAATATCTTTTTATTACGTCTAAATCTATGAAAAGTACCATCGTACCATCGTTCACAGCGGGCTCAAGTGAGCTTTTGGTATCAAAACTACCACTCCGACCTAACCTAACCTAACCATCGTACCACAAATTTTCTTGAATGGTGTGTAAATTAACAAGTAAAATCTGCGAAAAATTTGGGTATAACTGTAAATAACAAATACTTGGCCTGATCACTTGGTCATAGCTGGAAGAATTTCGACGGGACTAAATATCAAAATTATTGGCATGTCTTTTGAATATAGTGAAAATGATTTAATTGAGAAATTAAGAAAACAAAATCCTAAATTAGCTGATGCCAATATTAAATTTATGGGAAAATATGAAACGAAAAGAGGAAATAAATCTTTGTTCAATGTGAGACTGAGAGTTGATAATGAAGCTTACGGAAAAATTATGGAAGAAAGAAAAGTAAATGTCGGTTGGGAAAAATGTAGAGTGTATGATGGAACTGAATTAGTTCAATGTATGAAATGCAGAGGATACAATCATATAGCCAAAGAATGTAAAAATCAGGAAATATGTCTAAAATGCCATGGTCAAAATAAAACAGTTAATTGCGAAATCCAAGAGAAGATAATGAAATGTATTAATTGTTCAAAATAAAACAGTTAATTGCCAAAGCCAAGAGAAGATAATGAAATGTATTAATTGTTCAAAAGTAAACAGCAGGCTCAATATGGGTTTAGATAAAAATCACTTTACAAACGATAGAGAATGTCCAGTCAAAATAAAACAGTTAATTGCGAAAGCCAAGAGAAGATAATGAAATGTATTAATTGTTCAAAAGTAAACAGCAGGCTCAATATGGGTTTAGATGAAAATCACTTTACAAACGATAGAGAATGTCCAGTTTATCAAAATAAATTGAAGAACAAAATGAGAAATATAGGCTTGACGATTTAACAACTAAAGGAAATGAGTGCCCTCTATACAAATGTACAAGGTCTTGTTAACAACAATAATCAAATTGAAATTATCGCAGCAACAGAAAAACCTGACTTTTTAATATTGTCTGAAACACATTTGGCGAAAGATATAGATGAACAAGAAATTGCGTTACAAGGATATGATAACATCGGGTCAGTGTCAACATCCTCAAGAACAGGTGGAGTTGATGTGTGTGAAGTTAAATTCTTTTTTATATTCTTTTTTTTACAGTGAATGTTATGTTAACAGACACTGTTAACTTAACATAATCAAAAAATTTGGAAAGGGAGGAAAGAAAATCGCTTAAAAATTGCAAAAATAGGGATAAATTGGAGAAAAAAATTAAAGGAAGACGAAGCTAAACCTTTGAACTTTACAAAAAACCAATATGTATGAAAATAACAATCTGCTTATTGGAGATATGTCCTAGCCGACGAAGCTAACTTTTTTATAGCTTCGTGATATATATCCGCTCCAGGTCGTGACCCGACCATAACGAAAACTGTTTTGGAATCCTTGATCCAAAGCTTTGATCCACCTTGATAAGTTAACAGTGTCTGTTAACATAACATTCACTGTAAAAAAAAGAATATAAAAAAGAATTTAACTTCACACACATTTCTATTAGTTGATATGTAAAATTTTTTTTATAAACTTTTGAGTAGTTTTTTAGTTATTGTATCTCAAAGTTAAGAATTCCCATGCAATATAGAAAATTTGTGCGAAAACTTGAAATTATTATTATTATTATTCTTTATTAGTATTTGAAATACTTTAATTTACAATTCATACATCTTATTCACGTTACTAAATTATTCTTAACAAAGTTAACTGTATGTTTCCTAAATAAATTCCAATTCGTCTCCACTTTTACATCATCCGGCAATGAGTTGTATAGCTGAAGACCCTTATAGAACAGTGACCGTTGTCCTGCGCTTGTTGATACCCTTTCAATCCTGAAGTGTTCAGCATTACGCAGCTGATATGGTTGAACCTCTCTAACATAGTTTATTTGCTCGGTCAAATATTCAGGCGCCGCTCCCATTTTAATTTTCTGTACAAAATTTATAGTGTTTAACCGAAGTCTTTGTTTTACATTAAGCCACCTTAGTGTTTGTAACATATAGTTTATTGGTGTATATCTGTTACATTTTAATATTGTGCGCATTGCTTTATTTTGAAGTTTTTGCAGTCGTTCGATCTGGTTTGTCGTGCAACATGAGTATAAAATAGTCGATCCGTATTCAAAATGCGGTTTTATTATAGTGTTATAAATATTAACTGCAGTTATTATTGTTATTTGTTTTCTAATTCGTTTAAAGAAACTTACTTTTTTTGCCGATTTTTTTACATATACAGCTATGGACATTAAATTAGCACAAAACTTCGCCATAAAAATAATCATATTTTTTATAGTATTTTAGGTCTACTCATAAAAAAATTTAAACATAGGAACTTAAAATACATATTCTTCTTTAAAAAGAAACAAAAATTTTGACAATATTGCCAGTCGTCTGCTCATTAAGACCTTCAACATATCAAATGCCAGATTTTAGCTGGACAGTAAAATAGCACAAATTAAAATTTCTGGAATAAAAATGATGTGCTTTAATAAATAGTAAAAATATTAATGTTTTCAGCTTATTTGATTAATATTTAGTAGAGTAGCTCCTATTTTCAAGCGCCGCGTGGCATCTACGGGACAATGTTGTTCGGGAAAGTTCTTTGTGAATCGAGTACCAAGCGTCCCGTATTCCAATGCTCAAATCGTCCAAATTTTTGTACTTTTGTTGAGCAATTGTACATTTCACATCGTTCTAGGGGGTTTTCAATCGAGTTTAAGTCAGAACTTTGCGCCGGCCAGTCTAAAACGGGAATGTGCTCTTCATAAAATCAATCCTTTGCCTGCTTAGATGTATGTTTGGGGTCACTATCTTGCATAAATATGAATAAAACTGGCATGTATTTAAAAGCTTATGGTTTCATTTTGTTATTTATATTGTCCAAATACTGATAACAGTCCATTTTTTCATTAATTTTTACAATGGGACTTACACCGTGCCTTGAAAACGCTTCCCGCACAATTCTGTTTCCTCGAACATGCGTTATGGTCCTTTGAGCATAGCGTGGATTAAAAGTCTGACATTTTGGCCAATGAACAACCACTCTACCATCCGGTCCCATACGATTTACCTTTGTTTCATCACTCCAAAATATTTTTTCCAGAATGGGAGGTCTTTAGCATTGTGGGTGGGAGCAAACGTTAAACGCTTGAGTATATTTTTCTTTTGGTAGAAGTGGCTTCTTTCGGCAAGAGCGTCCAAAGAGCTTTTTGTGATTAAGACGTCTTTATAGGAGCCTGTCCTATAAATTTAATCTGAATTGGGAGTTAATTTCGTTCAAAATATCGCGTGACGACATGAGAAGCTCCTTCTTTGACTTCCGGACAATAGCACGACCAACGATTTCGGTTTGTTTTCTTTACACGTGGCCTTCAATTTTTGTTTTCTGCGACATTATTCTGTTTGGTTTAAAGGAAATGATGACGTTATAAATCATTTTTCATTTTTTTTTAGGCACGTTGTGCTAATTTACTGTCCAGCTCGAATTTAGGTACCGATACAAATTAGCAGTCAAAACAAAAAATATATACGATAATGGTAACATTTTTTGTTAAACAACAGCTAGATGTCATCGTGCAACATTGCAGACCAAAACAATTGGCCTAATTACGATACAAATGAGAAAAATATCACAATCAAAGTATATATGGATTTTGTGCTAATTTAATGTCCATGGCTGTATAGTCTATGTGGTTGTTAAACTTTAGATCTTTATCTATAACTACACCTAAATATTTTATCTGATCCACTTTCTGTATTACTTCGTTGTTAATTTTAAAGATTTTGTCACTATTCGCATTAATTTCCATGATTTTTGTTTTACTTTCGTTCAACTTAAGTTTATTCATATCCAGCCATGTTATCAATATGTTCATGTCCCGGTTCAGGTTTTGATAGCATTGTTCAACTGTATCATCTTCCGTAAAAATAAGCGTATCATCAGCATACAGAGTCATTTCACATTTATCTATTACGTTTGGCATGTCATTAATGTATATAATAAATAACAGCGAACCTAATATCGATCCCTGTGGAACTCCATTATCATTACTCAATATATCGGACATTGTGCCATTTACTTTCGTTATTTGCTTTCTATTAGCCAAGTATAACGCAAACCATTTTAGTTCATTATTTCTGATGCCATATTTATATAATTTCCGAAGAAGGATATCCCTGTCAATAGTTTCAAAAGCCCGTTTAAAATCTAAGAATATTGCAACAATTTTTCTGTATTTTTCAATTTTCTTCCATCTGTTCAGAATGTAATTAATTGCAGTCTCACATGAGAATTTTTTTCTAAAACCAGATTGATGTCTATTCAGAAGTTTATTCGTTTCAATATATTCTTCGAGTTGCTCCTTTATAAACTCAAAAATTCTTTTGGTAATGACTAAATTACTTGTAATAGAATTGTAAGCCAGGTATGTAATTGTAATTACAACGCTATAATTGTTTACAAATATTAATCATATTTGAAATATCGTTAGCCATATTAAAGGTCTTCAAAAACTTAAGATTTTCATACATTTATTAACTTCAGTAGTGAATTAAAAAAACATCCAATATCACTTTTGAAATTTTTTGATATTTTATTGCCACAAGTATGTACTTTAACATATATAAATTTCAGCTGCTTCTGACTGCATTTGTGGGCGTTATAAATGTTGTTAGTGTCAAGATCATTGCAGATTCGTGATATTTTTGAGCAATGGGTGCAGCTTAAGAAAAATAATACAACAAATGTGTTGCATCATATTGTACAATTTGTGGAAAGTCGTATTCAAAGATTTCTAGCAGATATAGAGAAGGACTAACTAAAATTCATTCTTTTAAAAATGTATTGTAATTGTAATAATAATTGGACAAAATATAGATGTGGAAAAAGTAGGTTTGAGACTGAGTTGAGGAAGTGATGTAAATTTTTCTAGATCATCGATTTTTTATATTTAAACATAAATAAATTTAATTAGGAACCAAGTATAAGTGTCTTTTCACTTATATGTATAAATTTAAATATATAAATATATATTAAAAATTTTAAATTGTTTAATAAAATGTTGTTTAATTAGTATTTCAGTTATGGTAAAAATTTATCCTTACAATTGTCTAAGGATATACGGAATGTGAGAAAATTAAATTTTAATGAGTTAGAAAACATTTAAATCATAATTTGCGATTCGAAAAAAAGATATGTATATTAAATTTTTTTTGATACTTTTTTGAAAAAGGACATTTTTAAGGTGGGCGTATCCTTGCTCCAAATTGAACGAAATTTGGAGGAAGTATTAAGCATGCTAAAACTAATAAGTGTACTAAATTTTATTAACATATCCCTTTTTTCCTCCAAGTTATAGCAATTTTTAATTTCAGGATATATGGGAAGGACACGAATCCTTTGAGTTTAAATGACCAAATTTTAAGTATGATTATGTTTTACCAATTAATATAGGTGTGCCAAATTTCATTACTCTACTATTACTCCTTCTATTTTTGGCCACTCGTTATATGAAATCGCGACAGTGTGCGCCGTCATCATCGATCGGGTTCGGTATTGTTGAAATTACACAGTATTCGCAGAAACAAAATTAGAAAGTAAATAACGCACGTCCTTTCCGATAGGCTTCAGTTTTATTAATAGATACATAAAAATTATAAAGTCAAATATTTACAGAGTTGTTATATAATGGATAAAGATTGCCAGATAATTTTGAAATTAATTTTCATATTCCAACAGGTACATTATCTCTAAAGGCGCTTAACCTCTTGATAGAATTTTCGAGTGTCATTCTTACATCTTTACATCTGGACTTCTTCACGCTCACGCCTTTCCTGCTACCTCTTCTTACTACTGAAAAGGCGTCTCATCCCTTCTCCTCTCTGTATAGTCCTCGACAATGCTCGCGTAGCGGCTGACTGCAACATCATCCATTAATCCATCCAGTAGTGCGCATGGCGTGCGAGATGTTGGCACAGTTCGCCAATGTCGCTGAGGTTAGGTGGAGAGCAATGGAGCTTATCCGAGAGTTGAGCGGGAAACGCCTCAGCTGTCCTTTGTGATCGCAGCTTCTTGACGCCCAGCTTTCGCAATGTACTAGAACGAGCAGTCCTTGAGACGTTAATGCGGAATCGAAACTTGGCTGCGAGAAGGTAGTGGTCCGAGTGGATATTTGGACCTTGGACAAAAAACGAAGAATAGCAATTGGCCTGAACTCATTGTTAGTTTTGAGAACGGGAAGGATTTTAGCTAGTATCCATTCATCAGGAGAAGTAGATTTTTGAATAAGTGGGTATAATATGGCAAAAGTCTAGGTGTCGAATCTTTAAAAAATGAAGGATCTAAATCGTCAGAACCAATTGCACTCATTAAACTTATTCACGTTTACATCAATATCGGTTTTGGGACATTTTCGGTCAATTCCTATTCACGGATTACATTCCTTTAGATTTCTTGTCCATTGCGTTTGAACCTCTGTCGGTGCGTATTCGTGAAGACCTTTTAAATCATCAGTTCTGAAACTCTTTCAACGCCTGTAGGCACTATCCCTCTTCTCAATTAGTGCTTTTATTTCAGTAGTAAACCACGGCTGTTGTTTGGGTTTGATGTGTTTGGTTTTGAAAGGAACGCAGCTGCCATAGAGCAGACACATTTTCGTGAATAAACGGCAATTGGTCATTTGCATTACCCAATGTAAGGACTTGGTCCCAACATATGTTATCTAATTCAATATTCAGAGTTGCATAATCTATATTCTTAAACACGATAATTGAGATCTGTCTACAGCGGAAGTCATAGACATATTATAACTCAGGAAGAGAAGATCATGGTTAGAGAAGCAAGAAGCGAAAATTTGATTATATAATTTGGTCTTTCACTGTGATTTACAAATACAGGTCAATCAAGCTACTGAACATTGAATGGATGTGCGTATAATTTGAGACATTTACAGGATTGAGATGAAATGAAAGCATTGGTCCAACTAGCGGATTATCGAGTAGAAGGTTATTATTAAAGTCACCTACGATAATGTCGTCATATTGAATGGTAATATCCTCCAGAATGGAAATAAAAGGATCAAAATTCAAACTACAATCCGGTCTATATAAACAACCAATTGAAATATCTAGAAATAAACATTCAATTTCACTTGCAATGTGTGTTAATAATTTTACCTTGCAAAATATTCCATTAAAAACATAAATCGCAAGTCTTCTTTAAATTCCTTAAATTTGAAATCAGTAGTGCGCAGAATTTGCTCCGTAAATTTTTTTAAACCTGCTGTCCATACAGTTTAATAGTTCGAATGATAAGTTGTACAATGAAGACCGAGAAGAATTTGCTCCATACATTTGGTGAATGTCTGTTTTGTATTTATTGACAGGGGTGTTGGGCAGCCGTAGCCGTAGTCTAGTAGGTAGTGTGTTGGCTTATTAGACGAAAAGACAGGGTTCGAACCACGGGTCAGACATCAAAACAAAATACAAAAAGTATTTCTTCGGCGACTTCCTCTCAGCAGATTTCTGGCAAAAACTCTGACAGTAAATAAAATTGCCATGAAAAGTTTCTCAAAAAATCTGTCGTTCGGAGTCGACTTTAAACTGTAGGTCCCGCCACTCTAGTATAAAACTAACACACACAAGATAAGAGGTGTGAAGGGTTGTAATGACTAATTATGTATGTGTTGGGCAATACAGCTTTGATCGATGGTCGAATTTCAGAATTATCGACTGTTTGCATGTTAATTTTATTATAGTTATCTTTGGTTTTAGTTATTTAGTTAACATTATTATTTTTGTTGAGTTTGTTATCCTTTCTTAAGTTGTACATTGGAACGATAATGCCGATTAAATATAAATTGATGTTTAAAATTCAATTTAAAATTAACTGCTAATACTCAATAAATGGCAGCACTTACGTAAGCAGTATTTACAATTAAAACAGCTGATGTGTCTTAATTTATTTACTTTTGTTTTTTATTTTGTTATCTATTGTTTCATATGATGTAATGTTGCTGTGTAGTTATAAGATAAGCAATGTCACTGAAGTGTAGCTTGTTAGTGTTTATTTTATGAGGATATTTATCTCACAAAAAAGTTTTGTTACTAGGATTTAAATTGGATATTCCAGTAGGACAACAACACTAAACTCACAGACTTAGTTTTAAGAGACTGGTTGTTTCACCATGACCCAAGACAATTGTACAAATCCCCATAAAGCGCTGATTGAAATATAATTGAGCATGTTTGCTGAAGTCGCCGTAGTCTAGTATTCAATGTGTTGATTTATTAAACGTGAGACCGTGTTTCAAACCCCAGTCCAGACATCTCGAACAAAACGAAATACGAAAAAATATTTCTTCGTCGTTCGAAGTTGACTTCTAACTGCAGGAGTCGCCTCTCATGAATGAAATGAACACATACATCATGGTTCTGTAATCCAGACGAAGGGTTGTAATGACCAATTATGTATGTGGATATTTTTGCCACAAATTGGAACGAAAAATTCGAATTCGCAGCTGCATAAGTGCCGCGTTGCTCAAATCCTAACTTCTCTGGCATTTCAAAATATGGCGGAATCAGTGCTCAGAAGATTGCAGGCTGTATTAGATAGAAAATTCTAATATTTAGAATAACCAAGTACTAAAATATTTTTAATTATAAAATTTTCGAAATATTTTGGTGGTTTGTTAATCTATATGTACACGTTTGTAACATATTTATTGTTTTTTTTATATTTCTTACTTTTTTCTCCTGTGATTTTTTTATGTACATATATGTTTTCCCTAGTAAAACTGAATTTGAGTCTAATCTGCACCACTAATGTTTTTTTATTTATAAACTTTCGAGATTTAAAAAAATTTTAGGAGTATCTAGAATTTAAATAATTTTATTTTTGTTAGTTCAATGCGAATTTGAAGATACGATGAATACCAATCTACCAAATTATTATCTTTTGCACCACATTCATTTCAAATATGTATGTACTTTTTAACTCTTAAAGTTTGAAATAACTTCGCAATCTCATCTATTATTGCAAACATATAAAATAATCTAAGTGGCTCACAAATTAATTAGTCTTACCAATTCTCTGTAATAAATTTCATTTCCTATTTCATAATGAAAAACACGAATGAATTTTTATGTTTAAGTTTTGTTATAACGAGTTTTTTTTCGCATTTCATAATTTTATGAAAATGAGTAGAAATTTCCTCAATTGCAAACGTTATTTTAATCTTTGGCTTTCGCTATTAATTTTTTAATAATTCATTTCTTTTCAGAAAATGGATACATCCCTAAAGGAGAGCTCCAAAATTGGAGTTGACGACATGACCGACATTCCCGATATTGATGAAGTCGGCATTAACAACAATTTAAAACTTCGCTATGAAACCGAAATAATATATGTATCCTTTTCTTTACTAACTTTTCTATAAAAGAAAACTGTTTAGTTAGTCAAAACAATCATAAAATAAAAAACAGTCAATTTAAAACAAAAAAAAACTGATCATATACGGTATTGGACAAAACTAAAGCACGGAGTAGTATTTGCAAGAACGTAGTTCAATAAAATTTTAAAACTCTGATGGATTTGTTAATAATTGATCTAACACTATTCTTCATTGAACACAAGCATTTTCATTAAAAAAAAATAACGCTACTCGCTTTCCTTACGCCACAAAACAAAAGCACATATTCCATTAAATTAATAGAAATTCTAAAATATTTAATATTTAAATAGTTGTGTATCCCATATTTTTCAATTAAGTTAGAAAAAAACCTCCTTAGAGATGAATTTCCGTGCGAAATGTTGTTCTACCTCATTTTTTGTGAACATTTTTGTGTAATGAAGAATATTGTTATTTTTTTTTATTTTTAGTCTTAATAAATCATTAACAAAAACTTAAGTCCATTAGAGTTTTAAAATGTTATTGAACCACGTTCTTGCAAACACAACTCCGTGCTTTAGTTTTGTCTAATACTGTGTATATATACTTTTATTAATAACACTGTGCTAGAATTTGAATTTTTTTTTTTTTTTTTTTTGAACCGTTTTTTTAGGTTAGCTCTTGGTTTCGAAATATACCATATTTTCGTGTAACTCAAAAACGGTTTAGTTTATTGAATAAACTAAAAAACCGAAATTCCGCAATGAAATTTTCTTTAAGTAAGGTTAAACTTTTTCCAATATGCGCAGTCGTTGTAGAAACATAATTTTTTTTGACCAAAAAAAATAGTTTCTTTTAGCAACATTTCGAAAATTTTGTTTTTTCAAAAGGCATAAAAAATTGGCAGCTGTGCTCCTTTTTATTTTTATTTATTTATTTTTGTTGTTGACGATTTCTGTTTCTACCTGTTCCAGGTATAACAATAGAATACCAGGCAAAAATATCTAAATATTTTGATATTTTCTGGTTGCATTGATGTTGGGTGCATAGTGTGTAGTCGTGTTTACAGTGTATTGCAGAAAGGAGTTGCGTAGTGTGTACCTAGCATTAAAATTAAAAAATAAAGTCATACATTTCTACCGCACAAATCGGTCTTGTAAAAAACTTAAGTAACGTATTCTAATGTTATATCTGAAACAGAAATCGTCAACAACAAAAATAAATAAATACAAATAAAAAGAAGCACAGCTGCGTTTCCCGGCTTTGGTTTTTTTACAGTTATATTTTTTACAGTTATATTGAAATATCTAAGATGGAGGCGTGTAACAAGTTTAATTACTTTTGTTATATGTGTGGGAAATATACAAATATGCCAAGTCGCCGTAAAATGACTACTGAAAGAATTAACTTGTATGAAACATATTTTTCTTTAAGTGTCATATGTGGCAAGAGTTGGTCACCATCAATAGTGTGTACAAAGTGCATTTACCATTTCAAAAAAATGGAGACGCCATGGCATTTGGTGTTCCAATGATTTGGAGAGATCCCATACTCGATGTTGAAGATGAGTGTTATGTGTGCACAAATCATACAGCCGGCATGAACAGAAGAAAAAGTGGTTCTATATCTTACACTGCAACAATATATGCTCAATTTCCGCTGCCACATTCTGACGAAATTCCTGTTCCGGATAGCCAAATACCAACAGAAGATATTCCCTCAATACTAAAGAGACATACGCATCAATGAAAAAAATAATAAAGTTAATTAAATATAAAGACCACAAGTGGAAAATATGCGCAGATTTAAAAGTGGTGGCTCTTTTAAGAGACATGCAACCAGAAAATATCAAAATATTTAGATATTTTTGCCAGGTATTCTATTGTTATACTTAGAACAGGTAGAAACAGAAATCGTCAACAACAAAAATAAATAAATAAAAATAAAAAGAAGCACAGCTGCGTTTTCCAATTTTTTATGCCTTTTTAAAAAACAAAATTTTCGAAATTTTGCTAAAAAAAACTATTTTTTTTTTGGAAAAGTTTAACCTTACTTAAAGAAAATTTCATTACGGAATTTCGGTTTTTTAGTTTATTATAATAAACTAAACCGTTTTTGAGTTACGCGAATATATGTTGTGCAACCTCCTCCATTTTCGAAATAACGGTATATTTCGAAAACAAGAGCTAACCTAAAAAAACGGTTAGCACCACTGCATTCAGCGTACCCGAATTAGGTTAACCCGCCAGGTGCCCCGCTTGTCACTTTTTCCAACTAGCACAGTGTAATAGTCTTATTAATAATAAATTTATTACTAATTTTATTAATTACAATTTTATTTAACTGTGTATTGTAAATGCCAAAATATATTAAATATTGAATTCAAAAAGGGAAAACAACTAGAAAAAATATTAGTCAATAATAAATAATATTTTTTATTCTATTATCTTTTTTATAATTATATTACTTACTTACTTACTTAATTGGCCATAACAACCCGTTTAACGGATTTCGGCCTGCCGCAACACATCCTTCCAGGCGCCTCTGCTTCTTGCGCGCCTACGCCAGTTGGTCACACCAATCGATGACAGGGCTTCCTCGATTTGGTCCTTCCAACGGATACAAGGTCGTCCTCTTCGCCGACTTCCGCAGATACCCGCATCAAATACTCGTCTCGCCGGAGCATCCTCATCCATTCGAACGACATGGCCGAGCCAGCGCAGCCGCTGGATGTTAATACGCTGTACAACGTCAATGTCGTTGAGGAGCTCATACAGCTCACTGTTGAATCGGATACGGAAATCATCGCCAACACGCACTGGACCGAAGATCTTACGTAGGACTTTTCTCTCGAACACTCTCAAGGCCGCTGCATCAGTACTTAATAGGGTCCATGCCTCAGCGCCATAAAGAAGCACGGGTAGGATGAGTGTCTTGTAGAGTGTTAGTTTTGTCGCACGAGAGAGGTCTCTGCTACTCAATTGCCTATTGAGACCATAGTAGCACCTGTTGGCAAGAGTGATCCTACGCTTGATCTCCAGACTGACATCATTTCTGGTGGTAACGGCGGAGCCAAGATAAATAAATTCCTTGACTGTTTCAAAAGTATAGTTATCGGCCGTAATCTGAGAATCAATACGCCGCACGTCTCTACTTGTCGATAACATATACTTTGTTTTGCCCTCATTTACTGCCATACCCATCTTGGTAGACTCCCGTTCAATAGCACTAAAGGCAGCAGTAACATCTCGCTTGGTACGCCCTATGATGTCAATGTCGTCAGCGTACGCAAGCAGCTGGACACTCTTTTGAAAAATAGTGCCATTGCGATGCACTCCCGCCTTTCGCAGAACACTCCATGACGAAGTTGAAGAGGTCGCATGCTAAGGGATCGCCTTGTCTGAAACCTCGCACGGTATCAAAAGGTTCGGAGAGGTCCATTCCTACCTTGACGGAGCTGCAGGAATTGCTCAACGTCATTCTGCATAGCCTTATCAGCTTCGCAGGTATACCGAGCTCAGACATTGCGGCAAAAACACGATCCCTTATGGGGCTATCAAAGGCTGCCTTATAGTCGACAAAAAGATGGTGTGTGTCGACTTGTTGTTCATGGGTCTTTTCCAGGATTTGGCGTAGTGTGAAGATCTGGTCGATGGTGGACTTGCCAGGTCTGAAGCCGCACTGATAAGGTCCAATCAGTGTTTTGACGAGTGGCTTCAGTCGTTCACACAATACGCCTGTAAGAACCTTATATGCGATAGGGAGAAGGCTTATACCCCTGCAGTTGGCGCATATCGTAGGGTCTCCCTTTTTCAGGACAGGACAGAGGACACTGAGGTTCCAATCGTTGGGCATACTTTCCTCTAGCCATATTTTGTAAATAAGCTGGTGCATGCGCCCTACCAACTCATTACATCCGGTCTTAAACAATTCAGCAGGGAGGCCATCAGGACCCGCCGCTTTATTGTTTTTAAGACGCATTATCGCGTCTTTGACCTCTTCATGGCTAGGCGGCGGAATCTCCACGCCGTCATCATCGATCGGGTTCGGAACATCATCTCTAAAGGCGGAATTGGTGTCGTCATCGCCTTGTAGCAGAGAAGAGAAGTGCTTCCTCCATAACCTCAGCACCCCTTGCGGATCTGTTACCAAGTTTCCGTTTTCGTCTTTGCAGGAAGACGCTCCGGGCTTATAACCCTCGGTTAGACGCTTAACCTTTTGATAGAATTTTCGAGCGTCATTCCTGCATTTATACACCTCGATTTCCTCACGCTCACGCCTTTCCTGCTCCCTCTTCTTGCGTCTGAAAAGGCGTCTCTCTTCCCTTCTCCTCACTCTATAGTCCTCGACAATGGCTCGCGTAGCGGCAGACTGCAGAGTTTTTCTGTATGCGGCGTTTTTCGCTGCAGCTGCCTCGCGACACTCCTCATCGTACCATTGATTTCGTTGGGGTGGGCGCTCGAAACCAAGGACTGTTTCCGCAGTAGTGCGCAAGGAGTGGGAGATGTTGGCGTTGAGATTAGAGAGGGAATGACGGAGCTTGTCGGATAGTTGAGCGGAGAACGCCTCAGCTGTCCTTTGTGATCGCAGCTTCTTGACGTCCAGCTTTCGCAATGTACTAGAGCGCGCAGACCTCGATGCGCTAATGCGCAATCGAAACTTGGCTGCAACAAGGTAGTGGTCAGAGTCGATGTTTGGACCTCTGAACGTACGCACATCTAGTACACTGGATACGTGCCTTCCGTCAATCACAATATGATCGATTTGGTTGGACGTAGATCGATCAGGGGACATCCAAGTGGCCTTGTGGATATCGAGGTGTTGAAACCTGGTGCTACATACTACCATGTTACGTGCCGCGGCGAAATCGATCAGCCTCATACCATTGGGGGTAGTGTTCTCGTGGAGGCTGAACTGTCCGACAGTGGGACCAAAGATACCTTCCCGCCCGACCCTCGCATTAAAATCCCCGAGGACGATTTTGGCGTCATGGGCCGGGCACTTATCGAATACGTCCTCGAGTTTAGCATAGAAGGCATCTTTAGTCACATCGTCCTTTTCTTCCGTCGGGGCATGAGCACAAATAAGGCTGATGTTGTAAAATTTTGCCTTGATGCGGATTGTGGCTATCCTTTCGTTCACAGGCGTGAACCCAGAGACAAGGTGGCGAAGTCTCTTATTAACCACAAATCCGCATCCGAATTCGTGCTTATCAACCTGGCAGCTGTAATACACATCGCAAGATGCTAGCCTTTTGCATCCTTGCCCTATCCATCGCATTTCCTGGATGGCAGTGATGTCCGTCCTACATTTCATGAGGGCATCCGCCAGCTGGGCGGAAGCGCCTGCCCTGTAAAGGGTTCGGACGTTCCATGTGCCTATTCGTAAATCATAGTCCTTTAAACGTTTGCCGTGGTCGTCAACTTTTGAGGGGATCTTTATAGAGGCTGTTGTTTTGGTTTTCATTGGAGATTGTTTTTACGTGGTGGGTTCCAAGCCCTACGCACAACCCAAATTTAACGTCCAGGGGATTGGACTTCGCTGCACGCATTAGTTAACATCTAGCGGGTGCTAGAATGCCATCCAGGAGGGGCCACGAGGAGGCTGCGTGTCAACTTGAATACAGCAAGACAAGGATCGTCCTGGTGGTCGCCACGTTGACCACAGTCAGAAACTTTACCTTGTTTGCATGCATCCCATCCCTCCCCTAATTATATATATAATGAAATTAAGTGAATTAATTAAAATTAAAATGGTTGTAAATGAGTGAAGTTTACAATATTAAAAAATAATGTAATAGTGGGGTTTAACAATGTTTATTGTATACTTACGTATGTAGAATTACATCAAGTAGTAAATACATTAATCACCAATAAACTTCACGATAGTGCTTATTTAACAGCCAGATCAGAAATAAAATAATCTTTATCTACATGCAGTAGTATAATTAGACTTGAAAACATTATTCAACTATATAACATATACACTGTATAAATATTAAAAAGAAATGTTAAATCCCGCAAACAAGCACGGTTTGCCAAGTAATATAAAACTGCACATCCAATGAAAGCCAAGAAGAACGTAAACATATTTTCCATTCTAGCTATAAAAGGTGATGAAAAGGTTGAACCACGACTACAACTACAACTTATCCACGTAAACAATCATCAAATGCTGCAGTTCTTTTCAAATAAAAACTGCCCTAGAATCGAATATATACGTTGCGATATGCGTGCACAGTGTCCTAGACAAGAAAAAAGTTCCCGAAACAATACAACGCACCATTAAAGAATCTCAAGAAAATCTAGGACGCAAACAAAAAATTTTAACAAATTTTTATGTTAGCAGATCAATGTTAAGTGCTCAACACATACAATAATTCATAGTTCTGCAGATTTTTGCGTGTATGTAAGAAAACCGTGGCAAGGAATATATAAACATTCCAACATGTAAAAATTTCAGTCTGTAAAACTCTGCTTTGTTATTTTTCCACTTGACCTAGGGCAAGGGTGCATTGTTTTTAGAAAATTGTAAAAATGCTTAGAGAACTTATTATTTTCATAAAAATTATTACTTCCGATTCTCAGCAATCCATTCATGTATGCGAACGTATATACATTTTCAAAATAGAAATTATAAAAATTTAATTTTGAATTCTTGTTTTCATAAAATTTACCTGTCAATAGCCTAAATAAAGGCTATGACCGATTCTATAATTGTATTTTTCGTGTTTTATTGCTGTGGAAACGAAACCATATTGGTTAGCACCGAAAATTCAAACAATTAGCGCAAAAAATATTTCAAATTAAATTAATATCAAATAAAAGCTTGAAATCTCTATTTTTATAATAAATTGAGCATTTCTTAGGGATATGTATAAAAGAAGTCATCAACACTAACAATATTTCTAAAAAAAACTCGCACTAATTGACTTAATTGTCCATTAACAACCCGTTCACCAGATTTCTTTCGACCCTCTTACATCCGAACGACATGGCCAAGACTGTGCAACCGGTAAGTGTTGAAGTGTGGCACAATCGATGTCGTTGAGGACTTCATACAGCTCATTGTTGGATCCAATGCGGGAATCACCGCCAACTTTTTCTCCAGACTGACATTGTTTTTGAAGGTAACGGCGGAGCCAAGATAAACAAATTCACTAGCAAAATCGATACACCGCATGTCTTTACTTGCGGACAACATTTACTTCTGTTTGCCCTCATTTAGTGCCAGACCTATCTTGATAGATTTCAGTTAAATAGTGCTAAACACATTGGCAACATTTCGCTTGGCACACCCCGTGATGCAAATGTCGTCAGTTTATGCAAGCAAAAGCAGACTTGTGGTGGCGAAGGCTCTTATTAACAACAATCCCGCATCCAAATTGGTGCCTTTCCGTACGGCAACTGTAGTATATATCGTATAAAGCAAGCCTTTTCCATACTTGTCGTAACCATCGAATTTTCGGGATAGCACTAATGGAAGTCCTTCATTTCATGAGTCTTCCACCAGTTGGCAGAAGGATCTACTCTGTGAAGGGTCTAGACGTTCCATTTGTCGTTGTCATCAACTTTTGAGAGGAGGCTTGTGATGCAGTTTTCATTGGATAGGGTTTTTACTTGGTGGACTCCAAGCCCTACGCACAACCCAAATTTATAGTTCATAGAATTGAACGGTGCTGCACTCTAGTTAATATTTAGGTATGCCATCCAGGAGGGGTCACGTGGAGGGTCCTTTTCTAATTGAATACAGATAACTTGTATCGTTCTGAAGGCCGTTATGTTGACTACAACAGAGACGTTTACCATGTTTTCATACATTTCGTCCCATCCCTACATTACTGCTACATAAAATTTGCGAATACATATACGACTTAAGTGCTTTGTTTGATGATATTTATTTCATTTATTTACAACTTGTAGTTTTCTTGGTAATATTTCTTGTCAGCTCTGGGAGTATAGTTATCTCTACTGCGTAATACGCAACGCATTTATAGATGGGATGAGTTTCTTTCTTTCTTAATTTGATATCGTCAGGTTGGTTCCACTTGGAACGAAGATTGAAGGTTCTTTCAAGGTTTCATATATTAAAAACGCTTAGTTTTGTATTTATAGCCAACAAGAACAAGTTTTATCTTATCTGGATCTACGCTGTTTTCAATGCCTTTTCAGCTTGTAAGCTTGGGAGATTATTATAACTCTGTTACCATTTTGTGGTGATGGTTTTCAGTGTTCGCCTTAATTTTAGTCTTCTAAATAGTCTAAATTACTTACTTTCCTTGAGGGGATGTAAAACAAAATTTCTTCGATTGCCAGAAGTAACTGTCTTGTTAGAGTGATCGTTTTTTTTAAAATCAATTTGAAGAGATTTCATCGAATTTGAGGTCGTAATGTATTTATAACTTTAACTTACAGCAAGAAAAAATTATTTTGTCGTGCAGTGATTTTGGAGGTTGTTTCATCCAAGTTTTTGAAAAATTTTATATTTTGCCGAAACTGTTTAAGTCAACCCTTTGCCTAAGGGTTCTTCGAAAAAATTCCATTGAAAGAGTTTTTGATAAATTTGAGGTTTATTCAATACACTTGTTTAAATATAAGAATTAGGAATAAGGAATAATAAAATGAGAAAGGAGAAGGAAAATCAAGAATTTAAAGAGAAAAGGAGAAATAAAGAAATGCGAAAACGACAATAATCGGCCATTCTGACAACAGAGATAAAGTATCATTCTAAAGATATCCCCTAGCCAGTCAATTCTGTTCAGATCCTCAAGTTTGCAGTCCTTAAGTTCCTCAAAAAATCGACTACTAAGCCTGGAATATTTCTGTCTACGTTCATGCCGATAAGTACGTTGGCATAAATCCACTGTTTCCTCACAAAGTATAAAACTATTCCTATTTCATCGGCTAATCTCATGTATAATAACTCTCATTTAACCCTTTGTCCACAAAGCTTTTGCAACATTACATTTCGTTTCACATATCTATTTATGATTTAAGAGTTGACCGAATTATTCTTTAATAGTTTCTTCGTTGCCAATAATGTGGCAATGACCAATATCCAGCATAATTTAATTTGATAATCTGATTAAACTCCCAGATAAAATGTTCTCTCAAAGCCTCTAGTGTTGTCTGATTTCTACATATATTGGAACTCTTGAGCTCCTAGGTATTTGTTTTCTGACTAGTTTGATGGCCCCCACGTTTTAATTCGTTTAATAAAAAGGGACCTTTTTTAAGGTCTATAGTTTCTCAATTGCTTCAAATATTACAAGCAGAACAAGTCAAGGGCGTGCTCGGTTGCAAAACTATGCTATCCTTTGATGAAGTCAAACTTAGTCTATAAGAATTTGATGACATAAAGCTAGTACGAAAATAATAGCCTCTTAATCCAAAGTATAGTACATATAGGTTAGGTTAGGTTAGAGGACGATTAAGACAAGTACAGTACCCGGAGGTCGAATTGACCCATTGTACAACGTCCTTAATAATAGTACATATCGTTGGTCTCATGTAGAAAGGCCCTAACTCACACTTTTTTTGAAATTGATTTTTTTGTGATTCCAATATGTATTTGTGTTAAATGCATTGGAATGTGAGTTAGGGCCATTTTACATGAGACCAACGATATAAATGATGTGGGAAAATTTGTCCACGCGTAATACTGGCCCATTATGCAGAATAAATAGCACAATGAAAAGTTATATATACATATACGTTTTGCAAAACGATTGTTTCAGAGGAAGAAATGCCCATTAAGTATCGATATGAGTACGACATCAACCCAAACACAATCGAAACATTTGAAGGAGTGGTGTATGACCAATTCGGAGAAAATGAGATAATACTGACCAACTTTTCCGGCAGGTGGAAAAGGATGGAATGAAATTTAATAAACATTTTATTTTGTATAATGGAAACCATGTTCCAAAATTTTAAAAAAATAATGGTTACGCCACTAAATATTAAGTTATTTTAAGTACTTATTTCATTACTTAAAAATGGTATACAGTTTAGTTGTATACCATATATTATTGTATATTATTATATTTGTTTTATTATTTACAATATTGGCTTTAAATTAAGAATTTTCTTAATTTGCAAATTTTTTAAAGATCTTACTTTACTCATATAGAATAAAGTTTTTAAGTATCATTTTTTTCACAAGAATTTAGTGCTTAAGCTTTATCCGAATAAAAATACTACATAAGGCAAACTAATTTCTAACCGAAACGCATAGCTTTCCTTAAAGTATATTTCAGACTTATACCGGATCAATTCTTGTTGCTGTAAATCCATATAAATCATTGAATATTTTTAATAAGGTAAGTATGTATATTTGTTTCCACAATTTATAACGCTACATATAATATTATTATTAACTCTCAGGACTTCGTTTCAAAATATCATATGCAGAAGATTGGCACTAACGATCCGCATGTATTTGCATTAGCAGAAGCTTCATACCGAAGTATAATTAATGACGGTATCAATCAGGTAAAATAAAGTTTTAATGGCTATTAGTTTTTGTAATAGTTTTCATTTTATTTTCTTAAAACTATAAAACTTTAAATATGAAACTACGTTATTACAATCCTTCAGACAGGATTTCGACTTAGCTTCTCACACCACTTATGTTGTGTTTGGTAATAAGATAAAAATTAAAACAAAATCAGAGCTGTGGGGTTACTCTGTATTGCGATGCGAAAGCAAGTTCGATGTGTAAGTTAAATGAGTTAAGAGTACAATTTGGTACTCTGTATCGCTTACGCAAATGCTTTCGCAAAATTAGTTGAAAAAGAAGCAACACTGGTACCATAAAATTCACAATAGCGAAGCATAACAAAACGAAATGTAAAAACTTGTAAACAAAAACATTTTAAACAAATTATTTGTTGTTGTATTGTGACTAAACAACAATAAATATTTCAATTTATTTTAATTCAGTTTTTTTTTAATTCTATGAATAAAAAATAATATTTTTTTATGCCACAAATGATCGGTTAAAAGTTCTGAATCTAAATCTTCTGCTTCTAGCAGATCTATACAGTAATCACCATTTGCTATTATAGGCCTTTTTGTTGTATTGTTGGGATTGGTAACAACAATAATATTGTGTTAATATTGTTATTGTGTGTGGCGCCTTTTTGAATTCATCTAACTCATCCATACCTAAAGGAAATAAAACAACAACAAAAATTAGAAGAAGAAAATAATAAAAAATATTTTGAGAATCTTTACGTCCTAGACAAGAATTAAAGCGAACAATTGCGCTTCCACCAAGTCTATTTTAAGGCTATTCAGTAGCTAATACATTTATCTAAATGTACTATATGGGTTCATTAGAGCTGAAACCTATGAACAAATTACAGTCGATTTCGACTATCTGATATCCTTAGATGGCCACGTCTCATCACTCGCCCTTAAATTGTGGAATTTAAAACCTTCTCTGGAAAATGCTACCCTACAAGGACCATATATAAAGTTATAGGCTGCATAACTATATCAAAGACCTATTGAGACTATTAATGACCTGAGTTTCATTACTGTCTGTCAAAAGACATCGGTTCTTTTTGTTTTAGTCCTTCTCCTTTGGCTTTTCCCTAAAAAAAATAATAATTTCAATATAAATATAAAAATTTATTTGTGTTACTTGCATGATTCGTTTCCTTTGCGTTTGATATTTTGTTAGCGCAAAATATTTGCGCTTAACGAACATTTTTGACATGCGGTTTCGTATTACAAAATTAGATGCGTAAGGAAAATACGAAAGCGCAATAAAGAGTACCAATTGTTCGATTACGCACAATTTCTTTTTCGCATCGCAATACAGAGTAACCCCCCTGATTTAGTTCTACCAGGACAAAAATTGGCGAATATCTTGACAGAGGCGGACAATGACAAATGAATGACTTGATGTTTTTGATAGAAAAGTTAAATGAAAATGTTGTATAAAATTGTTAAATTGATCCATTCTCATCCTATATTTCACTCTTTGTCCCCTAAAGTTAAAGTACATATGTATATGCGTATATTATGTATTCCAACCGAACTTGAGTTGAAGTGACGGCGGATCAGTTGATGGTGAAAGGTTGTTCCATGAGTTATAGATCTTCCTACGCCCTATCGGTGACTGTTTATCCAAGGAAGACTGATGAATACGTTCCGGAGATATGAATGATACAATATATGCAGCAACTACAAATTCATAGGTGTCAAAGTTAAAGTGGCCAACTGTCAGTTGCCAGTGCCCATCTGTATACCAATTTGGCAACTTGCAACGCAACTTGACATACGTAACAGACACACTATTCAAACAATTTAATAATAATAGACGAAAATGGAATTCTGTCCGATTTACAAAATTATAAAGTTACATTTATTAAAAAAGGAAAAGATAGTTGAAACATTTACCACTATACTTTTCGACATTCCAATTGGTTATGAAAAAGTTTGAACTCGTTTCTATACCTCTTTACCTCTAAAATGCAAAAACTTCCAACAATTTTTGCATTTAGCCTAAGTTTGTAAAAACAAAAATATTTGCAGAAATTGCAAACGGCTTGTATCAACTGAAGTATTAATACCATGCAGAAATACAAGACAACCATTCCAAATCAAGCAAAACCAATGCTGTCAATCACTGTCGTTTCCAACAGCCTACATTTATCATTAGAGGTCTTCCGTAAAGCAAAACATGTCATTATTCACAAAACGAAGTGTAACAAAAAATTATTGCATGTCTTCTACAAATGTAAACGAATACTTACTTAACGATTGGTATGAATGGTTTCAATGCTGATTGCATAAGTTGTACATACTAACAAAAAGTTAACTCAACAAATTTTCGCTGTTTTTATGGTTTGAATATAAAATTAAATGAACATTTTTCTTTCTTTATAATAATTAGTTAAAAAATTAAAATATTTTGGAAAAACATAAACTATGGCATTACACAAAGAAAAAAGCTTTTGTTTGTTTTAGATGTGTTTTTTTTAACCTAACCAACTAAATAAATATTTATTACGTTATTAATAATAAAAAAATTCAATTTTAATAAATTAAATTATATTATCATATTTCAAGTATGTGAAATAACATAAATTAATGAAACTTAAACATATATTTTTCATAAAAAAACAACAAAAAAAAATCCATTAGACTTAAATAATATAAAAAACAAAAAATTAATTTCATGTGATCTTTGTTAACCCATTCGCTGCCAAGCCTAAATTATATGAAGTCATTTCCATTGCCACATATATTTTGAGTGTTATTGTTTACCAAAACCCTGTTATTTCTTGGTAAGAGCACATTCCTCCATTATGTATTGGACTTTGTTACAAATCCTATCATGAAGATAAGGTACCATAAGTGATTTAGTTGCTATAAAATTTTGTTATAAATACATGATGAAGTTGATTTTTGCGTGAAAGATCATTCTCTATAATAAATAAAGTATTAATTTTGCAAAAAATTTTATTTGTAGTATTTTTCAAGTTTTTTACATATTTATATTATTTATGTTTGTGGCAAAAAAAAATTTGCTATGTGATTCTGTGATTTTTTGAAAGTAATAGGATAGGATTTGTAACAAGGTCCAATACATAATGGAGGAATGTGCTCTTACCAAGAAATAACAGGGTTTTGGTAAACAATAACACTCAAAATATATGTGGCAATGGAAATGCATACATACATACATACATAATTGGCCATTACAACCCTTCGTCAGGATTACGGCCTAGCTTCTCAACACCACTCATGTTGTGTGCGTTAATTTTATACATGAGTGGCGGGACCTACAGTTTAAAGTCGACTCCGAACGACAGATTTTTTGAGAAGCTTTTCATGGCAATTTTTACTCTCAGAGTTTTTGCCAGAAATCTGCTGAGAGGAAGTCGCCGAAGAAATACTTATTGTATTTTGTTTTTGATGTCTGGCCTGGGATTCGAACTCGGGCCTTTCGTCTAATAAGCCAACACACTACCTACTAGACCACGGCGACTTATTATTTTAAGTCATTTTTATTTAAGAATTCAATTTCGTTGTTTTTAATTGTTCTTTAAATTTCTACGAACTTTTTCTACGAAACATTACAGGCCTCTATTGCCTGTAATAAAGTTGGAGTTTCAATTTCAGTCTCTTCATTTTCGGAATTTGAATATGGTCACTTTGCTGAGCTTGATTGAACATGTCAATGTCAGATAAAATAGCAAACGGCATGACATCGACATCGCTCTCCACCCACTCTGTTAAATCATGAATGAAACAATTAGCCGGTACTTCTATGTCTGATTGTATTTCTGGACGGTCA
Source organism: Sarcophaga rosellei (assembly GCA_930367235.1). Lineage (NCBI taxonomy): Eukaryota > Metazoa > Arthropoda > Insecta > Diptera > Sarcophagidae > Sarcophaga > Sarcophaga rosellei. The sequence goes on along the minus strand of OV884017.1, from coordinate 77,315,609 downwards.
CTTAGTTCATTTTCAAAAGCTAGTAAATTAGACCAAACATTAAGCAAAACCTGTGTGGATACTGCCTCCCAAGAAACAGCTGCTGTTCGTATTGCTGTTCTTATATTTAATGATTTTATGAATTCGTGTCTGCTGTTTGCACATAAGAGTTTCTGCACAATCGACTTGCGATAATTGCATTTAAAACTTCGAATCACTCCTTGGTCCATGGGCTGAATCAAAGACATGCAATTCGGAGGAATATATTTTACTACCACGTAACGTAATAAAAAATCATATGAATGCTTAACGGATAATAGAAGTAAAAAACCAAAGCACGGATAACAGAGGTAAAAATTCAAAAAAATCTGCATGCCGGTTAATAGATGTGACCGGTTAATGGAGGTCCGGTTAATCGAGGTTTAACTGTAATACATTATTTACGGACTTTGGACGTAATCGATTTCTTTTTTCGGTAATAATATTACCCGCCATTGAAAAAACTCTTTCGGACTCAGCGCTACTGGCAGGAATACTCAACACTTTTTTGCAATCTTCGACAATCTTTGGTATTCTGTAATGCGATGATCCCACTATTCCAAAACGTTGAAGTGTACATCAATATTTACATGACAAACGGATTATCGATTGACTTCATCAGTAACGCTTTCTTCTACAGTAAGACTTGTGTTGTTTATGATATCCGAAAAAAATAATTCAAAGTCACTTTGAGCTGTGTTATCAGAAATTTTACTTTGTATTGTACAGGTTGAAGAAGGTAAACTGTCTGGACTATTTAAAATTTGTGAAACTCAAAAGGTTTTTACGCTGTTTAGTTCCTCTTCTGGTAAGATACGATTTGTTGGTGGATATAAAAAACAAGCAGCGTATTGATAGATTGAAATATTAGGAACCCATTTTCTATCAATCTCGACTAAAATGTTTTTCTTTAGTTTTGCAATAGTTGAAGAATCAGAGCTTACAGTTGCACATATATTTTTTAGAACAATGTTTTTTAATTGCGACTCTTTCATGAAATGAAATGTAACGGACAAAAAATTTCTTTTTATATAATCATCCGTCCACAAGTCTGTTGTTACTGATGCAGTTACATTTCTTACTGCTTCCCTTATATCTTCTTTAATGGTGTTGCGTTTTTCTTCTCCTTTCATTTCAATTCGTTTTGATATTATCGTTGGATCTGGTATTAAATCCGAAATATCTAAATAGGAACCATATTTTGCACGAATATTAATTAATGACAGGGCCAACTTCTAAAACCCGCTACAATTAACAAAATAAAAAGGGCGACAATCTTCTACAACCATTTTGAGCACAAATTAATAAAATTTTCTTTGTCAAGTCTGCTCACTTTTTTAATTCAATATTGGAATTTTGTTCTACAAAGCATTTGTGACGAATTAAATTTGAGGTTTGCTTGTCGTTATATTTAAACAAGTGATTACACTTTTCACAATATACAAATCCGTTAACTATTTCATTATGTTCATGTATGAGCCAATTCACACAAGCACAATTGTGCTGGCGTAAAATGATAGTTTGTAGGCAAAAGGGGGTAAAGAGAATGGTTTTTCGGTGGCTTCCACCAGCTATAACCCCGCATCACCAGCCCAAAACTAATACATGCATTTTTTTAAAAATCAGCCAAACATCAAATGAATGCAAAAACACAAATACATACAAAGCTCTGTGTACGTATACATGCGTTACCAAGCGAATATTCATCCCGTGTAAATTGAAAAGAACAAAAATTGTGCGACTAAAAAATGTGCTCGTCTGAATTGGCTCTATAATAGAAAAAATTTCCCATATTTTACTTTTTGAATTTTTTCTTGTTGTACGAAAAATTCAACAATTAATTTTTTCTAAAATTTGGTCGGAGTTCATTTTTTATATTTTTCTTTGTCGCTTTCCGTTCTCTGTTTCAAACCATACAATTTTAAACTCTTCAAAACGTTTACATTTTGCCTGTATACTATAACCTAAAACGTATCATTAAAAGTATTCACACTTAAAATTTAATTTTATTATACAATTATTGTATTATTACTTTTTAGATAATAGCGTTGAAAATATTCATACATACATAATTGGCCATTACAACCCTTCAGTCAGAATTACGGCCTAGCTTCTCACACCACTCATGTTGTGTGACTTAATTTTATACTTGAGTGGCGGGATCTACAGTTTAACGTCGACTCCGAACGACAGATTTTTGAGAAACTTTTTCATGGCAGGTTTATTTACTCCCAGAGTTTTTGCCTGAAATCTGCTGAGAGGAAGTCGCCGAAGAAATATTTTTTTTTCATATTTCCTTTTGATGTTTGGTTAGGAAAGCGATCAATGACAAATGCTGGATACAAAATATAAATGAAAAATATATACATATATGAAAAATATATAAAATGCAATTTAGTGCAGATGGAGATAACATTAGCCAACGAGCTCTCGCTATGCTTGACGCCATACATGATACCTTTTGCGAAACGTCCTATAATGGTAAATACAATAGAAGAACTTCTCGATAGTTTTATCATCCGCAAATTTAACTCGCCTTATGCCTTCGGAATAATCCTTGTAGAAAAGAAAAATAGTGGGCATAGTTTATGTGTGGGCTACCGTCAATTAAATAAGACGCCATACCCTAGCCAGGGTTGGACGAACAATTCGCTAAACTTTTTGGAAATTGTTATTCGGAATGGTTTGCCACCAAATTGAAGAAGAGTCATCTAAAAGGTTCACCGCTTTTGTCACTACTGATGATCACTATGAATTTAATAGGATTCCTTTTAGGTTGGTTAATGCACTTGCTGTGTTTCCGACCGTGAAAAACCATGTTTAGGAGTTTATGAATCTGGGTAAGGTATTAGCGACATGACGTCATCCCCACTTAATCGGTGAAAGTGGGCATACATTTTTGGGGGTACTTGAGCGTACTTCAGAATGGAATAACGCATAGAGTCGAGAAGATCAACGGTATTATAAATTTCAAAACTCCAGTGAATAACTCGGAGATGCAACGGTTTTTAAGTCTGACTGGATTTTGCCGTAAATTTGTAATTTCTTCTATGTAAAAGTGATTTGGAAAAATTCAAATGAGTCAAGCTCAGGAACGGTCATTTATAAGACTAATTCTATTTCTATGCAACAAGCCTGTACTGCGAATATATAACTTATCTGCGCAACACGAGGAGCTTACGAACGCAAGTAGTTTAGGGTTGGCTGGTGTTCTTCTACAAAACACATGAACATTGTGTCATATAAAAAATTGGAATAACGTACTATTTGTATAACGTATTGAGAAGTATGTTAGTTGAACAGACTAATTAAATTCTATTGAATTTTAAATGAGAGTGTGCCGTTATAACAAAATTATAAGTACAATATTAAAAAACAAAAAAGTGTATTACTTACGTAACCACTATTAATCCATAGACCAAACGCATTTTCATATATCAACATTCAACTTATTTTAGAGAATAATAATGACTGCGCCTTTAGAGTCAATGTTTCCGAAAGGTAATTCCAAAACCTTTAAATTAATAAAAATTTATTTGTAAAATTTGTAAATATTTTTAAAACGCATCCTGAAATAAAAGTCCATTATTTTTATAAAAAATTGTTTGATCACTATTAATCCGTGCAGTGTATAAATTAATTCTGTACTGTAATGTACTTGTGCTAAATTACAAATAAGTGAAGTGTACACTTATAATAAAAATAAAGAAATGTTAGATGATGGTCAGATAGTTTTGGTCTAAAACGATGAAATTTTGCTTTAGTTTGTATTTTCAATAAATATGTCCAAATATGTATATGTCCAAATATGTAAAACTTATTTTATATAGAATTAAAGATTATAAAATTACCTTTAAGCCCACTTTCAATTACCTTTCAGGAAATATAAGTCTTAAGGCGTTGTCATTATTAAAATTCAAAATATTGGTATATCAAACAAAAATGCGTGTTGAATGAATTAATAGTGGTTGGAGTAGTATATTAACATTTTTTCTGAAATTTTTTATTTTAATAACCTTAAATAAGAGACAAAATGTTATTTAGAGTAAATTCAACAAGATTTTGGTAATGCATGCAAAATAATTTAAACCATTCTGTGTTCTATATACTGTTTAACATGAACACTGTTAATAGTTCTGTTTTAATCTATAGCCTCAAATATCATAAGTAAATAAATACAATTTCTCAGTTTTATTTATGTTTTTGTTGGGAACATGATATTAAATAATTCAGAATAAAAAACCAAAAATCGCTCGGAGTATGATTACTTTTCGTACGTTATTTTTATTATGATATATTTTATAATTTATTTTTTATTCGTGGAAGTTTGATAAAATTTTCGGTTTAAAACATAGCAAAGAAATAATACAATTGAGTAAAATAAGTAATTGAGAAGAATTCTTCATTAATTTACATATTTACTTTTCATATCTCCTGTTTTAGTCTGTTGTTATATCTGGCGAATCAGGTGCTGGAAAAACTGAAACGACAAAATTTATTCTGCAATACCTTTGCTCTGTTACATCTGATGTTTCAACTTGGATTCAACAGCAAATTTTAGAGGCGAACACTATTCTTGAAGCTTTTGGTATGTACAGTAAAATAAATTTAGTGCAAACTAAAAACTCATCTGAAATATACATTACATGCATTATATTTTTTCCATATTATGTATTGAATCTTCCAATTAAAAATTGAAATGACAATTAATAAGTGATCAACTCTTAAAATTAAGAAATTTGTTTATGCCAATAACAGGGGGAATACGTTTGTTTATCATCGTTATTTTTATTTGGAAATATTAAGTGTCTTGCATAGAGATGAGGGATGAAACGTATGTGTATTCTTGACGAATGTGACGACGATTATTACTTACTCGGGTGTAATGGAAGCTTTTTCAAGCACATTGTTGAAAATCTAGCAATCTTTATTATCAGACGTCTCGTCATAATTTTTCCGAACTTTAACCGTGGATCAAGAGTTCTTGAAATTACCGAGACCTTTCGTGAGGATTCACATAAATGCAAGGAAAAAGGTGTCATTGGCAAAAGCGGAAGTTTATGCATACCAAATGGCGGATCCGAAGTATATGTATAAACTTTGACCGATCTATTTTTTCTTAAGCAGTTCATCGGTTGTGACAATATAGACTGTATTTTCGTCTTATTCCGCGTCAGACATTTGGTTATGTTGTTCATATATCTGCATCAATTTATCCATAGAAGCTTCACAGCATCAGCCTCGAATGGTTTCGGGAATATTTCAAGATTTCAATTGAGTTTTAAGAAAGGAGTATACCTGGTATATTTCAAATTCTGTGATAATTTTACACAAATTGTTTAACTGAATTTTGACTATATGACTATGTCATATGTCAATATAGGTTTTCAAAATATCTAATTTTTTAAATCTTAAGGAATTTGTAAGATTTGTCACCACTTTTATTTGTTAAATTTTAAGCAATTTGTAAAAATTATTACACTCGCGAATTTTATAAAAAGTTATTCCGAGTTTGGTCTTTTTACGAACGCGATCACTAACTTATGTCCCTGCTCGGGCGGCAAAATGTTTTTTCTGAATAGCTTTTAGGAATCTATTAAATTAAGTAATTTAAATTTAGCTAAATCGGGCACTTGTAAATTAATGATATTCAACTAACTTTATTTTGCATATACTTAATCCTAACTGTGTAATTCAATATAGCAACTCCGTTGGTTATCTATTTTTCTATTTACTATATATTCATTGGCCTTATATCTACTTAATATTAGGGGCGTTCATATTTTATTTATAAATAACATAAAATATATTATTATATGAATATTAACAAATAAAATAAATATAAAAATATAATGACCCAACACTTTATATTTCTTCATGTCCAGGCTTAAAGAAATATTTCTGTTATATATTACAACTTTTTCTTTTTAATTTTATTTCTTTTAGGAAATGCTAAAACTATACGTAATGACAACAGTTCCCGTTTCGGAAAATTTATGCAAGTCTGTTTCGATTCGAAGCATTGCATTAAAGGATGTGTAATACAAGATTATTTATTGGAACAATCTCGTATAACATTTCAAAGTGCCGGAGAACGTAATTATCACGTTTTGTATCAACTAGTTGCGCAAGGAGTGCGTAGTCCAGAAACAATGCAGACATTTCACCTAAAGCCGCCATCGTTTTACCGATATTTGAACGCATCTGGTAACAATAAAGTTGATATTGAAAATGAATCAAAAAAATTTGAAGCTCTTACAATGGCATTTACCGTATTACAAATTTCTCAGCAATCTATTGATGGAGTATTTAAAGTTTTAAGTGCAATATTATGGTTAGGAAATTTGGAATTTTGTGATGTCGATGGCGAAAGATGTGATATTGAATCGAAGGATAAAGAAATCTGTGAAATAATATCTAATCTATTGGGTATTAATTACAGCGACATATTGCAAGTGTTATTACATAGGCAAATAAATGTGAGAGGAAATATTACTGAAATACCACACAAACTACAAGAGGTTAGTATCTTCTGTTTAAGGACAACAACATAAGTTACAAAATTTAATTTTACAGGCTCGAGAAAACAGACATGCTATGGCTAAAGCACTATATTCGAAAACATTCGCATGGCTGGTATCAAAAATTAATATTTGTACGAATCCAGGACAGGATGGGCAGCGTTTCCTGGGTGTTCTCGACATTTTCGGATTTGAAAATTTTACAAAAAATTCGTTTGAACAATTATGTATTAATTACACAAACGAAAAACTTCACAAATTTTTTAACCATTACGTTTTCGCTTTAGAACAAGAAATAGTAAGTAATAACTTTATATGTTAATAACTTATGTCATTGAAATCATCAATTGTGCGTTTTATTTTAAAATTCCTACCAGGAAAAATATCTTATAGAATATATTGAACTCAAAGTTGTTTCCTTCATAACCCTAGTACCTAGAGTATTTATATTATACATATGTGTATATGTATGTATACATTCCAGGTCTGCAACGAATAACTTTGTTGCTTCATTTGTACAACTTGTTGTTGGAAAGAGAGAATACTCTCTTTCAGTAGAACTTAAAGCTAGGGATCATATACGTATGCTTTCTACTCCTTCATATACGTTTGTTTTATTTACATTCCAACATGAATGCAAAACATTACCTAGCTTATTCTAACTTCATTAGTTCGAAGAGCAGTCCTCTCCTTTGAAATAATATACAGTCGAACTTCCATAACTCGAATCTCCATTATCCAAAAAAAAACTTCGACTTACGGAGACTTCGAGTAACAGAATTTTTTTTCTTTAAGAGTTAATTGCAAGTGTGTGTTTTTATTATGTATTATTTATTTAGAACAAGCAGTAACTGAAAACTGCATACTATATAATGTAATCAACAAGTTAAAATGAATTGAAATATTTTGAAATAAGTGACTGGAAATGTACTTTTTTTTTTTGTTATTTTCAGTATAAAATATCTCTAATTTATTCAAAGCCTTATAGTGTTCCTCAGTTGAACGGTCATTAGTTTGCAAAAATAAATTCAATGTTCGCAAAGAATTTTCTACATCGACTTTGGAGGGCTGATGAATAGTTTCTTCCAACGAACCCTCGCTATCACTCGCGCTTCCGCTTAAGACTGGATTTTCTATATCAATACATATTTGCTCAACAATATCATCGTCTGTAGGAAATCCAGTCGTATAAAGCCCATTATCTACTTCAATATAATCTTGGAAAGTAGTATTACAAGTTATTTTTTTCGCTTTTAACCAAGCTTGGTAATCGGCTTCAATTTCATTTTGACTTTCATCAACATTGCTCAAAAAGGAATGTCATCTTCTTCTTTCCACTCAGAATACTGACCAAATCCAGCTTTTTTGAAGCAATTTGCTATGGCTTGCTCACTGACGTCAATATCCCAAGATTTGCAATCCATAATCGTAACCTCCTGTTTTTCATTTACCTCTATGCGCTTTAGTGCTTCTTTTACTAAGTATTCTGCTACGGTAGAAAACTTTGAAGTTTTGAATAACCCCATGATCAGGAGGTTGTAATTTAGAGGTCATATTTGGTGGAAAAATGCCAATTAAATAGATTTCAATTTATTTTGTACGTCTTTTGGATGCGCTGGACAATTATCAATAAATAATAAAATCTTTCGGCCAGCACTTTGAAAGCGTTTATCCAATTTTAGAAGACATTCTTCAAAAAGTTGTGCAGTCATCCAGGCCTTAGAGTTTGCTCTATACTATACGGGTAACCACTTAACACCACGAAAGCAGCGAGGCTTAGTACTTTTTTCAATCATAAGGATTTTAAGTTTTTCTGAACCATCCATATTTGCTGCCAGCATTAAAGTAACAAGCTGTTTGATATTTTTGCCTCCATGACATTTCTGGTTTTTAAAGGTTAATGTTTTATCTGGCAAGCATTTAAAAAACAATTCTGTTTCATCTGCGTTAAAAACATCTCGTTCGCAGTACTTATGTAATAAATTCGGCAAAATGTCTTTTTTCCATTTTTCGCAGTCCACTTCATTGACGTCATTGCTTTCACCACATGCTGTTTTACAACCAACATTGTGTCTAATAGTGTTTTCACACCAAAAGCTAAAACCTGATTTTAGCATTAAAACCACAATAAGCTGATTTTGCGTTCACAATGCAAGTTTTCTTAAATCTGGGGCCTAATTCTGGCAGTCGTGATCGAAATGGCTTTCGATTTGAAAGAAATTTCGAAAGTGATCTTATTTCTAATTCTGTCAGTCGATAGTTAACGAATCGATATTTTTTTTCAGTGTTGTGAAAACTCAAATAAACGTTTTCCAACACAACACTTTTGTAAACAAAAACATATATTTGTAAAGTGATAAGCAATTCAATTTCAATAGAAGAGGGAATGTTTTCGCTATGAACTTCTTCATTATCAAATAGCGTACAGGCAGAAGTAAATGAATCATTTTAAGATGTATTACTTTGTGATGTAGTTGCAAAAGTATTATCACTACAATCTTTTACTTCTTTTATTTTTTTTTTGTTTTAATTTAATTTTAACTTTTTTCTTTAGTTTTTAAAAAATTTTTACTAACGTTTTAATTTTTTAATTTTTGTTAACAAAAAAGCTTTACTCGATAGCTTTTTGCTTTCAAATAAAAACTCGAAAGCTTGCGTTCGAACAATTGCACGCTATCGACTGCTGTCATTAGAAATGTCGATACATATTAATCGATATCGACTGACAGAATCCCAAAACTAAAAAAAATCGAACGTACGGGTAAGTCTGTGCAGAGGCAGTTTTTATTATTCTGTTTACGTGGCTTAGGATGGGATTATGCCAATGGATTTCCGTCATATGAGGCTAGATTAGGTTTGATAAAACTTCCAACTTTGGAACATAGAAGGTCTGTTTTAGGTGTTTGTTTTGTTTTTAATCTGGTTAGAGGTGATATCGATTCTGAGTTTTTGCTTCGTAACCTGAATTTCAGTATTCCTGCAAGATTTTCACGGCACTATCGTCCTCTTTCCTTAGATTTATATAGAACGAACTACGGATGTAATTTTCCTTTTCGTAGATTATGTAATGATTTTAACGTATATTACGATTTGATTGATTTTAATTGTAGTGTTTGTAATTTAAAACGTAGCTTATATGCTAGCATTAATTTGTAAATTATTATATAAAAATGTATTTTCGTTCCAGTTATAGGTAGTTCATGTTTATTGTTAGTTTATTCAGCTTGTGATTAAGTTCTGTAGCTGATTTATGTTCTTGTTGCCATTACTTTTCCCCTATCCGCTACAGTCCGGACTGTAGTGTGTACGTGTCCCTACGTAATGGGGACGAGTCCTCCGCGGTCGGGTGAAGGTGGGTTAGTGTGTGGCCGGGGACGTTCGAAAAAAAAAGAAGTATTGGATCGTATACGACTGCCAGAATTAGCCCCCTGGTTTTAACTTTCATACATTTATGAATGTGCAACAGCTGTTTTTGTTTAACACTAGATTTACCGCGCCAGTCAAAATGACTGGTTTTGCCTTTTTAGGCTTAAATATTGACTTTGTGTGAATATTTTTTTTCGAAACTATTATATGATTTTTATAACGACAACTAAATACAATTAATTTGATAACTTATTTTGATCATGTGTCCACAATAAAAAAATAATTTAATTTTGGTACTTATACCGGTACCAGTCATTTCGACTGGTATGTATTTCTATAGGAGAAGACAGTATTCCTTTGCATAATATACAAAATGTATGCGGTTTCCTTCTAGTCCTGAAGAGGATGATGAAAGCGGAGAAGATACAAAACTTGAAGTAAGTAAAAAAGTTAAAAAGGAGGTGTTGTTGGAAGGTTACCAACTCATTGCATATTCAAAGATTTATCTGGGCGTACAGCATATGCTAGAGGAAATATTATGGAAGAGAAGCCTTTTTACTATTGATTGACTACCATATATTACAGCATATCAAAACCAACTTAGAAGCCTCTAGAGTTTTAGAAAACAAATGGACACTTTCACAGGATAAATTGAAAGCTTTCATTGGAATACTGTGTGCGCGGGGTCATACGAAGCAAAATGTTTGAAGCTGTCGTATTTATGGAACAAAAAATGGAGTTCTGAATTTTTTTCTAAAACTATGATTGGTGTTGCGAAAAAATAATGGTAGCAGAGCAAGGTTTCAGTTATTCAAGAGATCTTTATTGAATGAAAATCTTACAGAATATTTTACATTCGCATATAATGTCCTGACAAATAACATAATGTGTTGCCATTCAACACTCCCTCTCAACACATTACTAGTTCCTACTTATAAAAATTGTACATATATTTTATAATTTCAATACAAGCTCATATATCTACAGAACTTAATGTGTTTAATTTTACATAAATTTTTAGTAAAAATATCCGATAACACAATCAGTGGGAATATACTCAGGTTTAATAATACCCTTTGAGTAAACATCTCGTACATGATGATACTTTAGATCGATGTGTTTGCTTCCTGAGTGATATATAGCATTTTTGATTAAACATTGGGCACTTAAGTTGTCGCTATACAATAATAATGGCCCTTCTTCCTTGAATCCCATTTCGCAGAGCAAATTTTTAATATAAATAACCTCCTTTGCTGCAGAATATTCCTAAACGTATATTAACAATGTATCAATACAGTACTTAAACCGAGTTGATACATTGTGTAGTTACTTTTTTAATACGTTGCATATTAATACTTTGCAACACTGAATTCGTTTAGGAACATTTATATGCATTGCATCATTCATAATAAAGCGAACAATGGAGGAAGAACATATTTTATTGGAAAATTTCTTAGATTTGTGCGAATCGACTCGATTGCGCTTCCGTGCTGGAGGTGAGCTTTCACGTTGGATCAGAGCTGCTTGAAACGCGCTAGGCTCGTTACTGTCCTCGGTCAGATCTGCAAACAATGCGTCTAAGCTTAAATCCAGATTGCATTCTGGCACAGATATGTCGCTCCGGCAGCCATACACTTCGTCTAGTCGGTCGTAGAAGTACCAGGTAGTTGCTGCTTCGCCCGACGTCTTGTTCCGTTTCTTAATGTGCTTGAAATTTAAAAATTTTCTGTATATGTCGTCCCGTGAAAATGGGAACGTGTCATCTATGGACTTAATATTTTGCAATACACGTTCCCATAGCACAACACGTTTCTTTTTTTCCACGAAATTCTTTTTCCATATCAAACCTTGCATAAATTAATAGATTTTTAAAATTATGCGTCCATTTTTTACTGTAATAAAAATAATAAATTATAAGAAAAAATGCTTACTTATCTTAATGCGTCGCCATCGTATTTTGTCTTGCATTCGCTTTGCATCTACTTTTATTTGGATGCCTTTGTTGCTTTTCCTTGCGTATTAACTACAAAAGTGTTGCAAAAGGGAACAAAATACTTTGTCAAAATTTTCAGGGTTGCGTTTACGAACACGCTGCAATGTATTGCTACAAAGCAACATGCGTTTAGGAAGTCAGCCATACTCTGCTTCGGTGCTGCTGAGAGCGACGACGTTCTGCTTCTTGGCTTCCCACGCAAACACACAATTCGCCTTAACAAATGCAAACCCAGTATAAGATTTTCTATTCATTGCGTCACTTCCCCAATCCGCGTCTGCGTAGCCTATTGTTGGTTTGCCGGTCTTCTCGAAATGAAGTTTAAAATCAATTGTCTTCTTCAGGTATCGCAACACATGCTTGACAGCTGATAAATGTTTTGTGTGCGGATCGGTGTTACACTGTGCAAGCTTACATACTGAGCGTAAGATGTCTGGGCGTGTTGAAATTGCGAGGTACATTAGCGCTCCTATAATTGACTGATATTCGGTAGGTTAAATTTTCATGCAGTCACCTGATTTACATAACGGTTAAAAACCTGCCTCCAATGGGGTTGCAGCTTCTTTAGAATCACTCATTCCAAATTCGCTTAATAGATTTTTAATAAATTGTTTTTGACAAATCTCAACTGAACCAGTTTCACCCTGACGAATAAATTTCATTCCTAGAAAGTGGTTGAGTTGGCCACCATCTACTACTGCGAACTTATTTGCTATGGTTTCTTTAATAATATTGAGATTTTCCTTCGACGAGCTCGCTATTATTAGGTCATCTACATAAACAGCAAACTATACCATTAATGTTCCTAGTGTATATACACTGTTCACTGATACATTGTGTAAAGCCCATGTTCTTTAAAACGTTATCTAGTTTTGCGTTCCAAGCACGTCCGCTTTGTTTAAGGCCGTACAGTGATTTCTTTAATTTGAGGACACGATTTGGATACTTTTCGTCAATAAAGCCTTCAGGTTGTACCATGTACACTTCTTCGTCTAATTCTCCGTTTAAATACGCGGGTGTGACATCCATTTGGTACATATAAAGTTGGTGTTCTACTGCCAATGCAACTAATAAACGAATATTGGCATACCTAACTACCGGTGAAAAAGTTTCTTTATAATTTACTCCATATTTTTGACTGCACCCTTTAGCAACTAGTCTCGCTTTAAAAGTCTTTACATTACCTTCTTTGTCTTCCTTTACAGTGAATACCCATTTACACCCCACAGGTTTCTGCCCCTTGGGCAACTCAGTCAGTTCCCAAGTATCGTTTTTAATTAAAGAGGCATACTCACTTTTCATCGCTGTATCCCACTGTTTACAATTAGGGCCACGAAAATAGAGTTTATGGTGTTGTAGACCTTTCTTGGGCGCCCTGCGGATCCTGTTTTAATTAATTTTGGACGTCCTGGTAAAATTTTCGACTGCTGGCACGAGGTACTGGGACTATTAGATTCTATCGCTTCAGTTTCACGTTGGTCAGTACCATCATCAGTTGGTGGGCTAACAACATTAGTAACTTGTTCATCTGATTGTTCAGTATTCTCATAAACTGTTTTGCCATTGTCTAAATTTAAAAAAATCACCGAAATTAATAGTATTCGACACATCTACTTTATTTTCCATTTTACCATATTTGCCTTCTACAAAAATTACATCTCGACTTACGTGAACCCTTTTTGAAATTGGATCGTAAAGCCTGTATGCTTTCGATTGTTCGCTATATCCGATCATCAACATCTCAATACCCTTAGGCAGGAACTTTTTATATTGGGTTTTGTTTAGGGCTATGACTTTTGTGCCAAATACCTTTAAATGGTTGACCGATGGCTTATAACCATGCCAAACTTCAAACGGCGTCTTATCTACTAAAACTTTTGTAACAGTTCTGTTACGTAAATATACAGCAGTCAATGCAGCCTCAGCCCAAAATTTTTCCTCAAGGTTGGATTCTAATAGCATACTGCGGGATATCTCGACTAACGTCCTGTTGGCCCTTTTAGCTATGCCATTTTGTTGAGGGGTGTAAGGAACGGTTAGATGCCTTTTAATTCCATTTTCCTGTAAAAACTTGCTAAAATCATTGCAGACATATCGGTTCTTAAACATTTTATTTGACAACCAGTTTGTTTCTCTACTAGGGACTTATAGTCTTTAAAGGCATTTAATACTAAATCTTTCGTTTTAAGAAAATATACATACAACAATAAAACGAGAACAGTCGTCAATAAAAGTAGCAAAATATCTTGATCCAGCAATTGATGGCACATTAACTGATCCACAAATATCGCTGTGAACGATTTCCAGCAGAGATTTTGCTCTAAATTGAGATTTAACAAAAGGTTTGACTGTAATTTTAGATTTAAAACATACTTCACAAACGGGCTCGTTGTCACATTCTTTTAGCTTAAAACCTTTTACAATATTATTCTTTGCCATTTCTTTTTAACATTGGAAATTAACATGCCCATACTTCAGATGCCAACTCATTAAACTATTTTTTATTTCCAGGTTCATACACTTATTGCGCCCATATTCATATAAAAATATACCATTGTTGTTAAAGGCCTTCAAAATTGAATTATTTTTATGATCCTTTACATGAACATAATTATCTTTAAATACAACAACTTTTCCACTCTCTATCATTTTGCTTATTGAAATAAAATTTCCTTTAAGTTCAGGCACATGTAAAACGTTATTAAGTATGAGTTTGTTTTTGTTATGCTGAATAACAACAGTACCGCGACCAATGGCTTTTAAACTGTTATTATTTGGCAAATAAACAATTTCGTCGAATTTCTCATATCTTTGAAAAAGGTTGTAATCGTAACAAAAATGCAACGAAGCGCCACTGTCAACACACTATTGGACATTGTTAGTGCCATTTACAGTTTGCAAAGCTGCTAATGATACGAAACAATTAAATTCACGCCTGTTTTCATGGGTATCTCTTTTTCCTCTTTGCTTACAGTTCGCGGCGAAATGGCCTCGCTTCCCGCAATTATAACATTTTCTATCTTGGGAATTATTTTTGTTGGTTTTGGTGGAATCGTATTGTTGTCTCTTTTCATCTTTACCTTTTTTGGTATTAAAACTTCCATTAGTCCGTGTGACATTCAAAACCTCTGCACAATTGTTGTTGTTGGCGTGCACCTTCTTCCAACAGCTTTACTTTTAATGATGAGAGGTTAGGCAATGAATCCCTAGATTCCATTGCAATAACGAATCCCTCGTAGCTTTTTGGCAGGCTCGACAACAACAATATGACTAGCATTTCCTTTGGTACTACCACGTCTATTTCTGATAGCTGATCAATCAAATAAAAGTATTCGTTAATGAGACTGCCCATACAGCTACCATTATGCATCGACATGTATAGAAGCTTCTTAAATAACATAATTTTTCGCGCAGGCGCTTTTGGTTGATGGATTTCTCGCAATATTCGCCAGGCCTCAAAAGCTGACACGCTGCTTTTAATTTGATTAATTTGGTTAGGTTTCACGCACAGTAATATTGAGGCCAATGCCTTTTCGTTTTTTATGCGCATGCTTCAAATTCGGGTAATTTTGGATCTTGTGGCTTTTTTCCCGACCACACACCACGCCCCACAAATCACTGTGTATTAATATACTTTTCATCTGGATGCACCAAGTGGAGTAATTGAACTCATCGAGTTTGTCAATTTGAAACTGCGACGCCATGACAAAACTTGACTGCGACAAACGCTTTTAATATTTGTTGGCCTTTGACTTTTATCTGCGACACACGCTTTTAATATTTTTTGCCTTTTAACTCAATCCTTATCCTTAATTCTTGCGGGTCTGGGCCCATAACCTGTTGCGAAAAAATAATGGTAGCAGAGCAAGGTTTCAGGTTATTCAAGAGATCTTTATTGAATGAAAATGAAAAGATAGAATGAATTACAATTTTTTTGTGTGTTGCCATCTTACAGAATATTTTACATTCGCATATAATGTCCTGACATATAACATAATGTGTTGCCATTAAAAAAGTGGCATGACTTTACAGCAATTTTACGTTTCATTCGTTTCGATAAAAGAAATGAAAGGATTCAACGCTTGCAAACTGAAATATTTGCGTTAGTGTCAACTGTTTGGAACAAATTTATTGTCAACATCCAAAATTGTTTCAAATCAGGAGCAAATATTACAGTAGATGAACAATTGTTTCCAACGAAGGCCAGATTTAGGTTTACATAGTATATGCAAAACAAACCTGACAACTTTGGAATAAAATTCTGGCTAAACACGAAATTTGGCAACACACCGTGGTGAATTTGTAGTAATGAGACTACTGGAGCCTTATACCATAAAAGGTACGACTGTAACAACCGACAACTTTTTCACCAGTGTTTCTTTACCTTCTAAATTATTAGCCAAAAACACTACGTTGGTTGGTACCGTACATTCGAACAAGCGGGACCTTCCAAAAATGTGCAACGAAAAGAAGGATAGTATGGCTCGTTTTCCAACATTACTATATGCAAAATGAATGTACACTTAGAGTTTATAAAGTTAAGCCCAACAATAACAGATCACATGGCACGAAAACATAGTGTGAAATCAGAATCTAGGGGGTGGCCACTTCAAGTATTTTTTTTTATATTCTAGAATTTTGTCGGAATAAATTCCTGGATTTTGTATGAAAATACAACCGGAAAGAATATTTCAGGGAAGGATTTTTTGTTTGGTGACAAATAGGATTTTGCAATATCAACAAAAGTTCAATAAATTGCGACGTCTGCAAGTAATATGTTCGTGGAAAATGCACTGGAGAAAAAGTTTATATTTGTAAAAAATGTGACAAGCCATAACTATTTTGAATAAAAATTAAATTACAGCTCTTGACTTTATATTAATTTTATATTTTACCAATACTGCTTATTAATTCACATACTAAATTTACACGATCAAAATATTATTTTTGATTACCAGTCATTTTGACTGGTGTTGGTATAAAAATTTCTTGGTAAATCTAGTGTTAAGAAAAAATAAAAAATATGAAAAATTAAGAAATAATGGCCCATAATCATAGTCAAACACTAAAGTCCTGTTACTAACTGTTTCTTAACTATAGTGAAAATTAATAATAGTTTTAAGTTGAATCAGCTTTAAGTGGGTGATTAGTATAATTTTTGAAATCTTGATTACAAACTGGTATAAATACTGTATAAGTGGCATCTTCGCACAGCTGATGCAATAAAAGCGCCAAAAAATAAACAAAATATAAATTGTTATTTTGAAAGAAACAATTGCATAAAATGAATCAGGGGAAATCATTTTCAATGTCCTCAATTGTACACATCTCCCCAATTATTTTTCAACACTTTTAACACAATTTATACAACTTTTGTTTTTGGTTTGTTTTGATTTTGTAAATTTGGAAAAATTACAAACAGCTGATAGAGTTAAAGTGATGTTAACTTTGTTAAAAACAACTTCAGCTTGTTTTAAGTATAAAACTGACTTTAGGGGAAAAAGTAAGCTTTTTATCGTCTATAGTAGCTGAAAAGTAGACATTTTAATAAATGATACTTAAAGTATACTTTTTTGATGACTATGATTATGGCCCAATATTATTAATATTATTATTTATTATTGTTGCAGCATTCATTATTTAAAATTTTACATTTACAACCGGCTTTCTTTATTTTTACATTTGTTTTGTTTTTATTTTGTTTCTATCAGCTGTTTTCAACATTTCAGAGATGGTAGCTCTGATTTAGTACATAAAACAAGGTTGTATTTCATAAAACCTACTTAAAACCAATTCAAAAAAGCTTTTAAGTTGGTTTTAACACAATATGTACTTTAGTGTGGTAAAAGCAGATTTAAAACACTATAAATAAAAAAAAAAAACAAAATGCTTTTGTATTAATTGATAGTTTCATCAATTAAGCATTTTGCTTCAATATCTCTGCTTCCATTTATCAAGCCAACCTGTGCTTGCCATAAAATGATCTTCACCGAAACGCTTTGCAAACTCCATTGCCTTTTCTTTTAAAATTGCTCCAGATATAGGAATATTTTGACTTCTAGCTGCTGTAAACCAATCCAGGACTGCTTTGTCGATATTTTTGTATATTGGAGCTTTAACCCTTTTACCATATGGTCGAAATCCAGATTCAAACGAATTCGTAATTGGTTCTTTATTTTTAAAAATCGTTGAGACTGTAGTGGCTGGTATACCATATTTATCAGCTGCTTCTTTTTTCTTTAACCCACCTTCGACTTCTTTTATAAGTTTATATTTTTCTTCAATAGACAAACATTTTAAAACACGTTTAGATGCCATGATAATAAAAAAAATACGATTTTAACATTCACCATCAGGCGAATTACATTTATGAATATAAATGATATTTACACAAGTACGAAGGAACAATAAAGTACCATAAAAAGGGATTTCCCCATAAAAAGACAGCGTAATATGAAAACCAGTTTAACCAGCAAAAGAAAGCAAAACAAACAAACAAACCAACCAAATGAATAAAATAATTCGAGTTATAGAATTCATTTATATGTGTTTCGTTCGAGTTATGGAAGTTCGAGTTAGGGAAAAGTAATTGTATGTTATTTGTTATCTTAAGCCTAATGCCAATTTAATTTGTTCGAGTTACAGAAAATTCGAATTGGAGAAGTTCGAGTTATGGAAGTTTGACTTTATCTTGAAATGTGTGGTTGCAATTTTATAAGAATTCAATTTTCATTAAATAATTAAAACAATTGCGTGTATACATTATTATTATGTTAAAATATCATTTATATAATCTAAATCGCAAATATTTCGATTAATTTTTAAGTAAATAAACTTATCTTCATATTTTCCATTTTTGTTTTTTTTTTTTTATTTGTAAACAAAAGAACACATAGGCTGAAGAGAGAGCGGACGCTATCAGTTTTGTTTCACAGTATACATTTTTTCTTTGTTGAAGTTCGACAGTGTTTGAAGAACTCATTTGTATTTGTAGTACTACGTGAAGTTTAATGCATGCATTATACTCGAAATGTTTAATGTCGGTACTTTCAAGTATGAAAGAAAGCTGAACATAGTCAAACAACAACATGAAGTTATTCGGCAATTTCGTTGTTCTCGAAAAAGAAAATTTTTCCCTTCGGATATTTCTGATACGTGTTCATTAGGGTGGTTCATAAATAAAAACTTTGGATTTTACTAATGGCCAACCGGAATATATATTAAGCACTGTGAAAAAATGATGCATGATTTTTTTTAAATTTTTTTGTTAAGGTTTAGGGGTCGCTACCGGCCCCCGAACTTTGGTGTTAATAAAAATCGCTGCCCTTATACCTTTTTCTTAATTTCTTTATATTTTTCCAGTATGTGTTTTAATAGTGGTACTATGGCCCAGAAATAAGACGATTTCGAGCGTATTTTTACTATATTTAAAAAGATTTATTTCAAAATTAATAGGGATAATATATATATATATTTACATAAAAATCTTCAAATAGGTTACATGTTATATTATACATATGTATTAATTTAAAAAAAAATGGGTTCAATGTTTAAACGTAAAATATAAATCTAACAAAATCAGTTAATTCATTAAATTATTGGTGATTAACATAAAATATAGTTTCTTAAAAATAATTATTGGAGAAAAGTTGATTTATTGTAATTTAGGTTTTTTTGTCTATAATCTTTCACAATAAATACTGCTTCTGCTGTTCATTGTTCATGTAGCTTATTATATTCCTCCATCAGTGCTACTCCTCTTTCTGCTATATCGTTAACAACTCTCATAGAACGAACTATGTCTCTACCATTTACGTAACCCTCATCTTCCTCCCAATCTTCAACACTTTTCTTTAGGAAATTTGATGAAATACCGGAAATGCTAAAAAATCTAAGAGTGTTTTTAGAAACAAAATCTTCTAATTGTTTGCTAATTATTAGAGTGGCATCTAATGTAATCCGTTTTAAGGGATTTTCCGGTCCTTCAACACCTAAAGCGGCCACCATCTTTTTTTTTTGTATCAACAGAAACTTGGTCGTCAAATAAGGCGAATGCAATAAGCTCTTCCGATAAGTACCAAAGATGACCAAGGATTTTTTAATGGCTGCAGTTCCAATCAACTCATTTACTTCTGCATAATATTTTAGGTCCTTTAAAAGCTGTAGATCATTTCTTGGCGCACAAACCGCTGATGGGGTTACAAACCAGTACTTTACATAAATTCTTACTGAAAATATACAAGCATCTCGAATTGAGGATGCTTCGCTTTCAGTTAGCTTGAATTCATTTCTAAATAAATAAATCTTTAAACAGTAAATGGCTTTAGCCATCCATCTAGCCCGGTGAAGACCTCCAGGTGCTCTAAAAGACACTTCAGATTCGGGAATACCTCCTAAGAATATTAAAGATAGCTTCAATAGTTTCTTGTAGTCATCTCGAGGCTGAAACTCTTTTAACTGATTTAGGATGAAGCAAATGGTGTCATCAGTAATATTTTTCACATTTTAAAAACGAATTAATAAGAAATTCCCGATTTAAAGTTTTTCCGATTAATTTTGTTCCAGGCTAATTTAAATCTTTTAAATATCAATGCTTCAAGCCCAGTTGAAGTACCAAGTGCTAGGCGGAACACAGCTTCAAGCATTATTTCCAAGATGTGATGACGACACGCCAGCCAAAGCGTATCTTTATCCATCTTTTATTCCAATAAAATACATGCACTATTTCGCCTTCCAGTATTTGTGGCAGTTGTGTCAAAGCTCATGCATGTGACTTTTTCGATAAGATTCCATTCTACCAATGTGTCAAAAATTGACCACGCAGCTGCAACTCCAGTTCCATTATATAATTTTGGCACTGCTAGAAGTTTATTTATTTGTGCTTGATGTAAAAGAAACTTTTGTAAAGAAAACACATAATTCTCGAACAATTTTAAAAATTTCAATAAATATATAAATAAGTAATCTATATTTTAGAGTTTCTGGGGCGGGCACTTGGGAAAATTGTGATAGACTAGGTCTCAACACGGGCAGATTCTATCCAATTTCACCCGAATCCATGATAAATTAAAAGTATTTATAGTAAATTTAAACACAATATCTTTATTATTTTTAATTCTACCTTGCTATTTAATTTAATATTACAATCGGAAGGATGATCGGACAAAAGTCGCTTAGCCGTCTCAGTAAATGATTCCGAAAAAAATGTTTCCCTCTTTTTTAAAAAATCTTTATTCAATAATGGTGTGCATAAAATTTATTTTTTTAATGCACACCCAAATGGAAGAATATATAAATGCAGCAAGTTTTTTTTCAAAAACGCCAAAGTTTGAAGGCCGGTAGCGACCCCTAAATCTTAATACAAAAATTTTTAAAAAATCATGTGTTATTTTTTCACTGTACTTAATATGTCTTCCGGTTGGCCTACATTAAAATAATAAAAAATAAAAAAAAGTGCCATATAGGAACCAGCCTAGTGTTCATATATGCTTTTTTAAGTCAAATACATTTGATTTTGCTATCGAGGCCATTTCCGGAACCCCGCATAGATGGATTCGGTCTGGTCCAAAGATCATTAAAGATTCACGAAATAGCCGCGATTTACACCACGCCGACGCAATGGCCCTTAGGGCAGCCTGACTATCAACGAAGATCGTCATCCTTTAACCTAAAGTGAAATTCAAGACCGAGATCCTTACAGAAAACCTCAGTACCTGTGACTTCACCTAACTTTGACCTATCTGTGAAGATGGGTATACCTCTCTTCCCTTAGAGTACCACACCATTCCATAGTGCCCTATCTGGTATGAGTATCCTTAAACCAGGCAGAAACATAGCCTCAGGCACAATATAGTCGGTGGCTTTTTCCAAAGGTCCGTACTGCCCCTCAGGAAAGACAACATTTTAAATTCCGGAGAGTCCTATCGAGTGCTGTTTCCAACACACACTGCTTGACACACAAATCAAGCCGAGCCAGGCTCAGCATGGTATCAAATGCAGCCTGTGGACAACTCTTTCTCACTCCGGTGATACTCAAGCAGGCAATACGCTGAACCTTATCCAAGGCACTCCACCAAACAACGCAACCAAGTAATAACCGGTCTAACAATAGCTAGATATATCCAGCGAATGGCCCCAGCTCTTACCTATGGAATTCCTATACTGATAAAAAGCATTCAGTCCCTTCTTCTTTCTTTCCTCGGTGTTTCTTTTCCAGTTAAGCTTGCTGTCCAGAACAACAACGAAATACTTGACTTCAGAAGACAGCGGAAGCTCCCTACCACCTAAACTTTGTAACCTGAAGGTTTCAAATTTGTAATTACGCGAGTACAAAACAAGGGCATCGATTATGGTTCACAACACATAAATGTTGTGTTGTAACAGAGACAACACAACATTTATTACTTTCTCGATTATGGTTTACAACATTTAGATGTTGTGAATGTCACAGGGTTGTTCTTCGATGTTAGTATACTTTTCCTTTAAAATACATCCCTGAGTGTATAAAACTGTCAATTGAAAACAAAAATTATTACGTTAAAAAACAAAATACCTATTTAAAGCACAAAGTTTAACTTTTATTAAAACAAAAATTAAGTTAAAAATGACAGAATCAATTCGATGTCAAGGTCTCCCTGTACGCCACAATTGTTACGTCACCTGTACAAAAGGAAAGAGTGATTAACAAGTCTAACTTACTGCTAGCTAAAATACACGTTCTTACCTTATCACTTGCATTAAGAACGAGTAACCTATAATCAGGATCGCGCAAACCCAGAATACTATTCGTAAGCATTTAAGGTTCCTTTCGAAGATCATCACCAGTCAGGGAGTTGACAATTACCCACGAGCTCGTATTCAATCCGTCGTTGTTTCCCAATAAGTTCCCCTAATTTTGAGCGGGATCCATACCGTTACTATTGGACGCTGAGGGAGGTCGGATTGAGGGATCACCTCCAATCGATCTCCAAGGCGTTTCACTGCTTCCACAAAGAACAGTTAGCTTGTTTTCACAGCCCACGACCTTAATGTCTTTGAACCATCTGACGGAGGATATGCGGGCCACAGCTTTTCTCCATCATAAACTCGATGAGCCTTTCTTTAATTATTACTCATCTTTCAAGAGAGATTTTATCATCCAAATCTGACCTGTCGATGAAAGCCAAATGAAGAGAAATGTTAGTTCTAAGGCTCCCCTGTTTTTTTAGGACGTTTTGATCCGGATGGAGGCACCTCGTTAGATATATTTCTTTTCATGTAATTTCCTTTGCGGGAAACCTGCGTGGAAGACTGAGCTGTCGACCTTACGCCCTTCTACTTGGATTAGCGATAGAGTCTGCTGTAATGAGAATGAGTCCTGTGTAAGTCTAAATTCCTATAGATTAAGAATTGGGCCTGTAGAGTTCTTGTTTATTTGAAAAGCCTCAGAATTGCAGAACACTTTATATCATGGGAAAGTCAATTGCTGAAGTTGACGAAAAATAAGCAGGTTATAGGTCTGATTAGTTTCTGTTTTTTATTTACAAAATTTGAGGCTTATATACCATTCTTATTCATATGTTTTCTATAATAATCTTAAACTATTTCCCCTACTCATTCTATGTTTATTTAATTTCTATTTCCCCTACTAATTATTTGAGTACATTTCGATGATAATAATATCAATAACAATATCGTATTCATTTGCAATGCATTTCTAGTGACCCATATTAATCAACACGAGTCACTTGACATTGCATATTCTGCACATTACACTTCTACTTTGTGAAGTCACTTTATAATTATACTCTAGCTTATATTATTTTTTATTTGTATATCGGTAAATACATGAATACATTACTCTGCCCTCTTTCCTTTATCCATAAAATAAGGAACACCAACACCTTTACTCTTCACTGGAGGTTTGACGACTCGAGAAGTCTTCTTTACCCCAGTTGGGAGTAAGATTGCCGAACCTTCTAAATCCTGGTTGCGGCTTTAGAAATAGAAACAATTGGCTCTTATCCGCACGCAAGAGACAGCGGCTCGTGAAAGACACCACCCGGGTATTTGGTTTCATTCTTCCAGGTATAGATTAAAATAATTTTTGACAAGTATCTACCGGTATATTGTACTCTCTTTTAATATTATTCCACAATTGCTTATTATTTCTGCAAGGAAGCTTAAAAGCACTTCGCTTTACCTCCCCCAAAACAATTTTCTATTGCGTTGAAGGACTCTGCCTTGGCCAATTAGCAACGTCCACTTTATGTTCTCGGATCCATTCCTCTACCAACTGCGGCGATTGTTTTGAATCATTGTCCGGCTAAAACTTCCAAGCAAGTGGCATATTTTTCTCAGCATATTGAAATATAACCGTTTCCAACAAATCTTTGTAGACAAATCTATCCATGTTGTTTTCAATGAGGTGTATTGGCCCTACACCTTCCTAAGAAAAGCAGCCCCATACCATTACATTTCGCCCTCCATGTTTAACTGCCTTTTTAGTAAATTTGATGTGAAATTTCTTTCCTCTCGGGCGACGTACATTTCTTTCGGCATCGTTACCAAACAAATTAATCTTTATCTCGTCACTCCAAAGGATATTTCGACATTTTTTGTACCTTCAGGACCGCTCCAGGGTTTATAGGCCAGGGCGAAGTTTTTCCTCTTTAACAAATTAGCGCGGCTAAGCAGAGGGACCTTACGAACTATTCTACCTGGTAGAGTTGCGTTTACCAATCTGCGTCGAACCGTCCTAAATGCCACAACGTCCCCAATAAATTAAAGAACTTTAGAGAATTCACACCTATTTCAATAACCACGCCGGAATGGAACTAAATAGCAAAAAAAATTCTGTTTATGTAATAATAGTCTTTTTTATAGCGGTATTCCCCTTTTTGAATTTAAAACTGTGTAGCCATATCGACGCCTCCATTCTATAACGTTCTAAGTGTACTTAGAACGCTTTTAATGTTCTTGCATTTTATTCTAAATTCTACGTTCTCTAACTTAAATACTGTCAAAATTTGGTTAAGATGCGCCGATCCGTTCCGAAGTTATAGGGAAAAATCTACTTAGTATACACATATAGTCGTATGGCGCGTGAAAACTTTGAGAGGTCATAACTCAAAACACACTTTTTCGACTTAGAATGTTATAGAACGGAGGCGTCGATATATATTTTAAATATATAGTGTTGGGGCTTTAAAAACACCTGTTTTTCTGTTGTGTATGTTTGTACAAATTAATGTTTAAAATTATTATTATTATTATTATAATTATTTATTTATTTATTTATTCAAAACAATACAACAAGAATAAGTCTTATATTACAGTATTGCTTAGCAATTGTTATTAACATTTAAATTTGAGTAATCTATTTTTAACTAATTTAACAAATTACATTAAAAATAATTAATTAAAAAAAAAAAAGAAACTTAATATCTAAGAAAATAAAACAAAATTTAAGTAAGGAAAGGTAAAATATCACAATAATGTTAAAAATAAAAATAACAAGTATATCACAGACTGTGATTCACAGTTATAATAAGTCTAAGGGAAAAAACATTTACAAAGTTAGAGAAAATTATCTATGCAAAGTGCTTAAAAATGGCATTTTTAAAATGGGTTGCATTATTGATTTTTTGTATTTGAGGGGGAAGTTGGCTCCAAAGACGGATAGAGTGAATGAAAAAGGGTTGTTGAGAGATGGCCTTGCTATATTTCATAGAATTTATCTTGTTCCTTCTATTTGACCTAGAAAATACTAGTCTCATATAAATAAGGTGGCTGTCGACTATATACTAATTTGTGCAGGAACAGCAGAGTTCGGCAATACATTAAGTTGTCAAATGTGGCATTATAAATTAGTCGGGCGAAATGCGATATACTCCTATTTCTCCTAATGCCAAAGATATATCGTGCTATAGCGTTGTAAGTTACGTTAAGTCTTCGTCTACTAACTGCATCGCAGCTAGCAAACAGCTCACATCCGTACATAAGAGTCGGTAGTAAATATGTCTTCGCCAATAGCATTCGAATATTAGTTGGTGTAAAATACTGTGACATCCAGAGATTTCGAAGCATCGCAAAAGTTTTTCCACAGTTCATTTTGACGTGATCCGACCAATTTAGAGTCACACCGAGATTTTTAGCTGTTCCAACAAAGCCTATATTTGATCCATTAATTTGAATTGGTGGTAGATATGCGATCAAGTTCTCAGGTGCTCCTTTCAGTAACGCCATTGATTTGTCTGGATTTATACTCAGACCATTTGCAGATGCCCATAAATAAATCTGATTCAAATCCTGGTTTATCAAACTTATGCAGTAGGGGGCATCACTAGCATTACAACTTATGTATAACTGCACGTCATCAGCATACATGTGTATTTGGCAATGTTTTACTTGCAACGGTAGGTCATTAGCATAAATTGAGTATAACAATGGCCCAAGTATAGAGCCCTGTGGCACATCTCTTGGCATTGCACAGCTTTTGGATACAACGGAATTATGGCTAACACTCTGACTTCTGTCGGTTATATACGAGGAGATTAGTTTTAATGCAGTTGAGGAAAAATTGCACATATATTTTAGTTTAAGTTCCATATAGAATGATGGGCAGTATCAAATGCCTTCAAGTGATCCAGTAGCACAAGAAAAGAAATAGTGTGACGTTTATCAATTTGACACCAAATTTCCTCGGTCACATCAACCAACGCACTAAGACAGCTGTGTTGTGGTCTAAAACCGGATTGCCTTTTCGTCATTAACGAGTTAGTATATAGATAATTACTAATTTGTATATGAACTAATTTCTCAAAAACCTTCGATAAGTAAGGCAATATAGGCCGAAAACTTTCATCCTTCTTTAAAATTGGCACGATTTTAGCATGTTTCCATGAAAATGGGTACGTAGAGGTGGTGACAATTGTGTTGAAGAAATGGGTGAAATAAATAAGTGTATAAGGGAGCGTTAGCCTAATAAATTTTGGATGCACACCATCATAGCCAATAGCATTAGATTTAACGCCAATAAATGATTTCAGTACTTCCTCCTGACTAAAACGTATGAAATTGAACTCATGCGTTTGATGTTGACTTAATCCAAAGCTTTCATAAAAACCCTTGTTTATAGGTGGCAATGGTATACTTGCAAACCGGTGGTTTACCTGGTCTACATTAATATCTCCAGGATCATCACTGACACGATTCCCTAAACCTAAATTACGAATTTCCCTCCACTTTTTCTGTAAGGATATACAATTTCTAAAATGATTGCCATAGAATACTGACTTGGCTCTTCTAATCTTCACATTAACGGCAGCCCCCGCAGCTCTAAAAACTTCGTAAAGTTCAGAAGTCCTAAAGCGTTTCCACCTAGCATATTCACGATTCCGAATGTCAATTAGATCCTTAATCTCAGAAGTGAACCATGGTCTATCAGTCCTAAGTAGTTTTGTTCTTACACGAACATGCTTCTCATAAAAATATTTTGAGCTATTGTCAGGATAGTTTAATTGTTCATCAACAGAACAATTCAAAAACACTTGACTCCAATTTAAGGATGATATGTCAACAGCAAGGGAATTGTAATCTATATTTTTAAAGTCCCTGTATTCAAATGTTTGAGATTGTTGGGATTCCTTGATCCGGTAATCGTATGATATGAATAACATATCATGGCGCGAAAACATCTGCATCTATGTTTTGTTTATAATTAATCAAAATTTAGCAAATGAGAAATTTCATTAACAAAACAAAGATCCAGAAGAGTACTCGAAGTGGACGTAAAATGAGTTGGATTTCTACCATTGACTAAACTCAAACCTATAGTGTGCATATCTCCCACCAAGCTATTATCCTCTAAAATGTTCGCATTGAAATCACCTGTTAAGATAATAATCAGAACAAAACGAATTTTCCGTAATATAAGGAATAAAAAGTCTCTTCTGTGACAAGGAAAATTTTTTCTCTTCACACAAATCTAGGTGATATTTAACACGTGTATTTACTACTCTCCGTGGTCTAGTAGGTAGTGTGTTGGCTTATTAGACGAAAGGCCCGAGTTCAAATCCCAGGTCAGACATCAAAACGAAAATATGAAAATATTTCTTCGACGACTTCCTCTCAGCAGATTTCTGGCAAAAACTCTGAGAGTAAAAATTGCCATGAAAAGCTTCTCAAAAAATCTGTCGTTCGGAGTCGACTTTAAACTGTAGGTCCCGCCACTCATGTATAAAATTAACGCACACAACATGAGTGGTGTTGAGAAGTTAGGCCGTAATCCTGACTGAAGGGTTGTAATGGCCAATTATTTATGTATATATTTACTAGTCTCTTTTCCGACTCAGTTCCTCCTCATACTTATCAATTTCTTCAATACATTTGAATTGAAAAAAAAATATTAATTTAAAAGTTTTTATAATCTGTGAATTGTTTACTTAAGTATCGAAATCTAAAGTTTTTTTTCTTTACTAAATTATTTTAAAAGATTAAACAATTTAAAAAGCGAAGTTTATGATTTCCTTTTATATATCATTAAGACTGTGTAAATACGGGTTATAGGGTGGGGTTAGTATGAGGGTATAAGAGGGGGTAGTGTATAGATGTACTTATGCACATGCACAAACCTTATAATATGTATATATGTGAATGTATAAGTGTAAATAATAAATGTTAATGTTTTTTGGGTTGAAACGTTATAAACGTATTTGATTTATATTTTATAATTCACAATATTTGTTTTGTTTACAATTTATATATGTTTACAAGTGGAATTCACAAATTTTATAATATATGTTCACAATTTAGTTTTTATTTAAAACTAGCTGACCCAGCGAACTTCGTCCCGCCCAAAATTGATTTTTTTTTGTTATTGCCCAAAACAGGTCGCATTATGTATTTTTTGTAATACACTGCATAAAACAGTTATTAAAAAGCTAACTTACTATAAGTGTGTGTGAATGTACTTATAATCGAAAGCATTCTAGACAATGAAAATATGCTTTATTTAGGATAAAACAAAAGTCTATGAGTTTAATTTTGGTTATATTTTTCCTTATTTGGTGATTTTTTCACAAATGTTGGTTACAAAATTTTTTTCGTGGCAACACTGTTTCAGAAGAATAAATAAAAAATTAGTCAAACAACAAAAACGCAGGATGAGAACAATTGAGAACATTGTTACGCTCTTGGTTTCTTTATCTTTCCCTTCTATCTTTCCTCCCGCGTCGTGAAATATTTTTGAAAAATATTCCAAAATATACCAAAATTCACATTCTTTATACTTTATTTTCTTTGGTTTTATACATCAGGAGTCATAGATATCATACTTTAGGGGTAACTATGCGTATGAGTAATATATTTCAAATGCAATTAAATATTAAGTATGTAGTATATAGTATACATGGGCATGGCCCCTCGCTCATTTGGAATATCGACATAAAAAGTAGCCTATAACTCCTTCCAGACATACAGGAAGATACTGTGAAAATTTCAAGAAAATCGGTTCAGCCGTTTAGTCGTCTATAAACTTCAAACATACAAACATACAAATATACAATCAAACACACACTCATTTTTATATATAAGATAATATTGTTTGCTATAGCGCACTCGCGTAGGGTTTATAGGATGTTTAGTTGTTTGCTATCGATCTCCAACTGCCTTTTAGGGATCAAATATAATTATTTTCTACCAGAATGTGTGTATGTTGATGTGTGTGGTGAATGTTGATGTATATGGTAAATGTTGATGTGTATGGTGAATGTTGATGTGTGTTGCGAATGTTATTGTTATTGTCTGTTGAAAATGTTTGTGTTGTCATCTTGGAAGTGAGGGTGTAGGGTTGATTGAATTTGTTCACTCGTGTGAACATCCTCCCGGGCCGGCAACCTGTGAAAGAAAACAAATTATTTTTAATTGTCCAAAAGATGCGTAAGGGTATTAATTTTTTCACTCGGGGTTTCAGGGTACAGACTTTAAATTCCGACCTGGAGATCAAGCGTAACTTCTTGTCGGGTGGAATCTGAAATGAGTCTTTGTGTGAATAATAATAGTAGTGGGTGTTCTGGATAAGAACTTGGTTAGGTAAGGAGTATTCGGGTGAGTAGTGGGTGATCATTGTAGGTGTAAGGGTGAGTAAATTTGATCTTTTCAAACTATAATATTCCCCATTGAAATATTGTGTCTGACAAAGTATCACTAGTCTATCACGGGTAGTTTTGATCCCATGCGCATCAAGTTTAGTACTCGGTTGGGTTAATAATCTATTGAGTCTTTCGTCAATAGATTGTGGGTTTTTTCGATCCAGAACTATGCTGTCATTTCGAAATTCATTTTCTCGAGTAAATGACACGTGGTCACAAAATCGATAGACTTACGACAATATTCTAAAAGCAGAGAATCTTTCCAAAATGTCCTGGGTAGGGTGAGTGAAGTTCATAGATGGGTTTGGGTCCACAGTTTTAGCTTCAGCTTGAGTTTCAGAGGATAGATGTGTTGTTGGCCACTTTGTCTGACAACACAGACTGGGTTGTCATAAGATTCTACATTTCTCCAGTTCCTGGTTCCTACCGTATGGGAAATTAGGGATACACGGTCTGTCAGAAAGGTGTTCCAAGTAGTTGGGGTTTTGTTGTGATGGGTTAGCCTCCGCTGGGCCATTTTTGCCAACACCACTGCACCACAAAGTTCTAATTTCGGTAATGAGGTAAAGTCCTGAAACTCAATTCCTGCTGAAGGTGAAAAAAGTATCCACCTAGGAACCCGAATATTGTCATTATCATAAAACTCCAATAATTTGTGCCATTTAATAAGGGTGTGTGGGTTAAGACATTCATCCCAAGCTGTATTATCCCGTCAAATTTGCTGCATCATCACTTTGGCGGATATTATAATTGGTACTAACCAACTAGCTGGGTCAAAAAGTTTAGTGATGTCCAATAAAACTGCACGCTTAGTGTAGGCTGGTTTTCTTTCTATCTTGGGGGCCTCAAAGAAAATATTGTCAAATTTTGGATCCCACCGAATGCCTAGGGTTTTAGGGTTTTCCGATTCCGAAAGGGTGAGTAAGGCGGCATTGAGTTGGTGATCCTTGGGTAAATTATCCAAGAGTTCTTGGGTACTTGAAGTCGACTTTCTTAGAGGAAAACCAGCAGAATCAAGTGCAGTGATCAACTGTTTTTGAGAGGTTTCAGCCTCTCGAACTATGTGAGCACCGGTTAGTACATCATCGACGTACATATTGTCTCGCAAAATTTGAGATGTAATTGGGTGGGTATCTTGAATGTCTTTAGCTAATCTGTCTAGGGTATTGATAGCTAAATAAGGGGCACAGTTAACGCCAAATTGTACTGTTTGCAGTTTGTAATCCCGAATGAGATCCTGCGGAATCTCAAGCTTGACAGAGCTGTAATAAGAAACTATTCTTTGGGTAGGCTGAGAATCTTGGACTGGTCCGGTTAAAATCCAGCCAAACTCAGTTTCTTGAGCTATTACCAAGAACATTTTTCTTAACACCAGCTCTGATAATTTGTGGGTAAAAATCGCTGCCAATTATAAAATCTATCGGTCTGCTTTCATAGAACCTTTGGTCAGCCAATTGAATGTCTTCTAAGTCCTTTATAAGGGTTGAGTTTAAGCTCTGGGTGGGTAAATTTTTTGTTAGTGTTTTCGCTACAATTGCTTGGATATTTAATTTGAAATTATTATTGGTATTGGTAAGAAGCTTGACACAGTTTAGTTGATCTTGCAGAAACTATCTCATTTAACCCAGAAATTTCTGCAACTATGGGTGTAGTGGGTAAATGTAACTTTCTTCTCAGTTTGTCTGTTATAAATGAGAAGTCTGAAGCTGGGTCAATAAGAGCTCTAGCTGGAAACAATTCTCCTTGGACTTCTACATTTAGAACTGCTGTTCCCAATAACTTCGTCCTGTCATCCATGGGTATGGGTTTGCTCGATTGTGTGTGGGTTGAGAAAGACTGAACTGTATCTGTTGAAGAAGATGTCTGGTTATCCTCATTATGTGGGTTAATCCTTGACTTTGGTCTGTGCAATAGACTGTTATGTCGTCCGCCGCAATATCTACAGATGAATGTACTGCGACAAGCTTGTATGACATGACCGACGGCTAAGCAGTTGTAACATATTTCATGTTTCCTTACAAAATCAATTCTCTCGTTTATTCCAAGTGAATTGAATGACGAACATTCCTTCAAAGTATGGTTTGCGTTGCAAAGTTTACGTTTGTCTTGGGTGGGTGGGTTGTGTGTGGGTGGGTTTTTTGTCGGGTTTGGTTGATTCCTAGGGCTCTTCCCATTTGAATCATTGGTTACATTATGAAATGTTTTGCCTTTTTTGTCAACCTGTGCTCTAACATCTTGGAATTGTTTGGGTTTTGGGTGGGTGGTGTTATTACTATGGTCTTGGATATCATTAACCAAAGTTAGTTCCTTAAATGTGTCAGTCAAAAATACATCTAAGTCAGTCCAAGAAGGCATCTCTGCACAATCAGAAAGGCTTTTCTCAAATTCTCTTTGGGTCTCTCTAGGTAATTTTGATGTACATAGGTATACCAAGAGAGGATCCCACTGATCCGTATCTATGTCTAAAGAGTTAAGATTTGCAATACAGCAATTTATCTTCCTCCGAAGCTTTCTTATAGAAGCACTACACATGGTGCTTACTAAGGGTAAATTCAATAGGGTTTTTAATTGCGCGTTTATTTGTATCCTACGATTCTCATACTGAGAAGATAATTGATTCCACGCAGTAAGAAAGCCCTCATTTGTCAAGGGTGCATTGTCCACTATTTCTCTGGCCTCGCCGCTTGTTTTCTGTTTAAGATAGAAAAGTTTTTCCACTCCACTTAAACGGGTATTATTGCCATAAATGGCCTTGAATAGGTCTCTGAACGAGGCCCAAGACTTGAAATCCCCACTAAATGTTTGCATATCGCAAGGGGGTACGTTAAAACCAACGGAAGGGGTGGGTTGTGTGGGTTCGGGTTGAGTTGGGGTGGAATTTTTGGGTTGGTTGCAGTTTTCTATAGACTCATCTATGGAAATCATAGTCGACCTATAGAATTTTTTGGCAGATCTCACATTCCTGGAGAGGCCATTAAAATTTATTGAAGTAGATACTTCAGGGTCATTGAGTTGTGGCGATTCTCGGATCTGCTTGAATTTCTCATCAATATTCGACCACAACTCTTCCAATTCACTCTTCATGAATCTCAATGCGGGTAGTGTTTGAGATTTCTCTGGAAGAGCCTTATAATCTTCCTCAAAGGCGCTTAAGTCCTGTTGAATATACCGCATAATATCGGCGGCTAAAGATTTCAATTCCGACATATTTATTTCACAACTTAACACACTGAGGATTAGTAAAAATTCAATAAATTTCGATATTAAGTCGATTTATCGCGGGTAACTTTGGTTCAAAAATATTTATTTCAGAATTGAAATAAATCAACTTAGCAGACAAAATTGCCTATTGGGTAGCCTTTGTGTTTTTATGACACTACACAAAGAGAACGGCAATATTTGTTACTCACAATATTTTGGAAATATTATTGAAATACAAAATAAATATTGTGTGGGTGGGTTTATGAGAAAATATTTCCTATTGTGAGTTTTTCGTATAAACTTAAAAAATTCGCAATGAAATTATGCGACATATATAAAAAATGTAAATTGAAAATTTCAACTTACCTTGTCTGCTGAGGGTTGGGTACAAACCAATTTGCTTTTTCAATTCCTCTTTGTGTGGTGTTCGTTGTGTTGTGTTTGTGTTCAATGTTAATAAGGGTTATTTGTTAGTATTTATTTATTATTGTCCTTGATTTATGGTTAGTGAACAGTAATGTAATGTACTTGTTTGTGTACGTGCTAATTTTCAAATTTTTGATTTTTGTCACTGTGTTTTGTTGCTACTTGTTTTGAATTTTGTTCTCGTTTTGGTTTTGTTTATGTATTGTTTCAAAAAATGTGCAATATGTGTTCCTCTTTATAATGTGTATTTTGTTATTACTTTTTTTGAACCTTTGTGAACTTTCATGTTTCCTTTTTAATTTTTATTTGTTTTGAACTTTTAATTTTTTTTGCTTTTGTATTGGTTTGTAAATGTATAATTCTTGTTTCTTCTAATGTTATATGTATTTTGTTTGTATTTTTTGTGAACTTTTGCTCTTCCTTTTCGACTTTAAATTTGTTTTTAACATTTATTTTTTACAGTTGTAATTTCACCTTATTTATGTACTTCTAATATAAGTGATAATTTTAAATATGGGATTTATTTTTGATTTTACAATGTTCTTATTTTTTTTGTTTATTTTGTATGTTAAATGTAATGTTTTTGTAACGCACTTTTTATTTAGTGTAATTTTTTGTGATTATTGTTTGTGTTAATTTCTAAATTGTGTTTAAACATATAATTTTAAGTATTTTGCGTACTTTTTGGTTTTTTTTTAATATTTCTTATGTTTTTTGTATGGGGGATTTGTTTTAACCTGTTTTTGTTAGTGTATGCGTGTTTATTTTATTTCGTTTATGTAAAACACTTACATATACGAGATCGCTTTTGCACTGCTTTAATGTTGTTTTTATTTTCAAATTTTGGGGTTTTGTGGGGTTATATTTTTTGGGGTAGAATTTACACAATTTAGAGGGGTTATGGGTTTTTAGTGGACTGCATATACATGTATATGTCACTGTTTCTTTTTTCCTCGAGGGACCATGTAAATACGGGTTATAGGGTGGGGTTAGTATGAGGGTATAAGAGGGGGTAGTGTATAGATGTACTTATGCACATGCACAAACCTTATAATATGTATATGTGAATGTATAAGTGTAAATAATAAATGTTAATGTTTTTTGGGTTGAAACGTTATAAACGTATTTGATTTATATTTTATAATTCACAATATTTGTTTTGTTTACAATTTATATATGTTTACAAGCGGAATTCACAAATTTTATAATATATGTTCACAATTTAGTTTTTATTTAAAATAATATTGTTTGCTATAGCGCACTCGCGTAGGATTTATAGGATGTTTAGTTGTTTGCTATCGATCTCCAACTGCCTTTTAAGGATCAAATATAATTATTTTCTACCAGAATGTGTGTATGTTGATGTGTGTGGTGAATGTTGATGTATATGGTAAATGTTGATGTGTATGGTGAATGTTGATGTGTGTTGCGAATGTTATTGTTATTGAATTTGTTCACTCGTGTGAACAGACTGTCTTCCTTAGGCCGTTCACGCCATAAATTTGTCCAAGCAGTTCTCATTGTCGATGCAGACACTTTCTTTCCAAAATTGTTCAACAATCTCTTAATTTTTTTTAGATTGTTTGTCAATTTAAATTCTATCGAAAATAATATATTATGAATGCAGAAGTAGCTTCCGTTTATGTGCTGGCTTAGTGCTGTTGTGTTTGGAAGCAAAAATAGAATTTCAACATTAATATTAATGTTAAAATTATGAAGACGTTTAATGCATTATCGGTTATAAGCAGTGCTCTATGTGGCAAATTAGCTATATTACAATATTTCCAAATTTCCTGACAAATCGTTAAATATTTTGGTGTAAGCCAAACTTTTTTTGATAGACATCTAAATGTCAGTCGTTTTTCGTGCTCAAACTTCTACTAAAATCGCTTAATTTTAAAGTATTTGTTATTATACCCCATTTACACTACAGCGAAATCTAGTACTTATGAGATTTCGAGCCAAATCTAGTTGATTTTAACTAGATTTCCCATACAAAACAAAATCTATTTATTTAGTAGATTTCGGCAAAATCTGCTCAAAATCTAGTAAAAATAGAAATGCAACTATGTGTTTTGCCAAATAGTACTTAAATATATAACGCTGCACAGGAATAAAATGACATTTCAATTTAAAAATACATTTTCTAAATGTTGTAGAGGGTCCGCCAAATAACTTTTTTTTTTTAAATGCTGTAAAAAAAACTACTGAATATTTTCTCAAATTTCTTTTTTCTTTGAAAGTACAATCCTTCCGGTTAATAATGGAAAATAACTTCATTAAAATGGCTGCCTCGGCTGGCCATGCAGTAGCCTACACGAGTAGCCTATAGAAGATGCCGATTTTGGCATCATCAATCATCTTTTCAGATGAAGCTCATTTTGATCTTGGCGGGTATGTAAACAAGCAAAATTGTCGCGTTTGGGGCACAGAAAACCCGCACGCATACATTGAAAAGACGACGCACCCAAACGAGTCACTGTTTGGTAAGGATTTTGGTCCAGAGGCATAATTCGAAAATGAGCAAGGAGTGGCCGTTACAGTCAATGACGATCATTATCGGGCCATGTTGAACGAATTTTTGTTCACAAAAATTGAAGAGGAGGATATTGGCAATATTTGGTTTCAACAGGACGGCGCTACGTGCCACATAGCCGAAGCTACACTCGATGTTTGGCCACCTCGGAGCTGCGATTTGACACCGTTGGACTATTATTTGTGAGGTGCCGTCAAAGATAAGTGTTATGCCGACAAGCCAGAGACAATTTACGCTTTAAAGGACAATATTCGTGAAGCCATTGGTGAAATACAGCTGCACACAATAATGTGCTTAAAAATTAAAAAATTGGACCGATCGTGTTGGCTACCGCATGGCCAGCCGAGGCAGCCATTTGAATGAAATTATTTTATTTACTTTCAAGTAAAAAATGAGTTTGAGAAAATATTCAGTAGATTTTTTAAAGCATTTTCAAAAAAAAAAAGTTTTTTGGCGGACCCTTTATCAGTTTTGTTTATGGATGTTAGTTTTATAATGTTTTCACACCAGCATAACAACTGAAAAGTTTGGTGGGTCATTCTAAAACATTATTTCCGATTGGATCTTATTTGGTCTTGATGAAAACGATACTAAATGTCCTATATTTTTCATTTTTGTTTGGTATTAAAATAAATTTGAAAATATTATTTTCTTTTAAATTTCAGTCAGCTGTTTTTGTTATTAAAATGAAATCTTGCTACTGTCAAAAAAATCCAGTGTAAACGATCTAGATTTTGAGCTAGATTTGAAATCTAATCTACTAGATTTCGCTGTAGTGTAAATGGGCTATTAAAGTATTTAAAACAGCAAAAGCATAACCCTATTTCGACCAGCTACTAGTCTCTTGTCTTTTGATATAAATGTCATTCATAGCATTCGTTTCCAGCCTTCTTCGATTATTCGTTTTAATTATGAAATTTTTATCAAATAAAATAGGCTATTTATTTCCATTTGACGCTCATGGTACAATGTACAATACTTAGCATTTTTTATTTAAAAATACTTTTAAAACAAAAAAGAAAACAACATAAACGAATTTCATGTCAAATACATGCTTGGACGGTCAAATAAAAGGCACTGTTTGAACACTTAGAACTAAAACCTTTTGTTTTATTACTGCGTGCAAACGTCGAGGCATCGAATAAATAAAAAAATTAGCATAAAATTCTGGGGTTAGGCTGTTCCATTCTTGCCTAATTCCTTGTTTCAACTGCTTCACAGTGCTGATACTAAATTTATAGAGCTTACGGGCTAGTTTTTTCCAAACATGCTCAATAATGTTGAGATCAGGGGCCTGTGCCGGTGTTTGAAGTGGTTTTGAACAATTATGCATAAGCTACAGTTTCGCAATGTGCTTCAGATCGTTGTTCTGGTAGAAACAAATGTGTCCAATATATTTAACTTATCGTTACTTTGTTTCATATTTTGTTTTAAAATGCCCACAAATATTAATGAATCCATTTTACTGTCTATGCAATGAATATACCATACTCCTGCACTGGAAACATATCCCCCACCAGTGCCGACACTCCCCCATGCTTGAAAATAGCCTGTATTTGGCTTACGGAATTATATGCCCATCTAGTGCAGTCGAAGCCTCTACGTTTGTAAATAGTACAAAGGTTTTGTTTCCAAGTGTTAAAACAGTGCCTTTTATTGGACGATCATTTGATAAGTATGAATGGTCCGAAATTAAAAATTTGTGATCGAGGATATCAATATCGTTTTCTGAAGACTGAACTGTTTTCATCCAAGTTAATGCCAGTTTTATGTTACGATATTGTCCAGTACATGAGTCACTATATGCAATAATATGCTTTTGAGTTGTGATATCCTCAAGATGTTTTATACAACACGAAGCAACTTTCTGAGAACCTCTTGATGCTATTGTTTAATAACCTATTGATTTTTTTTTTTTTTATTGATATTAAGTAGTATTAATAATACTTTTAATTAACATTTAAAATTATAAAATTATACTATAAATACAAATGCTCTAGTTAATGCTTCTTATAAAATTTACAGTTTTCTTCCTAAAAACATTATCATTAATTTCATTTTTAACATCAAATGGCAACATATTGTACAGGTTTAGTCCTTTATAAAACAGCGACTTTTGCTTTGCAGTGGTGTTGACTTGTTGAATCCTGAAGTCCATGTCGTTCCTCAAACTGTATGGTTGAACCTCCCCAACATATTGTATTTGTTCTGTTAGATATTCTGGCGCATCACCTATTTTCATTTTTCGAATAAAGTATATAGTGTTAACTTGTAGTCTTTCCTTTATATTTAACCATTTCAAAGTATCTAGCATCCATCTTGTTGATGTTAATCTATTTACTTTAAGTATTGCACGCATTGCCTTATTTTGTAATTTCTGTAGTCTTATTATTTGTTGATCTAAACAGCAAGTAATGCCAAATTTAATTTTGTAATATGATGTGGAAGCAGTAAGTTTGAGAAAAGGCAATGCTTTTTGAAAGCCAAATGAAAATCTAAAATATTCAAATATTCTTGTAGACACTTTCTGGCCATTTCAGACTATCTCAACTGTACATTTTTTACCTTCAGCTTTACAACCTTGAATCTGTAATTTTGAAAAATTGCATTTTTGACATGTGTCTTTTCTAGGTTGATGAAAATGAAAATTAAAGTCATTTTTGAAGGATTTACACTTTTCGAGATAGAAATTGTACATTTTTCCAATATTTAGATCTGAACTTAAATATTTTCTATGGGGATTATGACACCTTGTGTAATGGCTACTAAAGGCAGAGAAGCTTTGAATGTGCTTTTTGACCACAATTATGAGGGATTCTTCAGTTTTTCTTCCGGAATTTTCAGATTTTCCATGCATAGCTTCTCCAGGAATATCCTTTTTAAGAGCACGAGCCAGACGGCTTTCAGAGATGTTAAAAGTATCCAGAAAGAATGTTTTACAGAGCAACACTTACATTTTCATGAGTCAAATAATATTTAAATTGACATTGTCTTGGTTTTGAATTGTAGTTGCTTGGTCTTCTCTTTTTGGGCATTTCTAGTTAACTATACTATTTAAAAATAAATGTTGCTTCATAAAGTTCGCTACCTTCCAAAATTTATCAATGTTAAGTTGTCGATTAAAATAAATTAATTTTTGCTTACAATTTTTAATTGCAATTCTTTTGGTAAAAATAATTTTGGAGTTTGCTGTTACACATTTTTCACCACTATTTCTTTTATCCTTAATATGTTTTTGAGTATATTTTTTTCATTTCTGCTTGTCCTTTTTCGTACATGATGAGATTCTGTTTCTTCCGTTATGCTGTTTTCGTTTTCTGATGATCCCATAGAAGTCGATTCTT
The DNA here is from genome assembly GCA_930367235.1 of Sarcophaga rosellei. Taxonomy (NCBI): domain Eukaryota; kingdom Metazoa; phylum Arthropoda; class Insecta; order Diptera; family Sarcophagidae; genus Sarcophaga; species Sarcophaga rosellei. The sequence goes on along the minus strand of OV884017.1, from coordinate 77,276,073 downwards.
CCATAACTAAAATAAGTATGTCTTACCTGATTCGCTGTCTGATGACATCATATAAAAGTAATTTTAATAAAATAATTCTAAAAATGTGTATAATTATAATATAATTTTAATGTAATATAATTTACAAAACTGCACTATTCTTTCACACTTATAAAAATAAGTCCAATATCACAACCTTTTTTGAAAACATTGAAAAAAAAAATTCAAAACAATACTTCACACACACTTATCACAGGTTTTTATTTCTTTCACTTTAAGCCCCGTAATTAATTTCCTGAGTACAGCTATTTACACCACTTTTAAAATAAACATATTTGTTATACCATTAATTACCAACACTTCTCTCGATCAAATCTCAATAGTTCTCAACTTATTGATTGCAATTTTTTGAAAAAGTGACTTATGCAACTTTCAAAATAAACGGCTCAATTATGCATTACATTTTTTTTTGTTTTAAAAATATTTTTAACTAAAAAATGATAAGTATTATACATTATTTAAAAGCTTTTTTAATTATCTATAAATCCGTTCAATTGAATTTAGTGTTACCATTAACTCGATTTTTTGAAAAAGTGACTTATGCCACTTTCAAAATAAACGGCTCAATTATGCGTTTGACATGAAATTCGTTAATATTGTTTTCTTTTTTGTCTTGAAAGTATTTTTAAGTAAAATATGCTAAGTATTATACATTGTTTAAAAGCTTTATTAATTATCTATAATATAATATATAATAATCCGCATCAACATTTTTTTGAAATATTCCCATTGAATCTGCATTTTAATAACCTCCAAAGTATAACAAGTAATGAATCGGAATTTGACAGTTCATAGGCCAGTCGTGAAAGGGACAGCAAATATTACCAAAAAGTATTTTTGTCCCTCTCTGATTGCAACTCTTTTTTGTTTATTTATGTTTTTTTAGTTTTCGGGGTGGGTTTTTTATATTGGCGAGAGTTAATAAAAAATTTAATTTTTGTCTAAAACTATTAATAAATAATAAAAACAACTAATAACCTTAATAATTTTTAACTTTTTCTCTCAAGAAATTAAAAAATATTGGCAACTTTCAACAAGAAAACTTTTTTATGAGCAGTACGTCTTATTTTGATCTTGTAATATTTAGCTTGTTAATAACCTCTTGCACATGAAACTATATTCATTGTGACCGAAAATCAACCACATTTCGATTAATATTTAAATATTTAAGAATCTTTAAAATTTTCAGTGTAGAAATTGAAAAATATTCCACGTTTTCCCTTTTTTAACACAAAATAAATGTTTGTTTACATTTAATTTTTCTACTTTATCCGCCAGTTTTCACTCTGTATATCTGTTGCTTCTAACACATTCGCTTTGCAATACATTGTAACATTTTTTTTCTCCCTCTAAGCTGTCCTGCGTTTTTATGTTATGAACGTTTTTCAACTGTCAAAGCTTTCACTACTTGTTATACTTTGATAATCTCATACGTAGTGTCCAATCATACATTTGAGCCGCTGTATATACTTTTGCATTATACACTTTTTATTTGGCTATTTCCATAACAGTTATAGCTATGAGATCATATCTAGTAAAAAAATAGATATAAAAACACCTTATTTCTTTCATAATTACATACGACTTATTTTCTAGAGGAAGCAAAAGCCTATGTGCTACTGCTAGTTCCAGTTTATTATAATATATTTGGTAACGTTCAAATTTCAGTTCTCTATACGACATGGCAAACAAATCGATAGTAACTGAAATGGAATTGAACTTTTTTTTCCTAATTCAAAATGTGCATGTTAAGCAAGATTTTTTTTTTTTTTACGTTGTATGTCCTTTATTCAATTTACTTATTTAGAGTTAGATAACATTTTATGAGATTTTACATTAGTATTATGTTTTTTTTTTACATTATTATGATTGTATCATTTGTTTTAGGCATAGCTTGGGAATTTTGATTAGAATTAGAAATCATTACGATTAGAGAAATAAAATAATCTAATCATTAGAATTGAATTTTGATAAAAATTTCAGATTACTAATTGATTTGATTAGAAATAATCAAAAATCTAATCACAATTAGTGACGATTAGCATTTCTAATCAAATCTAATCAAAACTAATCCAAAAAATAATTGATTAGATTTCTTGATTAGATTTGATTAGATCAACTATTTTTAACTATTTTTGTAAAAAGAAAATATTTATTTATCACATTCGTTGCTATATTTACATAGTGTAACAGTTTTTGAATATTGCATAAAATTGCATACGGTGCACCCAACGGTTTCAAAAATGCCATAAGCAATCAGTTTTACGCTTACTTAAATGACCCGGATACCGGCCCTGAAATTTGGACCAAATATAATGTTTTGAGGGAAGCATTCCTGACGTCGTCAGCACCCGTTGAACGACTATTCTCATTTGCAGGCATCATCAATAGTCCAAGACGAAATTCATTGTCAGACTTTTCTTTTGAAAAGTTGGTATTAATGAAGTCGAATGTAAATTTTTTTTGAATTATATATAAGCAGAATCAGCATACATTTAAAACGACGTAATTGTAATATACATATATACCTATTTTCTTTTTTTACAGAACTTATTGAATATGCATTTTTGTTTTTTTTTTTTACTTTCTGTAAAATTCGTTCTTTATATTTATTTTATGTATAGTATGTATAAATGTAAATAGTATGTAAATATATATGTATGTGCCAATATATAATGCAATTTTATGCAATATTCAAAAACTGTTACATTATGTAAATATAGCAACAAATGTGATAAATAAATATTTTCTTTCACAAAAATAGTTAAAAATAGTTGATCTAATCAAATCTAATCAAAAATAATCAAGAAATCTAATCAATTATTTTTTGGATTAGTTTTAATTAGATTTGATTAGAAATGCTAATCGTCACTAATTGTGATTAGATTTTTGATTATTTCTAATCTAATCAATTAGTAATCGTCTAAAATGGCTAACTAATCATAATTAATCAATTTTCCAGCACAATTGAAATTTCTAATCCAATTGCTAATCATTAGGATTTCTAATCATTATTCCCAAGGTATGACACAAACGAACTTTTAAACTAAAAGTTGAAGGTGCTGTCCTTAAGATAAATTTCTCATTATATCATAATTTGACTGCTGACATCGAGTGACGAATGCGAATGTCTGGTTTCTCATTACATCACTGATTTTCTTATGACCATAGTTGAAATGTAAACTATTTGGGGAGTATCTAAAATTTAAGTTATGTATAATCTTAAGGTTTTTATTCTGTATAATATGTAGTTTTCTAATATGCGTTTTAGCTGTCTTAGGGAACCAAGCTTGGCAACCGTAAGTCATAATTGGCCTTATACACATTTTATAAAGTAACAGTTTGTTCTGTAGGTTCAAAATGGATTTTCTGTTTAATAGAGGGAATAGAGCTCTACCACACTTTATGGCTTTTTCAACTACGTAATCAACATGGTTTTTAAAAGTTAACTTTTTGTCCAAATGTACTACTAAGTATTTGATGGAGTCCCGAATTTCACTTGTAGTATTATTTACTGTCAGAGGAAGACTGGGAATTCGCTTTGGAGATTTATTAAATGGAAAAATTATTGCCTGAGTTTTTCCTGATTGATCTTGATTTTCCGTTTTAGAAAATACTTTTCAGCGCATGATAACGACTCTTTTAATCATTTAATGATCGCATTAGAGAGCTTACCGCTGCAAACGAAAGCACTGTCGTCAGCATAAAATGCAGCTTCGTTATTTCTTTTGATAACAATATCTGAGGTGTAAATAGCATATAACGTTGGAGAAAGTACCGAGCCTTGTGGCACACCTGGAATTTTTCTTGGTGAAGAGCAACTTTTATCAATACATACTACAAATTATCTATCTGATAGAAAATGTTTAATGATTTTCTGAATGTACAATGGAAATCTAAAATTATTGAGTTTGAATATTAATCCGTCGTGCCAAACGGTATCAAACGTCTTTTTGATATCCAGGAATACCACGCCAGTGCTTTTTCTGTTGGATTTGTTATTTTCTATAAAATTCATAACTCTTTTTATTTGATGAACATTCGAATGTTCTTTCCTGAATCCAAATTGTTCCTTGTTTATAATGTTATTTATCTCAGAATGGGATAGTAAGCGATGAAGTATTACCTTTTCGAACAGTTTATCCAAGACACTAAGAATGCTAATAGGTCTATAGCTATTCGGTAATTTAGGATAAGCAAGATTTTCGTGCAACCTTTTCCATAAGAATCTGAAACAAGAACAGAAAATCTGTTGGAACTCATCCACAATGCAGTGTGTGGGCCAGTCAATGTAAACTCCCTACGTGAATTAAGACTTACTAATGACTACTCAATTGTAGTCGCCGTAGTCTAGTAGGTAGTGTGTTCGCTTATTAGTTGTAAAAGCCTGGGTTGAAGCCCCAGGCCAGACATCAAGAAGAAATATGAAAAAAAAATATTTCTTCGGCGACTACCTCTCAGCAGATTTCTGGCAAAAACTCTCAGAGTAAATAAACCTGCCATGAAAAAGTTTCTCAAAATCTGTCGTTCGGAGTCGACGTTAAACTGTAGGTCCCGCCACTCAAGTACAAAATTAAGGCACACAACTGGAGTGGTGTGAGAAGCTAGGCCGTAATCGTGACTGAAGGGTTGTAATGGCCAATTATGTATGTATGTATGTAATTTTAAAACTTTGCTTATTCTTTTCAAATCGACATCATATTTTTCTCTATATTTTGATCTACGCCTTTTCTTTAATAATTTATATATAATTAACCCTTGAAGATTATCGTTAATCCATGGGGTAATTTCAAAGTTCAACAGTTTCTGAATATTACAGTAGAGTGATTTACATCTGATTCAACGGTAGATATAAGAGAACTTGTCAAGACTGATACTGAGAAATTAATTGGCAATGTTCTTTGTAAATATTCGTTGGCCTTCGTATAGTCACAATACGTTTTAGAAGCGGTACGGTGAAAATATATTAGAAGATCAGACAAAAGCAAACTTATTAAACACTTATTTAATTTCGGTTGTAAAAGAACTTAAACAAAATATTATTACCTTGCCAAATGATTCAATTAACTTTTTGAGGACACTTAATGCTACTTGTCATCGCTTCATCTTAAATGAGATAAATGAAAATGACATAATTAACATTATTTTCAATATGAAATTAAATAAAATGCAGGTTTTGATAATATATCTTTATATACTATTTTTATTATCAAAATGCGTGCTCTGTTAAGAAAGTTCATCGCGCGCTTCTTCCATTTTATGGTCAGTTTAATCGACCCACTGAAGCGGCTATTCGGGCTATTGTGACTAAATTTCGCACCAAATTTACATTGTTGGACATTAAACCACCAACACGCTTACGTAGAGTGCAAACTGAAGAAAATATCGCAGCTGTATCGGCCAGTGTTAATGATGGCCTTCAGTTATCGATTCGTCGTCGTTCGCAGCAATTGAGCCTCTGTTACTCAACAACGTGCAAAATTTTGCGGAAGGATTTAGGTGTGAAGCCTTTCAAAATACAGCTGGTGCAAGAATTGAAGCCGAACGACCTACCGCAACGCAGAATTTTTGTTGAATGGGATCTTGGAAAGTTGGCCAAAGATCCACTTCTTTATCGAAAAATTGTGTTCAGCGACGAAGCTCATTTTTGGCTCAATGGATACGTAAATAAGCAGAATTGTCGATTTTGGAGTGAAGATCAGCCAGAAGCATTGCAAAAGCTACCAATGCATCCAGAAAAAGTCACAGTTTGGTGCGGTTTATGGGCTGGTGGCATCATTGAACCGTACTTCTTCAAAGATGCTGCGAATCATAACCGTGAAATGATATCCTACTTTTTTTTGCCCAAAATGCAAGAGCTTGACTTGCATGACATGTGGTTTCAACAAGACGGTGCCACATTCCACGCAGTATGCGTAACAATGGACTTATTGAGAGGCGAGTTCGGTGAACATTTTATTTCACGTTCGGGACCGGCCAATTGGCCGCCTAGATCGTGCGATTTAACGCCTTTAGACTATTTTTTGTGCGGCTATGTTAAAGCTCATGTCTATACAGACAAGCCCGCTTCAATTGATTGGAAGACAACATTGAAGCATTTATTCGTGAGATAACGGCCGAAATGTTGGAAAGAGTATGCCAAAATTGGACTAAGCGGATGGACCATTTGAGGCGCAGTCGCGGTCAACATTTGCATGAAATAATCTTCAAGCATTAAATTATATGGACCGTACTATCGATTCAAATAAAGATTTCATGCATTTTTCTAAATTTTATATGTTTTTTTTTTAAATTTTCCTATAGCTCTTAAAAAATCACCCCTTAGAATTCAGTTGCTAATGTTATATAAAAAATAGATTTAATATTTAATATACGCTGTTCCTTTGCTAGGCTACTATTTTGAACTGTAATGTTGATTATTCTGTTGTTGTAATTGAGGTATCTGATCTATTATTATTGTTGTTGTAATTGTGGGTACTAATATTGTTGCTATTGGTACTGTTATGACTGGTATTATTGTTGATTCTGTTGCTGTTGTTTATGTAGATGTTGTGAATGTTCTGTTTTGTTTTTTTGTCTGTTTATGTAGTTGTTGGTATCGATAATGTTAATTCTATGGTTGTTACTGTGTATGTTGTAGCAAAGAAAATAAAGTATAAAGAATGTGCATTTCAACATATTTTGGAATATTTTTCAAAAATATTTCATGACGCGGGGGGAAAGAGAGAAGGGAAGGATACAGAAACCAAGAGCGTAACAATGCGTTGTTCTCATCGTGCGTTTTTGTTGTTTGACTACTTTCTTATTTATTCTTCTGAAACAGTGTTGTCACGAAGAAAAATTTTGTAACCAACATTTGTGAAAAAAATCACCATAAACGAAAAAATATAACCAAAATTAAATTCGTAGACTTTTATTTTATTTTTTTCAAATTTAAATTATATTTAATAAAAAAAGAAACAAAAAATAGCTTTTTTACAAGAAAAAAAAATAACCAAAAAAATCTACAATTCTACATATTGATTAAAAAAATATCCAATTCTGGTTAGAAATAATCAAAAACGGCAACACTGTTCTCAAATCACTTATTCTCAGCCGCAGTGTTGCCACGAAAAAATAAATTTTGTAACCAACATTTGTGGAAAAAATCACCAAATAAGAAAAATTTAACCAAAATTAAATTCGCAGACTTTTATTTAATTTTTTTCAAATTTAAATAATAATTAATAAAAAAAAACCAGAAATTGCAAAATAAAACTTTAGTCTTACTAATTAATTCATTTTAACAAACAAAACAACAGCTTTTTTATAAGAAAAAAAAAAACCAAAAGCAAAAAAAATCTACACATCTGCACATTGATCAAAAAATAACCAATTTTGGTTAGAAATAACCAAAAACGGCAACACTGCTCAGACGTCGGTACAAAGAGAACATGACAAAAATTATGAGAGGCAATTATTATGACAAGTCAAGTCTACTTAACCCAATAATATGTATATGTGAGCGAAAAATATAGAAAAATTGTGCTGCGCTAAAACCCTAAAAATACCTTATTTAACTTGGGAAGTATTTTTCCAAAAATCGAAATCATTTCGCATTGATATTAATGAATCCTACTATTGTAATATTTCTTTGGGTGTAAAATTGAAGTCTGAAAAAAGCGACATAAACATTCTTCTTTAGAAGCTGAAAAGCAACTGAATGCATTTTTACGCTCTCATGATGAGAGTGTTGTTTTAAAGATGAAACCACTTGTTGATTTTCGACTATTCATGTCACCAGCCCAATCGGCATCAGCAAATCGTTTGAGCTCTAAAGTGGACTTCGAGCCCACACACAACTTTAGACTCTTAGTGCCTTTCAGATATTTAAAAACTCTTTTAACTTCTGTCCAGTCCTCGACAGTTGGACCACTTATACTTCTGGACAACACAGACACGGCTAGAGCAATATCAGGTCGAGTGTTGTTCGATATATACAGCAACGAACCAATTGCTTTGCGAAACTTATTATTGTCCTCAAGTAAATTCGTTGAATTGTGCTTTAAATAACCAGGATCCATTGGTATTGGTGAAGTCTTTGCATCTTGAAGATTGAATTCTTTTAATACTCTGTCAATGTACTCTACTTGAGACAGATAATATACACCAGACTCGAAGCTAACTTGTATTCCCAAATAGAGTTTTAGATCACCAAACTCTGTTATTTCAAAATGCGATTTAAGGGTCTTTGCAACGTTTTCGATTTGGTCATTCGATTTTGAAGTAACAATGATGTCATCGACAGAAATTAGTACAAATGTTGTTGAATCACCTTCACCTTTTGTATAAAGACAGGGTTCCACCTTTCCCCTTCTGAATCCCGAATCCACCAAAATTTTATTAATTCGGAGATTCCAACATCGTGCCGATTGTTTCAGGCCATACAAACTGTGATTCAGCTTACAGACCAAACCCTCTTCTCCCGGCATAACAAAACCTTCCGGTTGTTTCATGTAAATCTCAGAATTCAACTCACCGTATAAAAATGCCGTCTTTACATCAATATGACAAACTCTCATCTTCTTATTGCTCGCTATTGCCAGTAAAGTCCGGAATGATGCTTGCTTTACTACGGGTGCAAAAATTTCATCATAATTTTCCCCGTACTTCTGCGAGAAACCTTTCGCAACCAGTCTTGCCCTATACTTTTTCACACCATCAGCAGTTTGTTTTGTCTTAAAGACCCATTTGCAGTCGATTGCTTTACAACCTTTGGGTAGCTCTACCAAGTCCGAGGTTCGGTTATTTTCAAGTGCTTCCATTTCTTCTTTCATAGCGTTTAACCACTTTTTGTTGTCAGATTTTGATACAGCTTCATTATAAGTTACAGGGTCTTCATTGAAGCAGACTTTGTATCCGTATTTTTTAGGAGGTACGCCTTTGTTTAATCTTGAAGAAGTTCTCGGTTCAATTTTAGAGTCACATTGAATTTCAGAATCGGATGATGCTAATGACTCTTCAGCTGATGTAAATCCATAAAAATCTTCTAAGCTTATTACATCGACATTTTCATCTAGCTCTTCTGATGTTTGCGACAAAACGACATTAGGCTTGGTTTCTGACAAAGAACGTCTACTACTTCGGTATTCGAATTATTATTTTCAATACTGACATTTGACGAAAGAAATTCTGTAGATTCTAATATCTTCACATTACGGCTAATAATAATCTTATTAGTTCTGCAGTCCTAAAATCGAAAACCTTTTGATTCGTCAGGATAACCGTCTAAACGACATTTAACTGCTACTTCGTCCAGCTTTCTGAGCCTTTGCTTGTTTATATGAGCAAATGCAAACGAATCGAAAACGTAAATGTGGCTCAAATCCGGAGGCTTGCCGTACCATAGCTCGAAGGATGTTACTTCAACAGCAGATAACAACATACGGTTCTGAATATAATTCGCGTTATTTACCGCTTCAGCCCAACATACATCTAGCCATCTCCATTAAGCTGCGGGTTTTCCTCTCCGCTACGCCATTCTGTTCAGGCGTATAAGGACATGTAAATTGTTGAATAATACCTTTGGATTTAAAAAAATGTTGAATCTTCTTATTCAAAAACTCGCCACCACGGTCGCTTCTAAATATTTTCATTCGTTTACCAAAAAAATTCTCCGTTTGTGCAACAAATTCTTTTATTTTATTAAGTGCCATATCTTTCGATGGGATAAAATAAACTTTACAAAAACGGCTGTAATCATCTATCATCGTTAAAAAATATTTGTTGCCACCGGGGGTTTGATTTTGCATTGGACCACACAAATCGCAATGTACTAGCTCTAAAATTTCTTTTGCTCTAGATTCGGATGCCTTCGGGAATGGATAACGCGTTAATTTGGCTTTTAAACATATCTCGCAAGTTACCTTACAGTTGCATTCGTTTATAGAAATACCATTCACCAATTTCTTACTTACGGCAGATCTTATAGCATTTATATTTCTGTGGCCAAAACGCCTGTGCCAAACATGAACACAATTATTGTGACAATTTAAAATTTTATTTGCCCTTTGACTATGGTTCAGCACAAGTAAATTGTTTTTCAATGATGCCTTTGCACAGATATAACCATTTTTAGAGATTGTACAACCATCTTCTTTAAAGCGAACATCAAAACCTTCACTCATTAATTTATGGACAGACAACAAACTTCCATCTAATTCGGGAATAAACAGCACATTACGAACCCGAATTTCATTATCCTCACATAATAATATGCAATCACCTATGCCTTTTGATTTTAATTTTGTACCATCAGCTAAATAAACTACTTCGCTTTCAAGTTCGTTAATGTTCGTAAAATATTTTGCACGTCGCCGCTGAATCGACGAACCAATCGCCGTTAGATTTTGCACTACTGACACCGAAACAAATATTAATATTATCCTTACCCTTTGCAATATTGGCGCGATTGTCGTTGGCCCTTTGCTGTTTTTATGACTTATTGTTTGGGCAGTTCCTCTTGAAATGGCCAGGTTTGCCACACGCAGAACACTTTGGACGGACATTTTTCCTTTGGACTTTAAACGCGCTTTCAATTTCGCTTTCGGAACCAGCTTTTCGTTGAAATTCTTGAAGCAGTTTCTCCTTTACCAGGTCAATCGTGAGATCGGCCTCAGGTCGCATTTCCAATGATGTTATTAATGGGTTGTAGGCTTCAGGCAGTGTTCCCAATAAAAATGCAACAGCCTTATGTTCCTCTGTTGTTTCACCCAAATCCCTTAAGCGATCGATTATGGTCAAAAATTCTGTAATATGGTCCTCCATCGACTTGCCACTTACAAGTCGCATTGACGACATTTGTCTTAAAAGACTGACTTTATTACTGATGTTAGACTTCTCATGATGCTTCTTCAACGTGTCCCAAAATTCTTTGGCAGTTTTCAGTTGCTTTATGAGGACTTTTTGCGATTCCTCCACAGCCAAAACAATAGGGGCTCTTGCCTTACCGTCACGAGCAAGCCACTTCTCATCCTGGACGGCAGGAACAGCAACAACAACATCCCACAGCTCTCTTTCCAACAGCAACAGCTCCATGTTGAACTTCCAACCATGGTAATTGGAATTAGATAATTTTGGGAACTGTACACCCACTGTGTTCATTTCAATTTTTTTTGTTCCACCAAAGAAATTGCTCAATAAAAAAAAAATTAATTTCGCGGTACTGGGCGCATAACCTGTTGTTTTAAGAACCTTTTATTGAGTAAAAGTATAAAATTAGTATACATACAAGATATGGAAAAAATGCGTTATTTACAGAGTTGGAATATATAGTAATAATAATAAACAGTGGTGTTACAAAAAAGCTTTTTTATGTTTACAGAGTTCACAAAGATCAATTTCATTATACTAGCAGAGAGCAACACATTGTTACGCACTTTTCTTTTGTTTATTTTCCGTCTGTCTTCCACCCCCCTCATCAAGAAATGATTTTTAAAAAAGATTTTGGTGAGAGCGGGTCGTAATGTTAAAACCCGCCATAAGAAATTTTACTTCTACATAATGCGCATTCTTTATATCAATATTCTTTGGTTGTAGTTATTAATAAAGTTATTTATATATTTATTAACATTGTTGATGATGAAGCTGCTGTTGTTGTTGATGAAGTTGCTGTTGTGAACTATGCGGTTGCTGACCATGCTACTATTATTGATGATGTTACGTACGGTGTAATTATTATTGTTTATGTTGAAGCGCTGATTTTTTTTCAGAATTTTTAATAGCCGATCCTGAGTGGATCGCACTTCCCCATGCCGCAATCCCATGCCTAATGTGCGACTGCAATTGCGAAATACGCCTGCCTTAATACATCATAGGTGACACAATTGCTTAGATGATATAACATGAAGGAGGCTTTCCGCAGCTTCTTTTGGAGATAATCGACATGAATATTCCATTTAAATTTATTACCAACGTAGACTCCCAGATATTTGTAAGATGTCACAAGTTCTATTACTGTGACGCATATGTCATTATTTATTATGCACACAATTTGCGTCATGAAACTTAATTACAATGTTAGAGTCAGTAAAATTTTGTGGTTTTATATGCATAAGTTTTGTTTTTTGGACGTTTATGATAAGACCGTTATCGTGACACCATTTGGATACATTACCTCTGTTGCATCTTGGATAGACTCACTCGATACCACAATTGCTGTATCATCAGCGTATGTAAAAGTTTGGCTATTATGCTAAACGTTGAGCATGTCGTTGGCATACTGTAGGACGTTCAAACTAAAAAAACGAAATAGTCTTGCTAGAGCTCAAGTTAAGAGCTCTGTTCACTTTATTCAATTGATTTGGATATGGGAATACTTTCCTCTTTTATACATTATTTTAGCTGATTCGACAATTCCGAATCAACTTCCTTAACTCTATATACTTTCTTGAACTTATTACATATGTTCGCTTAAATGTTCTAGTGACCTATATTCTATCGATTAATTATACATGGGTTTGTGTGTATACAACACGATCCAAGCATTCAACCCAACACAATTAATGCAAGCAAAGCATAATTCCCACGCTAGCCAGCGGAGAATACACAACAACAACAACATGCACATAATGTATTGACGGCTTGAGCACGCTTCGAGAGTCAATGCCCAGAATTATGATATTTGATATTTATTTGTTTATACACATTGTGCTGTTAATGATCATCAGCTATACAGAACATTGTTCTGGCATAAATGATAGTAGGATCATGCTACACCTCCCGTTTTTAGAAGAATGTTCATATAACTGAGAGTTCTATGGACATTCTTTTACAATAATAATTCTTAAAGTAAATTTATTACAAATTTTTATTGTATAGCGTTTGTTGTTCAACGTAATCCAATCTTAATATTATAATTTTTTTTTTATATTTATTTTGTTTTTAATAAATGTTCAGTGATAAGTTTACTTAGTTACTTAAAAATTTATTATTTTAATCGTTTGGCCAATTGATTGTACGATTAAAACTATTTATTATATATGTAGCTTAAGTCTATTCTTATGTACTATTTGTTCTTTATTAGTTTTCTTATCCACTATGGTTACATTCTTTCTTAGATCTATATTTTTAATTTTATAAGGTCCTTTGTACTGACCATCTAATTTGTGTCCTACTTCATTTTTAACTAAAACTAAGTCTCCTACTTTAAAATTTACTTCTAATAGTGACCTATCATAATTTGATTTAATCTTAGATCTATCTATCATAACGAGTGCTCTCTTATGTGCTATTTCTATTCTAAATTTAACTTCCTTAGCGTAGTCTTCTATATTATAACAAGGTGTTATTTCTTGAACATTACTAAACTGTTGGAATCCATTTGGGAGTCTCCCAAAAACTAACTCGTAAGGACAATAGTCATAAACTGAAGATGGCGTGGTGTTGAAACAGTATGTGAAATTCTTAAGCCATTCATCCCAATCGGTTTTGTCAACGGATATGTATGATCTTACATATTCGTTGAAAGTTCTGTGACTTCTTTCTACAGTTCCTAACGTCTGATGGTGGTAAGCGGTTGATGTAATTTTTTCTATTTTTAGAAGGTTGCACAGTTCAGTAAGTATTGTATTTTTGTACTCTGTACCCATGTCCGAAATGAACGTCTTCATCGGACCATAAGTAAGAATAAAATGTTCAAATATTGCTTTCGCAACTGATTTTGCGCTTTTATCTTGTATAGGTACCGTTACAAGATATTTTGTCATATCACATATTATTGTGACGGCATATTCGTTTCCGTAATATGATTTTGGTAGGGGACCTATAGTATCCACAATTACCGTATCAAATGGTTTAGTTGGTGTATTTGTCAATGTAAATGGTACTTTTGTATGTTTTGTTATTTAACCTGTTTGACATTTTTGGCACGTTTTAACATAATTTGCAACATCTCGAATCATATTCTTCCAATAACGGTATCTTTTTATCTTATTGAGAGTTCTTGAAACACCGGAATGTCCGCCCTCTGCGCGGTCGTTGTGGTATTGTCTCATGATATCTCCTATAGATTTGGCATTTGTTACGTGGATCACCTCATTAAGTAGCGCTACTTTTATTAATTTTAATAATTTATTGCCCATTTCTTTAAATTCATTAATAGAGACAAATTCGAAAATTTTCTCACTAGGTGCCACTTGTAAATTATGAATATTTAGTTTACCGGCCACTTCTTCGAGCCTAGGGAAAAATTGTCCTAAGTCAAATTTCCTATTAGTAAACAATTTATCTATTTTAATACATGCCCCGTTTAATGTAAAATTTTTGTGGGGTAATCTTTAGCTTACAGAATTTTCTGACATCAGAATTTGTAATTGGTACAAATATATTGGGCTTCTCATTTAAATGCCTTTTATTGTGTGTAACTTGATACTTTTCGAGTGCCTTATTTGTCATTGCTCGAGTTGTTACGTTGTATATATTACTATTTTTGTTATTTATTTCTTTTAAATCATTAATTGTTATGCGCGACAAAGCGTCGGCCACGTAATTATCTTTTCCAAATATGTGAATAGATTCTGAAAATGTTGGTTAATAGTTTCCTCCTTTATACACATTGTGCTGTTAATGATCATCAGCTATACAGAACATTGTTCTGGCATAAATGACAGTAGGATCGTGCTACAACACATTATATAAAGAATTGGAGCGAGTTTGGATCTTTGTGGCTCTCCACAATCTGTTCGTACTTCGCTTAGTTCATTATTTATTTTTACTCGATATGACCTACATTCAAGATAGTTTTAAAACCATAGTAAAGTATTATCTCTTACCGTTTCTTTCAAGAATTTGAAGGAGTGTGGTATGTGACAAAGTGTCAAAGGCTTTACTGAAATCAATGAACAATACAAAGCAATGTCTTTTATTATTAAAGCAGTTATTTATATAATTAGCAAAATTTCCTAATAGATTGTTAACATTTTTTCCTTTTTGGAAGCCAATTTGATTACTATGTATTAATTATGTTGAATTTTTTTTAGGAAATTATTTAGACTTCTAACCACTACTTCCTGCAAAATCCTCTCTAATAGTCTGATTCGTTCCACTTTTATATATTGGTCTTATTATAGATGTTTTCAACATTTTTGACACCACAGCATTATTCAGACTTGAATTTACTAGTTTTGTTATTGTAGGAGTTCAGATTACAGCATTGTTATTGATGTCTTTTGTTCGTATTCCATCAAGTCCGGCACTTTTTATATATGTTATATGAAATAAAAACAACTTTAATTTTACTATATAAATAGCTTTTATTTTACCAATTTTTTACAAGGTTTTGGCTATTTCGTCTCTGAAATAAAATTGTCTTCACTGTGATAATGATAAAGTCAGCTCATCCTCACTGGTTGCGATAGAACAGAAAAAGCCAAGACAACAACCTAAGCTGTTTCTGCCCAATTTGGACAAATTTTTGTGATAAAACCATATACATAGTAGATGCTGTCACTACAATATGAAATGATAATAAAATAAAAGTTGTCTTTTCTCCTCTTTTAATAAAGAGGAAAGAACTATTCTATATTTATAGAATAAGAACTAATCGCTGTATTCATAAGAAATAAAATTGATTTTTAAAATGTTTATTAATATTATTTTGTATGAGATTTTATTTTATGTTTTTGTTTTATATTTTTTTTTAGTAAATTTGTAAAGGGAATAATTTGGCATGGGGCGGAGTTATATTTAGATAATTGTTTATTAATATATTATTACAATTATTAATTTGGAGTTGTTAAAATTTTGGAAGAAATGCATTATCCATTATGAAAGCTTCATAAAATGTTTTTGTATACATACGCTAACGCAACTGACTTCATATTTTGAGTTTTCCATAGGATTCGGAAAGCGAAATTGATAAATTAAGTTTCAATGCCTCGCAGATAAGCTGCTGGTTTACAAAATATTTTTTTAATATATTTTTTCAATAAATTGATAGGACCTTAAAGATTTGAAATAGCTAACTTTAAAAATTACTAGATTGCTATGGAAATTTTATAATATTAAGTTGCTACTAGTATAGTATGTATGTATGTGCGGTTTTTATATAAATGATTTTGTTTTTGAATACGTAAAAGCTTAATAGTACCAAGACTGAAAAATACATATGTTTACTTTAAAAAAAAACAGCTGTATATAATTTAGATTCTTTATTGGTTTAGTTTTGTGCCAAAGAAAGAATTTAAGAACATTACTACAGAAAAAAACACTTTGCACGATTTTCTGTCGATCACGCGGCTGTCTGCCGTCAATGTGTTTACACCTTTACATTTAAATACAATTTGATATTTCAGTCAAACTTGACTTTGTTATAATCTAAAACAAATTGTTATAACAGTGTATAGTAATACTTCGATTTCTATATTGAATAAATCCATAAAATCTTTCTATGCTATTGAAATTACAACAACAACACTTTTTGAATTATACACTGTTATGAATATTATATATATATATTGCTGAACAGATTACGTTATACCTGAATAACAATAATCTCTTGTCCCCATTCCAATCTGGTTTTTGCATTGCTCATAGTTGTACTACTGCGGTCTTGAAAGTAATTGATGACATAAGGCCCGAATATGACAAAGGAAACCTATCTCTTATGTGTCTACTGGATTTTTCAACGGCCTTTGACAGGGTTGATCATTTAATCTAGTGTCGAAAACTGGGGCACTATTTTGAATTTACAAATACCGCTTTATCTCTTATGGAAAACTACTTGTATGGGCGAGCCCAAAGGGTAATTATTGGAAATAGGCAGTCAGGGCTGAGGCGTATAACATCCGGTGTTCCACAGGGGTCCGTGTTAGGTCCCCTGCTATTTAGTATGTTTGTCAATGATTTATTTTCAGTATGCAGGTATACTAAGGTACATGCATACGCAGACGATATTCAGCTGTACATCTCAAACCGTATTGGTCTGATAGAGGATACAAGTTACAAACTTAATTATGACTTGAGGTCTATTTTAAATTGGGCTGAGGATAATAACCTTATGCTCAATCTAGGAAAATCTTACATTTTACCAATCAGTAGATGGGAATATGATTTAAGTTATTTTCCGACCATTTACTTGGGGAACACACCTCTTGTGTACGTTAGTAAGATTAAATACTTAGGATTTTCGATCAATTCCACCTTGTCATGCGCTGACCATATAAATCATGTTATGCGTAACGTATACCTCATGCTTCGTAATTTACGAATGTCGTCTAACTTCACACCAGTTGAAGTTAAGAGGAAACGTATAATTCAATTAATACTTCCACTGATTAATTATTTTGCAGAGGTTTACAGTGAATTGGACTCTCCCTCACTACATAAGTTGCAAGTATCTTTTAATAATGCTACGCGGTATGTGTATGATTTAACTAGGTTTAGTAGTGTATCGTCCTGGAGGAAAATAATCTTGGGCTGTGACTTAATCGACTATCTTCGGATGCGAAATATTATATTTTTACATAATCTTCTTTATCGGAAGAAACCACCCTATCTCTTTGAGAAGCTTGTATTTGGCAGATCCACTAGATATACAACTCTAATTATACCTAAATACACCTCCATCAATACTGGCAGATTGTTTTTCGTCAACTCAATTAATTTATGGAACTCCTTACCAATGTCTATTAAAAACATTTCGAGAAAGATCACTTTTAAGAAGTCACTTTTTGACTATATGTCCTCAAATATTTAAAATTCTGTGTTAAATATAATTATTGCCTTTTTGTGTATTAGTTATATACTTTATAAAGCAATTGCACTATAATTTAGAGAATACTAATGACTAATGTAATTTGTGTATATCCTACTGAGCTATAAAAGAATAACATTCTTAAAGCTCTTGTAAGTTTTTGTAAGCAAATAAAATAAATAAATAAAAATAAAATAAATATATAAGTAAAGTTCGTTAGACTAGCCTACAAAACTTTCAAGTTTATGAATCACCAGCAAATAAAATCAAAAATAAAGCAAAATCAAATTTACCTTGTTTAAATTGTTGTAAAGTAAACGATCAAAAAAGGAACAAAATCCAGCTCGTAGGACCGTTTACACTACTTCCAATTTCAAATTGCAGGCCACCAAAATTCCCGCAAATTTTACAATAGAAATTATATAGAGATTTTGCTGTTCACTTTTTATTCTACCACTAGAAAAAGGAGCTCTAGGTCCTTATAAATGAATAAAACGGATAAATTAAAAACCCAATTTAAGAAATATAAAAGGCCTAAATTATATCAAATTACATTGCAATGTTAACCTATAGAAAGCTTAAATATAATTATACAGCGTCCTCTGTTTATTATTTGGTGTCTTCCAATAGTTCGGTTACATCGACGGCGTTGGGAATTACAAATCCTCAGACATTTTGGATTTATTCCTAACTAGCTTGTTTCATTTGGTATTTCTACGTTATTCTAGTATACGTAATGGTAAATTATTGCCAAAATTTTTAAGTAAATAGATCGTGTATGCTTAAAAAATTCTATCAAAATATATACTGTTGCGTACTTGCTTATAAAACAAATATAAGCAAACAGAACAAGCAGACAACAATAAAACTTACATGTAATACTGTAAACATAAATTACACAAATACTTAAGAAATTATGCTGGTGCCTTGCACTCACGATTAGTCAGTGGGTGTTGAAATGTGAGTTTGTAACTATGCGTGTCTGTTCTAAAACGTGCGTGTTAAGCTTTGTGGTATTGATTAATTAGAAATTACTTTACTTGAATAATAAATAAAAATAAATAAATATATAATTTTAAATTATTTTACTTGAATAATAAATAAAAATAAATAAATATATAATTTTAAATTATTTTAATTTTTTCTAGTACAAACAAGAAGAAATTATATATTCACACGTGGAATTTACCGATAATTCAATGTGCTTGGAACTAATTGAACGCCCACCTAGATGTATATTTAAATTGTTAACCGAACAGTGTCATATGCCTAAAGGTTCAGATATGGCGTATTTGAATAATATGCACGTTGAATTTGAGTACAATCCGTACTATATTAAAGGAGCTGATCGTCGACATTGGGAAACTGAATTTGGAATAAAACACTACGCAGGTTGTGTTATTTATACTGCCGAAGGATTTGTTGATAAAAATCGAGATGTTCAACAGGACGTATTATTTGATTATATGAGTCGGAGTGAAAATGTGTTTATAAAGGAGTTGTCATCTTATCAGGTAGGTGTAAGGAAAGCTTTAAATTATTTTTTTTCCACTAACTAGACTAAGCTAATGGCTTAATTTTTGAGATCTCGATTTGAAAAATGAAAACCTTAACTCGGTTTCAAACTGCCAGGGCAAACAAAAGCGATCTGATTAATTTTGCTTGCAGAAAATGTTAAATAAAAAGAAAATATTATTGCATTTAAATTAAATATTCGAAAAAACTTGTCAGATTTTTCCCTATTTTAATTACAAGTATATAATTTGAAAAGTAATTTTACTTTTTTAATTGCTTATTTTAGTTTGCTTACTTATAAAATTCTGGTTTATGCAAACAACTGCAGAAAAATAAAATATCAAAAAGCAAGAACATCACTCGGTTTTTAGTTCATGTCAAATGATGGGTTTTAGATCATATCATACAAACGGTGTACGTTTTTTAAACGCAGCATTTGCTTAAAGATGGTATTGCTGAATGTTAAGTTTTTGCATTTATTTTAATTGTAATTGAAATTCTATTCAAGTTCAAAATGTTTTGTTTAACAGTTTAATATTGAACACACTGATTTTAGAACAAAGTAATTGAAAATCAGTGTTCAAAAAAATACTGTACACTAACCATTGTGTACGCAACTGAATAAAATACTTTTAACTTTCTTTTAAGTGTTTGTGAACTCGTACGCAAACACATTGCGTACACAACATGTACCCAACAGATGAACGCAAACTCTAATATAACGTACTGAACACAGTTCACAAACCCGACTTCCTCTCAGCAGATTTCTGGCAAAAACTCTGAGAGTAAAAATTGCCATGAAAAGCTTCTCAAAAAAATCTGTCGTTCGAAGTCGACTTTAAACTGTAGGTCCCTCCACTCATGTATAAAATTAACGCACACAACATGAGTGGTGTTGAGAAGCTAGGCCGTAATCCTGACTGAAGGGTTGTAATGGCCAATTATGTATGTATGTATTAAAAGAAAAATTAGATTAAAAATGTCAAATATATGTAATTACTCCTTCCTGACAGTAATGATGAAAATGATAACGATTTTAGCGATTGTAGTTAGTTTCACTTTTTAAGTATTTTTAAGTTAAGTATTAAATAATGTAAAATAAATATTATAAATAAATATTAATTATCATAGAACTTTAAAAACTTAATTATATATATCGACTATTATAACAATATGAGATGTATGTTTGATTTTCTTAATGGACCGTATGTAGTACCTAGGGGCACTTATGATCCGATCATAATAAAATCGTGTAAAATGATTCACATTCATATTAAACATGTTCATGTCATTGAGGTAATAAAATTTTTAAGCCAATTATAATTGCTAAACATACATATTTTCTTAAGGGCAATATTTTGGACCTAGGGGAAATTATGGACCGACCATAACAAAATTTGGTAATATGCTAAATTTTATCATGATTGTTGCATAATCACCATTATTATGTGTAAATAAGTGCAATTTCGAGGGGAATTTGTATGGGGGCTAGGCGAAATCACAGACCGATTCGAACCAAAATCGGTTGGGTTCATCCCTGGGCCTAATTATCACTAAAACTATCAAAAAATTCCAGCCATTAACTCATAAAACACTTCTATTAATTTTGGCCAGGTTTTTAGGCAAAATGCCCCTCTGTGCGACATTCAGTACAGTATATAAACGTTGAGTACTTTAGAGTATTTTTTCGAACACTGTTCAAAATTTATCATAAAAAAAACAAAAAAAAGTTTTATGTATTTCGAATATGCAATAGTCTTTTCATGTCTAACATATTGCATTAATTTGCAATGATGTTTGTAAATTTTAATATAGTTGAGCCTTTAATACTTTAATATATCATATACTTACACAAGCTAAATTTTCTGTTATGATTTAACTAAAAGTCTGTCAAATGCGCAAGCAACCTATGGGACATTGTTCAAATGAAATTTAGTTTTTGAACGGAATCTAGCTGCTTTTGAAAGCAAATATTAGCACTTTTTCAAAATGTGTGCTTTTTCAATTTGCTAAATATTACTTTTGTTTAATATCTACAATTATTACTTATTTTACAGTAAAGTAAATCTACATTAGTGAGTGCATCTCATTCATACAATCCTACATCTAGTTTTATTATAATTACAATCCTATTGTTCTTTATTTTTGTGCTAACAAATTAATAAAAAAAAGAGACTAATGTAACTTTCACATATTTTATCCTAGTTGACTTTCTCATATTTCTGTTATAATAAAAGAAACCCAAAAAACAAATTTTTTTGTTACATTTGCTAAACTTTTTTATGCAATCATATGTGTACACGGCACTCATTAAAATTTGATTCCTTATCTAAAAAAGATAGTATTGTCTTCTTTTAAAAATATTATTATTTGTGTGTATATGTTTCAAATCAATCAGCACCTTTACAGTAACACATTTTCAGTAACTGAGTTAAACACACGAATTACAATTTTTCATACAAAATTTTGGGTGGTAGTTACGTCATTGTACATCAGGGGTTACCAAAATTTTTTGGTTATGTATTAGTGAGTAAGAGAGAGAAAATAAGTTGAGAGCTTACTGTCATAGAAAAATGTTAGTAATATACCCTATTTTGATTCTCATTTCATCAACATAGATATAGTTATACATTTTTGACTTAATAATTAGGTAATGTTTTTTAGATATTTGCTGGGTACTAATTCTGGTTCATAAATTTACTTTTCTGCTAATAACCAACCTTTTAATTTTTCCAAAATATTGATTTTTTCTATAAAAAAGTTGTTTTCTTTCCATATTATCTAAATTATTTACTTGACTATTAAAACAATCAAAATGTGTTTTAAGAACATACACTGGCGAGCAAAAATGGCTACATAATATTAAAAAAAATATAAACTTTATATTTGTACTTTATTTATTAAAATAAAAAAAAACAATCCATATGTTAAACATTTATTTAGACTATCCTCTAATTAAAACAAAAACTTTTCAGTAATATTATTTCCTTTTCAATATAAAATACAGCTTAATATTATTTAGTAGCATTTATCCAATTTTGCTCGTTTCGTTTAAATATTAAAGTCCAATTGAAATTCTACCTTTTTGTTTTGGAAGATTTTAGTTTAGGAAATTCCAAATTCGTAAATTTTTTGGAATTAAATTTGATTTTATTTAATTTTAAAACTTTTGGATTTTTGAATTAATACATCCAATGCTATTTTTGTTATTATTCTTTAAATATTATTATATTCCTTATTAACTTTTATGTTATTATATGTATATATGAAGTCTGCTAATACTGTAGGATCTTGATTATCTGTGATTCGATTATCCGGCATCATCAATTAACCGGGATGGAAGAAGAAAATTTTTTGCATTGACTTAATTTTATTTTGGATCGACTTAAATTTTTCTGCATCGTTTAACCGTGATTACTTCTATTATCCATGATTATAAGCAACAATTTTTTTCTATTATTTTGGACAAACAAGCGAAAAAGGGGAATTCCCTCTTTAGTATACGAAAACCTTATCTACTGTTCGCTGTTTTCTGACAAAATTATTTTTTTTATATTTTTGAAACATGTACATTAGAGCGGGTCGCTCTCTATGGACAAAAAAAAGTTGTGTCAGTCACCCCCCAGGATTAAAGGTATATTAATAACGTTCCCAAAAATATAAAAATTATTTTTTTGCCACGCCTAGAAATACCGCCCTTTTTGTTTTTTATATACTACGTCGCCATTTTAGGTCCGATCACAACATATCATATATCAGGGTTTTTGGCTTGACGGCAGCTACATTTCACTCTAAGACGAATTTTTAATTCGGCATCATATTCTATGCTCGAATTCTGTTATATCGGATCCTTCCCCAGAATTAGTAATTGTGGCTATGCAGGCATAAAGAGCATTTAATTATATAAAATATTCGAATATTCATTCACAACCGTTCAAAAATTTACTTCAAAATTATTTATATTTTTAATGCCACATATTAAAGAAATTTTATTTTAATTCTGTTAAGTAATAATGTTTTAATGGAACATTTATTATTTATATTAATTGTCTGTATTATTATACTATACTATGTGAAACATTGTTTTCAAAAAATATGTTTTACCATATTTTCAAGACCTAATTGATGGGACTTAGAAAATCGTCCGTCTAGCGGAGATGTCCGCCAGTGGAGCTTTCACTGTATTTGTAATTTCTTTATAACTGTATTATTTTTAAGTATTTATTAATAAAATTTTTCTTACTTATCAACAACTACTACTGAATAAAATGTCCTTTCTTGTTTTTGATAATGGGACTTAAGAATCAGAAGATCCAATTTGCTTTGTAACGGAAAAATACATACATATATTTTTTTTAGAAACTTATTTAATGATGTTTTCGACACATTTTAATGCATTTTTTGTTTGTTGCGAGAAAGGTTGTGAATGAATATTTGAACATTTTAAAATATCTGTAAAATAGCTGTTAATGCATAAAAGTGAGCATTTTAAAAGCGAATATTTTATATAATTAAATGCTCTTTATGCCTGCATAGCCACAATTACTAATTTTGGGGAAGGATCCGAAATACCAGAAGTCGAGCATAGAATATGATGTCGAATTAAAAAATCGTCTTAGAGTGAGATGTAGCTGCCGTCAAGCCACAAATACTGATATATGATATGTTATGATCGGACCTAAAATGACGACGTAGTATATAAAAAACAAAAAGGGCGGTATTTCTAGGCGTGGCAAAAAAATAATTTTTATATTTTTGGGAACGTTATTAATATACCTTTAATCCTAGGGGGTGACTGACTCAACTTTTTTTTTCGACCCACCCTAATGTACATACATATTCATTTATTAATAAATAACAATATCTATTAAAAAACTAGCCATAATTGGTACTCAATTAACCGGGAAAATCGATTATACAGAACGCTTCCGGTCCCGACCATCACGGAAAATTGTGGTCCCACTGTATTTGTGTTCTTTGCAAATATTTCGCTTTGAGCAAGCATTAGCCAACTTCTGGTGGTCGCTCAAACGTGAAATGTGCACATTAAAAAAAATTGTTTAGAGTTCTACTCAACAAAACTCACAACCTACACTATGCCATTAGCTGGCTGTATTTCAAACTGTATCGCATAGTGTTATCAATTATCAATTTTTTGAAAATATTTCTTTCTGTTTGCGATCGGTAAGATGGATAGGGCTACAATTTTGTGTATGAGTGTGGGAGATTTGAGAGCTAAATTAAAGGAACTTTATCTAGATTCACAGGGTTTAGGTTTAGTTATAGAGGCGTTTGTTAAATCGTTTTGAGTTAGATTCTTCAGATAAATATGAGTCAGATAGGGTTGAAGATTTGCAAACGGTATTTCTGGGACGGTTAAATAGAAATGAATCCCTAACCGCGTATTTAACCGAAATAACTCAGCGATTCAATTCGGAAGAGAAGAGTATTATTGAATACTTTATAGGTGGAATACCCGACAGTAGGTAGAGTTTTGGTTATTAGACGTGAGGCCACACTTCAAACCTAGGTCAGATATCAAAACGAAATATGAACAATATTTCTTCGGCGACTTCCTCTCAGCAGATTTCTGGCAAAAACTCTGAGAATAAATAAAATTGCCATGAAAAGTTTCTTAAACATCTGTCTTTCGGAGTCGACTTTAGACTGTAAATCCCGTCATTCATGTATAAAATTAAAACACACAATATTAGTGGTGTTAGAAACTAGGTCGTAATCCTAACTGAAGGGTTGTAGTGTTACGGCAGGAAAGTATTGACGATCAGAAAATATTTATGCGTCCATGAACTAAGCTGTATGAAGAGAAATACCATTCCTATGAGTTGTAGGTGTTGGTGTTGGTCTATTTACTAGGTATTCCGTTCAAAATAGTAACCGATTGCAGTGCCTTTAAAATGTCAATGAGTAAGGTGGACGTGCCACCAAGAGTATCCCGATAGTTTAACAAGAATTGTACGAAATAGAACACAGACCAGGAACACGTATGGATCATGTAAACGCATTAAGTAGAATGCCATGTTTGATGGTAGAACAGTGGTGATACGATTAAAGCAATAAAAGCAGTTATGGAATGCGGTGATTATGAAAACTTTTCTACGGACGATGGTGTACTGATGAAAGACCCCTCTGACGAATTAATGGTAGTACCGGCCCAGATGGAGAATTAGACGAAAAGCTAGTAAATTTCTGAGAGTAGTGAAAGTCTGTATCGAGTGTATTATTAAAGAGAAGAAGACAGGCAAGAAAGAAGGTTACTTAAACTCGATTGAAAAGGTTGATCGACCACTACGGTCATGAAGAATATATCTGTTTGTGGCAGTCGACGGTTTTACAAAATTTGTTTGGCTCTACCCAACAAAATCAACATATACGAAGACTGTGCTTGAGTGTTTGGACTTTTATGTATTCTAAGACTTCAGCGATTACTGTTCCGAAGAAAACATTCAGCATCTAGTGATTATTACGGGGAAATGGCCAGGTCAAACAAGGTCTCAAAATTGTTGTCCCACTGTTGGCGAATTGTGCGCTGAAGTACCAGAGAATTGGTACCGACCCGTAAGGCGAGTTCAAATGTTGATTAATTCCACTCCACCTAGAAGTAGAGATGACGTCGCCAGACTTACGAGAGTATTACAAGAACATTTGATGACAAAAGGAAAAAGGTGAGAAACAAAACTAAAGAAAACATCGCCAAAATACAGGGAGAGAATTGCAGAACCCATAATAGCAAGAGAAAGCCAGAGATCCAATATGCAGTTAACGAATATGCTATTGAGGTTCTAACTACAGGTCAGACATCAAAACGAAATATGAAAAAATTTTCCTGCAAAAACTCCGAGAGTAATTAAAATTGCCATGAAAAGTTTCTCAAATATCTGATGTTCGGAAAATTTAAATTTGTAAAATTCGTTTAGACTTCTTTGATTATATCGATTTAAGGAAGCATTTTAGATTAAAATTTGTTTTTGTTTTTGGAAATAAACATATTTAATAGAAAAGTTTCTAGGATATTTATACTGTACTCACAAAATGAATAAAAACAAACAAAATCGGTCAGTCTCGCTCGAGCTTTCATGCAGTGAGGTTTGCTGTACGCTTGATGCTAGAGAAACACATAAAAAATGTTTAATGTAGAATGGGAAAACAATTTCTTGTTTGCCGAAATTTTTTTTGGCAAATCGGAGTGCCTGATTTGTAAACGGACGATGGCACGAATTAACAAATTTTAATTAGAAAGACATTATCTTACATGTCATAGCGAATATGTAAATATTACAAGTGACGCACGAAATTGTCTTAATATAGATTAAAAAAAAAATTCTTTGAAAAATTTGTTTTAGATTACGAATCTCAAAATAAAGATGATCTTTTGTTAAAAAGAAAGCTTCATACGTCGTTGCTGCAGCGCTTGCTAAACGATGCCGTCCGTTCGAGGACGGAGAGTTTTTCAAGGATCTGAACAATGACGTTTTAGAATGTTTTGGATCAAAAGCTGATGCAATTCGTAAAATAATAATAGATATTCCGTTGTCCTCACGTACTATGGCTAGAAGAACACAAGATATCAGCCTATTTATATTCCAATATTAAAAATAAAATATTGAACTGCAAATATTTTTCTGTTTGCTTGTATGAATGCACGGACATAAGTGATACAGCCCAGTTAATAATATGCGTAAGAACAGTAGATGAAAATCTTGAAATCCATGAAGAAATGTTGTCATTGGTTGCCATTCATGGAAATGTTAAGGGAAAAACTATTTTTTATATAATCCAAGAAACAATTTTTTCATTTGCTGATAGGGAACAATTTTCTACTGTATGCACGGATGGTGCTAAGGTGATGATAGGAAAAAATGACGGTTTTATTGGACATTTACTGAAATATAATTTTAATATATACGCATTTCACTGTATAATTCACCAGCAGGCATTATTTGCAAAAAAATTAAATTTAATGAGTACCATGAAAACGGCAACAAAAATTGTAAACAAAATACGTGGCGGGCATAACGCCCTTTTAAAGCCTTTCTCGATGAAACTAATGCTGAATATGGTGATTTATTGTCGCCTTCAGAGACTCTTCAGTCTTCGCAAAGAGGTCATTCTTTATTTTGAAAATAATTCTGCAATGGAAATTAACGACTTACTGAAGTCTTTAAAATACCCTAATTTTATTTTAGATTTAGGGTTTCTAATTGATATTACAGAATTTGTGAATCACTTAAATCCTCAGTTACAAGGCAAAAATAAAAACATTTTTGAACTTGTTTGCGCAGTTAAACTATTTACAAATAAACTTGAAATGTTAATAACTAATTTAAAAAACAAAAATTTAAATACTTTTAAAAGAACTGCAGAAGTTTTCAATGAAAATTTAAACTTTAAATTAGATTAATATGTAGAAGTACTTGAAAATTTATTAACAAATTGCAAAAAGCGCTTTAGGGATTTTTAAAAAATATAACACATAATTGAATTACATAATAATCCATTGTTATGTAATATAAACAATCAATCAAATGAAATTAAAGTTGAACTTGATGAAATTAAAAACGATATATCATTACCATTAGCAAATGGCATCGAATTTTGGAAAATAAGTTAATGAAAAAATTTCCCAAAAATAAAAAATTTAATTTTGAAATTATATTCGATGTTTGGTTCAACTTATATTTGCGAATCCTCCTTTTCTTTTTTAAAATTAATAAAAACCAAAACTAGAAACAGTTTATCTGACAATAATATTTGAAAATCTACTTAGGATAAAATGTTGTTCATATTCTATTAATATTGATAAACAATACAGTATGAATGTGTTACATAACTTTATATATTTTTATTTTTTATGAATAGTTAAGTTATTTTTGGTTTTAGAACTTAGAAGTTTTTGTAAATAATTCTCCTTTCTAATCAAAATTTTCGCAATTTTTTATTTTTTATAGAATATTTTTAAAAAATTCTTCCTTTTGTATATGTATATATTTTTTATGAATAGTGAAATATAAGTTATTTTTGTTCTACTAAATTTGTTTTTTGTTTTAATAAATTTCGAAAATTTTTCTTTTTTAAAGGATTTTTTTGAAAAATACTTCTTTTTTATATGTACATAGTTTTTATGAATAGTGAAATATAAGTTGTTTTTGTTT
The DNA here is from genome assembly GCA_930367235.1 of Sarcophaga rosellei. Classification (NCBI taxonomy): domain Eukaryota; kingdom Metazoa; phylum Arthropoda; class Insecta; order Diptera; family Sarcophagidae; genus Sarcophaga; species Sarcophaga rosellei. The sequence goes on along the minus strand of OV884017.1, from coordinate 77,247,618 downwards.
TATTAAATTTGTTTTAATAAATTAGAATAATTTATTTTGAAAAAGATCATAATTCTAAAAACGTACACCATACGCTGATGTTAAAAACATTAAGTTTGCCATCCCTGCATTAGCAGATCTTCATGTACAAAAGCAAGAAACATGCGGCAACACAACCTCTTTCAATGAATGCTCAAACGAGACTGAGTGTGTTTTTAATACGTGTGAGTACGTTGTTGTAAATTTAGTAAATGCCGAGCTCTGGATTAAAGTTATATTTTAAGAGATATTTGAAAAATAGAACTGACCTTAGGTTTTTACAGCAAAGATAGTAATTAAAGTGTCTTTTCTATAATATTAATATTTCGAAGATATATTTTAATGGCAAATTATGAACATGTAAGTTTTGCGTTCACATGGCAACTTTTTGTTTTTTCTTAATTTCCTCACCTTTTACGGTTTTAGTACGTCATAAAATAAATGTGGTAGTAATAATTAATTTGATATACTTACCGTTATGAATCAACAAATTTAAACAAAATTAGGGCGAACAATTATTTTGCACGAATAAAGTATTTTTAATAATTTGGCTGTTATTTCGAGTGACTATACATTTTCGAATGACTTTGTATCGTGTATGTTGTATAGGATACACTTTTAGTATGTATACGCTCAGTGTTATGCTGTAAGTATTGTGTATTTCGTATTCCAAAAAAAAGTTAAATTTTTAATTATTTGTGGGAACAATATAATTTTGAGATGTTAGTGGTTGACTAAAGTTACATAGAAATAATTTAAATTTGTATTCTTCTTCATATTTATTGGCGTTCACTCAATTTGGTAGCACGAAGCCAATATAACGTTTTAAAAACATATGAACAAAATGTGTATAGTGGGCTGGTTAGTCAAGCGTAGAGAACATAAAAACGTATCGTACGTTGCCGTAAGAACGTATGTGTAGTTATAGAAACGTTTAAATCGGGACAGCTGTCAACGAAACGGAACACAAAGCAACACACAAGCGAACACAACCAGTGTTGCCATAACGGCATTTAAAGTGCAATTCTAGCACTTTTTTTTTGTCTGCTGCACTTTCTTTTTTTTAAAAAGATGCTAGATGCTTTTTAGCACTTTTTTTTGCTATTTTCTGTATTTTTTTTAGCATTAAAAGTGCATTTTTAGCATTTTTCCATTCATTATTTAAAACTTCAATGCATTTCTTAAATTTCAAAATTTAACATACAGTTAATTGTATATTTCATTCTAATTCTAATTCATATTTCAAATTATTTTTTATTAATGCAATAATAAAGTCTTTTTTTTAATTTAAATTAATTTTTAAAATTTATATTTATTTTTGAATGTTTTCAAAAAGGAAAAAAACAAATACAAAAAAATTAATATATTTTTTCTTCAATCAATTCAACTTTTCAAATGTAATAAATATTTTTTTAAAATAAATAATTTTTTATTCAATATACAGTCAACCCTCCTATAACGCGGTGAGTGCGTACCGCGTTATATGGAAACCAGAAATGCAAAAGGCAACACAAATTATAAATTATTTTTATTGAAATCAAGAGTTCATATAAGGATTGATAAAAAAAAGAAATAAAAACTAAACTAAAAGACTACAAGGAACTTATGGGATGTTATTGAACGGAAACCGCGCTGTAAGAGTACCGCGTTATAGGAGGGCTTCGCGTTATATGGAAACCGCGTTTTGAAAATACCGCGTTATAGTAGGGTTATCGCAATTTCAGCCCCGCGTTATATGGAAACCGCGTTCTGAGAGTACCGCGTTATAGGAGGGTTTACTGTACTTGTTTAAATCAAACTAAATTCATATTTATTAAACCAAGATAAGGATTTTTTTAAATTTGCGAATAATTTTAATAAAATTTAACGTAAATTAAAAAAAAAAAAACATTTATAATGAAAAACGCTGTTCATTTTTTAGTTTTTTTTTAATGACCAGTTTTAAAGTTTTATCACTTTTTTATTCAGGATTGCACTTTTTTGGCAAACTTTTTGCACTTTTTCCAAACCGGCTTCTGGCAACACTGAACACAACACAATGCAAAGAAATTGATATACATACATTTGTAGAAAGTCAGCTGTTCAGAATGTTGATAGGTCATCCAAAATGTAAAAAGTAATAATTAGGCCGTAATTGGAAAAAGTTATATTTGCTTCTTAAGTTTTATGTTATTGTAAATATTTATTCTTGTAATATTATAGGATATTACATTTTTGGCTCAATCTGCCAAACGCAAAACGCAAATGCACTTTTTGGTACTTTCCTATTTATACATAAATCTTTTTAATCGTTAAAATTTTAAATGCATATCCTTATGATTCTAATGTTCATAAAGAAATATAAGGTATTTTTTATTATTATTATTCTTGCTATTCTTGTATTGTTTCGCAATTTAATAAAAAAAAATCACTTTGAATAAAACAATATTCGGCAATGTACTTATGTATATACCATCCGTTTCATGCGACCTTGCGTTACATGCGATTCTTGTATTCTATGCGGTTTTTATTGCAACATTGTTACACACAATGCATTTTATACTACGGGTTTTTATGTTGATCAGCTGTTGTGGTAAAATAATTAGCAAATTTTGGGAAAATTGTAAAATCAAATTGTGATTTTAAAAGAATTTATGGAATTAATCACATGTTTATGAATTTACATATATTGATATTTTGTGCTGCAAAGGCCTACGAAAGGCTTCAAAAGAACACAACACAAGTGTTTTCAGTTAATTTATCCTCCATTTTTCTTGTTTACAAATTAATGAATTCAAAGGAGATGACACTCAGTACATGAAAACAATCGATAACTAAAATACAAATTTTGTTCATGAAATAAATGTGTTAAAAATTTATTTTCTCCTTAAATTATTAGTAAAATTTATTATGAAATATGTTTTTATTAATATTTCTATAATGCAAATAAAAATATGAGAAAATAATAATGCACTGTTTATATTTATCTAAACATATTTATCGAAACCATTCACAATGGAATATGTCAACTTATCATATGAAAATTTGTCATCCCTAAGTTTAAACAGCTGACTTATTTTTGTCGAAACATAAGAAACAGCTGATTTTTTTCGCCCCCGCATGAGTCGCATAGAAAAGTAGATAGTAAATCTGTGCATTCTGGGCATTTTCTTCTGTTTCTTGTCACAAACAACTACACTGACTCTACTTTTTCGGTATACGCATGTAATGCAAGGTCGCATGAAACGGATGGTATGGACTTTCGGCTTTATGCATATATAAATTTCAATGTTGGTAATTTAATGTAATTTTGCGTAAAATGTTGCGATTTTTATAGCAAATTAAGTTGAAAAGAACGTATATTCACTATTAGCGGTTAATTCGGTAATTTTTGCCAGCAAGAAATAAAATTTTTTCCAAAAAATTCAAATTATAGAAACGTTGTACTAATGTTTTTCTGCAAGTTATGGAGGAATTCATGTTATGGAAGCTCAAGTTAAAGAAGCGAAATCTGATACAATTTATCTCCAAAATGCTGTTGCCACGAGATGTGCTTCAACTTATAGAAAATTCAAGTAATAGAAGTTCAAATTATAGAAGTTCAACTGTATTTTAATCAAAAATTAAAAATTCCATTATATACACGTAATAAATTAAAAATTTTATATATGATAATAATAATCAAAGTACCAAAGAGGGCATTTATGCCGCAATGCAACTCTGCATACAATAGTCCTATCACTCATGTTCAAATGTCACGTGAAAAGGTGAAGGAATTTTGTTTTATGAAGATCGTTCCGTTTTGCTAACAATAGAGAACGTCCGGTACGTTATGGCACTTAAGTGCATCGGATTTTTATGTGAAAATTATCAACATTTGCTATTGCTGTTGTATATTCGTCCAATACACTCAATACAGCGAAGGAATGAATTGCTCAAATGTGTTTGCTAATTTTGTTTCTTAGTATTTCGTAGTAAGTTGCACTTGAAGGCTTAATATGATAACTTAGCATTTTTCATAGATAGTCGGTTGCGTAATATAATTAGAACAGCTGAGTTCATCAGTTTTTGTTTTTTTAGTCATTGTACGTAAATTTTGAATCTATAAGAATCTTGGTTTATTCACAAGATTTTCCAAATTTAAAAATTTCGGAGTCACTTAATGTTTCAGACAGGACAAAATTAACAACGAACATCAAAAGAATTTCTTATCTGGTTTCACTAATTATTTGCTTTAACACGTTGACTACCGCGACAGTTTTCAGAAAACTGGCCACGCACGCTAACATTGACTTTTTGTTCTTTTCCCAGAAGCCATTTATCGATACTAGCACTGATATAATACGATTTTATTCGTAGCTACACAAAAATGGCAGGTTTAGTGAGTACGAGATAACCCGTAGCTGACACCCTAGAACGCATCTACGAGTTATCTCGTAGTCGGCAGTCAACGTGTTAACTGCAAAAAATTGTTTCTGCTGTTACATATATCATGTATATCATATTGCTTGTTCTTTAGGTATTACGCAAAATTGTGATATTGTTTTTATTAAATACAGAACTACATTTTATTCCAATATTTTTGAAAATTATTGTTTTTTATCGCTCTCGCTATCTAATCGAAATTTAAAAGTAAATACTACTTAATTGGATGAAAATAAAAACAATTTATTTTTTAGGAAACTCTTAATAACTCTTCCACAACAATGCAAAGAGGAACATCAAAAGCAAAAATAACTGTTAGTGATAGCTTCAGGCAACAGTTGCAATCTTTAATTGATGTCCTGCAGAACACGAAACCATGGTAAGTTAAAAAAAGTGTAAATCGTTTTAATATTCTTGTAAGTAAAAACTAATTGATTTTGCTACCGGATTTTGCTTTAAAAGGTGTAAACGGTTGGTATATACATACATAGAAAACAGTTAAGAAAAACTAATATCCATTTTATGTTCACATTAGTCTTATTTGCTGGTTTTTTCATTCATTTTCCATTCGAGATATTTAACCGTTATAGCATTTTGGCACATCACTAATTAAATTTCATTTTCTTCTTGCTATTTGATTAGTGAGTGATTAACAATTACTTGGAGAGGATTAATGTTGGATACCACAAGATTCCCAGATTCACAGACATAACGTAATGTGAATTTTATGTTAATTATAAAAAAGTTATGTTAATTACAAAAAAGTTATTGTTTTCGATATTTTGAATGGATTGTCTGCGTGGCAATCTGATAGGATATATTACATAACATATATAATTGGTCATTACAACCCTTTAGTCAGGGTTACGACCTAGCTTCTCACACTACTGATGTTGTGTTTGTTAATTCTGTACATGAGTGGCGGGACCTACAGTTTTAAGTCGATTCCGATTTTATTTACTCTCAGAGTTTTTGTCAGAACTCTGCTGAGAGGAAGTCGCCGAAGAAATATATTTTCATATTTTTTTAGTTCTGATGTCTTCACGTTTAATAAGCCAACACACTGTCTAGTACGCTTCGGCGGTTTCTAATAGGATATATTAAGGTGCGTTATTCTTCTTCAGTTCTAGCAATCTCACATCTCTTTTTCGTCACTTTTGACTTTGCTTTATGTATATTGAAAAGTACCCAGAACTCATCAAAAAGTGAATGTATAATACCAGTTCTCGAATTGATGTCAGCTTTTCTGAGTTCGTGGTTGATGTTGTCTAACACCGTTCCATCTTTTAAAGGACGTCACAGCTCTGGCTGAGAATATTTATATTAATGCTTGTTAGATCTACAGTACAAGGTATTTTCGAATTGTAATCAATCGAAATCTATCAACAATTTTAGAAAGTTCGCTGCTTCTATGCGTATTAGCAAGAGTTTGCATTTCGAGGGCCATAATATTTATTTACTTAGATTTATCTTTACGTGCGCGTCTACTAAACAACACATTGGCTGTGTAGTCATGTCTTTCCTGTCTCTGTATCCTCCAAGAGGTACAGATAGCAACATTCTCCTCCTGGGCTGTGATGATGTTTGTCCTATTCTTCTTTGTACTAATCCACAAACAAAACTTAGGGAGTTTAGGTAGTTTTCACGCGTTATCCGATATTGAAATTGGGATATGTGGTATCTATGAGGCAATTTATGCATATGTTTCGGTCTCATACTTGCAATTACAATTAAGACGAATATCTCCAATTAGTAAATTAAGTAACGATTAACAATATTTCCTGCTTATAGCTTAATGCACTAATATGGAAAGACGGTGCCTCTGATGACGATGTTGTTATTTGCACGTGCCATTTCAAATTGTACATGGGTGATTTCAAAGCGGGACACCTCTTCTGGAATTATTTTTTATAGTTCAATCCAGTAGACTGTTCCAGAGTAGTATTTCGTAGTCGCGTGTGATTTGAGATAATTATAATAATTCTATTGCCTGTCAATGCACTTTTGGATTGCTTCAATAGATAGTATCGATTGACTTTGGGACCGCTGTTGCCTCTTTGTTAGAGTGAATGGAAGAGTATCCGTCGGTAATAAACTGACCCCTCTCATGTCGTCTTGTTCTATATAATCCAAGGAAACTTAAATTGTACTTTTCAAATTTCCTGAACACTTGACATAATTTTGAGGAATCCAATACATTCCATATTCGAAATCGTCTCTATAGTTTGAATCTAAAAGTCATCACCAGAAAGGGATCAATACAATCAATAGCCGGTAGCATATCTATTCTAGAACCGGTGTTGATAATTGAAGCTTTCAGCTTCCCAGCCAAATATAAATAGTTGTTTAGAAGGCAAAACTTTCTTGCTATATCGTAACGGCGATTATTGCTTTGCCGGAATTGCCATTGACAGTTTATCTTGTATGACGTGTCCGGTAGCATTCAACTTTAATTCCTACTAGCGGAAGTTTTCAGCAGTTCTCTAAAGCCTCTATTTTGTTTTATCAAAAACTTGTACAACTTCTTTGTACACCAAAAATTTTCGATAATTTTTGTAAGAAATTTCAACAAATTTATTCGATTTATACTAATTCTTTCATTGATGTGATGAATTGATTTCTAATAATGATGTAATGATTATTACAAAAGAGTGTTAAAGTTTCAAAAGTGGTACAGCTATAATTTATGTTTAGTTATTCTCTTTAATATTCAATCACGTATTAGGCAAATTTTAATTAGTTTAATTAGATTTGTTTCAACTATTAAATGAACAAACAGCAGCTGTAGTACTTTAACTTCCAATTTATGCTCTTTTAAAATACAAAATTTCAAGGGTATGGAATATCATTATTGGCAGTAGAGTATAACAAGTAACGAAACGGAATTTGACAGCTCATAGGCCAGTCGTGAAAGGGACAGCAAATATTACCAAAAATTATTTCTGTCCCTCTCTGATTGCAACTCTTTTTTGTTTATTTATGTTTTTTTTAGTTTTCGGGGTGGATTTTTTATATTGGCGAGAGTTAATAAAAAATTTAATTTTTGCCTAAAACTATTAATAAATAATAAAAACAACTAATAACATTAATAATTTTTAACTTTTTCTCTCAAGAAATTAAAAAATATTGGCAACTTTCAACAAGAAAACTTTTTTATGAGCAGTACGTCTTATTTTGAGCTTGTAATATTTAGCTTGTTAATAACCTCTTGCACATGAAACTATATTCATTGTGACCGAAAATCAACCACATTTCGATTAATATTTAAATATTTAAGAATCTTTAAAACTTTCATTGAAGAAATTAAAAAATATTCAAAATTTTCCCTTTTTTAACACAAAATAAATGTTTGTTTACATTTAATTTTTCTACTTTATCCGCCAGTTTTCACTCTGTATATCTGTTGTTTCTAACACATTTGCTCCGCAATACATTGTAACATTTTTTTTCTCCCTCTAAGCTGTCCTGCGTTTTTATATTATGAACGTTTTTCAACTGTCAAAGCTTTCGTTACTTGTTATACTTTGATGTATAGTTCAGTATATATGTAATTTTAAAACAGGGATGCCTAAAGCTAAAACTGTAGTAGTATTGGTGAGCGAGAATAGTATTGGTGAACTGAAAGAAAAGTTGTGTAAACTGAAATAAAATGTACAGAAAAAATCCAAAGCACTTTTAAAGCTATATGGTTGATAAATTTTTCAAAATTTAAGTGAAAAAAGTGAGATCTCTCGTGGAACTTCATTTACGTGTTTACAAAATTTTGTTCAATCAGTGACTATGGAAAAAGACTCGAAAAATAAACAAAAAATAGATACAGGGTTATTTCTTTTATTTATATTTTAGTAAAATTTTCAATATTAATACTATTGTGGCAATTTCGTAAAAGCAGAATATTTTTTAGGTGTGCTGAACTTAGTTTATTGCGTTGTTTGGAATCCATGAATTTTAAGTCCTAAAAAATCTGCTTACAAAAATAAGTAGATGGAAAAAATGACAAATATTTTTGATAATTTTTTTTAAGTTCTGGATATATTAAATCATCCAAATTGTTCCAGAATTCCTCCATATCAATTTTATTAACATGATTGAATTCGCTTTTAAGTATTATTAATTCAACTTGGATTTCAAAAGCGCATTTGGTTATGTCACATTTAAATGGGTTATTGCAAAGATCAAGCAATGGTTGTACGTTTGTAAAGTCTTGGAATCTGTCTCGAAAATTGTTAAATAGAGTTTCAAATATTGATAGATATTTACGTTTTTTAGAGTATTTTAAAGAGAGTTGTAGAATGTTATAAAGATTTGCTGTCTTTGGAAAATTTGAGAAGTCTTCTTCTTGAATTTCGGATAAAATTAAAAATAATTTCGTTTTAAAATTGAATAGAATTGTGGACAAATGATTTAAATTTTTTTTCCTTACCTTGTAATTGGAAGTTTAATTTATTTAACATAGCTGTTGTATCTGCCAAAACTGCTCGATCTAAGATAAACTCCTGATCTTTAAAATTAAAAATGGTCTACCATGCCTAACAATATCCAAGCTTATTAAGCTTGATAACTCCATTTTTAACATTTTATTTTCTGAGGTTTATAATGTTGACTGATTATTACTGATTTCCTAAATCTATGTTAAAGACCTATAAGTTGTATTTCAAAGTATTAACCTATGCGTTAAGAAGTTTTCCAAAACATCAGCATTAAAGAATCTATAAACGAACAGAACCGATTCAAAAAAAAATATAATATAGTAACTACAGCGGTAAACACACCATATCCTACAGAGATTGTCAAAAGTTCCATGATGTGATTACTTTATTGTTCATTACAACGCTTTAGTCATAATTTCATTAGCTACTTACATGTTATGCTTTTAATTTTAAATATGAATGGAAGAGTCTTTACCTCGTCCCCAGAATATTCGTGAACTACGCAGCTTTTTGGGACTTACACATACTACAGATGCTTTGTGCCTAACTTTGCCAGCGTGGCTCTAAGCTTGCATGAGCTCACCAAGAAATCAAAAGTGTATCAATGGTGTGAGTCACAATAAAAGGCGTTCCACACACTAAAAGACCTATTGTGTGCTGCACCAGTTTTGGCGTATCCAGTCCCAGGGGAAAAATTCATTTTGGAAAGTGATACCAGTGGATATGGTATTGGTGGTGTACTTTCCCAAGTCAATGGTATAGAGAAAGTCGTAGGCTACTATATTCGCACACTGTCAAAGCCTGAACAGAACTATTGTGTGACCCGACGTGAGCTACTTGCAGTTTTGGAGTGCATAAAACATTACCATAAGTTCTGCTAAAGACTGATCATTCCGCACTGAGATGACTGCTGCAATTCAATAACCCTGAAGGACAGTTAGCACGTTGGATTGAGCGCCTCCAGACTTACGACCTTAGCATTGAACACCGAAGGGGCATAAAATATAGGAATGCTGATGCTCTCTCACGCCGACCTTGTAATTTGGAGTGTAAGCATTGCGTGAAAGCCGAGAAGAGGGAATCCATCGTTGATATCCGGCGTACGCAGATCGAAGCCAACGAAGACTGGAATTTCGAAAAGTAGTGAGCGAGTAACAGAAGGACTAGGACGAACACATTCTGAGATTTCTACTGGCGTACCGATCTGCGGTCCATGATTCAACACCTAGATCACCCGCCAAAGTTATTTTTGGGACTGAGATAACTCTGCCCGGCTACTTAGAGTTTGGTGTTAATCTGCCACAGAGAGGGATGCCACATACACTAGAAAAGAAGAAAGCCTAAATGAACTTCATGAATTTGTGCACACCCGTAAAAATGGTCAGTGATAGAATGAAAGCCAGGTATGATCGTGTAGCAAACACGGAGGGCTTCCAAGGTACAAACCAGCTGGGATTGGCCGTATAAAATAATTAAACGATGTCGTGTATAGGATACAGAAAGCTAGCAGCCCCCGAACAAAAATGAAGGTCGTACACATAGGGCGACTGGCAGAATACGGGAGAAGATATAATGAGCCTATACGGGATGAACAGGTTTAAGTGAGCGGCAGTCTTACGAAAAGAGAAACGGTGTACATCGTTTAACATATAAACAAAAGCTACACAAATACAACAAACTTGTTTGTATATACCAACAACATCAGTATGAAAGAAAAAGAGGCAGACAAGTAAGGAAGAAAGCAACAACAAACAACGTAAGCAAAGTACACAAACAGCAATGAAGTCTCGATAGAGTTTTCGAGAAAGCGATACCCCGAACGTTCCACTTCATGAACCTTCGTCATACTGATTACGTGGGCATTTAAAATGCAAGACAAAGCAGGCAATGAGTAGTAATAATTCAGTCAGTCTCGTGTGAAGAGAACAGTCGTGCAAAGAAGAATAGCGAACAAGCAATTATTATTGTTGTAATCGTCAAGTTTAAACAGTGGCATAAAAGTAGTGCGAACAATAAAGAGTTCATTGAAACTAAACACATATTTGTTTTTATTTTGATTGCAATCAACGAACTCATATTCTAAACGTTTTTAAAAAGGTAAAAACATAACAATATGTATATCTCCAATCGCAAGTAATGTCCGAAATTTAGAAAAATTGTTTTGGTATTAATACCATATCTATTCAGCGCACTAGGTTCGCTTTCCACACCATTCTATTTTTATCCAATGTTGCCCGATTTATGGAGGTTTATATTTGGAAAAAAGCTTGATCTCTCTCAACTCGATTATCTATGATGAGGAAACAGCTTTTTTTCGTTTTTTAATTATAGGTTTGCCTTCGTCTTTCTTTCAATTTTTCTCTAAATTTTTCAATTATGTTAAGTTAACAATCTCTGTCCACTGTAAAAAAAAAGAATTCGTAGCCAATTTCGCACACATTTGGAAACTTTCTATCAAAGAATAAGTTATTAGACTTTTGTTAATTTTTAGCTACATTTCTTTTGTATTATTAAAATAAAAAAACTGTGAGGTTTTAAACTTCAAAATCTGGTATTGCGTTACTTAATGAATGTTTTAAGTCTTGTAGGGTTACGTTATCAAGCAGGAAGCACATCTGAACATCACTGTATGTATAATATATAGGTTGCTTTGAAAAACTAGACTCTGAGCTCTATTCATAGAATAGAAGTTTTGAGATATTATTCACAATTCAAATTTATTATGAAAACGTGACCGTGACCTCAAAGTGCATTATATTGTGAAGAGATTGACACCTCGTGTTATTATTATTAGAATATCTTCATTTATTTCATATTTTTTTGATTAAATTTTGCAATTAAGAACTTGAAAAAATAAGAAAAAAGTAATAGTTTCCAAGTTTATCCCATCAAAAGTCATAATGTAGCGGACTATATGACTTTATATATTTATATTATTTTATATATATATTATTATGTTATATATTATTTCACATTTCATTTCACATATTTCAAATTGAATTTAAATATAATTTTTTATTTACAAAAGTGATACCAAATAATTTTTAATTACTTTTCATAATTATTAACTTTTGCATACATAATAAATATAACTCTGGGCGATGGAATTATATCATATGTAAATTTGATTATCAACTATTTTCTTTTATGGTTTATCCTTATTGTAACTAATAGTGTTTTCACACCAGAAGTTAAAACCTGATTTTAGCATTAAAACCATAATCAGCTGATTTTGCGTTCACACTGCAAATTTTCTTAAATCAGGTTTTAACTTTCATACATTCATGACGGAACAGAAATGTTTTTGTTTAAGAAAAAACAAAAAATATGAAAAATTAAGAAATAATATTAATATTATTAATATTATTGTTAAAATATTGTTATTTATTATTGTTGTAGCATTCATTATTTGAAATTTTACATTTTTATACAACCGGCTTTCTATATTTTTACATTTGTTTTGTTTTTATTTGGTTTTTATTTAATTTTTATCAGCTGTTTTTACCATTTCAGAGCTGGTAGCTCTGATTTAGTACATAAAACAAGGTTGTATTTCATAAAATCAACTTAAAACCAATTCAAAAAAGGTTTTAAGTTGATTTTAACACAATAATTTTGTATGGTAAAAGCAGGTTTTATTTTTGATTTTAACGTTAAAACCAACTTTTGCGTTAAAACCACTCGGTGTGAAAACACTATAAGCTTAAGTGAATTTTGATTTAATAAATTATTACTTGGCCAGCACTCAAGCTGTAAACATCAACTATAAAGTAATAAATCAACTTATATCTTGTGGACTTCTTAAGACCCTTGGCGAAGTTGTTTGGTTGAGGACTTAAGCTGACCTTTGAGACTCTTAAGGCCCAACCTATAAATTTAATAAATCTAAATTAAATTAGCACCTCGCTACAATAACATATAAGTTTGAACCATATGTTTATGTATACCGTTTTAAAGGCTAATCTCTCCCCTTTCTAAAAAACTTTGGATTTTTAAAAAACCAATAATTTTGTGTTAAAAGATCAAAAAAAAAACAATATTGGACCAAGAGGCTCATGCACTTGTCGCATTTATTTCACCTAATAGTAGTAATGTTTTAGAAAAGCCATTTCAACATTCCCAAACATATTTCGGTAAAGAATTTTTTGACAAAATCGCAGTTTATACAAATTGATATCACCAAGGCATTTAACGCAGTTGCAACATGTATATTTTTTGGTCCCCATGTTATGATGAATTATTTGAACTTTCCTCGAGAGTATGTAAAGGGTAGGCCATTTACAAGTTTAAATTAAAAAACGGTTTGAAATTTTGCGAATTTTCTTTTGTTTGAAGTACCATTGTTCCGGTTAGAAATGGAATGTCTAACCGACCGAATGACTAACACGACCACGGCGACTTCGTTAGCCCATCTAGTTAATCGAAAACGAAGCTGATGGTCATGCGGCTTCAAATATGGACCAGTTGGCGTGAAATGCTCAATCCTTGAGAACGATGATGAGTTGATGTTGATGGATTCTCACGCACACTCAGCCACAGCTTCGATATTTTCTTTTAAATACATTTATAAATTTTTAACGTAAATTTTCTAAATGGTTTGACAACAAAATGGTAAACCTAGTTTTGATACGTTATTAAAAAGGTAAAAACGTAACAATATAAAAAATATATCCACTGAGTAACTTTATCCTAGATATTGGATATCACCTAGCAATCAGGTGAGACAAATTATCTATAATATGATTTCAGATTCTAAATCAGCAACCTTAAATTTGCTTACCGTAAATTTTTTTAGAATTTTTTCTGAACTATTTTTCTTCAATATCTGAAAGGGTTAATTATGAAAACATAAGAAGTTAATATATGCAATTTATGAAAATAAAAAATAACCAAGAAAAATCTACACATTAAAAAAAAAAAAAAAAATTACTTGGCATACACCTTTGTAGACGCAGGACGAAGTTCGCATAAAGACTAAGTTAGCAGGATTTAATATTAATTGGCTATTTGATAGATGTCTGATCTCATATAGAGAAAATTTAAAGACTAAAAAAAAAAATGTGGAGTATTGTTGCAATTGCAACGTAGTACATTAAAAACTCGAATATTCACAAGGATCTCATCGTGCTATCGGTCAAAGTAGAGATTAAAAAATATTGTGAAAAGTACTTGAAAAAGTTGCTAGGATTTGGGTGGAATCCTTTATTTCGCAACATCATTGGCTCATTTGACACATTCCACAAATGAGGAACACTGCAACTCTTATCCCTATACAAGATTAGACGATGTCTAGACATACATATAAAATAATACTATAACTGAATTTATTCCTGGTGTTGACCAGGAGTAAATATTTTTTTGTTATTGTTGTTAAGACCGGTTATTTCAGTGTAATTAAAAACATGAAAAAATCTGCCTTAAATGATCGACTAAAAAATCTGTCATCGATTTTTACTGTAAAATCTTAAATTGGTTTTTAAAACTCAATTAAATTTGTTTCTGTTCTATTTCTAATTAAAGGTACGTGAGATGTATAAAACCAAATGCAGAAAAGATGCCAAATAAATACAATGAAGAACTGGTGTTGGACCAATTAAAATACTTAGGAATGTTAGATATAATTCGGATACGCAGAGAAGGTTTTCCAATACATTTGACTTTTGATGACTTTATAATAAAATACAGAAGTTTACTACGAGATAAGAAAACAGTACCTACTAAATCACATATAGAAACTATTCTAAGTCAGCTAAATGTACCTCAGTCTGACTGGCAAATTGGTAAATCAAAAGTTTTTTTACGATCGAAAGCTTACGAGCCTTTAGAAGATAAGAGAAATCATTTAGTTCAGTCTAACGCATTAATAATTCAGAAAAATTGGAAACGTTATGTTCAAGTAAAAACTTATAATAACATTCGACATTCAGCCTTGAAAATACAGCATGCTTATAGAGGATGGAAAATGCGAATTCAATTTTTAAGAATGCGCCGAGCGGCTGTGGTAATACAAAGTCATTTACGTGGAGTTTACGCAAGGGAGGTATGTAAAAAATATGTAGATATAGTTTCCTATATACATTTTATCACTTGATCTTTATTATTAGACATAGTATGTACTATCGAAATAAAACAATAATAATGTAATTTAATTTTTTCATGGCAATTAAATTGAATAATACTATTTTGTGCAACGAAGTGATTACGTTTATTTTGGGTCTAATAGCACGTTCACATATAAGAAGGTTATGGTTATCTAAAATTAACCTTGGAGATAACCTTGTGGCGTTCACATATGACAAATATAACCTAAACATATGCGAGAATGACAGAAATTGACAGCTGTATGCATTTGTAATGTATTGTATGTATGTATCTTTGTATGTATCTTCTCCATAGCAAATGTTTTTTTTTTTATTGCTGTCAAATTTTAGTCAATATACTATTCACAATAGATATAAAGCGTTGCATTTTTGAGTATTTTATTGAATACTTTTCAATGCAACAATGCGTATTTTACTAGGTTATGAGGTAACCTACAGCTGAACTTGGTTATCTTTTCAAACAAATTGTATGGCTAACCTCATACATTTGTGGCTTGGTTACGAGATAACCTCGATAACCACGATAACCTAGCTAACCTGCTTATATGTGAACATGGTATAATTATATTACTTTAATTCACAGTTTTAGATTTTACACATTTATCACTCATATCCTAACAAATTACAATAAAGCTATTGGATACGAAGATTATACATTAATAAAATTATCGTGCAAATATATTCAGATAGAGTTTCGGAATTCTAATTCAAAAAATTTATTGAATTAAACTAGATTCGCATTTACAGCAGCTTACAAATCTTCGAATTAGACATACTAGCGATGTTCAGTGTTCAGTGCAAATGGCATTGTAAAAGTGCAAATGCAAAACATCGTAGCTTTTTATTGCAATCCAACAACAAAATACACACAATTGCATTTGTCAAAACATTGCGTTCATGCAGTACTAAAATGGTATAGTTTTTTCGTTGCATGTATTGCGTTTGCAGCTCTGACATTTAAACAGCTGACAGATGTAAACACTAATGAAATAAATCAAATTAAAACAATGGAGCAAAGAATTCCACAGAAGAAAATAAAAAAAGAAAAACTAGACAAATAATGGACGCCTGAAGAAATAAAAATAGTTTTAGATTATTTGGACCCCCATTCCAAATTATTTCTTCACCAACTTCTATTTCTAAAATACTTTTAGAAATTGTTTATGTAGATCAGCTGTTTTAGTGCATAAATTGCATTAGTATTGCGAAGTACGAAATAAATAGTGCGCTCATAATCAATGCCAAAACATTTGCAAGTGCAAACTTTTGCAATACAAAACGCATCGAACATCGAATACCCCTACTATGTTATGATAGTTGTTGCTGTGCTTAAGGTAACTCAGTTGTTAAAAACGACACATGTATGTACGTACACATATGCTCAAAATAATAGATACACCTTATTCTAAAATATTAAAGAAACGTTAATTGTAAAAATACCCTCGAAAACACAGCGAGAACTATTTTTATTACAGTTCCATCTGACTGCACATCCTTAAAACGAAAAATTTGACAAGTACATGCATTTATTTAAATATAAAAAGTGAAATTCCGTTGAATCCATAAAAATTGTTGATCATAATAATAGATACACTTGACTTATTTATAATATTTTTCATAGTAAATTAAATTTTTGAGTGATTTTTCATTGTGTTTATGTGAAACGATAAGTATAATTCCATAAAATTACATAAAAATTTAAAAAAATATTTTAAAGTAAATGGAAGGAAATTATCATTGAACTGCATAAGAGGAAAAAGTTGTTAAAATCATGAGAAATCACGGTAAATCTTTGCGAGAAATAGCGAAGACCTTAGGGACGTCTTTACACTTTGTGTAAAATGCTTTAACCAAAAAACAAACGAAAGAATCTCGTGGCAGACAAAAGAAAACCAGTCCGGAAACAGATAGACGGATAATCGTATTGGCAAAAAATGACCTCTTCAAATCCTCCTTCCTTTTCGGTTTCTTTAGTCGAATGCGACGTCATTTACGTTTCTGGGCCATATAATAGAATTGGAAAATTAATGCCAATTACAATTGGCACTGGTTTTTCTAGCGAATATTAGCTCTAAAAAGCTTGATAGTGCACAATAATATATGTTTGCTTGTAAAGTAATTCGCTTATCTCTTCGCTAACAATATTATTTTTGTTTACTAGGGATTTACAGGAAGTTAAAGGTTCCTGCATTTACATGTTATTCTAATCGCGTTTTTTATTTGATTGTAGAAATCAGTAGTCAGTTCACATTTCGTCCAATTAGTATCAACTGTATATGCTAGTAATATGATTTTCAACCTCCAATGCTATTCTAGATTTGAACAATATGTTCGTTGACAATTGATTTCAATCTTCCATAGAATATCCTTCAAATATTTTGCATATCAATATCTCAATAATTTAGCCGGAAGACTATCTGCCCCGACAGCGTCGTTATTTTTAAGTTTGCTCATTTCGTGAAGTCAAAATCCATATAACATCTATGAATTTGTGCATGTTGAAGAAAACTTCTTAACGACGAATAGCGTTAGCAAATCAAAAACATTTTTAGATAGTTCAGCATTTCCTATATCATGCATTAGGTTGTCATAAAACATTTCTAATTAGACTATATTTCTGCATAAGACATGTTATAGGTTACTGTCTTTTCAAAAAGTACGCCTGGTCACTCTTTCAAATATCTTTTATCAGAAATGGTTGTTTCACTGACAGTTGAGACTTAAAGTACGTTGAGATTCCAATGTATTCTCGACTTTTGGATGTACCATGTTATTGCTATAATCGCGGTTCCTTCGAGTTTTTTCAGTTCAATAAGGATCGACATAAAATGTTTTAGGTTTTGAGAGTCAAGAATACAGTAAAAATTTGCAATTCCAGAACCTGCGACGTCCATCTCTATCCGCTCGAAAGGTGTTATATTGTTGCAGCTGAACCCGACTTCTTAGTGGACCTTTAGCTGCAATACACTGGGTACAGTTTGCTATCCCATCCGTCACTGCTTGCTGACATCCAACCCAATAAAAACTTTGTTTTAGCCTTTCCAGCGTCTTTGTCACTCCAAGATGTCCTCCACTAGCTCCATTATGGTACTCCTTTCATTTTGGAGGAGGCCCTATTAATATGTTGGATGAGGTCTTGCCATCAGCGCTTTCCCAATGTCGAATTAAGCACCCATTTATCAACTTTAAACTGTCCCATAGTGCCCAACATGCTTTTGAAAGAGGACCATCTGCGGATACTTAATTTCTGGTAGACCGTTTGTCTTCTTCCTTAGCTGCTATAATCTTTGCCAATATTTGGTCACTTCTTTGTGCTTCGGACCAGTCTTCGGTGGCTTAGATCTGCGTTAGCCGGATATCAACCTTCTTCTCAGCTTTCACGCAATGTTTACAATCCAAATTACACGGTCGGCGTGAGAGCATCAGCATTCCCATTTTTTATGCCTCTTCGGTGTTCAATGCTGAAGTCGTAAGTCTGGATGCGCTCAATCCAACGTGCTAGCTGTCCTTCAGGGTTCTTGAATTGCAGCAGCCATCTTAGTGCGGAATGAACAGTCCTTAGCAGAAAATGTTAACCATACAGGTACTTATGGTAATGTTTTATGTATTCCAGCACTGCAAGTAGCTCACGGAGGGTCACACAGTTGTTCCGTTCAGGCTTTGACAATGTGTGCCTATAGTAGCCTACGACTTTCTCTGTACCATTGACCACTTGGGAAAGTACACCAGCAAAACCATATCCGCTAACATCACTGTCTCATATGAAGTTTTCCCCAGGGACTGTATACGCCAAAACTGAAACGCCTTCTCCTGTGGCCCATTGATAGACTTTTGATTTCTTGGTGAGCTCATCCAAGCTTGCAGCCACGTTAGCAAAGTTAGGTACAAAGCGTCTGTAGCATGAATATTGTGGGGACGATGCCAGTCCTTTACTGCTCGTATTTTATCTTCATCCATGGATATGCCATCTGCTGTAACAAGATGCCCCAAATATTGCACCTGTTTTTGGAAAAATGCACATTTCTTCTTGTGACATTCAGCCTCCTGTAGTCTACGCAGAATCTTGTGCTGCCATCCTTCTTCTTGACTAAGATTACAGATTAGCTCCACGGACCCGATGATGGTTTGATTACACCGCTCCTCTTCATTTCGTCGAGTAGCTCTTTAACCTCATTATGCTGCGCCAGCTGTATGGTTGATAGTTCGTCCGTTTATTGTTCCTTTATGGTAAGACGGATCTTGATGTTTTACGTGGCGCTTTGCAGTGTCTTTGTATATGACCACCATTTCCACAATTAAAACATTTAAGCTTGGCCTTTTGTCCCTTTTCCTCCAAAACTTGCTTCATCATTTCTTTGAATTTATTCAAAAGGCATTCTTCTTCTTCCACGACTTCCATTTTTCGCACTTTGCTAACTTGTAGTCTAGAAATAGTGCAAGCGTCTCCTGGGCTACTTTGAAGGTCACGGTCTCTGCAAAGTTTGTCTTCTGAGAAGAACATACCGCTAGTTTGATGTCAGGGTCGCGCATACCATTAATAAAACGCCTCGGTTTTAAAGTTGTCTATCAACTGATGGTTTTCTCCTAGGTATGTAATCTATCGACCTCCATTGCAAAGGCTTGAATCGACTCATTAGCCTTTTGCGGCCGGCAACTTAACTCCATGCGGTACAGTTCTCGTTTGTGTCGTCACCAAACTCACGCTGTAATGCCACCATTAAGTTGTTGTAGTTGTTTCTGCAGCTGGCTGGCATGGTTACTAGTATCTGAGCTGCGGCACCTTTTAACGCCAGAATTATTTCCAGAGTCTTCTCGTCATCGTCCCATCCGTTTCTGCTGGCTACTGTTTCGAATTGGAATTTGAATACGGATAGGGGTGAGCTACCATCAAAGCAAGGTGGTTTTATCCTGCCGGTACCTTCTGATAGGACTCGCACTGGTCCCGGTCGCTGACTATGGAGGTTGTTGATCTTTTTCTCCATCATTACGAGTTTTCCGTCAACGGTATTTTCCAAATCGTTAACTTTCATGTCAATGGTTTTTTCTAAATCGTTCACTTTCGTGTAGACGATCTTTTCGAAATGTGACACCCTTTTCTCGACACCTGTAATTCTTTTGCTGACCGACTCATGTGTTTGCTGCAGCTTCCTTGTTGTCGCTTCGAGCTCCTTTTCAATTTTTGATAAAAATGCTACTTGCAGTTTCCGATTTTCTGCTTCTTGTGCATCCGCAAATAGCTTTTGGTTTGCTACTTGCATTTTCTCCACCATAGCGGCTAACAAGGAATTTATGTCAACACCGCTAGGGGTTGCAGGGGCCTATAACTCTCGTTCTTCTTCATCATCGAACTCGTGGGAATCGATGTCAATGTCCTGAAGCTACAGTTATTCCCTTAATCGCCTTTGCAGTTCATTCTTCATGCCCGTTGTTGGCAGCTCTAGTTTACCCAACTCTCGTTTAAGCCGTTCCACTCTTAGTTCCGACAGTTTAATTTTAATTATTATTTAATTTAATGTTTTTTTTATTATTTATTTATTTTTTCATTTGGATTTTGCAATCCCACTTCTGACATCAATTGTTACGTTTTTACCTTATTAAAAACGTTTAGAATATGAGTTCGTTGATTGCAACCAAAATAAAAACAAATTTGTGTTCAGTTTCAATTAAACTCTTTATTGTTCTCACTACTTTGTGCCACTGTTCACACTTTACGAATACAACAATAATTGCTTGCTTACACAGCAGATCTTTTCAACGGCGAGCTTCGAACCATGACTGTTCTCTTCACATGCAACGCGTGTTCACAGAAGACTGACTGAATTATTACCGCTCATTGTCTGCTTTATGCCGGTAATATAATTTTCAATAGATTTTTAATATTAATAAAAAATTTAGTTTAGGCACAAACTCTGCCGAATTCTTTATAAACTTTTAAACTGACCAGGATTATATTTTTGTTTGAATAATTTTCTTATGACTGCTATATAATGCAGATTATTTTCTTTCCAAGCCACTTTGATAGTCCTCTTCATATTTAATACCAATATTAATTCAGTCATCAAACCGGTTTTTTTTTATTTTTTTATTTATTATATTCAAAATTACAAACATGCATTAGAATATGGTCTCAGCGCCTCTAGAGCATTGTTGAGACTACGCTGGCAACATACTACAGATTAGTTATGTTTTTTAACATATTTTATAAATTAAGTATAAAAATAGATATATAAAAAGAAAGATATACATATATGTTATAAAAAGATATACGTATCTTATATATAAAAATGAATGTGTGTTTGATTGTATGTTTGTATGTTTGAAGTTTATAGACGATTAAACGGCTGAACCGATTTTCTTGGAATTTTCACAGTATCTTCCTGTATGTCTGGAAGGAGTTATAGGCTACTTTTTATGTTGATATTCCAAATGAGCGAGGGGCCATGCCCACGTATGCTACATACTACATACTTAATATTTAATTGCATTTGAAATATATTACTCATACGCATAGTAGTTACCCCTACAAGTATGCTATCTGTGATTCTTGATGTATAAAACCAAAGAAAATAAAGTGTAAAGAACGACGCGGGGGGAAAGATAGAAGGGAAAGAAAAAAATTTTGTAACCAACATTTGTGAAAAATTCACCAAATAAGAAAAAATATAACCAAAATTAAATTCGTAGACTTTTGTTTTATTTATTTTTTTTTCAAGTTTAAATTATCTATATATATAAAAATGAATGTACTTTATGGAATCGTAAACTATGCATTTAATCTTTAGCAAAGTTGTTGCGCATGAGCCGACGAAGGTTTCTAAGTTGGTATATCCAATTTCCGACAGGTGGCGCCACTGAAAATTCTTCGAAATTAATTAAATCGTAAACTGTGCATTTGATCCTGTGTTGAAAAGAAAAGAGCATTACTAGCCTCAGAATCAGCATTGAGACTGAAAAATCTTCGAGTACATGCCGCACAGATCCGTTCGCATGAATCACTTGAACAATGAAGCGCTTGATCGAATGCGTACTACTCAGGCCCGTTCGTCTGAATCATCTGGACAACGGGAAACAAAATCAATAAAATGATTCAAACTTAATTGGATATTTGTCTAATGTCTTTCCTTCAAATTTATTTTAGTTTGTAGTGCAGCAAAGCGCGCAGGATACAGCTAGTGTATTAATAAAATAAAATAACAAATTGTGCTATATTAGAAGCATTTCAATATTATTTAAATAAAATTCTTTTAATTTTTTTTTAAACAGCGATATTGATGTGCAATTTTTTAGAGGTTGAGGCAAATTATTGTATTCTAAACTACCAACGTACTCTATTCTTTGTTTTGTGATTTCTAGAAGACATCTAGGAACCCTTAAATTGGTATTGTTTCTTGTATTATAGTTCATTTGGTTGATAGAGAAACTGATCGTGTGATGTCCAATTTTATGTATGGTTTTGTAAATATATATCAATAATTGTAGTTTATAAATACCATATATTGGTAAAACATGTTTGGCAATATCCTTATAAAGCAGCAAAGTAGGGATGTAATGACGATGTAATAATAATTTATGACCTGTATGAATTCGCTTTTGTATGAGGTTTACTATGTTCAAATATCAATTACTTACTATTATTGTAAACTCAACTTAAAAGTAGTATAGGTGCAGCAACAGAGAGTTTATATTATTTTACAAAATATTGTCGAAAACTATTTTACGGTGGTATCCTTTTTGGACAACAACCGGTGCTGGGTGGAAGCGGCGAGTTAAATTTTATTTTTAGTCATTTCCCGAAATGAACAATTTGGGTCTGAAGTAGCATCAAGTTTTTTTTCAAATCTATGTAATGGAGTTCTTTGAAAGAGATGGATCAGACTTTAAGTTGAGGGGATCAGTGGTGTTGATACTCTTTTTGAAATCTTCTTTATCTGTAGATCCGTGAAGATGCCAGCATTCTCGCAGGTATTGAAAATACTCTATTACATCCAGTATACCGCTGATTTTTGCAAGTTCTTTATTGAAGTTATCTGTAGAAGTATTAGTATCTACTGGTGTTTTCAATCAATATTTTCTGTGAAATTAAAAATATTAAACGCAATAAAGACAAATTTTGAGATGCTTTTAAGAAATTTCCAATAATAAGGCTTAATTAAATTTCACTTCTGAAGTCAGATATGATGTTATTACTAGAGATTTGTCATTATATCATTATTTGAGGATGAATTTTATAATCAACATATCCCGTTTAAAGTTTTTATGACGTCATACAGTTGCAAACTACAAGTTACTTTTAATTTTCCTTCTATTAAAGCATTTGTGAGCATGTTGTAGAGCAAAGTTCATCCTTTTGATAATAGCAATTGATACTTGAAAGCTTGTTATAATTGCGTCTTATAGTGTTTTCACACCGAGTGGTTTTAGCGCAAAAGTTGGTTTTAACGTTAAAATCAAAAATAAAACCTGCTTTTACCATACAAAATTATTGTGTTAAAACCAACTTAAAACCTTTTTTGAATATTTATAACAATAATATTAATATTAATAATATTATTTCTTAATTTTTCAAATTTTTTATTTGTTCTTAAACAAAAACAGCTGCTGCACAGTCATAAATGTATGAAAGTTAAAACCAGATTTAAGAAAATTTGCAGTGTGAACGCAAAATCAGCTGATTATGGTTTTAATGCTAAAATCAGGTTTTAACTTTTGGTGTGAAAACACTATTATTGAGTTTTCACATCTGTATACAGTATACATACAATGTATAAAAACACAAATCCTTAAGGTGAACCTGCTGCTTCAGTATGTATATGAACTAATGAAAATGCCATACACAGTCATGAGATTTCTCGAGCTTTGTTTTTGGTTATCGAATTGAAAATCCTTCTTATCCGGTGCACTGTAGTGTCGTCTTTACAGAAAACAATATATTTCTTTTATAGGACGCTATAGTCTTCAGTGATTTCATATACTTTACTGAAAATAATTTATTTGCGTCAATGTAGTTTATTAATGTTGATTGGGTTATATTGGAGTGGATCACAGAAGGAAAAGACTGAGACCAGACTGTAGGTCCTAATTTTTGGCTATATTCAAGTTGATATTACGCCGCGAATTAATTAGCTTTCTCTGCTGCTAATTTTAGCATTTAAAATCCCTTTTAAATTTTTGCCAGTCTGTTACTGGCAGGGATGGCAATAGGACGCATTTTTAAAATGAGAAACGGTAGTGCATTTTTTTCTGACATTAATTTTACCAAAACAAAATAAAAACAATTATATTTAAATATCACATGTGTTTAGTTAAAACAATAAACACAAACATTTTAAAAAATGAACGACATTCTTTATCGCAACAACCATTATTACTTTGAAAGAAAATACTAGACACAATTACAAATTTCATGTTATTTTGAAGTAAAGTTTTATTCATAAAAACGAATTAAAAATATTTCAAAAAGTAAAAAATCATATGTATGACTTTTGATAGTGATGATGCCAGTAGTAATAAACACCGTTCTTTATCCAACTGGCAAACATTACCAACAACTAACAAACGTGCTGAATCTAGATCTCCAATTGGACAACCCAGACATATCTAATGGAAATCGTTGTAAAAGTTTAGATGTAGAGAACAATGATGATGACAAGAAACCACTGATTACCTTAAGCCACCACTAATTTTTATTCCTAACGTAAACAGTATTGTAAATATGATAAATAATGCTTATATGCTCAATTATTCTCAGAAATGATTTTATATACAAGTTTATGAAAAATAACGAATTAAGGTTAGAATAAATGGCAAAGATTGGTAAAGAAAACTAACTAAGTATTTTGTTAATATAAAAATTGAATTTCATAAATACCAAATTAACGACAGTCTTCTTCATTCTATACCTATACAAGACATTAAAGATGACCTTACAGAACAAGTTCTGGACGTAAGAAATGCCTGTAATATTAGTAGTAGAGTTGCAAAAGTTCTCCTTCCAATGTTCTATGTTGATCTCGATCTAAAAAATAATAACAAGGACATTTATAATATTCGCTACATTAGTAATTCTAAGCAATGCCTTCAGAGTCCCTTCTCTACCACTAATTGTTATAATTTAGATTTAAAATAATATCTTCTGGGGGGTTACTCTGTATTGCGATGCGAAAGCAAGTTCGATGCGTAAGCTAAATGCGTTAAGAGTACAATTTGGTACTCTGTATCGCTTACGCAAATGCTTTCGCAAAATTAGTTGAAAAAGAAGCAACACTGGCACCACAAAATTCACAATAGCGAAGAATAACAAAACGAAATGTCAAAACTTGTAAACAAAAGCATTTTAAACAAATTATTTGCTGTTGTATTGTGACTAAAGAACAATAAATATTTCAATTTATTTTAATTTCAGTTTTTTTTTAATTCTATGAATAAAAAATAATATTTTCTATGCCACAAATGACTATTTTTATTTAAATCGGTTAAAATTTCTGAATTTAAATCTTCTGCTTCTAGCAGATCTGTACAGTAATCACCATTTGCAATTATAGGCCGTTTTGTTGTATTGTTGGGATAGGTAACAACAATTACATTGACGTCTAACGAATTCTGACGCCTTTCAAGTTCTCCCACTATGTGTGGCGCCTTTTTGAATTCATCTAACTCATCCATGCCTAAAGGAAATAAAACAACAAAAATTATAAGAAGAAAAAAATAGAAAATATTTTGAGAATCTTTAAGTCCTAGACAAGGATTAAAGCAAACAATTGCGCTTCCACCAAGTCTATTTTAAGGCTATTCAGTAGTTAATAAGAGATAAATGTACTGTATGGGTTTATTAAGAGCTGAAACCTATGAACAAATTACAGTCGATTTCGACTATCTGATATCCTTAGATGGCCACGTCTCATCACTAGCCCCAAAATTGAATTTAAAACCATCTCTGAAAAATGCTACCCTACAGGGACCCTATATAAAGTTATAGGCTGCATAACTATATGAAAGACCCATAGAAACCATTAATGACCTGAGTTTCATTACTGCCTGTCAACAGACATCGGTTCTTTTTGTTTTAGTCCTTCTCCTTTGGCTTTCCCCTAAAAAAATAATAATTTCAATATAAATATAAAAATTTATTTGTGTTACTTGCATGATTCGTTTCTTTTGCGTTTGATATTTTGTTAGCGCAAGATATTTGCGCTTAACGAACATTTTTGACATGCGGTTTCGTATTACAGAGTGCGGTGATGCCACATTTGCGCAAGGGAAAAAATTAGATGCGTAAGGAAAATACGAAAGCGCAATAAAGAGTACCTATTGTTTGATTACGCACAATTTCCTTTTCGCATCGCAATACAGAGTAACCCCCCTGTTTATAGGAGACCCCAATTTGTGTTTCAAGGGTTATTAATCGGCCTGACTATAATACTCTCTGTCAAGGGAGAATTCTGTATATTTATGATGTTTATTTAACTATGCGTATACATATTTATTTTCCAATTCTTGCCTTTTAATTTGAATTCAAAAGGTATCCACTAAAATAAAAAAAAATTAGTATCAAGTGAATTACAAAACTGTTCCAACTAATCTAGTCTTAAAAATAAAAAAAATTCGTTTTTTTTCGTATCATTCATTGTAAAAAAGCTTAATCATGATATGAGCTGTGCGTAACATTTCAAAGAATTTCTAATGAGAACTTTTAACAGACAGTCATCTTCTAACAGCTGGCGTGATAACAAGTGCTCTACTCGTTATCCTTTGAAATATTCTCTACTATATTTAAATTTTGTGCGATAAATTCTTATACTTATTTTGCATTAATTTATCTAATTCGTTTGTTTCTTTATTACTATGGACATGGATGAACCTCCCCTTAGAGGGAACAGGTTTAGCATACTTAGTGATTCTGCCTAATAGATGAAGCGTTCTTTGATTTATACCAGAGGACTCATCTCAATAGTTACCCAAAATTTATATTAATTAAATCAGAAGAAGAAAACAATCCACTCTCAAAATTTAGTGTATTTGATTGATATTTAATTGACAAAAGCAATTAAAGGAATTAGTAACGATAATCAAAGCATTAATTTGTTGCATTCTCATTTTAACAAAAAAGTCAAGAATAAGTAAACAAATTTATCGAATCAACAAACTTTGGTGGATTATGTAAGGTTAATATTTCACTCCATCCCAATTTAAATATGTACATGTAAAGGAACAATCTATGTTCGAAACTAAAATAACACAAGCAAAGACAAAATACTGGAATATTTATAAGACCAAAGTGTAACCGCTCTCTATAAATTTACTAAAGATGTAGAGGGTAAAAAAATGTCCATGGGCACAATATTGTTATCTTTGTATAAGGTGCCTTATAAAATTGATTCGTACAACTTAAACGAGAGAGACTACTAAATCAATCCGATGAGGTGTAAATCAAATCAACTTCTGGGTTACACTCAAAAGCGATGTACCAATATGACTATGAATGACAACTGAAACTTTCCTCCCCATTCACCCGTTAATGTGCGAATTGTCAAGGTGAACATGCCGCATCTACGAAAATCTGTCCAAATGTAGTCAAATTAATGAGTCTTTAAAAATTAAAATGCAAAATAAATTTAGCATAAAAGAAGCAAGAATAATTTATGTTTAACGGTACCAAACTCCTTTAACAGCCTCTTATGCAAATATATTAACAAACAGAAATATAGAAAACAACTTAACTAGAGGATCAACAATAAATACAAAAAATATAACAACAAACAACGAAACTCATAATATTAAGCAGAACACATCTCTCCCACTTGACGATCAAACTGCACAAATGCGTAATCGAAAAACAACACAATAGACTTCCATCTCTTTCACAGTCTTCCCAACTAAGTAAAGACAAAAAAATCGAACTAAAATAGAGCCCGGCAATTCCTATGCACGCGTGCATGTCAGCCATTACTAAATTACTCTCACGATCAAAACCACACTCAGTCTCGTTTGAGCATTCATTGGAAGAGGTTGTGTTGTCGCATGCTTCTTGCTTTTGTACATGAAGATCTGCTAATGCAGGGATGTACAGTATAAATATCCTAGAAAGTTTTCTATTAAATATGTATATTTTCAAAAAAAAAAAAAAAACAAATTTTTATCTAAAATGCTTTCTTAAATCAATATAATCAAAGAAGTCTAAACGAATTTTACAAATTTTAATTTAATAAACTAATATTTTTAATTAAAATACCACCACTTAAAAATTTAAATTTTCCATGCCTGCATTGTAGTGAATGGAAGAGTATAAATTTTTCTCTTTTCTTATTTTTCGCTCTCGCAACAATTGACCAATAGCAAGCGTTGCCGGGCTCTGAACTAAAAACACTACTCTTAAAAACTCTCTTAATTTAAAACAATATATCAGAGCCCGGCAATTCCTATGCACGCGTGCAAGGCAAATTCATAGATGGTAGCCGCAGGTCTACAACAAATACAACAATGCAAAAACAACAGGCATTTTGTTTTTGTTAAAGACCTTTAATGTTGTCAAAATAGGAAGAAAAAAATGGAAAAGGAAAAAATGAACAACAACACGCACACGCACAACAAACACACACAAAAACAACAAAATTTTGACATTAAGAAAGAGCTCAGCTGTTTAGATAGTCCCACCGGTTACATGAATTCGCTTTGCACGCGTGCATGTCAGCCATTACTAAATTTACTCTCACGATCAAAAACACACTCAGTCTCGTTTGAGCATTCATTGAAGGAGGTCGTCTTGTCGCATGCTTCTTGCTTTTGTACATGAAGATCTGCTAATGCAGGGATGTACAGTATGAATATCCCAGAAAGTTTTCTATTAAATATGTATATTTCCAAAAAAAACAAATTTTAATCTAAAATGCTTTCTTAAATCAATGTAATCAAAGAAGTCTAAACGAATTTTTCAAATTTTAATTTAATAAACTAATATTTTTAATTAAAATACCACCATTTAAAAATTTAAATTTTCCATGCCTGCATTGTAGTGAATGTAAGAGTATACATTTTTCTCTTTTCTTATTTTTCGCTCTCGCAACAATTGACCAATAGCAAGTGCAGCCGGGCTCTGCAATATATCATATCTAAACCTTCAACATCAAAAAAGAAAATAAAAAAAAACTCATGCTCTGTTAGATTGAAATTCACAAATCACACTCGAAAAAAAATGCTAACTCAATACATACTCAATCTAAGCAAATACAATTACCAAAAATAAAAAAAGAAATGCAATATTACAATTACTGAAGACTTGATATTATTAACTCTAAACTCCATTATCTAAATGTATATAAAAATAATTCAGTGGAATATAAAGGGATATAGAAATGGATGGGAGAGGAAATAAATACGCTAATGTTGAATTATATACATATACATACATAATTGGCCATTACAACCTTTCAGTCAGGATTACGGCCTAGCTTCTCATAGCTTGAATTACTAAGTAAAAATTACAAACCTTACATTGTCTGTCCACAGGAAACGCATGTAAAAAAATCTAAGCATCACCGCTAACATATGGCTATTTTCATAATTTTTATGATATTGCTCGCTAAGGTTGTGGAATTTTGGTGGATAAGAGCCTGGCTCACGCAGTAATAAAAATTAATTTATTAATATCTTGTGTCACTCTTTCTTTTAAGAGAAGAATTCGAGATATATCTTATTACTTGAAGAAGCCATTTATGATAAAATAAATACATGTCTATTCTGAATGATGGTTCACCCACACATTTCTCAACTTATAATACGTTTACATGTATATATATATTACTCTGTGCTAATCATCTCTTTTAAACTACTCATCATGGGAAATTGCAGTGATCACTACCCCATTCTAACTAAATTTTTCTGTAATCGTAACTGCAGTAATCGTCCTTTACAATATCGTTCTATACGCTTCAGTTATGCTTGTGCTAACTGGATAACTTTCAACAAAAAAATTGCTTCTTCAATTGATGAGATAAATGTAGAGGTCAATTTTAGTAAGAGAGCTGCTTCTATCCAGAAATTAAATCCTCTTTTTCCTCCAAACATAGAAAACAATACCCTGGAGGAAGAAAGTACTTGCTAAGCTTCAAGAACTGCTTGGAAACGATTCAAACGATTAATAACGCCCAAGTCAATAGAGAGAAAAAAGTCGCAAAAAATTGAGTTTTTAAGTATTCACAGAATTCATTAATCCAAAAACACCTACAAGAATAATATAGAAAGATATACGTAAATTAAAAGGTATTTATGAATCTAAACAATAAAAGCTATGGAATACAATAATCAGTCGTTCTATAAACCAACCGTAATTTCGATAAAGCTCTTGATAGGATCGGCATTCATCTGGTACTAAACAGATTACAGGATTGGAAAATTGGTCCAAAAGTGTTCAAATTTTTTCAACAGTTTCTATCGAACAGAAAATTTAAAGCAAAATTAATAACACCATATCCAAAACTTGTCCAATACATAGTGGCATAACGCAAGGTTTTGAGTTGTCCACAACTTTTTTAATTGTCTTCGAAAACCTAAATGAAACTTTAAATAAACAAAAAATACGAGATTGTTTTTATGCAGACTATTTATGTATACCTTTTAAGCAATGCATAGAACCCAATATGTATTTAAACAATAACAACATTAAGAATACAGATTAGTAATATACAGGAAATGTACAGGAAGATACAGTCTAAGAGCTTTCAAAACAACACCAAAACAAAACTTATTGAAGGAGGCTGGTATTAACGAAATTGCAGATCGGCGGGGGAAAAATTCAAGCAAATTTCTAAATTTTACAAGCAGGCAACCAAAATACTTTGAAATATCAAGTCAATCTTTTCAAAAATAGGAAAAGAAAACTTTTAATACAATCCACACTATCTGGACTATAGGACGGATCTCAAAATTATGATCAGTATAAACTTCCTAAAATCAAAAATGATTCACTATCAGGTTTTTTGTACGCAAAAATAAACTCCCTTATGAAAAAACCGCACACACAAAACATTTATCAAATGAATTCAGATACAAAATTGAATCTATAATCCTATTTTATTTATTATGAATACATGGATTGCTTTTTATTTCTTAATTTTAGAATTGTTCTTTCTCTTCAATAATATAAGTATTTTTAGCTGTTTTTTATTATGATTTTATGTTGTATTGGCATCAATAAGGTTGCTTAGGTTGTTGTCTTGGCTTTTTCTGTCCCGCCTTCAATATAATCGTTTGCATATAAACGTGTGTATTCTAAACTTGGCAGCTTTCTGTCTATATGTTTATACCTTAAGGGCATAATTCAGTTTAGTTTTCCTAAAAAGATGTAGTTTTTCAGAAAGACCCTACATAATTTGAATTATTGCGCGCTGAAGCAATAACATAATGGGCACAATCTCCATCAAAAAATTCTTGTTATTCGCGTGGTATCACGTACACTACGAATTTATGATTCAGGTGTAGTAAAAAAGTCACCAAACTTCCTTTCAGCTAACTCTTCCTTTCAAAAACTCAGAGGAATTCTCCAAAATCTGTTGTTCGGTGTCGACTTTAAGCAGTAGATCCCGCCACTGTGTCTGGTGTGAGAAACTGGTGGTAATCCTGACTAAATGGTTGAAATGACCAATTTAGTATGTTTGAGTTTAACTAGTTATTTTTTGTCATTTATTTTAATTAATAACTTTTATTTTATTCGAATAAACTTTACTTGTGATATTGATTTTCTTAACAGATATATACATTTTTTTTTAAATTTTATTGATATTCTGCAAATAGCCTTAAATTACTGACGGGCAATATTTTTTAAACAACACACATGAATTTCAACCTGTTCCTCATTGTTATTGTTTTACGTAATATTTGTACGATTCAAAATTTCTTTTGATTTCAGTATTATAATAAAAAAAAAAGATAATATCAGAGACTAATCTGATATGAGAGACTAATTTGATATATTCTAAGCATAGAAAACTGTGGAGGATCTTCATGATTAATATACAAACTGGAATTTTTTTAAATTTTTAGGTTGCATCTGCTTTACGAGAAATGAGGCGGGTAGACGAAGAAATGAAGAAGAGGCAGAAATCGTTACATGAATCTGCAATAAATAACGAGGCATTCCAGGCCTTAGAGGATTGCGAAAGGTATGATCTAGTCATTAGTACAACGTTTTCTGATTACGTCTTCCTATTAATAATATCATATTATAATTTTACTGAATATTACTTCATTATATAGAGAATTTTTGAATGGATTATAATTTTTTTAATTTTGTACTGTATCAGTTATATTTATGGTGTTACTTTTGAAAAATTACTCGAAACGTACTCAACATATTTTTAATATGCATTTCAGAATTGTACAAGAAGAAATGAAGGCGTTATCACACATGGCAGACCAAATTAATGGCTTACGGTCCAATAACAATCTTTCTCCGTCCAAAAGAAGTCACAGTTCAAATGACAATTTGAATAATGAGTCAGTTGATTTAGATAATTTATTCGCTTTTCTAAGTGACGTAACTTCAACTAATTCTGGAAATCCCATACTAGAAGAGTTAAGCGACAAAATTGATAATCTTGTTCAAGATTTTGATGTGGAAGTGAGTAGCGCTCAAATTTCTTATGTCATTTGTAATTAAAAAGTTAAGGCACATGTTAGATGACTATTTTTTACAGCAATTTCATTTTCTACTAAATTAGAATAGATATAATAAATAAAAATTTGATTATCAATAAACCTCGTGTGTATATTGTGGCAACACTGTTAAAAAATGTATACAGAAAATGAAAACTGCGAGATAGGGATAAGATAGGCTAAGAGAAAGTTGTCAGTTGGTAAAATAAAAAAAAAGCCGACAACATCTAAAGAAATATTAAATTCTTGCACGGTAAGGGAGCTAAAGAATATGTCGGGAGAAATAGCAGAAAAAACCACAGGCAATACAAATGAATTGGTGTTGCGTCTGTTGGAGTTCCCAGAAGAAAGTCACCATTTGCTGAACGAAAGGAAAAGAAAAGCAGCAGCAATGGCAGTGTGGCTGCGATGGAAGACCAATGTGGCGGCGGTGATACAATGGAAAAAATTAACGTCATAGGTGGAACGACAAAAAGAGTGAACAAGTAATCAACAATAAACTGTGTGTAGAAGAACCAAATGAATCAAAAGAGCGTAGTGTACCTAAAGAAAATGAATTGAAAATGAAAGAAAATGAATTGAAAATGAAAGAAAATGAACTGAAAATGAATGAAATTGAATTAATGAAGAAAGAAATGAAAATAATGTAGCGAGAAATGGAAGTACAAAGGAGAGAAATAGAATCGTTAAAAATTGAAAATGAAATTTTAAAAAATAAAAACGTTGGGGCTGATGAAGACAAAATTTTTTTAAACATTGAAGGTGAAATCGGGGCGATTTAGAGTCAGGATGGCCGAATTGTGGCAACACTGTTAAAAAATGTGTTTGACAGAAACTTTTTGTTTGTGTAGATCACTCACAATTTTAATAAAAAAAAAAACGACTTAAATTTCAAGTACGAGCCAGTTTATTTCTTGTCCAATCTATGTCTTTTTATCAACTGAACTTGTTTTACAAAATTACTCATTATCGGACCACCAAATCCAAAACAAAAACTAACGGCTTTAATTTTAAGCAAAAGGAATGACAACAACAATGCAGTGGCTGAATGGAAGGTTTGGAGTACAACTGCTACTGCGCTGCTATCATTATTGTCATTCTCCCTTTTCTATGCTTTTACTAAAGAGCAAAAATAGAACTACCAACAACAACACACAAGCATATTGATCCAACGAAAGAACTAATAAGAGTATGTATGTATGTTGTTGTTGCTTAGACGAACATGTAACAAGTTTATATTAAGGTGGTCCGTAATAAAATAATTAGAACAAATTAACATTTAATAAATTAAAATTTATAAAGGAAACAAAAATAAATTGATGGCGATCGTATCCGACATGCTCCCCCGTTGAAGCTCTTGATTCAACCATCATTTGAAGAGGGTAAGGGGGCCACCTTTTGTATTGGACGACGAAATAAGCCATTTTTTGATTTTAACTCAACCACTCGAACTCGTCCATCAGAGCCGGTTATTGTTTTGGTTACTCGAGCTAATAACCATTGTTGCGGGGGAGTGTTGTCCTCATGAATTACGACTAGTTGCCCTTCTGTGATGTTAGGTTGTATGTGGTACCATTTTGAGCGTTGTTGCAGCGATGAAATGTAATCACGAGACCACAAATGCCAAAACTGTTGCTTTAAAAATGAAATACGTTGCCAACGGTTGAGCGACGTTTGTTTGGTAGCATCAAAGTTTTGATCTGGTAAAGCGACCAGCGACGAGCCAATAAGCAAGTGGCCTGGTGTGAACGCTTCGCCGTCATTAGGGTCATCTGACAGTGGGCAAATTGGGCGTGAATTCAAAATTGCTTCGACTTCGATGATAAGGGTCTGCAATTCTTCGAAAGTAAGGTAGGATTGGGCAACATTTTTTACGAGGAGCGTTTTTACAGATTTCACGGCAGCCTCCCATAGGCCACCGAAGTGTGGAGCACGAGGGGGTATAAAACAAAATTGAAATCCGGTTTGTGATGAATATGTTAGTTTTTCGTGCGCCATGGTTTCACGAAAAAACAACTGCTTCAACTCATGTAGCTTATTGTGAGCTCCAACAAAATTAGTTGCGTTATCGCAATAAAGCTTCAGTGGTATTCCTCTGCGACCAACGAAACGTTTTAGGCACAAAATGAAGTTGTTGGTGGACAAGTCTGACACCAGTTCAAGATGCGTTGCTTTTGAACTAAAACAAACAAAAATGGCAATATAAGTTTTATATGGAACTTTACCTCGAATGCGATAAGAAGTTAGAAAAGGGCCACAAAAATCCACGCCAGTAATTATGAACGGACGTTGAGCTCTGAAGCGGTCAGCTGGCAGATTACCCATGATCTGCTCTAACAATTTGAGTTTATAACGAAAACAGTGAACGCAATCACGAACAACTTTTCTAACCACGTCTCTGGCGTTGATGATCCAGACCTTCTGCCGCAAGATGCCCAGTAAAACCTTTGGACCTGCATGCAAATGGCTTCGATGCAAATGTGCAATATATAATTTCACGAAACGATGGGTTTTTGGCAACAAAACTGGAAAGCGTGCGTCGTACGGAATTAGAGCATTTGATAATCGTCCACCAACTCGAATTAAATTGACGAAGCCGCTGCCAACATTGGTTTCATGGAGAAAAGGGGATAATTTTTGCAGAGATGGATGAACAATTCTTCCTTTAGACATAGCAGTCAAGTCATCTGTGAAAGAATATCGCTGAATGTGAGCAACGATTCGGAAGAAAATGTGGTCTAGCACGATAGGTTGAATATGAATAAGGTCCTGGGGCTTCAATGAACGGTCTACTGGGCATCTGTTGAATAAACGAAAAATGTAAGCAATTATTCGAATAATTTTAAAATATGATGAATGTTTATCTATAACGCCTTCTATGATGCTTGATGTGACGTCAGAGTATTTAAAAACAGCTGCCTTTCTGCATTCTAATGGGCTAGCGGATGTGTCTTCTTCGGTAGATGGCCAATTTGAATTATGTTCCTGAAGAAAAGTTGGACTTGTGAACCAAATTGTATGGGGCAAATCCTGAGCACTGCAACTCCGGGAAACGATATCCGCTGGGTTGCTTTTAGAAGGAACGTGTCTCCAAAAAATACCTCTAGTGTTTTCTTGTAGTTCTGAAATTCGATTAGCGACGAAACATTGTAAAGTTGATGAATGTAATTTGAGCCATTGTAGCACTATTTTTGAGTCTGTCCAAAAATAGATTGATGAAACGAATTTTTCAATTTTTGGTTTGATTTTGTGCCATTTTTTGCTTAACAAAACAGCGGCACATAATTCGAGGCGAGGAAGTGATTGGGCCTTGATAGGAGCAACCTTGGATTTTGCAATCAAGAGTGCAGTTTTGTAAACACCATCAATGTAAACGCGATAGTAAATACAACAACCGTATGCTCGTTGAGAAGCGTCTGCGAAACCATGAATTTCTCCTCGGTGTTCTAGGGTAGTAAGCACATAACGAGGTACCTCAATTTTTTTTTATATTTTCGAGATCTTCTTGAATTTGTAGCCACAGTGATTTAAGGGGATTACTGATGATATCATCCCAGTTACAATTTTGGACCCACATTTCCTGGAGTAGAATTTTGGCACGAACAACAATTGGGCTCAAAAGACCAAGTAAGTCGTAAATTTTTGCAACGACTGACAAAATGGATCTCTTCGTGGGGGCGACGACCTTGGGTAACTGGAATCGAAAACAAAACATGTCAATTTTTGGTTTCCAAGACATACCTAATGTTTTAGTGACGTCATCCTCGGCCATTTTAAATTGAATTTCGTCATCTTAAGTTTTGCTGATATTGCCATAGTTGCTGTTCCATTTTGCTAACTCCAGACCATGCAGTTCCAGGATTTTCACAAGTTCGCATTTCTTTTTTAGCAACGTTTCCACGTCGTTCGATCCAGTAAGAACGTCATCGACATAGAGGTCATCACGAAGAACTTGGGTGCCAAGCGGATGAGAGCTACCATATTTTTCTGCAATGAAAACTAAACTACGGATTGCTAGAAAGGGAGAAGACGATAAACCATAAGTGACAGTGTTCAGTTGAAACACTTTTAACTCTTCTTTTTTGTTGCTTCTCCACAATATGAGCTAATACTTTAAATCACGCTCATCGACGCGAAACTGGCGATACATTTTGGATATATCAGCGGTGAGATCAAATTTATTTAAGCGAAACGAAAAGAGCGTTGTAATAAGGTCCTGCTGAATTGTAGGGCCTACCATTAGAATATCATTAAGGGAACTATTCGACGAAGTTTTAGCTGACGCATCGAAAACGACTCGGATTTTGGTTGTAGTACTTTGTGGCCGAAGAACGCAATGATGTGGAATGAAATAATTCGGACCACTCAACGACTTGTTGTAGGGCGACATGTGTCCAAGCGATAAATATTCGTCCATAAACTCGGCGTACATTGAATTTAGAGTTGCATCACCTCCTAGTGTTTCGGGCGGCTTCTTGAACGGCAAACGAACTTCAATTCTGCAATTTTGATCTATGCGCACGTTTTCTATAAAGTGACGTTCGCATTCTTCTATTTCCGGTGTATATTTTGCTGGAGAAACAGCGTACTCCTCAACTTCCCAAAACTTGGCCAAAATGGAATCAATATTTGAAGAACTAGTGGCGAGATTGCATGTCGCCACTGACGATCTTGCTCCCACATTAAACGTACCACCAATTATCCATCCAAACACTGTATTGGTGAGACACGGCATACCTTCTCCCAATGAAATTCGGTTATCGAGCAACAACTCGAAAAATATTTCGGTACTAATTAACAGATCAATATGTTGTGGTTTATAGAACGATGGATCTGCTAATTCTAGTCTTTGGTATTTTCCAATGAGATGTTTGAATGCACTCACCAGGCTGCTGGGCTGATATTGACTTAGTAACTGCAAAAGTAGAGGACCACTGGAATGAAATCACACGAGACTTTACTGTAGCGCAAACCGATGATTTAATGTTTGTGAGCACTTCGCCAATGTCAGAAACTTCTTGATGATATGGCTGAGACTTCAATCGGAACCTTTTTGCAGTTTCCTCGGAAATGAAATTAATTTCGGAACACGAATCAAGCAGAGCCCTTACCGGATGAAACGTGCCACTGGAATCCTTCAAAAGAACAACAGCAGTAGGAATGATTGCTCGTTTGAATGAGTGGACCACGAATGAGACTGGGTTGTTTTGGTTTCCAAAAGATGTTTGAGGTTGAACTTGTGATGTTGAATTATCAGCATGCGCAGAACCCGAAGCTTTGTGCAACAGAGTATGATGCATAGAGTGGCACACACGACAACGAGATTTCGATAAGCATTTTGACACCATGTGACCTTTATGAAGACAATTGATGCAGCAATTATTACCTTTTATAAAATTAAATCTTTCTGGAACAGCAAGCGATGAAAACGATGAACATGTTGATATATTGTGATCCGAAGAGCTACAGTATACACAATTTGAGTTCGAGTTTACAAAGGTATGAGACGACTTGTTGGCGTTTGGCTTTGGGGTTTTACCTTTCGATTTGTCATGTACGTCAACCTTTTTTCCATGACTTTCTAAAAACTGACAGCGATGGCTTAAATTATCATAGCAGCTATCCCACGAAGGCAACGATTTGAAATCCTGTTTTTCATCATAGCTCATTCTAGAATCAGCATCCAATTTTGACAAAACAATATGAGTCAAAAGTCCATTTAGAACATCCTTCTCTGACCCGAGCGAGAGAAGCGAACCACGAATTGCTGCAACAGTGTCAATGATGTTTCGTAATGAATTACTGTCACCCTTGGACATCGAAGGAATATTGAACAACGTGGAAATATGTTCTAGAAAGATGAGCACCTTGTTATCGTATCGGGTTTCAAGCCTCTTTAGCGTCTTTGGGTAATTATCCTCGGTTACCTGGAATGGTTCCACAACTGCTAAAGCTGGACCCGACAAACAATTCAATAAATAATTAAATTTGTCGACGCCAGTTATTGAAGAATTTTCATGTACCATGTTGTTAAATGTGGTGATGAAACGTTTGTAATCACCATATTTACCATCGAACTTGGGCAACTTAAGCGAAGGCAAACGAGTATGATGTGGGGTACAAGAAACTGAAGCGTTTAATAATGTTTGATCCATTTGTATAGAGCCACGTTGTTTGTTCAGCAAACGCATTATTTTTGCCTTAGCAACAATAAAAATTTCTTCCAAATCACTCCTTGCAGCATCGGTAGGGCTAAGTTTTTCGATTTGCCCTTGAATGTGACATACTGTTTAAAATATGCTTCCAAAATTTGAAGCCGACATTCCAAGATGGTGGAGTCAGCATTGTCGCCATCGTTTTCTACTTTTTTCTGGATAACGGTGATGTTTCTCTTCATGTTGCTGCGTTGTTGTTTTAACATTACTAACTCTGAGCTCGCAGCAGCAGCCTCTGTTACACCATCAGCGTTGTTGTTGGCCATTGTCCTTCACGACTTGAACGACAATATAGAAAAACAGTTATGTGAAAGCTAACGGACCACGATTGTATGCGACGCTTTAAGGTTATGTACAAATTTCGAAGCAAAATTGAAAAATTTTGAATATATTTTGAATCACGAACGACGATAAAAGTTTCCGTTTAACAAATTACCAACTGTAATTTTCTTCCACAAATATTCGGTCGACTGTAAGAAGTTATAGTTAAAATCTCCGCAAAACCAGCAACTGATAAGCTCATTAAAAGAACAACAAATTTCAAATTACGATGCACCACACTTA
Source organism: Sarcophaga rosellei (assembly GCA_930367235.1). NCBI lineage: Eukaryota > Metazoa > Arthropoda > Insecta > Diptera > Sarcophagidae > Sarcophaga > Sarcophaga rosellei. The sequence goes on along the minus strand of OV884017.1, from coordinate 77,208,240 downwards.
TAAAGGTTCAATAAAATGTGTCACTATACGGGAGCTTGACGAAAAAAAATCACTGCTCACGGATTATCACTTCTTATTACTGTCCTGTCACGGTCGCCAAAATGTTTGACAGAAACTTTTTGTTTGTGTAGATCACTCACAATTTTAATAAAAAAAAACGACTTAAATTTCAAGTACGAGCCAGTTTATTTCTTGTCCAATCTATGTCTTTTTATCAACTGAACTTGTTTTACAAAATTACTCATTATCGGACCACCAAATCCAAAACAAAAACTAACGGCTTTAATTTTAAGCAAAAGGAATGACAACAACAATGGAATGGTATAAATGGAAGGTTTGGAGTACAACTGCTACTGCGCTGCTATCATTATTGTCATTCTCCCTTTTCTATGCTTTTACTAAAGAGCAAAAATAGAACTACCAACAACAACACACAAGCATATTGATCCAACGAAAGAACTAATAAGAGTATGTATGTATGTTGTTGTTGCTTAGACGAACATGTAACAAGTTTATATTAAGGTGGTCCGTAATAAAATAATTAGAACAAATTAACATTTAACAAATTAAAATTTATAAAGGAAACAAAAATAAATTGATGGCGATCGTATCCGACAAAATGTATACAGAAAATGAAATAGGAAAACTGCGAGATAGGGATAAGATAGGCTAAGAGAAAGTTGTCAGTTGATAAAATAAAAAAAAGGCTACAACATCTAAAGAAATAAAGAAAAGAAATAAAAAATATAAATCTGTCTTTATGCGGTTTTAATCCCTTACAATATTAAAAATAATCTTAAAGTTTATACGTACTATGTGTATGTATATAAACAGACTTAGAAATAAAACTTGAATAAAAAAGTTGATAAGGATAATATAAGGTGACAAATATTCTCAGATTTTAGATGTTATTTAGGCGCCCCATCAGTTCCCATCCATCCATCACTTATTCTTTATCGAACGTCTGCATTTGGCATACGGCATTCTTTTTCAGGAAAGTAAGCTTATTTCACTATTCTAAAACTAACTTTCAACAACATGTGAAAATAACAAAATTATTTTATGTATATAAATAGGCGTTCTGTTCGGATATAACATTGCGCGCTCCGCCTATTTTGTCAACGTCATAATTTTCCTACCGAGTAAAAGAAATGTCTTAGATAAATTTGAGTCCATTGGCTCATTAAACCATCGAGCAATACCCGCAAGTCGATGAAACGCAAGATCTCCAAAAAAAATATCTGTGAGAATCATAGGCAGTCGAATTCGCGTTGCCTACAAGACCACAATGCGTTGCGACCGAGGCCTTGGAAAGATCCGCAGTGGATGCTAAGGTTATGAAGGAAACACTTTTCTACTCGTCTACGAGGTAAAATCCGTTATAGGGTTGTTAATGGCCACTTAAAATAAATAGAAGAAGACTGAGACCTGCAACTGTACAAAATTTAGCTGACCCAGAAACTTAAGGTAAGAGAATATAGACAACGACGTGCATTCGCTAAATGGCTTCAGGAGCTGGCAACTGACCGTTTCCGATAAGGCCCATTTCTAGATTTATAGATATGCGAACATATGTGACGATACCAATTGTAAGGAGATCCAGAAAAAGACACTCTTTGGTGCGGATTTAGGCTGGCGATGTAATGGAAACGACGTTGGTTAGTCTATCCAAATTTCCAGAAGCGGGCAGGAAAATGGTGTGGAGGACTTGCGGTGACACTGCGAAATGGGGAAGAAACATTTTAAAGTTTTTACGAGCTACGTCAGTCAGGAAAGAACAACCAAAGCATAAAATTGATAAGGCCAATCAAACAAGCGCTCAGGAGTATACGACCAGCGCAAGAAATTGAAGTGAAAGATCATATCAATAAAATGGAAAGGAGAGGGTAATGAGTCTTTGGAGCTCACCTGTTGTTTTGGTAAAGAAGGAGAAGACACCACTAGATTCTGTGGACATTTCAGCCCTACCTAGATTTGACAACATTCTCGACATTTGAACTGCTTATGAAATTTGTTGAGAAGGGATTAACTGGAAGATTTCGTGTACCATGACGACATACTAGTAAGAGCAAGAACTTTCGACGAGTACTTTTAAAATTTGACCAAAGTTCTCCTACAGCATGAAGTGTTCTTATATTTAACCTCTTCAAGAGCGATTTTTTATGGTGACAAAAAAAGAATTAAATTTTGTTTTCTTTTCAAATTAATTAATTTTATTTTAATAGGAATTCAGAAAGTAATAGGAGTTCAGAATTCAGTTATCGGCCGTAATCTGAGAATCAATCTCTGCTTGTCGATAACATATACTTTGTGTTGTCCTCATTTACTACCAGACCCATCTTAAGAGACTTTTATTTTCTGACTTTTACGATAAAAGTTATAACAGTTACGGTCCCTGGTTCATGCATTGACGGAGCTGCAGGAATTTCTCAACGTCATTCTGCATAGCCTTATCAGCTTCGCAGGTATACCGTGCTCAGACATTGCATCAAAGATGCGATCCCTTATGAGGCTATCGAAGGCAGCCTTATATTCGACAAAAAGATGATGTGTGTCGACTAGCCGCACTGATAAGGTCAGATCAGCATTTTGACGAGTGGCTTCAGTCGTTCACGCAATACTGTAAGACCCTGTAATGCGATAGTGAGAAGGATTATACCCCTGTAGATGGCGCATATCGTAGGGTCTCCCTTTTTCAGGACATGACAGAGGACACAGAGGTTCCGATCTTTGGGCATACTTTCCTCTAGCCATATTTTGTAAATAAGCTGGTGCATGCGCCCTACCAACTCATTACTTCCGGTCTTAAACAATTCAGCGGGGAGGCCATCAGTACCTGCCACTTTATTGTTTTTAGACGCATAGTCGCGACTTTGACCTTTTCATGGCTAGGCGGCGGAATCTCCACGCCTTCATCATCGGGTTCGGAATATCATCTCTAAAGGCGGGTTTGGTGTTGTCATCGCCTTGTAGTAGGGTAGATAAGTGGTTCCTCCACAACCTCAGCCCTCCTTGCGGATCTGTTACCAAGTTTCCATTCTCGTCTTTGCAGGAAGACGCTCCGCGCTTATAACCCTCGGTTAGACGCTTATCATTTTGATAGAATTTTCGAGCGTCATTCCTGCATCTATACAACTCGATTTCCTCACGCTCACGCCTTTCCTGCTCCCTATTCTTGCATCTGAAAAGGCGTCTCTCATCCCTTCTCTCTCTATAGTTCTCGACAATGGCTCGCGTAGCGGCAGACTGCAAAGTTTTGCTGTATGAGGCGTTTTTCGCTGCAGCTGCCTCGCGACACTCCTCATCGTACCATTGATTTCGTTGAGGTGGGTGCTTGAAACCGAGGACTGTTTCTGCAGTAGTGCGCAAGGAGTGGGAGATGTTGGCCCACAGTCCACCAATGTCGCCGAGATTAGATGGGGAATGACGGAGCTTACCCGAGAGTTCAGGGGAGAACGCCTCAGCTGTCCTTTGTGATCGCAGCTTCTTAACGTCTAGCTTTCGCAATTCACTAGAGCCCGCAGACCTCGACGCGCTAATGCGTAATCGGAATTTGGCTGCGACAAGGTAGTGGTCCGAGTCGATGTTTCGACCTCTGAACGTGCGTACATCTAGTACACTGGATACGTACCTTCCGTCAATCACAATATGATCAATCTGGTTGGACGTTGATCGATCGGAGGACATCCAAGTGACCTTGTGAATGCCCAGATGTTGAAACGTGGTGGTACATACTACCATGTTACGCGCCGCTGCGAAATCGATCGAGGTAGTGTTCGCGTGGAGGCTGGACTCTCCAACAGTGGGGTCAAAGATACCTTCCCGGCCTTCGAATTAAAATCTCCGAGGACGATTTTGGAGTCATAGGCCGGGAACTTATCATATACGTCCTCAAGTTTAGCGTAGAAGGCATAGTCCTTTTCATCCGTCGGGGCGTGAGCACAAATAAGGCTGATATAGTAGAATTTTGGGCTGATGCGGATTGTGACTATTCTTTAATTCGCAGGCGTGAGCAAGCTGGCGAAATCTCTTATTAACTACAAATGCGCATTTGTGCTTATCAACATGGCAGCTGTAATACATATTGCAAGATGCTAGCCTTTTGCATACTTGTCCTATCCATCGCATTTCCTGTATGACAGTGACGTCCGTCCTACATTTCATGAGGGCATCCGCCAGCTGGGTGGAAGCACCTACCCTGTGAAAGGTGCGGACGTTCCATGTGCCTATTCTTAAATCGTTGTCCTTTAAACTTTTGCCGTGGTCATCTACTTTTGAGGGGAACTTTATAGAGGCTTGTGTATTAGTTTTCATTGGAGACAATTTTTACCTGGTGGGCCCTACGCATAACATAGATTTAACGTGCAGGAGATTGCACTTCGCTGCACGCATTAGTTAACATCTAGTGGGTGCTAGAATTCCATCCAAGAGGGGCCGCGGGGAGGCTGCGATTCAACTTGAATACAGCAACACAATGATCGCCCTGGTGGTCACCACGTTGACCACAGTCAGAAACTTTACCTTGTTTGCATGCATTCCATCCCTCCCACATCATATAAGTACACTGTCGAATATTGTTCTATCCAAAGTGGTCTTTTTTTTATTAAATTTCAATACAGTACCTGTCGCTAGAATGCCATTAACAAAAGAAAAAACTCTTAACATTCTTTACAATTTTAAAGATTAAAAAGATTTATGTATAAAAATAAAAGTACCAAAAAGGGCATTTATGTCGCATTGCCCCTCAAAATTCATATTATTTATTTATTTTGTTTCAAAGGTTTTTATACACATTACAATCGTATTAGTAATAATTAAAGTATTTATTTACAAATTTGAAAGATTAATATATACGATTAATATATATTAAAGTGCCAAAAAGCGGAATTATTATTTTTTGTATCAGAACACTAGAATAATAAGTATTTATTTCTTATTATTTTTTATTATTACTTTAACCAAAAATTTAAAAAAAAATCATTATATGGATGAAAAAATTCAAAAGTTTTATATAAATGAGCATGAAAGCACCAAAGAGTGCATATGTGCCGCAACGCAACTCTACATACGATAGTCCCTCCATGTTAACATGTCACGTAATGTAACAGTAACGTCTACTTAATTTAAAAATGTAAGTGCAATTATACAACGTAAAACCGTGTCACATGTTTTTAAGTAAGCAAACCAAAAAAATTATATTTAATGTCATAAAACTTACAAAAAATAAAAACTAAATATATGGAATTAGAAGACGTGTTTCTGGGTTTGAGTTTCCTAAATTTGTAAAGACTTATTATAATTTTTTAAACAGATTTTATTTGAATTTTAAAAACTTCGTTTTCACAACTTTTAATATGGCGCCTTTTCATTTTCTTTAATTCAGCTGTTACTTCAGCGTTATCACTACTTTTTTAGATTAATTTCAACAATTTTATATTTATTTACAGGTGCTGTTTCTGTAAGACAAATAAAAACACTCAATTTTGTGTTTGTGTTTCCCACATAAATAGACAAGCAAGTGAAATAGTTTATCTTACAGAAACAGGTTAGGTATTTCGGAAGCAGAATTTATACAAATGTTAAAACGTTTTTTAACTTCTCTAGTAAAGGTAAAATGCAAACGGAAAGGCATTTCGAACGCTTATAGATATTTAATTAGTTAGACAGTGAAAACTATACTTTTATAATTTTTGTTTTTAAAATGTGAAGTTTTATTTAAAGAGAATTCCACATACAGATAAACATAACATTCGTACAAAACTTAAATTCTGTTTTGGTGGTTTTTAATATTGACATGTTGTTGACACTGCTAAAAAGATGTCACGAAAAAGATGTAAGAAAATTCTATTTTTACCGATTTTTACGTTCCGGTTACGTTACATTACATTTATATAACCAATTGCTTTAAACATAATAAAAACGATCAGCTGTTTCTTACTGTTGCGGTTACATTCCGTTACGGTCGAGTGACTGAGCCTTAAGCAATTCTGTTTTAAACAGATCGTTTCGTTTTGTCAATGAGAATACGTTCTTCAGCTGGAAAAATGGTTAAATGTCAGGAAAAGTAAAGTGAATAAACAAAAATGTATTCACGAAACATTCTCATTAAAACGGGAAATACGTTAGAATATGCCGTGATTGAAGTCTGATTTGAAAATTTCACATCAACACCAAATTAGCCGCAAATGAATTAAAGTTGTTCGAAATTTATTTTCTAATGGGTATAAACTCTTGTCTAAAACTAGACAGCAAACTCTAGCTCACTACTAAAACCAATATGGAGTTATGCTGTTCGGTTATGAAGAACTGCCTTTACTTCACATATTGAAAAAACGCAAAGGAGACAAAACAAGATTTTACTTATGATTGTATTAGCATATTAAGTCGCCGTAGTCTAGTAGGTAGTGTGTTGGCTTATTAGACGTAAAGCCCGGGTTCGTATCCCAGGTCAGACATCAAAACAAAATATGAAAAAAAATATTTCTTCGGTGACTTCCTCAGCAGATTTCTGGCAAAAACTCTGAGAGAAAATAAACTTGCCATGAACAAGTTTCTCAAAAAATCTGTCTGGTCTCACCACTCAAGTATAAAATTAACCCACAAAACATGAGTGGTGTGAGAAGCTAGGCTGTAATCCTGACTGAAGGGTTGTAATGGCCAATTATGCATGTATGTTTGTAGTAGCATATTTAACTTTTGTAGACACATTCGTAGAAGAACTGCGACACTCATCTCTGCACAAAAAACGTAATACTTCTAAATAAGAGTAACGGCCAAATTTATGCCCGATGCTGATCGGAAAAAATTATATGAATAATAATTACATAAAGGAAAAATTAATAAAATGAAAAAAGAGAGATTTAGCAAACCTTGAGGTTAAGCAAATGGTATGTTAATCAGAACTTTTATCCCGTTTATTAAAATTCTCAATTCATTTTGAGTGGTGCGAGTTCAAAATATATATTATCTCCAGGATTTCTAGTAATCTAAGTGAAAGTAACTTCTTGACACATCACTAGTGGAAATAATATTGCTGAAAGCATCAATTGCTGATCGTGGTCAAATTACAACGTTTTGAAGGTGGCGAACTTTCATTTTTATTGACATCAGTAGATGTTTTGATCACGTCTATCCTGACACCGCCATCTGGTCAGTAATTATGACTATGATTCTAAGTTGCAAATTTTAAAAGGTTGTTTACAATTCGTTGATAAACCGCCCGCTGTATTGTCCTTGGGACTTACACGTCGCTACTGTTCGTCTAATATACTTTTCTGGATTGAAGCTAGTCGATGGGCGAAAAATATATAAAAAAAAATTGATTGACGCCTGTTAAAATTAATTCCAATCAGTCCAATGAATTGTTTGTATAGTACTCATGTTCAAAGTGTGCTCAACCTTTGGAGCTGAGCAGCACATAATTCTGGTCTTGTTATGACTTTGCACATTACAAGTATATTGTGAAAGTTCCATTAGATATTAAGATTTGTACATAGATTGGGGAATCTTGTTTTTTTTTTTTGATATGTCGATCAATTTTTTAAGTTCCTTAAGGTAATTTTGAAAATTTCTCCAGCGTGAATCGAACTATGACAGCACTGCTTCGTCCCATAAGACAGTCAACGTCCACAACTCCAGACAAAACATTTATTCCTGACTACTATAGGCAGTGGTGTTGTGCTAATTTTTTTTTTTTTTACCGGAACGTGTATATATAATTATATAGACAGAGCCGATCCTGGGTAGGCGGCCGTTCTGTGCGGTCCCAATTTTGCATGTCCCAAATTTAACAACGAGGGAGTGAGATTTCCCCAAATTTTCGCCAGTAGCTAACAAGATCGGCCCTGTATATAGCATGAAAAGGAAAGGAAACGAAAATCATTACGAAACCCATTTTGTGTATATGTATATATGTTTATTACAATAATAGGAACGTTTAATAAAAATTAGTTAAAAATTATAATATACATATAAAAATTCGTCAAAAATTAGAAAAAAATTCAGTAATTATTTTTAATTTTTTTTTTCAAAACGTCAGCCAATTCTCGTTATCAGAAATCATCTTTAGTTCCGGAACGCGTTCCTGTCCAAAAAGGAAGTACCGGAACGACGTTCCGGCTCGACAACACCACTGACTATAGGGGACACAAACTCAAGCGGGGAGAAAATTCTTGCCAAATCTCAATTGGCTATGCCGTTGGTAACACCCTTGTTATCCTTTTTTGAAATATAACTCTCTGTTAATTTCCTTTATTAAAAGATATTTATTGCATTCTACTTAGATAAACCTTATTAGAATTTTCGCCGATTGCAGTTGTTCAAATCAGGGCTTGTTTGCCTTGATGAACGGTCAAAAATAATAAAGAAAATGGGACGTTATCCAAGTGCTACACAAGGATAAAATTCTAGTTTCATTAGCTTCGTCAAGGTGGTACACCAAGATGAAGGGTTTGAATCACACAAGTTAATTATTTGACTGATTGTAATAAACTACGCTTTGTTACTGTTAGTTACTCTATTTATTTAAAAATAATACAATACAAAAAAATACAAACAAAATTTGCTTACTACTCTTATTTACTTAAAATGCCATAATTAAAAAATATATTCCCACAGTTTGCTCAATGCAAAACGCTTATTAAATTTCATACTGTCTGGCCCGTGTAAACAAAAATATTTGTTACATTTGCCGACGTATGAATTCTCACGCATTGCTTGACCAAATTGTGGGAATAAGAAAATAATGAAATATTATTATTTTAATTCAATTTGAGATTCTTTTATATTGTTGCCAAAATAAAAGAATTCTAAAGAATTAGCAGCAATTACTTTTTTTGGTTAAACTAGATAATCTTTGTTGGTAATAAAACAAAGATTTATATCTCGGCTTTCATGAATTGTGGTTGAAGATTTCTACATTTTGCAGCTTTAGAAATAAATGGTGAAATTGATAAGTAACTATTTGCTGCGTAATATTTTTGTAAATTTTAAAGAATCACAAATATCATAGTTAAAAAAAAATAATCATATGTTTTCAATAACTCAAAAATATTGATTATATTAAAAAATGAATAAATTGAAGTTGGCTGATTTAGATTTTTTGGCGTGCATTGTAACTAAATCGAATGTGTCATTATTATAGTTATTCAAATACTTAAAATTTTAGAACAAAAAGTTCTGAAATGCTGATTATTTTTGAAGCTAGTTCAATATAAATTATAAATAAAACTAAACTGCTACAACAATAAACTAAAGAATTAAGAGTAAATTAAGGGCAACAAAATGGTTGTATTTTATGTATATCTATATACATACGTATGTATGTACATTAAAGATTGAAATAGCACAAATTATTAGGAACATTTGAATAATTTAATGTTTTTCATATAGGTACATTTTTGATCGTCTGTAACCGTTCGCCTTACAGGAACAAGAGGTAAAAACAGGAAGGATTGAGCTGAAGTTTGATAATTAATGATTATTGCAATGTTATTATTTTATTTATGTAAGAGAAGTTAATTGTAATGTTATATTTGACTAAGTCTTAGTATATTTCCTATTTCGCCATTGCTGTGTCAGCTTACTTATTTTCTTAATATTTATCGTATTCATAAATTATTACGCAATCATATGCGTTTTACCTTCTGCAAATAATAAATTATTTTCTCTTTTTATTTTGGCAGCTTGGTCACCGTAGTAGCCCTGAACCTGAAGCTCAAATGGTAAAAGTGTTATCAAATAAAATACAATCATCACTACCAGAACCCACAATGCCTCCTCCTCCTCCACCTTTTAATCTTAATGAACGACAAAATTTTGATTTGGGTTCCAACTGTAACGATTTAAAGGAATCAGACCATAGTAAACCTGAGCCTATTTACGAAGCAGTTTTAGTAAATGAAGCACAAACACCCGATGATAAATTGTTGGAGGAATTTGACAATAGCGATACTAAATCAAATCTGATTCGATACAATTCAGCAACTGATATTGACACTGTTCACCAAACAAAGAGTTCATCGAAAAATTCAAATTTACACCAAGTCGTGAAAGAAACTGAAATGTCAACAGATCGTGAACAAAGACGCAAATATCGTGTTGAAAAAAAAATTTTAGAAATGCACCAAAAAGCTACTGATTCTCAGAAGGATTCATATAACAATGAAGTTTACTATGATATTATGGAATTTGCTGAACACTATTTTAATACTCACGACAAAACTCCGGAAGGTACAATAATTGCAACTTTGACGCGAAAAAATAAAAAAAATTTTGACCAGGTGCCTAAATACGAAATGATAACTTTCTTAAGAGCAGATCGAATACCTACCTCTCACATTCATATGTACGACCCAGAGAATGTTGTTCTTGCATGTAATATATTCCGCGTAAGTATTCTAATAAGTAATTAGTTAATATCTGGAGAAGTGCTGTGTATTTAATAATTATACTAAATTTAAATTTTTTAATTTAATTTAAAAATTTCAATTTCAATTTTTTATTTTACATATCTTTTTTTTTATATTATCAAACAAACAGCCGACTTTATGACTCAATTTTTCTGGCAATTGTAAATATTTGTTATACGAAACTTTGCAAATATTTAAACATTTTTTAAATATACGGTCTAACGCCTTTGGTGACCATATTATAGTAGCTTTTATTAAATATAGTTAGTTGGGAGTCATCGCAGTTTAATGCGTTTAGCTCAGCTCTACCATTTTGAAAAAAATTTTATAAAAAAATATTTGTTTTGTCCTCTGAGGAGCAAAAGCTTTGAGAGTAACTAATTGAATAGAAAAGTATCGTAAATTTGTTTTTCTAACGCGAAGATGGTCAGGAATAAACTCATTAATTTTTTGTTTTTGGAGACACTTATTAATTTTGTAAGGATATGCCGTCTGTAGTATCCCTATCATTCCACATTGGTGTCAGAAGTGAATTGTACAATATAAGAGCATAGTTCAACTTCAGCCGGAATTGGTACCAATTAATGAAGCAAAAAATGTCAAATGTAAAAAGAAATGGTTACCTTTCCTTTGTAACTTACATTTTACTATTATTGTTGATTAATGCTAGAAAGCACTGCTCTAGAGCTGATTAAATTAACTTTTCAACTTACAACTTTTACGGAATTCAAGAAGTTTTGTGTTTCACAATTGTCAAGTTAGGGCAACTCTAATAAAATTATATCAATAAGGCAACACTGTCCGTGCTTGACATAAGGATTAACGGGATTCTTTTTAAAATCATTCCCTAACGATCAAGCGACGCGACCGCACCCTTTTTCTAGAAGAGACGAACATTTTAATTTTTTTTTCAATAAATAATTTTGTACACTTTAATTTTTTTAAAAATAATAAATAAACGAACGTTTGAATTAAAATTCGGCTATCCTTTTGTGACATCTCAGAAGTGGGATTAAGAATTCTTCCGCATATTTTTTTTTTTATATATATATAATTTCGTTTATTATGGAAAACTTACGCTCACTCACGGTGAAGAAGCTGCAAGCGAAATGTAAGGAGATGGGGATATCGAGTTTTGGTAATAAGAAGCAACTTATCGAACGAATCGAAAGTTCCAACGAAATGGAATTTCAAAAATCATCGCAGTTGTCTTCTCATGATATGCAACAACGTATACGGGCATTGGAAAGTCAAATAGCCAACACGCAATCGTTGGTACAGCGATATAGATCGTACGAATTTGACCCAATAGAGGTATCATCCACATTGCAAACGTTCATGCCACCAGAAGTCTCACCCAAACGTCCACAGTTACACGAAAATGCAGCGACGTCTTCAACATTACAACTACGCAACCACCCACCTGAAACAACAAATAGAGTTACAACGTATAACAACGTACCACAAGCATCGTCAACCACAACTCATGTCCAAAGTTTTCCACGAACGACATCTGTTTTGCATCCACGCAACGTACCCAACGAACCACTAACATCATCTATAATACTACGTCACCGGGAAACCTAAACGCACCTTACGTACAGCCAACGAATATTCCGTCGTCAATAAGAACAGTATCGTCAGTTTACAACACGCCATATCCAAGTCACGCTCACAACATACCATCGACTAATACTTTTTCGGAACAAGTCACCCCAACATACGTTCAGGCTAGCCTAACAACCGGCAAATGGAGCAACCACCAATTTATACACGTCGTGAACCAATGTGCACCCAATATCAGTTTACAACACCTACCACGAGTAATATGATATCAACACCGTCTTTTTCAACCCAACCCGTTTTTCAACAGAATAGTCAGATAATAAATCCATATGGCCAAGTAAGAGAGATTGTCTCGCTTTTACCCGATTTTGATCCTTCCGTGGATGAGTCTCTTAACTCGATGCAGTTCGTTAAGAGAGTTGAGCTCCTTAAATCGGCTTATGGATGGGACGACCGTTCTGTTATATTTGGTGTGCAGCAGAAAATGAAAGGCCCGGCTAAATATTGGGTCGATTCATTAGGGGAAGTATTTATGAATTGGTCAGAATTTACTTATAAGTTTCTTTTAGATTTCCCATACGTTGAGAATGCAGCCGATGTTCACATTAAGATGACAGCAATGATTCGACGTGTACACGAGGCTCCCCAGGAGTACTACTATAAGATGTACGCTATTGGTAAGAAGGGAAATCTGAGCGATGCAGCCATAGCAAGACATATCGTCAACGGAATCAACGACTATAATTTGAAGAAAAAAATATCTAATGAATACGTGTATTGCAACCAGCTTCTCAACGATATTATCAGTTATTGCAACTATAATGAAATTAAAACGCCCTCAACCAATAACATCAAAATGAAAAATAACATCAATGAAGCCACAGTCAACGTCGCACAAGCAAAGAAGGATAACGGAGCCTCCATTAATAAAATCAAGTGCTTTAATTGTTCCAATTACGGTCATTACTCGATCAAGTGTCCGGAACCTCAGAAAAAGCCTCGCTGTGAAATTTGCCACGAACTTCTCATAAAACGGCAGAGTGTCAATCGAGACAAAACAAGCCCGTAAACGTGAACAAGATCACATACGAAACACCAGAGTCGACGGAGAGTTTTTCTAAGGCCGTCAAGATAAACGGTATCGTCGCCGAAGCTTTTATAGATTCCGGTAGTGATCGTTGTTTAATGAGAAAAACTTTTTCTACCCAATTTGGTCCGGCCGTAGAATGTGAAATCATTCTAAAGGGATTTGCAGGAGGTACATATATCTGTAAATCTAAGGTCATTGAAAGCGTTTTAATGGATGACACTACGAGTAATATAGAGTTTTTCATTGTCGAGGATGAGATGATACCGGCAAATGTACTAATCGGTCGAGACCTGCTGTGCCGTAAGGGAAAACGAACAATTATTGAAGGCGACCAATGTTGGGTACAAAACATTAACGCGATAGAATCGCAGGGTATCTCCACACGTATCGAAACCGAACAGCTAAAAATGGTACTGGACAAACATAAGAAAAGTTTCGCTAAGGATATAAAGGAATTGGGAAAATGCAATTTAGTGCAGATGGAGATAAAATTAGCCACCACAGTACCGGTATGCACGAAACCATACAGGATACCATTCGCGAAACGACCCATAGTGGCAAATATAATAAAGGAACTCCTCGAAAATCGTATCATCCGCAAATCTGACTCACCTTATGCCTCTGGAATAGTCCTTGTAGAGAAGAAGAATGGCGAACACCGTTTATGTGTGGACTACCGACAATTGAATAAAATAACGATCAAGACGCCATATCCTATGCCGGTGATGGACGAACAATTTGCTCGACTTTATGGAAATCGTTATTTCACTACGTTGGATTTAAGAATGGGTTACCACCAAATTCAGATAGAAGAGTCGTCTAAAATGTTTACTGCTTTCGTCACCACTGATGGACATTTTGAGTATAATAGGATGCCTTTTGGGTTGGTTAATGCACCTGCCGTATTTCAGGCCGTGATGAACCGTGTTCTGGAGTTTATGGAACCGGGTGAGGTATTGGCGTATTTGGATGACGTTGTCATCCCTAGCAAAACGGTAGAAGAGGGCATACATCGTCTCGACAAATTTTTGGAAGTACTTGAGCGTTGTGGACTTACCTTACGTTTAGACAAGCGCAAATTTCTGGCGAAGGAGGTCTCATATTTGGGTCACTTGGTAAAAGAAGAAGGAATTACACCGGGAGTCGAGAAGATCAACGCTATTAGAAACTTCAAAACTCCGAGGTGCGACGATTTTTGGGTCTGACCGGATTTTTCCGTAAATTTGTGGAACGCTACTCCATTATCTCAAGACCACTTACGGAGCTCTTACGTAAGAGTGAATCGGATAGATTCAAGTGGGGCGATCCTCAAGATAAGTCGTTTAAGGAACTAATTGAAATACTATGCAATAAACCTGTACTGGCTATATATAGCTTGTCTGCGCAACACGAGGTACATACCGACGCAAGTAGCTTAGGATTGGCTGGTGTTCTTCTGCAAAACACAGGTGATGGCAAGTGGCATCCGGTATTTTACTTCAGCAGACATTGTTCCGACACTGAGGCACGTTATCATAGCTACGAACTGGAAGTATTAGCCGTTGTGGAAACTTTGGAGCGTTTTCGTATATACCTATTGGGAAAACATTTTCGAGTAGTTACAGATTGTGCAGCAATAACGAGAACTAAGACAAAGAAGGAGCTTCAACCGAGAGTCGCACGATGGTTGCTGAAGTTGCTAGAATTTGATTGTGAGTTCGTGCATCGCGAAGGGTCTCGAATGGCTCATGTTGACGCTTTGAGCAGAGCACCTGATTTGCCAGCCGCTGAACCCGAACCCGCTGGTTTCATTATGAATGTGAAGGTGGGTAGTGATGACTGGGTATTGCTAATGCAGCTCAAGGACGAAAAACTTTTGAATATCATCAAAATACTGCGTGGAGAAGGAGAATCCGATCCCCAGATTAAAACAGAATACGTATTGAAGAATAACCGTCTATATCGTAAAACACAGCAAGAAACGAAACTTGTTATCCCCAAAGCAGTGAGGTGGCGAATTGCAAAATACTGTCACGATGATGTCGGCCACTACGGATTGGAGAACAGTTTAGAACAAGTGCAGCAAAATTTTTGGTTTCCGCGTATGCGAAAGTATATGAGGGAATATATAGCTTCATGCGTCGAGTGCTCTCACAATAAAGCGAAAGGTGGTAAGCCAGAGGGTAACTTGTATTATGGTGATTTGGAGCCATTGCCGTTTCGTCAAATTCATCTGGATCATTTGGGACCATTTATCAAGAGTAAGAGGGGTAACACGCACATCTTGGCTATTTCTGATGCTTTCACGAAGTATGCAGTTATCAAGGCGGTCCGAAATACAAAATCTATTCCTGTTATAAATTGTTTAAATGAGTTGACCAGCTATTTTGGTTTACCTAAACGACTGATCTCCGACCGTGCCACAGCTTTTACCTCCAAGATTTTCGAACAATATTGTGACGACAACTGTATTCAACATATCAAAAATGCTGTACGTACGCCTAGAGCCAACGGGCAAGTTGAACGAGTCAACCAAACCATTTTGTCATATTTACGTACCACCACAGAGGATCCAAGGGACTGGGACCTAACATTACATAGGCTACAGTGGTCTATCAATTCCCAAAGGCATGCGACTTCAGGATTCTGCCCAAACGAGCTGATATTTGATTATAAGCCAATAGACTCCATACAAAATCGCCTAGTAGCAGCTATACAGAATGACGATTGTGCACCTACGGTTATACCATTACATGAAAAGAGGCAATTGGCTATCGACAACATTGAACGAGAGAGGCAAAGATGGAAGAAAAGATTTGACGAGAAACATAGCCGGCCTACCACATATGACGAAGGGGAGTTGGTTCTGATTGAGAACGATAACCAAGCAACCGGTGAATCACGAAAGCGTTACCCAAATATCGAGGTCCCTATATTGTAAAGCGTGTAATCGGAAAGGACCGATACCTAATCGAGGACATACCTGGTGTTCAGATTACGGCGCGCAAGTTCTGTTCGGTGTTTAGTTCGGACAAAATGAAAAGATGGTGTAACGGTTCGCCCGAACTTGATGACGACGACGGGGAAGTCGAGGACGACTTCAATTCAGGAGTGGCCGAACTGTCAAGTTAGGGCAACTCTAATAAAATTATATCAATAAGGCAACACTGTCCGTGCTTGACATAAGGATTAACGGGATTCTTTTTAAAATCATTCCCTAACGATCAAGCGACGCGACCGCACCCTTTTTCTAGAAGAGACGAACATTTTAATTTTTTTTCAATAAATAATTTTGTACACTTTAATTTTTTTAAAAATAATAAATAAACGAACGTTTGAATTAAAATTCGGCTATCCTTTTGTGACACAATTTATATCGATTCACAAGTCACCATAGTCTTGTGACCTTAGCCTTTTCAGTGAAAGGCGCTCACTAAATTGTGTTACTTTTAGAAAATTGCCAGATGTACGCTTAAATATGTCGATTATGTATATTCAAAATTTTGCTGTAGCGGCAATTAAGGTCGTGCGTGGCTATTAGGAACCATTTGATCTAACGGAAATGTGCTTCTCCCCAGTTTTTAAGCGAAATATCCCTATGGCTTTATGCCGGTCAGATTCAGTACATACATACATAATTGGCCATTACAACCCTTCGTCAGGATTACGGCCTAGCTTCTCAACACCACTCATGTTGTGTGCGTTAATTTTATACATGAGTGGCGGGACCTACAGTTTAAAGTCAACTCCGAACGACAGATTTTTTGAGAAGCTTTTCATGGCAATTTTTACTCTCAGAGTTTTTGCCAGAAATCTGCTGAGAGGATGTCGCCGAAGAAATACTTTTTGTATTTTGTTTTTGATGTCTGGCCTGGGATTCGAACTCGGGCCTTTCGTCTAATAAGCCAACACACTACCTCCTCAGTGTGTACGATACAGATTACAGATTCAGTACACCACCTTATTATTCTCATGTCAAAAATACACATTTTTTTCATTCATTTTTATATTCCACATTTAACGCTTCACTAGCTTGAAAATGTGTTTTTCTGTAGGTAGTGAAACGTTTATAATTATTTATATTTTTATTATTATCAAATATATTTAATAAACTATTCTATGACACATCGGTTGCAATCGGCTTGCCGACACTCCCTTTATCACTTTCTTAAACTTTACGATATTAGTAATAGAATTTCGTTTGTATGAAGTATTCGTGCTAAACTCTGTCGAATGATTTAAAAACGTTGATAAAGAGAGAATATCATTTCTAATTGAGGGGTGTGGAAACAAAGGCAGCAATCTCTAATTTGTTGAGACAAACTCAATCTCAAAAACTTCAGTGAGGATATGGATCAAACTTGGTCGGCATATTTATCTTTTTCGTCTGTACTAATTAACAAAAAAATTCATTATAAAATACAATTGTCTTTAAAAATACAAGTTTTTCTTATTATATTTCGAAAACTACAAAAGTGGAGATTGCTGCCTTTGTTTCCACAGCCCTCAATTGTCAATGGCGCAGTAATTTATTTGTCAATTTTAACTGCAATATACATAAGTTAAAGATAAGACAAAATCATCCGTGGCCTGCTCTAGAATATAGCAAAATTGAGTGTTCACTTAGTTCTTTTTGTTGGCATTCATGGAGTAATCATTAATAATGATGCATTATAATGCAGAAAACTATGTATATCTAATTGGTAACGATACGGCATTGTTCTTCAAAGGATTTGCCGTCATTTTTCAGTCACCCTAGTCAAATATCCCTTTCAAATTTAATCAATTGATTGCGCCGAACATGTTAACTAAAGGTTTCTAGATTTCATTTCAGCTTTGATTGAAATCTTCCAAAATAGAAGATTTTCTAAAAACAGTATTTAATTTGCAATATTCCTACTAAGTCGAATCTGCTGAACGGTGTGATGTTTTGAAATCAAAGAATTTATATTGTTGAGAATTAGTAAGCCATCAATAGTAATTCCACACCATTAATATATTATTATACAAAAAGTATCAGCCAATATAAGGTAAATCTCCCGAGAGGAAGTTGCCGAAGAAATCTTTTTTTTTTCATATTTCGTTTTGATGCCCCGCCTGGGGCATATAACAATAATAAGCGAACACACTACCTACTAGACTACGGCGACTTCAAATAATGCATTTACACAAGTTCATTTGATTAAATTTTTTAATTTTTATATTCAAATTAAATTAATTTTTTATGTTATCTTTGATGACCGCTGTTGTTTATAGATTATTTGCTCCACGTGAGATGACCATGGGCTCAAATCGCCCGTACAGAATATCGATTGTGGCATGAGCTATATGGCACGTTGATGTCTTGATCATATAATAAGAGATGGAAGAAGTTGGTCTGTAGTACTCGCAATTGGCCAACGTCATTCTCAAACAGTGACTTTACCGTAATGCTTTAGACCCTCTTGGATCTCATGACAATATTGTTTTTTAAAGTACCTATCACCTAGAAATGAGCCTCATCACTGAAGATGATTTTTCAATAATAATTAGAACCACTTGTCAACTTCACCGGAGTGCATTGAGGGAACCACGCTGTTGTCTCAATGGTAACTAATTTGACGTATGGAGGTTCAACATTGTCAACTATCGGAAGTCCCTGTTGGAGGACCGTGTATAAAAGTTAATTTAATGTAAAATACCATAGAGCTGTACACACGTTTCAGGACTTAATTTCCACAAGTTCCCTATATATAAATATGTACTTAGCATTTAATATCTCTACACCTCACATTTAAACCCATTTAAATGATGACATTTTAAAAAAAATATTGCCAAATCATTGGTGGCGGATGATATCAACATCACTCGTAACAATAATTTTTCTAGATCTAGAAGATCTAATCTGTAAATAACTCAGTAGAACCCAATTAACATATGTTTACAACTGAGAAACATTTTAAGTAATTAATTAATGTGGGGAATATCTGAACTAATATAGCCCAATTGCATGTATTGGTCTAGAATGTTACGAACAAGTGATTACAGCTATAATAATGAGAGTATGTATTGCCAAATACTTTACCGTCATATTAAAGAAACAACAATACGCCACAATCTAAAAAACTGCTCAAAGGTTGGATATAGCAGTTGTTTTACAACAAAATAAATTCGAAATATGGAATTTACTCTTCTCTGTTGTGAAGAAGAAACGAGATATTTCATGTAGCAACCAAATCGTAAAATTTTACTCTACGATCTTTTATTATGACCCTGATTTACTTATGCCACTCATGAAATTTTATGTAAATTACAAATAAACAATTTGTCGTAGTATGCAGTTACATTACTCAAATGTTTACAATATAAAAGTACGGTACAATATTCTATTGAATATAAAATTCCTTGCAAGTTTATCAGCTTAATATACATAATTACTTTTGAATAAGAGATAACGGTTTCTGCTGAAATCAAGAAGTGTTTCAATTCCTTTTGAAAAACAATGTGACAAGCAACTTCTGAACGTCAGCTAAGTCAATGGAGGATTTCTCTTGCGTCAAACTTCGTCAAAAGTAGTGTAGAAGTGTGGTTTATTAGGATCTAAAGATTGTATTCATCTTTCTCGTCTCTAAGTGCAAAAATCTTTTTGCTGTGTCCTTAAATAAAATTATGAGCAAGGCGAATTCATGTAACCGGTGATTTTGATAAATATGTTTAAATAGTGCTTTCCAATTTAGCATTTTTCTTTTTGTATTATAAAAATATTAATAAAAACATATTTCATAATAAAGTTTACTACTAATTTAAGAGGATAATACATTAAAATACATTTTTTAACACATTTCTTTCAAGTGTATGTATGTTACTAGTTGTCGCTTGTCTTTATGTACTGAGTCTCATCTATTTTGAATTTATTTATTTGTAAACAAGAAAAATGGAGGATAAATTAACCGAAAACACTCGTCTTGTGTTCTTTTGAGGATTTTCGTAGGCCGTACAGCATAAAATATCACATATGTAAACTCATAAATTTGTAATTAATGGCATAAATTCTTTTAAAATTACAATTTGATTTTCTATTTTTCTCAAAAATGTTCTTGTTTGCTGTTTTATTGTTTACCACAACAGCTGGCCAAAACAAAAAACCAGTCGCATAAAACGCATTGTGTGTAAATTGCAATAAAAACCGCATAGAATGCAAGAATCGCATGTAACGCAAGGTCGCATGAAACGGATGGTATGGACTTTCGGCTTAACACTTTTCTAACCGATTTTGGTTATTATTATTAAGGATACCACGGATTAGTCGATTGAATGGAAGTCGAACTTGTCAAATACTCCAATTTCTTTTTTAACCAGTGCACACTTAATTTTTGTACATATTTGGAGCAGACGTGACCAATCTTTGAACTTTTTAATTTAAATTCTTGGTCAATGTGAATTTATAAATGCAGTGTCGTCATCAAATGTAGAAGTACGAACACATGTATAAGTCGAAAGTTATAGAAGATATGGCTGAGGATACCCGGCATTGATTTCTTGCGAAGGCCGTAGACCATTTTCTGCTTTAAGAATAAGTTTACTGCCACTCAAATAGCTTTCTGATACTTCACATATGCTTACGAAAATAACGTATGTCACACCTTATGCAAAACGTTATAAAATGAATAAAACAATACTCTTTTCTTCAAGGACTTTTCTTGTTAGTGCGAGATTATTGAATGGTGCTATGATTTCTTTTAAACATATAGTGACAGTATGGTATATACTCCTCGTTTTTAGAAAAGGTGTTAACTTAGAAATACAAAAATACTTTTCTGAAAGAGGATCCCCTTTTCTGCCTCATTTCTTACATAATTGCGTTCGGATCATGAAAAATATTTTTAACTAAATAATAAAATTATATGCAAGAATTTAGAAGAGGATGAAGTTAATAACTTTGATTTTTACTTCAAAAGTCTAATTTAACGACTGCCATATATTAGTATTAAATCATTAAGAGAATTTATATAAAAAGTAAAAACAGAGAGCTGTATAAAAAACTACTTACTTCAAAAAAACTGTTTTTAGCTGTTACCATGAATTCATCTACTGATGTTTTAAGTTTTATAGTTCATACGCATTCTTAGTCTTAAAATAAAAGAACATATCTTAAATATAACGGATAGTTAGAATATAATAAAAAAAAAGCATAAAACAGAACAAAAACAATTGTGACTGGTGACAAAAAACAACTAATTTGAGTTAGAATAAAAGAACAGATAATTCTTGAATAATAACACGGTACGACAGGTCAAATACACCCAACTAATAATATAGGCTGACTTTCAAAATGTTAGTTGCTTTGTGTTTGAACAAAGTATAGTGTTTCATAAAGCCGCTGTACAAAATGTTTACAATGCTGTTTCAAAACGGCGTCAATGTGTATTTTTAAAGCAGTCAAAAAGCAATCAGGCGTCGGATTTATAGTTGATGCATTGTTTGGTAACTTTGCATATCTACATAATTTATATACAGTAGTAGAACTGCATACAAACTTTGTATTGATACATTTTGAAAATCAGCCAAACTGTAGGTTGTGAGTTTTCTTGAGAGGAACCCAAAAATATTTTTTTTATATTTCTTGAACCCTCCTATTGTGATCATTAAAAACAACTTCTTTTTCTTTACTTCAATCTTCTTTTAATTAAATTCATAAAAGCTTCAGAACTCAACTCTTTTACAAAATGGCTATCTTACACTAATACTCTTACAATTACAATAATTCATTTACATGCCTTATTAGGAAATGTTCTGAATAATGTAAATTAGGGTCACCACCCAACACCTCCCCTTTTTAGTTTTTTCAACTTGGGCTGAAACGCTTCACTGGACGGCGCGGCCTCTGAGATCTTCTAGGTGTTGAACTTACAGCTATTTCTGTATTGATATTAGATGTTGTAGATGGTAATACTGCTGAATTTGTTTCTGCAAAATTGTTAACTGCTGTATTTGCTGTATTTTGAATTTCATTCATAGGACTCAGACTTTCATACACATCTAAGGCATATGACCAATCTTTTTCAACGACGTTTTCGTCGATGTTATGCCTAATCCTCAGTTGATTTGTATGTGCTCGAATTAATTTTCTACTATTTAGTAAAACGTTGTATATAACATTACCCACTCGTTCAATTATTATTATTACCTTTGTATACCCTAGCATATACATTATCTTGCTCACCAAAAATCCTTAATTTTGCACCATGTTTAATGTTGAATTGTTGACAAACTTTTTGTTCGACATCTAATGGCAAATTCGTATTATGTTTCGGTGGCTTCAAAATGTCTAATGTTATGCGCATTTTTCTTCCAAAAATAACTTCAGCTGGTGATTGGTTTTCAGGTGTATTTGGATTTGCTGTTGACCTATAATTAAGTAGGAATGTATTTAAATTTTCTTCTATTGTACCCTCATCTTTTAGTTTTCCAAGCGCTCTTTTAAACGTATCAACAAACCTTTCAGCTTGTCCATTCGACATTGGATAATAAGGGCTAGAACATATATGTTTAATACCATTTTGCACCATAAATTCTTCAAACTGTGCGCTTTTAAATTGGGTACCATTGTCGGATACGACAACTTCTGGTAACCCAAATCGAGCAAAGACATCACGTAATATTTGAATAGTTTGTTGTGTAGTTATTGATTTAGTTGATATTATTTCAGGCTCTATTTGGATAGAGCGTCGACTATAACTAAAAAATACTGACCTTCAATTAGACCTGCGTAGTCAATATGCAAGCGTTGCCAGGGTTCCGATGGCTTTGGCCATGGATGAAGTAGAGTTTTTGTTGGCATCTTAGGTACGGCTGCACACTTATCACAACTTTGTACCAGACTTTTTATGTCACTATCTATGTTCGGCCAATATATGTAACTTCTGGCTATCATTTTCGACCTCTCTATTCGCTGTCTACAATGGTAAAATCATTTTTGCGATTAAAAAATGGTTTTAAATCCATATTTGTTATTTTGTCGGGCCAATTATTTTCAATATAAAAATAAATTTGTTTTAAAATTGGATCTTTTTGAGTTTCATACACGACCATTTTGTGTGTTATTGGTAAGTTGTCGAAATTTTCGTACACAATTTGTTTTATTTCATTTTCTGTTTTAATCGTCGCAATAACGTATTCTTGATTGTTTGACTGTTGACTGTCAATAAGCCGCGATAACACATCAGCGTAACCAAAACTTTTTGTTGATATATAACTTATATCAAATCATAAGCTAATAGCTGGACTGCCCATCGCTGCAATCTATTTGCTTGGTGTACTGCTATACCCGTCTTTTTCCCAAAAATTGCAAGTAGTGGCTTATGGTCAGTGTGGAGTTTGAACTTACGACCAAAAATCATTTTATGAAATTTTGTTACTGCAAATATTAAACTAAGTGCTTCTTTTTCTATCTGACTGTATGATTTTTCAGCTGGTGTCAGCGACCTGGATGCATGACATATTGCTTTTACTGTTCCGTCAGCATATTCATGTAGAATACATGCTCCCAACCCATAATTTGAGGCGGCAGCTGCTACAATAATACTCTTCGTCGGATCATAATGAGCTAATAGTAAATTTGAAGACAAAATTTCTTTTAGTTTTAAAAAACATTTGCGATGGGTTTCAGACCAATGCCATTTAACGTCTGTTTTGAGCAATTCATCTAATGGACCTCTTAGGGCTCTCATATTATTAACAAATTTGCTGTAAAAATTAATTGCTCCAAGAAACGAACGAAGTTCAGAAATATTTTGTGGCTCTGGCATTTTCTGAATTGCAGATATACGATCAGGATCTGGTTTTAAACCTTGCTTGTTTATGATATATCCTAAATATCTTACTTCTGTGGAAAAAAATTCACATTTTTCAAATTTGATTTTAAAACCACAATCTTGTATGCGACGTAGAACTTCATGTAAGTTGTTGTTGTGTTCGGTTTCATCTTTTCCCGAAACGAAAATATCGTCGATATAAGCTGCTACGTTTTGCATACCAGCTAACATTTTATCCATAATCTGCTGAAATATGGTAGGAAACTTTTTTACTCCAAACACCATACGATTATATCTGAAAAGTCCCATATGGGTATTTATAGTAAGTAGATGTTTAGATTCTTCGTCAACTTCTATTTGTAAAAACGCATCGGACAAATCAATGTGGCTAAAATATTTATTATTTGCTAACTTTGAAAAAATATCTTCTGGTAAAGGAAGGGGGATTGATGAGGCTCTAAGGCGTTGTTTAACCCTGTAGAAAAATCCGCACATATTCTGATGGAACCGTTAGGTTTTTTTATAACAACTATAGGCGCTGCCCACTCAGAATAATTTACTTGGGAAATCACACCAGTATTTTGTAACCTTTGAAGTTCTTCTTCTACCAAATGTTGTACCGCATATGCTACGGGTCGTTTCGGACGAAAAACTGGTTCTTGATTTGCCTTAACAGTCAAATGTGCCTTAGTTTTCGTGCATAACCCAAATTTTCCATCGAAAACTTCTGAAAAAGAACTTTTTAACAATGCAATTTTATTATTAATATTACAAACACTTTCCCTTGTTTTAGCTTTAACGGCATTGCATAGATTGTTGATTGTAAAATCGTACAACTTCAAAGCATCCATCCAATCAAGACCTAAGATATTTAAATCTTCTATTGGTGTTACGTAGCAAGTTACCATAGCAAGTCTGTGACGAAATTTCACGTTATATACGAATTGAGATGAAAGTGGTAATTTGCCTGTTGCGCTTTTTGCTGTGTTTGTTACTTCTGTAGCATTATTTACGTACAACTTTTTAAAAGTGCTTTCTGATATAGTAGATATATCAGAAGCGGTGTCTAATTGCAGTTTAACCATGGTGTTATTAATTTCGACAGAAATGTATTTTCTTTCTAAATCGATTCTGTTTACAACTGATATCGTTTTTGTTTCAAAATTGCCACTTTTTGTT
This sequence comes from Sarcophaga rosellei, assembly GCA_930367235.1. Classification (NCBI taxonomy): domain Eukaryota; kingdom Metazoa; phylum Arthropoda; class Insecta; order Diptera; family Sarcophagidae; genus Sarcophaga; species Sarcophaga rosellei. Next base: position 77,183,224 of record OV884017.1, on the reverse strand, counting down.
TTTTTGTTGAACACTTTTTGTTTTATATTTTGTTTTGGTTTCTTTTTATTATTTTTAAAAACGTTACAGTAGCCTTCCTTGTGGCCTACTACTTTACATTGTTCACATTTGTGCTTTTTATATGAACATTCATTTGCAAAATGCATTCCTCCGCAAAACCAACATGGGTATTTCGGTGTGGATTTTGGCTTTTTGTTTGTGTAAATTTGCTTTACTACTGCTTCAGGTTTTTGATTTTCTATAATGACTGTGTCCTCTTTAATATTGATCATACGTTGACACTCTGTAGAAAGTAAATCAAGTGTTATTTTATCACTTTCACTCTCTAATTTGTTCAGCAATTTGGTGCGAATGTCATATTCTGTAGTCGATTTCAATCCCATTACAAATATTAAACATTTGAACTGATCTAAAGTCAGGTCGTTTCACTTGAACAATTCACATTGCCTGTTTACCATACCGGCATATGTTATAAAATCAGAAGCTGGATCTTTCGTTATTTGCAAACAATTATAACGAACATTAAACTGGGAAGTATGGAGACCAAATAAAGTGGTGAGTTTTTGTACAGTCTCTTGAAATTTAAAATCACGAGCGTGTTTTGGCAAAATAAAATTAACATATTTGCTGTGCACCATTGGACTAAGTTTTCTTAGCAATAAACGAACTTTAGCTGCGTCGTCTAATTTGGCAGCATCTACGCTAAACAAATCCTCATACCTTGCGTACCACATGTCGAAAGTGAGGTTATGTTCATCATGATGGAATTCCGTAATGTTTGATGCAAGTGCTTCAATCAGGAATTCTACACTATCACTTTTCAATTTTGTTTCCACTTTATTTGGAGTGAGTTTTTTCATTAGCTCCTGCATAGCCAAATGATCTTGGTGCTGTTGGTCTTTTAGTTGTTGAAGGAGTGAAGTTATGGCTGCTTCCATTTTTTTTTGCGTTATTGTAATTTTTTTTTTATTACAAACAAATTAAATATAGATAATTTACTTTTTTTATTATTATTATCATATATTTTTCCGGAATCCTCGTCGCCAATATTGCGATCATTAAAAACAACTTCTTTTTCTTTACTTCAATCTTCTTTTAATTAAATTCATAAAAGCTTCAGAACTCAACTCTTTTACAAAATGGCTATCTTACACTAATACTCTTACAATTACAATAATTCATTTACATGCCTTATTAGGAAATGTTCTGAATAATGTAAATTAGGGTCACCACCCAACACCTCCAAACATGTTTTATTTGACAAAAACGGTTTTTTGATCTTATCACACAAAATTATTGGTAATCCAAAGTTTTTTGAAAAGGGGAGAGTTGAGCCTTTAAAACGGTATACATAAACATATGGTTCAAACTTACATGTTATAAGTTTTGATTGGGTAAATTTGGAAAATATGATTTTTTTCTTATATTGATGTTTAATTGCAAATTAAATTAAAAGATATAAAGTAATGGGTGACATTCTTAAAGTACATTCTCTTGCACTTTAAGAATGTCACCACTTATTTTATATTTTTTAATTGAAGTTGGCTACTATGAATGGACAAACTTGGAAAAATATGAAAAGAATGCGCATTTCTAAGAAAGTTTAAATTTTGAACATCGGTTCAGAAATGTTTGTTTAAGCAATAAATTTGTGCGTAAAGTTCGAAAACAGTTTTGTTTGCAGGGTTAGAGAAATATAAAAGAAATATTTCTGAGTTCTACTCAACAAAAATCACAACCTACACTATGTCATTAACTGGGTGTATTTTTTTATATTGTCGCATAGTGTTCTAAATCTAATAATATATATTTAATATATATATCAAATATATATTTTAACTTATTTTCGTTATTACAACTTACAGATAAAATAAAGTTAACTGTTTTTAAAAATATGGCACTGCCGCCGGAGCAATGTCAATAAAGCCCCCTTCACACTATCACACAAGTAATATGTAAAGTCTGATGAAAAAGTAAAATGAAATTCCATCCGTATTTCAAAAAAGAGAATAATAGTCGTATGATTATTTTTTCTGCGTTTACACGATTGATATAAGACAATAATAAAGTAAGACGAAAACAGCTGTTAAAAAACATAAACAAAGTGAAAAAATTTGCTTAAGGTTTCTATTGAAATCAAAATGCCGGGAATGGATACTACGGCTTAAAACTGGAGACAAAGCAACAACTTTTTCTAAATTAAATTAATTAAATTTTGAATATAATTCTAAAAATATTTTCACAAAATAGGAATACTTGTTTGCGCCAAAAATGTTTTTTGTTTTTGTTTTTTTTGCACTGGTGTTTTACACTTTTTTGTTTTGTTTACATAAAAATACATCCCTGATCTAATGAAATTTTCTTGTTTTTTGAAACATTTCAAAAAATGAAGAGAGCCATACGACTGTCAAAATTTTCATCCGTATTTTCTCTCAATGTGTGATAGTTTCATTACATATTATGTTTAGACGATCCCATCCGCACTCTTCTACATACAATTTTGACAGATCATATTAAGTGTGAAGGGGGCTTTAAACTGCTCAATTAAGCAAGTTTTTTTTAACGCAGTGGCAACGTCGGGCTTCGTTTTTTTTTTTTTTTGTATATGCTCATTTTGTTTAAATTTGAAGTAGCCATATTTAAAATAATATATAATATGGCAAGTTCAAACATAAAATTAACTTTAAAAGTTACCGGTACTCATAATAATGAATTCATCTGCCTGTAAAAATCCTGCCTTTAGATAACGGCCCTTACTCTCATATTAAAAAAATTATTTTTCGATTTATATTTCGGTTTGTGAAACATAATTTGTATGAAAATTTGTTTCATAAGACTTTATAATCGTGTCTGTAAAACAAAACTTAATTTTTGTTAAATATAATCGAATTCAAAGAATAAAGTTTAGAAGTAAGTATTGAAAATATATTTTTTTTTCTTCATTTTATAGGAGCTGTGCAAATACATGCGTGGCGAGTTGAATGCTGAAAGGGAGCTGCAGGCAATCCAATACATAATAGGACTTGGAATTGAAAGGGAAGAACTTCGGGATGAAATATTTATACAATGTATTCGGCAGACAACTAAAAATCCCAATTTAGAATGGACTGACCGGTTATGGCTCCTATTGTGCTTAGCAATTGTTGCTTTTCAACCAAGTAAACTTCTGTTTAGGTATGTAAATTTACTTATGTAATAATATATAGTGGTGTTTTATAAAATAATCCTAACCCTGGCAAGAGCTTCCGCCTCTCATCGTAAGAGTTGAGTACTGGCGTATTATGTGAAAGTTGTTCTCTTTGTTGTTCTGAAATACATAGCTTTGCAGAAGTAATGTCTTCTTATTGGGTATCGATGAATGGCTTTCGCCCAAAGGAAAAAATATATTCTTCATAGTATTAAGTCATTTGTCCTGGAACTCATATGATGCTTACTTTTTGAATTATTGAGTCTTGCAGCTCAGCCTTATGGTTCAGTAAAATGTCGGGGGGAGATAATAAAGAATAGAAAAAACTACCTAAGTTGCAGTGCAGCAGAGGCAGTCATAATAGATTGTAACCATAAAAGAACTAACCAAGTGAAAGGTACTAATGCTCAAGTAAAGGTTAACTTGTTGCTTAAATGCTGTTCAAATTAATTAATATTGATAGTTTTATTAATATTGACGTCATTGGGCTTTCTATAGTCGAAGTCTACTGGGGAGCTTCGAAGACTGGGCGATGCCTCAATTACATTTCTCATCGCCTGGGAGTCTATTCAATTGTCTTGTGCTTCACTATGGGCATCCTACCATGCTCTTGACGAACTATGGATTATCATCTATTTGGCCTTGCTTTATTTTGTAGCTCTGCTAGTCAGTTTTTACGTTTCTCGTTCTTTGACGGCCATATTGGGCTGTCCAAACCGTTTCTATCTGTTAATTACTGCTTCTTTTACAGCACACCGACTACACTGCTAGAAAAATTCGTTGTCAAATAATTTTAGCTCAATTAGAAACAAGGACTCCTGATGAGTCAAAAGCTGATAATGTTGAAGTAAGTTATATTCAACGAAACCCCAAAACATTTCGGATAGTCAGAATGTTTTAAAAAATATGAATAAAAGCAAAACTCAACAACAATTACGACTGCCATTCTGTATAAAGTAAAAGAGGTTTCCGCTACTTCTGTAGTAATAAATTTGGACGATCTGGTATTACCGTACATTGAACTACTTCATACATTGCGAAGGATCACCCTGCCAGAAAAGTTAAGCGGATTGCGAATAAATTAGATTTGTTTAATGCTATGCATTGTAGTGCTGTAACATTCTACTACTTTTAACGGCTTTTTCAATTTAAAAACGTGGTATTTTTCTGTTTATTTGCTTTTTATTATAAAAAATAAATAAATTAGAAAAGTTAACTTTTATTTCAACGTTAACGAATAAAAAAAATTAAATTAATTAAAAAATTTGTACTTTGAGTGTGTGCCAAACGGTAGCAATTTACTCCAAAAAGTAAATTTTTGACATTCATAAGTTAATACAATTTCACCAGTTCAGTGGGCGACAACCATTTTTGACAAATGAAATGAAAATTTTGAAAACTAAAAAATAAAATATTTTACAAATTAAGTTACAAATTCAAAATTTGTTTTAGAATTACATATATGTAAAAAATCAATATAGCGTACACAAAGTGTTTCTTTTGTTAAAAATGCAGAAGTTCTTGAATGATTAGTGGTATATGTCAAAATTTACTACAGATAAAAAAGATTTCATTTGGCAAAGAAGAATTGAAAATTTTCCTCACCATAACAAAAATTTGATTCAAAAAGCTTTGTGTTTGTTAGAAATCATTGAAATGCAAAAATAATAATTTTTCAACATTTTCACTTTTTAGTGAATTTCTGTCAGGATCTGACCAGTTTTTGAAAACACTTTTTCACTAGGGACTGACGTTGCCACAATAGCCAAATATTTGTTAGCAAGTTTAGCTAATAGCCCATTTACACTACAGCGAAATCTAGTAGATTAGATTTCAAATCTTGCTCAAAATCTAGATCGTTTACACTGCATTTATTTGACAGTAGCAAGATTTCATTTTAATAACAAAAACAGCTGACTGAAATTTAAAAGAAAATAATATTTCCAAATTTAGTTTAATACCAAACAAAAATGAAAAATATAGGACATTTAGTATCGTTTTCATCAAGACCAAATAAGATCCAATCAGAAATAATGTTTTAGAATGAGCCACCAAACTTTTCAGTTGTTATGCTAGTGTGAAAACATTATAAAGCTAACATCCATAAACAAAACTGATAAAGGGTCCGCCAAATAAATTTTTTTTTTATTGAAAATGCTTTAAAAAAAACTACTAAATATTTTCTCAAATTCTTTTTTATTTGAAAGTACAATCCTTCCGGTTAATAATGGAAAATAATTTCATTAAAATGGCTGCCTCGGCTGGCCATGCAGTAGCCTACACGAGTAGCCTACAGAAGATGCCGATTTGGCAAAAAAAATCATCTTTTCAGATGAAGCTCATTTTGATCTTGGCAGGCAACAACCAAGAGTTTTTGAATGAATTAATAAACAAACAGCAGCTGACTCTCAGAGATGATAATTTTGTTTTTAAAAGCACTCAGTGAGAGATGAAACGTTTTCACTTAATATACATTTTACTTTTGTAGAGACAAACAAAACAAATAATCAAGACATCGCATTTAAATGTTAAAAAATCTACACATCTACCTCCGGTAGTAAACGCTTGTAAACATATCGATTTTGATGTAAAATTGTTTATTGTGTAGTAGGAGCCTTAAATTGAAAAAAGCCATCTGGAGAAAAATTTGTCCAAAAACTGAATAGATTTATTTCAGTATTTACCTTGTTACCTCTTATAGGTTACTGAATGATACTTTTATGTCATTTGTAGTGTTTTTCGATGTGATATACCGACCGTCAACTTATCATGCAGTCCGCGAAGGTCACCAGTAAACATCTCTATGTTTTCTGGTTTCTCACAAAATTTAATTGACACTCATTCATTATCTCGTTGTCTTTGGCTATTCTATTCCTTCATTGTCTTTATAATTGTCCTATGGTATGAGCGGTTGGTTCAAACTATGTTTTCCTATTATAGTCATAGTTCGCTTCTTGTACCCGCTGTTATAGGCACCGAACTACTTTTTAGTCGGGCCACCTTAAACTTTAATTTAATATTTCTGTTCTAGAAACCCGACTTGTAATATCAATTTAAAATTAAGTTTAAGAAATTGTTTACATTTATTTGTTATTTATTTATAAATATAAATACTTTATTAAATATCACATCGCGTGTCAATTTTATTACATTACTAGCTAATACCCGGTGTGCTTTGCTACCCCCATCGAAATTAAATATGTACATAATAATTAAAAAATTTTTTATTTAGTAATTAAACTATGCAATTTTTCTTAAAGGTTTATTCTAATTTCATTTGATGACAATATATTTCATTTAAATTCTAAAATAATACATTAATGAGCTATTTATTTCTTACTTACTAAAATTTAATATGTACTTTTTTTCTTAAATAAATAATTCTTATTCCAATGCCTTGGGATACACAATATTTTTTGTTTTCCCCTCTGCGGGTTTTCCTACTCGCGAACATGCGACGTAAAGCTGTCCATGTGAGAAACATGGATTTTTTAGATTAAGTCCACAAACTTGCAAGGACTGACCTTGAGCTTTATTAATTGTCATTGCAAATGCTAGGCGAATAGGAAATTGAAGGCGCTTGAAATCGAATGGCATCTCCGATGTGGTCATACGACGTGGCGGCAATACATCAGTTTCCTTAAACTTTCCAGTTATAATGGTCGTTCATCACTTTTTATTGTTAGTTGAGTGCCATTACAAAGTCGTGGAGGGTCAATATTTCTAAGTAAAATAATGTGAACACCGTTTTTTTATAAGTTCTTAGATTCCCATCGATCTTGTTGAGAATATTGCTGTTGATGGAATTAACGTCAATATTTTTGGATGCCAGTAACGCACGTTCATATAAAAATTGCATATTTTTTAAATTTTGCACGATATTGGGAAATTATTAATTCTTCTTTGGATTGTGTCATTCTGCAAAAGTCTGAAGGAAATTTTATATACTTTGTTATAGGATCCATTGGAATTCTTCCGTTACCTAAATCAAGCAATTTTTAGGAAAAAGTTCATGCTGAAGCATCACGTTCCAACTGAACACGCATATTAGTAGTTAACTTTAGAGTGTGAACATGTCGCCAAAGGTGTTTCATTTTTGTACATGAGTGCATTGCAATATTGGCAAATTCGTCGATTCACCACCATTCGTGTACGATTTTGTTCTCGACGCAAATCATATTGCTCTATACTTTCTGCCGCTCTTCTTGTTGATGTTCGAATCCTGTGACTTTCTTCTCGTGATTCATGTTGGACTTCTTTTTCATTACCTCGTGATGCTGAGGTACGATTTCGCTGGCTTTGTAGCCGACCTTCATGTTCCAAAGGTGTCTCGGTAGCTCGTGCGGTTGTCGCATGTTGTCGAAGACCTTCAAGACGTCCTTCACGATCTGAAGGCGTTTCTGTGGCTCGTGATGTTTCGGTACGATTTCGTTGGCTTTGTATCCGACCTTCAAGTTCCAACGATGTCTCGGTAGCTCATGCGGTAGTGGCATGTTGTCGAAGACCTTCAAGACATCTTTCGTGTTCTGACGGCGTTTCAGAAGCTCGTGCTAAAGAGGTAAGATTTCGTTGACTTTTAAGGCACTCTTGGCTTTCTGAAGCTGTTTCAGTACCTCTTGATGGTGTGGCACGTTGTCGTAGGCCTTCAAGGCGTTCTTCGCGTTGTGATGGCGTTCCGGCTCTAAAGGTTGAAACTCTTTTCAGTCCTGAGACGACTTTCACGCTCTTCCGAACTTTCATTTGCTCTCTGGGATTGCAAACGCAATTCATTTTTAGTGCTTCTGGAAAGGGATGCTTTTATTGGGGGCATTTTTATAAATTGTTGCAAAATAAATATCACTCAAATAACGTTTAACTTGATTAAAATCAAAGATTCAACTGAATTCCAAAACCGAATGCGTGTTATACATATGTATTCCTTTATATTTTACCTAATATGAATAGGTAAAAAATCGGTTCAGGTCATGAACCTTTTGAAAAAGAAATTAAGGTTATTAAAATTTAACAAATAATTGTGTTTGCGTCAGTCACAGGTAATTTTTTTGATGAGTTTTGCAACTACTTATTTTATTTTTATTACAATATTGACAGTTTACATTTTATTACTTAGGTAATTAAAAGTAATGAATGAAAATATTACTCTCTATTGTTACATGCCCATTCATCGGCCAATAGAATGCTGATTACAAAATTTACCTAATGTGGTTTCCAAGATATGCGACAAATAAATACTATTTTTATTAGTTGCCCATTTTTAGAAGTAAACAATAATATAACTATTACGTATGTATATGTGTATGTATATGAGATCAATATATAAATAGTATGCATTTTAGTACTTACTATGTACATGAGTTGAAAATTTCAAACTCAATCATTTAAGGGTCATATACCTTACTATTGCATATTTCAAGATATAATAATTTCCACACTCACTAATCAGAGAGGCACCACCTTCCTGAAGCTGGAATACAAAATTGGAGACTCTAGCTTTTATAGTTTTCTAGATATACAGATTTTAATAGTTAGTTCATATAGAGTTTGCCACTCCCCTAATGCTTGATCGCCCATTTTTAACAAAAATATTGATATTGAACCTTTAGATATTCGTACAAAATTGGAGAGTCTAACTGTTATTTTTCTTCATATGGGAGGTGACACGACCGCTTTTGTTGAACTCCCTATTTTTGTCCAGAATATTTATATTTAAACTAAAGTTACTCGTACAAAAATTGGGGACTCTAGCTGTTAGAGTTTTTCAGATATACAGATTTTCGTATTTACTTTATATGGGAGGTGCCAAGCCCACTATTGTTAATTCGCCATTTTTGTCCAAAATATTTATATTAAAACTGTAGTTACTTGTACAAAATTTGAGGTATCTTGCTGATATAGTTTTTCCAATATACACATTTTGTTATTATCTTACAATAGTAGGTAATGTAGTATATGTGGGTGTGGCACCTCGCTCATTTTAAATATCAACATAAAAAGTAGCCTATAACTCTTTCCGGAAGGTACTGTGAACATTTTAGGAATATCGGTTCAGCCGTTTAGTCGTCTATAAACTTCAAACATACAAACAAACGCACATTCATTTTTATATATATAGGTGATTTCCAAGATATAAGAAATTTTACATTTAATTCATATGGGAAGTACCACGCCCACTTTTCCTAGTCAGCCCATTTTTGCCTAAAATATTCATATTGATACTAAAGCGGATTCGACAAAATTTTAGGACTCTAACTGTTATATTTTCGTAGATATAATAATTTAATATTTTTTATATTGGTGACACGCCCACTATATCCAATCCGCCCATTTTGTTTATATATACGTCAAAGTCGTCCATGCAAAATTTGAGGTCTCTAGCTATTGCAGTTTATGAAATATGCAACATTAATTACTTTTTGGATATATTGGCGTGGCACCACTCCTTCTTGAAAAAGTAGTTCCTTCCAGATATACAGGAAGGTACTGTCAAAATTTCAAGATAATCGGTCCAGCCGTTTAGCCGTCTATAGACTTCAAACAAACAAACCCACAAACAAATAAACACACATTCATTTTTGTTTATATAGATGTCAAATTCATTAAAAAAACTACATATGTGACGTATGAGTGATATCAAAGAATATGGATATAAAGAATACGAATTATAAAGCAGTAAAATTTCTTATGACGGGTTGTGGCATTACGACCCGCTCTCACCAAAATCTTTTTAAATAAACATTTCTTGATGAGGGGGGCGGAAGACGGAAGGAAAATAAACACAAACAAAGAGCGTAACAATGTGTTGCTCTCATCATGAGATCGTAAAAATGCATTCAATTGCTTGTCAACTTCTAAAGGAGAATGTTCATGTCGCTTTTTTCAGACTTCAATTTTACACCCAAAGAAATATTACAGTATGATTCACTAATATCAATGAGAAATGATTTAGATTTTTGGAAGAATACTTGCCAAGTTAAATACGTTGTTTTTAGGTTTTTAACGCAGTACAATTGTTCTATACTTTTCGCTCACATATATGTACATATTATTGGGTTAATAAGTAGACTTGAAAATATTACTAACAATTTTCCTCTGGGTTAAATATGAATCTCATAATTTTTCTCATGTTCTCTTTGTGCCGACGTCTGAGAATAAGTGATTTGAGAACAGTGTTGCCTTTTTTTGGTTATTTCTAACCAAAATTGGTTATTTTTTGGATCAATGTGTAGTTTTTTTCTTGGTTTTGGTTATTTTTTTTTCTTATAAGAAAAGCTATTTTTTGTTTCTTTTTTTATTAATTATAATTTAAATTTTAAACTGGAAAAAAAAATAAATAAAACAAAAGTCTACGAATTTAATTTTGGTTATATTTTTTCCTATTTGGTGAATTTTTCCACAAATGTTGGTTACAAAATTTTTTTCTTTCCCTTCTATCTTTCTCCCCGCGTCGTTCTTTACACTTTATTTTCTTTGTTTTTATACATCAAGAATCACAGATAGCATACTTGTAGGGGTAACTACTATGCGTATGAGTAATATATTTCAAATGCAATTAAATATTAAGTATGTAGTATGTAGCGTACGTGGGCATGGCCCCTCGCTCATTTGGAATATCAACATAAAAAGTAGCCTATAACTCCTTCCAGACATACAGGAAGATACTGTGAAAATTTCAAGAAAATCGGTTCAGCCGTTTAATCGTCTATAAACTTCAAACATACAAACATACAAACAAACACACATTCATTTTTATATATAAGATAAAGACCTTCAATAAAATGCAAAATTTTGCATTCATTCTGTCATATGTGACTCTTTCGTTTTTTTTCGGGCTCCGCTGCAGTTTTTTTGCTTATTTAATTTGGAAACATTAATAGTACAACTAAAATAAAAATACCTGCCTAAATTGTATTCGGTAAGATTTAATTATGTAAATATGTATTTTACTTTAGAAAAGATATCAATAAAAGACATACAATAAAAAAAAATGAATCCAATTACTTTTGGGAAAAATTTGACTAGAGGTTTAATATTTAGATTAAAGAAATTTAACCTAATTTTAAAAATAAGTACGCAATGCATGCAAAATAAATACGTAATGCATGCAAAAATAAATAAGTATAATATAATAATAAGCAAATGTCAAATATGTAAGTCTGTTCTGGTTATAAGTGTATATCGTAATTTTAATTTAATTTAATTTTTACTGTGTTTTTCCTGTGGATATTTGTCATCCTTTTGATGACAGGTTATGAATCATAAAAACATGATACCCATCCATAAGTAATTCTAGATTTGAATGTAATGAACAGGTACTAAAGTGAAATTTGTCCGTAAGAGGAATAAAATTACACTCCTAGTCCCAGGCTTTTGATAGCAATTTTAGTACAAAATTATCCGTAGGCGGAAAAAATTAAAAAAAAATGTGAACCAAATATGTAATATACGCAGATTATCTTTTTAATTTTAGTTAGCAATGCTGTTTTTAATAACTGTCTTAAGTGTATTTCTGTTTTTTTTATTGTATATATATGTAAGTATGTGTGCACTTGCAAAATAGAAATTATCAATATTAGTATTATTAAATTTAAATTAAATGATGGAAAGCATTCCTCAAGGATTTTAACTATGAACAGATTTTTAGAAAATTTTTAATCCATCTGTTACTAATTGCATAAGAACATCTAAGGAGGTTTCGGGAAAGTTACAGTAAATCTATAGAGAAAATTACACATTACAGAGTCAAGTATACTCGGAATATGGTTACAGATCTGAAGAATGAAGAGGAGCAAAAAAAATGAAACAATAAAGGAACATAATAGAGCTCCTAGGAGTAGCATGGAAATAAGAACTCAACTACTTAAGAAATTTTATTTCCCACAAACTCATTCAAACATCAGAGGACCAGTGTTTGCAAAATTTGTAAAGAGTATAAGTGCGATAGGCACCCTAACAAGATTACAATTCAGGAAACACCCTTTCCGCAATACCCGGAACAATCGTACGCATAGACATTTTCATTACAGAAAAGAAAAGCATACTCCCGGCTATAGATAAATTTTCTAAATTTGCTCAGGTTAAAATATTAAGATCTCGAAGCGCCGAGGACTTAAAGAACCACTTAGGTGTACCGCAAATAGTAGTGGTTGACAATGAAAAATCATTTAATTCAGCTTCAGTAATCTTCATGCTTGAAAATTAATAAAGAATAAACGTTTTCAAGATACCTCCTTACAGCAGCAGAGCAAATGGACAGATAGAGAGATTACACTTTCTGAATTGATGCGTTGTCTAAAAGCAGAAAAAGCACAATATTATGCTAAAAATGTCAGAAAAGAAAAATTTTATTGATGAACAACTTGTAATATTACTAAAATATAAAGGAAGAAATACTAAACATACAACATGATATTCACTGGGCGAAAGAAGGAGTAGTCAACTCTTTTGAACTTACGTCTAACGAAGTAGACATTATAAAACGAGTTATTAACGAATTTATAAATTTAGAACAGACATTTGAATTTGCCGAAGTAAAAGTAGCTCCAATCATGATTCAATTGTCTATATTTTAAGCATTTCCGTAACCAATGTTATAGCCCCAGTTATGCATCCGTAACGGAATGTAACCGTACTCGTAACAGTAAGAAACAGCTGATCGTTTTTGTTATGTATAAAGCAATACAAATTATTATAGAAATGTAATGTAACGTAACCGGAACGTAAGAATCTGTAAAAATAGAATTTTCTTACATTTTTACGTGACATCTGTTTAGCAGTGTTAACAACATGTCAATATTAAAAACCACCATAACTGAAAATTGAAATTATAAACAGAATTTTGTATGTATGTTATGTTTGTCTGTATGTGTAATTCTCTTTAAATAAAACTTCACATATTTTAAAAACCCAAATTATAATTTATTTCATTATTAACTTTTGTAATTTAAAATAAAAATAAACACTATTTTACTATTGCATTATGTAGGTAGTGTTTATTTTTATTTCAAATTAGAAAAATTTAGTTATCGATTTTTAATTAATTAAAGTGTTCGGAAAGCATTTCAGTTTGTATTTTACTTTTACTAGAGAAGAAAAAACATTTTAACCTTCGTACAAATTTGGTTTCCGAAATACCTGACCTATTTCTGTAGGATAAACGATTTCATTTGCTTGTCTATTTATATGGAAAATGCAATAAAAGGCACTCAATTTTGTGTTTTTGTTTGAATGTGTTGGAGATTATTAAAATTTGGCAACCCTAATGTAAATTTCGTTGGGTACATTTTCCTTTTCTTTTCTTATCCTCATTCATTCTCTTATTGTACGCATTGGAAATAACTTCAAACAAGAACTGTGGATTATTTATACAAATTCTGTTTTTACTGTAACTAATAAATAAAACAATTAATAATAAATAAAACAGAATGAAAGTGAAATTGTTTGGCTTACAGAAACAGTACATAAAACTTTTAATAAGTACCTTTAAATAAATATAAAATCGTTGAAATGAACCTAAAAACTTTGTAGTGATAACACTGGTTAACAGCTGAATTAAAGAAAAACAAAAGCCGCCATATTGAAAGTGATAAAAGGAGTGAAAACAAAGTTTTTTAAACTTGGAATTAACATTAAATATGTTTAAAAAACAATAATAAAATAAAAACTCAAACTTAAAAACATGACTTCTATATCCATATCTGAATTTTTGTATTTTAGTTTTTGCAATTTTTGTTTCTTTATTTGTTTATTTCTTTTATTGTTTTGTTTACATAAAAACATATGAGACGTTTTTACAATCTATAATTGTACTTACATTTTTACGTTCCGTACACGTTACATTACGTTAATGTCACATTCCATTACGGTGGCATAACTAGGGCTTAAGACTACGCTCACTACCTAACCGTTGCTATGTTTTGATCATCGCTTGTGTTGGGTGTGGACATGGTGTCAGCATTTTCTCACCGTTCGACTAAAGTTGAAATAGTAAGAACCAAGCAAAATTGCGGATTGTGCAAGATGCAACGTTCGCTTGAGAACTTTTATATTTTTAATGTTTATTTAAATATATTTTGTGTTAACTTGTGTCACAAAAACAAATTTAATTGCTGTTCCATTTAAATTTTTTCTATATTATACATTTTTTTATTAAATTAAATTATTAAATTCTAATTTAAATAAAAATTCATTCTGTGAAAAATATTTTATAATAATACAAATGTATTAAGCTTTCGAAAGCCAATGGGTCGTTTGTCATACCTGATTGAGTATCATGGACAATAGAATAGACTTTGTCAAGTCTGCAACCAATGTGGGCATTGTCTTTAATGACAGATTATCGTGGTCTAGCCATGTAAGTGTTGTTGTTGGCAGAATTTACGGCATGCTTCGAAATTTATGGGCTGTCATAGATTCAACTCCTTTTGCCATTCGTATGCAACTTGCTAAAACGTATTTAATTCCTGTGCTATTGTATGGGTGTGAAATTTTCGCAAACTGCGGTAGTAATGACAACCGGAAACTCAACTTGACATACAACAATATAGTAAGATATGTTTTTCTTAAAGGTCGCCGGGATCACATTTCTCGTTTAGCGTACCAGACATTTAATGTGAAATTTGATAATCTTCGGAAAATTAAATGCCTCATTCTATTCCACAAAATTATTAACACGAAAGCCGAAATATTTATTAAGCCTAATTAAATTTGCTAGATCTTTCCGGGGCATGAAGGTTATTCGCCAACGATATAGGACTCGTCAGTCACAGAGACAGTTTTTTTTGGAATTCCCTACCAAACTACATCCAAAAGTTTGACAATGTAAATGGGTTCAAAAAAGAGTTATATAAATTATTCTCTTAAAAATAAGTTTTTACGTTATTAGCTCGGTTATTATATCGGTTAAATATTTATTTTTACTTTTTTAGACCGGTTTTTGTATACTGGCGCTTTCGCCGCGAACAAGAAAAGACAAAGAAAAACAGCCATGGTCAAACATGAAATCGATACCGGCGAAGAGGGACCGATAAAACAGGCACCCAAAAGCATACCTTTGGCAAAGCGTAATGAGGTTAAGGAGTTAGTGGACGAAATGAGGAAGAGCGGTGTAATCGAACCATCATCCGGTCCGTGGAGCTCACCTGTAGTCTTAGTAAAGAAGAAATATGGCAGCACAAGGTTCTGCGTAGACTACAGGAAGCTGAATGATGTCACCAAAAAGGGCAGTTACCCGCTACCGAGAATTGACGACACTCTCGACACGTTAGCCGGAACGAAGTGGTTCTCACATTGGATCTACAAAGCGGGTATTGGCAGGTGGAGATTGCAGACAAATACAAGGAGAAAACTGCATTCAGTGCGAACGGCGGCTTATGGCAGTTTAAAGTGATGGCATTTGGACTCTGCAATGCTCCTGCCACATTTGAGCGGCTTATGGAACGGGTACTCAAGGGACTACATTGGAAGACTTGCTTGGTGTACCTCGACGACATTATAGTGATGGGCAGAACTTTCGACGAACACCTCAAAAACCTGGGAGAAGTACTGCAAAGAATAACAATGGCTGGACTAAAATTAAGCATTAAGAAATGTGCATTCTTCCAGAAGCAGGTGAAATATTTGGGGCATCTTGTTACAGCAGATGGCATATCCACGAATGAAGATAAATACGAGCAGTAAAGGACTGGCCTCGTCCCCAGAATCTTCATGAACTACGCAGCTTTTTTGGACTATGCACATACTATCGACGCTTCGTGCCTAACTTCGCCAGCGTGGCTGCAAGCTTGCATGAGCTCACCAAGAAGTCAAAAGTGTATCAATGGGGTGAGCCACAGGAGAAGGCGTTCCAGACACTAAAAGACCTATTGTGTCCTGCACCGGTTTTGGCGTATCCAGTCCCAGGAGAAAAATTTATTCTAGATAGTGATGCTAGCGGATATGGTATCGGTGGTGTACTTTCCCAAGTGGTCAATGGTACAGAGAAAGTCGTAGGCTACTATAGTAGTACACTGTCAAAGCCCGAACGGAACTATTGTGTGACCCGACGTGAGTTACTTGCAGTGCTGGAGTGCATAAAACATTATCATAAGTATCTGTATGGCCAGCATTTCCTGTTAAGGACTGATCATTCCGTACTGAGGTGGTTGCTGCAATTTAAGAACCCCGAAGGACAGCTAGCACGTTGGATTGAGCGCCTGAAGACTTACGACTTCAGCATCGAACACGGAAGAGGCATAAAACATGGGAATGCTGATGCTCTCTCACGCCGACCCTGTAATTTGGAGTGTAAGCATTGCATGAAAGCGGAGAAGAAAGAATCCATCGTTGATATACGGCTAACGCGGATCGAAGCCAACGAAGACTGGTCCGAAGCACAAAGAAGTGACCCAATATTGGCGAAGATAATAGCAGCTAAGGAAGAGGACAAACGGCCTACCAAAAATGAGATATCCGGAGAAGGTGCTCTTACATTAGCCTATTGGGCACTATGGAACAGTTTACGGTTGATAAACGGATGCTTATATCGACATTGGGAAAGCGCTGATGGCAAGACCTCATCCAACCTATTAGTAGTGCCATTCTCCAAAATGAAAGAAGTGTTAGAGGAGTTTCATAATGGAGCCAGTGGAGGACATCTTGGAGTGACAAAGTCGCTGGAAAGGCTAAAACAACGTTTTTATTGGGTTGGATGTCAGCAAGCAAATTGTACCCAGTGCATTGCAGCTAAAGGTCCAGCAAGAAGAAGTCGAGTTCAGATGCAGAAATATAACTCAGGCGCACCTTTCGGGCGGATAGCGATGGACGTAGCAGGCCCTTTTCCTGTCAGCAATGCCGGAAACCGATATGTTCTCGTTGTGATGGACTACTTCAGCAAATGGCCGGAAGTGTATGCCATACCCAATCAAGAGGCGAACACAATAGTAAATGTTTTTGTGAACAACTGGATATGCCCTATGGGGTTCCAATAGAACTACATTCCGATCAAGGCAGAAATTTCGAGTCAGCTGTATTCAAGGAAATGTGTGACGTGTACGGCATTAAGAAGACTCGAACGACGCTTCACCCACAGTCAGACGGAATGGTAGAGCGATTTAACCGAACCCTGGAGGAGTACTTGCGGAAAGTAGTGAGCGAGCAACAGAAGGACTGGAACGAACACATTCCGAGGTTCCTACTGGCGTACCGATCTGCAGTCCACGATTCAACATCGAGATCACCCGCAAAGATTATTTTTGGGACTGAGATTAAACTGCCCGGTGACTTAGAGTTTGGTGTTAAGCCCGCCACAGAGAGAGATGAAACATACACTGCAAAAGAGCAAAGCCTAAATGAGCTTCATGAATTTGTGCGCACCCGTATAACAATGGTCAGTGACAGGATGAAAGCCAGGTATGATCGAGCAGCAAACACGGAGGGTTTCCAAGAGGGACAACTGGTTCTACTATACAACCCGAAGCGGAAGAAGGGATTATCTCCCAAGCTACAAACCAACTGGTATGGACCATATAAGATAATAAAGTGGTTAAACGATGTCGTGTACAGGATACAGAAAGCTAGCAGCCCCCGAACAAAAATGAAGGTCGTACACATTGAGCGACTGGCAAAATATGGGAATAGAAATAATGAGCCTATTCGGTACGAACAGGCTTAAGTGGGCGGCAGTGTTACGCAAAAGGAAACAGTGTTTCATCGTTTAACATTAAGATGCTAACAAACACGGTAACACTAACAATACAAAGAACATGCTGATTAACTATAACAAACACTAACACATAGAACGTACATGCTTGCTTATACCAACAACATCAGTATAAAAAAAGTAGACAGACAAGTATGGGAGAACAACAACAAACAAGCAATGTCAACCAGATACACAAACAACAATGCGGTTGCGATAGAATTCTCGAGAATGCTAGAACAAGAACCTTCCTCTTCGAGAATGTTCATCATACTGATTTTGCGGACATATAAAAAGGCGAGGCACAGCAAGCAACGAGTCAGTTATAATGCAGTCAGTCTTGTGTGAAGACAAGTTGCGTGTGAAATAAACAAGTCGTGTTTGAAGTGTTGTTAGAGTTGTCGCGAACATAAGTGTGAAATAGAATAATACAAGCAATTTGTTGTGTATAGTGAAGTTGTATACAGTGACACAAAAGTAGTGTGAATAATAAAGAGTCAACTGAAATTAACACATATTTGTTTTTATTTTGGTTTGCAATTAACGAACCCACAACCTAAGCTTTTTTAAAAAGTTAAAAACGTAACAATATTAAAAAAGTTGTTTAAAAATGTGGGAATAAAAATATAATATAGATATAGACCTAAAGATATAAACCTAAAAATAAAATCACAAAATTTATAAATATGAGGTTAAAATTTTAATTATGAAAATAATTTGAATAACTCCTTTTTGAACGCGTTTGCATTGGCCAGATTCTGGATGTTATTTGATAGGATGTTACTTGATAAGTTTTAAGAGATTATCAAATTTTATACTAAGAATCTGGTAAGCTAAATGAGAAATGTGATCACGACGCCCTTTAAGGAAAACATATTTAGCTATGTTATCCGCTTTTTTTGGCGGGTCCTTACTCGGCCGACAGTTAAGAAATTTAAAATTATTTTTTTAGACTTTCCTGTTTTCCAATGTATGTGGCATCCTTCTCTGTGGCGGGCTTAACACCAAACTCTAAGTCTCCAGGCAGTTTTATCTCAGTCCAAAAAATAACCTTGGCGGGACGTGGTCCTCCCAATCCTTCTGTTGCTAGCTCACTACTTTTCGCAAGTATTCCTCCAGGGTTCGATTAAATCGTTCTACCATTCCGTCAGACTGTAGGTGAATCGGCGGCGTTCGAGTCTTCTTAATACCGTGTATCTCCCACATTTCCTTAAATACAGCTGACTCGAAATTTCTGCCTTGATCGGAATGTAGCTCTATTTTAACCCCGTAGCGGCATACCCAATTGTACACAAAAACATTTACTATTGTGTCCGCCTAGTGATTGGGTATGGCCTTGCACTTCCGGTCATTTGCTGAAATAGTCCAGCAAACGTTGTTTTAGTCTTTGTCATCCCAAGGTGCCCTCCGCTAGCTCCACTATGCAATTCATTTAAGACTTCCTTCAATTTGAAGGAAGGCACAACTATTTGGTTGGGTGAGGTCTTGCCATCAGCGATTTCGCAATGACGATATCAAAACTGTCCCATTGTGCCCAATATGCTTTTATAAGAGTACCTTCTTCTGATATTTCATTTTGGGTAGGCCGTTAGCCTTCTTCCTTATCTGCTATAATCTTCGCCAATATTGTTTCACTTCTTTGTGCCTCGGACCAATCATCGTTGGCATTAGCCGGATAACAATGATGGATTCCTTCTTCTCAGCCTCACACAATGTTTACACTCCAAATTATAATGTCGGCGAAAGATGGCATCAGCATTTCCATGTTTTATGCCTCTTCGGTGTTCAATGCTGAAGTCATAAGTCTGGAGGCGCTTATTCCTTGTTGGTGAGACGGACCTTTTGCGTGCTGCTTTGCAGTTTCTTTGAAAATTACCACCCTTTCCATAGTTAAAACCTTTAAGTTTGGCCTTTTGTCCGTTTTCTTCTAAAACTTGCTTCATCATCTCTTTAAATTAATTTCAAAGGCATTCTTCTTCCTCCACGACTTCCATTTTTCGCACTTTACGTACTTGTGGTCTAGAAATCATGCGAGCGGTATCCTGGGCTAGTGCGAATGCTACGGTCTCATTCCGCTAATTTGATGTCAAAGTCGTATATACCACTAACGAACGCTTTGGTTTTAAAATTATCTATCAGTAGGTGGTGTTCTCTTGGGTATGTAAGCTGCAGTAATCTCTCTACTTGAAGCGATTCATATCCTTTTGCGCTATGCACCTTAATTCCATGCGGCACAGTTCTCTTCGTCGAATTTACGCTGTAACGAAAGTCGTTGTAGTTGTTTCTGCGGCCGGTTGGCATGGTTTCTAAAATCTCGGCTGTGACTTCTTTTAAGGCCAAAATTAGTTCCAAAGCCTTCTCTTCATCGTCCCATCCGTTTCTACTGGCTACTGTCTCGAATTTATCAAAGCAAGGTGTTTTTATCCTGCTGGTACCCTCTGATACGATTCGCACTAGTTCCGGTCGCTGGCTCTGGAGGTTGTTGATCTTCTCCTCCTTTATAACGAGTTCTCCGTCAACGGTCTTTTCGAAATGTGACACCTTTTCCTCGAAACTAGTAATTATTTTGCTGACCGACTCATGTATTTCCTGCAGCTTCCCTGTTGTCACCTCAAGTTACTTTTAAATTTTTGACAAAAATTCTTGTTCTCTATTCTCCATTTTTGCCATAATATTTGCTCCTTGTTGTTTTCTTCTCTATTCTGTATTTTTGTCATAATTGCTGCTTGCATTTTTTCTTGCAACTAATTTATGTCAATACTGCTGGGAATTGCACCTTCGAACTCGTAAGTATCGTTATTAATGTCACGACGTCGAAGTTCGTCCATTAACAGCCTGTGGGGTTCATTCTTAGTGCCCGTTGTTGGCAGCTCTAATTTTTCATTTTAATTTGATTTTCAGTTTCATTTTAATTTTTTCATTTATTTACTTTTATTTTAAAATTTTTCAATCCCACATCTGACGCCAATTGTTACGTTTTTACTTTTTTAAAACATGAGCTCGTAGATTGCAAATAAAATAAAATAAAATGTGTGTTTAGTTTTAATTAAAATTCTTTATTATTCGCACAATTCTGTGTGCCACTGTTCACAACCTGATATAAACAACAACAATTGCTTTTCTTTGTTATTCCTCTGTTTGTGCCCTTTGCATAAACAATAACAATTACTAGATAATTATTCGACAGTTCTTTGTAACGGAGATC
Organism: Sarcophaga rosellei; assembly: GCA_930367235.1. Lineage (NCBI taxonomy): Eukaryota > Metazoa > Arthropoda > Insecta > Diptera > Sarcophagidae > Sarcophaga > Sarcophaga rosellei. Next base: position 77,162,158 of record OV884017.1, on the reverse strand, counting down.
TTCAAACCACGATTGTTTTTTTCAAACGCACAGCGTCTTCACACAAGACTGACTGAACTACACTAACTCACTCGTCTGTTTTGCCTTGTCTTTTATATGGCAGGGTAGACAGTGTAATGAATGTTCTTGAAGGCGAATGTTCGTGACTGCGCCTTCTCGAAATCTCTATAAATGTAAACATCGTTGTTTACATTCATTATTGTTGGTTGTGTATTTTGTTTACATTTATTCTTGTAGTGTTGTTTGTGGATTTTTGTTCACTTGTTTACCATTTTTTTTATGCTGGTGTTTGTTGTTATAAATATTGTTATAATATTAAGCAGTATGATAAATTCCTGCATTGTTTTGTTTTTGTAGCTTTAGTTTATAATCTTAATGTTAAGCGATGTAAAAGCGAAACACTGGTATCTTAATTTTTCATTTTCGTAACAATATTGATATACATATAAATGTAAACAATTTTATGCATTTTATGTATAAATTTGTAAAAATAACGTGATTACTATTATTATTGATTGCTATTATAATTACTATTGAGTAATTAATAATTTTGTGTGAAAAGTAAAAAATAGTGTTTTGTTAGATAAAACAATTTGAAGAGTTCGAGGAAAAAAATTATTTTTTTAGTTCTACTTAACCATACAATATACTTAAGGTGTATTTTCATTGTCGCACCGTGTAATTGATTTTTTTTTTATATTTATTTCATTATTTCGATTTTATAATAATACAAAAAATAATAATAATAATAATAATAATAATGTATTCAACGAATCAAATGAAAACTTTTTGGTGATTATATTTCTACTCCCCAAAAAGTTAAGAAAGTAAAATTCAAAGGCCTGACTTGTTAAAGCGTTATAGCTGTTATTATTACTTTTATTTATTTTATTGCAATGTAAAAGATCAAAGGCATTATTTATAGACGGCATAACTTAAAAATTGTGACCCAAATTCGCATAATAAAGCTATAATTCTTTCAACAAATTGTGCTTAAAATAACAATTTATTTTTTCCAATAAGTTTAAAGTAAGATTTTTTAATTAAAAAATAATTTAGAACTACTATTACTACTACTACTACTACTACTACCGTGCTACTGCCTTTACTTACTTTTGGTATTGTAGATTAGCCTCGCAGAGGACGTGAAGTTCTTAAAATCACCGCAAATGAAATTTAGCTTATATAGATGGGAGGCGATAGTGACTATGAAGGTAGATAAACAAAGGCTATTTAACACAAGCAGATTACCAATCGTATCTGATATTAAAATTAAAATAATGATTTTCTAGCAGCAAAATTCGCTCAAGTCTTCCACGTTTGTAATTAAACGCGTCCCTGTGCCACTTAGTAACGATTAACGTGTTTCTAAATGGGCCCGGAACATACATTCCCAATGGTTTTCCTGTTTCAGATTTATTCCTTTCATATATTTTCTTAACGACAAAATTGTATATCTTGGATCCAGAAATAGTAGAAAAATCAATTCGATAAGCTTTAAGAGCGAATTCTCTTATCATATTTTGTCATTTAGAGTACTGGGGGGTTACTGTGTAATTCGAATCGAAAGAAAAACTGATCGAATTCGATGAATTTGTACCGTGTAATACGACTTTCGATAAGCAACTATCGCAAGTTAGGAAATTCTTTCGTCATTTTACTGTGTAATACGAAAACGAATGTCAGAAAGCTTAAAAACAATCGTAAGCTATTCGAAAGCAATTTTGGCAGTGAAGGCCTACAGAAACTATTAAAATGTAAGTGTAATATTAATTTTAAACAAAAAATTTAATAGTTTCAAATACAAAATACATTTTACGTTCTTTACGTGATAAAGGAGTGCCGTGAAACGAAATATTACTCAACAAAAATAGTTTGAAATTACGGTGGAGTGCATGGTAAAGCACCCGGATTTAGCAAAAGGGGTCTTTGAGTTCCTGATGCAAAAATAAAACCGAAACGACTGTGGGAGAGATTAACCGAAGACTTAAATGCTGTATCTTCACCCACACATGATACTAATGGTTAAAAAAGGTGTGTTTATTTTATAAAAACTGTTAACGCCTTAAGTATGTTCATGTAGCTGCTAATTTTAGAATAGGTGGAGTTGATGTAGACCTTTTAGGACGTTTCTTGCCGTCTTTAATAGAATTGTAGACATACATACATATATGATGCCTTATTAAATCTAAAGTTTTTAAAGTAACTAAAAGAAAACATACAACACATTATACTAATCTAGCCAATAAAATATTTTTCTTACTTACTTTTTTCGCTAAGGTTCATAATATTGGGCATTTGTTTTTGAAATATTTATGTTTTCCCCATTTTTATATATATTTTGACAGAAAATAAAAGTTATGTCAAGTTTTGCTATAATTTGATCCCTTTGTAAGAAATACAACTCTATGGACTGTTCGAAAGTCTTACACAGTACGAAATGCTTTTCGATTCGTAAGTTGTATTGGAATCGATTTTCGATACGAACATAATTACGCGGTAAGGCCCCTGGTCTATAGAAATAGATACGGTGGTACCCTATATTATCAAACGTTATGCTAAATCCTAGTTTTAAATATATACGTACTTAGAAACATTCATTTTTGTAATAATGAAGAGGTTCAAGATGCTCTCAAAATCATCAAACACAATGTAATGAAGATAGGTGAACAAATCATCGAACAACACCAACATTTTTATAAATTCTTTATTGCGGTAAAGACTTCAATTTATTAAAAAAAATAGATGTAAATACGTAAATTGCTAGAAGCTTTAAATGCCTTAATTGTAATTTTAACTAATGAAAAGACGAACAACCCTCAATTGATTTTTGGGCATCTAATGACTTATCATACATAGACAAAATGATAACTTTGCCTCTCATAGTCTTATGGTCGCGAAACGATTAATATAAGTTTTCTATATTTCAGGCAAATTTTTATATATTAATATAAAATGTTATAATCACAATCAATTCCATTCAAGATATTAAATTTTAAAATGAAGTATTTGAGCCAGATCTTTTTGAGAATTGTACAGACACCAATAAAATTGTGTATGTTTTTGTATACGTCAAATTTACAGAGAGTATATACGCCAGCAGTATAATGTTTAAATGCTCGACTATTGAGGTCAATGAGGTTACCGAATTAGATAACTAACTATTATTTGCTATGATATCTCTTAAGGTTAAGTAACCTACTTGACATTAAATATAAACGTTTTTTGTATCTTCTGCTGATATTTGCTGTCATTCAGTTTTTCAATTGAGGTTTCTTGATATTTAGCGACTAAGTATTCATTTTTCAAAATCATCGCATTAATACTCATTTGAAGTCATATTGGGGCTTTCCGAAGTAGTATTAGTTCTTCACATTAGCTAGAAATTTTTTAGTAGCATTTCTCTGGTGGCAGTAATAGTTACTACGACTTCTTAATTCGGTTTGGTTGCTGCCCATTAGAATTTTTAAATACACAGTCATGTTCATTGTTGGTGCCGACACAGTATTATATTACCACCAGCATGCTTAACTGCTTCATGCAAGGTCTTTGTAAAGCTCAATATGACAAAATGATAATTATTTTAAGATCAGGTGAATTATTTGGGACAACTGCTTACGTCAGATAATATCACCACGGGTAATGTCAAACTACGTACACTAAAAGACGCACTTCTCCCTTGGAGACTGTATGAGTAGCGTAGTTTTATGGGACCGTGCACACACTACAGGCGCTCTGTGCCAAATTTTGCAAACTTAGTGGTAACATGAGCTGATGAAGACCAATGATTACCAAAAGAAGGCGTTCCGAACACTGGAGCAACTGTTGCTCAGGATCTTTTTGTGTTTCAAAGCCATGCGATAATAAGCTATTAAATAGGATAAGCTATTAAAAATCATAAGCTATTATAGCCGAACGCTATCAACGCGAAAAGGGCTCCTGGATGTGTTTGAGTCAGTTCTACTGAGAAGCCAGTTCTGCACACAGGTGCAGATTTCAATTCAGAATACCCGAAGAGCAGCTAGCAGGAGGAATTGCGCACTTGGAAAAACTACGAATTTTGCATAGAGCACAGAGATGGGAAAAGCGTAGTAATACAGTTACGACGTTACGCGACGTCCTTTCAGTATGGAGTATCGACATTGCAAAAAGTCTATTGTTGATTTCCAGCTATCAAGAATATAATTCAAAGGGGACTGGTGCACAGCACAAAGCAACGATCCTGCACTGCCTATAATAATAACAGCGATGAAAAAGGACAGGAGGCTTTCCTCAAAACGGGGTATTTGCTCAAAGGCTGATTGATGAGTGCTTACATAACGACTGGGAGACGGCAATTTTACAAACAACGTAATTGTTGTACCGTACTCCAAAACAAAAGAAATACTAATCAATACCTCCAAAAAAACACAGTTCATCATTTATATCATAAAAAATCGCAAAGTATCGCATAATAGTGTTGCATTATATTTTTAATTTTATTATTAACATTTCCATTGTTATTACAATATTTATTATTATTACTATTTTATTATTATAATTTCAATTTTTATTTCTTTTATAAATTGAAAGCAAAATTCAAGTTTTATACTATAATTAAAGGTCACAAGTCTTGTTGTATGGAACATTGAGTAAATAAAGAAATAAATTTAAAATAGTCTTCAGATGTTAGTTAATGGAAAACTTTTTGCCATTATTCTCCTGAATCTCCTTACTTGATACAAAAAAAAATTTAAATTAGGTATTTAATTTTAATAATTTTCTTCATTGCAAATATTACACTAATATTATTTGGTTTTGAAATAAATTTTATATAAATTTTTTATTTAATATCAATTAGATATTAAGATGTGTAAATCCAAACCGCGCTTTTTGTACTAAATAGTTTCACATGAAAAGAAACAACTCAAAAAATATTGTATTACCATAATGATTACCAAATTGAAAAACAAACTACGGTTGTATATTTTTTATTTGTGTATATATTATATATATTTAGAGTTTTATTATAAATATAAAAAAAGTTTTTTTTTACCAATAATTTTTGATCAATTAAAAGTCATTACGTTTAAATGATTAATACGTTCTTTCTATACTTACAGATATTTTTGATCAATTTAAAGTCATTACGTTTAAATGATTAATATGTTCTTCCTATATTTACAGATATTTTGTATCGTATATAAAAAAAAGTATGGAAACATTAAGTGGTAAACTTCAACAATATGCACAATGGTGCTTTGATAATTGCAAATGCACTAAAGTGTCATCCAGGTTATTGCCCCCCTCAAGTGTTGAAGTCGCAGTAAGTAGAATATAATGATTTGATTTGTTATGATTTGATTTTGTGCCAATGAGATTATAATGCTGCAATTGGCTGCAGCAGTTTTAATTCACTTAAGCACTGGTTAAAATGCTCAGTCAGAATATTTGAAAAATAATAATGATTTGTTTTACAATTCAAAATTAGCTCTGATTTATTCAAAAATATCTTGTGATACTTATACAATTTTCTTTTGGTTATATTAACCCTTTCGCTACATAGTATCCATATGGATACATGTAACTTTATGAGCACTTTACACTCTCCTGGACAAGAAATAAGTTTGGGATTTTTTAGTTTATGTTATTTTAAGACCTTTTTAATTATTTAAAATATTTTTATAAGTTTTATTACAGTTTTTATTAAAAAAAAAATTTATTTAAAAAAAAGTATTTTGATTGTTTTTTTTTTTTTTGGTCAAACTGTACATTATTCAGTGTTTCATAAATTATTGATTTTCATTTTAGAGAAACAATAATTGATATTTTAATAATTTTGTCAATTAAAATAAATATTCAATCTTTCATATTACTAATTAAGTTTTTAATAGTATTTTCATCAGTTTTTTTACAATTCTAAAATTGTACTTATTACTGTGTAATGTCATCCGATTTTGACGAAAAAAGCGTAAATAAAATTTCTTGCATATCTTATACTATGTTCACACACGCATTTTTATTGAGCCAATATTCAGTTATTTGAGTACAATATTTTAAGTGTTCACATATATAATATAAGCAATATTCATTTGACAGTAAACAAAACAGCTGATTGCTTCAACAACATTGCTTTTAATTTAATCGCGAAAATAAGTGCCAAAAAAATTTTAGAATAACTGGAAAACAATTTAACATTGCAAAAGGTCTTGCTAATGATTGACCGAAACGCCCAGCTGTTGCGGTTAGTAGGGACTACTTTTGAATCCAAAGTGGATTCTCCCAGAAGGATGAGAAAGAAAAATTTGATAATAGTGGACCTGCTGACCTTCCATTTTTTGTTTGTCGTTGTTTACATTTGAGTTGTCAAATATTAACAGAAAGTGTTCGGAAAACTGTAATATGCTCACTAAACATACTAATGACAGTGTTGTATTTTAAGTTTTAATCAATATTATAACAATTTATGAATTTATTGAGCAACAATTAATTGAAATTTTGTATGAAATATTGAGATCAATAATGGCGTTAATTGCGATTTACGCAATAAAAGTGCATATGTGAACATAGTATTATACTATGTTCACGTATGCAATTTAATTGAGAACAATATTCGGTTAATTGATAACAATATTTTAACCGTTCAGGTATAATAAATATACTCAATATTCATTTAACAGCTGATAAACAACAACATTGTTTGTATTTTGGTCGCGTGTTTTTGTAATTTTTATGTGTGTTTGTTTGAAAAGTTGCCGTTTTTTTTGTCGTTGTTGACATTTGAGTTGTCAAATATCAACAGGAAGTGTTCGGTTACTTATAATGTGCTCACTAAACGGACTTATGACAGTGCTGTATTTAAAGTTTTAATCAATATTATAACAATTAGCATTTAATTGAGCAATAATTAATTGAGATTTTATATGAAGTATTGAGATCAATATTAGCGTTAATTGCGATTTACGCAATAAAGGTTCATACGTGAACATAGTATTAGATATCTGTAGAAACATTTCATCAATATTTTCCGATATAAACCGATTTGTTGTGTAAGAGCTGTGACCTGCTGAATTATAAATTATTTGTGGGGTTTTGTGTTAAAAAAAGGGTCTACGTTCAGTTCCCGAGTTGAGTATTGGATGGTGCTCTTCATTGAAAAGGAACGAACATTTTTATGATGGAAGGGCCAGCTTCCATAAAGCATGGTGTGGTCAACATTTAATCAATCTGACATATTGTGTAGATTTATTAGATTCGATTCGCGTATGAAAACTTTATATAACTATTTCAGGCAGGTTCTATGGATTGAGGTCATTATTTTTATCCCGCCATTACTAAATCATATCGAGTGAATTTTGGAATAGTGTATTTTCTTCTGAGAAGTCGCCGTAGTCTAGTAGGTAGTGTGTTCGCTTATAAGACGTAATGTCCGGGTTCGTACCCCAGACATCAAAAACTCTGAGAGTAAATACACCCGCCATGAAAAAGTTTCTCAAAAATCTGTCGTTCGGAGTCGACGTTAAACTGTAGTTCCCGCCACTCAAGTATAAAATCAAGGCACACAACTTGAGTGGTGTGAGAAGCTATGCCGTAATCCTGACTGAAGGGTTGTAATGGCTAATTATGTATGTATTATGTATGTATGTATTTTCTTCTGACGGGTCAAAATACATATATAATTTTTACTCGTACTGATGTACTTTAGTATGGAGGAAAGCGAAATGAAGAGTTCGATCTCAAGAAACGATTAAGCATGGCATTAGGTATACAATACTGTGGGACTGTGTGTCGGCACCAAGTGTGGATACTTTTTTGCAATTTATTTATGAAATAATGAATAAGGGAGTATTTAACATTTTAATGCCGAATTTCACCTACAGTTCGAAGGAATTAAGAATATGAAATGATTATTACATTCAATGGACCCAATCATACTTCTGCTAATCTGAAGATGGGATTTGTCTACCGAAGTCCCCACAGGTTTAATACGCCTGCCCAAAGTCCCGATATGACTTCAAGATAGTATTTAAGGGATCAATTAGAAGAACGGTTAGGTAGTCGTTAAACTCAAAAAAACAATCGACTGAAAAACTTTCTCAACAGAAAACACAAGAAAAAACGATACCAAATAGGTTAAATGGAGCGTGTGACGACAAAAAGCGGAGACCTTGTTTTTGCCCACACCATATCACTGCATGATATTTATGATTTAATGTATTGTTTATTTTCTTTTATATTTTTGCTGTATGAATTATTGTAAATAAAACTATTGTAATTATTTTAGTATAAGTTTATAACAGGTCCCACTGTGCCTAAAATATTCAAAGTAATTTTTGCTAAGCTCTTATGATCTATTTTTAGAAACATTATTATTCTTTATAACGGTTGTCGTAGGACCAGCGTTGCCAGTAATTTATTTTTATTTCTGGAAAAAATCCTTGCTTTTAGCAAGCAAAACTTTATTTTCTACTAAAGTACCAAAATTTTAAAAAGAAAATACCGGAGTCCGTTGACTCTGTTACTTTCCCTGTTGGTGTTTCTTTGATATCTTGCTCTAGAGTAAATATTTCGAGTTGTTATTAAATTTATTGAAAAAAGTGGAAATTGAAATTTGATGAAAAAACTTGTTTTGTTAGAAAACGAATTTAATGAAAACTTTATTCGATTTCAAAAAACTTGGAAAAAGGAAAAACTTGGCACCTGGCAACGCTGCGTACGACTCACATTTGACCTACAAGACCTCTTTGCTGAATTCAATTGGTGCTTGCTCTCACATTGGTAAGTTGTAGAGTAGGACACAACATGATTGATGTTCGATTATGTTTGATCTGTTATTCGTTACTTTTGTGAATAAAAGCGAGCGTGATTAGTTATAAGAACATATGTAAAAATTAATTTTAGGGCTAATAAATATGAAATGAAAAAAAAGCGACCGGGCAGTTGGTGATGAGTTGCTGGTAAGGCAGGTCGATCTTACGACATAGGCTGTTGCTGAAAATATATCAAATCACAAGTGGTGTGCTTGTCTCCACTAGTGAGATATTTATAGCCAGCAAAACACCTCAACTGTGACTGGGCGGACACCGGAGACCTCAGAACCACAATTATCCTGTGCGTAGGCCGTTTGATTGTTGCTCTGACATCCTCCTTTGGTTGACTTGACTGACTGTGCCGGGGTAACAGCAAGGACCAGTAGAAACCACAGTCATCCAGGGCGCATGCCGTTTCACTGTTGTTCTGACTCAAACCCCCTTGACGCCTTCGGCACTGTTACTTGACGAACCGTTGTTTGGCCGGCCTAAGGCTTATTAACTAATATTAAACTTCATTTTTCCTTCTATGTAGCCCTAACGTAGTTTAGTACGTAAGCTATTTTACTTAATTTTAATAAATAGCTTTAAAATGTCAACGAAGTATTTTTTTATGTAACCACTGGACGCCGCTGATCTACCCCAGCACCCAAGCGGCAACGTGTCGTTACAAGCGCTTGACCTTAAGTTCTAGGGATGTAAAAATATAGACTACAGACGACCGACGACAGAAAGCTGCCAAGTTTAGAATACATACATACATACATAATTGGTCATTACAACCCTTCAGTCAGGATTATGACATAGTTTCTCACACCACTCATGTTGTGTGTATTAATTTTATATATGAGTGGCGGGATCTACAGTTTAAAGTCGATTCCGAACGACAGATTTATTTATTTTATTTGCTCTTAGAGTTTTTGCCAGAAATCTGCTGAGAGAGGAAGTCACCAAAGAAATATATACAGTGAAAGCTCCCATAAGCGGACACCGATCGTCGAGGCATTTTTGTCCGCCTAGGGGAGATGTCCGTCCAAGGGATATTTTGTTGAAATACTTCGGGTAAAATTTAATAAATATTATATATTATTTGTTGCCAACGATAACTGTGATAAATAATAATCTTTAAAAATATTTTCATTAACTTTTATTTTTCTCATATTCATATACATTGTACATACGTAGATATGTATTTATATTCAGAGTAGCTAATTAACTGACCATCCATTAGTTATCACATAAACCAAAATAAAAATTGGAATCACAATTTAGATTTTGTCTATGAACATCACATTACATAAAATAATAAACCATAATCTGATTAACTTGAAAAATACACACTCAACAAAGAAAAATTTATGTAATCTCTACACATTGCGCATAGTATAAAAGGGGGATAAACCGAAATACACTAAAATTGCTCAGCTTTGCCTTTTGTAATATTTATTTGCCCGCCTATGGGAGATGTTTTTGGAAAAGCAGGTGTCCGCGTCCGTCCAGGGGAGATGAATTTGCTCTAAAAATACGACCTAATTGACGGGACTTAGGAAATCATCCGTCTGCTGGAGATGTCCGCCAGTGGAGCTTTCACTGTATATGTTTTTTCATATTTTCGTTTTAATGTCTGACCTGGGGTTTGAACGGTGGCCTTACGTGATTAGTGATGCTAACACAACATGAAATTATAATTAAAAAAACAGTTTAAAATACTTCTTTTATTACAGAGAAACGAACAATTCTAAAATTACAAAATAAAAAACAAATCACGTATTCATAAAAAACAAAATTGAATTATAAGTAAAATAAATAAAAATATATTTCTTATGCGAGTTTTGTTAATTGTTAATTGGATTACATATTATAAAAAATAATTTAATAAGTATTATGGAATTTTTGAAATTTCGATACACATCCATAGTCGATTAATAAAGCAAAATAAAAAGTTTTTGTATATATACATGTGTATGTATATACAGTTTTTTGTGCGATTTTATTTTTGCGTAACTAAAAAACTCGATAGTGCCACCGCTGCCCCTTGTTGGTCGGCAGTTTTTTTTTCTGCTCTGCTTTTAAAAAATTAAGCAGCCGACATTATGGCATTATTTACTGCCGAGCTGCTGTATGTCGTCTATGTGTCAGTTAAAAGCAGATTAATGATGGCAATACAATATGAAATCATATGGTGATTTCTTTTCTGGTAAAAAATGTTGCCTACATATTTTGTAGCACTTATTGGAGGTTGCACAAACCCTCATAATGTGTTGCATTTTAAACGATTATAAAAGAACAAAAATCATTGCCTTTTATGCAATTATTTTTGTAGTTTTATACCAATTTAGCGTTTTTTTACTTAATTAACGATTTTAAAACTAATCGTTGTATAGAAAATGAAAATATATTTTTTTAATTATCCAAATAATTTCCAATAAAATAATTTTTTTATTTTCGGAAAGCTAACTTTACAAAAAATGTTTTAAATACAAAAATAATGATATTTTTACCGCGGTCATACAAGTTAAAACTATTTTATGTAAAATTCAACTTAAGGACCAATGTTTTCAAATCGATTTAGATGGCACAATATGTTATTAATAATTTAGTAAATTTTTTCGAATTTTTCTATATAGCTAAAAATCAAATCAAAAATATAATTTTTGGAGTTTTTTTTCGGAAATATTTTTATTACAATATAATAAGCAAATTCCGTTTAAGAGTATTTATAAACAATCTTCTTATTACAATTTTAAAAAATTTTAATTTTTAAGTTAACTCATCTCAAACCTTTTTTGTTGAGATAATAATACATACACTGCATTTCACTTGAATAGCACACCGTACACATTGAAATTCTCCCCCCTATATCCTTGTAAGAAATAAAGATAGCGGATTGATTTTGGATTGCATTTTTAGTGCTATTTGTAGCTTTTATTATAAAATAAAATTTATTTCGATATATTAAATTGTTTTTAAAACACAACATAAAAACCAAAAATACTCAAAAAATAACAAGCAAATTCCGTTTCACTAGAATAGCACATTTTTTAATAAATGTAGAAAAATTACATTTTATTAAGGTTTTTAATTTCTTTATTATTTTTTTATGAAAACTAAAATTAAAATATGGGTTTCTAGTCCTGCGTTGAGCCTCCCTTGTTCAAAATAACCTCGTATATCCTGTTAGGCATTGACTCCTACAAATTTGTCAAATAGTCGAGAGAAATTGAAGTCCATGCCCGTTGAATGGCCTCAATAAGTTCTGCTTTGGTTGAAAATTGTTTTCCAGACTCGTAAACTTTTCTGGCCAGCCATCCAATAACATTCTCTATTATATTTAGGTCCGGCGAGTATAGTGGCCAATTCAAAAGGTTCTCATTTTTAGACTCTATGCACGATTTGACCACATGAGCACTATGTATTGGGACGTAGTCTTGCTGAAAAGTCGACGTGAAGTCGCCGTGGTCTAGTAGGTAGTGTGTTGGCTTATTAGACGAAAGGCCCGAGTTCGAATCCCAGGCCAGACATCAAAAACAAAATACAAAAAGTATTTCTTCGGCGACTTCCTCTCAGCAGATTTCTGGCAAAAACTCTGAGAGTAAAAATTGCCATGAAAAGCTTCTCAAAAAATCTGTCGTTCGGAGTCGACTTTAAACTGTAGGTCCCGCCACTCATGTGTAAAATTAACGCACACAACATGAGTTGTGTTGAGAAGCTAGGCCGTAATCCTGACGAAGGGTTGTAATGGCCAATTATGTAACATTAACTAAATGATTTTTTAAGTAAATCTCTGCAATCACCTTTGCAAAGATTTTACCTTTGATGTAGGTATTTGGAACATGTTACTTTATATTTGAAAATCTGAATATATTTTTCTTGTTTTTTTTCTGAATTATTCCTAACTTTTTTGATGTGTAAATGTCTGTAATTTTTATTATATTATTAATATTTTATTATATTATTAATATTTTATTATATTATTAATTATATTATATATGTAATTTTTATTATTATATTATATTATATTATTATTATTATTATTGTGTATAAAAAATTTATTCGAATCAACAATTTATATATAAATTAATGTAATTATAGGCAATGAGACGTCTTGGAACGATTGTATGCCGTTTTTTCTTTTTGGATGGACGCACAAAGGCAATTGATGTTCATCCTACAGACTCGGCAGGAGATGCGGTATTGAAGTTAGCAGAAAAACTGAATTTGTGCAATACTGAAGGTTGGGCCATTTTTCAGTCTCGTCCTAGCGGAGAAGAACATATTAAGTCATTTGATTACTTATATGATGTAATTGCTGCTTGGGAATCCAAACAGATTAAATTACAGTCAAACAACATAGCCCCAAGACGTCTAACGAATGGATCAACTTCAGGGGAAAATCGCTTTGTATTTAAAAAAAGACTATTTAAGTCCACCCGAGAATTATCCCAAGATCCAGTGGAAGTTAACCTGCTTTATGCGCAAGCTGTATACAGCGTAGTAAAGGTATGTGATATTATTTAACTTATACTTATTAATAAAAAAAATACATATTATAATGGCAAATTTTTTCACAATTGTAATATTATGGACGATGGATAATTTTTTACACTTGTAAAATTTCTTTTTGGGAATCAACTGTTTCTCAAAACGCGTATTTTTGCCAAATTAAGCAAATTAACAAAAAAGTTTGATAAATATTGATATTTGTTTCTTAGAATAAAGAAAATAAATAAATTGACCTTATAATTATGGAACAAAAATTACACAACAGTAATACACAGACACAATTACAATCCTTCAGTCAGGATTACGATCTAGCTTCTCATACCACTTATGATGTGTGTGTTAATTTTATACATGTCGAACGACAGATTTTTGTGAAACTTTTCAAGGCAATATTATTTAATCAGTATTTTTGTAAGAATTCTGCTGAAAGGAAGCCACCGAACTAATATTTTTCATATTTCTATTTGTTGAAGATGTCTGACCTGAAGTTTGAACAGAGACCTCACGTCCAAAAAACCAACACACTATCTACTGGCAAACGGCGACTTCAACAACAATAATAATGATGTATAAATATTTTAAATATATCTTCAAAGGGAACCTAATCGATTAAATTAATAGTTTTAGAGTCATTATTACAATTTGCCTTTAACAAGCGCTAAAGAGAAGATCATCATGCCTGTAACTTTTAAAGTTAAGTTTATGGTTGATCTTGCTGTGTGTATATATATATATGTCTTATATTCAATATTTCAACCTCAAATGCAAACGAACATGACAAAAGGGATAGCTCATCGTTGCGTTTTTATAGAATTTGTTTAATGTGGAAAAACTTATCGATATTGCTACGACACTACCAAATTTTTAAACAGGTTAACTTTATTTTACCAGTAAAAACGAAAAAAAATAGAGCTGACTTTAAAGTTCACTTTAGCTAAAGTTTACTAACTCCAACTTTAAAAGCAAGCTGTAATACTGGCGCTTAGAGATATGAAAAAAATAATAGAACTGACGTAATAAATATATTGTTTTAGTCAAGTCTCATATCGAATGAAAACGTATGAATTCTTGAGGTACAAACTTTTTCAGAAATTATTTCGAATAGTATACGTATGTATGAGTTACAAAAAAATCAAATGTTGTCACGAATGCTGTTGGATAAGGCAATGTTTCTTAGGGCCATTATTACAACTTGTCATCAACTAAAGGCAGAATTTTAACGGCCAGAGAATTTGTTTTTCATGATTATAAGTGGACAATGAAGTAAAAGTGAGCGATAAGCTAAATGAAAGATCATTCTACCTGGAAATTTTATGTTTGAGCTTGCCATATTATATATTATTTCTCAAATATAGCCGAAATGAGTAAACATAACAAAATTTTTTAGCAATCATTAAAAATTTGAGCATTAAACGTCTATGATTTGAAATACACAACTTACATTTTGTAAATGTAGCTAAATGGATTCAATGCATCTCGTAACAATCTTATCTTCAAAGGCATGTAATTGTTGGGTGCAATATACTCTTTCTCCTTCGAAAAAAAGGGCAGCTGCTACAGAATCCATTTTTAAATGTCAAAAAAAACTTCCTTTACATCGGTTAATGTGCACTGATTTTGAATTTTGATTTTCACTTCTAATTATATTTGTTTTTTTTTTTTTAATTTATTTTGCGTAGTTTGTGACTACGGAAATTCAGATTCTCATATAAGGGTGTGATTCTGCTGTTAGGGTCATACAAGGGTACGTTCAGAGTAGTGTTGGGAATCCCGGTATCCCGGGGTCCCGAAATCTCGGGATCCCGCAGTTGTTAACAATTTCAAAATCCCGGGATTGAGCACTTAATCCCGGGATTTGACTTTTTAAGCCGCAATGAAAAAATCGTATATTAGAACTCTCACTAATTCGAATTTCCAGAAATTAGAATCTCTTGTTTCAATGCATTAACCGCCCTGAAATTAGAAACAAATTCAAATTCAAATTGCGATTTTTTTTGAAATGTAAACAATAAAATTGTCCACAGTTTTAAATAAAAACAAAAATGGGATTGACCAAGAATAGGATGTTGTTGTTGATTAATGTCAGTAGCACATATTAATGCTATATTTTTGCTTATTTCACAAATAATATTAAAATTACTGAAAATTTCCTCAAAAATATAATGGCTTTTTACGTGGACTATGAAAAAAAAGTTATTCTACTGTTTGGAAACATTTCTTACGAGAAGAAAAAGGCCAGATAGCGATGTGTAAGTATGCCGCCTGCAAAAAGATTTTAAAAATTGGAGGTGGCTCAACGAAAGGTCTCCATACGCACCTACTTTCGGCCCATAAAATTAACCTCACAACAGCCAATAATTCAGCAAAATCACCAAAAGCAGATGAACCACTAACAAAAAAAAACTAAACCACTAACCAAGTATTTTCCTATGCTGGGGCTAGAAGACAAATCACTCTCTGCTACACTTGCATGACTAACAGCCCTTGATGGGATTTCATTTAACGTAATATGCCGCTCTAGTGACTTACGTGCAGGTCTTACAGCACTGGGATTTAAAAGTTTACCTACGACTGTCAACACAGTCCGCCAAATGGTTGTAGATTACAGCAATAAAACAAGATATTCTATAATCACTAAAATAGTTAACAAAAAAAAAACCCTGAATTCGGTGTGGGAGAAAATGCTTCACGTCCAGCTACATCACTTATAATAGCTTCTGAGTCAGAAGTTACAAGTTGTTTCAGATTCTTCTGAGCTTCCATCTGAATCTCTTTCTTGTTCTCTTGAAGAACCTTTAAATATTTCAGACGAGCTCAATGAAGCTATAAAAAAAGCAAATTTACCGAGGATAGCAATTCAATGTGCGACGCTGTCTGTAAAAATTCAGAGAGAAATGCTCTTGTTTGAAAATGGAGGAACACGTGGTGACTTTTTGCAAAGAGCATACGATTTTTTAATGACTATTAAGCCAGCCAGTGTAGAGTCTGAACGTGCTTTTTCTGCAGCTCGATTTTTCGTAACTAAAATAAGAAGTCGTTTGGGCGATGAAACTTTGGATGCTCTGTGCTTCCTCAAAACGTATTTTAAAAATAATAACATATCGCAGTTGATCAACAAAATAGTATATATCTATAAAAAGAATTAACTTTTTATAATTAATTTAAAAATGTGTAAAATTAAAAATAAAATTAATTTTCTTATAATTTAATAAATTCTTTCTTATAAACCTATTTTTGGATGTGTCATGTTATTAATTTTATTGAAATAATATGTTAATATCTTTCAAGGACAAATTTTTTAAAATCCCGGGATAAATCCCGGGACTAGGTAAATGAAATCCCGAAATCCCGGGATTGAATAATAGAGCGGGATTGCCAACCCTAGTTCAGAGTACTAAAATCCTTGCTCAAAAATAATTGTTAATTTTTCAATAAATATCAGTTGTGACTGAATTTTTGTTCACAACTTCATTTTATTATAAGACGTATGACCAATTAAGGTGGCTGTGTCAGAATTAGCTTACTTTTAATACACAAACAATTTTCTTCTCAATTCATACATTTTGCAAAAAGAACTATGTGGGTTGCCGGAGATAGTGCGTACCCATTGAAACAGTTTTAAATTACTCCTTTTAGAAAAAACAGAACAGAACATTCTAGGGAAGCAAGAGATAAATTCAATAAACACTTTTCTCAATATCGCGTAAGAATAGAAAATTGTTTTGGCCTGTTAATAAAAAAAATTCAGCAGCTTAAAGGATGTTAAATTTGAAATGCTATCAGAATGAATTAAAAATGATTACAATGATTGCTTTATGGCTTGCTAACATTATAATGAAATACAATTATGAAGAAAGCGACAGAGATGAAAATTTGAAAAATGTTTTCCAGAGTCATATACCTACAATAACTAATAGAAATGACTTGCTTTGTTTAATAGAAAATCTGTGAAACCAATAATAAAAAGCGTTGAATACTTTTTTTTAGTTCAAAATTAATTTATTTATAAAAAAAATAAGCAAATTCATAAAACAAAAACTAATAAAAAATTCATAGTACATAACAGATAAAAGAAGTTCTTAATACTAAAAAGGTACAAATGAAAATAAGATGCTTAGTGAATATTTGCTACCTTTCAGACGTAGTTCTTCCATAGCAACACGTTCCTTCATATTAAGCTCCAATATTTTTAGTTCCCTTTAATTATTAATTTTTTTCTTTTATCTCTATGTTTCTTTCCATCACCACCACTCCCCCTTCATTCAAACCCTTATCAAAATTCATTTTTTGCATCTTAATTTCAATTAGTTCCGTCTGCATCTAAAGCATTTCGAAAACAACAGCTCTGGAATAAATACTTTTTCTGCTTGTATACAGAATTAGTTCCTGTGATTCCGATGATGTAGGTTCAGCATGGATATTTTTAATCGAGTTCAATAACATCTCACTTCCGGAGTCCAACCTTTTTTTGCTAAAGTACTTACAACCAATACTATCGTTTATGGTTTGAAAAATGTAAAAACTCAGAAAAATTTACTTTTTATTGTACTCCATATTTCCGATGCCTGCACATTTTTCCTACGCTTTTGCCTTATTATCCAATCTGTCGTTCGAAGTCGACTTTAAACTGTAGGTCCCGCCACTCATGTATGAAATTAACACACACAACACGATTGGTGTGAGAAGCTAGGACGTTGTACAATGGGTCAATTCGATCTCCGGGTACTGTACTTGTCACTGTTGACAAGTACACGTCCTCTAACCTAACCTTGCCTTATTATAATTTATCCGCAGGTTCCTCACTTTAACGCGCACCTGTTACCAATCCATAGTAACGTGTTTCTCTGGACAAAATAGTAGTTCGGTAGTAGGACGGAGCTGTTGGTCTCTGAAATACATTACATGTATATTGAAACATGTTAATACAGTATAAACACAATTCCATTTTAAACATATCTGCCTCGAATTGGCTATTTTCCGTTAAAAAGTCAACAATCAGTTTTTCCTCTGATGCTAACCACTTTCGTATTGGGATAAGACCCACTCTACTACAATACTACAACATAAAAAGAATATATGTATGTATATCATACAATAACAATACAAAAATGTGCGAAAATGTGTTTTGTTTCAATCAAACTCTTAATTATTCACACTACTTTTGTGTCACTGTATACAACTTCACTACACGACAATAATTGCTTGTATTATTCTATTTCAAACTTATGTTCGCATAACACTAACGACTGCGATCTTCAAACACAACTTGTTTACTTCACACAAGGCTGACTGGATTATAACTGACTGGTTGCTTGGTATGTCTCGCCTTTTTATATGTCCGTAAAATCAGTATAATGAACGTTCTCGAAGAGGAAGGTTCTTGTTTTCGCATTCTCGAGAATTCTATCGCAACCGCATTGTTGTTTGTGTATCTGGTTGACATTGCTTGTTTGTTGTTGTTCTATCATACTTGTCTGTCTCCTTCTCTTATACTGATGTTGTTGGTATATGCAAGCATGTACGTTCTATGTGTTAGTGTTTGTTATAGTTAATCAACATGTTCTTTGTATTGTTAGTGTTAGTGTGTTTATTAGCATCTTAATGTTAAACGTTATTAGGTCGTTTCGTAACACTGCCGCCCACTTAAGCCTGTTCGTCCCGAATAGGCTCATTATTTCTATTCCCATATTTTGCCAGTCGCTCAATGTGTACGACCTTCATTTTTGTTCGGGGGCTGCTAGCTTTCTGTATCCTGTACACGACATCGTTTAACCACTTTATTATCTTATATGGTCCATGCCAGTTGGTTTGTAGCTTGGGAGATAATCCCTTCTTCCGCTTCGGGTTGTATAGTAGAACCAGTTGTCCCTCTTGGAAACCCTCCGTGTTTGCTGCTCGATCATACCTGGCTTTCATCCTGTCACTGACCATTGTTATACGGGTGCGCACAAATTCATGAAGCTCATTTAGGCTTTGCTCTTTTGCAGTGTATGTTTCATCTCTCTCTGTGGGGGCTTAACACCAAACTCTAAGTCACCGGGCAGTTTAATCTCAGTCCCAAAAATAATCTTTGCGGGTGATCTCGATGTTGAATCGTGGACTGCAGATCGGTACGCCAGTAGGAACCTCGGAATGTGTTCGTTCCAGTCCTTCTGTTGCTCGCTCACTACTTTCCGCAAGTACTCCTCCAGGGTTCGGTTAAATCGCTCTACCATTCCGTCTGACTGTGGGTGAAGCGGCGTCGTTCGAGTCTTCTTAATGCCGTACACGTCACACATTTCCTTGAATACAGCTGACTCGAAATTTCTGCCTTGATCGGAATGTAGTTCTATTGGAACCCCATAGCGGCGTACCCAGTTGTTCACAGAAACATTTACTATTGTGTTCGCCTCTTGATTGGGTATGGCATACACTTCCGGCCATTTGCTGAAGTAGTCCATCACAACGAGACATATCGGTTTCCGGCATTGCTGACAGGAAAAGGGCCTGCTACGTCCATCGCTATCCGCTCGAAAGGTGCGCCTGAGTTATATTTCTGCATCTGACCTCGACTTCTTCTTGCTGGACCTTTAGCTGCTTGCTGACATCCAACCCAATAAAAACGTTGTTTTAGTCTTTCCAGCGTCTTTGTCACTCCAAGATGTCCTCCACTGGCTCCATTATAAAACTCCTCTAACACTTCTTCCATGCCACTACTAATAGGTTGGATGAGATCTTGCCATCAGCGTTTTCCCAATGTCGATATAAGCATCCGTTTATCAACCGTAAACTGTCCCATAGTGCCCAATAGGCTTTTGTAAGAGGACCTTCTCCAGATATCTCATTTTTGGTAGGCCGTTTGTCCTCTTCCTTAGCTGCTATTATCTTCGCCAATATTGGGTCATTTATTTGTGCTTCGGACCAGTTTGCGTTGGTTCGATCCGCGTTAGCCGGATATCAACGATTGATTCTTCTCGGCTTTCACACAATGCTTACATTCCAAATTACAGGGTCGGCGTGAGAGACCATCAGCATTTCCATGTTTTATGCCTCTTCGGTGTTCAATGCTGAAGTCGTAAGTCTGTAAGCGCTCAATCCAACGTGCTAGCTGTCCTTCAGGGTTCTTAAATTGCAACAGTCATCTCAGTGCGGAATGATCAGTCCTTAGCAGAAAATGTTTGCCATACAGGTACTTGTGGTAATGTTTTATGCATTCCAACACTGCAAGTAGCTCTCGTCGGGTCACACAATAGTTCCGTTCTGGCTTTGACAGTGCGCGACTATAGTAGCCTACGACTTTTTCCGTCCCATTGATCACTTGGGAAAGTACTCCACCGATAACATATACGCTAGCATCACTATCTAGAATGAATTTTTCTCCTGGGACTGGATACGCCAAAACCGGTGCAGCACACAATAGGTCTTTTAGTGTCTGGAACGCCTTCTCCTGAGGCTCACCCCATTGATATACCTTTGATTTCTTGGTGAGCTCATGCAAACTTGCAGCCACATTAGCAAAGTTAGGCACAAAGCGTCTGTAGTATGTGCATAGTCCCAAAAAGCTGCGTAGTTCATGAAGATTCTGGGGACGAGGCCACTCCTTTACTGCTCGTATTTTATCTTCATCCGTGGATATGCCATCTACTGCAACAAGATGCCCCGACTATTTCACCTGCTTCTGGAAAAATGCACATTTCTTTGCGCTTAATTTTAGTCCAGCCATTGTTGTTCTTTGCAGTACTTCTCCCTGGTTTTTGAGGTGTTTGTCGAAAGTTCTGCCCATCACTATAATGTCGTCGAGGTACACCAGGCAAGTCTTCCAATGCAGTCCCTTGAGTACACGTTAAGCCGCTCGAATGTGGCCGGAGCATTGCAAAGTCCAAATGGCATCACTTTAAACTGCCATAAGCCGCCGTTCGCACTGAATGCAGTTTTCTCCTTGTCTTTGTCTGCAATCTCCACCTGCCAATACCCACTTTGTAGATCCAATGTGAAGAACCACTTCGTTCCGGCCAGCGTGTCGAGTGTGTCGTCAATTCTAGGTAGCGGGTAACTGTCCTTTTTGGTGACATCATTCAGCTTCCTGTAGTCTACGCAGAATCTTGTACTGCCATCTTTCTTCTTCACCAAGACTACAGGTGACCGGACTGTCCACGGACCGGATGATGGTTCGATTACACCGCTCTTCCTCATTTCCACTAACTCCTTAACCTCATTACGCTTTGCCAACGGTATGCTTCGCCCGTATCAATTTCATGCTTAACCATAGCTGTTCTTCCTTGTTTCCTATTCGCGGCGAAAGCGAAAGCATAACTCTTTAGCAGCTTTTTGGCTTTATTTCTCTCTGCAGCTGCTAAACCTGCTACCCATTTCTCCACATTTTCACCAAATTCCTTTTGATCCTTGGTTGACATTTCGGCAGGTTCTGGCGGTTGTTCGCTGTTTATTACCGCCTCTACTGGAGTACATTGGCCCACGTCGGAGTTTTTACAGATGACTTTTTTGTGGCCAGATAAATTTAGCACTCTCACGGGGACTATTCTCTGTTTGATGGATTTAACGAGGGCCTTTGCTGATAACAAATCCGTCTGTATTTCTGCTGGTTCCACAACCCACAAGCGGTTTTCCTCACAATCTCCCTCCATACGCTCCCATATCAATGATTCACTCTGAGGTGGTAATTTGAGTTGTGCGACTGCAACTATTTTTCTGGCGTGCACTTGATGCTTGTGTCGTACGTCAAGAGGTATCTCCACATTTCGCCAACTCATAATCTGTTGCCCCATATTCAAATTGATGCCATGAGCTATCATAAAATCGGCACCAATGATAACCTCGTCCACAATATCGGCAACAATAAAGACTTGGCTTACGCTAATGTTGGCTATAGTTACCTTGCCTCTGTTTTTCCGTGGACGGTGGCAGACTCTCCAGTAGCTGTCCGAAGTCTCACATTGCTAAGTGCCTCACACTTTCCCTTCACTACATCTGGTCTGATGATGGACTGCGTTGCTCCGGTGTCTATAGTGATGGTGTATTGTCTGCCATTTATGTACCCCCACGCCGTAAGGTTGTTGTTGTTCCTTTGCATCACTGATATTGAGATTGTGGGGCCCTC
The DNA here is from genome assembly GCA_930367235.1 of Sarcophaga rosellei. NCBI lineage: Eukaryota > Metazoa > Arthropoda > Insecta > Diptera > Sarcophagidae > Sarcophaga > Sarcophaga rosellei. The sequence goes on along the minus strand of OV884017.1, from coordinate 77,139,769 downwards.
GCTTGTGGGAGCTAGCACTTGGCCCTCAGTGCTAGCTTGTTTTAGTTTAACGTTGAAGCATTTGATCTTTGCCTTTTGTCCGTTTTCTCCCAAAACTTGCTTCACCATCTCCTTAACTTTAGTTAAAAGGCATTCATCTTCCTCCACTACTTCCATTCTTCGCACTTTGCTAGCTTGTGGTCTTGAAATCGTGCGAGCGGTCTCCTGGGCTAATGCGAAGGTTGTCTTTTCCTTAGAACATACCGCTAGTTTAATGTCAGGGTCGCGTATACCACTAACAAACGCCTCGGTCTTAATGTTGTCCATCAGCGGGTGGTTTTCTCCGGGATATGTTAGCTGCACCAACCTCTCAACCTCCATTGCAAAGGTTTGAAATGACTCGTTTGCCTTTTGCGCCCGGCATCTCAACTCCATGCGGTACAATTCTCGTTTGTGCTCATCACCGAATTTCCGCTGTAATGCCAGCATTAACTCGTTGTAGTTGTTCCTGCAGCTGGCTGGCATGGTTTCAAGGATTTCAGCTGCGACAACTTTTAGCGTCAAAATTAGTTCCAGAGCTTTCTCCGCATCGTCCCATCCGTTTCTGCTGGCTACTGTCTCGAATTGGAATTTGAATACGGATAGGGGTGAGGTACCGTCAGAACAAGGTGCTTTCGTTCTGCCGGTACCATCTGATACAACTCGCACTTGTTCCGGTCGCTGACTCTGGAGGTTGTTGATCTTTTCCTCCATCATTACGAGTTTTCCATCGACGGTCTTTCCCAAATCGTTCACTTTCGTGTCAACGGTCATTTCCAAGTCGTTCACTTTCGTGTCAACGGTCTTTTCTAAATGTGACACCCTTTCTTCGACTCCAGTGATTCTTTTGCCGAAATCGCAGTATATCCTGCAGCTTCCAAGATGTCGCTTCAAGCTCCTCTTCAATTTTCGTCAAAATTGCTGCCTGCATTTTGCGATTTTCGGTTCAAGAAGCTTCTTGCAATTTGCGATTTCGGCTCTAGAAGCTTCTTGTACTTCAGCCAGAAGTCTTTGATTTTCGGTTCTAGAAGCTTCGAATAGCTTCTGGTTTGCTACTTCCATTTTCTCCATCAGAGCTGCTAGCAACAAATTTATGTCAACAGCGCTAGGGGTTGCAGGGGCCTTTAACTCTCGTTCTTCTTCATCCTCGAACTCGTAGGAATCGATGTCCATGCCTTGAAGCTGTAGGTGTTCTCTTTATCGCTTTTGCAATTCATTCTTCGTGCCCATTGTTGGCAGCTCGAGTTTACCCAACTCCCGTTTAAGCCGTTCCACTTTTAGTTCGGTGAGCTACATTTTGATTTTCTTTTTTTATTTATTTATTTATTTTCAGTTTTGGATTTTGCAATCCCTCTTCTGACACCAATTGTTACGTTTTTACCTTTTTAAAAACGCTTAGATTGTGGGTTCGTTGATTGCAGACCAAAATAAAAACGAATATGTGTTTTGTTTCAATTAAACTCTTTATTATTCACACTACTTTTGTGTCACTGTATACAACTTCACTACACGACAATAATTGCTTGTATTATTCTATTTCAAAATTATGTTCGCATAACACTAACGACTGCGATCTTCAAACACAACTTGTTTACTTCACACAAGGCTGACTGGATTATAACTGACTGGTTGCTTGCTATGTCTCGCCTTTTTATATGTCCGTAAAATCAGTATGATGAACGTTCTCGAAGAGGAAGGTTCTTGTTTTCGCATTCTCGAGAATTCTATCGCAACCGCATTGTTGTTTGTGTATCTGGTTGACATTGCTTGTTTGTTGTTGTTCTCTCATACTTGTCTGTCTCCTTCTCTTATACTGATGTTGTTGGTATATGCAAGCATGTACGTTCTATGTGTTAGTGTTTGTTATAGTTAATCAACATGTTCTTTGTATTGTTAGTGTTAGTGCATTTGTTAGCATCTTAATGTTAAACGATATTAGGTCGTTTTGTAACAATATGTATATCATACGTCAATAAACAATTTACTTTTTATTTATATTCTTATTTAGTTAGTAATATCAATTTCAATTTTTTAATTTTTTTTTTAATAAATTTTCGGTGGTCTCTTTGAATTTTTTTTATTTTTCTTCATAATTTTTGGTATTCATATTTAGTTAAAGGTAACTTTAGCTAAAGTGAACTTTAAAGTCACCTTTAACTTCTTTTCGTTATTACAACCCAATGATAAAATAAAGTGGCAACGACGGGCTTCTTTTTTTTGTTGTATTTGCTTTTAAAAGTTACAGGTAGGATGATCTTTCCTTTAGCTCAACGCTCACTTCTGCCTTATTGTCCACTTATGATACTGAAAAACAATTTCTCTGCCGGTTATAATCCTCCCTTTAGTTAACGGAAAGCCATTGTAATAATGGCTCTAAGTGTATCGGATTTTATATGAAAGTTATTAACAACAAGTATACATTGTTGTATTTTCGTGCAACAATACACTCAATACAATGACACAAGGGCTTGTGTGAATTGCCCAATTGTTTGTTTAAACTTAAAAACGTAATGTACGTTGACGTAAGAACATTTGTGTAGTTATAGGAACGTTTAAAACGTGACATCTGTCAACGAAGAATATAAATAAAAACGAAATAAAACAAAGCAAAACACACTCACGAACACAACACAATGTAATGAAATTCATATACACACCTCTACATGAAGTCAGCTGTTCCGAAATTATTATTATTAATCAAAAATTAAAAAAGTGCATTATATACATTGAAAATTTGAAAGTTTTATATACATAAATAATCATGAAAGTACTAAAGAGGGCATTTGTGTCGCAATGCAACTCTGCATACAATAGGCCCATCACTTATGTTCAATTGTCACGTAAAAATGTGAATTAATTCCGTTTTATACAAATCGTTCCGTTTTGTTAACGAGAGAGTGCGCTTCGGTATGCATTTGCATTGGTCTCCATATGCTATAAAACGAACGTACGGTATGTTACGTTAGGCTAACTGGCACTTTACTCTCTTTTTTACGAACATTGTTGATGTTAGCGTCCAATGTGTGTAAAAAGCCGAAGATGTTGGACCCCCAGGGTGCTATTGGTGTCGACCAGACATCAGCAATGAATCGTTTTTTCGCTACTCATAAAATTTTGAGTATAAGCGAGTCAACAATATTGAAATTCAACTACTCTGATTCATTCATACTCACTACAACGTTGATTTATAAGTACAGGTTGCAATGAGTATGCGTACAACGTTGACATAAACTCATACCATTCGAAATATGTTTGATTCATAAGCCTACTCTTTTACATTCATAACTTTAGAAAAATACTTATAATACTTATAAATGATTTGAGTGACTCGATCCATTCATCAACATTTACATGCTTAGTTGTTAAGCATTTACAAAAAAAAGATACATAAGCAAAAAGACAGAGCAGTAAGTAGAGCAAGCACACAACTTTCTAGTGAGTATATTAGTGTTCGCTAGAGATTCATTCTTATTTTGTGATTCATGTATATGTTGAGTTATGGAGAGTCGAAATCAACATCATACGTGTTGTTTAGTATGAATATGATGAATACTTCAAACTTTGAATATGAGTAGAGGTTACATGATATTAAAATAAGTATGAATGCGTATAAGTATCAAAAATTATAAGTATGATTCGATTCTACTCATATTATGTTAGCGGGCCGATAAATTGGTTTTCATTATAAGTGGACAATAAGGTAGAAGTGAGCGTTAAGCTAAAGAGAAGATCATCCTGCCTGTAACTTTTAAAGTTAAGATTATTTTTGAACTTGCCATAGTATATATGTATAAACATATATATATTTGTTTAATTGAGTAGTGTTTTCGACATTGCTCTGGCACTGCTATATTTTTGAAAAGTTTAACTTTATTTTATCATTAAGTTGTAATAACGAAAAAAGTTAAAGCTGACTTTTACTAAACCGAGTTTTAATGGCAAGTTGTAATAATGGGCCTTATACTATGTTCACGTATGTAATTTAATTGAGAACAATAGTCGGTTAATTGATAACAATATTTTAACCGTTCAGGTTTAATAAATATACGCAATATTCATTTAACAGCTGATAAACAACAACATTGTTTTTATTTTGGTCGCATGTTTTTGTAATTTTTGTATGTGTTTGTTTGTAAGTTGCCATTTTTTTTTGTCGTTGTTGACATTTGAGTTGTCAAATATCAACAGGAAGTGTTCGGTTACTTATAATGTGCTCACTAAACAGACTTATGACAGTGCTGTATTTAAAGTTTTAATCAATATTATAACAATTAGCATTTAATTGAGCAATAATTAATTGAGATTTTATATGAAGTATTGTGATCAATATTGGCGTTAACTGCGATTTACGCAATAAAGGTGCATACGTGAACATAGTATTACATAATCATCATTCTCATTATTATCATCATCTTTTTTATTTTGTTTTTGTTGAGATCTGTCGTTACTAATAGTCTGGTATTGTACAATTCTGCTTGATAGCTTTCTAGGCTTACATTCATGAATTTCGGCTCTTTCCATTCATACTTGCGTATGTTGTTTCAGATATGGTGGTGCAGCAAGGGGAGTAATATTATTTTGAGTTACACCCAAAGCCTTTGGCAAAGATTTCTTGTTGTGGTTTGCTGCATTGATCACAATTATCACCAAATTTCTACATATTTATTTTGTTTATGTTGTTATTGTCTTCAATGTTTTGTTTAATTTCACTTCACTGATATTGTTGGTATTTTTTTAGGGCTGTTTTATTTATTTTTATTATTTTTATAGAATGAATTTAAGGTAAATAAAATTCTAAATATACAACTTATGTTTTTAAATAAAATTTAACTCTTGATTGTGGACTGTATTTTGTGGTGGATGGGAGTATTATGTCGGCTCCTTGGAACCAAGTTCAAAAAAAGGCTTATGACAAAAAAAGTCAAACTGTGAAAAAATTGTTTCCAAAAAAATGGATAAAAAAAGACACTTTACTTTTTTCTTTTCACGGTAATTTATAAAGAATTCACACATGCAATTTATTTTTTATTATCAAATTTCGAATATTTTATTTGGAAGAATGTTTTTAAGAAAGATTCATAATTCAAATTGCAATTAGGAAAAAAATTTAAATCTTTATCCTTCTGGATTTAATAAACGAATAAGTTTCTCATTAAATGTTAAACTACAGAAAACTTTAATGAAATACTACAACGCCGTGTGTTGATTAAGCCCGAAACTTTAGCATTTAAACGAGTTTTTGGGAATCCTAATTTCTTCAGCAACTTTTCCGAAATAAAAGTGGTCTTCGATCCATAATCTATTAGAGTAATAGTTCTGCAAATTTGCCCTCGATATCAAATGCTAACCATCGCTGTCCCTAAGAGAATCTGCCTCGATCTTCAGTTTTGCAAATTTCAGACCGAACAACTAAAATTTCGACTACATTCATTCAACACAGGTTGTTCTGCTTTACAACCAAAAACGATTTTCAGGGCTAAAATTCAGAAATTCTGGGCAAAGATTGAATGTTCTTTCTCGAACTAGAAAGAGCTTGAGAGCCTAACTTATCGGTATTATTAAATGCTGTTTAAAATTCCGAATGTCAGGCATGGTTTCCTCGAAGGCAAAAGCCTATCCAAATTTTCCATTTGGGAAAATTCATTTTATTTCGAATCGTCTGTTTCCCTTGAAAGTCAGTACTGGCAACTTTGTGGAGCATAAATAAACAAAAATGGGACACCTATTGGAGGCATCAAAGTGCCGATATCGAATTTTTAATATCTCGCTGTAACCTTTTGATTACCTGAGCTGCCTCGGATTTCACCGGTGTCAGTGTGAACAAAACTTTTAGTTGAGATTTCTTTAAAATTGTCTTCTTTTCATACCTGTCTTTATATCATTCCTCCTGAAATCCGTGAGCAGTCAGAGGAAATTTTTTCACGATCTCCAGGGCTTCACCAAGCGTGAACAGTCGAAATTTTAGTTTCACTCACATATACGGCAGTGAACATGTCGAATTTATAATGCCCTCTATGATAAAGAGGGCAGCTGCATATTGTGCCGAATTCGTTTTTCGCTGCCTTGACTGTTTAGGCAGTGGGTCTATGACATTCCAGATCGGGTGACCAAAGATCGGGTTACCTCACTCATTAGTGAGGTAATATTTATGTATTCCAACCTACAGCGTCAAAAAAGTTCCTGTGCTGCTTCACGATCTCCTACTCCTCAGCACTTGTGGCAAAGGCTTCATAAGAGTCCCTAACCTTTGCCCATAATGTCGAACTCCTCTTTCGGAATTTCTATGGAGAAGGCTGTATTAATTTCCTGAGGAGTAAAAGCGCTAAATTCCCTTTCAAAATCTAGGAATGCGCAAACCTCTCAAAAGCAACAATTTCCTTCGCTTCGGCATATTAATTATGGTAAAAATTGTAGTCGCCGTAGTCTAGTAGGTAGTGTGTTCGCTTATTAGAGTTCGGGTTCGAGCCCCAGGCCAGACATCAAAACGATATATGAAAAAAAAAAATATTTCTTCGGTGACTACCTCTCAGCAGATTTCTGGCAAAAACTCTGAGAGTAAATAAACCTGCCATGAAAAAGTTGCTCAAAATCTGTCGTTTGCAGTCGACATTAAACTGTAGGTCCCGCCACTCAAGTATAAAATTAAGGCACACAACATGAGGGGTGTGAGAAGCTAGGCCGTAATCCTGACTGAAGGGTTGTAAGGACTAATTATGTGTATGTATTTAAATTAAATAATTTATAATTTTAATATAATACGGGCACTTGCAAAACACCACTTATAAAGAAGGAGAACCGTTCGGAATTGATTTTAATATCCAACTGAACTTTTTGTTTAAATAGTATTGTCTTAACCTTAATATGATATAATATTCAAGTAATCCTAGCAATTTAAAGAGATTCCTCAACTCCGTTCCTTATCTGTATATCATGCATTCGTTAACCTTAAATCTACTTAACATTAGGGACGTACTAATTCATTATTATTATAAAATTTATTGGTATTATTATTATTTAAATATTTAAGAAATAAGTAAAATAAAATGAATGAAATATCCCAACTTTTCGACCCTATTGAAGGACTGGAAGTCTTCAATCGAATGGAAGCGAATTGGGCGCTTATCGACGCCGTTGCTCGTTGCGACCATTCTGACTTGCCGTCTTTTCCTTTTACGACCTTGAAGACTCTCCCGGACTGCGGTGAGCAATTGTTCTCGTGGACAATTAAGACCTGACCTAACTTCAGGTTAGGTGTTTCGCTGGTCCACTTAGCAAGGCAATACAGACGTTCTCATTACGAGAACGTCTGCTTGAGACCACAGAGCAGTCATAAACGTTTTCATAACTTAGGCTCTTTGATTTTCCTGTCTCCTACGGATTCTAGCGGCAGTGAATGCAGACTCTCTTCTATCAGCAGATGAGCTGGAGTTAGCGATTCTCTATCACTGGGGTCTGGCGACAGCGGTGCGATGGGGCGACAGTTGAGCACCGCCTTTCTTTCTGAGAGCATCGTCACCATTTCTTCCTGCGTCCGTGATGCGTTGCCCACTGTACTCAGAAACAGGAGTTTCGCTAGTTTGACGGCAACATCCCACCGCCCCCCGAAATGTGGCGCGCGATGTGAAATGAAAGTGAACTTCACTCCGGACGACGCTGCGTTGGATTCGACGGCGGGTTGAGTTCTGTCTAATTCTTGCAAGATATGTTTGAGGATATTGCTGACTTCTACGAAGCTCGTTGCATTGTCGCATAGCACCTCTTTGGGGAGATCTCTTCTGGCAGCAAACCCTTTGAAAGATAAAAGAAAAAATCAGTGAATAATCTACCGCCTTAGATGTGAAACACACGAAAACTGTTACATATGTATATTTTCAATAGTGGTCGAACAGAAAGCCTACGCCGACTATAAGAAATGATCGTTTAGCTCTTACTCTATTAGTGAGCAATTTTCCCATTATTTGGGACATCAGTTCAGTGGTTTGTAGCGGAAACAATTGTACACACTTGCAAACAATCCTACTGCACTCCTCCGTGGCATTAATTAACCGGATTCTCTCTCTAGCGAGAGGTTTGAGTGCCTTTGTGCCAGTATGGCAATTCTCGAAATGAAGATATCGCAAATAAAATGTGACCAAGTCATTAAGCTTCGCTAATATGGCAAATTTGCATTAAGCAATCTCTCACCTGCCCTTAATAGTGAAAATGTTATCAATTCTTCAGTAAATATGTGAATGAAAGGTGTAAACCGCTGTAAATTTGACGGCAAGACCAGAAATTTAAAAATCTCCTTTCTTCAATAGCAGGAAAAAAAAAGTCGGTTATCATATGACCATAACGGGTTTTCGGCAATACTTTCACTTACAATAGCGATATTTTCAGCGGAACGAGCGAAACGATGATGCACAGGCCTTTCAATATTTGTAACCACTCCAATCTCTCCAAATTTCTTCACAATTTTGCCAATTGTTTGCATAGTTGGACGATTATGTAAACCATAATCTTCTCTTAAAGCAGGATACGTGGCTGTGGCAGAATGACCATTTTTGTAGTAGGTTTTGATAATTTTTATGCGTTGTGTGATGGTTAAGCAATTCATTTTCGTCAATGTCAGACTTTCAACCGAAAAGAAAAAAATTGGTTTCACAACTAAGTTTGACAGATGTCGAATTCCAGTCCCACACTTTTGAAACCACGAAATGGATAGCCCTTTATATGCTCATTTTGTTTAAATATGAAGTTGCCATAATGAAAATAATGTATAATGTGGCAAGTTCAAACATAAAGTGACCTTTAAATGTTAAAGGTAGGATAATTCTCCCTTTAGCTTGACGATCACTTCTATCTTATTGGGTACTCATAATAACGAAAAACAATTTATCTGCCCGTTAAAATCCTCCCTTTAGTTAACGGCAAGTTGTAATAATGGCCCTTAGGATAGCAGAACCTCCGTGGGCTCTTTCGTTGGGATGGTTAGCGGTTATTAAATCAAAGTTTTTTATTTTGCAATATGATTTTTTAGCAAAGTGAGTTTCTGATATTAGAAAAATATCTATAAAAGTTGGTTTAAAAAATATTTCCACTTCCTGTATGTGGTTTATCAGTCCGTTTACGTTAAATGTTGCTACCTATTATAATGAAATATGCTCTTTAAATTTATAGTTTTATTGATACATGACATACTTTTCATATGAATTAAAATGGAACCAAAAATTTTTGGTATGTAGTCAGTAAGTAATAATTGTAATTATTTTGTACACATACCACCACAATAATAAAAAAATGTTAATGAATTTTATTAAAAAAAAAATAATAAATTAGAATCAAATTAGATTAGCAATAATAAACTTTTCTATTTCGACGATAGAAACAAAGATGATGCCGCCAGCCCAATTGGGATCGTCTCAATTTCGACCATTCACGTACCCATATATTCAGAAATGAATCCCATCGCTGAAGATGATTTTTCAATGATAATTAAGGGCATATGCCAACTGCTCCAAAGCCCTTTCGCGTCGTTGTCTATAAATGGCAACTAACTTGACAAGGTAGCAACTAATTTGACAACACCATTTCTCAAAGTTCGAAGGTCCTTGTTGGATGGCCCCATATAATGACAATGGCCTGTCATTGTTCAAACAGAAATTGAAAACATTTCGATATTAATACATATATTGAGAAAACGTCATATTCAGTCTAAATCCCCAGTCTCGTAAGAATTAGGTTTACCTATCCTCACAAACATACTGTCGAAATACGTGCTATCTACAATAGCTGTTTTTATTTCTTATGTTGATCGGCCATGCTTTTGCTTTTAAATAAGATTGAAAAACATTTATTGCTAATTTAACATAATTGAATATTTGATTATTCTGCAATAATATTATGCTGTCATAATAAAAAAAATTGGCTAGCTGATAAAAATGCATGCTTGAGGCGCTACTTTTAACTCTTCCCGAATAATTGTTTTCTGAACACAATATTGTCCAATATTATATAGCGTCCTAAGTAGAAAAAATCGAAGATTCCAAAGAAAAATCTTGTAGTTGATTACTGCAACACCCATATTTTTATATCAGAAATTGAAACATCTTAATGATCTCGAAGTGCCAAGAGTAAAAACTGAAATCATAAAATATGTAGATATATACTTCTGTGGGGCTCAGCGAGGAAGATAAATAAAATAAAATATTTGTCAAAATAAGAAAAATAAACAAATATTATTTTTCTATATAAATATATTTATTTTGTAGATAGAACGTACCTTTCGGTTTGGGGGTTGATCGGATAGTAATCAATTCTTTTCTATTTTCAGATTATTCACAATAAATTCATATTAATCCAGGGATGGTTTATACACTTAAACTAACTGATATTTAGACTTAAAAATAGGGTGGACAGCGTGAACCTCTCGCCCCCCTTGCACCATTGCAACAAGAGGACCGAGAAGTCACCTGCCCAAATATCAAAATTAACAATTCAGGTTGTATATATTTATATTACAATTTTTTTTATGACAGTAAATTAGGATAAAATATAAAAAAAAGTTTTGCGGGCAATGAATGGGTTCTTACAAGAGCCTGGTTGTGGGTTGCACTCTTCTTCTTGCGTTCTGTATGAGTAGACTGCTTTTGGTTGCCAAAATTTTTCTTCGTGGTGTTTGTCTCTTAGGCATTCGACAATTAGCCTGCGGTATTACACAATCTGAAATTAAACGACAAACGCGCAATAGAGAAAAATAAGAAAACGAATTAATACTGCTCTCGATTAGAAAGCGGCACGAGCTTCACAATTGTCCGTATTAGACCGCCATTGGCAGTTCGAATTTCGGCCACTCGCACTTGGAATCAGGGACAACATAAACCCGTTCGATTCGACTAAATTTTCGATCGTTATGGGGTTAATTATCATAACAAATGACAACATGATCGACAGCAACAAAATTTCTTTAATAAGTTTTCTGACGAGTAAAAATGGTCATCATAGGGTATCAACATTATATAGAGATTCCGCGTGATTCCAATTGTCAGTGCCTACTGGTCAACGATACTTGATTTGCCGCAAAAGTTGACCAATGGAACGGGGGTTTTTGAAACCAGGACATAACGATAGTCAAATCTGTCCCACAAAGGCTTCCAATCTGGTAAGATTCAGCTTCTTACGAAGTGAAAATACCATCTCTGCCAATAGAGTTGCACAATAGAACTCTAAACTGGTTAAAGCTTACACTTCTATAGGCGCAACTTTTGTTTTGGTAGCGTCTCCACCCAATAGCAAATCTATATGGGCATATTTAAAATCTGTTAACGCGAAATCGGGTACATCAAAAAACTTGATAACGAACATGTGGGTAATTGACCTGAGAGCTTTTTAACAACATACGCTCCCGTGGTCAATTTAGACGATGGATCAATAGAAGATTCGCTAAGGTGAAGTAACAAGTGATATTTTTATTTACAAATATAGCAAACGTTAGAGCTATGGCATCTTTTGGAGTCATGAGAAACGGCCAAACAATTCATGCAACGCAAATGCCTTTCAACGGTTAATAAACGATCACTAACCGTCATTCTCAAATAATCTGAACATAGACGAATGGGGTGATTTTCATTGCAGACTGGACGTTTTCTCTGGGGTAAATTCGGAGCAACAGTCTCATAAGCTCTGAATTTTCGGGGGCTATGAAAAATGCCTTGGCTATCGTTTCGGACTGCCGATTGGATAAAATTATGGCTGCCTATAATGTCCGAAACCGATTAAAGAGTTCGATATCTGGCAGCCAAGAGTCCATCCATTTTGCTCCATTTGGGTAGGTCTGAACAAGACCCTTGAGACTGCTCCCAAAGACCTAGGGTGTGTTCGGGAAGTTTAGTGGAGCAGTCATTTTTGTTTCGTTGCAACCTCTTAATGGAAGGGCCGGATTCCTTGGATATGGAAGAGAGGTTGAAGATAGTTTTCAATCGAGAATTCACTAAAATACGTTTATTCTCATATCGATCTACAAGGTTCTGCCAAGCCATGTCGAACACATCATTCGTCATGGAGCAAATTCGAATAATGTCCCTCCTCGTCTTCTGCAAAAGAAAGCATGTCTCTAAACGTTGAGCAAGATGCGTAATCACCAGAAAAGGTTTGGATATCACAGGGGGGATGATGAATCGGGATATTATTAGTAGGGGGTTTGAGGTCTTGCTCTTAAGGCTATCAGTTAACCCATCAATGAGCGAGATGCATTGAAAATATAATGTACATCTCGACACATACTTGGCCTTCAGATCTTTAGAAGATACCTTGGTATCCTCGGCATTTTCCAATAAGTCCTCGTAAGTGTCACCAAAAACTTCCCACAAACGGGTTAATTCCTGCCCATTGACACTCAAAGTGTGAACAGAATGTTCCTTTTTAGGGATAGCCTGAATAAAACTTTCAAAATCTCCTAAGCGATTGTAGTTTTTCGTTAAGTTCCTTAACGCGGCCATTTTATCACAATTCTGATAAAGAAAATGTTATAAAAAACTCCTAATAAAATAAAACGAAGAAATAAAAGTAGTATTCACTAAAGGGGATTCCCAATCGCAAGATTCCAAAGAATTGGAATAAATGAGAAAACTTCAAATCGCGAGAAGAAAGACCGAAAATTTCGAAAAAGTTCAAAAAATAAAATTACTCCAAAACAACTTTCCAAAAGGGAAAAGTTTAATTAATTATTTAGATAAAAAATTAAATTATTTTATATTGTAATGAAAAAATTTCTTAAAAAAGTAATTCAATAATTGATTTAAAAAAGTATATGTGTATACATATATTTTGTATACATATATTTTTTAATTAAATCGAACCAAAGTCAAAACAATATCAAAAGAAGTAAATCAAAATTACGAAATAATTCGCTCTTTATATTGGTGTAAGAACATAAGATATTCGAAAAAATAACAGCTGCCATCTTAGTCTCTGACAACCTTCCAGCTGCTTATAAAGCAAGGACACAACAACAACATCACACAAGATCAATATACTATAGCCCAGTTCACAATCTTGGGCATTTAGATGGTAAATGTATACCATTGTAAATATTTGCCGTTATTTTTGTTTAACTTTGCAACACTTATTGCAAACTTCTCAACACACAGCTGACTAACATATAATTTATTATTTATATTTATAATTTTATTTATTTCGTCCCCTGTCCATTTTTAATCGGCTCTTCTCTTTTAATTCGTTTTTTCATGTTGTATTTTTCCATTTTTTGTGACTTTATTTTCAATGTTTTTATTTTTATGATCAGCTGTTCATTTGCTCAAGTATGGCAAATATAAACTACGGGTTTGAGTGTGGGATATTTGCCAAACCATGGCAAGGGTATTTCTGTGTATTTTGTTAGTGTATGGTAAAAGAAATACCCAACATTTGCAAATGCCATGATGCCAGACCATTTGCCCAAGATTGTGAACTCCGCTTATGTGTTGTTGGTGTATATTTTTTTCGTTTGTTTATATTATCTTGCTTTTTCTTTTTCTTATATTCTTGCACTTCACACTTTATATTCAAACCAGAGATCAGCAATGAATCGTTTTTTCGTGAAATCTTGAGTATGATGAAATTTTGAGTATGATTGAATCAACAGCATTGAAATTCATCTACTCCGATTTATAAATACAGGTTGCATTAAGTATGAGTACAACGTTACAACGCACAAAAATACTTATAATCATTATATATAATTTGGCGCCTTTATCTTCGGGGGTGGATCGAGTAGTAATATCTTTTCGTTTAAACTTCATAATTCACAATATTATAAACGTAAGTACAGGGCTGGTTTATACACTTAAACTAAACTTATATCTAAACTTAAAAATTGGGTGGCCAGCGTGAACAACTTCAGATATATTTATTTATTAAATTATTATTATTTGAGTATTTTGAAGTATTTTGAATATAAAAAACCTTATATTACATCCTTGGTCACATTGGCTGATTCCAGCAACGTTCAGCTTCATATACAAAATATTTAAAGTTAGTTATATAGAACCAAATACCAAAATTATTTATTTGAATTACTTAATCAGTTTCTCGTTGGCCGTGGTTGCGATCAGACAGTTTAACGTACATTTATTTTGCAATTGCAATTAAAAGAAAAAAAAAAAATATAAAAAAAAGGCAAAAAGAAAGGAAAAAAAAAATAACAAATATATTTAAATATAAAAACGGTAAAAATTAATAACAACACAGTTGTTAAAGCTAAAAACAAAGGGATTAACATTCCCTAAAAACTTTCTGTAAAAAAGTAAACAACAATATTCAAAACATTTTTAAAAAATAAATAGAATTTTAAAAAGCAACAATGCCTAATAAAAGTGAAGAAGATAGCGATGGTGTTTGGCAAAAAGTACCAACAACATCTAACAAGAGAAGATTAACAAAATCACCAAATATGCATTTGCATAAAAAATTTAACTCAAATGATAAGCCAAGCACATCCAAACAGAACCAGTTTCAACTACTTGATGATATCACTAGTAAAGAAGAAACAGCAGAAAGCGAAGATAAATCTCCTAAGCCGCCACCGATCTTTATACCTAATGTATCAAATATTAGTAAAATGTTAACTGATTTAAGCAGTGTTATAAAATCTAGTGATTTTAATTATAAATCTATGAGAGAAGGCCAAATAAGACTTATGATAAAAAAAGTAGATTCATATAGAAAGGTGATAAAGTATTTAGAAGCAAAATGTATTAGTTTTCACACATACCAATTGAAGCAAGAGCGTGCTTATAGAATTGTTATTAAAGGTTTGCATTATTCAACACCTACTGAAGACATCAAAGCTGAGTTACTGTTATTAGGGCATAAAGTAAGGGAAGTTGTTAATGTTAGAAGTAGAATAACTAAATTGCCATTATCAATGTTTTTTGTTGATTTGGACCCAGATCAGAAAAACAAAGAGGTTTATAATATTAAAAGCATTAATAGTGCAATTGTTACCATAGAACCTCCAAGAAAAGTTGATGATTTAGTTCAATGCTATCGCTGTCAGGAGTTTGGACACACTAAATCATACTGCAGAAAGACTTACCGATGCGTAAAATGTGGGTTAGACCATCAAACATCTGCATGCACTATGGACACTAATATTTCACCAAAATGTGTGAATTGTTTGGATAACCATACAGCAAATTATAAGGGATGTAAGATTTATCAAGAACTTTTAAAGAAGAAAAGACCTACAAATCAAGGAAATTTAAGTGAGACAAAAAGGAATAACATATCCTCTAACCAACAATATACGGATATAAGTTTTCATAATTCAAATAACTTTAATGAAGCCAATAATAGCTCAAATAGTCATGGTAGAATGTCATATTCACAGGCAGTTAAAAGTGAACCAACAAGTGTAGAGAACAGATTTATGGAGAGACTGGAAAGAATGATGGATAAAATGTTTGAAATGATGACGCAAATTATGATGAAATTATGCAAATGAATTTAAGAATTGCAACATGGAATGCAAACGGTGCTTCCAATCATACGAAGGAAATAGAAATTTTTCTTAACGCTAATTATTTAGATTTGCTACTTATATCTGAAACGCATTTTACGAGTAAGACATATTTTAAAATAAGAAACTACACCACTGTGCAGGCTAATCATCCTGATCGCAGAGCACATGCTGGCTCAGCAATATTAGTTAAGTCTTCCATTAAATTTGAAATTCTAGCCCCAAGTGTACAACCATCAGTACAAGCCTGTGGTATTAAAATCAAATGCAATAATATAGATATCTGTGTGCTTTCCATTTATTTTCCACCAAGGCACAGTATAACAGAAGCAAACTATGATGACTTTTTTAAAATGCTTGGTCCTAGATTTATAATTGGCGGAGATTTTAATGCAAAACACCCTTGGTGGGGATCAAGGTTAACGAACCCAAAGGGAAGAGAACTTTTTAAGTGTATCCAAAAAAATAAATACAAAACTCTCTCTACTGGCAGACCTACTTATTGGCCTAGTGATCCAAACAAAATCCCCGACCTTTTGAACTTTTTTATTTATTCAGGCTTATCTAGTCAACTTTTAAGCATAATCGATAGTGACGATCTAAGCTCTGACCATACTCCTGTCATTGCTTGTTACAATACTGCTCTACAAACAGTTATCCGGAATACCAGTATTTTCTCTTCCAAAACAAATGTCAATATGTTTCAAAGATGGATTGATGAGCACATACAACTCAATACAAGTTTAAAATCAGGTGTTGAACTTGAAGATGCAGTAGAGAACTTTACGAAACTGATACATGAAGCCGCGTTTGTGTCAACCCCACAATCAATATCACATAATCATAACAGCTTTTACTTGTCTACAGAGATTAGAGTACTTTTAGCAGAAAAAAGAAGGCTTAGAAGAGTATGGCAGCAAAGCAGAAATGTAACCGACAAAACAAACTATAATCGAGCGGCAAAACATTTAAAAAAACGCCTTAATGAAATTAAAAATGAAGAGCTGTCCAACTTCTTAAAAAGGTTGGATGACTCAAGTAATAATGAGTTTAGGTTATGGAAAACCACTAAGTACCTTAAGAAACCTACTTCGAGAAACGTTCCCATTAAAGACTCTAATGGAAGATGGCACAGAAATGATAAAAGTAAGGCTAATGCATTTTCTACACATCTAGAGCAAACCTTTCAAACAAGTCCAGTCATGAACTCTTTAGAAGAAAACAATATTATAAATTTTCTAGACTGTGCTTGCCCTATGGACCTTCCAATAAAACCATTTTCGCCAAGAGAAGTTCAGAAAGAAATAGTTAAATTAAATAATACAAAGTCTCCTGGGTATGACAAAATTCGACCGATAGTTGTTAAGTCACTTTCAAAAAAATGTATTATATTTTTAACGCTTTTATATAATGCAGTAATTAGATTATCGTATTTTCCAATTCAGTGGAAGTGCGCAGAAATTATAATGATTAACAAACCTAATAAACCGGAAAATGAAATATCATCATACAGGCCAATAAGTTTATTACCTATATTTTCGAAAATATTTGAAAGGTTGTTTAAAAGCAGATTGCTTCCAATTCTCGAAAAAGAAAACATAATACCTGATCACCAATTTGGTTTCAGACACAAGCACGGAACACCGGAGCAATGCCATCGAGTAGTTAACTTTATTTCTAATTCATTAGAAAAAAAGTTATATTGCTGTGCAGTGTTTTTAGATGTAAAACAGGCATTTGACAGAGTGTGGCATGAAGGACTCTTATTTAAATTAAAAACAATATTACCGACTCCTTATTATTTATTCCTAAAATCATATTTAAATGAGCGAACGTTTTATGTTAAAATTGCTGATGAAAATTCTGACATATGTGATATAAAAGCTGGTGTACCGCAAGGAAGTGTCCTGGGTCCTATTTTATACACTGTTTTTACATATGATATACCTGTTAATAACAACATCACCTTAGCTACTTATGCGGATGATACGGCAATATTATATTCTGATCAATCATCATATGATGCGTCTGTAGTTGTTCAGAGAGAGCTGGATATTTTACAAAATTGGTTGGAAAAATGGAAAATTGAAATTAACACGCAAAAATGTAACCATGTCACATTTACATTAAGAAGAGAAGAATGCCCTTCATTATATTTTAACGGATCTGCGCTACCGAAAACTGAAAGTGTTAAATATCTTGGATTGCATCTTGACAAAAGATTGACATGGAAAAATCATATTACGGCAAAAAGAAAACATCTTGATATAAAAACAAAAAGATTGTATTGGTTGCTAGGTGCTAAATCAGAACTTAGTCTAGAAAATAAAATAAAAATTTATAAGGTAATACTAAAACCTGTATGGACGTATGGCATTCAAATATGGGGTACCTCAAGTCATTCAAATATAGAAATTTTACAAAGGTACCAATCAAAAACCCTCAGAATGATTGTAAATGCTCCGTGGTTTGTAGCAAACAAACAAATTCACAAGGACCTCGATATTCCCACAGTTAGCAGTGAAATAAATAGATTTAGTCAGCGGTACTTAGCCCGTCTTAGTAACCACTGTAATATTCTTGCAATAACTTTATTAGATGAAACGGAGGAAATTAGAAGACTGAAAAGAGCACATATATTAGATCTTCCTTTCAGGAAATAACAACTCTAGGAGCCAATCTCAATAATAATATTTGTACATAATATTAAATTTAGTTTATTAAGCTTGCTGAAGTTTAATAACATATGTTAAATTATCTAGTTCGTTATCATATTTACTTATTATTGTTAAAATAGATTGTAAATAAACATAATAATAAATAAAAAAAAAAAAAAAAAAAAAAAAAAAAAAAAAGATTTACTTAATAAGTTATACAGTACATGTTAAATTCAACATTTGCTAAGTAAACGAATTAACTACACAAATCCTAGAAATTAAATTAATTAGTGAAACTACAGTTAAAGCAAGAATAAGACAATAACCACACTCTTGCTAATTAATTAATTAATTATATTTTACAACATAAATAAAATCTCTCTGTTTTTTTTCCTTTAATATATAGAGCGATGAATTTCCTGTTAGCGAAAAGGTTGCGCTGCAACTTGCTGGTCTACAAGCCCAAGTTGCTTTAGGAGATCCGTCAAATCAACCAAAACCAGAATATTATATGGATGTAAACAATTTTTTACCGGAAAGAATCGCAAAAACAAGAGAACCAGAATTTTGGGTTCCTATTTTAGCACAAGCTCATCGTCAATATGGAGCATCCAGGAATGAATTAACTGCTAAAGTTCTGTATTTAAGTTGCGTGATGCAATATCCCTTATATGGGACAACCATGTTTAATGTAATATACAAAGGTTTTTGGAGTCACGGAAGCAATATTATTTTTGGAGTCAATTTTGAGGGAATTATGTTTATACAACCAGAAGATAAATTTGTCTTATATCAATTTAAATATATCGACATTGAGTCTATTATGTTAGACCCGAGTGACAGTTTTATAACTTTAACCTTAAATCGACAGTATGTACAAGTTAATAAGCCTAATACTAAAGATCCAAATATACCGTTGGAAGCTCAAAGATGTTTCGTTTTTGAAACAACTCAAAAAAACGAAATCGGATCGCTTATAGTATCCTACTATCCGGCGCTTTCAAATTGGATTATGAATAGTTTTGAAATACCAAAGAAAAGTAAAGGTATAACAAATGAGGATCGAGCTCGTTTATACCAAAATGTTGTGGTTTGCAGAAGACAACTTATTGACATTGATATTTTACGTAAGCCGCAAGAAACTACTGGTGGATTTTTTAGAAATACATTAAGAAGGTTATCTAAACATCGTCTGGATAAGTTACGAGCTGAACAAGGTAATAGTGTTCATGAACACGGCGAAACGTATAAAGGATTTCCTCATTCATATTGGGCGTTTAGCAGGCAACAAATTGCACAGAGCTTAAGTAAATTACCGGATCAAGAAGATACCGTAATGATACAAATCTTCCAAGCAATTTTAACATATTCTGGCTTAGGAATATCAGGTAATTTAAATTTAACTTTTTTTCAAAAAATCACTGAATATATATTTCTTTTGTTTACTATCAAACTTAATATTATGCATAGTTTTCGTTCCGGTAATTTTTTGATAGTAAATCGAGGTAGATTGTTATCGGTGATGTCGTATCCAAGCACGAAAAAATTTGTTAGAAGTATTCTCCGAGTTACCTATAGCCATAAAACCTGACCCAAAATATGTTATGCTTTCGACAATTGGAGACAAAACCACTCAAAATTGTTATTACTTTACTGTCCACCGATCGCTAAAACTAGTTTGTCTTAACATGATGGCAATCTTCATCTACATACAGCACATTAGAAAAATTAGAAGCCGAAAGAAAGTTTACCGGATGTTGACACATTTACTGCCAACAGAACTCCAAAGTAAACTCCTCCAAAGATACAATCTTTGCGTTTTACTAAACAAACAACTTGATATTTTTTTACCTTGTTAGCTCAACCTAGACTTGTTATGATTGCTTTTAGAAAAAAAAAATTACAACAGCCAAAAATTCCCGGACACAAAATAAAAATAGTCCTTTGTGTGAAACATGCACACTTCCTCCAATTGAATACTCACGACTTAAGTTATTCGTTTATCGTAAGATAATCGTTTATGGGTTTGCTGGATAATTATTAATTACATTTTAACGATTTTCCTCTACTTTCAAATTTTTCTACTTGCGAAACATATCGGTTTGTTGAGATGAAATTGTACCCAAAGACACATCACGGGCAGATTTAATTATTATTACCAAAGCAAATTGCTTATTTAGCATAAATAATAAAATAAATTACATACATACATAATTGGCCATTACAACCCTTCGTCAGGATTACGGCCTAGCTTCTCAACACCACTCATGTTGTGTGCGTTAATTTTATACATGAGTGGCGGGACCTACAGTTTAAAGTCGACTCCGAACGACAGATTTTTTGAGAAGCTTTTCATGGCAATTTTTACTCTCAGAGTTTTTGCCAGAAATCTGCTGAGAGGAAGTCGCCGAAGAAATACTTTTTGTATATTGTTTTTGATGTCTGGCCTGGGATTCGAACTCGGGCCTTTCGTCTAATAAGCCAACACACTACCTACTAGACCACGGCGACTTCCGTGAAAATAAATTGCCTAACCTAAATTGGGTCAATGATTACAGTTGGTTTGTTTATCTGGCTGCTATGGTAGCCTTCCCCTCTAGAATAGAGTGAAGGCTACAAGGAACTCCAATTGTTCGAAACGGGAACCGGTGGTAGCTATGATTTCCAATATGCCAAGGGTAGTCATTACAGTATATGTATGTACATACATATATGAGATGTTCCTTTTCGCATTCTCTGTTATTGATTTTGGACTCACTGGTTTAAAAATTGGTGGTGCGATTTGGACTTAATCCCAGAATGTTGTGGAACTGTCTCTACAGTTTATACCGTTGACGTTAATCTCGCAGTCCTTGAGAAAAGGAAACCTATACCTTCTGCTGTATAAGTATTCTTGCTGTTAGTGGAATTAATCAATTAATTATTAATTATTATTATTAATTAATTAATAATAATAGTTACTGAATACAGAAGATTAAACACTTATACTGATTCTTTCATTGTTTCCTTATACTGTGAGGATATCCGTTAATACATGCGTTCTATTTTAAGGGATGCCTTGTTGGAGCAGTGAACATTATAGGGGTGGTATTTTAAACACTGTTGTTATAATTAATCTGTAATCCAAGTAATCCGTAGTGGCTCGTTGTAGTTTAAACAGATAAACTTGCTATTGAGTTATACAAAACTTGTAATTCGTTTTCATTCAAAATAAGTTTCGATATTGGTCAACACAATTGCTTCGTCTGAGTTTGTTAAGTGAGTATTTTTTACAAAATCTATATTGCAGTTAATCTGATGTATACATATATTGCATTTATTTCTTATTGAATCCCTCTTTATGCCTCCTGTGACATTCTATTTACTTTTTATTTCATTTTTTCTTATTCTTGTTTTAAGTTTATGTTTTGTGCATCTGAGCGTCCAGATTTTATTGCTGTTTGATTGAGTTGTTGTGAAGCTCATTGGATTTTAAAATTGTTATTTTAATAGAGTCAGTCAAAGTCCCTTAATTTTGGAATGTCTTCTGGCTTGGCGAGCTTTTCCTAATATTTGCATCATATTCATCAAATTACTCTAACTATTAATCACCTTGGCGGGTCCAAGATTTAGTTCGATTACAGCTTGATCTTTTCTAATATGTTGGATCTCTAACAATTGAGCGAGAGCCAATGGTAACCCAATAAAAATTAACATTTATTTTTACTTTTTATTGTTGCTTTATATATTTTTGGATTTTTTGTCATGATCATAGTTATCTTGTTGTTATGTTTTGTGTTTAGAAGATCTAGGTGTGATTTATTTCTCTTACATTCCTTCCTCACAGTCGTTAGTTGAAAAATTTGCAGGCGTTTGCCTCTTCAAATTTATGTTAAGTCTCTTATTAATCTAATTTTCTAACTTTTTCTTAATGGAAGGATAAAGAACCTGTTGAAATTCGTTGAGTTTCTTCAAATAGTCATGTCATTGTACTTTGTCTTTGTAAGTTAGTCCGTGAAAAAGCTCATCTTTTGTTAGTTTTATTGCTGAGTGTATAGCATTATAATAGGTAATTGTTGTTTCTGATAAAATTTCTTCATGAACTTGATCTACTTTTAGGCCGTTCTCTCTACTGACCTTTTACCACTAGTCCGTTAAAATCATGTTATATGTATCTTTAGATTATACTGACTTTTTTTTCGTTACTGCAAGACTTGTTTTGTTTGAGAGAGCGTATATATGTAGCAACGAATTTGAAAAACTTATCGAGTAGTGTTAGGGATTGTTTATTATTTATAGAATAAAGGTGTATATGAAGTATTTCAAATGGTTTCCCAAGTGCTTCTAGTATTTCATATTTTAATTTTGGTGATGCTCTGTCATACTTTAGCAATTGGTATTTTTCGCAATTGTTAATAGTCTGAGCTATTGTGTTTTTTGGAACGGAAAATAATAATGCCTTTTGAAGCGAAAAAAGGTTTAATTTATACCTGAACGATTGTTCTTGTTCATGGCATTTCTTAATAATTTTTTTTTATCATTCGGTTCCCTAATTAATACATATGGATTCGCATCTGTTGAGTGAATTGTAGTGCCTTGAGTTCCTTGATTTAAAGGCATCAGCGTTTGTAATTGTCTTAACTTTCTAGTAGTCGTTAAGTTTAAGGTTAAAAGAATCTTTACTCTCCATTTAATTAGTTTTGTGTTACGTTCTTTTAACCCCATTCGCCATTATCGTGGTCTATTGTCTGTAACTACCTCAAAATTCCGAACAAATAAGTAGGGTCTAAGTACAGTGCACTTAATTCTGTTTTTACACGGTAGATACGTTCCA
Source organism: Sarcophaga rosellei (assembly GCA_930367235.1). Taxonomy (NCBI): domain Eukaryota; kingdom Metazoa; phylum Arthropoda; class Insecta; order Diptera; family Sarcophagidae; genus Sarcophaga; species Sarcophaga rosellei. The sequence goes on along the minus strand of OV884017.1, from coordinate 77,116,785 downwards.
GAGAAAACCGTGTAAAACAACACATGAAGTACATAGAAATGAAAGGGATTGGTTCCATATCCTTCAATTGTGTAAATAAAAGTAAAAACAAAATAATTCGAAAAAAACTGATACGAGAGTCTTTATTAAATACAATTTTTATAAGCATTAATGCATATTTTATTTCATAAAATGAAAAGCAATTCAAATCTTAAAAAAGGAACATATCTACATATAAAATTATTGTAGTTCAGGAAGTCAAAAAAATAATATAAGTTGATAAATTAAAGGTAAATTCACCAATTCTTAAAGGCAATTCAAACAAACTAAAAATCATCAAAAGTTCATAAATAAAACATTAAAAGCGGTCAATGTGATGATGAAAATAACATTCGCTATCATTGGATGTCATACGTGATCGCTTACGTAAGGCTGGTTCAGAATATCTATCAATTCCAACCAGATTAGCATTTTCAGTTTCCGATTAGACAGCACTGTGTTTAATAACAAAATCTCCTATTAGCTGTTGTGATTTAGTTTTGAACAGCTCTTTGTATAACTCATAGTAACGAGCCATACAAGATTTCAGATCACGTTGAAACTGTGTAGCTCTTTCACCATTAGGATAGTTTGCGATAAATCGTGCTATGTCAAATATCACCGTGTAAAAACAGAACCAATTTTTTTTTTTTTCTAGACCGTGTTATTACAAAACCATGTAAAAAAAAGACCGTGTAAAAACAGAATTGGGTGTAGTTATTTCTATAATTAATTTCTGTATTCGACAGAGTACTACTTTCAAAATAGATGGCTAATTGAGCCTTAAAATAAAACTGTACCCAAAGCCACATCACGAACATTATTACATTGACGAGTAAAAGGTTTCGAAAAGTCCGGATACTGCAGTATTGGATCATTCGTGAAAATATCTTTGTATGTTTCGAATATTTTAATGTATTGTTTCGTTAATGCTACCGACTTCGCCTTTTCAGGCACACTTTTTGACTAATTTTGCAAAATCTTTTATGAATTTCGCACCCTAAAAATCCCAAAAGTATCTCTTTTGGAGTTCTTAGAATGGGAAAGCGGTTAATAGTTTCGTTGGGGTTTGATTTTATACCATCCGTTGTGGCAATTCGACCTAGGAATCCTATTTTCTTTTTTAGGAATTCGGACTTTAGGAATTCGGAACATTCATTTATATTTAATTAATATGTGGTAACACTGAACTGTATTTAGCTGGTAAAGCCCTAGTTATGCTACCGTAACGGAATGTAACAGTAACGTAATGTAACGTGTACGGAACGTAAAAATGTAAGTGCAATTATAGATCGTAAAAACGTGTCGTATGTTTTTATGTAAACAAAACAATAAAAGAAATAAACAAAAACAAATAAAGAAATAAAAATTACAAAAACTAAAAGACAAAAATTCAGATATGGATATATAAGTCATGTTTTTGAGTTTTTATTTTATTATTTTTATTATTGCTTTTTAAACATATTTAATATTAATTCCAAGTTTTAAAAACTTTGCTTTCACTTCTTTTATCACTTTCAATATGGCGTCTTTTGTTTTTCTTTAAATCAGCTGTTAACCAGTGTTATCACTACAAAGTTTTTGGGCTCATTTCAACGATTTTCTATTTATTTAAAGATACTTATTAAAAGTTATATGTACTGTTTCTGTAAGTCAAACAATTTCACTTTCACTCAAACAAAAACACAAATTTAAGTCCCTTTGATTGTATTTTCCATATAAATAGACCAGCAAGTGAAATCGTTTATCCTAAAGAAACAGGTCAGGTATTTCGGAAACCAAATTTGTACGAATGTTAAAACGTTTTTATCTTCTCTAGTAAAAGTAAAATGCAAACTGTAACGGTTTTCGAACGCTTTAATTAGTTAAAAACCGATAACTAAATTTTTCTAATTTGAAATAAAAATAAACACTACCTACATAATGCAATAGCAAAATAGTGTTTATTTTTATTTTAAATTATAAAAGTTAAAAATGAAATAAATTATAATTTGGGTTTTTAAAATATGTGAAGTTTTATTTAAATAGAATTCCCCATACAGACAAACATAACATACATACAAAATGTAAACTCTGTTTATAATTTCAATTTTCAGTTTTGGTGGTTTTTAATATTGACATCCGTAAAAAGTTCCGAAAATCATTTGGAGAACTCAAGATTTTCGTGCGTAAATTCATACCCTTTTTTCAACCACCCTTTCATCCAAAGACGCTTCGCAGTTTCCTTTAATTGCCTGCGCCAGGCATCTGTCATATTAAAAGAAAAAACTCGACACGAAAAAACAAAAACAAAGTAATCTCCCAACCAAAAAACGTATTTTCTTTCAGAAAACCTCAAACCCTAAACAAAATCTTTCCAAAAAAAAAGGAAACCATAAAAGAATTTTTTCCGATGAAAACCATATGATGTTTTCTTCTCCACGACATTTTTAAAATGAAATTTGAAGGCTGAAATTTGATGTGTTGCTGTGCTGAGTCAAACAAATATTACCAACACATATGCAAAATTTGATCATTAAAATTTGAACGTGGCCACGGCACTTTAGAGTTTGCGTTCATCTGTTGTGTATATGTTGTGTACGCAGTGTTGCCAGTATTTTTTTTTAACTTTTTAGTTCTGGAAAAAAACCTTGTTTTTAGCAAGAAAAACTTTTTTTCTACTAAAGTACCAAAATTTTAAAATGAATCCGTTGGCTCTGTTACTTTCCCCGTTGATGTTTCTTTGATATCTTGCCCTGGAGTAAACATTTCGAGTTATTATTAAATATATCGAAAAAATCGGAAATTGGAATTTGATGAAAAAACTTGTTTTGTTAGAAAACAAATTTAATGAAAACTTTATTCGATTTCAAAAACTTGGAAAAAAAGGGAAAACTTGCCACTTGTCAACGCTGTGTGTACGTATGTGCGTACGAGTTCACAAACACTTAAATGAAAGTTAAAAGTATTTTATCAGTTACGTACACAATGTTTAGTGTACAGTATTTTTTTGGAAAACTGGTTTTTTGTGTATTCTGTTTCGATAATAAATTTCGTATTTATATTAGCCATAAACACTCATATGTACCGCATGTATCCTTAACGATACGCACTCTAGAAATTCTTCAGGATTAGTATTAAAGCCAATTATATTAAAAAGTTTGCTAGATGGTTAACAATATTTAGGCCTTTAACACTAAATACATATATCGTTTAAGCTACAACCTAGTTTTACTATATTTATTAAGACGAGAGTGATGAAGTACAAAAAAAAAAAAAAAAAAAGAATTCGGTCTCTCCAACTAGGTGCATAAACAATGACAAATAAGAAATTACGTTTACAGCTGCCATTTTTCTCGTTGGCCATATAAAAACAAGTTCTTTACATAAAGTGGAAATGTTATTGATTGTATGAAATAATTTTTTAATTTATCAGGGGTGTCATAGAATCCAAGTCGGTTTTGCCTTTTGTCGTTTTTGAAAACCAATATTGGATTAATTTGGTGTCACAAAACCAAGTCGGTTTTGTTATTTTCGAATTGAAATAAAACCGATGTTCGAAACAGCTGTTGTTTACATTTGTGTATTTATTTAAAATTTTTATTAATTTTTTTTTCACAAAATATAAATTTATTTATTTAAAATGCGTATTTTACAAAAATTAATTTGTAAAATACAATTCCAAAATAGTGTGGACTACATGGTCATATGTTGAATCTAAATTGCATGTAAAACATTTGCAGATTGAAGAATATTTTTAATTTTTCTTGCTGAGTTTATGTTGCTGCAATTTAGGATTTCTTCTAGTGGTTCATTTGTTGAGCTTATCGGGCAATCTTTAAAGATATGACTTATGGTTAGTTCTTCTGCGCACAATTCACATTCCCTAGGTTGGGTTCTTCCATATAGATGTTGGATACTAAACCTTGTTGTTCCCATTCTTGTTCTGGCTACTATAATACAGTCTTTCCTGGATAGAAGTAAAGCTGCTTTGCAGATTTATAGCATATTGCCGGTTGAACAAAGACGCTTTTTGTGTGGTCATAGACACAGTAAAAGAACAAATTTCCCATTCTAAGATCCCACCATTGCTACAACTTGTAGCTACGTTGCGATTTTTAGCTAAAGGGTCATATCAAGTACCTTTTGAAGCACAGTAGTTTAAAAGCACAGTTTCTACAATTTTAAACAATTTGCTCAATGCTATTGGGGTGGTTCATTTGCCATCAATGGGTGCAACCAGAAATGAACTCCAACGATAAGCAAAGAGCAAGGGACTATTTATCTAATAAATTTAAAATCCCTTCAATAATTGGTTGCATAGACGGGACTCATATAAAGATAATAAAGCCCAGTTTTAACGAGCATTTATACTTTAATCGAAACAGAATATGAATAGGAGTTTTGAATACGGAATATGTTGAGTGCTTAATGAGCACGTTATACTACCATCCGAAAGAGGCAGTAGGAATTATAAATTCCTGCTCCGCTCTGCACAACATTTGCAGGAGCTATAATGTGCAAACCAGTGAGGATGAGCTGACTTTATCATTACCTGAAAGTGAAGACAATGTTATTTTGTCATCAAGCACGACTCTGCAAAGTGAAGGTCAGAGAATCAGAGACGAAATAGCCACAACCTTATAAAAGATTGGTAAAAAGTATAAAGTAAAATCAAGTTGTTTTTATTTCATATAACAAACAGACAGCTGTTAGCTGCTTGGTTTATTTCCAATAACAAAACCGATAACAAGACATTCTGTGACACCTAAAACCGATACTTATTCAAGTTCGAAAACAAAACCGATACTCTTGGATTGTATGACACCAAATTGATTTTTTTGTCATTTTCAAATCCAATTCCGACATTATTGGATTCTATGACATCCCTGTATATATATATATAAAAATCGTAAGAATTTTCAATATATAAAATTTATTTTAATTGCTTTAATTAATATCCTATGGAGGTTTGACGGTTAATTTACAGGAGGATTTAGCTGCAGTTACTCACACGTAACGTAACGTACCGTAGCGAACGTTCTCTTTTTAGCATATTGAGAACAATATAAACGCTTACCGAAATGTTGCACAATGTAAGATTTAGCCATTCTAGGTAGACAAAATTAAATATCTTGGGAAAAAATTATGCTGGAGATATGAATTTTGGTACAAGCTGTTACTAGGCCAATATGTACCATTGTCAAAAAAAATGGGCGATATTGGACCACTGCCACGCCCACTTCCAACACAATTGCAAAAATTTATTTCTAATATTATTCGCGTTGGATAATCAAAAAGTAAAAAAGCAGTGAGCATGCATGATAATGTTAAAAAAAATAATATAGAGGTAGAATTACCAATTTATTTATTTTTTTCATTTTTATTTTTTAATTTTTTTTTATTTTTATTAATTTTTAATTAAGAATATATTTCATATGTACATATATAAATTAAAGGAAGAATATGAATCAATATGAAAATTAGAACTACTGCTTGTTTTTCCACAAATATTACGGAACGGTCAAGCCTTTAATTTTCGGGTGTTTTAAGCCATATATCAAAATGTTCGTGGTATGTGGTATTATCACTCATTATTTGTTTTTTTTTATAGCAAATCTCGGCGGATAATTTTATATGTGCCTTAAAGTAGGTACTTCAGACGTTAGTATAAAACTAATTTGGTGTTGAAGCGTTATGAAGAAAAAAATTTATCGATTATAGAATTTTCTATTTTTTTTTTCTTAACTTAACAAAAAGAATAATTTTTAAATCAAATAGAGCGAAAAGAATTTTCCAGGTTCTACAATTAAATTCTCGTGATATTAATAGCGAATAAGTTGAGCTTCAAAACAAACAAAAAATAGTTAAAAAATTCCATTCCAATAAAAAGTTATATTTAATTCACTCAAAAATATACAAGTTTAAAGTACCGTTATAATGTTATTGTTGACAAATAAGCAAAGTTTTTGTGAAATAAAGAAGAAATACTTGGATCCTCTAAAAATACAAGATCCAAAATTCTACCCATTGAATTCAATACACCGTAACCTGGAAAAGTCCTAGATCACACATAGCGGACAGAATTTCATCATAGAATGGAACTGAAGAACATGGCACCAATGAGCCAGTCTCAGGTGAAAAATTCCAAGATGTATGCGGAAGATTAAAATCACCAAGAACCACTATAATTCCCTATTACCCCATTGAATCAATTACTCCAGAAATCAAATCGAAGTGAGCCCTATAGATATGAATGTCAGAACAGGGAGGAATAAACGAGCAAGTGATGTATATAGACTTTCCGCCTTAACGCAAATGAACTCAATATTCTCAGAAGGACACAAGTCAATCAATTCAGAGGTATATTTTTATAAGAAAAATAATAACCAAATCCGGAAAAATCTACACATTGAACAAAAAACGGCAACACTGATGATGACTCTGTATACCAATTTCTTTGCATTGTGTTGTGTTCGTTTGTGTGTTGCTTTGTGTTTTGTTTCGTTTTTATTTACATTCTTTGTTGACGTATGTCCCGTTTTTAACGTTTCTATAACTACACAAACGTTTTTAAGGCTAGGTACGTTACGAATTTACCTTTTTTACGCATTAGTACCTTTACTCCTCAACAAAGACAAAATGCCTGTTGTTTTTGTATTGTTGTATTTATTGTAGAAATACAGTCACCTGATAGAATAAATTGGCCTTGATTACAACTACTTATTTCGCTTTGTACTGTAGAAATACAGTCACCTGATAGAATGAATTGGTCTTGATTACAACTACTTATTTCGCTTTGAATTTAGTCGCTTTGTATTGTAGAAACACAGTCACCTGATAGAATAAATTGGCCTTGATTACAACTACTTATTTCGCTTTGAATTTAGTCGAAAACAGCATGTATTTGTTGCTTTTTTTCAATTCACTCTCAAATTTTATTCGCGTTAACTATTTCGTCTGCTAAAATTTACAAATCTTTGGTAAAAGTAACAAGAAACACACATGAAAAGTAAACATAAACAAACTTTTCGCCTTATTCTAGAAAATTCTGTGGCAATACAACAATAAAAAAAAAACAGCAGTGTTGATAACACTCCATTTATAAATATACCCTACAAGAAATAAATAACCGAAACTAACACATATGCAACTTACTTACTACTACACATGTACTTTTTATGCTTCAGAGTTGTATTTGTTAATACATCACAGCTGTTGACTGTCAAATGACATGTAAATTTATTAATTTCAAAAATTCAATAGGAGTAGGCTTTGAAAACAGAAATTTATAGCGTCTTACGACGCAAATTTTGTGTTCTTTGTATTAAAAAAAAGTGGAAACCAAAGACGTAAGTATTATTATTATTTTACTGCATCAACTTTAATATGCCTTAAATTGTTTGTACACATTAACAGAAATTACCAAAGCGTTCAAATTTCCATGAAGCTATACTCTTCCTATGGTGGTTTGGCGGTCTAATGATTCAACTGGTATGACTTTCTTCATGATGGGCTCTGCTGATAGTTTGAAGGCCACCATATTTACGGGGGAATCTTTAAGTGTACAGGAGGATTTATGGATTCTTTACAATTTGCGACTGAGGTAGGTTTTTGATTTTTACAATATTTTGTCTTAAAATTTAATGTTTTAAATTATTTTGTTCTTTTATTTTATTCTGCTATTGGCCAATTGCTTATTTTCTATGCCATTTCGGTATTTGGAGCAGTAGTGTTTACCATTATAATGACTTTAAGTCAGGTAAGTTAAAAGAATTTAAAAAAGACAAATAAAAATTACCATTTATTTAAATAGTTGCAATTGAATTATTAACTTTTTTTAAATTTCAGGCTGCTGTTCTACTTTCTTGTGTTATATATCATCACAGCATTTCAGCAATGGGTATTATTATTAGTATTATTATTATTGTTATTATTACTAATTATAAAATAAATAATATTTTTTTATAATAATTTTTCGTTTTCAATTTATTCATTAAGTTTGACTAGTCACTGTTGACTAGTTAAATGACTAGTCACAGTTAACTAGTTAAATGACTCGTAAACAGTCAACAAGTTTGACTAGTAAACTGTGACTAGTAAACTAGTCATTTGTAACTTAAAAACAAAGAAAGAGTGAGCGGGTTAGATATATGTTTTACAGTCGAAAAAATTCATATGTTAGAAAGAGAAGCAAAATCACATGTACACGAATGTTTACGTAAAGTTTTTCACATTGCCCTTAATAACTTGATGGGAAGTTGTGACTAGTTTATACGCCACACTTTACGGTCAAATAACTAGTTATTTGACTAGTTATGTTCTGGTAGGGATATCGAGCCATAACCGCAAAAATATCTCAAGCGACATATTTTTCAAATATCGTTTTTTGTAATAAATAAATTCATTGGCATCATCTATATATCTGATGCAGAATTGTTTGATTGTCATTTCTTGTTTTGGTGTAGAATTTTGTGATATAATGGTATATTGTTTCCAATTCAATGTTTTCAAATGTATGTACCTCAGGATTAAAAAATTGTTTTCCGTAAATATTAATAGTTCTTAGTTTAAAAATGTATCGTCAACTGATTGTGGTGATTCTCGGGGAGAGTGACTTCAGTCTCCAGAAATCAACTGGTTTCAAATATATCAATTGACCAGCAAATTATAACATTTTCTAGATGTTGGAATGTGCCAATTACATTAGGACTAAGGAACTTTGTCTTAGCAAAAGATTGACTGCTTTTAGAGCTTTTAAAGCTGTGATATTATTAACCACTTATTCAACAAGCACTCCTCTATTTATACACAAAGAAAAATTAGAAAAAATTAATATTTCTGGAAATTTGAAATAGAGATAATATCTGGAGGACGCATTATTGCAAGAATGTGTTGTATAGGGATATATCGTGTCCAGGATATGGGTACTTACACGGAGACTAGGTGGAAACTCGATTAACGCGGAATTATCCGAAATAATACCTAGCGTGGCATTTACGACAACTGCATCACCTTGTTACAAAGTCGACTTTCTTGGTCACACGGATTCATCACGTAGATGTCCGTGGGGACTTATTTCAACACTTGACTCTAAACATGAAGATAGGACGTGACTGGGCGTTTATATTGTTGAATTATAAACTAAACTATGCCTGTGGCTATCTATTAATACGTTGTAATTAGGGAACCTATGATGGTTAACTTGATATATTGGAATTTAAATATCTTTACTTCTCATCAAATTACAATTGATGTAAAGGACTGCCTACAATTTAAAAGGCGATTAAGAGTAACTTCATGCGTGGATATGCAATATATGGGCAACTAATTCTCATGAAGTGCTCGACAATAAGAGAGTGAATAATGCTTAAATCTATAAGTATTACATGGAACCTTAAACCCTATGATTAGTCTCCTCATAAACCTTTAAAAGTAGTAGATAAGCTATTCAATGAAAACCTTATACATAACACATTTTGTTAAAAAATAAAATATTTCATAATGCTTACAAAGCATATGTTGGCACCCGAACAGGTGCCTGGGGAAAAGGTCCTTTCGGTAAAAATAGTCAAGACTTGACAGCCCCTTAGTAGCCCTTAACGTACAAAAAGGTATCGTAGTGAGCCCAATGCTGTTAAGTGCAAGACTAAAAAAAAATCTAAAGACAAAAAAGAAAAAATATAAGTTAAGTGATTTAAAATAAATTTTGAAAAATTTCGTTAAAAAATTTGAATATAACTATTTTTAATGTAAAAGTAAATTTTACAAACTTAGAAATCCACAAAATAACACATAAATAAAAAATTTATAGTGAATAAATATATAGAATTACGATTAAAGTTTTCAATTGACAACTGATGCTTCAAATTTACTATTGGAACGGTACTCAGTGAAGATGATAAACCTATATCTTATATTCCTTGAACACTGACCAAGACTGAGGGAAGCTATGCAGCCAATGAAAATGAAATGTTGGGAATCACATGGTAATTGAGTGCACTAAGGATCTATCACTACGGATCAGAGAAAATAGTTATCTATCGAGACCATAAACCACCGCCTCACGCTCTCAGCAACAACAAATATATCTCTAAAATGTAAAGATGGAAATGCATCTTTAAAGTATATAATTATGAACTAAAATACAAACCTGATAGAACTTTGGTGTTCTCAATAAAAGTCGTCTTTGGAATTTGTATAACTTAACTCAAAGTTTATTTGTCGATCAACGAACACTAATTATTCTTGTAAGTAAAAGTACACGGTACACTGAAAAACTAATGACGCCGTCAAAATATACGTTTCATTCAAACATGTGTCAGTGGATTAGTGAGATGTCAAATATTAGAGTTGCCATGTCATATACAAGTGGGTGTGTATACTACATCACCTCCTTCCAGTTTCGTGGTGCGGCATATATGGAAGCTAGTCCAAAAATCTGACCTTGCGTGGTTTGTACTCCAACTCGGATAATTCCATAGGGATGTAAGCTGGTTTCAATCTGTGCACAGAAACGGTTTCGATCTGGTTCCAACGAGCATTGTATAGGTTTTTGGATGTCTCTCCAGTACAGCGTAGGGGCTGTCACAAGGTGCCTTTAGCGGAGCACGTACGGTATCGTCCCTCAGAAAAACATGGGTGCAAAATCTCAAGTCCCTTGGAACATATACTGATTTTCTTCCGCGTTGTGTTGTCGACGTGGGTAGTAGATTTTCAAAATGTTGTTGAAGCTTTGTAAGAAATTCGCTCTCGTTGATATGTGCACCAGATTCCTCTGATAGGAAGTCGCCGGGTAATCTGATCACCTGTCTATACACCATTTCGGCCACCGATACCCCTAAGTCCTCTTTTACAGCTGTTCTTAGACCCAGCAAAACAACCTCAGTCCAGTTGGTATTGGCATTGTGACATTTCAACGCTGCTTTAAAAACCCGATGCCAACGCTCTATCAGGCCATTAGCCTGGGGATGGTATGAAGTTGTTCTAATATGTTTTATGCCCAACATTTTCGAAAGGTGGTTAAAAAGATTGCTTTCGAATTGCCGACCCTGGTCTGTCGTTATGAATTTTGGTACTCCGAAACGACTAATCCACCCACTGACTAGTGCCTTTGCCACAGTTTCCGCCGTGATGTCCGTAATTGGAAGGGCCTCGATCCATCGGGAATACCTGTGAACACATGTTAAAAAATAGCTACAGTTGTTCGACATAGGTAGCGGGCCGACCAAATCGATGTTAATGTGTTCAAACCTTTTGTCTGGTACAGCGAATGTTTCCAAATCGCTTTTCGTGTGTCGTGTTACCTTGCATCGCTGACATTGTTGACAATTTTTTACAAATGTCCTTACCTCGGCCTTCATCTTGTTCCAAACGAAATTTCTAGCGATTAACTTTGTTGATGCCCTTAGCCCTGGGTGTGATAGCCCATGTAATGATTCAAAGACGAGCGTTCGTAATGAACTCGGAATATATGGACGTGTTTGGCCTGTAGATGTGTCGCATACTATCTCGCCGTCGCAACCTGGTACCTTTGTCTTCTGCAGGGTAAGTGAAGTAGAATTCGATTGTATGAGGTTCCGTAGCTCGAGGCATTTCGCCTGTTCCTCAAACAGCAATTTGTAATCGATAGACGCTGGTATTCGTAATGTCTCTAAACGCGAGAGGGCGTCCGCCACAATGTTCTGTGAGCCGCTTATGTGCTGGATATTCACGCAAAATTGGCTTATGAAACTCAATTGTCTCGTTTGACGTGGGGACAAGCGTTCCCATCTCTGTTCAAAACAATGCAGTAATGGGTAATGGTCTTGTGAACACCGTAAATTGTGCGCCCTCCAAATAAAATCGAAAGTATTTAACTGCTGAGTATATAGCCATATGCTCGCGGTCGTACGTACTATAGCGTTGTTCCGTCGTAGTAAATTTTTTGGAGAAGAATCCTAAGGGCTGCCAATGACCATTTACTCGTTGCTGCAGGGCTGCACCCATGGCCTTGTCGGATGCGTCTGTCATTTCAAAAAGTTGTCGTAAGTGGGATAAATGTTCCTCCACCGATGATGATGCCACGAGCACGTCATCTAAATATGGGAAAACGGAGTCGAGGCCCTTAACTGTATCGTCCATGAAGTGTTGGAATGTCTGCGCGGCGTTCCGTAACCCAAATACCATATATTTAAATTGGAATAAGCCGAAGGGCGTTATAACTACCGTCTTCGCTACGTCAGCAGGGTTAACGGGTATATGATGGTATGCCTTTTCGCAATCTTTTACCGAAAATACTGTCTTACCATCGAGTTGACTCGTAAAATCCTGTATATGTCGTACCGGGTAATTGTCGTGTATTGTTCTGGCATTCAAAAGTCTGAAGTCGCCACAAGGCCGCCATGATCCATTAGGTTTTTTGGCCAAATGTAAGGGACTAGCCCATTGGCTCTTCGATCGTACACAGATGCCGCGGTCCAACATGTAGTCGAACTCTTTTCTCGCAATCTGTAATTTCTCGGGTGATAATCGTCTGACCTCCTGCGCTACCGGGGGCCCCTTTGTCTCAATATAATGTTTGACCTCCGAAGGTTTCTTGGACAAAGCATGAGAATCATCTGTGAGGTCGATGTATTGTGTCAGTAGTTCATGGAAGACGCCACTTGTCTAACGTATCGTTACGACCGATGAATCGTTGTTGGTTATCCGGCACACTTGACGTAGCTGTGTCGTTGCGTCTATTAGGGACTTACCTTTCATGTCCACTAAAATGTTAAAATTCTGCAAAAAATCCGCGCCGATTATAGGGTGCGACACGTCGGCCACCGTAAAAAGCCATTTAAACTGACGTCGCAATCCGATGTCCAATGAAAGGAGTCTTTTGCCATATGTGTTGATTTCCGTATTGTTCGCCGCAAGTAATTTTATTAAAGATGGTTGTAGATGCATGTTCGTTGGTTTGGGAATTACAGATAATTCCGCCCCTGTATCGATTAAAAATTGTAATTTCGAATTTTCATCCTTAATATAAAGACGGCGTGTGTTGTTGTTGTTGTGACCCTCCTCGTTTGCCGTCGAAAACGGAGGGCTTACAAGTTTTCCGAATGTCGTGGTCGAAAGCTGCAAGGTGATCGGCACTTTGTTACTCTTTCCCCAAATATTCGGTGATACCAACACATTCCATTTGATGGTGAACATGACGTGCGTGAGCGTGAAAGGTTACTGCGATCGTTGTCGTTGACGGCTCGTATGGTAGTTACGGCTGTTCTTCTCTAGGCGATCAAATTTCTCCGTCAATTCGGCTATGGCCTTGTGCAAATTTCCGCTTTCATCGATGTTGTTGATTTTTGGTTGATCTTGTACTTCCATCATACAATCGGCCTTTTTAGCCAGTACACTGACGTCACCCTCAACCAATTGACCCTCAAGCAATTGACGTAGCCATAACGATTTCAAAATTTCGGAGTCCAACTTATTGCCAGCCAGTTCTCTTATCTCACGTAGCAATATTGAAGGTTTTTTCCTTCCATAGCCAAATTGTCGAATAAACGTTTAAATCGGCTGTCGCCGGATTCACAAAACTCGTCGATAAGTCTCCTTTTGAGTGTTTCGTATTGCCCAATGTCCGGAGGCGTTGTTATTGTATCAGATGCGCATTTCAATATAGATGAATCAATCTCTGACACCAGCGTATAATATTTCGTGTCATATTTAGTAATACCTGCTCGCATGAACTGTGCTTCCATCTGCAGAAACCATAGCTTGGGGTCCGGTTTCCAAAAAGGTGATGGTTTTACAGCTACTCGGGATACTTGTGAGGACGCTGCGTTATCCTCCGTATTCACCGTGGCGTTAGTGTTCTACATCGTAGCAGTCGGTGGTCACCACTTTGGTGTTCTCAATAAAAGTCCCCTTTGGAATTTGTATAACTTAACACTGAGTTCATCCGAAAATCTTATACCTGGTATCGAAGATCCAGAGAAAGTATTTAAAGATGAATTATTTATAAGCTTTGATGAAGGACCCTCATATCCGTTTAAAATTGTTTTTCCATGTTATCATCGACTTTGTATTCTAGGAACAGATTATGACGAACAGAAACTTGTAGACGTTCTTAAAGGTATAATCCTTCGGTGATGTATTGTCTTAAGGCTTCCGAACCAATAATGGATAAGACTCCGGACATATATGCAGATCACTTTTTAAATTAACAATTCAAATTATAGATTTTCTCAACTAGTTGTCGATTATATAACTTTAGAAAGTTATCAGGATATAATTTAAGAAGAACATGCTAGGGCACATCCAGGGCATCCAAACACACCGGTACACCAATACGAACATATCTCGGTCATACAATTCGTAGGAACATATTTTCGACTGAAAGCAAACTGACTCTAACATCAATTGATAACTTCAAAATATTTGCAGGTTGGTAGATTTAAGTATTTGTGATTACTCTAACGCTACTGGGACGAGGTGAAGACAGAACAGGACATTGAATGTTATACGTTCAATGGACGTCGAACAATACAGAGATTCAGTAGACAATCTAGACTCTTCATTAAATACAAGTATTACTTACTCCGTAGTCTTGTGGGTTGTATGTAGGCTTATTAGACGTTAGGTAACGGTTCAAACCCTAGGACAAACATCTGCAACACACTAAAATATAAAAAATATTTCTTCGGTGACTTCAGATTTCTGAAAAAAAGAGTAAATAAAATTGGCAAGAAAAGTTTCTCGGAATCGACTTTAACATATAGGTCTAGCCCCTCTTGTATAAAATTAAGACACTCAACATCCACGATGTGAGAAGCTAGATCGTAACCCTGACTGAAAGGTTGTAATGGTCAATTAGGTATGTATCTATTACATACTCCGTCCTTTTCTGACACAGCGAACCCTCGACATTAAAGGACTTATCAAGCGCCTGAAACCAAATAAGAAAAAAGATCAATGATTGATCTGAGATCGATTATCGATCTCATCGGTTCGGCAGGAAATGGATTGCCGGAACACCAGACAGTCATGACTTTGAAACGTTGAACCAAAAAAATAGCAAATTTCTTAGAAAACCATTGCAGACAAATGATTGTTAAGGAACTGACTATTAACAGGAGATATCCAACATTACTAATGAGATATTAAGGGTTAAAAAGGAAGTTTGGACAAATGAATTGACAATAAGATTAGAATGCACCAATACCCCGGTTTGCGTCGCTAATTGGGACTGAAAAAATGAGACGCAAACCGAAACGACGCAAACTGAAGCAGAATTTTCAATTTCAACTTTCAGACTGAACTTCACTCCACGACATATAATTCGAAACTAATAACTACGCTTAACATGTAAACAACGCACACCTGCAAATTTGCTTTCTACTAAACGGGAAATCCCTTTTTCTGCTTTAGCTTTGTATAAACATTTTCATATCAACGACGCAAATCGAAGCATTTACGACGCAACTTCGAAGCCATGCGACGCAAACTGAAACAAAAACGACTCAACATTGAAATTCCAGAAACTTAAAAAAAGACGCAACTTCGAAGCGACGCAAACTGAAGCAACGCAAATCGGGGTATTGGTGTATAAGTAAAACTTGATCGAAAAAGAATTGCAGTACATTGAATATGCCATATAATGGGCAAAATATAATATTGTAAATTCATTTGTTTTATAAAAAACGAAATTGAAATCCGAAATAATGTCTTAATGTGTTATAGCATAGAAATTAAATATTCTTGTAGATAAATTGCTAACTTTTTGAAATGTAAAAATATTTTAAGCACACCAATTACACAAAATGATGTCTGTAAAACATATTTAGTAAAACCTGTAAGATTGGAAATTTAGTAGATAATATGAAAAAATCTTAAGTTGTGATACGGCACATTGATATTAAAGATAAACGCAAAATTTATAACGATCTAACAATATGTAATAAGATACATTTAATTAGTTTAAGAGATGATTACTGTACGACCAAACTATTTATTAACAGAGTAGGGAACTGTTCCCAGATAAACAATTAACAGGTGGCTACTGCAGAGGAGATTGGGCGCGAGGATATATTATTGAATCAATAAACCCCTGCCGGCGTTTCTACAACCAAAATAGACAGGCAAGACAGAAGACTATCAATTGAAAGACATCAGAAAATAAATTTAGGAAATATTAAACGATTGCAGCTATTAGGAACCAAAAGAATGGTGCTGACAATATCTTCCACATTGATCCTGATTGGTGCTTTGGAATTGTTGCAGGCATTAAGGTCTGGAAGAAGTTTTCTCGTTGAGAAAACTGTTCCGGAAATGGTTGAAACACAAGATGCCAAAAAAAAGAAACCGAGAAAAAACAGACCATCATATATGTTTCAATCAATCGATTTAAAAAATCGGAACTGTTTTACTAAAGGAGGGAGGAATTAAAACACAAAAGAATAAAATATTTCAAAATGCTTACAAAGCCGACGTTGGGTCTATAATTACACAACATTCCAGCCACAACATAGCTTTGTTTCCACCAAACGTGAAGACACCATATCTGGAAGTTCCTGGCATGGTCGACAAATGAACGGAAAACCTTTTGTTACGTGTTAGGTTTAATAAACATACAAAAATATTGTTTTTTTTGCTTTTCGTCTAATAAGCGAACACACTACCTACTAGACTACGGAGTCGTTAGTAAATCTAAAGTTAGAAACGAGCCTAACTACAAAATTTATTTACCTAACTTGTTACATTTATTTATGAGCAAATGTTGAATTGGCATTAACTCCATAAGCTTTACACCTTTTATAATACAAAAGGTTTTAATTTTTGTAATCAGAAATTGTTCTTCAACTTTTCTTGAGCAACTTTCTATCTTCACTTACATATTTGTCATTGGTATCTATAGGGTCCTCCAACAGGGACTTTGACAGTTGATGAAGGTCATCTTGTTAAAGCTACTTCTGTCAAATAAGTTGTCGTTTATTCAGTCTGTCTTGACAGACCTCTATTAACGGATATAGCATTTAGCAACACCTAAAAATTTCGCTCATTTCACGGTCGTCATAATCATCTTACCAAGAGTACTCTTCCTTATGTGGGGTACAAATGGATTGACATGAGATCCAATAGCTTAGAGTACACCTCGAAAAAGTCACTGTTTTATGTGGATTTTGGACTGGCGAGCACTTTAAGTCGTCTAAATTGGATGACCTGGGCACGAAGTGAAATTGTTTTATTATTTTGAGTTCATATATATACCGACGGCTCTAGACTCGATAATGGGGTTGGGAGCGGTGTCTACTCTGGGAAACTGGACCTGAATATTTCTCTCCGTCTGCCGGACTACTGCAGTGTGTTTCAGGCGGAGGTGATGGCGATTTACCGAGCCGCGCAATGGATCCTCGTCAACGATGCTCCTTTCACTCGCGTCTCGATCTTCACTGATAGTCAGGCCGCGATAGGATCTCTATCGGGTTCCGTGATTAACTCTAGGATCGTTAGGGAATGTCGCCGCTGTCTTGACCTTTTTTCTGGGCGCTTCTCCAGTGTCTCTCTGGTGTGGGTCCCCGGCCACAGTGGAATTCTTCCGGAATCCTCTTCTGTTGAATTGGGTATGCCACTTGCCTCGGTCAAGTTGACCATTGCGCGGAGGTTCTTTCGGGACGCCAACCTATCCTGGGTCAATGAGGAGTCCTGCTCCACCGCTAGACTCACCTGGCCCAGGATGGATAGAAGGCGTACCAACCGATTACTTAGTCTTGGTCGTGATGTCATCTCGACTAGAGTGGCCGTGCTTACACGCCATTGCGTCATGGGTAGACACGCGGAAAGAATGAGGCTCCCTTTCAACGACTTTTGCCGTGGATGCAGGTCCACTGAGGAAGAGGAGACTGTTGTTCACTTTCTCTGCCAGTGCCCGTCTCGTGCTAGGTGTAGATATAGGTTATTTGGCTCCCCATTCCTTGTTAGCTTAACGGAGCTATCATCCATTGACATCAAGGATATAGCTTCGTTCATCAAACTTTCTGGCTGGTTTTCCAGTGCGGGGTAGTCGTGCTTTTGTTGTGCAGACCTTGCGCTGACCAACTTCCTCCTTTTCCCTGATTTTGGTGGAACTTGGTTAGTACAGGGACTGCGTTCACCCGTGGCGTCACAACGGGCCGCTATGCGTGCTCAAGTGAGCTTTGTGACATCAGAGCTACCACTCCGACCTAACCTAACCTTGAGTTCACAATCGAAGATTTGAATTATCGAAAGCTATAGGAATACAATATAAGAAGTTGTAAAATAGTTTCATATTTACTTATTAAAATTCAAATTCTCTTAAAAGAAAAAAGAACATTTTCTTTATAGAAAAGACTATCACATATCACAAGGACTGAATTATCCTTTATAATTATTGCACGCAATTTTTAAATATGTATTATCTTTATGCAAATATAATTATTTTATTTTTATGCTTTCTAGGTGAAACGGTTCAAAGAGCTGAAGACGAGCACGTGACTGTTGTACAATCTATAATGGATAAATGCATGCGCAAAGAATCGTTAATAAATGAGCTCTATTTACAACTTATAAAACAAACTACCGATCATCCTGATCCTAATTCTAGGGTAAATCTTAGACATTGGGCTCTTCTTTCGTTAGCATGCAGTGTAGTACTTCCTCCGGTCAAAACTATACGAAAATACTTAATAAGTCATTTAAAACGATGTGCAAGTGATTATATTACTGAAGAAGGAAAATATGCTAGATTTGCTGAAAAGGTAATTTTTGTTATTTTATGGCGTAAATTTTATTATGTCATTTTATGTTCAAATCTGGAATACATATATCTCATTTAAACTATATATTTAATAAGTAAATTAGTAAACTATAGCACAAAGGAAACAAATACAATATATGAGCCGTTTATTTTGAAAAAAATAAATCGGTATTGAAATATACTGAAAATTTTATATCACGTACATTTTCAAAATAATATAAATACTGAAAATCCTAATTTTGAAAGTGACCTAAGTCGACGTTTTATTGACGATGTCAAAAAGTGCGGTCCAAAATGTTGAAAACAGTGATGAAGGTAATTTAAATTACGTTTTGATATTAAATTGAAATTTAAAAAATAATATTTAATTTAAAGAAATTATTAAACCCATGGGAAAGGATAAAATGATAAGAGCATCAGAATGACAGAAGCATCAAAATATCTTTAATGTGGTTAAAAATTCTATCGATGGGAAATGATGTGGAAATCATAGACCACAAATTTTTAATATCAGGGCATTCATTTTTACCTAATGACAGAGATTTTGGCGTTATAGAAATGTCGTTAAAAAGAAATCAGTTATTGTATGTGCCACACGATTATTATAATATAATTAAAAAATTTTATATCAACAAGACTCTTGGAAGAAGCAGTTTACAAAAGATCCAAAAATACCAACGGAGAAAAAATAAACTGGCTTCAAATATGCTGGATCCGATTTTTAAGAAATGAACCATATAAAATTTTATACAAAACAACCATGGATGAGAACGCAGAATTTAAAATTCTTGATTTATTGCCACGTCGGGTTAGACCTAAAAAATTTGGGAATATTGTATTGCCATCGTTATATAAAAGTATAAGAAGCATCACATCACTAAAATACCGACACATGATGGACTTATTCGGTATATACCTCCGGAACACCATAACTACTTTAAATCACTACCGCATACTGAGAATGTTAACGAATAACTTGTTACTAAATTTATTTCTATTATCTAAAAATACAACTAAAATGTTTTTTTTTTTCTAGTTTTTAAGCTATGTATATGTAACGGATTTAAGCTCGTTCACTTTTTGTAACAAACCAAATTTTTTTTTTTAAAGTAACCTAAGTCCTTTTAAGGTAAGCAAGGTCATATTATACACTTAATTATAGCGACTATAAAATTAAATCCCTTAAATGTGATTTAACATTGCAAGTATATATTTAATTTTGTAAAAATGCAAAACCTTAAGTATTTCAAATTAAAGATAAATGGACTTAAGTCACTTTCAAAATGAACGGCTCATATATTTTTCATTATTTATTACTGGCTTCCTTGGTTTTAACTTTAGCCATCTTGAAGCTACATATGGAAAATTGGAATGATAGAAATTCAGAAAATTAGCTGAACTGTTTAAGTTTCTGCTCCGAAACGCAGTTCTCATCTGCCAATAAAAATATGATTTAATATTTATTTGCAGAAAAGCAAATTGTTTTAATGCTTATGTCCACACATTGTGTCAATAAATCGGTTTAAATTTGTTGGTTATACTTTATACGATTGGAAGCAATGTAAAGCACGCCGATTATAACCATCAGTTATTGAGCGAACTATGTGAAGATTACCTACAAGTAACATCCTGTTCATTTTTTAATAAGTTTTAAGTTTTCAATTGTGGGGCACAATATCGCAGAGACCATCCGGGAGGCCGACTTATTGTACTTATTGTTTAATAAAATATCTACAATGCATTACTTTCAACTAAGATTAAAGATTACATACATTTTTCATTTTGGACATATCTGGTGTATATACTCCGACTTGGATCAAGTTGAGGACTTTCTGCATTTGTCATCAGACCGTCTTATGATCACATATTGATATTGAATAATCTAATACAAATATGAGATTGAAGTGGATATTTGAAAAACAACTTAGCGCTTATTACATTGAAAATATACATACATTTGTGAAATCTGGATGATGTAGGTATTATTATCTACAATTTTAGTAAAGATTTAAAGAAGGCCTCTCAACCATCATCAAACTGGGTTTGAAAGAAACTACTCCGTAGATTTCGAACTGTTCGTTCCAGCGAAGAGCTTGTAGTTAGTCGTAACAGGAAGAATCACCTCATAATTAATCTCAAAGAATCCACAAAACAGCTCAAAGATCGCATAGAATCTCATAGGATGTCATCCTTTAAAAATTTGTGGAAGGTGTGGATTCATTATCATTTACAAGTCATTTTTAGGAAACAACGCCGAAAATTGTGCGAGAAATGAAGCCGAAAAAGGTAACCTATATTGAGCATCTTCTGGGAATCATCTTTATTCCTAATTCTAGTGACAACGAATTTCGCTCTTCCTGTCAACGTACTGTCCATACCCATAACTTTTGTTAGGCTCAATCCGGGGAAATCTTCTCGTATAGAACTAGTCAGTAATAAGACGGTGTCCCACATAGCATTAGAAGTTATCTTTTTAATTTTGAATGCAATTTTTGAAAAAAAAAAATAAATTTTTTTAAATTGTGGATATTACCACCAGCGTGGAAAATTACACTAATTAAGCTAATGTCTAATAAGGATCTCACGAGAGTGAATTATACAAGCCCATAGGTTTACTACCAACAACAGCAAAGTTTCTTGAATAACTGTTGATGTCTAAACTAAATGCCAATTTTTTCAGATTTGGCGTCAACGTTTTTGTTACCGTTTTACCGTTTCTAAGAATTTTAATTAAAAAAGGATTTCTTTATTTTTATTCGTTGCTAATTATTTATTGTATTTATAATGAATTCCTCTTTTACTTAAATTAATAACAGACTTTTATTGAGAACACTGCGTTATCAATTTTATTAAGTGATCCTTTCAGTATAAAGGCCAAACACCCAGTGTTTAACACTGTGTTTATACGTCCCGCTTTTGAACACAACCCTTCCCCCTTGTTAATTCTGTATTTCGCTGTCTTTCTATTTAGTTTTGGTGTTGTAATTTGAATTTTTCTTGCCCCCACGTCGTAATTTGTTCGATGTTTTGTTTTTTTTTATATATTTTCACCTTGTAGTTTTTATGAAAAGACTTAATGAGTGTAATGGCACACAATTAAAGGGATGTGAAGACCAACCATTTCACCATAGATGTTATTCTTTTCTTGACGGTGGTTCTCATGCATTCGAAATATGTATGCAATGTATGTTTTCTCATGCAATTTAAAATGTATGTATATGAATGAATGATAGATAAATTTAAGATAAATTTTATCTATTAATATTATACCGTCGTTGGAAACCTACATAAGGAACTATTCGTAATTAATGAAGGCGACTTTGTAGATGTCTCTAGTCGATTGGTGTTGATTTGCTGAAGGATGGCATATTTAATTATTTAATATTCACTTAAGACTTGACATTGACAGTATGAACATTCACACTTTTATCTTTGCTGATGACACTTTTTTCATAAACATACATGAAAACCCTCACGTAGCGTCTCGGTACCTACAGGATCATATCTTCCAGCTGGAAAACTGAGATTATGGAGGATGAAGGTAGGGGAAGTATGCATGCATGTTTAGTATTGTAGACGTGTGATTTGAAAATTTCACATTCAAGTTGAAACTGTTTTAAATATATTGACTTTTTGTAAGAAACTCATTTATGAGATTTTAACGTAAACTCTTAATGCATATTTCACTTCGAAAATAAAAAAGTGGTGTTGCATACATTTATGGAAAACTGCCGTCTAACAAAAAAAAAATGTTAATTCTGGAACAAACTCTAATGGATGCTTAATTTAAACAGTACGTGGGAGTGAGACGTACATTTTTGTTGTTTGTTAAAATTGAAAAAATAGAAAATTTATATACTGCAATAAACTGTTCTGTTGTTTATATAATTTTTATTGGGCATATCATTTTTTTGGTTTAATTTGATATTTTATACAATAATAGGCTGACTTCCTAAACGTATATTAACAATGTATCAATACAGTATTTAAACCGAGTTGATACATTGTATAGTTACTTTTTTAATACGTTGCATATTAATACTTTGCAACACTGAAATCGTTTAGGAACATTTATATACATTGTATCATTCTTAATAAAGCGAACAATGGAGGAAGAACATATATTATTGGAAAATTTCTTAGATTTGTGCGAACAGGGAAACTCCAGCCTCAAAATTTAAAAAGAAAACAAACGATTTGCTGTCTAAACTCGAATCCAGATTGCATTGTGGCACAGATATGTCACTCCGGCAGCCACACACTTTGTCTAGTCGGTCATAGAAGTCCCAGGTAGTTGCTGCTTCGCCCGACGTCTTGTTCCGTTTCTAAATGCGCTTATACGTCCCAATGAAATTTAAAAATTTTCTGTATATGTCGTCCCATGAAAATGGGAACGTGTCATCTATGGACTTAATATTTTGCAATACACGTTCCCATAGCACAACGCGTTTCTTTGTTTTTCCAGGAATTATTTTTCCATATCCAACCTTGCATTAATTAATAGATTTTTAAAATTATGCGTCCATTTTTTACTGTAATAAAAACAAAAAAATAAAACTGAATAGAGAAATATAATAAATAATAAGAAAAAAAATGCTTAGTTATCTTCCTGCGTCGCCATCGTATTTTGTCTTGCATTCGCTTTGCATCTACTTTTATTTGGATGCCTTTGTTGCTTTTCCTTGCGTATTAACTACAACAGTGTTGCAAAAGGGAACAAAATACATTGTCAACATTTTCAGGGTTACGTTTACGAACACGCTGCAATGTACTACTACAAAGCAACATGCGTTTAGGAAGTCAGCCATACTTTCCACTACAAAAGACAATAAAAATTTAAAACAAACAATTATTAATTTCAAAAGTACCTTTTGTCATTTTCATTTACCAAAGTATATCGTAAATCTTTATTAAACAACAACAACAATCACTATTTGTCCGGTAAAGAACAACTTTACTCCTTCGTGTTCAATAATGCACTAAATTATTTATTAAAAGAAGAAACTTCTTACAACTATGAGAATGTTGAATTATTATTTACAATAACAAAATATGCAAAAAAAGAAATCGAATGATTATACCGTTACTTTTAATATGCAGTAAATAGAAAAGTACAAAATTGAAGTAAATAACAAATTTAAAAATAGAAATTAACAAAAACAAAACATAGAATTCAATTCCGTAGGTCAATTTAAAATTAATTAGTAAAAATTATAAAAATTAAATAAAATGAAATTTTATACTGAACATTTCCGCCAGCCTTGAACGCAGTTCAACTATCTTTGGGCAGAGGGTATAATTTAGTCACTGGGCGTTTGAAAATCGAGTTATTGGTTTTAACAGTAGCAACTCTCACAAGGCCATCACTTCCAGCATGGGTTTCAATAACTCGACCAGTCTTCCAGCAAGAGGGTGGTAGGTTGTCCTCCCGTAGTACAACGAGGTCATCAATTTTTAGATTTTCCGTCTCAGTTAACCATTTTGATCTAGGTTGTAATGAAAGTAAATAGTCAGTTGACCATCGGGACCAAAAATACTGGGTTAGCTGTTGAACAAGTCTCCATTTGGATAAGGTTGAACCATTACGATGAGTAACATCAGCCTCAGGTAATGCATTTAGTGGTCTTCCGACGAAAGAGTGTCCCGGTGTAAGGTAAGGGATGTCATCTGCGTCAGCTTGAACTAATGGCCTAGAATTTAAAATGGCCTCGATTCTACTCAGCAAGGTTGACAGTTCTTCAAAATTAAGGGTAGCTTGACCAACAGTTCTACGCAAATGGTACTTCATAGATTTGACATCAGATTCCCATATTCCACCAAAATGTGGGGCACTTGGTGGAATAAAGTGCCACTGAATACCTTTAGAAGATAAAAAATTCGAAATTTCACGATTTGAATTAAAAGATTTTACCATATTATGAATTTCATTCAGCTTTTTTGCAGCGCCTTGGAAGTTTGTTCCATTATCGCTATGTATGTGGGCACATAACCCACGCCTAGCCACAAAACGGTCCAAGGCTGCCAAAAAGACATCGGTACTGAAGTCCGATACTAGTTCCAAGTGTACAGCTTTGGTTACTAGACAGATAAAAACTGCTACATACGCTTTGACTATAGTGGCCTTGCGTCCATTGTGTTGCTTGTACAATATAGGACCAGCGTAGTCGCAACCAACTTCGTAAAAGGGATAGGAAGCGGTAACATGAAATTTTGGGAGAGTACCCATAAGCTGCTGTTGAGTGCGTGCACTGTATCGAATACAAACTCCACATTGTTGCGTTACAGACTTAACAATTTCACGAACACCAATTATCCAGTATTTTTGACGTAACGTAGCGACCAATAATGTTATTCCAGCATGAAGATTTTTTAAGTGTAAATCGTGTACAATTTTTCGGACAACAGGACAGTCTTTATGCAAAATTATTTGATGCTTGCTGTTGTAAGGCAGATCAGATTTTGATAACCTACCGCCAACACGTAATATCTCGTCCGAATCCAGAAATGGTGAAAGTTTTCTCAATTTTTTGTTTGTAATTGTAGTTTGGCCCTTTCTAAGACATTTTAAAAACTCGGCGAAATTAATATTTTGATAGTATTTGTAAATTTTAATTTCAGCGGCCTTGAGTTCTTCAACTCTCAGTGGTGCACCATCTCTTAGCTTATTCTTTAAGGTATTTATAAATCGTAAGCAGTAAGCAAGTACTCTAGTTAATTTCGGCCAGGAAGAAATTTTGTCACTCAATTTTTTTATTATATCTGGATTCTCATCTGTAGTTGATATTAAAGCTACTTGCTGATTTGGACGAATCTCCTCATTTGTACTGTATTCATTACATTACATGATTGTGGCCAAAGAATTTCTTCTTGGAGAAGCCAAGAGGGACCTCTAAACCACAACTCATTGTGGTTGTACTTGGAAGGTTCTCCAAAATATGAGATGAACGATGACTTATAAACGTCTTCCACTTCGATGGATGAGCGGAAAGCCAGGCTAGGACTGTTTTGCTATCTGACCAACATACTGCTTCGTCCATTTTTAGATTCATGACCGATGCTAAATACTCAAATAACTGACACAACAAATATGCTGCACACAGTTCCAGCCTTGGAATAGACAGCGATGCAATGGGAGCCACCTTAGTTTTGACAAAACTATATTTGTAGATACTTGTCCGTCTTCTGATATTTTACGGCAATAAATAACTGCTGCGTAAGCTAAACTGGATGCGTCACAGAATCCATGCCAGCTTACTTCTTTCTCTGTGGAAAAGATCAGTCTTGGTATGTTAATATTATTAAGTAAATGAAATTCCGAAAATAGTAGATTGACTTCATCTAAAATGTTTTTAGGTAACAACTCATCCCATTCAAGTTTAGATAACCACAGTTGTTGTATTATTACTTTTACAGCTACAATTGCTGGAGATATCCAGCCAAGGGGGTCAAATATTTTTGATATCTCAGAGAGCAGATGTCTCTTGGTGTCTAGATGATATTCACTTGTTTTAACCTTATACGAAAAGGAGTCGTTCTTAGGGTTCCATATAATACCCAAAAGACACACTGTCAATTCACTGGGAATGTCAACTATACTTTCAATTTTGTCACTATCGGGAATTTGTAGAAGAATTCTGCTATCATATCTTAAAATAAATCCGCCAGCCATAAGCAAGTTGTTTAATTGCTCTGCTAGCTCTTTAGCCCCTTCTAGTGTGTTGGAGCCTGCCATGCAGTCGTCGACATAAAATGAACTTTGAACAGCTTCACTAGCCAAAGGGTAATTGCTTCTTTCATCATTACTTAGCTGGAGAAGTGTGCGTATTGATAAGTACGGTGCTGGTCGGGTGCCGTAAGTTACAGTGCTAAGTTGATAGTTTTGGATTTCACCAATTGGGGATTCTCTCCATAGGATTCGTTGATAGTCTTGATCACACTCTTGCACGTTGATCATTCTGAACATCTGCTTAATATCGGCTGAAAGACAATACTTTTTGCACCGATATCTTAAAATTACCCCAAGTAAATCCTGTTACAATGTGGGTCCCTTTAGTAAATTATCATTGAGCGACTTACCGTTAGAGGTTTTGGAAGATCCGTCAAAGACCACTCTCAATTTGTTGCTAGAAACAAGTTTCATATGTCCTAGTAAAATATATTCATTAATAAATTCTGTGTAGGCTTTTTTCAATTCAGGATTTGATTTAAATTTTCGTTCCATTAATTTAAGTCTATTCAATGCTGTAAAATATGAATTTCCAAGATTTGCGTTATGGATAAATGGGAGTCTTATAGAATATCGATCAGTCCTTATAGTTGTTGATTGGTAAAAATCTTCAGCTTGTTGGTCCTCGAGAAGCATAGTAGTTGCAACTTGGGGAACACTTTCTATTTTCCAAAATAATTTTAGTGTATGATTTAAATCAACATCAGATGGGTCTTGAGCTGCCATAAAGCACGAATTAATAGAATTTGCGTATACCCAAATATCGTATTTTGTGCCAGAAGAATACCATCTTTATAAACTTGTAAAGAAGTAGTCGTATCCTACAAGGATATCAATATTCTTAGGAGTATCGCAATCCGGATCGGCAAGGGAGAGATTTTTCACTTCATCCCAGTAATTTATAGCAAGAGGGGAAGGAGGTAACTTTGATGCAAGACACTTAAACACATGAGCTTGCATGGTGATGTTATTAGAATTATAAAGTGATTTTAATTGTACTTCTACTACACCTTTTGTTGCTCCGGCTTTATTATTACCCAAACCACTAACAAAAATTTTAGATGGATTTCTCTTCAATCCAAGTCTATTTGCACAACTTTCTGAAATCAACGTGTTTTGGCACCCTGAGTCTAGTAGTATGTTACAACGATGGAAACAGTCCATATTGTCTTTAACGAGAACTTTGGCAGTCGGCAAAAGCATATTTAATGCTTTAGTTTTAAATGATGCAGCAAGATTTATAGAAGTATCAGTCGATGAGTTAGATACGACAGATGTATCAGATGAACTGGAAGATTCTATAACAGTTTTAGTTCTGAAAGGCACTTCACTGCAGTCGTTAACTTCTTTAGATGTCGTGCTTTTAACAGCATTTGCAGACAAAGACTTAGAATTCCGTTCTAAATGAATACAAGAGTGATGATGGGCTTTGCAGGACTCACAAACGTGCTTAGATGGACATTTCTGCACCATATGTCCCGGCTTTAAACAATTAAAACACAATTTCTTTTCTTTCACAAACTCAATTCGATTTGGCACAGTCATTCTGCTAAATGTTGGACAATAAGCAAGGTGATGACTCTGTGAGCACGCTGAACAAGATCTTTTCACAAAGCTAGTGTAAGATCGAACTGACTTAACTATTCGATTCTTGTCATCAGGAGTGGGCACACGTTCCAATGCGTCGCAGCGGTCGTTCATAAATTTTAAAAAACTTTCCAGAGTAGGAAATGTAGTCTTATTGCAATGTTCAACCCAAGATTTAAGACTATCTCTATCGACCTTTTTCAATAAAATGTGGATCAGCCAAGGATCCCGCTTTTCTGCATCAGGACCCTGTGCTCTAAGTCCTCTTATAACCTCATCAGCAACGTTTGACACATTTCTAAGACTTTGGGGATTGTGGGCTTTCGGTATTAATAAAAAGCTTTCGATTAGTGAATCAATAACAAGTGAAGGCTTATCGTAACGTTCTTCAATTTTTTTGATTGCTTCATTATAATTTTGATCAGACACAGCAAGATGTCGTATAAGCATGGCAGGCTCACCTTTTAAAAGTCCCTTCAGGTATTGAAACTTTTGAGATGCAGTTAAAGAGCAGTTTTTGTGCACGGAGCTGTTAAACAAATCAAAAAATGATCGAAATTCGGAATAATTACCGTCAAATACAGGAATATTCAGCTTAGGCAGTCGTACGTCAGCAGACTGGACAGAGGTGTTGACCGTCTCTTGGGTTACAGTTGAAGTAGTTTGCAGCGCTGACAATTTCTCTAAAAATGCAGCTTGAGAATCCAATAGTTTCTGCATGACATCTTGTTGAACTGTTGTGGAGTTTAGATGATCACTTACGATATTAGTATTATGCAGTCTAGCATCAATTATTTCACAATATTTCGTTTTCGTCTTAAAATATCTGTTCTCAAAGTCTTCAAGCTCGGCATCACGTTCAGGAATATTGCCACTGTGAATACTCATCTCGATATCCAATGCTTGAAAGCTGTCATAGGTTTTCTCCAATCTTTCAAGTCTTGCCCTAATCTCGAAAAGCGATGTTTCATTTGTTACCTGGTTAAGAAAATTCTCTAACCTGGTCGCTGTTCCCTTCAGATGGGATCTTGTTTTACGCAAACTTTCAAGATTACTCATATTTTATTTCCAATTTAATTTTTTTTTTTTTAATTAGTCCAATTAATCTTCAACCACGAATAATTGTCTTTTCAGTTTAAAGACTTTGCAGCTCGGCAATGGGATTTTTAAAAGGCGTTATATTCCTTTTTTTTTAGCAAGAAAAAACACAACTAGCACATAAATTTATACAGTAATGTATCACGTCGGGGTCACCAAAAAATGTCCGGTAAAGAACAACTTTACTCCTTCGTGTTCAATAATGCACTAAATTATTTATCAAAAGAAGAAACTTCTTACAACTATGAGAATGTTGAATTATTATTTACAATAACAAAATATGCAAAAAAAGAAATCGAATGATTATACCGTTACTTTTAATATGCAGTAAATAGAAAAGTACAAAATTGAAGTAAATAACAAATTTAAAAATAGAAATTAACAAAAACAAAACATAGAATTCAATTCCGTAGGTCAATTTAAAATTAATTAGTAAAAATTATAAAAATTAAATAAAATGAAATTTTATACTGAACACTATTTGTTTAAATTTTTAACATCAACAACAAAAACAGCTAAAAAGATTTGAGGAAATAAGTTCCAATAGCTAATAACAATAAATTTTGTTTTGCCGGACTACACTTAATTTCGTTTTTTTTTGGTCCATCCACACAGAATCGAAACGAGATTTTGACAGTTAACCTAGCATTGAGAAAGGGACAACGAATATTACCAAAAAGTATTTCTGTCCCTCTCTGATTGTAACTCTATTTTGTTTATTTATGTTTTTTAGTTTTCCGGGTGGGTTTTTTATATGGCGAGAGTTAATAAAAAATGTAATTAATGTCTAAAACTGTTAATAAATAATAAAGACAACTAATAACATTAATAATTTTTAACTTTTCCTTTCAAGAAATTAAAAAATATTGGCATCTTTCAGCAAGAAAAATTTTTTATGAGCAGGACACCTTATTTTGATCTTGTAATATTTAGCTTCTTAATTACCTCTTGCACAAGAAACTATATTCATTATGACCGAAAATCACCCACATTTCGATTAATATTTAAATACTTAAGAATCTTTAAACTTTTCATTGAAGAAATTAAAAAATATTCCAAATTTTCCCTTTTTTAGCACAAAATAAATGTTTATTTACATTTAGTTTTTCTACTTTAACCGCCAGTTTTCACCCCGTATATCTGTTGGTTCTAACACATTTGTTTCGCAATACATTTTAATATTTTGTTTCTCCCTCTAATAGATAAGTTAAGCTACTGCTTTGAGCGTTTATTAAACGTCAAAAGTTTCGATTCTGTGTGTATTCTGTGGTCCATCCATTATTAAGTGCTGATATGACTGATTGTAAGGTTTTACATTTATTTGTTTCTTGCAGAACAAAATTAAATGTTATTGAAAGTGAGCTGAGTGAGTGATTCTGTTATCATTTTTGAACAATCTTCTTCGAAATTAGTACAGGCAATTATGATATCTTCGTCAGGGTTCCATATTGAATCGATGAGTCTTGATAAAACATCAATACAACCAATGTCTTTGGTGTTAATGTACTCAATTTTGAAATCATACATCATAAGTATTAATGCCCAACGTTGAAGTCTATTTGCTGCGTAAGCTGGTATACTAGATTTGTTACCGAAAATTGTTAAAAGGAGCTTATGATCAGTACACAACATATGTATATGTACATACATAATTGGCCTTTACAACCCTTCAGTCAGGATTACGGCGTAGCTTCTCACACCACTCATGTTGTGTGAATTAATTTGTTATACTTGACCTACAGTTTAACGTCGACTCCGAACGACAGATTTCTGAGAAACTTTTCATGGTAATTTTATTTACTCAAGAGTTTTTGCCAGAAATCTGCTGAGAGGAAGTCGCCGAAGAAATACTTTTTTTTCATATTTCGTTTTGATGTCTGGCCTGGGGCTCGAACCCGGGCTTTTCATCTAATAAGCGAACACACTACCTACTAGACTACGGCGACTTCTACACAATATATATATATCTATGAAATTTTTTATAGCAAAAATCAACGCGAGGCCCTCTTTTTCAATTTTAGAATATTTTTTCTGTTGATGTAAGTGTACGAGAAGCATGAGCAATAACTTTCTATGATTTGTATGGCAAATGAATGCATCAATGCTTTTACCTAATGCATCTTGATTGGCAGTGACGGATGGAAATGTGTTAACAGCAAATCTGATGGTAATATCTTCTTGAAATGCTTTCTGACATGTAGAATTCCATTCAAATTTTGTGTTTGACTTCAATAAATTATCAAGTGGAGCTCTTAGTTTAGTCATTTGATGGATATATTTACCATAATAATTAATTGATCTCAATAATGATCTTAGTTATGATACATCTTTTGGAGCTGGTAAGATATTTGACTTCTTTTGGGAAAAATTAGCGTTTTTCAAATTTGATATGAAAATTGTACTCACGTAGTTTTTTAAAAACGTTGCTGACGTTTTCTATGTATTTGTATCCATGACTTGTTGAAAAGCACCTGGAGCACTTTTTACACCAGGAGCTAAACGAAGAACAAATCCTTATGTGTATTGATTATAAGATTTTTGGCGGATTCTGGTGTCACCTCTCATCAGAAAGATCAATTTGAGTGTATAAACAACTGTTAGCCACTTTTCCATACAAGTCTTCTGGGCAATGAAGTGGATATTTGTGAGGTTATAAGCTATCATTTAATCCAGTTGAATAATCCCCGCAAATGATAATTTAACGATTTGGCTTCTTAATAGCAACAATGGCTTATCTTTTGGCTCAAAAATGGGTTTAGCATCCTCTTTTAGATGTAATTGTACTTTCATTTTAGTACATTTTGCTAGGGCATCTGCAAATTTATCTAATTTTGAGTAACTTTTTACAGTTGATTGTAATCTGTTTAATCTGACAGCAAATTTTATTGGGTTGATCCCAGATACCAAAAATATCACACATATCAGTGCCAAATATTAAAAGCGCATGAAATTCTACAATTTTCATAGCCGCACTTCATCCCTTAGCCCTATATGGCAATTAAACTCGGCTGGACGCTTGATTTTATTTTTGGAAGTATTCGCTACAAAACAATTTTTAAACTGTTTTCCTGTTTTTCCCATTTTTATCCAGGGTTTGTTTTTGCTTCACTGTGTTTTGCTTTTTCTTATATGCTTCACTACAGCTAAGAGAAAATAAAACAGCAAAGGCAAACAGCACAGTCAAAAAACAAAAATAAACTCATTAGCTGTGGTGGTACAGTGAAATGTTTTCTACTAACGCAGTGAAGCACAGTTGTTAATTTCAAAACGATCACTATTGCTTACAGCGTTTCAGCTCTTGTGGTTTCTCTTGTGCATTTGCTGTACTTATTTGCTGGGCTGTTTTACTTTGTAAAGAACTGCTTAAAGGTTTTATATGATAAAAATGTGGGTGTATTTGTGAGAAGCATGTGTATAACCCAGAGGAAAATTGTTAGTAATTATTGTTTCAAGCAGTGTTCGAACAAATATTGTGCTTTTTGATCCCATTTATTACTCTTCGGAATAATAGAAATATTTCACTTAAAAATTCAAAGAAAAATCTGTGAATTTTACCCATTGCAAAGGATGGCAATATTCCACTAGGCAGAAAATAACATTATGGAAAGATTTACATGCATAATAATGTATGGAAATTTTGTAGTGACCAATTTGAGGACCATAACATATAACCCTTTGGAATATTCAGGTACCTGGAATAAGTAATGATGACTCTTGCTACAAAACCATAAAAACTTGTGCGAAAAATACCAATGTCGGTCGTTTGAAAAAAGTGCACTGGTACCTGAATATTCCAAATCCAATTAATTAATTAATCCAACCGTTATCAGACACCAACAACAATAGGTCATTTACAGTAATCGGTTAAAAAAAATTGCAAATCAAAAAAAAAAAAATAACAAAATATGATAACCTACAAATTCTATAACTGGTTTAAATTAATTTGAAAAATGTTTAATTGAATTTGAATAAAGTTTAATTTATTCTGAAAAGAGTTTCATTTATTCTGAAAAAGGTTTCGTTTAATTTAAAAAGTTTCGTTTAATCTGAAAAAGGTTTAATTTAAATTGAAAATGCTATAAATCAAGGGATTAATCCAAGGATTATATTCAGTTAAAGAGCACTAGCAGCTAAGGCCATCAGCTCGGAATGAAAAATTATTTTTACAATTTAACATAAGATGTCTATGAATGATAGCTACATATGTATTCTATAGTTTCAATATAGCAAGTGCCAATGTAGCAAGTGTTCAACTACAATAAAAACTAACTTAAAAAAGTTTGTTTACAACTTTTGCCAGAAGATATCACTTATGGTGATTTCTTTTCTGGTAAAAAATGTTGCCTACATATTTTGTAGCACTTATTGGAGGTTACACAAACCCTCATAATGTGTTGCATTTTAAACGATTATAAAAGAACAAAAATCATTGCCCTTTATGCAATTATTTATTATTATTAACAAAAATCATTGCCCTTTATGCAATTATTTTTGTAGTTTTATACCAATTTAGCGTTTTTTTCCTTAATTAACGATTTTAAAACTATGTAATTATTGTATAGAAAATGAAAAAATATTTTTTTTAATTTTCCAAATAATTTCCAAAAAAAATTATTTTTTTATTTTCGGTAAGTTAACTTTACAAAAAATGTTTTAAATACAAAAAAATAGTAATATTTTTACCGAAGGCTCCGGGCTCACACAAGTTAAAACTATTTTTATGTGAAATTCAACTTTAGCGCCAATGTTTTCAAATCGCTTTAGATAAATGGCACAATATGCTATTAATTATTTAGTAAATTTTTTCGAATAAAATCAAAAATATAATTTTCGGAATTTTTTGTAAAATATTTTTATTACAAAAATTCCATTTAAAAGTATTTATAAACAATCTTCTTATTACAATTGGAAAAATTTTAATTTTTAAGTTAACTCATCTCAAACCTTTTTTGTTGAGATAATCATACGTTTGTATATGTTTTCTGTAGTCCTCGACTAGTAAATTTCATTTTATTTTAGCGATTTTAATTCTCATTCTGCTTTTACAAAAATAAAACTATCAACACCTATAGTCAGCTGTTTGTTTATAAATTTGTTGCTAAAACCTGTCGCAATTCAAATCAAATATTAAAATATTATTTTTAACTCGCGGCAAGTAGTTTCGTTCTAATAATAATGGATACATATCCTCCTCATCTGACGATGAAGAGCATTCCAACAAATCTTCCAAAATAATATTTTTTACTTCCATTTCCACACTTTTAAAACAAATATTTTTTGTAATTTTTTTTTCAAAACAATAACAAGAACAGCTGTTTTAATAGTGCTGCACTTCCAACACTTTGATTAAATTGAGGGTCAAACATGCAGCATATTTTTTGGGTTTTATGGCAAAATTTTTATAGAAGAACATGTTACTAATTTACAAAATGGCATTTTTTTCAGAAAAGAAAAAAAAGGGCAAAAAAGCAGAATAAAGGCAAAATTTATGCCAGAAAAGAAATCACCATTAAATTGTAAATCTTCAATATTATTCGAAATTTAATTTGTTAATTCTAACGGTTTTTGATTCTAATGACTAATTCGTGTTTGATATTAACATATATTAAATGATAATTATTAAAACATTAAATTATTATTAATGCTATAACTGGTATTATTGTTTCAGTGTTTCTTTAAAACTCAGGGCACTAGACGAAGACAGTGGCCGCCAAGTCGTGAGGAAATACTATGCACTGTAAATCGGAGGCCGTGCTACTCTAGATTCCATTTCATGGATGGTCAGTTTTATTCAATTGAGTTTCATCCTAGTTCAACCACATTCGAAGTAATGGAACTAATTAAGAAGAAAATTGGTCTACAGGAAAGTGCTAAAGGATACGCAATTTATGAAGTTGTTGGAAATACAGAAAGAAGTTTACTTTCAGAAGAAAAAATTACAGATGTTATGGCGAAATGGGAGAAATACAGGAATGCGTCTCAACAAGTTTCGGTAAGTTTTTTGCTTTAGCGACACCTTAAGTGAATATTTGTTTTTCAAAAGTTATTTATTAAAATTTATAACAAAATATTTTAACTTCGTATTAATTGAAAAAAAATTGAACGACGGTATAATACTAGGCATCCATAAAATAGGACCATTGCCTGAGTATTGGTCTTAAAAAACAATAAATTGTACTCGCCGTCAAAGTAGCACACTATCCAGAAATGGTTAAATTACTTAAAAATATATAGGTCGCTTGTTTTCGGTCACAATTGTAGATTATATATATTATATATAATAATAAACTATATATTATATAATAAAATGAATTATTTTAATTTACTTTATTTGTTATATTTTAAAATGTAAATCATATTTTAATAAATTTAATTAGCCTCTTTAAATACTGTACCGGGTATTCCAAAATTTATTGATTCTTTTTTCACTATTTCTTACAATTTGTAATTGTATTTACTTGCAAAAGAAAATAACTACTTCAAAAATAATAGTGATTTTAAAATAAGATAAACGTTTGAACATCAGTTAAATTATAATTAACACTAAATTTACGGACGGAGCCAATTTGACTCATTAAAAATTTTATCCTTTATACATATGTATATGGGCATTTCCAGAGAAAAGTTCACCATGACTGAAAAACTAAAAGTCAAGCAAAATGTTTTTAGACCACTATTGTTAGATAAAAATACTTAAATTTTGATAAATTATAGCTATCATAAATTGTCTTTGTCCTCATTGTTATTAATCGAACTCCAAAGTTGGTGTTTAATTTTGATATTTTTTTATTTAATTTTTAGTAACATTTTCTCTTAAGTATTAATTTATGCAAAATCGATTATTTAAGTGTGCTGTCATCAGAAAATATTTGTTACTACAATAGCTTGTTTAAAAAGGAAGAATGATATTAAGTAAAGATCAGTTAACGGCATATTTTTGATTTCCTTTTTTCTCAATATTTTACTGTAACGTTCGTCACGAAAAACAGGATTTATTTCTATTTCTCTTGCGTTGGTGGCTCAAAGTGTTTAAAATTTTTAATTTTAATGTAGTTTACTGTGCAAAATTTAATTTTGAAGGAAAATCAATTTATATTGAATTGCGTTATTTTTTATAAAATTTTAAAGTTTGTCACGTCACGTCACGAAAAAAATATTATCGTAAGTTCTACCTAATACAATAGGATATATTGCGGTTTAAAATACATATATTACATGTTACATACATAGATGGAGTCATCAGCAGCTAGTATGGCGGAAAGAGCGCGTCGTTATAGGGAAAGAGAGAAACAAAATCCACTTAAGAAAAAGACAATATTAAAGTAGGAGACATGGTATTACAAGTAGATTTTGCGGAGAATTATCGTATAGTCAACCAAAATGAAGTTCAGAGACAATTTCAAAATATTTACATATTTTCGAACGGAAGTACTTCCCAGTTCAAAAATAAATTTATTGCCCGAAGCTTGCCGGATTTCCTACTCAAATTTGATTGCAAAAACATAGAGTGGAATTATTTCGCAACGTCTCATGGAAAAGGAGCAGTCGATGGAGTTGGAGCCGTAGTAAAAAGAATAGTTTGGAGTATTGCAAAAGCAAAAAATCTGTCGTTGGAAAATGCTTTATAATTTTTTGAATATGCTAGGATCATGTTAATGGCGTTCAATTACTTTACATATCCTCAGAGCAAATAGAAAATTTATCTGGACCCTTAATTGAAAGATGGAATATGGAGTGTTCTAATATAATTGGAATACAAAAAAATCATTTATTTTCGTGTAATGAAAAGTTACAAATAAAGAAAGCTATAACAGCTTTTTCCTCTCGAATTAACATTTAATTTATTATTTATTTAGTTTTGTTACAATGCATACACACTGAATTATTTTAATGTTATGCAAATTAATGAATTAAAGTATCTAATAACATTAAAAAATATTTCATTTATTAAAAAAGGAAAAAAATAGTAAGAAATTTTTGTCACATCGCGTCACGTAACGTCACGTCACAAATAAACTGTTGTAAAAAAAAACTAAAAATTTTTTTTAATTTTGAAAGTTGGAAAGTAATCTAGATATACTTCAAATGCCAATAAAAAACAATTATCCAAAAGGTCCCCCTAAATTCGCAGAATTTTGCGTTTTAGTAAAAAAAGAAAAAATAAACTTCTATTTTTGTAACATCACGTCACACACTTTAATTGCTTATATCTTAGCGCCATTGAGTTCGGTTTTTCCCTTCTTGGTACTAAGGATAAAGCCAGTTAAGCTCTATTTAAAAATATAAAAAAAATGTAAAATATGCATTTTTTCCTTGTTTTTTATCTAATTAAAACGTACGACTGTCACGTTCGTTACTATGGAAATGCCCATATATAAAAGTTTAGTATTACATTTTAAAATCATATGTTGGTTTTTAGTTAAGTTATGAAATATATGTAAACGTTCATTCGTCCTCCCCACACACCCTTTCATTATGCATTATCGAATGTGGTATATCTATTTTCACGGTTGTGAGCCAATTTAACTCATAGAATGGTTTAACAGCCTGGGCAACAGTCAAGTCGTTCTCTGATTGTTATTATTACCCACTTCTGTCATCATTTCGATTTATACATTATTCCCTACTAAAGCTAGATGCCGATTTACGCAGTACATGCCGGATAAATTCTGCATCAAATTTTGGCTGGCATCCGATGTTAGAAGCAAATACCTTGTGAACGGCTTTCCGTACTTAGGCAAGGATGAAACCCGAGGATCAAACACTCCCTTGAGCGATTTTGTAGCAACAAAGCTTGCTGAGCCATATTTAGGCTGTGGACGAAATATTACCATAGAATTTTTTTACTAGCATTAAACTTGGAAAAAAGTTACTTGCAAAGAAAACTACTTTGGTTGGCACTATACGTGCAAACCGAAAAGAATTACCTAAAATTGCGAAAGCCAAGAAAGATAAAATGACACAGTTTTCTACAAAACTGTATAGATCTAAGACTTGTATCCTGACCATTTATAAAAGAAAACCTAATAAAAAAGTCTTACTAATAAGTAAAAAACATAAAAATATAACAATTGAAAAAAAATAAAAAAGCCTGTTCCAGAAACAGTAACCTATTATAATAGCACCAAGTATGGCATTGATGTACTTGACCAAATGGCCTGAAAATATAGCATTAAAGTAAGTTCACGCAGATAGCCTCTACAAATTGTCTACAACATTTTGGATTTAGCAGCTATCAATGCTTCGATTCTGTATAAAGAGACGACTCGAGTATATATTTCGCGAAAAGATTTTATTTTCCAATTGGCTGAAGAGCTAAGAAGTAAATATAGAGAAGAAGTAGAGAACATTTCTATTCCAATGACAGAAATTCCTGCTACTGACGCACGGAAAAATTGTCAAGTTCAGTAATCATGCAAAAGAAACAGATCTTCAAACTATTATACTAAATGTAATAGAAATGCTTTCCATGAATTTTTTAACAATGAACATTTCATTTATGTCAATTTCAATTGATTTGGAACTATTTCCTCTGGAAAAAAACTTCAATTTTCTTGAATGAGTCAAATTGGCTCCCTTCGGTATAAATAGGTGCATAATCAACATCCGTAAATCTAGTGTTAATATAGAAATGTATTTATTTTACTGACACTTAATTAAAAAACAAAAGCATGTTTCTAAAATATAAAAGTCATCACCGCAAGTAAATTTGACCACTTTGTCAATCGTTGCATTGCTAGCCTCTAAATTCTATTTTGTTCTCACTTTTCGTTCATATTCGTCAGTACACCTCACGAAAGCCGAAAGTCCATACCATCCGTTTCGTGTGACCTCGCGTTACATGCAATTCTTGCATTCTATGCCGTTATGCGACTGGATTTTTGTTTCGATCAGCTGTTGTGGTAAACAATAAAGAAGCAAACAAGAACATTTTTGGGAAAATAGAAAATTCAATTGTAATTTTAAAAGAATTTATGCCATTAATTACAAATTTATGAGTTTACATATGTGATATTTTGTTAATAAGGCCTACGAAAATCCTCAAAAGAACACAAGACGAGTGTTTTCGGTTAATTTATCCTCTCTTTATCTTGTTTACAAATTAATAAATTCAAAATAGATGACACTCAGTACATAAAAACAATCGACAACTAGTAACATACATATTTTGTTCATGAAAGAAATGTGTTAAAAATGTATTTTCCTCTTAAATGAGTAGTAAACTTTATTATGAAATATGTTTTTATTAATATTTTTATAATGCAAAAAGAAAAATGCGAAAACAGTAATGCACTATTTAAACATATTTATCGAAACCATTCACAATAGTATATAATTTGGCATGCCAAGTTTAAAAAACTTCTGGCTTTTTCCAGCAGTGCATGAGTCGCACAGAAAAGTAGAAAGTAAACCTACTTGATGCGTTCTACGCGTCTATGCATTCTATGCATTTTCTTCTGTTTCTTTTCACAAACAACTACACTGATTCTACTTTTTCGGTATACGCATGTAATGCAAGGTCGCATGAAACGGATGGTATGGACTTTCGGCTGAACAACAACTCCGTAAACACTAGAGATGCCCATCGGGAAATCCCAAATCACAAAATCCCGGAATTTTCGGGATTCCGGAATTTCTTAAAACTTATCCCGGGATTTTTCGGGATTGTAAATTCATACATATAAACTCTATAAAGTAAGAAAAAAATTTAATCGACGGTATTGTTTTTAGTTAATATTACATTAAATAAAACCCATGTACTTTTTCAAGTGTATCATGCAACAATTAAGTGAATATTCTATATCACTCGACATCAAACTGAATAAGAACCCAACTTCCATTGTTAAAAAGTTAAACGTTGCCCTCGAAGTCCAATAAAATCTGTTAATACAGCTGATGGTTTACACAATCAATTTTCTAAAGAAATAGATTTGATTGAATCACGAACTGTTAGAGTTGAATAGTTATATCTGCATATAGCTATCTTGAAATTATTTTGCCCACAAGTGTAGATTGCGAAAAATGTTTTTCAGCGAAAGATGTTCTTGTTCGTATCAAAATTAAAGCTCTTCGATGAAATATAAGTCTTTGATCTTTTTAAAAAATTACACATAACAATGAATATAATTAATATATATATATACATATATGTATGTTGGACACTAAATTGTGTTCTTAAAAGTGTAGGTATTTGTTTCTTCACTAATATGTTTATACACACATGAATTATTTTTATTAATTTACGCTTTTTTGTTACTTTTTGCTCTCTTTTATTTTATTTTATAACATGTGTATTGTGATTAATTAATTAGAAAATTAATAATTAATTAAGAGAAAATCCCGGGATATTTCGATCCCGAATTGGATCTCGGAATCGGGTTATGCTAGCCAGTTATGCTACCGGAACGTAATGTAGCTTAAAGCCCAGTTATGCTACCGTAACGGACTGTAACCGCAATAGTAAGAAACAGCTGATCGTTTTTGTTATGTATAAAGCAATATGAATGGTTATAGAAATGTAATGTAACGTAACCGCTACGTAAGTTTCTGTAAAAAATAAAAAAATTTCTAACGGTTTTACGCGACATCTGTTTAGCAGTGTTAACAACATGTCAATATTAAAAATCACCAAAACTGAAAATTTAAATTATAAACTGAATTTACATTTTGTACGCATGTTCTGTTTGTCTGTATGTTGAATTTTCTTTAATTAAAACTTCACATATTTTAAAAACAGAACCCATTATTAAATTTTATAAGTTAAAATAAAGTTAGTGTTTATTTTTAATTTAAATTATAAAAATATAGTTATCGATTTTTAACTAATTAAAGCGTTCGAAAAACATTTCAGTTTGCATTTTACTTTTATTGGAGAAGATAAAAAAGTTTTAACATGCGTACAAATTTGGTTATCGAAATACCTAACCTGTTTCTGTAGGATAAACGATTTCAGTTGCTAGTCTATTTATATGGAAAATACAATCAAAAGTACTCAATTTTAATTCTTGTTTGTATAAAATTGTTTAGCTTACAGAAACAGTACATAAAACTTTTAATAAATACCTTTAAATAAATATAAAATCGTTGAAATGAATACAAAAACGCTGTCGTGATAACACTGGTTAACAGTTCAATTGAAGGAAAACAAAAGACGCCATATTGAAAATGATAAAAGGAGTGAAAATAAAGGCTGACTTCATAAACGCAGTTTGCAATGCAACACTGCTTTGTCAAATAATGAGATGAAATTTTAATACGTTTATGAACGCGAAAACTTTTGATCCTTGTATGACTTTTTGTATAATTTAAGTTTTTTAAATGAATTTTCAGAAAAAATGCAGTCTTCTTTTGAAAACCGCTTTCGATTTGGCTGATAATAAAAATTCAAGGAGCACTTTGATCAAAAATTGTTTATACAAAAGAAAGCGTCGTCGCATAGAATTATTAACTAGCCAAGATTCAAAGAGAAAAATTCCTAAAATTTAAAATTTTTGTAAAATTATCACAAGCACGACGATGTGTTTTATTCTCATTTTCGAATGAAGAAAAGTATTTTTTATTTTAAATTTTAAGAAGTTGCAGGTTGCGATTAAACCTTGATGGCATTCACGTACAACTGGACGTGGAATAACTCTACAAAAAGCAAATGATGAATTTTCAAATCTGCGATATAATCCGTTTCCCTTTGTTCTGGGGTGCATCAACGGAACTCAATCCGATTTCCCAACCAATAAAACCATTATTTGTTGCCAAATTGAATTTTTTTTTTTGCTATGAAGTCTGGTCTATGAAGGCGTGAGCCTCAAACGCAGTTCTATGAGCAGCTTTTTTCTTTCATGATTCCATATACAAAAAATTAAATGTTAAATCACATATTACTAATAAATAAAAAATAAATAAATCTGCCATTTCTACCACAAAATTTTTGCCGCCAATAAGTGTTTACAAAGAATCACAAATAAAAACCATGCACGAAGTTGACAAATAATGCGCACTGAAAAGCATTGCCATGCAATAATGAACATGAGGCATTGCCAAAACAAATTTTACTGCTTTTATGAACACCATGCATTGTAAGGTTACATTGCAAACTGCGTTTATGAAGTCAGCCAAAGTTTTTTAAATTTGAAATTAATATTAAATTTGTTTAAAAAACAATAATAAAAATAATAATAAAATAAAAACCCAGACCCAAAAACATGTCTTCTATACCCGTATCTGAATTTTTGTCTTTTAGTTTTTGCAATTTTTTATTTATTTATTTGTTTTTGTTTATTTCTTTTATTGTTTTGTTTACCTAAAAACATATGGCACGCTTTTACGTTCTCTATAATTGCTCTTACATTTTTACATTCAGTAGACGTTATGGCGTCTTTTGTTTTTCTTTAAGCTGTTAACCAGTGTTATCACTACAGCGTTTTTCTTTTCATTTATTTAAAAGTATTTATTAAAAGTTTCATGTACTGTTTATGTCAGCCAAACAATTGTATTTTTCACACAAAGAAAAACACTCAATTTAGTTTGTTTGTTGAGGAAAACAAACACAAAATTGAGTGCCTTTGATTGTATTTTCCATATAAATAGACAAGCAAGTGAAAACGTTTATCCTACAGAAACAGGTCAGGTATTTCGGAAACTAAATTTGTACGAATGTTAAAACGCGTTTATCTTCTCTATTAAAAGTAAAATGCAAACTGAAATACATTTCCATAACTATTCGTATTGTTTTATACATAACAAAAACGATCAACTATTTCTTACTGTTGCGGCTACATTCCGTTACGGTAGCATTACTGGGCCTTTAGTCAAACGTCTACGTAACGTATGTTCGTTTTTAAAATATGGAGAGCAATGTAAATGTAGTCCCCGTAGTCTGTAGTAGGTAGTGTGTTGGCTTATTTGACATCAGGTCACGGTTCAAATCCCACGTGAGACTTCTCCAACAAAACGAAATGTGAAAAAATATTTCTTCGGCGACTTCCTCTCAGCAGATTTCTGGCAAAAGTTCTGAGAGTAAATAAAAATTGCCATGAAAAGTTTCTCAAAAAAGAACTGTCGTTCGGAGTCGACTTTAAACAGTAGGTCCCTCGACTTATGGATAAAATTAACACCCACAATATAAGTAGTGGGAGAAATTAGGTCGTAATACTGACTGAAGGGTTGAAATGACCAATTATTTATGTATGAGCAGTGTAAATGCTTACCGAAATGTAATCTCTCGTTAACAAAACGGAACGATCTGTATAAAACAGAATTCCTTCACGTTTTTACGTGACATTTGAGCATTAGTGATGGGACTATTGTA
Source organism: Sarcophaga rosellei (assembly GCA_930367235.1). Lineage (NCBI taxonomy): Eukaryota > Metazoa > Arthropoda > Insecta > Diptera > Sarcophagidae > Sarcophaga > Sarcophaga rosellei. Next base: position 77,073,330 of record OV884017.1, on the reverse strand, counting down.
TGCAAGGTTGCATTGCAGCACAAATACCCTCTTGCATACTTTTATGCTTTTGTATATAAAACTTTAAATTTTTACATGTAGGTTAGGTTAGAGGAGGTGTACTTGTCAGTTAAGACAAGTACAGTACCCGGAGGTCGAATTGACCCATTGTACCCTCTTGCATACTTTTATGTTTTTGTATATAAAACTTTAAATTTTTACATGTATATAATGACTTTTTTTTAAATTTTGATTAAAATAATGATAATAAAGTAATAAATACTTATTGTTATGATTCTATAGTGCACACATAAATATTTAAACAAAATAAATAAATGAGTTTTGAGTTATGAGCTCTCAAAGTTTTCACGTGACATACGACTATATGTGTATTCTAAGTAGATCTTTCCCTATAACTTCGGAACGGATCGGCGCATCTTAACCAAATTTTGACAGTATTTAAGTTAGAGAACGTAGAATTTAGAAGAACATTAAAAACGTTCTAAGTGTACTTAGAACGTTATAGAATGGAGGCGTCGATGTAAAGTTTTGAAACATAATAAATAAATAATATGTATTTTGAGTGACAATGTGATGCATATGCCACTTTTGGTACTTTACTATATATACATAAATCTTTTTAATCTTTCAAATGTTTATATACATATTCTTATGATACTAATGTGGATAAGTAATTATAAGAGTATTTTTTATTATTATTATTCTAGCTAGAGGTATTGTTTTGCAATTTAATAAGAAAAATCACATTGAATAGAACAATATTCGATTGTGTACTTATATCTAAATTTCATAGATATTGACTCAGATTAAACTAAAAATGTAATACTCTACAATATTACATATTTATAATAACATAAAACTTCATATGCTGACGCTCTAAAAGAAGGCATTCTAACTGTCCATTCGAATTCCCAAAATTCAATTGATACTATAATCCAAACATGTAGAACATGTTGCAAACAGCTGCTTCAGAACCAAAATATGCATATGCAAATTTTAGTAAATAAGACATGACCAACCTTAAGATCTGCTTTTGGAACGCGAACGACTTAAGCCGTCATAAAAACGAAGTAGAAAACTTCTTGTATACTTACCAAATTGATGTCATGCTAATATCGGAAACACATTTCTCGGACAAAAACTGTTTTAAAGTTAATGACTACTACTCATATGACGCAAAACACCCAAGTGGTAGGAAATGCGGAGGGTCAGCTATTCTTGTTCACAAGCATATTAGGCACTTTCCATTGCAGAATTCACCCAATATTACATTCAAGCAACATCAATTAATTTACCCCACAATGGTATTACAATATCAGCACTGTATTGTCCTCCAAGACACAACATGTTCAAAGATCAATTTCTTGATTACTTCAACACGCTGGGTCCGAAATTTAATGCAGCAGGTGATTATAATGCAAAACATACATTCTGAGGATCACGGCTCATTACTCCGAGAGGAAGACAGATATTGAATGCAGTATCTTCGAACAGTATGCATGTTTTGTCTGCTGGTCATCCTACTTATTGGGCAAATGATGTAAACAAAATTGCGGATGTAATAGATCTTGCCTAAGTAAGAAATATTAGACGTGAAAATCTTCGGATGCTTCGTCATTGGATCTGCTTTCCGATCACTCGCCAACGATCCTAACATTTGTGCCTGATACAAACCTATTGGGTGAAAATTATCTTCAAACTAGGACAAATTGGCGGAAATACAAAATGTTTGTAAGCTCGCACCTGCCATCAAATATCTCATTGAAGTGCGAACAGGAAATCGAATCCGGCGTCCGCCAGTTTACTAATATCTTCACTGAAGCTGCCTCTACACCTATGGCAAGAAAGCGAAAACATAGAAGCACTGTTACGCCAAACAAAGAATTTAAGACGCCAATGGCAAGAATATCGTTTTCCAGGTCTAAAGTCTCAACTTAACCAATGCCAAAGACTTTTGCGTGACACTTTGCAGAAGGACAAAGATTCGATCCTGCAAAAAATACTTTAAAAATTTGGACACAACGAAAGACACGGACTGCAGTTTATGGAAGGCAGTAAGAAAAATGCGGCGATGTACTTTGCATAAATCCCCTTTACGACTACAGCACGGTGATTGGGCAAAAAGCGCAGAACAGAAAGTGGAGGCTTTTGCCACCCACTTAGAGACTGTTTTTACGCCAAACAATTTAGTTTCTAGTATTGCCCTAGTTACAATCGACGACGTGGTTAGTAGGCCGATCAAATTTCAGCTGTCTGCAGTGATTGCCGAACAAATCACCTGGTTGTGACAAAATAACTGCGACAATGGTTAAAAATTTGCCTACATCGGCCGTGCGTTCTATTTTGTTCATCTTTAACTCTATGTTGCAAATAAGGTACTTTCTGCATCTGATTTAGTGATGATAGCCAAACCAGGCTAGGGCATCACACAAGTATCATCATATTGTCCAACAAGTTTACTGCCAATACTTTCTAAGATGTTCGTAAAAAAGGCTGCTTAATAGTTTAATACCGCATATGGATGCCAACGTCATTGTTCCCGACCATCAGTTTGACTTTAGGCGAAAATATAGCACGATTCAGCAAGTGCACAGGATTACCAATTTAATTAGACGTGTTTTTGAGAACAAACAGCATTGCTCCACGCTATTTATTGATATTCCTCAAGCCTTCGATAAGGTTTGGCACGAAGGGCTTCTATTTAAGATTACGCAGTTTTTACCAACGAATGTGCATAAATTGCTAAAAAGTTATTTATGGGATAGATATTTCCGCATAAAATCAAAAGATGTCACCTCTTCCCGCAGAAAGATATCTGCTGGCGTACCTCAAGGAAGTATTCTAGGGAAGTTCCTATACTTATTGTTCACTGCAGTAGTGACTCACACGGATGATACGGCGTTTTTAAGTATTCATAGAGATTCTACAGTTGCGTCACAAAGACTTCAATCTCACGTTAGTGAATTGGAAAATTGGATGCTGAAGTGGAAGATAAGAGTCATCGTTACTAAGTGCGTGCGCATTAGGTTTACACTGAGAAGGGGAACTTGTCCTCCCACCAAGATTAATGGGGTGACAGTACCAGAATTTAAGATATCTAGGCATCCATCTCGACCGTCGCCTTACCTGGGCTCACCATATACCTGCCAAAATTACCCAGATCAAACTCAGAACAGCACAGCTTTACTGGCTTATTGGACCGAAGTCAACCCTTGACTTAGAACTAAACTGCTTTTGTATAAGTCAGTAGAGAAGCTTTAAAGACGGCAATTTAGATTTCTTAGAATAATAACAGGTGCTCCTTGGTATATGAGAAACAGTAACATCCACAAAGATCTGAAGGTGCCCCTAGTTCGAGAGGAAATAAAAATTCTGTAATCCTACGTCTCTATTATTCCAGAACATTCCAACCGTCTTGCCGGAGATTTACTTGTATTCGAGGGTCACAGACGTCTCAAGAGGGTTGAAACAAATGATCTGATCAGATAAATTTGCTTCTGATGAGCACTTTTAGTTGTACGTTTCAGTGGCAATAACAACTTTTATTTTTGTATTATTTTAGGTTAAGATTTGAATACCATAAATAACATATAAAAAAATTAAACTTAATTTTGCTTTTTACGGTAACGTACGTTACGTTTTTACAACCTCTACGCTTGGCTAACCATGGCATTATTCTTAAATTAATCGTTGATTCTCATTTTCTTCGTCTTCTATTTCACAAAATGCATATCAGTGTTGGACTTATTAAAACAAGTTGTCAATGGTAACTCGATTAGTATCTATCACATTTTATTGAAAATATTTCATTATATTTATTTATTGTATATATTATTTTATATATTATATTTATATATTTTGTTGGCCAGTTCACATTACCTTCGCGTGAGATGATCATGTCTTGAAATTGCACTTTCAGAATATCTGATATGACACGAAACGTCGATGTTACGCAAGATCTGCCGAAACAACGAACTGAATTGGAGTCGTAGTCTAGTAGGTAAAAAGCTGACTTATGTCTAAAAATAACGAACACAGCAAAAGCGGTGTGAGAAACTGGGTCGTAATCCTGGCTGAAGGATTGTAATGACCAATTATGAACATATGTTATGTTTGTATTCACTGAATGGGCTCTGTAGCAGTTAGCAACCGATACTAATTTTTTCCAAAAATTATTCTCAGTAGTGAGACCAATTTCTGAGTGTATAGATACGCGAATAAACAAAATTGTCGAATTTGGGACGATACCAATCCGCATAAGATAATTCAATACATTCAGAAAAAGTCATTGCTATAAACAGATAGTCACTCACAAAATCATCTCAGTATATACCTTTATAGGCCAAAAGCAATTGAAATGACTGCATAATGAAATAATATCTAATGTGTAACGAAATTTGTTGCAAACAATTTTTTATGCAATTTACTGCACTTAGAAAAAACATTATTCACATACGAATTTACTTGTCTTGTTGTTTTGGCAAAGTCGTACTTGACTGAATTTCTACTTATTGGAATAGGTTTGTATTTGATGATATTGGACTTGGTCCTTGTGGGACTCCATATTTTGATAACTTTTTTGTAGGTTAATTAATTAATTATACATATTATATTAACCATAGAATTTTTATTTTATTCTAATATTCCTTTTTGCATAATCTGTTAGTCCATCCCCATTCTGCAAAATACAGCTGGGTATTAATCATCCAAAAGTACCATCTTCTTCAAGCGCATAGACAGTTGTAAAAATATATGTAATTGTTCATCAGAATCTGAACGTGTTAATACCCTACATATTTTCCTAAAGGTCTTAATGAAGCCTTCATTTCCATCTTTGGGCATGACTCTTCATTTTATCTCCAGTTTCAGGTGTTTCACTTTAAATTTGAAAATTTGATCCCTCTGTAATTGGAAATATTATAGAATGCAATCCTTTCGATTTGAAACCAACAAAAAATTATAGTGTCATTAAATCCAGTGTTATCGGTTTTATGTTCGAACTAGAAATTGTGTTAGATTTAAGTGTCACTGAAACCGGTTTTATCAATTTCTTTTTGGGATATTTTATAAAATTGTCTGGAAATATAAAGCAGATTTTATTAAACAAAATAGGTTAGAATTAGATTTCAAGAACAAAATGTATGGATATTTTGTTATAAAGCTAATTTAAACAAATTTTTAGTATGAATACGGCAGTTGTACTTTATTGTTGAAAAATTTTCTAGCTAAACTAATATTAGCGACCTTTCTGGATGTTCTTTCATTAACAAAATGTTGTAACGGCTAAAATTACTTTATTTTTATATTGGCACTTATTATTTGCTAAGTGTGCGCTCGAAACCAAGGACTGTTTCCGCAGTAGTGGGAGATGTTGGCCCACAGTCCGCCAATGTAGCTGCGATTAGATGGGGAACGACGGAGCTTATCCGAGAGTTGAGCGGAGAACACCTCAGCTGGCCTTTGTGATCGAAGCTTCTTAACGTCCAGCTTTCGCAATGTACTAGAGCACGCAAACCTCGAGGCGCTAATGCACAATCTAAACTTGGCTGCGACAAGGTAGTGGTCCGAGTCTATGTTTCGACCTCTGAAGGTGCGCACATCTAGAACACTGGAGACGTGCCTTTCGTCAATCACAATGTGATCAATCTGGTTGCATGTTGATCGATTGGGGAACACCCAAGTGGCCTTATGAATGCCGAGATGCTGAAACTTGGTGCTACATACTATCATGACATTCGCATTAAAATCTCCGAGGACGATTTTGGATTTTACATGTACGTCCTCGAGCTTAGTGTAGAAGGCATATTTAACCACATCGTCCTTTTCTCCCGTCGGGGGGTGAGCACAAATAAGGCTGATGTTATAGAATTTTGCCCTGATGCTGATTGTAGCCATTCTTTGGTTCACAGGAGTGAACCCAGGACAAGGTGGCGAAGTCCCTTATTAACCACAAATCCGCATCCGAATGCGTGCTTATCCTAATGACAGCTGTAATATACATCGCAGGATGCAAGCCTTTTGTATCCCTGTCCTCTCCATCGCATTTCCTGTAGGGCAGTGATGTCAGTCCTACATTTCATGAGGGCATTCGCCAGCTGGGCGGAAGCGCCTACCCTGTAAAGGGTGCGGACGTTCCATGTGCCTATACGGAAATCATATACGTTTGCCGTGGTCGTCAACTTTTAATGGGATCCGTCTAGATGCATATTTGGTTTTCATTGGATTTGATTTTTTACGTGGTGGGTTCCAAGCCCTACGCACAACCCCGTCCAGTGGATTGGACTTCGTTGACCACGTTGACCATATTTAAAGAATAAAGACAGAGAACTAAGCAATTAAAATTGAGGTTTTATTTCTTTAATATAAGTTGCGCGGTGGCAAAAAAGAATATCCAGGCCACACTTGGCAATAGTTCCGCTTAGTGTGCAATGTAATTGTTTAGAGAAACATAGGAGCAAAACTTCAACTCAATTTTAATGTGGATTGCAAAATTCTCATTTAAAGATTTATTTTAAAACCGATATGATGCAATGGGCTTCAGTTATGGGTTACTGCCTCAGCTTCCAATTTGGATAAAATTCAAAGTTCACAAAAGAAAATTATAATAAAATAGTTCAAATTTACATATTACATTCCGCACATCTACTTTTTCTTTAACATAAATTAACAAACATTAAGATCCAAGTGGCTAGACTTGTCACTGTACTACACCCATACCTCGCTTTGCGTCGTTTAATTTAGCGCTTTTTCGAAGTTGTGCCGCTGCTGAATTAGTACTAATTTTCACTGTGCGTCGTAAGGTTTTCGAAGTTGTGTAGTTTTGGGTTTAATTTTTTGAAATTTCCTTTTTTTTCTAAACTATGGCACGACTTTTGTTTCTAATTGCGCCATGCTATCAGAACTTGCGGATTTCCTTTCTAACTGAAAATAATACAGTTTTAATTTCACCTTGTTTTTCTAATTTTAGAGTTCAGTTGCAATTAGTGTGTTATAAATTAAGTGATTTTTTTTTTCTTTTCAAAAAGTAGTATTTTCGTAACCCTGGAACCTATTTTCGATTCTTACAAGGTTTGTTATAGAAAATCATAATTCACTTTGCGTCGTGTTTTATTGGAATGTAACAATGACGCAAAGTGAGGTATGGGTGTATATTTTATTGAATGTTGTGAAGTGTCGAATGTAAACCATTATATGTTAATAAAATATGGGTTTGTTTTAAATACAAACTGAAAAATCAAATGCATTTTTAAATAATGTATTTTAATTGAATGATTGAAAAATTTTTTTATGCATTGTTATTTCATTAAAAATTGTTACATTGGTTCATTAATTTTTATTATAGTAAATGGATCTTGATACATACATATATTTATATTTCGAATACGCCCGGCTTTTTAACAAAACTTTATCTATAATTTATAATTTCATTAAAAAATTGTGTATCATTTTATCACAAATAAATTTCTATTCTGGCTTATTTAACAATTGTTTAGCAAAAATATTGGTTTACTCTAATACATACAATATATAATTTTTAATTTCTGAGGCTTCATTTGTAAGTTCAGTTTCCATTTCCTTTTTAAAGCACATTTATGGATTTTTTTAAGAATGCATTTGTTCTTGTTTTTCAATAGATTCAAAAATGTTGGGTATATTAAAAAGTGATAAAAATCAGTGATAAAAATCACTTTTTAATATTTTTTTAGAAAAAAAAAATCTAAGGAGACTTATGTATAGAACATGACATGTTTTGTTAGTTAAACGACCATAGCATACCAAACGAATATCAAAGGCGCTTTTTTTTGTTTTTTGCATAGTGTAATTGGTCTATTTAAAATTTTTCCTATACTGTTCGTTTCTGCTCTCCTTCTTTAAATGTAATATGATCGTTTTTTTTCTTCATAGGCATGTTTTAGGACTTTTTAGTAGCTGTGTTATTGTTCTTTTTTAATGGCGTCAGCTTTAATTTATTATCTTATAACATAGTACACCTAAGGCCTAGCTATAATCTGTTAATCCGAACGTCAAAATTCAACGAAAACTCTGCCAAAAGATAACTTCTTTTAAGACTATTGTGTAACTATGTATACTTTTTTTAATTTAAATGCAGTAAATATGAAAACTACTGTGGTCTAGTAGGTACTGTGTAAATCCATTAGATGTGAGGCCAGGGTTCAAACCCCAGGTCAGACTTCTCCAACAAATGAAATATAAAATATTTTTTCGGCGGCTCCTCTCAGCAGATTTTCTGACAAAAATTCTGAGAATAAATAAAATTGGCATTAAAAGTTTCTTAAAAATCTGTCGTTCGCAGTCGACTTTAAACTGTAGGTCCCGCCACTCGAGTATAAAATTAACACACACAGTATAAGAGCTGTGAGCAGCTTTGCCAGGTGCCAAGCTTTCCCTTTTTTTCCAAGTTTTTTGAGATCGAATAAAGTTTTCATTAAATTTGTTTTCTAACAAAACAAGTTTTTTCATTAAATTTAATTTTTTCAATAAACTTCATTTTTTCAATAAATTTAATAATAACTCGCAATATTTAAAGCAAAGTAATATTTAAAGGAAAGTAAAGTAGCAGAGTCAACGGACTCTGGTACTTTCTTTTTAAGATTTTGGTACTTTAGTAGAAAAAAGTTTTTCTTGTTAAAAACAAGTGGTCAATTCACACAAGCCGTAGTATCGTTGTATTCATTGTATTGTTGGAAGAACGTACAACAGTGTATGATTGTTGTTGATAATTTTCATATACAAATCCGATACACTTAAACACATTTTTTCCATATGTTTTTAAAAGTTGTATTGGTTTCGTGCTATCAAATTGTGTGAATGCCACGAAATACACAATACAGCATAGCATTGAGCGTTCACAAACAAACAAATGTATTCAATACAACATACACGATACAAAGTTGTGTGAATTGCCCAAAGGTTTTTTTTCCAGAAATAAAATGTTTTTTTAAAAAAAATTACTGGCAACGCTGACTGTGAGGAACTAGGTCGTAATCCTGTCTGAAAGGTTGTAATGACCAATTATGTGTATGTGTGTGTGTGTAAATAATAAATGTCTAAACTTATATCTGTTAACCTAAAACTTTTAAACGGTTGTTCTGTAGAATTAATATAAAAGTAAATATAAAAGATTATTCCTCACGCTCGTTTTGTTTACCACCATATGTTGTAAACACACCTGCAATTTTTACCATTACATATATTATACATTTATGTGTACATATATACCTATATAACATGTTCAACTTTTTTGTTATTTAAAAATACCGGGTATATAGCATATGTTGATTGTGAACTGTATGTAAGGGGAATGAGTGGTGCAACTTCGAACGCCTTTCAGCTTAGGTCCTCTTTTCTTCCGAATTAGTACACAACACATATATTTTTGGTTTTTATTCATCACTAACTTAGATTTTCGTATAATTAACACTTTCAAATTAAAGTTACAATATTAAAGTGTTCGAATGGCCAAAAAATTAATTCAATTGTTGTTCAATTTTATTTACGGAGGTCTAGATCGATCTGAACGATTCGAACAAATAGGAAAAAAAGAACATACTCATATAAAAAATCTTAAGAGACTAAGGCCCATTATTACAACTTGTCGTTAAACTTGGGGTTAGTTAACGGTACCTTTAACTAAAGGGAACTAGAAAGTTACATTTAACTTATTTTCGTTATTACAACTTACAGATAAAATTTTTCAAAAATATGGCAGTGTCGATAAAACTGCTCAATTATATAAGCTTTTTTTAACGCAGTGGAAACCGTCATTTTTTGTTGTTGTATATGCTCATTTTGTTTAAATATGAAGTTGCCATAATGAAAATAATATATAATATGGCAAGTTCAAACATAAAGTGACCTTTAAGGCCCCAGGAGACGATCAAATAAAATCATCAACGCCTTATATGCGTGCGTGTTGTCGTTATATACATGTACGTTGTCGGCTTTGATTGATGAAAATCCAAAAATTTTGATTTTTTCATTTGATGAAGTTTTATTTGATCGTCTCCAACTCTGATTGACAAACATTATCTTATTTGCTACGATATCGTCGTAATGAACACATCATCCATGCGCTTGTTTATCCGCACAAATATTTTTTTTTTTATTGCGAAGAATGTAATAGTAAACAAAGAAACATTTTTTATTGTGAATATATATTTTGTGTGTATATTTTATTTGTTATTATCTTTTTAAGAAGTTAAATTGTGTTTGGTAAATGTTCGTACCATCATGGAGAAATGCAAAGATGAAAAAAAGATATTAGAATTAATTGCGAAATATCAATGTTTACCAACGTTGTGGAATTCAAAACTGGAAGAAACAGGAATAGAGAAGAAAAAAGAAAACAATATGAATTTTTCATCCAAAGATTTTTCTTTTTTTTTCATATATTCCTTTTATTTTTCTTAATAAAATTGCACAAGATGTTAAAAGCAATAAATAAATCGTCATCCGATAAAGGCATTTTGCGAGGCGCACACTACAAAATCAAAATTCAAATGATGATTGGCGAATTTATTCGAACGTCTCCTTTTATACGTCAATCAGACGACACTCACACTTATGCATTATTTGATGAAATTATTTGATCGTCTCCAGGAGCCTTTAAATGTTAAAGGTAGGATGATCCTCTCTTTAGCTTAATGTCACTTCTTTCTTATTGGGTACTCATAATAACGAAAAACAATTTATCTGCCCGTTAAAATCCTCTCTTTAGTTACATTTATTATTACATATGTAAATGTTACTAGAACTAAAAGCTTAAGGACAAAATTATAGCGCCATCTGTTTATGTTGCCAGAATTGGGAATTATAGACCAACAGACTTAACAAGTATTTATATATACATATATAAACTTCACGTAGTACTACAAAACTATTGAGTACATCAAATACTATATGAAGTTTGGCAAATAAAAAATTTATATAGAGAAACTAGACTGATAGCGTCCACTCTCTCTTCAGCCTATGTGTTGTTTTATTTACAAATTAAAAAAATTGAAATAATTGAAAAACTGCAGCTAAGCTTATTTACTTGAAAATTGATTACAATTATTGCGATTTGGATTATATAAATAAATGATATTTTAACATAAAAATAATGTATAAATGTAATTATTTTAATCATTTAATAAAAAGTGCATTTTTATAAAATTGGACATACACATTTCAAGAAATCGTATTTCAGGGAAGAGGTCTGCTCTTGGAACTAATGGATATACGTATAATAAACAAAATAATGTTTTACGTTCGTGTATGACCCTTTTTATGTTGTACAAACATTAATTTTTTTTTGTTTTTTATTTATTGATTGAAATTTTTATGTTGTGTTTTTGTTTTTTAAATCAATAAAAATTACTAAGATTTTAAGTTTTTAAAGTACCTTTTATTAATTTCTTGTCCATGTAAATACTTTACTTTATTTGTTACCCTTGTTACATACATATGTATGTACTTTTATCATTATAATAAGACATGTTCTACATTCATTTACTTTTTAGTAAATTTAAATGACTTTTAGAAAGATTTTTTTAAAGCGATGAGCAAAAATAAATTTTTTAAAGAACATTTGACACTTTATCATTTGCATTTTTTATTTCAATGATTAATAACAAATTTGTTTATAAGTTTGTTCATACATTTAAGCATTATATATATTTTATTTAGCGAGTATTTGAAGTGCCATATGAAGCGAACCTCATTTTAAGAGAACATTTTTTTCGAATATATGTATGTACATATATTTATATTTGAGTTACCTTTTATTCGGATAAAATTTTACTCGTATTTGTCATGCAAATATTTTCTTCTCTTCACTGCTTGCGTTGTTAGGTAAATATTCTGTTTATCAACAACGAGAATTAGAAAAGTTATTTGTTGCAGACCTTTAATACTTATAAACGACTTTTACAACTTGATTTTTGTTATAATTGTATGCATATGAAGAGCTGATTTCTTTAAGTAAAATCCGATCAGTTTCGTTCACTTAAAGGAGATTTTTTTGCGGAAACTTGACGTTCTGTATTTCATGCTTGTCGCCAACTGGCGGCTACATTGCCATTATGCAACATAGGCAATCCAACAATACAACGATATCGTGTAAAGTTTTGTGTGATTGACTAAAGATAGATTCTTCGTAAATTAGTCTGATCCTCACTAAATATTCTGAATTTTTCCCGTGAAAATAGAACAGTGCTCAATTAACAAGGGAAAAATTTACTCATTTATTGGAATATTGCTTACAATGGGTGTAATTCAAGTTCCAGAAATAAGATTATATTGATGGAAAAAAAAGACATGTATGCGAACGCCCTAATAAAAAACGCATTAAATGGTACCGAAAGTAGTAATATGTACAATTAATATGCGGAACTTCCCTCGTGAAATAGAAACAAAAATTTGTATATGCTTTTAATAATATTTTAATAAAATATTCTTTTTCGGCAGTCGAAGTATTAAAGATCTAAATATATGATGTTTCATATCGTCTAGTAGCATAATCAAATTTATTTTGATTCGTAAGATTCGATTTGTTGCAGTGTGCCAATTTCAAACAATTTTTATATTGCAGTTATTTCTTTCACATAAATTTAATTATCGTAAAGTGGTACAAAATGATTAATTCGCATGATTGTCCTATAAAAATTAGAAACAGATATTTTATTTCACACTAATTTCAATATAATAATTTAAATTTGTAGTATATATTTAAATGATGTAGATTTTATTGTCATATAATTACATTTTTCATAACTGAAACACGGTTTTGAATAGCGCTATATGGGAACAAATTTTTACTAAAATACGTAATTGCTTGATTTCTTTTTTTCAGACAAATAATGCTCTTACTACGAACTGCCGGCACCAACACTATATGTTTTTGTTTAAAAAGCATTTGTTTTATGACGACTATATCAATATTGATGATCCTGTGGAAAAAGAACTTTTGTATCATCAAGTTTTGCACTGCCTACGTACCGAAAAATTTCCTATAACTGAAATGGAAGCTATTATGTTGACAGCACTTCAGGGACAGCTTGAGTTGGGTGATTGTGGAGAAATTTTAAATGATTATAGGGTAATAGCAAGCCATTGTTTGCCGCCAAGATTTGTTCCTAATATACCACATGAGGCTGTAGCAATGCACCACCAAAGTCTTCGCGGAATGTCTTCATCAGAAGCAAAAAAATCTTTTCTTAATTTAATACAAAGTTGGCCTCTCCATCGCGCAACAATATTTGATGTGATGGTAATAATATTATTGAACAATTATATAATGCTATATATTTTAATAAAATTTTGTATTTGTATTTATTTTTAGCAAACGTTTACATCCAACTGGCCTCGTGTTTTATGGTTAGCAGTGGATCAAAACGGAATACATTTGTTAGAGCATCGTTCCCGTAACATTCTCTGCACTCATTACTATGAATCTATCATATCTTACTCTCCGAATATGAATTCATTGATGATTTTTACAGGAACCGAAAGAAAGCAATCAAAAGTTATTTTAAGCACATCCCAGGTAATATTTGTTTGATCAATTTAAAAATTAATAGCATTCTTAAAGCTATTAATATATACAATAAATTAAGAACTTTCTGATTATTCGTTCTAAGAACAGCTATTCTTATGAAATACATGTTTACTTTTCCTTTATGAGTATAAATTAAATAATTAAAAAATATAATAAAAACTATACCTACTACATAGAGATTTAGACGACATGATATTCTTTTGTGTAGAATAGAGCGAATGGATCAGTCAGGATTACGACCTAGCTTCACACACCAATTATGTTGTGTGTGTTAATTTTATTCATGAGTGGCAGGACCTACATTTTAAAGTCGACTCCGAACGACAGATTTTTGAGAAACTTTTCCTGTCAATTTTATTAACTCTGAGTTTTTGTCAAAAATCTGCTGCGAGGAAGTCGCCGAAGCAATATTTTTAGATATTTTGTTTTTTTTCTGACCTGGGGTATGAGCCATGGCCTCACGTCCAATAAGTCAACTTACTGTCTATTAGATAACGGCGACTTAAATTTATTAAAAATACTAATGAAATTTGGCAGTCACATTTGCTCTCTTTGCTTTTTGAAGTTTTTTAAAAATTCTTTCACTCCATTAGATCAGGCATGCATTTTTATGCAAACAAGTTTATACTCGAATACCCGTTTTAGTTGTTTTTAACCATGTAAACCAGTGGTCAGCATTCTTATGGGCTGGTTAGTCAAGCGTAGAGAACATAAAAATGGGACATATTTCAACGAACAATGTAAATAAAAAAGAAACAGAACACAAAGCAACACACAAACGAACACAACACAATGCACAGAAATTGATATATGTACATACATTTGCACGAAGTCAGCTGTTCAGGACAGTGATGACTGTTGTTAAAAAGTAAAAAAGTACTAATTAGGCCTTAATTTTAAGAAATTTTATTTGCTTCTTAAGTTGTATGTTTGTTGCGGCTAAATAATTGTCGACTCCAATCATTTAAATATCTGTCTCTTTTTAAATTATTTATTAACTATTTACTGCATTCTAATATACAGATATGTATATTGATGTTTATATGTTTATGCATATGTGGATGGTTAACGGTCATTATTCATATTTTCTTTTATCTTTACAAGTTATACTTATTTATGTTAAAAACAATATTTATTGTAAAAAAGAAATAATGATCAATTAACAAATGCCACGTAGCCAATTTTCTTCAAGTTTGTTCTTTAAAATTTAGGCAATAATTGCACTCCTGTTTTTAAAGTCGGCGGAATCAGACGAAGTAGTTTTAAAGCGCTTCTCGCTTTTATTTGTAAAAAATATTTAAATAAAAATAATATTGGATTTAGTAAAGTGTTTTATTTAAAATAAAAAAGGTCAAGTAATAGTGAGGCGCTAAAAAAAACTTTGTTGAATCTTGCCTGTAACAATGTTATTATAAATATTTTTTCTTGTAATATTGTAGAATATTACATTTTTGGTTCAATCTGTTAATACTTATGGAGTTTAGATATAAGTACAGTCGAATATTGTTCTATTCAAATTGTTTTGTTTTTATTAAATTGCTAAACAATTCCTCTAGCGAGAATAGTAATAATAAAAAATACTGTCATCATTCTTTATGAACATTCTAATCATCATAATCAAAAGAATATGTATTTAAAATTTTAAAGTTTAAAAAGATTTATGTATAAATAGGAAAGCACCAAAAAGGGCACGTTACATTGCCACTCAAAATATAAATTATTTATTTATCATGTTTCAAAGATTTTTATACACATTACAATCATAATAATAATTAAAGAAAAATTATTTTTTATATTCAAATTTAAAATATTAATATATACGATTAATATATATGAAAGCAACAACAAGGAGAATTCGTACCACTTCGTCACTCAAAATACATACTTACATACATATTATTTATGCATACAACAGCCCCATCACTCATGTTCAAATGTCAGGTAAAAACGTGAGAGAATTCTGTTTTATACAGATCGTTCCTTCGTTTGTTAACGGGAGAGAACGTGTCGGTAATCGTTTAAATTGCTCTCCTAATGCTAAAAAGAGAACGTTCAGTACGTTACGTTACGTCCGGGAAACTGACACTTAAAAATGAATTCAATTGTTTGCCAGCTTCTAAAGATGAAGATCTATGTCAGTTGTTACATTTTCAAACGTTCTTAAAAAACATCTTAGTCGTTTTAATAGTCAAGTAAATAATTTAAATGATGAGGAATGAGAATAACTATTTATGGGCAAAAAGCAATATTTTTTGGAAAAAATAAAAGGTTTTTATTAGTAGGCGAGGAAATTGAAGCAAAATTAGATCCCAGCAAATAAATATCTAAAAAACATCCCCTAATTATTAAGTCAAAGATGTACAACTTTACGTATGTTGATAAAATGAAATGGCATATATTTTCTATGACTGTAAATAAATAAATTCTCTCAACTTATTTTCACTCTCTTATTCACTAATATACAACTAAACAATTTTTGGTAACCCCTGGGCTATGTCGCTTTTTGCAGTTTTCAATTATTCACACAAAGAAATAATTCGGTGGCATTCGCTAATACATAACAATGGGAAATTATATCGATTTTTGGAAGATTATTTATCACTTTAAATACGGGATTTAACGCTGTACATTTTTTCTATATTTTCCACTACATATACATGTTATTAAGTTAATAAGAACACTTGAAAATAGTGCTAATAATTTTCCTCTGGGTTATACCAAAGAATATGGACATAAAGAATGCGCATTATGTAGAAGTAAAATTTCTTATGGCGGGTTGTAACATCCCGACCCGCTCTCACCAAACATTACGACCCGCTCTCACTAAAATCATTTCTGGATGAGGAGGGTGGAAGACAGAAGGAAAATAAACACAAAGAGCGTAACAATGTGTTGCTCTCATCATGAGAGCGTAAAAATGCATTCAGTTGCTTTGCTTGTCAGCTTCTAAAGAAGAATGTTCATGTCGCTTTTTTCAGACTTCAATTTTACACCCAAAGAAATATTATAGTACGATTCACTAATATCAATGACAAATGATTTCGATTTTTGGAAGAATACTTGCCAAGTTAAATACGGTGTTTTTAGGTTTTTAGCGCAGTACAATTTTTCTATATTTTTCGCTCACATATACATATTACACATATTATTGGGTTAAGTAGACTTGACTTGTTATAATAATTGCCTCTCATAATTTTTGTCATGTTCTCTTTGTACCGACGTCTGAGCAGTGTTGCCGTTTTTGGTTATTTCTAACCAAAATCGGTTATTTTGATCAATGTGTAGATTTTTTTGGTTTTCGTTATTTTTTTTCTTATAAAAGAAGCTATTTTTTGTTTCTTTTTTTATTAATTATAATTTAAACTTGAAAAAAAAATAAAACAAAAGTCTACGAATTTAATTTTGGTTATATTTTTTCTTATTTGGTGATTTTTTCACAAATGTTGGTTACAAAATTTTTTTTTCGTGGCAACACTCTGAAATATAAATAAAAAATTAGTCAAACAACAAAAACGAACGATGAGAACAACGCATTGTTACGCTCTTGGTTTCTTTACCCTTCCCTTCTATCTTTCCCCCGTTCATGAAATATTTTTGAGAAATATTCCAAAATATGTCCAAATGCACATTCTTTATGCTTTATTTTCTTTGGTTATACACATGCTTCTCACAACTACACTCAGATTTTTATCATGTTCTCTTTGTGCCGACCACTGATGTAAACGCAAAGAAATAAGTGATGTGAGAAGCTAAGTCGCAATCCTGACTAAAGTGTTCTAGCTCTCAGAGTTTTTGCCAGAAATCTGCTGAGAGGAGTCCACCCAGGAAATATTTTTTCTATTTCGTTTTGTTGCAGATGTCTGACCTGGTGATTGAGCCGAGGCCTCACGTCTATAAGCCTACAAACTACCTATTAAACTACAGCAAGCGAGTATCATCATTAGATATTTCAGGTACCTGGGATATTTCAAACGATTATATTTTATGGTCCTCTGTTTCGCAAATCAGTTTCCATAGAATTTCCCAACATTCTAATATATGTAAAACTTTCCATAATGATATTTCTACCCGATGAATTTTTTCCTTGCCTTTACAATGACAAAAATTCACAGCTTTTTCTTTGTATTGTTAAACGAAATATGTCTATTATTCTTAAAGAATTATAAATGGCATCAAAAGCCACAACGCGATCTCTAAAAATGCTGAATGAGAACATAAACTCTCGCGTACACTAAAAACTGTTGGTGTACTCAAAAAAGTTCACAATAACCCAATTTTTTCATCGTGTGCTGATCCTTTTAGCGTACTTTGTGCACAAACAGTAAGAAATAGTGTTTGTAAACTCTGTTTAGTACGTTTTGTTAAAGTTTGCGTACATGTTCATAAACATTAAAACAGAAACGAAGAGTTTTGCTCTCGTGTAGTGAATGTGTTTGTGTTCTTTACACACGACATTCAGAACAGTATAAGTACATAAACGTGCGTTCTTTAGAGTATTTTTTTGAACACTGGTTCTAATAACCAATTATGTAAGTAAGTAAAAAATAAACTTTATGAATTTTTGTTAAATATTTACTTACTTAATACATATATACTAAAATAACTACAACAAAAAATCACCTTTTTATCGGTTAATTAAATTATGGTAGTATTAATATAATCGTCTTAGATCATTTAAAAAATCTTTAAATTCTAATAAATAATATACAATTTGCATATTTCTTTGGTGCATTTGTTTGCTAGTTTTTATGATTTCACGAAATTATTTTTAATTTGTAATTTGTAATTACGGTTGTTTTTTTTTTAACAAAATCTTTAATTCTTAAAATGCCGCACAGTTTTAGCACTTCAATCCTTTTTATAGTTTTAGGGCCATTATTACAACTTGTCGTTAAACTTGGGGTTGGTTAAAGGTACCTTTAGCTAAAGGGAACTGGAGAGCTACCTTTAACTTATTTTCGTTATTACAACTTATAGATAAAATAGAGTTAACTGTTTTCAAAAATATGGCATTGCCGGAGCAATGTCGATAAAACTGTCAATTATACAATTTTTTTTAACGCAATGGCAACCGCGGACTTTATTTTTTTGTTGTATATGCTCATTTTTTTAAATTTGAAGTTGCCATAATGAAAATAATGTATAATATGGCAAGTTCAAACATAAAGTGACCTTTAAATGTTAAAGGTAGGATGATCCTCCCTTTAGCTTAACGATCACTTCTATCTTATTGGGTACTCATAATAACGAAAAACAATTTATATGTCCGTTAAAATCCTCCCTTTGGTTAACGGCAAGTTGTAATAATGGCCCTTATTCTTATTAATATTAGTTTGTGAAAAATACGTTCCACATTAGGGGTAACCATACATACTGGCAATACTAATTAGTTTTATTATTATTTTTCACAACACCAGCAGCTGCTAAAAACTTAAAAAAACGTTACTAAAATAAAATTTTATTTACAGAAAATTACAAATCTCAACATAAAATTTTAGACATTGATTTCTAAAATCCTTCTCACTTTCCTCAGATAATTTATACATTATAGTTTGTGCTAAATAAATATCTTTTGGATCTTGGAGAAATATACATACATACACATAATTGGCCATTACAACCCTTCAGTCAGGATTACGGCCTAGCTTCTCAACACCACTCATGTTGTGTGCGTTAATTTTATACATGGGTGGCGGGACCTACAGTTTAAAATCGACTCCGAACGACAGATTTTTTGAGAAGCTTTTCATGGCAATTTTATTTCCAACTCTCAGAGTTTTTGCCAGAAATCTGCTGAGAGGAAGTCGCCGAAGAAATACTTTTTGTATTTTGTTTTTGATGTCTGGCCTGGGATTCGAACTCGGGCCTTTCGTCTAATAAGCCAACACACTACCTACTAGACCACGGCGACTTCAAGCCTTGGTGACTTGGAGAAATATGGAATTTTCAATACCAATCTTTTTAAATTTTGTAAAACAAATATATTCCACTTTTATTATGTGTTCAAACATTTTTCTGTATTAAAACAAAATAACTGCTTGCTCAATGCTTAGAAAAACTTCAAATTCCAGATAAATATGCACACTTGGCAACCCTGTTTATATTAGTCAATTTTTCTGTTTTAGTGGAACCTAGATTCGAACAGTTTTTGACAATACTTTTTAATGGCTTCCGCCTGGAAAAGATTAGATTAGCATTGCGTTGTAAGAGTTGAGTCACATAGTATCTGTCATACGTTAAACTTTAAATATTTTCAACTGACAGCAAATACGTTTTCTTATATGCTTTGTTGCATTACGTGGCTCTGTGTTAACGCAACGGATTGATTTAGCCAAGTTTAAACTTTTGGCTTGCTTTAAGTTTTGATAGCTATCAATTGGGTTGTATTTTTTTTTAAGATTTATTTGTTGCGTGCAGGCGTATTCAATACACGTCAAAGTATCTGTGTGTTTCCTGAACTGAGTGTGTATAGATAAATGGTTATGTGCAAGACAGTGTTGAAATTTAGAAATTTTTAAATGGTACTGAACTGAGCTGAAAGAGTACTTTTTTGCATCAAATGGTACTTTTATAAAAAAATATTTATTTATTCTTCATACACGTACGGAATGGAATGGAAAAACCAACGACCTATATGTAAATGTTATATTAATTAACAGTACTGGCAAAATAAAGGCATAACAAGATTTGAGAATTACATAATAATAATCTTAAAAGTAATTCTAATAAAAAATATGATTAAATTAAAAAATGTAATTAAATTTAAAATATGATTATTTTATGCCAACAATTACTTACTTACTTAATTGGCCATAACAACTCGTTTAACGGATTTCGGCCTGCCGTAACACATCCTTCCAGGCACCTCTGCTTCTTGCGCGCCTACGCCAGTTGGTCAGACCAATCGATGACAGGCCTTCCTCGATTTGGTCCTTCCAACGGATACAAGGTCGTCCTCTTCGCCGACTTCCGCAGATTCCCGCATCAAATACCCGTCTCGCCGGAGCATCCTCCTCCATTCGAACGACATGGCCGAGCCAGCGCAGCCGCTGGATATTAATACGCTGTACAACGTCTACGTCGTTGAGGAGCTCATACAGCTCACTGTTGGATCGGATACGGAAATCATCGCCAACTCGCACTGGACCGAAGATCTTGCGTAGGACTTTTCTCTCGAACACTCTCAAGGCTGCTGCATCTGTTCTTAATAGGGTCCATGATTCTGCCACGGGGAGGATGAGCGTCTTGTAGAGTGTTAGTTTTGTCGCACGAGAGAGGTCTCTGCTACTCAATTGCCTACTGAGACCATAGTAACACCTGTTGGCAAGAGTGATCCTACGCTTGATCTCCAGACTGACATCATTTCTGGTGGTAACGGCGGAGCCAAGATAGATGAATTCCTTGACCGTATCAAAAGTATAGTTATCGGCCGTAATCTGAGAATCAATACGCTGCGCGTCTCTACTTGTCGATAAAATATACTTTGTTTTGCCCTCATTTACTGCCAGACCCATCTTACTAGACTCTCAATAGCACTAAAAGCAACAGTAACATCTCGCTTGGTACGCCCTATAATGTCAATGTCGTCAGCGTACGCAAGCAACTAGACACTTTTTTGAAAAATAGTGCCATTGCGATGCACTCCCGCCTTTCGCAGAACACTCTCCATGACGAAGTTGAAGAGGTCGCATGATAAGGGGTCGCCTTGTCTGAAACCTCGCACGGTATCAAAAGGTTCGGAGAGGTCCTTTCCTACCTTGACGGAGCTGCAGGAATTGCTCAACGTCATTCTGCATAGCCTTATCAGCTTCGCAGGTATACCGAGCTCAGACATTGCGGCAAAAACACGATCCCTTATGGGGCTATCGAAGGCTGCCTTATAGTCGACAAAAAGATGGTGTGTGTCGACTTGTTTCTCGTGGGTCTTTTCCAGGATTTGGCGTAGTGTGAAGATCTGGTCGATGGTGGACTTGCCAGGTCTGAAGCCGCACTGATAAGGTCCAATCAGTGTTTTTACGAGTGGCTTCAATCGTTCACACAATACGCCTGTAAGAACCTTATATGCGATAGGGAGAAGACTTATACCCCTGTAGTTGGCGCATATCGTAGGGTCTCCCTTTTTCAGGACAGGACAGAGGACACTGAGGTTCCAATCGTTGGGCATACTTTCCTCTAGCCATATTTTGTAAATAAGTTGGTGCATGCGCCCTACCAACTCATTACATCCGGTCTTAAACAATTCAGCGGGGAGGCCATCAGGACCCGCCGCTTTATTGTTTTTAAGACGCATAATCGCGACTTTGACCTCTTCGTGGCTAGGCGGCGGAATCTCCACGTCGTCATCGTCGATCGGGTTCGGAACATCATCTCTAAAGGCGGAATTGTTGTCGTCATCACCTTGCAGCAGAGTAGAGAAGTGTTTCTTCCATAACCTCAGCACCCCTTGCGAGTCTGTTATCAGGTTTCCGTTTTCGTCTTTGCAGGAAGACGCTCCCGGCTTAAAACCTTCGGTTAGACGCTTAACCTTTTGATAAAATTTTCGAGTATCATTCCTACACCTATACATCTCGACTTCCTCGCGCTCACGCCTTTCCTGCTCCCTCTTCTTGCGTCTGAAAAGGCGTCTCTCATCCCTTCTCCTCTCTCTATAGTCCTCGACAATGGCTCGCGTTGCGGCTGACTGCAGCGTTTTCTTGTATGCGGCGTTTTTCGCTGCAGCAGCCTCGCGACACTCCTCGTCGTACCATTGATTTCGTTGGGGTGGGCGCTCGAAACCAAGGACTGTTTCCGCAGTAGTGCGCAAAGAGTGGGATATGTTGGCCCACAGTCCACCAATGTCGCTGAGATTGGATGGGGAGCGACGGAGCTTATCCGAGAGTTGAGCGGAGAACGCCTCAGTTGCCCTTTGTGATCGCAGCTTCTTGACGTCCAGCTTTCGCAATGTACTAGAGCGCGCAGACCTCGAGGCGCTAATGCGCAATCGGAACTTGGCTGCGACAAGGCAGTGGTCCGAGTCGATGTTTGGACCTCAGAATGTACGCACATCTAGTACACTGGAAACGTGCCTTCCGTCAATCACAATATGATCGATCTGGTTGGATGTTGATCGATCGGGGGACATCCAGGTGGCCTTATGAATATCGAGATGCTGAAACCTGGTGCTCTGGTTTTCATTGGATGCCAACAATACTGGTTAAAAATTTCAATATTTCAGTTTTTAAATGCATAGCATTGCTTAATAGCTGTATGTTGTTATTTTCTGTGAAGTTTCGGGCGTCTATTAGATCTGAAATTAATCTATTGTACAGGAAAAAAGGTTATTAGATTATTTTATATGTATAGATATACTAGAGTATAGCATTTTATATATAAGATACCTTGTGAAATAATAGAAAAAAAATTTTTTGCTCCTTCTTGGACCTGATTAAAAAAACAGAAGATTATTTTTGCACCTATATAATTTTTATCTATTAAATATTTTGTATAAAATTATAAGACCATATTTATTCAATCATAGGTACAAACGTTAATACAATTTCTATTTCTCGAAGAGAACTTTATGAAATAATCACATGTTCTGGATTTGAAACCTTTACTGAAAAAATCGCATTTCTTAAAGAAAAAATGCTTACACGTTTACTGCCAAGTTTTTGACGATACATTGAACATTTTTTTTATTTCCCAATTGAGGAATCACTGGAATGCATTTAATAGTTTCTGAGCGTTTTCTTCAGAACAGCAAGTACTGGTTAGATTCATCAATAGGTTTCCCTCACCAACCTGGTGTTAAGGTAGATCGGTTGATTTCGAGGATTGCAGTGAAAGAAGCAAAAACCAAAACACAAAAGAATAAAGGAAAGAAAATTCCTCATCTTTGCTGGCGCGGACTAGAAGTAATAAACTACTCTTTAATACCAATAGGGCAGTTAACTGAGGAAGCGCAAGAAGCCCAAAGGCTTCAAAATGAAATGAAAACTTATTTGATACTAATAATAATTTATTCTAATTTGTATTACCATTTCTATGTTCAATTCTAATTTTATCTTGTTGGTAGATAATCTTTGAGAGTAGGATTATAAAATTTTGTCAGAACATACATATATTTTGATGCAGTACATCAGAATCAATCAAAAACACAAATTTGAATTTGCGTATGCCCTACTCGGATATATGAAACGCTGTTCTAAGGAATTTGTTGATCTTTATTTAACAAAATTGTTATTTATATCTCTCGTCCGACTTATTATGGAGTATGTTTCTATTATATGGGACCCTTGTTATGCAGTTCATATAAATAGCATTGAGTCAGTGCAACAACAATTTTTAATTTTCTGGTTGGAACTCCTATAATTTACTGCCGTATCGGAGTAGGCTACCACTGATTAAACTGCCAACTCTTAAAATTCGTCGTTCTATGATGATCCTATTTTAATTCTGGGCTTAATACGAGGCTATGTTGATTCAGAGTTCCTGCTCAGTCAATTGAAATTCAATGTTCCTGTGCGACCTACACGTAATTTTTAACTGTTATCACTAAAATACTACAGCTCAGATTATGCTAATAATGATTCCTTTAGACGAGCCTGCAAAACCTTTAATGAATGTTATCAAGTAATTGACTTCTCGCAGAGCAAAAATGTATTAAAAAAAACCCTAACCATATTTTTAAATTGATAAGTAAAGTTTTGTTTTTATTCATTTGTCTAAAACTGTTATTGTATATATGTATGTATAGTTAGTCAATAAGGATAAATTATCTATTGGCATTAAATAAATAAAAATAAAATAAATAATAATGCCGCTACGTATATATTCAAAAGTTCTATTAAAAAAATTCATTTTATTTAATATGAAATTACATTGCTATGAATTCGAATTATCTGCAATAAATATAGATTTTTTACGTTCTTGTAATCTTTTATATTAAAATATGAATATTTTTGAAATATTTTAATTTTCATCATTAATTTTGTTTAATTACAGGCATTCCAGATTGCAACACTAATCAAAGAATATTCTGAAATTGTAAAGGATAAAAGAATAGTAGCAGAAACTTCATCGTAGTTAACAAATGAATCTGATTTCAAAGGCGACAAAATTGTTATGCTAAGTGCTACATATATTATATCCAAATCTCAGTTCAGTCCGCACATTTAAACAATAATAAAATGTTTATATAATTTCTTTGTACAACTTTTTGTATTATAATTTGTAGACAATATTAACTATTAGTTCCATAACATAGATAAATTAATTTAAAAAATGTCTTACATCCCAAATGCTTAAATATATTGAAAGTATTAAATTAGAGTATTATTCAAGAAGTAATAAATTAAAATCGGAATTTTCGAAATATATGTATATTGTATAAAACTTATGCGTGTTCATCAAGATTATTACGACTTTTTAATTAGTTTTTTTATTTTCGTTTTGTATTTTTTAGTAACCAACACTAGTCACACAATGCTTTGTGTTGAATCAAGGAAAGTAGGTAATTAATGTGAAAAAACTCGGAGAAATCCACTACCATCTTGTAGGTTTAGTAAGAGTATTCAAAGAGCTGAGTCATCAATATTAGTTTATAAAACAATTCTTTGCGCTAGAGTTTCATAAAAATTTCGATTTATATGTACATATGTATGTATCGATTAAATTTAATATTTATGTTAATTAATAACGTATAAGAATTTAAAGGAGGTGACACAAAACAAAAGTATAATCGTGAAATATATCAAAATTACAAATATATTTGATATTTCCTGCAATATAATCCTTTTTATTTAAGTTTTATATTTATTTTTTATCATTATTTATTATATTATTTTGTCTTAATAGATAGACATACAATATTTGGACTTAAATTTTATTTATGCTTACCCAATTCACAGAAATACAAAATTATACTTTAAATTCGAGTACCTTACTTTATAAATCTAATAAAAAAATATAATTAAAGTTTATGATGACAAATATTTATGCGGATTAAGAAAATAATAGAGACGATGATGATGTTAGCTGAATGGCTACCGAACGAAAAAGAAAGAGGAAGTTAAGTTTCCTTATGTCCGCGGATGTGGTTTTTTTTCGTATACCGATTATTCGCAGTACTCTGTATTTGGTGCTCAACCTGATGTTTGCAGGGTTTCATTCTCCACAGGGTGCCACATTATTCCCCCTGTTGGAGCGGACTCACCTAAATCTAAACGGTGTCTGAATACGCCTTCCACTGGAGGTTGGTTGACTTGAGGTGAAAAGCTGACCACTGGTGACTGTTGCTGGTTTGCTGGAATGTCCGGTGATGGTTGCTGGTTAGCAGGAATGTCAGGTGATGATTGCTGGTTAGCAGGAATGTCAGGTGATGATTGCCGGTTAGCAGGAATGTCAGGTGATGATTGCCGGGTAGCTGGGATTTCTGGTAATTGTTTCTGACTGGCTGGAATTTCAGGTATGAGTTGCTGACTAGATGTAATGTCCTCTGATTCAGTACTAGCCACAAAAGCAGGTTTAAATCTGTCTACACTAATGTTGCTATGACGACCTCGTATGGAAATCTGAAAGTACTTTTCAAAACCTTTTATAACTAGGTAAGGACCGTCGTAAGGATGAGTAAGTGACGGTCGGACAGCATCGTTTCGAACAAAAACGTGAGATGAGGACCGAAGATTTTTTGAAATGAACGTTGGTGGAGTCGAGTGATGAGCGGAGTCAGTCGGTCTAAGCCTTTGTATTGTTTGTTTTAATTCGTCAATGAAGTCGCTGTCATATCCCGTGATCTTTGCCGGTTATAGAAATTCGCCTGGAATTGTGAGCATTGAGCCGTAAACTAATTCTGCCAGGTTTAAAAGTGACCCTTAGGCCGAGCAAAATCATAGGTAAACGAAATATCCATCTGGCAGGATTATGACAAAGTATCGCCGCTTTGAAGGTCCTGTGCAATCTCTCAATCATTCCATTCGCTTGCGGCTAGTATGGTGTAGTGCGAAGATGTGTTGCTCCGATTGTCTTTACTAATTCGGCGAAAATCGATGGCTCAAATTGACGACCGCGTTCTGATGTTATTCGCATTGGAACGCCGAACCTAGCAATCCACTGGGACAGCAAAGCCCTAACGACGGACTCTGCACTCATATCGGGCATAGGGACTACTTCAGGCCATCGTGTAAAACGATCGACAATTGTTAAACAATACAATTGACCTTCACACAAAGGAAACGGTCCAACGATATCAATGTTGATATGGGCGAAGCGTTGTCTAGTCAGCTCGAATTTAGCCGGAGTTGACCGAGTATGCCGTTGCACCTTTGAGCGTTGACATTGCAGGCAGTTACGAACGAAGAGTGCGCAATCCTTCCAAATACCACGCCAACAAAATCTGGTAGTTGCCAATTTGGTGGTGGCTCGAACGCCTGGATGTGACAAACCATGTACTGTTGCTAAAATTAGTTGACGAAACTCCTTCGGAATTAAAGGTCGAATATGTGATGTCACACATAAGCTTAGCGTCACAACCTGGGATTGGAAAAGGATTTAAATGTAAAGAATTCTTTTCAGCACCTGGGTTTTCAAGCATCTGCCAAATTTCCTCGTCGTTTTGTTGCGCAGCTGCTATTCGGGTGTATTCAAGCTTCTAGCCAATGGAGTCTACTCGAGAAAGTGAGTCGGCTGTAATGTTTGTTATGACAGGAGTATAGCGAATATCCGTTGTGAATTGGCCGATGAAATCAAGCTGCCGAATTTTGCATGGTGAAGTTTTCTCGAGCTTTTGTTGAAAAGCAAATATCAGTGGTCGTTGGTCGGTAACCAGGTAACATCGTTGTCCCTCTATCATGTACCGAAAGTGACAAACAGCTTGGTAAATTGCTATAAGCTCTTGGTAGTACGTGGAGTATTTGCGTTGCGTGTTCGTTAATTTCTTCGAATAAAAGGCCAGAGGCTGAAGACAACCATCGAGTTTCTGGTGTAGGGCCGCTCCTACGGCCACATCGGGGGTTAAGTTTCCTTATATCCGTGGGTGTGGTTGTTTTTCGTATACCGATTATTCGCAGTACTCGGTATTTGGTGCTCAACCTGATGTTTGCAGGGCTTCATTATCCACAGTGTGTCACATATAGTACATAATACATACGTATACTTAACATACGTAAAATACGTTAAATTTCAGGAAAACAATAATGTTTGAAAAATGCAAATCACACAAATAACCGTTATATGAATTTGAATATTTTTGCATAGTTCAAACCAAATATGCTTAGTTTTGTTATGCCATTTTGCTACTATGAAGGTATACCCATTATGATATCCTCATAAAAAAATTATTTTCACAACTTCTACTAACTCCAATTATTCAAGAACAAATAAGACAGGAACAGATAGTACTCAGTAAATCACTATCGATGTATGCGACCAGGCGATTGCTTCCAACAGAATGTTACAAATTATAGCCTACCTGCCTTTTATCTGTCTGAAATGCAACCACGACCTCAGACATTCTCATCACAGTCATCAAAGTCACCGCTTTATACATTTGTTTGATACAGATCTCGACATTAAAATTGTCTAAACATTATCGCCACCGCAATCTAAGGGATTTCCAAAAAGTAGCAGTTTAAAAAAACTACTTCTCTGCATGTAACTGTAAATGCAATTAATCTTATAACTGTCTCAGTATTTTGCATAAACGTGTAGCTAAGTGTCAAAACGCACAAAATGTGAGAATGTCAGATGTGAAGCTGTTGCCAATTAGCTCTTATGCTTTCCTATTTACTTTAAAATATATGTACATGTACAAAAAAGTCTTGCAATAAATATATAAGATTGTTACGTTTTTACCTTTTTATGGGTTCGTTAATTGCAAACCAAAATAAAAACAAATATGTGTTTAGTTTCAATTAAACTTCTTATTGTTCGTACTACTGTTGTGTGCCACTGTATACACCTTCAATAATAATACAACAATTTCAATACTAATACAACAACAATAATTTCTTTGTTCACTACTACCAAGGCGAATTCATATGAGGTTGGACTGATATTACAATAAGTACAACAATACAAAAATAACAGGCATTTTGTTTTTGTTAAACATACGCTGACCATATTTTTTCCAGCAAAATACAGAACAGGAGAAAATAAAATACACTAACCACAATTTTCTAATTTTTCCTGTTGAAACCAAATGTTGCCAATATCCTCCTCTTCAATTTTTGTGAACAAAAATTTGTTCAACATGGCCCGATAACGATCGCTATTGACTGTAACGGCCACTCCTTGCTCATTTTCGAAGAAAAATGGCCCAATTATGCCTCTAGACCAAAATCCGCATCAAACAGTGACAGCGTCGGCTTTTCAATGTATGCGTGCTGGTTTTCCGTGCCCCAAATGCGACAATTTTGCTTGTTTACATACGGAGCTGACGCTGCTTCTCTTCTTCGAAAATCCGTACGCAATTTTCGCACACATTCTGCAACATTACCATGATTTTCAAAGTAATGTCGCAATATTTCCCAGCGTTGTTCAAGCGTATACACAACCATATTCGTTCAGCGGAAGGATAAAACTAATTATCTGTCAAATCAGATATGAGCTAAGTGTTACCATTCACGAAATAAGAAGAAGAAAAAAAAAACGTTAGATGGCCGACCCTTTAGTATTTTTACTTGCAGACCTTTCAGTGGTATAAAAAAACGAACAAGTATTGGATATATTTTTATGTTGTTATGATTTGAACAATCAAAAATATCGACACTACTTATCATTTTTAGTAAATGATTATAGTTGAAAAAATTTATTACCTACGTTTGTGTCAGAATTTTTTAATATTTATGTATTTTTCTCTGCGTTTCTTATGTAAAACTGAAAAAATAACTAAATACTGAACAAATACAGAACACTAAATAAAATACAGAACATTTTCACGTTTTTTAGCAAAGAATAATTTATACAGAACAGGGCTCTAAAATACAGTACTGTTCTGTATAATACAGAACGTCTGGTCACCGTAGTTAAACAGGAATCATATTGTTAAAAACAGCTGACTAACGAATGACGATGGGAAGAAAAATGTTAAAAAAAATTTCTAAAAAGGTTTAAGTCAAAAGTAAACAGTAGGTAATTAAGTCAAAACAAGAAATAAAACATTTTACTTTAAAAATATTTTGGTCGGATCAATTAGAAATTATAGCTCCCCGTATGCGGGAATTGGCAGAATCGCATCCTAATTCTCCATTTAATTCAAGGACAAAGAGGACGAAGAGGTATGTTGATAAAGTTATAGAAATCTCTATAAAATAAACATGAAACTTTAATTTTAGCCAATTTTAAATGGACATTCTTCATCTCTGGATGGAATTGCTAATTCTCTTACTTCATCTGTAAATCAACGCATATTAAATATTAATATATATTAATTACGAGAAATATATAAATTAAAACTACTGGTGGTGTTTAAATACATAATCTAATTTAATTGGAAATTTTTAATTTAATTGGAAATTTTAAATTTAATTGGAAAACAAAGCATCATATTGGACACCGACACCCTGTCAACAAATAATAGTTAATAGTTGTTTTCATGTACAGGACAATTAATAAACATAGTTGGAGTGTTTAAAACTACTGGTACAGAAGAACTATAATAGAAGAAATTAATATAAAAATACATATAATAACTACTAATATGTGGTTAACACAGAACCTAACAAACAAGAGTAAACATTCATGCTAATGTTATGTTTCTGTTGGTACCAGGAAGAAGGGAGAGAGTAAGAGCATCAAAACAAAATACGCAAAAAACCAAAATTTTTTGACATTGTTATTTGCATTCTGACACAATAAGAAAAAACGAAACTGATAATCAAAACAAAATACACAAAAAATAAAAATTTTTGACATTGTTATTTGCATCAGCTGGTCTATCGTTCCCACCTAATATGAATTCGCCTTGACTACTACTTTCTGCTTACAACCTTTTTGTACGTTAGATCAAACCACGACTTTTTATTTACACGCAATTTCACATAAGACTGACTGAACTATTACTGACTCCTGCCTGCTTTGTCTGGCCTGTTTATATGCTCACATTTCAGTCTGAAGAAGGTGCTGGAAGTGGAATGTTCTTGTCTTCGCCTTCTTGAGAGTTCTATCGCTACTATATTGTTGTTTTTGTATTTTGTCCACGTGGTTGATCCTCTATCATGTTTGTTGTTGTTGCGTTTACTTGGAACGTGTTCGATTCATTTGTTAGTGTGTATCTGTGTTGTGTACACATACTCATACTCAGGGTCTTTGTATTTGTAGCTTTTGCTTATTGTTTATGTTAGACGATGCTTTCTTGTGAAACGATATTAGGTCGTTTCCATTTGCGTAACAATATATATAATATCTTCTAGAAAAAAAATGTATATTTTTCTAAATAAGAAACATAAATAGTTTAAAGAGAGAACTGCTAAATAGAAAATATTATTATAGACCTTGATGCTAAACTACATTTTTTTATTGCCGCTTTAACAAAAAAAATAACACAGATGACCGTGTGGAAATGCAGAAATTTCTAAATTTAAGCTACAAACGAAAAAATCCAAACGAGCGAGAAACTGTAACCGTTCAAATTCAATTAGCACACCAGTGAAATTATGGGAATGCGTGGTGTTAAAATTTTTCTACTTTTGATTTTCCATTTAATATTGTTGCTTAAGTAGATAATACACTAATTTTATCTTGTAGATCTGTACAGATCCATTTCCTTGAAATAAATTTGAGAAAAGCAACATTCTTGACAGTTAATAGAAAATACAAAATTCTAGGTACAGTGAGCGCCAAAAGTGAGTAAGCACCACTGAAATAATTAATTTTCTTAGGATAGCAAGAAAAGTAAATAAGAATACATACTCGAATAAATTTCCAAAAATAAAAACCTTTATTTATTACTTATAAAATGTTAAAACAAAAACAACAATTCATGATAAAGGAACTTTTCTATACTTAAGAACATAATAGAAAATTATAGTGGGTGTTGACTCATTTATGGCGCTCACTGTGTATCTCACGTTAAATCTTTGTTTCATATTAAATATTAGAATTTTGAGAATTGAAACATATATAAATATCTGAATTAAAATTTTTATTACTTACCTTAAAAGTTGACACAAATCAAAATTATGTCGAAAGAAGCAATTTTACGACTGAATGAATTGCAGAAACGAATATAACGACTTTGGTGGTATATTAGGTTAGAGGACGTGTACCTGTCAATTAAGACAAGTACAGTACCCGGAGGTCGAATTGACCCATTGTACAAAATGGTGTTAATTTACCTTCTCCGTCAATGCAAGACATTCTCTCGGTTTCATTTAGAAATTACATTTATTACAAGCTTTGTCCAGTTTCCGAATGCGAAACCTAGTCAATGTTCTGAACGTAATAAAACACACTCGATGGAAATTTCCTATTGAATATCTTCGTTTCCCTTGTAGTCTGTTGTGACCGGCCAATGCCTTGCTAATCTATCGCTCACACTGATTAGGCCTACTTAAAGATATTTATTTATCGACCAGTTTGTGAACGTCTTCGTAGCATCATTGTTAAATAATTTTCAAATCAATTAGTCGTCAATTTCTGCGCTCACAATGTAAAAGACAATCTATAAACACACAGGACACATTTTATATAGGAAATACTCACCACAAAAAAATTGTGCGCTTAATACGTATCCGTAGGCATTTTTCGATACTTGAAAAAAAAGCAATGAGTAAAAATACACCTTTCCAAAACATGTAAACCGATTAAGTGATACTTGAGTAATGAAATAATTCATACATTTGTATTGCAGTTCCAAAAACACTTGATTGATTAGCCGGTGAATTTAATTTATTTTACACTTTAACTGTTTAACTTTGTTTCAAAAAACTTTATCTACCTGCTTAGTTATTTTCAGCAAAGACGAGTATATTCAATATAAACAGAATAAAATATAGGCAATTATGACAAAAAAATCTAACGTTGCGTGTTGGTTTTTAGAATATATGTACATATCGTCACCTAAAATCCAAAAGGCCGTAAGTACACATTTGACTTTTTTACAGGAGAAGCAAAAACTGCCTAATTTTAATGCACTTTAGTTCTAAGAAGCCAAATTTTAGAATTACCCTTTAAAAATCAATGCCGATTTGGTTTAATAAAATAAAGTAAAAAAATAATAGTAGTTTTTTAGTAATGGTACTTAAGGCTTTTTGAAATCGTTTTTTTCTGAAACCAAAAAGTCGTAAGAACATTAATTTTTTTAATGAAAGTTGTTATTTTGGATGTAAAATGCAAAGAATACTTTTTTCGTTGTATTTTTTCTTTCATTAAAATTATGTAAGTAGTAAAATAAATTCAAGAAAACTCTGTTTTATTAAAAAAAAAATAAAAAAAAACCCAAAATTCATAATAAAGAAAGCAATTTCCCATCGCAAAGTAAAATAAAATGGTTTTAATTTGAGTATGGAATATTATCGTAAAAACAATGGCAATCAGTCGGAAGTAAAAATTTAAGTTCTTGAAGATGCTGCCATTTCTTTTTGGATATTTTTATCCTTTCTGTATGTAACTGCATAGGTTCGACATCTTCAAACTTTTGCTGTGTACGTTGTGGCAAAACCTCGTAGTTGTCTTTTATATTCGTTTTATAAAAAATTATCCTAGAAGCATCATATCCCAAGGCACGAATCATATTAACAGTAGGCTCGCCAATTTTTTTGCCTGCAATTAAGAAAGTAACTCTTTTTGACATGTCCATTCAAGATGAGTATACTGTACAAGATTACCTGGTCGAATGGAAATATATCGCTTAGGGAGGCTGTCATAATCAAGGAAATATTTGTAATCGAGATGATGAACTTTTAGAGGAAATGGGTTCTTTCGTGACTCCTTAATTAAATTTGCAAGTTCAGATGGTAAATTAATTTGTCTTTTGTTGATTCTCCTTTGAATTAGGGAGTGAGATTCTTCAGAAAATATATTACAATGTCGCAAAGGACTTTTCGCACACAGTTTTGAAGTACACCCAGTTTTAAGTTGTCTTGGTGACTTTTCACAAATAGTTCCTTCTGTTAGGCCCGTGTATTGTTTTCCTTCCATTTGGTTTATTTTATTTTAAAATTTTTTGTTAACCTTTTTGCCTTAGTCAGTGGACAAATATACACTATTAGTATCCATTTTATTAGTTTTTAGTAACGCACAAATATCTACAACGCCCTTGTTACTAGTTTACAAAAAAATTAACTGTAAAAATTAAACTGAAAGTGAAACGAACGCCAACTTTGTTCTTTTTTATTTCGTTTCTAATTTGTAATATGACATACACCACATTATGGCGTAGTTACGGCCTTTTGGTTTATACAATTGTTGACATTGCAGTTACGGCCTCTTGAATTGTATAAATAAAAACCGTATTTTTTTACATAAATTAGTAAAAATGTAAAGGAATATGTATTTTAGTTAAATTTATCGTAATCATTAAAAAA
This sequence comes from Sarcophaga rosellei, assembly GCA_930367235.1. Taxonomy (NCBI): domain Eukaryota; kingdom Metazoa; phylum Arthropoda; class Insecta; order Diptera; family Sarcophagidae; genus Sarcophaga; species Sarcophaga rosellei. The sequence goes on along the minus strand of OV884017.1, from coordinate 77,039,271 downwards.
ATCGATTTTGAAATTTTTGTCGCTTACGGCCTTTTGGATTTCAGGTGACGATATATCGATGGCTTAATATAGAAAGGTCGTATCTCGTTTTTTTCAAAATCGGGGTTTTTACATATTATGGTAGACAAAACCCCCATACACATCCTCTGAAAATTTCAGGATCCTATGTACGACCTTTCTATATTAAGCCATCGATTTTAATTTTTAATTTTATTATTTTTTTTTTTGATGAAAAATGACAAGAAATATACGATTTTTTTTTCAAGATGAGTATATTCGACATTGTGAGAAATATTTTCGTTTCAATCTGACTTGTACACTGGACATGAACAGTAAAAGCGATAGCGTTAGCGTAGCATGGGAATAAGCACAAGACATAAGGGTTAGTATATAAAATGTTTAATGAATTTTATGTTGTTGTAGTAAAATACATTATTAACAAGAAACCAAATTAAAACGTTATTATCATATGAATGAAAAAGAAATGTAATATATACATATATTCTTCTAATTTTGTGTGCTTGAGTTTAATATTAGGTGTTTGTCATAATGTTTGATAATTATCTAGTTACTGAAAATATTTAATTTAATATTATTACAATATCGATATTAATTTTATTTATAATCCAAATTTTTATTTACTATATATACTTAAATCTATAACTCCATACATCTGTATTGTATCTACTTCTTAAATTTCTTACAATAGTTCAGAGAAAAATTGTTCAAGAATAAAAAGTAAATGCCAAACCAAACTAGTCCAACATTTTCGAATTAGTGCCTATAATTTATTTTGACCATACAATACTTTATTATTTCAAATACTATTATACACATATGGACATGCGTATGTATGTTAATAAAAAAAAACTAGTACTATTTTCCGTTCTTACTTTTAATATATTGTATTTTAAAGTACATATTAGTAAACAGGAGGGTAAGTAAAATTTTATTGTCCATAAATAAGGCCTACGAAACGAAAGTAGGGGTGTATACATATATTTGTATGCAGAAAATGTAAAGGGTGGTACTAGATTGCTGCAAACTGTTACTGTGCAGTTTTTTTTTTTATTAAAATAAGAAAAATGCAATTTCATCAAATCTTCCATTTTTCATATAAAATTTTTTATATTCAATTATAAGTGTTCAAATTTGGTACATGTACTTTACTTACTTCTTACTTAATTGGCCATAACAACCCGTTTAACGGATTTCGGCCTGCCGCAACACATCCTTCTAGGCGACTCTGTTTCTTGCGCGCCTACGCCAGTTGGTCACACCAATCGATGACAGGGCTTCCTCGATTTTGTCCTTCCAACGGATACAAGGTCGTACTCTTCGCTGACTTCCGCAGGTTCCGGCATCAAATACCCGTCTCGCCGGAGCATCCTCATCCATTCGAACGACATGGCCGAGCCAGCGCAGCCGCTGGATGTTAATACGCTGTACAACGTCAATGTCGTTGAGGAGCTCATACAGCTCACTGTCGAATCGGATACGGAAATTATCGCCAACACACACTGGACCGAAGATCTTACGTAGGACTTTTCTATTGAACACTCAAGGCCGCTGCATCAGTACTTGATAGGGTCCATGCCTCTGCGCCATAAAGAAGCACGGGTAGGATGAGTGTCTTGTAGAGTGTTAGTGTTGCCGCACTCTTGCCTGTTGGCAAGAGTGATCCTGCGCTTGATCTCCAGACTGACATCATTTTTGGTGGTAACGGCGGAGCCAAGATAAATAAATTCCTTGACTGTTTCAAAAGTATAGTTATCGGCCGTAATTTAAGATTCAATACGCCGCACGTCTCTACTTGTCGATAACATATACTTTGTTTTGCCCTCATTTACTGCCATACCCATCTTGGTAGACTCCCGTTCAGTAGTACTAAAGGCAGCAGTAACATCTCGCTTGGTACGCCCTGTGATGTCAATGTCGTCAGCGTACGCAAGCAGCTGGACACTCTTGAAAAATAGTGCCATTGCGATGCACTCCCGCCTTTCGCAGAACACTCTCCATGACGAAGTAAAAGAAGTCGCATGATAAGGGGTCGCCTTGTCTGAAACCTCGCACGGTATCAAAAGGTTAGGAGAGGTCCATTCCTACCTTGATGGAGCTGCAGGAATTGCTCAACGTCATTCTGCATAGCCTTATCAGCTTCGCAGGTATAAAGAGCTCAAACATTGCGGCAAAAACAAGATCCCTTATGGTGCTATCAAAGGCTGCCTTATAGTCAACAAAAAGATGGTGTGTGTCGACTTGTTGTTCGTTGTTTTTTTTCCAGGATTTGAGAAGATCTGGTCGATGGTGGGCTTGCCAGGTCTGAAGCCGCACTGATAAGCTCCAATCAGTGTTTTGACGAGTGGCTTCAGTCGTTCACACAATACGCCTGTAAGAACCTTATATGCGATAGGGAGAAGACTTATACCCCTGTAACTGGCGCATATCGTAGGGTCTCCCTTTTTCAGGACAGGACAGAGGACACTAAGGTTCCAATCGTTGGGCATACTTTCCTCTAGCCATATTTTGTAGATAAGCTGGTGCATGCGCCCTACCAACTCATTGCATTCGGTCTTAAATAATTCAGCGGGGAGGCCATCAGGACCCGCCGCTTTATTGCTTTTAAGACGCATTACCTCTTCATGGCTAGGCGGCGGAATCTCCAAGCCGTCATCATCGATCAGGTTCGGAACATCATCTCTAAAGGCGGAATTGGTGTCGTCATCGCCTTGTGGCAGAGTAGAGAAGTGCTTCCTCCATAACCTCAGCACCCCCTGCGGATCTGTTACCAAGTCCCCGTTTTCGTTTTTGCAGGAGGACGCTCCGGGCTTATAACCCTCGGCTTATCCTTTTGATAGAATTCTCGAGAGTCATTCCTTCATCTATATATCTTCATTTCCTCACGCTCACGCCATTTTGGCAAACTTGGCTGCGACAAGGTAGTGGTCCGAGTCGATGTTTGGACCTCAAACGTACGCACATCTAGTCCACTGGATACGTGCCTTCCGTCAATCACAATATGATCGATATGGTTGGACGTATATCGATCGGGGGACATCCAAGAAGCCTTGTGAATATCGACGTGTTGATACTTGGTGCTACATACTACCATGCTGGTGTCGCGGTGAAATCGATCAGCCTGATACCTTTGGGGGTAGTGTTCGCGTGGAGGCTGAACTGTCCGACAGTGGGGCCAAAGATACCTTCCCGCCCGACCTTCGCATTAAAATCTCCGAGGACGATTTTGGCGTCATGGGCCGGGCACTTATCGTATACGTCCTCAAGTTTAGCATAGAAGGCATCTTTAGTCACATCGTCCTTTTCTTCCGTCGGGGCATGAGCACAAATAAGGCTGATGTTGTAGAATTTTGCCCTGATGTGGATTGTGGCTATCCTTTCTTTCACAGGAGTGAACCCAGAGACAAGGTGGCGAAGTCTCTTATTAACCAAAAATCCGCATCCGAATTCGTGCTTATCAACCTGGCAGCTGTAATACACATCGCAAGATGCTAGCCTTTTGCATCCTTGCCTTATCGATCGCATTTCCTGAATGGCAGTGATGTCCGTCCTACATTTCATGAGGGCATCCGCCAGCTGAGCAGGAGCGTCTGGCCCATTCGTTCCATGTGTCTATTCGCAAATCATAGTCCTTTAAACGTTTGCAGTGGTCGTCAACTTTTGAGGGTATCTTTATAAAGGCTATTATTGTGGTTTTCATTGGATATAATTTTTACGTGGTGGGTTCCAAGCCCTACGCACAACCCAAATTTAACGTCCAGGGGATTGGACTTCGCTGCACGCATTAATTAACATCTAGCGGGTGCTAGAATGCCATCCAGGAGGGGCCACGAGGAGGCTGCGTGTCAGCTTGAATACAGCAAGACAAGGATCGACCTGGTGGTCGCCACGTTGGCCACAGTCAGAAACTTTACCTTATTTGCATGCATCCCATCCCTCCTACATGTACTTTGCAGAAACAAAGAAGATGCATGCAAAGTTTCTTAAAAAATGTCCACGCCGATAGCCCAATCAATTCTTTCGCATGAAGTTTAAAGAAAAGGTATTCAGAAAATGTTTAAGTTTGTTCAGCAATTGGTGAAGTGGGTGGATTTATTTTACTAAAATCAAAGAATAAACTCTCCTTCATTTAATTCCAGTAAAAAGGCGGAGCTAACTTCAGTATCCATTTTATACATTGTAAGCTGCAAATAAAGGATTTTATCATACGAAAGTACTTCTACAATAGGGATGACGACATTTTTCGTCAAGGAAATTTTCCATAATTTTATGAGCGCAAAAATGTTTATGCCGTTGTTTTAATATTTATTACTTATAATTATGAAGGCAAATTACTCCTTATAATTATGAAGAAAAATTACGCCTTGTGAAATGAGTTAAAATAAAAGTTTATTCTCCGTATAGCAGGTTAAAATCGATCCCTTAAAATACATGTAGGAAACCTTGTTCAAAAGTGACTTAACTCAAAATTTTCTTTTTTCAGGTTTATATGCTTAAACTATGAACGACACACTTTAAGAAAAATGTTAGTTTATTATGTTGTTGTTAACTGTTGTTAAAAATGGTTTAAAACTTTTGTTTTCCACTATTTTTAATTAGGTCATAAACAGTTTTCTGCGATTTCTGCAAAACTGAAAATTTTGAGCTGAATTACTTTCGAACTAGGTGAGTGGAATGTATCTCATACCCCATTTATACTACAGCGAAATCTAGTACTCATGAGATTTCGAGCCAAATCTAATTGATTTTAACTAGATTTCCCATACAAAACAAAATCTATTTATTTAGTAGATTTCGGCAAAATCTGCTCAAAATCTAGTAAAAATAGAAATGCAACTATGTGTTTTGCAAATAGTAGTTAAAAATACAACGCTGCACAGGAAAAAAATGACATTTCAATTTAAAAATAAATTTTCTAAATGGTGTAAAGGCCTCAGGAGACGATCAAATAAAATCATCAACGCCTTTTATGTGTGCGTGTTATCGTTAAGGCTCCTGGAGACGAGCAAATAATGCATAAGTGGAGGTGTCGTGTGATTGACGCGTGAAAGGAGACGTTCAAATAAATTCGCCAATCATCATTTGAATTTTGCTTTTGTAGTGTGCGCTTCGCAAAATGCCTTTATCGGATGACGATTTATTTATTGCTTTTAACATATTGTACAATTTTTTTAAGATAGAAAGGAAAATATGAAAAAAAGAAAAGAAATAAAATATACACACAAAATATAAAATATATATTCACAATAAATAAAATAATTCTTTGTTTACTATTACATTATACATACAATAAAAAATATTTGTTTGTTTATCCGCGCATGGAAGATGTGTTCATTACGACGATATCGTAGCAAATGAGATAATGCTTGTCAATCAGAGTTGGAGACGATCAAATAAAACTTCATCAAATGTTGACGTTGATGGTTTTATTTGATCGTGTCCGGGCGCCTTTATATACATATACGTTGTCGGCTTTGATTGATGAAAATCAAGAGATTTTGATTTTTTTCGTTTGATGAAGTTTTATTTGATCGTCTCCAGCTCTGATTGGCAAGCATTTTCTCATTTGCTACGATATCGTCGTAATGAACACATCATCCATGCGCGGATAAACAAACAAATATTTTTTATTGCGAATAATTATTTTTTTTTATTGTGAATATTATTTTATTTCTTTTTATATTTTTAAGAAGTTAAATTGTGTTTGGTAAACGTTCGTACTATCATTGAGAAATGCAAAGATGAAAAAAATTATATTAGAATTAATTGCAAAATATCAATGTTTACCAGCGTTGTGGAATTTAAAACTGGAAGAAACAGGAATAGAGAAGAAAAAAGAAAACAATATGAAATTTTTCATCCAAAGATTTTTTTCATATTTTCCTTTTTATCTCAAAAAATTGTACAATATGTGAAAAGCAATAAATAAATCGTCATCCGATAAAGGCATTTTGCGAAGTGCACACTACAAAATCAAAATGCAAATGATGATTGGCGAATTAATTTTGAATGTCTCCTTTCATACGACACTCACACTTATGCATTATTTGATGAAATTATTTGATCGTCTCCAGGGTCCGCTAAATAACTTCTTTTTTTTTTGAAAATGCTGTAAAAAAAACTACTGAATATTTTCTCAAATTTCTTTTTTTTATTTGAAAGTACAATCCTTCCGGTTAATAACGGAAAATAATTTCATTCAAATGGCTGCCTCAGCTGGCCATGCAGTAGCCTACACGAGTAGCCTACAGAAGATGCCGATTTTGGCAAAAAAAATAATCCTTTCAGACGAAGCTCATTTTGATCTTGGCGGGTATGTAAACAAGCAAAATTGTCGCATTTGGGACACAGAAAACCCGCACGCATACATTGAAAAGCCGACGCACCCAAAACGAGTAACTGTTTGGTGCGGATTTTGGTCCAGAGGCATAATTGGGCCATTGGCCGTTAGTCAATGGCGATCGTTATCGGGCCATGTTGAACGAATTTTTGTTCACAAAAATTGAAGAGTTTCAGTAGTGACTAAGCATTTTCAAAAAAAAAAAGTTATTTGGCGGACCCTTTATCATTTTTGTTTATGAATGTTAGCTTTAAGCATAACAACTGAAAAGTTTGGTGGCTCATTCTAAAACATTATTTCTGATTGGATCTTATTTGGTCTTGATGAAAACGATACTAAATGTCCTATATTTTTCATTTTTGTTTGGTATTAAACTAAATTTGGAAATATTAATTTCTTTGAAATTTCAGTCAGCTGTTTTTGTTATTAAAATGAAATCTTGCTACTGTCAAATAAATCCAGTGTAAACGATGTAGATTTGGAGCAAGATTTTAAATCTAATCTACTAGATTTCGCTGTAGTGTAAACGGGCTATTAATATATTTTTTGAATAATAACATGTCACTGGGGTTGGTTAAAAGATTCACTAAAGAGTCATCACTGAAAATATCTTTTACAAAAAGTTTTCATGAGTTTTTGTTTAACAATAGTACGTAGTGTCAACACATTTTCCCTAAGACAAAATATTGTTACGTTTTTACCTTTTTACCTTTTTAAAAACGTTTAGAATATGAGTTCGTCGATTGCAAGCAAAATAAAAACAAATGTGTGTTTAGTTTCAATTAAACTCTTTATTGTTCGTACTACTGTTGTGTGCCACTGTATACAACTTCACGATACAACAACAACTTTCTTGTTGTTCTTTACTTACAACGCAGATCTTTTCAACGGCGACTGGTTTTTTACACGCTACGCGTCTTCACACAAGACTGACTGAATTCTTAAGCCGAAAGTCCATACCATGCGTTTCATGCGACCTTGCGTTACATGCGTTTCTTGCATTCTATGCTGTTTTTATTGCAAGTTACACACAATGCGTTTTATGCGACTGGTTTTTTGTGTTGGTCAGCTGTTGTGGTGAACAATAAAGAAGCAAACAAGAACATTTTTGGGAAAAATAGAAAGTCAAATTGTAATTTTAAAAGAATTTATGCCATTAATTACAAATTTATGAGTTTACAAATGCGATATTTTGTGCTGTTAAGGCCTACGAAAATCTTCAAAAGAACACAAGACGAGTGTTTTCGGTTAATTTATCTATCCTCCATTTTTCTTGTTTACAAATTAATAAATTTAAAATAGATGACACTCAGTTAGAGTATTCAAAAACCGAAACCGGGAACCGGTTAACCGTTTTTTTTTACTTTTAAAAACCGAACGGTTTCGAATATTTCATATTTTAGAAGTATTCGACAAACCGGTTTTTTCTGTTAAATAACCGATTTTTTATTTTTCTCCTCTTTTTGAAATGAAATTATTTATAATTAAGGATTCTGTAACACTTATAGAAGGAGAAGCAATTCATAAATTTTCATTTAATAATTTAAACAGAATTAACACACAATATGCGCAAGAATTATGCAGCAGACTAATGATAAGACTTACTAAACGTAAAATTAAAATAATTAAGACCCTTATTGTGTACCTAAGTTCAGGAAAGTATCCAACTAACGACCATATTTTGAAGTATTCCACCAAAGCGGAGTGCAAGGAATTTGCTGTCAATTTGTACAACCGTTTATTTCCTTGCAATGATACAGATGATGAAGTGGTAGATTCTGACCAAGATTTAAGTCTTGATACGGATAATACCAGCAGCTTAATTTTTGATTTAAATAATACAATAAACAGTATACAAAATCCAAAAAAAAATCATAAAACCACATTCATCCTTATATGATAATTTCATAAACCTCGACAAATGCAATAAAAAAACAGAAAAAATGGAAAATTTATATAACTGTCTTTTGACAATCTGCCCAACTTCAACTTTCAGCGAGCGGGTATTTTCAACATCCAATTTGATTAAAACTAAACAAAAAATCGTTTAAAAACTCCCCATCTTAACTGTATACTATTTTTGAAGTATTATTTTAGAAAAAATGATGTTTTGTAATTATATTTTCAATTGCAACAGATCTCATTTTATTTTTTGTTTGTTAATAACAACAACATTGTTTGATAATAACAAAAAATAAAAAAATTAATTTTAATTTTATAAAACTAATAAATTTGTATGAAATATTTAACAATGCATTTCTGTTATTATTAATAAAATACATATGTATTACATTAATTTACTATAAATGTTGATTTGTTAACTTAAAAGAAATTAAATAAAAAAATAAATAAATTAAAACCGGTTAACCGGTTTTTTTTTGCAAAACCGTATTCGAAACCGGTTTTTTTTAAATGTCAAAATTTCGAATTATTCGAAAAGCGGTTTTTGGAAAATGTCGATTTTTTTAATACTCTACACTCAGTACATAAAAACAATCGACAACTAGTAACATGCATATTTTGTTCATGAAAAAAATGTGTTAAAAAATGTATTTTAATGTATTTTCCTCTTAAATTAGTAGTAAACTTTATTATGATATATGTTTTTATCAATATTTTTATAATGCAAAAAGAAAAATGCGAAAATAGTAAAGCCGAAAGTCCATAGCATGCGTTTCATGCGAGCTTGCATTACATGCGTATACCGAAAAAGTAGAATCAGTGTAGTTGTATGTGACAAGAAACATAAGAAAATGCATAGATGCGTAAAACGCATCAAGTAGATCTACTTTCTACTTTTCTATGCGACTCATGCAGTGTTGGAAAATGTCAGCAGTTTTTTAAACTTGGCATGCCAAATTATATACTATTGTGAATGGTTTCGATAGATATGTTCACATTTTACGACATTATTATTTTCGCATTTTTCTTTTTGCATTATAAAAATATTAATAAAAACATATTTCATAATAAAGTTTACTACTAATTTAAGAGGAAAATACATTTTTAGCACATTTCTGAACATTTCATCATTTCATGAACAAAATATGCATGTTACTAGTTGTTGATTGTTTTTATGTACTGAGTGTCTTCTACTTTGAATTTATTTATTTGTAAACATGAAAAATGGAGGATAAATTAACCGAAAACAATCGTCTTGTGTTCTTTTGAGGATTTTCGTAGGACTTAACAGCACAAAATATCACATATTTAAACTCATAAATTTGTAATTAATGACATAAATTCTTTTAAAATTACAATTTGATTTTCTATTTTTCCCAAAAACGTTCTTGTTTGCTTTTTTATTGTTTACCACAACAGCTGACCAAAACAAAAAACCAGTCGCATAAAACGCATTGTGTGTAACTTGCAATAAGAACCGCATAGAAAGCAAAAATTGCATGTAACACAGTCCGCATGAAATAGATGGTATGGACTTTCGGCTTTATGCACTATTTAAACATACCTATCGAAACCATTCACAATAGTACATAATTTGGCATGCCAAGTTTAAAAAACTGCTAACATTTTCCAACACTGCATGAGTCGCATAGAAAAGTAGAAAGTAAAGCCGAAAGTCCATAGCATGCGTTTCATGCGAGCTTGCATTACATGCGTATACCGAAAAAGTAGAATCAGTGTAGTTGTATGTGACAAGAAACATAAGAAAATGCATAGAATGCATAGATGCGTAGAACGCATCAAGTAGATCTACTTTCTACTTTTCTATGCGACTCATGCAGTGTTGGAAAATGTCAGCAGTTTTTTAAACTTGGCATGCCAAATTATATACTATTGTGAATGGTTTCGATAGATATGTTTACATTTTACGACATTATTATTTTCGCATTTTTCTTTTTGCATTATAAAAATATTAATAAAAACATATTTCATAATAAAGTTTACTACTAATTTAAGAGGAAAATACATTTTTAGCACATTTCTGAACATTTCATGAACAAAATATGCATGTTACTAGTTGTCGATTGTTTTTATGTACTGAGTGTCATCTATTTTGAATTTATTTTTTGTAAACAAGAAAAATGGAGGATAAATTAACCGAAAACACTCGACTTGTGTTCTTTTGAACAATAAAAGCAAACAAGAACATTTTTAGGAAAAATATAAAGTCAAATTGTAATTTTAAAAGAATTTATGCCATTAATTACAAATTTATGAGATTAAATATGTGATATTTTGTGCTGTTAAGTCCTACGAAAATCCTCAAAAGAACACAAGACGATTGGTTTCGGCTAATTTATCCTCCATTGTTCATGTTTACAAATAAATAAATTCAAAGTAGATGACACTCAGTACATAAAAACAATCGACAACATGCATATTTTGTTCATGAAATGATGAAATGTTCAGAAATGTGCTAAAAATGTATTTTCCTCTTAAATTAGTAGTAAACTTTATTATGAAATATGTTTTTATTAATATTTTTATAATGCAAAAAGAAAAATGCGAAAATAATAATGTCGTAAAATGTAAACATATCTATCGAAACCATTCACAATAGTATATAATTTGGCATGCCAAGTTTAAAAAACTGCTGACATTTTCCAACACTGCATGAGTCGCATAGAAAAGTAGAAAGTAGATCTACTTGATGCGTTCTACGCAAGTAAATTTAAAAAACTGCTGACATTTTCCAACACTGCATGAGTCGTATAGAAAAGTAGAAAGTAAACCTACTTGATGCGTTCTACGCGTCTATGCATTCTATGCATTTTCTTTTGTTTAGCCGAAAGTCCATACCATCCGTTTCATGCGGACTGCGTTACATGCAATTTTTGCTTTCTATGCGGTTCTTATTGCAAGTTACACACAATGCGTTTTATGCGACTGGTTTTTTGTTTTGGTCAGCTGTTGTGGTAAACAATAAAAAAGCAAACAAGAACATTTTTGGGAAAAATAGAAAATGAAATTGTAATTTTAAAAGAATTTATGCCATTAATTACAAATTTATGAGTTTAAATATGTGATATTTTGTGCTGTTAAGTCCTACGAAAATCCTCAAAAGAACACAAGACGATTGTTTTCGGTTAATTTGTCCTCCATTTTTCATGTTTACAAATAAATAAATTCAAAGTAGATGACACTCAGTACATAAAAACAATCGACAACTAGTAACATGCATATTTTGTTCATGAAATGATGAAATGTTCAGAAATGTGCTAAAAATGTATTTTTCTCTTAAATTAGTAGTAAACTTTATTATGAAATATGTTTTTATTAATATTTTTATAATGCAAAAAAAAATGCGAAAATAATAATTTCGTAAAATGTAAACATATCTATCGAAACCATTCACAATAGTATATAATTTGGCATGCCAAGTTTAAAAAACTGCTGACATTTTCCAACACTGCATGAGTCGCATAGAAAAGTAGAAAGTAGATCTACTTGATGCGTTCTACGCATCTATGCATTCTATGCATTTTCTTATGTTTCTTGTCACATACAACTACACTGATTCTACTTTTTCGGTATACGCATGTAATGCAAGCACGCATGAAACGCATGCTATGGACTTTCGGCTTTTCTTGTCACAAACTACTTCACTGATTCTACTTTTTCGGTATACGCATGTAATGCAAGGTCGCATAAAACGGATGTTATGGACTTTCGGCTTTACTACTCGTTGCCTGCTTTGTCTTGCCTTTTTATATGCCCAGGTAATCAGTCTGATGAGCGAACAGGCTCATTTTCTCTTCTGCCATATTTTGCAAGTCGCTCTATCTGTACGACCTTCATTTTTGATTGGGGCACATCTCCTTGAATACAGTTTTCTGTATCCTGTACACAACATCGTTTAACCTCTTTATTATTTTATACGGTCCATCCTAGCTGGCTTTTAGCTTGGGGGATAATCCCTTCTTCCGCTTTGGGTTGCATAGCAGAACCAGTTGTCCCTCATGGGAGCCCTCCGTATTAGCTGCACGATCATAGCTGGCTTTCATTCTATTGTTTACCATTTTTATACGTTTGCGCACAAATTCATGAAGTTCATTTAGACTTTCTTCTTTTCCAGTGTATGGTGACATAAGTCACCGGGCACTTTTATCTCAGTCCCAAAAATTACCTTGGCGGGTGATCTAGGTGTTGAATCATGTACCGCAGATCGGTACGCCAGTAGAAACCTTGGAATGTGTTCGTCCCAGTCCTTCTGTTGCTCGCTCACTACTTTCCGCAAGTATTCTTCAAGGGTTCAATTAAACCGTTCTACCATTCTGTCTGACTGTGGGTGAAGCGGCGTCGTTCAATTCTTCTTAATACCGTATACCTCACACATCTCCTTGAATACAGCTGACTTGAAATTTCTGTCTTGATCGGCATGTATCTCTATAAACCCCATAGCGGCATACCCAATTGTTCACAAAAACATTAACTATTGTGTTTGCCTCTTGATTGGGTATGGCATACACTTCCTGCCATTTGCTGAAATAGAACATCGCAACAAGAACATATATTTATTTTTTTATTTTTTTTTATTTTGTTTCCTTTATTTACAACATTCATTAGATATTTATTTTTATTTTTTATTTATTTATTGATTAACTCCAGTACAACAAGCTTTTAATTTTATTTAATAGTACTGTTTGTACAATGTTATGATTAAGTTAATAGTTATATATATATATATATACGTAAGTGTCACAAAGAAAGCAAAATTATATGAATTAAATTTAAGTTAGCCAAAACTTGGATTAATTAAATGGTGAATTCTAAAGAAGAGAGAAGTGTGTTGAGATTGCAGTTTTAAATTGCATTACATTGCTTTTCAATTGAATTTCTGGCGGAAGTTGGTTCCATGAACGAATTGCATTAATATAAAAGTGCCTCTCAGGCATCTGTTTTCGGAATCTTACGGCATTTATCCTATAGCTCCTGTTTGTTCTGGAAAATTGTATTCTGGTAAATAGATAATTAGGTTCCCCTGAATAAACAATCTTGTGTAAGAAAATTAGCATACGGTATTTCAAGAGGCTTTCCAATGTCATATTGTAGATTCTGTAGGCAAAATACGATATACTACTATATCTACTGCGTCCAAAAATATATCTTGCTATGTTATTTTAAGTTATCCTAATTTTATTCCTGCTGACAGAGTCCAAACCCACAAAAAGTTCGCATTTATATAAGAGGGTTGGAATTAGGTATGTCTTGGCCAAGAGCATACGAATACTAACAGTCGCACTAAGTGGCATTTACCCTGAAAAGCTGGCCAAAAAGGCAAAAATTAATTTAAAGAAATTTAATAAACTGAAAATGCACTTCGATAGAAAAAAAATTCTGCATTATATAGTGAATCTTCACGACTTTAAGTTAAGATTTGAGGCGATGTCAAAGTCAGGAAAGTGAAGAAAATTAAATGCGTTTTTAGTGTTTTTTTTGAAATTTTAATAGGTTTATATGATATTTTTTTGTGGCTAAACGAATAGAGGTTTTATATTGAATTTTTTTATTTGAAAGATATGAGCAACTGCTAGTTTCAGTTTTTCTTTTATATATATATCTCATATATTAATGTTCAAATTATTCGTCCAAAATTTAAAAATAATAAAAATTTCATATAATTTAATTTTACTCTCCCCAAAAAAAGATAAGGATTTTAAAGGTGAAAGTAGTTTTTAGTAGTTTAATGTTTTATACCACAAGAACAAAAAAAAAGTTTGCGCAATTATTTTTGGCGATTTTTTGCAAAGTTTACCTTTTTGAAAAATTAAAAAAATTACGCTTTTTCTACCAAAAAACGAAACACACAAGATTTTTAAAACTGAAAGATTATATCGTACGAATTATGCGGGGAAATTCAGCAGAAGCGATACAAATCGAGATGTCCTGAATAGGTTACTTTTAAGCAGTGACCCCTTTATACGCTGCAGTACACAAAAATCGCGAAGGAATAGAAAAGCATTTTCATCAGATACTATTAAATTACTCCTTTCTGACATTGATGATGAAAATGATAACGAATTTAACGATTGTAGTTGGTTTCACTTTTTAAGTATTTTTAAGTTAAGTATTAAATAATGTAAAATAAATATTGTAAATAAATATTAATTATCATAGAACTTTAAAAACTTAATTACATATATCGACTATTATAACAATATGAGATGTATGTTTGATTTTCTTAATGGACCGTATGTGGTACCTAGGGGCACTTATGATTCGATCATAATAAAATCAGGTAAAATGATTCACATTCATATTAAACATGTTCATGTCGAATTTCATCGAGGTAATAAAATTTTTAAACCAATTATAATAGCTAAACATATTTTCTTAAGGGGCCCTATTTTGGACCTAGGGGCAATTATGGATCGACCATAACAAAATTTGGTAATATGATTTAGATTTACAAAATACACATTCATACCGAATTTCATCACGATAAGGGACTAGGGTCAAATGTGATCCGATTTTCACCAAACTTTACACCATGATTTCTTAGTGCACAGAACTGATCTATGCTAAATGTTATCATGATTGTTGCATAATTACCATAATTATGTGTAAATAAGTGCATTTTCGCGGGGAATTTGTATGGGGGATAGGCGAAATCACAGACCGATTTGAAACAAAATCAGTTGGATTCATTCTTGGGACTAATTATCACTAACACTATCAAAAAATTCCAGCCATTAACTCATAAAACACTTCTATTAATTTTGGCCAGGTTTTCAGGCAAAATGCCCCTCTGTGCACCGTTTAAACAATCCTGTTTATGTCACCAATGATGGGAAGTTTGGACCGTCAGACATAAACAGACATATTAATAACAGGTGTAACAAATCTGCAGCCTCAATACAGCCATCTAAAATGAAGCATTTACACATTTGCCGTAGACATAATCAATTTGATATTATATATATATATATATATATATTATATATATATATATATATATCAATTTATATATATATAGATCAATTTATATATATCGTCACCTAAAATCCAAAAGGCCGTAAGTACACATTTGACTTTTTTACAGGAGAAGCAAAAAACTGCCTAATTTTAATGCACTTTAGTTCTAAGAAGCCAAATTTTAGAATTACCCTTTAAAAATCAATGCCGATTTGGTTTAATAAAATAAAGTAAAAAAATAATAGTAGTTTTTTAGTAATGGTACTTAAGGCTTTTTGAAATGGTTTTTTCTGAAACCAAAAAGCCGTAAGAACATTAATTTTTTAATGAAAGTTGTTATTTTGGATGTAAAATGCAAAGAATACTTTTTTTCGTTGTATTTTTTCTTTCATTAAAATTATGTAAGTAGTAAAATAAATTCAAGAAAACTCTGTTTTATTAAAAAAAAAATAAAAAAAAACCAAAATTCATAATAAAGAAAGCAATTTCCCATCGCAAAGTAAAATAAAATGGGTTTAATTTGAGTATGGAATATTATCGTAAAAACAATGGCAATCAGTCGGAAGTAAAAATTTAAGTTCTTGAAGATGCTGCCATTTCTTTTTGGATATTTTTATCCTTTCTGTATGTAACTGCATAGGTTCGACATCTTCAAACTTTTGCTGTGTACGTTGTGGCAAAACCTCGTAGTTGTCTTTTATATTCGTTTTATAAAAAATTATCCTAGAAGCATCATATCCCAAGGCACGAATCATATTAACAGTAGGCTCGCCAATTTTTTTGCCTGCAATTAAGAAAGTAACTCTTTTTGACATGTCCATTCAAGATGAGTATATTGTACAAGATTACCTGGTCGAATGGAAATATATCGCTTAGGGAGGCTGTCATAATCAAGGAAATATTTGTAATCGAGATGATGAACTTTTAGAGGAAATGGGTTCTTTCGTGACTCCTTAATTAAATTTGCAAGTTCAGATGGTAAATTAATTTGTCTTTTGTTGATTCTCCTTTGAATTAGGGAGTGAGATTCTTCAGAAAATATATTACAATGTCGCAAAGGACTTTTCGCACACAGTTTTGAAGTACACCCAGTTTTAAGTTGTCTTGGTGACTTTTCACAAATAGTTCCTTCTGTTAGGCCCGTGTATTGTTTTCCTTCCATTTGGTTTATTTTATTTTAAAATTTTTTGTTAACCTTTTTGCCTTAGTCAGTGGACAAATATACACTATTAGTATCCATTTTATTAGTTTTTAGTAACGCACAAATATCTACAACGCCCTTGTTACTAGTTTACAAAAAAATTAACTGTAAAAATTAAACTGAAAGTGAAACGAACGCCAACTTTGTTCTTTTTTATTTCGTTTCTAATTTGTAATATGACATACACCACATTATGGCGTAGTTACGGCCTTTTGGTTTATACAATTGTTGACATTGCAGTTACGGCCTCTTGAATTGTATAAATAAAAACCGTATTTTTTTACATAAATTAGTAAAAATGTAAAGGAATATGTATTTTAGTTAAATTTATCGTAATCATTAAAAAAATCGATTTTGAAATTTTTGTCGCTTACGGCCTTTTGGATTTCAGGTGACGATATATAGATTAGGGTGGTCCATGCTTACATAGAAAAAAAAACTTCCAAGAAAAAGTTACGCCACCCCCTAGTTTTGTTACACGTACCATTCTTATTATTTATTCAAAATTTCAGTAACATATCTTATATACAAACGCCATCGACCTTAAAATATTTGAATTTTAAGAATTTTAAAAATGTGAAGAATGTATCAAAAATATATTTTTTGGCAGCAATAGTATTAAAACACACACAAAATAATATAAATAAAGAAATACTTAAAAATAATATTAATTGATTTTTTTTGAACTTAAATCTAAGTTTGTTAACATCGTTTTGGAAGTTTCGGTAGAAATGATCTTTCTGTTCGACGACATGAAGCAAAAATTGTTTTTCCTCTTCATTGTTAGTGAGTATCGTATTGTAGTCTTCAAATAGTTTTACACCCCTCTCGGCTGTGTCGTTAACCACACGCAAATTTCTTATGCAATTTTTGCCTTGAAGGTAATCAACATTGTCATCCCAAGCCACAGGAGGTAATTCCAAGAAAGAGTCCCTGATTTCTAGAACTGAGAGCGTTTTCAGCGTTCTTTGCGTTGCAAAGACTTCTAATGTGGCTTACGTGGACAATTTGGCAGAGTCACCTCTTTCTAAACGAGAACCGCCGTCAACATCCATTCTTTGAACAATGGCCATTTTCTCGTCATAAGACAGCTTATCGGAAAACAAGACAAAGGCAACTAGCTCATCAGATAAGTACCACAAGTGGCACTCTAAGACAACCCTTGCTGTTGCACTGATTTCCGGATTAATGACTTCGTATGCTTTTAATCTCTTCCAAAGTTGGAGGTCATTAATCGCTGCATCTGTTCCGAAGGCGCTTCGATCCAAATCTTCGTATATATGAGTGCACCAAAATTAACAAATCGAACAATTTGTTTTTCTTTTTTTTTGGTAAGCTTAAATGCTTGAGAATTTTTTCGAAAGAGAAAAATCTTCATTGCATATAGCAGTGTTGCCATCCATCTAGCATGATGTATTGGTCCCGGAGTACGCCAACTAATCATTGCTGGTGGTTTGTTCAGAACAATCATTGTGAGCTCTATTAGCTCTTTGTAATCACCACGAACTTGTTTTTTTCTAGCTATATCAGTCGTAAGACTCTCAAGAATATTTTCGGCAAACTGTTTCTCGATAGTATTAAAGTCAAGACAATCGTAGTGATCTTTTGGTAATGTATCCCAAACATCGCTGAATCGTTTGAATAATGGAATCATAGGAGAGTTTGAAAGCACAGTGTAAATATTTTTGAAAGCATTATTTCAAACACGTGATGACGATAAGCAAGCCATAAAAGATCACGCCCTGTCTTTGCTTCGAGGAGAGTGCACGCTCCTTCTTTGGTACCTGTGTTAGAGGCAGTAGTATCAGAACTCATACTTCGTTCCAGCAGTAAGTTTGGGTGCGCCTAACAGTTTTTCGCAACCATTACCAGGGACAAGAATGGGAAGACGTTCTACTTTCTGCTTACCTATTATATCAGACAGTATTCTCCAATCCCAATGTATGACAAGTGGATACTTTGGGTCGAATAATTCTTTTATATTCGCATTAAATTCTGCTTTTTTTTCTTGCGCGTCGAATTGTGCTCCAAGAGATTGGGAGTGAAGCAGGATTACAACCAAGTGCAGCAGACAATGGAATAATCAGTCGCACTGCTTCTCTGTCGGTTATTTTGTTACGATCCAGAGCGCTGGTAACATGTTGTGTAAATATTCCACTTGTCGATGGCACAACGACACTTTTACTTGTAGCGACCTATGTCTTTTTTGGTAAAGTAAACACAAAATCATCTTGCTTACCCTTCATATTTGTACTTGAACTGTTACTTAAGCTTAAATCAAGTTCTATTTCTTGACTTGACACTACTGAAGTTGAAGCATTATGTTCAGCAGCATTTTTTTCTTAATTCTTCAGCTCTATGTTTTCGTTTGAGAGAACGTTCTTTGGTGTTTTCGAGTTTCTTGTCAATTGATGTCATAATCATCTTACACTCACTTCTTTGATCCATGAGAAACTCTCTGTCTTCTGCAATTTTGATTAAATGCATAGCGTTTGCATTTGCGATATCGAAAAGTTTGTCTAAGTCTAAAAGTTTCTTAAATGTTCTCTATTTTTCTGTACTTGTGAATCTCTTGTTTTATTTTTCTTTAACCAGTTCTTATGAATTTTTATAAGTTTTTCAACGCAGTGATTTGATTGCCTGGTTGGAGTACCAGATTTGCTCCACACTTCTATGAGTTCTTGAATAAGCATATGCGCAGAATCTTTAACATTCTTTGATTCATTTAATGTGTAATGATAACGAAGTATAACTTGCCGAAGAGTTCGAAGTTGGTTAAACCTTACCAATGACTCAAGATCCCGACATCCAAGAAGAAAAATATCGTATTTTTTCCGAGTTGATGAACTCATTTTATTGCTCTGATTCACTGAATTTGACATGTAATAAAAGAAGAATATCGAACAATTTTTGAAAATATGCTTTTACGTTAACCGCTAGATCAAATCGTGTAAAAAATTATTGAATAATGCATTGTCATTGTCTAGCTAGTCGGAAAGGTAGTGAAAATTCGATCAGAAGAATCAGGTAAAAGCATAAAAACAAAGAGATAAGAAGAGTTCAATAAAAGTATTTAAAAATAAAAATCAAAAATTTTTCTCAAAAATTTCAAAAACAGCACTCGATTGAGCACCCTCTTCCGGTAAAGTTAACCAACTGAAATTTTACAATGTTATTTATTGGATACATGTTAAAAATTTACGGGGTGGCCAATCTGAAAAACAACAAAAAATTTTTTTGGACCACTCTAATATAGATCAATTTAAAATTAATAATACCACATTTCAGAACATCAAGGAAGTCAAAATCTCAGCACTAATATTTAAGAAATCATTAACTGGAAGCGTTACATAGGTTACTTGGCAGCTGATTTTTAAAATGGAATAAGTATTTTCAAAAGCACAATAATCAACTTTAATGCCAGTGTGAACGAATTACTTAGTAGCTCTTGCTGCTATTTTAATTTGTTTTTAAAATTCTATGGCAATTTACTTAAATGAGATTTAATAAGCCGTCAAGTAATGCACCAAAACAAATACATATGTTATAATAATACCGCTTTTAGCCATAAAAGCTTGCCTATCATAGAAATTATGCGTAAAGGTATAAACACATAGACGAGAGACAACAGTTCGACAGAAAATTCTGCCAACTGTTGTTTGCGCCGTATGCCGACTGCTTAAAATTTTTTAAAACAGAGCAGATCAAAACAATAATTTTCAAATTTGAATTTAAATATATTTCTCAGTGTTGTCACTATCAGGTTTTTTGTACGCAAAAATAAATTCACTTATAAAAACCGCACACACAAAACATTTATTAGATGAATTCAGATACAAAATTCTATAATTCTATTATATTTATTATGAATACATGGTGTTAATCCGTGGACTATATGGATGGAGAAAAAAATGCGTTGTGATGATTGGTGGTAGTGGCGACTCCTGGTGACCCAACTTCTGCTCTGATTGCTGGCAATAAAAAATGCAAAAGACAATAAAAAAAGGCTTTCAAATTGAAGAAAAAAAAAAACACACTTTCCTTTTATATTTTTGTGCACACGACCAATGTCTTATTTATTATTTCTCTTCTTTATTAACTTCGATTTCCATAGTAGATAAGCACAACACAATCTTATTTGATATAATTTTCTTTCTTTTTTTTATAAACAGTTTACAATATTTTTATTTTCAGTAAAAAAGGGACTTTATAATATTCTATATTTTTGTATTTTAGTTCAAGATCTTTCTTTTGTTTTAATTAAAATAATCACTTTGGTTTAACAAAATAAGATTCCTTTAAAATAAACACTATCAGTCTTTATGCTGGTTCACAAACGAATGAAACTTTAAGTACAAATTTTGTAGGTCAAGGCATAAGATAAATTAGGCTACAATAAAAATTTTAAAAAGTCCCAAAAAGCTTAATTACATTACACAATGTTAAAAATAATAAGAAAGCTTAAATTGATGTAGCGCCCTCTATTGGACGTTAGACCTCTTTTGGTTGATCGTCGGCGATGGGATTTTTTGATCTTCGGACATAAACATTCCGCCGCCCTTGCAGTACTGCAATCAAGAAAGAAATAGCTCCAACGTTAACGCTATAGTGAAGGAATTCAAAGAACAAAGAAAAGCATTATGTTAATTCAAATTTAATTTTATTTTTTTCCAAAATTTCTGTTAAATAAAATGAGTTCAAACAACAACAAAAAACTAGGTCAGCTCACGGTGCTCAAACTCCAGTGTCCATCAGCTGCATTGTGAAACTATAATTAAACTATAAATTATAAATAAAAAATTGTATTTAGAATGTATCATGGTTCAAAGCGATATGTTGTATACTTTGGGTATTACAAAGAACACAATCCAGAAACCAGGTAGCCGAAAATAGAAAACTGGGCCAAAGGTTTGCCCATCGTACCACCAAAAACACCATTGCGAATGATCTTGCTATACACGTCACATCCCAACGTCTGCCAGTTGTAGTCCCGGAAACTCATTCGCTATCGTTCCGTCTATCGACCTGGACGGTGTGAGACCGTTCAACTTACTTCGCACCTCCGCATACGTTTCGACTGTATCGCTGCTGCCGTAGTTACCTCTAATAACCAAGAGTACTCGCCTCGAACGTCCAACTCTAATTGTCTTTGCGCCAAGCCTGCGCACCACCTGCTCGGAAATGAGAGTACGCTCGGCAGTAGGATCGATCATTGCTCTCTCCGTGACGTATCGTCCACGAGCCACAATGTTGATCACAGCAGTTGGTTTTAGCAGAACGCTGTCCGTCAGCGTATATGACGTAGATGGTGAAACTCTACAAGCTGTCGAACGACAGATTTCTCTTGGCTGGTGAGATTTGGGGTTCCTCGATCGACTCGGAACCAGAGCGTTAGACGGACTGGGTCTGCGACTCTCACGATCATTGGACGAACGAGGTCCCCTGGCGGAGTTTCGGGACGAACGATGTCCTCTTTTACTTGTGCGAGCAGGCGATTTGCGATGACGCTTATCTTTCGATTTCGCGACTCTTGTCGGAACAGACGAACGAGGTCTATTGTCCGGCTTATGGAGAAGCGTATGATGCATATCACCGCAGCGTTTACACTTGCCAGTACTAACGCACGCCCGCCAGGTATGATCGTGACTCAAACAGCCAGCACAATACTTATAGATCGTCACCAACTTCATTCTTTCATCGTAGTCTGCCTTTGAGAATCGTTCGCAAAATCGCAATGGGTGGTTCTTCAAGCAGACGCGACACACTATTTTTTTACCATTGTCGCCTTGCTTATACTTTCGCGCAGAAACCATGATACTATAAGCTGAAATTATAAAATTTTCAAATTCAACATGTAGGGAGAATTACCAGTTTCACAACTGGTCGAGTAATTGTTCCACGTGAAGTCTTCAAATCCACTGTTTTCACGTAACCGTTATTATCCAAATGTAAATTACGAACGAGGCCTAAGCGCCACTTAGTCGTAGGCCCTATACCTTCTCTTATTGCTGCTGTGTCACCAACCTTAACATCCTTCGCTAAATATGGACCGTAAGTCTTTCCACGAAAAGTCCTATCCACTACATTGGAGTGGGACTTGGGCCTGTTTGGCAACACCCGAGGCCCTCTATCAGTCGGCTTAAAAATTCTACAGGATTTTCCTCTAACCCCTATTTTCGCGTAACCCGATACAAAGGTTGAGAGCTCTTTCGAATTCAGTTCTGGTAAAGGGCCGGTTACAATCCAGCCAAATATGCTCTCCTGCGCCATTAGTTTTCCTAGAATATTCTTCTTGACACCTTCCAATAAGATGTCAGGGTATATGTCACCACCAATAAGAATGTCAATGTGACCGCGTTTATCGAACTTCGGATCAGCCAACGATATCCCCGAAAAGCTGCTGATTCCGAAATACCAACCGTTGAATTTGGCAACTTGCCAGTCAATTTGGGTAATACTAAACCCGTTGCCTTTACCGTAAACCTATCATCCAAAAGTGAAGTCAGGACAAACGAACATTGTCCCTGAACAGTTCCAGTAGAAGCTCCGTTTAGACCCGAAACTTTGGCATTCATCCGAACTGTTGGCAGTCCTAATTTTTTCTGCAACTTTTCCGAAATAAAAGTTGCCTGAGATCCAGAATCTTTCAGGGCCCTAGCCTTAAACGTTTGCCCTCGATGGCAAATACCAACCATGGCTGTCCCCAAAAGTATCTGCCTCGATGTAGCAGCGAAACAATTCTGGACCTCACCATTTGACTTGACTGCACCGCTAGAACTCGACGCATCCAAAACGCCCATTTCTGAAGAGGATTCAGACACCTCTCGATGCAGTAGTGTGTGGTGTTTCAAGATACACACCGAACAACTAAATGTGCTCTTACACTCACTGAGTCTATGACCACTTGTGAGACAGTTAATACAAATATTGTACCTTTTCACTACAAAAAACCGTCTTTCGGGAGATAAATCCAAAAATTTCGGACAAATATTTATTAAATGGTCTCGCGAACAATAATTACAAACTTTTCTATTCAACTTAGTGGAAAAGGATCGAACTCCCCTTTTCGGATTAGAAAGAGTTTCAGGGGCGGGCCTAGAACCATTACCTACTGGTTCAAAATTGCGAATTTCAGAGACAGTTTCCAGAGACTGAAACCGTGAAGTCAAAAAATTGTCCAAATCCTTCCATTTGGGAATCTCCACCTTGTTCTGAATTGTCTGTTCCCAGAGAGACAAAGTCAGCACTGGCAATTTGGTGGAACACAAATAAACAAAAATTGGATCCCAATTGGAGATATTAATATCGTGCATCCGAAGTGCCGATATCGAATTATTAATATCCCGCTGCAACCTTTTGATCTCCTGGGCTGCTTCGGATTTGACCGGTGCGAGTGTAAACAAAACCTTCAGCTGAGAGTTCACTAAAATCCTCTTATTCTCGTACCTATCCTTCAAGTTGTTCCAAGCCTCCTGAAATCCATTAACAGTCAAAGGAGATTTCTTCACAATCTCCAATGCTTCACCACGAGTGAACTGTCTCAAATAAAAGAGCTGTTCCACTGGTGAAATGTTGGCCCCGTTCACATAAACAGCAGTGAACATGTCACGAAAAGATGGCCAAGACTTATAGTCCCCATGAAACACCTCCATGGTACAAGCGGGCAGCTGCATGTTATGCCGAATCCGACTTTCGCTGCCTTGACCATTCTGACATTGGGTTGATGACATCCCAGCTTGATTGACCAAAGTCTGGGAGAGCTCACCCATTAGTGAGGCAACAGTTATGTACCCCAACCTACAATGTCCAAAAAGTTCTCGCGCCGCTTCCCGATCACCTTCCAGATCCTCCTCATCACCCGTTGCAAAGGCCTCATAGGAATCCCTAACTCTCGCCCATAGCGACTTGAACTCCTCTTTCTGAATTTCAATGGAGAAGGTCGTATTACCTTCCTGAGGAGTAGCAGGAATATTTGAGCAAACCTCTCAAACGTCAATAATCTCCTAGACTTTGGCATCTCGACTATTATTAAAAGTAGCTATCAACAACAACAATAGTGGAAACAAAGATAATCAACAGAAACGAGATTCTGTTCTGTTCCAATAAAAATATCAAAATTAAATAAATAACGAATTGCACCAGGACGAAACTCGAAAAGATCCCGATTGTAATTAATCTCGCGACACGCAACGAAAATATTTAAAAAATTAAACAAAAGGTCATCGTGACCACCCTGACAACGTTCTACCGCGACCAAATTAGCGCCTTATCGTAAAATCAATACAAATAATATATGTCCAATAAAACGGGCATATATTTAAAAAAAATAAGACGCACTTCGCGAAGCTAAGCCAACAGGACGAATTCCTAATGGCCAATAAACCCGATACTTGTTTTTCTTTTCTTCAATTAAAAAAGGAATATCCAAATATATGTATATATGTATATGTAAATATATGTATATTATAGATAAATAAAATTTGCCAATGTAAAATTATGTTAATATCAAAAACAGATATTAAATTTCAAATAATAAAATTTAAAAAATTAATTTCAAATAAATAAAGAACTAGTGAATTCAAATAAATTTTTTTTTTTTTAATTTATTGTCATCAAAAAACAAAACAAATCCAAATATTTATAAATCCATACACAAGAAAATAAAAACCAAACGGAAACCAAAAATAAATGCTAAAATGTCATTCCACTTCACTTTAACACAAATTTAGTCTGCTAAAAATTCCAGACGTAGAACTAATAGAAGAGAATAACATTTAATTTTGGGTATCTTTTCATGTATCCGGTGGATTTGAAGATTACAAAAGGTAATGTGCTACGCTATTTAGCCAATGCACAATTACAAATTATAACACAACTATTGACTTGTAACAGATATCAAATTGGGTGGTTGAACTCGATTTCCAACTGTGATTTTCACACCACAATTCGATATCCTAGTCACTTTTGACTTTGCTACAAGTCACGAAAAGTTTGTATAACAGTGCATAATAAAAGAACACTTCGGTTCTTGTATTCGACAAATTCACAAAGTGTGCCTGTGCTACCGAAATTATAACACAAAACTTTGTGAATATATATGTGAACTGCTATAAATTCTATATACTTGCAAAGTTCTGTTAGATTAGCCAACAAAACTTTACCAGCATACAAAATTACCACCAAAATAAATTCAAAAATATAAAAGAAACAAAACAAGAACAACGTTACCTTATAAATTTGAAGGTTTTTAAAAAGTTGATGGGTTAGAGATGTCGCAAAAAAAGTTCAACCAAAAAACGGTTCGTTTGGACCAAATGTTAATCCGTGGACTGTATAGATGGAGAAAAAAATGCGTTGTGATGGTTGGTGGTAGTGGCGACTCCTGGTCACCCAACTTCTGCTCTGATTACTGGCAATAAAAAATGCAAAAGACAATAAAAAAAGGCTTTCAAATTGAAGAAAAAAAAAACACACTTTCCTTTTATATTTTTGTGCACACGACCAATGTCTTATTTATTATTTCTCTTCTTTATTAACTTCGATTTCCATAGTAGATAAGCACAACACAATCTTATTTGATATAATTTTCTTTCTTTTTTTTATAAACAGTTTACAATATTTTTATTTTCAGTAAAAAAGGGACTTTATAATATTCTATATTTTTGTATTTTAGTTCAAGATCTTTCTTTTGTTTTAATTAAAATAATCACTTTGGTTTAACAAAATAAGATTCCTTTAAAATAAACACTATCAATCTTTATGCTGGTTCACAAACGAAAGAAACTTTAAGTACAAATTTTGTAGGTCAAGGCCTAAGGTAAATTAGGTTACAATAAAAATGTTAAAAAGTCCCAAAAAGCTTAATTACATTACACAATGTTAAAAATAATAAGAAAGCTTAAATTGATGTAGCGCCCTCTATTGGACGTTAGACCTCTTTTGGTTGATCGTCGCCGATGGGATTTTTTGATCTTCGGACATAAACACATGGATTGCTTTTTATTGCTTAATTTTAGAATTGTTCTTTCTCTTCAATAACATAAGTATTTTATCTGTTTTTTTATTATGATTTTAGGTTGTCTTGGCATCACTAATTTGCTTTTAGCTGCTCACATAAATAAAAAATAGTTTAATTTGGGCAGAAACTGCTTAGGTTGTTGTCTTGGCTTCTTCTGTTCTGCCTTCAATATACATATTCGTTTGCATATAAACGTGTGTATTCTAAACTTGGCAGCTTTCTGTTATCTGTCGTCTATGTGTTTATAACATAAGCCCTAGTTATGCTACCGTAACGGAACGTAACCACAACTAAGAAACAGCTGATCGTTTTTGTTATGTATAAAGCAATACGAATGGTTATAGAAATGTAATGTAATGTAATGTAACCGGAACGTAAGAATCAGTAAAAAATAGAATTTTCTTACATTTTTACGTGACATCTGCTTAGCAGTGTTAACAACATGTCAATATTAAAAACCACTAAAACTGAAAATTCAAATTATAATCAGAATTTACATTTTGTATGTATGTTATGTTTGTCTGTATGTGGAATTCTCTTTAAATAAAACTTCACATATTCTAAAAACACAAATTCTAATTTATTTCATTATTAACTTTTATAATTTAAAATAAAAATAAACACTATTTTACTATAATATTATGTATGTAGGTAGTGTTTATTTTTATTTTAAATTAGAAAAATTTAGTTATAGATTTTTAACTAATTAAAGCGTTCGAAAAGCATTTCAGTTTCCATTTAACTTTTATTAGAGAAGATAAAAACGTTTTAACATTCGTACGAATTTGGTTTTAGAAATACCTGACCTGTTTCTGTAGAATAAACGATTTCACTTGCTTGTCTATTGATATAGAAAATTCAATCAAAGGGCCTGTTCGTAAATGCATCACTGCGCTGCATAATATGATCATTTTGCACTCACACTGCTAATCACATGTTGCTGATGCTTCTTTTGCAGAAATGGAAAAATTATTAATATATTTGATTTTTGAACTGGGCGATAGAACAAATGATAAAATGTTGTTAAATGCACAAAAAAGTGTACTTTGTGCAAAAAAGAAGACATTTAAGGAAGAAAAAAGAAATTTATTGCTAAAACTCTCATTCTCTCTCTCTCTCAATCAGTCAATGCATCAGCCATTTTTATGATTAGTGTTTTGGGTTTATTTGCGCATAATATGATTTAATGTTGCATTTACGAACATTTGACAGCTGCATTGCTGGCCCATAGGCACTTAATTTTGTTTTTTTGTTTTCCTCTACAAACAAACATAAACTAAATTTAGTGTTTTTGTTTGAGTGAAAGTGAAATTGTTTGGCTTACAGAAACATATCATAAAACTTTTAATAAGTAGCTTTAAAACATTGAGTGCCACGTCGTACGTTTCTGTACGACAAAAAACATTGTTTTTACTTAGAGCCTGTAGTTCATTTATATACGGTACAGAATGACATATAATGTGATTTTTAAATAAAGAATCCTTTACTGAACGTTTTTGCAAAAGCATTCATGGCTCTAGGATAATTTTTTGAGGTTTTATGCAGTGAAAAATATGTGAAATGTATTTCAACATTTCCGCGTCTGCTGTTGAACAGCAGAAGCTATCTTCTTCAGCTTCGTGTTCCGTATTGACACCATCTTCAAACAACATGTCATCGATTGCCACTGGATCTATGTGAGATCCAGAAACCTCCGGTATCCAATCAAAATCAACATAATTTGAAAAATCTTCATCACTCTCCGTCAATTCCAATATTTCCTTTTCGCTTAACTTTCGTTTCGACATTTTAGGTATTTACATGTTCTACAAATGAGTAATGATTGCAAACTAAACAAAACTAAAATATAAAAAAATTATCAATAAAATACAAGAGAAAGCGTCGCACGTTTTTGTACGACAGCGACCTTTACAAATGCATACCCGTCGTGCAGTGCCACGTCGTACAGAAACGTACGACACAAAAAAGCCTATATAAAATAAAAAAGCAAGAGGCAGAATAGGGATTTCTCAGAAATCGGTTTTTATCACTAATACACTCAATTAACAAAAAAAAAAAATGTTTGGCCTCCTGGGAAGGCTTTCGTCAAAACGGCTTGGCACTCAATGTGTTAAATAAGTATAAAATCGTTGAAATGAACCTAAAAACTTTGTAGTGATAACACTGGGTAACAGCTGAATTAAAAAAAAAACAAAAGACGCCATATTGATAAGTGATAAAAGGAGTGAATACAAAGTTTTTAAAACTTGGAATTAATATTAGATATGTTTAAAAAACAATAATAAAAATAATAAAATAAAAACTCAAACTGCAAAACATGACTTCTATATCCATATCTGAATTTTTGTCTTTTAGTTTTTGCAATTTTTATTTCTTTATTTGTTTTTGTTTATTTCTTTTATTGTTTTGTTTACATAAAAACATATGACACGTTTTTACGATCTACAATTGCACTTACATTTTTACTTTCCGTACACGTTACATTACGTCACTGTTACATTCCGTTACGGTAGCATAACTTTAACACGTTCACGCCGGCGCTTTAATTCATGGTTGTCTCCTACGGGCGGCTGTTATATTTATAAGACGTTAATAATTGTAATTGTTATTAAAAATAAATGCTTTTAAGAGAACGTGACTCTCAGGTATTTTTTTCGACAGCTGAAGTGCTAAAGATCTAAATATTTGGTATTACATATCGTCTAATAACTTGATCAATTGCAGTTAAGTGCGGGTCACCGGTGGTACACGCCGCCCGATAAGGCAGTCAAGTGCGGGCTACCGGTAGTACGCGCCGGCGTGAACGTGTTAAGCTACCGATAACAATAAGTACCGTTAATATATAAACACAAAGTCGACAGATGACCGACGACAGAAAGCTGCCAAGTTTAGAATACAAGCATTTATATGAAGAAGGCAAAATGAGTTGAATCTATGACAGCACACAAGTTTCGAAGCATTCTGTAAATTCTGCCGACAACGACGCTTATATGGTTAAACCACGTTAATCTGCCATTAAAAACAATATCCAGATTGGACGCAGATTTGACAATGTCAATTTTGTTTCCCTTGATACTCAATTTAGGTATGACATATGATCGATTGGTTCTCGAAAGTATAATACATTTAGACTTAGAAAGATTAATGCATAGTCCGTTAGCTGAAGCTCAGCTGTGAATTTTCCATTTAGATTTGTTGTGCATTGCATTGAAAAACTTTCCACCATAATACTATGTTTTCGCAAGTTTTATGCGCTTGGTAATCATTGCAGATTTATAAAGATCTTTCTAATCATCAGTTCTGGACCTCTTTCACCGCCTGTAGGCACTATCTTTCTTCTCAATTAGTGCTTTTATTTCAGTACTAAACCACGGTTGTTGTTTAAGTTTAATGGGATTGGTTTCGACAGGAACGCACCTGTCATAACATAGACGCACATTTTCCTGAATAAACAATAATTGGTCATTTGCATTACTCAGTGTATAGACCTGGTCCCAACATATATTATTTAATTCAATATTTAGAAGTTGTATAATCAATAATCTTAAAATCACGATAAGTGGCATATTTGTCTTCAGCACAAGTTACAGACATATTATAATTCAGAAAGAGAAAATCATGGTTAGAGAAGCAAAAAGCAGAAACTTGGTCATATAACAGCACCCTTACACTGTGATTTACAAATACAAGGTCAATCAAGCTACTGGACATTGGATGGAAATGTGTAGGTGTTGACAAATTTACGGGATTGAGATGAAGTGAAAGCATTGGTCCAATTAGGGGAATTTTGAGTAGAAGGTTATTATTAAAGTCACCTAGAACAACTACGTCCTCATATTGAATGGCAATATCCTCAAGAAGAGAAATGAAAGGATCAAAATTCATGATCTACATACATATACAACCTAGAAGAAGCTTCTGCTCATCGCCAGTTGATATATCTAGAAATATCTTAGGTGGTTAAACGACGTTGCCAGGAAATAACTTGCTAAGGCTATCCATGTCGTCAATTTGCATCAGACAACTGAAAGTAGAACAGAAAAAGTCCAGTAACCTTTTATCGTAAATACGTAAGTGGAATTATACAACGTAAAAAAGTGTACTATGTTTAAAAGTAAACAAAACAAAAAAACTAATATTAAATGTCATAAAAATTGCAAAAACTAAGAGTCAAACATAAAGATATGGATTCAGAAGACATGTTAATTGGTTAGAATTTCTTAAATTTGTCAAAAATTTATAAGAAGCTAAAAATTAAAAACGGCGTCGTTTTAGAAGATGAAGTGTTTGCCCTATTAATTGGAACTCTATAACATCAGGCATATACCAACAAAATAAGCTGCAGTTCATTTTAATTATTTCGCTTTTTTTAATTTTTTAAATACTTTTTATTTTAATTTTCTAAACAGGTTTTATTTTAATTTCAAATTTTAATTCTAAAAAATTTGTTTTCACAACTTTTATCGCTTCTTTTGATTTTCTTTAAGTCAGTGTTATCACTACAGCGTTTTTAAATTCATTTCAACGATTTTATATTTACTTAAAAGTATTTTTATATGCTGTTTCTGTAAGACAAACGACTAACTGAGCCTTTAGGCTAATTTCTGTCTTCTTGGGCGTTGTAGGTAAAATGGGCGTGGCGTTGTAGGTAAAGAGTTAAATATACAAATTTTTTAAATAACAAGTTCTTTGTAAGAATTACGAAATTTTCACCACCACCACCAATATGCTCCCTTTGGTACTCCACTACCCTCGAACAGATATATTGCACTGACATATGTACAAAACAATATAATACTATGTTCACGTATGCACCTTTATTGCGTATATCGAAATTAACGCCAATATTGATCTCAATACTTCATATAAAATCTCAATTAATTATTGATCAATTAAATACTAATTGTTATAATATTGATTAAAACTTTAAATACAGCACTGTCATAAGTCTGTTTTGTGAGCACATTATAAGTAACCGAACACTTCCTGTTGATATTTGACAACTCAAATGTCAACAACGACAAAAACAAAATAGTAACTTACAAACACATACAAAAATTACAAAAACACTCGACCAAAATAAAAACAATGTTGTCGTTTATCAGCTGTTAAATGAATATTACGTATATTTATTATACCTGAACGGTTAAAATATTGTTATCAATTAACCAACTGTTATTCTCAATTAAATCGCGTACGTGAACATAGTATAAGAATATTAATATATAAAATAATAATCTTTCATTTAAATTATTCTGCGTCTTCCTGTATGAAAGGATCTAAAAGTAACGAAATCTCTTCTTCACCTAATAGTTCTTTATTTCGAGAGCTAAAAAATTGCTTTGTCGAAAAAGAGGAAATTCTTGGATCTGATGACAGAAGCAAATATTTTAAAAGTTCTTCCATTGTTTTCTGTCGGGTCATTTTTCTAGTGTGGTGTTTGCAAATAATCTGAAATCTTTGTTTCGAGACTCAAGCGCTTCCTCCGACATCGTTCCTATCGGAATTGCCGCAGTTTGAATTATGTCTGCACCGTGAATCGATGGCATGTAGTACCATTCATACAATTCCATGTATAGTTCTGCAGTGTTCATCGCATACTTTCGGAGGGCTTCCACGTTAATTGCATAACCAGATGACATAGTTCTCAAGATTATTCCTAGTCTTTTTATTAAGCTTTCATTTAATCCTGTTATTTGAGAAGCAAAGGAAAGTTGTTTAAAAATTTTCTAGCGGTATTACCGTCATTTGTGCTTCCCTCACCCGGTTTAGGAATATCAGTAAGCAAATTCATTTCTGATTTCAAAGCGTTAATTATTTCATATTTTGTTTTCTTATGTGAAGCTTTATCGGACTCACTACGGACTTGCCATTTTTTAACTTTGTAAGATATATGCAATACAGATTCCAAGCACCTTATCCACTTATTCAATGTCGATAACTCATATTCGTAAATTTTGGAGCTTACATTCACGGCTTTAATTTCGTGTAATTTTTTCATGATGGTTGGCGTTGCTCCACAAATACCATATCTTTGAGCAGAGGAATCGCTAAGAATTGAGAAAACCTTGCCATCAATCACTGTCAAATAAAAAACATGTTTAACCATAACTATAATAGCTTCAATGTTAGTAGCTGTTGACACTATTGTACAAATTTGATTTTGTATGTAATTAGTTTCACCTTGAATCAAAGATTTTGTTTCCTTTTTAAAAATTATTTTAATCGGCCTGCATAAACGTGTAGATGATGGACTTGGGTTTTCCCATATGCTATCGTTACCGTACTTTAGCTGCAAAGGTACCAAGCAAATTGCAAACAAATATTTATCTGTTTTATAGGAATCATTTGAACTACCTACCCTACCACCCACGCTCCCATTTATAAATCAAAGTCAATTCCATATAATTGAATCCCTCTATGAGCTCTTTTTGTAACTTTAAAATTCTACATGCAGTGTGATCAACTAAGTCCTGCAAAGAAATTTCTGCTATTACATCAGATACCTTTATTCCATTACTTGGTTAGCACTTTTGTTTAGGTTCCAAAATTCTTTGATATGTTGGATATATATCCGCGTTACGCATCTTAGCACCAGTACGCATCGCATTATAACTTGCTTTTGTATATTTTCCATCGATAAACAGAAGTAATGTTTCTTCATCTGTATATGGTACTGGTTCCTTAGATTGTGCATTAAAAATTTTTTAATATTAGTTGCTCTCGTTGGAGATCCATTTATGTTCTTTGGAAGGGCGGCAGCATCCCTCTTGTCAGATTTATAAAGACTAACGCCAGCAGCGAAAGATAGTTTCTCAGGCGGACATCCACTAACTAAAGTAGACGCTTCCCTTTTTCAGATTTACGGAAAAATCTGATCGAGGTCTGTCAAAATTTGACGTTGACAGTAGCATCCATAAATCCTCTGGAATTTTAAATACATTTTCAGAAGGAAGACAAAAAAGTTCTTCTAACCTAATTTTGTTAGAGTCTTCAAAATATTTCTTACATCATTTTGCTATAATCCATTTTTCGTTAATTGAATACGTTAATCTCCGTACAGCTTACTTAACTTAATAGCAATAATCTTCTGGTTTTTCTGTAACCCACTATTAGTAAAAAAAAAAGCTAATGACAGCATTATCACTGAGTATACAGAGTCGAAACTTTTAACATTTAAAAAATGCTCACAGCAGTAACTTAACCTTCCTCTTAGAGGGAGAAAAAATATTATAATGTTTTGCGAATGAAATGTGTTAGAAGCAACAGATATACAGAGCGGTTAAAGTATAAAAACTAAATGTAAATAAACATTTATTTTGTGTTAAAAAAAGGGAAAATTTGGAATATTTTTTAATTTCTTCAATGAAAAGTTTAAAGATTCTTAACCCTTTGCACTCGGCAGCGATTCGATAGTTACCTACCAGCAACTCGACGCCACTTTTTAACGAAAACTTACATTCTGGAAACGTGATATTATACAGTATAATTTTAGAACCAAGTAAGGAATTATAATGAAATTTGTTTTATATGAATTTGTGGACATTGAAGAACACATATTTCTATTCGCTACAGTACGAACTGAGGTCTTGTACATTTCTTCTCTCGGTTATCGGATTTCTTTATTATCGTATCAAGTTCCACACTTCATTGAGCCACACCCTTGTAGCTTTGGACGCCTACTCCACTATATCTACAATTTGCTCAACGGATCAGAGAAATATACCTTCCGTCGTGAACTCACTTCGCACGTTTTTTTTCGACGCGTAAAACGCTTGATTTATTTATCATGCATCTTATTCATTTTATCATATTTCTATTAGTTTTATGTGCCATTTTAACAGAAAACTAGAGGAGAACAAGCATATCTCTGTGATTGTGATTTTCGGTCACAATGAATATAATTTCTTGTGCAATTGAGAAGCTGAATATTACAAAATCAAAATAAGACGTAATGCGCATAAAAAAATTTTCTTGCTGAAAGATGCCAACATTTTTTAATTTCTTGAAAGGAAAAGTTAATAATGTTATTGTTATTAGTTGTTTTTATTATTTATTAATAGTTTTAGACAAAAATTATATTTGTTCATGTTATATAATGTTCATGATGTCAGAATTGCCGACGCATGTTTGAAACAATTCTTTTGTTATAGAAATACAAATTATCAATAACGTACATATGTATATACACACACATTGTTGCTAGCACTTATGTTTGGTAAATTCAAGCAACAGTCAATTTGCTTGCGTTTGCAATTTAAGCCCCCTTCACACTATCACACAAGTAATATGATCTGTCAAAATTTTATGTAGAAGAGTACGGATGGGATCGTCTAAACATAATATGTAATGAAACTATCACACATTGAGAGAAAATACGGATGAAAATTTGACAGTCGTATGGCTCTCTTCATTTTTTGAAATGTTTCAAAAAACAGGAAGATTTCATTAGATCAGGGATGTATTTTTATGTAAACAAAACAAAAAAGTGTAAAACACATGTGCAAAAAAAAAAAAAAACAAAAAACAAAAAACATTTTTGGTCAAACAATTATTCCTATTTTGTGAAAATATTTTTAGAATTATATTCAATATTTAATTAATAATTTAATGGATTTAGAAAAAGTTGTTGATTTGTCTCCAATTTTACGCCGTAGTAGTCATTCCCGGCATTTTAATTTCAATAGAAACTTTAAGCAAATTTTTTCACTTTGTTTATGTTTTTTAACAGCTGTTTTCGTCTTACTTTATTATTGTCTTATACCAATCGTGTAAACACAAAAAAAAAATAATCATACGACTATTATTCTCTTTTTTTAAATACGGATGGAATTTCATTTTACTTTTTCATCAGACTTTACATATTACTTGTGTGATAGTGTGAAGGGGGCTTTAATAGTCAATGCTATCAACACTGTTAGTGTTGGACATGTTCATATTTTTATCTTCTTAATAATTGTTTAAAATTCTTGCTATACCTTCGGAGTAATTTTAGGGATGAGAATTAAGTAATAAACTAAAGCCAAACTGTAAATTTGTTTTTATTTATAAACTTTACTTTACTTTACTACATAAACAACATATTTCCTCTTACTTATTATTTTATAGTGTTTTCACCCTAAAGTTGAAACCTGCTTTTAACATTAAAATCATAATCGGCTGATTTTGCGTTCACACTACAACTTTTCTTAAATCTGGTTTTAACATTCATGACATTTATGACTGTGCAACAGATGTTTTTGTATAAGAAAAATTAAGAAATGAACAATAAATTCTAAATATTGTAAAAGAATACTTTAAAATACAGAATCTATTTTTATTTATTGTTGTTGCAGCTTTCAGTGTTCAAAATTTTACTTTTTTCAAGCAACCGGCTTTCAGTATTTTTATAATTGTTTTGCTTTTTTTTTGTTTTTTTTTCAGCTGTTTTCGACATATCGATGTTGGTAGCTCTTATGTAGTACATCGAAAAGAAAGTTGTATTTTATAAAACCTACTTAAAACCAATTCATACAAAAAATGTTGTATGCCAAAACCACTATTACACATAGAACATTTCAATTCGACATTTATTTATAATATAGCTAGAACATACCTCACATAATGCAGTATAAAAAAAAATTGTTTGATGTTACGATCAGCTCAAAAGTGATGCTGTGAATCGACTGGCCTCTTATAACAACAGAGACAATGCAATTGATCATTTTTCAAACGTCATAACAAAGCAAATAAGAAAAAAATAAAAAATCTGATATACAGTTATGAACAGCGGATAGTTATTTAACAATTGCCAAACAAATTATGTGAACTTTGAAACAAAAAAAATTGACTTTTTTCCAGCTATATTGGCCTCTTGAAACGTGTGAACTCTAAACTTGGAAACTTTCTGTCGTCGGTCGCCTATGAGTTTATACTATGCTTTACATTCTTTGTCGAATGTATAATAAACAAGTATGATTCACTTTAAATTTTGTGGTTCAAACAGGTTTAATAATCGCTTAATAAATGGTTGGACTTATTACTGCTTTGTGATAAGTTTAAAAAATGTTGTACAAATATAAGCCGCCGTAGCCTAGTAGGTAGTGTGTTGGCTTATTAGACGTGAGACCATGGTTCAAACCCCATGTCAGACATTTCCAGCAAAGCGAAATATGAACAATACTTTTTTTACCGACTTCAAAAATTTAACAATGGAGGCAAACACAATAGATGTTCGTCTAAAGACATTTTTCTTACAAAAACTTGGGTTAATGTTTTTTCTTGGATTTAATTTTTAAAAGCTTTATCTGTTTACTATTTTTTTTTTTTCTTTCAACGACTTATGTAGTTGTACAATTTATTTGCACAAAATTCATTTTACAATATTGATTAGGCCTCAGCGCCAAAAGGGCATTATTGAGGCAAGTTGACAAACTAATTTAACACAATGTATGTACAAATAAAGAGATGATTACAAATATATAAATATTAAATATCTTTTTAAAAGGAATATAATAAAAAAAGAAAAAAATAAATATTAAAAACTAGGAAAGTAAGAAAAATAAAAACGAAATAAATTTAGTATTACCAAATTAAATTAAAAGCGTTTCAATTGAATTTAATAAAAACTCTTTACAAGAGGACGTTAAACGTAGAAATTCTTTGAATGACCTTTAAGTCATTAGGCAAATTATTAAACTTTACTCCACCTATATAATCTATCCTCTGTTTGGTTAGTTCTAATCTGCATCGAGGAACTCTAAGATTTGACCTGTTTCGAGTATCAAAATTTTCCTGGTTTTGTCTGAATGGAATGGTATGGTAGCCAATACTATTAATGCATTTAAAAACAAATATGAAAACTTGATATTCATGTAATGCATAAATTGGTAACATTGACCTAGTAACGTCCTTGTATAAATTCACAGTAGAATGCCGGTAAATTGAATAAAATTTTTAATGCCTTGTTCTGCATACGTTGCAGAGATCTAAGGGTGTTATTATGGCTATTGTGAGCGTAAGTAATAGCCAAGTAATTTAAATGGGACTGAATTAAGGATTGATATATCATAAACTTTGATTTTTTATCCAATTTATTCTTTAACTTGTATAGTATCCCAATTGCTGGAGCTATCTTCCCCTTTATGGCATTGATATGCTGGGACCTGCACACAGATTGCTTTGAAGAATAATTCCTAAATACTTCACTGAATTTGTCTCACACACAATTTTTCCATCTACATAAACATTAAAATAGTTCTGGATGCCCAAAGAATGTGGTCTGAACCGAATTAGTTTGGTTTTCTCCGAGTTGAGTACTAATCGATTTAATCTCGCGAATTCAACAATAAGCGAAGCATCTCTTTCGATTTGGGTTTTTAACACCAAGTCGTGCTTGTATGGATACAAAACACATACATCATCCGCAAACATACATAACTGACCACTTAACTTAAGGTTTTTATATCGTTTATATAAATTGAAAACAATAACGGTCCTAGTCCACTTCCCTGTGGGACTCCAAATTCGACAGAACTAACAAAGCTTTTAGCATTATTGATGTTCACATACTGTTTTCTATTAGCAAAGTAACTTTCAAACAATAAAAGTTCTCTATCCCTGATACCATAAGACATTAGTTTCTGTAGTATTATCCGATCATCCACTAGATCAAAAGCCTTAGGAAAGTCTAAGAACATTCCCGCAACTCCAGAGAAGCCATCATCAAGACCCTTGCAGATACTTTTAACTACGTTAAGGACTGCGTCCTCAGTACCACACCCTCGTCTAACTCCATAGTGATTATCAAACAAAAAGCTGTTATCTTCCATGTAAGAAAGCAATTTATCACACAAAATTTTTTCAAATATTTTATCAATTGATGATAGTACAGCAGTCGGTCGACATTTGTCTGCAGTGGATACATTTACTTCTTTTGGTATTGGAATCAGTTTGTGAACTTTCAAAATGTCAGGATACACTGAGTTGTTCACCATTCACAATTTGCCTTTGTTTGATCACAAGTGATAAGCTGTCCTTGAGCATCATTTAAACGAATTTCCTTATTCCCTTGACGACCAATGGAAGAATTTATAAATTTCCAAGATTTCTTTGGGTCCTTTCCAATTTTGGATAAACAGTCGGAATACAGTAGTTTTGACTTACCTGCACAACTAACTTTTGCAAGAATTTTTGTGCAGATAAGCCAAAAATGCAGCTAAATTAAATTTTTTACTTTAATTATAGATTACTCTCTCAAAGCACGAAACAAAATTTTTGTGCAGGTAAAGTCAATGCGCACGTAAATAAAAGGCAGCTAAATCAAAACTACTGTAATAGTTGTCCCTACACTTCCTTATAGCAATTTTTATCACCTTACTTAATCGCTTCAGGCTATCATTAATGCTCTGCTTGCTCCTAAATTTTCTTCTCTTTTTCAATAATTTCTCCTTTAGTAAAATCAATTTCTGTAGATTTTGATTAACCCATGGAGTAAGCTCAAATTTTAATGGTTTCTTATACTTGCTCACTATGGTTGATTCATTAATAGCATATTTCATACCAGCAATTAATATACATATTTGTCAAATCTTATGTGTTAAAAGAAGAAAAGTTCTCAGGTAAACGATTTCGAAGAATTGCCCTTGTTTTTACGTAATCATAATGTTTCATCGTTATCTCCGTATATTGTTTGTTCGCCACATTGCTATCGAACCTACAGTAAACCATATTGTGATCTGACAGATAGCATTCAACCGAATCAACACAAATTTTATCTGCAAAATTGCTAAATACCTGGTCTATACTTGTTTTACTTTGGGGTCTTGTAATCAAACTATGCGCACTATCACAATCATAATTTTGAAACATCATATGCAAATTAGCATAATGTGCATTTTGAAAAGCATCGATGTTCGAATCACCTACGACTATAATTGGATTACGGGCATGAATATTTAATATGTCCTCGACAATATCAAAAAAATCATCTACAGTGCACTTTCGCGAACGATAAAGTGAAACAATCTTTAAAGGTTTGCGGTTAACCTTAAAATTACTAAAAGTGATAATTATACGTTCAACATATTTATCACTTTCACATGTATTTACTTCGTAATGAGTGCATTCCTTAACATACAGAGATGTGCCATCCATAACCATCCTTTCGACAACAATGTACACTACTATACCCAGGAATTGCGTAAATTCGTGATATATCATTATGAAACCATGCTTCTTGGATTGCAATTACATCCGGCAGTTTAGGTAGCCTAACTATTAAATCCTTAAATTGATTGAATTTCCCAATAGATGAAACGCTTCTAATATTAAAACTTAATACATTAAAAAAATTCGAATTCAGATCACAAATATAATTTTTAAATTTTAAAAATTGTTTAAAATATTGATTTTTTAATCATAAAAAGTTAAATTACAAACTAAATAATATTTCATTAAATTCATAACATAATTCATAATATATATATTTAAGAAGAAACATAAGTAGCTCCGTCTACACCATCATCATCGCCATCATCATCGCTTGTATTTACTTCTGCTTCTTTGCTGTTAACTACTACAGACCTTCTTTTAAAATGTTTATTAGTTGTTGCTTCCAATAACAGTCGGTCAACATCATCATCACAGCTGATCAGTTGTTGCTTTCCCAGATTACTCTTTTTGCAATAAACTCTTCCATTGCGAGCAGAAAAATTATGTTATTTAGTTTTTAAGTAAAACCGAATTTATTTAATTTTATTTATATTTTTATTTATTTAAAGAAATAATGAATTCTTTTATAACAATAGTTCTCATTAATGTTTCAATTATTAGCACAATTTACTTATTTTTTAATATTTTCTTATAACTTTACTTATAACAGTTTTTATTTTAAAATAACACAATTTATTTTAATAACACAATTTTAACAAACTTTAAATAATTCTTAATTGATATTTCTCGTTCGAACGCTAGATCAATAATGATTATTTTCCTACTATGTAACCGATTTTATAGCTTAATGTAAACGAACAAAACCAAACATGATCGTGCATGCATGATTATTATGTATTTTTCCTTCTTACTACATTCTTCTTACATGTAGCTAAGTAAACAAGTATGTACATTAGAGCGACTCACCAAAAAAAGTGCTCGATGTACCCTCCTAAAAATGAACCTTGGACTTTTTTAAGATGACATTTAAAATATTTCGGCTCCAGCTTTGACCTCTCGTGAGCTGGACCATTTCGAAAAAGGGTCTATTTTTCCATGTTTTGTCAATTTGAGAATCTGTTTCCTTACCAACATATGCAATATGGGTGTCATAAGAAAGGTTTTTTCAATGCGCGTCCAACTGAATACAATTTGTCCAAGGACGATCATCCATGTCCTTTTTTTAATGATATTCTGTTAAAAAGAACGGTTTTTGAATTTTTTCTTCGGGGTTGTTTGTAATAAAATAACCAAATTAACATATTTTAATCTTTAGTTGATTTAATTAAATACGGGTCTTAGCTTTTTTTGAAATTCGCCCTAGTTTGCGTTTTTTAAGTATAGTTTTGTAAATATAAACAAAAAAATTTAATACCTTTTTTTAATTTGGGAAAAAAATATGCCCACAAAAAGTCGTGGATCATTTCTTTTTTTCTTTCTTTAGTCCTATTTTCATCCAAACATCATCTAGAAACTAAATCCGCCATCATATTAGAGTTAATTTGGTTAGAAAGGAAGAAAAGAAAAAATTCAAAGACCATTTTTTTTACAGAATATCCTTAAAAAAAGGACATGGATGATTGTCCGTGGACAAATTGTATATACCGCTGGACGCACCTTGAAAAAACCTTTCTTATGACACCCATACTCTATATGTTGGTTAGGAAACAAATTCTCAAATTAACAAAACATACAAAAATAGACCCATTTTCAAAATGGTCCAGCTCACGAGAGGTCAAAGCTAGAGCCGAAATATTTTAGATGTCATCTTAAAAAAGTCCAAGGTTCATTTTGAGGGGGGTACATCGAGCACGAATTTTGCTTCCATACAACTTGAGTCGCTCTAATGTACATACATTCACAATATATGCGTTTACGGTTGTTATGTAAAACCATAACAAAAGAAAGCAAAATTGTGCATGCTCAATCATGTTCGTTTAAAAAAAGAATAGAAAAAAGAATAATATCAAATAAATGGTACAGTTGTACCAAATATGCATTATTAGAAGTTACATGTATGTAAAGAATAAATAATTACGGTTACCTCAAATGAAAACAAGTTTGTGCATGATCAATTTATTTAAAAATAGAAAAATAATAATATAAAGTAAATGGTACAGTTGAACCAAACATATCAAAAGTTACATGTACATATGTATGATCATTATGGGTGTTCACACACATAACTCCCCCATCGTTAGATTGACGCTCCGAGGAAATAATTTATCAAATCTATTATAAAGTTTAATTTATTGACTTTAATTTACTCACTATTTTGTACATGCATTTTTAAATATATTTGATTGTAGTAAAACCATACTAGGTTTAAATTTTTTATGTTTAAAACATGTTATATGTACATTTTCAAATGTATATGCCTATATAAGTTTACATGTATGTTACTTATTTGAATTTCGTATATTTTTGAAAAAAAATCTTATATATATATGTATATCTATATAATCTACTTATGGGAATTAATTTAATTTTAATTACTAAATGTCGATAATTTTTAAATCATTTTCCACAAAAACTTGGTTTTACATCACAAAAAAAAAAAAAAAATATATCTTTGCATCTTCATATAATCAACTATTGTAAAACTTTTTCTTCCTCTTGATATGGGATTTATAATATTTGTGACCCTTTTGAGTTATAACATGGTCATCGTCAAATTGTTCAACACTAATTTTCTTAAATTTGGCATGATTTTTCCCACCTCTTTCGGTTTTTATAAACACGTTTCCTGTTTGAACTTCACAGTTCTCACGACGATTATTTAATTTATGTAATGATTTTTCCTTGCATTTCAAGATCCTTTCTCTTATTTTCGGATATTCGTCAGACTTTATCACGCCATTTTGGAAGTCAACAGGTCTACGTCCTGTGGTAGCATGAATTGTTTTGTTATAAAACATTATTATTTTATTGATTTTCTCTTCAACGGAATCACTATCTTTATCTGGGTCATGCCTAAGTAAACGAATATGTTAATTGATCGTGTTATGAAGACGATCTACGTCTGAATTTGAGGTGTGGTTATTGTTTGAGGAAAAATGAATTTCAATATTATTTAGTGTTAAAAATTCGGCCAACGGCAATGCCTTAAAACCTTGCTCATTGTCAGTTATGATCTTTTTAATATTACCAACAATACTTAAATACTGCGTAAGGGCTCTCTTAAATTCCAACCACGATCTATTCTGGATTTTTATTGCTTGAGCAAATTTTGAAAACTTATCAGTTATTGTAAGAAACAATGTTTTCTGTAAACTGTAGAACACGTCGATATGAACTATTTGTCCAGGTCCATCAGGTGTTTCAGTCATCTTAAATTTTTGTTTAATCGGATGGCGATCATATTTCCCAATATTGCATATTTCACAATTATTAATATATTGTTGAATTCTAAATTTAAGTTTTGGATGATATATGACAGTCTTTAATTGTTCAAAATTTTCATTTATACCACGGTGGTTGTTCCTTAGATGTTCTTTTTCAATAATATCGTGTAGTTCATTCTCGTCAATAATGTCATCTAAAAAAGTATCACATTTCGCTATCTTTAGGAGCGAATTGTCAGAAAAGTACTTTAAAACAGTTCCCTTAAAAACTTCATAAAATGCACTATCCGGAATGAAAACGGCGTTTACTCTTTTAGGGTGGAAATAATTTTTTATTATACTTATTATATCATTTTCGTTAAGACAACATGATGTAATTAAAGTTTATAATTTCTGAAAATAGTTTTCTTTAGCGTTTCCATAGTGGGAGAATTTGATTTCTGGATTATAATCTGATTCCTATATACGTTAATTGGTGTATTACTCTTCGATATCAGATTTTGTTGTGG
The DNA here is from genome assembly GCA_930367235.1 of Sarcophaga rosellei. NCBI lineage: Eukaryota > Metazoa > Arthropoda > Insecta > Diptera > Sarcophagidae > Sarcophaga > Sarcophaga rosellei. The sequence continues at coordinate 76,995,773 of OV884017.1, read as the reverse complement.
AGAACGAAATAAATTTATTTGTGGTTCAATGCGTGACAATGCGTCTGCATTCCCGTTGTTTATACCACGCTTGTATACTATTTTATAATCATATTCCTCCAGTTTCAATCTCCATCTCACCAATTTCGAATTGGGCTCTTTAATAGAAACAAGCCATTGTAATGGTTGGTGATCAGTTTGAATAATAAATTTCCTGCCAAAAAGATACGGTCTAAAATATGTTACAGCCCATACTACCGCCAATAATTCCTTTTCTACCGTACTATAGTTTATTTCGTGCTGATTTAGAGTTCTACTTGCATAGCAGATAGGATGATTCTCCTGCGATAACACTGCTCCCAGTGCGAAGTTGCTAGCATCAGTGTTTAGAACAAATTGTTTATTAAAATTAGGATAGGCTAGAATTGGGTCGTTTGTGAGAAGGATTTTTAACGTTCGAAAACTTTCTAAATATTCAGGGTCATTTGTATCCAATTTTGTGTCTTTTTTAAGATATTTGGTCATAGGTTTGACGATTTTCGAATAGTCTTTTGTGAATTTACGGTAGTATCCACTCAGACCTAAAAATTGCTTAATTTGTTTCTGAGTTTTTGGTAGTGGATAATTTATAACACATTCAACCTTTTTTGGATTGGGTTTTATACCATCTCTTGTTACAACATGACCTAAAAACTCTGTCTCTCTTTTTAGAAATTCACACTTATCTAACTCAATTTTCAAATTAGCGTCCCTTAATTTATTAAATACAAGTCGCAACGAATTCATATGCTCCTGAAGGGAAGTAGAATAAACAATTATGTCATCCATATAAACTAAGCAAATTTTATTGACTAAATCTCCCAGGATATGATTCATAAGCCTTTGGAACGTGGCAGGTGCGGTCTTGAGTCCAAATGGCATTCTAAGAAACTCATAGTGACCTCCCTCTACTGAAAATGCGGTCTTGTGTATATCTTTTTCATCTATTTCTACTTGGTGAAATCCCTTTGCCAAATCTAAGGTAGTAAAATACATACTCCTTCCAAGTTTTTCTAAAATTTCGTCAATGTTCGGTATAGGGAAACGATCGTCTATTGTTTTTTCGTTCAGCTTTCTATAATCAACAACAAGACGCCACCGTTTTAAGCCACTAGCATTATCCTTTTTAGGAACTATCCAAATAGGTGCAGAATATGGTGATTTAGAAGGTCTTATTATACCACTAGCTAACATTTCATAAATTGGTTTTTGACCTCTTCTTTATGAATATAAGGGTACCTATAAGTTTTCGAAAATACCGGTATATCATCCCTTGTAATAATTTTATGCTTAATTGCGTTTGTAAAAGTAAGATTTAAATTCGTTTCATGAAATAATTCGCTATAGTCTGTTAAAATACTTCTCAAATTGAGTTTTTCTTCCGCATTTAAATGATTCATCCTAACTTTATCTAAAAAAGGAATTTTGCAATCTGACTTTTGCATTATTTTGTCGTCAACTAAGTGATAGTTATCAGGAGTAACAGGCCATGAATTGTTTTCGTTAAGGTATATTATTTCCGGACATTCAACAACAGTTTCTAACTCAACTTTAAAATTTTGTGCATTATATATTCCCTCACTAATAATTGTTGCACCAAGATCATTCCGTTGTTCGACAATATGAACTAATCCACATTCAACATCTTATATATAAAAATGAATGTGTGTTTGATTTGGTATGTTTGTATGTTTGAAGTTTATAGACGATTAAACGGCTGAACCGATTTTCTTGAAATTTTCACAGTATCTTCCTGTATGTCTGGAAGGAGTTATAGGCTACTTTTTATGTTGATATTCCAAATGATAATATTTAATTGCATTTGAAATATATTACTCATACGCATAGTAGTTACCTCTACAAGTATGCTATCTGTGATTCTTGATGTATAAAACCAAAGAAAATAAAGTGTAAAGAACGACGCGGGGGGAAAGATAGAAGGGAAAGAAAAAAATTTTGTAACCAACATTTGTGAAAAAATTCACCAAATAAGAAAAATATAACCAAAATTAAATTCGTAGACTTTTGTTTTATTTATTTTTTTTTTCAAGTTTAAATTATCTATATATATAAAAATGAATGTACTTTATGGAATCGTAAACTATGCATTTAATCTTTAGCAAAGTTGTTGCGCATGAGCCGACGAAGGTTTCTAAGTTGGTATAACCAATTTCCGACAGGTGGCGCCACTGAAAATTCTTCGAAATTAATTAAATCGTAAACTGTGCATTTGATCCTGTGTTGAAAAGAAAAGAAAAGAGCATTACTAGCCTCAGAATCAGCATTGAGACTGAAAAATCTTCGAGTACATGCCGCACAGATCCGTTCGCATGAATCACTTAATCGAATGCGTACTACTCAGGCCCGTTCGTCAGAATCATCTGGACAACGGGAAACAAAATCAATAAAATGATTCAAACTTAATTGGATATTTGTCTAATGTCTTTCCTTCAAATTTATTTTAGTTTGTAGTGCAGCAAAGCGCGCAGGGTACAGCTAGTTGCTAATAAATGTAACTTTTCGTAAATCTGGAAATCGTAGAGACAAAATTTTACCATTTATCCTCAGTTCATTTTGATCGTAATCTATAACAGCCTTATATTTAAATAATATATCGTTTCCTATAATTCCATCGTAATTATCGTGAAATTTACACTCTATGAGCAACATTTTCTCGCTTGAATTCCCAAGCTCGGAAAACAATGGTATTTGGTAAATAGTGTCCGTTAATATTTCACTTTGTAGTGTCTTCAACGTAAGAGTTCCTGAATTTATTTTCCATTTTGGGTTACATAAGCCTGGATTAACGATTAAATGAGTGGCTCCAGTATCCACAATAAATTTAAGATTGTCTTTTAGTATTATATACGGTAGCTCTCTGGAGAGGCCCGTAAAAGAAAATTTTGAGCAACTTTATTCACTGCAGCAACATGATGGTGAGAATTCAAAAGCTGATTTGTATGATCTATTTGTTGCAAATGCCTTTGTGGTTGAGTTAATGAATTTTGAGACATACTATTGTCAACATCTTGAGTGGATTGGTTAGAATAGGAATTTTGGTTGAAAGAAAGATTGTCTGAAAATTTTGGTAGTGAACTCGTTTGTGATGTGTCAGCGTTAATTGGATTGCTTAAGTTACAAACCATATTGACGTCCATCGGTTCTGGCATTGGTTGTCTGACTAAAGAATTCTGTTCAAAGTAATTGACCAAAACGGTCTTAATTTCTGACCATGTCTGTATGTGAAAATTTATTTCAATAGCCTCTTTGGCCTTGCCTATAAATTTGCTTTTGATTAGGTCCATAAAGAGGAATTGAGAAAGTTCGTCATAGTATAGTAAAAGAGGATTTATTCTGTCTACCAGAGAAATAAATGTATATAGATCTCTTTTGTCTCCTGCAAATTCCGGAAGTCTCTCAATAAATTGAAGAGGATCTAAACTGTTATTAACAAAGGAGATATCGGAAAAAGCTATTTTGTTTTTTACAATTTCTGAACAACAAGCAACAAGTGATATAAACCAAAAAGTTCACAAATGTTAGAAGAATGATAAAAATGTTGTAATTTGTAAGGGAATCAAAAAAAGAAAAAAATTTTGTGGAAAACGAATCTTATCATCGACAAATGTACAGTTTTTAATATATAGAAATTTAATGAATATATAAAAAAAATCTATAAATACTGGTAATATTTAATAAATTACAAAATAATACTTATATTTAATAGTTGCTCTGTTGTCCTTATTCGTTAATGTTGAGGCCCCAGATGCAGTTTCTAGTTGTTGGTGTCTCCAGATGTAGTTTCTAGTTGTTGGTGTCTCCAGATGTAGGTTTTAGTTGTTAAAGTCTTTATATTCTTTTGCACATCACAAGGTTGAAGAATTTATTTAGGAATTTGTATTAAATTGTTCTCTTTATTGTTTGTTTGCTTTTTATCCACTTTTAATTAATTTGTTTATTTTAGCTGAATTTTTGTTTATTAATAATTTTGTTTGAAAAATTCTATTTTCGTTTTTATTGAAAAGTTTTGTCCGAATGATTATTTTTTATTAATATTTTTACTTTTTATTATATTTTCTATTATAACAATTTAAACATTGTCATTTAAATTGTTACATTAAATTGTTAAATTTAAACATTGTCGTTTAAATTGTTACACAAAAGATTTAAAACATTGTCGTTTTAAAGCAGAAAAAAGTTGGTATACCCATTTAAACATTAAAATGTTAGTATCCTTTTTCTTATTTAATTTTCAATTATACACTAGGATACTTGTGCATCCTACCGACTGCGCCAATTATGTTATTTAGTTTTTAAGTAAAACCGAATTTATTTAATTTTATTTATATTTTTATTTATTTAAAGAAATAATGAATTCTTTTATAACAATAGTTCTCATTAATGTTTCAATTATTAGCACAATTTACTTATTTTTTAATATTTTCTTATAACTTTACTTATAACAGTTTTTATTTTAATATAACACAATTTATTTTAATAACACAATTTTAACAAACTTTAAATAATTCTTAATTGATATTTCTCGTTCGAACGCTAGATCAATAATGATTATTTTCCTACTATGTAACCGATTTTATAGCTTAATGTAAACGAACAAAACCAAACATGATCGTGCATGCATGCGAACGGATCTGTGCGGCATGTACTCGAAGATTTTTCAGTCTCAATGCTGATTCTGAGGCTAGTAATGCTCTTTTCTTTTCTTTTCAACACAGGATCAAATGCACAGTTTACGATTTAATTAATTTCGAAGAATTTTCAGTGGCGCCACCTGTCGGAAATTGGTTATACCAACTTAGAAACCTTCGTCGGCTCATGCGCAACAACTTTGCTAAAGATTAAATGCATAGTTTACGATTCCATAAAGTACATTCATTTTTATATATATAGATAATTTAAACTTGAAAAAAAAAAAATAAATAAAACAAAAGTCTACGAATTTAATTTTGGTTATATTTTTTCTTATTTGGTCAATTTTTCACAAATGTTGGTTACAAAATTTTTTTCTTTCCCTTCTATCTTTCCCCCCGCGTCGTTCTTTACACTTTATTTTCTTTGGTTTTATACATCAAGAATCACAGATAGCATACTTGTAGGGGTAACTACTATGCGTATGAGTAATATATTTCAAATGCAATTAAATATTAAGTATGTAGTATGTAGCATACGTGGGCATGGCCTCTCGCTCATTTGGAATATCAACATAAAAAGTAGCCTATAACTCCTTCCAGACATACAGGAAGATACTGTGAAAATTTCAAGAAAATCGGTTCAGCCGTTTAATCGTCTATAAACTTCAAACATACAAACATACAATCAAACACACATACAATCAAACACACATTCATTTTTATATATAAGATTCACAAATAACACAACTAATAATTTTTTTATTTGCCATACTTCTGCGAGCAATTTTTTTAGACATCTTTCACTGTGTTTATGTTCCAAATTGTGTTCTTTAAAACTTCACCGATTTTTAGTACTGTTTGACCACTTTTTACCATCAAAATTTGAAATTTTTACGGAACGCTTTTAGCACTGAGAAAAATGTACGTTTATTCACAAGGGTTGCCAACTTGTTTCACTGTTGTTCCTTATACCGAAAATAAATGAAATGGCCTTGCAATGATGAAACACGGAAATATGGATTATGTAACATAAATCAGACAACAAGATTAATAAAGTATATAAATATAGTATTTCCTGAAAGTACATGAAAAAATAAATAAATCATCTCAATGTAGTATATAATGGTTCTAGTATTTCTTAAGACAATTTTCAAGCCTTTTCTCTGAACAGGGGCTCGCCTAAATAAATATTCTACAGGGAAAACATTTAACGGTTTCTCAAAGCCAAACTCATTCAACCTTTAGCTTCAACGCAATAATTTTACATTAAGTTCTTGTAAATTGTGTAACTGTTGATTGAGAAAAAAGTATCTTCTTTGTGGTGGAATAGTATTAAACTTTAAACTTTATTTTGGAACGTCTTTATTGGTAAACTTTTATAATTTCCTGGTTTCTTTTTAAACATATTGGTTTTTTTTTTGCTTTCGCTATGATTTATTTAGTTTAAGTTTTAAAATTTTAACTCTAACTAAAAATTAGTTGCACCCAGTCAACAGTAGTCAAAGCTTAGATTGAGTTGTGACTTCAGCCTCGAACACAGTAAAGATATAAAACACTATAATGCGGATATATTCTCTTACGTAACCAAGGAGTGCAAATAGTTGCAAAATCAGGGTGTTACAATATGGATGGATAAGAGAATAGAAAAGACAAGAACAACACCGTTGTACCCACATCCAATTTATTATAGCAATAACATCTAATGTTGGGATATCAGCCAGCATCGGAATACCAATATTGTTTTCGAAAATAAGTCAAAGTTGCCTAGTAATTTAGACCAGGCATAGAATGATAGGCCAAACAATTTCGAAAAGCTGGACAACCGTAACAAGTTATACAATTTAGAAATACAATAGATGAATCTCATGTATGATCTAACAGTCAATACAATTTCCAAATTGTACATTATTAAACTTTAAGATAACGTTTTCAGCCAGTAGTAGTAAAAAACCCGACATACATATATGTATGTGCTGTAAGATTTTAAAATTGTGTTGTGTAGAGTGAATACACTACAACCGCCATCTCTATGCCGTTTTTAGCTGTATATGGCGTTGGTGCGATGCGAGTTACGTGGTTTTTTAGCACCTGGTGCTTCCCCTTCAGAAGATCGCTATCTTTTGACAGATGAATCAGTGACCGACGTTTTCTCTAGTTCATCGAGCTTTTCTTTGGCCCAGGCCAGTGATTGCACCTCACGCTGCGTGAGGCTGCTCAATCGCTCCCCGCACCATTGATTCATTTAGTCTTGGAGCCGTGTCAACCTTTACGTTACCAAGGCTACTCTTGCTGGACCAAGATCTAGTTTTTTGAGCAACCTTGCTTTTGGAAAGGCCGACGCTTTTGGCTTGTTGTTGTTTCTCGTTTTTTGAGGTACTAGGTTTTTGGTCTGCCTTAACATCAACCAAGTCTTTTGCCTCTTTTGTGTAGACGGGTGTCAGTCTAACACCTGAACGCGGATATTTACGAGTTCCGTTCTCGGTGTTGTCCATGTCTTTATTCAATTTACCTCCACTCAACTTTGGTCCCACGAGTTGTGGATAAGGGGAAGGCCAACCTAAGCAGAGATCCGCAGTACCCAGGCAAGGCGGTCGCCAGATATCCATGATACTTCGTTAGCGACTGAATATTTTTGATGGGCCCCCAGTTGGGCTGTCTCTCGGCACGGGCCGTGTAACACCGTAGTCCAGCCCATACCTATATCCTATGGCGGGAGCCTCTACTCACCAGACTAAGGCCCAATGATTGCATATTCCCACCTTTGCTGATCGACACACCAACGGGTTCGGTAGGGCCATGCACATTACAACTTGCGTTTTTTATATTCGTGTTTAAAATAAAATGTTATTAATGAACTGTATGGCTGTGCGTCGTTTTCTTTATTTTTATTCACTTTTTAGAACAGTCTTAAATTATTGTTCTATGATTGCCAAGTATACATTTGGAGTAATTTTTTATTTGTTGATTTATTTTCTTTTTTATTTATTTATAGAAAGAACTGATATATACATATATAATAACAAGTGTCGAAAGCACTATTATTTTCAACCTATTTTCAATTATTATATTCAAAAACTATAATTAGTCAATAACATTGCAGTTTCACATTCAATATTTTCTTTCAACGTGTTCGTACAATATTCTATAAAATTTATATTTGCGACCTAGGCTGCTTGTAATTTAAATCAACTTTGTATTTTACGTTTTTGTAAAGAAAACTATAGCGGATTACAGTATCTGAAAACTGGTTTACGTACTGTTTGGTTAAACGAACATTGAAACCCTCATGGAAAGTAAAATTGGTTCTCAATATTGTTTCGGCTTTTGAATTTGTTTCACACGCAAACCCCCAGGAGAAAGTCTTTAAATAGTGCCTAAGCATATGACAGATTTTTTGTATATAGAATTTCTTAAAGTAAGTGAATTATAGTTAGGCCTTCGTGACAAAACGATGTATTTTTGTTTTGCACCTTTGATTGTGTGTATTCATACAGTAGATTAAGATAGATAACAAAATATATTTCCGGTTTAATAATGAAATTACAGCAATTCGTTTTTTGTCAATATGGGTGCATATACATAGTTTACACTTCAGAGAGTAAAGATTTTTAAAGACCAAAATATTTATATTTTATTAAAAGTTTGAATTATGTGAATATTTCAGTTTAGCTTCATAAACTCCAAATAATGTATGTATACATATATATTACGGAAATCGAGTATATTAAAAGGTACTAAATAAGATTTCATTCTTATTGCTTCATACCAATTATATGATAATTTTAAATGTTAAAAAAAATATTTTTTTCTCATTATTTATTAAATCTTCCGCAACAGTAGGTGTTAAAATATTAAATATAGAAAATAAAAATTATTTCTGATAGAGCAAGACCAGTCATAATGATACTGTATATTAAAAGTATCATCATACTGCTACTGTAAACGTGCGCGTAACATCTTATTTTGGCATCTTTGAAGTTTTTCCATGTTTAAGAAGTGGTCTACTCAGTAGTACTTCAATCGGAAGCAGGTACATATGTATTTCCAACCAAGCCAATATATTTCGCAGAGTTAAACTTTAATTTTTGCTAAATGTGAAATTTTGAGTCAGGCGTTTATTGCATACATAATTGGTAATTACAACCCTTCGGTCAATATTACAACCCAGTTTCTCACACCAATTATGTTGTGTGTGTTAACTTAATAAATGAGTGGTGGGACCCACAGTTTTAAAGTCGTCTCCGAATGACAGATTTTTGAGAAACTTTTCATGGCAGTTTTATTTACTTTCAGAGTTTTTGCCAGAAATCTGCTGAGAGGAAGTCTCCGCAGGAGTATTTTTTATATTTCGTTTTGTTGGAGATGTCTGACCTAGGGTTTGAACCTCAAGTCTTAACACCTACTTGTTATGGTTTTTCCAAAATAAAAGAAAACTTTTATTCAGTTTAAAAGGTTCTTTAATAATCCATGAAAAAAGTTTCATTATATAATATTAATGAAAAGTTTTTTCTTTGACATTAGAAGAAAAGGGTGCGTGTCTTAAAAAAGATTCAAAAGCAAGAGTATAACAACAAGTAAAATACCAGTCAGTACGTTGGTTCCGACAAAGAATATGGATATAAAGAATGCGCATTATGTAGAAGTAAAATTTCTTATGGCGGGTTGTAACATCCCGACCCGCTCTCCTCAAACATTACAACCCGCTCTCACTAAAATCATTTCTGGATGAGGAGGGTGGAAGACAGAAGGAAAATAAACACAAACAAAGAGCGTAACAATGTGTTGCTCTCATCATGAGAGCGCAAAAATGCATTCAGTTGCTTTGCTTGTCAGCTTCTAAAGAAGAATGTTCATGTCGCTTTTTTCAGACTTCAATTTTAAACCCAAAGAAATATTACAGTATGATTCACTAATATCAATGAGAAATGATTTCGATTTTTGGAAGAATACTTGCCAAGTTAAATACGGTGTTTTTAGGTTTTTAGCGCAGTACAATTTTTCTATATTTTTCGCTCACATATAAATATTATTGGGTTAATAAGTAGACTTGAAAATATTACTAATAATTTTCCTCTGGGTTAACACATGCCTCTCATAATTTTTATCATGTTATCTTTGTGCCGAGAACAGTGTTGCCGTTTTTGGTTATTTCTAACCAAAATCGGTTATTTTTTTGATCAATGTGTAGATGTGTAGATTTTTTTGGTTTTGGTTATTTTTTTTCTTACAAAAAAAAGCTATTTTTTGTTTCATTTTTTATTAATTATAATTTAAACTTAAAAAAAATAAAACAAAAGTCTACGAATTTAATTTTGGTTATATTTTTTCTTATATGGTGATTTTTTCCACAAATGTTGGTTACAAAATTTTTTTTCCTGGCAACACTGTTTCAGAAAAATAAATAACAAATTAGTCAAACAACAAAAAATGTACGATGAGAACAACGCATTGTTACGCTCTTCGTTTCTTTACCCTTCCCTTCTATCTTTCCCCCCGCGTCATGAAATATTTTTGAGAAATATTCCAAAATATGTCCAAATGCACATTCTTTATACTTTATTTTCTTTGGTTCCGACTACTTATTTGATTTGACTAAGCTGCCAGATCAAACGTTATCACAATTCTCACCCTCATTACAAAAATTATAATTCTAAAGTATAATATATAATAGATATAATCTAAATATATATATATATAACATTCTAATCAAACTCTATAATATAATCCGCCAAACGCTTGGGAGTTTTAGGTGTTCGTGTTGATACTCTTGTCGCCTATTGTGCTAAAAGTTGGTTTGAAGGCGCTGATGCGTTTCTTCTAGAGATAGATGGAATTGATTGATTTGCTGTCGATGGTTGCGCACTTGATCTTCTGAATCGACAGCGCTTCATTCTCCATTGTGGTTAGTTTGTGCTTCAAGGTTTGAATATTCCTCTCGGCTAACCCATTAGTAGCAGGGTGCCCTGGAGCAATGAATTCTTGAAAAATTCCACTATTTTTGCAAAACGTTCTAAATTCCATGCTTGTGAAAATCGTCGCGTTATCGGAAACCATTACGTTCGGAAAACCATTCCTTGAAAAAATATTTTGCAAAATCTGTATTGTAGAAAACGATGTTGGTGCAGATTTATAAATTCCCACTTCGACCCATTTTGACTTTGCGTCTTTTACCACCAAAAAATAGTATCCTTGACCCGCATAATCAACATGTATGCGTTGCCAATTTTCATCCTGCTCCTCCCATGGATGTATTTCCACTTTTGCCGGGGAGCTTCGAGTTACTGCACAGGATGGGCAATATCGTACTAAGTTCTCAATGTCTTTATCGATCGACTTCCAAGGAACATAACGACGAGTAAGTTGCTTCATTTTAGTCATACCAAGATGTGTTGCATGAAGTTTTTGTAAGACGTGTGGTCATAGTGTTGCAGGAATTACGACTCTTTGGCCTCTAAACAGTACATCGCTGTCGATGGTATACTTCGATTCCATAATCAGAATTGTTTTTACCGTTACGCAGTTTATATAAAATTTCTACCAATTCTTTATCTTTACTGGTTTCCTCTTTGAGCGATTTAAAATTAATATTTAAATTACTAATTTGGTTTATGCTTGTGCTGCATAAAAGTTGCACCTCGTGACCCATTTCACTTTCCTTGGGAGCCATCGAAATATCTGGTGCCCGTGATAAGCAATCCGCATTAGAATTTTCAACTCCTTTTTTGCATTCTATCTGGTAGTTGAATCAAGACAAAAACGCGGCGTAACGCTGTAACCGTGAATAGGTCATCTGTGGCAATTTTGCATTTTGGTGGAAAATTCTCATTATTGGCTGATTATCAGTTATAAGCTTAAACGGACGAGCGAACAAATACTCATGAAAATTTTGTACGGAAAAAACTATTGCCAGCGCTTCTCTATGAAGCTGTGAGTAATTTTGCTCCGCTGGCGTCAATACCCTTGATGCATAAGCAATTGGCCTTTCACGACCGTCGACAATGTGCGACAATATACCCGCAATACCCGTTGGACTTGCATCGCATGCTAATTGGACCTCCAGGTCAGGGCTGTATGGCATTAAAACACGTTCACTTCCCAATTCCTTTTTAGGGTATCAAACGATTTTTCACACTCGGTAGTTCGCATCTAGAGTCTTTTCTTAACAGTTGTCTCAAAGGTGTAGTTACTGACGATATGTTTGTTATAAAACGCGCATAATATGTTACCATGCCCAAAAACCGTTTTACATCATTTGCGAAAAAATGAAAATTTCGAACTATTAAGGTGTAGATCAAATTCCCTTAATCGGCTCAAACAAGCTTTAAAATTTTATGTGCACTCTTCCATTGTACGTCCATGGACAATTATATCGTCAAAATATGATTCCGTTTTTGGTATATCACGTAAAATTTGATCGATGATTCTGTTGAATCCTGATGGAGCAGTTTTAATACCAAATGATAAACGATTCATCTTGTAAGTACCCCGTTCATTCACTCCTACTTTGTAGTCCACACAAAGCCTTACACCCCCATCAGCCTTAGGTATAACGGCCAGTGGCGAGCCCCAGTCACTATTTATTGTGCTTGAAATTATACCAGATTTCTCCAGTTCATCCAACTCTTTATCAACGCGTTGGGTCAATGAGTACGGAATTGTTTGCTCCCTGGTATAACTTGGGGAAACGTTCTCACGCAATTACAATGAAATCTTATACTGGGGGGTATATCCTATTTTCTGTTTGAAAACCTCAGGAAATTCTTTAACAATATCAACAATTGCACTCGCCTGTTTAATAACATTTGTTGTAATGATGTCTAAATTATTTAAATTGGTTCCCAGTCGCCTGATCCAAGAACAACATAACAATGCAGAACAGAAATCACGTACGATCGGTTATTTCAACATTATTAATATTTTGCACGTACTATAATTTTACCATCCGGTATAAATGTTGTTTGGGTGTATGAACGGAAAACGATCTTTGTTGGAAGTAGTGGTGTATTAATTTTCAGTTGCCTGAATTGATTCCTAGGCAAGAATGTATATCCTGAGCCAGAATCAACATCGAATTTCACATTTTTTCCTTCGATATTTATTTCAGCATAATACTGTTCTGTATCTGTATTTCGCTCTGAACTGTTTTGATACACATTGACTTGTATACACCATAGTCCTAATATTCTACATTCTGCACATGATTTGTTAAACTTCGTCCTGGTGACGTTGTCCAACTAGTTGACATTTTTTTTCTGTAATGCGGAAATACATACCTTCACGACATGCCCTTGTTTGTTGCAGCCCGTACATTTCAGTTTGTTCCTATCTGATCGACACTCCTTCGCAAAATGGTTATTTCGTCCGCATCTCAAGTACACCCCTTCTATACCCAACTTCTTATAATTGACCGCAGTTTTCCTTTTGCTGATTTTTTCTGCACGAGACTCGTTTTTGTTTCATCGAGTTGCGGACTGAAACCTTGTTAATTACTGACAAAAATTCACATTCACTTGTATCCGCTCTTAATGTTGCTACAAATTCTGAAACGGATTGACCTTCTTTTTTGTACTTGGACAGAAATTGCTGTTGTGCCACCAACACATTCTTCTTCGGCGATAAATGGCCTTCCAAAAGAGCTAACAATTCATCGTAGGCTAATACAATGGTTTTAGTAAAGTCAACGCCGCTACCACCCTGTCGAACATTCAGTTAACTTTAAATTAATTTGAAGCTAACTATTCCTCAAGCAGTGGTGGTTGACACTTGGATTGCTTTTATATGGAAATTACTAACTATTTTAACATTGCGATGTCCTAGGAAGTAGTCAATTGTCCGACTCTGCATTACTTTTAATTAACTTAAAGGTAGTTACCTAGCCGTTAACTTAAAGTTAACTTATTGTAGCTAGCTATAAACTTACTACTTTTAATTAGCTTTAAGCTGGTTTTTTAAACTGACTATAAGTTGGCTAAATGGTATCAACGCTATCAATCTGACTAATGGGTTGACTTGTACTTGGTAAGTCAATAGATGGGCTTATTGATTCTGAATTAACAGCAACAACATTGCACGGCTTCAGTTTTGTGGAATACAAAATTCTTTCTTTTTTATAAAGCCTCCTCAAATGTCTTCTACTTGCACCTTTCATGTTTTTAAACAAGTACCAAACAACCACACACAATAACATCACTTAATTTCACTTCATTAAAAACACTTCAAACCTTTAAAATTTATGTATTTTTTAATTTAGTGTATTTTTTTAAATTATTTTTCGCAAACAATAAAATTTGAACTAAAAATATATATTGAAAAGATGACAGGCGGTTTTGTTTACTATTCAAATATCTAAGGCGTTAGTTATCTAAATCCGACGGCGTTAAGAATTGGAGTGTTTGTATACACTTTGGTTAATGTAAATTTTGCATTGCGTAGTAGTTGACTTTAAGTTAGCCTATACAAGCAAACTTAAAGTTAGTTCTTTTTGTAGTTAGCTACTCATTTGACGACAGGGCATGTTTTAATTTTTTGTACCCATGGAGTTTAGCAAAAGTTTTGCACAATATTCCTTGTTGCTGGAAATGCCCCTCATTTCGACGTAATTTATATACCTTTGTATATGATTCTTGTAGGTTTCCTTGGTTATGTAAACGTAAATAAAATACATATAAAATATTTTTTTCATGATATTTCTTTTTTATTGTAAAGTTTGAACGTTGACGTTATGTGTGAAACACCACAGATTACACACAGAATCGAAACCTTTGGCGTTTAAAAAGCGCTCAAAACAGTAGCTTAACCTGCCTATTAGAGGGAGAAAAAAAATATTATAATGTTTTGCGAATCAAATGTGTTAGAAGCAACTGATATACAGAATGAAAACTGGAGGTTAAAGTAGAAAAACTAAATGTAAATAAACATTTATTTTGTGTTAAAAAAGGGAAAATTTGGAATATTTTTTAATTTCTTCAATGAAAATTTTAAAGATTCTTAAGTATTTAAATATTAATCGAAAAGTAGGTGATTTTCGGTCATAATGAATATAGTTTCTTTTGCAAGAGATTATTAACAAGCTAAATATTACAAGATCAAAATAAGACGTACTACTCATAAAAAATTTTCTTGCTGAAAGATGCCAATATTTTTTAACTTTTTGAAAGGGAAAGTTAAAAAGGTTATTGTTATTAGTTGTTTTTATTATTTATTAATAGTTTTATACAAAAATTACTTTTTTATTAACTCTCGCCAATATAAAAAACCCACCCCGAAAACTAAAAAAAACATAAATAAACAAAACAGAGTTACAATTAGAGAGGGACAGAAATACTTTTTGGTAATATTTTCTGTCCCTTTCGCAATGCTAGGTTAACTGTCAAAATCTCGTTTCGATTCTGTGTGTATTCTGTGGTGAAACACTACATCATTTAAATGACCTCCACGCGAAGTGTTGCAAGCATTGATTCTTTTGAGGTAATTTTCGACCACTTTTTGAGACATATTGGGCGGTATCTCAGCCATAACTTGACGTTGGTTTTTAAGTGCTCAAGAGTTGAAGGTTTATCTGCATAAACACGGTCTTTCGCGTAACCCCACAAAAAAAGTCTAATGGTGTCAAATCGCATGATCTTGGTGGCCAGTTGTTATCGCCACGACGAGAAATTACACGTCCAGGAAATGTCTCTTGCAATAAAGCCATATTCGCTCGAGTTGTGTGGCATGTGGCACAGTCTTGTTGAAACCACATATTCTCCAAGTCGTATTCTTCAATAGCAGGCAAAAAAAAGTCGGTTATGACGTGACCATAACGTTCCGAGTTGATGGTGACAGTCGTTTTCGAAGAAGTAGGGTCCAATCACACCACCAAAGAGCGCACCAAACAGTGACTTTTTCTGGATGTAATGGTCTCTCTTTACTCCAGTCTTCAAATTTCTTCAAAATTTTGCCAATTGCTTGCGTAGTTTGACGATTATGTAAACCATAATCTCCTCTTAAAGCACGATACGTGGCTGTGGCAGAATTACCATTTTTGTAGTACGTTTTGATCATTTTTATGCGTTGTGTGATAGTTAAGCCATCCATTTTCGTCAATGTCAGACTTTCAACTGGAAAGAAAAAAATTGGTTTCACAACTTAGTTTGACAGATGTCGAATTCCATTCCCATACTTTTGAAAACACGAAATGGATAGCCCTTTAATAATAATAAAGTAACACAAAATAATTAATCAATATTCAGTAAAATAAAAAAAATAATCAGAAAACATATAGAAGAAAAAAAAATACAAAATAAAAATTATATAAATCAGCATATAAATATATCTTATAATATATAATAATAATAATACTAATACTACTACTACTAATAATAATAATACATATATACAGTATCACAATTACAGGGATGTGACCAACCTTACCTATTGAATATTAAAAAATAATTAAATGTATGATTATATATGTATATCATATAAAAAAAATACGTACCTTTGAGGAATTTGTCGAAGAGCCTGAGCTTGATGAGGGCATGCATCTCACATCGACCATCCCAATTTTATCCCTCCATCAAGCTATCTTTAAATATGGAGCGAGTAACCGTCCCAACGTCTTCGGACACTCCCTTTAGTTTGAACATGTATGTTGTCTAGAAATTAAAAATTGTTTTATAAAAAGTGTTAACAATTGAATTTAATTACTTACCATTGCTTGCGCAAACTCCGTGTTCTCTAACTTTTTCTCGATCTCCACGACTTCGGCAGTGGACTTCAGGGGAAGGAAGCGGCCACTGCGTCCATCACTTCACTTGGTTTCTCCCCTGCGATGCGGCTAGCGAGATCCCTCAATTTTTTTTATTGAAATTTTCGCCTTTAAAACTGATTTGGCTTATGCCAACATTTCGGGCTCGATCACCATCTGGAAAATAGGCTAGTTATAGTTAACATATTAAGGTGATACTACAAGATACTTACATTTTCTTCCATCGTCTCCAGCTTAGTTGCTATTGCCTGTTGACTTCCGACAATAGCAACCTGGTTATTATTCAGGACGACCTGAGTCTCCATTACCGATTTGATCTTCAATGTAAAAGATACACTAAGTAAAAAATACTATAAAAGAGTTGATTGATGTTTACTTACGCATTCCTCCATTTTACCTAATTTTACCATCAGTTGATGCATTTGCTCCTGTATCTTCTTCAGGTGATATAAAACTGTGCTAAGTGTTATTACACATTTTCAGTAAGAAATATAATTAAATTTACCTTCGTTTGGTTCTTCTTGCTGAACATTTCCAATCGAGTACGACTTCTGGGAAATCGGTAGACCTTGTTCTAAAGGATAAAAATTATGAAAATATTAATAGTAATGTTCGACGCTGTATATCTTTATTATTACCGCTGTCTTCTTCAAAGTACTCAAATGGGTTCTCGGAATTCATGTAAAGACAGAAAAATATAATGTAATATTATTTGTTTTTATTTTAACAATTATTAAAAAATATATTTTATCAATAAAATGAATAATTACTACGAAAACTCATGAAAAACATGATGTAAAAGGGGTATAAGAAGAAACTTTCTATCGTGGGGAATATAAAAATATTTCAAATCTATATCTTCTCGCTTTATTACTATTGTGGTATTGTCTAATCCGCTTGCTACAACTATGTCTAAATCACTAAACGCCTTAAAGGGTTTTTCAAAAAAGTTTTCCGATTTTTTGAAAACTTTGCACATATATTTTATATTCTCAGATGATATTTTGTTATCTATAATCTTTATGGGACCTAACTTTCTGCTAAAACAAAAGCTAACTTTGTCTTTTTTAAGATTTATTATAAAATCTCCAAATTTAGAAACACTGGTCAAACTTGATTTAATTTACTGCCTTTCTTCTAGCCTAAGGTATATTTGCTGCAAGATTTTGTTTGGCTTTTTACCTATCTTTTTTATATACTGCATATAATTTTCAAATTTATAAGCCGAAAATGTATCTAAAGGACTGTATTGTAAATGTAGCAGTCCATGAAAATTGAAACTAACTAATTCCTCACTATATAGTCTGTCAAAGTAATCTACGAAATCTTCTAATACTCTTTGAGAAGTATCTGCCTGCCCTACATAGTTTATTTCACTAGATAGAAATCTTATATTACTATGCAATAATAAGAAATGATAATTTTGGTCACTACTGGCACAATCCTTAAGCAAAAATATACCTGTATAAAGCAAAAATTGCCTAAATTCTGTCTGTCCTAGGGACACGGCAAAATTCTGAAGGACCATTATTCTTAATAAAATTCATCCTACCATTAATTTTTTTGGCATTACTTTTATTAATTAAAATTTTAAGCAATTTCTTAGTACCTCCTAAATCAACTAAATGCACAGTATCTAAGGGAAACTGAGAAACCACTCCAAATCCTGTCTTTTCTAAAGTACTTCTTTTTATTTTAAATTCTTCTATGTGATGGGAAGGGTGACACTTATCTTGAAATGTAACATCAGTTCTTAAGGAACCTATTTTCTTGGAAAAACATACCCTTCCTTCCATATATTTACCTTCCTGACAACATTTAGAGCAACCACTTTTGCTTTTATGAGACACTGCAGCTGTAACAAACGCCCTAGCTGGAAATCGCAGATAAATAATCGAATGTTAAATCGGAAAAAACTTTTGACTATTGCCTAATCTTATACCAGTTTGTTTCAGTACCATTACTTCTGCACAAAAATCTGCCGTAAATCTATTTAGTTTTTGTGGGTTTTTAAAACCTGAAAAACATGCTATCATGAAAGGACTGGCGTTATTATTAAACTCTACAATTACGCCTAAAATGGGCCACAAAACTCTTTAAGAACTTTTAAA
The DNA here is from genome assembly GCA_930367235.1 of Sarcophaga rosellei. NCBI lineage: Eukaryota > Metazoa > Arthropoda > Insecta > Diptera > Sarcophagidae > Sarcophaga > Sarcophaga rosellei. The sequence goes on along the minus strand of OV884017.1, from coordinate 76,977,243 downwards.
AAGTTTTTAACCATCAATTCCAATATCAATTAAAACTTCTCTATCACCTAAATAATTAAATGGTACTGACTGAAAATATTTTTGAATTCCTAAATATATAAATTCTTCATCTGAAATGTTGGAAATCTGAATCTCCTTCCTATTTGTGCTCAAAAGTGTTTTCGCTTACAAAGGCAAATCTTCAACTCCTACCCTGCTTAAAGTGTGAAGTAAGTCTTCTAAAGCTGTGTGGGATATATTATTCCTAAGAACCCATGATTTAATCTCCTCACGTTTTATTGCACTATCTATATTTGGCCTAAAGTTAATATTTACTCCTGTATGTACCCTACCAGTCTCTACGCTAGTAGATGAATCAGTATCTATGCTAATAGTCTATAGCTAATCGTCGCTAATCATTGCCTACACTCCACTTCTCCTACTAATATTCCACTGGCACCTGCTCCTAATTTTTGAATCATTTGAACTGGTACCCTTTTTACACCACCTTCACTTTCACGATTGAAATCGCACACTTTTCTAAAATGTTCTACATTTCGTTCAAACTTCTTTTTTTCGCGAAAAAGACAGTTTTGAACATTTCTTCTTTTCATTTGAGATTTTATAAAAAAATAACACTTAAAATTGATTTTCCTGCCGACTTTATTAAAGAAAATAAATTATTTTAAGAATATAATATTATAAAAAATAATAAATTAAATATGTAATGTTGAAACTAGTAATAACCGCACTTCTTTAGTATTTATAATTAAAATTTTAAAGTTTTGGTACTTATCTTTATTTTAAACACTTTATTATACACTTTTTCACTTAAAATATTGCTTTTATTTATTTTTTCTATTCAAATTTGTTTTTTTTTTTTTTTTAATTTTTATTTTAAAAATTGTGGTTTATACGTATATTTTTGTTAACACCAATATCACAATTAAAATTTTCGTCTTAAGACGCTATAAATTTTTCTTTTAAAAGCCTACTACGATAAAATTTTTCAAATTAATAAATTTGACAGTCAACAGTAATGTGTTTTTGATGTATTAACAAATACAACTCTAAAGCATAAAAAGTCAAATAAAAATTACATTTGTAGTAGTAAGTAAGTTCTGTATTTGTTAGTTTCGGTAATTTATTTCTTGTAGGGTACATTGGTTCCAACTACTTATTTGATTTAACTAAGCTGCCAAATCAAAGGTTATCACACTAATTTATTAGCCCAGTTCACAATCTTGGGCATTTAGATGGTAAATTTATACCATTGTAAATATTTGCCGTTAATTGTGAAGGGTTTTTTTGTTTAACTTTGCAACACTTATTGCAAACTTCTCAACACACAGCTGACTAACATATAATTTATTATTTTATTTATTTATATTTATAATTTCATTTATTTCATTCTCTGTCCATTTTTAATCGGCTCTTCTCTTTTAATTCGTTTTTTTATGTTGTACGTTTCCATTTTTTGTGACTTTATTTTCAATGTTTTTATTTTTGTGATCAGCTGTCCATTTGCTCAAGTATGGCAAATATAAACTACGGGTTTGAGTGTGGGATATTTGCAAAACCATGGCAAGGGTATTTCTGTGTGTTTTGTTAGTGTATGGTAAAAGAAATACTCAACATTTGCAAATGCCATGATGCCAGACCAATTGCCCAAGATTGTGAACTCTGCTATTAATTTATTTGACATGCGATGTTTGAAGCACTACTAGGTTATGGAATTGCATACTTTCTTCGACGCGTTCTTTTGTGCTCTCGAAGGACTTAACCACTTCTCTAGAGGAAAAATGAGTTTCCGCTTCATGCGGTAACTCATGTGCACTTAGAAATTAAATATCATCAGCATCATCCGATTTGTACGCATAAAATCGTCGATCTCTATTCGCTGGTAACAATAAAATAAGAAAGCGGTTAAAGAAATAAAACGAAATTATGAAAAGTACGGGGTGCTACTTTTGAAACTATTTCGATCACCATTGTATGAAAACTAATTTGGATTGTACGAGTTCTTCGTACATTCGTGATTGAAATAAATTCATTCCCTTGTTCGCCTCCAGATAATTCGTTAACTATATATTATCTACAACTTACTTTTTCTCAAGGTAAAATGAAACTAAGTAAAAAAAGTTTATCAAGGCAAGCAAAAATAAAATCGCTAAATTAGTAGGAAATTGCTAGATTATCGTCATTGGCGCTATTGTCAGTGATTTTTTTTAGCACAATAGCTATATTTGGTTTGCTTTCTGTAAAAGGAGAAGTTATAAGCTACAAAATATAAAATGTTTAGTTTTTTTCAAATAGTGCCAACTGCGGTAAAAGTTTGCCACAAAAGTAGTATTATATCATTTTGCTCTAATTCCAAATACAAAATTTTCTTCTATGCAAATGGAGAGGTTCAAATCGTGGAAGACTGGGAATGTACAATATTTAAAATTGAAGACAAAGTAAAATACAGCTGTGTTCCTGAAGGCTGTAATATCTTTATCATACTTTGCGAGTATTTGGATAAGTGCGTTCTTAAAGTGTTTAACTTAGCGAAATTTGTGAGAAAAACACCAAGTCTTATTAGTAATACAGTATTTGAAAATATTTCTAATGTTACAACTATTTCGGCTTTTAATCTAATTAATGCTGAGCTTTGTATTGCTATTGGTCTTCAGAACGGCAATATTTTCTTTTCCAAATCTACCTTTTCGAGAGAAATTTCATCAAAGACTTTTAAATGTCTAAATGTATGTTCGAAGCCTGTCAAAGGAATTCAATTTTCAAATAATACAGATGGCGATGTTAATATGTTTGCTTGCTCTGATGATGGAGTTTTTTATTACAAAACCTCGAGCAGTTCAATTTTAAACGAAACTATATTTTCTTTGGATGATATTGTCTCCAATGTTCACTGTTGTACTTTGCAGCCCATGTGTAAATCAAATAACGAGCAGAACTTCGTCGTTGCTCGGGATGACGGTCTTTACTGTTATTCAACTGAAGGGAGAGGATCATGTTATGCTTTAAATGGAAAAAAAAAATGTGTGGAATGGTTTGGAAAGAAGTATATTCTTGTATTTAATACTGTCGATACATGGAATTTAGAATATAATGACACATATCAATTGATGATAATTGATATTGATAACAAGATTGTTGTGTTCAACAAAGAACTCTGTAACGTCGTAGGAATACAGGCTACAAACAATATCAATAATTCTTTAATTTTTTTGAGAAACGGTGACATTCTGACGTTTAGAGAAAAGGGAATAAGATATAAAATAAAACATCTAATAGCGAAAAACTTATACGACGTTGCCCTGAAATTACTCGAAGAGAGTAAAGCAAATACTAACACAGTAGCTGAGGTCTTAGTTAGTTATGGTGATCACCTGCTACATCGAGGAGACATGTTTGGAGCAGTTAATATGTATTCAAAAACTATTGGAACAGTAGCTCCTTTCACAATAGTGAACAAGCTAACGGATTTTCGTTACAATGAATGCCTAATAGAATATTTATCTAAATTAAACGAAACTGAGTTTAAATCATCAGAACATGTAAAACTTTTAAAAAATTGTCGTCAACGTGTTGAATTATCTGACAAAGCATTTCATATCTTTGAAATAGCGAAAAATGGATGCGATAAATTATTAGTGTGCTATTCAGCTATAGATCAAGGTGAAAAATATTCATCTATACTGGAACTTCTAGAGCATAATAATAATTTTTCGAGTTATTTAAAAACAATTGCTAATGAAGATGTTATAGATTTCTTTTTAGAATATGGCTATTTTTTATTGAATCAATATCCAGACTCTTTAATAGAGGCAGCAAACTATGCGTCGAAAAATGATTTGTTGGTTGACAATTATAGCTTTCATAAAATAGTATTTCCTTTAATACTTTCAAAGAAAATATTTGCTATAAATTTCATAGATAATATATGTAAACAATATAAAATTAAGTTTTTATATACCATTTGGACAGAATTGGTATTGCAAATGTGGCAACTAGGTAATGTTGACATAGGATTCGTAATTAATTTTTTCGAAACTCATGGGACGAGTATATCTATAGATAACGGATTTTTAATTTGCCGAAGTTATGAGTTTTGGCCAGGTATTCGATTGTTGTATGATAAATGCGGCGTTCAGATTTTAAGCATGAAGTGTTTAGCGAAGAGTTTTGAAATGTACCCTGAGTACATAAATGAATTTTCTACAGACTATGATTTTAATTCCACTCAGATGTGGATAAGATCGCTAACTAAAGATAATCTGTTATTAAAATATTCATTCAAACTCGTTATTGAAATATTTAGAAAAGTTTTGCAAACAAGGCCCAACTACATATTAAATATTGTAGGTGGTTTTGTTCTAAGTAGCAACTTTTTTGTATCACATATAAGCGATTTTTTTTTTAGTTATAATATTTTTCAATATTTTAAAAGCACCGAACTCCACAACAGAGTGTATCTTTTAGAAGAAAAAGTTTCTAAAACAAAAGCGCTATTGCAAAAATATAACAATCGACCAATAGAGTTTCGTAGTAGATCCTGTGATATTTGTAAACAAATGACAAAACTGCCAATGCTATACTTCCTATGTCAGCATTCATTTCATAAAGAATGTATAAGACAATACAGTGATGCTCTGAAGTGTGTTGTGTGTTCAAATAAAAGAAAGACTGTTTTTACAATAGGGCCACAACTACAAGTTCAAAATATCATGGATAAAATAACACTACTTCAGGATGTTTCGGAAAAAATGAGAAAAAATATTTTAGTTATTAATACTTGTTTAAATATTGAATCTTCAAACAGAAAATCCCTGTCTATTCCTAAATCCTTAAACCCCTTTGAAAACTGTAATGTAGAATATGATGATAGCAATAACTTTATTAGTAAATTCGATAACAATTTAAACCCTTTTAATGTTACATAATAAGTAATTGTTGATTATAAAAAATTAATACGAAAACTTATGATTTATTTGTAAATTTAAAGTTAATTTATATGCTAAGCAAAAAAGTATATTGGTAAAATAAAAATTAATTTCAAAGCCAGCCTGAATGTTTTTCAACTTTGATTTTTTTTTTTTGCTAAACCTGGTAAGACAAAATTGTAAATTCAATACCTCTATTTAATAAACTTATTGTAAAAATGTAGGAAAACTGAAAATTTCATGTGGAGAAATTAAAAGGTGGCTTTTTTTCTTGTCATCATATAAATTATGTATGTATATCGATAGCTTATATAAAAAAGATGTAGCTTGATTTTTTTTTTATATCATATTTTTATTATTATTATTTTTTTATATTATAAAACTGTAATGATTTTTACAGAATTTTTTTGAAGATTGTCAAAATCGTTATAAGTTTGTTAGTTGCAATTATAAATTTTGAGGATTACTGAAAAATCAGCTTGTTTCATTTAGAATAAAAATCATCAGGTTTGTCCTAATTTTGAAAATGAATTTAGTAGCACTTTTAATATTGATTTAAATTGATTATGATTGACAATCATATTCCGAAAGTGTTAATCCAATTGGAAATGTGACGGGAATTTTGTGAAGGTCTAACAACATACATAATTGGCCATTACAACCCTTCAGTCAGGATGAGGGCCTAGCTTCTCAACACCACTCATATTGTGTGCGTTAATTTTATACATGAGCGGCGAGACCTACAGTTTAAAATCGACTCGGAACGACAGATTTTTTTTGAAGCTTTTCATGGCAATTTTTACTCGCAGAGTTTTTACCAGAAATCTGCTGAGAGGAAGTCGCCGAAGAAATATTTTCATATTTTCGTTTTGATGTCTGACCTGGGATTCGAACTCGGGCCTTTCGTCTAATAAGCCAACACACTACCTACTAGACCACGGCGACTTCTGCGTCTTACTTTCATTAAAAATTTAATTTTTAAGAGAATGGTGCCAACTGGACGAAAATGCTGCTAAGAACTTAGTGAGTTGTATAAAATATATAGGCCCCGATAATGGTTCACAACACATAAATGTTGTGTTGTCTCTGTTACAACACAACATTTATTACTTTCTTGATTATGGTTTACAACATCTAGATGTTGTGTATGTCACAGTGTTGCTCTTCCATGTTAGTATACTTTTCCTTGAAAATACAACCCTGAGTGTATAAAACTGCCAATTTAAAACACAAATTATTACGTTAAAAAACAAAAAGCCTACATAAAACACAAATTTTAACTCTTGTTAAAACATGACAATTAAAAATAAAGGCTAGTTTTATTAGCGTTTATATTTTATGTATGTATTGCAATAAATTCATTTCAAAAGTACTTCAAATTAAAATATATAAATATAAAAAAACCTTCTTATCACGTTAAAATTTATTTAGATCACATAGCTACTTAAAGCTAAAATACAAATTCATAAATAGTTTACATTTTAAGTTTTTTTTTTGGGGTTAAAAGGAGTTTGGCTTTTAATAACTCATTTTGTAATTCAGCTTTTTCCTTATTTATTTCTAGCATTTTTTATTTATTTGATCATTTTTATATGAGTCCGTCTCAAGACGTTTTACCGTAAACAATATCTCCTGTTGGTTCTTTTCTTGTCTTTCTAAGGTTTTTTTTTTTATTTTTTATTTATTTATTTATTGGTCAAAGTCAAAATATACAAAGTTTTTATAAAATCAAATTAATGAGTTACTATCTAATATATAAAATAAGATATTTCAGCAGTTAAAACACAAATAAATAATACAAATACAATAGGTGATAGACAAAATTTTAAAGGAAAAAATGACAGAAAACCTTTGTTTATTATCTGGAATTGAGTTGTATCAGGCAACAATATATCATCTTTTATCCTTGACACGCTATAGGTTTACTGGGTAAACTGTTAGGTATCAATAGATATGTTCTGAATCAGTTCATAATCAGAGATCCTGCATTTATTTAAAAATGCGGTACTCTGGTTTATTATGTCCTTAATGGTTTGACGTCCGTATCTAGCATGTAAGTCATGGGTACGGTATAAACGTGGAAGTCTGTGAATCATCTTTAGTACTTTGTTTTGGACTACTTGTATCTTTTTGAGATGAGTTTTAGCAGTTTTGCCCCAGACTGAGCACCCATAGAGCAGAATTGGCCTGATTACCGTTTTATATATGATTAGTTTATTGTCCAAGTTGAGATGAGACTTTTATTAAGTAATGGATAAAGAGCTCTGAAACATTTAGTTGCTTTGTCCACAATATGTTCTACGTGGGGTGCAAATGTCAATTTTCTGTGTAATATCACTCCAAGGTACTTAGCAGTATTACTTAGAGGTATATTAACATTCTCAATTTGGAGTGGAATAGAGGGAGTACGTTTATGCGACTTATTAAAAGGGAATAGTATAGCCTGGGTTTTGACCATATTAATTTTAATTTTCCATTTATTATAATATTTGAGTAGGCTTTTCTCCAGTCTTTTTAAAACTACATTTGAAAGTTTACCTTTAACTATCATAGCCAAATCATCAGCATATAGTCCCATTTCTGTACCTTTTTTAGTGACAAAATCTGATACAAACAGCGAGTGCAATGTAGGGGAGAGTACAGCTCCCTGAGGTACTCCGGCGGGTATATTTCGTGCAGTGGATGTGGTGTTGTTTATATGAACTTTGAACGATCTGTCTGCTAGAAACGATTTTATTATTTTAGTGATATATACTGGGAAGTTAAACTTTTTTAATTTGTATACTAATCCATCATGCCAAATACTATCGAATGCTTTTTCGATATCCATAAGTACAATCCCGGTTGACAGTCTTTGTCGTTTGTTTTTATGAATCAGGTTTGTTATTCTCTTAATTTGATGTACCGTTGAATGTGGTTTACGAAATCCAAATTGCTCTTTATTAATCAAGTTGTTGTCGTCGATAAACGTGTTTATTCTAGATAGAATCAATTTTTCAAATATTTTATCGACCGAGGTTAATAAGCTTATTGGTCTGTAGCTGGTGGTCAATTTTGGATCCTTGCCACGCTTATGAATGGCTATAACCTTTGCACATTTGAAGCTTGTCGGGAAAAACCCTAATTTAAGGCATGCATTAAATATGTTCATTAAAAATGTAAACCCGATATCTGGTAATTTTTTCAAAAATATGTTGAGGACGCCATCGTTACCGGGTGCTTTGTTGTTCCTCAGTTGCATAACTTGTTGTTTAACTTCTTCAGGTGTTATAAGAGTTTCGCTGTTGAGAAATGGGATTTCTTCTTGATCTAAGTCGGCAATTGTTTCAGCTACTTTTTCTTCAATTCTATGTATCATATTTGCTGTTATTTTATGAGATTTTTCAAACTGATCAGCAATAAGACTTACTTTATCAGAAACTTCTTCAAAGTTTTGGTTATTATATTTAAGAGTTGGGATTTTATTATGCTTCTTTCCTCTAAGAGTTTTAGTAATACACCAAAATCTTTTGGATCCTTTTGGAAGCTTTGATAGAAATCGATTCCAATTTTCATTTCTATCCCTCCACACATTTTTCTCTATGAGATTGTTTAGCTGCTTGATGATGGCTTGTAGTGTTATTTTGAAGCTATAAATGGTTGTTCTTTGTAACTGTCTTTTCATTTTGTTTCTCATACGAATACAAAGTTTTGTATTTGGAGATATTTTTAATAAATGAGGTGTTGTACTTTTCGTTGGTATTGAAGACTTAGCCATGTTTATAATATGATTAAACGTTTTCAGGGAATTTTCAATTTGTTGCGGTGTTTCAATATTATTGATGTTTATATTAATTTGTGATGGAGACTGTTCTATATTATTTTTAAACAGGGTCCAATCAGCGTTTTTAAAATCAAGTATTGTCGTTTCTTCTAGTTTTGGTCTTGCTTCTAGCGAAAAAGTAACGGGACAATGATCTGATGGTAGGATACTGTTATGAGATATAAGTGGTGTTATAAACAAGTCGGAGTTGGTCAGCATTAAATCAATGGTACTTGGTTGCCCTATAGCACCTTGAGGGTAACGAGTTGGTTCAGATGGGTAGTAAATGAAAAAATTAGATCTCAATTGCAAGTTGAAAAGTACGTTTCCAGCAGTGTTTGCAACGGGACAGTTCCAGCTTGAATGCTTCGAGTTTAAGTCCCCGCAAATGATAAATTCTTTATTTGAAGGTGTTATCTTATAGATGTCATCTTTAAATTTGTCATCATATTTGGGAGAATAAACTGATGTTAGTATTATCGAACGATTTTGTAGTAAAAGCTCGACTGATACATTTTCAATTCCAGAAGTTTGGTAATTTGGATATATTTGTGTTTTAAATTTATTTTTAACTGCAATAGCAACTCCTCCTCCTGTGGCAGCCCTATCTCTTCTATATATGCGATAACCTGGGAGATAGAAGCTAGAGTGCTCATTTAAAAGAGTTTCACATAGGAAGATTATATCAATATACTTAGCTTTTAAAACTTGTTGTAACTGTATCTTTTTAGAAAAAGAATTGATGCCTTGCGCATTCCAATACATGATTTTTACTTCAGAATTAGACTCCATATTTAAGAAGACTCATGATGATGTTGAGTTGATCTAACTTAGATGAGCACTTTTAGAGTTCTATTACAGCATTTTGAAATATTGTAAAGAGCTGATCCATGGAGAATAAATCCGATTGCGGTGAGTTGTTTTGTTTCACCTGGCTGGCATATGATGTTTTATCGTGTGCGTTGACATTATGTATATTTGAATTCGATAATTTAGGAAAATTAGAGCTGTTTATATTAAATATTGGTGCATCTAATTGACGTCTTTGATTCATTGTGTTTTTATTGGTGGCTCTCCTGCGAGCTTCTAAATAATTCGACCTGCATGGGCAAATAGGATCATCCGCTTTGTGTGCATAATTAGTATAGCCCTTGGAAATACAGTTGAAGCATTTATAAATTTTACCATCGGCCGAATTATTCATAACGCATTTACTAGCATCATGTGAGGTGCTGGAGCATAAGAAGCAAATAGCTTGTCTGAAACAATTTTCGGTGCCATGACCATATAATCCACATTTTTGACATTGGGTTGGGCCTCTATTTGGAGAGAATTTTTGGTTTTTCCATGTAATAGAAACATTCAAAATGTATTTGATTTTATATAGAACTTTTTTATTAACTTCCGACCGGTTAAAAGTCAGCAAGTACAAAGCATCATTATTAGAGGACTTTTGTGTTATTATTTTCTTAACTTCAATACATTTAACACCATGATAATTTTGTAGCTCAATTTTGATTAGCTCAGATGGAATTTTATGGAGACCCTTAAGAATCATTTTATAGCACGAGTTATCAGACACTTTATGGGTGTGATATTTAAAATCCGTGTGTTTTAATTCTCGGAGAAGATTAAGATATTTATCCATGTTTTCAGAGAAGATTTTGGTTCCCATCGAAGTTCTTCGAAAGAAATACCCATCACTACCTACTTTTTAACGACTTTTGTGAATTCTATGGACGAGTCAACAACTATAGGCGGCGCCTTCTGTGGTTTTTTAACCGTGGTAGCCAGTGTTTTTTGGCTAGATGAAGCTTGACGATCAACAATCATTTGCTCATTTTTTGATAAGATATCAAATTTATTGGTTGTTTTATTTTGTCTCTGATTGCTCAGGTACAAGTCAATGGAGTTAGCCGTCACAGACGACTTAGGTCCTTTTAATTTTCTTCTTCTTGCCATGTTCACCAGAAGGTGCACGTGGACTTTTGTTTTATTATTTTATTTATATATATATATATATATATATATTTTTTTTTTTTTTAATTTAATATTTACTTGTTTTATTAATAACAAATGAAGATCAAAACATATAACGAAAAGAGAATAGAGAAACTAACGGTTTACACTAATCTCACACTTATTACAAATTTTGACAATTACGCACAAGACGACTGCACTTGAGGAGATGAAGTAAGAGAATCGTCTTTTTAAGGTTTTTAGACGCTCATCCCCCATCTTATTTTTTGTATTTTGTAGCTTTTCGGCAACTGCTGCTTCCACTGGTTAGTGCTAGTTTAAGGCCCTTCAATATCGTATGACGATTCGTCTTGAATTTGCAATCCCATTGCAGATCCATTTGGATTTACTTTCCATTGCATAAACACCAACTCTACGGTGCTCTGCTCCTGCTAATTTCCGTCGACGGACCACCACCAGTAACTTTAAAGTTTTTTTCTATTGGCAGAGAGTTTTCTTTTCAAATTGGCTTTATAATGAGTCCATGCCTTAAAAATGCTACAATTCGTCTACTAACCCTTTGCCATTCTTTTGAAACTCTAATGGGTGGACCCAAGTCATTTAGCTCCAATGAAAATTTCTCCCACGTCCCTTTGTGCTTATTTGCCCCAAATGATAACTTGCCAATGTCAGGATTTGCTGTCATGAACTCGACCAGCTTTTCCTTCTGCTTGTTAGTGATTATTTTTCTATAAAATATTTCCAGTTATTTATAATTTTTAAAATTTCCACAAAAAATTATATGCACTGTTATATACATATACTTACAAATTTTTATCCATTTTCTTTTTTAAACTGAATGCGGCAACAAGACAACAGCTAATGAGCTGTTGTAAGTTTTTGACAGTTCTGACAACACTTAAAAACAACTGTTGTAAATCATAATCGGGCTATGTGAACACACACAACATAAAGTACAACACTGGCGATAGATGTTGTGAACCATAATCGCAATTTTAAAACTACAACACTAAATTTACAACTGTTGTGAACCATAATCGGGGCCATAATATTTAGTTTACTTTTCAATAAACGCGGTTATATTGGCCAAAAATATTTGAGTTCCTTACCAATAAAAATCCTTATTATGAAACACTGAATATTGGATGCTGTTGCAGTATTACAAACCCTCGCGAATGGGTAGTCATCTTGTCGTAAAGCGAGGTCTTAAGTGCAAGGATACTTAAAGCCTAGCTAACGGTAGTGAATAATTCACCAATGTCAGAGGAGTCTAAGCTAAGCACGAAACCAAGAACTACCCCTCCAGTCTATAAGGGTCTGTGTCACTAGTTGGGGCAGATAATAGGCAGCAACCAACTGCCCGATGGCTTCGTGGGCTATTTCGTCTGCAACAGAACATTCCAACAGCGCCTGTATTATAGTCAGCGGCTGGTAGTCTGCGAATTTCTCTTAAAGAGCGGAAGTCCTAAGAGCCTGGCAGTAGGCATAAAATGCAAACCTCCCATTTCGTCATTATGGACAAAAACAAATCACGCCCTGGACCCTACTACTACAGTATAAGTGTCAGGCTGCAGTCATTCGAATGCTACTGAACTACCGGTTAGTGGAGTGGTGGCTCCAGGCCCCACTATTAGGCATGCTATTAGTGCGCCAAACCCAAAAACGGATAATCCGGTAGGCGACTGTAAACTCAACCTAGTACCTGATCTTTCGAAAATGCTAAATAAGCTCAGATTCGGGGACTGGAAAAGAGGTAATGACTAAGTCAACAACTAAACAAGTTTCCCTGATACCAATTGTTAAGCAGTGGGATCAGACGATGAACTCTTTTACATTTTCTATTAAACTTTGTTCAAAGGAATTTGCAAAGAATTTTCAAATACCCCTGATATTTTGTTGTTGTGTATACAACCATCGGTAGACAACGAACGAAGAACAAAGCAACTTTACGGGTACATCAAAGTGTGAACTTACCCCCGCTTGTTTTCCCCTCTCTCCAACAAACTCAAGGCTTTTCGAAGTACTTTGCAAATCACTTTGAACGTGCAAAAGCCGTCTTTGCAGCAATCAACAAATCATCGACATATACTGTGACAATTACAATTTTCCCATTTTCTCTCAAAATAAACAGGCATTGATCTCCTTGAGAAGATTGCAAATTTAGTTGGCGTAATTTTGGTTTCAGTCTCTGGTACCATTTCAACATGGATTGACAAAGTCCCTATAACGCCTTATTGATCATGCATACAGGCTGTTCGCAAGCTTTGTATGTATTTAGCCTCTTCTCTAACTTGTCCAGATTTTTCCGTGGATGAACCAATTGTTCCACCTGCATTTAACTTTTCCAAAATACTTATTAAACTTTCAGGTATTTCCATGTAAAGCATCTCATCTAATTCACCATAAAGGTGGCTAGTATCAACATCAATTTGATTTATCTTAAGGTCCAACTTTGCGAATAAGACAGACAACAATCTAACTGTAATTGTTGAAACTATTGGCGAGTATATGTCAGTAAAATCCTCCTCTTGACGATGTAAGCAACCTTTGGCTACTAGACGTGATTTCCTCTTGCTGTTTTCCGTTCTCAATACGAAATGATTATCAATAACCTCCTGGTCTTTTAGCTGTTCAATAATGTCCTAGGTGTGGTTTAGAAGCTGGGCAACATATTCATGTTCCACGGCTTTAGTCCGCGGCTCGCCAAAACTTTGTATTATTTCAGTAACTGTAATGGCTTCACCGGAAAAACACAAATTACAGGTTTCCAGACCTTCAAAATCAGAATCATCATTATTTGCAGAATCGTCCTTGACTTGTGCTCCCAATTTCTTTTACGATTGCTATATGGTTTCGCTCTCATCATTGAATATTCGTCGTAAAGATTCATCATAAATGTTCTGATATTTGCTTTCAAAATATGTCTGGTCTAATACTTTTGAGTCACGACTTATGATAACATTGAGTTTTCGTGGCGACCATAAACGGTAAACTTTTGATTCGCTGGAGTAACCCACTAACACACACTTCTTAAATCGTGAATCAAATTTATCACTATAATTATCCTTAATGAAGACGTATTCCTTAGTGCCAAATATACCCATGTGATTAAGTGAGGGTACATTTCCCGTCCATAACCTAAAATGGTTTTTACCATATAATGATTTTGTAGGGCACCGATTTCTGATATAACAGGCCGTATTAACAGCCTTTGCCAAAAATATTGGTGGTGTACCATCGTTCTTCAGCATAGATCTCGATTATTGTCCCGTTCTTGCATTTGGCAACACCATTTTGTTGAGATGTGTGAGGAGTATTTAATCTTCGCTGAATGCCGCATTCTTCTAGATATATGTTAAATACATTATTTGCGACCATTATCTGATTAAAGCTTTTGAATTTTTCTACCAGTGAAGGTCTCTACACTATTCTTATATTTTCTTATTAACTTCCAAACATCGGACTTCTGTTTAATTACAAAAACTTCGCACCAATTTACTTTTTATCATATTCCTCAAATCATGGTTGTTTAAATGGCCCAATCTACAATGCCACTTATCCATTAAATTGTACTGCATAGCGATTCCTGAAAAATTCGTGGAACTATGCAAATAGTAAAAGTTGCCGATGCGGTTTGCCGTGTACAATACTCTTTTACGTACGCCTTTTTTTACAGAAGCAAACGTCGCAACCTCCGTAGGCTGATCTTTAAATTGAAAGTAAATTCCCCCCTAAATCTTCTACGTAAAACACCTCTTCAACGTTTGCTATCTCCTTACGGCCATTTCCCTTAAACACATTGATACCGCCAACACCTGTTACTTTCGCCATATTGCCGTTTGCCAAAGTTAGCATTTTCTCCATCTTCCGAAAATGCATAAATATCTGGGCAATTATGTATTGTAGTACCGTATTCACCAGTATTAATTTTGCATGCATGTTGAAATCATGGTTATTTCCGTTGTATTGTGCGGCGCTCTTTCTGCGATATTACATATATTTGCATATTTTAACTGCTTCTTTGTGCAATCACTGGCAAAATGCACAGCCCTACCATAATTAAAACATAGAAGCTTATTCTTCTCATTTTTCTGCATATGAGTTTCTCTGTTTCACATTAGTATGTTCTGTTCTATTCGATCTTCTTTAGCTTTCCTGGCTTGGTCCTCTTCTAATATTTTCACACACAAACACTTAAGCTTGGTAGCTCATGTCTTGTCACCAAAGGTCGAAGGCCGAAGTGGTAGCTTTGATTACCAAAACTCACTTGAACACATATAGCGGCCCTTTGTGACGCCACAGATAAGATCAGTCCATGTATTCAAACTCATCGAAGAAGTTGGTCAGTGCTGGAAAGCAGTCTAAAAGTTTAATGAATGTAGCTACATCCTTGATGTCAATGAATGATAACTCAGTCCAACTGACAAGGAATGGAGAGCCAAATAACCTAAATCTGCTCCTCACAATAGATGAACATTGACCAACGAAGTAAATAATAGTTTCCTTCGCTTTAGAACCATCAATGTATCGTGTCAGAGGCCCAGTCATTTCTGCTCAGAATCAGAAAATGAAAACGCCTGTCGAAATAATATTCTGCAGCAGTGAGAAGTGCAAGCCGCATTGCGCGCCCCGGCATCCAGGTTCACTTTCTGGATTCGAAGATAACGCCTAGATAATTAACTTCGGAACTCAACGCGAGTCAAGTCCCGCTTATAGTAGGAAGATTGAAGACCGGAATCTTGTATTTCTAGTGAAAAGAATTGTGTCGGTTTTGGAAGGTTGACAGATAGCTCAAGTTTCCTGCACCAGTTTAACACAATCGATAGCGCGAAATTTAGTTTGTCAGATAACGTCACAGTGGTAGTGTGTGATCAGAGTTTCCACTGATTTGCGTATCGTGTAGGCATGTTGGGATACAGCCAAGAGTGATGGATCAATTGAGGTCCTGATGTAAACATCAAGGACCATTGTTTGGAAAAGAAAGGAACAAAGACTAACTGCTCTATGGGCCTTAGCTTTAGTATGGGATGGTTTCCATTTTTGAGAATAAAAATCGCTTTAGATATTCTCCGGCCCCCAAAAAATAGAGAAGTCCAGAGCTAACATTATAAATGGCAAGTAGCCAAGGGAGTATAATCCCTTCCTCATGTTAAATGTCGGCTAGAATGATACTATTCAGTCCTGGGAACTTGAATGGTTCAAAGGGTATAACAGCCCACTGCACTTGGCTTGGGGTTGGAATTAGGAGAGACCAGTTTCCAGACGGAGGTTCGTTGATCTGATTGAGTGTTTGTCCCCCAAGGGTGAACCTACCAGAAAAGTGAGTGTCAAGGACTTGAGCTACCTCAAACGTCTCTAAACTGGACGCAGTCCAACAGCCGTTGGTTACAGTCGTGAGATTTATTTGTTGAACTAAGTATTTTACGAAGACGGCTAGTTTTAGAAGAGGATTCCACGCTCGCGCAGTGGTTCCTCCTCGAAGACCTCTTCGGCCGCTTAATAGCGTATTAAGTTCCCTTGTAAATTTCACCAGTGGTTTTAGCCCTATTAAATAGCCTGTCATTTGGACGTGGAGATCGTCGACCTCTTGGTCCCGCCAAGGCGGTATGAGCTTACCCCTGTAGGTGGAGAGTTTGACAGATATGGCCGTCGACTTAAGCGCCGCAGACAGTGTCACAACAATTTCTATAAGAGGGACCAATTAGACTTCCTATTGATCGAAAGATTCACCTTTTGTGGAGAATCTGTCATGTCAATATTAAAGGTAATATTTTTATGATCTGAGAAATAGCATTCCTGAGATACAAACCAGTCCTTAAGACAGTCAGAAAAATCTGAGTTGACCACTTCCCTTCTTATTAGGAGCGATGTCCTCGGTTCTGGTAGAGGGCCTGATGGTGGTTGTAAAATAGTACGGGAGTACAGTTGCCAGAGGAATTTCCTTTGCCCCACAAACGTTCCTCATTTTTGATGAGGATAGTTTTCCTTTGAAGCTTCCAAGAATCATAAGAAAGAAATTGAAAAATTGTATGCTAATACCGGATATTTCTATTAATTGTTATATTCTTTTAACGCAAACTAAAATTATTCCAATTGAACTTCTCTATAGATAAAACGGAACAATAATAATTGTAAAGTCAGCTTATTCGAAATTCTGCGCATTTGCAACACATCCAATAGCTGCAGATTGGTTATGTTCAAGAACCGCCTTATCAGGAGTATTAAAGCAACATCAAAGTGACACCTTCCTCAGACGAGAGTGCAGCGTAGTTGCACAAGATTAAGTCAATTTATCTCGTTGATGTGCTGCAGAGATCTATTCCGATTTCCTAATATACCTAATATATACGGTCAGTTATCCTCACACAGGACTGGTTTCTGGTCCGTTAGAAGGCACCAGGGAGGCCACTATCATTTTGAACAGTGAATCTTTGTTGTTACTTCGGACGAATTAGGAGAAGATATTGTTTGGGTTTGTTGCCATTTTCCTCAGGGTCTACAATGGTGACGACACGGACAAGCCTCAAGCTGTCGTCAATAATGACCAAACATTGTTGTTACCGCCGCTGCCCTAATGTTTTACTTGTTATGTATTTACTTGTTTATGTACTTATATTTTCAATCAAAGCAGTTACAGATAATTATGTATATAAACTTACACGGATCTAAGTATGCTTTGCTCCAATTTTGTATTATATAAAAGCGAACAATTATTCTGGGTCTGTCTTGTCAGAGTTTCGAAGAGGAAAAGAACAAATTGTTTTAAAGCGAAGCAAGCAAATTTAATATATAAAAAAACTAATTTCATAATTCAATAAAGAAATATTTGTGGCTTTTAAAAGTTGTGATTTTATTCCAATTCGAGACCTGAAAGCAACAGTTCTTTAAAACAATTTTCGCGTAAAAGAACAACAAGCGTTCCAATTAGGGAAAACTGAAATGTCTCAAAGCGATTTCAATTGCAACAAGTGTGACTCGAAAGACACCGAGCGTATGGTGCAGTGCGATTTGTGCGACAAATGGTACCACTTCGAGTGTGTTGGAGTGAACAGTGATGTAGCCAACGTGAGCTGGAATTGCTCCTGCGGTAAGGGCCAGCCCGTGGCTATTAAAAATAGTGTCCCAACGAGAATGACAGCACGAAGAAGCATACTGCCGTCTGTTAATGCTGCAACCGAATTCAATGCAGGATTGCAAGCAGCCTCATCACCAGCTAGCCATATTCCAAGGTCCTTTTCAGATGAGCCCGGTCCATCGGAAGGAGTGGATGTTGAACAAACACTTCGACCTAATGTAATGGCTTCAGCTAAGGTAGTGCCGACGACAGTTACGCAAAATGCTGGTAACCAATGTGGCTCAAGCACGTCGGGTGGTTCTTTGGCCGCGCACACACAGTTGCAACTGCAGATGCTGGAGGAGGAAAAGGAATTACAGCGGAAGTATTTGGAGAAAAAATACTGTATCCTAAGTCAAGGAGATGCGTCGCAAAATGTAAATTCCTTTTTAAACTATAATTCTCTCCAGCCTACTGCATCACAAATTGCAGCCAGACAGGTAATACCTAAAGAGTTGCCACATTTCGATGGCAATCCTGAAGACTGGCCCTTATTTATCAGCAACTACAAAAACAGCACAGAGATCGCTGGTTACACTGATGGTGAGAACCTAATGCGTTTACAGTCGTGTCTCAAAGGTCGTGCAAAGGAGCTGGTGAAAAGTAAGTTGCTAATGCCATCCATGGTGAATGAAATCATCCAGACTCTGGGGATGTGTTTCGGTCGTCCAGAGCACATTTTGGACAGCATGATCGAAAAAGCTATGAAGGTTCCACCACTCAAGGATAGGCTTGATAGCATCATTGAGTACGCGCTTACAGTACGAAACATTTGCTCGACTATGGAGGCATGTAATTTGATGGCTCATTTAAACAACCCATTGTTAGTAAAAACACTGGTCGATAAGTTGCCTAATAATCAAAAGCTGAGTTGGGCGATGCACGCCAAAGATGACAAGGTCCCAGTGGTGAAATCTTTTAGCGATTGGCTTTATAATATAGCCGCCGCAGCTAGTCAAGTCGTATCCCCTATTGGCTCCAAGAGAGGCGCATCAGTCAACACGCATTCCGAACAGGCTCCTATTAAGAACTTATTTTGCATTTATTGTATGAGCAAGGAACACAAAGTCCAGAACTGCGGTGAGTTCCAATCTTTAGATTTAGATTCAAAGTGGAATGTGGTGAAAGAGAATAAATTATGCCGCCAGTGTTTGAATTCTCATCGCCGTAAATGCTTTTCGAAGAAAGCGTGTGATATCGCAAACTGTAAAGCAAACACCATCCCTTGTTGCACAAATATAGTGTACCGGTTCATCCAAGCAATGTTCAAGCGGCAAAATCGGCTCCCAGTGGAAGTGTTAATTCCCACAACGACCGTAGTAATAAGCCGTGTTTCCGAATTATTCCGATTTGTATACACAACAATGGTAGTTCCTTAAATACGTTTGCCTTTTTAGATGAAGGCTCATCCGTTACTTTAATGGAGCAAAGCTTCTATAATAAATTGGGACTCTCTGGTGAAAAGGAACCCTTGGAGCTACGATGGACTGGCGATACAACAAGATCTGAAAATAATTCCTTCAAAATTAATATTGAGGTATCCGGTGCCAACAATAACAGCAGGTTCACCCTTTATGATGTTCGAACGGTGCGTAACCTCGGTCTGCCCATGCAATCAATAAAATTTGATGACATCGTTAAGGATTACCCGTACCTCAAGGGTTTGCCAGTCCAATCGTACAGCAACGCCAAGCCCATGGTTCTAATTGGCCTAAACAATTGGAGAGTTGCGATTCCGTTAAAAATAAGAGAAGGTAGTCGTGATCAACCGATAGCAACAAAAACTCGACTGGGATGGACCCTGCAAGGTAGTGGTACTGATACAAGTCAAATGTCATCACTTAATATTCATACGTGCGAATGCGAGAACCAGTATAGAATTCTACACGATGATGTCAAGCAATATTTCAACCTGGATGAACCAAAAGAGAAAACCATTTTGTCTTCCGAAAACAACAGAGCTATGAAGATACTTGAAAGTACAGCCATCAAGAAGAATCAACAATACGAAGTCGGTCTACTTTGGAAAGATGATGTCCCAATGTTGCCCGAGAGTTATCAAGTGGCAAGCCATCGCCTTAAATGTCTTCAAAAGAAATTCAAGAGGGATCCGCAGCTACAGCAAATTATGCAAGCAGAGATCGACAAATTGATACATGGTATCTACCAATATTTGTTGCCCTCAATCCGAATAAGCCTGGCAAGGTTCGTCTGGTATGGGATGCAGCATCGAAGTCACACTATAAGTCCCTAAACGACTTTATAATTTGTGGTCCTGATTTACTGGCGCCCCTTTTCAACATACTAATCGAATTTCGTGTGGGCCAAATCGCTATATGTGGCGATATAGCAGAAATGTTTCATCGCATTAATGTTAGAGATGAGGACATGCATGCTCAACGATTTTTGTGGTGCGAAAATAACGACAACCAGAAACCTTGTGAATATGTAATGAAGGCCCTAACCTTTGGTATAAGCTGCGCACCATGTATAGCTCATTATATAAGAAATAAAAACGCAGACGAATTTCGCGACATGTATCCCAGAGCTATTAAAGCAATTCAATGCTACCACTACATGGACGATTTCATTGACAGCGTGGATACCGATGAAGAGGCGATGGAACTGGCAGAACAAGTACGCTCAATCCATGCATCTGGTGGATTCCAAAACTGTACGAAGGCACCTATGCGATGATGGTTCAACAACTCAAAATCCATTCAAAGCTATAGAAAAAATACTAGGTATGTATTGGGAATCCAGTAATGACGATTTCCAGTATAATTCTAGATTCTCGAGGCTCCGAAGGGACGTGTTCCAGCCACATGTGGTCCCTACCAAAAGAGAAGTCCTACAAGTCCTTATGTCGATTTTTGATCCACTGGGATTCGTTTCAGATCAAACAATTGGACTCAAGATGCTGCTCCAAGATATTTGGCGCTCAGGAATTAAATGGGACGAGGAGTTATCCGAAGACCTTTTGCTGAAGTGGTCCTCGTGGCTATCCAATCTGGCCAGGATATCATCCATAACCATCCCTCGGTGCTACTCGACGCTACTAAGGATCACCAAAAACGTCCAACTGCATACCTTTGTAGATGCCGGTGAAAACGCGTACGCTGCGGTAAGCTACTTTAGAATCCACTATAATGATGAGGTCGATGTGCGAATCGTAGCCGCTAAATCGAAGGTGACACCGCTTAAACCAATATCCATACCTCGGCTGGAACTTCAAGCTGCTTTAATGGGTTCAAGACTAGCGTCGAAAATTCGAAGCGCAACGCGTCTCAACTGTGAAGAAAGTTTTTTTTGGTCCGATTCGAAAACCGTACTTAAGTGGCTCTCAATGGATCCTAAAAATTTTAAAGCGTTCGTCATGTATAGAGTTGGTGAAATTCTGGAATCTACCAACGTTACGCAATGGAAGTGGGTGCCCACTAAATTAAACCCTGCAGATCGTGCTACAAAAATTTGTAATTCTGACGACGACATGTGGCTCAATGGTCCTGCTTTTTTAAAGGATGAACAGCTTATGTGGCCCAAATGCCCAGAACTCAATGTGGTCAACAATGAGGAAATACGAAACCACGTACTTATTATCGACAAAACGAATAGTTTCACGATCAACATCGAATATTTTTCCTCATGGAAAAGACTTTACATGGCGCTTTCTCAATTCTTGCTATACATTGAAAAGTTGAAGTCCAGAATTAGGGGTGAAAAACCACAACGTTTCGAGCATATACAGAGGGCTAAAAATATATTGTTTAATTATGCCCAGGCTAGTGAATTTGGTGAAGAAATTTGGTGTTTCAAAAACAACAGGAAGTTGCCACCTGGAAGTAAACTTAAACAACTAAATTGTTTTCTTGATGAATACGGAGTAATACGAGCCTGTGGTAGAGTAGAGTCTCTGAACTGTAACAACGCAATAATTCTGCCCTACAATCACTATATAACCTTCTTATTAGTCCGGAACTATCACGAAGATTACCATCATTGTCTCCATGAAGCTACGATGTCCAAAATTAAATCAAGGTTCTACATCCCCAAATTGAGAACCCTTTATAAGAGTATGCGTAGCAAGTGTCAACGCTGTAAGAACGAATCAGCAGCTCCACATCCTCCATTGATGGCATCTCTACCAGGAGCAAGATTGGCCTCCTTTGAACGTCCGTTCACCTATGTCGGTATCGATTTCTTTGGCCCTTTACATGTAGCAGTAGGAAGGCGTAACGAAAAGCGATGGGGTGTGGTATTCACATGTCTGACGGTCCGTGCGATTCATATTGAAGTCGCCCACAGCCTAGACACTAGTTCATGTATCATGTGCATTCAAAATTTTATAAGCCGTCGTGGTTCTCCTAAGGAGATATATACCGACAACGGTACTAATTTCAAGTCAGTTGAAAGGATCCTAAGAGAGGAAAAGCAGAACGTCGATCTGCACCAAGTCTTCAAAAAACACCACGAAATTAAATGGAGGTTTAACCCCCCCGCGGCACCACATATGGGTGGTGCATGGGAAAGGCTAATACGTACGGTAAAAACAATCCTCTATGCCATGTGTCCCGCTTTTAAATTTAACGATGAGTCCTTAAGAAATGCCTTGTGCGAAATTGAATTTATGGTTAACTCTCGGCCCTTAACATTTGTAGCTCTTGATTCGGTTGAAGACGACGCATTAACACCAAATCATCTTCTACTTGGCTCTGCAGATGGACACAAACCCCTATGCGAAACCAATTATGATCTCCGCCAGCGATATCATCAGACGCAGAAATTTGCAAATCAATTCTGGAGTAGATGGGTCCGCGAGTATGGTCCAACCTTAGTCCGACGCAGCAAATGGTTTGAGAAGGTAAAGCCTCCATCCGTTGGTGATGTAGTGGTTATTGTGGACGATACACTTCCCCGGAACAGGTGGCCCAAAGGTGTCATAATTGAGACAACCCTTGCTAAAGATGGTCAAGTTCGCCGCGTTAAAGTTAAAACCAGCACCAGTACATTTGAGAGGCCCGTGGCCAAGGTAGCTATACTGGACGTCGGTAATAAACAAGAAGGCAAGCTCATAGTCTCATAATTCGCTTACGGAGGGGGGAATGTTACCGCCGCTGCCCTAATGTTTTACTTGTTATGTATTTACTTGTTTATGTACTTATATTTTCAATCAAAGCAGTTACAGATAATTATGTATATAAACTTACACGGATCTAAGTATGCTTTGCTCCAATTTTGTATTATATAAAAGCGAACAATTATTCTGGGTCTGTCTTGTCAGAGTTTCGAAGAGGAAAAGAACAAATTGTTTTAAAGCGAAGCAAGCAAATTTAATATATAAAAAAACTAATTTCATAATTCAATAAAGAAATATTTGTGGCTTTTAAAAGTTGTGATTTTATTCCAATTCGAGACCTGAAAGCAACAAGTGTGAAGGTTAAACAGATTGACCTTCACCTCTCATAAGCGGCGTCAGTTTCTCTAATCTTCCGACTTTCTTCCGACAGGGGGAACTCATATGCACCCAAGAACCATTGTTGTATAAACACAGGGTTTGTGGATGGCAATCACATTACGTATGCAGCCAGGACCAGATAGTGTATTATAGTCGGAGACAATATTAAATCTGTTATACTTTGTAGTATAGCGATAAAGACATCTGCACTCTCGCCATCGAAGACAAGAGACGAATAGTCTGGATCATAAGCCTCTACATCGCACATGATCAAGGGGACGATCACCGAACCCCACCAGCGATAATACAGATGATGAACTCACCTTTATTATTACTAACAGAAGAAAGGTTCTTTATATTACACTTTTGGTGAGAGGTATAAAAACTTATTCAGTAATTGGAATGTGTCTGAAAATGTTTCTTTTCTCACAATTTGTACATCGAATTCGAAATTTCACTCGAATCGAATCTAGTGAATGAAAGTGGACTAATTGGCCCACTTATGTGTCCGGTTTTCGACAATTCTAACTTAGACTCCACTGCTGAGTTACTTAGAGAAGTCTTAGTTTAGAACCAAAGGAATCCTGTAGGAAGTCTATCAAAAAAGGCAAGGCTAACGGGTCGAATACTCAAATTGCGGAGAAACGCAAACTTTGCATGAAACTGTTTAAAGAGGCCAAAAGAAACTGTAAGGAAGACAAAGGGTCAATCCTGGAAGAATTTCTACCGCAATATAGATTTCATCAAAAAGTTCTACGATAGTCTTCTAAATATAAGGAAATCTGATGGATTCAGGACTACCAATAGTAAAGACATTTTGGATGTACTCTTCGAGACAGGCAGAAACCCCTTCCAATCCTTTAAACAAGATTACGATTACCTCATTTCCGGTTAATAAAACGTTGTACAAGATTGTCTTTATTTCCAATTGAGGTAAAGCAACTCACACAAATGCTAAAGACATTAGGCCCTGCAGCTTTCCCTCATTTCTACTTAAGACGCTTGAGAGAATCTTTGATGTCTACATTAGATTATCTCTCGGTCCAGATACTATTTCAGACAAAACAAGCCTACCCGATGAGTATATCCACCGAAATTGCTACACTTAGAGAAATCTTTATACTACAAGGAATACACTCTGGCTGAGACAACTGGATATTGATCGTGCTGTTGCAGCTTTTGTGGAAAAACTACTAAGATTTAAGCGTATTGAATCTACTTTGGGAGCTTAAGGCAGTTCGAGGGCCACCGCAAGGAGTTGTACACTCTTCTTTGCTATGGATCCTCAACTTTGACACTCTGCTGAAGGCAATGGAAAGATCATACTGCTATCGCCTATGAAGATGACGTGGTAGTAGTGACTACAGACATAAGTCAAAAATTACTTTCAGGAATTCTGAAATGTACGCGAGGATTGATATCGATATATCTTGGGAACTTATTGGACAGCAAACTTAACTGAAACTTGAATACATAATCCAGAATCACTAAGGCGGCTACTGCTATTTACAAGATAGCGATAAGCCTGCACTGTACATTTAAAAATGTACTGTACAACTTTGTAATCAAACCGATTTTATTCTACGGCGTAGCAAAATCGGTTTGAGCGAATTATGAGAATGGTGGCAACGAGTGGCTGCAAAAGCCGCAACGTTGCTGAGCGCCAGAACAGCATAAGAGTACAGAAGCCATATTAAAGGATATCTGAACCTGTTTTCAATTCTATCTCAGATAGATCCTTTTACGATAATGATGTACATCCAGGAAAAGTAATTCTGGTTTTAACTTATGGATTCAGATCGTGCAACAAAATCGAAGAGGAATCTTTTCAAAATCTACCAGGTTATAGTGTTGCTTTACTTACTTACTTAATTGGCCATAACAACCCGTTTAACGGATTTCGGCCTGCCGCAACACATTCTTCCAGGCGCCTCTGCTGTTGGTCACACCAATCGATGACAGGGCTTCCTCGATTTGGTCCTTCCAAGGTCATCCTCTTCGCCGACTTCCGCAGATTCCCGCGTCAAATACCCGTCTCGCCGGAGCATCCTCATCCATTCGAACGACATGGCCGAGCCAGCACAGTCGCTGGATATTAATATGCTGTTCAACGTCAATGTCGTTGAGGAGATCATACAGCTCACTGTTGAATCGGATACGGAAATCATCGCCAACACACACTGGACCGAAGATCTTACGTAGGACTTTTCTCTTGAACACTCAAGGCCGCGGCGTCAGTACTTAATAGGGTCCATGCCTCTGCGCCATAAAGAAGCTCGGGTAGGATGAGTGTCTTGTAGAGTGTTAGTTTTGCCGCACGAGAGAGGTCTCTGCTACGCAATTGCCTATTGAGACTATAGTAGCACCTGTTGGCAAGAGTGATCCTGCGCTTGATCTCCAGACTGACATCATTTTTGGTGGTAACGGCGGGGCCAAGATAAATAAATTCCTTGACTGTTTCAAAAGTATAGTTATCGGCCGTAATCTGAGAATCAATACGCCGCACGTCTCTACTTGTCGATAACATATACTTTGTTTTGTCCTCATTTACTGCCATACCCATCTTGGTAGACTTCCGTTCAATAGCACTAAAGGCAGCAGTAACATATCGCTTGGTACGCCCTATGATGTCAGTGTCGTCAGCGTACGCAAGGAGCTGGCCACTTTTCGAAAAATAGTGCCAATGCGATGCACTTCCGCCTTTCGCAGAACACTCTCCATGACTAAGTTGAAGAGGTCGCATGATAAGGGGTTGCCTTGTCTGAAACCTCGCACGGTGCCAAAAGGTTCGGAGAGGTCCTTTCCTACCTTGACGGAGCTGCAGGAATTGCTCAACGTCATTCTGCATAGCCTTATCAGCTTCGCAGGTATACCGAGCTCAGACATTGCGGCAAAAACACGATATGGAGCTATCAAAGGCTGCCTTAAAGTCGACAAAAAGACGGTGTGTGTCGATTTGTTCTTCGTTGGTCTTTTCCAGGATTTGGCGTAGTGTGATCGATGGTGGACTTGCCAGGTCTGAAGCCGCACTGATAAGGTTCAATCAGGGCATACTTTCCTCTAGCCATAGTTTGTAAATAAGCTGGTGCATGCGCCCTACCAACTCATTACATCCGGTCTTAAACAATTCAGCGGGGAGGCCATCAGGACCCACCGCTTTATTGTTTTTAAGACGCATTATCGGATCTTTGACCTCTTCATTACTAGGCGGCGGAATCTCCACGCCGTCATCATCGATCGGGTGCGGAACATCATCTCTAAAGGCGGAATTGGTGTCGTCATCGCCTTTTAGCAGAGTAGAGAAGTGCTTCCTCCATAACCTCAGCACCCCTGCGGATCTGTTACCAAGTTTCCGTTTTCGTCCTTGCAGGAAGACACTCCGGGCTTATAACCCTCGGTTAGACGCTTAACCTTTTGATAGAATTTTCGAGCATCATTCCTGCATCTATACAACTCGATATCCTCACGCTCACGCCTTTCCTGCTCCCTCTTCTTGCGTCTTCCCTTCTCCTCTCTATAGTTTTCGACAGTCACTCGCGTAGCGGCAGACTGCGAAGTTGTCCTGTGTGCGGCGGCTGCAGCTGCCTGGCGACACTCCTCATCGTACAATTGATTTCGTTGGGGTGGGCGCTCGAAACCAAGGACTGTTTCCGCAGTAGCACGCAAAGAGTGGGAAATGTTGGCCCACAGTCCACCAATGTCGCTGAGATTGGATGGGGAGCGACGGAGCTTATCAGAGAGTTGAGCGGAGAACGCCTCAGCTGTCCTTTGAGATCGCAGCTTCTTGACGACCAGCTTTCGCAATCCATTAAAGCGCGTAGACATCGAGGCGCTAATGCGCAATCGAAACTTGGGTGCGACAATGTAGTGGTCCGAGTCGATGTTTGGACCTCTGAACGTGCGCACATCTAGTACACTGGATACGTGCCTTCCGTCAATCACAATATGATCGATATGGTTGGATGTAGATCGATCGGGGGACGTCCAAGTGGCATTGTGCATATCGAGATGTTGAAACTTGGTGCTACATACTACCATGTGACGTGCCGCGGCGAAATTGATCAGCCTCATACCATTGGGGGTAGTGTTCTCGTGGAGGCTGAGCTGTCCGACAGTGGGGCCAAAGATACCTTCCCGCCCGACCTTCGCATTAAAATCCCCGAAGACGATTTTGGCGTCATGGGCAGGGCACTTATCGCATACGTCCTCGAGTTTAGCATAGAAGGCATCTTTAGTCACATCGTCCTTTTCTTCCGTCGGGGCATGAGCACAAATAAGGCTGATGTTGTAGAATTTTGCCCTGATGTGGATTGTGGCTATCCTTTCTTTCACAGGAGTGAACCTAAAGACAAGGTGGCGAAGTCTCTTATTAACCACAAATCCGAATTCGTGCTTATCAACCTGGCAGCTGTAATTTACATCGCAAGATGCTAGCCTTTTGCATTTTTGCCCTATCCGTCGCATTTCCTGAATGGCAGTGATGTCCGTCCTACATTTCATGAGGGCATCCGCCAGCTGGGCGGAAGCGCCTGCCCTGTAAAGGGTTCGGACGTTCCATGTGCCTATTCGCAAATCAAAGTCCTTTAAACGTTTGCCGTGGTCGTCAACTTTTGAGGGGATCTTTATAGAGGCTATTGTTGTGGTTTTCATTGGATATAATTTTTACGTGGTGGGTTCCAAGCCCTACGCACAACCATTCGACGGTCAGCGTTATTTGAAAACCCGAAAATTCAAAAATTATTTCAAAATGTGCTCCTCTACAGTGAGTCAAACAAATGATCTCACAAACCCACTTGAGATCTGGCCCAACATGAAAATATGCAGAACAGAATTGGCATTGAACCTATCCAGATTTCATCTAAGGAACCTAATAACAGTGATAGCAGGACGCCGGCCACCTAGAACTAAAAGTCTTGAACAGACAGAATATACTATAATTATATATTATAATAATTATAATTTACTATAATTATGGTGGAATAGGTAATATCAGTGTTCCAAAGTAAAGTAAGCTGAGGCCGGTTTAACCTAACCGTTTACGAAAAGACAAATAACTCTTCATCTAATTGATTCAAGTAATGTGTGTTGTAATATCGAAAAATGAATAAAAGTGATCTTATAATTATACAACTTGCTATAATTTCGTTTACCGCGATAAATTATTAGATAGTACTTGCGCAAAACTTGCTGACTTGCTAAAAAAGGGATGAATTTGCTGACGCAAAACGAAAAATAAGAAGTGTTCAGAAAAAAGTTTGGGGGCACACTATAAGTTTATTTGTTTTAGTGTAAGGAAAAAAAAATAATTGTTTTACATACATAATTGGACATTACCTCAAGCTTTTCACATTGCCCTGATGGGTAGTTGTGACTAGTTTATACGTCACACTTACCGGTAAAATGACTAGCCATTTGACTAGTTATGTGTTTTAATTTTATGCATACCACAGTGTAACCAGTGACGACAATTATGACGTTTGAAAAATTCAAAATTCAGCTGCCTTAACCCTTTTTTAGAGGGAGACAAAAAATGTTAAAAGTTTTGTTAAGCAAATGTGTTCGAAGCAACAGATATATAGAGTGCAAACTGGCGGGTAAAATGTAAACAAACATTTATTTTCTGTTAAAAAAGGGAAAATTTGGAATGTTTTTAATTTCTTCAATGAAAATTTTAAAGATTCTTAAATATTTAATTATTAATCGAAATGTGGGCTATTTTCGGTCACAATGAATATAATTTCATGTGCAAGAGGTAATTAAGAAGCTAAATATTACAAAATAAGACGTACTGCTCAAGAAATTTTTCTTGCTGACAGTTGCCAATATTTTTTAATTTCTTGAAAGAAAAATTTAAAAAGTGTTATTGTTATTAGTTGTTTTTATTAATAGTTTCACACAAAAATTACATTTTTTTTATAACTCTCGCTAATATAAAAAACTCACCTAAAAAATTAAAAACAGGCTTTGTGTTTGGACAAAGTGTCGTGTTTCATAAAGCCGCTGTACAATATATTTACAATGTATTCTATTTCAAAATGTCGTAAATGTGTATTTTTAACGCAGTCAAAAGGCAACCAGCATCGGATTTATAGTTGATGCATTGTTTGGCAACTTTGCATATGTACATAATTTAAATACCGCAGTAGAACTGGATAACAACAACAAACTTTATATTGATACATTTTGGAAGTCAGCCATAAATAAACAAAACTGACAGACAATCAGAGAGGGACAGAAATACTTTTTTGGTAATATTGCTGTCCCTTTCTCAATACAGGGGTAAATGTCGAATCCCGTGTCGCACTGGTTACACTGTGATGCACACATGCGCGGGGGGCCTGCCGTTTAAAGCCGATTCCGAACAACAGAATTTTGAGAAACTTTTTCATGACAATTTTATTTTACTCTCAGGGTCATTATTACAACTTGCCATTAACTAAAGGGAGGATTTTAACGGGCAGATAAATTGTTTTTCGTTATTATGAGTACCCAATAAGATAAAAGTGATCGTTAACCTAAAGAGAAGATCATCCTACCTTTAACATTTAAAGGTCACTTTATATTTGAACTTGCCATATTATTTTCATTAGGGCAACTTCAAATTTAAACAAAATGAGTATATACAACAAAAAAACGAAGCCCGCGATTGCCACTGTGTTAAAAAAACTTATAATTGTGCAGTTTTATCGACATTGCTCCGGCACTGCCATATTTTTGAAAAATTGTATCTGTAAGTTGTAATTTTTGTACAATGGGTCAATTCAACCTCCGGGTACTGTACTTGTCTTAATTGACAAGTACACGTCCTCTAACCTAACTTATCCTAAGTTGTAATAACGAAAATAAGTTAAAGGTAACTTTTCGGTTCCCTTTAGCTAAAGGTACCTTTAACTAACCCCAAGTTTAAAGACAAGTTGTAATAATGGTCCTCAGAGTCGGAAGGAAAATTGTTTCATATTTCGTTTTGTTGGTGGTGTCTGACCAGTAGCTTGAACCGTGGCCTCATGTCTAATAAGCCAACACACTACCGACTAGACTGTGCCGACTTAATTTAATATAATAATATAGGTAAATTAAAAAAATTGTTTAAAAAAATATATACAACTATATAAACCAACAAAACCAACAAATTTTGTTTTTTTCTAATGGAGTGTAAAAATATAATAATAAAATCTACATAATTTTATTACAGAATGCCTGGGTGCAATAAATGTAAACAATCAATCCGTTATGAAACAGAGATTCCATACACGGGTGTTTGTAATGAGGTGTTTCGTAATGTTATGGAATTGACCAATATTCATGATGACTGCATGCTGTACATATACAATGTTGATTAGATAAATGATGTGCATAAAAACAAATAAAATTTAGTTTGATATAAATATGAACTAAACATCGAGAAGTAAACAAATTATTTAAGTGAAATTGACAACCAGAACATAGCGATAAAATAAAAATAAGTTCAAAGAGATTGAAACGACAAGCAGTTGTTTGCGGTTAACTAATTCTTCTCAGAAAATAAATGCGAACGATAATATAATACAGTACAAATTGCGGCTCTTTATTTCTATCATCTTATGATCGTTCGAGTCTAGTAGGCAGTGTGTTTGCTTATTAAACGTAAACTCTGGGTTCGAGCCCCAGGCCAGAGATCAAAACGAAATATGAAAAAAATATTTCTTCGGCGGTAAATAACCCTGTCATGAAAAAGTTTGTTCACACGAGTGAACAAATTCAAACAACCCTAACCCTGACTTGCAATATGACAACACAAACATATCTAACAAACAATAACATCCCCAACACACGTCAACATTCACAATACACATCAAAATACACACATTCATCAACATCTCTAACATAATTGTTTATATCCTTGTTGATCAGTTGACTATCGATCCTCAAGCAACACACAAATCAACAAGCTCTACGCGTGTGCACAAAAGGAAGTGATTCATTTTGAACATAAATTTAAATTATATTAAATACATATATATGTACATTTATCAAATTAGAAACTCAAATATTATGAAAATTAATAAATCTATTCAAATTGTGAACAAATTACATATATTGTAAAATAGTAGTCGCCGTAGTCTAGTAGGTAGTGTGTTCGCTTATTAGACGTAAAGCCCGGGTTCGAACCCCAGGCCAGACATCAAAACGAAATATAAAAAAAAATATTTCTCCGGCGACTTCCTCTCAGCAGATTTCTGGCAAAAACTCTGAGAGTAAAAATTGCCATGAAAAGCTTCTCAAAAAATCTGTGGTTCGGAGTCGACGTTAAACTGTAGGTCCCTCCACTTAAGTATAAAATTAAGGCACACGACCTGAGTGGTGTGAGAAGCTAGGCCGTAATCCTGTAATAAATCTGAAGGGTTGTAATCACCAATTATGTATGTATGTATGTAAAAAAAATAAAAATACGTTTTATAACGTGTTGAGAATATATCCGCATAAAACACCAACTAATATTTATTATTAACATATAGACACAATACCAAAAAGGTTTGTGCATGTATATACCCCACCCCCTCTTACCCACATACTAACCCTCACCCTATAACCCGCTTAATCAATATTATTTTGAATAATATAATTAATATTTCAATAATATTATAATATCAATCTTATATATAAAAATGAATGTGTGTTTGATTGTATGTTTGTATGTTTGAAGTTTATAGACGATTAAACGGCTGAACCGATTTTCTTGAAATTTTCACAGTATCTTCCTGTATGTCTGGAAGGAGTTATAGGCCACTTTTTATGTTGATATTCCAAATGAGCGAGGGGCCATGCCCACGTATGCTACATACTACATACTTAATATTTAATTGCATTTGAAATATATTACTCATACGCATAGTAGTTACCCCTACAAGTATGCTATCTGTGATTCTTGATGTATAAAACCAAAGAAAATAAAGTGTAAAGAACGACGCGGGGGGAAAGATAAGTGCGTTAAAAAGTGTATTTTATTCTTAAATTAGTAGTAAACTTTATTGTGAACAATTTTTTATTACTTTTTTTAATGCAAAAAAAAATTAATTGGAAAATAATAATGCACTTAAGTATTTACCCTAATGTAACGTAAAAAACAGCTAATAGTGTTTTCACACCAAAAGTTAAAACCTGATTTTAGCATTAAAACCATAATCAGCTGATTTTGCGTTCACACTGCAAATTTTCTTAAATCAGGTTTTAACTTTCATACATTCATGACGCAACAGAAATGTTTTTGTTTAAGAAAAAACAAAAAATATGAAAAATTAAGAAATAATATTAATATTATTAATATTATTGTTAAAATATTGTTATTTATTATTGTTGTAGCATTCATTATTTGAAATTTTACATTTTTATACAACCGGCTTTCTATATTTTTACATTTGTTTTGTTTTTATTTTGTTTTTATTTAATTTTTATCAGCTGTTTTTACCATTTCAGAGCTGGTAGCTCTGATTTAGTACATAAAACAAGGTTGTATTTCATAAAATCAACTTAAAACCAATTCAAAAAAGGTTTTAAGTTGATTTTAACACAATAATTTTGTATGGTAAAAGCAGCTTTTATTTTTGATTTTAACGTTAAAACCAACTTTTGCGTTAAAACCACTCGGTGTGAAAACACTATAACTTTTTCAGCTATGCATGAGACTCATACAAAAGTGGAAGTAAACTCACTTTATCCGTTCTATGCGTCTATGCATTCTATGCGTTTTTTTCTGTACTTGCCACAAGAACCTAAACTGATTCTACTTTTTTAACATATACCGCAAGAACGCATTAAACGCATTGTATAAATTTTCGGGTTTACCTTAAAAACTGTAAGTTTCATATGCACCTCAAGGTGTTATTGGTCAAAACAGAGATTAAAAAATAATATTAAAAATTCTTGGAGTACCTCTTCATATCTACCCGGAATAAATTTTAACTTAAGAAATGAAAAAATTAACAAGTTAAATTATTCAAAATTTTAATAAAAATTACTTCCTAGCGATTTGCCAAAAACGCCTATTTAATAAAAATTTATGCTTTTCTAATTATTTTAAAACGAAAAGCGATTTTTAATAAAAATAAGTTCACATTACTATCTTTGTTTTGAAGAGTGCGTGGAAGTGTTCTGATTGTATTACTCATTGCAACGCGTCTGCTTATCCATTGGCTATATGGGTCAGCCAATGAAAAATCAGCGCGTATTAATCATTTTGTATTATTTGGCTCAGACTACGGCTGTAGTATATTTGTTAAGCGCTGCATTTGTTATGTTATTTCAATAAGTAACTGTCAATAACAGAGGATGGCGAAGTATAGTCTGATCATTGTGTCATTAATAGCATATTTAAATTATTGTCAATGTGCTGTATATCTGGACGAAAAGTTTTTGGATGGTATTAATTATAAAGTTTTTATTAAAATTACCTCGTAATACTATGTATTTGTTATTGCAGATTCGTGGAAGGACTCATGGATATACAGTAAACATCCAGGGAAAGAATTTGGAAAATTTATCTTAAGTTCAGGAACTTTCTATAACGATAAAGATGCTGACAAAGGTCTTCAAACTTCACAAGATGCACGATTTTATGCCGCTTCAAAAAAATTCCCACCTTTTTCAAATGAAAACGAACCGCTTGTCATTCAGTTTTCCGTCAAACATGAACAAAATATTGATTGTGGAGGAGGGTACATAAAACTTTTTGATTGTTCTTTAAATCAGGAAGATATGCATGGCGAATCACCATATGAAATCATGTTTGGACCAGATATTTGCGGGCCTGGTACAAAGAAGGTTCACGTTATATTTAGTTATAAAGGAAAAAATCATCTAATTAATAAGGATATTAGATGTAAAGATGACATATACACCCATTTCTACACGCTTGTTGTCAAACCTGATAACACATATGAAGTACATATCGATAATGAAAAAGTAGAGTCTGGAAATCTTGAAGACGATTGGGACTTCTTACCACCAAAAAAAATAAAGGATCCTATCGCTAAAAAACCTGAAGATTGGGATGACAGAGTAAGTTATATTTTAACATTAATAACACTTGTGAGCTTATATGAAATTAAACTCAAGTGATTAGATTTCTATATGTCAAATTATAATTTAATGGGTTATATACACCATACATTCGAGTGTGTAAGCATAAGCATTTAAAATTTACGTCGATTTTTTAAGATATCAGGACCTAGTATATGTATAGACTTATTTATACAGTGGACCGCAAAAGTCCTAGTACCCCAATATATTTTTGACAATTTGATGAATTTTAACCAACACTTGATATAGAAACTTGGAGTTTTTATATTCATTTTATTAATTTATTTCTGTTTTATTATAAACCAAAAAAAATTTAGTAGTTTTTCACAAAACAAAAAATTGGGAAACGTTTCTAGTGTCCCTAATATTTAGTAGGATATTCCTTAAGGTCAATCGCTCCATTTAGCCCATTTAAAATTGAATGTACCACTTTTGTTTAATGGTTTCTGGTGATATTTGCCGGGTTAAATGTTTCACGCGAGTTCTTTGGATTCTCCTCACTAAAGCATATCAAATCAAATTTGGAATAAAGCGTTTTCTTTAGACGGAAAAATTATATATTTTGACTAGTTCGGATGTACTTCAGTACGGAGGAAAAAAATTAATAGCTGTTTCTCAAGAAGCGGTTAAACATGGTAGTGGTACTGTAATGTCTATCGGCACCAGAGATCAGCAATGAATCGAGTGACTAGAATCATTCATCAACATTTACAGTCTTAGTTATTAGGCATTTATAACAAAAAAAAAAAAAAGACACAAGCAAAAAAGATAGCAGCAAGCAGAGCAAGTAGTAAGTACTTTAGTGTTCGTACACGATTCATACTTATTTTGTGCTTCGTGTATACGTTGAGTTATTGTTAAGTATGAATATGATGAGTACTTCAAACTTTGGATATAAGTAGAGGTTCCATGGTTTTAAAATAAGTATGAATGCTGCGTATAAGTATCAGAAATTATGAGCATGATTCGATTCTACTCATCTTTTTGAATACACAATGCTGATCTCTGATCGGCACTAGGCGTGGACAGTTTGCAATTTATTGAGAAAATAATTAATGAGATTTTTTTATACAAATTGTTGGTTAAAATTCATGAAATTGCAAAAACGTATTGCGTATAGCAATGCGTTTGATATGTGTTAAATAAACCCAAAAACTTCGGGGACAGACGTTTCATATTTTAATTGATTTAGAATTATAATATTGCATTATAGCCACCATCTTATAAGATAATAATTTAATCCATGAGAACATTGATTTTTTATTGCAATTAGTTCATACTTAAAGTTTTTCAAAGAGGATTGCTGAGAGAGAGTTGAAGAAATAATCTTGTTTTAAATTTCTTTTTTTAATATGTCAGATTTGATGTTTGATTACGGCTACCACAACTAAAGCCCCCTTCACACTATCACACAAGTAATATGTAAAGTCTGATGAAAAAGTAAAATGAAATTCCATCCGTATTTCAAAAAAGAGAATAATAGTCGTATGATTATTTTTTCTGCGTTTACACGATTGGTATAAGACAATAATAAAGTAAGACGAAAACAGCTGTTAAAAAACATAAACAAAGTGAAAAAATTTGCTTAAAGTTTCTATTGAAATTAAAATGCCGGGAATGGCTACTACGGCGTAAAACTGAAGACAAATCAACAACTTTTTCTAACTCCATTAAATTATTAATTAAATATTGAATATAATTCTAAAAATATTTTCACAAAATAGGAATAATTGTTTGTGCCAAAAATGTTTTTTGTTTTTGTTTTTTTTTGCACATGTGTTTTACACTTTTTTGTTTTGTTTACATAAAAATGCATCCCTGATCTAATGAAATGTTCTTGTTTTTTGAAACATTTCAAAAAATGAAGAGAGCCATACGACTGTCAAATTTTCATCCGTATTTTCTCTCATTGTGTGATAGTTTCATTACATATTATGTTTAGACGATCCCATCCGTACTCTCCTACATAAAATTTTGACAGATCATATTACTTGTGTGATAGTGTGAAGGGGGCTTAAGCAAATATAATATTAATTTACATATATTAAACTGACAATGGAAATGAAATGCATTTCCAAACAACAAAAAATAATTTTTTCTGCCAATTTTGTATTTAATATAAAATATTAGTTCAAACTGTAATTATAATACTATTTTTTAACAAAGGAAATTTTTTGTATTGGATTCGTGATTGATATAATAATTCGCAATCCATCCTAATACGTTATGATTTAGTCTTTTTCTTTTTTGATTTTATTTATATTTTTTAATTTTGTTATTTTTATCAAATTGATGACGTGACTTCAGCCCTAATCCAAAAGGCATGTTTTGAGGTCCTTTTTTTCGTTAAATGATTTAATGAGTTTAGGTAAGGTTACGGACCACCTTTAAAGGTGATATTTGATATTTTCTCGGCAGTCTGGCTGTCCGAGTAAATCAAGAAATTTTTAAGTAAAATCCCGCTGTCCAACAAGCATGTTGCCATTTTTAAAATTGCCATAACCTCTCCTTGAAAAATAATGCGGTGGTCAGACACCTTCAATAAATATGCCACAGCCCACCCTATCACTTTGAAATTTAACAAGATTTGGTTCTTAAACTATAACGTAGGAGAGAAATTTCAATTTTTGAAATGTGTTTGAACCAAAATTTTTTTATTTTTAGATATTGCTTAAATTCTGAGGAAAGTTTGAATTCCACTATTTAAGTTATAAAATTTAAAATAAACTTTCAATTAACATTAAAAAATAAAAAATACTGCGCTAGTAGTAATAATTTAATAATTTCAATTAAAAATGTCTATATTTTCTATTACTGAAAACTAATGTTTAAAATCGAAGGCTATACACTCTCGCATTCGCCAATATTTTTGTTTTAGTCCATTGTTTGAACCAGAAATACAATAAATTAAAAAAGTTAAAGTTTTTTGTACATTTAATTTTTATTTACAAAAAATAATAATAATTCTGTACATATTTTAGCCAACAATACCTGATCCTAATGACAAGAAACCAGAAGATTGGGATAAGCCAGAACATATTCCTGATCCTGATGCCACCAAGCCTGAAGATTGGGATGATGAAATGGATGGTGAGTGGGAACCTCCAATGGTTGATAATCCAGAGTACAAAGGTGAATGGCAGCCAAAACAACTTGATAATCCTGACTATAAAGGAGCATGGGAACATCCAGAAATAGAGAATCCTGACTACATTCCAGATTCAAACTTATATTTACGTAAAGAACTATGCACAGTTGGATTCGATTTATGGCAGGTTAAATCAGGAACTATTTTTGACAACATTCTTCTCACGGACGATATTGAATTAGCTTCTAAGATTGCGTCTGAAGTTAAAAATACACAAGCCGGCGAGAAAAAAATGAAAGAAGCACAAGATGAAGAACAAAGAAAGAAGGATGAAGATAATAAAAATAATAGTGATGATGATGATGATGAAGAT
Organism: Sarcophaga rosellei; assembly: GCA_930367235.1. Classification (NCBI taxonomy): domain Eukaryota; kingdom Metazoa; phylum Arthropoda; class Insecta; order Diptera; family Sarcophagidae; genus Sarcophaga; species Sarcophaga rosellei. Next base: position 76,939,451 of record OV884017.1, on the reverse strand, counting down.
GATGATGATGATAAAGATATACCTCAGGAAGATCCATCGAATGAACACGATGAGTTGTAAGAGTGTATTGTATTAAGAAATAAGCTTAGTTTCAAATACTTGAGAAGAAACTTATTTGTATAATTTATAAGACTTAATTAGATTTTATTTATTAATAAAAAATGAAATTATAAAATAACTTTCTTATTTCTGTAAAATTTAATTAAATTTTCTTAAATTATTAAGTTTCTTGCTCCAAAAGCATAACTTTTGTTAGCTATGCTCATTTGGATAAGGCAGTTCTTAAGAAAATGAAATACGTATTTGCTTTATTTTTTATCTAATTATACTCCTTAAAATGAGTATTCAGTCTTAATAAGGATTCTATCAATTAAAATTTTCTTTGGGTGTTGACAATTAGTAGTCGCCGTAGTCTAGTAGGTAGCGTGTACGCTTATTAGACGTAAATCCTGGGTTTGAGCCCCAGGCCAGACATCAAAACGAAATATGGAAAAAAAATATTTCTTCGGCGACTTCCTCTCAGCAGATTTCTGTCAAGAACTCTGAGAGTAAATAAACCTGCCATGAAAAAGTTTCTCAAAATCGTCCTTCGGAGTCGACGTTAAACTGTAGGTTCCGCCACTCAAGTATAAAATTAAGGCACACAACATGAGAGTAACAATAATAAATAACCGTAAAAACTAAAATTATTTAGACCCAATCAACACCAGGAAAACTTTCATATTTTAATTCATTTATAAACATAGTATTTTTTTTAGAGGAAATCTGGATGTAATCGAGCTTGTTCATGTATCTCTCTGAATATTTTCCAATGTCAGCAAATCTTTAAGGCCCCGATTATGGTTTACAACAGTTGTAAATTTAATGTTGTATTTTTTAAATTGCGATTATGGTTTACAACAGTTGTTTTTAAGTGTTGTCAGAACTGTGAAAAACTTACAACAGCTTATTATCTGTTGTATTGTTACCGCGGTAAGTTAAAAAAGGAAATGGAGAAAAATTTGTAAGTATATGTAACAGTGCATATAATTTTTTGTGGAAATTTTAAAAATTATTAATAACTGGAAATATTTTATAGAAAAATAACCAATTAGAAGCAGAAGGAAAAGCTGATCGAGTTAATGACAGCAAATCCTGACATTGGCCGTGGCAAGTTACCATTTGGAGCAAATAAGACTCAGCACAAAGAGACATGGAAGAAATTTTCATTGAAGTTAAATGGCTTAGATTCACCTATTAGGGCCATTATTACAACTTGCCATTAACTAAAGGGAGGATTTTAACGGGCAGATAAATTGTTTTTCATTACTATGAGTACCCAGTAAGCCCGCGGTTGCCACTGCGTTAAAAAAGACTTAAAATTGAGCAGTTTTATAGACATTCCTCCCGCACTGCCATATTTTTGCAAAAATTTTATCTGTAAGTTATAATAACGAAAATAAGTTGAAGGAAGCTTTCCAGTTCCCTTTAGCTAAAGGTACCTTTAACTAACCCCAACTTTAACGACAAGTTGTAATAATGGTCCTTAAAGTTACAAAAGAATGACAAAGGGTTAGTAGATAAATTGTAAAATTTTTTGTTACAGGTGTGGACTCATTATAAAGCCAATTTGAAAAGAAAATTGGCTGCCAATAAAAAAAACTTTCAAGCTACTGGTGGTGGTCCCTCTACAGAAATTAGCTTGACCCCATTGGAGCAGAGCACCGTAGAGTTGGTGCCTATGTAATCGAAAGTAAATCCAAATGGATCTGCAATGGGATTGCAAAATCAAAACAATTCAGATAATGTGGAATCGCCATACGATATTAAAGGACCTTCAACTAGCACTAACCGATGCAAACAGCAGTTGCCGAAAAGCTACAAAATGCAAAAAACAAGATGGACGATTAGCGTTTAAAAATATTAAAAAGGCAAGAAAAGAACCAACATTAGATATTGATTACGTTAAACGCTAATAAATGTTTTTATGTAAAAATTATCAAATAAATAAGAAATTCTAGAAATAAAAAGAACCTTTTTTCTTTGTGTTTCTGAATTACAAAATTGATTAATAAATGCCAAACAAACAAAAAATATAATCAAGCAATAATAAATTTTATTTAAAAATATAAACGCTAATGAAGCAAGCCTTTATTTGTTTTATTAATTTAATTTGTTCATTATTTTTGTTTTAATAAAAGTTAAAATTTGTGCTTTAAATAAGTATTCTGTTTTTTAACGTAATAATTTTTGTTTTCAGTTGACAATTTTATACACTCAGGGATGTATTATAAAGGAAAGTATACTAACATTGAGGAACAACCCTGTGACAAGCACAACATCTAAATGTTATAACTATAATCAAGAAAGTTCTAAATGTTATGTGGTCTCTGTTACAACACTACATTTATGTGTCGTGAACCACAATCGGGGCCTAAATTTTTCTGAGTTTGTAACAAAAAGGTACCGCTGTGAACATTCGTAAGATCTTGTTTTGCCGCCTTTGAATATTCTCTTTATGCGACATTTCCCATACCTTCTCACATCACTTATGTTGTGTATATTAATTTTATATATGAGTGGCATGGCCTGAACACGATTCTGAACGTCAGATTTTTGAGAAACTTTGGCATGATAATTTTATTTACTTTCAGAGTTTTTGCCAAAAAACTGCTGAGATGATGATGGGCTGAGACCCCATCTGCCCTACTGCAGTAGCCAGATTCGACCTCCAGTTGAGTTTGGGATCGAAGACCAAGCCCTAATATTAAACCTCAGGGTGAAGGTCGGGACGTTGTATCTCTTAGTGAAAATAAATGTATCGGTCTTGGAGGGATTAACAGATAGTCCAAAATCCCCTTACCAGTCCAATACAATTGACAAAACTAAGTTCAGCTTGTCAGACAGAGTCTGTGGACATATTCCCCACGCAGCAATGACTATATCATCAGCGTAGGCTATGGCGTTATTACCAGAAGATTCAAGTCTCCTCAGGAGTGAGTTGACTGCGAGATTCCAGAGAAGTGGAGATAGAACACCGCCTTGTGGTGACCTCTGCAGACAATTCTCTGACACTGACACCCTCAATGTCCAGGAAAATAGCCAGAGTGTATTCAGACTGCACTGCACACCCAAGAGATTAGGGAGTGCAGTGCAGTCTCCACTGATTTACCCCTTGTGTAGGCATGTTGGGATGAGGATAGAAGTAATGGCTCAATCGAGGCCCCAATATAAACATCAAGGACTCTTTCCAGTATCTTCAGAAGAAAGGCACAAATGCTGATTGGTCTATAGTCACTTGCCGTCCGTGTGGGACTGTTTCCCAGCCTTGAGAATGAAGATCACCCTATATATTCACATTTAAAATTTGGATAACTTTGTTTAATTTGATTTAGAACACAATCTCATAAAATGCTTTTTCCTAGTTGAAAAATCGCTTATCCTAGTATTTACCTTACTAGACAGTTGCTTGTAAAACAATAACATATGGTTGGTGTTCCGACGATGGAACATTGCCTCTTCGACAGCTGTATCACTAAAGATGGAGTAGCGGATGTTAAAAAATAATAATTCAGCAGACCTTGCATAAAACGATTGAAAAAACCGAAAGCGAGGCTTCTTGCCAACAAACATAAAAATAAATAATTGTTACGCAAATGGAAACGACCTAATCCCACATGAAATCAATTAACAAATTCTAACAAACACATTAACACTAACGAATACAATGACCATGTTGATTAATAATGGATACACTAACAACTACAACGAACATGTTACAAGCAAAGCATCAACATAGGTATGAAAGAGAAGGGGATAGACAAGTAAGCGAACGCAACAACCAGAAATGAGAATAAAATACACAAACAACAATGCAGTCGCGATAGAATTCTCGAGAAGGCGAGAACAAGAACCTTCTACTTCAAGAATGTTCATCAGACTGATTCGCGCGTATATAAAAAGGCAAATCAGTCTTGTGTGAAGACGCATTGCGTTCGAAGTAAATAATCGTGGTTTGAAGATCACCGCTATAGATCTGTACACTAGTGTAACTGTTGTTGCTTACAAAAAGGTTGTAAGTAGAGAATAATAACGAACAAGCAAGTTGTTGTTGTATAGTGAAATTGTATACGGTGGCACACAAAAGTAGTGTGAATAATAAAGAGTTTAATTGAAACGAAACCCATATTTGTTTTTATTTTGGTTTGTTATCAACGGACTCATATTCTAAATGTTTTTAAAAGAGGTAAAAACGTAACAATTGGTGTCAGAAGTGGCATTGCAAAATCCGAAAGCAAAAAAAAAATAAAAAAAGAGAAAATCAAAATCAAACTCTCTGATCTAAACGGCTTAAACGAGAGTGGGGTAAACTAGAGCTGCCAACAATAGGCACGAGGAATGAATTGCAAAAGCGATTAAGAGAACACCTACAGCTTCAAGGCATTGACTTCGATTCCTACGAGTTCGAGGATGAAGAGGAACGACAGTTACAGGCCCCTACAATCCCTAGCGGAGTTGACATAAATTCGTTGCTAGCCGCTATGGTGGAAAAAATGCAAGTATTAACTGATGCATAAGAAGCTTCTAGAGCCGAAAATCAGAAACATCTAGCTGAGTTTCGAAGAGAAAGTGAACAAATGGTGGAAAAATGGAAGTAGTAAACGAAAAGCTATTTGAAGCTTCTAGAGCCGAAAATCGCAAAATGCAAGAAGCGAAAGAAATGCTATTTGCTGATGTACGAGAAGCTTCTAGAGCCGAAAATCAGAAACTTCTGGCTTAGTCGCGACATGATAGTGAACAAAGAATGCAGGCAGCAATTATGGAAAATATGGAGCTTCGAGAACAAAAATTTTTGGCAAAAATTAGAATAAACTTGAAGCGACAACAGAGAAGCTGCAGGAAATACGTGAGTCATTCAGCAAAAGAATCACTGGCGTAGAGGAAAAGGTGTCAGATTGGGAAAAGACCTTTGACGGAATAATAGAGGAGAAGATCAACAACAACAAGTTCGAGTCGTACCAGAAAGTACCGACAGGATAAAACCACCTTGCTTTGATGGTAGCTCACCCCTATTCGTACTCAAATTCCAATTCGAGGCAGTAGCCAGCAGGAATGGATGGGACGATGGGGAGAAAGCTCTAGAACTAATTTTGGCGCTAAAAGGTGTCGCAGCTGAAATCCTAGAAACCATGCCAGCCAGCTGCAGGAACAACTACAACGAGTTAATGGTTGCATTACAGTGGAAATTCTGTGACGAGCACCAACGAGAACTGAACCGCATGGAGTTGAGATCCCGGGCGCAAAAGGCAAACGAGTCATTACAAGCCTTTGCAATGGAAGTCGAAAGATTAGTGCAGCTAACATACCCAGGGGAAACCCACCCGCTGATAGACAACATTAAGACCGAGGCGTTTGTATACGCGACCTGACATTAAACTAGCGGTGTGTTCTACGCAGAAGACAACCTTTGCAGAAACCGTGGCCTTCGCACTAGCCCAGGAGACCGCTCGCACGATTTGCAGACCACAACTGAGCTAAGTGAGAAAAATGGAAGTCGGGTAGAAAGAAGAATGCCTTTTGAATAAAATAAAATAGATTCTGAAGCAAGTTTTGTGAGGAAACGGACAAAAAGGTAAACCTAAATGCTTCAACTGTGGACAGGTTGGCCATTTCCAAAGAAACTGTAAAGCGCAAAGGAAAATATCAAGATCGGCAACGCCTAAGGCTTCTGATGAACACTGTATTGAAACGAGTAGTTCCAAGAGAAGGCGCGGAAAGCTTGAGAATATCGAAGATCATCCTGTGTCCAAAAATAGAGGCTAATATTCAAATCGAACAGTCTCCGGACACTTACACTGCTGAAGGAAACACTGAAGTTATACAAGCTAGAAGAGGATGCAAGAAAATCAGAGATGATTTCGAACTATCGTCTTTAACAAAACGAAGTCTCGTAATTTGGAGCCTAATATTGTGTAAAGGCTGAGAAGAAGGAATCCATCGTTGTTGTCCGGCAAATGCAGATTGAAGCCAACGAAGACTGATCCGAGGCATAAATAAGTGACCCAATATTGTCAATTATCAAAGATATCAGCAGGTAAGGAAGAGGACAAACGACCTACCTGATATGAGATATCTGCAGAACGTCCTTTTACAAACGCATATTGGGCACTACGGGATAGTTTAAAGATGATAAATGGGTGCCTATATCGACATTGGGAAAGCGCTGAGGGCAAGACCTCATCCAACCTATTAGTAGTGCTTTCCTCCAAGATGAAAGAAGTGTTAAAGGAGTTCCATAATGGAGCTAGAGGAGGAGATCTTGGAGTGACAAGGACGCTGGAAAGGCTAAAACAACGTTTTTATTGGGCTGGATGTAAGCAATCAGTGGCGGATTGGATAGCGAACTGTACCCAGTGTATTGTAGTTAAACGTCCAGTAAAAAGAAGTCGAGGTCAGATGCAGAAATATCTATAACTCAGGCGCATCTTTCGAGCGGATAGCGATGGGCGTAGCAGGCCCTTTTCCAGTCAGCAATGCCGTAAACCGATATGTTCTTGTTGTGACGGACTACTTCAGCAAATGGTCTATGCCAGGGGTCGGCAAACTGCGGCTCGCGAGCCAAATGCGGCTCTTTGGATGTGAAGCTGTGGCTCTTTTTTTTTGTATAAAAAAAAAAATAATTGTTTAGAATCGATTAACAAGAAGTGTATGAAAATTAACAAATCATTTCGTAAACGTTTCCATAATGTACACAGCTTTTAATATTTTCAATCGTTCCGTACATTAGCAAACGTTTGAGAAATTTTTCTGATTTTCGTAGTCTTATAGTCAATCAGTACGTGAGAGAGTGAAACAGTGTTTAGTTACCTAATTATTTTAATATTGTAGCGTATCATTATCATTTTTGTTGTGAAAAAAATGTATGGCTCTTTTAAAACTTAAGTTTTGCAAATTGCAATATTTGGCTCTTCCGTCTCAAAAGTTTGCCGACCCCTGGTCTATGCCATACCCAATCAAGAGGCCAACACAATAGTAAATGTTTTTGTGAACAACTGGGTATACCGCTACGGCATAATAATAAAGAGTTTAATTGAAATTAAACATATATTTATTTTTATTTTGGTTTTGCAATCAAGAACTCATATTCTAAACGTTTTTAAAAAGACAAAAACTTACCAATATACAATTTTTGTAATAAAATAAAACTTTTTAATATAATATATTTACAAACATATACATACATATAAAACACACTAAAAAATTGTGAAAATAAAAACATGAAGTGACACAGGGTAAAATAAATTTACTTACAATTGAGGTTTTGAAAGATTGTAAATACACATGTAACGTAACGATAGAGTTTAGTATAGTAAAGCCAGCACTTCAACAATTATCGTGGAAATAGCAGAGAATTCCGTAATACACTCAACTAATCGCGAAACATGGGTGATAATAATAACAACAATACTAACCAATACAATAATAGAAACATACAAAGATATGATAATATATGATACGAGCAGCAGGCTCAAATAGAATTTGCCGCAAAACACCTATCATCCCCTGGAATCACAAAGTGGTATTTCTAACTCAAGTAAAGGTTTTTCAGATTAATGTGAATAATAGGTTTTAACGCAAAAGTTGGTTTTAACGTTAAAACCAAAAATAAAACCTGCTTTTACCATACAAAATTATTGTGTTAAAACCAACTTAAAACCTTTTTTGAATTGGTTTTAAGTAGGTTTTATGAAATACAACCTTGTTTTATGTACTAAATCAGAGCTACCATCTCTGAAATGTTGAAAACAGCTGATAAAAACAAAATAAAAACAAAACAAATGTAAAAATACAGAAAGCCGGTTGTATAAAAATGTAAAAATTTTAATAATGAATGCTGCAACAATAATAAATAGTAATATTATAACAATAATATTAATAATAATATTTCTTAATTTTTCTTATTTTTAATTTTTTTTAAACAAAAACAGCTGTTGCACAGTCATAAATGTATGAAAGTTAAAATCAGATTTAAGAAAATTTGCATTGTGAACGCAAAATCAGCTGATTATGGTTTTATTGCTAAAAATCAGGTTTTAACTTTTGGTGTGAAAACACTATAACATTAGCTCTATGGTAAAACAACACTATTGGTTGACACAGTGGGTGATATTTCGCTAATAAAGTCAAAATATTTTGATATGAACCAAATAATTGCTAACTAAACAACACAAATAAATGGAATAGAACAAGGTGAAACTGAATCCATGGGCGGTGTACTTTTGGGTTTGAAATTCAATAATTATTCGGTACCTCAAGATTTCCAAGTAGAAAAAAATAACTTCCCGATGCCATGCCATGGAATCATCAGCATTAAAACGCACAGTTATGTTATTTTGTTTCGCCACCAAGCACTGGGGAAATCCGTCAAGTTAACTTCATTAATTGTTAACCAAGGTGTATTTATTGCAAATACATACATACATAATTGGCCATTACAACCCTTCAGTCAGGATTACGGCCTAGCTTCTCACACCACTCATATTGTGTGTGTTAATTTTATATATGAGTGGCGGGACCTACAGTTTAAAGTCGACTCCGAACGATAGATTTTTGAGAAACTTTTCTTAGCAATTTTATTTACCCTCAGAGTTTTTGCCAGGAATCTGCTCGGAGGAAGTCACCGAAGAAATATTTTTTTTCATATTTCGTTTTGATGCCTGACCTAGGGTTTGAGCAGTGGCCTTACGTCTAATAAGCTAACACACTACCTACTAGACTACGGCGACTGCATTCCTTATTAGCAAAGATCAAACTTTTGTTACTAAATACCACCGTACCGAGTACTATGTTCACACAGATAACAAAATTCGTGTTTCTTTCTCTAGTTCGTAATTGGGAGCCCAAACATAAGTGAAACATCATGTTTTAACATATAACATTTTGAGGGTGAATTGTGTCATCTCATGTTGTTTAATTTTGAAACTACTTGTGAATTACGACGCATCTGCTGGCTTCTCTAAGTTTTATTGCAAGTTATGGCTAGATCGCCTGATCCAATAGACAGGGAAAACAAAAGCAAAATTCATATGAAAACGTTTTTAATAACAAAAGTATCTTTGAAAAAAACATAATAATCTTTGCTTCCTTTTTTTTTACCGAATAATGTGCCGTGCGAACGAAACAAGTCATTCATATGGCCCTGTGAACATGATATAATGCGCACTTTTAAATAAATTTTTAATCATTATGGCTCATCACTGACATACTATTTACTGGCAGCATCGTTCTTCGATCTATTTATTTGCCTTTATTTGCTGTCTGGTATCTTCACGATCTTTATATGACATTCTTGTATGTTTAATTCTGCTTACCGTACATTATGAGATTTTTCGTCTTTCTTGTAAAAATACATAGTTTTGTCCTATCCCTGGTCGCATTCAGACCACTTGGTCGTGTCGTATTGAATACTATGTGCAGAATGTGTTTCGCTCATCTGCATTGATATTTCGAATTTTTACCCCTCAGAAGGCGGGAGTGCATCGCAATGGCACTATTTTTCAAAAAAGTGTCCAGTTGTTTGCGTACGCTGACGACATTGACATTATAGGGCGTACCAAGCGAGATGTTACTGCTGCCTTTAGTGCTATTGAAGGGGAGTCTACTAAGATGGGTCTGGCAGTTAATGAGGGCAAAACAAAGTATATGTTATCGACAAGTAGAGACGTGCGGCGTATTGATTTTCAGATTACGGCCGATAACTATACTTTTAACACAGTCAAGGAATTTACTTATCTTGGCTCCGCCGTTAACCAACTGGGGTAGGCGCTCAAGAAGCAGTGACGCCTGGAAGGATGTGTTACGGCAAGCCGAAATCCGTTAATCGGGTTGTTAATGGCCAATTAAGTAAGTAAGTAAGAAGGAGTCCGATCTGATACTCCTTAATGACGGTTCTCCTACTCACCTAAACACTCTGGAAACTCTCCCTTATATCGATCTTAGCTTTTGTTCGCCTGTTCTATATTACCATATTAGTTGGAAAACTGAAAAAAATCTTTTTGGAAGTGACTACTTTCCTATTGCCATCCCTTTATTTTCTAATAACGTAGTACATGGAGAATTCAATAAACCTAAATTCAATTTAAATTTTGCAGATTGGCCGAATTTTCTACACCTCGAATCTTTGAATATGACCAAGTCAGTTGTATCAAATATAAATAAAGAAACATCAAATATATGTAAGACTATTTTACAAGCAGCAAATGTATCTAACTAAGAAAACGGTCCCCTGGTGGAACAAAAAACTGCAGAAATTAAAAGCAAAAAACAAAAATACACTCTGGCAATCATTCAAAGGAAACATGATACAAACGAACCTACTCATGTATAAAAAGGACAATGCGAAATATAAAAAAAATAAACTAACGATAAAGGAATCTATTTTCCAGCTAACAAAGCATCACATAGAAATCACTGTATTTCTTCCTTGTTAAATCAAGATACATTGTGTACAAACTTCTTGGCTATAGGCAACGAATTTGGCAAATATTGGTCGGAAAAATCTGATGACAACAATTTGCCAAACAATTTTTGATCACGGAAACATGATTTCACGACCAACCTTCCCTCGACCACACCATCTGCCCAAGCTATGCAAATAGAATTCATAGAATTTAATTCTACCTTAAAAGTATTAAATGGTGACACCCTTTGAATGGACAGAATATCGTATATAATGTTAAAGATGCTGCCACACAGTCTGAAAACCCGCATTATAGCACTATTTATTAAATTCTTTTATAATTTTATTCCACAACAATTCAAAAATAGCATCGTATTTCCTATTCTAAAACCTTGAAAGAATAAAACTAATATAAGTTCATACAGACCCATATCTTTAAATATGTAGTTGCTTTTCTAAAACTTTAGATAAAATTGTAGCAAATATATTGTGGTGGTCTGTTACTAACAATAAACTACTTATCAATCGTCAATTTGGTTTTAGATAGGGAAGTTCGACAATTGATGCTCTACTTTTCGTAGACTATCAAATTGCCAATAGTCTCTATTTACGTAAATATATTACATTAATCGCGTCGTTAGACTTTGAACTACTACTTTTGATTAAGAATGGGAAATAGGTCGAAATATTATTAGGTACGTCTCTAATTTTATGTCTAATATGAAGAATACAATTCGTATTAAAAACCAATTTTAAAATTTCTTTTCACTACATAATGGAGTTCCACAGGGTTCTCCCTTATCGGTAATAATTTTTCTTATAGCATACAGTAAATTCTGCTCGATCATATCACTACATAAGCAAACCGACTTTTGTGCATACGTTGACGATTTCAATTTAATTAAGAAAAACCTTTTGTTTAATCTTGATAATCTATTTTCTGACGTAAGCAATTTGTGCGACTATCGGGTGCTTCACTATCGTCTTCAAAATGTAAATACTTACATTTTTGTCGTCTTAAAAACTGCAACTGCAAAAGTTAATTCTCTTCGTTTGTTGGGTATACTAATAAACGAACGCTACAACTGGAATGACCATATTCAATTCCTACGGACCTCCCTTTCTCAAAGAGTAAATGTTCCAAAATGGAATACACATTTAATTTCTCTTCTTTCAATAGCTGGAGCACTTATTCTCTCAAAGATTAACTCCGGTTTACAATTCTTCGGCCTTGGTTCTAAATCTCAGTTAAATAAAATTGACTTTATTATAAATTCGGGTATAAGGTTATTCTTAGGCGTTTTGCGATCTACTCCTGTTCCTAACCTGCGTTATGAATCTACCATTAGATTTCTAGACACGCAAAGAGACATACTCACTACTAGATTATTTTATCCATTGCCTTATGGCGAAAATAACCTACTAATACAAATAGCCAAAAATATAAGACATTCCAAAAGAAATCCAAAAGTACCCTCAACCCTTCATAGAATAATTCGAAATAATGAATTCCATGATTTTCCAAACTATATCACTTCAAGAATTAGTAAGCAACCACCATGGATTTTATATACTTTATCCATTGATATGTCACTTCAAATAATTCCGAAATCTATTACTTCCCCTCTTCAATATAGGCAAATATTTGCAAACGTCAAGGAATTAGTTGCGGGCTACAAATTTCTTTACACCGACAATTCAAAACTAAATCTCACCTGTTTCATAAGTTTCACAACAGACAGCAGAGTTATAAAAATAGCAAAACCTTATGAATTTAGTTCAAAATTTTCAACAGAAATTATAGCGGTATACGAGTCATGCTTATATGTGAGAAAGCAGAAGGGATAATTTATTATCTGTACGGATTCTCTCTCAACTATAAAGTCAGTTCTATCGATTTCCTGCTCTTAAATTAATTTAGAATTCTGGTCATTGTGGAATTGTAGGTAATGAATTTGCAGATAATGCTGCGTTGCCTTGATAAGTTTTTGTGTGGAAAAGTTCGCAAACTTTAATTAAAAACTAAACAAAGGCATACCAAAAAACGCAGCAAGGAAGTCGATGAAGAAGAGTTCGAGATGCCCTCATCCAGCAGCAAAGGCGAAAAGAAGCGCTTTGAAGTTAAAAAGTGGAATGCTGTTGCTCTTTGGGTCTGGGATATTGTGGTAGACAATTGTGCTATTTGCCGTAATCATATTATGGACTTGTGTATTGAATGTCAAGCCAATCAAGCATCTGCTACCAGCGAAGAATGCACCGTCGCTTGGGGTGTTTGTAATCATGCTTTCCATTTCCACTGCATATCTCGTTGGCTGAAGACACGTCAGGTTTGTCCATTGGATAACAGGGAATGGGATTTCCAAAAATATGGTCACTAGTTATGAACCTACTTTAAAAACAACCAACCAATCAATTTTATACATCCTCATTGTCGCTTTAGTTTTTCTAAAGTTTATAATACTTTTAGGTTACTATAATTTTCAAATGATTTTCTTTTTTAATACATGAAAATAATTATTTATGAACAAAACAACAACAACCAGGGAGCCAACCTGTTCACACGAGTGAACAGATTCATACAACCCCAGCCCTGACTTCCAATCAGACAATATAAACATCTCTAACAAATAATAACAATAACATCCCCAACGTACATCAACATTCACAATACACAGCAACATACACACATTCATCGGTATCTCCAATAGAATTGTTTTTGATCATTTGCCGAAAGTCCATACCATCCGTTCCATGCGACCTTGCAGTACATGCGATTCTTGCATTCTATGCTGTTTTTATTGCAAGTTACATACAATGCGTTTTATGCGACCGGTTTTTTGTTTTGATCAGCTGTTGTGGTAAACAATAAAAAAGCAGACAGGAAAATTTTTGGGAAAAATAGAAAATCAAATTGTAATTTTAAAAGAATTTATGCCATTAATTACAAATTTATGAGTTTACATACATATATGATCCTCCATATCGATCTTGTCGCGATGTGGGGGCTTAAGTGTACTTCGATTCACTCTGTGACCCAGGGTGAGTTGGGGTGCATGACTAAAGGTTACCCTAATATCGTGGGAAGACTCTGTTTCGGATCGATGTCATTCTTGATCTGTTCGAATCGTCGGATCACGTATATTTTCTTCATACCCCTAATCTGGAGTGATATGCGACCCGTGCTCATCGGATGGTTTGCAGTCAGGGGTCTAATCCGACTGTATCTTAACGGAGCCTCACTGATAACTGGGCGCCTCAGTGAGTATTAGGTTTCCTACCAAGTCCCTGTCATGCTAGCGGGGGCTATGACATGATCGACCTCCTTTTCCCCCTCACTCGTGGGGCTTACATGGACGAGGAAAACAATAACACGGACAATAACAATGACGAAATGGTACTTTAAAATGGACTGGACACGTCCCAGCTCATTGCGCGAATCCAGGCGAGCATTGTTGACAACAACAATGAGATCGTCAGGAATTTCGCCTCAGCTAGGCTGAGGATTACGACTATGGAGGAGGCCTTTGGTGAGGAGTCTCCTTTGGCGATCCTCACTTCTACGGAAGATATGTGCGTGGAGTCAGACTCTGTCTCCCCACTATCGGATGAATACGGTGACAATACGGTCATCGAAAGGCTCCCTCTCACTCGTATCCAAATCGCCACTGGGAGCAATGAGGTGGTGACATCCCACCGGACTGCATGGGTAAAGGTGGCTCGTCTGACAAGGGGGGTAGAACTGGGCGGAAACGTTCCGTTGTGTATAAGGAGAGGAATTCATATCGTAGGGCTTGCACTGTCTTGAGGAGATTTGCAAGCTGTGATATGGATTTCCTCTCTGTTAAGGAGCAGAGGATGCTGGCTCGACACAGAGGCACTGTTTTGCGGTATGAGAAAAAATACCCAGGCATACGCTGACTCTGGTGAGAAAGATGGACTCTTGAGTGTGGACGCGAGCGTAGAGCCCACTGCTTCTACCTCTCAAGCCGCATGCAAAGGGCACAAATGTTACACACCCTTACTCCCAGCTGGAGCAAAAAAGACCACCCGGGTTTTCAATCCTTCGGTGAAGAGAAAGGGTGGTGGTGTTACTCCTACAATGGATTATGGAAAGGAGGTAGAAGCTACCGCCAACCCTTTATCCCAAAAGGAGGATGTAAGGTTAGAGGCCAAGGAATCAGGGGGGTCACTTCGGCGGACAGGCCTTCTGTTCAGGTTTCTCGCAAGGGAGATCGCATGAAGAGGAACAGGTCTGACGAGGTGCCTTCCTCTGGCTCCAAGCGTCCCAGGAAACAAGGGAGCCTAGGAACTAACCCTTCCCTTCAGCTGGCTTTCATCGACAGGTCGGATTTTGATGGCAAAATCTCTCCTGAAAGATGGAATCTAGTTGAAGAACGGCTCATTGAGTTTATAGCTGAGGAGAGTTGTGATGGCAGGAATGCTCGCATGTCTTCTATTGGTTGATCCAGGGGCATCAAGGTAGTCGACTGTGAAAACGAGGGAACTGTAAAGTTCCTTGTGGAATCAGTGAAGCGCCTTGGTGAACTCTGGCCCGGTGCGCGCTTGGAGGTGGTCCCTCAATCCGACCTCCCTCTACGTCCAATAGTGACGGTATGGATCCCGCCTACTTTTAGGCGGGTGAGTATCATACCCAAACTTATTGGGAAGCAGAATGATGGATTGAACACCAGTACGTGGGCGGTTGTTAACTCCCTGGCTGGTGACGGTAAGAAGGGCTGCGATCTTCGGATCGCTATTGATCAGACCTCACTTCAGAGGCTAAGGGCAAGGGGTGGCGTGGTGTTGTGTGGGATGGCAAACCTAAAGTTCCGTCATCGGGAAATAGGGGGTGCCTAGGAACCCAGAGGAGGCTAAAAGTGGAGCAGATTAATCTGCGTCACTGCGAAGCCGCCTCACACAACCTACTAACCACCCTACGCCGCCTTGCAGTTGACATCGCTCTTATCCAGGAACCTTGGATCATTAGGGATAGGATCCTGGGTTTGAGCGATCCTAATTATAGGTTACTTGTTCCTAGAAGGTGAGAACCTGTATTTTAGCTAGGGGTAATTTAGACTTGTTAATCACTCCTTCCTTTTGTACAGGTGACGTAACGACTGTGGCGTACAAAGATGACCTTGGAATCGAGTTGATGCTGTCATCTATGTACATGCCGTACGAGGCTACATCCCCACCTGATGACTTAATTGGACGACTGGTGGAGCATGCGGAGAGGACAAGATGTCGCCTTGTCCTGGGTTGCGATGCCAATGCTCATCACACCCAATGGGACATTGCTGACATAAATACTAGGGGTGAGTCGATTTGGAATTTTGTTATTCTTAATAGGCTCAACATTTGTAACGTTGGTAACACTCCAACGTTTAGGAACCGTGTTAGGGAGACGGTAATTCACATTACGCTCTCTAACATGGACAGGTCTATGATTAATGACTGGAGGGTTTCAGATGAGTGTTCTTTCTCTGATCACCAATTGATATCCTTCAGTATTAATCTATCGGGTGGCTTTAACAAGTCGGTTCAATCCAAGAAGAACCGACTTAATCAGATATGAGAAGGCTGTGGAGGAGGAACTTAGGACCCTCAGGGGTCGTTCCACTCCTGGCTTCAATGATCGAGTTGGGACTTTGACGGACATTTTGTTGTCTTTTTATAGAGATGCTTGTCCTCTCAGTTACCCGGGTAAGAGGAACCAGCCAGCCTGGTGGAATGCGGAACTCCGTAGACTCCGCTGTTGTACCAGGAGACTCTTTAATAAGGCTAAGAGGTCGGACAGGGATGTTGGCTGGTCTGCATATAGGGCCAGTTTTAATGAGTATAAAAGGGAAATAAAGCGCTCAAAGAGAACCACCTGGATGAGTTTCTGCACGAGTATCGGGGATGTTGCCGATGTGGCTCGTTTCCGTAGGATGCTGTCTAGGGACCCCAAAATCCTAGGCTTCATCCAAAAAAATGATGGCGCGTGGACAGCCTCGAGAAAAGAAACCCTAGAGGTTCTGCTGAGCACTCATTTTCCCAATTGTGTGGATCCAGAAAGCTATCCGTCGGCGGTAGCGGATCCCTTCTGTGATGCTGGCTCGATACCCGATTTGGAGGATATCATTACCAGAGACAAGGTCAAATGGGCGATGAATAGTTTCGAGCCCTTTAAGTTGCCTGGTCCGGATGGTATCTTTCCGGCTCTGCTGCAGCGTGCTGGTGATATATTACACGAATGTCTGGTGGACGTGTATAGAGACTGTCTCCGGCGGTGTGATATACCTGATGGTTGGAAAGATGTGCTCCTGGTGTTTATACCAAAGGCTGGTAAACCCAGTCACATCGGCCCGAAGGATTATAGACCGATATCGCTCTCATCCTTTCTTTTGAAAGCCTTGGAGAGACTTATCGATCTATATTTGAGGTCAAACATGGACCGGTCTCTGTTGATTGGGTCGCAACATGCTTACATTAAGGGTAAGTCGGTTGAGAGCTTCATGATGTGACAGGTTTTGTTGAGGTGAATCTGGCTAGGGGTGAGTACACACTGTCGGCTTTCCTTGATATAGAGGGGGCCTTCAATAATGTCACCACTTCTTTTATTAAGAATTCACTGAGGGATATACATGCCCCAGACTTTCTGGTGCGGTTTATCATCCACAAAACTGATAGACTAATCCGATCGAATCTGGGTGGATGTTCTATCGTAAAGCGTGCGGCCAGGGGTACACCGTAGGGGGGTGTCCTAACCCCTCTCTTGTGGCTCCTGGTTGCTAATGTTGGTCTGAGGCTTCTAGAGAGTAGGGGCTTTAGGGTTGTGGCATATGCCGATGATGTGGCTATTCTGGTGGGTGGAAAATTTCTACCGACGTTCTGGGAACTGACGGAGTCTGCTCTTGGAATTTTATCCTCTTCGGCTACGAAATGTGGCCTGGGTATAAATCCGGATAAGACAGACCTCGTCTTGTTCTCGCATAGGTACAAAATTGAACCCTTCAGGTTGGCGAGCTTAGCTAGTAGGGAGCTTCCGTTGTCTTCTGAGGTCAAGTACTTGGGTGTTGTCCTAGACAGCAAGCTGAACTGAAAACGAAACACCGAAGAAAGAATGAAGAAGGGACTGAATGCTTTCTACCAGTGTAGGAACTCCATAGGTAAGAGCTGGGGGCTTCCGCCTAGGGCCATTCGCTGGATATATCTGGCGATTGTTAGACCGTTTATTACCTATAGCTGCGCTGTTTGGTGGCGTGCCTTAGATAAGAGTTTTCAGCGGTGTTTCCTTGAGTATCACTGGAGTGAGGAAGAGTTGCCCTCAGGCTGCTCTTGACAATGTGCTCTGCCTGACTCCGCTTGATTTGTACGCCAAGCGGTGTTTAGCGCGCAGTGCCATTCGTCTGAGGGAATCGGGCTGCTGGAAACAGCGCTCTATAGGTCACTCCAGAGTTCTGAATGTCATCTTTCCTGACGGGAGATATGGACTTTCGGAAAAATCCACCGACTATATTGTGCCTGAGGCTATGTTCCTGCCCGGTTTAAGGATACTTATACCGGAAAGGGCACAATGGAATGGTGGGTACTCCAGGGACAGAGAGGTATACCCATCTTCACAGATGGGTCTAAGTTAGGTGGATGTACAGGTGCTGGGGTTTTCTGTAGGGAACTCGGTCTTGAACTCCACTTTAGGTTGAATGATGACTGCAGCGTTTTCCAGGCGGAGATTTTCGCAATCTTGAAGGCTATTGAGGCCATAGCTGGTGGCCCAGCTTCAGATTCGGAATCTTACGTGATCTTCGTTGACAGTCAGGCTGCCCTTAGGGCCATTGAGTCAGTCTGGTGCAAATCACGGCTCGTCCGCAAGTGCAAGGAGTAGTTGAGGAGCTATGGACTAGACCGTATCCGTCTTTGCTAGGTTCCGGGTCATAGCGGAATACCGGGAAATGAGACGGCGGATGCCCTCGCTAAATTAGGTTCGCTCTCTGGGGGCGATTTAATAGTTGGTCCTGACCCCCCGGTCTGCCACCTCTACGGTCTCATCAATGGATGGGTCGGGGAGGAAGAGCAGAGACGTTGGGGGAACGGATCGGGTTGTTTTGTCTCTAGATGTCTATGGCCTGCTGTGGACAGTAAGAGAACAGGTTGGCTGCTGGGCTTGGATAAGGCCGGCTTAAGGTTGGTTGTCGGGTTTATCACAGGGCACTGCGAGATTAGGTCGCTGACGGGGATCTGGAACAGATCCCAGCCGGACTATTGCAGGGCATGTTGCGATGAGGAGGAGTTGGAGACTATCGAACACCTCCTCTGTAACTGCCCAGCCCTTGGTAGGTTGAGGCTGAGGACCCTTGGCAGGGCCTTCTTTGAGAGTTTGAAATCTGTGTCGAGAGCCGACATCAAGGCTCTCCACAGATTCTTTAGTGGCTTAGGCTGGTTGAGAGGCGCTAGGGCTTCATCAGGGTAGTCGCGTTCTCCCTTCTTTATTGGGTCTATGTGACCCCTCCGCTTCCCATTCTCTTAATTGTTAATTGTTGTTAATTGTTGTCTTAATTGACAAGTACACGTCCTCTAACCTAACCTAACCTACAAAAACAAATAAAATACGTTTTATAACGTTTTGAAAATATATAATAGGCCTTAGCAGCACAAAATATCATATATATATAAATTCATAAAGATGTAATTAATGCCATAAATTCCTTTAAAATCCCAATTTGATTGTCCCTTTTTCCGAAAACTGTTTGTTTGTTTGGTATACCAAACAAATAAAATAATTAGAATTATTTTACCACAACCAGTCGCATAAAACTCATTGTGTGTAACTTGCAATAAAAATGCATGGTATGGACTTTCGGCTTAACTCTTTTGCTCCGATATTGTCGTAATGAACACATCTATGCGCTAATAAACAAAAAATATTTTATTATTGTGAATAGTGTTATATTATAAAAAAATATATTTTTATTGTGAATAGTGTATATGTATATTTTTTACAACTCATTGAGAAATGTAAAAACGAAAAAAAATTATATTATAATATTGTTACGAAAATGGAAACGGTGTAACATCGTTTAACATTAAAACGATAAACAAAAGCTACACTAACTAATACAACGAACTTGTTACAAGAAAACTAACAACATCAGTATGAAAGAAAAGGGGATAGACAAGTAAGCGCGAAAGCTACAACAAGCAATGTAAACAAAATACACAAACAGCAATGAAGACGTGATAGAGACCTCGAGAAGGCGAACACACGAACATTCTAATTTAAGAACCTTCATCAGACTGTTTACGCGAGCACATAAAAAGGCAAGACAAAGCAGGCAACGAGTAGTAAGAATTCAGTCAGTTCTGTGAGAAGACGCGTTGCGTGTGAAGAAAACAGTCGTGGTTTGAAGATCGCAGTTGTTAGTACATACGCGAACAGAAGTGTAAAAAAGAGTAACGAACAAGCATATTATTGTTGGATACATCAAGTTGTAAATAGTGACACACAAAAGTAGTGAGAACAATAAAGAGTTTAATTGAAACTAAACGTAAATTTTTTTTTTATTTTGTTTGCAATCATCGAACTCATATTTTAAACGTTTTTGAAAAGGTAAAAACGGAACAATTGGTGTCGGAAGTGGGATTGCAAAATCCAAAGGTTAGGTTAGGCTAGAGGACGTCTACCTATCACCTGAGACAAGTACAATACTCGGAGGTCGATTTCACCCATTTTACATAACGTCTTTAAGAAGAAAGGATAGAAGAGGGGATAGGAAAAAGAAGAGGAAGTAGGAAGTGAGAATGGGAAGGGAAGGACTTACATAGACCAAACAAAACAAAAAGGGAGAACGCGGCTACACTGCTGAAGCCATAGCACTTCTCAACCAGCTCAAGTTACTAACGAATCTGTGGAAAGCCCTCAAAGAAGCTCCTGTCAAAGGTCCTCAACATCAACCTACCAAGGGCTGGGCATTTACAAAGGAGGTGCTCGACAGTCTCTAACTCCTCCTCATCGCAACATATCCTGCAGTACTCCGGCTGGGATCTGTTCCAGATCCCAATCAGGGACCTAATCTCGCAAAGCCCTGTGATAAACCCTATAATCAACCTTAAACTGGTCTTATCTAAGCTCAATCCGTCATTTAGTTAGGATTGCGATAGTTTCTACCTCCTTTCCTTTATCCATAGAAAAAGGAACACCAACACCTTTACTCTTCGCTGGAGGATTGAAATCTCGAGAAGTCTTCTTTACCTCATTTGAGAGTAAGGGTGCAGAACATTCTAGACCCTTGCTTGCGGCTTTAGAAGTAGAAGCAATTGGCTCTACGCTCTTTTCCGACTCAAGGGTCTATCCTTTATACCAGAGTCAGTGGCTCGTGAGAGGACACCGGGTATTTGGTTTCATACCACGGAACAGTGCCTCTATGCCGAGCCAGCATCTTCTGCTCCTTAACAGGGAGATACGAATTCCTCTCCTTATGCAAAGCGGAACGTTTCCGTCCAGGTTTACTAACTTTATCAAACGAGATGCTTTTGCCCACTCAGTCCGAATCAGTAGCTGATTGCACTACTGGGTTTGAAGCATCCTGTCTAACTAGTGGATTCTTAATGGGTAGGTCACCTTCTCATTGCTCTCAGTAGTAATCTGGATACGAGTGAAGGGGAGCCTTTCGATGATGATCATTTGCCCCCGCTAGCATGACAAGGACTTGGTAGAAAATCTATTACTCACTGAGGCGTCCAAATATCAGTGAGAATCCGTTATAATACAGTCAATTAGACCCCTGATTGCATACCATCCGATGAGCACAAGTCGCTTAAGGTTCGAGATAGGTACACTTAAGCCCGACATCGCGACAAGATTTTTCCCAGGTGGGGATAGTAGGAATCTATGAGGCAGTAAAAATCTATGAAACTCACAAAATTCCGTATAAATTTTCGCTAATGGCTTTGACCGAATAGGAACTGTGGGTGAGGTAATTTTTTCTGAGTCGAGCGGAATAGTCTAGTCCATAAGGCTGTCGAATCCCTGTTCCGCCGTTCTGGCGGTAATGCAAGCCGAACGAAATTTGTTAAGGATGCAAGTTTCCGCTTTCTGATATCCAGACGGTTTACAAGTATTAAATTCAAACATGATTAATTCTAAGGTGGTGCATAGTTTTCGCTGATATCTCAACAAAGATCAGCAAGGTATGGTACAACCATCGAATTTTCCGATATTAAGTCTGCTTAAACTTCTAAGAAGCACACTCAGTATGGTCGAGGGGCATTCTGGGGCACTGCATTCTTGAAAGGCATAAAAGGCGACAACTACGAGAGTAAATAAAATTGCCATGAAAAGCTTCTCAAAAAAACTGACTAAAGTATTGCTATGACTAAGGTAGTAAATTAAGAGCGTAAGCCGCATTGGTTTTGGAAACCTAGCAATTGATTTCTACAGAATCTGTAGAAGAGAAGATAGTTCCACATTTATTAACCTCATGCCCCGCACTATCTTGGAGGAGAAAAGATTATGATCTGGAGGAGCTTTCACTTGCTGAAATTGGCAATTGATTCGCTTCATCAAAAGCTCCGAGTGGTTACGAAACTTGGAGATAAAATATCACAATGGGTCGTATGTGGTCTGTAGTGTTAAAAAATTAAAACACTTTAATATATTATTACATTTTTTAATTTATTAATTTTCTTCGATCAAAATTATACTTAATTACTTACAACTAATTGTATGCTAAATTCTTAAGCTCTAAATATGTGTATGATGGGAAAATGCTGAGACAGCATAATACACAATGTCTCAACAATTAATGCAGTGTGGACAATATCAACAAGAATGTGCTAATATTAAGTTGCATACAAAGGGTATGGCAACTTCGACTAGTCAAACACACTTCAGGTCTAAGTGTGCATCAAACTTCTTCCGGTATACAGCAACCGCTACTTACCTACCTAAAAATACTTAATTCTCATTTAATCAGATGAACTTCGAGATCTTATGTGCTACTTTGCCATTTAAGATATGTATCCTGAAAAAGACTGTTTGGCAGAACTTACAAGTAAAAAAAGCAGATAAATACTTCCTTTGTCTCTTCATGATATATAATCTCTTTTGGTTCTATCAAATTCCGTTAAGGATCGAATGACCTCCATAGCTTTAATTAGAAATAATGGATTCAACAAAGTCCTGCTTTTTGTAATCCTCCGCCGGATTTCTTGTAGTAAGAAAATTATTCCAGATTCTAATGCATCCACCTTGATAATTAGCTGTGCTATGTTTCTGATCAAAGCTTTATGCAGTGAACTTCAGTTTCCACTTTGCAGGTATTTTTAAATATTTATTGTTTGAATCCTCAGTTAAGTCGATATAATTTTCCTTTGCTATCTTTCTGTATTAGTTCACAATTTTTCTTCCTTCTTCGGTCAAATATTCGTCAATTATATATTTTATATACAGTCACTCAAGCAACTAACTGTCTCATTGTTTAGGTGGTGTTAACAAATATTGGTACAACAACAAAGCAATAGTTTAAATCATTCTAATTTTGGTATATTTCCTTACTGCACATACTGTTATTTACAATTACATTTCAACACATTTGTTGTAATATGTACTGTTATTGAAAAATAATCAAACATAAGTAATTTGCCATTGTGACCGTCTTTTTTTAGTTTACTTTTTTAATAAATTTTATGACTTTCTTTATAGAGCTTTCCTTGTTAGCAACTATAGTTCCTATAAGCCGTGGCTTCTCTTAACAAAATTTTTAGCGTTTTTAGTTCTACACCATTCCACGTTATTCTCGCTAGGTTCAAAAAGTTTTCCAAATTTCTAGGACTAAAAGGAACACCTCTTTTCAAAACGTTCCGATGGAGTTAAGATCGGCGGTTGTCATAGAACAATTTCTTGTAATTTTATCTGTATGTTTAGGGTCATTATCATATTTGAAAAGGATATCCGCCGTCTATATAATATATAATAAAATATGGGATAAAAAATTATTTTTGGGAATGTAGATTTTATTGGAGATAAGAAAAGTGTTTCCGGCATAATTAAGATAATTTTCCGAATTTTACAATGTTTAGTTACATTTTCAAATTACAGCTTTCAGCTTTGTTTTATTATTTACATACATACATAATTGGCCATTACAACCCTTCAGTCAGGATTACGGCCTAGCTTCTCACACCACTCAAGTTATGTGCCTTAATTTTATACTTGAGTGGCGGGACCTACAGTTTAACGTCGACTCCGAACGACAGATTTTTGAGAAACTTTTTCATGGCAGGTTTATTTACTCTCAGAGTTTTTGCCAGAAATCTGCTGAGAGGTAGTCGCCGAAGAAATATTTTTTTCAATTTTTTTTTTTTTTTTGATGTCTGACCTGGGATACGAACCCTGGCTTTTACGTCTAATAAGCGAACACACTACCTACTAGACTACGGCGACTATATTTTTATTTTTTTTTTTTTGTTTTATTATTTATGTTTTTGAATATGGCATCAAAACTATTATTTACGTGTTTCAAATATTTGAGAATGAAAAATCTTTAAATATTCACCTATAATTAATAACAATTCGCTTATCGGTAAAAATTAGGAGGAACCAAGGTCAATTCACACAAGGCGGTGTTATCAGTTCACATCAAGATATATTTATACAAGTAGTTGCAGAACAATTCATTTCGGTTTCAATTTTGCCAAAAACAACATGTATTTGTTGCCTTTTTTCAAGACTCGAGATCACACATACCAGATTAGGGGATTTATCCCTAATAGGGGATTTTTTTAGCCAATGGGGATGATTTTTTGGGGATGAACCAACATTGCTGGGGAGTGTTTGAGGAAAAAATTATAGATTTTTTTTACATATAAAAGTCGATTTGGTAACATAATGGATAATAATAAAAAATATTTAAGTGATAGAATTTTTACTCTGGCAAGCCTAAAATTTTGTGTTATTATTCTTTGTGAATAGTTGATATGAAAAAAAAGACTATCAGGCATGTCACAGAAACCAATTCCAATCGAAATTGGAATTAATTCCGTATTTAGCTTCTCCAGAAAATGTAAAGCGAAATTTTTTATCGGAATGAAACCACTTTTTTCTTTGTAAGTGGAATTGCCTTTTTTATAAAATTTTCACCATATAACATATATAAAGCATATTTATATTAAAAAAAATATTGTTTTATTAATAAATTTTTCATTTAAACTTATTTTTTAATGTTTTAATTTGTTAAAATTCGTAAATTTTTATCACTTTTCTCTACACAAACATATTTTGTAAGAAAGTGTTGCCATATTATTTTTTTTTTTGCACACAGAAGAGATCAACATACTTATGGTCTCAGAAACACACTTCACCAATAAAAACTGTTTTAGAGTCAACGACTTCTACATTTATGACACTAAGCACCCTAGTGGAAGTGCATGCGGTGGCAGTGCCATTATTGTTAAGAAAAATGTGAGGCATTCTCCAATGCCAGAATTTAAAGAAGATTTTATTCAGGCCACAACCATAAATCTAACGGATTTAAAAATAACAATTTCCTCACTTTACTGTCCTCCTAGACACACAATTGAAGTCGACAAGTTTCAGATGTTTTTTTTTCCTCGCTTGGCCAAAAATGTATTGCAGCTGGCGACTACAACGCTAAACATAACTTTTGGAGGTCAAGACTCATTAGCCCTAGAGGAAGGCAGCTGTACAATACAATAATTGCAAATAAGCTCGATGTTGCCTCTTGTGGTACACCGACTTACTGGCCAACGGACTTCAACAAGTCGCCAGACTTGGTAGATTTTGCCGTTGTTAAAAACATTAAACGCAACGAATACACAATTAATCCATGACTTAATTATGACTTATCATCTGATCACTCACCTACAATTCTCACCCTGCAAAACAATTTCTTTGTACATCGTGAACAGTTGCATTTATACCCAAACAAAAACACGAACTGGTTAAAATATAAAATGTACGTAAGTTCTCACCTTTCTCGGAATATTCCTCTAAGAAACGCAGAAAACATTCAGTCAGCTGTAAACTATCTCACTGAAACTATGGTCTCGGCAGCGAAAGTGGCAACGCCTGCGAATCGTATTTTAAAAAATAAATGTTACCAATCTAGTACAGAAATTCTAAATCTCGTTAGAGAAAAAAGAAGACTTAGAAGGCAGTGGCAAAATAGTCGCTCTCCTATTCTAAAAGACTGAACTGAACAGATGCATTGCCCTACTGCGGAGTAACCTATTGCATACACAAAAATCTAGACTTGCTAGTTACCTCCAGAAACTGGACCCAACAAAAAACACAAATTGTAGTCTGTGTAAAGCTGTCCTATCACTCTTGAATCACCACTAAGATTGGAGAACCACACTTGGGCAAAAACCTCTAGCGAGAAGGTTAATACTTTTGCGAACCACCTGGTCTTCACACCACATGACATTAATGCTCATATCATAAAACTCCGGCTTTCTCACGTACAGGCCGCCTTTAAAAGCCTTGACGAGAAAAAGTCAGCAGGGCCCGATGGCATTACAGGCTCAATGTTAATCCACTTACCCAATAGTGCTATAAGAATTGTACTATTCATATTTAATGCAATGTTAAGAATTGGCTACTTCCCATCATCTTGGAGGATATCTACAATTGTTATGATTCCCAAGCCGGGAAAAGATGCTAGTCAAATTACATCATATAGACCCATTAGCTTGCTATCATTATTATTAAAAGTGTTCGAAAAAATGCTTCTCCAAAGCTTAGCCACGTTCCTCGACGAGCGACAAATTATCCCTGAACATCAGTTTGGATTTCGAGCCAATCACGGTACCATTGAGCAGGTTCATAGGATCGTCACCATAATTAGATCGGCATCTGAAAAGAAACAATTTTGTTCAGCTCTTTTTATCAACATCTCACAAGCATTCGATAAGGTTTGGCATGATGGGCTACTCAGCAAAATAACACGACTGCTCCCCGAGAACACACACAAACTTCTTAAAAGCTATTTAACTGATAGAACATTTAAGGTCAAATTGAGGGACGAACTGTCTACAACAAAAAAGATCTCTGCAGGTGTCCCCCAGGGAAGCATATTAGGTCCTATTCTGTATTTAATTTATACATCGGACATGCCCACAAGTCCTAACACATACACATCAACATATGCAGACGACACCGCATTTATAAGCGTCAACAAGGATCCGAAGGTAGCATCAACACAACTCCAGTCGCAAATATATGATTTGGAAAGATGGTTTGAAAAGTGGAGAATAAAGGTGAATCCATCCAAGTGTGCTCATGTAACCTTCACACTTAGAAGACAATAAATAACATTGATGCCCCTGTTGAAAACAACTTCAAATACCTGGGAGTCGAGAAATCACCATACTTTCCGATAGCCAAGCGGCCATCAAGGCACTGGATTCTAGTGTAATAAACTCAAAGACGGTGAACGACTGTCGCAGATGTCTCAATGAGATGGCGAGCCGATATGATGTCTGTATTACATGGGTACCGGGACATAGAGATATTCCCGGCAACTGCAGAGCGGACGAATTAGCCAGAAAGGGTACGACCGTCGAACTCTCTGATAAATTCTCTACATTGGGGATCCCTTTGGATACCTGCAGGCTCATAATTGACAATGCAATCGTGGACCTTGTCAACAGAAGGTGGGTGGATTCGGATAAGGGCAGAACGGCGCAAAAAATCTGGCCAAGGCTGGATAGGAGGCGTACGGCGACTCTGCTTAAACTCCAAAAGAAGCAGGCTCAGCGCTGTTATCGGGGTTATTACGGGGCATTGTATTATAGGAACGCATGCGAGGCATATTGGACTTGGACATCTCGCGAATGATTTCTGCAGAAGCTGTGGAGATGAGGAAGAGAAAGAAACTATTCTTCATCTACTGTGCACATGCCCGGCACATGGTCAAAGCAGAAAGAGACACCTGGGTGCCTACTACATGGAGGACCTAGCTGAACTGTCATGCACGGATATTGGCAGTCTGAATCGCTTCATCGGAAGCTCCAAGTGGTTCCTGGAATAGGGGAAATGTGGCACTGTGGTATCACAATGGGCCCTGTTTGCGGCCTAAGTGTGTCCGCGCATGATTCCATCGAGGGGACAGCCACTTCTACCTACCTACATGGGAGTCCACTTAGACCGGCGTCTGACATGCTCCCGCCACATCGAGGCCAAATTAGCGGCCATTAAGCGGAAATCCGATCAAATGCATTGGATTATTGGTCCTAATTCAACACTAGACCTTGAATACAAGGTTCTTTTATACAAATACATTATAAAGCCAATATTGACCTACGGCATTCAGCTTCGGGGCAGTGCTTGCGCGTCTAACGTTTTGAAATTGCAAAGAAGAGAGTCCAATATTTTACGACAAATTGTCTGCGCTCCATGGTATATTCGTAACGACAATATCCACAGACATCTCAACATTCCTACAATTCAGGAAGCAATTAAAAAATTTGCCATAAAATACGTCGGTAAACTAACGGTTCACCCCAACGCATTGGCAAGGGACCTGGTTCAATTCGACGGCCATCAGAGGCTAAAACGGAGTGACACATTGAGTCTCGCTCGACGGCTGCACTGACCCTAATTTGAATACAATATATAGTTATCACGATGGTGTTAACTATTAACCTTCAAAACTAGTTGTAAGATTTGAAAACTATTGTACATTTCATTAAGAAAGATTCAATAATAATAATAAAAAAAAATATTATTTTTTTGTGGAAACCACTTTTTCATTCAAGCAAAAATTAAACATTTTAAAAAATTTTACGATCTGGCATTACGAACGATAAATCAAAACAACAAATAAAAAACAAAAAGTATTAAGGCCAAGGCAAAGCGAATTCATAACAAGTGGCCTCGAGTCAACAGCTGTCAAAATGTTGTTGTTTTTTTTTTGTGTTTTGTGTGTGTTTGTTGTGCGTGTGTGTGTTGTTGTTCATTTTTCTTCCTATTCTGACATCCTAAAGACTGTTTAACAAAAACAAAATGCCTGTTGTTTTTGGATTGTTATATTTGTTGTAGAGTTGCGGCTTCCTTATATGAATTTGCCTTGGGCCAAGGGTTTGTACAAAATGTAAGTATTTGAAAATATTATGAATTATTTGAAAATATACTTTTTTATTATTTAGGGGCAACACAGAAATATTACACAAGAAAAAATCTTTATAGATTTTATGGAGAGCTACCATGACTTAGCCAGGGGGTATGTGAAAGGTGACAGAGTTGTTGCCGAAACATATTGGTCACAACTTATCGAAAAACTTAATTCCTCGGGACCACCCACCAAAGATTGCAATGGGTGGAAAAAGGCATGGGCAGACTGGAAGGTCTACGTAAAAAAGAAGTTGTGCCACAACAAAAAAGAAAATGCTAAAACTGGTGGTGGTCCTTTCAACAAATATGTTCTCACTGAAGTTGAGGAATCAATTGCTAGATTATGTGGACTACATAGAAGCGTTGACGGTGTTGCTGGAGCAAAAACTTTTGGAGGGGTGAATGTCGAGGTACTTTTTAGCGAGCTAGAAAAGGATGATGATCAGCTTGTTGTGGCTCCATCCACTTCAAAAGGCTAAACCGAATAACAGTATCAAATAAGGAAAATAGTAACTCGGATACCATCTTGTAACCATTCCGTAATGTATGTCACTTTCAAACACCGTCTCCGGACTCAAAAAGATTTAGAGCACGTACTCCGTGTACCCCGAAAACAGACTTAAATAACCTTTTGAAGGAGGAGAACAACAATTTGAAAAGGATTGCCGAGGTTATGGAGAAACAGGAAATAAACACAAAATTAGAAAAATCCTTAATGTAATGGAATAGCAATGAGAAGAATTGAGAATGTAAAATCAAAAACTAGATAGATTGTGCAACATTTTAGAAGGCCATTATAAAATAAGACATATGAACGATATTGCAGTACATAAAACTTTAAAAGAAAAAAATTAATTAAAATTGAAGCTGATCGAAATTGAATCATTGAAGTTTAAAGTTGAGCAACAAAAGGCAAAGCAATATTAGTTTTTTTTTTTGCCAACACATGTTGATCTCAAAATATAGTACAAATTGTTTACGTTTTTTTTTTAAATTAAATATGAATTCCCAAAAAAAAAGTTCCTTGTTTATGTAGTATTAATATTTTAATAAATAATATTTTAATAAAAAATGAATTTAAACATTGTAAACACTGTATGTTGAATTTAATTCCTCAGCGATTCTATCTCTCAAACGTTTGGCGACATTAAATATACTCCTCTGGGACTGATCTTCCACATCGTCTACGTTGAAGTCATCAGGAAAATTTTCGTCGATTATTGGGTCTCCTTTCCACTCCACATTAAAATCCCTGCATATATTATTGAGGACACAACAAACATTTATAATTTTAACCACTTTTTTGGGGTTATATATTAATATGCCGAGTAAGCATCGGAAACGATGCTTTTTATTAAATGTATGATGTACTGTTCCAGCAGCAACATCTTTATATGGAGTCAGTAGGAAGGGCTCCAATCCATAGCCAGAATCACCGAGAAACCAAGAATTCTTATCACCCTGGTTATACTGATTTAGGAAGTATTCTCTGGCACTACTCATGTTCCATATAAAGGAATCACGACAAAACCCAGGCTTGGAAGCGCCCACAGCAATCACTTTCATTTCATAATTGCAAATCTAAAAAAAGAAAAAATATGAAAACATGTATATTTATTTAAACTACAGTACTTACAATCATCACATTATGGCTAAATGTTCCTTTTCTGTTTAGAAAGAGTGACTCATCTTCAGGTGGCTTGTTCAATTTCACGTGAGTGCCATCAATGCATCCTATATTCCAGGAATTCCATATTTTTGGAAAAAATACGCTTTGGAATCACTTTTTTCACTTGCAGTCATTTCCAATTTTATCCATTGTGGACAAATAACATTTTCGATGGCATTCAGAACTCTCCACATAATTGGGGAAACTGTGCTTCTTCCCAAGGAGATGTCAACATCATTACCTATAATTCTGTGTAGTTAGTAAGAGGAAAGAAAAAATGCTAAGTTATTCTTACCAATTACACCTTGAAACGCACCAGTTGCTAAAAATCGGAGTGTGGTCGACAATTGTAATACTGGATGTATGGATGAACTGGGAAGATATTTGGTTATTTTGTCCATCACCATAATGAATGCCTTCTTGCTCAGTCGGTAATGGCTAATAAAACTAAAAGCCACAAAATTTAGTTCATTGAAAAAATATTGTAGATGAAAATACTCACACTGCATTGGGATATGACAACGGGAACGAAACATCTGTCAAGACGGCTTTTGTAAGCAATAAAAATAATACGATGATTTATTTAACTCGAAGGAAATATATTTCTTCATTCAAAAATTAACAGTACGAATACTAATAAAACAAACACGGTCGCGCACGCGTCTCCTCTCTTCTCTTGCAAAATCAGTCCTCTAATAATCTACTACTCACTCAGAAAACAAAATATTTTTTAATAACAGAGTCGTATTCCCAACACAGGGTGACAGCTCGGCCTATCCTGCTATCAAATCGTCCTCGATTTCGTTGTCGCCATCTTCGGAAGGTTCATCCAAGGTGGGACAGCTATTACACCATCATCTTATCTGCTGAATACACAGAAGAAAACTTTCGGTTGGTGACCTGAATTCCTGGCACGTCCTCTATAAGATATCGGTCATTCCCAAGGACCTTAGCCACAATATATGGGCCTCGAAATTTTGGCTCAAGTTTACGTGAGTCTCCTGTGGCGGATGCTTCGTTTTCCAATACAATGATGTCGTTTTCGGCATAGCAGCGTGTTTCGCATTAAAACGCTTCTCCCACTTTTCGCGCTCTTATCGAATATTCTTAGCTGCAATGTTTCGCTTCTCGGTTATTGGCAACGAATCCTCATAAATATCGTCATGCATAGCTGCGACCAGATCGAAAGTCGAAAACTAGTTCGTTAGGTGAGAATCCAGTTGTTGAATTTATTTGCGAATTTACAGTCCACTGGAGCTCTCGTAGTCCTTCGGGTTTTCAACGGTTGTTCGGATGTAAATGACTATTGATTGGTTGGCCCGCTCAACCTGTCCATTCGCTCTCTTTGAGGTAAGTGCCGTACCACGGTCGCTAATGATACGTTTTGGAAGGCCAAAATACGACGTCATTTCATTTAAGGTGTTGATAACGGGTAGCGATTTTGTACTACGAACGGCTTTGACTGAATGCATCGGATATGGCAATTATGTAACATTGGCCCCGTTTACTTTTAGTAAATGGACCCAAATGGTCAATGTGTATTGTCTGGAAGGGAACTGGTTCGACTTCATCATAGTGTAAACGGGCTTCTGACTTCCCAGCGTGAGCCTTATTATAGCAACAATTTATACAACTGGCGATGTAGTCCTTGGTGTATTTTCTTATTTTAGGAAACCAGTACTTCTGTCGTATCCTTTGAATTTGCACTACCAACTTTGGACCATCTTCTTCTTTGTGATAAAGTCTCCCGTTGCGCATGCAGAATTCCATCTTAATCTGTTTATCCTGTTCGGTTTTCCGATCTCCACGTAAAACGGAAATAATCTTCTGTAGTTTTTCATCACCCAATTGCATCGTGACTATCCAGTCATCCAAGTCGGCAGTAATTCTCATTATATAGTCTGGCTCCATTCCCACTGGTGGCATATCGGGAGCTCGGCTTAGGGCGTCTACATGTAACATTCGCCGGCCCTCACGATGTATTAGAGTGAAATCATACTCTTGTAGTCTTAACCACCACCTAGCTATTTTGGGTTTAAGTTCTTTGTCATTCTTCACCTTCGCGACAGCAGAACAATCAGTCGCGAGACGGAATGGCTTGCCAAGCAGATAAACATGGAAACGATCAAGTGATTCCACCACAGCCAGGATTTCAAGTTCGTAACTATGATAGCGGCTTTCAGCATCGGTACAGTGTCGGCTAAAATAGAAAACGGGGTTCCAGTTGACATTATCATCGGACTGCAATAAAATACCGGCGGTGTGAACTTCGTGTTGGGATTTGGTATTATATAATGCTAGCACGGGTTGACTTGTAAGTATTCCGATGAGTTTATCAAATGCTGTTTGTCCTTAATGTTTTTTAAGGACTTCGTTAAAAATTAAATATCTTATAATTTTCACTTAAACCGGACACTGTGAAATTACGAAAAGACCAAATTGTTTCGGAGTAAAAAGAACCGTGCTCTATTGCTTGTTATATTCAACTAACTTTTATTATTTCAACATTTCTTAAATCTAGAGTTCTTACATACTTAATTCTAACTGTCTATTCCAATTCAGCAATTGCTTATTCTAATTACTTATTCCCTATGTATTCATTAACCTTAACTGTAATGATATCAATAATCTTAAACTTACTTAACAATAGGGTTGTACTAATTTTTAATTCAAGTATTAGTAAACAAATATGAAATTATTAAATAAAGATAAAGTTCATGTTGAAGTTATGGCGCAACATTCCGGCCCCATTGAAGGACTGGGCTTCTTCAATCAATTGGAAGTGGAGCCAGTTTGTGGATTGGGCGCTTATAGACGCCGTTGCGCGTTGCGACCTCCGCCACTCTGACCTTGCCGTCTTCTCCTTCTACAACTTTGACGACTCTCCCGGTCAGCCAATTGTCCTCGTGGATGATCACCACCTGGCCTAGCTTCAGGTTGGGCGATTCGCTGGTCCACTTGGCTTTGCCTTGCAGACCCAGGACGTAGTCTCGAGACCAAGGCTGCCAGAACGTCTGCTTGAGTCCGCAAAGTAGTCGCCAACGCTTCCATAATTTGGGTTCTTTGATTTTCCCGTCGTCTACGACGAGCGGCAGCGAAGGCAGACCCTCTCCTATCAGCAGATGAGCTGGAGTTAGCGTCTCTCTGTCGTTGGGGTCTGGAGACAGCGGTGCAATGGGTCGACTGTTGAGCACCGCCTCTCTTTCTGCGAGCACCGTCTCCATTTCCTCTTGCGTCAGCGATGCGTTGCCTACTGCGCGCAGAAACAGGAACTTCGCCCGCTTGACGGCTGCTTCCCACAGTCCTCCGAAGTGCGGCGCCCGAGGGTGTATGAAGGTGAACTTCACCCCGGACGACGCTGCTTAAGATTCGCGGGCGGGTCGACTCCTGTCGAATGCTTGCTGCAGCTGCTTGAGGACGTTGCTGGCTCCCACGAAGTTCGTTCCGTTGTCGCATAGCACCTCTTTCGGAAGACCTCTTCTGGCAGCGAACCTTTTGAAAGATAGAAGAAAAGAATCAGTGGATAGGTCGGATACTAATTCTAAATGCACTGCCTTAGAAGAGAAACACACGAAAACCGCTATATACATTTTCAATGGTGGTCGACCTCGAATTCTCAAAGAGACATTAACGGGACCACAGAAGTCTATACCGACGATAAGAAATGGTCGTGTAGCTCTCACTCTATTAGTGGGCAAGTTTCCCATTATTTGGGACAAAAGTCTTGGCTTATAGCGGAAACAATGTACACACTTGCGAACAATTCTACCGCACTCTTCTTTAGCATTAATCAGCCAGATTCTCTCTCTAGCGAGAGCAATGAGTGCTTTTGTGCCAGCGTGGCAATTTTCGTAATGAAGATATCGCAAATAATGTGTGACAAAGTCATTTTTCTTCGGTTACAACAGTGGGAATTTTGCATCATATGGCAAATTTGCATTAAGGTGTAAGTCTCTGTATGTTCGATGGTAAGATCAGAGATTTCTGTAATTTAGAAATCTCCTCAGAAAAATTGGCTTTCTGGATAGCCTCTATAAGGCGATAAAATGACCACTTCATTTCCGTTACAGTAGGTATGATACTTTGATTTGACTTTCGTTTCTTCAGATTATCAATGAATCTGAGTACAAAACATGTTACTCGCAGTAACTTCTTATATGACGAGTATTTCGATATCATCTCCAGTAGACAGTTAGACGTTCCCTCTACTGCAAGAAATACATTCACTTTCCTTGCTTCCAATAATTTCTGGTTCTCTGTTAATTCAAAATGTTCATTAACAGGCCATTTGGAACTGTCGTTTAGTAGAAACGACGGTCCTTCAAACCATATTGAATTCTTAAAATCCTTCACATCGGATCCTCTTGACACAATGTCAGCTGGATTCTCTTTAGTAGGCACGTGTCGCCACGAAACTTGGTCCGACCACTCCTGAATCTCAGCGACTCTATTAGATACAAAAGTCGTCAAAGAGGATGGATGCGTTTTTATACAATGCAGTACTATTTCGGAGTCTGTCCAAAAATAAACAGCATCTATTTCGAAATTCATCATACGCTTAATTCTGTTCCATAACTTAGCTAGTAGGTGTGCAGCACATAGCTCAAGTCTAGGAAGTGATTTAGACTTGAGGGGAGCAACCTTTGACTTAGCCGTAAGTAGTCTCGAGACGGTTGCGTTTGTCTCGGAGCTTCGAATGTATATGCAACACCCATATGCTCGAATTGAAGCGTCAGAAAATCCATGAATTTGAATTTTCGCTGTAGACGTGGTATGGACGAATCTTGGGATACTAATTGAATCAACTTCCATTAAATTAGATTTGAAGTTTTCCCATGAAGTATTCAACCCCAAGGGAATCGATTCATCCCAGTCAAGCTTTTGAATCCAAAGCTCATGCAATAGGATCTTTGATTTCGTAACAAGTGGGCATTACAGTCCGAGCGGAGCGAATAATCGAGAAGACACCGATAATATGTTTCTCTTTGTAGCTTTTAAGTCCTCAAACTTATCTTCCAAATGAAATTTAAATAAATCATTCTTCGGAACCCAATGTATGCCCAATGCTTTCGCAGAGTCTGAATCGCTATGTATTAGTTTCTCTTTCTGTAGAGAATTCAGAAATTCAGGGTGGTTTGAAAACCACTTGGTGAGATTGAAACCAGCCGAAGCCAAAATTTCAGTGACCTGATCTCTAATCAAAATCAATTCATCATAGCTTTCAGCTCCGGTAAGTAAATCATCCACGTAGAAATCACTGCGAACAACTTTCGAACCAATAGGCAGAGTCTCTTTGTATATGTCGCTTAAGTGAATCAGACATCTAATGGCTAAAAATGGCGCTGAAGCTGTACCATAAGTGACAGTATTCAGCCGAAAATGCCTCAACTCATCAGATGGATTCTCCCGCCAAAGGACCAATTGAAAATTTCTATCCTTGTCACCAATCATGACCTGACGATAAATTTTTTCAATATCTGCAGTGATTACATACTTGTGGAATCGAAAACGGATCAATGTAGAATACAACTCTTCTTGAACTGTAGGACCGACCATTTACAGTTCGTTAAGCGAAACATGTGAAGAAGTTCTACATGAAGCATCAAATACTACCCGAAGTTTGGTAGTTGTACTCTGAGGTCGCAAAACACATTGATGTGGAATAAAATAGTGGGGAGTATCAGGAAATTTGTCCAAAAGTGACATGTGACCCAAGTTGAAGTACTCCCTCATGAAATCATGATACATCTGCCTCATAGTATCATCTTTGGAAAGTTTCCGTTCCAAAGAGAGAAATCGTCGCTTGGCAGTTTCAAACGAAGATCCTAATAGTTTAGGATCAGACTTAAAAGGTAAAGAAACCTCAAATCTTCCCGACGCAAGACGTCTTACTGAAGTCTTGAATTCGTTCTCACATTTTTCATGCTCCTCAGAATAAATTTGAGTTGATTCGATTGGCAGTTCTTCTAACTCCCAAAATTTCCGGACGATGGAATCAACATTACTCTCGTCTTCGATTGAAGTATTTATATGAAATACCTTTGAATTAAAAGAGTCCTTTGACTGATTGTATCTTCTAGTAACAATCCAAACTAGGGAAGTCTTCTGAAGAACTGGAAGATTCGGGCCCAATCGAATTTGGCCAACACACATTAAATCAAAGAAAGGACCTGCGCCAATTAACAAATTAATTTTCTGCGGCTTATAGAAGCAAGGGTCAGCTAATTCCACGTTCGACGGAATATTCAAACTAGCCATGTTGACCCTACGATCAGGTTGCAAGTTTGTAATTGATTTCAATACCTAAAACTTTGAAGAGAATTGGGTAGAGTTGACACTCGAGATAACAGTTAAATTGACGCGAGATTTGGATAATGAATTCGTTTCTCCAATGCCATTTAAATTCAATCTGGCTCCTTCTTTTTTCAAACGTAGTAGTTGCGCTAGTTCCTCGGTTATCAAATTAGGTTGAGAACCGGAATCTAAAAGAGCTCTGGCTGGTATCAATTGGCCAGAACTACTTCTTACCCTTACCACAGCCGTCGCTAGAATTATGCGTTCATCTGACGCCGAATAGTTCACAGATGCGTGAGAAGGCGAAGGCTGTTCAGAGTAGTTTATTGATGCGTTGTTCGAACTTGTATTATATCGGTGAAGTAATGTGTTATGTGCACCATTACATATCCGACACTTTGAAGATGAACACCTGGCAACTGTATGTCCCTTTTTCAAACAGTTTATACATGCTGGCACGGATTTGATGAAATCAAATCGTTTGGCTATAGGCTCAGCAGTAAAAGAAGGGCAATTGCTAATCATATGTTGCGTCGATTTACAAAATAAGCATTTGTCAACAGATTGTTTTGTTTTCGTGCAATTTAGTGTTGTTTTATTCGTTCGAAAATTAGAATGTTCATTTTTAGGTTTGTTAACCCTCGGCCTTGAACTAGAAGACTCGTCAGCCGAAATATGCTGGTAACGTCTATTCAAGGCGGCCTCCCTTGACCACAATGGGAGCTTCTCGAAATCAAGCTGTTCTTCCCACTTTGATTTGGTGATTGGGTCCACTTTCGACATCACTAAATGTATCAATATCGCATTAGTTATTTTCTTGTCATCACCAATTGATAACAATGAATCGTAGATGGCAGAAACAGTATCAATCATGCTTCGCAAAGCAACAGCCGAAGGCTTAATAATTTCGGGCAAATCAAAAAGCTTTGCAATGTTATCGAAAAATATCAAGCATTTGTTACCGTACACTTTTTTCAAGCTCGCTATTGCTTTGGGGTAATTCTCCTCGGAGATCTGAAAGGCCTTCACTGTACCAAGGCCGAATCGGACAAGTATGAGATTAGGTGGTTGAATTTCTCAATATCCGTTAAAGTCGGATCATTGTGAACCAAGTTCTCAAATTAGCTCATGAAATTTTTATATTCAGCATATTTTCCACTGAATTTAGGGAGCTTCATATTCGGGAGTCTTGACTGGCGAACTTGTACGCTGAATGAAGTTTCAGGCACATTCGATTGCCGACCCTTGGCCAACAAGCTCACGAACAAACCTTTTGTGGTTACACACAGATTCTCAAGCTCGGCTCTATCGTCATTGTCGGAATCAAAATTATCCACATCCGACTGGAGCTTCATTGCTTGGTCAATATATGATCGTAAGATCTCCAATCGACATTCGAGTTCCATAGGATTGAACGAAATAGTTCTATCTATAACGGACTGTCGAATTCTGTCGATATTAGTCATGACCTTCGCTTTCTTCGCGAGTAATTTCTCCAAATTTTCCACTCTGGAAGGAAAATCTTGGCGTTTAGAGCCTCTAGTAGTCATTGTGACTTCGACTACTTAAAATTTTTCAAAACAAAATTTAAAATTGACCAAGGTAAATTATTGGTCGGAGTATATTCGAATTTATTAGTATTCACTTTTGTTTTGTTTTGTTTTGGACAATAGAATTTAATCGATATTATTCGCACATACAATACCCGAACGTTCCGATTCCAAAATTTAAGTGACGTTAATTGAGTCAAGATTAACTTACTTGATCTCAGAAAATAAAAATATAAACACTTTACGCACAGCCTTCGGTATAAAATACTTAATCCACCGAGCAAATCGCTTAATAGCCGATATGTTATAGTAAAACAAAAAGAAAATTTCAAAGTGAACACACTATGTTATTATAAATAACAATAATCGAAAATAATTCGATTTTCAAAATCTGTGTAAATAATTCTATTGAAATTTTTATTTTGTTACTAGTGTGAACGGTCACACTGTAAACAGCTGTAATATGTAACTTATGTAGGAACGCGTGAAACGGAACACTGATCGAGATAAACATACGAAAATAAACAAAAGGAAGATGAATAAAAGCAACACAAATGCTATGCTGAATGTTCTCTCACAAATAACGAAACGAATTGTTAGTGTAATTCGAAATAAATATAAAATACTAACACTCGCGAATATGTTTCACTAAATAAGGGTGGGTTTTTCTTTTTCTCAATTTATAAATAAAAATATTTATGGAAATATCACAAGTATATGAAATAATAAACAAATATAATGTTTCGAAAATTTTAAAATGTAAAATATATTCTTGTGTTCTGCTTTTAAGGAATTTTAAAGCGGTTAGCAATTTTCTGTTTAATTTACAAAAAATCTCTTAAATTTGATTAAATTTAAGGAAAGAAAAACACAAATATATTTTACACTTGTTACCTCTTGAGAGTCTGAAGTACTCCCCTTATTTTTCCGGCACAGAATGCAGTTACAACGGGGCATCTGAGTCGTTCCTGGAGTCGTCCAACGATGAGATTATTGTTGTTTGTGTAGTGTGTTGATCTGATTTTACTTAGTGTAGCGTATTTATAAGTTCGATGTAATTTTACACTTTTTGTATTTGTATTTTTATTTATTTTTTTTGTATTTTACTTTTTAGTTTTCTTGTTTTATTTGCCTTTTTTATGTATGTTTTGTTTATTTTATTGTTTAACTTTTTTATATGTTGTTTTGTATTCTTTCTTTTAATGGAACACGGTATGGTTTCATTTGAATTGGTGAATCAGATTTCAGGTTAATTTCCAACTTGGCCACGTTACACTTACCAATCTCGGATGTATTCCCAGCAAACATTTATGATATCTCAAAAGCACGAGTTTGAGTTTTTCCACCTCAGACGGTAATAGTGCAGGAGAGTGGTTGACGTTATCCACCTTCTCCAATCGACAAGCATCATCCTCTATAATCAACCGTTTCCCCTTTCCATACAATACGTCACAGCCCAAGAGCACGTTCTCATTTATAAAATTGTCGTCTACAATGAGTAGATTACTCACACCACTATTCCCATAAATTTCAATTTGTCCGGTACATACATATTGACCCCCAGCAAAACTTTCCAGCAAAATGTGGGTGTCCTCAATATTACCCACTATGGCGGCATAGGATTCTCCAACTAACGATCGGTTACTACCAGGATCAACAAAAGCATTTGTCGTGTTTCCATTGATCTTCACTTTCTTAATAATTACGTTATTTTTACCACCCACAAGTTCTGGTGTAACATCATCAATTTTATTCACCGTTACCTTTGGTCCAGCTTTTTCAGGGAACTTATCGGTTGCATGTGTCGTTCGTTTGCAATTCTCACAGCGGGGCTTACGTTGCGGTTCAGGATGCTTTACAGAGCAGTGGCCTAATTTAAAACAATTGAAACATTTCACACGTTGTTCGCCCTTAGTATCGATATTCTTCTTATTGGTTGGTGTGGCCACCACAGGTAAAATCTTCCTTGGCACATTAGTTGCATGTTTAACCTCATTATAATTGCAATAAATAATTATATCCTTCAATAAATCGTTGCACGTCGGATAGTTGTTGGATATTTTTCTCTTAAGATCGGGATCATTCACACCGTTTATGATATAACGTATTATTGCAGATTCGGGAAGATATGCCTTAGACCCTATAGCAACCTTTTTATAAAAATAGTCCTGCGGAGATTCATTATTTCCGCGTTTGGTGTTTGCCATTTCGATATGAACATCGGCAACATTCGAAACAACTGGAAAATCTCTCAAAAATTTCGCACAAAAATCGGCCCACGTAACAAATATTTCCACTGTGAAATCAATCCAGTATTTTGCAGGACCACTTAACTTTTGTTGCACTGCAAACAATAATATTTGGTCATCCCAATTATAGGCTCGTTTAAGACTGTCAATTCGTCTAATAAATTGTTGAGAGTTCAAAGACATTTCAACAGATGGGTTGAAATCTGGTAACAGACCAATTATTTCGTGTACATTGTTATACGGGTTATACGACGCGTACCGGATCGGTTGTGCTGGCGGTGGTGCGGTAAACATGTTTGGTGAATTACATGTAGGTGCCATAAACACAGCATTAGTCGGTGGGTTATACGTTTGTGTTGTAGTTGGATTATACGGTTGTGTTAGCGGTTGTGCGAGCTGGTTATATGGTTGTGCCGAAGGAACACAAGTTGTCGGATTATACGGCTGTTTTGTAAAAACTAGAGTAGTTGGGTTATAAGGTTGTGCTGAAGGAGCAGACGTTGTCGGGTTAAATGCTTGTGTTGTAGAAACACACGAAATCGGGTTATACGGCTGTGTTGTTGCAACATTCGTGAGTGGGTTATAAGGTTGTGCTGAAGGAGGAGACGTAGTCGGGTTATACGCTTGTGTTGTAGAAACACACGAAATCGGGTTATACGGCTGTGTTGTTGCAACATTCGTGAGTGGGTTATACGGCTGCACTCTAGAAGCATATACGAGAGTAGTTGGTGATTCCAATGAACATGGCAAGGAAAAAGTAACAGTCGGATGCACATTATCATTAACCTGTGGTTGAGTAACATGTGTAATGCTGCTTATTGGTGAAAAAACATTTGTACACGTAGTTTGTACATCAATATTTTCTGTCGTTGTTGCCTTCGGCGATGATACGATGGCAGGATGAAAACCTTTCTCACGTAGTTCGACTAAACTCTTTTCCAAAGCATATACCCTATCCAATAATTGCGATCCATTGGTAAAACTGGAAAAATGTGCCTCTGAGTAATATTCCTCCAGACGTTAGATTAGCTGTTGTTTATTACCAGACGTTGGTAAACCAATTTTCATCAACTTTCATTTTTTCAATATTACGACCAGGTGCCACGGACTGTACTTATTCAATAGATTCGTTTTTTTTTTCTTCCAACGAAATTTAAAACTGCTTCTCTCCAATTTATTGTCCGTTACAGTGTTTCCGCGACGTCTACTGCGGCAGAACAAATGAAAACGTACGCTTTAGAGCAATGATGCTCAAAATGGAAATTTCCTATCACATGTGATAGGCAAAGAAAAATCTGCTGACGCTCCGTTGGCAAACGTACACTATAAGCTTACTTGTGTGGTTTCTTATAATGATCGTTTGTTTGTTGTTTTGTGTTGTTCTCAGAGAACAAAATCAATTCAGTTGACGTTTAGCACTTGATGAAGCAAGGCGACGCTACGCAACTTTTTTGAATGATTTTTTGTTTTTGCAAATACACACAGCAAAATGTTTGATGAAAATTGGGAATATGATTTTTTTATAGAGAATATGGATGGTAATGCGCAATGTATTGTGTGTTATCGCACTTTATGTCGTAATTTTTTTTTTTTATAAAAAGACATTACGAGGCTAGCCATGGATTTTTCGACAACATTAAAGGGAATGATAGGACTTTAAAATTATTGCAATTAAAAGCAGAATTTTTTTTTAAATTCATGGTTGACGAAACTGACATACCAAACTACAATAATTTACCATGTAGTAACGAGAAATTGTCGTTGCCTCTTAAAAAGGCATCATATACAGTTGCTTTGGCTTTAGCAAAGCAGGGCCGTCCATTCGATGATGGAAATTTCTTCTTGAATTTGACGACAGACGTATTGAGTTGTTTTGGCGAAAAATGTGTTTTGTTTTTTGTAATAACATACACACAACACAATAAACCAATTTTTTTCTTTTTTATTATTTTCCCAGTGTACGATTCTCAAAAATTAAGTTGAATATTGTTCTCCGCTGCTTTACCAACACAACCAAACCTATGATAGTATGTGTTTGAGCACCACTGCTTTAGAGACAAAAAAAAATACATACAAACAGCGACATGCATATACAAAATTCAACGGAAATTTTGCAAACACCCAACAACAAAACAACAGCAACAATGAGGCAATTAAAATTCTCCCTCACACGTTTTCAAATCGCGAAATTATTTGTTCATCCCAATTCTGAAAATTGTCAAGACGGCTTTTGTAAGCAATAAAAATAATACGATGATTTATTTAACTCGAAGGAAATATATTTCTTCATTCAAAAATTAACAGTACGAATACTAATAAAACAAACACGGTCGCGCACGCGTCTCTTCTCTTCTCTTGCAAAATCAGTCCTCTAATAATCTACTACTCACTGAGGCAATTCACACAAGCACAATTGTGCTGGCGTAAAATTATAATTTATAGGCAAGAGGGGTGAAGAGAATGGTTTTTCGGTGGCGTAAAGTTTCCACCAGCTACAACCCCGCATCACAAGCACAAAACTAATACATGCACATTTTTAAAAATCAGCCAAACATCAAATGAATGCAAAAACACTAATACATACAAAGCTCTGTATACGTATACATTTGTTGCCAAACGAATATTCATCCAGTGTAAATTGAAAAGAACAAAAATTGTGCGACTAAAAATGTGCTCGTCTGAATTAGCTCACTCAGAAAACCAAAAAAAAATTTGTTAGTAGTTTGTTGGCCACTTTCAGCCTCAATCACCGCAACTATGGAAACTCCCGGCATTGTTTAAAAATTAGTCTTTTACTTATTAAATTTTATTTAACATTTCTTCAATTTTCTCTTCTATTTCGTTTCTTAAATCATATGGTTTTTGTTTTGATATGTGTGTAATATTGCCACATTAAGCTAAATAAAGGGATTTCTACAAATTTTCGGAATTCATGAAATCGATCGGAAACTGAAGAAGCTAAAACAAAAACGATCGGAATGTAACTACGGAATTGAAACCATTCCGATCGGAATTTGTGATATGCCTGATAGTAGTCGCCGTAGTCTAGTAGGTGGTGTGTTCGCTTATTAGACGTAAAGCCCGGGTTCAAGCCCCAGGTCAGACATCAAAACGATATATGAAAAAAATTATTTCCTCGGCGACTTCCTCTCAGCAGATTTCTGGCGAAAACTCTGAGAGTAAAAAAACCTGCCATGAAAAAGTTTCTCAAATATCTGTTGTTCAGAGTCGACGTTAAAGTGTAGGTGCAGCCACTCACGTATAAAATTAACGCAAGCAGAGAACGGTTCAGAGAATTGCTAGACAAAAAACACCATCACTTACACCGTCAAATGTCAAAGACAAATTATTCGCTGTATCGCATGACTCGCTGCCTTAAAAGACCCGTTTTATTTAATATACCTTTAAAAACCTGCACTGTAGGTTGGGCGAGAATGATGCCGAAGAATTACAAAAATACTTTAAGGCAATCTAAAGAGAAGAGAATTTTGAGTTTTTAATAATTAAATAATGGCGACCTCAGCACGCTAACGGGTGTAATTACGGGACAACCCGACCTACATATACACCTGGGTCGTATTGGCGTAGTGGAAAATGATTACTGCAGAGCATGCGTTGAAGACATCGAAACTAATCTTTAGATCCCAATATTTCGAGGATTACACTATACCAGACATAACTCATCTCAAAGGAATGGTTTGGATGAAATTAAGGAAGTTTTTAAGAGCTACAGACTTCCGGTGGTATTCCTAATGGTGAGGGCATAACCTACATGATACCAATAGGATTTGGTTGGTCTCATCTCCTTCAACCTACATATTGTAGAATTATCTCGAACTCCAGTTGGTTATTTGCATGAAAGTAGTACATTAGTGGTTTGGATAATACACAAGAAGCACGTCAGTACTCACTGTTAAGAAAATTGGCTTCTAAGGACCACTAATGACTGAAATCAAACTACATACTCATAAATTTTCGGAAACTCTCTCGCTAACTATAAGATATTCTATTACTCCAAAATAAATTAGGTACAACAGACTGTACTTCACCGGCATTGAAGAACACATGTTGGAAAATACGCGA
Organism: Sarcophaga rosellei; assembly: GCA_930367235.1. Taxonomy (NCBI): domain Eukaryota; kingdom Metazoa; phylum Arthropoda; class Insecta; order Diptera; family Sarcophagidae; genus Sarcophaga; species Sarcophaga rosellei. Next base: position 76,895,056 of record OV884017.1, on the reverse strand, counting down.
GTGCCCAGAGAGTGTCAATTACAGAGATCACTCCAAATTAAGAAACGACTAAACCGATGCACAAAACCTCTTCAAAAGTTGAATCCTGGAAAAAGCATCCTCTAGAAATTACTTAGAACAATTGGGCGTAACTCCGCAATCAAAATCATTACGGCAAGAAACCAGAAATCTTATCAGACCAATTTTTAGTCCACTACCGTTAAATGATTTCAATGAGAATTGAGTAAGATATTATCCCGGAAAAGGGAGCATATTTGTTAAGTATCTAAAATATGTTTTCACTCCGAATACAGCATTCATTTACCAACTATTATTACTAAGAGTTTAAGCTCATAAAAATTAAGCTTCGCTGCATCAGAAGTATATTTAAAATTAGAAATCCAAACAAGTTCTTAATAGTGACAAGATTTGCAACAAAAGCCTCTGATAGTTACCTCGTACAGTTAGAATTATCTTATTCATAATGAATGCCTTTATATGTCTGTGGTACTACCGAAGCCAGGTAAGGACTACACCAAGGTTGATTCATAGAGGCCAAAAAGTCTTCTATATTAAAAATTTTAATACTTTTACTAACACAGTTAATAAATAAGTGTGGTTGTATCCCAAGTCAGCAATTTGGATTTGAGAAAAAACATAATTAGAAAATATTGGTATTATAACTTGCTATGGAATCGAAAAAATAAGTGCAAGAGAAGAGTAACAACGTAACTTTTTTTTGCTGTGGAACATATGAATAAGAAACAGAAAAAAATGATGAATTAAAAAAATTTTAATAAATAATTTAATAAAGTGTAAATAAGTGGAATTGCATTTCGATAATATCAATACATATTAACAAACCAAGAAAATTTCGATTCGAAATGCAAATTAAGGAAGAATATAAGATAAGGGAATAAAATTAAGTTGAGTTGAAAAGTAAAAACTGTAGAAAAAATTCAGAAATACTATTATTTGTTTTCAACTTTTATAGTTTTAAAACTAATGCATTTACATATATTATTTAACACAATTTCGAATAAATGTAAGATGAATGTGTTTCAGCATCTAAAATTGCAAATACTCCATGAACCGTGGTTTTATGATGCGCAATAAAACACTACATTATTTAATTATATTTGCCCTTAACAACTATTACATAACACGCATTTGTTTGCTTTACCAAGGCAAATTCATATAAGGTAAAGGCCTCAGGAGACGATCAAATAAAATCATCAACGCCTTATATGTGTGCGTGTTATCGTTATATACATATACGTTGTCGGCTTTGATTGATGAAAATCAAAAGATTTTGATTTTTTCAATTGATGAAGTTTTATTTGATCGTCTCCAACTCTGATTGACAAGCATTTTCTCATTTGCTACGATATCGTCGTAATGAACACATCATCCATGCGCGGATAAACAAACAAATATTTTTTTATTGCGAATAATGTAATAGTAAACGAAGAATTATTTTTTTTTATTGTGAATATATATTTTGTGTGTATATTTTATTTCTTTTTATTGTGAATATATATTTTGTGTGTATATTTTATTTTTATATTTTTAAGAAGTTAAATTGTGTTTGGTAAACGTTCGTACGATAATTGAGAAATGCAAAGATGAAAAAAAATTATATTAGAATTAATTGCAAAATATCAATGTTTACCAGCGTTGATGATTGAAGAATTTATTTGAACGTCTCCTTTCATACGTCAATCACACGACACTCACACTTATGCATTATTTGATGAAATTATTTGATCGTCTCCTGGAGCCTTAACCGTAACTCTACAACAAGTACAACAATGCAAAAACAACAGGCATTTTGTTTTTCTAAAACACTACTTAGGTTGTCAAACTAGGAAGAAAAAAATTTAAAAGGAAAAAAATGAACAACAAAACACACACGCACAACAAACACACACACATTTTGACATTTGAAATATTATCAGCTGTTTAGTCACTCCCACCAATTACATGAATTCGCCTAGTGCTATACCAATATTCAAACTTTCATACTTGGAAATATAGGAATGACAACGCCTTAAGAGTTACATTTTCTGAAAAGTAATTTTACAATTTTAAATTCTGTAAAAAAGTTTATTTATGCATTTTAATTAATCCTGAAGTTAATGTCTGCAATACTTTTGTTGAAGTATAAATAAGTGAAATGAAAGCAAAGAATTGACAGAAAACAAATGAAAAAGGTAGTAGTTTAATAATTTTGATTGAAAACAATATATATTTGCTTCAGTTTGTGTTTTCAATACATTTATCCCAATATGTACAACTACTCTTAAGGCGCTGTCATTATTATTTTCGAAAATATTGATATTTGAATATTGGTTTATCAAACAAAAATGCTTGGTAAACGAATTAATAATGGTTAGGGTAGTATAGATTGCTTTTTGTTGCAGCATATGAAAAACGCTTTTTTGAAGACGATACTTAATACTTTTTGAGCAACCCTGTAAAAAAATATAACCAACATTTTCGGGATACTTCATTTTATGTGTGCAATAGACGGACTCTTTATCTTTGAAGTACCGATTACCTACTTACGTATCATTAAAAATATATTAAAAGTGTTTTTTTGGCTCGCATAATACGAAAGCATGTCTTCTGCAGGTTGGTAGAAATATATTAATTAAGAATACTCGAAGCCTAAAAAGAATAAAAGTGATTAAGAATGTTGAGTTCTTAAAAGTTTCGGGTGGAAGGCTTCTTTATTGATTTTTGCATACGTGTGCTACTAAAATTGTTCTTAGTGATCTTTGTTTTAACAAAATATTCCAATAAATATTTTAATGCAATGATGTGAAACTGTTAACAAAATGTGCGTAATGTCTGTATCTCAAAACGTACAATAAAAATATACATTTTTCTCAAAAAGAAATGTGTGTTCAGTAATTTATGTGTGAATTTATACATCTCTTGTTTGCTCGTCTTTATTTTGCAAAACATGCTTGTTTATGCTAATTTTCTTTTTTTTTTTTTTAAATAGACGCTTAAAAGCTTGGCATTTAAGAAAGAGGGGACTTAACAAAATTTAATTTTAGTGGTGTTAGGTCTTTGAAAAGTCATAAATGTTATTTGTCTTTACCTTAGAGCATATCTCCTTTATAGTTTGCTAAATTAAACTATCGAACAGACGACATTTTTGTTAAATCTTCATTACTCCCAGTTCTACGCAGAGCCGAAATACCAAATAGATTGTACAAGTCAAATATTAAGCCGGATTTACGCTCCTTAACACCCGATTTACAAAGTGACTTTTGTGACGTCTTTTCCTTAATTCTCTTCTGATGCAATTACCAAAAATCAAATTTTGCTTTTTATTTGTATTCATAACTAATTGCTTAAGCAACACAGCCGCATATCAATTTAACTAATTACATTTTTGTAATTGCTGGGAATATTATATTTAGCTTAACACAGCAACACTTCAAAATTGTATCTTTATAGTTAATTTTAATAAACTATTTTTTACCTAAAAATTTTGGATGAATCAGTTAATTTGTTGCGTGGCCATGCAGCTTTACATCAAAGAATGGAAAAGAATAAAGTCCTAACAATAATCTGTTAATCCAGTTTCGTTCAACTCTTGGGAATACATTCGGTACCGTTTGCCAACCCCCAAACATGGTGTGTGAACTTTTCGTTAAATTTCGATAAAAAATTCTTTAAGTACAAAACGAAACGATCGCAATTTTCTTAGCTGGTTATATATAGGTGTATAATAATAAACAGCAAGTTGTAATGGTTGATGTTTATGTGTATACATAAGTGCAGAGAGGAAAGTGCCTAAAGTTTACCGTGTAAACTATTACATTAAACATATGTCATAACAAAGTAAAACTGATGCGTTATTTTGTCAGCTGATACTCATTCAACTGAGTTGTAACAGAAAAAGGAACATAAGGGATTGTCACTCGACATTGGAGCTGGTGGAAAAAAATCAATTTCGAGTGACACTCGACATAGTGTAATACTTCTTTTTGCGGACAATTTTAAAAAATAATTAAAAATATAATAATTCTGCTATAGTTGTTATTGCATTGTGATACGCACTGCGACGTAAACAATTTATCTCTATGCATTATCGTGCATATATTATATATAATAGAAATAGTCCTGCCTATATCATGGATACAAAATTGAACAAAATGCGTCTAAAAGGCCAATAGCCGAAAATATAGAGCTGGCGGAATAAAAAGAAAAAAGGCTTGTAGTGGAAAGGGAGGGTTAATATTTCAAATATGACTTTGCGAACTCTATACATTGTAAATATGCTTTGCAACTTGTGTTTAGGAAGTCGACCACAATTTGAACAATTTTTTATATTCAATATTATTTTTGCAGCGCCATTATAAGAAAATGTTTATTTTAATAAAAATATGTTTAAGTTTGCTTATTTACGATATCTAGCATTTAAATTCAGAAAAGTACAAATATTTCTAATATGGTGACTTAATCTGTTTGATTTATAATGCCTACCTGTTGTCTACCAATTGGTTGCCAGACCATGAGCTAATCTCCTTCAGTCTTCAATGTAGATATTGCTTTTTCTTGGGAAGATTCTGAATTTTTATGTCTGCAAGTTTTAGACGTTTTTTGAAAATATTTCAAATTTAATTTTTAAATTTAATAGACTACCCTAACCACTATTAATTCATACAACACGCATTTTTGTTTGATATACCAATACTTGAAGTTCCCTACTTAAGATATAAATTTACAAATAAAGTTGATATTATCAACGGAAGGTTGCTTAAGTAGAGTAGATTGAGGGTATTAGAAATATATTTAGTTTGATGACTTCTTAGATCAAGTTGTTGATAAAATGTGTTCGACTGTAACTATTGATCCATAGTAGTTACAGTTGTTTTTAAAGTTCGAATAGATGTTGGTGCCAACTAGATCTTGGTGTGTAGAAATTGTATGGCCCATACGCTGATAGTTATTTTAATTTTTTTTTAGACATTTGTAGGATATATTATTATTTTCATATTAGAAATGTTTATTGCGTAATATGGGTGATGGATATTTGCTTTATCAGTTACAGTCTGAAGTTTATTAATAATTAAATTACCAATATACATTACGAATGTTTTTCTGTTATTGAAGCTTCCTCCTGTAGTTTAATAAAATAATAAATATTTTATTTTTCAAAATGCTCAATATTTATGTTATTAATTGTAAAGAAAATGTAAAATAAAAATTGTTGTAGTTTCGAAAAATAAAATTACTCCAAAAAATTTAAATTCATGTGATTTCCAAGACAGCTAAAAATCACTTGGGTGATTTCAAAATCATTAGTGATTTCAAAATCATTTCTCATTTCATTTCAAAATCATTAGTGATTTCAAAATCATTAAGTAGCACAGCCACGATCAAACTAAATTGATCAATCCGCCATTTTTGTGATTGTATTGGTAAAACTGTACTCACATGTACAGAAAACTGTCCTCACACATACACACTGAGAAGAGTTTGAAGCATATCAAAATACTTTTGATTTTTGGAAGCAAATTTGATGTGTGTGCGGGCAATTACTTCAAATTTCATTTTTCTGCAGATTTCGTAGGAGAAACATCATTCTTTGGTTCGCGGATGTTTCGAAAGTGTATAGCAGAAAATGATAATAAAAAGTGGATGTTTTGTTGTTTTTTATGTATTTTTGTATTTATTTATGCATTTTATGATGTCGTTCCTTTATTTTTATGAATTTTGTTTTGTTTAATAAAAATTATTTGAATTATAAGCCGAAAAAATTAAGTCCATTAATAATTTGTTTTAATTGCTTTTATTATATATTTAATTATTATTATTCTTTTACTTTAAAATCTTGTTTATTTTTCCATAAGTTTCAATAACAATGCGACCAATTGATCGTTCCGAAATAGCGCTGACAAATTTTAAATCAGAAAAGAAATTGCCTGTAGCAATGTAATGTTATAGATAGACGTTGATTCCGAGAGATTGCGTCACATATTTGAGTATCTTGTTTTTGAATTTTCGGGTCAACCAAATTTAGAAGTTCCTCATATGTGCCTTCATACATCCGTAAAAAGTTTTGAAAATCATTTGGAGAACTCAATTTGAGTTCATTGAGAACATTTTGGTGCGTAAATACATCCCTTTTCTTCAACCACTCTTTCATCCTAAGACGCTTCGCAGTTTCCTTTTTTGTTTTTTTTTAATTGTCATATTTAATTTGTCATATTAAAAGAAAAAACTCTGACACAAAAAAACAAAAACAAAGTATTCTCCCAACCAAAAACCATATGTTCTTTCAGAAAACCTAAAACAAAATATTTTAAAAAAAAAAAAAAAAAAAAAAAAGAAAACCATAAAAGTATTTTTTCCGATGAAAACCATGTGATGTTTTCTTCTCCACGACATTTTTAAAATGAAACTTGAAGGCTGAAATTTGATGTGTTGCTGTGCTGAGTCAAACAAATATTACCAACACATATGCAAAATTTGATCAGCGAAATTTGAACGTGGCCGAGGCACTTTAGTGATAGGTGCGATATTTATTGCCTATAAAATAACTGCAACAAATATTGAAGAAATTCAGGCAAAGTTTAATAGTTAAAATTCTAGCATTTTCATCCGCTATTGCTTATGCTACATTAGGATTGTTCTTTGATGCAATTGTGTAACTTTATATAAACTTCGTTTACACGGTTAGATTTAAAGACTATTAGGTTTACTGCAACTAAAATGTACCATTCTATACGGTTAGCAATTATTTTCTCCATGATCCCGGACAGGCACGCTAGCAATGATATGGACCCATGATCAGGAAATTTTGTTAAATTTTTGTTTGGCTTTGGTACGGCAACAATTGTAGCAGTTTTTCAGGTATGCAGAAAATGTCCAATATCAACAATATTGTTGTATAGTTGTAGCTTTGTTTTACTCGTGTTTGTTAAATGTTTAGCTATATCATAGCACATTCGGTCTCGGTCGGACGTTGTTCATTTCGCATTCTTGGGTCCATCATTTTTTATGTTATTGTATAGTTAATTTGTCGTTACTTTGCTGAGATTTTATTCTCTTTTTCCTTTATAACATCGCCTTTTTCAGAGTTGTTCTACTTCTTTGTGGGTGTATGTGTTTAACGTTTTATATTTTAATACTTCTCGTCTATGTTGAGTCTATGATCTTGTTTGCAATTATTGCATCCCAATTTTATGCATGGTAAAAGCGATGTTCCAAATGAACAAAAAAAAAATTACATTGTACTGGGTTTGGGATATACGATTCAACTTTACATAAAACGAATATAATTTGTATTTCTTTTGACAAGGAAGATTAATTACTTTGTCCTCTTGATATTTTATTATGTTTTTAGTAGATGACAACACCAACTTCTTCTAATTCCTTTCAAATTTTCTCTATATTGTAATCATTCCTTTAGTACTGTTTAGTGCAAGGTGCATACAATTGGCTTGTAAGAATCTGTTGTCCTGTACTTCGTTTTTTTATTAAAATTGAAAAATTTACATCTCTTCTTAAGCTTATTTTTCTGTTGGTTCACTAGCCTTATTTTTCTGTTGGTTCACTAGCCATGCCTTCCAATGCTTTTGTAACTAATAATATTGAGATCTAGTTATGTATTTTGGCATTTTTACTTTTTATTTGGAGATATTTTAGATATTGTTTTATACATTTTTTTTATCATTTTCTTTGTTTTTATTGGGAAATCGATCGTATTATTTAAATTATAATTACTTTTTTACATTTTGGGGATGGATCAGAATCCAGTATTGAAAAATAAAATTTTCTCTAGAGGAGGAAGCCATTTCGTAAAACTATCAACTATACATATAACACATTAAAACAAATTATACGTAGAAAATTTGTTATGGACAGTTGTTTTTTAATAAATATAATAAGTTGGAAATGTTGATCCTGGGGGATATGAAAATTAAAATATACGTACAAATTGTACTCTGTAAACCAGTTTTTTTCTTTTCGTACGAAAAAAAACACCTCTGTATTACTAAAACGAGCATAAAGAGCGAAGTAAATATTCGAAAATTCTTCGTTATCAATTGTGTTGGTGACAACTAATAATAAATTTAAAATGTAAGTAAATTAATACAAATACGTTGCAAAATAAAAATAAAATAATATTTTTAAACAATCTCAAAGGAGGGAGTCAAAAAGAATTTTATATACCAACCAAAAACAATACGAAACTATTGTTGACTTTATGGAGCCCACATTTCATGATCACATATCTAAAACAAAAAACAAACAAATTAACACTTAGGCTGCCTTCAAAAATGTTAGTTGCTTTGTGTTTGAACAAAGTATCGTGTTTCATAATGCCGCTGTACAAAATATATACAATGTATGTATTCTATTTCAAAACGTCGTCAATGTGTTTTTTTAACGCAGTCAAAAATCAATCGAAATCATCGATTGATGACGATTCTGAAGAATTTTTCTCTTTCCATTTGGAACAATTCGATCGATCACATGTGAAATGGCTCATATCAACTGCCAAGGAATATTTACAACTAGCTGTACCCTGCGCGCTTTGCTGCACTACAAACTAAAATAAATTTGAAGGAAAGACATTAGACAAATATCCAATTAAGTTTGAATCATTTTATTGATTTTGTTTCCCGTTGTCCAGATGATTCAGACGAACGGGCCTGAGTAGTACGCATTCGATCAAGTGATTCATTGTTCAAGTGATTCATGCGAACGGATCTCTGCGGCATGTACTCGAAGATTTTTCAGTCCCAATGCTGATTCTGAGGCTAGTAATGCTCTTTTCTTTTCTTTTCAACACAGGATCAAATGCACAGTTTACGATTTAATTAATTTCGAAGAATTTTCAGTGGCGCCACCTGTCGGAAATTGGTTATACCAACTTAGAAACCTTCGTCGGCTCATGCGCAACAACTTTGCTAAAGATTAAATGCATAGTTTACGATTCCATAAAGTACATTCATTTTTATACATATAGATAATTTAAACTTGAAAAAAAAATAAATAAAACAAAAGTCTACGAATTTAATTTTGGTTATATTTTTTCTTATTTGGTGAATTTTTTCACAAATGTTGGTTACAAAATTTTTTTCTTTCCCTTCTATCTTTCCCCCCGCGTCGTTCTTTACACTTTATTTTCTTTGGTTTTGTACATCAAGAATCACAGATAGCATACTTGTAGGGGTAACTACTATGCGTATGAGTAATATATTTCAAATGCAATTAAATATTAAGTATGTAGTATGTAGCATACGTGGGCATGGCCCCTCGCTCATTTGGAATATCAACATAAAAAGTAGCCTATAACTCCTTCCAGACATACAGGAAGATACTGTGAAAATTTCAAGAAAATCGGTTCAGCCGTTTAATCGTCTATAAACTTCAAACATACAAACATACAATCAAACACACATTCATTTTTATATATAAGATACGTGCGGCCTAACAACTTAAAATTTAGCTCAACTAGAGGATTAAAGTTTAAACTAATTTTCATTTAAATATACAATCAATAAACGACCATATAAATATGTTGTATGTGCTAAATGTTAAAAATAAAAAAAAAAACAAAAATAAAAACTGAATACGGAAAAATGTTTGTATTGAATGAAGTGAAAATAATTAAAAAATGAATTTTCATTCAGTAGGCAAGGAACAGTTCTGTCAACACTTACAAAGAATGATCACATATTAAAACGCACGATTGTTTTGGACCGAATGCTTAGCGTGTAATTCTTCTTCTTTACTCGCACAAGCTTCCTGAGGATCTGAATGAAAATAAATTTTCTATTATGATGGTATACGAGCACTGGATCTATATTGAATTTCCATTAGCTCTTCGTCATCCTTATATTTTTACCACTGTCCAGTAGCAATTACTCACTTAATTAGTCTTTACAACCTTTAAGACAGAATTATGACCTAACTTCTTACATCACCTATGTTGTGTGTGTTCGTTTTAGTTGCGGGACCTACAGCTTAAAATAGACTACGAACGACATATTTTTGATAACCTTTTTTATTCTCAGAGCTTGTGCCGCTGAGAGGAAGTCGCCAAAGAAATATTTTTTATCTAAAACTATGGTTTTATTAACCAGAATACTCTCTTCCTCATTTCTAAACTCTCCAAGGTATATAGTTATCCATATAATGCGTACCGTGGCACGCGTGGAGTAATTGTTAATCGCCTGTTTACATTCCAGGACGGCCTTTGCTGACGAGACCTGGGTGCTATTGCTCCAGTTGTCATTGGATTATTCGTGGAGATATTTATACTATACGTTAAAAATACCAAATTATTACTAGTCCAGATCATACAATCCCTTATCGCGCGTATCTCCGCTTGAAAAACCGTGTTATGGTACTGTAGCCAAAGATAAAGTTTGGTATCCCATTCTTCTATATAGAGGCCCAGTTCCGTGTTAGATCTGGTATTAGACTGATGTAATTGGTTGTTATTGATATGTTGACCATCCTGTCGGATAACCAGATTTTCTCTGGCTAAGTGGACAACTCTCATTGAAAGACTTAAATAGAGCAACAGTAATCAATTGCCTCTATCATCTAAGGCAGAAATAAATCATCCGAGATTAATTTTCACTATTCTTCCAAATTTTATCCAATAGGTCCTAATATTATTCCTGTATATTTTGGGATCGTATATCGAGAAGGAGTATTCATCGAGGACACTCCATTCTTGGATCACGTCTATAAGTTTCTCAGCGCGGATTGTTATATCTAACACTAATTTTGTTAATAAAGTTGGTTTGCTACCTCTATTAAGTGTGATTAGATCATTATTGTTGAGATATTCTATCACTGCTAACCCTCTCCTATTAAAATTAGTACTCTGCGTTAATATCGCATCCTATTAGTACTTCCCTATCTGTTTGTATGGCTTCTCTGACCAGGTGTTGTAGCTCCGGCATTGGTGGTAGTGCCGATGAGACGAACGGCAAATAGACTGATACAAAGGTACTTCTGCTATCACCCTGCTTTATTACTGTTGCATCCGATGTAGACAATTCTGGAGAGGAGAGACAACAAGTTATGGCATAGAACACAAGTTCTCGGACGAGTTCTTGTATTTGCATAAAAGATATGATCCAATCTATTAACCCTGTTCCAGTTCATGGTTGCTGAACTATAACTATATATACATACATACATAATTGGCAATTACAACCTTTGTCAGGATTACGGCCTAGATTCTTACACCACTCAACTATATATACTTTTTTTTTATCCAACGGAGTGTTAGTTGGCGTCTCGATCTGATTATTTGGATGACCACAATCATAGGCGTTCCAGAAGTCGATCTTCTTGGGAGTTGGTGATTTTTGTAGTCGCCTCCTCCTCAGCTCTTCGCCTCCTTCCCAGGTCTTCGCAGTTGATTTAAATACCTTTTAGGGTGGGCTAGTGTGTCTGATTGGCCTCCAGATCTGTGTCTTGCCAGAAAGGAATCCGTACCCTTCGTCCTAACAAGACTGTGAATAGAGTAATGGTCTAGGCACAACTCGAGTATTCTATTCTCTGTGGGTATAGCTTTATCTTGTGATACCAGTTTTAGCATTAAGACACTAGTATTGAACTCACACCTCATAATTTATATTGGAGTATTCATTTCGGATTCCATTAAGTAGTTTAATAAGAAATGCTTTCACTGTCCTCGTCAACCATTGTGCTGACTTTGTTAGCTGAAGTGATGGTATTATTTTGACTGTAGTCTGCAAATTCAGATTCTGTGTCTTTATCTGTATATACTAGTGCATTTGCACCCGTTTATTCCGAAATAAATAATGCTCACGATCGAGGGGTTACGGCGGTACATGACTCGGGAGTAGGTCAGCACTTTCCGCCGGTACTGAGTTTACGATTGCTTACATCGTAACATTACTTACTTTTTTAGATATTGTGACAGTATCCGACGTTTTGGCTGTTCAGCCTGTGGTGGAAGAGAGAATGATCCCAAATTCATCCCTTATCCTCCATCTAGGGACGCTCTCGTTTGAGGATAAACTTCTAAAAGAGAGACACGAAAATATTAAGAATATGGCTGACTTCATAAACGCAGTTTGCAATGCAACTTTACAATGCATGGTGTTCATAAAAGCAGTAAAATTTGTTTTGGCAATGCCTCATGTTCATTATTGCATGCCAATGCTTTTCAGTGTGCATTATTTGTCAAATTCGTGCATGGTTTTTATTTATGATACCTTGTAAACATTTATTGGCGACAAAAATTTTGTGGTAATTTGATTTTTTTTAATATAATTACAAATGTGATTTAACATTTAATTTTTTATATATAGAGAAAAAAATGGAATCATGAAAGAAAAAACCTACTCATAGAAGTGCGTTTGAGGCATGAGCCAGACTTCATAGCGAAAAAAAAGAAAAGAAACACAATTTGGGAACAAATAATGCGGGATATTAAGGAAATTGATAGCACACCTTTGAAAGAACAATTATTGCTCAGTTTCCAAATTGTTATTTGTAATGCTTTGAATGCCACCAGAGTTTAATCGCAACCTGCAACTTCTTAAAATTTTAAATATGAATTAGTTTTATCAAATTATACCATTTAGTAATAAATACCTGAAATGTATTTATTCGAAAATGAGAATAAATCATACCGTCCTGCATGTTTGCGATAATTTTACAAAAATTTTAGGAATTGTTCTCTTTGAGGCTTGGCTAGTTAATAATGCTTCTGTTTAAAATATTTTTGATCAAACTGCGGCTTGAATTTTTATTCTCAGGCAAATCGAAAAGGGTTTTCAAAAAAAACCCTGCTTCTTTCTGAACGTTCATTTAAAAAAATTAAATTATACAAAAAGTCATGCAAGGATCAAAAGTTTTCGCGTTCATAAACGTATTAAAATGCCATCTCATTATTTGACAAAGCAGTGTTGCAATAAAACATTGCTTTGCCTTGTAAATGAATTTCTTTGCAGTGTTGCATTGCAAACTGCGTTTATGAAGTCAGCCTATGTTACCGCCAGAGTTGAAGAAGGACAGAGAAAAATAATAAAAAAGAGGAGAACAATTAGAAATATAGTTATAACACTAGCCAACTGTTGCCAGAGATAAAGATTTCAAAGTCAGATATCTTAATTATCCATACCAGTTGAAGACATCTCGACCAGCGCAGAGACAAACAATGGGATCAAGAGTTTTATGCCTTTTCGACGTTACCTCAAAAAGTGTAGAAAAAGGTTGCCTATGTCTCACAAACTATAATCCCTGCCAGCGGTCGCATACCATAAAATATTTAAAATTATAATTTGTTCTAAAAAATATTAATAAATAAAAAACTTACTGCTACATCTAAGTAAAATAAATTTATGACTTAGTTGCGGACGGCAACTGAGCTGATAACAATACTGGCAAATAAGGTGGTATTACGCATGGCAACATTTTTCACTTACCGAAGATGAATCGGATATAATTTTTACAGATTGGCAACTGGAAATGTACATAAACAAAAATATTTAAATCTATAAATGCAGAATTATTCATATGAAATAAAACATAAGTGAAATAAAGTGATTAACAGTCTGCTCAAGTTGCAGTTTGTTCTATGGGAGCCAAATTCATTTCATGTGATGGTCCAGCGCCCACGGTGTAAAAAATTCTTTTATTGTGGGATATTTTTATTTTGCTTTGAAATTCACCTACACCTTCTGCCTTTCATCGGATGTACGTATTGGTGAGTTGTGACCGTTGAACTTCTCGGAAAATTATTTCTGGATAAACAAAAGTTTATCCGAAAGACCGTACACCACTGTCTATTATTTTTTATTTCTTTTTCCATTCTAGAAATAAAAATATTTTAATTTTTTAATATGCATGTACAAGGCAAATTCAATAAGGTAGCCGCAGGTCTACAACAAGTACAACAATGCAAAAACAACAGGCATTTTGTTTTTGTAAAATCTCCCTCCATTGTCAGAAACAGCTGACTCTAGGCGAATTCATGTGTCTTGAGCTGACTGAAGAATGACAATAGGAAGAAAAATTGTAAAAAATTTCAGAATTTTTGTAATTTTTGTCACAGCTAACATTTTTGTTGTGTGGCTTGTGGCACACAAATCCTACTCAAATCGACAGCATCCGACAGTTGCTCCAATAGATGATCCGTTTGTGAGGAGAGCATTAAAGTGGCAGTGAATTGTAGGGGATCAACTGTTCCATTGGCTCCCTGGGCTGCCGAGGCCAAATCATTCATAATAGCATTATAGGCTATCGGCATAGGCCGATTCATTAAAATTTCAAGAATTTATAATGTGGCTTGAATAATATTTTGAGCAAAGGCTCCAATATAGATTTTATCCTCGCCGTACTCAATATCTGGCTCATTTTTTAATATAATTCCATAAGCTAAGAATTTGGACCATAAGGCATGTGAGTGTGATGAGGATGTGAAGCCGCCGTTGAGTTAGGAAAATGTTGAGGTGAAGACGCCGAGGAAGGAGAAGAATGATGATTATATTTAGCACAGAAGAGAATTATTGCCGTGTCCATTGTGAAAGAGCATACCAATTACGTTGACAAGTTGTTCTAATAATACATATTTTTCCTCCTACAGAAGAAGTATTTTGATCCAACGCAGACGACGAGCCACCCAATGTATCGCCACCACTTGTGTCTGCAGTAGTATTATATTGTATGCATTAAAATGTTGCTGTGGTAAGGAAGGAAAAATATGTATTATTAGAACTTGTCAACGTAATTAGGATAAAAATGAAGCGGCCGTTCAAACAGCATTAAACGATTTTGGAAGTCACATTAGATAGCTTTTTTAGGTCCTCTTTTGCGAAGTAGGAAAAAGGTCATCTAATACCTCTCTTGAACAAGGAAACTGCGTTGGCTACGTACAAATTAAGTGATCGAAAAAAAATGAAAACCAACCAAAACCCTGCCTTTAAGAACATCATGCTCTGCGTACAGATGGCCTCTTTGGAGCACCTGCACGAAGAAACGGTTATCGTGGTCTCGTAGATCCTTATGTATTTATTGTTTGTTTTATACTTGCGGTTCTTCGTAATGTTTTGTTTTCCAGTTGTGTAGTTGTTTAGTTGAATAATCTAATCATTCCTATTTATTTGTTAAATGTTTGCATTTTATTAAAAGTGTGATTTGTTGATTGAAAAAATTGTTGATCAAAATGTTTATAAATGGGAGTGACTTATTTTATATATGAAAAATACGATAACTGAAATGCAGCTATAGAAAACGAGGTAAAATTTTAGTGGTACCACTGATGAAGACGTAATCATCTGTTCATCTTTTTTTTCAATTGAATTTTTTTTCACGTTTTCATTATAGTAGCCTATATTGTCCCATTTTCTTAACGGTAGCACGCGCCGCACGATAAGACGTGAATGTGTTAAAACAAAAATTTATTTCTTTTTTAAAATTTTCGGTGGTTCTTAAAAGAACCGATTAAAATTTGAGAGGTCTTTTTATGTATGTACATACATATTATACTCATGTATAAAATTAACGCACACAACATGAGTAGTGTTAAGAAGCTAGGCCGTAATCCTGACTGAAGGGTTGTAATGGCCAATTAAGTATGTATGTATTGCTAAAAGGGAAAAAATTGCGTTAATTTTTTAATTTTATAAATTCATTTTCATACTTACAAAAGGAGAGATTTATAATTTAATTTTTAGCATCTTCTTGAAGCCCATAATGCGTTGCTTTGCCTTTTGACCCTTCAAGCTCTTATTTAAATTACGGATACGGAAATGTATCCTACTTTTAAAAAATAATTTTTTAACATTTTCCGGCAACTCAATTACTTGGCTTCTCTCGATCAGGAGCTTGTGAAGGTTACGAGAATGTAATATATTATTTCCATTAACGTTATAAAATATAAGTTCTAGTTTTTTTAGCTTTGAAACAAATTGTTGTTTCGGCTTTTTCAAGTAACCTTTGGACACCTGATCAACCCACGTATATGAATCTTGATGACATTCATATTCTACAAGATTTAGCTTTCGAATCACATAGCCAGCTATGTATTCTAAAGCATCCTCTTGTAGAATACCAATGTCATCTAGATCCGAATCGTCTAGGTCTATGTTGTTATGCTCTTCAATTTGTTCTGGCTCTGTATCGTCGTCATTAAGAACGACTCCGCTATCTGGTTAGTGCTGGTATTTAAAATGCTGCATTCATTATCAATGGCAAGCCAATCTGTTCGTTCTTCCTCCACGTTTCCATTACCACTAAGGTATTCTGTATTTCGTGCTGTAATTTTAAAAATACATATACGTAATTTTGAATACAAAAAATTATAAATATTATCTACGGACAAACTTACCTAGGATATATTTCCGAATTCGGTATTTGAATTCTTGAGGAGAAGGATGATCGTTCAGCCCACCTTTACTCCGTATGGCTCCAAAAAAATTCTCAATAACATCCTGATTCAGCCTATATGTCAGAATGTACGTCATGTCGTATTTTTCGACGTATTTGTGAAGCATTTCTAAAGCCGTGTTGGTCATTAGTATGCCTTTTTGAAAAAATTCCAATGATTTCTTCTGCGGAATTATTGGGATCGACATTGACTTTGTCATACGAGCCAATGTATCCCTTTGCCGCTCGTGTGAAATTCCGTAGGGTTTCTACACAAAATGAAATTAAATATATTTACTATCTACAAATATTGTACAAAAAATTACCTTTCCAGGATATGTGAAGTTATTAAGTTTAGAGTTGAGAACATCAAACCAGTCATTAACTAATTGTATAAATTCTGCAGACTCTATGGGGTTATAAATATCCATTCCTAGGGAATAGCACCGTCTAATGGCATTGGCTGTAGTATTAGAAAATAGCTGAGCAGCTAATTTTACTTTTTGCCTTCCTAAAATTACAAATTTTTTAATATATTAATATATTTTTTATCAATAAAAAATCTTCAAAATTACCTGCCCCTTTAACGGAAATATGTTCTTCGCTTATTTTATAAGTTATTGACATATCCGATGTTGATGTTAGTCCAAGTAAATCGGAGATTGTACGAGGACTAAGGATGGTGTTGTTAAAGATTAGTCCGCTATCCAAATAATGGTTACGGATCAACTTTAATAAATGCGGCGCGTCAAAAAAAGTAAAAACTTTTTCGTCCGAGTTGGTTGGGTTTTGAAACCATGGTTTATCTTCCGAAAAATAATATATATATAATAAATTAATTTCATTTTATTTTAATTGTTAGTAAAAATATGAATGAGAGAAAGTAATGAATGATGTGTTAAATAATGTAAAGGAACTAAAATCTAGGAACTAAATTGAAATAATGAACGTAAACGCAAACAAAGACACCCGTGCACCAAGCTTAAAAACTAATTCTTATTAACAAAGTTGTATTTACCGATCTGAAGGAGATGATAATTCCTTTATGCTGTGGTAAACTATATACCGATGTCCTCAGCGTTGCCAAGAAGATCCCCAGTAACGAAATAATTGTTGTAGTGTTGTATTAGTGTAGTGTAATTGGTATGGTGTAAATATTTAACTTACCTGTAGTTGCACCAAGCTCTCTCAACAACTTCCGATTGCTGGGACCCATATCACATACCATTGCAATAACTGGGAAACCTGCAGTGCCGAGCTTTGAAATTAGACTGTATATTATATCCTTAGACATTTTGCAGTCAAAATCATAATATACAGGCTGCTTCCATGATTTTTTTAGCCCTCGAGCCATAACCACCTGGACGTAGTTGGCTGGCTTTCTGACAATGTCAGCAGGGGAGTCATACTCGTAGGTTTCCTCTACCTTCATTTCATCGAAGGCCAACACACAAATTTTATCACTCAGCGGCATATCTGTCGTATGCCGCATGAATTCTATTGATGTGGATAGAATCCCTTCGTGCAAATTGGCTTTTCCACACCAGCGTTGCAACGTTTTGAAATGAGGTAGAGGAAACCCTTTTCGGTATAAGTGTCGGTATGCCCTTGGTCCAGATGCATGTAAGCAAATGGCACTGGATATGTCGCTCCACTTCCAAAGCACATTCCCTGGACTCATTAGCTTCCTTATCTGGCCGTCTGTAAAAATTTTCCGCATGGAATCCACGGCCGAGTTGGCTTGGGCGAGTTGACACTTCAGCTCCTTATTCTCCATTTCTAATTTCTTAATTCTGTTGCGATAATATGCAACATCATCATAAGAAATTGAAGAACTAAACAATAAATACAAAAAATAAAATAAGAATAATAATAAAAATAATAATAATAATAGTAATTGTTAGGTCACTGCATAAATGTATTATATTATCCTTTTTTGAATTTGTATTGATTTTGTTTTTCATTAGTTTTCCATTTGATTTGCTTATTAATTGTATTCAAAGTCTTGTTATATTTTTTGTTAAATTTCCTTTAACTTTGTATTTAAAAACATTTCATATTTTGCCCACTGTAATCTGATTATATTTAGTGTAAGCTAAGCTTAGTTTTGTTGTAATCCTTGTTACAGAGGTATTATTTACTTCCAATAATATTTTTGCAGTTACATATGTACATTTTTTATGCGTAGAGTTTAATAGGTACAAATGAATTGGTACATTGGAAGCGAGAAACAAATAATAGCAACAACAACAGTGGGCTTACTTTTTACATTGTAACCGATATGTTTAATTTAAAGAATTTAAAATAAAGTAGTTAGTATCAGCATTGAATTCGAGCTAGCTACTTGTTTTGTTCTTAATCGAGTCACGGTCGCATTACATGTTGTTCTTCTAATACTTAAATTATCTTTTCCCAGAGAACTTTTCAGTGGCATATAGACAACAATTCGATATTGCAGAATTGCTCTATATCGTCACCGGTGGGGAAAAAGCTCCTCATCGAACAGGAATAATAATAATAAAAACAACTTAAATAAACAATAAATATAGAAATTTTAGGATAATAAATACTTACTCGGTTTGAGTCTGTTGTTCTTGGAGTAGGCCAAGATTACTATCTTCTATTTGCATAGGAAGCCTGTTTAATTATTTATATCTATTAATACATTTAGAGAACATATAATTTAATATAAACTTACTCTGCAGCTTTTGGGTTTTCCTGGAAAGGCTTGGAAAGGGGGGTCCTATTTGCAATATTTATATGTAATCTGTATAATATATATAATTAGATATTGTTATATTTTCAAATTATTCATACATACCCTGCCAAGGCTTCATTACGCTGGTTCTGCATTACAGGTTCAGCATTTGGCATTAATAAAAATCGCCCACCAGTTGCTGCCGGGAAAAGTGGTCGACACACAGGCGAGAGCTTGGGGTTAAAATCACTTGACAGATCTTGTTCCATTTTTGCCTTCTAGTTTCGCACTTTGGTGCGTAGAAAAAGGGCCCATTTTCCTTATTATCTTTTTTTTTTACACACTGCACAGTTTCTCATTTTATGTCCTATAAACAATAAACACTATAAACAATAAACACACGTAATAAAATATTCATATAAGATATTTAAATTAATTTTCAAAATTATTAAAAATTAAAAACTTACCTGAATGAATGAAAACTCGAAAATGATTTTTAAGAAAAAATAAACATAAAAGTCAGAATAAGAAAACAAGAAATTTATTATCAAAACAAAATTTAAAAAAAAAACAACAAAATTTTGACATTTGAAAAAGTATCAGCTGTTTAGTAAATCCCACCTATTACATGAATTCGCCTAGTGCATGTATTTATATATGTATAGTTTTGGAGTTATGGACCGTCCCTTATAAGGCACGCTGCGCAGTAGGTACATTGGGCGTATGATCACTATTAAAGAATTTTTAGGAATGAAAACCTTTTTCATATTTGTTGCAAATAAAATGTGTTTTATTTCCACAATATCCACATCGTTTTTCAATTTTAGAATATTCAATACGGTTGTTTCTACAATCTTATAGTGTATATGTCATCAATTTGTTTATGCGCAAACCTCTTGTAGATGGGCTACTATTCGTTTCAAGGTTAGAATTAGCAAGATTTCGACGAAAAATGTGAAGAGGCGCACATGTCAGATTATTGGGATGTAACATTTTTTAGCAGCAGCCATGCATTAGGACTAAAGGCGTAAAATAGATATGCAAGCAAGTATTGGCCACCACCATTTCTTGTCTGGTTCGCGAGCGGTAGACTACAACCAATAGATCCATCTAATCAACGTCTCCCATGCCGTATTATATCGAAAAACCACCTTTGGTTGGAAAATATTTACAATATCTCTTCCTTCGACGAATCGTTGGCACCATTTAATTGACATCAACATTTGTTGCATTTGTGACAACATTATTATCCTTCCATCGTATGAGCACTATGTTTCCATTATTCCTAAATCAATGATCAATAGATGCCTTTTCCTCTTTTTTCATAACGGCGATTGAGCGAAGAGGCCATTTTTCCGTTCGCCCTTCACGTATTGTTCCTGAACTACATATTCCGACCGATGATAGGTGTCGTAGTAATTTAACGGATATAAAACAAGTGTCTATGAATACATGAAATACATATAACGAATTCTGTTCTATAGATTGTTGAATCTTTTATTACGTGGAACATTAGGTTTTAAAACGTGAGGAAGAATTTCATCATCAACTACACAAAATCCCTTGATAGAGGACTATCCAATTTTTCCAGATATATACATATCAAACTGGATCATAAAGCCGTCAGTTAAATTTAATGCCCAGTCACTGTCATCCCATTTCTCACCATCCTGTACTACTTCACATGCTGTAGATAATAATTTTAAGCCGAAATGATTAATATGCTGTTTCTGAACGACAAGCGACTTAAGACAAACGTTTGTTGTTTGTTTTTTACATAAGAACGTTCGTTTGAAACAGCTAGTCTTACAAAAACAGCACATACGATTTTCTTCATGCTCATCATCACTTTTATCGCTATCTTGATCAGTATCGGATCCATCTAGTGGGGGAATTGCATAAAATGGAACGCCATTGAGCTCATTGTCGTTAAGGTCTTCCAGTTCAAACAATATTTCCAAAATTCTTAGTCTATATATGCAAAAAAAAAATGTTTACCCAATTATCGTTTAACAATTACACTACGAACGCAGTGTCCCTTTTAGGAGACGTTACATTGATTGTCACTTTACGCGCGTGGTATTATATTTTGTCATAATTTTTTTTACATCAATTGAGTCATTATACTTATTCACAAATAGTAAAACACGGAAACAAATAATAATTTACATCATATTTAAAATATTCTATTTTTTCTTACTCAATTCGGAATTTTCGTTTTTTCACAAATTGGTATTCCACATTTTGTATAAAGCACAACACTCAGATCGCAATTTTTGAACACAATGTAATAGATCTTGCTTCGTTGGGATGTCAGTAACAACGTTCCCACGACAATCGGATCTACGCTCCGAAGCGGCCCGATCATCAATCGGCCAAGGATTTTCAACCCAGCTGTTTCAACCGGAAGTAGTTGTTATTTAGGAATTAAAATTTTTGAAAGTGGTATAGTAGAAAATTCGCACTAATTTTCGGCAACTGCCAACGCACCTGAGGTTTAGTTGCCATCCGTAACGGAGAAACTATATGCAAAAATGTAAAATTGTCATACTTCTTATTATGAGACACAAAATTCTTTCCTTAGAATTTTAAATATTTAGCTATGATGTTCTTTGATGGCCTAAATAAAACCGTGGTACAACGCTGAATACAAACTCGTCAACATAGAAAACTTCAAAAGAACTTTCACCAGACGTAGTGGATATCGATCTGACCGTCCCACATCATGGCTGCTTTATTCGAAGTTTATTACGGTAACGCTATAATTTTCTATTCAGAACTCAGGGAAACATTTTCATCAAAATCCTCAAAGTGTTCAAAGGAATACTCATTATATTTGTGGCAGATTATGCAGCTGAAACGTCGATATTCTTTATTCCGGGAAAGGCAGCGTTCTGTTAGAGAGGGCCAAAAAATTCTTATTAAGGATAATGACCACTATTCTAACACACAAATAGTAAATGTTTTACATTATTAACGACTGAAATTTTGTTTTTCAAGTTTCGTCCGATTCATCTGACGACTGTGTTGGTCTAAAAACACATTTGTTTAAAAAAACGCTTTGGAAAAATATATGCACCTATTTTATAGTGCACTTTAAATTTAATTTGTTTATAATAATAATATTTAACTTCTGCACCTATTTTATAGTGCACTTTATATTTAATTTGTTTATTATAATAATATTCAATTTCTGTTTACTTTCCAGGAAAAAAAGGAAAGAAAAATAAAGGAACCGTTATATCTTTGCAATCATTTCTATCGAATGGTGATGTTCCTGCGGGTACTACCCAGGTGGCTAAAAATATTCGTAATGTTGATGGTGAAGACAGTGATGAAGGTGGAAATGTTCTAACAGTAGTTTGTCAGCTTCCCACGGCTCCTCGGGCGAATAGAATTTTTGATGATAATGCTATACCTCATAAAGCACCTTATGTAGTTTACCTTACAAATTTGCCGTTTGACGTAAAAGAAGACGATGTATATGATTATTTTAACACCTATCAGGTGAAATCCATAAGACTTCCACGAGAAGATGGTGAAACAGGTAGAGTGAGAGGATTTGGTTACGTAGAATTTGAAACAAGGGATGATTTAATACAGTCTTTGGGTATACCTGACCCTACAATAAAAGGGCGCAGGATAAGAATTGATTTATCTAATGAAAATGAACAGAATTCAAGGCAACGCGGCGGCAGACGAGGTTACGAATCGCTAAGTGGAAATAACAATGATAGAGATTCTACAAATTGGAGAAGTGACAATATTCAAAAGAAGGAATCTTCTATGTTTGGTAATCTAAATAGAGACAGGAAAGCTTTATCTGATGATAATAAG
Source organism: Sarcophaga rosellei (assembly GCA_930367235.1). NCBI lineage: Eukaryota > Metazoa > Arthropoda > Insecta > Diptera > Sarcophagidae > Sarcophaga > Sarcophaga rosellei. The sequence continues at coordinate 76,872,150 of OV884017.1, read as the reverse complement.
TCTGCTGGCTCTTGGCGTGTAAGAGACTCTTCTAGTTTAATTGAATCTTCGAAATTTGAACAAGTACATGATCGTGAAGTTTATGTAGATGATAACAAATTTGTTGAACGCCCAAAATTAATTCTTAAGCCACGTACGCTGCCGCTTCCAGATGTTAAGTTGCAAGCTGATGTAGAATGTAAAGATGCTGAAACAAGCGACTTGAAAAGTAAAGGGATTTCAGCAGAAAAAGTTTTCGGGTCAGCAAAACCAGTGGATACTGTTGCAAAAGACTTGGAGATTGAGGAACGTTTAGCAGAAGTTCGACTACACAAAGCTATAAAAAAGGATGACTTGGATCAGAATGAATTAAATATAGGAAAGAACGATCAAGGTATCAATGTTGACCGAAGTTGGCGCCGACACCAAGCATGTGATGAGATTAGTAAACGAAGTGAGGATAAGAAAATATTTCGATCAGGTAATATATTGATACGTAAAATTGATTATGAAGGTAAAGCTTATTCCTTTTATACAAAGTTGAAATGTGCTCAATGTATTATTAAAAAATGAAATTAAGTGAGCATTAAATTAGGTTAGAAGAGTGGCGCATCGCACTATTTCTATTCACGTCTTTATCTAGATACCTATGGGTCCTTTTTGACTCATCATAAAAGAAAAAGGATATGGAAAAAAAGAAAAGAAAACGATACGGCGAAGAGAAAAATGAAGAAAAAGGAAGGCGCAAAACGACAATTCCTAGCCAGTCGATTCCGTTTATGAACTCAATTAGATCCTCAAGTTTGCAGTTCTTCACTTCCTACCTAGTCTGCAAACAAGGACAATGGCCTACAGATATTAGAGATATATCTATTCCACCTGCAAATTCTGTATCTAAAGGGGCCTTTCCCCGTTAGTACTTCTGTAAATACTCATCTCCGAGATAGTTTTGTTCCTATAGGATTGAGCTTTCTTTATAAGACTCGCAACCCTACAATCCATAATACATTCCTATGCAATCCTAAAGAATAAGCCTACTGGTGGGCTCACCGAGTTTTCCTCCGTTGTAGCCTCCAATGTTAAACCTAATCTTGTCAATTCGTCTACAATTTCGTTGTCAGTAATGCCTTAATGGCCAGGTGCCCAGTATAATCCTACCTGATAATGTGATATAATCGCCTAACAGCTTTTTATACACCCAGACCAGATTTAACTTAAAAACATGACCTCTCAAATCTTTTAGTGTAGCATGAATGTCTACATAAATTCTAACGTTTCAGCTCTTCGGTATATATTTATTGACTTCTTCGTCCCACTGTCTGAGAAATGCAAAATTCCACCGAAAGCCTGTATAAATTTCTTCGAAAAATTAAAACTCCATCTATGCCCGTCTTCATTTTTAACCTTATATTTTTGAGTTTATACGGCCTAATTCAGAAATCTCTATCAAGTGTTGTCATACTGTGCCGAGTGACCCATCCTACCGTAAGCCACTAGTCCTAATGAGTTAGTCTAAAGAGGTTTCCCTGTCACGTTCTTCAAATATTTCTCAGTCGGGAGTAATAAAAAATGACATTCAGAGCTGCCTGAGGTCTTCTTTTACTGCCACTTGTGATCAGCAGAAATGTATATTTGTACTTTAGAAAGAATGTTCTTTATGCTTCTTGTCTTCAACGCATTCCATACATTACCATACCGTGCATCCAAAAGTAAGAACAGGTCTAACGACCCAGGTGGAAATCCAGTGTACTATACTCCTATCTATCCCACCCATGGAATTCTTGCTCGTGCATTGAAATCTTTCCTAATCCTCTCCCAAGTATTTTGCCCTATTCGAAAGTCTTATCATCACTCCAGTGAAAAGTGGTAGTCTAAACCCGACAATCTTATATGTCGTAGCAAATAATACCATCTCCGTTTTGTCCAGGTTAATCACTGCACCCTTCTTACCAGACAGATCCCTCAGCGCTGGGTGCATAACCTCAATCGTAGGAGATTGAATGAGAAGAGACCAACCAAGGGTCTCATACCAATTGGCATACACCTAAGCCATCATGTAGGCTTGTTGTACGCTCACCATTAGGAATACCACCTTACTTTCCATAGGAAGTCTGCATTTTGTACAAACTTCCTTAACTTCTTCGAGTCCATTTCTCTGAGATGAGTTATGTCTAGCATAGTGTCAAATCCCCCAAAATATTACGATTTCAATCTAATGTGCAATGACACAAAAAGTGTTCCATCGTTTCGATGTCTTCACAACATGCTCTGCATTCATCATTTTCCACCACGCCAATACGGCTCAAGTGTATATGTAAAACAGAGTGCCCCGTCAGTAGGCTTATGGTGATTTCTTTTCTGGCAAAAAATGTTGCCTACATATTTTGTAGCACTTATTGGAGGTTGCACAAACCCTCATAATGTGTTGCATTTTTAACGACTATAAAAGAACAAAAATCATTGCCCTTTATGCAATTATTTTTGTAGTTTTATACCAATTTAGCGTTTTTTTTTTTAATTAACGATTTTAAAACTAATCATTGTATAGGAAATGAAAAAATATTTTTTTTCATTATCCAAATAATTTCCAATCAAATTTTCGGAAAGCTAACTTCACAAAAAATGTTTTAAATTAAAAATATAATAATATTTTTACCAGTTAAAACTGGTTTTATGTAAAATTCAACTTTAGGGCCAATGTTTTCAAATCGCTTCAGATGGCACAATATGTTATTAATTATTTAGCAAATTTTTCGAATTTTTCTATATAGCTAAAAGTCAAATAGAAAATACATATAAATTTTGGAATTTTTTCGGAAATATTTTTATTACAAAAGATAATAACAAAATTCCATTTAAAGTATTTATAAACATTCTTCTTATTACAATTTTAAAAAATTTTAATTTTTAAGTTAACTCATCTCAAACCTTTTTTGTTGAGATAATAATACATACATATGTATGTATGTATATGTTTCTTTGTAGTCCTCGACTAGTAAATGTTTCATTTTATTTTAGCGATTTTAAAGCTCATTCTGCTTTTACAAAAATAAAGTTATCAACACCTATAGTCAGCTGCTGTTTGTTTATAAATTTATTACTAGAACCTGGCGCAATTTAAATCAAATATTGTGTATATAATATTTTAACTAGCGGCAAGTAGTTTAGTTCTAATAATAATGGATATATGTCCTCCTCATCTGACGATGAAGAGGATTCGAACAAATCTTCCAAAACAATATTTTTTGATTCCATTTCAACACTTTTAAAACAAATATTTTTTGTTATTTTTGTTTTTTTTTTCAAAACAATAACAAGAACAGCTGTTTTAAAAGTGTTGCACTTTCAACCCTTTGATTAAATTGAGGGTCAAACATGCAGCATATTTTTTGGATTTTATGGCAAAATTTTTAGAAAAGAGCATGTTAATACTTTACAAAATTGTATTTTTTTCCGAAAAGAACAAAAAAAGGGCAAAAAGGCAGAACAAAGGCAACATTTATGCCAGAAAAGAAATCACCATTAGTAACGTGCTCACGTCGCCGTTATTTAGTTTTGAAATACTCATTTTTTTCTGCTTGGACTCTAATTCGTTTAAAGATATTGGGTTACCCAAGCTTATGTTATGCAATAGTCTGGCTCTATTAGATAGAATATTCGCTCCTTAATTTCCAATCACTCCACTATGTCTAGGAACCCATATAACGCGTACCGTTCCATGCCTGGAGTAATTGTTAACTTTTTACACTCAAGGACGGTTTTAGATCTCGTATTCCTGAATGTCAATGTCCTAATTATCATTTGACTATCCGCAAAGATATTAAAATCCCTATACGTTAAGGTTACCAAATGATTACCCCCTGATCGCGTGTAACTTCGTTTGAAAAACGAAGTAATAGTCCGGTAACCGGTGGCAAAGTTTGGTATCTGGTTCTTCTATAGAGAGGCGCAGTGCAGTCCTATCTAAATGTTTAGAGCCATCTGTGTAGCAACTAGTCCCCATGAGCAACTGTGGCATGGATCCTTTTGGCCAAGAAAGTCGATCCGGTATTTCTTACTGATATGTTGCGCATTCTGTCTGATAATTCCGCATCAAAGAGAGACCGTCCAGTGTTTTAACTATACTCTGTTGATACGATTTTGGCTTTAGTCTAAAGACGATACACCGTAAGAGCCGTCTCATATCGAACAGAAGAATAGTTTTGTTTCCAATGACTTTGTGAATGATGTTCACATCGCAGAACTTATCCCTAAAGAACACATTCGTTGATCCCTTTGAATTATTCTAATCTTGCATTTTCTCCCTATCGATGACCACCAAACTACTGAAGCATAAGTTAGATTAGGTACACTTACGCTCCTGTAGAGCCAAGGTGTTATTCTTGGAGCGAGGCCACATTTAGAACCTACATATAAACCAGCCCTCTCTGCCCCATCTTCCAGATGCTGTCTCCATTTTGGTTTCCTACCCAAGTGTTTCACCTGGCTGGATATCGTAATCTCTATGTATGCTATGTTCAGAGCGCGTTCTGATCTCCTCGATAGGTTGTTTGGATTCTTATTCTTCAGAAGCATTGTAACGTCGTTCTAGTAACAAACTGGTTGAATTCTTTAGTCGGTTAATATCCTCAGGACACTTAGTTTTAATTCACTTGATAGGAAAAAGTATGCCTTCTTGGGGCGTTTCCCTTTTCATACTATTCCTTATCGTTATGTTATAAGCACCGCAATTTATCTATATATTCCTTCCCTTCGTCTAGTAGGCAGTGTTTTTTTTTTTTTTTATTTATTTATTAGTAGTATTTGTAATACTTTTACATTACACTTTATAAAATATCAATCATTAATTCAATTAATATAAAGCTCTAATTTAATTTACAATGTAATTTCTTATAAAATTTACAACTTTTCTTCTAAAAATGTTAATATTTGTTTAATTTTTTATACTAATTGGCATCATGTTATAGTTTGTGAGTCGTATCTGATCTTTGTAATCTAAATTCATTATTATTCCGTAGATTATAGGGTTGAGAATCGCCAACATATTGTAGTTGTTCTATTAGATAGTCGGGTGCATTGCCCATTTCCATTTTTTTGATAAAGGTCAGTGTCGTTAATTCTATTCTTTGATGAATGTTCATCCATTTTAAAGTATCCAGCATATATTGTATGGAAGTAAAACGATTGCATTTTAAAATAGTTCGCATTGCTTTGTTTTGCAAATTTTGTAATCTGTTTATTTGCGTATCTGTGCAGCATGTATATAATATAGTTGATCCATATTCAAAATGAGGCTTAATAATCGTATTGTATATATTTATTGCTGTTATTAATGAAATTTTATTTCTAATACGTTTAAAAAATCCTATTTTCTTTCCAATTTTTTTACATATATATTCTAAATGTTCTTTAAAGTTTAAGTCTTTATCTACAGTGTACGAAATTAAAATAGTCGCATTTAATATTTCGGTGTATTATTCAAATCAAAAGAACTTTATTTGTTTTTTTTGCCACATTAATAAAATTTTTCAAACTTAAATTAAAATATATGTTTAAATTATAAAAACAACGATAAATTAAAATGTTATAGGAAAATAAAGTAAAATGTATGCGAAATTTAAAATAGACGCAATTAAAACAATATAAAAATTATGAATTCCATTTAGATTAAAAAATAAATTAATAACTGATTAATATTTAGTAATCCCTCCTCTATTTTGTATAATACCAAGCATACGACTGGGCATTGATTCTACTAGATTTTTTAATATTCTAAGCTCAAAATTTAGCCAGGACTGGAGAATTGCCGTTTTCAGCTCACTCACTGTGTTGTATTGCTTTCCGTTGTTACAAACATCTCTTGACATGATTCCCCAAAGATTTCCTATCGGATTCAAGTCCGGACTTCTAGCAGGCAAGCCTAGAATTGGGATAGAAGCCGATGCAAATAATGCTTTTGAGACTTTCGAGACGTGGATGCTAGCGTTATCCTGCTGAAAAGTCATGTTTTTATCCAAATTATCTTCTAGATAATTTACTAAAACATCTTCCAACATTCTCACGTAGGTTTCGGAGTTCATTTTAGTAGAAATGAAACACAACTGAAGCTTCCCATAGTAACTGAAATCGCCCCATACCATTACAGTATTTCCGGCAAAGCTTCTGCTCATTCTGGATGCGTTCGGTTTGTGCAAATCATGCCAATAATGACTGTGTCCATCCGGGCCATCCAATTTGAATTGTTTTTCGTCGGAAAAAATAATGTTTCTCCATTCCTCTGTCCATGACATGGTGTATTTGGCAAATTCCAATGTCCGCGATTTATGAGAACATGATCACGGTGGGATTTTGGCTGATTTTTTCCATTTAATGTTACAGTCAGATGATAAAATTTGTTGAACTCGACGTTTTCCTACAGGTAAGCCTAATTTCAGGACAATTTGGGAAGAATGAAGCTTATTTTTAGTGACCTCTTGTTAAAGTTGACCAATTTGGCGTTTGCTTAGTTTTGTGTTTCTCTTATTTCTTTTTGCTGATTTATTATTTTTTGTAGTTTTTTGCAAACACGTACGAACTAGATGCTCTGATCTTCCAATTCTTCTACCTATTCCCCTTTTTGAATAGCCTTCTTCATTTAAAACTCTTATTAAAGATCGCTCCTCGTGTGTTACGTGTTTTCCTCTACCCATTGCGCCCCCATTGCGCCTAAGAATTCTCGATATGGACTCATACTGATACCCAATGATGCAAACACGAAAAAACACATGTTTTTTTTACAAAAAATCTGCATTTTGTAATTGTAAAAATTAAATAAAAGTACTTGCGCCTATTTAAATTTCGCTCTTTATTTGGTATTTTTTTGAGTAAATGCCCCATAAGTATTATATCGAGAGGAAATTCCAACAACAATGTATACAAAAATATTTCCTAGCTACCAACTACTGAATATTGGGAAATATTGGTAAATTGGAAACAAGGTGAACCAACTACATAAAAGTATTATTAAATCTGTTATTGCGACTATTAAAATTTCGTCCACTATATTAAAAACCCTAGATATTTCATTTTATTTACTCTTTCAATTATCACATCATTTATTTTAAAAGTTATATTACTGTTCATATTGATTTGCGTTATCTTTGTTTTATTTTCGTTTAATTTTAATTTGTTCATTTTTAGCCATTTGTTAATTCTGTTCATGTTCATTTGCAAATTTTCATAACACATTTCATCCGTTGGTGCTTCTGAAAAAATCAGAGTATCATCAGCGTAAAGTACTATTTCACACTTCTCCAAAACATTCTCCAAATCATTGATATATATGATGAACAAAAGTGCCCCCAGAATTGATCCCTGAGGTACACCGAAATCGTTTTCTAATTCCATTGATTTTAAGTTATTAACTTTCGTAATTTGTTTTCTCTTACTTAGGTATGATTGGAACCATTTCAATTCAGTATCTTGTATACCGTAGTTATATAGTTTTTTTTAATAAAATATCACGATCGATTGTTTCAAAAGCTCTTTTAAAATCTAGAAAAATAGCTAAAATTTTATTATTTTTCTTCAAGTATTTCCATCTATTTATGACGTAATTTAAAGCAGTCTCGCACGAATGTTTTTTTCGGAATCCCGATTGGTATTTTGAAAGAACTTTATGTTTTTCTATATATTCCTCTAATTGGTTTTTGACAATCTTTTCGAGGATTTTTTCACAAGTTTTTAGGCCATTGATAGGCCGAAAGTCTTCGCATTTTATTGTATTCTTAACTTTTTCAATGGGTGAAATTACTGATTCCTTCCAATTATTAGGAAATAATCCGGTTTCCAACGATTTGTTTACTATATTAAGAATTTTATTGCCTACTATGTCCCAGTTATCTAGTATTATGTTGTTATTTATTCTATTGTAATCTGGTTTTTTATTTAAGTCTTTACATATACGTTTTATTTCTTGTAGATTTATTGCACGAAATTTAAATTTAATGTCTGTCACAGCTATTTTATTTTCATATTGCACAAATTCAATGGAATTATTTATATCCTTAATACTATTAACCAAATATTTATTGAAATTATCGGCTATATGTAAATTGTCCTTATATTCTATATTGTTAAAAATCACAGTTTTTATCAAAGGTCTGGGGTTTCTTAGAACTAGTTCTTTTATTTTGCTCCACATTTCTTTTTTGGCTATTTGTATTGCATATTTTATTATCTATGAATTTATTTTTTTTTTCTTTCTCGATGTGTACTTTATATTTATTTGTTATTGTTTTATAGTTTCTCCAAGCCTCAGTAGTATTTTCAGTAATCGCTCTTTGATATTTAAAAATTTTTCCATTTTCATAATTTTAATATCACTACTAAACCATTTATTTTTATTATATTTCTCATTTATTTGTTTTTTAATAGTAAATTTTTTTATTGTATATTCGAGACATTTATCGAGATGATTTACGTAATAGTTTAAATCCTTTATTTCATTATATTCTATTATTGCACTTAGCTCACTTTTGAACCTGTTTTTATCATATTTAAAAATTTCTACTTCCGATATTTTTTTCTTATTAACACTTTCATTATGAATAAATATGTCAATAGATTCATGATCGGCTATTTTATTATTTATGTTAATTTGAGCTAAAATATTATCATTATTTGTTATCACATAGTCTATTAATGTTTTTGAATTATCCGTTATTCTAGTATAGTCGTTTATTATTTGTTTTAGGCCATTGTCGTTTATTATACTTTCCAATTTATTTTTGTAAAAATCTTTCATCCAGTCTACATTAAAATCTCCTACTATTATAATATCACAGCATTCTTCACAAATTTCTTCCAATACTTCATGGAAATCATTGCAAAATTCACCTTTGGAACTACTTGGCGATCTATATACGACTGTTATTATAAATGATGTTTTCTCATAGTTTGCTTTGAAGGCACTTATCCAGTATTTTGTTTCTTTTACAAATTCTTTAATTTTCTTGATCTTCCAACATTTTTTAAAATATATAATTACACCTCCTGTTCTATTGGATTTTGATACTGTACTATAATGATAGTATTGCTCTATTTCAATTTCAGATTCATTCACTTCATCTGTCAAATGTGTTTCGGATAACATTATAAAGTCTGGTTTATTTTCCTCGATTACTATTTCCAGTTGATTAAAATTATTTAGTAGACCTTGTATATTGGTATATATTCCATGCCAGTGCTTTGGTTGTTAGGATATTAAGCCCATCCTCTTCTTTTTTAAACTCAGTTTATTTTGATATACCGGGCATTCTCTATTATTAGTGTTATGATTTTCATCTAATCCTAAATTAAGTCTCTTATTTTCTTTAATACAATTTATACATTTGTTAATAGTTTCTTTATTGCATTCTGTACTTTTGTGTTTTCCATGACACTTGTAACAAATATCTTCATTTTTACAGTCCGATGCTTTATGATTGTATCCATGGCACTTGAAACATTGTACTACACTAGTTCCATCGAAAACTCTGCATCTGTCCCATCCAACATTTATTTTTTGACTTGACATAACTTGAGAATATGATTCGTTGTCGATTTTTATTTTTGCATTATAAATTGTTTTATTGTATCTTTTTGTTTCAAATGTTTTAATTATTTCCATCTCACTTTTTTCCAGTATTCATGTCCGTTACTATTATGTGCATTTCAACTTGTTTTGGAACCGTTATTTCATAATTCGCACTTATTTCATTTTGTATTGCTTTTTTCATTTTATCTCTTTCTTCCGTATTTTCGCGTTGAATAATCAGTGCTCCGTTTTTTGTATTTTTAAGATTCGTTATTTTAAAGTTTATTGGATTTACTTTTTTATTTAATTCCTCTTTTGTTTTTACTACACTCTTTTCTTTTGGTTTAATAATTAAAGGGACATTTTTTGAGACATCTGGCATGTGTGTTTTTTGCAACTGTTTGAGCATAAGTCATTTTCGTTTTGACGTTTGTATCGTTAATTACCTTCTTTATTTCATTACACATTTTTATATTACTTTTCTCTATGGTATTATACACATCTTTGTTTTTGTTTTCGAATTCGTTCATGTTTCCATATCAATTTTTTACCACTTCTACATTGTTTTACACATTTTTTGGATTTTATCTATTTTTTTAAATCTTTCTTCATATCTCATTTCAATTGCCTCTAGTAATGCCTTTATGTATTTCGCTTACATTTTGCCTCAGCGAGCTTTCAAATTCATTTTTGTACTCAATTAATGTTTGTTTGTTGTTATTCACTCCATCTTGGATATCCCTTAAAACAAGGTCTACATTTTGGATATATTGCATGCAATCATCACAAATAAAACGAACATAATTGTCTTCATCAATAATTTTCGCCGAATATTGATCAATACCGGCACACTTTTTTGAAAAATGAAAAACTGTCGCATACACCATTACATCTAATGCCACTTTCGCCTCTAATTGCTGATCTGCATTTACTGCATTCAGCCATTATTTAGTTTTTTTTTCACGCAAAATTTTTGCACCTCGAAAATAACCGCGTATTATTGTTTATTTTTATGTTTTTTAAATAGTCTCTATCTATTTTAAAACACACATTTTTTTTATTTTTATTTAAATTTTTACAGAGCTTTATTAATTTGATTGTTTATTCAACCAGGGTTACCAGGTGTTGGCTTATTATACGTGAGTTCACGGTTTAAATCACAGGACAGACATCTCTAACAAAACGAAATATAAATAAATACTTTGGCGACTGCCTTTCAGCAGATTTCTGGCAAAACCTTTAAGAGAACAAAATTGAGATAAAAAATTTCTCAAACTTCTGTCCTTTAGAGTCGACTTTAAACTGTAGGTTCCGCCACTCATGTATAAAATTAACACACACAACATAAATAGTGTGAGAAACTAGGTCCTAATCCTGACTGAGGGGTTGTAATGACCAATTATGTATGTAAGTATGTATTTCTTAGCAAATGGTCAATCAGTGCCTGGTCCACCTGAAACTCGTCCAAGGATAGGGTTTTTGTATTGCATCGAACCTCAAGGTTCCCTCTATGCGAATGCATACTGAGAGAATGTATTTTGTCATCTAGAGACCTCAATATGTAGTGGGCGACTTGATGTAGATCGGTCTCCACTGATCTTCCTTTTATGTAGGCATGTTGTCCAAATCTCAGCCTCTCGTCAGATATTTTGCTTTTTAATATACATATATCGATGTGTCCCATAGTTTTGAGCAAGAAGGAGATTAGACTAATCGAACGAAAAGTGTTTGGGGTCGCATAGCTACCTTTGCCTTAAAAGGGGAAAAACTTTTAATAGTTTCTTTAGCCATGTTAATAGTGATTTCTAGGGCACCCCTTGTTTTGTTGTTCGCCGTTTGGGGCAACTATAATGATTCCATGGACGAGGTGGGAAAATATTCTTCTGCTATATCCATCCGCTTACCCGAATCTTCGGTTACAGCCTCAGCCTGCATGTAGGTTTAGATAACAGTTTCTTAATCTTTGATACGTCCTTGATGCTACATGTTCGCGAAATAATCTCCAGAAGTTCTGTATCGTCCCCGTATCATTTTATTGTACTCACTGGACTTCGATTGCTACACGTTCCAGTAAGGCTGGGATTTTTCATGTCTCGCCATGTTGAAAATACTTCGGCCCTCTTTTCCTGTTATCCTGGATTTCTCCTAAGAAGATTTCCTCTCTCTAAGTGAACACTTAGAGATTTCTCTTGGAAAGAAATTAATAGAGCATTGGTATTGGTAATCTATTTCACCCTATCATCAATGTCCCGATGGGTAATCAGAAATAAATTGCCCTAGATTAATATTCACTAGTCTTTCGGATGATCAATAATAAGACCAGTTTTATTTTTGAGCTCCTCTTGAATACGTGCTTTATTTTTTGCAACAACTTGTTTTTCGATGTCCGAGCTAGCTTGACATTTGTTTATTGAAAGCTTATGTACATATATGCCAAATGGAGCAGGCATTCAAAAAATCTGACCATCCACGCAGAATCGAGAAACCGAACTCTAAATTTTCTGTCTTTACTTGCAAAGAAATCATTTTGTCAATATTATTAAATTCTTTGGCAATAGCACCACATGAAAAGCGAATCTTCAATTGAGAATTCACAAGTATCCTCTTGTTCTCATACCTATCTCTAAGATTATTCCAGGCCTCCTGGGATCCATTGGTTGTCAAAGCTAATTCCAATGCCTCACCTCGCGAAAACGGCCGCAAATAAAATAATTGTCCCACAAGTGAAATATTGGCACCATTCAAATACACCGCGGTGAACATATCCCGAAAGGATTCCCGATATTTGTAGTCACCATGAAATACCTCCATGCTACATGGTGGTAACTGTACGTGGTTCCGAAAACGATTCTCGTTAACTTGACCAGTTGGGTGATGTATCGAAGACATCTCAGTTTTATTCACAAAACTTTGTGAGACCTCACACATCAGAGCCGCAAGAGTTACATAAATAGCCCATTCGACAGTTGCTGAAAAGTTCTCGGGTCGATTTGCAATCATCCTCTAAGTCCACCTTGTCACTAGTAAAAAATACTTCTTATGCGCCCTTAACTCTTTCCTATAAAGTCTTACAGTCCGCTCTTTGAATGTCTATGAGAAGGCTGTATTAACTTCCAGAGGAATTGCGCTAAAATCTTTCTCGAAATCTAAGAACAATTGAGAAATTTTCACAAAAACCATAAGTTCCCTAGATTTTGGCATCTTCAGTTAATTAGAAATATGAAAATGAGAAAAAGTCAAACAAATAGTGCAAAAACTTACTAGGTTATTACGAATATCAACACAGTATAGTTTAAGTTAACCTTTTCAGTAAAACTTGCTAAAGAATGTAAAGATTCTGCCACAGATTCAAACACTTTCCAAACAAACTCTCAAATTTGCAGCTCCAAATTAGCTCTAAATAACTACCCAAACTGTAGTATAGTTTTAATGGTTACAAATATTGTCGAAAACAGTTCAATCAACATGAATAATAAGCCGAGCATGTATAAACGAAAATTTTACCTACGCTTCGACGGATTAATACTGGAGGATTTTCAGTCAACTAACAATTTCAGCACATAAGTAACCTCAAGTAAAAAACTGTTGTAATCGATTAATAATCAAACTTTTTTTAATTTTAAACAGTTGATTTGCTAAGCCGTCTAAATAATAGTCAGTCTAAATGAAATGGCAATAACAACTTCTATTTTTCAACAAATTTGATACAGCATATAATCAAGCCAAATATATCCATTAAAGAAATTTCGAAAAATTCATACTCTGCGTTCACTGTCATAAGATCCTTCCAATATCTTCAAAAAATATTATCCGATAGACACTGCCGTTTTGACAAAAGAAAGTTTCAAAATAAAAATTTAGTGAAATATCGTGTTTTTCACTCATATAAAATGTTTTTCTATAAGCAACTTTTCACCAAGCGTGAATTGTACTCAGGGTCATTATCATGCATAAACGTCCACAATAGAAGCCAACTGTCTACTTCAAATAGTATAATGGTACTTGTCGGTATATTTTTGTAAATGTGCTTGTCCACTTAGGTGTGAGTGGGACCAAAGAAAATAAAGTATAAAGAATGTGCATTTTGGAATATTTCTTAAAAATATTTCAAGACGCGGGGTGAAAGATACAAGGGAAGGGTAAAGAAACCAAAAGCGTAACAATGCGTTGTTCTCATCGTGCGTTTTTGTTGCTTGACTAATTTTTTATTTATTTTTCTGCAACAGTGTTGCCACGAAAAAAAATTTGTAACCAACATTTGTGAAAAAGATCACCAAATAAGAAAAAATATAACCAAAATTAAATTCGTAGACTTTTGTTTTATTTTTTTTCAAGTTTAAAATATAATTAATAAAAAAAGAAACAAAAATAGCTTTTTTATAAGAAAAAAAAAAAAAATAACCAAGACCAAAAAAACCTATACATCTACACATTGATCAAAAAAATAACCAATTTTGGTTAGAAATAACCAAACACGGCATCACTGTTCTCAAAGCACTTATTCTCAGACGTCGGCACAACGAGAACATGATAAAAATTATGAGAAGCATGTGTTAATCCAGACGAAAATTGTTAGTAATATTTTCCCAATAATATGTATATGTGAGCGAAAAATATAGAAAAATTGTATTGCGCTAAAAACCAAAAAACACCGTATTTAACTTGGCAAGTATTCTTCCAAAAATCGAAATCATTTGTCATTGATATTAGTGAATCGTACTGTAATATTTCTTTGGGTGTAAAATTGAAGTCGCCGTGGTCTAGTAGGTAGTGTGTTGGCTTATTAGACGAAAGACCCGAGCTCCAATCCTAGGTCAGACATCAAAAACAAAATACAAAAAGTATTTCTTCGGCGACTTCCTCTCAGCAGATTTCTGGCAAAAAGCTGTGAGAGTTGGAAATAAAATTGCCATGAAAAGCTTCTCAAAAAATCTGTCGTTCGGAGTCGACTTTAAACTGTAGGTCCCGCCACTCATGTATAAAATTAACGCACACAAAATGAGTGGTGTTGAGAAGCTAGGCCGTAATCCTAACTGAAGGGTTGTGATGGCCAATTATGTATTATGTAAAATTTAAGTCTGAAAAAAGCGACTGAATGCATTTTTACGCTCTCATGATGAGAGCAACACTTTGTTACGCTCTTTGTTTATGTTTATTTTCCTTCTGTCTTCCACCCTCCTCATCAAGAAACGATTTTTTAAAAAGATTTTGGTGAGAGCGGGTCGTAATGTTACAACCCGCCATAAGAAATTTTACTTCTACATAATGCGCATTCTTTATATCGATATTCTTTTTTCTTTGGTGGGACCCACAACCTGCCAGAAAATTGCTTCGCTCACCATGACATTGCCACAACTATTGCTTAATCGATTTAGGGTATACTTTGGGTGATGTTCCAGGTTTGAAAGACGCCATACGTAATGTTTTCCAAAAACCCTAGCGACAAAACCCAAGCGGCAAAACTTCGAATAGTTCATCCCAAGTACTCTATAAATTAGGCTACCAATTTTTGGTGTACCATGTCGGTATATGTGTTCTGCTGCATAATCTTTCCAATACTGTTTTTCCGTCAGCATTCTTTTGTTGGATCAGTTTTCGCACGTTATATGTGCTCCGACCATTTCTAACCAAATATTTTGAAGTATCCCAACAACAAGTGAGGAATAAAACATTTATTACTTAGTTTTTAGCTGCAAAAAAAGAAAAAAAAACCAAAAATCACTGATAAACGAAATGTTTTAAATTTTCGAACTCACGTGTTTACTATAGAATGGTAAAAAAAACAACAAAATTTGAAAACATAGAAAAAATAACGGTAAATTTTCTTAATAGAGCACACTGAAAAATAACTAGATATTGTAGGGTTGTACATATTATCACAAATAAGCTCATTAATGTTTTGTCTTAAATTCGTGGGAAACACTTTTCTTTCCTGTCTCAGATGAACGAAACTAAACGAAAAGATCAAAGGAAAATTAAAAAGTAAGAAGGCGATAGCTCACAAAGAAAATACATAAAAATAAAAAAGAAACGGAGGTAATAAAGATAGCAAATCCATCTAGGTCAGAAGTCCTTTAAAGAAAGCTTGGTAAAGTAACCTAGGTGTAGGCTTTTGAAAAGCAGGGAAGAGTCGTACGATATTTTCTACAATCTCAGACTTCCTCCACCTTAGAGCACAATACCTAGTCAGAAGTCGTATCAAGGCCCTTATAGACTTCTTACCTCGATTTAGGACCCTTTCTGTTGCAGAATGGTCCATTCTGGACTATAGCAGACGTAATACCTTCACTTACCAACTTAAGTGGTGAGTTCCTTACTCACCATTTTTAAAAATTATATAAATTTAAGGAATAATATAATTATGTAAAAATAATTATATATAAATTATATATTTAAAATTTTCGTTTAATTTTTATATTTTGAAGAGTTGGACATAGAACAAAATTCTTCGAAAATATTTGCCAATTTTTAAAGTTTTATTCTAAACGAATAATTTGTCTCTGTTATCACCGCAATGATTTAAGCTTTACCTAACATCTAAATTTGTTTATAACAAAATTATAAATTTTTATTTCTTTTTAGATCTACGACGCGACAATCGCAACAAACTCCAAGATAAAACTGAAAGGTACGTATTTTTTTTTCAAACATCATCAGATTACACCAATTAACCACACACCCTATTTCAAAAATTTATTCGTAAATATAAATATTAAAATTAGTTCTTTTAGAATTATCCACTTTCACTCTTGAGTAATACGTTTCACTATATACTATAATAAATTGAATTTGGTAAATAAAATGGGGTATGAATATTTTTATTAGTAAAACTTTTATACTTTATTAAGGTTCATATTTCTTTCTTACATAAATCGTGCTGCGCATTTAGTACTATAATTTTGCTATATAATTAAAGTGAATTCTTTTGCACGTAGATTAACGAATTGATAAGCTCTGGAACAGTTAGTCCAGAGTTATTTTCCACACTCATATTTTCATTTTTTTGTGTATTCAGTCGTTTTATCCTGCTTATCACAGAGTACACAGAGGCGACACGGAATTTAATGTGAAAGTGACAGCAAATATTACCAAAAAGTATTTCTGTCCCACTCAGATTGTCTATCTGTTGCAATGCAAAAGGATCGCATTTCGGGATGAATTAAGATGAGAGGAGGTTTTCTTTTTTATTTATTTTACTCCTATTTGCTTGCCTTATTAAAATACGTTGTGTGTCAAACACTTCATGTTTTTCCATTGGACAAAATTTATTTTCTAATTTCTTTTAATATTTTTCCATATATTTGAAAGGGATATGTTACCTGTCTTTAAGCCATTTTAAAGCTTTCAATTTCCGATAGTGTTTTGTCTCAAAACGGTTTTTTTTAAGTAATTCTTCTCGTAGAAGCGAAAAAATGAGGTTAAAAACGATATAGAATAATTAACAAAAAAATAAAAACAAATAATGGCGTGAAATATAAGTACATATGCCGTGAAAACTGGACCAACAAAAGAATGCTGATGGAAAAACATAAAAGAACAGATTACGCATCGGAACACATAAAGCGACATGGTAGTACCAAAATATATAACAACCGTGTCATGCCGATTTAATAATGTAATTATCAATCTTTTCAATATCAATTCTAAGCTTGAACGAATATCTGAAAACGTGGAATGTGTACATAAAAATGTATATTTATATTATACAGTGAACTCTCTATAATGTGAACTAATTAATGGATTAGTTCATATTTTCGAATTTGTTCACATTTTCGATTGTGATTTTTTTTATATTATTAAGTTATTCTCTCTAAAAATCATTTCTATAAGGAATGAAAACGCAAAGCATTACTAAAACAACATCTTGTAATTTATTTAGAACATAAAAAGTTTTTAAAAATCCACTTTATAAAAGAGTACATACTTATATAGAGAGTGTGGAAAATGTATGGGCAATTGTTAAAAGAGATCTTAAGGACAAAAACCTTGGAAATAACAATGAATACTTTCAGCTGGTGCCACAAAGCTGCCAAAACATATCAGTACAAACATGCCAACGTTTGATACAAAGTTAGCCGAAAAGACTTTTTTTTAGCGTTTACGTCAAAATACCAGTTGATAAAGATAGTTTCATTACAATTTCAAGAGATTTTTCATTTTCACACAATTAAAAGGAGAGCTAATCGAAAAAGTATTCCTTAATGTACCACAACAATTCAAAAATTGGGTCTAGTTGAGTGAAAGAGCTTTATTTGCAAGAAAAAAGAAGAAATGATTTAATTATTCTATTTCAAATAATTGGTGAGTTGATTATATAAACCTGTGAAGAATTATGAAGATGTTTTACATTATCTGAATAACTTCTTGGTTTCAATTGATTTGAATGGATTACTTACTTAATTGGCCATTAAAAACCCGATTAACGGATTTCGGTCTCCCTTAACCCATCTTTCCAGACGCCTCTGCTTTTTGGGCGCCTTTGCCAGTTGGTCACATCATACGATGACAGGGTTTCTTCGATTTGGTTCTTCCAACGCAGATAAGGTCTACCTCATCGCCGACTTCCGCAAATCCCTGCTTAATTCGAACGACATGGCCGAGCCAGCGGAGCCGCTATTAATACGCTGCACAACGTCGATGTCGTTGAGGAGCTCATACAGCTCATTGTTGGATCGAATGTAATAAGCATCACCAACTCGCAAGACTTCTGCTTCATTGCTTAATAGTATCCATGCCTCTGTTCCATAAAGAAGATCGGGGAGATGATCCTCTTGCAGAGTATTAGCTTTGTCGTACGAGAGAGGAGGTCTCTGCTACTCAATTGCCTATTGGGATCATAGTTGGCAAGAGTGATCCAGCGCTTGATCTCCAGACTGACATAATTTTTGGTGGTAACGGCAGAGCCACGATAAATAAATTCCATGACTATATCGGAAGTATAGTTATCGTAATCTGGGATCCAATACGCCGCATATCCCTAATTGTCGACAACATATACTCATTTACTACTAGACCCATTTTGATAGACTCCCGTTCAATAGCACTAAAGGCAGCAGTAATATCTCGCTTGGTTCGCCCTATGATATCAATGTCGTCAGCGTAAGCAAGCAACTGGAGGTTTTTTGTTTTGACAAATAGTGTCATTGCGATGCACTTCCTCCTTCTGAAGAACACTCTCCATGTCGAAGTTGGAGAAGTCGCTTGATAAGGGATCGCCCGGTATCAAAAGGTTTGGAGAAGTCCATTCCTACCTCGTCAGAGCTCATTCTGCTTCGCGGGCATACCGAGCTCAGATATTGCTCCGAAAACACGATCCCTTATGGGGCTATCGAAGGTTGCCTTATAGTCGATAAAGGGAGAAGGCATTGGGCATACTCTCATCTAGCCATATTTTGTAAATATGCTGGTTGAAGCGCCGTACCAACTCATTATTTGCTGTCTTCAACATTTCAGCGGGGAGGCCATCAGGACCTGCAGCTTTATTGTTTTTAGGACACATAATCGTAACTTTGACTTTTCCATAGCTAGGCTGAATCTCCACGTCGTCATCATCGATTGGGTTCGGCACATCATCTCTAGAGGCGGTATTGGTGTCGTCATCGCCTCGTAGCAGAGTAGAGAAGTGTTTCCTCCATAACCTCAGCATCCCCTGCGTATCTGTTATCGGGTTTCCGTTCTTATCTTTGCAGGAAGACGATCCGGGCTTAAAACTTTCGGTTAGACGCTTAATTTTTTGAGAGAATTTTCGAGCGTCATTCCTACAGCTATACATCCCGACTTCCTCACCTTTCGCCTTTCCTGCTGCCTCTTCTATGCGGCGTTTTTCACTGCAGCTGGTTCACGACACTCCTCATCGTACAATTGATTTCGGTGGGCGGTGAAAACCAAGGACTGTTTCCGCAGTAGTGCTAAAGGAGTGGGTGATGTTGGCCCACAGTCAACTAATATCGCTGAGAATAGATGGGGAACGACGGAGCTTACCCGAGACTTGAGAGAAAAATGTCTCCGCTGTTCTTTGTGACCGCAGCTTCTTGACGTCCAGCTTTCGCAATGTACTGGACCTCGAGGCGCCAATGCGCAAAAAAATCTCATAGGATGGTCGATCGGGGGTCATCCAAGTGGACTTATGAATGTCGAGGTGTTGACACTTGTTGCTACATACTATCATGTTACGCTCCGCGGCAAAATCAGTCAGCCTCATACCATTGGAGGTAGTGGTCGTATAGAGGATGAACTGTACGACAGTGGGCCCAAAAATACCTTTACGCCCGACCTTCGCATTAAAATCTCCGAGGACGATTTTGGTGTCATCAGCCGGGCACTTATTGTACACATCTTCTTGCTTAGCTTAGAAGGCTACTTTAACCACATCGCTCTTTTCTTCCGTCAGAGCTTGAGCACAAATAAGGCTGATGTTTCGTTCACAGGAGTGAACCCAGAGACAAGATGTCGAAGTTTCTTATGAACTACAATTCCGCATCCTAATTCGTGCTTATCCGCATGGCAGCTGTAGGATATATCTGGAGATGCAAGCGTTTTGCGTCCTCGTCTTATCCATATAATTTCCTGTATGGCAGGGATATCAGTCCTCCATTTCACGAGGGCATCCGCCAGCTGGGCGGAAGCGCCTACTCTATGAAGGGTGCGGACGTTCCATGTGCCTAATCTTAAATATAGTGCTTTTGAGGGGATCTTTATGGAGATTTGTTTTTTTCCAAGCCAAGCCCTACGTACAACCCAAATTTAACATCTAGCGGGTGCTTGTATGCCATCCAGAAGGCACCACGTAGAGGCTGCGTGTCTGGAGGCCGCCACGTTAACCACAGTCATTTACTATCTTGTTTGCATGCACCCCATCCCACCCCATTTGCCTATATTGTCATCGAATAATTCACAATTGAAAATCGTATCTCTAATCACCATGCTTCTTAATATAAAAATTATACAATAAAATAAGCCTTAAAGTCATTGGATTTCAACGAATAGTTTCCCGATCGTTTGACTTTTCCAATTACTGTTATTAACGTCAGTATTTGCAAACTTGCGTCTTAAATTTATAAGTTTCTGTATTTTCACATGGCCAACTGCATGTTGCATATTCACGCATAGGGATTTTGTCATCCTTGTTGATATTTTGTGACCGCACCGATAACGTTTTTTCTCCCTTTAGAAAATCTTTTTAGAAGATTTAATTTTTGATTAAGTATAGAAACGTATATTATTCTCCAGCAAAGGGGTATGGGTTATCAATATATATGTATTTACGTCACAGTGATAGCTAACAGCTAATGTCTAAAGAAGATATGTAGACGTGTTATCGATGATAGATTTGCACAATTTATTAATGACGCGGAAAGTGACAGTGATATGAAGATAAGGTCGATATAACATATCACCAAACCGCTAAAACTTAATTCCATATGGAAATCAGTGAGGAATTATATGAGGATGACGAATACGAATTAGAAACTACTACTGCAACTATCCAAACTTCGTAGTCATTTTACATCTAAAAATCCTATAAACTAGGGTAAAGTTGCGATATTAATACCCGCATTTGTGCTCATAACTCTTCTACTAAATTAGAAGAAACCAGGGCCAGTAAAATATACACCATATTCTGCATGGTCGTCACCGAAAATATGGTACATAACATTATACGGCGACCAGCCAAATACGGAATAAAGGTAACGTTTACAGCTCATTGTTTAATTTCTGCGACGGCAATGCGTTGCGGCGTTATGTTTTCCGAAGAAGAATAAAACAGTCTACTATGCACTATACGGCTGCCTTCCAAAATGCATCAATACAAAGTTTGTATGCAGTTCAACTACTGTATATAAACTATGTAGATATGCAAAGTAACAAAACAATACATCAACTATAAATCCGATGCCTTATTGCTTTTTGACTGCGTTAAAAATACACATTGACGATGCACTAAGGGGCATTTACCCTCAAAAGCTGGCCAAAAAGGCAAAAATGAATTTTAAGAAACTGAGTATGCAGTTCGATAGATAACAGAATTCTGCATTATATAGTGAACTAGCTGACCCAGCGAACTTCGTCCCGCCCAAAATTGATTTTTTTTTATTGCCCAAAACAGGTCGCATTATGTATTTATTGTAATACACTGCATAAAACAGTTATTAAAAAGCTAACTTACTATAAGTGTGTGTGAATGTACTTATAATCGAAAGCGTTCTAGACAATGAAAATATGCTTTATTTAGGATAAAACAAAAGTCTATGAGTTTAATTTTGGTTATATTTTTTCTTATTTGGTGATTTTTTCACAAATGTTGGTTACAAAATTTTTTTCGTGGCAACACTGTTTCAGAAGAATAAATAAAAAATTAGTCAAACAACAAAAACGCACGATGAGAACAATTGAGAACATTGTTACGCTCTTGGTTTCTTTATCTTCCCTTCTATCTTTCCTCCCGCGTCGTGAAATATTTTTGAAAAATATTCCAAAATATACCAAAACTCACATTCTTTATACTTTATTTTCTTTGGTTTTATACATCAGGAATCATAGATAGCATACTTTAGGGGTAACTATGCGTATGAGTAATATATTTCAAATGCAATTAAATATTAAGTATGTAGTATACATGGGCATGGCCCCTCGCTCATTTGGAATATCAACATAAAAAGTAGCCTATAACTCCTTCCAGACACACAGGAAGATACTGTGAAAATTTCAAGAAAATCGGTTCAGCCGTTTAGTCGTCTATAAACTTCAAACATACAAACATACAATCAAACACACACTCATTTTTATATATAAGATTTTCACGACTTTAAGTTGAGATTTGTAGATTTGAGACGATGTCAAAGTCAGGAAAGTGAAGAAAATTAAATGCGTTTTTGGTGTTTTTTTTGGAAATTTTAATAGGTTCATATGATATTTTTTGTGGCTAAACGAATAGAGATTTTATATTGATTTTTTTTTACTTGAAAGGTGTGAGCAACTGCTACTTTCAGTTTATTTTTTATATATAGCATTTTCAGTTTAAATTAAACCTTTTTCAAAATAAATGAAACCTTTTTCAAAATGAACGAAACCTTTTTCAGATTAAACGAAACTCTTTTTAAATTAAACGAAACCTTTTTCAAAATAAATGAAACTCTTTTCAGAATAAATAAAACTTTATTCAAATTCAATTAAACATTTTTCAAATTAAATGAAACCAGTTATAGAATTTAATAGAAAACAAACATTCATTTTTATATAATACTTGTTAAAATTAATGAAGAATTTGTCCACTGACCTCTTTAGGAATTGTCATGATCATATCCATAACATAGTTCGCACAATCATTTTGATTAATTTCTGCGACACTCTCCTCAATTACACTTACTATGTTATGCTCTGTGGTAACGTCACTTAATAATGATCCGGCGAGGAATTTTATCTTAGAAAATGTTTTCTCTATCGGGTTCAACTTAGGAGAATAAGTGGTAAAAATGTAAGTGTACAGTCACTATTATCCACCATATTTCGAATTTCCTGGGTTTTATGGATTCAGACATTATCCATAATTAAAAATGAACTTTGTATATATATAACTCTGGGCTGCTTTCAATTTTATCAAGGAGCTCTCTCAGAATTATTTGGAAACGGGCTGAATTTACAGTGGAAAGGTAAAAACCTTTATGGTAAACAACACCAGCATTATTTATCGCAGAATTAAAGTAACGTTCCTTCCCCTTACGGTTGTTACAACAACATGAGCTCTTTCACATACCTTAGCACGTGCTTGTGAACGCCGTAAATCTATAAAAATCATTTTTTCTTTTTGTTGAGGAGACCTACCTGCAAATTCTGAGGCATACTGTCGACGGTTTTCAATAGTCGATGCGTCATACGGTCCATTTCGGTGGAAGCCATTTTCAGCATTATTTTAAGTTCTTTTAATCCGTTGAAAATTGTAGACAATGCAAGCGTTACATTAAATTGTTCAAATAACTTTTTGCGAATATTTCTCAAAAAAAAAAAAAAAAAAAAAAATTCAACAGAATATGATAAACCTACAAATTCTATAACTGGTTTCATTTAATTTGAAAAATGTTTAATTGAATTTGAATAAAGTTTTATTTATTCTGAAAAGAGTTTCATTTATTTTGAAAAAGGTTTCGTTTAATTAAAAAAAAGTTTCGTTTAATCTGAAAAAGGTTTCGTTCATTTTGAAAAAGGTTTTATTTATTTTGAAAAAGGTTTAATTTAAACTGAAAATGCTATATATATCTCATATATTAATGTTAAAATTATTCGTTCAAACTTTAAAAATAATAAAAATTTCACATTTTTTTACCCTTCCCAAAAAAAAAAGATAAGGATTTTAAAGGTGAAAGTAGTTTTTAGTAGTTTAATATTATACACCACAAGAAAATATGAACTCTCTACATTCAGGAACAAAAAAAAAAGTTTGCGGAAGTTTGCGCAATTATTTTTGGCGATTTTTTGAAAATTTTACTTTTTTTTGAAAAATTAAAAACAATTTTTAAAACTGAAAGGAACAAGTGCTGAAAAATTGTTATATACCACAATAAAATATGAAATCTTTATTTTCATCCTTTTTACCTGTAAACTGGTAAAAAAAAATAATAAAATGACCCTACTATATGCTGCAGCGCACAAAAATCGCGAAGGAATAGAAAAGAATTTTCATCAGATACTATTAAATTACTCCTTCCTGACATTGGTGATGAAAATGATAACGATTTTAACGAATGTAGTTAGCTTCACTTTTTAAGTATTTTTAGGTTACATAAGTATTAAATAATGTAAACTAAATATTATAAATAAATATTATAAATAAATATTAATTATCATAGAACTTTAAAAACTTAATTACATATATCAACTATTATAACAATATGAGATGTATGTTTGATTTTTTAATGGGCCGTATGTAGTACCTAGAGGCACTTATGATCCGATCATAATAAAATCAGGTAAAATGATTCACATTCATATTGAACATGTTCATGTCGAATTTCATCGAGGTAATAAAATTTTTAAACCAATTATAATAGCTAAACATATTTTCTTAAGGGGTCCTATTTTGGACCTAGGGGAAATTATGGACCGACCATAACAAAATTTGGTAATATGATTTAGATTTACAAAATACACGTTCATACCGAATTTCATCACGATACCGATGTTTTTAAGCCATTTATAAGCGCAAACCTGAATTTCTAAAGGGGACTTTATATGGGGACTAGGGTCAAATGTGATCCGATTTTCACCAAACTTTACACCATGATTTCTTAGCTCTCAGAACTGATCCATGCTAAATTTTATCATGATTGTTGCATAATTACAATTATTATGTGTAAATAAGTGCAATTTCGGGGGGAATTTGTTTGGGGGCTAGGCGAAATCACGGACCGATTTGAACCAAAATCAGTTGGGTTCATCCTTGTGCCTAATTATCACTAACACTATCAAAAAATTCCAGCCATTAACTCATAAAACACTTCTATTAATTTTGGCCAGGTTTTCAGGCAAAATGCCCCTCTGTGCGACGTTTTGAAATAGAATACATTAGGGGTATTCGATGTTCGATGCGTTTTGTATTGCAAAAGTTTGCACTTGCAAATGTTTTGACATTGATTGTGAGCGCTCTATTTATTTCGTACTTCGCAATACAAATGCAATTTATGCACTAAAACAGCTGATCTACATAAACAATTTCTAAAAGTATTTTACAAATGCCGCGAAAAAGTGCTAAAGAAAAAATTGTTGAATTCTTAGAAAAAGAAGTTGGTGAAGAAATAATTTGGAATGGGGGTCCAAATATTCTAAAACTATTTTTATTTCTTCAGGTGCCCACTATTTGCTTGGTTTTTCTCTTTTTATTTTCTTCTGTGGAATTGTTTGCTCCATTGTTTTAATTTTATTTATTTCATTAGTGTTTACATCTGTCAGCTGTTTAAATGTCAGAGTTGCACTAAAACTTTATTCAAATTCAATTAAACATTTTTCAAATTAAATTAAACCAGTTATAGAATTTAATAGAAAACAAACATATTCATTTTTATATAATACTTGTTAAAATTAATGAAGAATTTGTCCACTGACCGCTTTAGGAATTGTCATGATCATATCCATAACATAGTTCGCACAATCAGTTTGATTAATTTGTGCGACACTTTCCTCAATTAAATTAAACCTTTTTCAAAATAAATGAAACCTTTTTCAAAATGAACGAAACCTTTTTCAGATTAAACGAAACTCTTTTTAAATTAAACGTAACCTTTTTCAAAATAAATGGAACTCTTTTCAGAATAAATAAAACTTTATTCAAATTCAATTAAACATTTTTCAAATTAAATTAAACCAGTTATAGAATTTGTAGGTTTATCATATTCTATTGAATTTTTTTTTTTTTTTTTTTTTTTTTTTTTTTTTTTTTTTTTGAGAAATATTCCCTAGAAGTTATTTACACAATTTAATGTAACGCTTGCATTGTCTACAATTTTCAACGGATTAAAAGAACTTAAAATAACGCTGAAAATGTCTTCCATCGAAATGAACCGTATGAATAGCGCATCGACTATTGAAAACCGTCGACAGTATGCCTGAGAATTTGCAATTTGGTCTCCTCAACAAAAAGAAAAAATTATTTTTATAGATTTACGGCGTTCACAAGCACGTGCTAAGGTAGGTGAAAGAGCTCATGTTGTTGTGCCAACCGTTAGGGGAAGGAACGTTACTTTAATTGCTGCGATAAATAATGCTGGTGTTTTTTACCATAAACTTTTTTCCCTTTCCACTGTAAATTCAGCCCGTTTCCAAATATTTCTGAGGGAGCTCCTGGATAAAATTGAAAGCAGCCCAGAGTTACAAAATTCATTTTTAATTATGGATAATGTCAGAATCCATAAAACCCAGGAAATTCGAAATATGGTGGATAATAGTGACTGTACACTTAAATTTTTATCACTTTATTCTCCTAAGTTGAACCCGATGGAGAAAACATTTTCTAAGATAAAATTCCGCGCCCAATCATTATTAAGTAGCATTACTTATCGCACAAATTAATCAAAATGATTGTGCGAACTATGTTATGGATATGATCATGACAATTCCTAAAGAGGTCAGTGGACAAATTCTTCATTAATTTTAACAAGTATTATATAAAAATGAATGTTTGTTTTCTATTAAATTCTATAACTGGTTTAATTTAATTTGAAAAATGTTTAATTGAATTTAAATAAAGTTTTATTTATTCTGAAAAGAGTTTCATTTATTTTGAAAAAGGTTTCATTTATTTTGAAAAAGGTTTAATTTAAACTGAAAATGCTATATATTATTTCGTGCTTTAAAAAGAAGTAGACAGGATATAAATAATTGTAAAATTTCTTCCACTTATCTCCTTTAAATTTTATTTTACTTTAAACAAATTTTTAAACTTCAATATTTTTTTTAGATATGATAAAGCAATTCCTAAGGATGGCAAACGAAAAGAAATAATTAAAAATCGAAGAGAGATAAAAAGCGATAAACCTGCATCAAGGAATATTCAAAATCTTCAAAATGAAAATGTAAGTAAAGATTTTTAAAATATTTATTGCCCGTATTTTTCATGTTAAATACAAAGTAATCGGTAAATATAATCCCTAATATTTAGTTGCTAATTTTACATAATGCCACAAAAAAAAAAAAATTATAAGTTTTGGGCAACCCAAAACGATGTAAGGCCTTCAAATGCGAATATTTTGATTATTATCAATTATTTTATTTATGGCTATAAAACTGATAGCTATTTGAAATGACGCATTTAATTTTTTTTTCAATTCTGGCAAGTCTTCCACGTTGTGTTCTAGTTTTTGTAACTTTGAGGTTGCGATAATATGATATACATACATAATTGGCCATTACAACTCTACAGTCAGAATTACGGCCTACTTTCTCACATCACTCATGTTGTGTGCCTTAATTTTATACTTGAGTGGCGGAACCTACAGTTTAACGTCGACTCCGAACGACAGATTTTGAGAAACTTTTTCATGGCAGGTTTATTTACCCTCAGAGTTTTTGTTAGAAATCTGCTGAGAGGAAGGCGCCGAAGAAATATTTTTTTTTCATATTTCGTTGTGATATCTGGTCTGGGGCTCGAACCCCGGCTTTACGTTTAATAAGCGAACACAGACTACGGCGACTTCATAATATGATAATGATTTAAATTATAAATCGTTAAATATGTAATTAAATAATAAAAATTTTAAATTATTTTTATTAGTCCACTACTACTGAGATTGTTTTGTTATAAATAATTAAACTTATCAGTTCTTACATTTTTCCTAAGTTTTTCCTCTAGCGTGAATCTTTAATTATATCTAATTGGTTATAAATTTGAATATTTGCATAAAAATATAATAAATAAATAAAAATGTCATAAATTCAATATGGATTGTAGGTTTCCTGTTAAACAACAATCCAATAAATTTGTCGCTATAAATGGTTTTGGAGATCATCCGTACCAGAGTAGGTTTTCTATTCTCCTATATGATAATTCTAATTTATAAAATTATCGTAAATATTTACTTGTAATCTAGTGTTTGAAGGCGAACTTCTAAATCATCTGCGTTTCAGAAGCCGTTGCTTGCGTTCTTAGCGTATTCAACATCGAACTTACCATATTAGTAGTAAAGATGTTCATTGTTTATATAAACTTAGCAATTGTAGATTCAAGGCGTCTAGTTTATTTATTTTACCGGCATCTTGTTTACCCTTTATTATTTGCAATATTACTTGGTATGAAGTACTGAGTGATAGAAATTAAAAAAATTCGAATTTTTTCAATAGATTACTAAGTTACATTGATTTGTCATAAAATACTTTGATGTTTTCAATGAACCCATTGATTTTTGTAACAAAATGGAAATAAAAAAGAGAATGTGACTACTTTGTCTAGACCATCGCTGTCAACGGCGAGAAATAAATGACGATGATTTATAACCTTTTTTTATAACATGACTCCCACAGGATGTCGCTAAGTGCCGCACAGCTCAGGTCACATATAATATTATCTCACTAGGAGAAGATGTGACCAGGCCACAGACATCGTTCGATTAGACCTCGTTAGACTTTTCCTGTAGGGCGGTCTTCAAAGCCGAAATAACTCATGGCATCAAATTCAGCCCGATTTATGCGCCAGAGCCATGGAAAATATAACATTTCGGTTGCGGTTCACTCAGAGAAGCCTTGGTGAACATTTGATTGATGTTATATTCCACAAATTATGATAACAAAAGGTTTTCCAAAGGTATACAAAATTTCGATGATACCTCACCCATACTTTGTATTTAAATTTAAATTTTAGGATATAACATTTAAGAAACAAAAATAATTAAAATTTTATTACATACATACATTCAAAAAGCCAAAAACGCAAATTCAATTAAAATAAAATAAAAATGCTAATGTCGTTTGCGAACGATGTATGGTATGCATTGAAAAAAAAAAAACCTTTCATGGTTCAAGAGAGGAATCTATGTTCCGTGCAGCTGAGCGACCGTTCGTCAGTAGAGGACTACGATGAATGGGTCGGCAGTTTATTGTTGAAGTGTTTGCCCGAATAATGAGCATTGACAGCTGTTTTATCTGCAAACGGTATCAAGTGAAATTGCTGCCACACGAAACTGTGTTACATTGTTCAAATACAGTATTAATTTCCAAAAAATTTAATTAGAGGAAGATAAGCGGTTTCAAGAAAAATAATGGTAAGCAAGATAATAGATGCCCCTTGAAAAATAAAAAGAGGAACTAACGCAAAACAAAATAGTGGGTCCACTTTGCAGCCAGTTATTGGGGAGAATGATATGTAGATAGTGATGCAACAAATACAACAGCAAAATTCTAATTAAAGAATATAATTTTAATGGATCAGGAATTGTAAAATGACGTCAACATTTCAAGTGTTTTTGAGTAATTAATTCGATTTCTCTCACAACATTTAATACAATTTCTTTGATAAATTTTATATTCGATAGCATAAAATCGTCAAACCCATAAAACACTAATTATGCCTCTCACAAACAAACCAAACATGATATATAGCTTAAACTGTGAACATATGTATGTATGTTAAAGTCGATTATGCAAACGAAAATAAATAATTAAAAGTCTAATTACGTACTCCGCGAAATTTGAAAATTCACTATATTTTTTGATCACACCGTATGCTAAAAATTATACTCTGAGCGAAATTTTTTTATTTCTACATACAAACATACATGCTGTGATTTGGTATATTATTTTCAGTCGAGGATACCTACATTGTTGGTGTTTGCGTAGTATTGATCTCACCAGATTAAGTGTTGGTGAAACACAGTAAAGATAAAGTGCTGCAAAACAGCAGACAAGACACTGTGAAAATGGAATTAAGCAAAATGATGCAAGTTTTTATAAATAAATATACTACATGAAAGAAGAAGAAAATGTTCTATATATTTAAAGGAATATAAATAATTCTATTAATAATTTCAACAGGGTGCCCTGGTAGTCTAGTGGGTAGTGTGCTAGACTATTAGCGTGAGGGTCGTGGGTTCGATTCCCACCAGAGACTCTGGTCTGTGACACTACACCGAGCATATGGTCTTGTTACTTCGCTCGTATAAAATTAGAATATAATTTGTAATTGTATTGTAATTAATAAATAAATAAATTTCAACAAAAATATCAAATTTAGACTAGATGAATTCTGTACGTTTAATGATAACAGAAGGTATTCTTGGTCGTCTGGTAAACTGCTGTCGTTTCAACTTCTGATGCCGAAATTATTAAGAATATTTTGGTTAAGGCGAACTGCAACGTTGAAGTCGCCATCAGTCATAGTGATCCTGTGGCTTCTAATTCCACCAATGTAAACATCCCATGCCAAAGTATTTAATGTAATGTTCTGTCGTATAACGTTGCTAACGTAGCGAATAGTACATACTGTGGAAACATTTTTAAATAAATTTAATATATTTTTTATATGAAACTCACATTCTAGACAACAAGAAAAATTGTATTTTAAATTTTTTTAACTAACTTTCATTTACACTGGATTGATGTTGTAAAGCAGGGATTACCAAAAATTTTTTGGTTGTGTATTAGTGAGTAAGAGAGTCAAAATAAGGTGAGAGTTTACAGTCATAAAAAAGTGTTAGTAATATACGCTATTTTGATTTTCATTTCGTCAACATACATAAAGTTATACATCTTTGACTTAATGATTAGGGAAAGTTTTTTAGATATTTGTTGGGATCTAATTTTGGTCCATAAATTTGCTCTCCTACCAATAACCAACTTTTTAATTTTTCCAAATTATTGCTTTATATCAGTGGTGCTCAAACACATACTATCATAGGTTTGGTTGTGTTGGTAAAGCAGCGGAGAACAAAATTCAACTTAATTTTTGAGAATCGTACACTGTGAAAACAATAAAAAAAGAAAAAATTGGTTTATTGTGTTATGTGTATGTTATTACAAAAAACAAAACACATTTTTCGCCAAAACAACTCAATACGTCTGTCGTCAAATTCAAGAAGAAATTTCCATTATCGAATGGACGGCCCTGCTTTGCTAAAGCCAAAGCAACTGTATATGATGCCTTTTTAAGAGGCAACGACAATTTCTCGTTACTACATGGTAAATTATTGTAGTTTTGTACGTCAGTTTCGTAAACCATGAATTAAAAAAAAAATCTGCTTTTAATTGCAATAATTTTAAAGTCCTATCATTCCCTTTAATGTTGTCGAAAAATCCATGGCTAGCCTCGTAATGTCTTTTTATAAAAAAAAAAAATTACGACATAAAGTGCGATAACACACAATACCATCTATATTCTCATTACCATCTATATTCTCTATAAAAAAATCATATTCCCAATTTTCATCAAACATTTTGCTGCGTGTATTTGCAAAAAACAAAAAATTATTCAGAAAAGTTGCGTAGCGTGGTCTTGCTTCATCAAGTGCTAAACGTCAACTGAATTGATTTTCTTCTCTGAGATCAACACAAAACAACAAACAAAGCAACAAACACACGATCATTATAAAGGCTCCTGGAGACGATCAACTAATTTCATCAAATAATGCATAAGTGTGAGTGTCGTGTGATTGACGTATGAAAGGAGACGTTCAAATAAATTCGCCAATCATCATTTGCATTTTGATTTTGTAGTGCGCGCTTCGCAAAATGCCTTTATCGGATGACGATTTATTTATTGCTTTTAACATATTGTACAATTTTTTTTTAAGATAAAAAGGAAAATATGAAAAAAAAGAAAAATCTTTGGATGAAAAATTTCATATTGTTTTCTTTTTTCTTCTCTATTCCTGTTTCTTCCAGTTTTAAATTCCACAACGCTGATAAACATTGATATTTTGCAATTAATTCTAATATAATTTTTTTCACCTTTGCATTTCTCAATGATGGTACGAACGTTTACCATACACAATTTAACTTCTTAAAAATATAAAAAGAAATAAAATATACACACAAAATATAAAATATATATTCACAATAAAAAAAATAATTCTTTGTTTACTATTACATTATTCGCAATAAAAGAATATTTGTTTGTTTATCCGCGCATGGATGATGTGTTCATTACGACGATATCGTAGCAAATGAGATAATGCTTGTCAATCAGAGTTGGAGACGATCAAATAAAACTTCATCAAATGAAAAAATCAAAATCTTTTGATTTTCATCAATCACAGCCGACAACGTATATGTATATAACGACAACACACATATAAGACGTTGATGGTTTTATTTGATCGTGTCGGGGCGCCTTAAGAAACCACACAAGTAAGCTTATAGTGTACGTGTGCCAACGGAGCGTCAGCAGATTTTTCTTTGCCTATCACATGTGATAGGAAATTTCGATTTTGAGCACCACTGCTTTATATCTATAAAAAAGTATTTCCTTATTAATAACATCTAAATTATTTACATGACTATTAAAACAATCAAAATGTTTTTTAAGAACATATAAGACATTGGATTTTAATAAAAGCATTTTTTAACATAAAATATTTTTTGAGTGTAACCCCCAAAAAACCATGTTATAGCATCCGCTGACATGTGCACTCGCCGCAGTCTGATCGACGACTAAATAAAAGATCATAAGCAATGTGTGTGAATTCGCACTGCAAAATTGTGCTACGAAATGGTAATCGCTGCTGTAAAGTTCCATAGTGCTAAAGGTCATGTAACCTGAATAATACAGTTTTTTTAATTTAATTCCGTTATCTATTGTATAAGCTGGCACGCAGAATTTGAAGAGTTTAAGAATTTGTTAATGGACTTTTGTCCTACTAATTTTTGCAACCTGAACTGTAGTACTGGTCTGACCCAACATACATTGGACAATAATTTATTGACTGATTTACCACACACAAACAAAATTAGATACACCAAAGGCAAAACTAATAACCCCCAAGGGAGAAAACTAATCGAGCTTGTTGAGAACATTGGGCGCTAAATGTGTGTGTAAATGGAAAGTAGTAGTTAATTAAAAGACCTATTTTTTTCCAGCCTCACCCCCAGTTTGGTGAGTATTGATAAAAAAAATTATCCTGTCTAATTTTATCAATCGAGTTTAGCTGGAACCATAAAATTTAACTTTCCTGTCTCATAACTTCAAGAGTATTAATTTCATGAAAAAATGTTGTAAGGGAAGATGTTTGCTGTAAAGTTTTAAACATTTTTTTTACCAATTTTTTTCTAATCCTCAGCGGAAAAAAAAAATAAAATAATCATCTTAAATTTTATAAATGTACGTGAAATATCATTTTAAGTACTTATATTTTATTTAAAAAATATGTTTAAATAATATACATTTTACATGTAGAAAGTTACGATAAACTGTAGCAATTAAAGTGCGTTAATTAATACATTTTTTAGGAATACAGACACCAGGTCCATAGTCTTGAATAACTTGCAGAATATACTGTTTCTGCTGTTCATCTTCCGTAAGAATCGAATTATAA
This sequence comes from Sarcophaga rosellei, assembly GCA_930367235.1. Classification (NCBI taxonomy): domain Eukaryota; kingdom Metazoa; phylum Arthropoda; class Insecta; order Diptera; family Sarcophagidae; genus Sarcophaga; species Sarcophaga rosellei. The sequence continues at coordinate 76,838,610 of OV884017.1, read as the reverse complement.
TCTTTCATTAGTTTAACAACTCCTACTGTTACGCCATTGACCACTTTTAGTAGGTAAACAATAACTTTTGCCTTAATAAAGCGTTTATTGTATTCTAACTTGCAGGATTCTCTTCCAAAAATTCTTGGCTTATTGGTACCCTGTCAAAAACATCTTTGTTTCTCCCTTATTACTGTTGAAATATTATGATTTATTTTTATTGTTGGTCTTTTTATATTTTCTTCTGTGTCATTGTCGTATTTCAAGGTTTCAACCATTTTTTGGTTTGTAACTCCTATCCAGTGTTGCCAGAAAATTAATTTCAAAATATGCTAAAAAATTAAAAACAATGCTAAAATGGAATAAAAAAAATGCAAAATTTTTTAAATATAACAAAACTATTTATTGCATATACATATATGTTTTTGCTTTATTCCGAAAATAAAATTTATTTACATGAGTATATATATAGAAGTCGCCGTGGTCTAGTAGGTAGTGTGTCGGCTTATTAGACGAAAGGCCCGAGTTCGAATCCCAGGACAGACATCAATACGAAAATATGAAAATATTTCTTCGGCGACTTCCTCTCAGCAGATTTTTGGCAAAAACTCTGAGAGTAAAAATTGCCATGAAAAGCTTCTCAAAAATCTGTCGTTCGGAGTCGACTTTAAACTGTAGGTCCCGCTACTCATGTATAAAATTAACGCACACAACACGAGTGGTGTGAGAAGCTAGGACGTTGTACAATGTTGACAAGTACACGTCCTCTAACCTAACCTAACCTACATGAGTATATTACATTTGAGTTAACAATCTGTTCATAAAATTATTGTTCTCTTTTAATCAATTACAATTTATATATTAATTCATGCAAAGTTCTGAAAATGAATGAAAAATAAAATGTAAATTATTTCAAAAAATATAGTTTAAAAGGTTTTTTTTTTTAATATTTTTTTAATATTCATATATTAATATACTTACCCAATTCACAAAATGTTATAGTTGTCGTAGATCGGTAGAAACTATGACAAACTACAACTATTATACATAATGTTGTTGGTTTATTTCCATGTCAAAAACTACTACAACATGTACGACAATTTTTCCTATGTTTCCGAAATGTCGTATTTATTTATTAAAAAAATTTGATAACACTGGATAACATCTACAACAGTATTTACGACAAGGTGTTCACAAAATGAAATGCCATTTAACTATAATCTACAACAATATAACATTTTGTGAATTGGGTAACTGTATATATATTGTACATATTACATGTTATAGTTTTTATTTTAAAAATTTAAATATTTGATTTGTTAAATAAGATTTTCATTTCAATAAATATAATATAAGAAAATTTTATAAAAAATTATTCGAAATACATTTTACTAAAATACTGATGATACAAAATGGTTAATGGACTCTAATATTTTTGATATATCTTCATATTTATCATCATCTGTATCTTCATTTTGATATTTTTCAGATGATCTAATTTGGTTAGCAATTTCGTTTGGTATTTTGTAAATGTAACAGCACGCATTTTCGAATTTTAATCCTTCCCGAATTTGTATTATTGAACATAACAACTCAGGTTTAATTCGATTTCGTGTTTTATCTTTAATTAAATCCATTAAATTGAAAAGCCTTTCAACTTCGCCGTTAGAAAATGGTAAAACGAGTAATGACAATACAAAAATAGACAATTCCTTAAAAAGACATTGTATCAGACTTTTCATCCCAATGTTGTAATATAAGACCACTGATTTTGAATAATATTCACATCAGATGAATTATACTTAAGCTCTTCTAAAATATGTGTAATTGGACTCCTTAGATGACTTAGAGTATTGTGTATAGAAAACATAGAAATATTTTTTAATATATTATTAGGCAAACGAGTTCTTAATTGTTTAACAAGTTCCTTTAGAAACTCATTTACTCACCACACTGAAAGAAACACTTACACTTTTGCCAGGACAACATAACCCCAGAATTTTATGCCCATCTCGTGCAGTCGATGCCTCGACGTTTGGAAACAGTAATAAAAGTAAAAGAGTTTCTTTTCAAGTGTGAAAGCAGTGCCTTTTATTTGACTGTCCAATTATGCGTTTGAAGTGAAATTCGTTAATAATATTTTCCTTTTTTGTTTTAAAAATATTTTTAAATAGAATGTGTAATACATTGTTTAAAAGCTTTTTAATTATCTATAATTTTTTTTTTAATACATATTTCATTGAAGCGGAAAAATCGGCATTTGAATAATCTCATACCCAGTGTCCAATTATACGTTTGAGTCACTGTATTTTAAAGATGACCTTATCCGTGTACACATGTCGGCAAGTGCAAGTGGTATTTGTATTAATCCCTCAAAATCCTAATACCTGATTATAACTCCTAGATCTGTAAAATTGAACACAAAAAGATAAATTTTTAAAAAATCAACAAGTAGGAATTGTTAATTAAACAAAAAATCTAGATATGTATATTCAACAATAACTTGACTTGGATTGACCATATAAACTATGCTATAAACTGTGGAAAAATTTTCTGTCTTAAGAAGTTTATGGAAAACATATGTGTTACATACTTTACTCTTGTACGGATGTGAAATCTTAGCCACCCGTGATTATGCCGGCTTAAGAAAATTAAATGTGGCTTATAATGCCGTCGTAAGTTATGTCTATGAGCTATCGAGGTACGACCTTGTATCTAACTTTGCAATTAAAATTTGTGGATTATAATTTAACAACCTGCTTAATGTTAGAGTACTTTAACATTTGCACAAAATCATATACACCCTTGAACCATGAATCTCCTACTTTTCTTTGGTCTCAGTGACTAAATGGTATCATCTAGTTCAGACACCGAACTTTAGTATCGGAATGGCAATTTTTTATCTCTACTATTCGTCTTTGGAATTCATTACCCATGGTAACAAAACTACTAAGCAATGCTTTTCAGTTTAACCGTAGATCGTGCTTTGTATCAAAAATGATACATTTAAATTTTTGAGACTATATAACTTTAATTTAGAAGAAGTTAGAAGCCTGATATTTTTTAATTCCTTAGTGTTATCGCCATTATTTTAAACCAAATAAAAACAACATTTTTAAACAGGACTTAAAAAATTCATAATTCTGGCTTATGTATCAATTTTGATACATACGACTTTGCTAGGGATTCTTTGGTGTTGTGTTTGAAATCTTTTTAAGATTTCAACGATTCTGTGAAGTATTGTCGTAAATAATACATGATTTATGGTATTTGAGAAGGAATTGAAAGTGTTGGATGAAAATGAAGAGGTTGAATTATCTGATATTGATATAGATTTAAGTACATAGTCGTAGTCTAGTATGTAGCGTGTTAGCTTATTAGACGTCAAACCAAGGTTGAAACCTCACGTCAGACATTTTCAATTTATAACGAAAGGTTGTAATGACCGATTATATATTCATGTACGTAATATTACTGCTGCTGAAACTCTGAAGAAGAAGAAAACAGAAGCTCGTCTTATGTACTAACGAAAGTATTGGCGGCAACAAACATGACAATAGGACGTTTATCGCCAAAGATGGTACTACTTGGAACAGAGAACCGTATGTCTTTAGTACATTTGGAAGAGAAAATATTATTGAATTTTATGGCCGTTAGAAATTTCGTGGTCCACGGAAATCGAATTGGTTGGCATAGATTCAAGTACATGCTACGTGCGTAGCAACTACTTACAGCCGAATTTGGAGAAACCTGTATCCGGGAAACCAGAAAGGAATCAAAGAGCATTATTATGGACATAATCGATGTTCTATTACTACGGGAAACTTTTTTAACTCACATGACATTCACAACAAATATTTCTAACGAAATAGAACAATGGTGTGTAGCATCAGATTTCAGCCAGCCCTCAATTGAGAGTGTTAAGCTGCCCCATCTAAATAATTGGAAACTTATAAATCGCCGGAAAGTGAGGGTGTTAGATCTCAAATTATTACCATTTAGAAAAAAATAAAACCAAACTGACATGAAGTGCTTGATTTTTATGTAAAAAACCATGCTGCAATGTACATCATGTGAAAAATTTTCGTAAAAATTTAATAAAAGAGATAATAAAATGTTGGAATATAAAATAGTTTTATTAAAATGAATTGAAATAAATCAAAATATTAAAATTTTTTAACAAAATCCTTCAATAATGGTGACAGTTCTATGTACTACAAGTATGTATCAAAAGTGATAAATATTATTCTTTATCTCAATATAATTAAACATATTGGGCCATAATCATAGTCATCAAAAAAGTATACTTTAAGTATCATTTATTAAAATGTCTACTTTTCAGCTACTATAGACGATAAAAAGCTTACTTTTTCCGCTAAAGTCAGTTTTGTACTTAAAACAAGCTGAAGTTACTTTTAACAAAGTTAACATCACTTTAACTCTATCAGCTGTTTGTCATTTATCCAAATTTACAAAATCAAAACAAACCAAAAACAAAAGTTGTATGAATTGTGTTAAATTTTTTATAAATTGTGGAAAAAGTGTTGAAAAATAATTGGAGAGATGTGTACAATTGAGGACATTGAAAATGATTTCCCCTGATTCATTTTATGCAATTGTTTTTTTTTTTTTTTCAAAATAACAATTTATATTTTGTTTATTTTTTTTGGCGCTTTTATTGCATCAGCTGTGCGGAGATGCCACTTATACAGTATTTATACCAGTTTGTATGCAAGATTTCAAAAATTATACTAATCACCCACTTAAAGCTGATTCAACTTAAAGCTATTATTAATTTTCACTATAGTTAAGAAACAGTTAGTAACAGGGTTAAATATTAAAGTTGTTTATAAAAAGAACCGACTTTAGTGTTTGACTATGATTATGGGCCATTGTTATTTAATTAATTGTTTTGTGTAATAAATTTTATTATCGTTATATAATTATTTAGTATTTTTATTATTATTATTATTTTTCTTGTCATTATAATTTTAATTTTTAATTCATTTATATATTGTGAACAAATTATTAGTCCTGTGTGGATATATACTCGTTGTATAGAACATCAAGAAAATAACTAATAAAGATTTTTAATGAAAACAATTTCAAGGTGCTAAAATTTTTAATTGAATACAATAATTTATTATTATTTAATTAATACAATTTAAAAAAGTAAAATGGATAAGAAAAAATAATATTAAACATTATTGCTCTAACGCGATTTTTTTAATTTTTGTTTCTTTTTTAGGATTTACAATCTTCTAACAAATATTCCGGATTGGATGAGGTGTCTGATTGATTATCCATTATAAAAAATTTGTAACCAGGAACAAATTAAGTTTTGTTCAAATATTTGGTTTGCATTTGTTTATAATTTGTTTTAAATAAAATCTATCAAAATTTATTATCACAAAATTTTTCCTATTTAAGGCATTTTTAATTTATACGTTTTTGGTAGGTATATAGCAATAAGAGTGCCCTGTTAACTTATATCTTTTAGGGCCGTTATTACAACTAGCCGTTAACTAAAGGGAGGATTTTAACTGGCAGATAAATTGCTTTTCATTATTATAAGTGGACAGTAAAGTAGAAGTGAGCGTTATGCTAAAGGGAGGATTATCCTACCTTCAACTTTTAAAGTTAAGTTTATGTTAGAACTTGCCATATTATATATTATTTTCAATATGGCAACTTCAAATATAAACAAAATGAGGAAACACAACAACAAAAGGAGAGGCCCTTCGTTGCCACTGCATTTAAAAAAACTTGGTTAATTGCGCAGTTTTATCGACATTGTTCCGGCACTGCCATATTTTTGAAAAAGTTAACTCAATTTTATCCGTAAGTTGTAATAACGAAAATAAGTTAGAGATAACTTTACAGTTCCCTTTAGCTAAGGGTACCTTAAACTAAACCCAAGTTTAACGGCAAGTTTAATGGCCCTTAATCTATAGATAAAAATTATTATTTAAGTATCTAAAGTTAATCAGTTCACTTTAATTTTTTTACTTATACATATATGAAAAAAGGTTAATAAAGGGGCCAAATTTTTTATAGATTATTATTTCTTTATAAATTATTATTTCATGAATATGAATTTCAAGCAATATTACATGGAAAACTACAGGGCTGTCGAATTAACGTTAATTTTTCGTCATTATTGGGCATACCACTTTTTCCTAAACATAAGAAAGTATGTTTAATGTTATTACTTTTATTTATTAATACATACATATTATAGGTAGGTGAATTGAAAGTTACTGGTAGTTCCTCTACACTAACAGTTGGTTCCACGAAATCTTTACTATCTTTATCACGGTGATTTAAGATGACAGGCGTTACAAGCAAACTGATAGGTAGTGATAATTAAAGAAGGGCTTTTTGGATTCGTTGTGGATCAATAATCTCTCATAGTACAGGTTAAGATGAGTTCTATAGTTCGGCCTTTCAAAGTTAGGTTCCGCTATCCGAAGTCTAACCATACAAAAGAGGCTAAATTATTGTTAGGCGGGGTCAACCAAATTAATAACAAAGTTGATCCGATCGCAGAGGTCGGGATTCTATTCCAAAGCCCTGGTTCTACAGGCTCAGCGTCTGCGAATTAACGGTCAAAGAATATACCCAGTAAAGAAGAAACTTGATGTATCTTTGTGATGTGGGTGATTTTAAATGTAGAAGATGTCGATTCGAGTTGTGACCCTAAAACGGAAGTGTGCGGAAACTAGTTGGGTACGCGAGTCGAAATATTATGGACTTGATACTGCTGAGACGCCAGCACACGCCATGTACCATGGGGAAGCAGGAACATTAACCTAAGAGGTGGGCCAATTTTTGAATTTATTAGTCCTAACATTATACTATTCTATAATAGAGACTCTATGTCAAGGCTTGTGACTAGAAATAGGGGTAATAGACATACATTTTTGCCAAATAATAGAATGGTTCAGAGGTAATCTGTAATTTGTCCAATTATTTTTCAGTTCGACAAAGAAAATTTATAGAAACACTATTATACTAATTAAATATTTTGAGGGAATCTGCGAGTAGGAGTTCTACTGAGATCATGGAATGGTGAATATCACCAAATAGAATAGAGGACTTGATAGTTTTGAACTCTTGTTCGTTGGTCAGCCCGGGAGGACGGGAACAACAAAAATGGATGGATGAAATAATATTTCGTGAGACTAAACTATTGCTTGTGAAAGTGGAAATAGCAATAGCAACAAAAACTGGTGCTAATTGGACATCCAAACCCATAGTTGACATGCCTATTTGACAAACACAACTGCAATGCTTTAAATGCGTTATAAATAAATTCGCTTTCTAAATATGGCCTGTTCATTGCACAAAGTGCAAAAGCTCCACTTTCTGAAAAATCTTAAATTTAAGTGCCTAAGCTCTTGGGATAGTCATAACTCTTCATATCTATTATAACTTTCCTGAATAGTAAATAGTAATAATTAAACACAAGATTTTTTGGGCCATTGAATAACAAGTAATTTGTTTCAGAGCGCATTTTGATAACTCCACCAAAACCCTATCAAATATGACTATAATGAAGATTTAGAATTTAACGAAATTAACATAAGGAAATCTGTAGCAGGTTGCCGTAGTCTAGTAGGTAGTGTGTTGGCTTATTGGACGTAAGGCTCGAGTTCAAACCCCAGGTCAGATATCAAAACAGAATATAAAAAAAAATATTTCTTCGGCGAATTCCTCAGCAGATTTCTGGCAAAAACTCTGAAAGTAAATAAAATTGGCATTAATAGTTTCTCAAATCCGAATCTGTCGTTCGGAGTCGACGTTAAACTGTAGGCCACTATCGTATAAAAATTAACGCACACAACATGAGTGCTGTGAGAAGCTAGGCCGTAATTCTGACTCTAGGGTTGTAACGGCCAATTATTTTATGTAATATAGGAGATAGGCCGAAAAGTACGAAAAATGTAGATCAGCCTTTATTATATCCTAACGGCAGAACTGTGGCAAGGGAAAAAAGGAGAGACATGATGGATCTGCCTAACTAACTAACTTTTTCTGTAATAAAAAACTTAAAAATTTAAATACCTAATTTAACTTTGGGCCTGTTCGTAAATGCATTACTGCGCTGCATATTATGCGCATCATGTTCATAAATGCAAATCTTGGCAGTACTGCAGTTGTCAAATGTTCGTAAATGCAACATTAAATCATATTATGCGCAAATAAACCCAAAACACTAATCATAAAAATGGCTGATGCACTGACTGATTGAGAGAGAGAGAGAATGAGAGTTTTAGCAATAAATTTCTTTTTTTCTTCCTTAAATGTCTTCTTTTTTGCATAAAGTACACTCTTTTGTGCATTTAACAACATTTCGTCATTTATTTTATCGTCCAGTTCAAAAATTAAATTTATTAATAATTTTTCCATTTCTGCAGTGTTTGTTCGTTCGTAAATGCAAACAAATAAATCAGCAAAAAGAAGCATCAGCAACATGTGATTAGCAGTGTGAGCGCAAAATAATCATATTATGTAGCGCAGTGATGCATTTACGAACAGGCCCTTTATTACTTTTTTCAGTTGCCAAATCGATTAACTCCACCAGTCACATGAAATTTAACATTACTGACATTATTCTTTTGGCTATTCTTTCTTTTTAATTTTATATACCATTAGATGAAAGTGGTATAAGTCATTTCAACTTTTCAAAACCACATTTTCTTTTAAAGATTATAAATTTCACATTCATAATGTTTGTTTCATGTTTGTTAGCACTACTTTACTGTCGAAAAATCATATTCCATAATACAAAAATATTTTTTAATCCTTTAAAATGCAAAACACGAAATATCTCGAAAAAAGGAAAATATGACTTATACCACTTTCAAAATCAAGGGCTCATATGTATTCTACAATATATATTTGAATTTATATTGTAAAGAGTATTTTAAAAGAACAATTTGCAATATTTCATCACATTTCTTCACTTATGGTTTACGACAGTTGCCTTTAAGTGTTGTTAGAACTGTCAAAAACTTACAACAGCTCATTAGCTGTTGTACTGTTACCGCGGTAAGTTTATAAAAGGAAATGGAGAAAAATTTGTAAGTATATATAACAGTAAGTATATATAACAGGGCATATAATTTTTTGTGGAAATTTTAAAAATAATGTATAACTGGAAATATTTCATAGAAAATAAAGAAGGAAAAGCTGATCGAGTTAATGACAGCAAATCCTTACATTGGTCGTGGCAAGTTACCATTTGGAGCAAATAAAACTCAGCACAAAGAGACATGGAAGAAATGTTCATTGAAGCTAAATGGCTTAGACTCACCCGTTAGAGTTGCAAAATAATGACAAAGGGTTAGTAGATAAATTGTAATTTTTTTTATGTATAACATAAAATAGATTTTCATTCTGTTACAGGTATGGACTCATTATAAAGCCAATTTGAAAAGAAAATTGGCTGCCAATAAAAAAAAATTTTAATCTACTGGTGGTGGAAATTAACTTGACACCTTTGGAGCAGAGCACCGTAGAATTGGTGTCTATATAATCGAAAGTAAATCCAAATGGATCTGTAATGCAATATCGTCATACGATATTACGATACTACAAAATGCAAAAACAAGATGGAGGATTAGCGTTTAAAAATATTAAAAAGGCAAGAAAAGAACAAACAGGAGATATTGGTTACGTTAAACGCTAATAAAACTAGCCTTTTCATATAAAAATTATCAAATAAATAAAAATTCTGGAAATAAAAAGAAAAAAAGCTGAATTACAAAATGAATTAATAAAAGCCAAACAAACAAAAAATATAATCAAGAAAAAAAATAAATTTTATTTAAAAATATAAAACCTAATAAAGCTAGGCTTTATGTTTAATTTTTGTTTTATTAAAATTTGTGCTTTAAATAGGTATTTTGTTTTTTAACGTAATAATTTTTGTTTTCAATTGACAATTTTATACACTCAGGGATGTATTTTAAAGGAAAAGTCTACTAACATTGAGGAACAACCCTGTGACATACACAACATCTAAATGATGTAAACCATATTAAAGAAAGTACTAAATGTTGTTTTGTCTCTGTTACAACAGAACATTTATGTGTTGTGAGCCATAATCGGGACCAAAGAAACAAAACGTAACAAACCTTTAGGAAAGATAGAGAAAGCTGTGCACGATACAATATAAAAAATCTAGAGGTTCCCTGCAAGGGCATTGCAAGGCAGGGAATGACGGGCTTAACAACCCCGCGGACCCCATGTGAATCCTGGCAGCGCCTGCTTCGGATCGAGCGGCTATCGGGTCAGCGCCTGTACTCCATGTTAGGGGCGGCTGTTTACAAGTGTCATTTGGTTGCAGAAGGGAAAGGAAAAATACCTGCGACCCAAAGATGCGAAAAATACCTCGCAAAGGGCGATTTTTTCTAGGCGACAACAGATGGCAGCCCCATCATCCTGGAACCGGCTACAGTGGACTAATCATCCGCTTAGCTTGAAAATAATCGATTATAGAAACAACCACACAGCAAAATGATACAGCGGTTTTTAAGGCAACGACCTTCAGCACACGAAAAAGGACGCGCATTGCGCAATGTAATGTACGAACTCTTCGTGAAGCATGGGATGGATTCTCAACGGAGAGGTGATCACTGCAAATGGCAATACTGTGATATACAGCGGCAGTGAAAGTAGAGGATTTATAATATCGAAGAATATCAGAAACTCTATTCAAACATGGAAACCCATATCTGATCGGGTAATCATGGGCGATTTTAACGCGAAAATAGGATACGATAACACCAACATTCGCTCTACCATTAGAACGCATGGATGTGGAGCAACTCGTCATAGGTGGCTCTATCTTCCCGCACAAGGAGATTCACAAATATAAATCAAATCGATCACATGCCTGAGTGTAAGATGGAGAAGCTCTTTATCCGATGTCAGGAATAGGAGAGGAGGTGACATTGGAAGTGATCATGAGCTCATCGCAGGCGACATCAAGATAAAGCTGAAATGTCAAAGAAGAAACACCGGGAACACAACTACAAGACACCTCAAGTAGGAACGCATTGGCAATGTCAATTCGCCAAAAACTGGCAATAAACGAACAACACTCATGGGAAGATATCGTTGCGGTATGCAATGAAGCCGCTGAAGAATCATTGGGTATAGTGCGGCCACAGCGGAAAACATGGATATCAGACGACACTTGGCACCTGATTTCTCAGAGAAGGGAGCTCAAACTGCAGCTTATAAACAATAACACAGAATCTCTTAGACAGCAATACCAACAGCTGGCAAATCGGGTAAATAAAGCTGCGAGAAGAGATAAAAGAAAGTTCCTGGAATGGCTTGCAAGCACAGCAGAAAAAGCAGCTAGCCAAAATAACGTGAGGAAACTACATCAGACGATTGATTGCCGTACCAATCGGAAATGTAACAATAGCCAAGCAGTTGCTGATCGTAGTGGCGAGCTATTAACGAGCAATGAAGCCCAGACGAAAAGGTGGATGGAAATTTCGAGAAGATCAGTAACGTCGTCATAGACAATACTGCGGCCATGCAGCAGAAAACAACCTAAGAATAACATGCAACCCACCCAGACTAAACGAGATACAACAGGCCATCAAACAACTTAGAAGAAACAAAGCAGCAGGTGAAGATGGAATACCCACAGAAATTCTGCAGGTTGACATCGAAACCACAGCAAGACTTTTATGGCCCCATATCACAACGGCCTGGGAGGAAGAAAGGCTGCTTTCAACCTGGAAGAAAGGCATCATTGTGAAGTTACCAAAAAGCGGTGACTTGAAAGACTGTAACAACTGGAGAGGAATAACTCTGCTTAATACCATTTACAAAATTTTAGCAAAAATAATACAGGAAAGGCTTCGAGATAAAATTGAAGACCAATTGCGAGACGAATAGGCAGGTTTCCGACCAAACAGAAGCTGCGTAGATCAGGCAAACACCTTACGCACTATTATCGAACAATAAAGGAGTACCCCAGAAAATAATCAAAATAATTAGAGCTATGTACTAGAACGCAGGCCTCTCAGTTCTTCACAACGGCAACATCATCAACCGTTTCAAACAAACGCTGGATTCAAGCAAGGATGTCCACTATCACCTCTGTTATTCACCATCGTGCTGGATGAAATCATTAACGAAGTCTCTTCAAAGAGAAGAGGAATAACATGGAGCCTCTCACGCCAACTCGAGGATTTGGATTATGCAGATGATATTTGTTTTCTCTCACACAAGTCTCCAACATGCAGTCACCTGCAAAGATTGGCTTGCAACGTTGGACTTGAGATAAATATCAAGAAAACCAAAGCCATGAGAATTAATAACACTAGCACAGAAAACATAATGCTACAGGGCCAAATAGTCGAGGACGTCGATAGCTTCTGCTATCTAGGCAGAACTATGACAACAAACGGCGGCGCAGAAGCAGACGTGGATTACAGACTCAATAGAGCGAGAGCAGAATTCGGGCGACTGCACTCCGTATGGAGAAGCTCATATATATCTAGGCGTACTAAGCTAAGAATATTCAACGCTTGCGTAAAGTCAGCGTTACTATATAGTAGCGAAACTTGGCTTATATTTAACACCAACACGCAAAAACTTCAGGTTTTCATCAATAAATGTCCGAGAATCATATGCAGAATATTCTGACCCAACACCATCAGCAACGCAGATCTCTGGACTCTTACAGAGGAGGAACCCATACAGAAGCAGTATGGATCGGCCATACATTGAGAAAGAAGCCCGACAGTATTACAAGAATGGCGCTAGAGTGGAATCCCCAGGAGAAACACCTGGAGACGCACTGTCCTTCAAGAACTAAGGCTAAATGACCTGACATGGGAAGGCATAAAAACATCAGCGGAGAATCGTGTCAAATGGAGATGCTTTGTGGAAGCCTAGAGGGGTAATAATCAATCCTTATTCATTGTTTGCGTGTACATTCCTTCTAATTCACCACTCACTGTCTATGAAAATCACTTAAATGCGATTGAAACACTTCTGAGAAAAGTAAACACAACAGATCTAGTACTATTAATAGGAGACTTTAATATGTCATACACATCTCGGAAGGCTGTTCCAGATTCGAGCTATTTAATCACCATTTGTTGTTCGGAGTCCTCGGCAAGTATAATTAACTGTTTATTTGAGAGTTGTCTTTTTCAAATAAATTCCATTCCAAATGCATTTGATAAAATGTTAGATCTTGTGTTTGTTAGTGATTCATTGGAATTCTCAGTTATTCGTCATACGACTATCTCCAATCCCGAAGACAAATATCATCCGACGCTTGAAATAAACCTTCTTCCATCATCCTTTCCTTCAAGCAAATAATTTAACTCAAAAACAAAACATTTTGTTTCAATTTAACTAATCACAATAAACTGCATCCCCAACTATCTGAAATCGATTAGATAAATTAATTATCTGGTTATGGCAATGATTTGGACCAGTGCATTATGAAATTTTACCAATTACTTCACAATTGTTTCGTAGCTTGTGTGCCAAAGGTTTTACCACATTCTAATCACGGTCCGCCTTGGAATACTAAGTATATACCTTTCAAGATTAAAAAACAAGAAAAATAAACTGTATAAAAACTTCAAAAAAAGATAGATCAATAATAAATTATTCCAAATACTGCTTAGTAAGATCTAAATACACCATAAATAAGATAAAAACAAATTGAAATTGAAAAACGTCTAATTTTTTATTTATTTAATTAAATTCAATTAAAATACAATTTGATTATTTGGTCTCAGCGCCCTATGGGCATTATTGAAGTAAGTTGGCAGTTTCAGTTATACTGATTAAAATTATTAATTTTATACTTCATATACAACAACAAATAAAGATAGATATATGTAATAATAATATAAAAAAATAATAAAAATATATTAATATAATATATACAAACAGAAATACAAATATTAACAATTATGGCTAATTATAAACTTAGGTAAAGCATTAGATATTTTAAGTTTTTATATACATATGTATTTGGATCAGTGTTGCCACTTCAAGTGTAATTACACATATTGTGTATAATTTTTATTTCCATGTGTAGCCCATGTGTAATTGATTTCATGCGTAATTTGAAATTTCATTGTATTTACTTAAGCCCCCTTCACACTATCGCACAAGTAATATGATCTGTCAAAATTTTATGTAGGAGAGTACGGATGGGATCGTCTAAACATAATATGTAATGAAACTATCACACATTGAGAGAAAATACGGATGAAAATTTGACAGTCGTATGGCTCTCTTAATTTTTTGAAATGTTTCAAAAAACAAGAAAATTTCATTAGATCAGGGATGTATTTTTATGTAAACAAAACAAAAAAGTGTAAAACACATGTGCAAAAAAAAACAAACACAAACAATTATTCCTATTTTGTGAAAATATTTTTAGAATTATATTCAATATTTAATTAATAATTTAATGGATTTAGAAAAAGTTGTTGATTTGTCGCCAGTTTTACGCCGTAGTAGCCATTCCCGGCATTTTAATTTCAATTGAAACTTTAAGCAAATTTTTTCACTTTGTTTATGTTTTTTTAACAGCTGTTCTCGTCTTACTTTATTATTGTCTTATACCAATCGTGTAAACGCAGAAAAAATAATCATACGACTATTATTCTCTTTTTTGAAATACGGATGGAATTTCATTTTACTTTTTCATCAGACTTTACATATTACTTGTGTGATAGTGTGAAGGGGGCTTTATTTTATATCAAATTTGATAAAATTTGTTCTTTCAAACACTGGTTTTGATTGTCATTTATTTTCACTGTACAACACTTACATTAAAAGTAGGTCGTACATATCTGTCCTTTTCTAGCATACGCAATAGCTTGCACACTTGTTTGAATAATTAGTCGCTGTTTTTTGATGAAAACAAAACGATCCTCACACATATAGAAATTCATTTTCCCTTTGCAACACTTAAGCAAAAAGTGTCCGTCCTTTTCTAATATATGCGATTTTTTGAAATTTGTTGAAAGTCGGTTTATAAAAGAAAAGTGATACACATAAGTACATACATGTAAATGGTTCATATACATATTTCAATATTTATATATTCAAAAATAACGAAACAGGTTGCAATAAATCGCAAATAAGACCATTTTTAAATAATCAAATTGAGCTCAAACTAATTTCTAGTGATAATTTTGTTTCAAGTGTGTAAAAGTTACGTTGTTTTTTAGATCTAGTTAAATAATAATTTATTTTAGGGATGACTGGAACAAATGGCTTCAGATTCCAATCTGATTGGCTAAATAAATCGGAATTTAAAGGCTGGCTGGTGAAAATAAATGATGGTGAAAATGATGCAGCATTTTGTAAGCTATGCAACAAAAAATTAATGTGCCATAAGCCAGTTTTATCTAGACATTTAAAAACAAATTTTCACAAAGCTGCAGCTGCTGCCATTAAATTGACGCCAAATATTGCCATTGGTTTAAATAGTTCCCATTTAAGCAAAGAAGCCGTAAAAAGGGCAGAATTAAAATTAGTTGGATTATTAGCAACAAACAATTTGGCGTTCAGATTGGTGGATAATTTTGTTCCAATACTTAAGTCATCTTTTCAAGACTCTAATGTACTAAAAGAAGTTAGCCTCCATAGAACAAAAGCTACGACGTTAATGACAAACGTTTAGGGACCGTCTTTCGCCCAAGATTGTACGAAAAATTAAAAATACTGTTTTTTCAATAATAATAAACGAAACGACAGATGTAAGCCCAACTAAACAAATTGCATTTACTGTAATTTTCTATGATGCTGTTACATCCAGCATTCAATACTCCGGTTTTGATTTTAAGGAATGTGAATCGTCCACCGCTAAAGACATTTTCAATCTTCTAAAAAGTTCAATAATTGAAAAAGGTATTCCATTTCAAAATTTAATTGGATTTGCATCTGATACACCCAATGTAATGTTTGGACAGTATAATTCGGTAGCTAAATTATTGAAAAATGAAAAGCCGGACATAGCATTAATAAAATGTTCTTGCCATTTAATTCACTTTGTAGCTTCGAAATCCTGCTTAAAACTGCCCACATATTTAGAAGATTTGTTGAGCAACTTGGGATCTTATTTTAATAGAAGCTATATTCGTAAAAAAACTTGAAGAATTTCAGACGTACTTCCAAACTGGAGTACATAAAATATGAACACCAGCAATTACCAGATGGTTTTCAATACATTCTTGGGTAAAACGAGTTTTGGAGCAGCTTGAGCTTTTAAGTAGTTTTTTTAGGCTCGAAGTTTTTGAAGATCCTTCAAAAGTAACGGAGTCTATGCATGTAGATTAGACGACCCAAAAACCAAAATTTATTTAGAATTTTTGTCATATGCTTTAGGTATTCTAGTTTCGTTTCAATCAGAAAAGCCCATTTTATATAAAATGAAAAGTGAAGTTTTTAATATATTGCACACATATTATTCAAATTATATAAAAATGGATGTTTTAAAGTCAAAAAGCATATGGCAAATCAACGAATCAGATAAAAACCTATTTTCAAAAATAAATGATATTTATATTGGAGTTGCTGTATATGAATCCTTAACTCAGATATCTGCATCAGAAAAAACAATAATTCTTCATGATTGTAGAGAATTTTACATGAAGGCAATTCGTCAAATAAAATCAAGATTTGATTTTAGGGATCAAATTTATTCTATTGTACAACAACTTGATAATGAATGGCGACAGCTTGCTCTATTAGACTTTGAAAAATTTGAACTTAATGCAAGTCTAGAACCAGAAGTATACTGGCCTAAAGTTTTTAAATAAAAAAATTCTTTAGAAGAATGTTTGTTTCCCAATCTACAAAAAGTAATTCAGTTTATTTTAATATTACCTTTTACAAATGCTTCTGCTGAAAGAATTTTTAGTAATTTGAAAAATTGCAAAACTGGTTTAAGAAATAGAATGTCTTCTGAAACAATTGCATAAATTTTTTTTACTAATGAAGGAATTTCAAGAAACGGTAAAGAAAACTAAGAACCTAGTCAAGCAATTATCAAAAAGAATTGGAAATAGTGGTCTCAGTTATAACTATATATGTATATATAGAGATATTTTAATTAACTAATTTTGTATTTTGTTTATAAATGAATTATAATTATTTAAATATTCGTATAGAAAAATATGATTTATTTTTGTTTTGTTTCATTGTTTTTTATGTTTAAATAAAAATTAAAAAAGGGCATGTGTAATTTTTTTTAAATGTGTAATTTAGGAGTGTAGATTCTAAATTTTGTGCTGGCAACACTGATTTGGATATAAAATATTTGAAGTTAATTACTTACACAGCAAGTTTTCCAAGTTTTCAAATATATATTTTCTTATTTCCTTTTTAAAGACTGATAAGCTTTTTATTGATTTTAACCTTAAAGGTAATTTATTATATTAAAGACTACCAATATATTCAATCCGCTGCCTGGTTGTTTCTAACCTGCACCTAGCGGTATGTAAATTGCATGGGTTCCTTGTATTGAAAAGTGTTTGACTCTGAGAAAAAGTAACTGATCTATATCCTATGTTCCGTATGGGTTTAAACATATATATTTATTAATAGCTGGTATTTATATCGTCCACAAAAAGGCATAATGTGTTTACATATCTCTCTATAAAGTATAGGGGTATAGGGCCATCTAACGTTTTTTTTCAACTAGTGCTTATTTCGTGAATAGTAACACTTAGCTCATGTCTGATTTGACAGATAATTAGTTTTATCCTTCCGCTGAACGAATATGGTTCTGTATACGCTTGAACAACGCTGGGAAATATTGCGACATTACTTTGAAAACCATGGTAATGTTGCAGAATGTGTTTGGGAAAAAAATCATCTTTTCAGATGAAGCTCATTTTGATCTTGGCGGGTATGTACACAAGCAAAATTGTCCTATTTGGGGCACAGAAAACCCGCACGCATACATTGAAAAGCCGACGCACCCAAAACGAGTCACTGTTTGGTGCGGAGGCATAATTGGGCCATTTTTCTTCGAAAATGAGCAAAGAGTGTCCGTTACAGTCAATGGCGATAGTTATAGGGCCATGTTGAACGAATTTTTGTTCACAAAAATTTAAGAGTAGGATATTGGCAACATTTGGTTTCAACAGGACGGCGCTACGTGCCACACAGCCGAATCTACATTCGGTGTTTTGCGCCCTGTTTTTGAAGATCGCATTATCAGCCGCAGAGCTGATGCCGTTTGGCCACCTCGGAGCTGCGATTTGACACCATTGGACTATTATTTGTGGGGTGCCGT
Source organism: Sarcophaga rosellei (assembly GCA_930367235.1). Lineage (NCBI taxonomy): Eukaryota > Metazoa > Arthropoda > Insecta > Diptera > Sarcophagidae > Sarcophaga > Sarcophaga rosellei. Next base: position 76,820,318 of record OV884017.1, on the reverse strand, counting down.
CAAAGATAAGTGTTACGCCGACAAGCCAGAGACAATTGACGCTTTAAAGGACAATATTCGTGAAGCCATTGGTGAAATACAGCTGCACACAATCGATAATGTGCTTAAAAATTGGATCGATCGTGAAGGCTACTGCATGGACAGCCATTTGAATGAAATTATTTTCCATTATTAAGCGGAAGGATTGTACTTTCAAATAAAAAAAGAAATTTGAGAAAATATTCAGTAGTTTTTTTTAAAGCTTAAAAAAAAAGTTATTTGGCGGACCCTTTAATAAAGTGGGGTATCGTTGCGGTAAATTATATATTGTCTTCAATGCTCTATTTTGCATCACCTGCAATGATTTTAATTCATTTGTGTTTCTAAACCCATATATTATTTCCATATAGTTTATGTGACTTTGTATTAAGGACTGGTAAATCATCAATTTTGTTTTCAGATTAAGTTTATTTTTCATTTTAAATAAAACCCCAACGGCTGGTGCAATTCTTGATTTTGCCTCATTAATGTGTAGATTCTATGCCATATTACTTTGCAATATAATTCCTAAATATTTTACTCTATCTGTTTCCAAAATCAAATTTTCACCGACTTGAATCGCAAAGCTATTATCCTGCACACGCGTACATGGTCTAAATCTGATTAATTTAGTCTTATCCGCATTAAACTTCAACCAATTAAGACGAACATATTTAAGAGTAAGAGCAACATCGCGTTCCATATACGTTTTCAAAACCAAATCATATTTATAAGTATAAAATAAACAAACATCATTAGCAAACATTAACAATTTACCTGTTAGTTGTAAGTTAGAAATATCATTCAAATAGATAGAAAAAAGCAGAGGACCCAAACAACTACGCTACTTTGAACATCCAACATGTTACTTTTTTTGTCACCAATCTGAACAAATTGTCTTCTATTCCTAAGGAAATTCTCAAACAGTCTCAATTCATTGCCCATAATACCATAAAACATCAATTTCTGCAGCATTATATCATGGCCAACGAGATCAAAAGCTTCACTAAAGTCCAAAAATAGCCCTGCAACCCCACTAGAACCTCTATCCAACTTGTCACAAATGAAGTTGTCATACATACATAATTGGCCATTACAACCCTTCAGTCAGTATTACGGCCTAGCTTCTCACACCGCTCATGTTGTGTGCCCTAATTTTATACTTGAGTGGCGGGACCTACAGTTTAACGTCGACTCCGAACGACAGATTTTGAGAAACTTTTTCATGGCAGGTTTATTTACTCTCAGAGTTTTTGCAGGCAGTTTTTTTTCATATTTCATTGTGATGTCTGGCCTGGGGCTCGAACCCGGGTTTTCCGTCTAATAAGCGAACGCACTACCTACTAGACTACGGCGACTACAAATGAAGTTTACAGCATTCAAAACTACCTCTTCCGTATTACATCTGCATCTGGATGCTGTAAGTCTCGATCAACAATCACCATTCTTCTTGAATTTACAACTTTGGTAAATGATGGATTTATTGTAGGCAAACAAACTGACGTCATTTACATATATTGATTTCAGTAAGGCATTTGATAAAGTAAATCATAATACACCCAAACCTTTTTTTACGCGGTAGATACGTTCCAGTGGATGCCGTGTAAAAAAAACGCGTAAAAAAGACAAATATTATATATGTCTGTAAGTGTATGAACAAACTGAAAAGATATACATAGGATTGATGCAGCAGCCTACATATGCCTATAAAATTGAATAATTTTATAAAAACGCACAGATTTAGTTCAATAGTATACACAGAGTTTTTATTTTATTTCATTTTATGATTATAAAAAAATAAAGAAAAAACTTAAAAATTCTCTTCCATTTATAAAAATAAAATTAGTTATCAAACTCTTAAGACAATTAGGAAAGGAATTATTTTCAATAAAAAATTTTTTTTATTTTATTCGGAGTCAGTTTCTGATAGCAAGCGCATTCTCTTTTGCTGGGGTGGCTCAATATCAGTCTCGTCAGTCTCGTCGTACTTATTACTTCTACATCTTCAGAATCTGCTTCTGGCGCTGGTTTATTTCTTTTAACAGCAAATTCTGTTATAGTGCGTTGTGAGTGTGTGAGTTAAACGGGATTAAACGATTTTATCCGTATAAAAAGGAGCGAACAAAAAAAAAAAGTAAATTTGTTAAAAAAAACCGTGTTATTTCAAATTCGCGTAAAAAAAATCCGTGTAAAAACAGGTTTGGGTGTAATCATAAAATCGTCCATAAGCTTAATCAACTTAGTTTTAATACATCATTATTAAATTGTATTAAATCGTATTTAGTAAACAGAAAGCAGTGCGTTAAATTCAGGAATATGCAATCTAACTTTATTGATGTACTGTCAGGCGTACCACAGGGTAGTTATGCTGGGCCGCTCCTATTTACTCTTCTAATATTCATTTCATCTTATCATTTAATAACATTGAAGACCAAAGTACTTTTACAAGATGATATTAACTACTTAACCTCTTGGTGTAGTACTAATTTAATGGAGTTGAATGTTAAAAAATGTAAATATATTTGCTTCACTAGATCATCTTCAACCAATGGATTTTATACAATGAATGGAGCTGCTCCTGAACTAGTTAATTCCTTCAACGATTTAGGGATAATTTTCAATTGTAAATTTAACTTCAGAAATCATATTACATCAACTGCTAGCAAAGCTACATGTATCCTGGGATTTATCAAACGATGGGCTAAAGAGTTTTCTGACCCTTATGGTACTAAACAATTGTTTACCACACTGCTTCGCCCAATTCTTGAATATGGATCTGTAATATGGGACCCTCAATACGTTGTACACTTTGACAAAATCGAATCAGTTTAAATGCAATTCTTATTATTTTGTCTTCGTGGTTTAGGGAATCGAGGGGATCCTAATAAACGGTTACCATCGTATAAAAAAAATCTTTAAAAAGCCGTCGTAAAACGCAAAATACAGTCTTTGTCCTGAAGCTGATTAATGGTGTTATCAACTCTCAATTTCTTCTGGAAAAATTTTACATAAGACTACCTGTACGTCCAACAAGATGCTATAATTTCATAAATATAAAATATTACACAATTAACTATGCGAACTTCGATCCATTTCGTAGAATCTGTAATGATTTTAATAATCATTACCTTCATATAGATTTTAATAAAATGTGACAATAATAATTTGCTTTTAACAAAAAAAATAAAATTACAATATTTACATATTTACAAAAGTGAATATAATTTTTATTATATTATATAGTACAATGAAAATTTACAAAAAACATTATTTCTATATCAGGAAAAAAGAAAAAGTAAAGTCAGAGGGGTAAAAAAGAAATGGAAAAACTTTAGTTGTGATATAAGATGGGAACACCATTATCGTTTTGGACAAAACCTTCACTATCCAGATACACAAAAGCTTATGGTGGAACAAATCCACTTTCTAAGGAGCTAGTTATATATTTATAGTTTGTGTAATAAGGAGCCATTATAAACTATTATCTGTACGAAATATGTTTACATTATTGTACAGAATTTTGTTAGAAATATACTTAATGAAGTCACTATTTAAAGATCTATAAAGTGAAGTGCATGATCTTATGCATTTCCTCTCAAATACTCTAAATTTTTTCATATATGAGGGGGAGATATTGAACCAAATGGGCCATGCGTATGTAAGAATAGGTCTAATTAGGGATTGATACATTGTTATTTTAACTTTATTCTTAATATATTCCGGTAGGGAGGAATGCATGCAAACAAGGCAAAGTTTCTGATTCTGGTCAACGTGGCGACCTCCAGGAGGATCTTTGTCTTGCTGTATTCAAGTTGACACGCAGCCTCCTCGTGGCCCCTCCTGGATGGCATTCTAGCACCCGCTAGATGTTAACTAATGCGTGCAGCGAAGTCCAATTCCCTGGACGTTAAATTTGGGTTGTGCGTAGGGCTTGGAACCCACCACGTAAAAATCCCCCTCCAATGAAAACCAGAAATACAGAATCCGATAAGATCCCCTTAAAAGTTGACGACCACGGCAAACGTATAAAGGACTACGATTTACGTATTGGCACATGGAACGTCCGCACCCTTTACAGGGTAGGCGCTTCCGCCCAGCTGGCGGATGCCCTCATTAAATGTAGGACTGACATCACTGCCATACAGGAAATGCGGTGGACAGGACAAGGATGCAAAAGGCTTGCATCTTGTGATGTTTACTACAGCTGCCATGAAGATAAGCACGAATTCGGATGCGGCTTTGTGGTTAATAAGAGACTTCGTCACCTCGTCTCTGGGTTCACACCTGTGAACGAAAGAATAGCCACAATCCGCATCAAGGCAAAATTCTACAACATAAGCCTAATTTGTGCCCACGCCCCGACGGATGAAAAGGACGATGCGGTTAAGGATGCCTTCTATGCTAAACTCGAGGACGTATATGATAAGTGCCCGGCCCATGACGCCAAAATCGTCCTCGGAGATTTTAATGCGAAGGTCGGGCGGGAAGGTATCTTTGGCCCCACTGTCGGACAGTTCAGCCTCCACGCGGACACTACCTCCAATGGTATGAGGCTGATCGATTTCGCCGCGGCGCGCAACATGGTAGTATGTAGCACCAGGTTTCAGCATCTCGACATTCATAAGGCCACCTGGATGTCCCCCGATCGATCAACATCCGACCAGATCGATCATATTGTGATAGACGGAAGGCACGTTTCCAGTGTACTAGATGTGCGTACATTCAGAGGTCCAAACATCGACTCGGACCACTACCTTGTCGCAGCCAAGTTCCGATTGCGCATTAGCGCCTCGAGATCTGCGCGCTCTAGTACATTGCGAAAGCTGGACGTCAAGAAGCTGCGATCACAAGGGGCAACTGAGGCGTTCTCCGCTCAACTCTCGGATAAGCTCCGTCGCTCCCCATCCAATCTCAGCGACATTGGTGGACTGTGGGCCAACATCTCCCACTCTTTGCGCACTACTGCGGAAACAGTCCTTGGTTTCGAGCGCCCACCCCAACGAAATCAATGGTACGACGAGGAGTGTCGCGAGGCTGCTGCAGCGAAAAACGCCGCATACAAGAAAACGCTGCAGTCAGCCGCAACGCGAGCCATTGTCGAGAACTATAGAGAGAGGAGAAGGGATGAGAGACGCCTTTTCAGTCGCAAGAAGAGGGAGCAGGAAAGGCGTGAGCGCGAGGAAGTCGAGATGTATAGGTGTAGGAATGATGCTCGAAAATTTTATCAAAAGGTTAAGCGTCTAACCGAAGGTTTTAAGCCCGGAGCGTCTTCCTGCAAAGACGAAAACGGAAACCTGATAACAGACTCGCAAGGGGTGCTGAGTTTATGGAGGAAACACTTCTCTACTTTGCTGCAAGGTGATGACGACAACAATTCCGCCTTTAGAGATGATGTTTCGAACCCGATCGACGATGACGGCGTGGAGATTCCGCCGCCTAGCCATGAAGAGGTCAAAGTCGCGATTATGCGTCTTAAAAACAATAAAGCGGCGGGTCCTGATGGCCTCCCCGCTGAATTGTTTAAGACCGGATGTAATGAGTTGGTAGGGCGCATGCACCAACTTATTTACAAAATATGGCTAGAGGAAAGTATGCCCAACGATTGGAACCTCAGTGTCCTCTGTCCTGTCCTGAAAAAGGGAGACCCTACGATATGCGCCAACTACAGGGGTATAAGTCTTCTCCCTATCGCATACAAGGTTCTTACAGGCGTATTGTGTGAACGATTGAAGCCACTCGTAAAAACACTGATTGGACCTTATCAGTGCGGCTTCAGACCTGGCAAGTCCACCATCGACCAGATCTTCACACTACGCCAAATCCTGGAAAAGACCCACGAGAAACAAGTCGACACACACCATCTTTTTGTCGACTATAAGGCAGCCTTCGATAGCGCCATAAGGGATCGTGTTTTTGCCGCAATGTCTGAGCTCGGTATACCTGCGAAGCTGATAAGGCTATGCAGAATGACGTTGAGCAATTCCTGCAGCTCCGTCAAGCTAGGAAAGGACCTCTCCGAACCTTTTGATACCGTGCGAGGTTTCAGACCCCTTATCAGGCGACCCCTTATCATGCGACCTCTTCAACTTCGTCATGGAGAGTGTTCTGCGAAAGGCGGGAGTGCACTAATACTAATAACTATACTTTTGATACGGTCAAGGAATTGATCTATCTTGGCTCCGCCGTTACCACCAGAAATGATGCCAGTCTGGAGATCAAGCGTAGGATCACTCTTGCCAACAGGTGTTATTATCTGCGGAAGTCGGCGAAGAGGACGACCTTGTAACCGTTGGAAGGACCAAATTGAGGAAGCCCTGTCATCGATTGGTGTGACCAACTGGCGTAGGCGCGCAAGAAGCAGAGGCGCCTGGAAGGATGTGTTGCGGCAGGCCGAAATCTGTTAAACGGGTTGTTATGGCCAATTAAGTAAGTAAGTACTTAATATATTCCGTATGAAAAATAAGATTTCCTTGCTTTTGATAAAGTTTCTTTAATATGAAAATTGAAATATAAAAATTCATCAAGAAAAACACCCAAATGTTTTACTACTTCTTTTACTGACATGTTGTAATTATGTAAATTAGACTTTATTTGAAAACTTTTCCAATTTTTCCTTATAGTGTTTTCACACCAAAAGTTAAAATCTGTTTTTTGCATTAAAACCATAATCAGCTGAATTTGCGTTCACACTGCAAGTTTTCTTAAATCTGGTTTTACAGTTATGACTGTGCAACAGCTGTTTTTGTTTAAGAAAAAATAAATAATATAATAATATTATTTATACAACCGGCTTTCTATATTTTTACATTTGTTTTGTTTTTATCAGCTGTGTTCAACACTTCCATGTTGGTAGCTCTGATTTACTACATACATCGAAAACAACGTTTTACAGTATTTTTGACTTACCTGCACAACTAACTTTAGCAAGAATTTTTGTGCAGATAAGCCAAAAATGCAGCTAAATTAAATGTTTTTACATGCCTAATTAAGCAGGAATATTTATAGATTAAAGTCGCCGTGGTCTAGTAGGTAGTGTGTTGGCTTATTAGACGAAAGGCCCGAGTTCGAATCCCAGGTCAGATATCAAAACGAAAATATGAAAATATTTCTTCGGCGACTTCCTCTCAGCAGATTTCTGGCAAAAACTCTGAGAGTAAAAATTGCCATGAAAATCTTCTCAAAAAATCTGTCGTTCGGAGTCGACTTTAAACTGTAGGTCCCACCACTCGTGTATAAAATTAACGCACACAACATGAGTGGTGTTGAGAAGCTAGGCCGTAATCCTGACTGAAGGGTTGTAATGGCTAATTATGTATGTAATTATAGATTACTATCTCAAAGCCCAGCACCGGAACCCAATGCCTAAAGACTGTCAGGAAACTAAACAGCTGAGATTCAACGATGACAATTTACTACCAGATCTAGCGATTTTTTCAACGATAAAATTAATTGAGATTTTCGTTTATTTAAATGACATTTTTTATAAAGATTTCTTTTTTGTTCGACTTTAAGTTTTTTATTAGGCAGTAACACAACTTGAGCTATTTTCCTTTTGTCAGGAAAATATGACTTATTCAGCATATTGTTGAACAATATGCAAAAATTAAAAAGCATTCTTTGTGGAATATTCTTTAATATTATATTTGGTATATTATAAATAGACTCATCTATATCAATGTTGTCAGATAGCACTTTCCCCTATTGCGATTGACAACTTTTTTTTTTGGCAGTTTGGTCGTCTTTCAGAAATCGGTATTGCCATTCTCAACTTAAATGTGGTTGACTTTTTGGTTGTGCGATGATTATTTAGCTGTATTTTATGGATTTGTATGAGTTTGGTTGACAAAAATGTTAAATATAGACAACTGCTTATCAGCAGTTGAATCTCAGCAAAGAATATGGATACAAAAAATGCGCATTATGTAGAAGTAAAATTTCTTATGGCGCTTTGTAACATTACGACCCGCTCTCACCAAAATCTTTTTAAAAAATCATTTCTGGATGCGGAGGGTGGAAGACAGAAGGAAAATAAACACAAACAAAGAGCGTAACAATGTGTTGCTCTCATCATGAGAGCGTTAAAATGCATTCAGTTGCTTTGCTTGTCAGAAGAATCTTCATGTCGCTTTTTTCAGACTTCAATTTTACACCCAAAGAAATATTACAGTATTATTCACTAATATCAATGAGAAATGATTTCGATTTTTTAAGTTTTTTGTGCAGTACAATTTTTCTATATTTTTCGCTCACTTATACATATTATTGGGTTAATAAAGAAACTTGAAAATATTACTAACAATTTTCCTCTGGGTTAACACTTGCCTCTCATAATTTTTATCATGTTCTCTTTGCGTCGACGTCTGAGAATAAGTGATTTGAGAACAGCGTTGCCGTTTTTGGTTATTTCTAACCAAAATTGGTTATTTTGGTTATTTTTTTTCTTATAAAAAAAGGTATTTTTTGTTTCTTTTTTTTATTAATTATAATTTAAACTTGAAAAAAAAAAATAAAACAAAAGTCTACGAATTTAATTTTGGTTATATTTTTTTTATATGGCGATTTTTTTCACAAATGTTGGTTACAAATTTTTTTTTTGTGGCTACACTGTTTCAGAAAAATAAATAAAAAATTAGTCAAACAACAAAAACGCACGATGAGAACAACGCATTGTTACGCTCTTGGTTTCTTTACCCTTCCTTTCTATCTTTCCCCCCGCGTCATGAAATATTTTTGAGAAATATTCCAAAATATGCCAAAATGCACATTCTTTATTTTCTTTGGTCTCAGTTAGTTATAGAGTTCACTTATATATTTAATAGATTTTCTTTTTACAAATATTGGAAAAAAGGAAAATTGGTAAGTTTTTTCTGCTTAAAATAAATAATTAAATATTTAATACGCAGGAAATTGAAAATAACAACCAAAGCACAATTTGATCATAACATTTAAGCTGTAATATTCTTTCCTATTCAGGTAAAGGTGTTGAAAATCTTTTGTGGGGACACAGTCCGACCATCAACACGGCCCAATACGCCGGGAATCCACATAAAAAAACCAAACTTTGGAAGCATTTATTTCGTCTTCGCTCATTTGTGTTTTTATCCCTTTTCTATAAATGCGATCCTCTATTGCTGGTAACAATTCCTTTTAAATAAGCTACTCCAACATTGAAGTCATTTCCACTGCACTTTTGATAGCTTCCATCAGCCAAAAATCGAAGGACAGCGCACAGTTTTAATATCTGTGGTATAGCTGCCATACGCACTAGAGCGGGTCGTTCTCCATGGACAAAAAAAAGTTGAGTCAGTCACCCCCTAGGATTAAAGATATATTAATAACATTTCCAAAAATATAAAAATTAATTTTTGCCACGCCTAGAAATACCGCACATTTTGCTTTTTATATACTACGTCGCTATTTTAGGTCCGATCGCAACATATTATATATCAGTGTTTGCGGCTTGACGGCAGCTATATTTCACTCTAAGATGATTTTTAATTCGACGGCATATTCTATACGCGACTTCTGATATCTCGTATCCTTCCCCTAAATCAGTAATTGTAATTGGCTATGCAGGAATAAAGAGCATTTAATTATATAAAATATTTGCTTTCAAAATCCTTACTTTTATGCATTAACAGCTATTTTACAGATACAGTGAAAGCTCCACTGGCGGACAGCTCTAATAGGCGGACATCTCCGCTAAACGGACGATTTTCTAAGTCCCGTGAATTAGGTCGTATTTTTAGAGCAAATTCATCTCCCCTGGACGGACGCTCTCTTGGACGGACGCGGACACCTGTTTTTGCAAAAACATCTCCCATAGGCGGACAAATAAATATTACAAAAGGCAAAGCTGAGCAATTTTATTGTATTTCGGTTTATCCCCCTTTTATACTATGCGCAATGTGTAGAGATTACATAAATTTTTCTTTGTTGAGTGTGTATTTTTCAACTTTATCAGATTATGTAACATTGCGTAGGGCGGTGATTCCCCGGTTTATTATTTTATGTAATGTGATGTTCATAGACAAAATCTAAATTGTGATTCCCCTTTTTATTTTGGTTTATATGATAACTGATGGATGGTCAGTTAATTAGCTACTCTGACTATAAATACATATCGGCGTATGTACAATGTATATGAATATGAGGAAAATAAAAGTTAATGAAAATATTTTTAAAGATTATTTTTTATCGCAGTTATCGTTGGCAACAAATAATATACAGGTAGATATATATTTATTAAATTTTTCCTGAAATATTTTAACATAATATCCCTTGGACGGACATCTCCCCTAGGCGGACGAAAATGCCTCGACGGTCGGTGTCCGCCTATGGGAGCTTTCACTGTATTTTATTCATTCACAACCGTTCAAAAATTTATTTAAACATTATTATTTATATTTTTAATGGAACATTTATTTATTATATTAATTGTCTGTATTATAAAACTACACTATTTGAAACATTGTTTTCAAAAAATATGTTTTTACCATATTTTCAAGAAAGTTGTCTACTTGTTCCTTAGAGTACTATAAAAAGTTAAATCAATAAATTATAAAGTTCACTTTGCATTTTAAATCACTGGTATGTGCGCGACTTCTGATAAGTTCAAGTTGCTAAATGCATTTTGAAGTACGTGATATTGAAAAAACTAAATTACCAACAAACCGACAAGTTATTCAGTATTTTTTATATTTAAAGTCATCCGGCACCGCTATTTTTAATTAATAATCAAAGTTTGCCGAGATATATTCAAGAAGTGATAAGTAATTTATGGAATAAGGCAAACATTAGTAATACATCAATAAGGAATTAGTAATACATCAATAAGGAATTTGTTAGTTAGGTTAGGTTAGGATAGAGGACGTGTACTTGTCAACTGTGACAAGTACAGTACACGGAGGTCGAATTGACCTATTGTACAACGTCCTAGCTTCTCACACCAGTCGTGTTGTGTGAGTTAATTTTTATACATGAGTAGCGGGACCTACAGTTTAAAGTCGACTCCGAACGACAGGTTTTTGAGAAGCTTTTCATGGCAATTTTTACTCTGAGTTTTTGCCAGAAATCTGCTGAGAGGAAGGAAGAAATATTTTCATTTTGATGTCTGACCTGGGATTTGAACTCGGGCCTTACGTCTAATAAGCCGACACACTACCTACTAGACCACGGCGACTTCTAACTTTGTTAGTTCGACTTTTAGATATTTACTATGAAATTATTAAAAAACCATCAAAATTTTGTGAAAATAACTGGAACGTTTTATTTCGAATTTTAAAATGCAAGCAATTAGAAACAATGCAAAATTAGAAACAATTCCGGAATGCAGATGCAATGAAGAATTTAAAATACCTAGCAATAGGTTATGTTTTTTTTATTGACCAATGTAGACCGAGATCTTTAAACATTGATTTTGCTGAAAATGATCACACGGACAATGATATCATTGATAATGACTCAATAATCAATGATCCATCTCATTGCACAGCTTCGTATGTGTCATGCTCCAGTGAAGAAGAAGATTTCATTAATGACACCATTGATATTTTGGAAGAGGTGGAGCCAATTAAAGTCTCCGAAATATCATTGCAAAACTTTTCATTGGCACTTGATCGCACAAACACTTCGGATCGTTATGGATCTCTTTTGGCAACAACCCTAATAAAGGATCTAAAAATTTCTATATGTAGAAAAACAAAGGAATTAGGCTATACTAGTCAAGTAATTTTTAAATACTTAGATAGCCTTATTGTTGATAAAAACAAAATCCACAGGGAGCGATGCAAGTAAAGGACAGAATCCAAAGAGGTATCTACCAACAAATCCATTTTAAAATGTATTTCCTATGACGGAAAAAAGGATTCTACATTTAAAAAACAGATATTTGGAAAACATATACATACGTATCTGTAAAAAGACTGAAAAACATGTCACAATTGCACAAGAACCTCATTCAAGGTTTGTTGGATATACAACTCCAGAAATTGGTAGCGGGATAGGGATTCAGAAAGCAATTGTAAATTTTTTAAATTCTGAATCTGAACTGTTGTAAATACAGGTTACAAATCAGGTGTAAATGCATATATGGAAAAATATTTGCAAAGACCATTACAGTGGAATATATGCTTACTACACTTCAATGAGCTGCCACTAAAGACACTGATAACTAATATGTTTGGAAAACAAATTGGTTCGGGGATTTGAGCGGGATAATTTGGAAGTGAATTGCTGTCATGTCACCAACATCCTGTAAGTTCATTTAATTATTCGTAATATTTTGATTATTACAAAACTGTTTTTTAGGTCGTAAATGATTTTCAACCCATTCTGATGGGAATTATGCCTGACAATATACATAGCTGAATGGAAATTCGTGATGACCAACTCTACCTTTATCGAATGGTGTTAGCAGTGAATAATGGTTTCTGTGATGATGGTCTTGCTAGCCAAAATCCTGGACCAGTAAGTACTGCACGGTGGTTGACTACAGCTTCTAGATTACTTCGTCTTTATGTATAAAAAAAAACCATCAGAAAGCTTACGAAATTTAGTTAACTTTGTTGTAAAAGTATACGCTCAATTCTGGTTAAAAACGAACCACAGGCCATGCATGCAACTCGACACATTTTTCAATATATAACTTGGATCCGAGAATTGCCTGACCATATTCAAAAGATAATTCGCCCAACAATTGAACATAACAGTTATTATTTACATCCCGAAAATATATTACTGGTAATGATAACTGACCCGGATCCAGATATTCGTTATCAAGGTTATGAAAAAATAAGAAATGCTAGGAGAGATCCACCAGCAAAAATTAGAGAATTCCACGACCCTAAAGGAAATATTAATTTCAATTGTACCACATATACTGAAATAATAAACTGGGAAGAAATTGCGGTTACTTCGCCACCGATAATTTATTTATACACAGATGAACAACTGGTTCAATACCAATATTCTACATACGAAATAATTGAAGTACCAGGTAAATTTATCTAATTATTATAAATTATATGTAATTAATACATATAAAAATTATACTTTTAGAATTTCCATATCACTCTCAAAATACAGAACGTTTTGTACGAGTGGTAAGTGAATCTGCTAGTAGAGTAACAGATGATTGGCGTGTTGGCTACATATTTGCAAAATTAAGAAGGCGTGAGCAATACCAACAGTTCGAATCTCGTCAAAATCTACAACGCATATTTTAAGTTTGTTTAAATACTTTAATAAAATTATAAATTTGCTAAATTTTTTTTACGATAAATTTACTTTTCTTTTAGTTACTTACTTTAAATGTAGTTCATGTAATAATCAAAATGAATTTGTAATTTCTTTATAACTGTATTTTTAAGTATTTATTAAGAGTCTTTCATCAACTTTCATAGTGGACAGACAAAAACTCAGACTTCACGCAAGTAAAACATTTTCAATTAAAACAAAAATAAGAAAACAAGTGAAAAATAAAACATAATAAAAAAAAAAAAAAAAAACACACAAACAACAAGTGCGTGTATTATAAAAAAAATCTAGTTGTGTTAATTAATTGTTCTTGTTCTTAAACAACAATAACACCATGGACGAAGATGCTGATGATAATGATGCTGAAGTAGGTAGCAAGTCAAACGAGAATCTAAACTGGCAGATCATAACAAAACGGCAAAGAAAGAGAGGTCTGATTGAATCCCCAAAAATTTACAAGAACAAACGTATGGCATTCCATAGTGATGACATTCCATCGAGTAGCAACAAATTTGCTGAGCTTCAGACTGATGATTCTGATGACAATGAAGATAATGTAACAACACCTAAACCACCGCCAATATACATACCAGATGTAGTTGATGTTAATAGTATGATTTGTAATATAGGTAATATTATTTCAAAAGATAATTTTAGTTATAAATCATTAAGAAATAATCAAATCAGACTTATGGTTAAATCGGTTGATTCATATAGAACCTTAGTAAAATACTTAGAAGGTCGAAATATAGGTTTTCACACATATCAATTGAAACAAGATCGTTCATATAGAGTTGTTATAAAGGGACTTCACCATTCTACTCCTACTGAGGACATCAAGGCCGAACTAATATGCCTAGGACATCAAGTTCGTAGTGTTACTAACGTGCGAAGTAGATTGACCAAAGAATCATTGCCAATGTTCTATATTGATCTCGATCCTCAACAGAATAATAAGGATATTTATAATTTAAGACACTTAAACAATGCTATCATTACAGTTGAAGCACCTAGAAAATAAACGACATTGTTCAATGCCACCGATGCCAACTTTTTGGCCATACCAAGACTTATTGTAAGAGACCTTTTAATTGTGTTAAGTGTGGTCTTGGTCATCCAACTGCAGAATGCAAAAAAGACTTAAATTCGCCAGCTCGATGTATTAACTGCCTAAAAAGTCACACTGCCAATTACAAAGGTTGTCAAATATATCAGAAATTAATTGCTAAACGACAAACTACTCGCAACCGATAAACCAACTATGCCCCAGACAATTCGAATGAATTTCCGCAATTTAACTCTAATAATAATCACCAGGGAAACAGCCAACAGAATAACAATCAATCTTATTCTGAAGTAGTGAGAAACAATATCTCTGAAAACATTAATTCCAACACAATGGATCGAATCGAATCCATGTTAACAAATCTCCTTAACATGATTACCATGCTAATATCCAAATTATGCAAATAAATCTACGGTTTGCAATATGGAACGCCAACGGTCTACCAAGCCACAAAGAAGAAATTGAAACATTTATAAATATTAATCATATCGACATTTTTCTTATATCTGAGACACATTTTACCAATAGGACATATTTCAATATAAATGGCTTTGACCTAATTCCTTGTAATCACCCTGATAATAGAGCTCATGGAGGTTCAGCAATCTTAGTAAAAAGGTCAATAAAATATACTATCCTAGATGATTATCAGAAACCTCATCTACAGGCTGCCGGAATACGAATAAATTGCAATAATAATGATATATCAATATATTCAATTTATTTTCCCCCCAGACACAATGTTAAATATGATGATTATCAAGACTTTTTTGAAACGCTTGGTACAAAATTCATTGTTGGCGGCGATTTTAATGCCAAACATCCTTGGTGGGGTTCCCGACTTGCCAACCCAAAGGGAAAAGAACTTTATAAAAATATAATCGATAATCATTTTTCAATGTTAACCTCTGGAAGACCTACATATTGGCCAAGTGATCCAAGAAAAATTCCAGACTTATTAGATTTTGTTATTTACTCCGGTATTCCAGGTAACTTGTTGAATATTTTAGACTCGGATGATTTAAGTTCTGATCACTCGCCCTTGATAGTAAATTATGACACATGTTTACAAAGAAATGGAAATTATAAAGAAACAACACATATTGACGTGGATTCCTTTAAATACTGGTTAGAGCATAATATAAATCTTAAAATAAAATTGAAAGAGGCTGTTGATATAGATAATGTCGTTGAAAATTTTACAAACCTCATACATGAAGCTGCATATTTATCTTCACGGAATGATGCTGTTGCTAATAACCGAAATAGGGTTTTGGTTTCTGCGGAAATAAGAGAAATGATTAGAGACAAGAGACGTTTGAGACGAAATTGGAAAAGAACGAGAACCTTACTAAATAAAACAATACTTAACAGAGCAAATAAAGAACTGAAAAGAAAGTTACGTGAATATAAAAATGACCAAGTAAGTAATTATCTAAGAAATATTGGTTACAATCAAAACTCTGAACATAAACTATGGCATGCAACAAAATATTTAAAAAGACCCAGTAAAAGAAATGTACCAATAAAAGATATAAATGGTACTTGGTGTAAATCGGACCTCAAAAAAGCTCAAGCATTCTCACAATATTTGGAGTCAACATTTCAGCCATTCTCTTTTAATGATGATAGTGATCAAAACTACGTTAATGAGTTTTTGGATAGTCCCTGCCAAATGGATTTGCCTGTCAGACATATAACCCCCAAAGAAGTTGAACGGGAAATATCAATGCTAAACGTTAAAAAAGCGCCTGGATATGACCAAATAGGAGCGAATTACATAAAAATGTTACCAAAAAAAGCTATACTCCTATTAACTCATATTTACAACTCCGTACTGAGGCTAAATTATTACCCAGTTCAATGGAAATGTGCGGAAATTATAACTGTGTCTAAACCGAATAAACCAGAACACATTATAAGTTCCTATAGACCTATAAGTTTACTGTGCACTTTTTCAAAAATATTTGAGAAAATCTTTCTGAAAAGACTTTAGCCAATTTTAGATAATAAAAACATCATTCCGGAATTTCAGTTTGGCTTTCGTCATCAGCATGGTACGCCTGAACAATGCCATCGCATTGTTAATGTTGTTCGAAATGCCTTAGAGAGGAAACAATATTGTTCTGCAGTTTTTTTGGACGTAAAGCAAGCATTCGACAGAGTGTGGCATCCTGGTCTTCTTTTCAAACTAAAATTACTTCTACCAGCACCTTTTTATTTAATTCTTAAATCATACTTAAGCGACCGTTATTTTTATGTTAAAATCAACAATTCTGTTTCGGATATACGTGAAATAAAAGCTGGAATCCCACAAGGCAGTGTACTTGGCCCTGTTCTTTACACTATATATACCTCAGATATGCCTTTTATGGAAGATGTTATAGTTGCCACATATGCCGACGATACAGCATTAATTGCAAGTAATGTTTGTCCAACAGAAGCATCGAATGTAATTCAAAACTATATAGATAGCATAGCAATATGGCTTAAAAAATGGAATATATGTGTTAATCCTGATAAATCGGTGCATATAACTTTTGCATTAAGAAAAGGCGACTGTCCTTCAATTTTTCTAAATGGCGAACAAATTCCAAACTCTAACTGTGTGAAATATCTTGGAATGCATCTTGATAGAAGATTAACTTGGAAAGACCATATAAAAAGTAAAAAAGAACAGCTTAATATAAAAACAAAACGCATGTATTGGTTACTTGGCAAAAAATCTGAGCTAAGTTTACATAATAAATTGTTGCTCTACAAAACCATCCTCAAACCCATATGGACATATGGAATACAGTTGTGGGGAACTGCGAGCAATTCGAATATTGAAATCCTGCAGCGTTATCAGCCTAAAACTTTAAGAATGATATTAGATGATCCTTGGTTTATTACTAACGATAATATTCATAAAGATTTAGGAATACCTAAAGTTAAAAATGAGATCAACAAAATTAGTAGGAAATATATTGACACACTTAGTAACCATAGTAACACTCTAGCGATTACTTTACTAGATGAAAGTGAGGAAATTGTAAGGCTTAAAAGGTTTCATGTTTTAGACCTGCCGTTTAGAAAATAAAAATGTAAATATTTAAAAAATTAATGTATTTTAATATCTTTCTTGTTTTTAGTCTCATTGGAGACTAATACTAATGTCATTTCTTTTTATTATTGTTACACAATTTGCTTATTATTGTATTAAAATAGATTGCAAATAAATATATGAAAAAAAAAAAAAAAAGTATTTATTAATAAAATTTTTCTTACTTATTAACAACTACTACTGAATAAAATGGCCTTTCTTGTTTTTGATTTTGATTAAGAATCCGAAGATCCAATTTGGTTTGTAGCGGAAAAATAAATACATATATTTTTTGTTTGTTGCGAGAAAGGTTGTAAATGAATATTTGAACATTTTAAAATGTCTGTAAAATAGTTGTTAATGCATAAAAGTGAGCATTTTAAAAGCGAATATTTTATATAATTTTAGGGAAGGATCCGAAATAAGAAATCGCGCATAGAATATGACGTCGAATTAAAAAATCGTCTTAGAGTGAAATGTAGCTGCCGTCAAGCCAGAAATACTGATATGTATATAATATGTTACGATCGGACCTAAAATGGCCACGTAATATATCAAAAACAAAAAGGGAGATATTTCTAGGCGTGGCAAATTTTTTTTTATGGTTTTGGGAACGTTATTAACATATCTTTAATTCTAGGGGTTGACTGGCTCAACTTTTTTTTCGACCCACCCTAATACGCACTGAGTATCAAATATCAAGGTAAGAACCAGTTCACGGGTATGATTAAAATTAATTTCATTGTTTAATAGTCATGTGTAAAGTATATTAACCTTTTGATTATAACTAGGATTGCCCCATTCTGTATGTTTACAGTTTAGGTCCCCTGCTAAAATATAATAATTAATATTTCATTTGTAGAGAGGAAGACGAATAATACAGGTTTCTAACGTGTTAAAATAATTGATAACGCTATTTGAATAATTGAAAAATTGTAAGTTATCCCTAATTAATATCATTGTTCCACCTGCTTGTGTTGCTCCTTTTCTATCTCTTCTTATAACATGGTTGATGGTAATCTAGTTGTCAAAGTGAATTTTATGTTTATGATTTGTGCCCCTGTTGCCGTTCTCAACTCAACTCAGTTGTCGTTTGCCAGTCAACCCAAATTTTAGTCAACCAAATTATTTTTTGATATTGCGAAACTCAACGTTTTTTAGTTGTAATTGTTATGGTGTTGCCGGTATGAAATTTCAATTTCATGTTGGTAACACCATGAAATTTATTTGGAAATCGAAGAAAAGAAAACGTAAAAATAAGTTAAAATCAAGCTTTTGTAGAAATAAAAGTAAATTAAAAATGGATTTAAGCCCCAGTTATGCTACCGGAACGTAATGTAACGTAATGTAACAGTAATGTCTACTGAACGTAAAAGTGTAAGAGCAATTATAGAGAACGTAAAAACGTATCATATGTTTTTAGGTAAACATAACAATAAAAGAAATAAACAAAAACAAATGAAGAAATAAAAATTGCAAAAACTAAAGGACAAAAATTCAGATATCGATATAGAAGACATGTTTTTGGGTTCGAGTTTTTATTTTATTATTTTTATAATTGTTTTTAAACAAATTTAATTTTATTTCCAAATTTTAAAAACTTTTATTAGTTTCAATATGGCGTCTTTTGTTTTTCTTTAATTCAGCTGTTAACAAGTGTTATCACTACAGCGTTTGTGGATTCATTTCAACGATTTTATATTTATTTAAAGGTATTTATTAATAGTTTCATGTACTGTTTCTGTAAGCTAAACAATTTTACTTTCACACAAACAAAAATACTCAATTTAGTTTGTGTATGTTCGTTGAGGAAAACACAATCACAAAACTGAGTGCTTTTGATTGTATTTTCCATATAAATAGACAAGCAAGTGAACTCGTTTATCATACAAAAACAGGTAAGGTATTTCGGAAACCAAATTTTTACGAATGTTAAAACGTTTTTATATTCTCTAGTAAAAGTAAAATGCAAACTGAAATGCTTATCCAACGCTTTAATTAGTTAAAAATCGATAACTATATTTTTCTAATTTAAAATAAAGATAAACACTACCTACATACATAATATTATAGTAAAATATGGTTTATTTTTATTTTAAATTATAAAAGTTAATAAAATAAATTATAATTTGGGTTTTTAAAATATGTGAAGTTTTATTTAAAGAAAAGTCCAAAATTATTAACAAATATTTATAACAAGTGATTTTTTTTATAGATTTATTAGCTATTTTCGGCTGAACAAAGAAGTGTTAGTGCTGGATGAAATCAAGGACCAATTAAAGAAACCTGTGCGTATGGCAGCTATACCACAGATATTAAAGCTGTGCGTTGTCCTTCGATTTTTGGCTGATGGAAGCTATCAAAAGTGCAGTGGACATTACTTCAATGTTGGGTAGCTCAATCCACAATATCACTTATTTTAAAGGAAGTGTTACCAGCAATAGGGGATTGCATTTGTAGAAAATGGATAAAAACACAAGTGGGCGAAGACGAAATAAATGCTTCCAAAGTATGGTTTTTTGAAAAATGTGGATTTCCCGGCGTATTGGGCTGTGTTGATTGTACGCACGTTCGGATTGTGTCTCCACAAAAAAATATTTAGCACCTTTACTTGAATAGGAAAGGATATTACAGCTTAAATGTTTTGATCGACTGTCCGATATATTTACTAGTAAATAGTTTGATTTATTTATTTGTTTTATAGAGATGTGTGAGAAATGAAAGTACGATATATTGACGCATGACACCCTGGAGCAAATCATGATTTCTTAACGCTAAAAAAATTTATTTAAATTTATTTTAAATTTTAAAGTTTCCATTAATTTTTTTATAATTAAAGCGATGCTTCCCTCTAAGGCAGTGATGCTCAAACACATACTATCATAGTTTTGGTTGTGTTGGTAAAGCAGCGGAAAACAAAATTCAACTTAATTTTTGAGAATCGTACACTGGAAAAATAAAAAAAAATTGCTTTATTGTGTTGTGTGTATGTTATTACAAAAAACAAAACACATTTTGCGCCAAAACAACTCAATACGTCTGTCGTCAAATTCAAGAAGAAATTTCCGTCATCGAATGGACGGCACTGATTTGCTAAAGCCAAAGCAACTGTATATGATGCCCTTTTAAAAGGCTACATGGTAAATTATTGTGGAAAATTTATATTATTACCCGTTTATTTTATTAATGTAAAAAAAGGAATTATTTAATATACAGCAATTGAAAAAAGATTTTAATGTTCTGTTGACTCCGTCTTGTACGCACACGCCTTTCTCGCACAACGTCTTCTCATCAACTCACTGCTCGCCTCTCTTTTACATACCAACTACATTCCCACATTTCGGCCGTCCTGACTTGGATTCGCCTCGAATTCATCATCATCAAAGCTGGTGTTACAGGGCTTCATATACTCAGCGCATGTTGAAGTGCTTCTTGGCCCCTCGGTGATTCCAACTCGTACCATGTCATATGTATCGTTGGCCTTTTTATTTACAACTTGGTACGGCCCCAAATACTTGGGTTTTAAATTCAGGCCTGGGCCAAATTGGGTTCTTTTTATCGCAACTAAGTCACCAGTTTCGTATATTGCAGCCTTCTTACGCCTTAGATTGTACGACTTACGATTTTCATCTTGAACCTTGGCTAGCTGTTCTTTGGCATTTCGACTAATTTCCTCTCTATCATCGTTAAAAGCTACTACAATTTCTTCTCTAATAAGCTCATGAATGTCACACTGGTCAGGGAGACGCATTTTGGTGCCAAATAACAAATCAAACGGACTTTGCCAAGATTGAAATGATAGTAGAGTTCAGCCTTTCGACCTGGCCGTTGGACCTAGGTAGACCAGTTGTAATCATGTGGTGTTTGATATTTTCACCTTCACAGTAAATTTTAAAATCTTCAGAGGAAAATGCGGTTCCTTGGTCCGTAATTATTTGGACAGGATTACCAAAAACAATGCTTTGATCTTTCAGTTTATTGATGACCTCATTCGTTGTTGTTGATTTAGTTGGATACAGCCAACAAAATTTCGTGAAGGCGTCGATTATCGCAAGTATGTGCTTATATTGTTTTGATGTAGATTCTAAGGGTCCTAGATGATCAATGTGGTATGTGTGAGGAGGTTCGTCTTTCTTAGGAATGGGGTGCAATATGCCTTCTTGCTTTCCACGTTTCCTATTGTTGATAATGCAGGCTATACAATTAGCTATATGTTGTTCAATTTTCTCTTCCAGTTTTGGTATATAGTATTCACGTCGTATGAGTTCTTTGACCTTTTTAGTTGAAAAATGACCTCTGTCGTGGGCTAAACGGATGACTTCTCGTTGAAGAGCTTTCGGGACTACAAGCAATTCTCGGTCGTCAACAATTTTATAAAGAGTATCGCCTTTTAAAAAATAATTATTGTAGTCGTGCTGAGTCTTTAAAATATCTTTTATTGTTTGTAGATATTCTTCTTCCGCCTGCAATCGCCTTATTTTCTCTATGATGCTGTCTTCGGTCGTTATTGTCATCATCGGGTAGCGTGATAAGGCATCGACATGCTTCATCCGTGCGCCTGGGCGGTGTTCAACCGTATAGTCGAACTCTTCTAGAAATAAAATCCAACGAGCGCCTCGATTACAAAGATCTCTCTTCTCTAGAGTTTTGGTAAAAGCATTGCAATCCGTGACGAGCTTAAAGTGGGTTAAAAGTAGGTAAACTTTAAACTTTTTAAGGGCGGCGATGACTGCCAAAATTTCGAGCTCGTAACTACTATACCTCTTCTCTTGGTCAGTTGTTTTCCGGCTCATGTAGTAGATCGGGTGTAGGCAATTATCATCTGGTAATTTCTGAAGCAATACGGCGCCATATCCTTCAATGGAAGCATCTGTATGGACCTCTGTTTCATACTTTGGGTTGTAAATATTTAAAACTGGCTGCTGACACATTACATCTTTAAGTCTAGTAAAAGCTGCAATTTGTGGTTCATTCATTTCGAATTTCTGGTTCTTCTTCTTTAAATCGGTAAGCTGTTTTGCAATAATGAAGAAATTAGGTATAAACTTTCTAAAGTATCCGGCTAATCCCAGAAAACTTTCTACTTGCTTAATATTGCGTTGAATAGGATATTTTGCCAAAGCCTCTATTTTATTCGGTGATGTAAAGATAGACTTGTTTTCAATTATATAACCCAAAAACTGTATACGTTTCTTTAAAAAAAAGCATTTCTTCAGACTTAGTAACAAACCGTATTCTTGATATTGTCTCAAAACAATTCGTAAGTATTCCAAAGCTTTAGTCTCGTCCCTTGCCGGTATAATTATATCGTCTATGTATGGTAATGCAATCCCCTGTCTAGTTAAGTCTCTAAATATAGCGTTGACGTGGCGCTGAAATACACTGAGAGAATTGGATAGACCAAATGGAACCTTCAGAAATTTATATTGACCGCTATGGGTCACAAATGATGTGTATTTTCTGCTGAACTTCTCTAGGGGCACATGGAAGAATCCATTTTTGAGATCTATTGTTGTAAAAATTTTAGCCCCCTGTAGGCGATCCAGTTGGTCTTCTATTAAATGTAAAGAAAACCGATCCTTAACAATAACTCGATTTATTTTGCGGTAGTCTATACAAAGCCTTGGTGTACCATCTCGTTTATTTGCTAAAACGACGGGGCTGCAAAATTCAGATTCGGAGTGTTCGACTATACCGTCCTTTAGCCATTGCTCAACTTGCTGATCAACCACTGTACGTTCTTGAATAGGTAATCGACGAGGTGTACAGAATATTGGAGAATCATCTTTCAAAATTATCTTCATTTCGACGTTGGTTGTCTTTATGTTTAGCGGTTTGTAGTTATTAATCATTTCAGCAATAGACTTCTTCACTTGTGGACTTGCAGTTTCATCGATATCAAAATTATGGTCGCCAACAACATTTATCTTCAACATAGGGACCGATTCATCAAACTTTCTTATTTCGACGCCCATAGGAGTAATTCTAATATCAGCTGATAAACAAAACTGTTTGCCCAATACAACATCAACATCTACACTATCGTTAGGTACAACATGAAATGTTAAATTGAATGACTCACCCTCTACGTTCACCAAGTAGTTAAAGTTTCCAATTGGTTTTACCTTATTCTCATACCTATTTTTACTAAAAACCAATCATGTACAATTTAGACTCTGACAGATCGGGTTTATTGGGAAGAATCGAGTAAATTTTTTCAGTTACGGCGTTGACAGCACATCCAGTATCGAGCAAAAGCTAATGTGTTCGTACCAGCAATATTTATTTTCAATTCCATCATATCATTTTCTTTTTTAAATAGGCATCTAACATTATATTCATTTTTCTTTAACGGACAGTCCTTTGCTATGTGGCCAAATTTATAACAATGAAAACATTTAGTACCTCCTGACTTATCTTTACAATTAGCCGACTTGTGTCCACTAGTACCGCAATTAAAACACTTTAAATCTGTTGTTTTTTCAGCCTTATGTGTAACCTTTTCGTTTCTTTTAAATTCAGGTTTTCTTTTGTTATTCTTGGCCATCGTTTCATAATATTTCAATTTCTCTTTAAATTGCTTTAAATTCTAGAACCGTATAACATCATTTTATGTATATCCAAATCATTTATTCCATCAATTATGTACTGAATTAAAGAAGCTTCGTCAAGCTCGAGCAGCTAACTCTTTCATTTTTAGATAGTACTCTTGAACGCTTTCGTCCTTACCCATTTTACAGCCGGATAACATTTTACGAAGCTGTGCGCTACTTGTTGCTGAGTCAAGCTCTTCTATGAAGACTTGTTTCAATTTTTTATAATTTGTTATGCCCTTTTCACTGGCTATAAACAGTTTAGCTAAGACTTTTAACGATTTCTTTTTATTTATTTTATTTTTATTTATTTATTGATCAACTCCAGTACAACAAGCATTTAATCTTATTTAATAGTAATGTTTATACAATGTTATGATTAAGTTAATAGAAAGAAAATTATATTAATTAAGAAAGCAAAATTATATGAATTAAATTTAAGTTAGCCTCAACTTGGATTAATTAAATGGTGAATTTTAAAGAAGAGAGAAGTGAGTTGAGATTGCAGTTTTAAATTGCATTACATTGTTTTTCAATTGAATTTCTGGCGGAAGTTGGTACCATGAACGAATTGCATTAATATAAAAGTGCCTCTTAGACATCTGTCTGCTAAATAGATAGTTAGGTTCCCCTGAATAAAAAATCTTGTGTAAGAAAATTAGCATACGGTATTTCATGAGGCTTTCCAATTTCATATTGTAGATTCTGTATGCAAAATACGATATACTACTATATCTACTGCGTCCAAAAATATATCTTGCTTATTATAAGTTCATTCCTGCTGACAAAGTCCAAACCCGCAAAAAGCTCGCATCCATATAAGAGGGTTGGAATTAGGTATGTCTTGGCTAAGAGCATACGTATGTTAACAGGCGTAAAGGACTGAGTCCTACATAGATTTCTCAGCATAGCATACGTCTTCCCACAAATCGTATTAATATGGTTAGTCCAGGAGAGTTGACTATTAAAAGTAATACCCAAGTTTTTAGCGTATTGTACAAATTCAATGGGCGAGTCCCCAACGATTAATGGTGGCAGTAAGTTCGACAAAACACCAATATTTCCAATTGTGATAGCCTTTGATTTGTTGGCATTCAAGCAAAGACCATTTGCAGTAGCCCATTTAGACGCGAAGACAAATTTCTGAAAATCGTCCCAGTACAACACTGCTGCTGTTTCTTCAAATTCGTTAAGCCATGCTCTAATTGGAAAAATATTTTTACCATCAAAAGGTCTTAACGAGTCTTCAATGTCTCTGAAACTCAAAGCAAATTTCATCGTATGATTTGGTGCAACAGCTTCTACACCCATCGTATTTGCAGATTGTTCTCTATCACCTCTTCTCACGTAGTTGTTTATACCGAAACCTCTTGCAACAGGTACCTCACACACACTCTCTTGATTATTTGGCTCCTCTTCGTCTTTTGTAGAATAAAGTTCACCGTCATCGTCGTCGTCATCTACACCATTATCACCATCATTATCGTCGTCATCATCGAAAGCCAACAGCTTACCTTTTTCAAAATTTTCAAATATATGCTTCATCAAATCGTCTTTTTTGTAACTAATGCCTAATATATTGCATATAGAAACCTAGTCTGTAACGTTCAAATTATTTTCGATGTATTCTGCCTTCTTCACATATTCATCATCTTCGTCGGTGTATTCAAAGCCAGCAAAATCTCGCAGCCGGTGTCGGTTCATTCTGTCTCCTTCATTTTCGTAAATAAACTTGTGCAGTGCGGCTACTGCATCTTTTTTACTATTGCGTAGTGCTACAAACACATTTTCAAATTCACGCAAACGCGACATGTTTCCATTTACTCTCTTCACTTATTTCTTTTTCCTTTTTTTTTATTCTACCGACAGGCGTTATATTCCCGTTAGTTCTTATTTACCAAACCACGCCCTGCACTCGTTTGTCTTGCAGAAGTTGTTTCGTTTCTCTTTTCACTCTCTTTCTTTACTCTTATTCTCAAAATTTTTCTTTTTCTTCTGTATTAGGTATTTTTACACTTTTAAATGCAATCCCGGTTGAGCCCCCAATTGTTGAAAATTTATATTATTTCAAGTTTATTTTATTAATTTAAAAAAATAATCTAATATATGTACAGCAATTGAAAAAAGATTTTAATGTTCTGTAAGCTCCGTCTTGTACGCACACGTCTTTCTCGCACAACGTCTTCTCATCAACTAACTACTCGCCTCTCTTTTACATATCAACTACATTCCGACACTAATTTAATTTTTTTTTTCGAGTGTAACCTAAAATATCTTAATTTTACTTTATAATCTTTTGCTAAACTTACGCACTCTAATTACAAAAATAAGTTCTTTTTAAAGCAACAACAACAACAACGTCATCAGTATGAATTGATTGCTGGGCCTTTCGATCGGAACATATTGAAATGCAACATCATTATTTTGGTTGTGAAGCCCTAGTTATGCTACCGTAACGGAACGTAACCGCAACAGTAAGAAACAGCTGATCGTTTTTGTTATATATAAAGCAATACGAATGGTTATAGAAATGTAATGTAATGTAATGTTACCGGAACGTAAGAATCTGTAAAAAATAGAATTTTCTTACATTTTTACGTGACATCTGCTTAGCAGTGTTAACAACATGTCAATATTAAAAACCACTAAAACTGAAAATTCAAATTATAATCAGAATTTACATTTTGTATGTATGTTATGTTTGTCTGTATGTGGAATTCTCTTTAAATAAAACTTCACATATTTTAAAAACCCAAATTATAATTTATTTCATTATTAACTTTTATAATTTAAAATAAAAATAAACACTATTTTTTATAATATTATGTATGTAGGTAGTGTTTATTTTTATTTTAAATTAGAAAAATATAGTTATCGATTTTTAACTAATTAAAGCGTTCGATAAGCATTTTAGTTTGCATTTTACTTTTACTAGAGAATATAAAAACGTTTTAACATTCGTAAAAATTTGGTTTCCAAAATACCTTACCTGTTTTTGTATGATAAACGAGTTCACTTGCTTGTCTATTTATATGGAAAATACAATCAAAAGCACTCAGTTTTGTGATTGTGTTTTCCTCAACGAACAAACACAAACTAAATTGAGTATTTTTGTTTGTGTGAAAGTAAAATTGTTTAGCTTACAGAAACAGTATATGAAACTATTAATAAATACCTTTAAATAAATATAAAATCGTTTAAAATGAACCTAAAAACTCTGTGTTGATAACACTGGTTAACAGCTGGATTAAAGAGAAACAAAAGGCGCCATATTGAAAGTGATAAAAGGAGTGAAAACAAAGTTTTCAAAATTTGGAATTAATATTAAATTTATTTAAAAAACAATAATAAAATATAAACTCAATCCAAAAAACATGTCTTCTATATCCTTATCTGAATCTCTGTCTTTTAGAATTTGCAATTTTTATTTCCTTAATTGTTTTTGTTTATTTCTTTTTTGTTTTGTTTACATAAAAACATATGATACGTTTTTACGATCTATAATTGCACTTAAATTGTTACGTTCCATACACATTACATTACGTTACTGTTACATTCCGTTACGGTAGCATAACTAGGGCTTGAGTAAAGAGTAAAATTTATTTATTTTTGTAATTATTGATATTTTTCATATCAATTGTAATAATTGATATTTATCAATAACTTTATCATAAGTATTTCTCTCTTATTTTGTCCGATTCCACATTGTTTCTTCATTCACTTTAACGTTTTTTCTTATTATCTTAAATTTCTTTTTCATTCGTATTTGTTTTGAATTTATCAATGAATGAGTTTCTTTTTTTATTTTGTTTCACTATAATTTGTTATTACAAAATATAAAAATATGAAATTCTAATTTACTTAAAAGGGGAAGGATAGACAAGACAGGAATGTTGGTTTTGTAAATAATAATAATGTAATTTTTAGGGACAGAAACAGACTCAGGGTATAAGTATTCTGTCAAGCCGTCTGATACCCAGCGTTACCGTTGAGCGACTAAAGTCGCAATTTGACACTTTTTCAGCGACCCCGCCACTTTTTGTGCCCCCTTACTAAAATGAACTAAATCTGACACTTTTCAAGATTTTTGACCCTTTTTCCCCTTTTTTAGAAAAAATATTTTTTCTTTTCTTTCTTTCTTTTTAGCAAAAAGGAGATAGTATCAAGAATTGATCTTAACAATAAAAAACTTTCAGTTTTACAATATTTAGATCCTTACTTTCTAAATTCATCAGTAAACCTGATATATTTGTACAAGAATTAAAAATATTAGAAACCAAAACTAATGATAAATCATATGAAAATATCTTTAAAATTACAAATCCAGAAGAATTTTGGCATAAAATTGGCAATTTAAAAATAGGCTTAATAATTATTTGTATCCTAATTTATATGAATTTGTTACTTACGTATTTACTCTGCCACATAGTAGTACGTCGGCAGAAAGAATTTTTTCGAAACTAACATTAATGAAAAATAAGTTATCGAATAGGTTAAAAGTGGACACATGCGAGTCCATGCTTTCGGCACAAAATTTATTAAACATGGACCTGGAAAATTAGGTGCCTGACGATGAACTTATAAAACAGTTTTATTTAATGGAATTTTTATAAATTTAAAAATGCTTTTTTTATGATATAAATATTATAAAATTACATTTTAAAGCTAGAAATAAAACAGAACAAATAATTTAAAAAAAATTAAAATATTTGTTTGTTGTTTTTTGGCTAAAAATTTGTTTCTATTATTAAAAATTGGAAAAATTATTATAAAATTAACTTATTATATGTTCGTTAATGTACATTACAAAATCCAATAAAAATTAATTTTTTTTGTCTGTATTAGTTCATTTTCTTTTCTTTTAAAAATGTAGCCCCTTTTTCCTGCCAAAATACCCTTTATGTGCGACTTTTTTTTAAAAAATCCCCTTTTTGTGCGACTTCTTAAAAATTACCAGCGGTAACGCTGCTGATACCATTATGATCAGAAGGGTGGGATAATTGTACCCCAATGTGCTTAACATCTCGCACTAATAGATTGACAATTTAAAATTTGTTTGAAACTTTTTAATCTAAATACACTCTGTGGTGTTAAGGCAAGTTAAGGCAAGGTGTGTTTGCGTCATGAAATCGGGTTAAGAACCATTTAGACCACTGAGCTAGCTTAACATCTTATTTCACACTTAACCAAGTTTTTATATAAAAATCAGTTCAATTTCTATCAAGACGAATATACAATAATTTTTGTTATTCTTTCGGTAACGACGCGTAACATATATGGCGCCTAACATATAGGCCTCTGCAAAGTCAAGAAATATAATCCATATCTAATTTGATTTTATAGAATCTGATAAATATTGCATTCAGTTGACTGACCTTGCAAGCCAATACTAAGCTCTACGGAGCAGAGAATTTTAGTTAGAACATTTTAAATTTCTGAAATCTATTTTTAATGGTTAAAACAGATCATTCCTCAACTTTAGAACTTGTCAATTTCCAGCTAAAATGCTAAATTTCTTTAATGAGTCATAGTTTTCATTTGAGTTACAAATCTCAGAATCTATTTGCAATATATAGCATTTTCAGTTTAAATTAAACCTTTTTCAAAATAAATGAAACCTTTTTCAAAATGAACGAAACCTTTTTTAGATTAAACGACACTCTTTTTAAATTAAACGAAACCTTTTTCAAAATAAATGAAACTCTTTTCAGAATAAATAAAACTTTGTTCAAATTCAATTAAACATTTTTCAAAATAAATGAAATCATTTTCAGAATAAATAAAACTTTATTCAAATTCAATTAAACATTTTTCAAATTAAATTAAACCAGTTATAGAATTTAATAGGAAACAAACATATTCATTTTTATATAATACTTGTTAAAATTAATAAAGAATTTGTCCACTGACCTCTTTAGGAATTGTCATGATCATATCCATAACATAGTTCGCACAATCATTTTGATTAATTTGTGCGATAAGTAATGCTACTTAATAATGATTGGGCGCGGAATTTTATCTTAGAAAATGTTTTCTCCATCGGGTTCAACTTAGGAGAATAAAGTGATAAAAATTTAAGTGTACAGTCACTATTATCCACCATATTTCGAATTTCCTGGGTTTTATGGATTCTGACATTATCCATAATTAAAAATGAATTTTGTAACTCTGGGCTGCTTTCAATTTTATCCAGGAGCTCCCTCAGAAATATTTGGAAACGGGCTGAATTTACAGTGGAAAGGGAAACAACTTTATGGTAAACAACACCAGCATTATTTATCGCAGCAATTAAAGTAACGTTCCTTCCCCTTACGGTTGGCACAACAACATGAGCTCTTTCACCTACCTTAGCACGTGCTTGTGAACGCCGTAATTCTATAAAAATCATTTTTTCTTTTTGTTGAGGAGACCAAATTGCAAATTCTGAGGCATACTGTCGACGGTTTTCAATAGTCGATGCGCTATTCATACGGTCCATTTCGATGGAAGCCATTTTCAGCGTTATTTTAAGTTCTTTTCTTTTTGCGAATATTTCTCAAAAAAAAAAATACAACAGAATATGATAAACCTACAAATTCTATAACTGTTTTAATTTAATTTGAAAAATGTTTAATTGAATTTGAATAAAGTTTTATTTATTTTGAAAAATGTTTCGTTTAATTTAAAAAAGTTTCGTTTAATCTGAAAAGAGTTTCATTTATTTTGAAAAAGGTTTCGTTTATTTTGAAAAAGGTTTAATTTAAACTGAAAATGCTATAATGGAATTATGTATTTCATTAAGGATTTAACCAATTTAAGTTTTTCTAGTTGTTTCAATAGTCCAAGTAGTGAAAATAAAGTTTTAGACTTGTTGCATTTAAATACAGAGGAAAACTATAGTGGTGTAGAATTTCAATAAAGTCCATTAGAATAACATTTTTGATTTGTGTTCAATGTTGCGTGCTGAAGAATTACATCATAAAGATTTTTTTTTATTGAAAAGTAGTCATGTATACAGTATACATTGCATTTTTCGAACGATGACATATTATCTTTACTTTAGTATGCATTTTTCTGTCCATGGTATATCCTTCCCAAGTGTTTATGAATTTGTATTGTAAAATTTAATTTGTATTTTTTTCCAACTTTAAAATTAAACTTAACACTTGCTAATTCATTTTTTTTTATGAACTACTAACTATTCCTATGATTTATTTGTATATTGATTTTTTAAAAAACAGAAATATTTGACATTTTGAAATAGTTTAAAACATTTTTCATATTTAGAAGATCTGCCATATTTTTTGAATTTGAAACCCAATCTTTTGGATATATTTCTTTACCCAGATTCTAATTCAATCAAATACGAAAAAAGAAAAATAAAATAGATATTTTATTTACAGAATCAATATTTTTATTAGTTTCTCATTCTTTGCTTATTCGTTATGAATACCAGACAGTCTGCGCGGCTAAACCTAAATAACACAAGCATTCGAGGACGAAGAAGCTTCGTCTGCTATTTCAATCGAACTACAGGGTGCAATTCCCAAGACACGACCTAAAGTAGAGCATTCTCCTGCTACCAATAGCTCAAATAAGAACGAACCAATTAAAAGCACTCAAAGCACAAACAGCTTGAGTTTATCTACTTCGGCTCTTAGACCTACAGTAGAACCTCAAAGTTCTGGTAGCTGACCAACTTCCTTATTATTCCCGGAGATAGAAAGCATGGATAATCAAGAATTTTCAGCACAAGCTCAGATTTTTGTTCCAATTAGTGGTAGAGTTTCAGCTACTGGGTCAAATCCTGTACCAAATCCCCCGTATGAACCATCTTCGAGCCAAAACATTAATGTGCAAGAAGTTCCAAATGAGATTGGGGTAAAAGTACAAAATTATTAGATTTAGAGATAATTATTTGACCAACGCCTTTATGACTATTGCAGCGCCTAAGAATACATTATTGACAAATGAAGACTGGGCTGCACACTAGCATGGTTTAACCAGAGCTTGGCTGGGGCTTGCGTTTTTCTTCATCTACTCAGATGCGCTCCTATCTTGTTGCCGGTAGCTCTGCGATGAAAGTTCAGCATAGTATGGTGCTCCTGCAAGCATTCCATAGAATGGTCTCATGTACAAAATGCGAATGTACAGGACAGTTTAAAGTGGCTTTAGTTGAATTTAGGGCATTTTCGTAAAGGATGTAGCCAGCAATAACTCTACCATTTCTCTCATTACTTGGGCGTACTACAAGTAATCTGCGGACTAGATCGGCCATCTGTAAATAAGCAACGGGAAGGCAAAAGAAAAAAATTATTAGTTTTGTTCGTGATTAGAAAGCTGCACGAGTTTACAATTGAGCGTGATAGAACGCCGTTATCAGTTCGATTCGACCTAGCTTCCATTCGTTAGGAGAAAAGTTGTCATGATGAATGACTCTGAATTCGTTTACAATAAAGTCTCCATTTGTTGCGTTTATGTAATTCCGCTATATACTCGCCTTTCTTCGGAGAGCAAACAAATAGTGCAAAATGTTCAGCTTACGCCAAAGCTTTTCCTAACCTAGAGACTCCAGATACATACAGGTTCGGGTGGAGAGAGTACGGCACTTCCTAAGAAGAAATGTCAAATGGTTGGACTAGGAGGTCTAGAATTTATTTATGTTGGGAATTCTTTATATTGAAACTTTTCTTTTTTGATATGATATGATATCAAATGAGTTTTGAAGCACTACACCACCCACATGTGAAGCTCAAAGGGGGATAAACTGCCAATCTATCAGTTGAAAGGCATTATTTGCGAAAAGCTGGCGCTTAATATTCTCAAGATATTGTGATTTATTATTATTGGCTGCCGAGGGTAGAATCGAGTAAAAACGATCAAAAAACATAACGTGGATATGTTATTTGCAGCCTCAAGATGAATGGCTAGGATAGAAAAGCAAGCAAACCTATATATGGTTTTATATCAAAAGATCCAGCAAATTCAAATTCTGTAAAAGAATTTATAAAGAACATACTTTGTAGTTGTGAACAACTGTCTTTACCAAATTCTTCGATTTAGAAACCTAAAGTTCCTGTTCGCATGTGCCAAAACCTTATGAAGGTATTGCAAACAGAGACGCGTAAAACGGTAATCATAGGGTAACAACTTCGGGAAAGTTCTTTGTAGGTTAAAGTACGCATTCGAGAGAGTCTACCATTAGTACGCAGAAATCCTTTAGAATCTATATGAATAACTCGCAAGGTAAGAGATAAATCCGAAAATCGATTCAAAAATTCTTCGGCAATATCCGTTTTGGCAACGTTGACCTGTATGAATCTAGTTTTAGGTTGAGTATTCGGTGGGCACTCAGACTATGCGCGAAATAACCATTCAAGACCTTTCAGCCAGATTCCTTAACGCCACCAAGTTCCTTAGCGTTCATACCACCATGATTCCATGTGATTGCAATTGTCAGTGCCCACCTGGTCCACGATAAATGTCACAAAAGTTGGTACGTGGGCTTTTGAAGCTAGGAAAGAATGATAACTCCTTATGAAGTGAATACACCATTTTTGCCGATAGAATTCCACCGTAGAATTCTAAACGTGGTAATACATTCCTCCTAAACGGGGTAAGCAAGCGGCTAGTTCGACTTAGAATCATCAACAAATTGATACAGGGTCCTTATGCCCAAATAGGTGGCGCAATTAACACCACTGTGTTAACTATGTTTAATTCAAAACCTTGGATATCGTCCTCAATCTTGGATATTCTTTGAAAAAGTTCTGATTTAACTAACATTTGTCTACACATGTTCTCTACATCTGCGTTAAAGACAAATCCAATAAATCTCCTACGTAGAAGCAAAATAGACTGATAGGCTTGTAAAATTTCGACTTAGACCATTAGATGATATGTATGAAGCTTTGAAAACGCCCGTAGCTTGGTAGTCGTTTTATCAGGTTTAAACACAGCATGACGGGGTAGATAGTAACTGGACTTGGGAGATTAAATTTTAGCTATATCGACTTTTAACATGTGACCTAGGCAAAATATTTCTCAATACCTTGATCATATTGGGCTTTAGTCTCATGGTTCCTTAACATGCGAAACTAGTTCCTCAAAATTTGGGCAAAATTGCTATATGAGAAGGACCAAGGCTCAATTATGAGGAGAATTTGCACTTAAATATAAAATATTCATAAATATATCATAAATATAAAATATTACACAACTAACCATTTCGTAGAATCTGCAATGATTTTAACAATCTTTACCTTCATATAGACTTTAATAAAACTTGGAAACCATTAAAAAAGATATAATTTTACAATTAAACTTACTTAATAAATAAATTCAATGTTATTTTCTTTTTCAAATTATTTTTTTGTATTGAAATCGTAATAAAAATAATAATAATAATAATAATTTTGTATATAAATTTTGTAACATAAAATGTAATTAGTCTGTTAGGATTTTCCATAGACTTGAAATAAAAAAAAAAAAAAATAAAGGAAAACGCAATTACATATCGACCATTATTTTGCCAGTCATAATTCAACAGAAAACGGTCCGTAGAGGAAGCGAGTTGATTTTGGAATCTTTTCGAACTTCAGTAAGCTCAATCTGCGAGTATACAGTTTTTATAGCTACCACTAAAGCACTCCTACAAAAGGGTCAAGTCCAGCCAATGGATACCTAGAGTGTGAACGGATTGTCCCCCTTGCAGAATAGCCTGAATAAAGCTAACCGATTGAAATTGTTTCCTAAATTCTTAACACTGCGATTTTATCACATTATGAGCTATTCAAATTAGTAAAGCGTGTAAAAAATTTAAAAAGGAAGTTTCGAAAAATAGGGAAAAAGGTTTAATAAGAAAAAATCGCAATACAAAAAGAAATTTTAAAGAACACGTACAATGGGCGAAAATTTTAAATATACACATCCATATGAAATTATTGTATTTTGCAAAAATATAACAATTAAAATAATTTTTTCTCTTTGAAATTCCAAAAATATTTTACATTGTTCTGATAAAATAAAAAAAAAATAATTTAATTAAAATACAAATTTCTCATTATGGTTGTGTGTAGCTTTACACAAAATTATACGTTTCAACATCATTTTATTTAAAACAATGACTTCTTTTGAAACCATTTAAATTTTAATTTTGTAAGTTTCTTTTTCATTTGTAACAATAATTAAAGGAATAATAATATTTATCAGAATACTTTAACTGATTCAAAGCAAGAATGATTTAATGACAAACTTCGAGCAAAAATAATTTAAAAGACGAAGAACTTTCAAAACGAACTATGAAAAACCTTGTGTGAATAGGACAATCCGTATTTATAATTTGGAGTACGAATGTAGTTAATCAAACTGTCGTCTGAACATGATATAACTTCAGGCTACAAATATAATTCAACTGTTCATAAAAGAAATTATACAAATTCACAACAACAATACTACCGAACCAAAACCCGGTTTTGAATGTATATTCCCGTTTTATATATTTAGTTTTTGCCTCCTTTTTATATTCATACAATACATCATAAAATTTAGATTTTGGAATCTTTTCGAACTTCTGTAAGCTCAATCTGAGAGTATACAGTTTTTGTAGCTACCACTAAAGTACTCCTCCAAAAGGGTTAAGTCCAGCAAATGGACAACAAATACAAAGTCAAAATATATTGAACATGCTTTTTTTTTCAAATATACAAATTTTGTTTCATTCCAAAAAGATAGGCAAATAAAGGATTTGGTTGTCCAACTAAAACAAATATTTAATTTTGAATGTTTGATCCGGTACGAAGGACAAAAATGTGAGATTAAAAGCTAAAGCAATTTAAGATTAAAATATTTCGACAAGATTGGGGAATTTTAAAATGATTAATAATATATTTTTATACAATACCGTTTTATATGTACGCAAGATGTAATTTTATATTGTAATTAAACAAAGGTCAAAAAATTTATTTACTTTCTCATTCAATCTCCAAGCGTCACATTGGTGTATTTAGTAGTTCACTGTATACATATGTATGAATCTGTACAAAAAAATATTTATTTATTTATGTATATATTTATTAAATACATTGCAATTACAAATTATATTGAATTATATACAAGCGGTTAGTTTTCTTAAAATTTTAAATAAAAGTACATGTCGCATAGAGTGGCAACCCTGGTTGAATAAACAATCAAATTAATAAAGCTCTGTAAAAATTTAAATAAAAATAAAAAAATTGTGTTTTAAAATAGATAGAGACTATTTAAAAAATATAAAAATAAACAATAATACGCGGTTATTTTCGATGTGCAAAACTCTTGTATGAAAAATAACTAGAATGCAGTAAATGCAGATCAGCAATTAGGGGCGAAAGTGGCATTAGATGTAATGGTGTATGCGACAAAATTTTTCATTTTTCAAAAAAGTGTGCTGGTATTGATCAATATTCGGCGAAAATTATTGATGAAGACAACTATATTCGTTTTATTTGTGATGACTGCATGCAATATATCCAAAATATAGACCTTGTTTTAAGGGATATCCAAGATGGAGTGAATAACAACAAACAAACATTAATTGAGTACACAAATGAATTTGAAAGCTCGCTGAGGCAAAATGTAAGCGAAATACATAAAGGCATTACTAGAGGCAATTGAAATGAGATATGAAGAAAGATTTAAAAAAATAGATAAAATCCAAAAAATGTGTAAAACAATGTAGAAGTGGTAAAAAATTTATATGGAAACATGAACGAATTCGAAAACAAAAATAAAGATGTGTATAATACCATAGAGAAAAGTAATATAAAAATGTGTAATGAAATAAAGAAGGTAATTAACGATACAAACGTCAAAACGAAAATGACTTATGCTCAAACAGTTGCAAAAAACACACATGCCAGATGTCTCAAAAAATGTCCCTTTAATTATTAAACCAAAAGAAAAGAGTGTAGTAAAAACAAAAGAGGAATTAAATAAAAAAGTAAATCCAATAAACTTTAAAATAACGAATCTTAAAAATACAAAAAACGGAGCACTGATTATTCAAAGCGAAAATACGGAAGAAAGAGATAAAATGAAAAAAGCAATACAAAATGAAATAAGTGCGAATTATGAAATAACGGTTCCAAAACAAGTTGAAATGCACATAATAGTAACGGACATGAATACTGGAAAAAAGTGAGATGGAAATAATTAAAACATTTGAAACAAAAAGATACAATAAAACAATTTATAATGCTAAAATAAAAATCGACAATGAATCATATTCTCAAGTTATGTCAAATCAAAAAATAAATGTTGGATGGGACAGATGCAGAGTTTTCGATGGAACTAGTGTAGTACAATGTTTCAAGTGCAATGGGTACAATCATAAAGCATCGGAATGTAAAAATGAAGATATTTGTTACAAGTGCCATGGAAAACACAAAAGTACAGAATGCAATAAAGAAATTATTAACAAATGTATAAATTGTATTAAAGAAAATAAGAGACTTAATTTAGGATTAGGTGAAAATCATAACACTAATAATAGAGAATGTCCGGTATATCAAAATAAACTGAGTTTAAAAAAGAAGAGGATGGGCATAGTGTCCTAACAACCAAGGCACTGACATGGAATATATACCAATATACAAGGTCTACTAAATAATTTTAATCAACTGGAAATAGTAATCGAGGAAAATAAACCAGACTTTATAATGTTATCCGAAACACATTTGTCAGATGAAGTGAATGAATCTGAAATTGAAATAGAGCAATATTATCATTATAGTACAGTATCAAAATCCAATAATAAATATAAATAATATAATAACAGTCGTATACAGGTCGCCAAATAGTTCCAAAGGTGAATTTTGCAATGATTTCCAAGAAGTATTGGAAGAAATTTGTGAAGAATGATGTGATATTATAATAGTAGGAGATTTTAATGTAGACTGGATGAAAGATTTTACAAAAATAAATTGGAAAGTATAATAAACGACAATGGCCTAAAACAAATAATAAACGATTGTACTAGAATAACGGATAATTCAAAAACATTAATAGACTATGTGATAACAAATAATGATAATATTTTAGCTCAAATTAACGTAAATAATAAAATAGCCGATCTTGAATCTATTGACATATTTATTCATAATGAAATTGTTAATTAGAAAAAAATATCGGAAATAGAAATATTTAAATATAATAAAAACAGGTTCAAAAGTGAGCTAAGTGCAATAATAGAATATAATGAAATAAATGATTTAGACTATTACGTAAATCATCTCGATAAATGTCTCGAATATACAATAAAAAAATTTACTATTAAAAAACAAATAAATGAGAAATATAATAAAAATAAATAGTTTAGTAGTGATATTAAAATTATGAAAATGGAAAAATTTTTAAATATCAAAGAGCGATTACTGAAAATACTACTGAGGCTTGGAGAAACTATAAAACAATAAGAAATAAATATAAAGTACACATCGAGAAAGAAAAAAAAAATAAATTCATAGATAATAAAGTATGCAATACAAATAGCCAAAAAAGAAATGTGGAGCAAAATAAAAGAACTAGTTCTAAGAAACCCCAGACCTTTGATAAAAACTGTGATTTTTAACAATATAGAATATAAGGACAATTTACATATAGCCGATAATTTCAATAAATATTTGGTTAATAGTATTAAGGATATAAATAATTCCATTGTATTTGTGCAATATGAAAATAAAATAACTGTGATAGATATTAAATTAAAATTTCGTGCAATAAATCTACAAAAAATAAAACGTATATGTAAAGACTTAAATAAAAAACCAGATTACAATAGAATAAATAACAACATAATACTAGATAACTGGGACATAGTAGGCAATAAAATTCTTAATATAGTAAACAAATCGTTGGAAACCGGATTGTTTCCTAATAATTGGAAGGAATCAGTAATTACACCCATTGAAAAAGTTAAGAATACAATAAAATGCGATGACTTTCGGCCTATCAATGGCCTAAAAACTTGTGAAAAAATCCTCGAAAATATTGTCAAAAACCAATTAGAGGAATATATAGAAAAACATAAAGTTCTTTTAAGATACCAATCAGGATTCCGAAAGAAACATTCATGCGAGACTGCTTTAAATTACGTCATAAATAGATGGAAATATTTGAAGAAAAATAATAAAATTTTAGCTATTTTTCTAGATTTTAAAAGAGCGTTTGAAACAATCGAACGTGATATTTTATTAAAACAACTACGGTATACAAGATACTGAATTGAAATGGTTCCAATCATACCTAAGTAAGAGAAAACAAATTACGAAAGTTAATAACATAAAATCAATGGAATTAGAAAACGATTTCGGTGTACCTCAGGGATCAATTCTGGGGGCACTTTTGTTCATCATATATATCAATGATTTGGGGAATGTTTTGGAGAAGTGTGAAATAGTACTTTACGCTGATGATACTCTGATTTTTTCAGAAGCACCAACAGATGAATTGTGTTATGAAAATTTGCAAATGGACATGAACAGAATTAACAAATGGCTAAAAATGAACAAATTAAAATTAAACGAAAATAAAACAAAGATAATGCAAATCAATATGAACAGTAATATAACTTTTAAAATAAATGATGTGATAATTGAAAAAGTAAATAAAATGAAATATCTAGGGTTTCTAATAAATAAAGACTTAAACTTTAAAGAACATTTAGAATATATATGTAAAAAAATCGGAAAGAAAATTGGATTTTTTAAACGTATTAGAAATAAAATTTCAATAATAACAGCAATTATTAAGCCTCATTTTGAATATGGATCAACTATATTATATACATGCTGCACAAATGCGCAAATAAACAGATTACAAAATTTGCAAAACAAAGCAATGCGAACTATTTTAAAATGCAATCGTTTTACTTCCATACAATATATGCTGGATAATTTAAAATGGATGAACATTCATCAAAGAATAGAATTAACGACACTAACCTTCATCAAAAAAATGGAAATGGGCAATGCACCTGACTATCTAATAGAGCAACTACAATATGTTGGCGATTCTCAACCCTATAATTTACGGAATAATAATAAATTTAGATTACAAAGATCAGATACTAATACGACGCAGCGTTTGCTATTCTATAAAGGACTCAGAAACTATAACATGATGCCAATTAGTATAAAAAATGAAACAAATATTAACATTTTTAGAAGAAAAGTTGTAAATTTTATAAGAAATAACATTGTAAATTAAATTAGAGCTTTATATTAATTGAATTAATGATTGATTTCAAAATTTTATAAAGTGTAATGTAAAAGTATTACAAATACATACTACTAATAAATAAAATAAAAAAAAATATGCGACTTGAGCTACTTTGACCATATGCTCGGTGTAGTGTCACAGACCAGAGTATCTGGTGGGAATCGAAACTATAACCCTAAGTCTAATACCCACTAGACTACCAGGGCACCCGATATCAAAATAATAACACATTGTTCGTATTTTTTACAACTTATGTAAACGAAGAAATCGATTGTTAAATGTTTACGTACGTGACTTTACGTATGTAAACATTTATCGCGTAAGTTGGCGCTTACGGCTATGGGGTTGTTAACATCTAACTGTTAATTATCAAAAACGCTAAAATAGTAATACTTTAAACTACCACTTTAAATGAATATATAGCACGTATTAAGTTTCTTAACTCCTCCTATTTACAGTAAGCAAAAAAAAAAAACACCACCATCAAATAAATTTTTGAACAACTTGTTATTCATAAAAGAGAGTTTATTGTGATTAATATTAAATCAAACCATGAAGTGTTTATTTTTAGAATCAACCGAAAATTTTTCCTTGCCACTATATATATAGAAAAAAATCGCCAAAAAAAGAAAAACTATTTTCACAGGCAAAAAAACCTTGTGCAAAAAAGATATTTTTCTGATACCTACAAAAACTTAACAAATATATACATACATATATATTGTTACATTTTTACCTTTTAAGAAACGTTTAAAATATGAGTTCGTTGATTGCAAACAAAATAAAAATAAATTGATGTTTCGATTCAATTAAATTCTTATTGTTCACACTACTTTTGTGAGCCGCCGTTT
The DNA here is from genome assembly GCA_930367235.1 of Sarcophaga rosellei. Lineage (NCBI taxonomy): Eukaryota > Metazoa > Arthropoda > Insecta > Diptera > Sarcophagidae > Sarcophaga > Sarcophaga rosellei. The sequence continues at coordinate 76,779,212 of OV884017.1, read as the reverse complement.
ACAACTTAACGACTATAATAATAATTGCTTGTTCGATATTCTTCTTTGCTTACAGCGCAGATCTTTACAACCGAGATCTGCAAACCACGACTGTTCTCTTCACACGCAACGCGTCTTCACACAAGACTGAGTGAATTCTTACTACTGGTTGCCTGCTTTGTCTTGTCTTAGTATATGCTCACGTAAACAGAAGGTTCTTGGAGTCGAATATTCATGGTTTCGCCTTCTCGAGAACTCTACCGCGGTTTCATTTTTTTTGTATATTTTTTTACGTTGTTTGTTGTTGCGTTCTGGCTTACTTGTCTATCCCTTTTCTTTCATAATCATTGTTTTTGTTTTTGTAAATTTTGTTTATCATTTTAATGTTAAGCGATGAAACACCGTTTCCATTTTCGTAACAATATTGACAAATATGACAACTAAAACTTGAAGTGACAAATATGATAACTTGAAGTCTACTTTCTGCGTTATACCTGCGGGAATAGTATGCTATATGTCCAATTGGGAGCTTTTCAATGTCGGCTACTTGGTAACGTGATGTTTTAAAACCACAAAAGTTGTATTGGATTTAAATTTCTGCTCTGAGGAAGCCATTGTTTTGATTGCAACGATCGAGGGTTATAGGGGATTGTCTTAACGAGATTAAAAATTTGTGGAAATTAAACTAAAATAATTCTTAAGCAATCGCTTTTGTTTATACTACCCTCAATTAAAGCCAAGTTGCCTACATTATTTTCGCGTATTAAGCCGCAAACCACTACATTTCAAACTACGTGTAATATTGCTTCATTATAGGTTACTTCCCTTTCATAAACACATGAAAAATTTTAATTTCATATATAAGGTAGGAATAATAACGTATATATAGGCGGTCATGTGTGGACCCATAAGGCAAAGTTTTAGACGATCCTTGTGCGCAAACGCAGAAGAAGGTTTAATGGCTCTGAGTTGCAGATCTACATTGGTGCTTGGGGGCAAACAGTAGCCGTATGCAAAATTTCGTGTCATACCAAAGTATTAAATCCGTCTAGAGCGATGTTATTCGTCATGCTACCGAAAATCTCGCTCGTCCATATCAGAATATCTAACTACAACCTACCACTTGACAAAACACGTATGTCCCGCAAGGGTTACATTTTCTACGGGCTTGGTAGGTACAAAGTATACAAAGCTGATAGAGAAGCCAAAGCAAAGCCCACCTCACCAGATTGACACCACGGTTGTTGTAGCCAAAGAAGGTAATTTAGGTTAACCTTCATCACTCCAAAGTTGCTTTACAGCTTTGCCAATTATTGGAGTTTTTGTGAAACCAGTTGTGTGCGTCTTTTCAGAGCAGAGTTAATATGAGTTAGGAATTCAATTGAATCCTCCGTGGTACATGCTTAAGCATGTGCGTCGGCCTTGTTGTTACCTTCAATGTCCTTATATCCAGGAACCCAAATGAGGGTAAGTGTAGATTGTTTCGCTCTCTTCTTTTCATTCAATCTTCTGTACAGATTTTCAATCTTCTGTACAGATTTTCTAGGCATCTAATGACCGCTTTACTGCCGGTAAATATGCGCACATCACCATACGATATACTTTGATACCGAATTCGCACGGTGACAATTTCAGCATGAAAACTACTACCATAATCTGGTAGTGCAAAGGTTAATATAATATTCAGTTTTTCTGAAAAGATTCCGCATTCGATTTTACCCGGGAATTTCAAATCTTTGGATTTGATTATATTCAGACCAACAATACATACATACATGCATAATTGGCCATTACAACCCTTCAGTCAGGATTACGACCTAGCTTCTCAGACCAACAATACCCAAGGTTTTTGCGGGACTGTGCTTCCATGCTCTTATGGTGTTCAGTACTATTGCAGTGTTTTCAACAACTTGTTTCGCCAATATTTCTGGTGGTTAAAAATTAAGGATATTAAGCAATCCTTTGGACGAGTGAGTTATCCTGACACCACCGCTCTCATAATCCTCTCAAACCGATAATTCCTTTTCTCTAAAGCCAACCCAATCGCGTTCCCGTAGAATAGTGTTGTTTTTTGATTACAAAGCTGTATAGCCAGTATACATTTTTAAAAGATATCGGGTTATCCATTTCGTGGTTTCAAAAGTAAACGGAAATAAAACACATATAAAATATTTTTTTCATGATATTTCTTTTTTATTGTAAAGTTTGAACGTTGATATTATGTGTGAAACACTATAGCATTTAAATGACCTCCACGCGAAGTGTTGTAAGCATTGATTCTTTTGAGGTAATTTTCGACCACTTTTTGACACATATTGGGCGGTATCTCAGCCATAACTTGACGAATGTTGGTTTTTAAGTGCTCAAGAGTTGAAGGTTTAGCTGCATAAACACGATCTTTTGTACAAAAAAGTCTAATGGTGTCAAATCGCATGATCTTGGTGGCCAGTTGATATCGCCACGACGGGAAATTACGCGGCCAGGAAATGTAAGGTCCAATCACACCTTCGGACCAAAGAGCGCACCAAACAGTGACTTTTTCTGGATGTAAAGGCCTCTCTTCAATTACTTGAGGATTCTCAGAACCCCAAATACGACAATTTTGTTTATTAACATACCCACCGAGTGTGAAATGTGCTTCATCGCTGAAGAAAATTTTGTTCGAAAAATTGCCGTCCACCGCCTGTTGTTCAAGCACTGAGTTGTCACATGGCGTTAATAACTGATTGCGATTTGACGTCATCTATATCTATGAAAGCAGCCCGACTATATTAATTGTGGTATAGAGATTTTTCTGTGACCAACTAATGAACATAGCGCGGTTTCGGTAGATTTGCTCTTCGTGTTTAGTTATTATGCCGCTGACAGGGTAACATGACCGAGGAATGATTTAATATAAACGCATGTAATTCTCTCAAGCGTCTTAAGTAGGAAGGAAGAAAGGCTGATAAGCCTAAAATCTTAAATGTAACATGATACAACGGTAAAAATTCACTGAAAATTATCATTAACCACGGCATGAGTTTATTTGCAAATTCTCAGGTATGATACCATCAGCACCCGGAGGTTTAAAAGAATGAAATAGCAGCAAGTGCATCTTTGTCTGAGCTCTATAGGGTCGGTAGAATGAGTTGTTGACAGCCAGAGAAGTGGGTCGCAAAGGGTGCCTTTACTATTGTTATATCAGAATTTCTAATATAAGATGGTATTATAGGACTTTTTAAGAAAATCTTCCCAAACCAACTTATCTTAGAATAACTTTGCCGCAGAAATGCTTCCAGGATTATCTTTTTGCCATCCAGAAGTATGTAATGTATTAATGTACATACAAATAAAAGTAATAAACAAAAATATAAACAAGAGTATAATTACAAAATGACTTCACAAAGTAGAAGTGTAATATGCAGAATATGCAATTTCAAGTGCCTCGTGTTGATTAATATGGGTCACTGGAAATGCATTACAATGAATACGATATTATCATTGATATTATTGTGAGTCACCGAAACGTAAACAAATAATAAGTAGGAAAAATAGAAATAAAATAAACATAGAATTAGTAAAAGAAATAGTTTAAGATTATTATAGAAAACATAGAATAAGAATAGTATATAACCCTCAAATTTTGTGTGTGCACGCATCTGCACATATAATGGAGGGATATTTCTGTTGTTTCTGTTGTCTGTTCAGTGTTTAAACTGCCAGCAATATGGGCATACCAAAACCTACTGCAAATTACCTTCAGTTTGTGTTGTATGCGGCGATCTCCAAAACTCGTCCGTGTGACAAACCAAAGAACGACTCCACGGTTAAGAAATGCAGCAATTGCGGAGGCAACCACACTGCCAACTATAGGGGTTGCCCTGTTTTTGACGTTGTGAAACGCTCCACGGCCCACAAAACTGTATCCACCCCTGCTCAGCCAACAAATATACATACTCTAAGTAATCCGCCACAAGCTCAAGCAGTCAACAGCCAATTTTCGTATGCCAACATTTTGAAATCTAATCAGCTAACGGCGCAAAAAGAGACACCAACTAATGAACAATTAAATTCCAACTTCAGCCGTCTAGAAGGGATGATGGAAAAACTTTTGCAAACGATGAATCACTTCATGACGAGTATGAGTAGTATGATGTAGGAAATGCAAAAAATGCAGACTAAGCAGGCCATGAACTCTTTACGAATATGTTTCTGGAACGCAAACGGCATTCGCCAACATAAAAACGAATTAGAATGTTTTCTAATTAACGAAAAAATAGATGTCATGCTGATTTTTGAGACCCACATGACATCTAGAAGCTTTTTTCGAATACACGGTTACTCTTTTTATGATACCAAGGACCCGAGAGATAGATCATATGGTGGCTCAGCAATACTAATCAAATCACGTATTAAACATTATTTACTGTGTGGACTTTCTGAAAATTATCTCCAAGCGATAAATATTTGTATTGAAAATTTTTAGCACAAACTCGTTATTTCTTCAGTATATTTTCCGCCCAGATTTTCGATAACAGAAAATCAGTATATTAACTACTTTAAATCACTGGGACCTCGTTTCATAACGGCTGACAATTATAATGCCAAACATACATTCTGGGGCTCACGTCTAATCAGCCCAAGAGGTCGTACTTTGTATGATACCATTTCCAAAATGGATTTGAATATCATTTCAACTGGGAAACCAACTTATTGGCCAACTGATCAGCAAAAAATACCCGAAGTTATTGACTTCGGCATAGCAAAAAATATATCCGTTGAACTTATCCAAACTGAAGCTTCACTGGATCTATCTTCAGATCATTCACCCACAATCATCACCATTTTCAACCCTCTGCAAATTGAAGCAGACGATTTATTCTTTGCCAAACGCATAAATTGGCTAAAGTACAAAAAATATATTAGCACCCATTGTACAGAAGACCTATTGCTAAGAACTCCAGGGGATATTGATACTGCTATTTGTAGCCTGAATGAACAAATGAAGCAAGCTTCTCAAAATGCTTCTTCCACCTATCGCCAGACCAGATGCACCAAAGTTTTTACGACAGATATAGAACAACTTTTGTCCGAAAAAAGAAAAGCTCGAAGAGAATGGCAACTGCACAGACCACCACAGCTTAAAGCAAGATTAAAAAATTGTACAAGTCAGCTTCGAAAATTATTACAAACCAAAGAGAAGCGTCTCTAAGAAAATTCTTGCAAAGTCTAGATACTTTAGAACAGTCAAATTATTCGTTATGGCGTGCAGCTAAAAATTTAAAAAGACCCATAATGGCAATTCCCCCACTGCGTGATCCTAGAGGAAGTTGGGCGAGAAATGATACTGAAAAAGGTAACCTTTTTGTTAGTCACCTAAAAAATGTTTTTACTCATAATTCAAGTATTGTCATGAGTGAATTACCACCTGTGGTGACCCGACCACCTGTAAAAATAACATTTCAACTCAAAGATATTGTAAATGCTATTGACAATTTGAACGTTAAGAAAGCTCCTGGAATTGATCAAGTCATCAATAAGATGATTATCGAGTTGCCCCGTATAGCAAAGAAAATCATTCTCTATATTTTTAACGCGATTTTTCGGCTTGAATACTATCCGCCAGCATGGAAAGTTGCTTTACTAAAAATGATTCCAAAGCCTGGAAAAGATCCTTCGAAAGTGGAATCTTATAGGCCAATAAGTCTACTACCAACTATGTCGAAATTGTTAATCAACAAGCTGACACCTATTTTGGATCAAAACAACTGTATTCCTAATCATCAATTTGGCTTTAGACGAGAACATAGTACCATTGAGCAAACACACCGATTGGTGCAGGTCATACGGAAAACTTTTGAAGAAAAAAAATATTGCTCAGCTCTTTTCATTGACGTACTCAAGCTTTCGACAAAGTGTGGCATGAAGGCCTGTTGACAAAATTGAAGCAAATCTTGCAAATGTCCTACCTATTCAAAGAATACATTATCGATCGACAGTTCATAATTAAAGAAGGTAATTATTTAAGTAGCCCACAGCCAATAAAGGCTGGCGTCTCACAAGGTAGTATACTAGGACCTATTTTGTGCTTGTTATACACTGCAGATATGCCAACAAGCAGTACTATACACACATTCACCCTTATCGTGAAAAAAATGTGAACATTTTTTTCGCCCGGATTTCTTTTATCACCCGAACAAGAATTTTCAATCGTGAATGTCACGTAAATTATTTTTCCCTTCGAATCATATGTGTTTGTTCGAAATAAAACTGACTTTAAACAAAAATATATAAATTTGTCAAAACTACAATTAAATGTTTATAACTAACAAAAATGTTTAGAATTGGTGCAGTTTTGTTATTAGAACTGGAAGACGAAAATTAAAGAAAATTAAAAGAAAGAAGTATAAGTAGTAAATAAACCTGCCATGAAAAAACTTCTCAAAACTGTTGGTCCCGCCACTCACGTATAAAATTAAGGCACACAACATGAGTAGAGTGAGCAGCTACGCCGTAATCCTGACTGAAGGGTTGTAATGGCCAATTATGTATGTATGTATAAGTAGAACATTAGGGGATGCTTCAAATTTTTTGGAATTGCCCCGTGTACAGTTTGTGGTAGTGTAATTCTCGGGTCCAGATTTTTTAAGCATTATAGAGTCAACAAAGCTGCGTTTAGTTATCTTTTGAAAACTCTAACAAATGCTCTACCGGTTCCAAAGAAAAGTACAGCTGTACCTCCAGTTATTAAACTTTGTTCGTGTTTGCGGTTTTTCGCTGAAGGTGGACACCAAAAAGTTGTAGGGAGCGACTATCATGCCGCGATAGCACAATCAACATTAATCGAGGTGCTTGCAGAATTTCTGGATGTCATGGATTTGCTATCCATCTCAAGCACAGAGATGTATGACCGCTCAAAATTTTTTTTTAGAAATTTTGGTATACCGAGAGTTTTTGGATGCATAGATGGCACACATGTTAACACAATAGCTTCAAAGCAAGCAAAACATCTCTACTATAATAGAAAGGGACAATTTAGTCTAAACGCTACACCTTCTGATTCTTTGCTGTAACCACCAGCTATGGAAGGATTTTCCCGCATTCTTTGCAACAAAATTTCAATTTGTTTTTTATTAGTTGAATTTCTCTTGAAAATTTAAATTTGTACTTAATTATTATTAAAACCAAAGATTTCCAATACAACTTACATTTTCCTTTTTTACTATTCGCCTCTAAAAATCAAAGTGAACAAAATGTCGAACAAATTCACGTGAGAAATTATTCACGATAGGAGGAATTTTTTTCGAAGTTACTATATGTTCGGGTGAAGAAAATTCATAATAAAAATTTTGTAAACAGTGAACAAAATTCGGGCGAAATTTTTTTCACGATAAGGGTGATTAACTCTTGCTGACGACACAGCTTTTCTTTGCGCACATGAAAATGCACAAGATGCCTCGCGTCAATTACAGCACCATGTAACCCAAGTCGAGATATGGGCTAATCAGTCGGGAATTAAAATCAACGAACAGAAGTGCGTCCACATAACCTTTACCCTACGGAAAGAAACATTTCCATCCATCAGTATTAATAACCAGATGGTCCCACAACGCACTCTTGTTAAATATCTCGGTATTCACTTGGATAGACGTCTCACATGGAAACACCACATCGATGCAAAATTGACCCAAATGAAACTGAAAGCAGCTCAAATTAATTGGCTTATTGGTAGAAACTCCGTCCTTCGGCTTAACTGCAAACTTTTAATTTACAAGTCAATATTGAAGCCAATATGGTGTTATGGTATCCAGTTATGGGGCACAGCTCCTGCCTCTAATATTGAAAAAATTCAACGCCGTCAAAATAAAATCTTACGAATGATAACTGGTGCTCCTTGGTATATAAAAAATAGCAACATCCATAAAGATCTTGATGTCCCACTGGTCAAAAACGAACTCTCAAAATACGTGATTAAGTATTTAAAGAAGCTGGAAACACATCCAAATCCTCTCGCTCTAAACATCTTACAACATCGTGGACATATCCGCTTGAGAAGGAGGGATACCATCGTTCTCAGATGACCAACTTAGAAATAATGCGCTTTATTTTTATTTTCTATTTTTATAAGATTTGAAAACTAGATTTTTGTATGGCATTGGCTGGACATTAACATATATTAAATATAGATTTAAGATTTGAATACTTATTGTTAGTTCATAAATAATGAAGATACAATAAAAGAAGAATGCAAAAAAAAAAATAAAAAAAAAATTAGTTCCTTCGCGTATGGAGACAGTCAAAGGATTAGAGTAGATGTCATCGGTTTTGGGTGGCGAAGGTTAATTCGAGTAATCTTCACTCTATTTGGTTGTCGTTGACGACAATGATCGTCGTCAGATTCCAGAAAGAAATTACCCACAAGTCCAGAGCCCGATTGAAATGAAAGAATTGATTCGTTATCGGAACTGTAACCGCGAACTTGTCCCTGTCGTCACCTTTGTAAACCCTGAGAAAGGCTGTTCCAAAACCATAAAATATTTTCCCGTGACTCTTCCGAAGCAACGGCGGAGATTTCCTACTTAAAATAACAGTGGCCTTTCTAGTGCCGTCTACCGGTTCAGAAAGCATGAGAATCTCCTGGATATCTCTGCCTCTGCAGCACATCGATGAAATGAATTCCATCGATTCTCGGTGGTGGAATGCTTCTGCCAATGTTCATGAACGCTCCTGATAATGCGGGAATGATAAACAATTTCTCATTATTGAAAGGCATAGTCCCATCACTCGCGTTGTTGTCAATGATCGGCCAAATGAGATGTTATTCCGTCACATCTTTGTATGACCTTGATTATAGCCTTGTTGGCATATTTTGCAACGTTTTGTTTCAGGAAGGATATTCTCCTCTGACGCTGCCATGGTTGTTAGGGCTCTTAATAAGCGCAATTTTAATCTGTTACGAAATTCCTTATCTTACAACTGTAAAAATTAAGGAGAGTTTACTGCTTTTTTCGTAAAACACCTCAAAAAAATTACAATTTATTTAATTGTACATACAATTGAACATAAATTCAATGGAAAACTTATGGGGAATTTTTTCAATTTGACAACTTGCCTTCACTGAAAACTACAATTTGAAAGTGACTAACGGGTGACTTTCTTAATTGGGCCAAGGCCAAGATGTCAGTCTCTCACTTTTCTGTATTTTAATATAGTGTTAATAAAGCCCCCTTCACACTATCCCACAAGTAATATGATCTGTCAAAATTTTATGTAGGAGAGTACGGATGGGATCGTCTAAACATAATATGTACTGAAACTATCACACAATGAGAGAAAATACGGATGAAAATTTGACAGTCGTATGGCTCTCTTCATTTTTTGAAATGTTTCAAAAAACAAGAAAATTTCATTAGATCAGGGATGTATTTTTATGTAAACAAAACAAAAAAGTGTAGAACACATGTGCAAAAAAAAACAAAAACAAAAAACATTTTTGGCACAAACAATTATTTCTATTTTGTGAAAATATTTTTAGAATTATATTCAATATTTAATTAATAATTTAATGGATTTAGAAAAAGTTGTTGATTTGTCTCCAGTTTTACGCCGTAGTAGCCATTCCCGGCATTTTAATTTCAATAGAAACTTTAAGCAAATTTTTTCACTTTGTTTATGTTTTTTAACAGCTGTTTTCGTCTTACTTTATTATTGTCTTATACCAATCGTGTAAACGCAGAAAAAATAATCATACGACTATTATTCTCTTTTTTGAAATACGGATGGAATTTCATTTTACTTTTTCATCAGACTTTACATATTACTTGTGTGATAGTGTGAAGGGTTCTTAAATGTTACGTTCATGAACTTATCAAAATAAATAATACTTATTTGGCCTTAACAATCCGCAGTCATCCGAACGACATGACTAAGCCAGCGCAGCCTCTGTTGAATCGGAATTTTCTCTCGAATACTCTCAAGGTTGCTTCTGCGCCATAGAGAAGCACGTAGAGCTATGGCTTCGTTGGGCAAGAGTGGTCTCTGCTACTCAATTACTTATTAAAATGATAGTAGCAGCTTTTGGCAAAAGTAATCCTACTCTTGATCTCTAGAGTGGCATTAGTTTTGTTGGTAACGGCGGAGCTAAGATATACAAATTCATTGACAACATCGAAAGTACAACATCGCCGCATGATACCACTTGTCAACAATATATACTTCATTTTGCCTTCATCTTCCTCAAGACCCATTATGATGCATTAATAGCTCTAAAGGCATATAACATTTGGCTTGGTACTCCCAATAATGCTTATTCGTCCGATCACGCCAGCAACTGGATACTTTTATGGAAAATAGTGCCTTGGCGATGCACTCTCCTTACGCAGAATACTCCATGACAAAATTGAAGAGGTTTTATGATTGGGGTCGCCTTATCTGAAACTTAGTACTTTATCAAAAGTTTAAAAAAGGTCCACATCTACTTTAACGGAGTTGCTGGAGTTGCTTAACGTTATCTATCTATCAGTGGACAACTAACTGGCTTTGTAGATTTTGTTGTCAAGGGACAGGACCTTATCATATATCTCCTCTAGTTGAGCGTAGAATGTGTCTTTAACCGTATTGTGGTTTGAGCGGGAGATAAATTAAAAATAAAAAATTTGACGAGAGTAGGCGTGATGAAAACAAAAGATTAGTTTCAAATTAATTATTTGTTATTTATGTATGTACACAAATGCATCTTTTCGTTTGGGGATAGATCGGTTTGTAGTGTTTTTGATTGATTGTTAATGATTCACAGTATTATAAACAAATTCATGGCTGATTATATTAAACTTATTACTTAAACTTAATGCAAAATACAACAAGAGGGCCGATAAGTCAGCTGATCAGAGATCAAAATTTACATTTCAAAATGAAGTGATACAAATTCAACGCGAAAATAAGAGAAAGCAAGAGGTAGAATAACTAGAGATCAAGGTTGGACGCGAACTTGGCTGTGGGTTGCGCTCTCCTTCTTGTGTTCTATGTGAACGCTAAATAATTAAAATACAAAGGGAAAATAAGAGAAACCAAGAGGTAAACTTAACTGGAACTGAAGATTGAACATGAGCTTGGCTGCGGGTTGCGCTCTTCTTCTATCGTTCAATGTGAGTGAGCTTCTTTTTGTTGACAAGTTTTCCTATCGCGGTGTTTGACTCTTATGTGTTCGACAATTAGCCTACGGGTTGTCAGGTCATCCGTAATTAAAAGCAACAGGGACACAACCAAAAATTAAAAGAGCGAATTAGCATTGCTCTGGATTAGTGAATAGCACGAACATCGAACCTTCGCATCGGGTCCGAAATAAACCATTCGATTCGACCTAGCTTCCATTCACTACGGGGTAGAATATTATACCGAATGATATCAAAATCGACAACAACAAAGTCTCTCGGATGGATTTTCTGACGTGTAAAACGGTAATTATGAGCGTCAACTTATGTAGGGATTCCAAGTGATTCCAACTGCCAGTTCCTATCTGGTCCATGCTAACCGATACTCGATTTGCCACAAAAGTTTCCCAATGGCACGAGGGTTTTTGAACCCAGGACAGAACGGTTGTTGAATCTGTGCAACACAATATAGGTAATTTTACACATTTTCAATTTACCCACTTTCATGAGTGGTTTATTTTGTTTTGGTATTTGATAAGGAACATATTAAAGCTATTAATGTCATATTTTGCTTTTCTAAAAAATTAACGCCGTCTGTTTAGCGGGGGTTCAAAATCATTGTTTGTGAGCAAAACTGTCCATTTTTTGAAGTTCTCCAAATAGTCGAAAATAAATTTAAATTAAATATGGAAAACAAAAGTGATAGTGCGAAAATGATTTTGTTAAAGAAAATTCTTTTTGGCGAAAAAAACTCACACTTCTGATATAAACTTTTATTAATTCTTTTTTAATAAGCGACTTTTGTCGCGTTAAAACAATTAAATGCAGAGTTTTGAGTTTATTTTTGTCAATTTCATGTTAGGAGTTTTTACGATTTTTGATTTGATTTTGTAGGCAGCCTTCGCTGGCCAAAAAAAAAATTTTTTAAATAATTTCATTTAAAAATAATAGTTTCTCCTAAAGTTTCCACTTAATTTTTTATTTTTCAAGGTTTTGGACAAAAAAGTTTGTATTTGGCACAGTTAAAAATTTTAAACCAGTAGAAATTTTAATATTGAATATTGGACCCGCCATTTTGTATTTGAGCATCAACCTCAAAACTACTATATACATATTTTTATGTAAATCCCAAGAATTTTTAAATTTGTGTAGCCATTTTGAGTTTAAAAATTTTACTTCAGATTTGAAATTAGCAAACTTTTTTGTCCAAAACCTTAAAAAATAAAAAATTAAGGCAAAATGAAGTATATATTGTTGACAAGTGGTACCATGCGGCGATGTTGTACTTTCGATGTTGTCAATGAATTTGTATATCTTAGATCCGCCGTTACCAACAAAAGTAATACCACTCTAGAGATCACACAGTAAAAAGTCTGGGTTTTCATTATATACTATTTTGGAATTAATTTTGAATTAATTTTGAATTTAATTCCAAAATAGTTTATACGCGAAATCTAAAAAGAATTGTACGACTTTTTTAATAATTACTTGGAATAAAAATAATACCAAAAGTTGAATTTTGTTTTCTAATTGAAAAAAATATATTCCTTGTCGAATATGTTTAATACCGAAACAGGCATTAAAAATATTTCTCTTTTTATTTAATTACTTTAAGTTTTACTATAATGCCAAAAAAGAATAAAAATTCTCTCTTTTAATAATATTACTCTTTTAAGTTTACAAATAACACCTAAAAAGAATTAAAACCCTCTCTGTTTCAATTAATTCAACAATTAGTACCGTTAATGGTATTAATTTAATGCTTTTTATACCATGTGGTTTAAAAGTGTAGAAAATTCTTCATTGTAAAAATTTGTGATCCAGAAAGTGAGGAATTCACTCCAAATGGAATAATAATTTCAGGTAAGTATTGATTACAAATTTAATTTATTGATATGGCCTAAAAGCAACAAAATCTATCTTGAGTCTATCAAGATATTAGAGACATTTTTATGGCAACGCTATGCACCAAATTGTCCATATGAATCTCAGATATTTTTTTACATTTTTAGTAATAAACAAGCTGAATTTAGAAGTAGAAGGAAAAGAGCTGCAATTTAAAGATCGCGACGGTGCCGAAATTGATTTTGAAGAGCTCCCAAGAATAATATAAATGCAGCAGAAGTTTTTTTGTCGAGTTTTGCTGAGACGGAACAACAACCAAAAGTATAAACATTAAAAAGGTAAAGTAAAATTTTGTTCATTCACTTCAATTCGAATAAAGCGTTTATACCGATATTCTAGAACAATAAGTAGAATTGTATTATCTAATTTAAGGTTAATTAAAAAAAATAAAAATTACAAAATGCAAAAAAATTTGTTTTATTTTAAGCTGTGAAATTTTACAAACATGGTATTATATTAATTCTGTCTAGGTTATAAGCAACACCAGTCATGCATACAATTTATTCAGTAGGGTATCAAAATTTACACCTACTGAAGAATACTATGCATTCCCGATGGTATGAATACAATTCTTATTTATATACAAAATAACACTTTAAAGGGTATACAAATTATACGATATGGTGTAACATCAATTCTTTTAACATATTATTTATATATTACGGTAGTTTAATTTGAATACCGAAGGAATAACGACACGTAATCCATTTTAGTGTTATTTTAATGCTCTCAAAAAATGCGTACAAATCAATTCTCTCTCTATATCTCTCATTTAGTCTCTTTAAATTCATGCTATGCTGGTGTAAATTTAATTCATTTTTGGGTTTGTTATATATAAACACCAGCCTGGTGTAAAAATTACGCAAAAACTTTTTACTGTGCAAGAGTAGAATTACTTTTGTCAAAAGCTGCTACTATCATTTTAATAAGTAATTGAGTGTAGCAGAGACCACTCTTGCCCAACGAAGCCATAGCTCTACGTACTTCTCTATGGCGCAGAAGCAACCTTGAGACTATTCGAGAGAAAATTCCGATTCAACATAGGCTCATGTCGTTCGGATGACTGCGGATTGTTAAGGCCAAATAAGTATTATTTATTCTAATAAGTTTTATTATTTATTAACACTATATTAAAATACAGAAAAGTGAGAGACTGACATCTTGGCCTTTGCCCAATTAAGAATGTCACCCGTTAGTCAGTTTCAAATTGTAGTTTTCAGTGAAGGCAAATTGTCAAATTGGAAGAATTCCCCATAAGTTTTCCATTGAATTTATGTTCAATTGTATGTACAATTGAATAAATTGTAATTTTTTTGAGGTGTTTTACGAAAAAAGCAGTAAACTCTCTTTAATTTTTACAGTTTTAAGATCAGGAATTTCGTAACAGGTTAAAATTGCGCTTATTAAGAGCCCTAACAACCATGGCAGCGTCAGAGGAGAATATCCTTCCTGAAACAAAACGTTGCAAAAATATGCCAAAAAGGCTATAATCAATGTCAATACAATAATACAAAGCTGTGACGGAATAACATCTCATTTGGGCGATCATTGACAACAACGCGAGTGATGGGACTATGCCTTTCAATAATGAGAAATTGGTTATCATTCCCGCATTATCAGTAACATTGGCAGAAGCAATCCAGGACCACCACCCCACCGTGCAGATGCTGGCATTAAGGCCACGTCAAACTGATATGTGTGGAAGTTTGGCCTGCCGCGAGAATCGATGGAATTCATTTCATCGATGTGCTGCAGAGGCAGAGATATCCAGGAGATTCTCAGGCTTTCTGAACCGGTAGACGGCACTAGAAAGGCCACTGTTATTTTAAGTAGGAAATCTCCGCCGTTGCGGAACTATTAACTTAAACTATTTCTTTTACTAATTCTATGTTTATTTTATTTCTATTTTCCCTACTTATTATTTGTTTACGTTTCGGTGACTCACAATAATATCAATGATAATATCGTATTCATTGTAATGCATTTCCAGTGACCCATATTAATCAACACGAGGCACTTGAAATTGCATATTCTGCATATTACACTTCTACTTTGTGAAGTCATTTTGTAATTATACTCTTGTTTATATTTTTGTTTATTACTTTTATTTGTATGTACATTAATACATTACATACTTCTGGATGGCAAAAAGATAATCCTGGAAGCATTTCTGCGGCAAAGTTATTCTAAGATAAGTTGGTTTGGGAAGATTTTCTTAAAAAGTCCTATAATACCATCTTATATTAGAAATTCTGATATAACAATAGTAAAGGCACCCTTTGCGACCCACTTCTCTGGCTGTCAACAACTCATTCTACCGACCCTATAGAGCTCAGACAAAGATGCACTTGCTGCTATTTCATTCTTTTAAACCTCCGGGTGCTGATGGTATCATACCTGAGAATTTGCAAATGAACTCATGCCGTGGTTAATGATAATTTTCAGTGAATTTTTACCGTTGTATCATGTTACATTTAAGATTTTAGGCTTATCAGCCTTTCTTCCTTCCTACTTAAGACGCTTGAGAGAATTACATGCGTTTATATTTAATCATTCCTCGGTCATGTTACCCTGTCAGCGGCATAATAACTAAACACGAAGAGCAAATCTACCGAAACCGCGCTATGTTCATTAGTTGGTCACAGAAAAATCTCTATACCACAATTAATATAGTCGGGCTGCTTTCATAGATATAGATGACGTCAAATCGCAATCAGTTATTAACGCCATGTGACAACTCAGTGCTTGAACAACAGGCGGTGGACGGCAATTTTTCGAACAAAATTTTCTTCAGCGATGAAGCATATTTCACACTCGGTGGGTATGTTAATAAACAAAATTGTCGTATTTGGGGTTCTGAGAATCCTCAAGTAATTGAAGAGAGGCCATTACATCCAGAAAAAGTCACTGTTTGGTGCGCTCTTTGGTCCGAAGGTGTGATTGGACCTTACTTCTTCGAAAATGACGATAGAACGACTGTCACCGCCAATTCGGAGCGTTATGGTCATATGATAACCGACTTTTTTTTGCCTGCTATTGAAGAATACGACTTGGAGAATATGTGGTTTCAACAAGACGGTGCTACATGCCACACAACTCGAGCGAATATGGCTTTATTGCAAGAGACATTTCCTGGCCGCGTAATTTCTCGTCGTGGCGATATCAACTGGCCACCAAGATCATGCGATTTGACACCATTAGACTTTTTTGTACAAAAGATCGTGTTTATGCAGCTAAACCTTCAACTCTTGAGCACTTAAAAACCAACATTCGTCAAATTATGGCTGAGATACCGCCCAATATGTGTCAAAAAGTGGTCGAAAATTACCTCAAAAGAATCAATGCTTACAACACTTCGCGTGGAGGTCATTTAAATGCTGTAGTGTTTCACACATAATATCAACGTTCAAACTTTACAATAAAAAAGAAATATCATGAAAAAAATATTTTATATGTGTTTTATTTCCGTTTATTTTTGAAACCACGAAATGGATAACCCGATATCTTTTAAAAATGTATACTGGCTATACAGCTTTGTAATCAAAACAACACTATTCTACGGGAACGCGATTGGGTTGGCTTTAGAGAAAAGGAATTATCGGTTTGAGAGGATTATGAGAGCGGTGGTGTCAGGATAAGTCACTCGTCCAAAGGATTGCTTAATATCCTTAATTTTTAACCACCAGAAATATTGGCGAAACAAGTTGTTGAAAACACTGCAATAGTACTGAACACCATAAGAGCATGGAAGCACAGTCCCGCAAAAACCTTGGGTATTGTTGGTCTGAGAAGCTAGGTCGTAATCCTGACTGAAGGGTTGTAATGGCCAATTATGCATGTATGTATGTATTGTTGGTCTGAATATAATCAAATCCAAAGATTTGAAATTCCCGGGTAAAATCGAATGCGGAATCTTTTCAGAAAAACTGAATATTATATTAACCTTTGCACTACCAGATTATGGTAGTAGTTTTCATGCTGAAATTGTCATCGTGCGAATTCGGTATCAAAGTATATCGTATGGTGATGTGCGCATATTTACCGGCAGTAAAGCGGCCATTAGATCCCTAGAAAATCTGTACAGAAGATTGAAAATCTGTACAGAAGATTGAAAATCTGTACAGAAGATTGAATGAAAAGAAGAGAGCGAAACAATCTACACTTACCCTCATTTGGGTTCCTGGATATAAGGACATTGAAGGTAACAACAAGGCCGACGCACATGCTTAAGCATGTACCACGGAGGATTCAATTGAATTCCTAACTCATATTAACTCTGCTCTGAAAAGACGCACACAACTGGTTTCACAAAAACTCCAATAATTGGCAAAGCTGTAAAGCAACTTTGGAGTGATGAAGGTTAACCTAAATTACCTTCTTTGGCTACAACAACCGTGGTGTCAATCTGGTGAGGTGGGCTTTGCTTTGGCTTCTCTATCAGCTTTGTATACTTTGTACCTACCAAGCCCGTAGAAAATGTAACCCTTGCGGGACATACGTGTTTTGTCAAGTGGTAGGTTGTAGTTAGATATTCTGATATGGACGAGCGAGATTTTCGGTAGCATGACGAATAACATCGCTCTAGACGGATTTAATACTTTGGTATGACACGAAATTTTGCATACGGCTACTGTTTGCCCCCAAGCACCAATGTAGATCTGCAACTCAGAGCCATTAAACCTTCTTCTGCGTTTGCGCACAAGGATCGTCTAAAACTTTGCCTTATGGGTCCACACATGACCGTCTATATATACGTTATTATTACTACCTTATATATGAAATTTAAATTTTTCATGTGTTTATGATTTTTAATCTCGTTAAGACAATCCCCTAAAACAATGGCTTCCTCAGAGCAGAGATTTAAATCCAATACAAATTTTGTGGTTTTAAAAGAAAAGTAAATTACCTTAACATCACGTTACCAAGTAGCCGACATTGAAAAGCTCCCAGTTGGACATATAGCATACTATTCCCGCAGGTATAACGTAGAAAGTAGACTTCAAGTTATCATATTTGTCAATTCAAGTTTTAAAAGAAAAGTAAATTACCTAAACATCACGTTACCAAGTAGCCGACATTGAAAAGCTCCCAGTTGGACATATAGCATACTATTCCCGCAGGTATAACGTAGAAAGTAGACTTCAAGTTCTCATATTTGTCAATTCAAGTTTTAGTTGTCATATTTGTCAATATTGTTACGAAAATGGAAACGGTGTTTCATCGCTTAACATTAAAATGATAAACAAAATTTACAAAAACAAAAACAATGACTATGAAAGAAAAGGGATAGACAAGTAAGCCAGAACGCAACAACAAACAAAGTGAACAAAATACACAAAAAAAATGAAACCGCGGTAGAGTTCTCGAGAAGGCGAAACCACGAATATTCGACTCCAATAACCTTCTGTTGACGCGACCATATACTAAGACAAGATAAAGCAGGCAACCAATAGTTAGAATTCACCCAGTCTTGTGAGAAGACGCGTTGCGTGTGAAGAGAACAGTCGTGGTTTGAAGATCTCGGTTGTAACGATCTGCGCTGTAAGCAAAGAAGAATAGCGAACAAGCAATTATTATTATAGTCGTTAAGTTGTAAACGGCGGCTCACAAAAGTAGTGTGAACAATAAGAATTTAATTGAATCGAAACATCAATTTATTTTTATTTTGTTTGCAATCAACGAACTCATATTTTAAACGTTTCTTAAAAGGTAAAAATGTAACAATATATATGTATGTATATATTTGTTAAGTTTTTGTAGGTATCAGAAAAATATCTTTTTTGCACAAGGTTTTTTTGCCTGTGAAAATAGTTTTTCTTTTTTTGGCGATTTTTTTCTATATATATAGTGGCAAGGAAACATTTTCGGTTGATTCTAAAAATAAACACTTCATGGTTTGATTTAATATTAATCACAATAAACTCTCTTTTATGAATAACAATTTGTTCAAAAATTTATTTGATGGTGGTGTTTTTTTTTTGCTTACTGTAAATAGGAGGAGTTAAGAAACTTAATACGTGCTATATATTCATTTAAAGTGGTAGTTTAAAGTATTACTATTTTAGCGTTTTTGATAATTAACAGTTAGATGTTAACAACCCCATAGCCGTAAGCGCCAACTTACGCGATAAATGTTTACATACGTAAAGTCACGTACGTAAACATTTAACAATCGATTTCTTCGTTTACATAAGTTGTAAAAAATACGAACAATGTGTTATTATTTTGATATCGGGTGCCCTGGTAGTCTAGTGGGTATTAGACTTAGGGTTATAGTTTCGATTCCCACCAGATACTCTGGTCTGTGACACTACACCGAGCATATGGTCAAAGTAGCTCAAGTCGTATATTTTTTTTTTTATTTATTAGTAGTATGTATTTGTAATACTTTTACATTACACTTTATAAAATTTTGAAATCAATCATTAATTCAATTAATATAAAGCTCTAATTTAATTTACAATGTTATTTCTTATAAAATTTACAACTTTTCTTCTAAAAATGATAATATTTGTTTCATTTTTTATACTAATTGGCATCATGTTATAGTTTCTGAGTCCTTTATAGAATAGCAAACGCTGCGTCGTATTAGTATCTGATCTTTGTAATCTAAATTTATTATTATTCCGTAAATTATAGGGTTGAGAATCGCCAACATATTGTAGTTGCTCTATTAGATAGTCAGGTGCATTGCCCATTTCCATTTTTTTGATGAAGGTTAGTGTCGTTAATTCTATTCTTTGATGAATGTTCATCTATTTTAAATTATCCAGCATATATTGTATGGAAGTAAAACGATTGCATTTTAAAATAGTTCGCATTGCTTTGTTTTGCAAATTTTGTAATCTGTTTATTTGCGCATTTGTGCAGCATGTATATAATATAGTTGATCCATATTCAAAATGAGGCTTAATAATTGCTGTTATTATTGAAATTTTATTTCTAATACGTTTAAAAAATCCAATTTTCTTTCCGATTTTTTTACATATATATTCTAAATGTTCTTTAAAGTTTAAGTCTTTATTTATTAGAAACCCTAGATATTTCATTTTATTTACTTTTTCAATTATCACATCATTTATTTTAAAAGTTATATTACTGTTCATATTGATTTGCATTATCTTTGTTTTATTTTCGTTTAATTTTAATTTGTTCATTTTTAGCCATTTGTTAATTCTGTTCATGTCCATTTGCAAATTTTCATAACACAATTCATCTGTTGGTGCTTCTGAAAAAATCAGAGTATCATCAGCGTAAAGTACTATTTCACACTTCTCCAAAACATTCCCCAAATCATTGATATATATGATGAACAAAAGTGCCCCCAGAATTGATCCCTGAGGTACACCGAAATCGTTTTCTAATTCCATTGATTTTATGTTATTAACTTTCGTAATTTGTTTTCTCTTACTTAGGTATGATTGGAACCATTTCAATTCAGTATCTTGTATACCGTAGTTGTTTTAATAAAATATCACGTTCGATTGTTTCAAACGCTCTTTTAAAATCTAGAAAAATAGCTAAAATTTTATTATTTTTCTTCAAATATTTCCATCTATTTATGACGTAATTTAAAGCAGTCTCGCATGAATGTTTCTTTCGGAATCCTGATTGGTATCTTAAAAGAACTTTATGTTTTTCTATATATTCCTCTAATTGGTTTTTGACAATATTTTCGAGGATTTTTTCACAAGTTTTTAGGCCATTGATAGGCCGAAAGTCATCGCATTTTATTGTATTCTTAACTTTTTCAATGGGTGTAATTACTGATTCCTTCCAATTATTAGGAAACAATCCGGTTTCCAACGATTTGTTTACTATATTAAGAATTTTATTGCCTACTATGTCCCAGTTATCTAGTATTATGTTGTTATTTATTCTATTGTAATCTGGTTTTTTATTTAAGTCTTTACATATACGTTTTATTTTTTGTAGATTTATTGCACGAAATTTTAATTTAATATCTATCACAGTTATTTTATTTTCATATTGCACAAATACAATGGAATTATTTATATCCTTAATACTATTAACCAAATATTTATTGAAATTATCGGCTATATGTAAATTGTCCTTATATTCTATATTGTTAAAAATCACAGTTTTTATCAAAGGTCTGGGGTTTCTTAGAACTAGTTCTTTTATTTTGCTCCACATTTCTTTTTTGGCTATTTGTATTGCATACTTTATTATCTATGAATTTATTTTTTTTTTCTTTCTCGATGTGTACTTTATATTTATTTCTTATTGTTTTATAGTTTCTCCAAGCCTCAGTAGTATTTTCAGTAATCGCTCTTTGATATTTAAAAATTTTTCCATTTTCATAATTTTAATATCACTACTAAACTATTTATTTTTATTATATTTCTCATTTATTTGTTTTTTAATAGTAAATTTTTTTATTGTATATTCGAGACATTTATCGAGATGATTTACGTAATAGTCTAAATCATTTATTTCATTATATTCTATTATTGCACTTAGCTCACTTTTGAACCTGTTTTTATTATATTTAAATATTTCTATTTCCGATATTTTTTTCTAATTAACAATTTCATTATGAATAAATATGTCAATAGATTCAAGATCGGCTATTTTATTATTTACGTTAATTTGAGCTAAAATATTATCATTATTTGTTATCACATAGTCTATTAATGTTTTTGAATTATCCGTTATTCTAGTACAATCGTTTATTATTTGTTTTAGGCCATTGTCGTTTATTATACTTTCCAATTTATTTTTGTAAAATCTTTCATCCAGTCTACATTAAAATCTCCTACTATTATAATATCACATCATTCTTCACAAATTTCTTCCAATACTTCTTGGAAATCATTGCAAAATTCACCTTTGGAACTATTTGGCGACCTGTATACGACTGTTATTATATTATTTATATTTATTATTGGATTTTGATACTGTACTATAATGATAATATTGCTCTATTTCAATTTCAGATTCATTCACTTCATCTGACAAATGTGTTTCGGATAACATTATAAAGTCTGGTTTATTTTCCTCGATTACTATTTCCAGTTGATTAAAATTATTTAGTAGACCTTGTATATTGGTATATATTCCATGTCAGTGCCTTGGTTGTTAGGACACTATGCCCATCCTCTTCTTTTTTAAACTCAGTTTATTTTGATATACCGGACATTCTCTATTATTAGTGTTATGATTTTCACCTAATCCTAAATTAAGTCTCTTATTTTCTTTAATACAATTTATACATTTGTTAATAATTTCTTTATTGCATTCTGTACTTTTGTGTTTTCCATGGCACTTGTAACAAATATCTTCATTTTTACATTCCGATGCTTTATGATTGTACCCATTGCACTTGAAACATTGTACTACACTAGTTCCATCGAAAACTCTGCATCTGTCCCATCCAACATTTATTTTTTGATTTGACATAACTTGAGAATATGATTCATTGTCGATTTTTATTTTAGCATTATAAATTGTTTTATTGTATCTTTTTGTTTCAAATGTTTTAATTATTTCCATCTCACTTTTTTCCAGTATTCATGTCCGTTACTATTATGTGCATTTCAACTTGTTTTGGAACCGTTATTTCATAATTCGCACTTATTTCATTTTGTATTGCTTTTTTCATTTTATCTCTTTCTTCCGTATTTTCGCTTTGAATAATCAGTGCTCCGTTTTTTGTATTTTTAAGATTCGTTATTTTAAAGTTTATTGGATTTACTTTTTTATTTAATTCCTCTTTTGTTTTTACTACACTCTTTTCTTTTGGTTTAATAATTAAAGGGACATTTTTTGAGACATCTGGCATGTGTGTTTTTTGCAACTGTTTGAGCATAAGTCATTTTCGTTTTGACGTTTGTATCGTTAATTACCTTCTTTATTTCATTACACATTTTTATATTACTTTTCTCTATGGTATTATACACATCTTTGTTTTTGTTTTCGAATTCGTTCATGTTTCCATATAAATTTTTTACCACTTCTACATTGTTTTACACATTTTTTGGATTTTATCTATTTTTTTAAATCTTTCTTCATATCTCATTTCAATTGCCTCTAGTAATGCCTTTATGTATTTCGCTTACATTTTGCCTCAGCGAGCTTTCAAATTCATTTTTGTACTCAATTAATGTTTGTTTGTTGTTATTCACTCCATCTTGGATATCCCTTAAAACAAGGTCTATATTTTGGATATATTGCATGCAGTCATCACAAATAAAACGAATATAGTTGTCTTCATCAATAATTTTCGCCGAATATTGATCAATACCAGCACACTTTTTTGAAAAATGAAAAATTTTGTCGCATACACCATTACATCTAATGCCACTTTCGCCCCTAATTGCTGATCTGCATTTACTGCATTCTAGTTATTTTTCATACAAAATTTTTGCACCTCGAAAATAACCGCGTATTATTGTTTATTTTTATATTTTTTAAATAGTCTCTATCTATTTTAAAACACAATTTTTTTATTTTTATTTAAATTTTTACAGAGCTTTATTAATTTGATTGTTTATTCAACCAGGGTTGCCACTCTATGCGACATGTACTTTTATTTAAAATTTTAAGAAAACTAACCGCTTGTATATAATTCAATATAATTTGTAATTGCAATGTATTTAATAAATATATACATAAATAAATAAATATTTTTTTGTACAGATTCATACATATGTATACAGTGAACTACTAAATACACCAATGTGACGCTTGGAGATTGAATGAGAAAGTAAATAAATTTTTTGACCTTTGTTTAATTACAATATAAAATTACATCTTGCGTACATATAAAACGGTATTGTATAAAAATATATTATTAATCATTTTAAAATTCCCCAATCTTGTCGAAATATTTTAATCTTAAATTGCTTTAGCTTTTAATCTCACATTTTTGTCCTTCGTACCGGATCAAACATTCAAAATTAAATATTTGTTTTAGTTGGACAACCAAATCCTTTATTTGCCTATCTTTTTGGAATGAAACAAAATTTGTATATTTGAAAAAAAGCATGTTCAATATATTTTGACTTTGTATTTGTTGTCCATTTGCTGGACTTAACCCTTTTGGAGGAGTACTTTAGTGGTAGCTACAAAAACTGTATACTCTCAGATTGAGCTTACAGAAGTTCGAAAAGATTCCAAAATCTAAATTTTATGATGTATTGTATGAATATAAAAAGGAGGCAAAAACTAAATATATAAAACGGGAATATACATTCAAAACCGGGTTTTGGTTCGGTAGTATTGTTGTTGTGAATTTGTATAATTTCTTTTATGAACAGTTGAATTATATTTGTAGCCTGAAGTTATATCATGTTCAGACGACAGTTTGATTAACTACATTCGTACTCCAAATTATAAATACGGATTGTCCTATTCACACAAGGTTTTTCATAGTTCGTTTTGAAAGTTCTTCGTCTTTTAAATTATTTTTGCTCGAAGTTTGTCATTAAATCATTCTTGCTTTGAATCAGTTAAAGTATTCTGATAAATATTATTATTCCTTTAATTATTGTTACAAATGAAAAAGAAACTTACAAAATTAAAATTTAAATGGTTTCAAAAGAAGTCATTGTTTTAAATAAAATGATGTTGAAACATATAATTCTGTGTAAAGCTACACACAACCATAATGAGAAATTTGTATTTTAATTAAATTATTTTTTTTTTATTTTATCAGAACAATGTAAAATATTTTTGGAATTTCAAAGAGAAAAAATTATTTTAATTGTTATATTTTTGCAAAATACAATAATTTCATATGGATGTGTATATTTAAAATTTTCGCCCATTGTACGTGTTCTTTGAAATTTCTTTTTGTATTGCGATTTTTTCTTATTAAACCTTTTTCCCTATTTTTCGAAACTTCCTTTTTAAATTTTTTACACGCTTTACTAATTTGAATAGCTCATAATGTGATAAAATCGCAGTGTTAAGAATTTAGGAAACAATTTCAATCGGTTAGCTTTATTCAGGCTATTCTGCACACTCTAGGTATCCATTGGCTGGACTTGACCCTATTGTGGGCGTGCTTTAGTGGTAGCTATAAAAACTGTATACTCGCAGATTGAGCTTACTGAAGTTCGAAAAGATTCCAAAATCAACTCGCTTCCTCTACGGACCGTTTTCTGTTGAATTATGACTGGCAAAATAATGGTCGATATGTAATTGCGTTTTCCTTTATTTTTTTTTTTTTTTATTTCAAGTCTATGGAAAATCCTAACAGACTAATTACATTTTATGTTACACAATTTATATACAAAATTATTATTATTATTATTACGATTTCAATACAGAAAGATAATTTGAAAAAGAAAATAACATTGAAGTTATTTATTAAGTAAGTTTAATTGTAAAATTATATCTTTTTTAATGGATTCCAAGTTTTATTAAAGTCTATATGAAGGTAAAGATTGTTAAAATCATTGCAGATTCTACGAAATGGATCGAAGTTCGCGTAGTTAGTTGTGTAATATTTTATATTTATGATATATTTATGAATATTTTATATTTAAGTGCAAATTCTCCTCAGAATTGAGTCTTGGTCCTTCTCATATAGCAATTTGGCAAAATTTTGAGGAACTAGTTTCGCATGTTAAGGAACCATGAGGCTAAATAAAGCCCAATATGATCAAGGTATTGAGCAATATTTTGCCTAGGCCACATGTTAAAAGTCGATATAGCTCAAATTTAATCTCCCAAGTCCAGTTGCTATCTACCCCGTCATGCTGTGTTTAAACCTGATAAAACGAAGCTTCAAAGCTTCATACATATCATCTAATGGTCTAAGTCTAAATTTTATAAGCCTATCCGTCTATTTTAGTTCTACGTAGGAAATTTATTGGATTTGTCCTTAACGCAGATGTAGAGAGTATGTTTTGACAAATATTGGTTAAATCAGAACTTTTTCGAAGAATATCCAAGATTGAGGTCGATATCCAAGGTTTTGAATAAACACAGTTAACACAGTGGTGTTAATTGTGCCACCTATTTGGTCATAAGGACCCTGCATTAATATGTTGATGATTCTAAGTTGAACTACCCGCTTGCTTACCCTGTTTAGGAGGAATGTATTACCACGTTTAGAATTCTACGGTGGAATTATATCGTCAAAAATGGTGTATTCCCTTCTTTCCTAGTTTCAAAAACCCACGTAGCAACTTTTGTGACATTTATCGTGGACTAGGTGTGCAATTGCAATCACATAGAATCTCTGGATCACCTGATTTGTCTAGTGGTAGTATGAGTGGTAAGGAACTTGGTGGCGCTAAGGAATCTGGCGGAAAGGTCTTGAATGGTTATTTCGTGCATAGTCTGAGTGCCCACCGAATACTCAACCTGAAACTCGATTCATACAGGTCTACGTTGCCAAAACGGATATTGCCGCAGAATTTTTGAACCGATTTTCGGATTTATCTCTTACCTTGCGAGTTATTCTTATTCTGCGTACTAATGGTAGACTCTCTCGAATGCCTACTTTAACCTACAATGAACTTTCCCGAAGTTGTTACCCTATGATTACCGTTTTACGCGTCTCTGTTCGGAATACCTTCATAAGGTTTTGGCACTTGCGAACAGGTCACAATACGTGGATGTTTCTTGTGCTGAACGGATGCGTTCAAAATTGTGTTCCGATAAATTAGCAAAGCAACTCACAGTGTACAACAGCTATTTATAATTTTTAAATTTTAAATGATATTAAAAATCTACCTAAGGTTGAACAGTTAAAATACACCAACAAGTTTAAATTCAACAAGGAATTATATTACAAAAGGAATATTTCAAATAAAAGAAAATTAAAGACAGTAAACAAACAACAACAATATCCAACCTAGTAACAAAATAAATAAAATAAGCTACCTTTCGGTGACCTTGCTTATCTTATAAATACACAACAACATTACACCATACAAAACAATAGACAACAAAATAAAAACAAAAGTAAACAAATTAGGACATATCAGCGTTCTGATTTCAATCACTGCTTGTAAAAGTGCTGCCAAGTTGTTGCGTTTATTAATTGAGTATTGACAGTTAATTTTAAACGTAATTTTAAACATTTTAAATATAATTTTAACATAGACAAACAGAAAAAACAGAAAAGAAAATACAACAAAATGAGTAGGAAACTCTTATGAGTTTCTCTACAACAATAAAAGAGCGAAGACTCAGTGATAACGGCAGGAATGCTTATCTTACTTTTATGAGTGCGGGAGACGTAAATCAAAATGTAAACAGGAGAGCTGATGACTCCTTATATTTAACTGCGAAACCATTCAATCGACCTCGCTCATGCTCACCATTGTTAATAAAAAACATTGAAGAAGAGAGAACAAAAACAATAGTAAATGTTGCTGATGAGGCAGCAAGTGATAATAAAAAAGATACAAACACAATAAGTGAGAATAATAAAACAGTAGTGTCAGCAAATATAGCAATAGAGGAAATGCCTATTGATAAAATGAAAACTCAGATGGGCATCGACCGATATATTACAGTCTTGAAGCGGGGAAGAAGTCTCAATTCATCAAAAAAATTATTTTTATGTGGCATCGGTTAAACGTGGAATTATATCTGAAACTAAGATCCAGGTAAAGACTGAAGATAATTTCCGGAAATTAATTTCAGAATTTGAAAAGGTCAAAAAGAATTTCTTCACCTATCAATTAAAAAGTGGTAAGGGGCTTCAAGTTGTACTTAAGGGCATAGATCCCAGCGTTGAACCCGAAGAAATAAAATGTAGCTTACAACATAATGGATTCAATATCAAGTTAGTTGTAAACATTAGAAATCGTGAGAGGGTGTCTCAGCCAATATTTCGCATCGAACTAGAGCCGAACGATATAAAATTGAAGAAAAATGAGGTTCACCTAATATATAATATTAGGTACCTGTTGCATAGAAGAATTGTAGTAGAAGAACCATATAAGCGGTCAGGACCAGTGCAATGCCAAAATTACCAGGAATACGGCCATACTAGATCTTATTGTAAGTTACCTTCAGTGTGGATGGCCCAAAAGAGTATGATTCCGCCTATGCAGACACAAAGAGTAGAAACACATGATTATACACCAATAGTCAACAAAGGCACAAATAAAATCTCGTATGCCAGCGTTTTGAAGTCTAACTCAGCGCCAAATTCACAGCCAAAAAATAACCAGACTCCTAATGTTCCCAACCTGAGTCGGCTTGGGACTACTATCGAGGCACTAGTTCAATCGGTAAATAACTTTAGAAATACTTTGAGCAACATGATGCAGGAGATGTTAAAAATGCAGTCAATGCTGTTACAAGCGGTACTTAATAAGACGTGAATTGCCTAAGACTTTGTTTCTGGAACGCAAACGGTATTCGCCAGCATAAAAATGAAATTGAACACTTCCTTATTAGCAAAAAAATTGACGTCATGCTTATTTCGGAAACTCATCTGACATCAAGACGCTTATTTAAAATGAACGGTTATTCATTTTACGACACAAAGGATCCCCGCGATAGGTCATGTGGAGGCTCCGCAGTCTTAATAAGGGCTCGAATAAAATATTACCAAATGAGTGGTCTTTGTGAAGAATACCTTCAGGCTACGAGTATTTGCCTTAAAGACTTCCATCAAAACCTTGTTATTACGTCAATGTATTGTCCACCTAGATACTCGATCACTGAGAGTCAATATGAAAATTTCTTTCGATCGTTTTATTGCAGCCGGTGATTATAATGCAAAGCACTCCTATTGGGGCTCTCGACTTACTTCTCCAAAAGGCCGAAAACTGTTCAACACAATTTCTAAACTGAAACTGGATGTTATTTCTTCAGGGCAGCCTACCTATTGGCCAACTGATAGACAAAAAATTCCAGATTTAATCGACTTCGCAGTAGCTAGGAACGTCTCTAGAGAAGTATATGAGGTAGAAGCCTCACTGGATCTGTCTTCGGATCATACGCCTGCAATCATAACACTGTGGAATAATCATGTGTCCCCGTCTGACTACTTAATGGAAAAAGAGACTACAGTGAATTGCCTAAAATATAAGAAATAAATAAGCTCTCACTGTTCAGAAAATATTCCTCTAAGAACTATTGAGGATTTGAACCAGGCAGTATATGATTTTGAAAAAACCCTTACGTTAGCCACCCAAAGCGCTGTTAAGGTCCCAAAACGAATCAGGTACAACAGAATTTATTCCGCTGATATCGAAAACCTTGTGCTAGAAAAACGAAGACTCCGTATAGAGTGGCAACTACACAGATCACCTCAACTTAAAAGAAAGCTAAATGAGTGCACAAAACGTCTTCAAAAGTTACTTGAATCACAAAGGCTTCTATCATTTAAAAATTATTTGGAAAATCTGGACGCGACTCCCCAAACGAATTATTCATTATGGCGTGCAACCAGGAATCTAAAAAGGCCAATTATTAGGCTATTTAGGTAGGCTATTTGTGAATCACCTACAAAATGTTTTCACCCCTAACAAGTCTACCGAAATAATTAATTTACCAATTGTTGTGGCGAAGACTTCCAGACCCATTAGTGAATGCCATTAAAAATCTTAACCCAAGGAAATCTCCAGGTATTGACAAAATAAACAACAAAATGCTATTGAATTTACCTAGCATAGCTGTAAAAGTTATTTTATTCATTATGAATGCTGTTATTCGACTCAGATATTACTCTACACAATGGAAAATTTCACTCATAACCATGATACCGAAGCCAGGTAAGGATCATACCAAGGTTGATGCATATAGGCCGATAAGTCTCTTGCATAACCTATACAAATTATTCGAGAAGGTACTGATGTGTAAGCTAGCACCTTTGTTGAATGAATACGATTGTATCCCAAATCACCAATTTGGGTTTAGAAGAAAACATAGTACCATTCAGCAAACACATAGACTTGTTAATGTAATAAGAAATGCATTCGAAGAAAAAAAGTATTGTTCTGCACCCTTCATTGATGTCTCTCAAGCTTTCGATAAGGTGTGGCATGAAGGTCTTATACTCATATTGAAGCAAATATTCCCTGAAGACATATATGAAATATTGAAGAGCTATTTAAGTGATAGAAAATTGGTAATCAAACAAGGTAATTTTTTAAGTTCCCCTCAAAAAATTAACTCCGGTGTTCCTTAGGGTAGCATACGAGGTCCTGTTTTATATCTGATATTTACAGATGACATGCCAATAAGTGAAAACATATATACTTCCACATTTGCTGATGACACAGCATTTTTGAGCGTACATATGAACCCACTGATTGCATCGCAGATCTTTCAGGAACAAGTATCCCTTCTGGAGGAATGGTTGAAGAAATGGATAATAAGGGTTAACGAACAAAAATGCACCCACATAACCTTTACATTGCGAAGAGAGACCTGCCCTGCTATATGCATTAATAATCAGACAATACCACAAAGCACTCATGTAAAGTACTTAGGTATACAAGGTGTATACCTTGATCGTCGTTTAACGTGGAAATTACATATTGAGTCAAAACTCAAATAAATATCAAAACTGCTCAAATAAATTGGTTAATTGGTCGAAATTCATCACTAAAATTAGACTGTAAACTCCTTATATACAAGTTTATATTAAAACCCATTTGGTGTTATGGAGTACAACTATGGGGTACAGCCTCAGCTTCAAACGTGGAGAAAATTCAGAGGTGCCAAAATAAAATTTTACGAATGATGACTGCCGCCCCTTGGTATATCAAAAACTGGAATATTTAAAAAGATCTGGACGTCCCGCTGGTTAAAATGGAAATTATAAGATGCGCTGAAAAGTACTTAGAGAACCTAGATGGCCATATAAATCCTTTAGTACGTGGTATTTTACGTCGCACTGGCCATATTCGATTGAAAAGGAAGGATACTCTTGCGCTCGGCCGAAGATGAGAGATGGATATTTTATTTATTATTTATTTATTTTTATTTTTGAATTATTATTTTTGAACTTTTTATTTTATTTGGCAATTGCTAAATAAATATATAAATTTTTCTTTTTAGTTTCAAGATTTTCTTTTTAGTTTTAAGATTTGAATAATTATTGTTAGTTCATTATTAATGGAAATTCAATAAATAATAATAAATGAAAAAAAAACATGCGAACAGGAACTTTAGGTTTCTAAATCGCAGAATTTGGTAAAGACAGTTGTTCACAACTACAAAATATGTTCTTTATAAATTCTTTTACAGAATTTGAATATGTTGGATCTTTTGATATAAAACCATATATAGGTCGTGGCTATAAAATAGCGAAAGGTTCGTCAGAGTATTTGCTTGCTTTTCTATCCTAGCCATTCATCTTGAGGCTGCAAATTACATTTCCACGTTATGTTTTTTGATCGCTTTTACTCGATTCTTTCCTCGGCAGCCAATAATAATAAATCACAATATCTTGAGAATATTAACTTTTCGCAAATAATGCCTTTCAACTGATAGATTGGCAGTTTATCTCCCTTTGAGCTTCACATGTGAGTGGTGTAGTGTTTCAAAACTCATTTGAGAAACATATCAAAAAAGAAAAGTTGCAATATAAAGAATTCCCAGCATAAATAAATTCTAGACCTCCTAGTCCAACCATTTCACATTTCTTCTTAGGAAGTGCCGAACTCTCTCCACCCGAACCTGTATGTATCTGGAGCCTCTAGGTTAGGAAAAGTTTTGGCGTAAGCTGAACATTTTGCACTATTTGTTTGCTCTCTGAAGAAAGGCGAGTATGTAGCGGAATTACATAAACGCAACAAATGGAGACTTTATTGTAAACGAGTTCAGAGTCATTCATCATGATATCTCCTAACGAATGGAAGCTAGGTCGAATCGAACTGATAACGGCGTTCTATCACGCCCAATTGTAAACTCGTGCAGCATTCTAATCACGAACAAAACTAATAATTTTTTTCTTTTGCCTTCCCGTTGCTTATTTAAAGATGGCCGATCTAGTCCGCAGATTACTTGTAGTACGCCCAAGTAATGAGAGAAATGGTAGAGTTATTGCTGGCTACATCCTTTACGAAAATGCCCTAAATTCAACTAAAGCCACTTTAAACTGTCCTGTACATTCGCATTTTGTACATGAGACCATTCTATGGAATGCTTGCAGGAGCACCATACAAAGCAGGCGAGTGAGTTAGTAAAAGTAATGTATGAAGACGCGGTGCGTTTGAAGAGAGTAATCGTGTTTTGAAGGTCTTCGTTACACAGATCTGTCGAACAATTGTCTAGTAAATGTTATTGTTTATGCAAAGGGTGCAAACAGAGAAATAATAAACAAAGCAATTGTTGTTGGTTTTACATCAAGTTGTGAACAGTGACACACAGAATTTTGCGAATAATAAAGAATTTTAATTAAAACTAAACAACAATTTATTTTTATTTTATTTTCAATCCACTAATGGTAAAACGTAACAATTGGTGTCAGAAGGGGGATTGCGAATTTTAAAATTTTTGGAAAATATATATTATTTTATTTTAAATATATAATAATATATTTTAAATATATAATAACTAAGAGTGGAACGACTCAAACGAGAGTTGGGTAACAAGGGACACGAAGGCGGTTAAGGAAAGAACTCCAGCGGCATGGCATTGATATCGATACTCACGAGTTCGTAGACGAGGAGGAACGAGAGTTAGCGGCCCCTCAACCCCTAGCAGTATTGACATGAATTCGTTGCTAGCCGCTATGAAAGAATGCAAGTAGCACAGCAAAAGCTATTTGCTGAAGCACAAGAAGCAAATCAAAAGCTACAAAGGGTACAAGAAGCTTCAAGAGCCGAAAATCAAATTCTGAACTTCGCAAAGATAGTGAATGGAGAATAAAGACCAAAATTTTTTTTCGAAAATTTCAAAGAAACTTAAAGCGGCAACAGAGAGGCTGGAAGAAATACGAGAGTCATTCAACAAAAGAATTACTAGTGTCGAGGAAAAGGTGTAAAATTTGGAAAAGACTGTTGACGGAAAACTGGTTATAGTTGAGGAGTAAATCAACAATCTTCAGAGCCCGTGATCGGAACCTGTGCGAATCGTATCAGAAGGTAGGGGTAGGATAACAACACCTTGCTTTGATGGTAGCTCACCCCTATCCGTATTTAAGTTCCAATTTGAACCAGTAGGATGGGACGATGAAGAAAAGGCTTTGAAATAATTTGGCGTTAAAAGGTGTCGCAGCCGAGAATCTAAACCATGCCAGCCAGCTGCAGAAACAACTACAACGACTTAATGGTGGCGTTACAGCGTAAATTTGGCGATGAGTACAAACGAGAATTATACCGCATGGAGTTAAAATGTCGTACGCAAAAAGCAAATGAGTCTCTTCAAGCCTTTGCAATGGAGATTAAGAGATTAGACAACTTTAAACAAAGTACAAAAAACGGGAGTGCTTAAGGAGGTAGAATGCCTTTCAAATAAATTTAAAGCGATGATGAAGCAAGTTTTGGTGAAAATGGACAAAAGGCCAAACTTAAATGTTTTAACTGTGAAAAGGGCGGTAATTTCCAAGGAAACTGCAAAGCGCCACGCTGAAGGTCAATATCCGTCTCACCAACAAGGAATAATAAACGGGAATCCCCGTTAAACTAAAACGACCTAGCACTAAGGGGCAAGTCCTGGATCCTACGGGCGAGCGCCCCATAATCTTCACATCGGTGATACAGCAAAACAACAACAACCTTACAGCGTGCGGGTACATAAATGGCAGACAACACACCTTCACTATAGACACCGGTGCAACGCAATCTATCATCAGACCAGATGTAGTGAAGGGGAAGTGTCAGGTACTTAGTAATGTAAGTCTACGGACGGCTACTGGAGAGTCTGTTACCGTTCACGAAAAACAGAGGCGCAGGTGACAATAGCCAACGCAGTGTAAGCCACGTCTTTATTGTTGCCGATATTGTAACGAGGTTATCATTGGTGCAGAATTTATGATATGGTATGAATATGGCGCAACAGATATTGAGTTCGCGAAATTTGGAGATACCTCTTGACGTGGGATACAAGCATCAAGTTCACGCCAGGAGATTAGTTACTGTCGAACAACAAAAATTACCACCTCAGACTAAATCGTTGATATGTGCGCCTGCAGGGGGAGATTGTGAAGAAAACCGCTTGTGGGTTGGTAAACCAGCAGAAATTCAGACGGATTTGTTACCAGCTAAGGCCCACGTCAAATCCACCAAACATCGAATAGTCCCGGTGAGAGTGCTAAATCTATCAGTCCATGAAAAAGTCGTCTGCAAAAACTCCGAGGAGGGCCAATGAGCTCCAGTAGAGGCTGTAATAAACAGCGAATAATTGCCGAAATGTCAGCCAAGGACCAACAGGAATTTGGTATAAATGTGGAGAAATGGTTAGCTGGTCTAGCAGCTCCAGAAACCAGAAGCTGTCACGGACTATAAAAGTCAAGGTAGCACAGCCATGGTCAAACATGAAATTGATACTGCCGAATCGAAACCGATAAAACAGGCACTCAAATGCATACCGCTGGCGAGGCGTAATGAGGTTAAATAGTTAGTCGACGAAATAAAGAGGAGCTGTGTAATTGTACCATCATCGGGCCCGTGGAGCTCACCGGTAGTCTTAGTCAAAAATAATGATGACAGTACAAGATTCTGCGTAGATTACAGGAAGCTGAATGATGTCACTAAAATGGTTCTCTACATTGTAAATGCAAAGCGGGTATTGGCAGGTGGAAATTGCAGCCAATGACAAGGAGAAAACTGCATTCTGTGCGAACGGCGACTTTTGGCAGTTTAAAGTTATGACATAATAGTAATGGGCAAAGCTTTCAACGTACACCTCAAGAACCTGACAGAAGTTCTGCAATGAATATCAATGGCTGAACTAAAATTTAGCGTAAAGAATGTGTATTATTTCATAAGCAAGTGAAATATTTGGGGCATCTAGTTACAGCAGATGGCATATCCAAGGATGAAGATAGAATACGAGCTGTAGATGACTGGTCTCGTCCCCAGTATCTTTATGAATTATGCCCATATTACAGATGCTGTGTGCTAGCGTTGCTGCAAGCTTGCATGAGTTCACCAAGAATTCAAAGGTGTATCAATGTGGTGGGTCACATGAAAAGGCGTTCCAGACACTAAAAGGCTAATTATTAAGCTCCTCCAGACTTATGACTTCAGCATTGAACACCGAAAAGGCATAAAACATGGGAATGCTGATGCTCTCTCACGCCGACCCCGTAATTTACACTGTAAACATTGCGTGAATGCTGAGAAGAAGGAATCCATCATTGACATCCGGCTAACGCAGCTCGATGCCAACGAAGACTGTTCTGAAGCACAGAGAGGTGAACCAATACTGGCGAAGATTATAGCAGCTATGAAGGAGGACAAACGGCCTACCCGAAATAAAATATCAGCAGAAGGTCGTATTATAAAAGCATTTTGGGCACAATGGGACAGTTTAAAATTGATAAACCGGTGCTGATGGCAAGTCGTCTTCCAACCCAATAGTAGTAACTTAAAGTAACTTAAGTCTTAAATGAGTTCTATAATGGAGCTAGCGAAGAACACCTGGTGGTGAAAAAGATGCTGGAAAGACTAAAACAACGTTTTTATTGTGTTGGATGTCAGCAAGCAGATAGCGGATTGGATAGCAAATTGTACCCAGTATATTGCAGCTAAAGGTCCAGTAAGAAGAAGTCAAGTTCAGCTGCAACAATATAACTCGATTTCAATAGGATAGCGATGGATGTAGCAGTGTTCTCGTCGTGAAGGATTATTTCAGCAAATGGCCTGAAGTGTATGCCATACCCAATCAAGAGGCGAATACAATAGTAAATGTTTTTGTGTTTATGCCACTACGGTTGCAATAGAGCTACATTCCGATCAAGGCAGATATTTCGATATAGCTGTATTTAAGTAAATGTACGAGGTGTACGGTATTAAGGAGGAATACTTGCGAAAAATAGTGAGCGAGCAACAGAAGGATTGGGACGAACACATTCCGAGGTTTCTACTGTCGTACCGCTCTGCGGTCCATGATTCAACATCTAGATCAGACGCCAATGCTGTTTTTGGGACTGAGATAAAACTATCTTGTAACTTATAGTTTGGTGTTAAGCCCGCCATAGAGAAGGATACAACATAAGCTGAAAAACAGGAAAGTGTAAACGACCTTCATGAATTTGTGCGCAGACGTATAAAAATGGTCAGCGATAGAATTAAAGCCAGGTATGATCGTGAAGCAAATACGGAGGGCTTCCATGAGGGACAACTGGTTCTACTCTACTACCCATAGCGGAAGAAGGGATTATCCCTCATGCTACAAACTAGCTGGAATGGACCTTATAAAATAATTAAAAGATTAAACGATGTCGTGTATAGGATACAGAAAGCTAATAGCCCCTGAGCAAGAAAGAAGGTCGTCCACATAGAGCGACTGGCGAAATATGGGAGATAATAAGCCTATTTGAGGCGTACAGGCTTAAGTTGGCAGTGTTACGAAAATAAAAAATATAGTTACTTGTGTTTTGCTTTTACCCCTTTAAACTTTAAAATTATAAACAAAAGCTACAAAAATAAAACAAGGAACTTGTTTACAAATTATCGCTCTGCGTAATATAAGAACAAACACCAGCATAAAAATGGTAAACAAGTAAACAAAACTACACCAAAAAACACCAGTATAAAAAATGGTAAACAAGTAAAGAAAAATACAACAACAAGCACTACAAGAATAAATGTAAACAAAATACACAAACAACAATAATGAAACAACGATGTTTACATTTATTGAGATCTCGAGAAGGCACGAAAATTCGCCTTCAAGAACATTCATCAGACTGTTTATACTCACACATAAAACATATAACTTTCTTTTACGTGCCGTTTAAAAATTGCTTAAAAATTATGGCGACCGGACTAATACGCTGTAGGCACTTACAAGTCTGCGCTCCCCACTCCACTTTTCTTTTTCATGATCTTTCCATAATTTTCGTCTGTATTGTAATCTCAGATAATTCCTAAGTTTAACCGTTTACATTTAAATTTTTAAGACAACATAACTTTTATTTATTATATGCGAAACTACAGGGCATATAAGGTTCTTACGGGCGTATTGTGTGAATGACTGAAGCAACTTGTCAAAGCACTGATTGAACCTTACCAGTGCGGTTTCAGAACCTGCAAGTCCATCAGCGACCAGATCTATAAAGATGTTTATGAAAACAACTCGACCCACACCATCTTTTTGTCGACTATAAGGGACCCTTCGATAGTCCCATAAAAGATCGTGTTTTTGTCGCAATGTCTGAGCTCCGTATACTTACGAAACTGATAAGGCTGTACAGAATGACGTTGAGCAATTCCTGCAGCTCCGTCGAGGTAAGGCTGGACCTCTCCGAACCTTCTGATAACGTGCGAGGTTTCAGACAAGGCGATCTCTTATCACGCGACGTTTTCAACTTCCACATGCAGATTGTTCTGTGGAAGGCGACAGTGCATCACAATGACACTATTTTTCAAAAAAGCGTCCAGTCGCTTGTTTACGCTGAGGACATTGATTTTCTGGATTTTTTTTTTATCGTAAATAATATATTATTTATGGTATTTGGGAAGGAACTAAAAGTTTAGTCTTGGAGAGTGAAGAAGTTAAGATTTCTGTTCTTGATATTCCAGCTGATGATGACTGTGACGAAGTAAAGAGAAGCTCGAGTTATGAACTGACGAAAGTTTGGCACCAACAAACATGACAATCTGCTTTTTAATAGCTTAGAGATAGACTATTATCAATTTACGCACAGATGGTTAGCAGTTGTTTCTTGAAATGTTGTAGAGTCATTCTCACCGCTTTTCTCGTATTTATCTCACGTGACAGACAAACATATGTAAAAAGTATTTCGCCCTGTGTTTTATTTCATAGATATTACAGATGGGCAACATTTCGGCCAACTATGTACGTTGCCGTAGTCTA